>JAPQWV010000003.1:14672500-19672500 GCA_027422505.1 Craterostigma plantagineum
AAATAATAAATGAAAACCGTAGCAGAAAATTAATTTCTTCCTTTTCTTCGTTTCCATAGACTTTTCTATAGATATTACATCGTTCTTGAATCCATCGATTCACAATACTTGTGCTGTAAACATTTTAATTCATGTAATCAATCAAGTTTGTCACGTAACCATAGTCCATAGAATCATTCATATAAATCCGTAATCAATGCAATTCTATATGATCATTTATTTCTGATACTTCCGTTATGAACCTGCTAGACTCGTACTATTGACCCCGTAGGGGCCCATGCATGGGACTCTGTAACCATTGATATATTTTTGTGTGCCTGTACAGGACTCTGTAATCCCCCGATATGTAGGGATGTAGCCATATCTGTGTATCAAGTCGTCCGATGTCGTAGCAGTCATAACGGTTTCTCTTTTCGTTATTATCTGTATGCATTGTACCGTATATATATAACATATATTTCATATAATCACCATTCACGTATATCACATTTGAGCACATTTTCATCCACTAAATCAAATCAATTTCATATATCACGTAAGTCATAAAATCATTGATCAAATAATTCATGTAAAACACAACGAATAGAACACATGTTGCATATCATACTCACAGTATGGCTTAAAGCCTCGTTCGTTACTCGACTTTGTCCTTGCCCTTTTCAGAATTCGAACCTATCAAAATATTACTATGAATAAATATAAAATCCAGAAAACATCATTTATGATGATATGCATGCCTATATTATACATGATCCCTTCTTATTAATTATTTATTCTTTTATTATTATTATTATCTAAACCTTTGCTAAATTAGCTGACTATATGAATTCTTGATTTACTAAGTATTGAATATTCTCGTTTCCGAAATATAATATCTTAATTATCCAACTTTAAAATTTTCTTCAAAGACTCAATCACTTCTAAGATTAATTATTACCCATTAAAATCCTACGATTCGCGAAACTCATTAACCTTTGAATATTGTATTTTGCGAAGTTTACAGCTCACGCAAAGCTTCACTTCGCGGCTTCATCAACCTATAGAAGGAATTCGTGAACCACCTCTACTTTATTTTAACTTTAACAATTTCATTGATAACATAGATTATTGATCCTTTTTTATTCTCTATTACTATAAAGGTTAAAGTAACATCATTGTTTCCTCTTTTATCTTTATCTTATCAACACCAAGCAATAATTCACGCTATATTATTATTTTTAATAGTTTCATGCCACCTTAAGCTTCCATCATGGACCTATATGATTGGCCTCCCAATTCGTGACTTCTCTTCAATTCGTGAAATTTCTCAATTCGTGAACTACACTTCCAAACAATGACTCTTCCTTCTATTCGTGAATTGCTACCCTCTCAATTCGCTAAATTACTTCAATTCGCTAAATTACTTCAATTCGCGAAGTTATCATTTTACCTCTACCTTTCACGAACTCCTCTAACTTCGCGAACTCCACTTCAAATGTTTAGGGTTCGCCAAGTACTATCAACCCAAAAACCTTCCAATTCGCAAAGTGACCTTAAGTTCTTTACAATTCTTGAAGTTAAATTAAAGTAATTAACATCAACTTTTGGCTTTTTCTTAACAACTTATGAATCATCATATTAGTTTATTATTTTCAATCATTGCAAGCCACTCCATGATTCCTATTTCTTAATATATATAATTGGCCACATTCATGAGTAATCATCTTTTATTATTATTTTAATCATTCCCTCACACGTTAGGAATTCAAACTATTATTCATAGCTATTATAATATTCTTCCCAATAGGAGAAGAGTCCAATTCGCAAACTTCATGATTCACGCACTCTTCATCAATTCGTGAAATTCCTTTCCACCCCTCAAAGTTCACATGCTTCAATAGGCAAACTCTCATACTTCGCAAATCCTCAGTTCACGAATCACAGTTCACGAATCATCACTATTTACGAATCATTCAAATTCCCAATTTATCACTCAACTTCACGAATCCTCTAATTTCGCGAATTAACATTTCACAATCGTCATCTCGCAAATTAATAAACTTCAAGCTATCACAAACACTTTTTAATCCTAAAAACATTACAACTCTGGATCAAAATCAGGTTTTCCTCAAAAGCAGTTTAGTTATCACCCAACCCTTATTATTTTTTTTTTAATCTTCAAGAATTAAACTTATAGAAACTCTAAGCGAGTAGTATTTCCGTGCTTATAGTTTCCTATCTTGAATTAATGTCTCGATGGATTTCTACTTTTCCTAAGCTAACTCATGTCATAGTTTCTAAAGGATAGTAATTTTTACCTAATCCCTTAACAAAGTATTTTTAATTTAATAATACTTTTGATACAAGACAATAGGTGATGTTGATGTTCACTTTTCATTTGCCAATAGGATTCGCCACTCACATTCCTTATTAGCCAAGTTCGTGAGTTCGTGAACTGGATTCGCCACTCATTTGCTATCCACTCAATTCGTGAACCTTTTGTCCCACAAAACATACACTCCACAAATCTCACTACCAACCAATCAAAATCGTCTCTATCTCAACCACTTCGTGAAATGTTTAAACCCGCAAACCTTGATTCTTCTCGAATTCCAAAATTCAGAAATCAACACTTCACGAATTGACAACCCCAACAAGTCAACCAACTTCATTAATCATCTATTTAACGAATCCCAAACTTGACGAATTAATAAACTTTACAAATTAACATTTGTTCATATTACTAATTTCATTTCAACCATCATAATTTATTATACCACAGTCCCTTTCGTAATATTTATATGCATATATCATGAAATTATTTACACAATTATATTAATTCGCATAATGCATAAGACGATATATGATTTTGGTTTCGGTTCCTGACAATTCTCCCCCTCTTAAAAAAAATTTCGACCTCTAAATTTCGTACCGTTATCAATGAATAGCCATGGATACTGTATCTTCATATTTTCCATCGTTCCCCAAGTAGCCTCACGAACAGAGTGATTTTTCGTTTTACTTTTACCATTGGAAGTACTTTATTCAGTAACTGTTTCTTTGCATATTCCAGAATTTCCGCTGGTTCTTCTACATAACTGAGATCTTCCGAAACGTTCATTTGTTCATCATGTAGAACATGAGATGGATCTGACCTATACCGTCGCAACATACTTACATGAAAGACATTGTGTATTTGCGACAGTTCAGGTGGTAATGCCAGTCGGTACGCTAACGGTCCAATTCTTTCAAGTATTTCATATGGTCCAATATAGCGTGGACTTAACTTTCCTTTCTTTCCAAATCTTGAAACACCCTTCCATGGAGATACTCGCAAAAGTACTTTCTCTCCAACTTTATATTCCATTTCCCATCGGTGTTGATCAATATAACTCTTTTGTCGATCTTGAGCTGCCTTAAGCCGACTTTTAACTACTTCTATCTTTTCCATCGTATCCTGAATCAAATCGGGTCCCTCTAATACCCGTTCACCTTCCATATCCCAACAAATTGGGTTTCGACATTTTCATCCATATAAGGCCTCGTATGGTGCCATCTCAATACTAGAATGATATTGGTTATTGTAGGCAAATTCTATTACGCAATATCATCCCATGAACCTTTGAATTCGATTACACACGCTCGAAGCATATCCTCTAAAGTTTGTATCGTCCTCTCGGATTGTCCATCCATTTGCGGGTGAAATGCCGTACTAAAATGTAACTTAGTCCCGGGCGCTTCCTGTAAACTTCTCCAAAATCTTGAGGTAAATCTAGGATCCCGATCAGACACAATAGATATAGGTACTCCATATAATCGAACTATTTCATTGACATATTGTTTCGCCAAATATTCTAGTGTAGAACCCCATTTAAATGGCAAAAAGTGAGCTGATTTCGTAAGTCTATCAACAATTACCCAAACAACATAATTTTTCTTAGGCGTTGGAGGCAAACCATACACAAAATCCATTGTTATTCGTTCCCATTTCCATACTGGTATGGGTAATGGATGTAATTTACCAGCAGGTGCTTGATGTTCGGCTTAATTTGGCATTTCAGAACATATTCAGCCACGTCTTTCTTCATTCTTGGCCACCAATAATGAGATTTGAGGGTTTGATACATTTTTATACTGCCCGGATGCATAGCATAAGGGGCGGTATGCGCCTCTTCCATTATTTCCTGTCGAATATTGTCAATATCGGGAACACATAACCGGCTATTGATCATCAAAACACCATTTTCGTCCATGACAAACGACTTTGTCAACCCTTGTTTTACTTTTTCTGCGATACTAGCCAACTTTTCATTTTTGAATTGAGCTTGCTTTATTCAATCCAACATAATATGATGAATTACCATTGAAGCACATACAGCACCTACATCATTCACTTTCATTTCAACATTCATTTTCCTTAGACTGATCAGATTCGATAACGAATATGATTTTCGACTTAATGCGTCTACTACGACATTTGCTTTTCCAGGATGATACTTTATAGTACAATCATAGTCCTTTAACAACTCAATCCATCGCCTTTGTCTCATATTCAATTCTTTCTGAGTCAACAGATACTTCAGACTTTTATGATCGGTGAAAATCTGAAATTTCGTACCATATAAGTAATGTCGCCATATTTTTAATGCGAACACTACAGCCGCTAACTCTAAATCATGAGTTGGGTAGGATACTTCATACGGCTTTAGCCGTCGTGACGCATATGCCACCACTTTTCCATGTTGCATTAAAACACATCCCAATCCTTGATAAGATCCGTCACTATAAATTACAAATCCATCTGTTCCCGACTGAATTGTTAACACTGGAGCTGTAGTTAACCGCTTCTTTAATTCTTCGAAACTCATCTGGCATTCTTCGGTCCATTTAAAGACCATTCCTTTACGCAATAATTTCGTTATTGGAGCGGCTATGAGAGAAAAGTTCTCTACAAACCTTCTGTAATACCCAATTAATCCTAAAAAACTACGAACTTCTGCCACATTCTTTGAACTTTCCCACTTGGTTACTGCTTCAATTTTCTTAAGATCAACTTGAATTCCTTCGGCATACACCACATGGCCCAAAAACACCACTTGATCCAACCAAAATTCGCATTTTGATAATTTCGCATACAGCTTCTTTTCTCGTAAAGTTTGAAGCACGACTCTTAAATGTTGTTCGTGTTCCTCTTTTGACTTGGAATAGACCAATATAACATCAATGAAGACAAATACGAATTGATCCAAGTACGGTCGAAATACGTCATTCATTAACGCCATAAATACTGCAGGAGCATTCGTCAGTCCGAAAGGCATAACCAAAAATTCGTAATGTCCGTATCTTGTTCTAAAAGCAGTATTTGGAATATCATCTTTTCAATCTTGATTTGATGGTAGCCCGATCTTAAATCAATCTTCGAAAAGACCTTAGATCCTTGTAGTTGATCGAACAACTCGTCAATTCGAGGTAATGGATATTTATTTTTCACCGTCACTTTATCAACTGCATGTAGTCAATACACAACCTAAGCGTCCCATCCTTCTTTTTAACGAAGAGCACAGGCTCTCCCCATGGTGATACGCTCGGTCGTATATATCCCTTGTCTATAATTCCCTCAACTGTACTTTTAACTCATTCAACTCTATTGGTGCCATTCGATACGGTGGAATAGATATTGGTGCCGTGCCTGGTTGAAGCTCAATCGTAAATTCTTTATCGCAATCTGGTGGTAATCCAGACAAATCCTCAACAAAAACATTAGGATATTCACTAACCACTGGGATATCCTCCACCTTCAACCCACATAATCGTGTATCTATAACATAAGCTAAATAACACTCACATCCTTTATTTATCATTTTAGATGCTTCTAAGCTGGATATCTGATATGCTGTCCATACACTCTTTTCCCCTTTGAACACAATATGCGTTTGATCTGAATGAGACATTTCAATTTCCTTTTTAAAGCAATCTAGTTTTGCTCGAAATCGAGACTGCCCCATGCCTAATATTACATCGAAATCCGTTAAGGGTATGATTAATAAGGTTGCCTGCATCTCTACCCAATCAATAACAATTTTACACTCCGGGTATACTGTACTTGCTATGACCACCTCACCTGTTGGAAGTCTAACATTTACTTTATTTTCTAAGGTTTCGGGTTTATCATGTAATAATGATGCAAATGTTTGTGACATGAATGAGTGTGTTGCGCCTGGATCAAATAAAACATATGCATCAATATCACATATTGATAAGTTACCCATTATTATCCGTGATCCCTCTTTGGCCTCTTCACGAGTCATTGTAAAGATCCTACCCTTCGCTGACGGTCTATAAGCTTGTCCTCCAGATTCTCCTCTTCCCGGGCCAGTGTTATATGATCCTCGACCCTTTCCCCTTCCACGATTAGTGGAAGGTCCGCTAACTCTTGATTGATCCACTGTAGGTTCCGTTTGCGACATTGGACAATTTCTAGCCAAATGTCCACGTTGACCACATTTGAAGCATTCGCCAGTGAGCCATCTACAGACACCCGTGTGATTCTTTCCACAATGGTCACACACCGGTATCGATTGAGATATCCCAGTACCTCGTCCAACATTTCTTGTCCCACCCATACTGCTTTTTGCGGACACTTTGTGTGTTCATCGTTCTCGATGGGTTGTAAGTCTTCTTTATTTTCTATCAAGACGGTTCTTCGTCTGCCCTTCTTTTACTACTTTGATAGTTTTTTGATTCACTTTCTAACTTTTCAGCACGAACAGCTGCTGCCCTTAATCTGCCATAGGATTCCATATCAGAGGGGGTGATTCGATTACGAATCGTATTTCGAAGTCCTGCTTCGTATCTACGACATTTGTTTCTTTCAGTGGCGACCATATGACAAGCATAGCGATACAGTTGATTGAACAACACTTCATATTCGCCTACAGACTTATTTCCCTGCTTAAGTTCTAAGAACTCTTTTTCCTTCTGATCTTTATAGACTTCTGGCATATAATTATCGTTAAACTCCCTTAAGAAATCCTCCCAAGTCAACATTGGAGGTTGCACTATACTATTCGGGACTGTTTCCCACCATTCATATGCATGCCCTTGTAGGAGTGACACTGCATAATCATATTAAAACCCTTTCTGTTCTTTTTAGACACGTTTCTGCCTCGGCAGGATCCGTTGTTCCCACAAAATCCACAACACCCAATTTTCTAAGCTTATCGTATCGCCTTTCACGGGGAATTGTCAGAGGATTTTCACGCTCATTACGCGTAAGCATATGAGATGAATAAGATTCAGGTACGACCGTTCTTTCTCCTCCCCCTATCGTAGGTTCATCGTGTTCTACATGCAATGGTGCACTTACTGCCCTTCGCTTAGATATGCAAAAAGAATTTCAGGGCAGACCATAAAAATGCACATGCCATGCAAATGTCTGCAGAACCTATAACCTAGGCTCTGATACCATACATGTAACGTCCCGTTTTCTATTACTTTATTTGTGCAGCTATTATATTTTTTTCACATAAAAATTTTCGCCTTTTTACAACCATACTTTATACATAAACGGGGAGCGTACATCCGATCTAGTCATTTCCACGCATATCAAACATATGTATGCACATATCTTATTTATTTTACAACACACAAAATCACTAGCGGTTCAGTATCATATGCTACATGCACACGATGAACATAGGGGAGTAGATGAGAGCGTAGCTGGCCAACCTTGAATCCATGCTGTCGGATGAAGATGTACTCTAAGTCGCCTACTAAATATCTACAGCAACTGAGGAAACAATTATTCAGAGTATGAACGCAACATGTTATTCCATTATACAAATAATAAATGAAAACCGTAGCAGAAAATTAATTTCTTCCTTTTGTTTGTTTCCATAGACTTTTCTATAGATATACCATCGTTCGTTGAATCCATAGATTCACAACACTTGTGCTGTAAACATTTTAGTTCATGTAATCAATCATCGAAGTTTGTCACGTAACCATAGTCCATAGAAGCATTCGTATAAATCCGTAATCAATGCAATTCTATATGATCATGTATTTCTCATACTTCCGTTATGAACCTGCTCGACTCGTACTATTGACTCCGTAGGGGCCCATGCATAGGACTCTGTAACCATAGATATATTTCTGTGTGCCTGTAGAGGACTCTGTAATCCCCCGATTTGTAGGGATGTAAACCATATCTGTGTATCAAGTCGTCCGATGTCGTAGCAGTCATAACGGTTTCTCTTTTCATTATTATCCGTATGCATTGTACCGTATATATATAACATATATTTCATATAATCACCATTCACGTATGTCAGATTTGAGCACATTTTCATCCACTAAATCAAATCAATTTCATATATCATGTAAGTCATATATCATTGATCAAAATAATTCATGTAAAACACAACGAATAGAATACATGTTGCATATCATACTCACAGTATGGCTTAAAGCCTCGTTCGTTACTCGACTTTGTCCTTGCCCTTTTCAGAATTCGAACCTATTAAAATATTACTATGAATAAATATAAAATCCAGAAAATATCATTTATGATGATATGCATGCCTATATTATACATGATCCCTTCTTATTAATTATTTATTCTTTTATTATTATTATTATCTAAACCTTTGCTCTGACTATATGCATTCTTGAATTTACTAAGTATTGAATATTCTCGTTTCCGAAATATAATATTTTAATTATGCAAGTTTAAAATTTTCTTCAAAGACTCGATCACTTCTAAGATTAATTATTACCCATTAAAATCCTACGATTCGCGAAACGCATTAACCTTTGAATATTGTATTTTGAGAACTTTACAGCTCACTCAAAGCTTCACTTCGCGGCTTCATCAACCTATAGAAGGAATTCGTGAACCACCTCTACTTTATTTTAACTTTAACAATTTCAGTGATAACATAGATTATTGATCCTTTTTATTCTCTATTACTATAAAGGTTAAAGTAACATCATTGTTTCCTCTTTTATCTTTATCTTATCAACACCAAGCAATAATTCACGCTTCATTATTATTTTAATAGTTTCATGCCACCTTAAGCTTCCATCATGGACCTATATGATTGGCCTCCCAATTCGTGACTTCTCTTCAATTCGTGAAATTTCTCAATTCGTGAACTACACTTCCAAACATTGACTCTTCCTTCTATTCGTGACTTGCTACCCTCTCAATTTGCTAAATTACTTCAATTCGCTAAATTACTTCAATTCGCGAAGTTATCATTTTACCTCTACCTTTCACGAACTCCTCTAACTTCGCGAACTCCACTTCAAATGTTTAGAGTTCGCCAAGTACTATCAACCCGCAAAAACCTTCCAATTCGCAAAGTGACCTTAAGTTCTTTACAATTCGTGAAGTTAAATTAAAGTAATTAACATCAACTTTTGGCTTTTTCTTAACAATTATTTTCAAACGTTGCAAGCCACTCCATGATTCCAATTTCTTAATATATATAATTGGCCACATTCATGAGTCATCATCTTTTATTATTATTTTAATCATTCCCTGTAACGACCCGTCCCATACCGGGTGTCACTATAGCATCGGTCCCTACGTGGACCAGTGGGGTTGGGCCCACCACACTCCGACTGATAGTCTAGCCCCACTGACCACCATTTAACCTTTTAGCGTGCTTCGTGCACTCGCTCACACGCACCCTGAGAAACTTCTCGGGGGGTCACACATCCCTTGAGAATAGGATATAGAATTGATTCATTAAGTTAAAAATTGAGGAACGAGTTTAGAAAGAAGAAGGAGAACGTAAGAGGTGCCATTAACGTAGCTTGGAATAGGTATATTTCCTTATCCTAAGTTTATGTTTTATTCATGTATTTATATATCTTAGGAGATTTAAGCACGGAAATACTACTCGCTTCGAGTTTGTATAAGTTTATTTCTTGAAGATTAAAAAAAATAATAAAGTTTGGGTGATAACTAAACTTCTTTTGAAGAAAACCTGATTTTGATCGAGAGTTGTAATGTTTTTAGGATTAAAAAGTGTTTGTGATAGCTTGAAGTTTATTAATTTGCGAGATGACGATTGTGAAAAGGGCAAGGACAAAGTCGAGTAACGAACGAGGCTTTAAGCCATACTGTGAGTATGATATGCAACATGTGTTCTATTCGTTGTGTTTTACATGAATTATTTGATCAATGATTTTATGACTTACGTGATATATGAAATTGATTTGATTTAGTGGATGAAAATGTGCTCAAATATGATATACGTGAATGGTGATTATATGAAATATATGTTATATATATACGGTACAATGCATACGGATAATAATGAAAAGAGAAACCGTTATGACTGCTACGACATCGGACGACTTGATACACAGATATGGTTACATCCCTACAAATCGGGGGATTACAGAGTCCTGTACAGGCACACAGAAATATATCTATGGTTACAGAGTCCCATGCATGGGCCTCTACGGGGTCAATAGTACGAGTCTAGCAGGTTCATGACGGAAGTATCAGAAATAAATGATCATATATAATTGCATTGATTACGGATTTATATGAATGATTCTATGGACTATGGTTACGTGACAAACTTCGATGATTGATTACATGAATTAAAATGTTTACAGCACAAGTGTTGTGAATCTATGGATTCAACGAACAATGGTATATCTATAGAAAAGTCTATGGAAACAAATAAAAGGAAGAAATTAATTTTCTGCTACGGTTTTCATTTATTATTTGTCTAATGGAATAACATGTTGCGATCATACTCTGAATAATTGTTTCCTCAGTTGCTGTAGATATTTAGTAGGCAACTTAGACTACGTCTTCATCCGACAGCATGGATTCAAGGTTGGCCGCTACGCTCTCATCTACTCCCCTATGTTCATCGTGTGCATGTAGCATATGATACTGAACCGCTAGTGATTTTGTGTGTTGTAAAATAAATAAGATATGTGCATACATATGTTTGATATGCGTGGAAATGACTAGATCGGATGTACGCTCCCGTTTATGTATAAAGGTATGGTTGTAAAAAGGCGAAAAATTTTATGTGGAAAATATAATAGCTGCACAAATAAAGTAATAGAAAACGGGACGTTACAACGACAAAGATAAGCACACCTCTAAACTCCTTCCTTTCTAAGTCATAGCCAAATTAAACCCTTAAAAGTCCCTTTGATTCCAAAATGACGATCTCTCGCTTACGTGAAATGATTAAATATGCCTCGATCACAGGTAAATTGAATTAAAATTGCTTGTGTTGACTTGAGCGATATAGATATAAAATACCCGAGTAAAAAAATGATAGAGTGCTAGAGTGAACTTAGTGAGAGTTGTCAAAATGGATCTTTCTATGAACCTGAGACTTTAGTTTGATGACTAGAGTTGACGGCAGTGTGTTTTCTTGAAGTGTCATATGAAAATTTAGGAGTGACGATCGATTGAAGCAAAAAAATCTTACTATTATAAGTATTAAATAAAAAAAATCGCACATTTTGAATGCATATTTAACTTGCATTGGTATTGAATTTAGTTAAATGTGCATATTTGATTTTGCTCATACCTTCGTGCAAATCTTTATTACATGTTTAGGGAAACATGTATCTAGTCTAAATTGATTAATTGCGTGTTATAATGATTGTTACTTGTATTGATTTGCATGATTACGTAATAAATCGATATAGGTGCCCTATGTGCGGGGGAGCATCTACAATGATTCCATGTTTTGAGCTCCAAATATTTTTGATGATCTTTCTTTAAGTGTTGCAGAAATTTTCGTTTTGATTCGCTTTGGACAATGCTTAAATAAGGAGGACTTCACAAATTTTCATGCTCGTGAACTCAAGACATTGGTAAAACAATTTAGGCGGAGCCTTATTAAAACAATTTACTTCCTAATTAACTCTAATATTCTCGACATTTTGCTCTAAAGTATTGCAGAATTTCGAAGATCAATTTTGGAGCCAGATGTCATTCCGTCTAAAATACAGGGAGTTAATTGCAATTTCGTTTATACTTAGGGGGAGAAATTTTGTGGTCAATCTGAAAATTTTAAGAGAAACTTACGATCGAGAAATTGGATAGAAGAGTACTTTTCAATTCCAATTTTCTCGTGCGTAAAGAGTGATGGTCCTGAATTTTATCTCAATTGCAAAACTTATGGTCGTGAAATTGACTAGGAGAAAAAATTTTCAATTCAAAGTTTCTCGAGCGAAAACAGTAGTGGACCTCATCTATAGTTTCTCGAGCGAAAACAGTGTTGGACCTGATCTATTTCAGTAGCGAAAATGTCCCATCGAAAACCCAACACATCAAATCCACTCATTAATTAAAAAATTCACTTTTTGCAGTCGAAATTTTTTTACGCAAAAACCCTTACACGAATACCAAAAGTCGAAAATTTTTCTCTCGCGAAAACTCATCCGAAAGACAGAATCTCAAAATCAAACAATTTTTTCTTTGATTTTCAACTCTTAACTGTCTTTGAGAGGAAGATTCGACTACTTTTATGGAATTGATTTTCTTCATTAGCATCCACATTCTGGAATATTTCGTTCGATTTACGATTTTGTTTCTCGACTGAGATATATTTGAAAAACCGTAGGTTATTTTGCAGGATTTAGAGCTTGTTATGTGATTAGTTGATACGATCTCTGCTTAATATGACAGTCTTAAGGTTTTTCGATCAATCTGGTACGATAAAACTTGGATTATCTGTGTTTTAGAGTTCAATTTCTAAGGTTCGACTTTCTGAGTTTTTGAACATATGAAGCAGTCGAAGAACTTTCTCGATCGCAAATCGTTCCAATTGGATTTAAATTTAATTGGGATACTGTTTGCGTCATAAAAGATTTTCGAGCGCTGAATTTTGACTTAGTCGACAAGTTAAGTAACGCAGATTGTTTATTCACTTACCATCGAGAAATTCAATTAGAATTTTATGCGAGCAAAAAATTAATGCGTAGAATACGTAAAAGGATGCAATTTAATTCGAGCGCCAAATGTACTATCGCAAAATAATTTTCGATTTCATTTCTATTTCAGTCAAAATTTTTAGCGGCAATAAAATTAATTTTTCGACGATAAAATTTTTGAATCGTGTAAATACGCAGCGAAAATTTGATCAATAAAATTAATTTTCTCAACGATTGACTTAGTCTTTTGACTGATGAAATTCTCGATCGTCAAACTTCGCAGCGAAAAGCTTACTTACAATCGAAAAACTTTCCCGCTCGACTAAAATCACGACGAAAATTTTATTCAAAGCGAGAAATTTTCTCGAACGTAAATTTGCGCGCATTTTAATTTTCTCGATCGCAAATTTGCACGGAATTTTCTCGAGCGTAAAATTTCTCGGCTACAGTGACACAAATAACGTTTCAACACTTAGTAAAATTTTCTAAGTCTTTTTCACTGTCGCGAAATCTAGCAAATAAAATTCTCGATAGTAAAATTGAACGGAGGTTTTATATTTGAATTCAGCACTTAGGAAATTAATATTGAGAAGTTTTAATTCACACGCGATAAAAAGAATGGAGTGAATAGTGATTTAAAACACTTAGAATATTTTTCGATCGCACTTAACTACAGCATATATACATGTGTCGACCATCACTTCGTATGACCTATGTGCTTCATATCTGTTTCTCAATTGCCAAATTATCAAATATACTATCACATGCTGGATCATTATGGTTTGATACAAATAAAAAATTTTTCGATATAAATAGTGTACTTTGAACTAATGATCTGTGATTTCCCATTAATTCTCAGATGGATCGTTATCCTACATACAACCACAATTATGAGCGAAACATGTACCTGAATGTACAAGACACAAATTTTCAGCTCGACCTAACAACTTTCAGATGTCCGACGAGATAATCGTGTCATTCTACAAGGCTATCCCCTCTGGCATGCTCTCACGATAACTGCCTCCGTACCGATGGTCTACCTTCAGCAGTTTTGGGGAACGATCACGAGTCATGTGATTGAAGGAGCGTACAGCTTCACTTCGGTGATCGGGACTAGGCATATCAACATGAACAAGAACAATTTCGGCCTCGTCCTCTACATTCCTTACAGTCGCAATTAAGTGTTTGTCCCCGAAGCATGCAGGCTTTGACAAAGGCAATAGCAACATCCTCCGGATATTTCACGGAGTAATGTTCTCGCGAATTACGATTTCGCTCAACTGATCTAGAACGACCTCGCAGAACAGATCAGACAGAAAGAGAAAAACGGTCCAAAACTATGCCGTATGCGAGATGGTTCTCCGTTATCATTCGAAAATTCATGGAACTATACGAGGACATCCCTCGCCTGCCTCCTGGAGGTAATTACCAGCCCCCTCATCTGCAGTTCTTCCATCACCCGAAGCTCACGGATCTGGACCAACCGTCGATTGTGATTTCGTTTGAGCTGCTTCGTCTCGCTGACCCCTCGGGAGACACCTATAGGCTCTACTGTCGGGAAAATCATCTCACTGAGCAGATGATTCGAGGGCCCCGGACAGACTTCAACGTCAGTCCTCCCCAACCACACAACACGCTAGTCCCTGAAGACACGATGATAGATGAAGTGGCTCAGGAACTATAGATGGAGCCCCCAACTCATGAGGAAACAATGCCAGATGTTGATGCCACGCTGATCGATGTTGTGGCTCAAGTTGGAACTCGAAGCTCCACAAGTATCGCTTGGTGCTGGAGTGCCCATCCATGTCAGCATGCTCGAAGTACCTGTTGAGGAGGTACTATCTCAAGAAGCATCGCTTGAAGCAGAAGCGAGGCACACCTCACCACCACCGGCTACTACGCCAGAGATCGAGGCTCTAATCTCAAGAATTCAGCACTCCGAGCCTCAGATGACGGAACCAGCCAGTGAGTATGTAGCACGAGGACTCTCACCTCACACTGCTACCTCATCAGACACCGATTCTGATGAGGAGATTCAATTGATAAGGACTCCGAGACGACTAAGTGTATCATTTGAGTCCATCTTTACCACCGTCACCACCGCACCTGACATCGCGCCGATCTTATCTTCAAGTGTTGCGGACATCTCTTCGCTCAATCTTGAGTCGTTGCACAGTCCATCGGTGTCTGGTTCGCAAGTTCACTCAGAACCTGCCGAAACACCCATAGAGGAGAATCTCCAAGATTCGACTCAGGATTGGATAGAAGTCTCCAACAGTCACAACCTCAAGTGACTGCGAGCCAACCTGAGGAGCCAGTGTCTGCTCAAGGGTTGCTAATAGGCGACATCAGTCGACCTGGTCCATCTTCGACGGAGGCGTACGTCCAGTTCATAACTGAAGCCCAGTTCCGGAACGCACTCTCTGCATCCATCAAATCCCTAGAAGACAAAATGATTGAGAGAGTGCTTGCTGCCACGAGACGTCCCAGCGCGACCCTGGGCAAGCTTCCGTCTCCGAGGGCCCTTCAGCATGTGTTGATGTTGAGGTCTCAACATTGGCAATGTTAGGGGAACATTCTATCCAACATTTGTTGGCCGAGAATGTATCCTTTCTCAGTTTTATCTTTCATACCCAAAACGCGTTTAATCCATATCTTGGCTATTTTAGTGTTATGCAGGACTTAAATAAGGATTGAGAATTGATCAAACCGTGTGGAAAGCGTGTGGAGTAGCTTGAGCGAAATATGGAAGAAGCTTACTTAAAATAGGAAGATTGGAGCCCAAGTCAAGACTAAATCATTAGGAGATATTCAAGGGATCTCCTACCAATTCAAACATGAGCCAAGACCTATAAATATGAGGAGATTTCGAGCTGCAACTCAGACCTTTGGACGAGAAAACTTTTGAGAGCTACGAGCGAAAATTATCGAGTTTCGTTGAGAGAATTGGAGCGAGCCAAAGTGTCCTTTTAGCCTAGTATTTCTTTTTCAGAAGTCTTAGTACTTCGTAGTTTTCAGAATCGTTAGAGTCGTAGTTTGCAGAATCATTAGATTCGTAGTTTTCAGGACCGTTTAGATTCGTAGTTTTTCTAGGCTTGTTTTTACTATCTTCGGATAGTTATTTTGCCATCCATTGCTGTTAGTGGAATTTCACCTCGAGGCACGCAGCAAGTTTTTATAACTTGCTGCACAGATTTACATCTCGTGTTATTTCAGTTTCGTCACTAAGTAACTACAATGCCCGATGTGCACCTGAATGTTAGGTCGAGTGTTACCCCGACATCCTACCCATCATCTAGTCTATACTTAGTGTTTTACATCCATATCGTACCGGGACCACTTCAAAGTGGTATCAGAGCCTCCGCTTGACGTGACTAAGCGTTTTTGATCCTTTATAATGGATGTTACAAGCTCAAACTACATCGGCAAAGTTCCAGTGTTAGACAGTTCTAATTATGCCTATTGGAAGGTTTGTGTGCGCCAATGCATCAAGTCCATAGATGTGCGAGCATGGGAAGCTGTTCTCAACGGATATACTCCAACTCGATGTCCTCCAGATGCTGATGGCGAAGTAGTCGACAAGCCAATCGAAGAGTGGTCTAATGCTGAAAAGAATGCGGCCGAGTATAACGAGAAAGCTCTTAATGCCATCTTCTCTTCGGTGGATATATTCATGTTCAAGATCATTCAGAATTGTTCGACTGCAAAGAACGCTTGGGATCTACTTCAGGGGTACTGCGAAGGCGATGCAAGCGTGAGGGAAACCAAACTGCGATACCTCCTCAATCAGTTTGAAAATCTGAGAATGAAGGAAGACGAGGATATCACCACGTATTTCAGGAAGATCCTGACAATTTCGAGCGAGTGTGCTAGCCTCGGAGATCCGATTTCTAATAAGGTACTAGTCTCTAAAGCTTTACGTACACTAACTAAAAAGTTTAATGTGAAGGTAGCAGCTGTCGAGGAAGCACATAATCTGGGCACGATGGAGTTCAACACGTTGATGAACATTATGAAGAACTATGAGACCAACCTCGAAGTCCAAAAGAGAGCTTTCACGGGGCAAAAGCATTGCTCTAGTCAATCAGTCATCCAAAGTGTAAACTGAAGTTGACCCTAACAATGACGAGGATATGGCTATGCTTGTGAAGAATTTTACAAAGTTTCTTCAGAAGAAGAATGTCGAGTAGAATGTTGGCCCAACATTCAGGAAGGGCCAGAATGCCAAAGCTGAACATGCTTCTGCCCCTCCGTTCTTCAAACGTAAACCAGATGGAAAGAAGAAGAATATTAACTATGAGTCTGTACGATGCTATGAATGTCAAGGTTGGGGCCATTTTGCAAACGAGTGTGCTAACACTCTTCGCAAGTACGGAAAGGCTATGTGGATCGAACTTTCCGACGATGAAGATGAAGAACAGTGCCCTAAGGAGTCCAGGCCATCATCAGTAACCATACAGTCCTTCTCAGACAACGAGGAAGAAGATCATCATATCGGATTTACAGCGGTAACTGATGTTGAGCCAACATTTGACTCAACATCTGAGAAACAAACTATTTTTGATTATGATGACTCAAACTGTTTTGATGGGTAATTGAATTCTGATCATGCAGAAACAGATTGTTGCAAAGAAGTTCAGACGAATGAAGCCTTTAAGCTGCTATCCGCACAATATGAAATAGAGAAGGCGAAAAATTCACAACTCAAAGCCGCAGTAAAAGTACTGTCCGAGGAAAATGAGAAGAATGAAAAAATGATCGAAAGCTTACTTGATGGGATGAACAAATTAGAGGTCGTGCTGACAAGAAAGGACAAGGAGATCGACAAGCTTCAAAAGCGATTCGACGAGGCTGACGAAACGTTCACGAAGATGAACAAGGGTAAATCGACCCTTGATGAGGTATTATCTCTTGGTATTTTTGATAAACAAGGTCTAGGATTTAGTTCTCAGCCCATATGTGATGATTTTAAACCCGTGACCAATGTTCAGCCTAAGATAGTTTTTGTGAAGGAAAAATCACATGCCTCGAATGACGTTTGTGAAAATGTGATTGTTAAGACTATTCCTAAGCATGCTGCTAGTAAACTTAAGGATATGTGATTTAAATGTCATCATTGCAAGCAGCCTGGTCATATTAAGCCATATTGCTGGAAATTGAAGGGGGAGATTTCTGCGAAGAAATCGATGTCGGCTGAAATGTCATCCAGCATCCCGCTCAACATTGAGAAATCAGTGTTTAAAGGTATGTCTGGAGAAGGTTCAGCTGGCTTACCTTCAAATTCTGGTAACCCAAATGCTGTCTTATCATATAAGAAAGGTTGGATAGAGAAGTCCGTGCATAAGTGCAATGTTGTGTATACCTCTTTGCGAGCAAACATGACAGGTTCTTGGTACTTCGATAGCGGTGTTCCCGACATATGACGGGTACCAAAGAGTATCTATGTGATTACATGCCTTTAAGGATTGGATCTGTGATGTTCGGAGGAGGTGCTAAGGGGCGGATTCTCGGTCGAGGCAGATTGAACGTGCCCGATTTCCCGAAGCTGAGCAACGTTCTACACGTCGACGGACTTGTGGCTAATTTGATTAGCATAAGTCAGCTATGCGACGACGACCTTGAGGTAAGATTTAATAAGGGATGTTGTGAGGTTTTTAACAGCAATGGTGTTCGAGTTATGGCAGGTAAACGATCGAGCGATAACTGCTACTTAGTCGGAGACAAATCCAGTTCAAAGGACGTGTACCAACTATCGAAGGCCGAAGACGATGTCATTCTTTGGTATTACAAACTGGGCCATGTCCACTACCAAACACTGGAGCAACTTATCAAACACGACGCGATCAGAGGCATTCCAAAGCTTAAGGAGTTTGGTAAGGTTGTTTGTGAGTCATGTTTGAAGGATAAGCATGTGCATGCTAGCCATAATGTTGACCAACATGCTGCCCAACATTTTAAAACTGCTCATTATTTTCAGCTTATTCACATGGATTTGATGGTTCCGATGAAAGTAGATAGCATTGGTGGTAGGAAATATGCTTATGTGCTTGTTGATGATTACTCTAGATATGCATGGATTTTCTTTCTTAAGGAAAAAATCTGAGTTGTTCGATTTCTTCAAAAAGTTTGGTGCTATGATTAAGAATAATTTTCAGTGCTTCGATTTTTCGTATTAGGTCTGATCATGGTAGGGGAATTTGAGAATCATTTGTTCGATGAATTCTGTGATAGGAAAGGTAGTATTCATGAGTATTCATCTCCTAAGACGCCCCAACAAAATGGGGTGGCCGAAAGGAAGAATAGGACTTTACAAGAAATGGCACGTGTTATGTTGCATTCTAAGAGTCTTTCTAAGAGGTTTTGGGCTGAAGCGTTGCATACGGCATGTCATATATCTAATCGTGTGTTCTTTCGTCATGGTACTAAAATGACTTCGTATGAATTGTTGAATGGGAAAAAGCCTACTGTCAAGTACTTTTCATGTTTTTGGATGCTACTGTTATATGCTTAATGATCGTGAGTACTTGACCAAATTTGATTCGAAGAGTGATAAATGTATCTTCCTAGGATACTCATCTAATAGTCGCGCATATCGTGTGTATAACTTGCGCTTGAAGTCCGTTCAGGAGTCAGTGAATATTGTGTTTGATGATGCTACTGATCTTAGCAAAATGTCTCCTCAAGTTGATATTTCAGATGTTATACAAGCTGTCGATGAAACAGAGGAGACTGGGGATGACAATGTTGAGCCAACATCTGACTCAACATCTGTGCCAGAACAGAACACTGAGGCTGGACCCAGTGAAGTACGACGAGATCCGCCAGCTAAGATTCAGGAAGATCACCACACTGACCTCATTATTGGAGACGTGAATGAAGGAAGGAGAACCAGAGACAAACCGCACAAGGATTATAAGTCTATGGTAAGAAACGTATGCATGAACACAGTATACGTTGAGGTACGTTTTAATTGTTTTGTTTCTGAGATAGAACCTAAGAATGTCATTGAAGCTCTCAAGGATAACTTCTGGATAAATGCGATGCAAGAAGAACTCTTGCAATTTGAGAAAAACCAAGTATGGACCTTAGTACCACGGCCGAAGGACATTAATGTCATAGGCACGAAGTGGATCTTTAAGAATAAATCTGATGAACTTGGTAGAGTTGTTAGGAACAAAGCACGTTTAGTAGCTCAGGGTTATACGCAAGTTGAGGGCATAGATTTTGATGAGACTTTTGCTCCCATGGCTAGGTTAGAATCAATTAGGTTGTTATTAGGTATTGCATGTTGGCTTAACATCACGTTACACCAAATGGATGTTAAGGGTGCGTTTTTGTATGGGTATATTGATAAAGATATCTATGTTGAACAACCTAAGGGTTTCGAAGACCCGCATTATCCTAACCATGTCTTTAAGCTGCAGAAAGCGTTATATAGAGTAAAGCAAGCGCCTCGAGCTTGGTATGGTAGGTTAGCTACATTTTACTCGATTTTGGTTTACTCGAGGTGAGGCAGACCGCACTCTTTTTATAAAAAGGGTCGGTTCTGATATTTTAATTGCCCAGGTTTATGTTGATGATATTGTTTTTGGCTCGGGCTCACAATCTATGCTAGATCAGTTTGTACAGGCTATGAATTCCACGTTCGAAATGAGCATGATTGGAGAGCTAACGTATTTTTTAGGCTTGCAGATTAAGCAGAGCAGCGACGGGATCTTTATATCCCAGGAGAAATATGCGAAGAACACACTCAAGAAGTTTGGATTGGACACGACAAAGGTAATGAAAACACCTATGGGGTCTACGCAAAAGGTATGTAAGGACAATGTTGGACAGAATGTTGACCCAACATTGTATCGATCAATGATAGGCAGTTTGTTATACTTATCTGCTAGTAGACCTGACATCATGTATAGCGTGTGCGTATGTGCTAGATATCAGTCTGAGCCTAAAGTGTCCCATCTTAATGCCGTTAAGTGTATTCTTCGTTATGTGAGTGGATCGTGTAGCCTAGGATTGTGGTTTTCCAAAGATACTAATATGAGTCTTGTAGGCTATAGCGATGCTGATTGGGCAGGTGACGAGGATGATCGTAAGAGCACAACTGGCGGCTGTTTCTTCTTAGGTAACAGTATAGTTGCATGGTATAGTAAGAAGCAAAATTGTGTGTCTTTATCTACTGCTGAGTCTGAGTATATTGCGGCGGGTAGTTGTTGTACCCAATTAATATGGTTAAATAGCATGATGTGTGACTATGGTTTAGAGTGCGAATCTGCTCTCATGTATTGTGATAACCTTAGCGCCATCAACATCTCTAGGAACCCGATCCAGTATTCACGTACAAAGCATATAGATATAAGACATCATTTTCTGAGAGATATGGTAGAAAAAGAGTTAGCCCGCATTGAGCATATTGTAATACCCGAGTTTTGCGAGTAGAATCTGTCAATAAATTTGCGTGTATATTTATGTACATGGGTGATTGCGGAAGTAGTCATATGTGTATTGCGGAAGTAGTCATATGTGTATATGCTTCAGCGATATCTAACTTGTTAGAAATATTTGGGACGTAGGAATGAATTTCGAAATTGAGGGAGAAGAAATTCGAAATATTAGGTGAGGTGGATTTTGAAATTCATTAGGAGGAGTTTAAATATTAAAATAATATTAAGCTAAGGGTTAATGCATGGCTTAAGGAACATAGTAGGTAAAGGACTTTAACAATTTAGTGTTATCACACGTAACATGTATGGTGTAGTTGTTAAACTTAACAAATAGACAAACTTTACTTAAAGCTTAGTCACCACTTTAATATATATATATATATATATATATATTTATATATATATATCTAATACATAATTGAGTGGAATCATGACATGAGCAAACACCACGTGAGAAAAACAATTAAGAAAGAAACAAAGCCATGTTAGTTGTTTGTCCTTAATTGTCACCTCTCACATCATTGCCCAATAATTCATATATAAGTATATGTCCACATATCAATGAATCATATAAATACAATTATATTAGGAATAATAACTAAAGGATGGATCAAGATGGACACATGTAATTAATAAAATACTTCATAGGGGACGAAATTTGTTTAATAAAAAGGGATCTCACATGGCCTAACATAGTGATATATATATCATATATGTTCATTAACGTGAAAACCCACACTCTAAGCATCAACGAAATTAAAAGAGGAGAGATATCTTCAAACGATATTAGGATTACAACAAGTCGAAAAATTCTAGTTTTCGATATAAGGTATGTGGGAACTTTTGTGCTTGATATGCTTAATATGATTCCAAGGTATATGTCTCTATGTGATCATATGTTAAGCATAAAAGGGTTTCGAAACTATCATGATTAGAGTACATGATATGTGGTTTAGTTCATGATTATGTAAGTATTTATATGATTAGATAGTGTACGTGACTTTAATTTGTACTTAGAATTAATTATGTGAAGTTTTGTGGTTTGATGTTTTGATCATTTATGTGAACGTGATATGAATTATATGTGATTATGTGAAAATTCGATGTGAGTTTTATATGTTTAAGTTAAATTCTAAGTTTATGGAATTAACTACATACATGTTAGGAAAAGTTTTCGGTACATGATATGATGAAATTATTTAAGCCTCTCGAGATTTGTATACCTTGAGGTTAAAATTAATTTTGAGTGTTTAAGGTAAGATTTGGAGATTTTCGATCTTATTAAAGTTTTCTATATGTTAAGAAAAATCGTTAAGCTCAATTTTGGGTGAATTAGGGTTGACAATGTTAGAATTGTTTAATAAAGTTTAGTTGTATGATTTCAGTAGTTGATAAAAGTATTAGATAGCTCACAAATGATTTCGGTCACTACCTAAAGTTTTGGGGATTTAGTTATAAACGTTTTGTTTGATTGAATAATATATTTTTATGTATAACGTGACTTGCTTGATGAATTATTATGCTTTCAGTGTATTATGTGATACTTTCGTGATCTATATATATAAGACATAGGTGTTAAAGTATAAATGTTGGAATCATATTCATGTGTTTGCATGTGTGTAAAGGGTTTCGGTGTGTGATATGACGTTGTTTCGTTAATTACATGATAAATTCGATGATTGTATGTCTGAATATATGGAACATTTTAGGTGCTTAAATTAATGTTTCGGCTTGTATAGGTTTTAGATTTACTAGACTTGGCAATTATACTGATGTAATAACACTTTTATGTTCAGAGATCTAAAACCCTAGAGATTTATCGAGATTGATTGACTGCTATTTTTTACGAACGACGGGTAGGTGAAACTCACCTACGGCACGTAAACTTTATGTGTTTAATTACGTGATATTTATGTGAATCGGTGAATTATGTGATCTGATGAATTATGTGATATATCTATTTTAAATATTGTGCAAGTTATATATATCTGATTATTTTCATTGCACTTGCATATCATGAGCATGACATGTTGATGTGAGGGTTTATGGGTAGAGCAGAGCGGAAACTCGGGTGTGTGCTAACTCTAACGTGACCTGAGTTGGTCGTCCGAAGATATGAGGTGTCGAGTGACGGGATGTGTTGCGACATTGTAGAACATTTCGAGTATACGGCAACCCTAACGAGACCTGAGTAGCTTACCCGCTCTAACGAGACCTGAGCGGGATATGCGACTCTAACGAGACCTGAGTAACCACCCACTCTAATGAGACCTGAATAGGATATTCCATTCTAACGTGACCTGAGTGGGAACCTATTCTAACGAGACCTGAGTGGGATATCAGAAATGTACTTAATGACGAGTAACGTCGAGTGTTGAGAGGTGTTAGTGTTGAGATGAGTAGAGACGAGTCGAGCGTGCATTAGTGAGGTGTTCGGGAATGGGTTTGAGCGCACTTTACATACATGCATGTTTCATCTACTGGGCAAGGAGCTCAGTTTACGTGTTGTAGGTACATACAAGACCGGCGTTGATACGCATCGCGACTAGGCGGGCTGATGGCGGTGACTCCACGGACTTTTGAGGGCAGGGCGGTACATGGATGCGACCTGTGGAGTGTTTTAAATTATGTTTCATGTTTTTACTCTTTGGGGCTTCGACCCTGTACATGAATATTATTATGTTAGAAAAAGTTTTAATTAGACGGGTCTTCCGCGACTTACGTTGCGAAAATCCGCCAAAATATTTATTAGAAAGTGAGGTTCGTTACATGTGGGCATGTGACGCCCGGGGCCGAAGAGGGCGGGGAGTGATCGCCGGTGCCAGGGTGCACGGACAATGAGCGGCTGCTGGCAGGCTTCTAGGCGAAGGGGTACATGAACGAACCGATCCAACACCAGAATGAGAGGGGATCCTGAGACTGACAATGTATGGGCGTGTCAGGCTAAGAATCGTATAAAAGGATTGATATTACTACTCATATCACCAAGGTCGACCTACCTTTTCGAGAGTCCATCTATAGAAACTCCGAAGTTAAGCGTGCTTGACTTGGGGCAATCTAGGGATGGGTGACCCCCTGGGAAGTTTCTCAGGGTGCTTGTGAGCGAGTGCACGAAGCACGCTAAGAGGTTAAATGGTGGTACAGTGGGGCTAGACTATCAGTCGGAGTGTGGTGGGCCCAACCCCACTGGTCCTGGTAGAGACCGATGCTATAGTGACACCCGGTATGGGACGGGTCGTTACACATATAGACACGAAACATCAGTTAGCAGACATATTCACGAAAGCATTGGATTTTGAAAGGTTCTCGGACGTGAAGAAATCCATAGGTTTGCACATGTTAGTCTGAATGTTGGTCCAACATCTGGATCAACATAGCATATGTCAAATTCGATGGTTACAGCTTTAGTGTTTGGTTAGATATTCTGTTCTGTTTTCCTGTGAAATGATTTGATTCTTCTAGACTGGTCCCTGAATGAAACCTATCCCAAAAAACAAAGGCTCTTGGTAATAAGTTCCCTAGGTACACGCCATTCGCGGTGACGATGTACTCTTTGCGACAAAAAGCCAATCCTTTGCGCATATAAGCCTGCTCATAAACTCTTTGCTAGATATAGGTTCTTGGTAATAAGTTTCCTCAGGTACACGGCATTCACTGTGACGATGTATACTATGCGACAAAAAGCCAAACCTTGAGGCTTAGGGTATAAGGGCAGTGCATAAACTGAGATAGATAAATAAGGTGAAAGGGTAGAATAAAGGGAACTGGTTTTAAGAAGGGTTGGGCAGATAAGTCTAGGACTACGGAATGAGAATGTTGAGTCAAATGTTGGAGCTACATGTGTAACTGTCGGTTTGGTAATGCTACATTTTTTGTGCTTTCGTTTATTTGCATTAGCTTTTAGGTCTGCATTTGTTAGTTTGGTGTGTCTAGTTTAGATATCTCTCAGAATTGCATTAGAACTCTCGAAGAACAGCTCGTTACGCTTGTCTCAAGTGCTCATCATCGTCGCTCAAACGGTTAGTCTTGCTTGATTCTACCTTGACTTTTGACTTGGTGTCTTTGGGTTGAATCATGATCTGATGTGCTCCTATTTGCTTGCATGACTAATTCGTCCACATAATATATTTTAGTTCCATGTTTACTTAGACAGTTGTGACCTAATTCGACCTTATCCTCTAAACTGTCTAAATTCTATTTGAGTCCAACGATTATTTTTCTCGGCCTTATCTATTCCACGATGAAATTATTGCTGAGTGATAGTTTTTATCTTTGATTTCTTTATGAAGAACTCACACGTTTCTGACTCTCAGAATGTTGGACCAGATGTTAGCCCCACATTTATCTCGACATCTGCAAATTGTCTAATAGAGAAGTTGTCTGAGTTTTTTTCCTTTCTTCCCAAAAAGGGGGAGAAGGTTGTGCAGATAAAAAGGGGGAGATAAGGAAATTCAGGGGGAGCAGAATAAGAAGCCGAACAAACAGGGGGAGCTGGCCAAGACGAAGAAGCAACCGAGAAAGCATCAAAAGGAAACTCCATACTCCATTGAGAGTAAAGCTCTGATCCTTTCTATTTTTGCATGTCATGATTAAGTTGCTTTTACTACGTGCATGCTGATTTTCTTTTCCGATATGTTTACATGTTTAACTGCTTACGTGCCGAATATATTTATTTTGCAGATGTTTAACCTAAGACCTTGTTATGGCTATGTACTAATTTCGTAGTACTTTGAATAGTTTAATTGCTATTCTGTTTACGTTTACTCTAACCATCTTTTGATGTTTTGTGGTTGGGTAGATTTTGCCTTCAGGGGGAGTTTCACTACGACTAACTTCTGCATGGGTTTTGGGAAGAAAGATAAAAAAGGGGGAGATTGTTGATGTTGAGGTCTCAACATTGGCAATGTTAGGGGAACATTCTATCCAACATTTGTTGGCCGAGAATGTGTCCTTTCTCAGTTTTATCTTTCATACCCAAAACGCGTTTAATCCGTATCTTGGCTATTTTTAGTGTTGTGCAGGACTTAAATAAGGATTGGGAATTGATCAAACCGTGTGGAAAGCGTGTGGAGTAGCTTGAGCGAAATATGGAAGAAGCTTACTAAAAATAGGAAGATTGGAGCCCAGGTCAAGACTAAATCATTAGGAGATATTCAAGGGATCTCCTACCAATTCAAACATGAGCCACGAACTATAAATATGAGGAGATTTCGAGCTGCAACTCAGACCTTTGGACGAGAAAACTTTTGAGAGCTACGAGCAAAAATTATCGAGTTTCGTTGAGAGAATTGGAGCGAGCCAAAGTGTCCTCTTAGCCTAGTATTTCTTTTTCAGAAGTCTTAGTACTTCGTAGTTTTCAGAATCGTTAGATTCGTAGTTTGCAGAATCGTTAGATTCGTAGTTTTCAGGATCGTTTAGATTCGTAGTTTTTCTAGGCTTGTTTTTACTATCTTCGGATAGTTATTTTGCCATCCATTGCTGTTAGTGGAATTTCACCTTAAGGCACGCAGCAAGTTTTATAACTTGATGCACATATTTACATCTCGTGTTATTTCAGTTTCATCACTAAGTAATTTCAATTTCCGCTGTGCACCTGAATGTTAGGTCGAGTGTTACCCCGACATCCTACCCATCATCTAGTCTATACTTAGTGTTTGACATCCATATCGTACCGGGACCACTTCAGCATGAACACACCCAACCCCACAACCCACTCCCACCAACCCACTCCTAGACTCCTCTATCCTCATCAACCCATACACCATTCCCATTACCCAGCTCCACGACATTCTTCTCGCCCACCTTATCGGCCTTTCCACCAGAATGTCTCAGGAAGAATCCCTCTAAAGGCATCTCGTGGATCACCCTGAGCCACCTACTCAGTCTTGCCGAGGTCAAAGTTCCAGCATACGACGTCGACATAACGATCCAGATGATCAGGATCGTCATGAGGGGGAGAAAGTCCTAGGACATCAACGAGTGGCCAAGGTGAAGGCCAATAACAAGGCTCAGGCGCAACGCAGACAGGCGCTGGAGCAGGCCAAACCCAAACCACCACTCAAACTACCCGAACAACCCATACCACGCACCGCACCACCCATACTCTAACCCAAATCGACCCACCATCCGTTCACCTAAGGATGCCTCCGCCCACACCACCAATTTTCACAAGCCCTTGCTTTCGGAAGAAGAAGCAAGTGATGCCATGCTCATCGACCTAGCACGGACTCAAGCAACTCCATTAACTGCTTCAGACCAATCGGGAGCATCTGGAAGTGGAGTCAACCCACATGAGATCCTCGACAAGTACATATTCGAAGGACAGTGGATGACCCACTCCATGCCCGACGAGCATCAGAGACAACGGCGCAAGGACGTTCAACAGTTCTTGCAGCAAGCTTCGGTGGACCTTGTGCTCATAGAAGACGAAGAGCTTCAGGAAGCTGAAGATCATGAAGAAGATCCCCCAAGGCTACCCGAGCTGATTGCTCAAAGAGCAGATCCCCCTCCAAGAATGATGCCGGGAACCGTTCGAATAGATACGCCATGGGAGAACATCAGAATAGAAATTACCTTTCTTGAAGAAGTTCGGAAAAACATATGGAGGTCACCGAATAGAGTAAAGGAGTTGAACGAATTCGAGCTCATAGGGATTTCTCACTGGGATCAACAAAAGAGAATGACGTATCTTTGGATGCTGACCCATCTCGGACCTGATGTGAGGATGAAGATGACTAAACCGCAAGCAATGAATCATTATAAGAGTCTATCTCCTATCTTCCAGCTGCTAAGCGTCTACTGCGCCAAAGGATGACTTCGAACGCCGTTCTATGTAATTGATAGAGCAGACAGAACTCGAGAAGAACTCAGCGAGAGCGACCTACCCTACCTTCCTTACGAGGAGGTGTACCGTCTCTACCAGCTCTACGTAGAGAAGTACAAGGGTCCTCAAGGCTTCATCAAGAAAGAAGGACTCGAGGGACTCTACCGGTTCATGATGCGACAAGTCAAATACTTCGCCGCATACGACCTTCAGATGGCTCTGGAGAGCAACATGAAGAAGGTTAACATGACCGCTCCTGTTAACAAAGGACATGAGATCGAAGCGCTTCCCAACAATCACATTCATATCAGCTCAGTAATCATCTATCACAATCCAATTGCAGGGAAGAATAGATTGATGCTGAAGACTGAGATTCACAGGTTTTGTGATGGAATGCTCAAGGTCATCAGGAAAAACATAGAATAAAGATTGGAAGAAATCAACCGAGAGACGAGGCTGCCCATACATCGGTTCGGAAGAGAACAACCTCCGATGCTGGAACTCCTTGATGACAACGAGGAGCGCCTGGAGCTGCGAAACAGTATAAGGAACTTTGAGCATGCGCTGGGCTTGAGAAGATCGTACTTTGCCCTACAAGGACAAATGGAACGGAAGAGCAATCAAGCATAAAGGGGGAGATTGTAGAGACTATATTTAATTGTGCTTGATTTCATTAGTTGTCCTTGTAATTTGGGACTTTATTTGTATTAGTCCATAGATTAGTACTAGTTTGTTATTTATACCAAGCTTGTTTGGTATAAATACTTGTACAAACAATTGAGCTGAATACAGAAAATTAGAGAGTCGATCCGAAAGGCTTTTGAATTAAATTCTAGAGAGAGCAACAGCAAACACTTTCTCACACTAAACGTTTATCTCTCGTGTTCTTCAAAGAAAGTTTTTCGATCGTTGATTCAATTTCTATCATTCTAGTCGATCGCCTTAGAATTCATGCCTAGGATTGTTTGAGTTGATAATTGAGGACCTAACAAGAGGCGAATAAACAGTATGGTGAAGCCGCTTTCTGAACTTCATCGAGCTAAACGAACAGGCCGACAACCTTCTCTCATCACTTGAGCAAGGTCCAGCTCAGTTTTTGGTAAATGTACCCGGCGACAACACTGCTAATCCTCTCATTCCTGCCTCTAGGTGACTCAAAGAGCCTAGGGAATACACAGAGGAGGAAAGAGTAAGAGCAAAGGCTGACCTGATAGCCAAGAACACTCTAATGCAAGGCATCCCAAACGACATCTATCGACAGATCGACAACATTCCAACAGCTAAGGGAATGTGGGATGAGATGCATAAGATAATGCAAAGAACAGAAGTAGGCATAAAAACCTAGAAGGCAAACATTCTCACGGCTTACGACTCCTTCAAAGCCACACCCGAAGAGAACCTATATGATCTCTATCAGAGATATCTCACTCTGCTGAATTAGATGAGGAAAAGTGGAAATCACAAAGGCAAATATGGAAACAAACATACGATTTCTTTCCTCTCTGGATATCCAGCTATGTTTGACAATCTTGCACAACACGAGGAAGACATTAGCGAGATCCAGAAGGAGCATAAGGGCAAACAAATCGAAGACACAGTTGTCCTAGTCTCAGAGAAGTGAAGATCAAAGTCTTGAAAAGAGAAGATCATTAGGCCTCCGACCCCTTCAGAGTCGGAAGACGAATCAGACTCTGATGTTGAGCCAAATATCAAAGCACTAGGACAACATTTGGCTCTAATTGGAAAAAATGATGAGCAAGCAATACTTCAAGAAGAAGTCCACATCATCAGCCAACCGAGTGCGGATCTCAAGCTCAAAGAACAAGGAACGTGCACCTGAGACTTTCGAGGTCAAGAACACCAAAGAGCCGACCTAGTGCTTTAAGTGCGGCAAACCAGCTCACTATGCCAGAGAATGCACTCTCCCAAAGAAGAGAGATGCAAACTACTACTGCAAGAAGCTTCAACTCACAAAGTAGAAGGAAAATGGAGTAGCTCTAATGGCAGAACAAGACCACTGGCTCGAAGACATGTCAAGCTCTGAAGAGGATAATCTAGCCCTCATGGCCCGCCTAGACGAAAACTCAGACGCCGAAATCTCAAATCAAACGGACGATAACCTAGCATCGGAACCGTCTCAGGATGTAATTTCTCTTTCCACATTATTGACCATGTTAGAATCGTATCAACTAGCATACACTAACATGAAGTGAGCAGAAAAGTGTAAAGGAAGTAAAGAAAAAGCTATCTAGGTCTTAGGAGAAAATCACTTGTCTCGAATCAGAACTTAAGAGCTCTAGTTCAAAAATTGAAGAACTTACTAAGAGCTTACAACTGAGTGAGACTACAAAAGCCTCAGGTAGAGCAGCATAACGTAAAAATTAAGGAACTAGAACACATGTTAGAAAATAACTACAATTGTTTGATTAGGAATCTCAATGAGAAAGCTGACCTCAATTGTAGGTTAACGGAAGCGACTACTTAGGTCACCAACCTAGAAGCCCAATTAGATAAATCAAATGCTAAGTTTTGCGAACTTATGAGAGATCTAGATACCTGTAAAGCCGCCAAATTAACGGTGGAAAATAATTTTGCTCAATTAGGAGAAGAGCGTAAGAAACTATACGCAAAGGTTAAGAAATTAGAAGATCATCTTGTAAAAAGGGATCAAACTGATCAGACTATATTTTTGAACCAGCCCAAGGACTTAGAATTTTATGATTATAAGTTTGGTTTGGGCTTTGAGAATCCACGTTGCTTGACGAAAGTTGGCTGCAAACAACTTTACGATGTCAAGTACGTGGGTTTAGGACTAACAAATCTTATGGCTTTCACTAACGCAAAAGAAATAGATATTGTAGAAAAAGCCAAGAGAAAAGCCAAGACTAGGGCTGAAATTCCCTTTTCTTACATCGAATTGAATCAAAGTGACAAAACTAGGGAACTTCCCAAGGGCTGGAGCTTTGAGTCACTTTATCTTCCCGAAGATCGTTCTAAATCGGAGGAAGTGCAAACTCAACATTCTGAAAGTTCTCTCTATATACCCCCTATTGTTAGGAAAATAGAAGAGTTAAGAGCCTCACTAGAAAAGGAAGGACATAATTTTGAAGCTGAAAAGAAAATGCTCCTAAAAGAGATGGTAAATCTCAAAGCTTCTTCCGTACAAATCCTACGCATCTCCCTCCAAAGAAAACATTATTTTAAAAAGCGTGAAGAAAGAAAAATTGCATTCTAAAGATCAGACGTCTAACAATAAAAGTGTGAAAAAATTAACTCTAACTTTGTTTCTACTACATCGATAGGAAGCGTAGTATCAAAGCTAGAGGAATCGAAGGCGAGAGTGTCTAAACTAGAAATTAAGAAGGAGCCTCTAGATGTTAAAGTTACAAATGTATCTACTACTTCTATAACAAGAAAAGACACTCGTAGAAATAAAAGAGCCATTTCTTCACTTCAAATAATTGCTTCTACATGCTCTCTTCAGCCGACTACGTTTAGAAGCACTAACTTTGATATAGGCTCTCTTCTACAACACAAGTTAATCATTCTAAAGCAAATGCCTCTAGGAAGACTCGTAGGACACAAGATCCAGCCATTAAGAATGCGTATGGTGCTATTCATGCTTGTTCTCACATAAGGTATCCTGTCAAGATTGAGGCCCCCAAACACCTTAGGAGACTATCCCATGAAAAGATCTTTTCTTCGATCAAGCCTACCAAAGCATTTGTCCGTGCTGAAATTAATCTTCCCTGCCAGGTTCAACCTAAATGGTTCCTAAATCTCCGCCTAAAAAGACGAAGTCCAAAACGGCCAAGTCTTCTACAAAGGGCAAACCCAACACAACTTCTTCGAGATTGACTTGGATTCTTAAAGCTCCTACTAGAACTAATTTAGGAATCATATATGAACCAACGACTAAATCTGCTAATCTGAGAGGACCCATTTATAAGTGGGTACCTAAAGCTCTCTAACTTGATTTTGCAGATCCATCATGTGTGGTACCTCGACTCTGGTTGCTCCGCACACATGACGGGAAATCAAGAGCTGTTGAGCAACTACGAAGACCGACCAAATGGCGAAGTCAGATTTGGGAAGAACGACTCTGCTCCGATTCTCGGCTTCGGAGATATAATTCTGGAAAATCTGACTTTCCACGAACATCCCGAACAATGAAAGAAAGTTACAATGTCACTTTCAACGAAGTGGCAAAGATGACTTCTGGTCACATCAGTCCAGAACCTGAGCCCAACCCGATGGCTTCTGGTCACATCAGTCCAGGACCGGAGCCCAACCCAATGGCTCCTGCACAGATCAGTTCAGGACCTGTACCTAACCAGATGGCTTCTGAATATGATATTTCGGAACCCGTATTCACTGGTGTGTTGGCACAAAGCCAATAGAAGATTGCAACAACTACGGCTTCAACGTCAGAAGAAGCAATGGGATTTGCTATGGAAGACTTGGACTCACTTTTTGAGCAGATATATCGCCAGGACAAAACTGCAACCCCTCCCGTCGTGGAACCTCCCCACGACAACGCCGATATAGCAAGTTCTTCAAATGTCTGCACCACACCCGATTCAGAATTACCTCAGCAGGCTGAAGATCCAACCATGGAAGTTGAGGAAATGTCATCAGAGTCGCTCAACTCAAGTACTGAATCTGAATTGCCTCAACTGGCTGAACAGCCTCCGATCATTGGAGATCTCGCTCCACAAATGGCTGACGCTTCTAGCTCTGCCATGCCTCATGAGCGCAAATGGACTTGAGCACATCCGATTGATCAGATAATCGGTGATCTTTCGAGTGGAGTAAGGACAAGACATCAGAAAGGACTTTTCAGCTGCTTCTTAAGCCAAAATGAGCCAACCAAGGTAGCAGACGCACTTAAAGACGCGGATTGGGTGGTAGCGATGCAAGATGAAATCAACCAATTCGAACGTCTCCAAGTGTGGACATTAGTACCTCGTCCGCATGGGAATACCATCATCGGGACGAAACGGGTATTTAAGAACAAGAAGAATGAAGATGGTGAAGTGATTCGTAATAAGGAGGAAGTTAAGATCAAATGGACGTTAAGATCGTCTTTCTCTTCTTAGCCATCTGCCTCTTCTTAGCTTATGCGGCTCATAAAGACTTCAAAGTCTATCAAATGGACGTTAAGATCGCCTTTCTCAATAGCGTGTTAAAGGAGGAAGTTTATGTCGCTCAGCCATAAGGTTTTGTTGATCAAGAACATCCCGATTACGTCTATCGATTGGATAAAGCACTCTACGGACTGAAACAAGCTCCACGTGCTTGGTATAATGTCTTGAGCAATTTACTAGTGAAGTTTGGATTCATCCGAGGAACGATCGATACGACCCTCTTCATCAAATGGCAAGACAAAGATCTGATGGTCGTTCAAGTTTACGTCGACGACATCATCTTCGGATCAACTAATCCATGGCTCTGCAAGAGGTTTGGAGATTTAATGAAAGAGCAAGTTCGAAATGAGTCACATGGGAGAGATGCAATTCTTCTTAGGACTTCACGTCAGGCAGCTCGACGATGGAATCTTCATAAGTCAGACTAAGTACATCAAGGACATTCTAAAGATATTCCATCCAGATCAGAGCAAGCCTCTCAGCACTCCTACGTCAACTAGCTGTAATTTGGATGCCGATCCCACTGGAAAAATGGTCGACATCACACTTTATCGCAGCATCATTGGATCTCTTCTGTATCTCACCTCAAGCCGGCCGGACATCATGTTTGCCACCTGCCTCTATGCCCGTTTTCAAGACGATCCCAAAGAGTCTCACATGCTTGTGGTCATGCGGATTCTGCGCTACCTCAAGGGCACCTCAACCTTAGGGTTTATGGTATCCTAAGGGCACAAATTTCAAACTAATTGCCTATACTGATGGTGATTATGCAGGTTGCCGAATGGACAGGAAAAGCACCTCCGGTGGCGCTCAATTTCTAGGCGAAAAGCTGGTCTGATGGTCATCGAAGAAGCAGAACTGCGTCTCAACGTCGATGGCTGAGGCTGAATACGTCGCGGCTGCCAACTGTTGCTCGCAAATGCTATGGATGCGGACTCAGCTTCGTGATTATGGGTACAATTTAAATAATATACCTACTTATAGTGATAGCCATAGTGCAATTGCGATTACGTGTAATCCTGTTCGCCATTCAGGCACAAAACACATAGATATTAGATATCATTTTATAAAAGATCACGTAGATAAAGGCACAATTGACATGTATTTCGGGAACACGGAGTTTCAACTAGCTGACATTTTCACCAAGGCATTGGATGAAAAACGATTCCAATTTCTTGTCGAAAAACTAGGCATGTTGAATCTTCCGTAATATATGCTTTACGTGCTTCTATCTGCTTTCATCTGATCTATTTCATGTGTTTTGCGTACTAAAATGCTATATTTTGCGTGACAATTTGAAATTAAATAAATAAATATAGTATCATAAAAATAATAAACAAAAATATAAATAAATAAAATAATAATAATAAATATTATACATATACTTATAATATTCGGGGAATGACGATATCTTTAGGATGCTCGATCTAGTCACGTATGAATTTTCCGGACATGCGAATGAATAATTGCTTAATTTTGTCAGTCTAAGTCGCATTCTTGTATTTACCGTTCTTTAGTTGATTCCACTAGACACAAAGCCACTTTATATTAGTGAGGAATCTATCCTTTTATTTCTTTTGACGGATTTATTTTTGAGCGAGTCACACGATAATTGCTTGTCTTAACTAGTGATTCTTGGCCTAATACTCATCTTGCGTTAGATCGTTAGGAAAATACTTAGGGCAATTAGGAAATCCTCATTCGGCCAAAAATATAATTTTCAAATCCTTTAACATCGCCTTTAGTCATCCATTTTGAGCCTTCTCTAAATTCCTTTTCTTCATTTGAAAACCCTTTAAGCCTTTAACCAACTGTCTTAAGATTTTGGTGGGATGTTCCAAAGAGAAGGAGGGGGAGACAAAGATATGACAAAGAAAAAGATGACAAAAGAAGGTGGAAAACGCACACGACGAATGCTCAACGCACAAAAAGCAGTCCAAAAGAACCTGCCTCTCGACCATCAAAATTCCAAAAGGGGGCTTGGATCTTGCTGTGAGCTTCTCCATTGATAATCTCGAACGCTCGTCGGAACGGCTGGAAAGAGGAGCACCTTGAACTGAACTTCTCCAACGATAATCCGGTCTTATATCGGGAAACGAGAAGAGAAGCACGGCCTTGGGTTCGAATTCCATAACTGTGAACTTGCTCAACTTCTTCAAATCGATAATCTCTGAAACCTCTCCAGGGATTAAGAGAAAAGAGCACGGTATCGGCTCGAGAACCAACAAGAAGAACTTCGCCTTAGATAATCTCTCAACCTCGTAGAGAAGCGGAGCTTCAGCTTGAGCAAGTGCAGAAAAATACCAGAGATAAAAAGGACAAAAAAGACAAACGATGAACAAAACGAGAAATGCCGACAAAAAGGAGTGACTAAGAAAAGGAAAATGAAGAGAATATTCAGTTCAAAATCCAAAATTTCCTTCCCTTCTAAGTCAGAGTCAAATTAAAATACCTAGAAGTCCCTTTGATTCCAAATCGACGATCATTCGCCAAGGTGAAATGATTAAAAGCGTCTCGATCACAGGTAAATTGTGTTGACTTGAGTGATATAAATATAAAATTCCTAGTTGAAAAATAAATGAGCACTAAAGTGAACCTAGTGAGAGTTGTGAAAATGGATCATACTTTGAACTTAGGACTTTAGTTTGCTGACGTGACTTGACGGCATAATATCTTTCAAGTGTCTTGTGAATGTTAGGCGTGATGTTGATCGAAGCAAAAACATCTGATCCCATACTAATAATAATATTAATACATATATAGTAGAAGATAAAAAAATATATATACATATATAATAAAGTTTTAATTCGCACATTCTGATATGCAATATTAATTTGCATTCGAATTTAATTGATTAAATGCGATATTCTGTTTTAATTCGCACATTACGTCATGCAAATTCGGTTTGCATGTACTTTGAATTGAATAAAATGCGAATATTTGTTCTTGCTCATACCCTCGCGTGAAATTATAGTTACATGTATAGGGGAACATGTATCTAGGCTAATCTTGATAAATCACGTGTTTTTTTTTAAGTAATTGTTACTTAGATTGATTTATGTACTTGTTTGATAAATCAATTGAGGTGCACTATTTGAGGGGGAGCATTTACAAAATTATACGCCTTGAGTTCCAAATATTTTTGATGGTCTTTCTCTAAGTGTTGCAGAAACAATGAGGAGGACTTCACGAATTATTCATGACTTGAAGTGAACGGCATTGGTTTAAATTTTGGTTGGTTAAATATTTGACGTGTTTTATGGATTTGAATTTAACCAATATTCAGGGGACGCCTGATTAGAAAAATTGCTTCCAAATTAACTCTAATATTCTGGACATTTTGTTCTAAGTAATGTAGATTTTTCTGGAAAATCGGATTTGGAGCCACTGCTCGGAATTTCAAGGAGTTAGTTGCATTTTAAGTTTAATGCATGAGGAGTAAATATGTGATTTTAAATCAAATAGTGGTCAATCTGAAAATATAAGAACACTTACCATCGAGAAACTAGATAGAAAATGTAATTTTCGATCATAAGGTTCTCTATCGTAAACAATAATGGTCTTAGAAATTGATAAGTGTCGATAACGTCCAATCAGCCCACTAAAACAAAATTAATGCTTGCAGTCGAAAAACTATATCTCATGCAAAACCCTCATAACAGTGTCGATTGAAATTTCTCGAGCGAAAAACTCAAACAGTAAAGACGAATCTCAAAATCCTCAAAATCTTTTATGTGTGTTTAAACTTCGTTCTCGTCTACATTTTATAATCTTTTGCTTAATTCTCTGCGTAGATTTTGGATTGTTCTAACTGTGAAAAATCCACATGCTATTTCGATGAGATTAAAACATGTTTCTGTGTTTATCTTGGTTAAAGTCTGCATCCTAGGATAGTTTAAGGGTTTTCGTCGTGATAAGGGTATATTGTTTCAATTATCTGTGTTTTTAGAGCACAATTGAAAGTCTGACTAAAACCCAGTTTTAAATGTTTAAAGGTGTCGAAGAACTTTCTCGATCACAAACAGTTTCAATCGAATTTCAATTTGATTGAGTTACTGTTTGCATCGTAAAAGTTATTAGATCGCTAAATTCTTTGACTTAGTCAATAAGAGAAATAATGTAGATCACAAATACTTACATCGAGAAATCTGGTTTTGATTTTGTGCGAGCAAAAGATTACTGAGTGAACAAAAGATTACCATCGAAAACAGTAATTTCGATTTCAATTTTGTTCTCGGTCGAAAATCTTAGCGTCGATAAAATTTAATTTCTCGATCGTAAAAGTACAGCGATTGTAAAGTCCATATTAGTTGTAAAGTCCAGATTATCCAAAAACACAGATTTACTTCAATGAATTAAAGCTTTGATAGTTCCTGTGAACAGTGCTTGGGAGGCGTAATGTGTGTTTTAGAGTTTGAAAAATGGAAACTTAATTAGTGATGTTAGGGTTTAAGCTTAAATACCTTGTGAGGTATTTAAGCCCATTGGGCCCCTAACAAGCCCATTACAACTGCAACCCATCTAAGTAAAGTATAACATATAAATACATCGTATAGAAATAGCTAGACTTAGAATAAATATTTTGGACACTTCTAAAATATTCCTAACATTCTCCCCCTAAGTGTCCAAATTACAAATAAGCCTATTATCTAAGTCTTCACGTCTTCTTTTTCTTCGAGCGAGGAGGAGGCCGGGGTTCCAGAAGTTCGTAGGCTGATCTTCTAAGTCCAAGTCTTAATTCATATGATCTCAATCTTCTACGAAAGGAGATTTTGTCAGAGATGATTTCGATCATCTTATATACTTCTCTTATACTTCAGGTTCTACTTCTCTCATTTCCTCAACGATCCTTTTGAGCTTATCTAGAATAATACGGAGAGTTCCATCACAAAACTTGTGGATTTCTGAAGTTCTCATCAGTCTCTTCTCTCCCTTGTAATTGAAGTAGATTACTGAAGGGTCTTCTCCGTCAAATATATGGCCTTCTCCATAGCTCTCTGACTCAGGTGCCTCAAAGGAGGGCTTCGTGAGATTCACCTTTTTTATGTTGCTTTCAAGTGCCATTTGGAGTCCATGTGTCGAGTTGAACTTGACTTGACGCAACATGAATCTTTGTAATGAAGCATAACCCATCCTTACTTCTGGTGTCCTAAGTACTCAAAGCCTCCTATAATCCCCCACTAATTGATCAATGTCTTCACCCCTGAGATAGGAGAGATCGCCTTCATTCAGTTCTTCTGCTAAATCATCTTCACGTCGTACAATGTAAATTGGGAAAGTATCTAGCATTGTCCATTAGGTTTCTGGCCATAATCGGGTTTTCAGGGTGAGTTCATTCGTCGCCAAAGATGTACCTCTCCACAACATCATGTGGATTGTAAAGTTGTTCAATTGAAGTGTTTGGACTGTCGATCTGAAGGGATGGGATGGAATATTGGGGATGAATCGTATGACTTATGTGGCTTGTGGGATGTGGGGTTGTGGCTGTTTGGACTGATTGGGTGGAAATCGTCAAAGAGCCAGATCCGACTTCGTCATGGGAAATTGTCTCGTTCGGCCCTGGCGTAGCTTGTCTGCCCCTAGAGGACCTTGGTGGTGGATTGGATTGTCGGGAAGAGCCGCCTCCACGAGTTAGAACCCCGCGTCCTCGTCCGCCGCGAGTGACCGGAGACTTGATTCTTGGCCTCTTCTCCCCCTCAGGGCGATCCTGGTCGTCAGGATCATCATGACAACGTTTCGGCCTTGAACCTTCTTGACGGCAGGTAGTTGGTTAGGTATGACACCACCTGCAATCAGCTTTTTGTACAGATCTTCTTCTTCAAGAGTCCGCTGATTGTCAAGCTCAAGAAGACGAGAGATTCCAATGTCGAAGAGCTCAAGTAGAGGCATATTGTATGGACCGGGTTCATGAGTTACCTGTGGTGGTGATAGTGAGATGAGACGAGGCTGTGACGGTTGTTCTCCCGCGGGTTCCTTTCCTTTGTCCGTGGAGGCTGATTGTATTGAATCTTTAATGAGTCCTCGAACCCGTGGTAAGGTGACGGATTCAAGGAACTCAAAAAGGCGATTCTCCAGGTAGGCCATCGTCACAGTTTGGAGAGTTGAGGATGGTGCACCGGCACTGCTTGTGTTAGCCGTTATCACACGTTCAGAACTAGGTTCTGTACGGTGGCCCTCGTCAACCGAAGTCTGGTGGACTTCAGTTTCCACTGGTCTTTCGACCTCTCCTTGCGACACATCTTTTGAAGATGGTGCTCGGGTCGTTACGGGCACATCAATTTGATGGGCTTGTGTGGAGCTTTCGCCGGGGCCACTTCCCGTTAGCACTCGTCCAGAACTACGTTCTGTATGGTGGCTCTCGGATGCTGAGCTGCTGAGGTCATCATCATCTGAGAGTCTTCCGTCCAATCCTCGAAGAGCCTCGATCTGAGGCTCTTCTATGGACGTTGATGCCTGAGTGACAGGCTGAGACTCAGGCTGTGTCATGGAGATGGTTATTATTTATTGTGGAGTGGACATAAGAGCCAGGGTGAATGTTATTAGGGGAGGTTCTGTGGATTCTGAGACACTTGCCTATTGGGAGGCAAGTGAATGGTCAGGTTCAGGTTGTGTTTGCGACATTGGGTCGGTTGCGACGTCTTTTATCCTATGGGGTGACCCGGATGTTTCTGGCTGGGGAATTTCGATCATTGCTGAGGTGGGAACGACAATTTGTGGTTGTTCGAGTTGCTCTGTTTGTGGTCGTTCCTCGTGTGGTTGATCAGGATAGGTTGTTTGTTGGGTTGGTTGTGGTTGTTGAGGTATTATTTGTTGTTCTGAGGTTGCTCTCATGTCCTCACACTCTCCCACTCTCTCCCTCTCACTAACCCCTGGGACAGACTCTGGGGGGTTTTCCGGAGTCATGGGGTTATATACATTGTATTTTTGTCTGTAGGCTTCAATTTTGTCTGGGTTGGCTAAGGCTAGTAACTCTAGTGGGCTTGGCATGGCTGTTCTTGAGTATTTCTGATCGGTCTTCCCTTTTTGCAGAAATTTGAGTTTGGGTGGACTGTAGTTCTCTTCTGCTGGTCTTGGAGGTATCCCCGGCGTTGTGGTCAGAAATTGGTGGATCATTAGTGAGAACCACCAGGGATAGGCAGGTTCTGTGGCTTCTTTGATTTTGACTTCGATCTTTGGTGAAGCTGATCATCCAGGTCTGAGATGATTAGTTTGGCATAGTCGTAATTCTTCTTGAAGACGATCCCATGGAAGATCCGAAGAATCGTGAGATTGCATCTGTCCCAACCGGAGTGCTTTGGTGAGAAGCACTTGTTGACAAAAAGAGGGTTCGCCATGGGTGTGGGATCATTGATTGCTGAAAACGTGAAACAAACTCGAGTGAGCAGTAGTAACCCATTAGGAGCATATTAGTGATGAGCTCGTTCTGGGATGCCTCATGTTCATAGTCAGGTTGGCTTGGCAGTTGAAGGGTTTGTCGTATGAATTCTTTTGTGATCCTGACGGTTTCGTTCGCAATTTGGGCTTCATAGAAGATGCTGTTATCCTGGGCAATCTTAGTCGTCATTGTTCCCCAGAATTGTTGAAGGTAGACCGTAGGGACTTGGACAGAAGCTGTGAAAGCGTATCCAAGGTGATGATTCTTCAAAATGGATGGGATGATTTCGTCCTGACATTTGAAGGTGCTCAGGTCAAGTTGATAGTTATTGTCCTTGATCACGATCCATTTGAGGTTGCATACACAAGATCGACCTGCGTTGTCATTTTTTTGGACACGGAAAATCCTGCTTAAATCTCCCTCGATGCATGGATATCGCATTTCTCCCCCTCAATGTAATGCCATCAGCATTGGCTTTACATCGACTTATTGGAAGGCAAGAAATAAAAATTATTAGTGAAAATAAACAAAAAACTAGAGCAAATAAAATATTAACAAAGAGACACGCAAAGAGTTGAAGAACTTAAAACAAAGCAGATGGACACGTAATGAACCGTAGGGAAGCATAATCGAAATTAGAGATTGAGATTCAACATCCCCAGTTTTGCCACTAAGAATTGGAATCGTTTCTCATCCAATTCTTTTGCAAATAAATCGGCTAGTTGAATCGCTGTATTGACAAAATACATTTCTATTATGCCTCTTTCTACTTGGTCTTTTATGAAATGATAGCGTAGGTCTATGTGCTTAGTGCGTGAATGGTGAACAGGATTGCAAGTAATTGCTATGGCACTTTTAGAATCACAATAAATAGGAATTTTATTGAAATCAAACCCGTAGTCTCGTAGTTGGGTTCTCATCCACAAAATTTGTGAGCAGCAACTGGCGGTAGGCACATATTCTGCTTCTGCTCTGGAAGTTGACACACAATTTTGTTTCTTGGAAGCCCAACAGACAAGCTTATCTCCAAGAAATTGGATGTTGCCTGATGTGCTTTTCCTGTCCAGTCTGCATCCTGCGAAATCTGCATCAGAATATCCTATTAGTTTCATACCTGATTTTTAAGAATACCAAAGTCCAAGGTCTGGTGTTCCTTTCAGATACTTTAATATTCTCTTGACAGCATGGAGATGCGACTCCTTTGGATTGGCTTGGAATCGAGCACATAAACATGTGGAAAAGAGAATATGTGGTCGGCTGGCAGTGAGATAGAGCAGAGACCCAATAATTCCTCTATAATGCGTTGGATCTACGGGCTCACCCAAGTGATCAGCGTCGAGAGTACATGAGGTCGACATTGGAGTGCTGGAAGATTTGCTCTTGTCGATCCCATATTTTCTGAGAATGTCGTGGATGTACTTTGACTGATTGATAAAATATCCCATCCTGAAGTTGCTTGATTTGCAGTTCAAGGAAAAAGGACATTTCCCCCATCATACTCATCTCAAACTGTGATTTCATCACTGTGCTGAATTCGACAAAAAGTTCCGGATTTGTAGAGCCGAAGATGATGTCATCCACGTAAATCTGCACAAGCATGATATCGGAACCAGCCTTTTTGACGAACAGTGTGGAGTCAATTTTTCATTTTGTGAAGCCTGAGTTGATAAGAAGTCGCATAAGACCTCGTACCAAGCTCTTGGTGCTTGCTTTAGCCCATATAGAGCCTTGTCGAGTTTGTAGACGAAATCCGGATGTTCTTGATTGAGAAATCCTTCTGGCTGTGAGATATATACTTCTTCCTTCAAAATCCCATTCAAGAAGGCAATCTTTACATCCATTTGATAGACAGTAAAGTCAATGTGTGCCGCATATGCTAGAAACAGTCTGATGGCTTCAATTCTTGCTGCAGGGGCAAAAGTCTCATCATAGTCAATTCCTTCTTGCTGATTGTACCCCTTAGCTACAAGTCGAGCCTTGTTACGGATTACCACACCATCCTCGACTATCTTGTTTTTAAACACCCATTTTGTTCCGGTTATTGTCTTGCCTTTTGGACGAGGAACTAAGTTCCAAACCTTGAGACGCTCGAACTGATTGATTTCCTCTTGCATAGCTACTATCCAGTTCGGGTCACGTAGTGCGTCTATTACTCTAGTAGGTTCTGTTTGACTCAAGAAACAAGTAAAGTTACACTCATTTGACAGCGAACCTCTAGTCTTTACTCCAGTAGTGGGATCTCCAATTATTTGATCTGCTGGATGACTTCGGATCCATTTCTTCTCATGAGGTAGTGCTGTATCATCTGTTTCCGATCTCTCATTTAGTGAATACTCGATCACAGAAGTAGAAGTGTTGCAAGCGAAAGTCGGTGAGTCCTCTGTCTGTGTTGCTGGGATCGAGGTTTCTGCGTTTGAGGGTGGAAATGTTTGTTCAGGAATAGGTTCGGATTCAGGAGGTGATGGACTAGCACTGGGTTCTGTATGTGGACAGGAATCGGTGGTTGGCTTGTTTTGATTTAGAGAGATGTACATGTGTTCAAATTGTTGATCCAGATCCATCTCTTCTTGAGCTTGTTGACTGAAACATGTTGGGTTGCTGTGTCGTGATTCGTCATCTGCATGTTGTTGGTCTTGCCCCAACTTTGCTTTGTTTGAACCTGGTTCTGAACGATTGTCTTCAGAAGTGCCTCTCGAAGATTCTCCTAATCTCATACGAGATTGAGTAGAATGGCATTGTTGATTCAAGTCTAGAACTGCTGGGTCCAGAATTAATTTATGAACCTTCATCGAAAGTGACATTCACACTTTCAATGATCATTCTTCTTTCCCTTAGATAGACCCTGTATGCCTTAGATTGTGCAGAGTAACCCACAAAGATTCCTTCAGTAGCCTTTGGATCTAGTTTAGATTTGTCCTCTCGGTCGTTGGCTACAAAGCATTTGCATCCAAAAATCCTGAAGTGGGCAATGTTGGGTAATCTTGCGTTTATTAGTTCATAAGGCGTCTTTCCAAATCTTATATGAATATTCGTACGGTTTTGCGTATAGCATGCAGTGTTCATAGCTTCCGCCCAGAGGAAGTGTGGTAGGGAAGACTGTATTAGCATGGTCCGGGCAGCTTCCACAAGTGTTCGGTTTCGCCTTTCTACGACTCCATTTTGTTGCGGAGTGTGGACAACGGAGAATTGGTGAGAAATTCCTAGGGATTCGTAGAATTCATTGATCTGTTGATTCTTGAATTCCGTTCCATTGTCAGGCCGAACTATTTTAACGCTGCGTTGTAGCAAATTCTGCGTTGTCCTGATGAGATTTGTAATATGTTTGACTGTCTCTGATTTAGTTCGTAAGAAGCGGACCCAAGTATAGCGGGAATAGTCATCGACAATAACCAGCATGTATCGCTTTCCACCGATGCTATCAGTTCACATTGTGCCGCACAAATCCATATGTAATAGTTCCAATGGATGTTGAGTGGATGCTGTGTGTTTTGTAGGATGTGATGCCTTTTTCGTTTTTCCTCTCTCACAAGCAGAGCACATATGCTCCTTTTGTTACTTCAGTGATGGAAGTCCAATAGCCAATTTGTTGGTTGACAGCTTGTTGAGGGTCTTGAAGTTAAGATGGGATAGCCGCTGGTGCCATAGGTTATATTCAACTGATGTTGCTCGGGAGATCAGACATATGTTTGTCTTTGGTCTGACTGTCCTAATGTCAATGGTGTATAGATTTGTTCTGCGAGTTCCAGTGAGAAGTTCGTCACCATTGGCATTGAGAATTTTGCACGTTCTCTTTTGAAACATAACTCGGAGTCCTATGTCACTGAACTGTCTATAGAGAGGAGGTTGTGTGCCCCCTTCAACATACGAAACTTCCTTGATTGTGAGTCGATTGCATATGATATCGCCATAACCAAGAATTCTGGCTCCATTGCTATTACCAAAGCGTACCAGCCCACTTGGCCTACAGCGTAGTTGCTCAACAGTTCCTTCTTCCCAGTCATGTGTGTGGAGCAACCAGAATCTAAGTACCACACATGAGGGGCCTGCAAAATAAAAGCTAGAGGGTTTTAGGTACCCATTTATATATGGGTCCACCTCTATTGTGCTTGTTAGTTCGTTTAGACTCCCTAGATTTAGTGGATGACACAGAGTCACTAGTTGTTTCTAGGGCTGGGGTTTGGGTTTCCTCAGTCTTAAGCTTTGAAACCCATTTTTGCTTTAGTGAAGATCTCTTAGTCTTAGGCTTAGAGATGAGTTTTTTTAGGTTTTGCAAGTTTTCCTTGGTAGTTTTTTGTTTTGATTCTTTCCTTTTCTTTATATTTGTGTTTTTAGGAATTCTTTTGTAAGTTTGTTTGTAGAACTGATCATGCATGGAAACTTTGTTTTTGATTGAAAAGATAAGTTTTGCGATACATGCTGAAATAAGGGTGGTACGAAAGTTCTTTAGGAAAATAATCAATAATAAAAGGTGTATTGAGATCGCGGTTATCCTTCATGATATCTTCCTTTCTAACCCATACTTGACCTTTCAATGGATCTTTTCTGGGTCCTGAAAATTTCAAGGCATTAGTGCAGGGAATTTTGTCATGCGAAACTAAGGTATAAGAAAGTGTGTGTAATCTTAATTTATCTTTAAGTGAGGAGATTTCCTCCAGAAGTTTCTGCCTTTCTTCATCAAAGGACTTTCTATCTCTTTCGAGAGTGGAGTGTAGATCACTGATTTCTTTATGCATTCAGGCATATACCCAGCTGCATAAGTAGTTATCGGTGCCTCACTTGCTGAATCTCCTGAGGTATCTCCTTCACTTGGTCGTGGAATATCAGACTCAAATTCTGTTATTGCCGGACAATTTCGATCTTTATAACTATCATTTAACCCTGTATAATCAAATGATGTTTGAGTTTTACTTTGTGTTGGTCTCTTATTTTTACTGACAAAAGCCATGAGATTTGTCAGGCAACCTGTCTGCATGAATTTGAGATCATATAGATAAGGTGCACTTGATATGCCTTGTTTTAACTTACATGGGTTTTCAAAACCTAGTCCCTTATGAGGATTGCAGAAATCTACATTGGCTGGTTTGTCCAAGAAGATCGTTTGTTCTGACTGATCTCGTCGGGTCAAGATGTCCTCTAATTTTTTGATTTTGGAGTACAGTCTTTCCCGTTCTTTACAGAGTAAGTCATATTTAGTTGTAGCGTCCATTGCCTGATCTCTATGAGATTTCATTTCCTTTTATAAATCCTTGGCTTTAGCTTCGGATTTTTGCACTTGTATTTCTAGCTTAGCAACCTGTTCATTTGCTACAATTACACGATTTTTCTCACATGCATAATCATATCTAAATTTATCTAATACTACTAAATTCTTTTCTAAGTTAGCTTCTAGTTCTTTGATTTTTCTTTTACCTTGTTTGTTAGATTTATGTAAAGATAAAAATTCATTATTCATCCTAAGTAAAGAATCATAATCTGCTTCGCTTACCTCCACCATGTCTGAGTTGTTGGAAGTTTCCCTGTCTGATTCGCTTCCTTCAGCTCTAGTTCCATCGTCTTCGTCATCCAGTTTGGCCATCAGTGCCACGTTCTCATCCTCGCTGTCTGAGGTATCTTCAAGCCAATGATCCTCTTCTGCCATTAAGACCATTCCTTTTTCCTTCTGTTTAGCTAATTGAACTTTTCGTCGATAATAGTTGACATCCTTTTTATTGGGCATTCTGCATTCTCTGGCAAAGTGTCCAGTCTTACCGCAGTAGAAGCATTTACCGCCTTGATGAGGAGTTTCAGAGTTGTTTTCCTCATCTTGAGTCTTTCCTTTTGAGTTGGAGGAAGTTCTTTGACGATTGGAAGAGGATACAGTCTTCTTATAATATTTCTTCTGCACGAAGCTCGAGACCAGAGCGAGTTGCTTAGCAAGATCTTTGAGTGTGATCTCCTTGTCTCCATGTTCCGTAAGATCCTTGAATTCACCATCAGAATCAGAGTCTCCTCCCTCCTTAACTTGTGATGACTGGATAATTTCTTTGTCTTTGGATTGTTTTCTTGATGATCGTTCAGTAATAAGAGCGAGTGAGTCGCTTCCTATTGATTTGATTTCCTCCCTTCATTTCTCCACGTGATTAGAGTGTTGATTGAGGTAGTCGAATAATGTATGGATGCTAACTTTGGTTAGGTCGTTCATTTGTCTTATCATAATTGCAGTGGCCTCCCGTTCTGGATGGAGTGATCCTAAGAAATTTGATGTTGATCTCCATTACACTTTTTGTGACTCCATTCATCTTTAGCTAGTTTAGAAGGACAAGGAATGATGGAAGGTTTCTTGGAGAGTTTCCCCTTTGTTAGCATGAAAGCGATCATAAGAGATGCGTGTATTCGCCATTCTTGCCATTGTGTTGACTTCTGTCCCCTGCATCATGATTCGAAGGGCATCCCATATTTCTTTTGCGCTTTCACCACATTCGAGTTGCATCAAAATGTCATTGGGAATGGCTTGCATCACGTATGATTCGCCATTTTATCCGCCTTTAGTCGTAGTTTTTCTTCATCATTGCATTGGTCGGCTGTTCGCAAGATCCTCTGTTCTTCTCTTGCAGGAGTAGTTTCGGTAGTGGCTGGTATTACGGTCCAATATTGCTTAGGTCCATTGTAAATAGATTCTAGCAAGTTATCTGAATTGTCCTTGCTTTCTATGAAGTTGATGAACCTTCTTTTCCAGACTGCGTACTCTCCATGTCGGATGATGGGAGGTCTAACATCATTTCCCATGCTGAAAGAGTCCATCGCTTGTGTTTTGGATATGATCGTTAACGTTTAATCTCAGGAAAAATTAGGTTTTAATCAAAAATTTTGGTCAAAGTCAAATCTGAGAGTTGACTTGAGGCTGTGTTTAATTTTCGAAATTGGGTAAGTATGAGAGTTTGCGAAGCGGGGATTGGATTTTATTCACGAATTGGGTGTTGTTGTTTCGCGAATTGAACAAGTATCGCGGATCAAGAGTTGCGAGTAGGTTAAGTAAGTTCGCGAATGAAAAGGATTTGCGAATCGGGGCCGGAATTCGTGAATTGAATAATTCGCGAAGTGACTAGATTCGTGAAATGAACAGTTTGCGAAATGGTTTGCGTATCGGGTTCGCAAATTGGACTTGACTCGTGAAGCTTAAATGATTCGTAAAATTAATCGGATTTGCAATATGATAGTTCGCAAAGTAAGAGTTCGTGTGGTGAAAACTGAATTCGCCAAAGATGAGTTCCCAAAAATGTTTAAATGAACTGATTCGCAGAAGATGAGTGATTCGCCAAGCTGACTGATTTGCGAATTGGAATTAGAGTTCGCAAATTGATTTGCGGACAAGGATTCGCAAATGTTGGACCCGCGAAATCTGAATTCGTGAAGAATAAATTTTAAATCTGAGACGTTAATTCTGAAAGATATGACGGCCCGTATATTTCCACTTAGTCAAATTTAGAACTTCCGATTCGCGAAATTCCTTCCAAGGTCAGAATTCGTGAAATTTTCTTGTAAATTCGAGAATTCCTTAAACCCCACGCAGGCGCCGATTGCGAATCAAGAACAAATGATGAGCTGCAGCTGATCTTCACTTTCGGACCAAAATCCCCGACAGATAACCTCAAACTCGACAGGAACAAATTTGATAATTTTCAGGAATGGTAGATATGCAACGTAGCTGCTTGAATCACTTAGAAGATGCTTCATAAACAGCTTTAGAGTTCGATTTCTGACATGTGAGGAAATCTGAATGGCCTGCAAGAATAACTTGAAATCTCGATTTTGAGTTCCCTAGTGAAGTTTCCTCACCTACACGCTTGCTCTGATACCACTTGTAAAGTCCCGATTGTCCAAAAACATAGATTTACTTCAATGAATTAAAGCTTTGATAGTTCTTGTGAACAGTGCTTTGGAGGCGTAATGTGTGTTTTAGAGTTTTGAAAAATGGAAACTTAATTAGTGATTGTTAGGGTTTAAGCTTAAATACCTTGTAAGGTATTTAAGCCCATTGGGCCCCTAACAAGCCCATTACAACTACAACCCATCTAAGTAAAGTATAACATATAAAATACATCGTATAGAAATAAATATTTTGGATACTTCTAAAATATTCAGCGATGATTTTGATAGATTGAAAATTTTCTCGGCGAGTCACCTAGTTTTTCACTGTCAATTTTCTCGATCGTAAAATTTCGCAGCGAAAATCTATTTTATAATCGAAATTCTTTCTTGCTCGATAACTTTCACGACGAAAATTCTATTCACGCGGGAAAAATTTCTCGATCGTAAATTTACACAAATCAATTTTCTCGATCGTAATTTACACGAAAATTTTTCTCGATCGTAAAATTACTCGGCTACAGTACTACACATATAACGTTCAACACTTAGCAAAATTTTCTAAGTTTTTTTTCACTGTTGCCTACTATAATGAATAAAATTTCTCGATCGCCAAATAAAACGGAGATTTGAATTAGAAATCAGCACTTAGGAAATTAAAATTGTAAACTCAATTTTACGTGCGAGAAACTTCATGGGGTGAATAGTAGTGCCCAACAAATTTTGTGCAGAAGAAATTTTATAAGAAGACTGGATCCTCCTCAAATCGTCAAAGGACTTCCTCCAACTCTAGAGGTAAGACTCAGGATGAGGAAAACAACTCTGAAACTCCTCATCAAGGCGGAAAATGCTTCAACTGCGGAAAGATTGGACACTTTGCTAGAGAGTGCAGAATGCCCAAGAAAAAGGATGTTAACTATTACCGTCGAAAAGTTCAATTGGCCGAACAAAAGGAGAAGGGACTGGTCTTAATGGCAGAAGAGGACCATTGGCTTGAAGATACCTCAGACAGCGAGAATGAGAACACGGCACTGATGGCCAAGCTGGATGACGAAGAAGACGGAGCTGGAGATGAAGAAGGCAAACCAGACAGGGAAACCTCTAACAATTCAGAAATGGTGGAGGTAAGTGAAACAGATTATGATTCTTTACTTAAGATGAAAAATGAATTTTTATCCCTATATAAATCTAACAAATTAGGTAAAAGAAAAATCAAGGAACTAGAAGCTAACTTAGAAAAAATTTAGCAGTATTAGATAAGTTTAGATATGATTATGCCTGTGAGAAGAATCGCGTGACTGTTGCAAATGAAAAATTGCTAAGCTAGAAATACAAGTGCAAAAAACCGAAGCTAAAGCCAAAAATTTAGAAAAAGAAATGAAATCTCATAGGGATCAGGCAATGGACGCAACAATTAAATATGACTTACTAAGTAATGAACGGGAAAAGCTGTACTCCAAAATAAAAAATTGGAGGATCTTTTAACCCGACGAGATCAATCGGAACAAACAATCTTCTTAAACAAACCAGCTAACGTTGATTTTTACAATCCTTATAAGGGACTAGGTTTTGAAAACCCAGGTAAGTTAAAAGAAGCCATATCAAATTCACCCTACCTATACGATTTCAAATTTATGCAGACAGGTTGCCTTGCGAATCTAATGTCTTTTGTCAGTGAGAATGAGACAGCGACACACAGTGAAACTCAAAAACCTTTTAACTACACAGAATTAAATGATAGTTATAAAGAAAGAAATTGTCCAGCAATAACTGAATTTGAGACAGATATTTTTCACCCAAATGAAGGAGAAACCTCAGGCACTTCGGAAAATAAGACACCGATGACTACATATGCAACTGGATATATGCCTGAGTGCATAAAGAAAATCAGTGATCTTCACTCCACTCTCGAAAGCGAGAGAAAGTCATTTGATGAAGAAAGGCAAAAACTTCTTCATGAAATATCTTCACTTAAAGAAAATTAAGATTACACACGATTTCATACACCTTAATTTCAAATGACAAAATTTCCTGCACTAATTCATTAACATTTTCAGGACCCACAAAAGAGCCATTGAAGAGTCAAGTTTGGGTTAAAAAGGAAGATATCTTGAAGGAGAATCGTGATCTTAATGTACCTTTTGTCATTGAGTATTTTCCTTCCAAAACCTTTGTACCATCTTTATTTAGTCATGTATCGAAAAATTTATCTTCTTCAACAAAAACAAAGCTTTCCGTGCGTGATCACGTCACCAAACAAACTCACAAAACAGTTCCTAAAAACAAAACTAAACAAGAATCAAATCAAAAGCTATCAAAGAACCTGTCAAACTTACAAAAACCAAAAAACTCGAGTCCAAACCTAAGATAAAAACTCTCACTAGAGCACAAATGGATTCCAAAGCTTCAAACTGCAGGAACACAAATCCCTATCCTAGAAATAGGTAGTGACTCTGTGTCATCCCTTAACAAAGGAAAATCTAGGGAGTCTAAACGGACTAACAAAATTGACAGAGGTGGACCCATATTTCAATGGGTACCTAAAACCCTCTAGTTTTTATTTGCAGGCCCTTCATGTGTGGTACTTAGATTCTGGTTGCTCCACACACATGACTGGGACAAAGGAACTGTTGAGCAACTACATTGATAGACCTGGAGGACTGGTTCGCTTTGGTAATAGCAATGGAGCCAGAATCCTTGGTCATGGCGATCTCATATGCAATCGACTCACAATTAAACAAGTCTCGTATGTTGAAGGACTGACACACAACCTCTTATCAATAGGACAGTTCAGTGATTTTGGACTCCAAGTTGTGTTTCTAAAGAAAACTTGCAAAATTCTCAATGCCAATGGTGAAGAACTCCTTACTGGAACTCGCAAGACAAATCTTTACACCATTGATATTAGAACTGTCAAACCAAAGACTGATATCTGCCTAATCTCCAAAGCAACTTCAACTCAGAATGACTTATGGCACCAACGGTTATCTCATCTTAACTTCAAGACCCTCAACAAGCTGTCAACCAACAAATTGGCGATTGGACTACCACCACTGAAGTATCAAAAAAGCATATATGCTCTGCTTGTGAGAAAGGAAAAATGAAGAAAGCCTCACATCCTACAAAACACACAGCTTCCACTCAACAACCTCTAGAGCTTTTACACATGGATCTGTGTGGCCCAATGCGAACTGAAAGCATAAGTGGAAAGCGATATATGCTGGTTATTGTTGATGACTATTCCCGATATACTTGGGTACGCTTTTTACGGACTAAATCAGAGACAGTCGATCATATTCCAAACCTAATCAGGACAACGCAGAACCTACTCCAGAGGAGTGTTAAAATAGTTAGATCAGACAATGGAACAGAATTCAAGAATCAACAGCTCAGCGACTTCTACGAATCCATAGGGATTACCCAACAGTTGTCTGCTGTCTACACACCTCAACAAAATGGGGTTGTTGAAAGGCGAAATCGAACACTCGTAGAGGCTGCACGAACAATGATCATTCAATCATCACTACCTCATTTTCTTTGGGCTGAAGCAATGAATACTGCTTGCTATACGCAGAATCGCACAAGCATTCATCTAAGATTTGGAAAGACGCCATATGAACTTATAAATGGCAGACTGCCCAACATTGCTCATTTTCGAATTTTTGGATGCAAATGCTTCGTCGCCAACGACCGGGAAGACAAGTCCAAACTTGATCCAAAAGCAACTGAAGGAATCTTCGTAGGCTACTCTGCTCAATCTAAGGCGTACAGGATATTTCTCAGAGACAGAAGGATAATCATTGAAAGTATAAATGTCACCTTTGACGAGGGACTCGAACTTTTGACTGGACGTAGCAGTTTGGAACAAGTCTCTAGAACACCACACCTTATTCATTCTCATAATGAAGAAGGAGAATGTTCGAGAGATGCCTCTGAATGGAACTCTTCAGATCAACAAGCAACTGATTCCTCTAGACAAAGCAACCCCACATGCTTCACTCAACGAGCTCAAGAAGAACGGGATTTGGATCTACTTTTTGAGCATATTTATCTCTCAAAATCAGACAAGACCATCTACTGATTCATTTCCAAATACTGAATCCAGTACTAGTTCGTCAACTCATGATTCAGAACCTATTCCTAACCAGACCCTTCCTCCCTCAGATGCAGAAGCCTCGACCGCAACAACAACTTTGACCACAACGCAGACAGAGGCCTCCTCCTCAACTTCAGCTGGCAACATTATCGCGTCTGTAATCGACTATCCACTAAGTGATGAGTCGCAAATAGACGAAACGACACTACCCCACGAAAGAAATGGGTTCGACATCATCCTACTGATCAAATAATAGGGGATCCAAATACAGGAGTAACGACTAGAAGATCACTTTCAAATGAATGTCAGTTCACCTGTTTCTTGAGTCAAACAGAACCTAAAAGAGTAGTTGACGCACTACGAGATCCTAACTGGATAGTGGCTATGCAAGAGGAGATTAATCAATTCGAACGCCTCCAAGTCTGGAACTTAGTTCCTCGCCCAAAAGGAAAAACAGTGATTGGAACAAAGTGGGTATTTAAAAACAAAAAGGATGAAGATGGTGTTGTAATTCGGAACAAGGCTAGGCTTGTTGCTAAGGGATATAATCAACAGGAAGGAATTGATTACGATGAAACATTTGCCCCTGTAGCTAGAATCGAAGCTATTAGGTTATTCCTTGCATACGCAGCACACAAAGATTTCACTGTCTATCAAATGGATGTAAAAACAGCCTTCTTGAACGGAATTCTGAAAGAAGAAGTGTATGTGTCACAGCCAGACGGATTTCTCAATGCTGATCATCCCGACTTTGTTTACAAACTTGACAAATCACTGTACGGCCTTAAACAAGCTCCAAGAGCCTGGTATGAGGTGCTTTCCGACTTTCTTATCTCCTCAGATTTCACTAAAGGGAAAATTGACACTACCTTGTTCGTAAAGAAAGATGGTTCTGATATCATGCTTGTGCAAATCTATGTGGATGATATCATTTTTGGCTCTACAAACCCTAAACTTTGTGAAGAATTTAGCATTCTGATGCAATCACAGTTTGAAATGAGTATGATGGGAGAAATGTCATTCTTCCTCGGATTACAAATCAAACAACTTCAGGATGGGATCTTTATTATCAATCAAAGTATATTCACGATATTCTCAAAAAGTATGGGATTGACAAGAGCAAATCATCGAGTACACCCATGTCCACATCATGCTCACTCGATGCAGATCATTTAGGTGAACCTGTTGATGTTACTCATTACCGAGGGATCATTGGATCATTACTCTACCTCACAGCCAGTCGGCCAGACATCTTATTCTCTACATGTCTTTGCGCTCGATTTCAAGCTAACCCCAAGGAGTCGCATCTTCATGCTGTCAAAAGAATCTTGAAGTATCTGAAAGGAACACCAGACCTTGGACTGTGGTATCCTAAGAACTCAAATATGAAACTAATAGGGTATTCTGACGCAGACTTTGCAGGTTGTAGATTAGACAGAAAAAGCACTTCTGGACACATCCAATTCCTAGGCGACAAGCTTGTATGTTGGGCCTCGAAGAAACAAAATTGTGTGTCAACTTCCACGGCGGAAGCAGAATACGTGGCTGCAGCCAGTTGCTGCTCACAAATTTTATGGATCAGAACTCAACTACGGAACTACGGGTTCGATCTAAATAGAATTCCTATTTACTGTGACTCCAAGAGTGCAATTGCAATTACATGTAACCCTGTTCATCACTCACGCACTAAGCACATAGATCTTCGCTATCACTTCATAAAGGATCACGTAGAGAGAGGCATAATCGAAATGTACTTTGTCAACACAGAGATTCAACTAGCCGATTTGCTTACAAAAGCATTGGATGAAAAACGCTTCCATTCTTAGTAGCAAAGTTGGGAATGTTGAACCTCAACTTTTAATTTTGCCTATGCCCTCCTACAAATCGTCATTTATCTATTTGCTATGCTACTAAACTCTTATTCTGTGCGTGTTTTCTATGTTAATTGGTTTATTAGGATTTATTTTTTTCTTTCTTCTGGTTATTTTTCTCTCTATGGTTACTTTCTATTTTTCAATAAACTTTTCTGTTTACAATAAGTCAATGTATCGCCAATGCTGATGGCCATACATCGAGGGGGAGAAAAGCTATATCCATGCATCGAGGGGGAGTGAGTTCAATCATTTTTCAGATACTCGATAGGCATTATATCTAGGGGAGTGAGTTCAATCATTTTTCAGATACTCGATAGGCATTATATCTAGGGGGAGTGAGTTCAATCATTTTTCAGATACTAGGGGAGTTTTTCAACGAATATTTATTCAAGAAACTCAAACATTTAGGGGGAGTTTTCGTACAACAACTCAAATACTTATTCAAAGAAATCCAAACATTTAGGGGGAGCTCTCAAAAACTCGTATTCCCTATAAAAATCCAAAGCAGAATAGCAAGTAAAACAACGAATAAGCTCAAAAGAAGGTAAATCTCAAAAACAAGCATATTCAAATTATGCTCAAAGTTGCGTCTTAACTCTGCCTGTTCCTTGAGCTTCTTTTCTTCTTCTTGTTTCTGCCAATCCATCTGTAAACGAGAAAATAAGAAATTTGTTAGTTCTTAGATGTAAGGTACTTCAATGAGATTTGAGACCTATCTATTTATAAACACGAAGGAAACTTACGTCATTTATTGTCCCGACATTAAGACGAATTTTTGACTAAGGCGAAGATTTTTTTTTCCAATAAGGATATCGTATCATGAAAATCGATCTTGAAAACCCATTGATTTGATGTTATCCTTGTGATTGATCGCGCTAAATTGGTAGTACTTGGGTCTTTTCTAGATTTTTGGTATCTTTCCCTAGTCAATTTCAAAAAATTCCATTACAAATTAATTATTAGAATTTGGATTCGCAAAACTAAAATTAATTGAACAATTGTTATTCGCAAACCATCTTCAATTTTGACCAGTCAATGAATCAAGTTGCGAACTCACGGCTCTCAATTTGCAAACTGATCGATTCGCAAACTACAACTTCGCGAATCTAAAGTGGGCCTTTATCTCAAAAGTTTACAGCCCAACTCAAAACTAGGGTTTTCACTTTAGGCCCGCAAAGTTGTTCCTAAATACCAATTCGCAAACCTCTCTCAAATACACAACACTCTCAATTCGCAAACCTCTCTCAAACACGCAACACTCTCAAATCGCAAACCTCTGTCAGTTTAGATAAATTTTGCGAACCTCAAATCGCAGTCTCAATAGCATATCCCAGTCCTCGCGTGTGTTCCTCTATCTCAATCACGTTCTCAGAAACTTTTCGGTGGTAAGGAATCACTCGATATAATTCCTACAATGAAATGTCTTTCTTTTTCAGCTTTGCAGGTTTGAATCGTGAAGAACAGGGCCATACTCGGATTTTTTATTATTATCGATGAATTTTTGTTAATGTTTTTTTTTGTTTCTGATTGGGGTATCTCTGGGTAAATGCTTCGATTTTTGAGTTTCTGGGTTTGCTTGTTAATTAGAACTTTTAATTTCATTTTAAATGTCTTCGTTTAATCGGTCGAAGTACAGCTTTGCGAACTCAAAAACTGTTTTGCACAAATCGCAAACCTTGTGCTTTGCAAATCCTGTCAAAGTCGCAAGCTTTCTTTGCTTTGCGAATTCTACTTTGCGAATTCTAAGATTGCTCTACTGTGCGAATTCTAAGCTTATTTTGCGAACTCTAAGTTTACTTTGCGTATTCTAAGTTTACTTTGCGAATTCTAAGTTTGTTCTGCGAATTCTACTTTGCGAATTATAAGACCGCTTTACTTTGCGAATTCCAAGCTTATTTTGCGAACTCTAATTTACTTTGCGTATTCTAAGTTTACTTTGCGAATTCTAAGTTTGTTCTGCGAATTCTACTTTGCGAATTATAAGACTGCTTTACTTTGCGAATTCTAAGCTTATTTGCGAACTCTAAGTTTACTTTACGAATTCTAATTTGCTTTGCGAATTCTACTTTGCGAATTCTAAGGTTGCTTTACTTTGCGAATTCTAAGCTCATTCTGCGAACTCTAAGTTTGCTTTGCGAATCCTAAGTTTACACATATATGCGCACGATTCACTTCGCGAACTGTTACTTTGCGACTCATAAGTTTACCCGATATTTCAAATGCTCAATTCGCAAAGTTCTTTTTCAACTCAACCCGCAATCCATACTTAGAAATTTTTCGACCAAAATATTTCGTCACATAAATGGGCCCAACAGGAATGGGCCAAATCTTTTCTAAACGATTTTTTTTGTTTCAAAGCCCATACTTAAACAACATTCTCTTGATATTCAATTGTTATAATATCATGACACTGATTCCGTTGTTCTTTCTTCTTGCAGTCTCAGCAGCACTTCCCGGTGTCAAAAATATATTAAAAAAAAAAAGAAACAAAACAAAAAAAAAGAAAATGACGACACCTACGGACATGTTTACCCAACCTCACAATGGATAACAACCAAGGACAATAATTTCCAACTTGACCTTCATACATTCAAGTGCAAGGACGAAGTTATATTATCCATTCTGAGGAATCACCATCTTGGGTATGCCTTTTCGGCCTCGGTCCAAGTCCCTACAGTCTACCTTCAGCAATTCTGGGGGACGATGAAGACAAAAATCGCTCAGGATAACAGTATATACTACGAGGCCCAAATAGCAAATGAGACTGTCAGCATCACAAGCGATCTCCTTCGAATATTCTCAGATTGCCAAGTCAACCTCACTACGAACCTGAGGCTTCTGAGAATGAGCTTGTGGATGATATGATGAAGATGGGATATTACACGCCTATCAAGTTTGTCTCCCATTTTCAGAACTCCATGATCCCGCATCCTTGGCGAACGCTCTTTACATTTGTCAATAAGTGCTTCTCACCCAAGCACTCAGGATGGGATAGATGCAATATCACAATCCTTCGCATCTTCCATGGGATTGTGTTTCGAAGAAATTACGATTTTGTCAAGCTTATCACACGGATCTCGACGACCAACTTCACCAACGTACAAAGTCCAAAAGGCCACAGAATTTGCCATATCCCCGGTGGTTCTCACTTATCATCAATCATTTCCTGACCACAACACCGGGAATACCATCACGACCAGTAGAAGAAAATTTCACCCCACCCAAACTGCGCTACCTTCAGAAGGGCAAGCCTGATGACAAATATTCGCGCAAGGCAATGCCAATCCCTCACGAGTTACTCGTTCTTGCAAACCCCGACCATATTGATGCCTATTGCAGAGTTTACAAAGTTCCTCACCCGACGACACAGGATAACCCACCTGAGTCTAACCCAGGGGTTAGTGAGACTGAGAGAGCAGAAATGAGCGAGAGAGAAAGAGAGAGTGAGATCTTGAGAGAAACCACAGAAACCAACCCTATCCCACACGTACCACAGTCTTCATCTCAAGAAACAACCCTCGACCAACCACCACCATCCTCTGAACACACAATACCCGAACCATCGCTCGACGAACAACCACACATAGATGTTCCCGAGACGATCACAACAGCAATAACTCAGTCAAAAAGAGCCGGGTCAATCCCTAGGATAGAAGACGTCGTAGTCGACCCAACGACGCATGAGCGAACCCCACCAGACCATTCACTTGTCTCCCAACAGACAAGTGTCTCAACGCAACGTGAACCACCCCAAACCTCCAGCAGCTCGGTCCCCGTGTCTGAATCAACTCAAGAAATACCCATTCCCGTGACACAGACCGAGCCTCAGCCTGATCCTCAGGCAACAACGTTCATAGAAGAGCCCCAAATAGAGGCTCTTCAAGGATTGGACGGAAGTCTCTCGGATGTTGATGATTTCAGCAGCTCACCATCCGCGAGCCACCGTACAGAACCCAGTTCTGGACGCGTGCTAATGGGACGCCTTGACGATCCCGGAGATAGTTTCACCCAAGCCCGTCCCACTGACGTGGCAACAACGACCCGAGCACCATCTCCAATTGATGCGTCGCAAGGAGTGGTCGGAAGACCCAAGGACCCTGAAGTTCCACGAACTTCGGGTGACGAGGGCCACCGTCCAGAACCTAGTTCTGAACGTGTGCCAACGGCTCCCTCTAGTGGCGCCGGATCAATTCCAACTCAGGTGACGACTGCCTACTTGGAGAATCGGCTATTCGAATTCTTCGAGACCGTAACCCTACCAAGGGTCAAAGGTCTTATTAAGGAGGCGGTTCAAGCAACTTCCACCGACAAAGGGAAGGCTCCCATATCTGACCAACCTCCTCCTCAACAGCCGGTACTTCCTCGACTTCTCACCTTGCCACCACGCAACCCGACGACACCCAACTTGTACACAGTGCCTCTGCTAGAGCTTTTTGATGTTGGCATTGCTCGCATAATTGATCTCGACAGCAACCGGAGCTTTGAAGAAGAAGACCTCTACAGGAAGCTGGTCGCAGGAGGCGTCATCCCATCTCAAGATGCGAGCATACCAACTGACACATGCCGCCAAGAAGGCCCCAGTCAGAAACGTCGTCATGACGATCCAGACGACCAGGATCGTCCTGAGGGGGAGAGCAGCAAGAGACCGAGAACCACGTCTTCTGTTGCTCGCGGCGGAAGAGGCAGAACACGCGAGGTTCAAACGCGTGGAGGCAGTTCGTCACGACCCCCTAATCCACCACCAAGGTCCTCCAGGGGCAGACAAGCTACACCAGGGCCCGAACCAGACAACTTCCCTTGGTGGAGTCGAGTCTGCTCCCTCGAGGATCTCCACCCAACCAGTCCAAGCAACTACAACCCCTCGTCAAAAAGATCCTCAAGACTACATTGGCAGATATATCTTAGACGAGGAATGGATGACGAGAACAGAGACAGCAGAAGAGTCCCGCCTAAGGATTGAAAGTGTTCGTAATTTATTAAAGGCGGCAGCAGCAGACTTCTGCTTCATCGAGCGAGAGGAAGAGGAGCAAGGAGAAAATCCTGAGGCAGATCTTCCAGAGCTTCCAGAACTCCTTCAGCATCAGGTGCCAGAGGAACCGACGCCAGGCTACGAGTTCATAGAAACTCGTTGGAGAAACGCAAAGATCAAGGCACCCTTTCTTGAGGATCTTTATCCAAAGATCTGGAGGAAGGAATAAGAAATAAAGGGAGTCAACGAGCTGAATCTTCGAGGCCTTGAGCATCTAAGAGGGACGTATAGGGGACTTAGCCATCAGATTATGCTCTGGGAAGTCACGGCCAAGAAAGGAATGAATAGAGATCAATACAGGAAGTACATGAGAGATCAATCGGCCATCTGCGATATTGTGGACGTCGAATGGGCGGTAGGAAGATATGTAGGCCCTGTCTTTGTCATTGATCGATATGACAGGAAAATTGTAAGATATTCAGAAGCAGATCTTCCCTATCTTCCACTGGCGAACTCAACAAGCTCTACAATATTTATCGCAATAAGTTTCCCCTGGACACTCACACAAGACGAGATGGTTATAGAGCTATCAAGGAGTGCATGCTGAGGCAGGTCAAGTACTTCGCTGCTCATGACTTCCAAATGGCCTTGGAAAGCAATATGAGCAAGGTCAACCTGACACGTCCAGACAACAGATATAGGATCTCGAAAAGTTTGATGAGGGATTTATCTTCCTTGAACCACAACCAGGGGTCACCTATCTACAAGCTCAGAAGAAAGTAAAGCAGGTGCTACTTCTGTCAGAGATCTCCAAATTTTCAGATGGAACATTGAAGATTATCCTCAACCAACTTCGAACTAAGAAGAAGACAGTTTCCGAAGAGGACAAACTAGAAGGACAGAACTGGAAGAGAAAGATGTCCTACGGAAACTCATCGAGAAGATAAGATATCGGATCGTTCTTCGGAACGACATCAGACAGTTCGAGACTGCCCTTGGATTCAGGAAGACCTACTTGGCTCATAGAGAACCTCCACCTCCACCTCGCTCGAAGAAAAAGAAATGAAGACTTAGGTTATTTGCTAGATTGTAATTTGGACACTTAGGAGAATGTTAGGAATATTTTAGAAGTGTCCAAAATATTAATTCTAAGTTTTGTAATTTCTTTTCTATGTGTTTTATAGATGTTCTATTTATGTATTTGGGTTGTAGTTGTAATGGGCTTGTTAGGGGCCCAATGGGCTTAAATACCTCACAAGGTATTTAAGCTTAAACCCTAACTTCATTAATGCAAGTTTCCATTTTGCTAAATCTCACGTACTCAACACTAAACCTTAAAAGCAAACTATTCACATATTACGAAGGTTTAATCTGTTGAAGTGTTCTTGGATAATCTGGATTTACAGTCCCTACCGGGACCAGTGGGGTTGGGCCACCACACTCCGACTGATAGTCTGGCCCCACTGTACCACCATTTAACCTTTTAGCGTGCTTCGTGCACTCGCTCACACGCACCCTGAGAAACTTCCCAGGGGGTCACCCATCCCTAGATTGCCCCAAGTCAAGCACGCTTAACTTCGGAGTTTCTATAGATGGACACCCGAAAAGGTAAGTCGACCTTGGTGATATGAGTAGTACTATCAATCCTTTTATACGATTCTTAGCCTGACACGCCCATACATTGTCAGTCTCAGGATCCCCTCTCATTCTGGTGTTGGATCGGTTCGTTCATGTACCCCTTCGCCTAGAAGCCTGCCAGTAGCCGCTCATTGTCCGTGCACCCTGGCACCGGCGATCACTCCCCGCCCTCTTCGGCCCCGGACGTCACAAATTAACATATGGTATAAATAAGTTTCAGGCCCCAAATGATGTTTTAACTTAGGTTTTAAGCCCATGTCAGAAAATTTCTAGGGTTAAGGACCCAATTTTTGTAAAATTTAGAGATAGGACATAAAATTTACGCAAGTGTTATACAGTGTATATGAACTGGTATCGGACTATCGTTTGGTTATTACAGAACAATGAAGTGATACTGCAGAATGAAGAATTGATACTGCAAAACCATGACGTGGTACTGCAGGTCCATGAAGTGGTACTACATGTCCATAAAGTGGTAAAAAACACTTTAGTGTATTGGGTCCTTAAAACTAAAAATTTTATGACATAGGCCTGAAACCTAAATGAAACTTAATGTGGGGCCTGAAACCTAATTGCCCCTTAACATATTTTGCTTATGTAAACTTTTATGTATTTTTTAATTTAAAATAAAGAAGAAATGTTAGACCATGTACATGGTATTATTATTTTAAGGGCTGCAAGGTTTAAAATCAATACATAACTATTGGTGGGCCCACATGAACATAAATTTCTATACTACATTTGATTATCCCTCAAGCTTGGAATAAATGGCTAAATTTTGGTTGCCAATTTAAATTAATTAAAAATAATAATATTAAAATTAAAGAAAGCCACCTATCACGTCTTTTATTGTTTATTCCAATTTTATCCATCTATATTTAGTATACATTTATATATTGTATAGCATACGCACATAAATGAAAAATTAATAGTATTAAGTGATCTAATCTTTCACATCTTTTTACTAAAAATTTCTCTCCTAAACTCTCTCCCCTGCCATAGACGAAACCCTTAACACCGATTATCACCTCCTCCCTACTGTTTCACCATTTTTGGTGAGGATGGGGGAGGAACCATCTCGTCTTTACATTATCTGCTATGTGTTTCATTTTTTTGCTTTTCCTTCCTTTTGTTCGTTGGTTTTCGTTTTTCTCCTTTGTGCTCTAGATCTGTTTTGGTTTAGCTTGATGTGTTGTACGAGGTCGTATTTTCCTCCGTTTTCGTGTTGTTTATTTTCCTTGCGCTGCTGCGTTTTTGTTTGGGTCTTGGGAGCTTGAAAGCTCAAGTCCTTCATTTGTATGTTGTTGTGGTTAATTTCAGTCTAGGTAGCTTTGATTTTCATCTTGGTGTTTTCGTGACCTTCGTATGTCTCGTATGTGTTCTCTATGTTTTTCCTTGAGTGTTGGATAGGTTCGTTGTTTGTTGTGGTCGTCTTCGTTTTGTAATTCTGTATGTTTTTAGTCTCCCTTGTGGGAGTTCAGTCTCCTCGTGTAGGAGTTTTTCTCTGGGAGTGCCCATTCCGAAAATGACAGGAATCTCGAAGTCAAAGAGAGAATAAAGTGAAGAGTACTGTGAATACGGCTTAATAGGCATCATGGAGTTTTAGGTTGTTTCTTAGTGGGGTCTTTAGTTCTTTGTACTCTAGACTTTGTTTCTTTGTGTTTTTCGGCTTTGGTTTCGCTTCATTGGTTATTATGTTGTCGTTCTCGCTCGTATGTGAGCTTCTTTAGCGGGAGACACGTTTGGGCTATTTAGCCTATGTTTTTTTCTTTATGAAAATGAAAAATAGCTACAGTTTGAAAAATAAAATCTTTCACATCTTTTTGTTATTACATCTCATTAAAATATTGAATTCACAGTTTTCAGAGGAGAAGAAAGACTTATGGATCAATTACTGTACAATTATGATATTGTCTATTATATGTTTGCCTGAAACGAAAGATTGGGTTTCTGAAGCAAGGTTTACATAGAGGCAGTATAGAATTTTTATTCAATTTTATAGTCATATAATTTTCTTTTTTATTCATTGCCGGTAAATTTAAATATTTAGTTGTATGTTTATATTTTCGCTCTATTTATTTAATATGATATTTGTTAGTTGATCACAATTCCGTCAATTTGATATGACTATAATTGAAAACAATTATCTACAACATTCTTATAAATATAATAAATTATTATCTAGATTAACTAAAAGAATTAAAACTTACATCTTAATAATAAAGAAGAAATCGACAAAAAAATACAGGATAAACAAATTTATTTCTTAACATGTCAAATAGGGCCCATAAATTTATTTAATTATAAAAATCTAAGAATTTACACCTAAGCAATATATGGGTACATATAGTGGGGCAGATTATCCCATTCGCTCTTAAACATGAGGATACATCCTATAATTCGTTTATCACTTACCGGTTAAATTACGTGTCTCCGTAATTTGGATCATATGGACAAGTATAAGTTTTGAATACATGTCGAAATATAACCATGTGGCCAGCAAACCAAGTCCAATTTGATTGGACTCAATTGAACTGGAGTTGAAGATGAAAATTGAAGATGCAAAAATGTAGAGTATTATATATTTGGATTCAATAACTATAGTTCCCGAGTTGTAAAATCGAGTTATAATAGGTTCTTCAGTTTATCTTATTTTAAGCGTTAAATCTTGTTTTCTTTTGGTTTTTTTCTCTCTCTTTAGTTTTTGTCTGCTAGTTTCTAAAGTGGTAGATATTTGGTCCATATTGAATGTTCGATTGTATCCAGATGTCTTGTTGAACTATGTAGCTCTGTAACTTTCTTAATATATAGTAAACTAGTATCCCATTGCATTTTCTGACATTTTGTCGTGTGATAATTTTAGAAATTAGATAATATCATTTATGCTGAAGACAGATGGTGATTATCTGGAAATTCTCGATATTGAATCTTATAAGGCCACCTTTTAAAATTCTTGATCAGCTCATTTTGAGACATGGAGTTGTCTTTCAACAAGCTCGTGTTCGGGTGTTGCAAGAGTTCCCAAACCAAGAGAACATAAAGGATCCATTGCGTGTGTTGTGATATAGCACTGAAGTGATAATTGGAAATAAAGACAACATAAAACAACACAAGAATTTACGTGGAAAACCCGGTGAAGATCACGAGCAAGGAGAAGAATACCTCACAAATTCTATATTACTTTCTATTTATTTTCTCTATTGTTTGTTCTTTTTTTGCGATACGTTTTCTTTCTCTAGCCTTAGCTATTTATAGGTAAAAGGCATCAACTATAAGATAAAAATATTATTTAATTGAATATTAATACATTCTCAAAGCGTGTAAAACTTTTCTTCACACGTCTTTACCTAGAGTATGTAACTAGAGCTGTCAGAACAGCCTGGTGGGCTAGTTAGTTTCGAAGCATTGTTTTTTAAATTTATGGCGGGGCAGACGTGGAAAATGGAGTCCCACCACCATAAAAGAGAAGTAAAAAAACTGAAGATATATTCAAAATATCACTAATTAGGAGCGTTATTTTTAAAATTTAAAAGGACTATTTCTGGGCGAGCCGTTTTATTTTATTGTAATTGTTATGCCATTTTAGTATATGCCGGATGGCCTTCTGTAACAAACTAAGGAGGGTCAATTTTTTTAAGGCTATTATTGGCCGAGCCACGGGCTACCGCACTGCCTTGACAAATATATGACGCCAATATAGGCCACAAAAGCTATAATGCTAGCAAAGCTTACAAATAATCTTTAATTTACAAATAAAAATGACAAATCAATCAAACAAGTTTAGGGGTCGAATAGTGCAAACAATAGAAATTAGTTTGCAAAGTAAGACCTTAGAAACGTAGTTGCGCAACAGCATCATACGCAAAACAACATCACCATTTTTAAAACATCGTAGTCTTCAACATAATATGTAGACATCATATTCTTTTTTTAACTAAACCTATGGAGACATAGTCAATCACATGCCATTACCAAGCAAACACTTCCTCTTTACCAAATTATTCTATGAACCTGACAAGCATGTTAACAAATGGACAACATAGAAAATAGATTTCTACAATATATTCTCCCTCCAACGATGTATGCTTGCCTAACGCATATATTTCGGCTTTGGGCAAGCAATATATGATGGCAATCTCTTCCACACAGTGACAGAACCAGACTTAACAAATTTGGGGGTCAAAAAGTAAGTTAAATATTCATAAGTTGGGGGGACAAAGCGTGAACAATAAGATAAGATCAGAAAAATGAGGACAAAAAAAATGCACTTTGAAGGATTCAAACCCTCATCAAAGGGTTTGAGCAACTAAAACTATACTGACAGTTGCACCGGACTAGACAAAATATTTTAATGAAAATGCATAATATTACATTATGAACGTTTATGTTGAGGGTCAATGGACCCTCTTAGCACCAATATACACGAGTCCATGCTTCCGCAAAAGCTTTAATGTTGTCTTTGTCGAAACCTGATAGTTGAAGTTGGAACTTCCGGCATTGAGTTGCAAAGTGTAGATATGGGTGGATTACACATACTTTTTCACATTTATATTAAAACAAAATAAAAATGACATATGAAGAAAAAATAAACATCAGTTCGTGAGTTGCATCTTGTAAACACGAGTTTCGCGAACTAGAATTCGGGAAATTGACCAAGGAGAAAGAAAAAAAAAGGATTCGCGAATTAACAAGTCAGTGACTAATCGGATTCGCGAAAAACACATTTGGAATTCGCAAAAATGGATTTTGATCGATCAAAAAGTAATTTTTCAAACAATGTTCTCAATAACCCAATTTCATTTCGGCGAAAAACGCCATTAAAACACACCAACGAATCTAGATCTAAAAGCACCGAAGACGACAAGTATTCAAGAACAACTAACTAGAACATCCTAAACACAAAAATGGAATGATTTCTCCAACAATTGGCACAAGAGCTCCTGTTCGCCAGAAAGATCGAACCTGTAAACACAAAAGCAGTACTGACAAAGAGCTAGAGATGGTGTTTCTTACCCCTACGAAGTCAGTGAGTGTGTGAGAGTGTTTTTTGAATGGACAAACACAACAATGCAGCAAGAACGCACAATCTGACGAGGTTTGATGAGTTCGTGACAGAGAGAGTTTGAAGATTCGAGATTTCGTGAAATCAGATTTGGGAATTTTGCGAATTAGGTTAAGTTGAGTTTCGCGGGCCTAGAGATTAAGATTTGTGTTCAATTTGGGCAGCAAAATTTTGAGAAGAAGGGCCCACAGAGGATTCGCGAATTCTTGAAAGTGAAATTTTGAGCTGTAGTTCGCAACACAGACGATTCGTGAATTCTATGAAAGTATTTCTCCGACGTTCCCTTCCATCGCAGCAACCTCGTGCTCGATGTGGACCATCCCGTATCTCTCAGGCTGGCGAGATACTCTACCCGACCTGCGCAAATCAGGTTGCGTCTCGGACTGCTCTGCGGTGTCATCTGACACTGGAGTCTGTGAAAGCACTTCTGACGACTCTCCAAGAGTTACATCGCGACCCGCTCCACTTTCTCGAACGAAATCTTCTTCGAGAAAGTGGGCCTGAAGGGCTACAACGATTCTCTGTCGTCGTGGAAGTAAAATTGGTATCCCATGAATCCTCAGGATACCGAAAAAAACGTCTTTTCACAGCCTTCGATTGCAGTTTATCTATCTTGAGCTTTTTCACGAATGCGGGAACCCCAAACTCTAATGTGATTCAAGCTCGGTCTTCGTCCTGTCCGTATCTGATACGGAATACGATCGACAGACTTCGTATGACATCTATTCAGAATGTGTGCCGCGGTCAACAGGGCATGGCCTCACAATGATATGGGTAGGTTTGTATAGCTCAGCACAGATCGAACCTTATCCAAAAGAGTTCGATTTATTCGTTCGGACACACCGTTCAACTGCGGTGCTCCGGGCGGTGTCAACTGTGAAATGATCCCGTTCTCTTTTAAGAACTCGTCAAACTCGAGGCTCATGTACTCGCCGCCTCGATCTGATCGAACGGCTTTGATGCTCTTTCCAGTCTAATTTTCCACCAAAGCCTTGTACTCCTTGAACCATTCAAAAGTATCAGACTTGGGCTTCATGAATACACCTTGCCGAAGCGAGAGTGATCATCAGTGAAGGTAACGAAAGAATGGAAGTTACCGCGAGCCGCTACCCCGAATGGTCCGCAAACATCCGTGTGGATCAAACCGAGAAGTTCTGCGGCTCTCGCAAAATTCCCTGTGAAGGGAGACTTGGTCATCGTTCCAAGGATATAAGATTCGCAAGTCGGCTAGGGATCAGACCCAAGCGGCTTTATAATGCCGATTTTCTCCAACTCGAGAATCTTCTGTTTTCCAACGTGATCGAGTTGAAGATGCCATAGCAGTCTCGAGTTCGACTCCAATTTTCGTTTGTTGGTGATTGGATTCACAAGTTTTGTTTTATCTTCGACATTTAGATAATATAATCCATTCAGTAAACATGCACTTCCGACGCAATTATTTCTAAAATAAATATTGCATATATTATTACTAAAACGGAACTCGTAACCGTTTCCGCTCAAAATGGGAATAGAAACAATATTCTTAAGCCCCTTGGGCAAAACTAAACAATCGGAAAGAGTAAACTATGTCTAGTAGATAAACGAGAGTTCTTGATCCAATATGGGTCGCCGGTACACTATGTCCGCTTCCTACGTTGATCATAATCTCTCGGTCTGCTAGCTTCCTACTTCGTTCCAGACCCTGGTTCGAAACACAGATGTGAGCACTAGCTCCCGAGTCTAAGATCCACGAAGCGGAATATACTGTCATAGAACAATTAGTTTCTAAAACGTAAAGTCCTTTACATGAGGCGGCTAGCTTTGGGCAATCGCGCTTCCAATGGCCAAGCTCATTGCAGTGACGACATTTATCCATCGGCTTGGCGCCTTTGAACACGTTCTTTTTGGCCCTGCCTTTCGAAATTCGTCCTTTGGGCTTAGTGGGCTTGTCCGACTTTTTCTTTCTACTCAACCCTCGAGTCTTAGCATTCGCGACAAGAAAAACTTCCTTTCCTTTCACCTTCTTCATCTGAGTTTGCGCCGCCGACAACTGGTTCTTCAGCCCAGTCAACGTCATCTCGGCCTTGTTCAGATTAAAGTTCACAATGAACGAATTGAAGGAAGGTGGGAGCGACTGAATTATCAGATCGTTTTGGAGCTCATTATCCATGATAAAGTCCAGTGCCTCGAGTCTTTCGATCCAATCGATCATCTTGAGCACACGCTCTCCGACGTCACTACCCTCAGCCATTTTGCAATGAAATAGTTGCTCCGTAAGAGAATAGTGTAGGACCCGAGTCCCCGCGAACTAGGTCGGTCCATAAATTTCGTTTAGGACCTAAGTGGTTACATGCTAATTCACGTACATGGTATATGCTTACGAGCGTCTATGAATTTCCTGCTCATGTTGTCATGAGGATTACGTGCAATTATGTGCCATTAATTATGTGTTTATGTTGACTCCCAATTTATGTAAGGAATTACCGAAAATAATGAGGGAAAATGATAATAATGTATCGGAAATTGGGCTAGGGTTTCATTGGACTAAGAAGTATCAAAGTGGGCTAAGCATGGGACTTTGGCCCAATGTGAGTTAAGTCAAATGTGGGAGACAAGGATTCCCTAAACCAAGGAAAAACCAACACCACACCACGTCTCATTCATCTTATCTAAAGAAAATATCTAACCAAAAATCACAACACCATAACCTCACTTAAGAAACTTACGAAAATCAAAGTGAAAGAATAAGGAGAAAAGGGCGAAAGGATTTAACTCAAAGAACACCCCAAGAAGTTGAGATTCGAAGTTGGTAAGTGAAGTATCATTCCTAAGCCTTGTAATTTTCGTAATTTAGGATTTTCTAGATGCATAAATCTCATAAAGGCAATGAAGCTTAGGAAACTAAGTGTAAGAAGGACACGAAAACCCTAAGTGTGGGGTATAAATTCATATTAAGGTCTTCACTTGGATAATTTTATGATGGGGGTAGTTTAGTATACGCTTTAGAATCTATAATTTTACCTATTGAGTAGGAACCACAAGATTTAAGGTAAAATTAAGGATGGGACTTACGAGTTTCGACCGGAATAATGGTATGAAATTAGTTTCGGGTAGATGAATGTTGAGACTTTCGATCGAAAGTAGAGAGATTCCTTAGGGTTTCGGGCGACACTTGGACAATGACCTAAGTTTCGACCAAATCAATTTTTAAGATAGTGAATTGAATGATTCATGAGTTTCGACCGAAACGCTCTTCAATGCATAAGAATCGATCGAAATCCCACCCCAAGCTCATGCAATCGACCGAAAGTGATTTCCCCCTTTGCATGGTATCGATCGAAACCTAGAAAACGTCATGATGACGTCAGAACACGGTGAAACCTCCCTCACACACATGCCGTACCGGGCGAAACCGGGGTGACGAAATGATGACGAAGGTGCACGGCGAAACACCAATCGATCGATGATGAAGCATGAATCGGGCGAAACACTTGTAAATCAAGTGACTTTCGCCGTGTCAAGACTCGATCGAAAGTGATGACATCAACGCACGGCGAAACACATATGCTTTTATCCCTCAATCGAATCGAGCCATTTGCAGTTTCGATCGAAACCAAATCCTAACTTAGTAGATTTTCGCCGAGACGCATAGTTAGGATCGAAATTAAAATCTAACACAACTTAGAATAGAACCAAATGACCTAGGAAACTTAATGAGACAAATCGAATGACTTGGAGTTCTAGCAAAATTAATATAAGTCTAAATAACTAGTACGACGAAAGATAATTATTTCGATAAAGTAGCTAAGGAAGATAAGGTACTAATACTCCAACCTTTTTTTTTATGGTCGTACCTTAGGAACTTCACGAGGGAGTACGCTAGTTTAGCTTGGACGACATATAAGTAGCTACGACACGTAACTTATTTGCGCATAACTTACTTGAAACGTACTTACGTGACCTTATGTGAAACTTGTATGATGTGATTCCTTATTACGCAGGAAGTCATGAAACGCATATACGTATGATCACGACATGAGCATTTGCACGCATGAATAGGACGAAGAAAAAGCATGCATAAGATCTTGTGTGCGATGGACATTCGCCGATATTGGCGTCTGATGTCGACTCAATAAAGAGTCACGGCTCTTCTATGCGACCATGGCGACAGATGCCGAAATTACCTGTTATGATAGGTAGGGGGAATACACAGTAGCGGAAGATGCAACCTGGAGGATGCGACCCGAGGCATGCACTACACAGAGGGAACCTCTGGGGTTAGTGACCTCGGTGTTGGCTACCAGTGAGAGGCGTCTGCGTGTAGGCCACACTAGGACATGAAAGGTGCCCTCGGGTAACCTCTCAGTGTGTGAACCTGCACATATGTAAGAATCCCTTGAGGATTAGAGCTCTATAAAATGGCGCATGGTAAGATGGAAAGCCGAGGGCCCATATGACGTACGAGTCCAGAAGAGTATGAGCGTTAGTAAGCGATGGCGTTGATTGCCGTTTGCATGTTAAGACACGTGCATACATGCATCATTTCTGCTTACTGAGCCACGATGGCTCATTCCTTAGGTTACGTGTTGTAGGTACCAGCGATCACGGTACGTGATCTGTTTAGGATGCAGGGCCTATCTTTTGGAGCTTCCAGCTGCTTTGAGGCGGAAGTGTGTGTATGGATGACGACCTGTGAGGCCGGGCGCATAAGAGTTTTTGCTGTGCATGTATACATTCTCGTGTGAATAGGATTAGCATGAACATGGGAGTATCATGTAATACTTTTGACTTGTATGTACGACTTCCATTATGTAAATGGAAAAAACTTTATGCGCATTTTTACATTTCATCCATGACATCGCACCATTAGGCACTTCAGGTTACGATAAAACACGTAGCGAAGTTAGGGGTCCTGATGTGGCGACCCTACTTTTCTAATTAAGATTAGTGGCGGATTTCCGCAACGTAAGCCGCGGAAGGCCCGTCTAATTAAAACTTTTTCCTAAAATAATATATACTAATATAAAAATTCGTCTACATCGTTATCTCTGTACACGGGCCGAAGCCCCAAAAATATCAAAAGAACCAAAAGTCCTAAAGCCGCTCAACAGGTCGCATCCATGTACCGCCCCACTCTCAAAAGTCCGTGGAGCACCGCCACCAGCCGCCTCAGTCTTGACGCGTATCGGCATCAGACTCAGTACCTACAACACGTAAACACTGAGCAATTTGCCCAGTAGGTGAATAAAATGCATGTATGCAAGGGTGCACTCAACCCCAATCCCAATATCTCGCAACATGATTTAATGCACACTCTTTCTTTTCCCACAATTCCTATTTCACACAACACAGGGCCCTAGGTTAGGCTCACGCGCGCAATAAATATCGTGGGTGGTCACGTGATCACACCCCGTCATGGGTGGTTAAACCCGTATCCATAAGTCATGGGCGATGACGCCCGTATCCTTATATATATATATATCATGGGTGATAACACCCGTATCCCTTCTGGCGGTGTGCACCTCGAACCGACCACGTCCGAGTAGACAGATCGATCACGTCTGTCTCCGCCAGGAATCCTGTGAGCCCAACCGGTCACAAATATTTTCAATCTACCCCACGTACCAACATCTCGAATCATCACCATCTCAATACGGTGGAACTCATCTTTTAGCCTGACGTGAAATGCACGTGCCATGCATATAATCGCAATAACACATAAAAACATGATTCACATGAAACGTACGTAGAACACGTAAAATTCGTAAATCACATAATCACATGAAAACACATAAATGTGTTTACGTATTGTAGATGGATGATCCACCTACCTGCCCTCTTGCTATTGTCAGTCAAGAGATCTGGTGAAATCCATAAATATCGAACCTCTAAATAAATAAATTTTATTAGTATATGTGCTAATTCTCGAAAACCTTAAAATTTATAAAAATCTAAAAATAATGAAATTCCTAAAAGTAAATAAACCCTAAAATATTGAAAAACCCTAGGAATAGCAAAACCCTAAAATTATGAAAACCCTAAAATTCCTAAAATGCTAAAATGTCAAGGTTATTAAGTTATATCGACATCCAATAAATGTCGAGCCCTTAGAGTCGAGGCCTCTATATATATATACAAATAATATCGAAATCTGTTAAGGAATTAAATGTCGAACTTATAAATGTCGAAGTCGACTAGTAATGTCGAGACCACAATATAATATGAGATCCCTACCTATCGAGATCTTTTGTTAGAAAGGAAATATCGAGTCTATTGCAAATGTCGAGTTCTTTCTATTACATATATATCGACATTTATCCTATTTATCTATTTCGAAATCTATCAAAATCTTTCTATTACAAAGCTCGACATCTTTCTATATATGTATCTCTCGATATTTCTATGCACATCTCGACATCCTCTAGGCTTAGTACATCATGTGTCGAGATCTATTCCTACAAAATGTCGAAATACAAATGTCGAGCTATTTTATTATAAGGTGGAAATCATTCATTCATCGTCTATCGAGATCCTTACTTATTAAAACGTCGAGAAAACAGAAAACACATGTCGAGTCCTCTAAATAACATCGAAACCTATTGCTTATATCGAGATCTTTTGTGGGAATAAATGTCGAGCTTATCCAAGAACATCGTGTTTTATAAATGTCGAAATCTTACAACTACACATTTCGATATCTTTCTATATACCTCTCGACACACAATATCTAGATTTCGAAACTCTTCCTATCATATATATCTCGAAGTTTTATTATCATCTCTTCACGTTTACTCACCCATGGACTGAACTAAATGTTTCAGATGCTCTAATCACCATGAATTCGAAACATCCTTACATTTAACATATGATCTAATCAAGTGGGGAACATATACCCTTGAAGCATATGTAATATATCAAATATGAAAGCTTTCCATACCTTATTTCGAGAACCAGGCTTTCGATTGTTCCCTGTTTCGTTTGAAGATGTCTCCAAATTTTCTAAACTTTTGTTAATGCTTAGTGCTTTGGGGTTGCTATTCGATATGTATGAGGATCTTGAAACTCTCGTTGATTAGACGCCAAGGTGATGACGTTAAATTGCTCTGAAGCTAAGAAATGTTATTAGTTATCACCTTTTTATGGGTTGGGCTTCATTTTAAGATTAAGCCCACCATAATCAGCCCAAGTTAGATTTATTTTAACATTATTATATATATTTCTTTATTTATTTTATTATTATTATTATTATTATTATTATTATTATTTTGGTCAACTTCGAATTTAATTCGAAATTCTCGAAATTTATATTTTGTTCCACAACTTGGATTTCTTTATGAACCTTCCTAATTCCCAAAATTACATTATAACTATATCAAAATCCCGTATTAAAATTTACGGGTATTACACCTGACAAGAGTGGTATCAGATCTTCGGTCACAGGTCCTGCAGACTGTCCATGCACACACACTCAAAAGCACGGAAGAGGCCTTGCTTGTAAGTATTATGCTATGTGAATTTCATATATGGTATGATTTATTGGCCTTAGGAATTGTCAGGATAGGTCAAAACAATGGTAAGACTTAGGGGTGAAGACAGTAGGGAATCAGCTCAAGGTAGGAATACTACTAACCCTACCGATAGTCGGGATGCTACCATCCTACAGCTTACGAAATTGGTCCGGCAACAGTCGGCCCAAATCCAGCAGCTTATCCAACAGCATAATGCTGGAGGTCAAGCAGCTAGCGGACCTCCCCCGGCCGAAAGAATTGAGATTATCGGGGAGAGATTCAGAAAACTTAACCCACCATCATTTGAAGATGCCGTAGACCCTACCTTAGCCGAAGACTGGCTCAGGACTCTGGAAAATATGTTCCAGCACAGCCGTACTACAGAAGCAGAGAAAGTCATGTGCGCTGCCTACCTACTGAGGGGAGCGTTGGACATTGGTGGGATACCATCTCAGCCATCGAAAACCCCGTTACGATGAGCTGGGATCGGTTTAAGGAACTCTTTCGAGGGAAGTATTACACTGCCCCCGTTTGAGCCCAGAGGATGAAAGAATTCATCAATCTCCGTCAAGGAGCAATGACGGTGGCGGTGTACATCAAGAAGTTTGAACAACTATCAAGATTCGCCGCCCATATGGTAAGCACGGATGCGCTCAAGATCGAGCGATTCATGGAGGGATTAAAGCCGGAGCTGTATAGAGGTGTAAGTATGGCTGGGATACAAGGAGCCACATACGCACAAGTGGCTGAAAGGGCACTAGTGGCGGAGCAAGCTGAGGCTAGAATTGTCCGCGCCCAAGAAGCTAAACGAAAATTCGTACAAGGGCCGCAATGGAGCGGAGGTAACCTGAAGCGGCAGTTTGTTGCCAAGGGTGGGAAACAGACCAGAACCTACCAGGACCACCCCAACAGCCCAACACGAATCAAGGGAGACCCCAACTGAATGTACCAGTATGCCCAAAATGTACATGACGGCATACCGGGGTCTGCTACTCCTAGAGTGCAACCTGCTTCAAATGTGGTTACACGGGCCACTATCTCAAGGCATGTCCGCGAGAATGCATCCGGAAAATCAAGCTGGGAACCATACAAAACCCCCAATGGTACCGGCTCGGGTTTACACGATCACATCTGAAGAAGCAGAGAGTAACCCGACAGTAGTGATAGGTACCATCCTCATTCATCAAACTCCCACATGCATCCTAGTCGATTCAGGAGCGACGGACTCGTTCGCATCCACTAAGTATGTCACGAGAATAGGAGTTACGCCTCACGAAGCCGAGTGCGAATATAGTGTAACCGTTCCAAATGGGAATTCAACTAGAACTAGCCAAGTATTGCGGGATAGCCCAGTACGAGTAGGGGACAAAGAGCTACCCACAGATTTAATAATCATTCCGATGAAGGACTATGAAGTAATTCTCGGAATGGACTGGCTACCAAAGTACGGAGCTGTTATAGACTGCCACCGTAAGATAGTCACGTTCAATATGGAAGGGGAGTGAACCCCTTATGTTTGTAGGAACGGGCAAAGGGGCAAGCATCTCTAGGATATCAGCGTTAAAAGCCCAACGACTGATATAAGCCGGGTGCGAAGCGTACCTGGTGTTCGCAGTCAAAATTAAAGATGACGTCTCCCCGAAATTCGAGGAAGTACCCGTAGTTAGGGACTTCCCCGATTTTTTTTTGGAGGACTTACCAGGGCTACCACCCGATAGAGAAATTGAATTCACCATAGATCTGATAACTGGAACGGCACCGGTATCGAAGACTTCATATCGGCTAGCGCCGACCGAGATGAAAGAATTAAAAGATCAGTTAGATGAGCTCATGCAGAAGGGGTTTATCCAGTCGAGTTTCTCCCCTTGGGGAGCGTCGGTATTATTCGTAAAGAAGAAGGACAGATCCATGCGATTGTGCATCGACTACGGGGAGCTGAACAAGCTAACCATCAAGAACAGGTACCCACTTCCTAGAATAGACCTTATTTGACCAGTTGCAAGGCGCGACTGTTTTCGCTAAGGTCGACTTACGCTCGGGCTACCACCAGTTGAGGATCCGGAAGGAAGCTGTTCCGAGAACGGCCTTTCGTACCCGTTACGGCCACTATGAGTTCTTGGTGATGCCATTCGGGCTAACTAACGCGCCGGCGACTTTTATGGGCCTAATGAACCGGGTGTTCAAACCGTATCTAGATAGGTTTGTCATCGTCTTTATCGATGACATCCTAATCTATTCGAAGACAAAGGAAGAACACGAACAGCATCTCAGAATAGTCCTAGGCATATTACGAGACAAGCAACTATATGCCAAGTTCAAGAAGTGCGAATTTTGGCTAGACCAAGTCGCCTTCTTGGGGTATATAATCTCTGGAGCTGGGATTTCTGTAGACCCGAACAAAATCGAGGCCTTCAGCAATTGGCCCCAGCCGACGCATGTAACTGAAGTACGGAGTTTCCTAGGGTTGGCAGGATATTATAGGAAATTCATTAAGGACTTCCCAAAGATCGCATCAACGCTGACGAGGCTGACCCGAAAGAATACTCCTTTTCACTGGGATAAGGAATGCGAACAGAGCTTTCAAGAACTGAAGAAGCGGCTTACGACCGCCCCTGTTCTCACGATACCCTCAGGAACTGGGGGATTCTCTGTGTACAGCGATGCATCGAAGAATGGGTTAGGATGTGTACTGATGCAAAACGGGAAAGTAGTAGCATATGCTTCCCGTCAACTGAAAGAGTACGAGAAGAATTACCCGACGCACGACCTAGAGCTCGCGGCAGTGGTCTTGCTCTCAAGATTTGGAGGCATTACCTCTATGGAGAGCGATGTGAGATATACACGGACAACAAGAGTTTAAAGTATTTCTTCACACAAAAGGAGCTGAACATGAGGCAAAGGAGGTGGTTAGAACTAGTCAAGGACTATGACTGCGTAATTAACTACCACCCAGGCAGGGCAAACGTAGTAGCCGATGCCTTAAGCCGAAAAGCAGTGAGTGCAGAACTTCAATTACTGGAAGTGGAAGTTGTACGACTAGGTGAAGTTGAGACGCAACTAGCAGCACTAACCCTGCAGCCTACACTACTGGAGCGAATTAAGATGGCACAAGAAAAAGATGAGTTTTATACAAAGATCAAAGAGGCGCAGCCGGAACAACCGACAGGAGATTTCATGATACGGGAAGACGGAAGGTTGTACTTCAAGGATCGACTGTGCGTGCCAGACCACGCAGAACTCCGAAGGACGATAATGGTAGAAGCTGTGGCGACCCTACTTTTCTAACTAAGATTCGTGGCGGATTTCCGCAACGTAAGCCGCGGAAGGCCCGTCTAATTAAAAACTTTTTCGTAAAATAATATACATTACGACAAAATGTCGTCCACCTAGTCAGTCAATACAGAGGCCGTAGCCCCAAAATAACAAAATAGCAAAAACCCTAACGCCGCTCCACAGGTCGCATCCATGTACCGCACCGCCCTCAAAAGTCCGTGGAGCACCGCCACCAGCCGCCTCAGTCTCGACGCGTATCAGCGTCAGACTCAGTACCTACAACACGTAAACACTGAGCAATTCGCCCAGTAGGTGAATAAAATGCATGTATGCAAGTGTGCGCTCAATCCTAATCCCAATATCTCACACGCCAGGCACACTCTGATCTTTTCCCACATTCCTATCTCACATCACAATATGGGGCCCATGGTTAGGCTCACGCGCGCAATAAATATCATGGGTGGTCACGTGATTTCCACCCGTAATCAGCGGTAAGCTACGCCGGTAGTGCACTGATCGATCACGTCAATGGCCACCTACCAGGTCGTCTCTTCCACAATAAATCATGGGCGATAAAGCCTGTATCCACATATATATATATATATATATATATATATATAATCATCTGGCGCTTTGCACCTCGAACCGACCACATCCGAGTAGACAGATCGATCACGTCAGTCTCGGTCAGGTAATCTGTGAGCCTAACAAGTCGTCATAATAATCTCAATCTACCCCACTTAACAATACCTCGAATCATCACCGTCTCAATACGGTGGAAACCATCTCTCGCCCTCACGTGATATGCATGTGCCATGCATATATATAATGGTACATAAAAACGTGGTTTTACATAAAACATATATAAATCATGTAAATCACGCAAGTCACATAAATCATCGAATCACATAAAGCACATAAATCATATATGTGTTTACGCATTGTAGATGGATGATCCACCTACCTGTCCTCCCGATATCGCTGAATAAGAGGTTTGGTGTGGTCCCTCTATATCGATCCTCTGAATATAATAAATATTATTATATCAGTATATTTGCTAAAACTGTATAAGTTTTTAAGTTCCCAAATCTTAATTATAGAAAACCCTAAAATTTATGAAATCCTAAAAATAATGATATTCCTTAAATAAATAAACCCTAAAATATTGAAAATCCTAGAAATAACAAAATTCTAAAATATCGAAAATTTATTAATTGAAATACAATGTCGAAATCTTGGAAATGTCGAGACATAGATGTCGAGATTATTAATTCATATCGAGATCTTAGTTTCTAATTCTATAAGGTATCAAACTTGTACAAATGTCGAGGTCTCACTTCGTCGAGATTATTAAAAGAAAATGTCGAGCTATTAAGTTGAGTAAAGAACAAATGTCAAGACATTCATTCTGTGATAAATGTCGAAACGTTACATTAAGGATGTCGAGATCTTTCATAATTGAGAAAAGAACAAATGTCGAACCATTACTTCTTGAAAATGTCGAAACCTTTGAAAAATGTCGAGATCATGGTAAACATATAATATGAAATATCGAGATTTTAGAAATGTCGAGTCCCTTCACTATATGTCTCGACATCTATCTATATGTGCATCTCTCGACTTTCTATGCTAATTTCGAGATCTTTATACTATACCTTATCGACATTTTCTTGTTAGGAGGTAAATATCGAGACCTTACCAACCTAATACACCTCGAGATTTCTACTTATCGCCCATATCGATATTCAGGCTAACCTTCAAAGTTTCCTAATCATGCCAGGTGTTATGACCATTACATAACTATGTGAAAACATATACTGTAGACATATACAAGCATTAAAACTTTCGTATCCCTTAAGGTCTCACATTCTCAAGATGTCTCATAGGTGCTTATAAGCATAAATCAATTCTAGGGTTTTCTAAATATATAACCCACGAAACTACTTAACATTATCACTTATTCATGCAAATCTGTATATTGCTATCTTGATAATCGGAATATACCAAGTAGAATATACCTTACTCAAGTCCTTGAACCGTTGGATTTATATGGTTGAGGTTCTTTTCGTTTTCTTCCTCGTCTCCTTCATATGATCTCTTTTGTAAGTATTAAGAGTTTGTTTTTAATTTACAACTATGGATATATATATATATATATATATATACACTAAGGTAGAGTTTTCGAAAGCAATGATTTTGATTAGACATCTTGGTAGATAACGAATTCTTTTCTCCTTTGGATTAAGTAATCTTGTAGTTATCTTATACTTTGGGCTTGTGGGCTTCATTTCGAATTTTATTAATGTAGTTATATCCAATAACTCAACCTTATATATCTTAGTATTATTACTATTATTTATTATTCTTATTAATTCTTCAGATGGACTTCGAACTTGGTTCAAAACTATATCAATTGTACTTCATACTTAATTTCTTTAATTAATTTCGAAATATATATATGTATATTAAATAGCCCAACATTATAAGTTCCTATATTGTTTATTTTTATACCCCAACATCTTTAATCTTTAAATTATTTTTATATTTCTTTGGTTAAATTTCGAAATATTTTTGGGATGATTAAACCTTATATTTTTGTTTCGCAATATCATTTCTTATTAAACTCCCTAATTCATAAAATTACCTATTTAATTACATCAAAAATCCCGTACTAAACTTACGGGTATTACATCCTCCCCCCGTTAAAAGAATTTCGTCCCCGAAATTCAGTGGTGGAGGACTGACGTTCGGTTATACAACTAGCCTTTATTCGTGTATTCCCCATACCCTCTAGGTGTACTTATTTCTATTCTCATCACGCTTTCGCTGCGCACTCTAGGCGATAAGGAGTTTTAGAAATAGGGGCAAACCCTGGAATCGGATCTATCCTAAATCATATTTCTCGATTAAGGGGTAACTCCAGAAGATGATTGGGAAATACGTCAGCATACTACTGAACTATCGGTATGCTTTTCAGTTCTGGCTGAGGTAATTCCTTTACCTTTAACGCATATACGAGATAAGGCTCACGACTGGACCTCAAAAGTCGTTGAGCCTTTAGAGCAGAAATTCGTGGAACACGAGTCGAATTGGCTTTACCCGAAAAAGTGAACACCTCTTCTTCGGGCAATTGAAATTTTACGACCTTCTTGTTATTATCTATAATGGCTCCATATTTCGAAAGCCAAACCATCCCAAAGATGACATCATAGTCATTCATTGGTATCACAAATAGGTCGACGCTCAAATTCCTACCCTCAACGTTCACGGAGCATCCTTTTAGCACTTGGTTAGTGCCCGTCGGATCTCTATATGGCAGAGAAACTACATAGTTGCATTTAGATAAGGTAGGAGAGATCCCACCTTTGCCACGTACTTGGCCGACACGAACGAATGTGTGGCCCCAGAGTCACTTAACACAGAAGTAGGCATGCTATAAAAAGGTTAGCGTACCCGTCACTAATGAGGGATTCACTTCAGCCTCCTCGTTTGTTAATGTGAAAACTCGCGCTGGCACTAGAGGGGGTCGGATTAGGGGTTGATTCGGAACTTTCGGCACATTCACGTGACACGTTCTAGCAAAATGCCCAACCATTCCGCATCGAAAACACTGTGGAGTCAGATTTGGTCCTGTTCTCTGACATACGCCGTAGTGGTGGCGTCCGCACTGTTTACATTGTGGTACCGTGTTCGGGGTCGGTTTGGAACGTTAACCGGTCCGTGGTTCGGCCTCGGTCGCCAATTCTGTTGACCCTGCTGATCTCCGTGATAGTTTGGTGCCTTGTCAAAGAACTGGCGTTTCTGGTTTCCTTCTCCTTGTTGTCTTTCTGCTTTCCGCTTTACGTCCTGCGGCATCGCAACCCTGCTTTCCGCCTGCTCGGCTAAGATTGCTCTCTCAGCAATACATGCGTAGGTCTTTCCCTCGGTGTCGTACATACTTACGTTTCGAAATATCTCGGGTTTGAGACCTTCCAGAAAACGCTCGATCTTCAGCTCGTCGGTAGCTACTATATGTGGCGCAAACCTCGAGAGTTGCTCGAACTTGCGGATGTAATCCGCTACTGACATTCCTCCTTGCTTGAGATTGATAAATTCGTTCGGCTTCCGCGTCCTATCCGGCGCCGTAAAATACTTTCCTCGGAATAGAATCTTAAACCTTTCCCAGGTCATCGTAGTGGAATCCTCAATCACCTGAATTGTATCCCACCAGTAGCCTGCATTCCCACGTAGCATGAATGTGGCACATGTCACCTTTTCTGTATCGGGTAAGTGGCTCACGCGGAACATGTTCTCGATAGTCCTAAGCCAATCCTCCGCATCGGTAGGATCGGCGGCTTCCTCAAACATAGGGGGTTTTAATCTTCGGAACCTCTCCCCGGCCGCTTCTACACGTTCTAGGCCCGGGGATGAGTAACGTTCCGAAGAGTTCTGACGGTGAATGAGATCATTGATCTGATCGGACTGTCGTCGAATCAGATCGGTCAGCTGATGGATGGTAGAAAATTGTCGTTAGGTGGGATTCAGATCCCGCCCTACGACTCGAACTGCCTACCTCTCGACGTCCTTTCGGCATTTTTAACTAATTCTAAAATCATTCACATAAGGCATATATCAGATAACACATAATCACGTAATCAAGTAATGAACTTACAGGCCAGGCTGGTTCTCCAGGCTTTTGAGCGGCAGTACATGGACAGTCTGCATAATCTAAAGCCGAAGCTCTGATACCACCTGTGGCGACCCTACTTTTCTAACTAAGATTCGTGGCGGATTTCCGCAACGTAAGCCGCGGAAGGCCCGTCTAATTAAAAAACTTTTTCGTAAAATAATATACATTACGACAAAATGTCGTCCACCTAGTCAGTCAATACAGAGGCCGTAGCCCCAAGATAACAAAATAGCAAAAACCCTAACGCCGCTCCACAGGTCGCATCCATGTACCGCACCGCCCTCAAAAGTCCGTGGAGCACCGCCACCAGCCGCCTCAGTCTCGATGCGTATCAGCGTCAGACTCAGTACCTACAACACGTAAACACTGAGCAATTCGCCCAGTAGGTGAATAAAATGCATGTATGCAAGTGTGCGCTCAATCCCAATCCCAATATCTCACACGCCAGGCACACTCTGATCTTTTCCCACATTCCTATCTCACATCACAATATGGGGCCCATGGTTAGGCTCACGCGCGCAATAAATATCATGGGTGGTCACGTGATTTCCACCCGTAATCAGTGGTAAGCTACGCCGGTAGTGCACTGATCGATCACGTCAATGGCCACCTACCAGGTCGTCTCTTCCACAATAAATCATGGGCGATAAAGCCCGTATCCACATATATATATAATCATCTGGCGCTTTGCACCTCGAACCGACCACATCCGAGTAGACAGATCGATCACGTCTGTCTCGGCCAGGTAATCTGTGAGCCTAACAAGTCGTCATAATAATCTCAATCTACCCCACTTAACAATACCTCGAATCATCACCGTCTCAATACGGTGGAAACCATCTCTCGCCCTCACGTGATATGCATGTGCCATGCATATATATAATGGTACATAAAAATGTGGTTTTACATAAAACATATATAAATCATGTAAATCACGCAAGTCACAGAAATCATCGAATCACATAAATCACATATGTGTTTACGCATTGTAGATGGATGATCCACCTACCTGTCCTCCCGATATCGCTGAATAAGAGGTTTGGTGTGGTCCCTCTTTATCGATCCTCTGAATATAATAAATATTATTATATCAGTATATTTGCTAAAACTGTATAAGTTTTTAGGTTCCCAAACCTTAATTATAGAAAACCCTAAAATTTATGAAAACCTAAAAATAACGATATTCCTGAAATAAATAAACCCTAAAATATTGAAAATCCTAGAAATAACAAAATTCTAAAATACCGAAAATTTATTAATTGAAATACAATGTCGAAATCTTGGAAATGTCGAGACATAGATGTCGAGATTATTAAACCATATCGAGATCTTAGTTTCTAATTCTATAAGGTATCAAACTTGTACAAATGTCGAGGTCTCACTTCGTCGAGATTATTAAAAGAAAATGTCGAGCTATTAAGTTGAGTAAAGAACAAATGTCAAGACATTCATTCTGTGATAAATGTCGAAAAGTTACATTAAGGATGTCGAGATCTTTCATAATTGAGAAAAGAACAAATGTCGAACCATTACTTCTTGAAAATGTCGAAACCTTTGAAAAATGTCGAGATCATGGTAAACATATAATATGAAATATCGAGATTTTTGAAATGTCGAGTCCCTTCACTATATGTCTCGACATCTATCTATATGTGCATCTCTCGACTTTCTATGCTAATTTCGAGATCTTTATACTATACCTTATCGACATTTTCTTGTTAGGAGGTAATATCGAGACCTTACCAACCTAATACACCTCGAGATTTCTACTTATCGCCCATATCGATATTCAGGCTAACCTTCAAAGTTTCCTAATCATGCCAGGTGTTATGACCATTACATAACTATGTGAAAACATATACTGTAGACATATACAAGCATTAAAACTTTCGTATCCCTTAAGGTCTCACATTCTCAAGATGTCTCATAGGTGCTTATAAGCATAAATCCATTCTAGGGTTTTCTAAATATATAACCCACGAAACTACTTAACATTATCACTTATTCATGCAAATCTGTATATTGCTATCTTGATAATCGGAATATACCAAGTAGAAATATACCTTACTCAAGTCCTTGAACCGTTGGATTTATATGGTTGAGGTTCTTTTCGTTTTCTTCCTCGTCTCCTTCATATGATCTCTTTTGTAAGTATTAAGAGTTTGTTTTTAATTTACAACTATGGATATATATATATATACACTAAGGTAGAGTTTTCGAAAGCAATGATTTTGATTAGACATCTTGGTAGATAACGAATTCTTTTCTCCTTTGGATTAAGTAATCTTGTAGTTATCTTATACTTTGGGCTTGTGGGCTTCATTTCGAATTTTATTAATGTAGTTATATCCAATAACTCAACCTTATATATCTTAGTATTATTACTCTTATTTATTATTCTTATTAATTCTTCAGATGGACTTCGAACTTGGTTCAAAACTATATCAATTGTACTTCATACTTAATTTCTTTAATTAATTTCGAAATATATATATATGTATATTAAATAGCCCAACATTATAAGTTCCTATATTGTTTATTTTTATACCCCAACATCTTTAATCTTTAAATTATTTTTATATTTCTTTGGTTAAATTTCAAAATATTTTTGGGATGATTAAACCTTATATTTTTGTTTCGCAATATCATTTCTTATTAAACTCCCTAATTCATAAAATTACCTATTTAATTACATCAAAAATCCCGTACTAAACTTACGGGTATTACATCCTCCCCCCGTTAAAAGAATTTCGTCCCCGAAATTCAGTGGTGGAGGACTGACGTTCGGTTCTACAACTAGCCTTTATTCGTGTATTCCCCATACCCTCTAGGTGTACTTATTTCTATTCTCATCACGCTTTCGCTGCGCACTCTAGGCGATAAGGAGTTTTAGAAATAGGGGCAAACCCTGGAATCAGATCTATCCTAATCATATTTCTCGATTAAGGGGTAACTCCAGAAGATGATTGGAAATACGTCAGCATACAATTAACTATCGGTATGCTTTTCAGTTCTGGCTGAGGTAATTCCTTTACCTTCAACGCATATACGAGATAAGGCTCACGACTGGACCTCAAAAGTCGTTGAGCCTTTAGAGCAGAAATTCGTGGAACACGAGTCGAATTGGCTTTACCCGAAAAAGTGAACACCTCTTCTTCGGGCAATTGAAATTTTACGACCTTCTTGTTATTATCTATAATGGCTCCATATTTCGAAAGCCAAACCATCCCAAATTCATACACTAAGGTAGAGTTTTCGAACACCTCTTCATACACTTTGGGCTTGTGGGCTTCATTTCGAATTTTATTAATGTAGTTATATCCAATAACTCAACCTTATATATCTTAGTATTATTACTCTTATTTATTATTCTTATTAATTCTTCAGATGGACTTCGAACTTGGTTCAAAACTATATCAATTGTACTTCATACTTAATTTCTTTAATTAATTTCGAAATATATATATATGTATATTAAATAGCCCAACATTATAAATTCCTATATTGTTTATTTTTATACCCCAACATCTTTAATCTTTAAATTATTTTTATATTTCTTTGGTTAAATTTCGAAATATTTTTGGGATGATTAAAACTTATATTTTTGTTTCGCAACATCATTTCTTATTAAACTCCCTAATTCATAAAATTACCTATTTAATTACATCAAAAATCTCGTACTAAACTTACGGGTATTACAGAAGCACATGCCACGGCATACTCAGTTCATCCAGGAGCCACAAAGATGTACAGAGACCTACAGGAAAGTTATTGGTGGCCAGGCATGAAGAAAGACTTCGCAACTTTCGTGAGCCGATGTCTGACGTGTCAACAGATAAAAGCCGAGCATCAAAGGCCGGTAGGAACACTACAACCATTACCCATTCACGAGTGGAAATGGGATAACATCACCACGGATTTTGGTGTCGGACTGCCAAAGAACGTAAAAGGGCACGACGCAATTTGGGTGATCGTCGACAGACTAACCAAATCCGCCCACTTTCTACCAATAAGCTCTACGTTCTCCATGGAACAATACGCCGAGCTTTACATCCAAGAAATAAGTACGACTTCACGGGATTCCATCATCTATAGTCTCGGATCGTGACTCTAGATTTCTATCGAAATTTTGGACGAGTTTGCAAAAGGCGATGGGAACGAAGCTTTCCTTTAGCACTGTTTACCATCCGTAGACGGACGGTCAATCCGAGTGAACAATTCAGACATTAGAGGACATGCTGCGAGCCTGTGTGCTCGACTTCAAAGGAAATTGGAGTAGGTACCTCCCACTCGTTGAGTTCTCGTACAACAACAGTTATCACGTCACCATTGGGATGGCACCGTACGAAGCACTATACGGTCGTAGATGTAGATCCCCAGTGCATTGGGACGAGGTTGGAGAACGGCCAATGTTAGGCCCAGACATAGTACGAGAAATGACAGAGGCCATTACCACCATACGAGAAAGGATGCGAACGGCACAGAGTCGGCAGAAAAGCTATGCAGACCAAAGACGCCGACCACTGGAATTCGAGGTAGAAGACTTAGTGTTTGTGAAGATATCGCCAATGAAGGGCGTAAAGAAGTTCGGAAAGAAAGGAAAACTGAGCCCTAGATACATTGGTCGCTTCAGGATAGTGAGGGTTGGTGAGGTAGCGTATCAATTAGAGCTGCCAGCATCATTATCGCAAGTGCATGACGTATTCCACGTTTCGACGCTACGGAAATACATAGCCGACCCGAATCATGTGCTAGAGAACGAATCCCTACATCAACAATTGAAATCGGATATAAGTTACGAAGAGAACTTCGGTAGAGATATTGATGTACGAAACTAAGAGACTTAGGAATAAAGATATTCCTTTGGTGAAAGTGTTGTGGCGGAATCAGTCTACGAAAGAAGCTACATGGGAACGAGAGGACGAAATGAGGGTTCGTTATCCTGAGTTGTTCCAGACGGGTTGATTTTGGGGGCGAAATCCTCCTTAAGGGGGGGAGGATGTAGGACCCGAGTCCCCACGAACTAGGTTGGTCCATAAAGTTTGTTTAGGACCTAAGTGGTTACATGCTAATTCACGTACATGGTATATGCTTACGAGCGTCTATGAATTTCCTGCTCATGTTGTCATGAGGATTACGTGCAATTATGTGCCATTAATTATGTGTTTATGATGACTCCCAATTTATGTAAGGAATTATCGAAATAATAAGGAGGGAAAAGACATAATGAAAATAATGTAAGGAAATTGGGCTAGGGTTTCATTGGACTAAGAAGTATCAAAGTGGGCTAAGCATGGGACTTTGGCCCAATGTGAGTTAAGTCAAATGTGGGAGACAAGATTCCCTAAACCAAGGGAAAACCCACACCCACACCACTTCTCATTCATCTTATCTAAAGAAAATATCTAACCAAAAATCACAACACCATAACCTCACTTAAGAAACTAATGAAAATCAAAGTGAAAGAATAAGGAGAAAAGGGCGAAAGGATTTAACTAAAAGAACACTCCAAGAAGTTGCGATTCGAAGTTGATAAGTGAAGTATCATTCCTAAGCCTTGTAATTTTCGTAATTTAGGATTTTCTAGATGCATAAATCTCATAAAGGAAACGAAGCTTCGGAAACTAAGTGTAAGAAGGACACGAAAACCCTAAGTGTGGGGTATAAATTCATATTAAGGTCTTCACTTGGATAATTTTATGATCGGGTAGTTTAGTGTACGCTTTAGAATCTATAATTTTACCTATTGAGTAGGAACCACAAGATTTAAGGTAAAAGAAAGGATGGGACTTAGGAGTTTCGACTGGAATAATGGTATGAAATTAGTTTCGGGTAGATGAATGTTGAGACTTTCGATCGAAAGTAGAGAGATTCCTTAGGGTTTCGGGCGACACTTGGACAATGACCTAAGTTTCGACCAAATCAATTTTTAAGATAGTAAATCGAATGATTCATGAGTTTCGACCGAAACTCGCTTCAATGCATAAGAATCGACCGAAATCCCACCCCAAGCTCATGCAATCGACAGTCTAAACCCTTCAACTGTGTCCCAATCGAGTGAGAGCCATGGTCTATGTCAAACTCACTATACTCGATTCTATTGATAAAACGGGTACGAGGCAAATTACCAAACTACCCTCCATGTCTAACACGAGTTAGTTCAATACCTTGGCCAAGGATTGTAATACCCGTAAAATTTATACGGGATTATTTTAATAATATTCGGACAGTATGAAGTCGATTTCGAACATACACCGATTTTCTTCCCGAGTCAAGACAAGAATTTAAAATTGCCGATAATGAAAAATAATGGCCCAATTGGACCAAAAGAAAAGTAATGGCCCAAGTTTGAGAGGTAAACTAGAAATTGAGAATCTTGGCCCAATAAAATAAAATAATAATTTTTAAAAAAAAAATTAAAAGTGGCGAATTTAATTAAGGAGAGGGACCTCCTTACCTCACTACCATGACCATAAAACTATAATACTAATAGAATCAAAAACAACAAATAAAACAAAACCAACCCATTCAAAAAAATAAAGCAAACAAAATAAAATAAAATCTTTGCAAAGCTTTATCATACAAGGACAAGGATAATCAAATAGAGAGATTAAGAAAGGTGCGGAAATAATGGAGGAGAAAAGAATAAATGGCATCCCAAACACTTGTAGACAAAGATCAAGTCATCAAAAGCCACCTAATGCACCATATTGATAAAGATAAATAGGACCAAAAGATTTTTAGAGAAACCAAGTGAATGGGAGGGAGAAAAACCGTGGTATACAAAAAGAGAGAGAGAGAGAGAGAGAGAGAGAGAGAGAGAGGGAAGAAAAAGAAAAGAAAAAAAAAGAGGGAAAAGCAAAGAAGAAGCTCACGGGCGAGGAAGAGCTCGGGATCAAAGGGTCGGGATCACACTCGTAACACAATTCTTTGCGGATTAAGGTAGGTGAAGATCACCTACATACGTAAACAATATTAGGATTTGTGAATTTTACGTGTTTTGCATGTTATTCATCGAATTTTTGTGTGTATGTGATAATAATAACTGTCGCAAAGCCGTATAAAATAGTTTTTTTTTTTAAATTTTGGAACTTGATCGAAATTTTACAAAATTCAGGGAGTCTGTGTTGTAAAAGTCCGAATAGGGGATATTTTTAAAGAAATATAAAGTTTTTAGGACATATTTAAAATTCGGAATAAATATTGGGGTCCTTTGGGTAATTTTCAAAATTTTGGGACTAGATTGAAAATTTTCAAAAATCTGGAGGCTGAGAATGTAAAATCGGGACAGGGAGATTTTTGAAGAATATAAAGATTTTGGGGCAGATTTGAAATTCGGATAAATAATTGGGGTCCTTTGTGTAATTTTAAAAAAATTCGGGGACTAGATTGAAAAGTTTTAAATCTGGGGGCTGAGAATGTAAAATCCCACCAGGGGAGAATTTTAAAGAAATATAAATCTTTCGGGGCAGATCTGAAATTTTTAAAGATTCGGGGCAGATCTGAAACTTAGGAAAATTTTGGATCCATAAAAGTAAACTATGAAATTTTTGGGTTTTTAAATGCAAAAATTTAGAAAGATATTTTTAAATTAGAAATTTAAGTGATATTTTGAAAGTTGGACAATAGAATTTTAATATATATTAAATTAGGGATAAAATTTGAAATTAGGGTGTTAAAGTGAAAAGAATTAACTTTTGGGAACTCTTAGTTAAATTTCGGGGAGAGATCGATGAGTAAGGTTTCGGCCGCCGAGTATTCGGAACGCAGTCTTTGGGCCCGATTATTTAGCGTACGGTAGTTTTCGGATCGGGCAAGCTGATACCTCGGGCCGATACGTGATATGAAGATTTGCATTTTATGTATTGCATTTTACTTGCCCGACATTTGCATACACGTGTTACGAGGGGAGAGAATCGTGCGTAGTCACGGTGACATTGTATAGTGTTGATGAGTGGGGTAGTTTATGACAGAGTGATGGGTTGTCGAATGGTATGAGTTGAGGTTAGGACTAAGGCGCACTATATGATTGAGATGTGGGGAGTGGGCCTCCCGAGCTACTGACCCTTGTGGGGAGTGGGGCCTCCCGAGCTACGGACCCCTGCGCGCGTGTTGCCTTTAGTACCTAAGCCTCGGGCCCTGAATGTGATGTGATGATATGTGATATGAGATATGAGAAAAGAGTCGAGCGTGTATATTTGTGAGATAAGTCGAGATTGGGGTGTGAGAGCATTTGCATTGTACATTTTCATCTACTGGGCCAAAGCTCAGGGTTTCCGTATGTAGGTGAGGCGGCTGATGGCGGTGACTCCACGGACTTTTGAGTGCGGGGCAGTACATGGGAACGCAACCTATGGAGTTTTTTTTAATCTATGTTCGTATTTTACTATTAGGGTTTCGACCCAATACATAAACGTGTGTGTGTTGTAATGTATCTTATATACTCAGGTTTGGAAATTTGGGCTTCGGCCCAGTATATTTTTATTATTATGTAATAAAACAAGTTATTAAATGGGCTTTCCGCTGCTTACGCTGCGTAAAACCCGCGAAAAATACGTATTTAAGAAGTAGGGTCGTTATAGGTGGTATCAGAGCGCTAGGTTTTAGGTTCTGTAGACCGTCCATGTACTGCCGCTCAAAAGCCGAGAGGATCAGCCTACGTCCGTAAGTTTTATACTATTACGTGAATATATCTAAATGCTTATGTGTTTTTTTGTGCTTTTCTATGTTATGTGAACTTGTAGACTCTTAGAAAATGAGGACACGATCGGGAAATGGGAATGATGGAGAGCCCAGTCGTCGGCATGGATCTGAATCCCCGACTCGTGAGAACAACACACGTGAGAACGATACCATCCGCTATTTGACTGAGCTGATCCAGCAACAGGCTGCTCAAATCAACGATCTAATCAATTTCCGGAGCTCAGCTGAGCATGTAATTCCAGATTATCCAAGAACAAATCAACAGATTAAACCTTCGTAGAATGTGAATAGTGTACTTTAGAGGTTTAGTGTTGAATACGTGTGAGATTTGCAAAATGGAAACTTAGATAATGAGTGTTAGGGTTTAAGCTTAAATACCTTGTGAGGTATTTAAGCCCATTGGGCCCCTAACAAGCCTATTACAAATACAACCCACTAACATAAATAAGCATCTATAAAATGCATTGAAAAGAAATTACAAGACTTAGAATTAAATTTTTTGGACACTTCTAAAATATTTCCTAACATTCTCCCCCTAAGTGTCCAAATTACAATCGAGCAAATAAACTAGTCTTCATTTCTTTTCTTCGAGCGAGGTGGAGGTGGAGGTTTCTCTATGGGCCAAGTAGGTCTTCCTGAATCCTAGGGCAGTCTCGAACTGTCTGATGTCGTTCCGAAGAACGATTCGATATCTGATCTTCTCGACGAGTTTCCGTAGGACATCTTTCTCTTCCAGTTCTGTTCCTTCTAGTTTGTCATCTTCGGAAACTGTCTTCTTCTTAGCCCGAAGTTGGTTGAGGATAATCTTCAATGTTCCATCTGAGAATTTGGAGACCTCTGACAGAAAGTAGCACCTGCTTCACTTTCTTCTGAGTTTGAAGGTAAGTGACCCCTGGTTTGTGGTTCAAGGAAGATAAATCCCTCTTCATACTTTTCGAGATCCTTATATCTGTTGTCTGGACGTGTCAGGTTGACCTTGCTCATATTGCTTTCTAAGGCCATTTGGAAGTCATGAGCAGCGAAATACTTGACCTGCCTCAGCATACACTCTTTGATAGCTCTATAACCATCTCGTCTTGTGTGAGTGTCAAGGGGAAACTTATTGCGATAAATATTGTAGAGCTTGTTGAGTTCGCCCAGTGGAAGATAGGGAAGATCTGCTTCTGAATATTTTACAATTTTCCTGTCATAAACGATCAATAACAAAGACAGGGCCTACATATCTTCCTACCGCCCATTCGACATCCACAATATCACAGATGGCCGATTGATCTCTCATGTACTTCCTGTATTGATCTCTATTCATTCCTTTCTTGGCCGTGACTTCCCAGCATATCTGATGGCTAAGTCCCCTATACGTCCCTCTTAGGTGCTCAAGGCCTCGAAGATTCAGCTCGTTGACTCCTTTATTTCTTCTTCCTTCCTCCAGATCTTTGGATAAAGATCCTCAAGAAAAGGTGCCTTGATCTTCGCGTTTCTCCAACGAGTTTCTATGAACTCGTAGCCTGGCGTCGGTTCCTCGGGCACCTGATGTTGAAGGAGTTCTGGAAGTTCTGGAAGTTCTGCCTCAGGATTTTCTCCTTGCTCCTCTTCCTCTCGCTCGATGAAGCAGAAGTCTGCTGCTGCCGCCTTTAATAAATTACGAACACTTTTAATCCTTAGGCGGGACTCTTCTGCTGTCTCTGTTCTCGTCGTCCATTCCTCGTCTACTGTATCTGTCAATGTAGCCTTGAGGATCCTTTGGACGAGGGGTTGTAGTTGCTTGGACTGGTCGGGTGGAGATCCTCGAGGGAGCAGACTCGACTTCACCAAGGGAAGTTGTCTGGTTCGGCCCTGGTGTAGCTTGTCTGCCACTGGAGGACCTTGGTGGTCGTGACGAACTGCCTCCACGCGTTTGAACCCCGCGTCCTCTGCCTCTTCCGCCCGCGAATAACAGGGACTTGGTTCTCGTCTCTTGCTGCTCTCCCCCTCAGGACGATCCTGGTCGTCTGGATCGTCGTGACGACGTTTCTGACTGGGGCCTTCTTGGCGGCATGTGTCGGTCGGTATGCTCGCATCAGAAGGTGGGATGACGCCACCTACGACCAGCTTCCGGTAGAGGTCTTCTTCTTCAATGCTCCGGTTGCTGTCGAGATCTATTATGCGAGCAATGCCGACGTCAAAGAGCTCTAGCAGAGGCACTGTGTACAGGTTGGGAGTCGTCGGTTGCGTGGTGGCAGGGTGAGAAGACGAGGAAGTACCGGCTGTTGAGGAGGAGGTTGGTCAGATATGGGAGCCTTCCCTTTGTCGGTGGAAGTTGCTTGAACCGCCTCCTTAATAAGACCTTTGACCCTTGGTAGGGTTACGGTCTCAAAGAATTCGAACAGCCGATTCTCCAAGTAGGCAGTCGTCACATGTGTTGGAATGGATCCGGCACCACTAGAGGTAGCCGTTGGCACACGTTCAGAACGAGGTTCTGGACGGTGGCTCTCGTCACCCGAAGTTCGTGGAACTTCGGGGTCCTTGGGTCTTCCGACCTCTCCTTGCGACACATCTTTTGGAGATGGTGCTCGGGTCGTTGTTGCCACGTCATGTGACGGGCTTGGGTGGAGCTATCTCCGGGATCGCCAAGGCGTCCCGTTAGCACGCGTCCAGAACTAGGTTCTGTACGGTGGCTCGCGGATGGTGAGCTGCTGAAATCATCAACATCCGAGAGACTTCCGTCCAATCCTTGAAGAGCCTCTATTTGGGGCTCTTCTATGAACGTTGAGGCCTGAGGATCAGGCAGAGGAGGCTCGGTCTGTGTCACGGAAATGGGTATTTCTCGAGTTGGTTCAGACACAGAAACCGAGCTGCTGGAGGTTTGGGGTGGTTCGTGTTGTGTTGAGACACTTGTCTGTTGGGAGACAAGTGAATGGTCTGGTGGGGTTCGCTCATGCGTCGTTGGGTCGATTACGACGTCTTCTATCCTAGGGATTGACCCTGCTTTTTCTGACTGAGTTAGTGCAGTCGTGATCATCTCGGGAACATCTATGTGTGGTTGTTCCTCGAGCGATTGTTCAGGTATTGTTTGTTCAGAGGTTGGTGGCGGTTGGTCGGGGATTGTTTCTTGAGATGTAGTTTGTGGTGCTTGTGGGATAACGTCGGTTTCTGTGGTTTCTCTCAGTATCTCACTTGTTTGTTCTCTCTCTCTTGTTTCTATTCTCTCAGTCTCACTAACCCCTGGGTTAGACTCGGGTGGGTCGGCCTGAGTCATGGGGTTTGGAATTTTGGTCCTCTTGCAATATTTTTCAAGGTCTTCTGGGTTAGCTAGTAGTAAGGTTGCGCGCGGAATGGGCATTGGTGTTCGTGAGTATTTCTCGTCCGTCTTTCCTTTTTGAAGAAATTTGAGCTTGGGAGGGATGTAGTTTTCTTCTTGTGGCCTTGTTGGTATCCCCGTTGTTGTAGTCATAAAGTGGTGGATCATTAGTGGGAACCACCGGGGATAGGGCAGATTCTGTGTCTTTTTCGATTTGGACTTTGATCTATGATGAAGCTGATCATCCAAGTCCATTGTGATCAGCTTGGCATAGTCGTATCCTTTCCTGAAGACGATCCAATGAAAGATTCGTAGGATCGTAATGTTGCATCTGTCCCATCCGGAGTGCTTTGGTGAGAAGCACTTGTTGACAATTGCGAAAAGAGTTCGCCATGGATGTGGAATCATTGATTGTTGAAAACGGGAAACGAGCTCGAGTGAGCTATAGTAACCCATTTTCAACATATCTGCGATGAGCTCGTTCTCGGATGCCTCCTGTTCATATTCTGTTGAAGAGGCAGCCGAAGAATTTGTCGAAGAAAGTCCCTGGTGATTCTGACGGTTTCGTTTGCGATTTGGGCTTCATAGTATGTGGTGTTGTCTTGAGAAATTTTGGTAGTCATCGTTCCCCAGAACTGTTGAAGGTACACTGTTGGTGCAGGAACTGATGCAGAGAAGGCGTATCCCAGGTGGTGGTTTCTCAGGATGATGGGATGATCTCTTCTTGACACTTGAAAGTGTTCAAGTCGAGTTGAAAGTTGTTGTCTTTGATTACGATCCATTTGGTGGTTGAGTAGACGAGATCTGCTGGTGTAGTCATTCTGTCAAAACTGCATTATAAGAGAGAAAAAAATTGTGAGTAACGTTTTATGAGAATATATTTGACATTCTTATAAAAGGATGATTTAATAAATAATATACTGTTCGGACCCAAACAAATCAAAGTGTAATTCGCAATTTTGAAATTTTGAAATTTTTGGCAAAGGTTCGTGAATTTGAGCAGTCAGTTCAAAAAGACTTAAAGAAATTGATGTTGCGAATCTGCTTTAGATCGAATTTGAATCATACATTTTATTTGCGAACATAAAGATATGCGGGTCTTGTAAGAACTTGAAATTTTTGTTAAAAATTTCACTAAGTTAGATTCGCGAATCAGTTTGAAATACTGAGAAGATTCAATTGGCGAATTGACTAAGTCAAGTTTAGATTGGGAAATTTGGAGTTTGCGAACTGAATTTTTAAAAACATTTGTAAAGTATAGTTCGAAAGACTAGTTCGCAAATTGGAAATTTTGCGAGGTACAAATTTGGCAAATTTGGAAATTTGCGAGTCTGTCAAAGGAATTTCGCGAATTGACTTTGAACTTTGAAAATTTGACGAATTTGGAAATTTGCGAGTCTGTCAAAGGAATTTCGCGAATTGACTTTGAACTTTGAAAATTGACGAATTTGGAAATTTGCGAGTCTGTCAAAGGAATTTCGCGAATTGACTTTGAACATTGAAAATTTGGCGAATTTGGAAATTTGCGAGTCTGCCAAAGGAATTTCGCGAATTGACTTTGAACTTTGAAAAGAATTTGGCGAAGTGTGAACTGACAGTTCGGGAAGTGCGAAAAATAAAAATTTGCGAATACAGATTGGCGAATTCGGCGATTCCCGAGGTGACACTATTACTCACAACCCGCAAAACATCAGTTCGCGAATTTAGATTCGTAAAATCTTTAGTTGGTCAACCAGTCAACTTAAAAGTGCGAAAGCATTTTACTAACATGTTTTACGAATTCATTTTGCGAACTTATTCTACGCATGAATTGCGAACTCATTCTACGCATGAATTCGCAAAAAACACATATTCAATTCGCGAATCATGAACAGACAGATCAAAAAGCAAATTTTTTGAATAAAAACCCAGAAAAAGCCCTATTCGCTGAACATCGATTTCAAAAACGATATCGAAGAATCCTGTCAACACGGTTCGTATTCCTTTTCACGATAATCATCTAAACAGAGCATGAATAAGAATGACTAAAGAGCACAAGATTCAAACAACAAAAATAAACAGAGACAAACTCCCGTTATTTTCCGATTTCGAACCTGCAAAATCAACAAAGAGAATACATGAAACATAAGATTTAAAGACTGTTTCTTCCTTACCTCAACGAAATCTGTGAGTGTGTGTGTGTGGACGAAAGCGCAGCAACGAAAATCCAAAGTTGAGTTTGATGCGGTTTTTGAGTGATTTTGAGATTTAGGGTTCGTAAAAACTGATTTGGGGAAATTCGCGAATAGATAAAGAAAGTGTTGCGGGCCGGAAGATAACGAATAAGTTTAAAACTGGGCCGCAGAATTTAGTTAAAGAGGCCCACCTAGAGTTCGCGAATTATCTCTTAGAAGAATCAGTTCGCAAATCAGGGATTTAAAACTTTAGCGAACTAGTAGAAGGAGTTTTTTTAAAAAAGTTTACGGTTCGCAGATTTTGGAAAAAAAAACGAATTCGTGAAATGTCCATGAGTTATCACAAAGTTCGCGGATTATGATTTCACAATTGTTTACTAAAAGTTTAGCGAATTATTTACCAAAGATATTAAGTAATCTAGTAAAAAACCCAAATACTACCACTTTGACTCGATCAATCACTAGGATAACATCAAATCTATGGGATTTTCAAGATCGATTTTCATGATACGATATCCTTGTTGGAGAAGAAAAATCGTCGCCTTAGTCAAAAATTCGTCTTAATGTCGGGACAATAAATGACGTAAATTTCCTTCATGTTATAAATAGATATGTCTCAAATTTCATTGAAGTACCTTACATCTAAGGACTAACTCATTTCTAATTTTCTCGTTTACAGATGAATTGGCAGAAGCAGGAAGAAGAGAAGAAGCTCAAGGAACAGGCAAAGTCAAGACGTAACTTTGAGCATAACTTGAATATGTTGGTTTTTGAGATTTTCCTTCTTTTGAGCTTATTCGCTGTTTTACTTGCTATTCTGCTTTGGGTCTTAATAGGGCATACGAGTATTTGAGAGTTATCTAAGTATTATGAATGTTTTATGTGTTTGAGAGAGTTGTTGTTCTAAACTCCCCCTAGATACAATGCCTATCGAGTATCTTAAACATTGAATGATTGAACTTTCTCGATGCATGGATATAACATTTCTCCCCCTCGATGTATTGCCATCAGCATTGGCAATACATCGACTTATTGAAAACAAGAAAATTTATTGAAACGTAGAAAGTAAACAAAAGAAAAGAAGGAAAAAAAGAGTCCTAATTAACCAATTAAGATAATAAACACGCACAGAATAAGAGAGAAGTAAAAACATAGCAAATAGATTAATAGTGAACTGTAGAAAGGCATAATCGAAATTAAAATTGAGGTTCAACATTCCCAACTTTGCAACTAAGAATTGGAAGCGTTTTTCATCCAATGCTTTTGTAAGCAAATCGGCTAGTTGAATCTCTGTATTGACAAAGTACATGTCTATTATGCCTCTTTCTACGTGGTCCTTTATGAAGTGATATCGAAGATCTATGTGCTTAGTGCGTGAGTGATGAACAGGGTTACATGTAATTGCGATAGCACTCTTGGAATCACAGTAAATAGGAATTCTATTTAGATCAAACCCGTAGTCCCGTAGTTGAGTTCTGATCCACAAAATTTGTGAGCAGCAACTTGCTGCAGCAACGTATTCTGCTTCCGCCGTAGAAGTTGATACACAATTTTGTTTCTTCGAGGCCCAACATACAAGTTTGTCGCCTAGAAATTGGATGTGTCCAGAAGTGCTTTTTCTTTCTAGTCTGCAACCTGCAAAGTCTGCGTCAGAATACCGTATTAGTTTCATATTTGAGTTCTTAGGATACCACAGTCCAAGGTCTGGTGTCCCTTTCAGATATTCTTTTGACGGCATGAAGATGCGACTCCTTGGGGTTAGCTTGAAATAGAGCACAAAGACATGTAGAGAATAAGATGTCTGGTCGACTGGCTGTAAGGTAGAGTAATGATCCAATGATCCCTCGGTAATGAGTAACATCTACAGGTTCACCTAAGTGATCTGCATCGAGTGAGCATGATGTGGACATAGGTGTACTCGATGATTTACTCTTGTCAATCCCATATTTCTTGAGAATATCATGGATGTACTTTGATTGATTGATAAAAATCCCATCCTGAAGTTGTTTGATTTAATCCGAGGAAGAATGACATTTCTCCCATCATACTCATTTCAAATTGTGATTGCATCAGAATGCTAAATTCTTCACAAAGTTTAGGATTAGTAGAACCAAAAATAATATCATCCACATAGATTTGCACAAGCATGATATCAGAACCATCTTTCTTTACGAACAAAGTAGTGTCAATTTTCCCTTTAGTGAAACCTGAGGAGATAAGAAAGTCGGATAGCACCTCATACCAGGCCCTTGGAGCTTGTTTAAGTCCGTACAGTGATTTGTCAAGTTTGTAAACAAAGTCGGGATGATCAGCATTGAGAAATCCGTTTGGCTATGACACATACACTTCTTCTTTCAGAATTCCGTTCAGGAAGGTTGTTTTTACATCCATTTGATAGACAGTAAAGTCTTTGTGTGCTGCATATGCAAGGAATAACCTAATAGCTTCGATTCTGGCTACAGGGGCAAACATTTCATCGTAATCAATTCCTTTCTGTTGATTATATCCCTTAGCAACTAGCCTAGCCTTGTTTCGAATTACAACACCATCTTCATCCTTTTTGTTTTTAAATACCCACTTTGTTCCGATCACAGTTTTCCCTTTTGGACGAGGAACTAAGTTCCAGACTTTGAGACGTTCGAATTGATTAATCTCCTCTTGCATAGCCACTATCCAGTTAGGATCTCGTAGTGCGTCAACTACTCTTTTAGGTTCTGTTTGGCTCAAGAAACAGGTGAACTGACATTCATTTGAATGTGATCTTCTCGTCGTTACTCCTGTATTGGGATCTCCTATTATTTGATCAGTAGGATGATGTCGAACCCATTTCTTTTCGTGAATTAATATTATATTATATATATTAGTATGAAGTTTTGCTATAAAAAGGCATCGAGTGATTCATTAGAAATCACACCAAAGAAAGAAAAGAAGAAAGAGAGAGAGGGAGAAAGAAAGAAAAAAAAATAGAGGGTTTGTTCGGTATTTGCTCCAACTATAAAGAGAGATAGTGAGTGTTTTCTCCTTTATAGATTGAGAGGTTGTAACCCCTGTTTTTACCCCAGTAATAAATTTCTACCTCGCCCGTGGTTTTTTACCCCAAGTTAAAAAGCGGTTTTCCACGTAAATTCCCGTGTTCCATTTATCCTCACAGTCATTTCCAATTTCGTTAAGCTGTCCAGTATGAAGTTTTGCTATAAAAAGGCATCGAGTGATTCATTAGAAATCACACCAAAGAAAGAAAAGAAGAAAGAGAGAGAGGGAGAAAGAAAGAAAAAAAAATAGAGGGTTTGTTCGGTATTTGCTCCAACTATAAAGAGAGATAGTGAGTGTTTTCTCCTTTATAGATTGAGAGGTTGTAACCCCTGTTTTTACCCCAGTAATAAATTTCTACCTCGCCCGTGGTTTTTTACCCCAAGTTAAAAAGGGGTTTTCCACGTAAATTCCCGTGTTCCATTTATCCTCACAGTCATTTCCAATTTCGATGGGTAATGTCGTTTCGTCTATTTGCGATTCCTCACTTAGTGGATAGTCGATTGCAGACACGGTAATGTTGCCGGCTGAAGTTGAAGAGGAGGCCTCTGTCTGCGTTGTTGTCAAAGTTGTTGCGGTCAAGGCTTCTGAATCTGAGGGAGGAATTGTCTGGTTAGGAATAGGTTCTGAATCATGAGTTGACGAACTTGGATTCAGTATTTGGAAAGGGATCGGTGGATGGTCTTGTCTGATTTTGAGAGATATAAATATGCTCAAAAAGTATATCCAGATCCCGTTCCTCTTGAGTTCGTTGAGTGAAGCATGTGGGGTTGCTTTTTCTAGAATTATCAGTTGCTTGTTGATCTGGCTTCAAACTTCCTTTGTCCGAACCCGGTTCTGAAGAGTTCCGTTCAGAGGCATCTCTCGAACACTCTCCTTCTTCTTTATGAGAATGAATAAGGTGTGGTGTTCTAGAGACTTGTCCCAAACTGCTATGTCCAGCCGAAAGTTCGAGTCCCTCATCAAAGGTGACATTTATACTTTCAATGATCATCCTTCTGTTTCTGAGAAATATCCTGTACGCCTTAGATTGTGCAGAGTAGCCTACGAAGATTCCTTCAGTTGCTTTTGGATCAAGCTTGGACTTGTCTTCGCGGTCGTTGGCGACGAAGCACTTGCATCCAAAAATTCGAAAGTGAGCAATGTTGGGCAGTCTTCCATTTATAAGTTCATAGGGCGTCTTTCCAAATCTTAGATGAATGTTTGTGCTATTCTGCGTATAGCAAGCAGTATTCATTGCTTCAGCCCAAAGGAAATGAGGTAGTGATGATTGAATGATCATTGTTCGAGCAGCCTCTACGAGTGTTCGATTTCGCCTTTCGACAACCCCATTTTGTTGAGGTGTGTAGATAGCAGAAAACTGTTGAGTAATCCCTATAGATTCGTAGAAGTCACTGAGCCGTTGATTCTTGAATTATGTTCCATTGTCTTATCTAACTATTTTAACACTACTCTGGAGTAGGTTCTGTGTTGTTCTGATTAGGTTTGGAATATGATCGACTGTCTCTGATTTAGTCCGTAAAAAGCGTACCCAAGTATATCGGGAATAGTCGTCGACGATAACCAGCATATACCGCTTTCCACTTATGCTTTCAGTTCGCATTGGGCCACACAGATCCATGTGTAAAGCTCTAGAGGATGTTGAGTGGATGTTGTGTGTTTTGTAGGATGTGAAGCTTTCTTCATTTTTCCTTTCTCACAAGCAGAGCATATATGCTCTTTTGATACTTCAGTGGTGGTAGTCCAATAGCCAATTTGTTGGTAGACAGCTTGTTGAGGGTCTTGAAGTTAAGATGAGATAACTGCTGGTGCCATAAGTCATTTTGAGTTGAAGTTGCTTTGGAGATTAGGCAGATATCAGTCTTTGGTTTGACAGTTCTAATATCAATGGTGTAAAGATTTGTCTTGCGAGTTCCAGTGAGAAGTTCTTCACCATTGGTATTGAGAATTTTGCAAGTTTTCTTTAGAAACACAACTTGGAGTCCAAAATCACTGAACTCTCCTATTGATAAGAGGTTGTGTGTCAGTCCTTCAACATACGAGACTTGTTTAATTGTGAGTCGATTGCATATGAGATCGCCATAGCCAAGGATTCTGGCTCCATTGCTATTACCAAAGCGTACCAGTCCTCCAGGTCTATCAACGTAGTTGCTCAACAGTTCCTTTGTCCCAGTCATGTGTGTGGAGCAACCAGAATCTAAGTACCACACATGAAGGGCCTGCAAATATAAAACTAGAGGGTTTTAGGTACCCATTGAAATATGGGTCCACCTCTGTTAGTTTTGTTAGTCCGTTTAGACTCCCTAGATTTTCCTTTGTTAGGGGATGACACAGAATCACTAATTATTTCTAGGATAGGGATTTGTGTTTCTGCAGTTTGAAACTTTGGAATCCATTTGTGCTCTAGTGAGGGTCTCTTTGTCTTAGGTTTAGACTCGAGTTTTTCGGTTTTTGTAAGTTTGACAGGTTCTTTGATAGCTTTTGATTTTGATTCTTGTTTTGACTTTGTAGTTTTCTTTTTAGGAATTGTTTTGTGAGTTTGTTTGGTGACATGTCACGCACGGAAAGCTTTGTTTTTGTTGAAGAAGATAATTTTTTCGATACATGACAAAACAAAGATGGTACAAAGGTTTTGGAAGGAAAATATCCAATAACAAAAGGGACATTGAGATCGCGATTCTCCTTCAAGATATCTTCCTTTTTAACCCATACTTGACCCTTCAATGGCTCTTTTGTGGTCCTGAAAATTTTAATGTATTAGTGCAGGAAATTTTGTCATTTGAAATTAAGGTGTATGAAATTGTGTGTAATCTTAATTTTTCTTTAAGTGAAGATATTTCATGAAGAAGTTTTTGCCTTTCTTCATCAAATGACTTTCTCTCGCTTTCGAGAGTGGAGTGAAGATCACTGATTTTCTTTATGCAATCAGGCATATATCCAGTTGCATATGTAACCATCGGTGCCATACTTTCCGAAGCACCTGAGGTTTCTCCTTCATTTGGATGAGATATATCTGTCTCAAATTCAGTTATTGCTGGACAAATTCTTTCTTTATAACTATCATTTAATTCTGTGTAGTTATAAGATATTTGAGTTTCACTGTGTGTTGATGTCTCATTTTCACTGACAAAAAACATGAGATTCGCCCGGCAACCTGTCTGCATAAATTTGAGATCATATAGATAAGGTGAACTTGATATGCCTTGTTTTAACTTATGTGGATTTTCAAAACCTAGTCCTTTATAGGGACTGTAAAAATCAATGTTAGCTGGTTTGTTTAAGAAGATTGTTTGTTCTGATTGATCTCGTCGGGTTAAAAGGTCCTCCAATTTTTTTATTTGGAGTACAGTTTTTCCCGTTCTTTACTTAGTAAGTCATATTTAATTGTAGCGTCCATTGCCTGATCTCTATGAGATTTCATTTCCTTTTCTAAATCCTTGGCTTTAACTTCGGATTTTTGCACTTGTATTTCTAGCTTAGCAATTTTTTCATTTGCTACAATTACACGATTCTTCTCACATTCATAATCATATCTAAACTTATCTAATACTACTAAATTTTTCTCTAAGTTAGCTTCTAGTTCCTTGATTTTTCTTTTACCTAATTTGTTAGATTTGTAAAGGGATAAAAATTCATTTTTCATCTTAAGTAAGGAATCGTAATCTGCTTCACTTACCTCCACTAATTCTGAATTGATAGATGTTTCCCTGTCTGACTCGCCTCCTTCAGCTCCAGTTCCATCTACTTCGTCATCCAACTTGGCCATCAGTGCCACGTTCTCATTCTCGCTGTCTGAGGTATCTTCAAGCCAATGGTCCTCTTCTGCCATTAAGACTAGTCCCTTTTCTTTTTGTTCAGCTAATTGAACTTTTCGACGGTAGTAGTTAACATCCTTTTTCTTGGGCATTCTGCACTCTCTAGCAAAGTGTCCATTCTTACCGCAGTTGAAGCATTTGCCGCCTTGATGAGGAGTTTCAGAGTTGTTTTCCTCATCCTGGGTCTTTCCTCTAGAGTTGGAGGAGGTTCTTTGACGATTGGAGGAGGATCCAGTCTTCTTATAATACTTCTTCTGCACAAAATTGGAGACCAGAGCGAGTTGCTTAGCAAGATCCTTGAGAGTAATCTCCTGGTCTCCATGTTTAGTAAGGTCCTTGGATTCGTTATCAGAATCAGAGTCTCCTCCTTCCTTAACTTGTGATGACTGCACAATTTCTTTGTCCTTGGTTTGTTTTTTTGATGATCGTTCAGTCATAAGAGCAAGTGAGTCGCTTCCTATCGATTTGATTTCCTCCCTTCGTTTCTCCACATGATTGGAATGTCGATTGAGGTAGTCGAACAATGTATGAATGCTAACTTTGGTTAGGTCGTTCATTTGTCTTATCATAATTGCAGTAGCCTCCCATTCTGGATGAAGTGATCCCAAGAATTTGATATTGATCTCCATTACGCTTTTTGTGACTCCATTCATCTTTAGCTCGTTTAGAAGAACAAGAAATCGATGGAAGGTTTCTTGGAGAGTTTCCCCTTTGTTAGCATGAAAGCGGTCATAAGAGATGAGTGTGTTCGCCATTCTTGCCATTGTATTGACTTCTGTCCCCTGCATCATAATTCGAAGAGCATCCCACATTTCTTTTGCGCTATCATCACATTCGAGTTGCATCAAGATGTCATTGGGAATGGCTTGCATCATGTATGATTTCGCCACTTTGTCTGCCTTTAGTCGCAGTTTTTCTTCATCACTGCATTGGTCAGCAGTCTTCAAGATCCTCTGTTCCTCTCTTGCTGGAGTGGTGTCAATAGTGGCGGGAATTATGGTCCAATACTGTGTAGGTCCATTGTAAATAGATTCCAGAAGGTTCTCTGAATTGTCCTTGCTTTCTATGAAGTTTATGAACCTTCTCTTCCAGACTGCGTATTCTCCATGTCGGACGATGGGAGGTCTAACATCATTGCCCATGCTGAAAGAGTCCATTGCTTGTGTTTTGGATATGATCGTTAACGTGTAATGTGAGGAAAGGTTAATTTGAAATGAAATTGATTCAAAGTCTAAAACTTTAGACTTTGACTTTGACAGGAAAAATGTGTTCGTGGAATTTTGTTCAGAGTCGTGGATTTTGCAATGTGAGGATTGCGATATGTATTTACGAACGTACTTTATCGAGACCAAATCAAGTTCGCAAGATGTCAATGATTCGCAAATCGCGAGATTGTACTGATTCACAAATTAATGTAGGATTCGCGAAATGTCCAGTGACATGTACGATTGTCCAAGTTCACAAAATGAGATGAGTTCGCAAAAGTGGAACAAGTCCGCGAATTTCTAATGAAGTTGAGGTTCGTGAAATTTCTTCAAACGCGTTCGCAAATTATGCAAAGAGTGAGTTCGCAAATCTTCTTCAACTGGATTCGCGAAAATCTGCGGGCAACGGAGTTCGCAAAATTCTTCTCTTCTCTGGTTCGCGAACTTTTAGGAATTCGCTAAAGGGGAATCAAGGGGTTCGTGAAATTTCTCTCAGAGATGCGATTCGCGAAATGTGGCAGTGAGTATTTCTTGATTCGCAAACTTAAGTTTCACAAAATTGAGAAAATATTTTGCGGGTTGACTTGATTCCTTCAAGTCACAGTCGGTCCTCAACTTGAATTCGTGAAACTGAATTGCGAATTAAGAATCTGCGAATTCAAGTCCAACTTAAGTGTCGTTCGCACACTCAAAAGCAGGCCAAACAACAAAGCTGTTCTTCAAATACTCCAGCAGAAATCCAGATATTTAACGCAAATTGACAGAAACAGAATCAGTAGTTCTCAGAACATAGAGAAACCAGTCAGCCGTTCAAGTTGCAGAAAATCCTCAGAGACAAAACTTAAACCCACGAAACAAAGCTTTGAACTAAATGCTTGAAAAATCAATAACTTATATTGACGATGCAAACAAACTTGGAATGAAGTTTCCTCACCTACACGCTTGCTCTGATACCACTTGTAATTCCAGATTATCCAAGAACAAATCAACAGATTAAACCTTCGTAGAATGTGAATAGTGTACTTTAGAGGTTTAGTGTTGAATACGTGTGAGATTTGCAAAATGGAAACTTAGATTAATGAGTGTTAGGGTTTAAGCTTAAATACCTTGTGAGGTATTTAAGCCCATTGGGCCCCTAACAAGCCTATTACAAATACAACCCACTAACATAAATAAAGCATCTATAAAATGCATTGAAAAGAAATTACAAGACTTAGAATTAATATTTTGGACACTTCTAAAATATTCCTAACAGAGCACCGATCCTCTCCACATCCTGACCGTGTGGAAATTATCGGGGAAAGGTTTCGTAAACTGAATCCCCCGACTTTTGAGCAAGCTACCGATCCTTCGATGGCAGAAGACTGGATCCGAACCATTGAAGATATGTTCGTATACGGTCGGGTGCCAGGGAACGAACAAGTTCTCTGTGCAGTTTCGATGTTACGAGGAAGTGCACGATTTTGGTGGGATACCATCAAAATCCTTAATGACCCCGCTACGATGCCATGGGATAGGTTCAAAAAGCTGTTCTTCGAAAAATACTTCTCAGCCCACGAGCAAGCACAACAAATGAACGAATTCATCAACCTCCGACAAGGAAGGATGACGGTGCCGGAATACGTTCGTAAATTCGAAGAGCTATCTCGCTTCGCTACACACATAGCTACTGATGCATTAAAGGTGGCTCGTTTCATGGTGGGCCTCAGACCCGAGATTTACCGTGACGTAAGCATGTCGGGTATCCCGGGTGTGCACTTCACACAAGTGGCCGAACGAGCCATCATCGCGGAGCAAGCAGAGGCTCAGATCGTGGCGGCGCAAGAAGCAAGGAAGAGAACGGAGAGTCAGCAGGGAGGTGGAGGTGATCGAAAGAGACCATTCTTCGGGAAAGGCCCTAACCAAGGAGGTCACTCGGGACCATCTAATTGGCGACCGAGGCCGAACCAGGGACCACCCAGCGTTCCGAACCGATCTTCATACAACGCACCACAGTGTCAACAATGTGGGCGTACTCACGTCGGTGTCTGCTTTGGAGTTGGATACAACCCTAATGTCGTCTGCTATCTCTGCGGGAAACAGGGACATTACGCACGAGCCTGCGACCAACCCAGGAACCCGACTCAGATGCTTGCACGACCGCCACCGGTTCCGGCTCGAGCGTTTGCAATGATCAATGAAGGGGCGGAGGCGCTATCACCACCGGCTCCAGCTCGAGTGTTTGCATTGACTAATGAAGGGGCGGAGGCGCTACCACCACCGATTCCAGCACGGGTGTTCACATTAAGCAATGAAGAGGCAGAGGCGAATCCTATAGTGGTGACCGGTACGTTACAAATTTACGACGTGCCTACTTCCGTGTTGTTTGATTCTGGAACCACGCACTCGTTTGTGTCGGCCAAATATGTGACCAAGGTAGGCATCTCTCCTACCTTATCTGATTACAACTACGTAGTAACCCTACCACACGGGGATCCAACTCGAACTAATTTAGTGTTGGAGAAATGTCCCGTGACGATCGAAGGAAGGAGTTTGAGCGTAGTAGTGATCCCGATGAACGACTACGACGTTATCTTCGGAATGGATTGGCTCTCGAAATACGGGGCCATAATCGATTGCCGAAAGAAGATGGTGGCGTTCCAAATTCCTGAAGATGAAATGTTCACGTTTGTGGGAGCGAAGGAGAAGAGCAAAATCCATCAAATTTCTGCCTTAAAAGCCCAACGACTCCTGAATTCGGGATGTGAGTCTTTTCTCCTATTTGCAATAAAGATCGACGAATCGCCTCAACCGAAATTAAAAGACGTACCCGTTGCAAATGAATTTCCCGACGTATTTCCCGACGATCTCCCGGGACTACCTCCTAATCGAGAACTCCAATTCGCGATCGAACTAACTCCAGGAGCAGCACCGTTCTCTAAGACTCCGTACCGTTTAGCACCAAGCGAACTACGAGAGTTAAAAGAGCAACTTGACGAGCTATTGCAGAAAGGATTTATTCAGCCCAGGCCTTGGGGAGCACCGGTCCTGTTCGTTCGTAAGAAGGACGGGTCAATGAGACTTTGTATCGACTACCGAGAGCTGAATAAACTGACGATCAAAAACAAATACCCGCTGCCCAGAATTGACGATATGTTCGATCAGCTACAAGGAGCGTCTATATTTTCCAAAATTGATTTACGATCGGGATACCATCAGCTGAAGGTTCGGGAAGCCGACGTTCCAAAAACAGCGTTCAATACGAGGTATGGCCACTATGAATTTTTGGTTATGCCTTTCGGGTGACGAACGCTCCAGCGGTATTTATGGACCTAATGCACCGGGTCTTCAAAGATTTCCTCGACCACTTCGTAATCATCTTTATAGATGATATCCTCGTTTATTCTAAAACGAAGAAGGAACACGACGCTCATTTACGAACGGTTCTCGGAATTCTTCGGGAAAAGCAACTCTACGCCAAATTCAAGAAATGTGAATTTTGGCTCACGCAAGTGGCCTTTCTGGGACACATTGTCTCCGGAAACGGGATTTCAGTGGACCCCAGCAAGATCGAAGCCGTAAGCGATTGGCCACGACCAACCAGTCCCACGGAGGTCAGGAGTTTTCTCGGGCTTGCTGGATACTACCGAAAGTTCATTAAGGACTTTTCCAGCATTGCCTCGACACTCACGAACCTGACGAAGAAGAATGTCCCATTCAAGTGGACGGAAGCATGCGAGCAAAGCTTCCAGGAGCTGAAGAAACGATTGACAACGGCTCCAGTCCTTACGATTCCCTCCGGTACCGAAGGCTTTTCGGTGTACAGTGATGCCTCAAAGATTGGCTTGGGGTGCGTGCTGATGCAGAACGGGAAGGTGATTGCGTATGCCTCCCGACAGTTGAAACCTTATGAGAAGAATTACCCCACGCACGATCTCGAACTCGCAGCAGTTGTGTTCCCCTAAAAATCTGGCGTCATTATCTCTACGGGGAACGGTGCGAGATCTACACCGACCATAAGAGCCTGAAATACTTCTTTACCCAGAAGGAGTTGAATATGAGGCAACGACGTTGGTTGGAGCTTGTTAAAGACTACGATTGCGTGATCAACTATCATCCCGGCAAAGCAAACGTAGTCGCCGACGCATTGAGTCGAAAGGCGGTGAACACGGAACTCCACAACCTCGAAGTAGAAGTAATAATTTTGGCGAGATCGAGGCTAGAATGGCGGCGTTAACTCTTCACCCTACGTTGCCGGAGCAGATCAAGAAAGCTCAGGAGCAAGACGAGCTGTATCTGAAATTGACAAGCGAGCAAACAATCACGACTTCATCAGAATTCAAATTACAAGGAGACGGGAGTTTATTATATAACAATCGTCTGTACGTGCCCGATAATGCAGAACTCCGGAAAACCATAATGACAGAGGCGCACGCCACTACGTACTCAGTACACCCCGGAGCTACGAAGATGTATCGAGATTTACGCGAGACGTACTGGTGGCCGGGAATGAAGGGAGACATTGCGACGTTCGTAGACCAGTGTCTCACTTGCCAACAAGTCAAGGCAGAACATCAGAGGCCGGCAGGGATGCTGCAATCCTTGTCTATTCCCGAGTGGAAATGGAACCATATTACCATGGACTTTGTCGTCGGCTTGCCGAAAACTGCGAAAGGCCGCGACGGCATTTGGGTAATTGTAGATCGATTAACCAAATCTGCCCATTTTCTACCTATTGCTTCGACTTTTTCTCTGGAGCAACATGCTGAGTTGTTTATTCAAGAAATTTTTCGACTTCACGGGATTCCTTCGTCCATAGTCTCGGATCGAGACTCGAGATTCCTGTCTAAATTCTGGGTGAGCTTACAAAAAGCAATGGGGACGAAGCTTTCGTTCAGTACCGCTTATCATCCTCAGACCGACGGGCAATCGGAACGAACAATTCAAACTCTTGAGGATATGCTCCGAGCCTGTGTCCTAGACTTCAAGGTAACCTGGAGCTACCTTCCGTTGATTGAATTCTCGTACAACAATAGCTATCACGCTACTATCGGGATGGCGCCATACGAAGCTTTATACGGTCGAAAATGCCGATCCCCGGTACACTGGGACGAACTCGGCGAACGAGCGCTTCTGGGCCCCGATATGATACGAGAGATGACAGAGGCAATAACGAAGATTCGAGAGCGAATGAAAACTGCCCAAAGTCGTCAAAAGAGCTACGCCAATCAGCGACGAAGGCCATTGGAATTTGCGGAAGGAGATTTGGTATTCTTGAAGATATCCCCGATGAGAGGCGTCAAGCGATTCGGGAAGAAGGGCAAATTGAGTCCGAGATACATTGGCCCTTTCAAAATACTCAAGAGGATAGGGGAAGTTGCGTATCAGCTGGAGTTACCCGCCTCGTTAGCCCAAGTACACAACGTATTTCACGTATCAACTCTACGTAAATACGTTGCGAACCCGGATCATGTGCTGGGAAGTGAGTCACTTCACCAACAACTCAAACCGGATCTGAGCTACGAAGAAGAACCGGTAGAGATTCTGATGCACGAGGTAAAACGACTTCGGAACAAGAATATTCCGCTAGTCAAGGTACTGTGGAAAAACCAGATGGTTGAGGAAGTCACATGGGAACGAGAGGATGACATGAAGATTCGTTACCCAAATCTATTTCTTTCAATGTAATTTTCGGGACGAAATCTTGTAAGGGGGAAGGTTGTAATACCCGTAAAATTTATACGGATTATTTTAATAATATTCGGACAGTATGAAGTCGATTTCGAACATACATACCGATTTTCTTCCCGAGTCAAGACAAGAATTTAAAATTTGACCCGATAATGAAAAATAATGGCCCAATTGGACCAAAAGAAAAGTAATGGCCCAATTTTGAGAGGTAGACTAGAAATTGAGAATCTTGGCCCAATAAAATAAAATAATAATTTTAAAAAAAAAATTTAAAAGTGGCGAATTTAATTAAGGAGAGGGACCTCCTTACCTCACTACCATGACCATAAAACTATAATACTAATAGAATCAAAAACAAAACAAATAAAACAAAACCAACCCATTCAAAAAAATAAAACAAACAAAATAAAATAAAATCTTTGCAAAGCTTTATCATACAAGGACAAGGATAATCAAATAGAGAGATTAAGGGAAAGGTGGCGGAAATATGGAGGAGAAAAGAATAAATGGCATCCCAAACACTTGTAGACAAAGATCAAGTCATCAAAAGCCACCTAATGCACCATATTGATAAAGATAAATGGGACCAAAAGATTTTTAGAGAAACCAAGTGAATGGGAGGGAGAAAAACCGTGGTATACAAAAAGAGAGAGAGAGAGAGAGAGAGAGAGAGAGAGAGAGAGAGAGAGAGGAGAGAGAGAGAGAGAGGGAAGAAAAAGAAAAGAAAAAAAAGAGGGAAAAGGAAAGAAGAAGCTCACGGGCGAGGAAGAGCTCGGGATCAAAGGGTCGGGATCACACTCGTAACCACAATTCTCTGCGGATTAAGGTAGGTGAAGATCACCTACATACGTAAACAATATTAGGATTGTGAATTTTACGTGTTTTGCATGTTATTCATCGAATTTTTGTGTGTATGTGATAATAATAATTTGCTTGCTTGAAATTTTCGTTGGTTAGCTTAGGGAGCACGAGATTGAGTATTTTTAGACTATGAATATTTGGTAATAGGGATAGAGGACTTTAGATTAAGAGGATAGAGCAAAAACTTGGGGAAATTAGGGTTTTCTAGGTTTTCTTTATCCATTTCGGCCAGAGGTTCAAAAATTCATATCTCTCAATCTAGACTTCAGATTAAAAATTCCTTTGAACAAAATTAATACTTGCAAGTCCTTTATCTGTGGTTAAAATTTCAGGTCCATCGGACATCGTTTACCTTGTGATCATTGAGAAATCCGAAAACTGTCGCAAAGCCGTATAAAATAGTTTTTTTTTTTTAAAATTTTGGAACTTGATCGAAATTTTACAAAATTCAGGGAGTCTGTGTTGTAAAATTCCGAATAGGGGATATTTTTAAAGAAATATAAAGTTTTAGGACATATTTAAAATTCGGAATAAATAATTGGGGTCCTTTGGGTAATTTTCAAAATTTTGGGACTAGATTGAAAAGTTTCAAAAAATCTGGAGGCTGAGAATGTAAAAATCGGGACAGGGGAGATTTTTGAAGAAATACAAAGATTTTGGGGCAGATTTGAAATTCGGAATAAATAATTGGGGTCCGTTGTGTAATTTTAAAAAAATTCGGGGACTAGATTGAAAAGTTTTAAATCTGGGGGCTGAGAATGAAAAATCCCAACAGGGGAGTAGAGAAATTATAAATCTTTCGGGGCAGATCTGAAATTTTTAAAGATTCGGGGCAGATCTGAAACTTAGGAAATTTTGGATCCATAAAAGTAAACTATGAAATTTTTGGGTTTTAAATGCAAAAAAATTTAGAAAGATATTTTTAAATTAGAAATTTAAGTGATATTTTGAAAGTTGGACAATAGAATTTTAATATATATTAAATTAGGGACAAAATTTGAAATTAGGGTGTTAAAGTGAAAAGAATTAACTTTTGGGAACTCTTAGTTAAATTTCGGGAGAGAGATCGATGAGTAAGGTTTCGGGCCGAGTAATTCGGAACGCAGGCTTTGGCCCCGATTATTTAGCGTACGGTAGTTTTCCGGATCGGGCCAAGCTGATACCTCGGGCCGATACGTGATATGAAGATTTGCATTTTATGTATTGCATTTTACTTGCACGACATTTGCATACACGTGTTACGAGGGGAGAGAATCGTGCGTAGTCACGGTGACATTGTATAGTGTGATGAGTGGGGTAGTTTATGACCGAGTGATGGTTGTCGAATGGTATGAGTTGAGGTTAGGACTAAGGCGCACTATATGATTGAGATGTGGGGAGTGGGCCTCCCGAGCTACTGACCCTTGTGGGGAGTGGGGCCTCCCGAGCTACGGACCCCTGCGCGCGTGTTGCCTTTAGTACCTAAGCCTCGGGCCCTGAATGTGATGTGATGATATGAGATATGAGATATGAGAAAAGAGTCGAGCGTGTATATTTGTGAGATAAGTCGAGATTGGGGTGTGAGAGCATTTGCATTGCACATTTTCATCTACTGGGCCAAAGCTCAGGGTTTACGTATGTAGGTGAGGCGGGCTGATGGCGGTGACTCCACGGACTTTTGAGTGCGGGGCAGTACATGGGAACGCGACCTGTGGAGTTTTTTTAATCTATGTTCGTATTTTACTATTAGGCAATACATAAACGTGTGTGTGTTGTAATGTATTTTATATACTCAGGTTTGGATCTTTGGGCTTCGGCCGAGTATATTTTTATTATTATGTAATAAAAAAATTTATTAAATGGGCTTTCCGCTGCTTACGCTGCGTAAACCCGCCAAAAATACGTATTTAAGAAGTAGGGTCGTTATAAGGATTTCGTAATTTCCCGTCGCCGTCCTCATAGGACACTTATCTCGATTACTTGCGAGACTGTGAATCCGTACTCGGCGGTCTAAGCCCGACAATCACAAATCGTCATCAAGACCGCATTTGGCCCGCTGACCCATGCAACAGCAATTCGGGTCGAGGGGAACCAGTGACAGTCGAGACTTCGAAGTCAAGTCCGTCAAAGCCCCTTTCGGTCTAAGGTTTGTTGGGGTAGGCCCGATTAATCGACGCCGGCCCCCAAACAGCTCAACGTGGCGATAGCGGAAGCGCGTTTTGAACCGAGCGGCGTAGGGTGCCAAATTTTCGATTTCCAACATCTAAATTTGACCTAGCGCCCTTCGGCTTCTCCCGAGGGCTCAAGATACTGCCCTGAGCCTCAGGAGACCACGTCTATTTCGAATTTCCTAAATTCGAATTTATTACAAATTTATTCGAATTAATAATTTCGTTCCAAACTAGTTCGAACATAGCGGCAGCCGACAGTGTTTCGACTATTTGGCGACCGAAACGATTTCCGATCGATACCAAATTTTCCATATTGATTCTACACTTCCCAACGATCGCAACGAGGGGTCTTTCGAATCATTCCGATGTCGTTTGGTATTTTTCACAAAATCAAATCAGTGGTTCGAAATTATCAATTCGACTAAAGCGGCAGTCTGCCGTCTTTTGACAGTTTGACAACCGAAATGATTTCCAATCAATTCCAAAATTTCCAGATTGATTCTACACTTCCCAACGATCGCAACGAGGGGTCTTTCAAATCATTCCGATGTTGTTTGGTATTTTTCGTAAAATCAAATCAGTAGGGTTCGAAATATACCTTCGGCGTACGAGTTTACACCTCGGATGAGAGTCGCTGCGCCTCGTCTTGCTCGCGGGGCTTCCGAGCTAGATTGTCACGCCGGTATGACCTTGATCGAACCTCCGAGTCTGCTCCCGATGGCTAGACGCAGTTCGGTTCGGGCGTCGGGCTTCGTCGAACGATCCCGTGGCTTTAATGATGTGACTTAAGTAGTACCAAGTACACTCTTTTCTTATTCTCTAGCCTTTTATTATTAAGAGTTGTGGCAAGTTGAAAGCAAAGTACCAAGTACAATTGCTTAGAACCTTAGCATCTCACCTTACCTTGTTCTCATTTATGCATGTATTTTTATTTGTTTACACCTAAGCTAATAAGGTGTCTTGTTTTCCTTGTAGTATAAATCCACTAAGGTTAGTTTATTATATATTTAAGTGAGACACTTGTCTTGACTCAAAGAATGAGTCATATGCCACCTCACTTATGTGGCATGCCATGGAATTCTCCACATGTCCAAGACCATGCAAAATTTCAAGTAATTCCATGTAGGCCCTTTAGGTTTTTAAATTATCAATTTAGTCCCTCAATTTTGAGTATAAATAAATTAAATCCAATCTAATTATTTTAATTACAATTGAGCCTCATTTAGTTTATTAATTAAGCACTTAAGACAATCTCAAGTCCTAATTATTCCCGTGACCGTCACCGGAATTTAACTAAATCACCGACACCTCGTGTCAACTATGCCACTACCTCAACGAATCCCATTCATTAGGTTCTAGAGAAAAGCCGCCGTTTTCGTTCAAGTTCATTACCATTTTTAAGCGCGACTCTCTAGGTCCGTCTCAACTGGCATGGGAGGAATCCACGAGTCACGGTATTCGCCTAGCCTATCCCGCGGTACCGAACAGATCCCAGTTGAGAACGAATTTTGATCTAATCGAAATTCGGGCGAACCGACTACAGTGTATACATTTAAATACCTCTTACGCCTTTCACTTGCGTCCCGGTTAGGTGAGAGCCATGTAAATGTCAAACTCACTGACCTAACTCTATGTTATAATCGAGACCCAACCGATTATTTAAACTTCGCTCCGTATCTAATACGAGCGAGCTTTCCAAGCTTCGGCCGAAGGCTTTACAATCGTCGTTCTCCAATTACCTCATAGGACGTTAACCTATACGAAATATAGGCAGTGAATCCCGATAGCAGTCAAAGCCCGGCAATCACCTCCGTAAAGTCAGTTGCGTTTCGTCGCTGGCCCGTGTCCCATTTCCGAACACTTGCGGACCTAGCCAACTAGCGACAAACCGAAATCGCGAAAGCAAATCCGTCAGTGACCCTATCGGTCTGAGGCTGCTATAGTCATTCGTTCAATCATTGACAACATCATAGTCATGTGATCGAGACGAATACGAGCTGAATGTCCGAATACGCGATCCTCTCCGATCACCGATATCTCCATCACGACCCAACCTCTCAGGTAATCGGTGACACTACCGATACTATGTGGTCGTCAATGAATAAGTCATATTCAGATATCTAGTCACCCACCTAGAATCCTTAGACTTACGGACTTTTTATTTAATGCTGAGATAAGGACCGTCCGGTGTCTCCTCCCTCGTCCCCACGAGAATCAGACGTCCAACTAAAACATTCGGGTGTTATTTATTTATCGCACCGCCAGATGCCAAGCAGACTTTAAATTCGATAAATAAATAATAATGCCTTTATTATAATGAAAATAATATTCACTACTTTATTTTAACAGTATATACAATAAAACTGTCTATTGACCTATACATCATTGTGCGCCCTATACTATTCCTAGTCCTCGTATGGCATTCCGAGGGCACACTCCCTAACAAGGTTCACGTAGACTACTATAGTGTTGTCGTCGGTCATTGACACTCCTTGAGTAATAAGCCATGTTCGACCGTACGACCCGTGAGTCAGTGTCATGAAACGATTCAATCCCTTGATTCGACTCGCATCACAAGTCATGACCTCTGCTTCCAAGCGGGATATCTGCACTTGATAGGTCATCGACAAATAAGCCGTAATCGGTTATCCAGCACCCAACTGGAGCCTAAGGCTTACGGACTTTTAATGCTCGAGGTTAAGAGTCCACTGGTGCATTCCTCTCTTGTGCCCATCGAGAACGGTGACTCTACTCGACGCATTTAGATTTGTTCATTTATTGCTTTACCGGATGCTTAGTAAAGTACTCTTATATCCAATGAACGAACAATGCCACACAAAATATCTTATTATATAAAAGGTTGAATGATAAATAAGCTAATGCCCTATACAATCTAATCCTCGTATAGCATTCGAGGGCATATTCCTAACAATTTCCCACTTGCACTCAATGCCATGCGCTGCAGTATCTAATACCCATCTTTTCGAGATGTCTAGCAAGCACTGCCTGTGATAGAGGCTTGGTGAACGGGTCGGCCACGTTTTCCGCGGTCGCAATCTTCTGAACGGCTATGTAGCCATTCACAACGAATCCACGTAACACGTGGTACTTTCTTTCTATATGTTTGGACCTGCTGTAAGACCTCGGTTCTTTCGCCTGAGTAATAGCACTAGTATTGTCACACCACAATGGGAATGGCCTATCTGCGACAGGAACGACACCAAGTTCTTCCAAGAACTTTCTCATCCAAACACCTTCCTTTGCTGCCTCTGAGGCCGCTATATACTCTGCTTCGGAGGTGGAATCTGCAGTAGTGCTCTGTTTGGAACTTTTCCAAGACACCGCTCCACCGTTGAGCGTAAAGACTGGATTTTCGGTCGTCCACGTCAGAGATGGAAATCCGAATCCGTATACCCTTCCACTTCCAATTCTCCATTACCATAGACCAGCATCATATCCTTAGTCCGTCTGAGGTACTTGAGGATAGTCTTGACTGCTGTCCAATGTTCCTTACCAGGGTCAGCCTGAAACCGACTGACTACGCTCACAGCGTACGCCAAGTCAGGTCGCGTGCAAAGCATCGCGTACATCAAGCTACCCACTGCGGATACATAGGGGATTCCATTCATCTATTTCCGCTCCAACTCACTTTGAGGGCTCATAGCCTTGGAAAGGTGAATCCCATGCCGCATAGGCAGGAACCCTTTCTTAGAGTTGTCCATATTATATCGCTTCAGGACCTTCTCTAAGTAAAGGGCCTGGGAGAGTCCTAACATACGATTCGCTCGATCTCTATAAAGGCGAATCCCCAAGATGTAGGTAGCTTCTCCCAAGTCTTTCATGGAGAATTCGGTCGAAAGCCACGCTTTCACCATCGAGAGCATTCCAATATCATTTCCTATCAAAAGGATGTCGTCCACGTACAATACGAGGAAAGATATTTTGCTCCCACTGCTTTTCTTGTAGACGCAAGGTTCGTCTTCATTCTTTAAGAATCCATGGCCCTTGACCACTTTATCAAACCGAAGATTCCAGCTTCTGGAGGGTTGTTTCAGTCCATAAATCGACTTGTTCAGTTTGCACACCCTGTGAGCATCTCCTTGCGATGTAAAACCCTTGGGCTGCTCCATATATATTTCCTCCTTGAGATATCCGTTTAGGAACGCAGTTTTCACATCCATCTGCCAGATCTCATAGTCATAGTGCGCAGCTATCGCAAGCAATGTTCGAATGGACTTCATCATAGCAACAGGAGAAAAGGTCTCCTCATAGTCAATTACCTCTTTTTGACTGTACCCTTTCGCCACAAGCCTAGCTTTGTATGTATCAACCAATCCGTTAGATCCTATCTTTCTCTTGTAGATCCATTTACACCCAATGGGTCTAAAACCATCTGGGAGGTCTACTAGAGTCCAGACTTGGTTTTTGTGCATAGAATCCATTTCGGCTTGCATAGCTTTAAGCCATTTCTCTGAATCCTTATCTCTGATTGCCTGGTCATAGGTAGTGGGATCGTCTCCGATGTGCCCTTCTATCGCAGCAACCTCGTGCTCGATGTGGACCATCTCGTATCTCTCAGGCTGGCGAGATACTCTACCCGACCTGCGCAAGTCAGGTTGCACCTCGGACTGCTCTACGGTGTCACTCGACACTGGAGTTTGTGAAAGTGCTTCTGAATACTCTCCAGGAGTTACTTCGCGACCCGCACCACCTTCTCGAACGAAATCTTCTTTGAGAAAGTGAGCCTGAAGGGCTACAACGATTCTCTGATCGTCGTGGAAGTAAAACTGGTATCCCATGGAATCCTCAGGATACCCGACAAAACGTCCTTTCACAGCCTTCGATTGCAGTTTATCTGTCCTGAGCTTTTTCACAAACACGGGGCAACCCCAAATTCTAATGTGATTCAAGCTCGGTTTTCGTCCTGTCCATATCTGATACGAAATACGATCGACAGACTTTGTAGGACATCTATTCAGAATGTGTGTCACTGTCAACAAGGCATGACCCACAACGATATGGACAGGTCTGTATAGCTTAGCATAGATCGAACCTTATCCAACAGAGTTCGATTTCTGCGTTCAGACACACAGTTCAACTGCGGCATTCCGGGCAGTGTTCCGAGCGGTGTCATCTGTGAAATTATCCCGTTCTCTTTCAAGAACTCTTCCAACTAGAGGCTCATGTACTCACCGCCTCGATCTGATCGAATGACTTTAATGCTCTTTCTAGTATGATTTTCCACCAAAGCCTTGTACTCTTTGAACCATTGAAAAGTATCAGACTTATTCTTCATGAGATACACCTTGCCAAAGCGAGAGTGATCACCAGTGAAGGTTGTGACGCCCGGGGCCGAAGAGGGCGGGGAGTGATCGCCGGTGCCAGGGTGCACGGACAATGAGCGGCTCCTGGCAGGCTTCTAGGCGAAGGGGTACATGAACGAACCGATCCAACACTAAAATGAGAGGGGATCCTGAGACTGACAATGTATGGGCGTGTCAGGCTAAGAATCGTATAAAAGGATTGATAGTACTACTCATATCACCAAGGTCGACCTACCTTTTCGGGAGTCCATCTATAGAAACTCCGAAGTTAAGCGTGCTTGACTTGGGGCAATCTAGGGATGGGTGACCCCCTGGGAAGTTTCTCAGGGTGCGTGTGAGCGAGTGCACGAAGCACGCTAAAAGGTTAAATGGTGGTACAGTGGGGCCAGACTATCAGTCGGAGTGTGGTGGGCCCAACCCCACTAGTCCCGGTAGGGACCGAAGCTATAGTGACACCCGGTATCGGACGGGTTGTTACAAAGGTAATGAAATAATGGAAGTTACCGCGAGCCGCTACCCCGAATGGTCCGCAAACATCCGTGTGGATCAAACCGAGAAGTTCTCCGGCTCTCGTAAAAGTCCCTGTGAAGGGCGACTTGGTCATCTTTCCAAGGATACAAGATTCACAAGTTGGATAGTGTTGGTCCCGATTGCACCAAAAAAGGAATCAAAGAGGCTTTAATGGAATGAAAAGGGAGTATTCTCACCTTTGAGTGTGTGTATTGTGTGAAAAATTTGGATAAGCCTTTGATCTTTGATTACTTTCAAAAGTGAGTTGGTAAAACCTTATATACCACATTAACCCTAGGTATATTAAGGCCCAATCACTAAATATACGATAATTACATTCTAGTCCTAAGCCTAAATTAAAGGATAATAACAAAATAAATCCTAAGACTTAAACTATTGACACAATCTATTAAATATCCTAATAATCTCCCCCTTTGTGTCAATTGTTGGGAGTCTTGGATCTTGAGCGTAGCGGTGGTGGATTAGCGTGTGAGTGTTTTGCGAAGCCCTAGCTTGAACTCGAAGGCGCGGAGATTCCTTCGAAGTACCAATCGATTAGCTATAGCGTCAATGAGCTTCGCGAACTTGGATCGGCAGAGAGGATCCTCTTCTAAAAGTATGCGGCAAATTTTCATGAGTTTGTCTTGGATGATGGTGAGCGTTCCATCCGAGAACTTTGCCACTTCTGAGCAGCGCAACATCCTCATCTTTCCCTTATAGTTCGAGTAGGCGACCGCCGGATCGTCTCCGTCGATCACATCGCCTTCTCGGTAGTCGTCCGCGTTCTTGAAAGATGGGCGAGTCAGATTCACCTTCTTCAGATTGTGCTCCACCGCCATCTGCAGATCGTGGGTGGCGAAGAATCTGACCTGTCGGAGCATGTGGCGTTTGATAGCCACATATCCCATGGTGACCGGTTCAGCACGTATGAGATGTCCAGAACTTCTGAGGACGAGTCTGAACTGCTTCATGGATTCCAGCATGCTGTACAGGTCGCCCAGGCGCAGAAACTTGAAGTCCGCCTCACTGACTTCACAGTAGCTCTCATCCTGCCTCATTACTGTGAATACTGGGTAATGGACAGGTCCTTTGGACTCTTGGCGGAGGTCAGTGACTTTGCAGATGGGGCCCGACTCATTTCCTGAGCGATGTTTTCCTCATCGGATAGCGTCCTATTTGTGCATTTGTGGCACAGAAGGCTCCATCGATAGAGCTGCTTCTTTCTCTCGCTCCAATTTTTGGATGTTCATCAGCTCATATTCGTCGAAGGTTGTGATGATCTGCTCCTTGCGTCGCCAGATCCTCTTCCTGATCTCTTCTTGAAACTGCGCGGTGATCTTTTTGTTTCCCCACGGTGCTTCCGGTATATCCACCGTGGGTACATCCGTCTGAGCAGCAGGGGCCTCAGTTTGCTGCGCTTGGAATTGCAGGATGTTCTCGAGCTCGGCTGGTTCAGCGTCGTACTCCTCTCTGTCCTCGTTGTCTGCAGTGTTGATCAGCGTTAGTGAGGCTTCCATTAGCAGACGTCGAGCGTTTTCCCACAGCTTACTGGCTGCTACTGCACTCATCGGCGGGTGTTACAGCCATTCATCGTTGAAGATGTAGGCTTCGATCTCGTTCTGTGCGCAGTAGACGTCCTCGGAAGCTACGTTGGGGTCGGTGTTGAGAGGAGTGTCGCTGTGTGGTGGCGAGGGTGTTGCGTCGGAAGAGTTTGTGGATTGTGGGGATGGTTGTGGTGGAGATTCTGGTGGTTCAGTTGTGGTGATGGTTTTGGCAAAGATGATTTGGGTGTCGGGTGGTGTAGGTGTGGTGGTGGCCTCTAACATCGATGTGATAGTTAGAGGTTCGGAGATTGTGGGTGGAGACGGTGTGGGGGTGGTCTCTAACGCCGATGTGACGATTAGAGTTTTGGAGACGGTAGTGGGTGGTGGTGAGGGTGATTTGGCTAGTGACTCAGGGTAAATAAGGTGGGTTTTTTGGCTAGTGGGGTGTGAGGTTTCTGTTACGGGCGTTGTTTCAGGCCTGGAGGAGGAGGACGGCGTCGAGTGAGTGAGTCCTTGGGATTGTTGGCCTAGCTGCCTATTCTCCCCCTCGCGGCGATCTTGATCATCGTCTTGATCCTCGCGCCTGATCCCGCTGGACTCGCCTTGAGCGCGGCAAGTCATGGGCTGAGTCATCATTCTCTTCATCTGCTGTTCCTCCTCGTCGAGTTCCGTCATCGACTCGAATCTTGCGCGTAGGAGGTAGAAGAGCTCCTTCGCGGAGATGGCAGAGAGAGTGGCTTCAGCGTCCACATTTTGAGTCGGTGGTGGCGTCTCCGGGGCCACACCTTTCCCTTTGTCGACGGTGGACGCATCGAGACGCGCGTAAACTTTGTCGAGAATCGACGCCTCAAGAGTCTTTGCAAACTCTTGAAGACGTGACTCTAGCGCGGTCTCGGTGAGGAATCGGGGTAAATCTAACAAGTTGGAATCACGAAGAACTTCAACTGTCACCGAATCGGAGAAGATTGCACCAAACAAGGAATCAAAGAGGCTTTAATGGAATGAAAAGGGAGTATTCTCACCTTTGAGTGTGTGTATTGTGTGAAAAATTTGGATAAGCCTTTGATCTTTGATTACTTTCAAAAGTGAGTTGGTAAAACCTTATATACCACATTAACCCTAGGTATATTAAGGCCCAATCACTAAATATACGATAATTACATTCTAGTCCTAAGCCTAAATTAAAGGATAATAACAAAATAAATCCTAAGACTTAAACTATTGACACAATCTATTAAATATCCTAACAGATAGGGATCAGACCCAAGCGGCTTTATAACTTCGTTTTCCCCAACTCAAGATTCTTCTGTTCTCCAGCGTGACCAAATCGAAGATGCCACAGCAGTCTCGAGTTCGACTCCAATTTTCGTTTGTTGGTGACGGTATACACAGTTTTTATTTTATCTTCGATATTTAGGTAATACAACCCATTCAGTAAACTTGCACTTCCGACGCAATTATTTCCAAAATAAATATTGCATATATTATTACTAAAACGGAACTCATAATTGTTTCCGCTCAAAATGGAAATAGAAACAATATTCTTAAGCCCCTTGGGCAAAACCAAACAATCAGAAAGCAGTAAACTATGTCTAGTAGATAAAACGAGAATTCTTGATCCAATGTGGGTCGCCGGTACACTATGTCCGCTTCCTATGTTGATCATGATCTCTCGATCCGCCAGCTTCCTACTTCGTTCCAGACCCTGGTTCGAAACACAGATGTGAGCACTAGCTCCCGAGTCTAAGATCCATGAAGCAGAATATACTGTCATAGAACAATTTGTTTCCAAAACGTAAAGTTCTTTACCTGAGGCGGCTAGCTTCGGGCAATCGCGCTTCCAATGGCCAAGCTCATTGCAGTGAAGGCACTTGTCCATTGGCTTGGCGCCTTTGAAACACGTTCTTCTTGGCCTTGCCTTTCGAAATTAGTCCTTTGGGCTTATTGGGCTTGTCCGACTTTTTCTTTGTACTCGACCCTCGAGTCTTAGCATTCGCGACAAGAAGAACTTCCTTAACTTTCACCTTCTTTATCCGAGTCTGCGCTGCCGACAACTGGTTCATTAACACAGTCAATGTCATCTCGGCCTCGTTCAGATTAAAGTTCACGATGAACGAATTGAAGGAAGGTGGGAGCGACTGAAGTATGAGATCGTTCTGGAGTTCGTTATCCATGATAAAGTCCTGTGCCTCGAGTCTTTCGATCCAATCGATCATCTTAAGCACATACGCTCCGACGTCACAACCCTCAGCCATTTTGCAAATGAAATAGTTGCTCCGTCAGGGAATAGCGAGCACTCCTGGAATGTTCGCCAAAAAGCTCCTTCAAATGAAGCAAAATGGCGCCCACTTCCATTTCCGAGTGAGTGCGCTGTAACTCATTGCTCATGGAAAGAAGTATATAGCCCTTGACCTTTGGCTCGTCTATCTGCCATTTGGCATACGCAGCACGGTCTTCGTCACTCGCATCAGCCCCTGGGACTTGCGGTACGGGGGAATCGACATAAGTCAGCGACTCCATACCTAGGACTATCATCAGGTTACGGAGCTAGTCCACGAAGTTTGGTCCCACCAAACAGTTTCTCTCAAGCAGCATAGTAATTATGTTCGTCATTGCAGTAAAATAGAAAAAAACGTAAAGCTGCAGAAAATAAAGATCTAATTAGGTTTATCTTATCATTCATCAAGCGCAACAAGGACTTTTCGTTTCGCTTGACTACCACTATTTTTCTCGAAAAACTATCATCCCGAGAAGAGTTTCGGAAACCTCATTGAAAGTTTCATAGTGGAGTTGATGTCCCCGACTCGACTAGACTCGCCTCAGCCTTTAACGCAATATTTGGCTCATCTAATCTTATCGAAGTCACGTCGAACGCGAACTTATCCAATAAGAGTTTCAACTATCTTAGTCTCAGTCATTGACCCTCACGGCCAACCATGCTTATTGGGTTTAACTGCCTAAGTGTGACCTATCAACTTATGCTCAAATTGCACAGAATGTACCGCCCCTTGCTGCCATACGCTTCGTGGGGGGCGGACTTCTATGACGAGCGGCGTCCAAGACGCACCCGAGACGCTAACACTGGGGCGGGATATACGACGCCAACTTACTCGGAACAAACCGCAAAACTCCCCAATGCTAGACATCTCAAGCATGATAGAAGACAGGAATCCAATTCCTTTACCCACTTAGTATTTATCAAACGGGAGAATAAACCATCTCACATAAGAGCACATAAAACATGCATATCATTTCAAAAACCAACACGCATGTAGGTAGTAAATTGACCCTAGGAAAATAAACTACAAGACAACACAAGCGGGTTATTTCTATTCTATCCCTATTACATGCGTCTTCAAAAGACCTCGGGTCGTCGCACGGGTCATGAAGTCGTCAAACGTTCTTCGTCACTCGAACGGCCTCAAAGTCACCGAACGTCCACCACCTTGTCACCGTCGGGGGGTTGCCTTCCATCAAATGGGACCTCGTCTTTGTATTTAAGTCTAATCTAATAAAACGGTAAGTTACAACACGGGGGGATCATAAATCCCGAACAACCCGTATAAAACAAATACAACCCGGGGGGACGTGACCCTTAACAAATGACCAGGAAACCAAATTCCTAAACCCGCAAGTGCGCCTTAAATCACATTCATAACGAGCACGTTGACAATTACATGATTTTAAAAAGAAACGAAAATTGGGCCTTAAACGGGTCAAGCCCAAAGGCCCGTTAAGGCATTGAGTATGAAGCCCTAACATAGCTGCCGCGACTCAAATTGCTCAGCCGTCAAAATACGCCGGAAAGCCATGGTGGAGAAGGCCGTCGGTGTGGAGTCCCGGCTGGAGCCGGTGCCACCACCGCCGGCGACGCCACGCCGCGCAACGTGCACGTGTTCAGCTCGTGGTAGGATACTGTCGCGACTCCCTCGTCGCCCCAGCCCCTTCGTGCCGAGTCACTGCCTCGCCGGGAGAGATCGCCACAGCAGTGTTTCGGCCGAGCCGGAGTCGCTGCGGCTGTCTTGTGCAGCGCGCGCCATCGCAGTCCACGGCCAAAGCCGCGGACGATCTCAGCCGGGCCGCCGCACCTTGCGGCGTCGCTGCCCGGGGATGGCGCCTAAGCCATCATGGCTGGAGTCAGACCCAAGGTTCGAGGCTGATCGGGCCTGCTCAAAGCAGCCCGATCCCCCGGTTGTGCCGCCGTTACGGCGCACGCAGCCCGTGCGCAACGCCCGGCTGCCCGGGTCCCGCCGTCGCGCGGATCCCTATCCGGTTCATGGTTCATCGTCAGTCTGTACCGCATGAGTTGGTGGCCGTGGGTTGGCAAACGACGCATCAGCAGACCAACGACGGTCGAACCGTGTCGGCTTTTCGATCGTCTCCCACACGCCTCGTTTCAATTTAAACACGTTATGATTCTGATCACGAGCGCCCGCTCTGATACCACTGTTGGGATACCCGGTGTCTTCCGGAGACGTCAGGTCCTCGGGTATGGTGCGGAACAAAAATTTTCCGAGTTCCCTTATTGCCCTCGTTGCTCGGTTCCGAATAGGTAACACATAGACATGTAATAGGGCGGGTCAAACCCGTAGAGAATTACCAGTTGAAGCGAGTGGCAGCTCCTCGTCCTTTTCTTCAAGACTTCGTCGATGGTGGTGGATGGTATTAGATCGTCACGCCGACCTCGCAGTGTACCAAGGAATCAGTTCTCTAAAGATGGCTAGAGAGAACCGAGCCGTCACGTGAGAGAAGAGTGTGTGCGTTCGGTGTGTGTTTTTGTGCCTTGTTGAGGACGAAAATTTCACCTCACATTATGAAATAGGGTTGTCCTATTTGTACTATGATATATTTGAAAATCCCTAGGATATATCAAAGATATAGTTTTTGATTTTTCTCCTTAAGTGGAGAGATTATGCCATATCTTTCTCTACCTTATTTAATTCAAAATTCATATAAGGATACTTACCATAATTAGACAAATAACTTAAATACTAAGTCAAACAAAGTATATGTAAATATGGTATAAAATTCGAAACTTAATCCAAGATTAATTTCGAACTTTTCACCTTAAAATAAATAATATTCCAAATACATTATTTCCATATTTATATTTAATTTTCGAAATTAATTCAAAAGGCATAATTCGAAAATCAACTTAGGGTCAAATTCCAATTTTTACCCTCAAGCCTTTTAAGCACTTGGCCAAGCCCAAGCCTCAAAGTTAGTTTCATGCGAAGTCCGACTTTGGTCCATTAAACGGCCCGAGGCCCACTAAGGCGCGGCCCAACGGCCCAAGGCCCATTAAGGCCCAAAACACTTTCTCTCCTTATCAGTACACGTTGATGATCCTTTTTAAGCCCGACTCTCTAGGTTCGACTCAATCGGCAAGGGAGGAATCCAAGAGTCCGGCAGTTACCTAGCCAATCCCGCAGTACCGGACCGTAACCCGATTCGAGTGCGAATTTCGACCTAGTCTTTATTCGAGAACCTTATTACAGATTATAGTACTACGTATAAACCCTTCAACTGTGTCCCAATCGAGTTAGAGCCATGGTCTATGTCAAATTCACTATACTCGATTCTATTGATAAAACGGGTACGAGGCAAATTACCAAACTACCCTCCATGTCTAACACGAGTTAGTTCAATACCTTGGCCAAGGATTTCGTAATTTCCCGTCGCCGTCCTCATATGACACTTATCTCGATTACTTGCGAGACTGTGAATCCGTACTCGGCGGTCTAAGCTCGACAATCACATATCGTCATCAAGATCGCATCTGGCCCGCTGACCCATGCAACAGCAATTCGGGTCGAGGGGAACCAGTGACAGTCGAGACTTCGAAGTCAACTCCGTCAAAGCCCCTTTCGGTCTAAGGTTCACGTAGACTACTATAGTGTTGTCGTCGGTCATTGACATTCCTTGAGTAATAAGCCATGTTCGACCGTACGACTCGTGAGTCAGTGTCCATGAAACGATTCAATCCCTTGATTCGACGCGCATCGCAAGTCATGACCTCCGCTTCCAAGCGGGATATCGGCACTCGATAGGTCATCGACAAATAAGCCGTAATCGGTTATCCAACACCCAACTGGAGCCTAAGGCTTACGGACTTTTAATGCTCGAGGTTAAGAGTCCACTGGTGCCTTCCTCTCTCGTGCCCATCGAGAACAGTGACTCAACTCGACACATTTGGAATTGTTCATTTATTGCTTTACCGGATGCTTAGTAAAGTACTCTTATATCCAATAAACGAACAATGCCACACAAATATCTTATTACATAAAAGGTTGAATGATAAATAAGCTAATGCCCTATACAATCTAATCCTCATATAGTATTCGAGGGCATATAAAGTAGCTAAAGAAGATAAGGTACTAATACTCCAACATTTTTATTTAAAGGTCGTACGTTAGGAACTTCACGATGGAGTACGCTTAGCTTGGACGACAGGTAAGTAGAAATTCCACTACGACACGTAACTTATTTGCGCATAACGTACGTGAAACGTGCTTACGATGGATATTCGCCGATATTGGCGTCTGATGTCGACTCAATGAAGAGTCACGGCTCTTCTATGCGACCATGGCGACACGATGCCGAAAATACCCCGTAGCGGAAGATGCAACCTGGAGGATGCGACCCGAGGCATGCACTACACAGAGGGAACCTCTGGGGTTAGTGTAATACCCGTAAATTTAATACCGGGTCATCGATATAATTTCGCAGTGTGAGTATCTAAATTAGAAATTTTGAAATATTAATCCGAAAATTTTATGAGACTTTCGGATATTAGGAGTCTTGAAATTAAATAGAAAATAAATTAGGATTCGAATTTTAATACAAGAGATACCGGAAATATAAAATAACCAAGTAGAATATTTTTAAAGTAAATGTTTAGTGGTGAGAAAGGTTTTGTATTATATATATAAATATATATAGATATTGATATAAAATAACTTAGTGAGTGAGGTGAAGTTTTTGCCAAAAAAGAAAAGAGATAAATATTAGGGCTTGAAGTTTTCGATACCTTATATGAATATTTTAATACTAATTATAATCCTTCATTACCATCTCATCAAAGTTGTCGATATCAGTTACAAAGTTTTCGTTATCTTATTCTCACACCAAACGTTTCGCATCACACACCTTAGTATATTTTGTTATTACTAATTACATGTTATAGGATAAGGATGATAAATTAAACTTATAAAATATTACATAGGGCCGATTGCTTTGCTTAATCAAGGAGGAAAACGATAGGTCATCTACTAGTCCATTCGTACACAAAGTTCTAAACTTGCATATATATATATATATATATATATATATATCGAATATATTAAGGGAACAGTAAGGAGAAAATAGAAAACCCTTGAGAAGGACGAACAAAAACAGAAGGGAGGCTAAGAGAGAAAGGTGATTTCGATCAAGGACAAATTCGGCAAGCTAGATAAATCGAATTTTGGGACGTGAGGTAGGTGAAATTACATCTACAACACGTAAATAAGATTTGTGATTTGGTGCTTACGTATTTTATATAAATATTTTATGCTTTGTACGATTTATATGAGGCACGGGTCCTGAACGTTTGACATTCTACCGAATTTTAAAATTATGTAACGGAATATGCATGCTTAGAAGAACAATGATATGTTAAATAGGTTTTTGGTATTAGAACTGACCTTGAACACAGTGTTTTTGGATAGATTAGTGCATAGTTTCGGCAGGTGAATTTTGAATAGATAAGTAAGTTTAATGTTAGGTCCTACGATTAACAACTCTAAGATCCTAGGCAAGAATTCAAAATAATTCGATGATAATGATAATCAATAAGATTCGATCGAAAAACTCATTTGAAGAACGAGAGAGAATTCGATTAGAGTGAGAAAGTTACTGTTGTTTCTCTCTCTAGAAATTGAATTGCAAGCCTTTCGGATCAATCTTCAAAACTTTTCTCTGTTCGGCTCAATTGATTTACATGTATTTATACCAAAACAAACTTGGTATAAATATCAAACTAGTCCTAATCTAAGGACTACTATACAAAACGCCCCTAATTACAAGGACAACTAATAATATCAAGCACAATTAAATGTATACTCTACAATCTCCCCCTTTGTGCTTGATTGCGTTTCCGTTGATTTCTTCCAACCTCTGCTCGATATTCCTCCTGATGACCTTGAGCGTCCCAGCAAAACTTGTTGATTTCAGTCTTCAGCATCAACCTATTCTTCTTTGCTATTGGATTGTGGTAGGTGATGCCTAGGACTGAGCTGATATGCACGTGATTGTTGGGAAGCCCTTCGATCTCAGGTCATTTGTTGAGCGGAGTGGTCATGTTGACTTTCTTCATGTTGCTCTCCAGAGCCATCTGAAGGTCGTGTGCGGCATAGTACTTGACTTGGCGCATCATGAACCGGTAGAGTCCCTCGAGTCCTTCTTTCTTGATGAAGCCTTGAGGACCTTTGTACTTTTCCACATATAGCTGATATAAGTTGTAAACTTCTTCAGCAGGGATGTACGGTAGATCGCTCTCGCTTAGATCTTCTCGAGTTCTATCTACGCGCTCAATGGTGTAATGAGGTGTTGGAAGTCCTCCTTTGTCACCAGTAGACGCTGAGTAGTTGGCTTATTGGGGAGAGACTCTTATAATGGCTCTTGGCTTGTGCCTTAGTCATCCCCAGCCTTATATCAGGTCATAGTTTGGTCAGCATCCAGAGGTAGGTCATCCTCTTCTGCTGATCCCAATGAGAGATCCCTCTAAGCTCAAACTCGTTCGGCTTCTTAACTCTGTCCGGAGACCTCCAAATGTTCTCACGAACCTCTTCTAGGAAGGGGATTTCTATTTGGATGTTCTCCCATGGCATGTCAATCGAACGGTCCCTGGCGTTAGCCTTGTAGAGGGAACCGCCCGTTGAGCGATTAACTCTGGTAGCCTTGAGATATCTTGCTCGTAGTCTTCACCTTCTTGAAGCTCGTCGTCATCTATGATTATGAGGTCTATAGATGCTTGTTGTAGAAAGCACCGAACGTCGTGCAGCCGTCGTCTTTGATGCTCCTCGGGCATGGTGTGACGCCCGGGGCCGAAGAGGGCGGGGAGTGATCGCCGGTGCCAGGGTGCACGGACAATGAGCGTCTCCTGGCAGGCTTCTAAACGAAGGGGTACATGAACGAACCGATCCAACACCAGAATGAGAGGGGATCCTGAGACTGACAATGTATGGGCGTGTCAGGCTAAGAATCGTATAAAAGAATTGATAGTACTACTCATATCACCAAGGTCGACCTACCTTTTCGGGAGTCCATCTATAGAAACTCCGAAGTTAAGCGTGCTTGACTTGGGGCAATCTAGGGATGGGTGACCCCCTGGGAAGTTTCTCAGGGTGCGTGTGAGCGAGTGCACGAAGCACGCTAAAAGGTTAAATGGTGGTACAGTGGGGCCAGACTATCAGTCGGAGTGTGGTGGGCCCAACCCCACTAGTCCCGGTAGGGACCGAAGCTTTAGTGACACCCGGTATGGGACGGGTCGTTACAGGTGGTATCAGAGCACAACCTCTCGCAGTACGGTGCTAGTTCGGGGACGAACCAGGCGGAAGCTGGTGGGCATGTGACGCCCGAGGCTGAAGAGGGCGGGGAGTGATCGCCGGTGCCAGGGTGCACGGACAATGAGCGGCTCCTGGCAGGCTTCTAAGCGAAGGGGTACATGAACGAACCGATCCAACACCAGAATGAGAGGGGATCCTGAGACTGACAATGTATGGGCGTGTCAGGCTAAGAATCGTATAAAAGAATTGATAGTACTACTCATATCACCAAGGTTGACCTACCTTTTCGGGAGTCCATCTATAGAAACTCCGAAGTTAAGCGTGCTTGACTTGGGGCAATCTAGGGATGGGTGACCCCCTGGGAAGTTTCTTAGGGTGCGTGTGAGCGAGTGCACGAAGCACGCTAAAAGGTTAAATGGTGGTACAGTGGGGCCAGACTATCAGTCGGAGTGTGGTGGGCCCAACCCCACTAGTCCCGATAGGGACCGAAGCTTTAGTGACACCCGGTATGGGACGGGTTGTTACACATGGAATGGGCCATCCACTGTCCTTCGAAAATATACTTGTCTAGGACCTCGTGTGGATTGACGCCATGTCCAGAGGGTCCCGGTTGGTCTGGAGCGACGGAGGGAGTGGCTTGGGTAGCTGCTAGAGCTACAAGCATCGCAGCACTTGCTTCTTCTTCCTGAAGCAAGGGGCTTGAGTAGATCGGTGGTGTGGGCGGAGGCGTCCTGAGATGAAAGGTTGGTGGGTCGATGTGGGCGGTGCGGTGCGTGGTGTGGGTAGTTTGGGTTTGGGTTTGGTGGGTAGTTTGGGTTTCACCAGCTCCAGCGCTTGTCTGCTTAGCGCCCGAGCCTTGTCCGTGGCCACTTGTTGATGTCCTTGGCCTCTTCTCCCCCTCATGATGGTCCTGATCGTCAGGATCGTCATGTCTGCGCCGGGAGTGGGAGCTTTGGCCTCGGCATGATTGGGTAGGTGGCTCTGGATAGTGTATGGGTTGATTAGGATGGAAGAGTGTTGTAGAGGGTCGGTGGGTGTGGGTTGTGGAGGTGTGAGGTTGGGTTGTGACGAGGTGCCTTCAGAGACAGGTGCTTTCCCGGTATCTCTTCGGGATGTCTCGATTGCTTGGAGTACTCTCTCCGGATGATTTTGTCTTCCATAGACTGTACAGCGGCAGAGAGAGCGGCCTAGAACTGCTCGTTCATCACAAAGGGTGCGGACGCCTCCTGAGATGGACCAGGACGACTGATGTCGCCTGTTATCAACCCTTGAGTAGACACCGACTCTTCAGGTTGGCTCGCAGTCACTTGAAGTTGTGACTGTATGAGACTTCCACCCAATCCTTGAGTCGAATCGTGACGATTCACGAGCATAGAACACACAATTTTGCCTAGTAAGCACATATACATGGTCCTCGAAAACATGTACTAGAGGTATTGTGTGAGGGTAAGAGCAATGAAATAAAAAATTTATCGCATTTAAACAATTCAGTACCAATGCAATTGAAAATTACATTTAGAATGTGCGAGAATAAAATAAGTTCGCATTTAGTCAATTTAACGCATATGAAATATAACATTTCATGTCAAAATGTGCGAAATTTTTCCTTTCAAGAGATTTTTTTTCATATTACTATTATTATAGTATGGGGTCAGATTATTTTGCTTTGATCAATCGTCACACCCAAAATTTTACAAGACATTTGAAAGAAGAAAATGCCGTCAAGTCATGTCGTCAAACTAAAGTCCTAAGTTCATAGACTGGTCCATTTCGACAACTCTCACTAGGTTCGCTCTAGCACTCAATTATTTTTAACTTGGGATTTTTATATTTATATAACTCAAGTCAACACAAGCAATTTTAGGTCAATTTACCTGTGATCGAGGCATTTTTAATCATTTCAACTAAGCGAGAGACCGTCGATTGGAATCAAAGGGTTGTAAGGATATTAGTTTGGATAGGACTTAGAAGGGAAGGAATTAGAGGAAAGTGAGCTTATCTCTTCGTCATCTTCCATTTCTACGTCCGTCTCCTTTTGTTTTTCGGCGTCTTCTTTTTTTTTCATCTTCTCTCCCTCTTTTTCTTTTAAGAACTATTCCTTTTTATGCTATGCTCAAGCTGAAGCTCCGCTTCTCCACGAGGCTATAGGAGATTATCTTTTTGGAAAAAGTTCACGGTTATGGAGTTCGTACCCAAGGCTGCGCTCCTCTTCTCATTTCTCGATATAAGACCGGATTATCGTTGGAGAAGTTCACTTCGTGGTGCTCCTCTTTCCAGCCGTTCTGAAGAGCATACGAGATTATCGTTGGAGAAGTTCACAACAGGATCCATGCCACCTTCTAAGAGATAGTCGGAAGACAGGTTCCTTTGGTCTGATTTTTGCGTGTTGAGCAATGCCTTCTTTTGTCATCATCCTCTCTCCCCTTTTTTTTTTTAATTATTTTCTCCCCCTCCTTTTCTCATTTGAACAACCATCCGAAGAGTATAGAAGGCGGTTGAAGGCTGGGAATGGGATTCAAAGGAAGAAAAGGACGTCGGAGAAGGCTTAAAGTGGATGACTAAGGGCTAATTTGAAGGAAAAAATTTTTAAGGCCGATTGAGGAATAACCTAAGCGCCCTTATCATTTTCCTAACGATCTGAGGTAAGGTGAGTATGAAGCCAAGTATCACTTGTTAAGACAAGCAATTGATGTGTGACTCACTCGAGAAATAGATCCAAGGAAAGAAATGAACAAGGCTTGAGACCTCACGTATGTATAGTGGCTTTGTGTCTAGTGGAGCAACCTAATGACCTTTAGACACAAGAATGCGACTTTGACTGACAAAATTAAGCAATTAAATCGATCGCAAGTCGGGGTAAAATTCTAAGTGACTTTAGATCAAAGCATCCTAAAGAATTTCTTCATCCCCCTATATTATAGATATATGTATAGTGTTTTTATATGTATTAAAATTTTTATTTATTTATTAAATTCACGCAAGATAAGGCATATAAGCAAAGAAAACACATAGCATAGAGCATTTTGTAGCACAGAAGATCAGGTAAAGCACGTATTACGGAAGATTCAACATGCCTAATTTTCCAACAAGGAACTGAAATCGTTTTTCATCCAATGCCTTGGTAAAAATGTCAGCTAGTTGGAACTTCGTGTTCATGAAATACATATCTATGGTGCCTTTTTCTACATGATCTTTGATAAAGTGATATCTAATGTCCATGTGGTTTTGTGCGTGAGTGATGAACATGATTGCAAGTAGTAGTGATGGCACTTTGACTATCACTATATATGGGTATGTTATTTAAATTGTACCCATAGTCGCGAAGCTGAGTCCGCATCCATAGCATCTGGGAGCAACAACTGGCGGCTGCCACGTATTCCGCTTCGGCCGTCGAAGTTGACACACAGTTCTGCTTTTTGGATGACCAGCAGACCAGCTTTTCGCCAAGAAATTGAGCGCCACCGGACGTGCTTTTCCTGTCCATTCGGCAACCTGCATAATCAGCGTCAGTATAGCCGATAAGATTGAAGTTCGTACCCTTTGGATACCATAGTCCGAGGGTATCAGTGCCCTTAAGGTAACGGAGAATCCTTTTGACCGCGAGCATATGGGATTCTTTGGGATCGACTTGAAAACGGGCACATAAGCAAGTGGAAAACATGATGTCTGGCCGGCTCGAAGTGAGGTAGAGAAGAGATCCAATGATACTGCGATATAGTGTGACGTCGACCGGCTTTCCAGCGGGATCGGCATCTAACTTGCAGCTTGGTGACATATGAGTGCTAAGAGGCTTGCTCTGATCTTGATGGAATTTCTTCAGAATATCCTTGATGTATCTTGTCTGACTGATGAAAATCCCATCTTCGAGTTGCCTGACTTGTAGTCCTAAGAAGAACTGCATCTCTCCCATGTGACTCATCTCGAACTTATTTTTCATAAGATCTCCAAACTTCGTGCAAAGCCACAGATTTGTTGATCCGAAGATGATATCGTCAACGTATACTTAAATGACCATCAGATCTTTGTCTTGCCATTTGATAAAGAGGGTCGTTTCTATCGTTCCTCATATGAATCCAGACTTCACGTGGTATCACTCAAGACATCGTACCAAGCACGTGGGGCTTGTTTTAGTCCATAGAGAGCTTTGTCCAATCGATAGACGTGATCGGGATTTTCTTGATCAACGAAGCCTTCCGGCTGAGCGACATAGACTTCTTCTTTTAACACGTTGAGAAAGGTGGTCTTAACATCCATCTAATGGACTTTGAAGTCTTTGTGAGCCGCATAAGCCAGGAGAAGGCGGATAGCTTCGATTCGGGCAACATAAGCATATGTCTCGTCGTAGTCGATGCCTTCCTGTTGATTGTAGCCCTTCGCAATTAGCCTGGCTTTGTTCCGGATCACTTCACCATCTTCATTCTTCTTATTCTTGAATACCCATTTGGTTCTGATTATTGTTTTCCCATGTGGACGGGTTACTAAGGTCCACACTTGAAGACGTTAGAATTGATGAATTTCTTCTTGCATCGCAATAATCCAATCCGGGTCTCGTAGTGCGTCTGCTATTTTAGTAGGCTCATTTTGGCTTAAGAAGCAGCTGAAAGATTGAGCTAACGACGTGTCCTTGCTCCGCTCGAAAGATCGCCAATTATCAGATCAACCGGATGGGAACTAGTCCACTTGTGTCCATGCGGCAGGGCTGAGGAAGATACGTCAGCCAGTTGTGGTTCTAGATTTCCAATTATCTCCCATTGTTCAATTGTTTGAGGAAGTTCCACTTCTGCACTTGGAACGATCGTCTCTGATGATTCTTCCTCCGTAACCATTGTAGGTTCTTCGTTATTCTGTGGCAAATCTGAATCGGGTGAGGTAGGGACGGGAGAAGTACTAGGTACATCGGTCTCGTTAGGTGGAGAATCCACTATAGGTGTAGCAGTGTGTGACCGATATACGGGCTCGAAGAGAGAGTCCAGATCGTCTAATGCGAGTCTTAATGCTTCTTCTGACGTTGATTTCAAAGTTGTTGCCATCTTCTGTTGGTTTTGTGCCAACACACCAGTGAAAACAGGTTTTGAACTGTTGTATTCAGAAGTTATCTGGTTGGATACCGGTCCTGAACTGAGGTGTGCAGGAGCCATCGGGTTAAGCACGGGTCCTGGACTGACTTGACCAGAAGCCATGTCCGCCACTTCGTGGAAAGTGACGTTGTAGCTTTCTTTGATTGTGTGGTTGGACTTGATATATACTCGGTATGCTTTCGAGGTTGAAGAATACCCGACGAATGTTGCTTCGAATGCTTTAGGGTCGAACTTGGCACGTTGCTCTCGGTCGTTCGCCACAAAGCACTTGCACCCGAAGACTTTGTGAACCACCGTCCTGTTCTGAGTAAAACAAGCGGTATTAACTGCTTCAGCCCATAGAAAGTGTGGAAGTCCGGAATGAATTAGCATTGTTCGAGCTGCTTCTACTATGGTTCGATTTTTCCTTTCAACGACCCCATTCTGTTGAGGTGTTTTTGCGGCTGAAAATTGTTGACTTATCCCAAGTTTCTGATAAAAGTCACTAAGACGTCTGTTCTTGAACTCAGTGCCATTGTCTGTTCGAATGACTTGGATGGTTTGCTGCAGCAAGTTCTGGGTGGTGTTCAAAAATTAATGATCAAGTCACCGGTCTCATCTTTGGTTCGGAGGAACTTTGTCCAAGTGTAGCGAGAGTAGTCATCGACGATCACTAGCACGTACTTTCTTTCTTCCTTTATGCTCTGAGTCTGCATCGGCCCACAGAGATCCATGTGGATTAGTTCCAGTGGTCGAGATGTAGACGCAAGTTGCTTGACGTGATGGGATGCTCGCTTCATTTTTCCTAATTGACATGCCGAACACTGATGCTCCTTTGTAGTAGTATAGTTGGCAGACCATGAACCAACTTTTTCGTAGAAAGACGTTGGAGAGCTTTCATATTCAGATGAGACAGTCGTTGATGCCATAAGCTGTTCCTCTGTAAATCAATCTGAGATATGAGGCATACAGCTTTCGAGGGCCACACGGACGTCAGGTTGATCGTGTAAAGGTTTGATTTCCGAAGTCCATAGAGGAGTTCTGTGTCCTGACTGTCCAGAATTCTGCACCGGTCAGCATGAAAGACCACTTGGAACCCTTTGTCACAGAACTGGCCTATGCTGAACAAGTTATGGCGGAGGCCTTCGACGTATGAGACATCTTTTATAATTAGATTCTTCAGAATGATATCCCCAAGTCCTAGAATCGGGGCTGAATCGTTGTTCCCAAATTTGACTTTGCTGTTTGGCTGGTCTTTGTAGTTGCTCAGCAGTTCTTGATTTCCCGTCATATGTGTGGAGCAACCCGAGTCAAGGTACCACACATGATGGATCTCTTGTGACAAGGCGAATGCGTTGTCGTCGTCCGTACTATTGGGTGTTCCGGCGTCTGATTCATTGTCGAGACGGGCCATGAGAGCTAAATTCTCTTCTTCAGAACTCGACGTGTCCTCGAGCCATTGGTCCTGTTCGGCCATGAGAGCTACTCGAGCTTCCTTCTGTTTCGTCAATTGGAGCTTCCTGGAGTAGTAGTTGGCATCTCTCTTCTTCGGAAGAGTGCACTCTCTGGCGAAGTGACCTGGCTTGCCACAGTTGAAGCATTTGTTAGCCTCCTTAGGATTCTTGACATCGAAACTCTCTGGTGCACGTTCTTTGTTTTTAAAGCTTGTAGTCCGAAGTCGGTTGGCTGAGGTTGAAGACTTCTTCTTGATGTACTTCTTGCTCATCATTTGTCCTGTGAGAGCTAGCTTCTTTCCTAGTGCTTTCAGATTTGGCTCAACGTCGGAGTCCGACTCTTCTTCCGACACTGAAGGTGAAGGAGGCCTAACGGTCTTTTCCATTCTTGATCTTGAGCTCCTCTCCTCCGAGACTAAGGCAACAGTGTCTTCGTTCTGTTTGCCTTTCTGTTCCTTGAGAATCTCGCTTATATCATCCTCATGCTGTGCGAGATTGTCAAACACGGCATGGACATCCAGCTCCTCTAAATCTTTAATTTGTCGAATCTGAGTGGATATTTTCTTCTATATTCCGCGGGCAGAGAAGATAGAAATCTGATGTTTGTCTCCATGTTGGTCTTTGTGATCTCTATCTTCCCCATCTTGTTGAGAAGAATGAGGTATCTTTGGTAGATCTCGTATAGACTCTCCTCAGGCTTTGCTTTGAAGGAGCGGTGAGAATGTTCGCCTTTTTGGCCTTTATGCCAACTTCCGTCCTCTGCATCATCCTATGCAGTTCACCCCACATTCCTTTAGCCGATGAAAGGCTATCAATCTGTCGGTATATTTCGTTGGGGATGCCGTGCATGGGGGTGTTCATGGCTACTAGATCAGCCATAGCTCGAGCTCTCTCCTCGATTGTGTACTCCATAGGCTCCTTCAGTCGCCTAGATGCAAGAATTTGAGGAGTTGCCGTTTCGCCACCGGGGACATGTACCCAAAACTGTGCGGGTCCCTCTTCTAGTGACTTTAGTAAATTCTCGGCATGATCTTTTAGAGCGATGAAATTGAGAAAGCGGCTCCTCCACACAGTATATTCGCCTCGTTGCAAAATCGGTGGACGGTTGTCATTTCCGAGCGAGTATGCATCCATTTTTTTTGTAATTTGAGTTGTTGAAGGATCTTCGTTGCGTGTTTTGAATGTTTGAAGATGATGTAATGTGCTTCACAAGTGACAAAATTCGTTAGTAGCGTTTGATTCGAAAAATAGATTGACAATTATTTTCGATTCAATCTTTAAAGTTTGATTAAAAATTATTTTGTCGAAATAGAATATAGTGTGTACTATTTACGTGCGAGATAGTTTGGCAGTGAAATATTTTTCGAGCGAAATAAATTGCCCAAAATCGTTCGGTCGAGAAAATTTTCCGGATCGTGAAATTTATTTCGATCGTAAAGAAACGGTACGTTAGTAAGTTTCTCGACAAGTCAAAATAAATTGGTTGACTGGAAAAGTTTCTCACGTGTAAATATTTTTAGCTTGGTCAAACTTTAAATGTCTGACTTTAAATGTTTCTCGAGAGAGAGTTTTTACGCGTGCAAAGTCAAAATTGGTCTCCCTCGAAAAAGATTTTCGCTAATTAATGCTCGAGAAATATTTTTAACTAAAATCGTTTCTAGTGTTGACGATTTTAGCACCGAATTCGTATTCTGACCGAGAAAAATTATCGTGCCAAGTTTGTCGATCGAGAAATTAATCCGATCGCAAAACCTAGCGAGAAAAATTAGAACGATCGAGAAAAATCACATAATACAATTATCACAGATTCAAGCAAAAATAAGGAATTAGACACTGAACTTTCGGGTAATTGCTCGCACTCGATTACTAACTACGCACGAACACGCAATTAAACACGTTACGAAGCACAATATTTGTGTCGAATTTGATCAAAATCAGAACGTGTTCTTCATGTTCTTACGTAAATAGTAACTCACAAAATCGATTTAATCCAAACACGAAGTTCAACCAGCTACGGATTTGATCGCAATCAACATTTGACACTTAAACGAGCACAGAAACATCAAACTCAAGTCAATTAGGCACAGGATTATGCTATTGGATCGAAAACAGATTTCGCACCAAACTGTTCTTCGATGAACAGTGAACAGAATTAAATTTTCGATCCAAATCTAACAATTTTTGATCCAAAACAGAACGAATCTGCTCTGATACCAATTGTTAGGTCCTACGATTAACAACTCTAAGATCCTAGGCAAGAATTCAAAGTAATTCGATGATAATGATAATCAATAATATTCGATCGAGTAACTCATTTGAAGAACGAGAGAGAGAATTCGATTAGAGTGAGAAAGTTACTGTTGTTTCTCTCTCTAGAAATTGAATTGCAAGCCTTTCGGATCAATCTTCAAAACTTTTCTCTGTTCGGCTCAATTGATTAACATGTATTTATACCAAACAAACTTGGTATAAATATCAAACTAGTCCTAATCTAAGGACTACTATACAAAACGCCCCTAATTACAAGGACAAGTAATAATATCAAGCACAATTAAATGTATACTCTACATTTAAGGAAGTTTTCGTGAATTATATATATATATATATATATCGAATTATTCTCATAGATATGTTTGTACGTGTGTGAAATGTCTTCGGGGTGTGAATAATGTTTAGTATGGAAATGACTACAGTGATTGTATGACAATTTGGTAATTACATGTTGTGAAACGTGGGATAAATTGAGTGCTTAAGGATGTGTAACTTTAGATTGTTTTCGATATGTGAGGGTCTTGAGTATCATATGTGATTTTTGTGATTTAAGTGATGTATATTGAAGTTTGTGACTAACATGATTTTTATGCTTAAGGTGAATAATATTGGGTTTTCATGACCTTACATGTTAAGGTAACTTCCAAAATTTAATGAGTCTATATTGTGTGCACGTTGGTGTAGATGTTGAGATTAGAATAATAATTGAAACCTTTAATGACTTATAGTGATTACTGCTTTCGGGGTCTGAGAATTTTAGGATATGCTAGTGTTGGTCTTAGAATGGAATTTAATATAGATATATGAACCGTCCACCGAATTAGGGTTTCAAAAGAAAAAGTTTTGATGTGATAATTTAAGGGTTTGGTAGTTTTAAGTGTTCGGGAATTAGGTAGTGATTACTTGATAATTTCAGTAAATTAGAAGGTTTGGAGTGTTAGGAATTCCAACACTAACTATTTTCGATGCCAAGGAATTTTAGTGTATTGGTGTTTTGGGAATGTAATGAATTTTCAGTATTTTTAGGGTTTTCGGCTTTGTAGGGCTACGAATTACAGAACCTTTCGGCATGGCCATATTTTTGGGGATTATAGTTTATTCTTGAACAGTGTTAGAAATTTTGGAGGAATTACTTTTAGTGAACTTTGGGGAAACTGGAATATTTTCGAGGGAATATATTTGTTTACAATGTTGCATCTTATTGCACTGCATTGCACTTGCATACCATACCATATTAGTGCGAGAATTGAACACTGTATGAGACGGGGACGTTGTGACGTATTGACGAGCGGGGTAGAAAGAGTTTGTGACCAATACTGGTGGGTCTGCCTGGCGCATGCGACCAGCATATGCTACCATCGATGTGGTAGGTCCGCCTAGCGTAAGCGACCAGTATTTGCTACCAGTATAGGTGAGGGACCTGGTAGGTCTGCCTGGCGTAAGCGACCAGTATATGCTACCAGTGGTCTAGTAGGGCAGCCTGACGTAGGCGACCAGTATTTGCTACCAGTGTGGACCCGGATGCGATGTGAGGTGATGTGATGTTTGAGAGTTGGTGATTGCGACTGGTAGGTCAGCCTGGCGTTAACGACCAGTATATGCTGCCAGCGGTCTGGTAGGGCAGCCTGGCGTAAACGACCAGAAATTGCTACCAGTATGTATTATCTGAGCGTGGACCATGATATGATATGAGATTGTTAGATATGATAGATTGGGATAAGGATGATGATGCATTTCTTGTGAGGTATTTTGGGACGGGATTTGAGTGAGAGTGCGCACTGCATTCACGCATATTTTCACCTACTGAGCAATAGCTCAGGGTTTACGTGTTGTAGGTACCGAACACGACGCCGATACACGTCGCGGATGAGGCGGGCTGACGGCGGTGCTCCACGGACTTTTGAGGGCGAGGCTGTTCATGGATGCGACCTGTGGAGCGATGTTAGGATTCTTAATATTTTGATATTTTGGGGCTGCGACCCGTGTATAGTAACGGCAATGTAGACGAATATTTTGATGTAATATATCTTATGTTAGGAAAAAGTTTTTGTTAGACGGGTCTTCCGCGACTTACGTTGCGAAAATCCGCCACTAATTAGTATTAAAAAGCGAGGGTCGCCACAGTTAGTGACCTCGGTGTTGGCTACCAGTGAGAGGCGTCCGCGTGTAGGCCATACTGGGACAGGAAAGGTGCCCTCGGGTAACCTCTCAGTGTGTGAACCTGCACATATGTAAGAATCCCTTGAGGATTGGAGCTCTATAAAATGGCGCATAGTAAGATGGAAAGCCGATGGCCCATATGACATACGAGGGCAGAAGAGTATGAGCGTTAGTAAACGATGGCGTGGATTGCCGTTTGCAAGTTAGGACACGTGCATACATGCATCATTTCTGCTTACTGAGCCACGGCGGCTCATTCCTTACGTTACGTGTTGTAGGTACCAGCGATCATGGTACGTGATCTGTTTAGGATGCAGGGCCTATCTTTTGGAGCTTCCAGCTGCTTTTGAGGTGGAAGTGTGTGTATGGATGACGACCTATGAGGCCGGGCGCATAAGAGTTTTTGCTGTGCATGTATACATTTCTCGTGTGAATAGGATTAGCATGAACATGGGAGTATCATGTAATATTTTCGACTTGTATGTACGACTTCCATTATGTAAATGGGAAAAATTTTATGCGCAGTTTTACATTTCATCCAAGACATCGCACCATTAGGCACTTCAGGTTACGATAAACACGTAGCGAAGTTAGGGTCCTGACAAATAGCGATCACTCCTGGAATGTTCGCCAAAAAGCTCCTTCAAATGAAGCAAAATGGCGCCCACTGCCATTTCCGAGTGAGTGCGTTGCAACACATTGCTCATGGAAAGAAGTATATAGCCCTTGACCTGGCTCGTCAATCTGCCACTTGGCATACGCAGCCCGGTCTTCGTCACTCGGATCAGCCCCTGGGATTTGCGGTACGGGGGAATCGAGGACATAAGTTAGCGACTCCATACCTAGGACTATCATCAGGTTACGGAGCCAGTCCACGTAGTTTGGTCCAACCAACCAATTTCTCTCAAGCAGCATAGTAATAATGTTCGTCATCGCAGTAAATAGAAACGTAAAGCTGCAGAAAATAAAGATCTAATTAGGTTTATCTTATTATTCATCAAGCGCAAACAAGGACTTTTCGTTTCGCTTAACTCCCACTATTTTTCTCGAAAACACTATCCTCCCGAGAAGAGTTTCGGAAACCTCGTTGAAAGTTTCATAGTGGAGTTGATGTCCCCGACTCAACTAGATTCGCCTCAGCCTTTAACGCAATATTTGGCTCATCTAATCTTATCGAAGTCACACCAAACGCGAACTTATCCAATAAGTGTTTCAACTATATTTGTCTTAGTCATTGACCCTCACGGCTAACCCTGCTTATTGGGTATAACTGTCTAAGTGTGACCTATCAACTTATGCTCAAATCGTATGGAATGTATCGCCCATTGCTGCCATGCGCTTCATGGGGGCGGACTGGTATGACGAGTGGCGTCCAAGATGCACCCGAGATACTAACATTGGGGCGGGATATACGGCGCCAACTTACTCGGAACAAATCGCAAAACTCCCCAATGCTAGACATCTCGAGCATGATAGAAGACAGGAATACAAACTCCTTTACCCACTTAGTATTTATCAAACGGGAGAATAAACCATCTCACATAAGAGCACATTGAACATGCATATCACCTCAAAAACCAACACACACGTAGGTAGTAAATTAACCCTAGGAAAATAAACTACAAGACAACACAAGCGGGTTATTTCTAGTTTATCCCTATTACATGCGTATTCAAAAAAAAACTCGGGTTGTCGCACGGGTCTTGAAGTCGTCAAACGTCCTTTCGTCACTCGAACGGCCTCAAAGTCACCGAACGTCCACCACCTTGTCACCGTCGGGGGGTCGTGTTCGTATTTAAGCTAATCTAATAAAACGATAAATTACAACATGGGAGGTCCATAAGTCCCGAACAACCCGTATAAAACAAATACAACCCGGGGTGACGTAACCCTTAACAAATGACCCGGAAACCAAATTCCTAAACTGCAAGTGTGCCTTAAATAACATTCATAACGAGCACGTTGACAACTACGTGATTTTAAAAAGAAACGAAAATTGGGCCTCGAACGGGCCAAGCCCATTAAAAGGCCCGTTAAGGCTTTGAGCGTGAAGCCCTAACGCAGCTGCCGCGACTTAAATCGCTCAGCCGTCAAAACACGCCGGAGAGCCACGACGGAGAAGGCCGCCGGAGGGGAGTCCCGGGCAGACCCGGAACAGCCGCGCCGCCGGCGACGACACGCCGCGCGCGACGCGCGCGTGTTCCTCTTGCGTCGGAAAACTGCCGCGACTCCTTCGTCGCCTCAGATCCTCTGTTAGGAATATTTTAGAAGTGTGCAATATATTTATTCTAAGTCTTGTTATTTCTTTATGATGTATTTAATATGATTTATTGTACGTAGATGGGTTGCAGCTGTAATGGGATTGTTAGGGGCACAATGCGCTTAAATACCTCCCTAGGTATTTAAGCTTAAACCCTAACAAGATTTTATCTAAGTTTTCCATTTGCTAAAATCTCGCGTATTCAACACTAAACCTCTAAAGCATACTATTCACATTCTACGAATGTTTAATTTGTTGAAGTGTTTTTGGATAATCTGGAATTACAAGTGGTATCAGAGCAAGCGTGTAGGTGAGGAAACTTCATTTCAAGCTTTAAAGAATCAGCAGTGTGAGCTCTTGTTATTTTTCAGCTTTCGTTACAAAGCTCAAACTCGTGGGTTTAAGCTATTTTCGGAGGCTGTTCTGATTTGTTAAGGCAATTTTAAGTGCAGCTATCAGTTCTGAAATTTGTTGGATTTTTGTCTGAAAATTTGAAGAACAGCTCTGTTAGTCAGTCTGTTCTTGAGCTCGCGAACGACACGTGGTTTGGGTTTAAGCTCACGAATTCTCAGTTTGCGAACCAGTGTCACGAATCCAGATCACTTGTTAGGGAGTTTCACGAATTCAGCTAAGGGTTGAACGTGAATTGAAGGTATCAAGTCAATTCGCAAATCAGTGTTTTCAACATTCTTCGCGAATCCGACCATTTCACAAATCAGGTTTACGCACTGTCACACTTCGCAAATTAGAGTTTCACGGGTTGGAATTTCACGAGTTCTCAGAAAGTCAACACTCAACTTCGTGAGTCAACTTCACGAATTGCAATTCGCGAATTCACTCATCACTTCGCAAAATTGTCACAGTTTAAGTTCGCAAACCTTAAGAAAAATTTGCGATCCAACTACTTCTCGAATTCAGTTTGCCAACCAATGAAAGAGACAGGTCTTTAGATCAAGTCGCGAATCGTCTTCACGAACCTCAACTTGTTTGCGAACTCAAAGAACTAGCCCACTTCAAGAATCAAGGTCATTTCATGAATCCATCTTCACTTTGCGAACCGGACGATTTCGCGAATTTAGCCTTCAATTCGCAAACTCCAGCCAATTCGTGAACTCGGTCATCTTTTTAGAATCAACCTCTAAACTCACTTCGCAATCCTTCACTTCGAGAAATCTAAGTCTCCGAATGAACTTGACGAACCATTTGAAGCAGAGAGTTTCACAAACTCTTATCATCTCACGAACTTGATCCAATTCCCAATTGCGAATTCACATTTGTCCAAATTCATGAACCAAACCCTTAAGTCAAAGTCAAATTCTCAAAATTAAATTTTGACCCAACTTTGGTGTTGCAACTATTTAATTGTATTCATTTAATATAGTTGTCTTAGTATTGCTATGCAAATTAGTAGCCTTGTGCTAAATTGTAATTAGTCATTTTGTAGGACTACTTGTGTAAATATACCACGAGGTGGTATATATAAGTGAACTCCTTAGGAAGTAAGGAGTGTGTTGTAGCAAGGAATCAGAATCGAAATACAAGAATCAGAATTTTTAGAGAGAAATTAGCACCAAACCCAACCCTTGCTTGAGCTCCAAGTCATTTCTCTCCAAAGCTTAGTTGGTAAATCTCGATCTTTAGCTTTCTAATTCCTTAGATTACAATCTGTTCTTCGTAGATTCGATCTAGGTTGGATATCTGGGGTCCTAACAATTGGTATCAGAGCTGAGCATGTTAGGATTTGGATTGAATTATGAATTTTCGACTGATTTTCTTTAATTCTCGTGCGCTGTTCTTCGCTAAGATTGGGACTGATTCTTCAAATTTGATATGTTTCGCTGTTTTTAGGTTTTGATAAACTGTTTTAGACTAGTCTGAGCTGAACTTTGATTGATCTAAATGTGTTTTTTGAGTGAATTTAGAAGATTTAAGTCAATATGCTCGTCGAACTGTTCTTCATAAGCTCAATCTGATTCTTCATGATTCGATTTTTTTTCTATTTTTGTTGTTCGATCGAGTGTTTCTAACGTCTCTGAGCTATTTCGGATTGATCTTAACCAATTTCTCTGCGATTATTGAAGATCGATTGAATTAGTTCTTCGCACTGCTCTTCAGATTTTTCAAAAATTCGACTGTGCTTGCTTTGATTTCGTTAAATTGATTGTTTGTTCTTGCTAAGTGCTTGATTTCGATCCATAACCCGGAGTGAATTTGAACAATTTCACTCGAGAAATCGGTACAACGCTTGAGGAATCAAGTCAACGCGAAAAACATTGATCAACGATCGAAAACTCGGTCGAGAACCTTTTACGATCGAAAAATCGTCTTTTTTTTTTATCGAAAAACCATGTTTCATCTTCCTCGCTCGTTTCGCTCGTTCATAGGCTAATTGCAGGGGAAATTGCAGGGAAAATTGCAACTAATTTCAGGTCAAATTGCATTCCAAGTCCCAAATATACTATTTTAGTCCCTGCAGTTATATTTCTGCCAAAATAGTTTTCAATTAAGTCCAAAAAGTTCTGATCTAGTCCTAAATTTTCAATTGAACCCCAAAACTTTCAATTTTATTGAATTCTCACTCATTTACGTGATTTTTACGATCGCAAATTATTGTCTAGTTGTTTTTACAGGTCGTCGTCGCAAAATTTCTTTTTTCGCTCGCAAAACTTTTTGCGATCGAAAATGATTTTAAAGGTTTAGATATTAAAATCTCAAAATGACGACGTTTTATCAAATTGCAAAACTTTTTGGATCGTAAATCAATACGTAACTGTTTGAAATTCAAAACTATTTTCTAAAAACAGTACCTCATCGAAAAATATACCAATCGACAACAGAGCTCCATATCTTCCTTCGAGAAAACTTTTAATCAAAAATTATTTTCGATCGAAAACAGTGGCTTATATTGACATTAAGAAAAACTTACTTAATAATTTTTTTCGATCGAAAACAGTAACCTTCTATTGGCACATTATAGAAAAAGCTTTTGGATATACTATTTAAATTTTTAGATCAAATTTTATAAACCAAAATCTTTTCAATACTGAAATTTTAAAAGCAACATATTTTAATCAGTATTAAAAAAATCCAACTCATAAAACACATCAACGATCAAAATATCCAACCAAAATTTAGACTACAATAAAACATCATGAATCCAAATATAAAGATTTTACAAGATCAAGTAACAATCAATTTTAATTCGGCAGTGAGACATTATGAAAAATATAAGAATGAACTTGAAAATGTTAGAACACTCGAGGCTAAGATAGAAACCATAGAAATTAAGGATAAGGAACTTAGCAAAAATTCTGATGTAGTCCAAGTAGAGGAAAATCAGGAGGCATGTAGAGCTACAAATTCAATAGAAGAATGCAAAGTCAAACTAGAGTTAGAATTAAGACTAGCTAGTGCTCTCGATATGATCTCTAGTCTTGAATCTAAGCTAGAAACTTCTGAATCTAACCTTAGCAGCTCTAGTGCAAAAATAGATGAACTAATTAAGAGCTCAAATCTTAGTGAGGCTAAGCATATTTCGTTAGAGAAGCATAGCTCGGTAGTTAAGGAATTAGAGGACAGGCAAGACAACAACCATAAATGTCTACTTAAGAATCTAGACGAGAAAAGTCTTCTTAAATGTAGACTAGAGGGTGTGAACAAAAAGGTCACTAGTCTAGAAGCCGAAATAGATAAATCTAATTCTAAGATTAGTGAATTGAGAAAGAGTCTAGACGTCTGTCAAGCCGAGAAGAGCACTGCTCAAAATAACTTTGCTTTCTTAAGAGAAGAACGTGGGAAGCTCTACTCTAAGATTAATCAATTAGAAAATCTTCTTGCGATTTCTAAGACCAAGGAAGCCCAATCTCGTCATTCTGAAAATTCTTCTTCCGTTGATACACCTTCTATTCTTAAGAAAATCGAGGAATTAAATTCTACATTAGAAACGGAACGAAATACTTTTGGAGTAGAAAAGAGTACACTTCTAACGGAGATATCTAGTCTCAAAGCTTCCTCATCTTCAAAACATGATCAAGGAACGCAAACTGATGATCTCGTTCCTACCACCGAAACGGCTTCTACTAATTCTACGTCAATCTTGACCAAAGCTGAAATTCAAAGTAAAAGTCCCGCACTTTCTAACTCAAGGAACAAGTCCCGCGGAAACGAGAGAACAGAAAAGTTCCAAGACTGAATAATAAAGATCAAAAGTCTACAAGTCCCGCTCTCAAAAAGAAAAATTTTCATGAAATTAATTTTCGAAATTCTTATTCTCATGTGATAAATGTGCATTCTCCACGTAGGAATTACGACAGTTCTACTTTAGATGCTTATCACTCTATTTGCTCGTATTCTTACATAAAGTATCCAGTCAATATTCGTTCCGAAAAGCATTTATTACGACTAGGTACCGAGAAGACCTTTACAAGTACACATTCTAGGAGCACATATTCACATGATAGAATTACTTATCCGTGTAAAATCAAGCAAAAATGGATTCCTAAGTCGGATATCAAGTCACAAAGTCCTAGTCAAATATGGACTCCTAAGACTACATCTTCGACCAACTTAGGCTCACAATCTAATTTTACACGAGTTACGACTAACTCGTTTTCTGCTAATAAGGGAGGACCCATACGACATGGGTACCAAAGTCCCGATAGTTTTGCAGATTTCCCTCATGTATGGAATTCGACGTAGTGGCTCCACGTACATGATAAAGGGATGAGGCGTGAGCTTCAATGAGGTATATTTCAAATTTACATATGCATATGAGTTTCGTCAAAAATAAATATAGCTATTTCCTTTCAAAACTTTTCAAATGATACATTTTAGATATGCATTTCATCGCTTTAAATGGTTTTAAAATTTTCAAATGCATATTATGAACGGAAACGATAAATATCATTTTCGATTAATACTATCAAATGAGCTTTAATTGAGGGGGAGCTACTCATTATTTTAATGAGGAGCAACCTTTATATTTTTAAGGAAGCACAAATTTTTAGTTCTTGAGGGGGAGAAAACTTACAAGGAGCGATTTAAGGGAACGAGATTCTTAATATTCGTCAAGGTAACTACGCAAATTTCTAGGGGGAGAAAATTTATTTTCGAAGCATTGTTTTGGGGGAGATATAAATATAATACTACTATATTAATAATGTACATATATATATATATATATACATATATCCAAAGAAAAAGGGGAAATATGAAAAAAAGTGAGATATGAAAAAAAGAAGAAGAAAAAAAAAGGGAAATATGAAAAAAAAAGTGAGATATAGAAAAAAATAAAACCAACAAAAAAAACAAAAAAAAATAAAAAAAATAAAAAAAAAACAAAAAGAAAAAAAAAAGGAAGAAAAAAATAAAAAAATATAATAAGAAAAAGAAAAAAAGTAAAAAAAAAGAAGAAAAAAAGAACAAAAAAATCTTTCTTTTTCGATATGCTTCTCGGATTTATTCTCCCACATCCAAAAATGGACGTACCACGAAGAATCTCGACGTTTCAAACATACACAACTTTCCAAAGACGACGGTGACGATCTAAGTGAAGATCAAATGCTCTGTATTTTCATCGACCGGCTCCGGCTTGCTAATTCAACTAGAGAAACACTTCTCACGTACCCCGGAAGCACGGATTTCATGTTCCTATGGTTCAGTCTAATCCGACTTGATCCTAACCCCGGAACGCGTTCGAGCATTTGAGACCAAGCAAGATTATTTCGATGATGCCTAGGAAGTCTTTGAAGATACATCACTCCCTTACCTCACATAATTTTCGGACCAACCCCCATAGGTACAGGTGCTAATTTTAATTAGCTCCCGCGTAGAAGTCGTCGCATTAGGTCCAACGGCGCATGCACAACCGAGCCTTACCCACTCGTCTATCTCTCAAAAGATAGGTGTTTAATAAATCACGGGGAACCACGTATGCTATCACCGCTTCACTCGGAAACGGGAGATATTGAACTAAGTGGTATTCCTCCCCGTACCACGCTTTTATTGATTCACTCACGTCTAGTGTGTCCTCACTCCCCAAAATTTTCAAATTTTTAGGACACATACACTTTTTAATGCACCTAATCTTTGTGATTACGTTATAACTTCCGTAGACATGTTCTTTTAAAAGGCGTGCTTCGAGGATCGGAAGGAAGTCCGACCGTTGTAACATCAAAGCAACAACGGTTTCGGCCATCTTCTACGAGCTTTGCTCCTAGTTGATGTCAACGGGACGCCTATGTGGCCCCGATACTCATTTCGACGGATTGCCTTTGTTGCTCCGTCCGGTTATTACCCACAACGACCTTTTTGTATGTCCCTTTTCTACCTCCAAATTAACATGCCGAAGTCGTTAACACGATTCGCCATGAGGGGGAGAAGGGGTTATGCATACACAATCGGTCGGTCCACCCACCAAATTCCGTCGCGCTTACCACTCTAAAACCGGGCTCTCTCACAACGCCACATTCAAAGGAAGCTCGGTACAACTTAAAAAAATGAAAGAAAGAGACGGCCTACCTTCTTCTGGAACTAGAGACGCTTCTTCGAGGCCGAACCAGACAACTTCCATTCGGAGAAGACGAATCTGGCGAAACGGAGAAGATGGCTAAAACCCCGAGCCCTCTCCTCGACTCTGTCATGCCCCTTGCTTCCGGAAGAAGCAAGGACCGAGGACCAAAGACAGCCCCCAATCAAGGACTGAAGTTGCCAACCATGTCCACTGAATCAGGGACCAAAGTTGCCGACTATGTCCACTTCATCAATGATCGAAGTTGCCAACCGTGTTCACCTCTCCAAACCTCACATCGGATTCCCCAATCTCAATACAAGGTTGACCCAAATAGGGGGAGTTTCGAGTTTCGTGTGCTTTCAACGGGAGAGATGGAATGCGGACTTTCCAAAATCCGACAAGAACTTCGTACATCTTACGGCTTTTAGGAGAAGAACTTCAAAGGAAGATTAGAAGAAAAAGCCGATGCCTAGAAGACCAAGTGAGCTTGAAGACATTATAAAGAGGATATTTCGAGGACTCGAGGACTCTTTCCACTTGCAAGACGAAGACAACCCGCGCTATATTGGAAATTGAATACAAAGGGGGAGATTGTTGGAACTATTTAATTGTATTCAATTATAGTTGTCTTAGTCTTGCTATGCAAATTAGTAGTCTTGTGCTAAATTGTAATTAGTCATTTTGTAGGACTACTTGTGTAAATATGTTGGGGTAGGCCCGATTAATCGACGCCGGCCCCCGAACAGCTCAACATGGCGATAGCGGAAGCGCGTTTTGAACCGAGCGGCGTAGGGTGCCAAATTTTCGATTTCCAACATCTAAATTCGACCTAACGCACTTCGGCTTCTCCCGAGGGCTCAAGATACTGCCCTGAGCCTCCGGAGACCACGTCTAATTCGAATTTCCTAAATTCGAATTTATTATAATTTTATTCGAATTAATAATTTCGTTCCAAACTAGTTCGAACAAAGCGGCAGCCGAAAGTGTTTCGACTATTTGGCGACCGAAACGATTTCCGATCGATACCAAATTTTCCAAATTGATTCTACACTTCCCAACGATCATAACGAGGGGTCTTTCGAATCATTCCGATGTCGTTTGGTATTTCTCACAAAATCAAATCAGTGGTTTGAAATTATCAATTCGACTAAAGCGGCAGTCTGCCGTCTTTCGACAGTTTGACAACCTAAATGATTTCCAATCAATACCAAAATTTCCAGATTGATTCTACACTTCCCAACGATCGCAACAAGGGGTCTTTCGAATCATTCCGATGTCGTTTGGTATTTTTCGTAAAATCAAATCAGTAGGGTTCGAAATATACCTTCGGCGTACGTGTTTACACCTCGGATGAGAGTCGCTGCGCCTCGTCTTGCTCCCGGGGCTTCCGGGCTAGATTGTCACGCCGGTATGACCTTGATCGAACCTCCGAGTCTGATCCCGATGGCTAGACGCAGTTCGGTTCGAGCGTCGGGCTTCGTCGAACGATCCCGTGGCTTTAATGATGTGACTTAAGTAGTACCAAGTACACTCTTTTCTTATTCTCTAGCCTTTTATTATTAAGAGTTGTGGCAAGTTGAAAGCAAAGTACCAAGTACAATTGCTTAGAACCTTAGCATCTCACCTTACCTTGTTCTCATTTATGCATGTATTTTTATTTGTTTACACCTAAGCTAATAAGGTGTCTTGTTTTCCTTGTAGTATAAATCCACTAAGGTTAGTTTATTATATATTTAAGTGAGACACTTGTCTTGACTCAAAGAATGAGTCATATGCCACCTCAACTTATGTGGCATGCCATGGAATTCTCCACATGTCCAAGACCATGCAAAATTTCAAGTAATTCCATGTAGGCCCTTTAGTTTTTTAAATTCTCAATTTAGTCCCTCAATTTTGAGTAATAAAATAATTAAATCCAATTTAATTATTTTAATTACAATTGAGCCTCATTTAGTTTATTAATTAAGCACTTAAGACAATCTCAAGTCCTAATTATTCCCGTGACCATCACCGGAATTTAACTAAATCACCGACACCTCGTGTCAACTATGCCACTACCTCAACGAATCCCATTCATTAGGTTCTAGAGAAAAGCCCGCCGTTTTCGTTCAAGTTCATTACCATTTTTAAGCGCGACTCTCTAGGTCCGTCTCAACTGGCACGGGAGGAATCCGCGAGTCCCGGTATTCGCCTAGCCAATCCCGCGGTACCGGACAGATCCCAGTTGAGAACGAATTTTGATCTAATCGAAATTCGGGCGAACCGACTATAGTGTATACATTTAAATAACTCTTACGCCTTTCACTTGCGTCCCGGTTAGGTGAGAGCCATGTAAATGTCAAACTCACTGACCTAACTCTATGTTATAATCGAGACCCAACCGATTATTTAAACTCCGCTCCGTATCTAATACGAGCGAGCTTTCCAAGCTTCGGCCGAAGGCTTTACAATCGTCGTTCTCCAATTACCTCATAGGACGTTAACCTATACGAATATAGGCAGTGAATCCCGATAGCAGTCAAAGCCCGGCAATCACCTCCGTAAAGTCAGTTGCGTTTCGTCGCTGGCCCGTGTCCCATTTCCGAACACTTGCGGACCTAGCCAACTAGCGACAAACCGAAATCGCGAAAGCAAATCCGTCAGTGACCCTATCGGTCTGAGGCTGCTATAGTCATTCGTTCAATCATTGACAACATCCTAGTCATGTGATCGAGACGAATACGAGCCGAATGTCCGAATACGCGATCTCTCCGATCACCGAGATCTCCATCACGACCCACAACCTCTCAGGTAATCGGTGACACTACCGATACTATGTGGTCGTCAATGAATAAGTCATATTCGGATATCTAGTCACCCACCTAGAATCCTTAGACTTACGGACTTTTTATTTAATGCTGAGATAAGGACCGTCCGGTGTCTCCTCCCTCGTCCCCACGAGAATCAGACGTCCAACTCAAACATTCGGGTGTTATTTATTTATCGCACCGCCAGATGCCAATGTAATACCCGAGTCACGTAAGTAAGCCGACCAATAAATTTGCATACATATTATGTGACTTACGTGACTGCATGGTACATGTTTTTACAATATTATATGATTACATGCTACGTATGATACCATCTTATATGTGCTTATGAGTTATTAGGAAAATTGATCGGGTAGGAGTAATTATTAATATGATTAGTTATAAGAAATTTGAAATATATAATAGAACTATTGAAATTAAAACCTGGACTATATCATGATTGGGCTACACTTAAATTTAAGCCCAAAGTGTTAAGAAATAAATATTAGTAGCAAAAATTTCTTAAACCCGAACACTCGAAGACTTATCAAGGAAGGAAATAGATAATAATATTATAAGACTTATTACATGAGAATTAGATAAGCTAGGTAAAAGTAGAAGCTAACATCATTTGTTGATTATAACACGCAAGGAAAGATAGGGCTAAGAAAGAAATACGTATATTATACTTACGAGAGAGGATTTGAGGAGCTATCAAAAGTTAAGCATAGACAAGAATTCATATATCATAACACTTAGTGGAGCACCATCAAAAGACTAGTGGAGCACTGTCGGAGGGACCTAAGTGAGGAGGAAAAAGAAGGAATTTGAAAAAGAAAAAGCTTAGAAAGGTATAATTTATTATTCTGATGTTTACATATATTAGCATGCATAGAAATTGGTATGAAAGTTGGGTGTATACGTTTAGTTCACAAGGGTTTTTGAAATAATTAGAGCTTTATAATTCGGTTTTATCAAGTTTACATTTTAGTAGGATAAGACATAGCTCACTTTTATGAAGCTCCCAAATATTCAATCGGTTCTCTGAAGGGTTTGAAAAATATTCAAGGTTCACGAATGATACGATGGTGAATGTCGACCATGTTAGCTTAATGAAAATGATGCCGACATCTTTCCACCACCAAACTCGAGATATATTTATAACTCATCTCGACATTCACCAAAGCCATATCGAGATTTTTATTTGTAAACACATATCGAAATCTTGTGTGTGAGGTTAAGGCACATCTCGACATTTTGATGTTAATCACACACCTCTCGACATTCCCTATAAATAATGCATATATATCGACACCTTGGTTATAATATCAAAGCAGGTCTCGAAGTTTATATACTATGTGGAGATTATCATGAAAATGTCGAGGCCATGTTATGTCTTATATCAAGAATTGTTCCACCATCAAACTCGAGATTTACCCCCAGAAAATGTCGATATGTTGCTTAGTATAATATCGAGATCTTGTTGCATGTTTAATTGTCGAGAGATATATATTAAAGTATATAGATTGGAAAATGTCGAGAGTGATTCGTATAATGAGCATCAAAATTCTTAGTGTAATGTCGACATTTGGTATCTATAACCTCTCGACATTTTGACCTATAATGTCGACATTTGGCATTCTATAACATTTCGATATCTATGTCAAAATCATATCGAGATTTTATCTTGGTTAGTATAGAACTCGAAATCTTAGCGTAATGTCGAGACATATCTCGTGAGATCTATTTCTGAAAATAATATTTCTTAGTCTAGGTCAAAGTTCTAAATCTTAGGGTTCCCAAATTTATGAAAGTCCAAACTAGGGTTTTCAAATTAAGCCATTTTAGTAAAACTATAACTAGACTAACAAACCCTAATTTTATATGTTCCTATATTTAGGGTTTGAAGATTTACGACTTACCGTACGATAAGATTAAATAAGCTAAGGATACCAGGTAAGTGGAAGTCCCATTTACAACACATAACTATATGGGCATGAAAATTATATGTTATGTGTTCTATGATTTTATGTGACTTTCTACGTGAATTATTTGCGTTATATGACACGCATGATTTAATTACATGATATTATGGCATGACATGCATATTCACGACATGAGCATATGCACGCACGTTAGAACGAAAGGCATGATATAATAGCGTGCATAATATACGATCGCCTGAGAGCGATAAATATTCGCCGATATGGGCGTCTGATGTCGACTCACAGTTGAGTCACGGCTCTTCTATGCTACCATGGTGACGTCGTATGGCGCTACCGTCAAGACATGACATGTACAAGGCAAGACATGATTTTAGGGCTAATGCCCTCATGGCGGGTCGTGAAACCTGGAGCATGCGAGCTGAGGGAGTAAGCGACACCGAGGGTACCTCTGGTGTTGACTACCTCAGATTAGGCTACCAGTGTGAAGCGTTCGCGTGGCGTATGAAACCACCTTGGGACAGAAAAGGCGCCCTAGGGTTAGCCTCCCTTGAGTGGGTATTGCCACTTATATTTATTTATCCCTAGTGGATTCGAGCTCCATGATGGTGCATAGCAAGATAGCCGAGGGCCCTACATGACAAGACAAGACAAGGAAAAATATGAGGTCTAGGGAGCATTGGCGCGGATGCCTTTGCGAATTTAGGACACGTGCATGGCATGCATGGCTTTCACTTACTGAGCTTTATAAGCTCATTCCACGTATTTATGTGTTGTAGGTTCACGGGATCACGGTACGTGATCTTTACGAAGGCGAGGCCAAATTTTGAAGCTTCCGGAGGACTTTTGAGGTGGCAGTGTGTACATGGATGCGACCTGAGTGGCGGGCCGATAGGTTATTTTGAACACGCATGCGCACTCTACCTTGTATTTATGTCCTAGGAATATTTTGCACTGTACAGAAGAATTCCTTTATATTAAAGGAAAAATTTTGTACGCATTTTCGTATATAGATTTTAATTATATCACATGCAGTCACATAAATTAGTAGTAAGAATGACGGTAGGAGTTAGGGGCGCCGCAGGTGGTATCAGAGCTTTCGGTTACAAGTTCTGTAGACTGTCCATGTACACACACTCAAAAGCACGGAAGCGGCCTTGCTAGTAAGTTTTATGTTTCTATGAATGTCGTATGTGCGTAATTTATTGGCCATAGGGACTATTAGGGTATCAGGACAAGAATGGGTAGAACAAGAAGTGAGGGCAGCGGAAGTGTTAGTAAAGGTAAAGAGCCCGAAACATCAACCGATAATCGCGACACTGCGATTATTCAGCTCACAGAACTAGTCCGCCAACAGTCTACCCAAATACAAGAACTAATTCAGCAGCGCAACACGGGCGGACAACCAAGTAGTGGACTCTCTCAAGCAGAGAGGGTTGAAATAGTGGGGGAAAGATTTCGCAAACTCAATCCTCCGACTTTGGAAGATGCTGTCGACCCTACGGCAGCTGAAGATTGGCTTCGAACTCTGGAAAGCATGTTCCAATATAGCCGCATTCCAGAGGATGAAAAGGTGTTATGTGCTGCCTTCCTACTGAGGGGAAGTGCAGGCCATTGGTGGGATACTATTCTCGCCTTTGAAGACCCTATTACGATGACGTGGGACCGGTTCAAGGAACTCTTCAGGAGTAAATATTTCACCGCCCCAGTACGAGCCCAGAGGATGAATGAATTCATCAATCTACGCCAGGGCCCGATGACCGTAGCAGAGTATATTAGAAAGTTTGAGCAACTGTCCCGGTTTGCAGCTCACATGGTGAGCACAGATGCATTGAAGGTAGAGCGCTTCTTGGAAGGCCTGAAGCCTGAACTATACAGAGATGTAAACATGGCCGGATCCCAAGGAGCTACCTATGCTCAGGTGGCTGAACGCGCATTGATGGCAGAGCAAGCCGAATTGCGAATTATGCGCGCCCATGAAACAAAGAGGAAGTTTATTCAAGGGCCGAAATGGAGTGGAGGTAGCCCGAAGAAACCCTTTAACCCAAACCCCAAGAATGTCAGACCTAATTTCCAGAACCGGCCTGGACCTCCACAACAGTTCAATCCTAATCAAGGAAGACCTCCAATGAGCATACCCCCATGTCCCCGGTTCACACGTCGACATTTGGGAGTGTGCTATTCTCAGAATGCCGTGTGCTATAAGTGCGGCAAGACAGGTCATTTCTCCAAGGCATGCACGGAAGTGGCATCTGGAAGTCAAGCCCCTGCTCAAACTAGGCCACCTACGGTACCTGCTAGGGTTTACACGCTGACTTCTGAAGAGGCGGAGAACAATCCGTCTGTGGTGGCAGGTACTCTCCTTATCCATTCGACCCCAACATGCATATTAGTTGATTCAGGAGCCACGCATTCATTTGCATCTACTAACTACGTGGCGAGACTCGGGGTTACGCCTAACCTGGTTAGCTACGAATACAATGTTACCATCCCCCATGGAACCTCTATGAGGACCAACCAAATCTTACGAGATAGCCCCGTACTAGTGAATGATAGGACCTTACCCGTTGACCTGATAGTCACTCCAATGAATGATTATGAAGTAATCCTTTGAATGGACTGGCTATCGAAATACGGAGCAGTTATAGACTGTAACCGTAAACAAGTGACCTTTGACCTAGAAGACAGCGAACCACTCACATTCATGAGAACTAGCAAGAGTAATAAGATTCCCAAGATTTCAGCAATGAAGGCACATCGTTTGCTCAAGACAGGATGTGAAGCTTATCTAATATATGCAATATCATCCGAAGAGCGTGCATCCCCAAAGCTAGAAGAAGTACCAGTAGTACAAGATTTTCCCGATGTGTTTCCTGAAGACCTACCCGGACTTCCGCCGGATCGTGAGATTCAATTCACGATTGACCTAATGCCAGGAGCTTCACCGATTTCTAAGGCACCGTACCGACTCGCTCCAGCTGAACTGAAGGAATTGAGGGAGCAACTGGATGAACTGTTGCAAAAAGGGTTCATTCAGCCGAGCTTCTCACCATGGGGAGCACCAGTCTTATTCGTTAAGAAGAAAAATGGATCGATGCGGCTCTGCATCGATTATAGGGAGCTGAACAAGATTACAATTAAGAACAAATACCCCCTCCCTCGAATTGACGACTTATTCGACCAACTACAAGGCGCAACCGTCTTTTCAAAGATCGATTTAAGGTCAGGATATCACCAATTGAAGATTCGAGAAGAGGATGTTCCGAAGACTGCTTTAGTACCCGCTATGGACACTACGAGTTCTTAGTCATGCCTTTTGGGCTGACTAATGCGCCAGCAGCATTCATGGACCTGATGAACCGGGTATTCAAGCCATTCCTAGATAAGTGTGTTATCGTATTCATCGATGACATTCTTATCTATTCGAAGACCAAGGAGGAACACGAACAACACTTGAAGATCATACTGGAAATATTACGAGAAAAGCAGTTATATGCGAAATTCAAGAAATGCAAGTTCTGGCTCAATCAAGTCGCATTTCTTGGGCACGTTATCTCAGGAGCGGGAATTTCTGTCGACCCCAGCAAGATTGAGGCTATTAACAACTGGCCTCAACCGACGAACGTGACAGAAATACGGAGTTTTCTCGGACTAGCCGGGTATTATCGGAAGTTTATCAAAGATTTCTCCAAAATTGCATCAACCCTGACGAAGTTAACAAAGAAGAATACTCCATTTCAGTGGGACGATGCTTGTGACCAGAGCTTTCAAGAACTCAAGCGACGACTCACTACGGCTCCAGTGTTGACTATTCCCACAGGAACTGGAGGGTTTTCTGTTTATAGTGATGCATCTAAGAATGGTCTCGGATGTGTTTTAATGCAAAACGGAAACGTAGTTGCATATGCTTCCCGACAGCTAAAGGATTATGAGAAGAACTACCTGACTCACGACCTAGAGCTTGCCGTTGTAGTATTTGCTCTCAAGATCTGGAGGCACTACTTATACGGCGAGCGATGCGAAATCTTCACAGACCATAAGAGTCTGAAATATTTCTTCACCCAGAAGGAGTTGAATATGCGACAACGGCGGTGGCTTGAATTGGTTAAGGATTATGACTGTGTAATCAGTTACCACCCGGGAAAGGCGAACGTAGTAGCTGATGCACTAAGCCGCAAGACTGTGAATACAGAGCTACAAAGGCTCGACGTGGAGTTAATACCTATGGGCGAGATTGAGACAAGACTAGCAGCCTTAACGCTTCGACCTACACTGATGGAGCAAATTACGAAAGCCCAGGAGAGCGACGAGTTATATCTGAAAATTAAAGAAACTCCAATGGAACAAAGATCTCCAGACTTCGCCATACGAGACGACGGAAGCTTATATTACAGAAGACGTTTATATGTTCCTAACGACGCTGAACTACGCAAGACTATCATGACGGAAGCCCATACCATTGTCTACTCTATCCACCCGGGAGCGACGAAAATGTATAGAGATCTACGAGCCAACTACTGGTGGCCAGGAATGAAAAGAGAAATCGCAACCTTCATAAGCAATGCCTGACGTGCCAGCAAATTAAGGCGGAGCATCAACGACCGGCAGGAACCTTACAATCCCTGCCAGTACCTGAATGGAAGTGGGACCACATTACCATGGACTTCGTTGTTGGCTTGCCTAAAACTGTGAAAGGCCACGACGCTATATGGGTCATCGTTGATCGATTGACCAAGTCCGCTCACTTCCTGCCTATCAGTTCAACATTCTCAATGGAACGATACGCGGAATTATATATTCAAGAATAGTACGACTGCACGGAGTTCCAATTTCGATCGTTTCCGATCGTGATTCCAGATTTCTTTCCAAGTTCTGGATGAGTTTACAAAAGGCCATGGGAACCAAGCTATCATTTAGTACTGCCTACCATCCTCAAACAGACGGGCAGTCTGAACGAACTATCCAGACATTGGAAGATATGCTAAGAGCCTGCGTGCTCGACTTTAAAGGAAATTGGAGCCGATATCTTCCATTAATTGAATTCTCATACAACAACAGCTTCCACGCGACAATCGAAATGGCTCCATACGAAGCGCTATACGGACGCAAATGCAGATCTCCAATACATTGGGATGAAGTTGGAGAACGAGCAATATTAGGGCCCGATTTAGTGCAAGAAATGACAGAAGCAATATCAAAGGTACGAGAACGGATGAAAACGGCTCAAAACAGACAGAAAAGCTACGCAGACCAAAAGCATAGACCACTGGAATTCCAAGCAGATGATTTTGTATTTCTGAAGGTGTCCCCAATGAAAGGCGTTAAGCGGTTTGGGAAAAAGGGCAAGTTAAGCCCGAGGTATATAGGACCGTTCCGAATCCTCAGAAAAGTTGGCGAAGTTGCCTATCAACTGGAACTACCGAATTCGCTAGCTCAAGTGCACGATGTCTTTCATGTATCGACGTTACGAAAATACGTCGCAGACCCAAGCCATGTGCTGAACACTGAGAATCTTCATCAACAGCTTAAGCCAGATTTGAGCTACGAGGAAAAGCCAGTACAAATCCTAATGTACGATATGAAACGACTACGGAATAAAGAAATTCCGCTTGTTAAGGTATTATGGCAGAATCAGTCCACGGAAGAAGCTACGTGGGAACGGGAAGATGATATGAGAAACCACTATTCTGAGCTATTTCTCCTTACCTGATTTCGGGGGCGAAATCCCTTTTAAGGGGGGAGGATGTAATACCCGAGTCCCGTAAGTAAGCCGGCCAATAAATTTGCATACATATTATGTGACTTACGTGACTGTATGGTACATGTTTTTACAATATTATATGATTACATGCTACGTATGATACCATCTTATATGTGCTTATGAGTTATTAGGAAAATTGATCGGGTATGAGTAATTATTAATATGATTAGTTATAAGACATTTGAAATATATAATAGAACTATTGAAATTAAAAACCTGGACTATATCATGATTGGGCTACATTTAAATTTAAGCCCAAAGTGTTAAGAAATAAATATTAGTAGCAAAAATTTCTTAAACCCGGAACACTCGAAGACTTATCAAGGAAGGAAAGACATAATAATATTATAAGACTTATTACATGAGAATTAGATAAGCTTGGTAAAAGTAGAAGCTAACATCATTTGTTGATTATAACACGCAAGGAAAGATAGGGCTAAGAAAGAAATACGTATATTATACTTACGAGAGAGGATTTGGGGAGCTATCAAAAGTTAAGCAAAGACAAGAATTCATATATCATAACACTTAGTGGAGCACCATCAAAAGACTAGTGGAGCACTGTCGGAGGGACATAAGTGAGGAGGAAAAAGAAGGAATTTGAAAAAGAAAAAGCTTAGAAAGGTATAATTTATTATTCTGATGTTTACATATATTAGCATGCATAGAAATTGGTATGAAAGTTGGGTGTGTACGTTTAGTTCACAAGGGTTTATAATAATTAGAGCTTTATAATTCGGTTTTATCAAGTTTAAATTTCAGTAGGATAAGACATAGCTCACTTTTATGAAGCTCCCAAATATTCAATCGGTTCTCTGAAGGGTTTGAAAAATATTCAAGGTTCACGAATGATACGATGGTGAATGTCGACCTTGTTAGCTTAATGAAAATGATGCCGACATCTTTCCACCACCAAACTCGAGATATATTTATAACTCATCTCGACATTCACCAAAGCCATATCGAGATTTTTATTTGTAAACACATATCGAAATCTTGTGTGTGAGGTTAAGGCACATCTCGACATTTTGATGTTAATCACACACCTCTCGACATTCCCTATAAAAGTCTAATGCATATATATCGACACCTTGGTTATAATATCAAAGCAGGTCTCGAAGTTTATATACTATGTGGAGATTATCATGAAAATGTCGAGGCCATGTTATGTCTTATATCAAGAATTGTTCCACCATCAAACTTGAGATTTACCCCCAGAAAATGTCGATATGTTGCTTAGTATAATATCGAGATCTTGTTGCATGTTTAATTGTCGAGAGATATATATTAAAGTATATAGATTGGAAAATGTCGAGAGTTATTCGTATAATGAGCATCAAAATTCTTAGTGTAATGTCGACATTTGGTATCTATAACCTCTCGACATTTTGACCTATAATGTCGACATTTGGCATTCTATAACATTTCGATATCTATGTCAAAATCATATCGAGATTTTATCTTGGTTAGTATAGAACTCGAAATCTTAGCGTAATGTCGAGACATATCTCGTGAGATCTATTTCTGAAAATAATATTTCTTAGTCTAGGTCAAAGTTCTAAATCTTAGGGTTCCCAAATTTATAAAAGTCCAAACTAGGGTTTTCAAATTAAGCCATTTTAGTAAAAGTATAACTAGACTAACAAACCCTAATTTTATATGTTCCTATATTTAGGGTTTGAAGATTTACGACTTACCGTACGATAAGATTAAATAAGCTAAGGATACCAGGTAAGTGGAAGTCCCATTTACAACACATAACTATATGGGCATGAAAATTATATGTTATGTGTTCTATGATTTTATGTGACTTTCTACGTGAATTATTTGCGTTATATGACACGCATGATTTAATTACATGATATTATGGCATGACATGCATATTCACGACATGAGCATATGCACGCACGTTAGAACGAAAGGCATGATATAATAGCGTGCATAATATACGATCGCCTGAGAGCGATAAATATTCGCCGATATGGGCGTCTGATGTCGACTCACAGTTGAGTCACGGCTCTTCTATGCTACCATGGTGACGTCGTATGGCGCTACCGTCAAGACATGACATGTACAAGGCAAGACATGACATGTACAAGGCAAGACATGATTTTAGGGCTAATGCCCTCATGGCGGGTCGTGAAACCTGGAGCATGCGAGCTGAGGGAGTAAGCGACACCGAGGGTACCTCTGGTGTTGACTACCTCAGATTAGGCTACCAGTGTGAAGCGTCCGCGTGGCGTATGAAACCACCTTGGGACAGAAAAGGCGCCCTAGGGTTAGCCTCCCTTGAGTGGGTATTGCCACTTATATTTATTTATCCCTAGTGGATTCGAGCTCCATGATGGTGCATAGCAAGATAGCCGAGGGCCCTACATGACAAGACAAGACAAGGAAAAATATGAGGTCTAGGGAGCATTGGCGCGGATGCCTTTGCGAATTTAGGACACGTGCATGGCATGCATGGCTTTCACTTACTGAGCTTTATAAGCTCATTCCACGTATTTATGTGTTGTAGGTTCACGGGATCACGGTACGTGATCTTTACGAAGGCGAGGCCAAATTTTGAAGCTTCCGGAGGACTTTTGAGGTGGCAGTGTGTACATGGATGCGACCTGAGTGGCGGGCCGATAGGTTATTATGAACACGCATGCGCACTCTACCTTGTATTTATGTCCTAGGAATATTTTGCACTGTACAGAAGAATTCCTTTATATAAAAGGAAAAATTTTGTACGCATTTTCGTATATAGATTTTAATTATATCACATGCAGTCACATAAATTAGTAGTAGTAAGAATGACGGTAGGAGTTAGGGGCGCCGCAGCCAAGCAGACTTTAAATTCGATAAATAAATAATAATGCCTTTATTATAATGAAAATAATATTCACTACTTTATTTTAACAGTATATACAATAAAACTGTCTATTGACCTATACATCATTGTGCGCCCTATACTATTCCTAGTCCTCGTATGGCATTCCGAGGGCACACTCCCTAACAAAATATGCCACGAGGTGGTATATATAACTGAACTCCTTAGGAAGTAAGGAGTGTGTTGTAGCAAGGAATCAGAATCGAAATACAAGAATCAGAATTTTTAGAGAGAAATTAGCACGAAACCCTTGCTTGAGCTCCAAGTCATTTCTCTCTAAAGCTTAATTGGTAAATCTCGATCTTTAGCTTTCTAATTCCTTAGATTACAATCTGTTCTTCATAGATTCGATCTAGGTTGGATATCTGGGGTCCTAACAATTGGTATCAGAACTGAGCGTGTTAGGATTTGGATTGAATTATGAATTTTCGACTGATTTTTTTTTAATTCTCGTGCGCTGTTCTTCGCTAAGATTGGGAATGATTCTTCAAAATTTGATATGTTTCGCTGTTTTTAGGTTTTGATCAACTGTTTTAGACTAGTCTGAGCAAACAAAGGAGAAACTCTTCAAGAAACCTTCCACCGATTTCTTGTCCTCCTAAATGAACTAAAAATGAATGGAATTACGAAAAATGTGATGGAGATTAACATCAAGTTCCTTGGATCACTTCATTCAGAATGGGAAGCAACAACAATCATGATGAGACAAATGAACGATTTGACCAAAGTTAGTATCCACACCTTATTCGACCATCTCAATCAACACTCCAATTATGTGGAGAAATGAAGGGAGAAAGCTGGGCCAGTGGGAAGCGACACACTTGCACTTATGACTGAAAGATCACCAAGGAAGCAATCAAAGGACAAGGAGATCATCCAGACATCTCAAGTTCAGGAAGGAGGAGATTCAGACACTGATGGAGAACATGATCTCACCAAACATGGGGATAAGGAAATCACACTCAAGGAACTTGCAAAACAACTCACTTTGGTCTCAAACTTCGTACAAAAGAAATACTATAAGAAGCCTGGATCCTCATCCAACCGTCAAAGAACTTCCTCTAATTTAAAGGGAAAGGCTCATGATGAAGAACAGAACCCTGAAACCGCCCCTCAAGCTGGAAAATGCTTCAATTGTGGGAAAGCTGGACAGTTTGCCGGAGAATGCAGACTGCCAAAGAAAAAGAATGTCAACTATTATCGAAGAAAGGTTCAGTTGGCCGAGCAGAAGGGGAAAGGAATGGTCTTGATGGCTGACAGGATCATTGGCTTGAGGACACCTCAGACAGCGAGGAAGAAAACATGGCGCTAATGGCCAGACTGGATGACAAAGAAGATGAAGCTGAAGGAAGTGAGTCAGAAAAGGAAACCAACAACGGCTCAGATATGGTTGAGGTAAGCGAAGCTGACTATGACTCATTACTTAAAATGAAAAATGAATTTTTAACTCTCTATAAATCGAATAAACAGGGTAAAAATAAAATTAGAGAATTAGAGGCGAATCTACAAAATAATCTAAAAGTTTTAGATAAGTTCAGGTATGAAAATGCATGTGAGAAAAATCGTGTACTTGTTGCTAATGAGAAAATCACTAAGCTTGAAGCTCAAGTGCTAAAATCCGAGGCTAAAGCTAAGGAGTTAGCCGTAGAAATGAGGTCCCATATCGATAAAGCAATGGACACCTCAATAAAATATGACTTACTCTATAATGAACATGAAAGCCTGTACTCCAAGATTAAAAAACTGGAGGACCTCTTAACCCGACGAGAGCAAACAGAACAGACATTCTTTCTTAACAAACCTGTCAAGGTCGACTTCTCTAATCACCACAAGGGAGTTGGTTTTGAAAACCCACGCCTGTTAAAGAATGGTATAGACAATGCACCCTATTTATATGATGTCCAATACATGCAGTTATGATGTATGACAAAACTCATGCCTTTTGTTAGCGAATTCGAAAAGGATGAGACGCATAAGAAAACTGAGATATCATTTGATTATAAAGAATTAAACGATAGTTATAAAGAAAGAGAGTGTCCAGCAATAATCGAATTCGAGTATGAAATCCGACCTATTGAAGGAGATACCTCAGAAGAATCGACGAGTGAGACACAAATGAGTAAGTATGCATCAGGATATATGCCTGGATGCATAAAGAAAATTAGTGATCTACACTCCACCCTCGAAGGAGAAGAAAGTCCTTTGATAATGAAAGGCAGATACTTCTCGAGGAAATTTCGAAACTTAAAGAAAAATTAAGACTACAATCACTCACATATACCTTGAATTCTAATGATAAACTTTCCTGCACTAATGCTTTGAAATTTTCAAGACCCACGAAAGAACCATTGAAAGGACAAGTCTGGGTTAGAAAAGAAGATCTTTTGAAGGAGACTCATGATTTTAAAGAACCTCTTGTTATTGATTTCTTTCCTTCCAAAAACTTTGTATCGTCTTCAATATCTCATGTATCACATAATTCATCTTTTCATTCAAAAAATCGTTTTCCCAATTATATCGTTTTCATAAACAAACTCACGAAACGACTTCAAATGACATGCCTTTAAAGAAAAGGAAACAATCAAAGACAAAACCTGCTAGGGAACCCACAAAACAAACAAAGAATTCAAAACACATCCCCAAAGCTAAGACAAAAGGAATTCCGCTACTACAGAAATGGGTTCCAAAGCTTAAGACTGAGGAAACCCAAATCCAAGCCCTAGAAACTTTTAATGACTCTGTGTATGATAGTAAGTCTTCCGCCGTCAATGTTAAATCTCGGCTAGGAAATGGGTTAAATCTATACGGACTAACAAGTACAACAGAGGAGGACCCATTTTTAAATGGGTACCTAAACCCCTCTAGTTTGATTTTGCAGGCCCCGCATGTGTGGTATCTTGATTCAGGTTGCTCCACACACATGACCGGTAAGAAATGACTGTTGAGCAACTACGTTGACAGGCCGGGTGGACTGGTACGCTTAGGAAATAGCAATGGAGCCAGAATCCTTGGTTATGGAGGCTTATATGCAATCGACTCACAATCAATGAAGTTTCCCTTGTTGAAGGACTGGCACACGACCTCTTATCCGTAGGACAGTTCTGTGACATTGGACTTCAAGTTGTGTTTCAAAAGAGGACATGCAAATTTCTCAATGCCCATGGGGAAGAACTTCTTACTGGAACTCACAAAACAAATCTATACACCATCGACATTAGGACTATCAGACCAAAGACAAATATCTGCCTGATCTCCAAAGCAACATCAGTTCAGAATAACTTATGACCAGCAGCTATCTCATCTTAACTTCAAGACTCTCAACAAGCTGTCAACCAACAAACTGGCCATTGGACTTCCACCACTGAAGTACCAGAAGGAGCATATGTGTTCAGCTTGTGAGAGAGGAAAAATGAAAAAGGCCTCTCATCCTACAACACACACAGCATCCTCTCAACATCCACTAGAGTTACTACATATCGATCTGTGCGGCCCAATGCGAACAGATAGCATCAGTGGAAAGCTATATATGATGGTTCTTCTAGACGATTACTCACGCTACACTTGGGTCCACTTCTTACGGACAAAATCAGAGACAGTTGAACATATTCCAAATCTCATCAAGACAACACAGAACTTGCTACAGTGCAGTGTTAAAATAATGCGATCTGACAATGGTACAGAATTCAAGAATCAACAGCTCAGTGACTTCTACGAATCTCTAGGGATTACTCAACAATTCTCTGCAGTCCACACTCCTCAATAGAGTGGGGTTGTCGAAAGATGAAATCGGACGCTCGTAGAAGCTGCCCGAAAAATGCTCATATAATCATCACTACCTCATTTCCTTTGGGCAGAAGCAATGAACATTGCTTGCTATACTCAGAATCGCACAAACATTCATCTAAGATTTGGAAACACGCCTTATGAACTTATAAACGAAAGATTACCCAACATTGCCCACTTTAGGATTTTTGGATGCAAATGCTTCGTCGCCAACGACCGCGAAGACAAATCTAATCTAGATCCAAAGGCTACTAAAGGAATCTTTGTGGGCAACTCTGCGCAATCTAAGGCGTATAGGGTATATCTTCGTGAAAGAAGAATTATCATTGAAAGTGTAAAGGTCACTTTTGATGAAGGTCTAGCAATTAATTCTGGACAAAGCAGCCCAAAACTTGAACCAACAACAGTTGGCTCTACTCAAACACGTATGGAATTAGGATAGCCCTCGAGTGGCGCTTCTGAAACGACCATTCAGAAACAGGGACTGACAATGGAAAGTTGGGATACGACCAACAACAAGCAGCTAAAGACATGAGACACAGTAGACCAACGTGTTCCAGCCAACAAACTCAAGAGGAAATGGATCTGGATCACCATTTTGAACACACGTTCTTTTCTATTAACAGAGACAAGGCAACCATCGATCCATTTCTTGCCACTGAACCAAGTCCAATTTCATCAACTTCTGAATCCGAATCCACTCCTGAACAAACATTTCCACTCACACACGGAAAACTCGGTCCCTACAACATCAACAGAGAACTCATTGGCTTCCGCTAGCAACACTACTGTCTCTGAGATCGAGTACCCACTTATTGAGGGATCAGAAATGGATGAAGCTACATTACCGCACGAAACGAAGTGGATTAGAAGTCACCCTACCGATCAAATAATAGGAGATCCCACCACAGGAGTAAAGACTAGAGGTTCGATATCAAATGAATGTAATTTTACTTGTTTCTTGAGCCAAATGGAACCTACAAGAGTAATAGACGCACTATGTGACCCTGACTGGATAGTAGCTATGCAAGAGGAAATCAATCAGTTCGAGCGTCTCAAAGTCTGGAACTTAGTCCCTCATCCAAAAGGCAAGACAGTGATCGGAACAAAATGGGTATCTAAGAACAAGAAAGACGAGGATGGTGTCGTAATCCGCAACAAAGCTAGGCTTGTTGCTAAGGGGTACAATCAACAAGAAGGAATCGACTACGACGAAACATTTGCCCCTGTAGCAAAAATCGAAGCAATTAGACTATATCTTGCATACGCAGCACATAAAGACTTTAATGTTTATCAAATGGATGTAAAGACAGCCTTATTGAACGGGATTTTAAAGGAAGAAGTGTTTGTCTCACAGCCCGACGAATTTCTCAATACAGATCATCCAGACATTGTATACAAACTCGATAAAGCACTATATGGATTGAAACAAGCTCCAAGAGCCTGGTACGAGGTTCTATCTGAATTTCTTCTCAACTCGGGTTTCAGTAAAGGGAAAATTGATACAACACTGTTCGTCAAGAAATATGGATCTGATACAACACTGTTCTTCAGCTCTACCAACCCTAAACTCTATGACGAATTCAGCACTCTGGTGAAGTCACAGTTTCAAATGAGTATGATGGGAGAAATGTCTTTCTTCCTTCGATTGCAAATCAAACAACTTCAGGATGGGATATTTATCAATCAGTCCAAGTACATCCACGACATTCTCAGAAAATATGGGATCAACAAAAGCGAATCTCAAGCACTCCAATGTCGACCTCATGCACCCTCGACGCAGATCACTTGGGTGAACCAGTAGATGTTACCCATTACAGAGGAATTATTGAATCTCTAGTCTACCTCACTGCCAGCCGACAAGATATTTTATTCTCCACATGCCTCTGCGCTCGATTCCAAGCTAATCCCAAGGAGTAGCATCTTCATGCTGTCAAGAGAATTTTGAAGTATCTGAAAGGCACTCCAGACCTCAAAATTTGGTATCCTAAGCACTCAAGTATGACACTAATAGGGTATTCTGATGCAGACTTTGCAGGCTGCAGACTGGACAGGAAAAGCATATCAGGACACATTCAATTCCTTGGCGACAAACTCGTAGGTTGGGCCTCTAAGAAACAAAATTGTGTATCAACTTCCACGGCAAAAGCAGAATACGTCGCTGCCGCAAATTGTTGCTCACAATTTTGTGGATCAGGACTCAACTACGAGACTACGGGTTTGATCTAAATAAAATTCCTATTTATTGTTATTCCAAAAGTGCCATAGCGATTACATGCAATCCTGTTCATCATTCACGCACTAAGCACATAGATCTTCGATATCACTTCATAAAGGACCGGGTAGAAAGAGGCATAATAGAAATGTACTTTGTCAATACAGAGATTCAACTCGCCGATTTGTTTACAAAAGCATTGGATGAAAAACGTTTCCAATTCTTAGTTGCAAAGCTGGGAATGTTGAATCTCAATCTCTAATTTCGATTATGCCTCCCTACGGTTCACGAATTGTCTATCTGCTATGTTTTAATTTTCTATTATTATGTGCGTGTTTCTTTGTTACTTAGAATTTTTTATTTTTGCTGATGACACTACACATCGAGGGGAAGTAAGTGATTCATTTATTTTTTAAGATACTCGATAGGCATTTTATTTAGGGGGAGATTGGAAGAGTCTAGTCCAAACTTGCGAATATTAAAGGGAGTCTTTGTTTAAGAAATCCAACTATTGAGGGGGAGTTTTCAACATAAGACTCTCAAAACACATAAAACACTCATAATACGCAAATTACTCTCAAAAGCTAGTATGCCTTGTTAAGACCCAAAACAGAATAGCGAGTAAAGCAACGAATAAGCACAAAAGAAGAAAAATCTCAAAGGCCAGCATATCCAAATTATGCTCAAAATTACGCCTAAATTCTGCCTGTTCTTTGACCTTCTTCTCTTCTTCCTGCTTCTGCCTACTCATCTGTATGTGCGAAAACGAGAAAATACGAGATGATTATGTTTTAGTCTTAAGATACTTAGGTGTGGTTTGAGCCATGTCTATTTATAAGCACGAAACTATAACGCCATTTATTGGCCCGACATAAAGACGAATTTTTGACCTGAGGAATCAGCGTCGTAAAAGAAAATGATGCTTTCTTCTTTGATTAACGTATCTTACATCACATAAATCGATTTTGAAAAACTCATAGATTTGATGTTATCTTGGTGATTGATCGAGTCAAATTGGTGGTATTAGGCTAATTATTACATTTTGTGTCTTTGATCAGTTGAAAATTTCGCATATCATATTAGTACTAATTCACAAGTCTATATCTGGTTCCTTCCAAAATTTTATCGTGAATCAATGCTTGGACTTCTCAAAATTCTTTGGTTCGCGAATTCCGTTTAAAATTCTGCCTTCAAGCCAATTCGTGAATTCTCCAATTGGATTCGTCAATCTCTTAGCCCAGTTCGCGAATCCGTGCATTTTTTAATCTTCAGCTCGCGAAGTCCTTTGGACTTTCATATCTCAAATACGTTTTTTTGGGTCCTTTCTTCAACAAACTCTGTGGCCCAAATCTACAGGCCCGAGAAGATTCGCGGACCATACTAGTTCGCGAAACAGATACTCAATTGGCGAACTCAAGATTTGCAATCGCAAAATCACCATGTTACAATGCGCGAAGTCATTCAAATGTTTGACCAGTCAATACTTTAACCTACTAGTTCGCGAATTAACAAAGTTTTGATTTGCGAAATACAGCTCAAAATTTTACGATCCCAATACCTATGACCAGGCAATCAGGGATAAAGATTCGGAGAAATGGCTTATAGCTATGCAAGCCGAAATGGATTCTATGCACGAAAACCAAGTCGCGAATCTACAGCCCAAGGGTTTGGAGCAAGTCCATTTATGGACTTAAAAAGCCTCCAGAAGCTGGAATCTTCATTTCAATGAAGTGGTCAAGGGCCACGGATTCTTGAAGAACGAAGACGAACCTTGCGTCTACAAGAAAAGAAATGAGAGCAAAATATCTTTCCCCGTATTGTACATGTACGACATCCTTTTGATAGGAAATGATATTGGCATGCTCTCGATGGTGAAAGCGTGGCTTTCGACCGAATTCTCCATGAAAGACTTAGGAGAAGCTATCTACGTCTTGGGTATTCAATTTTATAGAGATCGAGCGAATTGTATGTTAGGACTCTCCCAGGCCCTTTACTCAGAGGAGGTCCTGAAGCAATATAATAAGGACAACTCTAAGAAAGGGTTTCTGCCTATGCGACATGATATTCACCTTTGCAAGGCTATGAGCCCTCAAAGTGAGTTGGAGCGGAATGAATGGAATTGTGGCGACCCTACTTTTCTAACTAGGATTAGAGGCGGATTTCCGCAACGTAAGCCCGGAATGCCCGTCTAATTAAAACTTTTTCCTGAAATAATATACATTACTAAAAAAATCCGTCTACATCGTCATCCCTATACACGGGCCGCAGCCCCAAAATGTCAAAAGAACAAAAACCCTAAAGCCGCTCCACAGGTCTTCATCCATGCACTGTCCCCCCTCAAAAGTCCGTGGAGTGTAATTCCAGATTATCCAAGAACACTTAACAGATTAAACCTTCATAGAATGTGAATAGTGTGCTTTAGAGGTTTAGTGTTGAATACGTGAGATTTTAGTGAATGGAAACTTAGATTAATGAGTGTTAGGGTTTAAGCTTAAATACCTTGTGAGGTATTTAAGCTCATTGGGCCCCTAACAAGCCCATTACAAATACAACCCAATTACATAAAATAAAACATCTATAAAATACATTGTAAAGAAATTACAAGACTTAGAATTAATATTTTGGACACTTCTAAAATATTCCTAACATTCTCCCCCTAAGTGTCCAAATTACAATCGAGCTTATTAACTAAGTCTTCATTTCTTTTTTTCGAGCGAGGAGGAGGTGGAGGTTCTCTATGCGCCAAGTAGGTCTTCCTGAATCCCAGGGCAGTCTCGAACTGTCTGATGTCGTTCCGAAGAACGATTCGATATCTGATCTTCTCGACGAGTTTCCGTAGAACATCTTTCTCTTCCAGTTCTGTTCCTTCTAGTTTGTCATATTCGGAAACTGTCTTCTTCTTAGCCAGGAGTTGGTTAAGGATAATCTTCAATGTCCCATCTGAGAATTTGGAGATCTCTGACAGAAGAAGCACCTGCTTCACTTTCTTCTGAGCTTGTAGGTAAGTGACCCCAGGTTGTGGTTCAAGGAAGATAAATCCCTCTTCATACTTCTCGAGATCCTTATATCCATTGTTTGGACGTGTCAGGTTGACCTTGCTCATATTGCTTTCCAAGGCCATTTGGAAGTCATGAGCAACGAAACACTTGACCTGCCTCAGCATACATTCTTTGATAATCCGATAACCATCTCGTCTTGTGTGAGTGTCAAGGGGAAACTTATTGCGATAAATGTTGTAGAGCTTGTTGAGTTCGCCCAGTGGAAGATAGGGAAGATCTGCTTCTGAATATTTTATGATTTTCCTGTCATAACGATCAATTACAAAGACAGGGCCTACATATCTTCCTACCGCCCATTCGACATCCACAATATCACAGATGGCCGATTGATCCCTCATGTACTTACTGTATTGATCCTACTCATTCCTTTCTTGGCCGTGACTTCCCAGAGCATAATCTGATGGCTAAGTCCCCTATACGTCCCTCTTAGGTGCTCAACGCCTCGAAGATTCAGCTCGTTGACTCCCTTTATTTCTTCTTCCTTCCTCCAGATCTTTGGATAAAGATCCTCAAGAAAAGGTGCCTTGATCTTCGCGTTTCTCCAACGAGTTTCTATGAACTCGTAGCCCGGCGTCGGTTCCTCGGGCACCTGATGTTGAAGGAGTTCTGGAAGTTCTGGAAGATCTGCCTCAGGATTTTCTCCTTGCTCCTCTTCCTCTTGCTCAATGAAGCAGAAGTCTGCTGCTGCCGCCTTTAATAAATCACGAACATTTTCTATGCTAAGGCGGGACTCTTCTGCTGTCTCTGTTCTCGTCTTCCATTCCTCGTCTAAGATATATCTGTCAATGTAGCCTTGAGGACCCTTTGGACGAGGGGTTGTAGTTGCTTGGACTGGTTGGGTGGAGATCCTCGAGGGAGCAGACTCGACTTCACCAAGGGAAGTTGTCTGGTTTGGCCCAGGTGTAGCTTGTCTGCCTCTGGAGGACCTTGGTGGTGGATTGGGTGGTCGTGAAGAACTGCCTCCACGTGTTTGAACTCCGCGTCCTCTGCTTCTTCCGCCGCGAATAATTGGAGAGTTGGTTCTCGGTCTCTTGCTGCTCTCCCCCTCAGGACGATCCTGGTCGTGTGGATCGTCATGACGACGTTTCTGACTGGGGCCTTCTTGGCGGCATTGTCAGTTGGTATGCTCGCATCACGAGGTGGGATGACGCCACCTGCGACCAGCTTCCGGTATAGGTCTTCTTCTTCAATGCTTCGTTTGCTGTCGTGATCTATTATGCGAGCAATACCAACGTCAAAGAGCTCAAGCAGAGGCACTGTGTACAAGTTAGGTGTCGTCGGGTTGCATGGTGGCAGGGTGAGAAGACGGGGAAGTACCGGCTGTTGAGGAGGAGGTTGGTCAAATATGGGAGCCTTCCCTTTGTCGGTGGAAGTTGCTTGGACCGCCTCCTTAATAAGTCCTTTGACCCGTGGTAGGGTTACGGTTTCAAAGAACTCAAACAGCCGATTCTCCAAGTAGGCAGTCGTCACCTAGGTTGGGATAGATCCGGCGCCACTAGGGGTAGCCGTTGGCACACGTTCAGAACGAGGTTCTGTACGGTGGCCCTCGTCACCCGAAGTTTGTGGAACTTCGGAGTCCTTGGGTCTTCCGACCTCTCCTTGCGACACATCTTTCGAAGATGGTGCTCGGGTCGTTGTGGCCACGTTAGTGTGACGGGCTTGGGTGGAGCTGTCACCGGGATCGCCAAGGCGTCCCGTTAGCACGCGTCCAGAACTAGGTTCTGTACGGTGGCTCGCGGATGGTGAGCTGCTGAAATCATCAACATCCGAGAGACTTCCGTCCAATCCTTGAAGAGCCTCTATTTGGGGCTCTTCTATGAACGTTGAGACCTGAAGATCAGGATGAGGCTCGGGCTGTGTCGTTGGAATAGTTATGATTTGTTTTGGAATGGACACGGAAGCCGAGGCGAATGTGAAAATGGGGGGTTCTGAGGATTTTGAGACACTTGCCTGTTGGGAGACAAGCCAATGGTCGGGTTCGGGTCGCTCGTGCACCGGTGGGTCAATTTCGGTGTCTTCTATCCTGGAGGGTGACCCGGCTTTTTCTGACAAATTCAGTAGTAGTTATCTCGGGAATGTCTAGTTGTGGTGGTTCTAATTGTTCGGTATGTGGACGGTCCTCGAGTGATTGGTCAGGGATTGTTTCTTGGGGTGTAGTCGGCGGTTCGTGTGTGATTATTAAGGTTTCCGTAAGCTCTCTCAGTGTCTCACTCTCTCTTTCTCTCTCGCTCATTTCAGCTCTCTCAGTCTCACTAACCCCTGGGTTAGTCTCACGTGGGTTATCCTGTGTCATGGGGTGGGGAACTTTGTTTTTTAGGCAGTAGGCATCGATATGGTCGGGGTTTGCAAGGATGAGTAACTCGCGAGGGATTGGCATTGGAGTGCGCGAGTATTTCTCATCAGTCTTTCCTTTTTGAAGGTAGCGCAGTTTGGGTGGGGTGAAGTTTTCTTCCACGGGTCGTGATGGTATTCCTGTTGTTGTGGTCAGAAAATGGTGGATGATAAGTGAGAACCACCGAGGATATGGCAGATTCTGTGGCTTTTTGGACTTTGTTCGTTGGTGGAGTTGGTCGTCGAGATCTGTGATGATAAGCTTGGCAAAGTTGTAATTTCTTCGAAACACGATCCCATGGAAGATGCGAAGGATTGTGATATTGCATCAATCCCATCCTGAGTGCTTGGGTGAGAAGCACTTATTGACAAATGCAAAGAGCGTTCGCCAAGGATGCGGGATCATTGAGTTCTGAAAATGGGAGACAAACTTGATCGGCGTGTAGTATCCCATCCTCATCATGTCCTTCAGGAGCTCATCTTCGGAAGCCTCAGGTTCGTATTGAGATTGACTTGGCATTCTTAGGATACTTCGAATGAGTTCCCTTGTGATGGTGACAGTCTCAGTTGCTATTTGGGCCTCGTAGAAGATGCTATTCTCTTGAGCAATTTTGGTCTTCATTGTCCCCCAGAATTGTTGAAGGTAAACGGTAGGAACTTGGACCGAGGTGGAGAAAGCATACCCAAGATGGTGATTCCGTAGAATGGATAAGATGATTTCGTCCTTGCACTTGAATGTATTCAGGTCGAGTTGGAAATTATTTTCTTTGGTTGTTATCCATTTCGAGGTTGGGTAGACTAGATCCGTGGGTGTCGTCATCATTTTTTTTTTTGTTTTTTTTTTGTTTTTTTAACACCGGAATTCCTGCTGAAACTGCAACACAGAAGATAAATATGATTAGATATGCCATGATAGTTGTTATGAATAGTGATGGGTTGGGAAAAAATTTCGTTTTATGAAAAAAATCTTGGCCCAATACTTTGGCCCATTTGAGAAAATTTTGTCGAAACTTTCCTAAGTACGATTTGCGGGTTCACTTCAAAGTACTTAGTTTCATCTTGGCAAATCGTATTTTGCGAACTCAAAGGTTTGCGGGTTTAGTAAAAAGAACTTTGTGAAGTTTATCTCGCGAATTGAGAGGTTTGCGGGTTGGTTGAAAATAACTTTGCGTATTCTGTATCGCAACCTCAGGATTCGCAAATTGACTAGGTCAATCAAGGAATCGCAAAGCATCAATTCGCAGAATGAAATTTGCGAATCCCAAGATTCGCGATCTTCGAATTCGCGAAGTAGGCAGTCAGACGGTCAAAGCCGCAAAGTGAAGGACCCGCAAAGTGAGTGATTCGCGAGTTTGAGAAAAATAAACACTTTTGGACCCGCAAAGTTCCATTATGAAGAATCAAAAGGTACCCTTTTTTTTTAAAAAAATTTCGAACCCTAATAAAAAGAATCCATCGATTTGAAAAACCAAATTTGAGAAGATAAACTCGATTTCAGTACATAAATCAAACAGACAAGCTCGTGTTATCACTAAAAACAACAAAATTTCTACAGGAATCAACTGCAAAACACCTGTTCTTCGAGAAATCACTCCTGTAATTTAAGAAAATCAATCGTTAAAAAAAAAACTCCAGGAAAAGATAAAGCAACTTTTCATTCATACCACAGAGAAGACGCGAGTATGTGACGGTAACGATTTGAGCAAGCAAACCACAGAATATGCAAGCGACGATGGAAGATTTGATAAACGGGATTCGCAAAGGAGGGGTTTATGATTTGGGATTTTTTTTTGTTTTGCGAGTTCAGTTTGCGAATTGGTTTAAAATAAAAAAACTTCGCGGGCCTAAAGTATGAACCCTAGTTTTAGAGCTGGGCTGTAAACTTTTGAGATAAAGGCCCACTTCAGATTCGCGAATTCGAAGTAGATTGCAAAGTCACAGTAGTTTGCGAATCGATCAGTTTGCGATTTGAGAGCTGTGAGTTCGCAATTTTACTCATTGACTGGTCAAAATTGGAGATGGTTTGCGAATAACAGTTGTCTAAATGAGTTTTAGTTTGCGAATTCTAAGCTGAAAGAGAGAACTTTGCGAGCTTGTTGTTTTCAACCGCATAGTAAATTTTTATTTTGACAATTTCACGAATTGTTCACTAAGTGTTTAGCGAATTATGATTTCGCGAATTGAGCTTTTGATTCGCAAACGAGTATAGTTTGCGAATCTTAATTCTAATAATTGATTTGCAATGGAATTTTAGAAATTGACCTAGGAAGAAGAAAAAAATGAATGTACGAGATTTTCAGCTTACCAACGATATCAAGTAATCTAGTAATGACCCAAATACTACCAATTTGACGCAATCAATCACAAGGATAACATCAAATCTATGGGTTTTCAAGATCGATTTTCATGATACGATATCTTTATTGGAGAAGAAAAATCGTCGCCTTAGTCAAAAATTCGTCTTAATGTCGGGACAATAAATGACTTATGTTTCTGTCATCTAGTTTATAAATAGATATGTCTCAAGTCTCATTGAATTACCTTACATCTAAGAACTAACTTATTTCTTATTTTCTCGTTTACAGATGAATTGGCAGAAGCAGGAAGAAGAGAAGAAGCTCAAGGAACAGGCAGAGTTAAGACGTGACTTTGAGCATAATTTGAATATGCTGGTTTTTGAGATTTACCTTCTTTTGAGCTTATTCGTTGTTTTACTTGCTATTCTGCTTTGGGTTTTAATAGGGCATACGAGTTTTTGAGAGTTATCTTCGTATTATGAACGTTTTATGTGTTTGGGAGAGTTGTTGTACGAAAACTCCCCCTAAATGTTTGGATTTCTTGAATAAGTATTTGTTGAAAAACTCCCCCTAGATACAATGCCTATCGAGTATCTTAAAAAAATGATTGAATGAATTCACTTACTCCCCCTCGATGCATGGATATAGCATTTTAATGATTGAATGATTCACTATCCCCCCTCGATGCATGGATATAGCATTTCTCCCCTCGATGTTTTGCCATCAGCATTGGCGCTACATCGACTTATTGAAAACAGGAAAATTTATTGAAAAATAGGAAGTAAGCAAAAAAATAGAGTCCTAATTAACTAATTAACATAGTAAACACGCACAGAATAAGAGAGAAGTAAAACATAGCAAATAGATAAATAGTGAATTGTAGGAAGGCATAATCGAAATTAAAAATTGAGGTTCAACATTCCCAACTTTGCAACTAAGAATTGGAAGCATTTTTCATCCAATGCTTTTATAAGTAAATCGGCTAGTTGAATCTCTGTATTGACAAAGTACATTTCTATTATGCCTCTTTCTACGTGGTCCTTTATGAAGTGATATCGAAGATCTATGTACTTAGTGCGTGAGTGATGAACAGGGTTACATGTAATTGCGATAGCACTCTTGGAATCACAGTAAATAGGAATTCTATTTAGATCAAACCCGTAGTCCCGTAGTTGAGTTCTGATCCACAAAATTTGTAAGCAGCAACTTGCTGCAGCAACGTATTCTGCTTCCGTCGTGGAAGTTGACACACAATTTTGTTTCTTCGAGGCCCAACATACAAGCTTGTCGCCTAGGAATTGGATGTGTCCAGAAGTGCTTTTTCTGTCTAGTCTGCAACCTGCAAAGTCTGCGTCAGAATACCCTATTAGTTTCATATTTGAATTCTTAGGATACCACAGTCCAAGGTCTGGTGTTCCTTTCAGATACTTCAAGATTCTTTTGACAGCATGAAGATGCGACTCCTATGGGTTAGCTTGAAATCGAGCACAGAGGCATGTAGAGAATAAGATGTCTGGTCGACTGGCTGTGAGGTAGAGCAGTGATCCAATGATCCCTCTGTAATGAGTAACATCTACAGGTTCACCTAAGTGATCTGCATCGAGGGAGCATGAGGTGGACATTGGTGTGCTTGATGATTTGCTCTTGTCGATCCCATATTTTCTGAGAATATCGTGGATGTACTTTGATTGATTGATAAAAATCCCATCCTGAAGTTGTTTGATTTGTAATCTGAGGAAGAATGACATTTCTCCCATCATACTCATTTCAAATTGTGATTGCATCAGAATGCTAAATTCTTCACAAAGTTTAGGGTTAGTAGAGCCAAAAATGATATCATCCACGTAGATTTGCACAAGCATGATATCAATACCGTCTTTCTTTACGAACAAAGTAGTGTCAATTTTTTCTTTAGTGAAACCTGAGGAGATAAGAAAGTCGGATAGCACCTCATACCAGGCCCTTGGAGCTTGTTTAAGTCCGTACAGTGATTTGTCAAGTTTGTAAACAAAGTCGGGATGATCAACATTGAGAAATCCGTCTGGCTGTGACACATACACTTCTTCTTTCAGAATTCCGTTCAAGAAGGCTGTTTTTACATCCATTTGATAGAGTCTTTGTGTGCTGCATGCAAGGAATAACCTAATAGCTTCGATTCTGGCTACAGGGGCAAACATGTCATCGTAATCAATTCCTTCCTGTTGATTATATCCCTTAGCAACGAGCCTGGCTTTGTTTCGAACTACAACACCATCTTCATCCTTTTTGTTTTTAAATACCCACTTTGTTCCGATCACAGTTTTCCCTTTTGGACGAGGAACTAAGTTCCAGACTTTGAGACTTCCGAATTGATTAATCTCCTCTTGCATAGCCACTATCCAGTTAGGATCGATCAGAGACCACTCCGTAGTGCGTCACTACTCTTTTAGGTTCTGTTTGGCTCAAGAAACAGGTGAAATGACATTCATTTGAATGTGATCTTCTAGTCGTTACTCCTGTATTGGGATCTCCTATTATTTGATCAGTAGGATGATGTCGAACCCATTTCTTTTCGTGGGGTAATGTCGTTTCGTCTATTTGCGATTCCTCACTTAGTGGATAGTCGATTGCAGATGCGATAATGTTGCCGGCTGAAGTTGAAGAGGAGGCCTCTGTCTGCGTTGTTGTCAAAGTTGTTGGGATCGAGGCTTCTGCATCTGAGGGAGGAATTGTCTGGTTAGGAATAGGTTCTGAATCATGAGTTGACGAACTAGGACTGGATTTAGTATTTGGAAAGGGATCGGTGGATGGTCTTGTCTGATTTTGAGAGATATATATATGCTCAAAAAGTAGATCCAGATCCCGTTCCTCTTGAGCTCGTTGAGTGAAGCATGTGGGGTTGCTTTGTCTAGAATTGTCAGTTGCTTGTTGATCTGGCTTCAAACTTCCTTTGTCCGATCCCGGTTCTGAAGAGTTCCGTTCAGAGGCATCTCTCGAACACTCTCCTTCTTCTTTATGAGAATGAATAAGGTGTGGTGTTATAGATACTTGTCCCAAACTGCTATGTCCAGTAGAAAGTTCGAGTCCCTCATCAAAGGTGACATTTATAGTTTCAATGATCATCCTTCTATTTCTGAGAAATATCCTGTACGCCTTAGATTGTGCAGAGTAGCCTACGAAGATTCCTTCTTTTGCTTTTGGATCAAGCTTGGACTTGTCTTCGCGGTCGTTGGCGACGAAGCACTTGCATCCAAAAATTCGAAAATGGGCAATGTTGGGCAGTCTTCCATTTATAAGTTCATAGGGCGTCTTTCCAAATCTTAGATGAATGTTTGTGCGATTCTGCGTATAGCAAGCAGTATTCATTGCTTCAGCCCAAAGGAAATGAGGTAGTGATGATTGGATGATCATTGTTCGGGCAGCCTCTACGAGTGTTCGATTTCGCCTTTCGACAACCCCATTTTGTTGAGTTGTGTAGATAGCAGAAAACTGTTGAGTAATCCCTATGGATTCGTAGAAGTCACTGAGCTGTTGATTCTTGAATTATGTTCCATTGTCTGATCTAACTATTTTAACACTACTCTGGAGTAGGTTCTGTATTGTTCTGATTAGGTTTGGAGTATGTTCGACTGTCTCTGATTTAGTTCGTAAGAAGCGTACCCAAGTATATCGGGAATAGTCGTCGACGATAACCAGCATATACCGCTTTCCACTTATGCTTTCAGTTCGCATCGGGCCACACAGATCCATGTGTAAAAGCTCTAGAGGATGTTGAGTGGATGCTGTGTGTTTTGTAGGATGTGAAGCTTTCTTCATTTTTCCTTTCTCACAAGCAGAGCACATATGCTCTTTTTGATACTTCAGTGGTGGTAGTCCAATAGCCAATTTGTTGGTTGACAGCTTGTTGAGGGTCTTGAAGTTAAGATGAGATAACCGCTGGTGCCATAAGTCATTTTGAGTTGAAGTTGCTTTGGAGATTAGGCAGATATCAGTCTTTGGTTTGGCAGTTCTAATATCAATGGTGTAAAGATTTGTCTTGCGAGTTCCAGTGAGAAGTTCTTCACCATTGGCATTGAGAATTTTGCAAGTTTTCTCTAGAAACACAACTTGGAGTCCAAAATCACTGAACTGTCCTATTGATAAGAGGTTGTGTGTCAGTCCTTCAACATACGAGACTTGTTTAATTGTGAGTCGATTGCATATGAGATCGCCATAACCAAGGATTCTGGCTCCATTGCTATTACCAAAGCGTACCAGTCCTCCTGGTCTATCAACGTAGTTGCTCAACAGTTCCTTTGTCCCAGTCATGTGTGTGGAGCAACCAGAATCTAAGTACCACACATGAAGGGCCTGCAAGAATAAAACTAGAGGGTTTTAGGTACCCATTGAAATATGGGTCCACCTCTATTATGTTTGTTAGTCCGTTTAGACTCCCTAGATTTTCCTTTGTTAGTGGATGACACAGAGTCACTAATTATTTCTAGGGTTGGGATTTGTGTTCCTGCAGTTTGAAGCTTTGGAACCCATTTGTGCTCTAGTTAGGGTCTCTTTGTCTTAAGTTTAGACATGAGTTTTTTTGTTTTAGCAAGTTTGACAGGTTCTTTGATAGCTTTTGGTTTTGATTCTTGTCTTGACTTTGTAGTTTTGTTTTGAGGAATTGTTTTGTTAGTTTGTTTGGTGACATGATCACGCACGGAAACCTTTGTTTTTGTTGGAGAAGATAATTTTTCGATACATGACAAAATAAAGATGGTACAAAGGTTTTGGAAGGAAAATATTCAATGACAAAAGATGCATTGAGATCGCGATTCTCCTTCAAGATATCTTCCTTTTTAACCCATACTTGACCCTTCAATGGCTCTTTTGTGGGTCCTGAAAATTTCAATGTATTAGTGCAGGAAATTTTGTCATGTGAAATTAAGGTGTATGAAATTGTGTGTAATCTTATTTTTCTTTAAGTGAAGATATTTCATGAAGAAGTTTTTGCCTTTCTTCATCAAATGACTTTCTCTCGCTTTCGAGAGTGGAGTGAAGATCACTGATTTTCTTTATGCAATCAGGCATATATCCTGATGTAAATGTAGCCGTCGATGCCTTACTTTCCGAAACACCTGAGGTATCTCCTTCATTTGGGCGTGGAATATCTGACTCAAATTCAGTTATTGCTGGACAACTTCTTTCTTTATAACTATCATTTAATTCTGTGTAGTTAAATGATGTTTGAGTTTTACTATGTATTGATGTCTCATTTTCACTGACAAAAGACATGAGATTTGCCAGGCAACCTGTCTGCATGAATTTTGAGATCATATAGATAAGGTGAACTTGATATGCCTTGTTTTAACTTGCATGGATTTTCAAAACCTAGTCCTTTATAGGGATTGTAGAAATCAACGTTAGCTGGTTTGTTCAAGAATATCGTTTGTTCTGACTGATCTCGTCTGGTTAAAATGTCCTCCAATTTTTTGATTTTGGAGTACAGTCTTTCCCTTTCTTTACATAGTAAGTCATATTTAGTTGTAGCGTCCATTGCCTGATTTCTATGAGATTTCATTTCCTTTTCTAAATCCTTGGCTTTAGCTTCGGATTTTTGTACTAGTATTTCTAGCTTAGCAATCTTTTCATTTGCTACAATTACACGATTCTTCTCACATGCATAATCATATCTAAACTTATCTAATACTACTAAATTCTTCTCTAAGTTAGCTTCTAGTTCCTTGATTTTTCTTTTACCTAATTTGTTAGATTTATATAAGGATAAAAATTCATTTTTCATCTTAAGTAAAGAATCATAATCTGCTTCACTTACCTCCACCATGTCTGAATTGTTAGAGGTTTCCCTGTCTGACTCGCTTCCTTCAGCTCCAGCTCCATCTTCTTCGTCATCCAGCTTGGCCATCAGTGCCACGTTCTCATTCTCGCTGTCTGAGGTATCTTCAAGCCAATGGTCCTCTTCTGCCATTAAGACCAGTCCTTTTTCTTTTTGTTCAGCTAATTGAACTTTTCGGCGGTAATAGTTAACATCCTATTTCTTGGGCATTCTGCACTCTCTAGCAAAGTGTCCATTCTTACCGCAGTTGAAGCATTTGCCGCCTTGATGAGGAGTTTCAGAGTTGTTTTCCTCATCTTGAGTCTTTCCTTTAGAGTTGGAGGAGGTTCTTTGACGATTGGAGGAGGATCCAATCTTCTTATAATACTTCTTTTGCACAAAATTCGAGACCAGAGCGAGTTGCTTAGCAAGATCCTTGAGGGTAATCTCCTGGTTTCCATGTTTAGTAAGATCATTGGATTCGTCATCAGAATCAGAGTCTCCTCCCTCCTTAACTTGTGATGACTGGATAATTTCTTTGTCCTTGGATTGTTTTCTTGATGATCGTTCAGTCATAAGAGCCAGTGAGTCGCTTCCTATTGATTTGATTTCCTCCCTTCATTTCTCCACGTGATTGGAATGTTGATTGAGGTAGTCAAATAATGTATGAATGCTAACTTTGGTTAGGTCGTTCATTTGTCTAATCATAATTGCAGTAGCCTCCCATTCTGGATGAAGTGATCATAAGAATTTGATATTGATCTCCATTACGCTTTTTGTGACTCCATTCATCTTTAGCTCGTTTAGAAGAACAAGAAATCGATGGAAGGTTTCTTGGAGAGTTTCCCCTTTGTTAGCATGAAAGCGGTCATATGAGATGAGTGTGTTCGCCATTCTTGCCATTTTATTGACTTCTGTCCCCTGCATCATAATTCGAAGAGCATCCCACATTTCTTTTGCGCTATCACCACATTCGAGTTGCATCAAAATGTCATTGGGAATGGCTTGCATCATGTATGATTTCGCCACTTTGTCTGCCTTTAGTCGCAGTTTTCTTCATCACTGCATTGGTCAGCAGTTTTCAAGATCTTATGTTCCTCTCTTGCAGGAGTGGTGTCAGTAGTGGCGGGAATTATGGTCCAATACTGTGTAGATCCATTGTAAATAGATTCCAGCAGGTTCTCAGAATTGTCCTTGCTTTCTATGAAGTTGATGAATCTTCTCTTCCAGACTGCGTATTCTCCATGTCGGATGATGGGAGGTCTAACATCATTTCCCATGCTGAAAGAGTCCATTGCTTGTGTTTTGGATATGATCGTTAACATGTAATGTGAGGAAAATTGGAATTGAATTGTGAATTTTGGTCAAAATCAAATTTAGAATTGATTTTGAAATATATGGGTATGTTTCGCAAGAGTGGATAGTACTAAGAGTTTTGAGGAATTTTACTCGTTTGCGAATTGAGAAAGTGATTTGTTACTTTGCGAATTGATCTGTGAGTTCGAAAAGTTATCGCTTCACGGGTTAATGAGAAGATTCGCAAACTATCTTGATTCGCGAAGTGAGCAGAGTTCGCAAAGTGCTATTTGAGTTCGCAAATTGACCTGAATCCGCGAAGTAGTAGCAAGTTCGCAATGAGTCAAGAGGTCGCAAAGCGTTTCGGATTCGCGAAGTAGACAAGAGTTCGCAAAGACCTGATTTTGCTAGTTGATAATTGAATCCGTGAAGTGAAGAAGAACCTGAGACGTTGATCTTCGAAAATCTGTCGGCTTGGTAACGTCGAACCCGCAAAGTAGAACTTTGCGAAGTGTCGATGCACAAACTTGAAAACCAGCAAACCAAGTGTGGAAACTTAGAATCGCAAAGTAGCCTTGTGAGATGAATGCGCCACGAAATCAAAAGAAATCCTTGAGTTCGCAAACCTAGTTCCCAAAAATAATTCCGTTCGCAAACTCAAGAACAGACTGAAGGACAGGGCTGTTCTTCAAATGTTTTAGACAGAAATCCAACAAATCTGATACAACCTCCACGGAGACCAATTTGATGACTCAGAACTGATAGCTACACAAACTTGCCTTAACAAACAGAGTATCTACGAGAATGGCTTATACACATGAGTCTGAGCTTTGTAACAGAGGATGACTACCACGCAAGAGCTCAAACTGCTTAATTCTTAAAAGCTTGAAATGAAGTTTCCTCACCTACACGCTTGCTCTGATACCACTTGTAATTCCAGATTATCCAAGAACACTTCAACAGATTAAACCTTCGTAGAATGTGAATAGTGTGCTTTAGAGGTTTAGTGTTGAATACGTGAGATTTTAGTAACTGGAAACTTAGATTAATGAGTGTTAGGGTTTAAGCTTAAATACCTTGTGAGGTATTTAAGCTCATTGGGCCCCTAACAAACCCATTACAAATACAACCCAATTACATAAAATAAAACATCTATAAATACATTGTAAAGAAATTACAAGACTTAGAATAAATATTTTGGACACTTCTAAAATATTCCTCACATGGAGCACCGCCACCAGCCACCTTAGTCTTGACGTATACCAGCGTAAGACTCAGTACTACAACACGTAAACACTGAGCGATTAGCCCAGTAGGTGAATAAAATGCATGTATGCAAGTGTGCGCTCAACCCATTCCCAATATCTCACATGCCAATGCACACTATGTATTTTCCCACAAATCTTGTTTCACACAATATGGGGCCCATGGTTAGGCTCACGCGCGCAATAAATCATGGGTGATCACACCCGTAATTAGCGGTAAACTATGCTGGTAGTGCACTGATCGATCATGTCAATGGCCACCAACCAGGTCGTCTCTTCCACAATAAATCATGGGCGATAACGCCCGTATCCATATATATATATTATGGGTGATAACATCCGAATTTCATCTGGCGTTTTGCACCTCGAACTGACCACATCCGAGTAGACAGATCGATCACGTCTGTCTCGGCCAGGAAATCTGTGAGCCTAACAAGTCGCAATTATCTCAATCCACCCCACTTAACAATAGTTGAATCATCACCGTCTCAAAACGACGGAAATCATCTCTCAGCCCGATATGATATGCACATGCCATGCCATGCATATACGTGACAGTACATAAAAACATGGTTTCACATGAAACGTACATAAATCATGTAAATCACGTAAGTCACAGAAATCATCGAATCACATAAAGCACATAAATCACATATGTGTTTACGCGTTGTAGATGGATGACCCACCTACCTATCCTCCTGCTAAAGTCAAATAGGAGATCTGGTGGAGCCTCTATAAATCGGTCATGATATAATAAATATTATTAGTATCTTTATCAACTCTTGTACTGTACGGTCTAAAATAATTATATTAGAATTATTAAAATATTCTAAGCTGGAGATGACCTAAATCGCCCTACAGTTCATCCCAATCCAGAAATTCATATGTTATAAGATATTAGAACCTTGGGACATCAAAATATGTATTATCAAAGTCAGTTTCAAAAATCATATCAAACCTAGACTACAGTACACCTTAAAATACTAAATTTCTAAAGAGTATGATAAAATCTAAATTAAAACCCTTATTAGTATTTTATGTTCAAAAATTATTTAATACTCATGTAAACCCATGAAATCATAATCAAACCTTGAAATAATGAAATAGTGAAAAGCTTAATCAATTGCTGAAAACTTGGTGTAGTTGACTAATACCGAAAAGTTTGTTTGAAAACCCTAAACATCTCAAAAAAATTGGGCAGCATCCAATTCCTCGGAGATAAACTCGTATGTTGGGCTTCTAAGAAACAAAATTGTGTGTCAACCTCCACGGCAGAAGCAGAATATGTCGCTGCTGCAAGTTGTTGCTCACAAATTTTGTGGATTAGGACCCAACTACGAGATTACGGGTTTGATCTAAATAGCATTCATATTTATTGTGATTCCAAAAGTGCCACAGCAATTACGTGCAATCCTGTTCACCATTCACGCACTAAGCACATAGACCTAAGATATCATTTCATTAAGGACCAAGTAGAGCGAGGCATAATAGAAATGTATTTCGTCAATACAGCGATTCAACTGGCCGATTTGTTTACAAAAGCTTCGGATGAAAAACGGTTCCAATTCTTAGTTGCAAAGCTGGGAATGTTGAATCTGAACCTCTAGTTTCGATTATGCCTCCCTACGGTTCGTTTCTTATATATCTGCTCTGCATTTGAACTTCTTGATTTTGTGCATGTGTATCAGTTAATTCAAATGTTTCTTCTTTGGTTCTAGTTTTTCTTTTTTTTCCCTAATAAATTTTTCGTAGTTTCCAATAAGTCGATGTAAAGCCAATGCTGATGGCGTTACATCGAGGGGGAGAAATGGGGAAATGCTGATGACGTGAACCAAAATGCTACATCCGTGCATCGAGGGGGAGTAAGTGTTTCATCAAATTAATTCTCAGATTCTCGATAGGCATTTTATTTAGGGGGGTTTAACTCTAAAATCCAAAATACTGAGGGGGAGTAAGTGTTTTTTGTAAATTAATCATTCAATGATTCATAAGCTTTTTAGAAAACGAAGAACACTCTCAAAACATCCCAAATGAAAATACACTCAAAATACAACAGCACGCTCTCAAAGGCTAGAACGTCCTGTAAAGACATAATACATAACAGCTAGAAAGGCTACCAATAAGCACAATAGAACGAAAAGCTCAAACACTAGCATATCTAAATTGCGTTCAAAATTATGCCTTCTACATGTTCTTCAGTCTAATTCTCTTGGTTTTGCTGCATCCAGTCCATTTGTCTCTGCGAGAATGATGAAAATGTGAGAGTAAGTTAGTGGCAAACTTATGAAATTGTGATATTGGTTCGAGTTCTCTCTATTTATACGCATAATTTGAACAATAACATCAAAACTTCTCCAACCAACATAATCAATGATACAGCCAAATCTCTGAATTGAGGGTTCATCGGCGCGAAAGAAAGCGATACTTTCTTTGTCGATTTTCGGAATTTTGTCTCAGACAAATCGGTCTTGACAAACTCGTAGATTTGATTATTTTTTATTATTGATGGAATCGTATGGATGTTACAGGACTAAAGTTTTTAAATTATTATATGTTTGAGCTTAGTAGAAAATCCGTCATTTCAACTTCTGAAAATATTTTTATCATTCACGAATTTTGCTTCACAAACTTTGCCTTTCTTACAAGTCGCGAATCCTCCAATTGGAATTGTTAGTCTAGATCGCGAATCAGGGCCTTATTTTGTATCTTCAATTCGTGAATTCCCTTGGACTTTTTATGTTTCAAATTAATTATGGGCCTGTCTGCCGAAAAACTCTGTGGCCCAAATCTACAGGCCCGCAAAGTTTCTTGAACCATACTAGTTCGCGAATCGGAGACACAATTCGCACTCAAATTCGCGAAATCACCGTGTCACAATTCGCGAAGCCATTCAAATGTTGACTAGTCAAATCTTCAGTAGTAGTTCGCGAATCGGAGACTTCACGAACTACAATTCGCATAATCACTCTAGATTCGCAAATCAGTAGTGGGCCTTCTACTGAAAGTTTCGCGGCCCAGATCAACCTTTCGGCCCGCGAAACTCACATAACCTAATTCGCGAAATTCCCAAATCAAATTTCACGAACTCTAAAATCTTCAAACTCTCTCTGTCGCGAGCTCATCGATCTTCCCAGATTTTGCAACTAACTGTGCTTCCTCGTCATCACTGATTTGTGCTGTTCGGATTTAACACTCTCACACACTCAACGACTTTGTAGGGGTAAGAATAACCGCTGTTCGGATTTTATAGTTTCGATTATTCTGGTGAACAGGACTTATCGTGTTGATTTGGAGAAATTAGTTCATCTTTGTGTTTAGGGCATTCGATTCTTCAGTTATTCTTGAATATTTGTCATCATTGTTAATTTTTAGGTTTCGATTCTTGAGTTTGTGTGCTTTAAGAGTATGGTTCGGTGAAAAAGAAATTAGGTTTCTGTAGAACTTACTTTTTGATCTTTCAAATCCTATTTCGCGAACTGAAAATGTGTTTTGCGAATCCATTTAGTCACTGACTTGTCGATTCGCGAATTGTTATGTTCGCGAATTACAATTTTTTACTTCTTTGACTTAGTTAGTTTCCCGAATTCTAGTTCGCGATCTCCGTGTTTGCAAGATGGAATTCGCGAACTGAGGTTTAACGATGGACAATTCGCAAATTATCGAGTTCGCAATGTGTAATTCGTGAAACCTTTCAAAATCAAGTTTTGCGAACTGAAAATTTCACGTCTTCGTAATTGACCAAGTCAATTCGCAAATTGCGATTTTCAAAACTTTCAAATAGATTCACGAAACATACTCAGTAAGATTCGCGAACCGATAATTTCACGATGTCAAATTGACTAAGTCAGTTCGCGAACTAAATTAACTCAATTTTCAAAATTGATTCGCGAAACTCACTTAGTAAAATCTTTAACTGATATTTCCACAGATTCGCGAACCACACTTAGAACAACTCGGCAAATTCTTCAAACCACATTTTGGGCCAAATAGTGCTGGGCCGAACTATTTCTCATTTTTTTTTCAAAATTAAATATTAGCCCACACTATTTATAACACAATCGCACATAGTCTATTTTCGTTGTCTCTCGTGTTGCAGTTTAGACAGGATTTCCTGGTGATAAAAAAAGAAAAAAATGACGACACCGGTGGATCATGTGTATGCAACCTCAAAGTGGATCGTGATCAGAGACAATAATTTTCAACTTGACCTGCGCACCTTCAAATGTCAAGAATAGATCATCACATCTATTTTCAGAAACCATCATCTTGGATATGCCTTCTCGGCATCCGTCCAAGTCCCCACTGTTTATCTTCAACAATTTTGGGGAACAATGACGACCAAAATCGCACAGGACAACAACATCTTCTACGAGGCCAAGATTGCAGATGAGACTGTCCAAATTACCAAAGAGTTCATCCGAGGCCTCCTCCGACTGCCTAATCAACCTGAATATGAACCTGAGGCATCTGAAGACGAGCTCATTGCATATACGCTCAAAATGGGTTACTACGTTTCATTCGACTTTGTCTCCCGTTTTCAGCAATCCATGATTCCACATCCATGGCGAACTCTCTTTGCAATTGTCAACAAGTACTTCTCACCGAAGCACTCATGCTGGGACAGATGCAACCTTACGATTCTTCGGATCTTCCACGGAATCGTCTTCAGAAAAAATTAAGACTATGCAAAGCTGATCACACTAGACCTGGACGATCAGCTCCACCAGAGATCGAAGCCCAAATCGAAAAAGACACAGAACCTGCCCTATCCCCGGTGGTTCTCCCTACTTATCCACCGTTTTATGTCAACAACACCGGGAATACAACCACAACCTGAAGAAGAAAACTATACACCGCCCAAACTCAAATTTCTCCAGAAAGGAAAGAGCGATGAAAAGTACTCGCGTGTATCTATGCCCATCCCTCGCGAGTTACTCATCCTAGCAAACCCAGACCACATAGAAGCCTACTGTCAAAAATACAACGTTCACCACCCCACGACTCAGGACAACCCATCTGAGTCTAACCCAGGGGTTAGTGAGAGTGAGAGAGACACCATAGAACAGAGAGCAATAACATATATCGAAACCGCCCCTCAGGAACCTCTGCCTACCCCTCAAGAACCAATCCCTGAACAACCACTCGAGCAACCACCACAGCCCGAACAGATTGAATGACAGCAAATAGTCGTTCCCGAAGAAACAACATCTGAAGTCCCTCAGTCAGAACAGGCCGGGTCACCCCCTAGGATAGAAGACGCCGAACTCGACTAAACGGCGCAAACTCAACCCGAACCAGACCATTCGCTTGCCTCCCAACAGGCAAGTGTCTCAAAATCCCCAGAACCACCCCAAACTACAGACGCCTCGGCTCCCGTGTCCACTCCACAATAAATGATAACTATTCCTATGACACGGCCTGAGTCACAGCCTGTTGAACAGGCCTCAACGTTCATAGAAGAGCCCACGATTGAGGCCCTTCGAGGACTGGCTAGAAGCCTCACGAATAATGATGACGTCAGCAGCTCACCATCCGAGCCACCGTACAGAACCTAGTTCTGGACGCGTGGTAACGGGAAGTGGCCCCGGTGAAAGCTCCACACAAGCCCATCTCACTGATGTGGTCGTAACGACCAGAGCACCATCTTCACAAAATGTGTCGCAAGGAGAGGTCGGAAGACCCAAGGATACTGATGTCCACACGACTTTGGTTGACGAGGACCACCGTACAGAACATAGTTCTGAACGTGTGATAACGGCTAACCCCAGTGACGCCGGAGCACCCTCAGCAACTCCTCAAGCTGTGACGACGGCCTATCTGGAGAATCGCCTATTTGAGTTCCTTGAATTCTTCACTTTACCACGGGTTTGAGGACTCATAGGGATGCCATGCAATCAGCCTCCACCGACAAAGGAAAGGCCCCCATGGTAGAACAACCACCGTCACAGCCTCAGATCATCTCACTACCACCACGAGTAGCCCGTGAACCCGATCCATATCATATGCCTCTCCTTCAACTCTTCAACATCGGAATTTCTCGCCTTCTTGAACTCGACAATCAGCAGACTCCAGAAGAAGAATAATTTTACCGAAAGCTGATTGCGAGTGGAATCATATCTAACCCGACTACCTACCGCCAAGAAGGATCAAGTCAGAAGCGTCGCCATGATGATCCTGACGACCAGGATCGTCCTGAGGGGGAGAAGAGGCTGAGAACCGCATCTCCTGTCATTTGTGGCGGACGACGACGCGGAGCTCAAACTCGTCGAGGCAGTACTTCCCGACCATCCAATCCACCACCACCAAGGTCCTCCAGAGGCAGACAAGCTACGCCAGGGCTGAACCAGACAACTTGATCGAGCGGATCGAGTAATAAAATAAAACGAATATCGACAACTATCCTACGCTCAACAGGCAAGTGTACCTATCGAAAATAGCATAGAAATGGCAAGTATTCGAGTATCGAACCCAAAGGAACTATATACTTCAGAAAACCGTCGTTTAAATATCCTAGTAAATATTTTTGGGTTGTTGAGACGGTAAATAACAATAATTGAAAATACAACTGAGTAAAATGGTATGGAGAGGAAAACCCTTATGGAAACAGACGTATTTGAGATTTTGAATCCCCCTAGCTCGACCAAAACATATACCTAGTACACGTAAGCAACGCTATTATTAGACCGTGGAGATTCCTACAACATGCGTACGAATTCATACGACTGACGAAACTGCGCCTTATCATACGAGACTCGCAAACAACTAATCAACGCATTAAGTAGCCGGGCAAGCTTCCCTAACTACTTAATCGATGATCGCATTAAAATCACGGTGAATCCCGCTATTAGATTTGACTCTAATCCGGCGGGGTAGTTCAACCTATCTCTAGCGATGAGTTTATTCCGCTCGTTTACGAGTGGTCTAATCGTTCGCCCCTCTCTCGAGCGTAGCGCACGATTTCCCAACTATATTAACTAAATCACATAGACATGATCGAGCTAACTAGAAAATTTCAATCACATAGACATAATCAAAATCATATGCTTCTTAAACGAGTCATAACAATAGCAAAACATCAAATACACGTAAACATACGATCGATCGCACTAGGGTTCATCTCATCTCAAATACACAATATTGAGCTACTCATAATGATCACAACAAAACACGTAATTAACACCGAAGATATCATAAATGCTTCCCTGAATTCGGCTTCGAAGTTAATCTCGTCCTTCACTGAGTAGTTTTATCGAGCACGTGGTGAACGAACTAAATATGTGTATGGGAGGTGTTCTTGGGTTTTAATGAGGCAACGTGTTTGTACATATATGAGCTTAATTGTGTACCTTTTTACCTCACGTTCCTCTTCCTCCCTTCTCTTCTCCTCGCGTTGCTCTTTATATAGAGTTTTTCCTTCTTTCTTGTGCATTTTCTTCAACGTGAATACCAAGGGGAAGAAATTTTGAGAGATCTTTTGCTTCCAAAGTCTTAATTGCAGCCCCCAAAAACTGATTTCATGTCTGCTATTAGATTGAATGGCTTGTCTTATGCAGAGAATTGGTCCCAAGCTCTTACGTGTCTGATCTTTGCTCTGACTAATGTGGCATATGTCGATCTGCCTTGACTTTTAACGCTGCCATAAAGAGGTTCACGGCCTCTTATATGCATCCTCACGGCCGTGACAACTTAAAATCTGAATAAAAACACGTCTCTGCCCACGTTCACGGCTTCGTATACTATTATTCACGGCCGTGAAGAGTTCGGGGGTTAGAAAATGGGTTTCTGCCCGCCTTCACGGCCTCAAGCACCCCCTTTCACGGCCATGAAGCACACTTCACGGCCTGGTTGGTCAATGTTCACGGCCGTGACACAATCGGGTAAGAAAATGGCTCTCTGGTGCGCTTCACGGCCTCGTACAAATCATTCACGGCCGTGACTGGTTTCCTGCAAAACAGCAGCACGTTCAAAAATTCATATCTCCCAACCTAGAACTCGGATTGAAAATCCGTTCGGTCAGATTCAATATTAACTAGTCCTTTATCTATGGTTAAAATTTCAGGTCCATCGGACATCGTTTACCCCGCGAAATTGGAGAAATATGAAACTGTCGCAAAACTGCCGTAAAACGTTTGATTTTGTTGTGAAACCATGTTATAGTGCAGAAATAATCAAAACGACTTCAATTATCATACAAACGACTTAAATCTAACAAATATAAACGTAAGAAAATACGTTTATCAAATATCCCCACACTTAAGCGTTTGCTTGTCCTCAAGCAAATAAATGCAAATGGCATATAAAAGTATAAAATCATGCAACGTATCAATTAAGAATGAAATCACGTAGGAGATAATGCAAGTAAAGTCGGAAAGCATATTCGAAATCAACAGCTAACCACACGACTTCCTTAGAAATACCTATCAAGATCCGCACCTCACAAAGATTCACTCAAATCACTAAGTGTATGGGTTAAGATGTCGGTGATATCTCTCGGGTCATGCACTAATCTAATCCCTACCATAAGCTTGCAAGTGATTCGTAAATCTACTACTTTTAATGATCAAGCGTGAATCGGAAGGTCTTTACCGGGTTATAGTAGGGTTCAACTGACTATATTGGAGAATAAACTTCAATCGACAATATCAAAGTGGTCATGTCGGTGTCGTGCCATTGTTCGATAGTGCACCGGATGCATCGTGAATAGCTCTTGCCGACTTGGATTTTTTTTTTTTTTTAAACCTTGGCTAAGCCCCTCTTCTCTCATTTTTTTTTTTAGCACGAGAGATTATCAAAGGAAGGGTTCTTAACATCTTTTCCACGTATCTAAGCTCCTCTTCTCGTGTCATTAAGCTCCTCTTCTCTCAGTCCCTTTGCGGGTGAAAGATTATCGATGGAGGAGTTCTTAACGACAGATTATTTAAAGGAGATTTTTTTTTTAGAACAACGGCCGAGCTACACTTTTCGACATTGGCACTCAACCTCCATTTTCTCTATTCATCGGGTAAAATGATATCTGAAAGCTTCTCAGGTCAGTGGTTTATAATTCAGGCATAAAGTGGCTAACTACGGGGCCAGTCGTGGTTGGATACTTTGGCTATGGACTGAATTCCTAATGCCTTCCTCATTTTCACACAATCACACTTTAAGTAGTTTCAAAACGTAATACACAAGCAAGTTCTGAATAGAAATAAATTAAGCATGATTCACACAACCTAAAGAAGTGAGCAAGAAGCTCGTAGGCTCAAAAATCTCACAAAAATCGGTTATGTGTACGAATCTCTCAAGTATCGCCAAGTTCATCATGTAAGAGAGAAGTAGACTACGCATATGTATCCTAATTACTCACAAAATTCCAAACATAAAGTCGTTCCTTCATGATACGAAACATGATTTTCGAAAAAAATTAATGCCAAATTTTCGAAAAATTAATGCCAAAATTAATGCCAAATTCCAAACATAAAGTCGTTCCTTCATGATACGAAACATGATTTCGAAAAAAATTAATGCCAAATTTTCGAAAAAATTTCTACCAAAAATTACGACATGCACGCATATAACATGTTCGCCTAAATTTCACAGCCCCCTCCCCACACTTAAGATTTACGTTGTCCTCAACGTAACAATCATGTAACACATAGAAGCGGAAATAAATAGATAAACGAACTTCCCTGAATAATTCGACGTGCATGCTTTGTATGGCTCCTCCCCACACTTGAGATTTAGAATTCCCTGCGATCATCGAAATACATAAACATAAAAACTAAAAAAAAATGCGTATAGGAAAATAAAGGAAAAGCATAAGATAGACTTGGGGTGCCTCCCAAGTAGCGCTTTCTTTAATGTCTTTTAGCTAGACATCGTCTATTGATGATATGACCACCGGGCTACTTAAGCTCCAAACATGGCGGTCCCTCGAATGAGCGCCTCTCTTTATCATGCTCCTTACTTCCCTTAATAGCCATGTCATTCTTCTTAGTGACTTGCAACGTACAGAACTTGCCGCCAATCTTATCCTTCTTTCGTCTAGTTGGGTATGGAATCTCCGGTTCACATGCCTTGATAGAAAGCTTAGTCGCAATTTCTTGCTGCTTGCCGAGTTGCTCATCCTCTATATGAACTTCTTCCGTTTCGACCTTCTCTACCACTTCCTTTACTTGCTCTTCTTCGTGTATCTCTTTTTGGCCCTCGATGGGATTCCTCTTTGCAGCTTTCTTCATGGAGCTTATCTTGGCCATGTATTCTCCGAATGGATCTTTTGGTATTCCCCGTGTTAAAGCTGTCGGGAAGGGAATTTTTGGTTGGTATGACCTCACGAATGGTTGATTGATCTCCTCCTCGCTTAAAACATTACGGCAGTTCTCCTTCGGATTTTTCTCCATATTGCTTTCTAATGTTCTGGGAGGGCACTGTTGAAGAGTCTCAGCTATCTGTCCGACTTGTTTCTCTAATGCTCTCAATGAGGACTCGGTATTTTGTAGTCGGGCTTCTTGAGTATCCAAGCGATAATCGAGCTTATCCATCAACTTGGCAACCTTGTCTGCAAGCTTATCCATCCGGCACTCGGGAGCATTCTCATAATTTCCGCCTTGGAACCCATTTGCTATTTGATTCTGAAATTCTAGTGGAGCTGGTTGATAATTTTCGAAGGCCATGTTCGAATGAAATTGGGGAGCGAAATTTCTCGGACCTTCGTAATATCCTAAATAGTCGACCTGCTCCATCGAAATAAAGGATGGACATTGACTTGCGTCATGGCTGCCACCGCAAGTAGTGCATAGAGGGATATATGTAGGGTATGGATGAGGAGGCATGAAAGCTGTGGGGATCATCGGGGCATGCTGCAACTGTACAGTGTTAACGGCTGACTGCATTGTAAGATGCAGTAAGGCTGCATTCATTAAGGTCTGCATTTGAAGGCCGTTTGCTGTAATTTGTTGTTGTAGGACGTCGAACTTAGCATTGAACGCGGTTGTGTCGGTGACGTCATACATTTCTGGCAATTACTTTGCCTCCGATTTACCTAGAATAAAAGAAAAAAAAATACTCGTAAATAATACTAAAAATAATAATAATCACGCACAATAATAATAACAACAACAACAATAATAATAATAATATAGCTAGAATAATAAACTAAAGTTTCCCAAATATCAATAGTTCCCCGGCAACGGCGCCAAGAACTTGATCGAGCGGATCGAGTAATAAAATAAAACGAATATCGACAACTATCCTACGCTCAACAGGCAAGTGTACCTATCGAAAATAGCATAGAAATGGCAAGTATTCGAGTATCGAACCCAAAGGAACTATATACTTCAGAAAACCGTCGTTTAAATATCCTAGTAAATATTTTTGGGTTGTTGAGACGGTAAATAACAATAATTGAAAATACAACTGAGTAAAATGGTATGGAGAGGAAAACCCTTATGGAAACTGACGTATTTGAGATTTTGAATCCCCTAGCTCGACCAAAACATATACCTAGTACACGTAAGCAACGCTATTATTAGACCGTGGAGATTCCTACAACATGCGTACGAATTCATACGACTGACGAAACTGCGCCTTATCATACGAGACTCGCAAACAACTAATCAACGCATTAAGTAGCCGGGCAAGCTTCCCTAACTACTTAATCGATGATCGCATTAAAATCACGGTGAATCCCGCTATTAGATTTGACTCTAATCCGGCGGGGTAGTTCAACCTATCTCTAGCGATGAGTTTATTCCGCTCGTTTACGAGTGGTCTAATCGTTCGCCCCTCTCTCGAGCGTAGCGCACGATTTCCCAACTATATTAACTAAATCACATAGACATGATCGAGCTAACTAGAAAATTTCAATCACATAGACATAATCAAAATCATATGCTTCTTAAACGAGTCATAACAATAGCAAAACATCAAATACACGTAAACATACGATCGATCGCACTAGGGTTCATCTCATCTCAAATACACAATATTGAGCTACTCATAATGATCACAACAAAACACGTAATTAACACCGAAGATATCATAAATGCTTCCCTGAATTCGGCTTCGAAGTTAATCTCGTCCTTCACTGAGTAGTTTTATCGAGCACGTGGTGAACGAACTAAATATGTGTATGGGAGGTGTTCTTGGGTTTTAATGAGGCAACGTGTTTGTACATATATGAGCTTAATTGTGTACCTTTTTACCTCACGTTCCTCTTCCTCCCTTCTCTTCTCCTCGCGTTGCTCTTTATATAGAGTTTTTCCTTCTTTCTTGTGCATTTTCTTCAACGTGAATACCAAGGGGAAGAAATTTTGAGAGATCTTTTGCTTCCAAAGTCTTAATTGCAGCCCCCAAAAACTGATTTCATGTCTGCTATTAGATTGAATGGCTTGTCTTATGCAGAGAATTGGTCCCAAGCTCTTACGTGTCTGATCTTTGCTCTGACTAATGTGGCATATGTCGATCTGCCTTGACTTTTAACGCTGCCATAAAGAGGTTCACGGCCTCTTATATGCATCCTCACGGCCGTGACAACTTAAAATCTGAATAAAAACACGTCTCTGCCCACGTTCACGGCTTCGTATACTATTATTCACGGCCGTGAAGAGTTCGGGGGTTAGAAAATGGGTTTCTGCCCGCCTTCACGGCCTCAAGCACCCCCTTTCACGGCCATGAAGCACACTTCACGGCCTGGTTGGTCAATGTTCACGGCCGTGACACAATCGGGTAAGAAAATGGCTCTCTGGTGCGCTTCACGGCCTCGTACAAATCATTCACGGCCGTGACTCGTTTCCTGCAAAACAGCAGCACGTTCAAAAATTCATATCTCCCAACCTAGAACTCGGATTGAAAATCCGTTCGGTCAGATTCAATATTAACTAGTCCTTTATCTATGGTTAAAATTTCAGGTCCATCGGACATCGTTTACCCCGCGAAATTGGAGAAATATGAAACTGTCGCAAAACTGCCGTAAAACGTTTGATTTTGTTGTGAAACCATGTTATAGTGCAGAAATAATCAAAACGACTTCAATTATCATACAAACGACTTAAATCTAACAAATATAAACGTAAGAAAATACGTTTATCAACTTCCCTTGGCGAAGTCGAGCCTGGCTCTTCGAGGACCTCCTCCCAACCAGTTCAAACAATCACAACCCCTCGTCCCAAAGATCCTCAAGTCTACATCGACAATACATTCTAGAAGAGGAATGGTTGATGAGAATAGAGACGGAAGTAGAGTCCTGCCTGAGGATTGAAAGCGTTAGAAACTTCTCACAGGCGGCGGCATCAAACTTCTGTTTCATCGAGCCAGCAGAGGAGGAGCAAGGAGAAAACCCTGAAGCAGATCTACCAGAACTCCCAGATCTTCTTCAACATCAAATTCCCGAGAGACCGACGCCGGGTTACGAGTTCATAGAAACTCGTTGGATGAATGCGAATATAAAGGCACCCTTCCTTGAAGATTGTTATCCAAAGATCTGGAGAAATGAGGAAGAAATAAAGGGGGTCAACGAGCTGAATCTTTGAGGTCTTGAGCACCTAAAAGGAACGTCCAGGGGTCTTCGTCATCGTATCATGCTCAGAGGAGAATCTAATGAAGGCAGAGTGAGTAAAGAACAATGGCGAAGACATCTCAAAACTCAAACGGCCATATATGATATCCATGGAGTTGAGTGGGGGATGGGAAGATACATAGGCCCTGTATTTGTGATAGAAAGGTACGATAGGAGAACCGAAAATATACAGAAGCTGATCTTCCCTACTTTCCACTGGGCGAACTGAACAAGATCTACAGCATATATCGCAACAAGTTCACCCTCGAAACTCGCGAGAAACGGGATGGATACAGAGCTATCAAAGAATGTATGCTGAGGCAGATCAAGTATTTTGCGTCGCACGACTTTCAAATGGCCTTAGAAAGTAACATGAGCAAAGTCAACCTGACTTTGCCTGATAACAAATACAATGATCTTGACAAATTCGGCGAGGGATATATCTTCTTAGAACCACAACCTGCAATCACTTATCTACAACGACAGAGAAATCAGATGCAGGCAATGTTAATATCAGAGGCCGCCAAGTTCTCTGATGGAACTCTGAAGATAATCCTTACCCAACTCGTGCCAAGACAAGAGACGATCCCTGACGATGCACAGCTTGAAGGCACGAAAACCGAAGAAGTACTCGTACTGGATAAATTTATCAAGAAAATCAGAGATCGACTCGTTCTCCGAAACGACGTTAGACAGTTCGAGACCGCTCTGGGATTCAGGAAGACATACTTAGCTCACAGGGAACCTCCGCCTCCTCCCCGCTCGAAGAAAAAGAAGAAGTGAAGACTTAGATAATAGGGTTATTTGTAATTTGGACACTTAGGGAGAGAATGTTAGGAATATTTTAGAAGTGTCCAAAATATTTATTCTAAGTATTGTTACTTTTTTATGATGTAATTTATATGCTTTACTCTACTTAGATGGGTTGTAGATGTAATGGGCTTGTTAGGGGCCCAATAGGCTTAATACATTTCAAGGTATTTAAGCCTAAACCCTAACAACATTCTAATTAAGTTTTCCATTCTAAATCTCACGTATTCAATATGCTTAAGCCTCCAAACTTACTGTTCTTGGATAATCTGGAATAACACGCACGTTGAATTCCATCTCACGTCGGTGTTTATTTGTACGGTAGCTCATGCGATACTGAGCTCTTTCCAAGTTTGACCTCAATCGTTGAGGTACCTTGTCCCGTTCCTCTAAAACTTCCGCAACTGCATAATTTTGCACCCGTCTTGTATAAATCGTCGTATAGTTGGTGGCTGTCTCCTAAACCACCTTGAGTAGGGTGAGTTTCGCCGTTGTTTGAAAGGATGTGTTGTACCCGTATTCTGGCCATGCTAACCACCCTACACACTTTCTTGGCTGCTCCAACGGAAAGCATCGCAAATAAGTCTCGAGTATTCGATTAATAACCTTGGTCTGGCCATCCCATTGGGGGTGATATGCAAGACTAAATTTCAGACCGGTTCCATGTAGTTTAAACAATTCCCGCCAAAAAGCACTCATGAATATCGGGTATCGTTCGCTAACTATCATTCATGGAAGACCGTGTAGTCTCATCTTTTTCTGGAAGAACTTCTCAGATAAATTCCTTGCTCGAACTGGCGTACTCAACATCTCAAAATGCCCATACTTTGATAACCCGTCTACGACAACCAAATAGTAGTGTGGCCTTGGGATTTTGGCAAACCCGTAATTGCGACTATCAAGATTTCTTCCCAGACCATTACTGCAATCGATAGCGGTCGTAACGATCCAGCCGTATGTTGTGCTTCATACTATAGCTGCTAAAAACCAACCCGACCAGACAACCCGACACGAACCGCACCCAAAAATAGCAAGTTTGGGTTAGCATTTTCAACCTGTTTAAGTAAATTGGTAAATCCCAACCCAACACAACTATCAAGTGGGTCAGGTCAGGGTTAGAATTTTGAATCTGAGATCAACCCGAATCCAACCCATTTATCAACACATTTAACCCATATAATATAAATTATTAAAATATCCCTTAATTAAAGTAAATAAAAGGAAGAATGAATCATATGCTCGATGAGTTATGCTATTATGTCATGAAGATGAGGGTTGAAGATCCAATGAGAGCATGGTCGAAAGTTCAAGTTAATTATCATCGATTTCGATCGATACCTAATAACTATGAAATAACTTGCTATTTAACTATGTTTTGTGATACTTTTGTCAATTGAAACTTTTATTGTTTCTTATTTGTGTTGATGTTTTAGAAAAAAGAAACAACTGCTTATCTATTGTTGTTTGCTTAATTTGGTTTTATAGTTCTGTTTATTTTGTTTGTTTTTGCTTTTCTTTTTAATTTTAAACGGGTTGGCGAGTTAACGGGTTAGACTTGAGTTAAAGCAGGTCAGGTTTGACTTCAATATTTCATCCCGTTTTACCACCCCTATTTCATACTTTGATTTCTGACCAACTAAGCATCTACTCACGTATTCCTTAAGGCAATGATACATCCCTCGTCAATAGACGCACGAAGCGATTCGTCGATAGGTATGAAATACTCCAGCATGACCCCCAGTTGGTGTATCATGAAATTCGTACATCAACTTCGGAATCTAGGCTGAGGCAGTTAGTAAGACTACACGCCCTTGGAGTGGGTCAGTTTGGGGCTGGTTGTGACGCTCAGGGCCGATGAGGGCGGGGAGTGATCACCGGTGCCAGAGAGGTGCACAGACAATGAATGAACCGTTCCCACACCCGAATGAGAGAGGATCATGAGACTGACAATGTATGAGCGTGTCAGGCTAAGAATCGTATAAGAGAATTGATAGCACTACTCATATCACCAAGGTCGACCTACCTTTTCGGGAGTCCATCAATAAGAACTTCAAAGTTAAGCGTGCTTGACTTGGGGCAATCTTATGATGGGTGACACCCTGGGAAGTTTGCCCAAGGTTCGTGTGAGTGAGGGCAGAGCACGCTGGAAGATGGTGGTGATACATTGGATCCAAACTATCAGTCTGGTGCGGTGGGCCTAACCCCACATGTCCCAGTAGGGACGGATGTTATAAGTGGGTCCCGCTATGGGACGGGAAGTTACACTTGTCGCGGACGAACAATCGTCGACGTGCAGAAAGCGAATGATGAGCCACGCTCGCCGAAAAATTTGTTCGATTTACCCATGTTCCTCCTCCTTCCAAGTGATACTTTCTTTCGATATTGGGCAATTTGCATTGCCGCCTCCAAGTTTTCAGGTATCGGGATTCGAACGTCGCAATGGAGACCTTCCATCAGCCCGTTCATGAAGTATCTCATATAAAGATCTTCGCTACGATCGGGCACTTAACTAGATACTTGAATAGAGAGATCAATACAGCTGATGATGAAGTTTGTTTGCTTGATGGATGCCAAGTGCTCGTATGGACTTCCTTCATATCTATCATTTAATCGAATCGTTAGAGCATTGGTAAGCTATTGCCATGTGAACCCGGGTTTACGAAGTTGAAGCCAACAAAACCAATTAAGAGCCAATCTAATAACCCGTCCCATACCGGGTGTCGCTGTAGCATCGGTTCCTATCGGGATTAGTGGGGTTGGGCCCACCACACTCCGACTGATAGTCTGGCCCCACTGTATCACCATTTAACCTTTCAGCGTACTTCGCACTCACTCACACGCACCCTGAGAAACTTCCCCAGGGGGTCACCCATCCCTAGATTGCCCCAAGTCCAGCACGCTTAACTTCGGAGTTTCTATAGATGGACTGCCACAAAGGTAGGTCGACCTTGGGGATATGAGTAGTACTATCAATTCTCTTATACGATTCTTAGCTTGACATGCCCATACATTGTCAGTCTCAGGATCCACTCTCATTCGGGTGTCGGATCGGTTCATTCATGTACCCTCCCCATGGTTTGCACCTCGGACTGTAATCCCATACACCGAGTAGACGGGTGGCTCATCCTCGTCTCCACGGCCCGGGTGTCATAGCCAACCCCTCCATGGCCACGAGTACTAATGAGATTCATTGATCTTCTGGAGTATCATGGATTTCAAATGATTGTTCCACTCGAGCAATCCACCGGTGAGGGTCACTTCCGTCGAACGTGGGAAGGGATATATTGGTTATAGACCCTATACCACCGGTGGATGTTGCACACTTAGCCGTTGATGTTGCGCGGGAGTTACTTGTTTCTTCGGACATGGGTCCCGTTGAAATTCCGGATAAAACCCGTAGTATTTCAGCCATCTAATCCTTGATGGCATCAATACCTGCCTTCATTTGAATCTGTTCTTTAGCCATAATACTAATATTCTATATAATGTAGTTTAGCGCTTGTTGAGGGATCTCGTGTTATCACCAGGATCGGATCCGGCAGGTCGGACCAAATTGATATAAGGTAATCGGGATAGGAGACGAATGATCTTGACAAGGCTCGTTTCATAAACTCTAAACGAGCCTTTCCTTCACATATTATTGCATACCAATTACAAGAACATCTATGCCATTTTGTAACCCCCTAAAACTCGATATAAAAGGAATTATCTATAATATCTCCTAAGGAATAACTATATTTAAATAACTTATTCTAAAACCTAACAATAGGATTTGTAGCCTAAACTCTCTCTATCTCTCTCTCCCTCTCTAGAAAATAATATTCTAGTATCTTATTCAAATCTTCACCCATTTGTCCCTTTCACTCGACTGACGTAAACTTTAAATGTTTGGCGGTTGTCCTCATCCAACTTCTCGACTTAGTCATCATGCTTCATCTCAGTGCTCTTGAGCTTCAAGTGATCATCATAAGCATGGATAATAGATTAACATTTGAAAAAGTAGATGTCAAAATTGTCTACAACAAAGCATCATTGTTTCAGCTAACAAATCCAATACGTACTTTCTTTGATCCTATATCTGTTTGGTTTTTGAGCAACCTCAATTCCAAAAAAAAATCTTCATGTTTTCAAAACCTTCGTAAAGAAACTCTGTGGACTTTTGCAATCATCTCTTCATCACTACTCATGACGATATATCATTAACATATACTAGAAATAACAACACCACATTGCTTCCCATACACTTAACATGTTGGTTTCTTAGTTGCGTTCTGTTCGGCGACAGGAATTCAGTCTAGTCGGCAGCAGGTGGGACGTCTGAAAGTTCGTCTGGAACAGTAAGTTGAGGCACGCATTAGATACACTCTCCGTAAGACGAAATCGCCACGATATTAAGTGCTTTCGGGTTAACGGCCTTTTGAGCTTGTAATCGTCCCCAAGATAGAACGGCCTTTTGAGCTTGTAATCGCAGCACAACGACTAGAGTTTCTGGAGAATTTACTTGAAACTCAAGTTTTCATTGCTTCTGAGAACTGGGGAGTTTAGGAGTGAGTGATGCAAATTTCGTGGGTTAGAGTGAATGAATTTCCAATTTGCATGGGGCCCTATATATAGTACCTCAAAGGTTACATTACCGAATCTAAATTACTGCAACCTTTGGGCTTCTGACCATTTGACTTCTTGGGGCCAGAATGCAAAAGGTCACAACTTCTGGAGTGCTCCGTCAATTAGAAGATTCTGGACCAACCGAAAGTCCAGTGCGGCCCATGGGACCCACCGACAGTCCAGTGCGCCCCATTTGACCGACCGGGTCATGCCATCTTAGCTGAGCTGCCCAATCAGCGCTTATGCAACGCCACCTCATCTTCACATTCACACGCGAATACGCCACGTCACCCGAGCTCCCATTGTCACCGACCACCATTTCTCAGCCACGCAGTCGCCGGAGCATAAATTTTGGCTCTTAATAGCTCCTAGCGATGATGCGGCGTGCGAAGTGCCAAGTGCACCTATAAAGCACCCATTGCACACTTTGGCACATATCGGTCGGCCACGGCCTCAGGCTCGGTGCGTGGCACCTCCACGCACATGAGCTATCATTTGGGCCAAAATCCGTATAACCTTCTTAAACCCATTTAAGCCCATTCGCTAGGCAAGCCCTTTTGAATAAGCCCACAAGTGTTTCTATATTTACAGTGAAGATTTTCTTAGTGTCTAGCCAATGTGGGACAAATTCACCACACTTCAAACACAAGACACTTTAATTGGGCAAACTTCGAAAATTAATTTCTCATTCACCCGAACTCGGTTTTTGAGCATATTAATATTCAATAGATTCCCCTAAAAAATGTAGATTCGTAATCTTTCAACGGTTTCTCGTTTCGACAATCGATGGCCACCAAATATATATAAATTTGTTTCAACTTTTATTAAGTGGGTTTATTATCCACACTTGGCCCAATGGCCCGTTAGGCTCTAAAACCCGACATAACAAACATAGAATAATCATTTGTATTGCTCATAATCAGAAGTATTTTGGGGGAGTGGCGAATTTGGAATTCATTGCATCGACACTTGCTTAAGACCGTATAGAGATTTGTCTATAGCTTGCACACCTTTTTACTCCACCCATCCATTGTCAAACCCTTGATACATAATCATATAAAACATCCACATTAAGATCACCCTGGAGAAATGCATTTGTAACATCGATTTGATGCAATACCAACTGAGTCCAGCTGCAATAACAAGAGCTAGCCGGACAGAAACTATTTTTATAAGCCTTTGACACCAAATGTGCCTTGTAGTTATCATGTGTGCCATTGGCTTTAAGCTTGGTGTAAACCTAATGACATCCTATAGCTGATGATCGAGAAAGTCGACTATTCTCCAAGTACGATTAAGCTCCAAACCTTTAGTATCATCTTTCATCATTTACTGCAAGCTAGGATCTTTTACAACCTCACGTAGGCTTAGTCATCTATGAAAAATACAAATGTACTGCTTATATTGGCGAGAGATGTTATGATAATGAAATACTGAAGCAACAGCATAAGACACTTAATTGGAGAAATATAATCTTTACTCCAAACTAGGGTTATTTTTTCCTGAATCAGGCGGATCTTCTAGATATATTTTCAGTAGCATCATGTAAGGAAGACTGAGGAAGTATCCAAGTTTCAAGGTGTTCATAAGAGCATCGCCATTGGGTACACTAAAATAGAGTACGTATGTTCTCCGACAGAACTCTATATTTTAGGTTGCGTTGCTGAATAGTGATACTCAATTTTTAGTGTATGCACTGTTTTCAACACTAAAATAATGTTAAAGGTTATTTTATTTATATTTTTAATTTAAAACTTATTTTATTTATATCATAAACTATTTTCTTTTATCACAAAAGTAAGAACAAAGTTAAATTTTTTTAATTGATATTTTTTATTTTCATTTGACAATTTTTAAAATAAAATAATAGTTTGATTATTAAATACTATTAATTTTAATATATCATATTTTTAATAATTATAATATAAAAAGCTTCTTATTAGTGTAATTATGATATAGTAATTTGAATTTTATTTTAGTGTAGAAAATAGAGTAGATGGATTGAAGTAAAAATTTGTGTCAAAATAGAGTTAATGGATTGTAGTCAGAATACTGTAGCAACTGAATTTTTGCATGAACTTTACTGTTGTTTGATGGGTTGGAGATGCTCTACACTGAAATGGACAAAAGGATAATGATGTCTTATCTCAAATTACAGCCTATTACTCAAAGATTTTACTCTTCCTATATATGCTTAATTTTAGAGTAAAAGGCCGTATTTGAGCTTGATCCTTGGCTGTGTTACATATTTATCGAAACAGAAAAACATCCTTGCTTTGTTAACTTAGCAGAATTGGAAACATTCAAGCAAAGTGCATTTTCATGATAAATTAATCAATTGTCAATTTCATCACTAGAAATCGTGAATTTAATTATTCATATTAGTAGTTTTGGTTATTGAACGTATATGATGGTATGCTGGTTATTGAAGGCTGAAACCGGAAAAGACCTGTAGAGTGCCAGAGTAGGTTGAAACCGAATCAAGACATCGAATACCGGAATTGCTCATAAGACCGGACTACCATGATACTTGATGTGCCACGCTGGACAGACTCAAAATATTCAAGCGCGGCAATATGAAGGACACGCACTAAATACAAGGCTGCTAACTAGGGTCGTTTGAAGTCAAGCCAAGTTGAATAAGGAATAAAGATTATGTACAGAGCAAACAGGAAAAAGGATCGTAGAGACCCATTTTGGGAAAGGAAAATTAATGTTTTGTCCCGTACATGCAGGGCTATATCACAACGGGCCTCAGCTTGATTTCAAGGAGATCTAAGCGAGAGCGACCTACCGTACATCCCTGCTGATGATGTATACCATCTCTATCAGCTGTACGTGGAAAATACAAAGGTCCTCAAGGCTTCATCAAGAAAGAAGGACTCGAGGGACTCTACCGGTTCATGATGCGCCAAGTCAAGTACTTCGCCGCACACAACCTTCAGATGGCTCTAGAGAGCAACATGAAGAAGGTTAACATAATCGCTCCGATCAACAAAGGACCTGAGATCGAAGGGATTCCCAACAATCACGTGCACATCAGCTCAGTCCTAGGCATCACCTACCCCAATCCAATAGCCAAGAAGAATAGGTTGATGCTGAAGACTGAGATTCATAAGTTTTGCGATGGGACGCTCAAGGTCGTCAGGAAAACCATCGAGCAGAGGTTGGAAGAAATCAACCGAGATACGATGCTGAGGATCCACAGGTTCGTGAGAGAACAGCCGCTTCTAATGGAACTACTTGAAGATATCGAGGAGCGACTGGAGCTGAGGAACACGCTCAGGAACTTTAAGCATGCGCTGGGCTTGCACAGATCATACTATGCCCGACGAGGACAAACAGCGTGGAGATGCAATCAAGCACAAAGGGGGAGATTGTAGAGTATACATTTTAATTGTGCTTGATTTCATTAGTTGCCCTTGTAATTAGGGGCTTTATTTGTATTAGTCCATATATTAGGACTAGTTAGATATCTATACCAAGTTTGTTTGGTATAAATACTTGTACACACATTATGCTTAATAGAGAAAGTTTTGGAAATTGATCCGAAAGGCTTGCAATTCAATTTCTAGAGAAAGAAACAATAGTAACTTTCTCAGTCTACTCGAATTCTCTCTCTTGTTCTTCATTTCAGTTTTTCGATCGAATCTTAATGTCAATCATTATCATCGAATTACATAGAATTTCATGCCTAGGATCCTAGAGTTGTTAATCGTAGGACCTAACAGGTATGCATGTTGAAGCAAATACTTCACCAACTTTGATCATTCAAGAACGAGAGAAATAGCTCAAGCATTGAAATCACAAAGTTATCAAGCAAGAAAGAATTTGGTGTTGCCGTTACTGCACTATACCAGAACAATTAGTGAGTAATTCCTCACAGACTTTGAAAAGCTGTTGAAAGAGACGGACTGTAAAAAGCTCTCTAAGAGGAGACTAAGAGTTTAGAGAGCAAAATATATATGCGAGAGTTATATTGAGTGAGTCTAGCTAAGAAGGTTGTACAATGAGTGTTGTAAACTGAGGCTTAAAGTGAATACCTTCCTGACTGGGAAGAGGGGAGACGTAGGGGATTTTAACTTCGAACTTCCATAAAACCAATTCTATTAAAACCGCAAAAGCACACACACACCACGCTCACATTCGGTTTTGGTTCAAAACCGACTGGTTTCTTCCACACCAGTTAACACAGAAATATATCAAGTACTGGTAACCGTTAACGAGATCGAAACCTAAAAACTCTAGACATCGATAATCGAGTGTTTATTCACCCCTTCTAAACACACAAACCGATCCTAATAATCACTCATTGACTTTAGAACCCATGACAGAACTAAGTATTCCTTTACTCCAAACTCCAAAATTATTAGATCAAGGATCAGGTACTTTATATTACCTTTTACAAAACCATAGTAACTTAGAAGTAATTGCATTGCTTACTCCACATTTCATAATTTTCTGATCCTTTCAGCTCAAGTGGAACCACAACCAAACATTAGAGTAGACTTGCCCAACCGTCGGTTAACCGTAACCGGCGGTTGGCGGGGCTAACCGCCGTCTAACCGGCCGGGGGCGGTTGACGGTTAGTCGCCCCGGTTGACGGTTAGACTAACGGTGGTTTGACAACCGCCGGTTACGGTTGACTGGCGGTTAAAACCCCCCGGTTGACAAATTTTGTTTTTTTGAAAATTCAGCTTTGAATAATGTTTGGTGTATTGTTTGTTCAACGTCGAATTATATTATAAATATAAATGTAGTATTTATTATTTATGAATAAAGTATTACAAGTTACAACATTTTACGAAAAAAAGTCTTACAAAATTTATTGAACATTTGTACAAATTATAAATTACAATACAATACATTGAATTAAAATACAATACGGTGAGAAGTTTTCAGTATCTGTCCAGCTCCGGTCCGATCTCCGCAAATCTTAATTGAAGTACACCAGACTTCAGCAAGTGCAGTGTACGCGAGTAAGCAGCGCATGATTTCAGGAGCTTTAATGAATATCTACCAACCAAGTATGATCCGTCAAAGCATCCTGAAATCACACGTTGCTAACTTTATTGCACTTGCCACTTACCAAGCAAGTGCAGTGCAGGCGAGAAAGCAGCGTATGATATCAGGAGCCTTGACGAATCAACTATCAAGTATGATCCGTCAAAGCATCCCGAGATCACACGTTGCCAACTTGGTTGCACTGCACTTGCCATTTACCGAAGCCTCTCTTCTTCGAAGTCGAAATCTTCTTCCTTATGAAAACAATGCGTAAACATAAGTTACATTAGATGTTTAATTAAAAAAAGAATAAGAATTAATTAAAGAGCTCATATTTACTTATCTTTTTCGGGCTTCGTCGTCGTAATCGGCTTGTGCAAATCTTGAAGTACCTAAAAATAAGATTTTTTTCATTAGTTATATACGTTACAACAATTTAATATCAAACAGTTACGCCGATACACTGAGATTGAGATGAATACTTATCTTTTTTGGGCTTCGTCGTCGCTCGTAATTGCTTGTGCAAATCTCGAGATACTGAAAATAACAATTCAATAGTTAGTCGTAAACATAACAAATTTCTATACGAAAAAAAATATAAGTGTCAGATACTTATCTTTTTTCGGGCATGTTTGTTGATGTGGAGTCCACGCCTCGCCGAATGCCTCTAATAATCCTCGCCGTCTCCGCCGCCGTCGCCACCGATTGTCTCCGTACCGTTTTGGTGTCCTCGAAAAGGTCGACGGTATTATTAGAAACCTAAGTTGTTGAATGATTATTTATATGCCTATGTACAAATCCTACCCCGTAGAAACGTTGTTGCTTAACCTTCAAGTATTTCAAACACTATTCTACTATTGAAGACTTAATCATATAAACACCATGATATTCGACCTAACTAATTAAATTTAGAATTTAATTCTATTATGTAGCTGCGAAACATCAGATTTGATTAAGGTATGAATAAATACAAAAATTCATGCATGTTAATACTTGAACCAGTTAAATCTTAACTTAAACTATAAGAATCATGGTAAGATTTATACCTCTCCTTGAGCTTAGTTTTGATTGTTATGTGAATTCTCCGTTTCCTCGTTCTTGATCCTTTGTTCTTAAATTTATTCCTCGTTCTCTCGTATCATATCGGGGCCCAAAAGTGCTCGTTCGCCAATTTCGTCCCAGTGTACCGGGGATCGGCGTTTACGCCCGTATAAGACTTCGTATGGCGCCATCCCAATAGTAGCGTGGTAGCTGTTGTTGTACGAGAATTTGATCGACGGAATATATTTACTCCAATTCCCTTTGAAGTCTGCGTTTGAATCGTTCGTTCGGATTGCCCATCGGTTTGGGGATGATAGGCCGTGCTGAATGAGAGTTTTGTCCCCATCGCCTTTTGCAGAGTCATCCAGAATTTAGATAAAAATCTCGTCACGATCAGAGACAATCGAGGATGGGATCCCGTGGAGTCGGACGATTTCTCGAATATGCAATTCGGCATACCGTTCCAGTGAAAGGTCGAAAAGATTGGCAGAAATGAGCAGATTTGGTTAGGCGATCCACAATTACCCAAATAGCGTCGTGGCCTTTCGCAGTTTTCGGCAAGCCAACAACAAAGTCCATCGTAATGTGATCCCATTTCCACTCAGGAATCGGCAAGGGTTGTAGCATCCCTGCCGGCCTTTGATGTTTTGCCTTTACTTGTTGACACGTCAGACACTGCCTCACAAACGTTGCAATGTCACTCTTCATTCCCGGCAACCAATATGTTTCTCGTCAATCTCGGTATATCTTCGCGCCCGGGTGCACCGAGTACGTAGTGGCATGTGCCTCCTTTATTATAGATTGCCGGAGTGCTTGATTATCGGGAACATACAGACGATTCAGATATTGCAAACTCCCGTCGTCCCGAAACATAAAGTCAGACGGAGTTTCAGTTGCCTGCTCGCTCGTCGTTTTTTAGATAAAGCTCATTTTGCTCCTGGGCTTTCTTGATTTGCTCTAACAACGTCGACTGAAGAGTCAACGCTGCCATTTTGGTCTAGATCTCGCCAAAATTTATTAATTCTACTTCAAGGTTGTGGAGTTCCCTGCTCACCGCCTTACGACTCAATGCGTCGCCCACTACGTTTGCTTTGCCTGGGTGATAGTTGATCACGCAGTCGTAGTCTTTAACGAGCTCCAACCAGCGTCGTTGCCTCATATTCAGCTCCTTCTGGGTGAAGTATTTCAGGCTCTTGTGATCTGTATAGATCTCGCACCGTTCTCCGTATAGATAGTGAACACAACTGCTGCAAGTTCCAGATCATGCGTGGGTAATTCTTCTCGTACGGTTTCAACTATCGGGAGGCATACGCAATTACCTTCCCGTTCTGCATCAACATGCACCCAAGCCATTCTTCGAGGCATCACTGTACACCGAAAATCCTTCGGTACTGGAGGGAATCGTAAGAATAGGAGCCGTTGTCAATCGTTTTTCCAACTCCTGGAATCTTTGTTCGCACGCTTCCGTCCACTTGAATGGAACGTTCTTTTTCGTTAGATTTGTAAGCATCGAGGCAATGCTAGAAAAGTCCTTAATGAACTTTCGATAGTATCCAGCAAGCCCGAGAAAGCTCGTGATCTCCGTGGGAGCGGTTGGTCGTGGCCAATTATTTATTTCTTCTATCTTGCTGGGATCCACCGAAAATCCGTTTCCGGAAATGATGTGCCCCAAGAAAACCACTTGTTCCAACCTGAATTCGCACTTTTTGAACTTGGCGAATAGCTGCTTTTCTCGAATAATTCGAAGGACCGTCCTCAGATGCTTCTCGTGTTCTTCTCTCGTCTTTGAGTAGATGAGGATGTCGTCAATAAAGAAAATTACGAATTGGTCCAGAAATTCTATGAAGACCCCGTTCATCAGATCATGAAGGCTGCCGGAGAATTCGTTAGCCCGAAAGGCATGACCAAGAATTCGTAATGGCCGTACCTCGTGCTGAACGCCGTTTTAGGAATATTAGCCTCAGGAATCTTTAACCGATGATAGCCGGAACGCAAATCAATCTCCGAGAATACTGTAGCCCCTTTGATCGAATAGATCATCGATCCTCGGTAACGGGTATTTGTTCTTTATCGTGATTTTGTTAAATTCACGATAATCGATACAAAGTCGCATTGACCCGTCTCCCCATTTTCAATCTCAACAAATGCCCACGCTAATAGATATATGTTGTTGTTTCCATCCATTGCAATGGCACTTAGAAGCTGCCTAATAAGAAGTGTGATGTAGTCGGCATGTGCTTTTTATGCTGTCAAAACTTATCTACCGTACTTTTTATAAACAGAAAATGACAGTTCGGTTGAATTTATAATTGGAACCCACGAATTGAAAAAACTTAAGTGAAAAAAACAAATTGAAATCTATCAATCCCGCTGATTGGGAAAACCCTAATTTCAAATTCACCAAAAAATGTCTAATTGAAAAAACAAATTAAAACAACCCGCTATACTCGGAGAACTCCGAATTCAACGAAGGCGATCACAATGGCAGATCTAGCTTTTTCCAGGCTTATAGTGGATGATTCTCAGGCAGATAATTTAGCTGAGGGTTCTGGTGTGACTGGGGGTGTTGGTGAGGATGCTGGTGTTGGTGAGGGTGTTTGTGAGGCCGAGGGTATTGGTGAGGGTATTGTTGAGGTCGATGGTGTGGTGAGGGTGTTGGTGATCATGATTATGATGCATTTTGGAATAGTCTTTCTTCCGCACGAACAATTCCGGGGCTCCCCATGGTGAGAAGCTAGGTTGAATAAAGCTTTTCCGTAATAGTTCATCAAGTTGCTCCTTAAGCCCTCCTAATTCGTTCGGTGCTAGTCGATATGGAGCTTTAGAAATCGGGGCAGCTCTAGGCATGAGATCGATAGAGAATTCTATTCCCCGAACCGGGGGTAGTCCCGGAAGGTCGTCAGGGAACACGTCGGGATATTCGTTTCCTATCGGAACCTCTTCAAGCTTTAGTTGAGATTCTTCGGCTTTCACCGCGAGACGAAGAAAGCTTTGCAACCCGAGTTTACGAGTCGCTGAGCCTTCAGAGCAGATATCCGAGGGATTGGAATACCGTTTGCCTTTCTCGAAAATTCGAACTCCTCTCCCTCAGACAAGCAGAATTTGACTACTTTCTTCGAGCAGTCGATAATAGCTCCACATTTGGAAAGCCAATTCATCCCGAATATGACATCGTAATCATTCATCGAGATTACTATCAGATCTACGTTTAAATCTCTTCCCTCGATTCTAACAGGACAATCTTCTACAACTAGATTCGTCCGTGTCGAATCTCCATGAGGTAGAGACACTACGAAATTGCACATAGAATGAGTGGGATGAAATCCCGCTCTAGCCACGAAATTAGTCGACACAAACGAGTGTGTAGCGCCAGAGTCAAACAAGATTGTCGAGGGTACATGAAAGATATTCAACATACCCATGACCACGTTTGGATTGGCCTCGCCTCCTCGTTCGCCAGTGTGAAAACACGTGCTGCCGGCGGTAAGGCCTCCGCCTCCTCGTTCGTTAGTGCAAAGACACGAGCTGGCACCGGCGGTGGTCGTACTGGGTTCTGTGGCTGGTTCTGAAGGAGCTGTTGGTTTCCTGAACAATCTCGATCAAGGTGTCCGGACTGCCCGCACTGGTAGCATTGTATCGGTCGTGGTCCAAAACAGACTTCGGAATGATTTCTCCCACACTGTAGGCATCGAGGTACTGGATTTGGTGGCCTAACATTCGCCCCTTGGTTGAACGTTGGAGGGCAGTTCTGTTGGTTGGGTCGGTTGCCTCTGTTGTTTGAACCCCTTCCAAAGAATGGGCGTTTAGCACTTCCACTTCCTTATGGAGCTTCCCTCTTCCGACTAGACTCCTGGGCCTCCCTCACAACTCCCTCCGTCTGCTCCGCAATCAGTGCCCGTTCTATCGCCTGACAAAACTCTAACTGGCGCACACCCACCACACTTAGATCTCGATAGAATTCGGGTTTCAGTCCCCGAAGAAAGCGCATCACCTTCAAGGTATCGGTAGCTATGAGGTGACGAGCAAAGCGACATAACTCCGCGAACTTACGGATGTACTCGGGCACCGACATCCTCCCCTGCTTCAGGTTCGTGAATTCATACATTCTCTTCTCCTGATCGTGAGCAGTGAAGTACTTATCGTAGAAGAGCTCTCTGAAGCATTCCCAAGTCATAGTGACTGGGTCCTCCAACACCTTGACGGTCTTCCACCAGAAACGGCTATATATGAAGAGGTCTTCAATAGTGCTGATCCAATCCTCGGCTTCCACGGGGTTAGCGGCCTCGGAAAAGATCAGAGGATTAGGTTTGCGGAAATGCTCCCCGATAATCTCCACACGGTCGGGCTGTGAAGACGGACGGTGCTCAGATGAGCTCCGGTGGTTGATCAGGTCATGGATTTGATTCGATTGTTGCTGAATGAGCAGTCAATCGATGGAGGTAGAGCTATCCTCCTCTGGTGGAGATTCAGATCCCGCCCTACGACTCGACTCACCCACTTCTCTACGTCTTCTCACCATTTTCAACTTACTTCTACAATAAATCAATAGACACATAAATCAGTCAAATCAAATCACATAAAAGCGTAAAAACTTACAGGCGCGGCTGGTTCTCCCGGCTTTTGAGCGGCAGTACATGGACTGTCTACAGAATCTATAACCTCGCTCTGATACCACCTGTCATGACCCTACTTCCTAACTACGCACTTTGGCGAATTTTTGCAACGTAAGCAGCGGAAAGCCCATTTAATAAAAACTTTTTAAACATAATAAATACAAATACGTCCAATGTCTAAACCCTAAAGTCTTGAACCCAAACATACTTTATTCATTGGGCCGAAGCCCCAAAAGTACACACTCGAAACACACACATTTCACAGGTCTCGTACCATGTACTGCGCCGCCCTCAACAGTCCGTGGAATCACCGCCATCAGCTGCCTTACCTACACACGTAAATCCTGAGCTTTTGCCCAGTAGATGAAAATATACATGAGTGCACGTGCTCTCATACCCCAATCCCGACACTTCACAAATGCACACTCAATATCTCACACGCATACGCACGTTCCTATATCATCTCTCAACTCATAACTCAGGCCCTAGACTAGACTCGGCACCTACGCGCGCAATGACATACAATGCCATCATAATTGTGGTATAGCCCCATCTCGGTCTCAACCGTACCAAAAATCGTAACAACCGGCCCCCATCTCGGTCACAACTGCAAGTCTCGAACGATCACGTCTGTCTCCCACCAAGTGCTTCATCGAGTCGTAGCCTGACAACCAATATCGGTCATTCTACCCCACTCATCAACACTATACAGCGTCACCGCGACCCCACACGGTTATCAATCCCCTCGTACCACGTGTGTGCAAATGTCGTGCAAATAAAATGCAACATATAAAATAACAACACATCGGCCCCAAGTATCAGCTCGGCCCGATCTCGAAAACCCTAAGTCCGAAACCCTTACTCATACTCTAAATAATCGGGCCTGAAACCCGCTTTTCGAATTACTCGGCCCGAAACCTTACCCACGAACTTTCCCCCTAAATTGTACTAAAAGTTCCAAATTTAATCCTTTTCGCCTTAAACCCAAATTTCACAATTGGTCCCTAATTTAAAACCCTAATGCCCAAAATTTCAAAATATTAATTAACTTCCTAATTTAATAATATTTTTCCGATTTTTTGCATGTAAAACTTCAAAATCTTATAATTTACTTTTAAGGACTCGAATTTTAAATTTTGACTTAAGACCCGAAAATTTTCCTAAATTTCAAATCTGCCCTGGAGTTTTAAAATTTCAGTTTAAGACCCGAAAATTTTCAGATTTTCAAATCTGCCCCGGATTTTTATGATTTCAGTTTAAGACCCGAAAATTTTCAGAATTTCAATATATGCCCCGGATTTTTAAAATTTCCATTAAGACCTCAAATCCGAATTTCTGAAATATTTATTTACCCCTAAACTTTTAAAATTTGAGCAAAAGACCCTTGCTGGGTTTTGATATATAACCCGAAACTTCTGAAAATTACACAAATGATCCTAGCCGAATTTTTAAATCTTCACTTTAGGCTCCCGATTTTAATGTAACCCTTGAAAACCTTAATTTGCACTAATACCCAAATTTTCCAAATCTAACCAAACTCGCCCTTAAAAAAATCCTACTTTTACTTTCCAACCCTAAATTATTTCGTCCCCTATCTCTACCCGAATTTAGAGGTCGCCAAATTTAGATCGATGCATGACCGAAATAAACACATAACATATGACATAAAATCATGCAAGGAGATCATGTTTAACACATAAATACGTAAAAATCAAAAGAGAGATGCATCACATAAAATTCACGATATGCAACACGTAAAATCTTGACCCCTAATTTTGTTTACGTATGTAGTTTATCTTCATCTCCTTAAATTCCGTAGATAGCTACGTAACGGGTTGTTTCGTGTGATCCCGACCCTAGAGTTTCGATCCCGAGCTCCCGAATGTTTTTCTCCTCCTCTCTTATCTCCTTCTCTTCTTTCTCCCTTTCCTTTCTTTTTCTTTCTCCCCTTCCTTTCTTCTCTCTCGGCCTCTTTCTCCTTTTTCTCACGGCTTCTCTTCTCTCTCCCTATTTTCTTAGCCTTATTTATTCTTGTCCTTGGATGTATTAGATCTTGTCTTTATGCAATTATGAGGTGACATTTGGTGTATTCGATTTAATTACTAATTTGGTGGTGAGGTGTAATGTTTTGTTTATTTTGTTTTGTTTTTTGTTTCAATCAATGGGGTGGCATTATTGTACTAAAGTAGGTTTAAATATATCAAGGTGGTGGGGTGATGATGAGGCCTTAACGTGGCCTCCTATATTATCATTATATATAGATATTTTTGTATATTATTGGGCCAAAATTCGTAACCCTTAATCTATCTCACACACTTGGGCCATTATTCTTCATTTGGCCCATAATCACTTTCGGCCCCTTTTTAAATTTTTCGGGTCCAATTCTAAATTCTTGACTCGGCTCGGGAAGAAATCGGTGTATGTTCGAAAATCGAGTCCACACATTCTGAATATTATTGAAAGAATCCCGTACTAAATTTTACGGGTATTACATGCACATATAAGTTATGTGATGTAGTTGAATTTCCACTTACCTGTTGTCCGTGCTACGCTAATTCACTGCTCCGGGAATTGCATACCGTTCGACTCTTAAATTAAAATATCATAATATCAGCGCATAGTCTACCTTGAATGACTAGGTTGAAGCTTAATTTAATTGTTCTACATTAAGTTAGTATTCGGCTTGACTACCTGAAACTCTAAGTTTCGATTTATAACCTAAGTCAAATCAGCATTCGACTATACTAAATTACTGAGTTGCTAAGTCATTTGATTTCTATTCGAAGTTATGTTAGTATTTAATTATAGCCTATGTATTTACATCTCGGCGAAAGTTGAATACTATAAAGGTTAGATTCGCCCGATTTCGTGATCTCCTAATCGCCCGATTCATCATTCATGGAAGCTCGTAAACCGCCCGATTCTTCATGGCTTGGTTTCGCCCGATTTGTATCATGCATGGCTTGTTCGATCGATCGTCACCCTCCCAAACGCCCGATTTAAGAATAATCGTGTTCTCAAATAATGAAATTCGCCGCTATCAAGGATCGCTCGATTTTGTTATAAGGTCCTTCAAATTGCCGAGTGTTTCCCCAACTTCCAATCGGCCGATTCGTCACATCCTAAGTTCGATTTCGCCGTGTGTCATATGGGCCCTAAATCGCCCGATAAAATTGCCTTCAACATTTTCTTTCGATTGATTCTCTATATGCAACAAATCGCCCGATTGACTAGGCATGGGAGTGGATTTCGCCGTGCCAAAGATTGCCCGATTGGCTAGCCTTCAAATCGATCGATTGCATGGCCCCCAAATCGTCCGAAACTTCATACAAGCCTTTTCATTCGATCGAAACCTTCAAAACTTCATCTACCCGAAACCAAGTTCATATCCTATTTCTACTAGATTCATGAGTTTCTAAGTTCTATTTCTTAAAAATCGTAAGTCCTTAGTCCAGGGACTATCCTATATCACATTCGTGCCTAATGCTTCTTAAATTGTGTTGTATATAACTAATAACACCAAATCACGGTTATAAAGCACACCCTCGAAAATGATATTGCATAAAACCTAACATATGATATATTCCCGAGCTTATAATCCCCAAAGTACGCTATCTACTTGAGTGAGGGTACAAAATCATGGTAAGAATTTATACCTAGTCCAAGCTTGGTGAGTTCACTTCGTTTCCTTCTTCTTCCTTTTAGTTAAGCTTCGATGGTTTCTTTTTCTTTTTTTCTAAGTGAGGTTATGGAGTTAAAAGGTTGGATAGATATTTTGTGTTCATAGACATGGGGGTAGAACTAGAGTTGACGTGATTTCCCCTCATTTTAAGGGAATTTTGTCTCCAAGCTTTGACTTCAATTAATTTGGGCCTAAGTTTCAAGTCTAGCCCAAATTTACTAATTCATAGTCCAACTAATGTCATGACTACTATTATTTACTTCAATTTCCCTTGCTCTATTTTCTTTTCAAAGAATCCCTAATAAGTTAGATGTTGCAAAGGTAAATAATTAAGTGCACACAGTTCACATAATCAATTATGCGCATAATTCATAAAATCACGTACGCACAAAATCATAATAGGTAGGTTTCTAAAAAGAGGTTGTAAAGGGAAGACAAATTCGCAATCTTACAATTTGGAAACTAGGGTTTCTTGTGTGGATAGTTTAGAAATTTCCTTAGTGTAAGGCAAGAAATTCGAAACAAGTAGTTAGGAAAAGTTCGAACCTAGTTTGCTAAGGAGAAATTCGAAACTTAGGTGATGTATTTCGAAATAGGTGGTGAAGTTCGAAAGAAGGAGAATTTCGAACTAACTTTCACAAATCCTTAATTAGGTGTTTCAAATTTTTCTAATAAATGGTTTCGAAATTTATAGGGACCAAATTATTACTAAAGGATGACTAATACAAGACAACATTAGGTAAGTGTCATTGTCTTTTGGAAACAATTGTACGATTAAGCTTAGGAAAAATACAAAACCTTTGAAACTTAAAAAGTCAAAGTAGAAAATTACCTTAAATCTAAAATAATAACAATAATTAGAAGTTTTGAGATAAGAACGTGGGGAACAACATCTCATAATCATTTTACAAAGGTTGAGTTAAAAAGAAGTAGAGAGAGAAAGGAGAACTCGCGAAGTGTTCTTAACATAGCTTGGAGAAGGTATAGATTCTTACTATGAGCTTATGTTTTTAATTATAGTTAAGCAATAATAGGCACGAAATGATTTAGGAATTCATGTTTTGTGAGGTTTTCGATTTATTAAAGTGTTGAGAATGTTCTTAAAAGTAATTCTTCAAAGTGTTCTTGATAAATAAGGTTTTGATCGAAAGTTTTTAAGAGTTTGAATGAAAGTGTTTATGATTTTCGAAAGATTAGGGTTTGTATAATTTACGAAACTTGAAATTATTTTAGTACATGAGAATTTCGAAATAAAATTCGAAATGGAATTTCGAAATGGATTTTACTCATTTCGAAATTTGTTTCGAAAATATTGAGAAATTCGAAATGGAATTTCGAACATGGTTCGGAGAAGTTCAAAACTCATTTCGAAAATGAGTTTCGAAATTCTTAGGGAATCAAAAATGGAAAGTTGCAATGGGAGAAAAATGGATTTCGAAATTCTTATTAATTTCGAAAGAGAATTTCGAAACTACTTCACATAAGCATTTCGAAATTCTCTTTCGAAATTAATAAGAATTTCGAAATGGTATTTCGAAATTTTATTTGCCAAATTTATCAAAGTTCGAAACATAAGAATTTCGAAACCAATATGTTCGAAACATGTAGAATTCGCAACCTATCTCAAAAGAAAAATTTTGAATCATTTTATAGCTTGATAAGAATTTCGAAACTCAGGAATTTCGAAACCAAGGTGTTCAAAATTTTAGGATTTCGATATTCATGAAAGTCGAAATTAGGGTTTTCAAATTAAGCAACTTTCAGAAACCCTAGCTATGTAATTCGACTAACATACCGTAATCTTATATGTTTCTGTACTTAGAGCTCGAAGGTTAGGCGACTTACAGTACAATAAGCTAAGTAGCTAAGGATACCAGGTATTGGGGATTTCACCTACAACACATAAATTAATTTATGTGTGTTTCTTACGTGACTACTTACTTCGATGAGAACATGCAATGTGAAATATATGTTAAATACGATTGCAGGGTAAGTATTTAATGCATTATTTATGTGGCATGAGCATGTGCATATACGAATTATGTGCGGATTTTAGTTATGAGTATGCACAAGAGTGAATGATGTTTGCCTATATGGGCATGTGATGTCGACTCATAAATGAGTCATAGCTACTTCTACAAAGACACCATGACGGGATGTAAGCCGTCAAAAAATATGTACCTAAATGATTTAGGTAGCGAGAAGAAGCGACCTGGACGAAACACGTGGTATAAACCAGAGTGCCAGGGAAACGATCGTTAGATAGAGGGGACCTGGTGAATGGCAACCGGAGATAAAAACCCCAGTGTTAACCATGCCAGTGTAGGCCAACTATCTTATTTTTATCCGTATAGTATTTGAGCTCATGGTATGATGGTGTGAGTAGCAAGTTAGCTGAGGGCCTTGAGTGACCTAAGAACGATGTGACAATAAGAGTATTATAAAGCATTGGCGTGAATGCCTATTCGATTTGGCACGTGCATGTCATGCATATTTCCACTAACTGAGCTTTATAGCTTACCCCATGTTTATGTGTTATAGATGCAGCGAACAGGGTATGTGGATGTCTAGATGGCGAGGCTGATCCTTTTAGAGCTACCGGCGACTTTTGAGGGTGGTGTGTACATGGATGCGACCTGTGTAGGGGGTTATGTTTAATTATGTTGTGCTTCTGTAAAATACGTTTGTATTGTATGTACTATATTTTATATTTTCTTTAGTCACGTAAATTAGCGTATGAAAAGAGTTGTAGATGGCGGGGCGTCACAGGTTGGTATCAGAGCCTCGGTTGCAGTTTTTGCAGACTGTCCGTTTACACACTCAAAAGCGCGGAAGACAGCATTGCTTGTAAGTGTATAATATAATGAATTTCTTGTAAATTGTATGATCTATTGGCCTTAGGGACTGTTAGGGTAAGAGAGATAGCATGGTTAGAACCGGAGGAGAGAATAGTGGAGGTGACAACCAAAGCAGGGAAAAAATGCAACTCCGACTAATAATCGCGATTCAGCTATCCTGCAACTCACTGAGTTAGTCCATCACCAGTCTGAACAGATTCAGTAGTTGATTCAACAGCGAAACTCTGAGGGGTTAAGGAACAATGGAATCTCGCAGTTTGATCGAGGTGAAGCAGTGGGTAAAAGATTACTGAACGCACCGACTTTTGAAGATGCTATTGATCCGACATCTGCTGAGGATTGGCTCAGAACTTTGGAGAGCATGTTTCAATACAGCAGAATCCTGAGAATGAGAAAGTTGTGTGTGCTGCATTCCTATTGCGAGGAAGTTTAGGGCACTGGTGGGACACTATTATGGCGATCGGTGATCCAATCACCATGAGTTGGGAAGGTTTTAAGGAGCAATTGAGGAACAAGTACTTCACTGCACCTGCGCGAGCCCAGCGCATGAATGAGTTCATTAATCTCAAGCAAGGGGCGATGACTGTGGCTGAGTATATCAGAAAATTTGAGCAGTTGTCGAGGTTTGCGACCCATATGGTGAGCACCGATGCTCTGAAGATCGAATGATTTCTCAAGGGTCTAAAGCCAGAGTTTTACCGAGACGTTAATATGGCCGGGCTACAAGGAGTTTCATATGCTCAAGTGGCGGAGCGAACGATGGTGGCAGAACAGGCTGAAACACGAATCATTCGTGCTAAGAAGGCAAAGCGAAAGTGTAGCACCCGGGTCCTCGTAAGCAAATAGGGCCAATAAATTTATGCATAATTATGTGACATCTTCGTGCTACTTTCGTGATTACGTGACTTATATGAATTTGGGTGGTAAATTATGTGACTAAAATTTATTTCGTGCCTTGGTGATTATATGAAATTTGTGCGCTAACTTTTGTGCCAGCTCAACTTATTTGGGAAAATTCGGAAATTAGAAATAATAATAGTTGAAGAGATAGGAAACGGACAAAGGAAATATTAGAGCAAACAATATTAATAATAATATTAGTAGGACTATAAATTGGAAAATGGGCTAGAATGACTTCAACTTAGACCCAAAATCACTTAAGCCCAACTTGAGAACAAAATTCCTTAATTCAAGGGATATTTCGTCCCTTGAGTCATATCATCACCATTTAACAAGTTAACAATCATCTAAAACCCATTTCAAGTCCGAGACCTTCACTTGTACGAAAAGCCAAACGAAAAATCTAAGCTAGCGAAGAAAGGGAGGTCGAGCTGAAAGTTTGACAAGCTTGGAAGGAGGTATAACCATCTTATTCTATATTTTGTCCAAAGGATAGGTGTATTTTAAGAATATAAGCACGAGAACACTCGTTTGTTAAGGCTTATTCGATTTTAATCCTTAGACGTATATTTCTTGCCATGATTTAGTGTTCTAGGTCTAGATTAACAGGATTAGGACTTATTAAGCACGAAAAATAGGTCTGAACATGCGTCTCTATTAAGTTCGAAATTTAGGGTTTAAGGGTTCATATCAATCTCCAATGAGTTCTTGAGAGAAATAGCTTTTCGATCCTTAAAGTAAGCATTTCGCGAATTAGGAAGTGTTTAGCGGGGTTGGATTCGTAAAATACAAAGCTCGCGAAACTAGAGAATGGTTCGCGAACTCGTACCGCGAAACTAGGTCACCACTTGAAGTTTTGCGAATTGGAACTTCAGGAGATTCAACAGGTCGCGAACTTGAACGGTTGAAGTTGGCGAATCCGAGCGAGAATTCGCGAACCCAGATCTCGAACTCAGGGACGGGGGAATTCTGCGAACTGAACGGAAGTGGCGAACGTCGTGTTTCGGGAAACCAGTTCCGCGAATCCGTGAGAGGTCGCGGGTCATGTCACTTCGCGAATTGGTTGAGATTGGCGAACTCATCAATTTGCGAACCGATCAAATTTGGCGAATTGGGCTAATTCGCGAAACCAATGGAATTGGCGAATCCAAAGATCGCGACCCTGATGATTGGCGAACTCGGTGTTTTGCGAACTCGGCAAAACTCGGCGAACTCGACGTCTTGCGAATCCATTTGACGAACACACGACGTTTGGCAAATTAAAGCCGCGAAAACCCTATTTGGCGAACTTGAGCGAAGTTGGTCGCGATTCATGTTAGGCTTCGCGAACTAGAAACAAATCTGACGAATTTGGGTAACTTCACGAATTGAACCCCTTGAATAAGAAAAATATTCTGATTTCAATGAGCATAGGCTCTTTCAACGCCCGATCATAATTTGCCTATCGATGTCTTCTAGGTCAATATTCGGTACAGGCAGACGTAGTTCTTGATATAATTTTCGAACGAAAATTTACGCAGTCGACTAATATAATTTATACACTAATTTTACGCCATTTTTAGGTTTAAAGGATGAAATATTAGGAAATTCTCTAGACCGGCTAGCAAATAGCTTATGGACAAATTTTATAAACTTCAACTTCATAAAATTTCCTAAGTCACGCGAGATGCACAAAGATAACTAGGACTCTCAAAGATATCTATAACTTAGGAAATTATTTAAGTCCTTACGTAATTAATTAATTAAATAGTGCCCTAACGATACTATTCTATGCCTAAGGTTTGGACTTAGGAGAATACCCGGGTCAGGTAGGGACTAATCTACGGACACCAGGTAAGTGGAAATCCAACTACAACACATAACATGTGTGTATGTGCCTAATTTATGTGATTACGTGATGAGATGCTTACGTGCTTATGTGAATGTGTATGATATGATTTCATGATTTTAATTAGCATTATGGCATTAACGCATTCTGCATATGCACGAGCATGCACGAAACACTTAGGGTTAATAAAATGGTGACCGTGCATGATTTTGTCGCAAATAGCGAAAAATAAATGTCGAGGTGGGCAATGATGTCATAAGCTAAGTTAGTGGGCGGCTTTGGGGGCACCGAGACGACGTTGATGCGCCGTCGGCGACGTTGATGCGTCGCCAGTATACGAACGACGTTGATGCATCGGGGGATTACCATGGTTGGGTTGATGCCCTTATATCCCTGATTAGGGTGGTTGGGTTGATGCCCTCACGCTTTAGTATGGTTGGGTTGATGCCCTCATACTTTGGGCTGATGCCGTGGATGGATAGAGCTCTTTACGGTGTACGCCTGGGTAAAAGTCTGCCAAGGGCCCTGAGATAAAAGATATGAGATTGAGTTTAATCTACGAGACTTAGAATGCACTGGCGTGGATTGCCTTTGCGGGATTTTATCACGTGCACATCATGCATGATTTCTACTTACTGGGCATATCGCTCACCCCTTTCGTTATGTGTTGTAGGTGCGAGCGACCACGGTACGTGATCGCTTAGATTGCAAGGCAAACTTTTGGCGCTTCCAGCAGCTTTTGGGATGGGAGTGTGTGCATGGATGACGACCTGTGAGGCCCGGCGCATAGAGATTCTTTTGTTGTGCATGTATACACATATCGTGTAATTAGGGTTCATATGATGTTAGGAGTTCATGTAATTCTTTTGTCATGTATAGAAACGACTTCCTTTATGAAAAAGGAAAAATTTCATACGCATTTCCGCATCCTTTTTAAGTTAAAGCATCGTTAGGCACATAGGAGACGTTAGAATTAGGTAGCGAGGACAGTGGGTCCTGACAGAAAGTTTGTGCAAGGAGCAAAGTGGAGCGGGGGTTGGTAATCAGAAATGACACTTTGTTCAAAAGGTGCAAAGTTGAACTTTCAGAACAGACTCAGACCACCTCAGCAACAAAACCCTAATCAGGGGATACCCTCAACAATAATACCAATTTGCACAAGATGTGGACGACGTCATCTGGGTATCTGCTTCTCACAGAATGCCAATTGTTTCAAGTGTGGGAAGACGGGACACTTTACAAGAGCATGCCCAGAGAATGCACCAGGAGGTCAAGCTATGACTCAAGCGAAACCACCAGTTGTACCAGCTCGAGCGTATACGCGGACTTCAGAGGAAGCGGAGGCCAATCCATCTGTGTGGCAGATATTCTACTTATACACCAAACCCCGACATGCATTTTAGTAGATTTAGGAGCCACGCATTAATTTTCATCTACTACATACGGGGTGAGACTAGGGATTAAACCTAACCTGTCAGACCACTAATATAATGTGACCATTCCACACGGAGGTGCGATGCGAACCAATCTGGTTTTACGGAACTGTCCCATGTTAGTTGACCGACGAGAATTGTTCGTTGATTTTATAGTCATTCCAATGAATGACTATGAAGTGATTCTTGGAATAGACTGGTTATCGAAATATGGAGCTGTCATTGATTGCAACCGCAAGACAATCACGTTTAATACAGAAGAGAACGAGCCTCTCCCTTTCGTGGGAACAATTAGGAAAAAGAAAATTTCTAGAATTTCAACGATAAAAGCATGACGTTTGATTAATACCGGATGTGAGGCTTATCTAGTTTTTGCAGTGAAATCAGAGGAACAGTCAATTTCGAAGTTAGAAGTAGGTACAAGATTTCCCCGACGTGTTCCCTGAAGATTTACCAGGACTACCTCCATATAGAAAAATTCAATTTACGATCGATCTAATACCAGGGTCTGTTCCAATCTCTAAAACTCCTTATCGATTAGCACCAACTGAATTGAAGGAACTAAAAGAACAGCTGGACGAGCTATTACAGAAAGGTTTATCCAACCCAGTTTTTCTCCTTGGGGAGCACCAGTTCTCTTTGTACGAAAGAAGTATGGATCAATGAGGCCATGTATTGATTATCGGGAGTTGAACAAAATAACGATCAAGAATAAGTATCCTCTGCCGAGAATAGATGATTTATTTTGATCAACTTCAAGGCGCAACGGTATTCTCCAAGATAGATTTGCGATCAGGATATCACCAGTTGATGGTGCGAGAAGAAGACATCCCGAAGACGGCGTTCAGTACCAGATATGGACACTATGAATCGAGTGTTCAGGCAATTCTTGGACAAGTTTGTCATTGTATTTATTGACGGCATCCTTATCTACTCGAAGACGAAGGAGGAAACACAAAATACATCTGAAGGTAGTTCTTGAAATATTACGAGAAAATCAATTGTACGCCAAGTTCAAGAAATGTGAATTCTGGTTGAGTCAAGTCGCATTTCTAGGACATTGTTTCTGGAGAAGGAACTTTTGTTGATCCTAGCAAGATCGAAGCTCTCAACAACTAGCCTCAACCAACCAATGGCGCAGAAGTTCGGAGTTTTCTTGGCCTAGCTGGATACTATAGGAAGTTCATCAAAGGTTTCTCAAAGATCGCCTCAACACTGACGAAGCTGACAAAGAAGAATGTTCCATCACCGGAGCGAGGAGTGTGAGCAAAGTTTTCAAGAATTGAAGAAGAGACTCACCTCAGCCCCAGTTCTCATAATACCATCAGGAACTGGAGGATTTTCGGTCTACAGCAGCGCATCAAAGAAATGACCTTGGATGTGTGATAATGCAAAATGGAAACGGGATCGCATACGCCTCTCAACAACTGAAGAAATATGAATAGAACTACGTGACTCATGATTTGGAAATAGCAGCAGTGGTCTTGCTCTGAAAATTTGGAGGCATTATTTATACGGGGAGCGATGTGAAATTTTCACGGACCATAAGAGTCTAAAATATTTCTTCACCCAGAAGGAATCAATATGAGACAACGGTGGCTAGAACTTGTTGAAGACTACGATTGTATAATCAATTACCACCCAGAAAAAGTGAATGTGGTTGCGGACGCGTTAAGTCGACAAGCTGTAAGCGCAGAGTTGCAACTACTGGAAGTGGAGATAGTGCAATTTGGTGAAGTCGAAGCGAAATTGGAAGCATTAACTCTACAACCTACAATATTGGAGCAAATAAAAAAGGAGCAACAAAATGATGAATTATATCTGAAGATTAAATATATGCAAACGGAGCAAACGACGTCGGACATTAAAATACAAGATGATGGAGGTCTGTATTATAAGAATCGTATATATGTTCGTGATGATGCGGAAATTCAAGGAATGGTAATGACGGAAGCACATGCCACGACATATTTAGTGCACCCGGGAGCTATGAAGATGTATCGAGACTTGCTAATAAATTATTGATAGACGTGAATGAAAAGGGATATAGCGACGTTTGAAAGTCAGTGCCTGACTTGTCAACAAATTAAAGCGAACACCAACGACCGGCGGGCAGCCTTTTTTAGTACCTGAATGCAAGTGGGACCACATTACGATGGACTTCGTGGTCGGTTTGCCGAAGACTGTGAAAGGTCACGATGCTATTTGGGTGGTCGTGGATAGGTTAACTAAGTCTGCCAATTTTCTACCTATCAGTTCGACATTTAGTCCGACTCCACGGAATTCCGGTATCAATCATTTCGGGTCGAGACTCGAGGTTCTTGTCCAAATTTTGGATAAGCTTACAAAAGGCAATGGGAACCAACTCTCTTTTAGTACAGCCTATCATCCTCAGACTGATGGGCAATCGGAACGAACAATCCAAACTCTACAGGTTATGTTACGGGCATGTGTGCTCGATTTCAAAAGGAACTGGAGTAAATATCTTTCACTGATAGAATTCTCATAAAACAATAGTTATCATGCAACTATTGGGATGGCATCGTATGAAGCTTTGTACGGACGCAGGTGCCGATTCCAATACATTGGGATGAAGTTGGTGAACGGGCGATGTTAAGTCCGACATGGTGCAAGAAATGACTAATGCTATAGTAAAAATATGAGAAATGATGGAACAGCCCAAAGTCGACAAAAGAGCTACGCAGACCAAAGGCAAAGGCCATTAGAGTTTGTGGTAGATGATTGGGTGTTCTTGAAAGTATCCCCAATGAAAGGTGTAAAGAGGTTTGGGCGAATGGGTAAGTTGAGCCCCAGGTACGTTGGTCCTTTCAGAATAATTGAAAGAGTTGGCGAGGTTGCTTATCAATTGGAGTTACCAGCCTCGTTGGTGCAAGTTCACGATGTCTTTCATGTGTCAACGTTGCGAAAGTACGTCTCTGATCCGAATCATGTATTAAGAAATGAATTTGTACATCAACAAATTCAACCGGATTTGAGTTACGAGGATAAGCCAATAGAGATTTTAATGCACGAAGTGAAATGACTTCGAAATAAAGAGATTCCGTTAGTAAAGGTGTTGTGGCAGAATCAGTCGACAGAAGAAAACACATGGGAATGAGAAGATAAAATGAGAAGTCGCTACCCCAAGTTGTGTTCAACTGACCTGATTTCGGGGGCAAAATCCTTTTTTAAGGGGGAGAATGTAATACCCGAGTCCCGTGAGTAAGCCGGCCAATAAATATGCATGCATAATATGCGTTGATATGAATTGCAAGTTACGTGGTTATATGAATATGTATCTATGTGATAGGTTGCTTAATTAGAAAATCTTATTAATTAGGAGAAACTCGATAGGTGTGACAATGAGAAAGTGAGAAGTACGGAATATGGACCTACGAGTTTCGAAAGTGTAGACTTTCGCAATTAGAGAAACGAAATAAGGGAGATAGTTTTATAGTAGGTGGGTTTCGAAAAAGAGGTTGTAAAGGGAAGAGAAATTCGAAATCTTACAATTTCGTAACTACGGTTTCTTGTGTGGATTGTTCAGAAGTTTCCTTAGTGTAGGGCAAGAAATTCGAAACAAGTAGCTAGGAAAAGTTTGAACTAGTTTGCTAAGGAGAAATTCGAAACTTAGGTGATGTATAAATTGGTGGTGAAGTTCGAATTAAGGAGAATTTCGAACTAACTTTCCAAAATCCTTAATTAGGTGTTTCGAAATTTTCTAATAAAGGGTTTCGAAATTTATAGGGACCTAATTATTACTAAAGGATGACTAATACAAGACAACATTAGGTAAGTGTCATTGTCTTTTGGAAACAAATGGACGATTAAGCTTAGGAAAAATACAAAACCTTTGAAACTTAAAGTCAAGGTAGACAATTACCTTAAATATAAAATAATAACAATAATTAGATGTTTTGAGATAAGAACGTGGGGAAAATATCTCATAATCATTTTACAAAGGTTGAGTTAAAAAGAAGTAGAGAGAGAAAAGAGTGTTGAGAATCCCCGAGGGTCCCTGGACCCACGTTCCTAGACGGTGGAATTTTAAAATTTTACGGGGTTTCCTGCCTATCCAAGATCGCTCGGCTACAAACACGAGAACGTATTGACATAAAGAGATAAAGTATCAGCCATGATACCTTGTTGAAATCTCTTAACGATGGCTAGCTTCGAATCCTTCGAATCCCCGAGGCGTAGTGCCCCTCTCCTACGCCAAAAGCACAAGAACGGAAAGCCTTCTTTGCGCAAGATCATCACGCCGGCACCTAACGTCGCAGCTGTTCTTGCATGTGCGGCTAGGCCAAGAACGAACTGCTTGCTGCCCCCGAGAGAGAGATTGCGAGAGAGAAAGTGGTGAGAGGAGAAAACTCCTAGTTTTTTTCTCTTTGGCTTGTATTTCGAAATTTAGCTTCCACCCCACTTTAGGATCTCGAAAATCCTCCTTTATACCTCTTAGGATTAGCCAAAAATAGGTTAAGGTGGGTAGAGAAAAATCCTCAAACCTCCCCTTTTACCAAGTCTTCGTTTTACCAAGTAATGAATTCAAAATTCAAACTTTATATTTAATTTATTAAATATCCAATACCTTAATTAAATAAAATATCATATTTAGTATATTTTTAAATATATAATATCCAATATAAATATATTTAATAATTTTTGAAATTCTATCTAATAAAAATTCGAAACTTATATATATATATCCGATATACATTATTTAATTCCAAATTAAACAATATTATTTCTCTAAGAAAATAATAAAGATCTAAATCTAATTTAGATCATATACTAAATATTCAATATCAAATATTTTATTTCAAAAATATATCGTGAGGTCAAGAATGTTCAAAGAGTATAAAGCATTAGTGGAGAAGCAAACTGGCAAGTTCATTGAAGCCGTTCGGTCAGATCGAGGCGGTGAATACATGAGCCTTGAGTTTGATGCATTTTTTTTAGAGAAAATGGCATCATCATACAGTTTTCCCCGCCAGGCACGCCGCAATTGAATGGCGTGGCCGAACGGAGAAACCGAACACTTTTAGATATGGTTCGGTCGACGATGAGTTACACAGATCTCCCCATTTCTTTGTGGGGATATGCCTTAGAAACAGCGGCCTATATCCTTAACAGAATACCTGCCCGCTCTGCCGACAAGATTCCTTACGAGGCTTGGCAAAATCGTAAGGCGAGTCTGAATCACATCAGGGTCTGGGGTTGCCCCGCCTTTGTGAAAAAGTTGATGGCAGATAAGCTTGAATCAAGATCATTAATGGCATTATTCGTCGGATACCCCGAGGACTCAATGGGGTATTGCTTCTTCGTCCTAGACGAACACAGGGTGTTCGTCGCTTTACGCGCTACTTTCTTGGAGCAAGAATTCGTAGGCGAAGGCAATAAAGGACCAGAAATAACTCTAAGAGAGTTAGAGGACGAATCGACTCCTATTCCAGAGTCATTGGACGACGTTCCAGAAAACCCAGCTCAGCCGCAATTGCGTAGGTCCAGTAGGATATCTTATATGCCTGAGAGATATGGTATGGTACACGTCGATGGTATGGTACACGTCGAGCATGGGGATGCGGCGAATGAGGGATGCGTCGGGGACGATCCCGTTGGAAATTATATTCTATTTTCATAACTCCAACCTTTCTATCAAACTTCCTAATTACCAAATTATGTTAATAATTTATATTGAAATCCCGTACTGAAATTACGGGTATTACAATATTCCTAACAATCTCCCACTTAGCATCCTTTTTGCCTTGGCGTCCTTTGTGTCTTCTTCTTCTTGGGTTTCTCCGCCGCATAGATTGATTTCCTGAGTCCAAGTCTGAACTCGTATGATCGTAGCGTTCTTCGTCAAGATATTCGATCTGAGATGATGTTGATCAGCTTTTCGTATTTCTCCTGGACTTCTGCTTCTTCGAGCCTTAGTTGCTCCAAAATCCTACTGAGTTTGCTTCGAATGATCAGTAGCGTTCCATCGCTGAATTAGGCAATCTCTAATGTTTTTATTAGCCTCTTTTCTCCCTTGTAGTTGATGTAGACCACTGGTGGATCGTCGTCTTCATTGATTATGTGGCCTTCACTAAGACTTGGGTCGGGGACTTCGAATGATGGCTTCATGAGATTCACCATGTTCATGTTGCTTTCCACCGTCATTTGAAGGTCGTGAGTTGTATTGAATTTGACTTGACGCATCACGAATCGCTTAAGAGTGACGTATCCCACCTTTACGTCTGGATTCTGAAGTGTTCCAAGAAATCCGAAGCTTTCCAGTATCTGATCAACGTCTTCACCTTTGTAGATAGGAAATTCATAGAAGTCAAGCGAGCTTGTCGTACTCCCAGGACTGTGCTGATTCTGGCTTTTTCCTTCTCTTCTCTTCTAAGAGTATCAACATCAGCTCCTTTTCCTCTCCACACAAGCCCTCTACGAAGAGAGAGCAGGTATCATACGGCGGTTGGTCTCGGGAGATGTGTTAGGTCTCTTAGATCAAGCTCGTCTACATTCTTGATCCTATCTTCCTTCCTGCAGATTCTCCTTCGTATCTCTTCTTGATATGGAGCAATCACTTTGACATTTTCCCATCGTAGCTTCTGTTCTTCTTCTATCTACGACTCCGAGGGGGCACTCCTCACCGACGACGGTGTGTTTGAGAAGCTCGGGAAGTTCTGGAATGTCGGCTTCTTAGTCTTCATCTTCCTCGAGTTCATCATCGTCGATAAGGGCCAGGCTAACGTTTGCCTTCATTAGGACGAATCTGGCATTATCCAGTAAGCCCTTGGCCAAGGCTGGATGCATCGTCTTTGGTAACCAGTCATCGTTGAAGATATATATTTCTACCGTTGTATGTGGATTGTAAAGTGTTTCGAGAGATATGATTGGTTCATTCGACTGAAGGGATAGAGTATGTGACAATGGAGGATCGGAGAAGGTTCTTAGATTTGTGGGACTAGGCAGTGAGAGACTCATGGCTGGTGAGGAGGTCAGTTGGGTTGTTTTGCTAGTAGTTCGGGTAGATTTTCTGGTTTGGGTAGGTGTTTTGGTGACGGTTGGTTGCGGCTGTGAGGTTAAGGCCCTTTGTCTCATGTCTTCTCCCCCTCGGGACGACCCTCATCTCCTGGGTCGTCACGTCGTTGATGCGATGTCTGGGCCTCGCCTCGATAGGTGAATGAAACTCGAGACGTCTAAGGACCTCCGTTTCATACTCAGTGAGCTTCGGTGCAGTGCGAGGTCTGGCTATCACGACGTCAATGAGTTCCATGATTGGGACGTTCCATGGGCCTCTGTTAGGGTCAACGGAAGGATCCGATCTGGGACGTTCTTCTTTAGTAACGGGGGCTTTGCCTTTGTCTCGAGTCAAAGTCCCAAGTGCAGTGTACACTTGGGTGATGATAGAATCATTGAGACCTTTGCGAATTCTGCAAGGCGAACGGTGCGCCTGGCCTCCATCACGAACGAGAAAGTAACGTGGCGGAGTCACGAAGGCGTCCTGCCGTCACAACATCAGAAAAGTTGTTCCTGATGTGCCGTCCATTTGCACAGGACTTGAGAAACCGTGGCCACTTAGGCTCACCGTTGACATCAATGCTGAGACAGACTCAGATCGATGGCCCAAGTCCGTGCTGCTGTGATGTTGACTATATTGGGTTTTCCGCTCTGTTCCGTACTACTCTAGTACGGAGACATTGTGGAGCGTTCGGTCCAGATCACTAAGATCTAGAGGTGCAGAAACAAGAGTAAGTGTCCTATAAAATGGAAAAATTATGGATGGTGAGGGCACTAGACTTGTCGTGGTCAAAGAAAGTGCAGTCTGAGGCTGAGGACTGCTTGATACAACATCTACCCCCTCCGAGCGAGGTGGTGATGGGTGACGTGGCACCTCGTGAGTGTCTGAAACAATCATCTGTTGGGAGATGATTGAGTGGCTAGGAAGGGTAGTTTGCGCGATTGGACCCGATGTCGCGACTTCTACTCGGGGGAAGATAAAGCCGTCCCCTGTACCTATTGGCTCAGTCCGGCTTATTTGTGGACTGGAGGACTGAGGAAGACGGTCGTGTTTGTGTTTTGTACGCCGTTTCTGTTTACTGCTTCCCTCATCCCCTTTTGATTTTCTCTTTTGTTTTGGTTTTGGGGATGAGGAGCTTCCTAGACCTATATTTGGCAGTGGGGGTTGGCTTGTCCCTGGGTTAGGTTCAACTGGGATGTGCTGAACCATGGGATCATCATCGAGGTTGTTTGCTCGAAGGTATCTTAGGAGCTCCGGGTCAGTTGGATCGAGGAGTCAAATTAGCTAATCTGGTAGGATCATGGCCTCCCGATCGAGCTTGCTTTTGCTGATTGGATTTTGGTGAGCTTTGGAGCTTGATAGCCCTCGGTCCTGGGTCGGCGCTCTATTTCGGGATGAAGATCCACGAAATGCTGCGATGACAGGGAGCCACCGTAAGTAAGGAAGTATCCTGGATCTGAGGCTCGTCTTCTTAGTTGGTCAAGAATGTCTGTCCAGAGTAGTTGTGCAATGTCATAATTCTTGTTGAAGACGATGCCGTTGAAAATAAGCATTACGTTGCGGTTGCACCTGTCGGACCCAACGTGCTGTGGAGATAGGCACTTGTTGATGATCAGAATTAGGGTCCGCCAGGGTCCAGGGATATATTTTGCTGAGAAGTCTGGAAGGTGAATAGTGCTTTGGGCGTTAGGTTTATGGCCCATGAATAAGAAGTCTCTGATGAGGTCGTCGTTTGTGGGATGTGTATCATAGAGAAGTGAGGGTGGTAGGTTTAGTAAGGAGCGAAGAATGGTTGGGGTAAACACGACAATGGTGTTGTCGATTCTATCGGAGAGACGGGTTGTTTTTGGGTTATTTGTCGGGTTTTGAAGAGTGGACCAGAATTGTTGTACGTAGACTTCTGGGACACATTCGGTGAAAGTGAGGGATGTTCTCAAAGGGTGATTGGCTAAGATTTTGAGAATGATGGGATATGGGCAAGAGGTATTGTCAAGGTCTAGTTGCATATTATTAGGTGTTCTCTGTGCCCAGTCCTTTGAAGCAAAAATCTCATCAATTTGTTGCACCATTTTAATAAATCTGTAAGGGAAGATCAAAGAATTAGTAGGAACCAACCATTACAAAGCTTGGAAAGATAATGTAAAATGCATGTCAAAGTCAAATGTTGTAACATTTTAGGACTTAGAAAATATTGATAAATTTTTTTAGTAAAGGTAGATCATAGTAAAATTATGAAAGAGTTCCGGCTGAAAGTCTTGCGGAATAGTACGATTATCATGTTATAATTAAAAGAGTTTCGGCCGAAAGTCCTGAGTCGGACGATTTAAATCATAGTAAAATTATAAAAGCCAATTTCAGCCGAAAGTACTGAATCACTCGATTTAAATCACAGGATAATTGAAAACACAGTATCGGCCGATTGAGATTTGGAAATCAAATTATGAAAGAGTTTCCGGCAATTTCTGTCATTTGGGCGAATGGAGTTCAATCGAAACGCAGTTTGGGTGTGATTTGGGCGAACTTATTCAAGCCCTAATCTGCGAATCCTGCAAAAAGGAACGATATCAGTTAAAACTTGCAGATTGAGTGATTTTCCTTACCGATAGGAAGTGTTGAACTGCAAAAACAGTGAAAGAAACAGGATTTGTTAGGGAACATGATGAGATTTGGGTGCGATTGCAGAGAGAATTTGAGAGTAAATCGGGAGAGTTGATAAACAGTGACTGAGTTTCGGTCGATTGACTATATATATACTGTGGTATTGTAGAGTTTCGACCGAAACTGGTTTCGGGCGATTGTCACTTTTGCCGAGAAAAATTACAAAGGGGTTAAAATTTCAGTTTCGATCGATTCGATTTAGTTTTGGGCGATGATCAGTTTCGCAGTGTAAGATTATAAAAGGGTTTAAAATTTCAGTTTCGATCGATTCGAATGAATTTCAGGCGACGATCAGTTTCGCCATGTAAAATTATAAAAGGGTTTAAAATTTCAGTTCCGATCGAAATGAGTTTCGTGCGATGATCAGTTTCGCTGTGTAAAATTATAAAAGGGTTTAAAAATACAGTTTCGATCGATTCGAATGAGTTTCGGGCGATACTCAGTTTTGCTGTGGCAAGTATTAAATAATTTGAATATTAGTTGCGATCAATTTTGAGTTTCGCCAAGAAATATTTTGACCTAAGAGTAATGAAAAATTACCATCTCAAGATTTTACTCTACAAATCGATTTGAAGGAAAGTTTAATGAAAGATTATAGAAATCTCCCCCTTAATTTGTGCAAGGTGCTCAAAAAACTCCCCCTGGATTCGTGCACAATTTTTCAAGACTCCCCCCTAAAATGATAGTAAAATTTTCAACATACACATGAAAACATATAGAGAAAGATTAAGTGACTTATTTACACAATATCAGGTTCATGTAGGGACAATTGATCATGTCTTACGGTTCAACATGCCTAACCTAGATACCAAGAATTGGAATTGCTTTTCATCCAATGCCTTAGTGAATAAGTCAGCAAGTTGAAGATCTGTGTGAACAAAATGCATTTCGATTTTACCTTGTTCTACATGTTCCTTGATAAAGTGATATCTAATGTCTATATGTTTTGTGCGTGAGTGATGTACGCGATTACTTGTTATAGCTATAGCACTTTTTGAGTCACTAAATATGGTAATCCGATTTAACGTTATGCCAAAATCTCGTAGCTGGGTTCTCATCCACAAAATTTGTGAACAACAACTCGCGGCAGCAACATATTCTGCCTCTGCTGTCGAAGTTAAGACACAATTTTGTTTTCGAGACGACCAGCTTACGAGTTTACCCCTGAGAAATTGAGCGGCTCCAGAGGTGCTTTTTCTGTCCAGCTTGCATCCCGGGTAATCGGCGTCTGTGTATCCTACGAGTTCGAAGTTGGAATCCATTGGGTACCATAGACCTAGATTGGGAGTTCCCATAAGGTATTTGAAAATTCTCTTGACGGCGAGCATGTGAGACTCCTTTGGATCAGCTTGAAAGCGAGCACAGAGACACATGGCGAACATAATATCAGGTCGACTGGACGCGAGATAGAGCAGAGATCCTATCATGCCTCGATAAATCGTTTGGTTAACAGATTTTCCTGATGAATCTGCATCAAGTTTGCATGAGGTGGACATGGGAGTGCTGGCAGCATTGGAGTTGTCCAAGTTGTACTTCTTGAGTATGTCGTGAATGTACTTGGATTGACTGATGAAGATTCCATTGTGAAGCTGCTTAACCTGTAGGCATAGGAAGAAGCTTAGTTCTCCCATCATACTCATTTCAATTTCTGTTTCATTAGATCTCCAAAGTTCCTGCACATTCTTCAATCCGTCGAGCCGAAGATGATGTCGTCGATGTAAATTTGTACCAGCAAAATGTCGGAGCCATCCTTCTTGATAAAGAGAGTCATATCGGTCTTCCTTTTGTGAATCCGGAGGAGATGAGAAAATCCGAGAGGACCTTGTACCAGGCTCTGGGAGTTTGTTTAAGTCCATAGAGTGCTTTATCGAGTCTGTAGATGTGGTCTGGGAATTGTTCGCTCACAAAACCTTCAGGCTGAGATACAAAAACTTCTTCCTTCAGAATTATGTTGAGGAATGCAGTTTTGACATCCATCTGGTAGACTGTGAAGTTCTTGTGTGCAGTGAAAACTAAGAAAATCCTGATGGCTTCAATTCTTGCGACTGGAGCATATGTCTCATCATAGTCGATTCCTCCTGTTGATTGTATCCTTTTGCAACCAACCTGGCTTTATTCCGGATTACAACTCCTTGCTCGTCCTTTTTGTTCTTAAACACCCAATTAGTCCCTATTGTAGACCTTTTTGGTCCAAATGATTATGAGAGTTTTGATTATTCCAAGTAATTATGTAAATTGGGGGGTACAAATTAGAAAACTCGATATGCATGTTGTGTGATGTTTAAGTATGTGAATATGTTCGATTAAGCGCTTAAATGTGACTAAACTGTTAAGAAAATCGAATATGTGTGAGCTTGTGCTTAACTGGAATATTTATGTGATCACCTGGTTATGAACGTTTGCGTATGATGGAATCGCATTGCGTGCTATATATGGAAATATATTATGCTGAGTGATATGTGAACTGTCTGCGAGAATAAGTTATTTTGGAAAGAATATCAATGTGATCATCCGGATATGAATGATTATGCTATATATGGAAAAGATATTCGGATTGAATGCTTACATGTGATTGATTTTAGGAAAGAATATCATGATATATCCATTTGAGGGCTATCTTAATGGACTCTTAAATCATTGAATCAATGATCTAGCTTTCCTTGTGCGACTTAGGATTGATATTTTGGAAAGTGATTAACTGATTGGGCTTATATGTGGTAAGATGCTGATTGAGTCTATTTATGGAATGTGCTGAAATCGGATGAGATCACTATACATGGAAAGTATGCTTTGCATTATACTCATTAGATCAAATCTTTCTCTGTGCGAATTGGCTATCATATTTTGGGAAGAAATCAGTTGATTGAGCTTAACGTTGAAAATATGCTGAGTGGAATATATATGAATATGCTGACAAATGGATGAGATTATTGTGGAATCAATGTTAATCTGTGGTATTTATGGTAAGTGATCATCCATGACGAGCTTAATTGGTTTATTCTTGGCATGATTGTTTGAGTTAATGCACGTGATTATTGAACTTTATCTTGCATATTCTGTGCTTAACTTTCCTTGTGAAGTGTAGAAGCTATTTGTGGGTCTATATAGAAGACAAACACTTCACTTTGAAGGGTACACAACGAACACACAAGCTATCGAATTCCTTAGACGATTTGAGCTTTACTTTGCGATTCATTCGTAGTTTGTGGTTGAGCTTTCATTTGCGAATCTGTACCCTTTGAGCGATCCTTAGAAACTCCAAACCCTAAAAACCTTGTCTTCGGATGTGTTGTGTCTGCGGGCACGTTGAGCGCACAAAGGAGCACGAGTGGAGTCTTACGCACGTGGAGGGACGAATTTTGTGGACTCGGTGGCCCTTCGGTAGCAAGCTTCATCCAGTCGGAGAATAGGTTTCCTGGGTAAACGACGTGGATCGAAACTTGGCGTGCGTCAACCTAGAACGAGGTCTATTATCCATACTGCTTCGGTTGTGTACGGGTCAATCATAGTGTAACCGGTAATACCTAGTGATTGATTGGAACTCTTGGGGAGATAACACCCCAAGGACAGGATTAAACCCCAGTTGGGGATATAACCTGTATAAAAATCTCGTCTTACTCTACTTTCTGCTATTTACTTTACTGTGAGACAAACCCAGAACACGCGCTAATATCTAGGTGATATCGTAGCAACCATTTCTGAAACTAACGTGATATTTTAAAACAGGGTTAGGGAGATAACATCGATGCTCATACTGATTTCAGGGAAATAACACACTCTGCAATATCTTCTTAAAGAAAAGTATTTTTCAAAGAAGAACAAGCCATTTTTTTATAGCCTAATTCACCCCCCCCTTAGGCATATTTTACACTTCATTTGGTAGCAGAGCGGGTTACTCAACGAAAGGCCTAACACGCCTGAGTTAAGATCTAATGACTTTTTCGAGTGATATTTTTGCAGAGGGTCAATCCCACTCTAGGCCACCTCTCTTCGACGGAACGAACTACGGAGTATGGAAAAATCGCATGATCGAATTTCTAATCGCTGTCGACTACGAGCTTTGGGAGACAATCATCAACGGACCATATACGACTGCGAAATCCGATGGAACTCCAAAGGATGCTAAAGATTACACTGCTGATGACAAAAAGGGAATCACGCGAAACGCAAAGGCGAAAAACATGCTCGCATGCGCACTCACACGGATAATACATTCGGGTCAGTTCCTGCTCATCGGCAAAGCCCATGTGGGATATGCTCCAAGTTACTCATGAAGGAACTCAACGAGTTGTGCAAGAAAGACTGGCTCTGCTCACTCATCAGTACGAACTATTCTCGATGGAATCTGACGAGAATATAAACCAGATGTACGCCAGATTCATGGGAATCATCAACCAAATGTTCTCTCTCGTCAAGAAGGTTCCCGACAGTGAACAAGTGAGAAAGATACTGAGATCATTGCCGCGAGAGTGGAATGCCAAAGTTACTGCCTACGAAGCAAAAGATCTAGAAGCACTTAGCATCTCCGAACTGATTGGATCTCTTATATCCTATGAGATGATTCAAACATCAATGAATGAGAAGTCACAGAACAAAAATCAGAAATCCATTGCATTCAAATCAAACCAAGAAGAATCTGATTCTGACAACGAAGAAGAGGACCTGATGAACGATCTAGCCATGCTTACAAAAAGATTAGAAAAGTTCCAGCAGAAAAAGAAATTCAAAGGAAACTTCAACAAATTCCAGAACAAGGGCAAGGGAATATCCACGTCTGGGAAGAAAGTTCAGAAGTGTTTCCGATGCAACAAACCAGGCCATTATGCATATGAATGCCCAGCAACCAACAATGAGAAACCAAGGAAGCAGAAGGCTATGGTGACGGAATCAAATGATCTGAACTAGAACAAAGCGAGGACGAGGATCACGCTTACATGGCTGACGAGGATCAGGTATCCCGCTCTTCATCTATTGAGAAAATTCATATCCTAAATAGTCTATATAACAATGATTGTGAAAGTGACTCATCTCTTTCTAATATAGAAGAAAGTAAGGAACAATTGTGTGATTTACTTCAGAAAGCTGAGAGAAAGATCAAGTCACTAAATTCCTTAAATAAGGAACTGATAAGGCAGCGAGATGAACTAGCTAAAGAAAAACATGAGGCTGATCTAGAGATCTCACGACTGAAAGAAGAGTTAGTTACTGCTAAGATAGAGGGAATTCCATGTGACTGTGAGAAAATAAAAAAGAAAAACAGTGACTTATCGAGAGATATCGTAGAACTTAGGAAATTCCTTAGATAGAGAAAAACAGAAAGTTGATAGACTCCTTGAGGGTAAGCAGAACCTAGATATGCTGTTAAGTACTCCTATGAACATTGGTAGGTCAGGGATAGGTTATTCCATTGAAGGAAAGCATGCTAAACATTCTGTGCCTAAGCTTAAATGTTTCTGTTGTGGTAGAAATGGTCATTATGCATACAAGTGTTCTTTAAAAAAGGTTGTTAAAACTAAGTATGTTTGGAGACGTAAGAAGTCACCTGTAAATGCCACTGTTGTATCTGATTCTAGCAGGAGATCACCGTCTTTGAAGAATGATATCTCATATGTTAGAAGAAGTTATTTCCCCGCTAACATGTTAGGACCCAACAGAAATTGGGTACCTCAGAAGAGTAGTTCTTTCTACAGGTACGGAGGAAGCATTCCAGTAAGAAAAGCAGGTGGTATCTCGAAAGCGGGTGCTCCCGCCACATGACAGGTGATATAGGTAATTTTTGTGTCGTTAAAGGCGATTGATGGAGGATACGTTTTGTACGCTAACGACGCAAAAGCCAAAATTGTGGGAGCGGGTACTGTCGGTAACAATTTAAATATCACTATAGATAATGTACGGTTTGTTAGGAACTTAGAACATAATCTAATTAGCATTAGCCAACTATGTGATGATGGACATACCGTAGCTTTAGCCAAAGACAAGTGCCTTGTCAAAAAAGGGTGATGAGATTGTGTTTAGTGCGGCTAGACATGGTAACATTTACTGCATCACTCTTGATGATATTGCTAACCAAAATGTCAAGTGTCTAGCAGTTACGCAGGATATCACATGGTTATGGCATAGACGTCTGGGACATGCTAACATGGAACTGATTTCTCACATATCATGCAATGAATTAGTGAGAGGTATTCCGGATATGAAAACCACCAAGGACAGAATCTGTAAAGCGTGCCAAATGGGGAAACAGACCAAGACGTCCTTTAAACCTAAGAATGTGATCCCTACGTCCAGACCACTGGAACTGCTGCATCTTGACCTTTTTGGTCCGGTACAGGTTATGTCATTGAAAGGTAAACGATATGCCTTTGTTATCGTAGACGACTATACTAGGTACACATGGGTCTTATTTCTTGCGCACAAAAGTGAGGCTTTAGATAATCTTGCGCCACTGATTAAGAAGCTAGAAAATGAAAAAGAGATGAAGGTCCGTAAGATTAGGAGTGATAACGGTCTAGAATTTGATAGTAAATCCTTTGCATCTTTTTGTGATGAAAATGGTTATAGTCATAATTTTTCAGCCCCTATTACCCCTCAACAGAATGGAGTGGTCGAGAGGAAAAATAGAGTATTACAGGAAATGGCTAGGACTATGCTGAGCGAATATAATACTCCAAAACATTTTTGGGCCGAAGCAGTTAGTACGGCATGTTATGTCTCGAATAGGATTTTCCTTAGACCGATTATTAAAAGAACTCCCTATGAACTTTGGAATGATAAAACCCCTAACATAGGATATTTCCATGTATTTGGTTGCAAATGTTTCATTTTGAATGATAGGGATAAAAGAGGAAAATTCGATTCCAAGGTAGATGAAGGGATATTCCTAGGTTAAAGCCTTCATTCCAAAGCTTTTAGAAAATTTAATAATAGGAAGAAGATTGTTCAAGAATATGTGCATGTTACGTTTGATGAATTTCCTAACGCAGATGCTACTGAGGAAGGTATAGTTGTGTCTCCTGCAGATATACAGGTTACTGACAAAGGAACGAACGCAATTCCGTTGGAACTAGACACTAAGTCAGAGGAACCTGAGGCTTCAGACGAACAACTCCGCAGAAAATTCAAACATGCTTCCAGCCATCCCACTGAACAAGTCATAGGGAATATCACTTCAGGTATCAAAACGAGAGTAACTGCGCGAAACGATATTGCTGAGGAATCACATGACGTGTTGTTGTCTACCATGGAACCTAAGATAGTGATGAAGCTCTTAACGATGAATCATGGGTGATTGCCATGGAAGAAGAGTTAGCACAATTCGAAAAGAGCCAGGTGTGGAGTCTTGTGGAAACACCTAACGACAAGTCAATAATAGGCACGAAGTGAGTGTTTCGCAACAAACTGGACGAGAACGGTAACACAACACGAAATAAGGTCAGGTTAGTTGCCAAAGGTTATTCCCAAGAAGAAGGTATAGATTTTCGAGAAACCTTTGCACCCGTGGCTACGCTCGAGTCTATACGCATTTTGCTTGCATATGCATCTTTTAAAAGATTTAAGCGTTTTCAAATGGACGTGAAAAGTGCATTTTTAAATGGTTTTATAAATGAGGAAGTCTTTGTCGAACAACCTCCCGGTTTTGAAAAAGAAGAATTTTTAAATCACGTCTTCAAATTAAAGAAAGCTTTATATGGTTTAAAACAGGCACATAGGGCATGGTATGAAAGATTGAGTAGGTTTTTGCTAGACGTGGGCTTTACAACAGGAACAATAGATAACACTCTGTTTATAAAGTGCGAAGGGAATCACATACTACTTGTGCAGATATACGTTGATGATATCATATTTGGTAGCACTGACATCACTCTTTGCGAGAATTTTTCTAAGTCTATGCAACAGGAATTTGAGATGAGCCTAATGGGAGAACTCACGTACTTCCTTGGACTGCAAATCAAGCAATTGGATACGGAAACATTCATATCTCAAACGAAGTACACGAAAGAACTCTTGAAAAATTCGGAATGGCTGATTCCAAGGTACTGCCCACTCCTATGCACCAGACCGCTAAAATTGACAGTGATGAACAAGGTACGCCTTTTGACCAAACTAGGTATAGAGGTATGATCGGAAGTTTGCTATACCTTACGGCAAGCAGACCTGATATTATGTTTGCTACTAGTCTATGTTCTAGATATCAATCGAGTCCTAGGGAATCTCACTTGACAGCAGTCAAGCGGATACTTAGATATTTGAAGGGAACAATCAATCATGGTATATGGTATCCAAATTCCAAGGAATTCCCATTAATGGGATACTCGGATGCGGATTACACCGGTTCTAGGGAAGATAGGAAAAACACTAGTGGAACTTGCCCAATACTAGGGAATTCCCTTGTAAGTTGGTCCAGTCGGAAACAAAATGCCGTGGCCCTATCCACAACCGAAGCTGAATATATGGCCTTAGGAAGTTGTTCTCAGCAAATCCTTTGGATGAAACAGACCTTGAGTGATTACGGTTTAAGGTACGACCAAAATCCTATTTTTTGCGATAATACTAGTGCCATTAGTATCACTAAGAATCCCATACACCACTCTCGAACTAAGCATATAGAAGTGAAACATCATTTTATTCGAGATCATGTTCAGAAAGGGAATATCTGCGTGAACTTCGTAGGAACAAATGATCAGTTGGCTGATATCTTTACGAAACCCCTTATTGAGAGTAGATTCTGTGATATCCGTGATCGATTAGGAATTATTGAGCTCAAATAGGAAAGGTGACTAGATATGTTAAGACTTTAGTATTTCCTTGATCTTATCCTTTAGGATCTCCACGATTTTTTCTTCTTGATTTTATTAATATTTATTCGGATTCTATCTTCCTTATCCTTCCAAATCCTTTCCATCCATGGGAAGATTATTTTTTTTCGACATTTATGTCAAAATCTATTTTCGGCCAATATTTCCTTTGACTCTGATCTTTTACTTATTTCCTTCCTTAATTCCCGCGAGATATCCTTTCATCTTTAGTCAATTCCACTTAACGGGCAATTTCCTTCCTTACTAAGAAATCTTTTAAATTCAAATTTTTGAAATTCCTTCCTTATCTGACATATGTCCTGTCGAGATCACATCCTTCAATAACTACTTTCCATCCTTATCCAAAAGCCTTCAGCCTTTATAACCATCACCTCATTCTCTCTCTAAACTCACTGAAACCCTAAATTCCTCTTTTCAAATTTTCGTCTCCTCGATCACAACCATGGTGAAAACCAAAGGCGCTGGATCTGAGTCCGACAAAAAGCGAAAGAGTTCCCTACCCGAAACCTCACTCTCTCCAAAAGCCACTCGTTCGAAGTCCAAAAGCAGCCCTAAATCAACGAAATCCCCTACGAAACCGAAGAAGAAGAAAGCGAAGATCGTCAAACCTCCTACTCCATCTCCTGTCTCCTCTCATGAACAGCTTGAATCCCCTGAAAAAACTCCCGTTTCCTCTCACGATCAGCCTTCATCTCCAAAGAAATCTGCCCCACTCGAAAAATCAGCCTCACCACAACAATCTGCTTCTGCTCAGAACAAGTCTCCTCCTCGAGACAAGACTCCCCCGTTGGATCATTCTGTGAAGGCCCTATTTAATCCAAAAAATCCGGAGGAGATCACTGACGAGATCAAATTCTTGACTGATAGTGCCAAGGAACTTCAGGGAAGCTTCAGAAGCGCCGCGTTGCACGAGTATGTGCGTTAAGTTTGATGAGTTGGCTGACAGCCAAGTTGTGACATGGCTGACGGAATATGGCTGGGAAAATTTCCTGAGGATAGACGGGTCCTTGTATGTGGAGGCCGTAAAACTCTTTTATACAAATCTCACGTTCGTTGAAGACGAAACAGAGATCACAGTCAAGTCTTATGTGCTTGGGAAGACCCTTGAATGAGATGCTGGGAGTTGAGAACGAAGGGCTCCGCTACTTTGACTTTGTCCACTGGTGCACCTCTGAAGTATCCATGCGAGACTGTGCAAAAGCTCTCTGGAATTCCCCCTATAAGCCAAAGTTCTCTGAAGGAGAAGCTTTGAACCAACTTCCCATAGATCTGTTCCTTCTCTACAAGGTTATGCATTTTATGCTATGGAGCGTCTGAGTAGGGAGTGGAGGCCACTACAACGATGAACAACATGAGCATGCTGACTCTCTACATGGTGTCCCAAAACAGGCCACTCAACTTAGGATATTTCGTACTTAAGTACATGATCTAGGCCAGTCAGAGCTCAGATAAGGAACTTCCCTATGGAATGCTGACACATCTGTTTGAGACCGAGGGAATCTCTCTGCCCAAGGCTTGGGAGGACAGCTCTAAGCATGCTGTGGATCTGGTCACCCTGAAGCGTGTTGGTATACGCTATGATGCTCGCCAAGGCTGTTTCAAAACAAGGGATTTGAAAACTCCCTCCAAGACTCCGATCAAGAAGAAAAGGGATGACGATAGCGACGACGAGAAAGGAACGATCACAGATCTGAAAAAGAGTATCAAGGGCTTTAAGGATGAGAACTCATGGAACTTCAAAAGGGTTACCAAGTATCTGAAGGAGATCACTGCGGCTCTGAATATCACTGAATCCTCATCTGCCTCATCCGATAGCGATTCCAGCCCTTAGCTCTTGGTTCCTTAGTCATTACCTAGCTCTTATAGGATTAGCTATAGGTTGCCCTTTTCTGTTTTTTGGGTTTGAGGTCGAGTTTGGTTGGTTGCAGGTTTAGGTAGTTGGCGGTGTAGGTCCCTCCTTTTTAATGATGAAGGGGGAGAAGTCTAGGCAATTAATGCCTTATTTTGTTATTTCGGAATGATATAATATAATCGGCTTGCTTGCTTTATATGCTTATGTCTTAATCCTCTGTACTTGAGTTTGTGATTTGTTAAGGATTAAGGAATTCCGCACATAGGCAGGGGGAGCAAACTGATGTGATGTAAGTGATACCATGAGACATTCCGTGGTAACTTGTGAGATTCCATGTGATATGTCATGGTAATTGCTATATCTTTGCGACTGTGCTTTACATGAGTTTATTGGCAATTAGGCTGGGGGAGCATGCTTCAAAATTTGATAAATTTTATTTGCTCTGATCATATGTCACATGCTTTGATACTTAAACATGTTACGTGCTTAGATGTTTTCATATCGAGTTTACTCACATGCTTAAGATAGGCATTAATTACTTGTCATCATCAAAAAGGGGGAGATTGTAGACCTTTTTGGTCCAAATGATTATGAGAGTTTTGATTATTCCAAGTAATTATGTAAATTGGGGGGTACAAATTAGAAAATTCGATATGCATGTTGTGTGATGTTTAAGTATCTGAAAATGTTCGATTAAGCGCTTAAATGTGATTGAACTGTTAAGAAAATCGAATATGTGTGATCTTGTGCTTAACTGGAATATTTATGTGATCACCTGGTTATGAACGTTTGCGTATGATGGAATCGCATTGCGTGCTATATATGGAAAATATATTATGCTGAGTGATATGTGAACTGTCTGCGAGAATAAGTTATTTTTGGAAAGAATATCACTGTTATCATCCGGATATGAATGATTATGCTATATATGGAAAAGATATTCTGATTGAATGCTTACATGTGATTGATTTATTTTAGGAAAGAATATCATGATATATCCGTTTGAGGGCTATCTTAATTGACTCTTAAATCAGTGAATCAATGATCTAGCTTTCCTTGTGCGACTTAGGATTGATATTTTGGAAAGTGATTATTGATTGGGCTTATATGTGGTAAGATGCTGATTGAGTCTATTTGTGGAATGTGCTGAAATCGGATGAGATCACTATACATGGAAAGTATGCTTTGCATTATACTCAGTAGATCAAATCTTTCTCTGTGCGAATTGGCTATCATATTTTGGGAAGAAATCAGTTGATTGAGCTTAACGTTGAAAATATGCTGAGTGGAATATATATGAATATGCTGACAAATGGATGAGATTATTGTGGAATCAATGTTAATCTGTGGTATTTATGGTAAGTGATCATGCATGACGAGCTTAATTGGTTTATTCTTGGCATGATTGTTTGAGTTAATGCACGTGATTATTGAACTTTATCTTGCATATTCTGTGCTTAACTTTCCTTGTGAAGTGTAGAAGCTATTTGTGGGTCTATATAGAAGACAAACACTTCACTTTGAAGGGTACACAACGAACACACAAGCTATCGAATTCCTTAGACGATTTGAGCTTTACTTTGCGATTCATTCGTAGTTTGTGGTTGAGCTTTCATTTGCGAATCTGTACCCTTTGAGCGATCCTTAGAAACTCCAAACCCTAAAAACCTTGTCTTCGGATGTGTTGTGTCTGCGGGCACGTTGAGCGCACAAAGGAGCACGAGTGGAGTCTTACGCACGTGGAGGGACGAATTTTGTGGACTCGGTGGCCCTTCGGTAGCAAGCTTCATCCAGTCGGAGAATAGGTTTCCTGGGTAAACGACGTGGATCGAAACTTGGCGTGCGTCAACCTAGAACGAGGTCTATTATCCATACTGCTTCGGTTGTGTACGGGTCAATCATAGTGTAACCGGTAATACCTAGTGATTGATTGGAACTCTTGGGGAGATAACACCCCAAGGACAGGATTAAACCCCAGTTGGGGATATAACCTGTATAAAAATCTCGTCTCACTCTACTTTCTGCTATTTACTTTACTGTGAGACAAACCCGGAACACGCGCTAATATCTAGGTGATATCCTAGCAACCATTTCTGAAACTAACGTGATATTTTGAAACAGGTTAGGGAGATAACATCGATACTCATACTGATTTCAGGGAAATAACACACTCTACAATATCTTCTTAAAGAAAAGTATTTTTCAAAGAAGAACAAGCCATTTTTTTATAGCCTAATTCACCCCCCCCCCCTCTTAGGCATATTTTACACTTCTCCTATGATAGTTTTTCCAGCCGGTCTAGGTACTAGGTTCTAGACATTCAGGCTTTCAAACTGATTGATTTCCTCCTGCATTGCGATTATCCAATCTGGGTCGGCAAGTGCTTCGGCTACTTTGCTAGGCTCTTTCTGACTGAGAAAACATGAGTAAAGACTCTCATTTATCGTTGATGCTCGAGTTGTTACGCCAGTGGATGGATCACCAATTATTTGTGAGTTCGGGTGTGCACGGGTCCACTTCCTTGTAGGTGGTTGTGATGATCCAACTACATCTATACTCGTCACTTGTTTCTTCATTTTGAACAGCCTGATGTTCCGTATCTTCTTCAGGTTGGGGTGGTGACTCTCCTGAGGAAATTTCTATTGTCGAATCCACGGGCAGAGGTGTGTCTGCTTCTGAACTTGAGATCATTTCAGTGTCAGTTGGGAGTTCATTGTCGTCATTAATGTGACGATATTCCATCGTGGCAGGTGAATTGTCATTACTGGGTTCTGCAGAATCGTCATTGCTCGGTCCTGCACAGGTTGTTGGAGCAGTGGGTGGCGGTGGTCTTGAAAAGAGATCCTCAAATAGGAGATCGAGTTCCACATCGCTCAGTGTATTGGAGTTTGAAGGTTCGCCCACCGAAAAGGTGCTTGGTTGATCTTTCGTCAACTCTCGTAAAAGTCCGGGTTTTGGACTGATTCGTGCAGAAGCGACTCGGTCTACTTCATCAAATGTCACGTAAATGCTTTCCATAACGGATCTTTTCTCCTAGGGGATACTCGATAGGCTTTGGAGGTTGTCGAGTATCCCACCAGTATTCCTTCAAATGCTTTTGGGTCAAGTTTGCCTCTACCTTCACGATCGTTTGCTATGTAGCACTTGCATCCAAAAACTCTCACGAAAGACACGTCTGGCACTCTGCGATTTATCAACTCGTAGGGAGTCCTATTGAACCTCTTGTGAAGGGAGCCACGATTTTGAGTGAAACAAGCTGTATGCGTTGCTTCGGCCCACAAGAATTGAGGTAATCCAGAGTGAATAAGGAGTGTACGAGTTGCTTCAACTAAGGTCCTGTTCTTCCGCTCAACTACACCGTTTTGTTGAGGTGTTTTGGCCTCTGCGAACTGTTGGGTGATTCCAAGTGATGCGTAGAAGTCACTGAGCTTTTTGTTCTTGAATTCTATCCCATTGTCAGTTCTGATGATTTAGACACTTAGTTGGTAGAGGTTTTGTGCGGTTTTGATAAACTCAATGATTAGACCTGGGGTTTCGTCCTTGGTTCTGAGAAATTTGGTCCATGTGTAGCGCGAGAAATCATCCACAATAACCAACACATATCTTCGCCCATTGATGGTCTGCGTGCGCATAGGTCCACACAGAACCATATGAATGAGTTCGAGAGGTCTGGAGGTTGAGGTTGTATGTTTGGTCCGGTGGGATGCTTTCCTTATCTTTCCCATTTCACACGCGAGCAAAGATGCTCTTTGTGATATCTGAACGAGGGAAGTCCTTTGACCAAGTTTTCTGATCGCAGTTTGTTAAGGTCTTTGAAATTGAGATGAGAGAGTCTCAAATGCCAGAGATCGTTCTGATGAAGAGAGGCATGGGAGATGAGGCACGTTGGTCGGACAGTTTTGAGGTCAATGGAGTAGAGATTCGTCTTTCTGTGGCCAGTGAGGAGCTCTCTTCCATTGTTATCGGTGACGCTACATTTGATGGTCTCGAAATTCACTTTGTAGCCTTCGTCACAGAAATATCCAATGCTAAATAAATTGTAGCTCAGTCCTTCGACGTAGGAGACGCCTTTGATGGATGGTCTGTCATGATTGAGATCACACGTTCCTAACATGGGTGCAGATTGACAGTTTCCGAAACAGACCTTCCCGAGAAATCCTTCAGAGAAGTTGCTCAACAGCTCTTTGTTTCCAATCATGTGTGAGGAGCAACCTGAATCTAAGTACCACACATGACGGACCTGCATAAGGAATCAAGTAAGATTAGGTACCCATTTATAGATGGGCCCTTTTTTGATAGCAGGTGTAGACACTAATGTATTTGTTGTCAGATTGGGTTCTTTGTCTGATTGTTGGATAACTGATTTAAGAACCCAAGCACGACAATTGACTATGGGGTGCAATTGGAATTTAGGAATCCAAATTTGTTTTTGATTTAATTTGTTGTTCTGCGTGATCTTGGAGATGATGTGTTTCTTTCTCTTATTTCGGAGCTTGGGGGATATACCCTTAGAATGAGAGCTATGTGACCTGGAAGCATTTTTGCTGAAAAGATCGTCATGAAGATGGAAAAGTACATAACTGTTTTCATGACAATATTTAGATTTCTAGGCATAGAATAACGAAACACGATCTGCGACATTACAAGAAGTCACTTTTGGAAATGCAAAAGATTTGGGAACACGAGAAGTAAGGTTTGAGACTGGTCTCCTCTTCTTATCAGGGACTGTTGACTTCTTTGCTGAGCCAGATCGGTCTTCGCTTCCTCAGATCTCACGCCTTTGTCTGTGGGTACATATGGTACAAAGTCAGTGTGAGATAAAGGAGTTTTCCTCGTAGTTTGCTTGCATTTACATGTAGAGGGTTCTGGAACAGGACGGGAGGTGGAAGGTTTGTAAGCGTCAAGAAAATTTTCAAGAGTATAGATTTTGCTTAACAGAATAGTTTTCTCTTCTTCGTGGGCTTTCTTTTTTGATTCTAGAGAGTCTGTTAAGTCGTCTATTTTGCGAATAATCTCTGGAATGTAAATAAATCAATAAATGGGTTTAGCCTGTTCGTCAGTGCCTTCCTGAATTTCAAGTCCCAATGGTGACATGTAATCATCAGAGAGTGCTATCTTTCTAGTTTTGTTGCTATCATTGAGCTCTGTATAGTTACATACGATTTGGGCCCATTCTTTATTCCTCCGTTTTTGTTCGTCAGATTCAGTCACCTTACTTGATCCTACGAAGGGCATTAGTTTTTCAAGGCTCAACCCAAATCGTTTAATGTTGTACAGAGAAAGCACTTTCTCTTTCTTTGGGTTAGTGGTGAGTTGAAATCCCAATCCTTCGAGGGGATCATAGAAGTCCACATCTTTAGTATTAGTCCCTATTCTATCCAAACAATCTAAAAGGAACGAATTTACCACGCAAATGGATGAAGGATTTGAAGATCGAACGTGGGGTGGGTTAGTGTAGAAGATGTGTGATTTCAAAATTGTTCTTTCTATTCTAAACCAGTGTTTTAGAGAGCGTGGTAACGCGCGCATTGAAGCGCGCTATAGCGAATTTTTTCTGTAAAACGCGTTGACGCGTAAAATGAAAAGCTTGGGGATCTGACAGGATATTATTAAGAGGAACAGAGGTGTTTATAGCTGGCGCAATGTCCCTAGAGATACAAGACGTCTGACAAAACATATATCATTTCGATTTTTCAATTTGTTTCTAACTTTTTTTATTACTTCAAATGATAAAAAAAACAATTATTTAATGTAATTTATGTCGTAAAAATAAATAAATATATCTAATTTATTTTTTGTTTAACAACGATCAAAATGACACGCATATCTTATATTTTTCGATATATATAAAAATTATTTTTTAAAGACTGCATTTTTTAAGACTAAGTTTGCTGAAAAACATCTCAATATTTTCTAATTCATATATTATAATTTTTTATATTATAAGTGGACTGTCAGAAATACTCACGCAATGCGCTACGCTATTTACGCTACGCGCTGTCGGCACCAAAACGCGACGCCATACGCTACACGCTTTTTAAAACACTGTTCTCAACACACACGCACTCGCACATACTACACCAAAAACACACACCCTAATGAATTAGGGTTTGGGGGTATATACACCACATTAGGCCATCTCCAACCATTTCTCCATATATAAAGTTGCTACAGTATGATTTCTCCAAATATAGAGTTTGAACAGTATCGTTAAACTCCAACCATCTCCTCTATATTTTACTCTAAAGATAATATTCTCAATATTTTTTATTATACATTAATTTATCTTTATAATTTATACTACATATCAATAGAAAAAAATATTAAAATAAGTTTTCTATTATTTGTTTTCAAAAAATTATTATATAGGAGAACCATCATTTAGAAATATTATTAACTTTTGTAGTTAACGTTTATAATTAATTTAAATTAAGACCAACTTAAAGGAATAAATGTATCAATAATCTAATTTCTGAAGAAAATTATTATTTTATTAATTTATTATAATAATGCCATCGGATTCTCTCTCATCATCTACTATTCATCTTCTTCCCAAATTGAACGATTCCAGTTTCATCAATTAAAAACCCCCCAAATCTGTATTCGTTGTTTAGCTTTCATTTCTAAAATATTCTATATGTATTCCTCAATGGCTCAAAGAATTAAAACAGACAGTAAAAGAATAAAAAAAATTTTATAGCGGGTGAACAGTGCCCCGCGATAGGTAGCGGGGCACTGTAGCTTCCGCCACGAATAGGGTGACGTTTGGCGGTGGGTTGGAGCTCATCCACCGCCAAATCTCCAGTGGAACGCCAGGTTTGGCGTCCCATTGGAGATGCTCTTAGTTGGTATATTATACCCCTAGTAACTAAGAACTAGAATATTACAAACTAGCCTAAAGTTAATTAAATACAAGCCAACTAACTTAAACACATTGAAATTGAACACTATAAAATATTCTAACAATCCCCCCTTAGTGTTCAATCTTCAATTCAGCGCGGGTTATCTTTGTTGGGCACATGGAGAATCTCTCGAGTCCTAACAATCTCCCTCTTGCTCCCCCTGCAAAGGGTATCTCCTCTTCTTGTGGAGGATTTAAATTCACTCCAGCTAGAACCCTCTTGTCTAGACGTTATACGTTGTAGACCAGATGTATACTGTGATCCACGCCCCGACATTCATTTCTTGATAATGTCGTAGATCTTTGAAATTTTGTTTGCATCTTGTCCTTGTCTTATTTTTCGTATTTTGAAGTCGTCAAGTCTTCTCCAATCTTCTTCTTCTCAGTGCCAAATTAGTCTTCGTAGAAGGAAGTTGTATGGTTCGGCCTCGAGAAACCTTCCCTAGCTCCAGAAGAAGGTATGCGTGTGGTGTCTTTTAACATGTGCCAAAGCTCCTTTGAAATGTGACATTGTAGGTTGCAGTGGAGTTCAGCTTCATCGTGGTAAGCGCGACGGAATTTGATGGTGAGCGTGGGATGTGTTATAAAATGTGCCAAGGCTCCTTCTGAATGTGACGTTTGAGTGCAGGAAAGCCGGCTTCATAGTGGTACGCACAGTGGAAATTGTGGGTGGTCCGACCTGTTTGTTTATACGTATCCCCTTCTCCCCCTCACGACGATTCGTGTTAACGAGATCGGCATGCTTGTATAGGAGGCGAAGAAGAACACAAACGACAGGTTGGTGCGGGTAATAACCAGACGGAGCCAATACGGCAATCCGTCGACACGACTTCAGAGACCAACTCCAAGACGTGGCATATGACGACAGGACTTGATAAACCAGGGCCACTTATGCATCCCGTTAACATCGTTCAGGAGTCTAGCTTGAGACGATGGCCTAGTCCGTTGTTGTTTTGATGTTGCAACGATAGGACTTCCTTCCAATATTGGAATCACATCTGCCAGAGACGTGTCTATGGAAGTTCTGATCTGGTCACGAAGTCCAGATAAGAAAAAGTGTATGTGTCCTAAAAATATAAACCTATTTAGGTAGTGAGGACACCTAGACTCGATGTTTTCAAGAAAGTTCAGTGGTGTGGGGCTAAGTGAAGCGGTGATACATTACGTAGCTCCCCGTGATTTAGTGAAACATCGGTCTGTTGGGAGATCGATGAGTGGGTAAGGCTCGGTTGTGCATGTGCCATTGGACCAAATGAGGCAACTTCAACCCGGTGGAGTTGATAAAAATCCGCTCCTACACCTATATGGGATGGCCCGAGTAATTTGTGAGCTAAGGGGATTTTGTATGTTCCGCTCTTTGGTCTTGTCATGAATTGCCAAAATAGGGATGCGACTTTTACGAGCTTGAAATCGTCACTAACACTCGGCTACGTTCCGGGGTTAGGTTCAGTTTGGTCTGACTGAACCATGGGAACTTAGAATCCATGCGTCCGTCAATTTTGGTGAGTGCTGCTTGATCAGCAAGTCGGAGCAGGTAAGTTGATGTCGTCTTCTTGTTAGTGTGAGGATGTCATCTTCACCTTTTTGAAGTTCTTGAGTTCTCGAGGGTTGCTTGTTTTCAGTTGAAGTCGGTCTTGGGATGTGGAAGCGCCGGAGAGGGTTTTTCTTTCTCTTTTCATAATTTTTTTTTGATTTTCTTTCCCTTTTTTTACGTATATATGTATTATCGTAATAGTAATATATAAGTATATGTATACATATATGTATATGGGATAATATGTATAGGGGTTAAATTAAGTTTCTCCCCCTCAAATCTTGCACCTAAGATGTACTCCCCCTAAAAATATACTCTCCCCTCGTAACTGTGGAGTGATACTCCCCCTCAATGCATCACGTTTAAACATGTAAGTTCTTTCCCAATTAAATAAGCGTAATGTATTTTTCTTTTCGGAGCAGATGCAAACTAAAGAATTATAGTTCTTTAAAAATGCATATTAGAATGTACGTTTTTCACTTTTTATCGCTCCGAAAAAAAATAGGCATTTTTGACAATTCAGCTTATATGCATACGTGAATGTTTAAGCTCAAAGTTCTTTAATATATGTGCATAGTTAAAATGTACCTATCATGGGGTATTAGACATTTCAGCTCATATGCATGCGAAATTTTAACATCTAAAGTACATTTGAGTCATGCATGTTTATAATGTACCCTAGTGTGGTTGCTCGCATCGCTAACCAACCGTGTATGTGGAGCAACCCGAGATACCATACACGCTGGGATGTTTGGCTGTCGTCGTCGCATACCAATCATGAGTGTTGAGTAGCTCTCTTAGTACCTATCCATGCTGGGGATCTGCAAAAACTTTATCGCGACTTCTGTACCCATTTTAGGATGAGTCCTCCCTTGTTAGCAGAAAACAAGTTAAGCACATTTGCTTCTGATATTGATCCTGAATCATCCTTTAAAGTCCTATTCAATTTGATATGTGATTTAGGAATCCAGATTTGGTGAACCCTAGAGGGAAATGACATATCAGCGCCAGTGAATGTGTTCCTAGGTCTAGAAGATCTAAAGATTTTCTCCCTAGCCAGTCGCATAAGATGCTTTCTAGAATGAATCTGGACTGGGTATTTCAAGTAGGAATATGAGCTTATGACGCTATATGCGTCATTGGATGATGAGTCGTATTGCCTACGAGAGTTCACATCACTCACTCTATAATGATGAATTTGCGGGATTTGAGAAGTTCGTTTGCTTAAGCTTGGAACTTCTTCTTTGCGCGCTTCCCTTTTGATAGGAATGGGAGAGGAAAAACACTTTAATTTTCGAAGATAATATTGATTTTCTTTGCTCCTTCCTATTTTAATCTGTCCCTTAGCTAATTTTAAAGCTCTACTTTTACTTAACGTTTCAGCTTCTATTGACTTAGAATGATTATTAGCAAAAGCCTTCTCAGTTTTAGGAACAAGGATGCTTCTTTTAGTTTTTATTTTCTTTACATGTTTTGAGCAAGATGTATTATTTGACAAATCATTTGAAACAGATAAAGACGGAGAATTTTTGAGATATAAAATCTCCTTTAAAAGCTTTTCCTTTTCAGCGTCAAAACCTATCCTTTCAGAGTCCAAAGTATCTTGTAAATCCTTCAATTTACGAACAGTCTCTGGAGTATCACATAGAGTAGGTTTTTGATCATGTTAATTATTTTCCCCGTCAGAAATTAAGTTAGAATGAGAGTTTTGATCTCTTTGACCTATATTCGAAATATTAGTCTCTAACCGTTCAATTGTAGAGTAAAGCATACGCCGTTCCTCTAAGATAGTCTCATATTTTGATGAGACTTCATCTCGCTCATCTTCGTAAGAACGTAGACTGTTAGTTATCTCGTAGACCCTATTTTCACTATCTTCTAAGTTAGTTTCTAAGCAAATGATCTTTGACTTTGCGTTGGTCAAATCTTCATTAGCATAAGCTAGGCTCTCTTGTTGCTTAAGCAACACGGAGTAATTGTTTGCAAGTCTTGCTTCTAATTCCTCAATTTTTCTAGCTTGAGCATCCATTTAAGATAATATGATATTCATTAATTAAAATTAATTTTAAAATTAAGATGGCTTTTGGAAATTCAGTGTCGAAAAGTTTGGTTTACTTGAGAAGTATCGAAGATATTAAGTGTCGAAATTTTTTGGTGTGCACCGAAAAATTTTTGTGATGATTTCGAAAACTTCGAGAAAATGACCAAAACTTTTTCTATAATATGCCAAAGATGTCCTAAGTTGATTGTTGGATATAAATGATCGTTGACACGTTTTGTGGATTTGCTTTAAAAAAATTTTTACGAAAACGTCGTCTACACCGAAACCCGAAAAATTTATTTTGAAAAATTTCGAAACCAAAAGTTTAAAAATGGTTGTGTTCGTTTGTTTAGAAAATTTTTCTCTATCAAATGATGGAAGGAAAAAAAATTCAGAAAAGAAAAATTTTGTGTTTTTTTTTATTCGGGTACTGTAGCAAATCAAATTGTAGCTTCGGTCGATCACATTAGCAATTTGGGCACCGTAGCGATTCGGGGCGATTACTGTAGCAATTTGTGCACTGTAGCGATTCGGCCGATTGCTGTAGCAGTTTCGGGTACTGTAGCATCGAGCGATTACAGTAGCGTTTTGGGTACTATTCATCGGGCGATTACTGTAGCGTTTCGGGCGATTTATTTATTTATATATTTTATATTTATTTATTTATTTTTTATTAATCGGTCCAGTTCGGGTTTGACCAGTCAAAATTGGATTGATCAGTCAAATTTCGGGTGTTGACCAGTCAAGTTTTGGGTTGACCACTCCAGTTTCGGGTTTGACCAGTCAAAATTGGATTGACCAATCAAATTTCGGGTGTTGACAAGTCAAATTTCGGGTTTGACCAGTCAGTTTCGCCTGAAACTGAATGAAAACGCCCGAAACTGAATAAATTTGGTACTATAGCAGAATCGGGTACTGTAACAATCGGTCGATTTGTTCATCTACACGATTCTGGACTGAAAACCGACGAAAACAGATCCAATTTCTACTCAAAACTCACCCAAATCAACTGAAAAATAATGGGTAATCACTTCAAATCACATGAAAACAACCTAATTAGCTCTTGAGCTTGCAAAATCATTAAAATCAACTCAAGAACTCAAGAACATGGCATAAAATCGAACCCCAAAAAAAATACCCAAAAATTTCAGATATCTCAATCAAATTCGAACGTGTTTGCTCTGATACCACTTGTTAGTCCCTATATTATCCAACAATCTAAAAGGAACGAATTTACCACGCAAATGGATGAAGGATTTGAAGATCGAACGTGGGGTGGGTTAGTGTAGAAGATGTGTGCTTTCAAAATTGTTCTTTCTATTCTCAACACACACGCACTTGCACATACTACACCAAAAACACACACCCTATTGAATTAGGGTTTGGGGTATATATACCACATTACTTGGTATATTATACCCCTAGTAACTAAGAACTAGAATATTACAAACTAGCCCAAAGTTGATTAAATACAAACCAACTAAGATAAACACAATGAAATTGAACACTATAAAATATTCCTAACATTTAGGTTGGCTAAGAAACATGGTTCGTTCACTTTGACCTCTTTTGGTGATAATGTCCCCTAATTCTTTGACTTTCTTGCATAGTCGAACACGTTCTTTGGTGATTAGTTCATATTGAGACAATACATTTCGTTGTTCTTCTTCGCTGTCTTTTAAGCTCCTACAGGTATGACTAATTTGTTTTTCCTTACTTTCTATAAGTTCTCCTAAAGTCTTCACTTTAGTTTCTGACAAGATTAAGGATTCTTGAAGAATAGCTACCTCTTCCTGTTGTTTGTTTAATAAGGCATAATTTTTGTCAAAGATGCTTTGGAGTTCTGAGTAATCTTTACGATGAATGGAGAGTTCGGTTATCCTACGTTCAAGTTTGATAAAATCATTTAGAGATGGGGCGTATACCTCCAGGTCGGATGAAGAGACATCCGTCCTGTCTGACCCTATGCCTGGCTCTTCCTCGTTGGAGTCATTATCATTGCATTTCACCATGAAGGCCATTTCATCTTCCTCCTCGTCTGACGTGTCCTCTAGTCATTTCTCTTCCTCAGCAACCAGGACAATTCCCGCCTCCTTGCGTTGTGAGAGCTGAAATTTCTTCTTGTAGTATGGAGTATTTTTCTTCTTTGGTCTGAAGCATTCAGAAGCGAAGTGACCCGGTTTGCCACAGTTGAAGCACTTCTTTATTACTTGAGATTTCTTTGTTTCAGCCTCTTCAAGGTCAACGAACTTCTGTTTCCCGTTCGAGGTTCGTTGTTTGTTAAAGGAAGATGATGATTTCTTGGCGCTCATCTTATTGACGGTCTTCGAGATCATAGCCAGTTTCTTTCTGATTGATTCGAGTTCGTCCTCAGATTCTTGGTCAGATTCAGCGTTGTCTGAAGTGTCGGATTGTATGGCTTGCTTTCCTTTAGAAGTTTTCGAGCTCCTGTGGCTTGATTTAGAGGTCACGAGTGCAATGGGTGCCATGTCGGCACTTGTCTTTCCTTCGTTCTTGATTTCTTTGGCATACTGGGAGTATTGTGAGAGGTTATCCTGTAAGGAATGGATATCCGTAGCATCTAGATCTTTGTTCTGTTGCTTATCCAGAACTGCAATCCGTCCCCACTCGGGTTGAAGTGTGGAGAGGAACTGGATGTTATGTTCGAGGTTGGGGTGTTGGATGTTGATCTTTCTCATCTCGTTGATGATGGTCAGGAAACGAAGGTAAACATCTCGATGTTCTTCCCCTCCTTAGCTTTGAAGGAATCATAGGCAGTGATGATGCTCATTTATTAGACAGATTGCTAACTTTGTCGCAACCATCATTTTGCATACTTCATCCCAGATTTCCTTTGCGGTGACCATTGCGTCGACTTGCTTGTAGACATCATTTGGTAGAGCCTGAAGTACGTAGTGTCGAGCAAGTTTGTCCGCTCTGGCTCGTGTTCTCTCGGCATCATTGTATCGACTATGGTCCTTAGGAGTTCTCCTCTCTAGAATGGAAGGAACCGCATCGGGTTAAGCAGGGATGATGGTCCAAAATTGAGCAGGTCCCTCAAAAATGGAGGAAAGTATGTCGTTGGCGAGGTCTACATCCTTGATTTCTATGAAGTTGATGAATTGTTGCTTCCAGATGCCGTACTCTCCCCATCTTAATAGTGGTGCACGGTTGCAGATCCAATAGCAAGACTGCCCATGTTTTTGTTTGGTAATGATCGTTAACGCGAAATAGATCTGCAAAATGAAATGTTTTAGTTTCGAGTGAAAAATAGTCATGTTTGAAAATTTTGAGTGTTCAGTCAGAATACGCAGGTTCACTTAATGCATTCTGTAGTATGTTAAGTTTGGGTGAATTTTTGCCTAAGGCTTGAAGGTTAAGCGATTTGAGTTCTAAAGAAGGATTAAATCTGTCAATTCAATATTTTTTTTGTGCTGATATTCGATCGATTCTAACTCTATAGGAGCAAGTTCGAGCGATTTTGGTCCTGAGATGTCGAATTCGAGTGACAAAGTCAATTTCAGACAGCTGGAATCGGGCGACGATGTCAATCGGGCGATATGGATCCTAAAAGCTTGAATCGGGCGATTGAATTTCATGAGATTTAGTTTCGGGTGATTTTAATCCCAAGTGTCCTGAATCGGGCGATAGAGATGCCTAGTTTCGGGCGATTTTGGTCCAAATTGGAAGTGTTTCGATTGACTAGAACTGAGAATTGGGGTCTATCGGGCGACTGAGCGTCCGGCGAAAGAGTTGAGTGGGCTGAAAATCGCAGAGATTTAAACGGGCGACACTAGAAAGGTTTGGTACTGTAGCCTTTCGGGCGATTTGAGCGTCGACCGATAGAGTGAAATGAACCTAAAAATCGCCGAGAATTTAGTCAAAACCCTTCACAGCGAATTAAACTGTTTCGGCCGAAACCTTCAAGTACTGTTCTATGTGTCTGCCCGAAAGTCGCGAACAGACCCAGAAAAACCATAATTTCAGACTCGTTTTATGCTCAAATCCTACTCAAACTTGACAGAAATCGACGTGAAAGACCAGGAAAGTGCTCATAATCACTTTTCTAATGTATTAGGGGAAAAAATCAGTGAAAACGATTTGAAAACACTCAAAAAACAGAGAAAGCAAGAAAGAAAAAACGAAAATGAGTTTTCAATCAAAATCTTCGTCAAATCACGTCGGAATCGAGCGAAACTGATTCAAATCGAAGATATAGATCCATGTTAGGCTCTGATACCACGTGTTGGCCCTTTTATTACCAAACAAGGATCAAAAGAATGGCTTGAATTCTTAAAATGTGAAGAACACCTTGAGTGCGTGTTAGTGTGTGTATTTTTATAGAAAAGTACAAGGTGGCTTACCTTTTGATTTCTTTTGATAAACCCTAATTAGGGTACGTTGGGGCTTGATATACCACAAGTATTTGGTATATTAAAGCCCAGTCCCAAAAACTTCTACAAAATATCATAAGTCTTCCCAAACTACAACAACCCATTAAGTAACAATATATAAACCCAAGATTAAATAAATTAAAGGATGCTACAAAAATATTCCTAACAACGTCAAAATGCCCATGAATAGAAGAAAGAGAGGAAATAACAAACATTGTTTAATCACATTAAGACACTCATCATCAAGCAGGTTACTAATCGAAGGAAAGAAAATAGGATAGTCTCAAAGGCAAACCTGATCTTGCACTAATGATGTAAGAGGGCTTGTAACAATTGCCGTCTTTCTCGGGGCCAATGTGGCACCTTAAAGCTCTATTCATTCAACGTTTCAGCAGAAAATTATTTTGGCGGAATTACTAAACATAAATGTAGAATATCGATTTTAGTTGTGGTTTGATTTAATTAGTTGTGCTTGTAATTAGGGGCTTTTATTGTATTTGTCCTTAGTTTCGGACTTAGTATGTTGTTTATACCAAGTATGTTTGGTATAAATAGATGTACAACCATTGCTTAATGAGAAGATTTTAGAAATTGATCCGAAAGGCTTGCAATTCGATTTCTAGAGATAGAAACACAAGAAATCTTCTCACTCTAAGCTAAATTCTCTCTCGAGCTCTCAACGAAGGTTTTCGATCGAAATTCCTTTCACAATAATTCTTATTGATAACCTTAGAATTCATGTCTAAGATCATAGAGTTGATTAATTAGGACCTAATAATTGGTATCAGAGCAGATTCGTTCTGTTTTGAGTCGAAAATGTTAGAAGTGGATCGAGATTTGAGTTCGGGTACTGTTTCATCGAAGAACAGTTTGGCGCGAATTTCGATTTCGATCTAAAAGCTCAATTCTGTGCTTAATTAGTGTGAATTTGATGTTTTTGTGCTCGTTTTAGTGATATACGTTGACTGCTGTAGCGCCCCGTTTCCTATTACCTTTTTACGCAGCTATAAAATATTCGTATAAAATTTTTCGCGATTCTCATAACCATTTCCTTTAACAAAAACGGGCGCGTACATCCGGTCTAATTCCTTCACAATAATGTACATATATGTATCTATCATATAAGTCACAAAATGCAACGGTCTAAATCCGTTTCTATTCTACATGCTAACGATGAACCAGAGGGGAGTAGGAGGAGAGCGTAGCTACCCAACCTTGAATCCATGCTTTATGATATGCTTTCTACGCAGCCTGCTAATTATCTACAACAACTGTGAAGATAACGATTCAGAGTATGATCGCAACATGTTAACTAAAACAAGTAACAATAAAATAAACAGTAGTCATTCTTCCCATCAATATTGAAATCATGCCATCATAAAATCATTGTGCATAAAACTGTCATTCATAGGATCCGTAGATCACATGTCACATTCTATATGCTCGTTTATTTTGATACTCCCGTTATAGACTAGCTAGACTCGTATTCTGTAAGCCCAGTCGGCGCCCATGCATGGGACTCTGTCAATACTGTAAATATCTGTATGTGCCTGTACAGGACTCTGTCATCCCCCGATTTGAAGGGAAGTAACTGTCATCCCTCTGATTTGGAGGGAAGTATGCCGTAGCATCCGTATCGTACCGTCCGTAGTCGTAGCAGTTATAACGGTTTCTCCTTTCATTTATATGTATGCAATGCTATATAAAATATTTTATATAACACATAAATCATGTAAAGGCATTTTATAGTCACATAATTCACGTAAATTCGTAAATAGCACATATATCATATAAAAGCACTTCACGGTCACGTAATTCACATCGATCCGTAAATAACATATAAAGCATATATTAGTCAATTAATCCATATAAAGCATGTAAACACATAAGGCACATAAGGTACATGTTGCAAATCATACTCACAAGTTTCGCCTATTTTCTCCGCTCGCTTAAGCGACCTTGTCCTTTCCCTTATCGGATTCCTGACCTATACAATTATTTTATCCGTAAATACAAAATTCCTATAATGGTATGCGTGCGTGATATGCATGCATGCTTTATTATGCATGATTGTTCCTTATCCGTAGCCTTTACCAGAAACTCTAATTTATTTTATATCAAAACCCTAATATTTTATGTGATATTGGAATTCCTTATATCTGTATCATAATTCTTTTTATTCAACTAATTAACTAACAATATTCTTATCTTATTTTATCTTGGACCATGTTCGATTATTAATTTAATTTCTATGATAGGATCTCGAGGTATGACATAAGGATTTCGAAATATACCATAGAGAATTTCGAAACATATGTCGACATTTTATTAACTAAATGCCGAAACCTATGTCGAAGGTGATATCGAGATCTTTGAGATCTAATACATGTCGAAATCTAGTATCTCGAGATCTCTGGGAAAATGTCGAAGTCTTAATGAAGCAATGTCGAGATCATCAGTTGAGGAAAATGTCGAGAGATATCAAATTCATATCTCAAGTGTAAGTAATCATCCTTATACATCTCGTCATCATTATATATCGAGATTTGTCTTTTTGATTTCAAGATAGTATATGTTGGTCCCGAAATGCACCAACAATACGACTTCGGACGGATTAAACACGCCTAAAGATCTAGATTTGAGAATGGGGCGTGTGGGGCTTGGTGGTTTTCTTGAGGAGACTCTCTCACTCTAAAATTGTTTATTTGATTAACACACACAAGCACTCCTAACTATGTGTTAGGGTTTTCCTATTTATACCACAAGTTGGTATATAATAGGTGGGCCTCTTGTGAAGGCCCATTACATAAATAACTAAGAACTAACCCAATTAAGAGCTAGCCCAAAGTTTAATAAAGCAAATCAACAAAGATAATACAATGAAATTGAACACTACAAAATATTTCCTAACAATCTCCCCCTTAGTGTTCAATCTTCAGTTCAGCGCGGGATATCTTTGTTGGGCATATTGGAGATCTCGATTCCTAGCAAACTCCCCCTACATGGGATATCTCCTCTTCTTGCGGAGGCATTGATGGCTCGGCTAGGACTCACTTGTTAAGATTCTCCAATCTTCTTCTTCTTGGCGCCGGATTTGTCGTCTTCGAATGGAAGTTGTCTGGTTCGGCCTCGAAGATGACTCGTCTGGCTCCAGAAGAAGGTAGGCGTGGGGCGTAAAAAATGTGCCAAGGCTCCATTGAAATGTGACTTTCAAGAGCAGGGAGCCCGGTCTTCAGAGTGGTCAGCGCAGTAGTGGCGGAATGTGGTGGATGATGTGCCATGGCTCATTCGAGTGTTCCATTATGAACATAATAGCCTGACACATAAGAATGTGCGCGGAGGTAGTGGAAGCCTCCGGCGGGGCGTAGTTGGTAGAGGTGGCGTGGATGATGGTTGCTGCTGATGCTGCTGTACGATCTTCAACTCATTTCTTCTCCTTTACTCCCCCTTGAGATGATCTCCGTCTTCGGGATCGTCACGTCGTCCGTGGGACGAGTCTGCCTCTGGTGTTGATGGTGGTGATGATGGTGTAGTGTGGTGTTGAGTGAGGCAATCAAGTGGGATTCTCAGGAGTAGCAGCATTTGGCTTTCCTCCGGGTTCAGTTTTGAACACTGGAGAGACGGAGCAGCATGTGGTGGCGTAAGCGTAGGCGTGGTGGAGTGGTGTCGGTGATGGGACCTTTTCCTTCATAGATCCTTGTTGAGCGCGGGCATGGAATGTGTAAGTTCCTCGCTGATTGCTATGAGTCGGGGCTCCATCACGAACGGGGTAACTAACCAGACGGGGGTCACAAAGACGCTCCGTCGTCACAACATCGAAACATGTGTCCGATGCGCCGCCTGTTTGCACAGGACAAAAAGAACCGGAGAGCCACAAAGGCTTTCCGTTCGCACGGACGATGAGACAAGCTCGTATCCGTGGCCCATCGACAGTTGTGGTGAGGGTGGCTGTCGTGGGTCTTCCGCTCTCGGTCACAAGGACGTCATCAAGCGTTCGGGCAAGTTCACGAAGAACCTGCGGTGCGTAAAGAGTGTCTGTGTCCTAGAAAGTGGAAAATTTCGGTGGGTGAGAACACTAGACTCAATGTGGGTGGAAGAGGTGCAGTGAGAGGCGGGGCACTGCATGTTCAACATCAACCGTCTCCAAGTGGGGCGGTGATGGCTAACGTGGTTCCTCTTGTGCGAAATGAAACAGCTATCTGCGAAAGGATAGCTGAGTGGTTGGGAGGGGTAAATTGCGCGGTTGGACCAGATGCCGCGACTTCTACTCGGGAAACGAGCGAGTCGTCTCCTGTACCTATGGGCGAAGTCCGGGTTGTGGTGAGATATGACAGAGGAGTGCGGTCATGTCGTCGTTGGTTCGCAACTCCTGCAAGCGACTTACGTCATCCTCCCGAGATCGTTGATTGGATCTTTGCATGGAGGAGGATGTCGCGCGACCTAGACCTAGACTAGAGAGGCTAGGGTAGGCTCGTTCCTGGGTTAGGATCAGGGGGGTTTCACTGATCCATGGGAACTATGGTGGCGTGGCGTGATCGCGTTGAAAGGCGACCACGAGTGATGTCGACGAGGGTGGCCCAAAACTGTTGATCAGACACTTCTGAGACTCGTCAGGTGGTGGTGGTGGTGAGGGCGTAAAGAGGATCACGGTGGCTTAGGACGTCTCCATGTAGCGCACCATGGTGGAATGGATGGCAGTGGGTGGACGGTGGAGTCTGGTACATGAGATCCACATCGCCTAAGCATCGAGATTAGATGGCGCGCCCACTGATGGTTGGTTGAACTCTTGTCAACCCTTCTTTATGGGTCCGGGTTCTGCACGGATTTGTACAGAAGTCATGATGATTGCTCGCTTCTCTGACATCCCTTCATGCACGTGGAGCAACCCGTGTAACGTGCATGATGGGGTTGGTTGCTCGCAGTGCATACCGGTCATGAATGTGGAGCAACCCATGTACCATTCATGCCGGGGGGTGGTTGCTCACGTCGTGTACCAGTCATGTATGTGGAGCAACCCGGGTGCCATACATGCTGGGTGGTGTGAAATTGGCATTTGGAAATTCCGCTCCGAAAAGTTTGGGGGTGACCTAAACTTTTTCTATAATGTGCCAATACCGTCCTAGGTCGATTGTTGGGTACGGTGATCGTTGCCGCGTTTTGGATTTGCCTTCAAAATTTCACAAAAACGTCGTCTATACCGAAAATTTTGGCCCAGAAAAATTTTATTTCGGAAAATTTTAAAAAGTGTAAAATAGACAAAGTCCAATGGGCTTAGAAAATTTTTCTTTATCCAATGATATAAATTTTCCGTAGGCTTATTGAAACCTTATTTAATCCGAGGGGGGGCCAGAAATTTTTGGTGGTTAAAGACGTTTAAGTGTATTTTTTAAAGAGTGATTTTCGCAAGATTTGAAGCTAACAGGTGTGTTTGGATCAAGTTTAAAGGTTGGTTGCAAATTTCTCGGGGGATGCGAAAAATGGTGTGAAAATGTGCGAAAATATTGTCCCGAGAAATTTCGTTGTGAGAGTGAGTCGCGAAAATAAGGAAATTTCGCATTCAAAGGAAATTTTCGCATGTAGCACTGAAATTTCGCATTCCAGAAGAATTTTTCGCATGTACTGAAAATTTTCGCATGTTGAGAGAAAATTCACATTTAAAGTAAAATTTCGCATGTATAAGAATTTCGCATGTATAGAGATTTTCGCATGCAGTGAGATTTTCGCATGTAGTGAGAATTTTTCGCATCCAAGAATTTTCGCATGTACAGTAAAAGTTTCTCAACCTTAGAAAATTTTGCGGTTTCAAAATTTGTTCTAAAAATGGTATTAAATTTTCGCAGGTAGAAAAAGTTTTCAAGTTAGCAAAAATTTCGCAAGTTATAGAAATTTCGCATGCGAAAAGATGTGATATGAGGTGAAGTGATGATGCGAAAAAGTGAAGGTGCGAAATAGTGAAAGCAGCGAAATTTCTCGGCCTGCGAAATTTAAGATGCGAAATTTCACTGTAGTTGCGAAATTTAAGATGCGAAATATGTATAGCAACGAATTTTCTCGGGTAAGAAAATTTCTCGGCCAAGAACAATTTACTGTTCCAATGGCTGCGCGACTTTTACCAAAAAATGGCTCGTTTTCGCTCAAATCTCACTCAAATTCGACGAAACTTGTTCCAAAACTTCAGAAAAACATTCCTAAACACATAATCAACCTTTGGGATGTCTAAAAACAACAAATCGAGGTCGAAATCACCCAAAAACAGAGAATGGCCGAAAATAATTTTTCAAGCAATTTTTCACTCAAATCTTGCTCAAAACACGCAAATCCGGTCGCGTTGGGCTCTGATACCACTTGTTGGTCCGAGATTACACCAACAATGCGACTTCGGACGGATTAAACACGCCAAATGATCAAGATTTGAGAATGGGGCGTGGGGGCTTGGTGGTTTTCTTGAGGAGACTCTCTCACTCTAAAATGTTTATTTTCTTAACACACACAAGCACTCCTAACTATGTGTTAGGGTTTTCCTATTTATACCACAAGTTGGTATATAATAGGTGGGCCTCTTGTGAAGGCCCATTACATAAATAACTAAGAACTAACCCAATTAAGAGCTAGCCCAAAGTTTAATAAAGCAAATCAACAAAGATAATACAATGAAATTGAACACTACAAAATATTTCCTAACAGTATATGTCGACATCCATTCTTCCATATTCCTATTAATCTCAACATTGTATGTCGATATCCTATCTATTACTCCTACTTAAGCATCGAAATTCTTGTCTCCATCTAGATTTCGAAATTCATATCATGAACATGACCTTTACCTACTACTCATATCATATATTAATCCCCTTCCTAATATTATTCAATCAAAATCGCAACTTCTCAAGAACATGAAAACTTCATATAATTCCAAACATCTTCAAGCTATTAGAAATCCAACTTGTCAAATAAAACCTAACTTTTGAATCATCATCTAACTTCATGATTTGTCAAAACCTTGTTGCTAACACAAATCCATATTAACATCGTGACTATCTCTAAGATACTTAACTATTAAAATATACAAATGATTCGAAATCTTAAATTATTATTATGTTCTAATACCGAAACTTATTCAATTATGCAACAGTTTAAAAACTCACAGAAAACCCTAGCATATTCAATGATACCACAGAAGTCTTCTTTAATTATAAAAACAAAACTTTCTAACACCCCTACAACCATATCATATACATGAAAACATATATTTACATTTTGCGATTCCAAGCCTGTACAGTATTTTGAACTTCGTAATCAGCATTTAATATTATATAACCCCATATATAAGGCATGTAATATACTAATATACTTAGGTGCTGTAAGATGAAGATTTACCTATTTCTTTCGAAGTCTGATTCTTTAATTTTTCCAACTTAGCAAAATTTTCGTTCTTGCTCCGAGTCTCTTTCTCTGTCCCTTTTTTTTTATATACTTTGTCTCTTTCAATTCCTATATGTATCTTCATGAAGGACTAATTGGATAATTATTAATTATTGGGATAGGTGAGGGTGACGTTGATTACCTTTTTGGTTAAGAAATGTTGGTGGTTATCCTTTTCTTTCACATCAAATTTTGTCCACTTGATTTCTTATATCGAGAACTTGGTATTTAATTGTATTTAGTTTTTAACTAATAGCCTTGAGGAATTCTTACACCTCGAAAACTTTATTTCCCTAATTAGCCTTTGTCGAAAACTTTGTTCCTATATACCAACACTTCTTTTTAATACTAAGGACCTATGGTATTTTAATTAAATATTATTGTTATAATTACTTCCTTTATGATTAAGTCTTTAATATATTGATATAGTTACATATTTATAGATCTCGAAACCTTCTATGATAATCGGTTGTTATCTCGAAATCCTTGACTAAAGAATTTCGAAGTCGACCAATTTCGAGATTCTTATTTAAAGAGTTTCGATACTACTGAAAAGTTTCGAAATTCTTCTTTAGTGATACTTTAATATTATCTAATTATTCCTTTTATTTTAAAAACTTTCAAGAATATCATTAAACTTCCAATTTATTTAATTACTTTAATTAGCATACAAAGTTTTCTCAAAATCTGAGAAAACCCTAGAAATTTCTAGTTTCCGTAACATTCACTTTTATCTCTTTGAGGACCTAGAACTATAATACTTTAAATACCTTATTCTATATATATACCTTTGTTTTAGAATTACTTATATGAATGCATGAATTTATATAAATGCATGAAGTTCCTGACAACTGCAATTAGATTCGTAGCGGTTTGAACTTCAATTTAGCATATTTGATTTGATCTGAGAAGTTACTGTTCGCGCGAAGAACAGTTTGAACACGTACGGATTTTGCTTAAATTCGATATACTTTGCCTCATCCCAATACATTTTATTTCAACACAATTATTCTCGATGAAACTCTAAAGATTGAATCGAAAATAATTCTCGACTAACTGATTTACTACTTGTGAAGCACGTAACACAGTCCAAATTATCAAAACAACAAACGAAGATCCTTTATCAACTCTAGAAGGTAAAATGGATGCCTACTCAATTGGAAACGACAACCGCCCCCCGATACTCAAGAGAGGCGAATATACAGTTTGGAAAAGCCGAAATTTCTGAATTTTATCGAGCTAAAGGAACAAGTTGAAGACCTTCTCTCATCACTTGAGCAAGGTCCAGCTCAGTTCTAGGGAAATGTACCCGACAACACTGCTAACCCTCCAATTCCTGCCTCTAGGAGACTGAAAGAGCCTAGGGAATATACACTCTTATGCAAGGGATCCCAAATGATATCTATCGACAGATCGATAGTATTCCCCCAGCCAAGGGAATGTGGGTCGAGATGTATAAGATGATGCAACGAACGGAAGTCGGTATCAAGGCTAAGAAGGCAAATATTCTCACAGCTTACGACTCCTTTAGAGCTAAACCAGAGGAGTGCTTACATGATATCTACCAGATATATCTCACACTCTTGAATGAGATGAGGAAAAATGAAATCACTAAGACAAACATGGAAACCAACATCCGATTTCTTTCCTCTCTGCCCTCAGAACGGAAGAAGATATCCACTCAAATTCGACAGAAAAAAGATCTTGAGGAGTTGGATATCCACGCCATGTTCGACAATCTCGCCCAGCACGAGGAAGATATTAGCGAGATTCAGAAGGAGCAGAAGGGCAAACTTATCGACGACTCAGTTGCCCTAGTCTCGGAGAAGAGAAGCTCAAAACCACGAAAAGAGAAGATCATCATGCCTACTACCCCCTCAGAGTCTGAAGACGAAACGGATTGAGACTTGGAGCCGAATATGAAAGCGCTGGGAAAGCAGTTGGCGTTAATTGGGAAATGATGAGAAACAATACTTCAAAAGGAAGTCCTCATCATCAGCCAGTCGACTTTGAACCTCAAGTACAAAGAACAAAGAACGTGCACCTGAGACCTCCGAAGTCAAGAACATCAAAGAACCGACCAAGTGCTTTAACTGCGGAAAACCTGGTCACTATGCCAGAGAATGTACTCTCCCAAATAAGAGGGACGCTAACTACTATTCCAGGAAGCTTCAACTCACAAAGCTGAAGGAAGCTGGAATAGCTCTAATGGCAGAACAAGACCACTGGCTCGAGGATACATCTAGCTCAGAGGAAGAGAATCTCGCCCTCATGGTCTGTCTGGACGAGGATTCTGACGCCGAAACCACCAACCCGACGGACGAAGACCAAGCATCCGAATCTTCTCTGGAGGTAGTTTCTCCTTCCACATTATTGACCATGTTATAATCGTATCAACTAGCATACACTAACATGAAACATGAGCAGAAAAGCGTAAAGGAAGTAGAGAAGAAATTAACTAAGTCTCAGGAAAGGATAGCTAGTATCGAAGCGGAACTTAGAAGCTCTAATGACAAAATAGAAGAACTCTCTAAGAGTCCCACTATTAGCGAGGTTGAGTCTATTCCCATAGCGAAGCATAGGTCAATAACTAAGGAATTAGAAGACAGACTAGAAAATAACTATAATTGTTTGGTTAGGAATTTCAATGAGAAAGTTAGCCTCAAATTGTAGAATCACTGAAGAGACTACTAAGGTCACCAAGCTAAAAAGCCCAATTAGATAAATCCAATGCTAAGATTTGTGAACTTCCGAAAGAACTTGACGCCTGTAAAGCCGCCAAATTAACGGTGGAAAATAGTTTTGCTCTCTTAGTAGAAGAACGTAAGAAGCTATACTTAAAGGTAAAGAAATTAGACGATCTTCTTACGCAAAGGGGACAAATTGAAAAACCATTTTCCTAAATCAGCCCAAGGATCAGAATTTTATAATCCCATTGAAGGCTTAGGTTTCACTAACCCTCGTGTTTTAAAGAAGAAAGAAGCTTATGATATACAATACATGGGTTTAGGTGTAAACACTCTTATGAACTTTACTAAAGCAGACGATCGAGGTGCTTCACAGTTTGCTAGAGAAGAGCCACACATAGGGCCCAAATCCCTTCGACTATAAAGAATTAAATGATAGCAACAAATCTAGGGAAATACCCTTGACGCCAGTCTGTGATTTAATTCAACCTCCTGAGCCTCAACCTGAAATCGAGGAAGCCAAACACATACATTCTAAAATTCTCCCTACAAACCTCCTATCGTGAAGCAGATAGAAGAATTACAAGCTGTATTAGACAAAGAAAGAGAGAATTTTGAAGTGGATAAGAGAAGTTCCTAAAAGAGATCGAAAAACTAAGAGCCTCCTCGATCTTGCAAAATAATTCTCACGCATCTCCCTCGAAAGCTAACATCGTTCTGAGAAGCGTGAAGAAAGAAAAAATTGCTTTCAAAATATCAAAAACACAAAAATAATACTTTAAAAAATTCTAACTCTAATCCTGTTTCGCTTACGTCTACAAGGAGCGTAGAGCCAGCTTTAGAGTCGAAGGAGGAAGTGTCTAGTTTAAAAATAGAGAAGGAGCCCGTAGATTTGAATGCTTCTAAGAATATATCTCCTTCTGTGAAAATAAAAGACACTCGTTTTAATGAAAGAGCTGTTTCCTCTCCCAAAATAATTTCTTCTACTTGCTCCTTAAAGCCTACTATATTTAGAAGCACTAATTTCGAAATAGGCTCTACTTCAAAAATAAAAACCGATCATTCTAAGACAAATGTCTCTAGGATGACCCGTAGGAAACAAGATCCAGCCATAAAGAAAGCGTACGGCACTATTGATGCTTGTTCTCACTTAAGGTATCCCGTTAAGATCGAATCCCCCAAGCACTTTAGGAGACTACCCAACGGAAAGACGAAAGCTGCAAAGGCCAAGTCTTCTACAAAGGGCACACCCAAATCAACTTCTATGAAGATGACTTGGGCTGTTAAAACTTCTACTAACACTAATTTAGGAATCATATCTGAACCAACATCTAAATCTGCTAATCTGAGAGGACCCATTTATATGTGGGTACCAAAAGCTCTTTAAATTGTTTTTGCAGATCCATCATTTGTGGTACCTCGACTCTGGTTGCTCCACACACATGACGGGAACACAAGAGCTGTTGAGCAACTACCAAGATCGACCGAATGGCAAAGTCAGATTTGGGAACAACGACTCAGCCCCCATTCTAGGATTTGGGGATATCATTCTGGAAAATCTAACGATAAAGGATGTCTCCTATGTCGACGGTCTCCGCCATAACTTGTTTAGCATAGGCCAATTCTGCGACAAATGATTCCAGGTGGTCTTTGTTGCTGATCGGTGCAGAATATTGGACAGTCAGAACAACGAACTCCTCCAAGGACTTCGGAAATCCAATCTTTACACAATTAATCTGATGTCCGTGTGTCTCCCAGATTACAATTCAGAGGTACAGTTTATGGCATCACCGTGTGTCTCATCTAAACATCAAAGCTCTTCAACGATTATCAACGAAAAAGTTGGTTCACGGTCTACCACCATTATTCTACAAAAATAGCATCATTGTTCGATATGTCAACTAGGAAAAATGAAGCGAGCGTCTCATCACGTCAAGCTAGTTGCTTCTACTTCACGTCCTTTGGAATTGTTACATATGGATCTCTGTGGACCTATGCAGACACAGAGTATTAATGGGCGCATGTACGTGCTAGTTATCGTTGATGATTACTCTCGCTACACATGGACGAAGTTTCTCCGAACTAAGGATGAGACAAGGGACATGATCATCAGTTTCGTGAACTTTACTCAAAATTTGCTACAACAAACCATCCAAGTCATCAGAACAGATAACGGGACTGAGTTCAAGAACAAGTATCTCAGTGAATTTTATCAAAAACTTGGAATTAGTCAGCAATTCTCAGCCACCAAGACGCCTCAACAGAACCGTGTAGTTGAAAAGAAGAACAGAACTCTAGCGGAAGCCGCACGTACAATGCTGCTTCATTCTGGCCTCACACACTTCCTTTGGGCTAAAGTAGTAAATACCGCCTGTTTCACTCAGAACAGGACGGGGGTTCACAAGCGCTTCGAGAAGACTCCGTACGAAATAATAAACAAGTGAGTACCCAATATTTCTTTCTTCAAGGTCTTCGGATGCAAGTGCTTTGTGGCGAACGACAGAGAGCAACGTGCTAAGTTCGACCCTAAAATGTTCGAAGCCACATTCGTCGGGTATTCATCTTCAAAGGCGTACCGAGTATACAACAAGTCCAACCGTTCAATCAAAGAAAGCTACAATGTCACTTTCTACGAACTGTCAGATATGGCTCCTGCACACCTCAGTTCAGGACCCGTGCCAAACTCGATGGCTTCTGGTCACATCAGTTAGAACCCGTACCTAACCAGTTGGCTTCTGAATACCACAGTTCAGAACCCGCAGTCACTGGTGTGTTGGCACAAAACCAACAAGAGATGGCAACGACTCAGAATTCAACGTCAGAAGAAGCTCTGAGACTTGCGTCAGAGGACTTGGACTCACTCATTGAGCCCGTATATCGGCCAGGCACTATTACAGCTACACCTTTAGTCGACCCCCCACTCGTCGAGGCCGATGTACCAAGCTCTTCAAATGTCCCCACCTCACCCGACTCAGAATTACCACAGATCACTGAAGAACCTACCATAGTCAATGAGGAAGTCTCATCAGAGTCGCTCAATCCAAGTGAAGAATCAGACTTATCTCAACCTAGTGAACAACCTGAGATAATTGGAAATCTCGGTCCACAAACGGCCGATGCATCTACTTCAGCTCTGCCACATGAGCACAAGTGGACTCGAGCACATCCGGTGATCAGATTATCGGTGATCCTTCGAGTGGAGTATGGACACGTCATCAACGCAGTCTTTTCAGCTGCTTCTTAAACCTAAATGAGCCAACCAAGGTAGCAGACGCACTGAAAGACCCGGATTGGGTAATAGCAATGCAAGATAAGATCAACCAATTCGATCATCTTCAAGTGTGGACCGTCCGCATGGGAAAACAATCATCGGGACGAAATGGGTGTTAAAGAACAAAAAGAATGAAGATGGAGAAGTGATTAGGAATAATGCAAGATTGGTTGCGAAGGGATATAACCAACAGGAATGCATTGACTACGACGAGACATATGCTCCTGTTGCCCGAATCGAAGCCATTCGTCTCTTCTTGGCTTATGCGGCCCATAAAGACTTCAAAGTCTACCAAATGGATGTTAAGACCGCCTTTCTCAACGGCGTGTTAAAGGAGGACGTATACGTCACTCAGCCAGAAGGCTTTGTTGATCAAGAACATCCCAATCACATCTATCGATTGGATAAAGCTCTCTACGGACTAAAACAAGCTCCTCGCGCCTGGTATGATGTCCTGAGCGATTTCCTCGTGAAATCTGGGTTCATCCGAGGGATAATCGACACGGCCCTCTACATAAAATGGCAAGGCAATGACTTGATGGTCGTCCAAGTTTATGTAGACGACATCATCTTTGGATCAACAAATCCACGGCTATGCAAGAGATTTGGAGATTTGATGAAGAGCAAATTCGAAATCAGTCACATGGGAGAGATGCAATTCTTCTTGGGGACTCCAAGCAGCTCAAAGATGGCATCTTCATAAGTTAGACCAAATACATCAAGGACATTCTGAAGAAGTTTCATAAAGATCAGAGCAAGTCTCTCAGGCACTCCCATGTCCACAAGCTGCAAGTTGGATGTCGATCCCACTGGAAAATCGGTCGACATCACACTTTATCGCAGCATAATTGGGTCTCTTCTTTATCTCACCTCGAGCCGCTCGGATATTATGTTTGCAACTTGCCTCTGTGCCCGTTTCCAAGCCATCCCCAAAGAATCTCACATGCTTGCGGTCTAGAGGATTCTGCGCTACCTAAAGGGCACCTCGACCTTAGGTCTATGGTATCCTAAGGACACAAATTTCAAATTTATTGGCAATACTGACGCTGATTGTGTAGGTTGCCGAATGGACAGGAAAAGCACATCCGGTGGCGCTCAATTTCTAGGCGAAAATTAGTCTGCTGGTCATCCAAGAAGCAGAACTGCGGTGTAACATCGACGGCTGAGGCTGAATACGTCGCGGCTGCCAGCTGTTGCTCACAGATGTTATAGATGCGGACTCAACTTCGCGACAATGGGTACAATTTAAATAATATACCCATTTATAGTGATAGCCAAAGTGACATTGCAATTACGTGTAATCCCGTTCACCACTCACGCACAAAACACATAGATATACGATATCACTTTATAAAAGATCACGTAGAAAAAGGCACTATTGACATATATTTGTGAACACCAAATATCAACTAGCTGACATTTTCACCAAGGCATTGGATGAAAAACGATTCCAATTTCTTGTCGGAAAATTAGGCATGTTGAACCTTCCGTAATCTGTGTTTTACGTGCTCCTATATGCTTTCACATGTTCTATGCTATGTGTTTTCTATACTTTAATGCTATATCTTGCGTGAAATATTTCATAATAATAGAAATAAATAATATAATAAAAAAACAAGATTACATATAAGTATAATACTAGGGGTATGACGATATCTTTAGGATGCTCGATCTTAGTCACGTATGAATTTTCCTGACATGCGACTGATTAATTGCTTAATTTTGTCAAGTCTTAAGTCGTATTTTTGTGTCTAAAGTTCTTTCGTAGACTCCACTAGACACAAAGCCACTTTATGAATCGCGTAATTTTAATAATTGGTACTTAGATTGATTCATCTACTTGCTTGATAAATCAATTAAGGTGCATCGATTGAGGGGAGCATTTACAAAATCTATGCCTTCAGCGCCAAACTATTTTGATGATCTCTCTCTAAGTGTTGCAGAAACAATGAGGAAGACTTCACGAATTAATCACGACTTGGAGTGCACGGCATTGGTTCAAATTTTGGATGGTTAAATATCTTGATCGTTAACGTGTTTTATGAATTTGAATTTAACCAACTTATCTTGAAAATGTCTCAGGGGGAGTCTAAATAGAATAATTGTTTCCAAAATTAACTCTAAACACTCTCGACATCTTTTGCTCTAAGTATTACAGATTTACAAAGAGTTGAAGATGGAGCCAGATGTCACTGACCTGAATTACAGGGAGTTAATTGCAGTTATTTTCATACATAGGGGGAGCAATTATGTGGTCCTTACTTGAATTTAGGGTCAATCTGAAATCATAGAAAAACTTACCATCGAAAAATTTGGGCGAATTTTGTAGTTTCGATCGCAGTTTCTCGAGGGAAAATTGATTTGGGACCAAATGGTAATTTTCGCTTCCAAATTGTCGAGCGAAAAACTAAATAGGTACCAGATGAAAATTTTCGATCCTAAGTTTCTCGATCACAAACAGTAATGGGTTTAGAATTTGCTAAGTATTGAAAACGTCCAATCAGCCCAATTAGAAAATGTTACTTTTGCAGTCGAAAATCCCTAAATACACGCATAAACCCTTAATCGCAAAATTCAACAGTCAAATTTTTCTCTCGCAACTATCTTCACAAAGACGAACTTCAAAATCTTTTAAATCTTACATTTTCCTCTGATTTTCGTCTTTACAAGGTAGATACGACATCCTTTAGGGAATAGCGTGTGGTTAAACTTCATTTGCATCTATATTTAGTGATCTTTCGCATGATTATGTGCTAGTTTCTCGTCTGTTCAGAATATGAAAACTCGAGTGCTACTTTGCAATGTTTACGATCATTTTATGATTAATGGGCTATAATCTACATTTAAAATAGTTTCGGTATTTTTAATCATTCTAGGGGTATATTTCTTCGATTATCTGCGTTCTTAAGGATCGATTGAGAGTTAGACTGAACTGGGGTTTTAAACGTTTAAAGACGTTGAAGAACTTTCTCGCTCGCAAACAGTGTCAATTAAATTTCAATTTGATTGAATTACTGTTTGCATTGTAACAGTTTTTCGATCGCTAAATTCCTGACTTAAATCGATAAAATAAATAACATAAGTCGAAGTACACTTACAATCGAGAAATCGAATCTTGATTTTATGCGAGCGAAAAGATTACAGTACGGAATAGTTCAAATAGATGTGATTAATTTCGAGCGCAAAAATTACAATCGAAAACAGCAATTTCGATTTCAATTTTATTTCTCGGTCGAAAATTTTAGCGGCGATAAAATTAATTTTTCGACGAAAAAATTTCTAGATCGTAAAATTTCGCACCAAAAATCCATTTTAAAATCGAAATACTTTCTCGCTCGAAAACTTTCATAGCGAAAATTTTATTCACGCACGAAAAATTTCTCGATCGTAAATTTACACGGAAATCAATTTTCTCGATCGTAAATTTACATGAAAATTTTTCTCGATCGTAAAATCTCTCGGCTACAGTATCACGCGTATAACGTTCAACACTTAAGAAAATTTTTCGAAGTCTTTTTAATTGTAGCATACCTTAGCGAATAAAATTTTTTCGATCGCAAATTAAAACAGAGAATTGCTTTCAAATTTCGCACTTAGGCAATTTAAATTGAGGATTTCAATTCTCGAGCGATAAAAAGAGCGGAGTGAACAGTGCTCGATTTTACATTTCGACACTTAGAATAAATTTCGAATGAAACTTTATATGCCTTATCTTCAACTTTCGAATCACTAATAAATATCAATTAATTGGTTCACTTTTGTATACCTATGTGCCGAATCATACATTCATCATACGTGCCATGACATGATCAATCCTTATGGTTTGATAAACTTAAATCTCGACTCAAATTAAATACTTGAACTAATGATTTGTTTGTCTAATTGATTTTCAGATGGACCACTATCCTGCGTATAACCACATTTACGACAAGAACTTATATCTCAAAGTTCAGGAAACTAATTTTCAGCTCGAACCACCTTCAGGTGTCCGGACGAGATTATTATGTCCATTTTACAAGGCCATTCCCAGTGGCATGCACTAACGGTGACGGCTTCGGTGCCAATGGTCTATCTCCAGCAGTTTTGGGGGATGATCAAGAGTCATGTCGTTGAAGGAGCGTACAGCTTTACTTCCGTGATAGGGACAAGACATATTAATATGAACAAGAATGACTTTGGGCTCGTCCTCGACCTTCCCTTCAGCCACAACTATGACCCCTTGCCAACAGATGCTGAGTTGGTTCAAGATTTCCTCCAAATGGGATACCGTTCGCCTCTCATCAAACTCGCGCAGATGCAGAGCAACGGGATTCCTCATACATGGAAGACACTCTTCGGAATTATTAACAAGTGTCTATCCCCGAAGCATGCGGGCTTCGACAAAGGCAACGGCAACATTCTCCGGATATTTCATGGAATCATGTTCTCGCGGAATTACGATTTCGTCCAACTGATCTGGAAAGATCTAACAGAGCAGATCAGACAAAAAGATTCCTCGCTTGCCTCCTGGAGGAAACTACCAACCGCCACGCCTAAAACTTTTCCACCACCCAAAGCTCACGGACTTAGATCAGCCATCGATGCCGATTCCATTCGAGCTGCTTCGTCTCGCCGACCCCTCGGGAGACGAATATCAACGATACTGTGGGGAACATCATTTAACAGAACAGATGATTCAAGGGCCCGCGACAGATTTCCATGTGAGCCCTCCCCAACCGGAACACTACCAAGCCCTGAGGTCGAGCTGATAGACCAAGTGGCCCAGGATCTAGAATAGGAGCCTCCAACTCAGGAAATACAAATGCCTGATGAAGATGCCACGTTGATTGACGCCGTGGCAGAAGAGTTGGAACTAAAGGCTCCCCAGCAATCTCTAGGAGCTGAAGTGCCTATTAATGTCGGCGTGTTCCAAGAATCCGTTGAAGAGATCCTGCTACAGGAAGCACAGCCCGAGACAGAAATGGGGCACAGCTCACCTCCACAAGTGACGGAACAAGCCCGTGAGGATGACGCACGTGAACCTTCCTCTCACACGGCTACCTCATCAGACACCGAGTCAGATGAGGAGATACGGCTCATAAGACGGACTCCAAGAAGATTAAGTATACAACTAGAGTCCCTCTCCACAACCGTCACCACCACACCAGACACGATGCCAGCTATCACTCAAAGTGCTGAGGACCCTTCATCGCTCAATCTTGAGCCGCAGCACGATCTTTCCGTGCCTGGTTCGCAGGTTCAAACAAAACCTGCCGCAACACCCATAGAGGAGAATCCCAGTGATTCACCTCAAGGATTGGGTGGAAGTCTCGAACAATCACAACCTCAAATGACTACGAGCCAGCCTGAGGAGCCGGTGTCTGCTCAAGGGTTGCCAACAGCCGACATCTGTCGACCTAGTCCATCAACGACGGAGGCTTCCGTCCAGTTTGTGACTGAAGCCCAGTTCCAGACAGCTCTCTCTGCCACCATCCAATCTTTAGAAGACAAAATGATGGAGAGAGTGCTGACCGCCATCGAAACGTCCCGGTGCAATACTGGGAAAGCACCCGTCTCCGAGGGCCCTTCAGCACAAGCAAACCCAACCCCACAACCTACTCCCACCGACCCACTCGCAGACTCCTCAATCCTCATAAATCCATATACCATACCCATCACCCAGCTCCACGACATTCTCCTCGCCCGCCTTATAGGCCTTCCCACCCGAACGCCTCAGAAGAGTTTCTATACCGGCATCTCGTGGACCACCCTGAGCCACCTACTCTATCCTGCCAAGGTCAAGGCTTCCGTACACGACGACGACATAACGATCCCGATGATCAGAATCATCATGAGGGGGAGAAAAGGCCTAAGACCTCATCGAGTGGCCAAGGCGAAGGTCTAAGACAAGGCGCAGGCGCAACGCAGACGCGCTGGAGCAGGACAAACCCAAACCACCAGCCAAACTACCCAAACAACCCACACCACGCACCGCACCACCACTCTAACCCACATCGACCCAACATATTTCACTCTAAGGACGCCTCCGCCCACAACAACGACCCTCACAAGTCCCTTGCTTCTGGAAGAAGAAGCAAGTGCAGCCATGCTCGTGGCCCTGGTGCAGATCCAAGCTACTCCTTCAGCCGCTCTAGACCAACCGGGATCATCAGGACATGGTGTCAATCCACACGTGTTCCTCGACAATTATATCTTCGAAGGATAGTGGATGACCCATTCCATGCCCGATGAACATCAGAGACAATGGCTCAAGGACGTTCGCCACTTCCTACAGCAAGCTTCGGTGGACCTTGTGCTGATAGAAGACGAAGAGCTTCAAGAAGGTGAAGATCATAAACAAGATCCCACAGGGCTTCCAGAGTTGATTGCGCAACGAGCGAATTCCCCCACAAGACTAATGCCAGGGATCGTTCGGATCGACACGCCATGGGAAAGCATCAGGATCGAAATTCCCTTCCTTGAAGAAGTTCGTGAACACATTTGGAGGTCACCGGACAAAGTCAAGAAGCCGAATGAGTTTGAGCTTAGAGGGATCTCTCACTGGGATCAGCAGAAGAGAATGACGTACCTCTGGATGCTGACTCACCCTGGACCGGATGTGAGAATGGGGATGACTAAAGGACAAGAGAAGAGTCATTATAAGAGTCTCTCCCCAATTTGTCAGCTACTCAGCGTCTTCTGTGCTAAAGAAGGACTTCCAACACCGTACTACGCCATCGAACGAGTAGACAGTACTCGAGAAGAACTAAGCGAGAGCGACCTACCGTACCTCCCTGCCGAAGAGGTGTACAACCCCTACCAGCTGTATGTGGAGAAGTACAAGGGTCCTCAAGGCTTCATCAAGAAAGAAGGAATCGAGGGACTCTATCGATTCATGATGCGCCAAGTCAAGTACTTTGCCGCACACGAACCTCAGATGGCTCTGGAGAGAAACATGAAGAAGGTCAACATGACCGCTGCGCTCAACAAAGGACCTGCGATCGAAGGGCTTCCCAACAATCACGTGCACATCAGCTCAGTCTTAGGCATCACCTACCACAATCCAATCGCTAAGAAGACCAGGTTGATGCTGAAGACTGAGATTCACAAATTCTGTGATGGGACGCTCAAAGTCATCAGGAAAAACATAGAGCAGAGGTTGAAAGAAATCAACAGAGAGACGATGCTGAGGATTCACCGGTTCGTGAGAGAACAACCGCTCCTGATGGAACTGCTCGATGAAATCGAAAAACGACTAGAGCTGAGGATTACGCTCAGGAACTTTGAGTATACGCCCGACGAGGACAGACAGCACGGAAGGGAAATCAAGCATAAAGGGGGTGAATGTAGAATATCGATTTTAGTTGTGCTTTGATTTAATTAGTTGTCCTTGTAATTAGGGGCTTTTATTGTATTTGTCCTTAGTTTAGGACTTAGTATGTTATTTATACCAAGTATGTTTGGTATAAATAGATGTACAAACATTGTGCTTAATGAGTTTAGAAATTGATCCGAAAGGCTTGCAATTCGATTTCTAGAGAGAAACACAAGAAATCTTCTCACTCTAAGCAAAAATTCTCTTTCGAGCTCTCAACGAAGGTTTTCGATCGAAATTCGTTTCTCAATAATTCTAATTGATAACTTTAGAATTCACGTCTAGGATCGTAGAGTTGATTAGTTAGGACCTAACAATAAAAAACTTTTTCATATAATCAGAAGATTACCACAACTATTGTCCACTTCCAGTCGCCATGACCACCAAGCAATCATTCCTTGCAATATGTCCTCGATTATCTATTTCTGGTACGGTCTGAACTTAGAAATCCAAAGTACTTCCACATGAAAAAGGCAGTGAAAGGACAATGAGTTGTAGCCAAAAACAAAAGAATCAACAAAAAAAAGAACGGAAAAGGTTGGGGAATACGAAACGACCTTGAGAACAGATTCCATTCTTCTTCAAGACGGTTCCTCGTCGTTTATGGAGACGTCGAATGAATAAATATTGTAACATAAGAAGAGGCACCATAACTCTATCTGATAACATCGAATAACTGCTTCTCTTTCCCCCACGATCCTCCACTTCTTCTGATGCAAATCTACAATCATGGCAAGATTCCTCCTTTAGTAATGTTATCTGAGCATTCTTTACTCGGCTCTCACGCCCCTCTCTTTCAATGCCATTATCTAACAGATGGAAGTAAACTTATTCCGAATACACATCAAAATGCCCATGAATAAAAGAAAGAGAGGAAATAACGAACATTGTTTAATCACATTAAGACAATCATCATCAAGCAGCTAACTAATTGAATGAAAGAAAATAGGATAATCTCAAAGGCAAACATGATCTTGCATTAACGATGTAAGAGGACTTGTAACAATTGCCGTCTTTCGCGAGACCAATATGGCACCTGGTAGCTTTATTCATTCAACGTTTCAGCAGAAAATTATTTTCGTACCCTCTGTTCATTTTCTTTTGGAATTACTAAACATAAAAAACTTTTCAGATAATCATAAAATTACCACAACTATTGTCCACTTCCAGTCGCCATGACCACCAAGCAATCATTTCCACGCAATTTGTCCTCTATTATTTCTTTCTGGTACGGTCCGAACTTGGAAATCCCAAGTACTCCTAGACGAAAAAGGCAGTGAAAGGACAATGAGTTGAAGCAAAAAAATAAAACTAATCAACAAAAAAAGAGAGTGGAAAATGCTAGGGAATACGAAATGACCGTGAGAACAAACTCCATTCTTCGTCAAGACGGTTCCTCGACCTTTATGAAGACGGCGAATGTACTGTAACTTAAGAAGAATCCGTCTAAGCTTCCTCTCGGGTTTTTTCGACGCCTTTTGCAGGTTTCGCTAATACTAAGTACGTCACAGGGCCAACGACTACAGGAACAGTATCTACCCCAAGTTGTGCCAAGAAACACCGAAATCATCACTGCATCATCACACAATCTACAACATAATACAAAAACGCATGTAACACCCAAAAAATCTCAGAGCTAATAGCGCTTTATGAAAAAACAGGGGACCCAATTCTGGTACAATGTAGTGGCTGCATTAAGAAAAAAGTAACATGATTACAATTATAAGAAGCCTAGACAAAACAAAGAGAAGAGACTTATGAACAAAATCTGACCATTCACTTACTAATTGGTATCAAACCATTGGTCATCTCCATAGCGGGAACAACAACATTTCCTCTAGCCATGGAAAAGTAAGTGGAGAAACCAATTTTCTCCACCCATCCAATTATATCTTGGAGGAACTGCACCAAGCATCGCAGTTGTGTCACTAACCTGATCATAGTAAGAGAATGTGTTGCTCGGAATAAATTTTATTCCAGCATTTGACATCTGCTTCCAAATAGAAGCTCTAACGTTAACTGCAACTCTCTCTAAATCTTCTACAGTGCTCTTTCCATCATAGAATTATTCGACGCCAAATTTGAGCTCTCTTTTTGGGCCTATACGGGGATATTCGACAATGTGACACGCCATTGTTCTGGTAGAAGTTCAAAAAAACAAATCAATAATGATTGTATGAGAAGGCAGGCGGGCGAAATCAGGTAAATGACATGGTCCATGATTTTAAATGACAACCTCATCCATTATTCATGCAATTATGTCCATTGATCACACCAATTCTAAAAATTTTTAAACAAAAATCGAAACAAAATACAAACAAATAGAGCGACGACAAACAAACCTCAAATCTAAAAAATGTTGCAAATATAAATAGAAAATGTTGGTGCAATATAAACAGAAATGTTACTGACCAAACATAGGATACACCTTGTCGTGGATCAAACGAAGTCGAAACAGAATGATATAAATATATCAATATACATGGGTAGGACTACACCTCATTGTTGCCAAGCGATCTAGGCTACTCTTCAACATCGCGTCCAATGCATTAAACACAGCACCTCCAAGATCTCCTTCACCTCTGATATATCCTTCCCATTATTCTTATCCCTATATAAAGCAGATTAAGGTTAGCAAATGGAAGAAAAGAAAGAAAGAAAACAACACTTGAGGCGTTCTAAATATGTTCCAAACACATGATAGGCACAGAAAATCAATTGAAGTTCTCATACCTAGGTTCCCTCAACACATGAGGTACGCATAACAGAGCGTGTAAGCCCCCATGAAATTGGTTCTTGAATCTGTATGAAAAGCTGAAATTGGTTCACCTTAAAAATGTTAGAAGCAAAGCGTAGTGCGATATAAATATATATTAGAAAAAAACATATACATATATATATATCGGGTCGAATCGGGTTGCGGGCCCAAAGCAAATATCCTTCAACTATTCCAGAGCGTGTAAGCCCCCATTCAACATTCAGAGGAGGAGATGCGGCTCTTGAATCGGTATGAAAAGCTGAAATCGGTTCACCTTAAAAATGTTAGAAGCAAAGCGTAGTGCGATATAAATATATACTAGGAATATATATATATATATATATATATATATATGTATGTATGTATCGGATCGAATCGGGTTGCGGGCCCAAAGTAAATATCTTCAACGATTCCAGAGCGTGTAAGCCACACAACATTCAGAGGGGGAGATGCGGCTCTTGAATCGGTATGAAAAGCTGAAATTGATTTACCTTAAAAATGTTAGAAGCAAGCGTAGTGCGATATAAATATATATTAGAATATATATATATATATATGTATTGGGTCGAATCGGGTCCCGGGCCCAAAGCAAATATGTTTAGAAGAGGACAAAAAAAGACGATAATGGAGGAAAACCTCACGACCAAGAACCCTAAATGCTAGGTAAATTTAATTACCACTCATAAAGCGAGAGACGATGACGATGATGATCCGTTGAGCTCCCATTTGCAGCAGATAACTCATCTCCATCGACCTGCATATGACTATCCCATTCCTGAAGAAAAAACAAGAGATTAAAGATCAAAGCAAGACCTTTCGATTCTCATCGCCAATCTCGATTCTCAATTCATCAGTAGCAAGGCACACCTTCCACCGCCTCTCTCCACCCTCTACAGACGCCACTGACCCTGAAGGAGGGAGCCGCCGAACATCACAAATCTACTGCTGTTTCTCTGCAAATGTCCCCAAAACCTAAATAGTAAATGTAAGCCAGACCCTATTTATCATCGTCGATCATGTAATAACCAAAAACCAGCAATCTCAGTTCGTATTTTCTTTCCTATGACGAAGTTCTAAGCCATTTTCAGCACACACACGGACTAACAAAGTGATGAGAACCATCTTTCGACTGAAGAACACTGTTTCGTACGTTTCTACTTTCTTCTTTTGCTCCGATACAAATGGCACTAACCTGTAGCTGAGAGTATTGGCCCTCATGCCCCTCTCAGCCATTTCATAGAACACCTTCTCGGCACTCTGAACTTCACCATTACAATACCCATTCACCAAAGTAGTATACGTAACTACGTTCGCCCACAGTGTAGAATATCATGTCTTAAGTTGTGCTTTGATTTATTAGTTGTCCTTGTAATTTGGGGCATTTCATGTATTTGTCCTTAGTTTAGGACTAGTGTGATATTTATACCAAGTATGTTTGGTATAAACAGATGTACAAACATTGAGCTAATAGAGAAGTTTTAGAAAATTGATCTGAAAGACTTGCAATTCTATTTCTAGAGAGAGAAACAGCAAATATCTTCTCTCACTACAAGGATTCTCGCTCGTGTTCTTCAAAAGAGGTTTTCGATCGAAATTCGATTCTATTCAATTCTAATCGATAACCTTAGAATTCATGTCTAGGATCATAGAGTTGATAAACTAGTCTGTTTTGAATCGAAAATTGTTAGAATTGGATCGAAATTTGAGTTCGGGTACTGTTCCATCGAAGAACAGTGTGGCGGGAATCTCAAATTCGCTCTAATAGCTCAATTTTACATTTAATTGGTTTGAATTTGATGTTTCTGTGCTCGATTTAGTGATATTCGTTGATTGCGAGTAGATTCGTAACTGTTTGAACTTCGATTTAGCAGAATCGATCAAATTTAGTGATTACTGTTCACGCGATAAATAGTTTGAACGTGTCCTGATTTTGATCAAATTCCATATACTTTGCTTCATAACATGTTTAATCACTTGTTAGCGTGTGCTAAGTAGATGATTGCGAGCAAATACCTGCAATTTCACGTTCAAATTTGGTATTTTTGCTTGAATCTGTGTTAACTATATTCTGTGAATTTTTGCGATAATTTCAATTTTCTCGCAAGGTTCTTCGATCAGATTAATTTCTCGATCGAAAAACTCTGTGCGAAAATTTTTCTCGATCAGAATACTGAGTAACGTCACCTCTATCAAGAACGACTTTAGTAGAAAAATTTCTCGAGCATTACTTAGCCAAAATTATTTTCGACAAAGACCAATTTTGACTTTGCGCGCGTAAAACTTACTGTCGAAAAACTTTTTCGGTCAGACTTCTTAGTTTGACTAAGCGAAATCATTTGCGTACAAGAAACCTTTTCAGTCAACAAATTATTTTGACCCAGCGAAAAACTTATTAAACACGTTATTTCTTCGTGCTCGAAATAAATTCACAATTCAAATTTTTTTCGACCAAAAGATTTTGAGCAATATTTCTCGCTCGAAAATTTTTTCGCTGACGCCACTAACTAATCCGCTAATTGTGAAGCACACCACATCAGTTAAAGACATCAAAACAACAAACGAAGATCCTACATCAACTCAAAGAAGAAATGGATGCTTATTCTCTAGGAAATGATAATCGTCCTCCAATTCTCATAAGGGGCGAATACATAGTTTGGAGAAGTCGGTTCTTAAACTTTATCGAACTTAAAGATCAGGCTAAAGATCTGCTCAAATCACTTCATGAGGGACCGGAAACGTTTTACATAACCCAAGAAGGTGATAGCTCGAACAATCCTCCAATCGAACCCACCAAGCGCATAAATTACCTAGTGAGTACGATGAAGCTCAGAAAAGAAGAGCAAGAGCAGATCTTATAGCTAAAAACACACTGATGCAGGGAATCCCGAATGACATCTATAGACAAATAGATAGCATCCCAACTGCTAAAGGGATGTGAGATGAACTGGAGCGAATGATGCAAAGAACCGAAGTCGGTGCCAACACTAAGAAGGCTAACATACTCACAGCTTATGACTCCTTCAAGGCCAAAAGTGAGGAGAGCTTACACGATCTTTATCAGCCGTACCTAACATGGAGATGAACATTCGGTTTCTGTCCGTACTGCCCAATGACTGGAAGAAGATCTCTACCCAACTCCGACAAAATATGGACTTGGACGAGATGGATATTCACGCTGATTTTGATAACCTCGCACAGCATGAAGAAGACATAGGCGAGTTACAAAAGGAGCAAAAGGGCAAACAGGCCGAGGACTCCATAGCTCCAGTTTCTGAGAAGAAGAGCTCCCGATCACGCAAGGAAAAGCACGTCAAGCTCCCTAGCTCCTCAGAGGATGAAGACACATCTGATTCAGAACTTCCCTCTGAGATCAAAGAATTTGGCAAACAGCTGGCATTAGTCGCCAAGATGATGACAAAGCAGTACTTCAAGAAGAAGTCATCATCTTCTGCCAACAGAAACGAGGTATAAAAGTAGAGAAAAGACTTCTTACGTCTAAGGAAACCATAGCCAGTCTCAAAGAACAAGTTAGGAGTTCTAGTCTCAAAATAGATGAACTGACTAAGAGACTCCAGTCTAAAGAGACTAAGCACACCTCATTAGATAAGCATAGTTCGATAAAAGAACTAGAGGACAGGCTAGACAATAACCACAAATGTCTACTAAGGAACTTGGAAGAAAAGAGTCTTGTCAAAAGTAGACTTGAGGCAGCAACTAAGAAGGTGAATAATTTCGAAGAGGAATTGACTAAGTCAAACGCTAAGATTAGTGAACTACGTAAAGGTCTAGACGCCTGTCAGGCCGAAAAGAGCACCACTCTGAATAACTATGCTACCTTAGACGCGGAGCGTAAGATGCTATATAATAAAATTAAGAAATTAGAAGATCTTTTGATGAAAAGGGCACATACTGATCAAACTATATTTTTGAATCAGCCCAAGGACTTAGAATTCTATGACTATAAGTATGGCTTAGGCTATGAGAACCCACGTAACTTGAAGAAAGTTAACTGCAAACAACTTTATGATATCTCGTACATGGGTCTCGGACTAACTTCTTTCATGAAATTTACTAACGCAAAAGTAACGTTTGAGGAAGAAGAAGCCAAGAGAGAAGCCAACACTAGGGCTGAAATACCCTTTTCCTACATCGAACTGAATCAACGCGACAAAACTTGGGTACCTCCCAAGGGTTGGAGCCTTGAAACAGTTAATTTTCTTGAAGATCATTCTAAAAATGAGGAAGTTCAAAATTATCATTCTAAAAATTCTCTATACATCCCTCCCATCGTTAAGAAAATAGAGGAGTTAAGAGTCACTTTAGTGAAAGAAAGAGAGGATTTTGAAGCTTAAAAGAAAAGATTCCAAAAAGAGATGGAAAATCTCAAAACTTCCTCTCAAGACACTTCTCACGCATCTTCCTCAAAGGAAAAATATTCTAAAGAGCGTGAAGAAAGAAAAATCGCCCTCAAACGATCAAAAACGAAAAAATTAATATCTTGAAAAATGATAAATCTAATTCTGGTTCACTTATGTTTACAGGGAGTGTAGGGCCAGTATTAGAATCAAAGGCGAGGGTGTCTAATAGTGAAATAGAGAAGAAGGCCGTAGATTTGAAAACTTCCGAGCATACATCTTCTTATGTACAAATAAAAGACACTCGTAGGAATAAAAGAGCTGATTCTTCCGTTCAAATAATTGCTTCTACTTGTTCTCTTCAGCCTACCATGTTTAGAAGCACTAATTTTGAAATAGGCTCTACATCAAAAATTAAAAATAATCATTCTAAGACAAATGCTTCTAGGATGACCCGTAGGAAACAGGATCCAGTCATAAAGAAAGCATATGGCGCTATTCATGCTTGTTCCCACCTAAGGTATCCAGTTAAGATCGAATCCCCCAAGCACCTTAGGAGATTATCAAATGAAAAGATCTTTTCCTCGGTCAAGCCTATCAAAACATTTGTCCGCGATGAAATTAATCTTCCCTGCAAGGTTCAACCTAAATGGGTTCCTAAATTCCGCCTAAGAAAACAAAAGCCATAAAGGCCAAGTCTTGTACAAAGGGCAAACCCAAATCGACTTCTTCAAAGATGACTCGGGTCGCTAAATCACCAACAAGCACTAATTTAGGAACCATATCTGAACAAACTCCTAAATCTGCTAATCTGAGAGGATAAGTGGGTACCTAAAGCTCTCTAAAATTGTGTTTGCAGATCCATCATGTGTGGTGCCTCGACTCTGGTTGCTCCACGCACATGACGGGAATACAATAGCTGCTGAGCAACTACAAAGACCAACCAAATGGAAAAGTCAGATTTGGAAACAACGACTCTGCCCCCCACCCCATTCTAGGATTCGGGGACATCATTCTGGAAAATCTGATTATAAAGGATGTCTCTTATGTCGTAGGTCTCCGCCATAACTTGTTCAGCGTAGGCCAATTCTTTCCAGGTGGTCTTTCTTGCTGACCGGTGCAGAATTTTGGACAGTCAGAACAAAGAACTCCTCGAAGGACTTCAGAAATCAAATCTTTACACGATCAACCTGACGTCCATGCGCCCTTCCACAGCTGTTTGCCTCATCTCTCAGACTGTAATTCAGAGGAACAGCTTATGGCATCAACGTATGTCTCATCTCAACATTAAAGCTCTTCAACGGCTTTCGATGAAAAAGTTGGTCTACGGTCTTCCAACTATAGTATTACAGAAAGAGCATCAAATGTTCAGCGTGCGCATTAGGAAAAAGGAAGCGACCATCTCATCAAATAAAACAGATTGCGTCTACTTCCCGTCCACTGGAATTGCTTCACGTGGACCTCTGTGGACATATGCAAACACAGAGTATTAATGGATGCAAGTACATTCTGGTCATTGTTGATGACTTCTCTCGCTACACTTGGACAAAGTTCCTCAGAACCAAAGATGAGACCGGGGACTTGATAGTCAACTTTGTGAACACTACTCAGAATTTGCTGCAACAAACCGTCCAAGTCATCCGAACAGACAACGGCACTGAGTTCAAGAACAAGTATCTCAGTGAATTTTATCAGACACTAGGCATCAGTCAGCAATTCTCAGCCGCTAAGACGCCTCAACAGAACAGGGTCGTCGAAAGGAAGAACAGGACTCTAGTGGAAGCCGCCCGTACAATGCTGATTCATTCCGGCCTCCCACACTTCCTTTGGGCTGAAGCAGTAAGTACCTCATGTTTCACTCACAACAGGACGGTGGTTCACAAGCGCTTCGATAAGACTCCGTACGAAATAATAAACAAGCGAGTACCCAATAGCTCATTCTTTAAGATCTCCGGGTGCAAGTGCTTTGTGGCGAACAACATATAGCAACGTGCTAAGTTCGACCCACTCGAAGCTACATTTTTCGGGTATTCATCAACTTCAAAGGCGTACCTAGTTTACATCAAGTCCACCCGATCAATCAAAGAAAGCTACAACGTCACTTTCCACGAAGTGGCAGAGATGGCTTCTGCTCACATCAGTCCAGGACCCGTGCATCACCCTATGGCTCCTGCACACCTCAGTTCAGGACCCGTGCCAAACTCGATGGCTTCTGAATACGACAGCTCAGAACCCATATACACTTGTGTGTTGGCACTAAACCAACAGAAGATAGCGACAACTCCGGACTCAACGTCTGAAGAAGCTCTGAAACTTGCATTGGAAGATTTAGACTCTCTCTTTGAGCCTGTCTCTCGGCCAGAAACCAATATTGCTACACCTTTAGTGGAGCCCCCACTCGACGAGGCCGACGTACCAAGATCTTCAAATGTCCCTACTTCACCCAATTCAGAATTACCACAGATCACTGAAGATCCTACAACAGTCAATGAGGAAGTCTGATCAGAATCACTCGATTCAAGTGCAGAATCTGACTTACCTCAACCAAATAAACAATCTGAAATCCTTGGAAGTCTCAGTCCACAAATGGTCGATGCATCTAGCTCTGCACTACCTCATGAGCGAAAGTGGACTCGAGCACATCCGGTTGATCAGATTATTGGTGATCCTTCGAGTGGAGTACGGACACGTCATCACCGCATTCTCTTCAGCTGCTTCTTAAGCCAAAATGAGCCAACCAAGGTAGCAGACACACTAAAAGACCCAGATTGAGTAATAGCAATGCAAGATGAAATCAACCAATTTGAGCGTGTTCAAGTGTGGACCTTAGTACCCCATCCGCATGGAGAAACAGTCATCGGGACGAAATGGGTATTCAAGAACAAGAAGAATAAAGATGGAGAAGTGATTAGGAACAAAGTGAGATTTGTTGCGAATGGATATAATCAACAGGAATGAATTGACTACGACGAGACATGTGCTCCTGTGGCCCGAATCGAAGCCATTCGTCTCTTCCTGGCTTATGCGGCTCATGAAGACTTCAAAATCTATCAAATGGATGTAAAGACTGCATTTCTTAATGACGTGTTGAAAGAGGAAGTCTACGTCGCTCAACCAGAAGGCTTTGTTGATCAAAAACATCTCGATCACGTCTATCGATTGGACAAAGCCATCCCGACCAACGTCGTCGGCTGCCATGAACGCAAAAGCCATCAGATCAGCATATCCGAATTTGACTGGTGCCCCAACCGACCTTCTTGTTCTGTCCCGAGTCAAGTTATAATCTATTAGATCCACACTTTCGTTTGGGCCTCACTTAACCATGTCTGTCGGGTCTAATCTTCTTTGCTTTCGTCATTACATATTTTATCGGTTGGCTCCACCTCAGCTTGTGCATCAGCTCGCACTGAAGTTTCAAGTATCTTATATGTTGGTTTCAACAATAAGTTTGCATTTTGTTTTATGGTCTTTGAACACGACTGTTATCTTTATTCTCTAACCTTGCCATAACCTCTTCATTGAATGTTAGATCCGTGGTCACTATACATATGCTCATCCCAGATTCCATGCACCACAACTTATAGCCTTTTACACCATCAAGGTAGCCCATAAACATACATTTCACTGCCCGAGGCTCCAACTTTCGCTGTTAAATATGTGCATACGCTAAACAGCCACATACCCGCAGAGTATCTAAGTTTGGCTTGTGCCCTGTCCACAATTCTTCAGGAGTTGGGCTGCTGAAGGAGATCTGTTAATCAAATACGCAGCAATGAGCACTGCCTCAGCCCAAAATGATTTCGAAATCCCACCACTCAAGATCATGCACCTTGTTTTTTCTTGTATTGTTCTATTGAACTCTCAGCTAGACCGTTCTGCTGCAGCGTTCTAGGAATCAACATGTGCCTCAATACTCCCTCAGTATTACAAAATTCTAGAAATCACTAGAACAGAATTCCAGACCGTTATCTGTACTTAAGATATTTACCTTCTTTCCTGCTTGAGTTTAAACAATTCTTTCCCAGTTCTTGAATTGTTCAAGTGCTTCTGTTGTGTTTCAGAATCGTTACCCAGACCTTACGAGAATAGTCGTCAATTATCGACATAAAATAAAGACCCCCACCATTAGAGGGTACCTTTGCTGGACCTCATAAGTCTGAGTGGACATATCCACGACTTCCTTCGATCTATGAAGTCCCATGTTGAACTTTACTCTGTGTGCCTCGCCATAAAACGAACATTTAACAGAAGCCAGGATCATTCAGTTTCCCTTTTCCATGCATGCCCTGTTTTTCAAGTTCCTTCAAGCCCTTCTCGCTCATGTGCCCTAGTCGTCTGTGCCAAATCTCAGATGCACTCAAGTTCTGCTTAACGGTTGATGCTGGTCCAACAATTGTGCTTCCTATTGAGGTGTATATGCTATTCCTCCTTATGCCATTCATCACCGTTAGTGACCCTTTTGATATTTTCATAGCTCCAGACTCCACCTTAATAGTGTATCCTTGCGAATCTAACATCCCTAGAGAAATTGAATTTCCTTTAAGATCGGGAATATATCTGACATTTTTCAGCAGCTTCTTTGAATATGTGTGCATCTTAATCCTTCAGAACCTATTCCCATGACTCTACATGGCTTATTATTTCCAAGAAGTATTGCCCTCCTTCAGCCTCGTTGTTTCAAACCAAGACCTATTAGGTGTCATATGGAAGGTGCAACCCGAGTCTAGGACCGATTCCTTTATTGTGCCATCACTCGACATAGTCAATACGTCTGTCGCTTCATACCCGTCAGAGGCCACAGATGCTTCTACCGAATCCATTCCCCTTGCTTGAAAATCCTTTAGACGCTTGGGACAATTTCGCTTCATGTGTCCTTCAACATGACAATAGAAACACTTCATGATTTTAGTAACATCCCGTCCAATACCAGGACCCACTTGTAACATCCGTCCCTAACTGGACCTGCGGGGTTGGGCCCACCGCACCCGACTGATAGTCTGGCCCCACTGTATCACTATTTAACCTTCTAGCGTGCTTCGCATGGCATGCACCCTGAGCTACTTCCCATGGGGTCACCCATCCCAAAATTGCTCCAAGTCAAGCACGCTTAACTTTAAAGTTCTTATGGATGGACTCCCGAAAAGGTTGGTCGACCTTGGTGATATGAGTGGTACTATCAATTCTCGTATACGATTCTTATCCTGACACACCCATACGTTGCCAGTCTCAGGATCCTCTCTCATTCGGGTGTGGGATCGCTCGCATTTTCACACGCCATAAAAACTCTTCAACCAAACCTTGTTCTACTTCGAATCTTGTTGAGGCCCATCGCGTAATCGATCCAACGCTGGCCACACCACAGTTAGGATTATCAAACATGAATTGTATTTCCTTACTATAGTTCCAATTGATTTGAAAATGAATAAACTCTTCTCTCAAACTCTGATTTCGAATTAATCGATGATTGTTGTATTCCTGATTGCTACAAGCTCAGCTCAAATTTGAACAGATTACAATTGCAGAATTATTAACACAAGAACACATAATTTTTAGAGTGGTCCATCCTTCTATCTCGACCTAGAGGGATTACGCCCACTATGAATTGAAATTTTTTATTGAAATCTCAGAATGGGCTTTACAGTTACAGAGCATAGCAGTATATATCCAAGAGGAATTATTTATCTAACTGTAGTAGCTAGCTTGAAGAGAGAAAACGAACTTCTCATGTTCTCTACTGCAGCTGTTGTATTTTTAGTAAAACTGCTGCTCCTAACGATGACTTCCTCTTGCTTGTGCCTGCTTAAATATATATGTTTTTTTGGTGTAGCTTCAGCATATAAAAACTCATTATCTAAGTCAACAATAAGGATTCTCTTTGTTTGGTCCTTTTCGTCGATGATGCCTTCGTATGTTGCTCTCTATTCACAACGATGAACCTGCAATTATTCGAACAACATAGAACAATATTTAGTATGGCTTGACCGAAAAAGATGATGTTGTGCTGGGGAAACTTATCTCGGCATTTTTTCGGCAACTATCAGCTTGCGATTACGAGGATTTGGTGGATGGTTGGAGAAATGTTATTTCCGTTCTTGTTTGGATTATTATGCACGATAGAAATGAGAAATATATATACACATATATATAATTAACATAAAGGGTGTTTTGATCTTTCCAAGTCTTTCAATTTTTTAGGTTTCTAGAATTTAGTGTTTTTTTGGGGGAATGTCACTATTTTATATATAACATAAGAAAGTACAAAAGGAAAGCAACGTGCAGCCAAAGCCCAACTTAGGCCCAACCAAACGACTAAAGTACAACGATACTAATATCTAAAACCAGCTATCCTCCACAAATGACGAACAACTCGTTGCTGTAGGCTCCATAGATCGTCCAAGGTCTGTAGTCGTCCCGCCACAATATATAATGCATCTCGGGCTACTATCTCAGGTGGCCGACTCACACCCTCACGCCAGCGCTGATCCTCTCTTTCCAAATGTGGTAGATTGCCGAGGTGAGTAGCTGTCGATACGCCTGATGAAGTAGATGTAATACCCGAGTCCCGTAAGTAAGCTGGCCAATAAATTTGCATACATATTATATGACTATGTGACTGCATATTATGTGTCTATATAATTTCACGATTTGGTCCTGCGTGAGCGTAGGTGCTACTAGGATAACTAACTTGATAGGAATAATTCTTGTTAGGAGCTAGTTACAGAAGGAATTGGAAGTTTCGACTTATGCAATTTAATGGGGTCGAAGGCGGCAGAATCAGATTTTTAGACGTAGAGACATGTATATGTGGGTTCGATTTGCTAAACAATGAGTAATATCGTTATGAGAATTATTGCTTAAGGAATAAAATTTAGAGTTACATATAACTCGATAACTTAGGAAAGAGGGAAATGATTAAATTAATATTTTAAGAATGTTACTAAGGAATTTGATAAGTATGAAGAAACGTCATTTAACCACAATAACATGCAAGGAAAGTGATAAAATAAGATACGCATAACATAAATTCTTAAGTAAGGAACTTAAAACAAGAGAGTGGGAAGAAAGGAGAATCTAGCAAAATACGAGTCACGTTAAGCTTGGAAGTAGGTACAATATTCTTCCTTTAAATTCAAGTTTTCATCAAGTTAGTAGCATGTTAAAAATTCTTAAATCAGTAGAACATTAAATACTTAAGACTTATATTGAGTAGATTATCAAGGGTCTAGGATGGTGAAAATTCGAAGGATATTCATGTTTTCTTGAGAAAAATGGGTTTCGATTGGAAGGTTAGGGATCCTCAAGGTTAATAATTGTTTTCTTAAGATTCAATGTTAACCTATTTAAATATAGATGACTTAGGCTTGTACGTATGGTTCTTGGGGGTTTTGAAAAAGAATTTTCAAGTTCTTATGATATTTAAAATTGTTCTTGGGAAGAACAGTATGTTGATCGAAAACCCTCAAGTTTTAAATTGTTAGAAAGGTTATAAGCGTTATTAGGGGTCGTGAAGTATAGATTCGGAAACCACAAGAGATTCGCGAACCATTCATCGAATGAGGGTTTTGCGAATTGGAACTAAGTGACGAACCCTAAGTTAGTAGGTTACAACGAATTCGCGAAATAAATGTGTCACGAGTTAGGTGGATTTCACGAATCGAACTTCACGAATTGAACAAGGATTGCGAAACCGAGCTATTTCGCGAATTGAAGAGTTTGGCGAATCCTTGGCTTAGGAATGCTTTGCGAATTAAATTAAGTTCACGAATTAGACTTAGTTTGACGAATTGTGTGATGACCAATCAACTTCACGAATTCGTAGGAGTTAAATTTCACGAATTGTGAGAGGGAGACAAGTAAACTTCACGAATTGGAGAGAATTCGTGAACCAGTGAGAATGATGAGATATAGGTTAGTGAAGTACATGTGTCTTAGGTGATTCACGAAGTGGGTATTTTAAGACCAATGAGCACTTCACACGAGTTAATACTAGTCAACAAAGTAGAGTTGGAATCATGCAAGCACTAGGGCAAGGTCATGATGCATAATGAATAAAATTATATTAGGCACATAGGACTTCACGAGGTGTTAGTATCCATGATTATATGAACCTAGCAAACTATAGGGAAACTTCACGAATTGGTGGGATAGACTTGCGAAGTATAGAAATAAAATAATAGTATTTTGCATGATGTGTGCTTGGCGAATTAAGACCGAATTCGTGAAAGGTGTTAATCATTGTAAGTCACGAATCTTGAGTTGTGCAATAAACTTTACGAACTGAAGACTTGCAAATTGGGAAGTCAATTCACGGGCTTGACTTAACTTATGCTACGTTTGGATTGGGGGATTTCGATTTGAAATCCGAATTTCATTCAAATAACCCGTTTGGCAACCGCTCGGATTTGGATTTCGATTTCATCCAAATCCGAGGAGAATCCGAGCGCTTGTATTTTGATGGATTTGAAATTCGATCGGAAACGGTCCGTTTTCGAAATACCAAATCTTGCCGTGATTATTTTCTTAAATTATTATTATTATTATTATTATTATTATTATTATTATTATTATTATTATTGATAAACGATGAGTCGAGCCGACCCGCGAGCTCGACGAACGACGAGTCGAGTCGGCCGACGAGCTCGACGACATGAGTCCTCGCGAGCTCGACGAGCCCGCTCGAGCTCGTCGACCGATGAGTCGAGCCGGCTTGCGAACTCGACGACCGATGAGTCAAGTCGGCTCGCGAACTCGATGAGCCTGCTCGAGCTCGATGACCGATGGCTCAAGCCGGCTCGAGAGCTCGAGGACATTTTGAAATTCGGATTTTCGAAATCCTAACGTTTGCCAAACGGTGGATTTGGATTTAAAATTTGGATTTCAGAATTCATAATTTCAAATCACAGATTTCAATTCAAATACATCAATCCAAACGCAACCTTAGCTAATTCTTTTAAACGGTTATTTATCTAATACAGTTCCAAACCTGGTATTTCAATATTTAGGAAATACGAGAACTAGATAATCAAGTAAGTTAGATAGTATACTAACCTTTTTATTTTATGCTTAAGGTCGAAATTAGGAATTTCGCCGGATCAGTAGCAAATAATTCTCGGACGACAGATAGGTGGGAATTTTCACTACAACACATAAAATGAATTATGTGTACATATTTTATGTGATTATCTGCTTCTGTGCAATTATGTGAATTACCTGTTACGTGACATGGCATGTCAAATATTTTGTACTATTCACGTATGCATTTCCACGTGCATGCACGAGTTACACGAGGGTTATGAGATGTGAGCATGCACAGTATATGGTCGCCTGTGTGCGATGAATATCTGCCGATATAGGCATTTGATGTCGACTCGAAGTTGAGTCAGAGCTATTTCCACGAAGCACCATAATGGGATGTAAGTCGTCGAATATATGTATTTGAAGTTTAATTGTAGCGGAAAGAAGCGATCTGGCTTAAATTTCCCGGTAAATAGCAACCTAGTTAACTGGTGTGGGCACAGTCGGTGACCAGGGAAGGCGACCGCTATATAGTTTGGCAACCAGTAAACGACTGCCTAGGGGAAAACCCTAGTGTAGGTCCAGCTAGAGTAGCCCACTATTGTATTTTATCCTTATTGGAATTGAGCTCAGAATGGTGCGCGTAGCAAGTTAGCTGAGGGCCCTGAATTAGAATGAAAAAGAGAATGAGATACGAGAACGCGAAAGCATTGGCGCGGATGCCTTTGCAAATTACGACACGTACACAACATGCATAATTTTCACTTACTGAGCTTTATAGCTCAACCGATGTTTTTATGTGTTGTAGGTTCACACGATCACGGTACGTGATCCTTTTAATGGCAAGGCCAACTTTTGAAGCCTCCGGAGACTTTTGAGGGTGGAGTGTGTACTTGGATGCGACCTATGTGGCGGGCGCTAGAGTTTTCTTTTGCAGCGTCGATGTACCCATCCTGCGTAAATAGTGTTGGGATGATATTTTGATGTACATGATGATTTCCTTTATATAAAAGGAAAAATTTTATACGTATTTTCGGATAACTTAACCATTAGTACTTAGATAGTTATGCGTATTAGGAATAAAATTAGTCGAAGGCGGGGCGCCACAGTAGATGTCGGCCCCGCCACTTCCACGAAGCCCATACGATGCCCCACCGCCAATCCCCATACGGCCATGCAAGTCTAGTGGCGGAGCGAATGGCCTGCAGACACTGATGAAAACAGACACTCGAAGAATGAGTGCGAAATCGTCTCTAAGGTACCCTCCCCGCACAAGACGATGTAGCTGACCCTGCAACCAAGCAATCCATGGCTTGTCTCTTGTGGATAATCGGTCCCGAAGCGCAAGCCAAAGAATGAATTCGAGCTTGGGGATTTCTAGCCCCCCCCCCAAATAGGTTCGCCGAGACCATCCGTCGTCGACGTGGTCGAATAGCCTCCCATGCTTCATGAACCGAGAAAAGCCCATTGGGGGAACCCACCCAAAGAACAAGGTCACGCTCGTGTAGAAACACAGGCGGAAGAAGTGAGAAAAATTGTATATACTCCATCGAAGTTCACGATGTTCGAACCGGCCACTCATCAGAGATAACCTGTGATAACATGTCTCGTGGCCCCGCGGGAGCCACTCCTCAACCGACAGGTTGTTGAGCCACGGATCACGCCAAAGAAGCAGGGAATCACCGTTCCCTACACAATATTGCACAAGCAGGTAAGGGTGTTCGTTCGGTACATATCGTACCGCACCGAACCGAAATTTCGCTATTTTGGTACACCTATTTTAGATACCGAATACCGAATTTTTTTCGGTAAATTCGGTTTTTTACTGAAATAACCGAACTTTCGATAAAAAAGTAAAAAAAATAATTTCTGTAATATTTAATTTAATATAATTATGTTTATATTTTCAATATTAATATAGTATAATATATTTTAATTTAAAAATTTCGGTAATTCGGTACACCATTACTGAACCTAATATTCTATACCGAACCGAAATACCGAAATTTTAAACCGATGTACCGATTCAGTTCGGTTTTGTACCGAATTTCCAGTACTTCGGTTTGTTCGGTCGGTATACCGAACTACGAACACCCCTACAAACAGGAGTAGCCTCGACCTGAATTTCAAAATCTGCTTCCAAATCCAAGACGTGACCCCTCCCCACCGTCCGCACCAAATCACGCCGTAGCCTCGTTGCATAAAGCCAGTCAACCCAAACAGAACCCACCTCTCTTCGCACAACCTTCCATAAGAGCTTCGCATAAGTGAGTGACTAACCTCTACTATCGGACGAATCCCAAGGCCCCCCAGAGACAGGAAGACATATATCACACCATGCCACCTTTGCTGATGTCCCGCCTATAGGAAATGGCGTATCACCTTGTTGATGCCATGAATGACACCTTTAGGCAACAGAAAGACACCCGACCAATAGACGTGGAGCGAAGAACCGACTTGATAAGCTGGACCCGGCCCGCATAGGAAAGCGTCAAATGCGTTCACGACCCCACCCAAGCTTCGACGCGTCGTTGAAGCGGAGCGCAGTCATGAATCAACAGCTTCGAAAATATAAGGGACTCCAAGACAACGCACAGGTAGCGACCCGTAGCAAAGCCTAACAGCTCCATGAATGCGCTCGACAAATGTTCAGTCGGAGTCGAAAGGAAAATCTCACTCTTCCCTGGGTTAGCATGCGACCCCGACAATCCCGCAAAACTATCCAAGTACGGATTCCCAGTCTCGTAAGTAATTGAGACAACTGTCCTATGTGGGCGGCGATGGAAAATTACGAAATCCTTGGCCAAGGTATTGAACTGATTCATGTTAGACATGGAGGGTAGTTTGGTAATTGGCCTCGTCTCCGTTTCACATAGTATCGAGTTCAGTGAGTTTGACATAGACCATGGCTCTCACTCGATCGGGACACAGCTGAAAGGTTTACATGTAACACTATAATCTATAGTAAGGTTCTGGAATAAGGACTGGGTCAAAATTCGCACTCGAGTCGGGTTACGGTCCGGTACTGCAGGATGACTAGGTAACTACCGGGCTCTTGGATTCCTCCATTTCCGATTGAGTCGAACCTAGAGAGTCTGGCTTAAAAAGGACCATCTACGTGTACTGATAAGGAGAAAGAGTGTTTTGGGCCTTAACGGGCCTTGGGCCGTTGGGCCGCGTCTTAATGCGCCTCGGGCCATTTATTGGACCGAAGTTGGACTTCGTATGAAACTAACCTTAAGACTTGGGCTTGGTCAAGTGCTTAATGGGATTGAGGGTAAAATTTTACTTTCACCTTAAGCTAATTTCGAAATATGCCTTTGAGGGTATTTTCGAAATTAGCATATTTGATATAAATAAATATGGAATAAAAATATTCGGTATATTATTTAATTGGATTACAAATTCTAAATTTATATTGTATAAAATTTGAATATTTGATTCCATTTTTAAAGATATTTTATTTGATTTGAATATCTAAGTTAGTTATCTTAATAATAGCAGGTTTCATTAAGTTTGGATTTGAAATTCAGAATAAGAGAAAATCATTGCAAAGATCTCTCCACTTAAGGAGCAAAAATCAAAAATCAAATCTTGGAGATTTCTTCGAGAGATTTTTTAGCCTAGAGAGTATAAAAAGGGTAGCCATAATCCAAATTCATAAGGTGCTTTTCGAAAATAGTTAAGGCACAAAGACACGCCGAAATGCACACACTCCCTTCTAAGCGACGGATCAATTCTCTCTAGCCATCTTTAGAGAATTGGATCTGTGGTGCACCGCGAGGTCGGGGTGGCAATCTAGTGCCATCCACCACCATCGCCGTAGTCTTGAAGAAAAGGACGAGGAGCTGTCACTCGCTTCAACTAGTAAATCTCTATGGGTTTGACCCGCCCTATGACGTGTCATTATGAATTACTATTCCGACCCGAGCACAAGGGCAATAGGGAAACCCATAAATTTTTGTTCCGCACCGTGCCCGAGGACGTGGCGTCTCCAGTACGCACCGTGTAACCCAACAATGATATCAGAGCGGGCGCTCGTGATTGAAATCATAACGTGTTTAAACTGAAATGCGTGGGAGATGATCGAAACGCCGACGCGATTCGAACATTGTTGGGTTGTAGATGCGTTACTTGCCAACCCACGGCCACCAAGATCGTGCGGACAGACCGAAGACAAACCACGGACCGAAAAGGGACGCGCGCGGCGGCGGGTCCCTGGCAGCCGCGCATTGCGGGCGCTGCAACAGTGCTGCAGCCGTGGGATCGAGCTACTTCGAACAGGCCCGATCCGCCTAAACTCTAGGTCCGACGTCGGCCAATGTGGCTCCGGCGATGGCCCAGGGGAGTGTCACCGCATGCCCAGGGGAGTGTCACCGCACCGGCGCGTGCTGCAGCAGGGATCTCTTTCGGCGAGGCGGCGACTCCGGCTCGGAAGGGTTGAGGCGGCGGCAGTACGGGGAAGGAGTCACGGCAGCTTGCTGTCCTTGCGCCCGGCTTGTCGTCGTCGTCGGAGGCGATTCCGGCTTCGACCGGGACTCCACGCCGGTGGCCTGCTCCGTCATGGCTCTCCGGCGTGTTTTGACGGATGAGCGTTTTGAATCACGGCAACTGCGTTAGGGGTTTCGCGCTCAAAGCCTTAACGGGCCTTTTAATGGGCTTGGCCCGTTTGAGGCTCAATTTTCGTTTCTTTTTAAAAAACCATGTAATTGTCAACGTGCTCGTTATGAATGTGATTTAAGGCGTACTTGCGGGTTTAGGAATTTGGTTTTCGGGTCATTTTTTATGGGTTACGTCCCCCCGGGTGGTATGTTTTATACGGGTTGTTCGGGACTTACCCCCGTGTTGTAATTTACCGTTTTATTAGATTAGGCCTAAATTCAAACACGAGGACACATTGATGGATGGAGACCTCCCCGGCGGTGACGAGGTGGTGGACGTTCGGCGACTTTGAGGTCGTTCGATTGACGAGGGCGCTTGACGACTTCAAGACCCATACCACGACCCGACGTCTTTTGAAGACTAATGTAATAGGGATAGACTATAATTAACCCGCTTGAGTTGTCTTGTAATTTATTTTCCTAGGGTTAATTTACTACCTACGTGCGTGTTAGTTTTTGAAATGATATGCATGTTTTATGTGCTCTTATGTGAGATGGTTTATTTCCCGTTTGATAAATATTAAGCGGGTAAAGGAATTGGATTTTCTGTCTTCTCTCATGCTCGAGATGTCTAGCGTTGGGGAGTTTTGCGATTCCGAGTAAGTTGGCGTAGTATATCCCGCCCCACCATTAGCGTCTTGGGTGCGTCTTGGACGCCGCTCGTCATACCAGCCCGCCCCCCACGAAGCTTATGGCACAAGGGACTGTACATTCGGTGCGATTTGAGCATAAGTTGATAGGTCACACTCAGGCAGTTATACCCAATAAGCAGGGTTAGACGTGAGGGTCAATGACTGAGACAAAGATAGTTGAAACTCTTATTAGATAAGTTCGCATTTGACGTGACTTCGATAAGATTAGATGAGCCAAATATTGCGTTAAAGGCTGAGGCGAGTCTAGTCGAGTCGAGAACATCAACTACACTATGAAACTTTCAACGTGGTTTCCGAAACTCTTCTTAGGAGGATTGTTTTTCGAGAAAAATAGTGGGAGTCAAGCGAAACGAAAAGTCATTGTTTGCGCTTGATGAATGATAAGATAAACCTAATTAGATCTTATTTTCTGCAGCTTTACGTTTTTTTTATTTACTGCAATGACAAACGTTATTACTATGCTGCTTGAGAGAAACTGTTTGGTGGGACCAAACTACGTGGACTGGCTCCGTAGCCTGAGGATAGTCCTAGGTATGGAGTCGCTAACTTATGTCATCGAGTCTTCCGTACCGCAAGTCCCAGGGGCCGATGCGAGCGACGATGACCGGGGCTGCGTATGCCAAATGGCAGATACACGAGCCAAAGTTCAAGGGATATATACTTCTTTCCTTGAGCAATGAGTTGCAGCGCACTCACTCGAAAATGGAAGTGGGCGCCATTTTGCTTCATTTGAATGAGCTTTTTGGCGAACATTCCCGGAGTGCTAGCTATTCCCTGACGAATCAACTATTTCATTGCAAAATGGCTGAGGGTAGTGATGTCGGAGAGCAGTGCTCAAGATGATCGATTGGATTGAAAGACTCGAGGCACTGGACTTTTCATGGATAAGAAGCTCCAGAACGATCTCATACTTCAGTCACTCTCACATTTCTTCAATTCGTTCATTGTAAATTTTAATCTGAACAAGGCCGATATGACATTGACTGGGTTGATGAACCAGTTGTCGGCGACGCATACTCCAATGAAGAAGGTCGAGTAGAAAGAAAAGTTGGCGTCGTATACTCAGATGAACAAGGCCGAAAGGAAAGGAAGTTGTTCTTGTCGCGAATTCTAAGACTCGAGGGTCGAGTAGAAAGAAAAAGTCGGACAAGCCCACTAAGTCCAAAGGACGAATTTCAAAAGGCAATGCCAAGAAGAACGTGATTAAAGGCATCAAGCCGACGGACAAATGCCTTCACTGCAATGAGCTTGGCCATTGGAAGCGCGATTGCCTGACGCTAGCCGCCTCAGGTAAAGAACTTTATGTCTTAGAAACTAATTGTTCTATGACGGTATATTCCGCTTCGTAGATCTTAGACACGGGAGCTAGTGCTCACAGTGTTTCGAACCAGGGTTTGGGACGAAGTAGGAAGCTGGCGGACCGAGAGATCATGATGAACGTAGGATGCGGACATAGTGTGTCGGCAACCACATTGGATCAAGAACTCTCGTTTTCTACTAGACATAGTTTACTGCTTTCCGATTGTTTAGTTTTGCCCAAGGGGCTTAAGAATATTGTTTCTATTCCCGTTTGAGCGGAAACGGTTACGATTTCTGTTTTAGTAATAATATATACAATATTTGTTTTGGAAATAATTGCGTCGGAAGTGTAAATTTACTGAATGGATTGTCTTATCTAGATGTCGAAGATAAAAGAAAATATGTAAATACAATCACCAACAAATGAAAATTGGAGTCGAACTCGAGACTGCTGAGGCATCTTCGACTCGGTCATGCTGGAGAATAGAAGATTCTTGAGATGGAGAAAACCGGTGTTTTTAAGCCGCTTGGGTCTGATCCCTATCCGACTTGCGAATCTTGTATCCTTTGAAAGATGACCAAATCGGGGTAGGGGCTCGTGGTAACGTCCATTAATTTCGTTACCTTCACTGATGATTACTCTCACTTCGGCAAGGTGTATCTTATGAAGCACAAGTCTGATACTTTTGAATGATTCAAAGAGTATAAGGCTTTGGTGGAAAATCAGACTGGAAATAGCATTAAAGCCGTTCGATCAGATGGAGGCGGCGAATATGAGCATCGAGTTCGACGAGTTCTTGAAAGAGAATGGGATCATTTCACAGATGACACCGCCCGAAACACCGTAGTTGAACGGTATGCCCGAATGCAGAAATCGAACTCTGCTAGATATATGCTGAGCTATATGGACCTACCCATATCGTTGTTGGGTTATGCGATGTTGACAGCGGCACACATTCTAAATAGATTTCCTACAAAGAGTGTCGATTGTCCGTATCAGATATGGACAGGACGAAAACGAGCTTGAATCACATTAGAATTTGGGGTTGCCTTGCATTTGTGAAAAAGCTCAAGACAGATACTGGAATCGAAGACTGTGAAAAGACTTTTTGTCGAGTATCCTGAGGATTCCATGGGATACCAGTTTTACTTCCATGACGATCAGAGAATTGTCGTAGCCCTTCAGGCTTACTTTCTCGAAGAAGAGTTCGTTCAAGAAGGTGGAGCGGGTCGCGAAGTAACTCTTGGAGAGTCGTCAGAAACGCTTTCACAGACTCCAATGCCGGATGACACCGTACAGCAATCCGAGACGCAACCTGAGTTACGCAGGTAGGGTCTCACCAGCCTGAGAGATATGGAATGGTCCACATCGAGCACGAGGTTGCTGCGATAGAAAGGAACGTAGGAGACGATCCCAGTACCTATGACCAGACAATCAGGGATAAAGATTCAGAAAAATATGGCTTATCGCTATGCAAGTCGAAATGGATTCTATGCACAAAAACCAAGTCTGGACTCCAGTAGACCTCCCAGATGGCTTTAGGCCCATGGGTGTAAATGGATCTATAAGAGAAGGATTGGATCTGATGGATTGGTTGACACATACAAAGCTAGCCTTGTGGCGAAATGGTACAGTCAAAAATAGGGCATTGACTATGAGGAGACCTTTTCGCCAGTCGCTATGATGAAGTCCATTCGAACATTTCTTGCGATAGCTGTGCACTATGACTATGAGATCTGGCAGATGGATGTGAAAACTGGGTTTCTAAACGGATACCTCAAGGAAGAAATATATATGGAGCAGTGTTTTACATCGCAAGGAGATGCTCATAAGGTGTGCAAACTGAACAAGTCCATTTATGGACTTAACAAGCCCCCAGAAGCTGGAATCTTCTGTTCGATGAAGTGGTCAAGGGCCATGGATTCTTGAAGAACGAAGACAAACCTTGCATCTACAAGAAAAGCTGTGGGACCAAAATATCTTTCCTCGTATTGTACGTGGACGACATCCTTTGGGTATTCGCCTTTATAGAGATCGAGCGAAACGTATGTTAAGACTCTCCCAGTCCCTTTACTTAGAGAAGGTCACGAAGCGATATAATATGGACAGCTCTAAGAAAGGGTTCATGCCTATGCGAAATTGGATCCACCTTTCCAAGGCTATGAGCCATCAAAGTGAGTTGAGTCGGAAAGATGAGTGGAATCCCCTATGCATCCGTAGTGGGTAGCTTGATGTACGCGACGCTTTGCACGCGACCTGACTTGGCGTACGCTGTGAGCGTGGTCAGTCAGTTTCAGGCTAACCCTAGTAAGGAACATTGGACAGCAGTCAAGACTATCCTCAAGTACCTCAGATGGACTAAGGATATGATGTTAGTCTATGGTAATGGAGAAATGGAAGTGGAAGGGTATACGGATTCGAATTTCCAGTCAGACGAGGATGATAGAAATTCCACTTCAGGATTCGTCATTACGCTCAACGGGGAGCTGTGTCTTGGAAAAGTTCCAAACAGAGCACTACTACAGATTCCACCTGCGAAGCCAAGTATATAGCAGCCTCTGAGGCAGCTAAGGAATGTGTTTGGATGAGATAGTTCTTGAAGGAATTTAGTGTCGTTTTTGTAGCATATAGGCCATGGCCATTGTGGTGTGACAATATTAGCGCTATTGCCCATGCGATAGAACCGTGATCTCACAGCAGGTCCAAACATATAGAAAAATGTACCACGTGTTGTGTGGGATCGTTGACAATGGCTACATAGCCGTGCGGAAGATTGCGACCGCGGAAACCGTGGCCGACCTGTTCGCCAAGCCTCTATCACAAGCAGTGGTGGCTAGACATCTCGAAAAGATAGGTATTAGATACTGCAGTGCACAGCATTGAGTGCAAGTAGGAGATTGTTTAGGAACATGCCTCGAATGCTATACGAGGATTAGATTGTATAGGGCATTAGCTTATTTATCATTTGACTTCTTATATGATATGATATTTTCGTGTGTTTATAAAGGCATTATTCGTTTATTGGATATATGAGTTCTTTACTTAGAATCCGGTAAAGCAATAAATAAACAAATCCAAATGTGTCGAGTTGAGTCACTATTCTCGATGGGCAGAGGAAGGCACCAGTGGACTCTTAACCTCTAACATAAAAAATCTGTAATCCTAAGGCTCCAGTTGGATGCTGGATAACCAATTACGGCTTATTTGTCGATGACCTATCGTGTGCTGATATCCCGCTTGGAAGCGGAGGTCATGACTTGTGATACGAATCGAATCAAAGGATTGAATCGTTTCATGAACACTGACTCGCAGGTCGTACGGTCGAACATGACTTGTTACTCAAGAAGTGTCAATGACTAACGACAAACTATAGTAGTCTGCGTGAACCTTAGACCGAAAGGGGCTTTGACGGAGTGGACTTTGAAGTCTCGAGTGTCACTGGTTCCCCTCGACCCCATTTGCTGTTGCATGGGTCAGCGGGCCATATGCGATCTTAATGATGATTTGTGATTTCCGGGCTCAGACCGACAAGTACGGATTCACAGTCTCATAAGTAATCGAGACAAGTGTGTCATGTGGATGGCGATGGAAATTACGAGATCCTTTGCCAAGGTACTGAACTGACTCATGTTAGACATGGAGGGTAGTTTGGTCATTTGCCTCGTCTCCGTTTCATCATAGTATCGAGTTCAGTGAGTTTGACATAGACCATGGCTCTCACTCAATCGGGACACAGCTGAAGGGTTTATACATAACACTATAATCTATAGTAAGGTTCTGGAATAAAGACTGGGTCAAAAGTCGCACTCGAATCGGGTTACGGTCTGGTACTACGGGATTGGCTAGGTAGCTACTGGGGAACCGAAGTCCGTATGAAACGAACTTTAAGACTTGGGCTTGGCCAAGTGCTTAATGGGCTTGATGGTATTTAGAAATTGGATCTGTAGTGCACGCGAGGTCGGCGTGACAATCTGGTGTGATCCACCACCATCACCGTAGTCTTGAAGAAAAGGACGAGGAGCTGTCACTCGCTTCAACTGATAAATCTCTATGGGTTTGACCCGCCTAATTACGTATCATTATGAATTACTGTTCCGATCCGAGCAACGAGGACAATGGGAAATCGGGAAATTTTTGTTCCGCACCGTGCCCGAGGATGTGGCGTCTCCGGTACACAGTGGGTAACCCAACAATATCAGCATTGCTGAATAGGAGAAGGTCATCAGCAAAAGTAAGCATGACGAGCTTGGTCGATGCACACCGCCAGTGATAGCGAAAGTCGGATGACGCCTCAATCGACCCGTACACCATCCATGCAAAATTTGCATGACTAGCGTAAAGAGATAAGGGAGATGGGGTCACTTGTCGCAGCCCTCGCCGACCTTCAAAAAAGCCTTCACGCGACCATTAATATTAAGTGAATAGCGAGGCATTGTCAAACAGATTCGAATCCACCAGATAAAACGCCGACCAAACCCCATCGCCTCCATCGTAGCTAGAACAAAATTCCATTCCACTTTATCATAAGCCTTGCTCAGATCCACCTTAATCGCCACCCTGTTAGGCAAATCACCCCTGCCATACCCACTACACACCTCCTCGCCAATAGAATATTATCCGTAATGCAACGCCCAGGGACGAAAACCGTCTGAGTGGGGTGAACCAGGTGTGGCAACACCCGTTTCAACCTATTAGCAAAGACTTTGGAAATAACTTTATACAGCACATTGCAACATGAGATAGGACGAAAGTCCGATGCTCGACGTGGCGAATCAGTCTTTGGTATCAACGTAATCAAAGTAGCGTTCAGTCCCTTACGTAGGTGATCGGTTTGGGAAAAGTCCCTTACCGCCGTCGTGATATCCTTGCCCACAATAGTCCATGAAGCCTCGCAGAAAGCTGCCGTATAGCCATCCGGCCTTGGCGCTTTGTCGTCGTGAATGGAAAACCGGGCTTCTTTGACCTCCACATCATCCAGCATGCCACCATCAGCTGCGCATCAGCATGGCTCACCACATTCCGCACAAAAGGTCTCACCTCCTCCATCGAAATGGCGGTCGTTCGCGTCGAAGTGCCCGACAACGCCAAGTAGACCCGCTAAAGCTCAAAATTTAGTGTTTTTTGAGCTCATGGTTTTGTCAATGTCCATTTTTGCTGGTATTTCAGCTTCCAGCCAAATACTTTTCTTGTATTTAATTTTTTTAAATTTCAAATTTCCGATCGATAATGTATATAAACCAAACTAATTTCGGTTTTTCCAAAACCTAAGTAGAGTTCACTTTGTTCAGTTCGAAATGTTTGAATCAAAATTTTGTTTTGGTTTTTTACCTAGAAACAATTCTAGCTTAGAGCAAAAAAAAGACCAGTCACGTGCTTCCCAAAAAAAGCATGACAAGGTCACTGATACAGAAATACATATGGACGACGGTTGTTATAGGCCATGGGCGACGGTTTCTGTGCATCGCCCAGAGCCCCGTCGCCCATGTATGTGATTTTGGGCGACGGTGTGCACCCGTCGCCGAAGATAGGTTATGGGCGACGGTTGTTAGGCACAACCGTCGCCCAAAGTACCCCGGGTGCTGTTATGAACGAATGGGCGACGGTTTCTGTCACAACAACCGTCGCCCAAAATCAATTTCTTTTGTAAATTAATCGTGGGCGACGGTTTCTGTCTTAGAAACCATCGCCCAAAACATCAACTGAGAATAATAAAAAAAACAGCGGCCACATCAACCCAAGCGTCGCCGTCGCCGACCAGCACCGCCACGCCCAGATCCGGCCTTCGCCAGCCACCCCCATAGCAGCCACCTAATAGATCGATCTCGCAGCCACCGAACAGAACCCGGGCGGCCCAACAGCCGCCACCACCTACCTCCCAGTCTTGCCGCCTCTCCTCAGCCTCTTCGAGCCATCCCGCAGCCACCACATGCAGCACTCGGGTCCCGGACAGATCTAGCATTTTCGGACAGATCTAGCGTTTGGAGTCTGTGGCGCAGCTGCAAGAAGTCCGACACCGTCCCTTGGAGGCCGATCGATGTGGAGAGCTGGTTCCACGGGTCCCTAAAGGGGGACTTGAGCTGCTGGAGGCATCGGACGTCCATTGTCTTCGGCGCTGGCGGCGAGCACCAGAGAGAGCAGCAGGGAGAGGGACTTGAGGAGACGATGGGTCCTCTCCAATAGCTAGAGAGAGAGAGAGAGGGAAAGTAGAGAGAGAGGGAAAGTTAGATAGAGGGGGAAAGTTAGATAGAGAGGGAGGAGGGAAATAAAAATAATGTGGCGGCGTCTTTAGCTTTGTATAAATGGCATTTAGGGTTAGATAGACCATGGGTGACGGTTGCTTCGAAACAACAAGTCGCCCATACTCATATTAAAAAAAATAAAAAAAAACTTAAATTTAAAAAAAAAAGATAGACCATGGGCGACGGTTGCTGCGAAACAACTGTCGCCCATAACCATGTAAAAAATAAAAAAAAACAAATAAAATTTTAAAAAAATGTGAAAGACTTGCGCGACGGTTGCTACGAAACAACCGTCGCCTATACTCAAATTTTTTAAAAAATAAATAAATTAAAAGTATATAGGCGTTTCTCGTATCATCGTAGAAACCGTCGCCCAAGCTTGTATTTTAAAAAAATTAAATTAATAATGTATATAGGCGACGGTTATTGGAGTCTTTCGTTAATTATAGGTGACGGTTTTTGGACAAGAAACCGTCGCCTATGATGAATAAAAACTAAAAAATTATGAAAGTGCCACCGCGTCCACTATAGGCGACGGTTGGTTTTTTTGGGAATCGTCGCCGAAGGTGCCGTCGCCTATGTATCATTTTTCTAAGGGTACTTATTATATATATAAAAATATATATATATATATATATATATGTCAATGGGATCTAAATCTTGTTATTCCTTCTTAAAATACATTACTCATTTAACTATCGAAATTTTAATTAGAGTTGGCAAAGCGTGTTCGATCTGTTATTATTTAGGGTCAATTCAAAATCAGGCCCCATTAAGGGTTTGATTTCGAATTCAGGCCCTATTTGAGAATTTTTTAGGTTAAAGGACCCATTTTGTGTGGTGTAAAAAAGTGGTATGAAAGATATATGAACTGATATAGAATGATCGTTTTGTGTTACAAACTTTAACATACTGGTATGTCAAAGCAATGAAGTGGTACCACAGAAAATAAACTGGTATCAGATGATCATAAACTGGTACCGGATTATGGTTTTGTGGTACAAAATTTCAACATACTGGTATGTAAGAGCATTGAAGTGGTACTGGCAGAAAATGGGTCCTTCAAATTAAATTTTTTACCAATAGAGCCTGGATCCTAAATGATAGTTATAGGGCCTGAAATAAAAATGCCCCTATTATTTATTATCAATATTAGATGTATTGTCAAACCTCTCACCTTAGCCAACACCCAACAGTTGAATTGCGCCAAATAGCACACATTATATGACTCTGTCGTTTTCTGTTTCCCAATTTAGGTAACTGGATTGCTATTCACCGCCCCCTTTTTCCTAGTCACCGCCCCCTAAAGGGCTGAAAAAAGACGGTTTAGCCCTTTTGAATTTAAATTTCTATTTAAAGTCCTTTTACATACAACACTTTTCATATCACAATCACACATCCAAATCAGAGTCAAACATAACAAAAAATAACTCAAATCGAAATGAATCATCTTTTTGGGAAACTGAAAGGTCAAAAGAAAGTGTCTATTGGCACGGATGGTAAGCAAATTCTCGTAAATTTCGTTCGTATGGACGTGAATTATCGAACATCGATCGGATTCGATCGAAAAATTTCGGCACGACCGAAATGTAATTTCGGTCGACACAAAGGCTGACCGAACAATAATTTCGGTCAGCCCTTGTGGCGACCGAAATCGCATTTCGGTCGCACTTTAGGGCGACCGAAAAAATTGTTCGGCCGCGGCTCCGAACCGAAATTACTTTCGGCTGGGACGGTCACGGCCGAGACGAGATTTCGGCTACTGCAGAGGTGCCGAAATCCCGTTTCGGTCGCCTCTTACAGCGGCCGAAAGCCAATTTCGGCTGTAATTAAATTTTTTTTTCAGACTTGGAGAGTGTTCCGGAGGATTCCACGGGCGACGGGATAAATTACAGTGAGCATTTCCGCGAAGGAGGACGATTTCCGACCGACGTGGAAGCCATTAACTGGGCGAAAGGCGTCGCTATTGCTCTTGGTTTCGAGGTGATTATTTCGTCGCATAAGAAATGCGGTGCAAAAAAATTGATTAGATGTTCTCGCGGAGAACGTTATAGAGGCAAGGAGGATGAATTGGAGAGGCTATCGAAGTCTAACAAGTACAGGTGTCCGTTTGTAGTCATAGCCCAGCAGGATCCAGCTACTAGGGAATGATACATTCGTACGGGTGCACCTGAGAATTCCATACACAATCAACCTCTGATAGTATCCGAGGGACACCGCCAGACGAGTGGGTTAAGTAGCCAGGCAAAGAAGGTCGTAGAGGAAATGACTGCTGCGCAAGCGAAACCAGCACATATCCTCTCAGCGATGAGGGCTCGACACGCAGAATATAATGCGACGATCCGACATATATATAATTATAGAGATCGTTTGAAGAAGCAAAATTCTGAGGGGAGAGACGTGGTGAGCCAGTTGATGCACCAGGCGACAGATTCCGGATATTTTGTTGAAGCGCTGAGAGACAAGGAGACTAATGTGCTGACACATGTCTTTCTCGCACACCCGGAGTCACTCGCACTGCTGAGGACGTATCCTTATTTTATTGCTATTGACTCGACGTACAAGACCAATAGATATAAGATGCGTCTAGTTGAGATTATAGGGATGACTCCCTGTAATCACAACTTTCTGTGTGGGTTTGCCGTCATGGAGGACGAGACGGAGAGAAGTTATTGGTGGATGTTGAATTCTCTTCGGAATATTCTGGGTCCAGGTGTCCACCCTTCGGCGATTGTGACTGATCGTGAGTTGGGCCTTCTTCGACCGGTACATATGGTATTTCCGCATTCTCATCATCTGCTATGCACGTGGCATATTTATAAAGATGTGGAGAATAAAATTTATTGGTTGGGGGGGAGAGCAAAAAGACCGCAGCTCACTTCACGCACAAGTCATGGAAAGCAGTCGTGGAAGCTACGACGGTCGACGAATACGAGAAGGCAGTGAATGACATGCGTCTGCGTTGGCTACCCGACTCAGAATTCGTTAAGTATGTTGAGCAGACGTGGTTGGTGCATAAGGAGAAGTTCGCCAGATCTTGGACGAACCATGTGCTTCATTTCGGGAACACCACTACATGTCGTGTGGAGAGTGGTCACAGCGAGCTGAAAGGATGGCTGAATTCGGCCACTGGGTCTCTATACACCGTATGGGTGAAGGTGCACGAGCAGATTCAGAACTAGTTGAATCGCATCAGAAAGGTAAATTAATTATTATTACGTGTAAAACGAAATCCTTATCTAATATTTTGTTGTATTGACGTGCAGGCACTGGAGGAGTCCCGGTCGAAACGACCTATTGGGTTGTCAGGATTTCCATTCCTAACATTATTATACATTGTTCCACACCATGCAATATTAATTATGGGAAATGAGCTGCGGCGGGCCAAAGAGTTGTCGAATGAGGTTTTCTCCAGGTGCGGATGTTATGTACGACGGACGCACCAACTACCATGTGCTTGCGAGCTTCAGCAATGCGTGGACAACAACTATCTAGTTTCAGTAGAATGCTTGCACGACTTCTGGAGGACACTCACAATCGGCGAGGGAGTAATTCCCGATATTTGTGATCAAGATCGCTTATACGATCTCGTGCGTGAGGCAGAAGGTCGTGATCACGCGTTATGCGTGGACTCCATCGAGTAGTTCACGAACATCTCTATCCCGAGGCCCAAGAGTGGAATGAGCCTGTTGTTAAGACATCTGTAAAAGGTCGGCCAAAGAAAAGAGACTCGACGAAACGTGATCGAAGTGTTTGGGAGTACGCAATCCCAAGGGGGACGCAGCGGAGGGCGCAGCAGTACCAGTCGTAGCAGCCAGGGTCGTAGCAGTCATGGCCGTACGTCATCTTCGTCTGTGAAGCGATCTCGTACTTCTACTACGGAGACAGGTACTACTATCTTTCGCTCCTAAAATTCATACGAATTTTAATCCACCTCTAATCCGGTAAAATGCTTCGTACAGGTGAATCCAACTTCTTCCACAGCCGCTTGCAGTACCACGTAACATCAGTCATCCAACCGTATATAGTTAGTTATAAGGATGTGGTTGCTGACGGCAACTGCGGATTTCGCGCTATTGCCTCTCATATTTACAATGACAAGGACGAATGGGTCACCGTAAGGAATAACGTCGCGAACGAAATCGAGGCCCATTGGGATCGTTACTCGGCATTGTACTACGGCGATTCATTGGATCTGCAGTTGGATCGTATACGCTGGGACGGGGGGCCTTGCTTGGCAAACCACTGGATGTTGACACCGTGCGATTTGTGGGCTGTGGCGACAATTTGGAACGCTGTAGTTATCCTCTACGGGTACGGCAATGGGTCGACCATCAACATGCATTCTACGACGATACTGCCACTGCGTGCCGTTCGGACTGCTGATCGACCGAATCGAACTATCGTCATAGCGCACCTTGGAGACGAGTACCAACATTATATTAGACTGAATTTATGTCCAGACTTTCCTATGTCCGCCTTGCATCCGTATTGGTTCACGTATCGTGATCGTCGACTTGCTGGTTGGGAACTTAGATATCAGAACATATTCGAACACTGGGTGTCCCTCATGCGCGAGAATGGTCCATTGTAATTATTAATATTATTTTATAATATTATTATCTATTTTGATGTTATTAAATTGTATTATAATATAATTTGGTAATGTTATTATTTTTTTATGTTATTTTTTAATATGTTATTATTTTTTATGTTATTATTTTATATTATTAATGTTATTATTTTGTATTACTAATAATATTTATATTATTAATATTTATTTTGATGTTATTAAATTATATTATTAATATTATTTTAATATGTTATTATTTTTTTATGTTATTATTTTATATATTAATGTTATTATTTTGTATTACTAATAATATTTTATAATATTAATATTTATTTTGATGTTATTAAATTATATTATTAATATTATTTTAATATGTTATTATTTTTTTATCATATTATTTTATATTATTAATATTATTTGTTAATATTTGTTATTTTTGTTTGTGTTTTTATTTTGTGTTTTAATATGTTATTATTATGTATTATAATATATTTATAAGTGCATTATTTATTTGTTAATATGACGTTATTATTTGTTATTTCGCGTTATTCCAAACATAAACGAAATAATATAAATAAAATAGTACTCGTCCGATACATAAACGAAAGATAAAATAAAATAGTACTCAAGGGGCATTGCGCCATTGGTCGTTCAGGTCGTCCAGCCTGTCTCTGTAGTTCTCCGTCTGCTCGACGTCGTGGAGCTGCAGCGTCGCTAGCACATCGGTAGTCAAGGTATACATCGAGTTGTACCTCTGTACACAGAATTGATACTTATAAAAAGTGAGTAAACATAATAATATCTGTAATCCTAATCATCGGCGAAATTACGTACGTAATCGGCGTGGCTGCGAGGGGGTATGCCGCCCGATGAGGATCCCGACTCCGACGAAAACAGACGAGGATGAGAATGTCGCTCATACCAGTCCATGTACCCTGCAACGGCCTCACCAAGGTACTCTGCGGCCGACCGGCTGACGTACTGGAGGTTGAGGATGTACGCGTACGGGAACTGACGCCAAGCATGCTCTGCCGCATCCGCAGAATAATGCACCCTATAGAACGACGGGTCTGCTGGCATGACCGCCTTATGTGGCAGACTCATCGGCGGCGGTATGACCTGCACGTACTCCAGCTGACGCAACACCCTCGAGGGTGCGTAAGGCTCCACGATGTCGCGATATCTAACCCAGCCCACGAAAAGAGTCCTCTGTGCTGCGCCGCTGGATCGGGACCGTACGACAACCAAGCAACCTGATAACATTTCGCAAATTTTATATCATCGAGTCGTGAATATAGAATATAATTTGTTAACATACTGAGCTCGCAGTCATCATGTCCAGCTGACGGCGGATTCCAAACGGTGGCCCGTCCGCTCGTACCGAGATACGGACCACATGCGTGATCGTGGCTCGCCAGGCTCCACATGATGGGGTAGACGGTGTGGGCGGAAGCATGGGAAGTACTCGTATATCCACGCCTGTAGTAATGACAGGCACCCAGCTAAACCCCTTGAACCCGCTCGGCTTGCGAGGCCAAGCTAGTGATAGAGGTAAGCAAGAGCGGCCGAACCCCACGAGTAATGACTGGCAGATGGCAGCGAGCGGTAGAACTCGTGCATGATGTCGGGCTTCACTCGGTTCCCGCTCTTGTCGACGAACAGCGTCGACCCCAATAGAATCCACAGCCAAGCGATGGCCTGGAACCCCGCCGGCCGACCTTCCCGCATCCTCTGCATCACGTCTTTCGATGCGACCGCACCGCCTCTCCAACAACCCCTCAGTACGTCTGCGGAGACGCCCATAATCTCCCTCGCCGCGATCTGCTGGTCGCCGGCGTCCGGGGTGCCCGAAACCATCGTCCCGTCGATCGGGATACGCAGGATCTGCTCGACGTCGTGGAGCATGATCGTCATCTCCCCCCACGGCATGTGGAATGTGTTCGTGTCGGGGTGCCAGCGCTCCACAAAAGCGCTCAGAAGAGGCTGGTCCAAGTGACCCAGCATGGCATCGGCGAGGTGCGTAAGCTCCGTGCCATCGATCTCGCTCTGCGTCTCCGGCGGAAATTGGCTGTACCACATCTTAAGCGACCGAAGATACAAAGTACGCTGCTCGCACTTCAGCGGTGGCCTCTCCTCCTCACCCGCCCAGATGCGGGGCGCGATGTGCCCCAAGTAACTAGGGATCACCTCGCCATCATGTGGACCACCTGGCTGTGGCCCCTGCACCCTCCAGGAATCGTCATCTACGACCCTGGAGCGCTTGCTCCCTATTTTATTTTTACGAATAACCACTCCTAAATTTATTTTTTTTACGTATATTAAGATACGACATAGCAAGTCAGTTTATAATGGAGAAGGTAATTACCTGAGGAGATCGGTATCGCATCGTCGTCGGATGACTCAAACGATGCCGCATCGTAGGGCACCTCCTCATCCGCATGGGCCTCCTCATCCGCATGTGGATCGTAATCCGCATATACGGAATGAGAATCACCCGCTCGCTGCCGCCTCTCCGCGTCCCGTTCCCTACGAACGGATGCATCAACGCCGCACGCCCTCGTATGACGCTCTCCTCCTAGTAGGGACTTCCCACCCTTCGCCTGCAATTAGATATTTATTAAAAAAAAAAATTACGACCGAAATCGAATTTCGGCCGTACCATGTACCGACCGAAATCCGACTTCGGTCGGACAACGGCCGGACGAAATCTGAAATCGGTCGCCGCGGATCCGACAGAAATCGGATTTCGGTCGTGACCGCTCCGACCGAAACATGATTTCGGTCGGAGCCCCGGCGACCGAACGCCGATTTCGGTCCGGCAAGATCCGACCGAAAATCGATTTCGGTCGTAATCTGTCGTGACCGAAATCTGATTTCGGTCGGCCATGTCCTGACCGAAATCATGTTTCGGTCATGACTTGGCCGGCCGAAATCGACGTTCGGCCGTGCCTTTTTCGCCCGATTTTGCGTCCGATCGACCGTTTTTCGGCCTATTTCGACCCCTTTTCGACAATCTATCTACGTTCGAATGAATTTTACGACAATTTTCTTACCAATCGTGACAGCACTCCCTTTCCCTTTCCTTGTCGTCAATCCATTGCGATTTGCAATATTCTCTGTTTTTCTGTCTGATTTGGTTGTGTGATTTGAAAAGTGTTGCGTAGTACAGGATTTTAAATAAGAATTCTTACTTTTTATTATGTTTTACCTTTTAAATTAATTTAAATAACATAGGGGCAAAAACGTCTTTTTCAGTCCTTTAGGGGGCGGTAACAAGTAAAAAGGGGGCAGTAAATAATAACTCCCGGTAACTGGTAATTCAAAAGGCCCAAACTAACAAATCTTCTCTTCAACGTCAGATCTGATAATGAGAATCCACGGTCAAGATTCAAAGCCAGGCGACACGCACAAACTATCTAAAGAAAAAACTACAGTTGTTCAAAATAATGATTTCCCATCTGAATCTTTGACCCAAGATCAAATAAAGAAGAAGCTCCTCAACGGAGAAAAAGGGAAGAAAAAAACGAACATTTCAAATCTACACTCATTTATTTTCTATCGTTTCATCTCTCCCTCTCTTTCTCCCTTCTCTCTGTCAAGGAGAGAAAGAGAGGCGTTTCTATTCTTTCGATTCATTAGGGATTCGCTGTATTTGGTTTTCATTTTATTTTTCCATCTGCTTTTGCGATTCGGTTTGAAGATGAATGTTATGCGTAGGCCCAAGAGCTTTGCTTCCTCTTGGCGAACCACTGTTTCGGATCCTGTAATTTTCTCGATTCTCGTTTCTTTTCATATATCTTTTTTGTTTTATAATTGTGGCAGGTGATTACCCTGTTTTGTTCAGATTCCTAATACATCAGATTGTAATTTGAAGTTACATTGTTGTTTATCTTTATAATCTATGCAAATATGTTCTTTACGTTTTAGTTGGTGACATTATCTTTTATTCCTTGCGTGTTACCATAAATTTCATAGATGGGCTGTGTATGATTAACGCAAATTCTTTCAGAATGTTGATTCTAGGATCATGAAGGATGTCAAAAACAATCAAGAATTAGATCAGAATCTTCCCCTGACAATGAGCGAAAAGCGTTCAATAGCTTCTGATTGTGACACGGAATCGAGCCAAGCTAGCACATCCAATGTACATCGTAACAAAGATAAATCACACGGTAGTGATGAGCTTCCCAAAGAAATGGATAATATGGAAGCCGTAGATGTTAAATTCGATAAACACGAGGATGCAGAGCCAGCTGTTGTCCAGGGCAATGGCACAGAGGCTGGACAGATTACGGTTATATCAGTTGGAGGACGAAACGGACAACCTAAGAAGGTTTGTTTCGGCTTAGACTTTGATATTCAATTCAATGACTGAATATTAGTGATGCATTGCCCATACTTTTATCTTTTTATCAGACATTATCTTACATGGCCGAGCGAGTTGTTGGTACTGGTTCTTTCGGGGTTGTATATCAGGTGGGCTTTCTTATAAACCTTCTTACGCATGCCTATTTATGTGATGAGATTATAATGACGCTAATTGAACTGTTATGTATTTTTATGAAATCATCAGGCAAAATGCCTTGAAACTGGCGAATCAGTAGCCATAAAGAAGGTTTTGCAAGACAAGAGATATAAGAACAGAGAACTGCAGATAATGCAACTGCTTAACCATCCAAATGTTTGTTCGGTTGAAGCATTCGTTCTATTCTAGTACGGACAAGGACGAAATGTATCTTAATCTGGTTCTTGAGTACGTGTCAGACCGTTTATAGGGCTTCGAGGCATTACAGTAAAGTTAATCAGTGCATGCCCATCTTATTCATGCAACTCTATGCATACCAGGTTAGGTTCAACTCACATCAAATATGTATGTAAGATGTATATTTGAATCTCCTCAATGTCTGTTTCTCTGTGATTTTGCAGATATTTCGTGGGTTGAATCACGTACATAAAGTAGTTGGTGCAAGCCACCGGGACATTAAACCTCAGAATCTATTGGTATGATTCCTTTTCTTTTTCTTTCTCCTTTCCATAATGTTGTTCACTAACCTTTACTTTTGCCTTTGGAATTGTTGCAGGTGAATCCTCATACTCACCAGCTTAAGATTTGTGATTTTGGGAGCGCAAAGATTTTGGTATGTTCACTTCCTATTAATACAAACTCTTCAACAAGCGTTACTCATTTTAAGCTTTCACAAGTATCTCAAGGATTGTCATTTTTATTGTCTCAGATGCCAGGCGAACCGAATATATCATACATATGCTCGAGATATTATAGAGCTCCCCGAACTTATATTCGGAGCTACGGAGTACACAACTGCCATCGATATGTGGTCTGCTGGTTGTGTGATATCCGAACTATTTCTGGGACATGTAAGATTCGGCTCGGTTTGCAGTTTGTTATTGACTATCGTAACTCAAATAAAGTTCCCTTACGAGTTCATTTTTCGTTTTTCTTTCTGTTTTTCGTGTTATTTTCAGCCTTTGTTTCCTGGAGAAAGCAGCGTTGATCAGCTAGTTGAAATAATCAAGGTATGCCATTTTGTCTATTTCGTAGCACAGTGCAGATACTTGTCTTCTATTATATTCATAATTTTATCCTTTCACGTTAGATCTTGGGAACGCCTACACGAGAAGAAATCAAGTGCATGAACCCGAATTACACTGAATTTAAGTTCCCTCAGATCAAAGCCCACCCCTGGCACAAGGTTTGTCACATGAGAAACTCAAAACCTTAATTTTATTTCCGTAATCCATATCACGTCTGAAAACCTGAACGGTGTGCTTATATTTTAATCCCAATCAACATCATAACTCCGCAAGAAATCTTACATCAATTTCAATTTGATTTTCCAGGTATTTCGGAGGAGATTGCCTGCAGAAGCAGTTGACCTTGTATCGAGGCTGCTCCAATACTCGCCCTTGCTTCGATTTACAGCTGTAAGTGTTTTACTATGCTAACCTATAGCTGATGTTATCGTTGAGGGATTAGCAAATTTTCAAAGTGTAATATAAACATGAATCTTTGGACCACTCCAAAAACATCCCAACTTTTTATTCACTAGTCTCACTCCTTGAAGTATACAGAAATTTTTGTATGTTATTTCACACAGTTGGAGGCGTGTGCACACACGTTCTTTGACGACTTGAGAAAACCCGATGCTTGTTTGCCCAATGGGAGGCTTTTGCCTCCTCTATTCGACTTCTCGCCCGAAGGTGTTTAAAAGCTTTTTAACCTTTTTCATCTCAATTCAAACTAAAACTCACCTTATATTACATTACAATTTCGATGATACATTTTGCATTATTATGAGGAACTCCGTTTTATTTCTCTTTCAGAATTGGCGGGTGCGCCTGCCGAACTTGTACAGCAGCTCATCCCTGAGCATGCTAAGAAGTGAAGTGATGACTTATATATATATACATATGTAGAAAAATACAAGTGCATGTACAATGTAGTTGTATTATTAGTTATTTCGAGTTTGTACAAGCTGGTGGAGTTTTTCCTATAATTAATTAGAGTTATTTTCTTTCCCTCTTTTTGCTTTGATGTAATAGAGAATGAGTTTACTACACTGCAGATGCATTATGGTATAATAATTTCCTGCCGTTTGTTTGATTGAGGCGATTCATTCATCTCATGTTAAGGTTATTATATTGTGCGAACGAGCTCGATCAGTAATGGAGTGGTGACGAATCATTGCACAACTCTTGCATATATACGCTTTTGATTCGAAAATATTTTTTAAAGCATTCAGACACTTAGCTGTTGAAATACCTGTGTGGTTGACTTGAAATCAGAAATTGGAAGCTTAACCAAAGGCCAACATTATTGGAATAATAGATGGGAATTGGTGCAAGAAATTTTCCTCATCTTTTGTTCTTAGCATAGATGCTCGTAACACGGAGAAACACACGCCCCTTTATTGGGCTTCTCTTAATGGCCAAGTCGAGGACACCAAAATCTCATAGCCATCATGTTATTTCAAGACATTTATTATTATTCATGCGTGTTTTATCTGAAAGTCGATGGTAATCTTTACCAGGGTCGTGAAAGCGACTCCTTCTTGCCTGAGCCTCCGTGTCATCGCTAAACAGGTTTGTCGCTTCATTTTCAATTTTATGAGCTGATTACTATTTTAAGACAAATATAAAACTCAGCTTTGGCCGAAGTTGAACTCTCAAGAACTAACGTCTCCTAGTTTATTACAGAAACAAATCTGTTAACTGATATCTGAAAAGCTCACTATAGTATCCGACTGGGACCATACCATACTTTTTCTCTTCCAATAATATAACTAATTGTAATACATACTAGTAATACTCATGAACATGATGATAGATGGCATATTTATGTGCTTCGAAGATGGAATATCAGCCCCATTATTATAAGGTTATTTATCCTGCAAACATAATACTCAATTCCGTACTATATTAACTAGCATCAGAGGAAAGAAGTAGTAAGGTTTGCAATAACTCAACTAGTGTTGTGGACTTCACAAACTCGAATAGGGCATATTAAAGAATGTGGCTCGAGTCATAAATGCCAATCGATTCGATTCTTTAGGTCGGAAATCAACCGTAACAAATGTGATGTTCCTCCCGCTCTTTACCACGGATCCATCGACGATTAGTTCTGCCTGCGAAAATCATAGCCACAAATCTTTTGAGGCGGAAAAAAGAAGAGGACAATAACAACATAGCCAACCTATAATTGTTTCAACATGGTAAGTTTCATCAATTTGAAAACAAAAACCCGAAGTAGCATTTACGGGGGAGGGCCAGAAAAAAATTATCTAATACAGTGGTCGAATAAGAGCCCATTACGTCTCAAAAAAGTTATTCATTAATTTCCAAACATGCTGGTCATTCTATGGTTTTGCTAAACATGTTTGTTATACATACACACAATGATAAAGAATTTAATCGGGCCGCTGTTACAAAGTAAGTTAAAAAATCTTACATTATGTGGAGCAGCCGAAATATAGGAGATGCTGAGTTCGCCAAGAAACAGATCTTTGTCTTTGGCGACGACTGTGCGAGCACAAGCAGTTGCAACTCTTGCAGCCACAGAGCCCACAGCACCTCCATGCATTCCACCATAGCCATTCTATACATAGAAAATATACACAAATTATGAAATTTTACATCAAGTTCGGAATGCATACGAAATAATGCACTTTCTTAACACCTTGATTTTTTTAGAAGAGATGATCAATACACACCGTATTCGAACTAAGATACAAAGAGGATGAACTTTGAATCCCTTGTCGAAACATTCATCACATACAATACATTAAGAACAGCCCAAAGCCCAGGTGAAATAAAATGATAGACAAACATCTTCTGTTAATGATGAAAGTTGAAAGTGACTCGTAGGCAATTAATCAGTAATTGTCTCCTTTTGTATGATGATATGCATCTTGGAGAGCTACCTAGTCACAAGAATATGCAATTTCATTGAGAACAGAAAGGTACCACACTCCATGTCCATGATTATAGTACCTCAAAAGAAACAAAAATCGGATAATCAGAATCCAAATGTCGAAGATATCAGTCAACGACTGATCAAGAGAAGAATCAAATCACCCAAGCAGTGAAGAACCCTAGAAATAAAGCCAGAACAGTGGACCAAAACCATTTGAGATTTCTAATCTACCTTGAGAATTGAATTTTATCTAACACATAATAGGCAGAAAAAAGTAGTACCAGAATCGGAGCTTTGACATGCAGTAGACACGAGATCTTCCCACGTTCGATGGAGATGACTTTGAGCACACCGCCTATGAGGTCAGAGTACGAGCCTTTGACGTCGTGCTGTGGATCGATAGGATCGGAAATTCGAGTGACATTGAAAAATTCAGCGATATGTCGTTGGTTCTTTGTAGAAATGCCGTGAGACGCTCTAGCCATCGCGCCGCGAAGATCTTCATCTTTAGTATTCCACGGCTCAGGGCATGTTTTCTTTCTTTATTTTTTCCTCAGTTTATCACCTAACTCTTGCGCTTTAGTTAAGATAGATAACGTTTGGGTTTTTTATTAGAAATAAATTCCTAACTCGGGATTCAACCTAACACGGTGTTTCCTCGCATCACCATCTACGTCGATATGAAAACATCACGGTATTCCTTTCATCACCATCTACATTAATATGATTGTTTAGCGCAGGTGATTGATCGAGCGGATCGAGTAATAAATTAAACGAATATCGCAAACTATCCTACGCTCAACAGGCAAGTGTACCTATCGAAAATAGTATAGAAGTAGCAAGTATTCGAGTATCGAACCCAAAGGAACTATATATTTTAGAAAACCGTTGTTCAAATATTCTAGTAAATACTTTTTGGTTTGATAAAAATATGATAAACACGAAAAATAGAAATTTTGATAAAATAGCGATAACGGAGTTGGGACGATTTATAAAAGCGAATGTATTTGAGACTTCGAATCCCCCTAGCTCGACCAAAACAAATATCAAGTGTACGTAAATAAAGCTATCATTAGACCGTGGAGATTCCTACTACATGCGTACGAGTTATATAGCTGACAAAACTGCGCCTTACCATATAATGATCGTAAACAACTAATCAACGAATTAAGTAGCTGAGCAAACTTCCCTAACTACTTAACTGAAGATCGTATTAAAACACGATGAATCCGCTATTAGATTTGACTCTAATCCGGCGGGGTAGTTCAACCTATCTCTAGCGATGGTTTATTCCGCTCGTTTACGAGTGGTCTAATCGTTCGCCCCTATTTCGAGCGTAGCGTACGATTTCCCGGACTACGTTAACTTAAACACATAGACATGATCAAGCTAACGATGACAATTTCTATCACATAGACATAACCAAACTCATATGCTTCGTAAACAAGTCATAATAATAACAACACATCAAATACGCTTAAACATACGATCGATCGCGAGTAGGGTTCATCTCATCTCAAATACACAATATTTAGCTACTCATGACGGAAATTAACACGACGAAGGATAAAAATAACATATAGGAAAACATAATATCTTCCCTGAATATTTGGCTCGGGCTTAGTCCTTCGTCGAGTATTTTCGTCGAACGGGTGGCGGGCGTCTCAGCTTGCACTTTCCTTGCCCTTCCTCGCACTGCACGTTCTCGTTCGCTGCTCCTACACGCACCGCTGCCCTCCGCTCTTCTCCTCCGCCGTGAGCTGCCTGCTTGGTGGAAGTGGGGTTGGCGTGGCTTTGGGAGATGGTTGGGTGATGAGTGAGCTTTGTGATATGTATGCGTGAGGTGGCAGGTGGTTGCTTGAGGTTGTGTGACGTGAAGTGTTGTGGGATGAGTTTGTGGAAGAGCAGAACTTCCTTTTGTGTATTCTTTGGCCCTTACGTGAAGTCCTCCCCAAAAGCAGAATACCCCATCGTTGGTGGGTGATGCCCCTTTTATAGACGATGGAGATAAACATGCAGCCGTAAGATTCGATCACAATATCTTCTCTTCTTTCAATATGTAAATCTGTCGCCGCCTTGATTTGTCTGCTCGTGGACTGAGCAAGATTGTGTTGTGATTTTCTTTCTTGAGCCGTGTGAGCGATCTCCTCATTTCCTTCATCTCGTCGTTTTCCTTTTTTTCTTCCTTCGCGTGCTCTGTCGATCGATCATGTGGCCATGTATTTATTATATTTTTTTTATTTTTTTTTTATTTTTTTAATGAGTTGGGCTTGGGCTTGGGACTTTTCTTGGGCTGGTTTTTTTTTTTTTTTTTTTGGTAAGGAGAAATTTCATTACCAATGAACCTTAACCCATTACAACTCGGCCCACTAAACCCACGCCATTACATCTTTACCAAATTAGAAATTACAGCAATCGACAATCCCGATCGATCCCTAAATCTCATCCCCCTCACATGTCCTGTAAACTCTTGCCAAATTGCTGCTGCAAAGCTCCATTTCCGTTCTTCTCCTCTCCTCGTGCATCCTCAAGTTCCTCTCCGCCCAGATGCCATTACGTCAGCGCAGCAAGACCCGCAAGGTGAACACGGGATATGATTCCCTTTTTCTTTCCAATCTTTACGAGATCTCCTTTCCATTCATCATATATGTCCGAAATCCGGACCTTAAGTCGCAGACACATTTCGTGTTTCACCTTTTTGCTGTAGGGACAGGTGAAAAAGATGTGTCTTGCACTCTCATCCTCCCCCGTACAGAGCATGCACCGAGCATCCGGGACGTTCATCCCCCACCTGGTAAATCTATCTCTTGTTAGTAGTTTCCCGTGTACCAGTAACCATAGTATGAATCTGTGTTTAGGCAGACTCCATCGATTCCACACAGCCTTAGCTTCCTTGAACTCATCCCTAGCCCCTTTGATCCACTTGTACCCTGACCCCATAGTGTAACACCCATCCGTTGTGCTAACCCCACTGCCCATCGTTGTACCCAGCCCTAAACATCTCCTTTATCTTGTTGATATGTCTCCACTGCCAGCTCTTATCCCCCATAGTACCTTGGTAATTCCAGAAATCCCCTCCTTTTAGGTAGATGGCATGAATCCATTTAACCCACAAATTATCCTTTTTCGCTGCTAGGTCCCAAATATGCTTTCCCATTGCAGCATAATTCCATGCACCACAATCCCTGATGTTGAGTCCCCCCCATTTCTTCTGTAAACAGACCACATCCCATGACACTAATGCTCTGGTCTTGCTCCCTACCCCCTTCCCCCACAGAAAATCCCTACACTTTTGATCAATCATATGCACAACACTTCTAGGGAGCACAAAAAGTGATCCCCAATAGCTGTGGACTGAGGTCAGAATTGAGTTAATCAGGCAGCATCTACCTGCATATGATAAATTCCTCGAACTCCAGCATTTTATTCTCTTCACTAGCTTTTCCACCAATGCTTCACAATCAGTCCTTTTCCATTTATTTGGAGAGACTGGCACTCCAAGATTAGGAAACTTGCCTTCAGGGTAACCTGTGATCTCCAATAGCTTGTTTTTAGTTTCCCTGGTTACTCCAGCAATATAGATGCTGGATTTGAGGGGGTTAGCCTCTAATCCAGAAGCCTGGTGGAAATGTTGCAGGCTGTCTAATATAAGTGATACTGATTGCTGCTGAGCCTTGCAACTTATAAGCAGGTCGTCTGCAAAGCACATAGAAACCAGCTTGATTTCCTTACACAAGGGGTGGGAACCTGAATCCCTTGTGTTTGGAGGCCAGGATTAGTCTTCTAGTCAAGTACTCCATCACAATTACGAACAACAGGGGGAAATAGGGTCTCCCTGTCTCAGCCCCCTTGCAGCCTGGATATCCCCTTCAAGTCTGCCATTTATGGCAATTTTATAGGTCACTGTAGTCACACACTCTTTGATCCAATCCACAAATCTGACAGGAAACCTTAGCATAGCCAACAAATTGAATAGAAATCTCCACTCCACAGTATCATAGGCTTTCCTCAAATCAATTTTCATCATGCATCTAGCCGAAGCATTCCCTCTGTTATAGAGTCTCAGCAGCTCTTGACTAATCAGTATGTTGTGCCCTATTGATCTCCCAGGGACAAATGCCCCCTGGTTCTCATGAATGAGACTAGGTAGAACTGTCCTTAGCCTAGTACACAGCAGTTTAGAGATGCATTTGTATATTGTGTTGCAGCACGCGATAGGTCTATAGTCAGCCCCTGAGCAGGGATGATCATTTTTTGGGATCAAGGTGATGGTAGTGCTGTTAAAACATTTAACCAGCCTCCCCTGCTCAAAAAACTCCATCACTGCATCTGTGAGATCCCCTCCCACAATGTTCCACCCAGCCTTAAAAAACTCACTATTGAAACCATCAGGCCCAGGGCTTTTCCCACTGTGGATAGTGAACAGAGCCTTTTTGATCTCATCCCTTGTGAAAGGCCAAATGATTCCCAGCTGCTGCTCCACTGTTAGGGTGTTCCCCTGAGCAATGGTGAGAGCATCAACCTCAGTTAGCTCAGCAGTAGCAGACCCATAGATGCTAGTGTAATAGTCCTTGAAGTAGGCTGAAATAGAAACAGGATCCTCCAGAATATTACCCTCAGCATTGGTGATAGATGATATTCTATTCTTGTACCTTCTTTGCTTGATTATGGCATGAAAATAACTTGTGTTTTGGTCCCCATCTTTCAGCCAGTGTGCCTTGGCTTTTTGAGCCAGGTACTTGGTACATGCTTTACTCAGAAATCTGTAGTTTTCAGCCATTTTGGCCTCTTGATCAATCAAACTGACATTCAGTGGGTCCTTATGAAGTTTCTCTTGAATCTCAAGGAGCTTCATATGATCCTGTTCATTTTTAATCTCAATCTGGGCAAAGTGATCTCTGTTAAGTCTCCTCAGAGGTCCCCTAACCCTCCTCATCTGATTTATCAGGTGCCTTCCTTTAGCTCCTCCACAGTTTGCTCTACTCCAGTTCTGATCTAGAATACCCCAAAACTTAGGAGAATCCACCCACATATTATAGAACTTGAAATCCCTTCTAGCCTTAACCAGTGCATTGGTATCTCTCAGGCAGATTGGTGAGTGATCAGAAACCCCAGGCTGTAAGAAGTGAGCTTCGGTATCTCAAAAACCTCCATCCACTTTGCATTGCCAAAGGCCCAATCAATCTTACTATATATCCTCGCATTACCTTTTTGGTTGTTGTTCCAAGTGTAATGATTTCCCCTTCTCCTAATCTCTCCCAAGCCACTGTCCCTAATACACACCCCAAAGTCATCATATTCTGAAGCTTCCACATCCGCCCCCCCCCCCCCCCCCAATCTGTCCCCACTAGATAACACATTGTTGAAATCCCCCCAAACAATCCAAGGCACACTATCTTGGGCGACAGCCCTGATATCCTCCCATAACATCTGTCTCTGTCCCCCATTGTTGTACCCATAGACACAAGTCATGAACACCTCCTTGCTTTGCTTCACCACTCTAGTGTGAATGAGTTGGTCAGTCTTGTGTAGGATAGAAACCTTCCACTCACTATTCCAAATCAGTAGAATCCTCCCATTAGGGTGGCAATCTAGGTTATGACCATGATTCCACCCACTGAATATTTTTATCCACAATTAGACTCACTTTGTCACTCTTGATTTTTGTCTCCACTAGGCATACAAGGGTAGACTTTAGTGTACTACATCTAAGTCTAACCTCAGCCTGTCTGTTAGGGGTATTCAGACCCCTAACATTCCAAATCAAGACTCTATCCATGAGAGGGGGGGATCCCCTCGTTGCAAAGGTATATGTCTGCCCACTTTCTTCATATTTCTGGTCCCCCTCCTTACTAGAATCTCCCCCTGTGTTGTTATGTAACTCCATTTCCTGATTAATAGGGCTTTTTCCTCTTCCCTCATTCATATTCACTTTCCTTCTACCCACAGTCTTCCACCCCTGCCCTTCATCCTTTTCCCCTGCATCCTTGTTTACTCCATTTAGCCTATCTTGCTCCCTCTGACTCATCTTGCCATCCAACCCCGAAGGTATCCCCCCATTCTGGCTGGTTTCCTTGTTATAGGCTGCCCTCTTTTTGTATTGTCCTTCCTACATACATCTGCAAGATGCCCAAAATTCCCACAGCAGGAGCACTTCACAGGTTTCCACTCATAGAACACCTCTTGCTCCACAACCTGTCCATGTTCATTCAGAAATGTTATCTTGTCTTTCAGCTCCTTTCTCAAGTCCACTTCAATAAGCACTCTAGCATATTGAATCCTTTCTTTGTTTAGGGTCACTTGGTCAGCCATTATAGGTGTTCCAACAAGGCTCGCCAACTTGCTAAGTCCCTTAACTCCCCAATACTTTAATGCCAGCTGTGGAAACCGCACCCAAATAGGGCACCTTCTCAACATCTCCCTTCTTGAATTCTGTGTTAGCAGTCCAAGGTGCTAGAATCACAGGTTTTTTATCAAACTGTAACACTTCATTCTGGAGAACCATGTCCCTTACCTCCACAGTTTCAAATTTTGCTAGGAATAGTCCACCCGCGCACTTGCATCACTTTCTGCAGCCCATACTTTTTCCATACCCTATTAAGGTACCCATTCATCACAGCAAAAGGTGGATTAGCTCCTAGCACATAGCAGACTACAGCCGTCTGCCAAAATTGAATCTCCTCCGCAATATCGTCCAGCAAGATGTGGCCTATATCCTGCTCTCCAACTCGATCAGGTGTAATATAGTCCAGTTTCTGCCCAGCATTGCGAAGCTTAGAGACATCAAATTTAGCCCAAGCATTTTCATTATTCTGCGCGGATGCATCTTTCAGGTCAGGTTTTGGATTACCAATCTGTTCCAGTTCCGTAATAGCTTTAGTGAGAATCACTGCATCAGTCGATCTCTTCTGAGAGCTGCTAATATATTGTTCGATAATCTGTGTGACATCTTTCAGTGTAGGTACGGGCGAACCATTATGAGTCTCAGCTTGATCAATTCCTCCCTCCGATGATTTCACATTGTCGAAGATCTGCGATGTAATCACCTTCCGCACCGTCCGCTTCTTCGTGGCCATAGCCTCGGCAATGATCGCCGCAAGATGAAGGGAAGATCGATGGAATAGTGATCGGAATCTAGGGACTATGTGTAATCGCACCTACTTGATGTGTAATCGCTAATATATGCCAAATTGCGCACAAATAAAGTTTTACATATTGGGCCCAATTAGTGTTTTTATTCTTGGGCCCAATTAGTGTTTTGGGCCGATATTGGTCTTGAAGATCTTCGATTCTTTTCAAGTCCGTCGGTTGTAGTTCTTTTCTCCAATCTATCGAATATGCAATATAAACGTAAAAGCATAATATTCGAAGAAATTTTTATATAAATAACAACCGACATTACGCTTTTACGGGTTTAAAATACGATATAATTCCTTTTATCAAATCTCCCCACACTTAAGCGTTTGCTTGCCCTCAAGCAAATAAAAAATAAAAAGGCATAGAAAGGATAAAATCATGCAACCTACCAATCAAGTATGAAATCACGTATGTGATAATGCAAGTAAAGTCGGGAAACATATTTGAAATCAACGACTAACTACACGATTTTCTTTAGCGATACCGTCGAAATCTGCACCTCACAGATATTCACTCAAATCACTCAGTGTATGGGTTAAGATGTCAGTGATATCTCTCGAGTCATGCACTAATCTAATCCCTATCATAAGCTTGCAAGTAATTCGTAAATCTACCACTTTCAATGGTCAAGCGTGAATCGGAAGGTCTTTACCGGATTATAATATGTGAGATATTAGAAAAAATAACGTAAAAAGGATATGAGCTGTAGTCGTGTCGGTCTCATGCCATCATCTCGATCGCACCCATGCTTCGCCCCTTTTTCAACTCTTTTCATTCTTTCGCCGTTTTTTTTTTACCAAGCCCTTCTTCTTTCGACTTCTCGATTTAGGAAATAGGTAATATGGTTTTTGAGAGTGAAAGATTATCGGAGGAAGGGTTCTTAGTCGATATATAATTTCTCTCTCTCTTTTTCTCTCTTCTATTTTTTTCTCTTTTTTTTCCATTCTTTTTTTTTCGGCGCTTAGCTCGGAAATTTAGCACGGGTTGCGCTTCTTGAGTCCGGCATTCAACCTCCACTTCTACTATCGCTCCAATGGGTTTATGTCTGATGGCTTAATCGGGGTCGGCAATTTAATATCGGGTTTTTTTTCAAATAAAAGGCTCAGGCTCAAAGTGGCTAACTACGGGGACAGTCGTGGTTGGATACTTTGGCCATGGACTGAATCCTAATGCCTTCCTCATTTTCATGCAATCACACATTAAGTAGTTTCAAACGCAATAACAAGCAAGTTCTGAAGAGAAATAAACTAAGCATGATTCACACAACCAAGAAATGAGCAAAAAAAACTCGAAGGCTCAAAAATCTCACAAAAATCGGGTTATGTGTACGAATCTCTCAAGTATCGTCAAGTTCATCATGTAAGAAAGAAGTACTACGCATATGTATCCTAATTACTCACAAAATTCCAAACATAAAGCCATCCCTTCATGATAAGAAACATAATTTTCGGGGAAAAACATGTTATGCCAAATTTTCGAAAAAAATTTGTACCAAAAATCAAGACATGCATATATATAACATGTTCGCCTAAATTTCACAGAAATTCCCCTCCCACAGACTATTCGCTGTACGTAACTTAATTACGTTGTCCATACTTAACACACACAGGAAAAGGAAATAGAAAGATAAGCGAACTTCCCTGAATAGTCCGATATGCATGCTTTGTACGGCTCCTCCCCACACTTGAGATTTTGAATTCCCTGCGATCGTTGAAAAACAAAATCATAAAAACTAAAATGCGCATAGAAATAAAGTAAAAACATAGGATAGGCTTGGGGTGCCTCCCAAGTAGCGCTTTCTTTAATGTCTTTTAGCTAGACATTGTTCGGTGATTTTTAGCGTTGGGTGGTGTTGAGGAGGTGGATGGTTTCGAGCGCCTCGATGTCACCGCCATAGTAATGCTTGAGTCGGTGCCCGTTCACCTTGAAGGTCCCCTTCTCCGGATGTGTGATCTCGACAGTTCCGTATGGAAATGCTCGGGTCACCGTAAATGGTCCAGACCATCGCGATTTCAGTTTACCAGGAAACAGCCGCAGGCGCTAGTTGTAAAGCAAGACCCGATCGCCTTCTTGAAATTCCCGTTTCATGATTTTACGATCATGATACAGCTTCGTACGCTCCTTGTAGAGGCGAGTATTTTCATACGCCATCTGCCTCCACTCGTCGAGCTCGTTCATCTGTAAGTTCCGCTTTTCACCTGCAAGATTCAAATCAAAATTTAGTTTTTTTAATGCCCAATACGCTTTGTGTTCTAGCTCGACGGGTAAATGACAAGATTTCCCGTAAACAAGTCTATAGGGCGTAGATCCGATAGGTGTCTTGTATGCTGTCCGGTATGCCCATAATGCGTCGTTTAACTTGTTTGGCCAATCTCGCCTATGGTGTTCCACGGTCTTCTCTAATATACGCTTCAGCTCCCTGTTTACGACTTCCACTTGGCCGCTCGCTTGAGGATGGTATGCGGTAGTAACACTGTGTTTTACGCCGTATTTCTCGAGCGTCTTTGCAGATTGGGTGTTACAAAAATGCGTGCCTTTATCACTGATAATGCAACTGTGATGCCCGGGGCCGAAGAGGGCGGGGAGTGATCGCCGGTGCCAGGGTGCACGGACAATGAGCGGCTCCTGGCAGGCTTCTAGGCGAAGGGGTACATGAACGAACCGATCCAACACCAGAATGAGAAGGGATCCTGAGACTGACAATGTATGGGCGTGTCAGGCTAAGAATCGTATAAAAGAATTGATAGTACTACTCATATCACCAAGGTCGACCTACCTTTTCGGGAGTCCATCTATAAAAACTCCGAAGTTAAGCGTGCTTGACTTGGGGCAATCTAGGATGGGTGACCCCCTGGGAAGTTTCTCAGGGTGCGTGTGAGCGAGTGCACGAAGCACGCTAAAAGGTTAAATGGTGGTACAGTGGGGCCAGACTATCAGTCGGAGTGTGGTGGGCCCAACCCCACTAGTCCCGGTAGGGACCGAAGCTATAGTGACACCCGGTATGGGACGGGTCGTTACAGCAACGAGGTGCACCAAATCGTGAAAATAAAGATTTCAAAATTTAACGACTACCCTAGCATCATTAGTAGGTAGCGCTTGCGCTTCCACCCATTTTGACACATAATCGACTGCTACTAGGATATATCGATTTTTAAAAGATGTCGGAAACGGACCCATAAAATCAATGCCCCATACATCAAAAATTTCACAAACGAGTATAAAATTCTGAGGCATTTCATTGAGCTTAGAGATATTACCTGTCCGTTGGCACCTATCCCACATTTCTACATACCTTTGCGCGTCCTTGAAAATTGAGGGCCAGTAGAATCCACATTCTAGTACCTTTTGTGCTGTTCGATTGCCTCCATAATGGCCTCCGCACGGTCCCGTGTGGCAATGCCCCAAGATATCGATTGTTTCAGGGAAGGTTACGCATCGCCTGATTATATTATCCGCACAAATCCTAAATAGATAAGGATCATCCAAAAGTAATACTTCAAGTCCGAGAAGAATTTCTTCCTCTGGTGACTCGTGTATCCCCTTGGTAAGATCCTAGCTACAAGATAGTTAGCAATATCGGCATACCATGGAAGTTCATCAGGTACCTCATGTATAGCGTAAAGGTGTTCGTTGGAAAAGTAGTCTCGGATTGTCTCCTCTTTTGTAACCTCGCATGGTGTCTCTTCTAGTCTCGACAAGTGGTCTGCGGCAAGATTCTCCGTTCCCTTTTGGTCGCGGAACTCCACGTCGAACTCTTGGAGTAGTAGAATCCATCGGATCAGCCTCGGTTTTGCATCCGGCTTCGCAAAGAGATGCTTAATGGCTGAATGATCTGTGTAGATGATGACCTTCGATAAGATAAGATATTGACGGAACTTGTCGATTGCAACACGACTGCAAGCAATTCCTTCTCGGTGGTAGTATAATTCGATTGCGCCTCATTTAAAGTCTTGCTTGCGTAGTGTATCGGCTGGAAATACTTTTCCCGTCGCTGGCCGAAAACTGCACCTACTGCAAAAATCACTGGCATCGCACATTAGTTCGAAGGATAGCCTCCAATCGGGGCTACCATGACAGGAGCATTAATAAGCTTTTCCTTGAGTAGAGTAAAAGCATTCATACAATCGGTCGTAAACTCATAAAATATATCTTTTTCTAGCAAGCGAGTTAAAGGTCTAGCAATTTTAGAAAAATCTTTAATAAATCTACGATAAAAACCAACATGTCCTAAGAAATTTCTAATTGCTTTTACCGACGAGGGTGGAGGTAATCGTTCAATAGTTTCTATTTTTGCTCTATCTACCTCGATTCCTCTAACCGATATCTTATGACCTAAAACGATACCTTCTCTAACCATAAAATGACATTTTCCCAATTTAGCACAAGGTTCGTTTCCTCGCATCGTTTAAGTACCGCCTTAAGATTGGAAAGACATACCTCAAATGAGTTACCAAAAATCGAAAAGTCATCCATGAAAACCTCCATTCCTTTACCGATTAATTTGTCGAAAATGGCCATCATGCACCGTTGGAAGGTAGTCGGGGCATTGCACAGTCCGAAAGGCATCCGCCGATATGCAAAGGTTCCGAATGGGCACGTAAAAGTTGTTTTCTCTTGATCTTCTGGTGCGATCGGAATCTGCAAGTAACCTGAAAGACCATCAAGAAAACAATAGAATTCATGACCGGATAAACGCTCAAGCAATTGATCAATGAACGGTAAAGGGAAAATGATCTTTTCGTGTCGCGTCGTTTAATTTCCGGTAGTCAATGCACACTCGCCACCCTGTAACGGTCCTTGTTGGAATGAGTTCGTTTTTCTCGTTGGTTACCACTGTCATTCCTTCCTTCTTCGGCACCACTTGAACTGGGCTTACCCATGCGTTGTCTGAGATCGGGTATATGACTCCCGCATCAAGTAGCTTTATTACCTCAGCTTTTACTACCTCCTTCATGTTCGGGTTTAAGCGCCTTTGATGTTGCACCACAGGCTTGAACTCGTTTTCCATCAGGATCCTATGCATGCAGAAGGTCGGGCTGATTCCTCGAATATCTGATATCTTCCATGCGAGCGCCTTCTTATGCTCCCGTAACAGGTCTAGGAGCAAGATTTTCTGTTCCTTCTCTAAATTTGCCGCTATGATCACTGGAAGCTTTGAATCGTCCTCCAGAAATGCGTACTCCAAGTGATCGGGTAATTGTTTGAGTTCAAGCTTTGGTGGATCTTCAATTGAACATTTTTCTCTTTCCTCTTCTTTGCTAGGGTGCACCTCGATGGCAAGTTCCGCCTCGTCTTCATCTGCGTCTATTCGGTCAACCTCAAAAGATCGTTCATGCCTTGGCTCTTCAATCTCTGCTAATCCTGACATCGAAGCAAAAGTTTCTAGTTGTGATAGTCCCTGCAATGATAAAAAGTCATTCCATGCATCGATATAAAAGCACTTATCGTCTAATTTCTCGGAATTTTTCATGGATTCGGTCATATCAAATGTAACTTTTTTGCCATCTATAGTTAACGTCAATGTCCCGTTACGAACATCGACCATGGTTCCTCCAGTAGCGAGAAATGGCCTACCCAAGATTAGAGGAATATTTTCATCCTCCTCCATATCGAGAATAACAAAATCTGCAGGAATTATAAATTTATCGACCTTAACTAGCACATCTTCTATGATACCCCTAGGATACTTAACAGATCTATCAGCTAATTGTAAACTCATCCTGGTGGGTTTGGGCTCTCCTAAACCAAGTCGTTTAAACATTGAATAAGGCATCAAATTAATACTTGCTCCTAAATCGGCCGATGCCTTACTTACGACTAAATCGCCTATTAAACATGGTATAGTAAAACTCCCCTGGATCCTTAAGCTTTTTCGGTAGCTTGTTCTGTAGAATAGCAGAGCACTCTCCTCGCAACTCAACGGTGGAAACGTCTTCAAGCTTGCGCTTGTTCGTATTAAGATCCTTTAAAAACTTCGCCCAACGAGGCATCTGCGCAAGGGCATCAACAAGTGGTAAATTAATATGTATTTGTTTAAAAATAGCGAGAAATTTACCAAATTGATCATCAACGATTTCCCTTTTAAGCCTTGCTGGGTATGGAATTTTTGGTTGATACGCCTTGACAGGTGGCTTAGACACAGTCTCCTCTTGTTTGTCGGCCTCGCTGCTCGGTTGCGTGGGTTCAACGTTCTTCTTCGTTTTCTGTACTTCCTCGAGCTCTCTCCCGTTACGAAGTGTCACCGCCTTTACGTGGTGGTCCTTTGGATTGGTCTCGGTGTAACTTGGCAATGAACCGGAAGGACGTTGTTGGATTGATCGGCAATCTTCCCAACTTGCTTCTCTAAGGTCCGCAGGGAAGACTTGGTGTTGTGCAACCGTGCTTCTTGATTATCCAAGCGAGAGTCGAGCTTTCCCATTAGCTTCTCGAGCATTCCCTCGAGCTTATCAACGCGATTATACGAGGTGGGCTCAACATTGGCGCCATGGTATCCTTGCGTTTTTTTGGTTTTGAAATCCTGGTGGAGCTTGTTGTTGATTACCGTAGGCCAGGTTCGGATGAACCCGGTTCGGGACGTAGCTTCGTTGGCCTTGGTAGTTACCCATGTAGTCGACGTGCTCCATCAGAATAGTGGATGGACAACGAGTTGCGTCGTGACTTTCGCCGCATGTAGCGCATGGCGGAGTATAATTTGGGTATGCATGAGGAGGCGGAGCCGCTGTGGGAGTCTTCGGGAAAGATTGTACCTGCACAGCATTAACAACCGGCTTTGTTGTTAGCGTGGGTAATAGTGTATTCATCAACGTTTGCATTTGGAGGTTGTTAGCTGCGATTTGTTGTTGGAGTGTGTCGAACTTGGCGTTTATCGCTGTTGCATTATCGACATCGTACATCCCCGGTGGTTTGCCTCTATTGCTGGAACTCCCACGCCGGAAGCTATTTGCGCTATATTCTTCAATTAGATTCCAGCCTTTCGTTGCGCTTAAATTGCATAGCCCTCCGTTGCATGCCCCGTCAAGTAGTTGCACTGTAATATCATTCAACGATTCATGGAACCGCTGAATCAAATTCGCTCTTCGTCATACCATGTTGTGGGAAGCGGTTCAGAAGCGTCTTGAAACGTGTCCATACGTCGTATAAATTCTCGCCTTCCTTTTGCTTGAATGCCGTAAGATCCATTTTTAGTTTCAGCACCTTTGACGGTGGAAAGAAGTGTGTGATGAAGGTGGCATGCATCTCGTCTGTAATTCCTAGTTTATCCAACAATACAAAAATTAAGAGAGTTTACCACGATTTTGAGATGGAAGAATTGAATCCGTGGGGTGTTGTGCGTGCGTTTGTTCTTGATAGGGTTGAGAGCATTCTTAAAAAATTTTCTCTTTCTGTAATAATTTCACACACAAGACACACTCAATGTGTGTTAGGGTTTTAGTACATATATCACATGTTGGTATATTGTACTTGGGCTTCATGAAAGCCCATTACAAATAAGCTCACTGGGCTTTACAAATAAAAGCTCAGTTCACTTAAATAAAATTACAAGGCTTAGATAAAATAATTAATTGAACACAATAAATAATTCCTAACAATCTCCCCCTTTGTGTTCAATTTGCAATTTAGCGCTGGTTATCTTCGTCTTGTAATCGTCTTAAGCCCTCAAAGAACACGTATCAGAGTTGCGTTTGCAAAAGCGTTTGCATGCGTGCTCTTCTTCAATCACATCCTCATTTGTCTTGTCTTCTGACCTCTTCTTTCAAAGATCTTCAAGCTCACCGTCTCGTAAACTTCTTTTCTTTTAAGTGTTCAAAGCTGCTTGTTGGATCGTATCTTTTTGTGTTAAACTCTCCCTTGGATAGTCACCACTCCCCCTACATTTGATGAACCTTGCGTTGGAATTAGGGATTTCTCTTTAAATTTGGAGAGATATACACGTGGCGGATTTTCTCTTTTTGTGTTTTCGATCTCTCCCTTGGATAGTCACCACTCCCCCTACGCTTATTCAACCTTTAGTTGGGATTAAGGATTTCTCTTTAAATTTAGAGAGACGTACACGAGTCGAATCTTCTCTTTAGGTATTCCAGCTCTACCTTCACTTGTCGCAACTCCCCCTACATTTGCTCCACCTTGTGTTGGGATTGGGAGTTTTCATTAAACTCGAAGAGCTGTACACGAGTCGGCAGCTTTGATGCTTGAAGTCCATGCTGAACTTGTTGGTTGTATCCTAGATTTTCGTGTCTCATCTCTCCCTACAACACTGGTACAAGTCCCCTTCATTTCTCCAACCTTTCTACGTTGTGATTGGGGTGTTTCCTTAAAATCGGAGAGTCGTACTTGAGGTGACAACTTCAATCGTTGGACTATGTGGTCTCGGCTTGATTCTTTGACAACGCTTGAGATTTGGCATTTTCTGATCTATATTGCACTTTCGTCGTGATGTTGCCCCCCTTTGCTTAGTATTCCTTTCCCCAAGAACATCGAGCTGGGGAATCGTCATGGGAAAAAAAGGAACATCGTCCTTGGCAAGAAGATCGCATTGTCGGGACAATATAATGGAGTTGATTGGTAGTCACGATTACTCTACTTCTCGGTGTCAGATTCGTCGTTTTCGAAGGAAGTTGTCTGGTTCCGAAAGAAGGTAGGTGTGAGGTGTACTTTCCGCAAATGTGTTTGGCTCCTTATGATTATTCTTCAATTGCATGAGAGCCTGTCTTTAGAGTGGTTGGCGCGGCAGAAATGGTGGATACTCAGGTTAATCATCTCCTTCAATGGAGTTGAAACATGGTGAATCTTCTTCTTCGTGGCGCCAGATTCTTCATCGCCGAAGGAAGTTGTCTGGTTCGGCCTCGGCGAAGCTTATCTGGTTTTCGAAGAAGGTGTACGTGGGGTGTGTTCTAAGTTATGCCGAGGCTCTTTTGGAATATATATATTTTAAGTGTTGTAGAGCCTGGCTTCAGAGTGGTACGCTCGGCAGAAATTGGGGGGTGGTCTGACCTGTTTGTTTATACGTATTCCCTTCTCCCCCTCATGGCGATTCGTGTTAACGAAATCGGCATGCCTGTATCGGAGATCAAGAAGGACAGAAACGACAGGTCGGTAAAGGTAATAACCAGACGGAAACACTAAGGCAATCCGTCAACACTGCTTCAGAGACAAACTCTGAGACGTGGCCTATAATGACAGGGCTTGAGAAACCGAAGCCACATAGGCATTTCGTTTGCATCGCTATTGAGACTAGCTCGAAGAACGATGGCCTAAAACCGTTGTTGTTTTGACCTTGCAACGGTAGGACTTCCTTTCTATCATCGAAGCATGTCGTAGTAGGACATGTCTACGAAAGTTCTAATCTGGTCACAAAGTCCAGATAAGGAAAAGTGTATGTGTCCTAGAAAAATATAAAACATTTAGATAGTGAGGACACCTAGACTCGATGTGTTCAAGAACGTTCAGTGGTGTGGGGCTAAGTACCACTTAATTCAATATCTCCCGCTTCCAAGTGAAGCAGTGATAGCATACGTGGCTCCCCGTGATTTAATGAAACATCGGTCTGTTGGGAGATCGATGAGTGGGTAAGGCTCGGTTGTGCAAGCGCCGTTGGACCTAATGCGGTGACTTCTACCTGGGAGCTAATAAAATTAGCACCTGTACCTGTGGGGCTTGGTCCGACAATTTGTGAGGTAAGAAAATTTTGTATCTACCGTTTTTCGGTCTTGTCAAGATTTTTCAAATATGGGTAGCTATATGAGTTTGAGATCGTCGCTAACACTCGGCTGCGTTCCAGGGTTAGGTTCAGTTTGGTCTGACTGAACCATGAAAACTTGAAATCCATACATCCGGTACAAATTGATGTGTGCTGCTTGATTTTGGTCAGCAGTTCGGGGCAGGTCGGTTGAGGTTATTCTCGAGTTAGCACTAGAAGCCACCGTCGCCTTTTGGATTTCTTGAACTCTCGAGAGTTGCTTGTTTTTTTGTTGGAGTCCGTCTTGGAGATCGAAGTGCTTGAGGGGGCAGTTTCTTTCTTTGTTCTTCTTCGTTTTTTTTTTTTTGCATTTCTCTTCCCTCTTTTTTTTCTCTATATATATATGTATTATCGTATTAATAATGTAGTATATTATATATTATACTACGTATATATATGTATATATTTTTTTTCTTAGACCATGCGTCTTAAAACTGAATACCTCCCCCTCAATAGATGCAACAAAAGACGGATCAAATTTATCTTTCGAATCTCTTTCCTCAAGTTCAAGTATTTAAGTTTGCTCCCCCTCAAAATTTAATTGCTCCCTTTAACACAAATATGGGAGTGCTTCCCTTTTTAAAAAAATTGATCCCCCTCAAATTTAGCTCAATTTAAATAAAATGGTATCTACCAGTTTACCATGGAATATGACTAATCAATATCAAAATCTTGCAAGAATTCAAAATGTACAATTTAAAAGATACAGGCATTTATCAATTCAGCTCAGATGCATACGTAAAAGTTTAAGCTAAAAAAAATTCTTTAAGATGTATGCATAAAGAAAATATACCTTGGGTATTTATGCATTTCAGCTCATGTATGCATGTGAAAATTTGGACTTTAAAGTCTTTTTGAAGCATGCATAACTAATGTACCCTATTGTTTTCAAAGTAGGTAAATTGAATTTTCAACTTAAAATGCATGCAAAAGTTACAAAATGATGAATATAGAATTTACCTACGTTTCGTTGCTCGCATAGCTAGCCAGTCGTGTCTGTGGAGCAGCTCGAGATACCATACACGCTAGGAGCTGCTCACGGTGCAAGCCAATCAGGGTTGTGGAGCAACTCGAGAGATACCAACCATGTTGGGAGACGTAGTTATTTCACTAGGTGGTTTTCGAAAATTTTCAGAGTAGAATGTACCGAGTTTATAAAATGGGTGCTTGGGTTCGCGAAAAATCTTGATTCGTAAAATAGAACTGGATTTGAGAAGTTGGATCGCGAACTGGACTGGAATTTGGATTCGCAAAGTGGATGGGTTCGCGAACTGAATGATTAACAAATTCGAACTGGTTCGCGAAGCTGGAGAAGGTTCGCAAAACGTGAGTTTCAATGAAAAGTGAACTGAATTCGCGAAACTCCCAGTTCTTATCTCTGACTCGCGAAACTTGATGACATCATGAGACTGATTCACGAAACTGAATGTGTCAACTTGATTATACAAAAGAAATTCTCCTAGTTGAAAGAAGTAAATGCAGGTTTCGCGAATCAGGACAAACGTGATGTGCAAAATTTTCCTACTGATCAAACGCACAAAATTTAAAATAATAACCGACAACATCAATTTGACCAGATCAACCAACCTAATAAATACCAAATCGACGAGTTTCTCAAGGTCAATCTTTGCGTAAATCAAGATCAGAAAACTGAAGAAGAAAGCATCGCTTTCTTTCGCGGCGCTGAACCCTTAGGTCAAGAATTCGTCTGAATCATTGACGATTTTTTGTCGGGACCGTAATGACATTTTTGTTCAATTCGTGCTTATAAATAGACATAGCTCAACCCTCACCATAACTCCATAGATTAACAAAATACTCATCTTGAATTTTCTTGTTTTCGCAATTGTTACACGATGAATTGGAGAAAGCAGGAAGAAGAGAAAAGGGCCAAAGAGCAGGCAGAACGAAGGCGTAATTTTGAACACAATTTGGATATGCTGGCCTTTGAATTTTTTGTTCTTTTGTGCTTATTCCTTGCTTTATTAGCTGTTCTGTTTGGGCCCTTACAGGTCGGACTGTGTTTTGAGAGTGTTTTACTTTATTTGAGAGTGTTTTCTGTATTCTGAGAGTTGTTTTATTTTGCTTGTTTTGAAAAAGTAATGTTCGTAATGAGTGTTTTTGCCTTTTGATAATGTAATGTTTGGAATTTCTCTCATGATTCGCACTTTGATAGTGTGTCTTATTTTCAAATGGTTGTCGAGAGCTGATTTCGAAGTCATATTTCGAGACAAACTTAAGCACTTAAGGTGAAATCAAAATTCGACGAAAAATGACACAATTTTCTCCAGAACTTAACTCCAGACATTGATTAAACATTTAGAATCATTACCTAAACTCGATTAAACACCTCAAAAACATCATTTAAAGTCGATACATCAGCAAAAACACGAAATTAGTAGTTTTTGAAATGGAGATTTGTGAAACTGTAAGGTTGCAAAAATCTCTCGGTAGTCGACTAAAATTTGTGAAATCTATAAAGGTTGACGTTCTATTTTGTGAAGGGAATTTGGCGTTGTTCGATACGTGAAGCGGTCAGCAAGCGAATTAGAGCAGATTAACTCAACTGAACTTCGCGGGGCTAAAGAAAAAATGAGATCGAAATTAGACCGTGAAGGTTTTGAAAGACATGCCCAATAGGGTTCGCGAATTGATTTCATGTCAACTTCATGAAATAGAGTTTGCGAATCAGATGATTGAAAAATTGAAGTATTGGTTTGCGAACTTAATATTGACGAGTCAAAATTGCTGAATTGAATGTCAATTGGATTCGCGGAACTAGATGTTGAAAGAGTGAAAAAGTTAAATAGCAAATTGTAAGATAAGATTTATTTAACGATCAGTCGCGAATTTTAAGATTTTGGGCTCACGTTGGGCTTTCAGTACTCCCCCTTGATGGTCCCTCTGAATATAATAATTTACCAATTATTTTTTTTTTGGAACCTTATTTTAGCATGTCTACTAAGATGAGGAAAGCAGGAACTAAGTGCAGTTCATCCTAGATATCACCAACGTATTAGGTATGTTATTCATTTGAGCACGTATGCATATTGAATAGATCATGAAATTTTTTGCATATTTAGAATTTTACCAAATTTGTTAGCGTGAAGTTAGTTGCTCGCGTCGCATCCCTTGATCATGTATGTGGAGCAGCTTCGTGTACCGTACATGAGGGAATTGCAAAATCAAACTAGAGGGTTTTAGGTACCCATTTAAAAATGGGTCCACCTCTGTTGTACTTGTTAGTCCGTAAAGACTCTCTACCTAGCCTAAATTTATCATAGTCAACGGAAGACTTACTATCACGCACAGAGTCATTAAGTATTTCTAGGGGCTTGAATTTGGGTTTCCGCAGTCTTAAGCTTTGGAACCCATTTTTGTAGGAGTGGATCTCTATTTGTTTTGGCTTTAGAGACGCATTTTGGAGTTTTTTCTTGTTTTGTGGGTTCCTTAGCAGTTTTTATTTTTGATTGTTTCTTTTTCTTTAAAGACGTGTCTTTTGAGGTAGTTTTGTAGAAACGGTTATACGTGGAAGAATGATTTTTGGAATGAAAGGATAAGTTTTGCGATACGTAAGGAAATAAAAACGGTACAGAAATTTTTGGAGGAAACAATCTATAACAAAAGACTCGTTAAAATCGCTGGTCTCCTTCAAAATATCTTCCTTTTTAACCCAGACTTGACTTTTCAGTGACTCGTTTATGGGTCGTGAAAATTTCAAAGTATTTGTGCAAAAGATTTTGTCATGCGAAGTAAAGGTATAAGAAAGTGAGTGTAATCGTAATTTTTCTTTTAGTGAAGATATTTCCTCTAGAAGTTTCTGTCTTTCTTCATTGAAAGACTTTCTCTCTCTTTCGAGAGTGGAGTATAGATCACTAATTTTCTTTATGCAGTCAGGCATATACCCTGCTGGATACTTAGTCATCGGTGCCTCACTCGTTGAATCTTCTGAGGTGTTCCTTCACTTGGACGTGGGATATCAGACTCAAATTCTGTTATTGCTGGACAATTTCGATCTTTATAACTGTCATTTAACTCTGTATAATCAAATGATGTTTGAGTTTTACTGTGTGTTGGTGTCTCATCTTTACTTACGAAAGACATGAGATTTGCCAGGCAACCTGTCTGCATGAATTTGAGATCATATAGATAAGGTGCACTTGATATGCCTTGTTTTAACTTACATGGGTTTTCAAAACCTAGTCCCTTATAAGGATTGTAGAAATCTACATTGGCTGGTTTGTTCAAGAAGATCGTTTGTTCTGACTGATCTCGTCGGGTTAAGATGTCCTCTAATTTTTTGATTTTGGAGTACAATCTTTCCCGTTCTTTACAGAGTAAGTCATATTTTATTGTAGCGTCCATTGCCTGATCTCTATGAGATTTCATTTCTTTTTCCAAATCCTTGGCTTTAGCTTCGGATTTTTGCACTTGTACTTCTAGCTTAGCAACCTTTCATTTGCTACAATTACACGATTTTTCTCACATGCATAATCATATCTAAATTTATCTAATACCACTAAATTCTTTTCTAGGTTAGCTTCTAGTTCCTTGATTTTTCTTTTTTCTTGTTTGTTAGATTTATACAAAGATAAAAATTCATTTTTCATCTTAAGTAAGGAGTCATAATCTGCTTCGCTTACCTCAACTATATCAGAGTTGCTGGCGAGCTCCCTTTCTGAGTCACTTTCTTCAGCTTCAGCTGCATCTTCTTCGTCGTCCAACCTAGCCATCAGTGCCATATTCTCTTCCTCACCGTCTGAGGTGTCCTCAAGCCAATAATCCGGTTCACCCATCCAGACCATTCCCTTCTCCTTCCTGTTTTTCTTCAGTTCCTTGGAAGTATTATGCTTAAGGCTTTTACTTATCGTTTCCTTTTGGGACACCATGGACTTTAAAGTCGTCACATGTGACTTAGAATAAGTATTAGCCTTTTGAGGTTTGGGAACAAGATCGTTTGTTTGAATACTCTTATCCTGTCTAGAGAAAGATATTTCTATAGCACGATCATTTGGAACATGTAAGGGCTGGGAGTTTTTTGAGATTTGAAATTTCCTCTAAAAGTTTTTCCTTTTCCGCTTGAAAACCTACTCTTTCCGATTCCAGGGTTGCGTTTAAGTCGGAAATTTTACTAGCAACCATCGGAATTTCCAACCATGAGATAGGTTTATTACGATATAAATTGTTTTCCCCATCAAGCGCTGAGAAAGAATTTTGGTTGACTAGTTTCGCAATAATTTTCTCTAAAGGGATAGCTCTAGTGTAACAGTTATTGCGGTAATCTAGGCTAATCTCATATTGTTCAGTGTTTGCATTCCACACAGTTGCTTTGAGTTCAAGATTATTTAGCTCATTTATTTTATGCTTTAATTCCTCAATTTCCTTAGCTTGAGCATCCATAATAAATTATTAATTAAAAGTTAATTATTTTCTTCAAAAATGACTTTTGAACGTTCAATTCCTAAAAGATAGCTTGAAGTTTTTGTGTGCACTGAAAAATTTGAGATAATTTCGACAATTGCGTGAAGATTACTAAAGCTTCTCCAAATTTGCCAATAATGTCCTTAGTTGATTGTTGGATACGTGATCGTTGACACGCTTTGTGGATTTGAAGAATTTTTCTTTCTTTTTTTTTTTAATCAGTACAAAAAGGCTTTAGTGTTATAATTAAATTTTTTTTTATGACTATATATTAATATATGTATATATATTTAATATATTTCGTGAATTGCTACAGTAGCTTCATGAGCTACAGTGACTTCGCGAGCACTAGTGCATTTGTGACTTGTGAGCTATTAATTAATTTAATAATTAATTTTCTTTAATTATTATAATTTTTTTAATTAATTTATTTTTTTATTTATTTATATATGTTATCTTTTTTTTAAAAAAAAATTTCACGAATCACAATTTGCGAGCTACAGTAAGTTCGTGAACTGGAATTTTTGAACTGCTACAGTAACTGTGTTTCAAAGGTTTCGCGAACTCGTACAGTGATTACGAATTGCTATGCAAAACTGCTTCAGTGAATTCGCAAAACTGCTATGCATTCGCAAAACTGCTACAGTTAATTCGCAAAACTGCTACAGTGAATTCGCAAAACTACTACAGTGAATTCGCGAGCTACAGTGTCTGCTACAGTGCCGACCCGCAAAACTGCTACATTGTCTGCTACAGTGCCGACCCGCAAAACTTTTACAGTGGGATGAAACTTATGTCAGCGAATTGCTACCGTGCGAAAATTGCTACAGTGCGAATTTGCTACAGTGAATTCGCAAGAACTGCTATAGTGAATTCGCAAAGTGCATTCGCAGACCTTTAATTTTTTATATTTTTTTATTTTTTTTTGTTATTTTTTTTCGAAGTGCTACAGTTCGCGAATTGCTACAGTAATTCGCAAAAAAAGCTACAGTACATTCGCAATGTGAATTCGCAAAGTGAATTTGCAAAGTGAATTCGCAGACCTTTTATTATTAATTTTTTTAATTGCTAGAGTTCGCGAATTGCTTACAGTTCACGAATTGCTACAGTAATCGCGAACTGCTTTCTCCAAACCCAGAAAATTGTTCAAGAAAGGTTTGAGAAATGATCTTTAACACTTATATCTACAATCCTAAACACTCAAGCATCATCCAAAACACCAAAACATATCAAAATTTTCGAAATAAGTGAAGAATTCGAAGAACACCCAAAAAAAGAATTTCAACAATTTTCTCAAATCCGAGCGCGTTTGGCTCTGATACCAATTGTAATTCCTAGTTTATCCAACAATACAAAAATTAAAAGAGTTTACCACGATTTTGAGATGGAAGAATTGAATCCGTGGGGTGTTGTGCGTGCGTTTGTTCTTGATAGGGTTGAGAGCATTCTTAATATTTTCTCTTTCTGTAATAATTTCACACACAAGACACACTCAATGTGTGTTAGGGTTTTAGTACATATACCACATGTTGGTATATTGTACTTGGGGCTTCATGAAAGCCCATTACAAATAAGCTCACTGGACTTTACAAATAAAAGCCCAGTTCACTTAAATAAAATTACAAGGCTTAGATAAAATAATTAATTGAACACAATAAATAATTCCTAACATCGTCCCAAGTGGTGATTGATCGTTCGGGTAGCAGATTATACCATTCCTTAGCGTTACCTCGTAGGGAGAACAGAAATAAGTAGAGCCGAATCGTTTCAGGGCTTACTCCTTGTACTCGTATTGTGTCGGTGACGGACAAGAAGTCTCGTATGTGTCGGTAAGCGTCTTCTTCGGAGAGTCCATCGTATTGAACTGTCGTCTGAAGCATTTGAAGCCAATGATGTTTCAGCTCAAAGTTGTTCGGGACTTGAGGAAGGATTATCGCTGAGCCGACCGATCCTACGGCGTTGTTTCTCCACAGCTCTCTCATTGGAGGTTCTCTAGCTTCTAGAGGCATCTCGTCACGATTTTGAGTCGCCATTTCGACCCGCCTTACGTTTTCTCGTAGGTTGTGTCTTAACGTTCTTTCGATCTCGGGGTCTCCTTCAACGATTGGTCGCAAGGGATTCCTTCGGGTCATGCACGAGCGTTCACGTACCTAGACAACAAAATAAAGATAACAATAGCAATTAAAGATTTAGAAATAAAAACCAATAAAACAAAATATATTGCTAAAAATAAAAATAAAAAAGTAAGAGAGTGCTAATAATAATAAGGATATAATAATAACTATAATAATAATAATTTTTTTTAATAGTGATGATAAAAATAAAATAGATAGTTTGAAGAAATAATAATAATAATAATAATAATAATATTAATAAACGTACCTAGACCAAAAGACATCCGATTAAGCAAATATATATATATATATAATAAAAAAAATAACAGCAAATAATAATAATAAAAATAACGAAAATAACGCGAAGAAAAAAATAAGTAAAAATAATAAGCCTAGAAATAATAATAATAATAAAGTTAGAATAATAAACTAAAGTTTTCCAAATATCAATAGTTCCCCGGCAACGGCGCCAAAAACTTGATCGAGCGGATCGAGTAATAAGTTAAACGAATATCGCAAACTATCCCACGCTCAACAGGCAAGTGTACCTATCGAAAATAGTATAGAAGTAGCAAGTATTCGAGTATCGAACCCAAAGGAACTATATATTTTAGAAAACCGTTGTTTAAATATTCTAGTAAATACTTTTTGTTTGATAAAAATATGATAAACACGAAAAATAGAAATTTTGATAAAATAGCGATAACGGAGTTGGGACGATTTATAAAAGCGAATGTATTTGAGACTTCGAATCCCCCTAGCTCGACCAAAACAAATATCAAGTGTACGTAAATAAAGCTATCATTAGACCGTGGAGATTCCTACTACATGCGTACGAGTTATATAGCTGACGAAACTGCGCCTTACCATATAATGATCGTAAACAACTAATCAACGAATTAAGTAGCTGAGCAAACTTCCCTAACTACTTAACCGAAGATCGCATTAAAACACGATGAATCCGCTATTAGATTTGACTCTAATCCGGCGGGGTAGTTCAACCTATCTCTAGCGATGAGTTTTTATTCCGTTCGTTTACGAGTTGTCTAATCGTTCGCCCCTCTTTCGAGCGTAGCGTACGATTTCCCGGACTACGTTAACTTAAACACATAGACATGATCAAGCTAACGATGACAATTTCTATCACATAGACATAACCAAACTCATATGCTTCGTAAACAAGTCATAATAATAACAACACATCAAATACGCTTAAACATACGATCGATCGCGCTAGGGTTCATCTCATCTCAAATACACAATATTTAGCTACTCATGACGGAAATTAACACGACGAACGATAAAAATAACATATAGGAAAACATAATATCTTCCCTGAATATTTGGCTCGGGCTTAGTCCTTCGTTGAGTATTTTCGTCGAACGGGTGGCGGGCGTCTCAGCTTGCACTTTCCTTGCCCTTCCTCGCACTGCACGTTCTCGTTCGCTGCTCCTACACGCACCGCTGCCCTCCGCTCTTCTCCTCCGCCGTGAGCTGCCTGCTTGGTGGAAGTGGGTTGGCGTGGCTTTGGGAGATGGTTGGGTGATGAGTGAGCTTTGTGATATGTATGCGTGAGGTGGCAGGTGGTTGCTTGAGGTTGTGTGACGTGAAGTGTTGTGGGATGAGTTTGTGGAAGAGCAGAACTTCCTTTTGTGTATTCTTTGGCCCTTACGTGAAGTCCTCCCCAAAAGCAGAATACCCCATAGTTGGTGGGTGATGCCCCTTTTATAGACGATGGAGATAAACACGCAGCCGTAAGATTAGATCACAATATCTTCTCTTCTTTGAATATGTAAATCTGTCGCCGCCTTGATTTGTCTGCTCGTGGACTGAGCAAGATTGTGTTGTGATTTTCTTTCTTGAGCCGTGTGAGCGATCTCCTCATTTCCTTCATCTCGTCGTTTTCCTTTTTTTTCTTCCTTCGCGTGCTCTGTCGATCGATCATGTGGCCATGTATTTATTATATTTTTTTTAATTTTTTTTAAATTAGTTGGGCTTGGGCTTAGGACTTTTCTTGGGCTGGTTTTTATTCTTGGGCCCAATTAGTGTTTTGGGCCGATATTGGTCTTGAAGATCTTCGATTCTTTTCAAGTCCGTCGGTTGTAGTTCTTTTCTCCAATCTATCGAATATGCAATATAAACGTAAAAGCATAATATTCGAAGAAATTTTTATATAAATAACAACCGACATTACGCTTTTACGGGGTTTAAAATACGACCAGTGATGAGTCATCATGTAATGAAAAATCACATAAGTGATGAAAACGGGGTGAACGATGATATTCCAACTTTTGCATCATCCCAAAAAAGTTGTAATCTAACATCACGTTTATGGACGATTTTTCTAAACCTTTAAGTGGACTAAAGTACCACTAATAATTTAATGTTAGTACGTTATATACTCTTATCACATATTTTTAGTTACATAACTATTTATAAGGTGAAACTTCACTTAAATCCCTATTTGGCAAACTATCTATCACATAACTCTCTTGTCAGAGAAAAATATCACTTAACTCCTCGTTTCACTGTTTGTACCAGTTTCTTCAGTCACATTGTACCTTTCTATGTTTGTATTGTGTACTATAGTACGTTGATGTAATGTACCTAAATGTGTTGTATGGTGTACCTGCGGCAGATCGGGCACCAATCTGTGAAAAAATTAGGTACACTGTAACAACACATTTAGGTACATCATAGCAACATACTGTGGTACACAATACAAACATAGAAAGGTACAGCTTGACTTCAAAATGTAGTACGAACAGTGAATAGGGATTTAAGTGAAAGTGTCCCCTAACTATAACCTATTTAAATATTATAAAAAAATATTTAATAATTAAACAAATAAAATAATTATTTTGAATAATTATATAGAGAATTGTTAAATTACATATTATCAAAGGTTAAAACTTACATTACATATTACCAAAGGTTAAAAACTGCCATTAGACTAAATTATATTACATTGGGGATTCAACACTTAAATACCTACATCAATAAAAATAAAACAGATCAGTCCCTTGTCAGATCCATTTTTAATCTAGGTACCTAGTTGAATTTTATTTTACTGATAGGTACCTAACTGACGGATTTACCCCTACTAAAACAACTTTATTACATCTTTTACCTATTTTCTTATTCACGTTCGTTCATTCCTAAAGAAAAAAAGTTCTCACTCTCCCAAACCCAAATCGCAAATTTAGTCCCAGAAATCGAGTCGCGCTCGTTGTTGCTTCAGATTCAACGTCGTCTGCCCACTCGTTCGTCGTGGTATTCCCCTCTGAAATCGGTAGGTAAGTCATTCGCAGTAATACCGTACGTCGTCGCATTTCGTCGCAGTATTTCCGTCCTCAATAGGCTTGTATCTAGTTTGATTTTTGCCGTTATTCGTTGGGTTTAAGCATTTTCGGTTAATGTTCGTAACAATGGCTGCGTGTTTTTGGAATAACATCGATTTGTTGTTCGATTAGGGGTTTTTTGTGCTTGTATTTTCGGATGGGTGGATTAACTGTTGCCGATTTGGGGTTTTTGGAATGGGTTGATTTTGATTTGTTCTAATGGGGTCAATTTGTTTTGGTACTACATTATCACTGCATTTGGTACCCTCTGTTTGGGCAAAGTGGTACCCCTTGTGTGAATAAATTGGTACTGCTTCTTAACTGGTTTTTTCAAATGAGGTCAATTTATTTTGGTACTACATAATCACTGCATTTGGTACCCCTAGTTTGGGCAAATTGATACCCCTTGTGTGAATAAAATGGTACTGCTTGTTAACTGGTTTTTCGAATGGGGTCAATTTGTTTTGGTACTACATTATCACTGCTTTTGGTACCCTATGTTTGGGCAAATTGGTACCCCTTGTGTGAATAAAATGGTACTTCTTTTTGACAGTAGATTTTTTGCAGAAATGCCTCCGCGGAACAGATCTGAGCTGTCTTCAAGGTGTCATCCTGCGCTGTTTTGATCTACCATAAGCAATTTGGAGGGTAGCATGACCCCAGATCAAAAAGAAGCTATAAGAAGGTCTCCGTTTCACTTTTTGTAGATTTGCTTAAGATGTCACATTCGTTTGCTCGAATTGTGGCATTGATAAAGCGTTATAGTGTATCGTGCTTCTATGGCTGCTTGCATTTTACATGACGAGCACAATTGTATGCTTGATCTGTTTGGTTAAGTTACTTGAATTGATGTGAGACTGTTTGGAGACTTTGTTTATGTAGGTTAACTTCTTTTGAGTTTGGGATAAGACCTTGAGACTGTTTGGCTTTTGTTCATGACTCAGTATTGTTCGCTTGTTGTGTAGTTCTGTAAATCTGTCCGTCTATTATGCAGTACCATATGTTTTTATATTGTCGTACCTTTTCTTTTACACACAGAGTACCATAATATGCAGCTTAACCGTACCACTAGGTACAAATATACAGTACCAAAACAGAAGATATGAAGAACCTTGTCTTGTATATTACCGTACCACGTCTTTTACATACGGAGTACCAAAATATGCAGCTTAATCGTACCATTATGTACATATATGGCGTACTATAAACAGAAGATATGAAGTACCTAGTCTTTGATATTACCGTACCAGAACTTTTACATACAGAGTACTTTAATATGCAGGTTAACAGTAAGGTACCTTGTCTGTTGTACAGTAAGGTACCTTATCTTGTACTTTAAGGTACCTTATCATTTACATTTACCGTACCATAATCTGCAGCTTCACCGTATCACTATGTATACATATAACGTACCCTAATATATTGTATACCGTACGTACCATGTGTTGCACAATCGAAAATAAATCGATTCCTAAGCAAGTCGCGTTGTTCTGCGTGATTTTGACCTAACAATAATAAAATGACTTAAAAATAAATAAAATTTCGCACATGTAGGACTCACCTAATTTAAGATCAAGTAGATCAAATTAAGTTGTAAGATGTTCTTGCTTCTATCCTTATTTTCTAATGAATGTTGGAGTTGGAAGATTTATATTCATGCTTGTAAGGCATAATGCACCTAATTTGATCTGAAACGTAACTAATACTCTATATTAGTGTTTTAGGGTGGTTCCAGATGAAAAACTAATTCGTACGAACTCGAAAAATACTAACTCTAGTATACCGTACCATATATTTAAGGGATACCGTACCTTACATTGCTTTGTTGGAGTATCTATTTTTTGTTTTAGGCGTACCATTTCGGACACGGTTGTAGTACCTAAACTTACATAAGACATCAAACATTTTACTAAAGCCAACGACATGTCAGATGAGCTGTCTTATTTGATGTAATACCTAGTACGTCAGAAGAGCTGTCCACTCATGACAGAAAACGTCATAAGTCTGTCCATTCATGACAAAAAACGTCAGATATTTGTCCCTTTCTTTTTGCACATCAACATCTTTTGAAATGCTTCATTTCTGTCGAAATTACCCAAGTCTTAAATGGAACTTACTTTAATTTGTACGGTACCTATTTCTGGAACGATACAGTACCCTCCGTGGCATGTTTAGTGTACCTTATTTGCCTACATTACAGTACCATTTGTGCATATATTACCATACCGAACTGGCATATATTACGGTACCATGTTGGCATATATTACGGACCATGTATACATATATTATGGTACCAAACTGAGCATATGTTACAGTACCATGTTGGCATATATTACGATAACAAACTCGCATATGTTACAGTACCAAATGAGCATATATTACAGTAGCGAATTTGCATACATTACTGTACCATGTTCGCATATATTACGGTACCAAACTGCCATACATTACGGTACCACGTTCGCATATATTACGGTACCAAATTTAAATATAGTACAATACCAAATTGGCATATATTAGGGTACCATGTTCACATGTATTACGAAATTTGCATATATTACAATAGCAAATTGGCATATATTACGGTACAATGTTCGCATATATGACGGTACCAAATTGGCATATATTACAGTACCATTTGTGCATATATTAGGTACCATGTTTGCATATGTTACGGTATCAAATTTGCATATGTTACAATACCAAATTGCATATATTACAGTACCATGTTGGCATATATTACAGTAACAAATTGGCATATATTACGGTACCAAATTTGCATATGTCACAGTACCAAATTTGCATATATTACAGTATCATGATAGCATATATTACAGTAACAAATTGGCATATATTACGGTACCAAATTTGCATATATTAGGGTACCATGTTTGCATACATTACAGTACCAAACTGGCATGCCGGGAATCGATATTCGACCACCTTTATAAATGGTACGTTGTATAGTTTAGATTGGTACTGCATAACAGGACATTTTTGTACCATATAGACATGTTACTTGATACGTAATATAAATACACAAAGATACTGCATAACATAAATGTCCAATCGGACTGTATCGCATAATATATTTAGGTACGGTAAAACAACAAACAATGGTACGTAATATACATAACAAATGGTACGTCGTAATACTTCTAAAAATAAAACCAAAATCTCGATGGATTAGCTTCAATAACTACCAAATCCTAACATTCTACCCTTATATCGAGCTCTTGGAGCGCATTGAGCTCCCGGATTTGGGCTAAACCTTGAACAAACTCGTGAAATCGACTAACCAAACCCTTTGCAAAAGAAAAGCTTACTTGACAAAATCAAGACCCAAAATCAAGAACCCAACTTTCAAGAGGCTCGTCGATCGCTGTCCGGTGCCGGAACGAGCGGAAGGAGGTGGTCGGCAAGATGAAATTCGTTGACGGGGATGGAGCTCAAATTTTGCAGACAAAAAAACTGAAAAGAGAAAAGAAATAAGGGTATTTTGGTAATCTTTGGTAATTAGGTACCTAAGTGTAAAATTTTTATTCAAGTGGGTACCTAGCTATAAAATATGCCTGACAAGGTACCTAAGTGGCTTTTTTGTTTGCTATTGGGTATTTATGTGTAGATTCTCGTATTACATTTTACATTGAAATGTTTTCGTCTTATGGAAAAACTATGGTTGATTTATTTCTTCATCACATTTTACATTACGTTTTTTAGTAATAAGTAAGGGTGTGCGTTATTCGGTAACGAGCCGAATAACCGAAATAGCGAAAATTCGTTACAAAACCGAACCGAAGTTCAGTTCGGTATTCGGTTATTAAAAACAATTCGGTAATTCGGTTCGGTATAGGTTTTGGATTTCGGTAAATTCGGTATACCGAATTACCGAAATTCTAAATTTAAAATATATTATATTTTATTAATTAAAAACATAACTATAATTATATAAATTATATATTAAAAAAGAATTTTCAGTAATATTTAAATTATAGATATAATTTAATATAACTTTTTGATAAAACTAAAAAACTATATTAAATAATATATTAATTTAAATATTATTAAAAAATTCTTTCTTATCGACAATTCACCGAATTAACCGAAAAAAAATTCGGTAATAACCGAATACCGAACCGAGAAATTCGATTTGGTATTCGGTTTCGGAAATAGGGGACCGAAATTTCGGTTCGGTTTGTACCGAACGAACACCCCTAGTAACAAGTTTAAAGAAACGGCACTTTTACATTTTATTATTATATTAGTTAGTTCTATTATTATTATTGTTATTATTATTATTATTATTATTATATCAGCTATGGCCTTCTCAGAATGACAAAAAACCTGCCTGGTAGAAAGAATCCGTAATATATAAAAGTTGACGAGGACTCTCATTTGAGTGACACATCATCGATAAAATGCAACCTCCAATCGACATCTCATCATAATATAATGTTTTTTATTCGTTGTTAAGCTAATTAATTTTAGGGGCAATTTTCGTTAAGGCCCTTGTCAGAAATTTTATACAGCTTTCAGGCCCGTCAGAAGTTATTAGTTTGAAGGATCTACTTTTCGTAAATAGCATAATTAAGGATTAGAAATATGATTTGACGAAAATACCCTTGTTAACATACTATAATAAGAGTTATTTTATGGCCACTTTTAGTTATTCAGTTAGATTATATTGTTATGTCTGTAAAGTGAACTGTTATTTTCTGTTACTATGATGCAGAAAATGGTATCGACAAAGAATTTTTATTTTGTGATTCGTTTTTACAGTGAATCGAACTGCGAAATTTCGAATGCCACCAATTTCGGCGTATAAGGTAGGATGTATTGTGGTATTGACGACGCAAGATGTAAGATTTGTAATGAATTTTTATCTTTATATTTAGGGTTCTAATTTGCGAAAATAAGATGAATCAAAGCCGTTTTTGGCAACGGTTACAACTAATATGTATAAATTAGAAGTACACATAGTATGAGCAGCTCGGTGAGGCACCTTGTTTGCTCGTACGTCCGATATTCATCATTTAATTTCGCAAAAATACGGTCAACCCCGATAATTTGGGTATTTTTTTTACTACGCCATTAGATTCGAAATTATGTGTCAATTGTAACTCCCAAACCGTAAGTGGTGTAATGCATGTCTGAAAGACATCGAAATCAAGCAAAAATTCATATGTTCGTGAATTGAGGTGATGGACAACTGTTACTAAATTAAAAACATCTGTTACTATGTCATGATTTAACGGTACTAGTTGATTATAGTTTGATAGATTGTGGTATATCGATAATAAATTGGTATTGTTACTGTGTAACGCCTAACGTTATTTGGAGTATAAAAAATGTTACTAAATTATGATTAAATAATATGCTTTTTTTCTTGTTGAAACGGGGGTTAGAGGGAAGTGGGGTGTGTTTTTTTTGTTTGGCGGGATTAGTAAAATTTTCAGGATCTGATACTACATATGCTTTTCTGTTACTATTTTGCCTCGATATGTTACTAAATGGTCGGTGAAATTTCGGGCGGAAAAACAAGAATGAGATGAATTTTGGGCGGGAGAGTCCAAATAAAATCAAGCATAGATAATCTGTTACCAGGTATGTGTGTTTCTATTACTAATTATAGGTTTATGTGTTATGAGAATTATTATAGTTTGTGATTAGGGTAGACGGGTAAAATTTAATTTGTAGGATCAAGGGTCTAAGATTTTCACAGTACGTTCTTCGTAACATGGTTTATGGTATAAACCATATTTTAAGTTATATTTTATGGTTTAGATTTAGAAATCAAAGTGCTACTTGTTTTCCTTACTATAACTTCAACTTCTTCAATTCTAACCTAATCTCCACGTATATTTTGCGTAAACTAATAAATGTTTATTTAAAACTTCGAAATTCATATATTTTAGTAAATGTAGCGTGTTTACAATATAAAACTGAAAACCATAAATTAACTAATTACATATTAAATTGTTATTGTGACTATGTATTGTGTTACTCGTATTGTAGTGCCTACATATCAATTTCTACTTTTTTCTCTGCTTCATGTGTTACGGATCATTATTAAATTGTTACTTCGGAAAATCAATAAACAACATAGGGTTTACGTTTAAGATTAATTGAAGATGCCATAAATTTTGTTGAATAAATTATGTTAGGTCGACCATATGGATTGTAATGAACAACTAATAGTTCATATCCACAACGTTTTGAGTAAGTAGAATCAATTTCGTATAAGTATTATCATCCTTTGAAGAAGAGTGCTACTTGTTTTCCTTACTATTAACTTCAACTTCTTCAATTCTAACATTTTAACATCCACGTATATTTTGCGTAAACTAATAAATTTTTATTTAAAACTTCGTAAATTCATATATTTTAGTGAATGTAACGTGTTTACAATAGAAAATTGGAAAATCATAACCTAAACTAATTACATCTTAAATTGTTATTGTGACTATGTATTGCGTTACTCGTATTGTTGTGCCTTGTTACCTACATATCAATTTCTAATTTTTCTCTTCATGTGTTACGGATCACATTAAACTGTTACTTCAGGAAATCATAAACAACATAGGGTTTACGTTTAAGATTAATTGAAGATGTCATTAATTTTGTTGAATCATTTATGTTAGGTCGACCATGTGGATATAATAAACAACTAATAGTTTATATCCACAACTTTTTGAGTAAGTAGAATCAATATCGTATAAGTATGATCATCTTTTTTAAGAAGAGTGCCACTTGTTTTCCTTACTATTAACTTCAACTTCTTCAAATCCTCTATTCATGCTCATTTTGAAGTTGATACACTTCGAAATTTAAGAAACTTCAAGAAGGTAAGTTAGGGGTAATCAATTTAGATGTCCAGAGAACTTTGAATCAGAATCATTGATGCACTATATCTAAAGTTATGATCGAAATTAGACTGACTGCCAATTCTGGACAGCAAGAATCGAATAAACAACCGAAAAACATTTTCAGGCAAATTTTCGATGTCGATAGACTTCGAATTAGAAAAAACATAAAGTATAAACGTTATACATAATTAAGTTGGCTATTCAAAGAAGTTTGAATCAAGGTCGTTTGAATTCTAGATCGAAAGTTATTCTAAAAAGGTGCACGTTTTTTAGCTCAATTGACTTCGAATCAGAAATAACTTAAATAATAAACATTATACATAATTAAGTTGGCTATTCACAGGAGTTTGAATCAAGGTCATTTGAATTCTAGATCAAAAGTTATACTAAAAAAGGTGCAGGTTGCCATTTTTGGGCAATGCCATTTTCGGACAACATCCCTAAGCACCCGAAAATCTTTTTCGAACACGTTTTCGAATGGACTTCGAATCAGAAAGAACTTAAAGAAAAATAGTTATACATAATAAATTGGATATTCACAGGAGTTTGAATCAAGGTAATTTGAATTCTAGATCGAAAGTTATACTAAAAAAGGTGCAGGTTGCCATTTTCGGGCAATGCCATTTTCGGACAACATCCCAAAGCACCCGAAAAACGTTTCCGGACACGTTTTTTAGGTCAATTGACTTCGAATAAGAAAGAACTTAAAGAATAAAAGTTATGCATAATTAAGTTGGCTACTCAAAGAAGTTTGAATCAAGGTCATTGTAACTATATATCGAAAGTTATACTAAAAAAGGTGCAGGTTGCCATTTTCGGACAACATCCCTAAACACCCGAAAATAGTTTTCGGGCATGTTTTTTAGGTCAATGGACTTCGAATCAGAAAGAAATTAAATAATAAAAGTTATACATAATTAAGTTGGCTATTCACAGGAGTCTGAATCAATGTCATTTGAATTCTAGATTGAACGTTACACTCAAAATGGTGCAGGGTGTCGTCTGTAGTTTTTTTTATTAATTCCTTTTAGTGTCTTACTACCCAAGAAGTATTATGCATAATGCATGAAGCGTTATCCAAGATGCACAAAGAGGTACCAATGGACTGTTTTATTAGCAATGCAGAATTCATAAAGTGTTACCAAGAATGCATAAACTGTTACCCAGCGAGCGTTTTATTAGCAAAAGCTTCAATCACAGGCCGCGTCAAATTTCTTCGCGATTAAAATCAATATTTTCATTGATTAAGTCCCACGATCAAATCACCTTATTTGCTCATTAATGTCCAGATTTTCCCTTGTTTCAACGAGATTTTCGAATTACTTTTAGTACATTATTCTATTATAAACTTCAAAAATTTCATTGATTATTGACACCCATGGGAAATTATCATCGATTATCCTTATTCGGTCATTAATGTCGAGATCGAGCGGGCTTTAAGATCGTAAATTTGGTCTTCTTGAACGTGGTTTGTGCTTCAATTGTTTTGAAGAGACGATGGCAATGGGTGTAATTTTGACAAATATGAAGGATAGAAAGGTCATTTACAATAAGTTGGGTCCTTCTTTCTAATAGTTTCAGAAATTAGGTCCTTGGGCCTCATAAAAACTTTAAAAGGGCCTGAACACTTTATGAAAATATGTTATAGAGCCTGATCCGAAATATACCCTTAAGTTTATAGTGATTGACATCCTCCGCGTGAAAACAATCTCATTTACTGGGCCATAAACGTTAGAATGTCACCTTGACCTCTTTGAACTTTCGTGATGCCTACTACATGGTAACTGTTATTTACTGGGCCATAAACGTTAGAATTATCGTTTTCAGGCCGAGGTGTCGCGTCTCATGGATCTAATATCAACTTTAGGTTGTTATTAACCTTAGTTATGTATGATTGTGACATTGGTCGACAATTATATCCATCCGTCCCAAGCCATTTTATACATTTTACTAAATCGGTCGTCCCACATCTTTTGTACATATCCTTATTTAGCAAAAAACTATCACAAACAATCAATATGATAATATTAAATATTCTTAAAAGGCGTGTCAAAATATACACTTTTTTACCTTTTAATTGTACTATATTATTAAAATATTCGGTTTCTTAATTTGCGTGCCAAATCCCAAATGTACAAAAAGATTAGGGACAGAAGGAGTATTACATAATGGTAAGATTGTTGATAATGTTAATGTTGTACAACTGTTTAGGAACAATTTTTATAAGCCTATTGAGAATACAAATATAGTAAGACTGCTCAAGTGGTCACTTTTGTTACGATATATTGATAAGATGGAGAGTAACATCGTGTTGTATGACTCTTTGTCAATTTGTTCGTAAGACTTCGGGAGTCATACAATAATTAGCAAAGCAATTGTGCAATCTTACAATAATAAAGAGTCGTACTTATATATTATGACATACAATTAGCGGAGCAGTCTTGCAACAATTGTATTAATAACAAATCTAAAATATATAATACAACATGCCCTCAATTAAGAAGTCTTGCAGTAGGTTGTAATAATAATCCTACAGTAATCAATCACAACAGTTGTTTAGTTAAGCAGTCTTACAACATTGATGATAATAACATTCATACATTAATCAAATAATCACATTTCCGTAAGACTGCTCCATGTTAGAAGGCCACTATTTTTCTAATAGTCAACCGGGAGCAATTTTACAAAAAAAAAAATATTGTTAATAGCACTCCTAATAAAAACAATTGGCCCCGTTGATGCATTTCCTCATGCTAAAGATCACTTGCTATAGAATACAAAATTTATTTGCGTAGCATAGTTTTCGTGGGAAAGAATTTAAGGAGAATGTGTGTAACAATTAAAGTTCTCATTCGAAGTATCGTTCTTTTCCATCGGGGTTCAACGTGGCCATTCGAATTGCAATATCGACAGTTCACGGCGAATGTCTGCTCATAAGAGTTAGAGTGAGAGAATAAAAAGCGTTGGTATGTACCTTTAGATGCTAATTTTCATGGTCAAATGTATGCTGCCTTGAGTCGAGTTACGTTTCTTACAGGAATCAAGATTTAAGGCATTAAAGAAGACGTCGTATGAGACGACGAGACTACCAACATACCATACTATAAAGTTTTTCAACACCATTGGACAAAATATTTTTTATCATAGTTTTACTGAATGTGGTATATGTCCGACGGATATCAATCTCACTGGAATTATATGTTTAACTACTTTTTTTGGCCTATAATTGCATTATAAATAATGCAGTCAAATAAATGTATTTAAATTTGATGCAAAATAGTCCCCGTGCATCGCACGGGGAGACACTAGTGGTATAATAATAGACAGTTTCCATCACATCAATGCAACGTAGTACAACATTGAGTAAACAACCAACAACAATAAAATAAACTAGTACATAATCACATTCTATGCATGTGAAATATTTAAATATAAATATATTATATTGTAGTGGCAACCTCAACTAAATCCCCCTTCCCTTATTTTCTATCAACTAACTCCCCATTCCATATTATTTATTAGCAAACTCCTTAAATCAAAACAATCATACACATAACTCTCCATGGATGATTTTGCCCCTCTATTATTTATCTTTCTTCTCTCTTTCTTCTCCAAAGCATCACCCACGTAACTTTTCTATTTCAGCCCCCATGTCCACCTGGTAAAGCTCTCGCCGGCGATGGAAAAGCCCCTGCACGCGCCAAAAAAGCTTCGACCTTTCCTAATCTACCGTGGGCTTCTCGGTCTAGGTGAGTTGAGATAGGTTTTTGTTGTTGTTTCTTTCACTGTGAGTTGCCCCTTTCAAATTCTTGACCTCGATCGAAGGAATTTGAGTTAGAGAACACTCCGCTGAGGTGTATTATGAACGTTTGTGGCAGTGGCATTGACCTAAATTGGGTATCGAGTTGTGGGTATCGTGATTTGGGTATCGAATTGTGGGTGTTGCGATTTGGATGTCGAGCTGTTGAAAGTTGAATTTTTCTCATGTTTTCTACGATTAGCATACTGTGGGTGTCGAGGGAGGTTATTATTTGGATAAAATTTGGCTAATTTATTGGTTAAAGCAATATATTATATGCAGTACCAAAATATGTTGAATTACAGTACCCGCATTTCTTCTATGAAAGTACATTTTGAAGCTTTCCAGCAGTACACATGGTAATTATTTGTCGTTTTACAGGTCCTATTATACGAAGCTATGTTGTCTACAAATGTCTTTGGTGGATGAAACGATAGGTTATGGTACATTCGTTTCTCGGTATGATGCCGATAGGTTAGCGCACATTACGTCGATATGTTCTTTATTACGATGTTGGTGGTTAAATAATATTAATATTGTCGATATGTTTGATAGTAGTATTGTTGGTGGATGATGATATTGATATCAATACTATTGTGGGATGAATAAACACCTGGTACATAAAGATACTACAAGTAACCTACATATGGTACTACAATAGCTTACGATATGGTACAAAATCAATCTATTGGTACTACAAACACATGTGTATTGGTACTACAAATTTGGTAAGAATTTTTCGATGCCGTCTGAATTATTTTTGGTCCGTGACTATGTTACCATATACTTTACTGATGATTTGATATCAATATTGATCGGTTAATATTAGAATTACGGATTATTACGATACTAGTAAGAACATCTTACTACATAGTAACGATTTTTTATCGATCGAAAGTTAGTGTCTATATTTTACGTTACCGTGTGTTTAATTTTATTATGCGCCGTATTTTGGAAGTTGAGATGCCTTATTTGCACCATAATCTACGCACTTTCGATAATTAAAAACGTGGTACGAAAAAAGACAATACAAGTAACCTACTCAAGGTACTACACCAGCTTATTATATGGTACCACAAATATCTATAAAATGGTACCACAAATATATGTATATTGGTACTACAAGCTACGAGATGAGTTTCGATAGTTAAAACACATGGTACGGGAAGATACTATAAGTAACATGCGTATGGTACTATGTCTTATTATATGATACCACGAACATCTATCTGTTGGTACTACAAACATATGTATACTGATACTACAAGTTACGGTAGGAGTTTTGTGACGCCCGGGGCCGAAGAGGGCGGGGAGTGATCGCCGGTGCCAGGGTGCACGGACAAGGAGCGGCTCCTGGCAAGGCTTCTAGGCGAAGGGGTACATGAACGAACCGATCCGACACCCGAATGAGAGGGGATCCTGATACTGACAATGTATGGGCGTGTCAGGCTAGGAATCGTATAATAGAATTGATAGTACTACTCATATCACCAAGGTCGACCTACCTTTTCGGGAGTCCATCCGAAAGAACTTCGAAGTTAAGCGTGCTTGACTTGAAGCAATCTTAGGATGGGTGACCCCCTGGGAAGTTTGCACAGGGTGCGTGTGAGCGAGGACGAAGCACGCTGAAAGGTTAAATGGTGGTACAGTGGGGCCAGACTATCAGTCGGAGTGTGGTGGGCCCAACCTCACAGGTCCCGGTAGGGACGGATGCTACAGTGACACCCGGTATGGGACGGGTCGTTACAGGTGGTATCAGAGCACAACCTCTCGCAGTACGGTGCTGGTTCGGGGACGAACCAGGCGGAAGCTGGTGGGCATGTGACGCCCGGGGCCGAAGAGGGCGGGGAGTGATCGCCGGTGCCAGGGTGCACGGACAAGGAGCGGCTCCTGGCAAGGCTTCTAGGCGAAGGGGTACATGAACGAACCGATCCGACACCCGAATGAGAGGGGATCCTGATACTGACAATGTATGGGCGTGTCAGGCTAGGAATCGTATAATAGAATTGATAGTACTACTCATATCACCAAGGTCGACCTACCTTTTCGGGAGTCCATCCGAAAGAACTTCGAAGTTAAGCGTGCTTGACTTGAAGCAATCTTAGGATGGGTGACCCCCTGGGAAGTTTGCACAGGGTGCGTGTGAGCGAGGACGAAGCACGCTGAAAGGTTAAATGGTGGTACAGTGGGGCCAGACTATCAGTCGGAGTGTGGTGGGCCCAACCTCACAGGTCCCGGTAGGGACGGATGCTACAGTGACACCCGGTATGGGACGGGTCGTTACAAGTTTCGATAGTTAAAACACATTGTACGAGAAGATACTACAAGTAACCTGTGTATGGTATTACACTAGCTAACGATATGATACCACGAATATCTATTTATTGGTACTACAAACACATGTGTATTGGTACTACAAATTTGGGTACGAATTTTTCGACGCCTTCCCAAATTAGCAGCCGTTTCCAGCTGTTGTTCCCCTCCCAAGGGCAGGTTCCGTGACTATGTTACAATAGTTGTAAATACTTTACTGATGATTTGATATCAATATTGGTGGGTTAATATTAGAATTAGGGATTATTACGTTGAAACCCGAACTTTTTTTTTACTTATTAGATACTCGAAAGAACATCTTACTACATAGTAATGATTGTTGATCGATCGAAAGTTAGTGTCTATATTTTATGTTACCGTGTGTTTAATTTTATTATGTGCCGTATTTGGAAGTTGACATGCCTTATTTGCACAATAATCTACGCGCTTTCGATAATTAAAAACGCAATACGGAAAAAGATACTACAAGTAACCTACGCATGGTACTACACCGGCATATGTTATGGTACTACGAACATCTGTAAATTGGTACTACAAACATCTGTATATTGGTACTACAAGCATTTTTAGGGTAGGATCTCGATAGTTACACATGGTACGGAAAGATGCTACAAGTAACTTACGTATGGTACTACACTAGCTTACGATATGGTACCACAAACATCTATTGGTTGGTTCTACAAACATATGCATGTTGGTACTACATATTTGGATAGGAATTTTGAGGCGCCGTCCAAATTATTTTTGGTCCTTGACTATGTTACCATAGTTATAAATACTTTACTGATTGATTTGGTATCAACATTGGTGGGTTAATATTTAGAATTAGGGATTATTACGTTGAAATCCCAACTTTCTTTCTACTTAATATTATACTAGTAAGAAGATCTTACTACATAGTCAAGATTTTTTATCGATTGAAAGTTAGTGTTTATATTTTATATTACCGTGTGTTTAATTTTATTATGTGCCGTACTTTGAAAGTCATGCCTTATTTGCACAATAATCTACGCATTTTCGATAATTAAAAACGTGGTACGGAAAAGATACTACAAGTAACCTACCCATGTGTTAGCTTATGATATGGAACCACAAAGGTCTATATATTGACACTACAAATATATGTATATTGGTACTACAATTCTGGTTGGAATTTCGATAGTTAAAATCGTTGTACGGAAAAGATACTATAAGTAACCTACCCATTGTACTACACTAGTTTATGATAAGGTACCACGAACAACTATATATAGGTACTACAAATATATGTATATTGGTACTACAAGCGTTTTTCAGGTATTATCAAAATAATTGGAGCATAAACCAAGCAGATCCTCAACCTCAAAAACATAAAAAAAAAATGTCGAAGAACGGGTTCAAAGAACCTCAACCTCAGAACAACATATCAGTCTCAAGTCTAAAATCTTACAAACATAGATAATATCATTCGAACAAGTGGAATATAAACCCACTAGGATCTCTAAGTATTGTGGAAGCCATGGAGCAACGATATGCTTCGACTTCAACATCGTCAAGATGCTTTCCACGATCTGTAGGTCCGACGATGTATTTATCCATGGACATTGCAACATGTACGCCACAATCCACGCCCTCCGGATTCTTCTCCCTCGTCTACATAAATAAATAATGTATTTACAGTACCATTAATTATGTAATGTAGTACCAAAAAACATGAAGAAACAGTACCAATTCAATTAATATATGGTATCAAGACAACAAACAAGTAAATTACGTTTGTAGTGCCACGTAACAAACTCGCTCGAGCACTAATCAAAGGAATTAACATTTTCCGGCATGAATCAATCATTGAACAAATGCACATATCGAAGCCCTAAGGTCTACATTAACCCCAAATACCAAAGAAATCAAAAAAAAATGAAATTACAGTCGAAACTTGCTTGCTCTCTCTCGCTCAACAGAGGTGTTGAAAAATGAAAGCTAGCACGTTCGCTCGTTCTCTGTCTCGATACCCTAATTTCAAAGATATCAAAACACCAAATCGAAACAACGAAAAATAAAACTCTAATTTTAGCCCTAAACCCCAAATTCAAGCACTAATCACAGAAATTAGCATTGTCCGACACGGAATCCTCGAAGAAATGCACCTATCGAAGCCCTAAGCTCTATATTAACCCCAAATCCCAAAAAAATAAAAAACTAAAAAAAACGCAAACTTACAGTCGAAACTTGCTCTCCCTGTCTCATCTCGTTCTCTGTCCCGACTCGTTCTTCGTCTCGTTCTCTGCCTCGTTCTGTCGTTCTCTGCCTTGTCCTATCGTTCTCCGCCCCGTTCTATCATTCTCTGTTCTTATTTCGATCGTTCACTGTGAATGAAAGTGAACAAGAGAAGGGTTTGGGTGTCCAATGATTTTTTGGTAATATTGTTGTTTTTATAAGGCTAAAATTGTCCATTAGGTAGCTATGTGCTATAAAAGCTTGAAATGAGGAGTTTGATGATAAATGAATTGGAATGGGGAGTTAGCTGATATATAGTTTGGGGTATGAAAATTTACGTGTAGATTTGCCTATTTTGTATTTTAAGTTATTTTTAAATTAAATTATAAGTTTAATTTTATTACTTTTATTATGTATAAAAAAATTGATTTGAGGATATAATTGTAATATTTACCAATATCATGGAAAATTGTAATTAAGAGTGACGCACCAAATTAATTAGAAAGAAGTTATTCTAAGCATCTCCCACTTAATAAAATAGAAAGATAACAAGATTCCATCAAGTGTGATGACCCATAAGTAACTTACTAGTAAATAATGAAGAAAATAAGCTTCACGACACAATGCTTGGACTCAAATTCAGAAAGCACTTCAACTAAGAGTGCAGATGAAGAGGAACTCTTGAGATGTTTTTCGAGCTTTCTATATTCCTTTTTCTTTTAATGCTAATCTGTGATGATACGAGAATTTAGCAAATCATTTCGATGGCAGCGGGCAATATGTTAAATTTCCTCGGAAGAAAACCCAAGTGTTCTCCATCTGACTGTACATAGATATCACTGCTGCTAACAGTTTCCTCAATTTCAATCGAACTTCCTCTGCGACAAAACATAGATGGGTTATGCAATTATAATTTATCTGACTGACGGTTATTTTGATGCCACGAAATGAATGCTTTTCAACTGCAAAACATGATATTGAGTCTTTTGAGTTTCATATGGAAAGTACCTTATTGAAGTCACATTTTTCACAGTCAGGTGCGTTCCTTTGTATAACTTTTGCAGATTTAGTATGAAGTCGTACCACTTGAAATCTTGAAGAATGATTATCTGGAAAGACAAGTACACCACAGTCGAACTTTTCCTGTTGGGTCAAGAAAATGCATCTATTGTAACTCAAAAGTATTCGTTTCACCTCGAAGTTTCTGCTAAATGGGTCAGCATTTGGCGAGATCTTCATACCGCCTCCAAAGTATTTAGCATTTCCGACGCATAGAGCTGTCACTTGAGTGTAAACTTTCCACTCGCGATCATCAACCTTGAAGAAGATGAAAGAAAGAACAAGTATAGTGAAAACTGGCGTATCTCTAATTAACGAATGCAAAATACCGAACAGAGGAATTTCTAGAGACCCGCATTAACCTTTATCCTAAGATCTTTGTTGCGATGGCTAAAGAATGCTTGCAAAGCTCCGATAACGTAACATAGATTACCAAACTTTTTGTATCTTGAAGAATAATAACCGGCCTTTGCACTTCTTCAAGGTTTTAAGAGAGAGTGAGTGTTAGGAATGGTGATTTTTGTGAGGGTGAGAGTTATGAAATGAAGACTAAGTACCTAACAGTAATTGAAAGGTTATGCTTACAAATGAACATCAGCTTCATTTATAAAGTAATGCGCTTCTCCACTTTCTCCAGTTGCAACTCCTACATCGATTCTCGATCTCAACCCTGTGAACTAACTCGGTCAGAGGCCAACCACATTCAAGCAATATTTTGTCTAAGGAGCCCAGAGTTGGAATTTTAGTAAGTGTGTACGAGCTGTGAATGTAAAATACCTTTCGCTATGCGTTCAACTGCGCCACGAGGGTTATTATTCCTGATTAAGGGAAAAAAGACGCACATCTTAATTCCAACTGATAACTAGGAAAAAAAAATATTCATCAGACTTCAGAAGTAAACCAGCATCAGAAATCAAACTAACCAGCCAAATGTTCTAGAAAAATCAGAACCAGTTCCCAGAGGAATTACCTGAAGAAGGAGAAACAAGTCTATCAACAACAGTACAAAAGCAAAGACAAGACATGACTGCAAGAATTTGACTTTTCACAGGTAAAGAGATTACATTTCATATAAACACTGACACCATCACTTACACCAAGAGCAGTTGTTTGTGCTGCATCATCCACATTATTTGCAACAGGTTTCTCAGCCCAGAAAAAGCCATTAACAACCTGCAGTTACCAAATTATAAGGTGATGGGATAATTCAATGCAAATATGTGTAAAGAGTGTTTGATTTAGATGAAATTTAGAGGGCTACTGCAAACCACAGTTTTATTTCAAAGATAAATAACATCAGTGGAGTGCAATCAGTCAATATATACCTCATGAAGTGTTCCATCACCGCCTACAGCGATCACAGCATCAGCACCCTCACGTATGGCCTGTAATAGTAATACTCATTCATCGACAGCTTAATGCAAGAACTTGAAAGCAGAGATGTAATAGGTTAATTGATTACCTCCTGTGTAATATCAATGGCATGATAGGGCCCAGAAGTCAAAGATTCACATATCTGAAATTAGAGAAACAAAGTAGATAACCATTAACGCGTGACGTGTCTGAAGAAACCAAGAAACAGACATTCACAAAAGGGTAATCATTTTAACCATGCACGGCAAACCTATACACACTGTAAGCCAATATTACTGAAAGCGTCACGTTATTTAAAATCACATACCTACGAAATGGCATGGTATATTAAAAGGGATGTCAATCAATAAAAATGATACATGGAGTTCAACTTTTAGCATTATTTCTAACTTCCTAAATATCGGTCACCCAAATTTACAAGCCTTAAACGGCAAATGTCAGCTCAAAGAACGACATTATTTACTCACATTGCATTCTGGACCAAGGCGAGACCTTAGATATGGCAAAAGCTTCTTCCACTCCTTACCGGTCCTTCCATTAGCTCCTGAACGTTTTCCAATTAATACAAACGCTAATATGTAAATGTGTCACTTTAAGCTGTACATCAAATGCTTCCTAGTAGTTACAGCTATCCCCATAGACACCAATTATCAAATACCATGCAGGCATGATCAAAAGCTACCCTAAGCTGAAAACATGTAACGCTCCACTCTATTTTCGAACTAGATGGCCATTGTTCTTCAAGCACGGAAACGCAGGCAAAAACAAAACACACACACAAACACAAGAAGAGAAGATTGTGAGAGTGAATGAGAAAGAGGTAAAACCATGAGGATTTACGACGAAGACGAGGTCGCGCCGCCGAGACGTGGCGCCTCCTCGGAAGACAGCACGGTCGCCGGCGAGATCTGGAGCCGAAGGGTGTTCTGCCCTGACGAACGCGGGTTTCGCCATTGACACGATGAACAAGGCGTGACCAGAAAACATTATCTTCCTCTTTTCACTGTATTTATACTTATCCGTCCGATTTGAATCAACAAAAAGAACTAAAAGTGCATAAATACCAAGTTAAGCGTAAAAAGATTAGGAGCGAAGCGGCGAAACTAATGAAGATGATTAAGATTATGTTATTTATCATTGGGGTGGGGAATGGAGATAAACTAATACTACCTCGATCAGATTTAATGTATGGGATATTTAAGTAAATAGCGTTTGACGTGGTCAACTTTAAAAAAATAGCATTCAAATGTAAAATGACTGTACTGCCCTTACTAATCGAGCCTACATTAAAAACGAATATGTTAAATGAGAATCGCGTTTGGGTGGGCGGGCGTGTTATAGTCCAGTGGTTGTGTAGTCGGACGTTCAAGTAATAGGTCGTGGGTTCAAATCCCCAATAATTTTTTTTTTATAGCAAGGGACCTGTGCTGCAGCACATGTCCCGTGCTTCGCTGTATAGCACAGGTCCCATGAAGCACGAGACCTGTGCTATAAAGCATGAGAAGCACAGGTCTCATGAAGCACGGGACCTGTGCTATATAGCACAGGTCCCTTGATATATAGCACAGGTCCCATGAAGCAAGGGACTTGTTCTCATGCTTTATAGCAGGGGTCTTATGAGCACGCAACCCCTGCTATCCGTGCTATATATATAAAAAAAATCTTGTAAACAGACAAAAATACCCTTAAATTGAAGGCTATTTCTTAAAAGGTAGAATCGACGAGGCCATTTTTTTAAAGAAGGCTATTTTTTAAAAAGACCGGTTAACTTATTGCTAGGTAAAACTAGGGGTGTTCGCTATTCGGTAAACCGAACCGAAATACCGAAATACCGAAAATTCGGTACAAAACCGAACCGAACCGAAAAATTCGGTTCGGTATTCGGTTTTTTTAAAAAGAAAATTCGGTAATTCGGTTCGGTACAGATATATTGGTTCGGTTTACCGAACCGAACCGAATTACCGAATTGTTATATTTATTATTAAAAAATATATTAAATGTGTTAAAATAGAACTGCCCCACTAACGGCCCAAACCATTACTGAAATATTATTAAGCGATATTAAACCAACTAAAGGCCCAGCCCAATAAGAATTAAAAATGGATCTAATTCTCTCATCTGTCATCTGTCATCTCTCACCTCTCGTCGTCTCTCTCTGTCTCACCTCTCGTCTCTCAGCACAGGCCACAGCTCACCCTTAGCCCCAAATTGAAACCCTAGCCAATCGCATCGCCTCACATCACGAGCCTCGCAGCGCAACCGTCTTTATAGCCTTCGGATTTTCTAATCGGGTGAGTGCGTTTTGAAAAATCTCTGCATATTTCGAACTTCTTGCAACTGAGCTTTTTAACTTCACCATATCAATTTACTGTGTTGCTCTGCTACGGCTTCACGTTTGAAGAAGGAATTTAATGCATATAAAAACCGTTGCCTGAATTTTTTGCATTTTTTTATTTTTTTTATTCGGTTAACCGAACGGTTAACCGTAAAAACCGAATTAAATTTCGGTTATAACCGAATACCGAACCGAGAAATTCGGTTCGGTATTCGGTTTAGGAGATCGCCGAACCGAAATTCCGGTTAACCGAAATTTCGGTTCGGTTCGGTTCGGTTCGTACCGAACGCACAGCCCTAGGTAAAACAAGTCTTATTATCAAACCAATACGAGGACTTTATGTATTACCAGCTCTCTCTTTGCACTGTTCGGTGTGTCCAAGAAATTCTTGCAATTGAAGAAATGATTTCAGTTCAGCCAACTACTATGTATTTATATGTGTGCTTCCATGAGATTTACAATTTCAGTTCAGCCAACCTTTTTTTTTATGATTTATTTGTGTCTCCTTGAGATTTACAATTAGGCATAAATGGGGCTGGGAATTATAACGTGGAAATTTTTTTTTTCTCATCGGCGGAGATGGTGCGAAATTGATCATACTCCCCGTCATTCTCAAGTGAGATCCAATACATTGAGTAACTACTTTTTTACGTAGGATTAATCTGAAGTGATAGTTTAAAAATCAATTTTTAAGTAATTTGATTTACATGTTTACTGTTATTTATAAGTATATATATTAAGAAAAAAACTGATGTTTAAGTTATAATCGAAATAAATAAAAATATAAGAGGATAAAATTATTACTAGAAATTATACAACAACTTGATTAATAGTTATTATGTGGTGCTGCCTCATTATAAATATCTCACAAATTTCTTCTCTGTTTCACTCGTTTGGGGTGTCACGATGACTATTTGTAGGTATAGTAGGATTAAAATATTATTTTATATTATACGTAAAAAAGAATTCATCGCGTTGTGCAAGCTTCACGAGGTCCGCAAACCGCACAGGACATTTCAAGGGAATCAAAAGCTTCAGATGTGGGCAGTTCTGATTATTGCCTTATACAAATGTTGGATCTTTTTATTTAATGTTGATATGATGTTTGTATTTTTATCTATTCGGCGATTTTGTTAAAAATATTTTCGGATGAATTTAAAAATTCTATCGTATTAATTGAATATTAATTAAAAATTGTAAAATTATTAATTAATAAGTAAAAAGAAATGGAGACTATTGACTACACAAGCATAGTAGTAGCTAACATTGCAACTACTTTTGCCGGCTGCAACATGTACTCAGGAAAATAGCGACTCACAGTTGTAGGCGCCCTTACTCGGCTAACACCGACTATATCACTAGTACAAAAAAGAGAATGGACGACGGTTGTAAGGGCGTAGCTGAAAAAGTCGGGGCCTGAAGCGAAACTCGAATTTGTGTCCGAACCATTCGTAAATAATTTTTTTCCAAATAAAATACGTAATAATATAGCATAAATTTAAATCGCAAGGGTAAATTAAATAAAGAAATATACTTTATAGTTGAATGTTCAATAATACTTAAAAAGTTATATAAATACTATTCTTTTGAGAAATTTTGGTTTGGATTGGGTAAATATGAATATAATGACGTCTAGTCTTTTAAAAAAGACAAAAGTAACATTTATTGTTCGAGTAAAATTTTAATAAAAAGTAAAGTTTGTGCTTCCTTTTGTTAACTTTAATGCCCATGTACAGTAAAAACTCTATAAATTAATAACATTGGGTCCATTGAATCTTATTAAGTTAGAACAATATGAATATATCGATAAATTAATATTTTATTAAATAAAAAAAAAGTTTTTAAATTCAACTATTTCTTTATCCATGCCAATGGTGAACTGACTTAAAGGAGAACATGAGTGAGTATATCATCTTCATATTACATACAATTATATCTTGTATAATAATTTTCAATAATAACATTGTTAATTTTATTTGTTATGATGATCTTTCAGATTTGTGACATGGTGTTCGGAAGTAAAGCTCATGAATATTTTGTAAATATAATATTTAAGCAAATTACAATTATATTTAATTGTAATATTTTATGAATTTAGAGTTTTGATGGGACCTAACATTTATACAGGAATTTTTTGAAAAAGTATTATCGTATTATCTTATTGAATTTTAATGATTTTTTTACAAAAGCCCAAGTCGAGACCATAAGATTTTATTAAGAGTTTATTAATTTATAGAGTATTCATTTATAAAGGTTTTACTGTATAACTAACTACCTATTTTTTGCACTATTTTCTTTTTTTAAATATAATTAGAAACCAACTTACTATAATATATAAATAATATATTTATATATATGTGTGCGTATAAAAAAGTTGGGCCCGAGGCGACCGCCTCGTTGGCCTCATAGAAGCTACGGGCCTGAGTCGGTTGTTTTGGACAGTGGGGTGACGGTTGTAGGGCGACGCCAAGAGCCCCGACGCTGATAGTTCATATACAGGCAACGGTTCTAAAGCGTTGTCCATAATGGACTATAGGTGACGGTTGTTGGTAACCACGGTCGCTAATAATGAACTATGGACGATGTTTGTTGTTAACAACCGTCACCTATAATATGTACTATGGGCGACGGTCGTTTCTAACAACCGTCACTCATATGTTGTTTTATATAGATATATATAGTTTGTTTTTATTCAATGTGGTATTCAATATTAACTTCCAAACACACATGCGCAATCGAATAAACGATATATATCAACTTTTATTTAACTACACAAACAAAGATACAATTTTAAAAAAAATGAGTTTAGAAATTACACAAGAACTAAAGTTCAAATATGAAATTAAATATCCACAATAATTCTCTAATAAAAGTAAAATATCAACATCAAATCACACAAGTCTATGTCCCCACTGAAATTTTCTTTCTCTTATTATTTTATAGGAAAAATTGATTATAATTCTCAACTTACTAAACACTAGTACAAAATGACCCACTCAATGTTACAATTAGATTTAGACCCCATTAAATAAAATCTTGTATTTATATTGGACTCCACTAGTTAGAAGCTCTAGCTCCGCCACTGTTGAAGGTACTTGGATCACTATCAGACCTTGTTAATCGTTTCATCGTCGTATTAAACTCCTTCAAATATCTACATCCAACAACAAAAATATATAAGTTAATGTGCTAACATTGAACGAAGTATTTAAGTTTATAAAATTTGGTGTAAATAATCCATCCTATTGATTTTCTCTAAAAATAATCCCAACTTTAAGTTATTCTAAATAAACCCAACTATAATACTTACCTTCTCATGTTAGACTTATATTACTTACCTTTTTAAACCCACTATAATACTTACCTTTAACCTATTCAACAGGTTAATTTTTTTTCTTTTTTAATTTTTTTCTTCTTTTTCTTTTCTATTTGAATAAATTATTTTTCACACTTTAAAATAAATCAAAAAATTGAAAATAAATATTTCGACGAACATCCCAAGAAATTCTTATTAAAATAATTACAAATATAAATAAATCAAAATTTTAAAAATAAAAAATAATGCATTAAAAAGGTCATGTATTATATTAGTTAAAGCTTAAAATTAAATCCAACATGAAAAGTAATTCAAAAATCAAAACAAAAAATTTTCAGCGTAAATCCTACGAAATTCTTAGTACATTAATTAAATTTTTTAAAATTTCATAAAAAAGGTTCAAATATTTAGACCGAAAATTCCTGAAATTATAAATAAGTAAATTATCAACTAAAATTAAAATATTCAAGCAGACGAAGTTCTTAATAAATATTTTCATCGAGATATTTTTTATTTCATTTTTTATTTTCTAGAATTTTGATTACGTTTTAGTTATATTAAGTTCGAGTAGATTTTTTTTTTTTTTGCAGTTTTTGAAGGATTTTTTTTGGAAAGTTTTTGTTTTCATTTTTTTGTATTTTATTCATGTTGAACATACCCTTCGGTATTGTTCAGAACTTAGAATTAAAAAATATAAATAAATATATCTCCAACATGAATAAAATACAAAAATCAAAACAAAAAGTTTCCACAAAAATCCCTCAAAAGCTACAAAAATGTACTCGAACTTAATAAATAAAACATAATCAAAATTTCTAGAAAATAAAAAAATGAAATTAAAATATCTCGACGAAAATATTTATGAAGAACTTCGTCTGCATCAATATTTTAGTCTTAATTAATAATAATTAATAATTAACTTCTTTATATTTCAGGAATTTTTTGTCTAAATATTTGATACCTTTTCCTTATGCAATTTTAAAAAGAAAATTAATGTACTAAGAATTTCATGGGATTTACGCTGAAAATTTTTTGTTTCGATTTTTAAAATTCTTTTCATGTTGGATTATTTTTTAAGGTTTAATTAATATAATTAAAGTAACATGACTTTTTAATACATTATTTGTTATTTTTTTAAACTTCGATTTATTTATATTTTTAATTTATTTATTAAGAATTTCTTGGATGTTCGTCGAAATATTTATTTTCAAATTTTCGAATTATTTTAAAGTTTGAAAAATAATTTATTCAAATAGAAAAGAAAAATAAGAGAAAAAAAATAAAAAAATAAAAAAAAAATTAACCTATTGAATAGGTTAAAGGTAATATGAGTCTAATATGAGAAGATACCTACAGTAGAAACTCTATAAATTAATACAGTTGGGACCAGCCAAATTTAATTAAAAGAGTTATTAATTAATCGATAAATTAATAATTATTAATTTATCGATAAACTAATATTTTATTAAATTATAGTGTATATTACCTTTCAAACTTCCCAAACTTTAAATAACCTTCAATCTCATATGTCCTTAATGAACGTCAAATTAAGGATCAAACATTCAATCTCCCAAGTCTATCATAATCCGCATGGTGTTAATGTACATTTAAGTAATATTATAAATATATTTTCTATATAATACACTATGCGAATTTTTTATGGAATATATTAATTTATAATTTATACGGGACCTATAGAAATTATCAAAAGTCTATTATCTTATAATTTTAGAGAATTATTAATTTAGTACGTTATTCCCGAGTCGGGACCCGGCCAGAAATATTATATTAAAGAGTTTATTAAATTATCGAGTATTAATTTATGGAGTTTCTACTGTATATAGTTGGATTTATTCATAAATAACTTAAAGTTGGATTTATTTTTAGTAAAAAATCAATAGGATGTATTATTTACACCAAATTTTCTTTAAGTTTATTGAGCAAACCTTGAATGCATATCAAGATAACTCAATCGATATTAGAAAAGTTGGGGCTAGAAACCATACCAATTTTCAATCGATTTTGTCCAAATTTCTCCAAATACCCACGAACAAACTCACCCAAACTTGCCGAAGTTACAAGTTCGCTCGAAGTCATATGAAACTAAAGGTAACCATAAGAACGAAATCAACTCTCATAAATAATTAAACACATATTCTCATCCAAAACGAAATTATAGCAAGTTAATACATAAGGCTTAGTTCTTCACGGCATGATTTCTTCATTGAGGCATTTTCGCAAACACTTCCACGACATAATTCTTCATAGTCCGATTTCTTCATTGAGGCATTTTGTCGAATAGGTGAATGGCATGTTGACTTGCTTCTTCAAATCATTGCATGTGTCGTTCACGTGTCCAAATTTGTACGAAACTTAAACCTAAATCGAAGAGAACAATAAAAATCATCATAAAAGCCACAAAAGCGCACTCACCAACAAAATATCGAAATGCTATATGAACAACCCTAGAAGCCAGCAACTCAGATTACCCCACGTTTTGAAGATTCGAGTGAGAGAAAAGGTGCGTTTTACCATCGATAATGAGCTCACGATAGGGGATTTTTAAGTAAATAGCGTTTTACTGATCAGCTTTTAAAAAATAGCCTACAATGCTAAATGACTTTAATGCCCTTACTAATCGGGTCCCACATTAAAAACCAATATGTGAAATGGGAATCGCGTTTGGGTGGGCGGGTGGGTTGTAGTCCAGTGGTTGTGTAGTCGGACGTTCAAGTAATAGGTCGTAGGTTCAAATCCCCAATAATTTTTTATATATATATAGCACAGGTCCGTGCAGTGGTTGTGTAGTCGGACGTTCAAGTAATAGGTCGTGGGTTCAAATCCCCAATAATTTTATATATATATATATATATATATAGCACATGTCCGTGCTTGATAACAGCACGGGACCGGTGCTATAGCACAGGTCCCATGCTATATAGCACAGGTTCCATGAAGCACGAGACCTGTACTATATAGCACAGGTCCCTTGCTATATAGCACAGGTCCCATGAAGCACGGGACCTGTGCTATAAAGCATGAGACCCCCAGGGGTCTCATGAGCACGAGACCTCGTGCTATATATAAAAAAACAGATTTTGTAAAAAGACGAAAATACCCTTAAATTGAAGGCTATTTTTTAAAAGGTAGAATCGACGGGGCTATTTTTTTAAAGCTGATCGAGTCAAAGGCTATTTTTTAAAAAAAATGTAGTTGCTTGTCTTCACTTTTCTGGCTAAATTGAATCAATGTATTCAAATATTAAGGCTACGGGGTCAAATATTACGGCTACGGGAGACGGTTGTTGTCCAAGATTCGTCACATATACTCTATAGGTTATGGGTGACAAGAACCGTCACTGATACTCTATTATAGGCGACAACAACCGTCGCCTATAACCTCATTGACTTATGGGCGAGGGTTGTTGAAAGGAACGGTCGCCTATAGTACTCAAGTTTTCTAATTATTTACCTTATTGCCACCGCGTCAATTTTAGGCGACGGTTTTCTTGTAACCGTCGCCTAGAATGCCCTCGCCCATTTCTATTTCTGTAATAGTGATAGTAATTTAGTCGACTGTAGTCGAAACCGACTGATTTCCCACTACAAAGTTCCTACATGCAAAGCTTCCCTCCAACCACGCGTTGTAGTCGTAATTGTAGTCGGTAGGGACACAGAGGACCGCAGAGTAGGAGAGTTGACAGCATAAGCTTACTATGGTTTCATCTAAAATGATTGGTAATAGGCGGAGTAACCCATTAATTATATGCTAGTCAACCTCTTCATTGTCGATTGATATCAGACACGTATAGGTTGTCATCCTTACCACTAAGTTTCTTTCTAGTTTACCATCTATAGCCTTAACAAAATTTTGCCTCAATTTGATTATATCCACGTAAAATATTAAGGATCTATCTAACTGGGTTTTTGCCGTTCTTCCAATTTTTTCCCGAATTTGGGGATCATTTCGAGAGAATGCTGGTTGTGGGGAACAATGGCAGATGAAATTGAGACCATTAAAATGACATCTTCAACACCAAATAAAAGACAAATGCCTCGACATAGACGTTGATGGACGACAATACTTGGTAATGTATACATACGGTCACTTTGTTATTAGCAAGAAAATGTCCATATATGATCCATTTAGTTTCCTAGATAACCCAAGAATAAAGACCATAATATCGAATATCCAATGTAATATCGTTCAGTATAATTAAAGTTCAACTATTAAATTCTGCAATAAGACATCGACCTGTACTATTACCAAACAAATCCTATATAATTCGTCCGATGGGCCGAGCCAATGTAATTAATCCAACCCATCATTATTACGAAAAGATAAATATTCTAATTCTATCATATCATACAATCATCGTTATTTAATGTGATTTATATGGTATAACCAACAGTAATTTATTCTTTGTTTCATGCGATCAAATTGATATGCATATTTTATATTTTTCGATATTCATAAGAAGAATTGTTTTATAAACTATATCGTGATGAAATAAAGGCTACTTTTGCAATTTTACAAATAATACAGAGAGTAACCGAACTTGTACTTTGCGAAGTGCACACGTACTTGGACAACCATTTAGGATTAACTAGTATATTGGCACACCCGATGTGTGTGCTTGACTATATAAAATTTATAATATTAATTTATATTTTAAATTTAATAGGTGAAATTATAATGTTGGATTTAATTTTATATTATTTTTAAGAATTTAAAAATGATTTTAAGGATGTAATGATGATAAATTTAAAATTAGGGGTATAATGGTAATTTGCGGCTGCCACACCAATCAATTTTGGAGCAGTTACTCTAAGCCTATCTCCCTTAATAAAATAGAAAGATAACCCGAAAGTAATTTTGTGTCGTATTTTCCATTTTTTTTTTGAAACGAAGTAATATTTTCCTATCTACTGAAGTGAATGCAGCCATAAGAATAGCTTTGTCATCTGCAAATATGTTGTTAGTTCTTGATCGAAAAAGAATACTACTTTAATTTATACAAAGAGTCATTTGATTTATGCTATATAACGACGCTTGATAAATAAGCACAAATCCCATTCGGATTTGATTCAACGATGGTTGTAATACCATGTCGGAATATAGATTTTCGACAGAACTTAAATTCAACATGGCATGAAAACGAGTTTGGCGTACGTACTAGTAACTTGCGAATATCAAAAGATCAAAAATCCTAACGCCGCTCCACAGGTCTTCATCCATGTACCACTCCGCCCTCAAAAGTCCGGAGCACCGCCACCAGCCGCCACAGTCTTGACGCGTATCGGCGTCAGACTCAGAACCTACAACACGTAAACACTGAGCGATATGCCCAGTAGGTGAATAAAATGCATGTATGCAAGTGTGCACTCAATTCCAGTCCCCATATCTCACATGCCAATGCACTCTTTCTTTTCTCACATCCTATCTCACATCATACAACACAGGGCCCTAGGTCAGGCTCGGCACCCACGCGCGCAATAAATATCATGGGTGGTCACGTGATTCCACCCGTATCCAATATCATGGGTGATAACACCCGTATCCAATATCATGGGTGATAACCCATATTCATGGGCGGTCAGACCCGTATCAGTACCATGGTAATATACTCGTATCAATATCAGCGGCATGCACCTCGAACCGACCACATTCGGGTAGACAGATCGACCACGCCTGTCTCCGCTAAGTGGCCTGTGAGCCCAACCTCAAATAACAATCAAAATAATCTCAGTCTACCGCAATCGTTCGTACATCGAATCATCACCGTCTCAATACGGTGGAAACCACCTCTCAATCTGTGTGATATGCACATGCCATGCATATAATCGTAATAACATATAAAAACATGATTCACATGAAACGTACGTAAAGCACGTAAAATAATCACATAAATCATCGAATCACATAAGAGCACATAAATCACATATGTGTTTACGCATTGTAGATGGTTAATCCACCTACCTGTCCTCCCGCTAAAGTCAAATACGAAGTCCGGTGGAGTATCTATAGACCGGTCCTCTGGACATAATAATCTTATCAGTATCTGTGCTAATTCTCGAACTATACTGGTATAAAATAATTACATTAAATATTAGACTCGGTAGTTAATGGTCAACCCGTTAAACTAATTTGCTCGATTTGTGGTTAGAATCAAGTCAACGCCCGATTTTGAAATATTCTCAATCGCCCAAACGGTACAAGGAATTAAATTATATTAAAATATTTGGAGACCCAGAAATCCCCCGATTTTAAAACTCGGCGATTCTCTCAATCAATCGAATGTGAATAATGTAGCATCCTAACCTTAAATCGTCCGATTTGTGGTCATAATCGAGTCAATGCTCTATTTTAAATTCGGCGATTTCTACTATCGGCCGGATGACAAATCGCCCGATTGGCCAATCTATTTGAGAAGTCCCTAAGCCAAATCGGCGAGTGTTGATCATGGCATTAGATCGCCCCGATTTCTCCTTAGCCGTGTGTTTCAAATCGCCCGATTTCGGCATGCATAAAGCCTAGCCTCGCCCGATTCGTGCATGCATCGCCCGATTGCATGATTTTTCGTCACCCGATTCGAGGTATCCCCAAGCCAAAAGTCGCCGAGTTCTACTAAGTCATCAAATCGGCCGATTGGTTATATATTAACCTAGTTTCGGTCAATTCTTACACATTCTAAATTGCCCGATTTCTTCTAAGAGACAAGGTATCTTAAATAGCCCGATTTCCTTCAAAATAGTGACTCTTTCGAAAATCCTAAAAATAGCACTTATCAAAATTATCTTCGTAAACTATACTATTTCCAGAAAACAGTACGTCCTAACAACTTTAAAATTTTACCTTTCTGAACATTCCATATATCAAAAATTACTAACACCCTTACTTTCCACATGATCGTAATGAATTGCTATCAGTTAGGGTTTTCTATTCTAATATCCAAAACCATTAGAACTTCTTAGCTTGCACTTAACGCAACTTCTAACCTTCCCACCTAGTATTTACGTTCATGTAAACATAATAACACCACTCAAGTTACTAAAGTATTTCCAAAAGCTTCTTAGGGTTAGCATGTAATCATATAAGACTTGATAATAATTTCAACATATTGAATACATAAGATTTTCTTTAGAGAGATATAAGAATTTCACCTAACTCACGTTTAAAAGAGTTGAGTTGTGGAAGTCTCCTTTCTCCCTTAATGTAGTTCTCCCTCCTTCTCTATTATTTTCTTAATTCTTGATTTTTATCCAACTAAGGGTTTTCGTGGGTCTTTATGAAGTGATATATAAGTTTATCACTTCAACACGTTGGGATCTGTAAAGATCTAAAGACAAGCAGGTGACGAAACTTTCCCTCCGTGCTAAGTAATTTCTTTGTAATATTATTTATCTATTAGAAGATTAGCTTTATAACATACCCAACATCCTGAAAATTTTTGGATTGAGCATTTGCCCGTAATCAAGAATTATTTCTATGGTTTGGGCTTCAATTTGAATTATAACCCAACTAAGTACAGTCCAAATTGAATTTATCCTAACATTACAAATTCTACTTAGCTTCTTGGTAAATTTCAAAGTTAATTCGAAACCAGGAATTTATACATTGATTCTACAACTGAATTTTCTTTATCAACTTCCTAAGTTGCATAATTACATATTTATTTTCATCAAATCCCGTATAAATTTTATTGGTATTACAGTGCTTTCATCTTCAACAGGATCTGGTTCAGTCTTCTTGATTTGTTGAACTCGTAGCAGGGTCATCTGAAAAATCTTTGTTGATCTCGAACTCCACCTCACTGTGCACACTATCTTTCTTTTCTTGATTAGAAGAATTAGTAAACTCTTTTGAATAATGTAACATAGAAGACTCGTCAAATGTAACATCTCTGCTAACTACAAATTTGGGTGACTTGCTATCAAGATTATAATCTATATCCTTTCACCCCTGAAGCGTAACCGAGAAAAATACATTCCTTAGCTCTAGGCTCTAACTTTCCCTGGTTTACGTGCATATAAGCGGGGTACCCAAATATTCTTAGATTAGAGTAATCAGTAGGAGTACCTGACCATAGTTCCTCAGGAGTCTTGAAATTGATCAATGAACACGATGAGCGGTTGACAATATAGCATGCTTCGGTGATAGCTTCAGTCCAAAAATCACTTGTCAACCCAACGTTGGAGATCATACATTGAGCTCTCTCTAAAAGCGTTCGTTTCATGCGCTCGACAACACCATTTTGTTGAGGTATCATTCGAACAGTGTGATGTCGAGCAATTCTTTCATGTTGGCAAATTTTGTTGAACTAGCTTCCACAGAATTCTAAGCCGTTATCTATCTGCAACCGGTTGATTTGTTTAATGTCTGCTTTTCAATCAAAGCTTTCCATTGTTTAAACGTTAGGAAAACATCACTCTTCTTTTTAAGAAAATGGACTCGGACTTTCCTTAGAAAAATCATCGATGAAAGTCCAAAGTACCTTTCGTCTTGTGGACAGCTGGCGAACTGAAGCTGACTCATTCTGCTTTCCAAAAATACAAAGTTTGCAAAAGTCCATCTTACCAGTACTTTGACCACAAAAGTAGGCCCTGCTTGCTTAAAATCGTCAAGCCTTTTTGTAACGACCCGTCCCATACCAGGTGTCACTATAGCATCGGTCCCTACCGGGACCAGTGGGGTTGGGCCCACCACACTCCGACTGATAGTCTAGCCCCACTGTACCACCATTTAACCTTTTAGCGTGCTTCGTGCACTCGCTCACACGCACCCTGAGAAACTTCCCAGGGGGTCACCCATCCCTAGATTGCCCCAAGTCAAGCACGCTTAACTTCGGAGTTTCTATAGATGGACTCCCGAAAAGGTAGGTCGACCTTGGTGATATGAGTAGTACTATCAATTCCCTTATACGATTCTTAGCCTGACACGCCCATACATTGTCAGTCTCAGGATCCCCTCTCATTCGGGTGTCGGATCGGTTCGTTCACGTACCCCTTCGCTTAGAAGCCTGCCAGGAGCCGCTCCTTGTCCGTGCACCTCTCTGGCACCGGCGATCACTCCCCGCCCTCATCGGCCCCGGGCGTCACATGCCCACCAGCTTCCGCCTGGTTCGTCCCCGAACCAGCACCGTACTGCGAGAGGTTGTGCTCTGATACCATCTGTAACGACCCGTCCCATACCAGGTGTCACTATAGCATCGGTCCCTACCGGGACCAGTGGGGTTGGGCCCACCACACTCCGACTGATAGTCTAGCCCCACTGTACCACCATTTAACCTTTTAGCGTGCTTCGTGCACTCGCTCACACGCACCCTGAGAAACTTCCCAGGGGGTCACCCATCCCTAGATTGCCCCAAGTCAAGCACGCTTAACTTCGGAGTTTCTATAGATGGACTCCCGAAAAGGTAGGTCGACCTTGGTGATATGAGTAGTACTATCAATTCCCTTATACGATTCTTAGCCTGACACGCCCATACATTGTCAGTCTCAGGATCCCCTCTCATTCGGGTGTCGGATCGGTTCGTTCACGTACCCCTTCGCTTAGAAGCCTGCCAGGAGCCGCTCCTTGTCCGTGCACCTCTCTGGCACCGGCGATCACTCCCCGCCCTCATCGGCCCCGGGCGTCACACTTTTCCTCCCATGTGCCCAAGTCGCATATGCCATAATCTCGTGGTGTCAACCTTCGGGATGTCGAACTGCAGCGTAACCTGTAACAGTAGTTCCCTGCAAAATATATAAATTTTCAGACCTGCAAGCTTTCATCATGACGAGGGAACCTCTAGCAGTTTTCAAAACTCCACCTTCACCTGAGAACCTACACCCTTGAGATTCCAGTGTGCCTAAAGAGATAACATTTCTATTCATATATCTGGAGCGTGTCTGACTTCTGTGAGCGCTCGGATAATTCTGTCGAATATCTTGATCTGAGTTGTGCGTTTACCTACAACATTACACGGAACATCATTTCCCATTAAGACATATCCACCATCAAAATTTTCATATGTGAAAAAACAATCTCGACTCCGACTTATGTGGTAAGTTCAACCCAAATCTAAGATCCACTCATTATCAGACTTAACAATATTTGCAGTTGCTACAAAATAGTTCCATCGCTCTCATCAGCAGCTACACTAGCTTCAGAGGGTTTATTATATTGCTGATTACTTTTCTCCTTATTTTTTAATTTAACAATCAGCTTTAATCTGACCCTTTTTGTTGCAAAAATTACAGACTTTATTTTTGTACCTGAATTTCGACCTTTCTTTACATCTACCACTTTCAGCGTGCTCTGGTCTTCCCCGTGCAAATAGACCTTCTGCCTGGCTAGCACTTGTTTCTCTCGTTATATCCCTATCTATCTGTTCTTTTGATTGTAATGCAGATTTGACACTAGCATATGATATCGTTTCTTTCGCATATATTTGAAAATGCTCTAAAGACGAGGGAAGGGAACACAACAATATTATGGCATGATCTTCGTCAGTCACTTTGATTTCTACGTTCGCCAAATCAATAATGATTGATCAAATTTATCGAGAGGCGAGAGTATAGAAGTACATTCCGACATTTTCATACTGTAATGCTTCTGCTTTAAGTAAAGTCGATTCTCCTTAGTCTTTTTCATGTAGATAGCTTTTAACGCATCCCACATACCCATGGTCGTCATCTCCGTGACAACTTCTTGGAAAACCTCGTAAGAGATATTTAATACAATACCCGATCTGACTTTCTTATCCAATTCATTAAATTGAGCATCTTTCATTTCCGTCGGTTTCTTCTTTTCTCCTTCAAGTGCCACCTCACAATTGTCTTGAATGAGTATGACCTCCATCTTCAGACTCCACATTGCAAAGTTGACGTTTCTTTCGAACTTTTCAATAGACATTTTTGTTGTCGTCATGGTGGCTAAACAAATAATTCGGATTGGCTCTGATACCAATTTGTTAGGATATTTTGATCCACGATAATATATTTGCCCGAGAAATGTTGATAATAAATAAACGATGACGAAAATAAATTTGGACAGTGAGCACGAGATTTATGTGGTTCGATCAGAATGACCTACTTCCACGGGCCGGAGGGTAGAACTTCTTTATTATGTGGAGATTTACAGACATAGACACCTCGTAAGGAGGATAAGTCGAAAACAGCTACAACGACTGTGAGAATAAAATGAGTGGACTGATAGAAGATTTGTTTGTTGTGGTAGTTTCTTCTGCCTCATCTCATTCCTATTTACAGCCGTCCCCTTGACAATAGATCGGCGCCTGATAAAGAAATCAAAATGATTTATTTTTCTTCATTAGCTTTTCCACGTGAAGCTTCCCTTTAATTGAATAAGCCGTATTTGTTTAACTGACTTTTCAACTCATGCGTGACAAGGTCACATCAGTCAACATGTACAAGTGTAAGTCGGTTATTGTGGAAAGAATAAAGTAACTTATCATATAGAAATTTCTTCTCGGTGGTATATCTGGGATCTATTGCAAATAAATTATAACAAACTAATCAATGAAATACTCACATATAACTTTCTCAACTTGGTAAACTATTTTATTTTTTCGCAAGATGAAAGTTCATTAAAGGATTGTTCCGCATACACCATAATCCACAAGTGCTTGAGTTGCTGGAGAACAACCTTCCTCACCAAAGCCCAAATACTTGGCAACATAATGAGCTACCTTAACACGTTCTCTCTTAGAAAACGACAAGTGAACATTTGTAAATTTTTGAATTAATTGTATGCGATCTTCAAGGACTCCTCCGATCTTAGACGAGTCTGAATTTTGAGTTGTTGTAGCTCCATCACAACATTTCCACAGTCACCCGCATCTTCTCATAGAGGCGTATAGAATTGCTTCTCTTGCTGCATGCGCTTAAGCAATATCCAAGAAGAAACCTCTTTCGCCAACCAACCCAAAAAACACCAGAATCGCACGTTGCAAGTCCCATAGATGCGCCACATCATTGAGGATGCAATGCTATGTCGAAATTCATTTTCATAATGTTTGTTCGAGAAATTGACCAGTGGTTCGCTTGAGAAGTTGAAGGGTTTGCAACAGTTTTCGCCTCAACAACAATTCATGCATCATATAGTTTGCTTTGAGCAACAAAAACATCATATGAAATGTCTCGATCCTCCATCACCTTCTTATTCTGCAATCTCCATCATCATAAAAGAAGAATGCGATCAAGTTTCTGGCGATTGAGTGCTAAAGCAATATAGTACGCAGACCGTACCGAGAACTTACCATTTACTGTATGACGCTAATACTAGTGCAGAAAAGCACATGGGCTACGGTTGTTATTGCTCATTGGCGATGGTTTCTACGTGTCGCCCAGAGCCCCATTGCCCATCTCCACAATTTTGGGGGACGGTTGTACAACCGTCGCCCAAGACGACATATAGGCGACGGTTGTTCGCAAAACTGTCGCCTATACACACCGTAGGTTGCATTTTTTAGTTTATCGGCAACTGTCCATGATATTTTTTTTAAAATAGATTTGGGCAACGGTTTCTGGGTAAGAAACCGTCGCCCATGACATTTTATTTTTTTTAAATATAGTACATGGGAAGAAACCGTCGCCCATGAGCTACCAATTTTTTATTTATATTTATTGTTTGGGCCTGGAACCGTCGCCTATAACATGTTTTTTTAAAAAAAATTTTTTGATTTTATCATGCCCCAACAATCAAATCCAAATAAACAAAATAAACCAAAACATTATCCCAAAAATCAATCTCAACAATAACTAATAATCTCAACAAATATCTATCCTCATAACATAAACACAAACATATATATAACGCCGAAGTCTAACCTAAGTCAAAGAGTGCAGAAAATGCTCCGCCAACAATTCTCGTACTTCGTTGGTCTCTTCGACGCCGTAAGAAGAGGAGCGCTAGCATCTGTAAAACATTAAACGAGAGGATAATATTAAACATACTTATAAACATATATTAAACTTGTCCTGAATATCATTTATGGTACAAAATATCATGGTCGTAGCATAAACCGTGATCTTATTGATGCATTGTACACTCCAACTCCTTTGTACCATAGTGCTTTCAGATTGTCGATCAACGGAGCCAAGTAGACATCAATGTCATTTCCGGGTTGTTTTGGACCGGAGATTAAACATGACAACATGATGTATTTTCTTTTCATCGTAAGCAACGGAGGGAGGTTATAGATACAAAGCAGTACCGGCCAGGTACTGTGACGGCTGCTCAAATTGTCAAAAGGGTTTATCCCATCAATGCAAAGCCCCATCCGAAGATTTCGTGTCTCACCTCCAAAATCAGAATACATCGAGTAAATTTTCCATCATTTTTTCTTTCCTCATCATGTCATCTAAACATCTTAGCGTCGTCGACGTTTGAGAACATACTTTTTAATCTCAGAATTATTGGTAAGTACCACAGAACTTTAGCAGGGGGCCACCAACTTCGTCTTTTCTCTTATAACGCCAAGTGTCGCACGTCGGACACTTATCGGCCGACTCATAATCTCTCCTATAAAGTATGCAGTCGTTCGGACAAGCGTGCATTCTTTCGTATTGTAAGTTGAAATGGCACAATAGCTTCTTTGCCTCGTAAGTCGACGTTGGGAGCATGTCCGCGAGTATTTCTACAAGTGTTGAGAAACACTTGTCTGAAATCCCAAATTTAGCCTTAACGTTCAGCAGCTTGAACACAGCAGACGACTTTGTGTCTTTTGAGCACGCGGTGTACAAAGGGATATTGTTGTCCCTAACAAGGCTGTCAAATATGTGAGGACGTTCTTCAAAATCCCCTTGGACATCACGAAGCATGCCTCAATACGATCATTATCGTCATCCGAAGAACCTTGAGCTACGATATCGTCCTCCAAATCTAGTGGCACTCTTGTACTAGTTCCAACACCCACAGAACTAGCTTCTCGACGACGGCTTCACCGTGCCGTATCCAATTCGTATACCCATGTTTAAAACTGGCTATTAGAAAATGTTCATTCACAACGTCACTATTCCACCAGTTCATGTTATTACAATTACGACAAGGGCACGAAATCTTCGCTTGCCTTTTTTTCATACGGTTCTGTTCCGCACATCTAATAAATTCCTCAACACCCTTCACGTACTCAGCCGTTGTTTGCATACTATACATTCAATCCCGATCCATTCCAATCGCCTGAACTATACAAATAAATATTTACAGATAATTCACATAAGCAAGTACAATCGATCAAACTTCAAAGGGCTTTGATAGGGTTCTTATCGCTCCAACCTAACCCATCTTAACATTCACTATCGCTTGTACATGTGTGTTTGACCTTATATGTTGACAAAATTTCTGCAGCATTTCCCCACAGTTCTACAAAATAAGCCCAAAAAATAAAAATTTCGCCACTTTTTCGCATTAATCAAGCTCCAAATCAACCTCAAACCAAATATGACACAAGCACAATCCTAAACCTAACCTCAAATCGAATAAATAAAGACCCAAAATCGCAAATTCCGAAAAAGCATATTTCGAGATCTCAAATTTTCGAAAGTTAGAGCATAAAATCGAGAGCATAGTAGAAGGAAATGAGTTGTGACATGTTTTACCGTGTACTTATAGCTCGAAAACGTCGGAATATGAGCAATTGGTCGCCGGAAAATCGCCCTAAATCGCCTTCTTGCTTAAGCTTGTCGCGTCTGAAATTGCTACGGAAGGAGATGGGTTTTATAAGCTCATGGGCGACGGTTGTTAGCCCGTAACCGTCACCCATAAGTTAAGAACATAGGCGACCGCCCAAGGTTAAAAAAATATTTTTTTAAAAAAATAAAATCATAGGCGACGGTTTTTTGGTTTCGCAAAGCAACCGTCGCCCATAATTAAAAAAAATTAATTTTTAAAAAAAAATAATGAGATATGCGACGGTTGTGCCCAAAAGATGTTAAAAGCATAGGCGACGGTTGCGTAGTAGAAACCGTCGGCCAAAATTACCTAAACTTAAAAAAATACCATAATGTCACCGCGTCTATTATGGGCGACGGTTACCGTCGACCATATTGCCGTAGCCTATATATCATTTTCTACTAGTGTAAATCATAGTAGCATGATATGTGGCTTAACATGATACATGTTTTAACTGATTCTAAGCACCCATTCTAAGTTGATAAGTAATTCTGTGTTTTGTAAAATCATATAAAATTGTATACATGGAGTTTATATCTCTCTCTAAATTATAATTTACTAGTATTTAAGTATACTCCATGCATGTGAAATATATAAAATATAGATAGATTATTTTATATTCTAAGTTGTTTTGAAATTAAGTCTGTATTTTATTTTTATTATTTGTTAATTATATATAGAAAATTGATTTGGGGATATAATCGTAGTATATTAAAATCATAATTGAAACATCAAGTTAATTGGAAGTAGTTATTATGAGTCATGCTTGATAGACTAGTATCCGCTGCCAGCGGCGGACCTACGTAGGGATTTCTAGTATCCGCTGCCATATATTGGATCTCATACTATGGGATCTCAAGACATGGTTTCTAGTGTAGTGGTCAAGTGGTCATATATTGGCAAATGGTTAACGGATTGAATCCCATTTTTTTCTAGTCAAACATACAAAATTTTGTCTTTTAACGTTTCTGTTTACATATATATAATTTTTCTAACACTTATAGCTTTTTAATTAAAGATCTTATTATTTATTTATTACTCAATGATTTTTCAATGGGAACTTTTCAACTTTATTATTTAAAAATATTATTTTCATTATTGTTTCTTTTCTATATCAGTAACGTTTTTTCAATATCAATAACATATAATAATTACATTTTTTGTGAGCCAAAAATATATTTAAAAAAAAATGTATACAAACTTACGTTTTTAAGGTACAAAAACTCATCCAACCCCCAGATGTCAGATTCTGGTACGCCATTGTGTTTTGCACACTAGTGTCTGCTAAAAATATAATCAATTATATTTAATGTTATTTATATTTTTAGTTATTTATAAATGTTTGATGGAATATTAATTTGATATATAAAAGAAAACATGGTAAATGAGTGAATTTAAACACTATTTAAAAGTATATATTCAGAATAAAATAAAACATCAAAGGATTAAATTGCAATTACATGAATGATAAAATTGTAATTGAATGCTAAATTTGAAACACAAAAGCAGTTATTCTAATGCCATGAGGCTTAATATAATAGAAAGATAATCGATAAAATACTTAATAATTATAATTTTTTTATAACGACTTATAATTTTTTTTGGTATAATGAGGGGTGTTCAAATGTCGGTTAACCGACCGAACCGAACCGAAACCGAAGTTTCGGTTCGTACCGAATACCGACCGAACCGAAACCAAAGGTACAGAATACCGAACCGAAATGTTTGCTATTCGGTTTTCATTTTGATAATTGAAAATAATGCGGGTTCGGTTTTGGTTTATAACTTCGGTAAATCGAACCGAACCGAAAAACCGAATTATTTATTTTTTTCTATACATATATATTATTATATAAAATATATAATCATATATTATTATATGTTATATAATAATATATCCACCATATGTTATAAAATATGAAAAAACATTACTTGTATCAAAATTTTATACAAATATATATATATATATATATATGATAAACTTTAATATTAAATCATATTAACATATTAAATAAAATATGGAAATATTAGGTAAATTAAAATTTTATACAATTCTATATATGATAGTATATTTTATAATATAAATCATGTTAATTTATTATTTTTATTTTTTTTATTAATATTCGGTTTTCGGTCGGTTAACCGAACCAAACCGAAAAAAATTCGGTAAAAATCGAAACCGAACCGAAATATTTGAATTCGGTTTGCGGTTTATAAAATCCTCGGCTCGGTTCGGTTATAACGGAATGAACACCCCTAGGTATAATTTTGTAAGCAACCCACTTATCACGATACCACATAAATTTTTACATTATTGATCCAAAACGAAGAACAAACTCATTTGCCTCTTCGGTTCGGTTTCGGTTTATAAAATCCTCGGTTCGGTTATAACGGAATGAACACCCTATGCATAATTTTGTAACCAACCCACTTATCACGATATCCACATAAATTATTACATTATTGATCCAAACGAAGAACAAACTCATGTGCCTTATGATTTGTGTAAGCTGAATTTTAGGCGATGTCCCCACTCATATCCAGCTCAACTACCTTTCTGCTCCAAAAATTAAATACCATGAAAACGTCGTCGTTCGCCTCTCTCTCTCTCTCTCTCTCTCTCTCACATTCCGCTCTAACTCGCACACTAACACACGCTTCACCTGACGCCAGAAACATTTCCGCCAACAAACTCTACGTTGCGTAGCTACATTCCAAATCCGTGTTAAACAACTGGTCCGAGTTGTTCGACATTTAGCTCCTAAGGGGTTAAAGACCGCAGTTTTTTTTTTTTACTGTGTGATGTTGCCGCTGCTTGCAATCATCTGATTGGTGTCCCTGAGCTTTGTGCGTGTGAGCTTATAATCAATGGAAGTGGAGAGAGCAAATTCGTTTCAGGATCAGAGAGAAGAGCCGAAGAAGTTTGATGAGGTTTCGATGGAGAAGAGTATGAGCTTCGTTACGGCATTGCAGGTGCGTCTGTGTGTGGTGTGAAGTATACGATGTTTTGCTTCGTTCCCTCTGTTTCTCAATCGATTTATTGTTGCTGCCTCAAAATTTTTAGAATCAGATCTAGTAAACAGTTGTATGCATTAGCCTGTGAAAGCGCAACAAAAAAATCATCGATTACTTGCCGTTGACTTTTTTGCCGCTGGGATTTTCTTTTTTATTTGTTTGTTTTTCCATTTTGTGATTCTTTATGTTCTTTTTAGTTCAGATGTTTGATTGCATGCTGCGTGAAAAATTACTTTGAGAATCTTTGAGAATTTCGAAATAAAAGTGTTTTGTTGTGGCGGCTGTGCGGATAAAAAGCAAAGAGGTTCTCATTGGAACGGTGAGCTACAGTTGTTTGATGTGCATTTTCCTTAGTAACTTCATAAATAACAAATATATGGGGCATTCAGTCATTCGTGAATGTTACAAAAGCTACTTTTTTCTGGAGTACAGAATAGTAATCTATTCGAATACGATTAGATTGGCGAGCTGCTGCTTAAATGGTTCTCGTTTAGTGTCGATTTCTTACTCAATAAGCGCTTATTCGTTGTCTTATTTTGTCCGCAGGATCTAAAGAACCTAAGACCACAGTTGTACTCTGCTGCGGAATATTGCGAAAAGTCGTATCTTAACAGTGAGCAAAAGCAAATGTAAGTATGTGAGTATTTTTTTTTTCTTCTTTTGTGTTGTTACATTCATTCTACTGACTACCTCTCTGCAATTGTTCAACCAGATGTTATCTCTCTGTCGTATATTTATTTATCTTGCAAACGGAATATTTGTATGGTGGTTTGAGTGTGGTGTGTTGTCTGAACTTCAGACATTGGAAGAATGAGATTATGTTTATTTGGAGCAATAAATTTGAGAAAAGGTTTATGAACGTTGGTGCAGATTATATCTATCGAAAACACATTCCAATTATATGCATTATGTTTAAATCAGGGTCGTGGATAATCTCAAAGACTATGCTGCACGAGCTCTTGTTAATGCCATTGACCATCTCGGCACTGTTGCTTACAAGTTGAGTGATGTTTTGGAGCAACAAAACCTTGAAATAGCATCCATGGATCTCAAAATGATGTGCCTGAACCAGGTTTGGATATTTCGATGGAACCTTTTTAATTTTAATCATAATTTATCCACTCGGAAAGGCTGAATTGGGTGTTCTTTGTGTAAGCAACTTCTAACATGCCAAATATACATGGAGAAGGAAGGCCTAAGACAACAGCAGTTTTTAGCTATCATACCAAAGCATCACAAACATTATATTTTGCCAAGTGAGTACTAACTCCTGTTTTTTCTTTACGAATCGAGAACCTTCAACCGACTTCATAATCCTGTTCCTTTGGTCCAATCTTAGATTCCATAAACAAGAAAGTACACTTCAGCCCACATGTAAAGACTGATAGCAAGCAACCTGTCTTAGCTCGAGCTCGCATTTATCCTACGAGTAGGCAATTGATTCACTTCAAATTGAATGGTTTACAAGTATTTATTATGAAGATAATTACGACTTGCATCCTTCTGTTTAGGTTCTACAGCTGCCAACACCCTATCTTGGCACTTGGCTTCTGAAACCAAGTCAAGTTTGAAGGGCTCCTCTCGTTCTCCTATATGGTCTACTTTATATTCTTGCCCTGCTTCAGACTCCCTGAAGTTCGTATGTTCGAATCATGTGGATTTAACACCGAACGAAATATAAAAATATGATATCTTTACGCTCTTTCAGTGCCGAAGACTCTAAAAGACAAGGAAAGACTATAGCTGCAGAGAACTTCTCAGGTACGGTAACTCTTGATGAATGCAGATGGCATTTGCTTGCATTCGTCTCTTCAGTTGAACTCTGTTTATTGTCCAATAGATTCTGATGGGGACACGTGGAGGAAATCCGCACCAGCTTCGAGCGTGGCTATGCAGACGTTGGGTTTTGCTCAACGAGTAATCACTACAACTTTCCCTTATACACTTCGACATGCCTTTTTTCGTTTTTTGTTTTCCTTTTGTTGCTTTTTTTGGCCTCTTTGAATGCTTCAGAACTGTTAGGTCATATGAGAAGAATGATATTGCAGGAATATGTGGAGGGTTCGAAACCCTTGACTCCGTTTAGATCGTTCGATTATCCTTCGAAGAAAGAGGTTGATCGTCCTCCAATTCGTAGTAAGAGCAGTGTGCTCTCGGCTTTCTTTGTTAAGCAAAAGACTAAAAAACTGAAGACCTGAGTATAAAAGCTATAGCAATGATCTTGCTAGTTGTCTGTTCCACGTTCGTACGATCGTCGGGGTTATAGAAATCAATCCGCAATTGGTCGTAGGTCTTGGCATGTTCCTTATTTCCGTTAACCTGGAAAACTTTCTCCATTATATTTGATTTTGATCATTCAACGTTCGTTTCTTTTTCCTTTTTACTTGTGTGTTGTTGTTACCTATTAGCTGTGCCTACGAATTCGATAAGATACAAATTTGATGAATATCTTTGTCATTTTGCCTCTGAAGTGGTCCATATACGTTATGGATACGACCTAACTAAGTTTTTAAAAAATAGAGACGGTGTTGAACTCAATGTTGAGGGAACATTGAAGCTGACACAGTTTAGCACAGCGGAAATAGTTGAGAACTTACTAGTTAAAAATGATACACACGATATTCAAATTGTGCAGCAAGTTGTAAAACTTGATGCGAGTCTACAGGGCAAAATTCCACTGTTAAAAATTGATTACAAAAACCAAACTATCTACGATAGTAAAACCAAGCCTAGAAAAACGAATCTTACGATCCTACCAAACTACGAAGTCCTACAACTTTTGCAAAGACAAAATACTAGGCTAAAAAGTGAGAAGATATACGCTCTCTTGTTCTTTTTAGATCTCGTTCGCTCAATATGTCTCGTGAGTTTCGCTCGTTGTCCCTCAAAAGTTACTCCATCAAAGCTCTCTTTGGCAGCTCGAAAATCTTTATATATAGGCATTGACTCCTTTTTGAATTGGTATGAGATCCCTTTAAAATCTTCTAAAATATCTCTTCGAAGATCTCCCCAAGTATCGTAAATATTTGAGTTCGAATCTTCTCATATTATTGGCTGATATCATATCGTCTATTTGTGATAGTCGCTTGACTGATTCTCTATTGAGTTTCAAATCTTCTATTTTTGGTAGCGGTTGACTAACTCTCTTTTGATCTCAAATCTTATCCTTTTAGTAAGCGCCTTCGTAGTTTCTCTCCAGCTCAGTCCACACGCTATTCACTCGTTTTTTACTCGTTCCAGCACTTATCCACATCCTGCAAATTAGTAATAAAGACACTAAAATAGGCCAAATGGTTCTTGGCATGAAAGATAAAATCGAAGGTTGACAAATTCACAGACAGCAATGTTGACTGGAATGTTGTCCCAATAATATCAATGTTGATGTCTCAACATTAACAGCCTCTGTGTTCTCCTCTTTGTTCAATAAAATGGGTAGTTGTGTCTTGTTCACAATTTCAGACCATACCATTTACTCTAATGTTTATAATTAAATCTTTGTTAGGTCTAAGGTTCTTTTCTTCAGTATTTCTAACGTAACGAATAATGATAATAGTTATAAAACAAAACGAACACAAGGCGTCTGTAGTCCAACGGTTAGGATGATTGCCTTCCAAGCAATAGACCCGGGTTCAACTCCCGGCAAACGCATCTATATTTTCTTATTTTGAACCTTGTTTTATTATTATTTTGTTGCGTTATTTCGTGAGAAATAATCACCTCCTCTTTACACTCGAATTACCTCTTTACTACCCCAAAATCCCAATCGATCTATCCAAAGTAGATCGGATCGGGTCCGATCCAAATGCCTACCCGCATAGGAGGTCTATTAAAAAGCTCTAAAAAACCGACTATAAAGCGGAGGGCCCAAAGCCCAAACCGACATCTCCGTAACCTCCACGCTACTACAAACCCGAGGAAAAGACGGGCTTAAATTAAATACAGACGATAAGAAACCAAAGAACAAATCATCAAAAGCTAATCAAATCGAAATCCCTAAAATCTCAGGTTACAGAAGATTCAGACAATCCATCCAATCTAGGGTATCTTCTGTTAATCATCCTTAGCCGAGATGCCGAAGAACAAGGGTAAGGGAGGTAAGAACCGCAAGAGAGGTAAGAACGAGGCCGACGACGAGAAGCGTGAATTGGTTTTCAAAGAGGACTGCCAAGAATACGCTCAGGTTCTCCGTATGTTGGGGAACGGCAGGTGCGAGGCGATGTGCATAGATGGCGTCAAGCGCCTCTGCCACATAAGGGGGAAGATGCACAAGAAAGTGTGGATTGCTGCGGGTGATATTATCCTCGTCGGCCTTTGCGAATATCTGGTGATTTTTGGTTATTTCGCTAGGGTTTCCGTCTGTTATCCCCGGTTCTCACCCCTAACGCGGTAAAATACCCAAACCGGCCATAACCAACTCGGACACCTTCATACCGCCTGCCAAAATACCCCCACTAACTGAATGACCTGAGGTCAGGGAGATCTCCCCTCGGGGTATTTTGATCAATAAACTCCTCAAGGAGATCTGAGCTCGGGTTATAGTGGTCAAATTCCAATATTCCAATCGCTGGACTACGATACATAGGGGTGGTGTTTCCTTGAGGATGTACAGAAGGGAAGGAAAACCTGAGAGCTTCCCCACGCGAGAAAAGCCCGAAGCTCCAAGGGGAGGCCACACACAGGAAATGCCGAGGGGAATTATGCCTTTCCAACGCCCTAGGAAAGGAGACCCGAAGCTCCAAAGGGAGGCCACACATAGGAATCGCCCGAGGGTATGCCATACCAACGCCCTAGGAGAGGAGATATAGCGATGTTAGATCGTGGCTTCCGACAACCTCGCGCACGTGATCACCAAGACGTGGAAGAAAACCGTCGGGGTACGCCAAACGTGGGTAATAACTGTCAAATACCAAGCAGATCCCTCACCGCACTATAAATACTCCAGCAATCCTCACAGTCAGGTACATTTTTTACGATAATAAGCCGTTACTCTGCCATGTTTTACACCACATTGCACTGCATTCCTTTGTTTACACTGCCTTAAACGGAACTACCCTCTTGACTAAGGCAAGGGGCAAACGACCCCCCCAAATTTCACCATGTTTCTACAGTCTCCGGCCAAGGCTGTGACGCCCGGGGCCGAAGAGGGCGGGGAGTGATCGCCGGTGCCAGGGTGCACGGACAAGGAGCGGCTCCTGGCAAGGCTTCTAGGCGAAGGGGTACATGAACGAACCGATCCGACACCCGAATGAGAGGGGATCCTGAGACTGACAATGTATGGGCGTGTCAGGCTAAGAATCGCATAATAGAATTGATAGTACTACTCATATCACCAAGGTCGACCTACCTTTTCGGGAGTCCATCCGAAAGAACTTCGAAGTTAAGCGTGCTTGACTTGAAGCAATCTTAGGATGGGTGACCCCCTGGGAAGTTTGCCCAGGGTGCGTGTGAGCGAGGACGAAGCACGCTGAAAGGTTAAATGGTGGTACAGTGGGGCCAGACTATCAGTCGGAGTGTGGTGGGCCCAACCCCACAGGTCCCGGTAGGGACGGATGCTACAGTGACACCCGGTATGGGACGGGTCGTTACAGGTGGTATCAGAGCACAACCTCTCGCAGTACGGTGCTGGTTCGGGGACGAACCAGGCGGAAGCTGGTGGGCATGTGACGCCCGGGGCCGAAGAGGGCGGGGAGTGATCGCCGGTGCCAGGGTGCACGGACAAGGAGCGGCTCCTGGCAAGGCTTCTAGGCGAAGGGGTACATGAACGAACCGATCCGACACCCGAATGAGAGGGGATCCTGAGACTGACAATGTATGGGCGTGTCAGGCTAAGAATCGCATAATAGAATTGATAGTACTACTCATATCACCAAGGTCGACCTACCTTTTCGGGAGTCCATCCGAAAGAACTTCGAAGTTAAGCGTGCTTGACTTGAAGCAATCTTAGGATGGGTGACCCCCTGGGAAGTTTGCCCAGGGTGCGTGTGAGCGAGGACGAAGCACGCTGAAAGGTTAAATGGTGGTACAGTGGGGCCAGACTATCAGTCGGAGTGTGGTGGGCCCAACCCCACAGGTCCCGGTAGGGACGGATGCTACAGTGACACCCGGTATGGGACGGGTCGTTACAAAGGCACAGGGCGAGATTCCAGGGGGAAAGAGGCCGTCAGTCCATTTTCGCGGTAGGTCGATTTTCGACGGCATCAATTTGGCGTTGTCTGTGGGAAACTCTAGTTTCTCTCTAGTAGAAATTTAATATGGTGACTGTCGAAAACGATCACGCACCGCCCAATGGCAACGCACCGACCCTGTCCGACCTCACCGTTCTGATGGCGGCGATGATGCAAGAACTGAGGAATATGGGAGCAGACGTCGTAGTACTCATGGCGGAAAGGAATCGAAGAAACCGCCAACCTGGACCGAATGGAAGGGAGAACCGCCAACCTAGGCCGAAGGAAGAAGAGAATCGCCAGCCTGGAGCAAATGGAGAGCACGACGCCGAGTCTAACGTAGGTGAGCAAGAAGACGAAAATAGGACACATCAGAGTTTAGGGAGGTACCGAGAATAAAGGAGGCGCGCCGAAAGACGAACGACCGAATTGGAGGACATGAGGGAGGAAATCCGCAAACTCAAAGACCTAGCAAACCCGCCAGAAGTACCACTAGTTCCCAGAGCTTCGCCGTTCTAGCCCGAAGTGCTGGCAGCCCCCCTGCCAGGACACTTTCGAAACTTCGAGATGGGAAAATATGATGGAACCGGACCCCCCGAGGATCATTTAGCCGTTTTTGAGGGAAACGCATCATTGTACTAACTAGGTGACGCCGTCAAATGCCGCCTATTTGTCACTACCTTGACAAAGGGAGCTCAACAGTGATTCGCACTGTTGCCTCCAGGACAGATTGGCAATTTCCAAGACCTTACTCGTCACTTTCTGAAGCACTTCTCGAGCAGCAGGAGATGCCCTTCTTCGGCAGTGCAATTGTTGAATATAAGGCAGATGGATGGGGAAAGCCTGCGGGATTACCTTCCGCGCTTCAATCAGATAAAAATTGAGGTGCCCAACGCAACGCCCGAATTACTCATCGGGGCATTTCACCACGGCCTCCGTGAAGGGGAGTTATTCAGATCCCTGGTGAAGAAGTACTCGACAACAGTGGAGGAACAAGTGACTCGAGTAGAGAAGTACTTCGGGTGGAGGAGTCCCACGCCAGAGAACACGAATACAGAAAGCAAAAAAGCCCCCCGCGGGAAAGGAAGAGGAGTCCCCCTAGGGACCAAGCCCACAAGCCTTTCTCTCGAAGTGAAAATCGCCCGATTCCCATCCGACTATGCCTCGAGCGAATCATCCCAAGTGGCGAGTCAACAAGGTTCGAGCCCTAGAATATGTGATGAGTACGACTTCCTTCGCAGACCCCCTTACATTGATAACAACCCGAAGAGGCCGATATCTGACACCTACTGTAACTACCATCATGAGTACGGGCACACCACTGAAGGATGTTTCCAGCTGGGACGGGAGTTGGACAAGCTGATCGATTCGAATCCGAAGCAAGGGCAAAGTTGAAAGTGTTGGGGATGTGCCCTCGGAATGCCATTCGAGGATGTAATGAATAGGGCATGTATTTAATAGTCGATGTATTATTCATTATGTATTTGAATAATGTATTCTTATACGTATTAAGGGAATTTATACTTTATTATTTATTCTTTAAAAGGCATATTATTTATTTACCTATAAAGTCTTACTAGGCATCCGGTGAGACGGTAAATAAATAAATCCCATATATCGTGAGTTTAGTCACCGATTCTCATGGGATGAGAGAGGGGCACCGGTGAGCTATTATTCTCTGATATTAAATTAGTCCATAAGTCTTAGACCTTAGTAGGGTGACTGAGCGTCAATTACGACTTATTTGTTAACGACTCTTATATGGTTGTGCCAATCATTTGCTTGGGAAGCGGAGGTCGTAACATTGGTATAAGTTGAATCAGGGGATTAACTTGTACTTGGACACGACTCGCAATCGACGATCACATGGGCCTTATCGTTACTCTGGGTAGCGTCAATGATCGATCGATTGACTATAGTAGTGTGCGTGGACCTTAGACCGAAGGGTTTTTGACGGAGTTGACTTTGGGGTCTTGACATGTCACTAGTTTGCTAGGCCCACCTTGTTCGGGGACGAACATGGGTCGGCGGCGACATGCGGTTTTGACAACAAAGGGTAACTGCCGTGCTTAGACTAACGTTAGGGATTCACTATCTCGTTGGTAACTGAGATATATGTCCTATGCATATTCGGGGACGGGAAATTACGAAGTCTTCGGCCGAAGCTATAAACTGACTTAAGTGGGACGTAAGGGCAGTTTAGTAATTTCGCCAGTCACGAATTAGTCATAGAGTCGAGTCTAGTGAGTTTGACGTAACCATGACTCTCACTCGATCGGGACATTTGTGAAGGGTCTATACGTACGACAATAATCTATAGTCGGTTCGTAGATCGAAGATCGTACTCAACACGGGATCTATTTGGTACCGCGGGATTGGCTAGGCGCTTATCAAATTCTTGGATTCCTCCCTTGCCGGGTTGAGACGAACCAAGAGAGTCGGGCTTAAAAATGATCACTGTGATAGTGCCTAACTAATATGAGATGTAAAATGATTTAACGATCTTAGAGACGTTAATAAAAATGTTAAATATATGTTTTAGAAACTATATTTACATGGACGGAAATTTATGGAACGGAAAAGGTGAAGAATGAAGCGTAAATAGGGTTCACAATGACAAGCAGGGCTTGTCACAGTCATGAAGTCCCTCTGCAAAATAGCAGTAGCTTCAAAACTTAATATCACACAATCTAGACCTCAGATTGAGAATCCCTTTGGTCAAAATCAATATTGGTGAGTCTTTTAACTATGGTTAAAATTTCAGATCAATCGGACATCGTTTACCCCTCGATCGGATCGAAATACGAAACTGCCGCAAAGCTGTCATGGCTGTCACGGCCGTGACAGCCTTGCAAGTGGCCGTGACGACCGGCAGAGGCTGAGTTTTGGCCTCGGCATGGTCACGGCCGTGACCATTATGACCCAGGCCGTGAAGGGTGTTGTCACGGCCGTGACTAGGCTTGTTTCAGGCCGTGACGAGCGTCGGTTTGGCCAAATTTAATCCAAATCAAGTCCAAATTCATTCCTTGTTCTTATGTTAGACATATGGGACATTATTAGGTCATTTAGTGACATAATAAAAGAGAATCTAACACCTTTTGAGTCATGTAGGACATTATCTCATTTGGATTAAGTTAAAAGTCATTTTCTTGGTTTGGAAATGGACTTTTAATATATTTTCTTAGAGAATTTCGTCCATAACTTGAATTAAGCTTTCTCACACTAATCTTTGAGTTTTAGAGAGAAGTGAGAGCATTTAGGGTGATCTTTGAGAATCCCCAAGTGTTTGTGAGTTTTAGAAATCACACACATACATATACATCTCTACATAGCACTCCACACCATCTCTAGCCATCCTTGGGGTGGTGTTGGTTTGTGGTACTTCACGGGTCGGCGTGACTCTCTTCGGCGCAGTTCGTGAGCTAGGGAGCTAAGGATCTTCGCGACGAGGGTAATGTTCTAAACCTTAATACGTGTATACATGCGTGTTTTTCTTTATACCGAGTTTGATCTTGTGGCGGGAACGAGGAAATTTTTGAAATTCACTCGTTCCAACGGGAACCTGGGAGACCCTTTCAATACTTCCGCTACGTCCGGGGCAAGGCCTCGGGTCACCCGGGGTTTCCCAACAGTGGTATCAGAGCCATAGGCTCGGTTCTAAGAAACGACATAAACGAGTCCGAAACGAACTCGGTTGTGCAAGTCACTAAGTTGCTCAAGCGTCAAAGCATGAGTTGTACTTAGTTCGAGTTTGTAAACCGAGCGCTCACTTGGTCGGAGGTCGCTTAGTTGCGAGTTTTCCGACGTAGCGTAGCAACGTGGAGAGAAAACCCTAGTGGGTGTCTCCTCACGGTTCGTAACTTGTGGGTCCGTAAGTCTAGGACTAGCCCAAATTTCGTTTTGGTTTCTTTGAGCGTTTTGTTGTCGTGAACGTGTTTATGTTGTATGTATATCTATGTATGACACGTATTAAGACGTCGGCGTGGACTTAGGCTCTATTTCCGGGTGATATGTTAAGGGTGACAAGGTCCCCCCGGTTTGTAATTTATTCGTTAATATACGGGTTGTTTGGGACAGCTGATCCCCCCGTTTTGTACCTTATTAATTTTTAGAAAATTAGTTTAGCACGATGGCTGTATGAGGATGAGTAGGATTCATGAGATGGCCGTTCGAAGCCTTGGAGGTCGTTCGAGAACACGGTTTGAAGCCGACGGCGTAAAGATGTGTATTTTATAAAAATAAATGTAGTAGAGTAGAAATAGTCCACGCAGACGGTCTTATAAGCAAACTAGGTTTACTGCAATTACGTGCATGTTTGTTTGACGTTACGTGCGTGTATTTAAGTGCTTTTGTGTGTGAGACGTATTCTCCCGGTTGGACAAAATACTAAGTGGGTAAAGGACTGGGTCCTGTCTTCTATCAAGCTCGAAACCATTGCGCTTGGGTGTATGTGCGGTTTGTTCCGAGTTATCGGCGCTAATCATCTCGCTCTTGTCGTAGTTGGCTCGGGTGCGTTAAGACAATAAAGTCAAGCTCGTTATTGAAACGACTTGGTGTATGTGCGGTTTGTTCCGAGTTATCGGCACCAAACATTTCGCTCTCGGTTGATATTTCGGGTGACTGTCTAAACGCCGCTCTCCGAAACATATTCACGTCCTATAAAGAGTTATCCTACGGGCGGAATTTCTAAATGTTAGAATTGAGCCAGACGTTGATAGGTTACACTTAGACGGTTATTTCCCAATTACTCCTGTTAGGGTGAGGGTTCCTGACCGGAGACAAAGTAGTTGAAATACTCATGAGATGGATTCATGTTGGACACGGGTACGTCTATGGGTTCGTGTGGGATACGGCGCCGTCCGAGTAATGGGCCAACAAACTGTTAGGTTGAGGTTCATTTCTGCGGAGCGGGGAATCAACTCCACTATGAAACTATCAACGAGGTTTCCGAAATCTCTATCGGGAGAATGAGATTTTGAGAAAAATAGTGGGAGCAAGCCAAATTGTTAAAGTCCTTAATTGTGCTTGTAGAATAATACGTTGACCCCTTCAATGCTTTATTTTCTGCAGATTGTTTTCTTTCTTGTTTGTATACAAAATGACGTCACCATTCATTTACTGATCATGCAAATCGTTTGGAGGGTCCAAACCTTGCGGACTGGCTCCGTAACTTGAGGATAGTCCTCACTCTGGAACGCCTAGAGTATGTCCTTGAGGGACCATACCACTCGAACCCCAAGAGGGTACGAGTGATGCTGACAGGGAATATTATGCCAAATGGATGGCTGATAGTGCCCGTGTCAAGGCTTATATGTTAGCTGGGATGAATAATGATCTACAGCGCCAGCATGAGGGTATGCAAATGCGCGAGATATTGATCCATCTGAAGGAGTTGTACGGCGAGCAGTCGAGATCGTCTCGATATCGTGCTGCCGACAATCTCTTTCATACTAAGATGACTGAGGGCGCAGATGTCGCAGCACATGTGCGTAAGCTCATTGGGTACATCGAGGAACTGACTTCTCTCGGTTGTCCCATTCACAACGAGCTTCAGATTGACCTGATCCTTCAGTCACTCCCAGCTTCATTTGCTCAGTTTATTATAAACTATAATCTGAGCGATAGACGATTTTCCATTCCTGAATTCATGAACACGCTGGTTCAGACTCAGCGTGAGCTAAAGAAAGAAAAGGGAAAAGAGGTTGCGCTTGTTGCGACTACAAGGTCTAAGAGATCTAAGTCGAACAAGCCCAAGCCCAAGCCTAATAAGCCAATAGGAGGGATTAAGAAAAGGGGCAAGGCAAAAATGAACGTGCCTAAAGTTCCGAAGGCAACTGATAGGTGCCTTCACTGCCAAGAGCTGGGTCATTGGAAAAGGGACTGTCCCAAGCTTCGAGCTTCTGGGCATCAGGTAAAGTTTTAGAAACTTATTGTTCATTTACTGTATTTTCCACTTCGTGGATTCTTGACTCAGGAGCTAGTGCTCACATTTGTGTTTTGAACCAGGGTCTGGAACGAAGTAGGAAGCTGGCGGAACGAGAAGTCTTGATCAACGTTGGTAGCGGACATAGTGTACCTGCTAGTCATGTTGGATCGAAGACTCTTGTATTAAGTTCCGGACATGTATTATTATTATCCGATGTACTTGTATTGCCCAAGGGGCTGAAAATATTATTTCTATTCCTGCTTTGAGTAAGAATGGTTATGAATTTCGGTTCAATAATAATATTTGTGATATTTATTTTGGAAATAAATGCGTCGGAAATGCAACGTTAATAAATGGTTTATATTACGTTAACGTCCAGGAACATGCGAATGTAGTTACCGACAAACGTAACTTAGAGTTAAATAAAAAGTATTTGTGGCATCTTAGACTTGGTCATGCCGGAGTTCGAAAGATTCAAGAGTTGGAGAAACACGGCATTATTAAGCCTACGGAATCAGATTCCTATCCAACGTGCGAGTCTTGTATCCTCGGCAAAATGACTAAGTCTTCTTTTACAGGGACTTTTCAAAGAGCCACTAATCTTTTAGATTTGATCCATACAGACGTTTGTGGACCGTTTAGTGTAGCGGCCCGAGGTAATTTCCATTATTTCGTGACTTTCACAGATGATCACTCTCGCTACGGCTTGGTGTATCTGTTGAAGCACAAGTCTGAAACGCTTGAAAAGTTCAAGGAATTCAAGACTTTAGTGGAAAATCAAACTGGGAGACAAATTAGAGTCATACGATCAGATCGTGGCGGCGAGTATATGAGTCTCGAGTTTGACGATTTCTTGAAAGAAAATGGAATTATTTCGCAGTTTACACCGCCCGGGACACCACAACTGAATGGTGTTGCGGAACGCAGAAATCGGACATTATTAGATAAAGTTCGATCTATGCTAAGCTATACAGATCTTCCCATATCGTTATGGGGATATGCTTTGCAAACTGCAATTTATGTTTTGAACATAACTCCTTCGAAGTCTGTAGATAGGGTACCTTACGAAATTTGGAATGGTAAGAAGCCCAGCTTGAATCACTTAAGGGTTTGGGGATGCCCCGCCTATGTGAAAAAGCTATTAGCAGACAAACTCGAATCTAGGTCCATGAAAGGACGTTTCGTCGGATATCCCGATGATAGCATGGGATATTATTTTTACTTCCATGATGATCAAAGGATCGTCGTAGCTATTCACGCTCATTTTCTAGAGGAACAGTTCGTTCGAGAAGGTGGAGCTGGCAGAGAAGAAGTGACTCTTGGAGAGTTATGAAACGCTTCCAGAGACTTCAGTGCCTGAGGGCACAGATGAGCAGTCCGAGACGCTCCCAGAATTGCGCAGGTCGGGTAGAATATCTCGCATGCCTGAGAGATATGGTATGGTACATGTCGAGCAAGGGGGTGCTGCGACTGAAGGGATCGTTGGTGACGACCCTGCTACCTTTGACCAAGCAATGATGGATGTCGACTCTAAGAAATGGGTCGAAGCTATGAAAGCAGAGATGGACGCGATGCATACCAACCAAGTATGGACTCTAGTAGATCTGCCCGAAGGTTTTAGACCTATAGGGTGTAAATGGATCTACAAGAGAAAGATTGGATCTGATGGGCAGGTTGAAACCTACAAAGCTAGGCTAGTAGCGAAAGGGTATAATCAAAAAGAGGGCATCGATTATGAGGAAACCTTTTCACCTGTTGCAATGATTAAGTCTATCCGTATTCTGCTTGCTATAGCAGCATACTATGATTACGAGATCTGGCAGATGGATGTGAAAACCGCTTTCCTAAATGGATTCCTCCAGGAGGAAATCTATATGGAGCAGCCCAAGGGTTTTACATCGCAAGCAGATGTTCACAAAGTGTGCAAGCTTAACAGGTCTATTTATGGACTTAAGCAAGCGTCTAGGAGCTGGAATCTTCGATTTGATGAAGTAGTTAGGAACTACGGATTCTTAAAGAATGAAGATGAGCCTTGCGTTTACAAGAAGGTCAGTGGGAGTAAGATATCGTTCCTCGTATTGTATGTGGATGACATCCTTTTGATGGGAAACGATATCGGAATGCTCTCGGAGGTGAAAGCTTGGCTTTCGACCGAGTTCTCCATGAAAGACCTGGGAGAAGCAACCTATATTCTTGGAATTCGGCTTTTTAGAGATCGAGCGAATCGAATGATAGGTTTATCTCAGGCCCTTTACTTAGAAAAGATCCTGAAACGGTTTCGTATGGATGAATCTAAGAAAGGGTTCTTGCCAATGCGACATGGGGTTCATCTCTCGAAATCCATGTGTCCTCAAAGTAAGGAAGCAAGGAAGGAAATGAGTGAAATCCCTTATGCATCAGCAATAGGTAGCCTAATGTATGCGATGCTATGTACGCGACCTGACATAGCGTATGCTTTGAGCATAGTAAGTCGGTACCAGTCGAATCCTGGTAAGGAACATTGGAATGCAGTAAAGAATATCTTTAAGTACCTTAGACGGACTAAAGATATGGTACTGATTTATGGAAACGGTGAATTAGAGGTGGACGGTTATACCGATTCGGATTTCCAGTCAGACATGGATGACCGAAAATCCACTTCTGGTTTCGTCTATACGCTCAATGGTGGAGCAGTGTCTTGGAAAAGTTCTAAGCAAAGCACTACTACACTACTGCCGATTCCACCACTGAGGCGGAGTATATTGCAGCCTCCGAGGCAGCAAAGGAAGGTGTTTGGATGAGGAAGTTCTTAGAAGAACTCCAAGTTGTTCCAGGCATAGTGGACCGCCTGCTACCATTGTGGTGCGACAATAGTGGGGCAGTAGCACAAGCCAAGGAACCTAGGTCTCACTCAAAGTCCAAACACATAGAAAGAAAGTACCACGTGCTGCGTGGGTTCGTTGAGAATGGCTACATAGCTGTGCAGAAAATAGCCACCGCGGATAACGTGACGGACCCGTTCACCAAGCCTCTTTCACAGGTAGTGCTTGATCGACACCTCCATAAAATGGGGTTACGATATCATAGCGCATGGCATTGAGTGCAAGTGGGAGATTGTTGGGGATGTGCCCTCGGAATGCCATTCGAGGATGTAATGAATAGGGCATGTATTTAATAGTCGATGTATTATTCATTATGTATTTGAATAATGTATTCTTATACGTATTAAGGGAATTTATACTTTATTATTTATTCTTTAAAAGGCATATTATTTATTTACCTATAAAGTCTTACTAGGCATCCGGTGAGACGGTAAATAAATAAATCCCATATATCGTGAGTTTAGTCACCGATTCTCATGGGATGAGAGAGGGGCACCGGTGAGCTATTATTCTCTGATATTAAATTAGTCCATAAGTCTTAGACCTTAGTAGGGTGACTGAGCGTCAATTACGACTTATTTGTTAACGACTCTTATATGGTTGTGCCAATCATTTGCTTGGGAAGCGGGAGGTCGTAACATTGGTATAAGTTGAATCAGGGGATTAACTTGTACTTGGACACGACTCGCAATCGACGATCACATGGGCCTTATCGTTACTCTGGGTAGCGTCAATGATCGATCGATTGACTATAGTAGTGTGCGTGGACCTTAGACCGAAGGGTTTTTGATGGAGTTGACTTTGGGGTCTTGACATGTCACTAGTTTGCTAGGCCCACCTTGTTCGGGGACGAACATGGGTCGGCGGCGACATGCGGTTTTGACAACAAAGGGTAACTGCCGTGCTTAGACTAACGTTAGGGATTCACTATCTCGTTGGTAACTGAGATATATGTCCTATGCATATTCGGGGACGGGAAATTACGAAGTCTTCGGCCGAAGCTATAAACTGACTTAAGTGGGACGTAAGGGCAGTTTAGTAATTTCGCCAGTCACGAATTAGTCATAGAGTCGAGTCTAGTGAGTTTGACGTAACCATGACTCTCACTCGATCGGGACATTTGTGAAGGGTCTATACGTACGACAATAATCTATAGTCGGTTCGTAGATCGAAGATCGTACTCAACACGGGATCTATTTGGTACCGCGGGATTGGCTAGGCGCTTATCAAATTCTTGATTCCTCCCTTGCCGGGTTGAGACGAATCAAGAGAGTCGGGCTTAAAAATGATCACTGTGATAGTGCCTAACTAATATGAGATGTAAAATGATTTAACGATCTTAGAGACGTTAATAAAAATGTTAAATATACGTTTTAGAAACTATATTTACATGGACGGAAATTTATGGAACGGAAAAGGTGAAGAATGAAGCGTAAATAGGGTTCACAATGACAAGCAGGGCTTGTCACAGTCATGTAGTCCCTCTGCAAAATAGCAGTAGCTTCAAAACTTAATATCACACAATCTAGACCTCAGATTGAGAATCCCTTTGGTCAAAATCAATATTGGTGAGTCTTTTAACTACGGTTAAAATTTCAGATCAATCGGACATCGTTTACCCCTCGATCGGATCGAAATACGAAACTGCCGCAAAGCTGTCATGGCTGTCACGGCCGTGACAGCCTTGCAAGTGGCCGTGACGACCGGCAGAGGCTGAGTTTTGGCCTCGGCATGGTCACGGCCGTGACCATTATGACCCAGGCCGTGAAGGGTGTTGTCACGGCCGTGACTAGGCTTGTTTCAGGCCGTGACGAGCGTCGGTTTGGCCAAATTTAATCCAAATCAAGTCCAAATTCATTCCTTGTTCTTATGTTAGACATATGGGACATTATTAGGTCATTTAGTGACATAATAAAAGGGAATCTAACACCTTTTGAGTCATGTAGGACATTATCTCATTTGGATTAAGTTAAAAGTCATTTTCTTGGTTTGGAAATGGACTTTTAATATATTTTCTTAGAGAATTTCGTCCATAACTTGAATTAAGCTTTCTCACACTAATCTTTGAGTTTTAGAGAGAAGTGAGAGCATTTAGGGTGATCTTTGAGAAATCCCCAAGTGTTTGTGAGTTTTAGAAATCACACACATACATATACATCTCTACATAGCACTCCACACCATCTCTAGCCATCCTTGGGGTGGTATTGGTTTGTGGTACTTCACGGGTCGGCGTGACTCTCTTCGGCGCAGTTCGTGAGCTAGGGAGCTAAGGATCTTCGCGACGAGGGTAATGTTCTAAACCTTAATACGTGTATACATGCGTGTTTTTCTTTATACCGAGTTTGATCTTGTGGCGGGAACGAGGAAAGTTTTGAAATTCACTCGTTCCAACGGGAACCTGGGAGACCCTTTCAATACTTCCGCTACGTCCGGGGCAAGGCCTCGGGTCACCCGGGGTTTCCCAACAGAAAGAAGGGGAGGGCGGATTCGGAACCAAGCCACGATACCCTGGGACCGGGAATCGGTTCAACGCCCGACCCGATCAGCGAGCCCATGACCATCGGGAGAGACCAAATAGAACGCTGGATAGGGAGGAGAGAAGAGGCCCGAGGCCGGAGAAAGATGGTACACGTAGGCACAGTGACAACCGGGAACCACGAAAATCTCCCGAAAGACGAATATCGCCTCGTCAAGTCAACATAATCTCGGGAGGACCTACAGGAGGTGACTCTAATAGGGCAAGGAAGGCTGGAGTCCGCCGACTTGAGAGCTTTGAGATCAACTCAGGAAGCAAACGATTGGGGCCGGTGATCAGCTTCGGTCCTGAGGATTTCCATGGGGGCTCCCATGAGGATGCCCTGGTGATCCGAGCCGAAGTGGCTAATCACGATGTTGGACGAGTCTTTGTCGACAATGGAAGTTCTATCAATATCATCTACAAGAGGGCACTTGACTAAATGGATTTGGGTTCTTACCCCATGGACATAGTGGAGACCGCCCTCTTTGGCTTCACGGGACATTATGTCGAGGCAGTGGGGTTCTTGCACCTTCCAATCACCCTTGGTGAAGGAGAATTAAGGAAGACTCGGATAGCACCTTTCATGGTCATCAATGGCTCAAGCCCCTACAACATTATCCTCGGGAGACCCGCATTAACCTCCTTCACCGCAATCGCCTCGGCGCTACATCAAAAGATCAAGTTCCCCGTGGGGGATAAAGTAGGGGAAGTATTGGGAGACCGCAAGATGGCTCGTAAATGTTACGTGGGAAGAAGTCAGGGTAGAGATCAATCGTCTAAGGCAAGAGGGCAGACGACCGCCCAAAATTCACCCTGTTTCTACAGTCTCCGGCCAAGGCACACGGCGAGATTCAGGCGGGAAAGAGGGCCGTCAGTCCATTTTCGCGGTAGGTCGATTTTCGACGGCATCAATTTGGCCCCGTCTGTCAAAGAAGGCACCCTGACCTCGAATTGGTCAGACATGTCTGATTTAGCCCGAAGGAGCGGAATTTGAGCGGAAGAAAAAGAAGACACCTTAACCTCGTGCCAGCGGAGAAACTCCCTCTCCTCCTCCTCACCCCTTTTTCGACTCGCGGCATTTTCTCGAATTGCCTCTACATACCTAATCCACTCCCTCACCGCTGTACGATAGGCTCTCGCGTTGGGGAAATCCCTTTCTAGGGGGGCTAAGTTAAGAAGAGGACGGCCTAGAGGGGCCATGGGTTCGGGCTGGATTGCTAATTGCATATTCTCCGAAGGGCCCTCACCCCCCACGTTAGTATCACTAACCGTTCTACCCGAACTCTGGCCAGAAAGACTACCCGAAGAGGAGCTACTTGAAGAAGAACTACCCGAAGACCTACTCGAAGACATAGCGAAAGAAAGAAGGGAGAAAGGAGTAAAAGAGCGAAAACTTACAAGTACCTAGGAGCTGGGGCAAAGAGTTAGGAGGGATCTTGAGCTCGGGTGAGTTTCAGGAGTGAGAAAGTGTAAAGAAGAAAGTGAAAGCGAAGGGTGGGGTATATATAGGCCCCAGCTGATTGATCTGGGGGCCCTTGGATCTGAGCCGAATCGACGGATCGTGAAGACCCGCGTCGATCGTGGGAAAGGGCGCCAGAACTCCCACCCAAACGTCCAATCGACAACAGCAAATCGGAGGGCGACACGTGGCTATGGAAGCAAGCCGATACTCCAGGGGAAGAGAACCCAAGAGGGACTACTGCCAACTCGGGTATTTTACCGCTGCCATACCACGTCCAAAATTCGCACACTCTTTTGGACTATTGGAAAGGCGGACTACTGTTATCCCCGGTTCTCACCCCTAACGCGGTAAAATACCCAAACCGGCCATAACCAACTCGGACACCTTCATAACGCCTGCCAAAATACCCCCACTAACTGAATGACCTGAGGTCGGGGAGATATCCCCTCGGGGTATTTCGATCAATAAACTCCTCAAGGAGATCTGAGTTCGGGTTATAGTGGTCAGAGTCTAATATTCCAATCGCTGGACTACGAGACATAGGGGTGGTGTTTCCTTGAGGATGTTCAGAAGGGAAGGAAAATCTGAGAGCTTCCCCACGCGAAAAAAGCCTGAAGCTCCAAGGGGAGGCCACACACAAGAAACGCCCGAGGGGAATTATGCCATTCCAACGCCCTAGGAAAGGAGACCCGAAGCTCCAAAGGGAGGCCACACACAGGAATCGCCCGAGGGGAATTATGCCATACCAACGCCCTAGGAGAGGAGATATAGCGATGTTAGATCGTGGCTTCCGACAACCTCACGCACGTGATCACCAAGACGTGGAAGAAAACCGCCGGGGGACACCAAACGTGGGTAATAACTGTCAAATACCAGGCAGATCCCTCACCGCACTATAAATACTCCAGCAATCCTCACAGCCAGGTACGTTTTTTCCGATAATAAGTCGTTACTCTGCCATTTTTTACACAACATTGCACTGCATTCCTTTGTTTACACTGCCTTAAACGGAACTACCCTCTTGACTAAGGCAAGAGGGCAGACGATCCCCCAAAATTCACCATGTTCCTACAGTCTCCGGCCAAGGCACACGGCGAGATTCAGACGGAAAGAGGCCGTCAGTCCATTTTCGCGGTAGGTCGATTTTGGACGGCATCACCGTCAAATTCGAATATCTCTTGCCTTTGATTGTGCTTATGCTTTGAGGAATTGGAAGCTATTTTGTTTCCGTTAATTGTGTCGTACTTGTCTATGTTGCATTGCAGTTATATGGATACACCTTGCGACTGTTTTCTCCTCAAATTCAGCGGTTAACTCTTTTTTAAATTCTCGTTTTTTGTTTCCTTTTATCGTATGTTTCTGAATCTGTCGTTGTTTAGTCCCTTCGGTTATGGTTAGTTTGTAGCTCATCTCACTCAGTTACACATGGTGGATTCTAGCAGTTCCTCCCCAGTTGAGAACAGAAACGAACAAAAGACAAACATCTTTAAATGGAATATTTAAGTGTTTGAGAACTTTATGTTGTTTAGTGCGAAAACTTTATTGCTGTTGATAATTGCAGGACGATAAGGCCGACGTAATCGTCAAGTATATGCACGATGAAACGAGGCTATTGAAGGCTTATGGTGAGCTTCCAGAGAATACGAGGCTCAACGAGGGTTGCTGGGGAGATGGACGAAGAAGACGATGGCCAAGGAGATGCTTACGTTGAATTCGAGGACGAGGACATTGACAAACTTTAGTTTGTTTACCGTGGGTGGCTCGAAGAAAAGAGATACTCGTGCTGTTTACTTATCTCTTGAAGTATTTTGAGGCCTTAAGGTTGAGATATCTCGAGAGTCTTGTGTGGTGTTTTTCTTTTTTAGTTTACTCGCGTGCTATTATATCAAATGGATAACACAATAATTCGCAGAGTTTTCTTCTGCCATAGATTTCTTTCTTGCCATGTCTTCTCTCAATTTTCAATTGCAATGTGCCTTGGGGCATTGTTCAATCTCTTTCATAGAAAAGTAACTACCATGCCATCTATTACAATCTCAAACGCTTGTATTCTAACGTGTGTTCATTGATGAGAGAGAGGATGGTAATGAGGTGTAGTCAACGATGGAATCGGAATTTTTCATTTGGGGTCGAAGAATGCTAGTAAATTTGGTTTTTATGTTTTGATTGAATAAATCCAAAGGAAAAGAAAAAGAAAAAGAAAATCTAACTTTCAATATAGAGAAAAAGAAAATTTAACTTATTAATTTATAATTAAAATTAGGGAAAACTGATTTCTTCACCAAATGGTGAGGAAGACGAAAGAAAAGCATAGCCGAGCCCGTATAGGTTTCTTTCTTGGTGTTCGTCTGAAGTTTTGTTCGTTGGTTAAACGCTATTTAGTGCAAATTGAACTTGACACTTTTCGTTGTATCTTGAGAGACAATTGCCCAATGGCCACGATCTTTAGAGATAAATTTGTTTAAGGAACTTGTATTATCGACCCACGATCTTTAAGAGACAAATTCGTTTTAAGGAAATTATATTATCGTACACGTCGAAAATACCCCACTGCCCGACGCATAACATCAAGCTGAAACTTGATCCAACTTATCTGAAGTACTTACCTGTTTATAATCTCTAATTTGCTTCTTGCATTTGCATATTTAAACCGTTTTCGTATATGTTTTCCCACAGAGAATTCTGCAAAATGTCAAGTTAGGCGTGTGTGGGTGTGCCTTGGTTTGTATTGTAGCACAATTTATAAAACACAAAACACAGTCAGTCACTCATGTCTTTTGTCTCATCCTTAAACTTCACAAAATGGTCCTACCTAATTATTTAATTAATGGTATTTCATATGGATTATAATATTACACGAGTCATCAAAATCAAAGGCTTCAACTGCTCCAAAATTCATATTCAGAAAGAACACATGGTCGAATCGAAAGAACAAAAAAATGAAATCCTCGATTTCACCATAAGTCCATGCAATGGTGTGTGAATCGTTAATGTGTCCAACGATGAGCATGTTGTTTTAATTTGGTTAGAAAAAAAAATCCGAATATTTCGTAGAGCTGTTGAATAATAGTTCATAGCAGAATAATAATGTTGTGAAGAGCTATTTTATTTAGTGTACGGCGGGTTTGGTTATCATTAAGTTGAAGGAAAAAAAGCTTGTCTCGTGTTTGGTTTGATAAAAGGTAACAAAAACGTCTCGTCGTTCTCGTTCATCATATAATGAATGATGTGTAGTTTATACTTATGCTTCACCTAAATATTTGAAGAAAGTTGAGCATCATTCTCATTTTTTATTGTCAAGCAAGTTTATATTAGTAGAGTTCTACATCTTGAATTATAACCCAGAATAGAATACTGAATTGCATAGCCATTGAAATATTTTAGAACATAAGAGGAGCGTAACACAAGGCACATGTCGCATGATGATATTTTAGAACATAAGAGGAGCGTAACACAAGGCACATGTCGCATGATGCATTGTAATAATCGGCTCCAATTGTTTATTACCACACAGCTTGTACAGAATCTCACCATTTGGACTCAATAATAGAGAGCACACTTATCTGTTTATTACTCACTAATTCCCTCTATTAGCATAAGTTCGTCTGTTTTATCTGTCTCTTTGCAATCACACACAGAGAGAGAGAGAGAGAGAGAGAGAGAGAGAGAGAGAGAGAGAGAGAGAGAGAGAGAGAGAGAGAGAGAGAGAGAGAGAGAGAGATGAATTCTAGCAAAGACGAGCAAATGTCTGAAATGAAGATATGGGACAGTGGGAGCCCTTGATACGATTCGCACGAACTGATTGCCATCAATAATACGATCGAAAGCCACATATTAATTTTGCCTTATCTCAACGGATCAAGAAAAGTGACAACCGAAACAATCTCTTCAAGTTTTATCGTATCTTCTGCAGCCAAAGAATCAGCAAAAAGGGAGACATCAAAGAAGAACGGTAAGAAATCACGGTATTGGGCTCCTTAGGTTCTTAACTAAGACGATCTTAAAGTTCATCTCTTGGCCTTCAAGAACAAGGGAGATGAAAACTGGGAATAGTCATATGTAGGATATTCTTCATTTGTCTTGCTCATTAATTCATGAAACAAAGTTTGTTGTAACTTGTTTTCGTAATTTCTGTGTTTTGTTCCAGCAGTGCAATACTTACCAATAATATGGCTACTTGAAAGAAAATGTTACAAAAAAAAGGAAAACGATATTTCATTACACACAAAGCATATCCATATAATTTATCAGCCACATCAAGCATATTGTCCAAAATCATTAATTCACTCTCATATGCATGCATGGATATATCTCTAACAATGCCTGCAAGGAAGGCACACACTCCCCACAAGATTGACCACAAGCACACACACATCATTACATTATGGTACATAGTTTTAATGAAAGCAGACTATACCACAGTCTTAATTATAATTTCATCCACAATAATATAAAACTTCGAACATCGGAAAAAAGAAACATTTTCTTTTCTCTCAGCCGACCCTCATCGCCATTCTCTCTGAGATCTCAGCCAAGGACCTAAGGTTGCAGTTGATAAGAGCGTTCACAAAGTAGCAAGTTTCTTCAGCTGTATTCTCCTTGGGCACATCCACGACGAATGATTCGATGACAAGTGTCCCCATTCTCCCTTCCTCGATTATCTCGGGGTGAAGCGTCATAATCGACGAGTATTCTACAACAACAACAATAAAAAAGAAGAATCCTTGAAGCACTTGCGCCAGTATAGAAAGCTAAGTCTACTAACTATCTGAAATCTTCAAGAAAATCCAGACCAGACATAAACCTTGTTCGTTATCCAAATCAATGACAATATTTGGGAAAGAAGCTAACTTTCTGTCTGACATAGGATATACATCACATGATAAAACCAACATATATAGCCGTAGACATGAGAAATCGACCAGCGATAATGGTGTTTCTCACACTTTGGTAAAGATACAAACGTGGCTCAATATGCAATCGATGATACAGATATATCAACGTCTGAGAATGTTAGACCAAAATCAAGAACTTAAGATGATGCAAACATATCACTCATAACAATACTCGATATTAGTTAGGAAACCCTAAAACTAAAAAATTTCCTCTAAACAATGCTTACCCTTAATCTGTGATCACCACCAAGAAATTTGACGCCGAGAATGTGCTGTTGATCGTCGAGCAATTCCAATCTCTCGGTGCTAGTTGTTGCAGGGAGGCCCGACCTTATATCGACTTCTCTCACGCTGCCAATCTTTAGATCGCCGCCTTGAACGGTGCACCGCTTAACAAAGGGCTTGTACTGTTGTGGCTGATCAAATCTTCTTACCACTGACCATACCTAGGATAGGAAGAACACAGCTTTAGTTTCTTAGATTTTTGCATCAAGAAAATCAGACCCATATGTATGAGGAAACCTAGGAATTTTCCCACAAACGAACTGAGGTTTTTTCAAGCGTTTTATCGACGCAATCATCCTACTAAAAACAGAGTAATCCCAAAAATCACATGTAATTTCCGTCATCATCTGTGTTCGAATCTGAAATAAAATAACTCCCCTGTTTGACAGACCTTTCAAGAATCAACATAAACCCACAAAAAGGGACTCAATACATAACATGGACGGAGACGTAAAAGACTGAAAATCATAAATTTTACATCTTTTACAAAAAGAAAACCATGAACGCAGCTGTAGAAAGTTTCGATTCTTTTTAGGCTTACGATGTCGACAGGGGCTTTGATGTGCTTGATAACAGATGACGAACACTGGTTCTCAGCAGATGATGTTCGTGGAATCTACTTATGTACTGTTTCCTCCATATCTCTTCTTCAGGGTCTGAACTATGAAGGTTCTTCTGATCAGTGAGACTATCTATAGAACTGTAGTAGTGAGGTGAGTGTGATGAGTGTTGCTACATATGCATTTGCGAGGTTCGTTTTATAACAAAGTACATAAACGTTGCCATAAAAAGATTCGAAAATAGCGTTTCTTTAATATATCGACACGTTTCTTTCTTTTTTGAGATATCAAAGATAATAACTAAGTTGGCCAGGCCAATTAATTGGTTTTCTCGATAATTCCGACTAGAGACCATGGGTTTAAATTTTACTTAACTCGTCTTGTAATGACTGTAGGTGGAGTTAAAAGGGGTTTCATAAAACAATTGTAAACTTTCACCAAAAATATCGACATTTAATTTTTTCTTAAGTTAACCAAATGAGAATTCATGGAATAAATCTTCAATGTTTGGAATTAATTGTTCGCGAGCCGCCTCATGTTAAAAGCCTGGGATTGCTGCGACGTCCCTCGGCTTAGGTTAGTCGGTTTTTCTTTCTTTCGTTTTTTCATAGTATTGTAAAAATTGGTAATAAAAGAGAGATTTTCAAGAGTACTAACAAATTAGAGAGCATATGTAGTGTAGTGTAGATGTGTTTTTATGTCCCCTCCCTCCATATACTACGGAAATATTCAAAAAGTATATATATTACGTTGAAATTTCTCTATATTTATTTACTTGGCCCGAACCGGATAGTCTAACATAATGAGCTTTACTTTTTTTAGGCTTTTTATATAAAAAAAATTGCATGAGAATACTTGATCGTGAAAAAAACATTTCGGTTCTTTGGAGGTACGGGAACAAATGATAGTTCAGATTCGCCTCTAGCAATTTTGTAAGTGAGACCATTCAATTAACCATTTGAATAAACCATTCGAATTAACCATTCGAATAAACCATTCGAGTTAACGATTCGAGTAAACCATTCGAGTTAGCCTAGAGAATTCGAATTACCCATGAAGTATCGAATAACCAATTCGAATGATATGCTCTGCCGCTTCTTTGCGAATTGAGAGAAATAATTTAAAGTAAATAGAAAAGTCTGCCGATTGGGTTTTCGGGTCGCGAAGTTTTGTCGCGGGCCCAAAAAGATTTTCAATGTGTGAGTAAAATAAGTTTGCGCGGGCTAGAGTTCGGATTTCGCGGGCTGACGCAGTTCGCGAGTTGTGAGAGAAGTCGCGGGCCGACATTAAGTTCTCGCAGGCCGACTCACTTTCGCGGGGTGATTCCTGTGAGTGGCGTCGGGCTACGCGCGGGCTTAAACCAGGTTTCGCGGGCCCGATCAAACGATTCGCTAACTCGGCGAAGGTTTCGCGAATCGGGGCGTTGACTCGATGCTTTACGGGTTGACCAATTCAAATCGTGCGATTTGCGAAGCGCGGCGAGTGATTTCACGAAGTCGGGCGTTGCCCCGAATGTTTCGCGGGTTGACCAGCTTTTAAAATGTTGGATCGGGCGAAATTGGGTTTGGACTTTGACCAGAGTTGACTAACGGATTTAATTTTGGACTTTGCTCTATTTCAGGCCCAATACTTTTAAATAAAATTATTTTCAGCCCAAATCAATTTTAAAATAAAATATTGTCGTACTATGACTTATATTTTCGGGTCAAGCCATATTTTAAATTATAAATTTGGATTTTAAAACATTCGGCATAGTTCGGTAGTTATACCCGTTAGGTGATCTAATTTCGTAAAGACACGTCGCGTGCTATATGTGATTTAGTTATGTGCGCATTGCACTACATGTCACGTGAGAAATGGTGGTACCGTATTTGTACGGTGACGCCTTACGGTGTCGGATGAGTGGGATAGAGAGACCTATATTGATCGTCAGGTCTAGACTCGATTGGGCACCTGGTGGGAGATAGAGTTTGCAACACCTGTCTACTCGGGATTGGGCCACCCAAGGTGTATACCACCGGATATATTTGGCTCAGGGACGACTGACAGATGTGAGATTCCTGTCGACCCGGGTCAGTGGTACACTACTCGGGGAAAACCGTCTGGTTGAGATTGTGTGCGGAAGGATCGCCCGGCAAGGCCGGCGTGGGCTACCGCATGGTTTATGGCGTACTTTGCCATAAACCGAGTGGGTGCCGGGTCTAGCCGAGGGCCCTGTTATGTATGAGACGTGTTGTAGGAACTGAGCGTGCATTATCATGTTGTGAGAACTGGGACTGGGATGAGTGCACGAATGCATCGCATATTTTTACTACCACCAACTGGGCAGTTTTGCTCAGAGTTTTATTTTTATAGGTGAGACCGAGCCTGACACCGATGGGTGTCAGGGTTAGCTGTAGGCTGGCTGGCGCCGGTGACTCCACGGGCTTTTGAGGGCGACGCAGTACATAGGACGTGACCTGTGGAACGGTGTAGGATAGTGAAGTCGGGTTAGATTTTGGGGCTTCGACCTGGTGTAATGTAGTGACGCTTTTGTGTAAAAACCCGACTCTTAGTTATTTATGTAAATTATTTTCCTTAAAAGTTTTTGATAGATCGGGTCCTCCGCGACTTTCGCTGCGGAAATCCGCCTAGTAATTTAACGAGGAAGTAGGGTCGCCACAGGTGGTATCAGAGTGTTAGGTTTTAGATTCTGAAGACTGTCCATGTATTGCCGCTCAGAAGCCGGGAGAACCAGCCTTTCCTGTAAGTATTATGTGTTTCGATGTGATTATGTGATCTGATATGTGCTCGTTTATGTGTACTAGCTAGCATTCGGGAATGTCGAGGGGTAGACCTAGACGTGAGTTTGTAGGAGAGTCAAGTCGACGGGACGAACTTGAGTCCCTGACTCGTGAAAACGACACCATCCGACGGCTGACTGAATCGATCCAGCGTCAGTCAGACCAGATCAATGATCTTATCAACCACCGAAGCTCATCTGAGCACAGTTCCTCCCCGCTTTGTGATCACGTGGAGATCATTGGGGAGAGATTCCGTAAACTAAATCCCCAACTTTTGCCGAGGCCACTAACCCTGCAGTTGCCGAAGACTGGATCGGCACAATTGAAGATCTTTTCATCTATAGCCGCGTGCCGAACAATGAGAAGGTACTGTGTGTCCTTTCCCTACTCGGGGAAATGCGCGTTTCTGATGGAACACCGTAAAGGTGTTAGAAGACCCTGTAGCAATGATGTGGGAACAGGGAGCTCTTTTACGGTAAATATTTCACTACTCACGACCAAGAGCAGCGAATGTACGAATTCACGGACTTGAAGCAAGACCGTATGCCAGTAGCAGAGTACATTCGCAAATTCGAGGAGTTAACCCGTTTTGCTCATCATCTCGTGGCAACGAATATGTTGAAGGTTACGAGATTCCTTCGGGGACTAAACCCGAATTCTATTGAGATCTAAGTGTGGTGGGTGTATGCCAGCTGGAATTCCGCCAAGCAACGGAGCGTGCGCTAATAGCCGAACAGGCAGAATGAGTGGTGAGGGAAGCTCAGGAAGCGAATATGAAGAGAGAGAGAGAGCCAGCAAGGATGAAGCAGTCAGAAATGTCAGTTCTTCGGCAAGGGCCCGAAGAATAAAGGCAATCGACCGGGTCGGCAGGTGTGGCGCCCGAACATGAATCAGGGACCGAATAACATAACCTAACAAACCTCAGTTTCAGTGCCACAGTGCCAACAATGTGGGCGAAATCACTTCGGCATATGCTACCCACGACCGGGGCAGAATCTGCAATGTTTCCGATGTCGAGAGGCGGGACATATCGCACGGAGCTGCATGAAGGGTCAGTCTTTACTACAGAATCAGCCTCAGAATCTAATCAGACCTCCACCCGTACCTGCACGAGTTTTCATGATAACCAACGAGGATGCGGAGGCGAACCCAGCCGTGATGACTGGTACGTGGAACATCGTTCACGTAACATTTTACATTCTGATCGACTCCAGAGCCACACACTCGTTTGTGTCGGCCAATTTCGTGACCAGGGCGGGAATATATCCCACCCGTTCCTTGTGCAACTACATAATTTTCTTACCCCACGGGGATTCAACTCGGACAAATCTAGTAGTAGAAAATTGTTCCGTTAGAATCGAGGGTAGAGAATTGAATGTAGATCTGATAATGATCCCGATGAATGATTACGACATTATATCCGGGATGGATTGGCTCTCAAAATACGAAGTATTTACAAACTGCGCGGAGAAAATAGTTAGGTTTCAATCAACCGAGGGAGGAGAGTTTGAATTCACGGGAAAGACAAACATTAAACCAATCCCATGGATTTCTGCCTTGAAAGCCCAGCGACTCGTAAATACGGGTTGCGAGTCATTTCTGGTCTTTGCGGTGAAAGCCGAAGGATCTTCTCTGCCGAATCTTGAGGAGGTCCCGGTAGTGAACGAATATCCTGATGTATTTCCCGAGGATCTCTTGGGATTACCCCCATATCGAGAAAATTGAATTTGTAATCAATCTTGTACCGGGAGTTGCCCCAATCTCTAAAGCCCCGTATCGGTTAGCACCGAATGAATTGCGGGAGCTGAAAGAGCAATTGGAAGAATTGTTGCAGAAGGGTTTTATTCAACCCAGTTTCTCGCCGTGGGGAGCCCCAATACTATTCGTAAAGAAGAAAGATGGGTCGATGAGTCTGTGCATTGATTATCGTGAGCTCAACAAAATCACGATAAAGAACAAGTACCCGTTACCGAGAATAGATGATTTATTCGATAAACTACAAGGGGCAACAGTGTTCTCAAAGATCGACCTACGTTCCGGTTACCATCAGTTGAAGATCCGTGAGAAGGATGTTCCGAAAACTGCGTTCAGCACGAGGTACGGCCACTACGAATTCTTGGGCATGCCTTTCGGGCTAACGAACGCCTCACCTGCTTTCATGGATCTGATGAACCGGGTATTTAAAGATTTTCTGGACCACTTTGTTATCGTCTTTATTGACGATATCTTCATCTACTCTAAGACGAACGAAGAACACGAGGGAGGAACACTTGAGGATGGTCCTCGGGGAATTCTTCGGGAGAAGTAACTATTTGCCAAGTTTAAGAAGTGGGAATTTTGGTTGGAACAAGTGGCATTTCTGGGGCATATCATTTCGGGAAGTGGAGTTTCAGTGGACCCCAGCAAGATTGAAGCAATAGAAAATTGGTCACGACCGACCACTCTCACTGAAGTTAGAAATTTTCTAGGGCTTGCTGGATATTACAGAAAGTTTATCAAAGAATTTTCCAGTATTGCCTCAACGCTCACAAACCTGACGAAGAAGAATGTTCCGTTCAAGTGGACAGAAGAATATGAGCAGAGTTTCCAGTAGCTGAAGGAAAGACTGATGATTGCTCTAGTTCTAACAACACCTTCGGTACTGAAGGATTTTCAGTTTATAGTGATGCCTCGAAGATGGCTTGGGGTGTGCGTGTGATTGCATAACGGGAAACCGTACGAGAAGAATTACCCTACCCATGATCTGGAACTCACTGTGGTAGTGTTTGCTCTCAAAATTCGGCGATCTGTACGGAAAACGATGCGAGATCTTTACGGATCATAAGAGCCTGAAGTACTTCTTCACACAGAAGGAGTTGAATATGAGGTAATGACGATGGCTCGAACTAGTGAAGGACTACGACTGCCTGATAAATTATCACCTAAGAAAAAACTAATGTAGCACCAGATGCTTTGAGCCGAAAGGCCGTGAGTACCGAATTGAGTCGACTCGGAGTTGAGGTTATCAACTTCGGGGAAATTGAGGCGAAATTAGCAGCGGTTGTGGCGCCCCGCCATCCACTAACCTATTCTCCGTTACCTTACGTGCCTATGTGAGTTGTAAGTTGAAATACATGCGAAAATGCGTAATAACTTTTTCCATTGATGTAATGGAGAACGTACTTTACATAACAAAAAGAATACTTCCAATTTTTTATACATAGGGGATGCGTCTATGCGCAGCAAAAGAAATCTAAGTCGCCCGGCCACACAGGTCGTCATCCATGTACACTCCGCCTCTCAAAAGTCGCTGGAAGCTTCAAAATATGCCTTGCCATCAAACGATCACGTACCGTGGTCTTGTGAACCTACAACGCATAACGTAAGGGATGAGTGGCCAGGCTCAATAAGCAGAAACTATGCATGATGTGCACGTGTCAACCCCCGCAACGGTAATCCGCGCCGATGCATCTATTACTCGTACTGTCTTCACTCAGGGCCCTCGGCTAGCTAACTATGCACCATAAAAGAGCTCTATCGTATATACGTGACAGTGACCTACACTGGGTAGCCTACGCTAGGTTTCCCTAGGGTCGCGCCCTCCCAGGTCGTCCCCTCTGCCATGCGGTAGCCTACGCTAGGATTCTTCCTAGGTCGCTCCTTCCAAGTCGCTACTTCCTGCCAACATTGACGATTCATCAACACCGCCGGGGGCATCAACCCTATTCACATTAATACCATCGGCAGCGCATCAACGCTGTCCGTATATCCGACGACGCATCAACGTCGTCTCGGTGCCATAGAAGCCGCCCTTGACTCAACTTGAGTTGACAACAAATGCCCACATCGGCAAGTATCGATCTCTTTCAAGCGATATATAATATGCATACTCAACCCGCACAACCCCCACATATGATCATGCATGCTCGTGAATATGCAACGTCAACTAATACTATGCTGCTTACCATGAATAGACATATAAATTATTTCACATAAGACCATCTCCAACCGAAAACTCATTCTCAAACTCAAACTCATTCGCAAACTCAAAATGCAGTAATTCTTCTCCAACCGAGAAACTCATTTTCAAACTCAATTCACACAACTTTTCAATATACCCACATATTTTACAAATTTTCAAAACACACTTTCCAAAAATGCACTTTCCCAAAAAATTTCAAAACCTATTTTAAAATTATATTATATTTAAATAAGATTAACTATTTCCGTAATATTTTTATTTTAAAATTAATTATAACATAAAATTAAGTTAAGCTTTCAGATTTATTAATAATAATTTATTTTATTGTTGAATAAAATTATCATATATTTTTTCATACACTATTTTGAATTATGACAACTTTTTTTTATCAACCTTCCAATTTTATGCTCGGTTTTTAAGTTTTTATAACACTAACCTTTTTTAAAACTTTTTATTTTTTTTATTGTTTTTTATGTTTTTTTATAGTAAACGGTACATTTGTGTTGTTTTCTATAAAAGTGATAAAGATAAAAACTGACATAAAAGAAAGAAATAAATAAAAAATAGAAAAAATAAAAACTTTCTCATTCCTTGTCATCATCTTCTTCGCCCGTCTTCTTCCTCATTTCATCCCAATCAATTTTTCTTCCCATCGATCACTAATCATGACTAAAAATATCAATAATAAAAAAAATCCCCAGTAGCGGTGAACAGTGGCGTATAGCGGTTTTTCTGGGGCAAATGTTTAATTTCAGTAAGATTTGCGATTATGAACAGTACCGACGCAAATTTGCGTTTTTGGAGTGAGAGAAATGTCATAAACGCATTTTCCGTTCTACTTTGCAGTCCGATTGGAGAAAAAAATTGGGTTTGGATGGGATTTGAGGATCGATTGGAGATGGCCTAATGCAGGTAAACACAGAAGCACGTAAGTAGCATAAATTAGGCACGTACAACATTGTTATGTGTTGTAGTTGAAGTGGAGTTTCCACTTACCTGTCGTCCGCATTAAGCTAATTTACTGCTTCGAGAATTGCCTAACGTTCGACCTTTAAATATAAATATTCATGCATTAGTGTCGTCTCTTGATTAACGGACTAGACTGGAATACTTAAATTTAGTTATACTAATTTGCTAAGTTTCTAAAGCACTTGTTTTCTACACTAAGTCATGTTAGCATTTAATTATAATTTATGTATATAGGCATTTCGGCGAAAGTTGAGTATTATTAAGGTTGGATTCGCCCGATTGATATATGCATGGAATCACCCGTTTTATATGATGCATGGCTTGCTTTCGGTCGATCTTCATTGCCCATGTCGTCCAATTTACGAATCGTCGTGTTCCCCAATCACAAAATCGCCCGATGCATGGTATAGAGGACCTCAAATCGCCCGATTGAGTTGGCTTTGATCACGTTTTTGCCCGATTGGTAAACGCATGGAATAGCCCGATTCTATTTTCATTCTCCATACAGTCGCCCGATTTGTCGAGTCCCTTACTTGATTTCGCCCGATTTAAGAAGCTTGCATGGTATAAAATCCCTCAAATCGTCCGATCTATGCATGCCTTTATCATGGTTTCGCCGTGTATTCAAATAGACACCAAATCGCCCGATTTAACAAGTTTTATTCCTAGTTTCGATCGAAACCTATATTATCCAATTCAAGAATCACCCGACTTGTACTTATATCACCTAACCTTTCGCCGTGTTCTATACTTATCATAAAATCGCCCGATATTTCATATCAATCGGCCGAAAGCTTCAAATCTTCAAACATTCATACCTTCAAACTCAATCCTTACAACGACTTTGCAGAACTCCTAGATTCTAGGGTTTTCCCTTCTACTTTCAAATTATTGGTTCAACTCAAGGATCGATTTATACTTAACTTCTGAGCCTTAAAACATGCTACTACTAACCACAAATTTCATTTACCCCAAGATATTACCCATCGTGAATCTATACCTTAAACTAGGGTTTTTGGAGTATTTCTTACACTTTAATTCCTACATTTCCTTGGCTTCTAAGGTTAGAGTTCTTGCATAAGCACTAAGCTACGAATTTACAAAGTTTATGGGAGATATTTCACTTACCAATCTCGAATTTCAGACTTGCTTGTGATATTTTTTGTTAAAACTCCTCTCGGCCCTTTTCTTCTTCTTTTTGTTTGAGTTTTATGTTTTTATGAGGGTTTTCTCTTTTTCTTATTCCTTATATTAATTCTTACCTAACATTTCCTTAGTTTACTGGATAATTATTAGACCTAAACTTAGAGTAATGGGTTGATGCGATAAGTAGGTGACTAATAATTTCCATCACACGTTAAGAAACCTTCTCATGAGTCCTAGTCAATTCGATTATTGACTTAAGAATCGCCTGATTCCCTTACCTCAATTGCTTCGGCGATTTCTGTGGCGCCCCGCCATCCACTAACCTATTCTACGTTATCTTACGTGCCTATGTGAGTTGTGAGTTGAAATACATGCGAAAATGCGTAATAACTTTTTCCATTGATGTAATGGAGAGCGTACTTTACATAACAAAAGAATACTTCCAATTTTTTATACACAGGGAATGTGTCTTCGCAGCAAAAGAAATCTATGTCGCCCGGCCACACAGGTCGTCATCCATGTACACTCCGCCTCTCAAAAGTCGCTAGAAGCTTCAAAAGATGTCTTGCCATCAAACGATCACGTACCGTGGTCATGTGAACCTACAATACATAACGTAAGGGATGAGCCGCCCGGCTTAGTAAGCAGAAACTATGCATGATGTGCACGTGGCAACCCCCGCAACGGCAATCCGCGCCGATGCATCTATTACTCGTACTGATGCGGGTTACGGACCCCCCCATCAACAAGATTTATGGTCCGGGAAATCAAGGTGAGGGCCGAAATGGATGAAATCGTGGTGGATGATATAAATAAGGACGGAAAATGTAAAGGGACAGAGATTTACGTGGTTCGGATTCGGATGAATCCTACGTCCACGGACCGCCGAAGAATATTCACTATTAATCAAGGAGGATTACACCCTCAATCTCGCATTCTCTCATATTTACAAGTGATTCCAAGCACTAAAGGGTGAAGAGGAGATAAAGAGAGGGAGAGAGAGTGTCTATGTGTGTTCGGCCAGCCACCCTTTTTGAAGACCCTTGGGCTGCCCCTCTTTGGCGCCTATAAAAGGAGTTCCTTGGCCACAACTTAAGCTTTGTCTTCACCATCCAAACACACACACCTAGCTTAGGCACTTGTAGCTTGTAGCTTGTAGCTCGTCCTTTGCTTGTATACGAAAGTGTAAAGCCACATCGTGTACTCCCAATTAATAAAATGATTGGGTTGGGAGATTCTCCCGTAAATTCTAAGTGTCTAATTCTGCAAAGCGTGCGTGTGTTTATATAGGCTTATCAGCAAGGTCCCGCCCATACCTTGCCGGTCGGCCAAGTCCCACTTCTTAGCAAAAAAACATTTCTTAGTAAAGTGAGGTCGTGACAAGTTTGGGTTAGTGTGTGTGGGGGCGTGTGGAAGATGACGTAAAATGGATAAGAGCCCCTATTTATACTATAGGCGCATCTAGGTTTTAATACTGCTCTCTTTCGTCAGGTCTCCAGACGCTTCCTTAGCTCTCTCGACTGCTCCTTAAGTCCCTCCGAATAGTTCCGTAGCTCTCTGGAATATCTTCCGAGCTCCTTTAAATATCACCTTCGTACCTTGTCCTTGTCGAATCTCGTACCTAGTACTTGCCTACTTCAGACCCGACCTCCTACTCTGCTCTTTATGAGTTGTCAAGTTAGGAGGAATGCTGGATCGAAGGTCACCCCTATCACGTACTATCTTCACTCAGGGCCCTCGGCTAGCTAACTATGCACCGTAAAAGAGCTCTATCGTATATACGTGATAGTGACCTATGCTGGGTAGCCTACACTAGGTTTCCCTAGGTCGCACCCTCCCAGGTCGTCCCCTCTGCCATGCGATAGCCTACGCTGGTAGCCTACGCTAGGATTCCCCCTAGGTCGCTCCTTCCAGGTCGCTCCTTTCCGCCAACATCGACGATGCATCAACACCGTCAGGGCATCAACCCTATTAACACATTAATACCATTGGCAGCGCATCAATGCTTTCCGTATATCCGACGACGCATCAACGTCGTCTCGGTGCCATAGAAGCCGCCCTTGACTCAACTATGAGTCGAAAACAAATGCCTACATCGACAAGTATCGATCGCTTTCAAGCTATATAAGATGCATACTCAACCCACACAACCCCCACATATGATCATGCATGCTCGTGAATATTAAACATCAACTAATACTAGGCTGCTTACCGTGCATAGATATAAATTATTTAACATAATGCAGGTAAAGACAGAAGCACGTAAGTTGCATAAATTAGGCACGTACAACATTGTTATGTGTTGTAGTTGAAGTGGAGTTTCCACTTACATGTCGTCCGCGTTAAGCTAATTTACTGCTTCCAGAAATGCCTACAGTTCGACCTTTAAATATAATATTCATGCATTAGTGTCGTCTCTTGATTAATGGACTAGACTGAATACTTAAATTTAGTTATATTGATTTGCTAAGTTTCTAAGTCACTCGTTTCCTACACTAAGTCATGTTAATATTTAAATTATAACCTATATATATAGGCATTTCGGTGAAAGTTGAGTATTATTAAGGTTGGATTTGCCGGATTGATGTATGCATGGAATCGTCCATTTTGTATCATGCATGGCTTGCTTTCGGTCGATCTTCATTGCCCATGTCGTTCGATTTAAGAATCGCTGCATTCCTCAATCACGAAATCGCCCGATGCATGGTATAAAGGACCTCAAATCGCCCGTTTGAGTTGGCTTTGAACGGTTTTCGCCGCTTGGTAAACGCATAATCACCCGATTCTATTTTCATTCTCCATACATTCGCCTGATTTGTCGAGTCCCCCTTACTTGATTTCGCCCGATTTAAGAAGCTTGCATGGTATAAAACCCCTCAAATCGTCCGATCTGTGCATGCCTTTATCATGGTTTCGCCGTGTATTCAAATTGACACCAACTCGCCCGATTTAACATGTTTTATTCCTAGCTTCGATCGAAACCTATATTATCCAGTTCAAGAATCGCCCGACTTGTGCTTATATCACCTAACCTTTCGTCGTGTTCTATAATTATCTATAAAATCGCCCGAAATTTCATATGCTCCTCATCAATCGGCCGAAAGCTTCAAATCTTCAAACATTCATACCTTCAAACTCAATCCTTACAACGATTTTCCAGAACTCCTAAATTCTAGGGTTTTCCCTTCTACTTTAAAAGTATTGGTTCAACTCGAGGATCGATTCATACTTAAGTTCTAAGCCTTGAAACATGCTAGTACTAACCAAAAATTTCATTTACCCCAAGATATTACCCATCGTGAATCTATACCTTAAACTAGGGTTTTTGAAGTCTTTCTTACACTTTAATTCCTACATTTCCTTGGCTTCTAAGGTTAGAGTTCTTGCATAAGCACTAAGCTACGAATTTACAAAGTTTATGGGAGATATTTCACTTACCAATCTCGAGTTTCAGACTTGCTTGTGATGTTTTTTGTGAAAACTCCTCTCGGCCCTTTTCTTCTTCTTTTTGTTTGAGTTTTATGTTTTTATGAGGGTTTTCTCTTTTTATTATTCCTTATATTAATTCTTATCTAACGTTTCTGTAGAAGATCAATTCTAATTGTGTTTTGATTTCATTAGTTGTCCTTGTATTTAGGGGTTTTTCTTTTATTTGTCCTTAGATTAGGACTAGATAGATATTTATACCAAATGTGTTTGGTATAAATACTTTGTAATCAATCGCAATCAATAGAGAAAGTTTTGGAAATTGATCCATCCACTTTGAAAGGCTTGCAATTCAATTTCTAGAGAGAGAAACAATAGTAACTTTCTCACTCTACTCGAATTCTCTCTCTTGTTCTTCAATTGAGTTTTTCGATCGAATCTTAATGTCAATCATTATCATCGAGTTACTTAGAATTCATGCCTAGGATCATGGAGTTGTTAATCGTAGGACCTAACAATTGGTATCAGAGCAGATTCGTTCTGTTTTGAATCGAAAATTGTTAGAATTGGATTGAAAATTTTTCTGATTACTGTTCATCGAAGAACAGTTTGGTGCGAAAAATTATTTTCGATCCAATAGCTTAACTCTGTGCTTAGTTGATTTGAATTTGATGTTTCTGTGGTCGCTTAAGTGCTAAATGTTGATTGCGATCAGACTTGTAGCTGTTTGAACTTTGTTTTAAGGATTAAATTGATTATGTGATTTACTGTTTGCGAAGAACATGAAGAACACGTTCTGATTTTGATCAATTTCGACATATTTTGCTTCATAACGTGTATATTGCTTGTTCGTGCGTAGTTAGTAAATGATTGCGAGCAATTACCTAAAATTTCACTGTCTAATTCGTTGTTTTTGCTTGAATCTGTGTTAATCGTATTCTGTGATTTTTCTCGATCGTTCTAATTTTTCTCGCTAGGTTTACGATCAGATTAATTTCTCGATCGAAAAACTTGGCGCGAGAATTTTTCTCGGTCAGAATACGAAGTCAGTGCTAAAACGTCAACACTAGAAACGATTTTAGTTAGAAATATTTCTCGAGCATTATTCAGCGAAAATCTTTTTCGAGAGAGACCAATTTTGACTTTGCATGCGTAAAAACTTCCTCTCGAGAAACATTTTCGGTCAGACCTTTAAAGTTTGACCAAGCTAAAAATCATTTACACGCGAGAAACTTTTCTAGTCAACAGATTTATTTTGACTTGTCAAGAAACTTACTAACGTACTGTTTCTTTACGATCGAAATAAATTCACGATTTGGATATTTTTCTCGACCGAACGATTTTTGGCAATTTATTTTGCTCGAAAAATATTTCGCTGACAGACTTTCTCGCACGAGAACAATACACATTATATTCTATTTCGACGAAATTATATTCAATCAAACTTTAAAGATTGAATCGAAAATAATTCTCGAACTATTTTACGAATCAAACGCTACTAACGAACTTTGTCAGTTGTGAAGCACATTACATCATCTTCAAACCTTCAAAACACTTAACGAAGATCCTTCAACAACTCTACTACAAAACAAGATGGATGCATACTCGCTTGGAAATGATAATCGTCCACCGATTTTGCAACGAGACGAATACACCGTTTGAAGAAGCCGCTTCCTCAATTTCATAGCTTTGAAAGATCAAGCTGAAAATTTACTGAGTTCACTATAAGATGGACCCGCACAGTTTTGGGTCAATATTCCCGGTGATGACACAGTGACTCCTCAAATTCCCGCATCTAGGCGACTGAAGGAGCCTAGGGAGTATTCTATTGAGGAGAGGGCACGAGCCAAGGCTGATCTAGTAGCCATGAATACTCTTATGCAGGGCATCCCCAACGACATATATAGACATATTGATAGCCTTTCATCGGCTAAGGGAATGTGAGACGAACTGCATAGAATGATGCAGAGGACGGAAGTCGGCATAAAGGCCAAAAAGGCGAATATCCTCACCGCTTACGACTCCTTCAAAGCAAAGCCGGAGGAAAGTCTATATGAGATCTACCAAAGATACCTCACTCTTCTCAACGAGATGAGGAAGATAGAAATCACGAAGACCAACATGGAGACAAAAATTAAATTTCTCTCTTCCCCGCCCGTAGAATGGAAAAAGATATCCACTCAAATTCGACAGAATAAAGATCTAGAGGAGCTGGATATCCATGCCGTGTTTGACTATCTCGCACAACATGAGGATGATATTAGCGAGATTCAAAAGGAAGGGCAAGCGGATCGAAGACACTGTTGCCTTAGTCTCAGAGAAGAGGAGCTCAAAGCTAAGAAAAGAAAAGATCGTTAGGCCTCCTTCACCTTCAGAGTCGGAAGAAGAATCGGACTCCGACGTTGAGCCAAATATAAAAGCCCTAGGGAAACAGTTGGCCTTGATAGAAAAAATGATGAGCAAGAAGTACTTCAAGAAGAAGTCTTCAACCTTAGCCAACAGACTTCGGGCTACAAGCTCCAAAAAACAAAGAACGTGCACCAGAGAGCTCCAAAGTCAAGATCCCAAAAGAGGCTAACAAATGCTTCAATTGTGGCAAGCCAGGTCACTTTGCCAGAGAGTGCACTCTTCCGAAGAAGAGAGATGCCAACTACTACTCCAGGAAGCTTCAATTGACTAAACAGAAGGAAGCTGGAGTAGCTCTCATGGCCGAACAACACCAATGGCTCGATAACACGTCGAGTTCTGAAGTAGAGAATCTAGCCCTGATGGCCCGTATCGACCATGAATCGGATGCTGAAACTGCCAATAATACGGACGACGAAAACAAATCCACCACTTCACAAGAGGTAGTCTCTTCTTCCACATTATTGACCATGTTAGATTCATATCAAAAACAATATGCTAACATGAAACGTGAGCAGAAAAGTATTAAGGAAGTAGATGATAAAATTTCTAGGTCTCAGGAGAGGATAAATAGTCTCGAATCAGAACTTAGGAGCTCTAGTGCTAAAGTAGAAGAACTTACTAAGAGCCGACATTCTAGAGAGACTAGTCAACCTCAAATAGGACAGCATAGCGAAAAGATTAAGGAGTTAGAAGACAGGCTAGCAAATAACTATAATAGCTTGGTTAGAAATCTCAATGAGAAAGCCTCCCTAAATTGTAGGATAACCGAAGCTACCACTAAGATCACTAACATAGAAGCTCAATTAGAAATATCAAATGCAAAGATTAGTGAGCTTAGTAAAGAACTAGACGCCTGTCAAGCCGCCAAACTGACGGTAGAAAATAATTATGCTCTCCTAGGTGAGGAACGCAAGAAACTATATGCTAAAATTAAGAAATTAGATGATATAGTTACGCGTAGGGGACAATCCGAACAGACAATACTTTTTAACAAGCCCAAGGATATAGAGTTCTATAATGCTATAGAAGGTATAGGTTTCACTAACCCACGAGTTCTACGGAAAAAGGAAATGTATGATAGTAAGCACATGGGTTTAGGAGTAACCTCTCTTAGAGAATTCACTGAATCGACATACCAAAATAATTATGATTCATCTATGAGAAAAACCTCACATGGGCCTGAGATCACCTTTGACTACACTGAACAAAATGAAAGAGACAGAAATATGAAACCTTCTTTAACCCCTGTCTATGATTTAGCTCAAGTCCTACCTCCGAATCTCAAGCACACAACGAGGAAGTCAAAGACGTTCATTCTAAAAATTCTCTCTACATACCTCCTCTAATAAAACAGATAGAGGAATCTCAAGCTAAATTAGACAAAGAAAGAGATAATTTCGAAGCTGAAAAGAAAAAGTTCTTAAATGAGATGAAAAATCTCAAAGCTTCCTCATCCTCCCAAACTACCTCTCACGCTATCCTGCGAAGCTTGAAAATCGAAAGATCAAAAGTGTATTAATAATTCTGATAAGAGTGCTAAGACTAAATCTAGTTTACCTACGTCTATAGGGAGCGTAGGGCAAGCACTAGAATCGAAGGCGAGAGTGTCTAGTCTTAAGAAGGAGCAAGTAGATTTGAGTATGATTAAGAATGTTACTCCTTCTGTACGAATAAATGACACTCGTAGAAATAAAAGAGCCATTTCTTCACTTAAAGTAATTGCTTCTACGTGTACTCTTCAGCCCATCACCTTTAGAAGTACCAACTACGAAATAGGCTCTACATCCAAAGCTAAAGTTAATCATTCTGAAACAAATGCCACTAGGAAGACTCGTAGGAAACAAGATCCAGCCATAAAGAAAGTTTATGGCGCCATACATGCTTGTACTCACCTAAGGTATCCTGTAAAGATTGAATCCCCTAAGCACCTTAGGAGATTATCAAAAGAAAAGATCTTTTCTTCAGTCAAGCCTACCAAAGCATTTGTACGTGCTTGAATTAACCTTCCCTGCAAGGTTCAACCCAAATGGGTTCCTAAATCTCCGCCTAGGACGACAAAAGCCGAAAAGGCCAAGTCACCTAAAAGGGCAACACCCAAAACCACTTCTACGAAAGTGACTTGGGTTATTAAAACTCCCTCAAGTAGTAATTTAGGAATCATATCTGAACCTAAAACTAAATCTGCTAATCTGAGAGGACCCATTCTTAAGTGGGTACCTAAAGCTCTCTAAATTGTTTTTGCAGATCCAACATGTGTGGTACCTTGACTCTGGTTGCTCCACACACATGACGGGAAATAAAGAGCTGCTGAGCAACTATCAACACCGACTGAATGGTAAAGTCAGGTTTGGAAAGAACGTTTCAGCCCCGATTCTAGGACTTGGGGATATCATTCTGAAGAATCTGACTATAAAAGATGTCTCATACGTCGAAGGCCTCCGCCATAACTTGTTCAGCATAGGCCAGTTCAGTGACAAAGGGTTCCTGGTGGTCTTTCATGCTGACCGGTGCAGAATTTTGGACAGTCAGGACATATAACTCCTCTATGGACTTCGGAAATCCAACCTTTACACGATCAACCTGACGACCGTGCGACCCTCGACAGCTGTTTGCCTCATCTCTCAGACTGTAATTCAGAGGAACAGTTTATGGCATCAACGCATGTCTCATCTCAACATCAAAGTTCTTCAACATCTCTCAACGAAAAAGTTGGTCCACGATCTTCCAACTATAACTTTACAAAAAGAGCATCAATGTTCGGCATGCCAATTAGGAAAAATGAAGCGAGCATCACATCATATCAAACAAGTGGCCTCTACTTCACGTCCTCTGGAACTGCTACATATGGACCTCTGTGGACCGATGAAGACACAGAGCATCAATGGACGCAAGTATCTGCTGGTCATAGTCGATGACTACTCTCGCTACACATGGACAAGGTTCCTCCGAACAAAAGATGAGACAGGGGACTTGATCGTCAATTTCGTGAACACAACTCAAAATTTGCTGCAGCAGACTATCCAAGTCATTCGAACCGACAATGGCACTGTGTTCAAGAACAAATGTCTCAGTGAATTTTATCAGAAACTTGGAATAAGTCAACAATTTTCAGCCGCCAAGACTCCTCAACAGAATGGGGTAGTCGAACGAAAGAACAGAACTTTAGTGGAAGCAGCACGTACGATGTTAATTCACTCAGGCCTTCCACATTTCCTATGGACTGAAGCAGTAAATACCGCATGTTTCACAAACAGGACGATTGTTCACAGGCACTTCGACAAGACTCCATGCGAAATTATCAACAAACGAGTACCCAATATCTCTTTCTTTAAAGTCTTCGGGTGCTTTGTGGCGAACGACCGAGAGCAACGTGCTAAGTTCAACCCTAAAGCATTCGAAGCCAATTTCGTCGGGTATTCGTCAACCTCGAAAGCGTAGCGAGTATACATCAAGTCCATCCATACAATCAAAGAAAGCTACAATGTCACTTTCCACGAAGTGGCAGATATGGCTTCTGGTCACTTCAGTCCAGGACCCGTGCGCAACCCGATGGCTCCTGCACACCTCAGTTCAGGACCCGTACCTAACCAGATAGCTTCTGAATTAACAGTTCAGAACCTGTTTTCACTGGTGTGTTGGCACAAAACTAACAGAAAATGGCAACAACCTCGAATGCAATGTCAGAAGAAGCAATGAGACTTGCATTAGACGATTTGGACTCTCTCTTCGAGCCAGTATATCGGTCACACACTGCTCCACCTATAGTGGATTCTCCACCCGACGAGACCGACGTACCAAGTCCTTCTCACGTCCCTACCTCACCCGATTCAGAACTGCCACAGAATACCGAAGAACCTACAGTGGTTATTGAGGAAGAATCATCAGAGACGACAAGTGCAGCATTGGAACTTCCTCAAGCAATTGATCAATCAGAGACTACAGGAAATCTAGACCCACAGATGGCTGATGCATCGACTTCAGCCTTGCCTCATGAGCGCAAGTGGACTATAGGTCACTCGGTTGATCAGATAATTGGCGATCCTTCGGATGGAGTGAGAACACGTCGTCAACATAGTCTCTTCAGCTGCTTCTTAAGTACAAATGAGCCTACCAAGGTAGCAGACGCACTTCAAGACCCGGATTGGGTAATAGCGATGCATGATGAAATTCATCAATTCGAACGTCTTCAAGTGTGGACCTTAGTACCCCGTCCGCATGGGAAAACAATTGTCGGAACTAACTGGGTATTCAAAACAAGAAGAATGAAGATGGTGAAGTGATCCGGAACAAAGCAAGGCCAGTTGCGAAAGGATACAATCAACAGGAAGGCATCGACTACGACGAGACTTATGCTCCTGTTGCCCGAATCGAAGCTATCCGCCTTCTTTTAGCTTCTGCGGCTCACAAAGACTTCAAAGTCTATGAAAGGATGTTAAGACCACCTTTCTCAACGGCGTGCTAAAAGAAGAAGTCTACGTCGCTCAGCCGGAAGCCTCCGTTGATCAAGAACATCCCGATCACGTCTATCGATTGGACAAAGCTCTCTATGGACTAAAACAAGCCCCACGTGCTTGGTACGATGTCCTGAGTGAATTCCTCGTGAACTTTGGATTCATACGAGGAACGATAGACACAATCCTCTTCATCAAATGGCAAGACAAAGATCTGATGGTCGTCCAAGTATACGTCGATGACATCATCTTCGGATCAACTAATCCACGGCTTTGCACGAAGTTTGGAGATCTAATGCAAAGCAAGTTTGAAATGACTCACATGGGAGAGATGGAGTTCTTCTTAGGACTACAAGTCAGGCAACTCGAAGATGGGTTTTTCATCAGTCAGACAAAATACATCAAGGATATTCTGAAGAAATTCCATCAAGAACAGAGCAAGCCTCTCAGCACACCTATGTCACCAAGCTGCAAGTTGGACGCCGATCCCTCTGGAAAATCGGTCGACATCACGCTGTATCGCAGCATCATTGGATCTCTTCTCTACCTCACTTCGAGCCGGCCGGATATCATGTTTGCCACGTGCTTATGTGCCCGTTTTCAAGCCGATCCCAAGGAATCCCATATGCTCGCGGTTAAAAGGATTATGTGTTACCTTAAGGGCACTTTTACCCTTGGACTATGGTATTCAAAAGGTACGAATTTCAAACTTATTGGCTATACTGACGCTGATTATGCAGGTTGCCGAATGGACAGGAAAAGCACGTCCGGTGGCGCTCAATTTCTAGGCGAAAAACTGGTCTGCTGGTCATTCAAAAAGCAGAACTGTGTGTCAACTTCGATGGCCGAAGCGGAATACGTGGCTGCCGCAAGTTGTTGCTCTCAGATGCTGTGGATGCGGACTCAGCTTCGCGACTATGGGTACAATTTAAATAATATACCCATATATAGTGATAGTATAATATACCCATATATAGTGATAGTCAAAGTGCCATAGCTATTACTTGCAATCCTGTTCATCACTCACACACAAAACACATAGACATTAGATATCACTTTATTAAAGATCACGTAGAAAAAGGCACAATTGAAATGTACTTTGTGAACACGGAATATCAACTAGCCGACATTTTCACCAAGGCATTGGATGAAAAACGATTCCAATTCCTTGTCGGAAAATTAGGCATGTTGAATCTTCCGTGATATGTGCATTACCTTGTGCTATTAGATGCTCTATTCGATGTGTTTCCTATGCTTACATGTTTTATCTTGCGTGAATATAATAAATACAATCTATAAAAAATACTATACATATACATATAATATTTGGGGGATGACGAAATCCTTTAGGATGCTTTGATCTAAAGTCACTTAGAATTTTACCCCGACATGCGATCGATTTAATTGCTTAATTTTGTCGGTCTAAGTCGCATTCTTGTGTCTAAAGGTCATTAGGTTGCTCCACTAGACACACCGCCACTATCCATAAGTGAGGATTCAAGCCTTGTTTCTTCTTTTCTTTGGATCTATTTCTCGAGTGAGTCACACATCAATTACTTGTCTTAACTAGTGATACTTGGCTTCATACTCACCTTGCCTTAGATCGTTAGGAAAATGATAAGGGCGCTTAGGTTATTCCTCACTCGGCCTTTTAAAATTTTCCCCTCACATTAGCCCTTAGTCATCCACTTTGAGCCTTCTCCGATGTCCTTTTCTTCATTTGAATCATATTCCTAGCCTTCAACCGTATTCTATACTCTTCGGATGATTGTTCAAACGAGAAAAGGAGGGGGAGAAAACAAAAGAAAAGGGGGATGATGACAAAAGAATGCATTGCTCAACGCGCAAAAATCAGACCAAAGGAACCTGCCTTCCGACTATCTCTTAGAAGGTGGCATGGATCCTGCTGTGAACTTCTCCAACGATAATCTCGTACACTCGTCAGAACGGCTGGAAAGAGGAGCACCACGAAGTGAACCTCTCCAACGATAATCCGGTCTTATATCGAGAAACGAGAAGAGGAGCGCAGCCTTGGGTACGAACTCCATAAACGTGAACTTTTCCAAAAAGATAATCTCTGAAACCTCTCTAGGGATTAAGAGAAGAGGAGCACGGTATCGGCCCGAGAACCAACAAGAAGAACTTCGCCTACGATAATCTCCTATAGCCTCGTGGAGAAGCGGAGCTTCAGCTAGAGCATAGCATAAAATGGGATAGTTCTTAAAAGAAAAAGAGGGAGTAAAGATTGAAAAGAAGAAAGACGCCGAAAAGAAGGAGACGGACGTAGAAATGGAAGATGACGAAGAGATAAGCTTACTTTCCTCTAAATTCCTTCCCTTCTAACTCCTAGCCAAACTAAAACCCTTAGAACCCTTTGATTCCAATCAACGGTCTCTCGCTTAGGTGAAATGATTAAAAATGCCTCGATCACAGGTAAATTGACTTAAAATTGCTTGTGTTGACTTGAGCGATTTAAATATAAAAATCCCAAGTTAGAAATAATTGAGTGCAAGAGCGGCTAGTGAGAATTGTCAAAATGGATCAGTCTATGAACTTAGGACTTTAGTTTGACGACATGACCTGACGGCATTTTCTCGTAAAATTTTAGGTGTGACGATTGATCGAAGCAAAATAATCTGACCGCATATAAAAACATATTATAAAAAAAACAAAAAACTCAAAAAAAATCGCACATTCTGACATGAAATATTATGTTTCATATGCGTTGAATTGAATAAATGCTAATTTATTTTTGTTATCGCACATTCTAAATGTAATTTTAGATTGCATCGGTACTGAATGGTTTAAATGCGATAAATTTTCATTGCTCTTACCCTCATATAATATCTTCAATACATGTTTTTGGGGACCATGTATATGTGCTTACTAGGTAAATGCGTGTTATATATGCTCGTGACTTGAATTGATTTCATATGCTTGCATGTTTAGTCAATTCTCGAGCATTATTTGAGGGGGAGCAAATATGAAAATCGTGCATTAGCTCCAAATAGTTTTGACGTTTTTTTTTCTCTAAGTATTTCAGATTCCTTCGAACAAAATAAAGGAATGAGACGTCGATGCTACGAGACGAGGAGCTATTGTAACAGACCAAATATTTCAAAGGAAAACTTGCAAAAAAAATAATTGTTGATTAACTCTATTATTTCTAACATTCTTTTTTCTCTAAGAGGTACAGATTTTTCTCGCCAGGGGAGCTAGACGTTACTACACAGAAAATCCAGGGAGTTAATTGCATTTATTTTAATTCTGAGGGGAGCTTTACAAATGTGATTTTATTTGAAATAGGGGTCAATCTGAAAAGTTTAGAAGTACTTACTATCGAGAAACTGAGCATAAGAATTAATTTGCGATCATAAGTTTCTCGATCGTAAACAGTGTTGGGAACGATTTTGATTAGCCGCGATAATTTGCGATCGAGAAAATTGAATTGAAGAGCAATTTTCGCATCAAAAAATTTCTCGAGTGCAAATAGTAATGGGCCTGATCCATTTAATCGCAAACAACATTGATTTACAGCGAGTTAATAAAAGTTCACTTTTTGTCAGTCGAAAAACTTTTTCTCACGCAACCCTAAATCGTAAAAATTTCTCTCGCGAAATACTTTCACAGACAGTTCAAATTTCTCAAAAATCTTTCGATTTTCAACACCAACTTGTCTGTTTAAGGTAGAAATGAGATTCTTTTGACATTTGCGAGTGATTTAACTTCGTTAGCATCTGCATTTTGTAGTTTTTCGCATGATTGAGATTAGATTCTCGACTGTTTTTCAAAACTGAGAAAACCGTATACTATTTTACAGTGATTTAGGCATGATTATGAGTTTTATCTGAGATTAATGCCTGCACTTAAGAAAGTTTCGATGTTCTTTATTAATCTGGTAGTGTGAATCTTCGAAAAATCTGCATCTTCGACTCTGTTTTGAGTTTAGATAAAACCGGGCATTTGAATGTTTGAAGCCATCGAACAACTTTGTCGATCGCAAACAGTCTTAATTGAATTCCGATTCAATTGAGATACTGTTTGTGTCGAATTAGTTCTCGATTGATAAAACTCCGACTTAGTCGCTAAGATAGAAGATTTTGACCGAAAAATTAATTACCATCGAGAAATCTAATTAAGTTTTTTTGTAAGCGAAAAAACTTAAGCACTGAATAGACAATTTAGATGCAAATTAGATCGAGCGCAAAACATACTATCGTAAAATAGGACTTTCGATTTGATTTTATTTCGGTCGCAAAAATTTAGCAGCGAAAAATTAATTTTTCAACGCTTAATTTTTCGATCGTAAAATTCGCCGCTTAGGATTTAATTGATTGAAAAATTTCTCGACGATTGACTTAGTTTTTCGTTGACTAATTTCTCGATAGAAAAATATCACAGCGAAAATTTTTTCTTACAATCGAAAACCACATACCGCTCGACAAATTTTCTAATCGAAAAATTTTATTCAATCGAAGAAAATTTTACGATAGTAAATTTACCTGGGAATTTAATTCTCGATCGTAAATTTACGCGGAATTTTTCTCGATCATAAAATTGATCGGCTACAGTATTGATTTCAACTTCAACACTTAGAAGTTTTTTTAGTCTTTTACACTGTAGCTAACATTAGCGAATAAAATTCTTCGATCGCAAAATTAGACGGAATTCATTCAATTGAAATCAATGCATAGGAAATCAAATTGAAAATCAATTTTTTCGAGCGAAAAATATCTCGGCATGAACAGTGACATTTCCCGCGAATCAACACTTAAGAAAATTTCGAAGTTTATTCCACGCGTTATATGTTTCATTCGAAATTACAAACATGCCATTACATTTTTCAAAATCAATTATACCATATGCATACTACACGATTTCAATTCAAAATTCATCAAACTGCCTGTTACAATATTATAGTTTGATGAAATTAAATCAATTTTCGACTGAAATCTAAATTATGAACTAATGAACTTTTATATCTCTTATTTTTCAGATGGATCGCTATCCTACATATAACCACATATACGAGAAGACATTATATCTCAACGTCCACAACACGAACTTCCAATTAGACCTGACCACCTTCCGGTGTCTAGACGACTTAATCGTGTCCATTCTGCAAGGCCATCCACTATGGCATGCACTTACAGTGACGGCATCAGTGCCGATGGTCTACCTCCAGCAGTTTTGGGGGATGATCAAGAGCCTCATTTTGGACGGGGCATACCATTTCACGACGCTTGTAGGGACGAGGCACATCTGCATGGGCAAGAACGAGTTCAGAGCTCTACTTAACCTCCCTCACAGCCAAAACTACGACCCCCTCCCATCATATGAAGAACTGGTGACTGATTTCCTCCAGATGGGGTACCGTCCGCCGCTCACCAAACATGGAGATGTACGAGCAGAACATTCCTCGCCTGCCTCCGGGAGGAAACTATCAGCCACCAAGGCTCAAGTTCTTCCACAACCCAAGGCTGGTAGACCTAGCTCAGCCTTCCATGCCCATTCCACTAAACCTTCTTCGGCTTGCTGACCCCACAGGAGCTGAATATCAGAGGTACTGCCGGGAGAATCACCTCACCGAGGAGATGATTAGAGGGCCCCCGACAGATTTTGGAGTTAGCTCTCCCCAACCGCAACAACACCAAAGCCCTGAGGCCATGTTGATTGATGAAGTGGCCTAGGAGCTCGAGCAGGAGCTACTAACTCAGGACGAAGAAATTCCTGACATAGACGCCACGCTGATCGATGTTGTGGCTGCAGCGTTGGAACAAGAAGCTCCTACCGAAACATTTCAAGTGGAAGTGCCCGTACATGTAGGCTTGCTCGAAGAAACCATTGAGGAGGTTCTTCAACAAGAAGCACAGCAATGGGGCAGAGCTCGCTTCCACTGGTGACGGATCAGGCTCTAGGGGATGTTGAACGTGACCCCACTCCTCACACAGCTACCCTATCCGACACGGAGTCAGATGAGGAGATTAGCCTGATAAGACGGACTCCGAGACGACTTAGTATACAAATGGAGTCCCTCTTCCCCGCCGTCACCATCACACCAGATACCACGCTGCTCACTTCTTCAAGTGTTGCCGGCACCTCTTCGCTCAATCTTGAGCCGCAACAACCACTACTGGTGTCTGGTTCGCAGGTCCAAACCGAGCCTGTCGTAACACCCATAGAGGAGAATCTTCCAGATTCGACTCAAGGATTGGGTGGAAGTCTCGTACAGTCACAACCTCAAGTGACTGTGAGCCAACCTGAGGAGCCGGTGTCTGCTCAAGGGTTGCTAACAGGCGAATGAGCAATTTCAAGCCGCTCTCTCCGCTGCTGTTCAATCGCTTGAAGACAAAATAACAGAGAGAGTTCTTACTGCCATAGAGACATCCGCAGAGACACCGGGAAAGCACCTGTCTCCGAAGGCACCTCGTCACAACCCAACCTCACACCTCCACAACCCACTACCACCGACCCTCTACAAAATTCATCCATCCTCATCAACCCATACACCATACCCATAACCGAGCTCCACGACATCCTACTCGCCCGACTGATCGGCCTCTCCATCCGGTCGCCTCAAGAAGAGTCTCTTTACAGGCGATTGGTGGATCATCCTGAGCCACCTACTGATACTTGCCGATGCCATCCCACTCAAGACGCCGACATGACGACCCTGACGATCAGGATCATCATGAGGGGGAGAAGAGGCTAAGGACATCTACTAGTGGCCAAGGACAAGGCTCGGGCACAACGCAAACAAGCGCTGGAGCAGGTGAAAACCAAACCACCCACCAAACACAAACTACCCAAACTACCCACACCACGCACCGCACCACCACTCTAACCCGCATCGACCCACCAAACACAAACCACCCAAACCTCAGGACGCCTCCGCCCACACCACCGATTCTGACAAGCCCCTTGCTTCCGGAAGAAGAAGCAAGTGCCGCAATGCTCATAGCCCTAGCAGCTACTCAAGCTACTCCCTCGGCCGCTCCAGACCAACCGGGCCCCTCAGGACATGGCGTCAATCCACATGAGGCTCTAGATAAGTATATTTTCGACGGACAGTGGATGACCCATTCCATGCCCGAGGAGCATCTAAGACGACGGCTTCAAGACGTTCGACGTTTTCTACAATAAGCCTCCATAGACCTCGTGATCATAGAAGACGACGAGCTTCTAGAAGGTGAAGACTACGAGCGGGACATCCCAAGGCTACCAGAGTTATCGCGCAACAAACGGCTCCCTCTACAAGGCTAACGCTAGGGACCGTTCAGATCGACACGCCGTGGGAGAACATCCAAATAGAAATCCCCTTCCTCGAAGAAGTTCGTGAAAACATTTGTAGGTCACCGGAGAGAGTTAAGAAGCCGAACGAGTTCGAGCTGAGAGGGATCTCTCACTGGGATCAGCAGAAGAGGATGACCTACCTTTGGATGCTGACCAAACTTGGACCTGATGTAAGGCTGGGGATGACTAAAGAACAAGTCAAGAGCTATTATAAGAGTCCGTCCCCAATACGCCAGCTTCTCAGCGTCTTTTGTGCAAATGGAGGACTTCCAACACCTCACTACACCATCGAGCGAGTAGATAGAACTCGAGAAGATCTAAGCGAGAGCGACCTGCCGTACATCCCTGCTGCTGAGGTATACCATCTCTATCAGCTGTACGAGGAAAAGCACAAAGGTCCTCAAGGCTTCATCAAGAAAGAAGGACTCGAGGGACTCTACCGGTTCATCATGCGCCAAGTCAAGTACTTCGCCGCACACGACCTTCAGATGGCTCTGGAGAGCAACACGAAGAAGGTCAACATGACCGCTCCGCTCAACAAAGGACCTGAGATCGAAAGGCTTCCCAACAGTCACGTGCACATCAGCTCAGTCCTAGGCATCACCTACCACAATCCAATAGCCAAGAAGAATAGGTTGATGCTGAAGACTGAGATTCATAAATTTTGTGATGGGACGCTCAAGGTCGTCAGGAAAAACATCGAGCAGAGGTTCGAAGAAATCAATCGAGATACGATGCTGAGGATCCACAGGTTCGTGAGAGAACAGCCGCTCCTAATGGAACTACTAGAAAAATCAATGAGCGACTGGAGCTGAGGAACACACTCAGGAACTTTGAGCATGCTCTGGGCTTGCGCAGATCTTACTACATCCGACGAGGACAAACAGCGCGGAGACGCAATCAAGCACAAAGGGGGAGAATGTAGAAGATCAATTCTAATTGTGCTTTGATTTCATTAGTTGTCCTTGTATTTAGGGGCTTTTCTTTTATTTATCCTTAGATTAGGACTACATAGATATTTATACCAAATGTGTTAGGTATAAATACTTATCGCAATCAGTAGAGAAAGTTTTGGAAATTGATCCGAAAGGCTTGCAATTCAATTTCTAGAGAGAGAAAGAATAGTAACTTTCTCACTTTACTCGAATTCTCTCTCTTGTTCTTCATTTGAGTTTTTCGATTGAATCATAATGTCAATCATTATCATCGAATTACATAGAATTCGTGCCTAGGATCATGGAGTTGTTAATCGTAGGACCTAACAGTTTCCTTAGTTTACTGGATAATTATTAGACCTAAACTTAGAGTAATGGGTTGATGTGACTAGTAGGTGACTAATAATTATCATCACACGTTATACGAAACCTTCTCATGAGTTTTAGTCAATTCGATTATTTACTTAAAAATCGCCCGATTCCCTTACCTCAATTGCTTCGGCGATTTCAATTTCTACATGCATGGGAATCGGCCAATTCTTCCTTGACTAAGCTCGGCGAATGTTACCACCTATAGGCCTTGGAATCGGCCGATTTGACTCTCAATTCAACATACATGAGTCGCCCGATTTGTGTGTATGTGTGTGCATGGAATCGCCCGATCCACTCTCATTCGATTGGCCATTATGTACACAGATGGAAATCGGTCGATTCTAGCTCATCGTGCTTCATCATACGTAAATCGCCCGACTTCACACCTCACTTGCTCAATTTGAGCTCGACGATTTCTTCTCCTCATGCCATGTGTATTTGCTAGTTAAATTTCTTTAAGTCCTCGTGCTATCACTTAAGTCATGTAACATACAATCATGGAATACACAAACACACATACAACACTGCAACCATATACTGCGCAGGCACGTAGGTCATACAATTTTCATAATATGTACGTAAAATTATTGGCCGGCCTTCCTAGGTAACTCGGGTATTACATCCTCCCCCTTAAAAGGATTTCGCCCTCGAAATCAGGCGGGGAGAAATAATTCGGGCTATCGTTCCCTCATATCGTCCTCTCGCTCCCACGTGGCTTCTTCCGTAGACTGATTTCACCACAACACCTTTACCAATGGTATTTCCTTATTTCGTAGTCGTTTAACTTCGTGCATAAGGTTTCCACTTGAGTTGTTGGTGAAGAACCTCATTATTCAGCACATTATCAGGATTCGAGACGTACTTCCGTAGCGTCGATACGTGGAAAACGTCGTGTACCTGGGCTAATGAGTTTGGTAACTCTAGTTGATAGGCTACCTCGCCAACCTTTCTAACGATTCGAAACGGCCCTATGTACGTAGGGCTTAACTTTCACTTTTTCCCGAACGGTTTTACGCCTTTCATTTGTGACACCTTCACAAATACCAAATCATCATTTTCCCCGAATTCCAACGGTCGGCGTCTTTGGTCTGCATAACTCTTCTTCCTGCTTGGGCCGCTTTCATTCTTTCTCGTATTTGGGCGATGGCCTCCGTCATTTCTTGTACAATGTCAGGGCCTAATATTGCCCGTTCTCCAACTTCATCCCAATGGATGGAGGTTCTACATTTGCGTCCGTATAAGGCCTCGTACAGAGCAACTCCAATCATCGGATGGTAGCTGTTGTTGTACGATAACTCGATTAGTGGGAGGTATCGACTCCAATTCCCTTTGAAGTCGAGAACGCATGCTCTCAGCATATCTTCCAGCATCTGAATGGTCCGTTCAGACTGTCCGTCAGTCTGCGGATGGTAGGCCGTGTTGAAAGATAATTTGGTTCCCATGGCCTTCTGTAGGCTCATCCAAAACTTAGATAAGAATCTGGAATCTCGGTCAGAAACTATCGAGATTGGAACCCCGTGAAGTTGAACAATCTCTTGGACGTATAAATCTGCGTATCGTTCCAAAAAGAATGTCGAGCTGATAGGTAGGAAGTGGACGAACTTGGTTAATCGATCCACGATGACCCATATTATGTCGTGGCCTTTCACAGTCTTTGGCAGACCCACGACGAAGTCCATGGTGATCTGGTCCCACTTCCATTCGGGTACTGGCAAAGATTGTAATGTCCCTGCCGGTCGTTGGTGCTCGGCTTTTACTTGTTGGCACGTTAAGCATTGACTCACGAAAGTGGCGATCCCTCGCTTCATTCCTAGCCACCAATAATTATTCTTCAGATCGCGGTACATCTTCGTAGCCCCTAGATGCACCGAATATGCCGTGGCATGTGCTTCCGTCATTATGGCTCTCCGAAGCTCAGCTTCATTGGGGATATACAACCGATTTAAATAATACAGACTTCCGTCGTCTCGTATTTGGAAGTCCGGTGGTCTCTGTTCCGTTTGCGTTTCCTTGAACTTCATATAAAATTCGTCACTTTCCTGAGCCTTCCAAGTTTGTTCTATTATAGTCGGTCTAAGGGTTAACGTTGCTAGTCTCGCTTCGACTTCCCCCAACGGTACTATTTCCACTCGAGCCTTTGTAGCTCCTTGCTTTCATCCTTGCGACTTAACTCATCAGCCACCACATTAGCTTTTCTCGGGTGGTAGTTAATCACACAATCGTAATCCCTGACCAGTTCGAGCCATCATCGCTGCCGCATATTGAGCTCCTTCTGGGTGAAAAAGTACTTCAGACTCTTGTGGTCCGTGTAAATTTCACACCTTTCACCATACAAGTAATGCCTCCAGATCTTCAAGGCAAAGACTACGGCCGCAAGCTCCATGTCATGCGTCGGGTAGTTCTTTTCATACTCCTTGAGTTGTCGTGACGCGTATGCAATCACGTTTCCATTTTGCATCAAGACGCAGCCCAAACCGTTCTTTGATGCATCACTATATACGGAGAACCCTTTAGTCCCCGTAGGCAACGTTAATACTGGAGCTGTGGTGAGTCGTCGTTTCAACTCCTGAAAGCTTTTCTCGCATGCATCGTCCCAATTGAACAGGGTGTTCTTCTTAGTTAGCTTCGTCAAGGTAGATGCTATCTTCGAGAAGTCCTTAATAAATTTTCTATAATAACCCGCCAATCCGAGAAAACTTCGCACTTCACTTGCGTTCGTTGGGGCCAATTGTCGATAGTCTCGATCTTACTTGGGTCAACGGATATCCCGGCTCCGGAGATAACGTGTCCAAGAAACGTGAGTTGTTCTAACAAGAACTCGCATTTTTTAAATATTGCGTATAACTATTTTTCTCGTAACGTCTCGAGGACGGTTCTTAGGTGTTGCTCGTGTTCCTCTTTCGTCTTTGAATAGACCAGAATGTCATCGATGAAGACAATGACAAACTTTTCTAGGGACGTCTTAAATACGCGGTTCATGAGGTCCATGAAAGCCGCCGGAGCATTAGTCAGTCCGAAGGGCATGACCAGGAACTCATAATGTCCATAATGCGTACTAAAATCAGTCTTCGTAACATCTTCTTCTCGGATCTTCAATTGATGGTATCCTGATCTTAAGTCTATCTTCGAGAACACCGTTGTACCTTGCGGCTGATCAAACAAATCGTCAATTCGAGGGAGGGGGTACTTGTTCTTAATAGTGATCTTATTCAGCTCTCTGTAGTCGATGCATAGGCGCATCGACCCATCCTTCGTATTGACAAATAGGACGGGTGCTCCCCAGGGTGAGAAACTCGTCTAAATGAACACATTCTCTAGTAATTCACCCAACTGCTCCTTCAGTTCCTTCAGTTTGGTTGGAGCTAATCGATACGGAGCTTTTGATACGGGTGCAGCTCCAGGAATTAAATCGATCGTGAATTGGATTTCACGGTCGGGAGGAAGTCCGGGTAGATCTTCTGGAAATACGTCTGGAAACTCTCGCACTACTGGGACTTCTTCCAATTTTGGACATGAGTGTTCTTCTGAGCAGCGCCAAGACCAAGTATGCTTCGCATCCGACCCTGATTAGGCGTTGTGCCTTTATTGCAGAGATCTTGGGAATATTGCCTTCCTTGCAAGTTCCAGTGAAGGAAAAATGGCTCGCCTTCTTTTAAGTTGAAGGTAACTATTTTATGATTGCAGTCGATGACTGCTCCGTGCTTCGATAACCAGTCCATCCCAAGAATTACTTCGTAATCATTCATTGGGATGACTATTAGGTCAACGGGGAGAATTCTACTATCAATTAGCACGGGGCTATCTCTTAAGATCTAGTTGGTCCGTACTGGAGTCCCATGCAGAATACCAACACTATACTCGCAACTAGACCGGCTAGGACTAACTCCAATTTTCGTTATATAGGCATCAGATGCGAAGGAGTGAGTGGCACCGGAGTCCACTAGAATGCGTGTTGGAGTTTGATGGATAGTTAGGGTACATGTCACAATTGACGGTTTCCCCCCCGCTTCCTCTGAGGTGATAGTGTATACCCGAGCCGGCACTGTCTGTGGTCTCGTCGGTCCTCTGATCTGACTTCCTGATGCCCCTTTCGGACACTGCCTCGCAAAGTGGCTGGGCTTTCCGCACTTGAAACAACTGTCAGTTCGTGCATAGCAGTTGCCACGGTGTGGTTTTCCGCACTTCGGGCAGCTTGGAATGGGTACTGGGAATCCTCCCTGATTCGGATTGGGTGGTCGATTTGGTGGCCCTTTGGATGGTGAGAAGCCTGTTCTGGGAATTCTGCTTGGCGTCCTTGGCCACAAACTTTCGTTTTGGGTTGCCTCTGCTCCACTGGGGTCCTTGCGAGAATTTCCGTTTTGCTTCTTGTGCTCTCACGATCCTAGCTTCGGCTTGCTTCGCTACTAACGCCCTCTCTGCCACTTGCGCATACGTGGCTCCTTAAAATCCGGCCATGCTCACATTCCGGTAAAGCTGCAGTTTCAGGCCCTCGAGGAAACGTTCAATCTTCAAGGCATCTGTACACACCATATGGGTCGCGAACCTCGATAATTGTTCGAACCTCCTGATGTACTCAGCTACGGTCATCGAACCCTGCCTGAGATTAATGAACTGGCTCATCCGCCGGGCTCGGACTGGAGCAGTATAATACTTGCCCCTGAACAGCTCCTTAAATCGATCCCAGTGGCGGGGTTCTCGATCACCAAGATGGTGTCCCACCAATGTCCCGCGCTCCCTCTCTTTAGGAAACGGCGCATAGGACTTTTTCTGCCTCAGAACTCGACTGTACTGGAACATACTTTCGATCATTCTCAGCCAGTCCTCCGCCAATGTCGGGTCAGTTGCGTCCTCAAACGTTGGTGGATTCAATCTACGGAATCTTTCTCCTACAGCTCGCCCCTTTCGGCCAAGGAAGGTCCGTCATTCCTTTGCCCCTCAGCATTATGCTGCTGAATTAATTGTTGGATCTGGGCTAATTGTTGGCGAACTAACTCCGTGAGCTGGAGGATAGTCTCGTCCCGATTATCAGTAGGGGCTGCATCCCTATCCGGATCACCTCCCCCACTGGATTCACCCCTAGTTCTCACCATCCTTTCTCCCAACCCTGACAGTCCGTAAGGCCAATAAATTACACTACACACCAAAAGTTGTCATATACGTAATACTTACTAGCAAGACCGTTTCCATGCTTTTGAGGGGGTGTACATGGACGGTCTGCAGAACCTGTGACCGAAGCTCTGATACCAACATGTGGCGCCCCGCCATCCACTAACCTATCCTCCGTTACCTTACGTGCCTATGTGAGTTGTAAGTTGAAATACATGCGAAAATGCGTAATAACTTTTTCCATTGATGTAATGGAGAGTGCACTTTACATAACAAAAGAATACTTCCAATTCTTTACACATAGAGAATGTGTCTATGCGCAGCAAAAGAAATCTAAGTCGCCCGGCCACACAGGTCGTCATCCATGTACACTCTGCCTCTCAAAAGTCGCTGGAAGCTTCAAAAGATGCCTTGCCATCAAACGATCACATACCGTGGTCGTGTAAACCTACAAAACATAACGTAAGGGATGAGTCATCCGGCTCACTAAGTAGAAACTATGCATGATGTGCACGTGTCAACCCCCGCAACGGCAATCCGTACCGATGCATCTATTACTTGTACTATCTTCACTCAGGGCCCTCGGTTAGCTAACTATGCACCGTAAAAGAGCTCTATCGTATATACGTGATAGTGACCTACGTTGGGTAGCCTACGCTAGGTTTCCCTACGTCGCACCCTCCCAGGTCGTCCACTCTGCCATGCGGTAGCCTACACTGGTAGCCTACTCTAGAATTCCCCCTAGGTCGCTCCTTCCCACCAACATCGACGATGCATCAACACCGTCAGGGCATCAACCCTATTATCACATTAATACCATCGGCAGCGCATCAACGCCGTCCCGGTGCCATAGAAGCCGCCCTTGACTCAACTACGAATCGACAACAAATGCCCATATCGGCAAGTATCGATCGCTTTCAAGCGATATATAACATGCATACTCAACCCGCACAATCCCACATATGATCATGCATGCTCGTGAATATGCAACATCAACTAATACTAGGCTGCTTACCGTGCATAGACATATAAATTATTTCACATAATGCAGGTAAACACAGAAGCACGTAAGTTGCATAAACTGGGCATTGTAGTTGAAGTGGAGTTTCCACTTACCTGTCGTCCGCATTAAGCTAATTTACTGCTTCGAGAATTGCCTATCGTTCGACCTTTAAATATAAATATTCATGCATTAGTGTTGTCTCTTGTTTAACGGACTAGACTAAAACACTTATTTAGTTATACTAATTTGCTAAGTTTCTAAGTCACTCATTTTCTACACTAAGCATGTTAGCATTTAATTATAACATATGTATATAGGCATTTCGGCAAAGTTGAGTATTATTAAGATTGGACTCGCCCGATTGATATATACGTGGAATCACCCGTTTTGTATCACGCATGGCTTGCTTTCGGTCGATCTTCATTGCCCAAGTCGTCCGATTTAAGAATCACTGTGTTCCCCAATCACGAAATCGCCCGATCATGGTATAAAGGACCTCAAATTGCCCGATTGAGTTAGCTTTGATCACGGTTTTCGCCCGATTGGTAAACGCATGGAATCACCCGATTCTGTTTTCATTCTCCATACATTTGCCCAATTTGTCGAGTCCCTTACTTGGTTTCGCCCGATTTAAGAAGCTTGCATGGTATAAAACCCCTCAAATCGATCGATTTGTGCTTGCCTTTATCATGGTTTCTCCGTGTATTCAAATGGACACCAAATCGCCCTATTTAACAAGTTTTATTCCTAGTTTGGATCGAAACCTATATTATCCAATTCAAGAATCGCCCGACTTGTGCTTATATCACCTAACCTTTCGTCGTGTTCTATACTTATCATAAAATCGCCCGAAATTTCATATGTTCCTCATCAATCGGCCGAAAGCTTCAAATCTTCAAACATTCAAACCTTCAAACTCAATCCTACGATTTTCCAGAACTCCTAAGTTCTAGGGTTTCCCTTCTACTTTAAAATTAGGGTCAATTCGAAATCATGCCCCATTATGGGTTTGATTTCGAATTCAGGCCCTATTTGAGAAAATTTTTTAGGTTAAAGGACCCATTTTGTGTGGTGTAAAAAAGTGGTATGAAAGATATATAAACTGGTATAGAATGATCGTTTCGTGTTACAAACTTCAACATACTGGTATGTCAGAGCTGAAGTGGTACTGCAGAAAATAAACTGGTATCAGATGATCATAAATTGGTACCGTATTTATGGTTTTGTGGTATAGAATTTCAACATACTGGTATGTAAGAGCAATGAAATGGTACTGGCAGAAAATGGGTCCTTAAAACTAAATTTTTTTGCCAAGAGGGCCTGAATCCAAGAGGGCCAGAACTCCTAAATTCTAGGGTTTTCCCTTCTACTTTAAAAGTATTGGTTCAACTCGAGGATCGATTCATACTTAAGTTCTAAGCCTTGAAACATGCTAGTACTAACCAAAATTTCATTTACCCCGAGATAATACCCATCGTGAATCTATACCTTAAACTAGGGTTTTTGAAGTCTTTCTTACACTTTAATTCCTACATTTCATTGGCTTCTAAAGTTAGAGTTCTTGAATAAGCACTAAGCTACGAATTTACAAAGCTTATGGGAGATATTTCATTTACCAATCTCGAATTTCAGACTTGTTTGTGATGTTTTTTGGTGAAAACTCATCTCGGCCCTTTTCTTCTTCTTTTTGTTTGAGTTTTATGTTTTCCTTAGTTTACTTGATAATTATTAGGCCTAAACTTAAGAGTAATGGGTTGATGTGACAAGTAGGTGACTAATAATTTCCATCACACGTTAAGAAACCTTCTCATGACTCTTAGTCAATTCCACTATTGACTTAAAAATCGCCCGATTCCCTTACCTCACTTGCTTCGGCGTTTCAATTTCTTCATGCATGGGAATCAGCCGATTCTTCCTTGACTAAGCTCGACGAATGTTACCACCTATAGGCCTTGCAATCGGCCGATTTCAGTTCTCTCAATTCATCATACATGAGTCGCCCGATTTGTGTGTATGTGTGTGCATGGAATCGCCCGATTCCACTCTCATTCGATTGGCCAATATGTACACCCATGGAAATCGGTCGATTCGAGCTCATCGTGCTTCATCATACGTAAATCGCCCGACTTCACACCTTACTTGCCCAATTTGAGCTCGGCCAATTTCTTCTCCTCATGCCACGTGTATTTGCTAGTTAAATTTTCTTAAGTCCTCGTGCTATCACTTAAGTCATGTAACACACAATCATGGAATACACAAACACACATACAACACTGTAACCATATATTGTGCAGGCACGTAGGTCATACAATTCTCATAATATGTACGTAAAAGCTATTGGCCGACCGACCAAGGGAACTCGGGTATTACAATTTCAATTTCTACATGCATGGGAATCGGCCAATTCTTCCTTGACTAAGCTCGGCGAATGTTACCACCTATAGGCCTTGGAATCGGCTGATTTGAGTTCTCTCAATTCACCAATTCACCATACATGAGTCGCCCGATTTGTGTGTATGTGTGTGCATTGGAATCGCCCGATTCCACTCTCATTCGATTGGCCATTATGTACACACATGGAAATTGGTCGATTCTAGCTCATCGTGCTTCATCATACGTAAATCGCCCGACTTCACACCTCACTTGCCCAATTTGAGCTTGGCGATTTCTTCTCCTCATGCCACGTGTATTTGCTAGTTAAATTTCTATTAAGCCTCGTGCTATCACTTAAGTCATGTAACACACAATCATGGAATACACAAACACACGTACAACACTGCAACCATATACTGTGCAGGCACGTAGGTCATACAATTCTCATAATATGTACGTAAAATTTATTGGCCGACCTACCTAGGGAACTCAGGTGTTACAGCGTTAACCCTCAAGCCGACGCTGTAGATCGAATCATCGAAGTGCAAAAAGATGATGAGTTATATTTGAAGATTCGAGACGAACGAGATGGAGATGTTCCGTCAGAGTTCGACTTTCAAGAAGACGGGAGCTTGCGATTCAGAGGCCGCCTATATGTGCCTAAAGATGAAGAAATCTGTCGAACCTTAATGACGGAGGCACATACGACAATCTACTCGGTGCATCCTGGTGCAACGAAGATGTATCGAGACTTGCGATTGAATTACTGGTGGCCAGGAATGAAGAGGGATGTTACGGCTTTTGTGAGTCGATGCCTGACCTGTCAACAGATTAAGGCAGAACATCAGAGGCCGGCGGGAATGTTGCAACCTTTGACTACGCCCGAGTGGAAGTGGGACCATATAACAATGGACTTCGTTGTCGGATTACCAAGAGTGTGAAAGGTCATGATGCAATTTGGGTAGTTGTCGACAGATTGACTAAGTCCGCCCATTTTCTGTCGATCAATCAGACCTATTCCACGGAAAAATTTGCCGAGTTGTATATTAAAAAAATAAGGCGACTTCATGGGATTCCGATGTCGATCGTTTCAGATATTCAAGGTTTCTGTCCCAGTTTTGGATGAGCTTACAGAAAGCTATGGGGACTAAATTGTCTTTTAGCTCAGCATATCATCCCTAGACAGACGGACAATCGGAAAGAACAATCCAGATGCTCGAAGATATGTTGAGGGCGTGTGTCCTGGACTTCCGAGGAAGTTGCAGTAAGTATGTCCCGCTGATCGAATTTTCGTATAACAACAGCTATCAAGCGATGATTGGGATGGCGCCGTACGAAGCCTTGTATTGACGTAAATGTCGATCCCCAGTTCATTGGGATGGAATCGACGAGAAGGCGCTATTAGGTCCCGAAATCATTCGTGAAATGACTGAAGCTGTTGTTAAAATTCGGGAGAGAATGCAAACGGCCCAAAGTCGTCAGAAGAATTACGCAGATAAAAGACGAAGGCCGTTGGAGTTTGAGGAAGGTGACCAAGTCTTTTTGAAGGTATCACCAATGCAACGTGTTAAACGTTTCGGACGAAAAGGAAAGCTCAGTCCGAGATATATAGGACCCTTCAAGATTTTGGAAAGAGTCGGAGAAGTTGCATATTAGCTAGAACTGCCGACATCATTAGCACAAGTCCATGACGTCTTCCACGTGTCTACGTTACGGAAGTACGTTCCAGACCCGAATCCTGTGTTACGAAGTGAAGCACTTCACCAACAATTGAAACCGGACCTAAGCTACGAAGAAAGGCTGGTAGAGATTTTGATGCACGAGGTGAAGCGACCTAGAAATTAGAACATCCCCCTAGTGAAGGTCTTGTGGCGAAACCAGACAACGGAAGAAACCACTTGGGAACGAGAAGACGAAATGAGAGATAAGTACCCCGAGTTGTTTCAGACGACTTAAATTTCGGGGACGAAATTTCTTTAGGGGGAGGATGTAATACCCGTAAAATTAATACGGGATTATTTTTGTAATGTTCGAAATTAGTGAAGTTGATTTCCGAACAAAAAAACGATTTTTCGGGAGCAAGCCGAAAATATTAGTTGGACCGAGAGTGAAAAAAATCATATGGGCCGAGAAGGCTAGGGAGCCCAAGATATAAATAGGCCCAACTCTATAACAAATAAATAAACACTAGATAATGAATTGATGTGGCCCAAGTTAAATAATGAAAGGCCCAAAGAATTGATAAGCATGGAGGTTGCTTAAATCATGGAAAAATCCACGTTGGAAACCATGCCACCCTTACCCCTAATCTATAAAAATAATCATTGTTGGTCAAGGATGAAAACGTACAAAGGAAAAGAAAAACCCTCATTTTGTAACTCAAGAAACTAACGCGAAGAGAAGAAGAAAAAGGAAAAAAGAAGAATGTGAAAATCATTCAAACAAGCTTAAGGAGGTAAGAATTTTAACTACAACTTATACATATTCAATAAGCCCATTAACGCTTGACGTGGTTTGATGGATTAGTGAGGTTAGAGTAAAAGAGGTGGCGGTGGCGAAACAAGAGAAGTAGAGTTTCGATTAGCTCAACACCATAAACAACCATTAAATTGAGCTTGGAGGATAGGTAGGTGGGTTTTTAACCCCTACGAAACCCGTACTTTATTCCGTAAAGATTTCAGAATTTGGGTGAAAGGTCATCCGAGTTCAAAAATATTTATTTTTACGATTTCGAGATTTTTGTGATGTTCTTGATGTGTTGTGAGGTGTATTCGAACTCAATATATGAGTTCTATTTATTGTTCATCGGTTTATGTGAATCTGGAATCCTGTGTGTTGCAAATGATAGTTCAGATTCACCTCTAGCAATTTTATAAGTGAGACCATTCGAATTAACCATTCGAATAAACCATTCGAGTTAACCATTCGAGTTAGCCTAGAGAATTCGAATTACCCATGAAGTAATTCGAATAACCAATTCGAATTATATGCTCTGCCGCTTTATAGTTCACGAATTGAGGGAAATAATTTAAAGTAAATAGAAAAGTCGGTCGATTGGGTTTTCGTGTCGCAAAGTTTTGTCGCAGGCCCAAATTGATTTTCGATGTGTGAGTAAAATAAGTTTGCACGGGCCAGAGTTCGGATTTCGCGGGCTGACGTAGTTCGCGAGCTGTGAGAGAAGTCGCGGGCCGACTCACTTTCGCGGGGTGATTCCTGTGAATGGCGTCAGGCTACGCGCGGCCTTAAAACAGGCTGCGTGGGCCTGATCAAACCATTCGCGAACTCGGCGAAGGTTTCGCGAATCGGGGCGTTGACTCGATGCTTTACGGGTTGACCAATTCAAATCGGGCGATTCGCGAAGCGCGGAGAGTGATTTCGCGAAGTCAGGCGTTGACCCGAACGTTTCGCGGGTTGACCAGCTTTTAAAATGTGGGATCACGCAAAATTGGGTTTGAGCTTTGACCAGAGTTGACCAACGGATTTAATTTTGGGCTTGTGCTCTATTTGAGGCCCAATACTTTTAAATAAAATTATTTTCAGCCCAAATCAATTCTAAAATAAAATATTTTCGTACTATGACTTATATTTTCTGGTCAAGCCATATTTTAAATTATAAATATTATTTTTGGATTTTAAAACATCCGGCCTAGTTCGGGAGTTATACCCGTTAGGTGATCTCATTTCGTAAAGACACATTGCATGCTATATGTGATTGAGTTATGTGTGCATTGCACTACATGTCACGTGAGAGATGGTGGTACCGTATTTGTACGGTGAGGCCTTACGGTGTCGGATGAGTGGGGTAGAGTGACCTATATTGGTCGTCAGATCTAGACTCGATTGGGCACCTGGTGGGAGATAGGGTTTGCGACACCTGTCTACTCGGGATTGAGCCACCCGAGTTGTATACCACCGGATATATTTGGCTCAGGGACGGCTGACAGATGTGAGATTCCTGTCTACCCGGGTTAGTGGTACACTACTCGGGGAAAACCGTCGGGTTTAGATTGTGTGCGGAAGAAGCGACCCGGCACGGCCGGCGTGGGCTACCGCATGGTTTATGGCATACTTTGACATTGCGAGAGTGGGGGCCGAGTCTAGCCGAGGGCCCTGTTATGTATGAGACGTGTTGTAGGAACTGAGCGTGCATTATCATGTTGTGAGGACTGGGACTGGGATGAGTGCACGCATGCATCGCATATTTTTACTACCTATTGGGGCAATTTTGCTCAGGATTTTATTTTTATAGGTGAGAACGAGCCTGACACCGATGGGTGTCAGGGTTAGCTGTAGGCTGGCTGGCTGCGGTGACTCCACGGGCTTTTGAGGGTGGCGCAGTATATGGGACGCGACATGTGGAGTTGTGTAGGATAGTGAAGTCGGGTTAGATTTTGGGGCTTCGGCCCGGTGTAATGCAGTGACGCTTTTGTGTAAAAGCCCGACTCTTAGTTATTTATGTAAATTATCTTCCTTAAAAGTTTTTGATAAATCGGGTCCTCCGCGACTTTCGCTGCGATATCCACCAATTAATTTAATTAGGAAGTTGGGTCGCCACAGATATGCTTCGTCCGGTTACCTTTTATGTAACTTTCCTTTAGTTGAGCGATACAGCGGCGTTATCTTCGATAATATCGTTGGAGCTCCTTTGTCCAAATTTAATCCGCATGTTCCTCGAACATGATGAATTACTGATCTCAACCAAAAATACTCCCTACTTGCTTCATGTATTACCAAAATTTCAGCATGGTTTGAAGAAGTGGTGGCTATAGTTTGTTTCATTGAGTGCCAAGAAATAGCCATACCACCACATGTAAATACATAACCCGTTTGAGACCGAGCATTATGCGGATCAGATAAATAACCAACATCTGCATAGCCTATGAGATCGGATTTTGCAGATTTAGGATAGTAAAGACCCAAATCTATCGTACCTTGAAGATATCAAAATATATGCTTAATGACATTCCAATGCCTCGTGCGGGTGAAGAACTATACCTTGCTAGCAAATTAACCGCAAATGATATATGAGGACATGTATGGCTTGCAAGATACATTCGTACTCCTATTGCACTTAGATATGGTACTCTGGACCAAGTAGTTCTTCGTTATTCTCACGAGGTCGAAATGGATCTTTATTCACATCAAGTTATCTCACTATCATAGGCGTGCTCAAGGGGTGTGTTTTATCCATATAAAAGCGTTTAAGCACTTTTGCAGTATAAGCTAACTGATGCAAGAATACGCCACCCTCCAGATGCTCAATTTGTAAACCAAGACAAAAAATTTTCTTGCCAAGATTCGTCATTTCAAATTCTTGCTCTTAATAATCAGCCGCTTTTTGGAGCTCTTATGGAGTTCCAATTAGATTAATATCATCAACATATACAGCTATGATGGCAAAATTAACCCTGATCTCTTTAGAAATAAACAAGGACATACTTGATCATCTTTATATCCTTCTTTTAATAGATATTCGCTAAGGCGATTATACCACATACGACCAGCTTGCATTAAACCGTAAAGAGATCTGCATAGTCTGATCGAGTAAAGATCACGAGACTATGACTATATTCTTCAGGCAATTTAAACCCTTCAGGGAGTTTCATATAAATATGCCATGACAACATCCATCAAACGTATTTCTAGTTTTTCATTGAAGCCAAACTTATTAAATATCGAAAACTAGTTGCATCCACTACAGGGAATATGTTTAATCATAATCAATGCTGGGTTTTTGAGAAAAACCTTGTGCTACAAGACGCGCCTTATATCGTACAATTTCATTTTTCTCATTCCGTTTCCTCACGAAAACCCATTTATACCCTACGTGTTGCACATCTTCTGGTGTGCGCATTACTGGTTCAAAAACTTTACGTTTTCCAGTGAATTCAACTCAGCTTGAATTGCGTCCTTCCATTTTGGCCAATCATCTCTAAGCTTACATTTATCCATAGACCTTGGTTCACGATCCTCATTATCGTTAACAATTGTTTTTGCCACTGCATATGCAAAAATATGACGTTTATTTCAATTCGATTCCACATTTTTCTACTCATGACATAATTTATTGAGATCTCATGATTTTCAACATTTTCAGGTACCTGTGTTTCTTCAGGAAACTTTTCAATAGTCATGTAGTAGACTCTTCAGGAGTTTTAGCTCCCTCGAGACCATCTTGAATTATTGCTCCTTTTCTTTTACGGGGAACTTTTATCTTTAGAACCGCTCGGTCTACCATGTTTTAAGCGTGTCGTAGACTCATTAGGATTGGTTATTTGTCCTTCAGGGACACTAATTTTAATCGGAGCATTAACAGCCAGAATATGAAATTTAGTACTACCTCCGTCCCATTTAAATGTTCCCGAAGATTAGTGGCACGGAGATTAAGAAATCACATTATTTTAATATTATAGTACACCTTTTGAGGTATGGAGAGAGAAAAGTTATTAGTAGACACGCAAATCGAGAAGACTTTTTTTAATATTAATGGTGTAATTAGTTTAATTAGTGGGATAATTTTTTACCAAAAATGGAAATGGGAAGAATTATGTGGGACGCCCGAAATAGAAAGATGGGAAGAAATAAGTGGGACGGAGGAAGTAACTCTTTTAAGGTCAGTAAACTTGTCTGATCATTGATTTGCTAAATTTTGCAAATGAATTATCTTTTAACTTCCAGTTTACATTGCTTAGTACGAGGATCATAATGAGACAATGATAATTCATTCCAACTAATTTCCTTTTCTGGCGTTTTTCATCTCCATCTAATGTTGGGAAAATTGATTCATCAAAATGACAATCAGCAAATCTGGAATTAAATAAATTTTCAGTCTTTGACTCGAGATATTTAATTATAGATGGGGATTCAAAGTCAACATAAATTCCCAACCTTCTTTGAGGCTCCATCTTTGTGTGTTGCGGTGATTAATCGGAATATTGACCGCACATCCAAAAATTTTAGATGGGAAATATTTGGTTACTGACCCTGAACCAATTGCATTGGGGAGACCTCATTATAATGTGTTGGCCTAATGCGAACTAGCGCTGCCGCATGCAAAATAGCCTGACCCCAAGTAGAAGTTGGGAGATTCGTCTCATAAGTAATGGCCGAGCAATTAATATAAGCGCTTTATAAACGATTCCGCAAGACCGTTTTGTGTATGAACATAAGCTACTAGATGTTCGACACTTATCCCAATTGACATACAATAATCATTAAAAGCTTGTGAACAAAATTCATTAGCATTGTCAAGATGGATTTTCTTGATGCGATAATTGGGTAAATGAGTGCGTAACCGAATCAATTCACCTAATAATCTCGCAAACGCCAGGTTGCGAGTTGATAATAAGCATACATGCGACTATCTCATCGATGCATCGATTAAAATCATAAAATAGCGAAATGGTCCACACGATGGGTGAATCGACCCACATATATCGCCATGTATGCACTTCAAAAATTTCCGAGATTCGTTTCTTTTTTTAATTGCCAAGGCCGAAAAATTAATTTGCCTTGAGAGCATGCAACACAAGAGAATTCATTAAATCGAAGTATTTTTCAATTATTCAAAGAATGACTACATGAATTCTCAATAATTCTTCGCATCATTATACAAACCGGGATGACCCAACCGGTTATGCCAAATGATAAATTAATCATCATTTGTAAACTTCTGGTTTACAATTGTATATGATTCAAACATAGAAATTGCGTGTAGTACAATCCCGAGGAATAAGAAGGTAATTTTTACCTTCATCTTTAGTCTCAATATGATATCCATTTCGGCGGATATCTTCAAAACTCAACAAATTTCTATTGGACTTTGAAGAATATAATGCATCGTCGATGCAAAATTTTGTTCCTCGAGGCAAAATTATAATTGCTCTTCCGGAGCCTTCGATAATATTTGTACTACCACATAAAGTGCTAACATGTGACTCTTTCATCACGAGAAAAGAGAAGTATTTCTTGTCTTTAAATATTGAATGCGCTGCCGCGCTATCTACCATACGTAATTCTTTGCCATTCGTACGAGAAACGTCCATTTTCTTTAAAAGAGAAAAATAAAATAATATTAATTTATGAAGATTTAGAGAAATATTAAATATAATGGATAAATTAAATATTAGTAATAAAATTCCATTACATCAAAATAACTTCTTAGGCATTTCTAGGATTATCACCTTCAGGGTGATTTACAATAGTTTCACCTTCGGAGTGACTATCACTAATTTCACCATCGGGGCGATTGAAAGATAAAATCGTGAAAAACAATAGTTCTACCTTTGGGTGACTACCACTAGTTTCACCTTCAGGGCGACTTTTCAAAGAAATCGACGTTTTAAAAAGTAAAATCAACAAAGCCAATGTCTTTGAGATCAAGATATCTAAGAACGTTTATCTCGATAATTTCTCCTTTCTCTTCAAGGATGCTTGATAGAGGTCAACAAATGCTTTTGCATACGACAAGTACGTGACCAATGGCCTTTCAAGCTGCAACCATCTTTTGCGTACGACAGGTACGTGATCAATGATCTTTCAAACCGCAACGATGGGGATGGCATTCCTTTTTCAATTTTCTTTTATTGTCTCAACGAGACCATTTGCATCTAGATGAATCCATCATCTAGGATCCATGAAAAGCAATTATTTCCCGTGATCAAGAACAAATGGATTCGATTTTTGCGAGGTTAGCCATAATGAAAATGTGTAGACGAAAAACGTAAAGTAAAACGTACCGAACTTACTCAAGTATAAAAACGACGTCGGCTAGAGTCTCGTGCTGATAACGTGTTGTGAAATTTTTGCAAGAGAGTATAAAACATAAGAGAGAATTCTTCCATTCACTTGTGTGAGTGCAGTAGACGTTTGAAAGACTATATGGAACTCAAATCTATCATCCCTTCATCCCTGTTTCGAAATAGGCTGTCGAGACTGCAATTATTGCTTTCGGGTTCTTTCCCCAGCCAGTCTCACTTGTGTTGGAGGTGTTTTCACTTGTACAAGTGCCTCTATTTATAGCCTTGAGGTAAAGCCTTTACATTGATCACAAAATATCATGGGGTATAATAATAATAGAGAGTAGTATAAAATAAAGAGGAGTGGTGGATGAGAGATTAATGGGAAGATTATGAGTTGAACAAGAAGAAAATGAGTGAACATCCATATAAAATAATGTTTATAACAGTTTTGGAGATTTACCAATAGTTGTCGCATTTCTGTACTCATTATATCGCTTATAAAGAGTATTTTTCAAAATTAATTGTGGTTCTCGTAGCATCCAAATTGTGATATAACATTGTATTTGTAAAACTTTTTGCATTACATTATATGTTCACGACCAATTCTACTAACAATAGGAAAACATTTTAATATTAGGAAACTTTTCATTTTTATCTTCCAGATGAAGGATGGTCAAAATTTAAAGTGACTGTTGTGTAGTTATTTTAAAAAAAGAAGTGTGGGTCAAGCTTGCATTATTAAATAAGATTATCTTCCATAGTTCATAAATTTATTATTATAATGGTCTTATCGAGCTTTAATCTTTTCGTAATGGAACTGATCTCATACCCAATCAATTGGTTTTCCAGCAAATCGTGTCTTTATAAATTATTGTGCTGGGGCTAGAAAAAATTTCAACGTAGAAATTGATGGTGATTATAACGCCATTCATTTCATCATAATATCTCTCGACTCTCCTTATACCGTGGCAATTACTAAATTTTCATCACTAAATAATTTAGTGACAACGTATTTTCTCGGAGCTATTTCTTTCAATTTGAGATAGTATATGGATATAAGATTTTGCAGGAAACCATTTGACATTGCAACATTTGGAAATTGGCCCTTTTTGTCCCAAATTTAAATAAGTTTGTCTTTCCTACCTTTAAATTTTATGAAATCTTTGGCCTTTAACCTTTTTTTAAAGAATATCCATACTCGAGAATGTGTCTAATCTCCAAACATTATGTTAATATGTCTCAAATTCACATAATAGGATAGTCATTCAATTTGAACTCATAACTTGAGGGGTGAAATACTACCCCCAACCTATTAGAATAACACATGAGGACTTGACTTCTAACCTTGGAAGTTATTTCTTTTTGTTGAAAACTCTCCAAATCATATAAATGTACCCATTGAGAGCAAAGTACTTTATTTTGGTGTATAACACAAAAATAAAGTAAGTCTCTACTCAAATGAGACTATATTTCCGCTATTATAGTGTTGCTGGATACTGATACTCCATTTTTAGAGTACACACTATTTTCAACACAAAAATAGTGTTCAGTTATTTTATTTTTATTTAAAACTTTGAATATATTTTAAAAATTATATTATAATAAAAATAACAATAACGTTAATTTTCTGTTATTTATTGATATTTTTATTTTAGTTTTAAGAAAATTATAATGAAATGATATACAATTTATAAAGTATTAATATTTTAATATATTATTTTTGTAATACAATAATATACAGGTTTAATTTAATTGTGATATAATAAATATTTTTACTTTTTTAATTATAGAAAAGAGTTAATGAATTGGAGTAAAGATTAGTGTTGAAAATAGAGTTAGTTGGAGCAAAATCACTGAAGTTGTATTTTAACTGCAATTTTGCATTGTGGGTTGGAGATGAATTGAATTTCATTTCATTATTTCAGAGTAGCAACGAATAATGATTAGTTTAGGGGTAATATCTCGGACAGTTTCGATGAGAAAGTCCTCTTAAGTTTAGTGGAGCACGACAAAGGTAGTCCAAGATAGGATTAGTTGAGTGGTTACTGGTTAGCTGCCATTTCCCCCCGTTTCCCCTTTATTCCTGTAAATCTACATATTAGTGGGACGGTAAATAAAAAAAAATAACTCAAATTCTATATTTATATATTAGAGCGAGTGTTAGATATGATGCGAGCTATTTATTGCATATAATAACGTGCGTATATGCATATCAATAAATATGCGTGAGACCTTGTGAGTGGAGCAAAATATATAATTCACCTAATTTATATTAGGGTAATTCTAGTGACACCCCATTGTTTTCTATTTGCACCCCCTTATTGAACACTACAATAGATGAGGTAAATCGAATTATTATTAAGGGAATATAATCAACTATAGTTAGGCCATATTTTGCTTCATCTGTGGTGACATGATTGTACTTCCTAATATGGACGAGACATTGTATTAATTTAGTGATGTGGTCAAATTAATTTTTGAAATTTATTAATGTGCTATTTAAATATTGAAAAAATGTAATACATTGAATTGTATTTACTCTAAAAAATGTGTAATTTAGTAATAAAATATAACTTTTTGTCGATAATACCATTTCCCATCGTGTAATACTTTGTAAAAAATTATCTGTTCGACAATTATTATCTATTTTATTTTAGTTTGTATATGTTAATAGTATATATATATATATTATATTGATATTTTTATTACAATAAATTACATATTGAGATCGATAAATTTAGAATATTAATATTTTTAAAGGTAGCTTCAACAAAGATATATAACGGAAAATATATTCATATAGATGTGACATTAATATTGTTGAATAATATGAAAATAAATTTTATTATATTTATTGTTGAATTCATGTGGTTAGATAAAATTAGTTTTACAAATTTCATGTATTTCTCATCATAGGTGTAAAAAAAGGTGTAAAGGAGTGTGAATAGCGGTTGCACAATCTGTTTGTCCAAAACTAGGAAATATCTTCAGATCAAAGAAATGACAGCTATCAGTCCACACTTAATATAATTTAGATATTTACCTCAGCTTTGGAGTTTTCTCTAGCTCGTGAGTTTGAAATTGAACCTTATGATATATTTAAAGGCTAGCCTAAGTTTGATTATTATTGTTGTTGTAAGGCTATTCAATAACGCTATTGGTCCATATCTTATCCAATCACGAAGTGTATGACAAGGCCTACGAGGTTTCTAGATAATTAAGATTACGTAAAAGGTAATATTTTTCTTGTAAATTAGGTCGGATCGGATCAAGACGGTTTCGTGAAAATAAAATATTAATCATGGCGTCCTCTCTCACGCATCACGACATATGAAACTTGTTTTTTGTTGAGTGCAATGAAATAAAATAAAATAAAACCAGTATGGTTATTTATTCCTGACCAAGGGACACTTGTAAGAATGCAATTGTATTACCAACAAGAAAGACCACCATTTTACTATTAGCGGTGGTTCTTTCTCCCCACTTACCTTTTTCAATGATGTGTCGTCATTCATTACGTATATTTATTAATTTTACGCATGACTATGACGTGTTTGTCTTTGTCTTTAGTTTTGCTTGATATATATATATATATATATACAGAAAATGTTATGGTGCTCACATCCATCCTGGGCACCTGCATTTTTTTGTGCCAGTCAACATGCCAAATCACCATGGTGCCCTACCGTGAACAACCACCGTAAGCGCCATAAGCAAATCTCTCAATTTTTTGCGTTTTTTCGATTTCCAACGCCGTCAACACCTCAGTAGACCCTCTCATATCCATTGCTAACCTAAATCGCCTTCTAAAACACGTTAGTTTTTACGAAAATTCGTTATTTATTATTCACATGTGGACGACATACCGAGGATGAATTTTCTTAAAAACTAACGTGTTTTAGAAGGCGATTTAGGTTAGCAATGGATATGAGAGGGTCTACTGAGGTGTTGACGGCGTTGGAAATCGAAAAAACGCAAAAAATTGAGAGATTTGCTTATGGTGCTCACGGTAGGTGGGCACCATAGCAACTCTTTATATATGGTCTTTACACATAAATATCTCTCCGAAATAGTACCATGTCAGCATTATTTATATGTAGGTACCTACCAGAATAAATTTTTTGTACATAGGTACCCGATCCCGACCCAGGTACGTCGTATTAGCATCATTTAGGTACCCTATAACAACGTATTGTACGTTTAGAAAATGGTACGCCGTATTAGCACATTTAGGAACCATATAGAAACCGTATAGGGTACCGTATAAAGGCATGATATGGTACAGTATACACACATAGCAAGGTACGGTCTTTACACTTAAACTGGTATAAACAGTAAGTCGAGTACCTAACTGTAAAAAATTTCTGACATATGTACTGATTTGTAAGTTTGTATTCAAATAGGTATTTATCTGTCGATTACACTATATATATATATATATATATATATATATATTATATGTACAAATTTTCCGAATTGCAATAAGATGCATAGGTCTGCATGCACCTATGAACTACTGCAATAAATGATAATCCAACCCAACCCACTCAATTATATCCTAAATATATATTGTTACAAATTTAAGATTCAAGGTAGCAAGCAACCTTATTTATAATATAATCCTAATATCATCATGTAAGCCATCAATATCAAGATGTGTGGTGTGGGAATTATAGTGGTCGACATATTAGTCACTCTTAAAAGCATCCATAGTTAGTGGTGAACCCAACTAAATTTAATCTTTTTTATGGTCCTTACACAGTTACACTATTTACATAAAAAGAAAAATCTCAAAATAGTCCCACAATTCCATTATCTTTCACAGTCATATACGAATATTTCAAATAAGCAAGACTCGTCATTCAAATGATCTTGATTTTTTCTTGCTATTGAATTATTTCCAAAAGAAAAGTCTATCCCTACGATTATGAATTTCAGAAAAATTACTGCACTTCAACTGAATTATCTCGTACAATTTCATGATTTTGATAATCATAACAAAAACAACAACATTAATAATATAATAATATAATAGTAAATTATATTAATAATACTAATAATAATAACAACGTCAATAATTTTGACCATACTTACGCTGATTGGGCCCAATGAAGTTGAATATTGATTTTCATATGAGTGAAATTCTAGGCCCGACCCACAACCAATTTTATCTTTATAATTCTATATTTTAGCCCACATTAGGAAATCGAACTCAAACATGATTTGTACTTGCCAACTTGTAATATACAAGGTGATGCGGACCGAAAAATCGCCCTTCGCATCAATGGCGCGCTGGAAGTTATCGGTCCGTTGCCGCTTCGAGCTCGCCGTCTTCGTCTTCGATGGATCCTTGAAATAACACGAAAAAGACGAGCTAAAGGGCGCCGTTTCGGCGACGCCCCTCCGACGCTCAAATCAGATAATCGTTCGTCGACGTTAAAAGCGTATAAAATGAAGAAACAACGATAGTAAAGATAGTATAAACCGGTGGGGCGTTCGGCTACGTGAAGTGGTTCCATGAAACCTTCGTTTGAGGTTAAAACTTGTGAGCGTTGCCTTGGAGAGGTGAGTCGTGAGAGAGATGGTAGAGTAAGTTATGGAATGAGATCAAGGTACCTTTCTGGGAGAGTCTTGGTATATTTATAGGTGAGATATCAATGTGATAACTTCCCCTTTACTTGGTCCAAACATGGTGGTAGTGGGTAGACCATATAGGGTAAGTGGGTTAGTTATGTGTAGGAGAATGATAGTAGGTTCGTGGTCTTCTAGGTGGCGTCCTCAGGAGATTTCTTAAGCGTGGTCCGGGGTAAGACGCCGTCCCTTGGGAGCGCTCGGGCCTTGAACGCCTCGAGATGTTTTCGCTAGGACATATGCTCTGCTTTGTGATTATGGAACACTTAGACATATGCGCTAGGACTTGCATTATCGAATATGATTACTTGCTTCCGTGCTGCATCAATTACATGTCATCATCAAAAATGGGGAGAATGTTGACCTTTTTTGGTCCGTATATGTTAGAGAGTTTTGATGAACGATGTAAATTGTAATGACATTAGGTCTATAAACTAAGCAATTCGATTTGGGACAAATAAAAATGTCTAAGTTCATGATAATATTCAACCATGCATTGTTTATGAGCTATAAATCGATTAAGTGTTGAATATTTGAATTGCGTGTGATTCTGTGATGATTTGATGGAACTAGGTGATCGCACGTTATAGACATTCCATGAGATAGGATATATCGCTCTGTGCTATATATGGAAATAATGCATGAGATATCCTACTGAGCTATATATGGAAAATATGCTATTTATATAAGGAAAGTGATAAATCCGTTGATACTAGTTTATTCCTGGACGAAAATCATATGTATGATCCTTGCTTGCTTTGCACTGATTTAAATGCGATATATTGAATTGATATCTTTCCTTATGCTGATTAGAATATTATAATTAGGAAAGATTCGATTTGATTAACCTTATGGATAAGGTGCTCTTATATGGTATGTGCTATAACGGGTGTGATCTCTGAAATAAGGAAAGTTCTGCCATGATATGATAAATCGAATTAAATATGCTCTGATCTGATTTACGTGCTAAACATGGTAAATATATTGATCTAATACTATGAGCTGTATATGGAAAACGTGCTTATGTGATGCTATCTCATGTGCTATGTTTGGAAAGTTAGTCTTGATTGATTTATACCAGAAACAGATAGGAGGGAATCACTTATGGAAAGTTCTGATATGGTAAATATATGCGAAGTGATTAAATATGCATGAGAACGAAATTGAGCCTTTATGTGGAATATATTCATGCTTAAATAAGCTCTTATGTGGAAAATAATCATGCTTTAATGTGCTATATGACCGTTGTGATGATTTGTTAAAAAGCATGATTTGGTATGATTGACTCGAAAATTGCATGGAAACTTGCTTGATTTGGTGATTATTGTATGATATGATTTTCCATGTGAAGTGTTGATTGAAGAGGGTTATATATGAGCCACACTTCAGATTTTCGAAGCTACTAAGAATTTGCGAACCTACGAATATAAGCGTCTTGAGCAGAAACAGTTACTGAGAGATTCCTGAGCCTTCCACTTGTGATAGCTTTCTGCCTTACTGAGCTTTAACTTGCGTATCCATCACTGAGCGAGTGATTCATCTTGATATTCCAACCTCCTGCCATACATTCTGTCTTCGGACGTGTTGTCTTCGGACGTGAGCAATACCAAGGAGGCAAGGTCGACGTTTACGCACACGTGAAGGGAAGGACAAGTCCGGGGGCCCTTCGGTAGCGAGCTGTGTCTGTCGGGATCAAGGAAATTCCACGGAACGAAACTCGGTGTGTGGTAACCTAGTAGTGGCTAGTGTTCGACTTGTTTCGGTTGTGATTGGGCTAACCAATCAGTTTTGTATCCAGCTACGGTGCATTATAGTGATTGGTTAAACTCTTGGGGAGCAAACCCCAAGGAGAGGAGTAAACCCCAGTTGGGCATATAACCTCTATAAAAATCATGTCTCGCATTTACTTTTCAGTTATTTCTTTATCACAGTGAGACAGACCCGAAACACATCCGACGAACTAGGATATATCAGGCATACACGTCACAAGCATCAATAGGCATATCCAAGTCACCACACTTAGAATTTGTGAAAAGAAGCAAAAATTTCTATAGGCCTAATTCACCCCCCCTCTTAGGCACATTTATATCTTCAGATACTAATAGCGACCTAATAGCTAAATCAGAGAGTTAGAGAGCTCCGGCCCTCACAATCCGAGCGTCAGAGACACCGGCCCTCAATTATCATAAACCCCGACCTCCCAATTATGCTACTAACGCCCCTCCTTTTAGAAGAGAAACTAATCTAAAATAAGCCCAATAAGATCGCCAATAAATCTTATTCAAACTAAAGATCCCTAATAAATCTCTCTACCCTAACTAAATCTTATTCAAAAATAAAAAAAATACTAATAATAAGAAAATAATAATATCAAATATAGTACCCTAACATTATCAACCCCTCGAAAAATCGCCTTGTCCTCAAGGCGGTAAATGGCACCAGGGTCCCATATCTTGAAACTCGTGCAGCTTATAGCTTGGTCGGCTCGCACGAGAACGTCTTCCTTGCTACATTTCTTGGTCGGTGACACAACGAAAAAGCTATTTGAATCTATCTTGCTTTGCTCGACGTGCTTCTCAAAATTTTTAGCGATATGTTATTTCTTCGACACATTCTCTTGATCTTTCCGCTTGCTTGATGTTCCTACACTTACCACGACGTTCTTTGCATGTCTGCGAGCTTTTCTTTCACCCTGGAAATCAAGGGCAACCCTTGGAGGAGCGTTCGTTGTTGATGAAGGGGTTGTTGTGATTATTATTTTCGTGAGGTGTTGAGAAGGTTGAGGCTGTTGTTGAGCCATCAATTGAGTGAGTATCTGAGAAGGAACGGTTTGTGACTCGGCCCGAGTCTGAATATCAGTCGACGATGCATTATGTGATGGCACTTTTACTAGATATTGTTGCTTCCACTCCTCAATTGTTAGTCACGCAGCTACTGTTTGAAATCCCGATCTGGCGTGGACGAAAGCAGATAGTTTGTATATGCTCACGGACAAATCTTCCATCGTCTTCTTTAACACTTCGGTAGGTCTCACTAACCCTCCAACACTCTTCTCTAACCTTTCAAATCTTTTGTCTGTTGAAAGAGTCATGGCACGCTGCGATGAACAGTATATTCTCGTAGTGAATAGTAAAGTCGTTGACGTGATGTAATATCCGCGAAATTAATACGGGATAAGTGCCTAATTATTTTGTAATGTTCGAAATTAATAATTAATTTCCGGACAAAAATGGATTTTTGTAATCAAGTCGAAGAGAATAATTGGGCCCGGAAGTTAGATAAAGTATATGGGCCAAATTAGCTAAACTCGAAATTATATAAAAGCCCAAGGAGGGGTTACAAATAGATAAGGAATCGATTGAGGCCCATATCAATAATTAGCTTGGCCCAAATAATCAAGATAAGCATGAGACATTACTTAATGAGTAGGGAAAATAACGATAGAATGATGCATATGCATGCTTACTGTTAGAAACTAGATAAAGTTAGAAAATCAGAAGGAAACCCTCATTTGCATCTAGAGAAAAGCAACGTGAGAGGAAGATGCAAAAGGAAAAAAGCCAAAGGAGAAGGCAAGCTCTAATCGACTTGCAACTTAAGAAAACATAGCTAGGAGGTAAGAATCATACCTATAACTTAATAAATCTTCCATAAGCTTATATATATGTATTTGTTTCTTTGCGTGAGTTAAGGGATTAGGTGACGACCAAAGTAGTGAAGGAGCTGACAAGCTCGAGCATATTTCAACCTAGAAACTAATCAAATACAGCTAAGGACGTGAGGTAGGTGGTTTAAACCCCTACAAAGCGTATTACATTCCGCAAAAATTCAGAATTTCGATGAACGGGTCATCTGAGTTCCAAATTTACGTTTTTGGAAAATTTTGTGATGTGTGTTATGTGTTATTATGTGACTTTCGAACTCAAAATATGAGTTCTTAATTCTAATGTTGTGCTTATGTGTTTTTGGGATAAATAAGGTTTGTTCATGGCTCGCGAAGTATTATTAGGAATAGTAATGTTTTGGGATTTAAGTTTCGCGGGCTGATTTTGTTTCGCGGGCCAATAAACTTCGCGAATGAGGAGGTTGACGAATTGAGCGATTTTTATTTCACGGGTCAAGTCTACTTCGCGAATTGTGAGAAAGAAAATGAATTTCGCGGACCGCTCTTTAGTTCGGGAATCCGAACATATTATTCGAATAAGATACTCGAGTAATATACTCGAATAATATTATTCGTGAAACAAGTTTTCGCAGGCCAGAGTTTGGGCTTCGCGGGCTGGAGCCGTTCACGAGTTGTGAGATAGAGTCGGGCCGACTTTAAGTTCTCGCGGGCCGACTCATTTCGCAGGGTGATTCCTGTGAGTGGTGTCGGGCTTCGCGCGGGCTTAAACCAGGTTTCTCGGGCCTGATCAAACGATTCTCAAATTCGGCGAAGGTTTCACGAATTCGGGGCGTTGACTCGCTGCTTTACGGGTTGACCAATTCAAATCGGGCGTTTCGCGAAGCGCTGCGAGTGATTTCGCAAAGTCGGACGTTGACCCGAACGTTTCGCGGGTTGACCAACTTTAAAAATGTGGGATCGGGCGAATCTTGGTTTGGGCTTTGACCAGAGTTGAACAACGGATTTAATTTTGGGCTTTCGCCCTATTTCAGGCCCAATACCTTTAAATAAAATTATTTTCAGCCCAAATCAATTTTAAAATAATATTTTCGTACTATGACTTATATTTTCGGGTCAATCCATATTTAAATTGTAAATATTATTTTTGGATTTTAAAACATTCGGCCTAGGTTGATATTTATGCGAGTTATGTGGTTTCAGTGTCTATGTTACATGTGATTGATTCTGTGTGCATTTCACGACATGCACTTGAGAGGTTGATGTACCGTATCTATACGGTGACGCCTTACGATGTCGGATGAGTTGGGTAGAGTGACCGTTATCGGTCGTCAGGTCTAGACTCGATTGGGCACCTGGTGGGAGATAGGATTTGCGACACCTGTCTACTCGTGATTGAGCCACCGGAGGTGTATACCACGGGATATATATTTGGCTCAGTGACGGCAGAAAGATGTGAGATTCATGTCTACCCGGGTTAGTGGTATACTACTCGGGGAAAAACCGTCGGGTTGAGACTGTGTGCGGAAGGAGCGACCCGGTACGGCCGGCGTGGGCTACCGCATGGTTTATGGCGTACTTTGCCAATACGCGCGTGGGTGCCGAGTCTAGCCTAGGGCCCTATTATGTACGAGATGTATTGTAGGAATTGAGCGTGCATTATCATGTTGTGAGGACTGGGATCGGGAAGAGTGCACGCATGGATCGCATATTTTTACTGTCAGGAACCGAAACCTCATATTATCATTTCATGCATTTACATAAATTCATGCATTCATATAAGTAATTTTAAAACCGAGATATATATATATATATATATAGTATAAGGTATTTAAAGTATTATAATTCTAGGTTCTCTAAGAGATAAGGGGTGAAGAAGTGAATATTATGGAATTCGAATTTTTCTAAGCATGAATTATCTAGGGTTTTCTCAGATTTTGAATTATGTAGGGTTTTCTTTGATTTTGAGGAACTTTATATGTATACTAAGTAAAGTAACTAAATAATATTGAAGTATCACTAAAGAGAAAGTTCTAAACCCTTTAATATAATGTCGAAACACTTTAAATTAGGGTTTCGAAGTTAGTTCAAAAAGAATTTCAAAATCCTTCAACCAAAGAACTCGAGATTCCTTAATATAAGGATCACGAGAACTAAGCTCTCGATATAAAACCGTGGCAATGTAAATAATTTATAGAGCTATCAAACACTAAGGCTTCAAGATAGGAATTGATCAGTTAAGGAAATTTCGAGATTTACTCAATTAAGATTTCGAGACTCTTCAACTAAGGGCTCGAGATTTTACAATACAAAGGTTGTAAGGACTTTAGTTCTCGATATGAAGGGGTGACCATTTAAACAATTTTCTGTAATAGATATCATAAACTTAGTCTTGAAGTAAAGTTAATAAATAAATGAATTCATGTTACTTACAATTGGATAGATATTAATGAAAACCATCGATGTCATTTGATAAGTATAACACGCAACTTAGTTAGGATAAGAAGCAAGAAAATGAAAACCCATGTTATTGTTAGAATAACTCGTGTAGACTAAGGAACAGAAGGGAGAGAACTCGATTCCTAGAAAGCTAATCAGGGTATGGGTTATAACTATTCTTATAGCTATGATTAACATTCAAGGGGTTAGCACACCTATAAATTCGCAGTTCATGAGATACTTAGATTTAATTTATATGGATATTTGAAGTATATAAGAAGTTCTTGATCCTTAAGAATATTAGGGTTTAATATTTTATTTAAGTTGATTATGAAAGGTATGAAAGTGTTTGAGATATTCTGGAGTCTTGATATATTTATGTTCTTAAGAAGGCTAGGTTTGATCTAATTTTTGGTGAAATGTCGAAAAGAAAAGGTGTTTTAACTTTTAAGGTTATTGCAGTTATAAGATGTCGAAACATTCGATATTTAGAAAGGGGGGTGTCGAGATTTAGAAGTCGAATGTTATTATAGAATTCGATCTCGAGACATTCGATATTTAAAGAGGGAGATCTCGAGTTAGATAAGATCTCGAGTTAGATATTATCAAGGTGTGTTATCGAAATAGGTTAGAAAGATGTCGATAAGGATAGAGTTAGAATTTTGGTAATTCATTAGGTAGGATCTCGATATAATAATTCATTTAGCTAGGATCTCGAGTAATGAGTTCAATCTGTAAATAAAATATCGAGTTAAGATGCCGAGCTTTGATGTCGAGATGTGTGTTTCGAAATCACCTAGGTTATATTAAAGATCTCGACATATTACATTATAAGTTCTCGACATACACTATTAAGATTTCAATGAGTATAAATCGAGCTAAGATATCGAGCTGTGAGGTCAAGCTATGATTCGAGATCCTATCGTATAAATTAAATTAAATAATCGAACATGGTCCAAGATAAAATTAGATAAGAATATTTGTTAGTTAATTAGTTGAAATAAAAAGAATTATGATACAGATATAAGGAATTCCGATATCACATAAAATATTGAATATTTAGGGTTTCGATATAAAATAAGTTAGGGTTTCTGGTAAAGGCTACGGATAAGCAACAATCATGCATAATAAAGCATGCATATCACATACGCATATCATTATAGGAATTTCGTATTTACGGATAAAATAATTGTATAGGTCAGGAGTCCGATAAGGGCAAGGACAAGGTCACTTAAGCGAGCGGAGAAAATAGGCGAAACTTGTGAGTATGATTTGCAACATGTACCTTATGTGCTTTATGTGCTTACATGATTTATATGGATTAATTGATTGATATGTGATTTATGTGCTAATTACGAATTGACATGAATTATGTGACTATAAAGTGCCTTTATATGATTTATGTGTTATATAAAGTATTTTATATAGCATTGCATACATATAAATGAAAGGAGAAACCGTTATGACTGCTACGACTACGGATGCTACAGCATACTTCCCTCCAAATCAGGGGGATGATAGTTACTTCCCTTCAAATCGGGGGATGACAGAGTCCTGTACAAGCACATACAGATATTTACTGTATTAACAGAGTCCCATGCATGGGCGCCGACTGGGCTTACAGAATACGAGTCTAGCTAGTCTATAACGGGAGTATCAAAATAAACGGACATATAGAATGGCATGTGATCCACGGATCGTATGAGTAACTATTATGTGAACGATGATTTCATGATTGAAAATGGCTACTGCTTACTTTATTACTTGCATGTTTTTAGTTAACGTGTTGCGATCATACTCTGAATCGTTGTCTGCACAGTTGTTGTAGATAATTAGCAGGCTGCGTAGAAAGCATCATCATAAAGCGTGGATTCAAGGTTGGCTGGCTACTCTCTCCTCATGCACCCCTCTGGTTCATCGTTAGCATATAGAATAGAAATGGATTTAGACTATTGTATTTTGTGACTTGTATGATAGGTACATATATGTACATTATTGTGGAAGGAACTAGATCGGATGTACGCGACCGTTTTTGTTAAAGGAAATGGTTATGAGAATCGCGAAAAATTTTATATGAATATTTTTATAGCTGCGTAAAAAGGTAATAGGAAACGTGGCGCTACATGTAGTGGTATCAGAGCCTAGGCTTTAGGTTCTGTAGACATTTGCATAATATGTGCATTGTTATGGATTGCCCTTAAACTTTTCTTGCATATATAGGCAAAGGGCAATAGGTGATCCGATACCTATAGAACATGATGAACCTACTATAGAGGGAGGAGGAAGAACGGCCGTACCTGAATCCCATTCATCGCATACTCTTAGACAGCATGAATCCGAACACCCCCTGACAACTCCCCGAGAACGACGATACGACAAATTAAGGAAAATGGGTGCTGTGGATTTTACGGGCACGACCGATCCTGCAGAAGCAGAGACATGGTTGAAAAGAACGGAAAGGGTATTTTATATGATGCAATGCACCCCAGAAGAAAAGTTCGATTATGCAGTCTCGCTCCTTCAGGGACATGCATATGAATGGTGGGAGACTGTCCCGGATAGTATGGCTCACCCCCAGTGCTGACCTGGGAAGATTTTCTGAGGGAATTTAATGATACGTACATGCCTGAAGTTTACAAGGATCAGAAAGGAAAGGAATTTCTAGAATTGAAACAAAGGTAATAGGTCTGTAGGCGAGTATGAAGTGTTGTTTAATCAGCTATACCGTTATGCCTCGCATATGGTTGCTACTGAAAGAAATAAGTGTCGAAGATTTGAAGCAGGGCTCCGCTATATGATTAGAAATCGCATCACACCATCAGATATGGAGTCCTATGGGAAATTGAGGGCGGCAACTATTCGCGCCGAAAGATTAGAAACTGAGTCTCGGAATTTTCAAAGTAGTAAACGAAGGTTAGGCGAAGAGTCGTCTAGTGGAAAAATGAAAAAGGCGTATAGTTCGCCTAGACCAATGAGTGTTCAAAGTGGCTCTGCAAAGGGCAGTACGGGCGGGCCAAGAACTACAGGACGGGGTATAGAGACTTCGCAACAAATACCAACATGTGAACACTGTGGGAAGAACCACAGGGGCGTATGTCGATGGCTCACAGGCGAATGTTTTACGTGTGGGCAATCGGGACATCTAGGAATTGCCCAACATTGCGAACAGAACCACAGTAGATCAATCAAGAGTAAGCGGACCCTCCACAAACCGTGGAAGAGGAAGGGGTCGATGATCGTTTAACACAAGTTTTGGAAGAGGAGGCTCAGGAGACCAAACTTATAGGCCGCCAGCACAAGCAAGGATTTTCACCATGACCCATGAGGAGGCCAAAGAGGGATCACACGTGATTACGGGTAAATTATTTATCTGTGATATTGATGCATATGTATTATTCGATCCAGGTGCCACTCATTCATTCATATCACGAACATTTGCATCATTATTACCTGATAAACCCGAACCCCTAGAAGAGGAATTGTATGTTCGACTTCCAACGAGTGAAGTGGTTACAGTAAATACAGTATACTTAGAATGCATGCTGTTCAGTAAAGGGATAAAGATGCGAGCAACCCTATTCGTTATTCCTTTAATGGATTTCGACGTAATATTAGGCATGGACTGGTTGTCAAGATACCGGGCGAAGCTTGACTGTTTCAAAAAGGAAATTGAATTGACCCCTACGGATCAAACCCATATAATACTTAAGGGAGAAAAGAGCGTACGGACGTCGTATCAAATATCAAGTTTAGAAGCTTCTAAGATGATTAGTAAAGGATGCGAAGGGTATATAGCTTACATTAGAGATGTGCAGTTAAGTGGATTAAAAATAGAAGATATTCTGGTAGTCAGTAAATATCCTGATGTCTTTCCTGAAGAGCTACCTGGACTACCGCCTGATCGAGATACAGAGTTTACTATAGAACTTCAACCGGGCACGGCGCCGATTTCTATTCCACCGTATCGAATGGCTACGATAGAATTGAATGAATTAAAGGTACAGCTGAAGGAGTTATTAGATAAAGGCTATACGGCCAAGTGTATCGCCGTGGGGAGCACCCGTTCTTTTCGTCAAAAAGAAAGACGGGACGCTCAAATTGTGTATCGACTATCGGCAGTTGAATAAGGTAACGGTGAAAAATAAATATCTGTTGCCTCGGATTGATGATTTATTTGATCAACTGCAAGGTTCTAGGGTCTTTTCAAAAATCGATCTGAGATCAGGATATCACCAATTGAAGATTTCGGATGGTGATATTCCAAAGACTGCTTTTAGAACAAGATATGTGCACTATGAATTCCTTGTTATGCCCTTTGGATTAACGAATGCTCCTGCCGTTTTTATGGCATTGATGAATGATGTCTTCCGACCCTACTTAGACCAGTTCGTGATCGTATTTATTGACGATATTCTAATATACTCCAAGTCAAAAGAGGAGCACGAACAACATTTGAAGATTGTACTCCAAACCTACGGGAAAAGAAATTGTATGCGAAACTTTCAAATTGCGAGTTCTGGTTGGATCAAGTAGTATTTCTGGGGCATGTAGTTTCAGGCAAAGGTATTCAAGTCGATCCCAGCAAAATTGAAGCTTGATAAAGTGGGAGAGTCCTAAAAATGTAGCAGAAGTTCGTAGTTTTCTGGGATTGGCTGGATATTATCGACGGTTCGTCGAAAATTTCTCACTGATAGCGGCCCCAATGACGAAGTTACTACGTAAAGGAGTTACATTTAAGTGGACTGAGGAATGTCAAAGAAGTTTTGAAGAACTAAAGGAAGGATTAACGACAGCTCCCGTGCTGACTATTCCATTAGGTACCGAGGGTTTTGTGATTTATAGCGACGCGTCGTATCAAGGACTAGGATGCGTGCTAATGCAACACGGGAAAGTAGTGGCATATGCATCTCGACAACTGAAGCCATACGAAACATCCTACCCAACCCACGACTTAGAGCTAGCAGCCGTTGTATTCGCACTAAAGATATGGCGACACTACTTATACGGAACAACATTTAGATATTTACTGATCATAAGAGCCTAAAGTATTTCTTGAGCCAGAAGGAGCTAAACATGAGACAGAGACGGTGGATTGAACTACTAAAGGATTACGACTGTACTATAGAGTATCATCCTGGAAAGGCCAACGTCGTTGCTGATGCTTTGAGTCGGAAATCGTATGCTACTATTTCTTATTTATCAGTATGTTCTTTATCAATTCTAATTGATCTCAGGAAGATGAATACAGAAATGGAAATAGACGATACCGGTGCTATCTGTGCCTCAATTAGAGTTCGACCTATCATGTTAGATCGAATTAGGCAAGTCCAATTTAAAGATGAAAAGCTGACTAAGATCGCTGATAAAGTGCAACAAGGATTAGGGAAGTCTTTTGTGATAGACGAGAATGGGACTTTGACAATAAATGGCCGTATATGTGTTCCTGATATCGATAATCTTCGACAAGAGATAATGGAAGAGGCACATACTGCTCCTTATGCAATGCATCCAGGCAGTACGAAGATGTATCGGACCCTTAAATCTCACTATTGGTGGCCAAGGATGAAAAAGGATGTGGCTGAATATGTGCTGAAATGTTTAACGTGTCAGCAAATCAAAGCTGAACACCAAGCGCCAGTGGGTAAATTACATCATTTACCCATACCTGTTTGGAAATGGGAACGAATAACGATGGATTTTCTTTATGGACTTCCTCCAACGGCTAAGAAAAATGACGCCGTTTGGGTAATTGTCGACAGACTTACGAAATCAGCTCACTTCTTGCCATTCAGATGGGGTTCTACGTTGGATTATCTGGCAAAAAGATACGTCAACGAAATTGTTCGACTACATGGAATACCTACGTCCATAGTATCTGATCGTGATCCCCGGTTTACTTCCAGATTTTGGGGAAGTTTACAGGAAGCGTTCGGAACTAAATTACATTTTAGTACGGCGTTTCATCCACAAACCGACGGTAAGTCAGAAAGGACGATACAGACGTTGGAAGATATGCTTCGACCATGCGTAATTGAATTCAAAGGCTCATGGGATGATTATATAGCGCTAATGGAATTTCCCAGGATAGACCAACATCGACGAGAAATGGAATACGAAATTGGAGAAAAAGTATTCTTACGAGTATCTCCTTGGAAGGGAGTTTTACGATTTGGAAAGAAAGGAAAGTTGAGCCCACGTTATATTGGGCCATATGAGGTACTTGAAAGAATCGGACCATTAGCATACCGATTGGCATTACCACCCGAATTATCACAAATACACAACGTCTTCCACGTTAGTATGCTGCGGCGATACAGATCAGATCCCACTCATGTTCTGCGTGACGAGCCGATAAATGTTTCTGAGGATCTTAGTTACGTAGAAGAACCGGCATAAGTCCTAGAATATGCTGATAAGCAGTTACGGAATAAAACAATTCCGATGCTAAAGGTGAGATGGAAGAATCATTCAGCTCGTGAAGCTACGTGGGAAACCATAGAACATATGAAGACCCGGTACCCATGGTTATTAGCCGAAACAGGTACGAAATTTCGAGGTCGAAATTTTTAAAGGGGGGAGAATTGTCAGGAACCGAAACCTCATATTATCATTTCATGCATTTACATAAATTCATGCATTCATATAAGTAATTTTAAAACCGAGATATATATATATATATATATATAGTATAAGGTATTTAAAGTATTATAATTCTAGGTTCTCTAAGAGATAAGGGGTGAAGAAGTGAATATTATGGAATTCGAATTTTTCTAAGCATGAATTATCTAGGGTTTTCTCAGATTTTGAATTATGTAGGGTTTTCTCAGATTTTGAGGAACTTTATATGTATACTAATTAAAGTAACTAAATAATATTAAAGTATCACTAAAGAAAGTTCTAAACCCTTTAATATAATGTCGTAACACTTTAAATTAGGGTTTCGAAATTAGTTCAAAAAGAATTTCAAAATCCTTCAACCAAAGAACTCGAGATTCCTTAATATAAGGATCACGAGAACTAAGCTCTCGATATAAAACCGTGGCAATGTAAATAATTTATAGAGCTATCAAAAACTAAGGCTTCAAGATAAGAACTGATCAGTTAAGGAAATCTCGAGATTTACTCAATTAAGATTTCGAGACTCTTCAACTAAGGGTCTCGAGATTTTATAATACAAAGGTTGTAAGGACTTTAGTTCTCGATATGAAGGGGCGACCATTTAAACAATTTTCTGTAACAGATATCATAAACTTAGTCTTGAAGTAAAGTTAATAAATAAAATAATTCATGTTACTTACAATTGGATAGATATTAATGAAAACCATCGATGTCATTTGATAAGTATAACACGCAACTTAGTTAGGATAAGAAACAAGAAAATGAAAACCCATATTATTGTTAGAATAACTCGTGAAGACTAAGGAACAGAAGGGAGAGAACTCGATTCCTAGAAAGCTAATCAGGGTATGGGTAATAACGATTCTTATAGCTATGATTAACATTCAAGGGGTTAGCACACCTATAAATTCGCAGTTCATGAGATACTTAGATTTAATTTATATGGATATTTGAAGTATATAAGAAGTTCTTGATCCTTAAGAATATTAGGGTTTAATATTTTATTTAAGTTGATTATGAAAGGTATGAAAGTGTTTGAGATATTCTGGAGTCTTGATATATTTATGTTCTTAAGAAGGCTAGGTTTGATCGAATTTTTGGTGAAATGTCGAAAAGAAAAGGTGTTTTAACTTTTAAGGTTATTGCAGTTATAAGATGTCGAAACAATTCGATATTTAGACAGGGGGGTGTCGAGATTTAGAAGTCGAATGTTATTATAGAATTCGATCTCGAGACATTCGCTATTTAAAGAGGGAGATCTCGAGTTAGATAAGATCCCGAGTTAGATAATTATCAAGGTGTGATATTGAAATAGGTTAGAAAGATGTCGATAAGGATAGAGTTAGAATTTTGGTAATTCATTAGGTAGGATCCCGATATAATAATTCATGTAGCTAGGATCTCGAGTAATGAGTTCAATATGTAAATAAAATATCGAGTTAAGATGCCGAGCTTTGATGTCGAGATGTGTGTTTCGAAATCACCTAGGTTATATTAAAGATCTCGACATATTACATTATAAGTTCTCGACATACACTATTAAGATTTCAATGAGTATAAATCGAGCTAAGATATCGAGCTGTGAGGTCAAGCTATGATTCGAGATCCTATCGTATAAATTAAATTAAATAATTGAACATGGTCCAAGATAAAATTAGATAAGAATATTTGTTAGTTAATTAGTTGAAATAAAAAGAATTATGATACAGATATAAGGAATTCCGATATCACATAAAATATTGAATATTTAGGGTTTCGATATAAAATAAGTTAGGGTTTCTGGTAAAGGCTACGGATAAGCAACAATCATGCATAATAAAGCATGCATATCACATACGCATATCATTATAAGAAAATTCGTATTTACGGATAAAATAATTGTATAGGTCAGGAGTCCGATAAGGGCAAGGACAAGGTCACTTAAGCGAGCGGAGAAAATAGACGAAACTTGTGAGTATGATTTGCAACATGTACCTTATGTGCTTTATGTGCTTACATGATTTATATGGATTAATTGATTGATATGTGATATATGTGCTAATTACGAATTGACATGAATTATGTGACTATAAAGTGCCTTTATATGATTTATGTGTTATATAAAGTATTTTATATAGCATTGCATACATATAAATGAAAGGAGAAACCGTTATGACTGCTACGACTACGGATGCTACAGCATACTTCCCTCCAAATCAGGGGGATGATAGTTACTTCCCTTCAAATCGGGGGATGACAGAGTCCTGTACAGGCACATACAGATATTTACAGTATCGACAGAGTCCCATGCATGGGCGCCGACTGGGCTTACAGAATACGAGTCTAGCTAGTCTATAACGGGAGTATCAAAATAAACGGACATATAGAATGGCATATGATCCACGGATCGTATGAGTAACGATTATGTGAACGATGATTTCATGATTGAAAATGGCTACTGCTTACTTTATTACTTGTATGTTTTTAGTTAACGTGTTGCGATCATACTCTGAATCGTTGTCTGCACAGTTGTTGTAGATAATTAGCAGGCTGCGTAGAAAGCATCATCATAAAGCATGGATTCAAGGTTGGCTGGCTACGCTCTCCTCCTGCACCCCTCTGGTTCATCGTTAGCATATAGAATAGAAACGGATTTAGACTATTGTATTTTGTGACTTGTATGATAGCTACATATATGTACATTATTGTGGAAGGAACTAGATCGGATGTACGCGCCCGTTTTTGTTAAAGGAAATGGTTATGAGAATCGCGAAAAATTTTATATGAATATTTTATAGCTGCGTAAAAAGGTAATAGGAAACGCGGCGCTACATTTACTACCACCTACTGGGCATTTTTGCTAAGGGTTTTATTTTGTAGGTAGACCGAGCTCGACATCGATGGGTGTCAGGGCTAGCGGTTAGGCTTGCTGGCGGCGGTGACTCCACGGGCTTTTGAGGGCGGCGAAGTACATGGGACGTGACCTGTGGAGCGGCGTAGTATAGTGTAGCCGGGTTAGATTTTTGGGGCGTAGGCATAACCTACCACAATCCAATCGCTAAGAAGACCAGGTTGATGCTGAAGACTGAAATCAACAAGTTCTGTGATGGGACACTCAAGTTCATTAGGAAGAATATAGACCAGAGGTTGGAAGAAATCAACCGAGAGACAATGCTGAGGATTCACCGGTTCGTGAGAGAACAGCCTCCACTGATGAACTTTTCGATGAAATCCAAGAGCAACTGGAACTGAGGAATACTCTCAGGAACTACGAGTATGCGCTGGGCTTGCAAAGGTCGTACTACGCCCGACGAGGACAGACAGCGCGGAAGAGAAATCAAGCACAAAGGGGGAGAATGTAGAATATCATGTCTTAAGTTGTGCTTTGATTTATTAGTTGTCCTTGTAATTTGGGGCGTTTCATGTATTTGTCCTTAGTTTAGGACTAGTTTGATATTTATACCAAGTATGTTCGGTATAAATAGATGTACAAACATTGAGCTAATAGGGAACTTTTAGAAAATTGATCCGAAAGGCTTGCAATTCAATTTCTAGAGAGAGAAACAACAAATATCTTCTCTCACTACAAGGATTCTCTTTCGTGTTATTCAAAAGAGGTTTTCGATCGAAATTCGATTCTATTCAATTCTAATCGATAACCTTAGAATTCATGTCTAGGATCATAGAGTTGATAAACTAGGACCTAACACACACAGATAATAAGTATTTAATGATTAAGAACGCGAACAGACACCTTCATAAAACACATGAAGTATGAAACTTAATTCCAATTCAAAGGACAAAACTAAAAATTATATTACAAGAATTAACCTTATATCAAACATTTCATCAAGGTACGTAATACCAGCTCTCAGCCACACAATCCTCATCCAAATTAATCCTCATGCTAATTTTGACCCCTGAAAAAACCATGTTACAACAAGCAATAACACAATTTTCAGATTTAATCTCCACATATTCTTTCGAACACCTCATGTGCCTCGCCAACTTTCGAACTCGAGACTGGGGTGAGAGCCAAAATGCCGTGAAAGCCCAGCTAGGCGTTCTAAGTGCCAGCAGCTTCGTTTGTCGACGACGAAGAGCCCTCTTCATCATCTTTGTTGATAATGGATCATTTTCGATAGCGATCTACCATATATCGTAGATCAGCGCCGCAGTACTGCAGTACACCGGTTGTTTGTCAGCACGCTAACCCTAACCGCCGGCGCAAGCATGATTTTTGTCTAGTATGATTTTTGGTAGATGAAAGGGTTGCTTTAGGGGTAAAAGAGAATACTTCTACCTAATATTCATGAGCTGAATACTGATCGAGGAGATGAACAGACCAACCATTATTGGCAAATTAATAATAATTACGTTCGCGGAGAGCAAATAAATAACCTTACGAAACATATAACATGTAGGCCAGTTCGCCAAATAAAAACCCGAGCTTTCTCGGAATGACACCTTAGCAAAATCATTCGACTTCCAGTTGGAAACACAATACATAGTGTTAGGGAAGTATATTTAATATTATTATTTTCTTATTATTAGTATTATTTTATTTTGAATAAGATTTAGTTAGGGTAAAGAGATTTATTAGGGATCTCTAGTTTGAATAAGAGTATTAGGGATCTTATTGTGCTTATATTAGATTAGTTTCTCTTATAAAAGGAGGGACATCAATAGCATAATGGGGAGGTTGAGGTTTAGGGTAATTGAGGGCCGGTGTCTGACACTCGGATTGTGAGGGCCGAAGTTCTCGGACTCTTGGATTTAGCTATTAGGTCGCTAATAGTATCGTTTTATATCCGTGTGATTCATCCGTCGTTCATTAATAACTCTTCTAGTGGCTCTTAGCTTGTGCCTTAGTCATCCCTAGCCTTATATCAGGTCCTAGTTTGGTCAACATCCAGAGGTAGGTCATCCTCTTCTGCTGATCCCAATGAGAGATCCCTCTAAGCTCGAACTCGTTCGGCTTCTTCACTCTGTCCGGAGACCTCCAAATGTTCTCACGAACTTCTTCTAGGAAGGGGATTTCTATTCGGATGTTCTCCCATGGCGTGTCGATCCGAACGGTCCCTGGCGTTAGCCTTGTAGAGGGAACCGCCCGTTGAGCGATTAACTCTGGTAGCCTTGGGATATCTTGCTCGTAGTCTTCACCTTCCTGAAGCTCGTCGTCTTCTATGATTACGAGGTCTATAGATGCTTGTTGTAGAAAGCGCCGAACGTCGTGAAGCCGTCGTCTTTGATGCTCCTCGGGCATGGAATGGGTCATCAACTGTCCTTCGAAGATATACTTGTCTAGGACCTTGTGTGGATTGACGCCATGTCCAGAGGGTCCCGGTTGGTCTGGAGCGACAGAGGAGTGGCTTGGGTAGCTGCTAGAGCTACAAGCATCGCAGCACTTGCTTCTTTTTCCGGAAGAAGGGGCTTGAGTAGATCGGTGGTGTGGGCGGAGGCGTCCTGAGGTGAAAGGTTGGTGGGTCGATGTGGACGGTGCGGTGCGTGGTGTGGGTAGTTTGGGTTTCTGTGGTTTGTGTTTGGGTTTGGTGAGTAGTATGGGTTTCGCCAGCTCCAGCGCTTGTCTGCGTAGCGCCCGAGCCTTGTCCTTGGCCACTTGTTGATGTCCTTGGCCTCTTCTCCCCCTCATGATGGCCTTGATCGTCAGGATCGTCATGTCTGCGCCGGGAGTGGGAGCTTTGGCCTCGGCATGATTGGGTAGGTGGCTCAGATGGTCTACCAGTCGCCTATAGAGGGACTCTTCCTGAGGCGACCGTATGGTAAGACCGAAGAGGCGGGCCAGAAGGATGTCATGGAGCTCGGTGATTGGGATAGTGTATGGGTTGATTAGGATGGAAGAGTGTTGTAGAGGGTCGGTGGATGTGGGTTGTGGAGGTGTGAGGTTGGGTTGTGACGAGGTGCCTTCAGAGACAGGTGCTTTCCCGGTATCTCTTCGGGATGTCTCGAGTTCTTGGAGTACTCTCTCCGCGATTTTGTCTTCCATAGACTGTACAGCGACAGAGAGAGCGGCCTGGAACTGCTTGTTCGTCACAAAGGGTGCGGACGCCTCCTTGGATGGACCAGGACGACTGATGTCGCCTATTATCAACCCTTGAGATCTTCAGGTTGGCTCACAATCACTTGAGGTTGTGACTGTATGAGACTTCCACCCAATCCTTGAGTCGAATCTTGAAGATTCGGCTCTATGGGCGTTGTGGCAGGCTTGGGTTGCACCTGCGATCCAGACACCACGAGAGTAGGTTGCGGCTCAAGATTGAGCGAAGAAGTGCCAGCAACACTTGTAGATGTGGTCAGCGTAGTATCTGCTGCGTTGGTGACGGCTGGGAAGAGGGACTCCAGTTGAATGCTAAGTCTCCTTGGAGTCCTCCTTATCAGACTTATTTCCTCGTCCGATTCCGTGTCAGACGGGGTGGCTGTGTGAGGAGTGAGGTCACGATGGACGTGCTCCAGTGCCTGATCCGTCACCTGTGGAAGAGAGCTTTGCCCCATTTCTACTTCGGGCTGTGCTACTGATGGAAGAACCTCCTCAAAGGTTTCTTCGAGTACGCCAACATTAACGGGCACTTCCACTTGTAGGTGATGTGTAGGAGCCTCGAGCGCCATCTCAGTAGCCAAGACGTCTATCAGGGTATCATCTACGTCGGGCATTGGCTTTTCGACCAATGTTGGCTCCTGTGCTAGCTCCTGAGCGACATCATCAATCATCGCGTCCTCAGGGGTTAGCTGTTGTTGTTGTTGTTGAGGGCTAGCTCCAAGCACTGCCGGGGGCCCTCGAATCATTTCCTCGGTGAGATTCCTGTCCCGGCAGTATAGCTTGTAGACGTCTCCGTTGGGGTCCGCGAGACGAAGGAGCTCGAATGAGATCAGCTTCGACGGTTGGTCCAGGTCCGTGAGCCGTGGGTTGTGGAAGAACTTAAGCCTTGGTGGTTGGTAATTTCTGCCAGGAGGCAAAGTAGGGATTGTCTGGTGCAGCGCCATGATCTCCCTGATGATGACGTTGAACCACCGAGCATAAGGCACGTTCTTTGATCGCCGGTTCTCCTTCTGCCGAATCTGGTCCGCGAGGTCGTTCCAGATGAGCTGAGTGTAGTCATAATTTCTTGAGAAGGCGATGCCGTGGAAGATCCTCCAAATATTGTTGTTGCCCTTATCGAATCCTGCGTGCTTGGGCGACAGACACTTATTCACTATTCCAAATAGTGTCTTCCACGGGTGTGGGATTCCGCTGCTCTGACCTGAGCTAATCTTGTGAGCGGCGGTTGGTATCCCATGTGCAAGAAGTCCTGAATCATCTCAGCATCCGGTGGGAGCGGGTCGTAATTATTGCTGTGGGGCAAGTCCAGTACCATGCCGAACTGGTTCTTGTCCATGCTGATATGCCACGTCCCTATCCTTGTTGAGAATCTGAAGTCTCCATTGTCCACTTCTCCTTGTATGCAGCCCCAGAACTGCTGGAGATAGACCATCGGCACTGATGCGGGGACCGTTAACGCATGCCAGATGGGGTGGCCTTGTAGGATTGATACGATGATCTCGTCTGGACACCTAAACGTGCTCAGATCGAGCTGGAAGTTCGTATCTTGAACCTTTAGATAAAGGTTGTGATCGTAGATGTGGTTGTATTTCGGGTAGCGATCCATCTGAAAAATAAGATATGTAAAAGTTTATTAGTTCAATTTTATTTTCAGTCGAAATATGAATAAATTTCATCAAACTATAGTAATATTGTAAGTAATAGCATGTTTCGATGAATTTTGAATTGAAATCGTATCAAATGCTTAGTGTATGCTCAATTTTGAAAAATCGTAATGGCATGAATGTAATTTCGAATGAAATATATATCGCGTTAAAAATAGTTCGAAATTTCGCTAAGTGTTTAATCGAAAAAAAATGTTACTGTTCATGCCGAGAAATTTTTCGGTCGATAAAATTGATTTTTACTGTTCAATTTTATTCGCTAATGTTAGCTACAGTGTAAAAGACTAAAAAAACTTCTAAGTGTTGAAGTTGAAATCAGTACTGTAGCCGATCAATTTTATGATCAAGAAAAATTTCGCGTAAATTTACGATCGACAAATTAATTCCCAGGTAAATTTACTATCGTAAAATTTTCTTCGATTGAATAAAACTTTTCGATTTGAAAATTTGTCGAGCGGTATGTGATTTTCGATTGTAAGAAAAATTTTTCGCTGCGATATGTTTCTATCGAGAAATTAGTCAACGAAAGACTAAGTTAATCGTAGAGAAATTTTTTCGATCAATTAAGTCCTAAGCGGCGAATTTTACGATCGAAAAAATTAAGCGTTGAGAAATTAAGTTTTCGCTGCTAAATTTTTGCGACCAAATTGAAATTAAATCGAAAATTCTATTTTGCGATAGTAAGTTTTACGCTCGATAAAATTTGCATCTAAATTGTCTATTCAGTGCTTAAGTTTTTCGCTTACAAAAATCCTAATTAGATTTCTCGATGGTAAATAATTTTTCGGTCAAAATCTTCTTATCTTAGCAACTAAATCAGAATTTTATCGATCGAAAAACTAATTCGATATAAACAGTATCTCAATTAAATCGGAATTCAATTAAGACTGTTTGCGATCGACCAAGTTCTTCGATGGCTTCAAACATTCAAAAGGCCAGTTTCATCCAGACTTAAATTTCAGTCGAAGATTCAGATTTTCCGATGATTTATTCTACCAGATTCATAGAGAATATCGAATCTATCTTAAGTGCAGGCATTTAACTCAGATAAAGCTCAAAATCACGCCTCAAACACTATAAAATAGTTACGGTAGTTTTGAAGAACAGTCGAAAATCTAAGTCTAAACATGCGAAAAACTTCAAAATGCAGATGCTAATGAAGGTAAATCACACGCAAATGTTAAACGAATCTCATTTCTACCTTAAACAGACAGTTTGGTGTTGAAAATCGAAAGATTTTTGAGAAATTTAAGCTGTCTGTGAAAGTTTTTCGCGAGAGAGATTTTTTGCGATTAGGGTTGCGTGAGAAAAGTTTTTCGACTGACAAGAAAGTGAACTTTTATTAATTCGCTGCAGATCAATGTTGGGTTTTTGCGATTTGACGTTTTGCGATTAAATGGATCAGGCCCATTACTATTTGCGCTCGAGAAATTTTTGATTCGAAAATTGCTTCTCAATTCAAATTTTTCGATCGCAAATTATCGCGGTTAATCAACAATTGTTCCCAACACTGTCTTACGATCGAGAAACTTATGATAGCGAATTAATTCTTATATCCAATTTCTCGATTGTTAATGCTTCTAAAAATTTTCAGATTGATCCCTATTTCAAATAAAATCACATTGTAAAGCTCCCCCTGAGAATTTAAAATAAATGCAATTAACTCCCTGTATTTTCTGTGTAGTAACGTCTAGCTTCCCTGGCAGTGATTAAAAAACATGTACCACTTAGAGAAAAAACGTTAAAAACAATGGAGTTAATTTGGTCTGTAACTAGCTCCTTTCCTTGTAGTGTCGACGTCTCACTCCTTAATTTTGTCTGAAGGAATCTAAAACGCTTTAGAGAAAAACGTCAAGAATATTTGGAGCTAATGCACTATTTTTATATTTGCTTCCCCTCAAATAATGCACAAAAATTGACTAAATATGCAAGCAAATGGAATCACTTTAATTCACGAGCATATAATTCACAATTTTGCTTAGTATGCACATATACATGGTCCCCGAAAACATGTACTAGAGGTATTGTGTGAGGGTAAGAGCAATAAAAAGATTTATCGCATTTAAACAATTCAGTACCAATGCAATTGAAAATTACATTTAGAACGTGCGAGAATAAAATAAATTCGCATTTAGTCAATTCAACGCATATGAAATATAATATTTCATGTCAAAATGTGCGAAACTTTTTCTTTCAAGAGAATTTATTATTATTATTATTATTTTTCAGAAATTAAAAAATATTATTTTTCTATATATACATGTATCTATATTATTATTTTTTTTAATTTTGTTTTTATGTATATTACTAATATTATAGTATGGGGTCAGATTATTTTGCTTCGATCAATCGTCACACCTAATTTTACGAGACATTTGAAAGAAGAAAATGCCGTCAAGTCATGTCGTCAAACTAAAGTCCTAAGTTCATAGACTGGTCCATTTCGACAACTCTCACTAGGTTCGCTCTTGCACTCAATTATTTCTAACTTGAGATTTTTTATATTTATATCACTCAAGTCAACACAAGCAATTTTAAGTGAATTTACCTGTGATCGAGGATTTTTAAATCATTTCACCTAAGCGAGAGACCGTCGATTGGAATCAAAGGGTTGTAAGGATTTTAGTTTGGCTAGGACTTAGAAGGGAAGGAATTTAGAGGAAAGTGAGCTTATCTCTTCGTCATATTCCATTTCTACGTCCGTCTCCTTTTGTTTTTCGGCGTCTTCTTTTTTTCAATCTTTTCTCTCTCTTTTTCTTTTAAAAATGATCCCTTTTTATGCTATGCTCAAGCTGAAGCTTCTCTTCTCCACGAGGCTATAGGAGATTATCGTAGGCGAAGTTCTTCTTGTTGGTTCTCGGGCCGATACCGTGCTCCTCTTCTCTGAATCCCTAGGGAGGTTTCAGAGATTATCTATTTGGAAAAGTTCACGGTTATGGAATTCGTACCCAAGGCTGCGCTCCTCTTCTCATTTCCCGATATGAGATCGGATTATCGTTGGAGAAGTTCACTTCGTGGTGCTCATCTTTCCAGTCGTTCTGACGAGCGTACGAGATTATCGCTGGAGAAGTTCACAGCAGGATCCATGCCACCTTCTAAGAGATAGTCGGAAGGTAGGTTCCTTTGGTCTGATTTTTGCGCGTTGAGCAATGCCTTCTTTTGTTATCATCCTCCTTATTTTCTCCCCCTCCTCTTTTCGTTTGAATAACCATCCAAAGAGTATAGAATACGGTTGAAGGCTGGGAATGGGATTCAAAGGAAGAAAAGGACGTCGGAGAAGGCTCAAATTGGATGACTAAGGGCTAATGAGTAAGAGAAAAAAAACTTTTATAAGGCCGATTGAGGAATAACCTAAGCGCCCTTATCATTTTCCTAACGATCTGAGGCAAGGTGAGTATGAAGCCAAGTATCACTAGTTATGACAAACAATTGATGTGTGACTCACTCGAGAAATAGATCCAAGGAAAGAAATGATCAAGGCTTGAGACCTCTCATATGTATAGTGGCTTTGTGTCTAGTGGAGCAACCTAATGACCTTTAGACACAAGAATGCGACTTAGACTGACAAAATTAAGCAATTAAATCGATCGCATGTCATGGTAAAATTCTAAGTAACTTTAGATCAAAGCATCCTAAAGAATTTCTTCATCCCTCTATATAGGTATATGTATAGTATTTTTATATGTTTTAAAAATTTTATTTATTTATTTATTAAATTCATGCAAGATAAGGCATATAAGCAAAGAAAACACATAGCATAGAACATTTTGTAGCACAGAAGATCAGGTAAAGCACGTATTACGGAAGATTCAACATGCCTAATTTTCCGACAAGGAATTGAAATCGTTTTTCATCCAATGCCTTGGTGAAAATGTCAGCTAGTTGGAACTCCGTGTTCACGAAATACATATCTATGGTGCCTTTTTCTACATGATCTTTGATAAAGTGATATCTAATGTCTATGTGTTTTGTGCGTGAGTGATGAACAGGATTGCAAGTAATAGCGATGGCACTTTGACTACCACTATATATGGGTATATTATTTAAATTGTACCCATAGTCGCGAAGCTGAGTCCGCATCCACAGCATCTGGGAGCAACAACTGGCGGCTGCCATAGATTCCGCTTCGGCCGTCGAAGTTGACACACAGTTCTGCTTTTTGGTTGACCAACAGACCAGCTTTTCGCCTAGAAATTGAGCACCATCGGACGTGCTTTTCCTGTCCATTCGGCAACCTGCATAATCAGCGTCAGTATAGCCGATAAGATTGAAGTTCGTACCCTTTGGATACCATAGTCCGAGGGTAGAAGTGCCCTTAAGGTAACGCAGAACCCTTTTGACCGCGAGCATATGGGATTCTTTGGGATCGGCTTGAAAACGGGCACATAAGCAAGTGGCAAACATGTTGTCTGGCCGGCTCGAAGTGAGGTAGAGAAGAGATCCAATGATACTGCGATATAGTGTGACGTCGACCGGCTTTCCAGCGGGGTCGGCATCCAACTTGCAGCTTGGTGACATAGGAGTGCTAAGAGGCTTGCTCTGATCTTGATGGAATTTCTTCAGAATATCCTTGATGTATTTTGTCTGACTGATGAAAATCCCATCTTCGAGTTGCCTGACTTGTAGTCCTAAGAAGAACTGCATCTCTCCCATGTGACTCATCTCGAACTTATTTTTCATAAAATCTCCAAACTTCGTGCAAAGCCGCGGATTTGTTGATCCGAAGATGATATCGTCGACGTATACTTGAACGACCATCAGATCTTTGTCTTGCCATTTGATGAAGAGGGTTGTGTCTATCGTTCCTCGTATGAATCCAGCCTTCACGAGGAAATCACTCAAGACATCTTACCAAGCACGTGGGGCTTGTTTTAGTCCATAGAGAGCTTTATCCAATCGATAGACGTGATCGGGATCTTCTTGATCAACGAAGCCTTCCGGCTGCGCGACGTAGACTTCTTCTTTTAACACGCCGTTGAGAAAGGTGGTCTTAACATCCATCTGATAGACTTTGAAGTCTTTGTGAGCCGCATAAGCCAGGAGAAGGCGGATAGCTTCGATTCGGGCAACAGGAGCATATGTCTTGTCGTAGTCGATGCCTTCCTGTTGATTGTAGCCCTTCGCAAGTAGCTTTGCTTTGTTCCGGATCACTTCACCATCTTCATTCTTCTTATTCTTGAATACCGATTTGGTTCCGATTATTGTTTTCCCATGTGGACGGGGTACTAAGGTCCACACTTGAAGACGTTCGAATTGATGAATTTCTTCTTGCATCGCAATTATCCAATCCCTGTCTCGTAGTACATCTGCTACTTTAGTAGGCTCATTTTGGCCTAAGAAGCAGCTGAAAAGATTGAGCTGATGACGTGTCCTTACTCCGCTCAAAAGATCGTCAATTATCTGATCAACCGGATGGGAACTAGTCCACTTGTGCTCATGAGGCAGGGCTGAGAAAGATACATCAGCCAGTTGTGGTTCTAGATTTCCAATTATCTCCGATTGTTCAATTGTTTGAGGAAGTTCCACTTCTGCACTTGGAACGATCGTCTCTGATGATTCTTCCTCAGTAACCATTGTAGGTTCTTCGTTATTCTGTGGCAATTCTGAATCGGGTGAGGTAGGGACGTGATGTACTAGGTACATCGGTCTCGTTAGGTGGAGAATCCACTATAGGTGTAGCAGTGTGTGACCGATATACGGGCTCGAAGAGAGAGTCCAGATCGTCTAATACGAGTCTTAATGCTTCTTCTGACGTTGATTTCAAAGTTGTTGCCATCTTCTGTTGGTTTTGTGTCAACACACCAGTGAAAACAGGTTCTGAACTGTTGTATTCAGAAGCTATCATGTTGGATACGGGTCCTGAACTGAGGTGTGCAGGAGCCATCGGGTTAAGCACGGGTCCTGGACTGACTTGACCAGAAGCCATGTCCGCCACTTCGTGGAAAGTGACGTTGTAGCTTTCTTTGATTGTGTGGTTGGACTTGATATATACTCGGTACGCTTTCGAGGTTGAAGAATACCCGACGAAAGTCGCTAAGAATGCTTTAGGGTCGAACTTGGCACGTTGCTCTCGGTCGTTCGCCACAAAGCACTTGCACCCGAAGACTTTAAAGAAAGAGATATTGGGTACTCTATTATTCACAATCTCGTACGGAGTCTTGTTGAACCTTTTGTGAACCACCGTCCTGTTTTGAGTAAAACAAGCGGTATTAACTACTTCAGCCCATAGAAAGTGTGGAAGTCCGGAATGAATCAGCATTGTTCGAGCTGCTTCCACTATGGTTTGATTTTTCCTTTCAACGACCCCATTTTGTTGAGGTGTTTTTGCGGCTGAGAATTGTTGACTTATCCTAAGTTTCTGATAAAAGTCACTGAGACGTCTGTTCTTGAACTCAGTGCCAAGTGCCATTGTCTGTTTGAATGATTTTGGATAGTCTGCTGCAGCAAGTTCTGGGTGGTGTTCACAAAATTAATGATCAAGTCACCGGTCTCATCTTTGGTTCGGAGGAACTTTGTCCAAGTGTAGCGAGAGTAGTCATCGACGATCACTAGCACGTACTTTCTTCCATTTATGCTTTGAGTCTGCATCGGTCCACAGAGATCCATGTGGATGAGTTCCAGTGGTCGAGATGTAGACGCAAGTTGCTTGACGTGATGGGACGCTCGCTTCATTTTTCCTAATTGGCATGCCGAACACTGATGCTCCCGTTGTAGTAGTATAGTTGGCAGACCATGAACCAACTTTTTCGTAGAAACACGTTGGAGAGCATTCATATTCAGATGAGACAGTCGTTGATGCCATAAGCTGTTCCTCTGTAAATCAATCTGAGATATGAGGCATACAGCTCTCGAGGGCTGCACGGACGTCAGGTTGATCGTGTAAAGGTTTGATTTCCGAAGTCCATAGAGGAGTTCTGTATCCTGACTGTCCAAAATTCTGCACCAGTCAGCATGAAAGACCACCTGGAAGCCTTTGTCACAGAATTGGCCTATGCTGAACAAGTTAAGGCGGAGGCCTTCGACGTATGAGACATCTTTTATAGTCAGATTCTCCAGAATGATATCCCCAAGTCCTAGAATCGGGGCTGAATCGTTGTTCCCAAATCTGACTTTGCCATTTGGCTGGTCTTTGTAGTTGCTCAGTAGTTCTTGATTTCCCGTCATGTGTGTGGAGCAACCCGAGTCAAGGTACCACACATGATGGATCTGCAAAAACAGATTAGAGAGCTTTATGTACCCATTTAAACATGGGTCCTCTCAGACTAGCAGAATTTTTTGGTTTCTGATATAGTTCCTAAATTATTACTTGAGGGAGTTTTGATAACCCGAGCCACTTTTGGAGAAGTGGGTTTGGGTGTGACCTCTTTAGGTGACTTGGCCTTTCCGGCTTTTGTCATCCTAGGCGGAGATTTAGGAACCCATTTGGGGTTGAACCTTGTTGGGAAGGTTAATTTCAGCACGTACAAATGCTTTGCTAGGTTTGATTGAGGAAAAGATCTTTTCTTGATGTAATCTTCTAAGGTGCTTGAGGGATTTAATCTCTACGGGATACCTTAGGTGAGTACAAGCATGTACAGCGCCATAAGCTTTCTTTATGGCTGGATCTTGTTTCCTACGAGTCTTCCTAGTGGCATTTGTTTCAGAAAGATTAATTTTTGACGTAGAGCCTATTTCGAAGTTGTTACTTCTAAAGGTGATTGGCTGAAGTGAACAAGTAGAAGCAACTATCTTAAACGTGGAAATAGCTCTTTTTTTTTTTACGAGTGTCTTTTATTGTAACAGAAGGAATAACATGCTCAGAAATAGTTAAATCTAGTGGCTCCTTCTTTATCTTAGTGCTAGACATTCTCGCCTTTGTTTTTAGTGCTGACGCTACGCTCCCTGTAGACGTAGGTAAAGGAAAATTAGTCATAGCACTTTTAACAGAATTATTTTTACAATTTTTATCTTTCAAAGGCGATTTTTCAATTTTCACACTTTTTGTAAAAGCGTGAGAGGTAGTTTGGGAGGACGAGGAAGCCTTGAGATTTTCCATCTCCTTAAAGAATTTTTTCTTTTCAGCTTCGAAATTCTATCGTTCTCTATCTAGCTTTGCATGTGACTCCTCTATCTGTTTTATGATAGGGGGTTTGTAGAGAGAATTTTTATAATTAACGGCTTTAACTTCCTCGTGGTGTGTTTGAGAGTCAGGAGGTAGAACTTGAACTAAATGGCAGACAAGTGTTAGAGTTTCTTTCCTATTTTTGTCCCTTTCATTTAGTTCTTTGTAGTCAAAGGGGATTTCTGGACCATGTGGGCCTTGTCTAATGGATGAATCGAAAGTATTTTCATATGACGATTCAGTAAAATTTCTAAGAGAGGTTAGTCCTAAGCCCATGTGTTTAACATCGTATATTTCTTTCTTTTGTAAAACACGCGGGTTAGTGAAACATATGCCTTCTATAGGATTATAGAACTCTATATCCTTGGGCTTGTTAAAAAATATCGTCTGTTCGGATTGTCCCCTACGCGTAACTATATCATCTAATTTCTTAATTTTAGCATATAGTTTCTTGCGTTCCTCACCTAGGAGAGCATAGTTATTTTCTACCGTAAGTTTGACGGCTTGACAGGCGTCTAGTTCTTCACTAAGCTCACTAACCTTAGCATTTGATATTTCTAATTGAGCTTCTAAGTTAGTGATCTTAGAGGTAGCTTCGGTTATCCTACAATTTAAAATGGCTTTCTCGTTGAGATTTCTAACAAGCAATTGTAGTTATTTGCTAGCCTATCTTCTAGTTCCTTAATCTTTTCGCTATGTTGTCCTAGTTGAGTTTGACTAGTCTCTCTAGAATGTAGGCTCTTAGTAAGTTCATCTATTTTTGCACTAGAGCTCCTAAGTTCTAAATCGAGACTATTTATCTTCTCCTGTGATCTCGCGAGTTTATCCTCTTCTTCCTTAATACTTTTCTGCTCACGTTTCATGTTAGCATATTGTTTTTTATATGAATCTAACATGGTTAATAATGTGGAAGAAGAGACTCCCTCTTGTGATGAAGTGGATGCGTTGTCGTCGTCCGTACGATTGGATGTCCTGTCGTCTGATTCATTGTCGAGACGGGCCATGAGAGCTAAATTATCTTCTTTAGAACTCGACGTGTCCTCGAGCCATTGGTCATGTTCGGCCATGTGAGCTACTCAAGCTTCCTTCTGTTTCGTCAATTGGAGCTTCCTGGAGTAGTAGCTGGAACCTCTCTTCTTCGGAAGAGTGCACTCTCTGGCGAAGTGACCTGGCTTGCCACAGTTGAAGCATTTGTTAGCCTCCTTAGGATTCTTGACATCGGAACTCTCTGGTGCACGTTCTTTGTTTTTAGAGCTTGTAGTCCGAAGTTGGTTGGCTGAGGTTGAAGACTTCTTCTTGAAGTACTTCTCGCTCATCATTTGTCCTATGAGAGCTAGCTGTTTTCCTAGTGCTTTCAGATTTGGCTCAACGTCGGAGTCCGGCTCTTCTTCCGACTTTGAAGGTGAAGGAGCCCTAACGATCTTTTTATTTCTTGATTTTGAGCTCCTCTTCTCCGAGACTAAGGCAACAGTGTCTTCGATCTGTTTGCCCTTCTGTTCCTTTCGAATCTCGCTTATATCATCCTCATGTTGTGCGAGATTGTCGAACACGGCATGGATATCCAACTCCTCTAGATCTTTATTCTGTCGAAATTGAGTGGATATTTTCTTCCATTCCGCGGGCAGAGAAGAGAGAAATCTGATGTTTGTCTCCATATTGGTCTTCGTGATTTCTATCTTCCTCATCTCGTTGAGAAGAGTGAGGTATCTTTGGTAGATCTCGTATAGACTCTCCTCAGGCTTTGCTTTGAAGGAGTCGTAAGCGGTGAAAATGTTCGCCTTTTTGGCCTTTATGCCCACTTCCTCTGCATCATCCTATGCAGTTCATCCCACATTACTTTAGCCGATGAAAGGCTATCAATCTGTCGGTATATGTCGTTGGGGATGCCCTGGATGAGGGTGTTCATGGCTACTAGATCTGCCTTAACTCGAGCTCTCTCCTCGATTGTGTACTCCCTAGGCTCCTTCAGTCGCCTAGATGCAGGAATTTGAGTAGTTGCCGTTTCGTCACCGGGGGACGTGTACCCAAAACTGTGCGGGTCCCTCTTCTAGTGACTTCAGTAAATTCTCAGCTTGATCTTTTAGAGCGATGAAATTGAGAAAGCGGCTCCTCCACACAGTATATTTGCCTCGTTGCAAAATCGATGGACGGTTGTCACTTCCGAGCGAGTATGCATCCATTTTGTTTTGTAGTTGAGTTGTTGAAAGGATCTTCGTTACGTGTTTTGAATGTTTGAAGATGATGTAATGTGCTTCACAAGTGACAAAATTCGTTATTAGTGTTTGATTCGAAAAATAGATCGAGAATTATTTTCGATTCAATCTTTAAAGTTTGATCAAAAATAATTTCGTCGAAATAGAATATAGTGTGTAATGTTTACGTGCGAGATAGTTTGTCAGTGAAATATTTTTCGAGCGAAATAAATTGCCCAAAATCGTTCGATCGAGAAATATTTCCGTATCGTGAATTTATTTCGATCGTAAAGAAACAGTACGTTAGTAAGTTTCTCGACAAGTCAAAATAAATCGGTTGACTGGAAAAAGTTTCTCGCATGTAAATGATTTTTAGCTTGGTCAAACTTTAAATGTCTGACCGAAAATGTTTCTCGATAGAGAGTTTTTACGCGTGTAAAGTCAAAATTGGTCTCCCTCGAAAAGATTTCGCTAAATAATGCTCGAGAAATATTTCTAACTAAAATCGTTTCTAGTGTTGACGATTTTAGCACTGACTTTGTATATAACCGAGAAAATTATCGCGCCAAGTTTTCCGATCGAGAAATTAATCCGATCGCAAAACCTAGCGAGAAAAATTAGAGAGATCGAGAAAAATCACAGAATACAATTATCACAGATTCAAGCAAAAACAAGGAATTAGACACTGAACTTTCAGGTAATTGCTCGCAATCGATAACTAACTACGCAGAAACACGCAATTAACACGTTATGAAGCACAATATGTCGAATTTGGTCAAAATCAGAACGTGTTCTTTATGTTCTTACGCAAACAGTAACTCACAAAATCGATTTAATCCAAACACGAAGTTCAAACAGCTACGGATTTGATCGCAATCAACATTTGACACTTAAACAAGCACAGAAACATCAAATTCAAGTCAATTAGGCACAGAATTATGCTATTGGATCGAAAACAGATTTCGCGCCAAACTGTTCTTCGATGAACAGTGAACATAATTAAATTTTCGATCCAAATCTAACAATTTTGATCCAAAACAGAACGAATCTGCTCTGATACCAATTGTTAGGTCCTACGATTAACAACTCTAAGATCCTAGGCAAGAATTCAAAGTAATTCGATGATAATGATAATCAATAAAATTCGATCGAAAAACTCATTTGAAGAACGAGAGAGAGAATTCGATTAGAGTGAGAAAGTTACTGTTTGTTTCTCTCTCTAGAAATTGGATTGCAAGCTTTTCGGATCAATCTTCAAAACTTTCTCTATTCGGCTCAATTGATTTACATGTATTTATACCAAACAAACTTGGTATAAATATCAAACTAGTCCTAATCTAAGGACTACTATACAAAACGCCCCTAATTACAAGGACAACTAATAATATCAAGCACAATTAAATGTATACTCTACATTAGAATTTGAGTTAGTCAATTCTTCTTCGAAATTAGTGACCTTCGTAGTTGCTGCTCAAGTCTACTTTTTACAAGATTCTTTTCTTCCAAGTTCCTTAGTAGACATTTGTGGTTATTGTCTAGCCTGTCCTCTAGTTCTTTTATTACCGAACTATGCTTATCTAATGAGGTGTGCTTAGTCTCTTTAGACTGGAGTCTCTTAGTCAGTTCATCTATTTTGATACTAGAACTCCTAACTTGTTCTTTGATACTAGCTATGGTTTCCTTAGCCTAAGAAGCCTTTTCTCTATTTTTATTCCTCGTTTCTGCTTAGTTACCATGTTAGCAAATTTAGATCTTAACTCAGCTAACAAGTCAGAATTTGTTGAGTCAGAGGTTTCTACCTCCTGAGATAAGGTGGATGCTTTCTCGTCGTCCGTCTCCGCGGGAGTATCATCTTCCTTTTCATCATCAAGGCGTGCCATCAGGGCAAGATTGTCGGTGTCAGAATCTGAGCTGTCCTCTAGCCAGTGGTCCTGCTCTGCCATAAGAGCTACTCCAGCTTCCTTTTGTTTGGATAGTTGAAGCTTACTGGAGTTGTAGTTAGCATCCTTTTTCTTGGTGCACTCCCTGGCAAAGTGACCTGTTTTTCCACAATTAAAATATTTTAGTATGTCTTTGGAAATTGTGGCTTCTGAGGACTCAGCCTGCTTGTCTTTATTCTTCGAGCTTGTAGTTCGAAGTCTGTTGGCAGAAGATGATGACTTCTTCTTGAAGTACTGCTTTGTCATCATATTGGCGACTAATGCCAGCCGTTTGCCAAATTCATTGATCTCAGAGGGAAGTTCTGAATCAGATGTCTGAGGAGCTAGGAAGCTTGACGTGCTTTTCCTTGCGTGAGCGGGAGCTCTTCTTCTCAGAAACTAGAGCTATGGAGTCCTCGGCCTGTTTTCCCTTTTACTCCTTTTGTAACTCGCCTATGTCTTCTTCATGCTATGCGAGGTTATCAAAAACAGTGTGAATATTCATCTCGTCCAAGTCCTTATTTTGTCGGAGTTGGGTAGAGATCTTCTTCCAGTCGGTGGGCAGTGCGGACAGGAACCGAATGTTCATCTCTGTGTTAGTCTTTTTTATCTCAATCTTCCTCATTTCGTTGAGAAGAGTGAGGTACCGCTGATAAAGATCGTGTAAGCTCTCCTCACTTTTGGCCTTGAAGGAGTCATAAGCTGTGAGTATGTTAACCTTCTTAGCTTTGGCACCGACTTCGGTTCTTTGCATCATTCGCTCCAGTTCATCCCACATCCCTTTAGCAATTGGGATGCTATCTATTTGTCTATAGATATCATTCGGGATGCCCTGCATCAGTGTGTTCTTAGCTATAAGATCTGCTCTAGCTCTTCTTTTCTGAGCTTCATCGTACTCACTAGGTAATTTTATTCGCCTGGTGGGTTAGATTGGAGGATTGTTCGAGCTATCACCTTCTTGGATTATGAAAAAAGTTTCCGGTCCCTCATGAAGTAATTTGAGCAGGTCTTCAGCCTGATCTTTAAGTTCGATGAAGTTTAAGAACCGACTTCTCCAAACTGTGTATTCGCCCCTTTTGAGAATTGGAGGACGATTATCATTTCCTAGAGAATAGGCATCCATTTCTTCTTTGAGTTGATATAGGAACTTCGTTTGTTGTTTTGATGTCTTGAACTGATGTGGTGTGCTTCACAAGTAGCAGATAGTTAGTAGCGTTTGATTCTAGAGCAGTTTCGAGAATAATTTTTGACTCAATCTTTAAAGTTTGATCAAAAATTAATTCCTCGAGAAAAAATTGGCGCTGTTATTGTTCTCGTGCGAGAAAGTACGTCAGCGAAAAATGTTTCGAGCGAGAAAAATTGCTCAAAATCTTTTGGTCGAGAAAAAAAATTTGGATCGTGAATTTATTTCGAGCGCGAAAAAAACAATGTGTTTAATAATAATAAGTTTTTCGCTGGGTCAAAATAATTCGTTGACTGAAAAGGTTTCTCGTACGCAAATGATCTCCGGTTAGTCAAACTGAGAAGTCAGACCGAAAAAGTTTTTGGACAGTAAGTTTTACGAGCGCAAAGTCAAAATTGGTCTTTGTCGAAAAAAATTTTCTCTAAGTAATGCTCGAGAAATTTTTTTACTAAAGTCGTTCTTGATAGAGGCGACTTTAGGTCTGACTCAGTATTCTGATCGAGAAAAATTTGATCGGATCGAGTAATGATCCTTTAGAGTTTTTCAATCGAGAAATTAATCGGATCGAAGAACCTTGCGAGAAAAATTGAAATTATCGCAAATATTCACAGAATACAGTTAACACAGATTCAAGCAAAAACACCAAATTGAACGTGAGATTGCAGGTATTTGCTCGCAATCATCTACTTAGCACACACGAACAAGTAATTAAACATGTTATGAAGCAAAGTATATGGAATTTGATCAAAATCAGAACACGTTCAAAATGTTTATCGCGTGAACAGTAATCGCTAAATTCGATTGATTCTGCTAAATCGAACTTCAAACAGCTACGAATCTACTCGCAATCAATGAATATCACTAAATTGAGCACAGAAACATCAATTTAAACTAATTAAACGTAAATTTGAGCTATTAGATTGAATTTGAGATTCGCGCCAAACTGTTCTTCGATGGAACAGTACCCGAACTCAAATTTCAATACAAATCTTACAATCGATCCAAAACAGAACGAATCTGCTCTGATACCAATTGTTAGGTCCTAGTTTATCAACTCTATGATCCTAGACATGAATTCTAAGGTTATCGATTAGAATTGAAAAGAATGGAATTTCGATCGAAAACCTCTTTTGAAGAACACGAGAGAGAATCCTTGTAGTGAGAGAGAATATGTGTTGTTTCTCTCTCTAGAAATTGAATTGCAAGCCTTTCGGATCAATTTTCTAAAAACTTCTCTATTAGCTCAATGTTTGTACATCTATTTATACCAACATACTTGGTATAAATATCAAACTAGTCCTAAACTAAGGACAAATACATGAAACGCCTCAAATTACAAGGACAGCTAATAAATCAAAGCACAACTTAAGACATGATATTCTACAGTGTGCCATGAATGAAATTTGACTGTTAATGCTAGACATGTATAACGCATATTTAAACCAAGAATCACGCACTGAATCATATCGTTGACATTCTGTATACATTAGGCCAGGAGATTATTCGTCGGGACGGTGAGTTCCTCATTTTTACTTCTTCGTTATCCCACTCCATCTGATATGTTTCTAAACACCACCACATTGATTTTGGGGAATTTGCCTTTCTTTAACACACATATCATTGTCAATGGAGCTCCATTAGGGATTATAGATTTCGTTGTTAAGCTAATCGGGTAAGTTAAGAAGACGAAGAACGTTTACACCTCATGAACGGTTATTACATCATGTGTTTTCCATCTCGTTGCAGGGGTGTGCCATTTCATCCCTTGCATCTTTTTGTGATGGATAGAGGTTTTTTTCTGATATCTAAATCTAAATATAGAGACACAGTTGATTGCTACTCAAATACTGGTTTGCATACGAGTTAATTAGGCGCATAGGAGACTAAAGCAGAACATCGGATTTGAAGCTAGCCGAGTCAAAGCTGGTCAGACCGACCTCTAAGGCTGGAAGGCCTAGCAGAAAATGGAAAGTTTTCACTGGAGGTAGTAAAGTCCCATGTCATTACCTTTTTGGTCTCATTACCCTCTTTGACGATTTTCTTAAAATTATTTGGGACGGGGGATAAGAAATATGTGTTAAAAGATGGGTTTCCTAACATTATGTTGCTCTGTGCCGTCATATTGAGAAAGGTCTTTGAGGTGTTTAAATAAATGTCTGTACGAGAGTTGTCCGCTTTAAACAACAAAAAATGATAGGCGAGTGCTCAGGGGGTACGTCAAAAGTTACAGAAACGCGTTCTGTATGAACGACGATTTATTGGTGACTGCTTGTTTTTAATTAAGAAACTATCCGTTAGAGTTCAAGTGGTACATCTTGGTCGCGGTGGAGGACGGTGATTCTTAACTGAAGGGTCCGTATAGAGGATGGGAATGAAACCGACGGGTTTTACGGCGGTGTTCGACTATTTTTCTCCTTACACCATGTTGTAATTTAGGTTGTAATCTGGCTTGTTTTCAGCTATTATCTTATGTTGATAACTTCAAGGTTAAATTTTTATCTATTGGGAGACTGCTCTATATGTGGACACATATATTTAATGATTCCGGGTTCTCTCTTTATTAATGAACTAAAGGAACTTTTTGTTTGTTTGTAGCATGATATGTTGCAAGTTGTTACAGTCGTAGATGCAGTCATACAGTCATATTTACTGCACTCTTCCAAAATTGCAGTCGCACAAGTTAGCAGTCTTAAATTTGTACGTAGCCTACACTGAAGTAATCTTACGAAGTTCGCAGTCGTACACTCTTACAAATTATTGCAGTCTTACGGAGTTAGCAGTCGTACACTCTTACAAATTACTGCAGTCTTCCAAAATTGCCAAACAAGTAAGCAGTCTTAGTTGTTTGCAGTCTTATACAAAAGCAGTCCTACGAAGTTTGCAGTCTTAAAAATTGCTGCAGCCTTCCAAAATTGCAGTCGCGCAAATAAGCATTCTTACAGTTGTTTGCAGCCTTACACTAAAGCAGTCTTAGGAAGTTTCACAGCAAGATCGAAACAAACTTCTGCGTTTCCGTAGAATTTTAGTATCGGGCTTTGAATTTTATCTGCATCCTATGGATGACACTGATGTATTATCATGCATGATAACATTAATTATTGAGTCTAAGAAAATATACTTTTTGCTCAGGAAGAGATTATGTGATATATAATTTTGCAACATATTATCGCGGAGCCATTCGAGAATCACCATTTTATGTTATCTGTGACTAAAGCTTTTGAAAGTGATATGGATGTAATATAAATCATGCACAGAGATTTAATCTTTCTCTTATGAGCATATTATGAGCATCAAAGAAGATGACGTAGCAGATAACGGGTTTATCAACATAGTACACCACAGAGTTTTCAACACCATTGACCAACATATCGCATCATCGTTATTATGAATACAATTATATTCCACTGTATTTTAATAAAGGAGTTGTATTACTTTTTTCGCTTTTAATTCCAAATGGAATGATTGATGTATATGATAGAAAGGGATGCATCCATCTTTGTAGATCTGTGATTCTTACAACACCCAAACGCCTTTGAAATCTCCGAAATCTTCGACGTTATTGAGCGGAAAAGGTAAAATCGAGCTCAATTTCTCATGGGTTCTCGTAACCAAGGAAAATTTCGATGTTATGTTGGAATAATGCTTCAAACTCAATTCGAAAATTTTGGTACAAACACGAGTGAAATCTTGACTTTTGTGCTCGAATAATGTGGATTCACACCAATTCGGATGTGGGTCTTAGTAATCGACACGAAATTACAACGAATCTTGCCGCGACCTAAGATCCAAACATTTTCAATTTCAGTAACATATCACCTTACCTTGGTACCACTCTCTGCTCGTACGAAAAGACTAACATAAAAAACTATACCATATTCTTAACATTGACGAATAAATGTTTCCTCAGTAATAACAAATAATTCTTTGAAAAAAAAGTAATAACAAATAATAGAAAACAATAACGTGCCACGAGAAAGATAAAAAAATTCCAGTAATACATCACGTCATCGTGGTACCACTTGCGTCTGTTTCGGAAACAACATCCTAAAAACTAATACAGATGACTAGCACTGAGGAACAAATGTTGCATTATGTATAACAAAAAAAATGAGAAAACAAAAACGGTTTATTTCCTATAATAACTACATGCAACTAGTACGGACTAGGGTGTCAAGAGGAAGATAAAAAAATTCGTACGACACCCAAGACGCCCTCAAATCTATATATCTTCGACGTTATTGAGCTAAAAAAGGTAAAATAAAGCTCAATTTCTCATGGGTCCTCGCGACAAACGAAAATTTTCGTTGTTATGTTGGAATAATGCTTCAAACTCAATTCGAAAATTTTGGCACAAACACGAGTGAAATCTTGACGTTTGTGCTCGAATAATGTGGAAGCAAACCAATTCGGATGTAGGTCTTAATAATCGACACAAAATTACAACGAATCTTGCCGCGATCTAAGATCCAAACATTTTCAATTTCAGTAACAAATCACCTGATCTGGATACCACTTTATGCTCGTATGGAAACACTACCGTCAAAAACTATACCAGATTCTTAACATTGACGAATAAATGTTGCCTCACTAATAATAAATCAGTTCAGTTAACACGTCACTTTATCTAGGTACCACTTTTTACTATTTTGGAAATCCTACCCTAAAAACAATAACAGATTCCTAACATTGGGGATAAAAGTTGCCTCATTTATAACATATAAATGGAAGACAATAACAATTTGTTTCATATAATAACTACATGCAACTAGTACAAAATAGGGCGTCAAGAGGAAGATCAAAAATTCGTACGACACCCAAAACTCTCTGAATTCACACAAATCTTTAACGTTAGTAATCGAAAAACGTAAAATCGATCTCAATTTCTCATGGGTCCTCATAAACAAGAACAATTTTCGATGTTAAGTTGGAATAATGCTTCAAACACAATTCAAAAATTTTGGTAAAAACGAGTGAAATCTCGACTTTTATGCTCGAATAATGAGTATTCACATCAATTCGGGTGTGGGTCTTAGTAATCGACATGAAATAACAACGAATTTTGCTGTGAACTAAGATCGAAACGTTTTCAATTTCAGTAACACATCACTTTATCTAGGTACCATTTTCTGCAAGTTCCAGAACTCTACCTTCAAAAATTGTAACAGATTACGAATAAATGGTAACAAGTCTTGCCTCATGTATAACACATAATAAAAAAACAATAACGGTTTGTTTTCTATAATAACTACATGCAACTGGTACGGACTAAGGTGTCAAGAGAAAGATCAAAAATTCGTATGCTACCCAAAACTCCCCGAAATTGAAGAAATCTTCAACGTTAGTAATCGACAACGGTGAAAACGATCTCAATTTTTTCATGGGTCCTCATAAATAAGGAAAATTTTCGACGTTATGTTGGAATAATGCTTCAAACCCAATTCAAAAATTTGGTAAAAAAAACTAGTGAAATCTCTACTTTTATGCTCGAATAATGTGGATTCACACCAATTCGGGTGTGGGTCTTATTAATCGACAATCGATGCTAGTCATGGAATAACGACGAATTTTGATGCGACCTAAGATCGAAACATTTTTAATTTCTGTTACAGATCGTTCTACTTTATTCGCGACCTAAGATCGAATGTTGAGGTTATTAGTTTGATAATGGAATAACGAAGAATTTTGATGGGAAATATTGGAACGTCTGTCAATTAAAAAGCTGGTTATTCTGAGTAACAATTCATGCATTCAGGGTAACACATCACTAATAACATTCTAGAAGGTTCTTGTTGGTCCCGAATGCACCAAACAAGGAATCAAAGAGGCTTTGATGGAATGAAAAGGGAGTATTCTCACCTTTGAGTGTGTGTAGTGTGTGAAAAATTTGGATAAGCCTTTGATCTTTGATTACTTTCAAAAGTGAGTTGGTAATACCTTATATACCACATTAACCCTAGGTATATTAAGGCCAATCACTAAATATAAATTAATTACAATCTAGTCTAAAGCCAAGCTAAAGATAATTACAAAATTAATCCCAAGACTTAAACTATTGACACAATCAATTAAATATCCTAACAATCTCCCCCTTTGTGTCAATTGTTGGGAGTCTTGGATCTTGAGCGTAGCGGTGGTGGATTAGCGTGTGAGTGTGTCGCGAAGCCCTAGCTTGAACTCGAAGGCGCGGAGGTTCCTTCGAAGTACCAATCGATTAGCTATAGCGTCAATGAGCTTCGCGAACTTGGATCGGCATAGAGGATCTTCTTCTGAAGTATGCGGCAGATCTTCATTAGTTTGTCTTGGATGATGGTGAGCGTTCCATCCGAGAACTTTGCCACTTCAGAGCAGCGCAGCATCCTCATCTTTCCCTATAGTTCGAGTAGGCGACCGCCGGATCGTCTCCGTCGATCACACATCGCCTTCTCGGTAGTCGTCCGCGTTCTTGAAAGATGGGCGAGTCAGATTCACCTTCTTCAGATTGTGCTCCACCGCCATCTGCAGATCGTGGGTGGCGAAGAATCTGACCTGTCGGAGCATGTGGCGTTTGATAGCCACATATCCCATGGTGACCGGTTCAGCACGTACGAGATGTCCAGAACTTCTGAGGACGAGTCTGAACTGCTTCATGGATTCCAGCATGCTGTACAGGTCACCCAGGCGCAGAAACTTGAAGTCCGCCTCACTGACTTCACAGTAGCTCTCATCCTGCCTCATTACCATGAATACTGGGTAATGGACAGGTCCTTTGGACTCTTGCGGAGGTCAGTGATTTTGCAGATGGGGGCCCGACTCATTTCCTGAGCGATGTTTTCCTCGTCGGATAGCGTCCTATTTGAGCATTTGTGGCACAGAAGGCTCCATCGATAGAGCTTCTTCTTTCTCTCGCTCCAATTTTGGATGTTCATCAGCTCGTACTCGTCGAAGGTTGTGATGATCTGCTCCTTGCGCCGCCAGATCCTCTTCCTGATCTCTTCTTGAAACGGCGCGGTTATCTTTTTGTTTTCCCACGGTGCTTCCGGTATATTCACCGTGGGTACATCCGTTTGAGCAGCAGGGGCCTCAGTTTGCTGCGCTTGGAATTGTAGGATGTTCTCGAGCTCGGCCGGTTCAGCGTCGTATTCCTCTCCGTTCTCGTCGTCTGCGGTGTTGATCAGCGTTAGCGAGGCCTCCATGAGCAGACGTCGAGCATTTTCTACCAACTTCCTAGCTGCTACTGCATCGGCGGGCGTGTATAGCCATTCATCATTGAAGATGTAGGCTTCGATCTCGTTCTGTGCGCAGTAGACATCCTCGGAAGCCGGGTTGGAATCGATGTTGAGAGGGGTATGGCTATGTGGTGGCGAGGGTGTAGCGTCGGAGGAGTTTGTGGATTGTGGGGATGGAATTGGTGGAGATTCTGGTGGTTCGGTTGAGGTGATGGTTTTGGCGAGGATGATTTGAGTGACGGGTGGTGTAGATGTGGTGGTGACCTCTAACGTCGATGTGACAGTCAGGGGTTCTGAAATGATGGGTGGAGAAGGTATAGAGGTGGTCTCTAATGTCGATGTGACGATTAGAGTTTCGGAGACGGTGGTGGATGGTGGTGAGGGTGATTTGGCTAGTGGCTCAGGGTAAATGAGATGGGATTTATGGCTAGTGGGGTGTGAGGTGTCTGCTGCGGGCGTTCGTTCAGGTACAGAGGAGGGCAGCGTCGATTGCATGAGTCCTTGGGATTGTGAGCCCAGCTGCCTATTCTCCCCCTTGCGGCGATCTTGATCATCATCTTGATCGTCGCGCCTGATCCCGCTAGACTCGCCTTGTGTGCGGCAAGTCATTGGTTGTGTCATTATTGCCTTCATTTGCTGTTCCTCCTCGTCAGGTTCCGTCATTGATTCGAAGCGAGCTCTGAGGATGTAGAAGAGCTCCTTGGCGGAAATGGCGGATAGAACAGCCTCGGCGTCCACGTTTTGTGTAGGTGGTGGCGTCTTCGGGGCCACACCTTTGCCCTTGTCGACGGTGGACGCATCGAGACGCGCGTAGACTTTATCGAGGATAGACGCCTCAAGAGTCTTTGCAAACTCTTGGAGACGAGTCTCTAACGCGGTCTCGGTCATGAACTGGGGTAAATCTAACAAGTTGGAATCACGAAGATGTCCAACTGTCACCGAATCGGAGAAGATCGCCGATCGGATCCGCCCGTTTGCACAGGTCGGGAAAAGACGGGGCCACTCAGACTTCCCGTTGGCATCACCGATGAGACAGACTCAATCGTATGATGGCCTAGGCTCACGGTTGTTGTGATGTTGCCGTGCTAGGTCTTCCGCTCTCAGTCACAGAGACATCACCGAGCGTTCTGACAGAGTCACGAAGACTCTGTGGTGCGGTGGAAGGTGTATGTGTCCTAGAGTCGGATGAAACTATGGGGAGTGAGGGCACTAGACTCGAGGTGCATGAAGAGGATGCAGTCTGAGGCGAGGGACTGCTTGTTTCAACATCGACTATCTCCAAGTGGGATGTCGATGGTATACGTGGCTCCTCGTGGAATGAAATATCTTCCTGTAGAGAGGAAGATAAGTGGGTTGGTGGGGTAGTTTGCGGGTTGAGCCAGATGCACGACTTCTACTCGGGAGGTGAACACATCACCTCCTGTACCTACTGGTTCGGCTCGGCTTATCTGTGGCGGAGGAGGTCGATCGTGCTTTTGTTTCGATCGGCGCTCCGTGGGGCGGCTTACGTCATCCTCTCGCGACCGTTTTTTCGGAGCGCGTGTGTGGAAGAGGATGCGGCGCGACTCGGGACTTTTTGGAGGTGGTGGTGGGGTTTTGGCTAGTCCCGGGGTTGGGAGCAGTGGGGTTGATCTGCTCCGTAGGGACAGTGGATAGTGGTCTGGGGCTTTCTCGGAAAGAGGCGGTTGATATGCGACATTCGCGGACATGAGGATTTGTCTGGTCGGCGTAGGCGAGAACTTCGTCCGGAATTATCATTGCGTTTCGATCCTTCGCCGGGGTGTTTTTCTTGGCGAACTTCTCGACTGTTGGGATGGCGAAGTGTTCGGCTGCCGGCCGCATGCGAATGCTGGTCGAGTGCATGCGGAAGTGTCTGATGAAGGCTGGGAGCCACCGCATGTAAGGGATGAAGCGGTTAGTGACTCCCTTTGCGACTTCCCGGTCGCGACGTTGGATCATCACGACGAGATCCATCCAGATGATGTCCGCGTAGTTGTACTTCCGGTTGTGGGCGATGCCGGTTAGGATGGTGAGGATCTGAAGGTTTCCGCGGTCCTGACCGGCATGCTTTCCTGACAAGCACTTGTTCACCAGCAGGTACAGAGTTCGCCAAGGTTGAGGTAGGTTGCGGGTGGTGACTTCACTGAGGACAAGTGGGCCCTTCTTCTTCTTGGTATCCGGTTGGTAGCCCAGTCGGTCATGTCTTCAATCAAGTTGATCGTGATCGTTGCGTTGGTAGTGGGTCATAGGGTGTGTAGATGGGGAGTTGAAGCACTTCTTGCACTATTTTGCGATTGAGGACCACCGTTTCTTGATCAATTTGGGAGGATAGGTTTTTGGCAAGATGGAGTGGTCCCGCTATCTGCAGTGTATGCCAGAATTGTTGAAGGTACACTTGTGCTTCTGGCTCGCCATGTGTGAAGGCGTGGCGAAGTGGGTGCCCTTTGAGGGTTTCTACGATGACGGGGGCATCGCACCGAAAGCTCTGCAGGTCCACCATGAAGTTGTTGGGAATCAGGGTCGCCCATTGACTCAGTGGGAAGATCTGCTCGGGTGGTGGAACATAGTCGTGTGTTGAGTTCGATGCGAGCAATGTCCCGTTGGAGTGCAGCCGCCTCAAGAGCTTCAATCGTGCTTTGATCTTTTTCAGTCATATCTGTGCTTGACAGTAATTGTGAAATGATTAGTATGGATTAAATTGCGAGAATGTGGACTTAAATAAGTCGTGGGTGAAATGAGGGAAGTGGCCTCAAATGGCAAAGGAACCAGCGAGTATAAACATATTGAGAAAATTTAGGATTTTGTGTCAAATTTCGCAAGTAATGAGAAATTTCGCAGATTATTACACAAAGGCATGTCGAGAGAGAATTTTCGCAGATATAAAGGAAATTTCACACTTAGTCTTATTTATGAATTTTGCATATAACAAGGAAATTTCGCATTCAAGGTCAAGTTCCGCATGTATTGGGAAATTTTCGCAAGTTATAACACAAAGATATGTCTTGAGAAATTTTCGCAGTCAGAGTAAAATTTTCGCAAGTATGGAAAATTTCGCAAGTTATATCACATAGACAAGTTGTGAGAAATTTTTGCAGGTTATGTGAAAGTTTCGCGGATGGAAAGAGCTTTGTGGACTGCGAAAATTTTGTTCACTGTAGTTGCGAAATAGTGATGATGCGAAAATATGTAATATGAAGTGATGTGTTATTAGAATTTCGCGGGGCTAAAACCACTGTAGCAGAGAAAGTTTTGTCGTGAAGAAAAAGAATTTCTCAGATAAACTTTCGCGGTACTTAACATGCTGTAGCAGAGAAAAAAAATTTTAACACATGTAAATTCTCGGGCGAAAGTTTCGCAGGTTCTTAGTCACTGTAGCAGCGAAAAAAAATTTTAAACATAAGAAATTTCTCGGAGAAAATAAAGTTTCGCGGGGCTTAACATGCTGTAGCAGCGACAAAAATTTTAACATATGTAATTTCTCGGAGACATTTTCGCGGAACCTCACTCACTGTAGCGCAAGAAATTTCTCGGATAAAATAAAGTTTCGCGGGGCTTAGCTCACTGTAGCAGCTAAAATTTAACGTTTTAAAGCAATATTTCTGAGAATTTTTTTCGCGGTGAAGAACACTGTGCGATATCGTGCGAAACTACGTAATGATTTAGCCTTAGACCTACGCAAATCTCAACCAAATGCAATAATCTGGACTCAATCAACTCGAAATCGAATGGGCAATGCATATTTGGGGATATTAAACATAAAGAACAAAGTATGCATTCGATTCAGAGCCGAGAAAATTTAGGCGTAACCTAACAGATTTAATCTATACGGGGCAGAACAGGATAAAATTAGCGAAAATTGACTTGTTTGAGGCGCATTCATACCGAGCAGCTGATTTGCGACAATTTGAGAGCAGATTTGACGACGAATCGATGCGGGGAGTTGCGAAATTTTTAAGAAAGGGTTGCGAAAGTTTTGAATTTTCTCGGGAATTTTAGGATAATGAATAACGTTAAGGGTTTTGGGGTTTTAGGGGTTTTAGGCACTGTTCATGCAGAAATTTTGTGTAAATGGGCCGAAATCATGGGCTTGGTCAAAGCTGGGTCCAGATATGATTTTCGCGGGCTTGGTCAAAATTGGGTCCAATTGAGACTCAATTGGTCCAATTTTGACCCCTGTTTGACCAGAAATTTTAAAATTCAACCCAAAACATTTTAATCAGTCCAATTTTGACTCAATTTGACCAAACTTTAAAATTTCAACCCACAAAAAAATTTTTATATAGGCAAAATCAGAAACTCCCCCTTAATCTAAAAATCTCTTTTACATAATGGAAAAATCAGACGCTCCCCCTTAATCGAAAACTCCCCCTCAAAAGACATAATCAAGGAGACACATAGAAAATGGAGTGAAGTGAAAAGGAAATATGTACACTTTATCAAGGTTCATGTAGGGGTCGATTGATCACAACGGAAGATTCAAACGCTGCCACACATAGTCACAAGGTGTTGAAATCGTTTGACATCCAACGGTTTTGAAAAATGTCGGCCAGTTGATCTTCGGTTGTGACGTAGTGCATTCAATCGTCCCTTGTTCGACATGTTCTTTGATGAAGTGGTGACGAATGTCTATGTGTTTTGTTCTCGAGTGATGTACCGGATTACTCGTCATCGCTATCGCACTCTTTGAGTCACAATAAATGGGAATTTTATCGACATGAATATTAAAATCTCGTAGTTGGGTTCTCATCCACAAAAGCTGTGAACAACAACTAGCAGCGGCGACATACTCTGCCTCCGTGACGAAGTTGAGACACAGTTTTGTTTTGGAGACGACCAACTTACGAGTTTACCGCCCAAGAAGTGTGCAGCTCCAGAGGTGATTTTTCGATCCATCTTGCATCCAGCGTAATCCGAGTCAGAGAATCCAACCAGCTTGAAGTCCGATTGAGTGGGGTACCACAAACCCAGATTGGGTGTCCTTTGAGATAGCGGAGAATCCTTTTGACAGCAGTGAGGTGGGATTCCTTTGGTGTAGCCTGGAAACGAGCGCAGATTCCTGTCGAGAGAGACGATATCCGGGTCGACTAGCAGTGAGGTACAGAAGAGATCCTATTATCCCTCGATAGATGGTTTGGTCAACAGGAGCACCAGATGGGTCCGCGTCGGGTCGACCAGAGGGAGACATAGGTGTTGCAGCAGTCTTATTAGCATCCTTTATTCCATATTTCTCGAGGATGTCATGGATGTATTTGGACTGGTTGATGAAGATTCCGTCGGGGAGTTGTTTTACTTGAAGACCAAGAAAGAAATTCAGCTCGCCCATCATACTCATTTCAAACTTCTCCTTCATTAATTCTGCGAACTCTTCACATAGTTGTGGTTGTTCAGTTTGATCCGAAAATGATGTCATCGACATATATCTGTACGATCATGATGTCCGGGCCACTCCGCTTGGTGAAGAGGGTTGTATCCAGAGATCCTTTCTTGAATCCAGACTGAACGAGGAAATCTGAAAGGACGTCATACCAAGCTCGGGGAGCCTGTTTTAGTCCGTAGAGAGCCTTGTAGAGTCGATAACGTGATGAGAGAACTCTTCGCTCAAGAACCTTCAGGTTGATCGACGTACACTTCTTCTTTGAGAAATCCATTCAGAAATGCAGTCTTCACGTCCATTTGCTTGGTAGACTTTGAAGTTCTTGTGAGCAGCAAATGCAAGAAACATTCGTATTGCTTCGATCCTGGCGACGGGGGCAAAAGTTTCATCGTAGTCGATGCCCTCTTGTTGGTTGTACCCCTTGGCCACAAGTCTTGCTTTATTGCGGATGACTGACAACACCGTCTTCATCCTTTTTGTTCTTGAAGATCCATTTTGTGCCGATAATGGATCTGTTGTGAGGACGTGGTACGAGTTTCCCAGACTTGTAAACGTTCAAACTGATTTTATTTCCTCCTGCATTGCAATCAGCCAATCAGGATCATTGAGAGCTTCAGCTACTCGTGATGGTTCAGCTTGACTGAGATAGCAAGCGAACAGACTTTCATTCATCGTAGCCGAATGCGTTGAGACACCGGATGTGGGATCCCCAATAATCTGGTCTGTAGGATGAGAGCGAGCCAAAGTGTGACATTTGTCTGTGAGGAGCTGGCCGCATTTGCATCTATGGAGGCTCATTAGATTGGGGTCCGTGTCCGAAGAAGAGATCTCAACCGTGGTAGATTGAGAGGGTTCAGCATCAGAATCAGCAATGTTCCCAGGGTTGGGTAAAATGTCGTCTTCGTGAGGTTGAGATCATCCAGGTTTGGCGGGACGACATTATTGCCGATAGCTGGTGTGTTGGTGGAGTGGGTGCAGCGGTAGGTTGAGTGGTGGCGACGGGAGTCTTGGGGAACTGGACAGAAGTACTCGAAGAGCAGATCGAGATCCAGTTCACCAGAATTGCCCTCAGATGAGGAAGTTCCCGTCGTTGAAGGTTGACCTTTCGTCAACGACTGAAGAAGTCCTGGTTCTGGACTGATATGAGCAGAAGCCCATGAGGTCGCCTTCGCTTTCGTCAAATGTGACATTTGTGCTCTCAATGACAGAACGTTTCTCTTTAAGATAGACTCTGTATGCCTTCGAGTTCAGCGAATATCCAACAAAGATTCTTCGAGAGCTTTTGGATCAAGCTCCCAGATGTTGGCGATCATTGGCAACAAACATCGGCAACCGAAGACCCTTAGATAAGATATATCGGGTATACGACGGTTGTTCAACATCTCGTATGGAGTGCGGTTGAATCTCTTGTGGATGGAAGCTCGGTTTTGCGTGTAACAGACCGTTTGAATGGCTTCGCCCCAAAGAGAGTGAGGAAGGCCGGATTGGATGAGAAGAGTCCTGGCTGCTTCAACAAGTGTCCTGTTCTTACGCTCAACGACACCATTCTGTTCCGGTGTCTTCACAGCTGAGAACTGCTGAGTGATGCCCTGAGTGGCATAGAAATCACTGAGTTTCTTGTTCTTAAACTCAGTTTCGTTGTCAGTTCTGATAATCCGAACCTTCTGATGATGAAGAGTTTGGGACGTAACAACAAACTCGATGATTATATCAGGAACTTCATCCTTTGTACGAATGAGTTTCGTCCACGTGTAGCGTGAAAAATCGTCGACAATCACAAGAATATACCGTCTTCCTCCGAGTGTGGCCGTAGGCATTGGGCCACATAGATCCATATGTAAGAGCTCGAGGATTAGCTTAGAGGACGGTGTTTCCTTGGATATGTGAGACGATCGCTTCATCTTCCCCAATTCACAGGCATAGCAGAGGTGTTCCTTATGATATGTTAGTTGGGGTAGACCGTTGACGAGTTTATCTTGACGCAGTTTGTTGATAGTCTTGAAATTGAGATGTGAAAGACGTCGGTGCCATAGATCATTCACTGGGTGCAGCCCGAGAGAGAAGCATACTGGTCGAGAGGTCCGTGAGATTGAGTACGTAGAGGTGAGACGTGCGCGTTCCAGAAAGAAGTGGCAGTCCCGAGGCATCTATAATGCTGCAGATATCAGATTCGAAGAGAACCTTGTATCCTTTGTCGCAGAAACGACCAATGCTGAAGAGATTGTAGCTCAAACCCTCAACTAAGTAAGATGCCTTGATCGTCAGTTTGTCATGGACGAGATCACCAGTTCCGAGAATTGGCGCCATTTGACTGTTTCCGAAGGAGACCCTTCCGAGATAGCGCTCGGAGAAGTTGCTCAGCAGCTCCTTGTTCCCCGTCATGTGTGTGGAGCAACCCGAGTCTAGATACCCACACATGACAGACCTGCAATCATTAGCAAATGTTGGGTCCCCGTATACTGACGGGGCATTCTTGTGATACAAGTAAAATTTTCATGCGCTTAATGGAAAATGTGGATTCTAAATCAGATTGTGTTGATTCTAATTTAGCTTTCCTTTGTCGTTTGTTGTTAGGCGGGATTATGGTTTTTTCTAACCCATATTTTCCTAATTTGTGCTTGCATGTATGGTGCCTTATACATGAATTGACGTGGGTAACGTGGTTGTTGTTTTCGTGCTTCGATTTTGGTCGCCTTTGGCTTGCGAGTAGTAGGTGAGTTTTTGTCGACGAGAGACGTTTTCGCTTGACCTTAGGCTTTGGCGAGATGGGAGAATTCAAAGACGTCGCAGAGAAGGTTCGCTTGCGAGGTCGGAGTGTTGCGTGTTCATGTGTTTCATATTCGTGAAATCGTGGGAGAACAAAATCATTGCAGCAGCACATAGACATATGTTGGTCCCAAATGCACCAAACAAGGAATCAAAAGAGGCTTTAATGGAATGATAAGGGAGTGTTCTCACCTTTAAGTGTGTGTAGTGTGTGAAAAAGTTGGATAAGCCTTTGATCTTTGATTACTTTCAAATGTGAGTTGGTAATACCTTATACCACCATTAACCCTAGGTATATTAAGGCCCAATCACTAAATGTTAATTAATTACAATCTAGTCTAAAGCCCAAGCTAAAGATAATTACAAAATTAATCCCAAGACTTAAACTATTGACACAAATAATTAAATATCCTAACAATCTCCCCCTTTGTGTCAATTGTTGGGAGTCTGGGATCTTGAGCGTAGCGGTGGTGGATTAGCGTGTGAGTGTGTCGCGAAGCCCTAGCTTGAAACTCGAAGGCGCGGAGGTTCCTTCGAAGTACCAGTCGATTGGCTATAGCGTCAATGAGCTTCGCGAATTGGATCGGCATAGAGGATCTTCTTCTGAAAGTATGCGGCAGATCTTCATTAGTTTGTCTTGGATGATGGTGAGCGTTCCATCCGAGAACTTTGCCACTTCAGAGCAGCGCAGCATCCTCATCTTTCCCTTATAGTTCGAGTACACGACCGCCGGATCATCTCCGTCGATCACATCGCCTTCTCGGTAGTCGTCCGCGTTCTTGAAAGATGGGCGAGTCAGATTTACCTTCTTCGAGATTGTGCTCCCCGCCATCTGCAGATCGTGGGTGGCAAAGAATCTGACCTGTCGGAGCATGTGGCGTTTGATAGCCACATATCCCATGGTGACCGGTTCAGCACGTACGAGGTGTCCAGAACTTCTGAGGACGAGTCTGAACTGCTTCATGGATTTATCATGCTGTATAGGTCGCCCAGGCGCAGAAACTTGAAGTCCGCTCACTGACTTCACAGTAGCTCTCATCCTGTCTCATTACCGTGAATACTGGGTAAGTACAGGTCCCTTTGGACTCTTGGCGAAGGTCAGTGACTTTGCAGATGGGGGCCCACTCATTTCCTGAGCGATGTTTTCCTCATCGGATAGCGTCCTATTTGAGCTTTGTGGCACAGAAGGCTCCATCGATAGAGTTGCTTCTTTCTCTCGCTCCAACTTTGGATGTTCATCAGCTCATACTCGTCGAAGGTGGTGATGATCTGCTCCTTGCGTCGCCAGATCCTCTTCCTGATCTCTTCTTGGAACGGTGCGGTGATCTTTTTGTTTCCCACGGTGCTCCGGTATATTCACCGTGGGTACATCCGTTTGAGCCGCAGGGGCCTCAGTTTGCTGCGCTTGGAATTGCAGGATGTCCTCAAGCTCGGCCGGTTCAGCGTCGTACTCCTCTCCGTCCTCGTTGTCTGCTGTGTTGATCAGCGTTAGTGGGGCTTGCATCAGCAGACGTCGAGCGTTTTCCACCAGCTTCATGGCTGCTACTGCATCGACGGGTGTGTACAGCCATTCATCATTGAAGATGTAGGCTTCTATCTCGTTCTGTGCGCAGTAGACGTCCTCGGGAGCTGTGTGGGGTCGGTGTCGAGGGAGTGTCGCTGTGTGGTGGCGAGGGTGTTGTGTCGGAAGAGTCTGTGGATTGTGGGGATGGTTGTGGTGGAGATTCTGGTGTGTTCAGTTGTGGTGATGGTTTTGGCAAGGATGATTTGGGTGTCAAGTGGTGTAGATGTGGTGGTGACCTCTGACGTCGATGTGACAGTCAGAGGTTCTGAAATGTGTGGGTGGGAAGGTATAGAGGTGGTCTCTAATGTCGATGTGACGATTAGAGTTTCGGAGACGTTGGTGGGTGGTGGTGAGGGTGATTTGGCTAGTGGCTCAGGTAAATGGGATGGGATTTATGGCTAGTGGGGTGTGAGGTTTCTGTTACGGCGGGGCTTTGTTTCAGGTGCAGAGGAGGACGGCGGCGTCGTTTGTATGGGCCCTTGAGGTTGTGATGCTTGCGGCCTATTCTCCCCCTCGCGGCGATCTTGATCATCGTCTTGATCGTCGCGCCTGATCCCGCTGGACTCGCCCTGAGCGCGGCAAGTCAGGGGCTGAGTCATCATTCTCTTCATCTGCCGTTCCTCGTCGTCGAGTTCCGTCATCGACTCGAATCTTCCTCGGAGGAGGTAGAAGAGCTCCTTCGCGGAAATGGCAGAGAGAATGGCTTCAGCGTCCATATCTTGAGTTGGTGGTGGCGTCTCCGGGGCCACACCTTTCCTTTGTCGGTGGTGGACGCATCGAGACGCGCGTAAACTTTGTCTTCGAGAATCGACGCCTCAAGAGTCTTTGCAAACTCTTGAAGACGTGACTCTAGCGCGGTCTCGGTGATGAAGCGGGGTAAATCTAACAAGTTGGAATCACGAAGATGTCCAACTGTCACCGAATGGAGAAGATCGCCGATTCGGGCCGTTTGCACAGGTCGGAAAAAGACGGGGTCACGCAGACTTTCCGTTGGCATCACCGATGAGACAGACTCAATCGTATGATGGCCTAGGCTCACGGTTGTTGTGATGTTGGCCGTGCTAGGTCTTCCGCTCTCAGTCACAGAGACATCACCGAGCGTTCTGACAGAGTCACGAAGACTCTGTGGTGCAGTGGAAGGTGTATGTGTCCTAGAAACGGATGAAACTATGGGAGTGAGGGGCACTAGACTCGAGGTGCATGAAGAGGAGGCAGTCTGAGGCGAGGGACTGCTTGTTTCAACATCGACTATCTCCAAGTGGGATGTCGATGGTATACGGGATCCTCGTGGAATGAAATATCTTCCTGTAGAGAGGAAGATAAGTGGGTTGGTGGGGTAGTTTGCGTGGTTGAGCCAGATGCCACGACTCCTACTGGAGGTGAACACATCACCTCCTGTACCTATTGGTTCGGCTCGGCTTATCTGTGACGGAGGAGGTCGATCGTGCTTTTGTTTCGATCGGCGCTCCATGGGGCGGCTTACGTCATCCTCTCGCGACCGTTTTTTTTCGGAGCGCGTGTGGAAGAGGATGCGGCGCGACTCGAGGACTTTTTGGAGGTGGTGGTGGGGTTTTTGGCTAGTCCCGGGGTTGGGGAGCAGTTGGGTTGATCTGCTCGTAGGGACAGTGGATAGAGGGTGCGGGGTTTCACGGAAGAGGCGCGGGTTGAGGCACGGTATTCTTGTACGTGCGGGTTGGTTGGGTTGGCGTAGGCGAGCACGTCGTCCGGAATCACCATTGCGTGTCGATCCTTCGCCGGTGTGTTTTTCTTGGCGAATCTCGACAGTTGGGATTTGAAAGTGTTCCGCTGCCGGACGGATGCGGATGTTGGTTGAGTGCAGGCGGAAGTGCTTGATCAGAGCTGGGAGCCATCGCATGTATGGGACGAAGCGGTTCGTGACTCCCTTGGCGACTTCCCGGTCGCGTCGCTGGATCATCGAGACTAGGTCCCACCCAGATGATGTCGGCGTAGTTGTACTTGCGGTGTGAGCGATGGCGGTCATGATTGTGAGGATTTGAGGTTTCCGCGGTCCTGACCGCATGCTTTCCCGACATACACTTGTTCACCAGCAGGTACAGTGTCCGCCAGGGTTGTGGTAGATTGCGGGTGGTGACTTCACTGAGGACAAGTGGCCTTTCTTCTTCTTGGTATCTGGTTGATAGCCCAGTCTGTCGATGTCGTCAGCTAGTTGCTCGTGTGTCGGTAGTGGGTCGTAGGGTGAGTAGACGGGTAGTTGAAGTACTTCTTGTAGTATCTGGGAGTGAGGACCACCGTTTCTTGATCGTATGGGCGGATTCTTGGTAAGGCGTAGTGGTCCAGCTATCTGAGCGTATGCCAGAATTGTTGTAGTACACCTGTGCTTCTGGTTCGCCATGAGTGAGGGCGTGGCGAAGTGGGTGCCCTTTGAGAATTTCTATAATAACGGGGGCATCGCACCGAAAACTGTCAAGTCCACCATATAGTTGTTGGGAATCAGGGCCGCCCATTGACTTAGTGGAAAGATCTCCTCGGGTGGTGGGACATAGGTACGCGCGTGGAGTTCGATGCGAGCGACCTCCCTTTGGATTGCAGCCGCCTCAAGTGCTTCAATCGTATTTTGATCTTTGCCAGTCATATCTGTGCTTTACAGTAATCGTAATAAGATTAGTACTGACTAGGTCACGAAGATGATAAAAAAATAGGCATAGAATTACCCAAGATTATATATAAGAAAAATTCACATTTAAGCTAATTTAGGGTCCCTTTGACATAGTTGTTAAGATTTGAAATTTGTCATGTGATGGCGAGTTTCGACACTAAGTGTAACACATAGATAAGTCAAGAAGATTTTTGCATTTTGTGTAAAATTAAGCAAGTATGGGAAATGCAATGAGAAAAAATTCGCAACTTATCTTTGTTTCAAGGAATTTTCTCATGTTTCAAGAAATTTCGCACTCAGCCACAAAAATTTCGCACGTTAAGAAATTTTCTCATGTTTCACGGAAATTCGCACTTAGCATATAATGAAAATTTCGCACGTTGATGTGTTTTCTCATTCAGAGTGAATTTTCGCATGCATCTAGCATATAAGGAAAAAACTTCGCAGGTTAAATGGAAGTTTCGCGGTTTGAAAATTTTTTGTTCACTGTAGATGCGAGAAAAGTGAATATGCGAAAGTCTGGATTATGAAGTGAAGTATATGAAATTTTCGCGGGTTGAAAAATCTTTGTGGATTGAGAAATTTTTAGTTCACTGTAGATGCGAGAAGAGTGAAGATGCGAAAATCTGGATTATGAAGTGAAGTATATAAAATTTTCGCGGGACTTCACGTGCTGTAGCAGCGAAATTTAAACATATGTAAATTCTCGTAAGAAACTTTCTCAGATAAAATTCGCGAGACCTCACTCACTGTAGTGCAAGAATTTTCTCGGGTAAAATAAAAGTTTCGCGGGGCCTGTCTGACTGTAGCAGCGAAATTTAACTATTAAATCAATTTTTTCAGAGAATGTTTCTGAGAATTTTCTCGGTGAAAAAAAGTTTCGCGGGGCTATACTCACTGTAGCAGCGAAATTTAACGATTAAAGCAATTTTTCTGAGAATTTTTCGCGGTGAAGAACAGTTGTAAAAGTGCGAGATAGCGCAATCAATTTTTGCCTTAGACCTACTCAAATCTTAACTAAAATGCAATAATTTGGACTCAATCGACTCGTAATAGGATGGAAATACATATTGGTGGATTTAAACATTAAAAGCCTAACATTCGTTCGATCAGAGCCGAGAAAGTTTTAACCCTAACCAAGCAGATTAATCAAAACGGGCAAAATAGGGTAATCGAACAGAAATTGGGTTATTTAAGAGTGTATCATACCGAAAAGCTAATTTGCGATGATGGAGTTAGCAGGAAACGAAGTTTGAATGCAGATTTTGATGATGACGACGACGCGGGGAGTTGCGAATTTTTGAAGGAGGGGTTGCGAATTTTTGAATTTTCTCGGGATTTTAGGATAGTGAAAAATGTTAAAGGTTTTGGGGTTTACGATTGTAGACACTGTACATGCGAAATTTTTGAGTAAATGGGCCGAAATTTCGCGGGCTTGGTCAAAAATTCAACTTAGCTGAAATTCTCGGACTTGGACCCAATTTTGACCCCTTTTGACCAGAAAATTTTGAAATTCAGCCCAAAATGTTTGAAATTTGAAATTCAGCCCAAAATGTTTTGATCAGTCCGATTTTGACTCAGTTTGACCAGACTTTAAAATTTCAGCCCAAAATGTTTTGATCAGTCCGATTTTGACTCAGTTTGACCAGACTTTAAAATTTCAGCCCAAAATATTCCTTTTTTTTCTTTTTTTTTTTGGATAATGAAGAATAAGAAAAACTCCCCCTTAATCGTAAAACTTCCAGTTTAAATAATGAAATATCAGACGCTCCCCCTTAATCCAAAAACTCCCCCTTAATAGACATAATCCAGAAGACACATAGAAAATGAAGTGAAGTGAAAATGAAATATGTACACTTTATCAAAGTTCATGTAGGGGATTGATCACAACTGAATATTCAACATACCCAACATAGTCACTAGGTGTTGGAATCGTTTGACATCCAACGGTTTTGTGAAAATGTCGGCCAGTTGATCTTCAGTTGTGATGTAGTGCAATTCAATCGTGCCTTGCTCGACATGTTCTTTGATGAAGTGATGGCGAATATCTATGTGTTTTGTTCTTGAGTGATGTACAGGATTACTCGTCATCGCGATGGCACTTTTTGAGTCACAATAAATGGGAATTTTATCAACATGAAGATTAAAATCTCGTAGTTGGGTTCTCATCCACAAAAGTTGTGAACAGCAACTAGCGGCGGCGACATATTCTGCCTCCGTCGACGAAGTTGAGACACAGTTTTGTTTTCGAGATGACCAACTTACGAGTTTACCGCCCAAGAAGTGTGCAGCTCCAGAGGTGCTTTTTCGGTCCATCTTGCATCCTGCATAATCCGAGTCAGAGAATCCAACCAATTTGAAGTCCGATAGAGTGGGGTACCACAAACCCAGATTGGGTGTTCCCTTGAGATAGCGGAGAATCCTTTTGACAGCAGTGAGATGGGATTCCTTTGGTGTCGCCTGAAAACGAGCGCAGATTCCTGTCGACAGGACGATATCCGGTCGACTAGCAGTAAGGTACAGAAGAGATCCTATTATCCCTCGATAAACGGTTTGGTCAACGGGAACACCAGATGGGTCCGCGTCGGGTCGGCCAGAGGCTGACATAGGTGTAGCAGCAGTCTTGGCATCCTTCATTCCATATTTCTCGAGGATGTCATGGATGTATTTGGACTGATTGATGAAGATTCCGTTGGGAAGTTGCTTTACTTGAAGACCAAGAAAGAAGTTCAGCTCACCCATCATACTCATTTCGAATTTCTCTTTCATCAATTCTGCGAACTCTTCACACAGTTGTGGTTTAGTCGATCCGAAAATGATGTCGTCGACATAAATCTGTACAATCATCATGTCCGGGCCACTCCGCTTGGTGAAGAGGGTTGTATCCAGAGATCCTTTCTTGAATCCAGACTGGACAAGGAAGTCTGAAAGGACGTCATACCAAGCTCGGGGAGCCTGTTTTAGTCCGTAGAGAGCCTTGTAGAGTCGATAAACGTGATGAGGAAACTCTTCGCTCAAGAACCCTTCAGGTTGATCGACGTACACTTCTTCTTTGATAAATCCATTCAGAAATGCAGTCTTCACGTCCATTTGGTAGACTTTAAAGTTCTTGTGAGCAGCAAATGCAAGAAACATTCGTATTGCTTCGATCCTGACGACAGGGGCAAAAGTTTCATCGTAGTCGATGCCTTCTTGTTGGTTGTACCCCTTAGCCACAAGTCTTGCTTTATTGCGAATAATGACACCGTCTTCATCCTTTTTGTTTTTGAAAATCCATTTTGTGCCGATAATGGATCTATTGCGAGGTCGTGGCACGAGTTCCCATATTTGTAAGCGTTCAAACTGATTTATTTCCTCCTGCATTGCAATCAGCCAATCGGGATCGTTGAGAGCTTCAGCTACTCGTGATGGTTCGACTTGACTGAGATAGCAAGCAAATAGACTTTCATTCATCGTAGCCGAACGTGTCGAAACACCGGATGTGGGATCCCCAATAATCTGGTCTGTAGGATGAGAGCGAGCCCAAAGTGGTACATTTGTCTGTGAGGAGCTGGCCGCATTTGCATCTATTGGAGACTCATTAGATTTGGGGTCCGGTGTCCGAAGAAGAGACCTCAACCGTGGTAGATTGAGAGGGTTCAGCATCAGAATCGGCAATGTTCCCAGGGTTTGGGTAAAATGTCGTCTTCGTTGAGGTTGAGATTATCCAAGTTTGGCGGGACGACATTATTGCCGATAGCTGGTGGTGTTGGTGGAGTGGGTGCAGCGGTAAGTTGAGTGGGGGCGACGGGAGTCTTGGGGACTGGATAGAAGTACTCGAAGAGCAGATCGAGATCCAGTTCACCAGAATTGCCCTCAGATGAGGAAGTTCCCGCCGTTGAAGGCTGACCTTTCGTCAACGACTGAAGAATGCCTGGTTCTGGACTGATATGAGCAGAAGCCAGGAGGTCGCCTTCGCTTTCGTCAAATGTGACATTTGTGCTTTCAATGACAGATCGTTTCTCTTTAAGATAGACTCTGTATGCCTTCGAGTTTAGTGAGTATCCAACAAAGATGCCTTCAAGGGCTTTTGGATCAAGCTTCCCAAGATGTTGACGATCATGGCCACAAAACATCGGCAACCGAAGGCCCTTAGATAGGATATATCGGGAATACGACGGTTATTCAGCATCTCGTATGGGGTGCGGTTGAATCTCTTGTGGATGGAAGCCCGGTTCTGTGTGTAGCAGGCCGTTTGAATAGCCTCGCCCCAAAGAGAATGAGGAAGTCTGGATTGTATGAGAAGAGTCCTGGCTGCTTCAACAAGTGTCCTGTTCTTACGCTCAACGACACCATTCTGTTCCGGTGTCTTCACAGCTGAGAACTGCTGAGTGATGCCCTGAGTGGCATAGAAATAACTGAGTTTCTTGTTCTTAAACTCAGTTCCGTTGTCCGTTCTGATAATCCGAACCTTCTGTTGATGAAGAGTTGGGACGTAACAACAAACTCGATGATTATATCAGGAACTTCATCCTTGTACGAATGAGTTTCGTCCACGGTGTAGCGTGAAAAATCGTCGACAATCACAAGAATATATCGTCTTCCTCCGAGCGTGGCCGTAGGCATTGGGCCACATAGATCCATATGTAAGAGCTCGAGGATTAGCTTAGAGGATGGTGTTTCCTTGGATATGTGAGACGATCGCTTCATCTTCCCCAATTCACAGGCAGAGCAGAGATGTTCCTTATGATATGTTAGTTGAGGTAGACCGTTGACGAGTTTATCTTGACGTAGTTTGTTGATAGTCTTGAAATTGAGATGTGAAAGACGTCGGTGCCATAGATCATTCAGCTTGGGTGCAGCCCGAGAGAGAAGACATACTGGTCGAGAAGTCGTGAGATTGAGTACGTAGAGGTGAGACGAGCGCGTTCCAGAAAGAAGTTGCAGTCCCGAGGCATCTATAATGCTGCAGATGTCAGATTCGAAGAGAACCTTGTATCCTTTGTCGCAGAAACGACCAATGCTGAAGAGATTGTAGCTCAAGCCCTCAACGTAAGAGATGCCCTTGATCGTCAGTTTGTCATGGACGAGATCACCAGTTCCGAGAATTGGCGCCATTTGACTGTTTCCAAAGGAGACCCTTCCGAGATAGCGCTCGGAGAAGTTGCTCAGCAGCTCCTTGTTCCCCGTCATGTGTGTGGAGCAACCCGAGTCTAGATACCACACATGACAGACCTGCAATCATTAGCAGATGTTGGGTCCCCGTTACTGACGGGGCATTCTTGTGAAACAAGTAAAGTTTTTATGCGCTTAATGGGAAATGTGGTTTCTAAATCAGATTGTGTTGATTCTAATTTAGCTTTCCCTTTGTCGTTTGTTTGATTAGGCGGAATTATGGTTTTTCTAACCCATATTTTCCTAATTCGTGCTTGCATGTATGGCGCCGTATACATGAATTGACGTGGGTAACATGGTTGTTGTTTTCGTGCTCCGGTTTTGGTAGCCTTTGGCTTGCGAGTAGTAGGTGAGTTTGCGTTTGACGACGAGAGGCGTTTTCGCTTGACCTTGGGTTTTGGCAAGATGGGAGAATTCAAAGACGTAGTAGAGAAGGTTCGCTTGCGAGGTCGGAGTGTTGCGTGTTCATGAGTTTCATATTCATGAAATCGTGGGAGAACAAAATCATTGCAGCAGCACATAGACATAAGTTTGGTAAAGGAAGGATAAGTTTAGCAACATAATTGTCTACGCCCTTAGGATATTGAGATTCAGTACATAGAGAGGAAGGATGAATATAGGATGGTTTTTTCTTCTTGTCATCGAAGAGTGGGTTCGCCTTTGTCTGATACGAGCTGCCTTCCAGAGACGTCGAACTCACATTCCCTGTATCCATAAGATTACTAGAGTTAGTGTTAGAACATATGTCAGCTTCAGGAGTCATTTTCGCCGTCCTCTTACATTTACATGTTAGAGAATCGGGTACTTGACTCGATGTGGAGGGATAGTTCGTATTGGAAATTTTTCTAGTGTGTAGATTTTGCTAAGCAGCTCATCTCGCTCTTTTGCAAAGGCCTTCCTTTCTACTTCTAGTTGTCGTTCTAGTTCTGCTATGAGTAGTAGTTTCTTTGGGATGTAAGTGCGAGAGAGCACATCTTGAAAAGCATCTTCCTGTTCTTTGTTTGGGAGTAAGGTTTCGACATCCTCCGAGAGTGAGGATACCTCAGTCTTATCTCTATTGTTCAACTCTGTGTAGTCAAGCGCGATTTCTGCCCAATGGATGTTCTGTTCTCTTGTTTCTTCTGAGATGGCAGCGGAGGATGATCTCACAAATGGCTTAAGCTGCGGGGGAGCACCATTTCTTGTTTGCAAGAATGCAGTGTTGCACATGTTATATCTTTTAACTGCTAGCGGTGTTGGATTGCAATTGCTAGACAGTCCGATCCCCCCCCCCCCCCGTGCGTCGTAGAATTCTGTTTCCGCTGGTTGGTTCAATAGGCATAAGATGCGTGAGTTCTCGTTTCTGAGGTGAAGTTGCTCTTCAAGCTCTTTCACTTGCGGTATAGCCTAACTCTTTCCTTCGTAAGTAGTTCATATTGGGAGGCCGTCAGGAGGCGAGAAGTTTCACATGAACTAATAGCCAGTGTAGTTTCCTTAACCTTAGTCTCACTTTGTTTGTTCTTGCTTTGCAGACGTTTGACTAAAGCTTCAGAGGCTTTTAGACGTTCGTTTGCACAGGCAAGTTCTTCTACTTTTAAACTAAGTAAGGCATAGTTGTTTTCAAATTTTAGCTTAAGTTCATCATAATCCCTAGCGTCTATGGTGGGTTTCTTAATGGCGTGTCGGTGAGTAAACACATCATCTAGGTGTGAGATTCGTACCTCAGACGCAGCGTTGGTAGGAGTATTAGCTGTGTTTTCACCGGAGTGACCCATCTCCTCGTCCTCGTCATGTTCGACCAGCCTTGCCATGCAGCAATCTTCATCCTTAGGCTCCTCGTCTTCTGAAGTGTCATTCACCCATTCTGCTTCTTCAGTGAGTAGAGCTTTCCCACTTTCCACCTTGCGGGTCAATCTGGCCTTACGGTCGTAGTAGCCGGAGTCCTTCACGCGTGGGGCATGGCATTCTTTGGCAAAGTGCCCCATTTTTCCACACCTAAAGCACTTCACGGACTTTTGAGGTGCGGAGTCCTCTTCTTTCTTTGTTGGCTTGGCTTCCTCTGTGGGATTGGTCTTTTTGATGCCGCTATAGGTTCTTTGGCGATTGGAAGAGGATGAGGATTTTTTTCCCGATCTTCTTTGAGACCAACTTAGTGAGCATTGCCAGTTGCTTGCGTATATCACGAACATCTTCGTCTGATTCTGTATCAGCTTCGGATCCTGAAGAGGTGTCAGATACAACAGTTGGTAGCTTCCCTTTGTTCTGTTTGGTCTTAGTGGTGGAAGATCGTTCATTGGTTTTGTTCGAGAGGAGGGCCAGTGGGTCAACTCGAGTGTTGGTGGACTGAGGTTGCACATATGGGGCATAGGCAGACAGACTGTCATAAAGAGCATGGATGGAAGTGTTGGAGAGGTCCTTACTCTGGATCATCATCACGATTGCATTGCCCCATTGTGGTTTGAGGCTTCCAAGAAAGCGGTTGTTGATGTCGAATTTGTCCCTTGAGATCCTGGCTTTCTTGAGTTCATTGATGACCTTCAGGTATCTGAGGTATGTGTCACGCAGCTCCTCTCCTTCGTAGGCTTGGAAGTGTTCATACTGTGAGAGACATGCTGATTTCCTTCCTTGAGCACTTTCAGTTGTGCCTGCCATGATTTCTACGAGTTCATCCCATATTTCTTTAGCAGTTGTGCAGCACTCGATGTGAGCATAGACTTCGTTGCCCATAGCCTGGAAGAGGTATCCTTTGGCAGTCTCGTCGGCCTGTTCGCGAGCCAGTTCATCCTCATTGATGGGACCTCTTGGAGTGCGGCGTTCATCCATGTGGGTTTGCGTTTGGCTGTGCAGGGATGATTGTCCAGAACTGTGCTGGACCGTTGAAGATGGAGTCCAGAAGGTATTGAGAGAGTGGTGCGCCTTTGTTCCTGATGAACGTGAGGAACCGGTTTGTCCATATGCTGTAGTCGCCACTTGTCGCAGCATCGGAGGCCTGGTGTCGGAGCCCACTGTGGAGATGTCATTCGTGGTAGACATGGTTGGTGCAGTTGAATCGTCCGTGGTTTTGATCTTGTATAGATGAGAAAGTTAGTAACGAACGATAAGAGAAATACGAGTTTAAAGAGTAGAGTTCTGAGAATAAAAATTGTTTAAGGAATTTCTTAGAACTAAGTGAGCGTGTGTGATGGTCGATAATGTAGGGAAGAGAAATATATCTTGAAATTAGGAGAAGTTCTAGAGATTTAAATGCGAGAATTGAGGCGAGAAAAATTAATTTATGACAAAAGTGGCCTAGGGTGATAGTGCTAAAGTGTAAGGATCAAATCTTAAGTAGGTTTGAGAAGGGTTCACCCCGAGAAAATTTTAACCCTAGAAGAATTTAACTCGTTAGAAAAATTCGCAAGTTGAAGAATTTCGCAAGTTAAGATTTTTGAGCTTTGCAAGAGAATTTTTGCAAGTTATAAAAACTTTCGCACGATGAGAATTTTAGAGCTTTGCAAGAGAATTTTCGCAAGTTATAAAAACTTTCGCACGTTGAGGAAATTTTCGCGGTCACAAGAAATTCTTGGATTAAGCTTTCTTGGATATGGAATTTCTCGGATTATGAAAGTAAACAGATGCGAAAAAACGTTGTATAGTGAAGGTTTCGCGGCTAGAAATTCTCGGATCTTGAAGATAGGTAGTTGCGAAAAAACAAATGTAGTATAAATAAAAGTTTCGCGGTTTTAAAAATTTCTCGGATTCTTAAGGTAGGCAGTTGCGAAAGATTCAGTGAATGTAAAATTTTCGCGGCTTTAAAAAAAATTCTCGGATTTAAATTCGTGGCAATGAAACTTTCGCGGATTTGACCGACTCAGAAAGTTTCGCGGATTTGAACGCTTCAGAAAGTTTCGCGGATTTGAACGATTCAGAAAGTTTCGCGGATTTGAACGATTCAGCACAAAATTTCGCGGTCAAGAACACGTTAGTACTGTTCCATTGCTTCACGCGGTTTCTTGCCAGAAAATCGTCCGTTTTCACTCAGATCTCAACCAAAATCGCTGAAACTTGATCCTAAACTTCAGAAATTCTTCCCCAGACACATAATCGACCGATTTGTGAGCTAAAAACACAAAAAATAGGTCAAATCGACCAAAAACAGAGAATGGCCGAGATGTTCTTTTCTGAAAAGTTTTTGCTTTAATCTTGCTCAAAACGCGTTAAAACTGATTCAAAAGTGTTCTAAAAACATTTTAGGCATATACTCGATCTGGGGGAAGGTTTTAAACACAAAAACGAAGCATCAAAACCCCAAAACAAGCTTGAAATGCCGAAACTAAATTTTTGCCCAAAAACACTTTGATCTTTCTTGGAATCGAACGAAACTGGATTCAAATCAATGCAGATCGATCCACGTTTGCTCTGATACCACTTGTTGGTCCCAAATGCACCAAACAAGGAATCAAAAGAGGCTTTAATGGAATGATAAGGGAGTGTTCTCACCTTTAAGTGTGTGTAGTGTGTGAAAAAGTTGGATAAGCCTTTGATCTTTGATTACTTTCAAATGTGAGTTGGTAATACCTTATATACCACATTAACCCTAGGTATATTAAGGCCCAATCACTAAATGTTAATTAATTACAATCTAGTCTAAAGCCCAAGCTAAAGATAATTACAAAATTAATCCCAAGACTTAAACTATTGACACAATTAATTAAATATCCTAACAACATAAGTTTGGTAAAAGAAAGATAAGTTTTAGCAACATAATTGTCTACGACCTTAGGATATTGGGATTCAGTACATAGAGAGGAAGGACGAATATAGGATGGTTTTTTCTTCTTGACATCGAAGAGTGGATTCGCCTTTATCTGATACGAGCTGCCTTCCAGAGACGTCGAACTCACATTCCCTGTATCCATAAGAATACTAGAGTTAGTGTTAGAACATATGTCATCTTCAGGAGTCATTTTCGCCGTCCTCTTACATTTACATGTTTGAGAGTCGGGTACTTGACTCGATGTGGAGGGATAGTTCGTATTGGGAAATTTTTCTAGTGTGTAGATTTTGCTAAGTAGCTCATCTCGCTCTTTTGCAAAGGCCTTCCTTTCTACTTCTAGTTGTCGTTCTAGTTCTGCTATGAGTAGTAGTTTCTTTGGTATGTAAGTGCGAGAGAGCATATCTTGAAAAGCAATTTCCTGTTCTTTGTTCGGGAGTAAGGTTTCGACATCCTCCGTGAGTGAGGATTCCTTAGTCTTATCTCTATTGTTCAACTCTGTGTAGTCATACGCGATTTCTGCCCAATGGATGTTCTGTTCTCTTGTTTCTTCTGAGATGGAAGCGGAGGATGATCTCACAAATGGCTTAAGCTACGGGGGAGCACCATTTCTTGTTTGCAAGAACGCAGTGTTGCACATGTTATATCTTTTAACTGTTAGCGGTGTTGGACTGCAATTGCTAGACAGTCCGATCCCCCCCCCCCCCCCCCCCGTGCGTCGTAGAATTCTGTTTCCACTGGTTGGTTAAATAGGCATAGGATGCGTGAGTTTTCGTTTCTAAGGTGAAGTTGCTCTTCAAGTTCTTTCACCTTGCGGTATAGCCTAACTCTTTCCTTCGTAAGCAGTTCATATTGGGAGGCCGTCAGGAGGCGAGAAGTTTCACATGAACTAATGGCTAGTGTAGTTTCCTTAACCTTAGTCTCACTTTGTTGTTCTTGCTTTGCAGACGTTTGACTAAAGCTTCAGAGGCCATTAGACGTTCGTTTGCACAGGCAAGTTCTTCTACTTTTAGACTAAGTAAGGCATAGTTGTTTTCAAATTTTAGCTTAAGTTCATCATAATCCCTAGTGTCTACGGTGGGTTTCTTAATGGCGTGTCGGTGAGTAAACACATCATCTAGGTGTGAGATTCGTACCTCAGATGCAGCGTTGGTAGGAGTATTAGCTGTGTTTTCACCGGTGTGACCCATCTCCTCGTCCTCGTCATGTTCGACCAGCCTTGCCATGCAGCAATCTTCATCCTTAGGCTCCTCGTCTTCTGAAGTGTCATTCACCCATTCCGCTTCTTCGGTGAGTAGAACTTTCCCACTTTCCACCTTGCGGGTCATTCTGCCTTACGGTCGTAGTAGCCGGAGTCCTTCACGCGTGGGGCATGGCATTCTTTGGCAAAGTGCCCCATCTTTCCACACCGAAAGCACTTCACGGACTTTTGAGGTGCGGAGTCCTCTTCTTTCTTTGTTGGCTTGGCTTCCTCTGTGGGAGTGGTCTTTTTGATGCCGCTATAGGTTCTTTGGCGATTGGAAGAGGATGAGGATTTTTTCCCGATCTTCTTTGAGACCAACTTAGTGAGCATTGCCAGTTGCTTGCGTATATCACGAACATCTTCGTCTGATTCTGTATCAGCGTCGGATCCTGAAGAGGTGTCAGATACAACAGCTGGTAGCTTCCCTTTGTTCTGTTTGGTCTTAGTGGTGGAAGATCGTTCATTGGTTTTGTTCGAGAGGAGGGCCAGTGGGTCGACTCGAGTGTTGGTGGACTGAGGTTGCACGTATGGAGCATAGGCAGACAGACTGTCATAAAGAGCATGGATGGAAGTGTTGGAGAGGTCCTTACTCTGAATCATCATCACGATTGCATTGCCCCATTGTGGTTTGAGGCTTCCAAGAAACCGGTTGTTGATATCGAATTTGTCCCTCGAGATCCTGGCTTTCTTGAGTTCATTGATGACTTTTAGGTATCTGAGGTACGTGTCACGCAGCTCCTCTCCTTCGTAGGCTTGGAAGTGTTCATACTGTGAGAGACAGGCTGATTTCCTCCCTTGAGCACTTTCAGTTGTGCCTGCCATGATTTCTACGAGTTCATCCCATATTTCTTTAGCAGTTGTGCAGCACTCGATGTGAGCATAGACTTCGTTGCCCATAGCCTGGAAGAGGTATCCTTTGGCAGTCTCGTCGGCCTGTTCGCGGGCCAGTTCATCCTCATTGATGGGACCTCTGGAGTGCGGCGTTCATCCATGGGAGGGTTTGCGTTTGGCTGTGCAGGGATGATTGTCCAGAACTGTGCTGGGCCGTTGAAGATGGAGTCCAGAAGATATTGAGAGAGTGGTGCGCCTTTGTTCCTGATGAACGTGAGGAACCGGTTTGTCCATATGCTGTAGTCGCCTTGTCGCAGCATCGGAGGCCTGGTGTCGGAGCCCACTGTGGAGATGTCATTCGTGGTAGACATGGTCGGTGCAGTCGAATCATCCGTGGTTTTGATCTTGTATAGATGAGAGAGTTAGTAACGAACGATAAGAAAGATGAGTTTAACGAGTAGAGTTTGTGAAAAATTCTTTAAAGAATTTCTTTGAACTAAGTGAGCGTGTGTGATGGTCGATAATGTATGAAGGGAAAATATATCTTGAAATTAGGAGAAGTTCTAGAAATTTAAGAGCGAGATTTGAGGCGAGAAAAAAATTTATGTCAAAAGTGGTCTAGGGTGATAGTACTAAAGTGTAGGGATCAAATCTCGAATAGGTTTGAGAAAGATTCAACCCGAGAAAATTTTAACCCTGGAAGAACTTAACAAGTTAGAGGAAAAAAAATTCGCAAGTTGAAGAATTTCGCAAGTTACGACTTTTTAAGCTTCGCAAGAGAATTTTTGCAAGTTATAAAACTTTCGCACGTTGAGAATTTTAAAGCTTCGCAAGAGAATTTTCGCAAGTTATAAAACTTTCGCACGTCGAGAATTTTAAAGCTTCGCAAGAGAATTTTCGCAAGTTATAAAAACTTTCGCACGTTGAGAATTTTAAAGCTTCGTAAGAGAATTTTAGCAAGTTATAAAACTTTCGCACGTTGAGAAAATTTTCGCGGCCAAAAGAAATTTTTGGAATAAGCTTTCTTGGAATTTCTCGGATTATGAAAGTAAACAGTTGCGAAAAAAATGTTGTATAAGTGAAAGTTTCGCGGCTTAAAATTTCTCGGATCTTGAAACTAGGCAGTTGCGAAAAATGTAGTATAAATAAAAGTTTCGCGGTTTAGAATTTCTCGGATTCTTAAAGTAGGCAGTTGCGAAAAATGCAGTATAAGGGAAAGTTTCGCGGTTTTAAAATTCTCGGATCTTGAAAATAGGCAGTTGCGAAAAATGTAGTATAAATAAAAGTTTCTCGGTTTAAAATTTCTCGGATTCGTAAAGTAGGCAGTTGCGAAAAAATGCAGTATAAGGGAAAGTTTCGCGGTTTTAAAAATTCTCGGGATCAATTTTCGCGGTCATGGAAATTTCGCGGACTTGAACGATCAAGCACAAAATTTCGCGGTCAAGAACACGTTAGTACTGTTCCATTGCTTTCACGCGGTTTCTTGCCAGAAAATCGTCCGTTTTCACTCAGATCTCAACCAAAATCGCTCAAACTTGATCCTAAGTATCAGAAATTCTTCCCTAAACACATGATCGACCGATTTGTGAGCTAGAAACAACAAAAAAATGGATCAAATCGACCAAAAACAGAGAATGACCGAAATGACTTTTTCTGAAGAACTTTTGCTTAAATCTTGCTCAGAACTCGTTAAAACTGATCCAAAAGTGTTCTAAAAACATTTTAGGCATATACTCGATCTGGGGGACACAAAAACGAAGCATCAAAACCCCAAACCAAGCTCAAAATGCCCGTAAGTAAAATTTTGCTCAAAACACCTTTGATCTTTCTTGGGATCGAACGAAACTGGATTCAAATCAGTGCAGATCGATCCACGTTTGCTCTGATACCACTTGTTGGTCCCGAATGCACCAAACAAGGAATCAAAGAGGCTTTGATGGAATGAAAAGGGAGTATTCTCACCTTTGAGTGTGTGTAGTGTGTGAAAAATTTGGATAAGCCTTTTATCTTTGATTACTTTCAAAAGTGAGTTGGTAATACCTTATATACCACATTAACCCTAGGTATATTAAGGCCCAATCACTAAATATAAATTAATTACAATCTAGTCTAAAGCCCAAGCTAAAGATAATTACAAAATTAATCCCAAGACTTAAACTATTGACACAATCAATTAAATATCCTAACAGTTCTAGATTGTTAGAGATATTAATAGTACAATAACTTAATATTACAACATTGCCTGCAAATAGTACCACATGTCTGATAAAAAAATAATAATATAAACAATGGTTATAACACATTTGTAGCTACAAGAACCACAACATAGCTAATACATACCACATTACTATTTCGATTAATTTCATTCATAAATTCATTTCTTTGGGATGTATAAGTGGAGAATTTTAAAAAAGAGGAACGGTTCTATTTCGTTTTAAAAAAAGAGGAACGAGTTCTAAAATGACTGAAATACCCTTACTAAAAAACTGGTTAAGGAGGCTAATCCGCTCATTAACAGCGAAAAGTTATCCGAGTTTTATTCGAGTAAACAAAACACTCGAATGGCAGACTCGAATAATTGCTTATCCGACTTATTAACAGCGAAAAATTACTCGACTTTTATTCGAGTTAAATGCAAAACTCGAATGACAAACTCTAATAACAAATCGAAGAGATAAGGTCACTCGAATAATGTGCAGAAAATTAAAACGAATAAGCAGCATTATTCGAGTACCTTATCGAGTAAACTTTTCGAGTCAATACTCGAGTAACAAACTCGGATAAGTAACTCGAATAAGCCGTATTTTATAAAGCTCGGAAAGAAAATTAGACACAAATCACTCGAAAACCTTAAATCTCTCGCGCTCTCTCTTCGAAACCAAATCTCTTACTCGAAAAATCGTACACAAGCCCAAGCATAATCATCAATGGCGAAAAGAAAAACGAGATCATCGAAGCCTTCCGCGCCTGTTCGTAACCGGGTGGATGAGCAAATCGACGCCGGTAGAGCCACGGTGAGTTTTTGGTCGCGTTTTGGGTTTTTGTTAAATCGATTAGGTCAAACGAATTTCTTGGTTAGATCTTTCGTTTCTAGCGTTAAATCGATCGGTTTGATGTTAAATCGTTGGGCAAACGTCGTAATCGGTCGGATTTTTTTGAATTCGTCGCTTTCCGAGTATTTATTCGAGTAATTAGGGTTAGGATAACGTTTTAACGTATTCGAGTGACGTGTTACTCGAATAATTGACTCGAATAACAGTGAATTTTTCTTTGTTTTTCTGCATTTTCAGATCTATCTTCCGACGAAGTTGCCGGCGGACAATTTCTACCATGCCACCCTCACTCTGAACTCGCATTACATGCCGGTATGTGAACGCATCCGTACGCTTTTGAACGAGGAGGAAATGGAGGAGATGGTCAGACGGACTCAGTTCGGGAACTTGATAAAGGTGGCCCGAAACCACTACAACTCGAACATGATCCTATGGTTTTTGATGAGCCGCAGGTGGATTATATGCCGGAGTCGAAGGAGTTCTGGATGGTCGTCCGTGGGCGACCATTAAGATTTTCATTGGTCGAGTATTGCCTACTCACGGGCCTCGACTGCGGCGCTAACGAGCCGGAGATACCATCGTCGAACGAGTTTGCGACGAGGCATTGGCCTGGTATTAATCCTATTTTTTATCATTTTGATTCTTTTTTTACTTCGATTTCAAAAACTAACGTTTGTTTTATAGCTCGTAGGCAAGCCCGTTATATATTTTGACGATTTGGAGAAGAAAGTCACGGAGATGATTCATGATGCCGGTGGAGACTCGGGCGTGAATCCCGAGAAATTGAAGATCGCGGCCCTTTATTTTGCCGCCGGGGTGCTAGGGGAGCGGAGGGTAAAGAGGGACCTTAAGCTCAAGGAGGAGTGGCTCCGTCTGGTGGAGGACTTCGACCGCTTCAACGAATATCCTTGGGGAAGGATATCATTCGAGGAGGTCGTTTACGGTCTAAACAAAGACCTCTTGGGGAAGCACATGGAGATGACATCGAAGGGAAAAACCCAAACAACCTTCGATATCAGCGGCTTCGTCATGTCGCTTCAGGTAATTAGTTTTGTATTATTTAAGACATATTATATTTATTTTAACTTATGTTTACTCTCTTTTATCAGGTTTTGGCGTACGAGTGCTGGCCGACCGTCGGGTAGGAATTCGCAGTGAGAAGAGCCGGCGAAGGGCTCCCAATACCCCGGATGTGCCACTGGAAGACCACATTTTTTGGCAAGAGCTCTGCTCCAGGATGGCAAGCGGTCGAGCGTGCATTCGGTGCCGTGGGAATGGATGTAAGTATATATATTTATTTATTTATAATATGGATTTATTTAGATTGCGTCTTCTAAATTGTACAAATAAACAGGACGTGCGGTGTTGCCTTACGCCGACCGATGCAGAAGCCGATTCAAGGCACTTCCGCACGGTCACCGGCTTTTGTGGCAGCAGGGATGATGTTGTAGCCCAGAGGATAGTGGAGCATCTTCTAAATGGGCTGCCGGTCTACTGCACCGAGCATCGGCTTGCTCTGTCTCCTCCTCCGAGGCCGTCTCCTCCGAGGTTTTCTCCTCCGAGGCCGTCACCTCCTCCTTCTGGCTCAATAATCGCCCATTTCGATAGAAGAATGGACAGGCTGGAAGGCGATGTATGTGTGGAAGGCAAGAATGGGCGCAAAGGATGAGCGGGAAGGAATTCTCCAAGCGTACGACAAGAAATATTTGCCGACCTGTCCACTCGGAAGTGTGGATCTCGGACGAGGTATGTGTGTTTTTTGCTAAATATGTTCTAATTATTTCGTTTAATAACATTATATGCTATTATTGCAGCACGTCAACGAGGCATTCAGCGGGTTTACGGCGATGCAAGAAAACTGCGTGCATGAGGAGCGAATCGCGTACATGAACACCAATTTCGCACAGGCAGTCAAGTTGGAGTCCGCCAAACCGCGACCGTGGGACATGTCCTCGTTCGAGCTATTCGCCACGGGAGAGATCGATGCGATATACGGCGGCAAGCCGTCACTTCACTGGAGCCAAGCGGATGTGGCCGTCATCCCATTGGCGTTTAACTCGCATTGGGTGCTCCTCGTCCCTCGGTTCAAGGAGAGGAACATCCTCGTTTTGGATTCCGACCGCAGCAGCGATTCGGACTTGAGGTTCATGAAGCCATTCCTCGACCCCTTGGCCAAAGTGATACCTCTGATGCTTCAACACGTAGGTGTGGAGCAAAATTTCGTGGAGAAGTTTGCTTGGGTGCGGTGCCCCAAGTTCCCTCAACAAGTCCTCAGGTAATTTTCTTATTTTCTCACTTTCTTATTTTCTTATTTTCTTAAACCTGAAATTGTTCTATTTCTCGAACAGCGGAGAGTGGGGTATATACATGCTTAGGGCGGCGCTGTCTCTGTTGATCGGTAACAGAGATGATCTCTACGCTTTGGACGATTCTAAAATTGATTCGTTTAGAAAGTTTTGACGATATGTATTTATTTTAACAATTGGGATATTGTATGAACCGTTTTAGATATATTTGTATAGATTTTTTCATTTGGAATTGTTCAGTTTTGGTTGGTTGACTGTGTCTGTTCAGGTTGTTCAGATTGTTCAAGGTTCAGTTGTTATTTTCTTAGATTTTCACTGTTACTCGAGTCAAAGAGCTTGTTCGAATAATGATATTTACTCGAGTAACCTATCCGAGCTCATTCCGAGTACTATATAGTACTCGAATAATGTTCAAGGATCAGTTATTTTTTTCGGATTCCACTGTTATTCGAGTCAAGGTGTTTGTTCGAATAATGTTGTTTTTATCGAGTTACGTATTCGAGATAATTCGAGTACCACAGAGTACTCGAATAACTGAAACAGGCAAAACGATGTAATTACGAGTAAACTATTCGAGACTATTCGAGTTCTGTATATAACTCGAATAATTTAAAATCGAAAATATTGTTTTTATCATGAGCATGAAATGTTAAATAACATTTCTTGTCTAAGTAATAAAATATTTAGAGATTCTTGAAAAAATAAAAAAAAAATCAAGTTGATATTTCTATACATGTTGACCAACGTTGATGAGAATGTATATACTAAAGTCCTATCTACCATTGTATTTCATTGTATGTCATGCAACGACTTTTATCAAACATGGTTAATCTTCATAAAGCGACTTATTAACATCATGAAGGCCCTAAAACATTGAAATATTGATATTTTATACATCTAAGTATCGAGATAATTAAAATTCAAAATTTCTGAAAACAACAGTCGAATTGCAAGAAATTATTCGAGTTTGGTATCCGATTTTATTTCTAAATTATTCGAGTTCTTCTATTACTCGAATAAGTTCAGATTTTCTTTTTCGACTTTTTATCGTTATATAATTCGAGTGACGTATTCTAATAATATTCGAGTTGTGCAGTTTACTCGGATAACAGTGAAAAAAGCAACAATCAAGCCAAACTCACAATATCCATCAATCTCATACAACCTCATACATCAAACTCATACAAACTTAATGTCTACGACCAAACTCACCGACGGACGGAAACCTCTTTTCTTTTCTCCGACCACGTCTCGCTACGAACAGAGGCGGCAACACCAATTGATCCGAGGTATCCCACTCGGCTTGATCCGGAACCGGCAAAACTCGTCCGTGATAAGCAGACTACCACGTTAGGACAGGATAATATTCCGAAAACAACGGGTAGAAAACTCATGTTCGCTCGTAGACTCGCCGCGATTGCATGTGGACAAGGAATCCTGTCGATGTCGAATTGGCGGCATGTACAAGTCTTCGACCGCAAGTTAACAATGGCACGACCCCCGGAGATCGGACATCGTACTCATGCGGAGCGATTTCATGTACTTCATACCCTTGACTTAGCTCATACTCTCACGGAGCTTCATTTCCACCGTCGGGGTAAACCGCGTGGTTGCTTGTCCAGATTGCTGTCTGTATCTAGCAAACCAATCCGTTGTCATCCTCTGTATCGATTCCAGAAGCGCAATGATCGGTAGCTTTCTTTCTTCGCGGAGTCTTGCATTAATCGATTCCACCCCGTTCGTAGTCATGATGTTATAGCGAGAAGTCGGAGAATAGGCTCGACTCCATCGTTCCTTAGTATCAGTCTTTTGCAAATACGCGTATGCGGTGGTAAACCTATTCTCAAAATCACCATATTGTGAATCAAAGTCGCATTGCTTGTATATTTTAGCAATGTGTATGAACATCTCGGTCGCACCCTGCTTCTTACACTTGGCTTTCATATTTTGTGACAGGTGCCAAATACAATGACCGTGGTGCGCACGATTGTAGACGTCTGCAACGGCGGCTTTGATTGAAGCAGATCTGTCGGATACGATGACAAGATCGTCCTCGTTGGGCACGACTTGCAAGAGCTCGTTCAAGAACCACGACCAAGCTTCTATGCACTCGTTATTGTCAATTATGCCCCAAGCTAAAGGAAACTGATGGCGGTCGCCATCCTCCGCTGATGCAATGAGCAACGTACCCCCATACTTTCCTTTCAACCAAGTAGCGTCTATGCAAACAACCTTCCTCATGTGACGGTATCCCGCAATACAAGCACCAAGGGATAGGAATGCGTGCTTAAATCTCCGCTCGTCGTCCAGATATACACTTGCTATGGTTCCTGGATTCACTCTTCTCAACGTCGACAGGTACGACGGCAACAGCTTGTAACTCTCATCGGGGTCACCCTTCATTGCATTTTGTGCTAAAATGCCTCCTTTCCATGCTTTGAAGTACGAATCATCGATCCCACGATTTCTCATCATTGTTTGAATGAGTTTAGGGGCCGGTGTACTTGTTGAACCCTGAAAAGATTCAAGCAGCATATCACTCACGGAGGTTGACGATGCTTGAGCGAGTCTTGCGTTCCGATTTGCAAGGTCGCACGTATGTGTGTTGCAATACGTACGAATCGAGAATACAGATGTATCCTTAATCTTCGCCGTCCATATCCTCCAAGTACATCCATCCTCTTTGCATCTCACGCCATAGTACGATCGGGAAGATTTTATAATCTTGACCTCGAAGCATGCCTCTATAGCAACTCTTTGGATCCTATTCTTGACGGCCTTCTTATCCTCGAATTCATCACCGACCTTCATGGTGGAACCGTCGGTAAAAGAATACCGATCGCTAGGAATAGTTGCATTTTCCTCTTCCTCCTCCTCCTCATCATTCCCGTCCGCATTTTCTCCGTTTACGCCATCAAAATTGACGTGCACGTTCTGCCGTGATGCAACATTCTCATCACGGTCGTTCGCCTCATTGTGACCTTCACTCCCATAATTCACATCTTCGCATCCGCCAAAGTCGATGATACGGTCAAAATAATCATCTATGTAACCACCTCCACTGCTACTAACCTCAATTGGAACGGGACCAACTTCATCATCCGCAAGAGTTTGACGGTGGAGGGCCGTAGGGAGTCCAATCTTCTCGAGGAGAATCGGTCTATCCATTGGACCCCCTAAGTATATATAACCCTTCAACTCTCGATCATTCTTTATATACAACGGAGCACACCCTTCCATACCTCTCATAGATGGCTGATAACATAGCTTTAACTCCGGCCTCCCGCTTACGCCAATAGTCTCGTATATTTCGTTCCGCAGATCGTCCAGCAAATAACAATCGACATCGAACCCAATTGGCTTCATATTTGTTCCCATCCTTGGAACCCATATCCATTTATTATCATTCCCAATTATCCATTCTCCATCGTAATCAATCATGATGCTGGTCGGCATAACCTGCATATGAAATAAATCATTTTTAATAAAATTTAATTGCAACATGCATTATTCGAATAAATAAAATATCCGAAAAATAAAAATTACTCGAGTAAAATATTCGAGTAGTAAAACAACTCGAATAAAATGTTCGAGTGTTAAGATGTTGAAGACACTCGATAAATTGTTATCGAAGAAATAAATGGAATAAACAAACTTTAATTGCAAACGAATTATTCGAATAAATAAAATATTCGGAAACTAAAAATTATTCGAGTAAGGTATCCGAGTTCACCTTCACTCGAATAGTATTTTCGGGTAATATGTACGTGTAAAATTTAATAAACAATAGTAATATTATTCGAGTAACGTTTTCGAATTTATTCGAGTATGTTGTCTGAATTGAAAGTTGCCAAAATAACCTATCCGAGTGGAATTTTCTAGTCTAAGGAAAATCGAATAATGAACTCGAGTAAACGGAAAACAAAATTTTTCTGCAAATTCGCACAGATCTACGGTTAAAATGCTACCCATAACTACCCAAACCTTCGAAAATCTAATACCCGATGCTCGAAATGTAAATGTCGTTAACATGAACGGAAATTATAATGCCCGATAATGTATACTAGTAACCGGCGTTAACATGAACGGAACTTACTGTATATGCGTTCAAGAACGAAATTGGGATTCTTGGAGCTCGGGTGTTTCGATTTCGACGGATGCTTCAGCTCGTTTTTCCTTCAAGATCTCGTTTGGTGCTTGGTGGGTGCATTAATGAATGAGGTGGGTGCGTTTTCCGTTATTTTATATATGTATATATATATATATATATATATTTCTTTTTTTATTTATTTAGGTATTAATTAGGGGTTTAGTTAATTAAGGAAGCAGGTTCCTCTTTTTTAAATTGACTCGGTCAAGTTCCTATTTTTTAAAAAGAAATAAAAAATAATCTCATTTTTTAAAATATCCCGTATAAGATTGACATTCATGGAAATAGATGATATGATGAAGCAAAATCGCAAAATTTCATTAAAAGTCACGTTTTGCGAATGTTGATATCAACGTGTAGAAGTTGAGATCAAAAGTCATGTAGACACATTGCTCTTCTTTCACAAAATATAATAGTATCTCTTTTGATGAGACATAACATTATGAATTCCATCACAAACGTATTCAAAGTTCATTAAAGCGCGAACAACATTTAATAGACCATAAACTCAACATTCGGGACCCCAAACCCTAAACAATCGAAAAAATGTATTTGTGAGCGAAATAAATGAAATTTGTAATGTGGTATGAAAAACCTATTATGCAGTATCAATATCACTAATAGTGTTAAAAATTGGATTTGTACCGTTCTTTTGTATCGGACATTCGATATTATTAAAAAGTAATGTGGTAATAATCCTTGACAATATAGAACATTCCGGAATATTCTTAATGAAATGTTTTCTTTTATATATACATGTGTTATTTTATTTGCAGAATGTGTTACCTTAAAAATGTTTCAATTTCGAGAAAAAAAGCCAAATTCGCATTGTCTTCCAAACGCGAACATTGAGGTTAGTAGTCCAATGTTGATATCACTAGTATTGTAATCAAGATCACCTCCGTTGGAATGTATATACTACACCGTATCCTTATGTTGTTAATCAAGGTTCATGGTACGTTTCACATTAAGACGTTAATAATATCAACATATCCTCCGAGAAATACCTAGGAGCCATTGACGTTAAAACCCTAAACCTGAACCCGTAAGTTTAAAACGTAATTTGAAATGAGTAATTTGGTACCGAATAAGCCATTTTCTATACCACTTAACTAGAGGGATGTACTACATTATTTGCGAGCTCCATTGTCACCAAATATTGCAATTCCTGCCTAAATTACTGAAATCTCGCCTAAATTGAATAACACAAGTTACAGAGAGAATAACAATTAATAACTTACTGGTACCACTTTCTTATTTCGGAACATTAGGCAAAAATCTAGCGATTGTATTTAAATTTTGGCAACCTTGAGCGACGAACAATAGAGTCAACACGGTGTCTCCGTGATTTGATCAGGATATGGGTCTCTCGAATTTGTATGAACTATCTTCAATTTTGACCGAATTGGGATTTGATTTCATCGATTTTTATTATTTGCACCAAAATAATTCCGAAAATATACCCGTAAAATCGAACATTTCGAGACCTCAATAACATAATCAATCATATAGGACTCACCCAACTTGGTTTGGTGAAGGATGTGTGTTCGTGCAGATGGACATAATATTGGGTTATTTTAACCGAAGGGAGCGTCCCCTATTTTTAAAAAACAAAAGGGAGTGGACCAAAAGGTACCGAAATTTCCCAACTTAAAAAGACCTTTTTCGAGTAAAAAAAATTCGAATAATTCGAATAATTATTTTTTAATCCGAATAACTAATTCGAGTGAAAAAAAAACTCGAACAAAAAATTAATTATTCGAATTTTCAATTCTTTTTTTTACCCGAATAAATGCTAATTTCTACCCGAATGTTATTCGAGTAACTCAATCCGAGGTCGAATAATTCGAATAAAAACGAGTAGTAAACCGATTTCTGTTCAAAAACGTCGATTTCAGGCTCAGAAACACGAAAATTCACTCAGATTTGGGGTTAATATATTTAATAATCACGAACCCATCAATTAACAACTCATTTCGACATGAAATTTCATTCGAGCGGATCAAAATGATAATCAAACCTTCGATTTCTTTTTCAACACTCAATCCTTTTTTTTAATTAAAAAACCTAGAATCCCGTTTTCTTAATTTCACACAAAACTAATCCTATTTAACAAAAAACTCCAATAATATTTACGGTAATTGTTTCGATTTACATTGTTATAATGATACCAGATAATAGAAACTTGGTACCAAATACAGCTTACAGCTACCTTTAAATCGAAACGTATACCAAATGAGAGTTTTTCAATACCTATTAACTGTTTTACTAGGACAGATACTTGACCGTCCATACCACGTTTCCGGAACAGTGGTTTAGGCAACAAGCCGACGATTGTATTTAAATTTCGGCAAACCTTGAGCGACAAACAATAGAGTCAATACGGTGTTTCACCAATTTGTTCAGGATATGGGTCTCTCGAATTTGTACAAAATATCTTCAATTTCGACCGAATCGGGATTCGATTTCGCCGTGTTTTTATTATTTGCGTCAAAATAATTTGAAAAATTTACCCGTAAAATCGAACATTCGAGACCTGAATGACATGATAAACCGTATAGGACACACCCAACTTGGTTTTTTGTGCAGGATATGTGTTCGTGCGGATGGAAATAATATATCCGACGATTGTTTCGATCGAATCTCCACTGTTGTAACGATACCAGATAATTGGAATTTTGGTATCAAATCCAGCTTACAGATACCTATAAATAATATATGCCAGCTCACCAGTACCGGTTAACTTTTTCAAGGGACAGATGCATGACCATCCATACCACGTTTCGGGAACAGATGTTTAGCCAACAGTCCGACGATTTTAAATTTTGGCAAACCATGAACGACGAACAATAGAGCCAATACTGTGTTTCAAAGAGTTGTTCAGGTTATGGGTCTCTCGAATTTGTACAAAATATCTTCAATTTCGACCGAATCGAGATTCGATTTCATCGTGTTTTTATTATTTGCGTCAAAAGAGTTCGAAAAATATACCCGTAAAATCGAACATTTCGAGACCTGAATATCGAAATAAACCATGGTAGATAGATCGAGTTTCGCTTCCGAGGATCGTTCGAAAGAAAACATAAATCTGCGCACCGTTTTTTATCGGAAAAAATTATTTACTTAATAATATGGTTAACGATGGTAACAGAAAACTGGTTCTGGGTACCACTTATTATATAACTTCATAGGGTATTTTAGTAAGATCAAGTACTTAGTCCTTTTCTCTAAAGTTGAAAGATAATGAGTCCTTAATACTGAAATTAATACTGACAGGGGCTGAATTCTATTATGAAACTTAAAAGGAGCTGATTCTTAAAAGTCCCTTTTAAGTTTCTTTTGATGCATAGGAGTCTTACATCGCTCGAATTTATCGAACGTGACGTGGAAGATAATGGTGCTCATTTCCTCAACGACTTCCCAAAAAGCTTCACCTCAATTGTCTCTCTGAAATAGTTTTGCTTAGATTTGATGTTAACATCTCCGATTTAGAGGAACTGAATGGTGGTGTTGTAACCTCAAAGTCCTCGACCTGAATTACGAGTTCCCTTCGAGAAGATTCCATGTCTACTCGGTCACGCTTCCCAAAATGGGCTTTAGCCAACTGGGCAACGTAGCCAAGCAAGCATAGACCTTTCGAAGGGCACTGCCCTTTATAATTCAATTCAAGAATCTTGAAGTTACGGCACCTCGGGACAAGAGACTTCAAATTGGGACTATTACAGCAAACCCTAGGCCGGAAAATCTCAGGGAAATTAGTGATGCGAAGCTTTGTGAGAATTCTTAAGGCAACGTGAACGATAATCTTCCTCTTCATAAACTTTCGGAAATTATTGCGCAGCAACGGTACGTTATGATGGTCTAACGTCACAATCATCGAAGAACACAGTTGAAATAAGTATTTTTCTATCTAAGACCATCTCCAACCGAGAAACGCATTCACAACTCAAACGCATTCTCAAACTCAAAATGCAGTAATTCGTCTCCAACCGAAAAACGTCCCAAACTCAAACGACTATTTTGTAAATTCACTTTCACACCAAATTTCAATACTGCCCCACATATTTTACAACTTTACGATTAGAATACAAATATTGTTTTAGATTTTATGACAAAAAACTCAGAATAAAAAATAAACCCCACTAACCGTAAACCCTTGATATCACTTTTTTATTGCAAATAAATTTATTTGTACATAAATTTAATTTTCTTATCTAATATAAAGATTAATACTAAGTTAATAGTAAATATGATTCTTGATATAGTCTTTCAATTTATTATGGCCCATAAGCCCAATTAACAAATTAGGTTTTCATTTCCACCTCCGTTTTCTACATTCTTCCCAGTCGGTAGGGGTGGGCGTTCGGGTTCGGGTAGTTCGGGTTATTTGTCAGGTATCGGGACCCGATACCTGATAATTATTAGTTTACTACCAGATCGGGTAGTAAAGGTTATTCGGGTACCCGATATATTATTTTTTTAAAAAATATTAATTTTGTACATAAACATTAAAACTATATTAACTTGAGTGATGCTAATCATTTCATATTATTTATATTATATATAAAAGTTGGTGGAAGGCTTCAAACTTAGGCTTATATGAGGATTTATTTTACCAAAATTGCCATCTCCTTATAGAACACTGATTGTGCCACGCCATCACTATTGAGGGTATTTTTGGTATTATAAAAATAGTAAAAATAATGACCATTTTAACCCTTTATGTGATTGTAATTACGCATGCCATTCTATATATATGTAAATTGTAACATATGCGTTAAGCAATCAATAATTTTAGGCAAATGAACGGTCTTGCATACTTTATTCAATTAAATTAATAAGAAAGTTGAACAGTTTGTGACTCATCGTCTGAGAACACCATCGAAGCATCAAACTGCAGCTCAAAGATCGACGATTCGTACCACCTTGTCCACGGCGAAGTTCCGCCGTTCATCCCTGATTGGAAGCCAGCCATCCGCCCCAAAATCAGCCACGTGGGCGTCAAAGTTCGAATCCGTTCATCCCTGATTGGAAGCCAGCCATCCAGCCCAAAATCAGCCTCGCGGGCTTCGAAGCTCGAACTCAACGGTATATTGTTCGACTTAACGTCTGTGTGACCAATCAGAGGCGAGCAATCGTGGTGAAAAACCCCAATCGAAGCAAGGCAAAGAGAAACTGAAATTTAAGAGTGGGATCGAGCCACAACTTCCGATCCAAGGTACTAAAGATTCTCTCTTAGCTTTCTTTACCTGTGTCATTCGATTAGGTTGGATCAGTTTATGCTTCAGATGATTTCAGTTCATTAAAATGCAGATCTACCCGAATCGAGTATGGTTTTCATCTGGCATTTACTTATTGTGTCTGCTTACTTTTGTTTCTTTTATACACATTCCGATTCGATGCTACTTTAGTTACATCGAAAGGGGACAACCCGATGCTGGTTTTCCACTCTTTGGGTCTGAGTCTCTTAAGTTTCCTGGGTTTGTGGAGTTTGATGATGTTAATGGAAAGGTTCTTACTCATTCTGCTAATGATAGGTGAGCCTTTGATGATTTTAGCGTTTTTACCTTTTGAATTTGGGTGATTTATTCTCATAGGAGCTCAAGGGTTCTATGATTTGTTCGGTGTTCCTCTATGTTAGGAATATTTTAGAAGTGTCCAAAATATTAATTCTAAGTCTTGTAATTTCTTTTCTATGTATTTTATAGATGTTCTATTTATGTATTTGAGTTGTAGTTGTAATGGGCTTGTTAGGGGCCCAATGGGCTTAAATACCTCACAAGGTATTTAAGCTTAAACCCTAACTTCATTAATAAAAGTTTCCATTTTGCTAAAATCTCACGTACTCAACACTAAACCTCAAAAGCAAACTATTCACATATTATGAAGGTTTAATCTGTTGAAGTGTTCTTGGATAATCTGGATTTACAAGTGGTATCAGAGCCAAGCGTGTAGGTGAGGAAACTTCATTTCAAGCTTTTAGGGATTAAGCAGTTTGAACTCTTGCGTGGTTGCTATTCTCTGTTTCAAAGCTTAAACTCTCGTTTATTAGCCACTCTCGGAGATACTCTGTTTGTTAAGGCAAGCTTGTATTGCTATCAATTCTGAGTCATCAAAGTGGTCTTCGTGGAGGTTATTTCAGTTTTTGTTGGATTTCTGTCTAAAATATTTGAAGAACAGTCCTGCTCTTCAGTGTGTTCTTGAGATTACGAACGGAACTATTTTTGGGAACTTGGTTTGCTGTTTTTTCAAGTTTGCGCATCGGCACTTCGCAAAGCTCTACTTTGCGAGTTCAAGGTCACCAAGCCGTCAGATTCTCGAAGATCAACGTCTCAGGATTATTCTTCACTTTGCGATCTCCGGTCCACTTCGCGAATTCAACACACTTTGCGATATCTTGACTCTTTGCGAACTCCCAACTGCTTTGCGAACCCAGGACAGTTTGCGATCTCATTTATCATTGTGCGAACTTTGCTCACTTTGCGAACTCCAGCTTATTTTGCGAATTCATAGCACTTTGCGAACTCAAGATTACTTCGCGAATTCAGGACAGGTTGCGAACTCAAATAGCACTTTGCAAACTCTGCACACTTTGCGAATTAAGCTAGTTTGCGACTCCTCTCATTAACCCGTGAAGTGATAACTTTGCGAACTCACGATCAATTCGCAAAGCGATAACTTTGCGAACTCACGATCAATTCGCAAAGCGATAACTTTGCGAATTCACTCTCTCAATTCGCAAACGAGCAAAATACCTTAATTCGCAAACACTTTGTCCTATCCACTTTTGCGATACATACCCATATATTTCAAAATCAATTCCAAATTTGATTTTGACCAAAATTCTTAATTCAATTTCAATTTTTTCCTCACATTACACGTTAACGATCATATCCAAAACACTAGCAATGGACTCTTTCAGCATGGGAAATGATGTTAGACCTCCCATCATCCGACATGGAGAATACGCAGTTTGGAAGAGAAGATTCATCAACTTCATAGAAAGTAAGGACAATTCCGAGAACCTGTTGGAATCTATTTACAATGGACCTACACAGTACTGGACTATAATCCCCGCCACTACTGACACCGCTCCTGCAAGAGAGGAACAGAGAATCTTGAAAACTGCTGACCAATGCAGTGATGAAGAAAAACTGCGACTAAAGGCAGACAAGTGGCAAAATCATACATGATGCAGGCCATTCCCAACGACATTTTGATGCAACTCGAATGTGGTGATAGTGCAAAAGAAATGTGGGATGCTCTTCGAATCATGATGCAGGGGACAGAAGTCAATACAATGGCAAGAATGGCGAACACACTCATCTCTTATGACCGCTTTCATGCTAACAAAGGGGAAACTCTTCAAGAAACCTTCCATCGATTTCTTGTCCTTCTAAACGAGCTAAAGATGAATGGAGTCACAAAAAGCGTAATGGAGATCAATATCAAATTCTTAGGATCACTTCATTCAGAATGGGAGGCTACTGCAATTATGATAAGACAAATGAACGACTTAACCAAAGTTAGCATTCATACACTATTCGACTACCTCAATCAACATTCCAATCATGTGGAGAAACGAAGGGAGGAAATCAAATCATTAGGAAGCGACTCACTTGCTCTTATGACTGAACGATCATCAAGAAAACCAACCAAGGACAAAGAAATTTTGCAGTCATCACAAGTTAAGGAAGGAGGAGACTCTGATTCTGATGACGAATCCAAGGAGCTTTCAAAAATTGGAGACCAGGAGATTACTCTCAAGGATCTTGCTAAGCAACTCGCTCTGGTCTCAAATTTTGTGCAGAAGAAATTTTATAAGAAGACTGGATCCTCCTCAAATCGTCAAAGGACTTCCTCCAACTCTAGAGGAAAGACTCAGGATGAGGAAAACAACTCTGAAACTCCTCATCAAGGCGGAAAATGCTTCAACTGCGGAAAGATTGGACACTTTGCTCGAGAGTGCAGAATGCCCAAGAAAAAGGATGTTAACTATTACCGTCGAAAGGTTCAATTGGCCGAACAAAAGGAGAAGGGACTGGTCTTAATGGCAGAAGAGGACCATTGGCTTGAAGATACCTCAGACAGCGAGAATGAGAACACGGCACTGATGGCCAAGCTGGATGACGAAGAAGACGGGGCTGGAGATGGAGAAGGCGAACCAGACAGGGAAACCTCTAACAACTCTGAAATGGTGGAGGTAAGTGAAACAGATTATGATTCTTTACTTAAGATGAAAAATGAATTTTTATCCCTATATAAATCTAACAAATTAGGTAAAAGAAAAATCAAGGAACTAGAAGCTAACTTAGAAAAAAATTTAGCAGTATTAGATAAGTTTAGATATGATTATGCCTGTGAGAAGAATCGCGTAATTGTTGCAAATGAAAAAATTGCTAAGCTAGAAATACAAGTGCAAAAAACCGAAGCTAAAGCCAAGAATTTAGAAAAAGAAATGAAATCTCACAGAGATCAGGCAATGGACGCAACAATTAAATATGACTTACTAAGTAAAGAACGGGAAAAACTGTACTCCAAAATAAAAAAATTGGAGGATCTTTTACCCGACGAGATCAATCGGAACAAACAATCTTCTTAAACAAACCAGCTAACGTTGATTTTTACAATCCTTATAAGGGACTAGGTTTTGAAAACCAGGTAAGTTAAAAGAAGCCATATCAAATTCACCCTACCTATATGATTTCAAATTTATGCAGACAGGTTGTCTTGCGAATCTAATGTCTTTTGTTAGTGAGAATGAGACAGCGACACACAGTGAAACTCAAAAAACTTTAACTACACAGAATTAAATGATAGTTATAAAGAAAGAAATGTCCAGCAATAAGAATTTGAAACAGATATTTTTCACCCAAGTGAGGAGAAACCTCAGGTACTTCGGAGAATAAGACACCGATGACTACTTATGCAACTGGATATATGCCTGAGTGCATAAAGAAAATCAGTGATCTTCACTCCACTCTCGAAAGCGAGAGAAAGTCATTTGATGAAGAAAGGCACAAACTTCTTCATGAAATATCTTCACTTAAAGAAAAAATAAGAATACACACTATTTCATACACCTTAATTTCAAATGACAAAATTTCCTGCACTAATTCATTAAAATTTTCAGGACCCACAAAAGAGCCATTGAAGAGTCAAGTTTGGGTTAAAAAGGAAGATATCTTGAAGGAGAATCGTGATCTTAATGTACCTTTTGTCATTGAGTATTTTCCTTCCAAAACTTTTGTACCTTCTTTATTTGGTCATGTATCAAAAAAATTATCTTCTTCAACAAAAACAAAGTTTTCCATGCATGATCATGTCACCAAACAAACTCACAAAACAATTCCTAAAAACAAAACTACAACGTCAAAACAAGAATCAAAATCAAAAGCTATCAAAGAACCTGTCAAACTTACAAAAATCAAAAACTCGAGTCTAAACCGAAGACAAAAAGACTCTCACTAGAGCACAAATGGATTCCAAAACTTCAAACTGCAGGAACACAAATCCCTATCCTAGAAATAGGTAGTAACTCTGTGTCATTCCTTAACAAAGGAAAGTCTAGGAAGTCTAAACGGACTAACAAAATTGACAGAGGTGGACCCATATTTCAATGGGTACCTAAAACCCTCTAGTTTTATATTTGCAGGCCCTTCATGTGTGGTACTTAGATTCTGGTTGCTCCACACACATGACTGGGACAAAGGAACTGTTGAGCAACTACATTGATAGACCTGGAGGACTGGTACGCTTTGGAAATAGCAATGGAGCCAGAATCCTTGGTCATGGCGATCTCATATGCAATCGACTCACAATTAAACAAGTCTCGTATGTTGAAGGACTGACACACAACCTCTTGTCAATAGGACAGTTCAGTGATTTTGGACTCCAAGTTGTGTTTCTAAAGAAAACTTGCAAAATTCTCAATGCCAATGGTGAAGAACTCCTTACTGGAACTCGCAAGACAAATCTTTACACCATTGATATTAGAACTGTCAAACCAAAGACTGATATCTGCCTAATCTCCAAAGCAACTTCAACTCAGAATGACTTATGGCACCAACGGTTATCTCATCTTAACTTCAAGACCATCAACAAGCTGTCAACCAACAAATTGGCGATTGGACTACCACCACTGAAGTATCAAAAAGAGCATATATGCTCTGCTTGTGAGAAAGGAAAAATGAAGAAAGCCTCACATCCTACAAAACACACCGCTTCCACTCAACATCCTCTAGAGCTTTTACACATGGATCTGTGTGGCCCAATGCGAACTGAAAGCATAAGTGGAAAGCGATATATGCTGGTTTTCGTTGATGACTATTCCCGATATACTTGGGTACGTTTTTTACGGACTAAATCAGAGACAGTCGATCATATTCCAAACCTAATCAGAACAACGCAGAACCTACTCCAGAGGAGTGTTAAAATAGTTAGATCAGACAATGGAACAGAATTCAAGAATCAACAGCTCAGCGACTTCTACGAATCCATAGGGATTACCCAACAGTTATCTGCTGTCTACACACCTCAACAAAATGGGGTTGTTGAAAGGCGAAATCGAACACTCGTAGAGGCTGCACGAACAATGATCATTCAATCATCACTACCTCATTTTCTTTGGGCTGAAGCAATGAATACTGCTTGCTATACGCAGAATCGCACAAGCATTCATCTAAGATTTGAAAGACGCCATATGAACTTATAAATGGCAGACTGCCCAACATTGCTCATTTTCGAATTTTGGATGCAAGTGCTTCGTCGCCAACGACCGGGAAGACAAGTCCAAACTTGATCCAAAAGCAACTGAAGGAATCTTCGTAGGCTACTCTGCTCAATCTAAGGCGTACAGGATATTTCTCAGAGACAGAAGGATAATCATTGAAAGTATAAATGTCACCTTTGACGAGGGACTCGAACTTTTGACTGGACGTAGCAGTTTGGGACAAGTCTCTAGAACACCACACCTTATTCATTCTCATAATGAAGAAGGAGAATGTTCGAGAGATGCCTCTGAATGGAACTCTTCAGATCAACAAGCAACGACACATGCTTTACTCAACGAGCTCAAGAAGAACGGGATTTGGATCTACTTTTTGAGCATATTTATATTTCTCAAAATCAGACAAGACCATCTACTGATTCATTTCCAAATACTGAATCCAGTCCTAGTTTGTCAACTCATGATTCAGAACCTATTCCTAACCAGACCTTCCTCCCTCAGATGCAGAAGCCTCGACCCCAACAACAACTTTGACCACAACGCAGACAGAGGCCTCCTCCTCAACTCCAGCTGGCAACATATCGTGTCTGCAATCGACTATCCACTAAGTGATGAGTCGCAAATAGACGAAACGACACTACCCCACGAAAAGAAATGGGTTCGACATCATCCTACTGATCAAATAATAGGGGATCCAAATACAGGAGTAACGACTAGAAGATCACTTTCAAATGAATGTCTGTTCACATGTTTCTTGAGTCAAACAGAACCTAAAAGAGTAGTTGACGCACTACGAGATCCTAACTGGATAGTGGCTATGCAAGAGGAGATTAATCAATTCGAGCGCCTCAAAGTCTGGAACTTAGTTCCTCGCCCAAAAGGAAAAACGGTGATTGGAACAAAGTGGGTATTTAAAAACAAAAAGGATGAAGATGGTGTTGTTATTCGGAACAAGGCTAGGCTTGTCGCTAAGGGATATAATCAACAGGAAGGAATTGATTACGATGAACATTTGCCCCTGTAGCTAGAATCGAAGCTATTAGGTTGTTCCTTGCATACGCAGCACACAAAGATTTCACTGTCTATCAAATGGATGTAAAAACAGCCTTCTTAACGGAATTCTGAAAGAAGAAGTGTATGTGTCACAGCCAGACGGATTTCTCAATGCTGATCATCCCGACTTTGTTTACAACTTGACAAATCACTGTACGGCCTTAAACAAGCTCCAAGAGCCTGGTATGAGGTGCTTTCCGACTTTCTTATCTCCTCAGGCTTCACTAAAGGGAAAATTGACACTACCTTGTTCGTAAAGAAAGATGGTTCTGATATCATGCTTGTGCAAATCTATGTGGATGATATCATTTTTGGCTCTACAAACCCTAAACTTTGTGAAGAATTTAGCATTCTGATGCAATCACAGTTTGAAATGAGTATGATGGGAGAAATGTCATTCTTCCTCGGATTACAAATCAAACAACTTCAGGATGGGATCTTTATTAATCAATCAAAGTATATTCACGATATTCTCAAAAAATATGGGATTGACAAGAGCAAATCATCGAGTACACCCATGTCAACATCATGCTCACTCGATGCAGATCATTTAGGTGAACCTGTTGATGTTACTCATTACCGAGGGATCATTGGATCATTACTCTATCTCACAGCCAGTCGGCCAGACATCTTATTCTCTACATGTCTTTGTGCTCGATTTCAAGCTAACCCAAGGAGTCGCATCTTCATGCTGTCAAAAGAATCTTGAAATATCTGAAAGGAACACCAGACCTTGGACTGTGGTATCCTAAGAATTCAAATATGAAACTAATAGGATTCTGACGCAGACTTTGCAGGTTGCAGATTAGATAGAAAAAGCACTTCTGGACACATCCAATTCCTAGGCGACAAGCTTGTATGTTGGGCCTCGAAGAAACAAAATTGTGTGTCAACTTCCACGGCGGAAGCAGAATACGTGGCTGCAGCCAGTTGTTGCTCACAAATTTTGTGGATCAGAACTCAACTACGGGACTACGGGTTCGATCTAAATAGAATTCCTATTTACTGTGATTCCAAGAGTGCTATTGCAATTACATGCAATCCTGTTCATCACTCACGCACTAAGCACATAGATCTTCGCTATCACTTCATAAAGGATCACGTAGAGCGAGGCATAATAGAAATGTACTTTGTCAATACAGAGCTTCAACTAGCCGATTTGCTTACAAAAGCATTGGATGAAAAACGCTTCCAATGCTTAGTAGCAAAGTTGGGAATGTTGAACCTCAACTTTTAATTTTGCCTATGCCCTCCTACAGTTCACCATTTATCTATCTGCTATGTTACTAATCTCTTATTCTGTGTGTGTTATTATGTTAACCATCTATTTAGGATTTTTTTTTAAGTTTTTTATTTTTTTCAATAAATTGTTTCTTGTGTCCAATAAGTCGATGTTGCGCCAATGCTGATGGCGTTACATCGAGGGGGAGAAAAGCTATATCCATGCATCGAGGGGGAGTGAGTTCAATCATTTTTCAGATACTCGATAGGCATTATATTTAGGGGGAGTGAGTTCAATCATTTTTCAGATACTCGATAGGCATTATATTTAGGGGGAGTGAGTTCAATCATTTTTCAGATACTAGGGGAGTTTTTCAATGAATATTTATTCAAGAAACTCAAACATTAGGGGGAGTTTCGTTCTACAACAACTCAAATACTTATTCAAAGAAATCCAAACATATAGGGGGAGCTCTCAAAAACTCGTATTCCCTATAAAAATCCAAAGCAAAATAGCAAGTAAAACAACAAATAAGCTCAAAAGAAGGTAAATCTCAAAAACAAGCATATTCAAATTATGCTCAAAGTTGCGTCTTAACTCTGCCTGTTCCTTGAGCTTCTTTTCTTCTTCTTGCTTCTGCCAATCCATCTGTAAACGAGAAAATAAGAAATTTGTTAGTTCTTAGATGTAAGGTACTTCAATGAGATTTGAGACCTATCTATTTATTAACACGAAGGAAACTTACGTCATTTATTGTCCCGACATTAAGACGAATTTTTGACTAAGGCGAAGATTTTCTTTTTCAATAAGGATATCGTATCATGAAAATCGATCTTGAAAAACCCATTGATTTGATGTTATCCTTGTAATTGATCGCGCTAAATGGTAGTACTTGGGTCTTTTCTAGATTTTTGGTATCTTTCCCTAGTCAATTTCAAAAAATTCCATTACAAATTAATTATTAGAATTTGGATTCGCAAAACTAAACTTAATTTGAACAATTGTTATTCGCAAACCATTTTCAATTTTGACCAAGTCAATGAATCAAGTTGCGAACTCACGGCTCTCAATTCGCAAACTGATCGATTCGCAAACTACAACTTCGCGAATCTAAAGTGGGCCCTTATCTCAAAAGTTTACAGCCCAACTCAAAACTAGGGTTTACACTTTAGGCCCGCAAAGTTGCTTCTAAATACCAATTCGCAAAACCTCTCTCAAATACACAACACTCTCAATTCGCAAACCTCTCTCAAACACGCAACACTCTCAAATCGCAAACTCTGTCAGTTTAGATAAAATTTTGCGAACCTCAAATCGCAGTCTCAATAGCATATCCCAGTCCTCGTTCTCAGAAACTCTTCGGTGGTAAGGAATCACTCGATATAGTTCCTACAATGAAATGTCTTCTTTTTCAGCTTTGCAGGTTTAAATCGTGAAGAACAGGGCCATACTCGGATTTTTTTATTATTATCGATGAATTTCTGTTTATGTTGTTAGTTTCTGATTGGGATATTTCTGGGTAAATGTCGATTTTTGAGCTTCTGGGTTTGCTTGTTAATTAGAACTTTTAATTTCATTTTAAATGTCTTCGTTTAATCGGTCGAAGTACAGCTTTGCGAACTCAAAAACTGTTTTGCACAAATCGCAAACCTTGTGCTTTGCAAATCCTGTCAAAGTCGCAAACTTCGCTTTGCTTTGCGAATTCTACTCTGCGAATTCTAAGATTGCGCTCTACTTTGCGAATTCTAAGCTTATTCTGCGAATTCTAAGTTTACTTTGCGTATTCTAAGTTTACTTTGCGAATTCCAAGTTTGTTCTGCGAATTCTACTTTGCGAATTATAAGACTGCTTTACTTTGTGAATTCTAAACTTACTTTGCGAACTCTAAGCTTACTGTGCGAACTCTAAGTTTACTTTGCGAATTCTACTCTGCGAATTCCAAGATGATTTACTTTGCGAATTCTAAGCTTATTTTGCGAACTCTAAGTTTACTTTGCGAACTTTGCGAATTCTACTTTGCGAATTCTAAGATTGCTTTACTTGGCGAATTCTAAATTTGCTTTGCGAGTTCTACTTTGCGAATTATAAGATTGCGAATTCTAAGGTTGCGTTACTTTGCGAATTCTAAGCTCATTCTGCGAACTCTAAGTTTGCACAGTTAGATATGCGCACGATTCACTTCGCGAATTGTTACTTTGCGACTCATAGTTTACCCGATATTCAAATGCTCAATTCGCAAAGTTCTTTTTCAACTCAACCCGCAATCATACTTAGTAAATTTTTCGGCCAAAATATTTCGTCACATAAATGGGCCCAACAGGAATGGGCCAATCTTTTCTAAACGTTTTTTTTGTTTTAAAGCCCATACTTTAACAATATTCTCTTGATATTCAATTGTTATAATATCATGACACTGATTCCATTATTCTTTCTTCTTGCAGTCTCAGCAGCACTTCCCGGTGTCAAAAATATATTAAAAAAAAAAAAACAAACAAAAAAAAAAAAAAAAAAAAAAAGAAACATGACGACACTACGGACATCGTTTACCCAACCTCACAATGGATAACGATCAAGGACAATAATTTCCAACTTGACCTTCATACATTCAAGTGCAAGGACGAAGTTATATTATCCATTCTGAGGAATCATCATCTTGGTATGCCTTTTCGGCCTCGGTCCAAGTCCCTACAGTCTACCTTCAGCAATTCTGGGGGACGATGAAGACAAAAATCGCTCAGGATAACAGTATATACTACGAGGCCCAAATAGCAAATGAGACTGTCAGCATCACAAGCGATCTCATTCGGAGTATTCTCAGATTGCCAAGTCAACCTCACTACGAACCCGAGGCTGCTGAGAATGAGCTTGTGGATGATATGATGAAGATGGGATATTACACGCCTATCAAGTTTGTCTCCCATTTTCAGAACTCCATGATCCCACATCCTTGGCGAACACTCTTTACATTGTCAATAAGTGCTTCTCACCCAAGCACTCAGGATGGGATAGATGCAATATCACAATCCTTCGCATCTTCCATGGGATTGTGTTTCGAAGAAATTACGATTTTGTCAAGCTTATCATCACGGACCTCGACGACCAACTACACCAACGTTCAAAGTCCAAAAGGCACAGAATTTGCCATATCCCCGGTGGTTCTCACTTATCATCAATCATTTCCTGACCACAACACAGGGAATACCATCACGACCAGCAGAAGAAAATTTCACCCCACCCAAACTGCGCTACCTTCAGAAGGGAAAGCCTGATGACAAATATTCGCGCAAGGCAATGCCAATCCCTCGCGAATTACTCGTTCTAGCAAACCCCGACCATATTGATGCCTATTGCAGCGTTTACAAAGTTCCTCACCCCATGACACAGGATAACCCACCTGAGTCTAACCCAGGGGTTAGTGAGACTGAGAGAGCAGAAAGGAGCGAGAGAGAAAGAGAGAGTGAGACCTTGACAGAAACCACAGAACAAACCCTATCCCACACGCACCACAGTCTTCATCTCAAGAAACAATCCTCGACCAACCACCACCATCCTCTGAACACACAATACCCGAACCATCGCTCGACGAACAACCACACATAGTTGTTCCCGAGACGATCACAACAGCAATAACTCAGTCAGAAAGAGCCGGGTCACTCCCTAGGATAGAAGACGTCGTAGTCGACCCAACGACGCATGAGCGAACCCCACCAGACCATTCACTTGTCTCCCAACAGACAAGTGTCTCAACACAACGTGAACCACCCCAAACCTCCAGCAGCTCGGTCCCTGTGTCTGAATCAACTCAAGAAATACCCATTCCCGTGACACAGACCGAGCCTCAGCCTGATCCTCAGGCAACAACGTTCATAGAAGAGCCCCAAATAGAGGCTCTTCAAGGATTGGACGGAAGTCTCTCGGATGTTGATGATTTCAGCAGCTCACCATCCGCGAGCCACCGTACAGAACCTAGTTCTGGACGCGTGCTAACGGGACGCCTTGACGATTCCGGAGATACTTTCACCCAAGCCCGTCCCAATGACGTGGCAACAACGACCCGAGCACCATCTCCAATTGATGCGTCGCAAGGAGTGGTCGGAAGACCCAAGGATCCTGAAGTTCCACGAACTTCGGGTGACGAGGGCCACCGTCCAGAACCTAGTTCTGAACGTGTGCCAACGGCTCCCTCTAGTGGCGCCGGATCAATTCCAACACAGGTGACGACTGCCTACTTGGAGAACCGGTTGTTCGAATTATTCGAGGACCGTAACCCTACCAAGGGTTAAAGGTCTTATTAAGGAGGCGGTTCAAGCAACTTCCACCGACAAAGGAAGGCTCCCATATCTGACCAACCTCCTCCTCAACAGCCGGTACTTCCCCGACTTCTCACCTTGCCACCACGCAACCCGCCGACACCCAACTTGTACACAGTGCCTCTGCTAGAGCTTTTTGATGTTGGCATTGCTCGCATGATTGAACTCGACAGCAACCGGAGCTTTGAAGAAGAAGACCTCTACAGGAAGCTGGTCGCAGGAGGCGTCATCCCATCTCAAGATGCGAGCATCCCAACTGACACATGCCGCCAAGAAGGCCCCAGTCAGAAACGTCGTCATGACGATCCAGACGACCAGGATCGTCCTGAGGGGGAGAGCAGCAAGAGACCGAGAACCACGTCTTCTGTTGCTCGGGGCGGAAGAGGCAGAACACGCGGAGTTCAAACGCGTGGAGGCAGTTCGTCACGACCACCTAATCCACCACCAAGGTCCTCCAGGGCAGACAAGCTACACCAGGGCCGAACCACAACTTCCCTTGGTGGAGTCGAGTCTGCTCCCTCGAGGATCTCCACCCAACCAGTCCAAGCAACTACAACTCCTCGTCAAAAGGATCCTCAAGACTACATCGGCAGATATATCTTAGACGAGGAATGGATGACGAGAACAGAGACAGCAGAAGAGTCCGCCTAAGGATTGAAAGCGTTCGTAATTTATTAAAGGCGGCAGCAGCAGACTTCTGCTCATCGAGCGAGAGGAAGAGGAGCAAGGAGAGAATCCTGAGGCAGAGAATTCCAGAACTTCCAGAACTCCTTCAGATCAGGTGCCCGAGGAACCAACGCCAGGCTACGAGTTCATAGAAACTCGTTGGAGAAACGCGAAGATCAAGGCACCTTTCTTGAGGATCTTTATCAAAGATCTGGAGGGAGGAAGAAGAAATAAAGGGAGTCAACGAGCTGAATCTTCGAGGCCTTGAGCACCTAAGAGGGACGTATAGGGGACTTAGCATCAGATTATGCTCTGGGAAGTCACGGCCAAGAAAGGGATGAATAGAGATCAATACAGGAAGTACATGAGAGATCAATCGGCCATCTGCGATATTGTGGACGTCGAATGGGCGGTAGGAAGATAGTAGGCCCTGTCTTTGTTATTGATCGATATGACAGGAAAATTGTAAGATATTCAGAAGCAGATCTTCCCTATCTTCCACTGGGGGAACTCAACAAGCTCTATAATATTTATCGCAATAAGTTTCCCCTGGACACTCACACAAGACGAGATGGTTATAGAGCTATCAAAGAGTGCATGCTGAGGCAGGTCAAGTACTTCGCTGCTCATGACTTCCAAATGGCCTTAGAAAGCAATATGAGCAAGGTCAACCTGACACGTCCAGACAACAGATATAAGGATCTCGAAAAGTTTGATGAGGGATTTATCTTCCTTGAACCACAACCAGGGGTCACCTATCTACAAGCTCAGAAGAAAGTAAAGCAGGTGCTACTTCTGTCAGAGATCTCCAAATTTTCAGATGGAACATTGAAGATTATCCTCAACCAACTTCGAACCAAGAAGAAGACAGTTTCCGAAGAGGACAAACTAGAAGGAACAGAACTGGAAGAGAAAGATGTCCTACGGAAACTCATCGAGAAGATAAGATATCGGATCGTTCTTCGGAACGACTCAGACAGTTCGAGACTGCCCTTGGATTCAGGAAGACCTACTTAGCTCATAGAGAACCTCCACCTCCACCTCGCTCGAAGAAAAGAAATGAAGACTTAGTTTATTTGCTCGATTGTAATTTGGACACTTAGGGGAGAATGTTAGGAATATTTTAGAAGTGTCCAAAATATTAATTCTAAGTCTTGTAATTTCTTTTCTATGTATTTTATAGATGTTCTATTTATGTATTTGAGTTGTAGTTGTAATGGGCTTGTTAGGGGCCCAATGGGCTTAAATACCTCACAAGGTATTTAAGCTTAAACCCTAACTTCATTAATAAAAGTTTCCATTTTGCTAAAATCTCACGTACTCAACACTAAACCTCAAAAGCAAACTATTCACATATTATGAAGGTTTAATCTGTTGAAGTGTTCTTGGATAATCTGGATTTACACTCTAGAATATACAAAGTCTTTGACCTGAGAAACTATGCAATGATGTATTCCACTGCAGGTAAGAATGTTCAAGAAATCAAAATCAGGTACTTTTTTTCATGTTTCTTCACTTTTAGATCCTCCTTTGACTCTTTCTTACAGTATGCATTTTGGGTCTTTTTTCATTTTGGTTGCCGGATAACAGCCCAGGAATCATGCTTATCTTATACCTCATGTTCCAGCTCAAGAAAGCCTTTCTTATTACAGTGGAAAGATTCGCCTAAACGCCCATTTTAGCTGCTAGGAGAAGCAAAGACGGGAAATTTTCGGATTCTGAAGCCATTGTGCATCCTTAGCCCAGCAGATCTATTTCGCTCCCAAGCTGGAAAACTGACGACGACGAGAGGAAAGTGTTTGCTCGGGCCAACTCCTTTGAGCCCACCGGCATCCTCACGTGCACCCAAAACTGCCGACTACGACGATTTAGCTGCTAGATTTGCTGCGCTGAAGGGCAGGTAGGTAATGATTATAATCGAGGGGTAAGTAAACTTTCTACTTGCCGCGTCTCCTTAATCATTACCCCGCGATGTATTTGCGGGTTGAGTTTATGGTTGTTTCCATTACCCCGTAAAATGCTTGAAGGGCAGGTAGCTTTCTGAGTTTATGCAGCGCTGAAATGCTTCTGAACCTCGGCATACCATGGGTAATCCTCGGCCATTCTGAAAAATGAGCTTTGTAAGGAAAAGGTGAAATCTGTGTTCTGATGTATGTGATTAGATGTTCTTCTGTGATGATAAACATTTACTTTTATTGACTACTCATGAATTTTCTAGGATTTATCAACTGGTTGGCTTCAGTGTGATCCTGGCCCATTGTTCAAGCCAGAATAATTCTCTGTTCCAGATTGGCTTCCTCAATGGGTAGTTGCTTTATCGGCCTGATTGTATATTGTTTTTCTTTTTTCACATCATAGATATAAATATTTGAGCATTATTAACGCATTAGAGCTTCTTTTTTAAGTTTCCATGGAGTGAGATTGCCATTTTACCAGAACCCGCCTTTCTTATTACCGTGCAAAGATTCGCCTAAACTTCCATTTTAGCTGCTAGGAGAAGCAAAGACGGTAAATTTTCGGATTCTGAAGCCATTGTGCAGCCTCAGCCCAGCAGATCTGTTTCGCTCCCAAGATGGAAAATTGACGACGAGGAGTCGTCTGAGAAGAGGACAGTGTTTGCTCGGGCCAACTCCTTTGAGCCCGGCGTTCAGGCCACTCACGTGCACCCAAAACTGTTGACTACGACGATTTAGCTGCTATATTTGCTGCATTGAAGGGCAGGTAGGTAATGATTATAGTCGAGGGGTAAGTCAACGTTCTACTTGCCGCATCTCCTTAATCATTACCCCGCGATGTATTTGCCATTTGCGGGTTGAGTTTATGGTTGTTGGCATTACCCCGTAAAATGCTTGAAGGGCAGGTAGAGCGCTTGAAGAGCTTCTTTTTTCAGTTTCCATGGACTGAGATTCGTACAGAACGCTAGGAGCCTCACTATGTTTTCTGCGTCTGATGTTGCCCAGCGTTTGAATTTCTGCTGTGAAGCCATGATCGTGGCTGTTGATGCTGTTGAAACCGAGAAGTAGGGGTGGGATCGGGTCGGGTATTTCGGGTATCGGGTTTTTCGGGTCGGGTACCCGAAAAAATCGGGTAGTGATTTTCAAACCCGAACCCGACCCGATCGAATATCGGGTACCCGACAATCGGGTACCCGAAACCCGTCGGGTACCCGCGGGTCGGGTCGGGTTTTCAGTTTTTTTTTTTTATTTAGACATTGTAAAATTCGACAGTTCAATACAAGTATCAAACACGTTAAAATTCCATCCTAAATGGCAAATCAACAACCAAAATCGGCCACCCATTAATTTAGACATGCATAAAACGGTAATAACTACTTAAAATCATCTCTTGAAACCTAAAAATTGAAAAAAAAATCAACAATTTTCGAAATAGAAAATTAGGGTTCGTAAGAATTTATGCCTTTTCGGACGAATTGTGGTAGCTAATGAACGGATGGCGGTCGATGGTGATGCTGTCGGCTGGTTTACGGCGGACCTGACGGCGGTCGGCGAGCTGCGAAGGCGGGACTGGTGAGCTGCGAGCTATACTATGGCGTGTGTCGTGTGTGCTGTTTCTGGTAACTTTCAAGTATTGATTTGTTTTTTTAATTTTGTTTGTTTAGTGGACTGGGCATTTCTTTTAATTATTAATCTTTTTCTTTTGGGCCATATGTAACTACATACTATTTAAGTAATTGGGCCAAAAGTATCGGGTACCCGATCGGGTATTTCGGGTAGCTAAAAGCTACCCGAAACCCGACCCGAAAATTTTAACCGGGTTTCGGGTACCCGACCCGATACCCGATGAAACCCGTCTTTTCACCCCCGATCGGGTTTTACCCGATCGGGTCGGGTCGGGTACCCGAAACCCGAACCCGATTGCCCACCCCTACCGAGAAGTTTCATGATGGCTATTTCGATCCCATTAGGCGTCTTGGCGTAGTAGACGATCCCAGCTCCTCGACGGCCGATAACATTGCCATCTTTAACGCATTCTATTACATCTGAGATTGTGAAACCTAGGTTTTGAAATGAGGTCATTTTCCAGGATGGTTTGCTTCTCTTGAAAGATGTGGCCTATTATAGCTGCTGCAGCGAACGCTAAGGAGCACATTTGGAGCACTAGGGCGAAGATCAGCTTAAACGATGCGGGATTTCTGGGGCTGCTTTCTTTCGAGCATGGAACTGCAAGGACTTACCAATGCCTTTCTGCAAAGCACAGGATTCCCAGAAATAGAAGAGGCGCTGAAGACCAAGAACTGGCCTGAATCGGGCAGTTTGCCCGAGAGGTCGTTTACTTTCGGTTGTTGTTATCTCCATAAATTTGTTTGTTTGATGCTATTGCTAGAGTGTAACTAGGCATAGAAGACGGATGATTATGGGTGGAAATTTGGTATGAGATGATGTCAAATGTTTACTGATTCCGTTTATTTGGTGTCTATGACCGATGGGTAGACAACTGAAATCTTTCTACCATCAATTGAGTTGAGATTGGGAAGGAGACTAACTAGATAAATTGATATAATCAATTAGCCTCGATATCCTCTAAAATAGTTGTTTTTTTTATTATTTATTTTTGGGTAAAGGTACGTTTCAGGGTATGGTTCGATGAATGACTGATAAGATGATGTTTGTGAGGAACGAGCAAGAGCATAGCGATTCGGAAGGTAGTCGGAAAAGGATGAAAAAGAAGCAAGATGGAGCATCATGGCCGGCATGCTCTTCGGTGTATTTTAGGTTAATTTTCTCACTTTATTTATGCTCTTGGTTGCATTTGTTTGTTTGATGCTATTTCTAGAGCGTAGCTAGGCACAGACGTGAAACTGATCGGTGTTGGTTTCTACGTTTACTTTCGCTGCTTCTTTCTCCGTAAATTTGTTTGTTTGATGCTATTGCTAGAGCGTAGCTAGGCACAGACGACGGACGATTATGGGTGGAAATTTGGTATGAGATGATGTCAAATGTTTACTGATTCCGTTTATTTGGTGTCTATGGCCGATGGTAGACAATTGAAATCTTTCTACCAACAATTGAGTTGAAATTGGAAAGGAGACTAACTAGATGAATTGATATAATCAATCAGCCTCGATATCCTCTAAAATAGTTGTTTCTTTTTTATTTATTTATTTTTTGGGTAAAGGTACGTTTCAGGGTATGGTTCAGTGAATGACTGATAAGATTATGGTCGTGCAGAACGAGCAAGAGCATAGCGATTCGAAAGGTAGTTGGAAAAGCATGAAAAAGAAGCAAGATGGAGCATCACGGCCGGCATGCTCTTGGGTGTATTTTAGGTTAATTTTCTCACTATATTTATGCTCTTGGTGCATTTGTTTGTTTGATGCTATTGCTAGAGCGTAGCTAGGCTCAGACGGCAGATGATTATGGTTTTGGAAGGAATTGACGTGGTTTCGTCTGTTTCAAATGAGATGTATGGGTGCAAATTCGGTATGAGATGATGTCGAATGTTTACTGATTCCGTTTATCTGGTGTCTATGGCCGATGGGTAGACAATTGAAACCTTTCTACCATCAATTGAGTTGAGGGGGCAGCAAAAGAAGGAAGAACTGGAAAGAGAGGTAAGAGTATATCCTTTTTTAATCTTAAGATCTATAGGGGAAACCTAATGCCTAACATTTCAGATATTAAATAATGCTTATGTAGATATTCTTATATAATACGAATCAGAGAATGATGATATGGTGTAGATCAAATTTGAGAATTTTGTCTAATTATTCCATTTTCTTTAGTTTGTTGTCCTGATTGTCAATCGTTTTATTCTTCGATGATATGCATTATTTATGTCCTTTATGCTAGCTTAATCTTGGATTTCACGGGTTCAACTATTCTTTTCTTCCACAAAATGCAAGTAAGTATCCGTGGGGGTATCTATTTTTGTATTGGGTTCACATTGTGATTTGGTGGTATGGCCTTGCCGAAGCTCGATGATCATGGAGACGATGATGGTTTGAAGGAGAGCGCTGGTAAAAAGAGTATCTCTGTGGATGCTGATGAAACCAACAAAGCAGCTGAAGAGCGTAGGTGGAAGAACTGTAATAAAAGCAGAGAGAAAGATCATCGTCCAGAGGCTAGAGTGATGAAGAATCATGTGAGCGTTCAGCTATGGTGATGCTGAGGCGTTTATTGATGAGATTGAAGAGGAATCTCAGTTCTTCAGTGAGGTTTTGAGGATCAAAGGCATGGTAGGCTGTTTTTGCCTTTTTCTTTCATGATTCATTTGAGAAATACTACCTCAGTCCCACTTATTTCTTCCCATCTTTCTATTTCGGACGTCCCACATAATTCTTTCCATTTCCATTTTTGGTAAAAAATTATCCCACTAATTAAACTATTTACACCATTAATATTAAAAAAAGTCTTCTTGATTTGCGTGTCTACTAATAACTTTTCTCTCTCCATACCTCAAAAGGTGTACTATAATATTAAAATAATGTGATTTCTTAATCTCCGTGCCCGCTAATCTTTGGGAAGATTTAGCTGGGACGGAGGAAGTAATTGCTTGATTTTCTTCAGCATTTGATCATCATTTTCGAACATCGTCGTTGTTTGATTTCTTTACAGTCTGATGAGCTGATTGATTCTCTGACGAGGCTTGAGCTCATGCCTTTATCTGTGGAGACTCTCAAGGTTTTTTTTCAGTTGCATTGATTGATTGATTGATTGTTGGATTTTGCGATATTCGATTACATCGCTGTAATGAATTCTGAAACCTGCTATGTTTCCATTTCAGGCCACAAAGATTGGGAAATCTGTTAACTGTCTCAGGGGGCACAGATCGAAGGAGATTCGAAGTATCTCCAAGAAGTTAATTGTGTATGGATTTCGATCACATGCCTCTTTTTTGTCGTTTGTTGTCCGATCAAATTGCAACCCATGATCAAATTCTTACGAATCGATGCTGTACAGATTGGAAAACCATGGTTGACGAATGGGTTAGTTCTACGCAAGCAATTATAGGTATACGTTCTCGAAAATTTCTCGAAAAGCTTCATCATTTTCGTAGCATAGAATCGAAGATTAACGATGATTTATCATAGCAGGTGCTGAATTGGCCTCTGCACAGAAAACAAATTCTGTTCAAGCAAAAGACGACAAAGAAGATGGAGGATTACCATCTCCACCCCTCGACGAAGAAGCGTCCTTCGCAACGCCTTCTTCAATGGAATTCTCGCAGGTATATACACCAATAAAACATTGTTGACATTAGGGGAAAAAAACTGACTGAAACTCTGCTTTTCTCCAATCAAGTTCTTCGATGGCATAGATGATGATATAAGCGAGTTCGAAAAGAACATCGAAGGTGAAAGGGTTCAAGCTCGAGAAAAAGCATACATTTGTACTACGAAAAATGCGAGCCAGATAGTTCGTTTGCCCGTGCGAGGGATCGAAAACCACCAGTGTTGAAGAAACAAGTGGCTTCTTCCTCGAAACTGAACGATAATGTTCGAACTAAACCTATGGCTATGGCGATTCCTCCTCCTCCTCAAAGAGAAGTGAGTGTTTCAAACATAAAGAAAAAGATAATATCATCTTTCTCTATTCTCTCCATTGTTTTTATCTTATGTGTAATGATTGATTGACTATATCAGAAGGTGAACTATGATATGAGGCTTCCGTTCAAGATAAGCTAGAAGTTGGTAAGAGGAAACTTCAAGAGCGATATTGAGAAAGGTTTTCTCCTCCTCAGTTTTTTCTTTTTCATACTTTTATTACAGCATAGTTAGCTTAAGAGTGATTTCCTGACTAGAGTTTAACTTGTGTAATATAACAAACAAGAGGTCTTGCATAATTTCAAATGGATGACCATGTAAGAATGTTGTAATAGTGCATTACAGTAGTCGTGCATCATATGCAACATGTTACGACCGTAAGTAAACATAATGCATGCTTATGTAATAAATACTCTATTGGATGAAGATAGGGAAAATGTAGACGGAAAGGAAGTAAAAAAATGTTTGCCACTGACTTTGGGAGGTTTCATACATCCATTCAGATATGTTTTTAAAGGTTTGACATGTAATTATAACATCTCATGGGAAACATTATATTGAACCAAATTTAAGAACATATTGATAGATTTATTTACTTTGCACGAAAAGTTTGTCTTATGAATGCATAGAATATCATTGGAAATCTATGAGAATACACTACCGGTGAAGACTTAAACGACTCTTACAAAATTATTCGCCCACTGCAACTACATTAGAACATTATATTCGCACCACTGACAAATATTCAAACATGTCACACAAAAATGTAAAACGATGACACGATTAATAAAAAAGATAGCATTACAAAAGTTGTATGAATTACTTAATCACATGGACTTATTTCATATAACACATTAATAGTGACCATATAATTTCAACCGACAAATTTTAAGAATGAAATATGACAAGTAACAGTTACAAAAAACCCTTCTACAGTATATTATTTTTTGCCATTTAGTTGTATAATTGATTAAGTATTTTTCTACTACTAGAATTTATATTGATTTGCTGAAGTGACTATAATTGCACTACTGACCATCAAAACTATTGGCAGCTTATGTTTTCCATAAATATTCTTATTGTAAGATTAAACCAGACTGTGTTTGGATATTGCAAGACCATTATAAAATACATAATAAATATTTAATATAATTGTTAATACAAAATATCAGATACTATGACAATTGAAATATTTTACATAACATTTTCCAAGTTTTGTACATGGTTTCTTAAAGACGAGACGACAGTGAGTACACGTTCTGCGAAATGGATTTGCATTATTTGTTCGTCGTGACAAATCCACAGGATCTTACCATCGCAGGTTGATAGGAAGAATTTAAAAGCTTCTGTGTTTAATAAATAATAATTATATAGAAAAAATTTATAAACGCAGCACAGTTTTTTTCTGAGGGGGGTCTCTGGTCCACTATAAAATAAATGGGCGGGTCTCGGGTCCACTATAAAATAAATGGGCGGGGCTCGGGTCCACTATAAAATAGATGGCCCGATCACGGATATTGGGTATTGCCGCAACAATTGACCTAATCATATATATATAAAAAAGTTGGATATGGGATAGCAATATAGGCTGATATTATGATTTATTTACGAAAATTGTCCCCTCCTTATCGATCACAGATTTGTGCCACGTCATCAGCTATTGAGGGTGTTTATGGTATTATAAAAGTAGTAAAAATAATGACTGTTTTAGCCCTTATTGTGAGTGGAATAACAAATGCCATTTTACATTAATCTATATATATATATATATATATAATTGTTACATACGTTGGTTGTGTTAAGCAATCAATAATATCTAATAGGCAAATGAACAGTCTTGCATACTTTATTCAATTAACAAGATGTTGAACAGTCTTTGCGAAATAATGTCGGTTCAGTTTTGTGACTCTTCTTTTTTTTCTTTTCACTGCGATGCAAATGATGGGTGCGATCATGGCGAACGAACAAGACGAGCTCGAATGGGATACATGTTTAAATGGGCATGAAGATCTTCGATTTGAGCTATTTAGAGGCTAAAAGCCGCTTGGTATACATCGATCGATAGAAGCTCAAACTTTAAGATGATCGTAATTTCGCTACAACCCTCAATTTCATCTCCATTTTTTCCACAGAGCGCTGTGAACCACAACGCCATAATGAACGCAATCGAGACCTATCGCACGGGCCCGAATCCTGGGCCCTTGCCGCCGGAGATGGTTAGAAGTTACATGTATCAGCTGTTGAAAGGCGTGCGCACTGCCATAGTCACGGATAAGGATAAGGGTTTGCTGAAGATCGCTGATTTTGACCTGAGCAGGGCATTTACGGTGCCAATGAAGAGATCCCCGAAACTAAAATCGACATCATGGAGCTCGACCTCTGTTCTTCGGCATCTGTAAGAAAATTCGCATCAGAGTATAACTCCTTAGGGCTACCTCTGCACTTTCTCATGTGAGTAATAAAGATGATTGAGCTTAAAAAAAATGAGGTTTCTATACCTTATTAATCTTACATTATATGCTTTTGTTTGTTTGTTTGAAAAAAAGTAATAACGCGGGTGTTATGGCTCTTCCATTCACGCTCTCTCGAGACAACGTCGAACTGTAGTTTGCAACTAATCATCTCGGTAAGTTTGTCATATTATTCAGCCTCATATAAGCCCTCACGTAATAAAATGTCTCTGCTATGCTCTTCTCTTCTATGTTTTTTCAGGTCATTTTCTTCTGATCGAACTTCTGCTCGAAAACATGAAGGCCACCGCTCAGGAGAACGGAGTGGAGGGGTAAGGTCGTGTACGCCGGATTGGGCTTCATGATCTCGCCATCCCCTGTGATTCCTTCCGCTTCCGTCCTTCTTCACCCGAAAAGAGCTGCACTCGCGCCAGCGGAGGAATTTTCAACTTATGGGTCGTTTATGATTTAGTAAACACGGATTCATGGAGGTTTATCAAGGCCGAAGATTGGGCAACCTTACAATTCATGTTTATATCATGTCCTATCTATCTATATTGCTTTTATCTATGCAGGGCAAGGATTGTGTTTAATCCCAAGGATGTGAAGAATGTTCAGCAAAGGAAATCTTCGGCGAAGGCAAATGTAGATTGGCTAACATATTTTCCAACAAGGTATTCTTTTCTCAGATCTCCTCCTTGCACATGATTCAAACCAACATTATATTTTCATTCCTCTCGACTTTGAATATAGATCAGATTCTTAAATGATATGTGGAATCCCTAATATTTTGATTCAATTGTTCGTTATTCATTAACAGTGATTCAATCCATTCAGGATTTGAAACCTCTATTTCCCAGGCTGATGATTCGAAGCTGCCCGACCAAGGTGGAAAAATATAGAAGCAGATTTCTGCATTGAAACTTCCGCTTGATAAGATGCAAGTTCGAAAGAGACGACGGGCGATGGTGCCATTCCGCTATCTCTAACTCGATCATTTCAATCTTTTTTCACCGACTAAAAGGGTAATCCCTTCTAATTTCAATTCACCTTTAAATGTGATCGTTTTGTGATCGATCACATCATTAATTCATGATTTTCCTTTGCTATATTTGTTGATGACTAAGTCGTATTGGAACAATTAAACTCTGATTGTCCATTATTCTCTTTTTGCATGAAATCTGAATTTATGGATGACATTCAAGTACAGCGTAGGCATCTCTTCCACATACAGAGTCCCGTCTTCAACTTTGACAACAACTTAAGTATCCTTCCTCTCGGCCAAGAATACAAACTTTACGAAGTTGTAAGTCAGTGATTGGTGTAGGAATGAAGTCTTGTGTTTGTGTTTGGAGTTTATATTATGCGGTTTGTTTGGTAGATTGCGTTTGCTGTGTGGGTTGGTTTGATGGAACTCTAATTAAGTACTAAATAATGGCTTTGCTAATCAGAATTGGTATGTTCTACATACGAAAAACCATTGCTGCTCTGAGATCTTTAACAATCTCATATCTCTCTCTCTCTCTCTCTCTCTCTCTCTCTCTCTCTATACAAATATATATACTATATGATTGTTGTTTAGGAAAAAGATCCCATGGCTGCTGCACGTTTCCTTGAAACCACTGCTGCTGGGAATGAGGAGGTTATCCCAAAGCAGATCCGTCCAAAAATGCCGCTTAAGCTTCGGGTTAGTGCGAATATAAAAACACCATTTTTTCTCTTGGCTGCTTCAGATTTGTTACGTCCAGTAGCACCAGAGTGTTTACATAATAAAGATGTTTTTTTTCTTAGCTGGATATTCAGTTTCTTTTTCCCTTTCGATATTATTAGTATTATGCTGGAAGAAATTGATTGGTAGTTGATGTAAGTTCTACAGAACGTCAGTGATCAATTTAGTGGGAGAAAAGGATGGGTTTAATATCGGGAATGGTGATGAGGATGTTGTTTGGGATCGCTCTGATGGCGGGTTGGAAGCGTATGATGATCTACGAAAAGGATGTTGTTTACGATCAATTATGATTATTTATATTGTATAATGCCTTTCACCTTATGACTTATAAATTTATTTAGCGACTGACATTCATTAAAAACATTTAATTTGCACTACTGATACATCTTAATGTTGGCATTCTTCACAATACACGACTGATATATTATTATGGTGAATGCCAAATAAAATTATTTGTAATGTATAATGCAATAGTGTTTATATGGGAAACACATATTGAGTAAATAGTTATGGGATCGAGATATTGTCATATAAACATATAACTTCTTTACTCTGTTTTGCATCTCGGCTTCTTTGATCTTTAACGGGTGAAGTAGAAGGAAGAGAACTCAAGTCCACTCTACCCACCTTCAAGCTAAGGAATAGGAGATTGCTAATAACAATGTTATTAGACTGCTTCACGGGTTGACATTATATTAGGTTATGATAAAATTAGCTTTGTAAGACGGCAACTAAAAGACTACTTAATGTAACAATCGCCCCAGAGTCAAATTTCTCTGCCTCAAACGGGTCAAATCTCAAGTTGTTTGAACATCGATCTCCACTACTTAAACATTGTATGACTGTGAGACTGCACAACTAATACTTAAACATTGTAAAACATACGATGCACATTTATCAACTGCACTACTTAGACATTGTAAGACTGTAAGACTATACGACTGAGAGACTGTAGAATATGATTTTTTTATTATTATTTATATAAAAAACTATGGTAATCCTACAATGATTTTATATTACACATCAAAAGGATTGATCTGTGTGACAAACCTGGCTAATGAAAGCATTTTGTATTGGACTCAGATAGAATGTTGGACGAAGAAAGAAGATGGACTTGAAGATGATGCAATAGTCAACATTGTTTACCATGAATTCTGCAACAATTAGGTGAGAGATTGCTTAACTGAAGGTATGTAATAAGAACATAATACTACGATTGTATACTGTTATAATGCACTACTGCGTCATTCCATGACTGTTTCAATAACAGTCGTGCAATAGTTTCGTACAGTCGTACAGTTTCTTGCGGGTGTAAAGAGTATGAAGTCTACAACAATTAGGTGAGGGAACTTAACTAACGATATCTAATAAGAACATAATGCACTACTGCACTAATGCATCGTTCTTACTCCCGTTTTCAAAATTACATGTTTGTTTTAATAACAGTCGTGCAATAGTTTTCGTACAGTCGTCCAGTTTCTTGCGGGTGTAAAGAGTATGTATTGGAACATTTATTCTGATTTCTTTGTTTGAAGTTCTACATAATTATATTTCTAATTTCATAATATATGATTAACATTTATTTAGGGTTTGTCCGGTTTTTGCACGACTGTTATTGAAGCAGTCGTGCAATTGGGCAGCTCTCGGGTCCACTATAAAATAAATGCGGGTCTCGGGTCCACTATAAAATAAATGGGCGGACCTCGGGTCCACTATAAAATAGATGGCCTGATCGCGGATCTTGGGTCTTTCCGATGATAATAGATCTAATACCATCAGACGAAAGTGCTTCTACTTTATAATCGCTTTCTATCTTTATTTTATCAGAATTGGTATGTTCCACATACGAAAAACCACAGCTCTGAGATCTTTAACAATCTCATCTCTCTCTCTCCCAATATATATATATATATATATATATATATATATATATATATACTACACGATTGTTGTTTAGGAAAAAGATCCTATGGCTGCTGCACGTTCCTTGAAACCACTGCTGCTGGGAGTGAAGAGGTTATCCCAAAGTAGATCCGTCGGAAAACGCCTCTAAAGCTTGGGGTTAGTGCGAATATAAAATGCCATGTTTTCTCTTGGCTGCTTCAGATTTGCTTCGTCCAGTAGCACCAGAGTGTTTACATAATAAAGATAGGTTTTTTTCTTAGCTGGATATTCAGTTTCTTTTTCCCTTTCGATATTATTAGTATTATGCTGGAAGAAATTGATTGGTTGTTGATGTAAGTTCTATAGAACGTCTGCGATCAATTTAGAGGGAGAAAAGGATGGGTTTAATATCGGGAATGGTGATGAGGATGTTGTTTGGGATCGTTCTGATGGCGGGTTGGAAGCGTATGATGATCTACAAAGTAGCAAACGTGTGGCCAAGGTATTTCACCCCTGTTTTGTTTATCAATTTTGTGTTGATGATTTTGTCTGCTACAATTGAATTGATTGATTGGGTTTTTTGTTCGTTAATTTTTGAATCGTCGAGTTATTTGGTGCTACTGTGGGCAGGCTATTGATATTAAGCTATTGAGCTCACTGAGTAAGGATGTTTGAAGAAAGTCTGAGGTGAGAACTTCCCTGAGTGGATATCGTTTCCAGTTTTACGAGCAAGTGTGAGCCTTTTTGGTGTTTCTAGGGTATAGGATTTTGGGTTTCCTTTCATTTTACAGTAATACCTTAATATTTGACTCATCAATCGTTTCCTTGACGGTTTAGTCACAACTGCAAGATTTTGGGTTTCTCATATATGCTTCTCATTTTTTACTATATGGTCTTTGGGCATATCTTATTAAATCGTGAGCAGTTGTTCCCTCTCAATATATCAGTTCTGAAAGGTACAAATTGCTGAGGATTGTCCACGATATGAATTCCTAATTTGTCTACCTGGATACTGCCCAAATACGAAGATATGAATATACATTGGCCTTTTATTTCGTTTTTCATCTTTTGCTTATCACTTACACTGTATAACACTTTCTCTCCATTTGAAGCTTGGTCAGTGGGGAAAATGTGGCTAAGTACTCGCTGAAGAAAAATATAAAGAATTTTGTTGTTGAAGTGACGTGTCAAAATTTATTTTACTGATCCACCTACGATGGCCGTACATTTGGAGATTGCAGCCAAGTGTTATTCTAGGGAGAGAAATAAGGGCCAAGATTATTTCTCGATAAGCTTACCAATATCAATCGTCTAAGGCACATGCATCTGTTTCGATTACTCCGTTAGTCTTTACCATTTTAATTAATTTTTTGTTGTTAATTATGTTTTTTGAGTTTGCTTTTATGTTTTTTTTAATTTGATACATTTACTGAGTTTATGGCCTGTTGTACCAAATACACTAGAATGCTTATTTTACACGCAAAAGATGATGGGTTTTGAAATTCGTATACATAATCTTTATATTTTTCTTCAGCGAGTACTTAGCGTAGTGAACATTTAATTTGCACTACCGATACGAACATCTGAATGTTGGCATTCTTCACAATACATGGCTGAAAAATTATTATGGCCAGACCAGATCAAGTAAAAATAATTTGTAATTTATAATGCAATATTCTTTTATATTGTTACACATATAACAAATATATTGGACATTCTTTACAATACACGACTGAAATATTATTATGACGTCAATTAAAAATAATTTCTCATGTATCATGCAAAATTATGATTATTTATATTGTACAATGCATTACACCTTATGACACTTATGAATTTATTTAGCGACTGACGTTCATTAGAAACATTTAATTTGCACAACTGATACATTTGAATGTTGACATTCTTCACAATACACGACTGAAATATTATTATGGTGAATGCCAAATAAAATTATTTGTAATGTATAATGCAATAGTTTTTATATGGGAAATGTATATTGAGTAAATAGTTATGGGATCGATATATTGTCATATAAACAAACATATAACTTCATTACTCTGTTTTGCATCTCGGCTTCTTCGATCTTCAACGGGTCGAAGTATGAGGAAGAGAACTCAAGTCCACTCTACCCACCTTCAAGCTAAGGAATCGGAGATTGGTAAGAATTTTTTTAGCATCAATATTGCAAGACTGCTCCATTGATCTACTATTAGTCTATATAATAAAAAAGTTGAAGTTGTTGCTAATAACAATGTTATAAGACTGCTTCACAGGTTGACATTATATTAGGTTATGATAAAATTAGCTTTGTAAGACGGCAACTAAAAGACTACTTAATGTAACAATTGCCCCAGAGTCAAATTTCTCTGCCTCAAACGGGTCAAATCTCAAGTTGTTTGAACATTGGTCTCCACTACTTAAACATTGTATGACTGTAAGACTGCACAACTAATACATAAACATTGTAAAACATATGATGACATTTATCAACTGCACTACTTAGACATTGTAAGACTAAGACTATACGACTGAGAGACTGTAGAATATGACTTTTATTATTATTATTTTATAAAAAGCTATGGATAATCCTGCAATGATTTTTATATTACACACCCAAAAGATTGATCTGTGTGACAAAACTTGGCTCATGAAAGCATTTTGGTATTGGACTCAGATAGAACGTGGGACGAAGAAAGAAGATGAACTTGAAGATGATGCAATAGTCAACATTGTTTACCATGAATTCTACAACAATTAGGTGAGATATTGCTTAACTGAAGGTATGTAATAAGAACATAATACTACTGTTGTACACTGTTATAATGCACTACTGCGTCGTTCCACGTCTGTTTCAATAACAGTCGTGCAATAGTTTTGTACAGTCGTGCAGTTTCTTACGGGTGTAAAGAGTATGAAGTCTACAACAAGTAGGTGAGAGATTACTTAACTAACGGTATGTAATAAGAACATAATGCACTACTGATGTCTATTGTTATAATGCGCTACTGCATCGTTCCTACTCCTGTTTCCTAAATTACATGATTGTTTCAAGAACAGTCGTGCAATAGTTTTCGTATAGTCGTCCAGTTTCTTGCGGGTGTAAAGAGTATGTATTGGAACATTTATTCTGATTTCTTTGTTTGTAGTTCTACATAATTATGTTTCTAATTTCATAATCTATGATAAACATTTATTTAGGGTTTGTCCTGTTTTTGCACGACTGTTATTGAAGCAGTCGTGTAATTGGGCGGGTCTCGGGTCCAACTACAAAATAAATGGGCGGGTCTCGGGTCCACTATAAAATGAATGGGCGGATCTCGGGTCCACTATAAAATATAATGGCCCGATCGCGGATCTTGGGTCTTTCCGATAATAATATTTCTAATAAACTAAAATTGGTGTGATCAATGGATTAATTGCATGAATCATGGATTAGGTTGTCGTTTAAAATCATGGACCGTGTCATTTACCTGATTTCGCCCGCCTTCTGTTTGTTAATTTACCCCAGAAAGTTTCTGTTGCTGAGTACCATAATATTATGTGTGCGCGCGTAATAGTTGTCGTTTCATAACAATCATTATTGATCTGCTTTTTTTAACTTCTACCAGAAAATAGCGTCTCACATTGTCGGATATCCCCGTATAGGCCCAAAAAAGAGAGCTCAAATTTGCCCTCGAATAATTCTGGGATGGAAAGAGCACTGTAGAAGATTTAGAGAGAGTTGCAGTTGACCTTAGAGCATCTATTTGGAAGCAGATGTCGAATGCTGGAATAAAATATATTCCGAGCAACACATTCTCTTACTATGACCAGGTTGTTGACACAACTGTGATGCTTGGTGCAATTCCTCCAAGATATAATTGGATGGGTGGAGATATTGGTTTTCTCCACGTACATCTCCATGGCTAGAGGAAATGCTGTTGTTCCAGCTATGGAGATGACCAATGGTTTGATACCAATTAGTAAGTGGGGGTCAGATTTTGTTCATAAGTCTCTTCTCTTTGATTTGTCTAGGCTTCTTATACTTGAAATCATGTTTCTTTTTTCTTAATGCAGCCACTACATTGTGCCAGAATTGGGTCCTCTGTTTTTTCATAAAGCGGTATTGGCTCTGAGATTTTTTAGGTGTTACATGCATTTTTGTGTTATGTTGTAGATTGTGTGATGATGCATTGATGATTTCGGTGTTTCTTGGCACAGCTTGGGGTAGATAATGTTCTTGTAGTTGTTGGCCCTCTGACGTACTAAGTATTATGGAAACCTGCAAAAGGCGTCGAAAAAACCCGAGAAAAAGCTTAGACGGGTTCTTCTTAAGTTGCAGTATTATTCATTCGCCGTCTCCATAAATGTCGAGGAACCGTCTTGAAGAAGAATGGAATCTGTTCTCAAGGTCATTTCGTATTCCCGAGCATTTTCAGCTCTATTTTTTGTTGATCAGTTTTATTTTTTGCTTCAACTCATTGTCCTCTCACTGCCTTTTTCGTGTAGGAATACTTTGGATTTTCTAAGTTCGGACAGTACCAGAAAAATATTATAGAGCACATATTGCGTGGAAATGAATTCTTGGTGGTCATGGCGATTGGAAGTGGACAATAGTTGTGGTAATTTTCTGATTATCTGAAAAAGTTTTAATGTTTAGTAATACCAAAAGAAAATGAACAGAGGGAGCGAAAATAATTTTCTGCTGAAACGTTGTTTGAATAAAGCTACTAGGTGCCACATTGGTCTCGAGAAAGACGGCAATTGTTACAAGTCATCTTACATCATTAATGCAAGATCAGGTTTGCCTTTGAGATTATCCTATTTTCTTCCTTTCAATTTGTTAGATGCTTGTGTTAATGTGATTAAACAATGTTCGTTATTTCCTCTCTTTCTTTTATTCATGGGCATTATGATGTGTATTCGGAATAAGTTTTCTTCCATCTGTTAGATAACGCCATTGAAAGATAGGGGCATGACGTTACTTAAGGAGGAATCTTGCGACGATTGAGATTTTCATCAGAAGACGTGGAGGATCGTGGGGGGGAAAGAGAAGCAGTTATTCGATGTTAACAGATGGAGTTATGGTGCCTCTTCTTATGTTACGGTATTTCTTCATTCGACGTCTCCATAAACGACGAGGAACTGTCTTGAAGAATGGAATCTGTTCTCACTGTTTGTTAATTTACCCCAGGAAGTTTCTGCTGCTGAGTACCATAATATTATTTGTGCGTGCGTAATAGTTGTCGTTTTTCTCATAACAATCATCATTGATTTGCTTTTTTGAACTTCTACCAGAACAATGGCGTCTCACATTGTCGGATATCCCCTTATAGGCCCAAAAAGAGAGCTCAAATTTGCCCTCCAATAATTTTGGGATGGAAAGAGCACTGTAGAAGATTTAGAGAGAGATGCAGTTGACCTTAGAGCATCTATTTGGAAGCAGATGTCAAATGCTGGAATAAAATATATTCCGAGAACCACATTCTCTTACTATGATCAGGTTATTGACATAACCGCGATGCTTGGTGCAGTTCCTCCAAGGTATAATTGGATGGGTGGAGAAATTGGTTTCTCCACTTACTTCTTCAGGGCTAGAGGAAATGCTGTTGTTCCAGCTATGGAGATGACCAATGGTTTGATACCAATTAGTAAGTGAGGGGTCAGATTTATTCATAAGTCTCTTCTCTTTGATTTGTCTAGGCTTCTTATAATTGTAATCATGTTTCTTTTTTCTTAATGCAGCCACTACATTGTGCCAGAATTGGGTCCTCTGTTTTTTTCATAAAGCGGTATTGACTCTGAGATTTTTTGGGTGTTACATGCGTTTTTGTGTTATGTTGTAGATTGTTTGATGATGCATTGATGATTTCGGTGTTTCTTGTGTAATGACCCTCATTTTCTAACAATAACTATGGCGGATTTTCGCAACATAAGTCGCGGAAGACCCGTCTAAATTTTTTTTTCTAAATAAAATATATTAAATTAAACATCGTCTACAAAGCCGTATATTTATACAAGCCATATCACTAAAATATCAAAATATTAAAAATCCTAACATCACTCCACAGGTCGCATCCATGTACCGCCCTGCCCTCAAAAGTCCGTGGAGTCACCGCCATCAGCCCGCCTCAGCCACGACGCGCATCAGCATCGGGCTCGGTACCTACAACACGTAAACTGAGCTCCTTGCCCAGTAGATGAAACATGCATGTATGCAACGTGCGCTCAACCTCCTTCCCAAAACACCTCACAAATGCACGCTCAACTCGTCTCTACTCATCTCAACACTAACACGTCTCAACACCCCACACTACTCGACACTAAGTACATGTCAAATATCCCACTCAGGTCTCGTTAGAATAGGTTCCCACTCAGGTCACGTTGGAATGGAATATCCTATTCAGGTCTCGTTAGAGTGGGTGGGTACTCAGGTCTCGCTAGAGTCGCATATCCCGCTCGGGTCTCGTTAGAGCGGGTAAGCTACTCAGGTCTCGTTAGAGTCGCCCTATACTCGAAATGTTCTATAATGTCTCAACACGTCCCGTCACTCAACCTCTCGTACTCTCGGGCGGCCAGCTCAGGTCACGTTAGAGTTAGCACACACCCGAGTTTCCGCTCTGCTCTACCCATAAACCCTCACATCAACATGTCGTGCTCATAATATGCCAGTGCAGTGAAAACAATCAGATATATATAACGTGCAAAATATTTAAAATAGATAAATCACGTAATTCATCAAATCACATAATTCACCGATTCACATAAATATCATGTAATTAATCACATAACGTTTACGTGCCGTAGGTGAGTTTCACCTACCTGTCGTCCTTAATTTCAAACTTGACAGATCCCTACTGTTTTAGACGTCTGTATACAAGATAATCATAAATATCAGTACATGCATGAGTTTTTAGACCACGAACATGGAATGATTGCATTTCGAAGGTCATACATGTTTCTAAATTCTTTCAAGTGCCTAAAACACATTCATACCGAAAACTTTCAAGATCAATTCACGTTGCTCATATCGAAAACTCATGAGATACTAACACAAATGAAATACTAAACACATCCAATTATGAAACCTACGAGCACATATTCCAAGTAAATGTTTGGACAACACATTCACACTTAATCTAACCATATAAATATCGAACTCTTTCTCATAGTATTCACATGCCAAAACTCCTCACACTAATCTAAGCATGCCATTATCGAATATTTTAATGTCTAATATTAATCATATGACAAAAGCTTGCAAAACCAAATAACAAGATGCCGAAACATAAGAACCACATTAATTAATAATAACACCAAAAATAATTCTTGATAATGAAGTCACGAAACCCCTATATTCAACAACCAAAGTAATACATATTTTAATTTCAAAACCCCAAGAGCTCCTTAATGCTAAAGACGTTTGCTGAAAATTTCCAAGCTTAACAAATATAAAAACATCTAAAATAAATCTCATAAACACTTCTAAACACCTTACGAAAATAACACATAATCACTTGTCATTTAAGCACATTAACATCGTATAAAAAAAACGTTTGAAATTCCTAATCAAAATAATTCCTAAACTCGGAAATTAGTAAACCCTAAAACATCAAAACCTTAAGAACATCATATATATTTCGAAAATCGTTAGCTCATGAATATGAGTTCCATTTCGAAAACCCTAAAACATAAAGATTTTCAAACAACTTCTATAGTAGTCACTTAATCACTTAAAATAACTAAAAGAAAACAAGTTAAGTAGATCAAATATGAGAGATTTGTTTCCACATACGTCAGTACGAAAACTACCTCCCAAATCGCAAAGCTTCCAACGTTGAAGTTCTCTTATTTTCACTTACAACACCTTCAACTCCACGTTCTCTCTCTAGTTTTTAGGGTTTGTTAACTAAGTGATATGTATTAAAGTCTTTAAAGATGTGATAATATGACAAGTGGCATACGTATCCTACCCTTGAAGTTAAGTGCTTAAGGTATTTACCAAAAATATTAATCATAAAATGCCAAGTAGAATAGGTGGACATGTCTTTTTTTTTTCTTATTTGATTAAGAATGGAATTCGTCACTTACACCAAAATTAGTTGTCATCTTATCTTTATCCCTTATTTTTTTTCCTAAATAATATAATAATACTTGGGCCATCATCACAACTTTAATGGTAGTTGTCAAGTTATCATATAAAATACGTAAAATAAAGTTTGAATGGAACATGATTTTGCCAATTCACTAGTGACACAAAGTAACAAAAATCGTCCCTTTCACCTAATATTTTATTAATCACTACTTACTCCTTTATCCCATACCTATGATTGAAAATAAAATATTCATGTTAATGTATATAGTCTAGTACGAAAACCACCTCCCTCTTTCTTAGTTTTAATCGTCATACCTAATAATAATTTCCAAGATATATCCCAAGTCATGATTTGGATGAGTTAATAATATTATATATATACATATATGAATCATATCTAATCCAAGCATATAAATCCAAGAACTTAGACTCCCCACCAAAACTTCAATTATTATTATAGATATATGTGTGTAATTCTATAGATCACGAAAACTTTTTTGCAATAAATATAAAGGCCATGAAAACTAATATTTCTTTATCAATATTTCTAAATTGTGTAAATTCTGCTAACTACACCGAATACCGTATTAAATTTCTACGGGTATTACAATCTCCCCCCTTAAAAGGAATTTCGTCCCCGAAATTCGCCGGCTGGTGTTTCTCGGGTTAACTATTTCTTCTATTCCCGTATATACCTGCATTCTATTAAGGTAGAATTAATTCCTCCTTCATCATCTAATTTGAGCGACACATTTAAATGTGTGGTCCAGCTTTGCAGAATCAACAATTTCGTTACGCCTAGACTCGCCCATATATTTTTTATGTTCTCTAAGCATACTAATCCTATTCCTACCACACTTCCGTTGCGCTACTCTGACAGTTTATATGTTTTATTTTATTTTATTATTATTTTTCCTATCCTTGAGCTTTTCAAATCTCTAGTAAGATAGGATTATTCCTACCTTCATCAGACATTTGGCCAGCACATCCGTATGTGCGACCCAAAATTTGGCACAGAAATGAGTATACTTTAAATATTTAACATACCCGTCATCCCTGATGGGTTCAATTCTTCCTCTTCATTTGTTAAAGTAAACACATGAGCCGGTACAAGTCGAGGCTGTACTGGCACTTGGGTTGGGTTTCCGAACGATTCTCCTGACAGTTTCTGGCAAGATGTCCTAGTTTTCCACATTTAAAACATTGAGGGTTAAAATTAGGTCTTGCTCACGAAACAAACATTGCTGCATGGTCGTCGTCCGCATTGTCTTGCTCCGCACCTGCATGGGTCCGCATTTCTGGCACTGGGGATTGACATTGGAGGTCGAATTGGGAAATTAGTCGCTTCTGGTTGGCCTCGGTCTCCAGTTTGTTGTCCCTGGCGGCCGTTCTGATTATTGTTGGGACCCTTATCAAAATTCTGACGCTTCTTATTAGCCTCCGTTCTAGCTGGCTCTCGCCTTTCTCTTTTCCTCGTGGGCTTTGGAAATCCGTTCCTCTGCCTGCTCCGCGATGAGCGCTCGTTCAGCCACTTGGGCGAATGCTAGTTCCCTTGTTCCCGTCATGCTTACGTCACGATAGATCTCAGTTTGAGACCTACTTGGAATCGCTCCACCTTTAATGCGTTCGTCGCCACCATGTGCGGGGCAAAACGCGATAACTCCTCGAACTTACGGATATATTCCGCGATAGTTTGCTCGCCTTGCTTCAGGTTTATGAACTCGTTCATTTTTCGGGTTCGGTCATGGGTGGTGAAGTATTTCTCACAGAACAATTCTCGAAATCTCTCCCACGGCATAGTCATTGGGTCCTCCAAGATTTTGATGGTGTCCCACCAAAACCTTGCATTACCTCGAAGCATAGAGATAGCACATAACACCTGTTCATTCTCCGGGATCCGACCATATAGGAACATATCCTCTATGGTGCGCAACCAGTCATCAGCCAGAGTAGGATCGATGGCATCCTCAAAGGTCGGAGGGTTCAATTTCCGAAACCGTTCCCCTATTATTTCTACACGTTCGGGTGGCGGGGTAGGATGTTGCGCAGATAAGTTACGGTGATTGATCAACTCATTGATCTGATCCGACTGACGTTGGATCAGTTCTGTAAGGCGCAAGATCGTGGAGTCTCGTTCAGTTGTAGGTGACTCAGATGCAACCCTACGACTCGACTCTCCATTGTTTTCTCTACGTCCTCTCGTCATTTTAGCGTACTATCTACAACATTCATGCAAACAAGTATATTTATATAATCAAGCAAAAACTTAAAAACTTACAGGCAAGGCTGTCCTCGAGGCTTTTGAGCGGCAGTACATGGACAGTCTGCAGAACCTCTAACCTAAGCTCTGATACCACCTGTAACGACCCTCATTTTCTAACAATAACTATGGCGGATTTTCGCAACATAAGTCGCGGAAGACCCGTCTAAATTTTTTTTCTAAATAAAATATATTAAATTAAACATCGTCTACAAAGCCGTATATTTATACAAGCCATATCACTAAAATATCAAAATATTAAAAATCCTAACATCACTCCACAGGTCGCATCCATGTACCGCCCTGCCCTCAAAAGTCCGTGGAGTCACCGCCATCAGCCCGCCTCAGCCACGACGCACATCAGCATCGGGCTCGGTACCTACAACACGTAAACTGAGCTCCTTGCCCAGTAGATGAAACGTGCATGTATGCAACGTGCGCTCAACCTCCTTCCCAAAACACCTCACAAATGCACGCTCAACTCGTCTCTACTCATCTCAACACTAACACGTCTCAACACCCCACACTACTCGACACTAAGTACATGTCAAATATCCCACTCAGGTCTCGTTAGAAAAGGTTCCCACTCAGGTCACGTTAGAATGGAATATCCTATTCAGGTCTCGTTAGAGTGGGTGGCTACTCAGGTCTCGTTAGAGTCGCATATCCCGCTCGGGTCTCGTTAGAGCGGGTAAGCTACTCAGGTCTCGTTAGAGTCGCCCTATACTCGAAATGTTCTATAATGTCTCAACACGTCCCATCACTCAACCTCTCGTACTCTCGGGCGGCCAGCTCAGGTCACGTTAGAGTTAGCACACACCCGAGTTTCCGCTCTGCTCTACCCATAAACCCTCACATCAACATGTCGTGCTCATGATATGCAAGTGCAGTGAAAACAATCAGATATATATAACGTGCAAAATATTTAAAATAGATCAATCACGTAATTCATCAAATCACATAATTCACCGATTCACATAAATATCATGTATTTAATCACATAACGTTTACGTGCCGTAGGTGAGTTTCACCTACCTGTCGTCCTTAATTTCACACTTGACAGATCCCTACTGTTTTAGACGTCTGTATACAAGATAATCATAAATATCAGTACATGCATGAGTTTTTAGACCACGAACATGGAATGATTGCATTTCGAAGGTCATACATGTTTCTAAATTCTTTCAAGTGCCTAAAACACATTCATACCGAAAACTTTTCAAGATCAATTCACGTTGCTCATATCGAAAACTCATGAGATACTAACACAAATGAAATACTAAACACATCCAATTATGAAACCTACGAGCACATATTCCAAGTAAATGTTTGGACAACACATTCACACTTAATCTAACCATATAAATATCGAACTCTTTCTCATAGTATTCACATGCCAAAACTCCTCACACTAATCTAAGCATGCCATTATCGAATATTTTAATGTCTAATATTAATCATATGACAAAAGCTTGCAAAACCAAATAACAAGATGCCGAAACATAAGAACCACATTAATTAATAATAACACCAAAAATAATTCTTGGATAATGAAGTCACGAAACCCCTATATTCAACAACCAAAGTAATACATATTTTAATTTCAAAACCCCAAGAGCTCCTTAATGCTAAAGACGTTTGCTGAAAATTTCCAAGCTTAACAAATATTAAAACATCTAAAATAAATCTCATAAACACTTCTAAACACCTTACGAAAATAACACATAATCACTTGTCATTTAAGCACATTAACATCGTATAAAAAAACGTTTGAAATTCCTAATCAAAATAATTCCTAAACTCGGAAATTAGTAAACCCTAAAACATCAAAACCTTAAGAACATCATATATATTTTGAAAATCGTTAGCTCATGAATATGAGTTCCATTTCGAAAACCCTAAAACATAAAGATTTTCAAAAAACTTCTATAGTAGTCACTTAATCACTTAAAATAACTAAAAGAAAACAAGTTAAGTAGATCAAATATGAGAGATTTGTTTCCACATACGTCAGTACGAAAACTACCTCCCAAATCGCAAAGCTTCCAACGTTGAAGTTCTCTTATTTTCACTTACAACACCTTCAACTCCACGTTCTCTCTCTAGTTTTTAGGGTTTTGTTAACTAAGTGATATGTATTAAAGTCTTTAAAGATGTGATAATATGACAAGTGGCATACGTATCCTACCCTTGAAGTTAAGTGCTTAAGGTATTTACCAAAAATATTAATCATAAAATGCCAAGTAGAATAGGTGGACATGTCTTTTTTTTCTTATTTGATTAAGAATGGAATTCGTCACTTACACCAAAATTAGTTGTCATCTTATCTTTATCCCTTATTTTTTTTCCTAAACAATATAATAATACTTGGGCCATCATCACAACTTTAATGGTAGTTGTCAAGTTATCATATAAAATACGTAAAATAAAGTTGAATGGAACATGATTTTGCCAATTCACCAGTGACACAAAGTAACAAAAATCGTCCCTTTCACCTAATATTTTATTAATCACTACTTACTCCTTTATCCCATACCTATGATTGAAAATAAAATATTCATGTTAATGTATATAGTCCTCCCTCTTTCTTAGTTTTAATAGTCATACCTAATAATAATTTCCAAGATATATCCCAAGTCATGATTTGGATGAGTTAATAATATTATATATATATATACATATATGAATCATATCTAATCCAAGCATATAAATCCAAGAACTTAGACTCCCCACCAAAACTTCAATTATTATTATAGATATATGTGTGCAATTCTATAGATCACGAAAACTTTTTTGCAATAAATATAAAGGCCATGAAAACTAATATTTCTTTATCAATATTTCTAAATTGTGTAAATTCTGCTAACTACACCGAATACCGTATTAAATTTCTACGGGTATTACATCTTGGCACAGCTTGGGGTAGACACTGTTCCTGTAGTTGTTGGCCCTGTGACGTACCTAGGATTATCGAAACCTGCAAAAGGCGTCGAAAAAACCCGAGAAAAAGCTTAGACGGATTATTCTTAAGTTACAGTATTTATTCATTTGCCGTCTCCATAAACGTCGAGGAGCCGTCTTGAAGAAGAATGGAATCTGTTCTCAAGGTCATTTCGTATTCCGTAGCATTTTCTGCTCTCTTCTTTTGTTGATTAGTTTTATTTTTTGCTTCAACTCATTGTCCTTTCACTGCCTTTTCGTGTAGGAGTACTTTGGATTTTCTAAGTTCGGATCGTACCAGAAAGAAATAATAGAGGACATATTGCGTGGAAATGATTGCTTGGTAGTCATGGCGACTGGAAGTGGACAATAGTTGTGGTAATTTTCTGATTATCTGAAAAAGTTTTTAATGTTTAGTAATTCCAAAAGAAAATGAACAGAGGGAACGAAAATAATTTTTTGCTGAAACGTTGTTTGAATAAAGCTACTAGGTGCCACATTGGTCTCGAGAAAGACAGCAATTGTTACATCTTACATCATTAATGCAAGATCAGGTTTGCCTTTGAGATTATCCTATTTTCTTCCTTTCAATTTGTTAGATGCTTGTGTTAATGTGATTAAACAATGTTCGTTATTTCCTCTCTTTCTTTAATTCATGGGCATTATGATGTGTATTCGGAATAAGTTTTCTTCCATCTGTTAGATAATGCCATTGAAAGAGGGGCGTGAGAGCTGAGTAAACAATGCTGAAATAACGTTACTAAAGGAGGAATCTTGCGAAGATTTGAGATTGCATCAGAAGAAGTGGAGGACCGTGGGGGGAAAGAGAAGCAGTTATTCGATGTATGGAATTATGGTGCCTCTTCTTATGTTACAGTATTTATTCATTCGTCGTCTCCGTAAACGACGAGGAACCGTCTTGAAGAAGAATGGAATCTGTTCTCAAGGTCGTTGCATTTTCCCCAACCTTTTCCGCTCTTTTTTTTATTGATACCTTTTGTTTTTGGCTACAACTCATTGTCCTTTCACTGCCTTTTTTGTGTGGAGTACTTTGGATTTCTAAGTTCAGACCGTACCAGAAATTGATAATCGAGGACATATTGCGAGGAAATAATTGCTTGGTGGTCATGGCGACTGGAAGTGGACAATAGTTGTGGTAATCTTCTGATTATATGAAAAAGTTTATTTATGTTTAGTAATCCGCCAAAATTATTTTCTGCTGAAACGTTGAATGAATAAAGCTTCCAGGTGCCACATTGGCCTCGAGAAAGACGACAATTGTTACAAGCCCGCTTACATTATTAATGCAAGATCAGGTTTGCCTTTGAGACTATCCTATTTTCTTTCGTTCAATTAGTAAGCTGCTTGATGATGAGTGTCTATAATGTGATTAAACAATGTTTATTATTTCCTCTCTTTCTTCTATTCATGGGCATTTTGATGTGTATTCGGAATCTTCATGCTGATGTTTTCTTCCATCTGTTTAAGTAATGGCATTGAAAGAGAGGGGCGTGAGAGCCGAGTAAACAAAGCTGAAATAACGTTACTAAAGGAGGAATCTTGCTACGATTTCAAAGTTGCATCAGAAGAAGTGGAGGATCGTGGGAGGAAGCAAAGTACTTTTGATTTTCTAAGTTAGGACCGTACCAGAAAGAAATAATTGAGGACATATTGCGTGGAAATGATTGCTTCGTGGTCATGGCGATTGGAAGTGGACAATAGTTGTTGTAATTTTCTGACTATCGAAAAAAAAATTCTGTTTAGTAAGTCCGAAAAGAAAATGAACAGAGGGACCGAAGATACTTTTCTGCTGAAACGTTGAACGAATAATGCAAAGTAGTTCTTTGATGTTATCAGATTGATTTATGGTGCTATAATTTGATGGATTGATTATCAGTTGGGCACCTCGGACGACCCTTGGATATTGCTGGTGATGATGGTGCTTTTTTTTGGGGGGGAATGTATTATATACTAATTTATGTCGATAATAAATGTTTAGTAGATGGAAGAAATGCGCAATAATAATATCTCAGTCGTGTATTGTGAAGAATGCCAACATTTTCAGATGTTCGTATTCAATAGTGCAAATTAAATGAGGTCTTCCATAGTAGTTGCCAGTAGTGCAAAAAAAAATGTATGATGAGAAATCGCATAACTATGAGCCTTACAAGATGTCTGGACCTAAAGTTCTACGTCAAACCCTTTAATTACATGACTGCTTCAGTAACAGTCTTGCAAAAATATGACTCACAAAAGATCATGATTAAATGATGCCGTTCACAAGTTGACATATAATGCAATATTATTTTATATTGTTACACGTATAAAAAATATATTTGACATTCTTTACAGTGCATGACTGAAATATTATTATGGCGCAGATCAAGTAAAAAATAATTTGTAATATATGTTGGCATTCTTCACATAGCATGACTGAAATATTACTATGGCACACGCCAAATAAAAATGATTTGTAATGTATAATGCAATATTTTTTATATTGTTACACGTAGAAAAAAATATATTTTTTACAATACATGACTGAAATATTATTATGACGCACGTCAAGTAAAAATAATTTGTAATGTATAATGCAATATTTTTTATTTTGTTACACGTATAAAAAATATATTAGACATTCTATACAATACACAACTGAAATATTATTATGGCCCATATCAAGTAAAAATAATTTCTAACGTATGTTGTCATCTTCCCATACACGACTGAAATATTATTATGGCGCACATTAAATCAAAATGATTTCAAATGTATAGTGCAATTTATTTGTTACACGTATAAAAAATATATTTGACATTCTTTACAACACACGACTAGAATATTATTATGATACATGTCAATTAAAAATAATTTCTCATGTATCATGCAAAATTATGATTATTTATTTTATTTGACATGCGTCATAATAATATCTCACTCGTGTATTGTGATGAATGCCAACATTCAGATGTTGTATTCAGTAGTGCAAATTAATGAAGTCTTCCATAGTGTTGTCAGTAGTGCAAATAAAATGTATGATGAGAAATCGCACGACTATGAGCCTTACAAGATGTCTATACCTAAAGTTTTAGGACAAACCCTTTATTGCACAACTGCTTCAGTAACAATAGTGCAAAAAATAAGACTCACAAAGATCATGATTAAATGATGCCGTTCACAAGTTGACATATAATGCAATATTATTTTTATATTATTACAAGTATAAAAAAAAATATATTTGACATTCTTTACAATAAACGATTGAAATATTATTATGGCGCAGATCAAGTAAAAAATAATTTATAATATGCTGGCATTCTTCACATAGCATGACTAATATATTATTATGGCGTATGCCAAATAAAAATGATTTGTATTGTATAACGCAATATTTTTTATACTGTTACACATAGAAAAAATATATTTGACATTCTTTACAATACATGACTGAAATATTATTATGACTTTGCTATTAAAAGTTGAATAAAAAATTCGAAGTCGTTAGAACATTTTCAGCTATGGAGTAGAAGCAGTAGCAATAATATTCAAGCCGAATTTCAAATATTCCCCCATTTCAGCAGTCAGGTATAATTGTGTTTGTTTGAATCTCACCACAAAAGAAAAATCATCAAACTAATCGAAGTGCCCCATAAAAGAATTTTTGCAGGAAATAAAATCCAGTAAAGAATTCCGAGTTTATTACAACAGGCTGAAGCGAAGCTGCAGAAACAGATAATTATGTTCAAACACTTGCTTGAGCATCAGCGTAATGCAATGAAGCGCCCAGTTACGATTCATTCCTCCAATGCAAAATTGGATTAATGCAATACGATAAATAAATACAATACGCAGCACAAAACCCGAGCTAAGCTATAGGTGAGAAAAAATATTCCACGTGAAGCTTCTCCTAATCATACATGCGTTTTCTCGGCTCAAAAGATAGGCCAGAAGTCGAATAACATTGCTTCAATCTTATCCACAGACATTACCCGCAAAAGATAGGTTAAAACTGAAGAATTGAAATTACAATTCAAGAAAACAAATCTGTAATTGGGATTTGGTCAAATATCAGTTTCCTTCCATGAGCAGCTATATTATATATGAAATAATAAGTCAATTCAAGAATTTTTTGCAGGTAGCAGCCCCACACCGACAAGGGACCATAACCTCATCTTGCTCGTCTGGGTCGAATTTGTAATCATATCTGTACAAAGCAAGGAATTCATCAAACTTACAGATTATTAGAGAGCTCAAATTGAGTTTCAAATTGGACCATACGTTAGCTCTGTGCCTGCTGAAACATTGACTCTAGCTATAAGAACTAAATGGCTCTCATCTTTGCCCATGCTAATGATTCTTGCATAACAGTTGGGCATGCACTGCAAATAAAATACATAAATACGGAGAGTAGATCATAATCACTATCTGAATCAAAATCTCTTATGGAACAGTGTTTACAGAATGGTGTGAGAACGTACCGAGTGATTGATCAAGCGGGCAATGTTCCCCTTGTTTGTGGCATCAATTACCACTTCCTCGCTGATTTTGAAAAGCTACATACGATTATTAAATCATTAAGTTAGAGATGGAAAGGTGTTCCAACAAATGGTGAACTTAAATAATTCAAGACACATGCAAAATTGAATCCCAGATTCATGGGAAGAAAGTATTTGTTAAGTGTGTTACAGATCAGTTCTTGAATTCAATTGACTCTGGCTTATGTACTCAAATGAGATCAAAGCTTCTAATGGCAAAATTGAATCCCAGATTCATGGGAAGTAAGTATCCGTTAACTGTGTTAAAGATCAGTTCTTGAATTCAATCGACTGTGGCTTATGTGCTCAAATGAGATAAAAGCTTCTAATTTAACTTCATAGGATTAGATATATTGGATGCATGATGTTAATGACAATGACCATGTTAGTTCACTGATGGAGAAACATATAGCCATAGTTTCAAGGGCTTACGTAGCAATCTTTGCCTTCCAGTTTATACCGTACTTCCCTCAAGTCTGCAATACTACGCCTAACCAGCTCACCACGATATTCAATGACCTGGGACAGTAAGTCAGTACAATCTCATAAAGGATAAGGGGATCTGTTAAAAGGTCGAAATATAAATATCATGGTGCATGTGCATCAAGCTATGAACAATCTATGAACTACCATTTGGCCTTCTTGAATGTTTCGCTGAGCAAAGAGGCCCCACCCATGTATGCTTGATTTTCCAAAACAGACCAGATACTTTTCAATTTTCTGAAGTATACCAATGCAACAACGTTGATACAGATTAAAGGAAACTACATGAGGATTAGATGATTGATACTGAATCACGCACTGAAAACACATTTTATTTTTACCCTTAGATGGTCTAGTCGTTCTCTGAATGTTGAGAATTGCCTTGAAGTTTCTGTATCCTGAACAAAACAATCAAATCAGGATTACTAAATTTTCAGCAACTAAATGATAGATAACATAGAAAAAACGGTAAAAAGACCATTTCTGTAACCATGGAATATATGGCTGAAAAAAATTACCCCGCGCAAGTGATCTATCTTATCTAAAGAATGATAGCGTGGTCCCATCAGGCATTGAGGTACAGCTTCTATTCCAGTCCTCTATTCAACAATATGAAAAATTGATTATATGTTAATAATTAACAGAAAATCATCATTCCACAAGTACTTCTCATAAGTGGTACATCGGAAACATGGATACAAAACATACCTTTGCCTTTGACCGGTAAAAAATACGGCACCTAGCAGCAGGCATTTCTTCAAATTCATTTATATCAGCAGGATCCAACCGAGGTTCAGTGTTCCTCGATGAAACCAATCTTGAACCTCTCAAGCTTTGTTTTTGATGTTGAGTTGAGACCAAACTTCTATTATTAAATACGCCATATGGAGTTTGGATGACTAATCCATTATCTGGATTTGGGGTCCTGCAAAAGCATTAACACCTTAAAAACACCACAAGTAAACAAAATCTGCAACTTGCTTTTTTCCCCTATAATGGAGGCATAATGCTGCGTCGCCGTCATCTAAAGTAAACAAATCTTCGACTTCCCTAAAAGTATAATAATTAGGGGGCCCCAATCACATTTCAGACCTCAGTGGTGTCTGAATCGTAATTTGCATTTTGCGTACTTCTCCTACCACATGTTGGATATATAATACCACATGTTGGTCATATTAAAAGATGTCTTCTCATATTAATACCGAAATGGTCTGAAAAAAAAACATATTTTTCACTAGAGGGACCTCAAATAAATATGTCCTTTCGATTTTGACAATTCAACATAAATGCAATGCATTTAGTTAAAACACTACAGCTTCTTTTAGGGCATATCATAAGTGTATCCTGATGATATTAATGCATTTACAGAGCATAGAACAAACTGACTTGCAAGCAGCACTGAAAGGCACATGCAGTTATTTGCAGAGTTACTCGTGGATGTCTACTGTCTATCTACCATATATCTCAGTATATCAAGTGATGGCACACGTATATGATCACTACTGATGATATTTACATTCACATTGTTGGATCTATTATCGTACAAGATTATCCAAGCAAGAACATTCAGATGGAAAACCAGCCATACCTGTGGACAGCACAATATGATGCCCATTTTGTTACGTGTGCTCCATTCTTCTCCAAACAATGTAACTGAAAAGTGCAAAAATCAGGTTATGAAGAAATAAATGAAAACACCTAACTGTATGTTATTTCTAGCAGATAAAGACAAGAAAGTTTACTGCCACAAAACGTTCACATTAATACAAAAATTTGGAGTGAGCAGACCATAAAACTCAAAAATAGAGTTCCTTTCCTTCTTTTACAATTTGAAAGACATATTAAGGACTACAAAATGTTAGACCACATATTTCATCAGCATGAAATCAGTCAATCAGGGGTCACTAGAGAGACTGTAATTGTGTAATGCAACTCGCAACATAATAGAGAAGTTTCCATCTATGAGATAACTCTTCCAAGGCGGCATATGACTTTTCATAGATTAATAATAAAAAAAAATGACTTACTTCCATGCTGTATCCAGCACGTGAAGCGCATGTGGCATGAAAATAGGTGGCACATTTGCAACACTGGGTACAAGAACCATGGGCCTGCTTGCAAATAACACATACCTGCATGATTACACAATGGTTAGAACTGCACTGAGATTTCATCCAATACAATGAGTGTTAGCCGCACATGCCAATCAACAACTTGGCGCAACATAAGCTCAATGATGTAAGATAATATAGAGGAATCCGCGTGCTATCACTACCAAGAAACTTCTCTTTGTCGAAGAATAATACCTTTGTGAATGAAATTGGTGGAATCCTCAGAAGCCCAACTGCAGGTTCCATTTTAGCCGCATTTGCAAAAGAAACTTCTGGCCTGAACCATGCACATGTAACATGTACCCATAAGTTTTCAATGTCGGTTGGCTTTAATGCACCGCCTGAAATCAAGTTTTCAAAAGGAAAGCCTTTAAGAGAAAAAAAGGAGTAGAATCTTAAGAATCATTTCTTATCTTCGATTACATAGGTTCAACATAACATTTATTAAAAATTGAATTATCTTGAAACATGCCTTTCACAGGACATAGGCAACACTCCCTCTCAATCTCCGGTGTTTCACATGCTCGGCAAACCCATGATGAAAAATCTTGACTGTCCTTTACCCCATAGCATTCTTGATGAACTGCAATTTGACATCTACACCAGAAAAAATATATACTTCAGAGATCAGAGATGCCAAAAAGGTCAAACATCCATTTATTCCTGATGCAAATAAATACAGGTATAGATGTAAAAATCACACCTGTTGCATATCACTATATTGTTGTAATCCCAATCTTCAACCCAACTACATACAGCACATCGTTCAGTTGTCCACTTAGCATGAACAGGTTGATAGTTTTCTGTCAAAAATTTTAGCTGGTAAGACGCTGGTCGACCACACATATTTACATGTCCAGAAAATCAAAATACAGAAAAAGGCTGCAGATGAAGTTACCTTTGGCAAGAGCTAACAGCCGCTGCTTATCTAACCGTGCAGGATTTAGGCCAGGCGTGCTGTATTCCTCCATCTGCAGTGAAATACGGTTCAATTCGATGAAAATTCCAGGTTTTGTAGAATATGAATATAAGGTAGCATAAGTGTGAAAAAAAAAAAATCACACGGGGAACAGGTACCACAAACCTTAATCAAATTATCTAAGAGACAAGTAAGGGAATAGTAAAAGGACAATCAGTATATAAACATGAAAAGAAGGAGGAAAGTTCGTGTACATTTCCTATCTTTGTCTAGGCAAATATCTTCGTAGCATTAGCAAGAGTCCATTATATACTATATATTTACGTCAACGAAATGTTAATAGGATAGATTATCTTAGCGAACCATCTAGTCTGGGGTAACATATATTCAATAGAAGTTACCAACAACATCAATAATTGATAAATATTTGGGTGTGCAAATAATGTAGAGGATGGTCTTTTAAGGCATACCCATTTTTCAAGCGTTCTGTTGTTAGTTCCTTGCACTTTAATACTATGTTTCCACTTTTTGGCTCTGGATCCCGTATGTCGCTCCCACTCGCTCATGGAATATTTCTTTGTACCACAAGAACCACAAGTACACTGAATCCTGCAAGTATGTACTAGACATATAACTTCTTTGATCACAAACCAAAGACAATATTGAACTAGACATTAGAAATCAGCCATTCAGCGTGCATAACTAAAATCAAAAGGCTCTATTTTAACTAAATAGTCCATGTTGAATTTATTCTTCACGTAAAACATTAATATGGAAATTGAAATCCCTGCAAGCAACGGAGATCACAGCATTATAAATTATATTAAAATAAATGAGACATACAAATGCAGACTTGGAAAATATATTCCTTGGACGCCAGTGCAGACAACTGCTATCTTATCGGGGAGAGATTTACTTTCAGGGTTTTTGGCAGACCTGGTTGACAAATTAGTAGAGAGGATAAATAAATAGAATATAAATAATCTGTGCAGCAATAATTTGAAAACATTATATAAATAATAGGCAACATGATACCCAAAACATGGTTGCCTCTTGTTCGAATCCATCGATAGAGATGGTGACTTTTTTTTACACTCAGGGCAGAAATAACTCGCCTTCTCAAAGTCCTTCAAAAGTTCAATATATTTAGAGAGATAAGTGCACAAAAGAGGTGTAAAACTGCAACCTCAATGCCTCATACACATATTCATATGAGATCATTTAGTAAACCTTCAAAATCTTATCAGAAATGTTGGCGCACTCTGAATGGACCCAGACATCACAATTATCACAACATACCTAAACAAAGAGATTAGAAAACCAGAATAAGATTTGCATCTAGAAACTCATAAACAACAGGATGTGCACAAGAACGGAAACCTAGATCATCTCACCCAGCTGCCACCATCTGAATGATGCCAGATTTGGTTGCAAACACCGCAATATTGTCTGGATTTCCTTAACTACAACATTAAAACTCCAAAGAATTAGACCTTTAATCAATAACTGCAAAAAAAATTAAAAGTCATGTTCAAATAATATGAATCACCAGAATAGAATTTGAACCAACCTTAAAACAATGTTCACACAAAAAGTTAGATTTAGTCCGGGAACCCAATATCCTTTTCACCATTCTCAACGGAAAATTCAAGCCACAGCTGTCACAGGCTCGTGAATCTCTCCTCTGATTACATATGTTCTGCAACAAAAGATTGAAATAGGTATGGAAAAAACTTTTATAATACACAATTTGACAACTGTACAGCAGTAACATGGAAAAATCCAGCAACTCAAAGCAAAGCAAAGAACTAATTTTAAAAAGCAATAACTTCAATCAACCCGATGTAAGGACCCTAAAAACTTGAAATAGCAGCCAATTGAATAAGTCTGATAAAACCAGTACGTAACAAGCAAAAAGTTACTTGCCTGCTCAGTAGTACATTCCGATTCATGACTCGAGCCAGTTGCCTCTTCAATATGATCATCATTTGTCAGAGGAACAGTTTTCAGCACACTGTTTCCAGCCAAAGTTGCACCCGCATTTTCTGCATACCCATTTTCAGCCAACACTGCCTCTTCTATTGCCATCTTAAACTCCCTAGGCTTGCTACCATGTAACTTAGTCTGCCCCTGAAATCTAAACAAGAAACAGAACTATAAGGCAACTTCACCCACTTAGCATCTACCATTATTGTAATCACAACCAACCTGTCCATATACTCATGAAAAGGAAACACCATCCCTGCTTTTATCCATCCATAATCCTGCCAGTAAAAAAAGAACTACAGTTAAGGCTCATAATTCGTCACATGGCATTTGCAATGCGCAAGTACAAGACAAAAAACAATTTACCCTCTTCCCATTCTTAGAGTAACCGAAAAACATCACACAAAGAGTGCCAGGTATACAAGCTCTTAACACTGGTTCAGGAGCCTGCCACATGGGATCAATCACAATGGCAGGCCAGGCCGGAAAATTCTTCCCACACTTTGCCCAAACAATATCATCCTTCAAAAAGCCATCCGGCTTGTAATAATCATCCTTCTTTCCTACATTTGTTTCCACATGATTCCCACCAGAAAATCCATCTCCATTATTTTCCGCTGCCAATGCAAAAGCAGACACCCCTTTATCACCCACTGTAATATTTGAACTAGTATACGGCTCCAATATTACGTTTTCCCACTTAAATCCCAAGCGTCTATGTATATGTTGCTTCTTGACTGAGTCTGTGTTCTCATAACACTCGGACACGCCATCTTCTCTCTTCAACCTCTTACTGGGAATCAAATTATCAGTTCCTGATTCGTCTTCTACGTCGGAGCTCTCGGTCTTATCTTTCTTCCACGAATGCAAAACTGAATCCTTAAACTTTGAAGGAAGTGTCTGACTGCGTCCTCGCGTAGACCTCAATAGCGGAGGCTTGGGTCTAACATCTGTCTCAGCTATTGAATTTGACTGTCGAAACAAAGCGTAAGATTTTCCATAGTTTGAGACATCTAAATTCCCAGTATCCAACTGCATTACGGGAACTGTGTATAACTCGTCGGATATTGTATTAATCTTCTCGGAATTTGCGTGCGTAGGCGAAGATTCCATGACGTAGTCTTCTATAGAGCAACGCTTTAGCCTGGGCATTGTGATTCACCTCGGTGACTCAGAAATCATCGCTTATTCTCTCAAAATCGCAGAAGAAAAACCCCTAATCGCTCCCTCTTCAAACGGATAAAACAAAGCCCACACAAATTAATCCAGAAATCTTGAAACCTATCACTGATATGTCATAAAAGTATTGGGGAAATCCCGCCGCCCAACCCCAAATTACTGACCAATTAAAACCAAAGCCGAAGAATTCCGAAGATCTAATCCACCTGTTTGATTTGTTGAACAAATCAAAAATTTCAGAAAAACAATCAAACCAAATCGAACACGAGAAAAAAAAGTATAAATCAGTACCAATTTCAAGAACCTGAGAGACAGAAAAACCTCGATTTGTCTTTCTGATGGATAGAGAAGAAGAAGAAAAAGAACGAAAGAAAGAAAAAGGTGAGAAATACTACGTCGTTGGTTGGAGTCCTAATTTACTTGGGTGTGATATTGTAGGAAGATGTACGAGTGCGAAATTAATTTATATTTGTTTTTAAGTTCATAAAATAAAAGGAAAATAATTAGAAATTAAAAAAAAAAAATTAAATAAATAAACAACGTCGAAATTATGGAGGTGGCGGGTGCTAAACTTTGCGAAAAGATTTGAAAGAGAAAACTTTGGCTCCAAGATTTTCGCAACATGGAGCGCCACACGGCCTTCGTGCGATACAGGTGGCAGATTTCGATTGGTTATTATGACAGCGTACGGAATGCTAACCGTCATTTACGTCACAGGTGATTTAGGCCTTAGAGCATCTCCAATCGAACTCCAAAACCCAAATTTGAGGTAAATTTACTTCAATCGAACACCAAAAGTAAACCCAAAATGCGTTTTATATATTCTCTCACCTCATGTAGACGCATGTTTGCGTTTCACACAGTTACAATGCGTTTGAATTTTATTAATTGCATTAAAGTTCTTTATTTTTTTCTTCAATTTCATATTACTGTATGTTTTTTTTTTATATATTCTTACTGTTGTGTTCAGACATGATAACTCGATGGTTAGGGACGTCTCCATGTACGAAATAAATAGGGCACAGAAACCCAAGACACGTCTATATCTAATATGTTGCCTTTATCATTTGAACTTTAGGGTTCCGTGATCTCTGATTTACTTTTAAGGGATTTGATACGATTTATAGATATGATTACATACAATATGAACACCTTGCCGTAGCACATGAGATGAGAAATAAACATATGCTTTATATATATATATATATATATATTACTGTAGTTGTGTTTTTAATATTAATCAATGCTTTTTATATGTACAATTATATTTTATTATTATTTTTGGTTTTGTGATTAAATATAAAACAATATTATATATATATATATTATTGTAGTTGTGTTTTTAATATTAATCAATGCTTTTTATATGTACAATTATATTTTATTACTATTTAGTTTTGTGATTAAATGTAAAACAATATTTGTAGTCTAATTTGTAAAGTTATAAAATATGTGGGTAGTATTGAAATTTGTAAAAATTTGTGTGGAAGTGAATATTACAAGATAGTCTTTTGAGTTTGAGAATGAGTTGTACGGTTGGAGAAGAATTACTGCATTTTGAGTTTGAGAATGCGTTTGCGTTTGAGAATGCGTTTCTCGGTTGGAGATGGTCTTAGGGGTCATTTGGGCCTTCGGAATCGGGCATTCGTTAGTTGTTAAACTGCCACTATCATATTGTTTTTTTTAATTTATGAAATCTAACCCAAAATCGCAGAATGAAGTTATTTTCCCACTTTTTCACAGTGAACTTACGGATAAGTTGACTTGTGAAAAAGTATGTTTACAATTTGATTATTAAACACTAGTATATTGTCACACCCCATGTGTGTGCTTGACTATATAAATTTATAATATTAATTTATATTTTAAATTTTAATAGGTGAAATTATAATGTTGGATTAAATTTTATATTATTTTTAAGAATTAAAAAATGATTTTAAGGAATAAATTTAAAATTAGGGGTAGAATGGTAAATTATGTTTGTCACACCAATCAATTTGAAAGCAGTTACTCTAACTCTCTCTCCCTTAATAAAATAGAAAGATAGCAAATTTTTGTTAATGGACTTTATAATTCAAAAATCCATTTGAAATGGGAATCCAAACAACCCCTAAGTTTATAGATTGGATCCTCTGTTCCATATTGGTGTTCCACCAACCGAATTGCGACAAGTGTACAATTGGTCAACTGAGTTTAACACTTATCGAAAAATGATTGGTGGAGTAATCCAAAACGCTAAGTTTAATAATAATTAGGTGATTTTGTACCACTGTGTTTTAAACTTTCCGACAGGTTCGTTGACAACGTCGAACTTCTATCATAAGATAATTTTTGGGCCGTTGTTCGTTAGCAATCTTGGCCCAAATTGACTTCATATCTAATTTTTTCGCATTGCTGTTGAGACTATGGTCAATTCATAACAAAATTATAATGATGATTATTGCAAATTTTCAGTCTAATCCATCTGTTAAAGGAAAAACACATGACAACTAACACCAAATCACATATTAAAGAGAACAGTGCTCTCTTTTAGCAGATTAGAAACCTCATTAATAATGTTCGAAAGGAAGATTATTGCCATTGAAACATAGGAAGATAAGGCTAAAGTAATGGACTTTGCCCCTTCGTCGCCTCAATTCGACTTTTTCCCCGTCATACCAGCAACAACCTGAGAAAAGAGAGGAGGAAAAGGAATATAGACATCTAATTAGAAAAAGGAACGCTTCGCTTCAATCAAGAGACTTGGTTGGAGGACATATTACCTAAACTATTTGGTCTACAATCATGTGTAGTAGTACTCAGTGTTTAAATAGCGTAGTGTAGCGCGTTTCGTAGCGCGAAATAGCGCAATTTTGCAGAAAAACGCGTTAAAGCGTAAAAAATATAGCGTTTTGTCCTGGAAAGCGCGAATATTTTGAGAAATATCGTAAATAGCGTGCCAAATTGCGCATATAGCGTGCCAAATTGCGCATATAGCGTGTTACACTATTTATGTTATTTTTTTGTTTGTGGGCTTATATAAACTTTAAAATATATTATTCATATATATATTGAATTTTTTTTTTATTTTAATCAATAATTGTACCATGTTTTTTATTTCATTAAATTCTTTGAGAAAATATTGGTTATTTAGTCTCATAACTATAATAATGACATAAAAAATAGCCGAACGTAGCATATTTATATTTATTATATATTATATATAATTTATTACATTATATATAGATTACCCGAAATACTCACGCAATGCGCTACTCTATTTACGCTACGCGCTACCGACACTAAAACGCGACACACTACGCTACACGCTTTTTAAAACATTGGTAGTACTACAACCAATGGAAGCAAAAAGTGGATCAGGGTTTAAGTGTGTGCTATCGATAGGCCAAGGACACACACATATGTCAACAATGGCAATGCTCTCAGAAAGGTGAGCACAGCCGTTACCCTGTTCTACTTGAGCATAAACTCTCTCTCTCTCTCTCTCCCTCTCCGAATTGGTAAATGTAAGACTAAGTAACAGAAATCTTGGCATTTGAAAACTCACTGAACACTTATGGAAAAAGGGAGGAGAGCGAACGAAAGCTTAGACAGAACAAAGACTTATGATATGATGCAATTGAGATGATACAGTTCACAATATTGTATAGTTCATTATCAGCAGATGGGGGAAAAATATACTACTTAATTTGATGTCATCATGCAGATCTGACTTCATCCACTAAAAAGACAACAGACACGACCTTTCACTCTCATGGACAACTAGCAAACATTTTCGATGGGTAACATCTGCAACTAAATCATTACAACCGTAAATAGCAATTAAGATGCAGCAGAACCAACATTTCAACTCAGCAGCAAAACTTTAGAGAATTGGAGGAATCATAAGCTTTCGAAATGGAGAAAGATACAGTGATGCAAACATGAACTTGGTCTCTTATGCAATAAACATTCCTAACTAAAGGGATAAAAGAGAGAAATCAAAGAAGCCACTTACATCACTTAAAGCTGGCGGAGGCACTTGCTTCGATGTCTCAAAAGAGTCCAGTATTGGCCTCACCACTGCTGCTGGAAGGAAAAGCCCTGTGAAATCAACTACTTCAGATATGTATTACAAATCCCAGTAAACGTTTTCGCACAAACACCTCTCTTAGAATTGACTGGCCACATCTTCAGCAATCAATATATACGAAGCATAATTACAATCAATACTCCTCCTAAGATGGGATGAAAAGCAAAGATTCATTTATGCTTCGTGATTGCCTGCTTTCCAAGGAACTGAAGGAATTACTGAAATAATATAACCACTAGGACCTTTTCGCGGGCTCAATGGAAAAAAGGAACATACATACTTCATTGACGCGGAAATCGCAGCATATCATGATTTTTGTGACTATTACAGGAAATAGGTGAATTCCAGCCCGTCTGATAGCTGGGTGGAATCTAGGGTTTCTAACCCAATATTACTACTTGTTCTTTCAAGATCGATTCCAATTACAAAATCGGAATACGAGAGAATTGGCAAATCAAGTTACTAACCAACACCGGCGATTAGGCAAGAAGCAGCAACAACAGGCTCTTGAATGACAAACATCTTCAGCTTTTCCATTACAGGCATTTTGATTGTCTTCCTTCAATGGTCGTGTTATTTTCTTCGAATCGATTTCTTCGATCTTCTCAATGGCGACCTGTTCTAAAGATGAATTTTCAGTGGCTTCACTTGATGGGCCTATTCTATCGTGTGGTCCAATACAAATTTAGCCCATTCCATAAACTGGCCCTTTACTATTTACATATCTTTTTCTACCGGGTAAAGTAAAGTGTATCCGGTTAAATTTAAGGGTATATTTGAATTCAGGCCCCGTCAGAAGTTTAATTTAATATTCAGGCCCTATCATATTAACTTTAGTTTAAAGGACAAAATTTCTGTATAATTTAGAGATAAGGACCTAACTTAAAAAAGTGGTATGAAAGTTATGAACTCGTATATGATGATTGCTTTGTGTTATAAACTTCAGCATATTGTTATTTCAGAACAATGAAGTGGTACTGCAGAAATGAACTGGTATCGGATGATCATTAACTGGTACCATGATCGTTTTGTGTAACAAAATTTCTACATATTGTTATTTCAGAGCAATGAAGTAGTAATGCATAAATCGGGTCCTTAAAACTAAATTTTTTCCTAATAGGGCCTGGATCCTAAATGAAACTTCTAATGGGGCCTGAAATGGAAAGCCCCCCTCTAATTTAAACGCATCTTACTACCCAATGCTATTTTTATTCCGTAAACCATTTGTACTCGTCTAAATTTAGCATCGTACCCCTATTGTTGTCTAAAACTAAGCATTGTACCTCCCGAATAGGGGATAAAAATACAAAGAGGCATGTAATTAAATAAACCATAAGGTGTTTTAAGAAATTTACTAATCACAAGGGACTTTGGCGTTTAATTGTTAAACCACAGGTGGGGTTATATGTAATTTAGCATTTTATATATTGGATTATCCATTTTGACGTATGGGCTTGCACCACACGAGCACTGGGCCGGGGATGGACTTGCGGACTACACATCTAAAACTTAAGAAAAAAAGTTTAAAAAAAAGAACCGAGTCTGGCTGGTAAGACCCGCTAGACCTGGCTTATCCGGGATTTTGGGCAGAAACATGCGTCAGGTGCGTAAAAACGGTGTGGATTCCTGTCAAACCACTTTGTTAGGACATTTTGGTCTCCGATTAAATATTTGCCCGAAAAATGACGATAATAAATAAAAGAGAAGACAAATAAATTTGGACAGTGAACACGAGAATTTACGTGGTTCGGTCAGAATTGCCTACGTCCATGGGCCGGAGGGAGAACTTATTATATGGAGATATTACAGACATGTACACCTCGTAAAGAGGATATGTAGAAAAGCAATCACAGAGAAAAAAATGAGCGGACTGATAGAAGATTTAGTTGTTGTGGTGGCGTGTTTACCTTCGATCCAATTCTCAAAATTATAGGCAAAAGCTTGCCCTAATAATGCATGTGAACACATCAAAGATTTTCTGCCCACATTTGAATGTTGAATACGACAGCCGAAAGAACTTCTCTTCTTTTCATTAGTTTTTTCCTTATCTATAATTATTCAACCCACTTGCCCGTAAGGTCACGTCACGCCAACACACTTCAGACCCGCCCTGTTGTCATTCCAAATAAAGGTCTCTAAGGAAGTCTAACCCTTAACCTCAAGCATCAAATGTCACAACTCTATCCTATCTACTTCATTGGGGATTATCTGTTCTTTTATTAATATTAAAAAATTTCATTTCTAACATATTGAAATACCAATATTTTCTCTAGTTTTGAACTCTCTCACCTATATCTATATATCTATATAGATATATATATTATATATATTATCTTAACATGGGAAACAGTTGTCCTCCAGACAGTGTAAGTCGCAGTGTTGATAGTACTAGCCTGTAAATTAGGCCAACCAAGTAAACCACATTATAACAAGATCATGTATATAGATTGTTGGGTTTCGCTAGGCCGCACGAGACGATCGCAACAAAAATATACATTTATGGCATAAATGTTTGCCCCGTTGATTCCTCTAGCGATTGTTGGGATCGCCATCTTTTAAAATCACGTAGGTTGTACATTTTTGCTTTGTTAGGATTTAGAATATACATATTCCTTAGCTTCTTTTTAGCGACGAAAGGAGGGGGAATCAATTCCCGGCTATTGGCGAACACCGTCTTCGTAAGTTCGTCGTAGACGTCACCGTACTCGTACTCGATGTAGGGATTCAAATGTCTCCCCTCTAATTGAGTCCATCTTTTGGAGTATGACGCCGGAATGATTTCTTCACTAGTCGAAAAAATCCCGGTATGTGATATTTTATATATGAAAGGAATACTACAAGAAAACTAATTTCTTTTCTAATCACACGTTGATGAGAGGCGTGATGGTGGTGAGAGCTTAGGACTGCATTTCGTGTGTGTCTCTCCTCTATGCCTTATTACATGACATATATTAGTCAAAACCGTTCTTAATATTCTTTTTATTCAAATCATCAAGAGTAATAAACACAGATGGCCGTTTCAACTAATTGATATATTAGCCACGGTCCTTTCATATCTTTTATTATCACCTTAAATTCAAAATTTGAAAGATAATACCATGTCTTTTAAGGCAATTAACTCTTATTTACTTGGTCACGATTTGCCTTTAACGTGTGAGAGAAAAACTTGTATTGGGCTTTAACTTGAATTTTAAGTCTAACTTAAATATAATTATTAATTCTATAATTACTAGATTAATATATAAAGCCCAACTAATCAATCATATTGATCATTTTATTCGTTCAATTAAATAACATATTATTTAATATATTTAATTCAACTATCGAATTACATAATAATCCAACTATTGAATATCAATTTCATATGTCATCCTCCAAAACTTCGTGTGACCCTTTTAGGTTCACGATCAACACTAGTAGTGGATTTACAACTCCTTGTGATCAACTTAAATTAACTTCTTAATATCAAGAATCCACATATCACAGTAACACCTAGCAAGTAGCGTGAATTACCTAGTGCTAAGTGAAATAGCGAGTAAACATTTTCAATTGCAAGTGCATATACGTAAAATCTTTTCAACGACTAATTTCCCCATTAGACCGTGGGCATGGAAATTATAGTCGAAGCCCAATTGATCTAATATCTTCTACTCCATTTCAAATTTAAATGATTCTTTTATGAATCTCAATTAGTCGTGCCTTGGCCAAGGTCTTGAATCATAAACTATGAAAAACATATAAAATTCACTCATTAAATAAGTGCGAATTCTATGTTGGCTACAGAGAAATCACCATACACACTGATACAATACTCAAAACATCCCTTTGTAATTGTCGAGCAATCAAAGTATAAATCTAAGTAAAGCACAATACACACAAGACTACTATCGTGCCTCAAGTCAGAGAACTAGTCATGTACTATCGCAACACGAAAATTCTCACTCGACAAATGTTTCCAATTAAGAATTTCTCGTCGAGTCATGTTCAATGAACTTGTTCCCCAACAAGCATTAGCATATATGCATTTGTGTCACACGCTAATGCTAATGGAACGTACATCCTCGTCTAATAAGCATGCAACATATGCACAAGTCTTTTCGGGTTATTCAATGTCTTGTCTTGAAATACCACCGACTTGGAACTTATTGAAGATCACAGCCTAAGACATAATTCCATGATCACCATCAAATGCGTAATCATGTCCTTCAGCTTATAATGATCTAAGGACTTTATCATAATGTATCAGCATAAGATAAAACAATGCCTTTTATTTGATATAACTTCCAATAAATTATCTTTACAAGTAAAAACATCCAATCAAGTTGGAACATTGGGCATTCTACTCTAACAATCTCCCACTTGCCCTAGTTCCAATTACCCATGTACTTCAGGCCCATATTCTCGATCGAGATGCCCATCGAATACATTATTTGACAAGGAAATAGTCAGGGGGGCCTGCTATGTTTTCTGCTGAAACAACTCGATCTACTACGACATCGCCTCTACCAATGATCTCTCTAATCAGGTGGTATCATCTCATAATGTGTTTGGATCTTTGATGAGATCTTGGCTCTTTTGCTTGCGCTATAGCTCCATTGTTGTCACAATATACCATTATTGGATCCACAACTGTTGGGACTACACTCAACTCTTGGGCAAAGTTCCGCATCTAAACAACTTCTTTTGCTGCATCTGATGCTGCAGTGTATTCAGCCTCAGTTGTAGAGTCAGCAGTCGTCTCTTGCTTGGAATTTTTCCATCTAACTGCAGCTCCATTCAAGGTAAACAAGTATCCAGACATTTATTTTGAGTCGTCTTTATCGGAATGAAAAAATAGAGTCAGTAAACTTCCAGTTTCAGTTCTCCATCGCCATATATCAAAAAAAATATCCTTAGTTCTTCTCAAGTACTTCAGGATCATCCTAACTACTTTCCAGTGTTCTTAACCTAGATTAGACTGATACCTACTCGTAACGCTTAGAACATGAGCTACATCAGGCCTAGTACATAACATTGCATACATAATGCTACCAATAGCAGATGCATAAGGGACTCTAGCCATTCTTTCTCTTTCTTCAGGCGTCTTAGGGGACATAGCCTTAGAAGTGAAACACCATGACTCATTGGGAGGTATCCACGCTTTGATTCCTCAATGCTAAATCTCTTTATCACCTTGTCTATGTACATCGATTGGGATAGTCCGATCATCTTTCCTGACCTATCTCTATAAATCTTTATCCCTAGTATAAAAAATGCTTCTCCCCAAATCTTTCATGGAAAAACTGTTTAGATAACAAGTCCTTGTTGACTGCAACATTCTTATATCATTCCCAATTAGTAGAATGGCGTCAACATAGAGCACTAAAATGCCACTCCATTTCCACTAACCTTCTTATAAACACATGGTTCATCCGGATTTTTATGAAAAGCAAATATTTTGATCGATTCATCAAAACGAATGTTCCAACTCCTTGAAGCTTGTTTAAGTCCATAAATGGACCTTTGAAGTTTGCAAACCATTTGCTCACTGCCACTAGATTTTCGCATATAAATCTCTTCCTTAATATTGCCATTAAAAAGGCAGTCTTCACATCCATTTGCCATATATCATAGTCATAATACGTAGCTATCAGGATACGAATGGATTTAAGCAATGCTACTGGTGAAAAAGTTTCATCGTAATCAACACCTTGTTTTTTTAGTATAACCTTTTGCAAGCCGATGCGCTTTATAAGTACTTACTTCTCCATCTACTCCAAGCTTTCTGCTTGTATACCCATTTACAGCCAATCGGTACAATACCTTGTAGTGGGTCTACAATGGTCCATACCTTGTTCGAGTACATGGTGTCCATCTTGGACTGCATTGCTTCTCGCCATTTATTAGAGTCAATGTCCGACATTGCCTCTTCATAGCTTCTTGAGTCATTATCCAAAAGGAGTCCCTCTTCTTTGTTCTCTAACAATAGGTTCAGTCTATCAGGCGCCTTTTGAAACCCTGACAGACTTCCTAAGAGGTTGTGTCTCAGATGGTTCAGGCTCAACCTATGTGTTATTTGTGAAAACATGTGGTATACTTTGTGGTTCATTTTCTTCTCTAAGTTCTACGGATTCGCCACTGTTTTCAGAAAGGAACACTTCCTCTAAGAAAGTAGCATTCCTCGAAACAAACACTTTTTATTCGGAGGGATCGTAGAAATAGTATCCTATAGACTCTCTTGGATATCCCACAAATTTACAGAAAATAGATCTCATGTCCAATTTATCTCCCACTTGCTGCTTCACGTAAGCAGCACAACCCCATACTTTGAGATACTTGTAAAAGGGTGTCTTGCCCCACCACATCTCATAGGGTGTACTTGGTACATCTTTGGTTGGCACTCTGTTCAGTAGATGTACCGCTGTTTCTAAGGCATAGCCCCAAAATAAAAAAAGGTAAAGTAGTGAAACTCATCATTGATCGAACCATGTCTAACAAGGTCCGATTCCGTTGTTCAGAAACTCCATTAAGTTGTGGAGTACTAGGAGGAGTCCACTGTGACTGAACCCATTCTCTTTTAGATAATCAAGAAATTCAGTGGTCAAGTATTCGCCTTCTCGATCATATCAAAGAGTCTTTATGCTACGACCACTTTGTTTATCTACTTCAGATCTAAATTCCTTTAAACTTTTCAAAAGCCTCAGATTTATACCTCATAAGGTATACACAACCGTATCTAGAGAAATCGTCGGTAAATGTTATGAAGTAGTGATAGTTCCCTCTTGCACCAACACTTACTGGCCCACAAACATCTGTATGAATAAGATCCAACAGACCTTTGGCTCGCTCCACTTGTCCAACTGGTGACTTGGTCATTTTCCCTTAAGACACGACTCACATGTAGGCAACTTATCCTCTCCCCTAAGGACGAGTTTTTGCCCTAACTTGTGAATCCTCTTTTCAAATGTATGACCCATCTAGTGTTGACCTTTTTGGTTCATGAGAGTTAGAGATTTTTAATTAACTATGTAACTATAATGACATTAGGTCTATAAATTAAGCAATTCGATAAATGATCAATATAATGTCTAAGTACATGATAATAGTCGATCATGCATGAATTATGAGCTATAAAATGGTTAAAGTGTCAATATTTGATTCACATGTGATTCTGTGATTTATTGGTGAAACTATGTGATCGCATGTTATAGCGTCTCACATGCTACGATATAACGTTACGGGCTATTTTATGGAAATAAGGTATGAAATATCATACTCAGTTATATATGGAAAATATGCAGTCTAAATATGGAACGTGATATATCCGTTGAGAATCGTTTATTCCTGAATGAAAATCTCATCTAGATTTTTTGAATGCATCACATTGATTTAATTGTGCGAAATCAAATTAATATCTTAGAATATTATATTTAGGAAAGATTTGATCGATAAAATTTGTGGATAGATGCTAATATATAGGGTATGTGCTGAAATGGATGTAATCTCTTAAATATGGAAAGTTATGCCATGATATGTTAATTCGACAAGATGTGATCTGATCTGATGCTATGTGCTAAATATGGTAAATATATTGATTTAATGCTATCTTATATGCTAAACATGGAAATTAAATCTGGAACGATGTATTCTATAAACTGATAGCAGGGAATCACATATGGAAAGTTCTGTTATGGTAAATATAATTGAAATAATTGAAAATGCCTAGAGAACGAATCTGAGCCTTTATGTGGAATATAATCATGCTAATTAAAGCTTATGACCGTTGTGACGATTTGTGATAAGCATGATTTACATGGCATGTTGACGACTCAAAAAATTGCATGGATGATGTACTTGATTTCGTAATTAATCTCTGATTTGAGTTTCCATGTGAGTGCTGAATGAAAAAGTTTTATATATGAGCAACACTTCATATTTTTCGAGTTACTTAGAATTTGCGAAAGTACAATACGAGACTTTTGAGCAGAAACCTTATATAGAGATTCTTGAGCGTTCACTTGTGATAGCTTTCTGCCTACCTGAGCGATCACTTGCGAAGTACTCACTGTATTGAGATATTCCAACTCCCACCATATATTCTGTCTTCGGACGTGAACAATACCAAGGAGGCAAGGTCGACGTTTACGCAGACGTGAAAAGGAAGGACGAGTTCCGGGGGCCCTTCGGTAGCGAGCTGTGTTCTGACAAGAATTGGAGATTTCGAGAAACAAAACTCGGCGTGTGGTAACCTAGTGTGTCTAGTGCTCGACTTGTTTCGGTTGTTATTGGTCTTATCATTCTGTTTTGTATCCAGCTATGGTGCATTATAGTGATTGATTAAACTCTTGAGGAGCAAACCTCAAGGATATGAGTAAACCCCAGTTGGAGATATAACCTCTATAAAAATCCTGTCTCGCATTTACTTTACAGTTATTTCCTTTTTGCAGTGAGACAGAACCAATACACATCTGACGTAACTAGGATATATCAGGCATACTCAGCACGAGCACTAATAGGCATCTCGAAGTCACTACATCGTAGGATTTGTGAAAAGAAGAAGCATAAATTTTTATAAGCCTAATTCACCCCCTCTTAGGCACATTTTTATCTTTATTTGATATCAGAGCTGGTTACTCAATGGGCCTAACAAGCCTGAGGTAAAGATCTAATGGCTTCTTCGAGTTTTGATGTTTTTGCAGAGGGACAATCCCATTCCAGGCCACCACTCTTCGATGAACCAACTATGCCATATGGAAAATCCGTATGAAGGAATTTCTGCTTGCTGAGACTATGATATATGGGATATCATCACTACTGGACCATACAATCCCAAAAGGGCGGATTGAACTCCAAAGAAAGGTTATGACTATGATACAACAGACAAGCAAGGAATATCGCAAAACGCCAAAGCAAAGAACACGATCGCTTGTGCACTTACAAGAGAAGAATACAATCAATTGTGTGAGCTCATGCGCATCTGCCAAAAACATGTGGGACATGCTTCAAGTCACACATGAGGGAACCACTCGAGTTGTACAAGAAAGAATAACACTCCTAACTCACCAATATGATCTGTTCAAGATGGAGGACACTGCGACTATAAGCCACATGTATGCAAGATTCATGAACATCATCAATCAAATGTTTTCTCTCGGCAAGAAAATATCTGATGGTGAGAAGGTGCGAAAAATCTTGAGATCTCTTCCAAGAGAATGGAGTCCTAAAGTAACTGCCATCTACAAAGCAAAGGACTTGGACGAGCTATCGGTCTCGGAACTGATCGGATCTCTAACCACATACAAGATGACCCAGATCTCCGTAAAAGAGAAACCACAAGTCAGAAATCAACCAAATATTGCCTTCAAAACTGAACAAAAAATAACTCTGATAGTGAAGAAGAAGATGAGGAAGACATACTGGAGCAGATCGCCATGCTAACAAGAAGATTTGAAAAATCTCGACTGAGAAGAAAATTCAAAGGAAACTCCAAGTTCCAACCGAGAAACATGGGAATATTCTCATCCGGGAACAACGTTCAGAAATGCTTTAAATGCAACAAGTCAGGCCATTTTGCCTCAAACTGCCCAATGGAGAATGGAGACAAAAAGATAAAGAAGCAGAAAGCCATGGTCACAAACTGGGAAGAGGCTGGACGGCCTACATGGCTGCCGATGATGATCAGGTATCTTCCTCGTCCACTATTAAAAAATACTTATTCTGAATGAACTATATGCTAGGAAAGACGAATCTCATGATAACGCTTCCTCAGTCCTTGAAGTAGATGAAAAGGAAGAGATGTTTGAAATAATTCAAAATGCAGAAAGGAAGATTAAGTCGCTCAACTCTCAAGTAAAGAGATTAGTTAGATAACATGATGACATAGCAAGAGAGAAGCACCAAACGGATCTAGAAAATGCATGTTTAAGAGCCGAGCTAGAAACCCTTAAGGAAGAAAAAGCCTCGTGTAATTGTGAAGAGCTTAGAAAGCAAAATAGTGATATATCAAAAGACATCTCTATTCTTAAGAATGCCCTAGAAGAAAAAACATGCACTGTTGATAAACTTCTCGAAGGAAAACTAAATCTTGATATGTTACTCAGTATTCCTAGAAATATTGAAAAATCGGGGATAAGATATTCCATGACACATAAACATGTTGCACCACCAACTGTTAGAAAGCCTAAGTGTTTTTCATGCGGCCGTCACGGCCGTTACTCTAATAATTGCTTTTTGAAGAGAGCTGATAAATCTAGATATGTTTGGAGGTCAAAGAAGTTCCCTGATAATCAAGTCTCTAACACTGGCCAACCTGTGTTTAAGAGATAACAGTGTGACACATGATATATCACGTGTTAACAGGGTTACTTTGGTACTAACCTTTTGGGACCCAGTCAAAGTTGGGCACCTCAGAAAAGAACTTATTCATGCACGTACAAAGAAGAAGATCCAGCAAGAAAAATAAGTTGTATCTCGACAGTGTGTGTTGCCACCATATGACAGGTGATATCAGTAAGTTTGTGTCGATGAAAGCATATGACGGAGGATATGTCTCATACGCCGACAACACAAAAGCTAAGATCATTGGTGTTGGAACTGTCGGTAACACTTGACATACTACTATAGATGACGTATGGCTGGTTAATATTTAGAACATAACCTCATTAGCATCAGTCAACTATGTGATAAAGGTCATACGCTTACCATTGAAAATGGTAAGTGTGTTGCTAGAAATGAAAATAAGGTGATATTTAGTGCATCTCGGGATAAAAATATCTATTGTGTTACTCTTAATGATATAACTGACTAGAATGTCAAGTGTTTAGAATTTTCACAGGATAACACCTGGTTGTGGCACAGACGCTTAGGACATGGTAACATGGAACTACTGTCTCACATTACAAGCAATGCACTGGTACGAGGTGTTCCTCGCATAAAGTTCGTCAAGGACAAAACATGCAAAGCATGCCAATTGGGTAAGCAGACCAAGACATCGTTCAAGGTAAAGAATGTGATAACCACATCCAGACCACTAGAACTACTTCATCTCGACCTTTTTAGTCCTGTTCAGACGATGTCTCTGCGAGGTAAAAGATATATGCCTTTGTCATTGTTGATAGAGCCGTCAATATTACCCGCGGTCAGCGGGCCGGCCCGCCCCGCCGGGCTCCAATTTTTCGGGCCCGCCTCCTGCTCCGTGCGAGCCGCGTGCTTCGGCAGGCCGGCCCGCCACTAATAAATATTATATATAATTGATAAATATATATTTATATATAAATTATATAATTTTTTATATAAGTTATATATATTTTTTTATTTTTTTGGTGATTTTATAATTTATAAAATTAAAAGATAAATTAACTAGAAGTTGAAATATATTAATATATTATTTATTTATTTTTTGATTTTCAATTTTTTTTTAATTTACGCGGGCTAAGCCCGCCGGGCCCGCGGCCCGCCAGTTGGCGGGCTAGCACGCCCCGCCCCGCCAGTGAGTGGGCTTTGGCGGGCTACGGGCCGGCCCGCCTTGCCGGCCCGTTTTGACAGATCTAATTGTTGATGATTGGGTGATTTTTCTTGCATATAAGAATGAGCATTAGATAACTTAGAGGCTTGAAAATGAAAAAGAAATGAACTTATCCAGGATACGTAGTGATAACGGACTAGAATTTGATAGTAAGTCATTTGCATCATTCTGTAATCAATATGATATAGTCATAACTTCTCTGCCCCCATAGCACCTCAACAGAACGGCTGTAGCGCCCCGTTTCCTATTACCTTTTTATGCAGCTATAAAATATTCATATAAAATTTTTCGCGATTTCCATAACCATTTCTTTTAACAAAACGGGTGCGTACATCCGGTCTAGTTCCTTTAACAATAATGTACATATATGTACCTATCATACGAGTCACAAAATGCAACAGTCTAAATCCATTTTTATTCTACATGCTAACGATGAACCAGAGGGAGCAGGGGGAGAGCGTCATCGGCCAACCTTGAATCCATGCTTTGTATGATGATGCGTTCTACGTAGCCTGCTAATTATCTACAACAACCGTGAAGACACCGATTCAGAGTATGATCGCAACATGTTAACTAATAACATACAAGTAATAAGGTAAACAGTAGTCCATCCATTTTCGTAAATACCATACCCGTTTTCAATCATGAAATCATCGTTCACATAATCGTCATTCATACGATCCGTAGATCACAAGCCATTCTATATGTCCGTTTATTTTGATACTCCCGTTATAGACTAGTTAGACTGTATTGTACGCCCAGTCGGCGCCCACGCATGGGACTCTGTAACCATGTCGTAATCCCCCTATTTGTAGGGATACGTGTTGCCTGTACAGGACTCTGTAAAATCCCCCGATTTGTAGGGATATATGCCGTAGCATCCGTATCATACCATCTGTAGTCGTAGCAGTCATAACGGTTTCTCCCTTATTTTATATGTATGCAATGCTATATAAAATATCTTATATGACATGTAAATCATAGGAAAGCACTTTACGGTTACATAATTCACATCGATCCATGAAAAGCATATAAAGCACATTTTAGTCAATTAATCCATATAAAGCATGTAAGCACCTCATGCACATAAGGTACATGTTGCAAATCATACTCACAAGTTTCGCCTATTTTCTTCGCTTGCTTAATCAGCTTTGCCCTTGCCCTTATCGGACTCCCGACCTATACAATTATTTTATCCGTAAATACAAAGTTCCGATAGTGACATGCATGCGTGATATGCATGCTTTATTATGCATAATCGTTCCTATCCGTAGCCTTTATCCGAAACCCTAACTTATTTTATAAAACCCTAAATATCGAACATTTTATGTGATATTAAAATTCCTTATATCTGTATTTACAATTCTCTTAATTTCAAAATTTCATTAAGTTCGGTATTCTTATTATTATTATAAAATTCCCGTGTATCTCGAAAGTCTACTTAATAACATTATTTAGTTTCGAAATCATATCTCGAAATTCTATCTAACAGGATTTCTAAATCTCGAAACCATATCTCGAAATCTTTCGAATTTATTTCAAAATTGAATATCGAAGTCTTTCTAATCTATCTCGAGATTTTTACCTAACTCGAGATTATATCTCGAGATTTACTAAATAAAGGATGTCGAAATGTACTATAGAAGATTTCGAGACATCACGACATTATCCAACCAATTTTGACATCTTATGTCGAGATCTTCAATTTGATATCGAGATAGTTGAGTTTCAAATGGACAACACATTTCGACATCTTCCTCGCTAATTTCGAAATCTATCTAGTTCATATCCTCGAATATATGCCTTAGCTTTAAAAGCATATCTCGAAATCTCATTCCAAAGTTAATCAGAATCTGGAAAACTTGAAGACACAATTTTCTTTCGAAATTTCCCAAAATTCGATCAAACCCTAACTTTCTTAAAAATATGAAAATTTCTTCAAAAGATTCAACTCCTTCCAACTCTAACATGTGTCCTAATATTAAAATTATCCAACTAAATAGATATGCAATCCTTTCAATAATCTAGGAGAAATTCTAAGAACCAAAATCACATTCTGTCGAAAGCCATACACTCGTAATCATGCTAAGTATTCATACATTGAAATCATATATTTATGTAAAGATACTTAAACTGCCAAAACATTTTCCTCTAATAGCTTCGAACATTTAAGTAGTATGTTCCAATACCGAGAACTATCGAATTAACAGAATTATCTACTTAGGATTGAAAACTTTATACACTTAATTGAAATGTTTCAAATTATAACAAACCCTAAAAATCCAAAGTCGATGTAAGATATAGACTAAGCAACTTTTCATGCTCATGAGCACTTCCAACAATATGAGCTCGTAATTAAAACGTAAATCCAAAGTAAGAAATCATACCTTAAAACTAGTTTATGAATACCTTCTTGAATATTTTTGTTTACTTTCCAAGGTTGTTTTTGATAGTTTAGCAAATGAATTATTAACTCCCTTCTTATCCTTATAGCTTGCTTGTATTAGTAATCAAGTGACATCAACCCCCTTTATTGATACTTATCATAAGTTTGTCTAATACACATTATATTATTATTATTATTATTATTATTATTATTCTACTTTCCCTTGAAGCTAAGTTTTCGATATGTTGATATTTATATATAGATCTCGACATCTCTTTGAGTAATCACTTCTTATCTCGAGATCAAAGTCTTCGATGTTTAGCTCTATAAATTATTTAAATTGCTACTAAAGGGATCACGAGATCCTTGGTTGAAAAATTTCAAGATCTTCATAGAACAAAATTTCAAAATCTTTGTTCAACGAGTTTCGGCACTATATTTGAAGGGTTTCGAATTTCTTCTTTAGCCATACTTAAATATCATTTAAATATTTCTTCCACTTTAAGGAATTTCAAGAATATCATCACACTTCCTAATTTATTTAATTACTTTAATTAATATATAAAGTTCCTCAAAACCTGAGAAAAACCCTAGGAATTTCATACTTAGAAAATTCTAACTTCCATAACATTCATTTCCTCACCACTTGTATTTCTTTAAGAACCTAAGACTATAATACTTTAAATACCTTATTCTATACGTACCTCTTGTTTTAAAATAACTTATATGAATACATGAATTTATGTGAATGCATGAAATTATAATATGAAGTTTCGGTTCCTAACAACGGCGTAGTTGAACCGAAAAACAGAGTGTTACAGGAAATATCCAGATCGATGTTACATGAGTATGATATTCCTAAGCGGTTCTGAGCGCAAGCTGTTAGTACAGTTTGTTATGTATCTAATCGCGTTTTCCTTAGGCCAATATTAAAGAAAACCTCTTATGAAATCTGGCATGGTAGAACTCCAAATATAAGATACTTTCATGTGTTTGGATGTAAGTGTTTTATTTTAAACGACAGAGATAAAAGAGGAAAATTTGATTCTAAGGTAGATGAACGGATATTCCTTGGTTACAGTCTTCATTCTAAGGCTTATCGTGTTTATAATAAAAGGAAACAGACTGTTCAGGAATCTATACATGTTACTTCCGATGAGATTCCTAACGCATATGCTACTGTTGAAGAAGGTATATATTTGTTTTGTGCAGAATTACAGGGCAATAAAGATAGTGAGGATGATATTCCAACAGACGAAAACATTGATACACTGGAACCAGAGGCTGATGAACATCAACGCAGAAAATTCAAACATGCTTCCAGCCATCCAACAGATCAAGTGATAGGGAATATCATATCTGGAATTAAAACTCGAGCAACTTCATTAAATCAGGATACGGAGGAATCTCACGATGTACTACTTTCAATGATGGAACCAAAGACCGTCTGAAGCCCTAGACGATATATCATGGGTCTCTGCCATGGAGGATGAGTTATCACAGTTCGAAAAGAGCCAAGTATGGACACTCGAGGAGAGACCAGACGAAAAATCCATCATAGGAACAAAATGGGTCTTCCGCAACAAACTCGACGAACACGAAGGAATTTGAGATGAGCTTAATGGACGAAATACAGCAAGGAGTTGCTGACAAAATTCGGGATGAGTGATTCCAAAGCGATTTCCACCCCCATGCATTAGACCACCAAAATAGACAGTGATGAATCAGGTACACCAGTTGATCAAACACAATATCGAGGTATGATTGGAAACCTTCTTTACTTATCTGCAAGTCGACCTGATATTATGTTTGCTGTTGCTATGTGTTCGAGATATCAGTATGACCCTAGGGAATCTCACTTGATAGCAGTCAAGCGTATACTTAGATATATCAAGGGTACTGTTAATTTTTTGTTTGTGGTACTCTCATATGGATGAATTCCCATTAATGGATATTCCGATGCCGACTATGCCGGCTGTAGGGAAGATAGGAAAAGTACTAGTGGAACCTGCCAATTACTTGGAAATTTCCTGGTAACTTGGTCTAGTAGAAAGCAAAATGCCGTCGCCCTCTCCACAAACCGAAGCTGAATATATGGCCTTAGAAAATTGTTGTCAACATGTTTTTTGGATGAAACAAACCCTTAGTGATTTTGGATTAGGTTATGACAAATTTCCTACTAGCATTAGTGCCATTAGCGAATCCCGTGCATCATTCTCGTACTAAGCATATAGAGGTTAAACATCATTTTATACGAGACCATGTTCAGATGGGGAATATCAGTATGGAATTCGTAGGACAAATGATCAGCTTGCTGATATCTTCGCGAAGCCTCTAATAGAGGCAAGATTCTGCGACATCCGTGATCGATTAGGAGTCATCGAGCTAAATAAGGTTAGTAAACTTGCCTAAATTCTGCCATTTATTCTATAATGTGTTATTTTTTTTATAGAAACTCGTAGTTATCCTATTCAGATATATCCTTTCAGCCTCTAGACTATTTTATGAATCTCTGATTTTATAAACCTTATCCTTAAGTGCGATATTATTTTAGGAAAAGATTCGTAGTTATCCGATTTTAAGATCTTTCTTAGCCATCTATATTATTTTAGGAAGAAATTCACAAAGATCATATTTCAGCCCTTAAGTTAGTTTAGGAAAGTCGGATATTCAAAATCTTTCCTATTCAGCTCTTTCCAATCCTTTCCTAAATTAAGATATCCCGTCAAATCACTCTGAGATCCCTGACTCACTGACAGACAGTTTTCTACTCTCCCCTTTGAAATCCAAATTTCGAATTTTGAAATCTCATCCATATCCATTCCTCAAATAAACCGTCCTATCTTTTTTAAAATCCAAAACCACTTTCAAACTTCATATCGATCCTCAAATCATCTTTTCCAAAACCTTCCTCAATCATCAACTCCTTCAATATGGTGAAAACGACCGAATCCAAAACTGCCGCCGCGGAATCATCAAGCCGCAAATGAAAAGGAGCCCATGTTCGACCGAACTCCATCCGATCCTCCTCAATCACCCAAACCAGTCTCGCCCTCACCAATTTCTGCTCGGGAAACTCGTTCCAAAAACCAATTTTCCGAGAAAATCTCTTCTCCTGCCAAGATTGCCAAGAAGAAGAAGAAGAAAAGTAAGAAACAAGCTACTCCATCGCTCGAACCGGAAAACTCTGCTTCAACCCAAGAAGTTCCTGCCAAAACCTAGAAACAGCCATCACCAACCCCAACTCCTGAGAAATCTCCAACCCCACTTGAAGAAGTTCAGCCATCTCCAAGACATACCACAAAAGAATCTGACATACCGACTATTGATCTTTCCAAACCCAATGAGATTCCCTGATGTAGCGCTATTTCTGGAAGAAAGTGCCAAAACCAACTACAAGAGCTTCAGTAAAAGGGATATCGTCAGAAGTCGTGGCGTTGCATTGATCAGTTGCCTTCGGGAACGGTTATCACATGGCTGAAAGACATTGGCTGGGGGTACTTCGTTAGCATCAACAAATCCTACTATCCTGAGGCGGTCAAGCTGTTCTACGCCAATTTCACTCATATGTGCTGGGACACAGATTCACTTGGACCAAGAAGATGAATGAGATGCCAGGAGTGATGAAGTCTTCTGTCACTATGACATGAATGACTGGTGGCTCGCTGACGATTTCGACCTCAGTGATGTCCTTCGTACCCGCTGGAATACCCGCAACAAGCCATGTTTCTCCGATGGCGAAGCCCTAAATCAGTTACCCATCGTCTATTTCTTCCTGCACAGGATTCTAAATATGACACTGTGGAGCGGGAAGATTGGTAGCGAAAGCCACTCAACGACGATGAACTTCATGAGAACTTTCGCTGTTTATATGATATCCCAAAATCGGAAGTTCAACCTCGGCTACTTCATCATGAAGCACATGATCTACGCCTATGAGAACAGCGACAAGCCACTGCCCTACGGGATGTTAGTCACTCATTTCTTTGAGTGCGAAGGAATAGTCCTGCCGCCAGCATGGGAAGACAAGGCCAGACACGTTGTTGATCTGATAACTCTGAGGCGAATGGGGATACATCACTTGAAAAACGGTTGCTTCAAGGCGAAATATAAGAAATCAGTAGAGAGTGCCCAGAAGTGGTCTGCCGCAAAAGGAAAAGCGAAGGTTATGGAACTGAGCGACGATGACGATGTGGAGGAACACAGCGTTGATAAAGAAGGAATTTCAGCTATACGCCGCGATATATCTGATATCAGGCTGACAACTAGAAGCGCTTTAGGAAGATCAAGGAGCAATACACTAAACTGTCACTAATTAACGTTTGTGAGATTTCTTGATAAGTGGTAAGTACCTGCTGTGATGATTGTCTGCTGCTTGAATCATGTTTGGAAAATGTGTACTTAGGCAGGGGAGCACACTTTCTGGTAACTTCAAAATTTTGCATTCATGATACATCTTTGAGTATGACATGAGACATCTACACTTAGACAGGGGGAGCAAATTCACTCATGATATGTAATACCCGAAAATTTATACGAGATTATTTCAATAATATTCGGAATGTGTGGAGTCAATTTTCGAACATACACCGATTTCTTTCCGAGCCGAGCCAAAAATTTATAATTGGACTCGAAAAATTTTAAATGGATCGAAAATAATTATGAGCCAAATAAAGGAAATAATGGCCCAAGTTATTAGGAGTTTGGTCCAATAACAATAATAAAATAATAATAATAATTTTAAAAAAAATAAAAAATTAAAAAAAATGGCCGAAAATAATTGGAGGGCAAGGTTGACCAAGCCAACTCCATGTGAGCTTGAGGACAAAGGTAACCACTATTATTCCACCTCCTTGAGCATAGAGACAAGATCTAACCACAATGCCACCCCTTTGATCTGCATAAGGACCAGAACCACTAAGGCATCCCCATGATTCCACCTCCATACAAAAGAGGACAAATTAATAAAATTAAGGAAAAATAGAGGAAGAAGAAGATCACGTTGGGAGGGGGAGAGTCATCACCTAATACACCCAAAAGCCTAATGTGCATGATGGAATAAAAATAAACTGTAATACCCGTAAAATTTAATACGGATTATTTCAATAATATTCGAAATGTGCGAAATCATTTTCGAGACGAGCCCAAAATTTACAACTGGGCCCGAAAATTTAAATGGAAAAAAATATATATATTATTTATGGGCCACATGAAGAAAATGACCCAAAATAAAAGGTTGGGAGTTGGGTCCTTTAATAAAATTTAACTGGGCCGAAAACAAAAAGTGAAAGCCCAAATAAAAAAAATCTATTTAAAGACCTAATAAATATAATAATACCTCCATGTGCGTTTGAGGACAAGATCTAAACCTAATGCCACCTTATAAATACATGGAGACAATCTAATCACCTAATGCCTTAGTAAGTGAATCAAACACATCTAATACACCTAATGAGACAAGTCCTAATACAACTAATACACCTAATATACCTCATAAGGACATAAATGAAATAAGCAAAAAAGAATAATGAGGAGGTGGAGAGGAGAACGTGTGGGAGAGGAAAGGAAAGAAGAAGAGATAAAGGAAAGAAAAAAAAAAAGAAAGAAAAAAGAGAAAGAAGAGAAGGAGAAGAGGGAGAAGCTCGCGGACGAGGAGGAGCTCGGGATCGAAACTCTAGGGTCGAGATCATACGTAACAACCCGTTACGTAGCTCTCTATAGATTAAGGTAGGTGAAGATCACCTACATACGTAAACAATATTAGGGTTTGTGAATTTTACGTGTTTTGCATGTTATTCATCGAATTCTTCGTGTTTATGTGATAATAATAATTTGCTTGCATGAATTTTTCGTTGGTTAGCTTAGGGAGCATGATATTGAGAATTTTTAGAACTATAAATATTTGGAAATAGGGATAGAGGACTTTAGATTAAGAGGATAGATCACAACTTGGGAAGAATTAGGGTTTTCTTTATCCATTTCGGCCAAGAGGTTCAAAAAATTCATATCTCACAATCTAGACATCGGATTAAACATTCCTTTGGACAGAATTATGATTTGCAAGTCCTTTATCTGTGGTTAAAATTTCAAGTCCATCGGACATCGTTTACCTTGTGATCATTGAGAAATCCGAAACTGTCGCAAAATAGCCGTATAAAATAGTTATTTTTAAAATTTTGGGACTTAATCGAAGTTTTACAAAAATCCAGGGAGTCTGTGTTGTAAAATTCCGAATAGGGGATATATTTAAAGAAATATAAATCTTTTGGGGCAGATTTGAGATTCGGAATAAATAATTGGGTTCTTTTGTGTAATTTTAAAAAATTCGGGGACTAGATTGAACAGTTTAAAACATCTGGGACTGAGAATGTAAAATCCGAACAAGGGAGATTTAGAGAAATATAAAGCTTTCGGGGCAGATTTGGAATTTTTAAAGATTCGGGGCAAATCTGAAACTTAGGAAAATTTCGGGTCCTAAAAAGTAAATTATGAGATTTGGGGTTTTAAATGCAAAAATTTAGAAAGATATTTTTAAATTAGAAACTTAAGTGATATTTTGAAAATTGGACGTTAGAATTTTAAAATGTAGTAAATTAGGGAACAATTGTGAAATTAGGGTCTTAAAGTGAAAATGATTAAATTTGGAAACTCTTAGTGAAATTTCGGGGAGAGTTTCGGCGGTTAGGTTTCGGGGCCGATTAAATCGGAACGTGGGCTTCGGGCCCGAATTATTTGGTGTATGATAGTTTTTTTTTAGATCGGGTCGAGATTATATCTCGGGCCGATATGTTGTTATTTAATATGTTGCATTTTTTATATGTTGCACTCTACTTGCACGACATTTGCATACACGTGGTACGATGGGAGTTATAACTGTGCGGAGTCACGGTAACACTGTATAGTGTTGATGAGTGTGGTAGTTTATGACCGAGTGATGATCGTCGAATGGTATGAGTGAGGTTAGGACTAAGGCACACTATATGATATGGAGGGAGTGGGGCCTCCCGAGCTACTGACCCCTTGTGGGGAGTGGGGCCTCCCGAACTACTGACCCCTGCGCGCGTGTTGCCTTTAGTTCCTAAGCCTCGGGCCCTGATTGTGATGAGATGAGTTGAGATGATGATGAGATATCAGAAAAGAGTCGAGCGTGCATTTTGTGAGATGTGTCGAGTTTGGGTGTGAGAGCATTTGCATTCATGCATATTTTCATCTACTGGGCAAAAGCTCAGGGTTTACGTGTGTAGGTAAGACGGCTGATGGCGGTGACTCCACGGACTTTTGAGGGCGGCGCAGTACATGGTACGCAACCTGTGGAACGAGTTTATTTTTCGTGTTATTAAATTTGGGCTTGGACTTATTGGGCTTCGGCCAAAGAATCAAAATGTGTTTGGGTTTGAACTTATGGATTTAGACATCGAACATATTTGTATTATATATTTTAAAAGAGTTAATTAAATGGGTTTTCCACTGCTTACTCTGCGAAAATCCGCCAAAATACGTATCTAGGAAGTTGGCTCGTTACACAAACCTAAACACCTCTCTACGTACATGAAGACAAGAATAAATAAGGCCAAAGGAGAATAGAAAGGAAAGAGAGGAGAGGCCGAGAGAGAGAAGGAAAGAAAGAGAAAGAAAGGAAAAAACAGAGAAAGGGAAGAAAGGAGAGGGAGAGGCCGAGAGAGAGAGGGAGAGAGAGAGAAAGGAAGAAAAAAAGAGAGAAAAGAGAGGGAAAAGCTCACGGACGAGGAGGAGCTCGGGATCGAAGTCCTAGGGTCGGGATCACACGAAACAATCCGCAACGTAGCTCTCTATGGAACTAAGGCAGGTGAAGATCACCTACATACGTAAACAAGATTAGGAGTCGAGATTATTGTACGTGTTGCATGCCGCAAAATTTTATGTGATTGCATGATTTTATGTTATATGTTATGTGATAATTTCGGCCATGCTTGGTTTTAAATTCGGCCATCTGTAATTTTGGGTGATCTAGGGAAATGAAAGAAATTAGGATTGGAAAGAAGAATTAGAATTTTGCGGGCAAGATTGGTTAGATTTGGAAAGTTCGGGTAATAGTGCAAATTAGAGTTTTCTAGGGTTTTTCTTCAACTTTCGGCCATGAGGGTCAAATTGGGTGAGGGGCAGAATTTTGGGGTAGATTGAGCCAATTTAGGAAATCTAGGGTATGAGTAAAGATTTAAGAAAATTTGAGTCATTGGATTAAGTTTGGGTTTTTCTAAAGTTTGGGGACTTAAATAAAATTTTACAAAATTCGGGGGCTGAGATGTAAATTCGGGCAGATACTTTTAAGGAAATTTCAAAACTGTTGGGGCAGATTGGAAAATTTGGAAAAAAATATGCGGTTATAAAAATAATTTTCTAAAGTTTGGGGACTAAATGAAAATTTTATAAAATCTGGGGGCTGAGATGTAAAATTCGGGCAAGGGAGATTTTCACATAAATTTAATACTCTTGGGGCAGTTTTGAAACTCGGAAAAATATTCGGGTTATAAAAATAACTTTCAAAAATTCGGGTCTCTTAAATTAGGGTTTTCTCAAACTCGGGGACCAAATTTAAATACTTTTAAAACTCGGGAGTCAAGAGAAATTTCGGTCAAGGGGTGATTTTAAAATAAATTTTTAAGTTTTGGGTCAAATGTGATATTTGGCATTAATATAATAAAATTCGGGTCTTTTAAATGTGAAAATTTGGGCTTTTAAAGGTGATTTCAAAGTTACGGGTCTTAAAATGAAAATGATTAAAATTTGGTTTTTTAGTGTAATTTCAAGAATAAGGGTGAGAGTTCGGGCCTAGAGTCTCACGACTCGGGCCATGATAGTATTTTGCACTTAGGGTTTTCGGGTCGGGCCGAGATGGTTTCTCGGGCCGATACGTGATATAGAGATAATTGGAAAGTTAATTTATATGTTGCATTTTATTTGCACGATATTTGCATACATGTGGTACGAAGAGAGGGGACCGTGCGGAGTCACGGTGACACTGTATAGTGCCGGTGAGTGGGGTAGATTGTGACCGATTGTTGGTCATCGACTCGTATGAGTAGTGATGTTAGGACTAAGGCACACTATATGTGATTGTGTTGTGGGGAGTGGGCCTCCCGAGCTACTGACCCTTGTGGGGTGTGGGGCCACCCGAGCTACGGACCCTTGTGATTGTGATGTATTGCGCGTGTTGCCTTTATTTCTAGCCTGGGGCCCTGATGTAATATGTTGAGTCGATTGATGAGATGCGAGAAAAGAGTCAAGCGTGCATTTGTGAGGTGTGTCGGGATTGGGATGTGAGAGCACGTGCATTCATGCATATTTTCATCTACTAGGTAAAAGCTTAGGGTTTACGTGTGTAGGTACGAATGTGTCGGACGTTGAAATACGTCACGACTAGGCGGCTGATGGCGGTGACTCCACGGACTTTTGAGGGCGGCGCAGTACATGAGACGAGACCTGTGGAGTGTTTTAATTTATGTTTCGTGTTTTTACTTTTTGGGCTTCGGCCCAACGGACAAAAGTGTGATTAATAAAAATCGACTTTAATTGTTTATGTACTATTGTGTTCAAAAAGTTTTTATTAAATGGACTTTCCGCTGCTTACGCTGCGTAAATCGGCCAACTATGATAACTGTAATTATGATATATCTCTGCATGTCATATAGATAACTGTAATTAGGCAGGGGGAGTAAATATGTATCATCTGTGATTAGGAAATATCATATGCTCTGTTTTATGATTATGGAACAGTTCGACATATGCGCTAGGAACTGCGTGATCGAATATGCTTACATGCTTCCGTGCTACATCAATTACATGTCATCATCAAAAAGGAGGAGAATGTTGACCTTTTGGTCCATGAGCGTTAGAGAGTTTTAATGAACTATGAAACTGTAATGACGTTAGGTCTATAAATTAAGAAATTCGATAAATGATCAATATAATGTCTAAGTACATGATAATTTTCGATCATGCATGAATTATGAGCTATAAAATGGTTGAAGTGTCAAATTTGATTCACATGTGATTCTGTGATTTATTGGTGAAACTATGTGATCGCATGTTATACACGTCTCACATGCTAGGATATATCGTTATGGGCTATTTATGGAATAAGGTTTGAGATATCCTACCAAGTTATATAAGGAAAATATGCAGTCTAAATATGATATGTGATATATCCGTTGTGAATCGTTTATTCCTGAATGAAAATCTCATCTACGATTATTTGAATGCATCACATTGATTTAATTGTGCGAAATCAAATTGATATCTTACGATATTATATAGGAAAGATTTGATTAATTGACTTTGTGGATAGATGCTAATATATAGGGTATCTGCTGAAATGGATGTGTCTCTAAAATATGGTAAGTTATGCCATGATATGTTAATTCGACAAATATGTGATCCAATCTGATACTATGTGCTAAATATGGAAAATATATTGATCTAATGCTATCTTATATGCTAAACATGGAAAATAAATCTGAAACTATTTATTCTATAAACTGAGAGCAGGGATCACATATGGAAGTTCTGTTATGGTAAATGTAATTGGAATAATTGAAAATGCCTTGAGAACGAATCCGAGCCTTTATGTGGATTATAATCATGCTAATTAAAGCTTATGACCATTGTGACGGTTTGTGATAAGCATGATTTACATGGCATGTTGACTACTCGAAAATTGCTTGGATGATGTGCTTGATTTTGTGATTAATCTCTGATTTAAGTTTCCATGTGAGTGTTGAATGAAAAAGGTTTATGAGCAACACTCTATATTTTTCGAGTTACTTAGAATTTACGAAATACGAGAGTTTTGAGCAAAAACATTATATAGAGATTCCAGAGTGTTCACTAGCGATAGCGTTTTGCCTACCTGAGCGATCACTTGCTAAGTACTGACTGTACTAAGATATTCCAAACTCTCACAATATTTTCTGTCTCCGGACGTGAGCAATACCATGGAGGCAAGGTCGACGTTACGGACACGTGAAGGGAAGGACGAGTTCTGGGGGCGTTTCGGTAGTGAGTTGTGTCCTGACAGGAATTGGAGATTCCCAGAAACGAAACTCGGCGTGTGGTAACCTTGTGTGTCTAGTGTTCGACTTGTTTCGGTTGTGTATTGGGCTGATCAATCAGTTTTATATCCAGCTACGGTGCATTATAGTGATTGATTAAACTAACCGCTATAAAAATCATGTCTCGCATTTACTTTACAGTTATTTCCTTTTTGCAATGAGACAGAACTAATGCACATCTGACGTAATTAGCATATATCAGGCATACTCATCACAAGCATTAGTAGGCATCTCTAAGTCACTACATCGTTTGTGAAATGAAGAAGCATAAATTTTTATAAGCCTAATTTACCCATCCCCCTCTTAGGCACATTTTTTCTTCATCTAGCATGCCAAAGTTTAAGTGAAGTATGATCATCTAACTTTCTTTTATTTTGTTGAATTGTAAGGACTGAGCATTGCGGTGTAAAGATGTATAAATAATTTGTCAAACAAGCTGTATATATAGAAGTATTTATTTTTAAAAATGAAACAACTTCCACTCTCAATAATAAACTTAAAACCCTCTCTTGGAATAGGGATAATATTTCTATTACTGTCTGGAACATAAAGATAATTATTCAAAGATAAACCAACACCATTATCCAAAGCTAAAGAAATAGTTCCAATAACTAGTGCCGCAACTCTTCCTCCATTGCCCATCCTAAACCGTTTCCTTACTATCCAGCTTCCTGCTTGTTGTCATCATCTGTATATCATTACAGATATGTGAGCCACATCCAGTATCTAATACCCAAGAAGCATCATTAATTGATAAGTTAACTTCAACATAATACATACCCGAACGCTTCAGGCTAAGGTATTCCTTGCAGTTCCTCTTCCAGTTGCCCATTTTGCCACAATGAAAACAGTTGTGATCGGCTTGAGAATTAACCTTTTTCTTTTCCTTTGCCCTTTGCCTCATTGGCTTTCGCCTTCTTGTTGGGCTTGGCGGGAACCTTCCCCTTCCACTTTCTTTTCTTAGACACCGCTGCCTTAGAAGTGGATCCAACGAGAAGCACCGGCTTGTCCTTCTTTATTAACATGTTCACCAACTAGGGGAGAGTAGTCTCCATGGAGTGCATGTTAAAGTTGACAACGAAGCTGTCAAATGATGGAGGTAGAGATTGCAACACAAGATCCACAAAGAGCTCATTATCCATAACGACCCCAAGTGACTTAATCTTTTCAATGAGGCCTATCATCTAAGCCCATGCACTTGGACTGAAGAGCCCTCGGTCATACGACATCTGAAAAGATCTTTAGATATCTGATATCTCATTTGCCTAGTTCTCTCACCGTACAACTCTTGTAGGTGAGCATCTCTAGCATTATCAAATGGCTCATGCTGACTCTCCAGCTCATTTGACATAGATGCTAACATGTAGCACCGAGCATGTAGGTTATCATCAACATCAATAACTACTGCTCATAGTCCTCAGACGTCTCATCCTCAGGTACATGAGGAGGGGTTGTGTCAAGCACATAGTCCTTCTTTTCAGACTGAAGGACAATCTTAAGGTTTCTCAAACAGTCAACGAAATTTGGGCCAATCAACTTGTTCTGCTCAAGAATAATTGCAATTGGATTTTTAGCAACTATAGTATAAAAATCTACAAAAACAAACGAAGCAGAAAATAAACAAACTATGGAAAAATATCTATTTAATATAAGGTCTTTTTATATTAAATTGCCTCCCACTATTTTATTTAAACCCCAAATATATTTTGAAAATCACATTTTCACAGTGTGCTTGAAGTCCAATTAAAATAGTTCACACCTCAATCTTATGAGCCCATGAAAAATTTATATTGGTAGTTAACATTTTGACAATTGTATCAACATACAACCTTCAAGATTATTTTGCCTCACCTTTCCTATATGCCCCAATTTTATGAGCCCATATAGTACTACGTGTCAAATCAAGCCCATCAAACCTTCGTGCAAATGGAACATCAAGGTGTCCCCACGACTCGTGGCCAACACAAAAACGAAACCACCTTACGAACATCTATATGTTTGGTAGAGATCACAGCTTTTCGCACAAGGCCACTCCACGACTCATGGCCAGCGACCAAGCACGATAGCATCGTCATGTCACCTTTTGATGGAAGGCGTGGAATAACAGGTCTCCACCTATTTTATCCATTTCAATTTGATATAACTATTTGAATTAGGTTCCTTAAAAGTTTCAAAAACTTATGGTTTTCAAGACCTCGTCGACTTAGAATAAAAATCATTATATGAAGCGCAAGCAAATAACATTCAAATAATTCTAACATGCATCCTATTCAAATAATAATGGAAAAAGAAAACATGATAAAGCATTCATCACATGAATTTGAAACGAATAAATTCACCAATTTATGTAAGCAATCATTTACATGTTAATGCATTTTAGCAATAATAATCCGTTGTTCATCATATAAACAAAAAATATATTTCCCATGCTCAGAGAAAACACTTTTCTTATGAACAAACTATGTATTTCATGAAAAGAAGCAAATAAATTTATTTATCGGATAAACAGCCAAAGCAAAAATATGATTTTAAAGATGTTAAAACCCGTGGCTCTGATACCACTGTTGGGTCCACTAGGCCGCATGAGGAGATTGCAGCGGAAATATCGAAACAAAAATATACATTTATCGCATAAATGTTTGCCCCGTTGATTCCTCTAGCGATTGTTGGGAATCGCCATCTTTTAAAATCACGTAGGTTGTACATATTTGCTTTGTTAGGATTTAGGATAGCTTCTTTTAGTGACGAAAGGAGGGGGAATCAATTCCCCGCTAGTGGCGAACACCGTCTTCGTAAGTTCGTCGTAGACGTCACCGTACTCGTACTCGCCGTAGGGATTCAAATGCCTCCCCTCTAATTGAGTCCACCTTTTGGAGTATGACGCCGGAATGATTTCTTCGCTAGTAGAAAAAATCCCGGTATTGAATTGACATTTTATATATGAAAGGAATACTAAAAGAAAACTGTTTTCTTTTCTAATCACACGTTGATTAGAGGCATAATGGTGGTGAGAGCTTAGGACTGCATTTCGTGTGTGTCTCTCCTCTATGCCTTATTACATGACATATATTATACACATGTATTAGTCAAAACCGTTCTTAATGTTTATTAATTCAAACCATCATGAGTAATAAACACAGATGGCCGTTTCAACTAATTGATATTTTAGCCACGATCCTTTCCTATCTTTATTATCACCTTAAATTCAAAATTTGAAAGATATACCAAGTCTTTTAAGGCAATTAACTCTTATTTACTTGGTCATGATTTGCCTTTAACGTGTGAGAGAAAAACTTGCATGGGCTTTAACTTGAATTTTAAGTCCAACTTAAAATATAATTATATATTATTACTAGATTAATATATAACTCCCAACTAATCAATCATGTTGATCATTTTATTCCTTCAAATAAATAACATATTATTTAATATTTTTAATTCAACTATCGAACTAAATAATAATCCAAATATGGAATTTCAATTTCATATGTCATTCTCCAAAACTTCGTGTGACCCTTTTAGGTTCACGATCAACACTAGTAGTGGATTTACAACTCCTTGTGATCAACTTAAATTAACTCCTTAATATCAAGAATCCACAGATCAAGGTAACACCTAGCATACCTAGTGCTAACTGAAATAGCGAGTAAACCTTTTCAATTGCAAGTGCATACACGTAAAATCCTTTCAACGATTAATTTTCCGATTAGACCGTGGGCATGGAATTATAGTCGAAGCCCAATTGATCTAATAACTACGACTCCTTTTCAAGTTTAACTGATTCTTTTATGAATCTTTATTCGTCGTGCCTTGGCCAAGGTCTTTATCATAAACTATGAAATACATAGGAAATTCACTCATTAAAATACGTGTTGAATTCTATGCTGACCACAGACAAATCTTCATACACACTGATATAATACCCATAATATCCCTTTGTAATTGTCGAGCAATCAAAGGATAAATCTAAGTAAAGCACAATGCGCACAAGACTACTATCGTGCCTCAAGTCAGAGGATTAGTCATGTACTATCGCAACACGAAAATTCTCATTTGACAAATGTTTCCAGTTAAGAATTTCTCATCGGGTCATGTTCAATGAACTTGTTCCCCAACAAGCATCTGCATATATGCATGCATTGTATCACACGCTAATTTAATGGAACGTAACATCCTCATCTAACATGCATGCAACATATGCACAAGTCTTTCCGGGTTATTCAATGTCCTGTCTTGAGATACCCACCGATTTGAAACTTATTTAAGATCACAGCCTAAGACAATGATCAACATCAAATGCACAATCATGTCCTTCAGCTTCTAATGATCTAAGGACTTTATCATAATGTATCAGCATAAGATAAAACAATGCATTTTATTTGATATAATTCTAATAAATTATCTTTACAAGTAGAAAACATCCAATCAAGTTGGAACACTAGGCATTCTACTCTAACATAGACTCACTCAAGGGATTTGGTAGCATCCAAAAGCCCTTGAGTCCTCAACCTTGATCACTAAGTAAATGCGTCATTAGTTTTTTTAGAGTCTCTTTATTTGGCCAAATGTTTATATATACACGAGAGTGAGAAAACCCCTAATTTATTACTTTTCTCTCTACCAAAGTCCTCGCGGAAAACTTTAAATTGTGAATGTTTCTCCCATTCTCCTTTCATGGAGTTAGGAGGAGCTCACTTTTTTTTTTGCTTTGTATAAGGTCTTTTTGAGCTTTTTCATCTCCCCTTTGTGGAAGATCTTCTTCTCTGGTTGGGAATTTTTCTTCTCCCTCCAAGGGAGCTCTAGTCTACCTCCATGGGAGTTTCTTTTCCCATTTTGGGACTTTGCTCCCCGTTGGAACTGTCGAAACGGGCCGGGGGAAGGACCGGCCGTAGCCTGCCACAGCTCACTGCTTGGCGGGGCGGGCGGGGCCGCTATATGGCGGGCCCTTAGAAGGGCCGTCCAGCCCCTCCAAAGTCCGCAACCCGCCCTGTGTGGGACTAAAAAATCGCAGCCCGTTTTGCCCACGGGCCCAATTGCCGGCTCTACTTTCCATCTGGGTGTTTTCTTCCCTTTGTCGTTCGGATTTCTCAGTTCAAGAAATTCTTATATCTTTTTAGTTTGAATTTTTTTGATTCGGTTATGTAGAATTTAGGATGTGGTATCTCTCATATCTGACTATATGAGGTATCTGATGAATAAAAGGCGTTGGCTACCTTTGGTTCGGAATGGAGGCGCAAAATGAAGGGGATGAATGGTGTTTCTATCACTTCGCTTTTTAATCTCCATTCATGGTACTTATCTTGTTTTTATCTCTAGTTTCAGATATGGTCTTCGCTTGTTTCGCTTGTTTGTTTGCTTATTTGGTGAACCTTCGTCTTTATCGATCTGTTCACAGTAGCCAGAAAGACGCCTCGAGTTGTTTAACCCATGTATCATTTGATTAATGAGATAACTGAGTTACCATTGGCGAAAAAAAAAAGAAAACCAGGGAGAGGTTGAAGGAATTTCTTAATATATATTGATTTTTCTGTTTGATATAAATTCATGAAATGAAATGTATATGAATTGAAAGATGAACAGTTCACGAATTTGACGAACCAGTTTAAATGAAGCTTGTGCTCATGAATCATGATTTTCAGTCATTAGTTCATGACGGATGAACTCGAGCTTACCTTGACGAAATACACTTCAGGTTGGCCGAACTCTTCGAAAGCTCATATATGTCAATTCCTAAAATATTTTATTATTTTTCATGTTATAAACATACTATAAGATTTTTCGAGTCTAAAGTTTGAGATAATATAAAATAATACGTATGTGCGCTTGAACTAAGCTAAATGCATACAAGCTTAGGAGCCAAACTCAAAGTCTAATAATTTATCATCGAACTCAGTTCTAAAGTAAATAACTTGTCGATCTCGAGTTCGAGCCATGTATATTTCAAGCTTTGATCTCGGTTTGTTTGCACTCTCAATCCAAAAATGAAAGAAATTACCAAAATCCCTATTAAACTGAATTACTATTCACCGCCCCCTTTTTTCCTAGTCACCGCCCCCTAAAGGGCTGAAAAAAGACAATTTTGCCCTTTTGAATATAAATTTCTATTTAAAGTCCTTTTCATTACAACAGTTTCCATATCGCAATCATATATTCAAATCATACTCAAACATAACAAAAAAAACTCAAATCGCAATGGATCGACGACAGGGTAAAGGGACAGGGCAAACTATAGGCACGACTGGTAAGCAAATTCTCGTAAAAGTCGTTCGTACGTAGATTAATTACCGAACATCGATCGGATTAGCTCGAAAAAAACGGCCTGACCGAAGTAGAATTTCGGCCCCCACATGGTGTGGCCGAAACCTGCCAAAAAAAAATTCGGCCCTGCACAGGACAACCGAAATTGTTGTTCGGCTGTCTTAGTGAGGGCCGAAATTCTACTTCGGTCGGGGCTGACAGGGCCGAATTTATCAATTGGCCGTGAGTAGTCTGGCCGAAATCTGATTTTGGCCCGCTCATGCAGGGCCGAAATTTGATTTCGACTGTCAGTACAAGCGGCCGAAATTTCAGTTTGGCCGGAAATTTTTTTTTTCAGACGACGAGAGTAATGTCCACATCGTGGAGGATTTTATCGGAGACGGGGGAAATTACAGTGAGCATTTCCGCCAAGGAGGACGATTTCCGACCGATGTGGAAGCCATTAACTGGGGGAAAAAGCTTGCTATTGCTCTTGGTTTCGAGGTAATTATTTCGTCGCATAAGAAATGCGGTACAAAAAAATTGATTAGATGTTCTCGCGGAGAACGTTATAGAGGCAACGAGGATGAATTGGAGAGGCGGTCGAAGTCTAACAAGTGCAGGTGTCCGTTTCTACTCATAGCCCAAGAGGATCCAGTTACTAGGGAATGGTACATTCGTACGGGCCCACCTGAAAAATCCACGCACAATCACCCTCTGATACAGTATCCCGAGGGACACCGCCAGACGAGTGGGTTAAGCAGCCAGGCATGGAAGGTCGTAGAGGAAATGACTGCTGCGCAAGCGAAACCAGCTCATATCCTCGCAGCTATGAGGGCTCAACACGCAGAAGATAACGCGACGATCCAACATATATATAATTACAGAGATCGTTTGAAGAAGGATTACTCTGAGGGCCGAGACGTGGTGAGCCAGTTGATGCACCAGGCGAATCAGGCCGGATATTATGTTCAAGTCCTGGGAGACGAGGAGACTAATGTGCTGACACATGTTTTTCTCGCACAACCGGACTCACAGGCACTAATGAGGACATATCCGTACTTTATTGGGATTGACTCTACGTACAAGACCAATAGGTACCAGATGCCTCTAGTTGAGATTATAGGGATGACTCCCTGTAATCACAACTTCCTGTGTGGGTTTGCCGTTATGAAGGACGAGACGGAGATAAGTTATTGGTGGATGTTGCATTCTCTTCGGGGTATTCTGGATCCAGGTGTCGCGCCTTCGGCGATTGTGACTGATCGTGAGTTGGGCCTTCTTCGACCCATACAGATGGTATTTCCGCATTCTCACCATCTGTTGTGCACATGGCAGATCAATAAAGACGTGGAGAACAAAGTTTATTGGATTAAGGGGAAGAACAAAAAGACCGCAGCGCACTTCACGCATAAGGCCTGGAAAGCAGTCATGGAAGCTCCGACGATAGACGAATACGAGCAGGCCGTGAGTGACATGCGTCTGCGTTGGAAAGGTGACTCCGCTATCGTGCAGTACGTTGAGCAGACATGGTTGGTCCATAAGGATAAGTTCGCCAAAGCTTGGACGAACTATGTGCTTCATTTCGGGAACACCACTACATGTCGTGTGGAGAGTGCTCACAGCGAGCTGAAGCAATGGCTGAACTCGGCGACTGGGTCTCTTGACACCGTGTGCGTGAAGGTGCACGAGCAGATTCAGAACAAACTGATTCGCATCAGAAAGGTAAATTAATTATTATTACCTGTTGGTAAGAAACACTTATCTAATAATTTTGTATGTTGACATGCAGGCACTGGAGGAGTCTCGCTCGAAACGAATTATAAAAAACTCAGGATTACCAGTCGTGAGAACACCCCCTTTCCCTTTCCATGTCCTTGTCGCCGATCCATTGCGATATGAATTTTCTCTGTTTTTTTGTCTGATTTGGATGTATGATTTGAAAAGTGTTGTGTGGTAAAGGACTTTAAATAGAAATTTTTACTGTTTATTATAGTTTATTCTTTTTAAATTAATTTAAATAACATAAGGGCAAAAACGTTTTTTTTTCAGCCCTTTAGGGGGCGGTAACTACGAAAAAGGGTGTGGTAAATAGTAATTCCCATATAAGATCTCATTATTAAATCTCATGATTCATCCTAATGCAGTCTTTACATACATTCTACAAGACAGGTCAAGAATAATTAAATATTCTCAATATAATTATAATATGTAGGAAGAATCATCCCCTCCGTCTTATTTTTATGCCATTCCTGGAATTCTTTCGGCTAAGGGTTGACCATATCTGAACTCCAAAGCTTATTCCCATCAACACTCGAATCTAATGTAAACATTAGCCTCTCATTGCTCTTCAAGTTCAAATAATCCACCTTTGTGGTAGGACAAAGAACATCACATCAACAACCACTAAATAACCGAAGCTAAAAGATTAATCCTTTTTTTTTTCTAACATAGAAGACGGAGCAATTTTCAAACCTTTTCGGGCTCAAGTATCAGCAGACAAAACGCGTCCACGGGCCCAACCGAAGGATCTAAGGAAGGAGTTTTTGCTGGGCTTTGCTCGTTTATCAGTGGGATCCCAGGCGTAGGAGCAATGTACTGTAGCCTTGATTTCGGAGACGAGGCGAACCAAAATTTCTCTCTTTGCTGTGGATAAGAAAGCATTCACTCATTGTCATAAAGGTAATTGAGAATCAAGATTGCTGATTTACCATATTCAGTTAATGAATGCTCGATCGAACTGAATGATCTTTTACTTTACCTGAAATTTTAGTGGACTGGGATTTGTGGCATCGATGAGATCTATTCGTCCGCTTAATCGAAACTGCTCCCAAGTCTCGGTGAAATACCAGCATATCTAAATTTGCCACATTTTAGTAGGCAATGGCAAGAAAGACAAGACATGGTAACTTAACCTAACTATTGTAGTAACTCAAACACATTGAAGCTGATTGACAAATAAGAAAGGAACGCGAGCAGATCTCAGGTACCTCGGCGAAGGGGCAGTGCTTGAGATCATCAATCTGAAAATCAGCCAATGATTACTGTAACACTCGGGCAAAAACTGTTAAATCTCGCGAGCAAGAACTAATGATCAACAAAGACAAATTCATATTCCTAAGGAACAGCAGAGATTCGATACGAAGAATCAGGAAAAAAAGAAAGGTGAAACAAAACAGAAAATTACCTTGCGAGAGCGAGAATCGGTGTTTATAAGAATCTTATCGGTGTCATCTTCGAACCCTCTGATTCGAACGAACAATCAATTGTAAGACAAGGAAAAAAAATTCCCCAATTAAGAAGGTAATAAAGTCGTTCACAATCAAACCTAAAAACAACTGTTCGATTACTAGGTCTGCCGTTTGATGCAACTGTCGCCTGATACCAATCAATCATATAGTATCGTAAATCAAAGAGATACCACCAATAAGGGAGAAAAATTCGCTGATACTGGAGAAGAAGAAGAATAATCAAGGAGGTATGTAAAGCATATGATGGTCACTTACAAGCTGGAAATAGGTATGATGTTTGAGGTGAGAATTGGCTTCAATGGAGCAGAGTAGAAGCTGCTTCCAAGGCACCACAGCCGAGGAACTGCTCATTTCTTTGGGCTCAATACTTTCTATGTACTACTACTACTACTGCCTGCTATTTGGGTTCAATTTAATGCGTGGAAAGGTCTATCTTTTCTAGGGGAAAGACGAGCGGAATCGGTTCGTGAACTCAACGAACTCGAGCTTGAGCTCGTACATTAGAGCTCGAAAGTTTGCAAGTTTTATTTTCAATTTTATTTTACATTTTTTAATTAATTTATTAAGTTTTTCATGTTTTATTATTAAAAACTTCGAGCTCGATAAGCTTCATGAACTCGAGGTCAGACTCAATCTCACCAGGGGTTAAATGAGCTCGAGCTCTAGTCATGAGCTGAAAACCTCGACAACCTCGAGCTCGGGCCCAGAAAAATAAGTCGAGCTCGACTGAACCCGGCTCGCTCATTTACACCTATAGGTCTATCTACACTTAATTGCCTTAAGTTATAAAAAAATTATTAGTTCAGTACTATGTTATACTTATAATTAGGTCTATCTTCCCTTATATTATTAATTTTAATTATTTTTACTTTCGCCTTCTTTTTTTAATCTTCCTTAGTAATTTTTATATTTATTCGCTTCTGTCTCTCTCTTTTTATTTTTTTTGTTTTTATTTAATATGTCTTAGTTTTTTTATAATTACTTTTTTATTTTTAATGTATGTTTATTTTATCTATTATTTTTTATTTTAGTTTAATTTATTTTTTTAAATTTTTTTTTTTTATTATTTCTTCATTTGAATTTGATTTTATTTTATTACTCTTTACCGTCTCTTTATTTTTTATATTAATTTATTACTATTTTTTATTTTAGATTTTTTCTCTTTTAAGTGTTAATGATTTCTTATGTCTTGCCAATCACAGGTCGGCACGTGTCATTTTCGATCAAAATTAATGATCAGACCAAATTGGTTCATAACAACATCAGATACAAAATTTGTAACACAAATATCAATAACTTACCATGAGTGGCGGCGCGATAATTGTGTAAGAAGCCTTACATGTTTTTAATGGCTTCGAAACAACTTCTGCATTCAACGCGCTTTATATATGTTGTCTTTGAGTTAATTATTGTTTACTTACTACGATCGAGTGGATAAATGATATGGCAATAACAGTACAATAATGGCAATATAAGTTCCAAATTTCGCCATGGAATTACGAATATGGGCTTAATCAACATGCAACACAATGTAAAAGATCGAATGAACATGAGGACAAATTCCACTTCAACGTTCACTTGCTCCAAAGCTCTGAATGCATGCTGTAATTATTTCATTATTCCTTTTATTATCTTATTGTTAATCCTGCGTATATAAAACAATGTTATGTCAGCTTTTTTTTTGGGAAGTAATAAAATTTTATTTATCCCAACGATTATCCATATTACACCATCAGACCAAAACACCAGAGAGATGTCATATAGTAACTAGGCTCATACACTTCTGATACAACGGAAACCTCACTATTTTAGTATTACGTCTGCCGCACGCTTGTAGTCTGTTCCTGACTTCACTTTGAATGCTACAAAACATCATCCGCACATCTTCGGTCCTCCCACCATGCATTCGAGTATTTCGCTCACGCCAAATGTTGTAAGTACCTACGGTCATAATCATGCCCATAATTCGATTTTTCCCTCTCTTTCATTTGCCCAGCCTAATCATCCATGTATACCACTTCGAAAACTTCTTGGAATCCATAAACCAGCAAGCCAATATGATATATGCTCCACCACTCGGTTGCTGTAGTTGCACTCAAAAAACAAATGACTAATAGTTTCATTGGCAGCTTGACATAGTATGCAAATAGCCAGATTAGATGAGCCCCATACTTGCATTCGGTCCATTGTGCTCAATCTCTTCTGCATGATCAGCCACATTATAAATTATTGCTTAGGGATATTCAGTCGGTTCCAGATAATCTGACTTGGATGAAACACATTCTGTTCCCCGATAAACCATCTGTAACCCGAGCTTATCATGTAACCTTTAGGATCAGCCAGCGAAATACCTGTTGCTGAATGTACTCCGGCTTTCTTCGTTTTTTTACCTTGTTAATTTTCTTCCAATACCAGCTGATGTCTCTATTTGGTTCGTATTCCCACCAATTTGAGTTCTTTATATAGTTTTCATGGATCCACTTGACCCACAATACATCCTCCTTCTCAGCTATGCACCACACTTGTTTTCCAATAGCCGCCAGATTCCATTTTTCAGCATGTTTGATGTTCAGCCCGCCATGCTTTTTTTGCAAACATACGGTATCCCAGTTTATCAATGCCTTCGGTCTCCCATTCTGAGTTGTCCCCCACAGATACTCCCTGCATTTTGCATCCACTGCTTTGACCACATTCTTCGGTAGAACAAAAATTGACCCCCAATACCCATGTAAAGACCCAAACACGGAGTTGATTAAACAACATCGAGCAGCGTAAGACAAGTTTCTCGATGACCAACAAGTAATTCTCCTCGTAATTCTATCTATGAGGTATTGGCATACTATCTTGTTCCACTTAGTTGGAGACAGTGGCACCCCTAGATACTTCATCGGAAATAACCCTCGCTGAAACCCACCCCGTTATATCACATAATTCGGCAGCCTTGACGGATGACACACCAGCAATATATATATTTGATTTTTGGGGATTAGCTACCTCACCAGAAGTCGCCTGAAAGTGATCAAGACCTTCAATGACTTTTTGCACAGCCTGTTTCGTTGCCTTGCAATATATCATTAGATCGTCGGCGAAATATAAACTGACCAGATTTAGGTTTTTGCAAAAAGGGTGATATCCAAATCAGGGATGATCAGCCGCCCGCAGTAGCACTCTCGTCAGGTATTCCATGATGATAACGAATAGCAGTGGAGAAATTGGGTCGCCTTGTCTAAGGCCTCATCTACCTCTAAAATGTTATGTCAACTTTGATAAAAAATAAACCAAAGATTCAAAATCTCAATCCTATTCTAACAACGACGAAGAATGGAAGATTGAGAATTTAATTAAAATATGATGCAATGGATATGATTTAAAATTGGAAATGATAAACTGAATTAGAAAAGACTTACTTGACGATATTGTTTGGCTTAATTATTGGTAGTGATAGCAGTTTTAAGTGACTTGTATGGAGGGAATTTCTCGTATGATGGATACTTCCATACTCTGGGGATGACATGTAATAAGGATCTTTCTCGTAGGATGGGTACTTCTCAACTAATTTTGGAGACTTGTAGGAATGATATTTCTTATACTATGGGTACTTCTCATCTGATTTTGGAGACTTGTACGTAGGATATTTCTCGTATGATGGGTATTTCTCAAATGATTTTGGAGACTTGTAGGAAGGATATTTTCGTACGATGGGTACTTCTCATCCGATTTTGGAGACTTGGAAGAAGGATATTTGTCGTAGGATGAGTACTTTTCATCTGATTTTGGAGACTTATAAGAAGGACATTTCTCGTAGGAGGGGTACTTTCATCTGATTTTGGAGACTTGTAAGAAGGATAGTTCTCGTACGATGGATACTTCTCATCTAATTTTGGAGACTTGTACGAAGGATATTTTTCATAGGAAGGGTATTTCTCATATGATTCTCGAGATTTGTAGGAAGGATATTTCTTATACAATGGGTACTTCTCATCTGACTTTGGAGATTTGTAAGAAGGATATTTCTCGTAGGATGGGCACTTTTCATCTGATTTTGGAGGCTTGTAGGAAGGGTAGTTCTCCTACGATGGGTACGTCTCATATGATTTTGGAGACTTGTAGAAAGGATATTTCTCGTAGGATGGGTACTTTTCATATGATTTTGGAGACTTGTAAGAAGGATATTTCTCGTACGATGGGTACTTCTCTTCTGATTTTGGAGACTTGTAGGAAGGATATTTCTCGTAGGATGGGTACTTCTCATATGATTTTGGAGACTTGTAAGAAGGATATTTCCCGTACAATGGGTACTTCTCCTCCGATTTTGGAGACTTGTAGGAAGGATATTTCTCGTACGATGGGTACTTCTCATCTGATTTTGGAGACTTGTAAAAAGCATATTTCGCGTACGATGGGTACTTCTCCTCTGATTTCGAAGACCTGTAAGAAGGATATTTTTCGCAAGGGTACTTCTCATCTGATGATGGAGACTTGTAGGAAGGATATTTCTCGTACGGAGGGTATTTCTCATCTGGTTTCGGAGACTCGTATGAAGGATATTTCTTGTATGAAGAGTACTTTTCGTATGGCTGAGGCTTGTACGAAGAATTTTTGTCATACAGTGGTGACTTGTAAGAAGGATATTTCTCGTACGAAGATGTCTCATCGTTCTTATCTGCATTTGTAATAGACAGGGAGCTAACAATTAGTAAAGCTAGTAAGGCCGGAGCCATATTAGAAGGGTTTATTGTTAACGTTCTCATCTTCAAATGAATGTGTGCGACATCACCTCCCATTCCCCCTTTATATATAGATTGTGTTTAGATTTCATCGTAAAGATAGGGTTTCATTGCACTCATTACGAGGTTGATGTAACTAAAATGTGGTATAGTCTTTAAGTCTAACAATCAAATTGCCGGTTTGAGTAAAAGTCTATCGTTGTTGTTGAGAAATATCTTGTTTTACTTCTTAATGTTAGTTATGTTTAGCAATTGACAAATTACGTGACTTAATTAATTTTTCTTTATAAGAGAAAGGTGCACGTATTGATGAACTACTCTTTTGGTTGCCTCTCTGCAATAAAATTCAGATATTATGCTATTTTTAATTGTTTCTATTCTTCAATCCATTCCAACTATTCGTAATTAGTTGCTCTCAATATTGTTTATATTTACGAAATTATAATTTTATGTATGTACATATCAACATTAAATTAACTTATTCGACGGTAATATTTTGCCTAATTCAATTTAATTTAATCTCGTCTTGAAAGCAAGTGAAATATTTTCCGTTTAAAAGCAATGATGTTGGGGGATGAACACGAGTTGGGTTTTTATTTAATTCATTTCCAACATACCGTTCCATATTCTTATTTTTGTGACATCAAACCTTAACAAAAACTTGTAAATATCGAATTTACGTAATTCAAGCAAATTCCACACTTTGTAACTATACATATATGGATAGTGATATATTGTGTCTTTTCTTTCAAATAGGAAAAAATCGTAAAACTATTGCACACCTTAGGATCGGGTCTTAGTCGGGTTGAGTTGGGGGCTTTTTAATCTATACTATATGATGCTCGATAACTACAATTTTTAAACAAAAAAGCCAAAAAATTCCGTCCCAACCCACCACCTCATTATTTACCATACTAATATGTTTATTTATGGGTGCAAATATATCAAATTATTTTATATGTTTTAGATTTTGGATTATTTTGTGAAAGAATTTTTGGGCCTATCAAAAGTGGAATTTGTGCTTGTGGAAATTATCGAGTAATCGGAGATGAAAAAAAAGACCCGAAATTCTGTGAACAATGCGGAGTCGAATTTGTTGATTCTAGGATACGAAGATATCAAATGGGCTACATCAAACTCGCATGCCCCGTAACCCATGTGTGGTATTTAAAACGTCTGCCCAGTTATATTGCGAATCTTTTAGATAAACCTCTTAAAGAACTAGAGGGCCTAGTATACTGCGATGTGTGATTTGATCAAAATTATGATTTTACAGCTTCGAAATGAGAAACTGTCATTCCAGTCAATGCAATTGGGATGCCCTGGATCTGACATGTCACTTCGGAAGAGTAACATGAAGCTCAGAATTAAGGTGTAGTAAATACTCCTAAATCAAAAGGGAGTTGATCTATGGTCTATTTTGGAACAAATAAATCAAATCTTTGATTTTTACCTCGTAAAAAAGATTTTTTTTGTTTTGTTATTTACTTTCTTTTGGAAAGAAATTATGTTTAAGCAAGCAAATATGTCGTGGTTACAGAAGTTTATCCATCGCATATAGGCTTTAAGGACATCGTGGCATAACCGTCGAGGTGAAGTCGGGACCTAACAGATCCAATGGAACAATACATAGACAAGTAAATTCCTTATGAATTCCAAGGTACCCCTTTCCTTTAACTAATTTCAATGAAATTAGTAAATTCTAATTAATTATTAAATTCTAATTAAGGGATTCATCGTTCGAAGGGAAGTAGACTACTCAAGAATTTCACATTTCATTTATGTCGTAATTGAATAATGATTTAATCAAATTGAAATAATAAATGAAAAAGGGCGGAATCCAGGAAATCTTGCTTGGTCTTCACTGGGAACTTGAGTAAGGAGTAGATCTTTTTGTTTTTTGGTTTTTCGAGAATTTAAAAGTGAGAACTCCTTTCTTTATTGGGGTACGGTGCCTACTTGAGCCGGATGAAAGGAAACTTTCACGTCCGATTTTTATGGGGGGGAGCTCCTATAGGATCCTATCCCAATTTTTCTTTTGCTAGGCCCATAACCAAAAAACCCACTTTCTTGCGATTACGAGGTTTATTCGAATATGAAATACAATCTTGGAAATACAGCATCCCACTTTTTTTACTACCCAAGGCTTCGATACATTTCGCAATCGAGAAATCTCTACTGGTGCTGGTGCTATTCGAGAACAATTAGCCGATCTAGATTTACGAACTCTTTTAGATAATTCGTTGCTAGAATGGAAAGAATTAGGGGAAGAAGGACCCACAGGGAATGAATGGGAAGATCGAAAGCTTGGAAGAAGAAAGGATTTTTTGGTTAGGCGCATGGAATTGGCTAAGCATTTTCTTCGAACAAACATAGAACCAGAATGGATGGTTTTGTGTCTATTACCAGTTCTTCCTCCTGAGTTAAGACCCATCATTCAGATAGATGGGGGTAAATTAATGAGCTCGGATATTAATGAACTCTATAGAAGAGTTATCTATCGGAACAATACTCTTACCGATATTCCTACTGGGATCTTAGAATTCCTTAGCCTAGTTAGGTACCATATGAACAGGCCTGAGAAAACCCCTGTATCGCTTCTTCGATTTCTCGATAAAGAGAAATATGACCAACAGTGGTTCGAATGTATATAAAAAGAATTTCTTTTTTTAAACTTCTTACTATTAGATAGTGTTGGATTGCGCGGCAATCCACATCGATGTAATGAAAGTGAAGGACCTACGACAATGACGGACCGCCCTGAATAATCGACCCTTTTGCCAAGCAGAGTCTCACGAAATCTTCCTTCTTTGCCTTCAATTACATCTGAAAATGACTTGTAAACTTTATTATGACCGTCCCTCATTGGTTGCCCGCGGATTCCATTATCAAGAAGTGTATCCACGGCTTCTTGGACTAATTTCTCCTGACACATTACTAATTCTCCTGGCGTAGATCTACTTGTTGTTAATAGATCGGTAAGAGTATTGTTCCGATAGATAACTCTTCTATAGAGTTCATTAATATCCGAGCTCATTAATTTACCCCCATCTATCTGAATGATGGGTCTTAACTCAGGAGGAAGAACTGGTAATAGACACAAAACCATCCATTCTGGTTCTATGTTTGTTCGAAGAAAATGCTTAGCCAATTCCATGCGCCTAACCAAAAAATCCTTTCTTCTTCCAAGCTTTCGATCCAATTCCATTCCCTGTGGGTCCTTCTTCCCCTAATTCTTTCCATTCTAGCAACGAATTATCTAAAAGAGTTCGTAAATCTAGATCGGCTAATTGTTCTCGAATAGCACCAGCACCAGTAGAGATTTCTCGATTGCGAAATGTATCGAAGCCTTGGGTAGTAAAAAAAAGTGGTATGCTGTATTTCCAAGATTGTATTTCATATTCGAATAAACCTCGTAATCGCAAGAAAGTGGGTTTTTTGGTTATGGGCCTAGCAAAAGAAAAATTGGGATAGGATCCTATAGGAGCTCCCCCCCATAAAAATCGGACGTGAAAGTTTCCTTTCATCCGGCTCAAGTAGGCACCGTACCCCAATAAAGAAAGGAGGTATTATTACTTAACTTATTTAAAAAATAAAATTTTAATAGAAGGATAAATTTGTAATAAATTAAAATATTAAGAGTAAAATTGTAACTAACCAATTAAGAATAAAATTGTAGATAATCTTTTATCAAAACTTCACACCAATTTCGTAGTTTCTATCCACCATACCCTATTTGAAAAGATTCGAAAAAGAAGATCCCCTCCCAAGGCTGTCACCTCCAAAAGGGTTCGACTCCTAAATCCAATCAAGAAATCCAAGAAAGAAAATCCAATAAGTATAGATTCAGATCTATAATAAAATCAATCTAGAATAATTGAATTTGGACTAAGTCCTTTTGCATAATTTCCTAAGGTCTATTTCGCCTATCGTACTACATCATCATCTTCTTCGTCGCTTGCCAACCAATGGGTACTAGCGTCTCAACGCCCCTGAGCCGGGGATACTTCCCAATCGGCTTAAAACCGCTTTCAATAAATTGAAATAAAAAGAGTGGTTATGAAAAAGACTCGACTGAATCGGTCCATGCTTTGTAAGAAGGGAGAGTTGGCAGCCTTGTGGGCATGAAATTGAAAGAAGACCCTTTTCCGGGAGAGATGCTTTCATCGGCCTTTTCGAGGCACTATTCGCATCAAGATGTTCCTTTCTTTTGAATAGAAAAGGGGCTTTGAACTGAGTGAAAGCGGGTGGCATTCCGCTATTTGTATTTTATATAGTTTCATCGTCGTCTGCTGTCTCTGCTCTGTTCATTGAAGATTCCACGGTGCTAGGCACCAAAAGCTTCAATCAACACAGTCCTATCTCTTCTTAGGGGAAGAGTTGAAGGAAAGGGGCAGCTAATTGAATTAATTATCCCTATTAGACAAGGCAATTTCTTTCACTTCAGACAGCTAGAGAGAAAGTCGATCCACTATCGGGTGACGGAGCCATTGGGCCAATCGATAGGGGAAAAGGAGCTCATCACCATGTGGCAAGTCATATTCCAAGTAGTTCCACTCCTGTACTTTCTAATAGGAACTCTAATTCATGCATGATGGATCTAGCTAAAACGCATCCACCTCTTATAGGCATCTGTCACTCATTCGGATTGAGATTCATCCAAGTCTAAGGTAACGGCTGCCAATCCCTCCCTATATCACTCTTTTAAGGTGGGAGAGTAGTGACAGGAAAGTGTATTGCACTGAGATCTATCCTTCGCTTTAGTCATTCCCGAACTCCAACTATCCTCTCTTATATCGAGCTACCTACGGCACCCTCTCCTTCTTGGTTGACAATTGAATAGTTAGTTTCTTGTTCTTAAGCGAATGCGGTTGAAGCGAGGAACCGGTTGAAAGCATTCCCTTCAGTCGAAGGAGCTATGTGGGTCTTAGTCCTAGGCTTCCTCATTCTAGTTCTATACTAGTGGCAATCCCATCTAGTTGGTGTACTAAGCCCATGGTAGCAGCTAGTTTTTCTTGTCTAATAGGAGGAGGGCTATATATATCCATTTCCCTTCTCGTTCGATTCCACACCGGATTCACTATCCTTCTGAATCATGCCCTTTCTTCTCCTGAGAGTTGATCTCATCCTACTACGGGGGTAAGAAGTAAGAGTTCAGGCTTCAAAGGCTGGTCTACTTCCTACTCGATCAGGGTCATCAGGTCGGGTGGTAATTTTGATGTGTGATTCCGCTTTCACTACTCAGAAAGAGGGTCAGGGCAGCCCATTATATATGGGAAAGAGAGGTTATCACGGCCTAACCAATAGATACATTCTAGCTCCCCGCTTAATAGGTCTCAACCTTCGCTACACCCCCTACTCCACCCTACTTTTCGTGGATTAGCTAGCCGCCTTACTTAGTGAAAGTGTCTCCTACTCAACCAATACAATAGGCGGGTCTTCTTCAGTCCGCTTGGAAAGCGTTATAAACCAAAGTACCCGGGCGCTTTAATTGGAGCTCTCCTACCTGCCAGGGCGATGGAATACTGATAAAGAGTCCAAGGGCTCCAGAGACTCATCCGCGAGAAAAGGCACTGAAATTTTTGACTCGAGGGCCGTGGGCTTGGGTGAGTCGCGTAGCAACGAATTTTACGGAGGAGAATAGAAAGAGAATGGTGTCAAGACCCGTACCTCGTTACCTAATTCTAGCGTACACCTACGTGCCTAACGCGTTGTAATTGGAAAGAATACCTAAAATTTCGTATATTTTTCTTTTCCATTTATATAATGGAGCGTTGTCATATACACGTCAAAAGAATAATGGTCAGCTCCTAAGTTACACACATGAACTAATTACACGGGTGATATGTGACGGCACAGCAAAAGGTTCCTATGTGCCCGGCCTCACAGGTCGTCATCCATACACACACGTCCACCCCAAAAGCAGCGCGAAGCTTCAAAAGGTCGGCCTTGCCTTTAAAACGCGATCACGTACCGTGTTCGCTGGTACCTACAACACATAACATAAAGGATGAGCCACCGTGGCTCAGTAAGCAGAAATCATGCATGAATGCACATGTCACTCCCCCGCAACGGCAATCCACGCTGATGCATGTAGCTCTCGCAAAGGCGATCCGCGCCGATGCTCATATTACTCATACTAACGTACTCAAGGCCCTCGGCTAATCTTCCTATGCACCACAATGAGCTCACGTCCATCAACGACAATCACGACAGCGGTCCACGCCCGATGGCCGTACCCTAGGATGCACATCGTTCCCCTAGTTCGCCACATGTGCCCGGTCGTCCCCGACTGTCCGGCGGTCGCTCACGCTGGTAGCCCACGCTGAGGTTGCCTACGCCAGGATTCTACCCTGTGTCGCTTATACCCTCAGGTCGCACCCTCCAGGTCGCACCTTACCGCCACAGGCATCGCCCAATCATAATCTTATATTTCCATGTTTACATAATATTACGACGACGCTAAACGCCGCCCTCATAGCATAAAAGATAGTCCCTGACTCAACTACGAGTCGATAACACATGCCCATATCGGCAATGTATCAAACACTTTCAAGCGATACGTCATATATGCATACCTACTCATACAACCCACCCTCCCGCATATGATCGTGTATGCACGTGAGTATGAAATGCAAGTTAACTCCAAACATGCTTACCACGAGCAACGTATCATTTAAAGCGTAAACATGTAATCACGGAGGCACGTAGTCACATAAAGCAGGTACGCGCAAACAAGTTATGTGTTGTAGTTGGATTTCTACTTACCTGGCGTCCGTAGGCTAACTGCTACCTGACCCGGTGAATTTCCTAAGTCCAAACCCTAGGCATAAAATATTGGGTGTCAGTACACTATTTTAATTAATTGCTTAAGTATGCTAAATCTCTAAGTTAGAAACATATTTTGGTAAATTCTAATCGGGTTCGCAAACCCTCGCATGACCCATGAAGTTCCAAAAAATGTTCTAATTCGCTAAGTGTGTTTCGCGAATTGTACTTATGATTTCTAGGTTCGCGGAGCCTGTCATTGCACTATTTAATTCGCGAAGTCATCTTAACGCTAAGTTCGCGAAGTCTATTATTTTTATTTCATTTATTTATCTATTTTTATTACTTAGGATTCGCCAAATAAATTGGTACGCCAAGCTCCATGGGGTTCGTGAAGTAGCCTCTAGCTGGTGACGTGGAGTTCGCCAAACAAGCTCAGTTCGCGAAACGACCAAGTGGATGTGCCAATCTTGATGTGGGTTCGCAAAATGGTCCGCCAAGTGTGAGGGTGAGTTTGCGAAGTGGCCAGGTCATTCTCAATTCGTGAAGCTTAACAAGCCGCACACCTAGTTCGCAAATCACCTGGATTCGCCAAGTTGAGCTCACCAATTCATGGATTCGCAAAACACCTTAGCCCGCAAAGCATGAGCTCGACCTGATTCGTGAATCCTCCCTCCATGGTTCGCGAAGTCCCTTCGCACAATGAATTCGCGAATTGGCTCGAGTTCGCCAAATTTTGTTCGCCTTGTGGAATGCATGGGCCTTATGGAATTCGCGAAGTCCCAAGCCCGCCAAATCATTTTGGTTCGCAAAACTAGTTCGCAAACCACTTCCGGTCCGCGAACTTTGTACTTCGCGATCCTTTCCCAGTTCGCAAAGCTAGTCACGTATCTCAGGTCCGCCGAATGGCTTGCACCTTCCCACCGAGTTCGTCAAACGTTTCAATTCGCCAAGTCGGGTCCTTCAAGTCATTAGGGTTTGCGAAACTCATTATGCGGCCGTGGTTTGCGAATTGGGTTCGTGAAGCTCGAGTTTCGCGAATCTTGCCTTACGAAAACAACTTCTAATTCGCCGACTTTACTTTTAAGGATCAAAAAGCTATTTCTCTCAAGAACTCGTTGAAGACCATATGAATTCATAAACCCTAAAATCGACTTTAGCTTCGAACATAGACCTAAACATATTTTTCGTGACTAACAACCCCTAGACATGATGGTTACGAACTAAAAATGCTAATTCCGAGCGAAGAATATACCTACCGAGGATCAAGATTAATAAATCTATAACAAGTGAGTATTTTCGTTTGTATAGTTCTCGAAACGCCTCGTTATTTAAATAGGAAATCTAAAGACTATGGTGAACATTCGTACCTAGTCCACGCTCTCGTGATTTTCAGCTCAACTTCTCCTCCTCCGTTGCTTAAGCTTTCGCGAGTTCTTTGCTAATGGAGTTCGTGGATTTCAAATGGTCTTTAGAGAATGTTTAAATTCTTTAAATCCTGAAAAATTACCATTTTACCCCCGCACAAAAAATATATAAATACCACCTCATTTTAACCATTTTAACTCACAATTACATCCAAATCTCTTCCACTCTCTCTCAAAAAGCTCTAAAAAAATCATCCTCATATTAATATTTAATATTATTAACAATAATAATTATTTTATTTACACTACTACACACACACTCACTTATTATTACAAATAATTAAATTACTATTTTATAATTTATACTAATGGCGTCGTCATCGAGAAATCCTAACCCTCGCGACGAAGATGTTTTTATGGTTTTAGGTCACGCCGATACATTTCGGGGCATGCCGACACCGACGAGGAGACCGATGTACCGGAACCGACGGCGGCGACCGACGAGGGACCGAGCCAAGCTTCTACAGCGACGACAAGAAGGAAGCAACAACCGCGTGGTCGGCGGTTTAAGGTAAGGAATTTTTCGACTTAGAAATGGATAAAAATAATCCTGCTGCAGGTACCGCTTATTGCAAAATGTGCCGCCATCCCTACTCGATTAAGACCGGACCGAATCAAGGTGGGACGGGCTCGATGAAAAACACCTACAAAGGATGCATAATTTCGGGGACGATCTAGAGCCGGTAGGAACCGAACCCCGACAACAACAAATAAACGTAAGTACGGGTAAGAATTTTGTTATTACTAGGGAAATTTCGAAAAAAGCCTTAGTTAAAATTTGTAGTAATGTGTGAAGAACCCTTTTGCATTGCGGAAGGGTTTATCAAATTTACGAGTACGATACAACCCGGATTCCATAACGTGACCCGTAAAACCCTTAGGAAATATGTCTTAAAAACTTTTAAGGAATATTAGTCTAACTTAATTAGTCATTTAGCCAACATTTCGTGTAGGATTAATTTGACTACCAATATTTGGACTAACATTACGTTGCAATCTTATTTAGTCGTCACCACCCATTGAATAGATGAAACATGGACTATGCAAAAACGTATTCTTTCCCTAGATCCCCTAGATTCGCAACATAACGCCACTACGATTCGAACTATGTGTTGAATGTCGTTAATAAATATTGTATTCAAGATAAAATTATGTCTATCACCTTAGTTAATGCTAGTGCGAACAACGTAGCGATAGGGATCCTTCGTAGACACCTTAAGTTACCCTTAGACGGCCGATTACTACATGCTAGGTGCGCTTGTCATGTTATTAACTTGTGTGTGCAATGTGCTTTTGACGAAATTTTGGGAGATGTTGTAGAAAAATTTAAGGTGATAGTAAGTTACTTCGGGAACGTCGCTACGGAACGTCGTAGAAGCAAACCGTCCTTGCCGCCGGCCTCACATACAAGAAGTTTCCGTTACCAGTCCCGACTATGTGGAACTCGTTGTACCACCTCCTCAGCACCTTCATGCGCTACAAGGACTTGTTGACGCCTTTTTGGAACGAGGTCGCAATCGGCAACACCTCGAGGTATGAATTACGACAAACAGATCGGGATATTGTAGGTTTGGTCGTGTCCATACTTGAAGTGTTCAGCGAGGCTACAGAGAAATTTTTCGGGGTTCACTACCCGACGTCCCCATTGTTCATCCCGAACCTCTTCGCGATGTGCTACAAGTTCGTGGAGTATCGCAGTAGTCCATACTTGGGTGCTTTCATCCAAAACATGGAGATAAAGTTCAGGAAGTATTGGAAACCATCCCAGTAGTCCACGGTTTGTATGCCTTACTCGACCCTAGTTGCGGTGTTGATACTTTTGATATTTTTTCGATTATTATGCTCAATTTCTTGGAAAGAAAGTGGACGACCAAAAGGCGTCAATTCACGATTCTCTCCAAGAACTTTTTTCTGTTTATGCATCTGAGCAGGGACACAATGTGGAGCAACCCGTACCAGCGAGCGAAGCCAATTCGTCGGAAGGAGGCAGCGGCGCAATGGGACCAATACGAAGATTGAACGCACAAAAGACGAAGACCAAAACGCGTGCGTCGGGGTCGAACACGAATGAGATCCAGCTCTACCCGAGCCACAACTTCCAGACTCCTGAAGACTTCGACGTTTTGGCCTGGGGGAAGTCGAACGCGACTCTCTATCCGACCCTATCCGCGTCGCTCGAGACGTTTTAGCTGTGCAATCGTCTAGTGTCGCCTCCGAGTCCGCCTTCTCTACATCCGGGCGAATTATCGGCGATCGACGCGCGAGCCTTAGACCGACTTCCCTTGCAATGCTAACCTTATAGAAGGATTGGTATTTGGCCGAATCGAAGAACCGACGGGAGAACGCAATCGACGAGTTCTGTTCTTCCAGTTCGGACGAAGACGAAGAGGCCTCTAACATAGTTTTAGTTGATAGTCAAGTCGAATGAATTGTATTTTTTTATTTCGAATATTTTTTTCCTTTTTGTAATTTTTAGGTATTTTTTTTCTTTCTTTTTGTTTTTTATTTGTATTTTTAGGTAGTTTTTTTTTATTTTTTTGTAATTTCTTATCTTTTTTTGTTTTTTTTGGAATACAATTTTTTGGATATTTTCTAAAGAATTTTTTTCAAAGTAAAAAAAATAAAAAAATAAAAATTAAATGGGCCAGTTTCCGGTTTTGGAACCGGAACCCGGCCCAATACAAGGCCCGGGGGTTCTAAGTATGGTTCTGGGCCGGTCCCGGGAAAATGGTCCCGGAACTGGAACCGGTACCACTGCAGAACCGGTTGAACCGGAACCGGTGGAACCGGCCCGGAACCGGCCCAATTCGGCCCAAAGCCCAGGTCTAGATGGGACACAAGGACGAAAATATCCCCTAAATTGGGGAAGGTGTTATAAAATAATATATAATAATAGAATTCAATTAACGTGGGATTTCAAAGAGAAAATTTCTAGTTATTATTTTTCATCAAGTGAGCAATGGGAGGCCATATTTATAGGCCAATAGGTACAACAACCAACCAATCAAAATCAAGCAAATAAAATAAATATAGATCCAACCAACCATTATGGGCATCCATACCTATTTATCTATAATACTCCCCCTGGATGCCCATTATAAAATATTCTCATATGATTATATTAGCTGTCTCGTTAAAAAACTTATTAGGAAAACCCAGTGGGATAAAAACAACTGAAAAGGAAAAAGAGTGCAGCGTATATTGTCTCCCCCCCTGATGTAAACATTACTCAAGATCTTTGAGCCTTCGAGTCCAATTAAATCTACAAGTTTTTCGAATGATCTTGGAGGTAGCGCTTTGGTGAATAGATCTGCGAGGTTGTCACTTGATCGAACTTGTTGTACGTCAATTTCGCCGTTCTTCTGAAGGTCATGCGTATAGAAGAATTTAGGCGATATATGTTTGGTTCTATCGCCTTTGATGTAACCTTCTTTTAACTGAGCAATACATGCGGCATTGTCTTCATATAAGATCGTCGGAGCTAACATTTCCGATAATAACCCGCAGGTTTGTCGTATATGCTGGATTATTGATCATAACCAAACACATTCTCTGCTAGCTTCGTGAATCGCTAAAATTTCTGCATGATTAGATGAAGTGGCGGTTAAACTTTGTTTAACTGACCGCCAAGAAATAGCAGTTCCACCATATGTAAAGAGATAACCCATTTGTGATCGAGCATTATGTGGGTCGGATAGAAAACCAGCATCTGCATATCCGATTAGATCTGACCTGGATTCATTTGAATAGAATAATCCCAAATCAGTTGTTCCTTTTAGGTATCGAAAAATTCGTTTAACACCGTTCCAATGTCTACGAGTTGGTGACGAACTATATCTCGCCAATAAATTCGAATGCTATATCAGGTCGCGTATGACTCGTAAGATACATTAGTGCTCCTATGGCACTAAGATATGGTACTTCAGGACCAAGCAATTCTTCATCATTTTTCTCGAGGTCTGAACGGATCTTTATTCACATCTAGAGATCGAACAATCATCGGAGTATCCAACGGATGAGCTTTATCCATAAAATCTTTTCAATACCTTTTTCGTATATGTTTCTTGACATACAATATTCCGTTAGTCAAGTATTCAATCTGCAGGCCGAGACAAAATTTTGTCTTTCCTAGATCTTTCATTTCGAACTCTTTTTTCAAACAATTAACGGGCCTTTGATAACTCTTCAGGAGTTCCAATTATATTGATATCATCAACTATACTGCTATGATGACAAAATTATTTCTGCATCTTCTCATAAATATACAAGGGCAATTTTGATCATTTTTGTATCCCTCTTTTAATAAATATTCACTTAGGGCGATTATACCACATACCCCATATTGCTTTAATAATCCATAAAGCGATTTGGTTTAGTTTAATTGAGTACTCATCACGGGCCTTGAATTTCAGGCAATTGAAATCCCTCAGGAAGCTTCATATAAATGTCACTATCAAGTGAGCAATATAAAATAGGCAGTGACACATCCATTAGACGCATATCGAGTTTTTCACGTATTGCCAGACTTATTATATAACGAAAGTTGTTGCATCCACCACAGGAGAGTATGTCTCCTCATAATCAATACCAGGTCTTTGCGAAAAACCTTGTGCAACAGCCGGCTTTGTATCTCATAATTTCGCCCTTTTCATTTCCTCTTTCTGATAAAAACCATTTTATCCAACCGGCTTTATATTCTCTGGTATACGGACTACAGGTCCAAAAACTTTTCGTCTCTCAAGTGATTTTAATTCAGCATCGATTGCATCTTTCCATTTTGGCCAATCATTTCTTTGTCTGCACTCTTTTACAGACCTTGGTTCATGATCCTCATTCTCATTATCTCATTCATTTCTTGTAGCGCTACGTTAAATGAGAATTTGTCGTCAACGTTGACTTTATCTCGGTTCCATCTTATTCCATTCTGGGCGAATTGATAGAGATCTCTTCATTATCATTATTTTCGATTTGTTCAGGTACCTGACTTTCATTCTTATAATCATTTATGCCCATCGACTCTTCTCTAGTTGATAATCCTCGATTGGACCATTCTTATTATTTGCTCCTTTTCTTTTCCGAGATTTTTTATCTTTGGAACCAGAGGGCCTACCACGCTTTAGTTGTGGTTTAAGCTCAATCGCATTATCTCTTTGTTCTGCAGGAACATCAATTTTAGCAGGAGCATTAACAGCTGGAATATGTGACTTTGTCACTCTTTTTGGGGTCAGCAAAACTGTCTGGCAATTGATTCGCTAAGCTTTGTAATGAATTATCTTTTGAACTTCTAGTTCACATTCTTTTGTTCGAGGATCATAATGATTTAGCGATAATTCATTCCAACTAATATTTCTTTCCAACTGTTTCTTTTCTCCCCCTAATGTCGGAAAATTTCTTTCATCGAAGTGACAGTCGGCAAATCTGGCCGTGAATCGATCTCCAGTTTAAGGGTTCTAAATATTTTATAATTGATGGAGATTCAAAACCGACATATATTCCCAACCTCCTTTGAGGTCCCATCTTTGTGCGTTGTGGTGGTGCAATTGGAATATATACTGCGCGCATCCCGAAAATTCTTAGATGAGAATATCTGGTTCCTGACCATAACCATTTGTAACGGGAGATATTATGATAACTTGTTGGCCTGATGCGGATTAGTGCTGCTGCATGTAATATAGCATGTCCCCACAAGACGACGGATTCGACTTCATCAACAATGGCCTTGCAATATATTGCAGGCGTTTAATCAACGATTCTGCAAGACCGTTTTGTGTATGGACATGTGGCACGGATGCTCGACATCGATACCGATAGACATACAATAATCATTAAATGCCTTGGAAGTAAATTCACCAGCATTATCAAAACGTATTTTCTTTATCGGATAATCTGGGAAATGTGCTCTTAATCTAATCAGCTGAGCAAGTAATCTCGCAAATGCCACATTTCTCGTAGATAATAAACATACGTGGGACCATTTACTTGATGCATCAATTAATACCATGAAATATTTAAATGGTCCACATGATGGATGTATCGGTCCACAAATATCGCCATGTATACGCTCCAAAAATGCAATAGACTCGGTCTTTACTTTCATTTGGGATGGTCGAATAATTAACTTCCCTTTAGAGCAAGCAATACATATTAATTCTTTAGACTGGAGAATCTTCGGGTTCCTCAACAAATGTCCGCGTGAATTTTCAATTATTTTTCGCATCATAGTTGTACCGGGATGGCCCAACCGGTCATGCCAACATTAAACGTACTGTCATTGGTAAACCTTTGGATAGCATGATTCAATTGTTCGAAGATATGTGTAGTATAGCCCAGAGTTAAAAGACGGTAATATTTCTATGATTCTTTTTTCATTAGAAATCACTTTCGTAATGTGCAAATATTCAACATCTCCCTTTTGTGCAGTCTCAACATGATATCCGTTATTTCGAATCGCTTTAAAGCTTAATAAATTTCTTTGAGACTTAGGGGAATATAAAGCATTTTCAATAATCAGCCTTGTTCCTCTAGGCAATAATATATTAGCTCTTCCGGAGCCTTCAATTATATTTGTGCTACCCGATATAGTAATCACACTGATTTCTTTCATATCAAGATGCTCGAAATAGTTCTTATTTTTCAGAATTGTATTAGTCGTTGCACAGTCCGCAAGACATAATTCTCCATTGCACATGCTCGTGTCCATCATGTAAAATCCTTTAAACAAACATGGAATTATCATTAATACATATTATTGAAAACAAACGATACACAACAAACACATGAATAACATCCAAATAATAATCATAGCAAACATGACAATATTATTGAAAGTAAACGATACATAGCAAACACAGAATATCATCCAAATCATAGAAAACATAACAAACTTTCAAACGACACACCAAAGCACACAATAAAGCATTTAATTTTTAAAATGATAACAGGTTAAATTTCTTCATTGAGGAGCAGAAAATCGTCGGCATCGAAATTAACACCTTCTTCATTAACACCAGAAGTTGAAGCAATTGTACCCTGAACAAATTTCGTTTCAGTTTTCTTTCCTTTGCCTATTGATTCTTGGTACAGCTCAACAAGGTATTGGGGCGTACGGCAAGTGCGGGACCAATGGCCCGGACCACCGCATCGATAACATTTCTCGTCATTCCCTTGCTGTTCAGTTTGCTTCTTTTCATTTTTACCGTCATAAACTTTCTTCTTCTGGGAAAGATTTTGATGACCACCACGATAATTATGATAACCACCACGGAAATTTGATAACCACCACCATGATAACTCCGGCCACGACCACGACCTTGGCCACGGCCACGTCCACGACCGCGATATCCCCCCGACCACGTCCCGACCGTTACCTCGATTATTATCATTATTACCATTGACTGCATTCGCTTCAGGGAGTGCAGCAGCACCAGTCGGTCGGGATTCATGATTTTTCATCAGCAACTCATTGTTTTGCTCAGCCAATAGTAAGTAAGAAATAAGATCTGAGTACTTTTCAAAATTTCTCTCTCGATACTGCTGTTGTAGAATAACATTTGATGGATGAAACGTGGTGAACATTTTCTCCAACATAATTGCATCGGTAATAGTTTCTTCCACGTAATTTCAGTGTAGAAGTAATTCTATAAACAGCAGAATTATATTCGCTTACCGATTTAAAATCTTGCAAGCGTAAATTCACCCATTCGTACCTTGCATTTGGGAGAATTACAGTTTTCAAGTGGTTATATCGATCTTCCAAATTTTTCCACAAGTCTTTCGGGTCTTTCATTTCACTGTTAAGTACTCATTTTGAGACTTTCATGAATGTGGTGGCGAAGAAAAATCATTGCCTTCGCCTTGTCCTGCTCGGATGTTTCATTGGTCGGTTTTGATGGTATCACCTAGACCTTTTGCTTTCAAATGAATTTCGGCATCTAGTGCCCAAGATAGGTAATTTCGGCCAGTGATATCGAGTGCAACAAACTCAAGGCTCGCCAAATTCGTCATATTACTATAAAATACAGAAAAGCTTAAAAATGATAATATAACAAAATATTACATGCATAACTAATCTTAAAAAAATAATATTCGAAAAATATAGTCGGTATAGCCAATTTTTCGAATATATAATTAGACGTAGTTTATTGGCAAGAGTTACAACCGCGCATAATAGGCGGTATAACACCGGCACATATCAGTTGGTACAAACCATCACATGATAGGCGGTATAAATCGAACCAAGCTAGTCGGACAACCGACCAAGCTAGTCGGACAAACCGAACCAAGCTAGTCGGACAAACCGAACCAAGCTAGTCGGATAGAAAAAAAAAATTAATATGCCACCGCTGGATTCGAAATCTGGACCTCCCATCAATTAGATTTTGACGGTATTCCGCGAAACCAGTTGGACTATGGCATTTTGTTGTATATTGTATATATATATTATATATTAAATTTGTATATAAAAAATTATTATACCTTAATTATGCCCGTAAATCTTCGGCAGAAATTAGCGTCGTCGTCGGGGATCGGCGTTGTCGGTAGAGTCTCGTGCTGATAACGTGTTATAAAATATATATAATAATAGAATTCAATTAACGTGGATTTCAAAGAGAAAATTTCTAGTTATTATTTTTCATCAAGTGAGCAATGGGAGGCCATATTTATAGGCCAATAGGTACAACAACCAACCAATCAAAATCAAGCAAATAAAATAAATATAGATCCAACCAATTATGGGCATCCATACCTATTTATCTATAATAGAAGGTTTGTATTCAAGATTATTTTTAATGGTTTGGGCCTCCTTTTGAGTTAAGTCATGGGCCAACTTAAAATTTATAGTCCATCCTTAGCTTTTAGCCCAAATTCCGATTTGCCTAATTTTCGAAAATTCTTAAATAAATTAGAGGTCACATGGCGCAATTTTAATGGCACCTAATTCACAATCACTTAAGCACGAATTTATGCACATAATTTGCCACGCAAAATCTCACGTGAGTCATATAAATACGAAATTTATGCACGAAATGCACATAATTGCATCCCATTCATGCAAATTTATTGGCCCTAATACTTACGTGGACCCGGGTGCTACAAATGGCTTTCTTGGAATTTCTTCGGGTTGGTAGATAACTAAATCCCTATCTCCCGGTGCCCCGACTGCTTCTTTCCTAGGAGCGATTCCTACCATTATCCCACGTCCCTTATCTTTACCGCTCTAACAACTGCCCTCGTCAAACCAAAGACTTATATGAAATTCCTTTAAGCAGAGACCTTTTTCCGTCAAGGGTCGCAGGCCAGTCTTTCAGTAATTTCCGAGGGCAATTCAAAAAGTTCTTTATAGGTTCACGAACACGACCCGAAAATCGTAGACAGATTGACCAGTTGACTAGGTAAGGGATTACTTGCTTGTTTCTGAGCTGCTGCACTTTACTTTGGTTTTGACCTGGTTGGCATAGAACTCTAAGATGTTCTTTCCTCTGGAGAGGTGTCGTATGAAAGTTGTGGTACATAACGTCCTTACCAGATGCTATGTACAGAGGTATACGCCTATCTTCTATGCGGGTCTTTCCTCCGCTGTTAGTCCCTTGGTGCTACTTCCCTTGTTTACTGAGGACCAAGAGGTATCCCAATGGTAAAGCTTACCAAGGAAAGAAAGCGTTGAGGGCGGGAGACTAGTGCGATTAGGGTGATATTCGCCAGACACGTTGGGTCGATGTCGTCTGGCTAAGCAAATGGTGCTTCCTTGTGCTCTGGTTGTTGTGGCGATTCATGCTTCTATTCCTTAGTCTGCTCCGCTCCACGGGGCTTATTCTTTGGCTTGTCAAAGATAGCAGGATCTATCTCCAGCAATTGGTCTGTCGGTTCTTGCTATTTGTGAAGGAACACTCGGCTATGAAATCGGCGAGTACCTGGGCTTTCACCGCTTTCCTTGGTTTGTAATCAATCCCAAACTCACTGAGCTCTACGCTCCAACGGACCATCCTTCCGGAGGCGTAAGGAACATGAACATTATTAACTAGTAATGTCTCTATATCAGCAACAATGAAAGGACGACATTCTTTCATATCACTTTTGATTGAACCCATTTTGGTACTAAAACTACTTAGTCTTAACTTAAGGGATTTCACATCTGGTAGTTTACCATCGACTATATCTGAATCCATAACATTTCTAATTTTTAGAATCATATCAGATATCTTAGGAAAATCAATCAATTTCTAATAATCCTTAGCGTCATAATAAATACGATAAAGACACCTTTAATCACAGCATCTTGATATCTTTCACCATATGACTTCACATATCGTTCTACAAAATCATAAATTTTTTAGGAACTTTATTACCGGTAGTATCATACAATGGAATAGACCTATCTAATGTAAAAGATATATCATAGGCTGAAGGTAATTCCATTATATTATATAGGCCATAGTAAATTTAATCTAATTTGAATCAATATGAAAAGTGTATTGTTCGAGTAATTGTATAAAGGCTAATGTTAGGACTTCTAACTCATTAACAAGAGGTATCGCTCTTAAAACTAGTACTAGCATAGATAGAGCCTGGATAAAGGGTCTTATATCTAACATCATAAATAATACTTTGTAAACATTCCCAATAATAATAATAATAATGATGATAATCAGAAAACAGGAATAAGGCCTAATACTATGCGCCAACTTTTTCCAATTCAATTGATTACGGTTCTGTATTGATTGATAAAGCAGTACAAATTATTATTTGTTGATTGAGTCAACAATTTTTGTGATTTTTTCATTCAAAGTTTCATTGATTTTGAGAAAACCGGTTGGGTATCTCTAATAAGGGTGGATGAAATCTATAGTGTTGGTCCGAATGACGTCATCAATTGGTTGAGGATGGCTCGTTTTCTTCTCGTAGATTTACTTATCTAAGCTATACAACATAGCCAGCTAGAAAACGAATCTGCTTGTCAATTCTTGGTGTAATACTCACTCGTAAATGATTGGTGTTAGAATTTTCATTTTCGCACAGATTTCCTATTTTCTTTTTTGAATTTAATTATCCGTGTAAGAATTAGGAATTCCTCTTCCAACTCGGCCCAGAATGGGCGTTATGGCAAAAAATAAAAAGATAAAAAAGGAGAAATTTGTCCAATAGTCACAAATGGTGCCTCCACAGGTTGACACCCGATCCAACCTAGTAGTGAGCGATCCGCCAAAAGCAACCAAAATATTCCTTGGTGAATCGGGCGAAAACTAGAACTACGTACATACATATTTTTAAATAACGGTAAAGCCAACAGACATATAAAAACTGGTGCTATTGCGGCTACACCTCCCGATTTGTCAGGTATACTACGAAGAATGGCATGGATCGGTAGGAAATACCATTCCGGCACAATATGAGGCGGAGTGGACATCGGACTTGCAGTATATAATTATCGGGATGCCCAAAACATTAGGAGCATAAAAAGTCCAAATGGAAAAAAAAGATAGCAAAAGCTACCCAACCTACTAGATCCTTTACATAAAAATAGGGGTAAAAACTAATTTTATCCATCTCTAAATGTACACCCAATGGACTATTTGATCCATATTGATGCAATGCGGCCAGATGAAGAACGCTGGCACCTACTAAAATAAAGGGGAGTAAATGATGAAGACAAAAAAAATGATTTAAGGTGGCATTGTCCACGGAGAACCCACCCCAAAGCCAGGTTACTATGGTATCTCCTACTACAGGTATGGCGCTGGCTAAACTTGTATTACTGTAGCTCCCCAAAAACTCATCTGACCCCAAGGTAGTACATATCCTATAAAAGCTGTCACAATCATTAATAGGAAGATTACAACTCTGAGACACCAAACAAATTCTCTAGGACTGCTATAACTCGCATGATATAGATCACAAAAAATATGAAGGTGAACCACAATGAAAAACATACTTGCCCCATTAGCATGCATATAACGGAGCAACCAGCCCCCTTCAACATCTCTCATAATGTGTTCTACGCTGTGGAAAGCTAGATCCACATGAGGTGTGTAATGCATAGGTAAAAAAACGCCAGTCACTATCTGAATGACTAAACAAATACCAGCTAACGAACCGAACCCCACCAGTAACTAAGATTGCTCGGGGTTGGATAATCTATCAAATGTTCATTAAGGGTGGAGAATATAGGTTGTTTTAGAAGAGAGAATCGTTGGTTCCTTAGAGTCATATTTTCGATTTGATCTTATTTTGTATTTTCTAGATTGGTATATATCGTGACTGCTCCCTCAAAGAAAAAAAAAGAGGGAACTTGTTCTCCAAATTCAATAGGAAATCACCTCGGTCCAACCAAGAAAGACATGGGAGGTTTTGGACGTAACATTCTTTTGCTTCTCTTACGATATTTCTAGTTGGACGAAAAGAGTGTGCAATACGTGGAGACTACCATAGCTTTTTCAATAGCTGCTCCTAGAACCGAGGGGAAGACTAAATGGGCAAAAAAGAAGAATAAGAGGGAGAACGACGTCACAGGAGGTTCTCCAACAGGAGAAGACCACTTCCCCACTTACTAAATAAGGCGATAACAAAGTGAGCAAATGACCCCAATACCCGACCAGTTGAGCAGTGTCCGGGAAAGTTACTTGACTCCACTTAAGAGTACAGTGCTGTTAAGTAGATGCTAAAGGAGCTACTGTTAAAGTAGTAGCTAAGCTATAAGAAAACGGTGGAATAGATTTCTCCAGGGCTTTCACTGAACCACCAACGGTATTTGTATCCGCGAATAATGCTTTTGAATAGTACCCCGCCGCCCTGGGTTAGGAGCGCTACTATTGATCTAGCTTATCAGTATCGCGGGATCAAAAAAAGCCTCGGCCGGATCGAGCAGTTCTAGCTTCTGCCTACTAATCATGAATGTCGTAGATAATGTCCCTGTCCTGAGGGTGTCGTAGATTAGGTATCCAGATTCTGATTACGAATTTAGTAGTTTGATAGGTTGGTTTTGTTTAGGGCATCATCTCCTGGCCGTGCCAATCATTGTGATTAGTCGAACGCTAAGGCAAATGGTATGTACTAAAATCATAGGACAGAGTGACTAGGGCTGTAGACGAAAAAGGTCCTTTAAAGATTTTCCACGGCCCTATTTAACTTAAATAAGGCCAGCATAGCATAACCACCTTCTCTATAAAGTCAAGCTAGATTAGTAGGATCTGGCACTTGTAGCGTCCCGTCGCTGCCTTAAGGGGGCCTTGGTTGGTGTTAGTGATTGTTCCGCGCGAAATACTAAAAAAAGAAAGTGGGAAGGAGGTTTCCAGCGATCTTGGGATAGCCAGTTATGGCGGGTAGCAACCCCCGCATTGAGATCCCTGAAGTGGTCTACGAATGCGGTCTGCAGCGGTGTAAGTTCAATTTACTTGCCAAGCTCATGATGGGGGCGGGTTTTGAAAGGTTAACGGTGGAGGAGTTGCGCGCCAAATTCTAGGGGACCTATCTATCCAAGTTCTGATTCTTGTTTTTCTAATCTAAAGAACTAGATCTTCCTTTCGATCAAAGAGATGTAACACCAACAAAATCTCAATTTGAAAATCCTTGCAAAAAAGCAATAAAATCAACAGGCATACCAACAGACATACCTTGAATCTAGCTTAGCAATCCTTACTTTGATTCTCTTATTTCATTCTGAGTTGTAGTTACAGGCGGAGATCACTCTACAATCAATCCAATCAGTCTCTCTTTCTTAAGCAAGGAAAAGCTCTAGTCCTCAAGGCCCGGTGAGTCCAACTTCCCAGACCGGATTAGCTCTCGTTCAAGAAGCCTAGCCTTCTTTCGTCAAGGCAGTTGAGGTTCTGCTTTCAAGCGAATGGACAAGTTTGGCATGTACCGGTAGTTGCTCATCTCGCTATCTTTCCGCCAAAACAAAGCATCGCCTAAGGGTAAGAAGCCCCCTTAACTTAAGCAAACACAAACAGGCCTTAAGGCTTTCCTTATGAGATGGGATGCTCACTAATTGACTGCTTCTCTCGAGATGCAAAGAATAGCAACAATAAAGACTCTATCGGTCCCCTTGAGGGTAGCACTGGTTTTGCCTTGACTGCTTTCCTGATTCGTGAACAGATGGGACTCTTTATTTTAGCTTTCTTCCTTCCCTTCGATCTTATGTGATGTTAGTTCACTTAGCGGGAGATTAGAACGAGTGTTTAAGATTCCTTTTTCTGCCTTCCCCAGTCCAATCCTCCATAAGCCAGACCAAATCTTTTTTTTTTGAATCTATCTTTGTCTATTCCGTGGAGCCACCGTCGGTCGATCCGCATGTTGAGATAACCCTTAGACTAGACCTTCAGCGTACTAGTAAACAGATGGTTTTCCACCCTCCCAAGTCTCTTTTGACTCTCCTGGGTTACTGCACAATCAACGCCTTCTTGTTCCACTACTACCAGATTTGATCACCTATGAAATTACTAGAACCCGCTAGGGAGTTCGAGGTTAGTTGTTTAAGTGAGGTAGTGAGGGTGTACAAGTTAGATGGGAATCGCCTCTACAAAGCTTGTTTTACTTAGAAAGACTTAGTAAACTCATAAAGTTGGGGCCCGAGCACTTCAGTGGTAAACAACTATAGGAAGTATCCTCGGGACTGATCAAGGTTCGACTTTCATTGTTTAGTAGATGGTTTGAGGATAGACTGGAGCAAGAAAAGACCGGATAAATACATAACATACTTAATACAACAATGAGGTACCGATATGCTTTCGAAAGAATAGAATAAGAAAGAATCGCTGAGCGGAGCTTTAGATTAGTTCGATCAGCAACACATGTCTCTACAGCATTGGAACAAAGGTCGGGCTTGGCATAGTTAAAGTGTTTGAGGTCGAGGAAATAAGCCATACCATTGAAGAAGCTCTTAGAGGAGCAATTCGTTGTGTTAGTGTGGGATAGCCTCGTAGAAGGAAAAAAGAGTTCAGGTCCTGTTCTCAAGTCTAGTTGACGAAGCCGAGAGGGAAAGAGATTCAGAGGAGTGAAAATCGAACTAGTCTGGCTCATCAAAGAGAAATGCCTAGTCGGGAGAAAGACAGACAAGGCCGAATAGCAATATAGGTGAGTTGCCTTCAGGGCATAGTATGGCTTTTTTGTTGGTGTTGTTTAATAGATGTCGAGTGCCGCTTTTCCCCATCCATTTCTAAGAGGGCACGAGCACTTCTGATTGGTTTCACTCATCCCCAACCCTAATGAATGGAGTATGAAGGGTTCAGTAAAGCGGGTTTTCGGTCGGTTCCCGGTAGGTAGGGTGGTCAACTTAGAGGGCACCTGCCTCTTCTTCAGACGTGTCCTCGACAACCTTGCAGTTCTTCGGTCTCCGGTTTTTGGGGCGGGAGTGCGGGTTTCCTTTTCCTCAACCAATTCGGTTTTGTTAGCCTTGGTCTAACATTTTTTTATGAACTGGCTGGACAAAGATGGATTGAAGTCAGATAGATTGGAGTAAAAGTGGCACATGACCTTTGATCGACCATAGGGCCTAGTCTAACCTTATTGAATTCATTCTATTGAGTAACGTAAAAAGCTCCTTCGCATGTTGCATTTCTTTGGTTTGAAGTTCTAGAATGTTGTCTGTGGATTTCTAACAACGGAAAGCCCCTTACTATGCCATTTGATTGATTAAAGTTCTGTGCTGCTCACCACTCCTTGAGGCCAAGGACGGGGTCGAACCGTCATTCCAGGATTTGCAGTCCGATCACAAAGCTACCTAATGGACAATTTTACCCCTGCAAAACATAAAACGTCCAAAATAACCAAGCTTTACCCCATTAAGCGACATCGACTTTTGCTTTAAAAATTAGGGAGAGAACGAGCAGATTAGGAAGAGAACGAGCAGAGAAGATGCCTCAACTTCACCTCCACAACGAGCAGAGAATGAGAGATTAGGGCTTCAGCTGCACGGCATACTGTAAGAATAGCATCATCTCAACGGCATATTGTAAGAACAGCCGCTTCACACCTTTATTCGACTATAATTTTTCGATTTTTTGTGGTATTTTGGGTTAATGTAGAGATTAAGGCTTTCATAGTTGCATTTCTTGAAGGATTTCATGTCGGGCTATGTTTAATTGTTTTGATTACGGCTCGAATTTGGCATTTATGGCAAAATTAAGGTTTAATTCTTTCGTTTTTTGAATTGGGAACTTGGTATCGTTCAAATAGGGGTTGTTAGCTTCTGATTTCCCTGTTCGATGAGAGGTATGTTTGACACCTTTTAGGGCTCGATTGGTAAGGGTTTGGTTTAAACTTGGGGAGAGATGTGGAAATTTTTCTTTTAAACTGCAGCTCAGTCATTTGTTCTTTTTGTCTGAAGGAGGAGTCGGTGGTCAATTTTCTATACAATTTTATTACATTTGATTACTGAGTGAGATTTGCGATGGAGTGGCTGGGGATACCTGATGACGTCACTATGTCGTCCTTGAGTCGAGAACTGGTTTTCTTGATCCTTCAGTTCTTAGATGAGGAGAAGTTCAAGGAGACCGTACACAAGTATGCCCCATTGTGATTTGTAATAAGTTTTTCAGTTTGAAAGGAATTGTATTGGTTTTGTGTTGCTGACTTATGTTTATGATGTGTTCTGTACTTAGGTTGGAGCAAGAAATCTAGTTTCTTCTTCAACATGAAGTACTTTGAAGACCAAGTTCAAGGAGGTGAATGGGAGCAAGTTGAGCGTTACTTGAGCGGGTTCACAAAGGTTGAGGAAAATCGATATTCTTTGAGACTAGAAAGCAGAAGTATCTTGAAGCACTTGATCGGTATGCTTTTGTCTGTATATGTAATAGTATCTTTTACGTACCGTGCGAGTGCTTCGAAATACGCCAACGTTAATTTGTGGTACCAATATAAAGACATTTGCAGTACCTATATGTGGAATTTTGTAGTACCTTATTATATGCTTTTGTAGCACCATATGTAGGTCGTTTGTAGTATCTTTTACGTACCGTGCTAGCGGCTTCGAAATACTCCAGCTCTATTTTGTGGTACCAATACTAACATATTTGCAGTACCTATTTGTGGACGTTTGTTGTACCAAGTCACATTCTGTTATAGTACCATCAGTAGGTTTTTGTAGTACCTTCGTCGTACCCTTCGTTTGATTGTCGAAAACGCATAGATTCTTGAGCAATGAAAGCCTGAGAGCTTACATGATGCGGCAAATAACAAAAATTAAATGTATGGCAACATAAAACCTTTACTATGTGGTAAGATATTATTACTAGCAATCATTCAAGTAGAAAGAAAGTTGGCATTTCAAGGTAACAATCTTAATTCTAATTGTTAACCCGTCTTTTTCGATACCTAATGATCAACTTAGTATGTTTTACTATCGTAACGTACTCACGGACCAAAAAATAACCAGAACGGTGTCGAAATACGCCAACTATAAGTTGTGATACCAATATGAAGACGTATGCAATACCTACATATGGACGTTTGTCGTACCACACTCTATGCTTTTGTGGTACCATACGTAGGTCGTTTGTAGTATCTTTTACGTACCGTGCTAGCATCGAAATACGCCAGCTCTATTTTGTGGTACCAATATTAATATATTTGCAGTACCTAGTTGTGGACGCTTTGTTGTACCAAGTCACATTATGTTATAGTACCATCAGTAGGTTTTCGTAGTACCTTCGTCGTATCTTTCGTTTGATTGACGAAAACGCGTTCTTGAGCAATGAAAGCCTGAGAGCTTACATGAAGCGGCAAATTAACAAAAATTAAATGTATGGCAACATAAATCTTGACTATGTGGTAAGATATTATTACTAGCAATCATTCAAGTAGAAAGAAAGTTGGCATTTCAATGTAACAATGCTTAATTCTAATTGTTAACCCGTCTTTTTTCGATACCAAATGATCAAAAGTATGTTTTACTATCGTAACGTACTCGCGGACCAAAAGATAACCCGAACGACGTCGAAATACGCCAACTATAAGTTGTGGTACCGATATGAAGACGTTTGCAGTACTTACATGTGGACGTTTGTCGTACCAAACTATATGCTTTTGTGGTACCATACATGGGTCGTTTATTGTATCGCCAGCTCTATTTTGTGGTACCAATATAAATATATTTGCAGTACCGATTTGTGGACACTTGTTGCACCAAGTCACATTCTGTTATAGTACCATCAGTAGGTTTATGTGTAGTATCTTTTACGTACTGTGTGAACGGCGTCGAAATACGCCAACTATATTTTGTGGTACCAATATGAAGATATTTGCAGTACTATATATGGACTTTTGTAGTACCGTAACGTACGCTATTGCAGTACCATCCATAGGTTGTTTGTAGTATCTCACAGTACTCTTCGTAAACGATTGCAACAAATAACAAAAATTAAACATATGGCAATGTATCGACTAAAAATGTGACATAACCTATCGACAACATACCGACAAAAGAATGTGCCGTAATCAATACAAAAGAATGTGCCATAACATATCGGCAACATATCGACAAAGCATGTGTCATAACCAATCGACAACATATCGACTAAAGAATGTGCCATAACCTATTGAAAACGCTTACCCTAGTGTAGTACCGTACCATTGTTTCGGCGTCCAGAAAATCTCTAGTGGAGCTTTCCACTAGTCACAACTTACAGTGGGTGAAAAATGGTAAGAATCACATTTTTCAAAGGAAAAATATGCATTAAATGTTACGATTCTGCTGAGGCAAGAAGAAAACGACAACTCTATGAATTCATGGATGAACATAATATGTTAAATTCTTGGTATTCGTCTTCTATAACACATTCAAGAACTCATTTAAATATTGCAATTGCAGATTGCGCTGCCAAAAGATGTACAATTTCAACAGCTTAGCGTCGATCAAATCTCCATTTTACTCTACACTTCCCCTTCACCTTAAGGAGAGTTACTCCCCTGCGCATTGAGCCACCAAGCTGTGATAAGCAATCCGACCCCTCATAGCCATAATGTCATTATGTGACCTTATACTCGTGGGCGTTGGCGAGCATGGCGACTTTTCTGACCTCAGATTCTCTTACGTTCTTCTCTTCGTAGGCTATGTTTTCGTATATGGTCGCCGCGAGCAAGGTGGGTACTTGGCTGACGAGGGCAATTGGGACCTTAAGCTTCTGAGATCGTAGTCTCTCACATCTTTATCGACTACAAATACAGCCCATCAATGGATCATAGAATTGCTCGACGAGCGAATGACCATCGATTTCCCAAAACTGTTGGGGCCCACAGCGCCACGGTGGTCCCGGCGTTGACCTTTAGGTTGAGCCCCTTGAATATCAGCTACTATGGCCTAGAAGCGTTCGTAAAAGACCACGTTTTGCAGCTCCACCTTTCATATAACGTCCCCTTTAGAGGAATCAATCGTAGCCGACGACGGATCCTCACCATCAATCAGACTCTTTCGATCTAAAACAGCAAACACCGAGCTAACGGCGCTGCTTCCGTTAGATAAATCGTTCGTCATGCTCTCAGCTTCAGCTATGGTGTAGATTTGAACACCAAGGCCAAGAAAGCCTGAAAGTGCCTCTCCGGCGAGGAGCAGGGAGGATTTCAGGCAGCGACGGAGGTCTCGGTCGGCAAAGAACGTCGATTTAGGGTTTCAATAAAGTTTGGAAATGAGTCTGAAATTAGGGGTTTTGGTGTAAGAGAAATTGACGTGTTTTCAATTGATGATTTGGAGAAGAAAATATTTAAAGATTAATACATGAGGGGCAAAATCGTCATATCTAGCAATTGGGTAGTGAGGTGTATGATTGTTTGAAATGGGGAGTCTGATAAAAATTTAATGGGAATGGGGAGTTAGTTGATATATAATTTTGGAAGGAGGATTTAGTTGAGGTTGCCCCAAAAATTATGAGTAAATAAACAATCGAGAAAAGGGAATTTCCAATGAAACAAATGAATTAAATTGGTATTTGAATAGTACACATCAAATGATAGGCTTTGTAACACACTCCCTAGCTACCACCGGATTTAAACATCCAACCTTATATACTTTCAATCAGATTATGTACAAGTCAAAAGATGAGGTTTAAGTACGAGACGCATCACAAAATACTAGCCGAAATACCACCGATAACTACACACATAATGCTATACATTTCAAAAGATAAAGTCCTATAGTATCACTGAGCCTGTCACAGGTCGTCCCTCACATGCTCCACCACAGGCCAGCCATCATCACCTCCTCTAAGTCTTATCTCCCGAAGGAGGATCTGCAAAATCATATAAATATTGGGAGTGAGTCGACAGGACTCAGTAAGTGCAATCAAGAACATGTAGGTAGCACATTCAAACACATAATATGCTAACAAAGAAAATGATCTTAGGTTATTCGCCCTCCAACCTACCTATTTCCAAAATTTCAAATCATTGATTATCATCTCAATTAACACATCAACCATCAACACTTATCAACGCCTATCGATAGTTATCAACTATCGAAAGCTACCAACAACACTCTTACCGGACACGCACGCACACCGACCCATTGGCCACTCACACACTTCGACCCAGAGCTGTTGTTTCGATAGCTATTCGGCCCACATTGGCCCCTATGTGGATTCTACCATTATCGCACATTCACGCATCTTAGCCCAATCACTTAGTACATAACTTCTCCCAACAACAATACACCACAAAGTAGCATCAATCTATTCACATAACACATCACTCATGCACAACCATAATGCATATTAAATGCCATTCACTAGAAGGACTATGCACAACTTAAACAATCAACAAGTTAATAATGAAATTCGAGTAAACAAGACCATATATTCTTTAGAAATAAATTTCCATAATGACCTCGTTAGAAGCGCCGTTCAACCGGGCTCAATCGAGTCATGATCATAGTTAAATATGCATTTGAAACTCTACGTACAAGCTCTTGCTCCCACGCACTTACCTTGACGAAAACTTAAATCTTTATTCGCTTCCTCTTGTTGATGAGATTCCACCTCGTTCCAACTCACAATATCCTAGATAGACCATCATACAATTCTATTAAAATTACATGGAAGTCTCATAGGCATTTATACGAACGCTTGGCGGGCATGAATATTACTCCTAAGCTTTTATAATCTCTTTGGTGCATCTCCTCCCAAATTTCGAATTCACCCATGAATCTAGCATAAACATATGCTAATATGCTCAAAGTATACTTAACAACCCCTAAACACCATCATATTAACACATAAACACATGAAACTCAACAAATTCGCAACCCTAATTTTCCATATCTTACTTCCTTCCATAAAAGCTTAACCACAAAGAATAGAGACATGCAAGGGGTTTATTTACCTATTATCAAGCTCTTGATCTCAAAAATCTTCCTCAATCCTCCTCTCCAAGCACGTCATTTCACCCTTTTTCAATAGCCAAGCCACGTTAAAATGAAATGGGGGTGAGAAATGATAATTATATAATCTCTATTTGCTAGTAAGTCCTCCTTCCCTTTTTTTCCTTTACCCTATACTTATTTATTTAGGCAATTTAGTCCCTATATTTTATTTCTTCTATTACCCTTAAATTTCTATAATATATATTTTTTTACAATTTCACCTTAAGAAAAATTATTTTATTAATTTAAGTGGGATGTTACATCCTTCCCCCCGTAAAAAAATTTCGTCCTCGAAATTTGAAGTTTGAACTTACTGAATAATTTGGGGTATTGGCGTCGCATGTCCTCCTCCTTTTCCCACGTGGCTTCCTCTACTTTGTGGTTTCTCCAAAGGACCTTAACAAGCGGAATGCTCCTTGTGCGTAGTTGTTTTACCCCTCGGTCAATAATACGCACCGGCTTTTCCTCATAGGTCATATCATCTCGAAGCTCAACCGTATCATAGCTCAGAATATGAGAGGAATCCGATATGTATTTCCTCAACATGGATATATGGAACACGTCATGAACTCCGTGTAACGCTGGAGGTAAGGCGAGCCTATATGCCATCTGTCCAACCCGCTCGATTATAGGACAATGACCTATCTATCTCGGGTTTAGTTTGCCCCGCTTACCAAATCTTACTACGCCTTTCGTAGGAATCGCCCGAAGGAATACCATATCCCTGACGTTAAATTCTAAATCACGACGTCGAGTATCGGCATAACTTTTTTGTCGATCTTGGGCAGCTTTCATCCTCTGCCTAATTAACTCAATCGCTTGATTGGTTTCATGCACTAATTCAAAGCCAATAACAATCTTCTCCACCTTGTGCTCTCCCATTTCATCCCAATGAATTGGAGAACGACACTTGCGCCTGTACAGTGCCTCATATGGTGCCATCCTAATGCTCGAATGATAGCTGTTATTATGTGAAAATTCAATCAGCGGTAGATAGGAATTCCATGTACCCTTGAAATCCAAAACACATGCCCGTAGCATATCTTCCAAGGTCTGAATAGTACGCTCCGTTTGTCCATCAGTCTGAGGGTGATAAGTTGTACTAAAAGCCAATTTAGTACCCAATGCCTCGTGTACTTTCCTCCAATATTGAGATGTAAACATTGGATCGCGGTCGGATACGATAGTTCGAGGTATACCATGGAGTCGCACTATCTCTTTTATGTATAAATCCGTCAATCTCTCCATGCTATAAGTTATATGGATAGGCAGGAAATGAGTAGATTTCGTTAGCCTATCCATAATGACCCAAATAGCATCATGCCCGTTCTTTGATCTTGGCAATCCGACGACGAAGTCCATAGACACATCATCCCATTTCCATTCAGGAATATGTAGGGGATGTAACTTTCCTGCTAGGTGTTGGTGTTCAGCTTTCACTTGTTGACAAATAAAGCATCGTGTAATATGTTGCACAATATCATTTTTCATTCCATACCACCAATATTGTGCTTTCAAGTCATGGTACATCTTGGTGGTACATGGATGTACTGAGTACGGGCTACTGTGAGCTTCAGTAAGGATTGACTTCTTCAAATCTCCAATGTCAGGCACACAAAGCCGATCGTGGAATCTTAGAAATCCGTCAGGTGTAATATGGAAGCCTTGAGCTACCCCTTCTTCAACCTTTTTCCTGAAGTCCATTAGTGTCGGATCGAGCAGTTGTCCATCCTTTATTTGTTGTAGTAGTGTAGGCTGTAGTACTAAAGCGTTTAGGTTAGCCATAGAATGTCGAGGGACAATGCTTAACTCTAACTTTTGAATGTCTCGCAAGAGAGGCGTCTGGATCACCATTATATTGTTTGTCTCACCTACTACCTTCGTGCTCAATGCATCCGCCACCCTATTCGCTTTTCCCGGATGGTAGTGAATAGTAATATCGTAATCCTTCATTAATTCAAGCCACCTCCTTTGCCTCATATTTAATTCTTTCTGCGTAAATATATACCTCAAGCTTTTGTGATCAGTATATATCTCGCACCTCTCTCCGTATAGGTAGTGCCTCCAGATTTTCAACGCAAAGATTACCGCTGCCAATTCTAAGTCGTGAGTCGGATAATTTCCTTCGTAGTCTTTCAATTGGCGGGAAGCATAGGCGATGACCTTGCCGTGTTGCATCAATACACATCCAAATCCAACTTTATATGCATCACTATAGATCACGAAGTTCCCTTTATTGTCAGGAAGTGCTAGAACAGGTGCTGAAGTCAATCTCTCTTTCAACTTTTGGAAACTCCGGTCACATTTGTCATCCCACTCGAACTTAACACCTTTCCTTGTTAGGTTGGTCAAGGGCGCGGCAATAGAGGAGAAACCTTCGACAAATCTCCAGTAATATCCAGCCAAGCCTAAGAAACTACGAACTTCAGTCACCGTCCTAGGCCTCTGCCAGTCCCTCACTGCTTCAATCTTGGAGGGGTCTACCGCAATTCCATCTTGAGATACAACATGCCCCAAGAATGCTACTCTCTCAAGCCAGAATTCACACTTGGAGAACTTGGCATAGAGTTGGTGCGCCCTCAAAGTAGCTAATACTATCCTCAAGTGATTAATATGCTCCTCCTTAGTTCGGGAATAGATTAAGATGTCGTCGATGAATACAATCACGAACCGATCTAAGAAATCCTTAAATACCCTGTTCATTAAATCCATAAAAGCCGCGGGGGCATTTGTCAAACCGAATGGCATGACTAGGAATTCATAGTGCCCATATCGAGTCCTGAATGCTGTCTTCAGTATGTCACATTCCCTAATTCTCAACTGGTGGTAACCTATTTGTAAATCAATCTTAGAAAAGCTTGAAGCTCGCTTTAGTTGATCAAAAAGATCGTCGATTCTTGGTAATGGGTACTTGTTCTTGATGGTCACCTTATTTAGAGCTCGATAGTCAATACACAATCGCATAGTGCCATCTTTTTTCTTCACAAAAAGGACTGGGGCTCCCCAAGGTGAGAAGCTCGGCCTGATGAAACCCTTAGCTAAAAGTTCTTGTAATTGTTCTCGCAACTCTTTCATCTCAACCGGAGCCATGCGATATGGTACCATTCGGTGCAGTGCCCGGCAGAAGGTCAATACTAAACTCAACCTCACGGGTTGGGGGTAAGCCTGTAATATCACTTGGGAAAACATCCTGAAACTCACAAACAATTGACACTTGTTCAGGACTCGTTGAGGACTTACGGCTAGTTTCACATATCTGAGTTAATAGTCCTTCATGACCATATAATCTTTAGAAATAAATTTCCATAATGACCTCGTTAGAAGCGCCGTTACTCCTAAGCTTTTATAATCTCTTTGGTGCATCTCCTCCCAAATTTAGATTTCGCCCATAAACATATGCTAATATGCTCAAAGTATACTTAACAACCCCTAAACACCATCATATTAACACACAAACACATGAAACTCAACAAATTCACAACCCTAATTTGCCATATCTTACTTCTTTCCACAAAAGCTTAACCACAAAGAATAGAGACATGCAAGGGGTTTATTTACCTATTATCAAGCTCTTGATCTCAAAAGTCTTCCTCAATCCTCCTCTCCAAGCCGAGAGAATTACATAAATAATGTTATTTTGAGAATGGAATTATAAAACTAGTTGAGTTTTTACACCTATTACATAACTAATCAACATTTTTAATTCTAACTATTTTTATTTCATTTTAACCATGAAAATACTTAAAATTACAAATTTCATTATTCTTATCTTCAAATAGCACAACACTTGTTAATAATTAAATTTTTACCCCATATTATTTTAACTCAAATATATTAAAATATATTATTTAAAGAAATAATCAAAAGAAAATAAAATTACTTGGCGTGACCGTAACCTACTCTTCCTACGCGAATTCGATATCTAGAGCTGTCAAAACGGGCCCGGCCCGTAGCTCTCCAAAGCCCGCCATGGGCTGGGCCGGCACGGGTAAGCCCACCGTTTGGAAGGCCTGAAAATTGTAGGCCCGCCATGCCCAATTAAATAGCTATGTTAGTATTTTTTAACTCCGATTTTTAATTTACTCAAGTTTAATAATATAAACAAATTATTATTACAAGATTAGATTTAATTAGAATTAATTGCGAGCTTAAATAATTAATTTTTGTTATTTTTTTCTTTCTTTTTTTTTTTTTATTTTTTTCTTTTTTTTTTTGAATTTTTTTTTTTTATTTGGGCGGGGCGGACCTTCAATTTCTAACTCTGACTGTGCGCTTACCCGCGCCCGCCCGCCCAAGGCTGGCTTTGACAGGCTACGGGCTGGCCCGGCCCGACGACCCGTTTTGACAGCTCTAGATATCGAACTCACGTGGGAGGAGTAGGTCACGCCAAGTAATTTTATTTTTCTTTTGATTATTTTTTTAAGTAATATATTTTTTAATATATTTGAGTTAAAAGTTGGGGTAAAATTTTTATTATTAACAAGTGTTGGGCTATTTGAAGATAACAATAGTGAATATTTATAATTTTAAATATTTTCGTGGTTAAAGTGAAAATAAAAATAGTTAGAATTGAAAAAGTTGATTAGTTTTGTAATAGGTTTAAAAACTAAACTAGTTTTGCAATTCCATTCTCAAATAACATTATTTTTGTAATTCTCTCTCTCCAAGCCTCTCACGTCATTTCTCCCTTTTTCAATAGCCAAGCCACGTTAAAATGAAATGGGGTGAGAAATGATAATTATATAATCTCTATTTGCTAGTAAGCCTCCTTCCCTTTTTTCCTTTACCCAATACTTATTTATTTAGGCAATTTAGTCCCTATATTTTATTTCTTCTATTACCCTTAATTTTCTATAATATATATTTTTTTTAACAATTTCACCTTAAGATTAATAAAAATTATTTTATTGATTGAAGTGGGATGTTACAGGCTTATCAGTAGATTTGCGCATTATTACATAATATAAAGGGGCAATTTCATATCATGCCCTATTTAAGTTTTATAACAGATTCAGACCCTATCAATATAAAATTTCAGCATTAAGGACCCATTATGTTTCAAAATTAGAGAAAAGGACCCAAATTTGATCTGACCAAAATACATTTACAAAACCTGTATAATAAAATGTATCCAGAACATGTTTTCTGTTACCATCGTTAACCACATTATTAAATAGAAAAATACTGTTTTGATGATCGAAATTTCTCGCATATTTCCACGATCACCCAAAGCGAAATCCGATCTGTCATCGAGGGTGTATTATGATGTTACATCGTCAAATATAAATTTACGATTGGTGTTATTTCGAATTTAGTTGACGCACATAAGAAAACAAATAGTAAATCGATTCATGGTTTCGACTAAATTGTAGCTAATTTGTATAAATTCGAGAGACCCATAGCTTGGATATTATTTTGTTCCACTGTGTCGGATTCATCGTTCCTTTTCCTTGTTCAAGGTTAACGGAACTGAAAATGACACCAATGGAAAAATAATCAATGTTTCTTAATGTGGTATGAATTTCAAATCATTAGTCATAGAGAAACAAAGGTGTCTAATATGAAACATGTAGAACTATATTTTTCGACGAAAAGGTACCGAAAAAGGTTTAAGTGGTACCTATTGTCCGTTATTTGGTATAGTTATGAGTTTGAGGATTTTGGCGGAATTTCTAATCTGACTGAAGTTTTTGTTGGGATTTTAGAAATATTCGGAAAAGGTTAAGTGTTATTATAAGCTATTATTGTGTTACCGAACGGTCAAATAAATCATCGGAACATAAAGCATAAATCATTGTTCCGTAATCTTGACTAAAATATAATATTGAATAATTTTGATGGGAAGCAAGTTTGCTGCTTTCGGGGTAACACTTGTCTTAAAATTTGTTTTTAGTAAGTAACACATTCTGTACACATTCAAAAACCGTCGGCGACACCAAAAAATCATTGAAATCGTTGGCTTCTCCCACATTAGTGACCGAATAAGGTTAAGTCGACCTCAATTTCTCATGGGTCTTCGTAATCAATCAAAAAATTTTTAGGTTTATTACCGAATAATGCTTCAAATCAGATTCGAAATCTCGTTGAAACAAGTAGAGTAGTGCTTAGAAGTCCACTTTTTCGGATGTATTAAGATTGGAATTCATGGAAATATAAAAACTGATGAAATAAACCACCAAATTCGTTAAAAAGAACATATTATGTTAGTGTTGATGCTTATAGTCGAATGTTGAGGTTATTATTCATGTAGACGTATAGTCGTTCTTACCAAAACCAAGATTACTATATCTTTGAATGAAGCATAACATGTGAATTTCATCACAAAATTGTTCAGAGGTTATATTAAATCACGAATAATATTTTACGGACCTTAAACCCTAAACTCCAAACCCAAACCATAAACTCTAAACCCTGAACTTGTAATTATTTTATTGTCCTACGTATGACCAGATTAGTAAATCATATTACCAAAATTTTATGTTGCTAACCCTTAATCTTAACCCCAAAACCTTAAATTATTTATGTTAGGAATATTTTATAGTGTTCAATTTCATTGTGTTTATCTTAGTTGGTTTGTATTTAATTAACTTTGAGCTAGTTTGTAATATTCTAGTTCTTAGTTACTAGGGGTATAATATAAGAAGTAATGTGGTATATAAACCCTAACCCTAATTCATTAGGGTGTGTGTTTTTGGTGTAGTATGTGTGCGTTGCGTGTGTATTGAATAGTAGAAACCATTTTCAAAGCACCCATCGTCTACACTAATCCACCCCACGTTCGATCTTTACATCTTCCATCATTAGCGTGGTAAATTCGTTCATTGTAGATTGTTTGGATAGAAATAGGGACCAACAAGTGGTATCAGAGCAAGCACGTTCGGATTTGAGTGAGATTTCTGAATTTTTTTTTGTTGAGTTCGAATTTCAGCTAGTTCTTGAGTTTTTCAGTTGATTTTGCTGATTTTACAAACTCTAGAGCTAGCTAGGTTGTTTTCGAGTGATTTGAAGTGATTACCCAACATTTTTCAATTGATTTGAGCGAATTTTAAGGTAGAAATCGAGTCTGAAGTTCGTCATTCTGCCCAGAAAATTTTCAGACAGAAACACCCGATCGGGCGAATGTACACTATAGCAAACACTTAATTTCACCTGATTTGAGTTTCGCCCGATTTGATTTCGATTGATTTTGCTTTTCGCCGCATTTGAACAGGCGCCCCATTGATCCAATCGCCCGAAACTCATTTGAATCGATCGAAACCGAAAGTATTAAATCCTTTTAAAATTTACACGGTGAAACTGATCATCGCCCGAAACTATTTCGATTCGATCGAAAGAGATATTTTAAATCCTTTTATAATTTTACACGGCGAAACTTATAATCGCCCGAAACTAAGTCGAATCGATCGAAACTAAAATTTTAACCCCTTTGTAATTTTTACTCGGCGAAACTGAGACTCGCCCGAAACCAGTTTCGATCGAAACTCATCCTATATATAGTGTTTCGCCCGAAACTCAACCATTTCTTATCAAATCGCCCGAAACCCCCAATCGACCGAAACTGAGCATTTCTTTGAATTCAAAACTTTTCTCGGCGAAACTGAGTATCGGCCGAAACTCATTTGCATCGATCGAAACCTTAAATCGGGCGATCCAAACTCACTCTTCAAAATCACACTTAAACGTTTTCAATCACCAAAACTATTGGACCCCTTGAATAACAATATTTCTAGTTCTTAGTCACTAGGGATATATATATACCAACTAATCTGGTATATATACCCCCAAACCCTAATTCATTAGGGTGTGTGTTTTTGGTGTAGTATGTGTGAGTTGTGTGTGTACTGAATAGTAGAAACCTTTTTCAAAGCACCCATCGTCTACACTAACCCACCCCACGTTCCATCTTCAAATCCTTCATCCATTTGCGCGGTAAATTCGTTCCTTTTAGATTGTCTGGATAGAATAGGGACCAACAAGTGGTATCAGAGCAAACACGTTTGAATTTGAGCAAGTTTCTGAAATTTTTGGGTTTATTTTTCAGTTTCGAATTCTGCCTTGTTCTTGAATTTTTGAGTTGATTCTAGTGATTCTGCAAGCTCAAGAGCTAATTAGGTTGTTTTCGAGTGATTTGAAGTGATTACCCAACATTTTTCAGTTGATTTGAGTGAGTTTTAGGTAGAAATCGAGTCTGAAGTTCGTCATTCTGCCCATAATTTTTTCAGACAGAAACACCCGATCGGGCGAATGTGCACTGTAGCAAACAATTAATTTCACCTAATTTGAGTTTCGCCCGATTTGATTTCGATTGATTTTGCTTTTCGCCGCATTTGAACAGTCGCCCGATTGATCCAATCGCCCGAAACTCATTTGAATCGATCGAAACGGAAAGTTTTAAATCCTTTTATAATTTTACACGGCGAAACTGATCATCGCCCGAAACTATTTCGATTCGATCGAAACAAAAATTTTAAATCCTTTAATAATTTTACACGGCGAAACTGATAATCGCTCGAAACTAAGTCGAATCGATCGAAACTAAAATGTTAACTCCTTTGTAATTTTTACTCGGTGAAACTGAGACTCGCCCGAAACCAGTTTCGATCGAAACTCATCCTATATAGTGTTTTGCCCGAAACTCAATCATTTCTCATCAAATCGCCCGAAACCCCCAATCGACCGAAACTGAGCATTTCTTTGAATTCAAAACTTTTCTCGGCGAAACTGAGTATCGGCCGTAACTCATTTGCATATATCGAAACCTTAAATCGGGCGATCCAAACTCACTCTTCAAAATAACACTTAAACGTTTTCAATCACCAAAACTATTGGACCCCTTAAACTTTTTGAGGAAAATTATTTTTTCATCATTTGATGAGAAGAACATTCTGAATCCAACGGGCATGGTCAATTCTAACGCCCGTTTATAATTTTCCTTCCGGTCCAAAAATTTTCGGTGTAGACTGCTTTTCTGTCAAATTTTTGAAAGCAAATCCACAAACGTGTCCACGATCAATTATCCAATAATCTATTTAGGACGATTTGGCAAATTATAGAAAAAGTCTTGGTCATTTTCTCGAAGTTTTCGTAATCATCACAAAAATTTTCGGTACACACCAAAAATTTTCGACACTGGCTTTCCTCGATACTTCACGAGACTTCTCAAGTAAACCAAACTTTTCAAAACAGAACTTCCAAAAGCCAATTTTTTAAAAAATAATAATAAAAAATTAATAATATTATATTAATTAAAATGGATGCTCAAGCTAGGAAAATTGAGGAATTAGAAGCAAGACTTGCTAATAATTACTCCGTGCTGCTTAAGCAACAAGAAAGCCTAGCATATGCTAATGAAGATTTGACCATTGCAAAGTCCAAGATCATTAGCTTAGAAACTAAGTTAGAAGATAGTGAAAAGAGGGTCTGCAAGATGAGTAATAGTTTGAGTTCTTGCGAAGCTAAGATGAAGTCTCATCAAAATATGAGACTGTCTTAGAGGAACAGCGTATGCTTTACTCTACGATTAAATGGTAGAGACTGATATTTCAAATTTAGGTCCAACAGACAAAAACTCTCCTTCTAACTTTATTTCTATCGGGGAAAATATTTTACATGATCAAAAGCCTAGTCTATGTGATACTCCAGAGACTCTTCGTAAATTGAAAGATTTACAAGATACTTTGAACTCTGAAAGGATAGGTTTTGGCGCTGAAAAGGAAAAGCTTTTAAAGGAGATTTTATATCTCAAAAATTCCCCGTCTTTATCTGTTTCAAATGATTTGTCAAATATAACATCTTGCTCAAAACAGGTAAAGAACACAAAAACTAAAAGAAGCATCCTTATTCCTAAAACTGAGAAGGCTTTTGCTAATAATCATTCTAAGTCAACTTTGACTGAAGCTGAAACATTAAGTAAAAGCAAAGCGCTAAAAATAGCTAAGGAACAAATAAAGATTAGGAGGGAGAAAGGAAAATCAACAGTAAATTCTAAAATTAAGGTCGAAAATGATCAAGAATTTTCCACTCCCATTCCACCTTAAAGAGAAAGGGAAGCGTGCAAAGAAGATGTTCCAAGCTTAAGCAAGCGAACTTCTCAAACCCCGCACAATCATCATTATAGAGTGAATGATGTGAACTCTCGTAGGCAATACGACTCATCATCCAATGACGCATATAGCGCCATAAGCTTATATTCCTACTTGAAATACCTAGTCAAGATTCATTCTAGAAAGCATCTTATGCGACTGGCTAGGGAGAAAATCTTTAGATCTTCTAGACCTAGGAACACATTCACTGGCGCTGATATGTCATTTCTCTCTAAGGTTCACCAAATCTGGATTCCTAAATCACAAATTGAATAGGACTTTAAAGGATGATTCAGGATCAATATCTGAACCAAATGTGCTTAACTTATTTTCTGCTGACAAGGGAGGACCCATCCAAAAATGGGTACCAAAGTCCCGATAAAAGTTTTTGCAGATCCCAGCATGGGTAGGTACTAAGAGAGCTGCTCCACACTTATGACTGGTAAGCGACGAGGGCAGCCAAACATCCCAGCGTGTATGGTATCTTGGGTTACTCCACATACACGACTGGTAAGCGATGCGAGCAACTACGTAGGTAAATTCTATATGCATCCCATAACAAACTTGGCATGCATCTTGAGCTGAAAAGACAATATACCTACTTTGAAAATAGTAGGGGTACATTATAAACATGCATGACTCAAATGTACTTTAAATGTTAAATTTTCGCATGCATATGAGCTGAAATGTCTAATACCCCATGATAGGTACATTTTAACTATGCATATATATCTTAAAGAGCTACAAGCTTAAACATTCACGTATGCGTCTAAGCTGAATAGTTAAAATACCTATTTTAAGTGTTAATAGCGAAAAACGTACATTCCAATGCATTTATAAAGAACAATAATTCTTTATTTTGCATCTGATCTGAAAATAAATAAATACGCTCACGCTTATTTAATTGGGAGAGAACTTACATGATTAAACGTGCATGCTTTGAGGGGGATTATAACTCCATATTTACGGGGGAGAGTACATTTTTATCTGTTATAAATTAATGTTTATGCAGCAATGTATCTAGATATAATATTTTTCGAGGTTTCGCGGTCAAGATGAAGGGTTTACGACACAAAAATTTGGGAATATGATCAACGCCTTATGGTTTATAGGATACAACCTTAAAAAAATTGAGGTTTGGGATTTAGGGTATAGGGTTTAGTGTTCGAGCGTTTCGAATTTTGAGTTTATGATATATTAAATGTTATTCGTGCTTTAATGTTGAACTTTGAATACATTTGTGATGTAATTCATGTTGTTATATCTCATTGAAAGAGATACTAGCTTATATTTTGCAACGAAAAGAGCTATATGTTTACATGACTAATGACCTTAACTTCAACTTATATAACATCGATATTTGCATAAGTGTATTTTAAAGAAATTCGATGGTTAAACTTCGTCAAATCATATATAACCAATATATCCACGAATATCAACCTTATACATCCAAAACGAAAGATCATTTATGAACAAAATCAGTTGAATTAGTAATGTGGTATAAGAAACATATGATGTAGTATCAATATGAATCAATGGGTCATAAATTTGGTATATGTTTGTTTTTATAAGACATGTGGTATTATTTGCAATTAATGTGGTTACATTGCATGAAAATCATGTTAATATTCCCTGGAAATCCAAAATCTTCTAATAATTAGTTTTTTCTAAGATCCTTGATGTTTTTATGCCCATCTCTTGTGTATTTATTGCTTTCAATCTTGGTATAGTCGTTATGCACTTTAAACGAGCCGTTTGGAAGGAAGCTTTGTCTTCGTTTAGTCAATGGTATTTCATGCTTGTACCCGCTGCGGTAGGAGACTTTTATATTAGTCCAGCAGTTGACTAGTGCGACCGAGTTGAATAGTTCAGTCCATAACCAGTTCAGATACCAACCGACCAGTCAATATGAGTTTCTACCGGCCGATTGACTAGCCAGGTATTGAAACAGTCCATACCGACTAGTATCAGTCCTGATCAACCAAACGAGTACATGACCAATCCTAACCGATATAGTTGGGTATGCATGCAATTCATCCACATATTTATCACAATTCGTGACACTATCCTTAAATGAGCCATAATATCTTCCAATACATAAGCAGTTTGAGATCGAAGATACACTACAATTCGCTTTCGAAATAATGTCAATCCTCACAAATAAAATAAAATTAGTCTAAATTGCACATTCATATGCGTGTGCTACATAATATATAAACCATTTATTAAATATTAAATAATAATTACTAAAAATAGAAGGGTAAGTGTGACAATATAAAAATGCAAGGTAGTGGGTGGTTTGTTATTTTTTATTTTATGTTAATTATTAATTTGAGAAAAATTCTGATTGGCCGATTGACCAAATTGAGCGATTTTTAACTCCTGCTGAGCATTAATATAAGAGTATAGATAATTCAATCTATTAATTTTATTAAGGGTCAACGCTTACAACCGTCAATGGTATGTCATTAAGCATTATTAAACAACTTAAGTAATAAAATTGAAAAATAATTACATAGTACATTTAGTTATTATTTTTAGCTAATTACTATTCTACTTTTAATTTAATAAGAAATCAACTTTTCCTTTTTATATACTTACATATATACATAATTAGATTAAAGATATAACTTTATTCGAATATATCAAATTAAAATAAATTTAATATGATATATTGACATATTATAATACATGTATTTCAGTTTGAAAAATACTAGTAAGAATAATTAAATTACATAGCGGCTTTTTAAATAAAATAATGCAATTTTAATCAAATTTAATAAAATGGGGTTATTTCTTCTGAAATTAATAAAATAGGGCAAAACGCGACCATTAAACGCGACGTCGCGGCTAGCCGCGACGATGACGTGGCACAAGGAGGCCTTTTTTTATTCTTTGATATGCGTCGCCCCCATTAGGGGTGACGCTCACTTTTTTTTTTAATTTTTTTCTAACTTTTTTTATATTTATTATTTATAAAATCCACCAAATCAGAAAATCCTTATTTCATCTGATTTACATAATAAAAATCAATAGCACATATAATTTATTGTTTGTTTCGCGACGATTAAAATGATTTGCATATCTTATATTTTTCGCTAATCAATAACAGTTTTTTATTTTGATAAATTAAAAATACATAAATTGGATTCTCGAGTTGTTAATATAAATAAACAAGAAGCAAACCATAAGTCTCAACTACTTTTTGGGTTCTGAGCATCGATTCTTAAGCAGGTACGAGTTCGCCAAGGGAAAGGTAGGTAGAATTTTCATGGTCTTGAAAACGCTTCTGCTTCCAATTTATGTATTTTTTAATTTCTCAAAATAAAAAACTATTATTGATTATCGAAAATATAAGATGCATATCATTTTGACACTCGCGAAACAAACAATAAATTAGATGCGTTTATTGATTTTTATTATGTAAATCAGATGAATAACGATGATTTTATGATTTGGTGGATTTTAATATAAAATAAGTTTTAAAAAAAAGTGAACGGACGCATATCAAAGAAATAAAAAAAGGCGTCCCCTACGTGCCACGTCATCGTCGCAGCTGCCGCATTAATGACTGCGTTTTGCCCTATTTTATTAATTTCAGACGAAACCCGTTTTATTAAATTTTGATTAAAATTGTATTATTTTATTTAAAAAGCCTTGTATAGCAAGTAAAAACGAAAAACCGACCACGTATGATGTGAAAAAAGTTTTACGCCCTTTGCAACCTTTCACGATCTAAGCCATATCAAAGGATCTCGATTTCCGGTTGGTGTCAGACGTGTCGTTATGAAATTTAATGTGTGGATTCAAACTTCCTTGGTGGATTCAAACTTCCTTGATTTTTGGTCCGTATTTAGACGACAAACAAAATGTGGGATGGGATGGGATGATATATTTAAGGGACGATTATGTTTCAGGCCCTTTGTAATTTTAAAATAAGTGATCAGGCCCTTGTCAGACTTCTATTTAGTTTTAAGGACCTTCTTTTTGAAAAATTTAAAGGTAAAGACCCAAACTATGCTTTGACTTAAATACCCTTAATAAACCGTTCAGTAAAGTGGTATTCCACGGCACTTGAATGTTACAGATATACGACGTATTGTTACTGTAAAATTTATAAGCGTCACTTTAAAATGATAATGTGTTACTTATCGATAGTAAAATGTTTTTAACAAATCTATATTTAGTTCTCCGGCTAATCGAAATCCATTTTCACAATGAATCGAGCACAATCGACTGCCCCATCAACCAATCAATTTCGACGTGTCACGTAGGTTTTATTCTAGTATTGATGAAGAACGATGTAAGAATTGTACTGAATATTTATATGGGTTCGAATTTGAGAAAAATCTGGCCAAATCGAACTAGATTTTGGCAGCAATTGCAGCTAATCTGTGTGTATTCGAGATACCCATAGTTTGGGCGTTTCATAGGCTCTGTGAATTTTGAAACAATCGTTACCTCATCGCTTCTATAATGTACGTCGTGTGAAAGCAGGTCGTATCGCAGCCATTGATTCATCGGGAAGACATGTTACTATTTCATGCATTATTGTCCCTAAGATTCGCCTTCACGTTATAAAAATATACAAACACGTTATTTATTTCTCACATATTATATTTATATCTCATTAACTGGTATCCTACGACTTTTTTTGTTTCTCGGAAGTATATATTGGGTATTTTTTGTAAACATATGGTACTAAGAACAAAGTGGGTCATGATACAAGGGGTAATTCATAATCGACTTCTTCGTCGATTAATTGGTGTATTATGACCTAATTTTGATTTCCGTAAGTATTGATGGGGTGTTTTGTTTAACAGACCTGTTTGATATTTTTCGGCACCTAACTGTTACTAAATAAAGTAAATATTGCATATTAGGACGTATTATTGTTTCTCATAACTACTGAAGTGGTATTTTTTTAAACAGACCTGTTTCGATAATTTTTGGCATTGAACTTTTACTATCTGAAATTGAAGCGTTACTTGGTATATCTAAAGTGGTATTTTATGTCCTTCTACTGTGTTTCAGAAGTACAAATATGGTATTTGTTTCACGCATAACTGTTACTACATGAAAATAAAGCGTTACTTTTAATATCTAAAGCGGTATATCATGATCTGCTATTGTTTTTCATAAGTATTGATATGGAATTTTTGTCAGCAGAACTGTTTCGATAAATTTGGGCGGGATATTGGTTTTGGATGGATTTGGATGGATTACTATACTTGCTAAATTTTGGGCGGGATTTGTGGATTGATTGGGTTAATTGGGCGGGATGTATGCCACGATTGGGATTTTGGTCGGGATTGCTAAATCAGTGCAAATGTGTCACTAATAACTATTTAACTGTTATGCATTAGTTAAATATGTTAATAAAAGTTGTTTATGTGTTACAAATTGCTGTAGTTGTCGCACCAAGGTTTAAAGTTATGTGTTTATGGAGATTAAGGTCTAAGGTTTCGGGGTTGCCCTTAAGGTTTCAGGATTTACGACATATACACTGATATTTGTGGTTTAATTTTGAATTTTGATGGCATTCGTGTTGAAATTCATATGTGATGTTTCAATGAACAAAGTAATAGTCTATGTTTTGAATAACTATTGACCTCGAACATTCACTATCATCCACCTCAATCGACAATGTAGCTTTTAAAGGAATTTAGTGTGATAAACGCATCAAATCATACATTTACAAGATGTTAATCTTGTAAATCTCGAACAATGTGCATTTATGAACGAAATTAATTGGATTAGTAATGTGGTACTGGAAACCTATTATGTGGTATCATTATCTGTAAACACGTTATTCGATAGTTTCGTATTGTTATTTTGTAGCTAACATGTAGTATTACGTGTGGGCAATCTGGTACTGGTGACGTTAGCGAATCACCCTGTTAATATTCCTTAACAAATAACTTCGAGAATGTATGAAATACAGATTTACGACATATAAAATGATATTTGTGGTTTAATTTTAAACTTTGAATACGTTTGTGATAAAATTCGTAACGTTATGTCTCATTAAAAGAGATACTAGTGTATGTTGTGAAGGAAGAGCTATATGTTTACATGATATTTTATCTCAACTTTCACATATTGATATCAACATTCGCAAAACGTGTCTTTTAAAGAAATTTTGTGATTTAGCTTCATTATATCATCTATTTCCATGAATGTCAATCTTATACATCCGAACGAAATGAATTTATGAACGAAATTAATCGAAATAGTAACGTGGCATTGATTAGCTATTTTGTGGTACTTGTAGCTACAAATGTGTCATAAGGTTTGTCTATATTGTTATTTTTTATCACCCATGTGGTATTATTTGCAGGTAATGTGTTATTGTACTGTTAATATCTCTGACAATCTAGAAACTCCTAGAATGTTCTTAACGATGTGTTACCAAAAATGCGTGAATTGTTACTCAAAATAAAGAAAGTGTTACCAACCAACTTTTTAATTGACAAACGTTCTAATATTATGTCTCATCAAAATTCGTCGTTATCACATTATCAACATTAATAATCTCATTCAATTAAAATGACTCGTGATCAAACTTAGTCGAATCTACCTTATTAGTTCATTAAAGTCGAGATTCACCTGTTTTTTTACGATCTATTCCTCTTTGCCTTTACTTGGGTATTTTACACGTGTTATTTACGGGTAACGAGTCGTTATTAATTTCTCATTATATGTTCGTTTTGCGAATATATTTGTTATGAATATCTAGACATATGGTATTATTGTTCCACGAATTGTTACCCAAAAAGCATGAAGTGTTATTCAGTGACCATTTTAATTAGCAAACGTTTACCACTTAGATCTCATCAAAATTCTTCATTATTCCATGATTAACATCAATAATTGTCGTCGATAACTAAGGCCCATGATGAAATTGTGTCGAATTTACATTATTTGGTCATTAAAGTCGAGATTTCACCGTATTAAACGTATGTTTGGAGCATTCGTGCTTTATGAATCTCGAAAATTCTCTTTGATTATGAAGACCCATGAAAAATCGAAGCCAATACAACGTTTGCTGTTAGTAACGTCGAGATTGGGTCGAATTTGAAGCATGAATTTTTTAGCTTATTAAACGTATGTTTTTTCAGCTTAAAACCATTATTTTGGGGGCACTAAATTGTTATTTTTCGTCGCTTTGGCCAGGGTTAAATGTCTTATCGTAACTGGAAAATTTGTCATTCGTTGTGTTGGTACTGCTATTATAGATGACACACATGTACTAAATATACAAATTTTAGAACTAAGTACAAGACTTTTGTTATTAAACTGAAGAAAATGTTTCCTATTAGCTTAAAAGTGTTATTTCTGTTTCGAAACTTGTTATCGCGTTCATTCAGCTAGGTTCGCATTGTTATCACATTATGATCTATTCATCTTTGCATTTACTTGGGTATTACATGTGTTATTTACGGGTGACGGGTCGTTATTATTTTCTCATTATATGTTCGTTTTGCGGAAATATTTGTTATAAACATCAAGACATATAGTATTATTGTTCCATGAGTTCCATGAGTTGTTACCCAGAAAGCATGGAGTGTTATTCAGTAACATTTTAATTAGCAAACGTTAACCACTTAGATCTCATCAAAATTCTTCGTTATTCCATGATTAACATCAATAGTTATTGTCGATAACTAAGGCCCATGATGAAATTGTGTCGAATTTACATACCGGTCATTAAAGTCGAGATTTCACCGTATTAAACGAAATTTTCGAATTGTGTTTGAAGCTTTCGTGCTTTATGAACTTCGAAAATTCTCTTTGAGTATGAAGACCCATTAAAAATTGAAGCCGATACAACTTTGTGCTGTTAGTAACGTCGATATTGGGTCGAATTTGGAACGTGAGTTTCTTCTTTCGACCTATTGAGTGTAAGGAATGTGTTATTACAGGAAGCTGTATTGTATTTGAATGATGTGTTACTTTTGCAACATGATTTGTTATTTACTAAAAGAAACGTGGTATTTTCTGTTATACGGTAAACATTTATTTTCTCACAATTAACGTCACTTATATCTGAAACTTAGCAACAATTATGATCAAATTAACGATAATTTCACCTTATATCATCACAATCGTGGAGATCTGTTCGGGTCTGATAAACGTAAAATCTCGTTTAGCTCGATGCGTCGCTTGTTGGGAGAGATCGATGCGAAACTATTATTATTTTTTCGAAACTGGTTATCGCATCATTCAAGTATTTTTCGTCGATTTGGCATATGTAGGGTTAAATATGCATCATTTAGGTATTTTCCTATGATTTATTCGTTTTATTAGTATTGGTATTATAATTGATAAAGTTGTTACTAAATATATGCGATATTGTACTCAATACAGACAATTTGTTATCCAAATGAATGGAAGTGTTTTTTCAGTCCAAAACTGTTATAATTATTTCGACAACTGTAATCGGATCATTTAGGTATTCTGTGGTAAATTTATATGTCAGGGATAATTATGTCTTTTCGCAGCCTTTAGGTAGTTTCCACTGAATTTTCTGAAAAGTAGGTCCTTTATCCTAAATAAATTAAAATGGGTCTGAACACAAAGTTAAATATCTTAGTAGGGCCTCATCTTTAATTAACCCTATATTTAAATCTGTTGCTTGGGCTTCTCTTTGACGAGAGAAAAGGCCAACTTAGCCTATGTACTTGGCGTTGTACCGTGGACTTCAATGAACTTCTCCTTTCAAAACGTGGCATCAACGTACGAAAATCCACTATAAAACAGATGACGCTACTAACATCTATTTTCCAGAACCTAGGGAAACTCAAATACGTGCATTTTCTTCCATTTCCTCGTTTCACTCAAATCATATGAATGAATCGCTACTTACTACAATTGCATTACAAATGGGTGAAAATGGGTGATGTTAGAAGTACAACTTTTTGTCTCTCGTCTTAATACGTAATTCCTTTTAACACCTGTCAACGTATGGCTTCACAATCTCTGCTTCACAGCTCTGTATATAAAGCACATTCATTACACTTTTCGTTCTTGCAAGAAATCGTTGTTCAATTCAGCTACGCCATCGTTGCAAACAATAAATAAATAAATAAAGAAAAGAAAACTCCCTTGCAGAACCCTCCTTTGATCGCCGAGTATGGCTTCCTCCTCAACACTCAACACACTTCCACTGATAAAACTACCCAAGATCACATTCTCCCTCGCCAACAAGCAATCACCTCCTCGGAAAAACAAAATCAATTTAAAAAAGTCCCAAAAAATCGTTAGCCCTTCGTTGGATTCACCATCATCATCAGACAACCCTCTAAAGCCGTTGACATCAGCTCCAATCCTTCCTCCCCTCACAGCCTTCTCTTTGCCTTTCTTCTTCGAGCCACACGTAAGTGAATATGCAATGACTAGGAAAAAAAAAGATTCCTTTTCTTTGTATGTCCTTAATTTGATTGTTATTATGTTATTGTAATAGGATGCACAAGCCGCTGGTGGGCAGTTTGGATTACTCGAAAGCAGACAAATTGCTCTTATACATCCAATCGCAATGAGTGGGCTATTTCTGTTGACTCTCTACGCTGGCTATCACGGCTTGCAAGTGAGAAGGATTAGGATTATCCAAGAAGAGATCGAAGAGCTTAAGAAACAAGTCAAGCGCGTCGCCGTCACGCCCGATGGTAAATCAGCTCATGGAAGTGGTGGTAATCATTCATCTAATGTTGAAGCCAAGATTCAGCAACTTACTCAGGTAATAATTAAGGAGGGTTAATTATTTCTTCAGCCATAAAAGTTTTAGGCGGGATTACTTTATAAGAACAATAATGAATCTAGGGTATAACTTTAAAAATTAAGTAGTTTAGGAACGTTATACGTCGGAGCAGTAGGTTATGATCCCGAAGTTGCTTGCCGTTTTTGTCGGTGTAATGACATCTCCTAAATCCCAAGTTACATGCCAGTCCGAGCAAAATTCAGAGGATGCTGGCTTATAATGTCCATAAGTTGCATAATTTTGAAAGTTGTTACTGTGTAATGTCACACCCAAAATTCACCGTCTCCGCGCCACTCCTTCCAAATTACCATAACAACAAAACGCAATTTTCTTGGACCATAACTTACATGATGGAACTTGGCAACCGAAAATCTTTGAGGTAGTAAATAATGGATCTCATTTTTTCTTAGAACAACATTTGATTTATGTTTGGGCAGGAAAGAAAGGAGCTCATGGAAGGATCATACAAAGACAAGCACTTCGCCGCAGGCTCCATATTGTTAGGCTTTGGGGTGTTCGAAGCCGTCTCTGGTTCGCTCAGCACGTGGTTTAGGACGGGGAAGCTCTTAGTCGGGCCTCACTTGTTCGGGGGAACTGGTACTGAATAAATAAATTAAATGCTTCATTTTTATGCTCCTTAAGTAATTATGTAAGACTTTTCATTGGCAAATACATAGTATTATGATATTAATTGCTTGGTTTTCAATTTTTGCTATACACAGCCATAACCGTTCTGTGGGCGGCAGCTGCGTCGTTAGTTCCCGCAATGCAGAAGGGAAACAAAAAGGCGAGGAATCTTCACGTCGCTCTCAACACTTTGAATGTGATCCTCTTCCTAGTTCAGATACCTACTGGGATCGAAATGCTTTTCAAAGTAGTCACGAATTAAATCTGTGCTTGTATATACTTTAGTACAGCATGTTTTTTTCTTATCGAGGATAGATTTTATCAGTTTCTATAGTCTTAGAAGAGGTGATAGATCAATAATGTCTCAGTAAGTTATGTATATACTTTAGTACAGCATGTATATACCACGAATTATATGAATGGTTATATTAGACGTGGGTAATGGGCCAGGTGGGCCGCGGCAGTTTCGGTTTCGGCGGTTCCGGTTCAACCGGTTCCGGGACCGGACCGGAACTGCAGAGCTGAGCCACGGGCCGTAAATGGTCCGGCTCCTGTTCCGGTTCAGTCCATTAAATTATTTTTTTTTTAACTTAGAAACAATTTCCAATTCTTTTTGGACTTCAAAAAAATTCGAAAATTTTATTCCAAGAAAAAGAAAATTACAAAAAAAGAAAAAAATTACAAAAAATAAAATAAAACTACTTTAAAATTACAAAAAAGAAAAAAATTACCAAAAAAATATTCGAAATTACAAAAAAAAAGAAAAAACTACAATTTATTCGACTTGACAAACTATGTTCGTAGCCTCTTCGTCCGAATACCAATCCTTCAATAATGTTAGTATTGCGAGCGAAGTCGGTCTGAGGCTCGCGTCGGTCTCCGATAATTCGGCTGGATGTAGAGAAGGCGGGCTCGGAAGCGACACTAGACGCTTGCACGACTAAAACATCTCGAGCGATGGCGGATAGGGTCGGATAATGTGTCGTGTTCGACTTCCACCAACCCAAAACGTCGAAGTCTTCAGGAGTCTAGAAGTTGTGGCTCAAGTAGAGTTGTATCTCGTTTGTGTTCGACCTCGACGCACGCGTTTTACTTTTCGTCTTTTGTGCCTTCAATCTTCGTAATAGTTCCATTGCGCCGCCAAGTCCTTCCGACGATCCGGCTTTGCTCGCCGGTATGAGCGGCTCAACACTGTGTCCCTGCTCAGCTGCATAAAAAGAAAAACATTCTTGAAGAGAATCGTGAATTGACGCCTTTTGGTCGTCAACGTTCTTTCCAAGAAACTGAGCGTAATAATCGAAAAAAATTTCAAGTGTGTCCAAACCGCAACTAGGGTCGAGTAAAGCAGTCAAACCGTGGACTATTGTGATTTTTTCCCAATACCTCCTGAACTTTTTTCCATGTGTTGGATGAACTCCCCAAGTATGGATAGGGGTGTTCAAAAGATGGTTAACCGATACTTCTTGAACTTCTTTTCCTGAACTTCTGTTTCTCTTGCTCGATATAGTTTGTCATCTTCTATAAGGTATTTTCATCTAACACAAGATATCTCGGTGGTAAATATAAATTGGTATCCTTGGTTGTGGTTGTGGGGATGAACTCGTGTGGGGTTCTCAGGTGTGATGTTTTGTTATATATGTGCTGAAATTATTATTTGTGTGGCTCAGCTGCTGAAATAAGAGGTCAATGCATCGAGTAGGGAAACGAAATTATTATTTGCTTATTGGATTGGGTAAATTTCTGTTAACCTAAAACAACCGGAATTATTTCGGTAAAACCGAACCGAACCGAAAAACATTCGGTTCGGTTTTCGGTTAATAAAATTACTTAACCGAAATTTTCGGTTAACCAAATTTGCGGTATGGTTCGGTTCGATTTTACCGAATGAGCACCCCTAAGATGGATTACTCCGAAATTCAACGAACTTGTAATACATGGCAAAGATGTTCGGTATAAACAATGGGGACGTCGGGTAATGAACCCCAAAAATTTTCCGTTGCCTCGTTGAATACTTCAAGTATCGACACAACCAAACCTGCAATATCCCAATCGACGTCCGTAACTCATTCCTGGAGTTGCTGCCGACTGCGAACTGGTTCCAAAACGGCGTCACCAAGTCCTTGTAGCGCATGAAAGTGCTGAGGAGGTAGTATAACGAGTTCCACCTAGTCGGGACTGGCAAAGAGAACTTCTTGTATGAATGTCCGGCGGACTGCGACATTCCTTATCGGCGTTCACATAGTAACTTACCTATCACCTTAAATTTATCGATGATATCTCCCAAGATTTCATCAAAAGCGCATTGAACACACAAGTGAATTATGTGGCAAGCGCACCTAACATGAAGTAGTCGGCCGTCTAAGGGTAACCTAAGATGTTTACGAAGGATCTCCCTCGCTACTGTGTTCGAACTTGCATTATCTAAAGTGATAGACATAAGCTTATCTTAAATTTTGATATTCGTTAACGACGTTCATGACATAGTTCGAAATCATGGATCCTATATGTTGCGAGGATCTAGGGAAAGAATACGTTTTTGCATATTCCATGTTTCATCTATCCAATGAAAAAAAAGTCAAGTTTGTGCTTCGTTGATTATAGAAATAGATGAGAAAATAAAAGAAAATTTAAACTAAGTTTAAAATTAAAATCATGAAATATCAATTTCTCCTAGGAAAAGAAAAGCAAAATCAACTAATCTTTTTTCCTCATCGTTTTCCTCAATCCAAACACGGCTTTAGACAAACACATTAGCAAACTAATTCCGAAGGAAACCAAAGAAAGAGGATAACAACGATGAATAGCGTAAATGATTATGTACATGAGAACAATAGACAAGACATGGGAGACCAAATAAAATTTTGTAGATACCGACTTTATAGGTCGATCGGTCGACGAATACTTCCAACATCCGTCAAGTCGTAACGCCAACAACGACATTGCTGTTGTAATAACACGCAAAACACGTCATACACTTCAAGCTTCGGGGCTAGAATAAACTTAAAAGAAAAGAATAGAAAAGACGAAAAAACTCACTGGCTTGCAGCTCTCGTCGAGGGTCATGGGATTTTGAACCACAACGGTTTGACTTTGGGCCCGAGTGCATTGGCTGTTTGTGATGGGACATTTGTGATGAACTGGCTAATCGCACATTTGACACATGGCGCGCCAGCTGGATACGTCAGAATTGTGCGGCAATTCTCGCAGCTGACGTTAGCGGCACCACTGGGCGGCGTCGGTGGTGTCGATACACCTGCAATGTCGTCAGAATAAAACATTAATGGTGTGTTTGAGGAAAGGAAAAAGAAATGGAAAATTGGGAATTAATTTTTATGTTCGGTTGATTAGAGAATGTAGATGGAGAAAAGAAAAGAATAAACTAAGTTTAAAGATAAAACCATGAGTAATCACTTTCTTCACCAGATGGTGAGGAAAACGAAAGAAATTGAAGTGAAATTCATTTTCTCTCCAATTTTTTTTCTTTCCGACTTTCCTTGATTGGTTGTGTTTGGTTTGTCGAAGTTAGCTCGAAAGGGAAAATGAAAGGAAAAGGGAGACCAGTTTTCATGTTTGGTTGAAGGCAAAGAAAAAAGAGATGAAAATCAATTTTATTCTTTATGCTTAAAACTAAGGAAAACGAAAGAAAAAAGTTATTAAAACCATTTTTTCTCTCATTTTCTTTTTTGTCCTAGTATCTTTTAACCAGGAACAATGTAAAGGGAAACCAACTTATGTAGAGTAGAAGAATATCAACGAATTTGAACAAGAGTAATGTATACTTTACCTTGCACGAGGTTACCGGATTGACAACAAGAGCATCTGACGCTTGTAGCTCCTCGCGGATACATAAGCAATGCTCGACAACCTCCACATATCAGTTGAGCCATGTCCATGGCCACTGTGCATCATCATAGTCATTACATATCGTCACGGTCCAAAACAACGTTAACGAAAATATGGCTCTTATACTCTCTAGTCTCGTAGCATATATTAGAAGTATAATCCCTATCGCGAGAAGGAAAATATGACTTCTCCAACGACAAAATGGGGTCACAACATAATCCTCAAATTCAACAGTAGACGGAAATATCGAACATGTATCTTCTTATCATCCTCAAAGAGACCTCATCTAAGCTACCACGTATTTCAATCACATCGACGTCATCGTTCCTAACAAAATGCATATAATTAATAACTTTAGAATTATTACCATTTGGTGGCACAGAAGTTACTCCATTGCAAAGGGAACAACAAACATGAGAAGCTCCTCTCGGGTAAAGAAGCAGCGTTCTACATCCATTACAGACAACTTGGTTCTGCATATCTGCACCTTCAAGAAATCGATATGTATGTTAGAAAGCAACGAATGAATTACAAACTCTTAGTTGAAATTCTTTATCAAACATTCGATGAACAAAAGTACAATAAAATATTTAATGTCCAAATACGTTGCGTACATATGTAATGTTGCATGACCATTTTAGAGTTGAGTTAGGAATATCGACCTTAAAATTGGAAATTCTGAAGGTTACCCAGAGAATAATACAGAAACAGTAAATAAATATATAACAAAAATTAACTTTGAAATTTGCAACGAACATGAAGATCTGATATTGTGGAGTGAACGATGTTGTATTGTGTTTTCGTAGATCAACAGCTGGCTTTGAATTATGTTTTCTTCTCCGTAATCTAATATATCACCAACGAAGAAGACTTCATTGTTGGACTTTTGTTTTTCTTTCCCTTTTCAATTTACATATGACGTCATTTTCTCGTTGATTGCAATTATTTCTTATCCACTGGATATTTTGTGGCGTTTATGTCAGTCAATTATCGTCGTCATCTTTAATTGAAAGGAACCAATAATTAAGGTCTCAAAAGTCAACCGTGTTGTGTTTTCCGTGGAAGATATGACATACAAAAAAAAAAACGTTTGTTAGCGTAGTAGAAAAGGGAAAACTCTATATTTGTCTTACCCGGGACTTTTCAACTGTAAAACATTCGGCGATAAGAAAGCATCTACTTGTAGGAGGTCACCGAAGCCATCAACGTCCTTGGTCACTCAAATTCTAAGCTCGAAGAAAAACAAGCACAGAGTGAAACGCAGCCGAGGACTGCCGAGACAGCCAAGGCGGCCGAGAGGCCAAAGTGGCCGAGGAAGCCATGCCATGTTAAGGCAAATGGACCTCGGTGAATTCTAAGGTAAGAGAACTCTCGAAGGGCAATGGCCTTCAAGGTAAGTGACATCCAAGGCAATGGCCTCAAGGTAATAACTTTCAAAGGTAAGTGATCTCGAGACCAACCTGTCTGAGACAGTCCTGACTGAAGCAGCTGGGGCCGACCTGGCCAAAGCAGCTGTGACCAAGGTCGACATGACCGAGGCATGCCTTAGCAAGGACGAGGCCAAGGCAGCCCTGGTTGAGGCCGACCTAGTCGAAGCAGCCAAGCTCCCACCTGGTTGTGTAGTTGGCAGTACGTGCTTAGACTGTATTAACTTTAATTATCTTTAAATAACAAAGGATATGCATTTTTGTAGGTGTTTGGTTGTTGAATTTAAATAATGATGTTGTATGTTTGATAGATTAATTTAGAGGACATTAAATTGAATTCAATTAGAATTTTGTCCATATTTTCAATTTATATTTTTTCTAAGCAAAAGATAGATTTATCAAACAAGAATAGGACTAGCTTGTAGGGAAATGAGCAAAGGTAATATCTTATTAGCGATTTAAGGACTTCTAATAAACCTTACAACCATCCAACTTCTCTAATTCTCCTTAAACCCGAAACAAACACACTTCAATATATTATTAGATGTTAGTATATGCATTTTTTATTTGTTATTTCATATTCTTCAGCATTTTTGTTTCTTAAGATTTTGTCTATTTGATATCGTTTCCCTAAAAAATTATGGGGTAACTTCAACTAAATCCCCCTTCCCTTATTTTCTATCAACTAACCCCCCATTCCATATTATTAACAAACTCTATAAATCAAAATAATCTTACACATAACTCCCCATGGACGATTTTGCCCCTCTATTAGTTTCCACACCCTTACCAAACTTGTAGTACCAATATACGTGTGTTTGTAGTACCTCATGGACGATTTTGCCCCCTCTATTAATTTCCACACCCTTACCCAAACTTGTAGTACCAATATACCTATGTTTGTAGTACCAAAGTATAGATGTTCGTGGTACCATTCCGTGAGCCCATTGACGATTTTGCCCATCTACTAATTTCCACACCCTTTTCTTTTCTTACCCAAACTTGTCGTACCAATATACGTATGTTCGTAGTATGAATGTATGAATGTTCGTGGTACCATTCCGTGAGCTAGTGTAGTACCATACGTAGGTTACTTGTAGTATCGTTTCCGTACCATGTGCTTAACTATCGCAACTCATACCCTAAATTGTGGCACCAATATACATATATTTGTAGTACCAATATATAGATGTTCGTGGTAAGGTATCGTATGCTAGTGTGGTACCATGATAGGTTACTTTGTAGTACCGATATCTATGGTAACAGTCACGGACCAAAAATAATTCAGATGGCGTCGAAAAATTCCTTACCCAAACTTGAAGTACCAATATACGTATGTTTGTAGTAACAGTGTATAGATGTTCGTGGTAGCATACTGTGAGCTAGTATCGTACCATACGTAGGCTACTTGTGGTAAACACATGGTACGGAAAAAGATACTACAAGTAACCTGCGTATGGTACCACACTAGCTCACGGTATGGTACCACGAACATCTATACATTGGTACTGCAACCATACGTATATTAGTACTTCAAGTTTGGGTAAGGAATTTTTCGACGCCATCTGAATTATTTTTTGGTCCGTGACTGTTACCATAGATATTGGTACTACAAGTAACCTACTCACGGTACCAAACTAGCTTACGATACGGTATCACGAACATCTGTATATTGATACTACAAATATATATATATTTATTGGTACTACAATTTAGGGTAGGACTTGCTATAGTTAAGCACATGGTACGGAAAAGATACTACAAATAACGTACGTATGGTACTACACTAGCTCATGGAATGGTACCACGAACATCCATACATTCGTACTACAAACATATGTATACTGGTACTGCAAGTTTGGGTAAGGAAAGAAAAGGGTGCGGAAATTAGTAGAGGGGCAAGTGTCGTCCATAGGCTCACGGGATGGTACCACGAACATCTATACATTGGTACTACAAACATACGTATACTACAAGTTTGGGTAAGGGGTCCGTGGGTGTTGATAGGTTTTCTGATAATATTGATGTCTTATAAGGCTAAAATTGTCCAATATGTTGGTATTAGGTAGTTATGTGATATAAAAGTTTGAAATGAGGAGTTTGATGATATAAAATAGGAAGGAGGGAGTTAGTTGATAGATAGTTTGGGGAAGGGGGGTTTAGTTGTAGATTTGCCAAAAATTGTTGACATATAAATTAAATTAGCATTGGAGACGCCGAAGAGTGAATCAATGAATTGACTAAATCTATAAATTGCAAATTCCTAGTTCTTTTGATGGACCTTTCAATTATACATGTAGTAGGTTCCTTAGTAGCCTCTCCTAGAAAGCACTATGAATAAAATAAGTTATCTATCTTATTAATGTTTGTCCACTTTCAACTTTATTAAATCATATTGTGTTACGTCGCAAAGCTTAGCCCGACGTAACATCACGACGCGTGCGGTCGAAACCGGTTGAGGCTTCTGTAATATTCTGTTGTCGAATTTTCAATTTTACTCATATAATCTACAATTTAACAATGTAGGCCATACTATATTTTGAATGGAACTGAAAAAAATAATTTTCATAAAATTAATAACAAGCTCAATATTTTTTATAAGAAAATAAAATATTTATTAATAGCACGAGTCCTTTTACAATTTTTATTTCTATGGGTACTTAATAATTTAAAGAAATAATGTAATGTAAAATTTTAAATATTAAAGTCATTTTTTTGGATATCTCATTCCTAAGCGCATATCTGAGTTTAAAACATGAGATAGGAGATGAAAATCATATTTTGAGTTTGCATTTGAAGTACGGCTGGACAACTTTAGAATATTTTTTGGAGATGCTCTAAGAGCGTTAACAATATTTCTCAGAGGTATCGCTAAGAAATCTATAAACTACCAATCACCTACATAAAACATATTATATTTATTTAAATATTCCATATTATGCTTGACATATATATAATATTAAGAAATCTTACAAAGCTCGAGGGATTACTGTTAGGTCCTTTGATTATCAACTCCAAGATCCTAGACTTCAATCCTAAGGCAATCAGTTAGAATTGTATGGAATTTAAGTTCGATCGTAAAACCTTCGTGAAGAACTCTAGAGAGAATCCGGTTAGTGAGAGAATGATTTCTGTGTTTCTCTCTCTAGAATTGGATTGTGAAGCCTTTCGGATCAATTCAACTAATTTCTATATTAAGCTCGTTCTTTACAATGCTATTTATACCAAAGAAACTTGGTATAAATATCAAACTAGTCCTAAACTATGGACTAATACAACAAAAGCCCCTAACTATGAAGACATCTAATAAAATCAAAGCACAATTACATCTTATATTCTACATTCTCCCCCTTTGTGCTTGATTGCTCTTCTGCACTGTCTGTCCTTGTCGGGTATAGAACGACCTGCGCAAGACCAGCGCGTGCTCGTAGTTTCTGATTGTGTTCCTTAGCTCTAATCGCTCATCAATAGCTTCAAGTAGTTCCATCAGTAGTGGTTGTTCTCTCACAAACCTGTGAAGATGGAGCATGGTATCTTTATTGATCTCTTCCAATCTCTTCTCTATATTCTTCCTGATTACTTTGAGCGTCCCATCACAGAATTTATTGACTTCAGTCTTCAGCATCAACCTATTCTTTTTAACAATTGAATTGTGGTAGGTGATTGCTAACACAGAGCTTATGTGTACGTGATTGTTGGGAAGCCCTGCGACCTCAGGTCCTTTATTATGCGGAGCGGTCATGTTGACCTTCTTCATGTTGCTCTCCAGAGCCATCTGAAGGTCGTGTGCGGCAAAGAACTTGACTTGGCGCACCATGAACCTATAGAGTCCTTCGAGCCCTTCCTTCTTGATAAAGCCTTGATGATCCTTGTACGTCTCTACATACAGTTGGTCTCCTCGGCAGAAAGGTATGGTAGATCGCTCTCAGTTAGCTCTTCTCGAGTTCTGTCTATCCGCTCTATCTGGTAGATTGGAGTTGGAATGCCGCCTTTTGCATAGTAGACACCTAATAGCTGACATATTGGAGATAAATATCTGAAGTGACTCTTCAGCTGATTCTTCGGAATCCCCAGTCTTCGATCAGGTCCAAGTTGGTTTAGCATCCAAAGATAGGTCATCCTTTTCTGCTGATCCCAGTGAGAGATGCCTCTGAGCTTGAACTCGTTCAGCTTCTATGTTTTGTCCGGTGACCCCATATCTGCTGACGAACTTCTTCTAGGAATGGGATTTCTATCCTTAAGTTTTACCACGGCGTGTCGACTCGACGGTCCCTGGAGTTAGTCTCGGAGGGTGTCCGCTCGTTGAGCAATCAGCTCTGGAAGCCTTGGGGGATTCACATTGTAATCTTCGCCTTCCTGAAGTTCTTCGTCTTCTATTAGGACTAGGTCTACTGTAGCTTGTCGTAGGAAGTGTCGAACGTCCTTGAGTCTTTGTCTTTGAATCATGTCGGGCATACTGTGGTGGGTCATCCACTATCCGTCGAAGATATACTTGTCGAGGACTTCGTGTGGATCGACTCCATGTTTTGATGTGTCCGACGGTCTGGAGCAGTTGAGCTTGACAGTGCTTGAGTTTCAGCTAATCTAAGAGCATATCGACACTTGCTTCTTCTTCCGGAAGCAAGGGGATTATTACGGTGCAGAAAGTGGTGTGGCCAGAGGCATCCGTAAAGTGAACGCGGGTGGTTCGTATGGTTCGAGAGTTTGGGTGTGATGCAGGTGCGTGGTGATTTATGGGTGGTTTGGGTTTGTGAGCGTGCAGTGGGCCGTGAGGTTTCAGCGACTCCTGTACTTGTCCGTGCAGCGCCCGAGCTTTGTCCTTGACCGCTCGTAGAAGTCCTAGGCCTCTTCTCCTGCTAATGATGACCTTAATCGTCAGGGTCGTCATGTCGGCGTTTGGAGCGGGAGCTTGACCTTGGCGTGAGTCAGTATGAGGGTTAGGACGATCGACCAGATGTTTGAAGAGGTCTTCTTCCTTTGGCGTCCGGTTGGGTAGCTCAAAAAGTCGTGCGACTAGGATGAAGTGGAGTTCGCTGATGGGTACAATAGCTGGGTTGATAAGGTTGGATGATATGATGGGTGTGGTGGTTAGTATAGGTTGAGTGGGAGTGAGGTTAAGTCGTGATGAAGTGGCTTCAGAGACGGGTGCTTTCCCTCGGTCTTGACAGGACGTCTCGATAGCCGTGTGTACTCTCTCCATTAATTTGTCTTTGAATGATTTGAGAGCTTCAGAGAGAGCGGCCTTGAGTCTTTCTTCGGTCATGAATGGCGGAACACCTCCGCGCTTGATGGAACAGGACGACTGATGTCCCCTGTTGTCAACCCTTGAGTGAACACCGTCTCAACGGGTTGGCTCGTCGTCACTTGAGGTTGCGACGTTTCGAGACTTCCATCCAATCCTTGAGATAATTCCAGAGGAATCATCTCTATGGATGTTGTGGCAGGCTCAGATTGAACCTGCGAGTCAGACATGTGTGTTTCGGGGCTGGTAGTGGTAGGGATCTGAATCTCGGCCTCGATCGACGCTGCTGAGGTGTGCTGCGGCTCAAGATGGAGCGATCAAGGGTCCTCAACACTTGGAGTGATGATCAGCGTCATGTCTGACGTGGTAGTGACAGCTCTGTCGACGGGCTCAGTAAATGGAGTTGAAGTCATGGAACCCGACTGACCAATTGAACCTTCCGTCTGAATCCGTGGCTTCGGACGAGGTAACCGTGTGAGGAGTCTGTTCTCGTTCAACATCCTCATGGGCATGTGCTGTCACTTGAGGCTCTCCAGTTGTGATCGTGGTGATCAGGGCCTCCGTTTCAGGCGTGGTAGCCTCTCGAAGTGGGCTAGGCCCCATTTCCGCTCCGAGCGGTGCTTCGTTGACAGGAACCTCCTCAAGTGGCTCCTGAAGCACTTCTACAAGGATGGGCTGTTCCACTTGGAGTTCGTGTTGTGGACCTCGAGTTCCAACTCACACGCCACCTCATCAATCAGCGTGGCTTCCAGATCTGGCATTGGATCGTCTAGAGTTGGAGGCTCCAAAGCTAGTTCCTGGGCTACTGATCAGCTCAGCCTCAGGACTCAGTCGTTGTGGGGGAGGCTCACATTGGAGTCAATCGGGGGCCTCGAATCATCTCTTCAGTAAGATGATTTTCCCGACAGTATAATCGGTACACGTCTCTCGTGGGGTCGGTGAGGCGGAGCAGCTCAAATGATATCAGCATCGATGGCTGAGGCAGGTCCGTGAGCTTAGGGTAGTGGAAGAACTTGAGCCGGGGTGGTTGATAGTTTCCTCTAGAAGGCAGGCGAGGAATATTCTCGTGGAGCTCCATGAGACGAGCAATGATCACAGAAAACCGCCTTGCGTACGGCATATTCTTCGATTGCTTGTTCTCCTTTTGTCTGATCTATTCTGCAAGATGGTTCCAGATCAGCTATGCGAAATCTTAATTTCGTGAGAATGCGATGCCGTGGAAGATGCGAAGGATGTTGCCGTTGCCTTTGTCGAAATCGCCATGCTTCGGCGAGAGGCACTTAGACAATCCCAAATAATGTCTTCCATGGGTGAGGGATGCCATTGCTCTGAACTTGTGCAAGTTTGGCGAGCGGCGGTCAGTGGAAAAAGTCGTGTACCATCTCAGCATCTGTAGGCAGAGAGTCGTAGTTGTGGCTGAATGGAAGGTTCAAGACAAGGCCAAACTCATTCTTGCTGAAGCTGATGTGTCTTGTCCCCGAGTACTGTAGTGAATTGGTAGGTGCCTTCAACTACAAGACTCTTTATTCGCCCCCAAAACTGTTGGACATAGACCATCGGTACTGATGCTATGGTTGTAAGAGCATTCCACAGGGGATGACCTTGTAGGATAGACACCATTATCTCGTCTGGACACCGAAAGGTGGTCAGATCGAGCTAAAAGTTCGTGTTGAACGTTGATGTACAATTCCTTGGCATTAATGTGGTAGTATATTGGATAGTGATTCATCTGAAAGAATAAGATATAAGAGAGCTCATTAGTTCAATTTTAAATTTGAGTCGAAATATATCATGTCAAGCTATAATATTCAAACAATTTATTGCATGCTTGAGAGATATGAAAAATTTAATTTTGCACATAGAGTATACGGAAGTGAAGAAATGCAATGGTATTTAATGAAATTTTCGAAAGTTACTGTTAGGTCCTCTCAACTCCTATGATCCTAGACTTCAATCATAAGTAATTCGACTAGAATCGCTGACATTAAGGTTCGATCGAAAAACTAAATTGAAAAACGCTAGAGAGAATTTCGATTAGTGAGAGAAAATACTTATTGTTTCTCTCTCTAGAAATTGGATTGGCAGCCCTTCGGATCAATTGTCTAATTTTCTCTATTGATTTCGAATGTGTACGTAGTCATACCAAACAAACTTGGTATAAATAACAAGTCCTAATCTAAGGACAAATACAATTAAAGCCCCTAATTACGAAGACATCTAATAAAATCATAGCACAATTACAAATGATATTCTACATTCTCCCCCTTTGTGCTTGATTGTCCTTCCGCGCTATCTGTCTCGTCGGGCATAAAATGACCTGCGCTAGCCCAGCGCATGCTCATAGTTCCTTATGCTGTTCCTCAGCTCTAATCGCTCCTCGATGGCTTCAAGTAGTTCCATTAGAAGCGGTTGTTCTCTCACGAACTTGTGAATATGCAGCATCATATCTTTGTTGATTTCTTCCAGTCCCCTCTCTATATTTTCCTGATGACCTGAGCGCCCCATCACAGAATTTCTGAAAGTTTTCAGCATCAATCTGTTCTTCTTAGTAATTGGATTGCGGTAGATGATCCCTAAGACTAAGCTAATGTGAACATGATTGTTGGGAAGCCCTTCGACCTCAGGTCCTTTGTTCTGCGGAGTGGTCATGTTAACCTTCTTCATGTTGCTCTCCAGAGCCATATGAAGGTCGTGTGCGGCAAAGAACTTGACTTGGCGCACCATGAACCTGTAGAGTCCCTCGGGTCCTTCCTTCTTGATGAAGCCTTGAGGATCCTTATACTTCTTGGCATACATCTGATATAGATTGTAGACCTCTTTAGTAGGAAGATTTGGTAGATCGCTTTGGGTTAGCTCGTCTCGAGTTCTGTCTATCCGCTCAATTTGGTATATTGGAGTTGGGATGCCGCCTTTTGCGTAGTAGACTCCTAACAGCTGACATATTGGAGATAAATCTTTGAAATAACTCATGAGCTGGTTCTTAGGAATCCCTAGCCTCCTATCAGGTCCGAGTTGGGTTAGCATGAAAAGATATGTCATCCTTTTTCTGTTGTTCCTAGTAAAAGATGCCTCTGAGCTCGAACTCGTCCAACTTCTTAATCTTGTCCGGTGACCTCCAGATTCGCTGACGAACTTCTTCGAGGAATGGGATTTCAATTCTAATGTTCTCCCATGGCGTGTCTATTCTAACTGTCCCTGGAGTTAGTCTCGGTGGGGTGTCCACTCGTTGAGCAACTAACTCTGGAAGCCTTGGGGGAATTACTTCGTGGTCCTCACCGTCCTGAAGTTCTTCGTCGTCTATCAGAACTAGGTCGACGGACGCTAATCGAAGAAAATGTCGAACGATCTTGAGCCTTTGACTTTGAATGATGTTGGGCATACTGTGGGTCATCCACTGTCCATCGAATATGTACTTATCGAGGACTTAATGTGGGTCAACTCCACTTCTTGATGTTCCCAACTGGTCTAGAGCAGTCGAGCTAGGAGTTGCTTGAGTTTCTGCCAAATCCACGAGCATTGCGGCACTTCCTTCTTCTTCCGAAAGCAAGGGGCTTGTAAAAGTCGGTGGAGTGGGCGGAGGCGTCCTTAGGTTGGAGGTTGGTGGTTCGATTTGAATTAGAGTTTGGGTGGTGCGGTGCACGGTGGTAGTTGTTTGGGTAGTGGGTTGTGAGGTTTCAGCGGCTCCTATACTTGTCCGTGCGCGCCCGAGCTTTGTCCTTGACCGCTCGTAGAAGTCCTTGGCCTCTTCTCCCCCTCATGTCGACCTTGATCATCATGATCGTCATGTCAGCGTTTGAAGTGGGAGCTTTGACTTCGGCATGAGTCGGTAGGAGGGTCAGGATGATCCACGAGACGTCGGAAGAGATCTTCTTCTGCGGGCGTCTGGTGGGTCAGCTCAAGTAAACGGGCGATGAGAGTGGAGTGGAGGTCGCTGATTGGTATGGTAGTAGGGTTTATAAGGTTGTGACGATGGGAATGACGATTGATATGGGTTGTGTGGGTTGAATGGGTGTGAGGGTAAGTCGTGAGGGTTGTCTGGACGGCTGGGCCTCAGAGATTGGTGCTTTCCCGGTATCTCGTCGGGATATCTCTATAGCAGCGTGAACTCCTCCATACAGTCACCACTATGAAAGAGAAGAGGAGAGAGCTGCCTGTAAGCGAGCTTCCGCCACGAACGGGGAAGGACCCTCCGTAGATGGACCAGGACGACTGATGTCGCCTTTTAACAACCCTTGAGTGAACACCGTCTCAACGGGTTGGCTCGTCGTCACTTGAAGTGGTGACTGTACAAGACTTCCATCCAATCGTCAATTCGAATCTTGTAGATTCCCATCTATGGATGTTGGGGCATGCTCTGATTGGACCTGTGTATTGACAGCTTCTAAGATGAGCTCGTTGGATGCAATTCGTCGTGTGGGAGGCCGTCTTATGAGTCGAATCTCCTCGTCTGACTGGTTGTCTGACGAGGTAGCTGTATGAGGAGATGGATCACGTGCAGCCTCTCACGGGCTTGTGCTGTCGATTGAGGCTCTTCAGGTGTAATCGTGGCGATCAGAGCCTCTGTCTCAGGCGTTGTACCTTGTTGAAATGGGTTGTGCCCCAGGTATGCTTTGGGCTGTGCTTCTTGTTGGAGGATCTCCTCAATAGATCCTTGAAAGACGCCAACGTGAATGAACACTTCAGCTCCTAGTTCTTCGACTGGAGCCTCGACTTCTAACTCTTGAGCTACTTCGTCTATCAACGTAGCTTCAAGGTCTTGGACAGAAGTCTCCACTTCTCACTGCATTAATCAACGTGTCCTCAGGGCTAGGTTGGTGTTGTTGTTGGGGAGGGCTCACATTGAAGTCTGTCGGGGCCCTCAAATCATTTGCTTCGTGAGATGTTTTTCCCGACAGTAGAGGCGATAAGTGTCTCCCGTGGGGTCGGCGAGACGTAGCAGCTCGAGTGGAATCGGCATCGATGGTTGATCCAGATCAGTAAGCCTGGGGTGGTGAAAGAACTTGAGCCGGGAAGGTTGGTAGTTCCCTCTTGGAGGTAGACAAGGAATGTTCTCGTGAATCTCCATGAGTTGTTTGATGATGACCGAGAACCACCTCGCATACGTCACATTCTTCGAGCATTTGTTCTATTTTTGTCTGATCTGTTCTGCTAGATCGTTCCAGATCAGTTGAGCGAAATCGTAATTCCGCGAGAACGCTATGCCGTGAAAAATTCCGAGAATGTTGCCGTTGCCTTTGTCAAACCGGGCGTGCTTTGGCGACAGACACTTTTTGATTATCCCGAAAAGTGTTTTCAAAGGATGTGGAATCACGTTGCTCTGTATTTGTGCTAGCTTGGTGAGCGCCGGGCGGTATCCCATGTGCATGAAGTCTTGCACCATTTCCGTATCAGTTGGCAGAGGGTCATAGTTATGGCTGAAAGGGAGGTTGAGGACGAGCCCAAAATCATTTTTGTTCATACTGATATGCCTAGACCCGGTCACCGTAGTTAAACTATAAGCTCCTTCAACTACAAGACTCTTGATGCGCCCCCAAAATTGTTGTAGGTAGACCATCGGCACTGATGCCGTCACCGTGAGTGCATGCCAGAGAGGATGGCCTTGTAGTATGGACACTATGATCTCGTTTGGACACCGAAAGGTGGTCAGATCGAGTTGGAAATTGGTGTCCTCAACCTTGAGATACAGGTTCTTGTCATAAATGTGGTTGTAAGCAGGGTAGTGATCCATCTGAAAGGATAAGAAGTAGGAAAGCTCATTAGTTCGATTTTAACTTTGAAGTCGAAATATATCATATAGGATATACGGATGTGAAATTTGTAGAAAATTTTTCGAAAGTCACATATAAAGTACGTGAAATAATGTGCTTCACAAGTGACAAAATTCGTTAGTAGCGTTTGATTCGAAAAATAGATCGAGAATTATTTTCGATTCAATCTTTAAAGTTTGATCAAAAGTAATTTCGTCGAAATAGAATATAGTGTGTACTGTTTACGTGAGAGATTGTTTGTCAGTGAAATATTTTTCGAGCGAACTAAATTGCCCAAAATCGTTCGGTCGAGAAAAATTTCCGGATCGTGAATTTATTTCGATCGTAAAGGACGTTAGTAAGTTTCTCGACAAGTCAAAATAAATCGGTTGACTGGAAAAGTTTCTCGCGTGTAAATGATTTTTAGCTTGGTCAAACTTTAAATGACTAACCGAAAATGTTTCTCGAGAGAGAGTTTTTACGCGTGTAAAGTCAAAATTGGTCTCCCTCGAAAAAGATTTTCGCTAAATAATGCTCGAGAAATATTTCTAACTAAAATCGTTTCTAGTGTTGACGATTTTAGCACCGACTTCGTATTCTGACCAAGAAAAATTATCGCGCCAAGTTTTCCGATCGAGAAATTAATCAGATCGCAAAACCTAGCGAGAAAAATTAGAACGATCGGGACAAATCACATAATACAATTATCACAGATTCAAGCAAAACCAAGGAATTAGACACTGAACTTTCAGGTAATTGCTCGCAATCGATTACTAACTACGCACGAACACGCAATTAAACACATTATGAAGCACAATATGTCGAATTTGGTCAAAATCAGAACGTGTTCTTCATGTTCTTACGCAAACAGTAACTCACACAATCAATTTAATCCAAACACGAAGTTCAAACAGCTACGGATTTGATCGCAATCAACATCTGACACTTAAACGAGCACAGAAACATTAAATTCAAGTCAATTAGGCACTAAATTATGCTATTGGATCGAAAACAGATTTCGCGCCAAACTGTTCTTCGATGAACAGTGAACAGAATTAAATTTTCGATCCAAATCTAACAATTTTTTGATCCAAAACAGAACGAATCTACTCTGATACCAATTGTTAGGTCCTACGATTAACAACTCTAAGATCCTAGGCAAGAATTCAAAGTAATTCGATGATAATGATAATCAATAAGATTCGATCGAAAAACTCATTTGAAGAACGAGAGAGAGAATTCGATTAGAGTGAGAAAGTTACTGTTGTTTCTCTCTCTAGAAATTGAATTGCAAGCCTTCGGATCAATCTTCAAAACTTATTTTATTCGGCTTAATTGATTTACATGTATTTATACCAAACAAAATTGGTATAAATATCAAATTAGTCTTAATCTAAGGACTACTATACAAAACGCCCCTAATTACAAGGACAACTAATAATATCAAGCACAATTAAATGTATACTCTACAGTTAAGAGTCCACTGGTGCCTTCTCTCTCGTACCCATCGAGAACAGTGACTCAACTCGACACATTTGGATTTGTTCATTTATTGCTTTACCGGATGCTTAGTAAAGTACTCTTCTATCCTATAAACGAACAATGCCACACAAAATATCTTATTACATAAAAGGTCGAATGATAAATAAGCTAATGCCCTATACAATCTAATCCTCTATAGCATTCGAGGCTATACAATCGCATTGTGCACGCCATCCCTCTCCCACTTGCACCCAATGCCATGCGCTGCAGTATCTAATACCCATCTTTTCGAGATGTCTAGCCAGCACTGCCTGTGATAGAGGCTTGGTGAACGGGTCGGCCACGTTTTCCGCGGTCGCAATCTTCTGCACGGCTATGTAGCCATTCTCAACGAATCCACGGAACACGTGGTACTTTCTTTCTATATGTTTGGACCAGCTGTGAGACCTCAGTTCTTTCGCCTGAGCAATAGCGCCAGTATTGTCACACCACAATGGCAATGGCCTATCTGCTACAGGAAGGACACCAAGTTCTTCCAAGAACTTTCTCATCCAAACACCTTCCTTCGCTGCCTCTGAGGCCGCTATATACTCTGGTTCGCAGGTGAAATCTGCAGTAGTGCTCTGTTTGGAACTTTTCCAAGACATCGCTCCACCGTTGAGCGTAAAGAAGAATCCTGAAGTGGATTTTCGGTCGTCCACGTCAGACTGGAAATCCGAATCCGTATACCCTTCCACTTCCAGTTCTCCATTACCGTAGACCAGCATCATATTCTTAGTCCGTCTGAGGTACTTGAGGATAGTCTTGACTGCTGTCCAATGTTCCTTACCAGGGTCAGCCTGAAACCGACTGACTAAGCTCACAGCGTACGCCAAGTCAGGTCGCGTGAAAAGCATCGCGTACATCAAGCTACCCATTGCGGATGCATAGGGGATTCCATTCATCTCTTTCCGCTCCAACTCACTTTGAGGGCTCATAGCCTTGGAAAGGTGAATCCCATGCCGCATAGGCAGGAACCCTTTCTTAGAGTTGTCCATATTATATCGCTTCAGGACCTTCTCTAAGTAAAGGGCATGGGAGAGTCCTAACATACGATTCGCACGATCTCTATAAAGGCGAATCCCCAAGATGTAGGTAGCTTCTCCCAAGCCTTTCATGGAGAATTCGGTCGAAAGCCACGCTTTCACCATCGAGTGCATTTCAATATCATTTCCTATCGAAAGGATGTCGTCCACGTACAATACGAGGAAAGATATTTTGCTCCCACTGCTTTTCTTGTAGACGCAAGGTTCGTCTTCGATCTTTAAGAATCCATGGCTCTTGACCACTTCATCGAACCGAAGATTCCAGCTTCTGGAGGCTTGTTTCAGTCCATAAATGGACTTGTTCGGTTTGCACACCCTATGAGCATCTCCTTGCGATGTAAAACCCTTGGGCTGCTCCATATATATGTCCTCCTTGAGGTATCCGTTTAGGAACGCAGTTTTCATATCCATCTGCCAGATCTCATAATCATAGTGCGCAGCTATCGCAAGCAATTTTCGAATGGACTTCATCATAACAACAGGCGGAAAGGTCTCCTCATAGTCAATGCCCTCTTTTTGACTGTACCCTTTCGCCACAAGCCTAGCTTTGTATGTATCAACCAATCCGTCAGATCCTATCTTTCTCTTGTAGATCCATTTACACCTAATGGGTTCAAAACCATATGGGAGGTCTACTAGAGTCCAGACTTGGTTTTCGTGCATAGAATCCATTTCGGCTTGCATAGCTTTAAGTCATTTCTCCGAATCCTTATCCCTGATTGACTGGTCATAGGTAGTGGGATCGTCTCCGACGTGCCCTTCAATCGCAGCAACCTCGTGCTCGATGTGGACCATCCCGTATCTCTCAGGCTGGCGAGATACTCTACCCGACCTGCGCAAGTCAGGTTGCGCCTCGGACTGCTCTACGGTGTCACCCGACACTGGAGTTTGTGAAAGCGCTTCTGAATACTCCAAGAGTTACTTCGCGACCCGCTCCACCTTCTCAAACGAAATCTTCTTCAAGAAAGTGAGCCTGAAGGGCTACAACGATTCTCTGATCGTCGTGGAAGTAAAACTGGTATCCCATGGAATCCTCAGGATACCAGACAAAACGTCATTTCACAGCCTTCGATTCCAGTTTATCTGTCTTGAGCTTTTTCACAAACGCGGGGCAACCCCAATTTCCAATGTGATTCAAGCTCGGTTTTCGTCATTTCCATATCCGATACAGAATACGATCGACTGACTTTGTAGGACATCTATTCAGAATGTATGCCGCTGTCAACAGGGCATGACCCCACAACGATATGGGCAGGTCTGTATAGCTTAGCATAGATTGGACCTTATCCAACAGAGTTCGATTTCTGCGTTCGGACACACCGTTCAACTGCGGTGTTCCGGGCGGTGTCATCTGTGAAATTATCCCGTTCTCTTTCAAGAACTCGTCAAACTCGAGGCTCATGTACTCACCGCCTCGATCTGATCGAACGGCTTTAATGGTCTTTCCAGTCTAATTTTCCACCAAAGCCTTGTACTCTTTGAACCATTCAAAAGTATCAGACTTATTCTTCATGAGATACACCTTGCCAAAGCGAGAGTGATCATCATGAAGGTAACGAAATAATGGAAGTTACCGCGAGCCGCTACCCCGAACGGTCCGCAAACATCCGTGTGGATCAAACCGAGAAGTTCTGCGGCTCTCGTAAAAGTCCCTGTGAAGGGCGACTTGGTCATCTTTCCAAGGATACAAGATTCACAAGTTGGATAGGGATCACACCCAAGCGGCTTTATAACGCCGGTTTTCTCCAACTCAAGAATCTCTGTTCTCCAGCATGACCGAGTCGAAGATGCCACAGCAGTCACGAGTTCGACACCAATTTTCGTTTGTTGGTGACTGTATTCACTGTTTTTATTTTATCTTCGATATTTAGGTAATACAACCCATTCAGTAAACTTGCACTTCCGACGCAATTATTTCCAAAATAAATATTGCATATATTATTACTAAAACGAAACTCGTAACCGTTTCCGCTCAAAACGGGAATAGAAACAATATTCTTAAGCCCCTTGAGCAAAACTAAACAATCGGAAAGCAGTAAACTATGTCTAGTAGATAAAACGAGAGTTCTTGATCCAATGTGGGTCGCCGGTACACTATGTCCGCTTCCTACGTTGATCATGATCTCTCGACCCTGGTTCGAAACACAGATGTGAGCACTAGCTCCCGAGTCTAAGATCCATGAAGCGGAATATACTGTCATCGAACAATTTGTTTCCAAAACGTAAAGTTCTTTACCTAAGGCGGCTAGTGTCGGGCAATCGCGACTCCAATGGCCAAACTCATTGCAGTGAAGGCACTTGTCCGTCGGCTTGACGCCTTTGAACACGTTCTTCTTGCCCTTGCCTTTCGAAATTCGTCCTTTGGGCTTATTGGGCTTGTCCGGCTTTTTCTTTGTACTCGACCCTCGAGTCTTAGCATTCGCGACAAGAACATCCTTTCATTTCACCTTCTTCATCTGAGTCTCCGCTGCCGACAACTGGCTCATTAACCCAGTCAATGTCATCTCGGCCTTGTTCAGATTAAAGTTCACGATGAACGAATTGAAGGAAGGTGGGAGCGACTGAAGTATGAGATCATACTGGAGTTCGTTATCCATGATAAAGACTAGTGCCTCGAGTCTTTCGATCCAATCGATCATCTTGAGCACATGCACTCCGACGTCCCTACCCTCAGTCATTTTGCAATGAAATAGTTGCTCCGTTAGGGAATAGCGAGCACTCTTGGAATATTCGCTAAAAAGCTCCTTCAAATGAAGCAAAATGGCGACCACTTCCATTTCCGAGTAAGTGTGTTGCAACTCATTGCTCATGGAAAGAAGTATATAGCCCTTGACCTTTGGCTCTATCTGCCATTTGGCATACGCAGCCCGGTCTTCGTCACTCGCATCAGCCCCTGGGACTTGCAGTACGGGAGAATCGAGGACATAAGTCAGCGACTCCATACCTAGGACTATCCTCAGGTTACGGAGCCAGTCCACGTAGTTTGGTCCCACCAAACAGTTTCTCTCAAGCAGCATAGTAATTATGTTCGTCCTCACAATAAAATAGAAAGAAACGTAAAGCTGCAGAAAATAATGATCTAATTAGGTTTATCTTATCATTCATCAAGCGCAACCAAGGACTTTTTGTTTTGCTTGACTCCCACTATTTTTCTCGAAAAACTATCCTCTCGAGAAGAGTTTCGGAAACCTCGTTGAAAGTTTCATAGTGGAGTTAATGTCCACGACTCGACTAGACTCGCCTCAGCCTTTAACGCAATATTCGGCTCATCTAATCTTATCGAAGTCACGTCGAACGCGAACTTATCCAAAAAGAGTTTCAACTATCTTAATCTCAATCATTGACCCTCACGGCTAACCCTGCTTATTGGGTTTAATTGCCTAAGCGTGACCTATCAACTTATGCTCAAATCGCACAGAATGTACCGCCCCTTGCTGCCATACGCTTCGTGGGGGGCGGACTGGTATGACGAGCGGTGTCCAAGACGCACCCGAGATGCTAACACTGGGGCGGGATATACGACGCCAACTTACTCGAAACAAACCGCAAAACTCCCCCAATGCTAGACATCTCAAGCATGATAGAAGTCAGGAATCCAATTCCTTTACCCACTTAGTATTTATCAAACGGGAGAATAAACCATCTCACATAAGAGCACATAAAACATGCATATCATTTCAAAAACCAACACGCATGTAGGTAGTAAATTGACCCTAGGAAAATAAACTACAAGACAACACAAGCGGGTTATTTCTAGTCTATCCCTGTTACGCATGCATATTGAAAAGACCTCGGGTCGTCGCACAGGTCATGAAGTCGTCAAACGCCCTTCGTCACTCGAACGCCTCATAGTCACTGAACGTCCACCACCTTGTCACCGCCGGGGGGTTGCTTTCCATCAAATGGGACCTCGTCTTCGTATTTGAGTCCAGTCTAATAAAACGGTAAATTACAACACAGGGGGATCATAAGTCCCAAACAACCAGTATAAAACAAATACAACCCGGGGGGACGTGACCCTTAACAAATGACCCGGAAACCAAATTCCTAAACCCGCAAGTGCGCCTTAAATCACATTCATAACGAGTACGTTGACAATTGGGCCATAAACAGACCAAGCCCATTAAAAGACCCGTTAAGGCTTTGAGCATGAAGCCCCTTCGTGCTGAGTCACTGCCTCGCCGGGAGAGATTGCCGCCGCAGAGTTCCGGCCGAGCCGGGAGTCGCTGCGGCTGTCTTGTGCGGCGCGCACCGTGCGAACCATAGCAGTCTGCGGTCAAAGCCGCGGACGATCTCAGCCGGGCTGCCGCACCTTACGGCGGCACTGCCCGGAGATGGCACCTAAGCCACCATGGCTGGCGTCGGACCCAAGGTTCGAGGCTGATCGGGCCTGCTCAAAGCAGCCCAATCCCGCGGCTACCCGAGACCCGCCGTCGCGCGGGTCCCTATACGGTTCGTGGTTCATCGTCAGTCTGTACTGCAAGAGTTGGTGGCCTTGGGTTGGCAAACGACACATCGGCAGCCCAACGACGATCGAACCGTGTCGGCTTTTCGATCGTCTCCCACGCGCCTTATTTCAATTTAAACACGTTATGATTTTGATCACGAGCGCCCGTTCTGATACCACTGTTGGGATACCCGGTGTCTCCCGGAGACGCCACGTCCCCGGGTACGGTGCGGAACATAAATTTTCCGGGTTCCCTTATTGCCCTCGTTGCTCGAATCAGAATAGTAACTTATAGACATGTAATAGGGCGGGTCGATCCCGTAGAGAATTACCAGTTGAAATGAGTGGCAGCTCTCATCCTTTTCTTCAAGACTTCGTCGATGGTGGTGAATGGCACTAGATCGTCACGCCGACCTCGCAGTGTATCATGGAATCAGTTCTCTAGAGATGGCTAGAGAGAACCGAGCCGTCGCGTGAGAGAAGAGTGTGTGCGTTCGGTGTGTGTGTTTTGTGCCTTGTTGTGGACGAAAATTTCACCTCACATTATGAAATAGGGCTGCCCTATTTATACTATGATATATTTTGGAAATCCCTAGGGATATCTCAAAGATATGGTTTCGATTTTACTTCTTAAGTGGAGAGATTTTGTCATATCTTTCTCTCCCTTATTTAATTCAAAATTCATATAAGGATACTTATCATAATTAGACAACTAACTTAAATACTAAGTCAAACTAAGTATATGTAAATATGGTATAAAATTCGAAACTTAATCCAAGATTAATTTCGAAATTTTCACCTTAAGATAAATAATATTCCAAATACATTATTTCCATATTTATATTTAATTTTTCGAAATTAATTCCCAAGGCATAATTCGAAAATCAACTTAGGGTCAAATTCCAATTTTACCCTCAAGCCTTTTAAGCACTTGGCCAAGCCCAAGTCTCAAAGTTAGTTTCATACGAAGTCCGACTTCGGTCCATTAAACGGCCCGAGGCCCACTAAGGCGCGGCCCAACGGCCCAAGGCCCGTTAAGGCCCAAAACACTTTCTCTCTTTATCAGTACACGTTGATGATCCTTTTTAAGCCCGACTTCTCTAGGTTCGACTAAATCGGAAATGGAGGAATCCAAGAGTCCGGCAGTTACCTAGCCAATCCCGCAGTACCGGACCGTAACCCAATTCGAGTGCGAATTTCGACCCAGTCTTTATTCGAGAACCTTACTATAGATTGTAGTACTACGTATAAACCCTTCAGCTGTGTCCCAATCGAGTGAGAGCCATGGTCTATGTCAAACTCACTATACTCGATTCTATGATAAAACGAGGACGAGGCAAATCACCAAAACTACCCCCCATGTCTAACATGAGTTAGTTCAATACATTGGTCAAGGATTTTGTAATTTCCCGTCACCGTCCTCATAGGACACTTATCTCGATTACTTGCAAGACTGTGAATCCGTACTCGGCGGTCTAAGTCCGACAATCACAAATCGTCATCAAGACCGCATCTGGCCCGCTGACCCGTGCAACAGCAAATCGGGTCGAGGGGAATCAGTGACAGTCGACACTTCAACGTCAACTCCGTCAAAGCCCCTTTCGGTCTAAGGTTCACGTAGACTACTATAGTGTTGTCGTCGGTCATTGACACTCCTTGAATAATAAGCCATGTTCGACCGTACGACCCGTGAGTCAGTGTCCATGATACTATTCAACCCCTTGATTCGACTCGCATCACAAGTCATGACCTCCGCTTCCAAGCGGGATATCGGCACTCGATAGGTCATCGACAAATAAGCCATAATCGGTTATCCAGCACCCAACTGGAGCCTAAGGCTTACGGGCTTTTAATGCTCGAGGTTAAGAGTCCACTGGTGCCTTCCTCTCTCGTACCCATCGAGAACAGTGACTCAACTCGACACATTTGGATTTGTTCATTTATTGCTTTACCGGATGCTTAGTAAAGTACTCTTATATCCAATAAACGACCAATGCCACACAAAATATCTTATTACATAAAAGGTCGAATGATAAATAAGCTAATGCCCTATACAATCTAATCCTCGTATAGTATTCGAGGGCATATTCCTAACACAAGTGTCTATCCCCGAAGCACGTCGGCTTCGACAATGGCAACGGTAACATTCTGAGGATTTTCCATAGAATCGTCTTCTCGCGAAATTACGATTTCGCTCAACTGATCTGGAATGATCTAGCCGAGCAGTCAGGCAGAAGGAAAACAAACGCTCAAAGAATGTGCCATACGCTCGGTGGTTCTCCGTCCTCATTCGACAATACGTGGAGTTGCACGAGCAGATCATTCCTCATCTACCTCCTGGAGGGAATTACCAACCACCGCGGCTGAAACTATTCCACAATCCAAAACTAACGGACTTGGGCCAGCCATCAATGGCCATGCCATTCGAGTTGCTACGTCTCGCCGACCCCTCGAGAGATGTATACCAACTCTACTGCCGGGAGAATCATCTGACGGAACAGATGATCAGAGGGCCCCCGACAGATTTCACAGTCAGCCCTCCTCAACAACAAAGCCCTGAGGACACGATGATCGATGCAGTGGCTCAGAAGCTTGAACAGGAGCCCTCATTTCAAGAAACTCAGCAACCAGATCTTGAGGTCATGATGATTGATGAAGTGGCCCTGATATGGAAGCTGAAGAACAGAATCAGGAGCTCCAAATGGAAGTGCCCATTCATGTTGGTGCGCTTCAAGGATCATTTGAGGAGGTCCTTCACCAAGAAGCACAACCCGAAGCTGAAATAGGGCACAACTCACCTACTTTGGCAACTACGCCAGAAACGGAGGCTCTGATCTCCACGATTCAACCCAACGAGCCTAAGGTGACGGAACAAGCCCGTGAGGATGATCCAGTTCAAGCTTCCCCTCACACGGCTACCTCATCAGACACCAAGTAAGATAAGGAGATCCGACTTTTAAGAAGGACTCCAAGGCGGTTAAGTGTACCACTTGAGTCTCTCTTTCCCACCGTCATCACCACATCAGACATGGCACCAGTCATCGCTTCAAGCGTCTTTGCCGAGATATCAACTCCGACTACTACCGGCCTCGACATCGAAATGTTTGATGTACAGGTTCAATATGAGCCTGTCACAACATCCATAGACGCGAATCTTATAGATTCAACTCAAGGATTGGATGGAAGTCTCGGACAGTCACAACCTCTAGTGACTATTAGCCAACCTCAGGAGCCGGTGTCTGCTCAAGGGTTGTCAACAGGCGACATCAGTTCTCTTGGTCCATCTACGAAGGCGTCCGCCCCTTTTGTGACTGAAGACCACCTCAAGGCCACTCTCTCCACATCATTCAAAATCATTCGAAGACAAAATTATGGAGAGCGTGCATACGACAATTGAGACGTCCCGTCAAGATCGAGGGAAAGCACCCGTCTCGGAGCCAACTTCAGCACAAGCCGACCTCACAACCTCACAACCCACACCAACCGACCCTTTACAAAACTCATCCATCCTAATAAACCCATACACCATCCCAATCACCGAGCTCTAGAGGCGACTGATGGACCATCCTGAGCCACCTACCCAAATGTGCCGAGGCCAAAGCTCTCACTCCAGACGACGACATGATGACCCTGACGATCAGGATCATCATGAGGGGTAGAGAGGCCAAGGATATCTACGAGTGGCCAAGGACAAGGCTCGGGCGTAACGCAAACAGGCGCTGGAGCAGGTGAAACACAAACCACCCAAACTATCCACACCACGCACCGCACCACCACTCTAACCCACATCGACCCACCATCCTTTCACCTAAGGACGCCTCCGCCCACACCACCTACTCTGACAAGCCCCTTGCTTTCGGAAGAAGAAGCAAGTGCAGCTATGCTCGTAGCACTGACGCAAACCCAAGCTACTCCCTTTGTAGCTCCAGATCAACCGGGCCTTTCAGGACATGGCGTCAATCCACATGAGTTCCTCGACAAATTCATATTCGAAGGATGGTGGGCGACCCATTATATGCTTGAGGAGCATCAAGTACAACGGCTCAAGGGAAGTTCGACAAATTTTGCAACAAGCTTCGGCGGACCTCGTGTTGATAGAAGACGACAAACTTCAGGAAGGTGTAGACCTTGAACAAGATACCACAGGGCTTTCAGAACTAATCACACAACGAGCGGTTTCCCCCACAGGACAAATGCTAGGGACCGTTCGGATCGACACGCCGTGGGAGAATATTCGAATAGAGATACCTTTCCTTGAAGAAGTCCGTGAAAATATTTGGAGGTCACCGGACAAAGTCAAGAAGCCGAACGAGTTTGAGCTGAGAGGGATTTCTCACTGAGATCAGCAAAAGAGAATGACATATCTCTGGATACTAACCCATCTCGGACCGTATGTGAGGATGAAGATGACTAAAGCACAAGCAAGGAACCATTGTAAGAGTCTATCTCTCATCTACCAGCTACAAAGTGTCTATTGTGCCAAAGGAGGACTTCCAACACCATTCTATGTAATCGAGAGAGTAGACAGAACTCGAGATGAACTGGGCAAGAGCGACCTACCCTTACCTTCCTCACGAGGAGGTGTACCGTCTCTACCAGTTCTACACGGAGAAGTACAAGGGTCCTCAAGGCTTCGTAAAAAAAGAAGAACTCGAGGGACTCTACCGGTTCATGATGTGCCAAGTCAAGTACTTTGCCGCACACGACCTTCGGATGGCTCTGGAGAGCAACATGAAGAAGGTCAACATGACCGCTCCACTCAACAAAGGACCTGAGATCGAAGGGCTTCCCAACAATCACCTGCACATCAACTCAGTCTTAGGGGTCACCTACAACAATCCGATCGTGAAGAAGACTAGGGTGATGCTGAAGACTGAGATACACAAATTCTGTGATGGGACGCTCAAGGTCATCAGGAAGAACATAGAGCAGAGGTTGGAAGAAATCAATAGATAGATGATGCTGAGGATCCACCGGTTCGTGAGAGAACAACTACTCCTAGTGGAATTACTTGAGGACATTAAGGAGCGACTGGAGCTAAGGAATACGCTCAGGAACTTTGAGCATGCGCTGGGCTTGCGCAGGTCATACTATGCCCGACGAGAACAGATAGCGCGTAGGAGAAATCAAGCACAAAGGGGGAGAATGTAAAATATCAAGTTTAATTGTGCTTTGATTCATTAGCTGTCTTCGTAGATTGGGGCTTTTATTGTATTTGTCCTTAGTTTAGGACTTATTTGTTATTTTACCAAGCTTGTTTGGTATAAGTACATTTGTAAACATTGAGCTTAATAGAGAAGATTTAAGAATTTGACCCGAAAGGCTTGCAATTCGATTTCTAGAGAGAGAAACAAAAATATCTTCTCTCACTACTCGAGATTCTCTCAAAAGCTCTCCAAGAAGGTTTTCCATCAAAATCACAATCTACGCAATTCTTATCGATTCCTTTAGAATTCATGCCTAGGATCATAAAGTTGATTAATTAGGGCCTAACCAGGAGGTTGAACTAAATCACAGATAGGTGTTAGAGATGGTTTTATATTTTTATCTCTGTCATTTAGCTCTGTGTAGTCGAAGGGGATTTGAGCCCTTTTTGTGGTTTTTCTCTTGGCAATTTCTAGAACATCTTGTTCTTTGCCTTCAGTAAATGCCTTGAGAGTGGTTAGCCCTAACCACATGTGCTTTATGTCATACATTTCTCTCTTCTTTAGCACACATGGGTTAGTGAAACCTATGCCTTCTAAGGGATTATAGAAATCTAAATCCTTGGACTAATTTAGAAATATAGTCTGTTCAGATTGTCCCTTTCGCGTAAGAAGATCGTCTAATTTCTTAATTTTTGCATATAACTTCTTACGTTCCTCGCCTAAGAGAGCATAATTATTTTCTACCGTCAGTTTAGCGGTTTGACAGTCATCAAGTTCTTTACTAAGTTCACTAATTTTTGCATTCGATATTCCTAATTCAGCTTCCATGTTAGTGATCTTAGTGGTCGCTACGGTTAACCTACAATTGAGGGTGGCTTTCTCATTGAGATTCCTAACCAAGCAATTGTAGTTATTTTCTAGCCTATCTTCTAATTCTTAAATCATTATGCTGCCCCATTTGAGGTTGACTAGTCTCCCTAGAATGTAGGCTCTTAGTGAATTCTTCTATTTTAGTATTAGAGCTTCTAAGTTCTGATTCGAGACTAATAATCTTCTCCTGAGACTTAGAAAGTTTATCCTCTACTTCCTTTAGACTTTTCTGCTCACGTTTCATGTCAGCGTATTTTATGTTATACGATTCTAACATGGTCAATAATGTGGGGAGAGACTACCTCTCGTGATGAGGTGGGTGCATCGTCGTCGTCCGTCCGGTTTGAGGTTTCGTCGTCCAAGGTGTTGTCCAGGCGAGCCATAAGGGCTAAGTTCTCCTCTTCGGATTGGACGTGTCTTCGAGCCAGTGGTCCTGCTCTGCCATGAGGGCTACTCCAGCTTCCTTCTGCTTTGAGAGTTGAAGCTTTCTGGAGTAGTATTAGCATCTCTCTTCTTGTGAAGAGTGCATTCTCTGGCAAAATGACCAGGCTTGCCACAGTTTAAGCACCTGTTGGGCTCTTTGGTGTTCTTGATTTTGGAGCTCTCTCGTGCACGTTCTTTATTCTTAGAGCTTGAGGTCCAAAGTCGGTTGGCCGAAGATGAGGACTTCTTCTTGAAGTACGTCTTGCTCATCAATTTTCCGATTAAAGCCCACTGCTTCCCTAGTGCTTTCATGCTTGGCTCAGCGTTTGACTCCGAATCTTCTTCTGACTCTGATGGGGAGGGAGGCCTAACGATCTTCTGTTTGCGAGGCTTTGTTCCACGCTTCTCTGAGACTAGGGCAACCGTGTCTTCAATCTGCTTGCCCTTTTGCTCCTTCTGAATCTTGCAGGTATCTTAGTCGTGTTGGGCGAGATTATCAAAGACTGCATGGATATCCAATTCCTCAAAATCTTTGTTTTGCCTGAGTTGAATGGATATCTTTTTCCACTCTAAGGGCAGGGAGGATAGAAATCTGATGTTTGTTTCCATGTTTGTCTTAGAGATTTCTATTTTCCTCATCTCATTAAGAAGGGTGAGGTATCTTTGATATACGTTAGGCTCTCCTCCGGCTTTGCTTTGAAGGAGTCATAAGAAGTGAGAATATTTGCCTTTTTGGCCTTGATGCCCACTTCCGTCCTTTGCAGCATTCTATGCAGTTCATCCCACATCCCCTTAGCCGTTGGAAGGCTGTCTATCTGTCTATAGATGTCATTGGGGATGCCCATGAGTGTGTTCATGGCTATCAGATCTGCCTTAGCGTGGGCCCTTTCCTCGATGGTGTATTCCCTAGGCTCCTTCAGTCGCCTAGTAACGGGAATTTGAGGAGTAACCATCTCATCACCGGCTACATTGACCCAGAACTGTGCGGGTCCTTCTTCGAGTAACTTTAACAGGTTTTCTGCTTGATCTTTCAAGGCTATGAAATTTAGAAAGAGGCTTCACCAGACTGTATATTCACCACGTTGCAAGATTGGCGGACGGTTGTCGTTACCTAGTGAGTATGCATCCATCTTTTCTTTCTTTGTGGTAGAGTTGATGAAGGATCTTCGTTAGTTTGATGAATGGATTTTGATGTAATATGCTACACAAGTAGCAAATTAGTTAGTAACGTTTGATTTTAAAAAAAATGATCGAGAATTATTTTTGATTCAATCGTTACTGTTTGATCAAAAAATAATTTCGTCGATTTTAACGTAATGATACTGTTTTCACGCGTCAGGTACTGTTGGCGAAAAGTTTGTCGAGCGAGAAAAATTAGCCTTAAGTCTTTCGGTCGAGAATCTTTTTCAGTGTGTGAATTTATTTCGATCATTAAGAAACATCACAGTTAGTATGTTTCTCGCGAAGTCAACATAAATTGTTTGATCGAAAAAGTTTTGCGATCTAAAAGATATTTCGCTTGGTCAAACTTGAGAGTCTGACCGAGAAAGTTTTTCGATTGAAAAAACTTGCGCACACAAAAATCTATTATGAATCTCTCGAAAAAGGTTTTCGCTGAAATAATGCTCGTAAAACTTTTACACTCAAATCATCCTTAGCAGTAGCGACTTCTGTTCCTTATTCGTATCCTAATTGCGAAATTTTTCGCACGTTGTTTTTCGATCGAGAATTTATTCCGATCGAAGAACTTAGCGAGAAAAATTGAAATTACGCAACAATTCCAGAATACAGATTTAACACATAATTCAAGCAATACTGAAAATTGATCGATGAAATTGCAGGTATATGCTCGAAATTAGCTACTGAACCCTTACGAACAGACGATTAAACATGTTTTGAAGCAAATGATATTCAATTTTGCAAAAATCAGAACATATTCAAACTGTTCTTCGCGCGAACAGTAAGTTCTCATAATCAAAAATTCGATCTAAATCCTTATTCTAATTGCTACTGATCTAATCGCAATTGATCTAAACTACTTATGCGAGTAAAGAAACATCAAAATCAGATCAAATAAGCACAGAATTAAGGCTATCAGATCGAAATCAATTTCTTCGCACGGAACAGATCAGATGTATACCAATTTCGATCAGATCAAACTGTTCTTCGCACGGAACAGTTCCAGAATTAAATTTCGATCTGATTTCTAACAATGATTCAAAACAGAACGAATCGGCTATGATACCAATTGTTAGGTCCTCGATTATCAACTCAAACAATCCTAGGCATGAATTCTAAGGCAATCGACTAGAATGATAGAAATTGAATCACGATCGAAAAAACATTTCTTTGAAGAACACGAGAGAGAAACTTTTAGTGGGAGAAAGTGTTTGCTATTTCTCTCTCTAGAATTTAATTCAAAAGCCTTTCGGATCGATTCTCTAATTTCCTGTATTCAGCTCAATTGTTTGTACAAGTATTTATACCAAACAAGCTTGGTATAAATAACAAACTAGTCCTAATCTATGGACTAATACAAATAAAGCCCCTAATTACAAGGACAACTAATGAAATCAAGCACAAATAAATATAGTCTCTACACCTCTCTTAAGTATCGGGGGACGGTTGTCGTTTCCAAACGAGTAAGCATCCATTTTGTTTTCTTGAGTTGATGAAGGATCTTCGTTTGTTGTTTTGATGGTTTGAACTGATGTGATGTGCTTCACAAGTAGCAGATTAGTTAGTAGCGTTTGATTCTAAGCAGTTTCGAGAATAATTTTTGACTCAATCTTTCAAGTTTGATCAAAAATTAATTCGTCGAGATAAGATGTATTTGTTACTGTTCTTGGGCGAGAAAGTATATCAGCGAAAAATTTTACGAGTGAAGAAAATTGCTCAAAATCCTTTGATCGAAAAAAATTTCTGTATCGTGAATTTATTTCGATCGCAAGAAACAATACGTTTAGTAAGCTTCTCGCTGTGTCAAAATAAATCCGTTGACTGGAAAAGTTTTTCGATCGTAAGTTGTTTTCGCTAGGTCAAACTTTAATAGTCTGACCGAAAAATGCTTTTTGACGGAAAGTTTTGCGAGCGCAAAGGTCAAAATTGGTCTTGTCGAAAAAGATTTGCGCTTAGTAATGCTCGAGAAATTTTTCTGCTAAATTCGTTCGTAGGAAAGACGACTTTAAGTCTGACTTGCTATTCTGATCGAGAAATATTTTGCGCAGAGTTTTTCGATTGAGAAATTAACCTGATCGAAAACCTAGCGAGAAAAATTAAGGTAATCGCAAAAAATCACACTGATTCAAACAAAAAACGGTGAATTACACAGTGAAATTGCAGGTACTTGCTCGAAATCAACTGCTAAATACGCACAAACATACAATTAAACACTTCATGAAGCAAAAGATATCGAATTTTAGCAAAATTAGTACGTGTTCAAGCTGTTCTCAGCGCAAACAGTAACTACACATATTCAATTAATTCTGCTTAATCGATGTTCTACACGCTACCGATCTAATCGCAAATGATTTATAACATCTAAGCAAGCACAGAGACATCAAATTCAAGTCAATTAAGCACATATTGAAGAATTATCAGATCGAAAACAGTTTGACGCCAAAACTGTTCTTCGAATGGAACAGTTTCAGAATTTCAATTTCGATCCGATTCTAACAAATTTCGATTCTAAACAGAACAAATCTGCTCTGATACCAGTTGTTAGGTCCTAATTTATCAACTTTATGATCCTAGGCAAACAATCCAAAGTGATTCGATTAAGATTATTGAAATTCAAGTTTCGATCGAAAACTCCAATTAAGAACATGAGAGAGAATTCGAGTAGAGTAGAGTGAGAAAGTTACTAGTTTTTCTCTCTCTAGAAGTTGAATTGCAAGCCTTCGGTGTCAAATTCTGAACTTTCTCTATTAAGCTCAATGTTTGTACAAGTATTTATACCAAACATAGTTGGTATAAATAACAAGCTAAGTCCTAAACTAAGGACAAATACAATAAAAGCCCCAATCAACAAAGACAACTAATAAAATCAAAGCACAATTAAAAATGGTATTCTACAACAGTACTGAACAAGAGCTTAGTCCCCATCGCTTTCTGTAAACTTTGCCAAAAGTCGGATAGAAATCTCGAATCTCGATCCGAGACGATGGAAATTGGAATTCCATGGGGTCGAATAATTTCCTGAATATACAATTCAGCATAACGTTCCATGGAAAAAGTGGAGCTGATAGGAATGAAATGAGCCGATTTGGTTAGGCGATCAACAATCACCCAAATGACATCGTGGCCTTTCGTTGTCTTAGGCAAACCAAGGACGAAGTCCATCGTGATATTTCCATTAAGGAATTGGTAAAGGCTGCAGAGTTCCAGCTGGTCACTGTGTTCAACTTTGATCAGCTGGCAAGTCATACATCTATTTACGAACGTGGCGATGTCCTTCTTCATTCCCGGCCACTAATACGCGATCCTCAAATCTTGGTACATATTTGTTGCGCCTGTGTGCACTGAGTACGTTGTTGCATGTGCTTCTATCAATATTGTTCGCTGTAACCCTACATCATTGGGTACGTACAACCGATTCTTGTACAGCAAGGTTCCATCTTCTTGGATTTCGAAGTCCTCAGGTAGCGCATTTTTCACTTTCTGATAAAATTCATCCTCTTCTTATGCTTTCCTGATTCGTTCTAGCAACGCCGGCTGAAGAGTTAGTGTTGCTAGATTGTTTCGACTTCACCTAAGTCAACCACTTCCACTCCAAGTTTGCTTAATTCTGCATTCATCGTTTTTCGACGTAACGCGTCTGCAACCATGTTCGCCTTGCCTGGATGAGAGTTGATGACGCAGTCATTGTCCTTTACTAGCTCTAACCATCATTGTCGTCTCATATTAAGCTCTTTCTGAGTGAAGAAATATTTCAAACTCTTATGGTCGGTGAAAATCTCGCACCTTTCTCCGTAAAGGTAATGCCGCCATATCATTAATGCAAATACAACTGCTGCTAGCTCAAGGTCGTGGGTCGGGTAATTCTTTTTGTAGTCTTTAAGTTGTCGTGAGGCATAAGCAATTACTTTACCGTTTTGCATTAATACGCAGCCTAGTCCGTTCTTTGAGGCGTCACTGTAGACGGAGAACCCTCCGTTTCCGATGGTATAGTCAGAATGGGAGCAGAAGTAAGTCGTTTCTTCAGCTCCTGGAAACTTTGTTCGCATGCCTCAGTCCATTTCAAAGGTACGTTCTTTCTTGTAAGATTCGTCAATGTTAAGGCGATGCTAGAGAAATTAGCTATGAATTTGCAGTAATATCCTGCGAGCCTGAGGAAACTCCGGACTTCGGTAGGAGTAGTAGGACGTGGCCAATTGTTCACAGCTTTGATTTTGCTTGGGTCCACAAAGATTCCATTCCCAGAAATCATGTGTCCCAAGAAAGCTACTTGTTCGAGCCTAAATTCACATTTCTTGAATTTGGCGTAGAATTGTTTCTCTCGCATGATTCCTAAGATGATTTGTAGATGATTTTCGTGTCCAACTTTCGTCTTAGAATAGATCAGTATATCGTTGATGAAGACGATGACGAATTGATCAAGATATTCTTTAAAGACTCGGTTCATAAGATCATAAAGGCAACATGGGCATTTGTCTGTCCGAAAGACATGACCAAAAACTCGTAATGGCCGTACCTCGTACTGAACACTGCTTTAGGAACATCTGTCTCCATGATCTTTAGCTGATGGTATCCCGAACGGAGATCAATTTTCGAGAATACCGTAGCACCCTGCAGCTGATCGAATAGATCGTCGATTCTCTGCAACGAGTAGTTATTCTCGATGGTAATCTTGTTCAACTCTCTATAGTCAATCCATAGTCGCATCGACCCATCCTTCTTACGTACAAATAGAACCGGTGCTCCCCATGGTGAAAGCTGGGTTGAATAAACCCTTTCTGCAACAAATCCTCCAGTTGTTCCTTCAATTCCTTCAGTTCGATGCTAGTCGATAAGGAGCTTTAGAAATAAGGGCGGATCTCGGCATCAATTCTATCATGAATTGTATTTCTCGATCAGGGGGTAACCCTGGGAGATCATCGGGAAATATATCAACAATTCATTAACTACAGGCACGTCTTTCAGTTCGGGCTGAGAAAATTCCTCCGCCTTTATCGCATATACGAGAAAAGACTCACAACCGGACCTCAGAAGTCATTGAGCCTTCAGAGCTGAAATTAGCGGAATACGACTTGATTTTACTTTACCCGAAAATGTGAATTCATCTTCTTCGGGCAATTGAAATTTAACGACCTTCTTATTACAATCTATGATGGCCCCGTGTCTCGAAAGTCAATCCATCCCAAAGATAACATCATAGTCGTTCATTGGGATCACTATAAGGTCGATGCTCAGATTCCTATCCTCAATGATCACGAAACATCCTTTTAGCACTTTATTGGTGTACGTTGATCCCGTGTGGAAAAGTAACTACATATTTGCATTCAGATAAGGTATGAGAGATTCCCACCTTTTCCACGTATTTGGCCGACACAAACGAATGGCCACAGAGTCAATCAATATAGATGTGGGGACATCATAGATAGTTAGCGTACCCGTCACAACGGAAGGGTTTGCTTCAGCCTCCTCGTTTGTTAATGTGAAAACTCGTGCTGGCACTGGAGGGGGTCGGACGAATGGTTGATTCGGGACTTGAGGCACATTCACATGACACGTTCTAGCATAGTGTCCAACCTTTCCGCATTGAAAACACTGTGGAATACGATATACGCCGTATTGATAGCATCGACACTGTTGACATTGTGGTGCGGTGTTCGAAGGTCGGTTTGGAATATTAACCGGTCCCTGGTTTGGCTTTGGGCGCCAATTTTGTTGGCCCTGTCGATTCCCGCGTTAGTTTGGTGCCATTCCAAAGAACTGGCGTTTCTGATTCCTCTTCCTTGCTGTCCTTCTGTCCTCCTCTTTGCATCTTGTGCCTTTGCCACTCTAGTCTCCGCCTGTTCAGCTAAGATGGCTCGTTCAGCGATACGCGCGTAAGTCTTTCTCAGGATTAAGACATTCCAGAAAGTGCTCGATTTTCAGCTCGTTAGTGGCCACTATATGTGGCGCAAACCTCGAAAGTTGCTCAAACTTGCGGATGTAATCCGCTACTGACATCCCGTCTGTTTAAGGTTAATAAATTTGTTCAGCTTCTGTGCTCTATCCGGCGCTGTAAAATACTTTCCTCGGAAGAGCGTTTTGAACCTCTCCCAGGTCATAGTAGTGGGATCCTCGAGCACCTGAATGGTATCCCACTCGTAGCCCGCGTTCCCACGCAACATGAAGGTGGCACATGTCTCCTTCTCGGTGTCAGGTAAGTGGCTCACGCGAAACATATTTTCAATTGTCCCGAGCCAATCCTCCACATAGGTAGGATAGGCGGATTTCTTGAACGTAGGGGATTTAATATTCGGAACCTCCCCCCGGCAACTTCTACACGTTCTAGTCCCGGGACGCATGATGTTCCAATAAGTTGTGATGGTGGATGAGATCGTTAATCTGATCTGACTATCGTCGGATCTGATCGTCAGCTGATGGATGGTAGAATTGTTGTTAGGTGGGATTCAGATCCCGCCCTACGACTAGAACTGCCTACCTCTCGACGTCAATCCGACATTTTTAACTAATTCTACAATCATTCACGTAAAACATATATCAGGTAACATATAATCACATAATCAAGTATTGAACTTACAGGCCAGGCTGGTTCTCCAGGCTTTTGAGCAGCATGGATAGTCTACAGAATCTAGAGCCTACGCTCTGATACCACCTGTAGCGACCCTCATTTTGTAATTAAGATTAGTGGCGGATTTTCGCGAAGTAAGTCGCGGAAGACCCATCTAACAAAAACTTTTTCCTAAATAGTTTACAATACTACAAAATACCATTTACATAGTCAAAAGGCCGTAGCCCCAAAATGTCCATATAAAAAAAACCCTAAAGCCGCTCTACAGGTCTTCATCCATGTGCCACCCCGCCCTCAAAAGTCCGTGGAGCACCGCCACCAGCCGCCTTAGCCTTGACATGTAGCAGCGTCAGGCTCAGTACCCACAACACGTAAACACTGAGCGATTTGCCCAGTAGGTGAATAAAATGCATGTATGCAAGTGTGCACTCAACCCCATTCCCAATATTTTACATGCCAATGCACACTCTTGCTTTCCCACATTTCTGTCTCATATCTCACGACACAGGGCCCTAGGTTTGGCTCACGCGCGCTGTTAGGTCCTAAGATTAACAACTCTATGATCCTAGGCAAGAATTCAAAGTAATTCGACGATAATGATAATCAATAAGATTCGATCGAAAAACTCATTTGAAGGACGAGAGAGAGAGAATTCGATTAGAGTGAGAAAGTTACTGTTGTTTCTCTCTCTAGAAATTGAATTGCAAGCCTTTCGGATCAATCTTCAAAACTTACTCTATTCGGCACAATTGATTTACATGTATTTATACCAAACAAACTTGGTATAAATATCCAACTAGTCCTAATCTAAGGACTACTATACAAAATACCCCTAATTACAAGAACAACTAATAATATCAAGCACAATTAAATGTATACTCTACAATCTCCCCTTTGTGCTTGATTGCGTTTCCGCGCCGTTTGTCCTCGTCGGGCGTAATACGATCTGCGCAAGCCCAGCGCATACTCGTAGTTCCTCAGCGTGATCCTCAGCTCCAGTCACTCCTCGATATCTTCAAGCAATTCCATTAGGAGCGGCTGTTCTCTCACGAACCTGTGGATCCTCAGCATAGTGTCTCTATTGATTTCTTCCAACCTCTGCTCGATATTCCTCCTGATGACCTTGAGCGTCCCATCACAAAGTTGATGCCTAGGACTGAGTTGATGTGCACGTGATTGCTGGGAAGCCCTTCGATCTCAGGCCCTTTGTTGAGCGGAGCGGTCATGTTGACCTTCTTCATATTGCTCTCCAGAGCCATCTGAAGGTCGTTTGCGGCATAGTACTTGACTTGGCGCATCATGAACCGATAGAGACCCTCGAGTCCTTCTTTCGTGATGAAGCCTTGAGGACCTTTATACTTTTCCACATATAGCTGATATAAGTTGTAAACTTCTTCAGCAGGGATGTACGGTAGGTCGCTCTCGCTTAGATCCTCTCGAGTTCTGTCTATGCGCTCAATGGTGTAATGAGGTGTTGGAAGTCCTCCTTTGTCACAGTAGACGCTGAGTAGTTGGCTTATTGGAGAGAGACTCTTATAATGGCTCTTGGCTTGTGCTTTAGTCATCCCCAGCCTTATATCAGGTCCTAGTTTGGTCAGCATCCAGAGGTAGGTCATCCTCTTCTGCTAATCCCAATGAGAGATCCCTCTAAGCTCGAACTTGTTCGGCTTCTTCACTCTGTTCGGAGACCTCGAAATGTTCTCACGAACTTCTTCTAGGAAGGGATTTCTATTCGGATGTTCTCCCATGGCGTGTCGATCCGAACGGTCCCTGGCGTTAGCCTTGAAGAGGGAACCGCCCGTTGAGCGATTAACTCTGTTAGCCTTGGGATATCTTGCTCGTAGTCTTCACCTTCCTGAAGCTCGTCGTCTTCTATGATTACGAGGTCTATAGATGCTTGTTGTAAAAAGCGCCGAACGTCGTGAAGCCGTCGTCTTTGATGCTCCTCGGGTATGGAATGGGTAATCAACTGTCCTTCGAAGATATACTTGTCTAGGACTTCGTGTGGATTGACGCCATGTCCAGAGGGTCCCGGTTGGTCTGGAGCGACAGAGGGAGTGGCTTGGGTAGCTGCTAGAGCTACAAGCATCGCAGCACTTGCTTCTTCTTCCGGAAGCAAGGGGCTTGAGTAGATCGGTGGTGTGGGCGGAGCGTCCTGAGGTGAAAGGTTGGTGGGTCGATGTGGGCGGTGCGGTGCGTGGTGTGGGTAGTTTGGGTTTGGTGAGTATTATAGGTTTGGTGGGTAGTATGGGTTTCGCCAGCTCAGCGCTTGTCTATGTAGCGCCCGAGCCTTGTCCTTGGCCTCTTGTTGATGTCCTTGGCCTCTTCTCCCCCTCATGATGGTCCTGATCGTCAGGATCGTCATGTCTGCGCCGGGAGTGGGAGCTTTGGCCTTGGCATGATTGGGTAGGTGGCTCAGGATGGTCTACCAGTCGCCTATAGAGGGACTCTTCCTGAGGCGACCGTATGGTAAGACCGATGAGGGAGGCCAGAAGGATGTCATGGAGCTCGGTGATTGGGATAGTGTATGGGTTGATTAGGATGGAAGAGTGTTGTACATGGTCGGTGGATGTGGGTTGTGGAGGTGTGAGGTTAGGTTGTGACGAGGTGCCTTCAGAGATAGGTGCTTTCCCGGTATCTCTTGGGGATGTCTCGAGTGCTTGGAGTACTCTCTCCGTGATTTTGTCTTCCATAGACTGTACAGCGGCAGAGAGAGCGGCCTGGAACTGCTCATTCGTCACAAAGGGTGCGGACGACCCCATTTTGTTGAGGTGATTTTGCGCCTGAGAATTGTTGACTTATCCCGAGTTTCTGATAAAAGTCACTGAGACGTCTGTTCTTGAACTCAGTGCCATTGTCTGTTCGAATGACTTGGATAGTCTGCTGCAGCAAGTTCTGGGTGGTGTCACGAAATTAATGATCAAGTCACCTGTCTCATCTTTGGTTCGGAGGAACTTTGTCCAAGTGTAGCGAGAGTAGTCATCGACGATCACTAGCACGTACTTTCTTCCATTTATGCTTTGAGTCTGCATCGGCCCACAGAGATCCATGTGGATTAGTTCCAGTGGTCGAGATGTAGACGCAAGTTGCTTGACGTGATGGGATGCTCGCTTTATTTTTCCTAATTGGCATGCCGAACACTGATGCTCCCTTTGTAGTAGTATAGTTGGCAGACCATGAACCAACTTTTTCGTAGAAAGACGTTGGAGAGCTTTCATATTCAGATGAGACAGTCGTTGATACCATAAGCTGTTCCTCTATAAATCACTCTGAGATATGAGGCATACAACTCTCGAGGGCCGCACGGACGTCATGTTGATCGTGTAAAGGTTTGATTTCCGAAGTCCATAGAGGAGTTCTGTGTCCTAACTGTCCAAAATTCTGCACCGGTCAGCATGAAAGACCACCTAGAAGCCTTTGTCACAGAATTGGCCTATGCTGAACAAGTTATGGCGGAGGCCTTCGACGTATGAGACATATTTTATAATCAGATTCTTCAGAATGATATCCCCAAGTCCTAGAATCGGGGCTGAATCGTTGTTCCCAAATCTGACTTTGCCGTTTAGCTGGTCTTTGTAGTTGCTCAGCAGTTCTTGATTTCCCGTCATGTGTGTGCAGCAACCCGAGTCAAGGTACCACACATGATGGATCTGCAAAAACAGATTAGAGAGCTTTAGGTACTCATTTAAACATGGGTCCTCTCAGATTAGCAGAATTGTTTGGTTCTGATATAGTTCCTAAATTATTACTTGGGGGAGTTTTGATAACCCGAGCCACTTTCGGAGAAGTGGGTTTGGGTGTGACCTCTTTAGGTGACTTGGCCTTTCCGGCCTTTGTCATCCTAGGCAGAGATTTAGGAACCCATTTGGATTGAACCTTGCAGGGAAGGTTAATTTCAGCACGTACAAATGCTTTGCTAGGTTTGATTGAGGAAAAGATCTTTTCTTGATGTAATCTCCTAAGGTGCTTGAGGGATTAATCTCTACGGGATACCTTAGTTGAGTACAAGCATGTACAGCGCTATAAGCTTTCTTTATGGCTGGATCTTGTTTCCTACGAGTCTTCCTAGTGGCATTTGTTTTATAATGATTAATTATTGACGTAGAGCCTATTTCGAAATTGTTACTTCTAAAGGTGATCGGCTGAAGTGAACAAGTAGAAGCAACTATCTTAAACGTGGAAATAGCTCTTTTATTTTTACGAGTGTCTTTTATTGTAACAGAAGGAATAACATGCTCAGAAATAGTTAAATCTAGTGGCTCCTTCTTTATCTTAGTGCTAGACACTCTCGCCTTTGATTTTAGTGCTGACGCTACGCTCCCTGTAGATGTAGGTAAAGGAAAATTAGTCATAGCACTTTTAAGAGAATTATTTTTACAATTTTTATCTTTCAAAGGCGATTTTTCAATTTTCACGCTTTTTGTAATAGCGAGAGAGGTAGTTTGGGATGACGAGGAGGCCTTGAGATTTTTCATCTCCTTAAAGAATTTTTTCTTTCCACTTCGAAATTCTCTCGTTCTCTATCTAGCTTTGCATGTGACTCCTCTATCTGTTTTATGATAGGGGTTTGTAGAGAGAATTTTTATAATTAACGGCTTTAACTTCCTCATGGTGTGTTTGAGAGTCAGAAGGTAGAACTTGAACTAAATTGCAGACAGGTGTTAGAGTTTCTTCCTATTTTGTCCCTTTCATTTAGTTCTTTGTAGTCAAAGGGGATTTCTGGACCATGTGGGCCTTGCCTAATGGATGAATCGAAAGTATTTTCATATGACGATTCAGTAAAATTTCTAAGAGAGGTTATTCCTAAGCCCATGTGTTTAACATCGTATATTTCTTTTTTTTTGTAAAACACGCGGGTTAGTAAAACCTATGCCTTCTATAGGATTATAGAACTCTATATCATTGGGCTTGTTCAAAAATTTCGTCTGTTCGGATTGTTCAGAACTCGACGTGTCCTCGAGCCATTGGTCCTGTTCGGCCATGAGAGCTACTCCAGCTTCCTTCTGTTTCGTCAATTGGAGCTTCCTGGAGTAGTAGTTGGCATCTCTCTTCTTCGGAAGAGTGCACTCTCTTGCGAAGTGACCTGGCTTGCCACAGTTGAAGCATTTGTTAGCCTCCTTAGGATTCTTGACATCGGAACTCTCATGTGCACGTTCTTTGTTTTTAGAGCTTGTAGTCCGAAGTCGGTTGGCTGAGGTTGAAGACTTCTTCTTGAAGTACTTCTTGCTCATCATTTGTCCTATGAGAGCTAGCTGCTTTCCTAGTGCTTTCAGATTTGGCTCAACGTCGGAGTCCGACTCTTCTTCCGACTCTGAAGGTGAAGGAGGCCTAACGGTCTTTTCCTTTCTTATCTTGAGCTCCTCTTCTCCGAGACTAAGGCAACAGTGTCTTCGTTCTGTTTGCCTTTCTGCTCCTTGAGAATTTCGCTTATATCATCCTCATGCTGTGCGAGATTGTCAAACACGGCATGGACATCCATCTCCTCTAAATCTTTATTTTGTCGAATCTGAGTGGATATTTTCTTCCATTCCGCGGGCAGAGAAGATAGAAATCTGATGTTTGTCTCCATGTTGGTCTTCGTGATCTCTATCTTCCTCATCTCGTTGAGAAGAGTGAGGTATCTTTGGTAGATCTCGTATAGACTCTCCCCAGGCTTTACTTTGAAGCGGTGAGAATGTTCGCCTTTTTGGCCTTTATGCCAATTCCCTCCTCTGCATCATCCTATGCAGTTCATCCCACATTCCTTTAGCCGATGAAAGGCTATCAATCTGTCGGTATATGTCGTTGGGGATGCCCTGCATGAGGGTGTTCATGGATACTAGATCTGCCTTAGCTCGAGCTCTCTCCTCGATTGTGTACTTCCTAGGCTCCTTCAGTCGCCTAGATGCAGGAATTTGAGGAGTTGCCATTTTGTCACCGGGGACATGTACCCAAAACTGTGCGGGTCCCTCTTCTAGTGACTTCAGTAAATACTCGGCTTGATCTTTCAGAGTGATGAAATTGAGAAAGCGGCTCCTCCACACAGTATATTCGCCTCGTTGCAAAATCGATGGACGGTTGTCATTTCCGAGCGAGTATGCATCCATTTTATTTTGTAGTTGAGTTGTTGAAGGATCTTCGTTACGTGTTTTGAATGTTTGAAGATGATGTAATGTGCTTCACAAGTGACAAAATTCGTTAGTAGCGTTTGATTCGAAAAATAGATCGAGATTTTCGATTCAATCTTTAAAGTTTGATCAAAAATAATTTCGTCGAAATAGAATATAGTGTGTACTGTTTATGTGCGAGATAGTTTGTCAGTGAAATATTTTTCGAGCTAAATAAATTGCCCAAAATCGTTCGGTCGAGAAAAATTTCCGGATCGTGAATTTATTTCGATCGTAAAGAAACAGTATGTTAGTAAGTTTCTCGACAAGTTAAAATAAATCGGTTGACTGGAAAAGTTTCTCGCGTGTAAATGATTTTTAGCTTGGTCAAACTTTAAATGTCTGACCGAAAATGTTTCTCGAGAGAAAGTTTTTACGCGTGTAAAGTCAAAATTGGTCTCCCTCGAAAAAGATTTTCGCTAAATAATGCTCGAGAAATATTTCTAACTAAAATCGTTTCTAGTGTTGACGATTTTAGCACCGACTTCGTATTCTGACCGAGAAAAATTATCGCGCCAAGTTTTTCGATCGAGAAATTAATCCGATCGCAAAACCTAGCGAGAATAATTAGAACGATCGAGAAAAATCACAGAATACAATTATCACAGATCCAAGCAAAAACAAAGAATTAGACACTAAACTTTCAGGTAATTGCTCGCAATCGATTACTAACTACGCACAAGCACGCAATTAAACACGTTATGAAGCATAATATGTCGAATTTGGTCAAAATCAGAACGTGTTCTTCATGTTCTTACGCAAACAATAACTCACAAAATCGATTTAATCCAAATACGAAGTTCAAACAGCTACGGATTTGATCGCAATCAACATTTGACTCTTAAACAAGCACAGAAACATCAGTCAATTAGGCACAGAATTATGCTATTGGATCGAAAACAGATTTCGCGCCAAACTGTTCTTCGATGAACAGTGAACATAATTAAATTTTCGATCCAAATCTAACAATTTTTGATCCGAAACAGAACGAATCTGCTCTGATACCAATTGATAGGTCATACGATTAACAACTCTATAATCCTAGGCAAGAATTCAAAGTAATTCGACGATGATGATAATCAATAAGATTCGATCGAAAAACTCATTTGAAGGACGAGAGAGAGAATTCGATTAGAGTGAGAAAAGTTACTGTTGTTTCTCTCTCTAGAAATTGAATTGCAAAAGCCTTTCGGATCAATCTTCAAAACTTTCTCTATTCGGCACAATTGATTTACATGTATTTATACCAAACAAACTTGGTATAAATATCAAACAAGTCCTAATCTAAGGACTACTATACAAAACGCCCCTAATTACAAGTACAACTAATAATATCAAGCACAATTAAATGTATACTCTAAACGCGCAATACATATCATGGGTGGTCACATGATCACACCCAAATCCAATATCATGGGTGGCGTATCCGTAAGTCATGGGCGATAACACCCGTATCAATATATATATATATATATATATATATCATGGGTAATAACACCCCTATCCCTTCTGGCGGTATGCACCTAGAACCGACCACGTCCGAGTAGACAGATCGATCACATCTGTCTTCGCCAGGTATTCTGTTAGCCTAACATGTCACAAATATACTTAATCTACCCCAGTTAAGAATACGTTGAATCATCACCGTCTGAATACGGCGGAAACCATCTCTCAATCTGATGTGATATGCACATGCTAGGCATATACGTGGTATAATATGAAAACATGATCCTCATGAAATAAACGTAAACATATAAAACACGTAAAGCACAGAAATCATCAAATCACATAACATCACATAAATCATATTTACGTATTGTAGATGGATGATCACGTACCTGTCTTCCCGCTATCGTCAAATGAGAGGTCTGGTGTAGTCCCTATATATCGATCCTCAGAACATAATAATCTTATCAGTACATGTGCAAATTTTCGAACTATACTGGTATAAAAATAATTATATTTTAGATATTGGATTCAGCAGTCAACGGTCAACCCGCTCAACTAATTCGCCCGATGTTGGAAGTATGTTGGATCGCCCGAAAGCTTAGTTCGGCGAATTCTTCAAGCGATCGAACGTGATTGTAATATTCTAATATTTGCAATAATGGCCCGATTTGTCGTTCGAATCGACTCAACACCCGATTTTAAATTTGGCGATTTCTATTATCGACCGAATCTTAATTCGACGAATTCCTTAATCGATCGAAGGTGATTTCGCCCGATTTGTTAGAGCCGCCCAATTGCCCTGTTGATCATATTTAAATCATGGTTTCACCGAGTTGTTTTTATCTCCACAAATCACCTGATACATCATATCCTCAAATCGGCCGAAACCTAATCTAACTTGGAAACCTTCATCATTGCCCGAAGCTCAACTCAGCGATTTTAATTATCGGTCGAAATTGAATGTGGAAATCATTAAAATATTCTAGAACTTGAAATAAACTGAAATTTCTCGAAAGTTACAATTTAACTCCATCGACCGAAAGTTCATAATGGTTGAAACTCATTGTATTGGTCTAAATCGACCGATACTAATAAAAGTTAAATCGCTCGGCTTCTAAAATTTCAGTGACTCTTTCGAGAACCCTACAATGAATTTCATATGCCTTCAAGATTACTTTCGAAAACTATTGCGAACCCAGAAAATCTTACACCCTAAATCATTCAGTTTTTTAAGAACACAATAACTCGAAATCGTTATAGCTCATATCACCTAAATACTTATTAACTTAACTTGAATCTCCAAAAACCTATAGTTTCCTAAACGTAATAGATTTCGAAGTTTGCTATGTCTAGTATCAGGTCATAATCCTGTCGAAACTAGATATGTAATAGGAAATTTAGACACCAGCTCCTATTAGCTTACAATATCAGAATATTCCTACGTGTTGCAAACATGATTCTGATGCCGAGAGCTTCATAGACACTATACAAGTCTTATACTACCTCCGTCCCAAACGATTATGGACATTTGGGGTATGGCACGGTTTTTAAGAAATTGAATATTTTAATAATATAGTACAATTAAAAGGTGAAAAAGTGTATATTTTGACACGTCTTTTAAGAATATTTAATAGTATTATATTGATTGTTTGTGGTAGTTTTTTGCTATAAAAGGAAATGTCCAAAACGGTTTGGGACGCCCGATATAGTAAAATGTCCAAAACGGTTTGGGACGGAGGGAGTATTACCGTTACTTAACCTATTTGGTATTCCTTAATCTCATGTATATATCATGTGGAGATATACATATTTATATAACTACCAAAAATGAATCGAACATAAATTAATTGTACTAAACACGTTAAGTAGTTCTTAGACCTTTTATTGAAAATTAGCTCCGTATATATGGTGAAATCTTCTTATCCTTTCTTGCTTAGGACATCTTCTGCTACAATTTTCGTGTATGGGAAATGAGGGTTTTCTTCTATCAATCCTCTTTGTTATAAGGTATGTTTTGGATAAGTATTAAATCTTGAAAGTCCAAAATGATGGGACAAGTTGGTAGACGAGTTTTACCTTAACCTTATGAAATCTTATTACCTATTATATTTCTATGATTTGGGCTTTGGTTCAAACTATGACCCAACTAATTATAGCCCAATTTAAATTTATTCTACCATTATAAGTTTCCTTTAATTCCTTAGTCAAATTTTGAATTGATTTAGAGCTACCAAAATTTATATTTTCTCTTCAAGAATTTAATTTCTATACTAATATTCCTAATTCACAAATTACACAATTGATTACATCAAAATTTCGTATTAAAATTTACGGGCATTACAGCCAGTCACTTATATATCATGTTTTATATTACCCTGTGCATCTCGGCTTCTTTGATCTTCAACGGGTCGAAGTATGAGGAAGAGATCTCAAGTCTACTCTACCCACCTTCAACCTAAGGAATCGGAGATTGGTAAGAATTTTTCTTAACATTAATATTGCAAGACTGCTCCATTGATCGACTATTATTCTATATAATAAAAAGTTTATTGCGGTATGAAATAGTTTTCGTACAGTCGTGCAGTTTCTTGCGGGTGTAAAGAGTATGAACTCTACAACAATTAGGTGAGAGATTGCTTAACTAACGGTATGTAATAAGAACATAATGCACTACTGCATCGTTCTTACTCATGTTTCCTAAATTACATGATTGTTTCAATAACAGTCATGCAATAGTTTTCGTACAGTCGTCCAATTTCTTGCGTGTGTAAAGAGTATGTATTGGAACATTTATTCTGATTTCTTTGTTTGAAGTTCTACATAATTATGTTTCTAATTTCATAATCCATGATTAACATTTATTTAGGGTTTGTCCTGTTTTTGCACAACTGTTATTGAAGCAGTCGTGTAATTTAATGGTTTGTCCTATTTTTGCACGATTGTTATTGAAGCAGTCGTGTAATTTAACAAACAAAAGGTCGTGCATAATTTCAAATGGATCTGAACCATGTAAGGACGTCGTAATAGTGCATTATAACATTATACAGCAGTCGTGCATTCATATGCAAAATGTTACGGCCGTAAGTGAACATAATGCATGCTTATCTAATAATTTATTGGATGAAGATAGGGAAACTGTAGACGGAAAGGAAGTAAAAAAATGTTTGACACTGACTTTAGGAGGTTTCATACATCCATTCAAATATGTTTTTACAGGTTTGACATGTAATTGTAACAGCTCATCGGAAACATTAGAACCAAAGAACATATTGATAGATTTATTTACTTTGCGCGAAACAGTTTGTCTTATGAAATCTATGAGAACGTATGAAGACTTAAATGACTCTTAAAAAGTTGTTCGCCCCACTGCAATCCATTAGAACATTATATTCGCACCACTGGGAAATATTCATCACACAAAAATGTAAACGATGATACGATTAATAAAAAATATATCATTACAAAAGTTGTATGAATTACTTAATCACACGAGCTTTATGTCATATAACATATTATATTGACCATATAATTTTCAACCGTGATCACAAAAGTGAGAAGTAACAGTTATAAAAAGAAACCCTCCCACAGTATATTATTTTTTGCCATTTAGTTGTATAAATGATTAAGTATTTTTTGCCCCCGGCTGGATTCGGGACGGGTCCGGATGTTGCCAACCCCGGCCCGAATCCCGCACCGAGACCCGCCCCTTATAGATTTTTTATATAAATATTATATATTTATAAAACATAGAAACATATATTTAATAAACAATAATTATATAGAAAAAATTTATAAATGCGAGGCAGTTTTTTTCTGAGGCGGATCTCGGGTCCAATATAAAATAAATGGGGAGGTCTCGGGTAAACTACAAAATAGATGGCCGATCGCAGATCTCGAGTCTTTCCGATAGTAATAGATCTAATAAACTAAAAAATCTCATAAAATAACCCGTGCATCGCACGGGTCTGAAACTAGTTTATTTAATAGATTACAACGACATTTCATTCTTTTAATCATTACAGACGAAGTGTAGTAATACATTCACCGTATGAACTACGAAACGATGCAAGAAAAAATTAATTCAACATGTTAGCAAGCTATGCCCTAATAAATTACCTCCAGAAAAACCGAGGGTTTTGCAGCTGGAAAAATATAATTAAATAAAACGAATGAATTATATATATGTATATATATAGTAGTAAAAACTACTGAGGAAACAATTTCTTTGAATAACGAAGAAATGGTTATTAGACTTCTAAGTAATAGAGACTTAGAAAAATATAGAATAAATCATAAATTTATTCATATTGGGTTAGTACAGGTAGCCTTTAAGCCTTTGACCTTAGAAGGTTTACCAGAGAGTTTTATAGCAGCTCTTAGAGATGGTAGAAATCTCGACTGGAAACAATCCCTTATGGGAATAATTCAGTCTAGTCTAGCTCATGGTCCAGTTTATTTTAATGTTTTTCCTAACCTCCAATTATCATTGACTGATGTCAATATATTGGATGCTCTGACATTAAATGTCAAAACTCACGGATATAATTACGCTCCGGGATTGGAAGTAATATGTATCTGTTATAAAATTTATTATAAGCCTTTATATACGATGAATCCTCAGTGCAAAATTGTTGATAAACCAATTAACGAAACGGTTCTAATAGAAACTAATTTTAGTAGATCTAATATTACAACTCGAAGATCTATAAAATGGGAAGAAATACAATTTCCTGAAAATTGGATAATCGAAAGAGCTATGCCTCCTCAACCTAAAATAAAAAATAATCCTACTCAAATCATACAAACAACTGATTGATCTGTTCAAATATCGAACAAAATCAAAGATCTATCAAAACTCCTAGATCTAGAATGACAAGATCAGCTTCTTCTCATTATCATATATCACCAAGTGATTATATTTTAAAGCTTCGACTTCTCAAATTAGAGAATCAACTTCTAGTGATTATCTTCAAAATAAAGTTGAAGAATTAAGAATTAATTAAGATAATATTGTTCATGGAGTTTTCAAAAATCAAGACTAGGAAATAACCGAGTCAGAAATGGATTTTCATGTTTAATGGATTTAAAACCCAAAATTGATTTTAGTTCGGGTTCACCGGCAAGAAAGAAAATAAATCAAGAATTTAATTTACCCAAATGGGAACTTTTCAGAAAATGGTTTTTTGGAAGTTTTAATAAAGAAGAGAAAATAATATTCCAAGATGAATTTTATAAAGATTTGTCAAAACGCAACGAAATGTTATCTTTTGTTCCATGGTTTTTGACAAAATATTTTAAAAATATGATAAATGTTCTTGAAAGAAATTATAAGCTTTCAACAGGAAAAAATTTAAATTCAATTTATCCTTCTCAAACTAGTTTCCAAATGGAAAAAGAAAATGAAATAAGATATTTTAATGCTTTTCAAAAATTATTTGAAAATGATACGCTTACTGTGACTATAAGTCATATTAATTGTCTTTTAAAACAACAAAATTATACAAATATGTATGTTATTGTTTTAGGAGAACAAATTTCTTTACTTAAAAAAATATTGAAGAAATTTCATCTTCAGTTAAAGATATAAAGAATTATCTTTTAAAGGATAAAGATGAAATCGAAAAAATCGATATTGCTTCCCCAAGTATTCAGCCTCCTCCTGAAATTACAGATTTCAAATTAAAATCAATCTCTCATATTGAAATTTAATTGAAGAAAAACTTAAGAATCTTAAGATTAATACTTTAAGTGAAGAACTTGAAAATCGAATGGAAAATTCTGATAATATTCAAGATATTCAAAACACATTTAATGAACGAATTAATAAATTAAAGCATATAAAATATGCAGATAGGCCAACTCAAAGTAAATATTATTACCCTAGGCCTACTCCTCAAGATATCTTGTTCGAAGAACAAGAATTTATGCTCAATAATTCGTATAGTGGTAGAAGTATATACGAATGGAATTTAGACGGTTATACCGAAAGACAAATCTATAATATGATTCATAGGATGCTTATGTATAGTACTATTTGCAAAGCTAATCAACATAATGATAAAGCTGTTGCAAAAATGATTGTCGCTTTATTGGTCAGTTAAAAGGATGGTGGGATAACTATTTATCTCAACATGAAAAAGATGATATTTATCAAACCATTAAAGAAGAAATGGTCAACAGGTTGATAATGTTGTTTATACACTATGTGTAAACATCATTGAACACTTCACAGGCCGATGGTCTGACAATTCCGAAAATATCAGAACTCTTCTTCAAAATCTTAGGTGTAAAACCCTTACATCCTTTAGATGGTATAAGGATACTTTCCTTAGTCGAGTCATGGAACTCCCTGAGTCAAATAGTACTCACTGGAAATTTATCGATGGATTATATATATATGTATATATATATATACATATATATATATATATATATATTGTTGGCGAACGGAGTCCTTTCTTGAAAACCTTGGCAGGCCACAACCATGTGATCTATGATGTTAAAATTCTGTTTTGTTGTTCTTCTTCTTTGGCTTCAATCATGTTCTTGATCACCACTTCAGTAGCATTAGAAAGAAATTCTGGCCAATCCCTAAGATCAAAAAGAAAATCATAAATTACTTACTAAACATGAAAAGTATGCAAGTCAATATAAGTAGCTCAGTAACATTGATGAATATCTTTGACAAGCTTAACCCATGAATATTTGAATTGTCAGCGATTATAAGTAGCTCAAAATGCATCATTTCATAGGAAATATTCGAAATACATACATATATAATGAGGCCTTATATATCATAACTTACCCATTTAATGTGTCGAACGTTAACCCCACGGTGTTCCTAGCCTCCTCAAGGGCCAATGTAAACATAGCCAACTCATCCTCAGTACAATGATCTCCATAGTCTCCAACCCTAAGTTCTGAAGGCTTCACATCACAACAAATAGGCACAACCTTCTTTCTCAACTCCATCATGAGACTAAAAACTCGTGCAAGCAAAAATAAGAGTCGCAGTACGTTGGAGAGAAGACAGCAACACCAATTTTACATTCTCTTATCGCCACATCAATCTTCTCAAACAGTTTGTCGCCGGGCTTCATTCTCTTGCTGTCCAAAAAGGGGCGTAGATTCATCGCACATAAATGGTGGTATAAAAGCCCCGACACATTTTTCTTTGTGTCTATCCCTCGATGGTTGATGAACACATCGCACGAGGACGATTTTTGCGAAGGATTTGAGGGTTTTATCAGCTGATTGAATATTTTCTTGGCCTTTGAAGAAAATGGCCGTTGCATATCTTAGATGGAATATTCGAAGAGGGTGTTATGAAAAACTTTGTCTATGTTTAACTAATTGTGGCAGAGATTTGTTTTGATTTTGAATGTATGTAATTTATCGTTAGGAGGAGGACTTCGAGGGGTTTATATAAGATTGATAATGTGATGAGGATGATGAGGAAAAGCTATTGGTTTGATTTTGAATGGGAAGTATGAATTTGAACGAGGGCGTGAAAATCGGTTTGAATGATGAATAGTTTTATCTTAGGTTTGATCGATGTTTAATTGGATTAGAATTGTTTGACTCGTGTCTATGCGCTAAATGCTTATACAAGAAATAGTCCAAAAATGAAAAAAAGGAGGAAAAAAATATATTGTGGTATTTTCCTACCAACTTGGAATGAGCCAAACTTTGTTGGATTTTCGACATGTTTCAAAATTTGGATTTTCATTGATGTGTCGAAAATTTAAAGAGTTCAATTGGTGATATAAGCAATGTTTGTATATAGTAGTTATATATATTTAGTTAACCGTCACAATATAAAATGGCAAATTCTATAATTAAAAGCTCGACATATAATATTGATAGGGGTCATCTCCAGCTCAGCATTCCTCTTTACTCGAACACCTGAAGACAGCGACTTTTAGGACATATGGCCAGGTGGGTAGGATATCTGGGGACCTGCGACCTTGTACGGAACAAGTAAGGTGGGCCCTGACAGCAAAGCAATTTGAGCGGGAAACATTGGATAGGGTCGACCAGGAAACACGTGGCATTCTAGGAGTGGTTGACATTATGAACAGATAGGGGGCGCGCCAGTCTGACAATAGTACGACCGCATGTGCTGTCTCTCCTAGGTTGTACCAGACGTCGCTATCAAGTGGTCCCAGAGAAGTGCCAGCTAGGAAAATAGAGGGAAAACGGGTATATGGGAACAGACCGAGACGAGATTCAAGAGAGACTTAACACAATACACAAAACACTTAGAAAATATCCTGTATTCATCTTCTTCACGTTGGTTTTCGCCATTAACACACTGTAACGAGTGAGGTGAGCTTGAGTGTGTATCTCCCGACTGTGACTAGTGAATACTGTTCCCGGCGGCCCGTGGACGTAGGACATCTGTCCGAACCACGTAAAATCTGTGTCTCTTTCATCTTCTTTCTTTCTCAACACTAAAATACGTACTCTAAAACGCACCAAGAACACAAGGCCCAGTCCGTTTCACCCATCACCATTTTTCCCGGACCAAATATTGTTGATCGGGGTCAAACCGGCATCAAATATCTATCGTAATTTTTTGTAGGTGTCCGTACATAAATTTTCCGGTCCTATGGTCGCCCTCGTGCGGGATATTGGACTAAACTTTTCTATGAATCTATTAACACCACGAAAATGTACTAAAGATATTATATATAGGGGCTTCTACACTTAAATACCTACATCAATAAAAATTAAACAGTTCAGTCCCTTGTCAGTGTAATTTTTAACCTAGGTACCTAGTTGAATTTTATTTTACTTATAGGTACCTAACTGACGGATTTACCCCTAGTAGAACTGGTTTTTTACATCTCTTACCTTATTTCTTAATTCACGTTCGATCGCTCCTAAAAAAGAGAAAAAATCTCACAGCCCCAAACCAAATCGCGCGATTGCTTGCCAGAAATCGACCCGGGTTTTCTTGGCTTCAGATTCTACGTCTATCCACTCGTTCGTCGTTGTATTCCCTTCTGAAATCGATTGGTAAGTCATTCACAGTATTACCGTAAGTGGTCGCATTTCGTCACGATTAGGGTTCTTTTGTGCGTGTTTTTGGAATGACATTGATTTGTTGGTCGATTAGGGCTTTTTGTGCGTGTATTTCGTCATGGCTGCTTGATTTGGGGTTTTTTTGGAATGGGTCGATTTTGGTTTTTTCGAATGGGGTCAATTTGTTGTGGTACTATATCGTAACTGCATTTGGTACCCTCTGTTTTGGCATATTGATACCCCTTGTATGAATAAAATGGTACTGCTTGCCAAAAGTGGTCGACTGGGGTCAATTTGTTTTGGTACTACATTATCACTGCATTAGGTACTCTCTGTTTAGGCAAATTGGTATCCCTTATGTGAATAAAATGGTACTACTTGTTAACTGGTTTTTTTGAATGAGGTCAATTTGTTTTGGTACTACATTATGATTGAATTTGGTACCACTGTTTGGGAAAATTGGTACTCCTTGTGTGAATAAAATGGCACAGCTTGTTAGCAGTGGGTTTTTCGAAAATGGGGTCAATTTTTTTTTGGTACAACATTATCACTGCATTTGGTACCCTCTGTTTCGGTAAATTGGTATCCCTTGTATGAACGAAATAGTACTGCTTGTTAACAGTATGTTTTTCGAAAATGGGGTCAATTTTTTTTTGGTACTACATTATCACTGCATTTGGTACCCTCTGTTTGGCCAAATTGGTACCCGTTGTGTGAATAAAATGGTTCTGCATTTGGTATCTATGTAAGAAGACCGTGGATCCATAGTTCAACCGGCCCCTATTTGGCGATGTAGACTGCGGGGTGCATGCGTGTTTAACCCTAGAGGTGTACGTTGTCGACACCCAAGAGAAATATGGTAAAGAAGTAAACATGGATGTGTATCGTGCTTCTATGGCTGCTCGCATTTTACGTGACGAGCGTAGTTGTATGCTAGATCTTTTTCAGTAAGTTTCTTGAATATGCTGTTAGACTCTTTGGAGACTGTGTTGTTTAGTTTGGTCAACTTATTTTTGAGTTGGGGATGTGACTATTTGGAGACCTTAGGTTGTTTATGTAGGTTTTCTTTTATACTGTGTTGTGTTGTTCTACGACTGTCCGTAATTTATGCAGTACCATATGTTATTGTATGACCGTATCTTATCTTTTACGTACAGAGTACCAGAATATGCAGGTTAACCGTACCTTATATATCGCACATGAAGTACCTTATCTGTTGTACCATTACCATACCTTAAATTTACATGTAGTACCATAACCTGAAATTTTACAGTATCCATACGTATACATATACGGTACCCAGATATGCAAGCATATCGTACCGTAACGCTTACATATAGAGTACCGTAATATGCAGGTTAACCGTACCATTACGTAAATATATACCGTACCTTATATATCGCACGTGAAGTACATTATCTGTTGTACAAGGTACCTTGTGTTTTACAGAAGGTACCTTATCATTTACCTTTACAGTACCATAACCTGCATGTTTACCGTATCTATAATTACACATTTACAGTACCCGGTTATGAAAGTATATCGTACCATTTGTTATACGATCGAAAAATAAGTACATTCCTAATCGAATCACGTTGTCCTGCGTGATTTTGGCAATACCTAACAATAACGAAATGAAAAAAATATATGAAAGCCTAATGCACCGAATTTCCAGATGTAGCACTCACCACATTATTCAAATTATGTTGTAGATGTTCTTGTTTGTATCCTTATACTATAATGAATCTTGATATTCTAAGATTTAATTCATGCGTGCGGGGCCTAATGCACCGAATTTGATCTGAAACGTATTTAATACTATATATTACTGTTCTACGTTGGTTCGAGATGAAAAGTAATTCGATCGACGTCGAAAAATACTAACCCTAGTATGACGTATCATATATACAAGGGACACCGTACCTTAAATAGCTTTGTAGGGGTACTTGTCGTTTTGTTTGAAGCGTACCAACGCAGACACGGTTGCAGTACCCAAAATTACATATGACATGAAACATTTTATGAAAGCCACCGACATGCAGTTGACCTGTCTTTTTTGATTTAATACCTTGTATGTCAGTCTCTGTCCACTCATGACAGAGAAAACGTCAGAAAACTGTCCACTCATGACAGAAAAATGTCAGAAAAGTGTGCAATTATTACAGAAAAAGTCAGAAATTGTCTTTTCCTTTATCCACATCAACATCTGCTGAAATGCTTTCTTTCTGACGAAATATAGCCAACTCTTAAATTCAAAGTCTTACTTTATTTTATACGGTACCAAATTCTGAAACGATACAGTACCCTATGCTGTACACTTACAGTACCTAAATGACCTACATTACAGTACCAAAGTTGCGTATATTAACGTACCAAATTGGCATATGTTACAGTACCAAGTTCGCTTATATTAGTACCATGTTGGCATATCTTACGGTATCAATGGTATATTACAGTACCAAATATGCATATCGTAGGGTACCAAATATGCATATCGTAAGGTACCAAACTAGCATATATTACAGTATCAAACATGCATATATTACGGTACCAAATTTACATATATTACAGTGCAAAATTTGCATATCTTACGGTATATATTACTGAACCTTGTTGTCATATATTACAGTACTTTGTTGGCTTATATTACGGTACCTTGTTGGCATTTATTACAGTACCTTGTTATCATATATTACAACACCAAATTGGCATATATTACAGTACCTTGTTGATATATATTAATGTACCTTGTTGTCATATATTACAGAACCTTGTTGGCATATATTATGGTATCTTACTGGCCTTTATTGCAGTACCTTGTTATCATATATTACAGTACCAAATTGGCATATATTACAGTACCTTGGTGGCATCATTTAGACAAAAACAATGTCCGTATCCTATTGACAGTGGATGTTCTATGGATACGGCTTCTCTACAAATACGACGATTATTATGGTATTTCCCACATATTTTGCACTTGTTGGATGTTCTATCTACCTGAGAAGGAATCCTCCGCGTCTTTCGGCGACCGGGAAGAATACGAATGTCCGGGTCACGAATAAAATTACCATCATCGGTTTGAATATTCATCCCGTGCGTCGTCGCGTCATTGATCGTGACTAAGAATGAATCCCTTTTTATACTCACACAATGTAAATAACGTTTCGCCACTAACCAAACTTGTAGACGGCATATTTTCAAATAATATGGCAACATGTATAAATGGTACGGTTGTATAGTTTGCTATGGTACTGCGTACGCGTACATCTTGGTACCGTATAGACATGTACAATGGTACGTAATAAACATAACAAATGGTACGTAATATACATAACAAATGGTAACGTCGTAACAGTCCTATAAAAAAATCCAAAATCACGATGGATTAGCCTCAATAACTATCAAATCTTAACATCCCACCCATATATCGAGTTCTTGGATCGCATTCAGCTCCAGATTTGGGCTAAACGTTGAACAAACGAGTGCAATCGATTAACCAAACCTAAAGCAAAATAAAAGCTTACCTAGCAAAATTGAGACCCAATTTCGAGAACCCAACGTTCAAGAGGCTCGTCGATCGTTGTTCGGCGCCGGCACGAGCGGAAGGAGGTGGTCGGCAAGAAGAAACACGTCGACGGCGGGATGGAGCTTGATAATTGCAGAGAAAAAAAAACTGAAATGAAATTGTAAATCAACAAATAAGGGTATTTTGGTAATATTACGTGATTAGGTACCTATCTGTAAGATTTTTATTCAAATGGGTACCTAGCTTAAAAAGATGTCTGACAAGGGACTGAAGTGGCTTTTTTGTTTCTTATCAGGTATTTATGTGTTGATTCCCGTTATATATATATATTATATATATATATATATATATAATATAGTATAAGATTAATAGGATAGAGCTCTGAACCGTTTAATTACTATAAGGTCCGGTCAAATAATTTGATTCTTGCTGACGAGTTACAAGTGGCTCTAGTCTAAATGGATGCTTCAGTCAGCATCACACACACGCTTATAGTTTAGAATACCCACCATAAGTTTTATAGTCAGTAATATTTACATCACACACTAATTAGCCACCTTATCCATATATGTCATAAATTAACTTTTTTCTAATTCATCATTTTTATGTTTTATTGGATAAAATGCGTGTTAGTTTTTTTCGAATTTATTGTAGTCAACTTGCAATTTATTTTATCTTTTGTTTTGATGGAGAAGGGCACGCTGCGCGCAGGCACAAGCCATGGCTATCATTTTGTACGCATAAATTTCTTAGTAAAAGATCTGTTTTACATTAATATAATATACAAAGTCAGATGGCAAGGTTTCGCTCATAGTTGGAAATGTATTTATTTAAGTTGGTTTAACTGAACTTTGATCAAATTTTCAGTAATATTCATATGCCGGATATACTCCTGTTTTAAAATATAAGTCGTTTAAGATAATTGCACACATATTACAAATAAAAGTAAAATCTCTATTACATCCTTAGTTAATTATTTTATACAATTTAATTATTTTTATTTAAGATGAGGGTTAAAGCTAGAAATATTCAAGCTATTTTTCTTGGAACTAGTAGAGCGACTTTTATTTAAAAACAAAAAAGAAGTCAACAACATAGATTAAATAAGGAGTATATAAATGACTTGTGTAATCTATGTTATGCGAGGAACATATGAAACTTATTCAATCAATTAAGGATGAATGAAAATTTAAATTGGGCGATAAAGAAGTAATTATTAATGAGCAAAATGAGCGAAATGATATCTTTGTAAAGCCATATCATCCAACTCTAACTGTTAGTATCGATTTTATGTTTAAGTTGGAGGTGAATAAACACATAATCTCTTATCTAATGGTTTTAGTCTCGTTAAAGACTGAAACCGGTGCTTGATAAAACAGCTTACCGATAATGCGGAAAATACGAATCGGTCTAGACTGTAAACTAAAGTGTGTATATGAGTTGATGTGATAGACATTAGTTTGTTTATAAGAGTTCAATCTCATATGTCTTCCCTTCTTCCCAACAAGTAAGGCACGCAGAAGATTTTGTTTACACACTCAATGTACAACCTTTTTAGCTAGTCTCACTCCATATAGCTGTCTAAGTTATATTTTGCTTTCCTAGCGCTCTAGACAGCTTGTTACAGTCCGTCTCTTTCAATAGCGTTTTACAGTCCGTTGATTGGAAATGCAACTTTTTACTGTAATACCCGTAAATTTTAAGACGGGATTTTGATGTAATTAATTATGTAAGTTTGTGAATTAAGATTGGGATAACTTAATCAAAGTCTTAGAACGAAAATATAGATTTTTGTAGTTTCAAATAATATCCGAAAATAATAATACAAGTACTTATAATGTTAGAGCCATGATTGACAAAATAATAACATAGGGATATTGGGCTTTGTTTCATACGTGACTTTAGTCCAAATTTTAGATAAACTCTAATAATAAGTTGCTTAAGGGTGAGGGAAAAAACTTTTTCACCACCTAGTCTCATCAGTTGCAAAAATCGAAAACCTCAATAAACATCTCGAATCCATATAGGTAACGAAAAACCCTTAGGAAAGCGAGTGTTGAGAAGAGAGAAAACCTGAAGGGAAACAAAAGAGAGTCATGAGCATTCAAAACATCGAAAATCAACCTCCAATCGAGGTATGAAATTCATATGAGTAAAGCTATCTTGTTTAATTTATTCTTGGTATTTCAATGGTCTAACGTCACCTTAATATATGGTTAAGTGATGATTATATAGGCTTTTCCAAGGGTTAGCATGTTTAGAAAACCCTAGCCGTATGAAATATAATTATGATCATATGGAAATATAGGGTAGTAGTGATTTCGATATATGAAATAGTCAGAAGGGTAGAACTTTAATATATGAGCGTACCATTCCCCGGAATTAGAATGAATGCTTAAGATAATTAAGATGGCAGTTTAGTCTTAGTTTTTAAGGGTTTTTGAAAAGAATTATCATTTTAGAATTCGGATGAATTGTTAGGTGTGTTTCGCGAATTGAGCTTCGCGAATTAAGTGTCGCGAACTGTAAAATTTTTCGGGTCGTGAAATGAGTTCGCGGGTTGAATAACTAAGAGAGACGGTGCGGTCTTCACGGGCTGTTAAGATTTTCCAAACGTGAAATAAGGGTTGGGCCAATCTCATTCTCGTGGGCCAATCTCATTCTCGTGGGCCAATCTCATTTTCGCGGGCGGATGCCTGTGACTTGAAGTCCCGCCTCTTGCGGGCTCGAATTGATGTCGCGGGCCAATACAAAATTCGCGAATCTTAATTGTAGTGAAAGGGGCTTCGCGGGTCAACTTATTTCACGGGTCAGCGTACTACCCGGGCTATTTCGCGGGTCTGAGAGTTCGGTCATCATAAACCTTTCGCTAGCAGAAAGAATTTCGCGGGCCCTAAGACTTCACGAATTGTGAACGTTCACGAGCCAAACGAGTTTCACGAGTTATTAAGGAATTTTGAGGGTTGACCGTTGACTGCTAAGTCTAGTATCGAAATACAATTATTTTAAATAAGTCTAGTGCGAGAATGTATACACATACTAATAATATTTATTCATTCAGAGGATCGACCTATAGGGACCCCACAGATATCTTATTTGACTATAGTAGGAGGACAGGTAGGTGAATCATTCATCTACATTCTGTAAACACATATGTGACTTATATGCTTTCATGTGATTCGATGATTTATGTGATTTACGTGTTTTATGTACATTTCATGCGGACTATGTTTTTACGTGGTATTACGATTATATGCATGTCATGTGCATATCACATCGAATTGAGAGATGGTTTCCACCGTATTGAGACGGTGATGACTCGACATATTGGTAAGCGGGGTAGATTGAGATTGGGCTCGCAGGGCACTTGGCGGGAGACAGACGTGAACGATCTGTCTAATTGGATGTGGTCAATTCGAAGTGCACACCGCCGGGGGATACATGTATATTTACCCATGGTACTGATACGGGTCTGACCGCCCATGATACGGGTGTGATCACCCAGGGGATACGGGTGTTATCACCCATGATATTGGATACGGGTGTTATCACCCATGATATTGGATATGGGAATCACGTGACCGCCCATGATATTTATTGCGTGTGTTGGTGCCAAGCCTAACCTAGGGCCCTGTGTTGTACGATATGAGATAGGAAAGTGGGAAATGAAAGGGTGTGCATTGGCACGTGGGATACTGGGGTTGGGATTGAGTGCACACTTATACATGCATTTTATTCACCTACTAGGCAATTCGCTCAGCGTTTACGTGTTGTAGGTACCGAATCTAACACTGATACGCGTGAAGACTGAGGCGGCTGGTGGCGGTGCTCCACGGACTTTTGAGGGCGGGACGGTACATAGATGAAGACCTGAGGAGCGGCGATAGGGTTTTTGAATATTTTGACTTTTGGGGTTACGGCCCGTGTATATTGATGACATTGTAGATGATATTTTGTCGTAATGTAAATTATTTAGGAAAACGTTTTCGTTAGACGGGTCTTCCGCGACTTACGTTGCGAGAATCCGCCACTAATCTTAATTAGAAAACGAGGGTCGCCACATGTGGTATCAGAGCATAGGCTCTAGATTCTGCAGAATGTCCATGTACTGCCGCTCAAAAGCCTGTAGAACCAGCCTAGCCTGTAAGTTTAATACTTGATTATATATGTTTAATACTTGATTATATGATTACGTGTTAGTTGATATATGCTTTCTGAAGTGGTCCCGGTATGATATGGATGTAAACGCTAAGTAGTAAACTGGTGACTGATATGTTGAACCTAATGTTGACTCAACATTACTCTCAACATATGAACGCACAGCGGAATAAACAAAATACTCAGCGATGAAAACGTAAAGACACGAGATATAAATTTTGTGCAGCAAGTTAGAAACTTGCTGCGTGCCTCATGGCGAAATTCCACTATAACGATGGATTATAAAAACAACTATCAAGCGATAGTAAAATTCAAGCCTAGAAAAACTACGAATCTAAACGATTCTGCAAACTACGAATCTAACGATTCTGCAAACCTACAAAGTCCTAAGACTTTTGCAAAAGAAACACTAGGCTGAAAAGACGACTCTCGTAATATGTAAGCTCGATCTCGCTCGTTGTTTTCCTCAATATATCGCTCAAAAGTTACTCCATGAAATCTCTCTCGAATGTCGTAGTTTGAAGCTCGAAAATAATTCTTATTTATAGACCTTGGCTCGTCTGAATCGGTAAGAGATCCCTTGATAATCTCCCAAAATATCTCCTTGAAAATCTCCCCAAATATAGTAAATATTTGATTCGAATCTTCTCTCGTTGTTGGTTGATCTCATATCTTCCATATTTGTTAGTTTCAATCTCCTATTTTTGGTATGTATGTGCACCACATATTTTGGGAAGAAAGGCAAAATATTTTTGAAATCTTCGACATAACAATCTCCCCCCTTTTGTCTTTCTTCCCAAAACCCATGCACATCCACTTAGCTTAGTCCGTCCTGACTTCTTCTTCTGCATCATCTCCATTGTAACATCCATTGTAGAGGATTCTTAGCGCTTAGTAACGTCAAGCGTAGGCTCTGATACCACTTTGAAGTGGTCCCGGTATGATATGGATGTAAACGCTAAGTAGTAAACTGGTGACTGATATGTTGAACCTAATGTTGACTCAACATTACTCTCAACATATGAACGCACAGCGGAATAAACAGAATACTCAGCGATGAAAACGTAAAGACACGAGATATAAATTTTGTGCAGCAAGTTAGCAAGTTAGAAACTTGCTGCGTGCCTCATGGCGAAATTCCACTATAACAATGGATTATAAAAACAACTATCAAGCGATAGTAAAATTCAAGCCTAGAAATACTACGAATCTAAACGATTCTGCAAACTACGAATCTAACGATTCTGCAAACCTACAAAGTCCTAAGACTTTTGCAAAAGAAACACTAGGCTAAAAAGACGACTCTCGTAATATGTAAGCTCGATCTCGCTCGTTGTTTTCCTCAATATATCGCTCAAAAGTTACTCCATGAAAACTCTCTCGAAAGTCGTAGTTTGAAGCTCGAAAATAATTCTTATTTATAGACCTTGGCTCGTCTGAATCGGTAAGAGATCCCTTGATAATCTCCCAAAATATCTCCTTGAAAATCCCCCCAAATATAGTAAATATTTGATTCGAATCTTCTCTCGTTGTTGGTTGATCTCATATCTTCCATATTTGGTAGTTACAATCTCCTAATTTTGGTATGTATGTGCACCACATATTTTGGGAAGAAAGGCAAAATATTTTTGAAATCTTCGACATAACAATCTCCCCCCTTTTGTCTTTCTTCCCAAAACCCATGCACATCCACTTAGCTTAGTCCGTCCTGACTTCTTCTTCTGCATCATCTCCATTGTAACATCCATTGTAGAGGATTCTTAGCGCTTAGTAACGTCAAGCGTAGGCTCTGATACCACTTTGAAGTGGTCCCGGTATGATATGGATGTAAACGCTAAGTAGTAAACTGGTGACTGATATGTTGAACCTAATGTTGACTCAACATTACTCTCAACATATGAACGCACAGCGGAATAAACAGAATACTCAGCGATGAAAACGTAAAGACACGAGATATAAATTTTGTGCAGCAAGTTAGCAAGTTAGAAACTTGCTGCGTGCCTCATGGCGAAATTCCACTATAACGATGGATTATAAAAACAACTATCAAGCGATAGTAAAATTCAAGCCTAGAAATACTACGAATCTAAACGATTCTGCAAACTACGAATCTAACGATTCTGCAAACCTACAAAGTCCTAAGACTTTTGCAAATGAAACACTAGGCTGAAAAGACGACTCTCGTAATATGTAAGCTCGATCTCGCTCGTTGTTTTCCTCAATATATCGCTCAAAAGTTACTCCATGAAAACTCTCTCGAAAGTCGTAGTTTGAAGCTCGAAAATAATTCTTATTTATAGACCTTGGCTCGTCTGAATCGGTAAGAGATCCCTTGATAATCTCCCAAAATATCTCCTTGAAAATCTCCCCAAATATAGTAAATATTCGATTCGAATCTTCTCTCGTTGTTGGTTGATCTCATATCTTCCATATTTGGTAGTTGCAATCTCCTATTTTTGGTATGTATGTGCACCACATATTTTGGGAAGAAAGGCAAAATATTTTTGAAATCTTCGACATAACAATCTCCCCCCTTTTGTCTTTCTTCCCAAAACCCATGCACATCCACTTAGCTTAGTCCGTCCTGGCTTCTTCTTCTGCATCATCTCCATTGTAACATCCATTGTAGAGGATTCTTAGCGCTTAGTAACATCAAGCGTAGGCTCTGATACCACTTTGAAGTGGTCCCGGTATGATATGGATGTAAACGCTAAGTAGTAAATTGGTGACTGATATGTTGAACCTAATGTTGACTCAACATTACTCTCAACATATGAACGCACAGCGGAATAAACAGAATACTCAGCGATGAAAACGTAAAGACACGAGATATAAATTTTGTGCAGCAAGTTAGAAACTTGCTGCGTGCCTCATGGCGAAATTCCACTATAACGATGGATTATAAAAACAACTATCAAGCGATAGTAAAATTCAAGCCTAGAAATACTACGAATCTAAACGATTCTGCAAACCTACAAAGTCCTAAGACTTTTGCAAAAGAAACACTAGGCTAAAAAGACGACTCTCGTAATATGTAACCTCGATCTCGCTCGTTGTTTTCCTCAATATATCGCTCAAAAGTTACTCCATGAAAACTCTCTCGAAAGTCGTAGTTTGAAGCTCGAAAATAATTCTTATTTATAGACCTTGGCTCGTCTGAATCGGTAAGAGATCCCTTGATAATCTCCCAAAATATCTCCTTGAAAATCCCCCCAAATATAGTAAATATTTGATTCGAATCTTCTCTCGTTGTTGGTTGATCTCATATCTTCCATATTTGGTAGTTGCAATCTCCTATTTTTGGTATGTATGTGCACCACATATTTTGGGAAGAAAGGCAAAATATTTTTGAAATCTTCGACATAACAATCTCCCCCCTTTTGTCTTTCTTCCCAAAACCCATGCACATATCACTTAGCTTAGTCCGTCCTGACTTCTTCTTCTGCATCATCCCATTGTAACATCCATTGTAGAGGATTCTTAGCGCTTAGTAACGTTAAGCGTAGGCTCTGATACCACTTTGAAGTGGTCCCGGTATGATATGGATGTAAACGCTAAGTAGTAAACTGGTGACTGATATGTTGAACCTAATGTTGACTCAACATTACTCTCAAGATATGAACGCACAGCGGAATAAACAGAATACTCAGCGATGAAAACGTAAAGACACGAGATATAAATTTTGTGCAGCAAGTTAGAAACTTGGTGCGTGCCTCATGGCGAAATTCCACTATAACGATGGATTATAAAAACAACTATCAAGCGATAGTAAAATTCAAGCCTAGAAAAACTACGAATCTAAACGATTCTGCAAACTACGAATCTAACGATTCTGCAAACCTACAAAGTCCTAAGACTTTTGCAAAAGAAACACTAGGCTAAAAAGACGACTCTCGTAATATGTAAGCTCGATCTCGCTCGTTGTTTTCCTCAATATATCGCTCAAAAGTTACTCCATGAAAACTCTCTCGAAAGTCGTAGTTTGAAGCTCGAAAATAATTCTTATTTATAGACCTTGGCTCGTCTGAATCGGTAAGAGATCCCTTGATAATCTCCCAAAATATCTCCTTGAAAATCTCCCCAAATATAGTAAATATTTGATTCGAATCTTCTCTCGTTGTTGGTTGATCTCATATCTTCCATATTTGGTAGTTGCAATCTCCTATTTTTGGTATGTATGTGCACCACATATTTTGGGAAGAAAGGCAAAATATTTTTGAAATCTTCGACATTAACACTTTCTGTGAACAATTGTAGTAATAGTTAAAAATGCTGAAGGGACGTCGAGAGTATGTAGGGAGTTCTAGTCATAGGGCGGGATCTGTATCCCCACCTATCGACAATTCTGCCATCCATCAACCGACCGATCTGATTCGACGACAGTCAGGTCAGATTAACGATCTCATCCACCGTCAGAACTCATCGGAACGTCATGCGTCCCAGGGACTAGAACGTGTAGAAGCTATCGGGGAGTGGTTTCGAAGATTAAACCCCCTACGTTCGAGGAAGCCGCCGATCTTACCTATGCGGAGGACTGGGTCAGGGCAATTGAAAATATGTTTTGCGTAAGTCACTTACCTGATACCGAGAAGGTGACATGTGCCACACGGAGGGAAAGACGTATGCGCGTATCGCTGAACGAGCCATCTTAGCTGAATAGGAGGAGACTGAGTTGCTAAGGCACAAGATGCAAAGAGGAGGACAGTAGGACACCAAGGTGGAGGAAATCAGAAACGCCAGTTCTTTGGAAATGAGCCAAACTACCGCGGGAATGAAGAGGGCCAACAGAATTGGAGACCAAGGCCAAGCCAAGGACCGGTTAATATTCCAAACCGACCTCGGAACACCGCACCACAGTGTCAACAGTGCGAACGCTATCACTACGGCGTATGTCGTATTCCATAGTGTTTTCGATGTGGAAAGGTTGGACACCATGCTAGAACGTGTCATTGAATGTGCCTCAAGTCCTGAATCAACCATTGGTCCGACCCCCTCCAGTGTCAGCACGAGTTTTCACATAAACAAACGAGGAGGCTGAAGCAAACCCTTCCGTAGTGACGGGTACGTTAACTATCTATGACGTGCCCAAAGCTATATTGATTGACTCTGGGGCCACACATTTATTTGTGTTGGCCAAATACGTGGAGAAGGTGAGAATATCTCCTACCTTATCTGAATGCAATTACATAGTTACTTTGCCACACGATGATCCAACGCGCACTAGCCAAGTGCTGGAAGGATGTTCCGTGAACATTGAGGGTAGAAATCTGAGCGTAGACCTTATAGTGATCCCAATGAACGACTATGATGTCATAGTTGGGATGGATTGGCTCTCGAGATATGGGGCCACTATAGATTGTAATAAGAAGGTCGTTAAATTTCAATTGCCAGAAGAAGGGGAATTTACTTTTTCGGGTAAAGTAAAATCGAGTCGTATTCCACGATGCTCTGAAGGCTCAACGACTATGAGGTCCGGTTGTGAGTCTTTTCTCATATACGCGGTGAAGGCAGAGGATTTACCTCAGCCAGAACTGAAAGATGTGTCGATAGTTCATGAATAGGCTGATTTATTTCGATGATCTCCCGGGGTTACCCCCTGATCGAGAAATACAATTCACGATAGATTTGATGCTGGGATCCGCCCCTATTTCTAAAGCTCCTTATCGCCTAGCGCCAAACGAACTCAAAGAGTTGAAAGAACAATTAGAAGATCTGTTACAGAAAAGTTTCATCCAACCAAGCTTTTCACCGCGGGGAGCGCCAGTCCTTTTCGTACGAAAGAATGATGGGTCGATGCGACTATGCATCGACTATAGAGAGTTGAACAAGATTACGATCAAGAATAAGTACCCAATGCCGAGGATCGATGATTTATTCGATCAGCTACAAGGTACAACGATATTCTCGAAAATCGATCTCTGTTCGGGATACCATCAATTAAAGATCCAGGATACTGACCTTCCTAAAACAGCATTCAGTACGAGGTACGGCCATTACGAATCTTTGGTCATGCCTTTCGGACTGACAAATGCCCCCACAGCCTTTATGGATCTTATGAACCGAGTCTTTAAAGACTATCTTGATTGTTTTGTCATCGTCTTTATCGACGATATTCTGATCTATTCTAAGACAAGGGACGAACATGAAAGCCATCTACGAACTGTCTTAGGAATTCTACGAGAAAAACAGCTCTAGGCCAAATTCAAGAAATGTGAATTTTGGCTTGAACAAGTAGGTTTCTTGGGACACGTAATTTCTGGAAATGGAATCTCTGTGGACCCAAGTAAAATTGAAGCTGTGAACAGTTGGCCACGTCCTACCACTCCTACAGAAGTTAGGAGTTTCCTCAGGCTCGCAGGATATTACCGCACATTCATAGCTGATTTCTCTATCATCGCCTCAACATTGACGAACCTTACAAGAAAGAACGTACCTTTCAAATGGACCAAGGCGTGTGAACAAAGTTTCCAGGAGCTCAAGAAGCGACTTACTTCTGCTCCCATTCTGACTATACCATCACGAATCGGAGGGTTCTTCGTCTACAGTGACGCCTCGAAGAACGGCCTAGGCTACGTATTACTACAAAACATAATTGCCTATGCCTCACGACAACTAAAAAAATATGAGAAAAACTACCCGACCCACGACCTTGAGCTAACAGCAGTTGTATTTGCATTAAAGATATGGCGACATTACCTCGACGGAGAAAGGTGCGAGATTTTCACCGACCATAAGAGTTTGAAGTAATTATTCACTCAGAAAGAGCTGAATATGAGGCAGCGGCGATGGCTAGAGCTAGTAAAGGACTATGACTGCGTCATCAACTATCATCCGGGCAAAGCAAACGCAGATGCGTTGAGTCGCAAAGCTATGAATGTAGAGTTAAGCAATCTTGGAGTGGAGATAGTTGAATTAGGCGAAGTTGAGATAAAACTAGCAACGCTGACTCTACAACCTACGTTGCTAGAGCGAATCAGAAAAGCATAAGAAGAAGATGAATTTTATCTGAAGGTGAAAGATGCTCTACCCGAGGACTTCGAAACCCGAGAAAATGGAACTTTGCTATACAAGAATCGGTTGTACGTACCCAATGATGAAGAATTACGACGAACGATAACGAAAGAAGCACACGCAACCACGTACTCAGTACACCCCGGCCCGACAAAGATGTATCAAGATTTGCGAATAACGTATTGGTTGTCGGGAATGAAAAAGGACATCGCTACGTTCGTAAATCGATGTATGAAGTGTCAACTGATCAAAGCCGAACACCAGCGACAAGCTGGAACTCTACTGCCCTTACCAGTACCCGAATGGAAGTGGGACCACATCACCATGGACTTTGTCATTGGTTTACCCAATATGACGAAAGGCTATGATGCCATTTGGGTGATTGTAGATCGCTTGACAAACTCCGCTCATTTCCTTCCAATCAGTTCTACTTTTTCCATGGAACGCTACGCTGAATTTTATATTCAAGAAATAATCCGACTCCATGGAATTCTGACCTCTATTGTCTCGGATTGAGATTCGAGATTTCTATCCAACTTTTGGCAGAGCTTACAGATCGCGATCGGAACTAAGCTCTCGTTCAGTACTGCATATCATCCTCAGACCGACGGGCAGTCTGAACGAACAATCCAAACCCTTGAGGATATGTGTTACGAGCGTGCGTGCTAGACTTCAATGGAGACTGGAGTAAATGCCTGCCACTGATCGAATTCTCCTACAACAACAGTTTCCATGCTACTATCGGAATGGCGCCGTATGAAGCATTATACGGGCGCAAATGTCGATCCCCAGTCCATTGGGTCGAAATCGGAGAACGAGCTCTATTGGGACCTGATATGATCCGTGAAATGACGAAAGCGGTAACGAAGATCCGGGAGAGAATGTGAACAGCTCAAAGTCGACAGAAGAGTTACGTAGATCACAGGAGACGACCTTTAGAGTTCGCGGAGGACGACTAGGTATTTCTAAAGATTTCCCCGATGAAAGGAGTAAAGCGCTTTGGAAAGAAGGGCAAGCTAAGTCCCAGATACATAGGCCCTTTCAGAATCATTAAGAGAGTCGGCGAAGTCGCGTATCAGTTAGAATTGCCGGCTTTTTTATCGCAAGTTCACGACGTATTTCACGTATCGACATTACGAAAGTACGTCGCGGACCTGAGCCACGTGATCCAAAACGAGCTTCTTTACCAACAACTTAAGCCCGACTTAAGTTACGAGGAGCAGCCCGTGGAAAATCTTGATGTATGAATCGAAATTACTCCGCAATAAACTATTCCGTTAGTTAAAGTTTCGTGGCGAAATCAGTTAATTGAGGAAGCCACGTGGGAACGTGAGGACGATATGAGAGTTCGTTATCCCGAGTTATTCCAGTCGGCGTAATTTCGGGGACGAAATTCTTTTAAGGGGGGAGGAAATAATACACGTTAACTTTAAGACGGGATTTTGATGTAATTAATTATGCAAGTCTGTGAATTAATATTGGAATAATTAATCAAAGTCTTAGAACGAAAAATATAGATTTTTGTAGTTTCAAATAATATCCGAATTTCCAATCTTAAAACTGAAATAAAAAATTTAAATCTACGTCATATTGATTTAGAAAGAAGATTTTCTAAATTGGAAACGGCAAACGAAATTGTTGAAGAATCAAAAGCTTACGAAGAATTTATTAATATTCTGAAAGTGTAGAGAATGATAATTTTCTTTCAACCTTAGAAGTAATTACTTCCCGAAATGGTTAGTGAAAATATCACTACTTATTGACGGAAATTTTCAAAAGAATCTTATTGCGTTAATTGACAGCGGAGCAGATTTAAACTGCATTCAAGAATGAATAATTCCTACCCAATATATAAAACAACTCATTCTATTAGCTCTGCAAGCGGAGAAAAGTTGCAAATAAATTACAAAATTCCTAAGGCCTTTATTTGTAAAAATAAGGTCTGTATTCCTATGTCATTTTTGCTAGTCAAGAATATTACTAATCAAGTAATTATTGCTACTCCATTTCTTAGAAAAATATTCCCTATTATAAATATTGGTGAATATGGATTTAAAGGAAGCTTAAAAAAATAAAGAAGTATACTTTGAATTCATTACTGAACCCTTTTTAAGGATTTTCAAAGAAATTAAGGATTCTATTCTTATTAAAGCAAAAGAAAATCAGGTAAATTACCTTAATCATGATATTATTATACTTACGATTGAGGATAAACTCCAAAATCCTAAGTTACAAGAAAAAGTTAAATTATTGCATAATGAATTTACGTGGCAATTATGCAACGATCTTCCTAGTGCGTTTTGGAATAGAAAAATATTCCCACTAAAGCTCGTCCCTGTCAAATGAATTCTGAATTATTAGAACTATGTAAAAAAGAAATAACTTCTATTTTACAGAAAGGTTTAATAAAACCTTCGAAATCACCTTGGTCGTGCACTGCATTTTATGTTAATAATCATGCCGAAAAGGAAAGGGGAGCACCCAGGTTAGTTATTAATTATAAACCAATAAATAAGGTTTAAAATGGATTAGGTATTATATTCCGAATAAAAAAAGATCTTTTAGATAGATTATAAATGTCATTATATTTTCAAAATTTGATTTAAAATCCGGTTTTTGGCAATTCAAATAGCTGAGAAAGATAGATATAAAACTGCCTTTACAGTCCCAATTGGACAATTTGAATGGAACGTTATGCTTTTGGTTTCAAAAATGCTCCTTCTAAATTTCAAATATTATGAACGACATTTTATTCCTTATAGTAATTTTATTTTCGTTTATATTGATGATATTTTAATCTTTTCTAAAGATATTGAAACCTATTTTAAACATCTTGATATTTTTAAGAAAATTGTTATTAATAATGGATTGTTTTATATAGTTCAAAAATGGTTTTATTTCAAACTAAAGTTCGATTTTTGGGTAATACAATTGAAAAAGGTCATGTTAATCCTATTAATAGAAGTATTGAATTTGTGTCTAAATTTCCAAATCAAATTTTTGGCAAAACGCAGCTTCCTTATTATAAAAATCTTGCAATTGATACATCTATTTTATATGATAGATAGAAAAAGATACCTTGTCAATGGATAAATAGTCATACTGAAGCAACTAAGAAAATTAAGAATAAAGTCACGCATTTACCATGTCTTATGCTTGCTAACCCTAATTGGCCGAAAATTGAGACTGATGCATCTGATTTAGGTTTTGGAGGAATCTTAAAACAAGTTTCTCCAAAATATAAGAAGGAATATGTCAGGAACCGAAACCTCATATCATAATTTAACGCATTTATATAAATTCATGCATTCATTTAAGTAATTTTAAAACGGAGGTATATATATAGAATAAGGTATTTAAAGTATTATAGTTCTAGTTCCCAAAGAGATAGAAGTGAATGTTACGGGAACTAGAAATTTCTAGGGTTTTCTCAGGTTTTGAGAAACTTTATATATATTAATTAAAGTGATAAAATAAATTAGGAAATTTAATGGTATTCTTGAGGTTCTTTAAAATAGAAGAAATATTTAAACAATATTAAAGTATAGCTAAAGAAAAATCTTGAAATCCTTCAGTATAATGTCGAAATATTTTCATTAAAATTTTGAGATCTATTTAATAAAGACTTCGAAATTCCTTACTGAAAGATTTCGAGACTTAGTTATTGAGGACTTCGAATTTCTTACTCAAGCATTTCGAGATTTAGAAATTTAAAAAAAAATAATACCTCGAAATCTTTCAATCAAAGAACTCGAAATTCTAATATAGAAATCACTAGAACTTAGACTCTCGATGTAATAACGTGTAGTGAATTAAATAATTCCTAGTAATAGATATTTAAAACTTAGTTATGAAGGAAAATAACTGTAATAATAAAATAACACATATTAGCAAAGATCATGATAATGATTGATGAAATATCCATGTCATTGAGTTAGTAGTACACGTTAACTTAGGATAAGAATAAAAGGTATCATTTAGCTAATTATTTAGGAAGCACTTAGAACAAGGAAGAAGCAAGGAATTCAAATAACAATCGAAATCTGAACAAAACTGGGCAAATTTCTGAAGGTAAAGAAACTCAATACTGCTTTGATAATATATATATGCCTGTTAGAGATCAATAATCATATTAAGCAAATGACTAATATTTATAGGAATAATTTCGATATAGGAATAAGAATTGAACATTTATAAGTTTACTTGTAATATGTTATCATTATAGAAATCGATTTGTATTAGGTTTGTAGAGATTTTCGTAACTTGACAGAATTAGGGTTTTCAGATTTTGAATAGGGTTGTTTCTTGAGATAAGTTCGATATTGAAGTCTACTAAGGGTTAATATAGGTTTGAGTTTTTAAAGCATCTTGACTTGATGAATATACATGAATAGTATGGAATTCATCTTGTTCTTAAGAATTCAAGGGAGGGGAATCTCGATATAATATGTCGATTTATGTTATAATGTCGAGATCAGAAATTCAATTAGCTAAAATATCGAGATGTATTTCTAGATGTCATATTAAGTCCTCGACATAGATTTACTAGGAAGATGTCGAAATGTTGTCCATTTGAAACTCAAAAGATTTCAATATCAAATAAAGATCTCGACATAAGGTTTTGAAAGTAGTTGAGATAATGTCATGATAAGTCTCGAAATCTGCTATAGAGCATTTCGACATTTACTTAACAAAGACCTCGAGACTAGTTAATTAAAGACTTCGAATTTCCTCAACAAAAGATCTCAAAATTGATTAACTAAAGACTTCGATATTTTCTCTTTCTCAATTAAAGGTCTCGAGATTGTTAAATTGGCTAATGTAATATTATATATATATATATATTATAAATATATATGGGTATTAGGGTTTTCAAAATTTTGGAGGAACCATATATATATATGTGTGTGTGTGTGTTTATTTTTGTATAAGATTTTCGGTATGATACGGACTTTTAGAATTTAAAAAGTTTCGATATGTTTAGGTTTTTCAACACAATAAGAATTAGGGTTTTCAATGATATTTTCGGTATAGTATAGTTACCAACTTTTAATGCAGGTTCGATATTGATTAAACATAAAACCTTTAAGCCAGGAGTCTAATACATTGTAACTGATAAACAGAAAGTAAACATTACGGATCAAAGTAATCACGCATATCACGCACGCATGTCATTATAGGACTTCATATTTACGGATAAAATAATTGTATAGGTCAGGAGTCCGATAAGGGCAAGGGCAAAGTCGATTAAGCGAACGGAGAAAATTGGCAAAACTTGTGAGTATGATTTGCGACATGTACCTTATGTGCCTTATATGCTTACATGTTTTATATGGATTAATCGATTAGTACGTGATATATGTGCTATTTATGAATCGATGTGAACTATGAGACCGTAACATGCTCTTATATGATTAACGTGTTAAATAAGGTGTTTTATATAGCATTGCATACATATAAAATACGGGAGAAACCGTTATGACTGCTACGACTACATAGGGTATGATACGGATGCTACGACATATATCCCTACAAATCGGGGGATCTTATAGAGTCCTGTACAGGCAATACGTATCCCTACAAATCGGGGGATTACGACATGGTTATAGAGTCCCATGCATGGGCGCCGACTGGGCGTACAGTACAGTCTAGCTAGTCTATAACGGGAGTATCAAAATAAATGGACATATAGAATGTCATGTGATCTACGGATCGTGTGAATGACCGTTATATGAATGATGATTATGTGATTTGAAATGGCATGGTTACGATATTGATGGAAAGGAATAGACTACTGTTTATTTTATTGTTACTTGTATTAGTTAACATGTTGCGATCATACTCTGAATCGGTGTCTTCACAGTTGTGTAGATAATTAGCAGACTGCATAGAAAGCATAATCGTAAAGCATGGATTCAAGGTTGGCCAGCTACGCTCTCCTCCTGCTCTCCTCTCGTTCATCGTTAGCATATAGAATAGAAACGGATTTAGACTATTCCTTTTTGTGACTCGTATGATAGGTACATATATGTACATTATTGTGAAGGGAACTAGATTGGATGTACGCGCCCGTTTTTGTTAAAGAGAACGGTTATGAGAATCGCGAAAAATTTTATATGAATATTTTATAGCGGCATAAAAAGGTAATAGGAAACGGGGCGCTACAGAATATTTAGTTAGATTCCATTCGGGGAAATGGAATAATGCTCAGAAAAATTGCTATTGTAGCTAGGGAAGTACTTGCTATTGTTAAGTGCATTCTTAAATTCCAGGATGATTTATATAATCAAAAGTTTTTAATAAAAACTGATTGTCAAGCTGCAAAATTTATGTTCCAGAAAGATTTTAAGCATGATGTCTCTAAACAAATGTTTGCGAGATGGCATGCTCATTTAGCTCCATTTGATTTTGAAATTATGTATAACTCGTGAATATCTCTCATGAATTAAGCATGATGTCTTCCTGATTATTTAACTCGTGAATATCTTTCATGAATTTGGCAGTTATGTCCCAATCTGGGAGAATTTCCCCTCTAATAGAGGTGGAAGAGGTGGCAGGAACGTTATCGCTCAAATGGGCAATAAAAAGCTCGTTAAAGAAAATTTCTCAGTCTCCTCAAGTAACATTGAACAGCGATGACCAACAAACATTTAAAGAATTTCTTGAGTACAAGAAAAAAAGTCAAAGTCTTCTAATGAAGGAACTTCTTACGCTACCTAAAGTTACTACGGAAGAAGAAGACGATTGTAGAACATCATTTGTTAATTGTGCTTTGATTTATTAGCTGTCCTTGTAATTAGGGGCGTTTCGTATAGTTGTCCTTAGTTTAGGACTAGCTTTGTAATTTATACCAAGTTTGTTTGGTATAAATAGATGTACAAACATTGAGCTTAATGAGAAGATTTAGAAAATTGATCCGAAAGGCTTGCAATTCAATTTCTAGAGAGAGAAACGCACAAAATCTTCTCACTCTAAGCGAAATTCTCTCTCGAGCTCTCCAAGAAGGTTTTCGATCGAAATCTCAATCTATACAATTCTTATCGATTCCTTTACAAGTCATGCCTAGGATCGTAGAGTTGATAAACTAGGACCTAACAATTGGTATTGTTAGAAATATTTTGTAGCAACCTTTAATTTATGTAATCTTGGGTTAATTTGTGTTTATTTAGTGGGTTGTAGTAGTTTGGGGCGACATATGATATTTAGTAAGAGTTATGTATTGGGCTTTAATATACCAAATACTTGTGGTATATAAAGCCCCAACTTACCCTAATTAGGGTTTATCAAAAGAAATCAAAAGGTAAGCCACATTGTACTTTTCCTTAGAAAAACACACACTAACACGCACTCACGGTGTTCTTCACGTTTTACACATTCAATCCTTTCCTTTAATCCTTGTTTGGTAATAAGAGGGCCGACAAGTGGTACCAGAGCCTAACGCGGATCAATATCTTCCATTTAAATCTGTTTTTGCTCGATTCCGACGTGATTTGACGAAGTTTTTGCTTGAAAACTCATTTTCAATTTTTTCACTGTTTTTGGGTGTTTTCAAATTGTTTTCAGTGATTTCTTACCCCAAGGACGTTAGAAAACTGATATTGAGTACATTTATGCTCTTTCACGTCGATTTCAGTCAAGTTTGAGTAGGATTTGAGCGAAAATGAGTCTGAAAATCTGGTTTTTACTGAACTATTCATCACTTTCGGGTAACGGATAGAACAGTACCATCGAGTTTGTAGGTTTCGACCGAAACCCACTGTGAGGAGTTACGATCGATAGAGTTTTGGGGAATTTTTCGCTAATTTCACAGTTTCGCCCGATACATTTCTCGGCGAAAGCCCAATCCATATCGCCCGAAAGTCTACAGTACCAAATTGCTAAGTTTCGCCTGATACATTTCTCGGTGAAAGTCCAATTCATTTACTGTATCGCCCGAAACTCAATCGTCCAATTAGCCAAATTCAATCCTAGTCAATCGATACAAAATCAATTTGGACCAAATTCGCCCGAAACCTCATCATTTCTATCGATCGAAACGAATTATTCAAATCAAAATCCCTCTTTCGATCGAAACTAATCTTTTCTAAACTCTCTCGCCCGATTCACATTCTGTCGCCCGATTTTAGCCTTTGGGATCTATACTGTACGCTTCACACTTTCGCCCGATTCTAGAACTCTAAATTCAATTTCAATTGCCCGATTCTCAACACTTAGGACCAATCGCCGAGCTTGCCTCATATAAAATTAGAATCGATCAAGCATTCGAATTGGGTAGACCAAAATTTTAATTTCACATAACTCCAATCGTCCGATCCTCAAGCATTACACAAAATTCATCAAATTTTTAAATTGCGACAGAATTCATTAAGTGAATTTACCTACTTAGACTCAACACTCGAAATTACTCACACTTGACTATATCTCATTCAAAACTAAAGCGTTCCATTTCGCAGATCTATTACGCGTTAACGATCATTACCAAACAAAAAAAACATGGACGGTCTTGCCATTGGATCTGACAACCGTGCGCCACTACTAAGATGCGGAGAGTACGGCATATAGAAGCAACGATTCATCAACTTCATAGAAATCAAGGATGCAGACCTCGCAAACGACATGCTTTCCTCCATTTTTGAAGGACCTGCTCAATTTTGGACCATTATCATCCCTGCTCAACCCGGTGTTGTTCCTGCAATTCCAGAGAGGAGAACTCCTAAGGACCCTAGTCGATACAATGATGCTGAGAGAGCACGTGCCAGAGCGGACAAGCTTGCCCGACACTACGTACTTCAGGCCCTACCAAATGATGTCTACAAGCAAGTCGACGCAATGGTCACTGCAAAGGAAATTTGGGATGAAGTATGCAAAATGATGGTTGGGACAGAAGTTAGCAATCTGTCTAAGAAGTCCAGCATCCTCACTGCCTATGACTCCTTCAAAGCTAATGAGGGGGAAGAACTTCGAGATGTTTACCTTCGCTTCCTGACCATTATCAACGAGATGAGAAAGATCAACATCCAACGCTCCAATCTCGAACACAACATCAAATTCCTTTCCACACTTCAACCTGAGTGGGGACGGATTGCACTTCTGGTTAAGCAACAGAACAAAGATCTGGATGCTATGATATTCACTCCCTACACGATAACCTCTCACAATACTCCCAGTATGCCAAAGAAATCAAAAACAAAGTAAAAACAAATGTTGACATGGAACCAATTGCACTCGTGACTTCTAAGACAAGCAACAGGAGCTCGAGAAGTTCTAAAGGAAAGCAGGTCGTACAATCCGACACTTCTGACAACGCCGAATCCGACCAAGAATCTGAGGACGAACTCGAATCAATCGGAAAGAAACTGGCTATGATCTCAGAGACGGTCAATAAGATGAGCGCCAAGAAATCATCATCTTCCTTCAACAAACAACGAACCTCGGGCGGGAAACAGAAGTTCGTTGCCCCTGAGAGGCTGAAACTATGAAATCTGAAGTAGTATAGAAGTGCTTCAACTGTGGCAAGCCGGGTCACTTTGCTTCTGAATGCTTCAGACCTAAGAAGAAAAACACTGAATACTACAAGAAAAAATTTCAGCTCTCACAGCGCAAGGGGGCGGGAATTGTCTTGGTTGCTGAGGAAGAGGAATGGCTGGAGGACACGTCTGACGAGGAGGAAGAAGAAATGGCCTTCATGGTGAAAAGCATTGATGATGACTCCGACGAGGATGAGCTAGCCTTCGGGTCAGATAGGACTGATGTCTCTTCATCCGACCTGGAGGTATACACTCCATCCCTAAATGATTTCGTTAAAATTTAACGTAGGATAGCCGAACTCTCCATGCATCGTAAAGATTACTTAGAACTCCAAAGCAATTTGGACAAAATTATGCCTTATTAAACAAACAACAGGAAGAGATTGCCATTCTTAATGAATCCTTGACCATGTCTGAAACTAAAGTAAAGACTTTAGAAGATCATATAGAAAGCAAGGAAAACCAAATTAGCGATATGAGTAGAAGCTTGAAAGACAGCGAAGAAGAACGAGCAAATGTATTGTCTCAATACGAACTAATCACAAACGAACGTGTTCGTCTATACAAGAAAGTCAAAGGGTTAGAGGACATTAACACCAAAAGAGGTCAATCTGAACGAACTGTCTTTCTTAGCCAACCTAAAGATGTAGAATTCTATGATCCTCGCCGAGGATTGGGGTTTGAACCCACCACTAACCCTGAAAAAGATAAGGTACATTCACTGTACAACATTAAGCGTTTTGGGTTGAGCCTTGAACAACTAAAGCCCTTCATAGAATCAAGTGAGGTGACTGAATTTGATGAACGGAAACGGAGGAATAAAGAATGAGCCCAAATTTAATGTGACTACACAGAACTCAATAATAGCCATAAAACTAGAGAGATACCTCTCTGATGATTACATGTCACCATTTGGACCTGAAACTCAGGAAAACACTGACGAGGAGGCTAAACCCATTTGTTCATCTATCTATATTCCAGAGATTATTCGCAAAATCAGTAAGTTGACAGCCTCCCTAGAATCAGAAAGCCCATGAAGAAGAGAAAACTATCTTGTTAAGCAAAATTTATACTCTAGAAAACTTTCCTAACGCTTACATACCTTCCACTTCACGTCCTGTTCCCGAATCCTCGACGTGTAAATACGAGGAAAGTACAAAGAAAACTTTCTTGTCTCACACTAATTCTGTATCGCGTGTACCCACAGACAAAGGCGTGAGTTCCAAGGAAAAGAAGAAGGTTCAATAGGGCTCAGGAAAGCAGAAAACTGTACCTGACAAGAAGAAGAAGCCAGCCTCGAATCTTGTTTCTCATGTTTTCAATTTTCTTTACATTTCCAAAAATGACTTCTTGTAGTGTCACAGATCGTGTTACCTTATTTTGTGCTCAAAAACTTAAAAATCGTTATGTAAACAATGATGTACTCTCACATCCTCATAACGATCTGTTATGCAAAAAGGCTTCCATGTTGACCAGCTCTCGCTCTGACGATGCATCTCCCAGGATCAACAATCACACTTGCAAATCTAAGAGGATGAAAAACACCACTTCCCAAACCAAGCACAATAAGAAGTTAAATCCAAGACAAATTTGGATCCCAAAATCCCAACTACACCCTATAGGCAGTGGTCGTTTATGGGTTTTTAAGTCAGCTTTCCAGCAATCTAACAAAGAAACCAATATAACAACAAATACGTTGGATTCCTCTTCTGTGACTAAGAAAGGACCTGTGCTTAAATGGGTCCCTAAGCTAACCTGATTTATTTTGCAGGTCAGTCATGTGTGGTACTTAGATTCAGGTTGCTCCTCACACATGACTGGAAGTAAAGAGCTATTGAGCAACTTTTATGAGGGTTTTCTAGGAAAGGTCTACTTCGGAAACGGTCAATCTGCGCCCATGCTAGGTACGGGGGATCTAATCCATAACAGACCCACCATCAAAGAAGTATCATACGTCGAAGGACTGAGCTACAACTTATTTAGTATCGGATGCTTCTGTGACAAGGGCTACATAGTGAATTTTGAAGCTAATAAATGTAGCATTACTGACGACAATGGAAGGGAAACTACTCACGGGCCACAGGAAGACAAATCTCTACTCTATTGATCTCACGACTGTCCGACCGAGTGTCTAACCTCCCGTGCTTCACTCCATCAGAACGATCTCTGGCACCAGCGGCTCTCTCATCTTAATTTCAAAGACCTGAATAAATTGCAATCAGAAAACTTGGTCAAAGGACTTCCCTCGTTCAGATATCACAAAGAGCATCTTTGCTCGGCATGTGAAATGGGAAAAATAAGGAAGGCATCTCACCGGACCAAACACATAGCCACAACTTCCAAACATCTCGAACTCATTCATATGGATCAATGTGGCCCTATGCGCACTCAGACCATCAGTGGACGAAGATATGTGTTGGTTATTGTGGATGATTTCTCACGCTACACATGGACCAAATTTCTCAGATCCAAGGACGAAACTCCAGGTCTAATCATTGAGTTTATCAAAACCGCACAAAACCTCTACCAACTAAGTGTCCAAATCATCATAACTCACAATGGGACAGAATTTAAGAACAAATAGCTCAGTGATTTCTATGCATCACTTGGAACCACACAACAGTTCGCAACGGCAAAAACACCTCAACAAAACGGTGTAGTCTAGCGGAAGAACAGAACCTTAGTTGAAGCAACTCGTACACTCCTTATTCACTCTGGACTACCTCATTTCTTGTGGGCCGAAACGATGAACACAGCCTGTTTCACTCAAAATCATGGCTCCCTTCACAAGAGGTTCAATAGGACTCCCTACGAGTTGATAAATCGCAGAGTGCCGGATGTCTCTTTCCTGAGAGTCTTTGGATGCAAGTGCTACGTAGCAAATGATCGTGAAGATAGAGGCAAACTCGACCCAAAAGCATTTGAAGAAAAGCCTATTGAGTATACCTCAAGGAGAAAAGATCACTCATGGAGAGCATTAACGTAATGTTTGATGAAGTAGACCGAGTGGCTTCTACACAAATCAGTCCAGAACCCGGACTTCTACGAGAGTTGATAAAAGATCAACCAAGCACCTCCTCAGTGGACGAACCTTCAAATTCCAATACAATGAGCGACATGGAACTCGATCTCTTATTCGAGGATCTCTTCTCTAGACCGTCGCCACCCACTGCTCCAACAACTCATGTAGCACCAAGCAATAATGACTCCACAGAGACCCGTCTTTCCGCTAAAATCGACAAAACCATAGTTGTTTTTACCCCAGCCATTCTTCGATCCATACTAAACCTGCCATACTCATTACTATATGATCCCCATTCCCCTAACGATGACCTAATCAGGGACTTCCTATTCATGGGCCACAAACCTAACGGTCAAAACACCATTCACCTTCCTGATTTCAACGCAAAAGACATCCCTGAACCATGGCGGACCCTGTTTCTGATAATCAACAAGTGACTATCTCCAAAGCACTCAGGGTCCGACAAGTGCAACCGCAACATCATGCTCATTTTTCACGGGATCGTCGTCAACGAGAATTATGATGTCTCGAACCTAATCTTGACGGACATCCTAGATAAACTACGACGAGGAGGTCTCGGATCCACGAAGCCAGTACTTCCATATTATGGTGGCTCCATGTAATCGTCCAATATTTCGTGGATTTTCATCCCAAAATAGAGCGCCGACCACGAACCGAGGAGTATCAAGCTCCAAAACTCACCCAAGATCCAGTCGACAAAGACCAAGTTCGATCAGGAGGCCATGATAATACCAGACTACCTACTTCAACTCCTTGATCCCACTACCCCGGAGCTCCTCAAATACCTTCGAGCCACAACCTCGACGATATTCCCATGGTTCAACACATCCCAGTCGAACCTAACCCAGGGACAAGCCAACCCTCACAGCCAAATATAGGTCTAGAAAGCTCTTCCTCCCCAAAGCCAAAACAAAAGAGAAAATCCCAAAGGGGATGACAGAAGCAGTCAACAGGAACGGCGTACGAAGCAAAAACAGACCGTCTTCCTAAGTCCACTAGTCCACAAATAAGCCGGACCGAGCCAATAGGTACAGGGGATGACTTTGTCTTCCCCCGAGTAGAAGTCGCGACATCGTGTCCTCTCGCGCAAACTACCCTTCCTAGCCACTCAATCATCTCCCAACAGATGATTGTTTCAGATACACACGAGGTGCCACGTCAACCATCGCCACCTCGCTCGGAGGGGGTAGATGTATTAAGCAATTCTCAGCCTCAGACTGCACCTTCTTCGATCACGACGAGTCCATCCATAATTTTCCCACTTTCTAGGACACTTACTCTAGTTTCTGCACCTCTAGATCTTAGTGATCTAGACAGAACGCTCCACAATGTCTCTGTACTAGAGTATAGAATAGAGCGGAAGACCCAACGTAGTCAACATCACAGCAGCTACGGAGTTGGGCCATCGATCTGAGCCGGTCTCAGCATTGATGTCAACGGTGAGCCTGAGTGGCCCCGGTTCTTCAAGTCCTGTGCAAACAGGCGGAACATCAGTCCCTTCTAGTGATGTTGTGACGACGGAACGTCTTCATGACTCCGTCAGGTTATTTTCCCCGTTCGTGACGGAGGCCAGGTTGAACGATCGCCTCGCTGAGTTCGCAAAAGATCTCTAGGACTCCATCATGACCCAGATGTACATCCTCTCGAGACAAAGGCAAGGCCTCTGTTGCTGAAGAAGAACCTACACATATCGATCCATCACCTGACTCTGACGGTGGCCCGTGGAACGTTCCAATAACGGAACTCATCGAAGTCTTGCTAGCCAGACTCCACACTGCACTGAAGCTCACAGACTATGAAGCGGAGGTCCTCAGACGTCTGGAGCTTCCTTTCAACCCACCTAACCCCGGCGAGGCCCAGTCATCCCGACAACCACGTGCCGATCCTGATGGCGAGGATCGTCTCGAGGGGGAGAAGACACGAGAGACAGGGCCTCAGCCTCCTCAACCTCAACAGCCGCAGCCTAGAGTCACCCAAACACCTACTAGAACAAAACAACCTACACCCACACAAACAAAAAAATCTACTCGAACTACTACCAAAACAACCCAACCGACCTCCTCAGCAGCCATGAGTCTCTCACCACCAAGCCTCACAAACCCAAGAACCTCCTCCGATCCTCCATCCTCACCTACTCTATCCCTTCAGTCAAACGAACCGATCATATCTCTCGAAACACTTTACAACCCACACACAACGGTAGAAAAATACATCTTCAACGACGAATGTTTAACAAAGCCGATGCATCCAGCCTTGGCCAAGGGCTTACTGGACAATGCCAGATACTTCTTGACGAAGGCAAACGTTAGCCTGGCCCTTATCGACGATGATGAACTCGAGGAAGGTGAAGACTACGAAGCAGACATTCCAGAACTTCCCGAGCTTCTCAAACACGCCATCGTCAATGAGGAGTGCCCCCCTCGAAGTCGAAGATAGGAGAAGAACAGAAGCCACCGTGGGAAAATGTCAAAGTGATCGCTCTATATCAAGAAGAGATACGGAGAAGAATCTGGAGGAAGGAAGATAGGATCAAGAAGTTAGACGGCTTGATCTAAGAGGCCTAACTCATCTCCCGATACCAACCGCTGTACGATACCTGCTCTCTCCTCGTAGAGGGCTCGTGTGGAGAGGAAAAGATATTAACATTGACACTCTTAGAAGAGAAGAGAATGAAAAAGCCAGAATCAGCAAACTCTTGGGAGTACGGCGAGGTCGTCTCGACTTCTATGAATATCCTATCTACAAAGTGCAGCGAGAAGATGGAACGGTCGAGGAACTGACTGAAGGCGATCTCTCCTACATCAGAGGTGAAGACGTTGATCAGATACTGAGAAGCTTCAGATTTCTTGGAACACTCCAGAATCCAGACTTAAAAGTGGGATACGTCACTCTTAATCGATTCATGATGCGCCAAATCAAGTTCAATTCGACTCACGATCTTCGAATGGCGGTAGAAAGAAACATGAAAAGGGCGAATCTCACAAAGCCATCCTTCGAAGTCCCCGACCCAGGTCTTGGTGAAGGCCACATAATCAATGAAGACAACGATCCATCAGTGGTCTACATCAACTACAAGGGAGAAAAGAGGCTGATGAAAACATCCGAGATTTCCAAATTCAATGATGGAACGCTGCTGATTATTCAGAGCAAACTCGGAAGGATTCTGGAGCAGCTAAGGTTCGAAGAAGCAGAAGTCTAGGAGAAGTACGAGAAGCTGATCAACATTATCTCAGATTGAATATCATTACGAAGAACGATACGATCATACGAGTTCAGACTTGGACTCAGGAAATCGGTCTATGCTGTGGAGAAACCCAAGAAGAAGAAGACACCAAGGACACCAAAGCGAAAAGGATGATAAGGGGGAGATTGTTAGGAATATTTTGTAGCATCCTTTAATTTATGTAATCTTGGGTTAATATGTGTTTATTTAGTGGGTTGTAGTTGTTTGGGGTGACATATGATATTTAGTAAGAGTTATGTATTGGGCTTTAATATACCAAATACTCGTGGTATATAAAGCCCCAACTTACCCTAATTAGGGTTTATCAAAAGAAATCAAAAGGTAAGCCACCTTGTAATTTTCCTTAGAAAAACCAACACTAACATGCACTCAAGGTGTTCTTCACGTTTTACACATTCAATCCTTTCTTTTGATCATTGTTTGGTAATAAGAGGGTCAACAGGTATCAGAGCAGATTCGTTCTGTTTTGAATCAAAATTGTTAGAATTCGGATCGAAAATCCAAATCTGAAACTGTTCAGTGCGAAGAACAGTTTTGGCGCGAATATTGATTTTCGATCTGATTTGCTTAATTCCGTGCTGAATTGGTTTGAATTTGATGTTTCTGTGCTTATTGTAGTGATAAACATTGATTGCGATTAGATTCGTAGCTGTTTGAACTTCATTTAGCAGTTTAGATTAATCTGAGAAGTTACTGTTCATGCGAAGAACAGTTTAAACGCGTTCTGGTTTTGATTAAATTCGACATCTTTTGCTTCGTAACGTGTTTAATTGCGTTCGTGCGTACTCATCATTTCATTACGGGCATTTACCTGCAATTCCATAGTCTAATTCATCGTTTTTGCTTGAATCAGTGTTAAGTGTATTTAGTGATTTTTTTCGATAATTTTAATTTTTCTCGATAGGTTATTCGATCAGGTTAATTTCTCGATCGAAAAACTCGGCGCGAAAATTTTTCTCGATCAGAATACAAAGTCAGACTTAAAGTCGTCTTTATCATGAACGACTTTAGTAGAAAAATTTGTCGAGCATTACTAAGCGACAATCTTTTTCGACGAAGACCAATTTTGACCTTTGCGCGCACAAAACTTACCGTCGAAAAACTTTTTCGGTCAGACTTATCAGTTTGACTTAGCGAAAGTCATTTGCGTTCGAGAAACTTTACCAGCCAACGGATTTATTTTGACCCAGCGAGAAACTTATTAAACATACTGTTTCTCCGCGTTCGAAATAAATTTGCGATTCAATTTTTTTTTTTCGACCGAAAGATTTTGAGCAATTTTTCTCGCTCGTAAAATTTTTCACTGATGTACTCTCTCGCACGAGAACAGTAACAGTGACAATATTTCTCGGTGAATTAATTTTTGATCAAACTTTAAGGATTGAGTCAAATTATTCTCGAAACTGCTCTAGAATCAAATGCTACTTACTAATCTGCTACTTGTGAAGCACACTACATCAGTTCAAGATATCAAAACAACAAACGAAGATCCTACATCAACTCAAAGGAAGAAATGGATGCTTATTCTCTAGGAAATGATAATCGTCCTCCAATCCTCAAAAGGGGCGAATACACAGTTTGGATACAGACCCTAAATTTCATCGAACTTAAAGATCAGGCTGAACATCTACTCAAATCACTTCATGAGGGACCGGAAATCTTTGTTATAAATCAAGAAGGTGATAGCTCGAACAATCCTCCGATCGAACCCAATAGGCGAATGAAATTACCTAGTGAGTACGATGAAGCTGAGAAAAGAAGAGCAAGAGCAGATCTTATAGCTAAGAACACGCTGATGTAGGGCATCCCGAATGTATCTATAGACAAACAAATAGCATCCCAACTGTAAAAGGGATGTGGGATGAACTGGAGCGAATGATGCAAAGAACCGAAGTCGGTGCCAAAGCTAAGAAGGCTAACATACTAACAGCTTATGACTCCTTCAAGGCCAACACTGAGGAGAGCTTACACGATCTTTATCAGCATTACCTCACTCTTCTCAACGAAATGAGGAAGATTGAGATCAAAAAGACTAACATGGAGATGAACATTAGGTTTCTGTCCACGCTGCCCACCGACTAAAAGAAGTTCTCTACCCAACTCCGACAAAATAAGGACTTGGACGAGATGGATATTCACGCTGTTTTTGATAACCTCGCACAACATGAAGAAGACATAGGCGAGTTACAAAAGGAGCAAAAGGGAAAACAGGCCGAGGACTCCATAGCTCTAGTCTCTGAGAAGAAGAGTACCCGCTCACGCAAAGAAAAGCACGTCAAGCTCCCGAGCTCGTCAGAGGATGAAGACACATCCGATTCGGAACTTCCCTCTGAGATTAAAGAATTTGGAAAACAGCTGGCATTAGTCGCCAAGATGATGACAAAGAAGTACTTCAAGAAAAATTCGCCTCATCCGCCAACAGACTTCGAACTACAAGCTCGAAGAATAAAGAAAAGCCGGCTGAGTCCTCAGAAGCCACAATTTCCGAAGATGTACTAAAATGTTTTAATTGTGGAAAAACAGGTCACTTTGCCAGGGAATGCACCCTCCCAAAGAAAAAGGATGCTACCTACTACTCTAGGAAGCATCAACTCTCCAAACAAAAAGAAGCTGGAGTAGCTCTTGTGGCAGAGCAGGACCACTAGCTAGAGGACAGCTCAGATTCTGACACCGACAATCTTGCCCTAATGGCACGCCTTGATGATGAAAAGGAAGATGATACTCCCGTAGAGACGGACGACGAGAAAGCATCCACCTCATCTCAGGAGGTAGAATCCTTCGACTCTACAAATTCTGACTTGTTAGCTGAGTTAATCTCTTAATTTGCTAACATGGTAACTGAGCAGAAACGAGGAATAAAAGTAGAGAAAAAGCTTCGTAGGTCTAAGGAAACAATAGCTAGTCTCAAAGAACAAGTTAGGAGTTCTAGTCTCAAAATAGATGAATTGACTAAGAAACTCCAATCTAGAGAGACTAAGCATATTTCATTAGATAAGCATAGTTCGGTAATAAAAGATCTAGAAGTTAGGCTAGACAATAACCACAAATGTCTACTAAGGAACTTAGAAGAAAAGAGTCATGTCAAGAGTAGACTTGAGGCACCAACTAAGAAGGTCACTAATTTCGAAGAAGAATTGACTAAGTCAAAATCTAAGATTAGTGAACTACGGAAAAGTCTAGACGCCTGTCAGGCCGAAAAGAGCACCACTCTAAATAACTATGCTACCTTAGACGCTGAGCGTAAGAAGCTATATAATAAAATTAAGAAACTAGAAGATCTTGTTGTGAAAAGGGCATATACTGATCAAACTATATTTTTTAATCAGCCTAAGGACTTAGAATTCTATGACTATAAGTATGGCTTAGGCTATGAGAACCCACGTAACTTGAAGAAAGTTAACTGCAAACAACTATATGATATCTCGTGCATGGGTCTCGGACTAACTTCTCTCATGAAATTTACTAACGCAAAAGTAATATTTGAGGAAGAAGAAACCAAGAGACAAGCCAATACTAGGGCTGAAATACCATTTTCCTACATCGAACTGAATCAACGCGACAAAACTTGGGTACCTCCCAAGGGCTGCCTTTAGTTGATTTTGTTGAAGATCATTCTAAAAATGAGGAAGTTCAAAATCATCATTCTAAAAATTCTCTCTACATCCCTCCCATAGTTAAGAAAATAGAGGAGTTAAGAGCTGCCTTAGAAAAGAAAAGAGAGGATTTTGAAGCTGAAAAGGAAAAATTCCGGAAAGAGATGGAAAATCTCAAAACTTCTCACGCATCTCCCTCAAAGGATAAAAATATTCTAAAGAGCGTGAAGAAAGAAAAATCGCCTTCAAAGGATCAAAAACGAAAACTTAACATCTTGAAAATGATAAATCTAATTCTGGTTCACTTATGTTTACAGGGAGCGTAGGGCCAGTAAAATAGAGAAGAAGACCGTAGATTTGAAAACTTCCAAGAATACGTCTTCTTCTGTACAAATAAAAGACACTGGTAGAAATAAAAGAGCTGTTTCTTCCGTACAAATAATTACTTCTACTTGTTCTCTTCAGCCTACCATTTTTAGAAGCACTAATTTTGAAATAGGCTCTACATCAGAAATTAAAACTAATCATTATGTAGAGTATCAAGGTTAATTGTGCTTGATTTCATTAGTTGTCCTTGTAAAATTAGGGGCTTTATTTGTATTAGTCCATAGATTAGGACTAGTTAGATATTCATACCAAGTTTGTTTGGTATAAATACTTGTACAAACATTGTGCTTAATACAAAAAAATTAGAGAATCGATCCAAAAGGCTGTCGAATTCATTTCTAGAGAGAGGAACTCAGAAAACATCATTTCACTAAAGGAATTCTCTCTCGTGTTCTTCATCGAAGGTTTTCGATCGAATTTCAATTTAAATCATTCTAATCGCTTTCCTTAGAATTCATGCCTAGGATTGATTGAGTTGATAACAGAGGACCTAACAATTGGTATCAGAGCATATTCGTTCTGTTTTGAATTGAAATAGTTAGAATTCGGATCGAATTTCATTTTCTGGGACTGTTCACGCGAAGAACAGTTTTGGCGCGAAAAAGCTTTTCGATCTGAAGTGCCTAATTCTGTGCTTATTTGATCTGATTTTGATGTTTATGTGCTCGCATAAGTAGTATTAATCAATCGGGATTAGATCGGTAGCAATCAGAATCATGATTTGAGTCGAATTTTTTATTCTGTGATATTACTGTTCGTGTGAAAACAGTATGAACATGTTTTGATTTTCGTCAAATTGAACATTATTTGCTTCAAAACATGTTTAATCTTCTGTTCGTGAATACTCAGTAGCTGATTCCGAGCATATACTTGTAGTTTCATCGATTAATTTCCAGTATTTGCTTGAATCTGTGTTAAACTGTGAATTTTAATTTTTCTCGCTAAGTCTTCGATCGAAATTAATTTCTCGATCGAAAACCTCTGTGCGAGAAATTTTGCTCAATTAGAATACGGATTAGTTACTGAAGTCGTTGTTGTCAAGAACGTGTTTAGAAAAAATTACGAGCAATAAAATTTCGATGAGAATTGACTATTTTGACCCCCGCGCATAACTTTATCTATCGAAACTTAGTCGTTCACACATATTTGATTCTCGCCCGTAAGTTTTTTCGGTCAACCATTTAGATTTGACTCAGCGAGAAACTCCTTAGGGCACTGTACCTCAACGACCAAAATCAATTGAAAAGAAATTTTACGCTCGAAAGTTCTGGTCAATCTTTCGAGTCTCTACATTGTGGATACTGGTCAATAAAATTTTTCAACGCTGAAAATTTTCGATCGCAAAACTTCACTCAATAATTTTACGATTGATCTCATTGTTTGCACAATTTCTCAGCGTAAAATCACATTCAAGTCGAAATATTTTCCGTTCGAAATTTTTGAACAGTGCCTGACACGCGAAAACAGTACCATCTTTTCAAATCGAAGAAATTATTTTCGATCAAACATTAAAGACTGAATCGAAATTAATTCTCGATCATTTTTGAATCAAACTCTACTAACAAATTTGCTACTTGTGAAGCTTACTACATCAAAGTTCATTCATCAAAACTAACGAAGATCCTACATCAACTCCACAAAAATCAAAAATAAAATTCGAGAAGAAGGATGAATGCATATTCACTAGGAAACGACAACCGTCCGCCAATCTTGCAACGCGGCGAATATACAGTATGGAGAAGCCGCTTCCTAAATTTTATAGCCTTGAAAGATCAAGCTGAAAATCTGTTAAAGTCACTCGAAGAGGGACCCGCACAGTTCTGGGTTAACGTAGCCGGTGATGACACGGTTACTCCTCAAATTCCCGCTACTAGGCGACGAAAGGAACCTAGGGAATACACCATCGAGGAAAGGGCCCGTGCAAAGGCAGATCTAATGGCTATGAACACACTTATGCAGGGCATTCCCAACGACATCTATAGACAGATAGACAGCCTCACAACGGCTAAGGGGATGTGGATGAACTGCGTAGGATGATGCAAAGGACTGAAGTAGGCATCAAGGCCAAAAAGGCAAATATTATCACTGCTTATGACTCCTTCAAAGCAAAGCCAGAGGAGAGTCTCTACGATGCATACCAAAGATACCTCACTCTTCTCAACGAGATGAGGAAGATAGAAATCTCGAAGACAAACATGGAAACAAATATCAGATTTCTATCCTCTCTGCCCTCGGACTGGAAAAAGATATCCACTCAACTTAGACAAAACAAAGATCTGGAGGAGTTGGATATCCATGCAATATTTGATAATCTCGCCCAACACGAGGAGGATGTTTGCGAGACTCAGAGAGAGCAGAAGGGCAAGCAGGTTGACAACACCGTTGCTCTAGTCTCAGAGAAGTGTGGAACAAAGCCTCACAAAGAAAAGATCGTGAACCCTCCCTCATCATCTGAGTCAGAAGAAGATTCAGAATCAGATGCCGAGCCAAATATGAAATGTGGCGACCCTACTTTTCAAATTAGAATTAGTATCGGATTTCCGCAACGCAAGCCACGGAAGGCCCGTCTAATAAAAACTTTTTCCTAAAATAATATACATTATTATAACATACGTCTACATGGTCATCTCTATACACGGGCCGAAGCCCCAAAAATATCAAAAGAACAAAAAGCGCTAATGCCGCTCCACAGGTCTTCACCCATGTACCGCACCTCCCTCAAAAGTCCTTGGAGCACCGCCACCAGCCGCCTCAGTCTTGACGCGCATCTGCGTCAGACTCAGTACCTACAACACGTAAACACTGAGCAATTTGCCCAGTAGGTGAATAAAGTGCATGTATGCAAGTGTGCACTCAACCCTTATCCTAATATCTCACAACATGATATAATGCCCACTCTTCTTTTCCCACATTCCTATTTCACACAACACAGGGCCCTAGGTTAGGCTCGACACCCTCGCGCGTAAAGACTACTGGGAGGCCACCCCCAAGTCTCGCGGCAGCCTACCCTGGTAGTGCACTGGACGATCACGCCAATGGCCTCCTACCGGGTCGCTCCGCACCAAAAGTATACACTGATAGTGCACTGGACGATCACGCCAATGGCCTCCTATCAGGTTGTAACGACCCGTCCCATACCGAGTGTTACTGTAGCATCGGTTCCTACCGGGACTAGTGGGGTTGGGCCCACCACACTTCGACTGATAGTCTGGCCCCACTGTATCACCATTTAACCTTTCAGCGTGCTTCGTGCACTCGCTCACACGCACCCTGAGAAACTTTCCAGAGGGTCACCCATCCCTAGATTGCCCCAAGTCAAGCACGCTTAACTTCGGAGTTTCTATAGATGGACTCCCGAAAAGGTAGGTCGACCTTGGTGATATGAGTAGTACTATCAATTCTTTTATACGATTCTTAGCCTGACACGCTGTAATACCCGTAAAATTAATACGGGATTATTTTTGCAATGTTCGAAATTAATGAAGTTAATTTTTAAACAAAGAGGATTTTTAGAATCGAGCCGAAAATAATAATTGGTCTCGATGGTTGGATAAATTAAGATGGGCCGAGAATTGTTGTAAGCCCAAGGAAATAAAATGGGCTCAATTTAATTTACATGGTCGAAAGTGCTAAATGACCCAAATGGTTTAAGATAGAAATAGGAATCCTTCCATATGAAGAGAGTCACGTTGAGATGATGTATTTGCTTTGAATGAAGAACTCCACCACCTTAAGCAACCAATCGTAAGTAAGTAAGGATGATAACTTAGGGGCAAGGTAAGCCACGTGGGAACCCACCCTTAACTAGCTAATTACTAAGTGAAAAACCATCATTTGTAAACTAAAGGAAAAATCGTGGGAGCAAAACAAAGAAGGGAGGGTTCGAACGATTAGGCAAGAAGAGAAGCAATCAAAGGAGGTGAGAAGTTTACTTATAACTTATTAAATTTTCTACAAGATCGTTTACTTAAATGCTTTACGTAGAGAGTGGTGGACCAGTTAGGGTTTAGGACAATATTGGGAGACGAAAGAAACTGAAAGAAATTGTTGGCAAGCCAAAGCAGATTTCAACATCGAAAGAATAACTCAAACACAGCTTGGAAGTAAGGTAGGTGGTTTTAAACCCCTACTACCCGTACGATTTTCCTCAAAATTATTAGAACTCGTTTGGAAGGCCACTCGAGTTCATAAGTGTAAGTTTTATGATTTTTGTAATTTTCGTGATATGTTGCTATGTGTTTTGATGTGAATTCGAACTCAAAATATGAGTTCTTGAAGTTGTTAATCGAACTGATGTGTTTCGTTGTGATTATCATGTTAGATTTTCTGGAAAAATTTAGGGTTTTATATGAAGGTTTAAAGAAATCGGGTGATTTGAAGTTTTCAGGCGATTTTGAAATAGCGGGCCTGTATTTGGTTTACAAATCGGGTGAAAATGATTTTCAAGAAATATGATTGGCCGATTTTGGGTTTCGCGGGCCAGAGCTCGTGTTTCGCGGGCTGAAGCATTTCGCGAGTTGTGAGAGGGCGTCGGGCCGATTTTGGGTTTCGCGGGCCGATTTCAAATCGCGGGGTGATTCCTGTGAAAGAAATCGGGCGATTCGCGAGATTTAAATCGGGCTTCGAGCGTTAAATCGGACGATTTGCGAAATCGCCGAAAGTCTCATGAAATCGGGCGTTGACCTTACTTTCGCGGGTTGACCAGAGCTTTTTAACGCAGAATCGGGCGATTCGTGAAATTGGGTGTTGACTCGACTTTCGCGGGTTGACCAAGTGGGTTTCGGGCGATTTCAATTGGGCTTTGAACGATTTTGGTGTGAGTTGACCAGCGACATTTATTTTGGGCTTTTGCCCCATTTCAGGCCCAAATATTTTAAATAAAATGGTTTTAAGCCCAATCACTTTCAAATAAAATATCTTCGTATTATAACATATATTTTCGGGTCAACCCATATTTTAAATTATAAATATTATTTTTGGATTTTTTAAACCATCGGCCTAGTTTAAATACTATACAATTACGTGATTTCGATGTACGTATTTTATATGATTTATTATATGTGCATTTCACGACATGCACGGGAGAGATGATGGTACCGTATTTGTACGGTGACACCTTACGGTGTCAGTTGAGTGGGCTAGAGTGACCTTTATTGGTCGTCGAGGTTAGACTCGTGTAGCACCTGGTGGGAGAGGGGGTTTGCGACACCCATCTACTCGGGATTGAGCCACCCGAGGTGCACACCACCGGATATTATTTGGCTCAGGGACGACCGACAGATGTGAGATTCCTATCTACCCGGGTTGGTGGTAGGCCACTCGGGGAAAAGTCGTCGGGTTGAGATTGTGTGCGGAAGGAGCGACCCGGCGCGGCCGGCGTGGGCTACCGCATGGTTATGGCGTACTTTGCCATTGCGCGCGTGGGTGCTGAGTCTAGCCGAGGGCCCTGTTATGTGATGAGACGTGATAGGTTGAGCGTGCATATTTCATGTGTGAGGACATGGGATTGGGTTGAGTGCACGCACGCATACATTGCATGTTTTTACTACCACCTACTGGGCGTTTTTGCTCAGGGTTATATTTTTCAGGTGGGACTGAGCCCGACACCGACAGGTGTCAGGGATGAGATATAGGCTGGCTGGCGGCGGTGACTCCACGGGCTTTTGAGGGCGGAGCGGTACATGGGACGCGACCTGTGGAGAGGCGTAGGATAGTCGGGTTTAGATTTTTGGGGCTCCGGCCCGTTGTATTATACAGACGGATTTTGTAAACCCGACTTAGTTTATATATGTACATTATTTTCATTAAAAAGTTTTTTTTTTATAAATCGGGCCCTCCGCGAGTTTCGTTGCGAAAATCCGCCAATTATTCTAATTAGGAAGTAGGGTCGCCACACACGCCCATACATTGTCAGTCTCAGGATCCCCTCTCATTCTGGTGTTGGATCGGTTCGTTCATGTACCCCTTCGCCTAGAAGCCTGCCAGGAGCCGCTCATTGTCCGTGCACCCTGGCACCGCCGATCACTCCCCGCCCTCTTCGGCCCCGGGCATCACATGCCCACCAGCTTCCGCCTGGTTCGTCCTCGAACCAGCACCGTACTGCGAGAGGTTGTGCTCTGATACCACCTGTGACAACCCGTCCCATACCGAGTGTTACTGTAGCATCGGTTCCTACCGGGACTAGTGGGGTTGGGCCCACCACACTTCGACTGATAGTCTGGCCCCACTGTATCACCATTTAACCTTGCATCGTGCTTCGTGCACTCGCTCACACGCACCCTGAGAAACTTCCCAGAGGGTCACCCATCCCTAGATTGCCCCAAGTCAAGCACGCTTAACTTCAGAGTTTCTATAGATGGACTCCCGAAAAGGTAGGTCGACCTTGGTGATATGAGTAGTACTATCAATTCTTTTATACGATTCTTAGCCTGACACGCCCATACATTGTCAGTCTCAGGATCCCCTCTCATTCTGGTGTTGGATCGGTTCGTTCATGTACCCCTTCGCCTAGTAGCTTGCCAGGAGCCGCTCATTGTCCGTGCACCCTGGCACCGGCGATCACTCCCCGCCCTCTTCTGCCCCAAATGCGCTGCCCACGCTGGTAGCCTACACCAGGTCCCGTAAGGGTACCCAGGTCGCACCCTCCTGCATACGACAGCGTGGCCTACACTAGCTAGCCTACTTGGGGATGTCCCAAGTCGCTCCTTCCGCACAGCGTGGGCCACCAACCCGGTAGACAGGAATCTCACATCTGTCGGTCGTCCCTGAGCCAAATAATATCCGATGGTGTGCACCTCGGGTGGCTCAATCCCGAGTAGATGGGTGTCGCAAACCCCCTCTCCCACCAGGTACTACACGAGTCTAACCTCGACCACCAATAAAGGTCACTCTACCCCACTCAACCGACACCGTAAGGCATCACCGTACAAATACGGTATCATCATCTCTCCCGTGCATGTCGTGAAATGCACATATAATAAATCACATAAAATACGTACATTGAAATCACGTAATCGTATAGTATTTAAACAAGGCCGATGGTTTAAAAATCCAAAAATAATATTTATAATTTAAAATATGGGTTGACCCGAAAATATATGTTATAATACGAAAATATTTTATTTAAAAGTGATTGGGCTTAAAACCATTTTATTTAAAATATTTGGGCCTGAAATGGGGCAAAAGCCCAAAATAAATGTCGCTGGTCAACTTCACACTAAAATCGGTCAAAGCCCAATTATAGCTTCGGTCCCTACCGGGACTAGTGGGGTTGGGCCCACCACACTCCGACTGATAGTCTGGCCCCACTGTATCACCATTTAACCTTTCAGCGTGCTTCGTGCACTCGCTCACACGCACCCTGAGAAAATTCCCAGAGGGTCACCCATCCCTAGATTGTCCCAAGTCAAGCACGCTTAACTTCGGAGTTTCTATAGATAGACTCCCGAAAGGTAGGTCGACCTTGGTGATATGAGTAGTACTATCAATTCTTTTATACGATTCTTAGCCTGACACGCCCATACATTGTCAGTCTCAGGATCCCCTCTCATTCTGGTGTTGGATCGGTTCGTTCATGTACCCCTTCGCCTAGAAGCCTGCCAGGAGCCGCTCATTGTCCATGCACCCTGGCACCGGCGATCACTCCCCGCCCTCTTCGGCCCCGGGCATCACACATGTCACATCAATATCTCCGCCAGGTGCCCAGTGAGCCCAACCTCGACTCCTCTAAGAGTCACCAATCACAAGCATCTCATTCTACCCCGTACGTCAATATCTCATACCACTACCGTCTCACTACGGTAGAACCATCTCTCTCCCTGACGTGATATGCACGTGCCATGCATGTTCACAAAATCTCATGGAAGCATGATTTAAATAAAACGTACGTAGAACAGATAAAGCACATAAATCATGTAAGTCACGTAAATCATCGAATCACATGGAAACACATAAATTCACATTTGTGTTTACGTATTGTAGATGGATGATCCACCTACCTGTCCTCCTGATATTGTCAGTCAAGAGATCTGGTGGAATCCGTAAATGTCGAACCTCTAAATAAATAAATTTTATTAGTATATGTGCTAGTTCTCGAAAACCCTAAAATTTATAAAAACCTAAAAATAATGAAATTTCTAAAAATAAATAAACCCTAAAATATTGAAAACCTTCGAAATAGCAAAATTCTAAAATACCGAAACTTTATTAATGAAAACACACTGTCGAAATGTTTTTCATATAATGTCGAGCATCATCATATCTCGACATTTTACCAATGTCGAGATCTTCTTGTCGAAATCTCACTAATGTCGACATCTTATCCCTATAAATGTCGAGATCTTCTATATCGATATCCTTAAGTAATGCCGATATCATACAAATGTCGAAATACAAATGTCGAGATCTATGAGCTTGCCGAGATCTTTGGTTAACTATCAGGGTCATATCAAGTTTTATAAACGTCGAGACACTACCACTTTTAAAAACATCTCGACATTTTCGTATAAGGCAACTATTCCCTAAAAATGTCGAAATCTAGTGATGTCGAGTTCCTATTAATGTCGACTTTTTATGATGCATCAAACAGCTCGAAATCTAACTATGGTAGGATACCATATCGAGATCTTCCAAGATCGTGCTTCTCTAAAAATCCTAAAAATAGTATTTATTGAAATCATCTTCCAAGATTGTACTAATTCCAGAAAACTATACACCTTAAAACAATAAATTCCTAAAGAACCAACTAAACTATCGAAATCACCCCTTTTCAAAACCATGCTAAACCAGAAGGTGTACGGTCTAATCCTTAGGAAATATATTGTATTTTCGAAAATGATCAAAGTTTACATCTCGTCAGTTAACACTCATGATTATGAGTTAAAGTTCAAAGACCCTAAATCTTTCAAACATAATGAATTTCGAACTCCCCTAAGATCATCATCTAATTAAGTAAGGACATGTGTATGATAGACATGTATTTAAACAAGATTATTAAATTTTGAATTCTTAGCATACCGTAAGCTGTTGAGTGCCCGAGCTTGTTTGAAATTTCCTTTCTTCTCTAGTTTTGTTCGAGTTTCACTATTTCTCACATGAGGGTGTTCCTTTTCTTGATAAAATCGTGTATATTAGATAAGTATTATACCATCTTTAGCCATTAGTTGATGGGACAAGCTAGGGGTAACGTTAAGTTGCCTTGAGCATAAGTAACGTTGATCTTATCCTATATAATACTCTTGGGCCTTTGTTTAAATATTAACTCTAGCCCATTTCCATGTATTCCATTATTATTATTATTATTATTATTATTATTATTATTATTTAACCTTTAGACTTCCTTTGAAAATATTTAAATTTCATCACCAACTTCCTACTTAGCAAATCATATTATTAATTTACATCAAAATCCCGTTTTAAAACTTACGGGTATTACATCCTCCTCCCTTAAAAGAATTTCGTCCCCGAAATTACGCCGGCTGGAATAACTCGGGATAACGAACTCTCATATCGTCCTCACGCTCCCAAGTGGCTTCCTCAATTAATTGATTCCGCCACAAAACCTTAACTACGGAATAGTCTTATTCCGTAGTCGTTTCGACTCGTACATCAAAATCTCTACGGGCTTCTTTTCGTAACTCAAGTCAGGCTTGAGCTGTCGATATAGGAGTTCGTTCTGGATCACATTGCTTGGGTCCGCGACGTATTTTCGTAATGTCGATACGTGAAATACATCATGAACCTACGATAATGAAGCCGGCAGCTCTAATTGATACGCGACTTCGCCTACTCGTTTGATAATTCTGAACGGGCCTATGTAGCGGGGACTCAGCTTGCCATTTCGTCCAAAGCGCTTTACTCCCTTCATCGGGGAGATCTTCAAAAATACTTGGTCATCTTCCGCGAATTCCAAAGGTCGTCGTCGATGATCAGCGTAACTCTTCTGTCGACTTTGAGCCGTTCGCATCCTTTCTCGTATTTTTCTTACCACTTCTGTTGTTTCACGGATTATATCGGGTCCCAATAAGGCTCGTTCGCCGATTTCGTCCCAATGAACAGGGGATCGACACTTGCGCCCGTACAATGCCTCGTACGGTGCCATCCCGATCGTAGCATGGAAGCTATTGTTGTAAGAGAATTCGATCAGTGGCAAATATTTGCTCCAGTTTCCCTTGAAGTCTAGCACGCACGCTCGTAACATGTCCTCAAGGGTTTGGATCGTCCGTTCAGACTGCCCATCGGTCTGGGGATGATATGCAGTACCAAAAGAGAGTTTAGTTCCCATCGCTTTCTGTAAGCTTTGCCAAAAGTTGGATAGAAATCTCGAATCTCGATCCGAGACGATAGAAATTGGAATTCCATGGATTCGAACAATTTCCTGAATATATAATTCAGCATACCGTTCCATAGAAAAAGTAGAGCTGATAGGAATGAAATGAGCTGATTTCGTCAGGCGGTCTACGACCACCCAGATAGCGTCATGGACTTTCGTCGTCTTGGGTAAACCTACGACGAAATCCATAGTGATTTGGTCCCACTTCCATTCGGGTATCGGTAAGGGCTGTAGAGTTGCTGGTCGCTGGTGTTCCGCTTTAATTAGTTGGCATGTTGTACATTTACTTACGAACGTCGCGATATCTTTCTTCATTCCCGGCCACCAATACGTGATTCGCAAATCTTGGTACATCTTTGTCGCGCCTGGGTGCACTGAGTACGTTGTTGCATGCGCTTCTGTCGTTATTATCCGCTGTAACTCTTCATTATTGGGTACGTATAATCGATTCTTGTACAGTAAGGTTCAATCTTCTCGGATTTCGAAGTCTTCAGGTAGCGCATTTTTCATCTTCAGATAAAGTTCGTCCTCTTCTTGTGCTTTCCTGATTTGTTCTAGCAACGTAGGTTGTAAAGTTAGCGCTGCTAGTTTCGTCTCGACTTCGCGTAAATTGACTATTTCCACTCCAAGTCTGTGCAATTCTGTACTCATCGCCTTTCGACTGAGCACGTCTGCGACTACGTTCGCTTTGCCCGGATGATAATTGATAACGCAGTCGTAGTTTTTTACGAGCTCCAGCCATCGTCGTTGTCGCATATTTAACTCCTTCTGAGTGAAGAAGTATTTCAAGCTTTTGTGGTCTGTGAAGATCTCACACCTTTCTCCGTAAAGGTAGTGTCTCCAGATTTTTAATGCGAAAACCACAGCTGCTAATTCTAGATCGTGGGTCGGGTAGTTCTTCTCGTACTCTTTAAGTTGTCGTGAGGCGTAAGCAATCACTTTACCGTTCTGCATCAACACACATCCTAGTCCGTTCTTCGAAGCGTCGCTATAAACTGAGAATCCTCCTGTTCCCGATGGAATTGTTAGAATGGGAGCAGAAGTGAGTTCGCTTCTTCAATTCCTGAAAGCTTTGTTCGCACGCTTCGGACCACTGGAAAGGTACGTTCTTTCTGGTCAAGTTCGTCAGAGTCGAGGCAATACTTGAGAAGTCAGCTATGAACTTATGGTAATATCCCGCAAGTCCTAGAAAACTTCGGACCTCGGTCGGAGTAGCTGGTCGTGGCCAATTGTTCACGGCCTCAATCTTACTCGGGTCCACGGAGATTCCACTCCCGAAAATCATGTGTCCCAAGAAGGCTACTTGCTCAAGCCAAAATTCGCATTTCTTGAATTTGGCGTAGAGCTGTTTCTCACGCAAGATTCCTAAGACGATTCGTAAGTGATTCTCGTGTTCCTCCTTCGTCTTAGAATAAATCAGGATATCGTCAATAAAGACGATTACGAAACGATCAAGATAGTCCTTAAAGACCCGATTCATCAAGTCCATAAAAGCAGCTGGGGCCTTTGTCAGTCCAAAAGGCATAACCAGAAACTCGTAATGGCCGTACCTCGTACTGAATGCGGTTTTAGGAACATCTACCTCCCTGATCTTCAACTGATGGTATCCCGAACGGAGGTCAATTTTCGAGAATACCGTGGCGCCCTGTAGTTGGTCGAACAGATCATCGATCCTCGGTAACGGATATTTATTCTTGATCGTGATCTTATTCAGCTCCCTATAGTCGATGCATAGTCGCATCGACCCGTCTTTCTTTCGTACGAATAAAACCGACGCTCCCCATGGCGAAAAACTGGGTTGAATAAACCCTTTTTGCAACAAGTCCTCTAGCTGTTCTTTTAACTCCTTCAGTTCATTCGGCGCTAGGCGATAAGGAGCTTTAGAAATTGGGGCGGACCCCGGCATCAGATCTATCGTAAACTGTATTTCTCGCTCAGGGGGTAACCCCGGGAGATCATCGGGAAATACATCAATATACTCATTAACTATCGGTACGTCCTTCAGTTCTGGCTGAGGTAACTCCTCTGCCTTCACCGCATATACTAGATAAGACTCACAAGCGGACCTCTCGTTGAGCCTTCAACGCAGATATTCGCAAAATACGACTCGAAGTAGTTTTTCCCGAAAAAGTGAACACCTCTTCTTCGGGCAGTTGAAATTTTACGACCTTCTTGTTGCAATCTATGATCGCTCCGTATTTCGAAAGTCAATCCATCCCAAAAATAACATCATAGTCGTTCATTGGAATCACAATCAGGTCGACGCTCAGATCTCTACCCTCAATGTTCACAGAACGTCCTCCCAGAACTTGGTTAGTGCGTGTCGGATCACCGTGTGGTAGGGTAACTATGTAATTGCACTCAGATAAGGTAGGAGGGACTCCCACCTTTTCCACATACTTGGCCGACACGAACGAATGTGTGGCCCCAGAGTCAATTAACACAGAAGTGGGCACGTTATAGATAGTCAACGTACTCGTTACTACAGAAGGATTCGCTTCGGCCTCTTCATTAGTCAGAGTAAAAACTCGTGCTGGCACTGGAGGGGTCGAATCAACGGTCGGTTCGGAACTTGAGGCACATTCTCATTGCAGTTCCTATCATAATGGCCGATCTTCCCACATCGGAAACATTGTGGGGTCGGGTTTGGTCTTGGTCCATAGCACATACCAGCATGGTAACGCCCACAATGTTGGCATTGAGTTGCAGCACCTAAGGGTCGGTTCGGAATGTTAAATGGCCCTTGGTTCGGTCTTGGTCTCCAATTCTGTTGACCTTGATGATTCCCACGATAGTTTGGTCCCTTGCCGAAGAATTGGCGTTTCTGGTTCCCTCCTCCTTGTTGTCCTTCTGATCTCCGTTTAGCATCCTGCGCCTTTGTAACCCTGCTCTCCGCCTGCTCAACTAGGATTGCTCGTTTAGCGATACGGGCATAAGTTTTCTCTTCCGTATCGTACATACTTACGCTCCGGAAGATCTCGGGTTTGAGACCCTCCAAGAAACGTTCTATCTTTAGCTCGTCAGTGGCCACGATATGTGGCGCAAACCTAGACAACTACTCGAATTTGCGGATGTAGTCTGCTACAGACATCCCTCCTTGTTTCAGATTGATAAACTCGTTCAACTTCTGTGCTCGATCTGGTGTCGTGAAGTACTTTCCTCGGAAGAGGGTCTTAAACCTCTCCCAGGTCATCATAGTGGGATCCTCGAGCACCTGGATGGTGTCCCACCAGTAGCCTGCGTTCCCACGTAACATGAAAGTGGGACAAGTCACCTTCTCAGTATCAGGAAGATGACTGACGCAGAACATATTTTCAATAGTTCTGAGCCAATCCTCCGCGTAGGTAGGATCGGCAGCCTCCTCGAACGAAGGGGGTTTAGCCTTCGGAACCTCTCCCCGGCAGCTTCCACACGTTCTATCCCCGGGGATGCATGACGTTCCGAGGAACCTTGACGATGAATGAGGTCGTTAATCTGATCTGACTGTCGTCGGATCAGATCGGTTAATTGATGGATAGTGGAGCGATCCTCATTCGGTGGCGATTCGGAACCCGCCCTACGACTATTTTCACTAACTTCTCTACGTGTCCTTGGCATTTTTAACTAGTTCTACAATCAGACATAGGAAACACATATATCGAATAACACGTAATCACATAATCGATTCTTAAACTTACAGGCCAGGCTGGTTCTCCAGGCTTTTGAGCGACAGTACATGGACAGTCTTCAGAATCTAAAGCCTACGCTCTCCTGTGGCGACCCTACTTTTCTAATTAGAATTAGTGGCGGATTTCCGCAACGCAAGCCGCGGAAGGCCCGTCTAATAAAAACTTTTTCCTAAAATAATATACATTATTATAACATACGTCTACATGGTCATCTCTATACACGGGCCGAAGCCCCAAAAATATCAAAAGAACAAAAAGCGCTAATGCCACTCCACAGGTCTTCATTCATGTCTCGCACCGCCCTCAAAAGTCCGTGGAGCACCGCCACCAGCCGCCTCAGTCTTAACGCGCATCAGCGTCAGATTCAGTACCTACAACACGTAAACACTGAGCAATTCGCCCAGTAGGTGAATAAAGTGCATGATGCAAGTGTGCACTCAACCCCAATCCCAATATCTCACAACATGATATAATGCCCACTCTTCTTTTCCCACATTCCTATTTCACACAACACAGGGCCCTAGGTTAGGCTCGACACCCTCGCGCGCAAAGACTACTGGGAGGCCACCCCCAAGTCTTGCGGCAGCCTACCCTGGTAGTGCACTGGACGATCACGCCAATGGCCTCCTACCGGGTCGCTCCGCACCAAAAGTATACACTGATAGTGCACTAGACGATCATGCCAATGGCCTCCTATCAGGTCACATCAATATCTCCGGCGGTATGCACCTCGGGACGGTCACGCCCGAGTAGACAGATCGATCACGCCTGTCTCCGCCAGGTGCCCAGTGAGCCCAACCTCGACTCCTCTAAGAGTCACCAATCACAAGCATCTCATTCTACCCCGTACGTCAATATCTCATACCACTACCGTCTCACTACGGTACAACCATCTCTCTCCCTGACGTGATATGCACGTGCCATGCATGTTCACAAAATCTCAAGGAAGCATGATTTAAATAAAACGTACGTAGACAGATAAAGCACATAAATCATGTAAGTCACGTAAATCATCGAATCACATGGAAACACATAAATTCACATTTGTGTTTACGTATGTAGATGGATGATCCACCTACCTGTCCTCCTGATATTGTCAGTCAAGAGATCTGGTGGAATCCGTAAATGTCGAACCTCTAAATAAATAAATTTTATTAGTATATGTGCTAGTTGTCGAAAACTCTAAAATTTATAAAAACCTAAAAATAATGAAATTTCTAAAAATAAATAAACCCTAAAATATTGAAAACCTTCGAAATAGCAAAATTCTAAAATACCGAAAATTTATTAATGAAAACACACTGTCGAAATCTTTTTCATATAATGTCGAGCATCATCATATCTCGACATTTTACCAATGTCGAGATCTTCTTGTCAAAATCTCACTAATGTCGACATCTTATCCCTATAAATGTCGAGATCTTCTATATCGATATCCTTAAGTAATGCCGATATCATACAAATGTCGAAATACAAATGTCGAGATCTATGAGCTTGCCGAGATCTTTGGTTAACTATCAGGGTCATATCAAGTTTTATAAACGTCGAGACACTACCACTTTTAAAAACATCTCGACATTTCGTATAAGGCAACTATTCCTAAAAATGTCGAAATCTAGTGATGTCGAGTTCCTATTAATGTCGACTTTTTATGATGCATCAAACAGCTCGAAATCTAACTATGGTAGGATACCATATCGAGATCTTCCAAGATCGTGCTTCTCCTAAAAACCCTAAAAACAGTATTTATTGAAATCATCTTCCAAGATTGTACTAATTCCAGAAAACTATACACCTTAAAACAATAAATTCCTAAAGAACCAACTAAACTATCGAAATCACCCCTTTTCAAAACCATGCTAAACCAGAAGGTGTACGGTCTAATCCTTAGGAAATATATAGTATTTTCGAAAATGATCAAAGTTTACATCTCGTCAGTTAACACTCATGATTACGAGTTAAAGTTCAAAGACCCTAAATCTTTCAAACATAATGAATTTCGAACTCCCCTAAGATCATCATCTAATTAAGTAAGGACATGTGTATGATAGACATGTATTTAAACAAGATTATTAAATTTCGAATTCTTAGCATACCGTAAGTTGTTGAGTGCCCGAGCTTGTTTGAAATTTCCTTCTCTAGTTTTGTTCGAGTTTCACTATTTCTCACATGAGGGTGTTCCTTTTCTTGATAAAATCGTGTATATTAGATAAGTATTATACCATCTTTAGCCATTAGTTGATGGGACAAGCTAGGGGTAACGTTAAGTTGCCTTGAGCATAAGTAACGTTGATCTTATCCTATATAATACTCTTGGGCCTTTGTTTAAATATAACTCTAGCCCATTTCCATGTATTCCATTATTATTATTATTATTATTATTATTATTATTATTATTATTATTTAACCTTTAGACTTCCTTTGAAAGTATTTAAATTTCATCACCAACTTCCTACTTAGCAAATCATATTATTAATTTACATCAAAATCCCGTTTTAAAACTTACGGGTATTACATGAAAGCACTGGGGAAGCAGTTGGCTTTAATCGGAAAGATGATGAGCAAGAAATACTTCAGGAAAAAGTCCTCATTCTCGGCCAACCGACTTCGGATCTCAAGCTCTAAGAACAAGGAACATGCACCAGAGAGCTCCGAAGTCAAGAACACTAAAGTGCCCAACAAGTGTTTCAACTGTGGCAAGCCTAGTCATTTTGCCCGAGAATGCACTCTTCCCGAGAAAAGAGATGCTAATTACTACTCCAAGAAGCTTCAACTCACGAAGCAGAAGGAAGAAGGAGTAGCCCTCATGGCAGAGCAGGACCACTGGCTCGAAGACACATCTAGTTCTGGACAAGAGAATCTTGCCCTCATGGCACGCCTTGGCAAAGACATTGACGCCGAAACACCCAATCAGATGGACGAAGATGGCGCATCCACCTCATCAGAAGAGATTCATCATGTGTGGTATCTCGACTCTGGTTGCGCCACACACATGACTGGAAAACAAGAGCTGAGCAACTACAAAAACCGACCAAACGGCAAAGTCAGATTCGGAAACAATGACTCAGCTCCCATTCTTGGATGTGGGGACATTATTTTGGACAATCGACAATAAAATATGTCTCTTATGTTGAAGGCCTCCGCCATAACTTGTTCAGCATAGGCCAATTCTGTGATAAAGGATTTCAAGTGGTCTTTCACGATGACCGGTGCTGAATTTTGGACAGTCAGGACATAGAACTCCTCTATGGACTTCGGAAATCCAACCTTTACACGATCAACCTGACGTCCGTGCGGCCCTCGACAGCTGTATGCCTTATCTCTCAGATTGATTTACAGAGGAACAGCTTATGGCATCAACGACTATCTCATCTGAATATGAAAGCTCTCCAACGCCTTTCTACGAAAAAGTTGGTTCGCGGTTTTCCAGCGAGCGTCTCATCATGTCAAGATAATTGTGTCTACTTCTCGGCCATTGGAACTAATCCACATGGACCTCTGTGGGCCAATGCAAACACAGAGTATCAGTGGACGCAAGTACGTGCTAGTGATCGTCGATGATTTCTCTCGCTACTTGGACAATGTTCCTCCGAACCAAAGATGAGACAGGGGACTTGATTATCAACTTTGTGAACACTACTCAAAATCTGCTGCAACAGACTATTCAAGTTATTCGAACAGACAACGGCACTGAGTTCAAGAATAAATACCTCAGTGAGTTTTATCAAAAACTTGGAATAAGTCAACAATTCTCAGCCGCAAAAACACCTCAACAAAATGGGGTTGTTGAAGGGAAAAACAGAACCCTAGTGGAAGCCGCTCGTACAATGCTGATCCATTCCGGACTTTCACACTTTCTTTGGGCTGAAGCAGTTAATACCGCCTGTTTTACCCAAAACATGACGGTGGTTCACAAACGGTTCAACAAGACTCCGTACCAGATTGTGAATAACAGAGTGCCGAACATCTCATTCCTTAAAGTCTTCGGGTGCGAGTGCTTTGTGGCGAACGAAAGAGAGTACCGTGCTAAGTTCGACCCTAAAGCATTCGAGGCAACTTTCGTCGGGTATTCTACAACATCAAAAGCGTACCGAGTATACATCAAGTCGAACCGAACAATTAAGGAAAGCTATAATGTCACTTTCCACGAAATGGCAGAAATGGCTCCTGCACACCTCAGTTCAAGACCCGTGCTAAACCCGTTGGCTTCTGAAGATAACACCTCAGAACCCGTATTCACTGGTATGTTGGCACAAAACCAACAGAAGATGGCAACAAATCAGCTATCACCGCCAGACGAAGCTCTGAGACTTGTGTTAGAAGACTTGGATTCCCTCTTTGAGCCATTACATCCGCCAGTTAACGTCAACCATACACCCGACGAGGCCGATGCACCAAGTTCTTCAACTGTCCCTACCACACCCGATTCAGATTTGCCACAGAATAATGAAGAACCTATCATGAGTGTTGAGGAAGAATCATCAGAGTCGTTCTCTCCAAATGCTGATTTGGAACTTCCTCACACAAATGAACAATCGGAGATCATTGGAAATCTAGACCCACAAATGGCTGATATATCTTCTTCAGCCTTGCCACATGAGTGCAAGTGGACTAGAGCCAACCCGGTTGATCAGATAATTGGTGATCTTTCGAGCGGAGTGAGGACAAGGCATCAACATAGTCTTTTCAGCTGCTTATTAAGCCAAAACGAACCCACTAAGGTATCAGACGCACTTCAAGACCCGGATTGGATAGTTGCAATGCAAGAGGAAATCAACCAAATTCGAACGTCTTCAAGTATGGAAATTAGTACCCCGCCCGCATGGGAAAACTATCATCGGAACAAAACGGGTATTCAAGAACAAAACGAATGAAGATGGCGAAGTGATTAGGAACAAGGCACGATTAGTTGCAAAGGGATACAACCAACAGGAAGGTATTGACTACGATGAAACATATGCTCATGTATCCCGGATAGAAGCCATTCGTCTCTTATTGGCTTATGCGGCTCACAAGGACTTCAAGGTCTATCAAATGGACGTTAAAACCACCTACTCGACGGCGTACTTAAAGAAGAAGTCTATGTCGCTCAGCCAGACGGCTTCATTGATCAAGAACATCCAGATCACGTCTATCGATTGGATAAAGCTCTTTAAGGATAAAACAAGCCCCACGTGCTTGGTACGATGTCTTGAGTGACTTCCTCGTAAATCTGGATTTATTAGAGGAACAATCGATACGACGCTCTTCATCAAATGGCAAGACAAGGATTTGATGGTCGTTCAAGTCTACGTCGACGACATCATTTTCGGTTCAACAAATCCACGGCTTTGCAAGAAGTTTGGAGATCTCATGAAGAGTAAGTTCGAAATGAGCCACAAGGAAGAGATGCAATTCTTTCTAGGACTTCAAGTCAGGCAGCTCGAAGATGGTATATTTATCAGTCAAACAAAATACTTTAAGGACATCCTGAAAAGGTTCCATCAAGATCAGAGCAAGCCTCTCAGCACTCCCATGTCCACAAGCTGCAAGTTGGATGCCGATCCCACAGGAAAATTTGGTCGACATCACACTCTATCGCAGTATAGTTGGACTCTTATCTACCTCACTTCTAGTCGATCGGATATCGTGTTTGCCACTTGTCTCTATGCCCGATTTCAAGCCGATCCCAAACAATCCCACATGCTCGCAGTGAAGCGTATCCTTCGCTACCTTAAGGGCACAACTACCTTAGGAATATGGTATCCTAATGGTACGAATTTCAAACTTATCAGCTATACTGACGCTGGTTATGCAGGTTGCCGAATGGACAGAAAAAGCACCTTAGGTGGCGCTCAATTTCTAGGCGAAAAGCTAGTCTGCTGGTCATCCAAAAAAGCAAAATTGCGTCTCAACCTCGACGGCTGAAGCTGAATACGTCGCAGCTGCCAGCTGTTGCTCTCAGATGCTATGGATGCGGACTCAGCTTCGCGACTATGGGTACATTATAAATAATATACCCATATATAGTGATAGCCGAAGTGCCATTGCGATTACGTGCAATCCTGTTCACCATTCACGCACGAAACACATAGACATTAGATATCACTTTATTAAAGATCACGTAGAAAAAGGCACAATTGAAATGTACTTTTTGAACACGGAATATCAACTAGCCGACATTTTCACCAAGGCATTGGATGAAAAACGATTCCAATTCCTTGTCGGAAAAATTAGGCATGCTGAATCTTCCGTGATATGTGCATTACCTGATCTTTTGTGCTATTAGATTCTCTATTCTATGTGTTTCCTATGCTTACATGTTTTATCTTGCGTGAATATAATAAATTAAAATTTATATAAAAATACTATACATATACCTATAGTATAGGGGAATGACGAAATCTTTAGGATGCTCGATCTACATCATAATCAGATTTCCCTGGCATGCGATTGATTGCTTACTTAATTTTTGCCAGTCTAAGTCGCATTCTTGTGTCCAAAGCTCAGATAGTTTGCTCCACTAGACACAACGCCACTTTACATAAGTGAGGATTCTGGACTGTTATTTTTCCTTTCTATTGATCTATTCTTGAGCGAGTCACACATCAATTGCTTGTCTTAACTAGTGATTCTTGGCTTCATACTCGTCTTTCGTTAGATCCTTAGGAAAATGATTAGAGCACTTAGGAAATTCCTCACTTGGCCTTAAATATAGAAAATCTCAATCCTTTAATACAACCTTTAGTCATCCATTTTGAGTCTTCTCCAATATCATTTTCTTCACTTGAAAATCCTTTGAGCCTTCAACCAACACCTAAGTCTTCGATGGGATATTCAATCGAGAAAAGGAGGGGGAGAAAAAGAGACGACAAAGAAAAAGATGACAAAAGAAGGTGGAAACGCACACGAGGAATGCTCAACGCATAAAAAACAGTCCAAAAGAATCTTTTTCCTCGACAATCACAATCTCATATCATTAGAAGGGGATATGGATCTTGCTGCGAACTTCTCCATCGATAATCTCGTACACTCGTCAGAACGGCTGGGAAAGAGGAGCACCACGAATTGAACTTCTCCAACGATAATCTGATCTTATATCGAGACAACAAGAAGAGGAGTGAGGCCTTGGGTTCGAATTCCATAACTGCGAACTTCTTCAAATTGATAATCTCTGAAACCCCTCACTAGGGATTAAGAGAAAAGGATCGCAGTATCGGCCCGAGAACGAATAAGAAGAACTTCGCCTTAGACAATACTAATAATACTATTAATATATACAATTAAAATATATATATATATATATTTATATATATATATATATTTATATATTTATATTGCACATTGTGAATGCATGTTTAACTTACATTGGTACGGAATTGATTAAAATGCGACTTTACTTGTTTATGCTCATACCCTCCTGCAACATTTTAAATACATGATTTGGGGACCATGTATCTAAGTGAAATTGCCTAAATTGCGTATAATAATGATTGCTACTTGTATTGATTTGCTTGATTACGTAATAAATCGATACATGTGCACTATTTGAGGGGGAGCATTTACAATGATTCCATGTTTTGAGCTCCAAATATTTTTGATGTTCTTTTCTTTAAGTGTTGCAGAAATTTTCATTCTAAGAATTGCTTTGGTCAATGCTTAAATAAGGAGGACCTCACAAACTTTCATGCTCGTGACCTCAAGACATTGATAAAACAATACAGAGGGAGCCTTGGTAGATCAATTACTTCTTGATTAACTCTAACATTCTCGACATTTTGCTCTAAATGCAGATTATTGAAGATCGATTTTGGAGCCGGATGTCACTTCTTAGAAAATACAGGGAGTTAATTGCATTTTCGTTTAAAATTAGGAGTAATTCCGTGGTTTATTCTTAAAATTTAGGATCAATCTGAAATATTAAGGTAAACTTACTATCGAGAAATACGGGCGAATTTGCAATTTTCAATCGCAGCGTCTCGAGCGCAAATTAATTTGGGACCAGATTGTAATTTTCGCCTTCATATTGTCGAGCGAAAATTAAAAATAGGAACCAAAAAGATTTTCGATCGGAATTGTCGAGCGAAAATTCAAACAGTAACCAAAACAAATTTCTCGATCGTAAGTTTCTCGATTGCAAATAGTAGTGGGCTTAATTCTCTAAGTATCGAAAATGTCTAATCAGCCCAAATTAAACGAAATCATTAGTTTGCAGTCGAAAATCCCTAAAATCACGCAAAACCCTCGATCGCAAAACTCAACAGTCAAATTTTCTCGCGAAAAACTTTTCTCTCAAAAGACGAACGTCAAAATCTTCAAAATATTTCAATCTTTCAACTAATTTTTGTCTTTTGAAGGTAGATTTGACTTCCTTTAGGGTTTTTCGTGCATTTAAACTAGATTTGCGTCTATATTTTGGAATATTTCATTTGATTCTGTGATTATTTCTCGACTGTTCATATTCTGAGAACTCAAACACTTGCTTGCAGTATTTTAGACCTTCTCTAAGTTTAATCTAGGTTAAAAACTGCATAATAGGCTAGTTTCGATGCTTCTTGATCGTTGTGAGTGAATATAACTTTGATTTTCTGCGTTATTAGTGTTCGATTGAAGTTAGGGCTGAACTGGAGTTTAAAGGTTTAAACGCATCAAATAACTTTCTCGCTCACAAACAGTGAAAATTGAAATTCGATTTGATTAAGTCAATGTTTGAATCGTAAAAGATCTTCGATCGCAAATATTTTCAAGTTAGTCACTACGATAAATAACGCTGATTGAAAAATAATTACAATCGAGAAATCGAATTTGGATTTTATGCGAGCGAAATATTACGGAGAGGAATAGATAAAATAGATGCAATCCATTTCAAAAATTTCGAGCGCAAAACTTACAGTTGAAAATTTCGATTTCAATCTTGTTCTCGATCGAAAATTTTAAGCGGCGAAAAATTATTTTTTCTCTTTTCAATAAAATTTCTCGATCGTAAAAACACGCCGCAAAACTTTGATCGATTGAAAATTTTCTCGATGGTTGACTTAGTCTCTAATTGAAAATTTTCTCGATCGAAAAACTTCGCAGCGAAAAACCTCTTCAAATCGAAACATTTTCTCGCTCGTTAATTTCCATAGCGAAAAAGTTTATTCACGCGCGGAAAAATTTCTCGATCGTAAATTTACTTGGAAATCTAATTTCTCGATCGTAAATTTACACGGAAATTTTTCTTGATCGTAAAATTTCTCGGCTACAGTTTCGCATCTTGAGTTCAAACACTTAGAAATTTTCTAAGTCCTTACTCTCCACTGTAGCTTTCAATAGCGAATAAAATTTTCGATCGCTAAAATAAACGGATATCTTGATTTCAATTTTACGTGCGAAAAATTTCACGGAGTGAACAGTGGCTCTAAACACTTAGAAAATTTTAGACTAAATTTTCATATGACTCTTATTCATAGGTCAAAATATTTTTTTCACTCTCGTATACCTATGTGCCAATCCATACATTCTTCAAATTAATTTCGACTCAAATTTTGGAACTAATGATTCACATTTCTTATGTGGATTTCAGATGGATCACTACCCTACATATAATCACATCTACGAGAAGGCCTTATATCTCAACGTCCACGACACGAACTTCCAGTTCGACCTGACTACCTTTTGGTGTCCAGATGACATCATCGTGTCCATCTTGCAAGGCCATCCACTATGGCATGCACTAACAGTGACGGCATCAGTGCCGATGGTCTACCTCCAGTAGTTTTGGGGGATGCTCAAGAGCCTCATCTTGGACGGGGCATACCACTTTACCACGGTTGTCGGGACGAGGCACATCTGCATGAGCAAGAACGAGTTCAGAGTTCTCCTCGACCTCCCTCACAGCCAAAACTACAACCCCCTCCCATCAGATACAGAACTAGTGCATGATTTCCTCCAGATGGGGTACCGTCCGCCGCTCACCAAGCTAGCTCAGATGCAGAGCAACGGGATTCCCCATCCATGGAAGACACTATTCGGGATTAACAACAAGTGTCTATCCCTGAAGCACACAGGCTTCGACAAAGCCAACGGCCACATCCTCCGGATATTTCACGGAGTCGTGTTCTCGCGGAATTATGATTTTGCTCAACTGATGTGGAACCACCTCGCAGAGCAGATCAGACAAAAAGAGGACAAAAGGTCCAAGAACGTACCGTATGCGAGAAGGATCTCCGTCATCATCCGCCAACAAATGAAGATGCACGAGCAGAACATTCCTCGCTTGCCTCCAGGAGGAAAATATAAGCCACCAAGGCTCAAGTTCTTCCACAACCCACGGCTGGTGGACCTAGCTCAGCCTTCGATGCCCATTCCACTCAACCTTCTTCGGCTCCCGACCCCCCGGGAGCTGAATATCAGAGATACTGTCTGGAACATCACCTTAATGAGCAAATGATTCGAGGGCCTTCGACAGATTTCCAAGTAAGCCCTCCACATCAGCAACAACAGTCTAGTCATGAGGACATGATGATTGATGAATTCGCTCAGGAACTAGAGCTGGAGCCTCCAACTCACGAGGAGCCAATGCCTGACTTAGATGCCACGCTGATCGATGTTGTGGCTGCAGAGCTGGAACAAGAGGCTCCAGCAGAAATGCTTCAAGTGGAAGTGCCCATACATATTGGCGTGCTTGAAGAGGCTATCGAGGAGGTTCCTCTACAAGAAGCACAGCTCGAGGCAGAAATGGTCCAAAGCTCTCTTCCACAAGTGATGGAACAGGCTCGTGAGGACATTGACCGAGAACCTTCTCCTCACACAGCCACCTCATTAGACACGGAGTTCGATGAGGAGATCAGATTGATAGGGCGGACTCCCAGACGACTTAGCATACAACTCGAGTCCCTCTTCCCCACCGTCACTGAACAATCAGACACAACACAAACCATAACTACAAGTGTTGCGGACCCTTCATCGCTCAATCTTGAGCCGCAACACATCCTACCGGTGTCTGGTTCGCAGGCCCAGCCCGAGCCTGCCGAAACACCCATAGAGGAGAATCTTCAAGATTCGACTCGAGGATTGGGTGGAAGTCTCATACAATCACAACCTCAAGTGACTGTGAGCCAACCCGAGGAGCCGGTGTTTGCTCAAGGGTTGATAACAGGCGACATCAGTCGTCCTGGAACATCCGAGGAGGCGTCCGCCCCATTTGTGACTGAAAACCACCTCAAAGCCGCCCTCTCCTCAGCATTTGGATCTTTCGAAGACAAGATTATGGAGAGCGTGCGTACGACTATCGAGACGTCCCGTCAAGATCGAGGGAAAGCATCCTCATCAACCTATACACCATCCCAATCACCCAGCTCCATGATATTCTGCTATCCCACCTCACTGGTCCCACCCTCCGGTCGCCTCAGGAGGAATCACTCTATAGGCGACTGGTGGACCATCCTGAGCCACCAACCCAAACAAGCCGAGGCCAAAGTTCCCAATCCAGACGAAAACATGACGATCCTGACGATCAGGATCCTCATGAGGGGGAGAAGAGGCCAAGAACTGAAACGACGAGTGGCCAAGGACAAGGCTCGGGCGCAACGCAAACAAGCACTGGAGCAGGTGAAATCCAAACCCAAACCCAAACACAAACCACCCACACCACACACCACACCACCACTCTAACCCATATCGACCCACGAACCTTTCACCTACGGACGCCTCCGCCCACATCACTGATTCTGACAAGCCCCTTGCTTCCGAAAGAAGAAGCAAGTGCCTCGATGCTCGTAGGCCTAACATCTACTCAAGCTACTCCCTCAGTCGCTCCAGACCAACCGGGGCCCCTCACGACATGGCGTCAATCCACACGAGGTTCCAAATACATCTTCGAAGGACAGTGGATGACCCATTCCATGCTCGAGGAGCATCAAAGACAACGGCTTCAGGACGTTCGACACATCCTACAACAAGCCTCCGTAGACCTCGTGATCATAGAAAATGACGAGCTTCAGGAAGGTGAAGACTACCAACAAGATATCCCAAGGCTATCAGAGTTGATCGCGCAACGAGCGGCTTCCCCCACAAGACTAACGCCAGGGATCATTCGGATCAACACGCCGTGTGAGAACATTCGAATAGAAATTCCTTTCCTTGAAGAAGTTTGTGAAAACATTTGGAGGTCACCGGACAGAGTTAAGAAGCCGAACGAGTTCGAGCTGAGAGGGATCTCTCACTGGGATCAGCAGAAGAGGATGACCTACCTCTGGATGCTGACCAAACTTGGACCTGATGTAAGGCTGGGGATGACTAAAGAACAAGTCAAGAGCCACTATAAGAGTCTCTCCCCAATATGCCAACTACTCAGCGTCTACTGTGTAAAAGGAGGACTTCCAACACTTCACTTCACCATCGAGCGAGTAGATAGAACTCGAGAAGATCTAAGCGAGAGTGACCTACCGTACATCCCTGCTGAAGAAGTATACAACCTATATCAGTTGTATGTGGAGAAGTACAAAGGTCCTCAAGGCTTCATCAAGAAAGAAGGACTCGAGGGATGCTACCGGTTCATGCTGCGCCAAGTCAAGTACTTCGCCGCACACGACCTTTAGATGGCTCTGGAGAGCAACATGAAGAAGGTTAACATGACCGCCGCTCAACAAAGGACCTGAGATCGAAGGGCTTCCCAACAATCACGTGCACATCAGCTAGTCCTAGGCATCACCTACCATAATCCAATAGCTAAGAAGAATAGGTTGATGCTGAAAACTGAGATTCATAAGTTTTGCGATGGGACGCGCAAGGTCATCAGGAAAAACATGAGCAGAGGTTGGAAGAAATCAATAGAGATACAATGCTGAGGATCCACAGGTTCGTGAGAGAACAGCCGCTCCTAATGGAACTACTAGAAGATATCGAGGAGCGACTGGAGCTAAGAAATACGCTCAGGAACTTTGAGCATGCGCTGGGCTTGCGTAGATCATACTATGCCCGACGAGGACAAACGGCGCGGAGACGCAATCAAGCACATAGGGGGAGATTGTAGAGTATCAATTTTAATTGTGCTTGATTTCATTAGTTGTTCTTGTAATTAGCGGCTTTATTTGTATTAGTCCATAGATTAGGACTAGTAATTTATACCAAGTTTGTTTGGTATAAATACTTGTACAAACATTGTGCTTAATACAGAAAATAAGAGAATCTATCCAAAAGGCTATCGAATTCATTTCTAGAGAGAGAAACTCAGAAAACATCATCTAAAGGAATTCTCTCTCGTGTTCTTCATCGAAGGTTTTCGATCGAATTTCAATTTAAATCATTTTAATCGATTTCCTTAGAATTCATGCCTAGGATTGATTGAGTTGACAATAGAGGACCAAACACATTCTAAAACAAATGTGACTAGGAAGACCTATAGGAATCAAGATCCAGCCATTAAAAAGGCTTATAGCGCTATTCATGCTTGCTCTCACCTAAGATATCTTGTAAAAATCGAATCCCCCAAGCATCTTAGGAGATTAGCAACTGAAAAGATCTTTTCCTCGTCAAACCTACCAAAACATTTGTTCGCGCTGAAATTATTTTTCCCTATCAGGTTCAATCCAAATGGGTTCCCAAAACTCCGCCCAAGAAAACTAAAGCCGGAAAGGCCAAGTCTTCTACAAGGGGCAAACCCAAATCAACTTTTATGAAGATGACTTGGGTCGCTAAAACTCCTACATGCACTAATTTAGGAACCATATCTGAACCAACACCTAAAGCTGCTAATCTGCAAGGACCCATTTATAAGTGGGTACCTAAAGCGCTCTAATTGTTTTTGCAGATCCATCATGTGTGGTACCTCGACTCTGGTTGCTCCACACACATGACGGGAATACAAGAGTTGCTGAGCAACTACAAAAACTGACCGAATGGAAAAGTCAGATTCGGAAACAACGACTCAGCCCCCATACTAGGATTTGGGGACACATTCTGGAAAATCTGACGATTAAGGATGTCTCTTACGTCGAAGGACTCCGCCATAACTTGTTCAGCATAGGCCAATTCTGTGACAAAGGATTCCGGGTGGTCTTTTTGCTGACCGGTGCAGAATATTGCACAGTCAGAACAAAGAACTCCTCCAATGATTTTGGAAATCAAATCTGTACATGATCAACCTGATGTCCGTACGGCCTTCGACAATTGTTTGCCTCATCTCTTAGACTGTAATACATAGGAACAGCTTATGGCATCAACGCATGTCTCATCTCAACAATAAAGCTCTTCAACGCTTTCGACGAAAAAGTTGGTCCACGGTCTTCCAACTATAGTATTACAGAAATAGCATCAATGTTCGGCGTGCGAATTGGGAAAAATGAAGCGGGCATCTCATCAAATTAAACAGATTGCCTCTACTTCTCGTCCACTGGAACTGCTTCACATGGACTGTGGGCCAATGCAAACACAGAGTATTAGTGGACGCAAGTACATTCTGGTCATTGTTGATGACTTCTCTCACTACACTTGGACAAAGTTACTCCGAAATAAAGATGAGACAGGGGACGTGATAGTTAATTTTCTGAACACTACTCAGAATTTGCTGCAACAAACCATCCAAGTCATCCGAACAGATAACTGCACTGAGTTCAAGAACAAGTATCTCAGTAAATTTTATCAGACACTTGGCATAAGTAAGCAATTCTCAGTCGCTAAGACGCCTCAATAGAACGGGGTCGTTGAAAGGAAGAACAGGACTCTAGTGGAAGCTGCCCGTACAATGCTGATCCATTCCGGCCTCCCACATTTCCCTTTGGGCTGAAGCAGTAAATACCGCCAGTTTCACACAGAACAAGACGATGGTTCACAAGCGCTTTGATAAGACTCCGTACGAAATAATAAACAAGCGAGTACCCAATATCTCATTCTTTAAGGTCTTCGGGTGCAAGTGCTTTGTGGCGAATAAAAGAGAGCAACGCGCTAAGTTCGACCCTAAAGCATTCGAAGCTACATTCATCGGGTATTCATCAACGTCAAAGGCGTACCGCATTTACATTAAGTCCAACCGATCAATCAAAAAAGCTACAACATCACTTTCCCACGAAGTGGCAGAAATGGCTCCTGCACACCTCAGTTCAGGACCCGTGTCAAACTCGATGGCTTCTGAAAATGACAGTTCAGAACCCGTATACACTGGTGTGTTGGCACAAAACCAACAGAAGATGGCGACAACTCCAGATTCAACGTCTGGAAAAGCACTGAAACTTGCGTTGGAAGATTTGGACTCTCTCTTTGAGCCCGTATATCGGCCAGAAACCATTACTGCTACACCTTTAGTGGAGCCCCCACTCAACGAGGCCGACGTACCGAGCTCTTCAAATGTCCCGACCTCACCCGATTCAGAATTACCACATATCAATGAAGAACCTACAATAGTCAATGGGGAAGTCTCATCAGAATCACTCAATCCAAGTGCAGAATCTGACTTACCTCAATCGAATGAACAACCTGAAATCATTGGAAGTCTCAATCCACAAATGGCCGATGCGTCTAGCTCTGCACTACCTCATGAGCGGAAGTGGACTCGAGCACATCCGACTGATCAGATTATTGGTGATCCTTTGCCTGGAGTACAGACACGTCATCAACACAGTCTATTCAGCTGCTTCTTAAGCTAAAATGAGCCAACCAAGGTAGCAGACGCACTAAGAGACCCGGATTGGGTAATAGCAATGCAAGATGAAATCAACCAATTCGAGCGTCTTCAAGTGTGGTCCCTAGTACCCCGTCCGCATAAACAATCATCGGGACGAAATGGGTATTTAAGAACAAGAAAAAATGAAGATGGCGAAGTGATTAGCAATAAAGTGAAATTGGTTGCGAAGGGCTATAACCAACAGGAAGGAATTGACTACGACGAGACGTATGCTCATGTTGCCCGAATCGAAGCCATTCGTCTTCTCCTGGCTTATGTGGCTCATAAAGACTTCAAAGTCTACCAAATGGATGTTAAGACCGCCTTTCTTAACGGCGTGCTAAAAGAGGAAGTCTATGTCGTTCAGCCAGAAGGCTTCGTTGATCAAGAACATCCCGATCACGTCTATCGATTGGATAAAGCTCTCTACGGACAGAAACAAGCTCCACGTGCTTGGTATGACGTTTTGAGTGACTTTCTCGTCAAATCTGGATTTATTCGAGGAACAATCGATACGACCCTCTTCATATAATGGCAAAACAAAGATTTGATGGTCGTCCAAGTTTATGTCGAGGACATCATCTTCGGATCAACTATTCCACGGCTATGCAAGAGATTTGGAGATTTGATAAAGAGCAAATTTGAAATGAGTCACATGGGAGAGATGCAGTTCTTCCTAAGACTTCAAGTGAGGCAGCTCGATGATGGGATATTCATCAGTCAAACTAAATACATCAAGGACATTTTGAAGAAATTCCATCAAGATCAGATCAAGCCGATAAGCACTCCCATGTCCACAAGCTGCAAATTGGATGCCGATTCCACTGGAAAAGCGGTCGACATCACATTATATTGCAAATCATCGGCTCTCTTCTCTATCTCACCTCAAGCCGGCCAGACATCATGTTTGCCACATGTCTGTGCGCTCGTTTCCAAGCCGACCCAAAGAATCTCGCATGCTTGCGGTCAAGCGGATTCTTTGCTACCTAAAGGGCACCTCGACTTTAGGTTTATGGTACCCTAAAGGCACAAACTTCAAATAATTGGTTACACTGATGCTGATTATACAGGTTGCCGAATGGACAGGGAAAGTGCATCCGGTGGCGCTCAATTTCTTGGCAAAAAGCTAGTCTTCCGGTCCTCGAAGAAACAAAACTGTGTTTCGACATCGACGGCCGAGGCAGAATACGTCGCGGCTGCAGCTGTTGCTCGCAAATGCTATGGATGTGGACTCAGCTTCGCGATTATGGGTACAATCTAAATAATATACCCATTTATAGCGATAGTGAAAGTGCCATTGCGATTACATGTAATCCTGTTCACCACTCACGCACAAAACACGTAGACATACGATATCACTTCATCAAAGATCACGTCGAAAAGGCACCATTGACATGTATTTTGTGAACACGGAATATCAACTAGCTGACATTTTCACCAAGGCATTGGATGAAAAACGATTCCAATTCCTTGTCTGAAAATTAGGCATGTTGAACCTTCCGTGATTTGTGCATTATGTGATCCTATGTGCTTTCACATGTTCTATGATGTGTTTTCTATACTTAAAAAGACTATATCTTGCGTGAAATATTTAAAAAAATATATAAAAATAATTATACTTGAAAACTACAAAAAATAGCATACATATAAGTATAATATTGGGGGGCATGACGATATCTTTAGGATGGTCGATCTACGTCACGAATAGAATTCACTGACATGAGTCTGATTACTTGCTTAAATTGTCAGTCTAAGTCGCATTCTTATGTCTCAAGGTATTGAGTTTGTTCCACTAAGACACAAAGCCACTTCATATAAGTGAGGTTTCTAGCCTGTTATTTCTCGCCGGATCTATTTCTTGAGTGAGTCACATAATAATTGCTTGTCATTAACTAGTGATTCTTGGCCTCATACTTGCCTTGTAATAGATCGTTCCGAAAATGATTAGGGCACTTAGGAAATTCCTCACTTGGCCATATATAAATTTTCATTCCTTTAAACTGTCTTTCCTCATCCATTTTGAGCCTTCAACAAATTCCATTTCTTCAATTGAAAACCCCTTTAAGCCTTCAAACAGACAAGTTAATGATCTCGATGGGATATTCAATCAAGAAAAGGAGGGGGAGAAAAACTAGACGACAAAGAAAAAAATCACAAAAGAAGGAGAAAAACACACACGAGGAATGCTCAACGCACAAAAAGCAGATCAAAAGAACCTGCCTCTCAACTATCACTCTCAAAACATTAAGACAGAGGCATGGATCTTGCTGTGAACTTCTCCATCGATAATCTCGTACACTCGTCAGAACGGCTGGAAAGAGGAGCGCCTAGAAGTGAACTTCCCCAACGATAATCCGGTCTTATATCTAGACAACGAGAAGAGGAGCACGGCCTTCGTTTCAAATTCCCTAACCATGAATTTTTTCAAATCGATAATCTATGAAACATCTCTAGGGAATAAGAGAAAAGGAGCATGGTATCGGCCCGAGAACGAACAAGAAGAACTTCGCCTTAGATAATCTCTCAGCCTCGTAGAGAAGCGGAGCTTCAGCTTGAGCAAGTGCAGACGAATATGAAGAATATTGAAGGATGAGAGTGAAAAGACGAAAGAGAAAAATGCCGGAGAAAAGGAGAACGACAAAGAAACGGAAGATGACATAAAGCTTATTTTTCCCCAAAATTATCCTTCCCTTCTAATTCAGAGCCAAATTAAAATCCTTCAAAGTCCCTTTGATTCCAAATCGACGGTCTCTTGCAAAGGCACAATGACTAAAAGCACTTTGATCATAGGCATTTTGACTTAATATGACATGTGTTGACTTGTGCGATATAAATATAAAATCCCTAGTCAAAAAATTAAATAAGTGCTAGAGCGAACCTAGTGAGAGTTGTCGAATGGATCATTCTCTGAAACTAGGACTTTAGTTGGCTGACATGACTTGACGGCATTAAAATCTTTCAACTGTCGTGTGAATTTTTAGGCGTGACAATGATTGTAGCAAAATAATCCGACCCCATACTATTAATAAGAAATAGTATATTAATTAATTTGCATAAGAATAATAATAATAATATTATAATAATAATATAGTTCTAATCGCACATTTTGAATGGATATTTAATTTGCATTGGTATTGAATTGATTTAAATGCGAATATTTGATTTTGCACATACCCTCGCGTAAATCTTTATTACATGTTTAGGGGACATGTATCTAGTCTAAAGTGATTAACTGCGTGTTATAATGATTGTTACTTGTATTGATTTGTATGATTACGTGATAAATCGATATAAGTGCACTATTTGAGGGGGGAGCATTTACAAAAATTATGCCTTGAACTCCAAATTATTTTGATGATCTTTCTCTAAGTGTTGCAGAAACGATGATGAGGATTTCACGAGTTTATATCGACTTGGAGTACACGGCAGTGGTTCAAATGTTGGTTGGTTAAATATTTGGATCGTTAACATGTTTTACGGATTTGAATTTAACCAATTTATCTCAAAAATATTTTTCAAGGGGAAGCAAATAAAAAAATTGCTTCCAAAATTAACTCTAACATTTTCGACATATGTGGCTTTAAGCATTGCAGATCGAAGACGGAGCCAGATGTCATCAACCAGAATTACAGGGAGTTAATTTGAGATTATTTTCATATGTAGGGGAGCAATTATGTGGTTTACTCTTAAACTTAGGATCAATCTGAAAAACATATAAAAACTTACCATCGAGAAATTTGGGCGAATTTTGCAATTTTCAATCGCAGCCTCTCGAGCGAAAATTGATTTGGGACCAAGTTGTAATTTTTGCCTTCATATTGACGAGCGAAATTAAACAGGAAACCAAATAATTCTCGATCAGAACTGACGAGCGAAAATTAAACAGTACCCAAAGAAAAGTTCTCGATCGTAAATTTCGCTATCACAAACAGTAATGGGCTTTAAATCACTAAGTCTCGTAAAACATCTAATCAGCCCAATTAAACGAAATCATTACTTGCAGTCGAAAATCCCTAAATACACGCTAAAACCCTCGATCGCAAAATTCAACAGTCAAATTTTCGTGCGAAAAAACTTTTCTCTCAAAAGACGAACGTAAAAATCTTTAAATCTTTCGATCTTTCCTCTGATTTTCGTCTTTAGAAGGTAGATTTGACTTCTTTTAGGAATTATCGTGTGTTTAAACTTCATATGCATCTGTATTTTAAAATATTTCGCATGTTTCTGTGTTATTTTCTCGACTGTTCAGATTCTGAGAACTCGAATGCTTGATTGCAGTGTTTTCCAATATCTATGTATAATCTAGGTTAAAAATTGCATATTAAGATAGTTTCGAAGTCTCTTGATCGTTATATGGTAGATTGTGTTGATTCTCTGCGTTATTTGAGTTCGATTGCAAGAACAACTAAAACTGGGATTTTACAATTTGAAGGCGTCGAAGAACTTTTTCGCTCGCAAACAGTGTCAATTGAATTTCAACTGTTCTACTGTTTGCACTGTAAAAGTGTTTCGATCGCTAAACTTTTTGACTTAGTTGTTAAGAAAGATAACGTAGATTGAAAATTAATTACAATCGAGAATTTGAATTTGGATCTTATGCGAGCGAAAGATTACTGAATGAAATAGATCTAATAGATGCAAAATAAATTTCGAGCGCAAAATTTACAATCGCAAATAAAAATTTCGATTTCGATTTCATTTTCGATCAAAAATTTTAGCGGCGATAAAATTAATTTTTCGACTATAAAATTTCTCGATCGCAAACATGCACAGTAATGAATTTTATCGATCGAAAATTTTTGCGGAGAGTCACTAGTTTCTCGCTGTCAATTTTCTCGATCATAAAATTCCATAGCGAAAAACCATTTTAAAATCGAAATACTTTCTCGCTCGAAAACTTTCACAGCGAAAAATTTTATTCACGCGCGAAAAATTTCTCGACAGTAAATTTACGCAGAAATTTCATTTCTCGATCGTAAATTTACACGGAAATTTTTCTCGATCGTAAAATTTCTCGGCTACAGTACTGTATCATAAGTTCAAAAACTTAGAAAAGTTTCTAAGTCCTTCTCGCGCGATAAATAGCACGGAGTGAACAGTGCTTAAACACATAGAAAATTTTCGACTTCTATAAGGCGAACATACTTGTGTCGAAATATACTTATCTATTATTATGGTTTGATAAATTCCATAATACGAATGTATTCAAATATGCTATGACATGATCTATTATTATGGTTTTATATTCAAAATTTCGACTCAAAATAACGATCTTGAACTAATGGTTTACATTTCTTATTTGTATTTCAGATGGATCACTATCCTACACACAATCACATCTATGAGAAGGCCATGTACCTCAACGTACACGACACCAATTTCCAGCTCGTGGTGTCTATACTAAAAGGCCATCCCTTGTGGCATGCTCTTACGGTGACGGCCTCAGTGCCGATGGTTTACCTCCAACAATTCCGGGGGATGATTAAGAGCCACGTCATTGAAGGGGCATACAGCTTCACAACGGTGATAGGGACGAGGCACATTAATATGAACAAAAATGACTTCAGTCTTATCCTCGACCTCCCCTACAGCCCAAACTACGACCCCTTCCTACTGACACGGAGCTCGTGCATGACTTCCTTCAGATGGGATACCGTCCGCCACTGGCCAAGCTTGGTCAAGTGTAGAGCAACGGGATCCCTCATCCGTGGAAGACACATTTTGGAATCATAAATAAATGTCTATCCCCGAAGCATGCCGGCTTCGACAAAGGCAACGGCAACAATCTGAGGATTTTCCATGGAATCGCCTTCTCGCGGAATTACGATTTCGCTCAACTGATCTGGAATGATCTACCCGAGCAGATCAGGCAAAAGGAAAACAAACGCTCAAGAATGTGCCGTATGCCCGGTAGTTCTCCGTCATCATCCGACAATAATGTAGATGTATGAGCAGAACATCCCTCGTCTACCTCCTGGAGGAATTATCAACCACCAAGCTCAAATTTTTCGACAACCCCAAGCTCACGGACTTAGTACAGCCATCCATGGCCATCCCGTTCGAGCTGATGCGTCTCGCCGACCCCACGGGAAACGAATATCAGAGATACTTTCGGGAACATCATTTTACAGAGCAAATGATTCGAGGGCCCCCGTTTCCAAGTGAGCCCTCAACCACAACACTCAAGTCCTGAAGCAACAATGATCGATGCTGTAGCTCAGGAGCTTGAACAGGAGCCCCAGTCCAAGAAGCTCAGCTACCAGATCCAGAAGCCATAATGATCGACGAGGTGGCTCTCCAAATGGAAGCTGAAGATCAAGAGGAAGTGCCCATCACGGTAGGAGTGCTCGAAGAGTCCATTGGAGAGGTTCTTTAACAAGCAGCACAGCCCGAGGCAGAAAAGGGCAAAGCTCACTTTCCTCAGGTGACGGAACAAGCACGTGAGGATGATGCTCGTGAACTTACCCCTCACACGGCTACCTCATCAGACACTGAGTCAGATGAGGAGATCAGTTTGATGAGGAGGACTCCAAGGCGACTCAGTGTTCAACTCGAGTTCCTCTTCACCTCCATCACCACCACACCAGACATCGCTCCGATCGTCACTACAAGTGCTGCAGACCACTCTTCGCTCAATCTTGAGCCGCCGCACATCACACCGGTGTCTGGTTCACAGGTTCAATCAGAACCTGCCGCAACACCCATAGAGGACAATCCTAGTGATTCACCTCAAGGATTGGGTGGAAGTCTCGAACAGTCACAACCTCAAGTGACTCCGAGCCAACCTGAGGAGCAGGTGTTCGCTCAAGGGTTGTCAACAGGCGACATCAGTCGTCCTAGTCCATCATCGACGGAGGCGTCCTGTGGCGCCCCGCCATCTACTTACCATTTCTAATGCTAACTTACGTGGCTAAAGTCAGTTTAAAATAAATAATATGCGAAAACGTGGGTAAAATTTTTCCTTTTATATAAAGGAATTCGTTCTGTACAAGCCAAAATATCGCTCCCAACCTATTACATAGGATGGTTTCATAATTCCAACAAAAGAAACCCTATTCCTGCCCCACGGGTCGCATTCATGTACACACCACCCTCAACAGTCGTTGGAAGCTTCAAAAGATAGCCTTGCCGTCATAAGCGATCACATACCGTGGTCGCGCGTACCTACAACACATAATATTGGATGAGCTATAAAGCTCAGTAAGTAGGAATAATGCATGCCGTGCACGTGTCTCATTTGCAAAGGCATCCGCGCCAATGCATTCAGACCCTACTAGGATCAAACTAAATCTCATATCTCTCAGGGCCCTCGACTGACTTACTATGCACCATTTTCAGAGCTCAATTCCAATAAGGATAATGGTCCAGCAATCCACAAGGGTGACGAACCATAAAATATCAGTCATGCATTTCGGCCAATTCGCACTGGGATGCATGACGGCCCGCCATTCGGCCCAATGGGTACTTGCTGTTCCGCGGACGCTCACGCTGGTAGCCCACTTCGGGGTCGCCAACACCGGAGATACCCTTGGTGTCGCTGCCACCCTCGAATCGCCTCCTCCAGGTCGCACCTACCGCAATTCAGGGCATTCTGCCCAATAATGAAAATATATCCGACGACGTACCGGGTCGTCATGGTGTCATAGAAGCAGTCCTGACTCAACTGTGAGTCGACATCAGATGCCTATAGCGGCAAATATCCATCGCTTTCAAGCGACATTATATCATGCATACTCTCATCTCACAATTCTCGTGCATGCCGTGTATGCATGTGTTCATGCTCATGTAAACAATACTGAAATGCATGCTATATCATCATATATAGCAAATAATTCACATAATCTCATATAAGCAGATAGCCACGTAATTCATGTTAGTACAAATAATTTATGTGTTGTAGTTGAAATTCCCACTTACCTGGTATCTTAGCTTATTTAGTCTTATCGTACGGTATGTTCCTAACCTTCAAACCCACTTCTAGCTTAAAGAGTTCAGCCCTTCGTCTCTTCTTGCTTTGAGTTCTCGAGAATTTGTGTATAATAATTTTAGGGTTTCCGTTTTCTGCTTTTCTCAGTTTTATCTCCTTTTTGCGTGTAGAAATAGGCTAATGACGTTGATGGTTTTTTGATACTTATCATGTCTCAACAATTATTCTCAAGTTTGTCACAGATGTGGACATAAAGTTCGTTATCTTTCTTTCTAATTCCTATCTTATTTGTTGTGTGTTGAAATAAACAATAATGTTAAAGGTTGTATCAATACTTATCTAATACACGTATCAAATTCTTATAATATTATTACACCACATATATTTCTTTGTGACTAATCATGTTCTAGAATTTAAAACTCCAATGTTTCGAAATCTATTTTTCCATATCTATTAGTTTCAAAATCCTATCTCTCGACATTTTAGGTCTCGAGATTTAGAGCTTTTAAGTTTAAAGATGTCGGGTTTTTCAATATTTATAGATTTTGAAGTTTCTCATCTAGTAACATTCTTATTTCAATATCTTATAATTTCGACATTCACTCATTTAGAAATTTAATACTTTAAGCTTCAAGGATTTTGAAATCCAAAGATCTCGAGATTCCTTGTTACGAAACCCTAATATATCTAAATCTCTATCTAACCCTTTTGAAATCTATCCTTACTAATTCATATTCAATACTTAATACATTAGTCAAATTTTCTAGGTTAGCTTACCAGGTATTAGAAACCCCAAAATCAATAACTAACCTAAATTAGAAATCTACTTCCTAATTTATGCATGTCATGTTGGCATATATCATGAAATCATTTAAGCACATAAAAGTCACAAAATGTATCTCATCTAGTCATGTAAGTCATATAATATGTATGCATATTTATTGGCCGGCTTACTTACGGGACCCGGGTATTACATCCTCCCCCCCTTAAAAGAGATTTCGCCCCCGAAATCAGGTAGGGAGAAATAGCTCAGGGTAGCGACTTCGCATATCGTCTTCCCGTTCCCATGTAGCTTCTTCCGTGGACTGATTCTGCCATAACACCTTAACTAGTGGAATTTCTTTATTCCTTAATCGTTTCATGTCGTACATAAGGACTTCCACTGGCTTTTCCTCGTAGCTCAAATCTGGCTTAATCTGTTGATGCAGATCTTCGGTGTTCAGCACATGGCTGGGGGTCTGCAACGTATTTTCGTAACGTCGATATATGAAAGATATCATGTACTTGGGCTAGCGAATTCGGTAATTCCAACTGGTATGCGACTTCGCTAACTTTTCTAATGATTCGGAACGGTCCGATATATCTCGGGCTTAGCTTACCTTTCTTCCCAAATCGTCTCACGCCTTTCATTGGGGGACACTTTCAAAAATACATAGTCATCTATTTGGAACTCCAGTGGTCTACGCTTTTGATCTGCGTAGCTTTTCTGTCTACTCTGGGCCGTTTTCATCCTTTCCCGTACCTTTGCAATAGCTTCCGTCATTTCTTGCCCCAGATCAGGGCCTAGTATTGCCCGTTCTCCAACTTCATCCCAGCGTATTGGAGATCTACATTTACGTCCATACAGAGCTTCATACGGAGCCATTCCGATAGTCGCATGATAGCTGTTATTATATGAGAACTTAATCAGTGGAAGATACCGGCTCCAATTCCCTTTGAAGTCGAGCACGCATGCTCTGAGCATATCTTCCAATGTCTGGATCGTTCGTTCAGACTGCCCGTCTGTCTGAAGGATGGTAGGCAGTACTAAAAGATAACTTGGTTCCCATGGCCTTCTGCAAACTCATCCAAAACTTGGATAAGAATCTTGAATCACGATCGGAACGATCGAAGTTGGGACTCCATGAAGTCGTACTATTTCTTGGATATACAGTTCCGCGTATCGTTCCATTGAGAACGTTGAACTGATAGGCAGAAAAGTGGGTAGATTTGGTCAGTCGATCAACGATGACCCATATAGCGTCGTGGCCTTTCACAGTTTTAGGTAAGCCAACAACGAAGTCCATTGTAATGTAATCCCACTTCCATTCAGGTACTGGCAGGGATTGCAGAGTTCCTGCCGGTCGTTGGTGTTCTGCCTTTATCTGCTGACATGTTAGACATTGACTTACGAAGGTTGCGATTTCTCTTTTCATTCCTGGCCACCAATAGTTGGTTCGTAGATCCCTATACATCTTCGTCGCTCCCGGGTGGATGGAGTAGACAGTGGTATGGGCTTCCGTCATGACAGTCTTGTGTAGTTCAGCGTCGTTAGGAACATATAAACGTCTTCTGTAATATAAGCTTCCGTCATCTCGTATGGCGAAGTCTGGAGATCTTTGCTCTATAGGAGTTTCTTTAATTTTCAGATATAACTCGTCGTTCTCCTGGGCTTTCGTAATCTGTTCCATCAGTGTAGGTCGAAGTGTTAATGCTGCTAGTCTTGTCTCAATCTCGCCCATAGGTATTAACTCCACTTCGAGCCTTTGTAGCTCTGTATTCACAGTCTTGCGGCTTAGTGCATCAGCCACTACATTTGCTTTCCCCGGATGGTAGCTAATCACACAATCATAGTCCTTGACTAATTCGCCATCGTCGTTGTCTCATGTTCAACTCCTTCTGGGTGAAGAAGTATTTCAGACTCTTGTGGTCGGTGAAGATTTCGCAGCGTTCGCCGTACAAATAATGCCTCCAGATCTTCAAAGCAAACACAACTGCTGCTGCGAGTTCCAGATCGGTGTTGGATAATTCTTCTCGTAATCCTTTAGCTGTCGCGAAGCGTACGCAACAACCTTTCCGTTTTGCATTAGAACGCATCCCAGCCCATTCTTCGATGCATCACTATATACGGAAAATCCTCCTGTTCCTGTGGGGTATCGTCAGGACTGGGGCCGAAGTGAGTCGTCTTTTTAATTCTTGAAAGCTTCTCTCGCAGTCATCGCTCCAATGGAATGGAGTATCTTTCCTAGTCAGCTTCGTTAAGGTTGATGCGATCTTCGAGAAGTCTTTAATAAACTTTCTGTAGTATCCCGCCAGTCCAAGAAAACTTCGTACTTCAGTTACATTCGTCGGTTGGGGCCAATTATTAATAGCTTCTATCTTGCTCGGGTCTACTGAGATTCCTGCTCCCGAAATGATATGTCCGAGAAACGCGACTTGATCCAGCCAAAATTCGCATTTCTTGAACTTGGCATACAGTTGCTTTTCTCGTAATATCTCAAGGACAATCTTCAGATGTTGCTCATGCTCCTCCCTCGTCTTTGAATAAATAAGGATGTCATCGATGAATATGATGACGAACTTGTCTAGGAGTGGCTTGAATATGCGGTTCATTAGGTCCATGAATGCTGCCGGCGCGTTAGTCAGCCCAAAAGGCATGACTAAAATTCGTAGTGCCCGTATCGAGTACTAAAGGCCGACTTCGGAATATCTTCTTCGCGAATCTTCAGCTGATGATATCCCGATCGCAAATCTATCTTTGAGAACACCGTGGCTCCTTGTAGTTGATCGAACAGGTCGTCAATCCTTGGAAGAGGATATTTGTTCTTAATCGTAATCTTATTTAACTCTCTGTAATCGATGCAGAGCCGCATCGATCCATCTTTCTTCTTGACAAATAGAACCGGTGCTCCCCAGGGTGAAAAGCTTGGCTGAATGAATCCCTTCTGCAGCAACTCGTCCAATTGTTCTTTTAATTCTTTCATTTCTATTGGAGCTAAACGATATGGAGCTTTTGAAATTGGTGCAGCTCCGGGTATTAGATCAATCGTGAACTGGATTTCACGATCAGGAGGGAGTCCTGGTAAATCTTCTCGGAACACATCAGGAAATTCTTGTACTATTGGGACTTCTTCTAACTTTGGGGGTGAATGGTCTTCTGAGGTCATTGCAAATACGAGGTATGCTTCACATCCTGCCCTGATCAGGCGTTGTGCCTTCATCGCAGAGATTTTGGGAATTTTGCTCTTGCTAGTTCCCATAAAAATGAACGGTTCATTTCTCTCTGTACTGTACGTGACTGTCTTATGATTACAATCAATCACAGCTCCATACTTAGACAGCCAGTCCATTCCTAGGATTACCTCATAGTCATTCATAGGTATAACTATAAGGTCTACGAGTAGTTCTCTATCATTCACTAGCACTTGGCATTCTCGTAAAACTAAATTAGTTCGGGTCGAAGCTCCGTGTGGAATAGTTACACTATACTCGCAGTCGGATTGTTGAGGCGTAATCCCGAGTCTCGTCACGTACTTAGATGATGCAAATGAATGCGTGGCTCCTGAATCTATTAATATGCATGTCGGGATATGATGGATAGATAGGGTACCTGCTACTACTGATGGGTCTGTTTCTGCCTCCTCGGATGTAATCGTGTATACTCGGGCAGGTACGGTTGGTGGCCTGGCCTGTACGGTTGTCTGACTCCCGGATACTTTCCCTGGGCATGCTCTTGCAAAATGGCCTGACTTGCCACATCTGAAACAGCTAGCATTTTCTGAGAAGCAAATGCCCGTATGTGGTCGAGTGCATTTCAGGCAGATTGGTGCCATTGGGGGTCTCCCCTGATTTGGGTTAAACTACGGAGGTAGTCCGGGTTTATTCTGAAAATTAGGCCTTGGGCCCTTTGAGACAAATTGCTTCTTTTGACTTCCTCCACTCCACTGTGGCCCTTGTACGAACTTCCGTTTTGCTTCTTGGGCTCGGATGATTCTGATTTCCGCTTGCTCAGCCACTAAAGCCCGTTCAGCAACTTGAGCATATGTAGCTCCTTGAAGTCCGGCCATATTCACGTCTCTATATAGCTCAGGTTTCAGGCCTTCCAGAAAGCGCTCCACCTTCAATACATCTGTGCTCACCATGTGAGCTGCAAACCTAGACAGCTGTTCAAATTTTCGGATGTACTCAGCCACTGTCATCGGGCCCTGGCGTAAGTTAATGAACTCGTTCATTCGTTGGGCCCGTACTGGAGCGGTGAAGTACTTACTCCTGAATAATTCCTTGAAACGATCCCAACTCATTGTAAGAGGGTCTTCGATGGCTAAAATTGTGTCCCACCAGTGACCTGCACTCCCTCGCAATAGGAATGCAGCACACAGGACCTTCTCTTCTTCGGGAATTCTGCTATACTGGAACATGCTCTCTAAGGTTCTTAGCCAATCTTCAGCCGAAGTTGGGTCAACCGCATCTTCGAAAGTTGGAGGATTTAACTTCCGATATCTTTCTCCTACTATTTCTATTCTTTCGGCTTGGGAAAGCCCACTGCTTTGCTATCCGCCAGTGTTCTGCTGCTGAATTAATTCTTGAATCTGGGCGGACTGCTGACGTACAAATTCGGTAAGCTGGATAATCGCCGTGTCGTGATTATCAGTTGGTATCTCGGGTTCCTTGCCCCGATTGGAACTCCCACTGCTATCACCTCTTGTTCTACCCATTCTTATTTACCCTGATAGTCCCTACGGCCAATAAATTATGCAACACAAACAAGAATTTACAGTAATAGAAACTTACTAGCAAAGCCGCTTCCGTACTTTTGAGTGTGTGTACATGAACAGTCTACAGAAACTTCAACCGAAGCTCTGATACCACCTGTGGCGCCCCGCCATCTACTTACCATTTCTAATGCTAACTTACGTGGCTAAAGTCAGTTTAAAATAAATAATATGCGAAAACGTGGGTAAAATTTTTCCTTTTATATAAAGGAATTCGTTCTGTACAAGCCAAAATATCGCTCCCAACCTATTTACATAGGATGATTTCATAATTCCAACAAAAGAAACCCTATTCCTGCCCCACGGGTCGCATTCATGTACACACCACCCTCAACAGTCGTTGGAAGCTTCAAAAGATAGCCTTGCCGTCATAAGCGATCACATATCGTGGTCGCGCGTACCTACAACACATAAAATATGGGATGAGCTATAAAGCTCAGTAGGTAGGAATAATGCATGCCGTGCACGTGTCTCATTTGCAAAGGCATCCGCGCCAATGCATTCAGACCCTACTAGGATCAAACTAAATCTCATATCTCTCAGGGCCCTCGACTGACTTACTATGCACCATTTTCAGAGCTCAATTCCAATAAGGATAATGGTCCAGCAATCCACAAAGGGTGACGAACCATAAAATATCAGTCATGCATTTCGGCCCAATTCGCACTGGGATGCATGACGGCCCGCCATTCGGCCCAATGGGTACTTGCTGTTCCGCGGACGCTCACGCTGGTAGCCCACTTCGGGGTCGCCAACACCGGAGATACCCTTGGTGTCGCTGCCACCCTCGAATCGCCTCCTCCAGGTCGCACCTATCGCAATTCAGGGCATTCTGCCCAAATAATGAAAATATATCCGACGACGTACGTGGTCGTCATGGTGTCATATAAGCAGTCCTGACTCAACTGTGAGTCGACATCAGATGCCTATAGCGGCAAATATCCATCGCTTTCAAGCGACATTATATCATGCATACTCTCATCTCACAATTCTCGTGCATGCCGTGTATGCATGTGTTCATGCTCATGTAAACAATACTGAAATGCATGCTATATCATCATATATAGCAAATAATTCACATAATCTCATATAAGCAGATAGCCACGTAATTCATGTTAGTACAAATAATTTATGTGTTGTAGTTGAAATTCCCACTTACCTGGTATCTTAGCTTATTTAGTCTTATCGTACGGTATGTTCCTAACCTTCAAACCCACTTCTAGCTTAAAGAGTTCAGCCCTTCGTCTCTTCTTGCTTTGAGTTCTCGAGAATTTGTGTATAATAATTTTAGGGTTTCCGTTTTCTGCTTTTCTCAGTTTTTATCTCCTTTTTGCGTGTAGAAATAGGCTAATGACGTTGATGGTTTATTTGATACTTATCATGTCTCAACAATTATTCTCAAGTTTGTCACAGATGTGGACATAAAGTTCGTTATCTTCCTTTCTAATTCCTATCTTATTTGTTGTGTGTTGAAATAAACAATAATGTTAAAGGTTGTATCAATACTTATCTAATACACGTATCAAATTCTTATAATATTATTACACCACATATATTTCTTTGTGACTAATCATGTTCTAGAATTTAAAACTCCAATGTTTCGAAATCTATTTGTTCCAATATCTATTAGTTTCAAAATCCTATCTCTCGACATTTTAGGTCTCGAGATTTAGAGCTTTTAAGTTTAAAGATGTCGGGTTTTTCAATATTTATAGATTTTGAAGTTTCTCATCTAGTAACATTCTTATTTCAATATCTTATAATTTCGACATTCACTCATTTAGAAATTTAATACTTTAAGCTTCAAGGATTTTGAAATCCAAAGATCTCGAGATTCCTTGTTACGAAACCCTAATATATCTAAATCTCTATCTAACCCTTTTGAAATCTATCCTTACTAATTCATATTCAATACTTAATACATTAAGTCAAATTTTCTAGGTTAGCTTACCAGGTATTAGAAACCCCAAAATCAATAACTAACCTAAATTAGAAATCTACTTCCTAATTTATGCATGTCATGTTGGCATATATCATGAAGTCATTTAAGCACATAAAAGTCACAAAATGTATCTCATCTAGTCATGTAAGTCATATAATATGTATGCATATTTATTGGCCGGCTTACTTACGGGACCCGGGTATTACACGTCCGTCCCGTACGTGACCAAAGACAGACTTCAAGCCGCCCTCTCCGAAGCTTTCAAGATGTTTGAGGGGAATATCATGGAGAGCGTGCGCAATGCAATCGAGACATCCCTCCAAGACAGTGGGAAAGCACCTGTCTCGGAGCCGTCTTCCTCACTACTTGTCCACACACCCACTCAACCTACACAACCCTTCCCTACACCCACACCAATCCTCACCCACCACCTCATAAGTCCTGCAACCGTTCCCATCAGCGACCTCCACTCCATCTTGGTCGCCTGACTACTTGAGCTAACCACACGAGCTACTTGTCAAGGTCACGGCTCCCGCTCCAAACGCAGACATGACGACCCAGACAATTAAGGACGTCATGAGGGGGAGAGGAGACCTACGTTTATGACTAGAAGTCAAGGACGGAGCTCGGGCGCAACATACAAGCGTTGGAGCCGCTGAAACCTCACAACCAGTTACCCAAACAACCACCACCACGCACCATACCGCTTATACAACCCACCAAACCCAAATCGACCCACCATCATTTTCCTTAAGGACGCCTCCGCCCACACCAAGACTAACGCCAGGGACCGTTCGGATCGACACGCCTTGGGAGAACATTAGAATTGAGATTTTCTTCCTAGAAGAAGTTCGTGAGAATATTTGGAGGTCACTGAATAAAGTTAGGAAGCCGAACGAGTTCGAGCTCAGAGAAATCTCTCACTGGGAGCAGCAAAAGAGAATGACGTACCTCTGGATGCTGACCCACCTCGGACCGAATGTGAGATGGGGATGACTAAAAGCCAAGCCAGGAGTCATTACGAGAGTCTCTCCCCAATCTGTCAGTTACTCAGCGTCTACTGTGCTAAAGGAAGACTTCCAACACCTCACTACGTCATCGAGCGTGTAGATAGGACTTGAGAAGATCTAAGCGAGAGTGACCTACCGTATCTCCCTGTCGAGGAGGTGTACAACTCTACCAGCTTTATGTGGAGAAATACAAAGGTCCTCAAGGCTTCGTCAAGACAGAAGGTCTCGAGGGACTCTACCGGTTCATGATGCGCCAAGTCAAGTACTTCGCCTCACACGACCTTCAGATGGCTCTGAAGAGCAATATGAAGAAAGTCAACATGACTGCTCCGCTCAACAAAGGACCTGAGATCGAAGGGCTTCTCAACAATCACGTACACATCAGCTCAGTCCTAGGCATCACCTACCACAATCCGATCGCGAAGAGGACCAGGATGATGCTGAAGACTGAGATCCACAAATTATGTGATGGGACGCTCAAGGTCATCAGAAGGAATATAGAGCAAAGGTTGGAAGAAATTAATAGAGAGACGATGCAGAGGATCCACCGGTTCGTGAGAGAACAACCGCTCCTGATGGAATTGTTAGATGACATCGAGGAGCGCCTGAAGCTGAGAGAGAGCTCAAAAACTTCGAGTATGCGCTGGGCTTGCGCAGATCGTACTACGCCCAACGAGGACAGACTGCGCGCAAGAGGAATCAAGGACTAATGGGGAGATTGTAGAGCATCATTTATTATTTGTGCTGTGATTTATTAGTTGTCCTTGTAATTAGTGACGTTTCGTGTGGTTGTCTTTAGTTTAGGACTAGGTTTGTAATTTTTACCAAGTTTGTTTGGTATAAATAGATGTACAAATATTGAGCTTAATGAGAAGATTTAGAAAATTGATCCGAAAGGCTTTCAATTCATTTTATAGAGAGAAACACACAAAATCTTCTCACTCTAAGCGAAATTCTCTCTCCAACTCTCCAAGAAGGTTTTCGATCGAAATCTCAATCTATACAATTCTTATCGATTCCTTTAGAATTCATGCCTAGGATCGTAGATTTGATAAAGTAGGACCTAACAATGATGCAATGAGAAAATATCTCATACAGAGGTAATAATATAACTTGAATTTAAAGATTTAAAATGGTCCGATGGACCTTGGTCTTTAATGTCAAGGTATTTTGATATAGCATCATATGCTGCCACGTTTTATAAAAATCGTGATAATTATGAAAATATTCTCAAATCCACTCGAACGAGTGATTTTGAACATTTTACTGCGGGAAATTCTCAAACTACTTTGAAAAGATGTTATACCTTTAGCAAAATTATTTTCAAGCAAATTATTTCGCCTGAAAAATGGGGGTAAGATTTGTACGAATGTTTATAAATCCGAAATCCCTAATTGGTTTTTATCAATGGTGGCTTTCTTATGGAGCTTCGATTGAAATTCTTAGAGAGCCCTTTTCTGGATTATTGTAGAATATCAGTTTAGATGTGCTTTGATTTTATTAGATGTCCTTGTAATTAGGGGCTTTACTTGTATTAGTCCTTATATTAGGACTTATTTGTTATTTATACCAAGTATGTTTGGTATAAATACATTTGTACACATCGAGCTTGTTAGGAATATTTTAGAAGTGTCCAAAATATTTATTCTAAGTCTTTGTATTTCATTTTTATGTATTTAATTGTGTTATTTCACTTAGATGGGTAGTTGTTGTAATGGGCTTGTTAAGGCCCCAATGGGCTTAATACCTTCCAAGGTATTTAAGCTTAAACCCTAACAACGTTCTAATCTAAGTTTCCATTTCTCAAACTGTATTCAACACTAAGCCTCCAAACACTATTCATAATATCAATTGAAGGTTTAATCTGTTGAAGTGTTATTGGATAATCTGGAACTACAAGTGGTATCAGAGCAAGCGTGTAGGTGAGGAAATTTCATTTCAAGCTTCAAAGAATTGAGCAGTGTGAGCTTTCAGTGTTTCTATCAGTTCTGAGAATTACTAAGCAAATATCTGTTAAGGTTAAGTGTGATTTTCTGGAGATTAGGAGAATTTTTTTTATTCGCAAATGGCGCTGTGATTAGGGTTGGGAAATTCGCGAATTCACTGTCTGCTTTGAGTTTCACGACTTGGAAATTCAAGGGCCGTCGGATTATTTTTGATCAACGTCTCAAATTCGCGCTTCACTTTTTCATGAATTCAGATTTTGCGAATCATGCCATCTACCAGTTCGCGAATCCAAGACCAGTTCGCGATACAATCAGTTCGCAAATCTCTCTTAACTCTGGGAATCCGGAATTTCACGAATCCAAGTTCTCGAGACAATTGGAAATACGACTTTTTTCACGAACTCAGATCCGTTCGCGAACCCGGAGGCTAGTTCGCGAACCCCAGACCAATTCGCGATTTAGAAACTTCGCAAATCCTTTCAACTTTCATGAACCAACTTATCCTCTTCATTTCGCGAACTTCAAATTTCACGAATTAACTCCAAATCAGTTTGCGATTCGCTTCTTCACGAACCCAACCTCATTTCACGAATTCAGGCTTAGACTAATTCGCGAAACAACAATTACCATTCCAATTCCCGAACCAAATCAAATTCGCTAATTCAAATACCAACCCAAATTTTGCGAATCAAGCCCTTGCCTCAAAGTCAACTCTCAAAGTTCAATTTGACCAAAATCTTCCGATTCAGATTTAATTTTCCTCACGTTAAACGTTAACGATCATATCTAAAACACAAGAAATGGACTCCTTAAGCATGGGAAATGATGTTAGACCTCCCATCATCCGACACGGGGATGTTTGGAAGAGAAGGTTCATCAACTTCATTGAAAGCAAGGACAATTAAGATAACTTGCTTGAATCTATTTACAATGGACCTAAGCAGTACTGGACCATTATCCCAGTCACAACTACCACAACCCGTGCAAGAGAAGCACAGAGTATCTTGGTGACTGTAGACCAATGCAATGACAAAAAAAACTGCGACTTAAGGCCGATAAAGTTGCAAAATCATACATGATGAAAGCCACTCCCAATGACTGATGCAACTAGAATTTGGTGAAAGTGCGAAAGAAATGTGGGATGCCCTGCGGATTATGATGCAGGGAACAGAGGTGAACACAATGGCAAAAATGGCGAACACTCTTATCTCCTATGGCTTTTAGGCAAACAAAGGATAAACTCTTCAAGAAACTTTTCATCGATTACTTGTCCTCATAAACGAGTTGAAAATGAACGGAGTCACTAAAAAATGTAATGGAGATTAACATCAAGTTCCTTGGATCACTTCATCCTGAATGGGAAGCAACAACAATCATGATAAGACAAATGAATGACCTAACCAAGGTTAGCATCCACACATTATTCGACTACCTCAACCAACACTCCAATCACGAAGAGAAACGGAGGGAGGAAACCAATTGGTGGGAAGTGACACACTCGCACTAATGTCCGAACGATCGTCTAGAAAACAATCAATAGACAAAGAGATCCTCCAGTCAGCTCAAGCTCAAGAGGGATAAGATTCAAACTCTGATGGAGAACTCAAAGATTGTTCAAACCACGGAGACAAGGAGATCACAATCAAGGAGCTCGCAAAACAGCTGGCACTGGTCTCAAACTTCGTACAGAAGAAATTCTATAAGAAGTCTGGATCCTCATCCAACCGTCAAAGAACTTCATCAAATTCAAAGGGAAAGGCTCAAGATGAAGAAAGGACCCTGAAACCGCCTCTCAAGCCGGAAAATATTTTAACTGCGGAAAACCTGGACATTTTACCAGAGAATGCAGATTGCCCAAGAAAAAGAACGTCAACTATTATCGTAGAAAGGTACAATTGGCCGAGCAGAAGGAGAAGGGAATGGTCTTGATGGCTGAACATGATCATTGGCTTGAGGACACCTCGGATAGCGAGGAAGAGAACATGGCGCTAATGGCCAAACATGATGATGAAGAAGATGGAACTGAAACAGAAGGGGGTGCCGACAACTCAGATATGGTTGAGGTAAGTAAAGCAGACTATGATTCACTACTTCGATTGAAACAGGAATTCTTAACTCTATATAAATCGAACAAACAGGGTAAAAAGAAAACTAGAGAATTAGAAGCTAATCTACAAAATAAACTGTAAGTTCTAGATAAGTTTAGGTATGAACAACATGCATATGAGCCAAAATTGTGTTCTAGTTGCTAATGAAAAAGTGATAAAACTAGAAGCTTAGGTGCTAAAATCCTAGGCTAAAGCCAAGGAGTTAGCTAAAGAAATGAGATCTCATAGAGATCAAGCAATGGACACAGTGAAATATGACTTACTCTGTAAGGAACGGGAAAGACTATACTCCAAGATTAAAAAAATTGGAGGACCTTTTAACCCGACGAGAACAAAAGAACAAACATTTTTCTTGAACGAACCTGCCAACATTGACTTCTATAATCCCCATAAAGGAGTTGGTTTTGAGAACCCATGTTTGTTAAAGAAAGGTATTACTAATGTACCCTATCTATATGATGTTGAATACATGCAGTTAGGTTGTATGACAGAACTCATGCCTTTCGTTAGTGAATCCGAAACCTTACAAGGAAAGGATGAGACACACAAGAATGAGATTTGATTATACAGAATTAAATGATAATTATAAAGAAAGAAAGTGTCCGGCAATAACTTAATTTGAGACGGAAATCCGTCCTAGTGAGGAAGATACCTCAGAAGAATCAACGAGTGAGGCATCGATAACTAAGTATGCAGCAGGGTATATGCCTGATTGCGTAAAGAAAGTCAGTGACCTACACTCCACTCTCGAAAGAGAGAGAAATTCCTTCAATGAAAAAAGGCAGAAACTTCTCGAGGAAATCTCCACACTAAAAGAAAAATACGACTACACTCACTTCCATATACATTGACTTCGCATGACAAAATGTCTTGCACTACTACTTTGAAATTTTCAGGATCCATCAAAGAGTCACTGAAAGGTCAAGTTTGGGTTAGAAAGGAAGATATTTTGAAGGAGAAACGCGATTTTAACTAGTCTTTTGTCATAGATTGTTTTCATTCAAAACCTTTTGTATCATCTTCATTTTCTCATGTATCGAATAACTCATCTTTGCATTCAAAAAATCATTTTCCCAAGCATAATCGTTTCCACAAACAAGCTCACAAAACGACTTCAAATGACACGCCTTTAAAGAAAAAGAAAAAATCAAAAACAAAACCTGCTAAGGAACCCACAACAAGAAAAGACTCCAAAACACGTCCCTAAAGCTAAGACAAAAAGAGTTCCGCTACTACAGAAATGGGTTCCAAAGCTTAAGACTGAAAACCCAAATCCAAACCCTAGAAACTTTTAATGACTGTGCATGATAGTAAGTCTTCCACTGACAATGATAAATCTAGGCTAGAAAGAGAGTCTATACGGAGTGGCAAGTACACAGAGGTGGACCCATTTTTAAATGCGTACCTAAAACCCTCTAGTTGGATTTTGCAGGCCCCACATTTGTGGTATCTTGATTCAGGTTGCTCCACACACATGACCGGTAAGAAGGGACTGTTGAGCAACTACGTTGATCGGCCGGGTGGATTTGTACGCTTTGAAATCAGCAGTGGAGCCAGAATTCTTGATTATGGAGATCTTATATGCCATCGACTCACAATCAAAGAAGTCTCTTATGTCGAAGGGTTGACACACAACCTCTTATCAATAGGACAGTTTAGTCACATCGGACTCCAAGTGGTATTTGAAAAGAGGAAATGCAAAATTCTCAATGCTAATGGTGAAGAACTTCCCACTGGAACTCGCAAGACGAATCTATACACCATCGACATTCGGACCATCAGGTCAAAGACAAATATCTTGCTGATCTCTAAAGCAACATCAGTTCAGAATAACTTAGGGCACCAACGGCTATCTCATTTTAATTTCAAGACTCTCAACATCAGTTCACAAATGCTCCTTCAAGACTTCGACCACTAAAATACCAGAAGGATCATTTGTGTTAAGCTTGCGAGAGAGGGAAAATGAAAAAGGTATCTCACTCTACAAAACACACAGCGTCAACTCAACATGACTGGAGCTATTACAATGTGGACGAATGCGAACAGATTGCGTCAGTGGAAAGTGATATATGATGGTTATTATAGATGACTACTCACGCTATACTTGGGTCCGCTTTTTATGGACAAATCAGAGACAGTTGAACACATTCCAAATCTCATCAGGACAATGCAGCACTTGCTACAGCGCAGTGTTAGAATAATTCGATCTGACAATGGAACAGAATTCAAGAGTCAACAGCTCAGTGACTTCTACGAATCTCTAGGGATTACTCAACAATTCTCCGCAGTCCACACTCCTCGTAGAAGCTGCCCGAACAATGCTCATACAATCCTCACTACCTCATTTTTTTGGCAGAAGCAATAAACATGCTATACTCAGAATCGAACAAACATCCATCTAAGATTTGGAAAGATGCCTTAGGAACTAGTAAATGAAAGATTACCCAATATTGCTCCCTTTATGATTTTTGGATGCAAATTCTTCGTCGCCAACGATCGAGAAGACAAATCTAAGCTAAATCCAAAGGGTAGTGAAGGAATTTTCGTAGGCTACTCTGCGCAATCTAAGGCGCATAGGGTATATCTTCGTGAAAGAAGAATGATCATTGAATGTGTAAATGTCACTTTCGATGAAGGTCTAGAAATTTATTCTGGACAAAGCAGCTCAGGACTTGAACCAGTATCAGTAGATTCTACTCAAACACGCATGGAATTCGAAGAGCCCTCGAGTGGTGCTCCAGTACACGATCGTTCAAAACCAGGTACTGACAAAGGAAAGTTGGGATACGACCAACAACAAGCAGCTGAAGACACAAGAAACAGTAGACCAACGTGTTTCAGCCAACAAACTCAAGAGGAAATGCATCTGGACCAACTCTTTGAACATATGTACTTCTCTATCAACAGAGACAAACCAATCATCAATCATTTTCCTGCCACAGAACCAAGTCCTAGTCCATCAGCTTCTGCATCCGCACCCATTCCTGAACAAACAGCTCCACCCTCAGACACAGATAACTCGGTCCCTGCAACATCGGCAGATAACTCACCGACTTCCACTTGCAACACTGCTGTCTCTGGGATCGAGTACTCACTTAATGAGGGATCAGAAATGGATGAAGCTACTTTACCGCACGAAAAGAAATTGATTAGAAGTCATCCTACAGATCAAATAATAGGAGATCCCACCCCATGAATTAAGACTAGAGGTTCGATATCAAATGAGTGTAATTTTACTTGTTTCTTTAGCCAAATAGAACCTTCAAGAGTAATAGAAGCACTGCGTGACTCGAACTGGATAGTCGCTATGCAAGAAGAAATCAATCAGTTCGAGCGTCTCAAGGTCTGGAACTTAGTCCCTCGTCCAAAAGGCAAGACAGTGATTGGAACAAAATGTATTTTAAAAATAAGAAAGACGAGTATGGTGTGATAATCCGTAACAATGCTAGGCTCGTAGCTAAGGGGTACAATCAGCAAGAAGGAATTGACTACGATGAGACTTTTGCCCCTGTATCAAATGGACGTAAAGACCGCCTTCTTGAATGGGATTTTGAAGGAAGAAGTGTATGTCTCACAGCCTGACGGATTCCTCAATACAGAACATCCGGACTTCGTATACAATCTCGACAAAGCACTATATGGGCAAGCTCCAAGAGCCTGGTACGAGGTTTTATCCGACTTCCTTATCAACTCAGGCTTCACTAAAGGGAAAAATTCATACCACACTGTTCGTCAAGAAAGATGGTTCCTGATATCATGCTTGTGCCTACGTGGATGACATCTCTTTTTCTCTACCAACCCGAAACTCTGTGTCGAATTCAACACATTGATGAAGTCACATTTTGAAATGAGTATGATGGGAGAAATGTCTTTCTTCCTCGGACTTCAAATCAAGCAACTTTAGGATGGGATATTTATCAATCAGTCCAAGTACATCCACGACATCGTCAGAAAATATGGGATCGACAAGAGCAAATCTTCAAGTACTTTGTCAATACAAAGATTCACCTAGCCGATTTGTTTACAAAATCATTGGATGAAAAACGATTCCAATTCTTAGTTGCAAAGTTGGGAATGTTGAATCTCAATCTCTAATTTCGACTACGCCTCCCTATGGCTCATTACCTGTCTATGCTCTGCCTTTGAACTTTTCGATTCTGTGTGTATTTTGTTAGTTAGGTAATTTTTTTTCTCTTTCTCATCTATATGATTTGATTTCATTTACCAATAAATTTTTTCTTCGTTTCCAATAAGGCGATGTAGAGCCACTACTGATGGCACTACATCGAGGGGGAGAATTTAGGGGGAGTTTAATTTTAAAATCCAAAATATTGAGGGGAATAGGTGATTTTCACAAATTAATTCTTCAACGATTCATAAATGTTTCCAAAAGCAAAGAACACTCTCAAAACATACCAAATGCGAAAAATGCACTCAACACAAAACAACCCAACATAAAACAAAAAGCTCTCAAAAGCTTGTACGTCCTGTCAGAACACAATACAGAACAACTAGAAAAGCGACGAATAAGCACACAGAAGGAAAAGCTCAAACGCAAGCATATCCAAATTGCGTTCAAAATTACGTCTTAACTCTGCATATTCCTCAGTCTCGTTATCTTAGTCTCGCTGCATCCAGTTCATTTGTCTGTGCGAGAGTGCTGAAAATGTGAAAATATAAGTGAGTAGTGGTAAATTTTGATTCGAACATTGTCTATTTATAGGCACGAATCGAACATGTAACATAATTTTATGTCCCAACATAAAGACGAATTTTTGACTTGAGGGTTCATCGCTGCTTTCTTCGTCGATTTTCGGATTTTGCCTTTCACAAAATTGATCTTGAAAAACTCAATTTGGTATTTATTGTAGTGTTTGATCGGGTCAAACTGATGTTATACAGCTAATTATTAAATTCTACGTCCTTGATCAGTTGAAAATTTCGCACATCAGATTTGTACTAATTCGCAAAACTTAATTTTATTTCCAAAATTAAATCGCGAATCAGTGCATCATTTTATATCTTGAATTCGCGAATTCCCTTGGACTTTTATGTTTCAAATTCGTTATGGGCCTGTCTGTCAAAACACTCTGCGGCCCAACTCTACAGGCCCGCGAGTTTCTCGGACCATACTAGCTCGCGAATCGGAGACTTCGCGAACTCCACTTTGCATAATCACTTTAACTTTTCAAATCGGTGGTGGGCCTACTTCTTCTTAAGTTTTCGTGGCCCAAGTTCAACTTAAATTTCAACCGTTCGGCCCGCGATACTTAACCTAATTCGCGAATTCCCAATCCTAATTTCATGAACTCTCTTCAAGCTCTCTCTATCACAAAAACTGACCGCACTCATTAAACCTCGTCGATTCTTCGTTCTTGCTGCTTTGTTGTGTTTGTCCTCTCTAAAATACTCTCACACACTCACCGATTTCGTAGGGGTAAGAAACACGGTCTCTAACTCTTTTTCAGTGCTATCTTGATGTTTGCAGGTGTCGATTTCTTTCAGGAGAACAGGACCTTTCACTTATGTGGAGAGATTATTCTTTGATTTTACTTCAGGGAGTTCGAAGTTTAAAGTTGTTTCTTGAGAACTTATCATCTTCTTTAACTTTGGACTACGATTTTTGAAATTTCTGTGTTTTAATGGAGTTTCGCTGAAAAGGAAATTAGGGTTCGAAATAAAAGAAAAATAACTTTTTGATCTTTCAAGTTTTTTTTTGCGAATCGAAAATTGATTTTGCGAATTCCATTTTTTCTGACCAAGTCAAATTTGCGAAGTATTTTGAACGATTTCAACAGAATTTCGAATTCCGTACTTTTAGTTTCGCGAATTTGACTAATTGACCTTTCTGCTTCGTGAATTCTAAGTTCGTGAATCTTCGCAAAGTGCGATTCGCGAACTGATGTTTCCCTCTTCATGTTTGACCAAGTCAATTCGCGAATCGTCGAGTTCACAATATGAAATTCGCAAAGTTCTCAAACCAATTCGCGACCCACACTTGGCAAAGTTACGGAATATCTTTATCAATCCGCGAACTCTCTTTATCTTTGACCCGTGAATCTTTGAGTTCGTAATATGAAACTCGCGAAGTCCCTTAAAATCCAATTCGCGAACTAAGTCAAACACAATCTTTTCAAACTGATTCGCGAAACGTACTTAGTAAAATTTTAAACTGATCTTTACCCAGATTCGCGAACCACACTTACAAAAATTTCGATCATCTCTTCAAAACGCATTTTGAGTGATGGGCCGAATCTATCATTATACAAATTCGAATATTAGCCAACAATATTCTTAATCCATACTCATATCAATGTATGTATCCTAATCTCGTTATCTCTCATGTTGCAGTTTTGACAGGAATTCCCGGTGTTAAAAAAATAAATAAAAAAATAAAAAATGACGACACCAGCGGACCTTGTCTCGTTATCTCTCAACTTCGAAGCGGATCGTGATCCCGGACAACAATTACCATCTCGACTTGAACACTTTCAAGTGACAAGAAGAGATCATCCCATCCATTTTCAGAAACCAGCATCTTGGGTACGCCTTCTCAGGATCAGTCCAAGTCCCTACAGTCTACCTTCAACAATTCTGGGGGACGATGACCGCAAGAGTAGCTCAAGACAACAACTTTTATGAGCCCCCAGATTGCAAACGAGACCGTACACATCACCAGAGAATTCATTAGACGAATTCTTCGGATGTCAAGTCAACCTGAATATGAACATGAGGCATCCGAAGCCGAGCTCATCACCGACATGCTCAAAATGGGTTACTTCACCTCACTCGAGTTTGTCTCCGTTTTCAGCAATCCATGATTCCACATCCATGGCGAACTCATTTTTGCAATTGTCAACAAGTGCTTCTCACCGAAGCACTCTGGCTGGGACAGATGCAATCTCACGATTCTTCGGATCTTCCATGGGATCGTCTTCAGGAAAAATTACGACTATGTCAAGCTGATCACATCAGACCTGGACGATCAGCTTCACCAGAGATCAAAGTCAAAATCGAAGAAGCCACATAACCTGCGCTATCCCCGGTGGTTCTCACTAATGATCCACCACTACAACACCGGGGATACCACCACGACCAGAAGAAGAAAACTACTGTCTGCCCAAACTCAAATTTCTTCTAAAAGGGAAGACCGACGAGAAGTACTCGCGCACACCTATGCGCGACCTCTTACTCCTAGCTCGCCCAGGCGACATCGAAGCCTACTGCCAGAAATACAACATTCCCCACCCCATGACTCAAGAAAACCCACCCGAGTCTAACCCAGGGGTTAGAGAGAGAGAGACCGATGAACAGAGAGACGCCACCAAAACATTACCTACCCCTCAACAAATAATCCCAGAACAACCACTCGAACTACCACCACAGCCTGACCAGATTGAACAACAGCAAACAGTTGTTCTTGAGCTATCGACGTCTGAAGGCCGGGTCACCCCTAGGATAGAAGCCGCCGAAATCGACCCAACGACGCACACACGAATCGAACCTGACCATTCGCTTGCCTCCCAACAGGCAAGTGTCTCAAAATCCCCAGAACCCCCTCAAAACACAAGCACCTCGGGTCACGTGTCAGTTCAAAACACCACCATTTCTACGACACTGCCTGAGCCTCAGCCTGCCCAACAGGCCTCAACGTCCATAGAAGCGCCTATGGTTGAGGCTCTTCAAGAATTGGATGGAAATCTCATAGATGATGAGTTCAGCAACTCATCATCTGAGAGCCACAGTACAAGACCTAGTCCTGAACGTGTGTTAACGGGAAGTAGCCCTGGTGAAAGCTCCACTCAAGCCCGTCCAAGTGACGAGGCCGTAACGACCCGAGCACCATCTTCTCAAGATGCGTCGCTAGGAGAGGTCGGAAGACCTAAGGATACTGAAGTACGATAGACTTCGGTTGACGAAGGCCACCGTACAGAACTTAGTTCTGAACGTGTGATAACGGCTAACTCTAGCGGCGCCAGAGCACCTTCTACAACTCTTACATGTGTGACAACGGCCTACCTGGAGAACTGCCTATATGAGTTCTTGGAAACCATCACCATACCGCGGGTTCAAGGACTAATTAGGGATGCAGTCCAAACCACCTCAACGGACAAAGGAAAGGGTCCCATGGTGGAACAATCGCCGATGCAACCACGGATCATCTCTTTACCACCAAGAGCATCAAGTCCAACCGATCCCTACCATATGCTCTTACTCCAGCTCTTCGGCATCGAAATCTCCCGACTCCTCGAACTCGAAAATCAACGAACTCCAGATGAAGAAAACCTGTACCGAAAGATGATTGCGGGTGGAGTTATATCTGGACTACCTGTCGTCAGGAAGGCCCCAGTCAGAAGCGTCGTCATGACGATACCAGGATCGTCCTGAGGGGGAGAACAAGAGACAAAGAACCACAACAGGTAGTTGTGGACGAGGAGTTCAGATTCATGAAGCAGGTTCCCGATCTCTATCATCCAACCCACCAACACCACCAAGATCCTCCGGAGTTAGACGAGCCTCTCCATGGCCGAACCAGACAACTTTCCTTGGTGAAGTCGAGTCTGGCTCTTCGAGGACCTCCACCCAACAAGTCCAAACAACCACAACCCCTCGTCCCATAGATCTTCAAGTCTACATTGACAAATACATTCTAGACGATGAATGGTTGACGAGAACAGAGATAGAGGAAGATTCTTGCCTGAGGATTGAAAACGTCAGAAACTTCTTAAAGGCGGCGACATCAGACTTCTATTTCATCGAGCGAGAAGAAGATGAGCAAGGAGAAAACCCCGAAGCAGATCTCCAGAACATCCAAACCTCCTTTGACATCAAGTGCCCGAGAGACCGACGCCGGGTTACGAGTTCATAGAAACTCGTTGGAGCGAAATCAAGGCACCTTTCCTTGAAGACTATATCCGAGGATCTGGCAGACGAGGAAGAAATAAAGGGAGTCAACGAGCTGAATCTTCGAGGTCTTGAGCACCTAAGAGGAACGCCCAAGGGTCTTCGCCATCAGATCATGCTCTGGGAAAGCTCATGAAGAGGGGGAATGATGACGGAACAATACAAAAAACACCTCAGAGCTCAAAACTGCGACATCCAAAACGTAGAGTGCGGGATGGGAAGATATGTAGGCCCTGATGTGATCGAGAGGTACGACAGGTCTATCAATAGATTTACAGAAGCCGATCTTCCTTTCTTTCCATTGGGCGAACTGAACAAGTTCTACAACTTATATCGCAACAAATTCATCCTCGACACTCGTGAACGACGTGAAGGATACATAGCTATCAAATAATGCATGCTGAGGCAGATCAAGTTCTACGCTTTTCATGACTTTCAAATGGCCTTGGAAAGCAATATGAGCAAAGTAAACTTGACACAACCTTATAATAGGTACAAGGATCTTGATCAATTCGGCGAAGGTTATCTCTACCTTGAACAACAACCTGCGATCACATACCTACAACGAACAAAAATCAGATGCAAGTATTCTTATTATTAGAAGCTGCCAAGTTCTCTGATGGAACAATGCAGATAATCCTAAAACAACTCAGATAACACAACAGACGGCTCCTGACGATGCAATAGTCAAAGGGACAGAACTTCCAGAACAACCTGTTCTGGATAAACTTATCCAAGGCATCATAGATCGAATCGTGCTCAGAAACGACATCAGACAGTTCGAGCACGCCCTTAGATTTAGGAAGGCATATCTAGCTCACAGGGAACCTCCACCTCCTCCTCGCTCGAAGCAGAAGAAGAAGAAGAAGAAGAAGAAGAAGAAGAAGAAGAAGAAGAAGAAGAAGAATAAGAAGAAGAAGAAATGAAGACTTAGAAGATAGGCTTCATTGTAATTTGGACACTTAGGGGGAGAATGTTAGGAATATTTTAGAAGTGTCCAAAATATTTATTCTAAGTCTTTGTATTTCATTTTTATGTATTTAATTGTGTTATTTCACTTAGATGGGTTGTTGTAATTCTAAGGACCTTTCAAGGTATTTAAGCTTAAACCCTAAAAACGTTCTAAACAAAGTTTCCATTTCTCAAACTTCACGTATTCAACACTAAGCCTCCAAACACTATTCATAATATCAATTGAATGTTTAATCTGTTGAAGTGTTCTTGGATAATCTAGAATTACGGAGCTTAATAGAGAATTTTAGTCAATTGATCCGAAAGGCTTCAAATCCAAATTCTAGAGAGAGAAAATCATAATCCATTCTCTCAATACTCGAATTCTCTTTCAAGTTCTTCAAAGAAGGTTTTTCGATCGAAATCTTATTTTCTATAATTCTATCGAATTACCAAGGATTGAAGTCTAGGATTTAGGAGTTGATAATTGAGGACCTAACAATTGGTCAGAGCAGATTCGTTCTGTTTTGAATCAAAATTGTTAGAATTCGGATCAGAATTCATTTTTGAAACTGTTCCGCGCGAAGAACAGTTTTGGCGCGAAAACGAATTTAGATCTGATAGGCTTAATTCTGTGATTATTTGACTTGAATTTGATGTTTCTGTGCTCACTTAGATGTTATAAATCGTTTGCGATTACATTGGTAGCAATCAGAATCATAATTTAGGCTGAATTTGTTATTATGAGATTTCACTATTTGTGCGAAGAACAGTTTGAACGTGTTCTGATTTTTGCTAAATTGAACATTATTTGCTTCAAACATGTTTAATCTTCTGTTTGTGAGTAATCAGTAGCTGATGTCGAGCATTACCTGTATTTTCGACGATTAATTCTCAGTATCTGCTTGAATTCTGTGTTAAATCGTATTTTGTGACTATCTGCATAGTTTCAATTTTTCTCGCTAAGTTCTTCGATCAGATTTAATTTCTCGATCAAATAACTACGCACGAAAAATTTTTTCAATTAGAATACTGATCTTCTACTGAAGTCGCTGCTGTCAAGAACGTTTCTTTTTGGGAAACGTTTTTCGAGCATTATATTAGGGAAAAATTTTCGACGACAATTGACCATTTTGACCCCGTGTAAAACTTTTTCTCTCGGAAACTTCTCAGTCAAACATCCTTGCTTCACTTTGGATTTAAAATAACTTTTGCTCGCAATTTTTTTACGGTCAACCTAATAATTTTGACGCAGCTAGAAACTCCATTAGGTACTGTTTCACGACGACCCAAATCACGCATCAAAAAACGTTTTCGACCGCTAGGCTTCGAGTCAATATTTTGAAAAAGTTGACATTTTGAATTCTGGTCAAACAAAATTTTTTGACGTTTAAAATTTTCAATCCCAAAACTTCAATAATCAATTTGTCGATTGAGTTCACTGTTTAAATAGTCTCTCGTCGCAAAATTACATACAAGTCAAATTTTTTTTTGCTCGAAAACATTTTCGCGAATAGTACTTGGCGCGCAAAACTGTAATACTAATCGATCAAACTTTAAAGATTGAATAAAATATAATTCTCGATCATTCTCTTATTATCAAACACAACACTACTAAAAATTTTGCTACTTGTGAAGTACATCACATCAGTTCAAATTATCAAAACAACAAACGAAGATCCTTCATCAACTCAACAAAAGAAAATGGATGCTTACTCTCTTGGAAACGACAACCGTCCTCCAATTCTCAAAAGAGGCGAATAGACAGTGTGGAGGAGTCGGTTCTTGAATTTCATTGAGCTTAAAGATCAGGCTGAAGACTTGCTTAAATCACCCTTTGAGGGACCAGAAGTATTTTCTATAAATCAAGAGGGTGATAGCTGGAATAATCCTCCAGTAGAATCGACTAGGCGAGTGAAACTACCTAGCGAGTACGACGATGCAAAAGAAGAGCAATGGCAGATCTGATAGCCAAGAACACACTAATGCAGGGCATTCCCAACGACATCTATAGACAGATAGATAGCCTCCCAACAGCTAAAGGAATGTTGGATGAACTGGGATGATGCAAAGAACCGAAGTAGGCGTCAAGGCTAAGAAGGCGAATATACTCACGACGTATGATTCCTTCAAAGCTAAGAATGAGGAGAGCTTACATGATCTTTATCAGCGGTACCTCACCCTTCTCAACGAAATGAGGAAAATTGAGATAAAAAGACAAATATGGAGCAGAACATTCGGTTTCTGTCCTCGCTGCCCACCGAATGGAAAAAGATATCAACTCAACTCCGACAGAACAAAGAGTTGGATGAGATGGATATAAACGTTGTTTTTGACAACCTCGCACAACATGAACTAGACATCTGCGAGATACAAAAAGGGCAAAAGGGCAAACAGGCTGAAGACTCCATTGCTCTAGTTTCAGAGAATAGGAGCTCCCGCAAGGAAAAGAATGTCAAGCTTCCTAGTTCTTCAGAGGATGAGGAACCATCGGATTCAGAACTTCCTTCTGAAATTAGAGAATTTGGGAAACAGTTGGCTTTAGTTGCCAAACTGATGACGAAACAATACTTCAAGAAGAAGTCGTCATCCTCTGCTTATCGTCTTTGAACTACAATCTCGAAGAACAAAGAGAAGCCAACTGAGTCCTCAGAAGCCACAACTACAAAAGAACCCCTAAAGTGTTTCAACTCTGAGAAAGCTGGTCACTTTGCCAGAGAGTGCACCCTTCCGAAGAAGAATGATGCTAACTACTACTCCAGGAAGCGTCAACTTACCAAACTGAAGGAAGCTGGAGTAGCTCTAATGGCTGAACAGGACTACTGGCTATAGGACAACTCAGATTCTGACGCCGAAAACCTCTCTCTTATTGCGCGCCTCGAGGATGAAAAGAAAGATAGAACTTCCACGGAGACGGACGACGACAACGCATCCACATCAACTCAGGAGGTAGTAACCTCTGAGTCTACACATTCTAACTTGTTAGCAGAGTTAAATTCGAATTTGCTAACATGGTAGTTGAGCAGAAACGAAGTATAAACGTAGAGAAAAAGCTTCTTAAGTCTAAGGACACCATAGCTAGTCTCGAAGAAAACGTTAGGAGCTCTAGTCTCAAAATAGACGAATTAACTAAGAGACTCCAATCATATAAGACTAAGTATATCCCATTAGAAAAGCATAGTTCGGTAGTAAAGGAGCTAGAAGACAGGTTAGACAATAACCACAAATGTCTACTAAGGAACTTTGATGAGAAGAGCCTTGTTAAAAGTAGACTTGAAGCAGCAATTCAAAAGGTCACTAGTCTAGAAGCTGAATTAGAAATATCCAATTCTAAGATTAATGAATTAGGGAAGAGTCTAGATACCTGTCAAGCCGAAAAGAGCACAGCTCTAATTAACTATACTACCTTAGACGCCAAACGTAAGAAGCTATATACTAAGATTAAGAAATTAGAAGATCTTCTTGTGAAAAGTGATCAAACTGATCAGACTATATTTTTGAATCAGCCAAGGACATAGAATTTTATGATTATAAGTTTGGCTTAGGCTTTGAGAATCCACGACACTTGAAGAAACTGACTGCAAACAACTCTATGATGTCAAGTACATGGGTCTAAGACTAGCATCTCTTATGGTTTTTATTAATGCAAAAGAAATTAACGCGTCAGAAGAAGCTAAGAGAAAAGCCAAGACTAAGGCTGAAATTCCCTTTTTCCTACACCGAATTGAATCAAAGTGACAAAACTAGGGAACTTCGCAGGGGTTGGAGCTTTGAGTCAATTTATCTTCTCGAAGATCGTTCTAAATCGGAGAAACTGCAAACTCATCTGAAAATTCTCTCTACATACCCCTTCTCGTAAAAAAGATAGAAGAGTTACGAGTTACATTAGAAAAAGAACGAGAGGATTTTGAAGCGGAAAAGAAAACGCTCCTAAGAGAGATGAAAAATCGCACAGCTTCCTCCCTATCCCAAACCATTTCTCACGCATCTCCCTTACAAGATAAGTTATTTTGAAAAGCGTGAAGAAAGAAAATTGCCTTCTAAAGAACGAAAATCGAAGAATAATGTTCTTAAAAATCCTATCTCTAACCCGGTTTTCACTACGTCTACAGGGAGCGTAGTCAAAGAGCTAGAGAAACCAAAGGCGAGAGTGTCTATCTTAGAAATAAAGAAGGAGTCTCTAGATGTTAAATTCAAGGCTTGTCACATCCTTCTATAAAAACAAAAGTACTCGTAGAAATAAAAGAGCTGTTTCTTCTCTCAAAATAATTGCTTCTACTTGCTCCTTAAAGCCTACCACGTTTAGAAGCACTAACTTTGAAATAGGCTCTTCATCGACAATACCAATTAATCATTCTAAAACAAATGCAACTAGGATGTGTCGTAGGAAACAAGATCCAGCCATTAAGAATGCTTATAGTGCTATTCATGCTTGTTCTCACCTAAGGTATCCTGTAAAGATTGAATCCCCCAAGCACCTTAGGAGACTATCCAATGAAAATATCTTTTCCTTGATCACGCCTACCAAAGCATTTGTGTGGCGACCCTACTTTTCTAATTAGGATTAGTGGCGGATTTTCGCAACGTAAGCCGCGGAAGGCCCGTCTAATTAAACTTTTCCGTAAAATAATATACATTACTATAAAACTCTGACTACATGGTCATCTCTGTACACGGGCCAAAGCCCCAAAATGACAAAAGATCAAAAAGTCCTAACGTCGCTCCACAGGTCTTCATCCATGTACCGCTCCGCACTCAAAAGTCCGCGGAGCACCGCCACCAGCCTCAGTTCTGACGCGTACCAGCGTCAGACTCAGTACCTACAACATGTAAACACTGAGCGATTTGCCCAGTAGGTGAATAAAATGCATGTATGCAAGTGTGCACTCAATCCCGACCCCAACATCTCACGACATGATATAATGCACACTCTATCTTTCCGCACATTCCTATTTCACACAATATACAAGGGCCCTAGATTAGGCTCGACACCTTCGCGCGGAAAAGACTACTGGGAGGCCACCCCCAAGTCTCGCGGCAGCCTACCCTGGTAGTGCACTGGACGATCACGCCAATGGCCTCCTACCGGGTCGCTCCGCACCAAAGCATACACTGATATCCGCCGGTATGCACCTCGGAACGATCACGCCCGAGTAGACAGATCGATCACGCCTGTCTCCGCCAGGTGCCCAGTGAGCCCAACCTCGACTCCTCTAAGAGTCGCAAAACACAAGCATCTCTTTTTACCCCGTACGTCAATATTTCATATCCTACCGTCACACCATGGTATAATCATCTCTCGCCCTAACGTGATATGCACGTGCCATGCATATATATGAAATATCATAAAAAACATGATTGATATAAAACGTACGTACAACAGGTGAATCACGTAAATCACGTATGTCACGAAAATCATCGAATCACATGAAACACATAAATTCACATTTGTGTTTACGTATTGTAGATGGATGATCCACCTACCTGTCCTCCTGATAAAGTTAGTCACGAAGTCGGGTAAATTTCCTACGCTTCGATCCTCTCAATATTTGAAAATATTTTCATATCAATAAATTTACTAAGTCATATAAGTTTCAAAAATGCTAAAATTATCAAAACCCTAATTCATGAAAACCTAAAAATTAATGAAACTCCTAAAATTAAATAAACCCTAAAATATCAAAACACTAGAAATAGCAAAACCCTAAAATACCAAAAAGTTACTTATACCGAAACTTAGGAATTTTATATATTATATAGTAAATAGATATCGAGAACTTAGATGTCGAAATCTTTGCTAACATGGTAAAAATAATGCCGAGATCTTTAGTTGAAAAAGCCAATGTCGAGATCATAGTATAATTGAAAATATCGAGATCCTATATCGAAATCATACTTATGTCGAGGTTTTGGTCGAAATCTTTTTAGTACACACATTTCGAAATCTATTTATCATACGGTTATTAGATCTCGACATCTTCCTAAGGTTATCATATCTCGAAATCATCTCTGTAAAACATCTCGAAATCCTCCTATAATATATATATGTCGAAATCTATATAAGATATATCTCGAGAAAAGCAATGTCGAATTTTTCCTATGTACATCCCGACTTTCTATGATACATTAAACATCTCGAATTCTATATATTATATCTCGAGATCAATAACTCGATTGCATGTATCTTCACTTGAGCACTCGTTTGTATAGCTATAGTTCTAAGATATGTCCCATCGACATCACTAGCACCCTGGTTTCTTTCATACTCATATTGATGTTTAAACAACTAGGGTTTTCTCCATATAGTATAATTCGAATCCCCTCTGATCGGCACAAGATTATGTGTACACACACCTATATATATATATATATATTATATATATATATATATCGAAAGTATAGTACACTAAGATTGTCAACTACGAAAACTTTTGCATACCTCCTTGTGTGTAGTTCGAATTTGATGATACTCCTTTGAGTTCTTGGTTTAGTCTTTTGGTATTTCAGCTTTAAGGTTCTTTCGTAAGTGAAATTCTTCCTTTCTTAACATTCATCATATAATAGATATACATGAGCACATCGATTTTGTGAGTTGATTAGACTATAGTTTTTCTTTAGGTCCATGTAACGTGTTATTATCTTATCTTGTATTTTCTAAGCCTTTGGGCCTTACTAAAATTTGAGTGGCCCAATTAATTTGTATAAAAAAAAAATATTGTATAGATTATGTTAAATTCTTTGGATAAATTTTGAGGTAAGCAAGTACTATTAAAAGTCATATTTTCGTTGTATGACGTAAATTTCGTTATCAAGTTTCCTAATCTGAAAAACAATTATACAGATAACTATAGCAAAATCCCGTATTAATTTTACGGGTATTACAATTTGTCCGTGCTGAAAGCCTGAAATTAATCTTCCCTGCCAGGTTCAACCTATAGGGTTCCTAAATCTCCGCCTAAAAAAGAAAGTCAAAAAGGCCACGTCTTCTACAAAGGGCAAACCTAAATCAACTTCTTCAAAGCTGACTTGAGTTGTTAAAGTTCCAAGTAGTGATAATTTAGGAACTATATCTGAACCTAATACTAAATCTGCTAATCCGAGAGGACCCATTTGTAAGTGGGTACCTAAAGCTCTCTAATTGTTTTTGCAAATCCATCATGTGTGGTACCTCGACTCTGGTTGCTCCACACACATGACGGGAAACCAAGAGATGCTGAGCAACTACCAAGACCGATTTAACGGAAGAAAGTCGGATTTGGAAATAATAACTCTGCTCCTTGTTCAGCATAGGCCAGTTCTGCGGCAAAGGATTACAGGTGGTCTTTCATGCTGACCGGTGCAGAATTTTGTACAGTCACGACAAAGAACTCCTCCAAGGCTTTCGGAAATCGAATCTCTACACGATCAACCTGACGTCCGTGTGGACCTCGACAGTTGTTTGCCTCATCTCCTAGATTACAATTCAGAGGAACAGCCTATGGCATCAACTGATGTCTCATCTCAACCTTAAGGCTCTTCAACGACTTTCAACGAAGAAGTCGGTTCACGGTCTACCAACTATTACGCTTCAAAAAGAGCATCAATGTTCGGCGTGTCAACTTGGAAAGATAAAGCGGGCTTCTCATTCTGTCAAGCCAGTAGCCTCTACCTCACATTCTCTAGAACTCCTTCATATGGACCTCTGTGGACCTATGCAAACGCAGAGCATCAATGGACGCAAGTATTTGCTGGTTATAGTTGACGATTTCTGTTAGGTCCTTTTTTATCCAACACAGATCGAATATAGAAGAATTGAATCGTAAATCTAAGAAATTCGAAGCTTACGTATGAGATTTACCTTCGTCGAAGATTGGGAGAGAAAACTCGTAGAACAAGTAAGGGTTGGCGAATTTTTCTCTCTAAAATTTTCGATTCTAATTTTCAATCTGTAAAACCCTACTAAGCGCACTCCTAATTTTCTTAGGAGTTCACTTATATATACCACCTCGTGGTATATTTACACAAGTAGTCCTATACAATGACTAATTACAATTTAGCCCAAGACTACTAATTTGCATAGCAAGATTAAGACAACTATATTAATTGAATACAATTAAATAGTTCCAACAATCTCCCCCTTTGTATTCAATTTCCAATATAGCGCGGGTTGTCTTCGTCTTGGAAGTGGAAAGAGTCCTCGAGTCCTCGAATCTCCTCTTTAGAATGTCTTCAAGCTCACCTAGTCTTCTAGGCATCGACTTTTTCTTCGAATCTTCCTTTGAAGTTCTTCTCCTAAATTCCATAACATGTACGAAGTATTCTTGCCGGATTTATAAAGTCCGCGTTCCATTTCTCCCGTTGAAAGCACACGAAACTCGAAACTCCCCTTATTTGGGTCAACCTTTTGTTGAGATCGGGGAGTCCGATGTGAGGTTTGGAGAGGTAGACACGATTGGCAACTTCGGTCGTTGATGCAGTGGACACAGTTGGCAACTTTGGTCCTTGATGCAGTGGACACGGTTGGCAACTTCAGTTCTTGTGATGCTTGAGTCACGTGTCGTTCGGTCCTCGGTCCTTGCTTCTTCTTCCGGAAGCAGGGGCATGAGAGAGTCGAGGAGGGGGCTCGGGATTTAGCCATCTTCTCCGTTTTGCCAGATTCGTCTTCTCCGAATGGAAGTTGTCTGGTTCGGCCTCGAAGAAGCGTCTCTAGTTCCAGAAGAAGGTAGGCCGTCTCTTTCTTTGATATTTTCGTTGTACCGAGCTTCCTTTGAATGTGGCGTTGTGAGAGCCCGGTTTCAGAGTGGTACGCGCGGCGGAGTTTGGTGGGTGGACCGACCGATTGTGTATACATAACCCCTTCTCCCCCCTCATGGCGAATCGTGTGAACGATGTCGGCATGTTACTTTCGAGGTAGGTAAGGACAATACCAAAAGGTCGATGAGGGTAATAACCGGACGGAGCCACAAAGGCAATCCGTCGAAATGAGTACCGGGGCCACATAGGCGCCCCGTTGACATCAACTAGGAGCAAAGCTCGTAGAAGATGGCCGAAACCGTTGTTGCTTTGATGTTGCAACGGCTGGACTTCCTTCCGATCCTTGAAGCATGTCTTTTAAAAGAACATGTCTACGGAAGTTCTAACGTAATCACAAAGATTAGGTGTATTAAAAAGTGTATGTGTCCTAAAAATTTGAAAATTTTGGGGAGTGAGGACACACTAGACGCGAGTGAATCAATAAAAGTGTGGTACGGGGCGAAATACCACTTAGTTCAATATCTCTCGTTTCCGAGTGAAACGGTGATAGCATACGTGGTTTCCCGTGATTTATGAAACACCTATCTTTTGAGAGATAGACGAGTGGGTAAGGCTCGGTTGTGCATGCGCCGTTGGACCTAATGAGACGACTTCTACCAGGGAGCTAATTAAAATTAGCACCTGTACCTATGGGGGTTGGTCCGAAAATTATGTGAGATAAGGGAGTGATGTATCTTCAAAGACTTTCTAGGCATCATCGAAATAATCTTGCTTGGTCTCAAATGCTCGAACGCGTTCCGCGGTTAGGATCAAGTCGGATTAGACTGAACCATAGGAACATGAAATCCGTGCTTCCGGGGTACGTGACAAGTGTTGCTCTAGTTGAATTAGCAAGCCGGAGCCGGTCGATGAAAATACGGAGCATTTGATCTTCACTTAAATCGTCGCCGTCGTCTTTGGAAAATTTTGTCCGTTTGAAAGCTCGAGATTCTTCGTGGTACGTCCATCTTTGGATGTGGGAGAATAAATCCGAGAAGCATATCGAAAAAGAAAGAATTTTTTCTTCACTTTTTTTTTACTTTTTTTTTTATATTTTTTTCATTATATTTTTTTTATTTTCTTTCTTCCTTTTTTTTTGTTTTTTTTTTTTGAATCATCATCAACAAATAGTAAAAATCAAAGATTAGTCTCACAAAATTGAACTTTGTAACTACACAATCTAGAGAAAACAACAATATGAAAGCATATAAATAATCTGAGGCAAGAATTTTTCTCCTCTTTTTTTTTTCTTCTCTCTCTTTTTTTTCTTATCTCCTTTTGTTTTCTTCTTTTTCTTTTTTTTTTTATCTCCCCTTTCTTTTTTTTTTTATATATCTCCCCTTTTCATATATATATATGAGTATTATTAGTAAAGTAGTATTATATTTATATCTCCCAAAATATGCTTCGAAAATAAATTTTCTCCCCTAGAAATCTGCGTAGTTAGCTTGACGAATATTACGAATCTCATTCCCTTAAATCGCTCGTTGTAAGTTTTTCTTCCCCTCAAGAATTAAAAATTTGTGCTTCCTTAAAAATACAAAGGTTGCTCCTCATTAAAATAACGAGTAGCTCCCCCTCAATTAAAGCTCATTCGAAAGAATTAATCGAAAAATGATATTTATCGTTTCCGTTCGTAATATGCATTTGCAAATTTTAAAACTCGTTTAAAGCGATGAAATGCATATCGAAAATGTATCATTTGAAAAGTTTTCAAAGAAAATAGGTATATATATATATATTTTTTTTTTTACGACGAAACTCATATGCATATGTAAGTTTGAAATATACCTCGTTGAAACTTTATTTGTAGTAGCTCACGCCTCATCCCTTTATCATGTACGTGGAGCCACTACGTCGAATTCCATACATGAGGGAAATCTGCAAAACTATCGGGACTTTGGTACCATTGTTGTATGGGTCCTCCCTTATTAGTGGATAACGACTTAAGCATAAAAGGTGTCAAATTTAAATGATGTCCTAAATCATCCATTAATGAACCTTTCGGTACCCAAATTTGTTTGGGACTACCTAAATGTTGTGAAGAAATAGGAACCCATGTGGGAGTAATTTGACACGGATAAGGCATTTCCGCTCGGGTGAAAGTGTGTTTCGGAGAAGGTTTAAAAATTTTCTCCGAGGCCAAGCGCACAAGATGTTTCTTTGAATGAACCTTGACCGGATATTGCATGTAGGAATACGAGCATATAGAATTATAAGCATCTATCGCACATAAGTCGTATTTCCTATGGTTAGAATTCACACCTTTCACATTAGAATGAGAATAAGAATTTCGAAAATTATTTTCAAGTCTAGGCTTTTTAAATGAAAAATTAGTAGAATCATTTGAAGCACATGATGAAGTTTGTGCGCTAGAACTTGAAATATTTTCGTGAAAGATTTTCTTTTTAGGAACGGGAGAGGAAGACTTTTGGTCTTTATGATTCCGTTGTGGAGCTTTTCCGTCCTCCCATTTCCGCGGGACTTGTTCCTTGAGTATAGGAAGTGCGGGACTTTTACTTTGAATTTCAGCTTTTGTCAAGATTGACGTAGAATTAGTTGAAGCCGTTTCGGTGGTAGGAACGAGACCATCCGTTTGCATTCCTTGATCATGTTTTGAAGACGAGGAAGCTTTGAGACTAGATATCTCCGTTAGAAGTGTATTCTTTTCTACTTCAAAATTCTTTCGTTCCGTTTCTAATGTAGAATTTAAATCCTCGATGTTCTTAAGAATAAAAGGTATATCAACGGAAGAAGAAATTTTCAGAATGACGAGATTGTGCTTCCTTGGTCTTAGAAATTGCAAGAAGATTTTCTAATTGATTAATCTTAGAGTAGAGCTTCCCACGTTCTTCTCTTAAGAAAGCATAGTTATTTTGAGCAGTGCTCTTCTCGGCTGTGACAGGCGTCTAGACTTTTTCTCAATTCACTAATCTTAGAATTAAATTTATCTATTTCGGCTTCTAGACTAGTGACGTTTTTGCTCTCAACTTCTAGTCTATACTTAAGTAGACTTTTCTCGTCTAAATTCCTAAGTAGACACTTATGGTTGTTGTCTAGCCTGTCCTCAAGTTCCTTCACTATAGAACTATGTTTCTCTAAGGAAATATACTTAGTCTCGCTAATGTTGGGGCTCTTAGATAATTCTTCTATTTTGGCACTAGAGCTCCTAAGCTTAGATTCGAGACTAGCTATTTCCTCCATAGACTTAGTTAATTTGTCCTCTAACTCTCTAGTACTTTTCCGCTCATTTTTCATGTTAACATACCTAGTTTGTAAGGATTCTAACATGTTAAACAATGTAGAGTTAGAAATCAAAGCCTCCTTAGAGGATGTGTTAGTTTCATCTTCGTGGTGTGCCATCAAAGCCAAGTGCGTCGTTGTTCGGAGTTTGTTGTCTCTTGCTTCTTTGAGCGTGACTTGGTCTTTGTGGTCTGCTTGTCTAACTCCTTCTTGATTAATCGTAGTTGACGCCCAAGCTTCTTCAGCGCTTCATCAGTGTCGGAGCTAGAGTCGTCGGATCGAATAATCGAGTAGGTGTCCATTTTGGTTGGATAATTTGATCGTAACGTGTTTTATGGATTTGAATTTTTTAATATTGATTAAGTATTTGCTTTCAAAATTTTCAGTTTCGAAAAGGTTTTGGTTTATAAGATTTGATTTGGAATTTAATAGTATAAACCAAAAGCTGTTTCTATAATGTGCCAAATTGTTACTGTTTTCGATCGAAAATAATTCTCGAGTAAAAGTTTCTAATGAAAATGTAGAGAACTGTTTTCGATAGTTAAGTTCGATGTACTGTCTTTAGAAAAAAGTTTTGAATTTCAAACAGTTATGTATAGACTTACGATCTTAAAAGTTTTGCGGTTTGATAAAACGTCGTCGTTTTGAGGTTTTAATATTTAAATCTTTAAAATAAAATTTTTCGATCGCAAAAAGTTTTGCGGGCAAAAAATAATTTTGCGACGACAAACCTGTAAAAGCAACAACAAAAAATTTGCGAACGTAAAATCACGTAAATGAGTGAGAAATCAATAAAATTGAAAGTTCCGGGTGTTAAATTGAAAACTTTGGACTAGCTCAGAACTTTCTGGATTGAATTGAAAAATATATAGGACAAAAATATAACTACAGGGATTGGAATAATATTTCTGGTATCGAAATGTAATTAGCCCTGCAAATAAGATGTAAGTATACGTGTATCTATGGGTAATCAACGACCAAGACGATGAAGAGCAGATTTGACGATCGAAAAAAATAAACTCCGTACGATTTTTCCGATCGAAAATCTTTCTCGAATGGAGTTTGCGAGTGTTGACCAGAGTTTTTCGCGTTGACACGAATTATCGACGGTAGAACAGATTTTTTTTTTCTGTCGAACGCGATGAAGAAGCTATGGTCGAAGAAGAATTTCGATCGAGAAAAAAAATTCCGTCGATGAGTTTCTCGATCGAAGAACAATGACGAACAGGTCAGCGAAGAAGGAATGATCGCTTCGGTAGTTTCTCGATCGAAGATTCTAACCAGAATTGTCGAAGAACACTATGAAAAACAGAGAACAAACACGAAGCCGAGCAAAACAGAGACGATGCCAAAAAACGAAAAAGCTTGATCCAAACACAAAATTGTTTCAATTCACAGCGGGTTATTGATCGAAATCAAGCGCTTAGCAAGAACAAACAATCAATTTAACAAAATCAAAGCAGAATCAGTCGAATTTTGAAAAATTTCTCGAAGAACACTCACATGAGATTTCCGATTAATTCTCCAAATTAGCACAAAATATTGATTCGATCGATCAGGTTTTAGCACAGACAAGTTAAAAACACTCGATCGAACCGTAACAATCAGCAAATCATATCATGTTCTGAAAATCAGTAGCAATCCTAGTGAAGAACAGCGTCGAGAAAGTTAAAAATCAGTTTCAAAAATTCAGAATTCAGTCCAAATTTAATCCAAATCCTAACACGTTTAGCTCTGATACCAATTGTTAGGTCCTTTTTTATCCAACACAGATCGAATATAGAAGAATCGAATCGTAAATATAAGAAATTCGAAGCTTACTTATGAGATTTACCTTCGTTGAAGATTGGGAGAGAAAACTTGTAGAACAAGTAAGGGTTGGCGAATTTTTCTCTCTAAAATTTTCGATTCTAATTTTCAATCTGTAGAACCCTACTAAGCGCACTCCTAATTTTCTTAGGAGTTCACTTATATATACCACCTCGTGGTATATTTACACAAGTAGTCCTATACAATGACTAATTACAATTTAGCCCAAGACTACTAATTTGCATAGCAAGACTAAGACAACTATATTAATTGAATACAATTAAATAGTTCCAACAATTTCTCTCGCAACATATGGACAAAGTTCCTCCAAACTAAGGATGAGACAGGGGACTTGATCGTAAATTTCGAGAACTCTATTCAGAATTTGCTGCAACAGACTATCCAAGTCATCCGAACGGACAACGGCAATGAGTTAAAAAACAAGTTCCTCAGTGACTTCTATCAGCAACTTGGGATCAGTCAGCAATTCTCAGCTGCAAAGACGCCTCTACAGAATGGGGCGTCAAAAGGAAGAATCGCAAACTAGTGGGAGCCGCGCGTACGGTGCTGATTCACTCAGGCCTCGCACACTTCCTTTGGGCTGAGTAGTAAATACCTCAGTAACCAGGACGATGGTTAGAAAGCAACTTGCGAAGTTCGACCCTAAAGCATTCGAAGCCACTTTCGTTGGGTATTCTTCAACCTCCAAATCGTACCGAGTATACATCGAGTCCAACAGAACCATCAAGAAAAGCTACAACGTTACTTTTTATGAAGTGGCAGATATGGCTTCTGGGCACATCAATCCAGGACCCGTGCCAACCCAATGGCTCCTGAGCACCTCAGTTCAGGACCCGTGCCTAACTAGATGGCTTCTGGATACAACAATTCAGAACCCGTTTTCACTGGTGTGTTGGCACAAAACCAACAGAAGATGGCAACATTTCAGGATTCAACGTCAGAAGAAGCTATAAGACTCGCGTAAGTAGACTTGGACTCTCTCTCTCTTTGAGCCCGTATATCGGCCAGACACCATCAATACTACACCCTTAGTGGATCCCCCACTCGACGAGGCCGATATACTTACATATGTTTGAATGGAGATACTAATGCAAGTATACCAAGCTCTTCAAGTATCCCTACCTCACCCAATTCAGGATTACCTCAGAATGTTGAAGAATCTTCCATGGTTAGTGAGAAAGTATCGTCAGAGTCATTTCCTTCAAGTGCAGAATTGGAACTACCTCACTCAACTGACTAGCCGGAGATTATTGGAAATCTCGATCCACATATGGCTGATACCTCACCTTCGGCCTTACCTCATGAGCGAAAGTGGACTCGAGCACATCCGGTTGATCAGATAATTGGTGATCCTTCGAGTGGAGTAAGGACAAGACATCTGAAAGGACTATTCAGTTGCTTCCTAAGCCAAAATGAGTCAACCAAGGTAGTAGATGCACTTAAGGACACGGATTGGATAATTGCGATGCAAGACGAGATGAACCAATTCGAATGCCTTCAAGTGTGGACATTAGTACCCCGTCCGCATGGGAAAACCATAATCGGGACGAAATGGATATTCAAGAATAAAAAGAGTGAGGATGGAGAAGTGATCAGGAATAAAGCAAGACTGGTTGCGAAGGGCTATAACCGACATGAAGGCATAGACTACGACGAGACGTATGCTCCTGTTACCCGAATCGAAGCCATCCGTCTTTTCGTGGCTTATGTGGCCCATAAAGATTTCAAAGTATACCAAATGGACGTTAAGACCGCCTTTCTCAACGGCGTGTTAAAGGAGGTAGTCTATGTCGCTCAGCCAGAAGCCTTTGCTAATCAAGCGCACCCCGATCACGTCTATCGATTGGATAAAGCTCTCTACGGACTAAAACCAGCCCCACGTGCTTGGTATGATGTCTTGAGCGAATTCCTCGTGAAGTCTGGATTCATCCGAGGAACGATCGATACGACACTCTTCATCAAATGGCAAGACAAAGACTTGATATTCGTCCAGGTTTATGTAGACAACATCATCTTCGGATCCACAAATTCACGGCTTTGCAAGAGATTTGGTATAATACCCGTAAAAATTTTTACGGGATTAGTGAAGAATTATTTTGTAGGGTTCGAAATTAATGAAGTAAATTTTCGGACAAAACCGATTTTTCGGGATCAAGGCGAAAATAATAATTAAGTCCGAGAATTTAATAAAATAATAGGGCCGAAAAAGCTTAGAAAGCCCAAGAAAGAACTAGGGACTAAAAATAAATAAAGAGGCCAAAGAGAATAAAAAAGGCCCAATTTATTCAAGTAAGGCCTAAGGTATTAAAATAGCCCAAATAAAAGTTTCTTCATGACAAAGGAAAGCCACGTTGGTGACTTATCATCACTTTGTCACCTTATATGAAAAACCTTAATAATGACCACATAAACCAACCTGAAAAGCCAACAAAAGAAAACCCTCATTTAACTACATGAAACTAACGTGAAAAGCAAAAGAAATAACGAAGCAAGAAATAAGAGGAGAAGAAGATTCTTTAACGAAGCTCAAACCTTAATTAATTCGAAGTGGAAAGGTGAAGATTTACTTTTAATTCGTATACCTGATATATGATTATATTCTTTCTCTAACATATCTATTTAGGTGTTAAGCTTGTGAAGTTTCAAACGGGGCTAGATATAACTGATCTTGTAGGAACCTTAGAATTTCGAAGGCACAAAATTCATTAAGGATTCGATTTCAGGGTGTTTTGTTCTCAGGGAATTAGAGTGTCGGCCATATTAAGTCCTTGGTACTTAGAATTTTGGGTTATTTAGGGGTTTTCGCAACACTTTGTAACTAATACCATGAAGTTTTCGAAGGTTATTATGTTTAGAAAACCCTAGAGTTTTTATTTAGGTTCATAAGTATTTATTTATGTGATGTATTGAGAATTCGATGTATTATGGTGTTACTGGGTTCGGAATAGTTTTCGGAGATGGACATGAAAATATTAAATTTTGTTCTTTAGGGTTTATTGAAGAAATCGGTCGATTTTGAAAACAAGTGAAATAGAGTTTCGACCGAGACTTGGTTTTCCTAAACCTTAGTTAAATATTGACCAATAGGACGATTTGGGAGCTAAGTGAATCGGGCGATTTTAGAATATTAAGTGTTCTTTAGAAATTTGAATGAACTAATCGGGCGATTTGGAGTCCATGAGAACTTGGCGGGTGTGATCAAGGAATCGACCGAATGCATGAGAAATTCATGCATGGAATCGGACGAAAGAATGAAACGGCGAAACCATGTCCAATCGGGCGATTGGAGGCCATAGAATCGGGCGATTGAAGGACCATGTCATGCAATCGGGCGATTACACCTCAAAGAAAACCCTCGGCGATTCCTCAAATCGGGCAAAACAAAGAACACGGCGAAACCATTTGGATACACGACACCAATCGGGAGATTTGTGTCACTCGGCGAATCAAGGAATCGGGCGACTTGGAAATGTCATGGATCGGACGAAACCTAGGTGTTGAATGGAGCAAATTGGGCGATTAGACCATGATGAATCAAATGACTTGAGTAACCCAAGAGTCGGGCGATTGCAATGCTCGGCGAAACTAAGTTTTGATATAAGACCAAATCGGGCAATTTGATGATTGAATGACTTGGCGAAATTAAGTTCTAAACGTGACCAAGCGGGCAATACTGGTGTCAACCAAATTAGATTTATACTAACCTTGACCCGATTCTAACCAACATTTTTAATAAACTTTCGGGCGAATTAGTTTAGCGGATTGACCGTTGACTGCTGAATTCAATATCTAAATAAAATTATTTTAAATCAGTATAGTTCGAGAATAGCAGAGATACTAATAATATTATTATATTCAGAGGATCGACCGTTAGAGACTCCACCCGAGTTCTTGACTGACTATAGCGGGATGACAGGTAGGTGGATCATCCATCTACAATACGTAAAACACAAACATGAATTTGTGTTTCCATGTGATTCAATGATTTGCGTGACTTACGTGACTTATGTGCTTTACCTGTTTTACGTACAATTTATATAATCATGTATATATATGAAATTCATACATATGCATGTCACGTGCATATCACGTTAGGGCGAGAGATGATTGTATCGTAAAGAGAGGTAGTGATATGAGATATTGACGTACGGGGTAGAATGAGATGCTTGTGACTGGTGACTCTTAGAGGAGTCGAGGTTGGGCTCACTGGGCACCTAGCGGAGACAGGCGTGATCGATCTGTCTACTCGGGCGTGACAACTTCAATACGAAGGCCCGTCTATAGCGGGATGACAACAACTTCAGGATCAGTGTCAGACGAAGCAACGAGACTTGCAATAGACGACTTGGATTCTCTCTTTGAACCGGTATATCGGTCATACACGACTACACAAACAATGGATTCTCTATCAAGCGAGACCGACGTACCAAGTTCATCTCACACCTCTACCCCACCCGGTTCAGAATTGCCACAGAACACCGAAGAACCTACAGTGGTCATCGAGGAAGTATCATCAGAGACGATCAATCCAAGTGCAGTATTGGAACTTCCTCAGACAAATGATCAATCGTGGAATATAGGCAATCTAGATCCACAGATGGCTGACGCATCGACTTCAGCCTTGCCTCATGAGCGCAAGTGGACGAGAGGCCACTCGGTTGATCAGATAATTGGCGATCATGCGGTTGGTGTGAGGACACATCGTCAACACAGTCTTTTCAGTTGCTTCCTGAGCCAAAACGAACCTACCAAAGTAGCAGACGCCCATCGAGACCCGGATTGGACAATTGCAATGCAAGAGGCAATCAATCAATTCGAACATCTTCAAGTGTGGACCTTGGTACCCCGTCCACATGGGAAAACAGTGGTCGGAACTAAATGGGTTTTCAAGAATAAGAAGAATGAAGATGGTGAAGTGATCCGGAACAAAGCAAGGCTAGTTGCTAAGGGATACAATCAACAGGAAGGCATCGACTATGACGAGACTTATGCTCCTGTTGCCCGTATCGAAGCTATTCGCCTCCTGCTGGCTTATGCGGCTCACAAAGACTTCAAAGTCTATCAGATGGATGTTAAAACCGCCTTTCTCAACGGCGTGTTAAAAGAAGAAGTCTACGTCGCTCAGCCGGAAGGTTTCGTTGATCAAGAACATCCCGATCATGTCTACCGCTTGGACAAAGCTCTCTATGGACTAAAATAAGCCCCACGTGCTTGGTACGATGTCCTGAGTGATTTTCTCGTGAAGTCTGGATTCATACGAGGAATGATAGACACAACCCTCTTCATTAAATGGCATGCCAAAGATCTGATGGTCGTCCAAGAATACGTCGACGACATCATCTTCGGATCAACAAATCCTCGGCTCTGCAAGAAGTTTGGAGATCTCATGAAGAGCAAATTCGAGATGAGTCACATGGGAGATATGCAATTTTTCTTAGGCCTTCAAGTCAGGCAGCTCAATGATGGAATTTTCATCAGTCAGACAAAATACATCAAAGATATTCTGAAGAAGTTTCATCAAGACCAGAGTAAGCCTCTCGGCACTCCTATGTCACCAGGCTGCAAGTTGGATGCCGATCCCTCTGGTAAATCGGTCGACATCACACTGTATCGCAGTATTATTGGATCTCTTCTCTACCTCACTTCGAGCCGGCCGAACATCATGTTTGCCACCTGCTTGTGTGCCCGTTTTCAAGCCGATCCCAAAGAATCCCATATGCTCGCGGTCAAAATAATTTTACGCTACCTTAAGGGCACCTCTACCCTCGGACTATGGTATCCAAAGGGTACGAATTTTAAACTTATCGGCTACACTGACGCTGACTATGCAGGTTGCCGAATAGACAGGAAAAGCACGTCCAGTGGCGCTCAATTTTTAGGCGAAAAGTTGGTTTGCTGGTCATCCAAAAAGCAGAACTGTGTGTCAACTTCGACGGCCGAAGAAGAATACGTAGTTGCCGCCAGCTGTTGCTCACAGATGCTGTTGATGCGGACACAGCTTCGCGACTATGGGTACAATTTAAATAATATACCCATATATAGTGATAGTTAGAGTGCAATCGCCATTACTTGCAATCCTGTTTCATCATTCACGCACAAAAACACATAGACATTAGATATCATTTTATCAAAGATCACGTAGAAAAGGCACAATAGAGACGTACTACTTTGTGAACACGGAGTTTCAACTAGCCGACATTTTCACCAAGGCCTTGGATGAGAAAACGATTTCAATTCCTTGTCGGAAAATTAGGCATGTTGAATCTTCCGTAATATATGTGCATTACCTGATCTTCTGTGCTATCACATGCTCTATTCTATGTGTTTTCTATGCTTATATGCTTTATCTTCTTGCGTGAATTTAATAAAATAAATATATAAGAATAATAATATACTATACATATACATATACCATAGGGGTATGACGAAATCCTTTAGGATGCTTTGATCTAAAGCCACTTAGAATTTTACCCCGACATGTGATCAATTTAATTGCTTAAAATTTGTCAGTCTAAGTCGCATTCTTGTGCCTAAAAGGTCATTTGATTGTTCCACTAGACACAAAGTCACTCCACATGCGTGGGATTCAAGCCTTGTTCCTTTTTCCTTTCTTTGGATCTACTTCTCGAGTGAGTCACACATCAATTGCTTGTCTTAACTAGTGATACTTGGCTCCATACTCATCTTGCGTTAGATCGTCAGGAAAATGATAAGGGAGTTTAGGATATTCCTCATACGGCCTTATATAAATTTCCCCACGTCAGCCCTTAGTCATCCACTTTGAGCCTCCTCCCGATGTCCTTTTCTTCATTTGAAAACCCATTCACAGCCTTCAACCGAACTCTATACTCTTCGAATGGTTGTTCAAACGAGAAAAGGAGGGGGAGATAACAAAAGAAAAAGTAAGATGATGACAAAAGAAGGCATTGCTCAACGCACAAAAATCAGACCAAAGGAACCGGCCTTCCGACTACCTTGTAGAAAGTGGCATGGTTTCCTGCTGTGAACTTCTCCAACGATAATCTCGTACGCTCGTCAGAACGGCTGGAAGAGGAGCACCACGAAGTGAACTTCTCCAACGATAATCCGGTCTTATATCGGGAAACGAGAAGAGGAGTGCAGCCTCGGGTACGAATTCCATAACCGAGAACTTCTCCAAATTGATAATCTCTGAAACCTTAATAGGGATTTGTTAGGATATTTAATAGATTGTGTCAATAGTTTAAGTCTTAGGATTTATTTTGTAATTATCCTTTAGCTTAGGCTTAGGACTATAATGTAATTATTTCATACTTAGTGATTGGGCCTAATATACCTAGGGTTAATGTGGTATATAAGGTTTTACCAACTCACTTTTGAAGGTAATCAAAGATCAAAGGCTTATCCAATTTTTTCACACAATACACACACTCAAAGGTGAGAATACTCCCTTTTCATTCCATTAAAGCCTCTTTGATTCCTTGTTTGGTGCAATCGGGACCAATAAGTGGTATAAGAGCTAACGTGGATCGATCTGCATTGATTTGAATCCAGTTTCGTTCGATTCCGAGAAAGATCAAAGGTGTTTTTGGGCAAAATATTACTTTCGGCCATTTTGAACTCGGTTTGGGATTTTGATGCTGCGCTTTTGTGTTTAAAACCTTTCCCCAGATCGATTCTATACCTTAAATGTTTTAGAACACTTTTGGATCAGTTTTTGGATCAGTTTTAACGAGTTTTGAGCAAGATCGAAGCAAAAGTTTTTCAGAAAAAGTCATTTCGGTCATTCTCTGTTTTTAGTCGATTTGATCTATTTTTTGTTGTTTTTAGCTCACAAATCGGTCGATTATGTGTTTAGGAAAGAATTTCTGAAGTTTAGGATCAAGTTTGAGCGATTTTGGCTGAGATTTGAGCAAGAACGAGACGATTTTCTGGCAAAACGCGTGTAAGCAATGGAACAGTGAAAGCTTGTTCTTGCCCGCGAAACTTCTTGCTGTAGGTCCACTGTTACCAAACAAGGATCAAAAGATTATTAGAAAGATTCAGACCGTATGAAGCACCTTTTAGTGTGTGTTTGTGTGTGTGTTTATCGAGAGCTGCTTCAAAGAATTTTCTTTTGATGAACCCTAACAAGGGTATAAACGGGCTTTATATACCACAAACTCTTTGGTATATTAAAGCCCAAGTCCAAAACTTCTACAAAGTACTAATTGTCTCCCCAACCTACTACAAATACATTAATATCACAATTTTAACCAACAAAACACAAATAACTAGAGGACACTATAATTAATTCCTAACAATCTCCCCCTTAGTGTCCTCGTCCTTTTGTTGATGTCTTCTGCGTCTTCCTTTTCTTGCGGCTCCCTAGCTCGTTTGGTGATTTCCGAAGTCCTAAGATGTGTTCATATGACCTTAAAACACTTCGAAATGATATTCTCTCAGATATGATCTCGATCAGCTTCTTGTACTTTTCTTGAACTTCGTGTTCTTCATCTTTCAGCTGTTTGAGAATACTTCTAAGCTTGTTGCGAATGATTCGAAGTGTACCGTCGCTGAACTTGTTGATCTCTGATGTCTTCATTAGCCTTTTATCTCCTTTGTAGTTGATGTAAACGACAGATGGATCATCAACTTCATTGATTATGTGTCCTTCGCCAAGACCTGTGTCAGGAACTTCAAAGGACGGTTTTGTCAGGTTCACCCTCTTCATATTGCTTTCCACTGCCATTTGGAGGTCATGAGTGTCGCGTTGAACTTGACTTGGCGCATCAAGAATCGCTTAAGAGCGACATATCCAACGTTGAGGTCTGGATTCTGAAGCGTTCCAAGAAATCTGTAGCTTCCAACCATCCGAACAATGTCCTCACCTCTTAAGTAGGAAAGATCGCCTTCAGTCATTTCTTCGACTGTTCCATCTTCTTCTCTATCTTGTAGATGGGAAATTCGTAGAAGTCGAGTCGAGCTCGTCGTACTCCGATGATTGCCCTAATTCTGGCTCGTTCCTTCTCTTCACTTCGAAGAGTCTCAACATCAGCTCCTTTCCTTTTCATCCTAAGTCCTCGACGGAGAGAAAGCAGGTACCGAATGGCAGTTGGTCTTGAAAGATGGGTTAACCCTCTGAGTTCCAGTTCATCCAGCTGCTTAATCCTATCTTCTTTTCTCCAGATTCTCCGTCGTATCTCTTCTTGATAGGGAGCAACTACTTTGGCATTCTCCCATGGTAGATTAAGCTCTTCTCTTATCTTTGTCTTCGGGGGAGGGCATTCTTCATCAACGACGTGGTGTTTGAGAAGCTCGGGAAGTTCTGGAATTGCAGTTTCGTAGTCTTCACCTTCCTCAAGCTCGTCATCGTCGATAAGGGCAAGGCTTATGTTGGCTTTCATCAGAAAATATCTGGCATTCTCCATTAAGCCCTTAGCTATGGCTGGATCCATTGGTTTTGTTATCCAATCCTCGTTGAAAATGTATTTTTCAACAGTGGTGTGAGGATTGTATAACTCTTCGAGGGATAGGATAGGCTCATTGGTAGGAGATGAGGAAGGTATTGGAGGGCTTCTTAGATAGTGTGTGTCTGGTGATGTGGCTTGTTGGGTTGTTTTGGTGGTAGGTCGGGTAGATTTTTTGGTTTGTGAGGGAGTAGGTGTTTTGGTAGGTCGAGTCACTTGCTGTTGTTGAGGTTGTGGCTCTGGCTGCTTCTCCCCCTCGGGATGACCCTCACCTTCAGGGTCGTCACGCGGCTGATTGGAAGTCTGAGCCTCACCTCGGCACGTGAACGGAAGCTCAAGGCGTCGAAGAACCTCCACTTCATATTCGGTGCGTTGTGTTGCAGTGCGGAGTCTGGCGATAACGACATCAATCAGTTCCGTCACAGGGACATTCCATGGACCGTCGTCAGGGGCAGTAAGGGGATCGGCTTGAGATGGTGCTTGTTCGGGGACAGAGGCTTTGCCCTTGTCTCGAGAGAACTCCCAATTGCGTCGTACACTTGGGTCATTATGGAGTCTTGAAGGTCTTTTTGCGAAGGCAGCTAGGCGAGCATTTAGTGTGGCCTCCGTCACGAACGGGGAAAATAACGGGACGGAGTCACGAAGACGTTCCGTCGTCACAACATCAGTAGAAGGTACTGATGTGCCGCCTGTTTGCACAGGACTAAATGAACCGAAGCCACTAAGGCAAATCGTTGACATCGATGCTGAGACGAGCTCAGAGCGATGGCCCAAGTCAGCAGCTGGAGTGGTGTTGACCACTGTGGGACTTCCGCTCTGTCCCAGACTAGTAGCTAGTACAGAGACATCAAAGAGCGTTCCGGACAGGTCACCAAGACCTGTCAGTGCAAAAGAGGTGTATGTGTCCTAGTAAAAGAAGAAAATATAGGTGGTGAGGTTACTAGACTCGTTGTGGACAATGAAAGTGCAGTGTGAGGCGGAGAACTGCGTATTTCAACATCGACCCCCTCAGAGCGAGGAGGAGATGGCTGACGTGGTTCCTCGTGAGAAAGTGAAACAATCGTCTGTTGAGAGACGATTGAGTGGACAGGTGGGGTACTTTGCGCGATTGAACCAGATGTCGCGACTTCTACTCGGGGAGGACAAAGTCATCCCTGAACCTATGGGATCGGTCCGGATTATTTGCTGACTAGAGGATGGAGGAGGATGATCGTGCTTTTGTTTAGTACGGCGTTCCTTCTTGCTGCTGGTGGCATCCCCTTTCGATTTTCTCTTTCGTTTTTGTTTTGGAGATGCGGAGCGTCCTAGACCTATAACTGGTTGTTGGGGTTGGCTAGTCCCGGGGTTAGATCCAACCGGGTTCTGTTGAATCGTGGGGATATCTTCGAGATTGTTGGCTCGCAGGTAGGCTTGTAGCATGGGATCTGCGTTGTCGAGAAGTTGAAGGAGGTGTTCCCCCAATAGCATGGCTTCTTCATCGAATTTTGACTTTGTCTTGGTGGATTGTATTTTGCCGAGCTTAGGTATATCATAGCCTTCGAGTTGGGGACGACGTTCGATTTCTGGGTGAAGGTCGATGAAGTGTTGAATCAGAATGGGAAACCATCTCACGTAAGGGAGGACTCTTGTGGAGCTGTATTTTCGTCTTCGGAGTTGATCAACAAGGTCAGACCATATTAGTTGGGCGATGTCGTAGTTTTTGTTGGAAGACAATGCCGTGGAAGATCAACATGATATGGCGGTTGCAGCGGTCTGATCCGGTGTGCTTAGGTGATAGGCACTTGTTGACGATTAAGAAGAGCGTCCGCCAGGGTCGAGGTATGTCTTTGGCGCAAAAATCTGGGAGATGAATGGATTGCTGGCCATTGGGCTTGTATCCAATGAAGAGGAAGTCGGCAATCAAATGATCAGAAGTCGGATGTTTATCATAAATGAGTGAGGATGGTAGGTTTAGTTGGGAGCGTATTATAGCGGGGGTCAGGACGACAATAGTGTGGTCAATTTGGGCAGAGAGACGGGTTGGTTGTGGGTTGTCAGTTGGATTTTGGAGCGAGGACCAAAATTGTTGTACGTAAACTTCGGGGACGCGCTCGATTTTACAAAAGGCATTGTTGAGGGGATGGTTTGAAGAATTTTGAGGATGATAGGATCGGGGCATTGGGTATTTTCAAAATCCAATTGGACGTTATTTGGAAGCCTTTGAGCCCAGTCTTTAGATGGGAAAACTTCGTCAATTGCGCGCACCATAGTGATCAATCTGTAGAGATAGAATGCAAACATTAGGAGAAAATCGCACCAATACTCGAATATTTCTACCTACATCGCTTTAGGTTGAAACATCGCATATATGTGTACGGGACTTAGAAAATTTCAAGATCTAAATTTCAAGATCTTGTCTTTGTAAGATAATCGGACGATTTAATGTTAATCCAATATGAGTGAATGATAATCGCACAGTATGATAATCGGATAATATGTTAGTCATAATTTCAATCTTTCTATGTTTACGGGACTTAGACAATTCAATTTCAATAACATATTGGCAGAATCGGGCGATGTAATGAAATCGGGCGATTGAGAGTAGTATAGAAAGATTTAAGATGCAATCGGGCGATTTGAGATTGAAGTTTGAAATCGGGCAATTTAGAGGCGATTGAGAGTCAAATCGAGCAATTGAGTCAAATCGGGCGATTGAGAGTTATCGGGCGATTGTAAGTAGACACAGGCAATTGAAATTAAAATTGAAATTGAACTTGAAAGTAGAAAATCAATTTTCGGGGCGATTTTGGGACAGCTGTGAGAAAGAATACATACGAAATCGGGCGATTAAAACAAATCGGGCGATTTCGGAAGGAATTAGACTTTTGAATTTGGGCGTAAAATCGAGCGATTAAAGACATTTATCCTAAACAGCTAAGAACCTAAAATCAGGCGAATCAGAAATCACAAATCACAACGGCAGGCCAAGCATAACAGATAATTGATATTAAGATTATCTCAGTAACCACATAGAATCGAAATTTGCATATTCAAAGTAATGTAATGGTTACATATGGACGAACGCGTAACCCCTAAACTGACAGTTCTGAGAAATAAGTTAAAATCAAACCAAATTTGCAGAGACAGGGATTCGCTTACGAAGATAGGTCAGAATCTTCAGAAAGATGCAAAGAGATGGATTTTGTGAGCTTGAGCGATGTAGGTATGTGGAGGTTTTGAGAGAGATCTGTAAGTGTGAATCGCGTAAATTTGAAAAAAAATGAGAAATCGGGCGATTTTAAATTTATACGAAGGACGGTTACTGTAGCGGAATTGGAGATAGAGAAATCGGGCGAAAACAAATCGCCGAAGTCAGTCCTTAGCTGAATTTGAATGGCACAGTGAGAATAATCGGGCGATTTTGAGAAATCGGCCGAATTGAAATTTAGACTTACTGTAGCGGAATTGATCATTTAGAAATCGGGCGAAATGGCCAATTTTAGAAGAACGAACGATTCTTGTGCTTTGTATAAATTAGTTTTGAAGAATATCAAGGATATCAAAATGGTCAATTAATCTATGATACTAGGCACCAAAATCTAATATCAAATCACCGAGTTTTCCAAGATCGATTTCTGTGTGACAGAATCCGGTAAATGACAAAGAAAGCTTCGCTTTCGTTCGCGGCGCTAAACCCTCAAGTCAAAAGTGCATCTGTATCATTGATTAGGTCCTCTGGACGAACGATTTTGTTGTTGGGTTTTTGCCTATAAATAGACCCGATTGAATAAACATGGGAAGATCATAAATCATTCAATCGAACGAATCGAGTTCCTAAAGATGAACTGGAATCAGCAGCGAGACCAAGAAGAGAGCAGGGAGCACGCAGAGTTAGTGCGTCGCTTCAATCACAATTTGGATATGTTAGTACTGGAGATTGCACTTCTTATGTGCTTCTTCATCGTTTTTATGGCGATTCTGTTTTGGGTTTTAACAGCCCGTACTGGCTTTTGAGACCTTGTTATGCATTTCAAGTGATTTTCATAGTTTTCCTTGCTGGAGTGATTTGGTATTTTGAAGATGTTTTGCGTATTTGAGTTGTAATCGCGATTTTCGCTTATTGAAGGGTGTATGAATCATTAAAGAATAGTTTGTGAAATCAACTACTCCCCCTCAATCTGTGTATATCATTAAAAAAACGCTCCCCCTAGATTCGAGTAATTCCTGCAAAAACTCCCCCTCAAACAAAGCATATATGCATATAATTAAGTGCCCCCTCAAACTAAGCATATATTATTAAGCCGTCCTTAAACCAAATACAAATTTTTGTTTTTTGTTTTTTTTTTTTTTTTTTTTTTTTTTTTTTTTTTTTTTTTTTTTTGTTTTGTTTTTTTTTTTTGTTTTTTTTTTGTTTTTATTTTATTTTAAAAAAATAAGAGGAACAAGTATGTGCACTCTTACAAAAAAAAAAACGTCGTGAAGGTATATCACCTAAGGTTCACGATTCAGCATTCCTAACTCAGATACAAGGAAATGGAATCGTGTTTCATCCAAAGCCTTGGTAAATAAGTCAGCCAACTGAACCTCCGTATTCACGAAGTACATGGCAATTGTGCCCTTCTCCACATGGTCTTTTATAAAGTGATACCTAAGATCTATGTGCTTTGTGCGAGAATGGTGAACAGGGTTACAAGTAATGGCTATGGCGCTCTTTGAGTCGCTATATATAGGAATATTATTGAAATCAAACCCGTAATCCTGTAGTTGCGTTCGCAACCACAGAATTTGAGAACAGCAACTCGCCGCAGCTACATACTCCGCCTCGGCAGTGGATGTGGATACACAGTTTTGCTTCTTAGATGACCAACTTACTAGTTTGTCACCTAAGAACTGTAGTCCTCCTGATGTACTTTTCCTGTCCATCTTACATCCTGCAAAATCCGCGTCAGTATAACCAAGTAATTGAAAATTTGAGTTTTTAGGATACCATAGTCCAAGTGTTGAGGTTCCTTTGAGATACTTCATTATTCTCTTCACAGCTAGCATGTGTGACTCCTTTGGATTGGCTTGGAACCGAGCACATAGACATGTAGCGAAAACAATGTCAGGTCTGCTGGCTGTGAGATACATGAGTGATCCGATAATTCCCCGATATGTGGTTGGATTGACTGGCTTTCCATCTGGGTCTGAGTCAAGCTTACAGGAAGGAGACATTGGGGTGTTCTTCGTAGTTGAGTTCTCCAAGTTGTATTTCTTGAGTATGTCGAGGATGTACTTTGATTGGTTAATAAAGATGCCTTCTGAAAGTTGTTTAACTTGAAGTCCAAGAAAAAATTGAGTTCTCCCATCATGCTCATTTCGAATTTCGTCTTCATTAAATCGCCAAATTCTTTGCACAATTTTGGATTTGGGGACCCAAAGATAATATCATCAACATATATTTGAACGAGGAGAATCCCTGATTTATGTCTTTTAATGAAGAGTATCGTGTCAATCTTTCCTTTCGTGAACCCTGATTTAATCAAAAGTCTGAGAGTGCCTCGTACCAAGCACGTGGGGCTTGTTTTAGTCCATATAGAGCTTTCTCTAGAGAGTACACATGGTCAGGATGAGTTTCACTCACAAAGCCTGCAGGTTGAGCTACGTAAACTTCTTCTTTCAGTACCCCGTTGAGGAAGGCTGTCTTGACGTCCATCTGGTAAACAGTAAAGTTTCTGTGAGCACATAAGCAAGAAATAGTCGGATGGCCTCAATTCGAGCAACTGGTGCAAATGTTTCGTCGTAGTCAATTCCTTCTTGTTGATTGTAGCCTTTTGCCACTAATCGGGCCTTGTTCCGAATGACGATTCCATCTTCATCTCTTTTATTTTTGAAGACCCACTTGGTTCCTATAATTGTCTTGCCTTGTGGTCTTGGGACTAATTTCCACACTTGGAGTCGCTCAAATTGATTAATTTCTTCCCTGCATGCTTGTATCCAGTCTGGATCAGCTAATGCATCTTCGATCTTACTTGGTTCGCTTTGACTTAGAAAGCATGCATATAAATTCTCGTTTATTGTTGACGAACGTGTGCTTATTCCTTGATTTGGATCTCCGATAATTTGAGACGTTGGGTGAGCTCTAGTCCATTTCCTTGTGTGAGGGGTGGTTGACTCAATTCCTCATGGTCAAGTTCCTCACTAGGTTCAGCTTCGATGGTACTAGAGATTTCAATGGGAATTTGATCTTCGTTACCTGAATTATCCGATGGGTCATTCCCTGCATCTACATTGTGGATTTGCTGAGGTGGGATGCTTGAAGTCATTTCATCAGCCTCTGTTGAAGTGTGTATAGACGGAACTGTTGTATCTGTTGTTGTGAGCGAGGGCATATATATAGCTGATCAAATAAGAGATTTAGTTCGTCTTCATCAAATGTCTGTGGAGTAGATGATCCTTCTTCGGTTGAAGGATTATGTTGATTTTCAGTCAATATCCTTAAGACTCCAGGTTGTGGACTTATCTGTTCAGCAGCAATAGATGGCGTTTCATCTAACGTAACATTCGCACTTTCCATGACGGTTCGTTTTTTGTGGCAGGTAGACTCTGTACGCCTTGGACTCGGCAGAGTATCCAATGAATATCCCTTCGACTGCTTTAGGATCGAATTTTCCTCGGTCTTCTCTATCATTTAGAACGAAGCATTTGCAGCCAAATACTCGAAGAAACTTGATGCTTGGTATTCTTTTGTTGATGAGCTCGTAAGGAGTTTTTCCGAATCTTTTATGAATGCTAGTTCTGTTCTGAGTGAAACAGGCTGTGTTCACCGCTTCGCCCCAGAGAAAATGAGGAAGTTTCGATTGTATTAGCATTGTACGAGCTGCTTCAACTAGACTACGATTTCTTCTTTCCACAACCCCATTCTGTTGGGTGTCCTCACTGCTGCTGCGAATTGCTGAGTGATTCCCAGTGATGAATAGAAATTGTCAAGCAATTGATTCTTGAATTCAGTGCCATTGTCAGTTCGAATCACTTGAACATTGCATTCTAGTGAGTTCTGAGTCTTCCTCACAAAATCTATGATCAAGTCGGGAGTCTCATCTTTCGTCCTAAGGTATCTAGTCCACGTATATCGAGAGAAATCATCCACTATTACCAGAACGTATTTTCGTCCGTTGATGCTTTGTACTCTCATAGGTCCACACAGATCCATGTGCAGTAGTTCTAGTGGTCGGGACGTTGAAGCTATGAGCTTTGCCTTGTGTGATGCTCTTCTCATTTTCCCCATTTCGCACGCACTGCAGAGATGTTCCTTGTGATACTTCAAGGCTGGTAATCCAATCACTAGTTTGTCGGTGTGTAGTCTATTCAACGTTTTGATGTTGATGTGGGATAGTCTTTGATGCCAAAGGTCACTTTGTTGAGTTGAGTTCTTCGTCATGAGACACAGTTTGGACGAGGGTCGAGTAGTTTTCAAATCGATGGTATAAAGATTTGTCTTCCTCGTTCCAGTTAGAAGGTCTCGACCACTCTTATCAGTAATACTGCAACCTTCAGCATGAAATTGAACCTTTAGTTTGTCTGTCACAGAATTGACCAATGCTGAAGAGATTATGACTGAGACCCTCAACATATGAAACCCCCTTGATCGTCAGGTTATCATGAATTAGATCGCCATGTCCTAAGATAGGAGACGCGTGGTTGTTTCCAAAGCGCACATTTCCACCGAATTGTTCGGTGTAGTTGCTCAAAAGCTCTTTTCTCCTCCAGTCATGTGTGTAGAGCAACCAGAATCAAGTATCCACACATGACGGATCTGCAAAAAATAATCAATAAGATTTAGGTACCCATTTAAGGACGGGTCCTCCCTTATTAGTTTTATAGTCCGTGTATGTCTTTCTTATGGGTCGGTTTCTAAGGTCAGAATTAAATTTTTCTACAACTCCCGTTGATTGCTTAGGGACCCATATCTTTCTAATTCCAAGAGGATGACAGTGATTTATCCATGCTCTGAGTTGTTGTTTTGTAACCCATATGCTACGCATTCCTATAGCTTTGACTTTGTTTGCTTGTCTTTGTCTTTTGTCAGGTTTGTACTTTGATTTAAGAGAGGATGGTGGTGTTTCCTTGGAAGTACTGACATTGGTAGATTGATATTTAGCGTTTAAGATAAAAGCATCATCATAGCTAGAATAGTAGGTACGATTCTTAGTAGTCGTTACAGGCTTAAGAAGAATAGACGAAGGTTCAGCAGGATAATTATTAGCACACAATTGACGCCTAATACAAAAATTAGAACTAGACGCTTCAAAATCGACAGGTTGCTTCTTTTTAGAGGTATAAGCGACATCGCTCTTTGGCAGACTGTCTCCTGTGGCTTTCTTCTTCCCTTTCTTATTTAGAGGATCGCCTGTGAGCACATGCAAGGATGGGTTAGTAAGCTTATATTTGTCAGATGCAATCTGCGTTCTTTTCTTCCTAGTGTCGATGGGGATGGATATTTGGCATTTGGTTAAAGGAGTTTGTAGAGATCCTGAAGCTATGCCGATGTCGACTTGAGTCTCTAGAGAGGAAATTATACTTAGTAGAATTTTATTCTCTACTTGGAGAGTTATCCTTTCTGACTCTAGAGTTGAGACTGTAGTTCTGTCGCTGTCGATTTGTTTTTCAAATGAGGAAATTATACTAAGCAGTATTCCATTCTCTATCTGGAACTTTATCCTTTCAGATTCCATGTTTGATTGCAAGTCAGAGATTACTTTGATTTTAGTTGGTATATATGCATTAGAGATATTTGGTTCTTCGATACTTACTTCATTTGACGAAGGTGAATAAATAAGTAAGTAGTCATCAGGATTGGATAATGGTATTTCCCTCGTCTTGTAACTATCATACAATTCATCATAGTTAATAGTGATTTCTGCCCAATTCTCCCTATTTCTCTTTTTCTCTTCTAGTGCATCATGCGCAGATGAGGTTGTGAAAGGCATTAGATAAGGCAGATTTAACCCCGAGAAACTAACATCATAAAGAGGGAGTGGTCTCTTTACTAGAGAGTTTGGATTGAACCCTAATCCTTCATGTGGGTCATAGAATTCTATGTCTCTAGGTTTATTCATGAAGATCGTTCTATCTGATTGTCCTCTCCTAATAAGTAAGTCTTCGAGCTTCTTAATCTTAGCATACAATTTTGCACGTTCTTTATTTAAGATATCGTACTCGCATGTTTTGTTGATTCGCTCATCGTTGCAAGTTGTCAATTTGTCTTTTAGCTCACTAATCTGTGTTGTCAAACCTTCTATTTCTAAGTCTCGACTACCAACTTTAGACTGTGCTACTTCTAGCAGACATTCTAGGTTGCTATTCTCTCGTAATTGCTTAAGTAGGCATGCATAATTATTGTCAAACCGAGCCTGTAGGTCATTGACTTTTGATTCAGATTCAGATAGGTAAGCTCTCAAGTCAACTAAGCAAGTTTCTAATCTACATACTTCATCACGGGTCGTATCTAGGATTTCTAATGTGTTAGATAATTTCACTTCTGTTGACCTGAGATATTTAAGTTCATTTTGAAGGATAATGTTTTTTTTTGAAGTTCAGAATACAGTCTTAAGTTAAGAGTTTCTACCTCCTTTCCGGAAGACATCTCCTTGTTTTCAGTATCAGCATTGGCTTCCATGTTCTTTTGCTCAGAGTCATCTTCTTCCACCAGAGCCATCAGGGCTATCTTCTCCGTCTCACTTTCAGATGTATCTTCTAGCCAGTGGTCCTGTTCAGCCATCAATGCGGTTACAGATTTCTTCTGCTTGAGTAGTTGAAGTTTTTTGGTGTAGTACTCTTCATCCTTTTTCTTAGGAAGGTAACAGTCTCTAGCGAAGTGCCCAGGCTTTCCACAATTGAAGCATTTGCTAGGCTCGGAGTCATTCCTAGTATCAGGTTGTTGGAAAGGCTTTGGCGGCTGTTTGGAACTTGATGAGACTCTCTGACGATTGGCAGATGATGATGATTTTTCGAAATATTGTTTTGCCAATCTTTTCGTTATAAAAGCCACGTGCTTCTCAAAATCTTTGAATTCAGGGTCTGATTCTGACTCAGAGTCTTCACTTTCTAATGGACTGGAGGACTTAACAGATTTACTCTTTGCAGCTTTTGCACTTTTCTTAAGATTAGTATCTGTCACTAGGGCAACTGTGTCCATGATTGCTTTACCCTTCTTCTCTCCGATCGCTTCATAAACATCGTCATTGTGCTGCTCCAGACTTTCGTAAACACTGTGAATATCAATCTGATCTAGGTCCTTGTTGAGCCTGAAGTGTGTGGTGACTCTCTTCCATTCTGGAGGTAGGGAGGTAAGAAATTTGACATTGAGTTCCATGTTAGTTTTTACGATGTTTATCTTCCTTAATTCGTTCACGAGGACCATGAACCTGTTGTAGGTCTCACTGATTTGCTCATCAGGCTTAGCCTTGAATGAATCATATGCTGCAAGGGTGTTGGCTTTCTTGGCTCTTAGTCCACTCTCTGTTCCTTGCATTAATTTTGCAGTCTCATCCCACATGGCTTTAGCGGTTGGAAAGCTATCCACTTGAATCAGTATGTCATTAGGTAAGGCTTGCATCAAATAATTTCTTGCCAGAAGATCTGCTTTAGCTCGTTTCTTTTCCGCATCATTGTATTGTGCTGAAGTTTTGAGTATTGTGCTTTCTTGAACTGGTGGGGTGACGGTGTTGTCACCACGAACTGTGACCCAGAATTGTTGTGGTCCATTCTCAAGAGAATCGATAATGTCTTCGCCATTTTCCTTTATTTCAAGAAAGTTCAGGAATCTGCTTCTCCAGACTCCGAAGTCTCCGCGCCTCAGAACTGGAACCCGGATGTCGCTTCCCATGGCTAATGAATCCATTTGTTGTTTGGTAGTGATCGTTACGTGGAGGTGATCTGCGAAATGAAATGTTAGTCTCGAACAATTTTAGTCAAGTTTGAAACAAATGAGAATGATATTTAGTATTCTTATTTTATTTATTTGACAATATAGTGGTTATTGCAAGAGAAATAATAATCAGGACTAGTCGAGTTTACTTCAAAACTTTTGGTTCTAGCGACTCTTGTTTAGAAAATAAATCGGACGATTTCAGTTTTAAATTGATCGGACAGGTAAAGAGCTGGAGTAGGACAGCACAAATCCTAAATGTGAAAATTGAGTGACTTGATGTTGATTTAAATAGGGCGACTCAACAAATTTACTTGGATAGGCTGGGTCAGAAATTAAAATTTGGACGAGATATGTTTCGGGTGAGACTTAAAAGGATTTGATTTGGATGACTTTAGTTAAAAAGAGAAATCGGACGATTTGAAACTTATTACTAAGAGATTTAAATCGGACGATTTGTGGTAAAATAAGAATGTGTCAATAGGACAATTTGAGCGAAATCGTGTAAGGTTAATATTAATCGGATGATTTATCAAATCGGGCGATTTGACTCAAACTACCAATTAGTCTTTTGAAGAGAATTCATGTTCGTTACAGTGAAATCGGGCGATTCTGTGGAATCATACAATTTTTCTCTTCAGGAAGGAAAGAAATCGGGCGATTTAGTCTTAGAGACTGGAAATCGCCGAGGCTTAAATCGGACAATTGTGGTGCAATCGATCGATTTTCCCTTATGTGATAGGAATCGGGCGATTCCTGGACACACACTGTGTGAAAGAAATCGGGCGATTTAGTCTTAGAGACTAGAAATCGCCGAGGCTTAAATCGGACGATTGTGGTGCAATCGATCGATTTTCCCTTATGTGATAGGAATCGGGCGATTCCTGCGAAATTAAACCATCTCCATCGAATTCTTCAAAATTCAAAAGGCTGTGTGAAAAATCTACCCGAAAGTGAAGAACAGACCCAGAAAAAAAATTTCAGACTCGATTTTCTGGTTTCAAAACAACTCAAACTTGACTATAAAATATGTGAAAGAACAGAGATGCACTCATTAACGATTTTCCTCACCAAAAGATGGTAATTAAAACGATTTAAAAGGCATATTAATGAAAATCGAAACTGGATTTTGAGCGTAGGTTCTTTCAAATCTTTTCAGAATTGAACAAAACTGGATTCAAATTGATGAGATCGATCCACGTTTTGCTCTGATACCACTTGTAGGTCCACTGTTACCAAACAAGGATCAAAAGATTATTAGAAAGATTCAGACCGTATGAAGCACCTTTTAGTGTGTGTTTGTGTGTGTGTTTATCGAGAGCTGCTTCAAAGAATTTTCTTTTGATGAACCCTAACAAGGGTATAAACGGGCTTTATATACCACAAACTCTTTGGTATATTAAAGCCCAAGTCCAAAACTTCTACAAAGTACTAATTGTCTCCCCAACCTACTACAATACATTAATATCACAATTTTAACCCAAAACACAAATAACTAGAGGACACTATAATTAATTCCTAACACTTGCTGAATCGTTCAAGTCCGCAAAATTTCAAATCCGCGAAATTTTATACCGAGAATTTTTTTTCCGCGAAAATTTCACTTTCACGGCATTTTTCGCAACTGTCTACTTTCAAAATCTGAGAAACTTTCAACTGCGAAATTTGCTTACTCTTCATAATCCGAGAAATTCCATATCCAAGAGAGTTTACTCCGCAAATTTCCTGAGCCGCGAAATTTCTCAGCCGAGAACTTTTTGAAATTTTTATATATCCGAGAAATTTTTCAAAACCAAGAAAAAAAATTTTGCAAATCCGCGAAATTTCATCTGAGAAAGTTTTTTCAAAACCACGACACTTTCAAATCCGAGAAAATTTCCTAACTGAGAATTTTTTTTTTCTCCCTTGCGAAATTTTATAACTTGCGAAATTTTCTTGCGAAGCTTTAAAATTCTCAACTGAGAATCTTCCTCACATGCGAAATTTTAACTTGCGAAATTTTATAACTCGCGAAATTTTTCTTGCGAAGCTTCAAAATTCTCAACTGAGAATCTTCCTCACATGCGAAATTTTAAAATCCGAGAGATTTTCCACTGAGAATTTTTCCCTTCTTCCGAGAATTTCTCTTTAAAACTCACAAACATCGAAATTTCTCAACACATAATTTCTCGGATAACTCTTCGTATAAACACGTCCTTTAAAACCGCGAATTTTTTTTTACGTGTTAAGTCTTTTTCTCGTGTTGAAATCTTCTTAGGTTAAATTTTTCTCAAACTTATTTAAGATTTGATCCTTACACTTTAGTCCTATCACCCTAGACCACTTTTGACATAAAATATTATCCCACCTTAAAAATCGTTTCCAAATTTCTAGAACTTCTCCTAATTTCAAGATATATCTTCTCTTCATACATTATCGACCATCACACACGCTCACTTAGTTCTAAGAAATTCTTTAAACAATTTTTTCTCTCAAAACTTTACTCGTTAAACTTATATTTCTCATTTCGTTCGTTACTAACTCTCTTATCTATTTAAGATCAAAACCACGGACGATTCGACTGCACCAACCATGTCTACCACGAATGACATCTCAACAGTGGGCTCCGACACCAGGCCACCTATGCTGCGACAAGACGACTACAGCATATGGACAACCGGTTCCTCACATTCATCAGAAAAAGGCGCACCACTCTCTCAATACCTACTGGACTCCATCTTCAATGGTCCAGCACAATTCTGGACGATCAACCCTGCACAGCCAAACGCAAACCCTCCCATGGATGAACGCCGCACTCCAAGAGGTCCCATCAATGAGGATGAAGAGGCTCGCGTACAGGCCGACGAGACTGCCAAAGGATACCTCTTCCAGGCTATGGGCAACGAAGTCTACGCTCACATCGAGTGCTGCACAACTGCTAAGGAAATATGGGATGAACTCGTAGAAATTATGGCAGGCACAACTGAGAGTGCTCAGGGGAGGAAATCAGCATGCCTCTCACAGTATGAACATTCCAAGCCTATGAAGGAGAGGAGTTGCGTGACACATATCTCCGTTACTTGAAGGTCATCAATGAACTCAAGAAAGCCAGGATCTCGAGGGACAAATTCGACATCAACAACCGCTTCCTTGGTAGCCTCAAACCACATTGGGGAAATGCAATTGTTATGATGATTCAGAGTAAGGACCTCTCCAACACCTCCATTCATGCTCTCTACGACAGCCTATCTGCCTATGCTCCATACGTGCAACCTCAGTCTAACAACACTCGAGTCGATCCGCTGGCTCTCCTCTCAAACAAGACTACCGAACGATCTTCCATCTCTAAGGCCAAACAGAACAAAGGGAAGCTAACAGTTGTTGTATCTGATACCTCTTCAGGATCCGAAGCTGATACAGAATCGGATGAAGATGTTCGTGATCTACGCAAACAACTGGCAATGCTCACAAAGATGGTCACAAAGAAGATCGGGAAAAAATCTTCATCCTCCTCCAATCGCCAAAGGACCTTTAGCGGCAGCAAAAAGACCACCCCCACGGAAGAATCAAAGCCGATAAAGAAAGAGGAGGACTCAGCACCTCAAAAGTCTGTGAAGTGCTTTCGATGTGGAAAGACAGGCCACTTTGCCAAGGAATGCCACGCCCCACGCGTGAAGGACTCAGGCTACTACGACCGTAAGGCCAGAATGACCCGCAAAATGGAAAGTGGCAAAGTTCTGCTTACTGAAGAAGCTGAATGGGTGAACGACACTTCAGAAGACGAGGAGCCTCAGGATGAAGATTGCTGCATGGCAAGGCTGGTCGAACATAACGAGGACGAGGAGATGGGTCACACCGGTGAAAACACAGCTAAGACTCCTACCAACGCTGAGTCTGAGGTACGAATCTCGCAACTCGATGATGTGTTTAGTCACCGACCCACCATTAAGAACCCCACCGTAGACGCTAAGGTTTATGATGAACTTAGGTTAAAATTTGAAAACAACTATGCACTGCTTAGTTTAAAAATAGAAGAGCTTGCTTGTGCAAACGAACGTCTAATAGCCTCCGAAGCGTTAGTCAAACGTTTGCAAAGCAAGAATAAGCAAAATGAGAATAAGGTGAAGGAAACCACACTGGCCATCAGTTCATGCGAAACATCTCGTCTCCTAACTGCATCCCAATATGAACTACTTACCAAGGAAAGAGTTAGGCTGTACCGAAAGGTGAAAGAACTTGAAGAGCAACTTCACCTTAGAAACGAAAACTCACGCATCTTATGCCTATTGAACCAACCAGTGGAAACAGAATTCTACAACGCCCGGGGGGAATCGGACTGTCTAGCAATTGCAATCCAACACCGCTAACAGTTAAAAGATATAACATGTGCAACATTACGTTCCTGCAAACAAGAAATGGTGCTCCCCCGCAACTTAAGCCATTTGTGAGATCATCCTCCGCTGTCATCTCAGAAGAAACAAGAGAACAGAACATTCATTGGGCAGAAATCGCGTATGACTACACAGAATTGAATAATAGAGATAAGACTAAGATATCCTCACTCTCGGAGGATGTCGAAACCTTACTCCCAAACAAAGAACAGGAAGTTGCTTTCCAAGATGTGCTCTCTCGCACCTACATCCCAAAGAAACTACTACTCATAGCAGAACTAGAACGACAACTAGAAGTAGAAAGGAAGGCCTTTGCAAAAGAGCGAGATGAACTACTTAGCAAAATCTACACACTAGAAAAATTTCCCAATACGAACTATCCCTCTACATCGAGTCAAGTACCCGATTCTCAAACATGTAAATGTAAGAGGACGGCGAAAATGACTCCTGAAGCTGACATATGTTCTAACACTAACTCTAGTATTCTTATGGATACAGGGAATGTGAGTTCGACGTCTCTGGAAGGCAGTTCGTATCAAATAAAGGAGAACCCGCTCTTCGACGACAAGAAGAAAAAACCATCCTATATTCGTCCTTCCTCTCTATGTACTGAATCCCACTGTCCAAAGTTCGTAGACAATTATGTTGCCAAAACTTATCTTTCTTTTACCAAACTTATGTCTATGTGCTGCTGCAATGATTTTGTTCTCCCACGATTTCATGAATATGAAACACATGAACACGCAACCCTCAGACCTCGCAAGCGAACCTTCTCTACGACGCCACTGAATTCTCCCATCTCGCCTAAACCTAAGGTCAAGCGAAAACGTCTCTCGTCGTCAAACGCAAACTCACCTACTACTCGAAAGCCAAGGCGACCAAAACCGAAGCACGAAAACAACAACCATATTACTCACGCCAATTCATGTATAAGGCGCCATACATGCAAGCACAAGTTAGGAAAATATGGGTTAGAAAAGGCATAATCCCGCCTCATCAAACAAACGATAAAGGGAAAGCTAAATTAGAATCAACACAATCTGATTTAGTAACCACATTTCCCATTAAGCGCATAAAAACTTTACATATATCACAAGAATGTCCCGTCCGAAAACGGGGACCCAACGTTTGCTGATGATTGCAGGTTTGTCATGTGTGGTATCTAGACTCGGGTTGCTCCACACACATGACGGGGAACAAGGAGCTGTTGAGCAACTTCTCCGAGCGCTATCTCGGAAGGGTCTCCTTCGGAAAAAGTCAAATGGCGCCAATTCTCGGAACCGGTGATCTCGTCCATGACAAACTGACGATCAAGGGCATCTCTTACGTTGAGGGTTTGAGCTACAATCTCTTCAGCATTGGTCGTTTCTGCGACAAAGGATACAAGGTTCTCTTCGAATCTGACATCTGCAGCATTATAGATGCCTCGGGACTGCCACTTCTTTCTGGAAGGCGCACGTCTCACCTCTACGTACTCAATCTCACGACCTCTCGACCAGTGTGCCTTCTCTCTCGGGCTGCACCTAAGTTGAATGATCTATGGCACCGACGTCTTTCACATCTCAATTTCAAGACTATCAACAAACTGCGTTAGAATAAACTCGTCAACGGTCTACCCCAACTAACATATCATAAGGAACACCTCTGCTCTGCCTGTGAATTGGGGAAGATGAAGCGATCGTCTCACATATCCAAGGAAACACCGTCCTCTAAGCTCATCCTCGAGCTCTTACATATGGATCTATGTGGCCCAATGCCTACGGCCACACTCGGAGGAAGACGGTATATTCTTGTGATTGTCGACGATTTTTCACGCTACACATGGACAAAACTCATTCGTACAAAGGATGAAGTTCCTGATGTAATTATCGAGTTTGTTGTTACGTCTCAAACTCTTCATCAACAGAAGGTTCGGATTATCAGAACTGACAACGGAACTGAGCTTAAGAACAAGAAGCTCAGTGATTTCTATGCCACTTAGGGCATCACTCAGCAGTTCTCAGCTGTGAAGACACCGGAACAGAATGGTGTCGTTGAGCGTAAGAACAGGACACTAGTTGAAGCAGCTAGGACTCTCCTCATCCAATCTGGCCTTCCTCACTCTCTTTGGGGCGAAGCTATTCAAACGGCCTGTTACACGCAGAACCGGGCTTCCATCCACAAGAGATTCAACCGCACTCCATACGAGATGTTGAACAACCGTCGTATACCAGATATATCTTATCTAAGGGTTTTCGGATGCCGATGTTTTGTTGCCAACGATCGCCAACATCTTGGGAAGCTTGATCCAAAAGCACTCGAAGGAATCTTTGTGGTTATTCGCTAAACTCGAAGGCATACAGAGTCTATCTTAAGGAGAAACGATCTGTCATTGAGAGCACAAATGTCACCTTTGATGAAAGCGAAGGCGACCTCATGGCTTCTGCTCATATTAGTCCAGAACCAGGTCTTGTACAGTCGTTGACAAAAGGTCAACCTTCAACGGCGAGAACTTCCTCATCTGAGGGCAACTCTGGTGAACTGGATCTCGATCTGCTTTTCGAGTACGTCTATCCAGTTCCCAAGACTCCCGCCCCCACCACTGAACCTACCGCTGCACCCACTCCACCTACACCACCAGCTATCGGCAATGACGTCGTTCCTCCAAACTTGGATGCACTCAATCTCAACGAAGACGACATTTTACCCAACCCTGGGAACATTGTTGATCCTGATGATGAACCCTCTCAAACCACTACGGTTGAGATCTCTTCTTCGGACACCGGACCTCAATCTAATGAGCCTCCAATAGACACAAATGCGGGCTAGCTTCTCACAGACCAATGTACCACTCTGGGCTCGGTCTCATCCTACAGACCAGATTATTGGGGACCCCACATCCGGTGTTTCGACACGTTCGGCTTCGATGAATGAAAGTCTGTTTGCTTGCTATCTCAGTCAAGTCGAACCATCACGAGTAGCGGAAGCTCTCAACGATCCTGATTGGCTGATTGCAATGCAGGAGGAAATAAATCAGTTTGAACGTCTACAAGTTTGGGAACTCGTACCACGACCTCACAACAGATCCATTATCGGCACGAAGTGGATCTTCAAGAACAAAAAGGACGAAGACGGGTGTTGTCATCCGCAATAAAGCAAGACTTGTGGCTAAAGGATACAACCAACAAGAAGGCATCGACTACGACGAAACTTTTGCCCCCGTTGCCAGGATCGAAGCTATACGAATTTTTCTTGCCTTTGCTGCTCACAAGAACTTTAAAGTCTACCAAATGGATGTGAAGACTGCATTTTTGAATGGATTTCTCAAAGAAGAAGTGTATGTTGATCAACCTGAAGGGTTCTTGAGCGAAGAGTTTCCTCATCACGTATATCGACTCTACGAGGCTCTCTACGGACTAAAAACAGGCTCCCAGAGCTTGGTATGACGTCCTTTCAGATTTCCTCGTTCAGTCTGGATTCAAGAAAGGATCTCTGGATACAACCCTCTTCACCAAGCGGAGTGACCCTGACATCATGATTGTACAGATTTATGTCGATGACATCATTTTTGGATCGACTGAACCACAACTGTGTGAAGAGTTCGCAGAATTGATGAAAGAAAAATTCGAAATGAGTATGATGGGCGAGCTGAATTTCTTTCTTGTCTTCAAGTAAAACAACTCCCCGACGGAATCTTCATCAACCAGTCCAAATACATCCATGACATCCTCGAGAAATATGGAATGAAGGATGCTAAGACTGCTGCAACACCTATGTCTCCCTCTGGCCGACCCGACGCGGACCCATCTGGTGCTCCCGTCGACCAAACCGTCTATCGTGGGATAATAGGCTCTCTTCTGTACCTCACTGCCAGTCGACCGGATATCGTTCTCTCGACAGGAATCTGCGCTCGTTTTCAGGCTACACCGAAGGAATCCCATATCACTGCTGTCAAAAGGATTCTCCGATATCTCAAAGGAACACCCAATCTGGGTCTGTGGTACCCCACTCGATCGGACTTCGAGCTGGTTGGATTCTCTGACTCGGATTACGCAGGATGCAAGATGGATAGAAAAAGCACCTCTGGAGCTGCACACTTCTTGAGCGGTAAACTCGTGAGTTGGTCGTCTCGAAAACAAAACTGTGTCTCAACTTCGTCGACGGAGGCAGAATATGTCGCCGCCGCTAGTTGTTGTTCACAGCTTTTGTGGATGAGAACCCAACTACGAGATTTTAATTTTCATGTTGATAAAATTCCCATTTATTGTGACTCGAAGAGTGCGATAGCGATGACGAGTAATCCGGTACATCACTCGAGAACGAAACACATAGACATTCGTCACCACTTCATCAAAGAACATGTCGAACAAGGGACGATTGAATTGCACTACGTCACAACCGAAGATCAACTGGCCGACATCTTTACAAAACCGTTGGATGTCAAACGATTCCAACACCTTGTGACTATGTTGGGCATGTTGAATCTTCCGTTGTGATCAATCGACCCTACATAAATTTTTGATCAAGTGTGCATATTTCTTCTTCCATTTCACTCCATTTTCTATGTGTCTTCTGAATTATATCTTTTAAGGGGAAGTTTTCGATTAAGGGGGAGCTTCTGATATTTCCATTATTTAAAAAAAAGGGGGGGGGGGGTTTCGATTAAGGGGTAGTTTCTGATTTTGGGTTGAAACTTTAGAGTTTGGTCAAACTGAGTCAAAATTGGACCGATTTAGAGTTGAATTCTTAATTTTCTGGTCAAAAAGGGTCAAAATTGGACCAATTGAACTTCAAATTGACCCAATTTTGACCAAGCCCGCGAAATTCAGCTCAGATGAGGTTTTGACCAAGCCCACGAAATTTCGGCCCGTCAACTCAAAATTCGCATGAACAGTCACCAAAAACCTAAAACCCCAAAACCCTTAACGTTTTCTTCACAATCCTAAAAATTCCAAGAAAATTCAAAAATTTCGCAACCCCTCTTTTCAAAATTTCGCAACTCCTCAAATCTTCGTCGTCGTCCAATCTGCATTCAAAATCCATCTATCTGCATTCTCCGTCTTCAAAATCTAGCTTTTCGGTATGAATACACCAAGTTCCATTCATTTTATCCTGTTTTGACCCGTTTTAATTAAATCTGTTAAAGTTAAAATTAATTTTTCTCGGCTCTGAATCGAACGCATGTTAGATTTTTGATGTTCAATACCCTCAAATATGCATTGCCCATTCAATTTCGAGTCGATTGAGTCCAGATTATTGCATTTTGGATGAGATTTGAGTAGGTCTAAGGCTAAAATCATTGCGTCGTTTCGCACGATGTCGCACTGTGTTCTTCACGCGAAAAAAATTCTCAGAAAAATTGCTTTAAACGTTAAATTTCGCTGCTACAGTGAGAAAAGTTCCGCGAAAATTTTTCCGAGAAATTTCTTACGTTGTAAATTTTGCTGCTACAGTGACTAAGAAACTGCGAAACTTTCGCCCGAGAATTTACATGTGTTAAAATATTTTGTTAAGTCCCGCGAAAGTTTATCTGAGAAAATCTTTTTCCCTCACGACAAAACTTTCTCTGCCACAGTGAGTTTAGCCCCGCGAAATTTTATTACACTTCACTTCATATTACATATTTTCGCACCTTCACTATTTCGCAACTACAGTGAACAAAAATTTTCTCAGTCCACAAAACTTTTTCCCTCCGCGAAACTTTCATAGAACTTGCGAAATTTTTTCCTTATATGCGAAAGTTCATGGATAAACTACATGTGAATGTTCTTGGATACATGCGAAAAATTTGAACAACTTGCGAGATTTCCTAACTTGTGAAATTTTCCATACTTGCGAAATTTTACTCAATCTGCGAAAAATTTCTCACGACATGTCTATGTGATATAACTTGCGAAATTTTCCATACTTGCGAAATTTTACTCAATCTGCGAAAATTTCTCACAACATGTCTCTGTGCTAAAACTTGCGAAAATTTCTCATTATATGCGAAAAAATTTGGACAACTTGCGAAAATTCTCGACATGCCTACATATCATAATTCTTAACTTGCGAAAATTCTTGACATGCCTACATATCATAATTCTTAACTTGCGAAAATTCTTGACATGCGAAAATTCTTGACTTGCAAAAATATCTCTATTTGCGAAATTCTCTCGGCATGCTTACATATCATAATCTGCGAAAATTTTTCCACTACTTACATGCGAAAATTGTCTTCAATTCAAAATTACTAAGTGCTACATTTTTTTACTTGCGAAATTTTTAGAACAACAGACGAGACTTCCTAACTTGCGAAAATTTTCCATGTCTATTTGTTTAGCAAATTTTCTCATCTCACATTAATTCCTACTAATCATATTATAATTACTGTCAAGCGCAGATATGACTGACAAAGATCAAAGCACAATTGAAGCGCTTGAGCCGACTGCAATCCAAAGGGACATTGCTCGCATCGAACTCAACACGCGTCTCTATGTCCCACCACCCGAGCAGATCTTCCAACTAAGTCAATGGGCAGCTCTGATTCCCAACAACTACATGGTGGACCTGCACAGCTTTCGGTGCGATGCCCCCGTAATTGTCGAAATCCTCAAAGGGCACCCACTTCGCCACGCCCTCACACATGGCGAGCCAGAAGCACAGGTGTATTTTCAACAATTCTGGCATACACTGCAGATAGCTGGACCACTCCATCTTGCCAAAAACTTATCCGCCCAAATTGATCAAGAAACCGTGGTCCTTACTCGCAAAATACTACAAGAAGTGCTTCAACTCCCTGTCTACTCACCCTACGACCCACTACCGACGCACGAACAACTCATCGAGGACATAGACCGGCTGGGCTATCAACCAGAAACCAAGAAGAAGAAGGGCCCACTTGTCCTCAGTGAAGTCACCACCCGCAATCTGCCTCAACCCTGGCGCACACTGTACTTGCTAGTGAACAAATGCATGTCAGGGAAGCATGCTGGTCAGGACCGGGGAAACTTTCAAATTCTCACCATCCTCACCGGCATCGCTCACAACCGCAAGTACAACTACGCCGACATCATCTGGATGGATCTTGTCTCAATGATCCAACGCCGCGACCGGGAAGTTGCCAAGGGAGTCACAAACCGCTTCGTCCCTTACATGCGGTGGCTCCCAGCTATCATCAAACATTTCCGCTTGCACTCCACCAACATTCGCATTCGGCCAGCAGCGGAACACTTCCTCATCCCAACGGTCGAGAAGTTCACAAAGAAAAACACCCCGGCGAAGGATCGACACGCCATGATTATTCCGGACGAAGTTCTCGCCTACGCAGATCAGACAATTCCACACGTCCAGGAATATCGAGCCTCCACCGCCTCATTCCGAGAAAGCCCCATACCTCTATCTACTGTCCCTACGGCGCAGATCAACCCCACTGCTCCCAACCCCGGGACTAGCCAAACCCCCACCTCCACCTCCAAAAAGTCATCGAGTCGCGCCGCATCCTCTTCCACCCGCGCTCCGAAAAAACGGTCGCGAGAGGATGACGTAAGCCGCCCTACGGAGCGTCGATCGAAACAAAAGCACGATCGACCTCCTCAACCACAGATAAGCCGAGCCGAACCAATAGGTACAGGAGGTGATGTGTTCACCTCCCGAGTAGAAGTCGTGGCATCTGGCTCAACCACGCAAACGACCCCACCAACCCACTTATCTTCCTCTCTACAGGAAGATATTTCATTGCACGGGGAGCCACGTATACCATCGACATCCCACTTGGAGATGATCGATGTTGAAACAAGCAGTCCCTCGCCTCAGACTGTATCCTCTTCATGCACATCGAGTATAGTGCCCTCACTCCCCATAGTTTCATACATTTCTAGGACACATACACCTTTTACTGCACCACAGAGTCTTCGTGACTCTGTCAGAACGCTCGGTGATGTCTCTGTGACTGAGAGCGGAAGACCTAGCACGGCCAACATCACAACAACCGTGAGCCTAGGCCATCATTCGATTGAGTCCGTCTCATCGATGATGCCAACGGGAAGTCTAAGTGACCCCGTCTTTTCCAGTCCTGTGCAAACGGGCGGCCGATCGGCAATCTTCTCCGATTCGGTGTCAGTTGGCATTCTCCGTGAATCCAACTTGTTAAACTTACCCACTTTCGTCACTGAGACCGCGCTAGAGACCCGTCTTCAAGAGTTTGCAAAGACTCTTGAGGCGTCGATTGTCGATAAAGTTTACGCACGTCTCGATGCGTCCACCGTCGACAAAGGGAAAGGTGTGGCCCCGGAGACGCCACCACCAACTCAAAATGTGGATACTGAAGCCATTCTCTCTGCCATTTCCGCGAAGGAGCTATTCTACCTCCTACGAGCAAGATTCGAGTCGATGACGGAACTCGACGAGGAGGAACAGCAAATGAAGAGAATGATGACTCAACCCATGACTTGCCGCGCTCAAGGCGAGTCCAGCGGGATCAGGCGCGACGATCAAGACGATGATCAAGATCGCCGCGAGGGGGAGAATAGGCAGCTAGGCCAACAATCCCAAGGACTCATGCACTCGACGCCGCCCTCCTCCTCCGGGCCTGAAACAACGCCCGTAACAGAAACCTCACACCCAACTAGCCAAAAAACCCACCTTATTTACCCTGAGTCACTAGCCAAATCACCCTCACCACCACCCACTACCGTCTCCAAAACTCTAATTGTCACATCGACGTTAGAGACCACCCCACACCGTCTCCACCCACAGTCTCCGAACCTCTAACTATCACATCGATGTTAGAGGCCACCACAACACCTACACCACCCGACACCCAAATCATCCTTGCCAAAACCATCACCACAACTGAACCACTAGAATCTCCACCACAACCATCCCCACAATCCACAAACTCAAACTCTTCCGACGCAATACCCTCGCCACCACACAGCGACACTCCTCTCAACACCGATTCCAACATAGCTCCCGAGGACGTCTACTGCGCACAGAACGAGATCGAAGCCTACATCTTCAACGATGAATGGCTGTACACACCCGCCGATGCAGTAGCAGCCAGGAAGCTGGTGGAAAACGCTCGACGTCTGCTAATGGAAGCCTCACTAACGCTGATCAACACTGCAGACAACGAGGACGGAGAGGAGTACGACGCTGAACCTGCCGAGCTCGAGAACATCCTACAATTCCAAGCGCAGCAAACTGAGGCCCCTGCTGCTCAAACGGATGTACCCACGGTGGATATACCGGAAGCACCGTGGGAAAACAAAAAGATCACCGCGCCGTTTTAAGAAGAGATCAGGAAGAGGATCTGGTGACGCAAGGAGCAGATCATCACAACCTTCGACGAATATGAGCTGATGAACATCCAAAATTGGAGCGAGAGAAAGAAGCAGCTCTATCGATGGAGCCTTCTCTGCCACAAAAAGGACGCTATCCGATGAGGAAAACATCGCTCAGGAAATGAATCGGGCCCCAATCTGCAAAGTCACTGACCTCCGCCAAGAGTCCAAAGGACCTGTCCATTACCCAGTATTCACAGTAATGAGGCAGGATGAGAGCTACTGTGAAGTCAGTGAGGCGGACTTCAAGTTTCTGCGCCTGGGCGACCTGTACAGCATGCTGGAATCCATGAATCAGTTCAGACTCGTCCTCAGAAGCTCTGGACATCTCGTACGTGCTGAACCGGTCACCATGGGATATGTGGCTCTCAAACGCCACATGCTCCGACAGGTCAGATTCTTCGCCACCCACGATCTGCAGATGGCGGTGGAGCACAACCTGAAGAAGGTGAATCTGACTCGCCCATCTTTCAAGAACGCGGACGACTACCGAGAAGGCGATGTGATCGACGGAGACGATCCGGCGGTCGCCTACTCGAACTATAAGGGAAAGATGAGGATGCTGCGCTGCTCCGAAGTGGCAAAGTTCTCGGATGGAACGCTCACCATCATCCAAGACAAACTCATGAAGATTTGCCGCATACTTTCAGAAGAAGATCCTCTCTGCCGATCCAAGTTCGCGAAGCTCATTGACGCTATAGCTAATCGAATGGTACTTCGAAGGAATCTCCGCGCCTTCGAGTTCAAGCTAGGGCTTCGCGAAACACTCACACGATAATCCACCACCGCTACGCTCAAGATCCAAGACTCCCAACAATTGACACAAAGGGGAGATTGTTAGGATATTTAATAGATTGTGTCAATAGTTTAAGTCTTAGGATTTATTTTGTAATTATCCTTTAGCTTAGGCTTAGGACTATAATGTAATTATTTCATACTTAGTGATTGGGCCTTAATATACCTAGGGTTAATGTGGTATATAAGGTTTTACCAACTCACTTTTGAAGGTAATCAAAGATCAAAGGCTTATCCAAAGTTTTCACACAATACACACACTCAAAGGTGAGAATACTCCCTTTTCATTCCATTAAAGCCTCTTTGATTCCTTGTTTGGTGCAATCGGGACCAACAGGATTAAGAGAAGAGGAGCTCGGTATCGGCCCGAGAACCAACAAAAAGAACTTCGCCTACGATAATCTCCTAGAGCCTCATGGAGAAGCGGAGCTTCATCTTGAGCATAATATAAAAGGGATAGTTCTTAAAAGAAAAGGAGGGAGAAATGATTGAAAAGGAGACGGACGTATAATTGGAAGACGATGAAGAGATAAGCTCACTTTCCTTTAAATTCCTTCCGTTCTAAGTCCTAGCCAAATTATAACCCTTACAACCCTTTGATTCCACATAGACGGTCTCTCGCTTAGGTGAAATGATTAAAAATGCCTCGATCACGGGTAAATTGACTTAAAATTGCTTGTGTTGACTTGAGTGATAAAAATATAAAAATCCCAAGATAGCTAATTGAGAGCAAGAGCGAACATAGTGAGAGTTGTCGAAATGGACCAGTCTATGAACTTAGGACTTTAGTTTGACGACATGACTTGACGGCATTTTCTTCTTTCAAATGTCTCGTAAAATTTTAGGCGTGACGATTGATCGAAGCAAAATAATCTGACCCCATAAATAAAAAAATAATAATATATATATATACATATATATAACAATAAATAAATAAAAAAATAATAAAGTTCGCACATTTTGACATGAACTGTTATGTTTCATATGCATTGAATTGAATAAATGCGAATTTCTTTAGTGTATCGCACATTCTAAATGCAATTTTAGATTGCATTGGTACTGAATTGTTTAAATGCGATAAATTTTTCATTGCCTCTACCCTCACACAATATTTTGAAGTACATATTTTCGGGGACCGTGTATACATGCTTACTTGGTAAATTTGTGTGCTCGTGACTTGAATTGATTTCATATGCTTGCATAATTAGTCAATTCTTGTGCATCATTTGAGGGGGAGCAAGTATAAGACTTGTAGATTAGCTCCAAATATTTTTGACGTTTTTTCTCTGAGTATTTCAGATCTTTCAAAATTAAGGAGCGAGACGTCGACACTACAAAGAGAGGAGCTAGACACAAGACCAAATCCTTCAAAGATAAAATTGCCAAAAATAAGTGTTGATTAACTCCATTATTACTAACGCTTATCTCTAAGTGGTACAGATTTTTTTAAGTTTCTGCCAGGGGAGCTAGACGTTACTACACAGAAAATACAGGGAGTTAATTGCATTTATTTTAATTACTAAGGGGGAGCCTTGCAAAAGGTTTTACTTTGAAATAGGGGTCAATCTGAGAATTTTAGAAGTACTTACTATCGAGAAACTAGATAGAAGACTTAATTCACGATCATAAGTTTCTCGATCGTAAACAGTGTTGGGAACGATTTCGATTAGCCGCGATAATTTGCGATCGAGAAAATTGAATTGAAAAGCAATTTACGAATTGAAATTTCTCGAGCGCAAATAGTAATGGGCCTGTTCCGTTGAATCGTCAAATGTCAAATCGTAAACCCATCATCGACTTACAGCGAGTAAATAAAAGTTCACTTTTATGTCAGTCGAAAAACTTTTTCTCACGCAACCCTAAATCGCAAAAATTTCTCTCTCGAAAAACTTTCACAGACAGTTCAAATTTCTCAAAAATCTTTCGATTTTCAACACGAAATTGTCTGTTTAAGGTAGAAATGAGAATCTGTTGCCATTTGCGTGATTTAACTTCGTTAGCATCTGCATTTTGTAGTTTTTCGCATGATTTATATTAGTTTCTCGACTGTTCTTCAAAACAGAGAAAATCGTATACTATTTCATAGTGTTTTACGCTTGATTTTGAACTTTATCTGAGTTTAATGCCTGCGCTTAAGATAGTTGAGATATTCTCTATGAATCTGGTAGAATGAATCATCGGAAAATCTGCATCTTCGACTGTAATTTGAGTTTTGATGAAACTGGGTATTTGACTGTTTAAAGCCATCGAAGAACTTTGTCGATCGCAAACAGTCTCAATTGAATTCCGATTTAATTGAGATACTGTTTGTGTCGAATTAGTTTTTCGATCGGTAAAATTCTGATTTAGTCGCTAAGATAGAAGATTTTGACCGAAAAATTTACTTACCATCGTGAAATCTAATTAGGATTTTGTGAGCGAAAAACTTACGCACTGATTAGACAATTTAGATGCAAATTTTATCGAGCGTAAAACTTACTATCGCAAAATAGAATTTTCGATTTAATTTCAATTTGGTCGAAAAAAATTTTAGCAGTGAAAAATTAATTTTTCAACACTAAATTTTCGATCGTAAAATTTCTCGACGGTTGACTTAGTCTTTCGTTGACTAATTTCTCGATCGAAAAATATTGCAGCGGAAATTTTTTTCTTAGGATCGAAAATCACATTTCGCTCGACAAATTTCAAATCGAAAAATTTTATTCAATTGAGGAAAATTTCTTGATAGTAAATTTACCTGAGATATAATTTCTCGATCGTAAATTTACGCGGAATTTTTCTCAATCGTAAAATTGATCGGCTACAGTCTCACGATTTCAATTTCAACACTTAGAAGTTTTTTTTCTAAGTCCTTTACACTGTAGCGAACATTAGCGAATAGAATTTTCTCGATCACAAAATTAAACGGAGTTATTGCAATTGAAATCAATGCATAAGGAAATCAATTTGACACCAAAATTTTCGAGCGAAAAATTTCTCGGCATGAACAGTGTCCTTTTTCACGATTCAACACTTAGAAAAATTTCGAACTCCTTTTCACGCATTACATGTTTAATTCGAAATTACAATTATGCCATTACGTTTTTTTTAAAACAAGAATCCTATATGCATATCATACGATTTCAATTCAAAATTCATCACACATGTTATCACTTGTTACAATTTTATAGTTTGATGAAATTAAATCAATTTTCGACTGAAATCAAAATTATGAACTAATGAACTTTTATATCTCTTATTTTTCAGATGGATCGCCATCCTACATATAACCACATATACGAGAAGTCATTATATCTCAACGTCCACGACACGAACTTCCAATTAGACCTGGCCACCTTCCGGTGTCCAGACGACATAATCGTGTCCATTCTGCAAGGCCATCCACTATGGCATGCACTTACAGTGACGGCATCAGTGCCGATGATCTACCTCCAGCAGTTTTGGGGGATGATCAAGAGCCTCATTTTGGACGGGGCATACCATTTCACGACGGTTGTAGGGACGAGGCACATCTGCATGGGCAAGAACGAGTTCAGAGCTCTACTTGACCTCCCTCACAGCCAAAACTACGACCCCCTCCCAACTGATCTGGAACGACCTTGCAGAACAGATCAGACAAAAGGAGAACAAGCGGTCCAAGAACGTGCCGTACGCGAGATGGTTCTCCGTCATCATCCGCCAACACATGGAGATGTACGCGCAGAACATTCCTCGCCTGCCACCGGGAGGAAACTATCAGCCGCCCCGGCTCAAATTCTTCCACAACCCAAGGCTGGTGGACCTTACACAGCGTTCAATGGCCATATCTCTCAACCTTCTTCGGCTCGCTGACCCCGCAGGAGCTGAGTATCAGAGATACTGCCGGGAACATCACCTCACCGAGGAAATGATTAGAGGGCCCCCGGTAGATGTACACATGAGCCCTCCCCAACCGCAACAACACCAAAGCCCAGAGGCCATGTTGATTGATGAAGTGGCCCTGGAGCTCGAGCAGGAGCCTCCAACTCAGGACGATGCCACCTTGATAGATGTTGTGGCCGCTGAGTTGAAACAAGAGGCTCCAACAGAAATGCTCCAAGTGGGAGTGCCCGTACATGTAGGCGTGCTCGAAGAAACCATTGAGGAGGTTCTTCAACAAGAAGCACAGCCCGAGACAAAAATTGGGCAGAGCTCGTTTCCACTGGTGACGGAGCAGGCTCTAGGGGATGTTGAATGTGATCCCACTCCTCACACAGCTACACCATCCGACACGGAGTCAGATGAGGAGATTAGCCTGATAAGACGGACTCCCAGACGACTTAGTATACAAATGGAGTCCCTCTTCCCGGCCGTCACCAACGCACCAGATACTACGCTGACCACAATGACAAGTGTTGCCGGCATTTCTTCGCTCAATCTTGAGCCGCAACCAACTCACGTGGTGTCTGGTTCGCAGGCGCAACCTGAGCCTGCCTAAACACCCATAGAGACGAATCCTCAGGATTCGACTCGAGGATTGGGTGGAAGCCTCATACAGTCACAACCTCAAGTGACCGTGAGCCAACCCACAGAGTCGGTGTCTACTCAAGGGTTGATAACAGGCGACATCAGTCGTCCTGGCCCATCTCAGGAGGCGTCCGCATCCGTCGTGACGAACGAGCAGTTCCAGGCTGCTCTCTCTGTCGCTGTACAGTCTATGGAAGACAAAATCATAGAGAGAGTACTCCAAGCACTGGAGGCATCCCGAAAAGATACCGGGAAAGCACCTGCCTCTGAAGGCCCCTCGTCACGAATCAACCCCACACCTCCACAACCCACACCCACCGACCCTCTAGCCACTTCCTCCATCCTCATCAACCCATACACAATCCCCATCACTGAGCTCCACGACATTCTCCTCGCCCGTCTGATAGACCTTTCCATCCGATCGCCGCAAGAAGAATCCCTCTATAGGCGATTGGTGGACCATCCCGAGCCACCTACTGATACTTGCCGAGGCCAAAGCTCCCACTCAAGACGCCGACATGACGACCCTGACGATCAGGATCATCATGAGGGGGAGAAGAGGCCAAGAACATCTACAACTGGCCAAGGACAAGGCTCGGGCGCTACGCAGACAAGCGCTGGAGCTGGTGAAACCCAAACACAAACCCACCAAACCCAAACACAAACCACCCACCAAACACAAACCACCCAAACTACCTACACCACGCACCGCATCACCCAGATCGACCCACCAACCTTTCACCTCAGGACGCCTCCATCCACACCACCGATCTACTCAAGCCCCTTGCTTCCAGAAGAAGAAGCAAGTGCTGCGATGCTTGTAGCTCTAGCAGCTACCCAAGCCACTCCCTCAGTCGCTCCAGACCAACCGGGACCCTCTGGACATGGCGTCAATCCACACGAGGCCCTAGACAAGTACATCTTCGAAGGACAGTGGATGACCCATTCCATGCCCGAGGAGCATCAAAGACGACGGCTTCACGACGTTCGGCGCTTTCTACAACAAGCGTCCATAGACCTCGTAATCATAGAAGTCGACGAGCTTCAGGAAGGTGAAGACTACGAGCGAGTTATCCCAAGGCTACCAGAGTTAATCGCTCAACAGGCGGTTCCCTCTCCAAGGCTAACGCCAGGGACCGTCCGAATCGACACGCAATGGGAAAACATTCAAATTGAAATTCCTTTCCTAGAAGAAGTTCGTGAGAATATTTGGAGGTCTCCGGACAGAGTGAAGAAGCCGAACGAGTTCGAGCTTAGAGGGATCTCTCATTGGGATCAGCAGAAGAGGATGACCTACCTCTGGATGCTGACCAAACTAGGACCTGATGTTAGACTGGGGATGACTAAGACACAAGCCAAGAGCCATTATAAGAGTCTCTCCCCAATAAGCCAACTACTCAGCGTCTACTGTGACAAAGGAGGACTTCCAACACCTCACTACATCATCGATCGAGTGGATAGGACCCGAGAGGAACTGAGCGAGAGCAACCTGCCGTACCTCCCCGCCGATGAAGTGTACCGTCTTTATCAACTGTACGTGGAGAAGTACAAAGGTCCTCAGGGCTTCATCAAGAAAGAAGGCCTCGAAGGGCTCTACCGGTTCATGATACGCCAGGTCAAGTACTATGCCGCACACGACCTTCAGATGGCTCTGGAGAGCAATATGAAGAAGGTCAACATGACCGCTCCACTCAACAAAGGACCTGAGATCGAAGGGCTTCCCAACAATCACGTGCACATCAGCTCAGTCCTAGGCATCACCTACCACAATCCAATAGCAAAGAAGAATAGGTTGATGCTGAAGACTGAGATTCATAAGTTTTGCGATGGGACGCTCAAGGTCGTCAGGAAAAACATTGAGCAGAGGTTGGAAGAAATCAATCGAGACACTGCTGAGGATCCACAGGTTCGTGAGAGAACAGCCGCTCCTAATGGAACTATTAGAAGATATTGAGGAGCGACTGGAGCTTAGGATCACTCTGAGGAACTACGAGCATGCGCTGGGCTTGCGCAGATCATATTACGCCCGACGAGGACAAATGGCGCGGAGACGCAATCAAGCACAAAGGGGGAGATTGTAGAATACCATTTGTAATTGTGCTTGATTTCATTAGTTGTCCTTGTAATTAGGGGAGTTTTGTATAGTAGTCCTTAGATTAGGACTAGTTTGATATTTATACCAAGTTTGTTTGGTATAAATACATGTAAATCAATTGAGCTTAATAGAGAAAGTTTTTAGAATTGATCCGAAGGGCTTGCAATTCGATTTCTAGAGAGAGAAACAACAGTAACTTTCTCACTCTACTCAAATTCTCTCTCTTGTTCTTCATTTGAGTTTTTCGACTGAATTCAATTGTTTATCTAAACGATCGAATTACTATGAAATCTAGCCTAGGATCGTAGAGTTTTTAATCGTAGGACCTAACAATAGGCAACTTCGCCAACCTTTCTAAGGATACGGAACGGTCCTATATACCTCGGGCTCAACTTGCCTTTCTTTCCGAACCGCTTAACTCCTTTCATAGGAGATACCTTCAAAAATACGAAATCATCTTCTTGGAATTCCAACGGCCTACGCTTTTGGTCTGCGTAGCTTTTTTGTCTGCTTTGCGCCGTTTTCATCCGTTCCCGTATCTTTGATATTGCTTCCGTCATTTCTTGAACCAGATCAGGGCCTAGTATTGCCCGTTCTCCAACTTCATCCCAATGGATTGGAGATCTGCATTTGCGTCCGTAAAGAGTTCATATGGAGCCATTCTGTTGCATGGAAACTGTTATTATATGAGAATTCAATTAAAGGAAGGTATCGGCTCCAACTTCCTTTAAAATCAAGCACGCATGCTCTCAGCATATCTTCCAACGTTTGGATTGTTCGTTCTGACTGCCCGTCTGTCTGGGAGTGGTAGGCAGTACTGAATGATAATTTGGTTCCCATGGCTTTCTGTAAACTCGTCCAGAACTTCGATAAGAACCTCGAATCACGATCAGAAACAATTGAGACTGGAACTCCGTGAAGTCGTACTATTTCTTGAATATATAGTTCCGCGTATTGTTCCATTGAGAATGTTGAGCTGATAGGCAGAAAGTGGGCAGATTTGGTCAATCGACCAACGATGACCCAAATAGCGTCGTGGCCTTTTACTGTTTTCGGCAAGCCGACGACGAAGTCCATTGTGATGTGATCCCATTTCCACTCAGGTACTGGCAAGGATTGTAACGTCCCTGCCGGTCGTTGGTGCTCCGCTTTTATCTGTTGGCACGTCAAACAGTGACTTACAAATGTCGCTATTTCTCTTTTCATTCCTGGCCACCAATAATTAACTCGCAGGTCTCTATACATTTTCGTAGCTCCTGGGTGTACTGAATAAGCCGTAGCGTGTGCCTCTGTCATGATAGTTCTTCGAAGCTCCGCGTTGTTCGGAACTATAAACGATTCTTGTAATATAAGCTTCCATTTTCTCGTATTTCAAAATCAGAGGGCATTTCTTCTTTTTGTATGCCTTTAATCTTCAAATAGAATTCATCCTACTCTTGCGCATTCCTGATCTGTTCTATTAATGTAGGTTGGAGGGTTAGTGCCGCCAATTTCCCTTCAAGTTCGCCCAATTGTACTATTTCCACCTCGAATTGTTGTAGCTCCGCGCTCACAGATTTTCGGCTTAACGCGTCGGCGACCACATTTGCTTTGCCTGGGTGGTAATCAATTACGCAGTCATAATCTTTAACAAGCTCCAGCCACCGTCGCTGCCTCATATTTAACTCCTTCTGGGTGAAGAAGTATTTCAGACTCTTGTGGTCCGTGAAAATTTCGCATCGTTCACCGTATAGATAGTGCCTCCAGATCTTCAAAGCAAAGACTACTGCGGCGAGCTCCAAATCATGAGTCGGATAATTCTTTTCATAATTTTTAACTGTCGGGAAGCATACGCAACCACGTTCCCATTTTGCATTCACATCCTAGACCATTTTTCGAAGCGTCGCTATATACTGAAAATCCTCCGATCCCTGTGGGTATCGTCAAAACTGGGGCCGACGTGAGTCGTCTTTCTAATTCCTGAAAACTCTGTTCGCACGCGTCGCTCCAGTGAAATGGGGCATTCTTCTTCGTCAACTTTGTTAATGTTGAGGCGATCTTCGAGAAGTCTTTAATAAATTTTCTGTAATACTCCGCTAGGCCAAGAAAACTACGTATTTCAGTGACATTGGTTGGTTGGGGCCAATTATTTATAGCTTCGATCTTGCTTGGGTCCACGGAAATTCCTGCTCCCGAGATGACGTGTCCTAAGAATGCGACTTGATTCAGCCAGAACTCGCATTTCTTGAATTTAGCGTATAACTCTTTCTCTCGTAATATCTCAAGAACGATTTTCAAGTGTTGTTCATGTTCCTCCTTTGTCTTAGAATAGATAAGGATATCATCGATAAATACGATGACAAACTTGTCCAGAAATGGCTTGAATACGCGATTCATCAGGTCCATGAACGCCGCTGGCGCATTAGTCAGCCCAAAAGGCATGACTAAGAACTCGTAGTGTCCATATCTTGTACTGAAAGCGGTCTTTGGAACGTCTTCCTCTCGGATCTTCAACTGGTGATATCCCGATCTTAAGTCTATTTTTAGAACACCGTTGCACCTTGCAATTGATCAAATAGATCATCAATTCTCGGCAGAGGATACTTGTTTTTGATTGTGATCTTATTCAATTCTCTGTAATCGATACATAGTCGCATTGATCCGTCATTCTTTTTAACAAACAGGACCGGTGCTCCCCATGGTGAGAAGCTAGGCTGAATGAATCCCTTCTGTAATAATTCATCTAGCTGCCTTTTCAGTTCCTTCAACTCGGTTGGAGCTAACTGGTAAGGAGCCTTCGAAATTGGTGCACTCCAGGTATTAGATCGATCGAATTGGATCTAACGATCAGGAGGGAGTCCTGGTAAATCTTCTGGAAAAACATCGGGAAATTCTCGTACTACTGGAATTTCTTCTAATTTTGGGGACAAGCGTTCCTCTGATGTTATTGCAAAAATGAGGTATGCTTCACATCCCGCTTTGATCAAATGTCGGGCCTTCAATGCCGAAATCTTCGGAATACCTTTGCCTTTAACTATTCCAGTAAAGACGAATGGTTCACTTTTCTCTAAGCTGAACGTGACTGTCTTGTGGTTACAATCGATCGCAGCCCCATATTTAGACAGCCAGTCCATTCTTAAGATTACTTCATAATCGTTCATCAGAATGATTATGAGGTCTACAGGTAGTTCTCTATCACTAACTAATACTGGGCAATCTCGTAAGATTAGGCTAGTTCGGGTCGAAGCCCCATGTGGAATAGTTACGTTATACTCGCACTCAGATTGCTGAGGTGTAATCCCGAGTCTCGCCACGTATTTAGATGATGCAAATGAATGCGAGGCTCCTGAGTCTATTAATATGCATGTCGGGGTATGGTGTATAGGTAAGGTACCTGCTACTACTGACGGGTCGGTCTCTGCTTCCTCGGAGGTCATGGTATATACACGAGCTGGTACAGTTGGTGGCCTCGCCCGGCCTGCAGTTTGACTTCCAGAAGTGTTCTTCGGGCATTGTTTCGCATAATGCCATGGCCTTCCGCGAAGCAGTTATTAGTCTGTGGAGGACAGTTACCAAAATGTCGTCTCCCACACCTTGGACAATTTGGTATCGGTGCGGGAAACCTTGGTGGCATCTGATTTGGTTGTTGAGGTGGTCCAGGTCTATTCTGGAAATTGGGCTTTACGCCCTTCGAGAAAAACTGTTTCTTCTGGTTTCCTCCACTCCACTGTGTTCCTTGCACAAATTTTCTCTTCGCCTCTTTCTGCAGCTTCAGCGTATGTGACCCCCTGAAGCCCGGCCATATTCACATCGCGATACAATTCTGGCTTCAGGCCCTCCAGAAAGCGTTCGATCTTCAGGGCATTAGTGCTAACCATGTGAGTGGCAAACCTCGACAACTGTTCAAATTTTCTGATATACTCAGCCACAGTCATTGTCCCTTGTCGTAGGTTAATGAACTCGTTCATTCTCTGGGCTCGAACTGGAGCGGTAAAGTACTTGCTCCTGAAGAGTTCTTTGAAACGATCCCAGCTCATCGTGATCGGGTCCTCGATTGCCAAGATGGTGTCCCACCAATGGCCTGCACTTCCCCGCAGTAGAAATGCAGCACATAACACTTTCTCTTCCTCAGGGATGCGGCTGTACTGAAACATACTTTCAAGGGTCCTTAACCAATCCTCAGCAGACGTGGGATCGATGGCGTCTTCAAATGTAGGCGGATTGAGTTTGCGAAACCTTTCCCCAACGATCTCGATTCTTTCTGCCTGGGAAGGTCCGCTGGTTTGCTGCCCCTCAGTGTTTCGTTGTTGGATTAATTCTTTGATTTGGGCAGATTGCTGACGCACTAACTCCGTAAGTTGGAGAATAGCATCGTCACGATTATTAGTCGGTGATTTGGGTTCTTTACCCCGATCGGAGCTCCCACTGCCTTCACTTCTTGTTCTACCCATCGTAAATATTCCTACCCTGATGTCCCTAAGGCCAATAAATTACGCCACACAAACAAAAATAACAGGAACAAAAACTTACTAGCAAGGCTGCTTCCACGCTTTTGAGTGTGTATACATAGACAGTCTACAGAACCTGCAACCGAAGCTCTGATACCACCTGTGGCGCCCCGCCATCTACTAACCTTTCTAACGTTATCTTACGAGACTAAATATAATATAAAGTAAACAAGAAGCGAAAATGCGTATTAAATTTTTCCTTTTATATAAAGGAATTCATTATGTACATGCTCAAAATATCGCTCCAACCCTATATACAAGGGAAGTGTATAAGTGCGAAGCAAAAGAAACCCTAACGCCCAGCCACACAGGTCGCATCCATGTACACACCACCCCCAAAAGTCGCTGGAAGCTTCAAAAGGTAAGCCTTGCCATAAAAAACGATCACTTACCGTGGTAGCGTGCACCTACAACACATAAAGTAAAGGGTGAGCTATAAAGCTCAGTAAGTAAGAATATGCAATGTCGTGAACGTGAAAACCCCGCAAAGGCATCCGCGCCAATGCATCCCACACCTCGCAAATCAAACTCAATCTCATATCTCTCAGGGCCCTCGGCTAACTTTCTATGCACCATAAAGAGCTCTAACCAACATGGATAAACGTGGCAGCGACCTACGCTGGGTAGCCTACGGTAGGTTTCCCTAGGTCGCACCCTCCCAGGTCGTCCCCTCTGCCGTGCGGTAGCCCACGCTGGTAGCCTACGCTGGTTAGCCTACGCTAGGGTCCCCCCCTAGGTCGCTCCTTTCCAGGTCGCACCCTCCAGGTCGCATCCCTCCGCTATCAGGGCATCAGCCCAAATAAAATAAATAGAGCAGAAGCCCAAATAAATATATAATATAATCGACGACGCACCAAGCGTCATGGTGCCATAGAAGTAGCCCTGACTCAACTGCGAGTCGACATCAAATGCCTATATCGGAAAATATCATTCGCCCTCGGGAGATAAATACTGTGCACGCTCATCTCACATAAACCCCGATTGTCTCGTGCATGCACATGATATGCAACGTGAATTAATATCGTAAGCACTTACTGTGAAGACCCTCGTTTTCTAATTAAGGTTAGTGGCGGATTTTCGCAACGTAAGTCGCGGAAGACCCGTCTAATAAAACACTTTTTCCTAAAATAATATACATTACTATAAAAGTCTGTCTACATCGTCATCTCTGTACACGGGCCAAGGCCCCAAAATGACAGAAGAACAAAAATCCTAGTGTCGCTCCACAGGTCTTCATCCATGTACCGCCCCGCCCTCAAAAGTCCGTGGAGCACCGCCACCAGCCGCCTCATTCTTGACGCGCGTCTGCGTCAGACTCAGTACCTACAACACGTAAACACTATGCGATTTGCCCAGTAGGTGAATAAAAATGCATGTATGCACGTGAATGCTCATTCCCAATCCCAATATCTCACACATGCAATGTACACTCTTTCTTTTCCCACAATCCTATCTCAAATCATACAACACAGGGCCCTAGGTCAGACTCGGCACCTCGTGCGCCCATAATAATAACATACGGAAGCTTACACTAGCAGCGTTTTGACGATCACGCAACTGCCCTCGCTCTTCCGTAAGCGATAGCCTACGCCGACAGCGTTTTGACGATCACGCAACTGCCCTGTCAGGTCGCTCCCTCCGCTGAAAATATAATCACGACGGTTTTGCACCTCGGGACGTTCACGCCCGAGTAGACAGATCGATCACGCCTGTCTGCCGTCAGGTGTCATACGAGTACCAACCTCGACTCCTCAACGAGTCAACAACAAAAATCACAAACATCTCATTCTACCCCCGCTCGAGAATATCACAAATCAACCGTCTCAATACGGTGGAAATATCTCACCCCTGTGATATGATATGCATATGCCATGCATATAAACGTGATAACATATGAATTCGTGATTTCACATGAAATATACGTAAAGCACATAAATCACGTAAATCATTTAAGCACATAAAAACACGTCATTCAAATAAGTGTTTACGCATTGTAGATGAATAATTCACCTACCTGTCCTCCCGATAAAATCAGTCGACAATCCTGGTGAATTTCCTACAGTTCGATATCTGGGCATAAATATTATTATATCAGTATATTTACTAAGTCACCTAACTTCGAAATTTCCAAACTCTAAGTCTCAAAACCCTAAAATTATCAAAACCCTAAAAATACGCAGAAAACTTTAAAATAGATGATATCGATAATTATTATATCTCGAAAGATTTGATATATAAATGAAATACCGAAACTTTTATTGGTGGAGAATTAAAATTTGTTCATAAATTTCGAAACCTTAATTCATTGGAATTATAACACCTAAAACTTATAATATATCGAGTTTGTTAGGGAGGTTAAATGTCGAAGTGTTTCTTGAGAAAGTCGAGATCTCCATATGTCGAGTTCTTTTATTGATATGCCGAGATCTTTGCATGACGCATCTTTGCAAAGGTTAAATATGTCATCTCGAAATCTTAAAGGTTAAATATCGAGATCTGGTTAAATGTCAAAATGATATGAAGAATCTCGAAATGATATGGGAAATGTCGAGACCTGATTAAATGTCGAAATGTTTCTGAAAAGGTCGAGATCTCATTGAATCACCTAAATTTTATAATAATAAATTATTTGTTGGGAGGAGTTTATTAGTGGAGTTAAATGTCGAAACTCATCACACAAAAAGATATTAAAATAATCCAAAGCTTGGAAATACTCAGAATCGGCCGAACTTCATCTTAAATATTATAATCTCATGTCACCATCGATCAAACCTACTACATATAATTTATTAAGATATTCTAAGTTATGAAATTCTTTAATCGCCCATGTTAGTCTCATTAGTCCAATTACTATAACCTTATTTGGAAATATTCATCACCCATGATAAGGTTGACTACCTATAGGTAATTAAATATCTAAATGTACTATGCTACCCAAAGGATCATCATGCGTCTCAAAAAAAATTCTCCATCAAACGGCTCGAAGTTTAATAATCATATATATTCAAGTGTACAAGGAGTAGAATGTCAGCACCCAAAACAAGCCAAAACTTAGGGTTTTAGAACGTATAATTCATTCAGGAGTTCCACATATAATCATAAAACATTCAAAATAATTCTAGTTGGGGTTTTGTATAAACATGGTAACCCACGAAATTACTTATAATCATCACCTAGTTACAACAATCGGCATTCAACTAACAAGAAAAATCTGAATATATTAGGTTCAAGAGATAATACCTTGCTTGAGTTTTCAAATTATTGGATTTATGTAGCTGAGGTTCTTTCGTTTTCTTTCTCACCTTCCTTCGTATGATATCTTTTCTAGGTATCAAAGTTTGTTTTTAACTCATCAATTATGGATATGTACTGAAGTAAAAAAAATAAAATGATGTTGATTAGACAACTTGGTAGATGACGAGTTTTACCTAAGAGCTAAGTAATCTTATAGTTATCTCATGTACTTTGGGCTTGTGGGCTTTATTTCGAAATACACCCCATCTAAATATAGCCCAAATTAATATTATTCTAACCTTACAAGTTCTATTTAGCTTCTTGATTAACTTTCGAATTCAGAACCATAGGAATTTATGCATTTATTCTACGACTGAAATTTCTTTATCAGACTTCCTAACTCACAGAATTACATATGTAATTACATCAAAACACCGTATTAAAATTTACGGGTATTACACTTACCATGCAAAAGCATGTCAAATAATTCACGTAATAATATAAACACCCAAGCACATAGTCACGTAAGCACATACAAATAAATTATGTGTTGTAGTTGAAATTCCCACTTACCTGGTATCCTTAGCTATTTAATTTATCGTACGGTAAGTCGCTAACCTTCGAACCCTAAGTATACAAACATATAAAATTAGGGTTTGTTAATCTAGTTATAATTTCATGAAATTGGCTTATTTGAAAACTCTAGTTTCGACTTCTATAATTTCAAAACCCTAAAATTTAGAACTTAACCTAAACTGAGAAATACTATTAATATAAATCTCGGCTTGAATTAAGATATATCTCAACATATGTTTCGGTATGGATCGATCTCGATATGGCTTGTAGTAAGATCTCGACATTGAACTTATATAAAGCTTCAAGATGGATGTCGACATGTGTCTAGCTATAAACCTCGACATGTATCTACCAATGGATTTCGATATGAGTTGCTATAAATCTCGATATCAATCATCAACTATCAAAATAAATCTCGACATCCTTCTTATAAGATTTCGACATGTGTTTACAAGTGAATCTCGATATTACACTAGGGATTTCGATATTTACACTACACAAAGATGTCGAGACTTACATATATGACATTAAAAATAACATATCGAGATTATAACTAGGATTTAACACATAACATCTGCAAAGATATCGAGATTCACTAATAAGCTCTCGAGATTATGTCTCGACTTTTCGACTCGATATTTTCCTATCATCATCTTTATTTTATTTTCTTTTGATCTCGCCATTCTTCCTGTACTACTAACATGATTTCGACACCTACTAAACCGAAAATCACATCCTCAGTCGAAACATCTCATAGAATTATTTAACTGATTCCGTTTTTCTCCCAAGAGCAATTTAAATATCGTATAGACTTTGGAAAACCCTAAAATTAATACTAACCTAATTTCAAGAACTGCTTTAGAAATTCCTTAAACTGATTCTTACGTTTTCTATTATCGTTGAATTCTCTAAAATAAAGAGTATAAAACTGATCTTCAAACCAAAATAAAACTATACCTTATAATGATGTCCTCGTTAGTAGTTAGTCTATTTACTCCTTTGCTTTTGTTTGATGTGGTTTTCTCCCTTAGGGTTTATTATCTAGCTAAACTTATACTGTTAATGTTCTTTTGTTTACTTGAGTTTTGTACATCGAAGGATTCTTGATAGGCTTTAAAGTTTATCAAATAACATGCTTGATAAGACATAAAGTAACGTAGCTTTCTTTATTTCTAAGTAACTAACACTTATCTCTAGTAATTGGGCTATAAACCATGGATTTTAATAGGCCCAGTTCTAATTCTAATCAATTAAAATCCTATACCTTGATTTCTTTAGCTAACAGTTTTTCTAAGTCCCAATACTATATTCCAATTTGTACATGTCATGTTAGCATATAAAACATGAAATCATTTAAGCAGATAAAATCACAAAACATGTCTCATGCAGTCATGTAAATCATATAATATGTATGCATATTTATTGGCCGGCTTACTTACGGGACTCGAGTATTACATGCCTTGTACCTCAGTGTACAAGACACTAATTTCCAGCTCGACATGACTTCCTTTCGGTGTCCTGACGAGATTATGGTGTCTATACTACAAGGCCATCCCCTGTGGCATGCTCTGACGGTGACGGCCTTAGTGCCTATGGTCTACCTTCAACAATTTTGGGCAGCTTCAGAACGGTGATAGGGACGAGGCACATAACTATGAACAAGAATGACTTCGGTCTCATCCTCGACCTCCCCTACAACCCGAACTGCGACCCCCTTCCAACTGATGCGCAGCTAGTACGTGACTTCCTTCAGCTGGGATACCGTCCGCCGCTCAGCAAACTCGCACAAATGCAGAGCAACGGGATTCCTCATCCGTAGAAGACATTGTTTGGGATCATCAACAAATGTCTATCCCCGAAGCACGCCGGCTTCGACAAAGGCATCGGCAACATTCTGAGGATTTTCATGGAATCGTCTTCTCGTGAAATTACGATTTCGCTCAACTGATCTGGAATGATCTAGACGAGCAGATCAGGCAGAAGGAAAACAAACGCTCAAAGAATGTGCCGTACGCCCGGTGGTTCTCCGTCATCATTCGACAATACATGGAGTTGCACGAGCAGAACGTTCCTCGTCTACCTCCTGGAGGGAATTACCAACCACCGCGGCTGAAATTTTTCCATAATCCAAAACTAACGGACTTGGACCAGCCGTCAATGGCCATACCGTTCGAGTTGCTACATCTCGCCGACCCCTCGGGAGATGTATACCAACTCTACTGCCGGGAGAATCATCTGACGGAACAGATGATCAGAGGGCCCCCCGACAGATTTCACAGTCAGCCCTCCCTAACAACAAAGCCTTGAGGACACGATGATCGATGTAGTGGCCCAGGAGCTAGAGCAGGAGCCTCCAACTCAGGATGTGCAATCCCTGACGACGATGCCACGTTGATTGATGTTGTGGCGGAAGAGTTGGAACCAGAGGCCCCAACGGAAACACTCCAAGTGGAAGTGCCCATCCATGTAGGCGTGCTCGAAGAGTCCATTGAGGAGGTTCTTCAACAAGTAGCACAGCCCGAGGCAGAAATGGGGCAAAGCTCACTTCCACTGGTGACGGAACAGGCTCGTGAGGACGTTGAACGTGAAACATCCCCTCACACAGCCACCTCATCCGACACGGAGTCCGATGAGGAGATCAGATAAATAAGACGGACTCCCAGAAGACTAAGCATACAACTGGAGACTCTCTTCACCACCGTGACCACCACATCAGACCCAACACCAATCATCACTCCAAGTGTCGTGGCCGAGATCCAGACTCCTCTTACTACCGGCCTCGACATCGAAATGTCTGATGTACAGGTTCAATCTGAGCCTGTCACAACATCCATAGATGCGAATTTATAGATTCAAATCTGGATGGAAGTCTCGGACAGTCACAACCTCAAGTGACTACGAGTCAACCTAAGGAGCCGATGTATGCTCAAGGGTTGTCAACAGGCGACATCTACGGAGGCGTCCACCCCTTTTGTGACTGAAGACCGTCTCAAAGCCGCCCTCTCCGCAGCATTCAAATCTTTTGAAGACAAAATTATGGAGAGCGTGCATACGACAATCGAGACGTCCCGTCAAGATCGGGAAAGCACCCATCTCGAAGCCAACTTCAGCACAAGCGGACCTCACAACCCACAACCCTGACCCTTTACAAAACCCATCCATCCTAATCAACACATACACCATCCCAATCACTGAGTCCACGACATCCTTCTAGCCCGCCTCGTTGGTATTACCATCCGGTCGCCTCAGGAGGAATCGCTCTATAGGCGACTGGTGGACCATCCTGAGCCACCTACCCAAACGTGCCGAGGCCAAAGCTCTCACTCCAGACGACGAGATGACGACCCTGACGATCAGGATCATCATGAGGGGGAGAAGAGGCCAAGGACATCTACGAGTGGCCAAGGACAAGGCTCGGGCGCAACGCAAACAGGCGCTGGAGCAGGTGAAACACAAACCACCCAAACTACCCACACCTCGCACCGCACCACTACTCTAACCAACATCGACCCACCATCCTTTCACCTAAGGACGCCTCCGTCCACACCACCGACTCTGACAAGCCCCTTGCTTCCGGAAGAAGAAGCAAGTGCAGCTATGCTCGTAGCACTGGCGCAAACCCAAGCTACTCCCTCTTTAGCTCCAGATCAACCGGGCCTTTCAGGACATGGCGTCAATCTACATGAGTTCCTCAACAAATTCATATTCGAAGGACAGTGGGCGACCCATTATATTCCCGAGGAGCATCAAGTACAACGGCTCAAGGAAGTTCGACAAATTTTGCAACAAGCTTCGGTGGACCTCGTGTTGATAGAAGACGAAGAACTTCACGAAGGTGTAGACCACGAACAAGATCCCACAGGGCTTTCAGAACTGATCACACAATGAGCGGTTTCCCCCACAAGACAAACGCCAGGGACCGTTCGGATAGACACGCCGTGGGAGAATATTCGAATAGAGATACCTTTCCTTGAAGAAGTCCGTGAAAATATTTGGAGGTCACCGGACAAAGTAAAGGAGCCGAACGAGTTTGAGCTGAGAGGGATTTCTCACTAGGATCAGCAAAAGAGAATGACATATCTCTGGATGCTAACCCATCTCGGACCGGATGTGAGGATGAAGATGACTAATGCACAAGCAAGGAACCATTATAAGCCAAAGGAGGACTTCCAACACCTTTCTATGTAATCAAGAGAGTGGACAGAACTCGAGATGAACTCAGCGAGAGTGACCTACACTACCTTCCTCACGAGGAGGTGTACCGTCTCTACCAATTCTACGTAGAGAAGTACAAGGGTCCTCAAGGCTTCGTAAAGAAAGAAGGAATCGAGGGACTCTACCGGTTCATGATGCGCCAAGTCAAGTACTTCGCCGCACACGACCTACAGATGGCTCTGGAGAGCAACATGAAGAAGGTCAACATGACCGCTCCACTCAACAAAGAACCTGAGATCGAAGGGCTTCCCAACAATCACGTGCACATCAACTCAGTCCTAGGCGTCACCTACAGCAATCCGATCGTGAAGAAGACTAGGATGATGCTGAAGTGTGAGATACACAAATTCTGTGATGGGACACTCAAGGTCATCAGGAGAAATATAGAGCAGAGGTTGGAAGAAATCAATAAAGAGACGATGATGAGGATCCACCGGTTCGTGAGAGAACAGCCGCTCCTAATGGAACTATTAGATGATATGGAGGAGCGTCTGGAGCTAAGGAACACGCTCAGGAACTTTGAGCATGCGCTGGGCTTGCGCAGGTCGTACTACGCCCGACGAGGACAGACGGCGCGAAAAAGAAATCAAGCACAAGGGGGAGATTGTAGAATACGATTTTAATTGTGCATTGATTTAATTACCTGTCCTTGTAATTAGCGGCCTGATGTATAGTTGTCCTTATTTTAGGACTTAGTTTGTAATTATACCAAGCTTGTTTGGTATAAATAGATGTACAAACATTGAGCTAATAGAGAAGATTTTAGAATTTGATCCGAAAGGCTTGCAATTCGATTTCTAGAGAGAGAAACAAAAATATATTCTCTCACTACTTGAGATTCTCTCAAAAGCTCTCCAAGAAGGTTTTCGATCGAAATCTTATTATATGCAATTCTTATCGATTCCTTTAGAATTCATGCCTAGGATCATAGAGTTGATTATTTAGGACCTAACAGGGAACCGTTGCATATAATGAAGTTCTAAAATCATTGAAGAGGGATCTTAGTTTGTTTGACAGTGATATTTTAACGGATTGTAATAAAGAAGACCGTCGTCTGACCTTAGCAGTATTTGTGCATCCCCTTTAGGTTATCAGCTTCTATTACATCTAATGTTCTGTTTTTCTTCATATTAGTGTGTATAATTTGAGTATTTACTTCCATTTGCATTGTAGTTTGTCAGACACGCAATTCATTCATCGTAATTCGTAGTGTCTTTCGCTTAGGTACTTGCATATGAATGCATACCTGGCGTGGCAGTTGCATTTGGAAGATACGTAGTCGTTGCCAATACAACACCCCCACGCATGTGCCATTGGAGAACTGTCAACTGGAGAATAAAAGGTTTGCCAAGATTAGATTATATCCAGTTAATGTCCAAGTCAACTGTGGAGCCAAGTGTTTTGCTGCCTACTGTTCAAGAAAGTGCAACAGCATACATTTCGGCCTCCCGTTCGGATCCATTTGTAATTCTATGGTCCAACAGCCACCGACTTCGGAGAGAAAGGAAATTAAAACTACGAATGGAGGTTCAGGTTCGTGCAGTGCCGCACGTGGAGAGCCGTCGACGTTGACAATGTACATATGCATTGTTCGTAGAAGGCGTGTTCGTGGAAAAATCGTAAGCAGCCCGTTAACAATATGCCTGTGCAGGGAAGGATTTAAGTGCCGACACTAGATCTGCCTACCATAGTGCCAAACAGTGTAGGCAGTTCACCTGAAGAAATATCATGTTTTAAGCTTTTCTGGAAGTTGTTTGGGTGACGGAGTTCATAAGGGTAAGACATCAAGATCATCGTCTCATAGTAAAGCATCAACAGGGGCACTTCATACTACGATCCCCGTGACATATTCGCATAAGATTCTTGGTGCTGCAGCTTATTCGACATTTGCGTATCTTCCACATGAAAAACCAGAAGATTGATAAACATGTATTATACAAGATTGAAATGTTCCCAAAAGTGGTGGAACGCGTAGAGGCCATGAAGCAACATCATCTCGTGACGGAACTTTACAAATCAGAACAGACACGAGAGTTCTTCCTTGCATTGATGATAAACGACAGCTGGCTCGGTGATGACGTAAGAATACACTTTGGATCATGCCTTCTAACAATATATATGTCAAGTTACGAATATCACAGGACTTTACTTTATGGGTCTATGACAGCATGTCACGAATGCCTGCATGAATTCATTGAGCTGCAGTCCCGGAGCAAGATTCCAAAACGGATGTTGCAATAATGAGCACATCATTTGCAAGGCTTGCAACAACAGTCAATGCAAAAAATGGGGGTGCCGGTCTAAGCTCTTTTTTGGCAGTTTGCCCTTGGCAAAGCAGAATGATGGCCTTCGTGCCCATGGAAACGAGCGGATACGATTTGTTTCCATTGACTGTTAAAAGATCACACAGGATTTTGTGCGTCTTCAAACCCAGCTCCTAGAGGATGACTATCCTAGATTCATACATTTGGTGTGATCCAGATCTCACCTACACAAATGCTGTAGTGACAAAACTGGCAGATGCCATACGCTTGCTGAAACACGAGTTGCAACTTCCAAATTCAGAGAAGCCGCTGGTCGCACAGAGACATCTTGGTGTCCGCAACTGCCTGGCAGCTAATTTCGACGCCTATATTTTATTTATACATTACTTATCGCTATTGAAACTCACCAGTATATTTTTATGCATTTCAGTGGAGATTGTGGCATATATATGTTGTGAAATGCCTTTGCAATGATGTTTCCAAAAGATGATCTGTTCGAACTAACGAGCTCACAGGTGTATGAATTTAGGCAGTACATGACTGTATCAGTTTTTCTCTCATAGTGGGCCTGTCCGAATGAATAGAAATGTCGAACTCTCATTGTTTTTTTTTTTGTAGCGGTGTAGTGAAAAATGTGGCCTTAGTGTGTAACTAGAACGCTGAATGAGCTGGACGCTTTAGTTAATGTCTATGCTATTGGGTACAATTTTTCGATGTTTATGTGCAAGTGTGTGGATTTTATGACATTACATTAGCATGAATGTAGCATTATCTCTACTTACAAAACGTGTATTGCAAATGATAAATCCTACAAAGTCTGCATTATTAAAAATGTTACAATGTAGACATGGGATCCGCTAGGCATCCATGTGTATTTGTTGTATTGGTACGTTCTCAATTACCCGAACAGTCATACGCGACTTTCTAGCAGTATGCTAGAATATTGTCAAAAGCATGGACAACATTAATTAATGAAGACTATTGTATGTGATGTTCATGAACGGTAAACCGTGAAAATAAACAGTCAACAAAATTAAATTCCATAAAATCATTGCACTCAAAGGTTGTTGGCCAAGGAGGAACGAAAATGCTAAACAGTGTAAGTGCTTATATACTCGATTTACAGCTGCATGAGCAATTTTCAATCATACGAAATCAGAAATTTAACAGGCAACTCGCAGAAAATACGCATACAGTCAACCTAAACAACGGCCCAGTGCTGCATATAATTTCTACAGTTCATCAATTTTCATACTATGCATACTAACGTTCATACACTCGTGGATTGGCAGTGGGACTACCTGAGAACTTTAATGAACCAAGTAGAGGAAAGGATCGATGCAAAGTTAAATTGCCACAGGCTGTTTGAAGAACGTACATACGACATGTTCGAAGTAAGGTACGATACTCTGACAGGAAGTGTTCAAAATGTGCTCGGGGCCGTCAATGAACATTACATGAAGATTCACAAAACATTGGCCAATATTGACGTCACCAACGGTAATCTATTTCAGGAAATTTATATGCAAGCCCATCCATTATTTTCAGCACTGTTTAGTGTTTTATTACTAAATTAAAAATTGCATGCATTCGCAGGAACACAAGGCGACAGCATGCAATTGTTATTTACTGGAAAATCACGATCCCATCAGGCTAAAATTACAAGACAGAAGCGTTTGGAAATTATGAAATCTAAACGACCATTGAGGATTACAGAGAGCAGCAAACAAAACCTAGGAACACGAGATGGTATGCAAGTAAAATTCCTGCAACATATCACCAAACACAAATATTAATGGTAGCTGTTGTTTAAATTGTTAAGCGTTGACTGTAGAAAGTGATCGAAGACAACGAACAAGCGTTTTACCGTCGGTACAATATGTAATACCCGAGTCCCGAGAGTAAGCTGGCCAATAAATTTGCATGCATATTATGTGTCTATATGACTGCATATCGGGTATTTATTTCATTCTATGCCAATATGATAGCTAACGTTATTTGGAAGTTAGTTATGGGACTTGGAGGAAATTGGAAATGTGGGGAAATATGAAATTTAGGAAGTTCATGAACCTAGAATAAGGGACTGAGGTAGCTCGCGAACTCTAAAGACTTCACTTTTGAAAATGTTTAGTGTCGCAAAGTATGAAGTTGCGAATTATGAAGGTTCACGAATTGCTAGTGAAACAAGGGTTTTCACGGCTTAATAGTATGTGACGAATTATGAGCACGTGAAGTAGATTTCGCGAATTACAAGGATTCGTGAAGTGTGGAAGTGCAAAGTGCTTTCACGAATTGAGACTTTGAACCTTTGAACCTAGAAAATATTATAATAACAAACTAATGATAATTAAGTAGAAGAAGACAAGTGGGACACAATGCTTTTGTATTAGGTAAACATCAACGTTGGGTTTTGTCCTTTGTTGCCTAATACACTAAGGGAAGTGATAAGAACTTAATAGAAGGAAAAGTATTCATTTAATCAACCGTTGGAAAATTAAGTTAGAGAGAAAAGCTCAAGCAGAGGTCGAAATTAAGCTTGGAGAGGGGTATAAATTTCTACCTAAATCGTTACGTTTCTAATTATGATTTAGCATGTTTTGAGTGTGTTAGATACGATAAGTTAGATCTGTTTAAGTGTTATACAGGTTTTAATTTCGAAGGTTTGAAAATATATTTTGAAGTTTTAAAGATGTTCGTCGTGTTCTTGAGAAAATATTATTTGATCGAAAGTTTTCAGATTTTTGGGGTTAAATAGTGTTTTTGTGATGATGGGGTCGTGAAATGTGAGTTCACGAACCCTAGTTTGCGAATCGTTAGGAAAGTGAGAGTTTTGGAAAGTGAATAAGCTTCGCGAATTAAGAGTGTGAAGCGAGGTCGCGAATCAGTTCGCAAATTTGTGCGTGTGAGGTTTCGCGGATTGGGTGAGTTCTCGAAGTGGGAGTGTGAAATGACTTCGCGAGCCCTGGTACGCGAATTGTGTTCGCGGGCCATAGGAACTTCGTGAATTGCCTATGCGAGTCATGGATTCGCGAACTGTAGGTGTGCGAGATAAGCTTCGCGGGTCGGTTGAACTTCGCGAACTGTGAGACGATCAGTTCCCGAATTGTTTTTGCGAATTATAGGGACTTCGCGAATTGTGTGTGGGTTCGCGAATCTGAGTGTCACTTTGCGAACTTGGTTAAATATTTTTACATCATTTAATGGGAAAAAATATTCTGGGTCCAATGGGCATAGTCTCTTGTAACGCCCGATCATAAATAGCCTATCAGTATTTTTCGGGTCAATTTTGGGTATAGGCAAATACTGTTTTTGATAGAATTTTCGAACGAAAATTTACGTAGTCAATTAATATAATTTATACACTGACTTTAAAACCTTTTTGCGGTTAAAGGACAAAATATTAGGAAACTTACCAGACCGGTTGGCGATTAGCTTAAGGACATCAGGTAAGTGGGAATTTCACCTACAATATAGAAATTATTTTATATGTGCTTGTCTTACGTGACTAAGTGCTTTGATGTGAATATGTGTCTATGATTTATGACGTGAAATGTTTTAATGTGCTTATGTATGGTAAGCATATATTGCATTGTTATGTGGCATGAGCATGTGCATACACGAATTATGCGAAGATTAGTAGTACGATTATGCACAGTATATGATCGTCTGAGAACAAAATATGTTTGACGATATTAGTATTTGATGTAGACTCAATGAGTCATAGCTACTTCTACAAAGGCACCATGACGAAATATAAGTCGTCAAATGTATGAATCTAAATGATTTATCTAGCGGGCCAAGGTCACCGGGACAAACACATGGTGTAAGCCAGAGTGCCAGGAAAGGCAACCATTAGATAGAGCGGTGACCTGGTGGTGGTGACACTGAAGATAAACCCTAGTGTGACTTTAGCCGGAGTAGGCCAACTATTCTATTTTTATCCGTATACGGTTTTAGCACATGATATGACGGTGCGGTTAGCAAGTTAGCTAAGGGCCCTGAAAGAAACGAGAATGATAGGAGTATATGAGTATTAGAAAGCATTGGTGCGGATGTCTTTGCGAGTTTGCCACGTGCATGTCATGCATATTTCCACTTACAGAGCTTTATAGCTCATCCCATGTTTTATGTGTTGTAGATGCAGTAAACACGGTACGTGAATCTGTAAAAGGCGAGGCTGGCCCGTCTGGAACTTCCGGAGACTTTTGAGGGTGGTGTGTACATGGATGCGACCTGTGTGTCGGCGTTAAGTTTAATTATGCTGTATTTTTGTAAAATATGTTTGTATTGTATTTAAGATTTGAACAACTTTCGTATCGGCAGTGTGTGGTATGCTATGTAAAATGAAAAATTTTATCAGTGTTTTCCTATGTAATATATTTATATTCTATTTAGTCACGTAAATTAGCGTAAAAGTAGAAGTGTAAATGGCGGGGCGCCACAGGTTTGTATCAGAGCTTCGGTTGCAGTTTCTGTAGACTGTCCGTGTACACACACACTCAAAAGCGCGGAAGACAGCCTTGCTCGTAAGTTATGTGATATTATGAATTTCATGCATTGCATGATTTATTGGCCTTAGGGACTGTTAGGGTAAGAGAGACAACATGGTTAGAACCAGAGGAGAAGCCAGCGGAGTAAACAACCAAGATGGGGAAAATGCAACCCCGACTGACAATCGAGACTCGATTATCCTTCAGCTCACCGAGTTAGTCCGCCAGCAGTCTCAACAGATTCAAGAGTTGATCCAAAGAGCGAAACTCTGAGGGGTCAAGGCACAATTGAATCTCTCAAGCTAATCAAGTTGAAGCAGTGGGTGAAAGATTTCGCAAACTGAACCCACCGACCTTTGAGGATGCTATTGATCCAATAACTGCTGAGGATTGGCTCAGAACATTAGAGAGCATGTTCCAATACAGTATAATTCCTGAGAATGAGAAAGTTCTATGTGCCGCATTTCTACTACGAGGAAGTGCAGGGCACTGGTGGGACACCATACAAGTAATTGAAGATCCTGTCATAATGAACTGGGAACGTTTCAAGGAATTATTCAGGAGCAAATACTTTACTGCACCTGCTCGAGCTCAGCGCATGAATGAGTTCATTAATCTCAAGCAAGGGGCTATGACTGTGGCTGAGTATGTCAGAAAGTTTGAGCAACTTTCAAGGTTCGCGACTCGTATGGTGAGCACTGATGCTCTGAAGATCGAACGATTCCTTGAGGGTCTGAAGCCGGAGTTATACCGTGACGTTAATATGGCCGGACTACAAGGAGCTTCATATGCACAACTGGTGGAGCGAGCGATGGTGGCAGAACAAGCTGAGACACGAATTATTCGTGCTCAGGAGGCGAAGCGAAAGTTTGTGCAAGGAGCAAAGTGGAGCGGAGGTAACCAGAAGCGACCCTTTGTGCCAAAAGGTGGGAAGCCAAATTTTCATAACAGACCTGGACCACCACAGCAACAAAATCTTAACCAAGCGAGACCATCAGCAACAGTACCAATTTGTCCGAAATCCGGACGACATCATCTGGGAATATGTTTTTCACAGAATGCCACATGTTTCAAGTGTGGAAATACGGGACATTTTGCAAGAGCATGCCCGGAAAATGCACCAGGAGGTCAAGCTATGAATCAAGCAAAACCACCAACTGTACCAGCTCGGGTGTATACGCTGACTTCAGAGGAAGCAGAGGCCAATCCGTCTGTGGTTGCAGGTAATCTCTTTATACACCAAATCCGGACATGCATATTAGTATATCAGGAGCCACGCATTCATTTGCATCCACTAAATACGTGGCGAGACTCGAGACTACACCTACCCTGTTTGATTTAGAATATAATGTGACCGTTCCACACGAATTTGCGATGCGAACCAATCTGGTTTTACCGAATTGTCATGTGTTAGTTAACGAAAGGGAATTGTCCGTTGATTTAATAGTTATTCCAATGAACGATTATGAGGTGATTCTTGGAATGGACTGGCTATCGAAATACGGAGCTGTCACCGACTGCAATCGCAAGACAGTTACATTTAAAACAGAAGAGAACGAGCCTTTTACTTTCGTGGGAAATCACAGAAAGAAATATTTCTAGAATTTTAGCAACAAAGGCGCAACGTTTAATCAAGACCGGATGCGAAACGTGTCTAGTTTTTGCAGTAAAATCAGAGGAGCATCCATCTCCGAAATTAGAGGATGTACCAGTGGTGCGAGATTTTCCTGACGTGTTTCCTGAAGATTTACCAGGATTACCACCAGATCGAGAAATTGAATTTACGATCGATTTAATACCAGGGTCTACTCAAATCTCTAAGACTCCTTACCGGTTAGCTCCGACTAAATTAAAGGAGTTAAAGGAGCAGTTGGATGATCTAGTACAGAAGGAATTTATCCAACCCAGTTTTTCTCCTTGGGGAGCGCCAGTTCTGTTTGTGCGAAAGAAGGATGGATCGATGCGACTGTGTATCGATTACAGGGAGCTGAACAAGATAACAATCAAGAACAAATATCCATTACCAAGAATCGATGATTTATTTGATCAATTACAGGGCGCGACAGTGTTTTCAAAAATAGATTTACGATCGGGGTATCATTAATTGAAGGTTCAAGAAAAGACATTCCGAAGACGACGTTCAGTACCAGATATGGACACTACGAATTTTTAGTTATGCCTTTCGGGGTGACTAATGCACCACCGGCATTTATGGATTTCATGAATCGGGTGTTCAAGCAATTCTTGGACAAGTTTGTCTTTGTGTTCATTGATGACATTCTTATTTATTCGAAGACGAATGAAGAACACGAAAAACATTTGAAGAAAGTTCTTGGAATATTACGAGGAAATAAATTGTACGCCAAGTTCAAGAAATGTAAGATTAGTTGAGTCAAGTTGCATTTCTAGGACACATTGTTTCTGGAGAAGGAATTTCTGTGGATCCTAGCAAAATTGAAGCTATCGATAACTAGCATCAACCAACCAATGCCACAGAAGTACGTAGTTTTCTTGGATTAGCTGGGTACTACCGAAAGTTTATTAAGGACTTCTCAAAGATTGCATCAACACTGACGAAGCTGACAAGGAAAAATGTTCCATTTATTTGGAGCGAGGAATGCGAGCAAAGTTTTCAAGAGTTGAAGAAGCGACTTACTTCAGCTCCAGTTCTTACAATACCATCAGGGACTGGAGGATTTTCGGTCTATAGTGATGCATCACGGAATGGCCTAGGTTGTGTATTAATGCAACATGGAAATGTGGTTGCTTACACTTCTCGACAATTAAAGGAGTACGAAAAGAATTATCCGACTCATGACTTGGAACTAGCAGCAGTAGTATTTGCTCTAAAATTTGGAGGCATTACTTGTATGGGGAACGAAGCGAAATTTTTATGGATCACAAGAGTCTGAAATATTTCTTCACTCAGAAGGAATTAAACATGAAGCAAAGGCGGTGGTTAGAACTTGTTAAAGACTACGATTGTGAAAACAGTTACCACCCAGGCAAAGCAAATGTGTTGCCGATGCGTTAAGCCGAAAAGTTGTAAGCGCGGAATTGCAACTATTGGAAGCAGAGATAGTGCAGTTGGGAGAAGTTGAAGCAAAGTTGGCAGCATTAACTTTGCAACCTACGATACTGGAGCAAATCAAGAGGGCACAAGAAAATGACGCCCTCTATTTGAAAATCAGACACACAAATGGTGAATCTACATCGAATTTCAGAATACAAGAGGAAGGAAGTATATATTTCAAGATCCGTTTATACTTTCCTGATAATGTGGAAATTCAAAGAACAATAATGACGAGAGCACACGCCACAACTTATTCGGTACATCCAGGAGCTAAAAAAATGTATCGAGACCGAGACCTACGAATAAACTATTGGTGGTCAGGAATGAAGAAGGATATTGCGACGTTCGTTAGTCAATGTTTGACGTGTCAACAAATAAAGGCGGAGCATCAACGACCGGCAGGGACATTACAGCCTCTGTCGATACCTGAATGGAAGTAGGATCATATTAAGATGGATTTCGTCGTTGGCCTACCAAAGATTGTAAAAGGCTATGACGCTATTTGGGTTATCGTCGATTGATTGACCAAGTCTGCACACGTTTTACCAATGAGCTCGATATTCCCATAGAGCGATACGCAGAATTATACATTCAGGAAATTGTTCGACTTCACGGGATTCCGTTATTGATTATCTCAGATCGAGACTAGCGGTTCTTATCCAACTTTTGGATGAGCCTGCAGAATGCGATGGGGACTAAGATGTCTTTCAGTACCACTTATCATCCCCAAACTGAAAAGGCAGTCAGAACAACTATCCAGACATTGGAGGACATGTGGCGAGCGTGTGTTTTGGATTTTAAAGGGAATTGGAGCAAATATCTACCATTGATCGAGTTCTCCTACAACAATAGTTATCATGCAACTATTGGAATGGCTCCATATGAAACTTTGTATGGGCGCAAATGTAGATCACTCATCCACTAGGATCAGTGAACGAGCGATATTGGGTCCCGATCTAGTACAGAAAATGGCTGAAGCCATAATCAAAATACGAGAAAGAATGCGAATGGCTCAAAGTCGACAGAAAAGTTATGCGGACCAAAGGCGAAGGCCGTTGGAATTTGCAATAGATGACTGGGTATTTTTGAAAGTATCTGTGATGAAAGGCGTAAACGGTTTGGGCGAAAGGGCAAGTTGAGCCCAAGATACATTGGACCTTTTAGAATAATAAAAGAGTCGGCGAAGTGGCTTATCAACTAGAGTTACTAGCTTTGTTGGCACAATTGATGATGTCTTCCATGTGTCGACGCTGAGAAAGTATGTTGCTGACCCAAACTATGTATTAAGAAAAGAATTTGTGCAGAAATAAAGAGATCACATTAGTGAAAATATTGTGGCAGAATCAATCAGTGGAGGAAGCTACATGGGAACGTGAAGATGATATGAGAAGTTGCTACCCAGAATCGTTTCAACTAACCTGATTTCGGGGGCGAAATCCTTTTTAAGGGGGGAAGAATGTAATACCCGAGTCCCGAGAGTAAGCTGGCCAATAAATTTGCATGCATATTATGTGTCTATATGACTGCATATCCGGTATTTATTTAATTCTGTACCAATATGATATCTAACGTTATTTGGAAGTTAGTTATGGGACTTAGAGGAAATTAGAAACGTGGGGAAATGTGAAATTTAGGAAGTTCATGAACCTAGAATAAAGGACTAAGGTAGTTCGCAAATTCTAAGGATTTCACGTGTTGAAAATGTTTAGTGTCGCAAAGTATGAAATTGCGAATTATGAAGGTTCACGAATTGCAAGTGAAACAACGGTTTTCACGGCTTTATAGTATGTGACGAATTATGAGCACGTGAAGTAGATTTCGCGAATTACAAGGATTCGTGAAGTGTGGAAGTGCAAAGTGCTTTCACGAATTGAGACTTTGAACCTTTGAACCTAGAAAATATTATAATAACAAACTAATGATAATTAAGTAGAAGAAGACAAGTGGGACACAATGCTTTTGTATTAGGTAAACATCAACGTTGGGTTTTGTCCTTTGTTGCCTAGTACACTAAAGGAAGTGATAAGAACTTAATATAAGGAAACGTATTCATTTAATCAACCGTTGGAAAATTAAGTTAGAGAGAAAAGCTCAAGCAGAGGTTGAATAAAGCTTGGAGAGGGGTATAAATTTCTACCTAAATCTTTACGTTTTTAATTATGATTTAGCATGTTTTGAGTGTGTTAGATAGGAGAAGTTAGATTTGTTAAAGTGTTATATAGGTTTTAATTTTCGAAGGTTTGAATATATATTTTGAAGTTTTAAAGATGTCGTCGTGTTCTTGGGAAAATAATATGTTGATCGAAAGTTTTCAGATTTTTAGGGTTAAATAGTGTTTTGTGATAATGGGGTCGTGAAATGTGAGTTCACGCCCTTAGTTCGCGAATCATTAGGGAAGTGAGAGTTTTGGGAAGTGAATAAGCTTCGCGAATAGGAGTGTGAAGCAAGGTCGCGAATCAGTTCGCGAATTTGTGCGTGCGAGGTTTCGCGGATTGGGTGAGTTCGCGAAGTGGGAGTGTGAAATGACTTCGCGTGCCCTGGTTCACGAATTGTGTTCGCGGTCCATAGGAACTTCCCGAATAGCCTATGCGGGTCATGGATTCGTGAGCTGAAGGTGTGCGAGATAAGCTTCGCGGGTCGGTTGAACTTCGCGAATTGTTTTTGCGAATTATAGGGACTTCGTGAATTGTGTGTGGGTTCGCGAATCTGAGTGTCACTTCGCGAACTTGGTTAAATAATTTTACATATTTAATGAGAAAAATATTCTGAGTCAAATGGGCATAGTCTCTTGTAACGCCCGATCATAAATAACCTATCAGTATTTTTTGGGTCAATTTTGGGTATAGGCAAATACTGTTTTTGACAGAATTTTCGAACGAAAATTTACGTAGTCAATTAATATAATTTATACACTGACTTTAAAACCTTTTTGTGGTTAGAGGACAAAATATTAGGAAACCTGCCAAACCGGTTAGCGATTAGCTTAAAAACGTCAGGTAAGTGGGAATTTCACCTACAACACATAAATTATTTTATATGTGCTTATCTTACGTGACTAAGTGCTTTGATGTGAATATGTGTATGATTTATGACGTGAAATGTTTTAATATGCTTATGTGAAGCATTTATTGCATTGTTATGTGGCATGAGCATGTGCATACACGAATTATAAGAAGATTAGTAGTACGATTATGCACAGTATATGATCGTCAAAGAAAAAAATATGTTTGACGATATTAGTATTTGATGTAGACTCACGAATGAGTCATAGCTACTTCTACAAAGGCACCATGACGAGATATAAGTCGTCAAATGTATGAATCTAAATGATTTATGTAGCGGCGAGGGTCACCTGGACGAAACACATGGTGTAAGCCAGAGTTCCAGGAAAGGCAACTGCTAGATAGAGCGGCGACCTGGTGAGTGGTGACACTGGAGATAAACCCTAGTGTGACTTTAGCCGGAGTAGGCCAACTATCCTATTTTTATCCGTATAGGATTTGAGCTCATGATATGACGGTGCGGTTAGCAAGTTAGCTAAGGGCCCTGATAGAAACGAGAATGATATGAGTATATGAGTATTAGAAAGCATTGGCGCGGATGTCTTTGCGAGTTTGGCACGTGCATTTCATGCATATTTCCACTTACTGAGCTTTATAGCTCATCCCATATTTTATGTGTTGTAGATGCAGTAAACACGGTACGTGAATCTGTAAAAGGCGAGGCTGGTCCTTCTGGAAGTTTCGGAGACTTTTCAGGGTGGTGCGTACATGGATGCGACTTGTGTATCGGGCGTTATGTTTAATTATGCTGTATTTTTGTAAAATACGTTTGTATTGTATTTAAGATTTGAACAACTTTCGTACTGTAAAATAGAAGTGTGTGGTATGCTATGTAAAATGAAAAATTTTATCAGTGTTTTCATATGTATTATATTTTATATTCTATTTAGCCACGTAAATTAGCGTAAAAGTAGAAGTGTAAATGGCGGGGCGCCACAAATACGTAAAAGAGGAGCTTCTTCATTGCCGTTTTTGTGATGCGCTGGTTTGGAAGGCCATGGAAAAACTTTGCTATACACTATATGCTGCAACCAAGGTAGACTGTCGCTTCCTCCATCGAGGCGACCACCTCAATACTTGCTCAATATGATTTTTGACAGATCATTTCGACAGTACATCAGGGTTTATAATTCAATTCTTGCATTTTTAGGTGTGTTCGTTCGGTACGAACCGAACCGAACCCACCGAAATTTCGGTTGCCATATTTCCGAAACCGAATACCGAACCGAATTTCTCGGTTCGGTATTCGATTATTACCGAATTTTTTTGGTTCAGTTTTTACCGAACTAACCGAATTTTTTAAAAAAAAAGAATTTTAATAATATTTAAATTAATATATATAATTTAATATAATTTTTTTGTTTTATCAAAAAAGTTATATTAAATTATATATTAATTTAAATATTACTGAAAATTCGTTTTTAATATATTATTTAATATAATTATAGTTATGTTTTTATTATTAATAAAATATAATATATTTTAATTTCAAAATTTTGGTAATTCGGTATAGCGAATTAACCGAACTCCAAAACCTATACCGAACCGAATTACCGAATTTTTTTTTTAATAACCGAATACCGAACCGAATTTTTCGGTTCAGTTCGGTTTTGTACCGAATTTTCGTCGGTTAACCGAATAACGCACACCCCTATGCATTTACATCAATGGGAGCAAAAGTTGACACGTCGGTCAAACCAAAATCAAGCGCATATGTTTACAGGATCCACGGACAAAACTATCACAACATCGGTTCTTTGCTTCCAGCTGAAGGAGATAAGCAAAGATTTACTCAGCTATACATTTACGACACTGCAAATGAAGTCTCCAACAGAATGAACACACTTTCTAGAGAAAGCTCTGGGAATTTGGATACATATGTCATTGCCAAACTAATAACAATGCTAGAGGGGAACAATGAGCTGGCTAAAATCTTCAGGATGGCAAGAGACAGGTATGACCAACCCGCAACGGATGAAATTGGAGGACTAATAGTCGGTGATCTGTCGGTAACAACTGGGGAACGAGACATAATTGTCCAGATGAAAAATGGCCAACTTCAAAGAATCAGCGAGTCACATCCTTCTTTCATGGCAATGCAGTACCCGTTGCTTTTTCCTTTTTGTGAAATTGGTTACCACGATCAGATCCCATACTGTAACGACCCTCATTTTGTAATTAAGGTTAGTGGCGGATTTTCTCAACGTAAGTCGCGGAAGACCCGTCTAATGAAAACTTTGTCCTAAAATAATATACATTACTATAAAAGTCTGTCTACATCGTCATCTCTGTACACGGGCCAAGGCCCCAAAATGACAGAAGAAAAAAAATCCTAGTGTCGCTCCACAGGTCTTCATCCATGTACCGCCCCGCCCTCAAAAGTCCGTGGAGCACCGCCACCAGCCGCCTCAGTCTTGACACGCGTCGGCGTCAGACTCAGTACCTACAACACGTAAACACTGAGCGATTTGCCCAGTGGGTGAATAAAAATGCATGTATGCACGTGAACGCTCATTCCCGATCCCAATATCTCACACATGCAATGTACACTCTTTCTTTTCCCACATCTCTATCTCATATTCACTCAACACAGGGCCCTAGGTCAGACTCGATATCTCGCGCGCCTATAACATAACGGAAGCTTACACTAGTAGCGTTTTGACGTTCACGCAACTGCCCTACTAGGTCGCTCTTCCGTAAGTGGTAGCCTACACCGACAGCATTTTGACGTTCACGCAACTGCCCTGTCAGGTCGCTCCTTCCACTAAAAATACAATCACGACGGTTTTGCACGTCGGGACGTTCACGCTCGAGTAGACAGATCGATCACGCCTGTCTGCCGTCAGGTGTCATGTGAGTACCAACCTCGACTCCTCAACCAGTCAACCAATCACAATAAACTCGAAATACCCCGCTCAGCGGTACGTCAAATCACCACCGTCTCAGTACGGTGTAAGTATCTCTCACCCATGTGATATGATATGCATATGCTATGCTTATAAACGTGGTAATACATGAAACGTGCGTAAAACACATAAATCAGGTAAATCATTGCAGCACATAAAAGCACGTAATTCAAATAAGTGTTTACGCATTGTAGATGAATAATTCATCTACCTGTCCTCCAGATATAGATATAATCAGTCTATCATTATCGTAAATCTCCTAGTATTCTGGACACCTTTGGACGTAAAATATTATCGTGTAAGTATATCTGTTAAGTTAAATAAGCATCGAACCCTCAAATCCTAAACACTAAAATTCATAAAAATCCCGAAACCCTAAGAGTGAGCTGAAACTCAAAAACCCTAATTCAGTGAAACTTTAGAATATATTTAAAGCAAACCCTAAAACCGTAACAACCTAATTTCATAAATGACTTGACACTTCTAATACCTAAAGCTTCACAGTTAATATATATCATGCGTGTTTAACATAGCTATATCTGATTTCGGACTTACTAACCAAAGTATGAGTCACGAAAGCTAAGGCTTCACATAAGTTATTCTAATCGAAGGTTACAATCATGTGAACTAGCTTATAAATCGAAAGTCTCGAATAAATCGTACCTCATATAAAAATATAGACATACTTCTAGAGAATCATTATAACCCTTTATAATTGACTAATTACTCATGAATGTGGACTTACAATAGAAAATTCCATATTTCCTAATTATTAAACATTTTGAACAGCTCCTAAGAATATTATACAATAAATATACCTTAGGTTATTAAACTCACTGGCCCTAATTTGTTTTTACAAATGGTCTATAGCTGAAATTTCGATCCTAGCTCACTAAGTAATACTTAACATGATTATTTCATGAATGAAATTTACTCCTCACATGTGAAATACGAAACCTTCAAGACAATCTGCTCTACCTCAGTAAATCCACGTTAGACCTCGAAATAGCAAGAACATATTAAATAGAGTACATGTTAATTCTCATACCTCACTTGAAAGTTGAAGCTTTATTTTTGATATCTGAAAGCTCAAGGTCTTTCTTTCGTTTCCTTCATATTCTTCTCCCTTATTGTCCTTTTGTTTCCCTCAGAGTTTTCGTTTCCTTTGAAACTTGGAGATATGTATTAATGTTTCGATCTTTACTTGACATGATTAGGGAATGACGTGTTTTTCTTATATGTTTAAGTAACATTCATCCAAGCTTATCTTTACTAACTTGGGCCTAGAAGTAAAGACTTAAGTACAACCCAATTAACTATCTCAATATTATTAATATGGCCCAACTATAAATTCTACTTAATCTTTGATGAATTTCGAAATTAAAATTGAAATTATTGAAATTTATATTCTAGTCCCACAACGTAAATTTCTCTACCAAATTTATAAAATTACGTAACTGATTATATCAGAATCCTGTATAAATTTTACGGGTATTACACATACAACGGAGTGCTGCACGCAACGTTCAAGAGGAAATGTATAACAATGAGGGAGTTCTATGCTTACCAAATACAAACTAGATTGTCTCAAGGAAATGGTATCATTCGAGCGGATCGTCTTTTTCACCAATATGTAGTTGATAAATATACAGCCATAGAACAAGAAAGATTGCGTTGAGTGATTAATAATCAGAAGACGTTGAGGGCAGAACGTTATAGATATGCGATGCAGTATCAAGGGGGAGATGGATGCAAGATCACTTGGGAAAAAAATAATTTTGCCTTCGTTTTTTGGGGGATCTCCGAGATATATGGTTGAAAATTATCACGACGCTCTCGCCTTATGCCGATGGTATGGCGACCCACATCTATTCATAACAATAACAGCAAATCCAAACTGGGAAAAGATCGCAGATCATCTTCAAACGTATGGTGATGACGTGCCGAACGAAAGACCTGACCTGCAATGCCGAAAGATAAAGTTAGAACAACTGATGGCGGACATTCGTAGTGGGTGCTTCTTCCCTAATATTAAGGCTGGTATTCATTACCCAATAGCTTTAGTAATCACGTAAACATTTCTAAAAATTCGTATATTTGTCGGCAACGCAGTGTTGTATACTATTGAATTCCAGAAACGTGGTTTGCCCCATGCCCATATACTGCTATGGCTTAATCGAGCAGCCGCCGAGCCTACTCCTGCAGAGGTTGATGCAATAATTCGGCAGAGATTCCGGACCGCCAAATTGATGAAGAGGGATATATGCTTTGGTCGAACAATTCATGATGCATGGACCGTGTGATTTCAATGGATCAAATTCTCCATGAATGAAAAAAAAACGGTGCACAAAGACCTTCCCAAAACAATATAGTGTTAGGACAACGATTGACGAATCCGGATATGTGCGTTATAGACGGAGAGATGATGGTAGATTTATCCTTAAAAAAAATGTCGTCCTCAACAACGGTTACGTGGTACCGCATAACCTATCAATGTTGAAAAATATATAGGGCACATATTAATGTGGAATGGTGCAACACAACAAGGGCAATAAAGTATTTGTTCAAATAATCACAAAGGGAGTTGACAAGGCGACGATGATAATCGAGTCCGCGAACGCACCACCGTCCACGGGGAAAACCCCCCGACATGGTGACAAAAAATCAAGATTTATAGATTGCAGATATTTATCTGCTTGTGAAGCAATGTGGAGAATACTGGCATTCGACATCCACCACAGAAAACCTGCTGTACAGAGGCTTCAAATTCATTTGGAAGGCCATCAGAGTTTGCTGTATGATGAATCTGCCAATCTGGAGAACATGATGGCTGCAAGTGGCATACAGAAGACTATGTTCACAGAATGGATGGAAACAAACAAGTACAATCCTGAGGCAAGGAATCTTACTTACATGCAGTTTCCATCGAAGTTTGTATGGAATGCATCTAGCAAGGCATGGACACCGCGAAAGAAAGGGTTTGTCATTGGCAGGATTGTGAACATACATCCAACAGCAGGCGAAATATATTACATGAGAATGTTGCTTACTATGGTGAAATGACCAACATCATATACGGACATACGTACGGTAAACGGGGAAGTTATGCAAACTTTCAAGGATGCTTGCTATAAAAGGGGATCGTTAGATGGTGATTCAGAGTGGCATCAGGCTAATGCTCAATGGGCTTCGCCAAATCAGCTTCGATAACTATTTGTTACGCTATTGATTTTCTGCGAAGTCACAGATCCCTTAAACCTCTAGAACTGCTGTTGGAAGAGTCTTTCTGAAGACGTGCTAATACGACAACGACATCTGTTTGGCATAAGTGAACTGCACCTTACAGATGACCAATTGAAAAACTACACCCTTGCAGAGATCGAACAAATCATGATGTAGAGTTCCAATACTCTTTCAGATTTCCCACCGATGCCTACACCCTCAAAGACGATCCTAAAAGAACTCAACAACAGGATGCTCATGGAAGAAGAAACTAATTACAGCATTGAAGAGAACACAATTAAACATCAACGACTTATTGATACTCTGAATGAAGAGCAGCAAAGGCTCTTCGACGACGTTTGGCACTCAGTGCACAACAACAAAGGGGGCTTATTCTTCTTATACGGACCTGGAGGGACGGGAAAACACACGTTTACATGACGTTAATCACAAAATTAAGATAAGAGAGTCGAATTGTCATCCCGGTCGCATCTTCAAGTATAGCAGCATTATTACTATCGGGTGGAAGGACTGCACATTCCAGATTTAAGATTCCAATAACTCTCCAAGAGAACTCTATGTGCGACATCAAGCATGGAACGATGCTGGCTGAATTACTAACGCGTTCAGAGCTAATTATCTGGGATGAGGCTCCGATAACTCACAAATACGCATTTGAGGCGTTAGACAGAACACTGAGAGACCTCATGTCTAGGGCAAATGTCATCGCAGACGTTGGACCTTTTGGTGGTAAAACTGTCTTGCTGGGTGGTGATTTCAGGCAAATTATGCCTGTAATAGCTCGAGGATCGAGACAAGATACAGTAGAAGCTTCCATTAATCGCTCATATTTATGGGACGACTGCCGTGTCTACACGTTATTGCAGAACATAAGATTACATCGAAATTGAGTTTGACAAATGGATTTTACAAGTTGGAGATGGAAACATCCGGAGATGACACTGATAAATCCATGGAAACAGTTAAACTGCCAGAGGATATGTGTATTAACACTCATGGTGTCACCGTTAGTGGCATAGCTACGTATGTCTACTTAGATTTTGAAGATCGTATGACAGAGCATGATTATATCAGGGAAATAGCGATACTGACGCCACGAAACCAAACGATAGATGAAGTAAACAGTTACATGCTATCAATAACTCCGGGCCTTCCTACTGAATATTTAAGTGCGGACAGTGTTGAGCTAGATGTTGAATTGGAGAACAACATGGACACAATGTGGAAGTTGAGTTTCTAAACACTTGAATTTTCTGGTATTCCTAACCATAAACTAACATTGAAGCCAACAATTCTTGTCATGTTATTGAGGAACATCAACCAGAGGGATGGTTTGTACAACGGAACCAGGATGATTGTATCACATTTGGGGAGAAGAGTGGTTGAGGCAGAAATTTTAACAGGTACTCATATAGGGAAAAAGGTTCTAATACCAAGAATCATCCTTTCTCCATCGGACACAACATGGTCGTTCAAACTCCGTCGTCGTCAGTTTCACTGAAAGTTTGCTACGCAATGACAATAAACAAAAGTCAATGACAGAGCCTAAAGAGGGTAGGGGTGTATCTTCCAAAACCTGTTTCACGCATGGGCAGTTATATGCTGCGCTTTCTTGCGTGACATCATCGACGGGAATTATTAAGGTATTATGCATGAATGAAGACGGTGCAGACAACGACGAGATTACCAATATAGTTTACCGGGAAGTATTCAACAACATTCACCAAAATATTTAGTGTAGGAAAATTACTTTCCTGCTGTAAAATGTATAATACTGTATTCAAATGTTTTATCTCTAAATAAGGCTGAGTATTTTACTTTACCAATTTCAGCAATTGATTGATGAGCATAAGATGCGTTTTGTCCAATAACCTATAGCACAGAAAAGTAATTTTATACTGTGAACTACATTAAGAAGCGTGACTCCGTTGTCACGTAACTTTTATAAAGAAATACGATATTAATTATCTCTTCCATTCGAAATGCAATGAACAGTCTGATAAATAACTTTAACCTGTGCATCGCACAGTTGCTAGCGGCGCTACTTGCATTTCAAAACCCTATTTTAGCGCATGGGCAGGTGTATGTTGTACTTTCTCACGCGACATCGTCAACATGAACTAAGGTATTGAGGTGAACGAAGGTGGTGCAGACGATCGCGAGGTTACCAACATAGTTTACCAAGAAGTATTCAGCAACATTCACCAAAATCTATCACCATAACTAAGATGCTTTGAAGTTCTCGGAATGCCTCCCTTACAGTTGGTGATGATAAGACAACTGAGTTTTGCAAAGCGGTCCGTTCTTTCATCGAGCAGAATACAGCTGTGGTAGTCACATAATTCCATATAGGATAAATGCATTTCATAGGATAAATTCCACTGAAAGATGTATAATTCAGTATTAAAATGCATTATATTTAAATATTGCTGACAACATTAATATGCATATTTTTCTCCATATAATTCCATATAGGATAAATGCATTTCATAGGTAAATTGCACTGATAATTCAGTATTAAAATGCATTATATTTTAAATAATGCTGACAACATTAATCTGCATATTTTTCTAGCACCAATTCTTACGTACAATCTCAGCAACTGAATGATGAGCATAGGATGCATAAAATTTTTATTTTATTTTTTGAATTATAATCGAGTGTCAAGATTCAATGCATGTGAATGCTGAGCTGATCTGCGATGCTGAAATGCTGACGTGCCATGATATGGTTGAATTTGTTTCTTTTCTGAGCAGAAAGGCATCCCAAAGTCTGAAGTATTGCGTATTATTAAGTGTTTTTAGGGCATTTGAACAGTCCGCGAGGACACCAAAGCAGTCTGGCGTAGCATTTAATGATTTTAGGGCATCTGAACAGTCTCTGATGACAACAAGGGGTGTGTAATAAAGCAGCAATCCTTTCCTATTCTCAACACCACACAAATACACATACATAGAATCTTCATGTAGGTGGAAAATGCAAACGACTCATCATCTCTCTCAGCAAGAATGGAGCCCAAGAACTTCTTCGCCATCGATTAAACACAAAAATCATTGTACATGGCATTTCTAGGTTTTAGCACAAAATGATATTAATTACATCTGCAAACCAAAATCCAACAAACAGTCAAAGGAATAAGTATAACTCGTGCACCGCGCGGGGCAACACCTAGTATTAATAATAATTGGAGCTAAACAAATCCATCAGCAAAAAAAGAGTCATGATAAAAGTCGGTCGAGTCCGTGACTATTTTTACTTTCTTGATGTGAACGGAATTGTAATTATCCAACAGAAAGCCTACATGCCACATCCACATACTTCTGTTATCCAAACACCATAGTTCAATGGATAAAAAGCCAAAGACAATTAACTACGATTACGTTGTGATTGGAACTGAACACCTTTTATTACAACTACTATATGTAGGATAATAAAAACCTTACACCAATTGTCCGATCCGAATTAAATAAAAAGCAATTTTAATTTATATCCCATCATACTTTATTATTATCACCGTTGCTATCACCTCCCTTCTTCATCTCCACATCCCTTGTAGTAGTAGGAGGATAATCCACGTCAGTCATGTATCTGGACCAGAACCAATGCTTCTTCCACACGACGACCATCTCCTCGATCGGAATGTTCTTCGTCTCGGGCAAGAAGAAGTATATGAAGAAGGTCATCACAATCACGAAGAACCCAAAGAACAAGAATAACCCGAACTTTAGGTGGCATAGCATCGTTAGGAATATTTGCGCGACGAGGAATGTGAATATCATGTTCACGCACACGTTGAGCGACTGGGCCGCCGAGCGAATCTCGAGCGGGAATATCTCACTGGGCACCAACCACCCGAGCGGGCCCCACGACCACGCGAATCCCGCCACGTAGATGCATATGAAAAGCACCACAACAACCGCGTACCACTTGGGAAGGTGCCCCGGGTTCCCGTCGATCCCGAACTTCGCCCCGATGCAGACCGCCACAACAACCTAACAAAGAAAAAAGTATACATATGATTAGGTTTACGATCCACCGCGTTTTTAAATTTATTCAATTTTGAAAGTTTTGTCCTTAATTTACAGCTACCTCTGTTGGAATTTCTGTCACAACTCAAATAATTCAACGCAACCTACTTAATGTATCAAAGAGGCAACTTCGCCTACCACCAATTGATGTTAGGTTGAAATCCTCAATTTCTAATACAGTATCAAAGCAGGTTCGATCTGCGTGTTATCACACGTGTTTCACTCACCACCACCACCACCCCGATTTACATGTCCAAGTGTTAGACATTTAGTCGTGTCACATGTATGGAGCGTGTTAAAGATTAACTCACCCCACTCACTTAATATATCAAACAGGCAACTCAACCTATCATCAGTTACAACTGCTAATAATCCCCCCCAGTAAACTTTCCGAAACGAAAAAGAAACAAATTATTACCTGACAGATGAACATCTGTATGCCGCCCTGCAAGAACAAGAACCTCCGACCCCACTTGTCGACCCCGTAGATCGACACTACCGTGGCGAGCACGTTGACGGCGCCCGTGACGACAGCAGAGATGAGGGACGAGTCGCTCCCGAACCCTATTGTCCTAAACAGGACGGGAGCGTAGAACATGATGACGTTGATCCCCGTGAACTGCTGGAAGAACGGGATCATAACCGCCATGGTTAGGTGGGGCCGGTACTTCCTCTGCAATAGGTTCCTCCACGGGTGCTCAACCTTTTGGGACGCCTCGCTCGCGGCCATAAGGTCGTGGAACTCCTCGTCCACGTCGTGGACCCCACGTATCCTCCTGAGCTTTTCCCGAGCCTCGTCGTTCCTTCCCCTCTCGATCATCGAGTTGGGGGTCTCGGGAAGTACAAGCGATCCCACGGTTATGATCAGGGCCGGGACCATCGCACCGCCGAGGCTGAGCCGCCAGCCCCACCTTATCTTCGAGAAGCCGTAGTTTAGGACGTTCGCGGCTAAGATTCCGATGGTTATGGAGAGTTGGAAGCCGATGTTTAGGGCTCCTCTATACTTGTACGGAGCCATTTCGGACAGGTATAGTGGGACCGACTGTAAAAATAAAAATTTGTCATCATTTAATTATAGCTAACGTAAAATAAATAAGAATTTCGGATTGTCTGTGCCACAACGGTGTTCCACCTCTGTGTTCCACCATCCATTTTCCGGCAAGTGTTAAACTCAGTTGCCCAGCTGTACACTTATCGCAATTCGGTTGGTGGAACACCAGATTGGAACACTAATATGGAACAGAGGATCCAATCTAAATAAGAATGTGAAATACGTAAACGGAATTAAAAGACTTCATTGATTAGCCAGAGCTATCACGATAATTTGATACTAGGGAGTGAATTGAATGTGACAGTTTAGTGAAAAGAATTATTTTAAGGATGTGGGGTCTAGGGGTGGTTCGATACGGTATACCGTACCAAAACTGTTATACGTATACCGTACCGAAAATTCGGTATCGAAAAAAATCATACCAATACCATACCAAAAATTTCAGTATACCTTAAATTTCGATACGGTATCATACCGAAATTTCGGTATGGTATCGGTATCATACTTTCTATACCATTCACACGGAGGGTTTTTTACCATGCGTGTCTCGTAACTCGTTAATTCGTTGTTTTCGAATTTTTAGTTAATTCAAACTCTTTAGGCTCCAATAAGATGGATTACTAATACCAAAATTTTCAAAATAAAAAGATTTTTAATTCATAAAATAACCTTAAATAATTTACATATTTCAGTCAATCTCCTTAGTAAGACAAAAAACTTTACATATACAGATTAATTAAAACCAAACAGCTCTTTTGTATTTCCTTTTGTTTTTTGTTAGTGTAAGTAAAATATGGTGGACTTTAAAAATCTTAGAAAGTTGAGTATAGTTAATAATATATATATATTAAAAAATTTTAGTATTTCGGTATAATCGGTATACCTTATTTTTAAAATTGTCATACCATTACCGTACCGAAAAATTTTCGGTATGGTATCATACCTTACCAAAAACTTCGGTATACCAAAATTTTCGATATTTTCGGTACGTTTCGATACGATAAGGACGGTATATCGGTATTTCGATATATTTCCCCCCAGTCATAGTGGGGTCGATGTTTGGGTCAATTTGTAAGACTTTTTTGCAATTATTTATTTGTGGAGAAAGAACACAAAAATAAGTGTTTACTTTAGGAGCGTGTTTGAAAGAAGAAGCTCGGCATGCTTCTGAACTCTTCATTTAATTTTAGATCAGATCTGAAGTTTCGTAATATTATAGTAAATAATAAAGGCATCGTGTTGGTTGACCCACCCACCCACACCACAACATGCTATACCATATACTTTCTAACCTTTTTGCAGTAGTCCAATGAGAACAAAGAAAAATCCCGATAATTACGACGTCACGATCTTGGAAGAAAGAAACTAAAAAAAAAAAAGAAAAGGGTAATTTCCAAACCTGATTGGCGAACCCAATACCGAAACCGAGGAGAATACGGCCGATGATCAACATGGCGACGTTCCTAGCGAAGGCGTTGATGATGGCGCCGGAGCAGAAGAGAACGCCGCCGAGCAACATAGAGAGCTTCCGGCCGAAGATCCTCGTAATCGTGGAGGCGGCGATGGACGAACACAACGCCGCCAAGTATAGCGACGATGTGAAGAGCGTCAGCGTTTCGCTGTCGAACTTACAGTATTGATTCGTGGAATCGTCGGCCTTCTGCTTTCTGTACACCGAAGGAAAGAACTTGCGGAGGAATGAGTCCATGGAAGTCACGCCGCCTGCAAATAAATAAATACTAAAATCGTCGGTAACCCTCAACATCAGCTGCGAAGGAGATGAATCTGAAGTTTCTTACCTGAAATACCGATGTCGTAACCGAAGATCAGACCGCCCATGGCGGCGATGACGCACGTAACGACGACGTAAGGCGTTAGATTGCCGGGATATTGCTTGCCCGTCCCAGGGCCAGGGCCGAAACCACCGCCAGCCATTTTTTTTCTACTTTATTTTTTTCTTAGAGTGATTTGAAGCTTAAATAGAATCTGAATAAGGGTTTCCGTGGAAAGAGAGAAGAAACTCAGAGTGGAGAATGAACTACTGGCGAAGGAGATATCGAGGTAGAGATAGTATATATAGACAGAGAAAAACAAACAGAGAGAGAGAGAGAGAGAGGATGGTCGCCTTGACAGCTGTATAATGGAATTCACAAGTTGATTTGAATTGTTATACACAGTATGCGATGTCTCCGATGCGGATTAATTTATGTCGACTAAATTTAAATTGATTAATATTTGTAATATTTGTTCACGATGATTTATAGTTTTTTATTGGGCAAAATAGATATCAGGCCCCTTTAACAAGTTTGAGTAGGTTTCAGGCCTTTTAAATATTTTAAATAGGGAGAAGGAATTAAAAGACATGTTTACCCTTATTTTTTCCAGAAATTACATCAAACATTTTAGACTAAATCTTCACGTGTTATAAAGTAGTATATAAATCTTATTTAGTTGTATTTATTAAGATTGAAGTGGTATTAAAAAAATAATCTGAAAAAAGACACGCTGAGAGTAAAAATCGATTTACAGTACCACAAACACTAAAATTAGCTTTCCAGCAATCGAGAAAACCCGAAGAATTTTCTACCGATCTGAACCCTTAATCGACGAAACCCGACCGATTTCAACACTTCATCGACGAATCTTGCGATGGCTCCGAAGAAGAACCCCGTCGATCACCAAAAAAGTGGTCGGAAGAAGGAGATGAAAGTTGCTGGGAAGAAGATTGGCGTCAAATGATGACTCTGCTTGTGTTTTGACTGTTTTAGCACTTTTGGTGTTTTGAATGATGGTTCTACTTCTGTTTTTTGCGTTTTGAACTAGTTCTATTTTCATACCACATCACATGTAAATCATACCAATTAGTAATATTTCTGGTAACAATTTATACTCCATTCGTAACAAAAAATAAGAACATTGCAGAAGCGTCATGGGCCTATTACCGTCTCCATCTCCATACAATGCCACATCACATGTAAACTATACCACTTAAGTATAGTTTGGTACCAATTTGTACTCCACTCGTAATAAAAAAATACCCAGAAGCTTCATGGGCTATTACCGTCTCCATATTCATAAAATACCACATCACATGTAAATTATACCACTTAAGTACAGTTTGGTACCAATTTATACTCCATTCGCAACAAAAAATAAGAACATTCCGGAAGCTCCATGGGCCTTATCGTCTCCATCTTATAAAATACCACATCACATGTAAATTATACCACTTAAGTATATTCTCGTACCAAATTATACTCCACTCGTAACAGAAAATAGGAACATTCCAAAACCTTCATAGGAAATCAATTGTCCCACATCGAATGTTCACCCAAATTGTGGGTGAAGTACACTTCTATATAAACACAATAACGCATACCACACCATTCTCATATTGAATTAGTGCCATTTAATTTCAGTGGCACTGCCATTTGGATGTGTTAGTTAAAATTTTTCTATAAATAAAAATAATTTAACTAATTGGCATGGCCGATAGGTTAAATAAAATTATTTTTTATTTTGTCGGGTACCCGATCGGGTAAGTCGGGTAGTAATATGCTACACGATGCCCCGACCGATGTACATGGTCGGGTATCGGGTTTAAACCGGATACCCGACATCTAACCCGATTTTTCTTCCGATCGGGTTAAAACCCGATCGGGTGGGTCGGATACTCGAAACCCGAATTCGAATGACCACCCCTATTACTTGCATATGCATGCTTTAAACTTTTTTAACCTTTTTCAAATAGACGTAAAAAGTGCATTTTTAAATGGTTTTATAAATGAGGAAGTTTATGTAGAACCACCTCCAGGTTATGTTAAAGAAAGATTTCCAAATCATGTTTCTAAATTAAATAAAGCATTATATGGTCTAAAGCAGACTCCTAGGGCATGGTATGAAAGGTTAAGTATTTTTTTTGATTGACATGGGATTTTCCGCTGGAACTTTTGATAACACGCTATTTATTAAGTACGAAGGTGATCACATGTTACTGGTCCAAATGTACGTTGATGATATTATTTTTGGAAGTACTAACATCCTTCTTTGCGAGGAATTCTCCAAGTCTATGCAGAAGGAATTTGAGATGAGCTTAATGGGTGAGCTAAACTACTTCCTCGGTCAAATAAAGCAACTTGACAATGGAACCTTTGTATCCCAAACGAAATACAGCAAGGAATTGCTAACAAAATTTCGGGATGAGTGATTCCAAAGCTATTTCCACCCCTATGCATCAGACCACAAAAATAGATAGTGACGAATCAGGTACACCAGTTGATTAAACACAATATCGAGGTATGATCGGAAGCCTTCTTTACTTAACTGCTAGTCGCCCTGATATTATATTTGATGTTGGTATGTGTTCGAGATATCAATCTAATCCTAGGGAATCTCACTTGACAACAGTCAAGCGTATACTTAGATATATCAAGGGTACTGTTAATTTGGTTTGTGGTACTCTTATACGGATGAATTCCCATTAATGGGATATTTCCGATGCCGGCTGTAGGGAAGATAGGAAAAGTACTAGTGGAACTTGCCAATTACTTGGAAATTCCCTGGTAACTTGGTCTAGTAGAAAGCAAAATGATGTCGCCCTCTCCACAACTGAAGCTAAATATATGACCTTAGGAAATTGTTGTTAACAAGTTCTTTGGATGAAGTGAACCCTTAGTGATTTTGGGTTAGGTTATGACAAAATTCATATTCTGTGTGATAGCACTAGTGCCCTTAGTATTACTAAGAATCACGTGCATCATTCTCGTACCAAACATATAGAGGTTAAACATCATTTTATACGAGATAATGTTCAGAAGGAGTATCAGTGTGGAATTCGAAGGAACAAATGAGCAGCTTGCTAATGTCTTCACGAAGCCCCTAATTGAGGCAAGATTCTGCGACATCCGTGATCGATTATGAGTCATCGAGCTAAATAAGGTTAGTAACATCGCCTAATTCTGTCATTTACTCTAGAATATGTTATTTTAGGTAGAAATTCGTAGTTACCCTACTCTGAGATATTTTTCAGCCCATAGACTATTTTATAAATCTCGGATCTTATAGATCTTATCTTAAGTGCGATTTTAGTATTTTAGGAAAAGATTCGTAGTTATTCCAGCATAAGATCTTCTCTATTCATCAATTTTATTTTACGAATCTCGGATCTCCAAATCTTTCTTTTAAGATGTGATTACGATATTTTAGGAAGAAATTCGTGACTATCCCTCCAGAGATCTCATTTCAGCATCTATGTTATATTAGGAATCTCGAATATTGAAAATCCTACCTATTCAGCTCTTTCCAATCATTTCCTAAATTAAGAGATCCCGTCAAATCATTCTGCGTTTTCTAACGATTTGACTGACAGTCATCCTCTTTCCATTTGATTTTCAAAATTCAAATTTAAAAATCCATCCTTATCTTTTCCTCAAATAAACAGACCCTCTCTTCTAAAAAGATCTAGAAACTTCAAACTTCAGCATCTTCTCCAAGAAACTTTCAATGTTTCAATAAAGTGAAAACGGCCGGATCCAAAACTGCCGTCGTGGAATCATCAAGCCGCAAACGAAAGGAGCCCTTGTCCGATGAAACTCTGTCCGATCTATCTCCCAAGTCACCCAAATAAGTCTCGCCCTCACCAACCTCTGTTCGGAAAACTCGTTCCAAAGCCAAATCTGCCAAAAAGGTTTCTTCTCCTACCAAGATTACCAAAAAGAAGAAAAAAAGAGCAAGAAGGCCATCCTCACTCCGACTCGAACCCCTACTCCATCGTCCGAACCTGAAAAATCTGTTTCAACCCAAGAAGTTCCTGATGAAACCCAGAAGCAGCCATCACCAACCCCAAGTCCTGAGAAATCTCCATCCCCACTAGAAGAAGTTCAGCCATCTGCAAAACAGACCTCAAAGGAATCCGACATACCATCTCTTGATCTCTTCAAACCCAATGAAATTCATGACATAGCGCTCTTTTTGGAGGAAAACACCAAAACCAACTACAAGAGCTTCAGTAACAGAGATATCGCCAGAGGCCGTGGCGTTGCAGACAAGTTGCCTTCAGGAACGGTTATCACATGGTTAAAAGACTTTGGCTGGGAGCAGTTCCTTAGTATCAACAAATCGTACTACCCTAAGGCCGTAAAGCTATTCTATGCCAAGTTTGACAATGAGGAGCACGAAGAGCACATCAGTATCAACACCTATGTGCTTGGACACAGATTCACTTGGACAACTATGAAGATAAATGAGATGTTGGGAGTCTTCGATGAAGTCTTCTATCACTACGACATGACTGACTGGTGCCATGCTGACGATTTCGACCTCAGTGATGTCTTTCATACCCTCTGGAATGCCCGCAGCAAACCACGATGACGAAGCCCTAAATCAGTTACCCATCAACTATTTCTTCCTGCACAAGCTTCTTAATATGACACTGTGGAGCGCGAAGATCGGTAGCGGAGGTCGCTCAACAACGATGAACTTCATGAGCACTTTCGCTATTTATATGATATCCCAGAACCGGAAGTTCAACCTTGCTACATCATCATGAAGCACATGATCTACGCCTTTGAGAACATCGACAAGCCACTGCCCTACGGGATGTTTACTCACTCATTTCTTTGAGTGCGAATGAATAGTGCCGCCAGCATGGGAAGACAAGGCCAGACACGTTGATCTGATAATTCTGAAGCGAATAGGGATTCATCACTCGAAAAACGGTTGGTTCAAGGCCAAAGACAAGAAATCAGTAGAGAGTGTCCACAAGAGGTCTCTCCCGCAAAAGGAAAAGCGAAGGTTATGGAACTGAGCGACGACGACGACGATAGGGAGGAACACAGCGTTGATAAGGAAGGAATTTCAGCTATACCGCGATATATCTGATATCAAGGCTGACAACCAGAACCGTTTTAGGAAGATCAAGGAGAAATACACCGAACTGTCGCTAAAGTTGTCCAAGCTTGCCAAGTTAATGAAGAAATCCCTTCCCAAATCTGCTGATTCTGAAGGTTCCTCAAGCTAGTAGGCTGCCTTGTACTCTGCTCAGATCCTAGTTGCCCTTAGGATATTTCACTCTGTTTCGTTCTGCCAGTATGGTTCTTAGGTATTCCTCTCTTTTTATAAGATGAAGGGGGAGTAAGGTAAGTAGGCGTTTTTGTCGTATAAGTGTATGGGAGTAGCAGCTTGGAAGTTAGTTTGTGTTTAGGGAAGTTCATGGAATCGTAATTATATAATATTTGCACTTTTTGATATATCTGCGATGCTCTTATACAGCTACGTGATATTATGCTCTGACTTATGATATATCTGTTATGCTCTTAAACTGCGATGCATGATATTATGCTTTGATACAGTTATGTTCTGATACTTATCTGTGCTAATTAACGTTTGTGAGATTTATTGAGAAGTGATAAGTGCATGTTACGATGATGGATCTGCTGCTTGAATCATGTTTGGAAAATGCGTACTTAGGCAGGGGCACACTTACGGGTAATTTTGAAATTTTGCATTCGCGATATATCTTTGAGTATGACATGAGATCAATGTTGTAAAATTCGCTAGGCGCTAGTCGGGCGCCAGAGGGGGGCCTAGCGCCTAGACGGCCTAGGCGGGGCCTAGGCGGTTTCTAGGCGGAAATTAGGCGGTCTTTATTTTTTATTAATTTTTATATATCAAATATATAAAAACAGTATCAAAGTATATTTACATCGAATTTATCTAGAAGTTCTAATAAATAATATCACACAACAATGCAACAAAATAATATTAGTATAAAAATAATGTTTTAAAAATGATATTGGACGAAGTAATCCTAATTTTTTAGTTTATGTATATTTTATTAATATATTTGCCACATAACAAACTTTCTTAGTTAAAAATATTCATATGTTTTAATAGATAAAGTTCTCTTTGTTAGTTATTTAACGAATATTCAATAAATATAAATAACAATCTATTATTTTATATTTTCAAATGAGCTATCGATATAAATAAAATTAATCGATTTTCATTTTTTTTTTCCGAATGATCTATCGATGTAATAGTTTAATATTGAAAATGCTTTGTGAGTTTCGCGTCCCACACCGGATAGTTCCTGCAATTGAAGTTACAAATGTGTACTATATATAGACCCATACCAAGTTGCGTTGCTTTTAAGATCTACAGCTATGCCCTTTGTTGGGGCTTGTAATGGGCCTTTTTAAGTATGGCTTATTGCGGACTTTATAAAAATTTATTAATTAATTGGCCGATTAATCGGCCGAAAAGTCCGATTAGTCGGCCAACTAATCCGATTAATCGCCCGATCAGTCATTTTCCGATTAATGGGCCGTTTAGCCTGTTTTCGCTGCGGCAGGTGACCGCCTAGCGACTAGTCCGCGCCTATTCGGGCGCCTAGAGCGAGTTTTACAACACTGCATGAGATATCTGCACTTAGATAGGGGGATAAAATTCATATACGATATATCTCTGCATGTCATATAGACTGCACATAGGCAGGGGGAGCAAATATGTATCATATGTGATTAGGAATAATCATATGCTCAGTTTTATGATTATGCAACACATAGACATATGCGCTAGGAACTGCGTGATCGAATATACTTACATGCTTCCGTGCTGCATCAATTATATGTCATCGTCAAAAAGGGGAGAATGTTGACCTTTTTGGTACATGAGCGTTGGAGAGTTTTGATGAACTATGTAATTGTAATGACGTTAGTTCTATAAATTAAGCAATTCGATAAATGATCAATATAATGTCTAAGTACGTGATAATATTTGACCATGCATAAATTATGAGCTATAAAATGGCTAAAGTGTCAAATATTTGATTCACATGTGATTCCGTGATTTATTAGTGAAGCTATATGATCGCAATAGACGTCTCACATGCTGGGATATATCGTTCTGTGCTATTTACAGAAATAACGTATGAGATATCCTACTCGGTTATATAAGGAAAATATGCTGTCTAAATATGAAATGTGAGATATCTGTTTCGTTTATTTCTGAATGATAATCTCATCTACGATTTTTTTAATGCATCCCATTGATTTACTTGTGCGAAATCAAATTAATGTCTTTCCTTGTACTTCTTAGGATATTATTTTTAGAAAAGATTTGATTGATTGACTTTGTGGGTAAGATGCTAATATATATGGTATGTGCTGAAATGAATATGCTCTCTGAAATATGGAAAGTTATGCCATGATATGTTAATTCGACAAAGATGTGATTTGATCTGATACTATGTGCTAAATATGAGAAATATATACAGCTTTCGAGAAAAGGACCAAATACTTGATCTTACCAAAATACCCCTACCAAGTTATATAATAAGAGGAACCTAGAACCAGTTTTCTGTTACCATCGTTAACCATATTATTAAGTAAATAAAACAAATCCGATAAAAACGGTGCGTAGATTGTTGTTTTCTTTCGAACGATCCTCGGAAACGAAACTCGATCTATTATCCATGGTTTATTTTGATATTCAGGTCTCGAAATGTTCTATTTTACGGGTATATTTTTCGAACTCTTTTGACGCAAATAATAAAAATACGATGAAATCGAATCTCGATTCGGTCGAAATTGAAGATATTTTGTACAAATTCAAGAGTAACCTGAACAAATCTTTGAAACACAGTATTGACTCTATTGTTCGTCGCTCATGGTTTGCCAAAATTTAAAATCGTCGGATTGTTGGCTAAACATCTGTTTCCGAAACGTGTTATGGATGGTCATGCATCTGTCACTTTGAAACACTTAACTGGTATTGGTGAGCTAGCATACGGTAATATATTGATTTATAGGTATCTGTAAGTTGGATTTGGTACCGAATTCGAATTATCTGGTATCATTACAACAATGGAAATTCGATCGAAACAATAGAACATATATATTATTTCCATCTGCACGAACACACATCTTGCACGAAACAAGTTGGGTGTGTCCTAGACGGTTTATCATGTTATTCAGGTCTCGAATGTTCGATTTTACGGGTAAAATTTTCATATTCTTTTGTCGGAAATAATAAAAACAAGGCGAAATCGAATTCCGATTCAGTCGAAATTAAAGATATTTTGTACAAATTCGAGAGACTCATATCCTGAACAAATCGCTGTAACACCGTATTGGCTCGTTGCCGAAATTTAAATACAATCGTCAGATTGTTGCCTAAACCACTGTTCCGAAAACGTGGTATCGACGGTCAAGCATTTGTCCTAGTAAAACAGCTAATAGGTATTGAAAAACTCTCATTTAGTATACGTTTTGAATTAAAGGTAACTGTAAGTTTTATTTGGTACCAAATTTATATTATCTGGTATCATTATAACAAGGAAACTTGATTGCACCAAACCAAGTTGGGTGTGTCCTAGACGAGTGTTATTGAGGTCTCGAATGTTCGCTTTTACGCGTATATTTTCGGAATTATTTTGACGCAAATTACAAAAATCGATGAAATCGAATCCCAATTCGGTCAAAATTGAAGATACTTCATACAAATTTGAGAGACCCATATCCTGATCAAATCACCGAGACACCGTGTTGGCTCTATTGTTCGTCGCTCAAGGTTGCCGAAATTTAAATACAATCCCTGATTTTTGCCTAATTTTCCGAAATAGAAAGTGGTACCAGTAAGTTATTAATTGTTATTATCTGTGTAACTTGTGTAATCCAATTTAGGCGGAATTTCAATAATTTAGGCGGGATCTCAGTAATTTAGGCGGGAATTGCAATATTTGTCAACAAGGGAGCTCGTCAAATAATGTGGTACATCCCTCTAGTTAAGAGGTATAAAATGTGGCTTATCCGGTACCAAATCACTCATTTCAAATACGTTTTAAACTTACGGGTTCAGGTTTAGGGTTTTAACGTCAATGGCTCCTAGGTATTTCTCGGAGGATATGTTGATATTATTAACGTCTTAATGTGAAACGTATACAATGAACCTTGATTAACAACATAAGGATAGGGTGTAGTATATACATTTCAATGTAGGTGATCTTGATTACAATACTACTGATATCAACATTGGACTACTTACCTCAGTGTTCGCGTTTGGAAGACAATGCTAATTTGGCTTTTTTTTTTTCTTGAAATTGAAACGTTTTCAAGATGAGTACCACATTCTGCAAATAAAATAACACATGTATATATAAAGGAAAACATTTTATTAAGAATATTCCAGAATGTTCTATATTGTCAAGAAATATTACCACATTACTTGCCAACAATACCGAATGTCCGATATAAAAGAACAGTACAAATCCAATTGTAACACTATTGCTGATATTGATACTGGATAATAGGTTTTTCATACCACATTACAAATTTCATTAATTTCACTCACAAATCATTTTTTTCGATTGTTTAGGGGCTGGGGTCTCAAATGTTGAGTTTATGGTCTTATAAATGTTGTTCGTGCTTTAATGTGGAACTTTGAATACGTTTGTGATGAAATTCATAACGTTATGTATCATCAAAAGAGATACTAGTATATTTTGCGAAAGAAGAGCTATGTGTTTACATGACTTTTGATCTCAACTTCCACATATTGACAACATTCGCAAAACGTGTCTTTTAATGAAATTTTGTGATTTAGCTTCATCATATCATCTATTTCCATGAATGTCAATCTTATACATCCCAACGAAATGAATTTATGAACGAAATTAATCGAAATAGTAATGTGGAATTGATTAGCTATATTGTGGTTCTTGTAGCTACAATTGTGTTATAACCCTTGTTTATATTGTTATTTTTTATCAGACATGTAGTACTATTTGCAGGCATGTGGTAATATTAAGTTATTGTACTTTAATATCTCTTACAATCTAGAACCTTCTAGAATGTTCTTAGTGATGTGTTACACAGAATGCATGAATTGTTACTCAGAGTAAATGAAGTGTTACCAACCAGCTTTTTAATTGACAAACGTTCCAATATTTCCCATCAAAATTCTTCGTTATTCTAATATCAAACTAATAACATCAACATTCGATCTTTGGTCGCCAATAAAGTAGAACGATCTGTTACAGAAATTGAAAAATCTTAGGTCGCATCAAAATTTGTCGTTATTCCATGACTGGCGTCGATAATTATTGTCGATTACTAAGACCCACACCCGAATTGGTGTGAATCCACATTATTCGAGCATAAAAGTCGAGATTTCATTAGTTTATTACCAAAATTTTGAATTGGGTTTGAAGCATTATTCCAACATAACATCGAAAGTTTTCCTTGTTTATGAGGACCCATGAAAAAGTGAGATCGATTTGACCTTTGTCGATTACTAACGTTGAAGATTTCTTCAATTTCCGGGAGTTATGGGTAGATACGAATTTTTGATCTTTCTCTTGACACCTTAGTCCGTACCAATTGCATGTAGTTATTATAGGAAACAAACCGTTATTGGCTTTTTATTATGTGTTATACATGAGGCAAGACTTGTTACCATTTATTAGTAATCGGTTACTATTTTTGAAGGTAGAGTTTTAGAACTTGCAGAAAATGGTACCAGATAAAGTGATGTGTTACTGAAATTGAAAACGTTTCGATCTTAGTTCGCTGCAAAATTCGTTGTTATTTCATGTCGATTACTAAGATCCACATCCGAATTGGTGTGAATACTCATTATTCGAGCATAAAAGTCGAGATTTCACTCGTTTTTTACCAAACTTTTTGAATTGTGGTTGAAGCATGATTCCAACTTAACATCGACAATTGTTCTTGTTTTATGAGGACCCATGAGAAATTGAGATCGGTTTTACCTTTTCGATATAAACGTTGAAGATGTCTGTGATTTGAGAGAGATTTGGGTGTCGACGAATTTTGATCTTCCTCTTGACGCCCTATTCGTACTAGTTGCATGTAGTATTTTAGGAAACAAACCGTTATTGTCTTCTCGTTATTTGTTATAAATGAGGAAACTTTTATTCCTCAATGTTATGAATCTGTTATTATTTTTGGGTTAGGGTTTCCAAAATAGTAAAAAGTGGTCTAGATAAAGTGACGTGTTACTGAAATTATTTGTTATTACTGAGGCAACATTATTCCTCAATGTTAAGAATCTTGTATAGGATTGATGGTAGAGTTTCCTTATGAGCAGAAAATAGTAACCAGGTAAAGTGATTTGTTACTGAAATTGAAATGTTTGGATCTTAGGTCGCGGCAAAATTCGTTGTTATTTCGTGTCGATTATTAAGACCCACATCCGAATTGGTGTAAATCCACATTATTCGACCACAAAAGTCAAGATTTCACTTGTGTTTGTACCAAAATTTCGAATTGAATTTGAAGCATTATTCCAACATAACATCGAAATTTTGCTTGGTTACGAGGACCCATGAGAAATTGAGCTTGATTTTACCTTTTCCGCTCAATAACGTCGAATATTTATGAGATTTCAGGGCGTTTGGGTGTTGTAAGAATCACATATCTGCAAAAAATTGGACGTGAGGGATGATGGCATAGCTATTTAAATTTTCGCAACAGTTGAGGGCAAATGGGTCTTTTTCGCACAATTGGGTCCTTAACTTTAAGACAAACTTGTCCTTTAAACTTAAATTTAAAGCAATGGGCCTGAATCCAAATGAAAATAACTTAAGAGGGCCTGAAACATAATTTACTCTTTTTTTTTTTAAGATAAGAGTTGACTTCAAGTCTTTCCTTACAATTTAAGCTCAATCATGTGTTTTGACACTTGGATTGGGGTTGCTCTAATAAATAAATCAGTGCATGATTGTATCTATCCGTTGCTTTCCTAACAAACCATGACCATCAAGTTGAAATTATTGTGGGCTCCCAAAGTTATATGATATTTATTAGTGGTGAGCAAAACCGGATATCCGGTTTTTCGGATCCGAAAAACCGGATATCCGGATTTTCGGATATCGGAAAATGGTATCCGTATCCGCTTCGGTTTTAATCGGATATCCGCATCCGGTTTTTAAATTTATTTTTCTTATATGTTTTATTATTTTTTTTCAAAATCATATTTTTTTATTTCTTATCACAATAAAAAATATATATTTTTAATATAAGAATTTCTACACATAGTAATTCACACAATATGTGAATTAATGATTCAAAATTACATAATAAATAATAAACACAATACCACAAATCACATTAATTTTTTTAACTTGCATCTCGATGTTTTTATGTTTTTTTTTATCTCAATTCTCTAACAAAGTTTTTTGCAATAATAAAATAATATAAATTTAAATATTCTACTTGATGATTTTTTTTCCTTTTTGGACCTTTACTTTTCTTTTTGGACTATTTTTTTTAAATATAAAACCGGATACCGGATATCTGGATTTTAGATAAACCACTATCCGTAATCCGATTCGGTTTATTTTAAAATAAATCGGATCGGATATCCGATCCGGTTTTTAAAACCGGATATCTGCTTTTCCGGGTTTGGAAAACCGGATACCGGATCGGAATCCGATTTCCGGATATTTTTACCCCTATATAGGGGTGTTCAAACGGTAATTACCGTACCGTACCGAACCTCCGTTAACAGAAATTTTCAGTTCTAAAAATCCCATACCGGTCGGTAACCGGATTGTATATATTTTTCCTTATTTTCCCTATTTTAATTATTTTTTCTTATTTTATTTTTATGTTTAAATTGTATATATATTATGTATAATATATATTTCTGTAACTATATATTATTAAAATATTATATATATTTCGGTAATTCTGTTACCGGTCGGTAACCGAATTACCGTACCGAAATTACCGAAAAATTTCGGTTCAAATTTTTTTATACCGAATACCGCACCGAACCGAACTTTCGGTATTCGGTTTGTACCGAACTTTCGGTATCGGTTCGGTACGGTCGGTTTACCAACTTTTGAACACCCCTACCCCTATATTCATTAAGTACATTAAGCTACAATTAATATTTAATGTCTTATTTTATAATTTGTACTTGACCATTCCTTAGGCGTCTCTCTCCCATACACATACTACGTATATGTGTCAAATAATAAAAAAAAAGCTGAAAACTTCAAACTTAAGACAATCTATGGTTCCAAATATGCCTTTACATATGCGTAGAGGCTATAAATCAAAATCTTACAAACCGCACATAGTATAAGATTTCGTGCCGTTTGGTGAAAAAGGTCAACAAATCAAATGGATGATCAACTCGGTAGACGTCATTCGACAATTGTTGACTTTTGGTTAACCAGTTAGAGTTGACCGTTTCCTATGTCAGGCTGTTGCTATTTAATAATTCCTTACACCTTATCTCTCCCCATCCATCCTTCTCAACTTGTAAGAAGAGCATGTGAAGGAAGCATGCAAATTCGTCCGTCCATACACAATTAATGATAAGTTATTAAAATATCGAAGTGTGTGTGTGAGAAGACGAACCTTTTTCACAACTGCATTTAGCAAAGTGCTGTCGGCATGGGACCCACTGAGCGAATCGGGTTATATTTGAGTTTTTGTCCCCACACTTGGGAGTCACTAGTCAAGCCTTCAAGTTTGAACTCAAGTTTCTATAATTCAAACAATATCGTTGAATTTACGTATAATCTCAAACAAGATACGTCATTGTTTTTAACTATTTTATTTCCAACGGCATTGCCTTCCCATTTTTCCCTTTTTTTTGGCTTTTGGGTTCTCAAACGATAAAGACGTTAGACAATGAAGTGCACTTATATAAATTTTTTATCGAAAATGTAACTCTTTTAACCCATTTCATTGTCATCTAGGAGCTATGGCATCTTAGGATCAAGAATCTGAACTTCGACTCATCTAGAGAACTAACAAAAAATAGGCAACTCATAAATTTTACTCACTTTATTTTCCGATCTTTTTTTATTTTAGCTCAAAATTTTCAGTAACTGAAAAAAATCGCAATAATTTCATCTGTCTGAATAAATTTGAATAATTGATTCTTTTTCTGACAAAATAGGTTGGACACTATACTTACCATTAAATGGATATTTTACACATAGAAAAAAAGGATTTTCGACTTATTTTATTAAATTGGAGGTTTGAATTGTTTCCAACGTGCGTTATATTTCATAATTTTGCAATTATAAATCTGAATAGTCGGATAAATAAAAAAACTATGCAGTAGAGTGATCGACGCGTTCCCTTTAGGGGCTGTGTATGTTTTGGGGTAATCCTCCAAAACATCACGGTGATCTGCTCATCACATCTTCATCACTGTTTGTTTTCGTAGGTGATGAGTCATCACAGTAATGAAGCATCACCTAGTTGATCAAAGTTGGGTGATATTCCAACTTTTGGATCACTCCCAAAAAGCTAGGTGATCCAACATTACGGTGATGAGGTGATACTGTTAGGATCGGTTTACGCGTTTAAAGGAGGGGTGAATAAACGCTTGACGCCTTTTTGGTATTTCACCTATCAGGGCTAATACCGGTACTTGATATTTTTCTGTGCTATGTGCGGTACCTTGAAGTTCGGTTATGAATCAAAACCGATAAACAATGTGATGTGTTAGTGTGTGTGTGGACAAGGAATACCAGTTTGTTTCTGGAAGTTCGGAGTTAAATCTCCTACGTCTCCCCTTCTTCCTCGCAAGGAAGGTTCACTAGACTTCAGTTATACACTCACAGTACAACCTACCCGGCTTCCCTCAGCCTTATCTAGTGAATCCCTAGGCTCGTAAAATACAATCCACCTACTTCAACAACTTTTTACAGTCCGTCGGAAAAACAATAACTCACTTACTTAACCAAACCGGTTATCGTACAGTGAGGACAACACTTTCTAATTTCTCGCTTTGCTTTGTAGAGATTTGAATCTTGTCTTTTTGATTTCTTGTGGTTAAGTGTCATACCATCTTCAGTGCCTCTTCTCTGATATATATACTTGTTCTTTGATGAAGAAGACCGTTGTGAGATGGCTCCGTGTACTGGACTGTGCATTAAATGCACTTTACCCAAAATGGATACTGTCCGGTCTTGGCTTGTTGCTTTTTCTACTTTAAGCTTAGCTTGTCTTCAACTTGGTTGCTTCCGTCAGTCTTGCTTTAAGTGTCGCAGCAGAAGTCTTTAGTATCCCGCCTTGAGTAATTTTGAATCTTTTGTACATGTGGCAGGTCCGGTATCTGATGTCCGGTCTTGGCAGTTTGTATTGTTTTTGATATGCTTTTAGACTGATAGAGCAGTATCCGGTTTCTGGCACATTTGTGACTTTCTGAATAATATCCGATCTTTTGTTCATATGCGGCCTGCTTACTATTATTCGGTCTTTTAGTCTTCTTCTTCTAATCGGTATACTTAATCAAGTTAATCCATCTCCCAAGATTAGTATTGGATGTTCACCAGGTTCATCCCGATTCTTCAAAATTGCTGACCGGTTTGTCTCAGTTAACTCCTCTGATGTGAACTACTGTGTGACACGTCGTATTGGTCATCATTGAGTGATCAATCTTGCCCTGTTTTTAGGTCATTTGTGCTATGCTGATTGTTGTTAGACCCGGTTTTGAAGAGGGCTTCCGAACTTAGTTGATCTCAAGACTGATTTAGTTTCTTCTGGTGGATTCCCTCTTAGTTTGTATCTCCGACAGTTGCTCCAACCAGTTGCCAAGCTGATTGTCTTTCTTGCATTGACTATCCCTTGAAGGCTGTTTTGTTTTCTGAGAATACTTCTTCCTTCCACTTGGATCGTTCCCCCTTAGTTGACTCCTTTAGGTGTGAGCTGTTTGTGATACACTGCGCCGGTTTCTTTTAGGTAGATAGCGTGCTTTTGAAACCGGTCGATCCTTATATTGCTTGACTTTCCCAGTATGGAGCTTCTTTGCTGGTTTCTTGACTGACTGATGTTGCTTGTACCTTTGATCGTCGGTTTTGCTCTTGTCAGTCATCCGATTCTCTTTCCTTGCTGCTCCACTTCTTAAACTGGTCTTGTCAGTAGGTGACTCACAGCATGTGCCGTGGTTTTTAAGATATAATTATTAGTGCTAAGCTTAGACAGGACAGTTCCCTTTATGTATTCCACTGATGAAGATGGATCATGAACTAGACTATTCCTAATTAATTATAGAAAAATTTAGGATCTTAGATGATTTATTATTTACTTTGTGGATAGATAACCAACCGTATTGGACTATAAACTCTCGTTTATACAAATTCAGGTTGTCGGTCTTGTTGGTTTCTCATCCGGTTAGTATAGTTTTGCCTCAGTTTTAGTGACATATTCAAGTTATCTTTACATCTTTACCTTTGTACCTATTTCAAAAGGTAAAGCTTGGCTTGGCACATGGTTTAATCTCAGCGAGAGTCCTTCTCTCCCTGGGCATGTGCCGACAGCATCTGTTGTCTAGTAACCAACAGAACTGGTTGAGTTCCTGCAAGCATTCCTGCAAGAACAGACATAGTCCTTGGTACCCATGTCCTTTGGGTCCGGCAGAGATTATTACCTTAGGTATCCATACTTGGACTATCCTAACGTGTCTCCCAGTTATAGGATCAACAAGATATCTAAATTTATTGTTCCTGTTCTGAAACCGGTATTTAGGTCTTCTATAACCTTGTGTCTCCGATTTTGTATTGTGAGCGTTCCCCCTCGGTTGTTGAGGTCTTCTCCTTCGTGGATCGTTGTTCACCCCGGTATTTCTATTTGGTTGTTGGGGTTTTCCTTTCTGTAGCTTGTTGTGCATACCGATACCTTTCTTTGATTCAGGTCTCCCATTTTGTGAAGTATTCTTCACATCATTCCCCCTTACTCTCTGAGGTACTGTCCTTATGTGGAAAGTCGAGGGATTGGAGCTATGTGTCACTCCAGTTTCCATAGACCTTTTCAAAGGGGGAACGGAGACTGGGTTACAGTTTATGGGACGAATAAACCTTTGAGGTAGTCGGTTGTGTGGACGTCGTCGCCTCATCGTCGTTAGCTTTTCCGTTGTACCCAAGTCCGGTTCTGTCACCAGCATCCCTTAAGGACCCTTGAAGACATCGGAATGTCTCTGTTGACTTAGTCCATGACTGGACAAGGCTAACAGTCTTTGGTTTTCTTAGGCATTCTTCTCAGCTGTCTCCCTTAGTTTGAGGTTTTCTTCCTCCAGTTGAATGATTCTTTCAAGGAAGGGTCCGGTATCTTCTTGTGCTGGGGCCTTCCCTTTTTCAACAACTTTCAGTTTCTCGTTCAGCTTCCAGTACTCATCAGCCATGTTCTGAAGAGCATCCATCATTTCTTCGTAACTGAACCTATCGTCTGTTTCTGCTTGATCTCCCATAAGATAGATAAGTTCTTTCTTTCTTTCGGGACTGTTCAATTCATCTTCCGAGCTTGATTCCTCAGAGTTCGAATCATCCCATCTGTGGGAGTTCTCTTTGCCCTTAGAGGCTTGTATCCTCTTCTTGTTCTTGAACCAGTTAGTCTCCTTCTTGGAACCGTTACTGATATAGTGTTTGGTCCTGTCACAGTTGAGACAAGTATCAGTACACTTATTTAGTTCACAATGTTTACCTTGTGGTACTTGGAGTGATTCTTCTCCTCCTAGTGACTTTGCTGATAGGGCTTCAAGCTTATAAACTTCTTGGTTTTCTCCAAGTTGGCACAACTTTGTCCATATTTCTTTTGCAGTCTTGCTCGTCATGACCTGCCTGAATACTTCTAAGCTCATGGTTTTAAACATGACGTTCTTAGCAATATTGTCGAGATTTGCCTTTCGTCTTTCTTCTGCTGACAACTCGTGTCTTTCCTTTGGAACTTCTCTTGGTTCGTTAGGGTGGACGGCATGTCGTACGTTGACCTTGTTGAACACGAAGGGTTCATTTTCCAACACATCAATCATTTCATCATCTTGCGCATAAAGATAGGTCATCAACCTTATTTTCCACTCAAGAAAATTTTCCCTGCTAAACATAATAAGCTGATCTGATGGAGTCATGATTAGTATAAGAAAAATATCAAGAAAACCCGCTTCGATACCACTTGTTAGGATCGGTTTACGCGTTTAGAGGGGGGTGAATAAACGCTTGGCGCCTTTTTGGTATTTAACCGGTTATGGCTAATACCGGTACTTGATATTTTTCTTAGTGTGTTATGTGCGGTATCTTGAAGGTCGGTTATGAATCAAAACCGATAAACAATGTGATGTGTTAGTGTGTGTGTGGACAAGGAATATCAGTTTGTTTTTGGAAGTTCGGAGTTAAATCTCCTACGTCTCCCCTTCTTCCTCGCAAGGAAGGTTCACCAGACTTCAGTTATACACTCACAGTACAACCTACCCTGCTTCCCTCAGCCTTATCTAGTGAATTCCTAGGCAGTCGTAAAATACAATCCTCCTACTTCAACAGCTTTTTACAGTCCGTCGGAAAAACAATAACTCACTTACTTAACCAAACCGGTTATCGTACAGTGAGGACAACACTTTCTAATTTCTCGCTTTGCTTGGTAGAGATTTGAATCTTGTCTTTTTGATTTCTTGTGGTTAAGTGTCATACCATCTTCAGTGCTTCTTCTCTGATATATATATGTGTTCTTTGATGAAGAAGACCGTTGTGAGATGGCTCCGTACTGGACTGTGCATTAAATGCACTTTACCCAAAATGGATACTGTCCGATCTTGGCTGCAGACTGCACTGTGCTTGTTGCTTTTTTCTACTTTAAGCTTAGCTTGTCTTCAACTTGGTTGCTTCCGTCAGTCTTGCTTTAAGTGTCGCAGCAGAAGTCTTTAGTATCCCTCCTTGAGTAATTTTGAATCTTTTGTACATGTGGCAGGTCCGGTATCTGATGTCCGGTCTTGGCAGTTCGTATTTTGTTTCTTATATGCTTTTAGACTGCTAGAGCAGTATCCGATTTCTGGCACATTTGTGACCTTCTGACTGATATCTCTTTTGTTCATATGCGGCCTGCTGACTATTATCCGGTCTTTTAGTCTTCTTCTTCTAACCGGTATACTTAATCAAGTTTGGACAATCACCAAAACCGTTTAATCTGAATTCTTTAATTCACGATTTCTAACAGATATATACCCTTATTCATATTTTAATTATATAACTAACTATTTTAAATCTTAAAAACATATCTAATATTTAAAATTATAAAGTAATTATAGTGATAATTACATAATAGACTTATGATTTAATGCTTAAAAAAAATTTAAACTCGATACTAAACATTGATCATTATTAAGTAAAACATCATCTCAACATAAACATATTAATTCACATTACTTAGATGATATACATATGGTTAATATATCATTTACGCAATATCACCACACACATCACATTGATTAATCAAACATATCAAGATTACGTTGATATGCAAAATGAAAATATCACCCCAAAGCAAACACAGTGATGACATATCACCTTTCTCCACATCACGCTGATACTCACATTACGGTGATGCGAGTATCACAGTATTTGGATCACCTCAAACAAACACCCCCTTTTTTTAAAGGAGGGAAAACAAACACCCCTTAATATGATATTACTAATGACGGTAGATATATTTAATTATATCAACAGCATTGTATATCCACTTTAATTATCTCGTGGAGATCTATTTATTTCCTAACAATGTAAGATATGTTGAAACTTTTTCGGCTCCACACGTGTTTGTACAACGAACGGTTGTTGTTTGCCAACTGCACAACAATGATGATTTAAGAACATAAGATTTAAATATGTCTTTTTCAAAAAATTAAATATATTTTTGACTGCGACCTTATAAGCACTTCGAAATAATGAACTGTAAGATTCTTAACTAATCATTAACCTAAGAAAATATGATGTTATCTCCCCTTTCTTTATATAGAATTGCTGTTACATAGGATAATAATGACAAATCAAATTATAGCCGTATATGGTTATACATACGACCAAAGCTTTATTAATCAAAGAACACAAGCAATGGAAGTCAATGAAATCAACGACTTATAAAGTAGAAGAAACCAAATAGATAATATCTTGAAAATTTTACTAGATACCCCGGGCTACTTTTTTTCAACCTTAATCTTATATTTGTTCGGGGATTTTGTATTTATTGGATTTGACGCATCCAAACATGTAAAGAAAATCTCAAATTGCAGCCTATCCATTACCATTGCTGACATATGCTGAGAAGTTATTCAACCATCATCACACTAAATTTTATTAAAATCGGATATATATTTCCTATGTAATTAAAAATGTAACTACCTAATTCATATTTAGTTTTAACCAAACTTGATCTCTGGCCCATTCTTTCCCATATAATTAAGCATGAGCAATTCTAATCCATAAATATAGTATTAAAAATGGAATGACATATAACAAAATTTCCAATATCCGTAAATTAGTATAAAGTATTATTCTTAATATTTATAATACTCGACTAAATTCAATCTGAAGCAAATCTTAATTGATTTTGAAGATAAAAATGTGCCTAGAGGGGAGGGGGGTTGAATTATGCTTATAAAAATTTATGATTCTTCTTTTCACAAATCATACGATGTAACTTAGAGATGTCTAATAATGCTTGTGATGAGTATGTGTGATATATTCTAGTACCGTCAGATGTGTATTGGTTCTGTCTCACTGCAAAAAGGAAATAACTGTAAAGTAAATGCGAGATAAGATTTTTATAGAGGTTATATCCCCAACTGGGGTTTACTCTTCTCCTTGAGGTTTGCTCCTCAACAGTTTAATCAATCACTATAATGCACTGTAGCTGGATACAACACTGATTGATCAGCCCAATACACAACTGAAACAAGTCGAACACTAGACACACTAGGTTACCACACGCCGAGTTTCGTTTATGGGAATCTCCAATTCCTGTCAGAACACAGCTCGCTACCGAAGGCCCCCCGAAACTCGTCATTCCCTTCACGTGTGCATAAAGGGCGGCCTTGCCTCCTTCGAAGACAACACGTCCGAAGACATAATATATGGTGGGAGGTTGGAATATCTCAGTACAGTCAGTACTTCGCAAGTGATCGCTCGGATATGCAGAAAGCTATCGCAAATGAATGCTCAGGAATCTCTATGTAAGGTTTCTGCTCAAAACTCTCGTATAGTACTTTCGCAAATTCTAAGTCTTCTCGAAAATATGAAGTGTTGTTCATATATAAACCTTTTCAATCAGCACTCACATGGAAACTTAAATCAAGATATTAATCACCAAATCAAGCTCATAATCCATGTAACATCGAGTAGTCAACACGCCATGTGATCTCATCGCAAATCGTCACAACGGTCATAAGCTTTAATTGGCATGATTATTAATCCACATAAAGGCTCAGATTTGTTCTCAAGGCATTTTCAATTATTTCGAATTATATTTACCATAACAGGACTTTTCATATGTGATTTCCCGCTATCGGTTTATATAATAAATCGTTCCAGACTTATTTTCCATGTTTAGCACATAAGATAGCATTTGATCAATATATTTCTCATATTTAGCACATAGTATCAGATCAAATCACATCTTTGTCGAATTAACATATCATGGCATAACTTTCCATATTTCAGAGAGCATATCCATTGCAGCACATGCCATATATATTAGCATATCATGGCATAACTTTCGAATAATGAGTACTTTTCACATTCGGATGTGGTTCTTAGTAATCGACATGAAATAACAACGAATTTTGCTGCGAACTAAGATCGAAACGTTTTCAATTTCAGTAACACATCACTTTATCTGGTACCATTTTCAGCAAGTTCCAAAACTTTACCTTCAAAAATAGTAACCGATTACTAATAAATGGTAACAAGTCTTGCCTCATGTATAACACATAATAAAAAGCCAATAACGGTTGTTTCCTACAATAACTACATGCAACTGGTACGGACTAAGGTGTCAAGAGAAAGATCAAAAATTCATATGCTACCCATAACTCCCCGAAATTGAAGAAATCTTCAACGTTAGTAATCGACAAAGGTCAAATCGATCTAAATTTTTCATGGGTCCTCATAAACAAGGAAACTTTTCGATGTTATGTTGGAATAATGCTTCAAACCCAATTCAAAATTTTGGTAAAAAACTAGTGAAATCTCGACTTTTATGCTCGAATAATGTGGATTCACACCAATTCGGGTGAGGGTCTTAGTAATCGACAATAATTATCGATGCCAGTCATGGAATAACGACAAATTTTGATGCGACCTAAGATTTTTCAATTTCTGTAGCAGATCGTTCTACTTTATTGGCGACCAAAGATCGAATGTTGATGTTATTAGTTTGATAATGGAATAAAGAAGAATTTTGATGGGAAATATTAGAACGTTTGTCAATTAAAAAGCTGGTTGGTAACACTTCATTTACTCTGAGTAACAATTCATGCATTCTGGATAACACATCACTAAGAACATTCTAGAAGGTTCTAGATTGTCAGAGATATTAAAGTACAATAACTTAATATGACCACATGCCTGCAAATAGTACCACATGTCTGATAAAAAATAACAATATAAACAAAGGTTATAACACAGTTGTAGCTAAATGAACCACAATATAGCTAATCAATTCCACATTACTATTTCGATTAATTTCGTTCATAAATTCATTTCGTTGGGATGTATAAGATTGACATTCATGGAAATAGATGATATGATGAAGCTAAATCACAAAATTTCATAAAAAGACACGTTTTGCGAATGTTGATATCAATATGTGGAAGTTGAGATCAAAAGTCATGTAAACACAGCTCTTCTTTCGCAAAATATACTAGTATCTCTTTTGATGATACATAACGTTATGAATTCCATCACAAACGTATTCAAAGTTCCACATTAAAGCACGAACAACATTTATAAGACCATAAACTCAACATTTGAGAACCCAGCCCCTAAACAATCGAAAAAAATGGATTTGTGAGTGAAATTATTGAAATTTATAATGTGGTATGAAAAACCTATTATCCAGTATCAATATCAGCAATAGTGTTAAAATTGGATTTGTACTGTTCTTTTATATCGGACATTCGGTATTGTTGGCAAGTAATGTGGTAATATTTCTTGACAATATAGAACATTCTGGAATATTCTCAATAAAATGTTTTCCTTTATATATACATGTGTTATTTGCAGAATGTGTTACTCATCTTGAAAATGTTTCAATTTCAAGAAAAAAAGCCAAATTAGCATTGCCTTCCAAACGCGAACATTGAGGTAAGTAGTCCAATGTTGATTCACTAGTATTGTAATCAAGATCACCTCCATTGGAATGTATATACTACACCCTATCCTTATGTTATTAATCAAGGTTCATTGTATACGTTTCACATTAAGACGTTAATAATATCAACATTTCCTCCGAGAAATACCTAGGAGCCATTGACGTTGAAACCCTAAACCTGAACCCGTAAGTTTAAAACGTAATTTGAAATGAGTGATTTGGTACCGGATAAGCGACAGTTTATACCTCTTAACTAGAGGGATGTACCACATTATTTGACGAGCTCCCTTGTTGACAAATATTGCAATTCCCGCCTAAATTACTGAGATCCCGTCTAAATTATTGAAATTGCGCCTTAATTGGATAACACAAGTTACACAGAGAATAACAATTAATAACTTACTGGTACCACTTTCTATTTCGGAAAATGAGGCAAAAATCAGGGATTGTATTTGAATTTTGGCAACCTTGACGACGAACAATAGAGCCAACACGATTTGATCAAGTCGGATTAGACTGAACCATAGGAACTTGAAATCTATGCCTCCGGGTAATGTGAGAAGTGTTGCTCTAGTTGAATTAGCAAGCCGGAGCCGGTCGATGAAAATACGGAGCATTTGATCTTCACTGATAGTCACCGTCGTCTTTGGAAAGTTGTGTCCGTTTGAAAGCTCGAGATTCTTCGTGGTACGTCCATCTTTGGATGTGGGAGAATAAACCCGAGAAGCATATCGAAAAAATTTTATATTTTTTTCTCTTTTTTTATTATTTTTTTTGTTTATCTTTTTCTTTTTCTTGTTTTTTTTTTTTTTTTCTTTTTTTCTTTTCCTTTGTTTTTTTTTTGTTTTTTTCGTTGTTTTTTTTTCGATCATCACCAACAATTGAAAAGAAAAAAAGTAAAGATTGGGCTCACAAACTGAACTGTGTAGCTACACAATCTTGGGAAAACAACAAGGTGAAAGCATTCCTTTTTCTTTTATATCTCACTTTTTTTCATATTCCCCCTTTTTTTTGGATATATGTATATTATATATATATATGTACATTATTAATATAGTAGTATTATATTTATATCTCCCCAAAAACAATGCTTCGAAAATAAATTTTCTCCCCCTAGAAATTTGCGTAGTTAGCTTGACGAATATTAAGAATCTCGTTCCCTTAAATCGACCATTGTAAGTTTTCTCCCCCTCAAGAATTAAAATTTGTGCTGCATTAAAAATATAAAGGTTGCTCCTCATTAAAATAATGAGTAGCTCCCCCTCAATTAAAGCTCATTTGAAAGTATTAATCAAAAAATGATATTTATCGTTTCCGTTCGTAATATGCATTTGAAAATTTTAAAACCATTTAAAGCGATGAAATGCATATCGAAAATGTATCATTTGAAAAGTTTTGAAAGAAAATACGTATATATTTTTTTTCGACGAAACTCATATGCATAGTAAGTTTGAAATATACCTCGTTGAAACTTAGTTGTAGTAGCTAACGCCTCATCCCTTTATCATGTACGTGGAGCCACTACGTCGAATTCCATACACGACTGCAAACCTATCGAGACTTTGGTACCCATTGTCGTATGAGTCCTCCCTTATTAGCAGAAAACGAGTTAATCGCAAATCGTGTAAATTAGATTGTGAGCCTAAGTTGGACGAAGATGTAGTCTTAGGAGTCCATATTTGACTAGGACTTTCTGACTTGATATCCGACTTAGGAATCCATTTTTGCTTGATTTTACACGGATAAGTAATTCTAGCATGTGAATACGTGCTCCTAGAATGTGTACTTGTAAAGGTCTTCTCAGTACCTAGTCGTAATAAATGCTTTTCGGAACGAATATTGAATGGGTACTTCATGTAAGAATACGAGCAAATAGAGTGACAAGCATGTAAAGTAGAAGTGTCGTAATTCCTACGTGGAGAATGCACATTTTTCACATGAGAATAAGAATTTCGAAAATTATTTTCAAGTCTAGGCTTTTTAAGTGAAGTTAGTAGAATCATTTGAAACACACGATGAAGTTTGTGCGCTAGAACTTGAATTATTTTCGTGAAAAATTTTCTTGGTGGAGGAAGAGCCACTTTCAAAGTTTGTACTTCTAAAATTGATGGGCTTTAACTAACATGTAGAAGTAACGGCTTTAGAAATTGGAGTATTTGATCTATTGGCGCTCAAAGGCTCTTTTTCTTTCTTAACCTGCTTTAAGATTAATTTTTCTTGAGGAAGCTTTAAGATTCGATTCAAATCCTAAAACGCTCGTCTCTGATACCAATTGTTAGGACCCCAGATATCAAACCTAGATCAAATCTACGAAGAACGGATTGTAAATCTAATCAATTCGAAAGTTAAAGCATAAGATTTACCATTGAAGCTTGAGAGAGAAGTTAATTGAAGAACAAGCAAGGTTGGCGCAAAAATCTTCTCTCTAAAATTCTAATTCTTCTATTTTTCGATCCGAAAATCATACTAAGTGCACTCCTAATTTTCTTAGGAGTTCACTTATATATACCACCTCGTGGTATTTTTACACAAGTAGTCCTACAAAATGACTAATTACAATTTAGCCCAAGACTACTAATTTGCATAGCAAGACTAAACCAACTATATTAATTGAATACAATTAAATAGTTCCAACAAGGATCCACTATAGGTGTAGCAGTGTGTGACTGATATACTGGCTCGAAGAGAGAGTCCAAATCGTCTAATGCAAGTCTCATTGCTTCTTCTGACGTTGAATTCGGGGCTGTTGCCATCTTCTGTTGGTTTTGTGCCAACACACCAGTGAAAACAGGTTCTGAACTGATATATTCAGAAGTTATCTGGTTAGGTACGGGTCCTGAACTGAGGTGTGTAGGAGCCATTGGGTTAAGCACGGGTCCTGGACTGAAGTGACCAGAAGCCATATCCGCCACTTCGTGGAAAGTGACATTGTAGCTTTCTTTGATTGTGTGGTTGGACTTGATGTATACTCGGTACGCTTTTGAGGTTGAAGAATACCCGACGCAAGTGGCTTCGAATGCTTTAGGGTCGAACTTAGCACGTTGCTCTCGGTCGTTCGCCACAAAGCACTTGCACCCGAAGACTTTAAAGAATGAGATGTTGGGTACTCGTTTGTTGATAATTTCGTACGGAGTCTTGTCAAAGCGCTTGTGAACCTGTTTTGAGTGAAATAGGCGGTATTTACTGCTTCCGCCCAGAGAAAATGTGGAAGACCAGAGTGGATGAGTATCGTACGCGCGGCTTCCACTAGAGTTCTGTTCTTTCGTTCGACTACCCCATTCTGTTGAGGAGTCTTGGCGGCTGAAAATTGTTGACTTATGCCAAGTTTCTGATAAAATTCACTGAGACATTTGTTCTTGAACTCAGTGCCATTGTCTGTTCGAATGACTTGGATAGTCTGCTGCAGCAAATTTTGAGTAGTGTTCACGAAATTGACGATCAAGTCCCCTGTCTCATCTTTAGTTCGGAGGAACATTGTCCATGTGTAGGGAGAGTAGTCATCGACTATGACCAGCAGATACTTGCGTCCATTTATACTCTGTTTCTTCTTCGGGCCACAGAGGTCCATATGTAGCAGTTCCAGAGGACGTGAAGTAGAGGCTACTTGTTTGATATGATGAGATGCTCGCTTCATTTTTCCTAATTGGCACGCCGAACATTGATGCTCTTTTTGTAAAGTTATAGTTGGAAGACCATGAACCAACTTTTTCGTTGAGAGATGTTGAAGAGCTTTGATGTTGAGATGAGACATGCGTTGATGCCATAAGTTGTTCCTCTGAATTACAGTCTGAGAGATGAGTCAAACAGCTGTCGAGGGCCGCACGGACGTCAGGCTGATCGTGTAAAGGTTGGATTTCCGAAGTCCAAAGAGGAGTTCTGTGTCCTGACTGTCCAAAATTCTGCACCGGTCAGCGAGAAAGACCACATGGAACCCTTTGTCACAGAACTGGCCTATGCTGAACAAGTTATGACGGAGGCCGTCGACGTAGGAGACATCTTTTATAGTCAGATTCTCCAGAATGATATCGCCAAGTCATAGAATCGGGGCTGAATCGTTGTTTCCAAACCTGACTTTTCCATTCAGTTGTTCTTGATAGTTGCTCAGCAGCTTTTGATTTCCCGTCATGTGTGTGGAGCAACCAGAATCGAGGTACCACACATGATGGATCTGCAAAAACAAGTTAGAGAGCTTTAGTACCCATTTAAGCATGGGTCCTCTCAGATTAGCAGATTTAATTTTAGGTTCAGATATGATTCCTAAATTATTACTTGAGGGAGTTCTAATAACCCATATCACTTTCGTAGAAAGTGGTTTTGAGTGTTGCCTCTTCATGTGACTTGCAGGGAAGGTTAATTTCAGCACGTACAAATGCTTTGGTAGGCTTGACTGAGGAAAAGATCTTTTCTTTTGATAATCTCCTAAGGTGCTAGGGGGACTCAATCTTTACAGGATACCTTAGGTGAGTACAGGCATGTACGACGCCATAAGCTTTCTTTATGGCTGGATCTTGTTTCCTACGAGTCTTCCTAGTGGCATTTGTTTCAGAATGATTATTTTTAATTTGTGAGGTAGAGCCTATTTCGTTGTTGGTGCTTCTAAAGGTGATGGGCTGAAGAGTACAAGTAGAAGCAATTACTCTAAGCGAAGAAATGGCTCTTTTATTTCTACGAGTGTCATTTATTCGTATAGAGGGAGTAAAATTCTTAAGCATACTCAAATCTACTTGCTCCTTCTTAAGACTAGACACTCTCGCCTTCGATTCTAGTACTTGCCCTACGCTCCCTGTAAACGTAGGTAAAGTAACTTTAGCCTTAGCACTCTTAACAGGATTATTAATACATTTTTGATCTTTCGAAGGTGATTTTGATTTTCACGCTTTTCATAATAGCATGAGAGGTAGTTTGGGAGGATGAGGAAGCTTTGAGATTTTCCATCTCTTTTAAGAACGTTGTCGTATCAGCTTCGAAATTCTCTCTTTCTTTATCTAGTTTTGCTTGAGATTCCTCTATCTGTTTGATTATAGGAGGTTTGTAGAGAGAATTTTATAATGAGCGTCTTTGGCTTCCTCGAGGACTGTTTGAGGGTCAGGAAGTTGAAATAGATCAGAGACAGGTGTTGATGACGGTTTCATATTTCTGTCTGTTTCGTTTAGCGCAGTGTAGTCAAAGGGGATCTCAGGCCCATGTGAGGCTTTTCTCATAGATGAATCAAAATTATTTTGGTACGTCGATTCAGTAAATTCTCTAAGAGAGGTTACTCCTAAACCCATGTGCTTAATATCATATATTTCTTTCTTCCGTAGAACACGTGGGTTAGTGAAACCTATGCCTTCTATAGGATTATAGAACTCTATATCCTTGGGCTTGTTCAAAAATATCGTCTGTTCGGATTGTCCCCTACGCGTAACTATATCATCTAATTTTTAAATTTTAGCATATAGTTTCTTGCGTTTCTACCGTTTGATATTTCTAATTGAGCTTCTAGGTTAGTGATCTTAGTGGTGGCTTCGGTTATCCTACAATCTAAGGTGGCTTTCTCATTGAGATTCCTAACCAAGCAATTGTAGTTCTTTGCTAGCCTATTTTCTAGTTCCTTAATCTTTTCGCTATGCTGTCCTAATTGAGGTTGACTAGTCTCTCTAGAACGTAGGCTCTTAGTAAGTTCTTCTATTTTAGCACTAGAGCTCCTAAGTTCTGATTCGAGACTATTTATCATTTCCTGAGACCTAGAAAGTTTATCCTCTACTTCCTTAATACTTTTCTGCTCACGTTTCATGTTAGCATATTGTTTTTGATATGAATCTAACATGGTTAATAATGTGGAATGTAGGTCTACCTCTTGTGAAGAGGTGGATTCGTTTTCATCGTCCGTATGATTGGCAGTTTCAGCGTCCGATTCATCGTCGAGACGGGCCATGAGGGCTAAATTCTCTTCTTCAGAACGCGACGTGTCCTCGAGCCATTGGTCTTGTTCGGCCATGAGAGCTACTCCAGCTTCCTTCTGTTTAGTCAATTGGAGCTTCCTGGAGTAGTAGTTGGCATCTCTATTCTTCGGAAGAGTGCACTCTCTGGCAAAGTGACCTGGCTTGCCACAGTTGAAGCATTTGTTAGCCTCTTTTGGGTTCTTGACTTCGAAGCTCTCTGGTGCACGTTCTTTGTTTTTAGAGCTTGTAGTCCGAAGTCTGTTGGCTGAGGTTGAAGACTTCTTCTTGAAGTACTTCTTACTCATCATTTTTCCTATTAGAGCCAACTGCTTTCCTAGAGCTTTCATGTCTGGCTCAACGTCGGAGTCCGACTCTTCTTCCGACTCTGAAGGAGAAAGAGCTAACAATATTTTCTTTTCTTGATTTTGAGCTCCTCTTCTCCGAGACTAAGGCAACAGTATCTTCGATCTGTTTGCCCTTCTGCTCCTTTTGAATCTCGCTTATATCATCCTTATGTTGTGCGAGATTGTCAAACACAGCATGGATATCCAACTCCTCTAGATCTTTATTCTGTCGAAATTGAGTGGATATTTTCTTCCATTCCGCGGGCAGAAAGGAGAGAAATCTGATGTTTGTCTCCATATTGGTCTTCGTGATTTCTATCTTCCTCATCTCGTTGAGAAGAGTGAGGAATCTTTGGTAGATCCATATAGACTCTCCTCCGGCTTTGCTTTGAAGGAGTCGTAAGCAGTGAGAATGTTCGCCTTTTTGGCCTTTATGCCAACTTCCGTTCTCTGCATCATCATATGCAGTTCATCCCACACTCCTTTAGCCGATGAAAGGCTATCAATCTGTCTATATATGTCATTGGGGATGCCCTGCATGAGGGTATTCATGGCTACTAGATCAGCCTTAGCTCGAGCCCTCTCCTCGATTGAGTACTCCCGAGGCTCCTTCAGTCGCCTAGATACGGGAATTTGAGGGGTTACCGATTCATCACCGGGGACATTCACCCAAAACTGTGCTGGTCCCTCTTCTAGTGATTTCAGCAAATTCTCGGCTTGATCTTTTAATGCGATGAAATTGAGGAAGCGGCTTCTCCAAACGGTATATTCGCCTCGTTGCAAAATCGACGGACGGTTGTCATTTCCGAGTGAGTAGGCATCCATTTTGTGTTGTAGTTGAGTTGTTGAAGGATCTTCGTTAAGTGTTTTGCACGTTTGAAGATGATGTAATGTGCTTCACAAGTGATAAAGTTCGTTAGTAGCGTTCGATTCGAAAAATAGTTCTAGAATTATTTTCGATTCAATCTTTAAAGTTTGATCGAAAATAATTTCGTCGAAATAGAATATAATGTGTACTGTTCTCCTCCGAGAAAGTCTGTCAGCGAAATATTTTTCGAGCGAAATAAATTGCCCAAAATCGTTCGGTCGAGAAAAATTTCCAGATCGTGAATTTATTTCGATCGTAAAAAAACAGTACGTTAGTAAGTTTCTCGTCAAGTGTAAATAAATCTGTTGACTAGAAAAGTTTCTCACGTGTAAATGATTTTTAGCTTGGTCAAACTTTAAATGTCTGATCCAAAATGTTTTACGAGAGAAAGTATTTACGCGTGCAAAGTCAAAATTGGTCTTCCTCGAAAAAGATTTTCGCTGAATAATGCTCAAGAAATATTTTTAACTAAAATCGTTTCTAGTGTTGACGATTCTAGCGCTGACTTCGTATTCTGACCGAGAAAAATTCTCGCGCCAAGTTTTTTCGATCGAGAAATTAATCCGATCGTAAACCTAGCGAGAAAAATTAGAACGATCGAGAAAAAATCACAGAATACGATTAACACAGATTCAAGCAAAAACAAGGAATTAGATAGTGAAATTTCAGGTAATTGCTCGCAATCATTTACTAACTACGCACGAACAAGCAATAAAACACGTTATGAAGCAAATTATGTCGAATTTGATCAAAATCAGAACGTGTTCTTCATGTTTTTCGCAAACAGTAAATCACAAAATCAATTTAATCCTAAAAACGAAGTTCAAACAGCCACAAATCTGATTACAATCATCATTAACACTTAAACGAGCATCAGATTCAAGTCAATTTAAGCACAGAAGTAAGCTATTGGATCGAAATAAATTTTCGCGCCAAACTGTTCTTCGATGAACAGTAAAATGAAAATGATTTTCGATCCAAATCCAACAATTTTTGATTCAAAACAGAACGAATTGGCTCTGATACCAATCGTTAGGTCCTACGATTAACAAATCTATGATCCTAGGCATGAATTCTAAGTAATTCGATGATAATGATTGACAATAAGATCCGATCGAAAAACTCAAATGAAGAACAAGAGAGATAATTCGAGTAGAGTGAGAAAGTTACTATTGTTTCTCTCTCTAGGAATTGAATTGCAAGCCTTTCGGATCAATTTCCAAAACTTTTTCTCTATTGATTGCGATTGATTACAAGGTATTTATACCAAACTCACTTGGTATAAATATCTAACTGGTCCTAATCTAGAACTAATGAAATCAAGCACAATTAAAATGTATACTCTACAATAACACGTTTCGGAAACAGATGTGTAGCCAACAATCCGACGATTTTAAATTTTGCCAAACCATGAGCGACGAACAATAGAGCCAATATTGTGTTTCAAAGATTTGTCAGGTTATGAGTCTCTTGAATTTGTACAAAATATGTTCAATTTCGACCGAACCGAGATTCGATTTCATCGTGTTTTTAATATTTGCGTCAAAAGAGTTCGAAAAATATACCGTAAAATAGAACATTTCGAGACCTGAATATCAAAATAAACCATGGTGGATAGATTGAGTTTCGTTTCGAAGGATCGTTCGAAAGAAAACAAAAATCTGCGCACCGTTTTTATCGGAATTTTTTTTATTTACTTAATAATATGGTTAACGATGGTAACAGAAAACTGGTTCTGGGTTCCTCTTATTATATAACTTGGTAGGGGTATTTTGGTAAGATCAAGTATATTAACAGGTATATAACAAGCAACTAATTAAGAGAAGGTGATGTTAGATAAATTCAATTTATCCTCGCGGCGAAGTACGCGATTTAACAACCGCGTAGGAGTGAAATTCAATAGCAATTAAGGAAGACGGCCACTTAACACTCATTTCATGCCATGCTATTTTTGACATTGATCTAATTTCCATCGAGTATGAGGGCATGTTTCAAGCACAGTTTCCCTCAAGATTGAAGTCGTCAAATATCAATATCATAAATATTGTTAATTCTTGAATAGGCTTATCATCATCTGCAACACGAATTATGTTTCCAGCCCTTGGCATACAGTTGAAGCTACTTCGTATTCTTAAAATACTACTCTAGACAACTCTGAAGTAAGCATAGCAGAGCATAAAACAACAAAAAAATTTAGGATCTCAAAGTAAAAGATAACGAGGTACCCACATCTTTTTTACAAAACTGTCAATTATGCAATCAATCATGATGTGTCCATGAATTCCACCCAACAGTCCATTTCCCTATGAACATACACTGCGCAAACAATTAAGTGCTTGTTTCATTCACTCATTGAGCACGACAAACAGTAGTATGGGTACAAAGGGGCACCCAATTTGGTTGTAACAAACAAAAGTAGGCCATAACTGATGAAAAATGCACTATAAAAACCTCTGATTTGACGGAGGTTCAATGGATCCCATTCCTTTCATCAATGTTAGGTCCTCTGATTATCAACTCTAAGATCATAGACTTCAATCCTAAGGCAATCGATTGGAATTGTATTAAATTTCAGTTCGATCGAAAAACCTTCGTGAAGAACTCGAGAGAGAATCCAGTTAGTGAGAGAATGATTTCTGTGTTTATCTCTCTAGAATTGGATTGTGAAGCCTTTCAGATCAATTCAACTAATTTCTCTATTAAGCTCAATCTTTACAATGCTATTTATACCAAACAAACTTGGTATAAATATCAAACTAGTCCTAAACTGTGGACTAATACAATAAAAGATAACGAAGACAACTAATAAAATAAAAGCACAATTACATCTTATATTCTACATTCTCCCCATTTGTACTTGATTGCCCTTCTGCGCTGTCTGTCCCCGTCGGGCATAGAACGATCTGCGCAAGCCCAGCGCATGCTCGTACTTTCTGATTATGTTCCTCAGCTCTAATCGCTCCTCAATAGCTTCAAGTAGTTCTTTCAGAAGTGGTTGTTCTCTCACAAACCTGTGAAGATGCAACATGGTATCTTTGTTGATCTCTTCCAATTTCTTCTCTCACAGAATTTATTGACTTCAGTCTTCAGCATCAACCTATTCTTATTGGCAATTGGATTGTGGTAGGTGATGGCTAGGACTGAGCTTATGTGTACGTGATTGTTGGGAAGCCCTTCGACCTCAGGTCCTTTATTATGCGGAGCGATCATATTGACCTTCTTCATGTTGCTCTCCAGAGCCATCTGAAGGTCGTGTGCGGCAAAGAACTTGACTTGGCGCACCATGTCCTATAGAGGCCCTCGAGCCCTTCCTTCTTGGTAAAACCTTGAGGATCTTTGTACTTCTCTACATATATATAGTTGGTAGAGATGGGAGATTTCCTCGGCAGGAAGGTATGGTAGATCGCTCTCGGTTAGCTCTTCTCGAGTTCTGTCTATCCGCTCTATCTGGTAGATTGAAGTTGGAATGCCGCCTTTTGCATAGTAGACCCCTAATAGCTGACATATTGGAGATAAATCTCTGAAGTGGCTCTTCAGTTGATTATTCGGAATCCCCAGTTTTCGATCAGGTCCAAGTTGGGTTAGCATCCAAAGATATGTCATTCTTTTCTGCTGATCCCAGTGAGAGATGCCTCTGAGCTTGAACTCGTTCAACTTCTTTATTTTGTCCGGTGACCTCCATATCTGCTGACGAACGTTTTCTAGGAATGGGATTTCCATTTTTATATTCTCCCACGGCGAGTCGACTCGAACGGTCGCTGCAGTTAGTCTCGGAGGGGCATCCGCTCGTTGAGCAATAATCTCTGGAAGCCTTGGGGGATCCATCTCGTAATCCTCACCTTCTTGAAGTTCTTCGTCTTCTAATAGAACTAGGTCGACCGAAGCTTGTTTTAGAAAATGTCGAAAATCCTTGAGTCTTTGACTTTGAATAGTGTCGTGCATACTGTGGGTCATCCGCTGTCCGTCGAAAATGTACTTGTCGAGGACTTCGTGTGGGTCGACTCCACGTCTAGATGTCTCCGACTGGTCTGGAGCGATCGAGCTTGAAGGTGCTTGAGTTTCTGCCAATGCCATGAGCATTTCTGCGCTTGCTTCTTCTTCCGGAAGCAATGGGCTTGTGAAGGTCATATGTGGTGTGTAGGCGGAGGCGTTCGTAGGGTGGGAGGTTCGTATGGTTCAAGAGTTTGGGTGAGGTGCGGATACGTGGTGGTGGTTTTATGGGTGGTTTGGGTTTGTGAACGGGTTGTGGGTCGAGATGTATCAGCTGCTCCTGCTTTGGTCTGCGCCGCGCTTTGTCCTTGACCGCTCGTAGAGGTCCTAAGTCTCTTCTCCCCCTCATGACGGTCCTGATCGTCAGGGTCGTAATGTCGGCATTTTGAGCGGGACCCTTGACCTTGGCACAATTGAGTAGGCTGGTCAGGATGGTCCACGAGACGTCTGGAAAGATCTTATTCTGGCATCCGATTGGGAAACTCAAATAATCGGGCGACTAAAATAGAGTAGTTCGCTGATGGGTACAGTGGCTGGGTTGATAAGGTTAGGTGAAAGGATGGGTGTGGTGGTCAATATGGGTTGAGTGGGTGTGAGGTTAAGTCGTGACGAAGGGGCCTTGTAGTAAATACTGGCGTCGTGTCTGACGTGGTAGCGGCAGCTATGTCGACGGGCTTAGTGGATGGGAGTTGAAGTCGTGGAACCCGTCTCACCAATTGAACCTTCTCGTCTTAATCCGTGGCTTCGGACGAGGTAGCCGTGTGAGGAGTCTGTTCGCGTTCAACATCCTCATGGCCCTGTTGTAGCGCCCCGTTTTCTATTAGCGCCCCGTTTTCTATTACCTTTTTACTCAGCTATAAAATATTCATATAAAATTTTTCGCGATTCCCATAACCATTTCCTTTAACAAAAACGGGTGCGTACATCCGGTCTAGTTCCTTTCACAATAATGTACATATATGTACCTATCATATGAGTCACAAAATGCAACAGCCTAAATTCATTTCTATTCTATATGCTAACGATGAACCAGAGGGGGGCAGGGGAAGAGCGTCGTCGGTCAACCTTGAATCCATGCTTTGTATGATGATGCGTTCTACGTAGCCTGCCAATTATCTACAACAACTGTGAAGACAACGATTCAGAGTATGATCGCAACATGTTAATTAATAACGTACAGGTAACAACATAAGCAGTAATCCATCCATTTCTGTAAATACCATAGCAATTTCAAATCACATAATCATCGTTCACATAACCGTCATTCATAAGATCCGTAGATCATATGCCATTCTATATGTCCATTTATTTTGATACTCCCGTTATAGAATAGCTAGACTGTACTGTACACCCAGTCGACGCCCATGCATGGGACTCCGTAACCATGTCGTAATCCCCCGATTTGTAGGGACACGAATTGCCTGTACAGGACTCTGTAAAATCCCCCGATTTGTAGGGATATATGCCGTAGCATCCGTATCATACCATCTGTAGTCGTAGCAGTCATAACGGCTTCTCCCTTATATGACACGTAAATCATATGAAAGCACTTTACGGTCACATAATTCACATCGATCCATGAATAGCATATAAAGCACATATTAGTCAATTAATCCATATAAAGCATGTAAGCACATAAGGTACATGTTGCAAATCATACTCACAAGTTTTCCCTATTTTCTCCGTTCGCTTAATCGACCTTGTCCTTGCCCTTACAGTCCCGACCTATATAATTATTTTATCCGTAAATATGAAATCTTATAATGATATGCGTGCGTGATATGCATGCTTTATTATGTATGATCACTTCGATCCGTAATCTTTACTTTATGATTATTAATTATAACGTATTAGACTTCTGGCTTAGATGTTATATATAGTTAATCAATATCGTGCTTGTATTAAAAATTGATAACTATACTGTACTGAAAATACTATTGAAAACCCTAATTCCTGTTATGTTGAAAACCCTAAAATATCGGAAACTCCAATATTATACTGAAAACTTTTCTTATGTCTACTAGTTAATTATTTGACATGTATTAATCCCTAACATGCATATATATATATATATATATATACATATTTCGTACTATCATATACATAGGTTTTTATTATTGATAATGTCGATTACTTTAAGGCGAAGGAACTGTTTAGTAATCATTATTAACAATGATTTTACCATCCAACACGTGTATTCACTTTTGGATTGCGACAACAATTAGAATTACAAGAACATTCTCATACTTCGAACTATCAATTTGATAAGAGGTCTCAAGACTTCGAAATTATCCCTCGAAGTCTTCTCTCGTAATTATCATTCTATCATTCGAAATTTCTATTGATTTCGAAATTCCATTTGACCCTACATAAGTTTTCGACATCTGTTATCTCGGAATAGACTTCCTTCGACATCCAAATTCGAAATCTCCTAGATTTCGAACTTTAGTTTTGAAATTCTTATTTTCATCTAGGTTTTGAAATTCATAGTTTCTAAAGTCACTTAACTTAACAATTAAACAGGTTTCGAAATTCTATATGTAGTTTCGAAATTCTACTTGGTTTCACATTTCTTGATTTGAAAATTGTAAACCTGTTTCGAAATTGCAGTTTTATTTTGAAATTCTATTCAAGCCTAAGTTTCGAATTCTATCTAATGTTAATCTTACAAACCCTTGTTTCAAAATTCATTTCGGTATTCTCAAAACCAATTTCGAAACCTATATCGAGATTTATATTCCTGAAATTATATTGATTCGACAATTACTTTCTTTCGAAATCCTATAATTGCAATACCTATTCTTTCGAAATTCTGAAAATATTATCAAATCTATCTTTCGAAATTTCAACTTTTAATCCAATAAAATCACCCTATTTCTCGAGAAAACATGATTTTGAAAATCATGAGAATTCATATCATCGAAATCCCTTTCTAAAACAAATCAAAATCCGGAAAGTGGTACACCTAAAACACATTTATCTTTCGACACTCTTTAAAACTTCGATAAAAATATAAAATTCTCGAGAACTTCCAGAATATCATCAACTTTCAAATGCTTCCAAGCTTTTACTATAAAATCCTAATTACCAAAATCCTATATTGTATTCTCAACTCTTACTTATCGCAATTTTCCAAAACGATTCCATTACCAAATCATTAACATATAAAAACGTTTATGCATTAAGAACTTCTAAGGCACTGATAACATTTGAAAACCCTAAGTTACGAAAACTTACTTCCTACAATTCACCTTTCGAAACTCTTAACACCTTCAATCAAAACTTATCAAAACTTATCGTCTCAAGAACCTATCAAATATGACAAGAGCTCCAAATCATTTCTCAACCCTTCGAAACTTAGAAATTATATGACACATGAATTTAAATAACTTTTGAGTTTGATGGACATCATAACATGCTTAATTAAAACTATGAAAATCATAATAAAATTCATACTCTGTCCAAGCTTAGATGATCCGTGGTTGAGTTCTTTATTTTCTCCTTCTAAACTTTTCGAGAGTGAGTAATAATGAGATATTTTCGTTTCTTCTTGGTTCTTATCTATCTTTGCGTGTGATAATAGGTAAATGGCATCAAAATATATTTGTCCTAATCTTGATAATCATTCACATTATTATTATATTCATTTCCTTTTATATGAAGTTATCGTGGTTTGACTTAGTTCCACCAATCATATTGCTCTTATTTAATAATCACGTAAACTATCTTTATTATCATAAACTTTCTACATCTCTCAATTAATTATTATTTATTTATTTATTTATTTTTATATATATATATGTCATGAAAACTTTTATAACTTCATGCATGCTTCCACCAAAAACTATTTAAACATTATCCACAATATTTATATCTATATATCATTCATCGAAAAATATTTCTTAAGGTACCTATCAAAACTTCTTACTAATAGATTTATTTTCATTACCTATTTCCATACTATAACTTATAATACTATAGTCAAATATTAATATCATCGTATATATAGGCCATAAAATTAATTATGCAAGTGCATGAATTAATGTATATGCATGGAAACGATATAAGGTTCCGGTTCCTGACACCTATGCTGTCATTGAGGCTCTCCAGGTGTGATCGTGGTGATCAAGGCCTCTGTTTCAGGCGTGGTAGCTTGTTGAAGTGGGCTAGGCCCCGTTTCCGCTTTGAGCGGTGTTTTGTTGACAGAAACCTCCTCAAGTGGCTCCTGAAGCACTTCTACAAGGATGGGCTGTTCCACTTGGAGTTCGTGTTGTGGAGCCTCGAGTTCCAACTCACACGCCACTTCATCAATCAGCGTGGCTTCCAGATCTGGCATTGGATCGTTTTGAGTTGGAGGCTCCAAAGCTAGTTCCTAGGCTACTCATCGATCAGCTCAGCCTCAGGACTAGGTTGTTGTTGTTGAGGAGGGCTCACATTGAAGTCTGTCGGGGGCCCTCGAATCATCTCTTCAATAAGATGATTTTCCCGACAATATAACCGGTACACGTCTCCCGTGGGATCGGCGAAACGGAGCAGCTCAAACGAGATTGGCATGGATGGCTGACCCAGATCCGTGAGCTTGGGGTTGTGGAAGAACTTAAGCCGGGGTGATTGATAGTTTCTTCCTGGAGGGAGGCGAGGAATATTCTCATGGAGCTCCATGAGATGAACAATGATCACAGAATACCACCTTGCATACAGCACATTCTTCGATCGCTTGTTCTCCTTTTGTCTGATCTGTTCTGCAAGATCCCCAGATCAGCTGTGCGAAATCATAATTTCGTGAGAATGCGATGCCGTGGAAGATGCGAAGGATGTTGTCGTTGCCTTTATCGAAACCGGCATGCTTCGATGAGAGGCACTTATTGACAATCCCAAATAATGTCTTCCATGGGTGAGAGATGCTGTTGCTCCGAACTTGTGCAAGTTTGGTGAGCGGCGGTCGGTTTCCCATTTGGAGAAAGTCGTGTACCATCTCAGCATCTGTAGGCAGTGGGTCGTAGTTGTGGCTGAATGGCAGGTCCCAGACAAGGCCAAAATCATTTTTGCTGAAGCTGATGTGTCTTGTCACGGTACCGTGGTGAATTGGTAGGTGCCTTCAACTACGAGACTCTTTATTCGTCCCCAAAACTGTTGGAGGGACCATTGGCACCGAGGTCGTCACGGTAAGTGCATGCCAGAGGGTATGTGTTAGGTCCTAATTAATCAACTCTATGATCCTAGACATGAATTCTAAGGCAATCGATTAGAATTATTAAGAAACGAATTTCGATCGAAAACCTTCTTTGAGAGCTCAAGAGAGAATTGGGAGTGCCAATTGTTACGACCCAGATAACCAACCTAGATCGAATCTACGAAGAACATATTGTAAATCTAATGAATTCGAAAGCTAAAGATCGAGATTTACCATTGAAGCTTGGGAGAGAAAGTAACTTGGAGCTCAAGCAAGGGTTGGCGAATTTTTCTCTCTAAAAATTTCCAATTCTTCTATTCGATACCGATTCCTTGCTACAACACACTCCTATTTTTCTTAGGAGTTCACTTCCATATACCATCTCGTGGAATATATACACAAGTAGTCTATACAATGACTAATTACAATTTAGTCCAAGACTACTAATTTGCATAGCAAGACACGATAACTATATTAATTGAATACAATAAAATAGTTCCAACAATCTCCCCCATTGTATTCAATTTCCAATATAGCGCGGGTTATCTTCGTCTTGCAAATGGAAAAAGTCCTCGAGTCCTCGAAATCTCCTCTTTAGAAAATCTTCAAGCTCACCCGGTCTTCTAGGCATCGGCTTTTTCTTTGAATATTCTTTTGAAGTTCTTCTCCTAAATGCCATAAGATGTACGAAGTATCCTTGCCGGAGTTAGAAAGTCCGCGTTCGATTTCTCCATTTGAAAGCACACGAAACTCGAAACTCCCCCTATTTTGGGTCAACCTTGTGTTGAGATCGGGGAGTCCGATGTGAGATTTGGAGAGGTGAACACGGTTGGCAACTTCGATCATTGATGCAGTGGACACGGTTGGCAACTTCAATCCTTGATGATGCTTGAATGATGTGTCTTTCGGTCCTCGATCCTTGTTTCTTCTTCCGGAAGCAAAGGGCTTAAGAAAGTCGAGGAGAGGGCTCGGGATTTAGCCATCTTCTTCGTTTCGCCAGGTTCGTCTTCACCGAATGGAAGTTATCTGGTTCGGCCTCGAAGAAGCGTCTCTAGTTCCAAAAGAAGGTTGGCCGTCTCTTTCTTTCGCTAAATCTTCGAGAGCAGAGTTAGAAATGGTGGTTGGAAGATCTTCTTGACAAGCGTCCACTTCACACACCTAAAATCACTAAAAAGCTCCCCCAATGATTTAGTCGTTTAAAAAGATTCAAGGAGCGTTCATGATTCTAAAGTACACTCTAAAAGCGTAAACATGAATTATAACAGTTAAAATTACTCCCCCTTAAATTCATATTACTCCCCCTCAATTCATGCTCATTGGAAACATATAACGGAGTAATTTCAAAATAATAAGCAATTTTTCATTCTCCCCAATAATTCACGTTTTCGCACTCTAAGAATCATGACTCCCCCTCAAATAGTGCCCAATTAGTGTTTAACAATTCGCAAAGATATACATATTCACCAAGATATGCAGAGAATTTAACACATATGACACATCGAGTAGTAACGCATATTATCATTTCAGCATATATGCATGAACCCCTAAGCATGCATACTAAAATTTGCATATCCATATAAGCAAGAAATATTTCGCTTTTAAACAAGTCTGTGCCAATGCATGTGCAAATACATTTGAAAATGTGCGAAATCTTTCACGCATAAGAAAAATGCAAAGTAAAAATAAATGCAAAAATACAAGAAAAAAAGCATGAAAAATATAAAAAATATGCAAAGAAAAATAAAAGTAAAGAAAAATTTGAAACAAGACTATATGATTTTTATATTTATTATTATTATTATTTTTCCTTTTTTTTGTTTTATTTTGGGGTCAGATTACGTCACTTTGATCATGTCCACGCAAATTTGAATTTTAGTACTGTTCCATCGAAGAACAGTTTGGCGCGAATTAAAATTTCGATCTAATAGCTCAATTCTGTGCTTAATTTGTTTGAATTTGATGTTTCTGTGCTCGTTTTAGTGATATAAGTTGATGCGATAAGATTCGTAGCTGTTTGAACATCGATTTAGCAGATTCGATCGGATTTGAGTAATTCTTGTTCGCGCGAAGAACTCTTTAGAACACATTTTGATTTTGATCAAAATCGACATGATTGGCTTTCTAATGTGGTTAATTGTGTGTTCGTGCGTATTCATCGTCTTATTACGAGGAATTACCTGTAATTCATAGTCCAATTCATCGTTTTTGCTTGAATCAGTGTGTAGTGTATTCTGTGATTTTTTGCGATAAATTCAATTTTTCTCGCTATCAGGTTAATTTCTCGATCGAAAAACTCTGCGCGAGAATTTTTCTCGATCAGAATACAAAGTCAGACGTAAAGTCGTCTTTAACAAGAATGACTTTAGTAAAAAATTTCTCGAGCATTACTAAGCGAAAAACTTTTTCGACGAAGACCAATTTCGACCTTTGCGCGCGCAAAACTTTCCGTCGAAAAACGTTTTCAGTCAGACTTACAAAGTTTGACTAAGCGAAAATCATTTGCGTCCGAGAAACTTTTATAGTCAACGGATTTATGTTGACTTAGCGAGAAACTTACTAAACGTATTGTTTCTTTGCGATCGAAATAAATTCACGATGAAGTGATTTTTCTCGACCAAAAGATTTCGAACATTTTCCTCGCTCGTAAAATTTTTCGCTGACAAAGACTTTCTCGCACGAGAACAGTAACCAATACATTTTATTTCGACACAATTATTCTCGATCAAACTCTAATGATTGAATCGAAAATAATTCTCGACTGCTTTAATATCAAACTCTACTAACTGATTTACTACTTGTGAAGCACGTAACATCAGTTCAAATTATCAAAACAACAAATGAAGATCCTTCATCAACTCTAGAAGATAAAATGGATGCCTACTCAATTGGAAACGACAACCGTCCCACCGATACTCAAGAGAGGCGAATATACAGTCTGGAGAAGCCGATTTCTAAATTTTATCGAGCTAAAGGAACAAGCAAAAGACCTTCTCTCATCACTTGAGCAAGGTCCAGCTCAGTTCTGGGTAAATGTACCCGGTGACAACACTGGTAACCCTCCAATTCCTGCCTCGAGGCTACTGAAAGAGCCTTACGAATATACTGCGGAGGAAAGAGTGAGAGCTAAAGCTGACCTGATAGCCAAAAATACTCTAATGCAAGGAATCCCAAATGATCTATCGACAGATCGATAGTATTCCAACAGCTAAGGCAACGTGGGACGAGCTGTATAAGATGATGCAACGAGCGGAAGTCGGTATCAAGGCTAAGAAGGCAAATATTCTCACAGCGTACGACTCCTTTAGAGCCAAACCTGAGGAGTGCTTACATGGTCTCTACCAGAGATATCTCACACTCTTGAATGAGATGGGGAAAATTGAAATCATTAAGACAAACATGGAAACTAACATCCGATTTCTTTCCTCTCTGCCCTCAGAATGGAAGAAGATATCCACTCAAATCCACCAGATAAAGATCTTGAGGATTTGGATATTCACGCCATGTTCGACAATCTCGCCCAGCACGAGGAAGACATTAGCGAGATTCTGAAGGAGCAAAAGGGCAAGCATATCGACGACTCTGTTGCCCTAGTCTCGGAGAAGAGAAGCTCAAAACCACAAAAAGAAAGGATCATTAAGCCTCCTACCCCCTCAGAGTCTGAAGACGAAACAGATTCAAACTTGGAGCCTAACATGAAAGCGCTGGGAAAGTAGTTGGCATTAATTGGGAAAATGATGAGCAAACAATACTTCAAAAAGAAGTCCTCATCATCGGCCAATCGACTTAGGACCTCAAGCACAAAGAACAAAGAACGTGCGCCTGAGACCTCCGAGGTCAAGACCATCAAAGAACCGACCAAGTGCTTTAACTGCGGGAAACCTGGTCACTATGCCAGAGAATGTACTCTTCCAAAGAAGAGAGACGCTAACTACTACTCTAGGAAGCTTGTGACGCCCGGGGCCGATGAGGGCGGGGAGTGATCGCCGGTGCCAGAGAGGTGCACGGACAAGGAGCGGCTCCTGGCAGGCTTCTAGGCGAAGGGGTACGTGAACGAACCGATCCGACACCAGAATGAGAGGGGATCCTGAGACTGACAAAGTATGGGCGTGTCAGGCTAAGAATCGTATAAAAGGATTGATAGTACTACTCATATCACTAAGGTCGACCTACCTTTTCGGGAGTCCATCCAAAAGAACTTCGAAGTTAAGCGTTCTTGACTTGGGGCAATCTAAGGATGGGTGACCCCCTGGGAAGTTTCTCAGGGTGCGTGTGAGCGAGTGCACGAAGCACGCTAAAAGGTTAAAATGGTGGTACAGTGGGGCCAGACTATCAGTCGGAGTGTGGTGGCCCAAACCCCACTGGTCCCGATAGGGACCGATGCTATAGTGACACCCGGTATGGGACGGGTCGTTACAAAGCTTCAACTCACAAAACAGAAGGAAACTGGAGTAGCTTTAATGGCAGAACAACACCATGGGTCGAGGATACATCTAGCTCTGAGGAAGAGAATCTTGCCCATGGCCCGTCTGGACAAGGATTCTGACGCCAAAACCACCAATCATACGGACGAAGACAAAACATCCGAATCTTCTCAGGAGGTAGTTTCTCCTTCCACATTATTGACCATGTTAGAATCGTATCAATTAGCATACACTAACATGAAACATGAGTTGAAAATCGTAAAGGAAGTAGAGAAGAAACTAGCTAAGTCTCAGGAGAAAATTACTAGTCTCGAATCAGGACTTAGGAGCTCTAGTTTAAAAGTAGAAGAACAAACTGAGAGCTTAAGACTTAGTGAGACTAGGAACCTTCAAATAAAGAAACCTCCAATAGAGACACATGATTTAAAAATTAAAGAATTAGAAGACAGGCTATAAAATAACTATAATTGCTTGATTAGAAATCTCAATGAGAATCTAATCTGAATTGTAGGATAACAAAAGCTACTTCTAAGATCACTAACCTAGAAGACCAATTAGATAAATCCAATGCTAAGGTTTGTGAACTTACGAAAGAACTTGACGCATGTAAAGCCGCCAAATTAACGGTGGAAAATAATTTTGCTTTATTAGGAGAAGAACGTAAGAAGTTATACGCAAAAGTGAAAAAATTAGACGATCTACTTACGTGAAGGGGACAAACAGAACAAACCATTTTCCTAAATCAGCCCAAGGATACAGAATTTTATAATCCCATTGAAGGCTTAGGTTTCACTAACCCTCGTGTTTTAAAGAAGAAAGAAGCTAATGATATAAAATACATGGTTTTAAGTGTAACCACTGGTATGAACTTTACTAAAGCAGACGATCTAGGTGCTTTAGAGTTAGCTAAGAGTAGAGCCACACATAGGGCCCAAATCCCCTTCGACTATAAAGAACTAAATGATAGCAACATATCTAGGGAAATACCCTTGACGCCTGTCTGTGATTTAGTTCAACCTCCTGAGCCTCAACCTGAAGTCGAGGAAGCCAAACACATACATTCTAAAAATTCTCCTTACAAACCTCCTATCGTGAAGCTGATAGAGGAATTACAAGCTGCATCAGATAAAGAAAGAGAGATTTTGAAGATGAAAAGAAAAAATTTCTAAAAGAGATGGAATATCTCAAAGGTTCCTCCATCTCAAAAGCCATATCTCACGCATCTCCTTCAAAGGAAAATATCATTCTGAAAAGCGTGAAGAAAGAAAGAGCGCCTTCAAAAGATCAGAAATTAAAAATAATCTGAAAATTTCTAACTCTAATCCTTCTTCGCTTACGTCTATAGGGAGCGTAGGGCCGGCACTAGAGTCGAAGGCGAGAGTGTCTAGTCTAAAAGTAGAGAAGGAGCCCGTAGATTTGAATGCTTCTAAGAATATATCTCCTTCTATAAAAATAAAAGACACTCGTAGTAAAAGAGCTGTTTCCTCTCTCAAAGAAATTACTTCTACTTGCTCCTTAAAGCCTACCACATTTAGAAGCACAAATTTCGAAATAGGCTTTTCTTCAACCATAGAAACTGATCATTCTAAGACAAATGCTTCTAGGACTAGGAAACAAGATCCAGCCATAAAGAAAGCGTATAGTGCTATTCATGCTTGTTCTCACCTAAGGTATCCGTTAAGATCGAATCCCCCAAGCACCTTAGGAGATTATCCAATGAAAAGATCTTTTTGTTAGATCCTACGATTAACAACTCTACGATCCTAGGCTAGAATTCATAGTAATTCGATCGTTTAGATAAGCAATTGAATTCGATCGAAAAACTCAAATGAAGAACAAGAGAGAGAATTCGAGTAGAGTGAGAAAGTTACTGTTGTTTCTCTCTCTAGAAATCAAATTGCAAGCCCTTCGGATCAATTCTCAAAACTTTTTCTATTAAGCTCAATTGATTTACAAGTATTTATACCAAACAAACTTGGTATAAATATCAAACTAGTCCTAATCTAAGGACTACTATACAAAACGCCCCTAATTACAAGGACAACTAATGAAATCAAGCACAATTACAAATAGTATTCTACAATCTCCCCCTTTGTGCTTGATTGCGTCTCCACGCCGTTTGTCCTCGTCGGGCGTAATATGATCTGCGCAAGCCCAACGCATGCTCGTAGTTCCTCAGAGTGATCCTAGGCTCCAGTCGCTCCTCGATATCTTCAAGCAATTCCATTAGGAGCGGCTGTTCTCTCACGAATCTGTGGATCCTCAGCATAGTGTCTCTGTTGATTTCTTCCAACCTCTGCTCGATGTTTTTCCTGACGACCTTGAGCGTCCCATCGCAAAACTTATGAATCTCAGTCGTCAGCATCAACCTGTTCTTCTTTGCTATTGGATTGTGGTAGGTGATGCCTAGGACTGAGCTGATGTGCACGTGATTGTTGGGAAGCCCTTCGATCTCAGGTCCTTCGTTTAGTGGAGCGGTCATGTTGACCTTCTTCATATTGCTCTCCAGAGCCATCTGAAGGTCGTGTGCAGCATAGTACTCGACTTGGCGCATCATGAACCGGTAGAGCCCTTCGAGGCCTTCTTTCTTGGTGAAGCCCTGAGGACCTTTGTACTTCTCCACATATAGCTGATAAAGACGGTACACTTCATCGGCGGGGAGGTACGGTAGGTCGCTCTCGCTCAGTTCCTCTCGGGTCCTGTCCACTCGATCAATGATGTAGTGAGGTGTTGGAAGTCCTCCTTTGTCACAGTAGACGCTGAGTAGTTGGCTTATTGGGGAGAGACTCTTATAATGGCTCTTGGCTTGTGTCTTAGTCATCCCCAGCCTAACATCAGGTCCTAGTTTGGTCAGCATCCAGAGGTAGGTCATCATCTTCTGCTGATCCCAATGAGAGATCCCTCTCAGCTCGAACTCATTCGGCTTCTTCACTCTGTCCGGAGACCTCCAAATATTCTCCGAGGAAGGGAATTTCAATTTGAATGTTTTCCCATGGCGTATCAATCCGGACGGTCCCTGGCGTTAGACTTTGAGAGGGAACCGCCTGTTGAGCTATTAACTCTGGTAGCCTTGGGATAACTCGCTCGTAGTCTTCACCTTCCTGAAGCTCGTCGTGTTATATGATTACGAGATCTATCGACGCTTGTTGTAGAAAGCGCCGAACGTCGTGAAGCCGTTGTCTTTGATGCTCCTCGGGCATGGAGTGGGTCATCCACTGTCCTTCGAAGATGTACTTGTCTAGAGCTTCGTGTGGATTGACACCATGTCCAGAGGGTCCCGGTTGGTCTGGAGCGGCTGAGGGAGTAGCTTGGGTAGCTGCTAGAGCTACAAGCATTGCAGCACTTGCTTCTTCTTCCGGAAGCAAGGGGCTTGAGTAGATCGGTGGTGTGGGCGGAGGCATCCTGAGGTGAAAGGTTGGTGGTTCGATGTGGGCGGTGCGGTGCGTGGTGTGGGTAGTTTGGGCTTGGTGGGTGGTTTGTGTTTGGGTTCGGTGGGTTTGTGTTTGGGTTTCACCAGCTCCAGCGCTTGTCTGTGTGGCGCCCGAGCCTTGTCCTTGGCCACTTGATGATGTCCTAGGCCTCTTCTCCCCCTCATGAGGGTTCTGATCGTCAGGATCGTCATGTCTGCGCCGTGAGTGGGAGCTTTGGCCTCGGCAGGTGTCAGTCGGTGGCTCAGGATGGTCCACCAATCGCCTATAAAGGGATTCTTCTTGCGGCAATCGGATGGAAAGGCCTATCAGACGGGCGAGGAGAATGTCATGGAGCTCGGTGATGGGGATTGTGTATGGGTTGATGAGGATGGAGGAAGTGGCCAGAGGATCGGTGGGTGTGGGTTGTGGAGGTGTGGGGTTGGTTCGTGACGAAGGGCCTTCAGAGGCAGGTGCTTTCTCGGTATCTCTTCGGGTGCCTCGAGTGCGTGGAGTACTCTCTCTGTGATCTTTTCTTCCATTGACTGTACAGCGGCAGAGAGAGCGGCCTGGAACTGTTCTGTCGTCACGTAGGGTGTGGACGCCTCCGTAGATGGACCAGGACGACTGACGTCGCCTGTTATCAACCCTTGAGTAGACACCGACTCTGTGGGTTGGCTCACAGTCACTTGAGGTTGTGACTGTATGAGACTTCCACCCAATCCTCGAGTCGAATCCTGAGGATTCGTCTCTATGGGTGTTGTTGCAGGCTCGGGTTGCGCCTGCGAACCAGATACCACTTGAGTTGGTTGCGGCTCAAGATTGAGCGAAGAAGTGCCGTCAACCCTTGTCGTTGTGGTCAGTGGAGTATCTGGGGCGTTGATGACGGCCGGGAAGAGGGACTCCATTTGTATACTAAGTCGTCTGGGAGTCCGTCTTATCAGGCTAATCTCCTCATCTGACTCCGTGTCGGATGGTTTAGCTGTGTGAGGAGTGGGATCACGTTCAACATCCCCTAGAGCCTGATCCGTCGCCAGTTTAAGCGAGCTTTGCCCAATTTCTGTCTCGGGCTGTGCTTCTTGTAGAAGAACCTCCTCAAAGGTTTTTTCGAGCACGCCTACATGTACGGGCACTTCCACTTAGAGCATTTCTGTTGGAGCCTCTTGTTCCAACTCAGCGGCCACAACATCTATCAAGGTGGCATCGTCCTGAGTTGGAGGCTCCTGCTCGAGCTCCAGAGCCCGTTCATCAATCAACATGGCCTCTGGGCTTTGGTGTTGTTGCGGTTGTGGAGGGCTCGTATGTACATTTGTCGGGGCCCCTCTAATCATTTCCTCGGTGAGGTGATGTTCCCGGCAGTATCTCTGATATTCAGCTCCAGCGGGGTCAGCGAGCCGAAGAAGGTTGAGAGATATGGCCATTGAAGGCTGTGTAAGGTCCACCAGCCTTGGGCTGTGGAAGAATTTGAGCCGGGGCGGCTGATAGTTTCCTCCCGGTGGCAGGCGAGGAATGTTCTGTGCGTACATCTCCATGTGTTGGCGGATGATGACGGAGAACCATCTCGCGTACGGCACGTTCTTGGACCGCTTGTTCTCCTTTTGTCTGATCTGTTCTGCAAGGTCGTTCCAGATCAGCTGGGCGAAATCGTAATTTTGCAAGAATGCGACTCCGTGAAAAATCCGGAGGATGTGGCCGTTGCCTTTGTCGAAGCCGGCGTGCTTCGGGGATAGACACTTGTTCACGATCCAGAACAGTGTCTTCCACGGGTGAGGGATACCGTTGCTCTGAACCTGAGCGAGCTTGGTGAGCGGCGGACGGTAACCCATCTGGAGGAAATCAGCCACCAGTTCTTCGTCTGATGGGAGGGGGTCGTAGTTTTGGCTGTGAGGGAGGTCAAGTAGAGCTCTGAACTCGTTCTTGCCCATGCAGATGTGCCTCGTCCCTACAACCGTCGTGAAATGGTATGCCCCGTCCAAAATGAGGCTCTTGATCATCCCCCAAAACTGCTGGAGGTAGACCATCGGCACTGATGCCGTCACTGTAAGTGCATGCCATAGTAGATGGCCTTGCATAATGGACACGATTATGTCGTCTGGACACCGGAAGGTGGTCAGGTCCAATTGGAAGTTCGTGTCATGGACGTTGAGATATAATGTCTTCTCGTATATGTGGTTGTATGTAGGATAGCGATCCATCTGAAAAATAAGAGATATAAAAGTTCATTAGTTCATAATTTTGATTTCAGTCGAAAATTGATTTAATTTCATCAAACTCTAATATTGTAACAAGTGATAACATGTTTGATGAATTTTGGATTGAAATCGTATGATATGCATGTAGAATTCTTGTTTTAAAAAAACGTAATGGCATGATTGTAATTTCAAATTAAACATGTAATGCGTGAAAAGGAGTTCGAAATTTTTCTAAGTGTTGAATCGTGAAAAAGGACACTGTTCATGCCGAGATAATTTTCGCTCGATAAAATTGATTTTGAAAATGATTTCCTATGCATGATTTCAATTGTAATGACTCAGTTCGATTTTTCGATCGAGAAATTTTATACGCAAAGGTCTGCTACAGAGTGAAAGACTTAGTAAAATTTTCTAAGTATTGAAGTTGAAATCGAGACTGTAGTCGACCTATTTTACGATCGAGAAAAATTCCGTGTAAATTTACGATCGAGAAATTATTTCTCAGGTAAATTTACTATCGAGAAATTTTCTTCGATTGAATAAAATTTTCGATTTGAAATTTGTCGAGCGGAATGTAATTTTCGATTGTAAGTGAAATAATTTTCGCTGCGATATAATTTTATCGAGAAATTAGTCAACGAAAGACTAAGTCAATCGTCGAGAAATTTTCCAATCAATTAGATCCCAAGCGGCGAGTTTTGCGATCGAAAAATTACGTGTTGAAAAATTAATTTCTCGCTGCTAAATTTTTGCGATCAAATTGAAATTGAATCGAAAATTTCTATTTTGCGATAATAAGTTTTACGCTCGATAAAATTTGCATCTAAATTGTCTAATCAGTGCGTAAGGTTTTCGCTCATAAAAATCCTAATTAGATTTCTCGATGGTAAGTAATTTTTTCGGTCAAAATCTTCTATCGTGGCGACTAAATCAGAATTTTACCAATCGAAAAACTAATTCGACACAAACAGTATCTTAATTAAATCGGAATTCAATTAAGACTGTTTGCGATCGACAAAGTTCTTCGATGGCTTTAAAAATTCAAATACCCAGTTTCATCAAAACTCAGATTACAGTCGAAGATGCAGATTTTCCGATGATCCATTCTACCAGATTCATAGAGAATATCGAAACTATCTTAAGTGCAGGCATTAAACTCAGATAAAGTTCAAAATCAAGCCTAAAACACTATGAAATAGTATACGATTTTCTCAGTTTTGAAGAACAGTCGAGAAACTAACATAAATCATGCGAAAAACAACAAAATGCAGATGCTAACGAAGTCAAATCACACGCAAATGGCAACAGGTTCTCATTTCTACCTTAAACAGACAATTTCGTGTTGAAAATCATAAGATTTTTGAGAAATTTGAACTGTCTGTGAAAGTTTTTCGAGAGAGAAATTTTTGCGATTTACGGTTGCGTGAGAAAAATTTTTTCGACTGACATAAAAGTGAACTTTTATTTACTCGCTGTAAGTCGTTGATGGGTTTACGATTTGACATTTTGCGATTCAATGGAACAGGCCCATTACTATTTGCGCTCGAGAAATTTTCGATTCGAAAATTGCTCTTTAATTCAATTTTCTCGATCGCAAATTATCGCGGCTAATCTAAATCGTTCCCAACACTGTTTACGATCGAGAAACTTATGATCGTGAATTAAGTCTGCTATCTAGTTTCTCGATAGTAAGTACTTCTAAAATTTTTCAGATTGACCCCTGTTTCAAAATAAAACCCTTTGTAAGACTCCCCCTTAGTATTTAAAATAAATGCAATTAACTCCCTGTATTTTCCGTGTAGTAACGTCTAGCTCCCCTGGCAGAAATTTAAAAATCTATACCACTTAGAGATAAGTGTTAGAAATAATGGAGTTAATCAACAATTATTTTTGGCAGTTTTATCTTTGAAATATTTGGTCTTGTGTCTAGCTCCTCTCTTTGTAGTGTCGACGTCTCGCTCTTTAATTTTGAAAGATCTGAAATACTCAGAGAAACGTCAAAAATATTTGGAGCTAATCTACAAGTCTTATACTTGCTCCCCCTCAAATGATGCACATGAATTGACTAATTATGCAAGCATATGAAATCAATTCAAGTCACGAGCACACAAATTTACCAAGTAAGCATGTATACATGGTCCCCGAAAACATGTACTTTAAAGTTTTGTGTGAGGGTAGAAGCAATGAGAAATGTATCGCATTTAAACAATTCAGTACCAATGCAATGTATAATTGCATTTAGAATGTGCGATACACTAAAGAAATTCGCATTTATTCAATTCAACGCATATGAAACATAATATTTCATGTCAAAATGTGCGAATTTTATTATTTATTATTTATTTATTATTATATATATGTATATATTTTTTTCACACATATATATATATATATTTTTTTTTATGGAGTCAGATTATTTTGCTTCGATCAATCGTCAAGCCTAAAATTTTACGAGACATTTGAAAGAAGAAAATGCCGTCAAGTCATGTCGTCAAACTAAAGTCCTAAGACCATAGACTGGTCCATTTCGACAACTCTCACCAGGTTCGCTCTTGCTCTCAATTAGCTATCTTGGGATTTTTATATTTTTATCACTCAAGTCAACACAACAATTTTAAGTCAATTTACCTGTGATCGAGGCATTTTTAATCATTTCACCTAAGCGAGAGACCGTCTATGTGGAATCAAAGGGTTGTAAGGGTTATAATTTGGCTAGGACTTAGAACGGAAGGAATTCAAAGGAAATGAGCTTATCCCTTCACCATCTTCCAATCCTACGTCTGTCTCCCCTTTTTTTTCGGCGTCTTTCTTCTTTTCAATCTTTCCTCCCTCTTTTTCTTTTAAGAACTATCCCTTTTATGTTATGCTCAAGCTGAAGCTCCGCTTCTCCATGAGGCTCTAGGAGATTATCGTAGGCGAAGTTCTTCTTGTTGGTTCTCGGGCCGATACTGAGCTCCTCTTCTCTTAATCCCTATTGAGGTTTCAGAGATTATCAATTTGGAGAAGTTCTCGGTTATGGAATTCGTACCCGAGGCTGCACTCCTCTTCTCGTTTCCCGATATAAGACCGGATTATCGTTGGAGAAGTTCACTTTGCGGTGCTCCTCTTCCAGCCGTTCTGACGAGCGTACGAGATTATCGTTGGAGAAGTTCACAGCAGGATCCATGCCACTTTCTACAAGGTAGTCGGAAGGCCGGTTCCTTTGGTCTGATTTTTGCGCGTTGAGCAATGCCTTCTTTTGTCGCCATCTTACTTTTCTTTTGTTATCTCCCCCTTCTCGTTTGAACAACCATTCGAAGAGTATAAAGTTCGGTTGAAGGCTGAGAATGGGTTTTTAATGAAGAAAAGGACGTCGGAGAAGGCTCAAAGTGGATGACTAAGGGCTAACGTGGGGAAATTTATATAAGGCCGAATGAGGAATAACCTAAACTCCCTTATCATTTTCCTAACGATCTAACGCAAGATGAGTATGAAGCCAAATATCACTAGTTAAGACAAGCAATTAATGTGTGACTCACTCGAGAACTAGATCCAAAGAAAGAAAAAAAACAAGGCTTGAATCCTCACATTTATAATGGCTTTGTGTCTAGTGGAGCAACCTAATGACCTTTAGACACAAGAATGCGACTTAGACTGACAAAATTAAGCAATAAAATTGATCGCAGGTCGGGGTAAAATTCTAAGTGACTTTAGATCAAAGCATCCTAAAGGATTTCGTCATACCCCTTTATATATAGAAATATACATGTTATTATTATTTAGTATTTATTATATTTATTTTTATCACGCAAGATAAGAACCAATAAGCATAGAAAACACATAGATTAGAGCATGTGATAGCACAGAAGATCAGGTAATGCACATATTACGGAAGATTCAACATGACTAATTTTTCGACAAGGAATTGAAATCGTTTCTCATCCAATGCCTTGGTGAAAATGTCGGCTAGTTGAAACTTCGTGTTCACAAAGTACATCTCTATCGTGCCTTTTTCTACGTGATCTTTGATAAAATGATATCTAATGTCTATGTGTTTTGTGCGTGAATGATGAACAGGATTGCAAGTAATGGCGATTGCACTCTGACTATCACTATATATGGGTATATTATTTAGATTGTACCCATAGTCGCGAAGCTGTGTTCGTATCCACAGCATCTGTGAGCAACAGCTGGCAGCAGCTACGTATTCTGCTTCGGCCGTCGAAGTTGACACGTTTTGCTTTTTGGATGACCAGCAAACCAGCTTTTCGCCTAAAAATTGAGCGCCACCGGACGTGCTTTTCCTGTCCATTCGGCAACCTGCATAGTCAGCGTCAGTGTAGCCGATAAGTTTAAAATTAGTACCCTTTGGATACCATAGGCCAAGGGTAGAGGTGCCCTTAAGGTAGCGTAAAATTCTTTTGACCGCGAGCATATGAGATTCTTTGGGATCGGCTTGAAAACGGGCACACAAGCACGTGGCAAACATGATGTCCGGCCGGCTCGAAGTAAGGTAGAGAAGAGATCCAATGATACTGCGATACAGTGTGATGTCGACCGACTTGCTAGAGGGATCGGCATCCAACTTGCAGCCTGGTGACATAGGAGTGCTGAGAGCCTTGCTCTGGTCTTGATGAAATTTCTTCAGAATATCCTTGATGTATTTTGTCTGACTGATGAAAATTCCATCATTGAGCTGCCTGACTTGGAGTCCTAAGAAAAATTGCATCTCTCCCATGTGACTCATCTCGAATTTGCTCTTCATGAGATCTCCAAGCTTCTTGCAGAGCCGAGGATTTGTTGATCCGAAGATGATGTCGTCGACGTATACTTGGACGACCATCAGATCTTTGTCATGCCATTTAATGAAGAGGGTTGTGTCTATCGTTCCCCTTATGAATCCAGACTTCACGAGGAAATCACTCACGACATCGTACCAAGCACGTGGGGCTTGTTTTAGTCCATAGAGAGCTTTGTCCAAGCGATAGACATGATCGGGATGTTCTTGATCAACGAAACCTTCCGGCTGAGCGACGTAGACTTCCTCTTTTAACACGCCGTTGAGAAAGGCGGTTTTAGCATCCATCCGATAGACTTTGAAGTCTTTGTGAGCCGCATAAGCCAGCAGGAGGCGGATAGCTTCGATACGGGCAACAGGAGCATAAGTCTCGTCGTAGTCGATGCCTTCCTGTTGATTGTATCCCTTAGCAACTAGCCTTGCTTTGTTCCGGATCACTTCACCATCTTCATTTTTCTTATTCTTGAAAACCCATTTAGTTCCGACCACTGTTTTCCCATGTGGACGGGGTACCAAGGTCCACACTTGAAGACGTTCGAATTGATTGATTTCCTCTTGCATTGCAATTGTCCAATCCGGGTCTCGAAGTGCGTCTGCTACTTTGGTAGGCTCGTTATGGCTCAGGAAGCAACTGAAAAGACTGTGTTGACGACGTGTCCTCACACCAACCGAGGGATCGCCAATTATCTGATCAACCGAGTGGCCTCTCGTCCACTTGCGCTCATTAGGCAAGGCTGAAGTCGATGCGTCAGCCATCTGTGGATCTAGATTGCCTATAGTCTCAGATTGATCATTTGTCCGAGGAAGTTCCAATACTGCACTTGGATTGATCGTCTCAGAAGATACTTCCTCGATGACCACTGTAGGTTCTTCGGTGTTCTGTGGCAATTCTAAATCGGGTGGGGTAGAGGTGTGAGATGAACTTGGTACGTCGGTCTCGTTCGGTAGATAATCCATTGTTGGTGTAGGCGTGTATGACTGATATACCGGTTCGAAGAGAGAATCCAAGTCGTCTATTGCAAGTCTCGTTGCTTCGTCTGACACTGATCCTGAAGTTGTTGCCATCCTCTGTTGGTTTTGTGCCAACACACCAGTGATTACGGGTTCTGAAATGTTGTCTTCAGAAGCCAACGGGTTAGGCACGGGTCCTGGACTGATTTGACCAGAAGTCATATCTGCCACTTCGTGGAAAGTGACATTATAGCTTTCCGTAATAGTTCGGTTGGACTTGATGTATACTCGGTATGCTTTTGATGTTGAAGAATACCCGACAAATGTAGCTTCGAATGCTTTAGGGTCGAACTTTGCACGTTGCTCTCGGTCGTTAGCCACAAAGCACTTGCACCCGAAGACTTTAAGGAAAGAGATGTTGGGCACCTTAGGTGAGTACAATCATGTATGGCGCCATAAGCTTTCTTTATGGCTGGATGTTGTCTCCTACGAGTCTTCCTTGTGGCATTTGTTACAAAATGATTAATTTTTGACGTAGAGCCTATTTCGAAGTTGGTGCTTCTAAAGGTGATCGGCTGAAGTGAATAAGTAGAAGCAATTATCTTAAAAGTGGAAATAGCTCTTTTATTTCTACGAGTGTCTTTTATTGTAACAGAAGGAGTAAATTGCTCAGAAACATTTAAGTCTAATGGCTCCTTCTTTATCTTAGTGCTAGACACTCTCGCCTTGGTTTTTAGTGCTGACGCTACGCTCCCTGTAGACGTAGGTAAAGTGAAATTAGTCATAGCACTCTTACCAGAATTATTTTTACAATATTTATCTTTCAAAGGCGATTTTTCATTTTTCACGCTTTTTGTAATAGCGTGAGAGGTAGTTTGGGGGGACGAGGAAGCCTTGAGATTTTCCATCTCCTTAAAGAATTTTTTCTTTTCAGCTTCGAAATTCTCTCATTCTTTTTCTAACTTTGCCTGTGACTCCTCTATCTGTTTTATGATAGGGGGTTTGTAGAGAGAATTTTTATAATTAATGGTCTTAACTTCCTCGTGGTATGTTCGAGAATTAGGAGGTAGAATTAGAACTAAATTGCAGACATGTGTTAGAGTTTCTTTCCTATTTTGTCCCTTTCATTTAGTTCTTTGTAGTCAAAAGGGATTTCTGGACCATGTGGACCTTGTCTAATGGATGAATCGAAAGTATTTTCATAAGACGATTCAGTAAAATCTCTAAGAGAGGTTATTCCCAAGCGCATGTGTTTAACATCATATATTTCGTTCTTTTGTAAAACACACGGGTTAGTGAAACCTATGCCTTCTATAGGATTATAGAACTCTATATCCTTGGGCTTGTTCAAAAATATCGTCTGTTCGGACTGTCGCCTACGCGTAACTATATCGTCCAATTTCTTTACTTTTGCATATAGTTTCTTGCGTTCCTCACCTAGGAGAGCGTAATTATTTTCCACGGTTAGTTTCGCGGCTTGACAGGCATCAAAATCCTTACTAAGCTCACTAATTTTAGCATTCGATGTTTCTAATTGAGCTTCTAAGTTAGTGATCTTAGAGGTAGCTTCGGTTATCCTACAATTTAAAATGGCTTTCTCGTTGAGATTTCTAACCAAGCAATTGTAGTTATTTGCTAGCCTATCTTCTAATTCCTTAATCTTTTCGCTATGTTGTCCTAGTTGAGGTTAACTAGTCTCTCTAGAATGGAGGCTCCTGGTAAGTTCATCTATTTTTGCACTAGAGCTCCTATGTTCTTGTTCGAGACTATCTATCTTCTCCTGAGCTCTCTCAAGTTCGTTCTCTACTTCCTTTATACTTTTCTGCTCACATTTCATGTTAGCATATTGCTCTTGATATGATTCTAACATGGTCAATAATGTGGAAGGAGTGGCTACCTCATTTGAAGACGTGGATGCATTGTCGTCGTCCGTACGAGTGGATGTTTCGGCGTCCAATTCGTTGTTTCTCTTCTTCGGAGCTCGACGTGTCCTCGAGCCATTGGTCCTGTTCGGCCATGAGAGCTACTCCAGCTTCTTTTTGTTTTGTCAATTGAAGCTTCCTGGAGTAGTAGTTTGCATCTCTTTTCTTCGGGAGAGTGCACTCTCTGGCGAAGTGACCTGCTTTACCACAATTAAAACATTTGTTAGTCTCTTTGGGATTCTTGACCTCGGAATTCTCCGGAGGACGTTCTTTGTTCTTGGAGCTTGTAGTCCGAAGTCTATTGGCTGAGGTTGAAGACTTATTCTTGAAGTACTTCTTGCTCATCATTTGTCCAATGAGAGCTAACTGTTTTCCAAGGGCTTTCATGTTCGGCTCGATGTCGGAGTCCGATTCCTCTTCCTACTCTGATGATGAAGGTGGCCTAACGATCTTATCCTTTCTTGATCTTGTGCTCCTCTTCTCCGAGACTAAGGCAACCGTGTCATCGGTTTGTTCGCCTTTCTGTTCTTTGGTGATCTCTTGGATATCCTCCTCATGCTGAGCGAGATTGTTGAACACAGCATGGACATCCAACTCCTCTAAATCTTTGTTTTGTCGTATTTGAGTGGATATTTTCTTCCATTCCGTGGGCAGAGAGGATAGAAATCTTATGTTTGTCTCAATGTTTGTCTTCGTTATTTCTATCTTCCTCATTTCATTGAGAAGAGTGAGGTATCGTTGGTAGATCTCGTTTAGACTCTCCTCCGGCTTTGCTTTGAATGAGTCGTAAGCAGTGAGAATGTTCGCCTTCTTGGCCTTTATGCCAACTTCCGTCGTTTGCATCATCCTATGCAGCTCATCCCACATCCCCTTGGCCGATGTAAGGCTGTCGATTTGTCTGTATATACGTTGGGGATGCCCTGCATAAGGGTATTCATGGCTACTAGATCAGCCTTAGCTCGAGCTCTTTCCTCCAGAGAGTATTCTCTAGGCTCCTTTAGTCGCCTAGAAGCTGGAATTGCTGGAGTAGCTGTTTCGTCCCCAGGTACATGAACCCAGAACTGTGCCGGTCCCTCTTCAAGGGACTTCAGTAGATTTTCAGCTTGATCCTTTAGAGCAATGAAATTCAGAAAGCGGCTTCTCCAGACTGTTTATTCGCCTCTTTGCAAGATCGGCGGACGGTTGTCATTTCCGAGTGAGTATGCATCCATGTTTGTATTGTAGTCGAGTTGTTGAAGGATCTTCGTTAATTGTTTTGAAGGTTGAAGATGATGTAATGTGCTTCACAAGTGACAAAATTCGTTAGTAGCGTTTGATTCGAAAATTAGATCGAGAATTATTTTCGATTCAATCTTAAAGTTTGATCGAAATTAATTCCGTCGAGATAGTGTACTGAGTACTGTTCTCGTGCGAGAAATTTTGTCAGCGAGATATTGTACGAGCGAGATAAATTGCTCAAAATCATTTGGTCGAGAAAAATTTCTTGATCGTGAATTTATTTCGATCGAAAAGAAACAGTACGTTAGTAAGTTTCTCGACAAGTCAAAATAAATCTGTTGACTAGAAAAGTTTCTCGCGTATAAATGATTTTCGCCTGGTCAAACGTTAAAAGGTTTGACTGAAAATGTTTTTCGAGTGAAAGTTTTTACGCATGCAAAGTCAAAATAAGTCTCTCTCGAAAAAGTTTTTCGCCGTATAATGCTCGAGAAATATTTCTAACTAAAATCGTTTCTACTGATGACGATTCTAGCGCTGACTTCGTATTCTGACCGAGAAAAATTCTCGCGCTAGGTTTATCGATCGAGAAACTAATCCGATCGCAAAACTTAGCGAGAAAAATTTTAGCAATCGAGAAAAATTCACAGAATGCGATTAACACTAATTCGAGCAAAAACAAAGAATCAGATAGTGAAATTTGAGGCAATTGCTCGCAATTAAGTACTAATCACGCACGAACAAGCAATTAAACACGTTAGGAAGGAAAATATATCGAATTTGATCAAAATAAGAACGCGTTCTTCATGTTCTTCGCAAACAGTAACACGCAGAAGCAATTCAATCCTAAAAATCGAAGTTCAAACTGCTACAGAACTGATCGCAATGATGATCTAACACTTAAACAAGCACAGAAACACAAAATTCAAGTCAATTAAGCACAGAATTAAGCTATTGGATCAAGAAAATTTTCGCGCCAAACTGTTCTTCGATGAACAGTATCCAGAAAATGATTTTCGATCCAATTCTAACAATTTTCGATTCAAGACAGAACGAATCTGCTCTGATACCAATTGTTAGGTCCTACGATTAACAACTCTACGATCCTAGGCTAGAATTCATAGTAATTCGATCGTTTAGATAAGCAATTGAATTCGATCGAAAAACTCAAATGAAGAACAAGAGAGAGAATTCGAGTATAGTGAGAAAGTTACTATTGTTTCTCTCTCTTGAAATCAAATTGCAAGCCCTTCGGATCAATTCTCAAAACTTTCTCTATTAAGCTCTATTGATTTACAAGTATTTATACCAAACAAACTTGGTATAAATATCAAACTAGTCCTAATCTAAGGACTACTATACAAAACGCCCCTAATTACAAGGACAACTAATGAAATCAAGCACAATTACAAATAGTATTCTACACTTTTCCTCGCTCAAGCCTCCTAAAGCATATGTCCGTTCTGAAACTAATCGTTCTTGTAAGGTTCAACCTAAATGGGTCTTAAATCCCCGCCTAAAAAAATGAAAGCTGTAAAGGCCAAGTCTTCTAAAAAGGGCACACCCAAATCAACTTCTATGAAGATGACTTGGGCTGTTAAAGCTTCTACTAACACTAATTTAGGAATCATATCTGAATCAACATCTAAATCTGCTAATCTGAGAGGACCCATGTATAAGTGGGTACCTAAAGCTCTCTAAATTGTTTTTGCAGATCCATCATGTGTGGTACCATGACTCAGGTTGCTCCACACACATGATAGGAACACACGAGCTGCTGAGCAACTACCAAGACCGACCGAATGGAAAAGTCAGATTTGGGAACAACAACTCAGCTCCCATTTTAGGATTTGGGGATAAAAGTCTGGAAAATCTGACGATAAAGGATGTCTCTTACGTCGCAGGTCTCCGCCATAACTTGTTCAGCATAGGCCAATTCTGTGACAAAGGATTCCAGGTGGTCTTTCTTGCTGACCGGTGCAGAATATTGGACAGTCAGAACAACGAACTTCTCCAAGGACTTCGGAAATCCAATCTTTACACGATTAATAGGACGTCTTTGCGGACCACGACAGCTGTTTGCCTCATCTCCCAAATTACGATTCAGAGGAACAACTTATGGCATCAACGTATGTCTCATCTAAACATCAAAGCTCTTCAACGATTATCAACGAAAAAGTTGGTTCACGGTCTACCAACCATTATTCTACAAAAAGAGCATCAATGTTCGGCGTGCCAACTAGGAAAAATGAAGCGAGCATCTCACCACATAAAACAGATTGCCTCTACTTCACGACTATTGGAATTGCTTCACATGGACCTCTGTGGACCGATGCAAACACAGAGTATCAATGAACGCAAGTACATTCTGGTCATTGTTGATGATTACTGTTGCTATACATGGACGAAGTTCCTCCGAACTAAAGATGAGACAGGGGACTTGATAGTTAATTTTGTGAACACTACTCAGAATATGCTGCACTGAGTTCAAGAACAAGTACCTCAGTGAATTCTGTAAAGAATTAGTCAGCAATTCGCAGCCGCCAAGACGCCTCAACAGAACGGTGTCGTTGAAAGAAAGAACTGAACCTTAGTGGAAGCCACACGCACGATGCTGATTCATTCTTGCCTCCCACACTTTCTTTGGGCTGAAGCAGTTAATACCGTCTGTTTCACTCAAAACAGGACGGTGGTTCACAAGCGCTTCGACAAGACTCCGTACGAAATAATAAACAAGCGATTACCCAATATTTCTTTCTTCAAGGTCTTCGGGTGCAAGTGCTTTGTGGCGAACGACAGAGAGCAACGAGCTAAGTTCGACCCTAAAGCATTCGAAGCCACACTCGTTGGGTTCAACCTCTAAGGCGTACAGAGTATACATCAAGTCCAACCGCTCAATCAAAGAAAGCTACAACGTAACTTTCTACGAAGTGGCAGATATGGCTCCCGCACACCTCAGTTCAGGACCCGTGCCAGACTCGATGTCTCCTGCACACCTCAGTTCATGACCCGTGCCAAACCAGATGGCTTCTGAATACGACAGTTCAGAACCCGCATTCACTGGTGTGTTGGCACTAAAGGACCTGGATTGGGTTATAGCAATGCAAGATGAGATCAACCAATTCGAGCGTCTTCAAGTGTGGACCTTAGTACCCCATCCGCATGGGAAAACCATTATCGGGACAAATGGGTGTTTAAAAACAAGAAGAATGAAGATGGGGAAGTGACTACGATAAGACCTATTCTCCTGTTGCCCGAATCGAAGCCATCCGCCTTTTCTTGGCTTATGCGGCTCACAAAGACTTTAAAGTCTATCAAATGGACCTTAAGACTGCCTTCTTCAATGTCATGTTAAAGGATGAAGTCTATGTCGCTCTGCCAGAAGGCTTTGTTGATCAAGAATATCCCTATCATGTTTACCAATTGGACAAAGCTCTCTACGAACTGAAAACAAGCCCCACACGCTTGGTATGATGTCCTGAGCGATTTCCTCGTAAAATTTGGGTTCATCCGAGGGACAATCGATACGACCCTCTTCATAAAATGGCAAGGCAAGGACTTGGTGGTCGTCCAAGTTTATGTAGATGACGTCATCTTTGGATCAACAAATCCATGGCTATGCAAGAGATTTGGAGATTTGATGAAGACCAAATTCGAACTGAGTCACATGGGAGAGATGCAACTCTTCTTGGGACTCCAAGTGAGGCAGCTCGAAGATGGCATCTTCATAAGTCAGACCAAATACATCAAGAACATTCTGAAAAAGTTTCATCAAGATCAGAGCAAGCCACTCAGCACTCCTATGTCAACAAGCTGCAGGTTGGATGCCGATCCCACTGGAAAAACGGTCGACATCACCCTTTGTCGCAGCATAATCGGTTCTCTTCTCTATCTCACCTCAAGCCGCCCGGATATTATGTTTGCCACTTGCCTCTGTGCCCGTTTCCAAGCCGACCCCAAAGAATCTCACATGCTCGCGGTTAAGCGGATTCTTCGCTACCTAAAGGGCACCTCGACCTTAGGTTTATGGAGGCACAAATTTCAAATTAATTGGCTATACTAACGCTGATTATGCAGGTTGTCGAATGGACAGGAAAAGCACATCCAGTGGCGCTCAATTTATAGGCGAAAAGCTCGTCTGCTGGTCATCAATGAAGCAGAACTGCGTTTCAACATCGACGGCCGAGGCTGAATACGTCGCGGCTGGCAGCTGTTGCTCGCAAATGCTATGGATACGGACTCAGTTTCGCGATTATGGGTACAATTTTAATAATATACCCATTTATAGCGATAGCCAAAATGCCATTGCGATTACGTGTAATCCTGTTCACCACTCACGATTGACATGTATTTTGTGAACACGGAATATCAACTAGCTGACGTTTTCACCAAGGCTTTGGATGCAAAACAGTTCAAATTCCTTGTCGGAAAGTTAGGCATGTTGAATCTTCCATAATCTGTGCTTTACGTGCTCCTATGTGCTTTTACATGTTCTATGCTATGTGTTTTCTATACTTTAATACTATATCTTGCGTGAAATATTTTCTATTAATAAAACTACAAAAATCCAATAAATATTATAATATAAGTATAATATTAGGGGTATGACGATACCTTTGGGATGCTCGATCTAAGTCACGTTTGAATTTCCCTAACATGCGACTAATTAATTGCTTAATTTTGTCAGTCTAAGTCGCATTCTTGTGTCTAAAAGTTCTTTCGTAGACTCCACTAGACACAAAGCTACTTTATATTCGTGAGGATTCTAGCCTCTTATTTCTTTCGACGGATCTATTCTTGAGCGAGTCACACAATCATGAATTGTCTTAACTAGTGATTCTTGGCCTCATACTCGCCTTGCATTAGAATGTTAGGAACATGATTAGGGCACTTAGGATATTCCTCACGCGGCCAAATATGTAATTTTCAATCCTTTAACATAGCCTTTAGTCATCCATTTTGAGCTTTCTCCAAATTCCTTTTCTTCATTTGAAAACCCTTTGAGACTATAACCGACTATCTAAACTTTCGGCGCGGGATGATCAATCGAGAAAAGGAGGGGGAGAAAACCGAAGACGAAAAAAGAAAAAGATGACAAAAGAAGGTGGACAACGCACACGAGGAATGCTCAACGCACAAAAAGCAGACCAAAAGAACCTGCCTCTCGATTATCTCAATTTCAAAATCTTTTAAGAAGGGGGCATGGATCTTGCTGTGAATCTCTCCATTGATAATCTCGTACTCTCGTCAGAATGGCTGGAAAGAGGAGCACCACGAAGTGAACTTCTCGAACGATAATTCGGTCTTAAATCGAGATAACGAGAAGAGGAGCACGACCTTGGGTTCGAATTCCATAACTGTGAACTTCTTCAAATCGATAATCTCTGAAACCTCGCTAGGGATTAAGAGAAAAGAAGCACGGTATCGGCCCCGGAACCAACAAGAATCTCTCAGCCTCGTAGAGAAGCGGAGCTTCAGCTTGAGCAAGTGTAGAAAATTTACAAAAGATAAAACGATGAAAAAGACAAAAAGACTAAAAATGCCGGAGAAAAGGAGAATGATGAAGAAAAGGAAGAAGATCCTTAGTCCACAATCCCTAAATATTCTCCTTCCCTTCTAAGTCAGAACCAAAATACTAAATACCTCAAAAGTCCCTTTAATTCCGAACGACGGTCTCTCGCTCGGTGAAATGATTAAAAGCGCCTCGATCACAGGTAAATTGACTTAATATGACTTGTGTTGACTTGAGTGATACAAATAAAAAATCCCTAGTAAAAAATAAATGAGCGCTAGAGCGAACCTAGTGAAATGAAAGTATAATCTTTCAAGTGTCTTGTGAATTTCTAGGGGTGACAATGATCGAAGCAAAATAATCTGACCCCATACTATTAATAAATTAGTATATAAAAAAATTGTTGTACTTCGCACATTTCGATATGCAATTATACTTTGCATTTGAGCTGAATTGTTAAAAATGTATTTGTTTTTGCTCATACCCTCGCGCGATAGTATAAGTTACATGTATAGGGGACCATGTATCTGAGCCAGTTTTGATAAAATCGCGTGTTTTTAGTAATTGTTACTTAGATTGATTTATCTACTTCTTTGATAAATCAATTAAGGTTCACTATTTGAGGGGGAGCATTTACAACATTTATGCCTTGAGCTCCAAACTATTTTGATGCTCTTTCTCTAAGTATTGCAGAAACAATGAGGAAGACTTCACGAATTAATCACGACTTGGAGTGCACGGCATTGGTTTAAATTTTGGATGGTTAAATACTTTGATCATTAACGTGTTTTTTGGATTTGGATTTAACAAACTTATCTTGATCCTCAGGGGGAGCCTAGATAGAAAAATTACTTCCAAAATTAACTCTAATCATCTCGACATCTTTTGCTCTAAGTATTGCAGACTTACAAAATTTGAAGAGGGAGCCAGATGTCACTAATCTGAATTACAGGGAGCCATATAAGGGGAGCAACTATGTGGTTTATTTTTAAACTCAGGGTCAATCTGAAAACTTAGAAAAACTTGCTATCGAGAAATTAGAGCTAATTTCGTAATTTTCAGTCACAACTTCTCGAGCGAAAATTGATTTGGCTCCAAGTGATAATTTTCGCTTTCATATTGATGAGCGAAAATTAAACAGGAAGCAAATAAAATTCTCGATCGGAATTTGTCGAGCGAAAATTAAGTAGCAACCAAAGGAAATTTCTCTATCGTAAGTTTGTCGATCGTAAACAGTAATGGGCCTAGAAATTTTGAAGTATCGAAAAACGTCTAATTAGCCCATTTAGCGAAATTTTCTCTTGAGCTCTCAACGAAGGTTTTCGATCGAAATTCTTTTCTTAATAATTCTAATCGATTGCCTTATAATTCATGTCTAGGATCATAGAGTTGATTAATTAGGACCTAACAGTATGGCCTTGAAGAATGGACAGAATTATCTCATCTGGGCACCGAAAGGTGGTCAGGTCGAGCTGGAAGTTGGTGTCCTATACACTGAGGTACAAATTGTGATCGTATATGTGGTTATACTGGGGGTAACGATCCATCTGAAAACATAAGAAAGCTCAGGTCAAACTTTTATTTTGAGTCGAAATATATCATATCAAACAATTTATTTCATGTTTGATAGATATGGAAAATTTAATTTGGCACATAGATTATACGGATGTAAAAATATGCAATGGTATTTACGGAACTTTCGAAAATTACAGATAAGGCATATAAGAGATTTGATCGAAAAATTTCTAAGTGTTCAGCACGAGAATACCATTGTTCACTCTGTTAAATTGTTTGCTCGAAAATTGAATTCTCTATTTTTATTTTCTATATGTTAATTTCTAATTAAAGACTCCTTGTAATTTTTCGATCGAAAATTCTATTCGCTAAGTTCGCTACAGTGTAAAGGACTTAGAGAAATTTTTCTAAGTGTTTGATCATTACACGTGGTACTGTAGCCGAGAAATTTTACGATCGAGAAAAATTCTGTGTAATTACGATCTAGAAAATTGATTTCTGTGTAAATTTACGATCGAGAAATTTTTAGCGAGGAAATAAAATTTTCGTCGAGAGATTTATCGAGCGAGAAAGTTTTTCGATTTTAAAATTGGTTTTCGCTACAAAGTTTGTCGATCGAGAAAACTGTCAACGAGAAACAAAGTCAATCGCCGAGAAAAATTTCGATCGAACAAACTATCGTCGCGTATTTTACGATCGAAAAATTTAACGTCGAAAAATTAATTTTATCGCCTCTAAAAATCTTACGGTAAAAAAAAAAGAAATCGAAAATACTGTTTTCGATAGTAAGTTTTGCGCTCGAAATTAATTGCATCTATTTATCTATTCCACTCACTGATTTTTCGCTCGCATAAAATGCTAATTAGAATTCTCGATGGTAAGTCATTTTCGGTCAACGTCATCTATCCTAGTGACTTAAACAAAATTCTATCAATAGGAAATTTTTGTCGATGCAAACAGTATCTTAATTCAATTGACACTATTTGCGACCGATAAAGTTCTTCGACTGCTTTAAACTTTCGAAAACCCATGTAAGTCGAAACTCAGATTTCAACTCTAAGACGCAAATCATTGATGATCTCCACTACCAGATTGAACGAAAACGTCAAAACTATCTAAAGATGCAGATATTAACCCAGATAAGCACATACGCAGCTTTTAATCTCTGCATAATAACATTTGAGTTTTCATATTTTAAACAGACGAGAATTTCTCAAACAATCATGTGAAAAATCACAGAATATAGACGCAAACGGAGTTCAATAGCACGCAAACACCTAATAAACCTCGCTTCTACCTTAAAAAGACGAAAATCAGTTGAAAATCAAAGGATTAAATGGATTTTGAAGTTCGTCTTTTACTGTAGAGTTTCTCGCGTGAGTGTTTTAATTGACAATATGGTTTTTTCGATTGGGGTTTTTGCATGAGAAATACTTTTTCGACTGCAAAAAGTAACTTTTCCTAATTGGGCTGATTGGACATTTTTGAGATTTCGTTGGATAGGCCCAAAACTATTTGCTCTCGAGAAACTTGGGATGGAAAATTGTATTTTCTATCCAATTTCTCGATTGTAAGTATTCCTATGTTTTTAGATTAACCCATATTAATAACCACATATTTGCTCCCCGTATGTATTAAAATAAATGCGATCAACTCCCTGTAATTTCGAACAGTAACATCTGGCTCCATAGCTGATTTTCGACGAATCTGCATCACTTAGAACCAAATGTTGAAAATGTTAAGAGTTAATCAACGAGTAAATTTTAATACCTTTTTTTTAATTGGATAACATGAGCTCCTTGGCTTGACTAAATGTGACGTCCCTCTCTTTAATAGTGTTCGAGAAAAATCTGAAACACTTAGAGAACAACATCAAAAATGCTTGGAACTCTGTTAGGTCCCCATTTGTCAACTCAATCAATCCTAGGCATGAATTCTAAGGAAATCGATTAAAATTATTGAACATTGAAATTCGATCGAAAACCTTCAATGAAGAACACGAGATAGAATTCCTTTAGTGAGAGGATGATTTTTGAGTTTCTCTCTGTAGCATTGAATTCGACAGCCTTTCGGATTGATTCTCTAATTTTCTGTATTAAGCTCAATGTTTGTACAACTATTTATACCAAAAAAACTTGGTATAAATATCAAACTAGTCCTAATCTAAGGACTAATACAAATAAAGCCCCTATCTACGAAGACAGCTAATGAATCAAAGCACAATTAAATTTGATATTCTACATTCTCCCCCATTGTGCTTGTTTTCCCTTCCGCGCTATCTGTCCTCGTCGGGCGTAGTACGACCTGCGCAAGCCCAGCGCATGCTCAAAGTTCCTCAGCGTGTTCCTTAGCTCCAGACGCTCCTCGATATCATCTAATAGTTCCATTAGGAGCTGCTGTTCTCTCACGAACCGATGGATCCTCAGCGTTGTATCTCTATTGATTTCTTCCAACCTCTGCTCTATGTTCTTCCTGATGACCTTGATTGTCCCATCACAGAACTTGTTGATTTCAGTCTTCAGCATCAACCTATTCTTCTTAGCGATTGGATTGTGGTAGGTGATGCCTAGGACTGAGGCCGTCACTGTAAGAGCATGCCAAAGTGGATGGCCTTGCAGTATGGACACGATGATGTCGTCTGGACACCGGAAGGTGGTCAGGTCTAGTTGGAAGTTTGTGTCGTGTACGTTAAGGTACATAGCTTTCTCGTAGATGTGGTTGTAAGTAGGGTAGTGATCCATCTGAAATATTCATGAGAAATGTAAAACATTAGTTCAAAAATTTTGAGTCGAAGTTCAGTATCTATCAAACCATAATGACGTATCATGTCATAACATGGTTTGAAATAAGCGGAATATGAAAGTTTGCACATAAGATCATACGAAGTGAGTTTTGATTAGATAAATTTATTTCGACAGAAGTATGTTGGTCTCATAGAGGTTCAGTAAAAATTTTCCTAAGTGTGGTAAGCACTTGTTCACTCCGTGCTATTTATCGCGCGAGAATTAAAGTTATCAATTGAATTGCCTTAGTGCAAATTATAGATACAATTCTCTGGTTTAATTTGCGAAAAAAAAAAATTTATTCGTTAGTGAAAGCTACAGTGAAAAGCTCTCAGAAAATTTTCTAACTTTTTGAGCTCAAGATACGATACTGTAGCCGAGAACTTTTACGATCGAGAAAAATTTCCGTGTAAATTTACGATCGAGAAATTAGATTTCCAAGTAAATTTACGATCAAGAAATTTTTCGCGCGTTAATAAAATTTTTCGCTATGAAAGTTAACGAGCGAGAAAGTATTTCGATTTTAAAGAGGTTTTTCGCTGCAAAATTTTACGATCGAGATAATTTTATCGTCGAAAAATTAATTTTATCGCCGCTAACATTTTTCGACCGAGATCAAAATTGAGATCGAAATTTTTGACTGTAAGTTTTGCGCTCGATAATTTATAGGGATTGCATCTATTCCTCTCATTAATATTTCACTTGCATAAAATCAAAATTGTGTTTCTTGATTGTAAGTAATTTTCGTTCTACATTATTAATCTTAATGACTAAATCAAAAGGTTTGCGATCGAAAATCTTTCTACGATGCAAACAGTGACTTAATCAAATTGAGATTCAATTTTCACTGTTTGCGAGCGAGAAAGTTCTTCGACGCGTTTAAAAGTTTAAACCCCAGTTTAGTCTTATCTTTAAATCGAACGCTAATAACGCAGAAAATTGAAGTTATATTCACTCAAAATGATCAAGAAACATCGAAACTAGCCTATTATGCAGTTATTTAACCCAGATTATACTTAGAGATGATCTAAAATACTGCAAACAAGTGCTCGAGTTCTCGGAATATGAACGGTCGTGAAATAGTCACAGAATCATGCAAAATATTCCAAAGTACAGATGCAAATGAAGTTTAAATGCACGATAATCCCTAAAGAAAGTCAAATCTACCTTCTAAAGACGAAAATCAGATGAAAAATCGAAAGATTTTGAAGATTTTGACGTTCGTCTTTTGCGAGAAGAAGTTTTTCGCACGAGAATTTTGACTGTTGATTTTTGCGATCGAGGGTTTTAGCGTGTATTTCGGGATTTTCGACTGCAAGTAATGATTTCGTTTAATTTGGGCTGATCAGACGTTTTTGTGAGACTCAGTGAATTTAAGCCCATTACTATTTACGATCGGGAAACTTACGATCGAGAAACCTTCTTCGTTTACTGTTTAAATTTTCGCTCGACAACATCCGATCGAAAATTTACCTTTGGTTCCTGTTTAATTTTCGCTCGTCAATTTTGAGAGCGTAAATTACCACTTGGTCCCAAATCAATTTTCGCTCGAGAAACTGTGAATGAAAATTGCACAATTCTCCCGAATTTCTCGATAGTAAGTTTTCCTTAATGTTTCATATTGATCCTACATTTAAGAATAAACCACAAAATTACTCCTTCTAAGTGTAAACGAAAGTGCAATTAACTCCCTATATTTTCGAAGAAATGACATCTGGCTGCAAAATTGATCTTCGAACATCTGAATACTTAGAGCAAAATGTCGAGAATATTAGAGTTAATTAAGAAGTAATTTTTTCTAATAAGGCTCCCCCTGAATTGTTTTACCAATGTCTTGAGTTGGCATTCATGAAAATTTGTGAAGTCCTCCTTATTTAAGCATTATCCAAAGCGAATCAAAACGAGAATTTCTGCAACACTTAAAGAAAGAACATCAAAAGTATTTGGAGCTCAAAACATGGAATCATTGTAGATGCTCCCCCTCAAATAGTGCACCTGTATCGATTTATCACGTAATCATGCAAATCAATACAAGTAACAATAATTGTAACACGCAATTAATCACTTTGGACTAGATACATGTTCCCCTAAACATGTAATAAAGATTTGCGCGAGGGTATGAGCAAAATCAAATATTCGCATTTTGGTCAATTCAATATCAATGCAAGTTAGATTTGCATTCAAAACGTGCGAAGTTTTTTTTTTTTTTTAAGATTATCGAGAAGAAATTATCATATATCTCTATATATATATAATTTTCATACGCATATTAATATTATTAATAGTATGGGGTCAGATTATTTTGCTACGATCTTTGTCACGCCTAAAATTTCACAAGACACTTGAAAAGATCACATGCTATCAAGTCATGTCGTCAAACTAAAGAGTCCTAAGTTCATTGAATGATCCAGTTCGACAACTCTCACTGGGTTCACTCTAGGACTCGATTATTTTTGCCTTGGGATGATTATATTTATATCACTCAAGTCAACACAAGCAATCTTAAGTCAATTTACCTGTGATTGAGGCGTTTTTAATCATTTCACCTTTGCGAGAGATCGTCGATGTGGAATCATAGAGACTGTGAAAGGTTTTAATTTGGCTCTGACTAAGAAGGGAAGGATAGTTTTGGAATTGTGGACTAGGGATCTTATTCATTTTCTTCGTCGTTCTCCTCTCTTTTTTTATTTTTTATCATTCTCATCCTTTAATATTTTTCTTTGATTCAGTCTGCACTTGCCCAAGCTGAAGCTCCGCTTCTCTACGAGGCTGAGAGATTATCTAAGGCGAAGATCTTCTTGTTCGTTCTCGGGCCGATACCGCGCTCCTTTTCTCTTAATCCCTAGTGAGGTTTCAGAGATTATCGATTTGAAGAAGTTCGCAGTTGTGGAATTCGAACCCAAGGTCGGGCTCCTCTTCTCGTTGTCTCGATATAAGACTGGATTATCGTTGGAGAAGTTCACTTCGTGGTGCTCCTCTTTCCAGCCATTCTGACGAGTGTACGAGATTATCAATGGAGAAGTTCACAGCAAGATCCATACCCCCTCTAATGATATGAGATTGTGATAGTCGAGGGACAGGTTCTTTGGGACTGCTTTTTGTACGTTGAGCATTCCTCGTGTGCGTTTTCCACCGTCTTTTGTCATCTTTTTCTTTGTCGTCTCTTTTTCTCCCCCTCCTTTTCTCGATTGTATATCCCATCGAAGACTTAGGTGTTCGGTTGAAGGCTCAAAGGATTTCCAAGTGAAGAAAAGGATATCGGAGAAAGCTCAAAATGGATGACTAAAGGCTGTATTAAAGGATTGAAATTTTATATATGTAAGGCCAAGTGAAGATAATCTCAATGGCACTTTGGCTATAACTATATATGGGTATATTTTTTAAATTGTACCCATAATCACGAAACTGAGTCCGCATCCATAGCATCTGGGAGCAACAGCTAGCGGCTGCGACGTATTCAGCTTCAATTTTGCTTTTTGGATGACCAGCACTAGCTTTTTGCCTAGAAATTGAGCACCACCGGAGGTGCTTTTCCTGGCCATTCGGCAACCTGCATAATCAACGTCTGTATAGTCGATAAGTTTGAAGTTCGTACCTTTAGGATACCATAGTCCTAAGGTAGTGGCCTTAAGGTTGCGAAGAATACGCTTCACCGCGAGCATGTGGGATTCTTTGGGATCGGCTTGGAAATGGGCACAAAGACAAGTGGCAAACATGATATCCGGCCGACTAGAAGTGAGGTAGAGAAGAGATCCAATCATGCTGCGATAGAGTGTGATGTCGACCGATGTTCATGTGGGATCGGCATCCAACTTGCAGCTTGTTGAAATGGGAGTGCTTAGAGGCTTGCTTTGACCTTGATGGAACTTTTTCAGGATGTCCTTAATGTATGTTGTATGACTGATAAATATCCCATCATCGAGCTGCCTGACTTGAAGTCCTAGGAAGAATTGCATCTCTCCCATGTGGCTCATTTCGAATTTACTCTTCATGAGATCGCCAAACTTCTTGCGCAACCGTGGATTTGGTGAGCCAAAAATGATGTCGTCGACGTAAACTTGGACGACCATCAGATCTTTGTCTTGCCATTTGATGAAGAGGGTCGTATCGATTGTTCCTCGAATAAATCCAGACATTACGAGGAAGTCAGTCAAGACATCATACCAAGCACGTGGGGCTTGTTTTAGTTCGTAGAGAGCTTTATCCAATCGATAGACGTGATCGAGATGTTCCTGATCAATGAAGCCGTCCGGCTGAGCGACATAGACTTCTTCTTTGAGTACGCCATTGAGAAAGACGGTTTTAAGAGTCGCGTAAGCCAATAAGAGACGAATGGCTTCAATTCGGGCAACAGGAGCATATGTTTCGTCGTAGTCAATGCTTTCATGTTGGTTGTATCCCTTTGCAACTAATCATGCTATGTTCCGGATCACTTCACTATCTTCATTTTTTTGTTCTTAAATATCCATTTTGTCCCGATGATAGTTTTCCCATGCGGACGGGGTACTAATTTCCACACTTAAAGACGTTCGAATAAGGTGATTTCCTCTTGCATTACAATTATCCAATCCGGATCTTGTAGTGCGCCTGCTACCTTTGTAGGTTCCTTATCTGATCAACTGGATGAGCTCTAGTCATGCGGCAAAGCTGAAGATGATGCATCAGCCATTTGTGTGTCTAGATTTCCAATGATTTCCGATTGTTCATTCGTGTGAGGAAGTTACAAATCTGTACTGGGTGGGAGCGACCCTGATGATTCTTCCTCAACACCCACGCTAGGTTCTTCATTGTTCTGTGGCAAATCTGAATCGGGTGAGGTAGGGACTGTGGAAGAACTTGGTATATCAGCCACGTCGGGTGTAGGATTGAAGGTGACTGGCGGATGTAGAGGCTCAAAGAGGGAATCCAAGTCTTCTAACACAAGTCTTAGAGCTTTGTCTGGCGGTGATTGCTGAGTTGTTGCATCTCCTGTTGGTTTTGTGCCAACACACCAGTGAATACGGGTTTTGTTGTCTTCAGAAGCCAACGGGTTGAGCATGGGTCCTGAACTGTTTTGTTCAGAAGCCATCTCGTTCACTTCGTGAAAAGTGATGTTATAGCTGTCCTTAATCGTGTGGTTGGACTTGATGTATACTCGGTATGCTTTTGATGTTGAAGAATACCCGACGAAAGTTGCTTCGAATGCTTTAGGGTCGAACTTTGCATATTGCTCTCTGTCGTTCGCCACAAAGCACTTGCACCCGAAGACTTCAAAGAATGAGCTATTGGATACTCTCTTATTTACAATCTCGTATGGAGTCTTGTTGAACCGTTTGTGAACCACCGTCCTGTTTCGTGTAAAACAAGCGGTATTTACTATTTCAGCCCAAAGAAAGTGTGGAAGGCCGGAATGGATCAGCATTGTACGAGCGGCTTCCACTAGGGTTCTATTTTTCCTTTGAACGACCCCATTTTGTTGAGGTGTTTTTGCGGCTAAGAATTGTTGACTTATTCCAAGTTTTTGATAAAACTCACTGAGATATTTATTCTTGAACTCAGTGCCGTTGTCTGTTCGAATAACTTGAATAGTCTGTTGCAGCAGATTCTGAGTTGTGTTCACAAAGTTGATAATCAAGTCCTCTGTCTCATCTTCGGTTCGGAGGAATTTTGTCCAGGTGTAGCGAGAGAAGTCATCGATGATCACTAGCACGTACTTGCGTCTATTGATACTCTGAGTCTGCATCGGCCCACAGAGGTCCATGTGGATTAGTTCCAATGGACGAGAGGGCGAGAGGTAGACGCTATTTGCTTGACATGATGAGACGCTCACTTCATCTTTCCTAATTGACATGCCGAACATTGATGCTCCTTTTGTAGTAGTATAGTTGGAAGACCGTGAACTAACTTTTCCGTAGAGAGGCATTGGAGAGCTTTCATATTCAGATGAGACATTCGTTGATGCCATAAGCTGTTCCTCTGAATCACAGTCTGAGAGATGAGGCACACAGCTGTCGAGGGCCGTACGGACGTCAGGTTGATCGTATAAAGATTGGATTTTCGAAGTCCGTAAAGGAGTTCTGTGTCCTGACTGTCCAAAATTCTGCACCAGTCAGCGTGAAAGACCACTTGAAATCCTTTTTCACAGAATTGGCCTATGCTGAACAAGTTATGGCGGAGGCCTTCAACATAAGAGACATCTTTTATTGTTAGATTGTCCAAAATAATGTCCCCACATCCAAGAATGGGAGCTGAGTCATTGTTTCCGAATCTGACTTTGCCGTTTGGTCGGTCTTTGTAGTTGCTCAGCAGCTCTTGTTTTCCAGTCATGTGTGTGGAGCAACTAGAGTCGAGGTACCACACATGATGGATCTGCAAAAACAAGTTAGAGAGCTTAAGGTACCCACTTAAGCATGGGTCCTCTCAGATTAGCAGATTTAGTTTTAGGTTCAGATATGATTCCTAAATTATTACTCGAGGGAGTTTTAATAACCCATATCACTTTTGGAGAAGTGGGTCTGGGTGTTGCCTCTTCAGGTGACTTGACCTTTTCGGCTTTTGTCGTCCTAGGCGGAGATTTAGGAAACCATTTGGGTTGAATCTTGCAGGGAATGTTAATTTCAGCACGTACAAATGCTTTGATAGGCCTGACTGAGGAAAAGATCTTTTCTTTTGATAATCTCCTAAGGTGCTTGGAGGACTCAATCTTTACGGGATACCTTAGTGAGCACATGCATGTACAGCGCCATAAGCTTTCTTTATGGCTGGATCTTGTTTCCTACGGGCCTTCCTAGTGACATTTGTTTCCGAATGATCATTTTTAATTTGTGAGGTAGAGCCGTTTTCGTAGTTGTTGCTTCTAAAGGTGATGGGCTGAAGAGTACATGTAGAAGCAATTATTCGAAGCGAAGAAATGGCTCTTTTATTTCTACGAGTGTCATTTATTTGTACAGAAGGAGTAACATTTTTAGTTATACTCAAGGCTACTAGCTCCTTCTTAATACTAGACACTCTCGCCTTCAGTTCTAGTGCTTGTCCTATGCTCCCTGTAGACGGAGGTAAACTAGATTTAGTCTTAGCACTCTTAACAGAATTATCAATGCACTTTTGATCTTTCGAAGGTGATTTTTCGATTTTCACGCTTTGCAGAATAGCATGAGAGGTAGTTTGGGAGGATAAGGAAGCTTTGAGATTTCCATCTCTTTTAAGAACTTCTTCTTTTCAGCTTCGAAATTCTATCTTTCTTTATCTAAATTTGCTTGAGATTCCTCTATCTGTTTTATTATAGGAGGTTTATCGAGAGAATTTTTATAATGAACGTCTTTGACTTCCACGTAGTGTGTTTGAGATTCAGGAGGTAGAACTTGGGGAAAGCCGATGGTGAAACCCCGGGGCCGGCCCACTACCTGCTAAACGGGCCGACCAGGTCAATCGCACATGTCTGGGCCCATGTGGGCAGGCCTAGAGAAATGTCACAGGGTGGAGGTTCGAACCCAGGACCTCTCCCAACATGACTCCAGGCACCTCCCCCTCAACCAGTAGAGCTAAGGGCTGGTAGTTTCAACCAGGAGGCAGCTGGGGGATGTTCTAGTGCAGCGCCATGATCTCCCTGATGATGACGTTGAACCACCGAGCATAAGGCACGTTTTTTGAGCGCCGGTTCTCCTTCTGCCGAATCTGGTCCGCGAGGTCGTTCCAGATCAGCTGAGCGTAGTCATAATTTCTTGAGAAGGCGATGCCATGGAAGATCCTCAAAATATTGATGTTGCCCTTATCGAATCCTGCGTGCTTGGGCGACAGACACATATTCAGTATAGCGTGAGAGGTAGTTTGGGAGGATGAGGAAGCTTTGAGATTTTTCATCTCATTTAAGAACTTTTTCTTTTCAGCTTCGAAATTCCCTCTTTTTTTGTCTAATTTAGCTTGAGATTCCTCTATCTGTTTTATTATAGGAGGTATGTAGAGAGAATTTTTACAATGAACGTCTTTGACTTCCTCGTAGTGTGCTTGAGATTCAGGAGGTAGAACTTGAACTAAATCACAGACATGTGTTAAAGATGGTTTCATATTTCTGTCTCTTTCATTTAGTTTAGTGTAGTCAAAAGGGATTTCAGGCCCATGTGAGGCTCTTCTCTTGGATGAATCTAAAGTACTTTGTTTTGTCGCTTCAGTAAAATATCTAAGAGGGGTTACTCCTAAACCCATGTTCTTAATATCATATATTACCTTTTTCCGTAGAACACGTGGGTTAGTGAAACCTATACCTTCTATTGGATTATAGAATTCTATATCCTTGGGCTGGTTTAGAAATATCGTCTTTTCAGATTGTCCCCTACGAATAAGAAGATCATCTAATTTCTTAATTTTCGCATATAACTTCTTACGTTCCTCGCCTAGGAGAGCTTAATTATTGTCTACCGTCAGTTTAGCGGCTTGACAGGCATCTAGATCTTTACTAAGCTCACTAACCTTAGTGTTAGACATTTCTAATTGAGCTTCTAAGTTGGTGATCTTAGCGGTAGCTTCGGTTATCCTACAACTTAGGGTGGCTTTCTCATTGAGATTCCTAACCAAGCAATTGTAGTTATTTGCTAGCCTATCTTCTAACTCCTTAATCTTTTCGCTATGCTGTCCTATTTGAGGTTGACTAGTACCTCTAGATTGTAGGCTCTTAGTAAGTTCTTCTATTTTGCACTAGAGCTTCTAAGTTCTGACTCGAGACTATTTATCTTTTCCTGAGACCTAGAAAGTTTATCCTCTACTTCCTTAATACTTTTCTGCTCACGTTTCATGTTAGCATATTGTTTTTTATATGATTCTAACATGGTCAATAATGTGGATGAAGAGTCTACCTCTTGTGAGGTGGTGGATGCGCCATCTTCGTCCATTTGATTGGATGTTTCGGCATCACTGTCGTTATCAAAGCGTGCCATGAGGGCAAGATTTTCGTCTCCAGAACTAGACGTGTCTTCAAGCCAGTGGTCCTGCTCTGCCATGAGGGCTACACCTGCTTCCTTCTGCTTCGTGAGTTGAAGCTTCTTGGAGTAGTAATTAGCATCACTTTTCTTGGAAAGAGTGCATTCTCTGGCAAAATGACCAGGCTTGCCACAGTTGAAGCACTTGTTGGGCTCTTTAGTATTCTTGACTTCGGAGCTCTCTGGTGCATATTCCTTGTTCTTAGAGCTTGAGGTTCGAAGTCTGTTGGCCGAGGATGAGGACTTCTTCTTGAAGTATTTCTTGCTCATTATCTTTCCGATTAACGCTAACTGTTTCCCCAGTGCCTTCATGCTTGGCTCGGCGTCTGATTCTGAATCTTCTTCTGACTCGGATGATGAGGAAGCCTAACGATCTTCTCTTTGCGAGGCTTTGTTCCACGCTTGTCTGAGACTAGAGCAACGGTGTTGTCAACCTGCTTGCCCTTCTGCTCTCTCTGAGTCTCGCAAACATCTTCCTCGTGTTGGGCGAGATTATCAAATACTGCATGGATATCCAACTCCTCCAGATATTTGTTTTGTCTAAGTTGAGTGGATATCTTTTTCCAGTCCGAGGGCAGAGAGGATAGAAATCTGATATTTGTTTCCATGTTTGTTTTCGAGATTTCTATCTTCCTCATCTCATTGAGAAGAGGTATCTTTGTAGGGTATCATTCTAGATTGTGCTTGATTTCATTAGTTGTCCTTGTAATTTAGGGGCTTTATTTGTATTAGTCCATAGATTAGGACTAGTTAGATATTTGTACCAAGTTTGTTTGGTATAAATACTTGTACAAACATTGTGCTTAATGCAGAAAAATTAGAGAGTCGATCCGAAAGGCTGTCTAATTCATTTCTAGAGAGAAACTCAGAAAACACATCTCACTAAAGGAATTCTCTCTCGTGTTCTTCATCGAAGGTTTTCGATCGAATTTCAATTTAAATCACTCTAATCGATTTCCTAAGAATTCATGCCTAGGATTGATTGAGTTGATAACAGAGGACCTAACAATTGGTATCGGAGAAGATTCGTTATGTTTTGAAACAAAAATTGTTAGAATTTGATCGAAATTTTATTCTGTCACTGTTCGAAAGAAGAACAGTTTTGGTGCGAAGTTGAATTTCGATCAAACAGTCTTAATTCTGTGCTTATTTGATCTGATTTTGATGTTTATGTGCTCGCATAAGTAGTATTAATCAATCAGGATTAGATCGGTAGCAATCAGAATCATGATTTGAGTCAAATTTTTGATTCTTTGAGATTACTGCTCGTGCGAAAACCGTATGAACGTGTTTTGATTTTCATCAAATTGAATATTATTTGCTTCAAAACATGTTTAATCTTCTGTTCGTGAATACTCAGTAGCTGATTCCGAGTATATACCTGTAGTTTCATCGATTAATTTCCAGTATTTTCTTGAATCTGTGTTAAAATCGTATTCTGCGTTTAAACTGTGAATTTTAATTTTTCTCGCTAAGTCTTCCATCGAAGTTAATTTCTCGATCGAAAACCTCTGTGCGAGAAATTTTGGTCAATTAGAATATGGATTAGTTACTGAAGTCGCTGTTGTCAAGAACGTGTTTTGAAAAATTTACGAGCGATAAAATTTGGACGAGAATTGACTATTTCAACACCCGCGCAAAACTTTTTCTCTCGAAAACTTAGTCGTTCACACATATTTGATTCTTGCCCGTAAACTTTTTCGGTCAACCATTTAGATTTGACTCAGCGAGAAATGTAATACCCGCAAATTTTAAAGCGGGATTACGATAGGAAATTTCAGGATATAGTGAAGAAAATATTAGGAATAGAATTCCTATGAAATATTTTTGAACGAAACTTCGAATGACTCCAAGATAACAAAATATTCTCGGAAAATATTTGAATAAGCCCACATTGAAGAAATATTCATATTGATATTTAAAGCAATACTAAGGGCCCAAATAATTATTAAATCCTTATGGCCCAAATTACTAGTAGAATATTGTTAAGGCCCAAAAGGATTCAATTAGATAAGGGTCACATGTTACTTAGCTTGAGAGGAAAGCCACGTGGGGGCTTGTCATCACCTTGTCAGCCACATGTAACACATAAATAATAACTACATAGGATATAACGTGAAAAGAAAAAGGAAAGAAAGTAAGAAAGGAGAGTGGAACGAAAGAAGAAAGAAGGCCGAACGAATGAAAGCAGATTTTGGCAAGCTCAATCCAGTTTTCAACCTAGGAAATTAACCAACACTTAGCTAGGAGGAATGGTAGGTGAAAATTGCACCTACAACACGTAAATATGTTGATGCTTATTTTGCAATTATTAATATGCAAATTACGTGATCAATGTGCTTGATGTGGACTTATGTGATTTATTTAAGCCGTCGGGGATTTTTAATATGTGATCAAACTAACGTTTGGATCTTAGGAATTGTACATGTGTGTTTAAGAAATTCAAAGGTGTTAAGGAAACAGTTTCGGCCTTAGACACGGGAGTTGGATACTTAGATATTTTCTGGTGATTTACGGTTTAGGCTTATTTTATGATTTCGGTGTATTCAGCTAATGGGTTTAATAATTTTAATGCAAGTTCTTTCGGTAGATGAGCTTGTTTGGGATATTTGTTTGGAATAAGTAATCATAAATTTACATATTTGAGCTTCTTCAGTATTTTAATGCGTTAGTACTTTGTTATGTCAATTTCTTTATGAGAACAGCGAAATATGAGAAGTTTCTGGGATTTCTATGAAAGCTTTCGTGATTGTTAGGTTGAAGTTAAAATTCAATACTCTGAAATAGCTAAGTGAGAGTGTATTGTATTTACACGATTTGTTTCTTGGTGTCAAAAACAGAACCGTAGTTTGAAGCATTTTAAGGTTTGCAATAGTTTATTATTTTCAAGGGTGACTTAATTTGGTATGTATATGATTAGTTTTAAGTATATATATAGTTTCGGTAATTGAGAATGTGATATTTAATTGAAGTTTCGTGTCTTATGGGGTGTATGTGATTTACATGATATTTAATAGTTGTTTATGAAATCCAAGGTATTATTGGTGTGCTTGGAAACCTAGGTGTTTAAATTAAATATATATATATGTATATATATGTTCTTATGGATATGTTAAGTAATGTATGTAAGTTGGGAAGACGCTAGAACAACTGTTCAAACACTTGAAGATTCGAAGTATAATATAATTTTCGGGTTTGATTGATTTGTAGGTGAAATCCACCTACGACACGTAACCTTATATGTGAATTTCATGAAATATGTGATTATATGTGTAACGTGAGTATGTACTTTAATGATTATGTGCTTACGTGGATTCGATGAATTTTATGGTTTGGGGGAATTACATGTTGGGAAACGTGGGATAAATTAAGTGCTTACGGATGTGTAACTCTACATGTGAGGGTCTTAGTTATCATATGTGATTTTTATGATTCAAGTGATATTGAAGTCTGTGACTTATGTGATATTTATGCTTAAACTTAAGGGTCGAAAAGTAAGGAATCCCCGAGGCCGGAAATTAACTAGCTCGGAAGACAAGTAAGTGGAAATCGCAACTACAACACATAATTTTTATGTGTATGAAATTATGTGTTATGTGCTTTTATGATTTCATGTGACGTGTTTATGTGCTTATATGATTTTATGTGAGTTCTTACGTGATTTAAATTACGTTATACAATGACATGACACGCATATTCATGGCATGAGCATATGCACGCACGATTAGTATGAGAGTCAGGAAGATAGCGTGCATGAGTATAAGATCGCCTGTGAGCGATGTATATTTGCCGATATAGGCATTTGTGTCGACTCAATGATGAGTCACGGCTCTTCTATGCTACCTAAATATATTACGGCGGTTCATGAGGCCGACTGCCTGATTCACGAGAGGCAGGAAGGAATATAATAATACGGCGATTCACGAGGCCGACTGCCTGATTCACGAGAGGCAGGAATATAAATATTACGGCGATTCACGAGGCCGACTGCCTGATTCACGAGAGGCAGGAATATATATATATATATATATATATATATAAATATACATATATTAAGGCGATTCACGAGGCCGACTGCCTGATTCACGAGAGGCAGGTATATATGTATTACGGCGATTCACGAGGCCGACTGCCTGATTCACGAGAGGCAGGTAAATAAATATATTACGACGATTCACGAGGCCGACTGCCTGATTCACGAGAGGCAGGTATATATGTATTACGGCGATTCACGAGGCTGACTGCCTGATTCACGAGAGGCAGGTAAATAAATATATTACGGCGATTCACGAGGCCGACTGCCTGATTTACGAGAGGCAGGTATATATGTATTACGGCGATTCACGAGGACGACTGCCTGATTCACGAGAGGCAGGTAAATACCCCGTAGCGAGAGATGCAACCTGGAGGATGGGACTCGAGGGAATGAGCGGCACCGAAGGAACCTCGAGTGTTGGCGACTCGTAGTAAGCTACCAGTGAGAAGCGCCCGCGTGTCAGACCGCATTGGGATGGAAAGGCGCCTTAGGGTTAAACAAAATGTGTGTGCCCAGGTTAGCCTCTCAATGGGAACGCATTGGGATTGAAAGACACTATTATCTTCTCAGTGTGGACCGCATTGGGATTGAAAGGCACCATAGGGATAAACACAGATGGAGTACTCGGGTTTAGCCTCCCAGTGTGTGTACTGTCACTTAATTATACCCTTAGGGGTTTGAGTTCTATATGGTGCATAGTAAGATTGAAAGCCGAAAGGGCCCAAATATGAAGTCAATGAACGAGAAGGATGAGAGAAGTCAATAGCATTGGCGAGAATGCCTTCGCTATTTAGGTCACGTGCATTGCATGCATGGTTTTCACTTACTGAGCTTTACAAGCTCATTCCACGTATTATGTGTTGTAGGTATCGAGCCGACACTGATGCGCGTCGAGGCTGAGGCAGGCTGACGGCGGTACTCCAGTGTCTTTTGAGGGCGATGTTGTACATGGATGACGACCTGTGGAGCGATGTTAGAATGTTTTGATATGATAGATATTTTGGGGCTCCAGCCTTTGTATGATTACGACGATGTAGGTTACGTTTTGTCGTAATATATCATGTCGTAGGAAAAAGTTTTTGTTAGACGGGTTTTCCGCGACTTACGTTGCGAAAATCCGCCACTAAGTATGATTAGAAAGAGATGGTCGCCACAGGTGGTATCAGAGCTTAGGATATAGATTCTGTAGACTGTCCATGTACGGCCACTCAAAAGCCTGGAGGATCAGCCTTGCCTGTAAGTTTACGTTTGACGCACTTATGTGAATTGTGCCTGTCTATGTGACTAATTTTTTTTCTATAAGAATAGGTACACCTTGAGTGCGCAGCGGAAGCGTGGCGAAATAGAATAAGTATGCTTAGAGAACGTAGAAAATCGATGAGCAAGTTTAGTCATAGAGCAGAACTCGAGCTCCCTACCACAGAATTTCGAGGGCGAAATTCTTTTTAAGGGGGGAGGATGTAATACCCGCAAATTTTAAAGCGGGATTACGATAGGAAATTTCAGGATAATCAGTGAAGAAATATTAGGAATAGAATTCCTATGAAATATTTTTGAACGAAACTTCGAATGACTCCAAGATAACAAAATATTCTCGGAAAATAATTGAATAAGCCCATTGAAGAAATATTCATATTGATAATTGAGCCCAAAGGTGAAGATATTTAAAGCAATACTAAGGGCCCAAATAATTATTAAATCCTTATGGCCCAAATTACTAGTAGAATATTGTTAAGGCCCAAAAGGATTCAATTAGATAAGGGTCACATGTTACTTAGCTTGAGAGGAAAGCCACGTGGGGGCTTGTCATCACCTTGTCAGCCACGTGAAACACATAAATAATAACTACATAGGATATAACGTGAAAAGAAAAAGGAAAGAAAGTAAGAAAGGAGAGTGGAACGAAAGAAGAAAGAAGGCCGAACGAACGAAAGCAGATTTTGGCAAGCTCAATCCAGTTTTCAACCTAGGAAATTAACCAACACTTAGCTAGGAGGAATGGTAGGTGAAAATTGCACCTACAACACGTAAATATGTTGATGCTTATTTTGCAATTATTAATATGCAAATTACGTGATCAATGTGCTTGATGTGGACTTATGTGATTTATTTAAGCCTTCGGGGATTTTTAATATGTGATCAAACTAACGTTTGGACCTTAGGAATTGTACATGTGTGTTTAAGAAATTCAAAGATGTTAAGGAAACAGTTTCGGCCTTAGACACGGGAGTTGGATACTTAGATATTTTCGGGTGATTTACGGTTTAGGCTTATTTTATGATTTCGGTGTATTCAGCTAATGGGTTTAATAATTTTAATGCAAGTTCTTTCGGTAGATGAGCTTGTTTGGGATATTTGTTTGGAATAAGTGATCATAAATTTACATATTTGAGCTTCTTCAGTATTTTAATGCGTTAGTACTGTGTTATGTCAATTTCTTTATGAGAACAGCGAAATATGAGAAGTTTCTGGATTTCTATGAAGCTTTCGTGATTATTAGGTTGAAGTTAAAATTCAATACTCTGAAATAGCTAAGTGAGAGTGTATTGTATTTACACGATTTGTTTCTTGGTGTCAAAAACAGAACCGTAGTTTGAAGCATTTTAAGGTTTGCAATAGTTTATTATTTTCAAGGGTGACTTAATTTGGTATGTATATGATTAGTTTTAAGTATATATATAGTTTCGGTAATTGAGAATGTGATATTTAATTGACGTTTCGTGTCTTATGGGGTGTATGTGATTTACATGATATTTAATAGTTGTTTATGAAATCCAAGGTATTATTGGTGTGCTGGAAACCTAGGTGTTTAAATTAATATATATATATATATATATATATGTTCTTATGGATATGTTAAGTAATGTATGTAAGTTGGGAAGACGCTAGAACAACTGTTCCAACACTTGAAGATTCGAAGTATAATATAATTTTCGGGTTTGATTGATTTGTAGGTGAAATCCACCTACGACACGTAACCGTTATATGTGAATTTCATGAAATATGTGATTATATGTGTAACGTGAGTATGTACTTTAATGATTATGTGCTTACGTGGATTCGATGAATTTTATGGTTTGGGGGAATTACATGTTGGGAAACGTGGGACAAATTAAGTGCTTACGGATGTGTAACTCTACATGTGAGGGTCTTAGTTATCATATGTGATTTTTATGATTCAAGTGATATTGAAGTCTGTGACTTATGTGATATTTATGCTTAAACTTAAGGGTCGAAAAGTAAGGAATCCCCGAGGCCGGAAATTAACTAGCTCGGAAGACAAGTAAGTGGAAATCGCAACTACAACACATAATTTTTATGTGTATGAAATTATGTGTTATGTGCTTTTATGATTTCATGTGACGTGTTTATGTGCTTATATGATTTTATGTGAGTTCTTACGTGATTTAAATTACGTTATACAATGACATGACACGCATATTCATGGTATGAGCATATGCACGCACGATTAGTATGAGTCAGGAAGATAGCGTGCATGAGTATAAGATCGCCTGTGAGCGATGTATATTTGCCGATATAGGCATTTGTGTCGACTCAATGATGAGTCACGGCTCTTCTATGCTACCTAAATATATTACGGCGGTTCATGAGGCCGACTGCCTGATTCACGAGAGGCAGGAATATAAATAATACGGCGATTCACGAGGCCGACTGCCTGATTCACGAGAGGCAGGAATATAAATATTACGGCGATTCACGAGGCCGACTTCCTGATTCACGAGAGGCAGGAATATATATATATATATATATATATATAATATTAAGGCGATTCACGAGGCCGACTGCCTGATTCACGAGAGGCAGGTATATATGTATTACGGCGATTCACGAGGCCGACTGCGTGATTCACGAGAGGCAGGTAATTAAATATATTACGGTGATTCACGAGGCCGACTGCCTGATTCACGAGAGGCAGGTATATATGTATTACGGCGATTCACGAGGTCGACTGCCTGATTCACGAGAGGCAGGTAAATAAACATATTACGGCGATTCACGAGGCCGACTGCCTTATTCACGAGAGGCAGGTATATATGTATTACGGCGATTCACGAGGCCGACTGCCTGATTCACGAGAGGCAGGTAAATACCCCGTAGCGAGAGATGCAACCTGGAGGATGCGACTCGAGGGAATGAGCGGCACCGAAGGAACCTCGAGTGTTGGCGACCTCGTAGTAAGCTACCAGTGAGAAGCGCCCGCGTGTCAGACCGCATTGGGATGGAAAGGCGCCTTAGGGTTAAACGAAATGTGTGTGCCCGGGTTAGCCTCTCAATGGGAACGCATTGGAATTGAAAGACACTATTAGCTTCTCAGTGTGGACCGCATTGGGATTGAAAGGCACCATAGGGATAAACACAGATGGAGTACTCGGGTTTAGCCTCCCAGTGTGTGTACTGTCACTTAATTATACCCTTAGGGGTTTGAGTTCTATATGGTGCATAGTAAGATTGAAAGCCGAAAGGGCCGAAATATGAAGTCAATGAACGAGAAGGATGAAAGAAGTCAATAGCATTGGCGCGAATGCCTTCGCTATTTAGGTCACGTGCATTGCATGCATGGTTTTCACTTACTGAGCTTTACAAGCTCATTCCACGTATTATGTGTTGTAGGTATCGAGCCCGACACTGATGCGCGTCGAGGCTGAGGCAGGCTGACGGTGGTACTCCAGTGTCTTTTGAGGGCGAGGCTGTACATGGATGACGACCTGTGGAGCGATGTTAGAATGTTTTGATATGATAGATATTTTGGGGCTCCGGCCTTTGTATGATTACGACGATGTAGGTTACGTTTTGTCGTAATATATCATGTCGTAGGAAAAAGTTTTTGTTAGACGGGTCTTCCGCGACTTACGTTGCGAAAATCCGCCACTAAGTATGATTAGAAAGTGATGGTCGCCACAAGAAACTCCTTATGGTACTGTACCTCAACGACCCAAATCAATTAAAAGAAATTTTGTGCTCGAAAATTCTGGTCAATCTTTCGAGTCTCTACATTGTGGATTCTGGTCAACGAAACTTTTCGACGCTTAAAATTTTCGATCGCAAAACTTCACTCAATAATTTTACAATTGATCTTACTGTTTACTCAATTTCACAGCGTAAAATTACGTTCAAGTCGAAATATTTTCCGCTCGAAAATTTTCGAACAGTACCTGACGCTCGAAAACAGTACCATCTTTTCAAATCGAAGAAATTATTTTCGATCAAACTTTAAAGATTGAATCGAAATTAATTCTCGATCATTTTTAATCAAACGCTACTAACAAATATGCTACTTGTGAAGCTTACTACATCAAAGTTCATTCATCAAAACTAATGAAGATCGTACATCAACTCCACAAAAATAAAAAATAAAATTCGAGAAGAAGGATGGATGCATACTCACTAGGAAACGACAACCGTCCGCCAAACTTGCAACGCGGCAAATATACAGTATGGAGAAGCCGCTTCCTAAATTTTATAGCCTTGAAAGATCAAGCTGAAAATCTGTTAATATCACTCGAAGAGGGACCCGCACAATTCTGGGTTAACGTAGCCGGTGATGACACGGTTACTCCTCAAATTCCCGCTACTAGGGGACGAAAGGAACCTAGGGAATACACCATCGAGGAAAGGACCCGTGCAAAGGCAGATCAAATGGCTATGAATACACTTATGCAGGGCCAAAAAGGCGAATATTCTCACTGCTTATGACTCCTTCAAAGCAAAGCCGGAGGAGAGTCTCTACGATGCATACCAAAGATACCTCACTCTTCTCAATGAGATGAGGAAGATAGAAATCTCAAAGACAAACATGGAAACAAATATCAGATTTCTATCCTCTCTGCCCTCGGACTGGAAAAAAAATATCCACTCAACTTAGACAAAACAAAGATCTGGAGGAGTTGGATATCCATGCAGTATTTGATAATCTCGCCCAACGCGAGGAAGATGTTTGCGAGACTCAGAGAGAGCAGAAGGGCAAGCAGGTTGACAACACCGTTGCTCTGGTCACAGAGAAGCGTGGAACAAAGCCTCACAAAGAGAAGATCGTGAAGCTTCCCTCATCATCCGAGTCAGAAGAAGATTCAGAATAAGATGCCGAGCAAAACATGAAAGCACTGGGGAAGCAGTTGGCTTTAATCGCAAGATGATGAGCAAGAAATACTTCAAGAAAAAGTCGTCATCCTCGGCCAACCAACTTCGGACCTCAAGCTCTAAGAACAAGGAACATGAACCAGAGAGCTCCGAAGTCAAGAACACTAAAGAGCCCAACAAGTGCTTCAACTGTGGCAAGCCTGGTCATTTTGCCAGAGAATGCACTCTTCCCAAGAAGAGATACAAATTACTACTCCGGAAAGCTTCAACTCACGAAGCAGAAGGAAGCAGGAGTAGCCCTCATGACAGAGCAGGACCACTGGCTCGAAGACACATCTAGTTTTGGAGAAGAGAATCTTGCCCTCATGGCACGCCTTGACAAAGACATTGACGCCGAAACATCCAATCAGATGCACGACGATGATGCATCCACCTCGTCACAAGAGGTAGACTCCGCTTCCACATTATTGACCATGTTAGAATCATATCAAAAACAATATGCTAATATGAAACGTGAGCAGGAAAGTATTAAGGAAGTAGAGGACAAACTTTCTAGGTCTCAGGAGAAGATAAACATTCTCGAGACAGAACTTAGAAGCTCTAATGCTAAAATAGAAGAACTTACTAAGAGCTTACATTCTAGAGAGACTTGTCAACCTCAACTAGGACAGCATAACAAAAGATTAAGGAGTTAGAAGATAGGCTAGCAAATAACTACAATTGCTTGGTTAGGAATCTCAATGAGAAAGCCACCCTAAATTGTAGGATAACCGAAGCTACCACTAAGATCACCAACTTAGAAGCTCAATTAGAAATATCTAGTACTAAGGTTAGTGAGCTTAGTAAAGATCTAGATGCCTGTCAAGCCGCCAAACTGACGGTAGAAAATAATTATGCTCTCCTAGGCGAGGAACGCAAGAAGTTATATGCAAAAATTAAGAAATTAGATGATCTTCTTACGCGTAGGGGACAATCCTAAGGCATAGGTTTCACTAACCCACGAGTTCAACGGAAAAAAGAAGTATATGATATTAAGAACATGGGTTTAGGAGTAACCTCTCTTAGGGATTTTACTAAAACGACAGAACAAAGTACTTTAGACTCATCCATGAGAAGAGCCTCACATGGGCCTGAAATCCCTTTTGACTACACAGAACTAAATGAAAGAGAAAGAAATATGAAACCATCTTTAACACCTGTCTGTGATTTAGTTCAAGTTCTACCTCCTGAATCTCAAGCACACTACGAGGAAGTCAAAGACGTTCATTGTAAAAATTCTCTCTACATACCTCCTATAATAAAACAGATAGAGGAATCTCAAGCTAAATTAGACAAAAAAAGAGGGAATTTCGAAGCTGAAAAGAAAAAGTTCTTAAATGAGATGAAAAATCTCAAAGCTTCCTCATCCTCCCAAACTACCTCTCACGCTATACTGAATAAGTGTCTGTCGCCCAAGCACGCAGGATTCGATAAGGGCAACATCAATATTTTGAGGATCTTCCATGGCATCGCCTTCTCAAGAAATTATGACTACGCTCAGCTGATCTGGAACGACCTCGCGGACCAGATTCGGCAGAAGGAGAACCGGCGCTCAAAAAACGTGCCTTATGCTCGGTGGTTCAACGTCATCATCAGGGAGATCACGGCGCTGCACTAGAACATCCCCCAGCTGCCTCCTGGTTGAAACTACCAGCCGCCAAGGCTTAAGTTTTTCCACAACCCACGGCTCACGGACCTGGACCAACCGTCGATGCCAATTCCACTCAACTTACTCAGGCTCGCCGACCCCGGGAGCTGAGTATCAGCGATTCTGTCGGGAACACAACTTAACGGAAGAAATGATTAGAGGGCCCCCGGCAGATCACCATGTGAGCCCTCCCCAACACCAACCAAGCCCTGACGACGAGATGATAGACGTCGTTGCTCAGGAGTTTCAACAGGAGTCCTCTTTGATCGAAGAGCCAATGCCCGACGTGGAAGATACCCAAATCGACGTCGTGGCTACAGAGATGGAGCTCGAGGCTCCTGCACTCGAATTACAAGTGGAAGAGCCCGTACATGTTGGCGTGCTCGAAGAAACTTTTGAGGAAGTTCTTCAACAAAAAGCACAGCCCGAAACGGAAATGAGGCACACTTCACTTCCACTGGTGACAGATCAGACATTAGAGAACGTCGATCGAGATCTTACTCCTCACACCGCCACCTCGTCTGACACAGAGTCTGACGAGGAAATCAGTCTGATCAGGAAAACTCCCAGAAGACTCAGTATTCAGTTGGAGTCGCTCTTTCCAGCAGTCACCACCGCACCAGATACTATGGTAACCACAACGACAAGTGTTGCCGTCACTTCTTCGCTCAATCTTGAGCCGCAACCAACTCACGTGGTGTCTGGTTCGCAGGCGCAACCGGAGCCTGCCTTAAGACCCAAAGAGACGAATCCTCAAGATTCGACTCGAGGATTGGGTGGAAGTCTCATACAGTCACAACCTCAAGTGACTGTGAGCCAACCCGCAGAGTCGGTGTCTACTCAAGGGTTGATAACAGGCGACATCAGTCATCCTGGTCCATTCACGGAGGCGTCCGCACCCTTTGTGACGAACGAGCAGTTTCAGGCCGCTCTCTCTGCCGCTGTACAGTCAATGGAAGACAAGATCACAGAGAGAGTACTTCAAGCAATCGAGGCATCCCGAAGAGATACCGGGAAAGCACCTGCCTCCGAAGGCCCTTCGTCACAAATCAACCCCACACCTCCACAACCCACACCCACCGACCCTCTAGCCACTACCTCCATCCTCATCAATCCATACACAATCCCCATCACCGAGCTCCACGACATTCTCCTCGCCCATCTGATAGGCCTTTCCATCCGATCGCCGCAAGAAGAATCCCTCTATAGGCGATTGGTGGACCATCCTGAGCCACCGACTGACACCTGGCGAGGCCAAAACTCCCACTCACAGCGCAGACATGACGATCCTGACGATCAGGACCCTCATGAGGGGGAGAAGAGGCCGAGGACATCTACACGTGGCCAAGAACAAGGCTCGGGCGCTGCACAGACCAGGACTGGAGCTGGCGAAACCCATACTACCCACCAAACCCATACTACTCACCAAACCCAAACTACCCACACCACGCACCGCACCGCCCACATCGACCCACCAACCTTTCACCTCAGGACGCCTCCGCCCACACCGCCGATCTACTCAAGCCCCTTGCTTCCGGAAGAAGAAGCAAGTGCTGCAATGCTTGTAGCTCTAGCAGCTATCCAGGCCACTCCCTCAGTCGCTCCAGACCAACCGGGACCTTCTGGACATGGCGTCAATCCACACGAGGTCCTAGACAAGTATATCTTCGAAGGACAGTGGATGACCCATTCCATGCCCGAGGAGCATCAAAGGCGACGGCTTTACGACGTTCGGCGCTTTCTACAACAAGCGTCTATGGACCTCGTAATCATAGAAGACGACGAGCTTCAGGAAGGTGAAGACTATGAGCGAGATATCCCAAGGCTACCAGAATTAATCGCTCAACAGGCGGTTCCCTCTCCAAGGCTAACGCCAGGGACCGTTCGGATCGACACGCCATGGGAGAACATCCAAATAGAAATTCCCTTCCTAGAAGAAGTTCGTGAGAATATTTGGAGGTCTCCGGACAGAGTCAAGAAGCCGAACGAGTTCGAGCTTAGAGGGATCTCTCATTGGGATCAGCAGAAGAGGATGACCTGCCTCTGGATGCTGACCAAACTAGGACCTGATGTTAGGCTGGGGATGACTAAGGCACAAGCCAAAAGCCATTATAAGAGTCTCTCTCCAATAAGCCAACCACTCAGCGTCTACTGTGACAAAGGAGGACTTCCAACACCTCACTACATCATCGAACGAGTGGACAGGACACGAGAGGAACTGAGCGAGAGCGACCTGCCGTACCTCTCCGCCGATGAAGTGTACCATCTTTATCAGCTATACATGGAGAAGTACAAAGGTCCTCAGGACTTCATCAAGAAAGAAGGCCTCGAAGGGCTCTACCGGTTCATGATGCGACAAGTCAAGTACTTCGCCGCTCACGACCTTCAAATGGCGCTTGAGAGCAATATGAAGAAGGTCAACATGACCGCTCCGCTCAACAAAGGACTTGAGATCGAAGGGCTTCCCAACAATCACGTGCACATCAGCTCAGTCCTAGGCATCACCTACAACAATCCAATAGCAAAGAAGAATAGGTTGATGCTGAAGACTGAAATCAACAAGTTTTGTGATGGGACGCTCAAGGTCATCAGGAGGAATATCGAGCAGAGGTTGGAAGAAATAAATAGAGACACTATGCTGAGGATCCACAGGTTCGTGAGAGAACAGCCGCTCGTAATGGAATTGCTTGAAGATATCGAGGAGCGACTGGAGCTGAGGATCACGCTGAGGAACTACGAGCATGCGCTGGGCTTGCGCAGATCGTATTACGCCCGACGAGGACAAACGGCGCGGAGACGCAATCAAGCACAAAGGGGGAGATTGTAGAATACCATTTGCAATTGTGCTTGATTTCATTAGTTGTCCTTGTAATTAGGGGTGTTTTGTATAGTAGTCCTTAGATTAGGACTAGTTTGATATTTATACCAAGTTTGTTTGGTATAAATACATGTAAATCAATTGAGCTTAATAGAAAAAGTTTAAAGAATTGATCCGAAGGGCTTGCAATTCGATTTCTAGAGAGAGAAACAACATTAACTTTCTCACTCTAATTGAATTCTCTCTAGTGTTCTTAACTTGAGTTTTTCGATCGAATTCAATTGATTATCTAAACGATCGAATTACTATGAATTCTAGCCTAGGATCGTAGAGTTGTTAATCTGAGGACCTAACAGCTAAGACAAAATCTAGTTTACCTACGTCTACAGGGAGCGTAGGGCAAGCACTAGAACCGAAGGCGAGAGTGTCTAGTATTAAGAATGAGCTAGTAGATTTGCGTATGACTAAGGATGTTACTCCTTCTGTTCAAATAAATGACACTCGTAGAAATAAAAGAGACATTTCTTCGCTTCGAATAATTGCTTCTACATGCACTCTACCTCACAAGCTAAATATAATCATTCTGAAACAAATGCCACTAGGAAGACCCGTAGGAAACAAGATCCAGCCATAAAGAAAGCTTATGGCGCCGTACATGCTTGTACTCACCTAAGGTATCCCGTAAAGATTGAGTCCCCCAAGCACCTTAGGAGATTATCAAAAGAAAAGATCTTTTCCTCAGACAAGCCTACCAAAGCATTTGTACGTGCTAAAATTAACCTTCCCTGTAAGGTTCAACCCAAATGGGTTCCTAAATCTCTGCCTAGGACGACAAAAGCCAAAAAGGCCAAGTCACCTAAAGAGGCAACACCCAAAACCACTTCTACAAAAGTGATATGGGTTATTAGAACTCCCTCAAGTAATAATTTAGGAATCATATCTGAACCTAAAATTAAATCTGCTAATCTGATAGGACCCATGCTTAAATGGGTACCTAAAGCTCTCTAACTTGTTTTTGCAGATCCATCATGTGTGGTATCTCGACTCTGGTTGCTCCACGCACATGACTGGAAAACAAGAGCTGCTGAGCAACTATAGAGACCGACCAAATGGCAAAGTCAGATTCGGAAACAATGACTCAGTTCCCATTCTTGGATATGGGGACATTATTTTTGGACAATCTGACAATAAAAGATGTCTCTTATGTCGAAGCCCTCCGCCATAACTTGTTCAGCATAGGGCAATTTTGTGATAAAGGATTTCAAGTGGTCTTTCACGTTGACCGGTGCAGGATTTTGGACAGTCAGGACACAAAACTCCTTTATGGACTTCGAAAATTCAATCTTTATGCGATCAACCTGACGTCCGTGCGGCCCTCGACAGCTGTATGCCTCATCTCTCAGACTGTGATTCAGAGGAACATCTTATGGCATCAACGAATGTCTCATCTAAACATGAAAGCTCTCCAACACCTCTCTACGAAAAAGTTGGTTCACGGTCTTCCAGCTATACTACTACAAAAGGAGCATCAATGTTCGGCGTTAGGAAAAATGAAGCGAGCGTCTCATCACATCAAGCAAGTTGCGTCTACCTCTCGTCTATTGGAACAACTTCACATGGACCTCCGTGGATCAATGCAGACACAGAGTACTAATGGACGCAAGTACGTACTAGTAATCGTTGATGACTTCTCTCGCTACACCTGGACACAGTTCCTCCGAACCAAAGATCAGACAGGGGACTTGATTATCAACTTTGTGAACACTACTCAAAATCTACTGCAACAGACTATTCAAGTTATTCGAACAGACAACGGCACTGAGTTCAAGAATAAACATCTCAGTGAGTTTTATCAGAAGCTTGGAATTAGTCAACAATTCTCAGCCGCAAAAATGCCTCTACAAAATGGGGTCGTTGAAAGGAAAAACAGAACCCTAATGGAAGCCGCTCGTACAATGCTGATCCATTCCGTACTTCCACACTTTCTTTGGGCTGAAGCAGTTTACCGCCTGTTTACCCAAAAGGACGGTGGTTCACAAACGGTTCAACAAGACTCCGTACGAGATTGTGAATAACAGAGTGCCCAACATCTCATTCCTTAAAGTCTTCGGGTGCAAGTGCTTTGTGGCGAACAACAGAGAGCACCGTGCTAAGTTCGACATTCGAGGCAACTTTCGTCAGGTATTCTTCAACATCAAAAGCTTACCGAGTATACATCAAGTCCAACCGAACAATTAAGGAAAGCTATAATGTCACTTTCCACGAAGTGACAGAAATGGCTTCTGAACAAAACAGTTCAGGACCGTGCTAAACCCGTTGGCTTCTGAAAACAACATCTCAGAACTCGTACTCACTGGTGTGTTGGCACAAAACAAACAGGAGATGACAACAACTCAGCAATCAACGCCGGACGAAGCTCTACGACTTGTGTTAGAAGACTTGGATTCACTCTTTGAACCTCTACATCCGCTAGTAACCGTCAATCCTACACCCGACGTGGCTGATAAACCAAGTACTTCAACAGTCCCTACCTCACCCGATTTAGATTTGCCACAGAACAATGAAGACTCTACCGTGGGTGTTGAGGAAGAATCATCAGAGTCGCTTCCACCCAGTACAGACTTGGAACTTCCTCACACGAATGAGCAATCGGAAATCATTGGAAATCTAGACCCACAAATGGCTGATGCTTCATCTTCAGCTTTGCCGCATGAACGCAGGTGGACTCGAGCTCATCCGGTTGATCAGATAATTGGCGATCCTTCGAGTGGAGTAAGGACACGACATCAACACGGTCTTTTCAGCTGCTTCTTAAGCCAAAATGAGCCTACTAAGGTAGTAGACGCACTTCAAGACCCGGATTGGATAATTGCAATACAAGAGTAAATCAACCAATTCGAACGTCTTCAAGTATGAAAATTAGTACCCCGACCGCATGGGAAAACTATCATCGGAACGAAATGGGTATTTAAGAACAAAAAGAATGTGTGATCAGAAACAAGGCATGATTACTTGCAAAGGGATACAACCAACAGGAAGGCATCGACTACGACGAAACGTACGCTCCTGTTGCCCGGATTGAAGCCATTCGTCTCTTATTGGCTTACGCGGCTCATAAAGACTACAAGGTCTATCAAATGGACGCCAAATCCCGCCTTTCTCAATGGCGTACTCAAAGAAAAATTCTATGTCGCTCAGCCCGACGGCTTCATTGCTCAGGAACATCCCGATCACGTCTATCAACTGGATAAAGCTCTCTACGGACTAAAACAAGCCCCACGTGCTTGTATGATGTCTTGAGTGACTTCCTCGTAATGTCTAGATTTATTCGAGGAACGGTCGATACGACCCTCTTCATCAAATGGCAAAACAAAGATCTGATGGTTGTCCGAGTTTACGTCGACGACATCATTTTCGGTTCAACAAATTCACGACTGTGCAAGAAGTTTGGAGATCTCATGAAGAGTTAATTCGAGATGAGCCACATGGGAGAGATGCAATTATTTCTAGGACTTGAAGTCAGGAAGCTCAATGATGGGATATTTTTCAGTCAAACAAAATACATTAAGGATATCCTGAAAAAGTTCCATCAAGATCAGAGCAAGCCTCTCAACACTCCCATGTCAACAAGCTGCAAGTTGGATGCCGATCTCACAGGAAAATCGATCGACATCACACTTTATCGTAGCATGATTGGATCTCTTCTCTACCTCACTTCTAGTCGGCCGGATATCATGTTTGCCACTTGTCTTTGCGCCAGCTTCCAAGCCGATCCCAAAGAACCCCACATGCTCGCGGTGAAGCGTATTCTTCGCTACCTTAGGGGCACAACTACCTTAGGACTATGGTATCCTAAAGGTACGAACTTCAAACTTATCGGCTATAGTGGGGCAGATGGAGCACCTACACCTGATGTTACCAAATTCGGGGAGCGAATGAATTACGAGAAAGGGGGCAAAGCTTTTACAAAAGCTCAAATTAAAGAGTTTATGGCGGTAAATGTCACACCACTCAAGCTTCGAGGAAGAGAAAATGGCAAAATGGTCATGGTTGAATGTACTCCGCCGGAGCTAAAAGACAGAAAATTGACACTTAAAGAGCTTCAAGCAAAAGAATACCCATTCCTAGATTCAGAAGTATCAGGGATCTTTGATGAGCTAGTACAAGCGAATCTCATTAATCTCCCTGAAATGAAGCGGCCGGATGAAGCGGGACAAACCAACGATCCCAACTATTGCAAATATCATCGTCTGGTGGGACATCCAATTCACAATTGCTTTGTCTTTAAGGATAAGGTAATGCAATTGGGTAGACAAGGAAAGATATCGTTAGACATTGAGTCGGTATAATCAAATTATATCTTGGTTGGCAATGAAGATTTTGGAAGCGCAAATGGGGATTGTGATGCCAGTTATATGACCCAAGAAAGTGATGATTACCAAGTTGAAGCTAAAACCGTCAGCATGTACATGTCTGTTATAGCGTTCACTAATGATCAGATTGGAATTCATAATGGAGAATAGGACATCAACAGCGTTGTTCCATGTAATTGATGCAAAAACATCCTACAACATGCTTCTGGGTCGTCCATCGCTACACGGAAACGGAGTCGTGCCATCAACTTTGCATAAGTGTTTCAAGTATTATCACAATGGCATCGTAAAGAAGGTACCTGGAGATACAAATCCATTCACCGAAGCCGAATCATACTTCGCCGACGCAAAATTTTACCTTGAGCGTGAAAAGGGAGCAAGTGAAGATACGATGCGCGAGAAAGGAAAGGCACATGCAATTGAAGATCATATACCCATGCAAAAGGATGTCGAAGGGATAACCAAATCATTAAAGGAGATTACATTGCCTTTAACTCAGATTAGTTCTAGGAAACTGCAAAGCTCGCCGAATAAAGTCAAAGGATTTACCCGTCCAGGTCAAGGGTCCATAATCGAGCACAACGAATCTTAAAAAATACAAATGGGTGGAGTATACGGCCCCAAAGCTTACGAACTCCTTACGGAAGTAGGATATGATGCAAATGAAGGACCAATATTAGGAGAATTGCCGGAAAATATGAGTAAAAGTCATCTCGAATCCGAAACGTCTAAAAGGGGTCTTGGTTTTTCCCCACAAAAGCCTGTTCGCATTGTGTTGAAGAGAGCTAGTATAAATCACGTATCTGAAGATGGACCGAGAATTTGCCGGATCAACGACAAGTTCTTGAAGCGTTACTATGCCTAAAAAAAGAAGAAAAAAAAAGAAAGAAAAAAAAAGAAGAAAAAAAAAAAAAAAAAAAAAGAAAAAAAAAGAAAAAATAAAAGAGAAAAAAAAAGAAAATGAAAAAAAAAAGAAAAAAAAAAAATGCTCCTTAATGCACGAGCCTAAACTGCATGTTGCTCCTTAACGTACGAGCTTAAATTGCATGTTGCTCCTTAACGTACGAGCTTAAACGCCATGTTACTCCTTGACATACGAGTCTAAACTGCATGTCACTCCTGGCCCGCATGAGTATAAACTGTGCACTGCACCACCCCCTAAAAAAGAAGTTGAACTACGAGAAATGACTTGATCCACTAAAAGGGTACGTAGGCAGCTTGGACATCGTCTAAGTTCAGTCATAAAACAAAAAGTGGGTGACCGTTTCGGTATGAAGGTATCTTATCCTCAACATGTTGCTCGAATTCAATCTCAACGAATGTCTGCGTGAGGACGTTTTTTGACAAGAAACAGTTGAAGTACACGAGCTGAAAACGTCAAAGTGGAGGGCATTTCGTGATATTTTTGGAAGCAAACGACAAATACTTCAAGTTTATCTCCTCCGAAAGTTCGTCAACAAGACTTGAAGTGGGGGCATTTGTAGACAATTAAAATTTAATTGTCTGTTTATATTATTGGGATTTAATGAAATAATTCCAAGAAATAAAATAAAGTCTCTTATTGAATTACTATTTATTGAGATATATAAAATAATCTCAAATTTAAATTGTTAATTTAATTAATAAATTATTACCATAAGTTTTGTGATGGGACGCTCAAGGTCATCAGGATGAATATCGAGCAGAGGTTGGAAGAAATAAATAGAGACACTATGCTGAGGATCCACAGGTTCGTAAGAGAACAGCCGCTCCTAATGGAATTGCTTGAAGATATCGAGGAGCGACTGGAGCTGAGGATCACGCTGAGGAACTACGAGCATGCGCTGGGCTTGCGCAGATCGTATTACGCACGATGAGGACAAACGGCGCGGAGACGCAATCAAGCACAAAGGGGAGATTGTAGAATACCATTTGCAATTGTGCTTTTCATTAGTTGTCCTTGTAATTAGGGGCGTTTTGTATAGTAGTCCTTAGATTAGGACTAGTTTGATATTTATACCAAGTTTGTTTGGTATAAATACATGTAAATCAATTGAGCTTAATAGAAAAAGTTTAGAGAATTGATCCAAAGGGCTTGCAATTCGCTAGAGAGATAAACAACAGTAACTTTCTCACTCTAATTGAATTCTCTCTATTGTTCTTAACTTGAGTTTTTCGATCGAATTCAATTGATTATCTAAACGATCGAATTACTATGAATTCTAGCCTAGGATCGCAGAGTTGTTAATCTGAGGACCTAACAATTGGTATCAGAGTAGATTCGTTCTGTTTTGAATCGTAAATTGTTAGAATTGGATCGAAGTTTTATTTCGAACACTGTTCCATCGAAGAACAGATTTGGCGCGAAAAGTTTTTCGACCTAATAGCTTAATTATGTGCTTAATTGACTTGAATCTGATGTTTCAGTGCTAGATTAAGTGATAAATGATCATTGCGACTAAATCAGTAGCAGTTTGAACGTCGAATTTGATTAATTTGATTCTGAAATTTTACTGTTGACGAAGAACATGAAGAACACGTTCTGATTTTGATCAAATTCGATATATTTTGCTTCATAACGTGTTTAATTGCTTGTTCGTGCGTGATTAGTACTTGATTACGAGCAATTACCTCAAACTTCACTATCTGATTCTTTGTTTTTGCTCGAATTTGTGTTAATCGTATTCTGTGATTTTTTCCCGATTGCTCAAATTTTTCTCGCTAAGTTTTGCGATCGGATTACTTTATCGATCGATAAACTTAGCGCGAGAATTTTTCTCGGTCAGAATACGAAGTCAGCGCTAGAATCGCCATCAGCAGAAACGTTTTTAGTTAGAAATATTTCTCGAGCATTATCCAGCGAAAAACTTTTTCGAGTGAGACCAATTTTGACCTTGCATGCGTAATAACTTTCACTCGAAAAACTTTTTCAGTCAAACCTTTTAACGTTTGACCAGGCGAAAATCATTTATACGCGAGAAACTTTTCTAGTCAACGGATTTATTTTGACTTGTCGAGAAACTTACTAACGTACTGTTTCTTTACGATCGAAATAAATTCACGATCAGGAAATTTTTCTCGACTGAACGATTTTGGGCAATTTATTTCGCTCGTAAAATTTTCCGCTGACAAAATTTCTCGCACGAAAACAGTAAATACATTCTTTAACGACGAATTAATTTCGATCATACTCTAAAGATTGAATCGAAAATAATTGTCGATCTAATCTTCGAATCAAACACTACTAACAAATTTCGTCACTTGTGAAGCACTTTACATCGTCTTCAACCCTCAAAACAATCAACGAAGATCCTTCAACAACTCGACTACTATAATACAAACATGGATGCATACTCACTCGGAAATGAAAACCGTCAGCCGATCTTGCAAAGAGGCGAATACACAGTGTGGAGAAGCCGCTTTCTGAATTTCATCGCTCTAAAGGATCAAGCCGAAAATCTACTGCAGTCCCTTGAAGAGGGACCGGCACAGTTCTGGGTTCATGTACCCGGGGACGAAACAGCTACTCCAGCAATTCCAGCTTCTAGGCGACTAAAGGAGCCTAGAGAATACTCTCTGGAGAAAAAAGCTCGAGCTAAGGCTGATCTAGTAGCCATGAATACCCTTATGCAGGGCATCCCCAACGATATATACAGACAAATCGATAGCCTTACATCGGCCAAAGGGATGTGGGATGAGCTGCATAGGATGATGCAAAGGACGGAAGTTGGCATAAAGGCCAAGAAGGCGAACATTCTCACTGCTTACGACTCATTCAAAGCAAAGCCGGAGGAGAGTCTATACGAAATCTACCAACGATACCTCACTCTTCTCAACAAGATGAGGAAGATAGAAATAATGAAGACAAACATGGAGACAAACATAAGATTTCTATCTTCTCTGCCCACGGAATGGAAGAAAATATCCACTCAAATACGACAAAATAAAGATCTAGAGGAGTTGGATGTTCATGCCGTGTTCGATAATCTCGCTCAGCATGAGGATGATATCCGCGGGATTACCAAAGAGCAGAAAGGCAAACAAACCGATGACACGGTTGCCTCAGTCTTGGAGAAGAGGAGCACAAGATCAAGAAAAGAAAAGATCGTTAGGCCACCTTCATCATCAGAGTCGGAAGATGAATCGGACTCCGACATCGAGCCGAACATGAAAGCCCTTGGAAAACAGTTAGCTCTCATTGGACAAATGATGAGCAAGAAGTACTTCAAGAAGAAGTCTTCAACCTCAGCCAATAGACTTCGGACTACAAGCTCCAAGAACAAAGAACGTGCTCCGGAGAGTTCTGAGGTCAAGAATCCCAAAGAGACTAACAAATGCTTTAATTGTGGCAAAGCAGGTCACTTCGCCAGAGAGTGCACTCTCCCGAAGAAAAGAGATGCAAACTACTACTCTAGGAAGCTTCAATTGACAAAACAGAAAGATTCTGGAGTAGCTCTCATGGCCGAACAAGACCAATGGCTTGAGGACACATCGAGCTCCGAAGAAGAGAACTTAGCCCTCATGGCCCGTCTCGACAACGAATTGGACGCCGAAACATCCACTCGTACGGACGACGACAACGCATCCGCGTCTTCAAATGAGGTAGTCACTCCTTCCACATTATTGACCATGTTAGAATCATATCAAAAGCAATATGCTAACATGAAATATTAGCAGAAAAGTATAAAGGAAGTAGAGAACGAACTTGAGAGAGCTCAGGAGAAGATAGATAGTCTCGAACAAGAACTTAGGAGCTCTAGTGCAAAAATAGATGAACTTACTAAGAGCCTCCATTCTAGAGAGACTAGTTAACCTCAACTAGGACAACAGAGCGAAAAGATTAAGGAATTAGAAGATAGGCTAGCAAATAACTACAATTGCTTGGTTAGAAATCTCAACGAGAAAGCCATTTTAAATTGTAGGATAACCGAAGCTACCACTAAGATCACTAACTTAGAAGCTCAGTTAGAAACATCGAATGCTAAGATGATAAACGTATTTCAATGCGTTTATCATAGTATTTATTTGGGGTATAATAGAACCTTAGCAATGAATTCATGCATTTATTCGATATATTTACAGTTGTTTTGTTGTTGAAGGAGCTTAGGACGAGTTTCGGGCGAAAAGGAGCGAAAACGAGGCAAAACGGCGCAAAAAGGGGTAACACTGCCCTCGGTCACGGCCGTGACGCATAATGTGTCTGGCCGTGACGAGGGACAGAGGGCGGAGGCAATAACACTGACCACGGTCACGGCCGTGACGGACTTTGCACCAGACCGTGACACTCGGCAGGAATCAGGACGAAGACACTGTCGGTCGTCACGGCCGTGACGACCCTTGCACCAAACCGTGACGCAAGGCAGAGACTGACGCTGATGATGGTCACGGCCGTGACGTGCAATGCGCTTGGCCGTGACCTTCGACAGAAAGTGACGAGACGCGAGCGGTGTTGGTCACGACCGTGACGGCCCATGTCCCAGGCCGTGACCGACACGGGAATCAGTATAAAAAGCCCAGATTCGATCCAGAAACGACACAACTTACCAGAGGTTAACCCTAATCACTCTAGAGACGAAAATTAGCACAAAAGAACGCAGAATCACATCCCGGAGCGCAAGAGACGGATCATCGACGAGATCACGCCAAATTTGACGTCGAATGAAGAATCTTCAACGCTCCCATCGTAGATCATCCGTATATCAAGAACATGAATTCTCCGCCTTTATCCTTTATTTCTTTCGTTGTTTTCTCGTCTATCATGCGTAGCTAAATTCCTTTTGTGTTTGGGATTAGATGAACGCTAGGATTAGTCGTACTTAAGACATGTTTATCGTAATTTGCGTATTCGGACTATTTATTGTTCTATGAAATTGCTTCTTCGCTTTAATATGTCTATGTGTTAAAGTGAATGTATGGAAAATCGTTTTGGGCGACAGCTAAACAACGATTAGGCCGTTCGTAGAAGATAGGATTCGAGTATAGGGCGAAAGCAAATACTCGATCCTCGCTATTAGTAATTACTGATTTTTAGATCCCCACGAGCGTTTAGGGCGACAGCAAATTCGCGAGTGGGTAGAAAAATTACTGCGATTTAGTCAAGAATCACGTAGGCACGATATTTCATTGTCTTAGTCGATCACACCTAGTGGGATTCGAATCCCGAGCACATCTTTATCATCTGAAACTTCATATTAGTTCTAAGCGTGTTCTTTGAATCTCTAGTTGATTTAGGAGCGATCTGTTAGGTTAAGTCGTCAAACAATTTGCGTATTTTATTTAGGTTAAATATCGAGTCGATAGGTCATTACTAGTATTTGATTTATTCATCGTGTTCGATACTCGTTTACTAACTTTACTGCACTATAAACGATAGGTCCACTGCCTATCGCACGTCGGTGATAGTAATTTAGTATTCGTTTTAATTATTACTTGTCGCACTTTTCATTCACACACCACGTGTCGATCAAGTTTTTGGCACTGTTGCCGGGGAATAAATTGATATTAGGAACACCGTAGTTCGGTAATTTAGCCACTTTTATTTCGACGTTTTCTTTGTCTTTGCTATTTGCGTCATTAGTGTTAACTTCGTTATTTGTTTTCCTACGTGATTATTAGTATCGTATTATTTTCACGTCTTGAAGGTACGATTCAGCGGTGAATGACCCGAAGCCATCCATCGGCCCCCATCGTTGACGCAGACCCGGATTTCGAGCGAAAGTTACGAAGGAAACTTAAGTACGATACCGAAGGAGCATCCACCAGCTCTCAGGATCCATTAGTCTGTTATTCAGAGGATAGTTTGCAGGAATCCATCCAAAACTCACGTGCAGAGACAATCGTAGATAGCCCCTACACAGAAGTAGACATGGCAGACCACCGAGTGCCCGTCCCTAACATTCCCGAGGAGGAACCACCACTTCAGGACCTCCTCAAGAACGCCGCGCTAGGCGGTACGGGGTCGGCGATTGTCATTACGCCGATAGAGAACAATAACTTCGAGCTGAAGCACTCATGGCTTCAGATGATTTTCCAGACGGCCCAGTTCGAGGAAAACCCCGATGACGATCCTTACTCCCATCTGAAGGCGTTTCTGATGGTGACCGACACCATCAAAATCAATGGTATTCCGGGCAACGCGATTAAGCTCATGTTATTCCCGTTCTCTTTGAAGTTCAGAGCCAAGGATTGGCTTGAGATGTTACCACCTCGCTCAATCACTACATGGGAGGAGCTGCGAGCCGCGTTTATCGGCCACTACTTCCCACTGTCGAAGGTGCTACGATTGAAGACAGAAATCTCTTTATTCCATCAGAAGGAGTCTGAAAAGCTTTACGAGGTGTGGGAGCGTTACAAGGCGCTATTGAAGAGGTGCCCACAGCACGGGATGTCGAAGGCAGCCCAGATCAACCGATTCCACGAGGGGCTCAATGATCAGATGGTCCATATGTTAGACGGAGCCGCAGGAGGAGGGCTCGTGAAGCTCAACGCCACTGACGCGTGGAATTTGATTGAGGACTACTTGAGGAACAGTTTCATGAGGGGCAATGCCCGGATGAAGACAACCGATGTGTTCGGAGTTAGCGAGGAGACGGCCACTAATGCCAAGATCGAGGCGCTCCAGCAGCAAATCTCTTCGACGAACTCACAGTTGCAGACAGTGATTGGTGCATTGCTTCCCAAGTCCGGACAGACTCAGCCCGTGAACGCCGTGGCCACCACCACACCGACACAGCACACGCCTTACGTACGTACCATTATGCGGGATTTGCGGCGCAGCCCACGAGACCTCAGATTGCCAACTTGGGCAGCCGCTGGAACACGTAGATTATATGGGAAATTATCAAGGTGGCCATCGGAGTTACCAGCCCCGAGCGCATCCAAACCTGGCGTACGGGAATCAGAACCATCAGGGCCAAGGACCGCCTGGATTTCAGCCTAGGCCTTCCGGATTCCAAAACGGGCCGCCACGCCAATATCAGAACGCGCCCGCGGGAGGATCCGACGACATGAGGGAGATGAAGGACATGATGAAGACACTCCTCACGAATTTCAGTAGCACCACCGCAGCCCACGAGAGCCGTATGACGAAGATGGAGGAGTACATGGAGGCGAACGACTTGCGTGCTCAGAACACAGACGCCTCGCTCAAAAAGCTGGAGCAGCATATGGGCCAGATGGCGAAGCAGTTGGCGGGGCGTACTCAGGGATCGCTCCCAAGCTACACCGAGCCGAATCCTAAGGAGTACTGCAAGGCGGTGACGCTGAGGAATGGGCGAGAATTGCAAGAAGTGCCCGCCAAAAAGAAGGCCAAGGAGAATGCCAACTTTGAGAGCCACGACGAGCCCGAAGTTGAGGAGATCAGGGGCGACGATGTCGAGAAGGCCGACGCTGACAAGGAGAAGGTCGAGCCCGAGAAGGAAAAGGTGACGGAGATCCAGCGGCCACCAGTGAGCCATACCAGCCGAAGATCCCATACCCGGCTCGACTGAAGAAGGACAAGAACGAGGCATAGTTTGGTAAATTTATGGGTATGTGTAAAGAGTTGCATATTAACTTACCTTTCGTTTAAGCTATTACGCAGATGCCCAGCTTCGCCAAGTTCTTGAAGGACCTGCTGACAAATAGAAGGAAGCTCGAACACGTCTCCACCGTCTGCCTACGAGGAGAGTGCTCGGCAATTCTCCAAAGCAAAATCCCTAAGAAGCTCAAGGATCCAGGGAGTTTTACTATTACATGTCTTATAGGAGATTTAGTAATTGAGCGTGCATTAGCAGACCTAGGCGCTAGCATTATCTTATGCCGTATTCTATGTTTAAGCGTTTAGGCCTAGGTGAGCCACGACCCACTAGGATGAGTCTCCAACTAGCTGATAGGTCGTTGAAATACCCTCGAGGTGTTATCGAGGATGTCTTAGTTAAAGTTGATAAGTTTGTGATTCCCGCAGATTTCGTTATTTTAGATATGGAGGAAGACTAGAATGTTCGCCTGATTTTAGGTAGACCGTTCCTAGCAACGGGGGAGACCATGATAGACGTTAGGAATGGGACTTTGACCCTGACAGTAGACGGCGAGAAAGTTACTTTTAATATGGTCGACTCGATGAAAAAGAGCGGCGAGCAAGATGATAAATGTTACTTTTTGGACGTATTTGACCACGACTTTCTCTTTTCCATGCAAGGTCTGTCACAGGTGGACGATTACGACATGCACACACTTATGGCGATCGATTAGTGTGGGGAGGAAGTCGACGAGCCCGTAATAGCCATCGACAAGAGCAGCGAAGAAGACAAGGAAAAGAGATCGGTCGAGGAGCCACCGGTCCTGGAATTGAAGCCGCTGCCCGAACATCTCGAGTACGCGTTCCTTAGCAGCAATGGAGGCTGCCGGTCATCATCGTCGAGCTCGCGACGGACAGAAAAGCCAGCTCTTAGACGTGTTGAAGGCGCACAAGAAGGCTTTGGCGTGGAAGAATATCCGAATAAGGGGTATCAATCTGAGCTACTGCACGCACAAGATCCTCATGGAGGACAACTTCAAGCCGGTCGCTCAACGTCAAAGGCGCCTCAATCCCAACATGAAGGACGTTGTCAAGAAGGAGGTGATCAAGTTGCTAGAACGCGGGATGATCTACCCCATTTCAGACAGCGCATGGGACAGCCCGGTCCAAGTGGTCCCAAAGAAAGGAGGCATGACGGTCGCACCAACGACAAGAACGAACTGATCCCGACGAGGACCGTGACCGGATGGCGCGTCTGCATTGACTACAGGAAGTTGAATGATGCTACGAGAAAGGATCACTTTCCTTTACCATTTATTGATCAGATGTTAGAAAAGTTAGTCGGACACTCATTTTATTGTTTCCTTGATGGTTTGTCAGGTTATTTACAGATTCCCATAGCACCCGAGGACCAAGAAAAGACGACGTTCACTTGCCCGTTCGGAACGTTCGCGTACCGAAGGATGCCATTTGGCTTATGCAATGCCCCGGCCACCTTCCAGCGATGCATGATGGCCATATTCGACGAATTGGTAGGTGAGGTAATGGAGGTATTTATGGACGATTTTTCTGTTTTCGGGTCGTCGTTTGATGCATGCTTGTCAAACCTGAAGCTCGTACTCGCCCGATACGAGGAAACGAACTTGGCACTTAATTGGTAAAAGTGCCGCTTCATGGTTCGAGAGGGTATAGTCCTTGGTCACAAGATCTCCTCTAAAGGAATCGAAGTTGACCGGGCCTAAGTTAGAAACCATAGAAAAATTGCTTGTCCCTCGAACGTGAAGTCGATTAGAAGCTTTCTAGGACATGCGAGATTTATCGCAGGTTTATCAAAGATTTTTCTAAGATGCCGTCCTATGTCTAGATTGTTAGAGAAACATGCCCCGTTTTATTTTAATGACGAATGTCTGCATGCTTTCAATTTACTTAAGGAAAGATTTATCGCAGCACCTATTATGGTAGCCCCGATTGGGGGCTGCCCTTTGAACTAATGTGCGATGCTAGTGACTATGCAGTTGGGGACGTGCTAGGGCAGTTAAGGACAACCACTTCAGACCGATCTACTCGCGAGTAAAGACGCTTAGACGCAGCCCAGGCCAATTACACGACCAGAAATGAGCTGTTGGCCGTCGTTTTCGCTTTCGACAAGTTCAGGTCATATCAAATCCTATCTAAAGTTATGTTTTACTGACCACTCTGCCCTTAAGTACTTGTTAGCAAAGCCCAATGCCAAGCCACGGCTAATGAGGTGGATCCTGCTACTGCAAGAATTCGACATCGAGATTCGCGATAAGAAAGGGTGCAGAGAACTGGCGGCGGATCACCTCTCTCGACTAGAGGAGTCCGAGATATATTAGAAGGACGAAAGGGCGATACACGATCGGTTCCCAGACGAGCACCTCTACGCGATACATGTGGTAAGTGACGACACCCCTTGGTTTGCAGATTATGCTAACTATCTTGTTGCAAGGGTCCTACCAAAGGACGAGTCAGCAAAAGAAGAAATTCTTTTCTGAGTTGAGGTACTACTTTTGGGAAGACCCGTATCTTTTCAGGCGATGTGCAGACCAGGTAATACGGCGATGCGTGGCGGCCCAGAATCGACACAGATCCTTAGACATTGTCACAATGGACCGACCGGAGGACACTACGCAGCAAACAGAACCGCTCATAAGGTGTGGAGAGTGGATTTTACTGGCCCACGTCTTCAAGGACGCCCAAAGGTACGGTTGACACTTGTGATCAGTGTCAGCGCGCAGGTAATCTCTCCAAACGCGACGAAATGCCTCAGAATTTCATTTTGGTATGTGAGATATTCGATGTGTGGGGTATAGATTTTATGGGTCCATTTCTAGCTCATACAATAATAAGTACATCCTAGTTGCCGTCGATTATGTGTCTAAGTGGCCGAGGCGCAAGCCTTACCCACAAACGACGCTAGGGTAGTCGTTAGATTTTTGCGAGCGTTATTTTCACGTTTTGGGGCACCTAGATGCATTATTAGTGATAGAGGCACTCACTTTTGTAACACCCAGTTTGCACGCACTTTTAGAACGTTACGGTGTTAAACATAGCCTATCCACCCCGTACCATCCCCAAGCTAGTGGTCAAGTCGAAGTCGTGAATCGCGAGTTGAAACGCATTCTAGAGAAAACTATAGAGGGGAACCGTAGGGAGTGGGCGAACAAGTTAAATGATGCACTTTGGGCATATAGGACTGCGTATAAGACTCCATAGGTACCACACCATATAGACTAGTCTATGGAAAAGCATGCCATCTTCCCGTAGAAATAGAGCATAAGGCATATTGGGCCATCAAGTCCTTGGATCTTGATTTGGGGAACGCCGGCGGAAAGCGGCAACTCAAAATCAACGAATTAGACGAGTGGCGCTTATCGGCTTACGATAACGCCAGCATGTACAAGGAACGCTCCAAAGCCTATCATGATAAAAAGATTAGGCAAAGGCGAGAGTTTCAGGAAGGGGACCAAGTCCTTCTTTTTAACTCTCGACTTAGGCTTTTTCCTGGCAAGCTTAGATCACGCTGGTCAGGACCGTTCACTGTTACCCGTGTTTTCCCTTATGGGACTGTTGAGATTTCAGGTATGGAGCAGGGTACCTTTAAGGTGAACGGCCATAGATTGAAGCACTATCACGCGGGTGAGGAAGACGCGACCGAGAGGGAAGTATTATACCTAGACTTCCAGACTTGAGCGAACGAAACGATGTCCGGCTAAAGACGGTAAAGTAAGCGCTTCTTGGGAGGCAACCCAGGTATTTTCATTTATGTTTTAGGCATAGCCTTAGTAAAAAAAAAAATATATGGACGGTCACGGCCAACTGCTTTACCAGTCACGGCCGTGACTGGCTCCAAGGACCTCTCCTGCCCGACGTCACGGTCAATGGCTTAAGCCATCACGGCTGGGGCCTCACTTCGGGCTCTCTGCCAGTTGTCACGGCCAACTGCTTAAGCAGTCACGGCCGTGACCCGCTCCAGAGGCCTCTACTGCCCATCGTCACGGCCAATGGCTTAATCCATCACGGCCGTGACCAAAAAAAAAAAAATTGCCCGACTCTGTCACGGCTCGTGACATAGACGTCACGGCCGTGACGTGTTCCAGAGGCTCACACTGCCTCGGGTCACGCCAAGACCTTCGAAGGTCACGGCCGTGACCCTCACGGATTTAAGGTAGAAAAAATCCATTTTTTCCTTCTTTTTCTCCCTCTTCTCTCCCTCTCTCTCGCGATTTTTTATATCTCCCACCAACACCACCACCCATAAATCACCATCATCCACCCTATCATCACCACCTTCGACAACGAACGCCGCCGTCGTCCTCCCTATACGGCGAATCATCACCTAAACCTCGACATCCGTCCTTAATCTCGTTAAAAATCCAAGGTATGAAAATCCCCTTTACCCTATTTCAAATTAAGATTGGGATCTCGCCAAATTCGTTAATCTTTGGTGTTAATATGATTCTATTTGTTCATTACATGATATATCTACTATTTGGTATGCTTAATTCGTTGAAATTAGTTGCAAATTTTCGGATTTTGATGACGAACCCTAATTTTCGAAATTGGGGCTTTTTGAATTGGGACCAATTTTGTGTTTGACTTCCTCTAATTATTGGTAGATACATGCTAGGAGCTCTTCAATCATGCTTAATTACGTGAATTGACGTTGAATTGCGACATGTTTACGAAGAACCCTAATTTCGATTTGGGGCTTTTCGAAATTAAGCCCAATTTCGTGTTCTTCGTGCTATTTTATGATGATTACATGCTATTGACATGTTGGGTATGCGTAATTTGTTGTTTTGGAACATTAATCTTGGATTTGATATGCTTACCCCAACTTGCCCGTGACGTGTTCGACAAAATGCCGCTTTGAACTTTTGCATGTGATCGAGACATGTCTCCTGTAATTATGTTGGTCGAGTCAGGTTGCTTGCGTTTATTTGCTATCTCTTGAACTCACATCTTTCCTTTCAGGTACTATGGGTAAAAGTCGATCCTCAGCCTCACGTGACCCGGCCTCGCGTTCGCCCGTTCGTCAAAGGCGACGCGGGCCCCCGCCGACAATGCTAGAAGCCATGTATCAGTTCACTGACGAGGCCCAGACGGCGCGATACACCAGGCTGAAGGGAATGGAGTTCATAGCCATGGACCAAATCGACCACGAGACGCTGGCGAAGCACCACATCGACCAGCAGGTTGCCCAGTACTTATCACTTAGTGGATGGAACACCTTCCTGGGCATCGACGAACCGGCATACAAGGAACTCACCCTGGAGTTCCTTGCCACGTTCTCCTACGACGAATACGGTGACAGCAAGCTCAGATTCCGGGCGTTCAATGAAGAGCAGATAGTGATGGACGACAACCTGTGCCGTGCACTTGGCGTACCACGTCCACACCCACACCAGCCCTACGCGACTTATTTCGATCAACCGGGCGGACGACAGGGTTGCTGGGCTGACATCGCCCGACCCGGCGAACCGGCATACAGCGCGAAGACGTCGAAGGCGTCTGCACTGAGGAGCCCAGGACTGCGCTACATTCACCGCCTCCTGACAACCTCGCTTACACCGAGGGGTGACTCACACGGAGCAGTCACCCTCCGCGACTTATTTTACCTGGCCAAGCTCCAGCGAGGCGAACGGGTCCATTTGGGGATGGCGGTGGCCCACGCCTTCAGCGCTCAGGCGGAAGCACGACGCAATGGGAAGATCGCTGTAGGACCACTCATCACCAAGGTGATCAAGGGATTAGGCTACTGGCCAGAGAATGCGCCCGAGATGGAGATCGTAGGCGGGCGCCACCCCGTGAACGAGGAGGTATTAGTGAAGATGAAGATGCTCGTGAAGGTGCCCACCTGGACTCGTGCCAACAAGGTGTACATCTGGCACAAGATGTATCGCGGCCAGACCGACCACGGGGCCGTCCCCGACGACCAGCTCTACCTCGAGGGTCCCCACCCAGTGGAGACAGACACGACAACTACAGGGCCCTTCTACTCATCCGGCTACCACCACGGCGAGTCATCCGGCATCGCCCGCTTCGCGTCTACAGCGGACCTTAAAGCACTGCGCCAGGACATGACGCGCATGAACGCCGACTCGCTACAGAGGGACGACGAGCTCCAACGATACAACGAAGAGACTCGGCGCCGACAGGAAGAGTACGAGAGCCAGAACGAGGAAGCCCACCGCCGTTACGACGCAGAGCTAGAGCGTTATAACCAGGCCCTTCAAGCCATGGACACGGCGCTCAAGTATTCCCAGCAATCGATGGCTTTCATGCGCCCGAGGCCACCATCACCACAGCCACCGCCGCCACCTCCTTAGTATCTCTTCTTTTTCCTTTATGACATTGCGTTTGCTTGCGTAGTCGCGTGTGTTTCATTTATGACATTGCGCTTATAACTATGTTTCTAATTAATCTTATGACTACTCTCTTTTCGTGTCTATTGCTCTCTAGCTAGCGCCAGGATACGCATAACGGATTACAACACGACCTTCACGCGCATAATAAACAACTACGACACGACCACGTCAGGGGAGTCCCGTTCTTTTAAACTCTTTTTCCTTCGCTTTTATCATTTTTACGTTGAGGACAACGTCTGACTTAAGTGTAGGGAGGGGAATTCAGTTTTAGAACTTACGTGAAAATTTTTAAATTTTTATGACGTGTCCGTGAGTCGTTGAGTTCATTGGAAAGGCATGAATTACTGAATCAGGCATGATTGTTTGCGCTTATCTCGAGTTGGTCTGCATTCTATGAAATTCTGTGAGCAATTAGGGCATGCATGACTGATTGAATCTTATCTGCCTGAATAGATATAGCACTGTTTTGAGAGATCCATACACATAACCCTGTTTCGTGTGAGAGTTTGAGCCTGACGAGCTCACGCTCATTTTTCTTGGTTGTGTGACGTGCCTAGTCTATATCTCTGTAGACCTTGCCTGTCTGATGCGTGTTGAAACTGTTTTGGTGTGTTAGTGTGAAAATGATGAGGGCATTAGGAATCAAGTCCAGGGCCAAAATTTTCTTAACCATGACGAACCCCATTAGTTAGTCACGTTGAGCCTGAGCCTATTCGTTGCTTACCCCGTATGTTATGAAATGCCCCTGACCCGAATAAGCCTCCAGAGATTTTATGAGCCTGAGTTGATTAGAATAAAGCAGAAGTCGAACTTGAAAGTTACTGTTCCAGTGTTTGATTTGATGTTCTTCTCTGCTATTCGTGAAATGACTCGTCCCTTACTTGACCGTTTTCTGAAATGACCCGATCCCTTGCATAAGCCTGCCCATAAACCTTTTGGCAAGATATAGGTTTTGGTAATAAGTATCCCTAGGTACACGGCATTCGCTGTGACGATGTATTCTTTGCGACAAAAGCCGAACCTTGATGTTTTTAGGAAATAAGGGCAGTGCACAAAAGTAGAGCGTAACTAAGGTGAAAGGGCAGAAAATGAAAGGAAACTGAGTTGAGAGGGTCGAGTAGAAAAGTCTAGGATTTCGGAGCGAGAACGTCGAGTCTTATGTTGGGACGTGTGACTGTCTGTTTGATCATGCTATATTCTCTGATAATTTTCGAGCACGTGTCCTAGCTCTAAGATTAAGTGGTCATTATTTATGCTTGCCGATTCATGATTGTTCGACCCGTTTTTTCCCAGAAAAGACCCTCAGATTTATACTTGCCCTTTGAATAGTAGAGATGCGATTAACTTGCAATTTTACGGTAGGGGTTGGACTAGTGCACGACTTGAGCGACTCATCTTATGCTACCCTATACATTTGAGTGAATTGAGTGAACCCTTGTGGGGTATAGGTCTCGATTTGCAGCGCTAGGGAAGCTCATGATTGATAAGTGCAGGTCATTAGTGTAATGTCCGTGATTGTTTACTTGATTTCATATCGTGCTTTCTATGCTTTGATGATAAATTGCGAACAATCATGCCGTTATCCTGATTGGATGCCTTTTCTGAACTCTAATTTACTTGAGGACAAGCAAATGCTTAAGTGTGGGGAGGTTTGATAAACGTATTTCAATGCGTTTATCATAGTATTTATTTGGGGTATAATAGAACCTTAGCAATGAATTCATGCATTTATTCGATATATTTACACTTGTTTTGTTGTTGAAGGAGCTTAGGACGAGTTTCGGGCGAAAAGGAGCGATAACGAGGCAAAACGGCGCAAAAAGGGGTAACACTGCCCTCGGTCACGGCCGTGACGCATAATGTGTCTGGCCGTGACGAGGGACAGAGGGCGGAGGCAATAACACTGACCACGGTCACGGCCGTGACGGACTTTGCACCAGACCGTGACACTCGGCAGAGAATCAGGACGAAGACACTGTCGGTCGTCACGGCCGTGACGACCCTTCCACCAAACCGTGACGCAAGGCAGAGACTGGCGCTGATGATGGTCACGGCCGTGACGTGCAATGCGCTTGGCCGTGACCTTCGACAGAAAGTGACGAGACGCGAGCGGTGTTGGTCACGCCCGTGACGGCCAATGTCCCAGGCCGTGACCGACACGGGAATCAGTATAAAAAGCCCAGATTCAATCCAGAAACGACACAACTTACCAGAGATTAACCCTAATCACTCTAGAGACGAAAATTAGCACAAAAGAACGCAGAATCGCATCCCGGAGCGCAAGAGACGGATCATCGACGAGATCACGCCAAATTTGACGTCGAACGAAGAATCTTCAACGCTCCCATCGTAGATCATCCGTATATCAAGAACATGAATTCTCCGCCTTTATCCTTTATTTCTTTCGTTGTTTTCTCGTCTATCATGCGTAGCTAAATCCCTTTTGTGTTTGGGATTAGATGAACGCTAGGATTAGTGGTACTTAAGACATGTTTATCGTGATTTGCGTATTCGGACTATTTATTGTTCTATGAAATTGCTTCTTCGCTTTAATATGTCTATGTGTTAAAGTGAATGTATGGAAAATCGTTTTGGGCGACAGCTAAACAACGATTAGGCCGTTCGTAGAAGATAGGATTCGAGTATAGGGCGAAAGCAAATACTCGATCCTCGCTATTAGTAATTACTGAATTTTAGATTCCCACGAGCGTTTAGGGCGACATCAAATTCGCGAGTGGGTAGAAAAATTACTGCGATTTAGTCAAGAATCACGTAGGCACGATATTTCATTGTCTTAGGCGATCACACCTAGCGGGATTCGAATCCCGAGCACATCTTTATCATCTGAAACTTCATATCAGTTCTAAGCGTGTTCTTTGAATCTCTAGTTGATTTAGGAGCGATCTGTTAGGTTAAGTCGTCAAACAATTTGCGTATTTTATTTAGGTTAAATATCGAGTCGATAGGTCATTACTAGTATTTGATTTATTCCTCGTGTTCGATACTCGTTTACTCACTTTACTGCACTACAAACGATAGGTCCACTACCTATCGCACGTCGGTGATAGTAATTTAGTATTCGTTTTAATTATTACTTGTCGCACTTTTCATTCACACACCACGTGTCGATCATAAGATTAGTGAGCTTAGTAAGGATTTCGATGCCTGTCAAGCCGCTAAACTAACCGTGGAAAATAATTATGCTCTCCTAGGTGAGGAACGCAAGAAACTATATGCCAAAGTAAAGAAATCAGACGATATAGTTACGCGTAGGGGACAATCCGAACAGACGATATTTTTGAACAAGCCCAAGGATATCGAGTTCTATAATCCTATAGAAGGCATAGGTTTCACTAACCCGTGTGCTTTACAAAAGAAAGAAATATACGATGTTAAACACATGGGCTTAGGAATAACCTCTCTTAGAAGTTTTACTGAATCGTCTTATGAAAATACTTTCGATTCATCCATTAGACAAGGTCCACATGGTCCAGAAATCCCCTTTGACTACAAAGAACTAAATGAAAGGGACAAAAATAGGAAAGAAACTCTAACAACTGTCTGCAATTTAGTTCAAATTCTACCTCGTGTCTCTCAAAACACCACGAGGAAGTTAAAACCGTTAATTATAAAAATTCTCTCTACAAACCCCCTATCATAAAACAGATAGAGGAGTCACAGGCAAAGTTAGAAAAAGAACGAAAGAATTTAGAAAAAATTCTTTAAGGAGATGGAAAATCTCAAGGCTTCCTCGTCCTCCCAAACTACCTCTCACGCTATTACAAAAAGCGTGAAAAATGAAAAAACGCCTTTGAAAGATAAAAATTGTAAAAATAATTCTGTTAAAAGTGCTATGACTAATTTTACTTCACCTACGTCTACAGGGAGCGTAGCGTCAGCACTAAAAACAAAGGCGAGAGTGTCTAGCACTAAGATAAAGAAGGAGCCATTAGATTTAAATGTTTCTGAACATGCTACTCCTTCTGTTACAATAAAAGTCACTCTTAGAAATAAAAGAGCTATTTCCACTTTTAAGATAGTTGCTTCTACTTATTCACTTCAGCCGATTACCTTTAGAAGCACCAACTTCGAAATAGGCTCTACGTCAAAATTAATCATTCTGAAACAAATGCCACAAGGAAGACTCGTAGGAAACAAGATCCAGCCATAAAGAAAGCTTATGGTGCCGTACATGACTGTACTCACCTAAGGTATCCCGTAGAAACTAAATCCCCCAAGCACCTTAGGAGACTATCACAAGAAAAGATCTTTTCCTCAGTCAAACCCTCCAAAGCATTTGTACGTGCTGAAATTAACCTTCCTTGTAAGGTTCAACCCAAATGGGTTCCTAAAAATCTCCGCCTAGGACGACAAAAGCCAAAAGGGCCAAGTCTCCTATAGAGGCAAAACCCAAACCCACTTTTTCAAAAGTGCAATGGGTTATTAAGACTCTTCCAAAAATAGATTTAGGAGTCATATCTGAACTCAAAACAAAATCTGCTAATCCGAGAGGACCCATGCTTAAGTGGGTACCTAAAGCTCTCTAAATTGTTTTTGCAGATCCATCATGTGTGGTACTTCGACTCTGGTTGCTCCACACACATGACTGGTAATCAAGAGCTGCTTAGCAACTACAAAGACCGACCAAACGGCAAAGCCAGATTTGGGAACAACGATTCAGCCCCGATTCTAGGACTTGGGGATATCATTATGAAGAATCTGACCGTCAAAGATGTCTCATACGTCGAAGGCATCCGCCATAACTTGTTCAGCATAGGCCAATTCTGTGACAAAGGCTTCCAGGTGGTCTTCCATGCTGACCGGTGCAGAATTTTGGATAGTCAGGACACAGAACTCCTTCAACGACTTCAGAGATCCAATCTTTACACGATCAACCTGACGTCTGTGCGGCCGTCGACAGCTGTATGCCTCATTTCTCATATTGATGTACAAAGGAACAGCCTATGGCATCAACGACTGTCTCATCTAAACATGAAGCTCTCCAACGTCTTTCTACGAAAAAGTTGGTTCACGGTCTTCCAACTATACAACTACAAAGGGCGCATCACTGTTTGGCATGTCACCACGTCAAGCAAATTGCGTCTAGTTCTCGACCATTGGAACTAATTCACATGGATCTCTGTCCGATGCAGACTCAGAGTATCAATGGAAGAAAGTATGTCCTAGTGATTGTAGATGACTATTCTCGCTACACGTGGACAAAGTTCCTCCGAACGAAAGATGAGACTGGTGACTCGATTATCAATTTTGTGAACACAACTCAAAATCTGCTGCAACAGACTATTCAAGTTGTTCGAACAGACAACGGCACTGAGTTCAAGAACAATCAGTGAGTTTTATCAGAAACTTGGAATAAGTCAACAATTTTAAGCCGCCAAAACACCTCAAAAAAATGGGGTCGTTGAAAGGAAAAATCGAACACTAGTGGAAGCCGCTCGTACAATGCTGATCCAATCGGGACTTCCACACTTTCTATGGGCTGAAGCAGTCAATACCGCTTGTTTTACTCAAAACAGGACAGTGGTTCACAAACGGTTCAACAAGACTCCGTACGAGATTGTGAATAATAGAGTGCCCAACATCTCTTTCCTTAAAGTCTTCGGGTGCAAGTGCTTTGTGGCGAACGACCGAGAGCAACGTGCAAAGTTAGACCCTAAAGCATTCGAAGCTACATTTGTCAGGTATTCTTCAACATCAAAAGCGTACCGAGTATACATCAAGTACAACCGAACTATTAAGGAAAGCTATAATGTCACTTTCCACGAAGTGGCAGATATGGCTTCTGGTCAATTCAGTCCAGGACCCGTGCCTAACCCGATGGTTCCTGCTCAATTCAGCTCAGGACCCGTTCTCAACCTGTTGGCTTCTGAAGATAACATTTCAGAACCCGTAATGACTGGTGTGTTGGCACAAAACCAACAGAAGATGGCAACAACTTCAGGATCAATGTTAGACGAAGCAACGAGACTTGCAATAGACGACTTGGATTCTCTATTCGAACCGGTATATCGGTCATACACGACTACACCTACAATGGATTCTCTACCGAACGAGACCGACGTACCAAGTTCATCTCACACCTCTACCCCACCCGATTCAGAATTGCCACAGAACACCGAAGAACCTACAGTGGTCATCGAGGAAGTATCATCAGAGACGATCAATCCAAGTGCAGTATTGGAACTTCCTCAGACAAATGACAAATCGGAGACTATAGGCAATTTAGATCCACAGATGGCTGACACATCGACTTCAGCCTTGCCTCATGAGCGCAAGTGGACGAGAGGCCACTCGGTTGATCAGATAATTGGCGATCCTTCGGTTGGTGTGAGGAAACGTCGTCAACACAGTCTTTTCAGTTGCTTCCTGAGCCAAAACGAGCCTACCAAAGTAGCAGACGCACTTTGAGACCCGGATTGGACAATTGCAATGCCAGAGGAAATCAATCAATTCGAACGTCTTCAAGTGTGGACCTTGGTACCCCGTCCACATGGAAAAACAGTGGTCGGAACAAAATGGGTTTTCAAGAATAAGAAAAATGAAGATGGTGAAGTGATCCGGAACAAAGCAAGGCGAGTTGCAAAGGGATACAATCAACAGGAAGGCATCGACTACGACGAGACTTATGCTCATGTTGCCCGTATCGAAGCTATCCGCCTCCTGCTGGCTTATGCGGCTCACAAATACTTCAAAGTCTATCAGATGGATGTTAAAACCGCCTTTCTCAACGGCGTGTTGAAAGAAGAAGTCTACGTCGCTCAGCCGGAAGGTTTTCATTGATCAAGAACATCCCGATCATGTCTATCGTTTGGACAAAGCTCTCTATGGACTAAAACAAGCCCCACGTGCTTGGTACGATGTCCAGAGTGATTTCCTCGTGAAGTCTGGATTCATACGAGGATCGACAGACACAACCCTCTTCATTAAATGGCATGACAAAGATCTGATGGTCTTCCAAGTATACGTCGACGACATCATCTTCGGATCAACAAATCCTCGGCTCTGCCAGAAGTTTGGAGATCTCATGAAGAGCAAATTCGAGATGAGTCACATGGGAGAGATGCAATTTTTCTTAGGCCTTCAAGTCAGGCAGCTCAATGATGGAATCATCAGTCAGACAAAATACATCAAGGATATTCTGAAGAAGTTTCATCAAGACCAGAGCAAGCCTCTCAGCACTCCTATGTCACCAAGCTGCAAGTTGGATGCCGATTCCTCTGGTAAATCGGTCGACATCACACTGTATCGCAGTATTATTGGATCTTTTCTCTACCTCACTTCGAGTCGGCCGGATATCATGTTTGCCACCTGCTTATGTGCCCGTTTTCAAGCCGATCCCAAAGAATCCCATATGCTCGTGGTCAAAAGAATTTTACGCTACATTTAATGGCACGTCTACCCTTGGCCTATGGTATCCAAAGGGTACGAATTTTAAACTATCGGCTACACTGACGCTGACTATGCAGGTTGCCGAATGGACAGGAAAAGCACGTCCGGTGGCGCTCAATTTCTAGGCGAAAAGCTGGTTTGCTGGTCATCCAAAAAGCAGAACTGTGTGTCCACTTCAACGGCCGAAGCAGAATACGTAGCTGCCGCCAGCTGTTGCTCACAGATGCTGTGGATGCGGACACAATCTAAATAATATACCCATATATAGTGATAGTCAGAGTGCAATCGCCATTACTTGCAATCCTGTTCATCATTCACGCACAAAACACATAGACATTAGATATCATTTTATCAAAGCACGTAGAAAAAGGCACGATAGAGATGTACATTGTGAACACGGAGTTTCAACTAGCCGACATTCTATGCTTATTTGTCCTTATTGTAACGACTCAACTTCCTAAATACGTATTTTGGCGGATTTTCGCAGCGTAAGCAGCGGAAAGCCCATTTATTTAGAACTTTTAAAACATAATAATACAAATACGTTAAATGTCTAAATCCATAGGTCCAAAACCAAACACATTTCTATTCATTGGGCCAAAGCCCAAGAAGTCCTAGCCCAAATTTAAAAACACGGAACATAAACTCGTTTCACAGGTCGCGTCCCATGTACTGCGCCGCCCTCAAAAGTCCGTGGAGTCACCGCCATCAGCCGCTTAGTCGTGACGTTTCTCAACGTCCGACTCGTTCATACCTACACACGTAAACCCTGAGCTTTTGCCCAGTAGATGAAAATATGCAAGAATGCAAATGTTCTCACTCGACTCCCATCCCGACACATCTCACAAAATGCACGCTCGACTCTTTTCTCATATCTCATCTCAACTCATCTCATCACATCACATCAGGGCCCGAGGCTTAGGACTAAAGGCAACACGCGCGCAGGGGTCAGTAGCTCGGGAGGCCCCACTCCCCACAAGGGTCAGTAGCTCGGGAGGCCCACTCCCCACATCTCAGTCATATAGTGCGCCTTAGTCCTAACCTCACTATTCATACAATTCGACGACCATCACTCGGTCATAAACTACCCAACTCAAAATCAGTATAAATATTACCGTGACTTTGCACGATCCTCTCCCCTCGTAACACGTGTATGCAAATGTCGTGCAAGTAAAATGCAACACATAAAAATGCAAATATCTATATCACGTATCGGCCCGAGGTATCAGCTCGGTCCGATTCGAAAACTATCGTACTCTAAATAATCGGGCCCAAAGCCCGCGTTCCGAATTTCTCAGCCCGAAAGCTTACTCATAGAACTCTCCCTCCGAATTTCACTAAGGGTTCAAAATTTAATTATTTTCACTTTTAAGTCCCAATTTTTGAAATAATACTTAAATTCTTAATTTAGAAATATTTTTCCGAATTTATCTTAAAACCCCACAATCTCATAATTTTACTTTTAAGGATGCAAATTTGAAAATTTTAACTTAAAATCCGAAAATCTTTGAAAATTATAAAATGACCCGAAAATTATTCTCAAAATTTAGTTAACACCCAAAAATTTTCTCAAATTCACAAAACTGCCGCGGATTTTAAAATTTCAGTTTAAGTCCCTTAAATTTTCAGAAATTACAAATCTGCCCGGATTTTAAAATTTACAGATTTGTCCCAAATTTTTTTAGAAATTTCAGATTTTTAGAAATTATTTTTTTAATGTTTATTTAACCCCTCGGAGATTCTAAAAATTGCACAAAAACCCTATTTGAGTTTTTTTTTTACATTTATTTAACTCCTTGGAGATTTCGAAAATAGCACAAAGGCCCCAACCGATTTTAAAAATATTTATTAAGCACCTCGGAAATTCTTAAAATTGGTCTAAGGCCCCAATCGACTTTTAAATATATTTATTTAACACCTCGGAAATTCTGAAAATTTCTCCAATGCCCCAATCGACTTTAAACTATTTGTTTAACACCTCGAAAACTTCTGAAAATTATAACGTGACCCTAACCGAGATTTAGAATATTTATTTAATACCCTAAACCTCTGAAATTACACAAATGACCCAACCTAGTTTTAGTATATTTATTTTAGACCTTTGAATTAAAAGAAACCCTAGAAAACCCTAATTTATACTAATACCCTTATTTGCTCCTAAATCTCATAATTTTCAATCTTCCTACCTAAACTCCGAACATTTTACGACCTAAACGCAAGTAGCATGATAATTGAACGGCATAGAATGGTGACGACACACAAGTATTCACATAGCAAGCATGAGATCACGTTCGAGCATCTATTAGCTTGTAAATCACAAATTTCATACGATCACGTTACTATGCAACACGTAGAAATCAAGAGTTAAAAAAATGTTTACGCGTGTAGGTGATCTTCACCTACCTTACGTCCGTAGAGAGCTACGTTACGGGTTATTTTTGCGTGATCCCGACCCAAGAATTTTGATCCCGAGCTCCTCCACGTGTTCGCGGGTTTATTATTATTATTCTTTCTTTTTTCTCCTAACTCTTCCTCTCTTCCTCTATTTATAGATGTCCTCATAGAGTATTAGGTGATTAGGTTTTGATTTTTAGGTATTTAGTTGGTTTTTATTTTACATTAGGTGATTAGGTTTTTGTTTTTAGGTGATTAGGTTTTGGTGTGTTGTTTAGGTGATGATAAGGCCATTTTAATTTAATTATTATTATTATTATTTTATTTCATTTTATTTTATTTTCGGTCCCCCCTTTTAATATTTTATTTATTATTGTTATAATTATTATTAGTATTATTATTTTATATTATTGGGCCAAAATTTCTAACCTCTAATCTATCTCTCACACTCGGACCATTATTCTTCATTTGGCCCATAATTATTTTCGGCCCATTTAAAAAATTTGGGCCAAATTGTAAATTCTTGTCCCAATTCAAGAAGAAATTGGATCTTGTTCGAAAATAAATTTTGAAATTTCGAACATAAGTGAAATAATCCCGTATTAAATTTTTTACGGGTATTACATCCTTCCCCCCTTACAAGAATTTCGTCCCCGAAATTACATCGAAAGAAATAATTCGGGATAACGATTTTTCATGTCGTCCTCTCGCTCCCATGTGGCTTCTTCAATCGCCTGGTTTCGCCACAACACCTTGACTAGCGGAATGTTCTTGTTCCGAAGTCGGTTTACTTCGTGCATTAGAATCTCTACCGGTTCTTCTTCGTAGCTCAGATTCCGGTTTGAGCTATTGGAAACGAGATTCATTTTCCCAGCACGTGATTGGGTTTGCGACGTATTTACGTAAACTCGATACGTGAAACACGTCGTGGACTTTGGCTAACGAAGTCGGTAGTTCTAGTTGGTACGCAACTTCCCCTACTCTCGAGTATTTTGAAAGGGCCAATGTACCTTGGGCTCAATTTGCCCTTTTCCCCGAATCGCTTCACGCCTCTCATTGGTGAATTTTTATTTTTATTTTTATTTATTTTTTTTAAGGCATGATCACCTTCGTTGTATTACAACAGCCCGCGTATCTTGTCTGCATGACTCTGCTGACGACTTTGGGCCGTTTGCATTCTCTCCCGTATTTTTTTTTCCACAGCTTTAGTAATTTCACGAATCATTGCAGGACCACTCGCCGATTTCATCCCAATGAATTGGGGATCAACATTTACGCTCGTTCAAAGCTTCGTAAGGCGTAATCCCGATCGTGGTTTGATAACTGTTGTTATAGGAAAGCTCTATTAGTGGAAGGTATTCGCTCTGCCTGGAAATCCAGATTGCACGTTCTCAATATATCTTCGAGCGTCTGGATTGTTCTCTCAGGCTGTTCGTACTTCTGAGGGTGATCTGTCGTGTTGAAGGACAGTTTCATCCTCATGGCCTTTTGTAATCTCACCCAGAATTGGGACAGAATCCTCGAATCCCGATCTGAGACGATTGAAATCGGGATCACACGGAGCCTCACAATTTTTTTGTTATGTACAGCTCTGCGTACTTCTCCATGGAACAAGTTTGATTGTTTGGCAGGAAATGGGCTGATTTAGTCAATCTGTCCACGATCACCCAGATTGCATCATAACCCTTTACGATTTTTTTATTTTTTATTTTTATTTTTTTTTGCCTCAAGAATTCGATCTAACCGTGTTGGCTTCAATGTTAACGCTGCTAGTTTTATTTTGATCTTCCCGAAATTGATTATTTCCACTCCGATTTGGCACAGGTTCGTATTAACTGATTTACGGCTCAAAGCTTCTACGACTACGTTAGCTTTTCCTGGGTAATAATTTATCACACAATCGTAGTATTTTGCTAACTCGAACCATCGTTTTTGCCTCATGTTTAACTCCTTATGCGGGAAGAAGTACTTTGGGCTTTTATGGTCTGTTAAAATCTCGCATCGTTCTCTGTATAGATAATGTCGCCAGATTTTCAGGGCAAACACCACGGCAGCGAGTTCCAAATCGTGTGGAGGTAATTTTTCTCGTAGTTGAGCTTCCGGGAGGCATCCGTAATTACCTTCCCGTTCTGCGTCAACACACACCTCAAGCCATTTTTTTTTTGAGGCATCACTGTATAACGAAAATCTTTCGATACCAGAGGGTATTGTAAGAACAGAAACTGTTGTCAATCGTTTCTTCAACTCCTGGAAGTTTTCTTCACATCCTTTCGTCCACTTAAATGGAACGTTCTTCATAAGTTAAGTCTGGCTTTCTTCACCGTTATTGTCACGATGAGCAGCTGCCGTTGGATCCAAGATGGCGCGCGATCTAATGGTCCGGATTTGAAGGCTGAAGATTTAATTATGTTCCTAGGATATCGCACGAAAAGATCGATGGGTGAGATGTTTAAGAAGTGAAAGAATCGGATAGTGAATCGTGAGCATTGGATCAAAAATCGGACGGATGATAGTGAAGGTGCTATTTCGCTTACAGAGTCGCATGCGATTCTTGCTCTAACACGCAGAAATGCAATACCACATGGCGACTTGTGGAGCGTTCGATTGGATAAAATGGACGGTGAAGATAGATCGCTAATTCACGCTTAAAACATGCTTTCTATCTTATTAATGTCGGATTTCCAGTTCACTTTCTCGAGCATGTAACTTCTTTTAGAGTGAAAATCATCGTGAGGTGAAAACACGAGAGTTGTAGAAGAGATAGAGATCTGTAACTTCCGTGTTGTGATCAATAAGAAAGGAAGCTTGGTTGATCCGTGGACATAGACTGAAGTTCAGCCGATTTTGTGCGTTAGTTCGCCGTAATTTCATTGATGCGACAGAGTCTATGCAGTGCATGTAAATACGGCATTTATTTAAACGTGAGCACAATTTCTTTGTCGCAATGGACATCAACATCTTTCTTCGAGATTTTTGGATTGGATTTTGGTGATAAAAGTCCAATGTGATTTTCTTCTTGTGCGTGATCTCTCAAATCAAGATTACGGCGTTCGAAGAAAAATCTGATCTCGAAATTTATGAAGTTTATCTTTATACGGCGTTCGAAGGATACTCGAAATTAATGCTGATTATCCTTCGCTTCACTCACGCCTATAAATAGGTACTTGATGCACGCTATTTTGCACCACAACACAATTCTCTCCAACCACATCATTTAATTTTCGCAATGTATAATCTTGGAGGAAATGCGGATCGCAAGAATGCAAATGTTCTCACTCGACTCCCATCCCGACACATCTCACAAAATGCACGCTCGACTCTTTTCTCATATCTCATCTCAACTCATCTCATCACATCACATCAGGGCCCGAGGCTTAGGACTAAAGGCAACACGCGCGCAGGGGTCAGTAGCTCGGGAGGCCCCACTCCCCACAAGGGTCAGTAGCTCGGGAGGCCCACTCCCCACATCTCAGTCATATAGTGCGCCTTAGTCCTAACCTCACTATTCATACAATTCGACGACCATCACTCGGTCATAAACTACCCAACTCAAAATCAGTATAAATATTACCGTGACTTTGCACGATCCTCTCCCCTCGTAACACGTGTATGCAAATGTCGTGCAAGTAAAATGCAACACATAAAAATGCAAATATCTATATCACGTATCGGCCCGAGGTATCAGCTCGGTCCGATTCGAAAACTATCGTACTCTAAATAATCGGGCCCAAAGCCCGCGTTCCGAATTTCTCAGCCCGAAAGCTTACTCATAGAACTCTCCCTCCGAATTTCACTAAGGGTTCAAAATTTAATTATTTTCACTGTCCCAAATTTTTGAAAATTACCCAAAGGACCCCAATTATTTATTCCGAATTTTAAATATGTCCTAAAAACTTTATATTTCTTTAAAAATATCCCCTATTCGGAATTTTACAACACAGACTCCCTGGATTTTGTAAAATTTCGATCAAGTTCCAAAATTTAAAAAAAAAAAAAAAACTATTTTATACGGCTTTGCGACAGTTTCGGATTTCTCAATGATCACAAGGTAAACGATGTCCAATGGACCTGAAATTTTAACCACAGATAAAGGACTTGCAAATCTTAATTCTGTTCAAAGGAATTTTTAATCTGAAGTCTAGATTGTGAGATATGAATTTTTGAACCTCTTGGCCGAAATGGATAAAGAAAACCCTAATTCTCCCCAAGTTTTGCTCTATCCTCTTAATCTAAAGTCCTCTATCCCTATTACCAAATATTCATAGTTCTAAAAATACTCAATTTCGTGCTCCCTAAGCTAACCAACGAAAATTTCAAGCAAGCAAATTATTATTATCAACTTTACGTAAATACGTTGCGAACCCAAATCAGGTGCTGAGAAGCGAATCACTTCATCAACAATTGAAGACGGACTTGAGCTATGGAGAAAGGCCGGTGGAAATTTTGATGTACGAGGTGAAACGCCTTCGAAATAGTAACATACCCCTCGTGAAGGTCTTGTGGCCGAAACCGAGTATTGGAAGAAGCCATTTGGAAACGAGAAAAGGCGAAATGAGAAAGAAGTACCCTGAATTATTTTCCACCCTGAATTATTTTCCATACTTTAATTTCGGGGACGAAATTCTTGTAAGGGGGGAGAATGTAATACCCGTAAAATTTAATACGGATTATTTCAATAATATTCGAAATGTGCGAAATCATTTTCGAGACGAGCCCAAAATTTACAACTGGGCCCGAAAAATTCAAATGGACCAAAATAAAAGGTTGGGAGTTGGGTCCTTTAATAAAATTTAACTGGGCCGAAAACAAAAAGTGAAAGTCCAAATAAAAAAATAATAATAATAATAATAATAAAAATTATGGACGAAATAAAAAAAAATCATAATGGCCAAAAATCTATTTAAAGGCCTAATAAATATAATAATACCTCCATGTGAGTTTGAAGACAAGATCTAAACCTAATGCCACCTTATAAATACATGGAGACAATCTAATCACCTAATGCCTTAGTAAGTGAATCAAATACATCTAATACACCTAATGAGACAAGACCTAATACAACTAATACACCTAATATACCTCATAAGGACATAAATGAAATAAAAAAAAGAATAATGGGGAGGTGGAGAGGAGAACGTGAGGGAGAGGAAAGGAAAGAAGAAGAGAGAAAGGAAAGAAAAAAAAAGAGAGAAAGAAGAGAAGGAGAAGAGGGAGAAGCTCGTGGACGAGGAGGAGCTCGGGATCGAAACTCTAGGGTCGGGATCACACGTAACAACCCGTTACGTAGCTCTCTACGGATTAAGGTAGGTGAAGATCACCTACATACGTAAACAATATTAGGATTTGTGAAGTTTACGTGTTTTGCATGTTATTCATCGAATTTTTCGTGTGTATGTGATAATAATAATTTGCTTGCTTGAAATTTTCGTTGGTTAGCTTAGGGAGCACGAAATTGAGTATTTTTAGAACTATGAATATTTGGTAATAGGGATAGAGGACTTTAGATTAAGAGGATAGAGCAAAACTTGGGGAGAATTAGGGTTTTCTAGGGTTTTCTTTATCCATTTCGGCCAAGAGGTTCAAAAATTCATATCTCACAATCTAGACTTCAAATTAAAAATTCCTTTGAACAGAATTAAGATTTGCAAGTCCTTTATCTGTGGTTAAAATGTCAGGTCCATCGGACATCGTTTACCTTGTGATCATTGAGAAATCCGAAACTGTCGCAAAGCCGTATAAAATAGTTTTTTTTTTTTTTTAAATTTTGGAACTTGATCGAAATTTTACAAAATCCAGGGAGTCTGTGTTGTAAAATTCCGAATAGGGGATATTTTTAAAGAAATCTAAAGTTTTTACGACATATTTAAAATTCGGAATAAATAATTGGGGTCCTTTGGGTAATTTTCAAAATTTTGGGACTAGATTGAAAAGTTTCAAAAATCTGGTGGCTGAGAATGTAAAATTGGGACAGGGAGATTTTTGAAGAAATATAAAGATTTTGGGGCAGATTTGAAATTCGGAATAAATATTGGGGTCCTTTGTGTAATTTTAAAAAATTTCGGGACTAGATTGGAAAGTTTTAAATCTGGGGGGCTGAGAATGTAAAATCCCAACAAGGGAGAATTTTAAAGAAATATAGATCTTTCGAGGCAGATCTGAAATTTTTAAAGATTAGGGGCAGATCTGAAACTTAGGAAAATTTTCGGATCCTTAAAAGTAAACTATGAAATTTTGGGGTTTTAAATGCAAAAATTTAGAAAGATATGTTTAAATTAGAAATTTAAGTGATATTTTGAAAGTTGGACAATAGAATTTTAATATATATTAAATTAGGGACAAAATTTGAAATTAGGGTGTTAAAGTGAAAAGAATTAACTTTTGGGAACTCTTAGTGAAATTTTGGAGGTTTCGGGCCGAGTAATTCGGGGCTTTGGGCCCGATTATTTAGTGTGCGGTAGTTTTCGGATCGGGCCAAGCTGATACCTCGGACCGATACGTGATACGTGATATGAAGATTTGCATTTTTATGTATTGCATTTTACTTGCACGACATTTGCATACACGTGTTACGAGGGGAGAGAATCGTGCGTAGTCACGGTGACATTGTATAGTGTTGATGAGTGGGGTAGTTTATGACCGAGTGATGGTTGTCGAATGGTATGAGTTGAGGTTAGGACTAAGGCGCACTATATGATTGAGATGTGGGGAGTGGGCCTCCCGAGCTACGGACCCCTGCGCGCGCGTGTTGCCTTTAGTTCCTAAGCTTCGGGCCCTGATTGTGATGAGATGAGTTGAGTTGATTATGAGATATGATAAAAGAGTCGAGCGTGCATTTTGCGAGATGTGTCGAGTTGGGATGTGAGAGCATTTGCATTCATGCATATTTTCATCTACTGGGCAAAAGCTCAGGGTTTACGTGTGTAGGTAAGACGGCTGATGGCGGTGATTCCACGGACTTTTGAGGGCGGCGCAGTACATGGTACGCGACCTGTGGAACGAGTTTATGTTTCGTGTTTTTAAATTTGGGCTTGGACTTATTGGGCTTCGGCCAAATGAATCAAAATGTGTTTGGGTTTGAACTTATGGATTTAGACGTCGAACGTATTTGTAGTATTATATTTTAAAAGTTTTAACTAAATGGGTTTTCCGCTGCTTACGCTGCGAAAATCCGTCAAAATACGTATCTAGGAAGTTGGGTCGTTACAGGAATTTTATTAAATGGGCTTTCCGCTGCTTACGCTGCGTAAAACCCGCCAAAAATACGTATTTAAGAAGTAGGGTCGTTATAGGTGGTATCAGAGCGCTAGGTTTTAGGTTCTGTAGACCGTCCATGTACTGCCGCTCAAAAGCCGGGAGGATCAGCCTACGTTCGTAAGTTTTATACTATTACGTGAATATATCTAAATGCTTATGTGTTTTTTTTTTTGTGCTTTTCTATGTTATGTGAACTTGTAGACTCTTAGAAAATGAGGACACGATCGGGAAATGGGAATGATGGAGAGCCCAGTCGTCGGCATGGATCTGAATCCCCGACTCGTGAGAACAACACACGTGAGAACGATACCATCCGTTGTTTGACTGAGCTGATCCAGCAACAGGCTGCTCAAATCCACGATCTAATCAATTTCCGGAGCTCATCTGAGCACCGATCCTCTCCATATCCTAACCGTGTGGAAATTATCGGGGAAAGGTTTCGTAAACTGAATCCCCCGACTTTTGAGCAAGCTACCGATCCTTCGATGGCAGAAGACTGGATCCGAACCATTGAAGATATGTTCGTATACGGTCGGGTGCCAGGGAACGAACAAGTTCTCTGTGCCGTTTCGATGTTACGAGGAAGTGCACGATTTTGGTGGGATACCATCAAAATCCTTAATGACCCCGCTACGATGCCATGGGATAGATTCAAAGAGCTGTTCTTCGAAAAATACTTCTCAGCCCACGAGCAAGCACAACGAATGAACGAATTCATCAACCTCCGACAAGGAAGGATGACGGTGCCGGAATACGTTCGTAAATTCGAAGAGCTATCTCGCTTCGCTCCACACATGGTAGCTACTGATGCATTAAAGGTGGCTCGTTTCATGGTGGGCCTCAGACCCGAGATTTACCGTGACGTAAGCATGTCGGGTATCCCGGGTGTGCACTTCACACAAGTGGCCGAACGAGCCATCATTGCGGAGCAAGCAGAGGCTCAGATCGTGGCGGCGCAAGAAGCAAGGAAGAGAACGGAGAGTCAGCAGGGAGGTGGAGGTGACCGAAAGAGACCATTCTTCGGGAAAGGCCCTAACCAAGGAGGTCGCTCGGGACCATCTAATTGGCGACCGAGGCCGAACCAGGGACCACCCAGCGTTCCGAACCGATCTTCATACAACGCACCACAGTGTCAACAATGTGGGCGTAATCACGTCGGTGTCTGCTTTGGAGTTGGATACAACCCCAATGTCGTCTGCTATCTCTGCGGGAAACAGGGACATTATGCACGAGCCTGCGACCAACCCAGGAACGCGACTCAGACGCTTGCACGACCGCCACTGGTTCCGGCTCGAGCGTTTGCAATGATCAATGAAGGGGCGGAGGCGCTATCACCACCGGCTCCAGCTCGAGTGTTTGCATTGACTAATGAAGGGGGGGAGGCGCTACCACCACCGATTCCAGCACGGGTGTTCACATTAACCAATGAAGAGGCAGAGGCGAATCCTACAGTGGTGACCGGTACGTTACAAATTTACGACGTGCCTACTTCCGTGTTGTTTGATTCTGGAGCCACGCACTCGTTTGTGTCGGCCAAATATGTGACCAAGGTAGTCATCTCTCCTACCTTATCTGATTACAACTACGTAGTAACCCTACCACACGGGGATCCAACTCGAACTAATTTAGTGTTGGAGAAATGTCCCGTGACGATCGAAGGAAGGAGTTTGAGCGTAGATCTAATTGTGATCCCGATGAACGACTACGACGTTATCTTCGGAATGGATTGGCTCTCGAAATACGGGGCCATAATCGATTGCCGGAAGAAGATGGTGGCGTTCCAAATTCCTGAAGATGAAATGTTCACGTTTGTGGGAGCGAAGGAGAAGAGCAAAATCCATCAAATTTCTGCCTTAAAAGCCCAACGACTCCTGAATTCGGGATGTGAGTCTTTTCTCCTATTTGCAATAAAGACCGACGAATCACCTCAACCGAAATTAAAAGACGTACCCGTTGCAAATGAATTTCCCGACGTATTTCCCGACGATCTCCCGGGACTACCTCCTAATCGAGAACTCCAATTCGCGATCGAACTAACTCGAGGAGCAGCACCGTTCTCTAAGACTCCATACCGTTTAGCACCAAGCGAACTACGAGAGTTAAAAGAGCAACTTGACGAGCTATTGCAGAAAGGATTTATTCAGCCCAGTTTCTCGCCTTGGGGAGCACCGGTCCTGTTCGTTCGTAAGAAAGACGGGTCAATGAGACTTTGTATCGACTACCGAGAGCTGAATAAACTGACGATCAAAAACAAATACCCGCTGCCCAGAATTGACGATCTGTTCGATCAGCTACAAGGAGCGTCTATATTTTCCAAAATTGATTTACTATCGGGATACCATCAGCTGAAGGTTCGGGAAGCCGACGCTCCAAAAACAGCGTTCAATACGAGGTATGGCCACTATGAATTTTTGGTTATGCCTTTCGGGTTGACGAACGCTCCAGCGGTATTTATGGACCTAATGCACCGGGTCTTCAAAAATTTCCTCGACCACTTCGTAATCATCTTTATAGATGATATCCTCGTTTATTCTAAAACGAAGGAGGAACACGACGCTCATTTACGAACGGTTCTCGGAATTCTTCGGGAAAAGCAACTCTACGCCAAATTCAAGAAATGTGAATTTTTGGCTCACGCAAGTGGCCTTTCTGGGACACATTGTCTCCGGAAACGGGATTTCAGTGGACCCAGCAAAATCGAAGCCGTAAGCGATTGGCCACGACCAACCAGTCCCACGGAGGTCAGGAGTTTTCTCGGGCTTGCTGGATACTACCGAAAGTTCATTAAGGACTTTTCCAGCATTGCCTCGACACTCACGAACCTGACGAAGAAGAATGTCCCATTCAAGTGGACGGAAGCATGCGAGCAAAGCTTCCAGGAGCTGAAGAAACGATTGACAACGGCTCCAGTCCTTACGATTCCCTCCGGTACCGAAGGCTTTTCGGTGTACAGTGATGCCTCAAAGATTGGCTTGGGGTGCGTGCTGATGCAGAACGGGAAGGTAATTGCGTATTCCCTCCCGACAGTTGAAACCTTATGAGAAGAATTACCCCACGCACGATCTCGAACTCGCAGTAGTTGTGTTCGCCCTAAAAATCTGGCGTCATTATCTCTACGGGGAACGGTGCGAGATCTACACCGACCATAAGAGCCTGAAATACTTCTTTACCCAGAAGGAGTTGAATATGAGGCAACGACGTTGGTTGGAGCTTGTTAAAGACTACGATTGCGTGATCAACTATCATCCCGGCAAAGCAAACGTAGTTGCCGACGCATTGAGTCGAAAGGCGGTGAACACGGAACTTCACAACCTCGAAGTAGAAGTAATAAATTTTGGCGAGATCGAGGCTAGAACGGCGGCATTAACTATTCACCCTACGTTGCCGGAGCAGATCAAGAAAGCTCAGGAGCAAGATGAGCTGTATCTGAAATTGACAAGCGAGCAAACAATCACGACTTCATCAGAATTCAAATTACAAGGAGACGGGAGTTTATTATATAACAATCGTCTGTACGTGCCCGATAATGCAGAACTCCGGAAAACCATAATGACGGAGGCGCACGCCACTACGTACTCGGTACACCCCGGAGCTACAAAGATGTATCGAGATTTACGCGAGACGTACTGGTGGCCGGGAATGAAGGGAGACATTGCGACGTTCGTAGGCCAGTGTCTCACTTGCCAACAAGTCAAGGCAGAACATCAGAGGCCGGCAGGGATGCTGCAATCCTTGTCTATTCCCGAGTGGAAATGGGACCATATTACCATGGACTTTGTCGTCGGCTTGCCGAAAACTGCGAAAGGCCACGACGCCATTTGGGTAATTGTAGATCGATTAACCAAATCTGCCCATTTTCTACCTATTGCTTCGACTTTTTCTCTGGGAGCAACATGCTGAGTTGTATATTCAAGAAATTGTTCGACTTCACGGGATTCCTTCGTCCATAGTCTCGGATCGAGACTCGAGATTCCTGTCTAAATTCTGGGTGAGCTTACAAAAAGCAATGGGGACGAAGCTTTCGTTCAGCACCGCTTATCATCCTCAGACCGACGGGCAATCAGAACGAACGATTCAAACTCTTGAGGATATGCTCCGAGCCTGTGTCCTAGACTTCAAGAAAACCTGGAGCAAATACCTTCCGTTGATTGAATTCTCGTACAACAATAGCTATCACGCTACTATCGGGATGGCGCCATACGAAGCTTTATACGGTCGAAAATGCCGATCCCCGGTACACTGGGACGAACTCGGCGAACGAGCGCTTCTGGGCCCCGATATGATACGAGAGATGACAGAGGCAGTAACGAAGATTCGAGAGCGAATGAAAATTGCCCAAAGTCGTCAAAAGAGCTACGCCAATCAGCGACGAAGGCCATTGGAATTTGCGGAAGGATATTTGGTATTCTTGAAGATATCCCCGATGAGAGGCGTCAAGCGATTCGGGAAGAAGGGCAAATTGAGTCCGAGATACATTGGCCCTTTCAAAATACTCAAGAGGATAGGGGAAGTTGCGTATCAGCTGGAATTACCGCCTCGTTAGCCCAAGTACACAACGTATTTCATGTATCAACTCTACGTAAATACGTTGCGAACCCGGATCATGTACTGGGAAGTGAGTCACTTCACCAACAACTCAAACCGGATCTGAGCTATGAGGAAGAACCGGTAGAGATTCTGATGCACGAGGTAAAACGACTTCGGAACAAGAATATTCCGCTAGTCAAGGTACTGTGGAAAAACCAGATGGTTGAGGAAGCCACATGGGAACGAGAGGATGACATGAAGATTCGTTACCCAAATCTATTTCTTTCAATGTAATTTCGGGGACGAAATTCTTGTAAGGGGGAAGGTTGTAATACCCGTAAAATTTATACGGGATTATTTTAATAATATTCGGACAGTATGAAGTCGATTTCGAACATACACCGATTTTATTCCCGGGTCAAGACAAGAATTTAAATTTGACCCGATAATAAAAAATAATGGCCCAATTGGACCAAAAGAAAAGTAATGGCCCAATTTTGAGAGGTAGACTAGAAATTGAGAATCTTGGCCCAATAAAATAAAATAATTTTTTTTTAAAAAAAAATTAAAAGTGGCGAATTTAATTAAGGAGAGGGACCTCCTTACCTCACTACCTGACCATAAAACTATAATACTAATAGAATCAAAAACAAAACAAATAAAACAAAACCAACCCACTCAAAAAAAAAAAAAATAAAGCAAACAAAAAAAATAAAATCTTTGCAAAGCTTTATCATACAAGGACAAGGACAATCAAATAGAGAGATTAAGGGAAAGGTGGGGCGTAAATAATGGAGGAGAAAAGAATAAATGGCATCCCAAACACTTGTAGACAAAGATCAAGTCATCAAAAGCCACCTAATGCACCATATTGATAAAGATAAATAGGACCAAAAGATTTTTAGAGAAACAAGTGAATGGGAGGGAGAAAAACCGTGGTATACAAAAAAGAGAGAAGAGAGAGAGAGAGAGAGGAGAGAGAGGAGAGAGAGAGAGAGAGGGAGAGAGAGAGGGGGGAAGAAAAGAAAGAAAAAAAAAGAGGGAAAAGGAAAGAAGAAGCTCACGGGCGAGGAAGAGCTCGGGATCAAAGGGTCGGGATCACACTCGTAACACAATTCTCTGCGGATTAAGGTAGGTGAAGATCACCTACATACGTAAACAATATTAGGATTTGTGAATTTTACGTGTTTGTGCATGTTATTCATCGAATTTTTCGTGTGTATGTGATAATAATAATTTGCTTGCTTGAAATTTTCGTTGGTTAGCTTAGGAGCACGAGATTGAGTATTTTAGAACTATGAATATTTGGTAATAGGAATAGAGGACTTTAGATTAAGAGGATAGAGCAAAACTTGGGGAGAATTAGGGTTTTCTAGGGTTTTCTTTATCCATTTCGGCCAAGAGGTTCAAAAATTCATATCTCGCAATTAGACTTCAGATTAAAAATTCCTTTGAACAGAATTAAGATTTGCAAGTCCTTTATCTGTGGTTAAAATTTCAGGTCCATCGGACATCGTTTACCTTGTGATCATTGAGAAATCCGAAACTGTCGCAAAGCCGTATAAAATAGTTTTTTTAAAAAAAATTTTGGAACTTGATCGAAATTTTACAAAATCCAGGGAGTCTGTGTTGTAAAATTTCGAATAGGGGATATTTTTAAAAGAAATATAAAGTTTTAGGACATATTTAAAATTCGGAATAAATAATTGGGGTCCTTGGTAATTTTCAAAATTTTGGGACTAGATTGAAAAGTTTCAAAAATCTGGTGGCTGAGAATGTAAAATCGGGACAGGGGAGATTTTGTAGAAATATAAATATTTGGGGGCAGATTTGAAATTCGGAATAAATAATGGGGTCCTTTGTGTAATTTAAAAAACATAGGGGACTAGATGAAAAGTTTTAATTCTGGGGGCTGAGAATGTAAAATCCCAACAGGGGAGAATTTAAAGAAAATATAAATCTTTCGGGGCAGATCTGAACTTTTTAAAGATTCGGGCAGATCTGAAACTTATGAAAATTTTCGGATCCTTAAAAGTAAACTATGAAATTTTTGGGTTTTAAATGCAAAAATTTAGAAAGATATTTTAAATTAGAAATTTAAGTGATATTTTGAAAGTTGGACAATAGAATTTTAATATATATTAAATTAGGGACAAAATTTGAAAATTAGGGTGTTAAAGTGAAAAGAAAAAAATTTTGGGAACTCTTAGTGAAATTTCGGGAGAGATCGATGAGTTAAGGTTTCGTTTCGGGCCGAGTAATTCGGAACGTGGGCTTTGGGCCCGATTATTTAGCGTACGTAGTTTTCGGATCGGACCAAGCTGATACCTCGGGCCATACGTGATATGAAGATTTGCATTTTTATGTATTGCATTTTACCTTGCACGACATTTGCATATACGTGTACGAGGGGAGAGAATCGTGCGTAGTCACGGTGACATTGTATAGTGTTGATGAGTGGGGTAGTTTATGACCGAGTGATGGTTGTCGAATGGTATGAGTTGAGGTTAGGACTAAGGCGCACTATATGATTGAGATGTGGGGAGTGGGCCTCCCGAGCTACTGACCCTTGTGGAGTGAGTGGGGCCTCCCGAGCTACGGACCCCTGCGCGCGTGTTGCCTTTAGTACCTAGCCTCGGGCCCTGAATGTGATGTGATGATATGAGATATGAGATATGAGAAAAGAGTCGAGCGTGTATATTTGTGAGATAAGTCGGGATTGGGGTGTGAGGCATTTGCATTGCACATTTTCATCTACTGGGCCAAAGCTCAGGGTTTACGTATGTAGGTGAGGCGGCTGATGGCGGTGACTCCACGGACTTTTTGAGTGCGGGGCAGTACATGGGAACGCGACCTGTGGAGTATTTTAATCTATGTTCGTATTTTACTATTAGGGTTTCGACCCAATACATAAACGTGTGTGTGTTGTAATATATTTTATATACTCGGGTTTGGATCTTTGGGCTTCGGCCCAGTATATTTTTATTACGAGGCTTAGGACTAAAGGCAACACGCGCGCAGCGGTCCGTAGCTCGGGAGGCCCCACTCCCCACAAGGGTCAGTAGCTCGGAAGGCCCACTCCCCACATCTCAGTCATATAGTGCGCCTTAGTCCTAACCTCACTATTCATACAATTCGACGACCATCACTCGGTCATAAACTACCCAACTCAAAATCAGTATAAATATTACCGTGACTTTGCACGATCCTCTCCCCTCGTAACACGTGTATGCAAATGTCGTGCAAGTAAAATGCAACACATAAAAATGCAAATATCTATATCACGTATCGGCCCGAGTATCAGCTCGGTCCGATTCGAAACTATCGTACTCTAAATAATCGGGCCCAAAGCCCGCGTTCCGAATTTCTCAGCCGAAAGCTTACTCATAGAACTCTCCCTCCAATTTCACTAAGGGTTCAAAATTTAATTATTTTCACTTTTAAGTCCCAAATTTTTGAAATAATACTTAATTCCTAATTTAGAAATATTTTTTCCGAATTTATCTTAAAACCACAATCTCATAATTTTACTTTTAAGGATGCAAATTTGAAAATTTTAACTTAAATCCGAAAAATCTTTGAAAATTATAAAATGACCGAAAATTATTCTCAAAATTTAGTTAACACCCAAAAATTTTCTCAAATTCACAAATCTGCCGCGGATTTTAAAATTTCAGTTTAAGTCCCTTAAATTTTCAGAAATTACAAATCTGCCCGGATTTTAAAATTTACAGATCTGTCCAAATTTTTTAGAAATTTCAGATTTTAGAAATTATTTTTTTAATGTTTATTTAACCCCTCGGAGATTCTAAAAATTGCACAAAAACCCTATTTGAGTTTTTTTTTTTACATTTATTTAACTCCTTGGAGATTTCGAAAATAGCACAAAGGCCCAACCGATTTTAAAAATATTTATTAAGCACCTCGGAAATTCTTAAAATTGGCCTAAGGCCCCATCGACTTTAAAAATATTTATTTAACACCTCGGAAATTATGAAAATTTCTCCAATGCCTCAATCGACTTTAAACTATTTATTTAACACCTCGAAAACTTCTGAAAATTATAACGTGACCCTAAACCGAGATTTAGAATATTTATTAATACCCTAAACCTCTGAAAATTACACAAATGACCCCAACCTAGTTTTAGTATATTTATTTTAGACCTTTGAATTAAAAGAAACCCTAGAAAACCCTAATTTATAGTAATACCCGTATTTGCTCCTAAATCTCATAATTTTCAATCTTCCTACCTAAACCCCGAACATTTTACGACCTAAACGCAAGTAGCATGATAATTGACGGCATAGAATGGTGACGACACACAAGTATTCACATAGCAAGCATGAGATCACGTTCGAGCATCTATTAGCTTGTAAATCACAAATTTCTTACGATCACGTTATATGCAACACGTAGAAATCACGTGTTAAAAAAAAATGTTTACGCGTGTAGGTGATATTCACCTACCTTACGTCCGTAGAGAGCTACGTTACGGGTTATTTTTGCGTGATCCCGAACCAAGAATTTTGATCCGAGCTCCTCCACGTGTTCGCGGGTTTATTATTATTATTATTCTTTCTTTTTTTTCCTAACTCTTCCTCTCTTCCTCTATTTATAGATGTCCTCATAGAGTATTAGGTGATTAGGTTTTGATTTTTAGGTATTTAGTTGGTTTTTATTTTACATTAGGTGATTAGGTTTTGTTTTTAGGTGATTAGGTTTTGGTGTGTTGTTTAGGTGATGATAAGGCCATTTTAATTTAATTATTATTATTATTATTTTATTTCATTTTATTTTATTTTCGGTCCCCCTTTCAATATTTTATTTATTATTGTTATAATTATTATTAGTATTATTATTTTATATTATTGGGCCAAAATTTCTAACCTCTAATCTATCTCTCACACTCGGACCATTATTCTTCATTTGGCCCATAATTATTTTCGGCCCATTTAAAAAATTTGGGCCAAATTGTAAATTCTTGTCCCAATTCAAGAAGAAATTGGATCGATCTTGTTCGAAAATAAATTTTGAAATTTCGAACATAAGTGAAATAATCCCGTATTAAATTTTTTACGGGTATTACACTTATCTTGCGTGATAAAAATAATATAAAATAAAATATAATAATAATAATAATAATAATAAAAAATATATAATATATATTTCTATATATAATATAAAGGGGTATGACGAAATCCTTTAGTATGCTTTGATCTAAAGTCACTTTGAATTTTACCCCGACATGCGATCGATTTAGTTGCTTAAAATTTGTCAGTCTAAGTCGCATTCTTGTGTCTAAAAGGTCATTTGATTGTTCCACTAGACACAAAGTCACTCTACATGCGTGAGGATTCAAGCCTTGTTCCTTTTCCTTTCTTTGGATCTACTTCTCGAGTGAGTCACACATAAATCACTTGTCTTACCTAGTGATTCTTGGTGTCATACTCATCTTGCGTTAGATCGTCAGGAAAATGATAAGGGAGTTTAGGATATTCCTCATACGGCCTTATATAAATTCCCCCACGTTAGCCCTTAGTCATCTACTTTGAGCCTTCTCCGATGTCCTTTTCTTCATTTGAAACCCATTCTCAGCCTTCAACCGAACTCTATACTCTTCGAATGGTTGTTCAACGAGAAAAGGAGGGGAGATAACAAAAGAAAAAGTAAGATGATGACAAAGAAGGCATTGCTCAACGCGCAAAAATCAGACCAAAGGAACCGGCCTCCGACTACCTTGTAGAAAGTGGCATGGTTCCTGTTGTGAACTTCTCACCAACGATAATCTCGTACTCTCGTCAAAACGGCTGGAAGAGGAGCACCACGAAGTGAACTTCTCCAACGATAATCCGGTCTTATATCGGGAAACGAGAAGAGGAGTGCAGCCTCGGGTACGAATTCCATAACCGAGAACTTCTCCAAATTGATAATCTCTGAAACCTCTATAGGGATTAAGAGTAGATGAGCACAGTATCGGCGCGAGAACCAACAAAAAGAACTTCGCCTACGATAATCTCCTAGAGCCTCATGGAGAAGCGGAGCTTCAGCTTGAGCATAACATAAAAAGGGATAGTTCTTAAAAGAAAAAGAGGGAGAAAAGATTGAAAAGCAGAAAGACGCCGAAAAAAAGGAGACGGACGTAGAATTGGAAGACGATGAAGAGATAAGCTCACTTTCCTTTAAATTCCTTCCGTTCTAAGTCCTAGCCAAATTATAACCCTTACAACCCTTTGATTCCACATAGACGGTCTCTCGCCTAGGTGAAATGATTAAAAATGCCTCGATCACAGGTAAATTGACTTAAAATTGCTTGTGTTGACTTGAGTGATAAAAATATAAAAATCCCAAGATAGCTATAATTGAGAGCAAGAGCGAACCTAGTGAGAGTTGTCGAAATGGACCAGTCTATGAACTTAGGACTTTAGTTTGACGACATGACTTGACGGCACTTTCTTCTTTCAAATGCCTCGTAAAATTTAGGCGTGACGATTGATCGAAGCAAAATAATCTGACCCCATATAAAAAAAATAATAAATATATATACATATATATATAATAATAACAAATAATAAATAATAAAATTCGCACATTTTGACATGAACTGTTATGTTTCATATGCGTTGAATTGAATAAATGCGAATTTCTTTAGTGTATCGCACATTCTAAATGCAATTTTAGATTGCATTGGTACAGAATTGTTTAAATGCGATAAATTTTTCATTGCTTCTACCCTCACACAATATTTTAAAGTACATGTTTTCGGGGACCATCTATACATGCTTAGTTGGTAAATTTGTGTGCTCGTGACTTGAATTGATTTCATATGCTTGCATAATTAGTCAATTTTTGTGCATCATTTGAGGGGGAGCAAGTATAAGACTCGTAGATTAGCTACAAATATTTTTGACGTTTTTTCTCTGAGTATTTCAGATCTTTCAAAATTAAGGAGCGAGACATCGACACTACAAAGAGAGGAGCTAGACACAAGACCAAATATTTCAAAGATAAAATTGCCAAAAATAATTGTTGATTAACTCCATTATTACTAACGCTTATCTCTAAGTGGTACAGATTTTTAAATTTCTGCCAGGGGAGCTAGACATTACTACACAGAAAATACAGGGAGTTAATTGCATTTATTTCAATTACTAAGGGGGAGCCTTACAATGGGTTTTATTTTGAAATAGGGGTCAATCTGAAATTCTTTAGAAGAACTTACTATCGAGAAACTGGATACTAGAATTAATTCGCAATCTAAAGTTCTCGATCGTAAACAGTGTTGGGATCGATTTTGATTAACCGCGATAATTTGCGATCGAAAAATTTGAATTTTTCGTGTGCAAATAGTAATGGGCCTGATCCATTAAATCGCAAAATGTCAAATCACAAGCTCGAAACAAATCAATGCTAGTTATAAAAGTTTAACTTTTGTCAATCGAAAAACTTTTTCTGACGCAAAAACCTAATCGAAAAAAAAACAACTCTCTCTCGCAAAACTTTCTCAGACGATACAAAATCCTTCAAAAACTTTCAATTTTCACTCCAAATCGTCTGATTAAGGTAGAAATTCGATTCGGTTAACGATTGCGAATGATATAACTTGATTTGCATTTACATTCTGTAGTTTTTTCGCATGATTAGTTAAAATTTTTCGACTGTTCTTTAAAAAACTAGTTAAACGTATACTGTTTCACTAAAATTGTGGCATGCTTCTTGGATTTCTGAGTTAAATGCCCGTTTTTTTTTTGGATAGATTTGATGTTCTTGATGAAACAGATAGTTTAAATCTTCGGAAAAATCTGCATCTGTGACGTTAAAATGAGTTTAGATGAAACTGGGTTTTGAAGTTTTGAAGCTGTCGAAGAACTTTGCCGATCGCAAATAATCGTAATTGAATTCCAATTCAATTGAGATACTATTTGTGTCGATTTAGTTTTCGATCGCAAAATTTTGATCTCGTCACGATAAAAGATTTTAATCGTTACACTTACCATCGAAAAATCCAATTATAATTTTCTGCGAGCGAAAAACTTATGCACTGACTAGACAATTTAGATGCATTTTATCGAGCGTAAAACTTACTATCGCAAAATAGAATTATCGATTTAATTTCAATTTGGTCGCAAAAAAAATTTAGCAGCGAAAAATTATTTTTTCAACTCTTAATTTTTCGATCGTAAAATTCGCCGCTTAGGACTTAATTGATCGGAAAATTTCTCGACGTTTGACTTAGTCTTTCGTTGACTAATTTCTCGATAAAAATATATCACAGCGAAAAACTTCTACTTTCAATCGAAATCACATTCCGCTCGACAAATTTCGAATCGAAAAATTTTATTCAATCGAAGAAAATTTTTCGATAGTTAATTTACCTGAGACGTAATTTCTCGATCGTAAATTTACACGAAATTTTTCTCGATCGTAAAATTGGTCGACTACAGTCACGCTTTCAACTTCAACACTTAGGAAATTTTTCTAAGTCTTTTACACTGTAGCTAACAATAGCGGATGAAATTCTTCGATCGCAAAATTTAGACAGAATTCTTTCAATTGAAATCAATATATAGGAACAATTGCAATTCAATTTTCTCGACAGAAAATTTTCTCGGCATGAACAGTGACTTACTGATTTAATACTTAGCGAAATTTCGAACTATTTTTCACACGACATATATTTCATTCGAAATTACATTCATGCCATCACGATTTTTGAAATTTAACTTACACTATGCATTTGATATGATTTCAATTCACAATTCATCGAACATGCTATTACTTGCGATATTACTATAGTTTGATGAAATTTATTCATATTTCGACTAAAAATAAAATTGACCTAATAAACTTTTATATATCTTATTTTTCAGATGGATCGCTACCCGAAATACAACCACATCTACGATCACAACCTTTATCTAAAGGTTCAAGATACGAACTTCTAGCTCGATCTGAGCACGTTTAGGTGTCCAGACGAGATCATCGTATCAATCCTACAAGGCCACCCCATCTGGCATGCGTTAACGGTCACTGCATCAGTGCCGATGGTCTATCTCCAGCAGTTCTGGGGCTGCATACAAGGAGAAGTGGACAATGGAGCCTTCAGATTCGTAACAAGGATAGGGACGCGGCATATCAGCATGGACAAGAACCAGTTCGGCATGGTATTGGACTTGCCCCATAGTGATATTTATGACCCGCTCCCATCGGATACCGAGATGATTCAGGACTTCTTGCACATGGGATACCAACCACCGCTCACAAGATTAGCTCAGGTCCAGAGCAGCGGAATCCCACACCTGCGGAAGACACTATTCGGAATAGTGAATAAGTGTATGTCGCCCAAGCACGCAGGATTCGATAAGGGCAACATCAATATTTTGAGGATCTTCCACGGTATCACCTTCTCAAGAAATTATGACTATGCTCAGCTGATCTGGAACGACCTCGCGGACCAGATTCGGCAGAAGGAGAACCGGCGCTCAAAGAACGTGCCTTATGCTCGGTGGTTCAACGTCATCGTCAGGGAGATCATGGCGCTGCACTAGAACATCCCCCAGCTGCCTCCTGGTGGAAACTACCAGCCGCCAAGGCTTAAGTTTTTCCACAACCCACGGCTAACGGACCTGGACCAACCGTCGATGCCAATTCCACTCAACTTACTCAGGCTCGCCGACCCCGCGGGAGCTGAGTATCAGAGACTCTGCCGGGAACACAACTTAACGGAAGAAATGATTAGAGGGCCCCCGGCAGATCACCATGTGAGCCCTCCCCAACACCAACCAAGCCCTGACGACGCGATGATAGACGTCGTTGCTCAGGAGTTTCATTAGGAGTCCTCTTTGATCGAAGAGCCAATGCCCGACGTGGAAGATACCCTAATCGACGTCGTGGCTACAGAGATGGAGCTCGAGGCTCCTGCACTCGAATTACAAGTGGTAGAGCACGTACATGTTGGCGTGCTCGAAGAAACTTTTGAGGAAGTTCTTCAACAAAAAGCACAGCCCGAAACGGAAATGGGGCACACTTCACTTCCACTGGTGACAGATCAGACATTGGAGAACGTCGATCGTGATCTTACTCCTCACACCGCCACCCCGTCTGACACAGAGTCTGACGAGGAAATCAGTCTGATCAGGAGAACTCCTAGAAGACTCAGTATTCAGTTGGAGTCGCTCTTTCCAGCAGTCACCACGCACCAGATACTACGCTAACCACAACGATAAGTGTTGCCAGCACTTCTTCGCTCAATCTTGAGCCGTAACCAACTCACGTGGTGTCTGGTTCACAGGCGCAACCGGAGCCTGCTTTAACACCCATAGAGACGAATCCTCAAGATTCGACTCGAGGATTGGGTGGAAGTCTCATACAGTCACAACCTCAAGTGACTGTGAGCCAACCCGCAGAGTCGGTGTCTACCAAGGGTTGATAACAGGCGACATCAGTCATCCTGGTCCATTTACGGAGGCGTCCGCACCCTTTGTGACGAACAAGCAGTTTCAGGCCCCTCTCTCTGCCGCTGTACAGTAAATGGAAGACAAGATCACAGAGAGAGTACTTCAAGCAATCGACCCGAAGAGATACCGGGAAAGCACCTGCCTCCGAAGGCCCTTCGTCACAAATCAACCCCACAGCTCCACAACCCACACCCACCGACCCTCTAGCCACTACCTCCATCCTCATCAATCCATACACAATCCCCATCACCGAGCTCCACGACATTCTCCTCGCCCGTCTAATAGGCCTTTCCATCCGATCGCTGCAAGAAAAATCCCTCTATAGGCGATTGGTGGACCATCCTGAGCCACCGACTGACACCTGCCGAGGCCAAAACTCCCACTCACGGCGCAGACATGACGATCCGGATGATCAGGACCCTCATATGGGGGAGAAGAGGCCGAGGATATCTACACGTGGCCAAGAACAAGGCTCGGGCGCTGCACAGACAAGCACTGGAGCTGGCGAAACCCATACTACCCACCAAACCCATACTACTCACCAAACCCAAACTACCCACACCACGCACCGCACCGCCCACATCGACCCACCAACCTTTCACCTCAGTACGCCTCCACCCACACCGCCGATCTACTCAAGCCCCTTGCTTCCGGAAGAAGAAGCAAGTGCTGCAATGCTTGTAGCTCTAGCAGCTACCCAGGCCACTCCCTCAGTCGCTCCAGACCAACCGGGACCTTCTGGACATGGCGTCAATCCACACGAGGTCCTAGACAAGTATATCTTCGAAGGACAGTGGATGACCCATTCCATGCCCGAGGAGCATCAAAGGCGACGGCTTCACGACGTTCGGCGCTTTCTACAACAAGCGTCTATAGACCTCGTAATCATAGAAGACGACGAGCTTCAGGAAGGTGAAGACTACGAGCGAGATATCCCAAGGCTACCAGAATTAATGGCTCAACAGGCGGTTCCCTCTCCAAGGCTAACGCCGGGGACCGTTCGGATCGACACGCCATGGGAGAACATCCAAATAGAAATCCCTTCCTAGAAGAAGTTCGTGAGAATATTTGGAGGTCTCCGGACAGAGTCAAGAAGCCGAACGAGTTCGAGCTTAGAGGGATCTCTCATTGGGATCAGCAGAAGGGGATGACCTACCTCTGGATGCTGACCAAACTAGGACCTGATGTTAGGCTGGGGTTGACTAAGGCACAAGCCAAGAGCCATTATAAGAGTCTCTCTCCAATAAGCCAACTACTCAGCGTCTACTGTGACAAAGGAGGACTTCCAACACCTCACTACATCATCGAACGAGTGGACAGGACTCGAGAGGAACTGAGCGAGAGCGACCTGCCGTACCTCCCCGCCGATGAAGTGTACCATCTTTATCAGCTATACGTGGAGAAGTACAAAAGTCCTCAGGACTTCATCAAGAAAGAAGGCCTCGAAGGGCTCTACCGGTTCATGATGCGACAGGTCAAGTACTTCGCCGCTCACGACCTTCAAATGGCGCTTGAGAGCAATATGAAGAAGGTCAACATGACCGCTCCGCTCAACAAAGGACCTGAGATTGAAGGGCTTCCCCAACAATCACGTGCACATCAGCTCAGTCCTAGGCATCACCTACAACAATCCAATAGCAAAGAATAATAGGTTGATGCTGAAGACTGAAATCAAAAAGTTTTGTGATGGGACGCTCAAGGTCATCAGGAGGAATATCGAGCAGAGGTTGGAAGAAATAAATAGAGACACTATGTTGAGGATCCACAGGTTCGTGAGAGAACAGCCGCTCCTAATGGAATTGCTTGAAAATATTGAGGAGCGACTGGAGCTGAGGATCACACTGAGGAACTACGAGCATGCGCTGGGCTTGCGCAGATCGTATTACGCCCGACGAGGACAAACGGCGTGGAGACGCAATCAAGCACAAAGGGGGAGATTGTAGAATACCATTTGCAATTGTGCTTGATTTCATTAGTTGTCCTTGTAATAGGGGTGTTTTGTATAGTAGTCCTTAGATTAGGACTAGTTTGATATTTATACCAAGTTTGTTTGGTATAAATACATGTAAATCAATTGAGCTTAATAGAAAAAGTTTAGAGAATTGATCCGAAGGGCTTGCAATTCGATTTCTAGAGAGAGAAACAACATTAACTTTCTCACTCTAATTGAATTCTCTCTAGTGTTCTTAACTTGAGTTTTTCGATCGAATTCAATTGATTATCTAAACGATCGAATTACTATGAATTCTAGCCTAGGATCGTAGAGTTGTTAATCTGAGGACCTAACAGCTAAGACTAAATCTAGTTTACCTACGTCTATAGGGAGCGTAGGGCAAGCACTAGAACCGAAGGCGAGAGTGTCTAGTATTAAGAAGGAGCTAGTAGATTTGCGTATGACTAAGGATGTTACTCCTTCTGTTCAAATAAATGACACTCGTAGAAATAAAAGAGACATTTCTTCGCTTCGAATAATTGCTTCTACATGCACTCTACCTCACAAGCTAAATATAATCATTCTGATACAAATGCCACTAGGAAGACTCGTAGGAAACAAGATCCAGCCATAAAGATAGCTTATGGCACCGTACATGCTTGTACTCACCTAAGGTATCCCGTAAAGATTGAGTCCCCCAAGCACCTTAGGAGATTATCAAAAGAAAAGATCTTTTCCTTAGACAAGCCTACCAAAGCATTTGTACGTGCTAAAATTAACCTTCCCTGTAAGGTTCAACCCAAATGGGTTCCTAAATCTCCGCCTAGGACGACAAAAGCCAAAAAGGCCAAGTCACCTAAAGAGGCAACACCCAAAACCACTTCTACAAAAGTGATATGGGTTATTAGAACTCCCTCAAGTAATAATTTAGGAATCATATCTGAACCTAAAATTAAATCTGCTAATCTGAGAGGACCCATGCTTAAATGGGTACCTAAAGCTCTCTGACTTGTTTTTGCAGATCCATCATGTGTGGTATCTCGACTTTGGTTGCTCCACACACATGACTGGAAAACAAGAGCTGCTGAGCAACTATAGAGACCGACCAAATGCAAAGTCAGATTCGGAAACAATGACTCAGTTCCCATTCTTGGATATGGGGACATTATTTTTGGACAATCTGACAATAAAAGATGTCTCTTATGTCGAAGCCCTCCGCCATAACTTGTTCAGCATAGGCTAATTTTGTGATAAAGGATTTCAAGTGGTCTTTCACGTTGACCGGTGCAGGATTTTGGACAGTCAGGACACAAAACTCCTTTATGGACTTCGAAAATCCAATCTTTATACGATCAACCTGACGTCCGTGCGGCCCTCGACAGCTGTATGCCTCATCTCTCAGACGGTGATTCAGAGGAACAGCTTATGGCATCAACGAATGTCTCATCTAAACATGAAAGCTCTCCAACACCTCTCTACGAAAAAGTTGGTTCACGGTCTTCCAGCTATACTACTACAAAAGGAGCATCAATGTTCGGCGTTAGGAAAAATGAAGCGAGCGTCTCATCACATCAAGCAAGTTGCGTCTACCTCTCGTCTATTGGAACAACTTCACATGGACCTCCGTGGATCAATGCAGACATAGAGTATTAATGGATGCAAGTACGTAGTAGTAATCGTCGATGACTTCTCTCGCTACACCTGGACACAGTTCCTCCGAACCAAAGATGAGACAGGGGACTTGATTATCAACTTTGTGAACACTACTCAAAATCTGCTGCAACAGACTATTCAAGTTATTCGAACAGACAACGGCACTGAGTTCAAGAATAAACATCTCAGTGAGTTTTATCAGAAGCTTGGAATTAGTCAACAATTCTCAGCCGCAAAAACGCCTCAACAAAATGGGGGTCGTTGAAAGGAAAAATAGAACCCTAGTGGAAGCCGCTCGTACAATGCTGATCCATTCCGTACTTCCACACTTTCTTTGGGCTGAAGCAGTTTACCACCCTGTTTTACCCAAAACAGGACGGTGGTTCACAAACGGTTCAACAAGACTCCGTACGAGATTGTGAATAATAGAGTGCCCAACATCTCATTCCTTAAAGTCTTCGGGTGCAAGTGCTTTGTGGCAAACGACAGAGAGCACCGTGCTAAGCTCGACCCTAAAGCATTCGAGGCAACTTTCGTCAGGTATTCTTCAACATCAAAAGCGTACCGAGTATACATCAAGTCCAACCGAACAATTAAGGAAAGCTATAATGTCACTTTCCACGAAGTAACAGAAATGGCTTCTGAACAAAACAGTTCAGGACCGTGCTAAACCCGTTGGCTTCTGAAAACAACATCTCAGAACCCTTACTCACTGGTGTGTTGGCACAAAACAAACAGGAGATGGCAACAACTCAGCAATCAACGCCGGATGAAGCTCTATGACTTGTGTTAGAAGACTTGGATTCACTCTTTGAACCTCTACATCCGCTAGTAACCATCAATCCTACACCCGACGTGGCTGATAAACCAAGTTCTTCAACAGTCCCTACCTCACCCGATTCAGATTTGCCACAGAACAATGAAGACTCTACCGTGGGTGTTGAGGAAGAATCATCAGAGTCGCTTCCACCCAGTATAGACTTGGAACTTCCTCACACGAATGAGCAATCGGAAATCATTGGAAATCTAGACCCACAAAATGGCTGATGCTTCATCTTCAGCTTTGCTGCATGAACACAGGTGGACTCGAGCTCATCCGGTTGATCAGATAATTGGCGATCCTTCGAGTGGAGTAAGGACACGACATCAACACGGTCTTTTCAGCTGCTTCTTTAAGCAAAAATGAGCCTATTAAGGTAGCAGACGCACTTAAAGACCCGGATTGGATAATTGCAATACAGGAGTAAATCAACCAATTCGAACGTCTTCAAGTATGAAAATTAGTACCCCGACCGCATAGGAAAACTATCATCGGAACGAAATGGGTATTTAAGAACAAAAAGAATGAAGATGGCGAAGTGATCAGAAACAAGGCACGATTAATTGCAAAGGGATACAACCAATAGGAAGGCATCGACTACGACGAAACGTACGCTCCTGTTGCCCGGATTGAAGCCATTCGTCTCTTATTGGCGTACGCGGCTCATAAAGACTTCAAGGTCTATCAAATGGACGTCAAAACTGCCTTTCTCAATGGCGTACTCAAAGAATAAGTCTATGTCGCTCAGCCCGACGGCTTTATTGATCAGGAACATCCCGATCACGTCTATCAACTGGATAAAGCTCTCTACGGACTAAAACAAGCCCCACGCGCTTGTATGATGTCTTGAGTGACTTCCTCATAATGTCTGGATTTATTCGAGGAACGGTCGATACGACCCTCTTCATCAAATGGCAAAACAAAGATCTGATGGTCGTCCGAGTTTACGTCGACGACATCATTTTCGGTTCAACAAATTCACGACTGTGCAAGAAGTTTGGAGATCTCATGAAGAGTAAATTCGAGATGAGCCACATGGGAGAAATGCAATTATTTCTAGGACTTGAAGTCAGGAAGCTCAATGATGGGATATTTATCAGTCAAACAAAATACATTAAGGATATCCTGAAAAAGTTCCATCAAGATCAGAGCAAGCCTCTCAGCACTCCCATGTCAACAAGCTGCAAGTTGGATGCCGATCTCACAGGAAAATCGATCGACCTCACACTTTATCGTAGCATGATTGGATATCTTCTCTACCTCACTTCTAGTCGGCCGGATATCATGTTTGCCACTTGTCTTTGTGCCAGCTTCCAAGCAGATCCCAAAGAACCCCACATGCTCGCGGTGAAGCGTATTCTTCACTACCTTAAGGGCACAACTACCTTAGGACTATGGTATCCTAAAGGTACGAACTTCAAACTTATCGGCTATAGTGTGGCAGATGGAGCACCTACACCTGATGCTACCAAATTCGGGGAGCGAATGAATTACGAGAAAGGGGGCAAAGCTTTTACAAAAGCTCAAATTAAAGAGTCTATGGCGGTAAATGTCACACCACTCAAGCTTCGAGGAAGAGAAAAGGGCAAAATGGTCATGGTTGAATATACTCCGCCGGAGCTAAAAGACAGAAAATTGACACTTAAAGAGCTTCAAGCAAAATAATACCCCATCCTAGATTCAGAAGTATCAGGGATCTTTGATGAGCTAGTACAAGCGAATCTCATTAATCTCCCTGAAATGAAGCGGCCGGATGAAGCGGGACAAACCAACGATCCCAACTATTGCAAATATCATCGTCTGGTGGGACATCCAATTCACAATTGCTTTGTCTTTAAAGGATAAGGTAATGCAATTGGGTAGACAAGGAAAGATATCGTAAGACATTGAGTCGGTAGAATCAAATTATATCTTGGTTGGCAATGAAGATTTTGGAAGCGCAAATGGGGATTGTGACGCCTGTTATATGACCCAAGAAAGTGATGATTACCAAGTTGAAGCTAAAACCGTCAGTATGTGCATGTCTGTTATAGCGTTCACTGATGAAGATTTACTCTTAGGCTCTAAACAGCACAAACGTCCTTTGTTTGTATCTGGTTATACTCACGAGAAGATGGTAAAAAGAATATTGATCGACGGAGAGGCTCTTCAGTGAACATTTTGACTCTTCGGATGTTAAAAGAACTTGAAATTCCAATAGAAGAACTCTCTAAGAGTCGCCTAATGATCCAAGGTTTTAATCATGAAGGCCAACGAGCAATTGGTATGATCAGGTTGGAATTAATAATGGAGAATATGACGTCAACAGCGTTGTTCCATGTAATTGATGCAAAAACATCCTACAACATGCTTCTGGGTCGTCCATGGCTACACGGAAACGGAGTCGTGCCATCAACTTTGCATAAGTGTTTCAAGTATTATCACAATGGCGTCGTAAAGAAGGTACCTGGAGATACAAATCCATTCACCGAAGCCGAATCATACTTCGCCGACGAAAATTTTACCTTGAGCGTGAAAAGGGAGCAAGTGAAGATACGATGCGCGAGAAATGAAAGGCACATGCAATTGAAGATCATATACCCATGCAAAAGGATGTCGAAGGGATAACCAAATCATTAAAGGAGCTTACATTGCCTTTAACTCAGATTAGTTCTAGGAAACTGCAAGGCTCGCCGATAAAGTCAAAGGATTACCCGTCCAGGTCAAGGGTCCATAATCGAGCACAACGAATCTTAAAAAATACAAATGGGTGGAGTATACGGCCCCAAAGCTTACGAACTCCTTACTGAAGTAGGATATGATGCAAATGAAGGACCAATATTAGGAGAATTGCCGGAAAATATGAGTAAAAGTCATCTCGAATCCGAAACGTCTAAAAGGGGTCTTGGTTTTTCCCCCAAAGGCCTGTTCGCATTGTGTTGAAGAGAGCTAGTATAAATCACGTATCTGAAGATGGACCGAGATTTGCCGGATCAACGACAAGTTCTTGAAGCGTTACTATGCCTAAAAAAAGAAGAAAAAAAGAAGAAAAAAAAAGAAAAAAAAAAAAAAAAAAAAAAAAAAAAAGAAAAAAGAAAAAAAAAAAAAAAAGAGAAAAAAAAGAAAATGAAAAAAAAAAGAAAAGAAAAAAAATGCAACTTAATGCACGAGCCTAAACTGCATGTTGCTCCTTAACGTACGAGCTTAAACTGCATGTTGCTCCTAAACGTACGAGCTTAAACGGCATGTTACTCCTTGACATACGAGTCTAAACTGCATGTCACTCCTGGCCCGCATGAGTATAAACTGTGCACGGCACCACCCCCTCAAAAAAAAGTTGAACTACGAGAAATGACTTGATCCCCTAAAAGGGTACGTAGGCAGCTTTGACATCGTCTAAGTTCAGTCATAAAACAAAAGGTGGGTGACCGTTTCGGTATGAAGGTATCGTATCCTCAACATGTTGCTCGAATTCAAATTGGGTCATCTCAACGAATGTCTGCGTGAGGACGTTTTTTGACAAGAAACAGTTGAAGTACACGAGCTGAAAACGTCAAAGTGGAGGGCATTTCATGATATTTTTGGAAGCAAACGACAAATACTTCAAGTTTATCTCCTCCGAAAGTTCGTCAACAAGACTTGAAGTGGGGGCATTTGTAGACAATTAAAATTTAATTGTCTGTTTATATTATTGGGATTTAATGAAATAATTCCAAGAAATAAAATAAAGTCTATTATTGAATTACTATTTATTGAGATATATAAAATAATCTCAAATTAATAAATAGTTAATTTAATTAATAAATTATTACCATAAGTGTTGATAATGTATTCCTTTAATACAAAAATCAACATAAGGAAAGCCATGCAGAGATTTGCTAAATAAGGAAAAAAATCAAATCAAATATCATGACATCGGAAAATATTGAAAGAATCAGGCCAAATATGGAATAAATCAAATCAAATCAAGATCAAACCATATATGGATAAGATCCACATAAATATGGACGAACATCCCAAAAAGATTATATTTTCAATTATTGAGAATTCTCTACGCCTATAAATATGGGGTTTCAGAATTCAGAAATCACAGGTCAAAGAGCAAAGAGAATACGAAACTTCGAGAGAATTAGAAGTAAGTCTTTGATAGCATTCGGCATGATTGGGTAGGTGGCTCAGGATGGTCTACCAGTCGCCTATAGAGGGACTCTTCCTGAGGCGACCGTATGGTAAGACCGATGAGGCGGGCCAGAAGGATGTCATGGAGCTCGGTGATTGGGATAGGTATGGGTTGATTAGGATGGAAGAGTGTTGTAGAGGGTCGGTGGATGTGGGTTGTGGAGGTGTGAGGTTGGGTTGTGACGAGGTGCCTTCAGAGACAGGTGCTTTCCGGGTATCTCTTCGGGATGTCTCGAGTGCTTGGAGTACTCTCTCCATGATTTTGTCTTCCATAGACTGTACAGTGGTAGAGAGAGCGGCCTGGAACTGCTCGTTCGTCACAAAGGGTGCGAACGCCTCCTTGGATGGACCAGGACGACTGATGTCGCCTGTTATCAACCCTTGAGTAGACATCGACTGTTCAGGTTGGCTCACAGTCACTTGAGGTTGTTACTGTAGGAGACTTCCACCCAATCCTTGAGTCGAATCTTGAAGATTCGGCTCTATGGGCGTTGTGGCAGGCTCGGGTTGTGCCTGCGATCCAGACACCACGAGAGTAGGTTGCGGCTCAAGATTGAGCGAAGAAGTGTCAGCAACACTTGCAGATGTGGTCAGCGTAGTATCTGATGCGTTGGTGACGGCTGGGAAGAGGGACTCCAGTTGAATGCTAAATCTCCTTGGAGTCCTCCTCATCAGGCTTATTTCCTCGTCCGATTTCGTGTCAGACGGGGTGGCCGTGTGAGGAGTGAAGTCACGATGGACGTCCTCCAGTGCCTGACCCGTCACCTGTGGAAGAGAGCTTTGCCCCATTTCTACTTCGGGCTGTGCTACTGATGGAAGAACCTCCTCAAAGGTTTCTTCGAGAACGCCAACATTAACGGGCACTTCCACTTGTAAGTCATGAGCAGGAGCCTCGAGCGCCATCTCTGTAGCCACGACGTCTATCAGGGTGTCATCTACGTCGGGCATTGGCTCTTCGACCAATGTTGGCTCCTGAGCTAGCTCCTGAGCGACATCATCAATCATCGCGTCATCAGGCCTTAATTGTTGTTGTTGTTGAGGGCTAGCTCCAAGCACTGTCGGGGGCCCTCGAATCATTTCCTCGGTGAGATTCCTGTCCCGACAGTATAGCTTGTAGACGTCTCCGTTGGGGTCCGCAAGACGAAGGAGCTCGAATGAGATCGGCATCGACGGTTGGTCCAGGTCCGTGAGCCATGGGTTGTGGAAGAACTTAAGCCTTGGTGGTTGGTAATTTCCGCCAGGAGGCAGAGTAGGGATTGTCTAGTGCAGCGCCATGATCTCCCTGATGATGATGCTGAACCACCGAGCATAAGGCACGTTCTTTGATAGCCGGTTCTCCTTCTGCCGAATCTGGTCCGCGAGGTCGTTCCAGATCAGCTGAGTGTAGTCATAATTTCTTGAGAAGGCGATGCCGTGGAAGATCCTCAAAATATTGCTGTTGCCCTTATCGAATCCGGCGTGCTTGGACGACAGACACTTATTCACTATTCCGAATAGTGTCTTCCACGGGTGTGGGATTCCGCTACTCTGGACCTGAGCTAATCTTGTGAGCGGCGGTTGGTATCTCATGTGCAAGAAGTCTTGAATCATCTCAGCATCCGATGGGAGCGGGTCGTAATTATTGCTGTGGGGCAAGTCCAGGACCATGCCGAACTGGTTTTTGTCCATGCTGATATGCCGCGTCCCTATCCTTGTTGAGAACTGCTGGAGATATGCCATCGGCACTGATGCGGTGACCGTTAACGCATGCCAGATGGGGTGGCCTCGTAGGATTGATACGATGATCTCGTCTGGACACTTAAACGTGCTCAGATCGAGCTGGAAGTTCGTATCTTGAACCTTTAGATAAAGGTTGTGATCGTAGATGTGGTTGTATTTCGGGTAGCGATCCATCTGAAAAATAAGATATATAAAAGTTTATTAGTTCAATTTTATTTTCAGTCGAAATATGGATAAATTTCATCAAACTACAGTAATATTGCAAGTACTAGCATGTTCGATGGATTTTGAATTGAAATCGTATCAAATGCATAGTGTATGCTAATTTTGAAAAATCGTAATGGCATGAATGTAATTTCGAATGAAATATATATCGCGTGAAAAATAGTTCAAAATTTCGCTAAGTGTTTAATCAAAAAAATGTCACTGTTCATGCCGAGAATTTCGTCGCTCGATAAAATTGATTTTGAAAATGATTTCTAATGCATTGATTTCAATTGTAATGACTCAGTTTGATTTTTCGATCGAGAAAATTTTATTCGCCAATGTTCGCAACAGAGTAAAAGACTTAGAAAAATTTTCTAAGTGTTGAAGTTGAAATCGAGACTGTAGTCGGTGAATTTTACGATCGAGAAAAATTTCGCGTAAATTTACGATCGAGAAATTAATTCCCAGGTAAATTTACTATCGTAAATTTTCTTCGATTGAATAAAATTTTCGATTTGAAAATTTCGAGCGGTATGTGATTTTCGATTGTAAGAAAAAGTTTTCGCTGCGATATGTTTCTATCGAGAAATTAGTCAACGAAGGACTAAGTCAATCGTAGAGAAATTTTTCGATCAATTAAGTCCTAAGCCGCGAATTTTACGATCGAAAAAATTAAGCGTTGAGAAATTAATTTTTCGCTGCTAAATTTTTTGCGACCAAATTGAAATTAAATCCAAAATTCTATTTTGCGATAGTAAGTTTTACGCTTGATAAAATTTGCATCTAAATTGTCTATTCAGTGCTTAAGTTTTTCGCTTACAAAAATCCTAATTAGATTTCTCGATGGTAAATAATTTTACGGTCAAAATCTCCTTATCTTAGCGACTAAATCAGAATTTTATCGATCGAAAAACTAATTCGATACAAACAGTATCTCAATTAAATCGGAATTCAATTAAGACTGTTTGCGATCGACAAAGTTCTTCGATACCTTTAAACATTCCAAAAACCCAGTTTTAATGAAACTCAAATCTCAGTCGAAGATGCAGATTTTCCGAAGATTTATACTACCAGATATCAAGAACATCAAAACTATGTTAAGTGCAGGCATTAATCTCAGATAACACTCATAATCAAGCCTAAATCACTATAAAACAGTATACGATTTCTCAGTTTTGAAGAATGCGAAAAACTTCAAAATGCAGATGCTAATGAAGGTAAATCACACGCAAATGTTAAAATAATCTCATTTCTACCTTAAACAGACAGTTTGGTGTTGACAATCGAAAGATTTTTGAGAAATTTAAGCTGTCTGTGAAAGTTTTTCGCGAGAGAGATTTTTTGCGATTAGGATTGCGTGAGAAAAAGTTTTTCGACTGACAAGAAAGTGAACTTTTATTGATTCGCTGCAGATCAATGTTGGGTTTTTGCGATTTGACGTTTTGCGATTAAATGGATCAGGCCCATTACTATTTGCGCTCGAGAAATATTTGATTCGAAAATTGCTTCTGAATTCAAATTTTTCGATCGCAAATTATCGCGGTTAATCAACAATTGTTCCCAACACTGTCTTACGATCGAGAAACTTATGATAGCGAATTAATTTTTATATCCAATTTCTCGATTGTAAATGCTTCTAAAAATTTCAGATTGATCCCTATTTCAAATAAAATCACATTGTAAAGCTCCCCCTGGAATTTAAAATAAAATGCAATTAACTCCATGTATTTTCCGTGTAGTAACGTCTAGCTCCCTTGGCAGAAATTAAAAAATATGTACCACTTAGAAAGAGGACGTTAGAAATAATGGAGTTAATCAACAATTATTTTAGGCATGAAATATTTGGTCTTGTGATTAGCCCCTTTCCTTGTAGTGTCGACGTTTTGCTCCGTAATTTTTGTTTGTAGAAATCTGAAACGCTTAGAGAAAAACGTCAAGAACATTTTGAGCTAATGCACTATTTTTATATTTGCTCCCCCTCAAATAATGCGCAAAAATTGACTAAATATGCAAGCAAATGAAATCACTTCAATTCACGAGCATATAATACACAATTTTGCCTAGTAAGCACATATACATGGTCCCCGAAAACATGTATTAGAGTTATTGTATGAGGGTAAGAGCAATGGAAAAAATAAATTTATCGCATTTAAACAATTCAGTACCAATGCAATTGAAAATTACATTTAGAATGTGCGAGAATAAAATAAATTCGCATTTAGTCAATTCAACGCATATGAAATATAATATTTCATGTCAAAATGTGCGAAATTTTCTTTCAAATTTTTTTTTTTCATATTTTTCTAGTATGGGGTCAGATTATTTTGCTTTGATCAATCGTCACACCTAAAATTTTTACGAGACATTTGAAAGAAGAAAATGCCGTTAAGTCATGTCGTCAAACTAAAGTCCTAAGTTCATAGACTGGTCCATTTCGACAACTCTTACTAGGTTCGCTCTAGCACTCAATTATTTTTAACTTGGGATTTTTATATTTATATCGCTCAAGTCAACACAAGCAATTTTAAGTCAATTTACCTGTGATCGAGGCATTTTTAATCATTTCACCTAAGCGAGAGACCGTCGATTGGAATCAAAGGGTTGTAAGGATTTAGTTTGGCTAGGACTTAGAAGGGAAGGAATTTAGAGGAAAGTGAGCTTATCTCTTCGTCATCTTCCATTTCTACGTCCGTCTCCTTTTGTTTTTCGGCGTCTTCTTTTTTTTCGATCTTTTCTCCTTCCTTTTCTTATAAGAGTTATCCCTTCCTTTTCTGATAAAAGTCATTGAGACGTCTGTTCTTGAACTCAGTGCCATTGTCTGTTCGAATGACTTGGATAGTCTGCTGCAGCAAGTTTTGGGTGGTGTTCACAAAATTAATGATCAAGTCACCGTTCTCATCTTTGGTTCGGAGGAACTTTGTCCAAGTGTAGCGAGAGTAGTCATCGACGATCACTAGCACGTACTTTCTTCCATTTATGCTTTGAGTCTGCATCGGCCCGCAGAGATCCATGTGGATTAGTTCCAGTGGTTGAGATGTAGCCGCAAGTTGCTTGACGTGATGGGATGCTCGCTTCATTTTTCCTAGTTGGCATGCCGAACACTGATGCTCCCTTTGTAGTAGTATAGTTGGGAGACCATGAACCAACTTTTTCGTAGAAAGACGTTGGAGAGCTTTCATATTCAGATGAGACAGTCGTTGATGCCATAAGTTGTTCCTCTGTAAATCAATCTGAGATCTGAGGCATACAGCTCTCGAGGGCCGCACGGACGTCAGGTTGATCGTGTAAAGGTTTGATTTTCGAAGTCCATAGAGGAGTTCTGTGTCCTGACTGTCCAAAATTCTGCACCGGTCAGCATGAAAGACCACCTGGAAGCCTTTGTCACAGAATTGGCCTATGCTGAACAAGTTATGGCGGAGACCTTTGACGTATGAGACATCTTTTATAATCAGATTCTTCAGAATGATATCCCCAAGTCCTAGAATCGGGGCTGAATCGTTGTTTCCAAATCTGACTTTGCCGTTTGGCTGGTCTTTGTAGTTTCTCAGCAGTTCTTGATTTCCCGTCATGTGTGTGGAGCAACCCGAGTCAACGTACCACACATGATGGATCTGCAAAAACAGATTAGAGAGCTTTAGGTACCCATTTAAACATGGGTCCTCTTAGATTAGCAGAATTTTTTGGTTCTGATATAATTCCTAAATTATTACTTTGGGGAGTTTTGATAACCCGAGCCACTTTCGGAGAAGTGGGTTTGGGTGTGACCTATTTAGGTGACTTGGCCTTTCCGGCTTTTGTCATCCTAGGCGGAGATTTAGGAACCCATTTGGGTTGAACCTTGCAGGGAAGGTTAATTTCAGCACGTACAAATGCTTTTCTAGGTTTGATTGAGGAAAAGATCTTTTTCTTGATGTAATCTCCTAAGGTGCTTGGGGGATTTAATCTCTACGGGATACCTTAGGTGAGTACAAGCATGTACAGCACTATAAGCTTTCTTTATGGCTGTATCTTGTTTCCTACGAGTCTTGCCAGTGGCATTTGTATCATAATGATAAATTTTTGACGTAGAGCCTATTCGAAGTTGTTACTTCTAAAGGTGATCGGCTGAAGTGAACAAGTAGAAGCAACTATCTACGAGTGTCTTTTATTGTAACAGAAGGTATAACATGCTCAGAAATAGTGAAATCTAGTGGCTCCTTTATCTTAGTGCTAGACACACTCGCCTTTGTTTTTAGTGCTGACGGCTACGCTCCCTGTAGACGTAGGTAAAGGAAAATTAGTCATCGCACTTTTAACAGAATTATTTTTACAATTTTTATCTTTCAAATGCGATTTTTCAATTTTAACGCTTTTTGTAATAGCGTGAGAGGTAGTTTGGGAGGACGAGGAAGCCTTGAGATTTTCAATCTCCTCAAAGAATTTTTCCTTTCAGCTTCGAAATTCTCTCGTTCTCTATCTAGTTTTGCCTGTGACTCCTCTATCTGTTTTATGATAGGGGGTTTGTAGAGAGAATTTTTATAATTAACGGCTTTAACTTCCTCGTGGTGTGTTTGAGAGCAGGAGGTAGAACTTGAACTAAATTGCAGAAAGGTGTTAGAGTCTCTTTCCTGTTTTTGTCCCTTTCATTTAGTTCTTTGTAGTCAAAGGGGATTTCTGGACCATGTGGGCCTTGTCTAATGGATGAATCGAAAGTATTTTCATATGACGATTCAGTAAAATTTCTAAGAGAGGTTAGTCCTAAGCCCATGTGTTTAACATCGTATATTTCTTTCTTTTGTAAAACACGCGGGTTAGTTGCCTTCTATAGGATTATAGAACTCTATATCCTTGGGCTTGTTCAAAAGTATCGTCTGTTCGGATTGTCCCATACGCGTAACTGTATCATCTAATTTCTTAATTTTAGCATATAGTTTCTTGCGTTCCTCACCTAGGAGAGCATAGTTATTTTCTACCGTAAGTTTGGCGGCTTGACAGGCGTCTAGTTCTTTACTAAGCTCACTAACCTTAGCATTTAATATTTTTAATTGAGCTTCTAGGTTAGTGATCTTAGAGGTAGCTTCGGTTATCCTACAATTTAAAATGGCTTTCTCGTTGAGATTTCTAACCAAGCAATTGTAGTTATTTGCTAGCCTATCTTCTAGTTCCTTAATCTTTTCGCTCTGTTGTCCTAGTTGAGGTTGACTAGTCTCTCTAGAATGTAGGCTCTTAGTAAGTTCATCTATTTTTGCACTAGAGCTCCTAAGTTCTAATTCGAGACTATTTATCTTCTCCTGTGATCTCGCGAGTTTATCCTCTAGTTCCTTAATACTTTTCTGCTCACGTTTCGTGTTAGCATATTGTTTTTTATATGAATCTAACATGGTCAATAATGTGGAAGAAGAGACTACCTCTTGTGACGAAGTGGATGCGTTGTCGTCGTCCGTACGATTGGATGTCCCGGCGTCTGATTCACTGTCGAGACGGGCCGTGAGAGCTAAATTCTCTTCTTCAGAACTCGACGAGTCCTCGAGCCATTGCTCCTGTTTGGCCATGAGAGCTACTCCAGCTTCCTTCTGTTTCGTCAATTGGAGCTTCCTGGTGTAGTAGTTGGCATCTCTCTTCTTCGGAAGAGTGCACTCTCTGGCGAAGTGACCTGGCTTGCTACAGTTGAAGCATTTGTTAGCCTCCTTAGGATTCTTGACATCGGAACTCTCTGGTGCACGTTCTTTGTTTTTAGAGCTTGTAGTCCGAAGGTTGTTGGCTGAGGTTGAAGACTTCTTCTTGAAGTACTTCTTGCTCATCATTTGTCCTGTGAGAGCTAGCTGCTTTCCTAGTGCTTTCAGATTTGGCTCAACGTCGGAGTCCGACTCTTCTTCCGACTCTGAAGGTGAAGGAGGCCTAACGGTCTTTTCCTTCCTTGATCTTGAGCTCCTCTTCTCCGAGACTAAGGCAACAGTGTCTTCGTTCTGTTTGCCTTTCTGCTCCTGAGAATCTCGCTTATATCATCATCATGCTGTGCGAGATTGTCAAACACGGCATGGACATCCAACTCCTCTAAATCATTATTTTGTCGAATCTGAGTGGATATTTTCTTCCATTCTGCGGGCAGAGAAGATAGAAATCTGATGTTTGTCTCCATGTTGGCCTTTGTGATCTCTATCTTCCCCATCTCGTTGAGAAGAATGAGGTATCTTTGGTAGATCTCGTATAGACTCTCCTCAGGCTTTGCTTTGAAGGAGTCGTAAGCGGTGAGAATGTTCTCCTTTTTGGCCTTTATGCCAACTTCCGTCCTCTACATCATCCTATGCAGTTCATCCCACATTCCTTTAGCCGATGAAAGGCTATCAATCTGTCGGTATATGTCGTTGGGGATGCCCTGCATGAGGGTGTTCATGGCTACTAGATCTGCCTTAGCTCGAGCTCTCTCCTCGATAGTGTACTCCCTAGGCTCCTTCAGTCGCCTAGATGCAGGAATTTGAGGAGTTGCCGTTTCGTCATCGGGGACATGTACCCAAAACTGTGCGGGTCCCTCCTTCAGTAAATTCTCGGCTTGATCTTTCAGAGCGATGAAATTGAGAAAGCGGCTCTTCCACACAGTATATTCGCCTCGTTGTAAAATTGGTGGACGGTTGTCATTTCCGAGCGAGTATGCATCCATTTTGTTTTGTAGTTGAGTTGTTGAAGGATCTTCGTTACGTGTTTTGAATGTTTGAAGATGATGTAATGTGCTTCACAAGTGACGAAATTCGTTAGTAGCGTTTGATTAGAAAAATAGATCGAGAATTATTTTCGATTCAATCTTTAAAGTTTGATCAAAAATAATTTCGTCGAAATAGGATATAGTGTGTACTGTTTACGTGCGAGATAGTTTGTCAGTGAACTATTTTTCGAGCGATATAAATTGCCCAAAACCGTTTGGTCGAGAAAAATTTCCGGACCGTGAATTTATTTCGATCGTAAAGAAACAGTACGTTAGTAAGTTTCTCGACAAGTCAAAATAAATCGGTTGACTGGAAAAGTTTCTCGCGTGTAAATGATTTTTAGCTTTGTCAAACTTTAAATGTCTGACCGAAAATGTTTCTCGAGAAAAAAGTTTTTACGCGTGTAAAGTCAAAATTGGTCTCCCTCGAAAACGATTTTCGCTAAATAATGCTCGAGAAATATTTCTAACTAAAATCGTTTTCTAGTGTTGACGATTTTAGCACCGACTTCGTATTCTGACCGAGAAAAATTATCTCGCCAAGTTTTCCGATCGAGAAATTAATTCGATCGCAAAACCTAGCGAGAAAAACTAGAACGATCGAGAAAAATCACAGAATACAATTATCACATATTCAAGCAAAAACAAAGAATTAGACACTGAACTTTCAGGTAATTGCTCGCAATCGATTACTAACTACGCACAAACACGCAATTAAACACGTTGTGAAGCACAATATGTCGAATTTGGTCAAAATCAGAACGTGTTCTTCATGTTCTTACGCAAACAGTAACTCACAAAATCGATTTAATCCAAATACGAAGTTCAAACAGCTATGGATTTGATCGCAATCAACATTTGTCACTTAAACAAGCACAGAAACATCAAATTCAAGTCAATTAGGCACAGAATTATGCTATTGGATCGAAAACAGATTTCGCGCCAAACTGTTCTTCGATGAACAGTGAACAGAATTAAATTTTCGATCCAAAACTAACAATTTTTTATCCAAAACAGAACGAATCTGCTCTGATACCAATTGTTAGGTCCCTACGATTAACAACTCTAAGATCCTAGGCAAGAATTCAAAGTAATTCGATGATAATGATAATCAATAAGATTCGATCGAAAAACTCATTTGAAGAACGAGAGAGAGAATTGGATTAGAGTGAGAAAGTTACTGTTGTTTCTCTCTCTAGAAATTGAATTGCAAGCCTTTCGGATCAATCTTCAAAACTTTCTCTATTCGGCACAATTGATTTACATGTATTTATACCAAACAAACTTGGTATAAATATCAAACTAGTCCTAGTCTAAGGACTACTATACAAAACGCCCCTAATTACAAGGACAACTAATAATATCAATCACAATTAAATGTATACTCTACAGTGTACGGTTCAAAGCCCAAGTCCCGTCATTTCGAAAATATCAAGTCCAAGTGTTAGCTTCGTGACCAAGCCCAAAAGGCCCACGAAGAAACGTTCGAGCAAACGATTTTCGACAAATAGCAAGTCCAATTGTCACCTTCGTAATCAAGCCCAAAAGCCCTACGAAGAAACGTCCATATTTCAGAAGTTTTCACTAAGACGCTAAGTTCGTAATCAAGCCCAACGGCCCACGAAGAAAGCTTCTAAAGTCTTTAAAATTTTTTTAGAGTGAAGATTAAGAGGCTTCTAAAGTCTTTAAAATTTTTTTAGAGTGAAGAATTAGAGGAATAAGTAGAGATAGAGCCCGTTAAACTCATCAAACTTCATTTGTACTATTTTTCGAATTATTTGGTATTCAAATAAAAGAAAATACGCTGCAAAATTGTTTGCAATTACTCGAGTTAATTGACTCATAATATTGAAATACAATCAATAAAATATATTCAGTGGACGGTTGATACTGTTTTGCAAAAGCACCGCTTACAAAAGCAAATACATTTTGGATTACTACATTTTTCATAGGGAGTGCCTGCGTATTTGGGGAGAAAGCAACAACAAAATGAGAAGGAAGAGCAAGAGAAATGTCGCCGCTGACGTTGAGGTAAGCAGCTACATTTTTTTCATTGAGTTCTCTTTACATCCTATTTTATTTCGACTTTTAGTTGCACGAGTATGTGATAGCTATTTCGTGATTTGTAGCCACAACTTAGCCGTAGTTAATCGCCCCCAAATTCGTGCAATTATACCTACCAACAAAATGCATACAAGTTTATCAACTGGAATTGCGAAACCTAGCTCCAGTAGCATGGATTTCACTTAAATTTTTGCAAAAAGGGTTAGCTGTTGTTTTAGATTTGCAGAATTGATTGTTGAAAATATTTTGCGAAATTAAGTCTGGTAAATATCCTCAACTTTGATTGTTTTGCCGACTGCATGATTAAATTTTATGCACATTATTAGGGTTCACCTTCACGCCATGGCATAGCCAGTTCATACTCACTTCTTCGAAGATCAAATCGTCTCAAATCTCCCAATTTGGTGCAAGAATCGGAGCAGGATGCAAAATTCATTGGTAAGACCTTCGAAACCAACGAGAGTGATAGCAGTAGAGAACAAGATGTTTTCTGATAAGTTAGGATTTTACGTTATGTTATATCGTAAAAAGCGTATTTTCGACCCGTTATTTATTTGAATATACTTGAGTATCCTTCCTTTATGCTATATTTCATATTTTATAGATATCGGAGCAAAAAGGGCTAACGTCGAGGAATTATACAAAGTATGGATTGGACTACAATGGTTGATGGAGTTTTAGCACATGAAAGTTATTTAGCCCACTAAGAGACCAACACTTGCTTAAAGAATAAATAAAAAATCAGAGGATGGCCAAGATACATACACGTTGTTGGTCTCGATTGCACCGAACAAGGAATCAAAGAGGCTTTGATGGAATGAAAAAGGGAGAGGTTCTCACCTTCAAGTGTGTGAATTGTGTGAAAAATAGGATAAGCCTTTTGATCTTTGATTACTTTGAAATTAGTGTTGGTAAAACCTTATATACCACATTAACCCTAGGTATATTAAGGCCCAAACACTGAAAATATAATAATTACATTCTAGTCCAAAGCCCAAGCTACAAGGATAACTACATTATTAAACCCAAGACTTACACTATTGACACAATCTATAAATATCTATAAATATCCTAACAATCTCCCCCTTTGTGTCAATTGTTGGGAGTCTTGGAACTTGGGCGTTGTGATGGTGGATTAGCGAGTGTGTGTTTCGCGAAGTCCTAGCTTGAACTCGAAGGCGCGGAGATTCCTTCGGAGGACCATTCGATCAGCTATAGCGTCGATGAACTTCGCGAACTTGGATCGGCAGTGTGGATCTTCTTCCGAAAGGATGCGGCAAATCCTCATGAGTTTGTGTTGGATGATGGTGAGCGTCCCATCTGAGAACTTTGCCACTTCGGAGCAGCGCAGCAGCCTCATCTTTCCCTTGTAGTTTGAGTAGGCGACCGCCGGATCATCTCCGTCGATCACATCGTCTTCTCGGTAGTCGTCCGCGTTCTTGAAAGATGGGCGAGTTAGGTTCACCTTCTTCAGGTTGTGCTCCACCGCCATCTGCAGATCGTGGGTGGCGAAGAATCTGACCTGTCGGAGCATATGGCGCTTGAGAGCTATGTAGCCCATGGTGACCGGTTCAGCCCGTACGAGATGTCCAGAACTACTGAGGACGAGTCTGAACTGCTTCATGGATTCCAGCATGCTGTACAGGTCACCCAGGTGCAGAAACTTGATGTCCGCCTCACTGACTTCACTGTAGCTCTCATCCTGCCTCAGTACCGTGAACACTGGATAGTGAACACGTCCTTTCGACTCTTGGCGGAGGTCAGTGACTTTGCAGATGGGGGCCCGATTCATTTCCAGAGCGATGTTTTCTTCATCGGACAGCGTCCTCTTTGTGCACTTGTGGCAAAGAAGGCTCCATCGATAGTGCTTCTTCTTTTCTTCGCTCCAGTTTTGGATGTTCATCAGCTCGTATTCATCGAAGGCCGTTATGATCTGCTCCTTGCGCCGCCAGATCCTGTTCCTGATATCTTCTTAAAATGGCGCGGTGGTTTTCCCACGGTGCTTCTGGTATGTTCGCCGTGGGCACATCCGGTTGAGCAGCGGAAGCCTCAGCGTGCTGCGACCACGGTGCTTCTGGTATATTCGCCGTGAGCACATCCGGTTGAGCAGCAGAAGCCTCAGCGTGCTGCGCGTGAAATTGAAGGATGTTCTCGAGTTCGGCGGGTTCAGCGTCGTATTCCTCTCCGTTCTCGTTGACTGCAGTGTTGATCAGCGTAAGTGAAGCTTCTTTTAGCAGACGTCGAGTATTTTCCACCAACTTCATGGCTGCTACTGCATTGGCGGGTGTGTACAGCCATTCATCGTTAAAGATGTAGGCCTCAATCTGGTTCTGTGCGCAGTAGACGTCCTCGGAAGCCACGTTGGAATCGGTATTGAGAGGGGTATGGATGTGTGGTGGCGAGGGTGTTGCGTCGGAGGAGTTTGTGGATTGTGGGGATGGTTGTGGTGGAGATTCTGGTGGCTCGGTTGTGGTGATGGTTTTGGCGAGGATGATTTGGGTGTCGGGTGGTGGAGATATGGTGGTGGCCTCTAACGTCGATGTGACAGTTAGAGGTTCGGAGACGGTAGTAGGTGGTGGTGAGGGTGATTTGGCTAGTGACTCGGGGTTAATAGGGTGGGCTTTTTGGCTAGTGGGGTGTGAGGTTTCTGTTGCGGGCGTCGTTTCAGGTACAGAAGAGGAAGGCGGCGTCGATTGTACGGGTCCTTGAGTTTGTGAGGCTTGCTGCCTTTCTCCCCCTCGCGGCGATCTTGATCCTCGTCTTGATCGTCGCGCCTGATCCCGCTAGACTCCTTGAGTGCGGCAAGTCATGGGTTGAGTCATTATTTTCTTCATCTGCTGTTCCTCCTCGTCGAGTTCCGTCATTGACTCGAATCTTGCTCGTAGGATATAGAAGAGCTCCTTTGCGGAAATGGAGGAGAGAACAGCTTCTGCGTCCACATGTAGCGTTGGTGGTGGCATCTCCGGGGCCACACCTTTGCCTTTGTCAACGGTGGAGGCATCGAGACGCGCATAGACTTTGTCGAGGATGGACGTCTCAAGAGTCTTTGCAAACTCTTGAAGACGCGTCTCTAGTGCGGTCTTGGTGATGAACTGGGGTAAGTTTAACAAGTTGGAATCACGAACAAATCCAACTGTCACCGAATCGGAGAAGATAGCCGATCGGCCGCCCGTTTGCACAGGACGGGAAAAGACGGGGTCACTTAAGACTTCCCGTTGGCATCATCGATGAGACAGACTCGAACGAATGATGGCCTAGGCTCACGGTTGTTGTTATGTTGGCCGTGCTAGGTCTTCCGCTCTCAGTCACAGAGACATCACCGAGCGTTCTGACAGAATCACGAAGACTCTGTAGTGCTGTAAAAGGTGTATGTGTCCTAGAAACGTATGAAATTATAGGGAGTGAGGGCACTAGACTCGATGTGATTGAAGAGGATGCAGTCTGAGGCGAAGGACTGCTTGTTTCAACATCGACTATCTCCAAGTGGGATGTCGATGGTATACGTGGCTCCTCGTGGGATGAAATATCTTCTTGTAGAGAGGAAGATAAGTGGATTGGTGGGGTCGTTTGCGTGGTTGAGCCAAATGCCACGTCTTCTACTCGGGAGGTGAACACATCACCTCCTGTACCTACGGGTTGGGCTCGGCTTGTATGTGACTGAGGAGGTCGATCGTGTTTTTGTTTCGATCGACGCTCCGTGGGGCGGATTACGTCATCCTCACGCGATCGTTTATTCGGTACGCGAGTGGAAGAGGATGCGGCGCGACTCGACGACTTTTTTGTAGTGGGGGTGGGGTTTTGGCTAGTCCCGGGGTTAGGAGCAGAGGGGTTGATCTGCTCCGTAGGGACAATGGATAATGGACGTGGGCTTTCGCGAAAAGAGGCTGTGGAAGCACGATATTCTCGGACGTGCGGATTGGTCGGGTCTGCATAGGCGAGAACGTCCTACGGGATTATCATGGCGTGTCGATCTTTCGCCGGAGTGTTTTTCTTGGCGAACTTCTCGACAGTGGGGATTATGAAGTGTTCGGTTGCCGGGCGGGCGTGGATGTCGGTGGAGAACATGCGGAAGTGTTTGATGAGGGCTGGGAGCCACCGCATGTAGGGTACGAAGTGTTTGTCGGTGGATTTCCCGATCGCGACGTTGAATCATGGAGACGAGATCCATCCATATGACGTCGGCGTAGTTATACTAGCGGTTGTGGGCGATGCCGGTTAGGACGGTGAGGATTTGGTGGTTTCCACGGTCCTGGCCGGCATGCTTCCCCGACATGCACTTGTTCAGTAGGAGGTATAGTGTTCGCCAGGGTTGAGGAAGGTTTCGTGTAGTGACTTCACTGAGAACGAGTGGGCCTTTCTTTTTCTTGGTTTCAGGTTGAAAGCCCAATCTATCGATGTCCTCGATGAGTTGTTCATGAGTTGGTAGTGGGTCGTACGGTGAGTAGACAGGGAGTTGAAGCACTTCTTGGACAATCTTGCGAGTGAGGACCACTGTTTCTTGATCGATTTTGGCGGACATTGTTTTAGCAAGGTGGTGTGGTCCAGCTATCTGCAAGGTGTGCCAGAACTGTTGGAGATAGACTTGAGCTTCGGGCTCGCCATGAGAGAGGGCGTGTCGGAGGGGATGTCCTTTGAGGATCTCTATGATAATGAGGGCATCACATTGAAAGTTGTCTAAGTCCACCATGTGGTTGTTTGGTATCAGGGCAGCCCATTGACTTGTTGGGAAGACCTGCTCGATCGGTGGAACATAGGTTAGCGTATTGAGTTCGATGCGAGCGATGTCCCTTTGGATTGCTGCCGCCTCAAGTGCTTCAATTGTATCTTGATTTTTGTTGGTCATATCTGTGCTTGACAGTAATTATAACATGATTAGTACGGATTAAATTGCGAGATATGGATATAAGTGAGTCGTGGGTAACACAATAAAAGGAGACATAAAAGTGCCCATAATAGTAAAGATAAAAATAAAAAATAAAAATTAAAATTAAAGTTAACTTAGAGTCCTATTGAAATAAAGTTGTTAAGATTGAATGATGGTCATGTGACGGCGAGTTTCGACCATTTTTAGTAAGTTAAAGGAATTTTTTTTTTAACACTTAGAAAATTTTGGATTGAAAGTATTCGTGTGATGTGAAAAGAAAAAAAAATTTCCGCATTTGGTGTAGAATTTCGCAAGTGGAAAATTTTTCACATGATATGGAATTTCATAAGTTATCAAAAATTTTCGCATGTTAAAGAAATTTCGCATTCAGTCCATCCATGAATTTTCGCATATAGTGTTAATTTTCGCACGTTAAAGAGATTTCGCATTCAGACTATCCATGAATTTTTGCATATAAGGAAAATTTTCGCAAATTATCACACATAGACAAGTCGAGAAAAATTTTCGCAGATAGAGTAAAATTTTCGCAAGAGAGAAATTTTTCAATTTAGCAAACTTTCACAAGTTTTGAATTTTTCTCAAGTGAAATGTAAGTTTCGCGGGTTGAAGAAATATCTGCTCAAGTGATAAGATTTCTCGGGTTGATGATGCATGTAAGGATTGAGAAATTATTGAACCACTGTAGCTGCGAAAGTATTGATTGGCATGGGTCCGAGAAAAATTTAAGTTTGCGGATTGAGAATATTTTGGTTACTGTAGTTGCGAAATAATGAAGATGCAAAAAAATGTAATATGACGTGAGGTGTATGAATGTTTCGCGGGGCTTGACTCACTGTAGCAGCAAAAGTTTTAATCGTAAGAAACTTCTCGGATGAAAACTTTCGCGGGACTTTACACACTGTAGCAGCGAAAGTTTTAATCGTAAGAAACTTCTCGGATGAAAACTTTCGCGGGACTTTACACACTGTAGCAGCGAAAGTTTTAACACAAGAAATTTCTCGGATAAAATTTTCGCGGAACCTTACTCACTGTAGCAGCGAAAATCTATCGTCAAGGTATTTTTCCAGAAAATTTTCTCGGTGAAGAACACTGGGCGAAATCGTACAAAATGACGCTGTGATTTTTGCCTTAGACCTACTCAAATCTTAACCAAAATGCAATAAACTGGATTCAATCGACTCGAAATTGGACGGGCAATACATATTTGGGGGTTTTAAACACCTAAAGCCTAGCATGCGTCCTAATTAAAGCCGAGAAAATACTGTTAAACCTAAAAAAATTAACAGAACGGGGCATACACAAAGCAAAACGAACGAGAAGCAGTTTATTTGCGATGAATTCATACCTAAAAGCTGATTTTGACGATGGAGAATGCAGAAAAACGGAGTTTAAAGACGGATTTGAGGAAGATGACGATTGCGAGGGATTGAGAAATTTCGAAGAAGGAAGGTGCGAAAGTTTTAAATTTTTCTCGGGAATTTGGAAGTATTGTGAAAAGAGTTAAGTTTTTTTTTGGGGTTTTGTGACTGTTCATGCGAGATTTTGAGTAAAATGGGCCGAAATTCTCGGGCTTGTTCTAAATTGGATCCTGGGCCGAATTTCGCGGGCTTGGTCAAAATTGTGTCCAATTGGATTTAAATTGGTCAAATTTTGACCCAGTTTGACCAAAAATTAAAATTTCAACCCAAAATTCAATTGGTCCAATTTTGACTTTATTTGACCAAAAATTTAAATTAAATTTCAGCAACCCCCCCCCCCCTTTTTAAAAAAATAGGCAAAATCAGAAACTCCCCCTTAATTTGAAAATTCCCTTTTTAAATAACGGAAAAAACAGAAACTCCCCCTTAATCGAAAACTCCCCATTGAGAGATATAATTTAGAAGACACATAGAGAATGATGTGAAGTGACAAGACATATGTACACTTTATCAAAGTTCATGTAGGATCGATTGATCACAACTGAATATTCAACATGCCCAACATAGTCACAAGGTGTTGGAAGCGTTTGACATCCAATGGTTTTGTGAAAATGTCGGCTAGTTGATCTTCGGTAGTGACATATTGCAATTCAATCGTCCCTTGTTCAACATGTTCTTTGATGAAGTGGTGACAAATATCTATGTGTTTCGTTCTTGAGTGATGTACCGGATTACTCGTCATCGCAATCGCACTCTTCGAGTCACAATAAATGGGAATTTTATCAACATGAAAATTAAAATCTTGTAGTTGTGTTCTCATCCACAAAAGCTGGGAGCAACAACTAGCGGCGGCGACATATTCTGCCTCCGTCGATGAAGTTGAGACACAATTTTGTTTTCGAGAAGACCAACTCACGAGTTTACCGCTCAAGAAATGTGCAGCTCCAGAGGTGCTTTTTCGATCCATCTTGCATCCTGCATAATCCGAGTCAGAGAATCCAACCAGCTTGAAGTCCGATCGAGTGGGGTACCACAAACCCAGATTGGGTGTTCCTTTGAGATAGCGGAGAATCCTTTTGACAGCAGTGAAATGTGATTCCTTCGGTGTAGCCTGAAAACGAGCGCAGATTCCTGTCGAGAGAACGATATCAGGTCGACTAGCAGTGAGGTACAGAAGAGAGCCTATTATCCCGCGATAGACGGTTTGGTCAACGGGAGCACCATATGGGTCCGCGTCGGGTCGGCCAGAGGGTGACATAGGTGTAGCAGCAGTCTTAGCATCCTTCATTCCATATTTCTCGAGGATGTCATGGATGTATTTGGACTGGTTGATGAAGATTCCGTCGGGGAGTTGCTTTTTTATCCGAAATGTATACGACATTACTTTGTTGAGTCATTTTCTGTTGAATTTATCACGAACAATTTTACGGTTTTGTAATTATCCTTCCACAGTAAAATATTTCTACATTCGTCAAATATCCGAAGACATCTAAGTCATGGAGTCATTAGATCACATAATCGCACAAAATAAAGTTACCGTAAAGCAACACTCTTACGTACACGAATGGTACAAAACGGGATCACAAAGTCTTAAGCACACGACTTCCAACAAACGTCATCAGACACTTAATTTAAAACATAGAAAAGAACAAAACATTCACTTTATCTGAGACGGCCAATGCCAATACGACAGGAACATAGCGACCGTCAAATACTTTCTAAATTGAGAGACGGAGCGTTACATATTTAGAAAATGTTGTGTTCATGTATGAGACCGTTTTCCTGCTAGTCGTGGATCGAATTTGCATCTCAATTAGAATGCATGTTAGCCACCATATCAAGATTTTCAGTTCAGCCATCCCAATTCCCAGCAATAAGATCTTTATAATGCTCGATAGCCACTATATGAAGATTTTCAGTTCAGCCATCCCAATTCACAGTAATAAAAATCAGATTTACATAATGCATGATAGCCACCATATCAAGATTTTCAGTTCAGCCATATCAATTCCCAGCAATAAAAGTCAGATCTTTTTCTTTTTTTTAAAGTGGGACGTGGAAGAAACAAATGATGTTGCCCATATCGGAGAGATACCCACTTTCTTTAAGTAGGGGAGCAGCAATGTAACTCGCCGAGAAATCGGCCGCCGTGGCGTTCGAAAAGAAGGGAACGGTGAGGCTCAATCACTTGTGCAACTGCTGATTTTCTGTTGGATTGTCTCCCCAAGCAACACCGTCCGACTGCTGATTTTCTGTTAGATTGTCTTTCCAAGCCGCTGGCGCCGCCTGTTCAAAAAGAGCGGATGATTAGATCTAAGTCCGAGAAAAATCGCGTCTTTTGCCACGAAGAGCATTGATGAGTCATAGGAAAGGAAAAGCCAAGAGTCTGGCGGAGCTGAGGACCCATCTTTTACAAATAAAAATCCAAACCTTCGTGGAATAAGTCGTGCCACGTGCCTCCGATGTTCATATTCGTAGTTTGTCCCACTCGTCCCTTTAATTTCTCTTACACCTGCGTTGCTCGTAGAATGAGTTGTGCCACGTACCTCCGATGATCATCGTAGTTTGTCCCACTCGTACCTCCATCTTTGCTACTTCTGCAGATTTTCCCCGACGAATAAAAAACGATCAACTATGAGATGATATCGAATTGGCAATACCATCATTTTTTTCAGCAATAAAATCAGATCTTTCTAATGCATATTAGCCACCATATCAAGATTTTCAGTTCAGCCATCCCAATTCCCAGCAATAAAAATCAGACCTTTATAATGCATGATAGCCCACCATATCAAGATTTTCAGTTCAGCCATCCCAATTCACAGCAATAAAAATCATATCTTTATAATGAATGATAGCCACCATATCAAGATTTTCAGTTCAGCCATATCAATTCAACAATAGTAGGTAGATCTTTATAATGCATGTTAGCCACTATATCAAGATTTTCAGTTCAGCCATCCCAATTCCCAGCAATAAGATCTTTATAATGCTCGATAGCCACCATATGAAGATTTTTCAGTTCAGCCATCCCAATTCACCGTAATAAAAATCAGATTTATATAATGCATGATAGCCACCATATCAAGATTTTCAGTTCAGCCATATCAATTTCCAGCAACAAAAATCAGATTTTTTTTTCTGTTTTTTAAAGTGGGACGTGGAAGAAATGTAATGATTTTACCCATATCGGAGAGATACCCTCTTTCTTTAAGTAGGGGCAGAGCAGCAAAGTAACTCGCCGAGAAATCGGCCGCCGTGGCGTTTGAAAAGAAGGGAACGGTGATGCTCAATCACTTGTGCAACTGCTGATTTTCTGTTGGATTGTCTCCCCAAGCGACACCGTCCGACTGCTAATTTTCTGTTAGATTGTCTTTCCATGCCGCTGGCGCCGCCTGTTCAAAAAGAGCGGATGATTAGATCTAAGACCGAGAAAAATCGCGTGTCTTTTGCCACGAAGAGCATTGATGAGTCATAGGAAATGAAAAGCCAAGAGTCTGGCGGAGATGAGGACTCATCTTTTGCAAATAAATATCCAAAACTTCGTGGAATAAGTCGTGCCACGTGCCTCCGATGTTCATATTCGTAGTTTCTCCCACTCGTCCCTTTAATTTCTCTTACACCTGCGTCGCTCGTAGAATGAGTTGTGCCACGTACCTCCGATGATCATCGGAGTTTGTTCCCCTCCCTCCATCTTTGCTACTTCTGCATATTTCCCCGACGAATAAAAAAGATCAACTATGAGATGAAATCGCATTTGCAATACCATCATTTTTTTAGCAATAAAAATCAGATCTTTATAATGCATGTTAGCCACCATATCAAGATTTTCAGTTCAACCATCCCAATTCCCAGCAATAAAAATCAGACCTTTATAATGCCTGATAGCCAACCATATCAAGATTTTCAGTCCAGCCATCCCAATTCACAGCAATAAAAATCATATCTTTATAATGAATGATGGCCACCATATCAAGATTTTCAGTTCAGCCATATCAATTCAGCAATAAAAGATAGATCTTTATAATGCATGTTAGCCACCATATCAAGATTTTCAGTTCAGCCATCCCAATTCCCAACAATAAGGTCTTTATAATGCTCGATAGCCACCATATGAAGATTTTTAGTTCAACCATCCCAATTCACAGTAATAAAAATAAGATATATATAATGCATGATAGCCACCTTATCAAGATTTTCAATTCCCAGCAATAAAAATCATATCTTTTTCTGTTTTTTAAAGTGGGACGTGGAAGAAATGTAATGATTTTACCCATATCGGAGAGATACCCTCTTTCTTTAAGTAGGGGCAGAGCAGCAAAGTAACTCGCCGAGAAATCGGCCGCCGTGTCGTTTGAAAAGAAGGGAACGGTGATGCTCAAGCACTCGTGCAACTGCTGATTTTCTGTTGGATTGTCTCCCCAAGCGACACCGTCCGACTGCTGATTTTCTGTTAGATTGTCTTTCCATGCCGCTGGCGCCGCCTGTTCAAAAAGAGCGGATGATTAGATCTAAGACCGAGAAAAATCGCGTGTCTTTTGCCACGAAGAGCATTGATGAGTCATAGGAAATGAAAAGCCAAGAGTCTGGCGGAGATGAGGACTCATCTTTTGCAAATAAATATCCAAAACTTCGTGGAATAAGTCGTGCCACGTGCCTCCGATGTTCATATTCGTAGTTTCTCCCACTCGTCCCTTTAATTTCTCTTACACCTGCGTCGCTCGTAGAATGAGTTGTGCCACGTACCTCCGATGATCATCGGAGTTTGTTCCCCTCCCTCCATCTTTGCTACTTCTGCATATTTCCCCGACGAATAAAAAACGATCAACTATGAGATGAAATCGCATTTGCAATACCATCATTTTTTTAGCAATAAAAATCAGATCTTTATAATGCATGTTAGCCACCATATCAAGATTTTCAGTTCAACCATCCCAATTCCCAGCAATAAAAATCAGACCTTTATAATGCCTGATAGCCCACCATATCAAGATTTTCAATCCAGACATCCCAATTCACAGCAATAAAAATCATATCTTTATAATGAATGATAGCCACCATATCAAGATTTTCAGTTCAGCCATATCAATTCAGCAATAAAAGATAGATCTTTATAATGCATGTTAGCCACCATATTTTTCAGTTCAGCCATCCCAATTCCCAGCAATAAGGTCTTTATAATGCTCGATAGCCACCATATGAAGATTTTTAGTTCAACCATCCCAATTCACAGTAATAAAAATAAGATATATATAATGCATGATAGCCACCGTATCAAGATTTTCAATTCCCAGCAATAAAAATCATATCTTTTCTGTTTTTTAAAGTGGGACGTGGAAGAAATGTAATGATTTTACCCATATCGGAGAGATACCCTCTTTCTTTAAGTAGGGGCAGAGCAGCAAAGTAACTCGCCGAGAAATCGGCCGCCGTGGCGTTTGAAAAGAAGGGAACGGTGATGCTCAATCACTTGTGCAACTGCTGATTTTCTGTTGGATTGTCTCCCCAAGCGACACCGTCCGACTGCTGATTTTCTGTTAGATTGTCTTTCCATGCCGCTGGCGCCGCCTGTTCAAAAAGAGCGGATGATTAGATCTAAGACCGAGAAAAATCGCGTGTCTTTTGCCACGAAGAGCATTGATGAGTCATAGGAAATGAAAAGCCAAGAGTCTGGCGGAGATGAGGACTAATCTTTTGCAAATAAATATCCAAAACTTCGTGGAATAAGTCGTGCCACGTGCCTCCGATGTTCATATTCGTAGTTTGTCCCACTCGTCCCTTTAATTTCTCTTACACCTGCGTCGCTCGTAGAATGAGTTGTTGTAACGACCCGTCCCATACCGGGTGTCACTGTAGCATTCGTCCCTACCGGGACCTGTGGGGTTGGGCCCACCACACTCCGACTGATAGTCTGGCCCCACTGTACCACCATTTAACCTTTCAGCGTGCTTCGTCCTCGCTCACACGCACCCTGGGCAAACTTCCCAGGGGGTCACCCATCCTAAGATTGCTTCAAGTCAAGCACGCTTAACTTCGAAGTTCTTTCGGATGGACTCCCGAAAAGGTAGGTCGACCTTGGTGATATGAGTAGTACTATCAATTCTATTATACGATTCTTAGCCTGACACGCCCATACATTGTCAGTCTCAGGATCCCCTCTCATTCGGGTGTCGGATCGGTTCGTTCATGTACCCCTTCGCCTAGAAGCCTTGCCAGGAGCCGCTCCTTGTCCGTGCACCCTGGCACCGGCGATCACTCCCCGCCCTCTTCGGCCCCGGGCGTCACAGTTGTGCCACGTACCTCCGATGATCATCGGAGTTTGTTCCCCTCCCTCCATCTTTGCTACTTCTGCATATTTCCCCGACGAATAAAAAACGATCAACTATGAGATGAAATCGCATTTGCAATACCATCATTTTTTAGCAAAAAAAATCAGATCTTTATAATGCATGTTAGCCACCATATCAAGATTTTCAGTTCAACCATCCCAATTCCCAGCAATAAAAATCAGACCTTTATAATGCCTGATAGCCCACCATATCAAGATTTTCAGTCCAGCCATCCCAATTCACAGCAATAAAAATCATATCTTTATAATGAATGATAGCCACCATATCAAGATTTTCAGTTCAGCCATATCAATTCAGCAATAAAAGATAGATCTTTATAATGCATGTTAGCCACCATATTTTTCAGTTCAGCCATCCCAATTCCCAGCAATAAGGTCTTTATAATGCTCGATAGCCACCATATGAAGATTTTTAGTTCAACCATCCCAATTCACAGTAATAAAAATAAGATATATATAATGCATGATAGCCACCATATCAAGTTTTTCAATTCCCAGCAATAAAAATCATATCTTTTTCTGTTTTTTAAAGTGGGACGTGGAAGAAATGTAATGATTTTACCCATATCGGAGAGATACCCTCTTTCTTTAAGTAGGGGCAGAGCAGCAAAGTAACTCGCCGTGAAATCGGACGCCGTGGCATTTGAAAAGAAGGGAACGGTGATGCTCAATCACTTGTGCAACTGCTGATTTTATGTTGGATTGTCTCCCAAGCGACACCGTCCGACTGCTGATTTTCTGTTAGATTGTCTTTCCAAGCCGCTGGCACCGCCTGTTCAAAAAGAGCGGATGATTAGATCCAAGTCCGAGAAAAATCGCATGTGTTTTGCCACGAAGGGCATTGATGAGTCATAGGAAATGAAAAGCCAAGAGTCTGGCAGAGCTGAGGACTCATCTTTTGCAAATAATCCAAACCTTCGTCGAATAAGTCGTGCCACGTGCCTCCGATGATCATATTCGTAGTTTGTCCCACTCGTCCCTTTAATTTCTTACACCTGCGTCGCTCGTAGAATGAGTTGTGCCACTTACCTCTGTAGCGACCCCCACTCTCTAATCGCTAATTAGTGATAAACTCACGCCGGGTTTAGCAGCGAAAGCCGCGGATGACCCATTTTTCAAAAACATTTGTTCATACTAAAATGTTACCAGTAGGTGAAATAGTGCACATGCACGTGTGACTCGCTCACGTTACTCACCCCCACGGAAGCCCATGGAAGCTCCGATAGCCAGCCTCGACATCGATTACCTACAACACGCAAACATTGAGCTATTGCCCAGTAGGTGAAATAGTGCACATGCACGTGTGACTCGCTCACGTTACTCACCCCCAATTCTCACCAATGCAATGCCACTCACTATCACCTATCACAATCGGGGATACACTCACCACCTCACAACGGGCCCCGGGCTTCATACTGTGCACCATCACGCGAAATCACTACCACGATCACGAACACAACCACAACACGATCACAACACTACGGCAGTGGCCTACACCGAGCAGCCTTCCTGAGCCGTATCAGGTCACTCTCTCGGGTCGTCTCTTCTGCCAATGCGGTGCCTACGCTGGTAGCCTAAACTAGGTCCCGTAAGGGTACCCAGGTCGCAACCTCCAGGTCGCCTCCTCCCGCATGCGACAACGTGGCCTACACTAGCTAGCCTACTTGGGGATATCCCAAGCCGCTCCTTGCTAGGTCGCCCGCAGTCTGCCGCATAATGTCCAACGGGCAACGGCTCACCGTCACAGGCGCTGGCGCACAGCAGATGCCCACACTCACATGACTCCTCTACGGGTCGACAGCCAATATCGGCTACACGCTCAATAGGTACAATACAGTACCACCGTTCCACAACGGCTCCGTGAAATGACGTGTAATGCACATGCAGGCATTTAACATGATAAAACATGGTAACGTGATGCCACATGAAAACCACGTAAGCACATAAAGCACATAATTTGTTTTAGCACATAAAAGCACATAAGTGTCACATTGGTGTTTACGCGTTGTAGATGAAAATTCACCTACCTGTCCTCCAAATGCAATTAGTCACGATATCAGATGAATTTCCTAAGTGTCGCACCTCTGAACATGTAGATATTACCATATCAGTATATTTGCTACGTTCCATAAGTTCCGAAATTCTCAAACCCTAAATATTGAAAAACCCTACAAACCCTGAAAACCCTAATTAATATCGAAAACTATGACGTGAGCTGTTAGGTCCTACGATTAACAACTCTACGATCCTAGGCTAGAATTCATAGTAATTCGATCGTTTACATAATCAATTGAATTCGATCGAAAAACTCAAGTTAAGAACACTAGAGAGAATTCAATTAGAGTGAGAAAGTTACTGTTGTTTCTCTCTCTAGAAATCGAATTGCAAGCCCTTCGGATCAATTCTCTAAACTTTCTCTATTAAGCTCAATTGATTTACATGTATTTATACCAAACAAACTGGGTATAAATATCAAACTAGTCCTAATATAAGGACTACTATACAAAACGCCCCCAATTACAAGGACAACTAATGAAATCAAGCACAATAACAAATGGTATTCTACAATCTCCCCCTTTGTGCTTGATTGCGTCTCCCGCGCCGTTTGTCCTCGGCGGGCGTAATACGATCTGCGCAAGCCCAGTGCATGCTCGTAGTTCCTCAGCGTGATCCTCACTCCAGTCGCTCCTCAATATCCTCAAGCAATTCCATTAGGAGCGGCTGTTCTCTCACGAACCTACGGATCCTCAGCATCGTATCTCGATTGATTTCTTCCAACCTCTGCTCGATGTTTTTTCTGACGACCTTGAGCGTCACATCGCAAAACTTATGATTCTCAGTCTTCAGCATCAACCTATTCTTCTTCACTATTAGATTGTGGTAGGTGATGCCTAGGACTGAGCTGATGTGCACGTGATTGTTGGGAAGCCCTTCAATCTCAGGTCCTTTGTTGAGCGGAGCGGTCATGTTGACCTTCTTCATATTGCTCTCAAGCGCCATTTGAAGGTCGTGAGCGGTGAAGTACTTGACTTGTCGCATCATGAACCGGTAGAGCCCTTCGAGGCCTTCTTTCTTGATGAAGCCCTGAGGACCTTTGTACTTCTCCACGTATAGCTGATAAAGACGGTACACTTCATCGGCGGGGAGGTACGGCAGGTCGCTCTCGCTCAGTTGCTCTCGGGTCCTGTCCACTCGTTCGATGATGTAGTGAGGTGTTGGAAGTCCTCCTTTGTCACAGTAGACGCTGAGTAGTGGCTTATTGGAGAGAGACTCTTATAATGGCTCTTGGCTTGTGCTTAGTCATCCCCAGCCTAACATCAGATCCTAGTTTGGTCAGCATCCAGAGGTAGGTCATCCTCTTCTGCTGATCCCAATGAGAGATCCCTCTAAGCTCGAACTCGTTCAGCTTCTTCACTCTGTCCGGAGACCTCCAAATATTCTCACGAACTTCTTCTAGGAAGGGAATTTCTATTTGGATGTTCTCCCATGGCGTGTCGATCCTAACGGTCCCTGGCGTTAGCCTTGGAGAGAGAACCGCCTGTTGAGCGATTAACTGGTAGCCTTGGAATATCTCACTCGTAGTCTTCATCTTCCTGAAGCTCGTCGTCTACTATGATTACGAGGTCTATAGACGCTTGTTGTAGAAAGCGCCAAACGTCATGAAGCCGTCGCCTTTGATGCTCCTCGGGCATGGAATGGGTCATCCACTGTACTTCGAATATATATTTGTTTAGGGCCTCGTGTGGATTGACGCCATGTCCAGAGGGTCCCGGTTGGTCTGGAGCGACTGAGGGAGTGGCTTGGGTAGCTTCTAGAGCTACAAGCATTGCAGCACTTGCTTCTTCTTCCGGAAGCAAGGGGCTTGAGTAGATCGATGGTGTGGGCGAAGGCGTCCTGAGGTGAAAGGTTGGTGGGTCGATGTGGGCGGTGCGGTGCGTGGTGTGGGTAGTTTGGGTTTGGTGAGTAGTATGGGTTTGGTGGGTAGTATGGGTTTCGCCAGCTCCAGCGCTTGTCTGCGTAGCACTCGAGCCTTGTCCTTGGCCACTTGTAGATGTCCTCGGCCTCTTCTCCCCCTCATGAGGGTCCTAATCGTCAGGATAGTCATGTCTGCGCCGTGAGTGGGAGCTTTGGCCTCGGCAGGTGTCAGTCGGTGGCTCAGGATGGTCCACCAATCGCCTATAGAGGGATTCTCTTTGCGGCGATTGGATGGAAAGGCCTATCAGACGGGCGAGGAGAATGTCGTGGAGCTCGGTGATGGGAATTGTGTATGGATTGATGAGGATGGAGGAAGTGGCTAGAGGGTCGGTGGGTGTGGGTTGTGGAGGTGTGGGGCTAATTTGTGACGAAGGGCCTTCAGAGGCAGGTGCTTTCCCGATATCTCTTCGGGATGCCTCGAGTGCTTGGAGTACTCTCTCCGTGATTATGTCTTCAATAGACTGTATAGCGACAGAGAGAGCGGCCTGGAACTGCTCGTTCGTCACGAAGGGTGCGGATGCCTCCTGAGATGGACCAGGACGACTGATGTCGCCTGTTATCAACCCTTGAGTAGACACCGACTCTGTGGGTTGGCTCACAGTCACTTGAGGTTGTGACTGTATGAGACTTCCACCCAATCCTCGAGTCGAATCTTGAGGATTCGTCTCTATGGGTGTTAAGGCAGGCTCGGGTTGCGCCTGCGAACTAGACACCACGTGGGTTGGTTGCGGCTCAAGATTGAGCGAAGAAGTGCCGGCAACACTTGTCGTTGTCGTCAGTGTAGTATCTGGTGCGTTGGTGACGACTGGGAAGAGGGACTCCAGTTGAATGCTAAGTCTCCTGGGAGTCCTCCTTATATGACTTATTTCCTCGTCAGACTCCATGTCAGACGAGGTGGCCGTGTGAGGAGTGAGGTCTCGATGGACGTCCTCCAGTGCCTGACCCGTCACCGGTGGAAGTGAAGTTTGCCCCATTTCGACTTCGGGCTGTGCTACTGGTAGAAGAACCTCCTCAATGGTTTCTTCGAGCACGCCAACATGAACGGGCACTTGCACTTGGTATTCATGTTCAGGAGCCTCGAGCGCCATCTCGGTAGCCACGACGTCTATCAAGGTCTCATCTACGTCGGGCATCGGCTCTTCGATCAAGGGAGACTCCTGTTGAAGCTCCTGATCGACAACATCTATCATCGCGTCGTCCGGGCTTGGTTGGTGTTCCGGTTGGGGAGGGCTCACATGGTAATCTGCCGGGGGCCCTCTGATCATTTGCTCCGTTAAATGGTGTTCCCGGCAGAATCTTTGATACTCAGCTCCCGCGGGGTCGGCAAGCCTGAGTAGTTGGAGCGGAATTGGTATCGACGGTTGGTCCAAGTCCGTGAGCCGTGGGTTATGGAAGAACTTTAGCCTTGGCGGCTAATAGTTTCCTCCGGAAGGCAGCTGTGGGATGTTCTCCGCATGTAACTCCATGACCTCCCTGATGATCACGTTGAACCATCGAGCATAGGGCACGTTCTTTGACCTTCGGTTTTCCTTCAGCCGGATCTGTTCAGCTAGATCATTCCAGATTAGCTGTGCGAAGTCGTAGTTTCTGGCGAAGGCGAGACCGTGAAAGATTCGCAGTATATTGCCGTTTCCCTTGTCGAAGCCGGCATGCTTTGGTGATAGACACTTGTTCACGATCCCGAACAGTGTCTTCCAGGGGTGAGGGATACCACTGCTCTGGACCTGAGCTAATTTGGTGAGCTGCGGTTGATATCCCATTTGCATGAAGTCATGGACCATTTCTGCGTCCGACGGGAGCGGGTCGTAGTTGTCGCTGTGTGGCAAGTCCAGTATCATCCCGAACTGGCTCTTGCTCATATGAATATGCCCCGTCCTGATTCTTGTTGTGAAGGAGAATGCCCCATTCGCTACAACTCCTTGTATACATCCCCCAGAATTGCTGGAGATAGACCATTGGCACTGAGGCGGTGACCGTCAATGCATGCCAGATGGGGTGGCCTCGCAGGATAGATACGATGATCTCGTCCGTGCACCGAAATGTGCTTAGATAATGTTCGTACGATAGATACGATACGATGATCTCGTCAGATGAGTTGGAAGTTCGTACCCCTGGACCTTCAAATATAGATTGTGATCGTATATATGGTTGTATCTTGGGTAGCGATCCATCTGAAAATAAGAAATATAAAAGTTATTAGATCAGTTTTATTTTTAGTCGAAAAATGAATATTTCATCAAACTATAGTAACATTGGAAATAATAGCATGTTCGGTGAATTTCGAAATGAAATCGTATCAAATGCATAGTGTCTGCTCAATTTTGAAAAATCTTAATGGCATGAATGTAATTTCGAATGAAGTATAAATCGCGTGAAAAATAGTTCGAAATTTCTCGAAGTATTAAATCAGTAAGTCACTGTTCATGCCGAGAAAATTTTCGGTCGAGAAAATTGAATTGCAATTTGATTTCCTATACATTGATTTCAAATGAAAGAATTCCGTCTAAGTTTTGCGCTCGAAGAATTTTATCCGCTATTGTTAGCTACAATGTAAAAGACTTAGAAAAATTTCCTAAGTGTTGAAGTTGAAAGCATGACTGTAGTCGATCAATTTTACGATCGAGAAAAATTCCGTGTAAATTTACGATCGAGAAATTACGTCTCAGGTAAATTTACTATCGAGAAATTTTCTTCGATTGAATAAAATTCTCGATTTGAAATTTGTCGAGCGGTATGTGATTTTCGAAAAATTAGTCAACGAAAGACTAAGTCAAACGTCGAGAAATTTTCCGATCAATTAGGTCCTAAGCGGCGGATTTTTGCGACCAAATTGAAATTAAATCGAAAATTCTATTTTGCGATAATAAGTTTTACGCTCGATAAAATTTGCATCTAAATTGTCTAATTAGTGCGTAAGTTTTTCGCTCACAAAAATCCTAATTAGATTTCTCGATGGTAAGTAATTTTTTTCGTTCAAAAAATCTTCTGTCTTAGCGTCTAAATCAGAATTTTACCGATCGAAAAACTAATTAGACACAAACAGTATCTCAATTAAATCGGAATTCAATTAAGACTGTTTGCGATCGACAAAGTTCTTCGATGGCTTTAAACATTCAAATTCCCAGTTTCATCAAAACTCAAATTACAGTCGAAGATGCAGATTTTCCGATGATTCATTCTACCAGATTCATAGAGAATATCGAAACTATCTTAAGTGCAGGCATTAAACTCAGATAAAGTTCAAAATCAAGCCGCACACTATAAAATAGTTACGGTATTTCTCAGTTTTTTTTTGAAGAACAGTCGAAAAATCTTAATTAAACATGCGAAAAACTACAGAATGTGAATGCTAATGACTGGGAATCATATGCAAATGTCAAAAGAATCTCATTTCTACCTTAAACAGACAGTTTGGTGTTTAAAAATTGAAAGATTTTTGAGAATTTTAAGCTGTCTGTGAAAGTTTTTCGCTAGAGAGATTTTTTGCGATTGGACGTTTTGCGATTAAATGGATCAGGCCCATTACTATTTGCGCTCGAGAAATTTTTGATTTGAAAATTTCCTCTCAATTCAAATTTTTCGATCGCAAATTATCGCAGCCAATCAAAATTGTTTCCAACACTGTTTACGATCGAGAAACTTATGATCGTGAATTAAGTCTTCTATCTAGTTTCTCGATAGTAAGTACTTCTAAAATTTTCAGGTTGACCCCTATTGCAAAATAAAACCCTTTGTAAGGCTCCCCCCTTAGTAAATAAACTAAATGCAATTAACTCCCTGTATTTTCTGTTTAGTAACGTCTAGCTCCCCTGGCAGAAATTTAAAAATCTGTACGACGAGATAAGCGTTAGTAATAACGGAGTTAATCAACACTTATTTTTGGCAATTTTATCTTTGAAAGATTTGGTCTTGTGTCTAGCTCCCTCTCTTTGTAGTGTCGACGTCTCACTCCTTAATTTTGAAAGATCTGAAATACTCAGAGAGAAACGTCAAAAATATTTGGAGCTAATCTACGAGTTTTATACTTGCTCCCCCTCAAATGATGCACAAAAATTGACTAATTATGCAAGCATATGAAATCAATTCAAGTCACGAGCACACAAATTTACCAAGTAAGCATGTATACATGGTCCCCGAAAACATGTACTTTAAAATATTGTGTGAGGGTAGAAGCAATGAAAAATTTATCGCATTTGAACAATTCAGTACCAATGCAATCTAAAATTGCATTTAGAATGTGCGATACACTAGAGAAATTCGCATTTATTCAATTCAACGCATATGAAACATAACATTTCATGTCAAAATTTGCGAATTTTATTATTTGTTATTTATTTATTATTATATATATAAGTATATACATATATATATATATTTAGTATGGGGTCAGATTATTTTGCTTCTATCAATCGTCACGCCTAAAATTTTACGAGACATTTGAAAGAAGAAAATGCTGTCAAGTCATGTCGTCAAACTAAAGTCCTAAATTCATAGACTGGTCTATTTCGACAACTCTCACTAGGTTTGCTCTTTCTCTCAATTAGCTATCATGGGATTTTTATATTTTTATCACTCAAGTCAACACAAGCAATTTTAAGTCAATTTACCTGTGATCGAGACATTTTTAATCATTTCACCTAAGCGAGAGACCGTCTATGTGGAATCAAAGGGTTGTAAGGGTTATAATTTGGCTAGGACTTAGAACGGAAGGAATTTAAAGGAAAGTGAGCTTATCTCTTCATCGTCTTCCAATTCTACGTCCCTCTCCTTTTTTTCGGCGTCTTTCTTCTTTTAAATCTTTTCTTCCTCCTTTTCTTTAAGAACTATCCCTTTTTATGTTATGCTCAAGCTGAAGCTCCACTTCTCCATGAGGCTCTAGGAGATTATCGTAGGCGAAGTTCTTTTTGTTGGTTCTCGGACCGATACCGAGCTCCTCTTCTCTTAATCCTATAGAGGTTTCAGAGATTATCAATTTGGAGAAGTTCTTGGTTATGGAATTCGTACCCGAGGCTACACTCCTCTTCTCGTTTCCCGATATAAGACCGGATTATCGTTGGAGAAGTTCACTTCGTGGTGCTCCTCTTCCAGCCGTTCTGACGAGCGTACGAGATTATCGTTGGAGAAGTTCACAGCACGAACCATGCCACTTTCTACAAGGTAGTCGGAAGGCCGGTTCCTTTGGGCTGCTTTTTGCGCGTTGAGCAATGCCTTCTTTTGTCATCATCTTACTTTTTCTTTTGTTATCTCCCCCTCCTTCTCTCGTTTGAACAACCATTCGAAGAGTATAGAGTTTGGTGAAGGCTGGGATGGGTTCTGATAGGGGTGACTTATCCAGTATTCCTCCTGACCTGACAACCCACAAAGAACAGAGTAGGAGGTTGGGTCTGAAGCAGGCAAGGACCAGGTACGAGGTTCGACCAGAGGCAATGCACGAAGCTGATATTTGGAGGAGCTAGGGAGATATCCCAGGAAGCTACGGAGCTATCCAAAGGGACCAAAGAAGAACTCGGAAGAGCTAAGGAAGCGTCCGGGAGATCTGACGAAGGAGGGCAGTATGAAACCCTAGACGCGTGAATAGTATAAATAAGTGGCTCTTATCCATTTTACATCATATTCCACACGCCCCACACACACTAACACACCAAGAACACACACACATGTTCTCTCTCCCTCTCTTTATCTTCTTTTCACTGTTTAGAGCTTGGAACCACTTGTAAACATGAGAGAAAGTGAGCTTGAGTGTGTAATCTTCCTCCGTTAATAGTAAATATTCTCCGGCGGCCCGTGGACGTAGGATTCACTCGAATCCGAACCACGTAAATCATAATGTCTTTACTTTTCCGTTCTTTTTCGTATGTTCCAACCACGATTTCATCCGTTTCGGCCCTCACATTGATTCTCGGACCATAAATCTTGTTGATCGGGGTCGTACCCGCATCAAATGGCGCCGTCTGTGGGAATCGAGGGTTTGGAACGTGAGATATGGAGTCGTGGCTTGGATTAGACGACTTTTTTGGAAGTTCTCCGGGCTGCCGTTCTTGGTTTTCGTCTATGGCATTTCGTCGAACACTTGTGGGGCAAGAGTTTGCCCAGCCATGAGCATGGCCATCGGCCACCTTGGCCTTGTCGTCAGCGAACACACACCACCCGCCGGCGAGGCAACAGTGGTCGCCCGTCCAGCAGCGTCACGCCACCAATCGCCCGGGCGACGACAAACGACAGCTGCCCCGGAGTTTGCAGCGGTGTCCCGCCATCCATGAAGCTCCGCTGAAGGCCGCATAGCACCACCGACCGTGGAGGCTTAATTACAGCCAGGGCCAGCGGTGACCCCAGCCCACCGTCGCCGACGATCTCTGTCGACTCAATCAACGCCAGTGTCGCGCCGTCACCTAGCCGAATGACGCATCAGATTTAAAAATGGGAAAAATCGACACCAACTTCGCGGAATCGAAGACACCAACTTCGTGAAAAATCGACAGCTGCCTCCATGCTCTAAGGGGCATCCACCGAAGTTGCCGCACACACCGCCGACGAATTCCGCCGCCGCGCACCGTTGCAGCTTCGAGCAAGAGTCCCAAACCGTTCAACAATCAAGCTCCGCTGAGGCCGAACCGCCGTGCCCATCGCTGTCACGCTTGGAGGACGACCACCATGGCCACCGCCGCGCCGGTCGCCGGCGTCGTCCTCGCCGGAAGTCACGCCCCGTGTCCGGTTGTAAGTTTTCTAACTCTTTGGGGTATTAAACGAAAGTATAAAAATGATGGGGTCAATTCTGTTATTTCCCTTGGGGCTAAATGCTGTGAAATCTGAAATCCGGGGGCCAAAATAGAATTTTAGTATTGTTAGGGGTACTTTAATTATTTCGCCTAGGATTCTCTAATGGGTTTGGGCCTATGAGATTAATTTAATTGCTTTAATTAATTAAGAGATTGGGCCTAGTGGACTTTAAATATTGGGTTTATGATATTATTTAAGCAGGCAGAAGCTGAATTAATTATTCTATTACCGGGATTATTTTAATTAATTCCGGAAAATAATTATTTTGGCGTTATTGTGATCAATTATCATAGCTCCTGGAATTAATTGTTTTGGATTACTAAAACAGTAGATGGGGGACTTTTAGAGTCGGGAGATTTAAATGAATTGGACTTGGATTATTTTATTGGGCTCTCAAATTAATTATTGGGGCTAGAATATTTGGACTACTAGAATTATTGTCATCGGGCTGTTAGCCCAGTAAGTCCCCATCAGGGCTGTCATCGGGCTGTTAGCCCAGTAAGTCTCAAAAGGTACAGCCTAGGACAGGCAGTTACAGGCGTACTACTGTCAGACTGACATACCCTCTGTCTGACCATAATGTTCCCGACCAACACCCTATGAGTGTCCCCTGGTCGGCTATGAACGGTCCCGTCCTTTTCAACACCTCGTGTCAGGATTAGCTGGGATTATGTACCTCCTCCGTACACTACCTTTGACCTCCAGCTTTCCTACTTAGCTACGGACCTACTACTGAACTTCAAATTTCCTACTTAACTACCGACCTACAGTTTGGCCACCCCATATCCCAAAATCTAACATTTCTAGATCATTGGACTAAGAATAATACTGGGCCATGCGCTAGAATTTATGTGTGTAGGCTTATTTCCGAGCCGCCGTAATTCATTATTTCACTATGCAATTGCTAAATATTATTTTATTATTGTTTTTATCTCATGACACTTGTGGTGTCTCGTGCGTTGGAGTTTCTTGTGGTTGTGGCTTCGCAGATTTGACAGGTATGCCGATCCAGCTCTCAGCTGGATACAGGAAACGATAAGCCTTAACCTAGCTCAGGCGGAAACCTTCCGGCGTAGGATCTGCGGATCCATCGATGGTAAGCCTCTGGACTATGGAAGCAGAACACCGTAAGCCCTGGCTTAGACCCAGGCTGGAAACAGGAGACCATAAGCCCTGGATTCGATCCAGGCTGAAAACGAAGTCCATAAGCCCTGGCTTAAATCCAGGCTGGGAGCGAAACCCCATAACCCCTGGCATGGATCTAGGCTGGACACAAAGCCTCTAAGGTCCGACGCAGCTCCAGATGAGAAGGAGTCAATGAGTCCCAGCTCCGAACCTAGGCAGGAAGAGAAGATAAGCCCTGGCTTAGATCCAGGCTGGGAGCAAAACCCCGTAAGCCCTGGCGTAGATCCAGGCCGCAGTGAAACCTATAAGCCCTGGCTTAGATCCAGGCCAGGCCCGAAGCCTCTAAGCTCCGACGTAGCTCCGGATGGAAAAGAAGCGTCTAAGCCCTGGCTTTGATCCAGGCTGGAAAAAAGCCACCCAGGTTTCGGATTACTCCGGACTAGGACACCTGTTGGCGCGCGGAACAAAAAATGCCCAGGTTTCGGATTACTCCGGACTAGGACACCTGTTGGCACCCATCGCGAAAAAGCCGCCTAGGTTTCGGATTACTCCGGACTAGGACACATGTTGGCGCGCGGAACAAAAAATGCCCAGGTTTCGGATTACTCCGGACTAGGACACCTGTTGGCACCCATCGCGAAAAAGCCGCCCAGGTTTCGGATTACTCCGGACTAGGACACCTGTTGGCGCGCGGAACAAAAAATGCCCAGGTTTCGGATTACTCCGGACTAGGACACCTGTTGGCACCCGTCGCGAAAAAGCCGCCCAGGTTTCGGATTACTCCGGACTAGGACACCTGTTGGCGCGCGGAACAAAAAATGCCCAGGTTTCGGATTACTCCGGACTAGGACACCTGTTGGCACCCGTCGCGAAAAAGCCCAGGTTTCGGATTACTCCAGACTAGGACACCTGTTGGCGCGTGGAACAAAAATTGCACATGTTTTGGATTACTCCGGACTAGGACACCTGCTGGCAGCACCGGTCAATACCGGCAGAGCTCCTAAGCTCGATCCCTAACCAGCCAATGCTGGCAGCACCGGTCAATACCGGCAGAGCTCCTAAGCTCGATCTCGAACCAGCAAATGCTGGCAGCACCGGTCAATACCGGCAGAGCTCCTATGCTCAAATTCGAACCAACCAATATTGGCCGCATTGAACCAGCCAAGACTGGTCGAGAGCGCCTAGGTTCCGATTTAAACCGAAGGGGGATGGAACCAGACGATGCTGGTCAAGCGCTCCTAGGCTCTGATGCAACCACGTCCGGAAAATAGAACTAGCCAATGCTGGCCCCATGAAGGACGAATAAGAACGCTGGTACCATACGGACCTGATAGAAAACGAAAAAGTGAGGGGTGTCGAATCCAGCTCATCCAGGAGCTTCCCAGGTACACGTTTTCATTTACCAACAACTTCTTGAATGAAAATTTCGAATGCGAACGCAGTGGGATGTTGAGGGGGAAGTGACTAGGGAGCAAATGTATCCCACGAGCGAACATCCAGTATACTGTGATCTACAAAGAAGGTCTGGCGCAGACTATCCAGGAGTAACGACGGGAAAAATTGAGGTTGGTGAATTAGGGGAGTGGAGAGTCGTAGTAGTATAGGTCCCCGCATTGACAGAGAGGCGGACCGCAAATACTTAAGGAAAAACGTTCCCAGGATGAAGCTAGGCTCCAGGTGGAAAGCTTAGCTGGTAGCCTACGGACCTGGCGATGACGAGCCCCCAACCTATCAAACTGAAATCAATAGGCACTGCGTTCAGCCTATAAAATATCTCCCAGGTACATGCTTAAATATGCCCTTAACCTGCCAGATAAAAGTCTTGGATGCGAATGTAGTAGGATGTTTGGAGGAAAGTGCAACCTGCCGAGACGGACCAGCGGGGGGACTCAAAGTGCAACGTGCAAGAAAAGATTGAGGTCTGCGAATAAGGAGGCATAGTCCTCACTTACTTCGAATGCACTGACAAGCGTCAGCACAATTCGAAGTAGGGGGAGTATAGAGTGGTAGCAGTACAGGTTGGAGCCTCCCCAGTCGGTCTGCGGACCTTGTGATGATGGGCATCCAACCCGCGAGAACGAAAGGAATCATGTCCGACTTAGGCGGATATCGTTCAGGTACATGTTTAAATCCGCCACTAACTCTTCAAATGTGTGTTCGGATGCGAGCGCAGTAGGGAGGCGCTCTCGTGAGCCAGAAGGTGGGATTAAGAGTCGCCTTATGATCCCTTTTAAAGGCTCGAGGAGCGCTCATAGCCGCCACCGCTGCAGCCAGGGTGGAAGCTGGCTCTCGTCCAGCAGCAAAACCTCCCAAGAAGAAGTGTCGTACGAGAGCATCGAAGGCTCGCTCCAGAATAGCCTTCATAGCCTTCTCCGTCTCTGCCAACAAGTCCTTAGCCTACGTTCAATCAAGGTTTGTCGTTCCTCCACGAGCTGGTTCATATGGAACACAAGCTCATTCTCCTTGGCAACAAGATCAGCTGCACTTGACTCTTCTAAGTCCGGGCTCAACCCCAAGCTGGAAACATGGCCCGTAGAACCCAGCCTAGCTTCAGGAGGGTACCTCTGTAGTTGATCTATGGACCTAGTGAAGACGAGCCCCCAAGTCGCGAAAACGAAAGCGATGTGCGCCAAGTCCAGCCTAGACGGACATCTCTCAGGTAACGTTTAAATCTGCCAATAACCATTCAGGCGAATGTTTGGACATGATTGCAGCAGGATGTCAGAAGAAAAGTACATGTGGAGGGGATGTCGCCCCGGCTGGATACGAATATCATAAGCCCTGGTCTAGCCCAGGTGGAAACTTTTCAGCGTTTACTACTGATCTACGGATCTGCCGATGACAAGTCCCAAGACTACAAAACAGAAGGCAATAAGCCCTAACATGTTCAGGTAATGCTAACTTCATAGCATTCATACTTCGACTACCTTCCTGGCGCAGGTTTCGGGATTAGTTGTCTGGCATGGATCTCCAGACGACCAGTGCAGGTCGCCAGAAACCGACACAGATCTCCTAGCTCTCGCACCATGAAAGAAGGGTGCAAAAAGGAGAACAGGTAGCAAATAGGGTAGCTAGCACGATGCAAGTACCAGTAATGCTGCCTGGTGCCCAAAGACCCAACTTAACTGTTGGGATATCTATCTAAGTCCAGCTCCGGCTGGCAAAGGCCCAACCTAACTGTTGGGACATCTAATTCCAGCTTCGTGCTGGCACGGGAAACCCAACCTAACCGTTGGGCCATCTAAGTCCAGCTTCGTGCTGGCACGGGAAACCCAACCTAACTGTTGGGATACCTATCTAAGTCCAGCTCTGCGCTGGCACCAGAAGACCCAACCTAACTGTTGGGATATCTATCTAAGTCCAGCTCCGGGCTGGCACGTAAAGGACCAACCTAACTGTTGGGATATCCAAGTCCAGCTCCGCGCTGGTACCAGAAAACCCAACCTAACTGATGGGATATCCAAGTCCAGCTCCGTGCTGGCATAGAAGACCCAACCTAACTGTTGGGATATCTAAGTCCCGCTCCGCGCTGGCACCAGAAGACCCATCCTATCTATGGGGATATCTATGTCCAGCTCCGCGCTGGCACCGGACGACCCACCTGTTTGTTGGGATACCTATGTCCAGCTTCGTGCTGGCACAGGAGACCCGATATATCTGATCGGGATATCTAAGTCCGGCTCCGGGCTGGCGCGTGAACACCCAAACTATGGGTTTGGAATATCTAAGTCCAGCTCCGCGCTGACACCAGAAGACCCAACCTACCTGTTGGGATATATAAGTCCAGCTCTGCGCTGGCACTTGAAGAGCCAGTCACTCTGGATTGGGATATCTAAGTCCAGCTCCGTACTGGCGCACGAAGGCCTGACTTGTCTGTCAGGTATCTAAGGCCAATTCTGCTCCAGCGCTAAGGACCCGACCTACTTCATCAGGGTATCTGAGCTCAGCTCTCCGTCGGTAAAGAGACCTGATCAACTCGGCCAGGTGTCCAGTAACGAAGACCTGATCAATCCGATCAGGATTTCCAAGATTCCCAGGTCAGCTCTGGGGACTCTAGGTTTTTCCTCACCTGCAAGCTTGATCTGCTTGATTCCAATTTACAAGTCCAGCTCTATGCTGACCTAAGAAGACCTACTTTATCTACTTGGGATTTCTGAGCCGGCTCCATGCTGACCTGTAGAAGCCTTGTCAACTGTTTGAGGTTCCCGAGTCTGGCTTCAGGATGGCAAGCAAAGATCCGGCGTACCTCGTCCGATCGTTTTAAGCCCAGATCCAACAGACAGGCGTAGACCTGACTTGTCTTATTCGATTGTCTGAAGCCAGCTCGCTGCCGACTCATAAAGACCTAATCTATGCGATCAAAATTTTCAAGACCAGCTCTCCGCTAACGAAGGGGACCTGACCTATCTAGTTAGGATTTCAGGGATTAGCTCTCTCTTAGCAGGGTATCCGGCAAGGCATTGGCCGGCGAGTATCCAAGTCATCTCGTCGAGACTACCGAGTATATCTCCGTACAGACACGTGAAGTCCTAAGCTGTCTGGGACTTCTTGGGCAACGGGAAAAAATGGCGATTTATGAGTATGGTACGTCGGGATCAGGAGCGGTCAAAATTTTGGACCTAATTGTGAGCTGAAGCAAGGAGGGAGAGACAGCGTGCTCTAAAACTACTCTGAAATGTGATACTACTACGTTGAACACAATTAAGAGTGGGGACTGGTTGATAGGGGTATAATATTGAGCACGCCAGAAAGGAGGAATGCTTTCTTAATAATACTCCGAGCTACAATACTTAGCATATTGCAACTCAGAGTAGGGGGACTGGATGATAGGGGTGACTTATCCAGCATTCCTCCTGACCTGACAATCCACAAAGAACAGAGTAGGAGGTTGGGTCTGAAGGAGGCAAGGACCAGGTACGAGGTTCGACCAGAGGCAATGCACGAAGCTGATATTTGGAGGAGCTAGGGAGATATCCCAGGAAGCTACGGAGCTATCCAGAGGGACCAAAGGAAGTAATCGAGAGCTAAGGAAGTGTCCAGTAGACCTGAAGAGGGAGATATCTCAGGAAGCTACGGAACTATATGGAAGGGCCAGAAGAAGAACTCGGAAGAGCTAAGGAAGCGTCCGGGAGATCTGACGAAGGAGGGCAGTATGAAACCCTAGACGCGTGAATAGTATAAATAAGTGGCTCTTATCCATTTTACATCATATTCCACACGCCCCAGACACACTAACACACCAAGAACACACCACACATGTTCTCTCTCCCTCTCTTTATCTTCTTTTCACTGTTTAGAGCTTGGAACCACTTGTAAACATGAGAGAAAGTGAGCTTGAGTGTGTAATCTTCCTCCGTTAATAGTAAATATTTCTCCGGCGGCCCGTGGACGTAGGATTCACTCGAATCCGAACCACGTAAATCATCGTGTCTTTACTTTTCCCTTCTTTTTCGTATGTTCCAACCACGATTTCATCCGTTTCGGCCCTCACATTGATTCCCGGACCATTCTTGTTGATCGGGGTCGTACCCGCATCAGTTTCAAATGAAGAAAAGGACATCGGAGAAGGCTCAAGGTGGATGACTAAGGGCTAACGTGGGAGAATTTATATAAGGCCGTATGAGGAATATCCTAAATTCCCTTATCATTTTCCTGACGATCTAACGCAAGATGACTATGACACCAATAATCACTAGGTAAGACAAGTAATTTATGTGTGACTCACTCGAGAAGTAGATCCAAATAAAGGAAAAAGGAACAAGGCTTGAATCCTCACGCATGTAGAGTGACTTTGTGTCTAGTGGAACAATCAAATGACCTTTTAGACACAAGAATGCGACTTAGACTGACAAATTTTAAGCAATTAAATCGATCGCATGTCGGGGTAAAATTCTAAGTGACTTTAGATCAAAGCGTCCTAAAGGATTTCGTCATACCCCTTTATATTATTTATAGAAATGTATATTATATATATTATTATTATTATATTTTATTTTTATATTATTTTTATCACGCAAGATAAGGACAAATAAGCATAGAAAACACATAGAATAGAGCATGTGATAGCACAGAAGATCAGGTAATCCACATATTACGGAAGATTCAACATGCCTAATTTTTCGACAAGGAATTGAAATCGTTTCTCATCCAAGGCCTTGGTGAAAATGTCGGCTAGTTGAAACTCCGTGTTCACAAAGTACATCTCTATCGTGCCTTTTTCTACGTGATCTTTGATAAAATGATATCTAATGTCTATGTGTGTTTGTGCGTGAATGATGAACAGGATTGCAAGTAATGGCGATTGCACTCTGACTATCACTATATATGGGTATATTATTTAGATTGTACCCATAGTCGCGAAGCTGTGTCCGCATCCACAGCATCTGTGAGCAACAGCTGGCGGCAGCTACGTTCTGCTTCGGCCGTCGAAGTGGACACACAGTTCTGCTTTTTGGATGACCAGCAAACCAGCTTTTTGCCTAGAAATTGAGCGCCACCGGACGTGCTTTTCCTGTCCATTCGGCAACCTGCATAGTCAGCGTCAGTGTAGCTAATAAGTTTAAAATTCGTACGCTTTGGATACCATAGGCCAAGGGTAGAGGTGCCCTTAAGGTAGATCGGGATGTTCTTGATCAACGAAACCTTTCGGCTGAGCGACGTAGACTTCTTCTTTTTAACACGCCGTTGAGAAAGGCGGTTTTAACATCCATCTGATAGACTTTGAAGTCTTTGTGAGTCGCATAAGCCAGCAGGAGGCGGATAGCTTCGATACGGGCAACAGGAGCATAAGTCTCGTCATAGTCGATGCCTTCCTGTTGATTGTATCCCTTAGCAACTAGCGTTGCTTTGTTCCGGATCACTTCACCCATCTTCATTTTTTCTTATTCTTGAAACCCATTTAGTTCCGACCACTGTTTTCCCATGTGGACGGGGTACCAAGGTCCACACTTGAAGACGTTTGAATTGATTGATTTCCTCTTGCATGGCAATTGTCCAATCCGGGTCTCGAAGTGCGTCTGCTACTTTGGTAGGCTCGTTTTGGCTCAGGAAGCAACTGAAAAGACTGTGTTGACGACGTGTCCTCACACCAGCCCAAGGATCGCCAATTATCTGATCAACCGAGTGGCCTCTCGTCCACTTGCGCTCATGAGGCAAGGCTGAAGTCGATGCATCAGTCATCTGTGGATCTAGATTGCCTATAGTCTCCGATTGATCATTTGTCTGAGGGAGTTCCAATACTGCACTTGGATTGATCGTCTCTGATGATACTTTCTCGATGACCACTGTAGGTTCTTCGGTGTTCTGTGGCAATTCTGAATCGGGTGGGGTAGAGGTGTGAGATGAACTTGGTACGTCGGTCTCGTTTGGTAGAGAATCCATTGTCGGTGTAGTCGTGTATGACCGATATACCGGTTCGAAGAGAGAATCCAAGTCTTCTATTGCAAGTTTCGTTGCTTCGTCTGACACTGATCCTGAAGTTGTTGCCATCTTCTGTTGGTTTTGTGCCAACATACCAGTGATTAGGGGTTCTGAATTGTTGTCTTCAGAAGCCAACGGGTTGAGAACGGGTCCTGAACTGAGTTGAGCAGGAACCAACGGGTTAGGCATGGGTCCTGGACTGAATTGACCAGAAGCCATTTCTGCCACTTCGTGGAAAGTGACATTATAGCTTTCCTTAATAGTTCGGTTGGACTTGATGTATACTCCGTACGCTTTTGATGTTGAAGAGTACCCGACAAATGTAGCTTCGATGCTTTAGGGTCGAACTTTGCACGTCGCTCTCGGTCGTTCGCCACAAAGCACTTGCACCCGAAGACTTTAAGGAAAGAGATGTTGGGCACTCTATTATTCACAATCTCGTACGGAGTCTTGTTGAACCGTTTGTGAACCACCGTCCTGTTTTGAGTAAAACAAGCGGTATTGACTGCTTCAGCCCATAGAAAGTGTGGAAGTCCCGATTGGATCAGCATTGTACGAGCGGCTTCCACTAGTGTTCGATTTTTCCTTTCAACGACCCCATTTTGTTGAGGTGTTTTGGCGGCTGAAAATTGTTGACTTATTCCAAGTTTCTGATAAAACTCACTGAGGTGATTGTTCTTGAACTCAGTGCCGTTGTCTGTTCGAACAACTTGAATAGTCTGTTGCAGCAGATTTTGAGTTGTGTTCACAAAATTGATAATCAAGTCACCAGTCTCATCTTTCGTTCGGAGGAACTTAGTCCACGTGTAGCGAGAATCGTCATCTACAATCACTAGGACATACTTTCTTCCATTGATACTCTGAGTCTGCATCGGACCACAGAGATCCATGTGAATTAGTTCCAATGGTCGAGAAGTAGATGCAATTTGCTTGATGTGATGAGACGCTCGCTTCATTTTTCCTAATTGACATGCCGAACATTGATGCTCCTTTTGCAGTAGTATGGTTGGAAGACCGTGAACCAACTTTTTCGTAGAAAGGCGTTGGAGAGCTTTCATATTCAGATGAGACAGTCGTTGATGCCATAAGCTGTTCCTCTGTAAATCAATCTGAGAAATGAGGCATACAGCTGTCGAGGACCGCACAGACGTCAGGTTGATCGTGTAAAGATTGGATCTCCGAAGTCTTTGAAGGAGTTCTGTGTCCTGACTATCCAAAATTCTGCACCGGTCAGCATGGAAGACCACCTGGAAGCCTTTGTCACGGAATTGGCCTATGCTGAACAAGTTATGGCGGAGGCCTTCGACGTATGAGACATCTTTGATGGTCAGATTCTTCAGAATGATGTCCCCAAGTCCTAAAATCGGAGCTGAATCATTGTTCCCAAATCTGACTTTGCCGTTTGGTCGGTCTTTGTAGTTGCTCAGCAGCTCTTGATTACCAGTCATGTGTGGAGCAACCAGAGTCGAGGTACCACACATGATGGATCTGTAAAAACAATTTAGAGAGCTTTAGGTACCCACTTAAGCATGGGTCCTCTCGGATTAGCATATTTAGTTTTGGGTTCAGATATGACTCCTAAATCTATTTTTTGGAAGAGTCTTAATAACCCATTGCACTGTTGAAAAAGTGGTTTTTGGGTTTTGCCTCTATAGGAGACTTGGCCCTTTTGGCTTTTGTCGTCCTAGGCGGAGATTTAGGAACCCATTTGGGTTGAACCTTGCAGGGAAGGTTAATCTCAGCACGTACAAATGCTTTGGAGGGTTTGACTGAGGAAAAGATCTTTTCTTGTGATAGTCTCTAAGGTGCTTGGGGGATTTAATTTCTACGGGACACCTTAGGTGAGTACAGTCATGTACAGCGCCATAAGCTTTCTTTATGGCTGGATCTTGTTTCCTACGTGTCTTTCTTGTGGCATTTGTTTCAGAATGATTAATTTTTGATGTAGAGCCTATTTCGAAGTTGGTGCTTGTAACGACCCGTCCCATACCGGGTGTCACTATAGCATCGGTCCCTACCGGGACCAGTGGGTTGGGCCCACCACACTCCGACTGATAGTCTGGCCCCACTGTACCACCATTTTAACCTTTTAGCGTGCTTCGTGCACTCACTTACACGCACCCTGAGAAACTAGCCAGGGGGTCACCCATCCCTAGATTGCCCCAAGTCAAGCACGCTTAACTTCGGAGTTTCTATAGATGGACTCCCGAAAAGGTAGGTCGACCTTGGTGATATGAGTAGTACTATCAATTCCCTTATACGATTCTTAGCCTGACACGCCCATACATTGTCAGTCTCAGGATCCCCTCTCATTCGGGTGTCGGATCGATTCGTTCACGTACCCCTTCGCCTAGAAGCCTGCCAGGAGCCGCTCCTTGTCCGTGCACCTCTCTAGCACCGGCGATCACTCCCCGCCCTCATCGGCCCCGGGCGTCACAGTGCTTCTAAAGGTGATCGGCTGAAGTGAATAAGTAGAAGCAACTATCTTAAAAGTGGAAATAGCACTTTCATTTCTACGAGTGTCTTTTATTGTAACAGAAGGAGTAGCATGTTCAGAAACATTAAAATCTAATGGTTCCTTCTTTATCTTAGTGCTAGACACTCTCGCTTTTGTTTTTAGTGCTGACGCTACGCTCCCTGTAGACGTAGGTAAAGTAAAATTAGTCATAGCACTTTCATCAGAATTATTTTACAATTTTTATCTTTCAAAGGCGTTTTTCATTTTTCACGCTTTTGTAATAGCGTGAGAGGTAGTTTGGGAGGACGAGGAAGCCTTGAGATTTTCCATCTCCTTAAAGAGTTTTTTCTTTTCAGCTTCGAAATTCTCTCGTTCTTTTTCTAACTTTGCCTGTGACTCCTCTATCTGTTTTATGATAGGGGGTTTGTAGAGAGAATTTTTATAATTAACGGTTTTAACTTCCTCGTGCTGTGTTTGAGAGTCACGAGGTAGAATTTGAACTAAATTGCAAACAGGTGTTAGAGTTTATTTCCTATTTTTGTCCCTTTCATTTAGTTCTTTGTAGTCAAAGGGGATTTCTGGACAATGTGGACCTTGTCTAATGGAGGAATCGAAAGTATTTTCATAAGACGATTCAGTAAAATTTCTAAGAGAGGTTATTCTTAACCCCATGTGTTTAACATCGTATATTTCTTTCTTTTGTAAAACACACGGGTTAGTGAAACCTATGCCTTCTATAGGATTATAGATCTATATCCTTGGGCTTGTTCAAAAATATCGTCTGTTCGGATTGTCCCCTACGCGTAAATATATCGTCTAATTTCTTTATTTTGGCATATAGTTTCTTGCGTTCCTCACCTAGGAGAGCATAATTATTTTCCACGGTTAGTTTGGCGGCTTAACAGGCATCGAAATCCTTACTAAGCTCACTAATCTTAGCATTTGATGTTTCTAATTGACCTTCTAAGTTAGTGATCTTAGAGGTAGCTTCGGTTATCCTACAATTTAAAATGGCTTTCTCGTTGAGATTTCTAACCAAGCAATTGTAGTTATTTGCTAGCCTATCTTCTAATTCCTTAATCTTTTCGCTCTGTTGTCCTAGTTGAGGTTGACTTGTCTCTCTAGAATGGAGCCTCTTAGTGAGTTCATCTATTTTTGCACTAGAGCTCCTAAGTTCTTGTTCAAGACTATCTATTTTCTCCTGAGCTCTCTCAAGTTCGTTCTCTACTTCCTTTATACTTTTCTGCTCACGTTTCATGTTAGCATATTGCTTTTGATATGATTCTAACATGGTCAATAATGTGGAAGGAGTGGCTACCTCATTTGAAGACGTAGATGCGTTGTCGTCGTCCGTACGAGTGGATGTTTCGGCGTCCAATTCGTTGTCGAGACGGGCCATGAGGGCTAAGTTCTCTTCTTCGGAGCTCGACGTGTCCTCGAGCCATTGGTCCTGTTCGGCCATGAGAGCTACTCCAGCTTCTTTCTGTTTTGTCAATTGAAGCTTCCTGGAGTAGTAGTTTGCATCTCTTTTCTTCGGGAGAGTGCACTCTCTAGCGAAGTGACCTGCTTTGCCACAGTTAAAGCATTTGTTAGTCTCTTTGGGATTCTTGACCTCAGAACTCTCTGGAGCACGTTTTTGTTCTTGGAGCTTGTAGTCCGAAGTCTATTGGCTGAGGTTGAAGACTTCTTCTTGAAGTACTTCTTGCTCAAGGGCTTCTCGAAGTCTATTGTCCAATGAGAGCTAACTGTTTTCCAAGGGCTTTCATGTTCGGCTCGATGTCGGAGTCCAATTCATCTTCCGACTCCGATGATGAAGGTGGCCTAACGATCTTTTCCTTTCTTGATCTTGTGCTCCTCTTCTCCGAGACTAAGGCAACCGTGTTATCGGTTTGTTTGCCTTTCTGCTCTTTGGTAATTTCGCGAATATCATCCTCAAGCTGAGCGAGATTATCGAACACGGCATGGACATCCAACTCCTCTAGATCTTTATTTTGTCGTATTTGAGTGGATATTTTCTTCCATTCCGTGGGCAGAGAAGATAGAAATCTTATGTTTGTCTCCAAGTTTGTCTTCGTTATTTCTATCTTCCTCATCTCGTTGAGAAGAGTGAGGTATCGTTGGTAGATCTCGTATAGACTCTCTTCCGGCTTTGCTTTGAATGAGTCGTAAGCAGTGAGAATGTTCGCCTTCTTGGTCTTTATGCCAACTTCCGTCCTTTGCATCATCCTATGCAGCTCATCCCACATCCCTTTGGCCGATGTAAGGCTGTCGATTTGTCTGTATACATCGTTGGGGATGCCCTGCATAAGGGTATTCATGGCTACTAGATCAGCCTTAGCTCGAGCTCTTTCCTCCAGAGAGTATTCTCTAGGCTCCTTTAGTCGCCTAGAAGCTGGAATTGCTGGAGTAGCTGTTTCGTCCCCGGGTACATGAACCCAGAACTGTGCCGGTCCCTGTTCAAGGGACTGCAGTAGATTTTCGGCTTGATCCTGTAGAGCGATGAAATTCAGGAAGCGGCTTTTTCCACACTGTGTATTCACCTCTTTGCAAGATCGGCGGACGGTTGTCATTTCCGAGTGAGTATGCATCCATGTTTGTACTATAGTAGTCGAGTTGTTGAAGGATCTTCGTTGATTGTTTTGAGGGTTGAAGACGATGTAAAGTGCTTCACAAGTGACGAAATTTGTTAGTAGCGTTTGATTCGAAGATTAGATCGACAATTATTTTCGATTCAATCTTTAAAGTATGATCGAAATTAATTTCGTCGATATAGAATGTATTTACTGTTTACGTGCGAGAAGTTTTGTCAGCAGAAAATTTTACGAGCGAAATAAATTGCCCAAAATCGTTCAGTCGAGAAAAATTTCCTGATCGTGAATTTTTTCGATCGTAAAGAAACAGTACGTTAGTAAGTTTCTCGACAAGTCAGAATAAATCCGTTGACTAGAAAAGTTTCTCGCGTGTAAATGATTTTCGCCTGGTCAAACGTTAAAAGGTTTGACCGAAAAAGATTTTCGAGTGAAAGTTATTACGCATGCAAGGTCAAAATTGGTCTCACTCGAAAAAAATTTTCGCTGGATAATGCTCGAGAAATATTTCTAACTAAAAACGTTTCTGCTGATGACGATTCTAGCGCTGACTTCGTATTCTGACCGAGAAAAATTCTCGCGCTAAGTTTATCGATCGAGAAACTAATCCGATCACAAAACTTAGCGAGAAAAATTTGAGCAATCGAGAAAACTTCACAGAATACGATTAACACAAATTCGAGCAAAAACAAAGAATCAGATAGTGAAGTTTGAGGTAATTGCTCGCAATCAAGTACTAATCACGCACGAACAAGAAATTAAACACGTTATGAAGCAAAATATATCGAATTTGATCAAAATCAGAACGTGTTCTTCATGTTCTTTGTCAACAGTAAAATTAATCAAAATTCGACGTTCAAACTGCTACTGATTTAGTCGAAATGATCATTTATCACTTAATCTAGCACTGAAACATCAGATTCAAGTCAATTAAGCACAGAATTAAGCTATTAGATCGAAAAACTTTTCGCGCCAAATCTGTTCTTCGATGGAACAGTGTTCGAAATAAAATTTCGATCCAAATCTAACAATTTGCGATTCAAACAGAACGAATCTGCTCTGATACCAATTGTTAGGTCCTACGATTAACAACTCTACGATCCTAGGCTAGAATTCATAGTAATTCGATCGTATAGATAATCAATTGAATTCGATCGAAAAACTCAAGTTAAGAACACTAGAGAGAATTCAATTAGAGTGAGAAAGTTACTGTTGTTTCTCTCTCTAGAAATCGAATAGTGATTTGCTGTAACCTTAAGTTAGCCATTTATATAATTGCCGAGAACTTTAAATTGTTAGACAACCATGTATCGAAAACTTCACACATGTGCTACGCTACTTACTTGTAAAACCTCCAAAAACTAGTCTATATTTTAAAAGCTAATCATATATATCTAAGAAGGTAGTTCAACCTTCGAAGACTAAAATAGGAATATGTTGCTAGTCCCAATATAATAATCATGATTTCACTCAATTCACTATAATCACCTTCACTGAATTCACTATAATCGCATGTTCATGATGTACTATACCACCCGAAATCTAGCTAACACCGAAAGCATCTTCTGAACTAAATATTTATGGAAGTACCGAAAATTATCATATACTTAGCAACTATATCAAACCCTAATAACGATAACATATTGAAATTCACGAAAAACTTATTTATTTAAGCACTAATTCTTACTTAGCATGGCTATTCAAAAGCTTGGAATTTAACCTCAAGGTCATCATCTAATTCATGTAAACTTATAAAACATAAATACGGTTATGAACTGTAGGTGGAATTTTACCTGCCTAACCTCTTGTAACCTTTCCTTGTTTTTTTAGATATGATTTCTTTTCTTTAATCACTTGGTTTTCAAGAACATCTCTTTCTTTTCGTTGTTGAGTATTTGTTGGTATCCATATAATTTATATAAATGTGCGTATGTTTCCCTAGGTGGTGATGTGTATTACCTCAAGGTTAAGGAAAAACTATCTTAGTCATGCTCAACAATAATGTCAAAGACCTCCACGTATAATACCCTAAGTTCTTAGATGGTTATTTAATTATTAAACATATGTATGCAGTAGATAGATATGTAAATTAATCATTACATGATATGACATAAGTATCGAAAACTTTGTAGGAGGGATATCGAAAACTTTCCTATGATTTAAGAAATGCCGAAATCTTTGTTGCCATGATAATATCGAAGAATTATGATTTCAATGTTTAGAATTTTCGTTGTTCAACAATTTAGCTTGCTTATTCAAATCCCTTTTCAAGTTTTCTCTTATTTTCGATTGCTATTTCTTTTAGATTTCGAATTTATTTCTAATTTTCAATTTAATATTCTTACTTCAAGGTTTTATATTAGCTTAGTCAAAATCTCTAAATTATCTAACCCCATTGTTAATTACAGCAAAATCCCGTATTAAATTTTTACGGGAATTAAATCCCTCCCCCCTTAAAAGAATTTCGTCCCCGAAATTATGCCGATTGGAACAACTCGGGGAATCGATTTCTCTTACTCTTACTGTAATTTGCAGATATTCATTGTCGCAGTTCTCGTATTCGGGAAAAGCGATTGATCACTACCCTTTCAGAAAATTTTCAATTCTTATTTGGAATCATTATTCCTTGATTTTCAGCTTTCTCCTGTTACTTAATTTAATTAAATAAGTTGAACCATTAGACAAAATATTTATATTATCTTATCTTACAGTACAAAAGATTTTCGGTTTTAAGTTTACAAGTTCACAAAATGATGGCATCTTATCTTACATATCTTGTTCTATTCTACCCTAGGTTGTTCTTCATCTTCTTCAGCAGTGAGGGTAAATACCCTAGCAGGTACCTTCGGAGGTTGGTTTTGCATAGGTTGTTGATTCTGTGCAGGGGTCGGATTAACCGGCGGATTCTCACGACAAAATCGCGAGATATGGCCTGCCTTTCCATAGTTGAAGCACTTTATATTAGGATTAGGACCAAAACAGACGCCGACATGTTGACCTCCACACAGTTGGCAAGTCGGCATCGGTTGTTTGGCCAGAGCATTGTTAGGTCTTGCATTTGGCCTTTGTTCCCATCTGGGTTCATTCGGCCTCCCGCGGTTTGGCTGATTATGAGCACGGAAGACCAATTGTTTCTTTTCGTTGCCTTCGCGACCGTATTGTCCCTGCTCCATCTTTCTCTTTGCTTCTCGATCTTTAGATAGCCTCGCCTCGGATTCTTCGGCCAGCAAAGCCCGTTCGGCAGCCTTAGCATAGGTCATATCTGGAGATCTCGTCACCGCGACATCTCGGTACAGTTCAGAGTTCAGGCCGATTAGAAAACGTCCCACTTTAAGGTTGTCTGTCGCTACTACGTGGGGAGCAAAGCGAGAAAGTTGCTCAAATTTGCGGATGTACTCCGCAAAAGACATCCCGCCCTGACGTAGATTGATGAATTCCTCCATTTTCGTGTCACGGGCAGAGATGCTAAAATACTTTTCCTCGAAGAGCTCCTTAAAGCGCCCCCATGTCATCGTATTTGGATTTTCAATCGCTGTGATGGTATCCCACCAGTATCCAGCATTTCCCCGGAGTTGAAAGGCAGCACACAGAAATTTCTCCTCTTCGGGAGTTCGGCTATATTGGAACGTGGATTCAATAGTCCTAAGCCACTCACCTGCCGTAATTGGATCTACAGAATCTTCGAAGGTGGGAGGATTGAGTTTACGAAACCTATGCCCGATGGTTTCGGATTATCGATCTGGGGCGACACATGTCGCTCCGATGAATTTTGGTTGCGGATCAGGGTATTAATTTGTTCGGATTGGAGCCGAACAAGATCAGCAAGCTGGGAAATTGTACGATTCGAGTTCTACTCATCTGGGCTGGATTCCCGTTCCTCATTGTCTCGGCTTGGTTCGCTATTAAACTCACTCCTAGTTCGTACCATCTTATCCTACTTACTACAACAAAATATCACATTAGCACATAAGAATCATCACAAAGATATAAACACTTACAGACGAGGCTGGGCTTCCATGCTTTTGAGCGGCCGTACATGGACAGTCTACAGAATCTATATCCTAAGCTCTGATACCACCTGTAGCGACCCCCACTCTCTAATCGCTAATTAGCGATAAACTCACGCCGTGTTAGCCGCGGAGGACCCATTTTTCAAAAACATTTGTTCATACTAAAATGTTACTACGAACGGGCCTTAGGCCCCAATCACCCTATCACTCGCCCACAGGTCGTCATCCATGTACAGCCCCGCCCTCAAAAGCCCATGGAAGCTCGATAGCCAGCCTCGACGTCGATTACCTACAACACGCAAACACTGAGCTATTGCCCAGTAGGTGAAATAGTGCACATGCACGTGTGACTCGCTCACGTTCAATCACCCCCAATTCTCACCAATGCAATGCCACTCACTATCACTCATCACAATCGGGGATACACTCACCACCTCACAACGGGCCTCGGGCTTCATACTGTGCACCATCACGCGAAATCACTACCACGATCACGAGCACAACCACAACACGATCACAACACTACGGCAGTGGCCTACACCGAGCAGCCTCCCTGAGCCGTATCAGATCACTCTCTCGGGTCGCCTCTTCTGCCAATGCGGTGCCTACGCTGGTAGCCTAAACTAGGTCCCGTAAGGGTACCCAGGTCGCAACCTCCAGGTCGCCTCCTCCCGCATGCGACAGCGTGGCCTACACTAGCTAGCCTACTTGGGGATATCCCAAGCCGCTCCTTTCTAGGTCGCCGCAGTCTGCCGCATAATGTCCAACGGGCCAACGGCTCACCGTCACAGGCGCTGGCACACAACAGATGCCCACACTCACATGACTCCTCTACGGGTCAACAGCCAATATCGGCTACACGCTCAATAGGTACAATACAGTACCACCGTTCCACCACGGCTCCGTGAAATGACGTGTAATGCACATGCAGGCATTTAACATGATAAAACATGGTAACGTGATGCCACATGAAAACCACGTAAGCACATAAAGCACATAATTTGTTTTAGCACATAAAAGCACATAAGTGTCACATTGGTGTTTACGCGTTGTAGATGAAAATTCACATACCTGTCCTCCAAAAGTCACGATATCAGATGAATTTCCTAAGTGTCGCACCTCTTAACATGTAGATATTACCATATCAGTATATTTGCTACGTTCCATAAGTTCCGAAATTCTCAAACCCTAAATATTGAAAAACCCTACAAACACTGAAAACCCTAATTAATATCGAAAACTATGACGTGAGCCTTACTGAAATCTTTAAGGTTATACCGAAAACTTCCATTTGAGTGAATACCGAAAACCCACATGAAGAAATACGGAAAACATTATTGGATATAGGGGCGCCGAAAACTTTTAGAAGTGGTTGCCGAGAACTACACCGAGGACTTTTTATTCCACCATGAGTCTCGAAGACTTTATTTGAAAACCCTAATACAACGAAAGCTTAATAATGCCAAAAATAGTGATTTGCTGTAAACTTAAGTTAGCCATTTATATAATTGCCGAGAACTTTAAATTGTTAGACAACCATGTATCGAAAACTTCACACATGTGCTACGCTACTTACATGTAAAACCTCCAAAAACTAGTCTATATTTTAAAAGCTAATCATATATATCTAAGAAGGTAGTTCAACCTTCGAAGACTAAAATAGGAATATGTTGCTAGTCCCAATATAATAATCACGATTTCACTCAATTCACTATAATCACCTTCACTTAATTCACTATAATCGCATGTTCATGATGTACTATACCAGCCGAAATCTAGCTAACACCGAAAGCATCTTCTGAACTAAATATTTATGGAAGTACCGAAAATTATCATATACTTAGCAACTATATCAAACCCTAATAACGATAACATACTGAAATTCACCAAAAACTTATTTATTTAAGCACTAACTCTTACTTAGCATGGCTATTCAAAATCTTGGAATTTAACCTCAAGGTCATCATCTAATTCATGTAAACGTATAAAATATAAATACGGTTATGAATTGTAGGTGGAATTTTACCTACCTAACCTCTTGTAACCTTTCCTTGTTTTTTTAGATATGATTTCTTTTCTTTAATCACTTGATTTTCAAGAACATCTCTTTCTTTTCGTTGTCGAGTATTTGTTGGTATCCATATAATTTATATAAATGTGCGTATGTTTCTCTAGGTGGTGATGTGTATTACCTCAAGGTTAAGGAAAAACTAAATTAGTCATGCTCAACAATAATGTCAAAGACCTCCACGTATAATACCGTAAGTTCTTAGATGGTTATTTAATTATTAAACATATGTATGCAGTAGATAGATATGTAAATTAACCATTACATGATATGACATAAATATAGAAAACTTTGTAGGGGGGGTTATCGAAAACTTTCCTATGATTTAAGAAATGCCGAAATCTTTGTTGCCATGATAAGATATCGAAGAATTATGATTTCAATGTTTAGAATTTTCGTTGTTCAACAATTTAGCTTGCTTATTCAAATCCCTTTTCAATTTTTCTCTTATTTTCGATTGCTATTTCTTTTAGATTTCGAATTAATTTCTAATTTTCAATTTAATATTCTTACTTCAAGATTTTATATTAGCTTAGTCAAAATCTCTAAATTATCTAACCCCATTGTTAATTACAGCAAAATCCCGTATTAAATTTTTACGGGCATTACAACCTCCGATGATCAACTTAGTTTGTCCCACTCGTCCCTTCATCTTTGCTACTTGAGATGAAACCGAATTGGCAATACCATCATTTTTTCAGCAATAAAAATCAGATCTTTATAATGCATAGCCACCATATCAAGATTTTCAGTTCAGCCATCCCAATTCCCAGCAATAACAATCAGACCATTATAATGCATGATACCCCACCATATCAAGATTTTCAGTTCAGTCATCCCAATTCACAGCAATAAAAAACATGCTACAGATAGATACACTAACCAAATGAGAACCGATTAACAGAGTTTTTTCAGTTGGATTCGGCCCTTCATGTCTACCTTGGATATTCCCCATATGGTCCACCCACCTGTAAAGGAGACAACATCAATGGAAAAACCCAAAGCAATGTGACTTTGGCGGTCCACACGCCTGAAAAAGGAGAGAATTTAAAAAACAAAAACAAAAGTTTAAACTGTAAAACCTTACGTGTCACCTGCAAAGCCAAAATCAACTTTCATATTCAATATAGATATCCATTGCTTTACAACAAATTGCTTACGATTCCGATTCCAAGCTCGGCGAGTCTTGCCACTGCCTCATCCTTCGGTATGCTTGAGTGCGAACCGTTCCCTCTAAACAGAAAAAAATGCCGAAGCTTCACAGTAGTAAAAAAATCTAATAATCTAATCCTTCAAATTAAATATCAAGGGAGCGTATATTATGAAAACGACGAACCAAATAAGACTGAAGCTTACAAAATCCATCGGTAAATGAAGGGACATATCATCCTGCCCGGCCATGAACGAACGCAAATGGGGCAAAAGCTTCAATCTAAAAAAACAAAAATTTAAACTCTAAAACCTTACGTGTCACCTGCAAAGCCAAAATCAACTTTCATATTCAACATAGATATCCATTGCTATATACAAAATCTTACGATTCCAATTCCAAGCTCAGCGAGTCTTGCCACTGCCTCATCCTTCAGTATGCTTGAGTGCGAACCGTTCCCTCTAAACAGAAAAAAAAAATGTCGAATCTTCACAGTAGTAAAAAAATCTAAATTTAATATCAAGGGAGCATATATTATGAAAACGACGAACCAAATAAGACTGAAGCTTACAAAATCCATCGGAAAATGAAAGGATAGATCATCCTACCCGGCCATGAACGAACGCAAACAGGGCAAAAGCTTGAATCTTTTAAGCCCTCGGCATGAAGAAGCCTGATCCTCTGCGGTTAAAATGTGTTCTAAGTTCGTCAAAACTATACGGACGATTATGGTAAAGACTTCGGACATGTCCTTCTTCCTCTACACAACACTCTTGCCAATGACCACCCATAATTACATTCTCATACGCTTCCACCCAATCACACACAACTAAACACAAGTGCCCCAGCAATTTCTTGCCCATAAACAGAATAACTGTAAAATAAGTGTTACAAATTTAATCGAAGGCTCGAAGTACCCGCCTAACATAATCGACTGGAATCACGTCGAATGTTTGGCTCACCCGAGTGGAAATGACACCCTGGTGGTTTTTTATCCCTCGTACAGGCGAACGAACTATCTGGGCTCTCATTTTTCCTAGTACGAAATCAAGATCAATTAAGTCAAATATCATTCAACAGACGATTAGCAGCTGTTAAATAAAAACATACACAACCCACCATTTTGATGCAACGCTGACGGTCAAAAGGACTTCTCCATTGTAAGAGCTCAGATCAACACCATTGCCTTTTGCATCCTGCGCTCAGACAATCGCAGAGAGAAACCATCGGACACTTATTCATTTCAAAAACTATCTTATCTGACAAAAGAAAAAGAAGAAACAATTAGGGAAGGTTGGAACTTGGAGGTGTAATACCTTAATGGTGAAATCATTGACTGATTGAGGCTAATTCGACGCACCTCTCTTTAAACCTCAAATTGCCCACCATCGGCCCGGCGAATGAGAAGACGGTGATGTATAAAAAAGATCCATTCCTATAAACCCCTCACAGTTTGAAGTTAAACAAATCGAAGGAATAATTACTATACAAATTTTCCCAGTTTCACACCCTAATTCTGACCAAAGTACAACACTCCCACATCTCTGATCCGACCCCAAACACACATCTCTGGCAAGTTCTCAAGCACATCCTCCGCAAATGACCTCGTCAAGGTAATCAAGAATCTTTGCTTTCCGAAAGGACCCATAACTTAATCTGCCCAATTAAGTCTAGCTAAAATAAATACATATCTTTTAATATCATCAATATCCATGGTTTGAAAATCTATTCAATTCCAGGGAGGAAAAATATTTTCTTTAATCCAATTGCAAACCGGTGTAATACCTTAGCCTAGATGCCGTCCTTGGCTACGTTGAGCTTCATCTCCGCCACGTCGTAGGCGCTCATAAGGGCCAAGGCGCCACCTAGACTGTGGCCGGTGATGGTGATGCTCAGCTCCTCCCCTCTGTAGCGGTGCAAGATTCTTCTCAGCTCGGCCAATACCTGCTCCTGGGCGGAGAAGGAGCAGTAATCGCACGATTCCGCGAGAATCATTCAAAATTGCTTCGTGACTTCTGTTGGAAGGAAATGGAAGGCCAAAAGTCTTGGCGGAGAGTTGAGGAGACACTGTTTTGTAAATAACATCCAATCATTTGTGCCACCCATGTAATTCCACCCACTCATAAGGATAAATTAGTCATTATTTTTACTTGTTTGACTGCAGCTTTTTAATGTTTCACACTTCGTATTACTTTAACCATCCATGTAAATCTCACTACCCTCCCAAAACGGTAATTGTACTTTTCAGCGCTGACATGTCACACAACGATTGGCTATAGGGGGTCAATGAGAAGTCAAAGATTTTACTTTTAATAAGTATATGATGAATGGTATTGCTCAATTAGTGTGTAGACAATTAAAAATAGACTGTTATTTTATATCAAATGCATTTGATAGATGATGATGGGAAAAAGTTATGTAGGACACTGAGGAGTCTTGCACGCACGAAAAATAGACATCAATATTAATGACTTAACAATATGTTAATCGTAATGCGAACAAACCATTGATTGTATCCCTACTTAGCTGTCTGCCACAATTAAATACGTTCAATTGCTAACAAAAACACTGAATGACATATAAATTACTATTATGCAGAGACTGTATCGCCTGTTGAATGATAATTGATTGCTATGGCAGAGTTTCTACGACCAGTCTTGCAAGAACACTTTAACAATCTGAGTATTAAGATGAATCACGTGGTGGACATAATGGATGATAAGATAATTCTTGCACAAGATATGAAGGAATGGTATTCAAAGCACCGCAAGAGAGTTGCAATGCCCTTATTGGTCATCCGGAAGAAACCATGAGTGTTTTGACACGTCGCTTTTCTGGCATCGACGCAAAGTTATCAAATATTAATGATTCGATTGGTAAATTTCTTTTCTTAGTTAAATCATCATGATTTAAAAATAGGAAGCAGTCGTGTCGATCGACGAGCTCATTGCATGCATCTTTTTATTTGTAATTAGCAATTACTTCATTAACCGAAGATGGTTTTTTTAAAATGTAATTTGATTGTTTATTGAAAATAATTTTTTTTTTTAATATGCACTAGAAATTTTATAAACAGCTGTCCGCAGGCATCTCCAAGGGCAACTATGCAAGAAAACGGCGATTAGAAATTCTAAGGAACAAGCGTCGTTTACGTGTGTAGTACAATGCATTAAGTTTCGACGATAGAGGTTGGTACTGTAAATTCTGAAAGTATGCCCCTTTAACTCTCATGTTTTTAGAGTTGGTGCCGATAATGAATTGTTTTCACCAACAGACCGCAACGGTCTCAGGAACGATAACTTATCGGTGAATAGCAATAAAATTTTCGTCTCACGGGGTATGGTCTCTATTCGTTAATGACTTATCTATATTAGTATATCCCGGATTTTATTTATCAACTGAAGCTTAAAGTGTTCGTTGCAGTGTATACGAATAAGGAACGTGTTAGGTCAGTTGTTCCGCAAGACTATCATACAGAAGAATCGGTTTATTGTTGTTTCTGTGACGCGTTAGTATGGAAGGCTGAATCAACCAACAACAAAGTATAGACGCGTAATTATGTCTTTTCTATTTGCCACAGTCAGGGCAGAGTCAAATTGCAACCTCTGAGGCATGCGCTGCAGTATCTATTGAATATGTTTTCTGAACAGTCTTTTCGACAAAACATCAGAGTTTATAATTCTATCCTCGCTTTTACATCAATGGGTGCAAAGGTTGACACTTCTATCAAGCAAAGGACAAGTGCTTATGTTTATAGAATTCATGGTCAAAATTACCATAATATTGGATCACTACTTCCAACAGACGTAGATCGCCCTAAGTTTGCTCAGCTGTATATCTATGATACTGCGAATGAAGTTACTAACAGAATTAGTAGGATGTCAAGGGACAGTTCAGAGAAGCTGGATACATCTGCAACTGCAGAGCTCATAAAAATTATGTATACAAACAATGAACTTGCGAAGTTCTTTAGCGAGACAGATATGAAGCAGGCCTAAAAGAGGAATTTTCGATAAGGTTGGTGGGCCGTAATCGTCGCAACACACAGTATGACTTACATGTCACAAACGAAATTGTGGGTCTCATAGTTGGCTACTTTTCCATGACAGATGGTCAAAGGGATATAATTGTCCAGATGAAAACAAGGCAACTTCAGAGGATAAGTGAATTACATCCGTCTTTCACGTCTATGCAATATCCGATCTTATACCCGTTTGGAGAATCGGGTTTCCAAGACTAGATTCCTTACAGCAACGCAAGTAATTTTACACTGAAAAGGAAATTCATAACAATACACGAGTTCTACGCATATCAGTTGCAGACAAGGTTGTCTGAAGGCAAAGGTATCATAAGAGGCGGCAAACTGCTTCATCAGTATGTTGTGGACGCATATACGGCCATAGAGCAGGAACGGTTGCGTTGCATTAGAAACAACCAGCAAACGCTTAGAGCAGATATTTATAATAACATATGTGATGCAGTATCTAGGGGAGAGACCAATGCCAAGTCTCTTGGCAAAAAAATAATTCTCCCATCATCTTTTACAGGATCTCCAAGGTATATGGTGGAAAATTATCACGATGCACTTGCAGTTTGCAGGTGGTATGGTAATCCACAGTTATTCATAACCATCATTGCAAATCCGAACATGGAAGAAATTGGTTGCCACCTTAGAACATATGGAGATGACATTTCAAATGACAGGCCAGATCTACAATGCAGATTGTTCAAGGTAAAATTAGAGCAGCTTATAGCAGACGTACGGAGTGGTCTTTTCTTCGAGAGCTGTAGAGCAGGTATGTTTTCAGAAATTCTTTACAATCCATTGCCGTGAAAAATATTTATTCCATAAATAGTTTTTGAATTAATATTCCGATTTATCTTGCAGTCTTGTATACAATTGAATTTCAAAAGCGTGGTTTGCCACATGCACACATTTTGGTATGGCTAAATGGATGTTCTGTTGAACCTACGCCGGCCAAGGTCGATGAAATTATTTGTGCAAAGATCCCTGACAGAGAGCTTGACGAAGAAGGGTATAAATTGGTCGAACAATTTATGATGCATGGGCCTTGTGGATTTGATGGGATCAAATTCGCCGTGCATGGAAAATAACAAGTGTCGAAAGAAATTTCCAAGACAATTCAGTGAAAGAACTACGGTGGACGAATGGCACATCCGTTACCGCATGAGAAGAAATGAAAGATACATCATAAAAAATATCGTGATGGATAAATGTTTTGTAGTCCACATAATTTGCGGATGCTGAAAAAATACCAGGCACATATAAATGTTGAGTGGTGCAATACGGCGAGGGTAATAAAGTACCTATTTAAATATATCACGAAGGGTGTTGACAAGGCAACGATGATAATCGAAGACACGGGATCTTCAAGCCAACATTCTGGTAGAACGGGTGCAACAAACGACGACGAAATAAGAAGGTATCTAGATTGCAGATACTTATCTGCTTGCGAGGCAATGTGGAGGACTTTTGCATCGTCCACTACAGAAAACCAGCTGTGCAACGATTACTATTGCACTTACAAGGGCAGCAAAGTTTGGTGTACAACGATAATGTTGACCTCGGAAATATGATGTCAAGAGAAGGTTTACAGAAATCTATGTTCACAGAATGGATGGAGGCTAATAAGCATAGCGAAGAGGCAAGACAGTTAACTTATATTAAGTCTCCTTCGAAATTTGTGTGGAATTCTTCTATAAAGGCCTGGGCACCGCGTAAGAAGGGGTTTGTTATTGGTAGAGTAGTCAATATACATCCAACGGCAGGTGATTTATATTATAGGAGAATGTTGCTAACAATAGTTAAGGGTCCTACATCTTATGAAGACATACAGACGGTCGACAGAGAAGTCTGCCCAACATTCAGAGAAGCTTGCAACCGAAGAGGATTATTGGATGGAGACTCGGAGTGGTATGAAGCTATTAATGAATCATCTCACTGGGCTTCTCGTAAACAGGTTCGTGAACTCTTTGTGATGCTTTTGATTTTTTTGTGAAGTAGGCAATCCATTAAACTTGTGGAACAGTTTTTGGAAATGCCTGTCTGAAGACATACTGCTTAAGGCAGAAGAGACTATTTGGAGTTGCAGCGTTACATCTCAGCGACGAACAAATAGAAAACTACACGCTTGTAGAAATTGAGAAGCTTATGATGCAAAACTCTAGGACTCCATCAGATTTTCCCACCAATGCCTTTGCCGCGCAAAAACATGCTGAAAGAGCTTAATAATAAACTGTTAATGGAAGAAGGATATTACAGCGTCGATGAGAATATAGTTGAACATCAGCGCCTGTTGAAACGTTAAATCAGGATCAGCAACAGTGTTTGACAATGTTATTGCATCAGTCCACAACAACTTAGGCCATATGTTCTTTCTCTATGGTCCAGGAGGCACGGGTAAAACCGACGTATACAGAACTATAATTTCAAAATTGCTATCCGAATCTCTGATAGTCCTATCCATGGCGTCATCTGGTATAGCAGCGTTGCTTCTGCCCGGTGGAAGGACAGCTCATTCGAGGTTTAAAATTCCAATAAATATTCAGGAAAATTCTATGTGTGATATAAAGCATGGAACGATGCTAGCGGAGTTGATTACGCAAAGTTTGATAATATGGATGAGGCTCCTATGGCTAATCGATTTGCGTTTGAAGCTTTGGACAGAACAATGAGGGATTTGTTTAGTCAGATATGATGGCGAATAGCAAACCTTTTGGAGGAAAGACAGTCTTATTAGGCGGAGACTTTAGACAGATTCTTCTTGTAATACCAAAGGGCAGCAGACAAGATACTGTTGAGTCGGCCATTAACCGTTCAAACTTGTGGGATTTGTAGAATACCATTTGTAATTGTGCTTGATTTCATTAGTTGTCCTTGTAAGTAGGGGCGTTTTGTATAGTAGTCCTTAGATTAGGACTAGTTTGATATTTATACCAAGTTTGTTTGGTATAAATACATGTAAATCAATTGAGCTTAATAGAGAAAGTTTAGAGAATTGATCCGAAGGGCTAGCACTTCGATTTCTAGAGAGAGAAACAACAGTAACTTTCTCACTCTAATTGAATTCTCTCTAGTGTTCTTAACTTGAGTTTTTCGATCGAATTCAATTGATTATCTAAACGGTCGAATTACTATGAATTCTAGCCTAGGATCGTAGAGTTGTTAATCTGAGGACCTAACAATTGGTATCAGAGCAGATTCGTTATGTTTTGAATCGTAAATTGTTAGAATTGGATCGAAATTTTATTTCGAACACTGTTCCATCGAAGAACAGATTTGGCGCGAAAAGTTTTTCGATCTAAATGCGATAAATTTTTCATTGCTTCTACCCTCACACAATATTTTAAAGTACATGTTTTCGGGGACCATGTATACATGCTTACTTGGTAAATTTGTGTGCTCGTGACTTGAATTGATTTCATATGCTTGCATAATTAGTCAATTTTTGTGCATCATTTGAGGGGGAGCAAGTATAAGACTCGTAGATTAGCTCCAAATATTTTTGATGTTTTTCTCTGAGTATTTCAGATCTTACGTCGACACTACAAAGAGAGGAGCTAGACACAAGACAAAATATTTTAAAGATAAAATTGCCAAAAATAATTGTTGATTAACTCCATTATTACTAACGCTTATCTCTAAGTGGTACAGATTTTTAAATTTCTGCCAGGGGAGCTAGACGTTACTACACAGAAAATACAGGGAGTTAATTGCATTAATTTCAATTACTAAGGGGGAGCATTACAATGGGTTTTATTTTGAAATAGGGGTCAATCTGAAATTCTTTAGAAGAACTTACTATCGAGAAACTGGATACTAGAATTAATTCGCAATCTAAAGTTTCTAGAATTAACCGAATTTGCGATCGAAAAATTTGAATTTTTCGGGTGCAAATAGTAATGGGCCTGATCCATTAAATCGCAAAATGTCAAATCACAAGCCCGAAAACAAATCAATGCTAGTTAATAAAAGTTTAACTTTTGTCAGTCGAAAAACTTTTTCTCACGCAAAACCTAAACGAAAAAAAAACAACTCTTTCTCGCAAAACTTTCTCAGACGATACAAAATCGTTCAAAAACTTTTAATTTTTCACTCCAAATCGTCTGATTAAGGTAGAAATTCGATTCGGTTAACGATTGCAAATGATATAACTTGATTTGCATTTACATTCTGTAGTTTTTCGCATGATTAGTTAAAATTTTTCGACTGTTCTTCAAAAACTAGTTAAACGTATACTGTTTCACTAAAATTGTGGCATGCTTCTTGGATTTTCTGAGTTAAATGCACGTTTTTTTGGATAGATTCGATGTTCTTGATGAAACAGATAGTTTAAATCTTCGGAAAAATCTGCATCTGTGACGTTAAAATGAGTTTAGATGAAACTGGGTTTTGAAGTTTTGAAGCTGTCGAAGAACTTTATCGATCGCAAATAATCCTAATTGAATTCCAATTCAATTGAGATACTATTTGTGTCGATTTAGTTTCAATCGCAAAATTTTGAGTTAGTCGTCACGATAAAAGATTTTAACCGTTACACTTACCATCGAAAAATCCAATTATAATTTTATGCGAGCGAAAAACTTATGCACTGACTAGACAATTTAGATGCCAATTTTATCGAGCGTAAAACTTACTATCGCAAAATAGAATTTTCGATTTAATTTCAATTTGGTCGCAAAAAAAGTTAGCAGCGAAAAATTAATTTTTCAACTCTTAATTTTTCGATCGTAAAATTCGCCGCTTAGGACTTAATTGATCGGAAAATTTCTCGACGTTTGACTTAGTCTTTCGTTGACTAATTTCTCGATAAAAATATATCGCAGCGAAACACTTCTACTTTCAATCGAAAATCACATTCCGCTCGACAAATTTCAAATCGAAAAATTTTATTCAATCGAAGAAAATTTTTCGATAGTAAATTTACCTGAGACGTAATTTCTCGATCGTAAATTTACACGGAATTTTTCTCGATCGTAAAATTGATCGACTACAGTCACGCTTTCAACTTCAACACTTAGGAAATTTTTCTAAGTCTTTTACACTGTAGCTAACAATAGCGGATAAAATTCTTCGATCGCAAAATTTAGACAGAATTCTTTCAACTGAAATCAATATATAGGAAATCAAATTGCAATTCAATTCTCGACCGAAATTTTCTCGGCATGAACAGTGACTTACTGATTTAATACTTAGCGAAATTTCGAATTATTTTTCACACGACATATATTTCATTTGAAATTACATTCATGCCATCACGATTTTTGAAATTGAACTTACACTATGCATTTGATTATGATTTCAATTCACAATTCATCGAAAATGCTATTACTTGCGATATTACTATAGTTTGATGAAATTTATTCATATTTCGACTAAAATAAAATTGACCTAATAAACTTTTATATATCTTATTTTTCAGATGGATCGCTACCCGAAATACAACCACATCTACGATCACAACCTTTATCTAAAGGTTCAAGATACGAACTTCCAGCTCGATCTGAGCACGTTTAGGTGTCCAGACGAGATCATCGTATCAATCCTACAAGGACCCCATCTGGCATGCGTTAACGGTCACTGCATCAGTGCCGATGGTCTATCTCCAGCAGTTCTGGGGCTGCATACAAGGAGAAGTGGACAATGAAGCCTTCAGATTCGTAACAAGGATAGGGACGCGGCATATCAGCATGGACAAGAACCAGTTCGGCATGGTACTGGACTTACACCACAGTGATAATTACGACCCGCTCCCATCGGATGCCGAGATTATTCAGGACTTCTTGCACATGGGATACTAACCACCGCTCACAAGATTAGCTCAGGTCCAGAGCAGCGGAATCCCACACCCGTGGAAGACACTATTCGGAATAGTGAATAAGTGTCTGTCGCCCAAGCACGCAGGATTCGATAAGGGCAACAGCAATATTTTGAGGATCTTCCACGGCATCGCCTTCTCAAGAAATTTTGACTACGCTCAGCTGATCTGGAACGACCTCGCGGACCAGATTCGACAGAAGGAGAACCGGCGCTCAAAGAACGTGCCTTATGCTCGGTGGTTCAACATCATCATCAGGGAGATAATGGCGCTGCACCAGAACATCCCCCAGCTGCCTCCTGGTGGAAACTACCAGCCGCCAAGGCTTAAGTTCTTCCACAACCCACGGCTCATGGACCTGGACCGACCGTCGATGCCAATTCCACTCAACTTACTCAGGCTCGCCGACCCCGCGGGAGCTGAGTATCAGAGATTCTGCCGGGAACACAACTTAACGGAAGAAATGATTAGAGGGCCCCTGGCAGATCACCATGGGATCCCTCCCCAACACCAACCAAGCCCTGACGACGCGATGATAGACGTCGTTGCTCAGGAGTTTCAACAGGAGTCCTCTTTGATCGAAGAGCCAACGCCCGACGTGGAAGATACCCTAATCGACGTCGTGGCTACAGAGATGGAGCTCGAGGCTCCTGCACTCGAATGACAAGTGGAAGAGCCCGTACATGTTGGCGTGCTCGAAGACACTTTTGAGGAAGTTCTTCAACAAGAAGCACAGCCCGAAACGGATATGGGGCACACTTCACTTCCACTGGTGACATATCAGACATTGGAGAGCATCGATCGAGATCTTACTCCTCACACCGTCACCCCGTCTGACACAGAGTCTGACGAGGAAATCAGTCTGATCAGGAGGACTCCCAGAAGACTCAGTATTCAATTGGAGTCGCTCTTTCCAGCAGTCGCCACCGCACCAGATACTACGCTAACCACAACGACAAGTGTTGCAGGCACTTCTTCGCTCAATCTTGAGCCGCAACCAACTCACGTGGTGTCTGGTTCGCAGGCGCAACCTGAGCCTGCCTTAACACCCATAGAGACGAATCCTCAAGATTCGACTCGAGGATTGGGTGGAAGTCTCATACAGTCACAACCTCAAGTGACTGTGAGCCAACCCGCAGAGTCGGTGTCTACTCAAGGGTTGATAACAGGCGACATCAGTCGTCCTGGTCCATTCACGGAGGCGTCTGCACCTTTGTGACGAACGAGCAGTTTCAGGCCGCTCTCTCTGCCGCTGTACAGTCAATGGAAGACAAGATCACAGAGAGAGTACTTCAACCAATCGAGGCATCCCGAAGAGATACCGGGAAAGCACCTGCCTCTGAAGGCCCTTCGTCACAAATCAACCCCACACTCCACAACCCACACCCACCGACCCTCTAGCCACTTCCTCCATCCTCATCAATCCATACACAATCCCCATCACCGAGCTCCACGACATTCACCTCGCCCATCTGATAGGCCTTTCCATCCGATCGCCGTAAGAAGAATCCCTCTATAGGCAATTGGTGGACCATCCTGAGCCACCGACTGACACCTGCCAAGGCCAAAGCTCCCACTCACGGCGCAGACATGACGATCCTGACGATCAGGACCCTCATGAGGGGGAGAAGCGGCCGAGGACATCTACAAGTGGCCAAGAACAAGGCTGGGGTGCTGCACAGACAAGCACTGGAGCTGGCGAAACCCATACTACCCACCAAACCCATACTACTCACCAAACCCAAACTACCCACACCACGCACCGCACCGCCCACATCGACCCACAAACCTTTCACCTCAGGACGCCTCCACGCACACCGCCGATCTACTCAAGCCCCTTGCTTCCGGAAGAAGAAGCAAGTGCTGCAATGCTTGTAGCTCTAGAAGCTACCCAAGCCACTCCCTCAGTCGCTCCAGACCAACCGAGACCCTCTGGATATGGCGTCAATCCACTCGAGGTCCTAGACAAGTATATCTTCGAAGGACAGTGGATGACCCATTCCATGACCGAGGAGCATCAAAGACGATGGCTTCACGACGTTCGGCGCTTTCTACAACAAGCGTCTATAGACCTCGTAATCAAAGAAGACGACGAGCTTCAGGAAGGTGAAGACTACGAGCGAGATATCCCAAGGCTACCAGAATTAATCGCTCAACAGGCGGTTCCCTCTCCAAGGCTAACGCCAGGGACCGTTCGGATCGACACGCCATGGGAGAACATCCAAATAGAAATTCCCTTCCTAGAAGAAGTTCGTGAGAATATTTGGAGGTCTCCGGACAGAGTCAAGAAGCCGAACGAGTTCGAGCTTAGAGGGATCTCTCATTGGGATCAGCAGAAGAGGATGACCTACCTCTGGATGCTGACCAAACTAGGACCTGATGTTAGGCTGGGGATGACTAAGGCACAAGCCAAGAGCCATTATAAGAGTCTCTCTCCAATAAGCCAACTACTGAGCGTCTACTGTGACAAAGGAGGACTTCCAACACCTTACTACATCATCGAACGAGTGGACAGGACCCGAGAGGAACTGAGCGAGAGCGACCTGCCGTACCTCCCCGCCGATGAAGTGTACCATCTTTATCAGCTATACGTGGAGAAGTACAAAGGTCCTCAGGGCTTCATCAAGAAAGAAGGCTTCGAAGGGCTCTACCGGTTCATGATGCGACAAGTCAAGAACTTCGCCGCTCACGACCTTCAAATGGCGCTTGAGAGCAATATGAAGAAGGTCAACATGACCGCTCCACTCAACAAAGGACCTGAGATCGAAGGGCTTCCCAACAATCATGTGCACATCAGCTCAGTCCTAGGCATCACCTACAACAATCCAATAGCAAAGAAGAATAGGTTGCTGCTGAAGACTGAAATCAACAAGTTTTGTGATGGGACGCTCAAGGTCACCAGGAGGAATATCGAGCAGAGGTTGGAAGAAATAAATAGAGACACTATGCTGAGGATCCACAGGTTCGTGAGAGAACAGCCGCTCCTAATGGAATTGCTTGAAGATATCGAGGAGCGACTGGAGCTGAGGATCACACTGAGGAACTACGAGCATGCGCTGGGCTTGCGCAGATCGTATTACGCCCGATGAGGACAAACGGCGCGGAGATGCAATCAAGCACAAAGGGGGAGATTGTAGAATACCATTTGTAATTGTGCTTGATTTCATTAGTTGTCCTTGTAAGTAGGGGCGTTTTGTATAGTAGTCCTTAGATTAGGACTAGTTTGATATTTATACCAAGTTTGTTTGGTATAAATACATGTAAATCAATTGAGCTTAATAGAGAAAGTTTAGAGAATTGATCCGAAGGGCTTGCAATTCGATTTCTAGAGAGAGAAACAACAGTAACTTTCTCACTCTAATTGAATTCTCTCTAGTGTTCTTAACTTGAGTTTTTCGATCGAATTCAATTGATTATCTAAACGATCGAATTACTATGAATTCTAGCCTAGGATCGTAGAGTTGTTAATCGGAGGACCTAACAGGATTACTGTCGAGTGTACACCCTGACACAAAATATGAGGCTTAGTGAGTCTGAAATTGAATTCTCAAGTTGGATCTTGCAAGTTGGAAATGGAAATCCTCAATAGTCAACTCTTAAAAACACGGAGACAATAAAGGTTCCAAGGGATATGTTCATTAGTTCTCAGGGTGATAATGTACGTGATATATCGAACTACGTATATTCAGAGTCTGAAGAATGCATGTCAAGACATGAGTATATCAGAAAAAGGGCAATACTCACACCTCGAAATCAGTCAGTTGACGAGATAAATGACTTTATGTTGACGGTAGTGCAATGACATAAAACTGAATACCTAAGTTCAGACAGTGTGCAGTTAGAAACAGAATTGGAAATGAGCTCCAGTGCATTGTATCCAGTAGAGTTCCTAAACATGCTTGAATTTCACGGTATTCCGAATCACAGGCTACGGCTGAAAAAGGGCATTTCTGTGATGTTGTTGCGTAATATAAATCAGAGAGACGGTCTATGCAATGGAACAAGGCTGATTGTATCACGTCTTGGAAAGAATATTGTAGAAGCAGAACTTCTGACAGGCACACATGCTGGCACGAAAGTTATCATACTAAGGATAATTCTCTCCATCGGACACGACATGTCATTCAAGTTGCGTCGCCGACAGTTCCCTCTGAAGGTTTGCTATGCAATGACGATAAATAAAAGTGAAGTGTAAAATATGCCTAAGAGGGGGTGTGAATTAGGCTAAAAAAAATTGGCTTGTTCTTCTTTGAAAATACTTTTCTCTAAGAAGATATTTGCAGAGTATGTAATTTCCCAGAAATCAGTATGAGTACCAAAGTTATCTCCCTAACCCTATTTCAAAATATCACGTTAGTTTCAGAAATGATTTCTACGATATCACCTCGATATTAGTGCGTGTTCCGGGTTTGTCTCACAGAAAAATAAATAGCAGAAAGTAATGTGAGACGAGATTTTATACAGGTTATATCCCCAACTGGGGTTTAATCCTGTCCTTGGGGTGTGATCTCCGCAAGAGTTCCAATCAATCACTAAGTTTTACCGATTACACTATGATTGACCGTACACAACCGAAGCACTATGGACGGTAGACCTCGTTCTAGGCTGACGCACGCCAAGTTTTGATCCACGTCGTTTACCCAGGAAACCTATTCCCCGACTGGATGCAGCTTGCTACCGAAGGGCCACCGAATCCACAAAATTCGTCCCTCCACGTGCGTAAGACTCCACTCGTGCTCCTTTGTGCGCTCATACGTCCGAAGACTAAGGTTTTTAGGATTTGGAGTTTCTAAGGATCGTTCAAAGAGTACAGATTCGCAAATGAAAGCTCAATCACAAACTACGAATGAATCGCAAAGTAAAGCTCAAATCGTCTGAGGAATTCGATAGCTTGTGTGTTCGTTGTGTACCCTTCAAAGTGAAGTGTCTATCTTCTATATAGACCCACGAATAGCTTCTGCACTTCACAAGGAAAGTTAAACACAGAATATACAAGAGAAAGCTCAATAATCACGTGCATGAACTCAAGGTATCATGCAAAGAATAAAACCAATTAAGCTCAACGGTCAACATGAATTCCTACCATAAATACCATAGATTAACATTCATTCCACGTTAATCTCATCCATTTGTCAGCATATTCCATATATATTCCACTCAGCATATTTTCAACGGTAAGCTCAATCAATTTGATTTCTTTCCCAAAATATGATACCCAATTCGCACAGAGAAAGATTTGATCTACTGAGTATAATGCAAAGCATACTTTCCATTTATGGTGATCTCATCCGATTTCAGCACATTCCATAAATAGACTCAATCAGCATCTTACCACATATAAGCCCAATCAATTAATCACTTTCCAAAATATAAATCCTAAGTCGCATAAGGAAAGCTAGATCACTGATTCACTGATTTAAGAGTCAATTAAGATAGCACTCAAACGGATATATCATGATATTCTTTCCTAAAATAAATCAATCACATGTAAGAACTTAATCAGAATATCTTTTACATATATAGCATAGTCATTTATATCCGGGTGATCACATCGTATTCTTGCCTAAATAAATCTATCACATGTAAGCATTCAATCAAAATATCTTTTCCATATATAGCATAATCATTCATATCCCGATGATAGTGATATTCCTTCCTAAAATAACTCAATCACGTTTTCAGCTCAATCAGAATATCTTTTCCATATATAGCACACATTCATATCCGAGTGATCAAATGATATTCTTTCCTAAAATAACTTATTCTCGCAGACAGTTCACATATCACTCAGCATAATATATTTTCCCATATATAGCACGCAATGAGATTCCATCATACGAAAATGTTCATAACCAGATGAACACATAAATATTCCAGTTAAGCATAAAATCACCAAATTCGATTTTCTTAACAGTTAAATCACATTCAAGCGCTTAATCGAACATTTTCACATACTTAAACATCACATAACATGCATATCGAGTTTTCTAATTATGTACCCCCAAATTACATAATTACTTGGAATAATCAAAACTATCATAGTCATTTGGACCAAAAAGGTCTACAATCTCCCCCTTTTTGATGATGACAAGTAATTAATGCCTATCTTTAAGCATATGAGCACACTCGATATGAAGCCATTTACGCACGTAGCATGTTTAAGTATCACAGCATGCGACATATGATCAGAGCAAATAATTTTATCAGATTTCGAAGCATGCTCCCCCTGTCTAATTGCTAGTATTCCCATGTAAAGCACTGCAGTAAAAACATATAGCAATTACCAGGTCATATCATATGAAATGTCACAAGTCACCATGGAATGTGACACATTTTCAGATCATATCATACGGAATGTCACAATACCATGGAATGTCGCAAATTTTCACACCATATCAGTTGCTCCCCTGCCTATGTGCGGAATTCCTTAATCCTTAGCAAATCACAAACTCAAGCACAGAGGGATTAAGACATAAGCATGTAAAAGCAAGCCGATAGTATTAATCGCATTCCAAGATAACTAAGGGCCAAAAAAAATGAACTACCCGACACCAAACCAAAGCACCCAAAACACGGCATTAATTACCCAAAATTCTCCCCCTTCAGCATCAAAAAGGAGGGACCAAAACACCACCAACTTACCAAAAACCTGCAATCAACCACGACCTATCAACCCAAAAACCAGCAAACAAAAAAAACTTAGTACAAATCGCAGATGGGAACCAGGCATACTAGAGCTAGAAGATCTCTAGGGATCGAAGTTCTAAGGGCTGGAATCGCTATCAGATGAGGCAGATGAGGTTTCAGCGATATTCAGAGTTGTGGAGATCTCCTTCATTAACTTTTTTAACCCTTTTTTAAAGTGCCGTGAGATCTCATCGAACTTCTTCCTGCTATCATCCTTGATGCCTTTGATACTCCGTCTCAAATCAGCTATGGTTCCATGCTCGTCGTCGCTCTATAGATCCTTTTTCTTCCTGGTTTCGAACGAGTGGCTTACGGAGAGATTGGGATTTGATCAGAGCAGTCTTTCGCTTCTTGTCAGAGATAGATCCGGCGCCTTTGGTTTTTGTCACGATTGAGATCGAAGGATTGAGGAGCGAAATAATGAAGTGAAAGACTTGGGGTTGAACAAATTGAATAAAGAAGAGATTGGATGGATAGAAAGGCCGAAAACTTATTTGTTAAGAATGAAAAGGATTTTGGAGAGATGTGATATCATTCAGACGTGAGGCAGATAAGGAAAAGATTCAAAGTTTGATTTTCAAAGATCATGGCTGGATAAGGAAACTGCCCATTAGAAGGAAGTAAATGAAGATCAGAGGATATCTCGCGAGGATTAAGGAAGGAAATAAGTAAGGGTCAGAGCTCAAAGAAAATATTGGCTGAAAATAGATTTTGACATAAATGTCGAAGAAGGTCTAAAAATAATCTCCCCCTGAATGGAAAAGATCTTAATAGATAAGAAGGATAGAATAAGGGAAAATATTAATAGAATCAAGGAATAAAATCGAGGAGATCCTAAAGGATAAGATCAAGGAGATACTAAGGGCTAGCATATCTAGTCATCTTTCCTATTTGAGCTCAATAATTCCTAATCGGTCGCGTATATCACAGAATCTACTCCCAATAAGGGGTTTCGTGAAGATATCAGCCAACTGATCATTAGTTCCTACGAAGTTCAGGCAGATATTCCCTTTCTGAACATGATCTCGAATAAAATGATGTTTCACCTCTATATGCTTAGTTCGAGAGTGGTGTACGGGATTCTTAGTGATACTAATGGCACTAGTACTATCACAAAAAATAGGAATTTTTGTCGTACCTTAAACCGTAATCACTCAAGGTCTGTTTCATCCAAAGATTTGCTGAGAACAGCTTCCTAAGGCCATATATTCGGCTTCGGTTGTGGATAGGGCCACGGCATTTTGTTTCCGACTGGACCAAGTTACAAGGGGATTCCCTAGTAAATTGGCAAGTTCCACTGGTGCTTTTCCTATCTTCCCTAGAACCGACGTAATCCGCATCCGAGTATCCCATTAATGGGAATGGAATTTGGATACCACATACCATGATTGATTGTTCCCTCAAATATCTAAGTATCCGCTTGACTGCTGTCAAGTGAGATTCCCTAGGACTCGATTGATATCTAGAACATAGACCAGTAGCAAACATAATATCGGGTCTGCTTGCCGTAAGGTATAGCAAACTTCCGATCATACCTCTATACTTAGTTTGGTCAAAAGGCGTACCTTGTTCATCACTGTCAATTTTAGCGATCTGATGCATAGAAGTGGAAAGTACCTTGGAATCAGCCATTCCGAATTTTTCAAGTAGTTCCTTCATGTACTTCGTTTGAGATATGAATGTTCCCGTATCCAATTGCTTGATTTGCAATCCAAGGAAGTACGTGTGTCCATTAGGCTCATCTCAAATTCCTATTGCATAGACTTGGAAAAATTCTCGCAAAGAGTGATGTTAGTGCTGCCAAATATGATATCATCAACGTATATCTGCACAAGTAGTATGTGATTCCCTTCGCACTTTATAAACAGAGTGTTATCTATTGTTCATGTTGTAAAGCCCATGTCTAATAAAAACCTACTCAATCTTTCAACCATGCCCTAGGGGCTTGTTTTAAACCATATAAAGCTTTGTTTAATTTAAAGACATGTTTTGAAAATTCCTCTTTTTCAAAACCGGGAGGTTGCTCGACATAAACTTCCTCATTTATAAAACCATTATGCACTTTTCACGTCCATTTGAAACAGCTTAAATCTTTTAAAAGATGCATATGCAAGTAAAATGCGTATTGACTCAAGCCTACCTACGGGTGCAAAGGTTTCTTGAAAATCTAACCTTCTTCTTGGGAATAACCTTTGGCAACTAACCTGTCCTTATTTCGTGTCACATTACCGTTCTCATCCAGTTTGTTGCGAAATACCCACTTCGTGCCTATTATGGACTTATCGTTCGGGCTTTCCACAAGGGTCCACACTTGGCTCTTTTCGAATTGTGCCAGCTCTTCTTCCATGGCAATCACCCACGATTCATCGTCAAGCACGTCATTCACTGTCTTAGGTTCCATAGTTGACAACAGCACGTCATGTGATTCCTCAGCAATATCGTTTCGTGCTGTTGCTCTCGTTTTGATCCCTGAAGTGATATTCTCTATGACTTGTTCAGTGGGATGGCTGGAAGCATGTTTGAATTTCCTGCGCTGTTGTTCGTCTGAAGCCTCAGGTTCCTCTGACTCAGTCTCTAGTTCCAACGGAATTGCGTTCGTTCCTTTGTTAGTAACCTGTATATCTGCAGGAGACACAACTATACCTTCTTCAGTAGCATCTGCGTTAGGAAATTCATCAAACGTAACATGCACAGATTCTTGAACAGTCTTCTTTTTATTATTAAACACTCTAAAAGCTTTGGAATGAAGGCTGTATCCTAGGAATATCCCTTCATCTACCTTGGAATCGAATTTTCCTCTTTTATCCCTATCATTCACAATGAAACATTTGCAACCAAATACATGGAAATATCCTATGTTAGGGGTTTTATCGTTCCAAAGTTCATAGGGAGTTCTCTTAATAATCGATCTAAGGAAAATCCTATTCCAGACATAACATGCTGTACTAACAGCTTCGGCCCAAAAATGTTTCGGAGTATTATATTCGCTCAACATAGTCCTAGCCATTTCTTGTAATACTCTATTTTTCCTCTCAACCACTCCATTCTGTTGAGGCGTAATAGGGGCTGAAAAATTATGACTATAACCATTTTCATCACAAAAAGATGCAAAGGATTTACTATCAAGTTCTAGACCATTGTCACTCCTAATCTTACGGACCTTCATCTCTTTCTCATTTTCTAGCTTTTTGATCAGTGGTGCAAGATTATCTAAAGCCTCACTTTTGTGCACAAGAAATAAGACCCATGTGTACCTAGTGTAGTCGTCTACGATAACAAAGGCATATCGTCTACCTTTCAATGACATAACCTGTACCGGACCAAAAAGGTCAAGATGCAGCAGTTCCAGTGGTCTGGACGTAGAGATCACATTCTTAGGTTTAAAGGACGTCTTGGTCTGTTTCCCCATTTGGCACGCTTTACAGATTCTGTCCTTGGTGGCTTTCATATCTGGAATACCTCTCACCAATTCATTGCAGGATATGTGAGACATCAGTTCCATGTTAGCATGTCCCAGACGTCTATGCAAAAACCATGTGATATCCTGCGTAACTGCTAGACACTTGACATTTTGGTTAGCAATATCATCAAGAGTGATGCAGTAAATGTTACCATGTCTGGCCGCACTAAACACAATCTCATCACCCTTTTTGACAAGGCACTTGTCTTTGGCGAAAGCTACGGTATGTCCATCATCACATAGTTGGCTAATGCTAATTAGATTATTTTCTAAGTTCCTAACAAACCGTACATTATCTATAGTGATATTTAAATTGTTACCGACAGTACCCACTCCCACGATTTTGGCTTTTGCGTCGTTAGCGTACAAAACGTAGCCTCCATCAACCGCCTTTAACGACAGAAAATTACCTATATCACCTGTCATGTGGCGGGAGCACCCGCTGTCGAGATACCACTTGCTTTTCTTGCTGGAATTCTTCCTTCGTACCTGTAGAAAGAAGTACTCTTCTGAGGTACCCAATTTCTGTTGGGTCCTAACATGTTAGCGGGGGAAATAACTACTGTTAACATATGAGATATCATTCTGCACAGACGGTGATCTCCTGTTAGATTCAGATACAACAGCGGCATTTACAGGTGACTTCTTAGGTCTCCAAACATACTTAGCTTTATCAACTTTTTTTAAAGGACAGTTGTAAGCATAATGACCATTTCTACCACAACAGAAACACTTAAGCTTAGGCACAGAATGTTTACCATGCTTTCCTTCAGTGGAATAACCTATCCCTGACCTGCCAATGTTCCTAGGGGTACTTAGGAGCATATCTAGGTTCTGCTTACCCTCAAGGAGCCTATCAACTTTCTGTTTTTCTCTATCTAAGGAATTCCTGAGTTCTACGATATCTCTGGATAAGTCACTGTTTTTTTCTTTTCTGTTTTCTCACAGTCACATGGAATTCCGTCTTTCTTAGCAGTAACTAACTCTTCTTTCAAACGTGAGATCTCTAGATCAGCCTCATGTTTTTTCCTTAGCTAGTTCATCTCGCTACCTTGTGAGTTCCTTAGTGACTTAATTTTTCTCTCTGCTTTTTGAAGTAACCTACACAAATCTTCCTTACTTTCTTCTATATCAGAAACAGATGAGTCACTTTCATAACCATATAAATTGTTTAGGATATGAATTTTCTCAATGGAGGAAGATCGAGATACCTGATCCTCGTCAGTCATATAAGCGTTATCCTCGTCCTCACTTTGTTCCATTTCAGATTCGTTTGATTCTGTCACCATGGCCTTCTGCTTCGTTGGTTTCTCATCGTTTTTTGTTGGGCATTCATGTGCATAGTGGCCTGGTTTGTTGCACCAAAAGCATTTCTGAAATTTCTTCCCTGACATGGAGATTCCCTTTTTTTGTTCTGGAATTTGCTGGAGTTCCCTTTGAATCTCCTTTTCTGTTCGAATCTTTCAAATCTCTGTTGTGGCATAGGCGTTCATCAGGCCTTCTCGTTCATCGTCAGAATTAGATTCTTCTTGGTTGGATTTGAATGCGATATACTTCTGATTTTTGGTTTGCGACTTCTCATTCATTGACGTTTGAATCATCTCGTAGGAGATAAGCGATCCAATCAGTTCGGAGATGCTCAGTGCTTCTATATCCTTTGCTTCGTAGATGGCGGTAACCTTGGCATTCCATTCTCGTGGCAGTGATCTCAGTATCTTTCTGACTTGTTCACTGTCAGGAACCTTCTTTCCAAGAGAAAACATTTGGTTGATGATTCCCATGAATCTGGCATACATCTAGCTTATATTCTCATCAGATTCCATCGAGAACAGTTCATACTGATGGGTGAGCAGAGCCAGTCTTTCTTGCACAACTCGTTGGGTTCCTTCATGAGTAACTTAGAGCATATCGCACATAGCCTTTGCTGATGAGCGGGGAACTGACCCGAATGTATTCTTCCCATGTGACTGCACATGCGAGCATGTTCTTCGCCTTTGCGTTTTGCGTGATTCCCTTTTTATCACCAGCATTGTGATCTCTGGCAGCCTTTGGGGTTCCATCTTCTTTTGTAGCCGCGTATGGTCCGTTGATGATTGTCTCCCAAAGCTCGTAGTCGACAGCGATGAGAAATTCGATTATGCGATTCTTCCATACTGTGTAGTTCGTTCCGTCGAATAGAGGTGGCCTAGAGTGGGATTGACCCTCTGCAAAAATATCACTTGAAAAAGCCATTAGATCTTAACTCAGGCGTGTTAGGCCTTTTGTTGAGTAACCTGGCTCTGATACCAAATGAAGTGTAAAATATGCCTAAGAGGGGGGGTGAATTAGGCTAAAAAAAATTGGCTTGTTCTTTTTTGAAAAATACTTTTCTTTAAGAAGATATTTGCAGAGTATGTAATTTCCCAGAAATCAGTACGAGTACCAAAGTTATCTCCCTAACCCCGTTTCAAAATATCACGTTAGTTTCATAAATGATTTCTATGATATCACCTCAATATTAGCGCGCGTTCCGGGTTTGTCTCACAGAAAAATAAATAGCAGAAAGTAAAGTGAGACGAGATTTTTATACAGGTTATATCCCCAACTGGGTCCTGTCGTTGGGGTGTGATCTCCCCCAAGAGTTTCAATGAATCACTAAGTGTTACCGGTTACACTATGATTGACCCGTACACAACCGAAGCACTATGGACACCAGACCTCGTTCTAGGCTGACGCACGCCAAGTTTCGATCCACGTCGTTTACCCAGGAAACCTATTCCCCGACTGGATGCAGCTTGCTACCTAAGGGCCACCGAATCAACAAAATTCGTCCCTCCACGTGCGTAAGACTCCACTCGTGCTCCTTTGTGCGCTCACACGTCCGATGACAAAGGTTTTTAGGATTTGGAGTTTCTAAGGATCGCTCAAAGAGTACAGATTCGCAAATGAAAGCTCAATCACAAACAACGGATGAATCGCAAAGTAAAGCTCAAATCGTCTAAGGAATTCGATAGCTTGTGTGTTCATTGTGTACCCTTCAAAGTGAAGTGTCTATCTTCTATATAGACCCACGAATAGCTTCTACACTTCACAAGGAAAGTTAAGCACAGAATATACAAGAGAAAGCTCAATAATCACGTGCATTTACTCAAGGAATCATGCCAAGAATAAACCAATTAAGCTCAACGGTCAACATGAATTCCTACCATAAATACCGCAGATTAACATTCATTCCACGGTAATCTCAATCAACTGATTTCTTTCCCAAAATATGATGCCCAATTCGCACAGAGAAAGATTTGATCTACTGAGTATAATGGAAAGCATACTTTCCATGTATGGTGATCTCATCCGATTTCAGCACATTCCATAAATAGATTCAATCAGCATCTTACCACATATAAGCCCAATCAATTAATCACTTTCCAAAATATAAATCCTAAGTCGCATAAGGAAAGCTAGATCATTGATTCACTGATTTAAGAGTCAATTAAGATAGCACTCAAACGGATATATCATGATATTCTTTCCTAAAATAAATCAATCACATGTAAACACTTAATCAGAATATCTTTTCCATATATAGCATAGTCATTTATATCCGGGTGATCACATCGTATTCTTGCCTAAAATAAATCAATCACATGTAAGCATTCAAACAGAATATCTTTTCCATATATAGCATAATCATTCATATCCGGATGATCACAGTGATATTCCTTCCTAAAAATAACTCAATCACGTTTTCAGCTCAATCAGAATATCTTTTCCATATATAGCACACATTCATATCCGAGTGATAAAATGATATTCTTTCCTAAAATAACTTATTCTCGCAGACAGTTCACATATCACTCAGCATAATATATTTTCCATATATAGCACGCAATGAGATTCCATCATACGAAAACGTTCATAACCAGGTGATCACGTAAATATTCCAGTTAAGCATAAGATCACTCAAATTCAATTTTCTTAACAGTTAAATCACATTCAAGCGCTTAATCGAACATTTTCACATACTTAAACATCACATAACATGCATATCGAGTTTTCTAATTTGTACCCCCCAAATTACATAATTACTTGGAATAATCAAAACTCTCATAGTCATTTGGACCAAAAAGGTCTACAAAAAGTCAAGGTCAAAGTCTTAAAAAAGTTGGTGTTTATCTCCCAAAATCGGTTTTCATGCATGGTCAGTTATATGTTGCGTTTTCTAGAGTAACATCATCGACTGGAATCAAGATAATGAGTGACAAAGGAGATGGTTCAGCCGATGATGAAACTGTAAAATAGTTTTCCATGAAGTATTCGATAATATTTTGAATATTGAAATTTATTGTTATGTGAAATGCTTTTTACAATCTTGTGAAGTGGCTTCTGCAGTACTCGAACAGAACACAACCTACCCACAAAATCTTTGTATATTACAATTTAATTTCAATGAACCATCCGCGATGCAGCTGATCTCTTGCTTTGTATTAAAAGCCACCAAGTTAACGAATTCTCATGTCAAATAAATATTTAGAAAAGTTTGAGTCCGTGTGAGTAATGTATTTTTCTGTAATAATATAGTTATCATCTTTCAATAAATTAATTCCGAAATTACCATACTTATTTTTACAATCAAAATATGAAAAATATTACGGAACGCATAATATGCAATTTAATAGTGTACATAACATTAAACGCTAATTAAATTATTGTAGTGAATACATGTATGACAGTTAGCAATAAAAAACGATTAAATGACATCCTTCCTACGCCAAAAAAACGAACAGTCGCTGAAAAATATCACTATCGTATCATGTCGTTTATCAGTCTTGGCCTGCATAGCGTGTACAAGTGAATGTATTGTCTGTTAACGAAGCATTGTGCATGAATCTCCTTAACATGTATGAGTTCGCATTTACTGAAGACTGTCATCATTAGCACGTTTCACATAAATGGTCACTGCATTAAGTTCTATACTTCGTACCTTATTGGAATCGGTCTTCATTCCGTTTGCTAATACTGTTGAATAGACGTATCGTCTGCCACACGAAGCGTTTGGTTATTTAATTCTTACACCAATCGACGTTACGTGCATTAAGACAAATGATACTTCATGGCGGCATTTATTAACTAGTTTGTTTATATAAGCTCATCGTGGCAGTTTATAACAGAATATTTTTCGAAATATTCTTCAGTCTTAAATAGATCTGTCAGAAAAAAATGATGAATGAAATACGAGATTGTTTGAATGAGGCTCTTACCGACATCCGGAATTCAGTCACCCATTTAGTTGATCAAATAGAAGGCCAAATCAATGGTTACGCAGAACGCTCAATACAACGAATCAACAAACTGCACTCGCGGTATAATGTGCAAATAGATGTACTGAACACCTTAACGAATACTATCAGCGGACAGTATATTCAGATAAACGAGCGCCTTTCCATAATTGAGCAGAAACTTGGTGAGAAGAATTTCTCGGTCTTTAAGTGTTTCTCTTTCCAGTCATCCATTTTCAATGCATGATTGCTATTATGTCGGCAGGAAATGTTACATCCGTAGAACGCGGAATGCACGATGTTTCGAATCCAACCGTCCAATTAGAAGTCAGTCGTACTTTGTTCAACAGCAGTCGTCAAACCAGTTATGTCGGAAAATGCAAACAACCTTGGGTTTCAAACAACATCTCAGGTCATGAATCACAGAAACTGCGTAGGGCTCCACATACCCAAAATGCTCTGAAACATTATCCAGAGTAATCCTACGCAGTGTCCATGCTCCCCAATGCCACAAGGCTCGCATGCCAATATCAAGGCCCGATACCATTGAGAGTTTCAATGTCAGATTACTGCGACATGTTGAGGTTTTGGAGCATTCTCCACTTTGGACGGAACCTATCCTGACTATATTCGTAATGTGAGCAAAGCATTTGGTGTCGACGTTGGGTGGAATCGATCCATGAGTGTTAGTTATTTCAATATCTTTTCTATTGTCAACATCGTCATATGATATATTTGGTATGCACGATTGTTGACCATGCTATGTTTGGAGCGTTTAAAGAAGTAAACACATCAACTGCCAAGGCCATGGTTTGAAAAGATGAACACTCTTTTTATAATGAAGGGATCTAAGTTTCCGTCGCAGTGCGTAATCACTGAACAACCATATTAAGGACCGGCTGAGATTGTTTTTCCGAAAGAAATCGCAATGCAGATTATGTTCGACAAAAGCACAAATCAGTACAATATGGCCATACGCAGAAATTGGTGGATCCGAAACTGAAGAATCGTATAAATAAGTGGCTGTGATTGGTTTACCAGAAGAAATCGCGCAGAACATTACGTTCGAGGACCTAACATGGAGATCAGCGGACGTATTATCGACTTACCTTCCTACTTTTAAATTCCAAGCACTTCAGACAGACTAGGCTAAGCGCCTTCTTCAGCTCACTAATGTGGTCAGAATGGTATACAGGAGCTGGGAGCTCCATATTCCCGAAATGCTCTGAAAAGTTATCCAGAGTAATTACCTTATAAAAAGCATATACAATAAACTGTTTGAGGAATCATACGCACTGCCCAGGCTCCCCGATTCCATAGGACTCGCATTTGCTAGTATCAGTGCCTGATACCACTAAGAGGTTCCATGTCAGATTACTGCGACGTGTCGAGGTTGTGGAGCATTCTCCAAAATTCTTGCATGAGACGATAAACGGTCTTGGTAAGAATCGGATCTTGTATCAAGAGTATGGCAGTCGGTTAATACATTAATCAAATATCGACCTTTTTTATCAATCCATTAATCTAATAAAACGGCGCAACCATTATCAGCCCACGAATTCTTGACCATTTCGACATAAAGATCCATTATCTAATGATGGCTTTAAAAATCGAAGATTTCAACTCCTTTACGATAGACACTAATTACTCTACCGAGACAAGTCATTACTCCTTGACTTTCTCGAACCAGAGAATGATCGTCTTTTTGAAGCTGGGAGAAGCAGCATCATTAAAATCATGTCCGTTTTCGATTAGGTATCTACAAATAGATTTCTTGACTTCTCATGATGAGGAATCAGTAGAAGTGGTGAACGGTAAATGTGTATTCTCATACACATTGCTCGACGATGAAGACATTTATGTTAGTTTGGTGATGACAGGTGCATAACAAACACAACTCATTTTCTAACACATTAAAGGTAACAACTTCAAAAACAAGAATGACTCTACTAATAGCAGTCCCTACATATGCTTTGTTGGAAGACGTTGTGCGGAAGACTACGTTCGAGGAATACGTCGATGAGAACAGCATGGACCATCTGTACAAATTTGTACACTTGACACTTGAGAATCATAAAAATGAGTGGCCGACATTGGTCTACCAGAAGAAATCTAGCGCGTAGATAAGGACAACATGGCCATTGAAACTGGTACGACGACTCTTTCGGCGTTGTATCACCCGGAGGTTTCTCATGTCAAGTATATCCACGAGCGTTGCATCTGCATTCTTTGACGTGGGCGAACCACCGAAGGTTCCTAAAACTTGGGGCTCGCAAAGTGACCGGACGTCAGCCACACCTCAGTCACACAATTACCTTCCTACGTTTAAATTGCAATCACTTCAGACAGACTAGGCTTTGAACCTTCTTCGGCTGACTAATGTGGTCGGGATGGTATACAAGAGTTCAGCTCCACATACCCGAAATTTTCAGAAACATTATCCAGAGTAATCCTACTCACTGTCCAGGCTCTCCGATGCTACATGACTCGCATTTGTCAGTATCAAGGCCCAACACCACTAAGAATTTCAGTGTCAGATTACTGCGTGTGAGTTATTTCAATCTCTTTTCTATTGTCAACATTGTCTTGTGATATATTTGGTGTGCACGACTGTCGACCATGCTACATTTGGAGCATCTAAAGAATTAAACACATTAACTGCCAGGCATGGCCTGAAAAGATGAACACTCTGTTTATAAGGAAGGGATCTAAGTTTTTGTGGCAGTGCGTAATCACTGGACAACCATATCAAGGACCGGCTGAGATTTGGTTTATCGAAAGAAATCGCAACGTAGGTTATGTTCGACAAAAGCATAAATCAGTACAACATGGGCATATGCACAAATCGGTGGATCCGACGCTGAAGAATCGTACAAATGAGTGGCTGTGATTGGCTTACCTGAAGAAATCGCACAGACCATTACGTTCGAGGACCTGACATGGAGATCAACGGACGTATTATCGACTAATATTACCTTCCTACTTTTAAATTTCAAGCACTTCAGACAGACTAGGCTCAGCGCCTTCTTCAGCTCACTAATGCGGTCGTGTCGAGTTTTTAGAGCATTCTCCGAAATTCTTGCATGAGAACTAGGAACATCATCGACTGGAACATAGTATCATTCAAATGGACCGTTTGAGTTCCTTTGTGGTATCATTCAAATCAGTACAAATAACAGTCATACATGCCATTCAGGTTCCTTCAGCATCGACCATGTTATTTATTTGTATAAACGTCTGAATGTTTTCAAATTGACATATACATACCGTCTATATACTAGGCATGAAAAAACCCGTGCATCGCACGGGTCTAAACCTAGTATATATAAAAAGCATAATTAGCTATGCTCGAACAGAAGAGTAGCACAAACTTTGGCTTTAGCAAATATAACAAAATTACTCTGTAAGCCAATATATTGACCTATAAATGAGAAAAAAGGAGAGTAAAGGATTATTTGCGCTAAAAAATACTAGAAAATACAAATGTGAAATGTAAGAATGAGTTCACAACATCATATCGTTTCTCCTCGTACCGAGAGAAGCATTCTCGCATGAAATGGACAAATGAGCTTCATGAGATGTTTCTGGACGCTGTAGAAAAGCTCGGTGGACCCTACTAACAGTTTAGCTTCATGAGATGTTAGCGCACACACAATCGATAGTTATTGAACAGATTTTATCCAAGAAATAGCTGGGTTAAATTTTGTTAGTGTGCCTATAAACAACGCGCGCATAATGTTGTGGGATATGGCGTCGGCGCTATTTACCGAATATAACATAGCGATATATATTGCCCGATTATCCTTGTTATTTTCATTGAAATACGTCATCAAATAGTGTTAGGATGTATGGAAATCCCCGATAATAATTTGCCCAAAAATGAGGATAATAAATAAACGAGACGAAAAGTAAATTTGGACAGTGAACACGAGATTTACGTGGTTCCGTCAGACCGACCTACGTCCACGGGCCGGAGGTAGAACTTCTTTATTATGTGGAGAGATTACAAACACGTACACTGACGTGATACAAAAGCAGCTACACAACTAGGTAAGCTACAAAGAAATTAATTGGAGACGAGAGGATCTATGTGGTTGTGGTGTGTTTCTTCCTTCGCTGAATGCGTCTTTTTATAGCATAGCTCCTGCACAACTATGAAAGACACTTCTTTTACGTCTATGTGCAAAGACTACAAACATATCGTTTTACGTCTTTGCGCATAGACTCTCACTCATATATTCTACCTAAGTTCATCTCTCTTTTTTGTGAGTGAGGTATGTGGGTTTGAACATTGTAGCTCTCTCTCTTTTGTAATCCACACACTAGGGAAGAACTCTCTTGATTTGTGCTCTTTCCTCTTGTTCTTCTCTCTTGGATCTCTCTTTGATTGTGTGCGTGTTTCCTATAAAAACCTTGTGTTTTTCTTCCCTTCTAGTGTATATTTATAGCCTCCCAAACTTGATTTAGTTGAGACACATTAAACTAGCCGTTGGAAGCTTTTGTCTTCATATGGTCAATTCTGTTAGCTTCAATCGCTTATACCTACTGTAATAAGGGGTTGTACCTAAGTGCAATAGTTGATCAGTCAATTCAGTCATTGACCGAATCTGTCTGAGACCGGACCAGTCTGGTACCGAACTAGTCCAGGCTGAAACCGGTTAGTCCAGTCCAGTCTAGTCTGAGACCGACCGGTCCCGGCTGAGACCGGACCCGTCCCGTACCAACTGAGACCGACCAGTCCAGACCGAGACCGGTCAGTATAGTCCAGTCGGAGACCGATCAGTCCAGTCCGAGACCGGTACCGAGACGAGACCGGGTTGAATGTCAGTTGACTACGTTGACCAGCAGTTGGTCGATCCGATATTTCGCCCTGAACTCATATTTGCTATCTGTTTTTCCAAACCAAACTCATCTACACACTTAATTAAATATGTTAGTCACACAATAATAAGTTTTGTGTTCATCAAAACTATTTCTAGCTATTATAATCCAACATCCATTGTAATAGTGTTCTGTTCCAAATACAAAGCCTAGTAAGGTTCTTTAGAGTGGTGACTCTGATGTTGGAGTGCATTTTGAGAAGGCTAGATTAGTAAATTTCGACGTGTAATATAAGATATTGTTTTCCTATCTAATAGAAATTAGACTGTGTCTTATGTAACCTACAACAAAACATGGAGCCTATACCAAAATCTATCGTTGGTACTGTATACTTTCCTGTAGAGCCAAACTCAAGACAAAGACCTAAAGGTGGCCGGACCCAGTGACATTATTATGACAAGCCCCAAACACGTTCCCAAAATCAATAATTAAACTACGACTATAATATCTTAAAAAAAATCTAAGTTAACTCCCTCATGCCTCATGCCTCATGGTACAAACTCTTTTCATATCAGTCTCTTGACAGACTTGCTTTAATCCGTGGTAGCCATTTAGCTGGAATCAGAATACTACCATTACTTCTACTTTAATTATTTTAAAATTTAAATGTCCATCATCGTTCTCAAACATCTAGAACGTCTCCTCTCTCTTTCTCCACCTCCACATTATAATCTCTTTGAGCCCATCTGGTTGGGAGGATGTGTTTAGACGGTATTAGTTTTAGTTGGGTTTAAATAATGGTGGTATAAGATATTAGAGTTGTATGGTTGATAAGTTTAAATAATAATTTCAAATGTGTTTGGTAGATAAATTTAGATTATATTAGGTTTTATTAAATTCAATTACAATTTTACCTTTGTTTGAATTTAATGTATAACAAACAAACTCAGTTACGGTTTTTTTTTCATCTGCAACCTTCGTACTCCATGGACACAAGTTCGTCCTCCATCTCAAATCAATTTTTTGTTGGGTTGATGTAGTATGTTTTAATTATATTTGTTCACCTTTATTTGCTTTCTCTCACCTACGTGTGCTTTTGGGTATTTGCTCTTTGTTATCTATACAAGATATCAATATATATGCTTCGATCATTGTGTTTAATTTGTATATTCAATCGAGTGACTGCATATCAGTGATATGTTCACGTTTCACCTTAGTTGCTCACATCCACTGCAAAACTAAGAAAAGCATGACCTTCAAAAAAGAATTCAACAGTTCCATTAAGCACATAGTTATATACAAACAAGATTTTGCTTCGACTATCATTTACTAAATCACAAACATTATTGCTTTAACACATAAACCCAATATTGAAATAAACGATAAAGTTGTCCAAAGATATTGGGATTAGATAAAGGTAGGGTAGGGGCTGATTTATTTAATACCTTATTGAAAGTATTAATGGGGTATTAGTTAATTCTCCCATTTAAATAAACCTTCATACCAAACAATACTTCAACTAATGGTATCCCCTCTAATCCCTTCTAATACCCTCAACCAAACGGGCTCTTTAGGTTAAATACATATGATTAACGATGGATTTTGGTGATGGGATCAAGACAGTGACGGCTGATACCAGCGATGATGACAAGTTTTACAGCGATTTTACAGGACGAAAAAAATTCGACGTGGATGAGGTCATCACGGGCTATGATGGCTGTGCACACACACACCACAAATCCGACGATCTGATGGCATGTCGACATCCCCAGTTCAAATTTTGGTTAATCATTTCAAGTTAATAAGAAAGTTGAGTCCTGACTGTTTTATTAATTTGTCGATTAGAGCAATTTGACGATCACAATGAGGGAATACGGATATATTTAAAGAGTGGGTTGATACGGATTAAACGGGTGGTTGTGGTTTATCCAGACGTGTAGTCTTCAAAACGTGTCTACCTGGTAAAGATTCAAATGAAGAAAACATCAAAAATTTGTTGAGCTAATAAAGGATATCGTGAGTATCCACATAAGTTGAGAGACACTACAAAAATAATCTCAAATAGTGACGGAACGAGCGACCAAAACGCTGTTGCAACGTTAGCGCCGGTTATTGTGACAAGAAACCCGTCGCTAAAATTTCCGACGGAAATTCGGTCTCAGAACCGTCATTAAAGTTTCCTACCGAACATTCGTCGCAACATGGCAACGTAAAAACAGTCGCAAAACTTCGTGACTGAATATCCGTCGAAAAAGTTAGTGACTGAGTCTTCGTCGCAACTTTGCGACCGCGATGCCGTCGGAAAATTTAGCGACGGACGTCCGTCGCTAAATGTGGAATACAATATGGCAAAATTGGCGATAGAATTTCTGTCGCTAATTTTAAAGCTAATATTTACGGGCTGTGTCTGGCTACATTATCGCTTCTAACAGGCAAAATAAAATTGCATATTTGTATGCTTTCTCAAAGGCAATATTCACGGATCTTGTTTAATTTTCTTTTGCCTATGGGAAATTATACTGTATTTGCTTCTAGTTGTGTGGTTGGGCAGATTATATGATATTTTTCGCATACACATCCTTATAATATTTAACGTAAAGATTATACTTGTATTATCCGACTGATATATACACGCAGAAGCATTATATTATATTTATCTACATAAAAAATGAATAACGAGAGGTATGAATGATAGTCAACAACCGCCAATGGATGTATCGAAGGAATGATATCGCAGCCTTTTCATGGGGTGTTGATGATTTTCTACAATTTGCAAATCTTTAAATCCGGGGAATTGGATACGTTGTCTTTGCAAGAAGTGTGATAATTGCAACTTTCTACCACCTCCGGATGTACATGTTCATTTGTTGAGAAATGATTCATGCCACATTATTACAATTGGATCGCGCACAGCGAAGTCGGATATTCATCGTTTCAACCAACACAAGGAGGTACAAGTTCATGTTTATATATCGATCAAACGAACGTTCCTGTCTTGGGTTGTAATGTAAATATTGTCGGTTCGAATCAAGAACCGATTAGGATCAAAATTATGTGGCACCAACAAATTTTTATGTTGCGGGGAGTAGTTCGACGAGGCCAACTGAAGAGGTGATATTTTGTAATCGCTTTATTGAACAATTACGGACGAACGACACTCCACTGTACGGGGGCTCCAATTGCTCCACACTGGCTGCTAATGCAGAATTGTCAAGTATTAAGTCCGAGACTAATATGTCTGCGTATGCATTTGACACCGTATCGATTTTGTTCATTGGATTTTGCCAGTAAACAATAAGTTTCCCCAAAGCTATTACGAGACGAAAAATGTGATGGATTTTTCATTACCGGTGGAGCATATTGATTGTTATAGAATGGGATGTATGTTGATTTGGAAGGAAGCTGCTCAACTGAACCGATGTAAGGTATGTAATCAAGCATGGTATAAATATTCTGATAAGTCTCCTGGTGCAGTATTACATTATTTGCTACTTGGTCAAAGGCTTTAAAGATTATACGTGTGTAAGACTACTGCGAAGATGATGACATGGATCGCTACACATGTACCCGATGAAAGTGTCATGTCTCACCCTTCTGATGCTGCAACTTGGAAGCATTTTGACAGTAAGTATCCTGATTTCGCCAAGGAACCACGAAATGTTTGGCTTGTGCACTGATGGTTTCACTATCCATGGATAGTTTCGCAAGACAATATTCGTGTTGCCGATAATTACGACTCCCTACAATCTTCCACCCGGTGAGTGTTTGAGTAGGAAATATATGTTTTTATCCCTTATTATCCCGGGTCCAAAAAATCCAAAGAATAAATTAGATGTCTACGTTCAACCTTTGATCGAAGAGTTAAAGATGTTGTGGAACATAGGGATCCCGACTTAATAAGCGTTACGAGAAGAAGAATTTACGCTACGGGCTGCACTATTTTTTACGGGAAGTGACTTTCCTGCATACGCAATGTTGTCTGGTTGGGGTACATCGAGAAAAATGGGTTGTCGATTTGCATGGAATTATGAGTGGCTTATAGCTTGTGGGCTAACTCCCTCTATTACCAATTGGTTTTAGAGAGGAACCCCACAAGCTTATATGGGCTTGGGCTGGAATTCGGCTCCAATACCACTTGTTGGGAATTTCAACCGTATCGAAACTCCGCCCAAGATCCGCCGAAAATATTAAAATTGGAGAACACAACGTTTAACGTGGAAAACCCTCTGTTAACGAAGAGGAAAAAACCACCCGGGCAACAATGCCGCAGAAAATCCACTATGTGAATATTACGATCACACAGTTCTTCTACGCTCGCTACACCCAAAACCCGACAACAACAACCCGAAATTATTACCGCTAACCCAAACTCTCAACCGAAGGGAATTTTACTAGAGTTAAATGTTAACACATATAACTTTCTATATGTTGGTGTGTTTAAAATGAAGGGTATACCCTCATTATATATGAGTGGAAACACCCCACATGACTTATCCCAATCGATGTGGGATAAAGTCACAAATGGGCCTAAGCCCAACATGTATAACGTGTTATTTTAGTATAATACTCGCGATTGGTGATATAATAATCTGCCAGCGGCAGTGAATTTACGAAGAAAGGTTATTTTCCTAACAACCTTTTTTTCACTGTTTTGTTGTATTAAATACACAACTTTTCACATATCGATAGTGAACGTGAAGAAATAAATCAAGAGGTGTTAAAGAGGAAGTTCGAATCTATAAGGGAATGAAACGGAATATCCCCTTAGAAAATCGACTGCAAAGATTTCAAAAACGCTTTCCTTAAAAAATTTAGAGAAATTTCATCTGGTACCCTAGTATTTAAGTGTTTTCCAGTTGGCGACCAAACTTAATTTCGGTTCCGCTTGGTACCCCTGAACTAACAGAAAACGTACATACGTAACCTTCAATGACCAAATTTGCTATTTTTTGTTGTCTTAGCCGTTAGGTGTTAACGGAGATATGGAAAAGACTAAAATATCCTCACGAACACTATTCTCATCCGGCGTTTCTCTTACTCAATTCCAAAGCCCAGATCTCGTTGTCTCTTGCTCGTCGTCGGATTTTGCGTGGAGGGGTTGGATTTTAATCTCATATGCTGCTGTTTCTTGACTCGATTCGTATTCCCCAACTCAAACCCAGATGGGAAATGGAAACCCCAATTCGAACGCTGAGCAGCACCCTCTGGCTACGGTGATGCTCTGGCGCCGTGTCCTGGTAGTCGCGAGATGATGAACAAGGCAGACCAAGCTGCTAAATCTGTCAAAGATGTAGCCCAGCAGGTAACTGTTAGTTACGAATGGATCAATGAGCTAACTTTTAGTTTCAGCTCTGAGTTTTTGCCATCTTTGTTATATAAGGTTTTATTTGTGGATGTTTCTTGGTTTTAGGTTGGCCAGCAGATTCAGGCAAAGGCACAAGAAGCTGCTGGTGCAGTTAAGAACACGACTGGGATGAACAAATGAAGTTTCGAGTGCCATTATTATTATCACGATTATGGTATTACAACATTTGTGAGATTTTGATCTTCTGTCTTTAAGTTGATGTCTTTGGGTTCATAAGGCTTTGTCTTTTGTTTAAGCAATGCGCGTTTGTGCTTTTGTTTGTTGATTGAGAGGTGTTGTCATCTCAGCATTGTGGTCTCTTCTCATCTCAGCAGAGGAAGAAGACTCGAGCAGAGGAAGCAGAGGTGATGAATAAAATATAAGTTTTTTTTGTGTCTTTCTTGCTTATGTGATGATCATTCCGCTGTCTATGCTTTTAATTCCCGAAATTTTCAAGACATATGGTCTCAGTTTCACGGTACATCTCTAATACAAAAGTACGTTCGTCGAACAAAAAAGAAAATGCGAAAACACTTAACCATCAACACCATTCGCCTAACACCATAGAAGTTCACAACACCAAGGGTTGCACAAAGCATCAGTCTACTTAGTCAATGCTTATCATCACACAACAACAAAAGAACCATCCACTTCAAAGTATTAAACAAACCACCAGACCATTATCAAGAACAGAGAAAATTTCATGGTAATATTTGAAAGAAAAAGAAAGGAAAGAGAAGCACAGCTACTTTTTGAGGCAACTTTATCTTTCCCAAATCAAGAAGATTTTCCAGGTAAAGGTTAAAGAATGTCCCCAGCCCCCAAAGAAGCAGCTACTCTGTCGGCAACACGGCGCCAGAGCGCCAAAGCGCCACCGTAGCCGGAGGGTGTGTTGGGGTTGAGCGGTAATATTTAATTCTGGGCCAGCGGTGGTTGTATTTGGATGCCGCGATAATTTATCGGGATATTAATTAAAGACGAAATGACACCGAGAGAACACCGAGATTTTTATGCGGTTCGGCCAATGCCGCCTACATCCACGGAGAGCACTTATTTTACTATATTTGAGAATATTACACCGTACAAAATAACGTTTGTGTTTAAACCCAAACTCTAGACCACTTACCCAACCCGGATAATGTTTTTGTACCCACTTAAAATTACCTAGTAAAAACTACACCCACTCTCACCCTTATCCGCCTGGACAAGATTTCCCTTTTCTTTTCCTCTCCCTCACTCGCTCTCTCTATTTCTCTCAATCTTGGGTGAGCTCTTCAACTCATCGAGCAAGCCTTTTTATAGGCAAGCTCATACACAAAAAACCAAAACACAATCGTCATTGCATGCATCATTAGAAGAAAAATGCAAAATGATTTCCTCCACTCCACCTTACGTTGAAAAGTTAACAATTCTCCCGCCTTTTCAACATCGGCGTATTCAGAGAGCACTCCAGCGAACCCGAGAACGAGAGTAACCCGTTCGTAAATACCACGAACGTCCAATGGCCATTTTGTAGCACCTACACATAATCTGAATCAAGAATTGTCGGTCCTACACCACTTGATTCACTCAGTGGCCAATCTTATGTGTAGCTGTCAGCCGACTATACCCGTCGACTCCCGAAGAGGGACTTCGATGCAACCCCTTCTCCAGCAGGATTTCCTTCTCACCATCGTCTGCCTTTATAGCACACTTGCGATTTTCGTGAACCCATCGAAGTCTGAGTATTATATACCATACTCACATCCAGACGATACAAATCTTTGCACTCTTCTCCTTCTGGTAGGACCTTTTCCGCCATGTAGATTTTCCAGCTCCCCCTGCTATGAAAATCCCATAGCCCTAGAATCTGACTGGCTCAAGAATATTTAATTCTACGCAACTTTGTGACTACGCCACACCACCCAAAATGTGTACTTCTCCGTCAGCTATTTAGATTTCCCCGTTCCAACACATCGAGCAACACAACGATATCCATCGGCCCGTGGAGATCGAAAAAGAAACCGTTCGCATTTTCCGGAACACATCAAAATATTCTCTTGGAGCAAACTCGAATTTGATATCATTCTTCCTGAGATCGAGCGCCATCATTGAGACTGTGAGAACGTCTGTAAGATAAACCGTGTGCTACCTCCGTTGTGGAATCTTCTAGCCGCTTGTCCTTCTTTCTCCAAGTCGGACAATTTCTCCTTACGTGTCCCGGCTCACCACACTGTAGCATCACATGCCCTTTCCGCCGCCTGGATTTGGACCTGCTGATGTCTCCAAATCCCCTGGCGTGTCACCTTCCTCTACGACTCTCTACGTGTATAGACAACGCCCAACTATCACCATAATTTGGCCACCTCCTCTCCAAAAGAGTGTGACCACCATCACTGCCTTCACTGGCTCGTACCAGATGGTTGTGACCAAATTATCATCCGAATCAGGAAGAGAGGTAGAAGTAAATGGGCCTTACTTCTTCCTCTTTTGACACATCTTGACCCCAAAATTTTCCGTCATTTACTCCGACTTTTCCTCATCTCTCATCAAAGCTTATATCCCAGCCTTGACAACGAGCATCATTCACTCTTCTCTGCCACAGAGTGAAACCTCCCGCACACACACATTGTCGCACTTTGCTGTCATCTGTCGCTATTATCCTTGCACAGATTCAACAGCCCTGCCCAAATAGTACTGACCAGATAATTCCCAAGAAAGGCTAGCGACCTGCCTCACAGCACTATTGCCATAACTCCAAAACTCCACTTCCGCACAAGCTCCACCCACACCGAGCATCCCATCAACGATGACCATCTTGTACCATCATTTCTTCAGCACAAGGCACCACCTCCTTGAACCTCGCTCTGACACTGACTCCCCCAATAGATGTTCCCTTCTGATAACTTTTCTGATGTGGGAGATCAGACACAGCTGCAACCACAGAGCATACTCAGAATACCAGGAGGACCTCGCTCTGATACCACATGTTGGGATTGAGCGGTAATATTTAATTCGGGGCCAGCGGTAGTTGTATTTGGACGCCGTGACAATTTATCGAGATATTAATTAAAGCCGAAATGACACCGAGAGAACACCGAGATTTTTACGCGGTTCGGCCAATATCGCCTACATCCACGGAGAGCACTTGTTTTACTATCTTTGAGAATATTACACCGTACAAAATAACGCTCGTGTTTAAACCAAACTCGAGACCCGTTGCCCAACCGGGTAATGTTTTGTACCCACTAAAATTACCTAGTAAAAACTACACCTACTCTCACCCTTATCCGCCCGGACAAGATTTCCCTTTTTTTCTTTTTCTTTCTTTTCTCATTTTTCCTCTCCCACACTCGCTCTCTCTATTTCTCTCTATCTTGGGGTGAGCTCTTCAACTCATCGAGCAAGCCTTTTTATAGGCAAGCTCATACACAAAAAACCAAAACATCAATCGTCATTGCATGCATCATTAGAAGAAAAATGCAAAATGATTTCCTCCACTCCACCTTACGTTGGAAAGTCAACAGGGTGCTGCTCGCCGTTCGAATCTGGGTTTTCCTTTTCCCATCTGGGTTTGAGTTGGGGAATACGAATCGAGTCAAGAAACAACATCACATGAGTTTGTGAGGATATTTTAGTCTTTTCTATATCTCGGTTAACACCTAACGGCTAAAACAACAAAACATAGCACATTTGGTCATTGAGGGTTACGTATGTACGTTTTCTGTTAGTTCAGGGGTACTAAGGAGAACCGAAATTAAGTTTGGTCACCAACTGGAAAACACTTAAGTATAAGGGTACCAGATGGAATTTCCCAATAAATTAGTTAATAGACTAATATATTAGTATGATGACAAACTATGTAACTAACAATAGATGAATAAATAGAAAAGGATGATAATTTTCCCGTCTCCTTGCTGTTACTGGTTTCACGTACACTCACCCGCGCTGGAAAACAAATCCCTGGAAAGCTCTCCGTAGAACTGAGTAACCAAATTGACAAAAACCTGAGACTTGAGATTCTCCCAACAGTACAAAAATTCTTCGACATCAACTAAATCTATAACCTTCCGTTCTTCAACAATCATTTCGATCAAATACTTCTCAAAGCTTCTGCAAGCGCCCTTACAGTCTTCATAACTTCCCTTTGAGCCATCATTGCTCCACACAATCTTACATAAGCAGGTGTGATTGGCGATGGATGAGGAGCTCTATTCATCATATAATATTCGCTTTCTGAAAAGCTCTTCAGCTCAGTGACTTTATCTACGTCTCTGCTGCTTTTCCTCAAAGAGCTCAGAACTTTCGACAGAATGTGAGAAATGTGACGAACGCCTCTCACATTCGATGAATGGTTCTTCTCCTTGATTTTCCGCCGTTTGAGTTTAAGGGCGTTTACGAAGACGGGTTTTTTTGTTAGCTTGAATTTGAGAGTTGCGAAGAGTCGTTTTATTTCCTTGCATGGTCTTATGAGCTTGCATTTGAAAGAAGGGAGTTTCTTGAGTTTCATCTTTGATTGTATGGATTGATTATATTTAGGGTTTGTGTGGTGTAGAAGGAAAGTAGTTGGTGAACTTATTTGCTGTAACGGACTTATTGGCAATTGGAGTACGGGAGTTTTCGTTGTCTGAAGCGAAGCTTCTTGTATTTAAAGACGTGGCTTGTAAGAGTAGCATTAGGTGTGGTGCTCACGTCTTGGACGAGTGCTACGCCATGAATATATTGATGGCCATTTAAATGTATAAGGAGTTCGTTTAGCACTCACGACTAGTCAAATGTTTTACATCATGTTATTATATAATAAATATATACGGGAATGGGTGAATGAACTATAATTTGCGGTAATGATAGCTAAGTCTATTGTTTTCCATGAAAATATCCTACAGCATTCCTCTTGTCCTTTGACAATTTCAATATAGAAATAACGATGGCCATCTTAGAACTATTGACACCCGAATCAGGTTCCACGTTCTTCAGTATAATATAGTGTAATATACATATATTACCACCGGAGGAGCCAGCAGTGGGGGACCCCACTGGAAAAAAACACCTTAAACATTTTTACTAAAACATATAGTTATATAATATAATCCATTGAAATAATCTATAATATAACATAGTAGACCCCACTAAAATAATAAAATAAGTTTCTACTTAAATAATAAACATTAATAAGATAATTAATTTGAATATGGACCCCACTAACACTAATCTCTAGCTCCGCCATTGTTAATATTACGAGTCAATTTTATGTATTCATATATATCATATTTAGTTGATAGTAGTACATACCCGTTTTGTAGTTTACTGTGATGTTTGAAATATGTGTACCGTTCTTTTTTTTTCTTGCTCTCACCACTAAACAACATCATCATATATGTTCTAAGTTTTATTTTTATTTTTCCTTTGTTTACAAGTTAAGTTTAAAATTATCATAGCTAGAAACATTGTTGTAAGGCCTAGGCACCGCCTAGGCGCTATGAAGCAACTATCGAGGCGAGAAAACAACTTATACGGCTAATTAATAGGCAAAGCGATTAATCGATTGAATAATGGTTAATTTGGTTCAAATCCTATTAGCCAATTTTCAACCTAGTCCAGGCCCCTAAAGTTTTAATTTAGGCCAATGACCTAATTATCGAAAATATAAGTTTGAAGGACCAATGTGACAGGAAATGACAAAACTTACAGCCATTTGCCATCGTCTCTTCCGTTCGATTTGGGTTGCTTTTATGACTCTAAAACCGACTGAAATGTCGTTGTTAAGGTGCAAATAAGATGGGATCGACTTTGATTCGTCATGGGTAGTTATAATAAACGCTTTAAAGTGTAAGACGAAATAATTATGAAATTAACTTCGAAAAAACGAGAATATAAATGGACAAAATATCGAATTTAATGGCCGATTAAGATGAAACTGAGTGAATTTGAAAATGGATCTTAATAATGAACTAGAATTATTGAGTTTAAGAAAGAAGTGGTAATCAAAATTTTTGGTGCGACGTATATTGAAGATTTTCTGAACACGATATCTGGGTAACAAATCATGCAATTTAAGTAACAGATGTAGCAAAGACAGTAACTGATGTGACAAAGACAGTAACAGATATAAAAATTATAGTAACTTGTCATTGAAGAAAAGTACCAGTTGCTGAATAACAATTCTCTGTTACGAAAATCACCAATGACTCTAAAAATGGTGAAAGTCGCAGAAATGTCGACTTTATTGACCGAATTAGGTTAATTAGGTTTATACCGAACTATTACTTCAAACCCAATTCGAAAATCTAGTGTTGGAATCTCAGCTTTAATTGTCGAAATTGAGAAATAGTCGACCCTAATCTCATGTTATTAAACAGTACCTGAGTAACAAAATATTAAAAGTTATAACAACTCTATGTTTCGCTAATACCAAATCATTAAAAGTTAGTAACAGTTAATTCAGATAACAAAATTTTCAGTAAAAATAACATAACTGGAAAATGATTATTTTAACAGTAAAATCGCTTTTTATTGAAACATGTTTACAGTGCACTTTCAAAGTAACAAATAGGGATCTATTAGTGATGGTAACCCCCAAATCGATAACCCCCAAGTTAATTGAAGAAAAGATTGATCCATTCCACGAGCTGGCGACGACCACGAGCACCAATATTTGACGAGCAGCGACGACAAGAAGCGACGACCACGAGCAGCGAGCCATCCCCAAAGTTATTCGAAGAAAGCAGCGACGACGACAATGGCCAAGAAATCCAAGAAAGCAGCGAGCCATACCACGAGCAGCGAGCCATCCGACGAGCAGCGACGACCACGCCCCCACGACGAAAATGGCCAAGAAATCGAAGAAAGCAGCGATGAAGAAGGAGAAAACGTCGAAACAGTTGAAGGGTTCTAATGAAGGGAGAGGCATTGCACGACCCCGATGTCAACCCAGATATTTCGTTGAAACTGTCGGGGCAATTTATGATGGAGCAAGCGAAGAGCATAAGGAGGAAGTTCAAAGGACGCCATTTGCTTTTTTCCTCCGTATCGTCCCGTGGGAGATAGGAAATGGTAGGCTCGTGGGTATGATGAAATGATTTACCGCGGACGGTAAATTTTTTAGATTCGGGCACGATACTCTAATTCCTTTTTACGTTTTAGAGTTTTTGTGTTTATGGGTTTAAGGGAGAATGGGATGTTTGTAGACTTGAATCATAACAATGTGGTGAAGGAGGTTGATTTTGTGAAGAGGTTGTTTTCCGGTAAATATCGACTGTTTCGAGATGACGTGCTTGTGTGGGAGAGTTATCGAGTTTGGGGGATAGAACAAGCTTAAAAAACTTTAGCAGAATGTATATTTTGTTAGTCTTTATTTGTATTTTGTTCCCCGCGTCGAATTATTGTTTCCCGTCGTTTGTATTTGAGTACGTCGACCGACTGGACGAGGTGAAGGACTATGCCTGGGGTAAGGCAGTCCATTCTTTCCTGATGAAGTCAATCTTGCAAATCCACATTACATAGAAGGGTGCACCCTCGGATTGTTGGTTAGTCATTCCTTTCTAGTTTCATGCATGTTCTTCATTTGTAAGTTCTTCACTTTTGCATGTTGCATTCAGGTTTGGGTTTATGAGCACGCTCCCCTACTGGGTAAAGCTCTATCGATTACAGGCATGCCTCGTTTCACGAGGTAACGGCCAGCCGAACAAGAAATGGAGCAGGCTATGGAGTTGTTAAATGAAGATGAGATGGTAACCCCCACATATGTGTGCCGGAACGAGTATGATGCTTTCTGCACATTAACTGACGACGTGAGGATTCCTACTTTCGAGTGGACGAACAGGAAGTCTATCGAGGAGGAACCATACTCATCTAAGGAGAAAGCTAAGGAGAAAGCTGTTGGTCACGAGGGTGCTCGTATGGAGAAAGCTAAGGAGAAAACTGTTGGTGACGAGGTTGGTCGTCCTTATACATCTAAGGAGAAAGCTGTTTGGTGATGAGGGTGCTCGTATGGAGACTGAGCGGCAGGATGTTCATGTGGGGCAAGCTGTGGTGGTGGAGGATAAGGAACCTGGGTTTGATTTGGATCAAACTATTGCTGAGGAGCGTGCTCGTATGGAAGTTCAGATGCAGGATGTTCATGTGGAGCAAGCTGCTGTGGAGGAGGATGCAGCTGTAACAGCTGTTGGTGATGAGGGTGCTCGTATGGAAACTGAGCGGCGTGATGTTCATGTTGAGCAAGCTGTGGTGGTGGAGAATAAGGAAAAGAAAGTACATGCGTTTGATGTGGAGCAAATTGTTGCTGAGGAGCGTGCTCGTATGGAAGTTGAGATGCAGGATGTTCATGTATAGCAAGCTGCTGTGGAGGAGGATGCAACTGTAAAAGATGTGGTTGCTCGAGTTTTTTGAGGTCGTACGCTATTGCGACGGTGGATCATGAATACAATCAATTTGTTGCTGCGAAGGAATCGCTTGAGGCCGGATCAATTGCTTGCATGGTCATGGAAAGGGATAATCGCAAGAAGAAGAAGCTGACCAACTTTGCACGCCTCCAGGGAGCGTGAGCCAGTGAAGAAGAAGCGCAAGTGTGCAAAAGGGGCAATAAAAGAAGACCGATCGAGGTGTTCGATAACTCGTCGGGTAAAAAGTTGGATGCTCCCGCAGATGTGTACACCGGCACGCTCGAGAGAGATTTTGAGGGAAAGGCATCCCTTTCCCCGAAATATAGAGACGTAGACTACTTCATTGCAAACGCCAACTTCAAGTAAGTTGTTCGATTATGTTTTTAGATGCGGTGTTATTATATTTATTTTTGAATTCCATGCAAATGCAGTTCCGTTGTATGGGAGGACAACATCCACCGTTTGCACGGGCTTCATTTGGTGGAAATGGTGAAGGAGAATGCTATTGTGTCTGATGTTATAGATGCATGGTTTAAATACCTGATGTTGGTGGCTCCCGACTCCGGCTCTCCTTCCTTCCTATGTTTCGGTGAGTTGATTTCATCGAATATCATGTTTTTAATTTTGTGGGAGGTAACTAAAACTTTGATTAATTATCAGCAAAATATTGAGGCTGTGTTGTCAAGACCGGGGAAGTGTATTCAGGTAGGAAACAAAAACGATATGGAGACATTGTTGGAAAAATTGTTTCCCGTTACGAAGATCGAGTTAGAGAATTTTCGAGCGATCGTACAGTCCGAATGCAAGTTTGTTGCTCTGCCATTGAACAATCACAATCATTGGCATCTGCTTGTACTCGATGTCCAAAATAAATGTTGGCATCATTATAATTAAATGAGAGGGCCGACTGGAACAGCTGTTGCAAACCGTTGTGTAAGTTCGATTTGTAAATAAATTGTTTCAGCTGTTTCTTCGTTGAACGTGATTTGTTAATTATTATGTTATAGGCTACTGCACTTGGACAATATTGTAAGCATGTGGGGTCGGATATCATGTTTGGGTAGCTTGGATTGTGGCCCGTGGGTGTGCATGTTTGGGTACACGTTGTTGAAAGATGATGTTGGTACATGGGATGAAATCAAGGAGACCGGCGACATCCGATCATATGGAGCGCAGATCTTAGCCGGTTTGTTACAATTTGCTGCTATGTGTATCTGAGACTTATGTGTAGGATGTTTCTTTTGAACAAATTTCGCTTCTGTTGCTGAAAATGTGTGCATGATTCTGGTAAGCACTATGTTGTTTATTGATTTCCTGCAGTAACAGTTTAACAATGTTCAGAAACAATTTAATAAGAGGAAGAAACAGAAACGAATACTCTGGTAACAGGTCGATACTTGACGAGTAACAGATGACACTAGTGCAATAGCAATTTAATATGTAATTTGGTTTTGTTTATGATTTTCAAAAGTTATATTTTTTTTGGTAATAAGTATTTTCATTACCACAAGGATCAAAGTTCCAACATCAGACTCATGCCATCCCAATTCACACTACGAAATTATGTGAACTCTGATGAGCTGATTCCACTGCCAGCTGCCAACCCCTGCCTTTCGATAGTCCCAAAAATCAGTGTTTTTTAAGTAACAGCTGTGTAGCCATTTGATCCATAGATTGTCTTTTTTCCTTGAGATGTCCCAAATCAGTTTACCTATGTTAGCATAATTCCAAGTACCACAATCCTTGATGTTCAGACCCCCCCATCCCTTCTCCACGCATACTGTATCCCAAGCCACCAAGGCTTTGATATTGCCCCCCACACTGCCCCATAGAAACTCTCGACAGATTTGATCAATGCTTTTTATTACACTGGTTGGGAGCAGGAACATAGACCCCCAGTAGTTATGTAAGGACATTAGCACTGAATTGATCAGACAGCACGTGCCTGCGTAAGAGAGGTCCCTGGAAGTCCAGCAAGTGATCCCCATAGCTACTTTTGCTCACCAGTACCTCGCAGTCGTGCTTGCTCCATTTAGTTGGTGAAATAGGTACACCAAGGTACCTCATAGGGAAGGATCCTTCAGCAAAGCCAGTCAGGTTCAGTAAGCTCTGTTTCAGAGGCTGAGGTGTACCTGCAATGTAGATGTTGGACTTCATCGTGTTGGCAGCAGTCCAGAGGCTCTCTCAAAGTGCTGCAGGCATTCCATGATCATGGTGGTAGTAGGCTGATGAGCTTTACAGACAATAAGCAAGTCATCTGCAAAGCAGAGGCTGAAAATGTTGGGCTGCTTACATAAAGGATGGAACTTGAAGTCCTTCTGTTTCGAGGCCAATATTAGTCTTCTAGTCAGGTATTCCATAATCAGTACAAATAGCAGGGGAGAGATGGGGTCTCCTTGCCTCAGTCCCCTAGCCCCCTGTATATGACCTTCAAGGTTCCCATTGATGAATAGCTGGTAAGATACAGTTGTAATACATGCTTTTACCCATGCCACAAATCGAATAGGAAACCTGAGAAGTTTTAACAACCCCAGGAGGAAGTCCCACTCAACTGTGTCATATGCTTTCTTGAGGTCTATCTATCAAGCATCGAGCTGAAACCTGACCTCTGCTATACAATCTGAGTAGTTCTTGGCTAAGCATTATATTATGTCCAATTGATCTTCCAGGCACAAATGCCCCTTGGTTTGCATTCACTATTTTGGGAAAACTGATCTGAGCCAGATACACATAAGCTTGGAGATGCATTTATAGACCACATTGCTGCAGGCAATGGGCCAATAATCCTTCCCAGTACAGGGCTGTTCTACCTTAGGTACCAGTGTAATGGTAGTGGAGTTCATTGGTTTCAGCAGCTGGCCAGATTGAAAGAACTCCAGCACTGCATCAGTTAGGTCATCCCCTATAATAGGCCACGCCGCCTTGAAAAATTCACTGTTATATCCATCTGGGCCGGGGGCTTTGTCTCTGTGTATAGAAAACATAGCAGTCTTAACATCTTGCCTAGTGAAAGGAGCTATGAGGGAAAACTGGTCCTCTACTGTCAAAGTCCTCCCCTGTTTTATAGCCTCTACATCAATACCTTCCAAAGTCCTGCCAGCAACTCCTAGGATGCGTTCATAATAGGCCCACAAAGTAAGCCACAATTGCTTTGGGGTCCTCCAAAATAAGCCCATCATCACTCTCAACTGAGGTTATCCTGTTTTTATACACTTTTTGCTTGATGATAGCATGGAAGTACTTAGTATTCTTATCCCCCTCCTTGAGCCAAGCTGCTTTGGCCTTCTGAGCTAGGAATTTTCCACATGCCCTATTGAGGTAATGGAACTCTTCAGCAGCCTTCTTCTCATGTTCAACTAACCTGCCATTCAGAGGATCCTGGCTAAGTGCTGCTTGGGCATAGTCCAGCTTTAGTCTGGCCTCCTCACTTTTGTGGACTATATTTGCAAAGTGATCCTGGTTGAGCTTCTTTAGATGGCCTTTCAGATTACTCAATTGTTTCACTTGGTGCTTCCCCTTCATTGCCCCAGGAGAACTCTTGATCCAATTCCCTTCCACCACATACTTGAAGTTAGGGGAATCTACCCACATATTGAAGAACTTGAAAGCTCTTCGAGGGTGCTTGGGTGCCCTGCAGCTCTTAAGTAAAATGGGAGAATGGTCAGATAGCCCTTCAGGAAGGTAATGCACCTCTATGTCCATGTACTTCTGTATCCATTGGAGATTCCCAAATGCCCAATCAATTTTACTGTAAATGCGAGTGTCTGCTTCTTGTTTTTTGGACCAAGTGTAGTGTTGACCTTTCCTTCTTATTTCTTCAAGTCCACAATCTCTTAGGCAGTGCCAGAAGTGCTCATATTATGATGCCTGGACACAAGTACCCCCTAGTCTGTCTTCAGGGGAGAGGACATTGTTGAAGTCTCCCCAGACAAGCCATGGCTTACCAGCATGCTGCAGGGTTCTAAGATCATCCCACAGTGTTTCCCTCAGAGAACTGTTATTATGACCATATACACAGGTCATGTAAAGCACCTCCATCTGTTTCTACACTCGAGCATGGATTAGTTGATCCGTTTGATGAATTACTTTGATCTGCCATTCATTAGTCCATATGACTAAGATTCTGCCGTTGGAATGATTATTGATGTTATGTACATAATTCCATCCTCTGAAGCAGTGGTCCATAACAGCTTGCACACTATCCTTTTTTAGTTTAGTTTCCACCAGGCACACAAGAGTAGTTTGAAGTCTCCCACACCTCAACCTAATCTCTGCCTGTTTATTCGGGGCATTCATACCCCGTACATTCCACAACAGGACCTTATCCATTAGGGAGGAGCAAGGTCCCATGTTGTGCCACTCCTTGCCCATTTTCTACTACAGGTAGCCCCCGTGTGTTAGGCTGATCTAGCCGTCTTGTCTCATGCTCATCCCCAGTTTGCCCTGTGTCATTATTCTGTAAGCTGTCAGTCTGGGAGGTGGTGCCCGGCATTTTCAGTTTCCTTCGCCCCTGAGTTTGCCACCCTTCCTCTGTATCAGGGTCTTTTGGTGCTGCTAGGACTGTGCTCTGTCAGGGACTGTGGGGGGTTATCTATTGATAGACTGCCATTCCTTCCTAGGGACTTTCCTACATACCTCCGTTGTATGACCAAATTTTCCACACACATTGCATTTGTCTGGTCTCCATTCATAAGTGATATCTTGTTCCACAAACTGGTCATGCTCATTAAGAAAGGTGACCCTATCCCTCAGTGCCTGTTTCAGATCCACCTCAATGAGAACCCGAGCGTGTTGAAGTCTATCCTTCCTCATTGTGATCTCGTCTGCCATAATTGGAGTACCCACCAGGCTGGCAATCTTGCTCAGTCCCTTCGCACCCCAGTACTTGAGTTCGAGGTGAGGAAACTGAACCCAAATAGGAACTTTGTGAATTTCCCCCTTCTTGAACTATGTACTGTCTGTCCAAGGAGCAAGCACCACCGGCTTCTTGTCATATTGGAGTACCTCTGATTGGAGAACGATGTCCCGAATTCCCTCAGTTTCAAACTTGGCGAGGAATTGACCCGCACATACTTGCATCACCTTCTGCAGCGCGTGTTTTTTCCAGACGCGATTGATGAATCCATTCATCACAGCAAAGGGAGGGTTAGATCCCAGCATGTAATAGATTAACACAGTGTTCCAGTATTTCACCTCTTCAATAATGTCCTCCATAACAATTCGCCCAACAACATGATCACCATCCATCGCTAGTTCTATGAAATCAAGTTTCGTACCAGCCTTACGCAACTTAGAGATATCAAAATTAGCCCAAACCGATTGCGAATTTTCCATTGTATGTTCAACCTTCTCCTTGTCCTTCTGGTCTCTTGATTGTTCCATTTCCCGTACAGCCCGAGCTAGAATCGCAGCTTCTCTGGAATTCCCCGAATTACTGATGAAATTGTCAATGCTCTTCGTAAGATCAGTCAAATTAAGAGGATTGAGTCCAGGCGGTGTACGTGAGTTTGGGGTGACAGTTTCCCCAATCGGTGATTTCGCCACCTCAACAGGCGGTGAGTCAGCCTGTCGCGTCGCCCTCTTCTTCTTCGCCATAGCACGGCGTCGCCGCCGATGAAATTGTCAATGTTCACCTCAAAAATTATATTGTAAACACGCTACATTCACTATAATATATGAAGTTACGAAGTTTTAGATAAAAATATGTTAGTTTAGGTTATGATTTTCGTGGAGGTTATATTGGAATCGAAGAAGTTGAAGTATAGAGTATGAAAAAAACAAGCAGCACTCTTCTTGAGAGGATGATTATGCTTCTATGAATTGATTCTACTTACACAAAACGGATAGATATGAACTATTAGTTGTTTATTACAATCCAAATGGTCGACCTAACATAAGTGATTCATCAAAGTTAATGACATCTTAATCTTAAACGTAAACCTCTGTTGTTTACTGATTTCCTTCAGTAACTGTTTAACAATGTTCAGAAACAATTTAATAAGAGGGAGAAACAGAAACGAATACGCTGGTAACAAGTCGATACTTGACAAGTAACAGATAACGCTAGTGCAATAACAATTTAATATGTAATTGGTTTAGTTTTGTGATTTTCATATTTTATATTGTGAAGACGCTACATTCACTATAATATATAAAGTTACGAAGTTTTAGATAATAATATGTTAGTTTAGGTTATGATTTTCGTGGAGGTTATGTTGGAATTGAATAAGTTGAACAAACTAAATATAATCTGGTAACAGATTAACGTATAACTAGTAACAAATTTACACATATCGGGTAATAGGTAATCTATGCTTGATTTTATTTACTCTATGCTCCCCCTCAAATAGTGCACTTCAATTGATTTATTAAGCAAGTACATAAATCAATCTAAGTAACAAATTATTAAGAACATGCGATTTATCAAGATTAGCCTAGATACATGGTCCCCTAAACATGTAACTATACTTTCGCATGAGAGTATGAGCATGATCAATATATTTAATCGATTCCACATAAATGCAAAAAATGCATATTAGAATGAGCGATTAAAAGTATTTTTTGTATATAAAATTTTATTATTATTATTTTTATATTATATATATTCTAATTTTATTAACAGTATGGGGTCAGATTATTTTGCTTCGATCATTGTCACGCCCTAAAAATTTCACAGGACAGTGAAAGATTTCTATGCCGTCTAGTCACGTCAGCATACTAAAGTCCTAAGTTCAAAGTAGTATCCATTTCGACAACTCTCACTAGGTTCGCTCTAGCACTCATTTATTTTTAACTAGGGATTTTATATTTATATTACTCAAGTCAACACAAGTCAACTCATTTATATCACTCATTTATTCTTGATCCGAAGATGATGTCGTCTAAATAAACTTGGACGACCATCAAATCTTTGTCTTGCCGTTTTATGAAGAGGGTCGTATCGATCGTTCCTCAGATAAATCCTGATTGTACGAGAAAATCGTTCAAGACGTCATACCAAGCACGTGGGGCTTGTTTCAGTCCGTAGAGAGCTTTCTCCAGTCGATAGACGTGATCGGGATGTTTTTGATCAACCAAGCCTTCTGGTTGGGCGACGTAGACTTTCTCTTTTAACACGCCGTTCAGAAAGGCGGTCTTAACATCCATTTGGTAGACTTTGAAGTCTTTGTGTGCCACATAATCCAAGAAAATGCGGATGGCTTCGATTCGGGCAACAGGAGCATAGGTCTCATCGTAGTCAATGCCTTCCTGTTGATTGTATCCCTTCACAACCAGCCTTGCTTTGTTCCGGATCACTTCCCCATCTTCATTCTCCTTGTTCTTAAACACCCATTTCGTCCCGATAATGGTTTTCCCATGCGGACGGGGTACTAAGGTCCACCCTTGAAGACGCTCGAATTGGTTGATCTCATCTTGCATTGCTATTACCCAATCCGGGTCTTTTAGTGCATCTGCTACCTTGGTTGGCTCATTTTGGCTTAAGAAGCAGCTGAAGAGACTGTGTTGATGACGTGTTCGTACTCCACTCGAAGGATCACCAATAATCTGGTCAACCGTATGTGGTCGAGTCCAAAGGTGTAGCAATAATGGTTTCTGGCCGATATATGGGCTAAAAGAGAGAGTCCAAGTCTTCCAACACAAGTTTCAGAGCTTCTTCAAACGTTGAATACGGAGTATTTGCCATCTTCTGTTGGTTTTGTGCCAACACACCAATGTATATGGGTTCTGAATTGTCGTATTCAGAAGCCATCGGGTTTGGCACTGGTCCTGAACTGAGGTGTGCAGGAGCCATCTCTGCCACTTCGTGGAAAGTGACGTTGTAGCTTTCTTTGATTGAACGGTTGGACTTGATGTAAACTCGGTACGCCTTTGACATTCATGAATACCCGACGAATGTGGCTTCGAATGCTTTAGGGTCGAACTTAGGACGTTGTTCTCTGTCGTTCGCCACAAAGCACTTGCACCCGAAGACCTTGAAGAATGAGATATTGGGTACTCGCTTGTTTATTTCGTACGGAGTCTTATCGAAGCGCTTGTGAACCATCATCCTGTTCTGAGTGAAACAGGCGGTATTTACTGCTTCAGCCCAAAGGATGTGTGGGAGGTCGAAATGGATCAGCATTGTACGGGCGGCTTCCACTAGAGTCATGTTCTTCCTTTCAAAGACCCCATTCTGTTGAGGCATCTTAGCAGCTGAGAATTGCTGACTAATGCCAAGTTTCTGATAAAATTCATTGAGACACTTGTTCTTGAACTCAGTGTCGTTGTCCGTTCGGAGGAACTTTGCCTCATCTTTAGTTCGGAGGAACTTTGTCCAAGTGTAGCGAGAGAGTCATCAACAATGACCAGAATGTACTTGCGTCCATTAATACTCTGTGTTTGCATTGGTCCACAGAGGTCCATGTGAAGCAATTCCAGTGGACGGGAAGTAGAAGCAATCTGTTTTATGTAATGAGATGCTCGCTTCATTTTTCCTAATTCGCACGCCGAACATTGATGCTCTTTCTGTAATACTATAGTTGGAAGACCGTGAACCAACTTTTTCGTTGAAAGCCGTTGAAGAGCTTTAATGTTGAGATGAGACATGCGTTGATGCCATAAGCTGTTCCTCTAAATTATAGTCTGAGAGATGAGGCAAACAGCTGTCAAAGGCCGCACAAACGTCAGGTTGATCATGTAAAGATTTGATTTCCGAAGTCCTTGGAGGAGTTTCTTGTCCTAACTGTCCAATATTCTGCACCGGTCAGCAAGAAAGACCACCTGGAATCCTTTGTCGCAGAATTGGCCTATGCTGAACAAGTTACGACGGAGACCTTCGACATAAGAGACATCCTTTATCGTCAGATTTTCCAGAATGACGTCCCCGAATAACAGAATGGGGGCAGAGTCATTGTTTCCGAATCTGACTTTTCCATTTGGTCGGTCTTTGTAGATGCTCAGCTGCTCTTGTATTCCCGTGTGTGTGGAGCAACCAGAGTCGACGTACCACACATGATGGATCTGCAAACACAATTTAGAGAGCTTTAGGTACCCACTTATAAATGGGTCATCTCAGATTAGGAGATTTTGGAGTTCGTTCAGATATGGTTCCTAAATTAGTGCTTTTAGGTGATTTAGCGACACAAGTCATCTTCGAAGAAGTCGATCGGATTTGCCCTTTGTAGAAGACTTGGCCTTTCTGGCTTTTGTAGAGTATACATTTAATTGTGCTTGATTTCATTAGTTGTCCTTGTAATTAGGGGCTTTATTTGTATTAGTCCATATATTAGGACTAGTTAGATATTTATACCAAGTTTGTTTGTTATAAATACTTGTACACACATTATGCTTAATAGAGAAAGTTTTGGAAATTGATCCGGAAGGCTTGCAATTCAATTCTTAGAGAGAGAAACAATAGTAACTTTCTCACTCTATTCGAATTCTCTCTCTTGTTCTTCATTTGAGTTTTTCGATCGAATCTTAATGTCAATCATTATCATCGAATTACTTTGAATTCATGCCTAGGATCATAGAGTTGTTAATCGTAGGACCTAACAATTGGTATACAGAGCAGATTTGTTCTGTTTTGAATCGAAAATTGTTAGAATTGGATTGAAAATCCTTTTCTGATTATTGTTCAATGAAGAACAGTTTGGCGCGAAAAATTATTTTCGATCCAATAGCTTAATAGTGTGCTAAATTGACTTGAATTTGATGTTTCTATGGTCGCTTAAATTCTAATGTTGATTGCGATCAGATTTGTAGCTGTTTGAACTTCGTTTTAAGGATTAAATTGATTCTGTGATTTATTGTTTGCAAAGAACATGAAGAACACGTTTTGATTTTGATCAATTTCGATATATTTTGCTTCATAACGTGTTTGTTGGTCCGAGATTTCACCAACAATACGACGGAGGACGGATTAAACACGCCAAATGATCGAGATTTAGGTTAGGGCGTGGGGGCTTGGTGGTGTTCTTGAGGAGACTCTCTCACTCTAACATATGTTTATTTGATCTACACACACAAGCACACACACTATGTGCTAGGGTTTCCTATTTATACCACAAGTGGTATATAATAGGTGGGCCTCTTGTGAAGGCCCATTACATGAATAACTAAGAACTAACCCAACTAAGAACTAGCCCAAAGTTTAATAAAGCAAATCAACAAAGATAATACAATGAAATTGAACACTACAAAATATTTCCTAACAATCTCCCCCTTAGTGTTCAATCTTCAGTTCAGCGCTATCTTTGTTGGGCATATTGGAGATCTCGATTCCTAGCAAACTCCCCCTACAAGGGATATCTCCTCTTCTTGCGGAGGCATTGATGGCTCGGCTAGGACTCACTTGTTAAGATTCTCCAATCTTCTTCTTCTCGATGCCGGATTCGTCGTCTTCGAATGGAAGTTGTCTGGTTCGGCCACGAAGTTGACTCGTCTGGCTCCAGAAGAAGGTAGGCGTGGGGCGTAAAAAATATGCCAAGGCTCCATTGAAATGTGACTTTCAAGAGCAGGGAGCCCGGTCTTCAGAGTGGTCAGCGCAGTAGTGGCGGAATGTGGTGGATGAGATGTGCCATGGCTCCTTCGAGTGTTCCATTATGAACATAATACACTGACACATAAGAGTGTGCGCGGAGGTAGTGGAAGCCTCCGGCGGTGCGTAGTTGGTGGAGGTGGCGTGGATGATGATTGCTGCTGATGCTGCTGTACGATCTTCAACTCATTTCTTCTCCTTTACTCCCCCTTGAGATGATCTCCGTCTTCGGGATCGTCACGTCGTCCGTGGGACGAGTCTGCCTCTGGTGTTGATGGTGGTGATAATGGTGTGGGGTGCTTGAGAGGATAAGATGGAGGCTCAAAAAAATTTTCTCTCTAGAATAGAAACACTCACAAGCACACCTAAAAAATGTTTCTATGGTTTTAGTATTTATACCACAAGTTGGTATATAATACTTGGGCCCTTGTGTAAGCCCATTACAAAATAGCTACGGGCTAGCCCATTACGACCTAGCCCAAATTAATTAAAAGCTAACCAACAAAGATAATATAATGAAATTGAACACTACAAATATTTCCTAACAATCTCCCCCTTAGTGTTCAATCTTCAATTCAGCGCGGGATATCTTTGTTGGGCGTATTGGAGAAATCTCGAGTCCTAACAAACGCCCCCTACAAGGGATATCTCCTCTTCTTGCGGAGGCATTGATGGCTCGGCTAGGACTCACTTGTGAAGATTCTCCAATCTCTCTTCTCGATGCCGGATTCGTCGTCTTCGAATGGAAGTTGTCTGGTTCGGCCACGAAGTTGACTCGTCTGGCTTCAGAAGAAGGTAGGCATGGGGTGTAAAAAATGTGCCAAGGCTCTATTGAAATGTGACTTTCAAGAGTAGTCCGGTCTCCAGAGTGGTCAGCGCAATGGTGGCGGAATGTGGTGGGTGAGATGTGCCATGGCTCCTTCGAGTGTTCCATTATGAACAAATAGCCTGACACATCAGAATGTGTGCGGAGGTAGTGGAAGCCTCCGGCGATGCGTAAGCGCAGAGGTAGTGGAAGCCTCCGGCGTGGCGTAGTTTGGTAGGTGGTGTGGAGTAGGTGTTGTGAGAGGTGGCATAGGTGGTGTGTGAGCGGAGGTGGATGATGTTGCTGCTGATGCTGCTGTTCGATCTTCAACTCAGTTCTTCTCCTTTACTCCCCCTTGAGATGATCTCCGTCTTTGGGATCGTCACGTCGTCGTGTGGGACGAGTCTGCCTCTGGCGTTGATGGTGGTGATGGTGATGTGGTGTGGCGTTGAGTGAGGCAATCATGTGGGATTCTCAGGACTAGCAGCATTTGGCTTTCCTCCGGGTTCAGTTTTGAACACTGGAGAGACGGAGCAGCATGTGGTGGCGTAGGCGTGGTGGAGTGGTGTCGGTGATGGGACCTTTTCCTTCATAGATCCTCGTTGAGCGCGGCATGGAATGTGTAAGTTCCTCGCTGATTGCTATGAGTCGGGGCTCCATCACGAACGAGGTAACTAACCAGACGGGGGTCACAAAGACGCTCCGTCGTCTCAACATCGAAACATGTGTCCGATGTGCCGCCTGTTTGCACAGGTCAGAAAGAACCGGAGAGCCACAAAGGCTTTCCGTTCGCACGGACGATAAGACAAGCTCGTATCGGTGGCCCATGTACAGTTGTGGTGAGGGTGGCTGTCGTGGGTCTTCCGCTCTCGGTCACAAGGACGTCATCAAGCGTTCGTGCAAGTTCACGAAGAACCTATGGTGCATAAAGAGTGTTTGTGTCCTAGAAAGTGGAAAATTTCGGTGGGTGAGGACACTAGACTCTATGTGAGTGGAAGAGGTCCAGTGATTTCACTGTTTAATTCACTGGGTTAGTTAAAAGCTAACCAACAAAGATAATTTAATGAAATTGAACACTACAAATATTTCCTAACACCTAGCGAGAAAAATTAGAACGATCGAGAAAAATCACAGAATACGATTAACACAGATTCAAGCAAAAACATTACATCATCTTCAAACGTTCAAAACACTTAACGAAGATCCTTCAACAACTCAACTACAACACAAAATGGATGCATACTCGCTCGGAAATGACAACCGTCCGCCGATTTTGCAACGAGGCAAATATACCGTCTGGAGAAGCCGCTTCCTCAATTTCATCGCTTTAAAAGTTCAAGCCGAGAATTTGCTGAAATCACTATAAGAGGGACCCGCACAGTTTTGGGTGAATGTCCCCGGTGATGAATCGGTAACCCATCGAATTCCCACATGTAGGCGACTGAAGCAGCCTCGAGAGTACTTAATCGAGGAGAGGGCTCGAGCTAAGGCTGATTTAGTAGCCATGAATACCCTCATGTAGGGCATCCCCAACGACATATATAGACAGATTGATAGCCTTTCATCGGCTAAAGGAATGTGGGATGAACTGCATAGGATGATGCAGAGGACGGAAGTTGGCATAAAGGCTAAAAAGGCGAACATTCTCACTGCTTACGACTCCTTCAAAGCAAAGCCGGAGGAGAGTCTATATGAGATCTACCAAAGATACCTCACTCTTCTCAACGAGATGAGGAGATAGAAATCACGAAGACCAATATGGAGACAAACATCAGATTTCTCTCTTCTCTGCCTGCGGAATGGAAGAAAATATCCACTCAATTTCGACAGAATAAAGATCTAGAGGAGTTGGATATCCATGCCGTGTTTGACAATCTCGCACAACACGAGGATGATATAAGCGAGATTCAAAAGGAGCAGAAGGACAAACAGATCGAAGACACTATTGCCTTAGTCTCGGAGAAGAGGAGCTCAAAATCAAGAAAAGAAAAGTTCGTTAGGCCTCCTTCTCCTTCAGAGTCGGAAGAAGAGTTTGACTCCGACGTTGAGCTAGACATGAAAGCTCTAGGAAAGCAGTTGGCTCTAATAGGAAAAATGATGAGCAAGAAGTACTTCAAGAAGAAGTCTTCAACCTCAGCCAACAGACTTCGGACTACAAGCTCTAAAAACAAAGAACTAGCACCAGAGAGCTCCGAAATCAAGAACCCAAAAGAGGCTAACAAATGCTTCAATTGTGGCAAGCCAGGTCACTTTGCCAGAGAGTGCACTCTTCCGAAGAAGAGAGATACCACTACTATTCCAGAAAGCTCCAACTGACTAAACAGAAGGAAGCTGGAGTAGCTCTCATGGCCGAACAAGACCAATGGCTCGAGGACACGTCGAGTTCTGAGGAAGAGAGTTTAGCCCTCATGGCCCGTCTCGATTATGAATCGGACGCTGAAACTGCCAATCATACTGACGACGAAAACGAATCCACCTCTTCACGAAAGGTAGACCTACATTCCACATTATTGACCATGTTAGATTCATATCAAAAACAATATGCTAACATGAAACGTGAGCAGAAAAGTATTAAGGAAGTAGATGTTAAACTTTCTAGGTCTCAGGAAAGAAAAAATAGTCTCGAATCCGAACATAGGGGCTCTAGTGCTAAAATAGAAGAACTTAATAAGAGCACACGTTCTAGACAGACTAGTCAACCTCAATTAGGACAGCATAGCGAAAAGATTATGGAATTAGAAGATAGGCTAGCAAATAACTACAATTGCTTGGTTAGGAATCTCAACGAGAAAGCCACCTTAAATTGTAGGATAACCGAAGCTACCACTAAGATCACTAACTTAGAAGCTCAATTAGAAATATCAAATGTTAAGGTTAGTGAGCTTAGTAAAGAACTAGACGCCTGTCAAGCCGCCAAACTGACGGTAGAAAAATAATTATGCTCTCCTAGGTGAGGAACGCAAGAAACTATATGCTAAAATTAAGAAATTAGATGATATAGTTACGCGTAGGGGACAATCCGATAGAAGATATTTTTAAACAAGCCCAAGGATATAGAGTTCTACAATCCTATGGAATGCATAAGTTTCACTACCCACGAGTTTTACGGAAAAAGGAAATATATGATATTAAGCACATGGGTTTAGGAGTAACATCTCTTAGAGAATTTACTGAATCGACGTACCAAAATAATTTTGGTTCATCTATGAGAAAAGCCTCACATGGGCCTGAGATCCCCTTTGACTACAGTGCGCTAAATGAAAGAGACAGAAATATGAAACCGTCATCAACACCTGTCTCTGACCTATTTCAACTTCCTAACCCTCAAACAGTTGTCGAGGAAGCCAAAGTCGCTCATTATAAAAATTCTCTCTTCAAACCTCCTATAATCAAAACAGATAGAGGAATCTCAAGCAAAACTAGATAAAGAAAGAGAGAATTTCGAAGGTGAAAAGAAAACGTTCTTTAAAGAGATGGAAAATCTCAAAGCTTCCTCATCCTCCCAAACTACCTCTCATGCTATTATGAAAAGCGTGAAAATCGAAAAATCACCTTCGAAAGATCAAAAGTGTATTAATAATTCTGTTAAGAGTGCTAAGACTAAAGTTACTTTACCTACGTCTACAGGGTAGGGCAAGCACTAGAATCGAAGGCGAGAGTGTCTAGTCTTAAGAAGGAGCAAGTAGATTTGAGTATGCTTAAGAATGTTACTCCCTCTGTACGAATAAATGACACTCGTAGAAATAAAAGAGCCATTTCTTCACTTAGAGTAATTGCTTCTACGTGTACTCTTTAGCCAATCACCTTTAGAAGCTCCAACAACGAAATGGGCTCTACCTCACAAATTAAAAATAATCATTCTGAAACAAATGCCACTAGGTAGACTCGTAGGAAACAAGATCCAGCCATAAAGAAAGCATATGGCGCCGTACATGCCTGTACTCACCTAAGGTATCCCGTAAAAATTGAGTCCCCCAAGCACCTTAGGAGATTATCAAAAGAAAAGATCTTTTCCTCAGTCAAGCCTACCAAAGCATTTGTGCGTGCTGAAATTGACATTCCCTGCAAGGTTCAACCCAAATGGGTTCCTAAATCTCCGCCTAGGACGACAAAAGCCAAAAAGGCCAAGTCACCTAAAGAGGCATCACCCAAAACCACTCCTACGAAAGTGATATGGGTTATTAGAACTCCCTCAAGTAATAATTTAGGAATCATATCTGAACCTAAAATTAAATCTGCTAATCTGAGAGGACCCATGCTTAAATGGGTACCTAAAGCTCTTTAACTTGTGTTTGCAGATCCATCATGTGTGGTACCTCGATTCTGGTTGCTCCCACACACATGACGGAAAATCAAGAGCTGCTGAGCAACTATCAAGAACGACTGGATGGAAAAGTCAGGTTTGGAAACAACGATTCAGCCCCGATTCTAGGACTTGGGGATATCATTCTGGAGAATATGACTATAAAAGTTGTTACCTACGTCGAAGGCCTCCGCCATAACTTGTTCAGCATAGGCCAGTTCTGTGATAAAGGGTTCCAGGTGGTCTTTCACGCTGACCGGTGCAGAATTTTGGACAGTCAGGACACATAACTCCTCTATGGACTTCGGAAATCCAACCTTTACACGATCAACCCTGACGTCCGTGCGGCCCTCGACAGCTGTTTGCCTCATCTCTCAGACTGTAATTCAGAGGAACAACTTATGGCATCAACGCATGTCTCATCTCAACATCAAAGCTCTTCAACATCTCTCAACGAAAAAGTTGGTTCATGGTCTTCCAACTATAACTCTACAAAAAGAGCATCAATGTTCGGCGTGCCAATTAGGAAAAATGAAGCGAGCATCTCATCATAGCGAACAAGTGGTCTCTACTTCACGTCCTGCAACTGCAACATATGGACCTCTGTGGCCCGATAAAGAAACAGAGTATAAATGGACGCAAGTATCTGTTGATCATAGTCGATGACTATTCTCGCTATACATGGACAAGGTTCCTCCGAGCTAAAGATGAGACAAGGGACTTGATCGTCAATTTCATGACCACTCAAAATTTGCTGCAGCAGACTATCCAAGTCATTCGAACAGATAATTGCACTGAGTTCAAGAACAAATGTCTCAGTGAATTTTATCAGAAACTTGGAATAAGTCAACAATTTTCAGCCGCCAAGACTCCTCAACGGAATGGGGTAGTTGAACGAAAGAACAGAACTCTAGTGGAAGCCGCGCGTACGATGCTCATCCACTGGTCTTCCACATTTTCTCTGGGCGGAAGCAGTAAATACCGCCTGTTTCACACAAAACAGGACGGAGGTTCACAAGCGCTTTGACAAGGCTCTGTACGAAATTATCAACAAACGAGTACCCAACATCTCATTCTTTAAAGTCTTGGGGTGCAAGTGCTTTGTGGCGAACGACCGAGAGCAACGTGCTAAGTTCGACCCTAAAGCATTCGAAGGCACTTTCTCGGGTATTCTTCAACCTCGAAAGTGTACCGAGTATACATCATGTCCAACCACACAATCAAAGAAAGCTACAATGTCACTTTCCACGAAGTGGCAGATATGGCTTCTGGGTCACTTCAGTCCAGGACTCGTGCTTAACCCAATGGCTCCTGCACACCTCAGTTCAGGACCCGTAACTAACCAGATAGCTTCTGAATATATCAGTTCCGAACCTGTTTTCACTGGTGTGTTGGCACAACCAACAGAAGATGGCAACAACCCTGAATTCAACGTCAGAATAAGCAATGCGACTTTGCATTAGACGATTTGGACTCTCTATTCGAGCTAGTATATCGGTCACACACTGCTACACCTATAGTGGATTCTCCACCCGATGAGACCGACGTACCAAGTGCTTCTCACGTCCCTACCTCGCCCGATTCAGAATTGCCACGGAATAACGAAGAACCTACAGTGGTTATTGAGGAAGAATCATCAGAGACGATCGTTCCAAGTGAAGAATTGGAACTTCCTAATGCAATTGATCAATCAGAGACTACAGGAAATCTAGACCCACAGATGGCTGATGCATCGTCTTCAGCCTTGCCTCATGAGCGCAAGTGGACTAGAGGTCACCCGGTTGATCAGATAATTGGCGATACTTCGGATGGAGTGAGGACACGTCCTCAACACATTCTCCTGCTTCTTAAGTAAAAATGAGCCTACCAAGGTAGCAGAAGCACTTCAAGACCCGGATTGGGTAATAGCAATGCATGATGAAATTCATCAATTTGAACGTCTTCAAGTGTGGACCTTAGTACCCCGTCCGCATGGGAAAACAATTGTCGGAACTAAATGGGTATTCAAAAACAAGAAGAATGAAGGTGGTGAAGTGATCCGGAACAAAGCAAGGCTAGTTGCGAAGGGATACAATCAACAGGAAGGCATCGACTACGACGAGACATATGCTCCTGTTGCCTGAATCGAAGCTATCCATCTTCTCCTGGCTTATGCGGCTCACAAAGACTTCAAAGTCTATCGAATGGATGTTAAGACTGCCTTTCTCAACGGCGTGTTAAAAGAAGAAGTCTACGTCGCTCAGCCGGAAGGCTTCGTTGATCAAGAACATCCCGATCACGTCTATTGATTTGACAAAGCTCTATGGACTAAAACAAGCCCCCACGGGCTTGGTACAATGTCCTGAGTGAATTCCTCGTGATGTCTGGATTCATACGAGGAACGATAGACACAACCCTCTTCATCAAATGGCAAGACAAAGATATGATGGTCATTCAAGTATACGTCGACGACATCATCTTTGGATCAACTAATCCACGGCTCTACACGAAGTTTGGAGATCTAATGGAAAGCAAGTTCGAAATGAGTCACATGGGAGAGATGCAGTTCTTCTTAGGACTACAAGTCAGGCAACTCGAAGATGGGATTTTCATCAGTCAGACAAATTACATCAAGGATATTCTGAAGAAATTTCATCAAGATCAGAGCAAGCCTCTCAGCACTCCTATGTCACCAAGCTGCAAGTTGGATGCCAATCCCTCTGGAAAATCGGTCGACATCACGCTGTATCGCAACATCATTGGATCCTTTCTCTACCTCACTTCGAGCCGGCCGGATATCATGTTTGCCGCCTGTTTATGTGCCCGTTTTCAAGCCGATCCCAAAGGATCCCATATGCTCGCGGTTAAAAGGATTCTGCGTTACCTTAAGGGCACTTCTACCCTTGGACTATGGTATCCAAAGGGTACCAATTTCAAACTTATAGGCTGGTTGCCGAATGGACAGGAAAAGCACATCCAGTGGCGCTCAATTTCGAGGCGAAAAGCTGGTCTGCTGGTCATCCAAAAAGCAGAACTGTGTCTCAACTCCGACGGACGAAGCGGAATACGTGGCTGCCGCCAGTTGTTGCTCCCAGATGCTGTGGATGCGGACTCAGCTTCGCGACTATGCGTACAATTTAAATAATATACCCATATATAGTGATAGTCAAAGTGCCGTCGCTATTACTTGCAATCCAGTTCATCACTCACGCACAAAACACATAGACATTAGATATCACTTTATCAAAGATCATGTAGAAAAAGGCACCATAGATATGTATTTCGTGAACACGGAGTACCAAATAGCTGACATTTTCACCAAGGCATTGGGTCAAAAATGATTTCAATTCCTTGTCGGAAAATTAGGCATGTTGAATCTTCCGTAATATGTGCTTTACCTGATCTTCCGTGCTACTAAATGTTCTATGCTATGTGTTTCCTTTTCTTACATGTTTGATCTTGCGTGAATATAATAAATAAAATGAATAATAATAAAATAATTCAAAAACATTATAAATATATATAATATTAGGGGGATGACGAAATCGTTTAGGATGCTTTGATCTAAAGTCACTTTGAATTTTACCCCGACATGCGATCGATTTAATTGCTTAATTTTGTCAGTCTAAGTCGCATTCTTGTGTCGAAAGGTCATTAGGTTGCTCCACTAGACACAAAGCCACTATACATATGTGAGGATTCAAGCCTTGTTTTTTTCTTTCTTTGGATCTATTTCTCGAGTAGTCACACATCAATTACTTGTCTCAACTAGTGATACTTGGCTTCATACTCACCTTGCCTTAGATCACTAGGAAAATGATAAGCGCGCTTAGGTTATTCCTCACTCGGCCTTATAAAGTTTTTTTCCCTCACATTAGCCCTTAGTCATCCACTTTGAGCCTTCTCTTATGTCCTTTTTCTTCCTTTGAATCCCATTCCCAGCCTTCAACCGTATTCTATACTTTTCGGATGGTTGTTCAAACGAGAAAATGAGGGGGAGAAAAAAAAAGAAGGAGGATGATGGCAAAAGAAGGTATTGCTCAACGCGTAGAAATCAGACTAAAGGAACCTGCCTTCCGACTATCTCTTAGAAGGTGGCATGGATCCTGCTGTGAACTTCTCCAACGATAATCTCGTACGCTCGTCAGAACGGCTGGAAAGAGGAGCACCACGAAGTGAACTTCTCCAACGATAATCCGGTCTTATATCGGGAAACGAGAAGAGGAGCGCAGCCTTGGGTACGAATTCCATAACCGTGAACTTTTCCAAAAAGATAATCTCTGAAACCTCTCTAGGGATTTAAGAGATAACCGTGAACTTTTAGGTGTGACGATTGCTCGAAGCAAAATAATCTGACCCCATACTATAATAATAGTAATATACATAAAAAAAAACGTGAAAGGAAAAATTTCGGACATTCTGACATGAAATATTATGTTTCATATGCGTTGAATAGAACAAATGCGAATTTATTTTGTTATCGCACATTCTAAATGCAATTTTAGATTAGATTGTTTAAAATGCGATAAATTTTTCATTGCTCTTACCCTCACGCAATATCTTCAATACATGTTTTTGGGGACCATGTATATGTGTTTACTAGGTATATTGCATATTTTATGCTCGTTACTTGAATTGATTTCATATGTTTGCATATTAAGTCAATTCTTGCGCATTATTTGGGGGGGGGGAGTAAATATAAAAATCGTGCATTAGCTCCTAATATTTCTGTCGTTTTTCTCTAAGTATTTCAGATTTCTTCAAACAAAATAAAGGAGTGAGACGTCGACACTACAAGACAAGGAGCTATTGTCACAGACCAAATATTTCAAAGGAAAACATGCCAAAAATAATTGTTGATTAACTCTATTATTTCTAACGTTTTTTCTCTAAGTGATACAGATTTTTTTTTTTATTCTGCCAGGGGAGATAGTCGTTACTATACAGAAAATCCAGGGAGTTAATTGCATTTGTTTTAATTCCGAGGGGGAGCATTATAATGTGATTTTATTTGAAATAGGGATCAATCTGAAAATTTTTAGAAGTACTTACAATCGAGAAATTTGCGATCGAGAATTTGAATTGAAGAGCAATTTTCGAATCAATATTTCTCGAGCGCAAATAGTAATGGGCCTGATCCATTTATTCGCAAAACGTCCAATTGCAAACCCAACATTGACTTACAGCGAGTTAATAAAAGTTCACTTTTTGTCAGTCGAAAAATTTTATCTCACGCAAACCTAAATCGCAAAAATTTCTCTCTTGAAAAACTTTCACAGACAGTTCAAATCTCTCACAATCTTTCGATTTTCAACACCAAATTGTCTGTTTAAGGTAGAAATGAGATTCATTTGACATTTGCGTGCAATTTAACTCCATTAGCATCTGCATTTTGTAGTTTTTCGCGTGATTAGGATTAGATTCTCGACTGTTCTTCAAACTGAGAAAACCGTATACTATTTTACAGTGATTTAGGCATGTTTACGAGTTTTATCTGGGTTAGTGCCTGCACTTAAGATAGTTTCGATGTTTTTTTATATTTCTGGTAGTTTAAACTTTCGAAAAATCTGCATCTTAGACCACTAAGTTGAGTTTGAAAGAAACTGGGTATTGAATGTTGAAGCCATCGAAGAACTTTGTCGATCGCAAAGAGTCTTAATTGAATTCCGATTCAATTGAGATACTGTTTGTATCGAATTAGTTTTCGATCGCTAAATTATGACTTAGTCGCTAAGAAAGAAGATTTTGACCGACAAATCACTTACCGTCGAGAAATCTAATTAGGATTTTCTGCGAGCGAAAAATTTAAGCGTTGAATAGGCAATTTAGATGCAAATAAGATCGAGCGTAAAACTTACTATCGCAAAATAGAATTTTCGATTGAATTTTATTTCGGTCGCAAAAATTTAGCAGCGAAAAATAAATTTTTCAACGCTTCATTTTTCGATCGTAAAGTTCGCCGCTTAGGATTTAATTGATCGGAAAAATTTCTCGACGACTGACTTAGTTTTTCTTTCGTTGACTAATTTCTCGATAGAAAAATATCGCAGCGAAAATTTTACTTAGGATCGGAAATCACGTATCTCTCGACAAATTTCAAATGGAAAAAAATTTTATTCAATCGAGGAAATTTTTCGACAGTAAATTTACCTGAGAAATAATTTCTCGATCGTAAATTTATACGGAATTTTTCTCGATCGTAAAATTGGTCGGCTACAGTCCATGATTACGACTTCAACACTTAGTTTTTTCTCAAAGTCTTTTACACTGTAGCGAACATTAGGCGAATAAAAATTTTTCGATCGCAAAATTAAACGGAGTTATTTCAATTGAAATCAACGCATAGAATATCAATTTGAACATCAAATTTTTCGAGCGTAAAATATCTCGGCATGAACAGTGACATTTTCCACGATCGAACACTTACAAAATTTCGAAGTTTCTTCCACGCGTTATATGTTTCATTCGAAATTACGAACATGCCATTACAATTTTCAAAATCAATTATACTATATGCATACTACATGATTTCAATTCAAAATTCATCAAACATGTCATGACTTGTTACAATATTATAGTTTGATGAAATCAAATCCATTTTCGACTAAAATTAAATTTATGAACTAATGAACTTTTATATCTCTTATTTTTCAGATGGATCGCTACCCTCGTTATAATCACATATACGACCACAACTTGTATCTGAAGGTCCAGGATACGAATTTCCAGCTCGATCTGAGCACCTTTCGGTGTCCAGACGAGATCATTGTTTCTATCCTGCATGGCCACCCCATCTGGCATGCATTGACGGTCACCGCATCGGTGCCAATGGTCTATCTCCAGCAATTCTGGGGATGTATACAAGGAGTAGTGGATAATGGAGCATTCTCCTTCTCAACCATACTTGGGACGCGGCACATACATATGGACAAGAACCAGTTCGGAATGATTCTGGACTTGTCATACAGTGCAAACTACGACCCGCTCCCATCAGACGTATAAATGGTGCATGATTTCATGCCGATGGGATATCAACCGCAGCTCACGAAGCTAGCTCAGGTCCAGAGCAGCGGTATCCCTCATCCATGGAAGAAACTGTTCGGGATTGTGAACAAGTGTCTATCGCCCAAGCATGCTGGCTTCGACAAGGGCAATGGCAACATACTGAGGATCTTCCACGGAATTGCATTCTCCAGGAACTATGATTTCACGCAGCTGATCTGGAATGATCTTGCAGACCAGATCCGGCAAAAGGAGAATAAGAGATCCAAGAACGTGCCCTACGCTCGGTGGTTTAATGTGATCATCAGGGAATTCATGGAGTTGCACGAGTCCATCCCTCTTCTACCTCCTGGAGGAAATTATCAACTACCAAGGCTCAAATTCTTCCACAATCCACGGCTCACGGACTTGGACCAACCGTCGATGCCGATTTCTTTTGAGCTGCTACTTCTCGCCGACCCCCAGGGAGACGTGTATCGAACTTACTGCGGGGAGAATCACCTCACCGAAGAGTTGATTCGAGGGCCCCCCGACAGATTTTTTGAGTTAGCCCTCCCCAACCGCAACACCAACCAAGCCCTGAGGACACGATGATAGATGCTGTCGCTCAGGAGCTTCAACAGAAGTCTCCTTTGGTCCAAGAGCAAATGCCCGACGTAGATGATACACTAATAGACGTCGTGGCTACTGAGATGGCGTTCGAGGCTCCTGAACACGAATATCATGTGGATGTGCCCGTACATGTAGGCGTGCTCCAAGAGCCTATTGAGGAGGTTCTACTCCAGGAGGCACAGCCCGAGGCGGAAACGGGGCAAAGCTCACCACCTGCGATAACGGAACACGCAGGTGAGGAAGAAGCACGAGAACCCGACACCTCACACGGCTTCCTCGTCAGACACTGAGTCTGATGAGGAGATCCAACTTATAAGACGTCACGTCGACTGAGCTTTCAGATCGAGTCCCTCTTCACCGTCGTCTCCACCACGTCAGACACGCTGCTTGTCATACCTTTTAGGACTGAGGACCCTTCATCGCTCAATCTAGAGCCGCAGCTCACTATCACAGCGGCGGTCGGGGCCGAGGATCAGACTATCACTACCGGCCTCGACGTCGAAATGTCTAACATACAGGTTCAATCTGAGCCTGTCACAACATCCATAGACGCGAATCTTCTAGATTCAATTCAAGGATTGGATGGAAGTCTCGAACAGTCACAACCTCAACTGACTGCGAGCCAACCTACGCACCCGGTGCCTGCTCAAGGGTTGACAACAGGCGACATCAGTCGACCTGGAACATCTACGACGGAGGCTTCCACCCCTTTTTGTGACGAACGAGCAATTCCAGGCCGCTCTCTCTGCCGCTGTACAATCCATGGAAGACAAGATCATGGAGGGAGTACTCCACGCCATCGAGACATCCCGAAAAGATACCGAGAAAGTACCTGTCTCTGAAGGCCCTTCGTCACAAACCAACCTCACACCTCCACAACCCACAGCCACCGAACCTTTAGCCACTTCATCCATCCTCATCAACCCATACACCATACCCATAAGCGAGCTCCACGACATCCTACTCGTCCGCCTGATCGGCCTCTCCATCCGGTCGCCTCAAGAAGAATCTCTTTTATAGGCGATTAGTGGATCATCCTGAGCCACCTACTGAAACTTGCCGAGGCCAAAGCTCCCACCCAAGACGCAGACATGACGATCCTGACAATCAGGACACTCATGAGGGGGAGAAGAGGCCACGGACATCTACGAGTGGTCAAGAACAAGGCCAAGGCTCGGGCTCTGCGCAGACAAGAACTGGAGTTGGAGAAACCTCACAACCAATTACACAAACCACCACCACCACGCACGCGCACAACCTCTAAGCCCATTCTACCAACCCACCACAGAACGACTCCGTCGACCCCATCCATCCTACTGATTCTGACAAGCCCCTTGCTTCCGAAAGAAGAAGCAAGTGCCACGATGCTCGTAGCCCTAGCAGCTACTCAAGCTACTGCCTCGGTCGCTCCAGACCAACCGGGCCCCTCAGGACATGGCGTCAATCCAGACGAGGTTCTAGACAAATACATCTTCGAAGGACAGTGGATGACCCATTCCATGCCAGAAAAGCATCAAAGACAACAGCTTCGGGACGTTCGGAATTTCCTACAACAAGCCGCCGTAGACCTCGTGATCATAGAAGACGACGAGCTTCAGGAAGGTGAACACTACCAACAAGATATCCCAAGGCTACCAGAGTTGATCGCGCAACGAGCGGCTTCCCCCACAAGACTAACCCAGGGACCGTTCGGATCGACACGCCGTGGGAGAACATCCAAATAGAAACCACTTCCTTGAAGAAGTTCGTGAAAACATATGAAGGTCACCGGAGAGAGTTAAGAAGTCGAACGAGTTCGAGCTGAGAGGGATCTCTCACTGGGATCAGCAAAAGAGGATGACCTACCTCTGGATACTGACCAAACTTGGACCTGATGTACGGCTGGGGATGACCAAAGAACAAGTCAAGAGCCACTATAAGAGTCTCTCTCCAATATGCCGACTTCCAACACCTCACTACACCATCGAGCGAGTGGATAGAACTCGAGAAGATCTAAGCGAGAGCGACCTACCGTACATCCCTGCTGATGAGGTATACCATCTCTATCAGCTGTACGTGGAAAAGTACAAAGGTCCTCAAGGCTTCATCAAGAAAGAAGGACTCGAGGGACTCAAGCGTTTCGTGATGCGCCAAGTCAAGTACTTCGCCGCACACGACCTTCAGATGGCTCTGGAGAGCAACATGAAGAAGGTTAACATGACCGCTCCGCTCAACGAAGGACCTGAGATCGAAGGGCTTCCCAACAATCACGTGCACATCAGCTCAGTCCTAAGCATCACCTACCACAATCCAATAGCCAAGAAGAATAGGTTGATGCTGAAGACTGAGATTCATAAGTTTTGCGATGGAACGCTCAAGGTCGTCAGGAAAAACATCGAGCAGAGGTTGGAAGAAATCAATCGAGATACGATGATGAGGATCCACAGGTTCGTGAGAGAACAGCCGCTCTTAATGGAACTACTTGAAGATATCGATGAGCGACTGGAGCTGAGGAACACGCTCAGGAACTTTGAGCATGCGCTGGGCTTGCGCAGATCAAGCACAAATGGGGAGATTGTAGAGTATAATTCAATTGTGCTTGATTTCATTATTTGTCCTTGTAATTATGGGCTTTATTTGTATTAATCCATAGATTAGGACTAAAGATATTTATACCATGTTTGTTTGGTATAGATACTTGTACACACATTATGCTTAATAGAGAAAGTTTTGGAAATTGATCCGAAAGGCTTGCAATTCAATTTCTAGAGAGAGAAACAATAGTAACTTTCTCACTCTACTCGAATTCTCTCTCTTGTTCTTCGTTTGAGTTTTTTCGATCGAATCTTAATGTCAATCATTATCATCGAATTACTTAGAATTCATGCGTAGGATCATAGAGTAGTTAATCGTAGGACCTAACAGCTTTTGTTTTCTTAGGCGGAGTTTTAGGAACCTATTTAGGTTGAACCTTGCAGGGAAGGTTAATTTCTGCACGGACAAATATTTTGGTAGGCTTGACTGAGGAAAAGATCTTTTCAATGGATAATCTCTTAAGGTGCTTGGGGGATTAAGTCTTAATTGGATACCTTAGGTGAGAACAAGCATGAATAGCGCCATATGCTTTCTTAATGACTGGATCCTGTTTCCTACGGGTCATCCTAGTAGCACTTGTCTTAGAATGATTGGTCTCTATTGCTGAAGTAGAGCCTGTTTCGAAATTAGTACTTCTAAATGTGGTAGGTTTTAAGGAACAAGTAGAAGCAATTATTTTGAGAGAGAAAACGGCTCTTTTATTTCTACGAGTGTCTTTTATTTTTACAGAGGGAGATATATTTGTTGACCAATTCAAATCTACAGACTCCTTCTCTAATTTTATTCTAGACACTCTTGCCTTCAACTCTAGTGTTGGCCTTACGCTCCCTGTAGACGTAAGCAAAGCAGGATTAGAGTTAGAATTGTTTTTTTTTCTGATCCTTTGAAGGCGCTTTGTTTTTCTTCACGCTTTTCAGAATAATATTTTCGATTGGGGGAGATGCGTGAGAAATAGTTCTTGAGATGGAGGAAGCTTTGAGATTTTCCATCTCTGTTAGGAATTTTTTCTTTTCAGCTTCAAAATCCTCTCTTTCGTTTTCTAAGGGGGCTCTTAATCCCTCTATTTTCTTAACTATGGGAGGTATGCAGAGAGGATTTTCAGAATGATGAACTTTTACTTCCTCGATTTTAGAATGATATTCAAGAAAATCAACTGTTTCAAGGCTCCAGCCCTTGGGAGGTACCCAAGTTTTGTTGCGTTGATTCAGTTCGATGTAGGAAAAAGGGAATTTCAGCCCTAGTAGTGGCTTGTCTCTTGGCCTCTTCTTCCTCATATGTTACTTTTGCGTTAGTAAAATTCATGAGAGAAGTTAGTCCGAGACCCATGTACGAGATATAGAGTTGTTTGCAGTTAACTTTTTTCAAGTTACGTGGGTTCTCATAGCCTAAGCCATACTTATACTAATAGAATTCTAAATCTTTGGGCTGATTCAAAAATATAGTTTGATCAGTATGTGCCTTTTTCACAGAAAGATCTTCTAGTTTCTTAATTTTAATGTATAGCTTCTTACGTTCAGCGTCAAAGGTTGCATAGTTATTTAGAGCAGTGCTCTTTTCGGCTTGACAGGCGTGTAGAGTTTTTTGTAGTTCACTAATCTTAGAATTTGACTTCGTCAATTCTTCTTCGAAACTAGTGACCTTCTTAGTTGCTTGCTCAAGTATACTTTTAACAAGACTCTTTTCTTCTAAATTCCTTAGTAGACATTTGTGGTTATTATCTAGTCTGTCTTATAGTTCCTTTACTACCGAACCATGCTTCTCTAACGAGGTATGCTTTGTCTCCTTTGATTAGAGTCTCTTAGTCAATTCATCGATTTTGAGACTAGAACTCCTAACTTGTTCTTTGACACTCGCTATGATTTTCTTAGATCGAATAAGCTTTTTCTCTACTTTTATTCCTCGTTTCTGCTCAGTTATTATGTTAGCAAATTTGGAGTTTAACTCAGCTAACAAGTCAGAATTTGTAGAGTCAGAGGTTTCTACCTCCTGAGATGATGTGGATGTTTTCTCGTCGTCAGTCTCCTGTGGAAGTATCATCTTCCTTTTCATCATCAAGGCGTGCCATCAGGGCAAGATTGTCGCATCAGAATCTGAGTTGTCCTCTAGTCAGTGGTCCTAAAAACATTTTAGTGTGTCGTACCATAAGAGCTACTCCAGCTTCCTTTTGTTTGGTTAGTTGACGCTTCCTGGAGTAGTAGTTAGCATCCTTTTCTTTGGAAGGGTGCACTCCCTAGCGAAGTGACATGCTTTTCCACAATTAAAACATTTTAGTGTGTCTTTAGAGATTGTGGCTTCTGAGGACTCAGATGGCTTCTCTTTATTTTTGAGCTTGTAGTTCGAAGTCTGTTAGCAGAAGATGACGACTTCTTCTTGAAGTACTGCTTTGTCATCATCTTAGCTACTAAGGCCAGCTGTTTCCCAAATTCGTTGATCTCAGTGGGAAGTTCTGAATCAGATGTGTGTCTTCTTCCTCTGAGGAGCTAAGGAGCTTGACGTGCTTTTCCTTGCGTGAGCGGGACCTCTTCTTCTTAGAAACTAGAGCTATGGAGTCATCGGTCTGTTTGCCCTTTACCTCTTTTTGTATCTCGCCGATGTCTTATTCATATTGTGCGAGGTTATAAAAAACAGCGTGAATATCCATCTCATCCAAGTCCTTATTTTGTCGAAGTTCGGTAGAGATTTCTTTCATTCGTTGGGCAATGCTGACAGAAACCGGATATTCATCTCCATATTCGTCTTTTTTATGTCAATTTTTTTTCATTTCGCTTAGAAGGGTGAGGTACCGCTGATAAAGATCGTGTAAGCTCTCCTCATTTTTGGCCTTGAAGGAGTCATACGTTGTGAGTATGTTAGCCTTCGTAGCTTTGGCGCCGACTTCGGTTCTTTGCATCATCCGTTCCAGTTCATCCCACATCCCTTTAGCAGTTGGGATGCTATCTATTTGTCTATAGATATCATTAGGGATGCCCTGTATCAGTGTGTTCGTGGCTATAAGATCTGCTTTTGCTCTTCTTTTCTCAGCTACATCGTACTCACTTGGTAATTTTACTCGCCTAGTGGGTTCGATTGGAGGATTGTTTGAGCTATCACCTTATTGGTTTATGTAAAATATTTCCGGTCTCTCATGAAGTGATTTAAGTAGATCTTCAGCCTGATCGTTAGGCTCTATGAAGTTTGAGAACCGACTTCTCCATACTATATATTCGCCCCTTTTGAGGATTCGAGGACGTTATCATTTCCTAGAGAATAGGCATCCATTTCTTCTTCGAGTTGATGTAGGATCTTCGTTTGTTGTTTTGGTTGGTTTGAATTGATGTGATGTGCTTCACTAGTAGCAGATTAGTTAGTAGTGTTTGATGCTAGAGCAGTTTCGAGAATAATTTTTGACTCAATCACTAAAGTTTGATCAATGATTAATTTCGTCGAGCAAAATTGTCGCTGCTACTGTTCTTGTGCGAGAAAGTACGTCAGCGAAAAATTTTTCGAGCGAGAAAAATTGCTCAAATCTTTTGGTCGAGAAAAAGTTTTGGATCTAGAGTGGTGGTGCGGTGCGTGGTGTGGGTTGTTTGGGTAGTTTCGGTGGTGGTTTGGGTTTGGCCTGCTCCAGCGCCTGTCTGCGTTGCGCCTGAGCCTTGTTCTTGGCCTTCACCTTGGCCACTCGTTGATGTCCTAGGCCTTTTCTCCCCCACATGACAATCCTGATCGTCTCGATCGTCATGTCGACGTTGTGTGCGGGAGCTTTGACCTCGGCAGGATGGAGTAGGTGGCTCGGGGTGGTCCACGAGACGCCTGTAGAGGGATTTTTCCTGAGGCGTTCGGGTGGGAAGGCCGATAAGACAGCCCAGAAAGATGTCGTGGAGCTGGGTAATGAGAATTCTGTATGGGTTGATAAGGATTGGGGAATCTGCTAGTGGGTCGGTGGTAAAGGGTTGTGGGGTTGGGTGTGTTCGTGGTGACGGCCCTCATAGACGGATGCTTTCCCAGTTTCGCGCTGGGACGCCTCGATGGCAGCGAGACTCTCTCCATCATTTTGTCTTATAGGGATTTGATGGATGTAGAGAGCGCAGACTGGAACTGGGCTTCATTCACGAACAGGACGGACACCTCCATCGTAGATGGACCAGGTCGGCTAATGTCGCCTGTTAGCAACCCTTGAGCAGACACCAGCTCCTCAGGTTCGCTTGCAGTCACTTGAGGTTGTGACTGTTGTAGATTTCCACCCAATCCTTAAGTCGAATCTTAAAGATTCTCCTCTATGGGTGTTACGACAGGTTTTGAATGAACCTGCGAATCAGGTGCGGCGGCTCAAGATTGAGCGAAGAAATATCCGCAACACTTGAAGGTAAGATCGGCACGATGTCTGATGTGATGGTGACGGTGGCGAAGAGAGACTCCAGTTGAATACTTAGTCTTCGTGGAGTTCGTCTCCTTAGTTGGATCTCATCATCGGACTCCATGTCTTATGAGGTGGCTGTGTGAGGAGTGGGTTCACGATAACGTCCTCACGAGCCTGTTCCGCCACTAGTGGAAGTGAGCTTTGCCCCGCTTCTGCCATGGGCTGTGCTACTTGTTGAAGAACCTCCTCAATGGGCTCTTCGAGCACACCTACATGGATGGGCACTTCCACTTGGAGCTCCTGACTTTGTGTTTCAGCTTCCATTTCTAGGGCCACTTCATCGATCATCGTGACATCAGGATCTGGTAGCTGAGTTTCTTGGACTGGGGGCTCCTGCTCAAGCTCCCGGGCCACTGCATCAATCAGCGTGTCCTCAAGGCTTTCTTGTTGGTGAGGGCTGACTGTGAAATCTGTCGGGGGCCCTCTGATCATTTGTTCTATCAGATGATTCTCCTGGCAGAACCTTTGGTATTCGGCTCTCGTGGTGTCGGAGAAGCCTCAACAACTCGAACGGTATGGCCATTGACGGCTGGTCCAAATCGGGTTGTGAAAGAATTTCAGCCGCGTTGGTTGGTAATTTCCTCCATGAGGACGAATGATGTTCTGCTCGTACATCTCCATGTATTGTCGAATGATGACAGAGAACCACCGGGTGTACGGCACATTCTTTGAGCGTTTGTTTTCCTTCTGCCTGATCTGTTCGGCTAGATCATTCCAGATCAGTTGAGCGAAATCGTAATTCTGCGAGAAGGCGATTCCGTGGAATATTCGGAGAATGTTGTCGTTGCCTTTGTCGAAGCCGGCGTGCTTAGGTGAGAGACATTTGTTGATGATTCTAGACAATGTCTTCTTAGGGCGAGGGATTCCGTTGCTCTGAACTTGAGCTAGCTTTGCCAGCGGCGGACGGTATCCCATATGAAGAAAGTCACGCACGAGCTCCGCGTCAGTAGGAAGGGGGTTGTAATTTGGGCTGTAGGGGAGGTCGAGGATAAGACTGAAGTCATTCTTGTTCATATTTATGTTCCTCGTCCCTATCACCGTTGTGAAGCTGTATGCCCCTTCAATGACGTGGCTCTTGATCATCCCCATTGTTGGAGGTAAAGCATAGGCACTGAGCCCGTCACCGTTAGAGCATGCCATGGGGGATGGCCTTGTAATATTGACACCATGATCTCGTCCGGACACCGGAAGGTAGTCAGGTCGAGTTGGAAGTTTGTGTCGTGGACATTGAGGTACATGGCCTTCTCATAAATGTGGTTGTATGTTGGGTAATGATCCATCTGAAATACAAATAAGAGATGTAACCCATTAGTTCAAGATTTTTATTTTGAGTCGAATTTAGAATTTATCAAACCAAAATAATGGATCAAGTCATAACATGTTTGAATACATTCGTAATTGAAAACATGGAATTTGCCCATAGAACATACCAAGTGAATGTTGAGGAGATAGTTAAATTTCAATATACGCATATAAGTTTGATGACATTTTAGTTGAAAAGTTTTCTAAGTATTGAATCTCATTGTTCACTCCGTGATTTTTATCGTGCGAGAAATAAGATCCTCAATTTAATTTCCTAACTGCTAATTACTCTTTAAAATCTCTGTTTAGTTTTACTAAGTGCTGAAAGTTATTCGCTTGGTACTGTAGCGGAAAGATTGTACGATCGAGAAAAATTTCCGTGTAAATATGCGATCGAGAAATTAGATTTCCGCGTAAATTTACGATCGAGAAATTTTTCCGCGCATGAATAAAATTTTCGCTGTGTAAGTTTTCGAGCGAGAAAGTATTTCGATTTTAAAACAGTTTCTCGCTGTGAGATTTTACGATCGAGAAATTTGACTGCGATAAACTCAGTGACTCGCAGAGAAATTTTCGTTCAATAAAAATCATCACTGTGCATGTTGCGATCGAGAATTTTTATCGTCGAAAAATTAATTTTATCGCCGCTAAAATTTTCGACCGAAAATAAAATTGAAAGCGAAATTACTATTTGCGACTGTAAGTTTTGCGCTCGAAACTTAAATTGCACCTATTTGAACTATTTTGTTCAGTAATCTTTTCGCTCGCATAAAATCCAAATTCAATTTCTCGATTGTAATTGTTTTTCAATATACGTTATCTTTCTTACGGACTAAGTCAAAAGTTTAGCGATCGAAAATCTTTTACAGTGCAAATAGTAGAACAATTGAAAGTCTATTGACACTGTTTGCGAGCGAAAAAGTTCTTCCTCGCCTTCAAACGTTAAAATCCCAGTTTAGTCTTTCTTTCAATCGAACTCAAATAACGCAGAAAATCAAAACTAGCTACCCTTAAACCGATCAGGAAAACTTCGAAACTATCTTAATATGCAGTTCATAACCTAGAAACTGGTCTTAATCACTTCAAATTAGCATTCTTGTTTCCATATTGTTAACAGACGAGAAATGTTCAAAAGATCATGCGAAAGATTGCAGAAATCAGATGCAAATGGAGTTGAAACACACAAAAATCCCTAAAGGATGTCGAATCAACCTCTCAAAGACGAAAATATGGGAAAGAATGTAAGATTTCGAATGATTTCGTCTTTGCGGAAAAAGTTTTGCGCGACAGAAAAATTTCCAACTGATGAGTTTTACGATTGAGGGTTTTGCGTGTATTTGGGGATTTTCGAATGCAAGCATTAAATTCGTTAAATGGGCTGATTTGACGTTTTTTGATACTTATCAATCTCAAGGCCCATTACTGTTTACGATCGAGAAACTTACGATCGAGAAATTTCCTTTGGTTACTATTTAAACCACACAGTTGCTCCCCCTATGTATGTAAATAAATACAATTAACTCCCTGTAATTCAGATTAGTGACATCTGGCTCCTTCTTCAAATTTGTAAATCTGCAATACTTAGAGCAAAAGATGTCGAGATGATATAGAGTTAATTTTGAAAGTAAATTTATCTATTTAAGCACCCCCTGATTTATTGTACCAAAGTCATGATCTCCAGCCGTAACGATTCGTGAAGTCCTCCTCATAAGTGCGTTGTTCAAGGAAATTCAAATTGGAATTTTTTCTGTAACACTTAGAGAAAGATCATCAACATTATTTGGAGTTCAAGACATAGGTGTTGTAAATGCTCCCTCTTAAATAGTGCACTTCAATTGATTTATTAAGCAAGTACATAAATCAATCTAAGTAACAAATTATAGGAACATGGGATTTATCAAGATTAGCCTAGATACATGGTCTCCTAATCATGTAACTATACTTATGCATGAGTGTATGAGCATGAACAATGTATCGCATTTAATCAATTCCGCATAAATGCAAAAAAATGCATATTAGAATGGGCGATTAAACGTATTTTTGTATTATATATATATACTAATTTTATTAATAGTATGGGGTCTATTATTTTGCTTCGATCATTGTCACGCCTAAAAATTTCACAGGACAGTTGAAAGATTTTTATGCCGTCTAGTCACGTCAGCATACCAAAGTCCTAAGTTCAAAGTAGTATCCATTTCGACAACTCTCACTAGGTTAGCTCTAGCTCTCATTTATTTTTTTTTACTAGGGATTTTTATATTTATATCACCCAAGTCAACACAAGTCATATTAAGTCAATTTACATGTGATCGAAGTGCTTTTAATCATTTCACCGAGCGAGAGACGTCGTTTCTGGAATTAAAGGGACTTTGAAGGTTTTAATTTGGTTATGGCTAAGAAGGGAAGGGAACTTATTGGGAAAAGTGAGCTTTATGTCTTCTTCCATTCTTTCCTCGATTTCCTTTTCTCCGGCATTTTTCTCTTTCGTCTTTTTGTTTTTTTCATCATTTTTATCTCTTTTAAATTTTCTGCACTTGCTCAAGCTGAAGCTCCGCTTCTCTACGAGGCTGAGAGATTATCTGTGGCGAAGTTCTTCTTGTTGGTTCTCGGGCCGATACCGTGCTCCTTTTCTCTTACACCCTAGAGAGGTTCCAGAGATTATCGATTTGAAGAAGTTCACGGTTATGGAATTCGAGCCCTAGGCCGTGCTCCTCTTCTCGTTGTCTCGGTATAAGATCGGATTACCGTTGGAGAAGTTCACTTCGTGGTGCTCCTTTTCCAGCCGTTCTGACGAGTGTACGATATTATCGATGGAGAAGTTCACAGCAAGATCCATGCCCCCTTCATAAACATTTTGCGATTGATTGTGTCGAGAGGCAGTTTCTTTTGGTCTGCTTTTTTGTGCGTTGAGCATTCCTCGTGTGCGCTTTCCACCTTCTTTTGTCATATTTTTCTTTTTCGTCTCATTTTTCTCCCCCTCCTTTTCTTGATTGAACATTCTGCCGAAAATTTAGATAGTCGGTTGAAGGCTCAAAGGGTTTTCAAACGAAGAAAAGGAAATTTGGAGAAGGCTCAAAATGGATGACTAAAGGGAATGTTAAAGGAATGAAATTTTGTATTTGGCCGAGTAAGGAATTTCCTAAGTGCCCTAATCATTTTCCGAACGATCTAATACACGGTGGTATGAGACCAAGAATCACTAGTTAAGACAGCAATGATTGTGTGACTCGCTCAAGGATAGATCCGAAAAAAATAAAAGGCTGAAAATCTCACTCATATAAAGTGGCTTTGTGTCTAGTGGAGTCTACGAAGGAACTTTTAGACACAAGAATGCGACTTAGACTGACAAAATTAAGCAAATACTCAGTCGCATGTCAGGGAAATTCTACGTGACTTAGATCGAGCATTCTAAAAATATCGTGATTCCCCTAATATTATACTTATATGTATAATATTTTTGGATTATTATATTAGAAATTTCTTATTAATATAAGATATTTCACGCAAGATATGGCATTTAAAGTATAGAAAAAACATAGCATAGAACATGTGAAAGGACATAGGATCACGTAAGCAAAATTTACGGAAGGTTCAACATGCCTAATTTTCCGACAAGGAATTGGAACCATTTTTCATCCAATGCCTTGGTGAAAATGTCAGCTAGTTGATATTCCGTGTTCACAAAATACATGTCAATGGTGCCTTTTTCTACGTGATCTTTAATAAAGTGATATTGTATGTCTATGTGTTTTGTGCGTGAGTGGTGAACAGGATTACACGTAATCGCAATGGTACTTTGGCTATCGCTATAAATGGATAAATCCAGATTTTACGAGGATATCGCTCAAGACGTCATACCAAGCACGTGGGGCTTGTTTCAGTCCGTAGAGAGCTTTGTCCAGTCGATTGATGATCGGGATGTTTTTTATCAACAAAGCCTTCTGGCTGGGCGACGTAGACTTCCTCTTTTAACACGTCATTAAGAAAGGCGGTCTTAACATCCATTTGGGTAGATTTTGAAGTCTTTATGAGCCGCATCAGCCAGGAAGAGACGAATGGCTTCTATTCGGGCAACAAGAGCATATGTCTCGTCGTAGTCAATTCCTTCCTGTTGATTATATCCTTTCGCAACCAATCTCGCTTTATTCCTAATCACTTCTCCATCTTCATTCTTCTTGTTCTTAAATACCCATTTCGTTCCGATGATTGTTTTCCCATGCGGACGGGGTACTAAGGTCCACACTTGAAGATGCTCGAATTGGTTGATCTCATCTTGCATTGCTAGCACCCAATCCGGGTCCTTTAGTGCGTCTGCTGCCTTGGTTGGGCTTATTTTGGCTTAAGAAGCAACTGAAGAGATTGTGCTGATGTCTTGTCCTCACTCCACTCAAAAGATCACCAATAATCTGATCAACTGGATGTGATCCAGTCCACTTCAGCTCATGTGGCAGGGATGAAGTAGATGCATCACCTATTTATGGACCGAGATCTCCAATGAGTTCAGGTTGTTCGTTAATTTGAGGTAAGTCAGATTCTGCACTTGAATTGAGTGATTCTGATGAGAATTCCTCATTGAGTGTGGTAGGTTCTTCAGTGATCTGTGGTTATTCGGAATCTGGTGAGGTAGGGACATTCGAGGGGCTTGGTACATCGGCTTCTTCAGACGTTGAATCCGGAGTTGTTGCCATCTTCTGTTGGTTTTGTGCCAACACACCAATGTAATATGGGTTCTGAACTGTCGTATTCAGAAGCCATCGAGTTTGGCACCGGTCCTGAACTGAGGTGTGCAGGAGCCATCTCTGCCACTTCGTGGAAAGTGACGTTGTAGCTTTCTTTGATTGAACGGTTGGACTTGATGTAAACACGGTACGCCTTTGACGTTGATGAATACCTGACGAATGTGGCTTCGAATGCTTTAGGGTCAAACTTAGCACGTTGTTCTCTGTCGTTCGCCACAAAGCACTTGCACCCGAAGACCTTGAAGAATGAGATATTGGGTACTCGCTTGTTTATTTCGTACGGAGTCTTATCGAAGCGCTTGTGAACCATCGTTCTGTTCTGAGTGAAACAGGCGGGTATTTACGGCTTCAGCCCAAAGGAAGTGTGGGAGGCCGGAATGGATCAGCATTGTACGGACGGCTTCCACTATAGTCATGTTCTTCCTTTCAACGACCCCATTCTGTTGAGGCGTCGTAGCGGCTGAGACTTGCTGGCTAATGCCAAGTTTCTGATAAAATTCACTGAGACACTTGTTCTTGAACTCAGTGCCGTTGTCCGTTCGGATGACTTGGATGGTTTGTTGCAGCAAATTCTGAGTGGTGTTCACTAAATTAACTATCAAGTCCCCTGTCTCATCTTTAGTTCGGAGGAACTTTGTCCAAGTGTAGCGAGAGAGTCATCAACAATGACCATAATTTACTTGCGTCCATTAATAATCTGTGTTTGCATTGGTCCACAGAGGTCCATGTGAAGCAATTCCAGTGGACGGGAAGTACAAGCAATCTGTTTTATGTAATGAGATGCTCGCTTCATTTTTCCTAATTCGCACGCCGAACATTGATGCTCTTTCTGTAATACTATAGTTGGAAGACCGTGGACCAACTTTTTCGTTGAAAGCCGTTGAAGAGCTTTAATGTTGAGATGAGACATTCGTTGATGCCATAAGCTGTTCCTCTGAATTATAGTCTGAGAGATGAGGCAAACAGCTGTCAAAGGCCGCACGGACGTCAGGTTGATCGTGTAAAGATTTGATTTCCGAAGTCCTTAGAGGAGTTCCTTGTCCTGACTGTCCAATATTCTGCACCGGTCAGCAAGAAATACCACCTGGAATCATTTGCCGCAGAATTGGCCTATGCTGAACAAGTTATGGCGGAGACCTTCGACATAAGAGACATCCTTTATCGTCAGATTTTCCAGAAATGACGTCCCCGAATCCTAGAATGGGGGCAGAGTCGTTGTTTCTGAATCTGTCTTTCCCATTTAATCTGTCTTTGTAGTTGCCAGCAGCTCTTGTATTCCCTGTGTGGAGCAACCAGAGTCGAGGTACCACACATGATGGATCTGCAAACACAATTTAGAGAGCTTTAGGTACCCACTTATAAATGTGTCCTCTCAGATTAGCAGATTTAGGAGTTGTTCAAATATGGTTCCTAAATTGGCGATCCAAGTCATCTTTGACGAAGTCGATTTGGGTATGCCCTTTGTAGAAAACTTGGCCTTTCCGGCTTTTGTTTTCTTAGGAGGAGTTTTAGGAACCCATTTAGGTTGAACCTTGCAGGGAAGATTAATTTCAACGCGGACAAATGTTTCGGTAGGCTTGACCGAGGAAAAGATCTTTTCATTTGATAATCTCTTAAGGTGCTTGGGGGATTCGATCTTAACTTGATACCTTAGGTGAGAACAAGCATGAATAGCGCCATATGCTTTCTTTATGACTGGATCTTGTTTTCCTATGGGTCATCCTGGAAGCATTTGTCTTAGAATTATTGGTTTTTATTGCTGAACTAGAGCCTGTTTAGAAATTAGTACTTCTAAATGTGATAGGCTTTAAGGAGCAAGTTGAATCAATTATTTTGAGAGAGGAAACAACTCTTTTATTTCTACGAGTGTCTTTTATTTTTACAGAAGGAGATATATTTGTTGAGGAATTCAAATCTACGAACTTCTTCTCTAATTTTATTCTAGACACTCTTGCCTTCAACTCTAGTGCTGGCCTTACGTTCCCTGTAGACGTAAGCAAAGCAGGATTAGAGTTAGAATTTTTTTGATTATTTTTTATTTTCTGATCCTTTGAAGGCGATTTTTCTTTCTTCACGCTTTTCAGAGTAATATTTTCGATTGGGGAAGATGCGTGAGAAATAGTTCTTGAGATGGAGGAAGCTTTGAGATTTTCATCTCTTTTAGAAAATTTTCTTTTCAGCTTCAAAATCATCTCTTTCTTTTTCTAAGGCGGCTCTTAATCCCTCCTTAACTATGGGAGGTATGTAGAGAGAATATTTAGAATGATGAGCTTGTACTTCCTCGTTTTTAGAATGATCTTCAAGAAAATCAACTGTTTCAAGGCTCCAGCCCTTGGGAGGTACCCAAGTTTTGTCGCGTTGATTCAGTTCGATGTAGGAAAAGGGAATTTCGGCCTAGTATTTGCTTGTCTCTTGGCTTCTTCTTCCTCATATCTTACTTTTGCGTTAGTAAAATCATGAGAGAAGTTAGTCCGAGACCCATGTACGAGATATCATAGAGTTGTTTGTAGTTAACTTTTGTTAGGATATTTATAGATATTTATAGATTGTGTCAATAGTTTAAGTCTTGGGTTTAATATTGTAATTATCCTTGTAGCTTGGGCTTTGGACTAGAATGTAATTATTAAATTTTCAGTGTTTGGGCCTTAATATACCTAGGGTTAATGTGGTATATAAGGTTTTACCAACACTAATTTCAAAGTAATCAAAGATCAAAAGGCTTATCCTATTTTTCACACAATACACACACTTGAAGGTGAGAACCTCTCCCTTTTTCATTCCATCAAAGCCTCTTTGATTCCTTGTTTGGTGCAATCGGGACCAACAAGTGGTATTAGAGAAAACGTGGATCGATCTGCATTGATTTGAATCCAGTTTCGTTCGATTCCAAGAAAGATCAAAGGTGTTTTGGGCAAAAAATCACTTTCGGCATTTTGAGCTCGGTTTGGGGTTTTAATGCTTCGTTTTGTGTTTAAAAAACCTTTCCCCAGAACGATTCTATGCCTAAAATGTTTTAGAACACTTTTGGATCAGTTTTAAAGATGAGCAAGATCGAAGCAAAAAATCTTCAGAAAAAAGTCATATCGGCCTCTCTTGTTTTTTGGTCGATTTGACACGTTTTTTGTGTTTTTTAGCTCACAAATAGGTCGACTATGTGTTTAGGGAAGAGTTTCCGAAGTTTTGGATCAAGTTTGAGTGATTTTGGATGAGATTTGAGTGAAAACGGACTATTTTCTGGGAAAAACCCACGACAGGCAATGGAACAGTAAACTTGTGTTCTTGGCCGCGAAATTTCATGCTGAGTCGTTCAAATCCGCGAAATTTCTTATCCGAGAAATTTTATTCTGAGAATCCTTTCAAAACCGCGAAAATTTCACGTTCACTTCATTTTTCTCAACTGCCCAGCTTTTCTTAGAATCCGAGAAATCGTATATCCGCGAACTTTGATTCCGAGAATTTTATCAAAGCGCGCGAAAATTCCACTTTCATCTTTTTCTCAACTGCCTAGCTTGTCAAAATCCGAGAAACTTTTATATCCGAGAAAATCATTCCAAGAATCTATCTAAAACCGAGAAAAATTCTCTTTAAGTCCATTTTTCTCAACTGCTCACGTTTAAAATCTGAGAAATTCTATACCCGAGAAAGACTATTTCTAGAACTTATCTAAGTCGAGAAATTTCTTAAAAACCGAGAAAATTTGCAAATCCGCGTAAATTCTTTGAAACTGAGAAAGTTCGTCAAATCCAAGAAATTTTCAGCCGAGAAAGTTTCCGAGAAAATTTTTCAAAATCACGATTTTTCAAATCCGAGAAACTTCTCAATGCGAAATTTCTTGCGAAGTCGTAAAAATCCTCAACTGAGAAACTTTCTCACATGACAAGGTTCTAAAATCCGAGAAACTTTCTCGATGCGAAATTTCTTGCGAAGTTTTAATATCCTCAACTGAGAAACTTTCTCACATGACAAGTTTTAAAATCCGAGAAAATCATTTTCAACAGAGAATTTGTTTTTCCTTTTTCTGTCCGAGAATCTTTCATTAAACTCACACAAACACAAAAATTTCTCAACAAAAAATTTCTTGGGTAATTTATCTTGAAATCACGAACATCTTCTCAAACCGCATTTTTTTTTTCTCGTGATAAATTCTTTCTCGTTTTGAAATTTTTCCTCAAACTCATTCAAGTCTTGATCCCTTCCACTTTAAACATATCCCCCTAGACCACTTTTGAAAATTTTTACTCCTCAAAAATCGTATTTAAATTTCTCGAACTTCTCCGAACTCTAAGATATACTTTCCCTTCATACGTTTTCGGCCATCACACACGTTAACTTAGTTCTAAGAAATTCTTTAAACGATTTTTCTCAACACTACTCGTTAAACTCATATTCTCATCTCGTTCGTTACTAACCCTCTTATCTATACAAGATCAAAACCACGGACGATTCGACTGCACCAACCATGTCTGCCACAAATGACATCTCAACAGTGGGCTCCGACACCAGACCCCCGATGCTGCGATAAGGCGATTACAGCATATGGACAAACAGGTTCCTCACGTTCATCAGGAACAAAGGTGCCCCACTCTCTCAATACCTACTGGACTCCATCTTCAACGGTCCAGCACAGTTCTGGACAATCATCCCTGCTCAACCAAACGCAAACCCTCCCATGGATGAACGTCGCACTCCAAGAGGCCCCATTAATGAGGATGAAGAGGCTCGCCTACAGGGCGATGAGACTGCCAAAGGATACCTCTTCCAGGCTATGGGCAACGAAGTCTATGCTCACATCGAGTGCTGCACAACTGCCAAGGAAATATGGGATGAACTCGTAGAAATTATGGCAGGCACAACTGAGAGTGCTCAGGGGGAGGAAATCAGCATGTCTCTCGCAGTATGAACATTTCCAGGCCTATGAAGGAGAGGAGCTGCGTGACACATATCTCCGATACTTGAAGGTCATCAATGAACTCAAGAAAGCCAAGATCTCGAGGGACAAATTCGATATCGACAACCGCTTCCTTGGTAGCCTCAAACCACATTGGGGCAATGCAACCGTGATGATGATTCAGAGTAAGGACCTCTCTAACACCTCCATCCATGCTTTCTACGACAGTCTATCTGCCTATGCTCCTTACGTGCAACCTCAGTCCATCAACACTCGAGTCGACCCACTGGCTCTCCTCTCGAACAAGACTACCGAACGATCTTCCGCCTCTAAGACCAAACAGAACAAAGGGAAGCTACCAGCTATTGTATCTGACACTTCTTCAGGATCCGAAGCTGATACAGAATCTGATGAAGATGTTCGTGATCTACGCAAACAACTGGCAATGCTCGCTAAGATGGTCTCAAAGAAGATCGAGAAAAAATCCTCATCCTCCTCCAATAGCCAAAGAATCTTTAGCGGCACCAAAAAGACCACTCCCATGGAGGAAGCTAAGCCCGATAAAGAAAGAAGAGGACTCAGCACCTCAAAAGTCTGTGAAGTGCTTTCGGTGTGGAAAGTCAGGCCACTTTGCCAAGGAATGCCACGCCCCACGCGTGAAGGACTCTGGCTATTACGACCGTAAGACCCGAATGACCCGCAAAATGGAAAGTGGGAAAGTTATTCTCACCGAAGAAGCTGAATGGGTGAACGACACTTCAGAAGACGAGGAGCCTAAGGATGAAGATTGTTGCATGGCAAGGCTGGTCGAACATGACGAGGACGAAGAGATGGTCAACACCGGAGAATGCAGCTAAGACTCCTACCAACGCCGAGGCCGAGGTACGAATTTCACAACTCGATGATGTGTTTAATCACCGGCACACCATTAAGAAACCCACCGTAGACGCTAGGGATTATGATGAACTTAAGCTAAAATTTGAAAACAACTATGCCTTACTTAGTTTAAAAGTAGAAGAGCTCGCTTGTGCAAACGAACGTCTAATGGTCTCTGAAGCGTTAGTCAAACGTCTGCAAAGCAAGAGTAAACAAAGTGAGACTAGGGTTATGGAAACCCACTGGCCATCAGTTCATGCGAAACATCTCGTCTTCTGACAGCATCCCAATACGAACTGCTTACAAAGGAAAGAGTTAGGCTGTACCGAAAGGTGAAAGAGCTTCAAGAGCAACTTCACATTAGAAACGAAAACGCACGCATCTTATGCCTATTGAACCAACCAGTTGAAACAGAATTCTACGACGCCCGGGGGGGAATCGGCCTGGCCAGCAATTGCAAACCAACACCGCTAACAGTTAAAAGGTATAACATGTGTAACACTACGTTCCTGCAAACAAGAAATGGTGCTCCCTCGCAACTTAGGCCATTTGTGAGATCATCCTCCGCTGTCATCTCGGAAGAAAAAAAGAGTACAGAACATTTATTGGGCAGAAATTGTGTATGACTACACAGAATTGAATGATAGTGATAAGACTAAGATACATTCACTCCGGAGGATGTCGAAACTCCACTCCCAACCAAAGAACAAGAAGTTGCTTTCCAAGAAGCGCTCTCTCGCACCTACATCCCAAAGAAACTTCTGCTCATAGCAGAACTAGAACGAACACTAGGATTAGAACGAAGGCCTTCGCAAAGGAGCGAGATGAACTACTTAGCAAAATCTTTACACTAGAACAATTTCACAATACGAACAATCCCTCTACATCGAGTCAAGTACCCCGATTCTCAAACATGTAAATGTAAGAGGACGGCGAAGATGACTCCTGAAGCTGAATCTTGTTCAAACACTAACTCTCGTATTCCTATGGATACAGGGAATGTGAGTTCGACGTCTCTGGAAGGGAGTTCATTTGAAATAGAGGAGAACCCGCTCTTCGATGACAAGAAGAAAAGACCATCCTATACTCGTCTTTCCTCTTTATGTAGTGAATCTCAATATCTTAAGGACGTAGATAATTATGTTACCAGAACGTATCTTCCTTTTAGCAAACTAATGTCTATGTGTTGCTGCAATGACTTTGTTCTCCCACGCTTCCATGAATATGAAACACATGAATATTCAACACTTCGACCACGCAAGCGAATCCCCTCTGCGACGCCTTTGCATTCTCCCAGTTCATCTACGCCCACGGTTAAGCGAAAACGCCATCCAACGCTGAATACATAGTCACCTACTGCTCACAAGCAAAAGACGACTAAAACCTAAGGACGACAACAACAACCAAAACCCTCACGCCAATTCATGAATAAGACAACGTATATGCAAGCGCAAGTTAGGCAAATGTGGGTTAGAAAAATCGTAATCCCGCCTCATCAAACAAATCACAAAGGGAAAGCTAAATTATATCCAACACAACCTGATTTAGACCCCACATTTCCCGTTAAGCGCATGAAAATTTTACTTGTATCACAAGAAGGTCCCGTCCGTAAACGGGGACCCAACGTTTGCTAATGATTGCAGGTCTGTCATGTGTGGTATCTAGACTCGGGTTGCTCCACACACATGACAGGGAACAAGGAGCTTTTGAGCAACTTCTCCGAGCGCTATCTCGGAAGGGTCTCCTTCGGAAACAATCAAATGGCGCCAATTCTCGGAACTGGTGATCTCGTCCATGACAAACTGACGATTAAGGGCATCTCTTACGTCGAGGGTTTGAGCTACAATCTTTTCAGCATTGGCCGTTTCTGCGACAAAGGATACAAGGTTCTCTTCGAATCTGACATCTGCAGCATTATCGATGCCTCGGGACTACCTCTTCTCTCTGGAACACGCACGTCTCACCTCTACGTACTCAATCTTACGACCTCTCGACCAATTTGCCTTCTCTCCCGTGCTGCACCCAAGTTGAACGATCTATGGCACCGGCGTCTTTCACACCTCAATTTCAAGACTATCAACAAACTGCGTCAGAATAAACTCGTCAACGGGTCTACCCCAACTGTCATATCATAAGGAACACCTCTGCTCTGCCTGTGAATTGGGGAAGATGAAGCGATCATCACACATCTCTAAGGAAACACCGTCCTCTAAGCTCATCCTTGAGCTCTTACACATGGATCTATGTGGCCCAATGCCTACGGCTACACTCGGAGGAAGACGGTATATTCTTGTGATTGTCGACGACTTTTCACGCTATACATCGACGAAACTCATTCACACAAAGGATGAAGTTCCTGATTTAATCATCGAGTTTGTTGTTACGTCCCAAACTCTTCATCAACAGAAGGTTCGGATTATCAGAACTGACAACGGAACTGAGTTTAAGAATCAGAAGCTCAGTGATTTCTATGCCACTCAGGGCATCACCCAGCAGTTCTCAGCTGTGAAGACACCGGAACAGAATGGTGTCGTTGAGCGTAAGAATAGGACACTAGTTGAAGCAGCTAGGACTCTCCTCATCCAATCCGGACTTCCTCACTCTCTTTGGGGAGAAGCTATTCAAACGGCTTGTTACACGCAGAACCGGGCTTCCATCCACAAGAGATTCAACCGCACCCCACACGAGATGCTGAATAACCGTCGTATCCCAGATATATCTTATCTAAGGGTCTTTGGTTGCCGATGTTTCGTGGCCAATGATCGCCAACATCTTGGGAAGCTTGATCCAAAAGCACTTGAAGGCATCTTTGTTGGATATTCGCTGAACTCGAAGGCATACAGACTCAATCTTAGGGAGAAACGATCAGTAATAGAGAGCACAAATGTCACCTTTGACGAAAGTGAAGGCGACCTCATGGTTTCTGCTCACATCAGTCCAGAACCAGGTCTTCTACAGTCGTTGACTAAAGGTCAACTTTCAACGACGGGAACTTCCTCATCTGAGGGCAATTCTGGTGACCTGGATCTCGATCTGCTCTTTGAGTACTTCTATCCACTCCCCAAGACTCCCGTCGCCACCACTCAAACTACCGCTGCACCCACCCCACCTACACCACCAGCTATCGGCGATGAGGTCGTCCCGCCAAACTTGGATGATCTCAATCTCAACGAAGACGACATCTTATCCAACCCTGGGAACATTGCTGATGCTGATGCTGAACCTTCTCAATCTACTACAATTGAGATCGCTTCTTCGGACACCGGACCCCAATCTAATGAACCTCCAATCGATACAAATGCGGCTAGCTCCTCAAAGACCAATGTACCACTTTGGGCTCGCTCTCATCCTACGGATCAGATTATTGGTGATCCCACATATGGTGTTTCGACGCGTTCAGCTACGATGAATGAAAGTCTGTTCGCTTGCTATCTTAGTCAAGCCGAACCATCACGAGTAGCTGAAGATCTCAACGATCCTGATTGGCTGATTGCAATGCAGGAGGAAATAAATCAGTTTGAACGTTTACAAGTTTGGGAACTCGTACCACGCCCTCACAACAGATCCATTATCGGCACGAAGTGGATCTTCAAGAACAAAAAGGATGAAGACAGTGTTGTCATTCGCAATAAAGCAAGACTTGTGGCTAAGGGGTACAACCAACAAGAAGGCATCGACTACGATGAAACTTTCGCCCCTGTTGCCAGGATCGAAGCAATTCGAATTTTTCTTGCCTTTGCTGCTCACAAGAACTTTAAAGTCTACCAAATGGACGTGAAGACTGCATTTCTGAATGGATTTCTCAAAGAAGAAGTGTACGTTGATCAACCTGAAGAATTCTTGAGCGAAGAGTTTCCTCATCACGTATATAGACTCTACAAGGCCCTCTGCGGACTAAAACAGGCTCCCCGAGCTTGGTATGACGTCCTTTCAGACTTCCTTGTTCAGTCTGGATTCAAGAAAGGATCTCTGGATACAACTCTCTTCACCAAGCGGAGTGGGCCGGACATCATGATTGTACAGATTTATGTTGATGACATCATATTTGGATCGACTAAACCACAACTGTGTGAAGACTTCGCAGAATTGATGAAAGAAAAATTCGAAATGAGTATGATGGGCGAGCTGAATTTCTTTCTTGGTCTTCAAGTAAAGCAACTCCCCGACAGAATCTTCATCAACCAGTCCAAATACATCCATGACATCCTCGAGAAATATGGAATGAAGGATGCTAAGACTACTGCAACACCTATGTCACCCTCTGGCCGACCCGACACGGACCCATCTGGTGCTCCCGTTGACCAAACCGTCTATCGCGGGATAATAGGCTCTCTTCTGTACCTCACTGCTAGTCGACCTGATATCGTTCTCTCGACAGGAATCTGCGCTCGTTTTCAGGCTACACCGAAGGAATCACTTTTCACTGCTGTCAAAAGGATTCTCCGCTATCTCAAAGGAACACCCAATCTGGGTTTGTGGTACCCCACTCGATCGGACTTCAAGCTGGTTGGATTCTCTGACTCGGATTACGCAGGATGCAAGATGGATCGAAAAAGCACCTCTGGAGCTGCACACTTCTTGGGCGGTAAACTCGTGAGTTGGTCTTCTCGAAAACAAAACTGTGTCTCAACTTCGTCGACGGAGGCAGAATATGTCGCCGACGCTAGTTGTTGCTCACAGCTTTTGTGGATGAGAATACAACTACGAGATTTTAATTTTCATGTTGATAAAATTCCCATTTATTGTGACTCGAAGTGCGATTGCGATGACGAGTAATCCGGTACATCACTCAAGAACGAAACACATAGATATTCGTCACCACTTCATCAAAGAACATGTTGACCAAGGGACGATTGAATTGCACTATGTCACTAGCGAAGATCAACTAGCCGACATTTTAACAAAACCATTGGATGTCAAACGCTTCCAACACCTTGTGACTATGTTGGGCATGTTGAATATTCAGTTGTGATCAATCGATCCTACATGAACTTTGATAAAGTGTACATATGTCTTTTCACTTCACTTCATTCTCTATGTGTCTTCTAAATTATATCTCTCGAGGGGGAGTTTTCGATTAAGGGGGAGTTTCTGCTTTTTCCGTTATTTAAAGAGGGAATTTTCAAATTAAGGGGAGTTTCCTGATTTTGCCTATTTAAAAAAAAAGGGGGGGGGGGGCTGAAATTTAATTTAATTTTTTGTCAAATGAAGTCAAAATTGGACAACTGAATTTTGGGTTGAAATTTTAATTTTTGGTCAAACTGGGTCAAAATTGGACCAATTTAAATCCAATTGGACATACTTTTGACCAAGCTCGCGAAATTCGGCCTAGGATCCAATTTTGAACAAGCCCGCGAATTTCGGCCCATTTTACTCAAAATCTCGCATGAACAGTCACAAAACCCCCAAAACATTTAACGTTTTTCACAATCCTACAAATTCCCGAGAAAAAATTCAAAAATTTCGCACCCCCTTTTTCAAAAATTTCTCAAACCCTCGCATCATCGTCTTCTTCAATCTGCACTGATAATCCGTTTCCTTGCTAACTCCATTGTTGCAAATCAGCTTTTCGGTATGAATACATCCTAAATAAACCAATTTCCGTTCGATTTATTCATACTATGCCCCGTTTTGTTAATTTTTCCTAGGTTTAATATTATTTCTCGGCTTCAATTAGGACGGATGTTAAGTTTTAGGTGTTTAAAACCTCCAAATATGCATTGCCCGTCCAATTTCGAGTTGATTGAATCCAGTTTTATTGCATTTTGGTTAAGATTTGAGTAGGTCTAAGGCAAAAATTCACAGCGTCGTTTTGTACGATTTCGCAGTGTTCTTCACCGAGAAAATTTTCTGGAAAAATACTTTGACAATAGATTTCGCTGCTACAGTGAGTAAGGTTCCGCGAAAATTTTATCCGAGAAATTTCTTATGTTAAAGCTACAGTGTGTAATGTCCCGCGAAAGTTTTCATCAGAGAATTCTCTTACGATTAAAACTTTTGCTGCTACAGTGAGCGAGGTCCCGCGAATTTTGTTTTAGAAATTTCTTGCTACATTGACTAAGGACCCGCGAAAATATTCATCCGAGAATTTTCTTGCATTAAAGTTTCGCTACTTCAGTGAGTGAAGTCCCGCGAAAGTTTTATGCGAGAAAATTTTTCCACACGTCAAAATTTTCGCTGCTACAGTGAGTCATGCCCCGCGAAATTTTCATAAACCTCACTTCATATCACATCTTTTCGCACCATCACCATTTCGCAACTACAGTACCCCAAAAATTTCTCAAATCATATACTTTAAACTTTTTGTCGGATTCATGCTGATCAATTCCTTCGCAGCTACAGTGGTTCAGTAATTTCTCAACCCGTGCATGCATCCTCTTTTCGCGGATCACGAAACTATCACAATCTGAGAAAAATTATCAATCCGAGAAATTTCAACCCGAGAAATTTTATCACTTAAGCAGATCTTCTTTAAATCCAAAAAAAAATTTTCCACTACATGCGAAATTTTACACTATATGCGAAAATTTTCTCGGCATGTCTATGTGTTATAATCAGCGAAATTTTCCATTACATGAGAAAATTTTTGGATAACTTACGAAATACCAAAACTTGCGAAAATTTCTCTACATGCCAAAGTTTACACGACATGCGATTTCTACAATATCTGCGAAAATTTCTCTCGGCTTGCTTATGTGTTATATTCAGCTAAATTTCTCATTACATGCGAAAATTTTGGACAACTTGCTAGATGTCTAAACTTGCGAAAAATTTCCCTATGCGAAATTCTACACTAAGTGTGAAACTTTTTTTATCCCGGCTTGCTCAAGTACCAAAAATTTTCTCATCTCACATAAACATCTTCAATCCTGAAAAATTCTCAAAGTGTTGAAAAATTTCGTATGAATCCCTAAAATTGTCCAAACTTGCTGTCACATGACCATCATTCAATCTTAACAACTTTATTTCAATAGGACTCTAAATTAGCTTTAATTTTAATTTTACTTTTATCTTTACTATTTTGGGCACTTTTATGTCTCCTTTTATTGTTTTACCCACGACTCACTTATATCCTTGTTCTCACTACTAATCATGTTATAATTACTGTCAAGCACAGATATGACCAACAAAAATCAAGATACAATTGAAGCACTTGAGGCGGCAGCACTCCAAAGGGACATCGCTCGCATAGAACTCAATACGCTAACCTATGTCCCACCGATCGAGCAGGTCTTCCCAACAAATCAATGGGCTGCCCTGATACCAAACAACCATATGGTGGACTTAGACAACTTTCGGTGCGATGCTCCCATTATCATAGAGATCCTCAAAGGGCATCCCCTCCGACACGCCCTCTCTCATGGCGAGCCAGAAGCTCAAGTCTACCTCCACAGTTCTGGCACACCTTGCAGATAGCTGGACCACACCACCTTGCTAAAACAATGACCGCCAAAATCGATCAAGAAACAGTGGTCCTCACTCGCAAGATTGTCCAAGAAGTGCTTCAACTCCCTGTCTACTCACCATACGACCCACTACCAACTCATGAACAACTCATTGAGGACATCGATAGATTGGGCTTTCAACCTGAAAACAAAGAAGAAGAAAGGCCACTCGTTCTCAGTGAAGTCACTACACGGAACCTTCCTCAACCCTGGCGAACACTATATCTCCTACTGAACAAGTGCATGTCGGGGAAGCATGCCGGCCAGGACCGTGGAACCACCAAATCGTCACCATCCTAACCGGCATCGCCCACAACCGCAAGTACAACTACGCCGACGTCATATGGATGGATCTCGTCTCCATGATTCACGTCGCGATCGGGAAATCGCCAAGGGAGTCACGAACCGCTTCGTACCCGACATGCGGTGGCTCCCAGCGCTCATCAAATACTTCCGCCTGTTCTCCACCGACATCCGCACCCGCCCGACAACGGAACACTTCATAATCCCCACTGTCGAAAAGTTTGCCAAGAAAAACACTCCGGCGAAAGATCGACACGCCATGATAATCCCGGACGACGTTCTCGCCTATGCAGACCTGACCAATCCGCACGTCCGAGAATATCGTGCTTCCACATCCTCTTTCCGCGAAAGCCCACGTCCATTATCCATTGTTCCTAGGGAGCAGATCAACCCCTCTGCTCCTAACCCCGGGACTAGCCAAAACCCCACCCCCACTACAAAAAGGTCGTCGAGTCGCGCGGCATCCTCTTCCACCCGCGTACCGAAAAAACGATCGCGTGAGGATGATGTAAGCCGCCCCACGGAGCGTCGATCGAAACAAAAACACGATCGACCTCCTCAGTCACATACAAGCCGAGCCCAACCCGTAGGTACAGGAGGTGATGTGTTCACCTCCCGAGTAGAAGACGTGGCATTTGGCTCAACCACGCAAACAACCCCACCAAGCCACTTATCTTCCTCTCTACAGGAAGATTTCATTCCACGAGGAGCTACGTATGCCATCGACATCCCACTTGGAGATAGTCGATGTTGAAACAAGCAGTCCTTCGCCTCAGACTGCATCCTCTTCAATCACATCGAGTCTAGTGCCCTCACTCCCCATAATTTCATACGTTTTCTAGGACACATACACCTTTTACAGCACTACAGAGTCTTCGTGATTCTGTCAGAACGCTCGGTGATGTCTCTGTGGCTGAGGGCGGAAGACCTAGCACGGCCAACATAACAACAACCGTGAGCCTAGGCCATCAATCGTTCGAGTCTGTCTCATCGATGATGCCAACGGGAAGTCTTAGTGACCCCGTCTTTTCCCGTCCTGTGCAAACGGGCGGCCGATCGGCTTTCTTCTCTGATTCGGTGACAGTTGGATTTTTTCGTGATTCCAACTTGTTAAACTTACCCCAGTTCGTCACCGAGACCGCACTAGAGACTCGTCTTCAAGAGTTTGCAAAGACTCTTGAGACGTCCATCCTCGACAAAGTCTATGCGCGTCTCGATGCGTCCACCATCGACAAAGGCAAATGTGTGTGGCCCCGGAGACGCCACCACCAACGCTAAATGTGGACGCAGAAGCTGTTCTCTCTCCTCCATTTCCGCAAAGGAGCTCTTCTACATCCTACGAGCAAGATTCGAGTCAATGACGGAACTCGACGAGGAGGAACAGCAAATGAAGAAAATAATGACTCAACCCATGACTTGCCGCACTCAAGGCGAGTCTAGCGGGATCAGGCGCGACGATCAAGACGATGATCAAGATCGCCGCGAGGGGGAGAATAGGCAGCAAGCCTCACAAACTCAACGACCCGTACAATCGACGCCGCCTTCCTCCTCTGTACCTGAAACGACGCCCGCAACAGAAACCTCACACCCCACTAGCCAAAAAGCCCACCCTATTAACCCCGAGTCACTAGCCAAATCACCCTCACCACCACCTACTACCGTCTCCGAACCTCTAACTGTCACATCGGTGTTAGAGACCACCACCACACCGTTTCCACCCACCATCTCAGAACCTCTAACTGTCACATCGACGTTAGAGGCCACCACCACATCTCCACCACCCGACACCCAAATCATCCTCGCCAAAACCATCACCACAACCGAGCCACCAGAATCTCCACCACAACCTCTAACTGTCACATCGACGTTAGAGGCCACCACCACATCTCCACCACCCGACACTCAAATCATTCTCGCCAAAACCATCACCACAACCGAGCCACCAGAATCTCCACCACAACCATCCCCACAATCCACAAACTCCTCCGACGCAACACCCTCGCCACCACACAGCCATACCCCTCTCAATACCGATTCCAACGTGGCTTCCGAGGACGTCTACTGCGCACAAAACGAGATCGAGACCTACATCCTTAACGATGAATGGCTGTACACACCCACCGATGCAGTAGCAGCCAGGAAGTTGGTGGAAAATGCTCGACGTCTGCTAAAAAGAAGCTTCACTTACGCTGATCAACACTGCAGACAACGAGAACGGAGAGGAATACGACGCTGAACCCGCCGAATTCGAGAACATCATTCAATTTCAAGCGCAGCACGCTGAGGCTTCTGCTGCTCAACTGGATGTGCCCACGGCGAATATACTAGAAGCACCGTGGGAAAACAAAAAGATCACCGCGCCATTTCAAGAAGAGATCAGGGAGAGGATCTGGCGGCGCAAGGAGCAGATCATAACGGCCTTCGATGAATACGAGCTGATGAACATCCAAAACTGGAGCGAAGAAAAGAAGAAGCACTATATATGGAGCCTTCTTTGCCACAAGTGCACAAAGAGGACGCTGTCCGATGAAGAAAACATCGCTCTGGAAATGAATCGGGCCCCCAACTGCAAATTCACTGATCTCCGCCAAGAGTCGAAAGGACGTGTTCACTATCCAGTGTTCACGGTAATGAGGCAGGATGAGAGCTACAGTGAAGTCAATGAGGCGGACTTCAAGTTTCTGCGCCTGGGTGACCTGTACAGCATGCTGGAATCCATGAAGCAGTTCAGACTCGTCCTCAGAAGTTCTGGACATCTCGTACGGGCTGAACCGGTCACCATGGGCTACATAGCTCTCAAGCGCCACATGCTCCGACAGGTCAGATTCTTCGCCACCCACGATCTGCAGATGGCGGTGAAGCACAACCTGAAGAAGGTGAACCTAACTCGCCCATCTTTCAAGAACGCGGACGACTACCGAGAAGGCGATGTGATCGACGGAGATGATCCGGCGGTTGCCTACTCGAACTACAAGGGAAAGATGAGGCTGCTGCGCTGCTCCGAAGTGGCAAAGTTCTCAGATGGGACGCTCACCATCATCCAAGACAAACTCATGAGGATTGCCGCATCCTTTCGGAAGAAGATCCACACTGCCGATCCAAGCTCGCGAAGTTCAGACGATTGACTGCTGATCGAATGGTCCTTCGAAGGAATCTCCGCGCCTTCGAGTTCAAGCTAGGACTTCGCGAAACACACACTCGCTAATCCACCATCACAACGCCCAAGTTCCAAGACTCCCAACAATTGACACAAAGGGGGAGATTGTTAGGATATTTATAGATATTTATAGATTGTGTCAATAGTTTAAGTCTTGGGTTTAATATTGTAATTATCCTTGTAGCTTGGGCTTTGGACTAGAATGTAATTATTAAATTTTCAGTGTTTGGTCTTAATATACCTAGGGTTAATGTGGTATATAAGGTTTTACCAACACTAATTTCAAAGTAATCAAAGATCAAAAGGCTTATCCTATTTTTCACACAATACACACACTTGAAGGTGAGAACCTCTCCCTTTTTCATTCCATCAAAGCCTCTTTGATTCCTTGTATGGTGCAATCGGGACCAACAACTTTCTTCAAGTTACGTGGATTCTCATAGCCTAAGCCATACTTATAGTCATAGAATTTTAAATCTTTGGGCTGATTCAAAAATATAGTTTGATCAGTGTGTGCCATTTTGACAAGAAGATCTTCTAATTTCCTAATTTTATTGTATAGCTTCTTACGTACAGCGTCTAAGGTAGCATAGTTATTTAGAGCAGCGCTCTTTTCGGCTTGACAGGCGTTTATCTTTTTCGTAGTTCACTAATCTTAGAATGACTTAGTCAATTCTTCTTCGAAACTAGTGACCTTCTTAGTTGCTTCCTCAAGTCTAGTTTTAACAAGACTCTTTTCTTCTAAGTCCCTTAGTAGACATTTGTGGTTATTGTCTAGTCTGTCTTCTAGTTCCTTAACTACCGAACTATGCTTCTCTAACAAGGTATGCTTAGTTCCCTTTAATTGGAGTCTCTTAGTCAATTCATCGATTTTGAGACTAGAACTTCTAACTTGTTCTTTGAGACTCGCTATGATTTCCTTAGACCTAAGAAGCTTTTTCTCTACTTTTATTCCTCATTACTGCTCAGTTATCATGTTAGCAAATTTGGAGTTTAACTCAGCTAACAAGTCAGAATTTGTAGAGTCAGAGGTTTCTACCTCCTGAAATGATATGGATGCTTTCTCGTCGTCCGTCTCTGCGGAAGTATCATCTTCCTTTTCATCATCAAGGCATGCCATTAGGGCAAGATTATCGGCATCAGAATTTAAACTATCCTCTAGCTAGTGGTCCTGCTCTGCCATAAGAGCTAATCGAGTTTCCTTTTGTTTGGTTAGTTGAAGCTTCCTGGAGTAGTAGTTAGCATCCTTTTTCTTTGGAAGGGTGCACTCCCTAGCAAAGTGGCCTGCTTTTCCACAAATTGAAACATTTTATGTGTCTTTAGAGACTGTGGCTTCTGAGGACTCAGATGGCTTCTCTTTATTCTTCGAGCTTGTAGTTCGAAGTCTGTTGGCAGAAGATGACGACTTCTTCTTGAAGTACTGCTTTGTCATCATCTTAGCTACTAAGGCCAGCTGTTTCCCAAATTCTTTGATCTCAGAGGGAAGTTCTGAATCAGATGTGTCTTCTTCCTCTGAGGAGCTAGGGAGCTTGACGTGCTTTTCCTTGCGTGAGTGGGAGCTCTTCTTCTCAGAAACTAAAACTATGGAGTCATCGGTCTGTTTGCCCTTTAGCTCTTTTTGCATCTCGCCGATGTCTTCTTCATGTTGTGCGAGGTTATCAAAAAAACAGCGTGAATATCCATCTCATCCAAGTCCTTATTTTGTCGAAGTTGGGTAGAGATTTTCTTCCATTCGGTGGGCAATGCTGACAGAAACCGGATATTCATCTCCATATTCGTCTTTTTTATGTCAATTTTTCTCATTTCGTTGAGAAGGGTGAGGTACCACTGATAAAGATCGTGTAAGCTCTCCTCATTTTTGGCCTTGAAGGAGTCATAAACTGTGAGTGAGTATGTTAACCTTCTCAGCTTTGGTGCCGACTTCGGTTCTTTGCATCATCCTTTCCAGTTCATCCCACATCCCTTTAGCAGTTGGGATGCTATCTATTTGTCTATAGATATCATTATGGATGCCCTGCATCAGTGTGTTCTCGATTGGAGGATTGTTTGAGCTATCACCTTCTTGGTTTATGTAAAATATTTTCGGTCTCTCATGAAGTGATTTGAGTAGATCTTCAGCCCGATCTTTAAGCTCTATGAAGTTCAAGAACCGACTTCTCCACTTCTTCTTCGAGTTGATGTAGGATCTTCGTTTGTTGTTTTGGTTGGTTTGAATTGATGTGATGTGCATCACAAGTAGCAGATTAGTTAGTAGCGTTTGATTCTAGAGCAGTTTCGAGAATGATTTTTGGCTCACTCTTTAAAGTTTGATCAACAATTAATTCGTCGAGATAAATTGTCGTTTGTTACTGTTCATGGGCGAGAAAGTACGTCAGCGAAAAATTTTTCGAGCGAGAAACATTGCTCAAAATCTTTTGGTCGAGAAAAAGTTTTGGATCGTGAATTTATTTCGAGCGCTGAGAAACAGTATGTTTAATAAGTTTCTCGCTGGGTCAAAATGAATTCGTTGACTGGAAAAGTTTCTCGTACGCAAATGAATTTCGCTTAGTCCAACTGAGAAGTCTGACCGAAAAAGTTTTTTGATAGTAAATGTTACGAGCGCAAAAATCAAAATTGATTTTGTCAACAAGTAAAGCTCGAGAAAAACATTTCGCTTCTAATGACGACGACTTTAGTGTTGACTTCAGAGTCTTGACCGAGAAAAATTATCGCACAAAGTTCTCGATCGAGAATTTAATTCGATCGAAAACTTGAGCGAGAATAATTAAAATCACTTAAACAGTCGAAGAACTCTAATTAGCACTAATTCGAGCAAAAAACACCAAATTAGAACGTGAAACTGCATGTATTCACTCGCAATCAGTTACTTAGCACGCACGAACAAGTAATAATTAAACACGTTACGAAGCAAAACATGTCGAATTTAATCAAAATCAGAACGTGTTTTAACAACTATTCTGCTAGAAACATCAAATTCAAGTCGATCAATCACAGAATTAAGCTTATCAGATCGACATTAAGTTTCCCGCCAGAAATGTTCTTCGCACGGAACAGTTCCAGAAAATGAATTTCGATCTGATTCTAACAATTATCGATTCAAAACAGAACGAATCTGCTCTTATACCAATTGTTAGGTCCTAATTAATCAACTCTGAGATCCTAGGCATGAATTCTAAGGCAATCGATTAGAATTGTAATGATTGAGATTTCGATCGAAAACCTTCGTTGAGAGCTCTGAGAGTCGCTTAGAGTGAGAAGATTTCGTGTGTTTCTCTCTCTAGAAATTGAATTGCAAGCCTTTCGGATCAAATTTCTAAAATCTTCTCTAATTAGCTCATGTCTACAATGCTATTTATACCAAACATACTTGGTATAAATATCAAACTAGTCCTAAACTAAGGACAAATATATGAAACGCCCCAAATTACAAGGACAACTAATAAATCAAAGCACAATTACAAGTGATATTTATACAGTGTGAGTGTTATTTGGCTTATATTATAGATACACGATTATGTGGTTTGAAAGTAGAAGATATCCCAGTAGTTAGTGAATATCCTGATGTTTTCCCTGAGGACTTGTCCGGATTACCACCCGATCGAGATACAGAGTTTACTATTGAACTTCAACCTGGCACGGCAGCAATTTCTATTCCACTGTATCGAATGGCACCAATAGAGTTGAATGAGTTAAAGGTACAGTTGAAAGAATTACTAGACAAAGGTTACATACGACCAAGTGTATCACCTTGGGGAGCGCCTGTGCTTTTTGTTAAAAAGAAAGATGGTACGCTAAGACTATGCATTGACTATCGGCAACTGAACAAAGTGACGGTGAAAAATAAATACCCGTTACCTCGAATTGATGATTTGTTCGATCAACTACAAGGATCAAAGTTCTTTTCGAAGATTGACTTAACATCAGGTTATCATCAAATAAAGTTGCAAAAGATGATATTCCAAAGACGGCCTTTAGGACAAGATATGGGCATTACGAATTTCTGGTTATGCCTTTTGGACTAACGAATGCTCCTGCAGTCTTTATGGCGTTAATGAATGACGTATTTCGACCGTACCTAGATCAATTCGTGATTGTCTTCATTGACGACATATTGGTTTATTCTAAGTCAAAAGAAGAACACGAACAACATTTAAGGATCGTGCTTCAAACTTACGAGAAAAGAAGTTTTATGCAAAGCTATCAAAGTGTGAATTCTGGTTGGACCAAGTGGTGGTTTTTAGGCCACGCGGTGTATGGCGAAGGAATTCAAGTTGATCCTAAGAAAATTGAAGCAATAATCAAATGGGAAAGTCCTAAGAACGTGGCAGAAGTTCGTAGTTTTCTAGGATTGGCTGGGTATTACAGACGGTTCGTAGACAATTTTTCTTTAACATCTGCTCCATGACGAAATTATTACGTAAAGGGACGGTCTTTAAATGGACCGAAGAGTGCCAGAAGAGTTTTGAAGAATTAAAAGAAGCGATTAACGACAGCTCCAGTGTTAACAATTCCGTTAGGTACAGATGGTTTTGTGATTTACAGTGATGCATCTCATCAAGTATTAGGATTTATTTTAATGCAATATGGAAAGGTAGTGGCGTATGCGTCTCGACAGTTAAAAACCCTATGAAGTTTCCTATCCAAATCATGATTTGGAGTTAGCTGCCGTAGTGTTTGCATTAAAAATATGGCGACATTACTTATATGGCACGAAATCTCAGATTTTCACTGATCATAAAAGTTTGAAATATCTGTTGAGCCAGAAAGAATTGAATATGAGACAAAGAAGATGGATTGAGCTGTTAAATTGCACAATAGAGTATCATCCTGGAAAGGCAAATGTCGTTGCAGACGCGCTAAGTCGAAAATCATATTCATTATCGAATTTGATTAATCTGAGGAAAATGAATGTCGAAATGAAAGTGAATGATGCAGGTGTTATATGTGCTTCAATGATAATTCGTCCTGTTATGTTGGATCGAATAAAGCAAGCTCGGTTTAAAGACGAAAAACTGGCTAGCATCGCTGGAAAGGTAAAACAAGGGTTGACGAAGTCTTTTGTTACAGACGAAAATGGTGTTTTGACGATTAATAATCGATTATGTGTTCCAACATTGACAACATTCGACAAGAACTCATGGAAGAAGCACATACTGCCCCTTATGCTATGCATTCGGGCAGTACGAAAATGTATCAAACCCTTAAATCCTATTACTGGTGGCCAAGAATGAAGAAAAAATGTGGCAGAATACGTGTTAAAATGCTTAACTTCTCAACAGATTAAGCTGAACATCAAGCACCTGCTGGTATATTACATCCGTTACCCATTCCCATATGGAAATGGGAACGAATAACGATGGATTTTCTTTATGGTTTGCCTCCAACAGCTAAGAAAAATGATGTCGTATGGGTGATTGTGGACAGACTTACAAAGTCGGCTCATTTTTTGCCGTTTCGATGGTGTTCTACATTAGAATATTTGGGAAAAAGATATGTGACCGAAATCGATTACATGGAGTACCTATATCTATTGTTATCTGATCGAGATCCTATATTTACTTCTAGATTTTGGGGAAGTTTACGGGAAGCGCTTGGGACTAAGTTACATTTTAGCCGAAGGGAAATAGAATATGAAGTCGTAGAGAAAGTATTTCTACGAGTATCTCCATGGAAAGGTGTTTTAAGATTTGGAAAGAAAGGAAAGTTAAGTCCACATTATATTGGACCTTATGAGATACTTGAAAGAATTGGACCGTTAGCGTATCACTTGGTATTACCACCTTGTCGCAAATACATAATATCTTTCATGTTAGTATGTTGTGACGGTATAGGTCAGATCCATCTCATGTTTTACATGACGAACAAGTGACTGTTTCTGAAGATCTCAGTCACTTAGAAGAACAAAATTCTGGAATATGCGGAGAAACAGCTACGGAATAAAGTAATTCCGATGCTAAAAGTAAAATGGAAAAATCACTATGTTCGTGAGGCTACTTAGGAAACGATGGAGAATATGAAGAAACAATATCCATGGCTATTTCCTAATAACGGTACGAAATTTCGAGGCCGAAATTTTTAAAGGGGGAGAATTGTTACGGACCGAAACGTTTCATCATAATTTCATGCATATTGCGTAATTGATTTCATGATATATGTATAGGCAATAAGAATAGTTGGCTAAAGTATTAAGCTTTGATAGAGGAATAATAGTGGACGTAAATAACTATATAGGTATAGAGAAGGTTTCGAATGATGTATGAATGGTGAGGATTACATTCTCGAAAGGTTTGATGTTTGAATGAAAGAGTTATGAGGGTTATGATTCTCAATTGAAAGTGTTACGAAAATTGAAGTTGAATGGAAATGATTTTTGAAAGAATGATGAATTGTGAAATTAGTAATTTTGAAAGTGGTAGCGTTGCAAATTGCAAATTATTTGAAAGATGAACTCTAAAATTTTATGAATGGAGAATGGAATTTCGAAAGGGTAGATTACGAGAAGTGGAATTTTCGAAAGAACGTAGGGTTTCGAAATTCTCTAACCATGGGTTTCGGAAAACTCTTGATGATATTAGGTATCAAATGAATATTAATATATGACTCAGAGGATGATATTAGTTAAGAAGTGAGTTTCGAAATTGAGAGTTCGAAACATAAGATAAATGAGAAAGTGGAAGTGGACATTTCGAAATCCTGTAATTGGGAGTTCGAAATTTTTAATTGAGAATCAACACTAGACTAACATTAAAAATGGTTAACACTTGACCCAAGTAACAACATTTGGTGCTTGTCAATATCACTTGGACATTATTATGTCGTAACAATGGGGTAAATACAAACTTGTCAAGATGGAAAACAAATCTAAGTTAAAATAATAATAATAATTCAGTCTAAGGATAAGCACACGATAATAATTCATTACAAGTCATACAAAACTTAGAAAAGTTTAGAAAGAAGTAGAAAGACGAAGAAAGGAGCTGCTCGAAACGAGCTCATAATTTAATTTGGAAGGGGTATGATTTTATGTTCTTTAAGTTCTTAAGTATCGATTGAGCATGTTAGGTATTATCAACCATGAAACTTTCATATGCATCTTCCAAAGAGGTTTTAAATTTTTAAATGATAGGAATACGTTTTGAAGTTCTAAAATATTTATCATATTCTTTAGAAAGGTTGCTTTGATCGAAGATTACTAGGATATTTGGAAGAAATAGTGTTTTTCATTTCGCGAATGAACAGTGAATTCGCGAAATGAACAGTAACTTACGCGAATGAACAGTGAATTCACGAAATGAACAGTAACTTTCGCGAATGAGCAGTGAATTCGCGAAATGAACACTAACTTTCGCGAAATGAACAGCGAATGAACAGTGTTTTCGCGAATTAACAGTAATTTGGAAAAAATATTAATAACAATAATAATCAAATGAAAAAAAAATGAATGCGTGAAAAATAAAAAAAAAAGATTGATGGTGAGACAGATTTCCGATATTTAACAGGACTTCACCAATTTAGCGGATTTCCAAAATTCCGAGTATTCCGCTGTTAGGGAAAATTAGGATACAGTTATACTGATTTAAATATAACTTCTCTCGGAGAAAGAGTCCAATATTTAATAATTAATAGATAGAAAGTTAAAACAAATAGAAATTTGATTATGTATAATATATAGCATGCATATCGTGACATATACATTATTTTTAGGATCTCATATTTATCGAAAATAATATATCTATAGGTTAGAATTCGGAAAAAGGCAAGGACAAAGTCGAGTGAGACTTTAACCCATACTGTGGGCATGACATACAACATGTGTTCTAATCTATGTGTTTTACATGAATTATTTGATCAATGATTTTATGACTTACGTGATATATGAAATTGATTTGATTTATTGGATGAAAGTGTGCTCAAATGTGATATACGCGAATGGTTATTATATGAAATATATGTTATATATGGTACAATGCATACGGATAATAATGAAAAGAGAAACCGTTATGACTGCTACGACATCGGACGACTTGATACACAGATATGGTTACATCCCTACAAATCGGAGGATTACAGAGTCGTGTACAGGCACACAAAATATAATGGTTACAGAGTCCCATGCACGGGCCCCTACGGGGTCGAAAGTACGAGTCTGGCAGGTTCATAACGGAAGTATAAAAAAATAAATGATCATATAGAATTGCATTGACCTACGGGTTCTAAGAATTGTCCTATGGACTACAGTTATGTGACAAACTTCGATGATTGGTTACGTGATTGTTATGTGATTTTATATGTTACATCACGAGTATTGTGAATCTACGGATTTTACGAACAATGGTATATTATATAGAAATGTCTATGGAAGTAAGAGAAGGAAGGAATTAATTATATGCTACAGCTTAAGTTATTTTATATATGATGGAATAACATGTTGCATTCATACTCTGAATAATTGTTTCCACAGTTGCTGTAGATATTTAGCAGGCAACCTAGAGTGCATCGTCATACGACAACATGGATTCAAGGTTAGCCGGCTACGCTCTCACCTATTCCCCTATGTTCATCGTGTGCATGTAGTATAAGACCTGTTAGCGACTTTTATGTGATGTAAAATAAATATGATATGTGCATATATATGTATAATATGCGTGAAAATGACTAGAACAGATGTACGCTCCCGTTTATGTATAAAGGCACGGTTGTAAAAAGGCGAAAAAACTTTTATGTGAAAAATATAATATCTGCGGAAATGAAGTGATAGAAAACGGGACGTTACAGGGCATGGATCTTGCTGTGAATTTCTCCATCGATAATCTAGTATGCTCGTCAGAACGGCTGGAAAGAGGAGCACCACGAAGTAAACTTCTCCAACGATAGTCGGTCTTATATTGGGAAACGAGAAGAAGAGCACGGCCTTGGGTTCGAATTCCATAACTGTGAAATTCTTCCAATCGATAATCTTTGAAACCTCTTTAGGGATTAACAGAAAAGGAGCACGGTATCGACCCGAGAACCAACAAGACGAACTTCGCCTTAGATAACCTCTGAGCCTCGTAGAGAAGCGGATCTTCAGCTTGAGCAAGTGTAGACAGATATGAAAAAAAAAAAGGATGAAAATGACAAAAGAAGATACGAAAAGAGAAATGCCAATGAAGTAGAAAGACTAAAGAATAGAAGACGAAGACTCTAAACCTATTTCCCAAATATCTTCCTTCCTTTCTAAGTCAGAGCCAAATTAAAATCCCTCAAAGTCCCTTTGACTCCAAATCAACGTTCTTTCGCTTAGGTGAAATGATTAAAAGCGTCTCGATCACAAGTAAATTGACTTAAAATTGCTTGTGTTGACTTGAGAGATATAAATATACAAATCCCAAGGTAAAAATAATTGAGCGCTAGAGCGAACCTAGTGAGAGTTGTCGAAACGGATCATTCTATGAACTTAGGACTTTAGTTTGTCGACATGACTTGACGGCATATGATCTTTTCACGTGCCTTGTGAAATTTTAGGCGTGACTTTGATCGAAACAAAATAATCTGACCCCATACTATTAACAATCTAATATACATAAATAAATAAAAATATATATAATATACATATTAATAAATATATATATATACATATATATATGTTTTCTATATTTTTAGCTTGTTTAATAAAAAATAATAATTAAAATTAATTAAGAAATCGCACATTTATTCATGCAAATTAATTTTGCATCTACTTTGAATTGTTAAAATGCGAATACTTGTTCTTACTCATACCCTCACGCAAAAATTAATTACATGCTTAGGGGACCATGTATCTGGACTAAACTGATTACTTGCGAGTTTTAATGATTGATTACTTGGATTGGTTTACGTGTTTTCATGATAAATCAATTAAGGTGCATTATTTAAGGGGGAGCATTTACAAAATATTATGCTTCAATCTCAAAATTTTTGATGATCTTTCTCTAAGTGTTGCAGAAAATTTCAATCTGATTTCCCTTTTACAACACACTTCAATGAGGAGGACTTCACGAATTTTTCACGAATTGGAGCGCACGGCATTGGTGTAAACATTCAGGGGAGCCTGATTAGAACAATTGCTTCCAAATTAACTCTACTTGACATCTTTGCTCTAAGTATTGCAGATTTTCAAAAATTCAACTATGGAGTCAGATGTTCCATTCAGAATTACAGGGAGTTAATTATATTAATTTTCATACATAGGGGGAGCAATTATGTGGTTTTTATTTGAAATAAAGGTTCAATGTGAAAAAGTAGAAACCTACAATCGAAAAACTGGATCGAAAAAGTAATTTTCGCTTCTAGTTTCTCGAGCGAAAATCTTGAAATGGCTTGTCCAATCGCGAACTCAACATGTCTAGTCAGTCATTAAGTAAAAGTAACCTTTTGCAGTCGAAATACTTTATCGCACGCAAAACCTAATCGCAAAATCAACAGTCTTCTCAGATTCTCCTCGCAAAACTTAAAAAGACGATTCTATTCTCACATAAATCTTACGATTTTTAACCCGAAATTGTCTTTTTTAGGTAGATCCACACTTATATGTTATTTGTGTTTGTTTAAACTCCATTTGCATCTGCATTTTTTAATTTTTCGCTTGTTTTTGTCAGATTTTCGATGACTTGAACTGCGAAAAACTCGCATGCTATCTTGCAGAGATGTAGACCTTTTATGTGTTTATCTGGGTTAAAATCTGCGTCTTAAGATAGTTTCGGTGTTTTCAAACAAACTGATAGTATAGTTTTTCGATTATCTGCGTTTTAGAGAAAGTTTCTGAATTTCGACCAAAACTGGGTTTGAATGCATGAAGCAGATGAAGAACTTTCTCGATCGCAAACAGCTTCAATTGCATTCCGATTCAATTGAGATATTATTTGTGTCGAAAAAGTTTTCGATCGCCAAATTTTGACTAGGTCGTTAAGATAGATGACAGAGGTTGAAAATCACCTACCATCGAAATATTTTAATTTGGAATTTATGCGCGCGAAAATGAAAGAGCGGAATAGATAAAATAGGTGCAATTCAATTTATACGAGCACAAAACTTATCATCGAAAACAGTAATTTCGATTTCATTTTATTCCGGTCATAAATTTTAACGGCGATAAAATTAACTTTTCGACGTTAAAATTTCTCGATCGTAAAATACGCAGCGATAATTTTGCCTCGAACGAAAATTTTCTCGGCAATTGACCTAGTGTCATGTTGACTAATATATCAATCGACAAATTTTGCAGGGAAAATCAATTTTTAAAATCGGAAAATTTTTTCGCTCAACAGAAACCAAGACGAAAATTTTATTCAAGCGCGGAAAATTTCTCGATTGTAAATTTACGCGGAATTCAATTTTCTTGATCGTAAATTTACTCGAAAAATTTTTTTCGAGTGTAAATTGCTCGGCTATAGTACCACACCTTAAGTTCAAACACTTAGAAAAAATTTCTCTAAGTCATTTCCACTGAAGCAGACCTTAGCGAATAAAATTTTCGATCGCAATATAGAACGGAGACTTGAATTCAAAATTAGCACTTAGGAAATAAAATATGATGTCTCAATTCTCGAACGTAAATGTCACGGAGTGAACAGTAACGTAAATGTCACGGAGTGAACAGTAGGTTTCTCGCGCAAAACACTTAGAAAATTTTCGATAAATCTCTCATGTACTCTATATGTGACTCTCGAAAATTGCACTACACACCAACTACATCTCTTCACATCCGTATATCCTATGTACAAAATTAAGATTTCAATACTATCAATCGGGAAATAAAACCGTTTGACTATTATAGTTTGATATGATATATTTCGACTTCAAAGTTAAAATCGAACTAATCTTTCCTATTTCTTATCCTTTCAGATGGATCACTACCCTGCTTACAACTTGTTAGGTCCATCGCAAAACTTAAGAATCTCGGTCTTCAGCATCAACCTGTTCTTCTTTGCTATTGGATTGTGGTAGGTGATGCTTAGGACTGAGCTGATGTGCACGTGATTGTTGGGAAGCCCTTCGATCTCAGGTCCTTTGTTGAGTGGAGCGGTCATGTTGACCTTCTTCATATTGCTCTCCAGAGCCATCTGAAGATCGTGTGCGGCATAGTACTTGACTTGGCGCATCATGAACCGGTAGAGCCCTTCGAGTCCTTCGAGGCCTTCTTGGGATAACTCGCTCGTAGTCTTCACCTTCCTAAAGCTCGTCGTCTTCTATGATTATGAGATCTATGGACGCTTGTTGTAGAAAGCGCCGAACGTCGTGAAGCCGTTGTCTTTGATGCTCCTCGGGCATGGAGTGGGTCATCCATTGTCCTTCGAAGATGTACTTGTCTAGAGCTTCGTGTGGATTGACACCATGTCTAGAGGGTCCCGGTTGGTCTGGAGCGGCTAAGGGAGTAGCTTGGGTAGCTGCTAGAGCTACAAGCATTGCAGCACTTGCTTCTTCTTCCGGAAGCAAGGGGCTTGAGTAGATCGGTGGTGTGGGTGGAGGCGTCCTGAGGTGAAAGGTTGGTGGTTGGATGTGGGCGGTGCGGTGCGTGGTGTGGGTAGTTTGGGCTTGGTGGGTGGTTTGTGTTTGGGTTCGGTGGGTTTGTGTTTGGGTATGGTGGGTTTGTGTTTGGGTTTCACCAGCTCCAGCGCTTGTCTGCGTGGCGCCCGAGCCTTGTCCTTGGCCACTTGATGATGTTCTAGGCCTCTTCTCCCCCTCATGAGGGTCCTGATCGCCAGGATCGTCATGTCTGCGCCGTGAGTGGAGCTTTGGCCTCGGCAGGTGTCAGTCGATGGCTCAGGATAGTCCACCAATCGCCTATAAAGGTATTCTTCTTGCGGCGATCGGATGGAAAGGCCTATCAGACGGGCAAGGAGAATGTCATGGAGCTCGGTGATGGGGATTGTGTATGGGTTGATGAGGATGGAGGAAGTGGCTAGAGGGTCGGTGGGTGTGGGTTGTGGAGGTGTGGGGTTGGTTCGTGACGAAGGGCCTTCAGAGGCAGGTGCTTTCCCGGTATCTCTTCGGGATGCCTCGAGTGCGTGGAGTACTCTCTCTGTGACCTTTTCTTCCATTGACTGTACAGCGGCGGAGAGAGCGGTCTGGAATTGTTCTGTCGTCACGAAAGGTGTGGACGCTCCGTAGATGGACTAGGACGACTGGCGTCGCCTGTTATCAACCCTTGAGTAGACACCGACTCTGTGGGTTGGCTCACAGTCACTTGAGGTTGTGACTGTATGAGACTTCCACCCAATCCTCGAGTCGAATCCTGAGGATTCGTCTCTATGGGTGTTGTTGCAGGCTCGGGTTGCGCTTGGGAACCAGATACCGGTAGTGGTTGTTGCGGCTCAAGATTGAGCGAAGAGGTGCCGACAACACTTGAAAAAGTGAGCAGCGTGGTATCTGGTGTGATGGTGACGGCGGGGAAGAGAGACTCCATTTGTATACTAAGTCGTCTGGGAGTCCGTCTTATCAGACTAATCTCCTCATCTGACTCCGTATCGGATGGTGTAGCTGTGTGAGGAGTGGGATCACGTTCAACATCCCCTAGAGCCTGGTCCGGCACCAGTGGAAGCGAGCTTTGCCCAATTTCTGTCTCGGGCTGTGCTTCTTGTAGAAGAACCTCCTCAATGGTTTCTTCGAGCACGCCTACATGTACGGGCTCTTCCACTTGCAATTCGAGGTCAGGAGCCTCGAGTTCCATTTCCGTAGCCACGACGTCTATCAGCGTATCATCGACGTCGGGCATTGGCTCTTCGACCAATGGTGGCTCCTGAGCTAGCTCCTGAGCGACATCATCAATCATCGCATCCTCAGGGCTTAGCTGTTGTTGTTGTTGTGGAGGGCTCATGTGTACATCTGCCGGGGGCCCCCTAATCATTTCCTCGGTGAAGTGATGTTCCCGGCAGTATCTCTGATATTCAGCTCCTGCGGGGTCAGCGAGCCGAAGAAGGTTGAGAGATATGGCCATTGAAGGCTGTGTAAGGTCCACCAGCCTTGGGTTGTGGAAGAATTTGAGCCGGGGCGGCTGATAGGTTCCTCCCGGTGGCAGGCGAGGAATGTTCTTTGCGTACATCTCCATGTGTTGGCGGATGATGACGGAGAACCATCTCGCGTACGGCACGTTCTTGGACCGCTTGTTCTCCTTTTGTCTGATCTGTTCTGCAAGGTCATTCCAGATCAGCTGGGCGAAATCGCAATTTCGCGAGAACACGACTCCGTGAACAATCCGGAGGATGTGGCCGTTGCCCTTGTCGAAGCCGGTGTGCTTCGGGGATAGACACTTGTTCACTATCCCGAACAGTGTCTTCCATGGGTGCGGGATACCGTTGCTCTGAACCTGAGCGAGCTTGGTGAGCGGCGGACGGTAACCCATTTGAAGGAAATCAGCCACCAGTTCTTCATCTGATGGGAAGGGGGTCGTAGTTTTGGCTGTGAGGGAGGTCAAGTAGAGTTCTGAACTCGTTCTTGCCCATGCAGATGTGCCTCGTCCCTACAACCGTCGTGAAATGGTATGCCCCGTCCAAAATGAGGCTCTTGATCATCCCCCAAAACTGCTGGAGGTAGACCATCGGCACTGATGCCGTCACTGTAAGTGCATGCCATAGTGGATGGCCTTACATAATGGACACGATTATGTCGTCTGGACACCGGAAGGTGGTCAGGTCCAATTGGAAGTTCGTGTCGTGGACGTTGAGATATAATGTCTTCTCGTATATGTGGTTATACGTAGGAAGCGCTCCATCTGAAAAATAAGAGATATAAAAGTTCATTAGTTCATAATTTTGATTTCAGTCGAAAATTGATATAGTTTCATCAAACTATAATCTTGTAACAAGTGATAACATGTTCGATGAATTTTGAATTGTAATCATATCAAATGCATAGTATATGCTCAATTTTGAAAAATCGTAATGGCATGAATGTAATTTCGAATGAAGTATAAATCGCGTGAAAAATAGTTCGAAATTTTCCTAAGTGTTGAATCATGAAAAAGGACACTGTTCATGCAGAGAAAATTTTCGCTCGATAAAATTGATTTTGAAAATGATTTCCTATGCATTGATTTCAATTGTAATGACTCAGTTCGATTTTTCGATCGAGAAAATTTTATATGCAAAGGTCCGCTACAGAGTAAAAGACTTAGTAAAAGTTTCTAAGTATTGAAGTTGAAATCGAGACTGTAGTCGACCTATTTTACGATCAAGAAAAATTCCTTGTAAATTTACGATCGAGAAATTATTTCTCAGGTAAATTTACTATCGAGAAATTTTCCTCGATTGAATAAAATTTTCGATTTGAAATTTGTCGAGCGGAATGTGATTTTTGATTGTAAGTAAAATAATTTTCGCTGCGATATAATTTTATCGAGAAATTAGTCAACGAAAGACTAAGTCAATCGTCGAGAAATTTTCCAATCAATTAGATCCCAAGCGGCGAATTTTGCGATCGAAAAATTACGTGTTCTTGATGAAGCCCTGAGGACCTTTGTACTTCTCCACATATAGCTGATAAAGACGGTACACTTCATCGGCGGGAGGTACGGTAGGTCGCTCTCGCTCAGTTCCTCTCGGGTCCTGTCCACTCGATCAATGATGTAGTGAGGTGTTGGAAGTCCTCCTTTGTCAAAGTAGACGCTGAGTAGTTGGCTTATTGGGGAGAGACTCTTATAATGGCTCTTGGCTTGTGTCTTAGTCATCCCCAGCCTAACATCAGGTCCTAGTTTGGTCAGCATCCAGAGGTAGGTCATCCTCTTCTACTGATCCCAATGAGAGATCCCTCTCAGCTCGAACTCATTTGGCTTTTTCACTCTGTCCGGAGACCTCCAAATATTCTCACGAACTTCTTCGAGGAAGGGAATTTCAATTTGAATGTTTTCCCATGGCGTGTCGATCCGGACGGTCCCTGGCGTTAGGCTTGGAGAGGGAACCGCCTGTTGAGCTATTAACTCTGGTAGCCTTGAGATAACTCGCTCGTAGTCTTCACCTTCCTGAAGCTCGTCGTCTTCTATGATTACGAGATCTATGGACGCTTGTTGTAGAAAGCGCCGAACGTCGTGAAGCCATTGTCTTTGATGCTCCTCGGGCATGGAGTGGGTCATCCACTTTCCTTCGAAGATGTACTTGTCTAGAGCTTCGTGTGGATTGACACCATGTCCAGAGGGTCCCGGTTGGTCTGGAGCGGCTGAGGGAGTAGCTTGGGTAGCTGCTAGAGCTACAAGCATTGCTGCACTTGCTTCTTCTTCCGGAAGCAAGGGGCTTGAGTAGATCGGTGGTGTGGGCGGAGGCGTCCTGAGGTGAAAGGCTGGTGGTTCGATGTGGGCGGTGCGGTGCGTGGTGTGGGTAGTTTGGGCTTGGTGGGTGGTTTGTGTTTGGGTTCGGTGGGTTTGTGTTTGGGTATGGTGGGTTTGTGTTTGGGTTTCACCAGCTCCAGCGCTTGTCTGCGTGGCGCCCGAGCCTTGTCCTTGGCCACTTGATGATGTCCTAGGCCTCTTCTCCCCCTCATGAGGGTCCTGATCGTCAGGATCGTCATGTCTACGCCGTGAGTGGGAGCTTTGGCCTCGACAGGTGTCAGTCGGTGGCTCAGGATGGTCCACCAATCGCCTATAAAGGGATTCTTCTTGCGGCGATCGGATGGAAAGGCCTATCAGACGGGCAAGGAGAATGTCATGGAGCTCGGTGATGGGATTGTGTATGGGTTGATGAGGATGGAGGAAGTGGCTAGAGGGTCGGTGGGTGTGGGTTGTGGAGGTGTGGGGTTGGTTCGTGACGAAGGGCCTTCAGAGGCAGGTGCTTTTCCGGTATCTCTTCGGGATGCCTCGAGTGCATGGAGTACTCTCTCTGTGATCTTTTCTTCCATTGACTGTACAGCGGCAGAGAGAGCGGCCTGGAACTGTTCTGTCGTCACGAAGGGTGTGGACGCCTCCGTAGATGGACCAGGACGACTGGCGTCGCCTGTTATCAACCCTTGAGTAGACACCGACTCTGTGGGTTGGCTCACAGTCACTTGAGGTTGTGACTGTATGAGACTTCCACCCAATCCTCGAGTCGAATCCTGAGGATTCGTCTCTATGGGTGTTGTTGCGGGCTCGGGTTGCGCCTGGGAACCAGATACCGGTAGTGGTTGTTGCGGCTCAAGATTGACCGAAGAGGTACCGACAACACTTGAAAAAGTGAGCAGCGTGGTATCTGGTGTGATGGTGACGGCGGGGAAGAGGGACTCCATTTGTATACTAAGTCGTCTGGGAGTCCGTCTTATCAGGCTAATCTCCTCATCTGACTCCGTGTCGGATGGTGTAGCTGTGTGAGGAGTGGGATCATCTGGCACCAGTGGAAGCAAGCCTCGAGTTCCATTTCCGTAGCCACGACGTCTATCAGCGTATCATCGACGTCGGGCATTGGCTCTTCGACCAATGGTGGCTCCTGAGCTAGCTCCTGAGCGACATCATCAATCATCGCGTCCTCAAGGCTTAGCTGTTGTTGTTGTTGTGGAGGGCTAGCTCCAAGCACTGTCGGGGGCCCTCGAATCATTTCCTCGGTGAGATTTCTGTCCCGACAGTATAGCTGGGTAGACGTCTTCGTTGGGGTCCGCGAGACGAAGGAGCTCGAATGGGATCGGCATCGACGGTTGGTCCAGGTCCGTGAGCCGTGGGTTGTGAAAGAACTTGAGCCTTGGTGGTTGGTAATTTCCGCCAGGAGGCAGAGTAGGGATGGTCTGGTGCAGCGCCATGATCTCCCTGATGATAATGCTGAACCACCGAGCATAAGGCACGTTCTTCGATCGCCGGTTCTCCTTTTGCCGAATCCGGTCCGCGAGGTCGTTCCAGATCAGCTGAGTTTAGTCGTAATTTCTCGCGAAGGCGATGCCGTGGAAGATCCTCAAAATGTTGTTGTTGCCCTTATCAAATCCTGCGTGCTTGGGCGACAGACACTTATTCACTATTCCGAATAGTGTCTTCCACGGGTGTGGGATTCTGCTGCTCTGGACCTGAGCTAATCTTGTGAGCGGCGGTTGGTATCCCATGTGCAAAAAGTCTTGAATCATCTCAGCATCGGATGGGAGCGGGTCGTAATTATTGCTGTGGGGCAAGTCCAGTAACATGCCGAACTGGTTCTTGTCCATGCTTATATGCCGCGTCCCGATCCTTGTCGAGAACCTGAAAGCTCCATTGTCCACTTCTCCTTGTATGCAGCCCCAGAACTGCTGGAGATATACCATCGGCACTGATGCGGTGGCCGTTAACGCATGCCAGATGGGGTGACCTCTCAGGATAGAGACAATAATCTCGTCCGGGCACCGAAAGGTGCTCAGATCGAGCTGAAAATTTGTATCCTGACCTTCAGATACAGGTTGTGGTCGTATATGTGATTATATCTTGGATAGCGATCCATCTGAAAAATAAGATATATAAAAGTTTATTAGTTCAATTTTATTTCAGTCGAAGTATGAATAAATTTCATCAAACTATAGTAATATCACAAGTAATAGCATGTTCGATGAATTTTGAATTGAAATCATATCAAATGCATAGTATATGCTCAATTTTGAAAAATCGTAATGGCATGAATGTAATTTCGAATGAAGTATAAATCGCGTGAAAATAGTTCGAAATTTTTCTAAAGTGTTGAATCGTGAAAAAGGACACTGTTCATGCCGAGAAAATTTTCGCTCGATAAAATTGATTTTGAAAATGATTTCCTCCTATGCATTGATTTCAATTGTAATGACTCAGTTCGATTTTTCGATCGAGAAAGTTTTATATGCAAAATTCCTCTGCAGAGTAAAAGACTTAGTAAAATTTTCAAAGTATTGAAGTTGAAATCGAGACTGTAGTCGACCTATTTTACGATCGAGAAAAATTCCGTGTAAATTTACGATCGAGAAATTATTTCTCAGGTAAATTTACTATCGAGAAATTTTCCTCGATTGAATAAAATTTTCGATTTGAAATTTGTCGAGCGGAATGTGATTTTCGATTGTAAGTAAAATAATTTTCGCTGTGATATAATTTTATCGAGAAATTAGTCAACGAAAGACTAAGTCAATCGTTGAGAAATTTCCAATCAATTAGATCCCAAGCGGCGAATTTTGCGATCGAAAAATTACGTGTTGAAAAATTAATTTCTCGCTGCTAAATTTTTGCGATCAAATTGAAATGAATCGAAAATTTCTATTTTGCGATAGTAAGTTTTACGCTCGATAAAATTTGCATCTAAATTGTCTAATCAGTGCGTATTTTTTTCGCTCATAAAAATCCTTATTAGATTTCTCGATGGTAAGTAATTTTTTTTCGGTCAAAATCTTCTATCGTGGCGACTAAATCAGAATTTTACCGATCGAAAAACTAATTCGACACAAACAGTATCTCAATTAAATCGGAATTCAATTAAGAGTGTTTGCGATCGACAAAGTTCTTCGATGGCTTTAAAAATTCAAATACCCAGTTTCATCAAAACTCAGATTACAGTCGAAGATGCAGATTTTCCGATGATCCATTCTACCAGATTCATAGAGAATATCGAAACTATCTTAAGTGCAGGCATTAAACTCAGATAAAGTTCAAAATCAAGCCTAAAACACTAGGAAATATATACGATTTTCACAGTTTTGAAGAACAGTTGAGAAACTAACATAAATCATGCAAAAAAACAACAAAATGCAGATGCTAACGAAGTTAAATCACACGCAAATGGCAACAGGTTCTCATTTCTACCTTAAACACACAATTTCGTGTTGAAAATCGAAAGATTTTTGAGAAATTTGAACTGTCTGTGAAAGTTTTTCGAGAGAGAAATTTTTGCGATTTAGGGTTGCGTGAGAAAAAGTTTTTCGACTGACATAAAAGTGAACTTTTATTTACTCGCTGTAAGTCGATGATGGGTTTACGATTTGACATTTTGCAATTCAATGGAACAGGCCCATTACTATTTGCGCTCGAGAATTTTCGATTCGAAAATTGCTCTTTAATTCAATTTTCTCGATCGCAAATTATCGCGGCTTATCAAAATCGTTCCCAACACTGTTTACGATCGAGAAACTTATGATCGTCAATTAAGTCTGCTATCTAGTTTCTCGATAGTAAGTACTTCTAAAAGTTTTCAGATTGACCCCTATTTCAAAATAAAACCCTTTGTAAGACTCCCCCTTAGTATTTAAAATAAATGCAATTAACTCCCTGTATTTTCCGTGTACTAACGTCTAGCTCCCCTGGCAGAAATTTAAAAATCTGTACCACTTAGAGATAAGCGTTAGAAATAATGGAGTTAATCAACAATTATTTTTGCAGTTTTATCTTTGAAATATTTGGTCTTGTGTCTAGCTCCTCTCTTTGTAGTGTCGACGTCTCGCTCTTTAATTTTGAAAGATCTGAAATACTCAGAGAAACGTCAAAAATATTTGGAGCTAATCTACAAGTCTTATACTTGCTCCCCCTCAAATGATGCACAGGAATTGACTAATTATGCAAGCATATGAAATCAATTCAAGTCACGAGCACACAAATTTACCAAGTAAGCATGTATACATGGTCCCAGAAAACATGTACTTTAAAGTTTTGTGTGAGGGTAGAAGCAATGGGAAATGTATCGCATTTAAACAATTCAGTACCAATGCAATCTATAATTGCATTTAGAATGTGCGATACACTAAAGAAATTCGCATTTTTTCAATTCAACGCATATGAAACATAATATTTCATGTCAAAATGTGCGAATTTTATTATTTATTATTTATTATTATTATTATGTATATATATATATATTTTTTTTTCGTATATTTGTTTTTTATTTATGGGGTCAGATTATTTTGCTTCGATCAATCGTCACGCCTAAAATTTTTACGAGACATTTGAAAGAAGAAAATGCCGTCAAGTTATGTCGTCAAACTAAAGTCCTAAGTCCATAGACTGGTCCATTTCGACAACTCTCAACAGGTTCGCTCTTGCTCTCAATGAGCTATCTTGGGATTTTTATATTTTTATCACTCAAGTCAACACAACAATTTTAAGTCAATTTACCTGTGATCGAGGCATTTTTAATCATTTCACCTAAGCGAGAGACCGTCTATGTGGAATCAAAGGGTTATAATTTGGCTAGGGCTTAGAACGGAATGAATTTAAAGGAAATGAGCTTATCTCTTCACCGTCTTCCAATCCTACGTCCGTCTCCCCTTTTTTCGGCGTCTTTCTTCTTTTCAATCCTTTCTCCTCTTTTTCTTTTAAGAACTATCCCTTTTATGTTATGCTCAAGCTGAAGCTCCGCTTCTCCATGAGGCTCTAGGAGATTATCGTAGGCGAAGTTCTTCTTGTTGGTTCTCGGGCCGATACTGAGCTCCTCTTCTCTTAATCCCTATTGAGGTTTCAGAGATTATCAATTTGGAGAAGTTCTCGGTTATGGAATTCGTACCCGAGGCTGCACTCCTCTTCTCGTTTCCCGATATAAGACCGGATTATCGTTGGAGAAGTTCACTTCGTGGTGCTCCTCTTCCAGCCGTTCTGACGAGCGTACGAGATTATCATTGGAGAAGTTCACAGCAGGATCCATGCCACTTTCTACAAGGTAGTCGGAAGGCCGGTTCCTTTGGTCTGTTTTTGCGCGTTGAGCAATGCCTTCTTTTGTCATCATCTTACTTTTTCTTTTGTTATCTCCCCCTCCTTTTCTCGTTTGAACAACCATTCGAAGTGTATAAAGTTCGGTTGAAGGCTGAGAATAGGTTTTTAATGAATAAAAGGACGTCGGAGAAGGCTCAAAGTGGATGACTAAGGGCTAACGTGGGGAAATTTATATAAGGCCGAATGAGGAATAACCTAAACTCCCTTATCATTTTCCTAACGATCTAACGCAAGATGAGTATGAAGCCAAGTATCACTAGTTAAGACAAGCAATTGATGTGTGACTCACTCGAGAACTAGATCCAAAGAAAGAAAAAAATAACAAGGCTTGAATCCTCACATTTATAGTGGCTTTGTGTCTAGTGGAGCAACCTAATGACCTTTAGACACAAGAATGCGACTTAGACTGACAAAATTAAGCAATTAAATCGATCGCATGTCGGGGTAAAATTCTAAGTGACTTTAGATCAAAGCATCCTAAAGGATTTCGTCATACCCCTTTATATATAGAAATATATATGTTATTATTATTATTTTATATTTATTTTTATCACGCAAGATAAGAACCAATAAGCATAGAAAACACATAGAATAGAGCATGTGATAGCACAGAAGATCAGGTAATGCACATATTACGGAAGATTCAACATGCCTAATTTTCCGACAAGGAATTGAAATCGTTTCTCATCCAAAGCCTTGGTGAAAATGTCGGCTAGTTGAAACTCCGTGTTCACAAAGTACATCTCTATCGTGCCTTTTTCTACGTGATCTTTGATAATATGATATTTAATGTCTATGTGTTTTGTGCGTGAATGATGAACAGGATTGCAAGTAATGGCGACTGCACTCTGACTATCACTATATATGGGTATATTATTTAGATTGTACCCATAGTCGCGAAGCTGTATTCGCATCCACAGCATCTGTGAGCAACAGCTGGCAGCAGCTACGTATTCTGCTTCGGCCGTCGAAGTTGACACACAGTTCTGCTTTTTGGATGACCAGCAAACCAGCTTTTCGCCTAAAAATTAAGCGCCACCGGATGTGCTTTTCCTGTCCATTCGGAAACCCTGCATAGTCAGCGTCAGTGTAGCCGATAAGTTTAAAATTAGTACCCTTTGGATACCATAGGCCAAGGGTAGAGGTGCCCTTAAGGTAGCGTAAAATTCTTTTTGACCGCGAGCATATGGGATTCTTTGGGATCGGCTTGAAAACGGGCACACAAGCACGTGGCAAACATCATGTCCGGCCGGCTCGAAGTAAGGTAGAGAAGAGGTCCAATGATACTGCGATACAGTGTGATGTCTACCGACTTGCCAGAGGGATCGGCATCCAACTTGCAGCTTGGTGACATAGGAGTGCTGAGAGCCTTGCTCTGGTCTTGATGAAATTTCTTCAGAATATCCTTGATGTATTTTGTCTGACTGATGAAAATTCCATTATTGAGCTGCCTGAGTTGGAGTCCTAAGAAAATTGCATCTCTCCCATGTGACTCATCTCGAATTTGCTCTTCATGAGATCTCAAAACTTCTTGCAGAGCCGAGGATTTGTTGATCCGAAGATGATGTCGTCGACGTATACTTGGACGACCATCAGATCTTTGTCATGCCATTTAATGAAGAGGGTTGTGTCTATCGTTCCTCGTATGAATCCAGACTTCACGAGGAAATCACTCAGGACATCGTACCAAGCACGTGGGGCTTGTTTTAGTCCATAGAGAGCTTTGTCCAAGTGATAGACATGATCGGGATGTTCTTGATCAACGAACCTTCCGGCTGAGCGACGTAAACTTCTTCTTTTAACACGCCGTTGAGAAAGGCGGTTTTAACATCCATCTGATAGACTTTGAAGTCTTTGTGAGCCGCATAAGCCAGCAGGAAGCGGATAGCTTCGATACGGGCAACAGGAGCATAAGTCTCGTCGTAGTCGATGCCTTCCTGTTGATTGTATCCCTTAGCAACTAGCCTTGCTTTGTTCCGGATCACTTCACCATCTTCATTTTTCTTATTCTTGAAAACCCATTTAGTTCCGACCACTGTTTTCCAATGTGGACGGGGTACCAAGGTGCACACTTGAAGACGTTCGAATTGATTGATTTCCTCTTGCATTGCAAATTGTCCAATCCAGGTCTCGAAGTGCGTCTGCTACTTTGGTAGGCTCGTTTTGGCTCAGGAAGCAACTGAAAAGACTGTGTTGACGACGTGTCCTCACACCAACTGAGGGATCGCCAATTATCTGATCAACCGAGTGGCCTCTCGTCCACTTGTGCTCATGAGGCAAGGCTGAAGTCGATGCGTCAGCCATCTGTGGATCTAGATTGCCTACAGTCTCAGATTGTTCATTTGTCTGAGGAAGTTCCAATACTGCACTTGGATTGATCGTCTCAGATGATACTTCCTCGATGACCACTGTAGGTTCTTCGGTGTTCTGTGGCAATTCTGAATCGGGTGGGGTAGAGGTGTGAGATGAACTTGGTACGTCGGTCTCGTTCGGTAGATAATCCATTGTTGGGTGTAGGCGTGTAGTATGACTGATAATACCGGTTCGAAGAGAGAATCCAAGTCGTCTATTGCAAGTCTCGTTGCTTCGTCTGACACTGATCCTGAAGTTGTTGCCATCTTCTGTTGGTTTTGTGCCACACCAGTGATTACGGGTTCTGAAATGTTGTCTTCATAAGCCAACGGGTTAGGCACGGGTCCTGGACTGAATTGACCAGAAGCCATATCTGCCACTTCGTGGAAAGTGACATTATAGCTTTCCTTAATAGTTCGATTGGACTTGATGTATACTCGGTATGCTTTTAATGTTGAAGAATACCCGACAAATGTAGCTTCGAATGCTTTAGGATCGAACTTTGCACGTTGCTCTCGGTCGTTCGCCACAAAGCACTTGCATCCGAAGACTTTAAGGAAAGAGATGTTGGGCACTCTATTATTCACAATCTCATACGGAGTCTTGTTGAACCGTTTGTGAACCACCGTCCTGTTTTGAGTAAAACAAGCGGTATTGACTGCTTCAGCCCATAGAAAATGTGGAAGTTCCGATTGGATCAGCATTGTACGAGCGGCTTCCACTAGTGTTCGATTTTTCCTTTCAACGACCCCATTTTGTTGAGGTGTTTTGGCGGCTGAAAATTGTTGACTTATTCCAAGTTTCTGATAAATCTCACTGAGGTGATTGTTCTTGAACTCAGTGCCGTTGTCTGTTCGAACAACTTGAATAGTCTGTTGCAGCAGACTTTGAGTTGTGTTCACAAAATTGATAATCAAGTCACCAGTCTCATCTTTCGTTCGGAGGAACTTAGTCCACGTGTAGCGAGAATAGTCATCCACAATCACTAGGACATACTTTCTTCCATTGATACTCTGAGTCTGCATCGGACCACATAGATCCATGTGAATTAGTTCCAATGGTCGAGAAGTAGATGCAATTTGCTTGACGTGATGAGATGCTCGCTTCATTTTTCTTAATTAACATGCCGAACAGTGATGCTCCCTTTGTAGTTGTATAGTTGGAAGACCGTGAACCAACTTTTTCGTAGAAAGACGTTGGAGAGCTTTCATGTTTAGATGAGACAGTCGTTGATGCCATAAGCTGTTCCTCTGTAAATCAGTCTGAAAAATGAGGCATACAGCTGTCGAGGGCCGCACAGACGTCAGGTTGATCATGTAAAGATTGGATCTCCGAAGTCCTTGAAGGAGTTCTGTGTCCTGACTATCCACAATTCTGCACCGGTCAGCATGGAAGACCACCTGGAAGCCTTTGTCACAGAATTGGCCTATGCTGAACAAGTTATGGCGGAGGTCGACGTACGAGACATCTTTAATGGTCAGATTCTTCAGAATGATATCCCCAAGTCCTAGAATCGGGGCTGAATCGTTGTTCCCAAATCTGACTTTGCCGTTTGGTCGGTCTTTGTAGTTGCTCAGCAGCTCTTGACTACCAGTCATGTGTGTGGAGCAACCAGATTCGAGGTACCACACATGATGGATCTGCAAAAACAATTTAGAGAGCTTTAGGTACCCACTTAAACATGGGTCCTCTCGGATTAGCAGATTTAGTTTTGGGTTCAGATATGACTCCTAATCTATTTTTGGAAGAGTCTTAATAACCCATTGCACTTTTGAAAAAGTGGGTTTGGGTTTTGCCTCTATAGGAGACTTGGCCCTTTTGGCTTTTGTCGTCCTAGGCGGAGATTTAGGAACCCATTTGGGTTGAACCTTACAGGGAAGGTTAATTTCAGCACGTACAAATGCTTTGGAGGGTTTGACTGAGGAAAAGATATTTTCTTGTGATAGTCTCCTAAGGTGCTTGGGGGATTTAATTTCTACGGGATACCTTAGGTGAGTACAATCATGTATGGCGCCATAAGCTTTCTTTATGGCTGGATCTTGTTTCCTACGAGTCTTCCTTGTGACATTTATTTCAGAATGATTAATTTTTGACGTAGAGCCTATTTCGAAGTTGGAGCTTCTAAAGGTGATCGGCTGAAGTGAATAAGTAGAAGCAATTATCTTAAAAGTGGAAATAGCTCTTTTATTTCTACGAGTGTCTTTTATTGTAACAGAAGGAGTAGCATGCTCAGAAACATTTAAGTCTAATGGCTCCTTCTTTATCTTAGTGCTAGACACTCTCGCCTTTGTTTTTAGTGCTGACGCTACGCTCCCTGTAGACGTAGGTAAAGTGAAATTAGTCATAGCACTCTTATCAGAATTATTTTTACAATATTTATCTTTCAAAGGCGATTTTTCATTTTTCACGCTTTTTGTAATAGCGTGAGAGGTAGTTTGGGGGGACGAGGAAGCCTTGAGATTTTCCATCTCCTTAAAGAATTTTTCTTTTCAGCTTCGAAATTCTCTCTTCTTTTTCTAACTTTGCCTGTGACTCCTCTATCTGTTTAATGATAGGGGGTTTGTAGAGAGAATTTTTATAATTAATGGTCTTAAGTTCCTCGTGGTATGTTCGAGAATCAGGAGGTAGAATTTGAACTAAATTGCATACAGGTGTTAGAGTTTCTTTCCTATTTTTGTCCCTTTCATTTAGTTCTTTGTAGTCAAAGGGGATTTCTGGACCATGTGGACCTTGTCTAATGGATGAATCGAAAGTATTTTCATAAGACGATTCAGTAAAATCTCTAAGAGAGGTTATTCCTAAGCGCATGTGTTTAACATCATATATTTCTTTCTTTTGTAAAACACACGGGTTAGTGAAACATATGCCTTCTATAGGATTATAGAACTCTATATCCTTGGGCTTGTTCAAAAATATCGTCTGTTCGGACTGTCCCCTACGCGTAACTATATCGTCCAATTTCTTTACTTTTGCATATAGTTTCTTGCGTTCCTCACCTAGGAGAGCGTAATTATTTTCCACGGTTAGTTTCGCGGCTTGACAGGCATCAAAATCCTTACTAAGCTCACTAATCTTAGCATTCGATGTTTCTAATTGAGCTTTATCCTACAATTTAAAATGGCTTTCTCGTTGAGATTTCTAACCAAGCAATTGTAGTTATTTGCTAGCCTATCTTCTAATTCCTTAATCTTTTCGCTCTGTTGTCCTAGTTGAGGTTGACTAGTCTCTCTAGAATGGAGGCTCCTGGTAAGTTCATCTATTTTTGCACTAGAGCTCATAAGTTCTTGTTCGAGACTATCTATCTTCTCCTGAGCTCTCTCAAGTTCGTTCTCTACTTCCTTTATACTTTTCTGCTCATGTTTCATGTTAGCATATTGCTTTTGATATGATTCTAACATGGTCAATAATGTGGAAGGAGTGACTACCTCATTTGAAGACGTGGATGCATTGTCGTCGTCCGTACGAGTGGATGTTTCGGCGTCCAATTCGTTGTCGAGACGGGCCATGAGGGCTAAGTTCTCTTCTTCAGAGCTCGACGTGTCCTCGAGCCATTGGTCCTGTTCGGCCATGAGAGCTACTCCAGCTTCTTTCTGTTTTGTCAATTGAAGCTTCCTGGAGTAGTTGTTTGCATCTCTTTTCTTCGGGAGAGTGCACTCTCTGGCGAAGTGACCTGCTTTGCCACAGTTAAAACATTTGTTAGTCTATTTGGGATTCTTGACCTCGGAACTCTCCGGAGCACGTTCTTTGTTCTTGGAGCTTGTAGTCCGAAGTTTATTGGCTGAGGTTGAAGACTTCTTCTTGAAGTACTTCTTGCTCATCATTTGTCCAATAAGAGCTAACTGTTTTCCAAGGGCTTTCATGTTCGGCTCGATGTCGGAGTCCGATTCCTCTTCCGACTCTGATGATGAAGGTGGCCTAACGATCTTATCCTTTCTTGATCTTGTGCTCCTCTTCTCCGAGACTAAGGCAACCGTGTCATCGGTTTGTTTGCCTTTCTGCTCTTTGGTGATCTCGCGGATATCCTCCTCATGCTGAGCGAGATTGTCGAACACGGCATGGACATCCAACTCCTCTAGATCTTTGTTTTGTCGTATTTGAGTGGATATTTTCTTCCATTCCGTGGGCAGAGAGGATAGTAATCTTATGTTTGTCTCCATGTTTGTCTTCGTTATTTCTATCTTCCTCATTTCATTGAGAAGAGTGAGGTATCGTTGGTAGATCTCGTTTAGACTCTCCTCCGGCTTTGCTTTGAATGAGTCGTAAGCAGTGAGAATATTCGCCTTCTTGGCTTTTATGCCAACTTCCGTCCTTTGCATCATCCTATGCAGCTCATCCCACATCCCTTTGGCCGATGTAAGGCTGTCGATTTGTCTGTATATATCGTTGGGGATGCCCTGCATAAGGGTATTCATGGCTACTAGATCAGCCTTAGCTCGAGCTCTTTCCTCCAGAGAGTATTCTCTAGGCTCCTTTAGTCGCCTAGAAGCTGGAATTGCTGGAGTAGCTGTTTCGTCCCCGGGTACATGAACCCAGAACTGTGTCGGTCCCTCTTTAAGGGACTTCAGTAGATTTTCGGCTTGATCCTTTAGAGCAATGAAATTCAGAAAGCGGCTTCTCCACACTGTGTATTCGCCTCTTTGCAAGATCGGCGGACGGTTGTCATTTCCGAGTGAGTATGCATCCATGTTTGTATTGTAGTCGAGTTGTTGAAGGATCTTCGTTAATTGTTTTGAAGGTTGAAGATGATGTAATGTGCTTCACAAGTGACAAAAGTCGTTAGTAGCGTTTGATTCGAAAATTAGATCGAGAATTATTTTCGATTCAATCTTAAAGTTTGATCGAAATTAATTCCGTCGGGATAGTGTACTGAGTACTGTTCTCGTGCGAGAAATTTTGTCAGCGAGATATTTTACGAGCGAGATAAATTGCTCAAAATCATTCGGTCGAGAAAAATTTCTTGATCGTGAATTTATTTCGATCGTAAAGAAACAGTACGTTAGTAAGTTTCTCGACAAGTCAAAATAAATCTGTTGACTAGAAAAGTTTCTAGCGTATAAATGATTTTTGCCTGGTCAAACGTTAAAAGGTTTGACTGAAAAAGTTTTTCGAGTGAAAGTTTTTACGCATGCAAAGTCAAAATAAGTCTCTCTCGAAAAAGTTTTTCGCCGTATAATGCTCGAGAAATATTTCTAACTAAAATCGTTTCTACTAATGACGATTCTAGCGCTGACTTCGTATTCTGACCGAGAAAAATTCTCGCGCTAGGTTTATCGATCGAGAAACTAATCCGATCGCAAAACGTAGCGAGAAAAAATTTTAGCAATCGAGAAAAATTCACAGAATACGATTAACACTAATTCGAGCAAAAACAAAGAATCAGATAGTGAAATTTGAGGCAATTGCTCGCAATTAAGTACTAATCACGCACGAACAAGCAATTAAACACGTTATGAAGCAAAATATATCGAATTTGATCAAAATCAGAACGTGTTCTTCATGTTCTTCGCAAACAGTAACACGCAGAAGCAATTCAATCCTAAAAATCGAAGTTTAAACTGCTACAGAACTGATCGCAATGATGATCTAACACTTAAACAAGCACAGAAACACCAAATTCAAGTCAATTAAGCACAGAATTAAGCTATTGGATCAAAAAAAATTTCGCGCCAAACTGTTCTTCGATGAACAGTATCCAGAAAATGATTTTCGATCTAATTCTAACAATTTTCGATTCAAAACAGAACGAATCTGCTCTGATACCAATTGTTAGGTCCTATGATTAACAACTCTACGATCCTAGGCTAGAATTCATAGTAATTCGATCGTTTAGATAAGCACTTGAATATCGATCGAAAAATGAAGAACAAGAGAGAGAATTCGAGTAGAGTGAGAAAGTTACTGTTGTTTCTCTCTCTAGAAATCAAATTGCAAGCCCTTCGGATCAATTCTCAAAACTTTCTCTATTAAGCTCAATTGATTTACATGTATTTATACCAAACAAACTTGGTATAAATATCAAACTAGTCCTAATCTAAGGACTACTATACAAAACGCCCCTAATTACAAGGACAACTAATGAAATCAAGCACAATTACAAATAGTATTCTACACAACCACATCTATAACAAGAACCTGTATCTCAAGGTTCAGGACACAAATTTCCAACTCGATTTGACCACCTTTCGGTGTCTAGACGAGATCATAGTGTCCATACTACAATGTCATCCTCTCTGGCATGCACTCACGGCAACGGCATTAGTGCCAATGGTCTACCTCCAACAGTTCTGGGGACGCATCAAGAGTCTCGTAGTTGAAGGAGCTTACAGTTTCACTATGGTGATTGGGACGAGGCATATCAACATGAACAAGAATGACTTTGGGCTCGTCCTCAACCTCCCTTTCAGCCACAACTATGATGCCTTACTGACAGATGCTGAGATGGTGCAAGATTTCCTCCAAATGGGATACCGACCGCCGCTCACCAAGATACCGCAAGTGCAGAGCAACGGGATCCCTCATCCAAGAAAGACACTATTTGGCATTATCAACAAGTGTCTATCGCCCAAACACGCGGGTTTTGACAAATGCAATGTCAACATTCTCAGAATTTTTCACGTCATAGCGTTCTTGCGGAATTACGATTTCGCTCAACTAATCTGGAACATCTAGCAGAACCTATCAGACAAAAAGAGAACAAACTTCGAAGAATGTGCCGGATGCGAGGTGGTTCTCGGTCATCGCTTGCCTCTTGGAGGAAACTACCCGCCACCACGACTCAAGTTCTTTCACAACCCAAAGCTCACGGATCTAGATCAGCCATCGATGCCGATCTCTTTCGAGCTACTCCGTTTTGCCGACCCACCGGAGACGTGTATCGTTTGTACTATAGGGAAAACATCTAATGGAACCAATGATCAGAGGGCCCCCGACAGACTTTGCAGTGAGCCCTCAACAACAACACCACAACCCTGAGGCCGAATTGATAGGTAAAGTGGCCTGGGAGCTAGAAGTTGGACTTCTGCCCAAGACCTTGACGCCATGGTGATTGACCAAGTGGCGCAGGAGTTGGAAGTCGAAGCTCCAGTCGAAGAACTAGGAGCTGAAGTGCCCATTCATGTTGGCGTGTTCCAAGTGTTTATTGAGGAGATCCTTCAACAGGAAGCACAGCCCGAAGCAGAAACGGGGCACAACCCACTTCAGCAGGCTACCACGCCTGAGACAGAGGCTCTGATCGCCAAAATTACACCTGAAGAGCCTCAATCGCAGCACAAGCCTATGAGGAGGTAGCACGTGATCCATCTCCTCATACGGCTACCTCGTCAGACACCTAGTCAGACGAGGAGATTCGACTATAAGACGGCCTTCCACACGACAAATTGCATCCGACGAGCCCATCTTAGAAGCTGTCAATACGCAGGTTCAATCAGAGCCTACCCTAACAGCCATAGATGAGAATCTACAAGATTCGAATCGAGGATTGGATGGAAGTCTCGGACAGTCACCACCTCAAGTGACGATGAGCCAACCCGTTGAGACGGTGTTCACTCAAGGGTTGTTAACAGGCGACATCGGTCGTCCTGGTCCATATACGGAGGCTCCTTCCCAGTTCGTGATGGAAGCTCAGTTACAGGCAGCTCTCTCCTCTGCTCTATCACAATTCGAGGAACACTTTATGGAGAGAGTTCATGCTGCTATAGAGATATCCCGACGAGATACCGGGAAAGCACCAATCTCTGTGGCCCAGCCGTCCGGACAAACCTCACGATCTACCCTCACACCCACTCAACCCAGACAACCCATATCAATTGCCACTCCCATCATTACACACAACCTTATAAACCCTGCTACCGTAACCATCAGCGACCTCCACTCCATCCTCATCGCCAGTTTACTTGAGCTGACCAACTGGACGCTTGCAGAAGAAGATCTCTTCCAACGTCTCGTGGATCGTCCTGACCCTACCTACCGACTCATGCCGAGGTCAAAGCTCCCTCTCAAAACACCGACATGATGATCCTGATGATCAAGGGCGTCATGAGGGGGAGAAGAGGCCAAGGACTTCTACGGCACGGACAAGTACAAGAGTCGTTGAAACCTCACAACCCACTACCCAAACAATCTCCACCATCCATCGCACCACTCTAATCCATATCGAACCACCAAACTTCAACTTACGCCTCCTTCCACACCACCATCGATCTACACAAGCCCCTTGCTTCCGGAAGACGAAGCAAGTGCCGCAACGCTCATGACCTTGGCAGAAACTCAAGCAACTCCCACCTCGACCGCTCCAGATCAGTCGGGAACATCAAGAAGTGAAGTCAACCCACACAAGTTCCTCGATAAATACATATTCGAAGGACGGTGGATGACCCACACTATGCTCGATGATATTCAATGACAAAGACTCAAGGACTTTCGATATTTCCTACAACAAGCCTCAGTCGACCTTGTCCTAATGGAAGACAAAGAACTTCAGGAAGGCAAAGATCACGAAGCAACTCTCCGAAGGCTTTCAGAACTGATCGCTCATCAAGCGGATGCCCCTCCAAGACTAACTCCAGGGACCGTTCGAGTCGACACGCCATGAGAGATCATAAGGATATAAATCCCATTCCTTGAAGAAGTTCGTCAACTGACAAGATTAAGAAGTTGAACGAGTTCGAGCTCAGAGGCGTCTCTCACTGGGATCAGCAGAAAATGATGACTTATCTTTGGATGCTGACCGATCTTGGACCTGATGTGAGCCTGGGGATTCCAAAAGGACAATTGAAGAGTCATTTCAATAGTCTATCCCCAATATGCAGCTGCTAAGTGTCTATTGTAGAAAAGACAAACTTCCAACTCCATTCTACGTCATAGAACGGATAGACAGAATTCGAGAAGAGCTAAGCGAGAGTGACCTACCGTACCTCCCTGCCGAGGAGGTGTACCATCTCTACCAGCTTTACGTGGAGAAGTGCAAGGGTCGTCAAGGCTTTATAAAGAAGGAAGGACTCGAGGGACTCTACTGGTTCATGGTGCGCCAGTCAAATACTTTGCCGCACACGGCCTTCAGAGGGATCTAGAAAGCAACATGAAGAAGGTCAACACCACCGCTCAGTTCAACAAAGTACCTGATGTCGAAGGGCTTCCCAACAATCACGTGCACATAAGCTCAGTCTTAGGAATCACCTACCTCAACCCTATTGCTAAGAAGAATAGGTTGATGCTGAAGACTGAAGTTCATAAATACTGTGACGGGACGCTCAAGGTCATCAGGAAGAATATAGAGAAGGGATTGAAAGAAATCAACAGAGAGACCATGCTGAAGGTTCATAGGTTCGTGAGAGAACAACCGCTTCTGATGGAACTACTTGAAGTTATCAAGGAGCGATTGGAGCTGATAGACACTCTAAGAAACTACGAGCATGCGCTGGGTTTTGCGCAGGTCATATTATGCCCGACGAGGACAGATAGCGCGGAAGAGCAATCAAGCACAAAGAGGGAAAATGTAGAATACAGCTTAGAATTGTGCTTTCATTTAATTAGTTGTCCTTGTAATTAGGGGCTTTATTATATTTGTCCTTTGTTTAGGAATAGCTTGTTATTTATACCAAGTTTGTTTGGTATAAATACCATGTGAACATTTGAGCTTAATAGAGAAAGTTTTAGAATTTGATCCGAAGGGCTGCCAATTCATATTCTAGAGAGAGACACACAAAGGACTTTCTCACACTAGCAAACTTCTCTCTCGATTCTTCAATTGAGTTTGTCGATCGAAATTTGATTCTCGACAATTATGATCGAATTACTTAGAATTCATGCCTAGGATTGTTTGATAATCGATGACCTAACAATTTCAACAAGAAAAATCATCTCTCTTCTTAATTTGCTGACAGAATCCATGGTCCCCACTATGTCAAGCATACAAGATTCGTTTCTTGCACTTTGTGCTTATAAAAGCGAATTTTTTTTTGTTGGAGGTGAAACATCATATTAACAGACCTCTTATTACTAGTTACCCAACGTTTCTCAGATGTAGCTCCGTTTCCTTGAGATACAAATCACCTCTTAACAACACCACAATGCAATTGCTTATGGATAGTGATGTGAAGTTCATGGTGAGGTTGCATCACGAGGTAAAAATGAAGGTCATTGACATGATTGTATCTGAAAATGGGAATACAACTGAGGATATGCCATCTCAGGTCGGGCCATCTCAAGGTGAATGTCTAGTTCTCGCGAATGCGAACTCAGTCGACTTTTGGATTCGCTGCATTGAGGGTGAAGGGCAAGTCTTTGAGGGTGCTAATGAGTTTAGAAGCAAGCTTAAAAGGTATGCCGTTGCGAGCAGAAAGTCTTTCACGTATATAAAAAATGACGCTAAGAAGATCATCGTAGTATGCAACGTCGATGGATGTAGATGGAGGATATACGCAGCTCACCGACAATGTGATGGTATGTTTAGCATAAAAAACTGCAACCTCAACTATACTTGGAGTGAATCCAGTTTACTAATGAGACCACCCAAAAGCCGATGCAAAATTGGTTGTCGAGTTGGTTCAGCCGAAACTGAGCATGAAGCCTCTCTACGAGCCACGCACAACGAAGAATGATATGTTGCGAGAATACGGGGTTGCAATACCATATCACCGAGCTTCGTCAGCGAAAGAAATAGCCTTAAAAATATTCATGGGATTCAAAGAGGTTCGTATGATAAATTAAGTTGGTATTGCACTGCCGTGCTTCGAACAAATCCAGGTTCATTTGCAGATTGTGAACTTCATCGTGAAACAAACAAATTTAGGAGAATGTTTGTGAGTTTCAATGCTTGTATAATTGGATTTATAAGGGTTGTAGACCACTACTCTTCCTTGATGGTACACAAATCAAGAATAAGCACAAAGGGTGCTTACTTACTGCTGTGTCAAAAGTTGGAAATGATGGATTGTTTATTGTTGCTTTCACAGGTTTTGTTATTTTCTTACAATAATTTGTTATTTTGGTAGATGTTTTCGTTATTATCAATTCACAATTTGTTATTGCACAGTGGCTGATGCAGAAACTTCCCCTAACTGAGACTTTTGAAATTGAGGCACCTCTTATGCTATTATGGAATAGACAACTTCAGAGATTATACATTTTTTCCGACCGGCATGAAGGACTGGTTCAAGGCGTTCCCTCGGTAGTTCCAGGGTCTCACCATGCATATTGTTTAAGACGTCATTGACAATTTCAAGGGTAAATTGCCATGTATTGTTATTTCTAGACTCATTTCAGTTATTTGTTAGTGATGTATCGTTATTTCTAGGGCTGTGCGTTCGGTACGAACCGAACCGAACCGAACCGAAATTTCGGTTAACCGGAATTTCGGTTCGGCGATCTCCTAAACCGAATACCGAACCGAATTTCTCGGTTCGGTATTCGGTTATAACCGAAATTTAATTCGGTTTTTACGGTTAACCGTTCGGTTAACCGAATAAAAAAAATAAAAAAATGCAAAAAATTCAGGCAACGGTTTTTATATGCATTAAATTCCTTCTTCAAACGTGAAGCCGTAGCAGAGCAACACAGTAAATTGATATGGTGAAGTTAAAAAGCTCAGTTGCAAGAAGTTCGAAATATGCAGAGATTTTTCAAAACGCACTCACCCGATTAGAAAATCCGAAGGCTATAAAGACGGTTGCGCTGCGAGGCTCGTGATGTGAGGCGATGCGATTGGCTAGGGTTTCAATTTGGGGCTAAGGGTGAGCTGTGGCCTGTGCTGAGAGACGAGAGGTGAGACAGAGAGAGACGACGAGAGGTGAGAGATGACAGATGACAGATGAGAGAATTAGATCCATTTTTAATTCTTATTGGGCTGGGCCTTTAGTTGGTTTAATATCGCTAATAATATTTCAGTAATGGTTTGGGCCGTTAGTGGGGCAGTTCTATTTTAACACATTTAATATATTTTTTTAATAATAAATATAACAATTCGGTAATTCGGTTCGGTTCGGTAAACCGAACCAATATATCTGTACCGAACCGAATTACCGAATTTTCTTTTTAAAAAAACCGAATACCGAACCGAATTTTTCGGTTCGGTTCGGTTTTGTACCGAATTTTCGGTATTTCGGTATTTCGGTTCGGTTTACCGAATAGCGAACACCCCTAGTTATTTCAGATGAGGGTTTGTTTTTTCACTATCTGTTCGGGTATTGCGAAAGTACCCATATAAGAACAAAAAAAATTGGACAACAAAGTTCAAGAAGGCAGCTTACTCTCCTTACTTGGAAGATTTCAGATAATTTCTTAAGAAAGTTCAAACGGCATTTCCCACACACCCAAACTTCATAGGAAAGACGAATCCTAATTGTTGGGCTAACTCCTTATTTCGTGGCAAAAGATGGGGAATAATTGACAACAATGTTGCAGAAAGTTGGAATAGTAGGATTCGTGAGGCTAGGGCTCTACCTATTGTTAGTTTGGTCGATGAGATAAGACGGAAGACAATGATCATGATGAACGACAAATGCATGGAGGCACACCAACAGCTCGGCCGTTTGTGTACGAAGCCGAAGATGAAGCTGAAATTAAGCATCGATGAATCTCGAACATTCGAGGTTGAAGGTCTGGTGGGTGGCAGTTCGAGGATTCAGAAAACGGGATCAAATATGCCGTGGATTTAAACAACAAGAGATGTTCTTGCCGACACTTCGATTTACAAGGACTTCCGTGTAAGAATGCATGCTCATGCATTCTTTCGTTGGGCCTTTCTCCATATGAGTTCAGCGACAACTATTACAGTTTGACGAAATACCGAGAGGCATACCAGGGTTTTATAAATCCAATACCTTCTAATTTTGCAATTGAAGATCCTATACCCGAAGACGTCGTGGAGACGTTCAAAGACCCCCAGGCCGTCCACGATCTAAAAGAATTGCTTCACAAGTTCAAGACACTCGTCCACTCAAGTGTGGAAGATATAAAAGGATTGGGCACAATCGCCGAACATGCAAAAAAGCAATTTAACGTTTGCAGTATTCTTTTCTCTTTTTATTTTGTCTATTTTATATCAATTTGTCCTTTTTGTCTAGTTGATATCAATTGGTAACTTTTTGGCTTCTCCTTGTGTACGTATTGGATGTTTCTGCCTGTAATAACAAATTACGTACAAACAGTAACATTTCATATACACGTGGTAACAATTATTTACAGTTTAATAACGGTTTTGAAACCCCTAGTAACGGTATTGGTACTCCGAGTAACAGATTTGATACTCCGAGTAACAGTTTTGACACAGTAAAAATATACCCAAATTATTGGGGTCGATCGTATTTTCGCGAAATTAAAAGATGAACGTCGGACGAACGAGTAAAAAATGTGCCACACCGAGCTGCCCATACTATGGGTACTTCGAATTTATACATATTAGATGTAATCGTTGCCAAAAACGGCTTTGATTTCATCTTATTTCGCAAATTAGGACCCTAAATAGAAATATGAAAATTCATTACAAACCTCACATCTTGGTTCGTCAATACCACAATAAATCCTACCTTACACTCCGAAATTGGTTGGTTAATGGGCATTCGAAATTTCGGAGCTCGATTCGCCGTAAAAATGAGATTCATAAAATAAATATTCTCTGTCGATAACAATTTTTTTTGCATCATAGCAACAGATAAGGGATGGAAAATAACAGTTAACCATACGTTTATAACAATATAATCTAACGGCATAACAGAAAGTCGCCGGAAAATAACTCTTAGTTTAGTATGTTAGGAAGGGTATTTTCGTCAATACATATTTTTTAAGCCTTATCTCTTCCATTTTCGAAAAGTTTGTACTTTTAACTAATAGGGATTCTGATAGGGACTGAATGGTTTTGAAACTTACTTACTAGGAACTAAATAGAAATTGTCCCTTGAATAATCCAAATAGTCAGCCCGACAAATTAGAAAACTCGGCCGACTAATTTTGAAAATCGGGCCAAATGATTAATTAATACAAAAAGTTTACTATTGATAATATTCCCTAAGCAGCCACCCCACGTGAATATTCAAAGGAAGGTTGTCTCTTTTTTGTAGAGAGCCTTCCAACATTACTTACACAAATCAATCGATGCGGGACAAGGGACATAGTCAAGTTAACCTACAATGCTTTGTAAAGAAAAAATATTAAATATTAACCTAAAATATAAGCAAAAAAATGGAATTGTAAAAATATAACTGAAATTCAAAATATATAAACTTAATATAATTGGAACTATAAAAAATACATAAACTCGAAAAAAAATGGATTAACTGTCCAACATCATTTCCTAAACATCCCAACGTCATTTCCTAAACATCATTTTTGTACTAATATTATTTTTCTAATTGTTCTGATTGATATTATTGTTGGAAATCGTAAATTTAAAGATTCAAATTAACACTTTTGGTGATTGAACTTAACATAATAAGTAAACCGGTTAGACATAGGAGAAACCAGAAACAGACAGCAGGTTAACAGTGCAATCAGAAACCGGATCAAGACTGCAACCAGAAGTACATTGAAGACTGGAATGCAGGATACCTGGCATGCCACGCTGGACAAGATTCAAATACATTCAAGGTAAGGCAAGTTGAAGACTTCTGACAAACAATTAATACAAAGCTGCCAGCTAGAGCAAAGTTGAAGTCAAGCCAAGCCGAATAAGGAATAAAGCAAAAGGCACAGCACGAACTCCAGCGAAGACCGGACAGACCCATTTTGGGTAAAGTCAATAAATGCTATGTCCAGTACACAAGGAGCTATCTCACAACGGGCTTCAACTTCAACCTCAGCTATAAATAGGAGGTATGCAAGCTAAAGAATGTTACTTCACCAACTTCGAATTTAAGAACGAGAGAATCAGCTCAAGCTTTCAAAGCGTTAAGTTCTTTAGCGAGAAAAGAATTGGGTGTTGTCATCACTTTACTATACCGGAACGGTTAATAAGTGATTTTCTCAAGGGACTGTAAAAAGCTCTTGAAAGAGACGGACTGTACAAAGCTGTCTAGGAGTTTAGATAGCAGAATATAACCGCGAGGGTTGTATTGTGTGAGTCCAACTAAGGAGGTTGTACGGCATAGGTTGTAAACCGAGGCTTTTAGTGATACCTTCCTTGAGGAGAAAAAGGGGAGAAGTAGGAGAATTTTGCTCCGAACTTTCAGAAACAAACTCTGTGTCTTTCGCAAAACACACACACATCACATCACACATCCGTTCTGGGTTCAAAACCGACCGGTTTGCTTCTGCACAAGCCGCACGCAGAAATGTCAAGCACCCTTATCAAACCATAATCGGTTTAAATCCGAAAAACTAACAAGTGTTTATTCATCCCCCCTCTAAACACGCAAACCGATCCTCACAATTATTTATCTAGAATGTGTGGATAATTCATACACCAAGTCTGGTAAATTATTTAACATATTTGATACTCCCTCCGTCTCAAACCGTTTTGGACATTTTACTATATCGGGCGTCCCAAACCGTTTTGGACATTTTTATAGCAAAAAACTACCACAAACAAGCAATATAATACTATTAAATATTCTTAAAAGACGTGTCAAAATATACACTTTTCACCTTTTAATTGTACTATATTATTAAAATATCAATTTCTTAAAAACCGTGACATACCCCAAATGTCCAAAATCTTTTGGGACGGAGGTAGTATATAATAATAAAAAATATATGTATACCACCTAATTTACGCCTAGAAATCGCCAAGGCCCCGCTTAGACCGTTAGGCCCCTTCCGGAAGCGCAACTAGCGCCTAGCGTATTTTACAACATTGGTTACAAAAGCCTTCCACGTGAGTGATTAAATTTACGTTTCATGTTAGATATATAATGATATTTTGGTTTCCCAAAGATATTATATTTATTGGTTATTGCCAAGGGAGAGAAAAAGGTTTATCATATTTTGATTTCCATAAGGCTCTTTTAAGTTAAATTGATTTGTATTATTATTTTTTTATTTGTCACATGTCTAAGCAAATTAATGTTCCATATTTTAAATGTTTAATACATCTTATGTTTGAGGTCATTCTTTAAGGCACGGGATCTTCTATTCCAACATTGTGTTCCACTAAATATTCCACCAATTAATAATTAATAATATATAATTTTTTTATCCTACTCATCACATTCTCTCTCCCACACTACAATCCACTTTAAATAAATAAAAATCATTTTATCTCTCCTCATTGTCAATCTCTTTCTTTTCACGTAAATTCTTTTACTCTCACACCAAACCCTTCATCTTCTATTTCATCTTCTACAATATACTATTTCTCTCTTCCTCTTCTTTCATTATCAATTTTTACAGCTTCATTAATTCTAATCCGTTGGACTGTGGATCAAAAATATCTTTTTGGACAGATCATTATGAGCGATCATAATATTATGTGTGAAAATCTCACGGTAATATTTATTCCGTTATTATTTTTTGTAATTTTGTTTATGCTTTTGTTAAGGTCTGATTTTCCATTGTATATCTGTTATAATATTAGTAACAGATGGCGACTTCATCCATTCATCATCAAAATTCTCATGGATGGTATCCTTCACAGTCTCATCAACATAGCTCAAGTTTGACTAAGTTACTATAGGTTAAATACCTCCAATATTTGTTTGGGGTATGTTGTTGGTGAATAGAAACTAATAAGATTTTTGTAAATGAATTTCAGGCACAGATGCAATATCGACCTAGTTATGGGTTGTCTTTCACCAATCAATTGCGAGAAATATTTACGGATGAAGCTCAAGGAAACCAATTGCAGAAGAAAAAGGGTCAAACAGATGATCGATGAAATGAAGTTCGTTACAACTAGTTGACACGCGAACAACTTTGTTCTTTTTTATATTCATTTTATTTTGGTTTTTGAATAATTGGTTGTACTATGGTTTTATTTTTATCAATCGATTTTTTATAGAATTACGTCAATCATATGTCTAATTAAGCATCATTAATTCGTGCTATTATTTTTCTATTATTTTCTTGTCTAATTAAAAGTTCAGTTGTAGGAAAATAATTATCAAAGATCGACAAAATAGTATTGATTGTTAAATATGCACCAATTTTATCTATTATATATATATATTTTAAAATTTTCAAATGTTAGGAAGGAGGTGAGAGAAAGATCTGATATGAGAGAAAACATTTGTAGGATAGAGAAAATAAAATTACGTAGTTGTGGTTGGAGTGAGAATGTGATGTGTAGGACAAAAATATTATATATCATTAATTATTAATTGGGGTGGAATATTTAGTGGAATACAATGTTGGAACAGAGGATCCCCGCGGATTTCTTTAATAGTATCCAATAATATCATTATCCATGTCAAGACCCATTCCATTCATCCAGCGAGCTGTAGTGGCGGTTGGGATAACCTTGAGAGGGTTATTACAGAGGCACTGGGGCAAGGCTGTTTCTGGATAGTGGTAGCGGCACTTGGATTATCATGAGCGGCTAATGGAAATTCGTTGTGGTTGTGGTGGGGTGTAGCACCCGGGTCCTTGTAAGCTATTGGGGCCAACAAATTTGCATTCGTGATCTATGTGACTACGTATAAATTACGTGCATTTTTATGCCTACGTGATTTACCAATTACGTGCTTATGTGATTTTATAGATTTTGTGCGTTAACTTCGTGCCATGTGGTATCTAACTTACATATGAATTTTCGAAGGCTAGGCCAAAGGAAAATTAGGGCAATAACACTAGAACTTGGGTTATGGTTAATATTGGACTATGGTTATATTCGGCTAGAATTCTCACTTAGGCCCAATTTAATTCAAACCCCAAAGAGACAAAAGTCCCTAAATTAGGGAAAAACCCACGCCACCCTAACCTTCCCCGTACCTGCCTATGTTCGGATAAAACCATTTCAAGTCCATAGACCCCATTTTAAGGAAGCCATAGAAAATTGAGAAAAAGAAGACGAGAGGGAGTTCGAACCACATTCAAGAAAGCTTGGAGAAAGGTATAAATTCTCTTACTATATTTTTTTTGTGTTTCAATCAAGCAATAGGATACCTTAAGGATTTTAAGCACACGAAGCATCATATGCTAGGATGTTCGAACTTTTAAGTCTTGGGGAAATACTTCCTTACCTCGAAGTGGTGCTTCTAGTTCCAGATTTCGGACTTAACATGCATAAGGATGTTAGCACCCTTGCAATCTGCCCAAAATCGTATATCGCTAAGTTTGATTTTAGGGTTTCGCAGTTTATATAACATTCAAAATATTCTTGAGAAAACGTAGCTTTTTGATCTTTAAACATGGAGCTTCGCGAATCGGAATTTGTTTTTGTAAGAATGGATTTGCGGAACGAAAGTTTCACGAACCCTAAAACGCGAACCCTAGGAAGCACGAAGTTCGCGAACTCGATGTGTTTACGCGCTTGGATTCGCGAATTAGGGATTCACGGGTCCAACGAGTCGCGAACTCGCACACTTCACGAACCCCGCGAACCAGGGAAAGAATTCGCGAACTCGGAGGGGAGATGTAATTCACGAACCAACGAAGCATTTGGCGAATTCACGAGCTTGGCGAATTGGGGAATGATGGAGAGTTTGACGAATCTATGCAAGGTTCGCTAATTGAGATGGCGAACCCGTGAGCCGCGAAACCTACTTCGCGAACTGAGAGGGGAGGTTGGCAAACCCATTAAGGATAAGGAACTCATGAACTTCATGGGCTGTCCAAGTTTGGCGAATCGAGCGGCACTTCGCGAATCCATTGAGTTTGGCGAGTCCATGCAAGTTCGTGAAATAACTAAGGGGTTTAAGGAAGGGGTTCGCGAACATTTCGCAGATTGATCGAGTTTGGTGAAGCCATCAAAAATTGGTGATATGAACAAGAGTTCGCGAAACATGAGTTTGGCGAACCATATGAATTTCACGAGTCCAACAAGTCACAAATTCAAAAAGGCTAGTTCGCGGACTATAGGATTTGGAGTTTTATTCATGAATGCAACTAGTTGGCGAACTGAAAGCTTGGAAACAACTTCACGAATTAACATTAACTCCAAGTCACTTCGCGAATTAACAGTGAACAACGTGATTCACGAACCCTTAGTTAAGACACTTCGTAAATTAAATTTAGAACTTAGCGAACCCTAGTAATTTTGGAGCGAACTTCGCGAAGTAGAAATAAGCCATATATTTCACGAATTTAAATTAATAATTACTTTTCAAATATAACATTAGAAATAATACTTCAACACTTAGAAATTCCGAGTACTTAGCTAATCTAAACACTTAAATAGCATACTGATATTAATGTTTTATGCCTAAGGTCGAGACTTAACAAATTCACCGGATCAGTAGCATTAGTCGACGGACGACAGGTAAGTAGAAATTCAACTACGACACATAACTTATTTGAGTGTACCCGCTTTATGTGACTACGTGCCTCTGTGATTATATGATTACATAAATTAACTGATATGTTTTCACGTGGTAAGTATAAATTGCATTAGTTTGCATTTCATACTCACGAGCATACACGTTTATATGCGGGAGGGTTGTATGAGCTGAGTATGTATATGACGTATCGCTTTAAAGCGATTGATACTTGCCGATATGGGCATGTGTTGTCGACTCATAGTTGAGTCAGGGCTACTCTTCTATGCCATCAGGGCGTCGTTTAACGTCGTCGTAATATTATGTAAATATGTATAAAGGTTTATGATTGGGCAATGCCCGTGGCAGTAAGGTGCGGCCTGGAGGGTGCGACCCGAGGGTATAAGCGACATAGGGTGGAACACTGGTGTAGGCAACCTCAGCGTGGGCTACCAGCGTGAGCGATCGCCGGACAGTCGGGGAGGACTGGGTAAATATGGCGACCTAGGGGAACGATGTGCATCCTAGGGTACGGCAATCTGGCGTGGACCGCTGTCGTATTTGTCCTTGATGGACGTGAGCACATTGTGGTGCATAGTAAGATTAGCCAAGGGCCCTGATTGATACTAGTACAAGTACTAGGTGCATCGGCGCAGATCGCCGTTGTGGAGTATTACGCGCATCAGGGTGGATCGCCTTTGCGGGGAATTATGTGCATTGGCGTGGATTACCTTTGCGGGGTAGTGACATGTGCATTCATGCATAAGTTCTGCTTACTGAGCCACGGCGGCTCACTCCTTACTTTATGTGTTGTAGGTACCAGCGACCACGGTACGTGATCGCTTTTGAAGGCAAGGCCGATCTTTTGAAGCTTCCCGCTCCTTTTGGGGTGGAAGTGTGTCTCTGGATGACGACCTGTGAGGCCGGGCGCATAGGAACCCTTTTGCTGTGCCGTCATACATTTCCCGTGTAATTAGGTCATGTACGTAATTTGGATACGACAAGTATTCTTTTGACGAGTATCGAACAATGTTCCACTATATAAATGGAAAAGAAAGATTTTATACGCAAATTTCAGTATTTTCTCCCAGTTACAACTCGTTAGGCATGTCGGAATAGCTAGAATAGGTTGAACAGGTTCGGGTCCTGACAGAGTGGTATCAGAGCTTCAGTCACAAGTTCTGTAGACTGTCCATCTCAAAAGCGCAGGAGCGGCCTTGCAAGCAAGTGTTATGATTATGTGAACTTTCTGTGTTGCATAATATATTGGCCATAGGACTGTCAGGATAGAATAGGAATGATGGTGAGAATGAGGGGTGAAACCAGTGGGGGGGATGATCAGAACAGGGGACACACGACCCCTGCCGACAGTCGCGACGCTAGTTTTCTCCAACTGACGGAGCTGGTCCATCAGCAGTCTGCACAAATACAGCAGCTAATTCAGCAGAATACTGCAAACGCTGGACCGACTCAGGCAGAGAGAACCGAACTAGCTGGGGAGCGGTTTCAAAGGCTAAATCCACCAACATTTGAAGACACAGCTGATCCGACAGCAGCTGAGGACTGGCTAAGGACCCTGGAGAGCAGTACAGCCGGGTCCCAGAAGTAGAAAAAGCCCTCTGCACTGCTTTCTTACTAAGGGGAAGCGCAGGGCACTGGTGGGACACCATTGTGGTGATAGAGAATTTCGCAACCATGAGCTGGGTTCAAGGAACTGTTCCGGGGCAAGTACCTTACGGCCCCAGTAAGAGCTCAGCGCCTGAATGAATTCATCAATCTCAGCCAGGGAGGGATGACAGTTGCTGAATACATCCGAAAATTCGAGCAACTGTCGAGGTTTGCAGCTCATATGGTGAGCACAGAAGCCTTGAAGATCGAAAGCTTCTTGGAAGGCTTGAAGTCGGAGGTGTACAGAGACGTGAGTATGGCCGGATTCCAGGGAGCCACCTATGCACAAGTGGCGGAGAGGGCCATGGTGGCGGAACAGGCCGAAGCCATGATAGTTCGCGCTAAGGAGGCGAAGCGCAAGTTTGCACAAGTACAAGGAGCGCAGTGGAGCGGGGGAGATCAAAACCGTAGTTTGTACCCAAAGGGAGTTCGCGAACTGGGTTAAATAGGATTTCACAGATTGATCGAGTTTGACGAACCCATCAAAAATTGGCGATATGAACAAGATTTCGCGAAACATGAGTTTGGCGAACCATATGAATTTCTCGAGTTCAATAAGTCACAAATTCAAATAGGCTAGTTCGCGAACTATAGGATTTGGAGTTTTATTTCACGAACGCAACTAGTTGGCGAACTGAAATCTTGGAAACAACTTCACGAATTAAAATTAACTCCAAGTCACTTCGCGAATTAAGAGTGAACAACGTGATTCACGAACCCTTTGTTAAGGGCAAACACTACCGCAGCGAGTTCAAGATCATGGGTGGGATAGTTCTTCTCATACGGCTTCAACTGTCGGGAGGCATATGCAATTACCTTCCCATTCTGCATTAATACGCACCCCAAACCATTCTTTGAGGCGTCACTATATACTGAAAATCCTTCGGTACCCGAAGGTATTGCTAAGACTGGAGCAGTCGTCAGTCTTTTCTTCAGCTCCTGAAAACTTTGCTCACATTCTTCAGTCCACTTGTACGGAACATTCTTCTTCGTCAGGTTTGCGAGCGTCGAGGCTATACTGGAAAAATCTTTGATGAACTTCCGATAGTATCCAGCAAGCCCGAGAAAACTTCTGACTTCCGTAGGAGTGGTCGGTCGTGGCCATTTATTTATTGCTTCAATCTTGCTGGGGTCTACTGAAATTCGATCCCCTGAAATAATATGCCCCAGAAAAGCCACTTGTCCCAACCAGAATTCGCATTTCTTGAATTTAGCGAATAATTGTTTCTCTCGGAGAATTCTAAGGACCGTTCTCAGGTGTTCCTCGTGTTCTTCTTTGGTCTTAGAATAAATGAGAATATCGTCAATAAAGACGATGACGAAGCGGTCCAGAAACTCTTTAAACACTCGGTTCATCAGATCCATGAAAGCAGCAGGAGCATTCGTTAGCCCGAAAGGCATGACCAAGAATTCATAGTGGCCGTACCTCGTGCTGAACGCAGTTTTGGAAACATCCGTCTCACGGATCCTTAATTGGTGATAACCGGAACGTAGGTCGATTTTCGAGAATACCGTCGCCCCTTGTAATTGATCGAATAAATCGTCTATCCTCGGCAACGGATACTTATTCTTGATCGTGATTTTATTAAGTTCACGATAATCGATGCACATCCTCATCGACCCGTCTTTCTTCTTAACAAAAAGTACTGGGGCTCCCCAAGGCGAGAAACTGGGTTGAATAAAACCCTTTTGCATCAAATCTTCTAATTGCTCCTTTAGTTCTTGTAACTCGTTCGGCGCTAACCGATACGGAGATTTAGAGATCGGCGCAGCTCCCGGTACAAGATCAATAACAAATTCAATTTCCCGATCTGGTGGTAATCCCTGAAGATCCTCGGGGAATACCTCGGGTATTCATTTACTGTTGGAACCTCCTCAAGCTTCGGCTGGGAAGATTCCTCGGCTTTCACCCGCGAAGATCAGGAACGATTTGCAACCCGTATTCACGAGTCGTTGAGCTTTCAAAGCAGAAATCCGAGGGATGGTCTTACCATTCTTCTTTCCCGAAAATTCAAATTCCTCTCCCTCGGGTGATCGGAACCTAACTACCCTCTTTGAGCAATCGATAATGGCCCCGTACTTCGAGAGCCAATCCATCCTGAATATGATGTCGTAATCATTCATCGGGATTACATTAGGTCTACATCTAATTCCCCTCCTGATAAACGTATTGTAGGTCGTTTATCGTAGTAGTTAATTGGCTCATAATAGAGTTTTCGAAGTCATTTTATGCACTTATTAACCCCATTTCTACTTATTTTGGTATTATAAGGCTCTAGGACGAGTTTCGGGCGAAAAGGAGCGAAAACGAGGCAAAACGGCGCGAAGACGATGAAAACTGGTTAAGGTCACGGCCGTGACACATGGTGCACTAGGCCGTGACGTTGGGCAGAGAGTTGGAATGAAGATGGTCACGGCCGTGACACTTATTGCACCAGGCCGTGACCCATAGCAGCAGCAACATTAGAAAATTCATATCTCTCAATCTAGACCTCGGATTGAGAATCCCTTTGGTCAGAATGAAGATTGGCAAGTCTTCTATCTATGGTTAAAATTTCAGGTCAATCGGACATCGTTTACCCCTCCATCCGAGAGAAATACGAAACTGCCGCAAAGCTGTTGAGAGGGTCACGGCCGTGACGCTACTGCACCAGGCCGTGACGAGCGGCAGTGAGCTCAATTTTTGCCCAGAGAGTGTCACGGCCGTGACCTATCTTGTCCTAGGCCGTGACAATGTCGAATTTCACTATAAAAAGCCCAAATTCGACCCAGAAAGGGGAGAACTGATCAGAGATCAACCCTAATCCCTCTAGAGACGAAAAATAGCACAAAAGAACACAGATTCGCGTCCCGAAGCGCAAGAGACGGGTCATCGACGAATTCACGCCCAATTTAGCGAAGAACGAAGAATCATCAACGCTTTCATCACAGATCATCCGTATATCAAGATAATGAATTCTTCACCTTTATTCCTTATTTTTCGCTGTTTTCCGTCGATTATGCGTAGCTAATTCCCCTTTGTGTTTGGGATTAGATGAACGCTAGGATGTTTCGTAGTTAAGACTTATGATTATCGTGACTATGTGTTTGACTATTTATTGTTCTATGAAATTGTTTCGTTACTTTAATATGTCTATGTATTAAAGTAATCGTATGGAAAAACGTTTAGGGCGACAGCTAAACAACGTTTAGGCCGTTCGTAGAAGATAGGAATCGAGTATAGGGCGAAAGCAAATACTCGATCCTCGCCGTTAGTAATTACTGAATTTTAGATCCCCGCGAGCGTTTAGGGCGACAGCAAACTCGCGAGCGGGTAGGAAAATTACTGCGATCTAGTCAAATCACGTAGGAACGATTCCAGTGTCTTAGCCGATAGCACCTAGCGGGATTTGAATCCCGAGCACATCTTTATTATCTGAAGCTTCGTATCAGTGTTAAGCGTATTTGAATCTCTAGTTGAGTTAGATATAATCTGTTAGGTTAAGTCACAAAACAATTTGCGTATTTTATTAGGCTAAATATCGAGTCGATAGGTCACTACTAGTACTTGATTTATTCCTTGTGTTCGATACTCGTTTACTCACTTTACTGCACTACAAACGATAGGTCCACTGCCTATCGCACGTCGGTGATAGTAATTAGGTATTCGTTTTAATTATTACTTGTCGCACTTTTCATTTACACACCACGTGTCGATCAAGTTTTTGGCGCCGTTGCCGGGGAATAGATTGATATTAGGAACACCATAGTTCGGTAATTTAGCCATTTTTATTTGAAGTTTTCCTTTTTTTTCTTTATTACTATTTGCGTTATTTGTGCTTCTAGTCATTGTTATTTTCGTTATTTCTTTTACGGATTGATTTCTTTTAGTCCAGATACAGAAGTATGGCGGACCACAGAGTCCCTGTCCACGAGGAGGAACTATCACTACAGGATCTCCTCAAGAATGCCGCACTAGGTGGTACTGAGACGGCGATTGTCATCCCGCCGATTGAGAACAACAATTTCGAACTGAAGCATTCTTGGCTTCAGATGATATTCCAGATGGCCCAGTTCGAGGGCAACCAGATGACGATCCCTACTCGCACCTGAAGGCTTTTCTAACCGTTACCGACACTATCAAGATCAACGGAGTCTCGGGTGATGCAATTAAGCTCATGTTGTTCCCGTTCTCCCTGAAGTTCAGAGCGAAGGACTGGCTGGAGATGTTGCCACCTCGCTCAATCACTACATGGGAGGAGCTGCGAGCCGCGTTTATCGGCCACTATTTCCACTGTCGAAGGTGCTAAGGTTAAAGACAGAGATCTCCCTATTCCATCAGAAGGACTCAGAAAACCTCTACGAGGTGTGGGAGCGATATAAGGCGCTACTGAAGAGGTGCCCGCAGCACGGGATGTCAAAGGCAGCCCAGATCAACCGATTTCACGAGGGGCTCAATGACCAGACTGTCCATATGCTAGACGGAGCCGCAGGAGGAGGACTCGTGAAGCTGAATGCGACCGACGCTTGGAATCTAATTGAGGATTACTCGAGGAACAGTTTCATGAGGGGTAACATGAGGATCAAGACGCCAGGCGTGTTCGGGGTAAGCGAGGAAACGGCCACAAATGCCAAATTTGAGGCGCTCCAACAACAAATCGCAGCGACGAATTCTCAGTTGCAGACAGTCATTGGTGCACTACTCCCGAAATTCGGGCAGACACAGCTCGTGAACGCCGTGACGACCATCTCACCATCGCAGCAGACACCGTACCTACCGCTGTGTGGGATCTGTGGCGCAGCCCACGAAACATCTGAATGCCAACTTGGGCAGTCGCTGGAGCACGCAGATTACATGGGGAATTACCAAGGTGGCCAGCGAAGCTACCAGCCTCGAGCGCACCCCAATCTGGCGTACGAGAATCAGAATCATCAGGGGCAAGGACCATCCGGATTTCAGCCCAGACAGTCTGGGTTCCAAAACGGGGCGCCATGCCAATATCAGAATGCACCCACCAGAGGATTCGATGATATGAAGGAGATGAAGGATATGATGAAGACGCTCCTCACGAACTTCAGCAGCACCACCGCAGCCCATGAGAGTCGGATGACAAAGATGGAGGAGTACATGGAGGTGAATGACATCCGTGCTCAGAATACAGACGCCTCTATCAAGAGGTTGGAGCAGCAAGTGGGGCAATTAGCAAAGCAAATGGCGGGGCAAAATCAAGGATCACTCCCGAGCTACACCGAGACAAACCCCAAGGAGTACTGCAATGCGGTAACCCTGAGGAGCGGGAGAGGATTACAAGGAGCTCTCGCCAAGCAGAATTTAAAGAAGAAAGTCGATTTCAAGGGCCACGACGAGCCAGAAGTGGAGGAAAGCAAGAGCGACAGAGTCGAGAAGGTCAAGGATGACGAGAGAAAGACGCGACCATTCGTGAAGCCGTATCAACCAAAGATCCCGTACCCAGCTCGGTTGACGGAAGTTGCACCTGAAAAAGAGAAGGTTCAACCTAAAAAGGAGGAGGCTGCACCCGAAAATAGAAAAAGCGAGGGAGAACGAGCGGCCACCAGTGATGCCGTACCAGCCGAAGATTCCATATCCAGCACGGTTGAAGAAGGACAAAGATGAGGCGCTGATTGGCAGATTCATGGGTATGTGCAAAGAATTACATATTAACTTACCGTTTGTTGAAGCTATTGCGCAGATGCCCAGTTTCGTTAAGTTCCTGAAGGACTTGCTGACGAACCGACGGAAGCTCGAACACGTCTCCACGGTATACGTACGAGGAGAGTGCTCGGTGATACTCCAGAGCAAGATACCGAAAAAGCTCAAGGACCCAGGGAGTTTTACTATTCCTTGTCGTATAGGTGATTTAGTTGTTGAGCATGCTTTAGCTGATCTAGGCGCTAGTATAAATTTAATGCCGTACTCCATGTTTAAGCGCTTAGGATTAGGTGAACCACGACCCACTAGAATGAATATTCAACTGGCCGATAGATCGTTAAAAACCCTCTAGGTGTTATCGAGGATGTTCTAGTTAAGGTCGATAAGTTCGTTATCCCCTGCTGATGTTGTGATCTTAGACATAGACGAGGATGAAAATGTTCCATTAATTCTAGGTAGACCATTCTTAGCTACAGGCGAGACCATGATAGATGTTAGGAATGGAACATTAACCTTGACAGTAGACGGTGGAAAAGTTACGTTCAATATGGCTGACTCGATGAAAAAGAGCAACGAGCAAGATGATAAATGCTATTTCTTAGATGTATTTGAGCACGATTTTCTATTTTCCGTGCAAGGTCTGTCACAGGTCAGCAAGCAGCATGATAGGCACACGATTATGGCAATTGATAAGTGTGGGGAGGAGATCGACGAACCCATCATAGCCATCGACGAGAGCATCGAAGAAGTTAAGGACAAGAGCCCAGTCGAGGAGCGACCTCCACTAGAGTTGAAAACCGCTGCCCGGCGAAAGGCGACACCTCCAAGGTATGGATGCAGGCGAGGGAAACTTAAGCAAAAAATAGATGATGTACCTCGACTTCCAGCCACCCTAAGCGAACGAAAGCACTTCCGGCTAAAGACGGTAAAGGAAGCGCTTCTTGGGAGGCAACCCAGGCTTTATCTATCTAGTATTTTTTTTATTATGTCTATTATTATTATCATTCATGTTTTTTTTTTCTGTTACGTTTAGTTTTCCTTTTAGTCATGTCAGGCATCACGAGTCACGATACGACAACCATCACGCGTTTAGTCACGACCACGTCAACATTTTTCGTCAGGGAAGTTTCGTTCTCTTACACCTACTTTTCCCTTCGTTTATTCAATTTTACGTTGAGGACAACGTACGGCTTAAGTGTGGGAGGGGAATTTAGGTTGAAAACTTACGTGAAAATTTTTAATTTTTATGACGTGTCTGTGAGCTATAAATTCGTTGAAAGGATGAATTTATTGAATTCAGGCACGATTTTTGCATATTATCTCGAGTTAGTCTGCATTATATGAATTCTTGTGAGCAATTAGGATATGCATGACTGATCGAATCATGTCTGCCTGAATAGATGTAGCACTGTTTTAAGAGATTCGTAAACATAACCCTGTTTCGTTGTGAGAGTTTGAGCCTGACGAGCTTATGCTCATTTTTCTTGATTGTGTGACGTGCCTAGTCTATATCTCTCTAGAACTTGCATGTCTGGTGCGTGTTGAAACTGTTTTGGTGTGTTAGTGTGAAAATGATGAGGGCATTATGAATTAAGTCCAGGGCCAGATTTTCCCACCATGACTAACCCCATTAGTTAGCCACTTTGAACCTGAGCCTATTCGTTTGTTTACGTCGTAAATTATAAGAGCCACTGATCCGAATAAGCCTCCAGAGATTATCTGAACCTGAGTTGATTAAAATAGAGCAGAACTCGAACTTGAGAGTTACCGTTTCAGTGTATGATTTGATGTTCTTCTCTGCTATTCATGAAATGACCCGATCCCTTGCATAAGCCTGCCCATAACCCTTTGGCAAGATATAGGTTTCGGTAATAAGTATCCTTAGGTACACGACATTCGCTGTGACGATGTATTCTATGCGACAAAAGCCGAATCTTGATGTTTTTAGGGAATAAGGGCAGTGCACAAAAGTAGAGCGTAACTAAGGTGAAAGGGCAGAAAATGAAAGGGAACTGAGTCGAGAGGGTCGGGCAGAAAAGTCTAGGATTTCAGAGCGAGAACGTTGAGTCTTATGTTGGGACGTGTGATTGTCTGTTTGATCATGCCGTGTTTTCTGATAATTTTTGGTTAAGTGTCCTAGCTCTAAGATTAAGTGTTCATTATATATGCTTATCGCTTCATGATTATTCGACCCGTTTCCCCAAAAAGACCCTCAGATTATGCTTGCCACATTAAGTAGTAGAGATGCGATTAGCTTGCAAGTTTATGGTAGGGGCGGGACTAGTGCACGAATTGAGCGATTCACTATATGCTAGCCTACACACTGAGTGATTTGAGCGAATCCCATGTGAGATATGAGTCTCGATTGGCAGTGCGAAGGAAGTTTAGGTAGACAAGTGCAAGTCATTAGTGTGATGTCCATAATTGTTCGCTTGATTTCGTTTCATGTTTTCTAGTTTTGATGATAAATTGTGAACAATCGTGCCGTTATCTTGATTGGAGACCTTTTCTGACTTCTAATTTACTTGAGGACAAGCAAATACTTAAGTGTGGGGAGGTTTGATAAACGTATTGTAGGTCGTTTATCGTAGTAGTTAATTGGCTCATAATAATAGAGTTTTCGAAGTCATTTTATGCACTTATTAACCCCATTTCTACTTATTTGGTATATAAGGCTCTAGGACGAGTTTCGGGCGAAAAGGAGCGAAAACGAGGCAAAACGGCGCGAAGACGATGAAAACTGGTAAGGTCACGGCCGTGACACATGGTGCACTAGGCCGTGACGTTGGGCAGAGAGTTGGAATGAAGATGGTCACGGCCGTGACACTTATTGCACCAGGCCGTGACCCATAGCAGCAGCAACATTAGAAAATTCATATCTCTCAATCTAGACCTCGGATTGAGAATCCCTTTGGTCAGAATGAAGATTGGCAAGTCTTCTATCTATGGTTAAAATTTCAGGTCAATCGGACATCGTTTACCCCTCCATCCGAGAGAGAAATACGAAACTGCCGCAAAGCTGTTGAGAGGGTCACGGCCGTGACGCTACTGCACCAGGCCGTGACGAGCGGCAGTGAGCTCAATTTTTGCCCAGAGAGTGTCACGGCCGTGACCTATCTTGTCCTAGGCCGTGACAATGTCGAATTTCACTATAAAAAGCCCAAATTCGATCCAGAAAGGGGAGAACTGATCAGAGATCAACCCTAATCCCTCTAGAGACGAAAAATAGCACAAAAGAACACAGATTCGCGTCCCGGAGCGCAAGAGACGGATCATCGACGAATTCACATCCAATTTAGCGAAGAACGAAGAATCATCAACGCTTTCATCACAGATCATCCGTATTCAAGATAATGAATTCTTCACCTTTATTCCTTATTTCTTTCGCTGTTTCCCGTCGATTATGCGTAGCTAATTCCCCTTGGTGTTTGGGATAGATGAACGCTAGGATGTTTCGTAGTTACGGACTTATGATTATCGTGACTATGTGTTTGACTATTTATTGTTCTATGAAATTGTTTCGTTACTTTAATATGTCTATGTATTAAAGTAATCGTATGGAAAAACGTTTAGGGCGACAGCTAAAACAACGTTTAGGCCGTTCGTAGAAAGAGAAGATAGGAATCGAGTATAGGGCGAAAGCAAATACTCGATCTCGCCGTTAGTAATTACTGAATTTAGATCCCCGCGAGCGTTTAGGGCGACAGCAAACTCGCGATGCGGGTAGGAAAATTACTGCGATCTAGTCAAATCACGTAGGAACGATTCCAGTGTCTTAGCCGATAGCACCTAGCGGGATTTGAATCCCGAGCACATCTTTATTATTGAAGCTTCGTATCAGTGTTAAGCGTATTTGAATCTCTAGTTGAGTTAGATATAATCGGTTAGGTTAAGTCACAAAACAATTTGCGTATTTTATTAGGCTAAATATCGAAGTCGATAGGTCACTACTAGTACTTGATTTATTCCTTGTGTTCGATACTCGTTTACTCACTTACTGCACTACAAACGATAGGTCCACTGCCTATCGCACGTCGGTGATAGTAATTAGGTATTCGTTTTAATTATTACTTGTCGCACTTTTCATTTACACACCACGTGTCGATCACCTCCCATCAATCTTAACAGGACAATTTTCTACCACTAAGTTGGTCTGAGTTGGATCTCCGTGTGGTAGGGATACTATAAAATTGCATGAGGAATGGGTGGGATATATTCCCGCCCGAGTCACGAAATTAGCCGACACAAACGAATGTGTGGCTCCAGAATCAATCAGTATTGAAGACGGTACGTGAAAGATATTCAACGTACCAGTCACTACGGCTGGGTTCTCCTCCGCCTCTTCGTGGGTAAGTGTAAAAACTCGTGCCGGTACAGGTGGGGGTCGAATCAGATTCTGCGGCTGATTCTGCAGTCGAGGTTGACCTTCTGTGCAATTCCGTGCAGTGTGACCAGTCTTTCCGCATCGGAAGCACTGTAGATTCTGCGCAGGTCGAGGTCCGTAGCAGATGCCGAAGTGATTTCTTCCGCTTGCTGACACTGTGGTGCTGGCATCGCTGGTCGGTAGGGAACGTTGGTTGGTCCCTGGCTAAAATTCGGACGCCACATCTGCTGGCCTGGTCGACTACCTTTATTCTTTGGACCCTTGCCGAAGAATTGCCTCTTCTGGCTGCTTCCTCCCTGTTGACTCTCCCTCTTCCGATTCGCTTCTTGGGGACTCTCTCATAACTCCTTCGCCTGCTCAGCTATTAAGCACGCTCTGTCGCCTGGCGGGAATTCCAGCTGGCGCACACCCGCCACGCTGAGGTCTCGGTAGAATTCGGGTTTCAGTCTCCGAAGGAATCTCGTAACTTTCAGAGAATTCGTCGCTACGAGATGAGGAGCAAACCGGGATAACTCCTCAAATCTGCGGATGTATTCCGCAACGTCATTCGCCCTTGCTTCAGATTCATAAATTCGTACATTCGCTGCTCTGGTCGTGAGCAGTGATGTACTTTTCGTAGAAACAGTTCCCTAAAGCGCTCCCACGACATGGTAACAGGATCCTCTAACACCTTCACGGTGTTCCACCAGAACCGTGCGCTTCCCCGAAGCAAGGAAATGGCACATAACACCTTCTCATTGTTCGGCAGCGACTATAAACAAACAGATCTTCAATGGTGCCGATCCAGTCCTCTCCCCGATAATTTCCACACGATCGGGCTGTGGGAGGAACGATGCTCGGATGAGCTTCTGTGATTGATCAGGTCGTTAATCTGGTCTGACTGTCGTTGGATCAATTCAGTCAGACGATGGATGGTGTCACGTCTCGAGTCGAGGACTCAGGTTCGTCCCGTCGACTCGTTTCTCCCACAAACTCGCGCCTAGGTCTTCCTCTCGACATTTCCAAGTACTATATAACATATAAATGAGAAAATAAGATCACGTAACCACATTAGCACATAATACCTACAGGCGAGGCTGATTCTCCCGGCTTCTGAGCAGCAGTACATGGACAGTCTTCAGAACCTAAAACCCAATGCTCTGATACCACCTGCGGCGACCCTACTTCCTAATTAGAACAATTGGCGGATTTCCGCAACGAAAGTCGCGGAGGACCTGATTTATTAAGAACTTTTTAATGAAATTAATGTACATATATAAACTAAGTCGGGTTTACAAAATGCGTCTGTATAATACAACGGGCCGGAGCCCCAAAAATCTAAACCCGACTATCCTACGCCTCTCCACAGGTCGCGTCTCATGTACCGCTCCGCCCTCAAAAGCCTGGAGTCACCGCCGCCAGCCCAGCCTATATCTCAACCCTGACACCCATCGGTGTCGGGCTCAGTCCCACTGAAAAAAATAACCCTGAGCAAAATGCCCAGTAGGTGGCAGTAAAAAACATGCAATATATGCGTGCGTGTACTCAACCCAATCCCATGTCCTCACACATGAAATATGCACGCTCAACCTATCACATCTCATCACATAACAGGGCCCTGGCTAGACTCAGCACCCACGCGCGCAATGGCAAAGTACGCCATAATCATGCGGTAGCCCACGCCGGCCGTGTGGTGTGCACCTCGGGTGGCCTACCACCAACCCGGGTAGACAGGAATCTCACATTTGTCGGTCGTCCCTGAGCCAAATAATATCCGGTGGTGTGCACCTCGGGTGGCTCAATCCCGAGTAGATGGGTGTCGCAAACCCCCTCCCACCAGGTGCTACACGAGTCTAACCTCGACGACCAATAAAGGTCACTCTACCCCACTCAACCGACACGTAAGGCGTCACCGTACAAATACGGTACCATCATCTCTCCCGTGCATGTCGTGAAATGCACATATAATAAATCACATAAAATACGTACATCGAAATCACGTAATCGTATAATATTTAAACTAGGCCGATGGTTTAAAAATCCAAAAATAATATTTATAATTTTAAAATATGGATTGACCCGAAAATATGTTTGTTATAATACGAAAATATTTTATTTAAAAGTGATTGGGCTTAAAACCATTTTATTTAAAATATTTGGGCCTGAAATGGGGCAAAAGCCCAAAATAAAATGTCGCTGGTCAACTCACACCAAAATCGGTCAAAGCCCAATTAAAATCGCCCGAAACCCACTGGTCAACCCGCGAAAGTCGAGTCAACACTCGATTTCACTAATCGCCTGATTCTGCGTTAAAAAGCTCTGGTCAACCCGCAAAGTAAGGTCAACGCCGATTTCGTAAGACTTTCGGCGATTTCGCAAATCGTCCGATTTAACGCTCGAAGCCCGATTTAACTCTCGCGAATCGCCGATTTCTTTCACAGGAATCACCCCGCGATTTGAAATCGGCCCCGAAACCAAAATCGGCCCGACGCTCTCTCACAACTAGCGAAATGCTTCAGCCCGCGAAACACGAGCTCTGGCTCGCGAAACCCAAAATCGGCCAATCCTATCTCTTGAAAATAATTTTCACCCGATTGTAAACTAAATACAGGCCCGCGAATTAAAAATCGTTCGAAACTACAAATCGCCCGATTTACTGTTCTATCGGACTCATCTCCATATAAAACCCTAAATTTTCCAGAATTCTAATATATTCATCACAACGAACCATATAAGAACATAAATAAAATACAGAACTCATATATTGAGTTCAAAATTCACATAATAACACATTCCACAAATTTATAACATCATGAAACTTGAAGATTCAAATTCGAATGGCCTTCCATTCGATTTTTAACACTTTTCGGGAAAAATATTACGGGTTGTAGGGGTTTAGAACCACCACCTCACTTCCGAACTCAGCTATGTAATTGTTATGAAATTGAATAGCGGAAACTGGTTTGTTTGCCTCGTCTCCTTCGTTTCCTTGCTTCGGCTCCTTGGTGGAAATTCATCAAATCATGTAACATGTAATATGACTAAATACATAAACTAGTAGGAGGTTTATACGTTAGGTAAAATCCTACCTCCCAAGCTAAGTTTGGATAATTTCCTAAGTTGAGAATTCGATCAGACTTGTTCAATTCTTCTCGGCTTTCTCACGTCTTTCTTCTTTCCCTACTCATTTGTCGAATGTTTTTACCTTATCAAGTTAATGTTTTTCGCTTTCTTGTTTTTGATTGGTGGATAGGTGAGGTGAAATCGTTATCTCCCAAGCACTTACGTGAGTTTACTTCATGGTTGGGGAAACCTCGTATATATCTTCTTATTTCCTTTTTAAGGTTATTAAGTTTGGGCCAAAATTAAAAATCAACTTGGCCTTCTTAGTCGATTCTTGGCCTCGTCATTTTATTTCGTATTTGAACTCTCATTCCTTCTCCGGCCCATATCAGTGTATTCAACTCTCGGGCCCAACTAATATTTTGGGGTTTGTTCCCGAAAATCGGTTTCGCTCGAAAGTCATCTTCCTTAATTTCGAATATTACAAAAATAATCCCGTATTTATTTTACGGGTATTACAGCGCGTTGGAGGGTTTGGACCCATTTGCGTTAGTTATCAAAGGTTGACTTGTTTTAGTCTCAACAGTCAAATCAACAAGAACTTGATTCGTTGACAGCAGTCAGTTCAAACAAACTCAGCATCACTTGGCGCTGAACTTCAGTTGTTAGTTAAATGAAACAGTTGAAATCTACCATTAATAATAAGTCGGCCTTATTGGAGGTTTGTTCACTAGTAGTTCTAGCAAAGTAAATATATGCAAGATATCAAAATATAATTTAGGCTACAAATATAATTCATGCATCGTGTCGTATCGTAAACGAACAGCATAATGTGTTCTTCAGGAAATGAGTTTTAGGGATACTTAAGAAAATGGAATTTGACATGGTCAACGTTAAAAAAGTAGCATCCAAATGAAAAATGACTTTATTGCCCTTACTAATTGGGATCCCAAAAAATGCGGGTCCCTTGCTACATAGCACGGGTCCCCTAAGCAGGGGGTCAGTGCTATGCTGCAGGAGACCCGCCCATGCTGTGCAGCAAATGGGCGGGTCCCTGCAGCCATGGGCGGGTCTCCTGTTCCTACTGCAGCAGGACACCCGCCCATGCATGGCAGGGGGCCCGCCCATGCTGTGTTGTGCCTACTGCAGCAGGAGACCCGCCCATGCTGGGCAGGGGACCCGTGCTATATAGCAGGGGACCCGCCCATGCCGAGGTCCCATGCGTCCAGTGTTTTAAAAAGGGTGGTGTCGCGCGTTTCAACGCGCGCATTAGCGTAATTTTTCCACAAAACGCGACAACGCGCAACAAAAAAAGCGTACGGACACAGAATTCGACGTATATGTCAATATCTTTATCCTTTGACTAACGAAAAAATCATACAAACACAGAACTCGACATACAGACACGAAAAAACCGTACACACACTCCTTATTGTGACGTGACAGTACTTTTATCATTTGACTAACACTTTTTTATTTCAGTTTCCAATCTTTTTCTAACTTTTGAATTATTTCCACAAAAACATAAACAACGATCATTTAATGTAATCTACGTAATAAAAATAAATAAATTTATCTAATTCATTCTTTGTTAAAAACGATCAAAATAACATGCATATCATATATTTTTCGGTATCCACAAGAATCATTTTCTAAATACTATATTTTTTAAGTCAAAGTTTCCAAATTTTTATTTGTTAACTTTTTTTAAAATATTGTTAATGCTGCAAAATTCCATGAGTATAAAATTAGATTTAAAAATTCTATTAAATCTTATATACATGAATTGTTTAATATATTTTTATGTATGTTTAATGTTTGGAATATATACTATAAGATTTTACGTATATTATTGAACTCAAAATTTATATAATACTTACTGAATAATATGCTTATGATTCCTAATTTGTTATAAATTATGTTTCTTAACGTAATAAGTGGCTTGTCCGAAATACTCACGCAATACGCTACGCTATTTACGCTACGCGCTATCTGAACTGAAACGCGACGCACTGCGCTATGCGCGTTTTAAAACACTGCATGCGTCTGGGCAGCCTTATATAAAAAAAAAAATATGTGTTGGGGATTTGAACTCACGACCTACTACTTGAACGTTTGAATACACAACCACTGGACTACACTTATTAGCAGCGGATGCTTATTTCGATTGTCAAAACTCATTTTATTCTGTTAATAACACTTATTAGCCATATAATAACATAATATTTGTGCTGAGCAACACTTTCTGTTATGTGATAAGCGATACAATATACTGCAATTTGATAACAAAACAGGGGCGTTGGATACCACTTCATAATTATTCTTTTATAAGGTTTTCATAAGACAACCTTTATTCTAAGTTAAATTCAGAAATGGGTCATAAAACTATATTTTTTCTGACATGGGCCTGAACCCTATTTAAAAATTACATGGAGCGTGACTACCAATCCCCCACCCCATAAGAGCCCAAAAGAAAATCGTTCACTGCTGCTGCTGGCTTCACATGTTTACTACCAACCAATTAAGTAACAGTGGGATGATTTTAGAGTGGGAAAGAGAATCTTCGGAAGAAAAGAAAATGTGCAAAGGGAAAAAGCTCGAAACACATGACCCATATGTGTTTTGTTAGAACCAGACACCTAAACCTGGGTAATGAATTGGGTCGGGCCGGTTCCACCGGTTCCGGTTCTACCGGTTCCGGTTCCGGTTCCGGTTTCGGTTCCGGGACCATTTTCCCCCAGACCGGACCAGAACCATTATTTAGAACCCCGAGTCTGTAATGGGCCGGTTCCAGTTCCGGAACCAGAACCGGCCCATTTAATTTTTTTTATATTTTTCAGTATTTTCAAATTAAAAAAAAAATTAACGTTGCCCAACGGCCGGTTCCGTTTCCGGCCCGGAACCGGAACCATGGGCGGAACCAGGAACCGGAATCGGTAATCCACGGTTCCGATTCCCAGAACCGGCCCAATCCACGACTATTGGGCCGGTTACCGGTTCCAGAACCGGTTGTAGCGGTTCCGGTTCTGGACCGGTTTCGTGGGCCGGTTTTGGGCCGGGTCTGGGTTGACCCGGCCCATTACCCAGGTTTACAGACATGTATCATGATTTTATTTTATCTTTAACAATTTTGACGCTCAATTAAAGTTACAAATTCAAAATTAAGAGTCAAAGATAGTAAAGCTAGGTAGCTAGCTAGCTAACACGTGATAGCATAATCACCAATACCTAGGGGTGATTCGGTACGGTATACCGTACCAAACGTGTGATACCGTATACCGTACCGAAATTTCGTATCGAAAAAAATCATACCAATACCATACCAAAATTTCGGTATACCTTAAATCGTTGTTTTCGAATTTTTGGTCAATTCAAACTCCTTAACCCCAATAAGATGGATTATTAATACCAATTTTTTCCAAATAAAAAGATTTTGATTCATAAAATAACCTTAAATAATTTACATATTTTAGTCGGTCTCCTTAGTAAGACAAAGAACTTTTTACCTAACCACAAAATACAACTTTATATACATATTAATTAGAACGAAACGACTATTCAAAAAAAATTAGTGAAGATCAACAAAACGTAATTGCATTTCATCTTCACGCTTTCAAAATCCTGAATAAAAAACATTAAAAAGGCAAAAATTAAACGTAACTTGAGTTACATAAGTTATCGTTACAATTAATACCAAATAAATTTATGAAGATCCTTATAATATTTTTATCCATTTTATATTTTTTGAAATAATATAATATATGTAGGTCTGTATATATATATAATATTAAAAATTTTAGTATTTCGGTATAATCGGTAGACCTAATTTTTAAAATTTTCATACCATTACCGTACCGAATTTGGTACGGTATCGTACCTTACCAAAAACTTCAGTACACCAAAATTTTCGATATTTTCGGTACGTTTCGATACGATAAGGACGGTATATTGGTATTTCGGTATATTTTCTCAGCCCTACTTGCAAGAATTATAATTTTAAAAACACGCTAACTAAACTCATGATCATTAGTGATCAACCACTAAGTCCCTTGCATTCATGCATAATTAAATATAGGTAAAGTCGTTCAATACTTTAAAAACTATTTGTGAGATCTCTAGTGTGTTGTTGGGTGGTCCCAAAGAATTTCGGTATTGAAAAAAATCACACCAATACCATACCAAAATTTCGGTGTACCTTAAATTTCGATACGGTATCATACCGAAATTTCCGTATGGTATCGGTATCATACCCTTTATACCATTCACACGGAGGGTTTTTACCATGCTTGTCTCGTAACTCGTTAATTTGTTGTTTTCGAATTTTTAGTCAATTCAAACTCCTTAGGCCCTAATAAGATTGATTATTAATACCACATTTTTCAAAATAAAAAGATTTTTAATTCAACCTTAAATAATTTACATATTTTAGTCAGTCTCCTTAGTAAGACAAAGAACTTTACATAACCACAAAAGACAACTTTATATACAGGTTAATTAAAACGAAACGGCTATTTAAAAAATCATTGAAGATTAACAAAACGTAATTGCATTGCACGCTTTCAATAATCTTAGAAAGTTTGGTATAGTTAATAATTTATGGGCTAAATAAATTTATGAAGATCCTTATCATATTTTTATCCATTTTATATTTTTTTGAATAATATAATATATGTAGGTGTGTATATATATATAGAATATTAAAAATTTTAGTATTTCGGTATAATCGGTATACTTAATTTTAAAATTTTCATACCATTACCGTACCGAATATTTTCCGTATGGTGTCATACCTTACCAAAAACTTCGGTATACCAAAATTTTCGATATTTTCGGTACGTTTCAATACGATAAGGACGGTATTTCGGTATATTTTCTCAGCGCTACCAATACCCATTAGTCATTATTCAAGAAGAAAAACATGCCTTAGAAAAATCCTAGTAGGCAGTAGCCAACTAGCCATATATGTATATAGATTATGTAATATATAATCTATATTATTAATGCTATATAAATTACATACAATTACATATTCTGCCACAGTACATAAGTAAATTAAATCAGCACACGTTTGGACCAAATCCAACGTAGCCGTTGACCACATCGAACGAAATCTGAATCCCTTCTTGTTGAATATTCCCAATGATGGACAGACTCGACGGCGAAGCAGCGAAGGCAAAGCAGAAGGTACCCTTTTCGTCCACAGGTATCAGGAAATTACTCGCCGGCAACGTCAGCACCGGCCCGCCGGAGAGCAAGAACGACACGTTGGCACCCTCACCGTCAGGAATCCGCTCAGATCGTAACACGTGTCGAAGATCGACACCCCCTGCGCCGCCCTAGGCAGGCTGCCCATCTCCGCCGCGAACGCATCCCTCAACGCCGCGTAGGCTCTCTCCGGCAGCCTCGTGACGGCGGTCCCAGTGTCCATCACCACCCCTCCCTCGCCGGACTCCGTGAGCGCGAACAATTCCTCCGAGATCTGGACGCGCGTGCCCCCCACGCCCAGCCCAGATAGCCCCACGTAGTAGAAGCTCGGCGCGCGCAGGTTGCGCAGCAGTGGGACCCACGCCGCGCCGACCGGCAAATTGGACCGGCCGAACTCCAACGTCCCCGACGAATCTGAGTTCCCACGGCTCACTAGGCAGTAGCTGAACGCGCCGCCGGTCTGCCCGCCGAGCTGACCCACCAGCGACATCGACCCGCCGCCGAGGCCCAACAGCCCAGCCGCGCCGACGAACATTCCTCGATTCATGTGCCCACACCCAATAGCCACGTTTTGGACCACCGTTCGACCTATGGTGAGAGTCTCCAGCGCCAGAGTACCTTTGGTGTACGACCCGTCGCCGTAGGAAACCTCGTACCTGCACCGACCGGCGTGGCAGCCGGCGTTTCCGACCATCTCGCAGGCGGCCGACCCGCAAGAGACGCCGGAGAAGGAGGCCGGGTTTTCCGGGTCGAAAACCGGGTCGGACTGGTGGTAGCACTGTGCGCAAGGCTGGCACTGAACCCACGCAATGTCGCTGCCCGAGTCAACGACCATGTATTGACTCCTCGGTGGGCTGCCAACGCCTATACGGACAAAGTACTCACCACTGCCTTGGTCCATCCCTGAGACAACCTCCGACCCAAAATCGGACACTTGATGGTAATAACCCTCTACTTCTTCACTCTCCTCCTCCGCCGCCCATCTCTTATTGATGGCTGAGACTAGGGTTTTGACACGTCGGCGGTCACGTTTCATCCTTGCAACGAGGCGGTGGGTGTGGTCTTGGCGCCATGGGAAGGGCGGAATCTTGTCTCTGTGGATAAGGTTTAGCTTAACGGTGGAGTTTTTAGACGATAATATTTCTTCTTCTTCTTTGTGGTGGTGAATTGATGATGTTTTGGTGATGGTGTTCTTGACATTTGAGATGGATTGTTTGACGTTGAGGTGTTCGTGGAAAGGGTAAGCTATGGAGTGGCCCGACGAGGTTTTTGTTACTGTAATAGATTGGGTGGATATTACTTGTAGTAGTAGCGTTGTTGTTGCGAGGAATAGGATGATGAGTTGCATTGTTTCTTTCGCGATGAAGCTTTTTGCGGTGTGTTGTTTCATGGGGTGAGATTTATGTTTGTGATTGTGAAAAAGAGGTGCGGTCCAAGGTATAAAGAGAAATAATAACTATTGAGTATGATGATTTGTAGGGGTGTGCAGAGTTCGGTTTACCGAAACGAATTACCGAAAATCGAAATTTCGGTACAAACTGAACCAAACCGAAAACATTCAGTTCGGTATTTGGTATATAATTTTTAAAATTTCGATAATTCGGTTCGGTACAAATTTTTTGGTTCGGAATTTTCGATATATCGTATTTAGAATAAAATATATTAAATTTACCGATTGTATGTAATTCACAGCCCAATAAATATATTTAATACACGGCCCACTAGTCAATATACCGAAATGGACTCAGATAATAATTACTTCCTCCGTCCCGCTAATTTTATCACATTTTTCCATTTCGGGCGTCCCAATAATTTTATCACCTTTCCGGGGTAAAAATTAAACATCATTTTAAATATAATTGGAGAGAAAAGTAAGTAGTGGGAATAATTAGGAAAAAGTTATAAATTTAAGCAAGTTGTTTATATCTAATCTCATTGTACTATATTATATAATAATGGCACCTTAATTTGCATGCCCAGCACCTTATGTGATAATGTTGCTGGGACGGAGGGAGTCTAATATATTTAATACAGCCCACTAGTCAATTTAGGGTTCTTAGTCGTCTTCCTCAGCCAATCGCTTGGGAAAAAATAATCTTCTTCTTAAGTTCCTCTACGAATCTTCTCAAAAAATAAAAAATAAAATCGATGTCGACGCCACCAACCACCCGTGTAGCCTCGCCGCGCGGGGGATCGATCGAACAGCAAGAGAGAGCGAACAGAGTGCAGTGATTCGAGCAGATGAGTTTAGCCGCAGATTCAATTTTTTCTTAGAATTTCGGTATTTCGGTAAATAACCGAAAAAAAATTTGGTTTTACCGAACCAAACCGATTGAGTTCTGTTCGGTATTCGGTTGTTCAAACCATCGAACCGAAATTTCGGTAACCGAAATTTCGGTACGGGTTGTACCGAATGCCCACCCTATTGATTTGTGTGTGTAGTTTGCACTAGGGGTGAGCAAAACCGGATATCGGTTTTTCGGATATCCGAAATTCGCATATTCAGATTTTGGATATCGAAAAATGGTATTATCCGTATCCACTCCGATTTTAATCGGACATATGAAAATTGCTATAGTGTGGAAATTGTTTTCTGGGTGCATTTTGAAATTGTGTATGTAATTAGTTTTTGTCCTAGAATTAAAAGTAAAATTAAAAGTGTGTAACAAAATCAGTGTGAAATGAATCTCAACTCAATCTAACATTTATTGGGGAAAAAAAAAAAAGAAATGTTACATTGAGTTGAGATTTGCTACACACCAATTTTTATTTGTATCTCATGCACAACTCGTTGTCTAACAGTCGAAGTTTGGAAATTAATTTTAATTAAAATAATTTTATACGGCTTGTTAAATATAATGTTTTATAATGCAGTTTAAATAATTATTTTTAAGGGGAAAAAAGTTAATTGACCACCCATGAAAAATAGATCTCTCAATATTTCATGACGCAAGAAGAACAAACTCTGCAATCTGTTAAAATCCTTCAATAGTATAGAGACGAAAGGAACGACGATGAAATATAAAAGCCGTAATTTGAAGCAATAGTCTCTGTCACGTGTGGCATCAATACTATTTTAACAATATGAAGCAATTAACTTTTTAGTTTAAATTAAATAAATTTTTTTCTATCCCGAGTTATCCCACCGTGACTATGGGCTAAGTATCAGGGTAGCTTGCGTCACATAGACATGACGAAGGCTAAATTGCGACGCATGCTCCAGATGTGGGACTAATCCCTTGTCCGAGATGAATACGTCCCAAATTCCGACAACGATAGTCATGGGGTAACATTCCCATTCGGACTTCTTAAGGAATTGCGGGAGGGGGGATTCGATCCAACGACCTACCCCACAAGATCTTAAGGCCTCCTCATTGACCACTAGACCAAGACCTCATTGGCAGTTTAAATTAAATATTCATAGAAACCGTTTTTTACTAATGTCAAAAAGTATCAAGTATTTATTATATAAACGACTTCTTTATGGATTTTTTGAGGGAGCATAGTTTATGTTAAAATTCCTTTAATGTTTCCTCATGTAAATGAAACGAGTTATTGGAACGATTCAATTATTGCTTCCGACATATATTGAACAATTTAATTATATATATCGAACAATTAAATTTATGTCGAACAATTATTGCTTCCGTAACTCAGAACAATTAACTCAAGTTTCTCCTCTAATTATATATATCGAACAACTTAGAACTTATTTGGTTTGGCAATGGGTTACTACTTAGTACTTTGATTAAAGGGAAGATTTCTGTTCAGGTCCCAGTAAAGTTTTCATTAAGCCGTCAGTCCCTGTCAGAAAATGGTTAAGTTTAAGGGACCTACTTTTTGTAAAAAACTAAGTAAAGGACCCAAAAATATACATTGACGAAAATACCCCTTGCCCTTTTTTTCCAGCGGGAACTCGCGACATGCTGTTTGGTCTTATATGAAGCGTTACTTTTACTTCTTTATTTGTTACACAGGTACAATATATTGTTACTATAGAAAATAGTTACGTTATTTTTCAACAATATGTGTTACTTTCCTACTGCAAAACGTTATCAACAGAATTTTTTTTCATTTAACGATCGAACTCATTTTTCTCACACTGAATCGATCAAAAAAAAATTCGACTACTCCATCCAACCGATTCAACGTGTCATTTGGATTCATTATGACTTGGACGACGCACGAGGTAGTTGCTTGTCTAATTAGGGTGCAAATTCGAGAACATAATGGTTAATCGAATCATGATTTCGACATAAATTGCAAGTAATCGGTATAAATTCGATGTACCCATGAGAAATCGAGGTCTATTTACCTTATTGAGTCAAAAACGCGATATTTATGCAGTTTTCATCTGCTTTTTAGTGTCGTTTGTGGTTTACGTTATATTTCTCGCGGTGCATTTGCTTGAATGCAGAATGTGTTATTTTCAACGAATAAAGTGTTATTAAGTTCATCGGTATGTTACTAATAAGTCATATATGGTTATTAAACATGAAACACTTGTTATTTTATTTTCTGTTATAAGTATTTCTTTTTTACACGATTCAGGGAAAATATAATATACGTTTCTTGCAACTAATCGATATAAATTCGAGGTACCCATGAGAAATTAAGGTCTATTTGACCTTATTGAGTCAATGACGACGTGATTAATGCACTTTTCATCTTGTTTTTAGTGTCGTTTGTGATTTTCATTTTATTCCTGTCGATCCATTACTTGTATACAGACTGTGTTATTTACGACAAACAATGTGTTATTACCTCTCAGCGACATGTTACTTCTAAGTCAAAATTTGTTATTAACCATAAGACATTTGTTATTTTTTGCTATGTTATAAGTATTTCTTTTTTACACGATTTAGGGAAAATATAATATACGTTTCTTGCAACTAATCAATATAAATTCGAGGTACCCATGAGAAATTGAGGTTTATTTGACCTTATTGAGTCAATGACGACGTGATTAATGCACTTTTCATCTTGTTTTTTAGTATCGTTTGTGATTTTCGTTTTATTCCTTTCGATCCATTACTTGTATACAGACTGTGTTATTTACGATAAACAATGTGTTATTACCTTTCAGCGACATGTTACTTCTAAGTGAAAATTTGTTATTAAACATAAGACATTTGTTATTTTTTGCTATGTTATAAGTATTTCTTTTTTACACGATTTAGGGAAAATATAATATACGTTTCTTGCAACTAATCGGTATAAATTCGAGGTACCATGAGAAATTGAGGTCTATTTTACCTTATTGAGTCAATAACGACGTGATTTATGCAGTTTTCATCTGTTTTTTAGTGTCGTTTGAGATTTTCGTTCTTTTTATCCCGATCATTATTTGCATACAGAATGTGTTATTTAAGACAAACAAGACGTTATTAACTTTCAGCGATGTATTATTTTTTAGTCAACATTTGTTATTACCGTGAAGACATTTGTTATTTTTGTGAGACTTATCAACATTCATATGAAATTGACGATAATTTCAACATACACGGTCATAGCATCTGCAATCTTAGCAATTTCTATGATTTGGGTTTATCACATAAATAATATCGATAGTTGCCTTGGTTAAACCCATTTACAAATTAATATTGCTTTCTCTGTTGCGGATCTCACGAGCGCGACGGTCGGTCGGGACTGAATCTTAAAATTTTGTCGACGCAAACAATAAAAAATATATGTACAACGAAGCATGTTTCTAGTTGAAATTGAAGGTAACTCACGTAGATTCGAGAGACCCATAGCCTTAAAGTTTCTCGCGCCACCATAGAGTTTCTGAACTGTTCGGCGTGATATTACAAAAAAAATTTCTGGACAGTTTAATGTGGTACCCTTAAGGGTTTAATTGTTACCAATAGAGTGTTATTTGTTATAAAATTGCCGTCTATGCACTAGGGTTTCTAGATAATTGGTTATCGTCTATGCGCTAGGGTTTTTGGGTAGTTTTTGGGGTTTAGGACTTACGGGTTCGAGGTTAAGATTAAGGGTTTACGACATGAAATTTTGGGAGAACGATCCACGACTTGTGCAGGTATTTCTACAACCTTAAAAAATTTTTGGGGTTCGGGGTTTAGGTTTTAGGGCTTAGGGTTTCGGGCTTCGGATTTAGGGTTTTGAGCTTAGTATTTTGTGTTTGTAGTCTATAAATGTTATTCGTACTTTAATGTTGATGTTTGAACATGTTCGTGGTGCAATTCATAATGTTATGTTCCATTGAAAGATGTAATAGTCTATGTTTTGCAATGGAGGACTATATATTTATATATCTATTGAGATCAATATTCGTCTATTGACATCAAATTTCGTTTAATGTGTCTTTCAAACGAATGTGGTGATTAAACTTCATCAAATTATATATTTACATGAACATCCATATTAAACATCCAAAATAAAAGTGTATTTCTGTACGAATTAATCGAATTATTGGCGTGGTATTAAACAGCATTTATGAGGTATCAGTATTGATCAATGTGTTATTAGTTGAGTTCGTGTTGTTTTTCTTACCTAACATGTGTTATTATTTCAATTAATGTAGTACAATTTTGAGAAAGTCCTGTAAATATTCTCTGACAATTCTGTTAAATTCTCTGGCGGTTCAGAACCTTCTAGAATATTCTCAATGAAGTGTCTTTTTTACATGTATATGTGTTATGTTTGTTGGGTAAACTGTTACTCACTTAAAAAACATTTTAGTCTTAGAGAAAGCTAAATTTTCTCAAAAACATTCGTCTTGATTAGTAAGACCCATCTGAAATTCAGGACGGAAAAGCTTTATTCAGTCACAAACGCTGAGATTTATGCAGTTTTCATCTGTTTTTTAGTGTCGTTTGTGATTTTCGTTTTATCCCTTTCGATCCACTACTTGTATACAGAATGCGTTATTTACGACAAAGAAGGCTTTATTATCTTTCAGCGATGTGTTACTTCTAAGTCAACATTTGTTATTAACCATAAGACATTTGTTATTTTTGGTTATGTTATAAGTATTTCTTTTTACACGATTTAGGGAAAATATAATATCCATTTCTTGCAACTAATCGATATAAATTCTAGGTACCCATGAGAAATTGAGGTCTATTTTACCTTATTGAGTCAATAATGACGTGATTTATGCAGTTTTCATCTGTGTTTTAGTGTCGTTTGTGATTTTCGTTTTATTCCTTTCGATCCATTACTTGTATACAGACTGTGTTATTTACGACAAACAATGCGTTATTACCTTTCAGCGACGTGTTACTTCTAAGTCAAAATTTGTTATTAACCATAAGACATTTGTTATTTTTTGCTATGTTATAAGTATTTATTTTTTACGCGATTTAGGAAAATATAATATCCGTTACTTGCAACTAATCGGTATAAATTCGAGGTACCCATGAGACATTGAGGTCTATTTTACCTTATTGAGTCAATAACGTGGAGATTTATGCAGTTTTCATATGTTTTTTAGTGTCGTTGTGATTTTCGTTTTATTCATTTTGATCCATTACTTGTATACAGAATGTGTTATTTACGACAAAGCATGCGTTGTTACCTTTCAGCGTCGTGTTACTTCTAAGTCAACGTTTGTTATTAAGCATAAGACATTTGTTATTTTTGGCTATGTTATAAGTATTTCTTTTTACACGATTTAGGGAAAATATAATATCCGTTTCTTGCAACTAATCGGTATAAATTCGAGGTACCCATGAGAAATTGAGGCCTATTTTACCTTATTGAGTCAATAATGCGGAGATTTATGCAGTTTTCATTTGTTTTTTACTGTCGTTCGTGATTTTCGTTTTATCCATTTTGATCCATTACTTGTATACAGAATGTGTTATTTACGACAAAGCATGCGTTATTACCTTTCAGCGTCGTGTTACTTCTAAGTCAACGTTTGTTATTAAACATAAGACATTTGTTATTTTTGACTATATTCGTTATTTCTGACGATTAAAGCTGCAAATTAGATATACAAATCATACCCACGATCAAATTAACAATAATTTCAACATATTAGGTCATAAATTTTGATATTTTCGGCTACAGTCTTAATGATTTCTGTTATTTGTATGTAGCAGTTTTTTTCTAGCTTCCATAGATCTTTTGAAGATTTTTTTTTCAATCTCAACGATTTATGTTTATCATTTTCGGCTACAATATCAACGATTTCTGATGACTAAAGCTGCAAATTAGCAAAACAAATCGAGCTTGAAGTTTTTTTTAAAGAAGATTTGAGCTTGCAGCGAAAATCGCTCGTTGGAGAAGACGATGGCAAAAAATTGTAAATTTCGCATCTGTTAGAGGGTATATATGTCATATCGCATAGTTTGGGTCTTTTACTCTAAGACTTTTGAAAAGTAGGTCCTTCACTCTTACTGAAATTTTATTGGGGCATGAACCCTACTTAAACATGTTAACGGGGCCTGACTGATAATTAACCCTTGATTAAATTTATGTCGACACCTTGTTCAGATAACTATGAGAGCAAAAGTAAAAGTACAATGGATGTAGTTAACGCGTTGTCTCCAGGCTATGGTTGAAACGAATCGAACTTTTTTGTTGAAAAAGTTCGATTTGCGATTCGATTCGAAATTTTAAGATTTGAATTCGACTATTTAGAATACGAATCCTAGTAAGAATATTTTTTTTATTCGAGAAATATCTGAATACAAATATAAAATCACAATATTCGATTTGAATAATTTAATATTATACATTTCAATATTATCAATAATTGTAATTTAATAACCATTAAGAGTGTTTAGAATATTAGAACCCAAGATAAATATTATGGCATAAACTTAGAAATCAATAAGCCCCATTTATATCTAAATATAATACATCGTTCGGTATATATTTCTTATAGCATATTTTAATTCAAAAACTAAATATATGATGGAAAATCCTTTACGAACCCCCAAATCACTATATAAACCCCCTAACTAATTATAACACTAAATTTATTATAAAAAGTAAAATTGAAAGTAAAATTTTCAATCTTTCAATATAATCTTTATTACTGATAGTTATTATTTATTATGTCTAATTGCTCCATTATTTATTAATTATCTGTAGATAATTTTGAAGGTTTTATAACTATTTATTAAATTCTTTCACGCAATTAAATTATCACCTTACAACTATTATTTAATTCTACACATTTATTAAATAAATTTATGTCTAGGTTTTTAATTTTGTTTTCATTTTACTTCAACCTATTTGTGTAAGTTAATATGAATTAATTAATTATGGTATAAGAAAGATTTTAAAAAATCAAAGAAAAATATTACAAATTTAGAAGTTTTGCTTATTTCTAAGTGGTAAGAGTAGAATTTACTTCGACCATTGTTTATTAAAAGTGTGTAAATAATTTCCGTTGAATAGCTGCATTAATGAAATAAAATATAATAAATTAAAACTTATATTATTAATGGAGAACAAAATTTTAAGTAATTGTACCGTTTCCAAGATTTTTTTCACCTTCGAGGGGGTGCAAATAGTAGCAATCATATATAACATATTACAATTCAATATTAGTTTAAAAATATATTTAAATGTAATAACAGTTATATTTGTTATTAAATATAGAGATAAATACTCCAATATAATTCATATTCGAGTATTCGAATATTCGATTCGAATTATTTCCGAATACGAATAAGAATTGAGTTTATGATTCGATTAAATATTCGAATATTCGTATTCGGATTCATTGTCATCCGAATGCGAATAGAATATTGTGGTATTCGACTCGATTTGATTCGACCCTACTCCAGGCGGGAGATAATGAAATGATTATAGAAAAATCAAATATTAACTATTCATTTATTTTGCTACAAAACAAAATAAATAAAAGCAAGAATGATCACAATTAGTGCTTCTTTTATGCAGTCAATTAGTCTAGAAAGTGTTTGGTTGCTACCTGTAATTCAGCGTGTAGAACAAACTTGTGAGTTATTATATGAGAAATTACTTTCAAGAATTCCATATGAAGATAATGCCCCGTGTTTTGCCCACGGACACTGAAAGGGATGGACAAAGGCATATTGTATTGAAAATTTTCTTTTTAAACGTGAAGAAAGATGGCGATATTGATGTAAACAAGTGAAGTCAAGCAAAAAACTTGTAGATTTATTGACAAAAGCACTCACTCCTCTAATTTTATATAATATTACTTTTAAATTGATGACTTTCAATCTGGAATGTTATTGTCGTCATGTAAGAAAGACGAGTTGCACTATTTTTTCATTCATTGTGATTTTCCCAAAGTTTTCCATTAAGGTTTTTAACGAGCTAACAATTGAAATTACCCAAGGGAATAATGTATGCTGTTTCCTTTTCTAGATTTTGTTCCACTGACCTTTTCCAAATAAGGTTTAAAACCATAATTCTCAATATACATTCAAGGGAAATATTGAGAATAGTTTAATAAAAATGTGGATGCAAATTTATTTAGGTTGTTAAGTTAAATATTATTGTTAACTAGGAGTAATTAGTAGTTCGAAGAAAATTTTAAGTAGATTTTTGTTCTAGAGGATCTTTCAAAATATTACGGTGGTATTTTGCTCGACCTCTATAGATGATCAATCATCATCATGTTGATGTGATGTATCCAATATTTTCTTGGAAAAACATGTCGCTTATATGTATAACTAAAACCCCATATTAAAATATTAATAATTATCGCCTAAAATGTCACTTCAAGAAGATCATATTAATCCACATTACCTGACTAGCCCATTTGGTTGGGATATGGTAAGATGTCTCCATACCCTAGCTTTATCTACTATCATCTACTTTTGTCAAATCTATCCCTTATATCAAAGTTAATTTCCTTGTTTATCCATTACGTCATCGTCGTCACCTCTTTCCTATCCATCTTTATCCTCACTCTTGCAGTTACCCTCACGATCCAAATTATCGGCCCGTATCCATTCGCAGACCACCATCACCAAAGCCACCTCACCGTCGCCTCCTTCGATCGCCTACATCCGGCTCTTGTATTCGTCAATCACCCCAAGTAATCACGACATCATTTATCTGACGGTTCGATTAACCAGACGGATAGTAATGTGTCGACTGGGGCGGCACGTGATGTACACGTCCTGGGAAAGGACAAGCTTGTGTTCCGCAATGAACCATCAGATATATTAGTCACGCTTCGTGATACATTGATTTGATCTTTTGTTGTGTGTATTGCTTATGAATTCATTATCCTGATATGGGTATTTACTGCAATTAAAAATCAAGCAATTAAAAATCAAGCTTTTTTATTTGATGATTGAAGCATATGTTGATTTTTCATATTTGATGCTCAAAGCCTTTTTTTTAGCACGAAGAAATTTATATTACGAAGACCTAATATCCGAAGACAAGATAGAGGCCAGCGCTTGGGTCGGATGCTCAAAGCTTTTGATGATATGATGTGTGACTAAGATATTAGTGCAGACAGTGAAAAGTAAAAAAAAAACTCTACAAGGGATTGGAACTTAGTTTAATTAAATCTAATACCGTCTAATCTCATCTACCAAACATATCAGCGACCATTACTTAATAACATCAACCAAACACTCAAAAAAACTCATACCCCCATTATTTAAACCCAACTAAAGTTAATATCGTCAAAAACCGATCCTCCCTACCAAAAGAACATAGGGTAAACATGACATAACATTACATTGCATCACGATGATAAAATAAATACGATATTTAATTTGACTTTTCTTTCGATATTCGCCTGTATCCGGGTTGCCCCAACTAATTCGGTTCGTCCCGCGTCGCGCACTGCACCTGCTATGGGTGGGTGAGTCTCCCAAGGGGGATGCTGCATAAACAAGGAATCGAACCCGAGACCTTGCATAAGCGATACCGAGCCTCACAGTCGGACCAACCTCCGTTTGTTATTTAATATGACTTTGAGATCTAAAAGAATATATCCTTAAAAGAATCATACTGAACACATATGACCTTGATCGCATTTTTGGTTGTGATGTGAGTCTTAGGAGATGGTGGATTATCTCAAATGGACACTCTAATTTAAAACAAATAAATAATCCATGTGTTAAGGAAATAATTGTTTAATTGCTTATATCTATATATATATATATATGTATATCTAAGAAGAATATAAAACCTATACATGAGATGCAAAATTTAGCATATTTGTCGAGACTAACGTTGGACACCATGTCCTTAAATTTGTATTGTCCTTGTTTCGATTCTTATATAATATGACCATAATTTCTCAGTTTCAGAAGATAATAGGGGCAACGATATTTTAGTCCACAATACATGGGACATGGGCGTTTCTGTCTTTCATGTTTCGAGGTGCCACTTTTAATCCCAGTATTACTAATTTTGGGGCAATTTTAATATTCCGATTACCTTCATCGCTAATGTAGAAGGAATTTAACGCGTGTAAGCATATGTGTTAGGATCGGTTTACGTGTTTAGAGGGGGTGAATAAACACACGATTATCTATTGTTTATTTTTGGATTGGTCTTGTTAAAGATCGGTGCTTGATATTAGTGTAACGACTGGTGCGGAAGAAACCGGTTGGTTTCGAACCAAGACCGGATGTGAGCGTGGTGTGTGTGTGTGTGATGTTGCGGTACAAAGGTTGTTTTGTTGCTAGAAGTTCGGAGCTAAAATCTCCTACGTCTCCGCTTCTTCCTCGCAAGGAAGGTTTCTACTAGAAGCCTCGGTTTACAACACCTTGTCGTACAACCTCCTTAGCTAGACTCAATATAAATCTCTTGCTATATTTCGCTAACTAAACTCCCAGACCACTCTAAACGACTTTTTACAGTCCATTTCTTGCAAGAGCTTTTTACAGTCCCTTGAGAAAATTACTCACTAAACTTTCCGGTTTAATGCAGTGATGAGAATACCTAATTCTTTCTTCGCTTAAAGAACTTTGTATTTTTGAATGCTTGAGCTATTCCTCTCGTTCTCAGATTTTCAGTGAAGTGTCGTAAGGTCTTCAGCTTGCATCCCTTCTATTTATTGCTGGGTTGAAGTTGATGCCCGTTGTTAGATAGCTAGCTCTTCATGTACCGGACAGTGCATTTTATTAGCTTTACCCAAAATGGGTCTGTCCGGTCTTGCAGCAGTCCGTGTTGTGCCTTTGCTTTATTCCTTATTCAGCTTGTTTCACTTCAAGTGGCTCTAGCTGGCAGCCTTGTACTAATTGTTCGTCAGAAGTTTTCAAATTATCGCGCCTTGAATGTGTTTGAAATTGTCCAACGTGGCACGTCCGGTATCATGCATTCCGCTCTTCAATGTACCTCCGGTATGCAGTCTTGATCCGGTTTCATCTTACGCTAGCTTCTGCTGGATTGTTTCGTTCATCCTTTACTTAACTGGTATTCTAAGTTAAGTTCAATCACCAAAACTACTAATCTCTGAATAATTAAATTCCCGATTTCTAGCAATATAATCTTCTTATACTCGACTTAAAACCTCATACCTCATCTTCTTCTTCGACTTAAACGCACTTGAGCATATTTACAAATCACATTCAGGAAATGATTGACGAGCTTGAAACTGATGTGATGACTTATGATGTTTTAGGTCAAGTAAAGAAGATCATGTGCTCTCACGTTTTAAATTAATCGTCTAGGGGGGGGGGGGGGGGGTCAAAACGACCCATAGTAGACATCATTGAGGACTTAAAGTGGCACCTCGGAACATGGGAACCTCTCCCATGCCCGAAACATTGGATTTTTTGAACTAACTCGATAATTTTTTAAATCTCATATTATATTTGAAGATGAAATAAGATATTTCACGATGAGATAAAAGAAGAAATACTACATGTGCTGGGATTTTTGGAATTCCAGAGTTTCTGCGGGGAAAACTCGAGGTGGTAGAAAGGATCAATTGAGCCTCGTCGTATATCGATGGGAATGTAATTTGCTAAGAGTTACTATGTGGTTTAAAATGGTGACAACTTGCCACCTATGAATTACTTGACAACAAATGCATTACTTTGTGAACTGTTAATTTCTGACACTAAAATGCATACATGGCCGGATTTGGTCCGTTCTTCACAACCTATGACACAGTGCCACATAATTTTTTGGATAATTTTTTAGTGTTGGGAGGGCCTCACTTGTATGATCATAGTTTGTGTATGGGGCCTCGCTTTATTAAAAAAATATGGGATCACCAAAAAGGAAAATACGGCCCTGCATGCATAGCATTATAGCCGGACCACAAGAAATATTTAGTTTTTATTATAATAAATTACAAATTCACTTATCTCTTAATACCTACAAGTAATAGTTATATTTCTTGGTAAAGAACAGAAAATTTCATCTTATAAACTAATAGATTTCATATGTTTGCTGCATGCGGAAGAAAAATAACCACTCGTTCTATATCATTGCATTATATTGGGGTTCACAAAATAAATTAATTTTTTTTTAAGTATATTATGTACTATGAAGTAACACATCGCTCAATGGACTATGAGCTTGCGCCACACCCCAAGAATAAAGAAATCTATAGGGTTAGTCAATATCAATTGTGGAAATTGAACACGAGACCTCGTGTCGGATAATGCACAAACCCAACCACTAGGACAGGTTACCATTTATATTACTCCAGAAATTGATATAAAAGTTGACAAAAAAAAGCTCAAATGAATATGAAAATATAGTAAGTATGAAATATTTTACTACTTTCGATCATAACAATATTAGCGAATGTTAGAGAGATAAATACTTCTTGTTTTCAATACTTCAGATAATTTTAGAAAACATTAATCGTCTTTTAATAAGCAAATTATTCAAAAGAAAACAATTTCATCAACATTCATAATTAATATAATAATAAATCAATAAAAGGGGAATAACTCAAAATAGTCCCAAATATTTACCCCGTGGACCAATTTAGTCCCCCGATATTTTGCGTGGACCAATTTAGTCCCGATGTTGTCAATTTTGAAGCAATTTAGTCCTTCCATTTGTATGACCGCTAATAAATTAAAATAAAAAAGGAAAAACAATTTAATTAAAAAGTGAATAAACTTAAATCATATTAAAATAAAGAGGGAATAAAAATATATTAATAAATAAAATAAAAAAGAAAATAAAAATACATGAAAAATAAAATAAATTAAATAAAGTAAATAGAAAAAGAGAGAAGAGACAAAAATAAAAATAATAAATTAAGAAATTAAAAAATAAAAATTAAGAATTAAAAATATTTTTATTAAAAAAATGTAAAAAACGAAAATAAGGATAAAAGCACCGCTCCAAATTTACGAGAATACCATGCCCGCCAAGTATCTGGGGGATGCAATCGTACTAGTTCCCGGTAATATGTCTTAAAAAAATACTTTCTATATATAAATTAGATAATTTGAAAAGAATTTACAAAAGTATCTAATTTTGAAAGAATTAAATATTTTTAAATATCAAATTATATATTATAATATAAAAAAGTATATTTTAAAAAATCCGAAAACTGAGACAACTATGTCCACGTTAACTATACAGGGACTGGGACGAGGATTCTCATAAACTTCCAATAGCATTTCTACACTATCTTTTTCGTATTTTTTATATATAAACATATAATTCATTTTTAATTTATTTTTTTCTTATTTTTTCTTTTGTTGATTATTCTCTATTTTTATTCTCTTCTCTATTAAGATATTTTTATTTTATTTATAAAGTATTTTTATTCATCTATTTTTAATAATGTATTTTTTATTTTATTTTAATTTTAATTAATTTATAATTTTAGTATTTTTTATTTATCTTTTTATTTGATTTCAATTTATTATTTCTTAATTTAATTTTTTATTCTCCTTGTTAATGTTAATTAATGACTTTTTTTACGTTTGGCCAATTACATGTCCACATGTGTTATTTTCCATAAAAATTAACGATCATACTAAAAATTAACAACATTGGGTACTAAATTTATCCACACGAAATTGTCGGCTAAATTGGGGTCTATCAGATAAACACGAGTACTATTTTAATTTTCCCCTCCAATAATAATCATATCTTACTTTCCAAATCTTCGTATAATTAGTTTATGTCGTTATTATACAGATGATAAAAGCCACCTTGCTCGTCAGTCAAATATATAATTGTCAAACATTACCAATCATCCGTTTTTATATTGTAGGCGTGGATTAACCTAACTTCGCACACGATAACCGCATTAATCAAGCGGCAAAAACATAATAATCAAGAAACTTATGCAGTATGCTAAAGTTGGATGACAATGCCGAAAAAATAAAATATTACGTGTAAAGTTCTCCTAAAAGCTGTCTCCGCTTAACAAAAAGTGATTTCGGTATGATTTCAATTGAATAAAATTTAATGGTCAATTAAGCCTTGCTGAAGTATTTGAGTTGAAAAGTTAGTTTATTTTATAACTAGAAAGTTATGAGAATGGTTTTTACATCAAGTGCCGATTGCAAACGACAATATTTACCCAATTGAAATGGGCGACGATAATAATATGATGAGTGGGGATATAAAGAAATTGGGTTGCTGATGCACGACATCTCAATAATTGTGCCATTATTACACCTAAGAGCTCCTTTCCTTTAAAATAATTGCACGATTAGTTTAGTATCTGATTGTGATGGACACTCGCATACTAACACCAACGCATAATAAACTAAAATATTTGTCATGGCAACATTTGTATATCTCATTCGAGTGAACCAAGTGATCGAAGACTTCCCAAGTTTACATGGAATTTATTTGTGATTTGTACCATTAATATATCTCATCCGAGGGAAATGAGTAATTGGATGTTTTCCGACTTTACATGAAAAATAAACCGTGAATTGCATGATTAACAACTGACAAAATTATAAGTTTGAGTAACAGTTTTTCGATATTGGGTTATAATGATAAATGCAAATGGTAGATCACAAACTTTATATTTCACAAGTTTTAGTCTCCAAATGTTCCCAAAATATATGTCAGAAATCCTACTTTCTGTTGATATGGAATATCTGTCACCAACTTTATTGCTGAATTAAGGTGCGATGAAGTAGGATTTTAAAATTTTGTCGATAAATACTTTTCGCATTTATCAAATAGAGTAACAAACATTGAAAACATGTATATAATTGAGAACTAGATTTCAAGACATCAATCACGAAATACAATGAGAAAAAATTGTTAGGAGAGGTCTTACCATGTTCTCGTAGCTCAGAATCGTCGGAAAAGAGTCGTGATCGCCGGAAAAAATCGCCAAGAGAGGAGAGATCGCGCGGAAATCGCCCCAAATTCGGCCAAAATCTCAAATTAAAATTATTTAAAAACTTCCAAATAAAGTTCGTCTCCTTCTTGCGCCCTCTTGACCCGTTCCAACAACGAAGGTTGAAGAGTTAGTGCAGCTAGCCTCGTCTAGACTTTGCCTAGATTAACTAATATCTGCGTTCACAGCTTTTCGGCTTAGGGCATCGACTACTACGTTCGCTTTGCCGAGATGAAAGGTGTAGAATACCCATTAGAATCATGTTTTGATTTATTAGCTATCTTTGTAATGGGGCGTGTAATTGTTGTAACATCTTGTCCCATACCGGGACCTGTGGGGTTGGGCCCACCGCACTCCATTGGTAGTCTGGCCCCACTGTATCACCTATAGCCTTCCAGCGTGCTTCGCACTGCACGTACCCTGAGCTACTTCCCAGTGGGTCACCCATCCCAAGATTGTCCAATTCAAGCACGCTTAACCTTGATGATATGAGTAGTACTATCAATTCTATTATACGATTCTTAGTCTGACACGTCCATACATTGTCAGTCTCAGGATCCCCTCTCATTCGGGTGTGAGATCGATTCATCTATGTACCCCTTCGCGCAGAAGCCTGCTAGGAGATGCTCCTTGTCCGTGCACCTCTCTGGCACCGGCGATCACTCCCCGCCCTAATCGGCCCCAGGCGTCACATGCCCACCAGCTTCCGCCTGATTCATCCCCGAACCACACCGTACTGCGAGAGATTGTGCTCTGATACCATTTGTAACATCTCGTCCCATACCGGGACCTGTGGGGTTGGGCCAACCACACTTCATTGGGGTTGGGCCACCACACTTCATTGATAGTCTGGCACCCAGTGTATCACCAGTAGCCTTCCAGCGTGCGTCGCACTGCACGCACCCTGAGCTACTTCCCAGGGGGTCACCCATCCCAAGATTGCCCCAAGTCAAGCACGCTTAACTTTGAAGTTCTTATGGATGGACTCCCGAAAAGGTAGGTCGTCCTTGGTGATATGAGTACTACTATCAATTCTCTTATACGATTCTTAGCCTGACACGCCCATACATTGTTAGTCTCAGGATCCTCTCTCATTCGGGTGTGGGATCGGTTCATTCATGTATCCCTTCGCGTAGAAGCCTGCCGGGAGACGCTCCTTGTCCGTGCACCTCTCTGGCATCGGCGATCACTCCCCGCCCTCATCGGCCATGGGCATCACAGTTGTTTCTTCGATAGTTTAGGAGTAGAATAGATATTTATACCAAGTGTGTTTGGTATAATAGCTAATGTAACTACCGAATTCAAGAGAGAAAGTTAGTCAATTGATCCGAAAGGCTTGCAATTCAGATTCTAGAGAGAGAAGCAGCAAATACTTTCTCACACTACAAGGATTCTCTTTCGTGTTCTTTGAAGAAAGGTTTTCGATCGAAATTCGATTCTTAATAATTCTCATCGAAAACTTAGAATGCCTGCCTAGGATTAATAGAGTTGATAATCAAGGACCTAACAATTGCTATCAGAGCAGATTCGTACTACTTTGAATCGAAGTTGTTAGAAATTTGGATCGAATATCCATTCTGAAAACGGTTTTCGTTCGAAAGACAGTTTTCGCGCGAAATCATAAATTTGATCTAATAGCTTAATTCTGTGCTTAACTGAACTGATTTTGATGTTTATGTGCTTGATTAAGTGTTAGAATTAAATTGCGAATCAATCGGTACAGTTTAGAACTTCGAAATTGACGAAATTTTGAATCTGAAAAAATTACTGTTCGCGCTAAGAACTAAGATGAACGTGTTATGATTTTGTCCAATTTGAACATCATTTGCTTCGTAACATGCTTGATCTTCTGTTCGTGTGTAATCAGTAGATAAATTCGAGCAATTACCTGTAATTTCATTGATTTGCTGTTTTTGCTTGAATTTAGTGTTAATTTCGTATTATGTGACTATTTGCGCGTGTTCTAATTTTTCTCGCTAGCTAGAATACGAAGTCAGTTATTGAAGTCAATGTCACTAAAAGCGATTTTAACTAAAAATTTCTCGAGCATTATTTCATCGAAAATATTTTTCGCGAGAACTATTTTGACTTCACGAGCGTCAATTCTTTTCTCGAAAAACATTTTCGGTCAGACCTCCAAGTTTGACCTAGTCACTAAATCATTTGTGCTCGAAAAACTTTTCGGCCAACCAATTTATTTTGACCAAGCGAGAAACTATCTATCAGTACTGTTTCTCAACGATCAAAGTAAATTTACGCATCGAAAAACGTTTTCGACCGAAAGATTTCGACCAATTTATTTCGCTCGAAAATTTTTTCGCTGACAGCCTTTACGCACGAAAACAGTAATAAATATTTTTTTTCGAAGATTTTATTTTTGGACCAAACTTTAAAGATTGGACCAAAATAATTCTCGATCGTTTGCTCACCAAATATTACTAACGAATTCTCTACTTGTGAAGCACATTACATCATTTCACGCTTCAAAACAATCTACGAAGATCCAAGAAAATCAACTCAACAACAATGGATACATACTCGCATGGAAATGACAACCGTCCACCAATCTTAAAATGCGACGAATACACAGTATGACGCAACCGATTTCTCAACTTCCTAGAACTAAAAGACCAAGCCGAGAACCTGGTCTGCTGGTCATCCAAGAAGCAGAATTGCGTATCAACATCGACGACTGAGGCGGAATAGGTCGCGGCCGCCAGTTGCTGTTCGCAAATGCTGTTATGTGTACAATTTAAATAATATACCCATATTAGTGATAGTCAAAGTGCTATAGCCATAGCGTGCAATCCTGTCCACCACTCACGCACAAAACACATAGATATTAGATATCACTTCATTAAGAATCACGTAGAAAAAGGCACCATTGACATGTATTTTGTGAACACGGAGTGTCAACTAGCCGAAATTTCACGAAGACATTGGATGGAAAACGATTCCAATTCCTTGTTGGTAAATTAGGCATGTTGAATCTCCCATGATATGTGCTCTACTTGATCTTATATGCTCCCACATGCTCTATTCTATGTGTTTTCTGAATTTAATTGCTATATCTTGCGTGAATATTCATTTTATAAATAATACAAATAATATATAGATATATACAATAAAAATCCAAAAATGTTATACACATACATATAATATTAGGGGGATGAGACCTTTAGAATGCTTTGATCTCATCACAAATAATTTTCCCCGATATGTGAATGATTAATTACTTAATTTTGTCTGTCTAGTCGCTTCTTGTGTCTAGAGGCCATTAATGTCAGGAACTGAAATCAAACTGAAACCTTATCATTTCATGCATTTACATAAAAATTCATGCATGCATAGAATTGATTTTATGGCAGGTATGGATGAAAACAATATTGGTTAAGAATTATAAGTATAATCTTCACGAATTGCGAGAAGCTGACTCTCGATAGGAGTCAGGAGAATTATAAATTTCAAGGTTTTCGCAACCTAAGAAACTTTCGTAATCTTAGCTCGAAAACCTAGCATGAAGGGAAAAATAAAATAACGATAAAATAATATGTGTTCCTAAAGATAAGATAAGTACTAAAATAGTATGGATGTCATTTATCTACCTTTACATGCCAAACACAAGATAAGAAAGGAAGAAAATATAATTTATATCTGTAGAATATCATTTTTAATTGTGCTTTGACTTATTAGCTGTCTTCATAGATTGGGGCTTTTATTGTATTTGTCCTTAGTTTAGGAATTAGTATGTTATTTATACCAAGTATGTTTCGTATAAATAGATGTACAAACATTGTGCTTAATGAGAAGATTTGAAAATTGATTCGAAAGGGTTGCAATTCGATTTCTAGAGAGAGAAACACAAATATCTTCTCACTCTAAGCGAAATTCTCTCTCGAGCTCTCAAAAAAGGTTTTTGATCGAAATCTTAATATCTATAATTCTAATCGATTGCCTAAGAATTTGAGTCTAGGATCATAGAGTTGATTAATTAGGACCTAACAATTAGTATCAGAGCAGATTCGTTCTGTTTTGAATTGAAAATTGTTAGAATTGGATCGAAATTTGAGTTTGGGTATTGTTCCATCGAAGAACAGTTTGGCGCGAATTTCGATTTCGATCTAATAGCTCAATTATGTGCTTAATTGGTTTGAATTTGATGTTTCTGTGCTCGTTTTAATGAAATAAGTTGATTGCGATCAGATTCGTAGCTGTTTGAACATCGATTTAGCAGACTTGATCGGATTTGAGAAATCACTGTACACGCGAAGAACTGTTAGAACACATTCTGATTTTGGTCAAAATCGACATATTTTGCTTTCTAATGTGTTTAATTGTGTTTTCGTGCGTATTCATCATCTGATTATGAGCAATTACATGTAATTTCATAGTCTAATTCATCGTTTCTGCTTGAACCAGTGTTAATTGTATTCTGTGATTATTTGCGATAAATTCAATTTTTCTCGCTAGGTTCCTCGATCAGGTTAATTTCTCGATCGAAAAACTCTGCGCGAGAATTTTGCTCGACCAGAATAGAAAGTCAGACGTAAAGTCGTCTTTTACAAGAACGACTTTAGTAGAAAAATTTCTCGAGCATTACTAAGCGAAAAACTTTTTCGACGAAGACTAATTTTGACCTTAGCGCGCGTAAAACTTTACGTCGGAAAACTTTTTCAGGTAGACTTTCGAAGTTCGACTAATAGAAAATCATTTGCGTCCGAGAAACTTTTCCAGTCAACGAATTTATTTTGACTTAGCGAGAACTTACTAAACGTATTGTTTCTTTGCGATCGAAATACATTCACGATTAAGAGATTTTCTCGACCAAAAGATTTCGCACATTTTTCTCGCTCGTAAAATTTTTCGCTGGCAAAGACTTTCTCGCACGAGAACAGTAACCAATACATTTTATTTCGACACAATTATTCTCAATCAAACTCTAAAGATTGGATCGAAAATAATTCTTGATGCTTTAATATCAAACGCTACTAACTGATTTACTACTTGTGAAGCACATAACATCAGTCCAAATTATCAAAACAACAAACGAAGATCCTTCATCAACTCTAGAAGATAAAATGGATGCCTACTCAATTGGAAACGACAACCGTCCCCGATACTCAAGAGAGGCGGATATACAGATTGGAGAAGCCGATTTCTGAATTTTATCGAGCTAAAGGAACAAGCAGAAGACCTTCTCTCATCACTTGAGCAAGGTCCAGATCAGTTATGGGTAAATGTACTCGGTGACAACACTGCTAACCCTCCAATTCCTGCTTCTAGGCGAATGAAAGAGCCTAGAGAATATACTGCTGTGGAAAGAGTGAGAGCTAAAAGCTGACCTGATAGCAACAAACACTCTTATGCAAGGGATCCCAAATGATATCTATCGACAGATTGATAGTATTCCAACAGCTAAGGGAATGTGGGAAGTCGGTATCAAGGCTAAGAAGGCGAATATTCTCACAGCTTACGACTCATTTAGAGCTAAACCCTAGGAGTGCTTATATGATCTCTACCAGAGATATCGCACACTCTTGAATGAGATGAGGAAAATTGAAATCACTAAGACAAACATTGAAACCAATCTCCGATTTCTTTTCCTCCCTGCCCTCAGAATGGAAGAAGATATTCACTCAAATTCGACAGAATAAAGATCTTGAGGAGTTGGATATCCACGCCATGTTCGACAATCTCGCCTAGCACGAGGAAGATTGTTAGGAATATTTTTATAGTGTTCAATTTCATTGTGTTTATCTTAGGTGGTTTGTATTTAATTAACTTTGGGCTAGTTTGTAATATTCTAGTTCTTAGTTGCTAGGGGTATAATATACCAACTAATGTGGTATATATACCTCCAAACCCCAATTCATTAGGGGGCATGTTTTTGGTGTTGTATGTGTGAGTTGCGTGTGTATTGAATAGTAGAAACCATTTTCAAAGCACCCATCGTATACACTAACCCACCCCACATTCGATCTTTAAATCTTCCATCATTAGCGTGGTAAATTCGTTCATTGTAGATTGCTTGGATAGAAATAGGGACCAACAAGTGGTGAGCAAACACGTTTGGATTTGAGCAAGTTTCTGAAATTTTTTGGGTTTATTTTTCTGTTTCGAATTCTGCATTGTTCTTGAATTTTTGAGTTGATTTTACTGATTTTGTAAGCTCAAGAGCTAATTAGGTTGTTTTCGAGTGATTTGAAGTGATTACCCAACATTTTTTCAGTTGATTTGAGTGAGTTTTAGGTAGAAATCGAATCTGAAGTTCGTCATTCTGCCCATAAATTTTTCAGAAACACCCGATCGGGCGAATGTACACTGTAGCAAACAATTAGTTTCACAGTTTTGCCCGATTTGATTTCGATTGATTTTGCTTTTCGCCGCATTTGAACAGTCGCCCGATTGATCCAATCGTCTGAAACTCATGTGAATCGATCGAAACTGAAAGTTTTAAATCCTTTTATAATTTTACACAGCGAAACTGATCATCTCCCGAAACTATTTCGATTCGATCGAAACAGAAATTTTAAATCCTTTTTATAGTTTTACACGGTGAAACTGATAATCGCCCGAAACTATGTCTGAAACTAAAATTTTAACCCCTTTGTAATTTTACTCGGCGAAACTGAGACTCGCCCGAAACCAGTTTCGATCGAAACTCATCCTATATATAGTGTTTCGCCTGAAACTCAATCATTTCTCATCAAATCGCCCGAAACCCCCAATCGACCGAAACTGAGCATTTCTTTAAATTAAAAACTTTTCTCGGCGAAACTGATTATCGGCTGAAACTCATTTGCATCGATCGAAACCTTAAATCGGGCGATCCAAACTCACTCTTCAAAATCACACTTAAACGTTTTCAATCACCAAAACTATTGGACCCCTTGAATAAAAATATTTTAAGTTTTTTAGAAAAAAAAACTAACAACTTTTTGAGGAAAATTATTTTTCATCATTTGATGAGAAGAACATTCTGAGTCCAACGGGCATAGTCAATTCTAACGCCCGTTTATAATTTTCCTTCCGGTCCAACATTTTCGGTGTAGACTGTTTTTCTGTCAAATTTTTGAAAGCAAATCCACAAACGTGTCCACGATCAATTATCCGATAATCTATTTAGGACGAGTTGGCAAATTATAGAAAAAGTCCTGGTCATTTTCATGAAGGTTTCGAAATTATCTTAAAATTTTTAGGTGCACACCAGAAAATTTTCGACACTGACTTTCTTCGATACTTCACGATACTTCTCAAGTAAACCAAACTTTTCGAAACAAAACTTCCATAAGCCATTTCTTTTAAACAAAAAAATTATTAATAATATTATATTAATTAAAATGGATGCTCAAGCTAGGAAGATTGAGAAATTAGAAGCAAGCCTTGCCAATAATTACTCCGTGTTGCTTAAGCAACAAGAGAGCCTAGCTTATGCTAATGAAGATTTGACCAACGCAAAGTCAAAGATCATTAGCTTAGAAACTAAGTTAGAAGATAGTGAAAATAGGGTCTGCGAGATGACTAAGAATTTACGTTCTTGCAAGCTGAGCGAAATGAAGTCTCATCAAAATATGAGACCGTCTTAGAGAAACAGCGTATGCTTTACTCTAAGATTAAACGACTAGAGAATGTTATTTCGAATATAGGTCTAGCAGATCAAAACTCTCCTTCTAACTTAATTCCTAACGGGGAAAATACTTTATATTATCAAAAACCGATCCTATGTGACACTCCAGAGACTCTTCGTAAATTAAAAGATTTACAAGATACTTTGAACTCGGAAAGGATAGGTTTTGGCGCTGAAAAGGAAAAGCTTTTAAAGGAGATCTTATATCTCAAAAATTCCCCGTCTTTATCTGTTTCAAATGATTTGTCAAATAATACATCTTCCCCAAAACAGGTAAAGAAAACAAAAACTAAAAGAAGCATCCTTGTTCCTAAAACTGAGAAAACTTTTACTAATAATTCTAAGTCAATATTGACCGAAGCTAAAATGATAAGTAAAAGTAGAGCTTTAAAATTAGCTAAGGAACAATTGAAAATTGGGAAGGAGAAAGGAAAATCAATATTATCTTCGAAAAATAAAGTTGAAAATGTTCAAGATTTTTCCTCTCCCGTTCCTATCGAAAGGGAAGCGTGCAAATAAGAAGTTCCAAACAAGCACACGAACTTCTCAAATCCCGCACATTTATCATTATAATGTGAACGACGTGCGTTATTGTCGTAGGAATACTAGTTCTCCTGTTACTGATGCTTATAATGCTTTATGCTCCTATTCTTACATGCAATATCCAGTTCAAATTAAGTCTGAAAGACCTTCTGCGACTTTCTAGGGAGAAAATCTTTAGATCTTCTAGACCTAGGCACACATTCACTGGCGCTGATATGTCATTTCCCTCTAAGGTTCACCAAACCTGGATTCCTAAATCGCAAATCAAATTGAATAGGACTTTAAAGGATGATTTAGGATCAATATCTGAACCAAATGTGCTTAACTTGTTTTCTGCTAACAAGGGAGGACACATCCAAAAATTGGTACCAAAGTCCCGATAAGGTTCTTGCAGATTCCCAGCATGGGTAGATACTAAGAGAGCTGCTCCACACTCATGACTGGTAAGCGACGAGGGCAGCCAAAAATCCCAGCGTGTATGGTATCTCGGTTTGCTCCACATACACGAGGATAGCGATACGAGCAACTACACGAGGGTACATTATAAACATGCATGACTCAAATGTACTTTAAATGTTAAATTTTCGCATGCATATGCGCTGAAATGTCAAATACCCCATGATAGGTAAATTTTAACTATGCATATATATTAAAGAACTACAAGCTTAAACATTCACGTATGCATATAAGCTGAATCGTTAAAATACCTATTTTAAATGTTAATAGCGAAAAACGTACATTCTAATGCATTTTTAAAGAACAATAGCTATTTAGTTTGCATCTGATCTGAAAATAAATAAATACGTTCACGCTTATTTAATTGGGAGAGAACTTACATTGTTTAACGTGCATGCTTTGTGGGGGAGTATAACTCCATATTTACGAGGGGAGAGTACATTTTTAGGGGGAGTTCACCTTAGGTGCACGACTTGAGGGGGAGAAACTTCATTTAACCCATATACATATACGTATACATATACCTATATCTATTATTATACGATAATTTATATATATGTATACATAAAAAAAAGGAAAAGAAAAGCAAAAAAAAAGAGGGAAAAAGAAAGAAAAACCCTCTCAGATGCTTCCACCTCCCAAGCAGGACTTCACTTGAAAACTCGACCCTTAAGAGTTCGAGAATTACAAAATACGTGACATCCATACACAAACACGAAGATGATCTCAACCGCCCTGCTCCGACTTGCTGATGAAGCAGCACTCACCAAAATTGACGGACGCATGGATTCTAGATTCCCATGGTTCAGTCAGACCAAACTGAGCCTAACCCCGGAACATAGCCGAGTGTTAGTGAAGATTTCAAGTCCATCAGCCACACTTCATTTGGCAATTCTTGACAAGACCGAAGAGCAGACGATACACATAACCCTCACCTCACAAAACATTCGGGCCATCCCATATAGGTACATGAGTTGATTTTTTATCAGCTCCCGGGTAGAAGTCACCTCATTTGGTCCAACGGCACATGCACAACCGAGCCTTACCCACTCATCGATCTCCCAATAGACCGATGTTTCATCAAATCACGGGGAGCCACGTAGCTATCACCGCTTCACTTGGAAGCGGGAGATATTGAATTAAGTGGTAGTTAGCCCACACCACTGAACTTTCTTGAACACATCGAGTCTAGGTGTCCTCACTACCAAAATGTTTTATATTTTTAGGACACATTTCTTATCTGGACTTCGTGACCAGATCAGAACTTCCATAGACACGTCTCTCGTAGATGTGATTCCAAGATTGGAAGGAAGTCCTACCGTTGCAACATCAAAACAACAACGGACTAGGCCATCGTCTCGAGCTAGACTCTTGAATGATGTTAACGGGATGCCTAAGTGGCCCTGGTTTATCAAGTCCTGTCGTCACATGCCACGTCTTGGAGTTAGTCTCTGAAGTCGTGTTGACGGATTGCCTTAGTGGCTCTGTCTGGTAATTACCCGCACCGACCTATCGTTAGTGACCTTCTTGGATTCCTATATAAGCATGCCGATCTCGTTAACGAATTGCCATGAGGGGAGAAGGGGATACGTATAAACAAACAGGTTGGACCACCCACCAACTTCCGTCGCGCGTACCACTATGAAGCCGGGCTCTCCTGCACTCAAACGTCAATTCAGAAGGAGCCTTGACACATTTTATAACACAACCCACGCTCACCATCAAAATTCTGCTGCACTTACTACGATGAAGCTGAACTCCACTGGAACCACCAATGTCATATTCCAAAGGAGCTTTGGCACATGTTAAAAGACACCACATGCATACCTTCTTCTGGAGCTAGATAAGCTTCCTCGAGGCAGAACCAGACAACTTCCTTCGACGAAGACGAATCTGGCACTGAGAAGAAGAAGATTGGAGAAGACTTGACGACTTCAAAATACGGTAAAAGACAAGGACAAGATGCAAACAAAATTTCAAAGATCTGCCACATCATTAAGAAACGAATATCGGGGCGTGGATCACAACATACATCCGATCTACAACGTATAGCGTCAAGACAAGAGAGTTCTAGCTGAAAGTGCATTCAAATCCTCCACAAGAAGAGGAGACATCCTTTGCAGGGGGAGCAAGGGGAGATTGTTAGGACTCGACAGATTCTCCATGTTGTCCAACAAAGATAACCCGCGCTGAATTGAAGATTGAACACTAAGGGGGAGATTGTTAGGAATATTTTATAGTGTTCAATTTCATTATGTTTATCTTAGTTGGTTTGTATTTAATTAACTTTGGGCTAGTTTGTAATATTCTAGTTCTTAGTTGCTAGGGGTATAATATACCAACTAATGTGGTATATATACCTCCAAACCCTAATTCATTAGGGGGTGTGTTTTTTGGTGTAGTATGTGTGAGTTGCGTGTGTATTGAATAGTAGAAACCATTTTCAAAGCACCCATCGTCTACACTAACCCACCCCACGATCGATCTTTTAATCTTCCATCATTAGCATGGTAAATTCGTTCATTGTAGATTGTTTGGATAGAAATAGGGACCAACAAAGATATTCGCGAGATTCAGAAGGAGCAGAAGGGCAAGCTTATCGACGACTCAGTTGCCCTAGTCTTGGAGAAGACAAGCTCAAAACCAGGAAAAGAGAAGATCAACAAGCTCCTACCCCCTCAGAGTCTGAAGACGAAACAGATTTAGACATGGAGCCTAACATGAAAGTGCTGGGAAAGCAGTTGGCGTTAATTGGGAAAATGATGATAAAACAATACTTCAAAAGGAAGTCCTCATCATCAGCCAATCGACTTCGAACCTCAAGCACAAAGAACAAAGAACGTGCACCTGAGACCTCCGAAGTCAAGAACATCAAAGAACCTACCAAGTGCTTTAACTGCAGAAAACCTGGTCACTATGCCAGAGAATGTACTCTCCCAAAGAAGAGAGACGCTAACTACTACTCCAGGAAGCTTCAACTCACAAAGTAGAAGGATGCTGGAGTAGCTCTAATGGCAGAACAAGACCACTGGCTCGAGGATACATCTAGCTCTGAGGAAGAGAACCTCGCCCTCATGGCCCGTCTGGACAAGGATTCTGACACCGAAACCACCAACCAGATGGACGAAGACCAAGCATCTGAATCTTCTCAGGAGGTAGTTTCTCCTTCCACATTATTGACCATGTTAGAATCATATCAACTAGCATACACTAACATGAAACATGAGCAGAAAAGTGTAAAGAAAGTAGAGAAGAAATTAACTAAGTCTCAGGAAAGGATAGCCAGTCTCGAAGCGGAACTTAGAAGCTCTAATGACAAAATAGAAGAACTCTCTAAGAGTCCCACTATTAGCGAGGCTAAGTCTATTTCCATAGAGAAGCATAGGTCAATAACTATAGAAGACAGGCTAGAAAATAACTATAATTGTTTGGTAAGGAATCTCAATGAGAAAGCTGGCCTCAATTGTAGAATCACTGAAGAGACTACTACGGTCACCAACCGAAAAGCCCAATTAGATAAATCCAATTGCAAGGTTTGTGAACTTACGAAAGAACGTGATGCCTGTAAAGCCGCCAAATTAACGGTGGAAAATAATTTTGCTCTCTTAGCAGAAGAACGTAAGAAGCTATACGCAAAGGTAAAGAAATTAGACGATCTTCTTACGCGAAGGGGACAGACAGAACAAATCATTTTCCTAAATCAGCCCAAGGATACAAAATTTTATAATCCCATAGAAGGCTTAGGTTTCCTAACCCTCGTGTTTTAAATAAGAAATAAGCTTATGATATACAATAAATGGGTTTAGGTGTAAACACTCTTATGAACTTTACTAAAGCAGACCATCTGGGTGATTTAGAATTAGCCCACACATAGAGCCCAAATCCCCTTCGACTATAAAGAACTAAATGACAGCAACAAAACTAGGGAAACACTTTGACGCCAGTCTGTGATTTAGTTCAACCTCCTGAGCCTCAATCTGAAGCCGAGGAAGCCAAACACATACTTTCTAAAAATTCTCCCTACAAACCTCCTTACGTGAAGCAGATAGAGGAATTACAAGCTGCACTAGATAAAGAAAGAGAGAATTTTGAAGTGGAAAAGAAAAAATTCCTGAAAGAGATCGAAAAACTAAGAGCCTCCTCGATCTTACAAATACTTCTCACGCATCTCCCTCGAAAGATAACATCGTTCTGAAAAGCGTGAAGAAAGAAAAATTGCCTTCAAAAGATCAAAAACGCAAAAATAATACTTCAAAAAATTCTAACTCTAATTCTGTTTCGCTTACGTCTACAGGGAGCGTAGAGCCAGCGTTAGAGTCGAATGCGGAATTGTCTAGTCTAAAAATAGAGAAGGAGCCCGTAGATTTGAATGCTTCTAAGAATATATCTCCTTTTTGTAAAAATAAAATACTCTCGTAGAAATACAAGAGCTGTTTCCTCTCTCAAAATAATTGTTTCTACTTGCTCCTTAAGCCTACCACATTAGAAGCACTAATTTCGAAATAAAAAATGATCATTCTAGACAATGCTTCTAGGATGACCCATAGGAAACAAGATCCAGCCATAAAGAAAGCATATGGCGCTATTCATGCTTGTTCTCATCTAAGGTTTCCCGTTAAGATCGAATCCCCCAAGCACCTTAGGAGATTATCCAATGAAAAGATCTTTTCCACGCTCAAGCCTACTAAAGCATTTGTCCGCGCTGAAATTAATCTTCCCTGTAAGGTTCCACCTAAATGGGTTCCTAAATCCCCGCCTAAAAAGACGAAAGCTGTAAAGGCCAAGTCTTTTACAAAGGGCACACCCAACTAAACTTCTGTGAAGATGACTTGGGCTGTTAAAGCTTCTACTAACACTAATTTAGGAATCACATATGAACCGACGTCTAAATCTGCTAATCTGAGAGGACCCATGTATAAGTGGGTACCTAAAGCTCTCTAAGTTGTTTTTGCAGATCCATCATGTGTGGTACCTCGACTCTGGTTGCTCCACACACATGACGAGAGCACAAGAGCTGCTGAGCAACTACCAAGACCGACCGAATGGCAAAGTCAGATTTGGAAACAATGACCCAGCTCCCATTTTAGGATTTGGGGATATCATTCTGGAAAATCGGACGATAAAGGATGTCTCTTACGTCAAAGGCCTCCGCCATAACTTGTTCAGCATAGGCCAATTCTGCGACAAAGGATTCCAGGTTCTTTCTTGTTGATCGGTGTAGAATATTGGACAGTCAGAACAACGAACTCCTCCAAGGACTTCGGAAATCCAATCTTTACACGATTAATTTAACGTCCGTGCGGACCACGACAGCTGTTTGCCTCACCTACCAGATTACGATTCAGAGGAACAGCTTATGGCATCAACGTGTGTCTCATCTAAACATCAAAGCTCTTCAACGATTATCAACGAAAAAGTTGGTTCACGGTCTACTAACCTATATTCTACAAAACGAGCATCATTGTTCGGCATGTCAACTAGGAAAAATAATGCGAGCATCCCATCACGTCAAGCTAGTTGCTTCTACTTCACGACCATTGGAATTGCTTCACATGGACCTCTGTGGACCGATGCAAACACAAAGTATCAATGGACGCAAGTATATTCTGGTCATTGTTGATGATTACTCTCGCTACACATGGACGAAGTTCCTCTGAACTAAGGATGAGACAGGGGACTTGATAATTAAGTTTGTGAACACTACTCAGAATCTGCTCCAACAAAACATCCAAGTCATCAGAACGGATAACGGCACTAAGTTCAAGAACAAGCACCTCAGTGAATTTTATCAGAAACCTGGAATTAGTCAGCAATTCTCAGCCGCCAAGACGCCTCAACAGAATGGTGTCGTTGAAAGGAAGAACCGAACTTTAGTGGAAGCCGCACGCACGATCCTGATTCATTCTGGCCTCCCACACTTTCTTTGGGCTGAAGCAGTTAATACCGCCTGTTTCACTCAAAACAGGACGGTGGTTCACAAGCACTTCGACAACTCCGTACGAAATAATAAACAAGCGATTACCCAATATTTCCTTCTTTAGGGTCTTCGGGTGCAAGTGCTTTGTGGCGAACGACAGAGAGCAATGAGATAAGTTCGACCCTAAAGCATTCGAAGCCACATTCGTTGGGTATTCTTCAACTTCTAAGGCTACAGAGTATACATCGAGTCCAACCGCTCTGTCAAAGAAAGCTACAATGTCACTTTCTACGAAGTGGCAGTAATGGCTCCTGCACACCTTAGTTCAGGACACGTGCCAAACCAAATGGCTTCTAAATACGATAGTTCAGAACCCGTATTCACTGGTGTGTTGGCACAAAACCAACAGAAGATGGCAACAACTCAGGGCTCAATGTCAGAAGAAGCTCTGAGACTTGCGTGGGAGGAATTGGACTCTCTATTTGAGCCCATATATCGGCCAGACACCATTACTGCTACACCGTTAGTGGATCCCCCGCTCGATGAGGCAGATGTACCAAGTTCTTCAAATGTGCCTACATCACCCGATTCAGAATTACCACAGATCACTGAAGAACCTACCATAGTCAATGAGAAAGTCTCATTAGAGTCGCTCAATCCAAGTGAAGAATCAGACTTACCTAAACCTCATGAACAACCTGAGATAATTGGAAATCTCGGTCCACAAATGGCCGATGCATCTACTTCAGCTCTGCCACATGAGCGCAAGTGGATTCGAGCACATCCGGTTGATCAGATTATTGGTGATCCTTCAAGTGAAGTACGGACACGACATCAACGCAGTCTTTTCAGCTGCTTATTAAGCCAAAATGAGTCCACCAAGGTAGCAGGCGCACAAAAGGACCCAGATTGGGTAATAGCAATGCAGGATGAGATCAACCAATTCGAGCGTCTTCAAGTGTGGACCTTAGTACCCCGTCCGCATGGGAAAACCATTATCGGGACGAAATGGGTGTTTAAGAACAAGAAGAATGAAGATGAGGAAGTGATCCGGAACAAAGCAAGGCTGGTTGCGGAGGGATACAATCAACAGAAGGCATTGACTATGACGAGACCTATGCTCCTGTTGCCCTAATCGAAGCCATCCGCCTTTTCTTGACTTATGCGGCTCACAAAGACTTCAAAGTCTATCAAATGGACGTTAAAACCGCCTTCCTCAATGGCGTGTTAAAGGAGGAAGTCTATGTCGCTCAGCCAGAAGGCTTAGTTGATCAAGAACAACCTGATCACGTTTATCGATTGGACAAAACTCTCTACGGACTGAAACAAGCCCCACACGCTTGGTATGATGTCCTGAGCGATTTCCTCGTGAAATCTGAGTTCATCCGAGGGACAATCGGTACGACCCTCTTCACAAAATGGCAAGGCAAGGACTTGATGGTCGTCCAAGTTTATGTAGTCGTCATCACTTTTGGATCAACAAATCCATGGCTATGCATGAGATTTGGAGATTTGATGAAGAACAAATTCGAAATGAGTCACATGGGAGAGATGCAATTCTTCTTGGGACTCCAAGTAAGGCAGCTCGAAGATGGCATCTTCATAAGTCAGACCAAATACATCAAGGACATTCTGAAGAAGTTTCATCAAGATAAGAGCAAGCAACTCAGCACTCCTATGTCAACAAGCTGCAGGTTGGATCCCGATCCCACTGGAAAAGCGGTCGACATCACCCGTTATCGCAGCATAATCGGTTTTCTTCTCTATCTCACCTCAAGCCGCCTGGATATTATGTTTGCCACTTGCCTCTGTGCCCTGTTTCCAAGCCGACCCCAAAGAATCTCACATGCTCGCGGTTAAGCGGATTCTTCGCTACCTAAATGGCACATCGACCTTAGGTTTATGGTACTCTAAGGGTACAAATTTCAAATTAATTGGCTATACTGACGCTGATTATGCAGGTTGCCGCATGGATAGGAAAAGCACATCCGGTGGTGCTCAATATCTAGGCGAAAATCTAGTCTGCTGGTCATCAAAGAAGCAGAATTGCATTTCAACGTCGACAGTGGGGGCTGAATACGTCGCGGATGCCAGCTGTTGCTTGCAAATGCTATGGATGCGGACTCAGCTTCGCGATTATGGGTACAATTTAAATAATATATCCATTTATAGCGATAGCCAAAGTGCCATTGCGATTACGTGTAATCCTGTTCACCACTCACGCACAAAACACATAGATATTAGATATCATTTTATAAAAGATCACGTAGAAAAAGGCACGATTGACATGTATTTTGTGAACACGGAATATCATTTAGCTGACATTTTCACCAAGGCTTTGGATGAAAAACGGTTCCAATTCCTTGTCGGAAAATTAGGCATGTTGAATCTTCCGTAATCTGTGCTTTACATGTTCCTATATGCTTTTACATGATGCTATGTGTTTTCTATACGTTAATACTATATCTTGCGTGAAATGTATCTATAAAAATTAATAAAAAATATTAAGTATAATATTAGGGGTATGACGATATCTTTAGGATGCTCGATCTAAGTCACGTTTGAATTTCCCTGACATGTGACTGATTAATTGCTTAATTTTGTCAGTCTAAGTCGCATTCTGGTGTCTAAAAGTTCTTTCGTAGACTCCACTAGACACAAAGCCACTTTATATTAGTGAGGATTCTAGCCTTTTATTTCTTTCGACGGATCTATTCTTGAGCGAATCACACAATCATGGAGTGTCTTAACTAGTGATTCTTGACCTCATACTCGCCTTGCGTTAGAAAGTAGAAACATGATTAGGGCACCTAGGATATTCCTCACTCGGCCAAATATGTAATTTTCAATCATTTAACATAGCCTTTAGTCATCCATTTTGAGCCTTCTCCAAATTCATTTTCTTCATTTGAAAAACACTTTTGAGCCTTCAACCGACTATCTAAACTTTCGGTGGGATATTCAATCAGAAAAGGAGGGGGAGAAAACCGAAGTCGAAAAAGAAAAAGATGCCAACAGAAGGTGGAAAACGCACACGAGGAATGCTCAACGCACAAAAAGCAGACCAAAAGAGAGCACCACGAAGTGAACTTCTCCAACGATAATCCGGTCTTATATCGAGATAACGAGAAGAGGAGCACGGTCTTGGGTTCGAATTCCATAACTGTGAACTTCTTCAAATCGATAATCTCTGAAACCTCGCTAGGGATTAAGAGAAAATGAGCACGGTATCGGCCCGAGAACCAACAAGAAGAACTTCACCATAGATAATCTCTCAGCCTCGGCCTCGTAGAGAAGTGGAGCTTCAGCTTGAGCAAGTGTAGAAAATTTACAAAAGATAAAAGGATGGAAAGACAAAAAGACGAAAAATGTCGGAGAAAAGGAGAATGGCGAAGAAAAGGAAGAAGATCTTTAGTCCACGATCCCTAAATATTTTCCTTCCCTTCTAAGTCAGAACCAAAATACTAAAATCCCTCAAAATCCCTTTAATTCCGAATCGACGGTCTCTCGCTCGGTGAAATGATTAAAAGCGCCTCGATCACAGGTAAATTGACTTATATGACTTGTGTTGACTTGAGTGATATAAATATAAAATCCCTAGTCAAAAATAAATGAGCGCTAGAGCGAACCTAGTGAGAGTTGTCGAAATGGATCCTACTTTGAATTTAGGACTTACTGACGTGACTTGACGGCATAAAATCTTTCAAAGTGCATTTTGAATATCTAGGCGTGACAATGATCGAAGCAAAATAATCTGACCCCATACTATTAACAAAATTAGTAAAAAAAAAGATATATTGTTGTACTTCGCACATTTTGATATGCAATTCTACTTTGCGTTTGAGCTGAATTGTTGAAAATGCGAATATTTGTTTTTGGTCATACCCTCGCGCGATAGTATAGTTACATGTTTAGGGGACCATGTATCTAGGCTAATCTTGATAAATCGCATGTTCTTAAATTGTTACTTAGATTGATTTATGTACTTGCTTGATAGATCAATTGAGGTGCAATAATGGGGAGCATTTACAACATTTATGCCTTTGAACTCCAAATAATTTTGATGATCTTTCTCTAAGTGTTGCAGAAATTCCAATTTGATTTTCCTTGTACAACGCACTTCAGATGAGGACTTCACGAATCTTCCCGTTTTGGAGCTCACGACATTGGTATAACAAGTCAGGGGGAGCCTAAATAGAAAAATTGCTTCCAAAAATTAACTCTAATCATCTCGACATCTTTTTCTCTAAGTATTGCAGATTTACAAAATTTAAAGAAAGAGCCAGATGTCACTAACCGGAATTACAGGGAGTTACTTGCGTTTATTTACATATATAGGGAGAGCAACTATGTGGTTCATTTTTGTAACGACCCGTCCCATACCGGGTGTCACTATAGCATCGGTCCCTACCGGGACCAGTGGGGTTGGGCCCACCACACTCCGACTGATAGTCTGGCCCCACTGTACCATCATTTAACCTTTTAGCGTGCTTCGTGCACTCGCTCACACGCACCCTGAGAAACTTCCCAGGGAGTCACCCATCCCTAGATTACCCCAAGTCAAGCACGCGTAACTTCGGAGTTTCTATAGATGGACTCCCGAAAAGGTAGGTCGACCTTGGTGATATGAGTAGTACTATCAATTCCATTACACGATTCTTAGCCTGACACGCCCATACATTGTCAGTCTCAGGATCCCCTCTCATTCGGGTGTCGGGATCGGTTCGTTCACGTACCCCTTCGCCTAGAAGCCTGCCAGGAGCCGCTCCTTGTCCGTGCACCTCTCTGGCACAGGCGATAACTCCCCGCCCTCATCGGCCCCGGGCGTCACATGCCCACCAGCTTCCGCCTGGTTCGTCCCCGAACCAGCACCGTACTGTGAGAGTTGTGCTCTGATACCACCTGTGGCGACCCGACTTCTCTAACTAAGATTATTGGCGGATTTCCGCAACGTAACACCCGGGAGGCCCGAAGAGGGCGGGGAGTGATCGCCGGTGCCAGGGTGCACGGACAATGAGCGGCTCCTGGCAGGCTTCTAGGCGAAGGGGTACATGAACGAACCGATCCGACACCCGAATGAGAGAGGGGATCCTGAGACTGACAATTGGGCGTGTCAGGCTAAGAATCGTGTAAGGGAATTGATAGTACTACTCATATCACCAAGGTCGACCTTCCTTTTCGGGCGTCCATATATAGAAACTCCGAAGTTAAGCGTGCTTGACTTGGGGTAATCTAGGAATGGGTGACCCCCTGGGAAAGTTTCTCAGGGTGCGTGTGAGCGAGTGCACGAAGCACGCTAAAAGGTTAAATGGTGGTACAGTGGGGCCAGACTATCAGTCGGAGTGTGGTGGGCCCAACCCCACTGGTCCCGGTAGGGACCGATGCTATAGTGACACCGGTATGGGACGGGTCGTTACAGGTGGTATCAGAGCCAGGTTTTAGATTCTGAAGACTGTCCATGTACTGCCGCTCAAAAGCCTGGAGAACCAGCCTGGCCTGTAAGTTTAAAGATTTGTTATATGATTACGTGTTATTTGATATATGTACTTTCTATGACGGATTGTAGAACTAGTTGAAAATGCCGAGGACACGTAGAGAAGTGGGTGAAACTAGTCGTAGGGCGGGTTTCGAATCCCCACCGAATGAGGACCGCTCTACCATCCATCAGTTAACTAATCGTCCGATCAGATTAACGACCTCATTCACCGTTCTTTTTATTTGACGCTAGCAGGAGGACAGGTAGGTGGATCATCCATCTACAATACGTAAACACATTTATGTGTTTTCATGTGATTATGTGATTCACGTGACTTATGTGATTTACATGTTTTACCTGTTTTATTTACGTTGTACGTGGATCATGCTTTATGAAATTTCATGTACATGCATAGCGCATGCATACCACGTTAGGAAGAGAGATGATTGTACCGTATTGAGACGGTGATATGATATATCGACATACGGGGTAGAATGAGATGCTTGTGATTGGTGACTCTTAGAGGAGTCGAGGTTGGGCTCACTGGGCACCTGGCAGAGACAGGCGTGATCGATCTGTCTACTCGGACGTGACCGTCCCGAGGTGCATACCGCCGGATGAGATTTTGGTGCGACCTGATAGGAGGCCATTGGCGTGATCGTCCAGTGCACTATCAGTGTATGCTTTTGGTGCGGAGCGACCCGGTAGGAGGCCATTGGCGTGATCGTCCAGTGCACTACCAGGGTAGGCTGCCGCGAGACTTGGGGGTGGCCAATAATCTTAGTTAGAGAAGTCGGGTCGCCACAGGTGGTATCAGAGCACAACCTCTCACAGTACGGTGCTGGTTCGGGGACGAACTAGGCGGAAGCTGGTGGGCATGTGATGCCCGGGGCCGGTGCCAGAGAGGTGCACGGACAAGGAGCGGCTCCTGGCAGGCTTCTAGGCGAAAGGGTACGTGAACGAACCGATCCGACACCCGAATGAGAGGGGATCCTGAGACTGACAATGTATGGGCGTGTCAGGCTAAGAATCGTGTAAGGGAATTGATAGTACTACTCATATCACCAAGGTCGACCAATCACAGTACGGTGCTAAGAATCGTGTATGGGCGTAAACACATTTATGTGTTTTCATGTGATTATGTGATTCACGTGACTTATGTGATTTACATGTTTTACCTGTTTTATTTACGTTGTACGTGGATCATGCTTTATGAAATTTCATGTACATGCATAGCGCATGCATACCACGTTAGGAAGAGAGATGATTGTACCCTATTGAGACGGTGATATGAGATATCGACGTACGGGGTAGAATGAGATGCTTGTGATTGGTGACTCTTAGAGGAGTCGAGGTTGGGCTCACTGGGCACCTGGCGGAGACAGGCGTGATCGATCTGTCTACGGGCGTGACCGTCCCGAGGTACATACCGCCGGATGAGATTTTGGTGCGACCTGATAGGAGGCCATTGGCGTGATCGTCCAGTGCACTATCAGTGTATGCTTTTGGTGCGGAGCGACCCGGTTGGAGGCCATTGGCGTGATCGTCCAGTGCACTACCAGGGTAGGCTGCCGCGAGACTTGGGTAGGTCGACCTTGGTGATATGAGTAGTACTATCAATTCTCTTACACGATTCTTAGCCTGACACGCCCATACATTGTCAGTCTCAGGATCCCCTCTCATTCGGGTGTCGGATCGGTTCGTTCACGTACCCCTTCGCTTAGAAGCCTGCCAGGAGCCGCTCCTTGTCCGTGCACCTCTCTGGCACCGGCGATCACTCCCCGCCCTCATCGGCCCCGGGCGTCACAATTTTTGAACTCAGGGTCAATCTGAAAACTTAGAAAAACTTGCTATCGAGAATTTCGAGCTAATTTCGTAATTTTCATTCACAACTTCTTGAGCGAAAATTGATTTGGGACCAAGTGGTAATTTTCGCTTTCATATTGACGAGCGAAAACTAAACAGGAACCAAATGAAAATTCTCGATCGGAATTTGTCGAGCGAAAATTAAATAGTAACCAAAGGAAATTTCTCGATCATACGTTTCTCGATCGTAAACAGTAATGGACCTAGAAATTATTAAGTGTCGAAAAACGTCTAATCAGCCGCCCATTTAACAAATTAATGCTTGCAGTCGAAAATCCCCAAATACACGCAAAACCTCAATAGCAAAACTCAACAGTCGATAATTTTTCTCTCGCGAAAAACTCTTTCCACAAAGACGAAAGTCAAAATCCTTCAAAAATCTTAAATACTTACACTAATCTTCGTCTTTGAGAAGTAGATTCGACAGCCTTTAGGGATTTTTGTACATTTAAACTCCGTTTGCATATGTATTATGTGATTTTTCGCATGGTTTAGTGTTATATTCTCATCTGTTCAAAATTGGAAAACCCGAATGCTAGTTTGCAGTGTTTACGACCGCTTTATGTGGATAATCTGGGTTAAATTCTGCACTAAAGATAGTTTCGATATTTTCTGATAATCCTAGTAGTCTATTACTTTGATTATCTGCGGTTTTAAAAGACTGGCTAAAAGTTCGACTGAAACTGGGTTTTAGTGTCAATTGAATTTCAATTGATTTACTGTTTGCATTGTAAAAGTTTTCAATCGCTAAATTTTTTACTTAGCCGTTAAAATAGATAACGTAGATCGAAAAATAATTACAATCGAGAAATTGAATTTTGATTTCATGCGAGCAAAAAGATTACTGAACGAAATAGATCAAACAGGTGCAATATAAGTTTCGAGCGCAAATTTACAATCGCAAACAGTAATTTCGATTTCAATTTCGTTCTCGGTCGAAAATTATAGCGGCGATAAAATCAATTTTTCTACGATAAAATTTCTCGACCGTAAAAGCACACAACGGCAATTTGATCGATCGAAAAGTTTCTCAATGTTTGACTTAGTTTCTCGTTGATAATTTCCTCGATCGTAAAATTTCGCATCGAATCTTTTTTAAAATCGAAATACTTTCTCGCTCGATAACTTTCACAGTGAAAATTTTATTCATGCGCGAAAAATTTCTCGATCGTAAATTTACACGGAAATCAATTTTCTCGATCGTAAATTTACACAAAAATTTTTCTCGATCGTAAAATTTCTCGCCTACAGTACCACGTGTTAAAGTTCAAACACTTAGAAAAATTCTCTAAGTCCTTTCCGCTGTAGCGAAACTTAGCGAATAAAATTTTCGATCGCAAAATTAACGGAGATTTAATTAGAAAATCGCATTTAGGCAATTTAATTGAAAATTTCAATTCTCGCGCGACAAAAAGCAAGGAGTGAACAGTGCTTAAACACTTAGTAATATTTTCTACTGAAATTTTATAGGACTTACATTGTCGAAATGTAATTATCTCTTCAATATTCACTTCGTATGATCTATGTGCAGATTTCATGATTTCAAATTACGAATTTGTTCGAACATGCTATGACATGATCCATTATAATGGTTTGATAAATTCAAAATTCGACTCAAAATTAAAATTCTTGAACTAATGATTTACATTTCTTATTTGTATTTCAGATGGATCATTACCCAACATACAACCACATATATGAGGAGGCCATGTACCTCAACGTTAACGACACCAAATTTCCAACTCGATCTGACTACCTTCCGGTGTCCGAACGACATAATCGTGTCGATTCTACAAGGCCATCCCTTGTGGCATGCGCTAACGGTGACGGCCTCGGTGACGATGGTCTACCTCCAACAGTTTTGAGGGATGATCAAGAGCCACGTCAATGAAGGGGCGTACAGTTTCACAACGGTAATAGGGACGAGGCAAATAAGCATGAACGAGAATGAATTTGGACTTGTGCTCAACCTCCTCTACAGCCCAAATTAGGACCCCCCTTCCTACTGATGCGGAGCTCGTGCGTGACTTCCTTCACATGGGATACCGTCCGCCGCTTACCAAGCTTGCTCAAGTTCAGAGGGCATCCCACACCCTTGGAAGACACTGTTCGGCATCATCAACAAGTGTCTGTCGCCGAAACACACGGGCTTCGACAAAGGCAATGGCAATATTCTTTGCATTTTTCACGGCATAGTGTTCTCGCGGAATTATGATTTCGCCCAACTGATCTGGAACGACTTAGCAGAACAGATCAGACAGAAAGAGAACAAGAGATCAAAGAACGTGCCGTATGCGAGATGGTTCTCAGTGGTAATCAGACAACTCACGAAAGTCCAACATCCCTCGTCTGCCTCATGGAGGAAACTACCAGCCACCACTGCTCAAGTTCTTCCACAACCCAAAACTAACGGATTTGGACCAGCAATCCATGGCCATTCCATTCGAGTTGTTGCGGCTCGCCGACCCCTCGGGAGCTGAATATCAACGATAGTGCCAGGAGAATCATCTAACGAAACAGATGATTAGAGGGCCCCCGACAGATTTCGCAGTCAGCCCTCACCAACAACAACACCCAAGCCTTGAGGACATAATGATCGATGTAGTGGCCCAGGAGCTTGAACACGAGCCTCCAGTCCAAGAAACTCAGCTACCAGATTCGGATGCCATGATGATCGACGAGGTGTCTCTCGAAATGGAAGCTGAAGATCAAAATCAGGAGCTCCAAGTGGAAGTGCCTATAGGCGTGCTCGAAGAGCCCATTGAGAAGGTTCTTCAACAAGAAGCACAGCCCGAGGCAAAAGCGGGGCAAAGCTCAGTTCCACCGGTGACGGAACAGGCTCGTGAGGACATTGCACGTGAACCTTCTCCTCACACAGCCACCTCATCCGACACGTAGTCCGATGAGGAGATTCAACTGAGAAGACGGACTCCATGACGACTAAGCACACAACTAGAGTCCATCCCTTCAAGTGCTGCGGACACTTCATCGCTCAATCTTGAGCAGCAGCACAGCCTACCGGTGTCTGGTTCGCAGGTTCAAACAGAACCTGCCTCAACACTCATAGAGGAGAATCTAAGTGATTCACCTCAAGGATTGGGTGGAAGTCTCGAACTGTCAGAACCTCAAGTGACTACGAGCCAGCCTGAGGAGCCGGTGTCTGCTCAAGGGTTGCCAACAGGCGACATCAGTCTTCCTGGTCCATCAATGACGGAGGCGTCAGTCCAGTTCGTGACTAAAGCCTAGTTCCAGACAGCTCTCTATGTAGCCATCTAATCCTTGTGATATGGACTAAATTAGATGGGCCATTAAATAAATAAGAAATGGCCCGTTAGGCCCATTGGAAAATACTTATAGTGAGTAAATGGTAGAGATAGGACCTCCGGGGACCTCCGGCAGGTTTGAAGGAGCTAACAATAGGTGCTGGGACCTGAGGAACTACCTGGCAGCTCCCAAGGACAAACGAAGCTTCTTCAGTACGCTTTGTAAAGGTAAAAGCTGAGGAGGACGTGACTGATGGGACAGGGCAGAAGCTGTGACTGTTGATATACGTCCGACACTGCTCCTCACATTGTCCCAGATGGTCATGTCACCAGGGACCTCGGGAGAGACCTCCAGGCAATAACTAGGAGCAAGGGAAGTACCTCCAGGCAATATCCAGTAGCCTCCTATATAAAGGGACTTCACCATTTTCACCATTCATGCTCATTCCAACGCTTCTTAACTTATAATATTCTCTCTCTAGTGAACACGTCCCAGTAGCTATTTTATTAAGTGTTCTTGATATAAAGAAGAGAGAGTGAGCTGTTTGAGTGTGTAATCTTCAAAGTATAGTGAAAACAGTTCCCGAGCGCCCGTGGACGTAGGATCTAAAAAGATCCGAATCACGTAACCCTTGTGTTATTTCGTTTACGTCCCCATCACATCCCAAATACGCCCCAAGCAGGTCCCCCGCGTCTAAACATGTCCCAAAGATGTCCCAAGCAGGTCCCCACGCTCCAAACAGTCCAAACAGATCCCCCAATGTCCCAAACACTTCTCAACACGTCCCAATACGTCTCCTCAACGTTCGAGGCAGGTCCCCCAATGTCCCAAACAGGTCCCCCGATATTTCAGACAGGTCCCCCAACGTCCCAAACAGGTCCCCAAAGTCCCGAATACGCTCCAAAACACGTCCCCTTCAGTTTCTCACCAATAAGCACCTTCCACACGTCTTAAATAATATCCTTTCCCCGGCTATATAAATTTCTTTACCCACACATATAAATTCTGTTGATTGGGTTTGCCCCATATCAAATGGCGCCGTCTGTGGAAGTTCCGAGTTGAAGGCGTGAGTAATTTTGCTTATATTTTGCGAAGTTGTGCTTAACATTTGTTATTTCTTCCTTCTCTTCCTTCTTTCTACTGGGACGAGACAAAAATACAAAAAACGGGGGGAAGAAGACTCTCTCTGCCAAAGAAGGTGGACCTACACTCCACAGGAGCTGCCAAAAGCACAATTGAAGCTCCTAAGATGTAATACCATGTGCACCACCTTGACCGAGAGGAGGAAAGGATGAAGACCCGAAGCTCCCCCTTCGGGACCTAAGAGCCCAGCTCCACGCTGGAAGAAGACCCGAAGCTCCCCCTTCGGGACCTAAGAGCCCAACTCCGCGCTGGTAAGAAGACTCGAAGTTCCCCATCGGGACCTAATAGCCCAGCTCCACGCTGGCAGAAAGACCCGAAGCTCCCCCATCGGGACCTAATAGCCCAGCTTCGCGCTGGCAGAAAGACCCGAAGCTCCCCCTTCGGGACCTAAGAGCCCAGCTCCACGCTGGCAGAAAGACCCGAAGCTCCCCCATCGGGACCTAATAGCCCAGCTTCGAGCTGGCAGAAAGACCCGAAGCTCCCCCTTCGGGACATAAGGAGCCCAGCTCCGCGCTGGCAGAAAGACCCAAGCTCCCCTTCGGGACCTCCAAGCTCCGCGCTATTACGAAGACCTGGAGCTCCGCTTTCGGGAGCCAAGAGTCCAGCTACACGCTGACGTCCAGATATCCGCGGGGGATATAAGCCAAGCTCTTCGCTAGCACGGGAAAGTCCGTGGGACCTAGGAGCCAATCCCCACGCTGATGTACGAAGAGCCGCGGGAGATCAGAGTACAGCTCCGCGCGAGCATATGAAGGTCTGTGGACCTAAAAGTTAGCTCAACGCCAACACTCGAAGACCAGTGGGAGATGAGAGCCCAGTTCCATGAGGGCAAGGTCCACAGAAGACATCCCACGCTGATAAGGCCCTTGGCCACAATTCCAGGGCCCTCTACATCCCCTTCTCAATTATATAATGTTGTTATCATAATAAATATGTGACCACACTAACAAGTGTTATTGTTTGAAGGGCGAAATAAAGAGGCTCATCCAGGCAGTTGCCCTAAAGGAGTCTGTAGAAAATTTGCCTAATAGAGGCAGACCACGTCCACCTCCTCCAGATAGGGGTCAGTTCCAGTCAGGACTCACGTCCCCGTCATAGTAGGGAGCGTGAGACACTGGGGACTCCAGTGGCCAACAGAGCCTGAATCATGCACCTGGGCATTTGAAGGACTTAGAGGTCCAGCTCCGCAATGGTGTGCGAAGGCCAGAGGGACCTAAAATCCCAGCTCTACGCTGGCAAGAAGACTCGAAGCTCCCCCTTCGAGACCTAAAATCCCAGCTCTACGCTGGCAAGAAGACTCGAAGCTCCCCCTTCGAGACCTAAAAGCCCAGCTCCCCGCTGGCGAGAAGACCCGGAGCTCCCCCTTCGGGACCTAAAGCCCAGCTCCGCGCTGGCAGGAAGTCCCGGAGCTCCGCATTCGGGACCTCCCAGCTCCGCGCTGGCACATGAAGTTCCACAGGAAGTCAAAGCTCAGCTCAGTACTGGCGTACGAGGACCTCCGTGAGTGCATTAGCAAGGAGCTGTCAAGATCTCTCCTTACGGTCCTACGGAACTCCCACCGTTATGCAACAACATGGTGGAAATCCCGACATTATCCGGGAGACATCCCGCGATAAGAAGGCTCTTAGCCGAAACTTCGAGACCCCCTGAATCTCATTTTCATTTACTTCACCAATATTATTATAAGTATATGCGTCACACTAACAACTTTATTGTTGGAAGGACCCATCCTCGCATGACGTCTAGGGAGGTCCGTTGGGTGTAGCCTCGACCAAGGTCTGAAGGCAGCCAAGAAGGGCCTGGGGGATCTATGCCGATTAAAGGCAGACAACCCCCGCGTCTTCCAGATAGAAGCCAGCTCCATTTAAGGATCCTCCGCATTGGCATGCGAAGGTCCGTAGGACCTCGAAGGGAGCTCAACACTGCCACCAGCTCCATGCTGGCACATAAGCTCTGCTGGAAGACAACTCCCTGCTCCTCTCTGGCAAAAATCTGCAGGACCTCAGAGCCGAGCTCCTCGTTGGCAATACCCAGGGGACCTAAGAGACAGTTCTGTGCTAGCACGCAGACCCGAATCTCCATATTGGGGACCCACAAATCCAACTCTGCGTTGATCCGAGTAGCCTAGTTACCACAATTGGAACCTAGAAGCCAACTCCACGACGACGCCTAAAAATCCACGGGAGACCTACCTTGTTGATAAGGCTCTTAGCCGGAATTTCAGGGCCCTATAAACCTTATTCTCATTTATATCATTGAAACGATAATAAATGCATGCATCATACTAACAACTGTTATTATTTTAAGGGTGAAATCGAAGTGCCCTCCCTAGTGGGACAACTGAGGAAGTTCATTGACTGTGGCATCAACCAAGGTCGGGAGGTAGCCAAGAAGGAATCTGGGGATCTGTGCCAATCAAAGGCAGACAACCCCCACCTCCTCTAGATAAGGACCAGCTCCATTTAAGGCTCAGCCTCAAGCCAAGCTCTGCGCTGGCAAAGGTCCACAGGACCTCAAAGCCCAGCTCCGGCTGGCATCCGGAGATCCTAGGGAGGTCGAAGTCCTCCTCTGCACTGGCATATAAAAAGCCACGGGGATTTGAAAGCCCAGCTCCCCGCTGGCACGAAGACCTACAGTCCAGCTCCGCGCTGACATGAAGGCCCTAACTCCAGGGACCTAAAGACAAGCTCCTTGCTGAAAACGAGGACATGATCCGTGTCTTTGAGATCTCCATGCTGAGCTCCTCGCCAGTATGCGAAGTTCATTATAAGAGATCTCCAAACCAGCTTGATGCGGGTACGACCCCGATCAACAAGATTTATGGTCCGGGAAATAAAGGTGAGGGCCGGTTCGGATGAAATCGTGGTTGAATGTATGAAGAATGAGACAGAAAAAGCAAAGAGACAGATATTTACGTGGTTCGGATTCGGGTGAATCCTACGTCCACGGGCCGCCGGAGAATATTCACTATTAACGGGATAAGATTACACACTCAATCTCGCCTTCACTCATATTTACAAGTGGTTCCAAGCTCTAAACAGTAAGAGAAGATAAGGAGATGGAGAGAGGGTATGTGTGTGTGTGTTCTTGGTGTGTTAGTGTGTGTGGGGCGTGTGTAATCTGTTGAAATGGATAAGGAGCCCTATTTATACTTATGGGCACGTCTAGGTTTGTACTGTAGCTTCTCCTCGTCAGGTCTCCAGGACGCTTCCTCAGCTCTCCTGACTGCTTCCTTTATCCCATCTGCATAGCTCCGTAGCTCTATGGAATATCTCCTTAGCTTCTCCAAATATCATCTTCTTACATCGCTTCTAGTCGAGCCTCGTACCTTGTCCTTGCCTCCTTCAGACTGACCTCCTACTCTGTTCCTTGTAGGTCTTCAGGTCAGGAGGAATGCTGGATAGGTCACCCCTATCATCCAGTCCCCCTACTCTGAGTTGCAATATGCTAAGTATTGCAGCTCGGAGTATTATTAAGAAAGCATTCATCCTTGCTGGCGTGCTCAATATTATACCCCTATCAACCAGTCCCCCACTCTGAATTGTGTTCAACGTAGTAACACATTTCAGAGTAGTTTTAGAGCACGCTGTCTCTCCCTCCTTGCTTCAGCTCACAATTAGGTCCAAATTTTGACCGCTCCTGATCCCGACGTACCATACCCATAAATCGCCATTTTTTCCCGTTGCCCAAGAAGTCCCAAACAGCTTAGGACTTCACGTGTCTGCAAGGAGATATACTCAGCAGTATCGACGAGATGACTTGGATACTCGCCAGTCAATGCCTTGTCGGATACCCTGCTAACAGAAAGCTGATCCTTGAAATCTTAACCAGATAGGTCAGGTCCTCTTCGTTAGTGGAGAGCTGGTCTTGAAAATTTTGATCGTATAGATTAAGTCTCTCTGAGTCGTCGGGGAGCTGGAATCCGAAGAGCTGACCCGGATCCTAGGAATCCTGATGAGATAGACCAGGTCTTCGTTCATCAACTCGAAGCTGGACTCCTGATCGAATAGATCAGGTCTCTTTGTCGACGGAGAGCTGAGCTCAGATACCCTGATGAAGTAGGTCGGGTCCTTGGCGCCGGAGCGGAATTGGCCTTAGATACCTGACAGACAAGTCAGGCCTTCGTGTGCCAGTACTGAGCCGGACTTAGATATCCCAATCCAGAGTGACTGGGTCTTCAAGTGCCAGCGCAGGGCTGGACTTAGATATCCCGATCCAGATAGGTTGGGTCTCCCAGCGCCACCACGGAGCTGGACTTACATTTCCCAACAGATAAGTCAGGCCTTCGTGTGCCAGCACGGAGCTGGACTTAGATGCCCCGATCAGACATGTCGGGTTTTCGCGTGCCAGAGCAAAGCTGGATTTAGATAGATATCCCAACAGTTAAGTTGGGTCTTCTGTGCTAGCGCAGAGCTAGACTTAGATTTCCCAACAGTCAGGTTGGGTCTTCTATGCCAGCACGGAGACGGACTTAGATATCCCAACAGTTAGGTTGAGTCTTCTATGCCAGCACGAAGCCGGACTTAGATATCCCAACAGTTAGGTTGGGTCTTCTGGTGCCAGCGCGGAGCTGTACTTAGATATCCCAACAGTTAGGTTGGGTCTTTTATGCCAGCACGGAGCTGGACTTAGATAACCCAACAGTTAGGTTGGGTCTTCTGTGCTAGCGCAGAGCTAGACTTAGATTTCCCAACAGTTAGGTTGGGTCTTCTGGTGCCAGCACGGAGCTGGACTTATCCCAAACGTCAGGTTGGGTCTTCAGGTGCCAGCGCGGAGCTGGACTTAGATATCCCAACAGTTAGGTTGGGTCTTCTATGCCAGCACGGAGATGGACTTAGATATCCCAACAGTTGGGTTGGGTCTTTTATGCCAGCACGAAGCTAGACATGGATATCCCAACAGTTAGGTTGGGTCCTCTATGCCAGCACGGAGCTGGACTTAGATATCCCAACAGTTAGGTTGGGTCTTCTGGTGCCAGCGCGAAGCTGGACTTATCCCAACCGTCAGGTTGGGTCTTCAGGTGCCAGCGCGGAGCTGGACTTGGCGCTCATCGCTTTCCGCAGACTGGGAGCTGAGTTAGGGCTTGGAGGCTTTGTGGCCTGTTTTCTTTGCTTATGGGCGACCTTTCCGCCTCTTGCACTTCCTCCCAACACCTACTACATTCGCATCCAATACTTTCATATGAAGATTATTAGAATGTCTAACATGTACCTGGGAAATACTTGTATGGGTTGAACCCAGCGTCCCTTGTTTTCATTTTTATAGGTTGGGGGCTCGTATCGCCAGGTCTGTAGGCTACCATGTTACTTTTCCACCTGAGGCCTATCTTCATCCAGGGACGTTTTTCCTTAAGTATTTGCGGTCCCCCTCTCTGTCAATGCGGGGACCTATACTACTACCACTCTCCACTCCCCCTACTTCGGATTGTGCTGATGTTCATCAGCACATTCGAAGTACGTGAACAGTGTACCCCCTAATTCACCAACCTCAACTTTTCCCGTCGTTACTCCTGGATAGTCTGCGCCAGACCTTCTTTGTAGATCGCAGTATACTGGATGTTCGCTCGTGGGATACGTTTGCTCCCTACTCACTTCCCCCTCAACATCCCACTAGGGAGCTCCTGGATGAGCTGGATTCGACACCCCTCACTTTTTCGTTTTCTATCAGGTCCGTATGGTACCAACGTTCTTATTCGTCCTTCATAGGGCCAGCATTGGCTAGTTCTATTTTCCGGACGTGGTTGCATCGTAGCCTAGGAGCGCTTGACCAGCATCGTCTGGTTCCATCCCCCTTCGGTTTAAATCGGAACCTAGGTGCTCTCGACCAGTCTTGGCTGGTTCGATGCGGCCAATATTGGCTGGTTCAAATTTGAGCATAGGAGCTCTGCCGGTATTGACCGGTGCTGCCAGCATTGGCTGGTTCGAGATCGAGCTTAGGAGCTCTGCCGGTATTGACCGGTGCTTCCAGCATTGGCTGGTTAGGGATCGAGCTTAGGAGCTCTGCCGTTATTGACCGGTGCTGCCAGCAGGTGTCCTAGTCCGGAGTAATCCGAAACCTGGGCATTTTTTGTTCCGCGCGCCAACAGGTGTCCTAGTCCGGAGTAATCCGAAACCTGGGCGGCTTTTTCGCGATGGGTGCCAACAGGTGTCCTAGTCCGGAGTAATCCGAAACTTGGGCATTTTTTGTTCCGCGCGCCAACAGGTGTCCTAGTCCGGAGTAATCCGAAACCTGGGCGGCTTTTTCGCGATGGGTGCCAACAGGTGTCCTAGTCCGGAGTAATCCGAAACCTGGGCATTTTTTGTTCCGCGCGCCAACAGGTGTCCTAGTCCGGAGTAATCCGAAACCTGGGCGGCTTTTTCGCGATGGGTGCCAACAGGTGTCCTAGTCCGGAGTAATCCGAAACCTGGGCATTTTTTGTTCCGCGCGCCAACAGGTGTCCTAGTCCGGAGTAATCCGAAACCTGGGCGGCTTTTTCGCGATGGGTGCCAACAGGTATCCTAGTCCGGAGTAATCCGAAACCTGGGCGGCTTTTTCGCGATGGGTGCCAACAGGTATCCTAGTCCGGAGTAATCCGAAACCTGGGCAAATTTTGTTCAGCGCACCAACAGGTGTCCTAGTCCGGAGTAATCCGAAACCTGGGCGGCTTTTTTCCAGCCTGGATCAAAGCCAGGGCTTAGAGGCTTCTTTTCCATCTGGAGCTATGTCGGGGCTCAGGGGCTTCGTGTCCAGCCTGGATCTAAGCCAGGGCTTATAGGTTTCACTCCCGGCCTGGATCTAAGCCAGGCCTTACGGGGTTCTGTTTCCAGCCTGGGTCTAAGCCAGGGTTTACGGTCTCCCGTATCCAGCTGAGAGCTGGATCGGCATACCTGCCAAATCTGCGAAGCCACAACAACAAGAAACTCCAACGCACGAGACACCACAAGTGTCGTGAGATAAAAACAATAATAAAATAATATTTAGTAATTGCATACTTAAACACAGTGCGTTATGGCGGGTTAGGAATAAGCCTATACACCTAAATTCTAGCACATTGCCCAGCACTCTCCCTAATCTGGTGATCTAGGAAGCTCCAATTTCGAGATATGGGTTGGCTACGTAGGAGAGTCAGAGGTCAAAGGTAGCTAAGTAGGAAAGCTGGTAGGTCCACAGCTAAGTAGGAAATCTGGTAGGTAGGTAGTGTACGGAGGAGGTACATAATTCCAGCTAATCCTGACACGGGGTGTTAAAAAGGACGAGACCGTTCATAGCCGACCAGGGGACACTCATAGGGTGTTGGTCGGGAACATTATGGTCAGACAGATGGTATGTCAGTCTGACAGTAGTACGCCTGTAACTGTCTGTCCTAGGCTGTACCTTTTGAGAATCCTGATGGGGACCTACTGGGCTAGAGGCCCAATGGCAATAATTCCAGCAATCCAAATATTCTAGCCCAAATAATTAATTTAGGAGACTAATAAAATAGATCAAGCCCAATTTACTTAAGCTCCCCGACTCTAAAGGTCCCACATTTGATTTATTTTAATAACCCAAAATAATTAATACAAGTAAGCTATAAATAATCTCAATAACCCCGACATAATTATTTTCAGGAACTACTTAAAATAATCTCAATAATAAAAAATAATTAATTCATAGGCCCAATGATAATACTAGCCACCTAAATATTTTAAAGGCCATCAAGTCTAAAAGCCCAATTATTTAATTAATTTAAGCCATGCACTAAATAATAGCCCAGAATATTCCTACGGACTTAAAGCCCAAGCCAACTAGAAGCCCTAAGTGAAATAAATGCACAACCTCAAATATTCCCCAAATTCCATTTTGCCCCAGATCTTAGATTTCACAAAATTTGGTCCCAGAGAAATAACAAAATTGACCCCATCGTTATTATAATTTGGCTTAAACCCCCAAAAGTTAGGAAACCTTACCACCAGGTCCCGAAACACCATTGACGGTGGAGCCGCCGCCGGAGACCGCATGGAGCGGTCGGCCGTGATGATGGGCGGGTGCGCAGACCGTGGAGGTGGCGGCCGTCCGACTTTACGAACCGAAAATCGCAACCTGGCATCTATGGATTCGTCTCGTCTTCTTTCCCGCGACGCCGCTGATTCTGCTCCGTCGAAGGTTAAGGATGACATACGAGGTACTTAGGCGGAGGGTTCATACCATGGGTACCCTCAATTTCGAGAGGTTGATGTCGATTTTCCCCGTTTTCAGATTTGACGTTGTTGGTATATCTGTTAACTGCTGCAACTTTTCTCCCCAATTTTCTTGTTCCTATTTTGAAGGGCAACGGCTGTTGCTTGGCTGAGTGACGGCGCGACGCAGGAGTCGGCCAAGTCGGCGGAAGTCGCCGACGACGTTGGCCGGGGCTTCCTTCGAAATTCCCAGTTCTTCGATGGAGTCTTCAGCTGGTTGCTCTGTCCTTCAATCCTCAGCTGTGGACACCTTTGAATCTTGAGTTACTCGTGGAGACGCTTCTGCACGTCGAGCTGCATCTGCGGCGCTGCCTTTGATTGAATGCTTGTTTGTTTATCGATCTCAGACGCATTCATAGGCCATGGCAGGATGGGGCTTCCTCGATCAGTGGTGGTTCGATGGCGGCGAGAAAGAGAAAGGAAAGGATGGCGACGGCGGACCACAGCCATACGAGGCCAACGCCGTGGCGTCTTTCGGAGGGCCAGCTGCGGCGAGGGCTGTACGGTGCAGCCTCGATGATGGCTGGGCGGTATGGGTGATGGAATGGTCGCTGACGGTAAGGCTGAGGAGGCCGGCGGCCATGCTTACGGCAAGACGAACTTGTGCTCGGTAAGTGTCCGATGAAATGCCATAGAAGAAACTCCAAGAACACAGCCCATAAATCATCCAAAAACAGTGGTTGAATCCAAGCCACGACTCCATATCTCACGTTCCAAACCCTCGTTCCCACAGACGGCGCCATTTGATGCGGGTACGACCCCGATCAACAAGATTTATGGTCCGGGAAATAAAGGTGAGGGCCGGTTCGGATGAAATCGTGGTTGAATGTATGAAGAATGAGACGGAAAAAGCAAAGAGACAGATATTTACGTGGTTCGGATTCGGGTGAATCCTACGTCCACGGGCCGCCGGAGAATATTCACTATTAACGGGATAAGATTACACACTCAATCTCGCCTTCACTCATATTTACAAGTGGTTCCAAGCTCTAAACAGTAAAGAGAAGATAAGGAGATGGAGAGAGGGTATGTGTGTGTGTGTTCTTGGTGTGTTAGTGTGTGTGGGGCGTGTGTAATCTGTTGTAGAATGGATAAGGAGCCCTATTTATACTTATGGGCACGTCTAGGGTTTGGTACTGCTTCTCCTCGTCAGGTCTCCAGGACGCTTCCTCAGCTCTCCTGACTGCTTCCTTTATCCCATCTGCATAGCTCCGTAGCTCTATGGAATATCTCCTTAGCTTCTCCAAATATCATCTTCTTACATCGCTTCTAGTCGAGCCTCGTACCTGGTCCTTGCCTCCTTCAGACTGACCTCCTACTCTGTTCCTTGTAGGTCTTCAGGTCAGGAGGAATGCTGGATAGGTCACCCCTATCACAGCTGAAACCTAGCTCCGTGCTGGTTGAAGGCAAAGAAGTCAAGCTCTGCGCTGACACATGAAGGTCCAGGGGACCTAGAAGATAGCTCCGTGCTGACATCCAAACCTCCGGAGATCTGGGGCCAGGGACCTCGTTATTAACCAAGAAGAAAGGGTGCTCCATTTCTTCCATCACTTTTAAATCAACGGCCTCCAACAAAGAGCCTTGATGCTAAGCGAGCGGGCGCTATAACCATGCACTTAAGCGAGCGGGTGCTATAATCACGCGTGTGAGCGAGCGGGCGCTATAACCACGCACTTAAGCGAGTGGACGCTATAAACCACGCATTTAAACGAGTGGACGTTATACCCACGCATATAAGTGAGCTAGCACTATAACTACGCATCCAAGCGAAGCTGGCGCTATAACCAGGGTAAACTAATTATATCCCTGAGAACCGCCTTGCTGGGATATGTACATTTTATCATATAATGACAGGTGCACCATATGATATACTCGATACCAAAGGTCGACGGACCTGCGGCGTACAAAGACATCAAAGACTGATAGTCTGCGACGTGAGATGATGCCAAAGACCGACGGGTCGGCGGTGTACTCGACATCAAAGGCCACAGGTCTGCGACGTGAAAGATGCCCATGAGGGCGTACAAGATGCCGCCGCTGACGGGCTGCGGTGTACAGGACATCAAAGGTCATCAGTAAGGCCTGCGACGTGTATAGGTACCTCAGCGTAGCTGGCGCTATAACCAGGGTAAAACGGTGGGGGAGATCCCCACTTTCTAGTGCAAAGCGACACCCGAGGACAAAGACGACGGTCATTGCAACCAAGGGCGTGAATTCGTACTTGGCTTACGAATTGAATAAGCGAGCTGGCGGTATAACCATTCCACGATAATGATGTTCCCGGAAACATCATCAGATCCCGCGAAAGAAAATATAATACGAGGAGGAAGGGAACTCCGATGAAACTTTCATACATGGGGAGTTAAGCTCCCAAGTCCATACCATCGTATCTCGAAGGAAAAAATGACAATATATTTCTTGCAGGCCATCACCACCCTGAAAAAGGCAAAAGGGAACTCAGAGATACGTACAGCAGGACCTAGGGACCTCCTTACGAGTGCAAAGGCTTGAAGAGGAGCTCCCCCATCAGGTCCCCGCCAGGGGAGTTGAGCTCCCCTAAAACATCGCAGGTCCTAGGATGCCCGAAAGGCCTTCCACTAAGTCCCCTGAGGAGCTGGAGATGACGTCTAGGAGATCATAGCATGGGCGAGGACCTCCACATGCTCCTTCGAGCTATCCCCAGGTCCCGGGTTGACGACTTGACGGATGGTCCGATGGTCCACAGAAGTAGGGAGCTCAACCACTGAGGTCCCCATAGGTCCCATGAGAGGCTCAGCATATTCACCCCACGGGGAAAGAAGAACGTAACTTCCTTTTTGTGTTTCTTTCTGACCCTTTGATGAGTTGTTCTAATGTTAACACCAGAAATAGGGGCTGTGATTCCCGAGCTCCCCTAATAAGAAAAGGAACCCAGGGACCTCTGTCGTCCCTGCAAAAAGAGGAATCTCCTCGCGAACATCCCTTGCCACCAGGACCCAAGGGATCGTGGGAGCTAGGAGCAACGTATAAACAGAACCTGGGATCTCCTTCAAGAACGCAAGGTTTGAAGAGGAGCTCTGCCATCGGGTCTCCACTAGACATGCATAGGGGAGTTCAGCTCCCCAAAAACAATGGGTCCTAAACCTTCAAGAGGTAATTACGGTAGGGAGGTAAGGCCATCCTACTATTTTACTCTAATTCACTTTTTGTCCCAAAAAACAAATTAGAGTAGGGGAGTGGTTGATATGGACTAAATTAGATGGGCCATTAAATAAATAAGAAAAGGCCCGTTAGGCCCATTGGAAAATACTTATAGTGAGTAAATGGTAGAGATAGGACCTCCGGGGACCCGGCAGGTTTGAAGGAGCTAACAATAGGTGCTGGGACCTGAGGAACTACCTGGCAGCTCCCAAGGACAAACGAAGCTTCTTCAGTACGCTTTATAAAGGTAAAAGCTGAGGAGGACGTGACTGATGGGACAGGGCAGAAGCTATGTATGTTGATATACGTCCTACACTGCTCCTCACATTGTCCCAGATGGTCATGTCACCAGGGACCTCGGGAGAGACCTCCAGGCAATAACTAGGAGCAAGGGAAGTACCTCCAGGCAATATCCAGTAGTCTCCTATATAAAGGGGACTTCACCATTTTCACCATTCATGCTCATTCCAACGCTTCTTAACACTTATAATATTCTCTCTCTAGTGAAACACGTCCCGGTAGCTATTTTATTAAGTGTTCTTGATATAAAGAAGAGAGAGTGAGCTGTTTGAGTGTGTAATCTTCAAAGTATAGTGAAAACAGTTCCCGAGCGCCCGTGGACGTAGGATCTACAAAGATCCGAATCACGTAACCCTTGTGTTATTTCGTTTACGTCCCCATCACATCCCAAATACGCCCCAAGCAGGTCCCCCGCATCTAAACATGTCCCAAAGATGTCCCAAGCAGGTCCCCCACGCTCCAAACAGTCCAAACAGATCCCCCAATGTCCCAAACACTTCTCAACACGTCCCAATACGTCCTCAACGTTCGAGGCAGGTCCCCCAATGTCCCAAACAGGTCCCCTGATATTTCAGACAGGTCCCCCAACGTCCCAAACAGGTCCCCAAAGTCCCGAATACGCTCCAAACACGTCCCCTTCAGTTTCTCACCAATAAGCACCTTCCACACGTCTTAAATAATATCCTTTCCCCGGCTATATAAATTTCTTTACCCACACATATAAATTCTGTTGATTGGGTTTGCCCCATATCACCTTGGAAGACAAAATGATGGAGAGAGTGCTGGCCGCCATCGAGACGTCTCCGAGGGCCCTACAACACAAGCTAATCCAACCCCATACCCCACTCCCACCGACCCACTCGCAGACTCCTCTATCCTCATCAACGCATAAACCATACCCATCACCCAGCTCCACGACATCCTACTCGCCCGCCTTATAGGACTTCCCACCCGTACGCCTCAAGAAGAATCTCTCTACAGGCGTCTCATGGACCACCCTGAGCCACCTACTCAATCCTGCCGAGGCCAAAGCTCCCGCACACGATGCGACATGACGATCCAGACGATCATGATCGTCATGAGGGGCCTAGGACCTCATCGAGTGGCCAAGGCGAAGGTCAAAGACAAGGCGCATGTGCAACTCAGACAAGTGCTGGGCCGGACAAACCCAAGACACCACCCAAACTACCCAAACAACCCACGCCACGCACCGCACCACCATTCTAACCTACATAGACCCACCATCCTTCACTCTAAGGACGCCTCCGCCCACACCAACGACCCTCACAAACCCCTTGCTTCCGAAAGAAGAAGCAAGTGCCGCCATGCTCGTGGCCCTGGCTCAAACTCAAGCTACTCCCTCAGCCGCTCAAGACCAACCGGGATCATCAGGACATGGTGTCAATCCACACGAGTTCCTCGACAAGTACATCTTCGAAGGACAGTGGATGACTCATTCCATGCCCGACGAGCATCAGAGACAACGGCTCAAGGATGTTCGCCACTTCTTACAGCAAGCTTCGGTGGACCTTGTGCTAAAAGAATACGAAGAGCTTCAGGAAGGTGAAGATCATGAACAAGATCCCACAGGGCTTCCAGAGTTTATTGCACAACGAGCGGATTCCCTCACAAGACTAACACCAGGGACCGTTCGGATTGAAATCACGATCGAAATTCCCTTTCTTGAAGAAGTTCGAAAACAGATTTGGAGGTCACCGAACAAAGTCAAGAAGCCGAATAAGTTTGAGCTCAGAGGGATCTCTCACTGGGATCAGCAGAAGAGAATGACGTACCTTTGGATGCTGACCCACCTTGGACCGGACGTAAGAATGGGGATGACTAAAGGACAAGCGAAGAGTCATTACAAGAGTCTCTCCCCGATCTGTCAGTTACTCAGCGTCTTCTGTGCTAAAGAAGGACTTCCAACACCGTACTACGCCATCGAGCGAGTAGACAGAACTCGAGAAGAAGTAAGCGAGAGCAACCTACCGTACCTCCCTGCCGAAGAGGTGTACAACCTCTACCAGCTGTATGTGGAGAAGTACAAGGGTCCTCAAGGCTTCATCAAGAAAGAAGGACTCGAGGGACTCTACCGGTTCATGATGCGCCACGTCAAGTACCATGCCGCACATGACCTTCAGATGGCTCTGGAGAGCAACATGAAGAAGGTCAACATGACCGCTCCGCTCAACAAAGGACCTGAGATCGAAGGTCTTCCCAACAATCACCTGCACATCAGTTCAGTCTTAGGTATCACCTACCTCAATCCAATCACTAAGAAGACCAGGTTGATGCTGAAGACTGATATTCACAAATTTTGTGATGGGACGCTCAAGGTTATCAGGAAAACATAGAGTAGAGGTTGGAAGAATTCAACAGAGAGACAATGCTGAGGATTCACCGGTTCGTGAGAGAACAGCCGCTCCTGATGGAACTGCTCGATGAAATCCAGGAGCGACTGGAGCTGAGGAATACGCTCAGGAATTTTGAGTATGCGCTGGGCTTGCGCATGTCGTACTATACCCGACGAGGCCAGACAGCACGGAAGAGAAATCAAGCACAAAGGGGGAGAATGTAGAATATCATTTTTAATTGTGCTTTGATTTATTAGCTGTCTTCGTAGATTGGGGCTTTTATTGTATTTGTCCTTAGTTTAGGACTTAGTATGTTATTTATACCAAGTATGTTTGGTATAAATAGATGTACAAACATTGTGCTTAATGAGAAGATTTGAAAATTGATCCGAAAGGCTTGCAATTCAATTTCTAGAGAGAGAAACACAAATATCTTCTCACTCTAAGCGAAATTCTCTATCGAGCTCTCAACAAATGTTTTCGATCGAAATCTTATTATCTATAATTCTAATCGATTGCCTAATAATTTGAGTCTAGGATCATAGAGTTGATTAATTATGACCTAACAATATCATTTCATAACTTCCGAAAAGTAAGGGGTAGTGAGGAAATGACGAACACGAACTATATTCAATCTTAACCAATGGAAAGGTATGGACCTTATTATGATTTTTCATGTTTTAAGTTATGATTAACATGTCCGAAAAACTTAAAGGTGAGAGAATTATGAAATTTGTGCCTTTCCTTTATATAGGTAAAGATGAATTATAGGAAGTTTTCGTAACTTCAGGTATATTAGGGTTTTCCCAGATTTTCTTTTTGAAAGGATCGTAACATATGCTTAGTTGGAGAATTTCAGTACTGAAACATGTTAACATTTAATCGTCTGAGTCTTTTAAAATAAATATGTTCTAATAAGTTGAAGTATTTTGATGGAATAGATAGTCTTCGATACATGAACATCTTTAGTAATTAGATATTTTTAGAGTTTTCGATATACTTGTACTTGAGAATGTTAGGGTTTGATCGAAGTCTTGAGAGTTTAGAAAGATGAAAAGTGTTTTTGAGTGTACCACTTTCTGGAATTGGATTAATTTTTGAAAGAAAATTTGAAGATATGAAATTTTTAATTTTCTGATATTTATTGCTTTAAGGATTTTGAAGGTTTGAAGAATTAGTAAGTTAGGAGGGTTTTCGGAAGAATTAGAGTTATGATTTTTGAAAGAATAAGTTTAATAATAATCTAAAGAATAGATGTTTCACAATTATTTAATTTCGAAAGAATATTATTTTCAAAGGGTTAGAATTTCGTAACTCAGGCAAGAATAATAGATTTTCGAAATGAGCTAGAAGAATTTTGAAATGTATTTCAAGTAGGGTTTTGAAAATGTTATTTGCAAGTGTAAAATCAATTAGTCAAAATCGAGGGGAATTTCGAAATAGATTGTCGAAAGAAACTATGGTAGATTTCGAAATCTATTTCGGGAAATAAGTTTCGAAAAACTCATGTGGGGTCAAGAAAGAATGGAGTTTCAAAATCAATAAAATTTTCAAAATGAATAGTGAAATAGGGAGAATTTCGAAGTTGTAGATCCCTGTTACAAAGATTTCTCTGTTTGAATTGAAGTTTCATAGCTTAGAAAATTCTAGCAATCTTGATTGTTTTCGCAATTGATTTTCAAGCCAAAATGATTATAAAATGAGAGATTCTCGAAAGGAAAATTTCGAAAGAATGTTCCAAAGTGTATATAGTTGACTGATATAGTTGACTGGTATAGCAAAGTTTTCGTCAAATAAGATATAATGATTAATATAAGAACGGGAAGAGTTATAAACAAAGACATGATTAAGCATAATAAACCTACATATCATGTATATACATCATCATAGGGATCTCATGATTAATGAACATAATGATGGTGTTCGTTTTGGGGTGATCCTCAAAAACATCACCGTAATCCTCTCGTCGCTTTATCATCACCATGTTTGTTTAGCCTGGGTGATGAGTCATCACCGTAATAACAGATCACCTAGGTGATAAAAATGGGGTGATATTATACCTTTTGGATCACCCCAAAAAAGCTAGGTGATCTTACATCACCTTGATGGAGTGATCTTTCAAATTTGTATTTGGACAACATTACCACTTAATTTAGCATTTATACCTAATATATCCTTATTCATATTTTAAACTATATAATTAGATTATTTAAATCTTAAATAATATATTTAATAATAACTAATTATATTGAATAACTATACGAAAAACTTATAGTCTTAAAAATATTAAACTCGATATTAAAATAGTAATCATTATTATGTAAATATCATCTATATATATATATAATCCACATAATTTATAATATTCGTAGCGTTAAATATGACATTTATACAATATCACCCACACATCACCGTGATTAGGCAAACACGATATTCTAATATCACATTGATATGCAAAATGAAATATCACCCCAAAAAAAACACGGTAATGATATATCACCTTGATCCACATCACGGTGATATTCACATTACAGTAATGTGACTATCACGGTGATGTTGGATCACTGGAAACAAACACCCCCAATATTTTCAATAGGTCCGAATTTCGAAAACACCAAGGACAAAGTCGAATAGAGAACGGGCTATAAATAAGAATCAGAGTCATGCATAATTAAGCATGCATATCACACAGCCACGCATGTCATTATAGGGAATTTCGTATTTACCAAACAAAATAATTATATAGGTAAGGAGTCGGATAAGGGCAAAGACAAGGTCGATTGAGCGGACGGGAAAATTAGCGAAAATTGTGAGATGATTTGCAACATGTATTTTATGTGCCTTATGTGCTTATTTGCTTATGTACTTTATATGAAATTAATTGATTAGTACTTGATATATGTGCTATTTATCAATCAGTGATTTATATAACTATTACGTGTTCTTACATGATTTATGTGTCATATAAGGTATATATATATTATTGCATTCATATAAAATAAAGGGAGAAACCGTTATGACTGCTATGACTACAGATGGTATGATACAGATGCTACGGCATATATCCCTACAAATTGGGGGGATTTTACAGAGTCCTGTACAGGCACCTATGTATCCCTACAAATCGGGGGATTATGGAATGGTTACAGTCTCATTCATGGGCGCGCCGACTGGGCGTACAGTACAGTCTAGCTAGTCTATAACGGGAGTATCAAAATAAATGGACATATAAAATGGCATGTGATATACGGATCTTCTGAATGATGATTTTGGGAACGTTGATTACGTGATCGGAGTGTTGTCATGTTATTAGTTAACATGTTGCGATCATACTCCGAAGTGTTGTCTCACAGTTGTGTAGATAATTAGCAGGTTGCGTAGAATGCATCTTCATAAGCATGGATTCAAGTATGTTCATCGTTAGCATACAGAACAGAAATGATCTAGACTGTTGCATTTTGTGACTCGTATGATAGGTACATATATGTACATTATTGTGAAAAGAACTAGATCGAATGTGCGCAAAATTCTATGTGAATATTCTATAGATGCGTAGAAAGGTAACAGGAAATGGGGCGCTACATGTAGTGGTATCAGAGCCTAGGCATTAGGTTCTGTAGACATTTGCATGGTATGTGCATAATACGGATTGCCCTTAAACTTCTCTTGCATATATAGGCAAAGGGCAATAGGTGAACCGATGCATGTAGAGCATGGTGAACCGATGCATGTAGAGCATGATGAACCGAATCCCACTCATCACATACATTTAGACAGTATGAACACGAAAACCCCCGGACAATTCCCCGAGAACGACGGTATGATAAATTAAGGAAGATGGGTGCTGTGGACTTTACGGGTACGACAGATCCCACTGAGGCAAAAACGTGGTTGAAAAGGACGGAGAGAGTATTCAATATGATGCAATCCACCCCAGAAGAGAAGTTTGATTATGCAGTCTCATTACTTCAGGGACATGCATATGAATGGTGGGAGACTGTTCCAGATAGTATGTCCCAACCTCAGTACTGACTCGGGAGGATTTTCTGAGGGAGTTTAACAATGCTTATATGCCTGAAGTCTACAAAGATCAGAAAGAGAAAGAATTCTTAGAACTCAAACATGGAAATAAATCTGTGGGCGAGTATAAAGTACTATTTAATCAGCTATCTCGATATGCTCCACATGGTTGCTGTTGAAAGGAATAAATGCCGAAGATTTGAAGCAGGACTTCGTTACACGATTGGAAACCGTATTACGCCATCTATGGAGTCCTACGGGAGAGGACGGCGGCGATTCACACCAAATGATTGGAGACATAATCAAGAAATTTTCAAAGCAATAAAAGAAGGTCAGTAGAAGAATCGTCAGGGAAGATGAAAAGAAGTACAGTTCACCTAGACCGATGAGTACACAAAGTAGTTCCGCAAGGGGCAGCACTGGTGGAAGGACGAGGAATTTCTCAATCGATACCGGCATTCGAACATTGTGGAAAGAATCATCTAGGCGTCTGTAGAAGCTTACATGCGAACCGGCACCCGTTCTTTTCGTCAAAATGAAAGATGGGACGCTCAGATTATGTAGACTATTGGCAATTGAATAAAGTAACAGTGAAAAATAATACCCGTTACCTCGGATTGATGATTTATTCGACCAATTGCAAGGTGCTAGAGTCTTTTTTGAAAATCGATTTGAGATCAGGATACCATCAGTTGAAGATTGCAGAAGGTGATATCCCAAAGACGGCCTTTAGAACAAGATATAGGCATTATGAATTTTTAGTTATGCCCTTTGGATTAACGAATGCTCCTGTAGTCTTTTATGGTATTAATGAATGACGTCTTCTGACCCTATTTAGACCAGTTCGTGATCGTCTTTATTGAAGTTATATTGGTATATTCCAAATCAAAAGAAGAGCACGAACAACATTTGAGGATCGTACTCCAAACCCTGTGGGAAAAGAAGCTATATGCTAAACTTTCTAAGTGTGAATTCTGGATAGATCAAGTGATATTTCTGGGGCACATAGTTTTAGGCAAAGGTATCCAAGTCGATCCCAGTAAAATCGAAGCAGTTATCAAATGGAAAAGCCCTAAAAATGTAGCAGAAGTTCGTAGTTTTCTGGGATTGGCCGGATATTACCGGCGATTCGTCGAGAATTTCTCACTGATAGCGGCCTCAATGACGAAGTTACTACGTAAAGGAGCTATATTTAAATGGACTGAAGAATGTCAGAGGAGTTTTGAGGAATTAAAGGAAACGATTAACTACGGCTCCAGTGCTCACTATTCCATCAGGAACAAAAGGTTTTGTGATTTATAGTGATGCGTCTTGTTGGTCCCTATTCTATCCAACTAATCAATAAAAGAACGATTTTACCACGATTTGTGAATGAGAAGAGGCGATTCAACGTGGGGTGCGTGTGTTTGAAGGTTGGTGCTCACAAAAATTCTCTCTCTATTATTTCACACACAAGACACCTAACTATGTGTTAGGGTTTCAGTATTTATACCACAAGTTGTATATAATACTTGGGCCCTTGTAAGCCCATTACAAGAATAAGATCACATGGCTCTAAAACATTAAAGCTCATTTCACTTAAATTAATTACAAGATTAAGGTAACCTAATTTAAGTGAACACAATAAAAGAATCCCAACAATCTCTCCCTTTATGTTGAATTTGCGATTTAGCGCTTGTCATATTGGTCTTGTAATTGTCTCGAGTCCTCAAAAGAACACATATCAAAGTATGCGGGGGAAGCGTGTGCGTGCGCGTTCTTCTTCAATCTCCTCCTCCTTTATCTTGTCTTCTGACCTCTTCTTTAGGAGATCCAAGCTCACCGTATTCTAAACTTCTCTTCTCGAAGATGCTTGCTGTATCGTCTCTTTGTATTCGATCTCTCCCTTCAATAGTTACAACTCCCCCTGCATTTGGTCAACCTTGAGTTGTGATTGGGCAGTTCTCTTAAATTTGGAGAGGGGTAACGGAGACAGGTCTTCTCCTTGTGTTCCAGCTCTCCTTTCGAAAGTCGCGACTCCTCCTACATTTGTTCAACCTTGTGTTGGGATTGGAGAGTTCTCTTAAAATGGAGAGAGTTGTACACATAGCGGCAACTTTGATCTTTGACGTCTGTGGTGTTTGCTTGATTTTTGACGGCGCTTGAGATTTAGCATTTTCTGATCTATCTTGCACTTTTTTTCGTAGTATTGCTCCCACTTCGCTTTAGTGCTACTCCCCCTCATGAAGATCGAGTTGGGAAGATCGTCATGGGATGGATCAGAATGGGGCATCGTCTTTGGCAAGAGGATCACGTCGTCAGGACAAGAAGTGGAGTTGATTGGTACTCATGGGAACTCTTCTCCTCGGCTCCAGATTGGTCTTCTTCGAAGGAAGTTGTCCGCGGCCTCGAGTAAAGCTTGCTTGGCTCCAGAAGAAGGTGCGTGGGGTGTGTTTTCCAAAAAATGTGCCTAGGCTCCTTCGGATTTTTTTTCACCAATTGCATGAGAGCCCGTCTTCAGAGTGGTATGCGCGGTGGAAATGGTGGGTGCTCAAGTTGGGTAATAACCTGACGGAGCCACAAAGGCAATCAGTCGACACAACTTCAGAGATAATCTCTGAGACGTGGCCTATGAGGACAGGGCTTTATGAACCGAGGCCACATAGGCGTCCCGTAAACATCAATCTTGGAGCGTAGCTCGTAGGCGATGGCCTGAAATCGTTGTTGTTTTGATGTTGCAACGACAGGACTTCCTTCCGATCATCGAAGCATGTATGACATGTCTACGGAAGTTCTGATCTGGTCACAAAGTCAAGATGAGAAAAGGTGTATGTTCCTAAAAGATATAAAACTTTTAGGTAGTGAGGACACCTAGACTCGATGTGTTCGAGAAAGTTCAGTGGTGTGGGGCTGACTACCACTTAGTTCTATATCTCCCGTTTCCAAGTGAAGCGGTGATAGATTGCGTGGCTCCCCATTATTTTATCAAACATCGATCTATTGGGAGATCGATGAGTGGGTAAGGCTCGGTTGTGCATGCGCCGTTGGACCATATGAGGCGACTTCTACCCGGGAGTTGATAAAAATCAGCTCTGCACCTATATGGGATCGCTCGAATGTTCAGTGAGGCATGGGATTTGTGTATCATCCACTCTGCGTCTTGTCAAGATTTTCTTAATTGGCGAGGGCCACTAACACGGGGTCGCTATCCCGAGGTTAGATTCAGTTGGGTCTGACTGAATCATGGGAGCCTAGAATCCATCCGTCAGTCAATTTATGAGTGTAGCTTGATTAGCATGTCGGAGCAGATCGGTTGAGATGATCTTCGTGTTTGTGTATGGATGTCACGCCTTTTTGAATTCTTGAACTCTCGAGGATTGAGTTTTCTTGGTTGGAGTCCGTCTTGCGAGGTGGAAGCTCTTTAGAGTGTTATTCTTTCTTTTCCCATCCTTACTATATATAAGTATGTATTATCGTAATAGTAATATGTATAGATATAGATATAGATATAAATTCGTATACATATATGTGTATGGGTTAAAGTAAGACTTCTCCCCCTCGAACCATATAAGTATGTATTAGCGTAATAGTAATGTGTATAGATATTGTTAGGTCCATTTTTATCAAACACGGATCAAATCACGAAGCGACTTCGTATACACGAAGATTAAGAACGAGAATTACCTTTGGATTTGTAGAGAGAAACTTTGGAAGGTAATTCTAACTTGGAGAGCAAGCTTCGTTCCACAATAAGCTCAATTTTTAGAAAATGAATTTACTACAAATGAAGTGATCACCCTAAAACATGCTTTTATGGTCACTATATATACCATCTACCGTGGTATATTTCCTTAAATGGCCCTATACTAGTGCTAATTACAATTAAGCCCTAGACTACATATTTACATAGCAAGACTAAGATAACTACATTAATTGAATCCAATAAAATAGTTCCAACAATCTCCCCCTTTGTATTCAATTTCCAATACAGCGCGGGTTATCTTCATCTTGCATGTGGATTTTTCAAGCTCACCTGGTCTTCTAGGCATCGGATTTTTCTTCGAATCTTCCTTTGAAGATAAATCCCGTAAGATGTACGAAGTAGTCTTGCCGGATTTTGAAAAGTCCGCGTTCCTAGGGGTGTTCAAATGTTGGTTAACCGAACCGAACCGAAACCGAAGGTTCGTACCGAATACCGAACTGAAGAGTTTCGGTTCGGTTTTCGGTTTGTATTTTGATAACCGAAAAAAATTCGGTTCGGTTTCGGTTTTTTACCTCGGTAAACCGAACCGAACCGAATAACCGAATACCGAATTCTTTTTTTAAATTTTAATACATATATATTATTATATAAAATATATAATGATATATTTATATATGTCTTATTTAATAAATTAATAATATACCCTAATAAATATGGAAAATATTAGGTAAATCATAAATTTATTCAAATATATATATGATAATATATATTTATAATATAAATAAAATTAATATATTTACTAAAATATGGAAAATATGGGGAAATGAAAATTTTTTACAAATAAAAAAATGATAATAAAAATATATATAAAATCATATTAATATTATTGTTTTATTTTTTTTATTAAAAATTCGATTTTTTGGTCGGTTAACCGAACCGAACCGAAAAAATTCGATAAAAACCCGAAACCGTACCGAATTGTTTCGGTTCGGTTTTCGGTTTATGAAATTCTCGAACCGAACTTTCGGTTGTTCGGTTCGGTTCGGTTATTACGGAATGAACACCGCTACGCGTTCCATCTCTCCCGTTGAAAGTGCATGAAACTCCCCCTATTTGTGTCAAGCTTGTGTTGAGATCGGGAAGTCCGATTTGAGGTTTGGAGAGGTGAACACGGTTGGCAACTTTGGTCATTTGATGCAGTGGACAAGGTTGGGAACTTCGGTCCTTGATGCAGTTGACACGGTTGGCAAATTCGGTCGTTGATGATGCTTGAATCACGTGTAGTTCGGCGGAGGAGACGGCTCGGAATTTGCCATCTTCTCCGTTTCCCCAGATTCGTCTTCTCCGAATGGAAGTTGTCTGGTTCGGCCTCGAAGAAGCGTCTCTGTTCAGGAAGAAGGTAGGCCGTCTCTTTCTTTCGCTAAATCTTCGAGAGCAGAGTTCGAAGTGATGGTTGGAAAATCTTCTTGAAAAGCGTCCACTTCACACACCTGAAATCACTAAAAAGCTCCCCCGAGGATTTAGTCGTTTAAAAAGATTCAAGGAGAGTTCATGATTCTAAAGTACACTCTAAAAGCATAAACATGAATTATAACAGTTAAAATTACTCCCCCTTAAATTCATATTAGTCCCCCTCAATTCATGCTCATTGGAAACTTATAACAGAGTAATTTCAAAGTAATAGAGTAATTTTTCATTCTCCCCCTTAGTTCATGTTTTCGTCCACTAAGAATCATGACTCCCCCTCAAATAGTGCCCTCTAGTGTTTAACAATTTCGCAAAGATATACATATTCACCAAGATATGCATATGAGAATTTAACACATATGACACAACGAGTAGTAACGCATATAATCATTTCAACATGCATGAACCCCTAAGCATGCATACTAAAATTCGCGTAAGCGTATAAGCAAGTAATATTTCACTTTTAAACAATTCAGTGCCAATGCATGTGCAAATGCATTTGGAAAGGTGCGAAATTTTTCATGCATAAGGAATATGCGAGTAAAATAAATGCAAAAATACAAGAAAAAATGCATGAAAAATATGCAAAGAAAATATGCAAACAAAATAAGCGTAAAAAAAATTCGAAACAATACTATACGATATTTTTTGGGTTAATATTTTTAATATTTTTGTTTTATTTCTGGGTCAGATTACGTCACTTTGATCATTTTCACACAAATATTATACATGACACATAGAATAATAATTGCGGTCAAGTCATGTCGTCAAACTAAAGTCCTAACTTCATAGAGTGATCCATTTCGACAACTCTCACGAGGTTTGCTCTAGCGCTCAATTATTTTTATCATGGGATTTATATACTAAATATATCACTCATGTCAACACAAGCAAAATTATATCAATTAACATGCTATCAAGGCGCTTTTCATCATTTCACCTAGCGAGAGACCGTCGATTCGGAATCAAAGGGACGTTTGAGGGATTTAGTATTATGGTTCTGACTTAGAATGGAAGGAAAATATTTAGGAATCATGGACTAAAGATCTTCTTCCTTTTCTTCGCCGTCCTCTTCACTGGCATGTTCTTTTTCATCATTTAGTTTTTTCTTATTATTCTACACTTACTCAAGTTGAAGCTCCGCTTCTCTACGAGGCTGAGAGATTATCTAAGGCGAAGTTCTTCTTGTTGGTTCTCGGGCCGATACCGTGCTCCTCTTCTTTTAATCCCTAGAGAGGTTTCAAAGATTATCGATTTGGAGAAGTTCACAGATGGAATTCGAACCCAAGGTCGTGCTGCCTTCTCGTTATCTCGATATAAGACTAGATTATCGTTGGAGAAGTTCACTTTGTGGTGCTCCTCTTCCAGCCGTTCTGACGAGTATACGAGATTATCGAAGGAGAAGGTCACAGCAAGATCCATGCCCTCTTCTTATGATTTCTAGAAGATTTCAATAATTGGGAAGGCAGGTTCTTTTGGACTATTTATTGTGCATTGAGCATTCCTTGTGTGCATTTTCCACTTCCTTTTGTCATCATTTTCTTCTTTTTCTTTCGTCGCCTTTTTCACCCCCTCCCTTTCTCGTTTATGCAACCCTCCGAAATTTATGAATTACGGTTGAAGGCTTGATGGGGATACAAATGAAGAAAATGATATCGGAGAAGGCTCAAAAGGAATGACTAGAGGAATAATTTCAAGGAGGATATTTTTATTTTGGCCAAGTGAGGAATTCCTACGTGCCTTAATCAATTTCCTAAAAATCTAACGCAAGGCAAGTATGAGGCCAAGAAATGCAAGTTAAGACAAGCATTTGATGTGTGACTCGCTCAAGGATAAATTCCAGAAAAAATAATAAGGCTCAAAATCTCACATATATGATGAGACTTTGTGTCTAGTGGAACAAACGGTGACCTTTAGACGAAAGAATGCGACTAGACAAACAATATTAAACAAATAACCAATCATATATCAAGGAAAGATTTTTATGAACAAATCAAAGTAGATTGAGTAATCGTCATTCCCCATTTTTTTGTTGTTTTTTTTGTTTAGTTTTGTTTTTCAAAACAATGCAAGAAAAAAACTTTGTTGTTTTTTTTTTGTCAAATCCTTCAAAATCCCTATGATTCTAAATCGACGGTCTTTTGCAAAGGCAAAATGATTAAAAGCGCCTCGATCACAGGTATTTTGACTTAATATGACATGTGTTGACTTGAGCGATATAAATATAAAATCCCTTGTCAAAAAATTAAATGAGTGCTAGAGCGAACCTAGTGAGAGTTGTCGAAATGGATTATTCTCTGAACCTAGGACTTTAGTTTGCTGACATGACTTGACGGCATTAAAATCTTTCAACTGTCTTGTGAATTTTTAGGCGTGACAATGATCGTAGCAAAATAATCTGACCCCATACTACTAATAAGAAATAGTATATTAATTAATTTGCATACGAAATAATAATAATAATAATAATAATAACATTTTAATAATAATATTGTTCTAATTGCACATTTTGAATGCATATTTAATTTGCATTGATATTGAATTGATTTATATGCGAATATTTGATTTTGCTCATACCCTCGCGCAAATCTTTATTACATGTTTAGGGGAACGTGTATCTAGTCTAAATTGATTAACTGCGTGTTAATGATTGTTACTTGTATTGATTTGTATGATTACGTGATAAATCGATATAAGTGCACTATTTGAGGGGAGCATTTACAAAAATTATGCCTTGAACTTCAAATTATTTTGATGATCTTTCTCTAAGTGTTGCAGAAACAATGAGGAGGATTTGACGAGTTTATATCGACTTGGAGTACACGGCAGTGGTTCAAATGTTGGTTGGTTAAATATTTGGATCGTTAACGTGTTTTATGGATTTGAATTTAACCAATTTATCTCAAAAATATTTTTCAAGGGGAATCAAATAGAAAAATTGCTTCCAAAATTAACTCTAACATTTTCGACATCTGTGGCTTTAAGCATTGCAGATCGAAGACGGAGCCAGATGTCATCAACCAGAATTACAGGGAGTTAATTTGAGTTTAGTTTCATATGTAGGGGGAGCAATTATGTGGTTTACTCTTAAACTTAGGATCCATCTTAAAAACATAGAAAAACTTACCATCGAGAAATTTGGGCGAATTTTGCAATTTTCAATCGCAGCCTCTCGAGCGAAAATTGATTTGGGACCAAGTTGTAATTTTCGCCTTCATATTGACGAGCGAAAATTAAACAGGAAACCAAATAATTCTCGATCGGAACTGACGAGCGAAAATTAAACAGTACCCAAAGAAAATTTCTCGATCGTAAATTTCGCTATCACAAACAGTAATGGGCTTAAACTCACTAAGTCTCGTAAAACGTTTGATCAGCCCAATTAAACGAAATCATTACTTGCAGTCGAAAATCCCTATATACACGCTAAAACCCTCGATCGCAAAATTCAACAGTCAAATTTTCGTGCGAAAACTTTTCTCTCAAAAGACGAACATCAAAATCTTCAAATCTTTCGATTTTTCCTCTGATTTTCGTCTTTAGAAGGTAGATTTGACTTCTTTAGGGATTATCGTGTGTTTAAACTTCATATGCATCTGTATTTTGAAATATTTCGCATGTTCTGTGTTCTTTTCTCGATTGTTCATATTCTGAGAACTCGAATGCTTGATTGCAGTGTTTTAGGCCAATATCTAAGTATAATCTAGGTTAAAAACTGCATATTAAGATGGTTTCGAAGTCTCTTGATCGTTATATGGTAGATTGTGTTGATTCCCTGCGTTATTTGAGTTCGATTGAAAGAACAACAGAAACTGGGATTTTACCATTTGAAGGCGTCGAAGAACTTTTTCGCTCGCAAACAATGTCAATTGAATTTCAACTGTTCTACTGTTTGCACTGTAAAAGTTTTTCTATCGCTAAACTTTTTGACTTAGTTGTTAAGAAAGATAACGTAGATTGAAAATTAATTACAATCGAGAATTTGACTTTGGATTTTATGCGAGAGAAAAGATTACTGAATGAAATAGATCTAATAGATGCAAAATAAGTTTCGAGCGCAAAACGTACAATCGCAAATAATAATTTTGATTTCAATTTATTTTCGATCGAAAATTTTAGCGGCGATAAAATTAATTTTTCAACGATAAAATTTCTCGACATGCACAGTAATGAATTTTGTCCATCGTCAAATTCCATAGCGAAAAATTATTTTAAAATCGAAATACTTTCTCGCTCGACAACTTTCACAGCGAAAAAGTTTATTCACGCGCGAAAAATTCTCGACAGTAAATTTACTCAGAAATTTCATTTCTCGATCGTAAATTTACACGGAAATTTTTCGAGATCATAAAATTTCTCGGCTACAGTACCGTATCATAAGTTAAAAAACTTAGAAAAGTTTCTAAGTCCTTTTCACTGTAGCTTCCAATGGCGCACAAAATTTTCAATCGCAAATTAAAACATAGAATTGCATTTAAAAAATTTGCACTAAGGCAATTCAATTGAGAACTTTAATTCTCGCGTGATAAATAGCACGGAGTGAACAGTGATTAAACACTTAGAAAATTTTCGACTTCTATAAGGCTAACATACTTGTGTCGAAATATACTTATCTATTATTATGGTTTGATAAATTCCATAATACGAATGTATCCAAATATGCTATGACATGATCTATTATTATGGTTTGATAAATTCAAAATTTCGACTCAAAATAACGATCTTGAACTAATGGTTTACATTTCTTATTTGATGTCCGGACGATATGATTGTGTCTACACTACAAGGCCATCCCCTGTGGCATGCTCGTACGGTGACGGGCTCAGTGCCGATGGTTTACCTCCAACAATTCTGGGGGATGATTAAGAGCCACGTCATTGAAGGGGCATACAGCTTCACAACGGTGATAGGGATGAGGCACATTAATATGAACAAGAATGACTTCGGTCTTATCCTCGACCTCCCCTACAGCCCAAACTACGACCCCCTTCCTACTGACGCGGAGCTCGTGCATGACTTCCTTCAGATGTGATATCGTCCGCCATTGGCCAAGCTTGCTCAAGTGCAGAACAACGGGATCCCTCATCCGTGGAAGACACTTTTTGGAATCATAAATAAAGTGTATCCCCGAAGCATGCCGGCTTCGACAAAGGCAACAACAACATTCTGAGGATTTTCCATGGAATTGCCTTCTCGCGGAATTACGAATTCGCTCAACTGATCTGGAATGATCTCGCCGAGCAGATCAGGCAGAAGAAAAACAAACGCTCAAAGAATGTGCCGTATGCCCGGTGGTTCTCCGTCATCATCCGACAATACATGGAGACGTACGAGAAAAACATCCCTCGTCTACCTCATAGAGGAAATTATTAACTACCAAGGCTCAAATTTTCCACAACCCCAAGCTCACGGACTTAGTACAGCCATCCATGGCCATCCCGTTCGAGCTGCTGCGCCTCGCCGACCCCACGGGAGACGAATATCAGAGATACTGTCAGTAACATCATCTTACAGAGCAAATGATTCGAGGGCCCCCGACAGATTTCCAAGTGAGCCCTCAACCACAACACTAAAGTCCTGAAGCAGCAATGATCGATGCTCTAGCTCAGGAGCTTGAACAGGATCCCCAGTCCAAGAAGCTCCAGATCCAGAAGCCATGATGATTGACGAGGTGGCTCTCGAAATGGAAGCTGAAGATCAACTTCAGGAGCTCCAAAAGGAAGTGCCATCACGGTAGGAGTGCTCAAGAGCCCATTGAGGAGGTTTTTCAACAACCAGCACAGCCTGAGGCAGAGACGGGGCAAAGCTCACTTCCTCAGGTGACGGAACAAGCCCGTGAGGATGATGCACGTGAACTTACCCCTCACACGGCTACCTCATTAGACTCTGAGTCAGATGAGGAGATCAGTTTGATGAGGAGGACTCCAGAGCGACTCAGTGTTCAACTCGAGTCCCTCTTCACCTCCGTCACCACCACACCAGACATCGTGCCGATCGTCACTACAAGTGTTGCGGACCACTCTTCGCTCAATCTAGAGCCTCCGCACATCACACCGTTGTCTGGTTCACAAGTTTAATCAGAACCTGCCGCAACACCCATAGAGGAGAATCCTAGTGATTCTCCTCAAGGATTGGGTGGAAGTCTCGAACAGTCACAACCTCAAGTGACTCCGAGCCAACCTGAGGAGCAGGTGTTCTCTCAAGGGTTGTCAACAGGCGACATCAGTCGTCCTGGTCCATCATCGACAGAGGCGTCCGTCCCGTACGTGACCAAAGACAGACTTCAGGGCGCCCTCTCCGAAGCTTTCAAGGCGTTTGAGGAGAATATTATGGAGAGCGTGCACAATGCAATCGAGACATCCCGCCAAGATCATGGGAAAGCACCTGTCTCGGAGCCGTCTTCCTCACTACTTGTCCACACACCCACTCAACCTACACAACCCTTCCCTACACCCACACCAATCCTCACCAACAACCTAATAAATCCCGCAACCGTTCCCATCAGCGACCTCCACTCCATCCTGGTCGCCCGACTACTTGAGCTAACCACACGAACGCCCAAAGAAGAAGACCTCTTCCGACGTCTCGTGGACCGTCCTGACCCGACCGACACTTGTCGAGGTCACGGCTCCCGCTCCAAACATAGACAGGATGACCCAGACGATCAAGGATGTCATGGGGGGAGATGAGACCTAGGCTTATGACTAGAAGTCAAGGACGGAGGTGAAGAGCTTCAGGAAGGTGAAGATTATGAACAAGATCCCATAGGGCTTCCAGAATTGATTGCGCAACGAGCGGCTTCCTCCACAAGACTAACGCCAGGGACCGTTCTGATCGACATGCCTTGGGAGAACATTAGAATTGAGATTCCCTTTCTAGAAGAAGTTCGTGAGAATATTTGGAGGTCACCGAATAAAGTCAAGAAGCCGAACGAGTTCGAGCTCAGAGGAATCTCTCACTGGGAGCAGCAAAAGAGAATGACGTACCTCTGGATGCTGACCCACCTCGGACCGGATGTGAGATTGGGGATGACTAAAAGCCAAGCCAAGAGTCATTACGAGAGTCTCTCCCCAATCTGTCAGTTACTCAGCGCCTACTGTGCAAAAGGAGGACTTCCAACACCTCGCTACGTCATCGAGCGAGTAGATAGGACTCGAGAAGATCTAAGCGAGAGTGACCTACCGTATCTCCCTATCGAGGAGGTGTACAACCTCTACCAGCTTTATGTGGAGAAATACAAAGGTCCTCAAGGCTTCATCAAAACAGAAGGTCTTGAGGGACTCTACCAGTTCATGATGCGCCAAGTCATGTACTTCGCCACACACGACCTTCAGATGGCTCTGGAGAGCAATATGAAAAAGGTCAACATGACCGCTCCGCTCAACAAAGGACCTGAAGTCGAAGGGCTTCCCAACAATCACGTACACATCAGCTTAGTCCTGGCATCACCTACCACAATCCGATCGCGAAGAAGACCAGGATGATGCTGAAGACTGAGATCCACAATGTGATGGGACGCTCAAGATCATCAGAAGGAATATAGAGCAAAGGTTGGAAAAAATCAATAGAGAGACGATGCTGAGGATCCACCGGTTCGTGAGAGAACAGCCGCTCTGATGGAATTGTTAGATGACATCGAGGAGCGCCTGAAGCTGAGAGAGACGCTTAGAAACTTCGAGTATGCGCGAGTCTTGCGCAGATCGTACTACGTCCGACGAGGACAGACAGCGCGCAAGAGGAATCAAGCTCTCCAAAAGGCTTGCAATTCATTTTCTAGAGAGGGAAACACACAAAATCTTCTCACTCTTAGCGAAATTCTCTCTCGAGCTCTCCAAGAAGGTTTTCGATCGAAATCTCAATCTATACAATTCTTATCGATTCCTTTAGAATTCATGCCTAGGATCGTAGAGTTGATAAACTAGGACCTAACAGCTTTCAAAAATTTGACAGAAAAGTAGTCTACACCGAAAAATTTTGGACCGAAAGGAAAATTATAAACGGGCGTTAGAATTGACTATGCTCGTTGTTCTCAGAATGTTTTCTCATCAAATGATGAAAAATAATTTTCCTAGAAAAGTCTTAGTTTTTTTTTTGAGACTTAAAATATTTTTCTTCAAGGGGTCCGATAGTTTTGGTGACTGAAGACGTTTAAGTGTGATTTTTGAAGAGTGAGTTAGTGAGAATTGGATCGCCCGATTTATAGTTTTGAAAGATGAGGATTCGACCTAGAGTACTAAATTTTGAATTGGGTAGACAACAATCGAGCGATTTTGCATGAATTCGCTGAATTTAGCTTCGGGCGAAACTTAGAATGGGGCTAACATCTAACTCCGTCGAATCACAAAAATTGTGAGACTCGATAGAAACTTGAAGTTCGGCTGAAAATCAGATTCGGGCGATTTGATAGTTTAAAACAAAGATGCGCTGTAGGTTCGGGGGATTCAGTATCGGGAACTGTAGCAGTTTCGGTTACAGTAGCAGTTTCGGGCGATTACTGTAGCAGTTTCGAGTACTGTTGCAGTTTCGGGCGATTACTCTAGCAGTTTGGGTACTATAGCAGAGTCGTGTACTGTAGCAAATCGGGCGATTTGTTCATCTACCCGATTCTGGACAGAAAAATGACGAAAAACAGATCCGATTTATGCCTAAACCTCACTCAAATCAATTGAAAAATGTTGGGTTTCGTCACTCGAAAACAACCTAAAGCTCTTGAGCTTGCAAAATCAGTAAATCAACTCAAAAACTCAAGAACATGGCATAAATTCGAACAAAAAGAAAATACCCAAAAATTTCAGAAATCTCACCCAAATCCGAACGTGTTTGCTCTGATACCATTTGTTGGTAGTCCCTATTCTATCCAACTAATCTATAAAAGAACGATTTTACCATGATTTGTGAATGGTAAGAGGCGATTCAACGTGGGGTGCGTGTGTGTTTGAAGGTAAGTGCTTCACAAAAATTCTCTCTATTATTTCACACACAAGACACACCTAACTAGGGTTTTAGTATTTATACGACAAGTTGGTATATAATACTTGGGCCCTTGTAAGCCCGTTACAAGAATAAGATCACTGGGCTCTAAAACACTAAAGCCCAGTTCACTTAAATTAATTACAAGATTAAGATAACCTAATTTAATTAAACATAATAAAATAATCCTAACGCGTCTTATCAAGGATTGGGGTGCGTGCTAATGCAATACGGAAAAGTAGTATCATACGCGTCTCGACAACTAAAATCATATGATACATCCTATCCACTCATGATTTAGAGTTAGCGGCCGTGGTGTTCGCATTAAAAATATGGCGACACTATTTATATGGTGCAACATTCCAGATATTTACTGATCATAAAAGTCTGAAGTATCTGTTGAGTCGGAAAAAATTGAACATGAAACAGAGACGTTGGATCGAAGTGTTAAAGGATTATGACTGTACTATAGAATACCATCCTGGAAAGGCCAACGTCGTTGCAGATGCTTTGAGTCGGAAATCATATGGTATCGTTTCTTATCTATCAACATGTTCTTTATCAAGTCCAATTGATCTCAGGAAGATGAATACGGAGATGAAAGTAGACGATACTGGTGCTATCTGTGCCTCAATTGTAGTTCGACCTATTATGAAGGATCGAATTAAACAAGTACAGTTTAAAGATGAGAAGTTGGATAGTATCGCCGAAAATGTGTGTGGCGCCCCGCCATCTCCTATTCATTTCTTTACTAATGTACGCGACTGCTATTGAAATATAAGGAACGGAACATGCCAAAATGCGTATAAAATTTTTCCTTTTATCTAAAGCAAATCATTCTGTACAATACAAAATATCCTGGGATCCTAAATACATATGGAAGAGTGCGCATGCATATCAAAATTCATTCTATAGGCCCGCCACACAGGTCGCCTCCATACACACTTCCACCTCAAAAGTCCCCTGAAAGCTTCAAAATAAGCCTCACCATCAAAAGGATACCGTGATCACGTGAACCTACAACGCATAAAAACATGGAATGAGCTACAAAGCTCATTAAGTGGAAATCATGCGTGCAATGCACGTGTCATGAATAGCGAAGACATCTGCGCCGTTGCATTCAAATTCTTAAGTCATTCGTGTACTCTCATTTAATGTTAGGGCCGTCGGCTATCTTGCTATGCACCATCATGAAGCTCAAATCCACTAAGGATATATATATATATATATATATATATATGAGGTTTGCTATGGTGCCCACCTACTGTGAGCAACCATCGTGAGCACCATAAGCAAATCTCTCAATTGTTTGCTTTTTTCGATTCTCAACGACGCCAACACCTCCGTAAACCCTCTCATATCCATTGCTAACCTAAATCACCATCTCCAACACGTTAATTTTTAAGAAAATTCATTATTTCGTATTCACTGTTGACGAAGTACCGAGGTGATGATTTTCTTAAAAATTAACGTGTTGGAGATGACGATTTAGGTTAGCAATGGATATGAGAGGGTTTACGGAGGTGTTGGCGTCGTTGAGAATCGAAAAAAAGCAAACAGTTGAGAGATTTGCTTATGGTGCTCACGGTGGTTGCTCACGGTAGGTGGGCACCATACCAAACCTCTATATATATATATATATATATAAGTGACGATACCCACACTGAGAGGCTAACCCTAGGGTGCCTTTTCAATCTCAATGTGGCTTTATGTGTTGCGCGGACGCTTCACGCTGGTAGCCTACTCCGAGGTCGCCAACACCAGAGATACCCTCGGTGTCGCTTCGTCCCTCAGGTCGCGCCCTCCAGGTTGCCCCTTCCGCAAATAGGACATTTGCCCAATAACATATACATAAATCGACGACATAGATAGTCGCCATGGTGATATAGAAGAGCCGTGACTCAACTGTGAGTCGACATCAGATGTCCATATTGACAAATATCCATCGCTCTCAGGCAATCTTCTACCATGCACGCTCTCATGTCCTGACTTTCATGCTAATTGTGCGTGTACAAACATGCTTACGTGAATCATGTGCTCATGCATGTCATGTCATCACATGTAACAAATAAATCACGTCACGTAGGTATTTACGTATAATCAAAGAAGCAAATAGACACATAATTTATGCACATAAAAATTATGTGTTGTAGTTGTAATCTCCACTTACCTAGTACCTGACAGTGTTTGATAATATATGTAAGTGTTCCTAATGCTTCGCTCCTTGTTCATGAAAATTACTAAGTTAGTATATAAGCTAAGTCAGATGTTTCGAAATGCCCAGGTTATTTGAATATGCATGTTTCGAAATTCAGTTAGACTCATAATGGATTGCTTTCGAAATTTTCTAAGTTAAATTTGAAAATGTATATGCAATAATTTCGAAATTGTATACCTAAAAATTTTGAAATGCCTTCCAAAGTTTGGTTTCGCAAAATGCTTGGGAAATGGTTTCGTAAAATATTTCGAAGAATAGTTTAGTAACATATTTCGAAATTTGTTAAAAAGTATACATTAGATTTTCAAAATAAATTCGAAATGTATTTCGAAATTGGTTTCGTAATATGTTTCGAAGATAGTTTCCTAAAAAGTTTCGAAATTTTATTTATATTGAGTTCGAGATTTTATTAACTCACATGTTTTGAAATTTACTTGGCTGTGGAAATTCGAAATTATATTATCATGTTTTTCGAAATAAAATTTTGAAATGATTTTCAAAAGGAATTTCGAAATGAGTTCGAAATTGTTTCGGTAGAGCCCCTCGAGTCCTTCTTTCTTGATGAAGCCTTGAGGACCATTGTACTTATCTACATATAGCTGGTAGAGATTGTAACACCTCCTCGGCAGGGAGGTACAGTAGGTCGCTCTCGCTTAATTCTTCTCGAGTTCTGTCAACTCGCTCGATGACGTAGTAAGGTGTTGGAAGACCTCCTTTAGCACAGAAGACACTCAGAAGCTGGCATATTGGGGATAGACTCTTATAATGACTCTTTGCTTGTCCTTTGTTAATGCCCAGCCTCATGTCTTGTCCAAGGTGGGTCAGCATCAAGAGATATGTCATTCTCTTTTGCTGATCCCATTGAGAGATCCCTCTGAGCTCGAACTCGTTCAACTTCTTGACTTTGTCCGTTGGTCTCCATATATGTTCCCGAACTTCTTCAAGGAAGGGAATTTCAATTCTGATATTTTCCCACGGCTTGTCGATTCGAACGGATCCTGGCATTAGTATCGTAGGAGAATCTGCCCGTTGAGCAATCAGCTCTGGAAGCCCTTGGGGAATCTGTTCATGGTCTTCCCCTTCCTGAAGTTCTTCGTCTTCTAACAGAACTAAGCCGACCGACTTGTTGCAAGAACTGTGTAACGTCCTTGAATTGTTGTCTTTTATGCTCTTCGGGCATATAATGGGTCATCCACTGTCCTTCGAAGATATATTTGTCGAGGAACTTGTGTGGGTTGACCCATGTCCAGATGGCCCCGATTGGTCTTGAGCGATCGAGCTTGGAGTTGCTTGAGTCTGCACCAGGGCTACGAGCATAGTGGCACTTGCTTCTTCTTTCGGAAGCAAGAGGCCTGTAAAGGTCGTTGGTGTGGGCGAATGCGTTCTTAGGTGAAAGGTTGGTGGGTCGGGGTCGATTTGGGTTGTATGAGTGGTGCGGTGCGTGGTTGTGGTTGTTTTGCTAGTGGGTTGGGTTCACCTGCTCCAGCGCCTGTCTGCGTCGTGCATGAACCTTGTTCTTGACCTTCTCCTTGGCCACTAAAAGATGTCCTAGGTCTTTTCTCCCCCTCATGACGGTCCCGTCCTTGTAATTAGGGGCTTTTATTGTATTTGTCCTTAGTTTACGACTTTACTTGGTATTTATACCAAGTATGTTTGGTATAAATACTTGTACAAACATTGAGCTTAATAGAAGATTTTAGAAATTTGATCCGAAGGGCTGCCAATCTAATTTCTAGAGAGAGAAAGTAAGAAAACATCATCTCACTACAAGGTTTCTCTCTCGACGTTCTTCAAAGAAGGTTTTTCGATCGAAATTCAATTCTCAATAATTCTAATCGATTTCCTTAGGATTGAAGCCTAGGATCTTAGAGTTGATAAAATAGGACCTAACAATAATCATCCCATGACCCTTTGAATTCGATTACACAAGCTCGAAGCATGTCTTCCAGTGTCCGTATCGTCCTTTCTTATTGTCCGTCTGTTTGTGGGTGAAACGCTGTACTAAAATGTAATTTAGTACCAAGCGCTTCCTATAAACTTCCCCATAATCTTGAAGTAAATCGGGGATCACGATCCGACACGATAGAGATGGGTACCCCATGTAGTCGAACTATCTCATTAACATATCATTTTGCCAAGTATTCCAACGTAGATCCCCATCTAAATGGTAGAAAATGAGCTGATTCGTAAGTCTATCAACAACCCAAATGTCGTCATTTTTTCTTAGTGTTGGAGGAAGCCCATAAATAAAATCCATCGTTGTGCGTTCCCATTTCCAAACTGATATGAGTAAAGGATGTAATTTACCCACGGGCGCTTGATGTTCAGCTTAGACTTGCTGACACGTTAGCCATTTCAACACGTGTTCGGCAACATCCTTCTTCATTCTTGGCCACCAATAATGGGACTTGAGGGTTCGATACATTTTTGTACTGCCCGGATGCATGGCATAAGGGGCAGTATGTGCTTCTTCCATTATTTCTTGTCGGAGATTATCATTATTGGGGACGCATATTCGGTTGTGGATCGTTAAAACACCATCTTCACTTATTGTAAAGGATTTCCCCAACCCTTGTTTCACATTGTAATCCTCGGGTCCCGTAAGCAAGTCGGCCAATAAATTTGCATACATATTATGTGATTTTATGACTGCATATTACGTGGATTATGTGATTATGTGTTGTTGTTATGTTTAACTTAACAAATAACTAGACGATGACTTAGGAGAATTTTTGGAATAGATAGAGAGAACTTGCGAAAGAATAAGAAAGTATTGGCTAGAAATTTCGAAAGATCAATTTTCGAAAGATGAGAATTTTCAAAAGAGTAGGTGTTATGTTATGTTATGTTTAATTTAGGTGTTTGATGATTTTTGGACAAAAGAGTGTTTTTCATAAGATATGATTTTCAAATTTATGATTTTGAAAACCTGTAAGTTTTGAAGGATGAATTTCGAAATCAAGTATGAAAAGAAAATAAATTTCGAAACAATGTTCGAAACAAAGTTCGACATGGTGTACCAAGTCAAGTACTTCGCCATACACGATCTTCAGATGGCTTTGGAGAGCAACATGAAGAAGGTTAACATGGCCGCTACGCTCAAAAAAGGACCTGACATCGAAGGGCTTCCCAGCAATCACGTGCACGTCAGCTAAGTCTTAGGCGTCACCTACCACGATCCGATTGCGAAGAAGACTAGGTTGATGCTGAAGACTGAGATTCATAAATTCTGTGATGGGACGCTCAAGGTCATCAGGAAGAACATAGAGCAGAGGTTGGAAGAAATCAACAGAGAGACGATGCTGAAGCTTCATAGGTTCGTGAGAGAACAACTGCTTCTGATGGAACTTCTTGAGGACATCGAGGAGCGACTAGAGATGCGGATCAGCATTAGGAACTTCGAGCATGCGCTGGGCTTGCGCAGGTCGTACTATGCCCGACGAGGACAGACAGCGCAGAAGAGAAATCAAGCATAAAAGGGGGGGAATGTAGAATATCATCTTAAGTTGTGCTTTGAGTTATTAGTTGTCCTTGTCATTAGGGGCTTTCACTGTATTTGTCCTTAGTTTAGGACTTTACTTGTTATTTATACCAAGTATGTTTGGTTAAATACTTGTACAAACATTGAGCTTAATAGAAGATTTTAGAAATTTGATCCGAAGGGCTACCAATCTAATTTCTAGAGAGAAAAAGTAAGAAAACATCATCGCACCACAAGGTTTCTCTCTCGACGTTCTTCGAAGAAAGTTTTCGATCGAAATTCAATTCTCAATAATTCTAATCGATTTCCTTAGGATTGAAGCCAAGGATCTTAGAGTTGATAAAATAGGAACTAACAATTATATAACGCTAATGGAATTTGCCTATAATAAATGTTGGAACTATTTATTGTATTCAATTAATATAGTTGTCTTAGTCTTGCTATGTAAATAAGTAGTCTAGGGCTAAGTTGTAATTAGTCATTGTATAGGACTACTTGTGTAAATATACCACGAGGTGGTATATATAAGTGAACTTGTTAGGTCCTTTATCCAACATAGATCGAATCACAAAAAATCGGATAGTAAATCTGAGAATTTCGATCACTTACGCTTGAGATTTACCTAAGTTGAGGTTTGAGAGAGAAACGACGTTGAAGAACACAAGGGCACTAAAATCTTCTCTCTAAAATTTCCAATTCTAATTTTTCGATCCGAAAACCATACTAAGCGCACTCGTAACTTTCTTAGGAGTTCACTTATATATACCACCTCGTGGTATATTTACACAAGTAGTCCTACAAAATGACTAATTACAATTTAGCCCAAGACTACTAATTTGCATAGCAAGACTAAGACAACTATATTAATTGAATACAATTAAATAGTTCCAACAATCTCCCCCTTTGTATTCAATTTTCAATATGGCGCGGGTTGTCTTCGTCTTGCAAGTGGAAAGAGTCCTCGAAATCTCCTCTTTAGAATGTCTTCAAGCTCACCTGGTCTTCTAGGCATCGGCTTTTTCTTCGAATCTTCCTTTGAAGTTCTTCTCCTAAATGCCATATGATGTACGAAGTATTCTTGCCGGATTTCGAAAGTCCGCGTTCCATTTCTCCCGTTGAAAGCACACGAAACTCCCCCTATTTGGGTCAACCTTGTGTTGAGATCGGGGAATCCGATGTGAGGTTTGGAGAGGTGAACACGGTTGGCAACTTCGATCATTGATGCAGTGGACATAGTCGGCAACTGTGGTCCCTGATTCAGTGGACATGGTTGGCAACTTCAGTCCTTGATGATGCTTGAGTCACGTGTCGTTCGGTCCTCGGTCCTTGCTTCTTCTTCCGGAAGCAGGGGGCATGAGAAAGTCGAGGAGGGGGCTCGGGGTTTTAGCCATCTTCTCCGTTTCGCTAGATTCGTCTTCTCCGAATGGAAGTTGTCTGATTTGGCCTCGAAGAAGCGTCTCTAGTTCCAGAAGAAAGTAGGCCGTCTCTTTCTTTGATTTTTTTTTTAAATTGTACCCGAGCTTCCTTTGAATGTGGCGTTGTGAGAGAGCTCGGTTCAGAGTGGTAAGCACGGCGGAATTTGGTGGGTGGACCGACCGATTGTGTATGCATAGCCCCTTCTCCCCCTCATGGCGAATCGTGTGAACGATGTCGGCATGTTAATTTCGAGGTAGGTAAGGACAATACCAAAAGGTCGGTGAGGGTAATAACCGGACGGAGCCACAAAGGCAATCCGTCGAAATGAGTACCGAGGCCACATAGGCATCCCGTTGACATCAACTACGAGCAAAGCTCATTGAAGATGGCCGAACGTTGTTGCTTTGATGTTGCAACGGTCGGACTTACTTCCGATCCTTGAAGCATGTCTTTTTAAAAGAACATGTCTACGGAAGTTCTAACGTAATCACAAAGATTAGGTGTATTAAAAAGTGTATGTGTCCTAAAAATTTGAAAATTTTGGGGAGTGAGAACACACTAGACGCGAGTGAATCAATAAAAGCGTGGTACGGGGAGGAATACCACTTAGTTCAATATCTCCCGTTTCCGAGTGAAGCGGTGATAGCATACGTGGTTCCCCGTGAGTTATGAAACACCAATCTTTTGAGAGATAGACGAGTGGGTAAGGCTCGGTTGTGCATGCGCTGTTGGACCTAATGCGACGACTTCTACCCGGGAGCTAATTACAATTAGCACCTGTACCTATGGGGGTTGGTCCGAAAATTATGTGAGATAAGGGAGTGATGTATCTTCAAAGACTTCCTAGGCATCATCGAAATAATCTTGTTTGGTCTCAAATTTTCGAACGCGTTCCGGGGTTAGGATCAAGTCGGATTAGACTGAACCATAGGAACATGAAATCCGTACTTCCGGGGTACGTGAGAAGTGTTTGCTCTAGTTGAATTAGCAAGTCGGAGCCGGTCGATGAAAATACGGAGCATTTGATCTTCACTTAGATCGCCACCGTCGTCTTTGGAAAGTTGTATCCATTTGAAAGCTCGAGATTCTTCGTGGTACGTCCATCTTTGGATGTGGGAGAATAAATCCGAGAAGCATATCGAAAAAATTTGATTTTTTTTGATTTTTTTTATCTTTTTTTTTGTTTTCTTTCTTTTTTTTCTTTGTTTTTTTTGTGTTTTTTTCTTTTCCTTTTTTTTTTCTTTTCCTTTTTTTTTTGTTTTTTTCGATCATCACCAACAATTGAGAAGAAAAAAAATAAGGATTGGGCTCACAAACTGAACTGTGTAGCTACACAATCTTGGGAAAACAACAAGGTGAAAGCATATAAATAATATGAGGCAATAATGTACTTTCCTTTTTTTTATCTCCTTTTTTTTCATATTTCCTTTTTTTTTTAATCTCATTTTTTTTCATATTTCCCCTTTTTTTTTGTTTTTTCATATCTCACTTTTTTTCATATTTCCCCTTTTTCTTTTGGATATATGTATATATATATATATATATGTATATTATTAATATAGTAGTATTATATTTATATCTCCCCAAAAACAATGCTTCGAAAATAAATTTTCTCCCCCTAGAAATTTGCGTAGTTTAGCTTGACAAATATTAAGAATCTCGTTCCCAATCGCTCATTGTAAGTTTTCTCCCCCTCAAGAATTAAAATTTGTGCTTCCTTAAAAATATAAAGGTTGCTCTCATTAAAATAATGAGCAGCTCCCCCTCAATTAAAGCTCATTTGAAAGTACTAATCGAAAAATGATATTTATCGTTTCCGTTCGTAATATGCATTTGAAAATTTTAAAACCATTTAAAGCGATGCAATGCATATCGAAAATGTATCATTTGAAAAGTTTTGAAAGGAAATAGGTATATTTATTTTTGACGAAACTCATATGCATATGTAAGTTTGAAATATACCTCGTTGAAACTTAGTTGCAGTAGCTCACGCCTCATCCCTTTATCATGTACGTGGAGCCACTACGTGAATTCCATACATGAGGGAAATCTGCAAAACTATCGGGACTTTGGTACCCATTGTCGTATGGGTCCTCCCTTATTAGTAGATAACGATTTAAGCATAAAAGGTGTCAAATTTAATGTTGTCCTAAATCATCCATTAATGAACCTTTCGGTACCCAAATTTGTTTGGGACTACCTAAATTTTGTGAAGAAATAGGAACCCATGTGGGAGTGATTTGACACGGATAAGGCATTTCCGCTCGGGTGAAAGTGTGTTTCGGAGAAGGTTTAAAAATTTTCTCCGAGGCCAAGCGCACAAGATGTTTCTTTGAATGAACCTTGACCGGATATTGCATGTAGGAATACGAGCATATAGAATTATAAGCATCTATCGCACATAAGTCGTATTTCCTATGGTTAGATTTCACACCTTTCACATTAGAATGAGAAGAATTTCGAAAATTATTTTCAAGTCTAGGCTTTTTAAATGAAAAATTGGTAGAATCATTTGAAGCACACGATGAAGTTTGTGCGCTAGAGCTTGAAATATTTTCATAAGAAGTTTTCTTTTCGGAATCAGGAGAGGAAGGGCTTTTGATCTTTATCATTCCGTTTTGGAGCTTTACTGTTCTCCCATTTCCGTGGGACTTGTTCCTTAACTATAGAAAGTGTGTGACTTTTACTTTGAATTTCAAATTTGGTCAAGATTGACGTAGAATTAGCAAAAGTCGTTTCGATGGTAGGAACGAGATCATCCGTTTGCGTCCCTTTGTCGAGCTTTGACATGGAGGAAGCTTTGAGATTAGATATCTCCGTTAGAAGTGTATTCTTTTCTGCTTCAAAATTCTTTCTTTCCGTTTTCTAATGTAGAATTTAAATCCTCTATTTTCTTAAGAATAGGAGGTATATCGACGGAAGAAGAATTTTCAGAATGACGAGAATGTGCTTCCTCTGTCTTAGAAGTCGCAAGAAGATTTTCCAAATTTTCAATCTTAGAATAGAGCTTCTTACGTTCTTCACCTAAGAAAGCATAGTTAGCTTGAGCGGTGCTCTTTTCAATTTCACGGGTATTTAAACTCTTGGTTAATTCACTAATCTTAGCATTAGAATTTTCTAATTGAGATTCAAGACTAGTGATCTTAGAGTTGGCATTTGTTAATCTACAATTGAGGCTAGCTTTCTCGTCGAGGTTCCTAACCAAACAATTGTAATTATTTTCTAGCCTGACTTTTAATTCCTTAATTTTTGAGCTATGCGTCTCAAGTTGTGGCGTCTTAGTCTCACTAATTCTCAAGCTCTTAGTTAGTTCATCTATTTTCGCATTAGAGCTTCTAAGTTCAAATTCGAGACCGAGCTCCACGACATTCTCCTCGCCCGTCTGATAGTCCTTTCCATCCGATCGCCGCAAGAAGAATCCCTCTATAGGCGATTGGTGGACCATCCTGAGCCACCGACTGACACCTGCCGAGGCCAAAGCTCCCACTCACGGCGCACACATGACGATCCTGACGATTAGGACCCTCATGAGGTGGAGAAGAGGCCAAGGACATCAACAAGTGGCCAAAGACAAGGCTCGGGCGCTACGCAGACAAGCGCTGGAGCTGGTGAAACCCAAAAACAAACCCACCAAACCCAAACACAAACCACCCACCAAACACAAACCACCCAAACTACCTACACCACGCACCGCACCGCCCACATCGAACCACCAACCTTTCACCTCAGGACGCCTCCGCCCACACCACCGATCTACTCAAGCCCCTTGCTTCCGGAAGAAGAAGCAAGTGCTGCGATGCTTGTAGCTCTAGCAGCTACCCAAGCCACTCCCTCTGTCGCTGCAGACCAACCGGGACCCTATGGACATGGCGTCAATCCACACGAGGTCCTAGACAAGTATATCTTCGAAGGACAGTGGATGACCCATTCCATGCCCAAGGAGCATCAAAGACGACGGCTTCACGACGTTCGGCGCTTTCTACAACAAGCGTCTATAGACCTCGTAATCATAGAAGACGACGAGCTTCAGGAAGGTGAAGACTACGAGCGAGATATCCCAAGGCTACCAGAGTTAATCGCTCAACAGGCGGTTCCCTCTCCAAGGCTAACGCCAGGGACCGTTCGGATCGACACGCCATGGGAGAACATCCGAATAGAAATTCCCTTCCTAGAAGAAGTTCGTGAGAATATTTGGAGGTCTCCGGACAGAGTGAAGAAGCCGAACGAGTTCGAGCTTAGAGGGATCTCTCATTGGGATCAGCAGAAGAGGATGACCTACCTCTGGATGCTGACCAAACTAAGACCTGATGTTAGGCTGGGGATGACTAAGGCACAAGCCAAGAGCCATTATAAGAGTCTCTCTCCAATAAGCCAACTACTCAGCGTCTACTGTGACAAAGGAGGACTTCCAACACCTCATTACACAATTGAGCGTGTAGATAGAACTCGAGAAGATCTGAGCGAGAGCGACCTACCGTACATTCCGCTGAAGAAGTGTACAACTTATATCAGCTATATGTGGAAAAGTACAAAGGTCCTCAAGGCTTCATCAAGAAAGAAGGACTCGAGGGTCTCTACCGGTTCATGATGCGCCAAGTCAAGTACTATGCCGCACACGACCTTCAGATGGCTCTGGAGAGCAATATGAAGAAGGTCAACATGACCGCTCCGCTCAACAAAGGACCTGAGATCGAAGGGCTTCCCAACAATCACGTGCACATCAGCTCAGTCCTAGGCATCACCTATCACAATCCAATAGCAAAGAAGAATAGGTTGATGCTGAAGACTGAAATCAACAAGTTTTGTGATGGGACGCTCAAGGTCATCAGGAGGAATATCGAGCAGAGGTTGGAAGAAATAAATAGAGACACTATGCTGAGGATCCACAGGTTCGTGAGAGAACAGCCGCTCCTAATGGAATTGCTTGAAGATATCGAGGAGCGACTGGAGCTGAGGATCACGCTGAGGAACTACGAGTATGCGCTGGGCTTGCGCAGATCGTATTACGCCCGACGAGGACAAACGGCGCGGAAACGCAATCAAGCACAAAGGGGGAAATTGTAGAGTATACGTTTAATTGTGCTTTATATTATTAGTTGTCCTTGTAATTAGGGGCGTTTTGTATAGTAGTCCTTAGAATAGGACTAGTTTGATGTTTGTACCAAGTTTGTTTGGTATAAATAAATGTAAATCAATTGAGCTGAATAGAGAAAGTTTAGAGAATTGATCCGAAGGGCTTGCAATTCAATTTCTAGAGAGAGAAACAACAGTAACTTTCTCACTCTAATTGAGTTCTCTCTAGTGTTCTTAACTTGAGTTTTTCGATCGAATTCAATTGACTATCTAAACGATTGAATTACTATGAATTCTAGCCTAGGATCGTAGAGTTGTTAATCGTAGGACCTAACAGAACTCCTTAGGAAATAAGGAACGTGTTGTAGAAGGGAAATCAGATTGGAAGAATCGAAAATTTTAGAGAGGAAATTCGCCTCCCTTGCGTGCTCTCAACGTTGCTTCTCTCCCAAGCTATCTTCGTAAGCAAATCTCAAGCCCTAACTTCGTTTTTCTTATATTTTCTATTCGATTCTTCTAAATTGAATCTAGGTTGGATAATTAGAGTCCTAACAATTGGTATCAGAGCTGAGGTGTTAGGATTTGGACTGAACTTTAAATCGGAGCTGTTTTTCACTATCCGCGCGCGCTGTTCTTCGATAGGATTAGGACTGATTCCTCAAAATCTGATATAATTTGCTGCTTAGGCTTTGATCGATTCGTTTATACATGTCTGAGCAGAATTTTGATTGATCGAAACTTGGTTTTGAGTGGATTTTGAAGATTTTAGCCATTTTATTCATCGAACTGTTCTTAAAAATTTCGGTCTGACTTCTGAATATTTCGACTTGTTTTGCTGTTTTTGTTGATCGATTGTGTGTTCTCCTTGATCTGAGCTCACTTCCGATCGATCGAACCAACTTTTCTGCTAATTTTTTAAGATTGAGTGAAATTCGTTGTTTGCACTGTTCTTCAATTTCTTCAGAAATTCGACATATTTTGGTAGTTTATGGTTCGATTGAGTGTTAAAAACTGTAATTCTATACTTGTCAATCCATAACCCAGGCTGAATTCGAACAATTTTGTATTCGGATCTTCATTTCTTCGTTTTTTCGCCTGCGGCTTTCACGCCTCTGTTCGTCATTCATCGTCGAAAAAAACCATTTTGTTCTAACACTTGAGAAATTAGTTCAACGCGAGAAAGGTTTTCGATCGGAAAAATCGTTCTGATTCTTTCGTGAAATCTGCGCTACATCTCGAATTTGTTTGAAATACCTGTTCATCTTAGAGCTGCTCGTGAAATAGCCTCGCAATAGTTTTAATTCGCCCGACATATCAAAGTTCTCTATTCGAAAGACTTTCATGATCGAGAATCTCGTTTCCGATCGCAAAAATCCATTCGAGAAAGGTTTTCGATAGAAAAATCATTTGGAATTTTTTTCGATCGAGAAATCAGAACTTCATCTTCTTCACTCGTTCATAGATAGATACACATATACATAGAAGATAATTGCAGGACAAATTGCATTTCAAAATTCAGTCCTGAAAGTTCTGATCTAGTCCAAAATTTTCAATTTAACCCGGAACTTCCAATTTCATCGAACTCTCAGTCATTTACGTGATTTTTTATTTGCAAATTACTGTTTAGCTGTTTTTACAGGTTCCTCGTCGCAAAACTTATTTTCGCCCACAAAACCTTTTGTGATTGAAAAACTTGATTTCAAAGGTTTAGATATTAAGTTCTCAAAACGACGACGTTTTATCAAATGGCAAAATTTTTTATGATCGTAGATAATTTACGAACTGTCTGAAATTCAAAACTATTTTCTAAAAACAATACCTCATCGAAAAACATAACAATCGAATTTTCGATCGAAAACAGTGTGTATTACATTATTGACATTAAAAAAATCAAATCCATAAAACACGTTAACGATCAAATTATCCAACCAAAATTTAAACCACACTAAAAACATTATGAATCCAACAATAAAGAAATTGCAAGATGAAGTAAAAACACTACAAGACAAATTAACTGAGCTAAATCGTCTTGAACTCAAATCAACTATGTGGAATGAAGTCACTGAACAATATGAGATTATTCTAACATATCGCAATAACTGGGACGCTAGAGTTATCCCTTTAGAGAAAATTATTGCGAATCTAGTTGAAACTAACACATCCTCTCAGGAGGTAGTAATTCTTAACTCTACATTTAGAATCTTTACAAACTAAGTATGCTAACATGAAAAAATGAGCGGAGAAGTTCAGGAGAGTTAGAGGACCAATTAACTAAGTCTAAGGAGGAAATAAATAGTCTCGATTCTAAGCTTAGGAGCTCTAGTGCGAAAATAGAGGAATTATCTAAGAGCCCCTATATTAGTGAGATTAAGAATATTCCCTTGGAGAAGCATAGTTCGATAGTTAAAGAATTAGAGGACAAGCTAGGCAACAACTACAAATGTTTGGTTAAGAGTCTCGAAGAGAGAGGTAGCCCCTAATTGTAGATTGTCGAGTGCTAATGAGAAAGTCGCTAATCTAGAAGCAAAATTAGAAAGATCCAATTCTAGGATTAGTGAACTAAAAAAGAGCTTAAATGCCTGTGAAGCCGAAAAGCATACTACCCTAAATAACTATGATTTCTTAAGTGAAGAACGTGGAAGCTCTATTCTAAGATTAATCAATTAGAAAATCTTCTATCTCTAAGAATAAGGAAGCACAATCTCGTCATTCTGAAAATTCTTCTTCCGTTGATATACTTTCTATTAAGAAAATAGCGGATTTAAATTCTATATTAGAAACGGAAAAAAAGAATTTTGAAGCAGAAAAGAATATACTTCTAAGAGAGATATCTAATCTCAAAGCTTCCTCGACTTCAAAACATGATAAGGGATGCAAACGGATGATCTCGTTCCTACCATCGAAACGACTTTTACTAATTCTATGACAATTTTGGCCAAAGTTGAAATTCAAAGTAAAAGTCCCGCACTTTCTATAGTTAAGGAACAAGTCCCACGGAAATGGGAGAATGGAAAAGCTCCAAAATTGAATAATAATGACAAAAAGCCGCCCTCTCCCGTTCCCAAAAAGAAAATCTTTCACGATATCTCAAGTTCTAGTGCACAAAGTTCATCGTGTACTTCAAATGATTCTACTAATTTTTCATTTAAAAAACCTAGACTTGAAAATAATTTTCGAAATTACTATTCTCATTCTAATGTGAAAGGTGTGAATTCTAACCGTAGGAAATACGACTTATGTGCTATTGATGCCTATAATTCTATATGCTCATATTCCTACATGCAATATCCGGTCAAGGGTTCATTCAAAGAAACATCTTATGGGCTTGGCCTATTTTTAAACCTTCTCCCCAACACACTTTCACCCGAGCGGAAACGTCCTATCCGTGTCAAATCGCTCCCACAAGGGTTCCTATTTCTCCACGAAATTTAGGTAATCCCAAATAAATTTGGGTACCTAAAGGTTCATTAATCGATGATTTAGGACAAAATTTAAATTTGACAGCATTTATGCTTTAATCATTGTCTACTAATAAGGGAGGACCGACATTACAATGGGTACCAAAGTCCAGCTAATTTTGTAGATTTTCCCTTATGTATGGAATTCGACGTAGCGGCTCCACATACATGATAAAGGGATGAGGCGTGAGCTACTACAACGAAGCTTCAACCAGGAAGCACAAATTTTAACTAGGGGAGAAAGACTCACAATGAGCGATTTAAGGAACGAGATTCGTAATATGCTTCAAGCCAATTACACAAATTTCTAGGGGGAGAAATTCTTTACAATTTATAGGAGATATAAAAAAATAAAAAAAAGGGAGATAAATAAAAAAAGGATATAAATATAATAGTACTATATTTATAATATACATACATATATATATATATATATCTTACTGTTAAGAATAATGTATATATATATTATAAAAACAATAAAAAAAGAAGAAAAAAAGAAAAAAAGAAAAAACAGAAAAAGGAAAAAGAAAAAGAAAGAGATTAAAAAAATTCCGGATTTATTCTTCCTCATCCGAAGATGGACTTACACGAAGAATCTAGAGATTTCAAACGGACAAAAATTTCCAAAGACGAAGGTGACGATCAAAATGAAGATCAAATGCTCCGGATTTTCATCGACCGGCTCCGGCTTGCTAATTCAACTAGAGCAACACTTCTCACATATCCTGGAGGAACGGATTTCATGTTCCTATGGTTCAGTCTAATCCGACTTGATCCTAACCCCGGAACGCGTTCGAGCATTTGAGACGAGTCAAATTTCCACCGCTTTTGCATCATCCGAACACACTAAGCAAGCCTATTTCGATGATGCCTCGGAAATCTTTGAAGGTACATCACTCCCTTATCTCACATAATTTTCGGACCCAACCCCTATAGGTACAGGTGCTAATATTAATTAGCTCCGGGGTAAAAGTCGTAGCATTAGGTCCAACGACGCATGCACAACCGAGCCTTACCCACTCGTCTATCTCTTAAAAGATAGGTTTTCATAAATCACGCAGAACCATGTATGCTATCACTGTTTCACTCGAAAACGGGAGATATTGAACTAAGTGGTATTCCGCCCCGTACTATGCTTTTAATGAACACTCGCGTCTAGTGTGTCCTCACTCCCCAAAATTTTCAAAATTTTTAGGGCACATACACTTTTTAATACACCTAACCTTTGTGACTACATGCTTTGAGGATCGGAAGGAAGTCCGACCATTGCAACATAAAAGCAACAACGGTTTCGGCCATCTTCTACGAGCTTTGCTCCTAGTTGATGTCATCGGGATGCCTATGTGGCCCTGGTATTCATTTCAACGGATTGCCTTTGTGGTTCCGTCCAGTTATTACCCTCACCGACCTTTTTATATGTCCTTATCTACCTCCAAATTAACATGCCGATATCGTTAACACGATTCGCCATGAGGGGGAGAAGGGGTTATGCATACACAATAGGTCGGTCCACCCACCAAATTCCGCCACGCGTACCACTCTGAAACCGGGCTCTCTCACAACGCCACATTCAAAGGAGGCTCGGTACAACTTAAAACAATTAATGATAGAGACGCCCTACCTTCTTCAGGAACTAGAGACGCTTCTTCGAGGCCGAACAAGACAACTTCCATTCGGAGAAGACGAATCTGGCGAAACGAAGAAGATGGCTAAACCCGAGCCCTCTTCTCGACCGTAAGACACGTGATTCAAGCATCATCAACAAACGAGTTGCCAACCGTGTCCACTACATCAACGACCAAAGTTGCCAACCGTGTCCACCTCTCCAAACCTCACATCGGACGCCCCGATCTCAACACAAGGTTGACCCAAATAGGGGGAGTTTCGAGTCTCGTACGCTTTCAACGGGAAGATGGAAAGCGGACTTCCCAAAATCTGGCAAGAACTTCGTACATCTTACGGCATTTAGGAGAAGAACTTCAAAAGAAGATTCGAAGAAAAAGCCGATGCCCAGAGACCGGGTTAACTTGAAGATTTCTAAAGAGGAGATTTCGAGGACTCTTTCCATTGCAAGACGAAGATAACTCATGCTAGCTGAAAATTGAATACAAATGGGGAGATTGTTGGAACTATTTTATTGTATTCAATTAATATAGTTGTCTTAGTCTTGCTATGTAAATAAGTAGTCTAGGGCTGAATTGTAATTAGTCATTGGATAGGACTACTTGTATAAATATACCATGAGGTGGTATATATAAGTGAACTCCTTAGGAAATAAGGAGTGTGTTGTACAAGGGAAATCAGATTGGAAAATATAATCGAAAATTTAGAGAGAAAATTCGCCTCCCTTGTGTGCTCTCAACGTTGCTTCTCTCCCAAGCTATCTTCGAAGCAAATCTCAAGGGCTACTTCGTATTCCTTGGACTTGCTATTCGATTCTTCTAAATTCAATCTAGGTTGGATAATTAGGGTCGTAATAATAATCAATACCATTCAACTATCGGAATGACACCGTACGAAGCTTTATACGGTCGAAAATGTCGAAACCCAATCTGTTGGGATATGGAAGGAGAACAGGTATTGGAAGGGCCAGATTTGATTCAGGATACTATGGAAAAGATCAAAGTAGTTAAGAGTCCATTAAAAACGGCCCAAGATAGACAAAAAAGAGTTCTATAGACCAACACAGGCGAGAAATGAAATACGAAGTTGGAGAAAAAGTGTCTTTGCGAGTATCTCATTGGAAAGGAGTTTTACGATCTGGAAAGAAAGGAAAGTTGAGCCCATGTTACATTGGGCCATATGAAGTACGAGAAAGAATCAGACCGTTAGCATACCGATTGGCGCTACCACCTGAATTATCACAGATACACAACGTCTTCAATGTCAGTATGTTACGGCGATACAGATCAGACCCTACTCACTTCTGCGTGACGAACCGATAAATGTTTCAGAGGATCTTAGTTACATGGAAGACCGTAGAAGTCCTAGACTATGCCGACAAACAGTTACGGAACAAAACGATTCCGATGTTAAAGGTGCGGTGGAAGAATCATTCGATTCGTGAAGCTACATGGGGAAAGTAGAGAATATGGAACACAGTACCCATGGTTGTTCACTAATACAGGTACGAAATTTCGAGGTCGAAATTTTAAAAGGGGGGAGAATTGTCAGGAACTGAAATTAAACTGAAACCTTATCATTTCATGCATTTACATAAAAATTCATGCATTCATAGTATTGATTTTATGGCAGGTATGGATGAAAAATATTGGTTAAGACATTATAAGTTAGAATTTTCATGAATTGCGAGAAGTTGACTCTCGATAGAAGGAGTCGCGAGAATTATAAATTTCAAGGTTTTCGCAGCCTAAGAAACTTTCGTATAGCTCGAAAACGTAGCATGAAGGGAAAAATAAAATAACAATAAAAATATGTGTTCCTAAAGGTAAGATAAGTACTAAAATAGTATGGATGCCATTTATCTACCTTTACACGCCAAACACAAGATAAGAAAGGAAGAAAACATAATTTATATCATTTCATAACTTTCGAAAAGTAAGGGGTAGTGAGGAAATGAAGAACACGAACTATATTCAATCTTAAGCATTGGAAAGGTATGGACCTTATTATGATTTTTCATGATTTAAGTTATGATTAACATGTTTTAGATATTAACATGTACGAAAACTTAAAGGTGAGAGAATTATGAATTTTGTGCCTTTCCATTTATATATAGGTAAAGATGAATTATAGGAAGTTTTCGTAACTTTAGGCATATTAGGCTTTTCCCAGATTTTCTTTTTGAAAGGATTGTAACATATGCGTAGTTGGAGGATTCAATAGTGAAACATGTTAACATTTAATCGTCCGAGTCTTTTAAAATAAATATGTTCTAATAAGTTGAAGTATTTTGATGGAATAGATAGTCGTCGATACATGAACATCCTTTGTAATTAGATATTTTAGAGCTTTCGATATACTTGTACTTGAGAATGTTAGGGTTTGATCGAAGTCTTGAGAGTTTAGAAAGATGGAAAGTGTTTTTGAGTGTACCACTTTCTGGAATTGGATTCATTTTTGAATGAAAATTTAAAGATATGAATTTTATAATTTTCTGATATTTATTGTGCTTAAGGATTTTTGAAGGTTTGAAGAATTAGCAAGTTAGGAGGGTTTTCGGAAGAATTAGAGTTATGATTTTTGAAAGAAAAGTTTAATAATGTTTTAAGATTTCAAAAGAATTCTTGAAAGAAATTTCGAAAGGATTTTCGAAAGAGGTTTCGCAAGAGATCTCGTAAATGTTTTTGTAAAATGGTTTCGTAAATCTTTCGAGAAGTAATTTTCTAAAGAATAGATGTTTCACAATTATTTAATTTCGAAAAAATATAATTTTCAAAGGGTTAGAATTTCGAAACTTAAGCAAAATAATAGATTTTGAAATGAGCTAGAAGAATTTGTAATGTATTTCAAGTAGAGTTTCGAAAATGTTATTTGCAAGTGTAAAATCAATTAGTCGAAATCTAGGGGAATTTCGAAATAGAATTTCGAAAGAAACTATGGTAGATTTCGAAATCTATTTCGGGAAATAGGTTTCGAAAAACTCGTGTGGTGTAAAGATAGAAAAGAATTTCGAAATCAATAAAATTTTCAAAACGAATAATGAAATAGGGAGGATTTCCAACTTGTTAGATCCCTGTTACAGTAAGGTTTTTCTGTATTGAATTGAAGTTTCGTAGCTTAGAAAGTTCTCGCAATCTTGATTGTTTTCGCAATTGAGTTTCAAGCCAAAATGATTATAAAATGATAAGAGATTCGAAAGGAAAATTTCAAAAGAATGTTCGAAAGTGTATATAGTTGACTAATATAGTTGACTGGTATAGCAAAGTTTTCGTCAAATAAGATATAATGATTAATATAAGAATGGGAAGAGTTGACATGATTAAGCATAATAAACCTACATATAATGTATATACATCATCATAGGGATCTCATGATTAATGAACATAATATTTTCAATAGGTCTGAATTTCGATAAAGCCAAGGACAAAGTCGAATAAAGAACGGGCTATAAATTAGAATCAGAGTCATGCATAATTAAGCATGCATATCACACAGCCACGCATGTCATTATAGGAATTTCGTATTTACAAACAAAAAAATAATTATAGAGGTCAGGAGTCGGATAAGGGCAAAGACAAGGTCGATTGAGCGGACGGGAAAATTAGCGAAAATTGTGAGTATGATTTGCAACATGCCTTTTATGTGCCTCACGTGCTTATTTGCTTATGCACTTTATATGAATTAATTGATTAGTACTTGATATATGTGCTATTTATCAATCAGTGATTTATATGACTATTACGTGTTCTTACATGATTTATGTGTCATATAAGGTATATATATAGTATTGCATACATATAAAATAAAGGGAGAAACCGTTATGACTGGTACGACTACAGATGGTATGATACTGATGATACGGCATATATCTCTACAAATCGGGGGATTTTACAGAGTCTTGTATATGCACATATGTATCCCTACAAATCGGGGGATTACGGAATGGTTACAGAATCCCATGCATGGGCGCCGACTGGGCGTACAGTACAGTCTAGCTAGTCTATAACGGGAGTATCAAAATCATATAGAATGGCATGTGATCTACGGATCTTATGAATGACGATTATGGAAATGATGATTACGTGATCGGAAATGGATGGATTACTGCTTATTTTATTATTCGTACGTTATTAGTTAACATGTCGCCATCATACTCTGAATTGTTGTCTTCACAGTTGGCCGGAAATGGATGGATTACTGCTTATTTTATTATTCGTACGTTATTAGTTAACATGTCGCGATCATACTCTAGATAATTAGCAGGCTGCGTAGATCGCATCTTCATAAGCATGGATTCCAGGTTGGCCGGATACGCTCTCCTCATGCTCCCCTCTGTTAATCGTTAGCATATAGAATAGAAATGATCTAGACTGTTGCATTTTGTGACTCGTATGATAGGTATATATATGTACATTATTGTGAAAGGAACTAGACCAGATGTATGCACCCGTTTTTGTTAAAGGAAATAGTTATGGAAATTGCGAAAAATTTTATGCGAATATTTTATAGATGCGTAGAAAGGTTATAGGAAACAGGGCGCCACATTAGTTTGCTCCACTAGACACAAAGCCACTTTATATAAGTGATGATTCGATCTTTTTATTTTCTTTCTACGGATTTCTCCTTGAGCGAGTCATGCATCAATTGCTTGTCTTAACTAGATCGTTAGGAAAATGATTAGGGCACTTAGAAAATTCCTCACTCAGCCAAATAGAAAATTTTCAACCCTTTGTCATTGCCTCTAGTTATCGATTTTGAGCCTTCTCCACATCCTTTTTTCTTCATTTGAAACCCGTTCAAGCCTTCAACGTATTCCATAATTTTTGGAGGGGTAATCAAACGAGAAAAGGAGGGGCAGAAAAAGACGAAGAGAAGATGACTAAAGGAGGTGGAAAATGCACACGAGGAATGCTCAACACACAAAAAGCAGTCCAAAAGAACCTGCCCTCCCAATTATCGAAATCGTTTAGAAATCATAAGAAGAGGGTCATGGATGATCTTGCTGTGAACTTCTCCTTCGATAATCTCGTATACTCGTCCGAACGGCTGGAAAGAGGACCACCACGAAGTAAACTTCTCCAACGATATTCCGGTCTTATATCGGGGAACGAGAAGAGGAGCACGGCCTTGGGTTCGAATTCCACAATTGTGAACTTTTCCAAATCGATAATCTTTGAAACATTTCTAGGGATTAAGAGAAGAGGAGCACGGTATCGGCCCGAGGACAAACAAGAATACAAAAGAAAAATCAAATACGAAATGCCGGTGGAGAAGAAAGACTAAGAAAAGGAAGATGAAGACTTTAAGCTCACATTTCCCAAATCTTTCATTTCCTTCTAGTCAGAGCCAAATTAAAATCCTTCAAAGTCCCTTTGATTCCAAAACGACGACCTCTCGCTTGGTGAAATGATTAAAAGCGCCTCGATCACAAGTAAAATGACATAATATTGCTTGTGATGACTTGAGTGATATAAATATAAAATCCCAAGTCAAAATAATTGAGCGCTAGAGCGAACCCAGTGAGAGTTGTCTGGATCGTACTATGAACTTAGGACATTAGCTTGACGACATATATCTTTCCATGTGTCTTGAGAAATTTTAAGCGTGACATTGATCGAAGCAAAATAATTGGACCCCATACTATTAATAATATTAGCATATATACATATACAAAAAAAATAAATAATAATATATATAATACTAATAATAATACTATATATATAGTAATAAAGTGACATTTTTTCTATTTTTTTGGTTAATATGATTTCACACATTTTGTAATGCATATTTAGTTTGCATTGGCTCTATATTGATTAAATGCGAATAATTTTGAATAATTTTGTTGCTCATACCTCCACGCAAAATTATGTATTGATGTACTGGGGGCCATGTATCTAGGCGAATTTGATTAGTTGCGTATAATATGCTCATGACTTGAATTGATTTTATATGTTTGCATTTAGCGAAAATTGTGCATATTTTTGCTAGAATTCTGTTAAATCAATTTAGGCTCAATTTTTTAGGGGGAGCAGATACAGTCATGCTATTAGCTCCAAATATTTTTGACGTTTTCTCTAAGTATTGCAGATATTTTTTCGAACACAACTAAGGAGTGGGACATAACGAATCTTCAAAATCAGGAGCTAACTGCACTTTTGTAATATTTCAGTGGGAGCATGTTTAAAATAATTGTTGATTTACTCTAATGTTTCTAACATTCTTGCTCTAAGTGTTACAGATTTTTCAAATTTCAACCAAGGAGCCAGAAGTTACTGTTCAGACTTTCTGGGAGTTAATTGCGTTTACTTTAAAACGTAGGGGGAGTACTAATGTGATTTCATTGCATAAAGGGGGTCAATCTGATAACATTAGAAAACTTACCAACGAAAACCTGGGTTCAAAAGGTAATTTAAAACACCCAGTTTCTCGAGCAAAATGTTAATGGGTATGTCTTGTCTCAAAGTCAAAAATGTCCAATCAGCCCATTACTGTAGACTTACTTTTTGCAGTCGAAAAACCTTTTCTCACGCAAAACCCCTCACTCGAAAAACTTAACAGTGTCGAGTAAGTCCTTCTATCGTAAAACTCTTTCAAAAAGACGAATCGCAAATCTCCTCTCACATCTTTAATTTTTCACAGATATCGACATATATTAGGTGTTTACGTGCGATTAATCTTAGTTTGTATCTACATTCTGAAGGTTTTCGCATGATTACTTAAAATTTTCGACTGTGTTTACTGTTTGAAAATCGAATGCTATTTCACAGTTACTTGGGCCTCTATATATGATTATCTGGTTTGATATCAGTGATTTAAATGTGTTTCGTGTTTTCGCACTATCTGGTAGTAAAGGTTTTCGGTAATCTGTGGTGAAAATGCTTGAATCTCGATTTTCGAATGACTTAGTTTCGAACGTTCACAGCAGTCGAAGAACTTTCTCGCTCGTAAACAGTATCAATTGAAATTCAACTTGATTGAGTCATTGTTTGCATCGAAGATTTTCGATCGCAAGTTTGTGTCATTCTTTAAAATCGGTGACTTTGACCGAAATACCTACCCTCGAAAGCGATAATTCTAATTGGAATTTTATTTGAGCGAAAAACTTATGGGCAGAAACTGTTAATTTTCGATGCCAACTTTCTCTAGCGAAATTTTACCATCGCAAATTTGAATTTTCGATTTCATTTTTATCGATCGTAAAATTTGGCGTTGGCGAAACCAATTTGTCAACGCTGACTTTCTCGGTTGTAAAAATATTCGTGCGATAACCTATTAAAGGTTTGAAATCATTTTGTTCGATCGAAATTTTTTTTTCAGCGTTTGACTTAGTTCCTCGTTGACATTTATTCGATCGACAAACTTCGCAGCGAAAAATTCTTTAAAAATCAAAATCTATTTCTCGCTCGAAATATTTCACGACGAAAATTTTATTCAATCGCGAAAATCTTTTTCTATCGTAAATTTACACGGAAAACATTTTTCTCGATCGTAAATTTTCACGGAAAAACATTTCTCGATCGTAAATTTGCGTCTACTGTACCTCGCATTTCATTCAACACTTCAAAAATTTTACTAAGTCATTATCACTGTAGCCGAAATCAGAGAATAAAATTTTCTTTCGTAAAATTAAACGGAGACAACAGTAAGTAATTTCAGCACTTTGGAAAATATCTTAGCAGATTTAATTCTCGATCGTAAAATTCCACGGAGTCAACAGTGTACGTATTGAACTTCCATACTTAGCAAATTTTCGACAAGTCCTTCATTCTTCTAACATGCGAATTTTTCAGATGGCTCACTATCCTACATACAATCACATATACGAGTGGAGTCAGTACATTGATGTACAAGACACCAACTATCAACTCGATCTGACCACCTTTTGGTGTCCAGACGAGATCATGATGTCTATACTCCAAGGCCATCGCCAGTGGCATGCACTAACTGTGATGACATCGGTGCCCATGGCATATCTCCAATAGTTCTGGGGTATATACAAGGTCACGTAGTTAATGGAGCTTACGAATTCACCTCGGTACTCGGGACAAGGCACATCAGGGTGACCAAAGACCACTTCGGAATGGTGTTGGAATTACCCTTCAGCCAAAATTACGACCCGATGCCGACAGATGCTGACATGGTGAGAGATTTCCTTCAGATGGGGTACAGGCCACTGCTTGCCAAGCTTGCACAGTCCAGAGCAACGGCATTCCCCATCCATGGAAGACACTATTTGGAATAGTCAACAAATGCCTCTCATCTAAGCACGCTGGATTCGATAAGGGCAATGGCAACATTCTTCGGATCTTCCATGGCATCGTATTCTCCAGGTATTACGATGTAGCGCAGCTGATCTAGAATGATCTGGCCGAACAAATTCAACAGAAGCAGAACAAGAAGTCCAAGATCCGAAGGTTACCAATCATATGCACGGTGGTTTTCAGTGCTCATTGCCAATCTCATGAAGGTTCACATGGATATCCCTAGACTACCTCCTGGTGCGAACTACCAACCGCCCAAGCTCAAATTCTTCCACCATCCGAAGCTTACCGATCTTCAACTGCAACTGATGCCCATCCTATTCGAACTACTCCGTCTCGTTGACCCCACGGGAGACGTGTACAGACTATACTGTCGAAAGAATCATCTCACCGAAGCCATGATTCGAGGCCCCCGACAGATTTCACCGTTAGCCCTCCCCACACTGACCCTGAGGCTGCGTTGATTGATGCAGTAGCCCAGGAGCTCGAAATGGAGCCTCCAACTCAAGATCTGGATGTCACGCTAATTGACAAAGTGACACAAGAGTTGGAAGTCGAAGCTCCAATTCAAGCGCTAGGAGCAGAGGCCCCTGTAATTGTCGAAGTGCTTCAGGAACCGCCGGACGTTCCTACCATCGAAGCACCTCTCGAAGCGGAAACAGGGCACAGTCAACTCCAAGAGGCTTCAATGCCCGATATAGAGGCTCTGATCTCCACGATCACACCCACATAGCCTGAATCAACAGCACCAGCCCGTGAGGATGCTGCACGCGAACCATCACTTCACACGGCGCCTACCTCGTTCGAAGCCACGGAATACGACGAGGAGGTTCATTTGGTTAGAAGGGTTCCCCAACCTCAAATCCACTGAACCCGCTATACTGCTGTCATCACGACTACTTCAAACACGACACCAGTCATTACTCCCCGTGCTGAGGATCGTTCTTCGCTCAATCTTGAGCCGCAGCACGAATCCCTCGCGTTAACTGAGGCCGAGATTCAGATTCCATTTACTACTGAGCCCAGAACAAGTGTCTGATTCACAAGTTCAATCAGAACATGTAACAACACCCATAGACACGAATCCTTTGGATTCAACTCGAGGATTGGATGGAAGTATCGACCCGTCACAACCTCAAGTGCCGACGAGCCAACCTAGTGAGATGGTGTTCACTCCTGGGTTGTCAACAGGCGACATCAGTCTACCTGGAATCTCAAGTCCTATCTTAGGCGGCGCATCAGTGACCTTCACTGACGTCGTGACAGTGGAACGTCAGCCCGGCCCCACTACGGAGGTGTTCGTATTGGGGATGTGCCCTCGGAATTCCATTCGCTTTGTATTTGAATAATAAAGTCTTATACGTATATTAATGGAATTTATATTTTATTATTTACTCTTTAAGAGGCATTTTATTTATTTACCTATCAAGTCTCACAAGGCATCCGGTGGGACGGTAAATAAATGAATCCCATATATCGTGAGTTTAGTCACCGATTATCATGGGATGAGAGAGGGGCACCGGTGAGCTATTATCCTCCGATATTAAATTAGTCCATGAGTCTTAGACCTCAGTAGGGTGACTGAGTGTCGATCATGACTTATTTGTTGACGAGTCTAATATGGTTGTGCCAACCATTCGCTTGGGAAGCAAGGGCTCGTAACATTGGTATAAGTTGAATCAGGGGATTAACTTGTGCTTGGACACGACTCGCAATCAACGATCACATGGCCTTATTGTTACTCTGGGTAGAGTCAATGATCGATCGATTGACTATAGTAGTGTGCGTTGACCTTAGACCGAAGGGTCTTTGACGGAGCTGACATCGGGGTCATGACTTGTCACTAGTTTGTTAGGCTCACCTTGTTCGGGGACGAACATGGGTCGGCGGCGACATGTGGTCTTGATAACGATGGGTAGCTGCCGAGCTTAGACAGTCGTGAGGGATTTATTATCTCGTTAATAACTAAGATATATGTCCTATGCATATTCGGGGACGGGAAATTACAGAGCCTTCGGCCGAAGCTATAAACTGACTCGCGTGGGATGTGGAGAGTAGTTTAGTAATTTCACCCCAATCACGAACTAGTCTTAGTGAGTTTGACGTATCCATGACTCTCACTCGACCGGGACATTTGTGAAGGGTCTATACGCACGATGATAATCTATAGTCAGTTCGTAGATCGAAGATCGTACTCAACGCGGGATCTATTCGGTACCGCGGGATTGGCTAGGTGTTTACTGAATTCCTGTGCCGGGTTGAGACGAACCAAGAGAGTCGTGCTTAAAAATGATCAATGTGATAGTGCCTAACAAATATGAGATGTAAATTGATTTAACGGTCTTTATATGGATGTAAATTCACGGAATGAAGTGATGAAGAATGAGGCGTAAATAGGGAACACAACCACGAGCAAGGATCGTCACGATCGTCACCGGCGGCGTTCTCTGCCATGGCTTTCCGGCGTGTTTTTGACGGCTGAGCGATTTGAGTCGCGGTAGCTATGTTAGGGCTTTGTTCTCAAAGCCTTAACGGGCCTTTTAATGGGCTTGGCCCGTTTAAGGCCCCTTTTTAAAATCATGTAATTGTCAACGTGCTCGTTATGAATGTGATTTAAGGCGCACTTGCGGGTTTAGGAATTTGGTTTCCAGGTCATTTGTTAAGGGTCACGTCCCCCCGGGTTGTATTTGTTTTATCGGGTTGTTCGGGACTTATGATCCCCCCCGCGTTGTAATTTACCGTTTTATTAGATTAGACTTAAATACGAAGACGAGGTCCCATTTGATGGAAGGCAACCCCCCGGCGGTGACAAGGTGGTGGACGTTCGGTGACTTTGAGGCCGTTCGAGTGACGAAGGACGTTTGACGACTTCATGACCCGTGCGACGACCCGAGGTCTTTTGAAGACGCATGTAATAGGAATAGGCTAGAAATAGCCCGCTTGTGTTGTCTTGTAGTTTATTTTCCTAGGGTCAATTTACTACCTACATGCGTGTTGGTTTTTAAAATGATATGCATGTTTTATGTGCTCTTATGTGAGATGATTTATTCTCCCGTTTGATAAATACTAAGTGGGTAAAGGAATTGGATTCATGTCTTCTATCATGCTTAAGATGTCTAGCATTGGGGAGTTTTGCGGTTTGTTCCGAGTAAGTTGGCGTCGTATATCCCGCCTCAGTGTTAGCGTCTCGGGTGCGTCTTGGACGCCGCTCGTCATACCAGTCCGCCCCCCACGAAGCGTATGGCAGCAAGGGGCGGTACATTCTGTGCGATTTGAGCATAAGTTGATAGGTCACACTTAGGCAGTTAAACCCAATAATTAGCCGTGAGGGTCAATGACTGAGACTAAGATAGTTGAAACTCTTCTTGGATAAGTTCGCGTTCGACGTGACTTCGATAAGATTAGATGAGCCAAATATTGCGTTAAAGGCTGAGGCGAGTCTAGTCGAGTCGGGGACATCAACTCTACTATGAAACTTTCAACGAGGTTTCCGAAACTCTTCTAGGGAGGATAGTTTTTCGAGAAAAATAGTGGGAGTCAAGCGAAACGAAAAGTCCTTATTTGCGCTTGTTGAATGATAAGATAAACCTAATTAGATCTTTATTTTCTGCAGCTTTACGTTTCTTTCTATTTTACTGCGATGACGAACATAATTATTATGCTGCTTGAGAGAAACTGTTTGGTGAGACCAAACTACGTGGACTGGCTCCGTAACCTGAGGATAGTCCTAGGTATTGAGTCGCTGACTTATGTCCTCGATTCCCCCGTACCAAGTCCCAGGGGCTGATGCGAGTGACGAAGACCAGGCTGCGTATGCCAAATGGCAGATACACGAGCCAAAGGTCAAGGGCTATATACTTCTTTCCATGAGCAATGAGTTGTAGCGCACTCACTCGGAAATGGAAGTGGGCGCCATTTTGCTTCATTTGAAGGAGCTTATTGGCGAACATTCCAGGAGTGCTCGCTATTCCCTGACGGAGCAACTATTTCATTGCAAAATGGCTGAGGGTAGTTCGGAGCGCATGTGCTCAAGATGATCGATTGGATCGAAAGACTCGAGGCACTGGACTTTATCATGGATAACGAACTCCAGAACGATCTCATACTTCAGTCGCTCCCACCTTCTTTCAATTCGTTCATCGTGAACTTTAATCTGAACAAGGCCGAGATGACATTGACTGCGTTAATGAACCAGTTGTCGGCAGCGCAGACTCAGATGAAGAAGGTGAAAGGAAAGGAAGTTGTTCTTGTCGCGAATGCTGAGACTCGAGGGTCGAGTACAAAGAAAAAGTCGGACAAGCCCAATAAGCCCAAAGGACGAATTTCGAAAGGCAAGGCCAAGAAGAACGTGTTCAAAGGCGCCAAGTCGACGGACAAGTGCCTTCACTGCAATGAGCTTGGCCATTGGAAGCGCGATTGCCCGAAGCTAGCCGCCTCAAGTAAAGAACTTTACGTTTTGGAAACAAATTGTTCTATGATTCCGTATATTCGCTTTGGATCTTAGACTCGGGAGCTAGTGCTCACATCTGTATTTCGAACCAGGGTCTGGAACGAAGTAGGAAGCTGGCGGATCGAGAGATCACGATCAACGTAGGAAGCGGACATAGTGTACCGGCGACCCACATTGGATCAAGAACTCTCTTTATCTACTAGACATAGTTTACTGCTTTCCGATTGTTTGGTTTTGCCCAAGGGGCTTAAGAATATTGTTTCTATTCCCGTTTTGAGCGGAAACGGTTATGAGTTCCGTTTTAGTAATAATATATGCAATATTTATTTTGGAAATAATTGCGTCGGAAGTGCAAGTTTACTGAATGGGTTGTATTACCTAAATATCGAAGATAAAATAAAAACTGTGAATACAGTAACCAACAAACGAAAATTGGAGTCGAACTCGAGACTGTTGTGGCATCTTCGACTCGGTCACGCTGGAGAACAGAAGATTCTTGAGTTGGAGAAAACCGACGTTATAAAGCCGCTTGGGTCTGATCCCTATCCAACTTGTGAATTTTGTATCCTTGGAAAGATGACCAAGTCGCCCTTCACAGGGACTTTTACTAGAGCCGCAGAACTTCTCGGTTTGATCCACACGGATGTTTGCGGACCGTTCGGGGTAGTGGCTCGCGGTAACTTTCATTATTTCGTTACCTTCACTGATGATCACTCTCGCTTTGGCAAGGTGTATTATCTCATGAAGAATAAGTCTGATACTTTTGAATTGTTCAAAGAGTACAAGGCTTTGGTGGAAAATCAGACTGGAAAGAGCATTAAAGCCGTTCGATCAGATCGAGGTGGTGATTACATAAGCCTCGAGTTTGACGAGTTCTTGAAAGAGAACGGGATAATTTCACAGATGACACTGCCCGGAACACCGCAGTTGAACGGTGTGTCCGAACGCAGAAATCGAACTCTATTGGATAAGGTTCGATCTATGCTAAGCTATACAGACCTGCCCATATCGTTGTGTGGTCATGCCCTGTTGACAGCGGTACACATTTTGAATAGATGTCCTACAAAGTATGTCGATCGTATTCCGTATCAGATATGGACAGGACGAAAACCGAGCTTGAATCACATTAGAATTTGGGGTTGCCCCGCGTTTGCGAAAACGCTCAAGACAGATAAACTGGAATCGAAGGCTGTGAAAGGACGTTTTATCGGGTATCCTGAGGATTCCATGGGATACCAGTTTTATTTCCACGATGATATAAGAATCGTTGTAGCCCTTCAAACTCAATTTCTCGAAGAAGATTTCGTTCGAGAAGGTGGAGCGGGTCGCGAAGTAACTCTTGGAGAGTATTCAGAAGCGCTTTCACAAACTTCAGTGTCGGGTGACACCGTAGAGCAGTCCGAGGCGCAACCTGACTTGTGCAGGTCGGGTAGAGTATCTCGCCAGCCTGAGAGATACGGGATGGTCCACATCGAGCACGAGGTTGCTGCGATGGAAGGGCACGTCGGAGACGATCCCACTACCTATGACCAGGCAATCAGGGATAAGGATTCGGAGAAATGGCTTAAAGCTATTCAAGCCGAAATGGATTCTATGCACGAAAACCAAGTCTAGACTTTAGTAGACCTCCCAGATGGTTTTAGACCCATTGGGTGTAAATGGATCTACAAGAGAAAGATAGGATCTGACGGATTGGTTGATACGTACAAAGCTAGGCTTGTGGCGAAAGGGTACAGTCAAAAAGAGGACATTGACTATGAGGAGACCATTTCGCCTGTCGCTATGATGAAGTCCATTCGAACATTGCTTGCGATAGCTGCACACCATGACTATGAGATCTGGCAGATGGATGTGAAAACAGCGTTCCTAAATGAATATCTCAAGGAGGAAATATATATGGAGCAGCGTAAGGGTTTTACGTCACAAGGAGATGCTCATAAGGTGTGCAAATCGAAAAAGTCCATTTATGGATTCAAACAAGCCTCCAGAAGCTGGAATCTTCGGTTCGATGAAGTGGTCAAGGGCCATGGATTCTTAAAGAACGAAGACGAACCTTGCGTCTACAAGAAAAGTAGTGGGAGCAAAATATCTTTCCTCGTATTGTAGTGGACGACATCCTTTTGATAGGAAATGATATTGGAATGCTCTCGATGGTGAAAGCGTGGCTTTCGATCGAATTCTCCACGAAAGACTTGGGAGAAGCTACCTACATCTTGGGGATTCGCCTTTATAGAGATCGAGCGAATTGTATGTTAGGACTCTCCCAGGCCCTTTACTTAGAGAAGGTCCTGAAGCGATATAATATGGACAACTCTAAGAAAGGGTTCCTGCCTATGCAGCATTGGATTCACCTTTCCAAGGCTATGAGCCCTCAAAGTGAGTTGGAGCGGAAAGAGATGAATGGAATCCCCTATGCATCCGCAGTGGGTAGCTTGATGTATGCGATGTTTTGCACGCGACCTGACTTGGCGTACGCTGTGAGCGTAGTCAGTCGGTTTCAGACTGACCCTGGTAAGGAACATTGGACAACAGTCAAGACTATCCCCAAGTAACTCAGACGGACTAAGGATATGATGCTGGTCTACGATAATGGAGAATTGGAAGTGGAAGGGTATACGGATTCGGATTTCCAGTCTGACGTGGACGACCAAAAATCCACTTCAGGATTCGTCATTACGCTCAACGGTGGAGCGGTGTCCTGGAAAAGTTCCAAACAAAGCACTACTACAGATTCCACCTGCGAAGCAGAGTATATAGCAGCCTCAGTGGCAGCGAAGGAAGGTGTTTGGATGAGAAAGTTCTTGGAAGAACTTGATGTCGTTCCTGTAGCAGATAGGCCATTGTCATTGTGGTGTGACAATAGTGGCGCTATTGCTCAAGCGAAAGAACCGAGGTCTCACAGCAGGTCCAAACATATAGAAAGAAAGTACCACATGTTACGTGGATTCGTTGAGAATGGCTACATAGCCGTGCAGAAGATTGCGACCGTGGAAAACATGGCCGACCCGTTCACCAAGCCTCTATCACGGGCAGTGCTGGCTAGACATCTCGAAAAGATGGGTACTAGATACTGCAGCGCATTGCATTGAGTGCAAGTGGGAGATTGTTAGGAATATGCCCTCGAATGCTATACGAGGATTAGATTATACAGTGCATTAGCTTATTTATCATTCGACCTTTTATGTAATAAGATATTTTGTGTGGCATTGTTCGTTTGTTGGAAATAAGAGTACTTTACTAAGCATCCGGTAAAGCAATAAATGAACAAATCCAAATGTGTCGAGTTGAGTCACTGTTCTCGATGGGTACGAGAGAGGAAGGCACCAGTGGACTCTTAACCTCGAGCATTAATAATCCGTAAGCCTTAGGCTCTAGTTGGGTGCTGGTTAACCGATTATGGCTTATTTGTCGATGACCTATCAAGTGCCGATATCCCGCTTGGAAGCGGAGGTCATGACTTGTGATGCGACTCGAATCAAGGGATTGAATCGTTTCATGGACACTGACTCACGGGTCGTACGGTCGAACATGGCCTATTACTCAATGAGTGTCAATGACCGACGACAACACTATAGTAGTCTACGTGAACCTTAGACCGAAAGGGGCTTTGACGGAGTTGACTTCGAAGTCTCGACTGTCACTGGTTCCCCTCGACCCGATTTGCTGTTGCATGGGTCAGCGGGCCAGATGCGGTCTTGATGACGATTCGTGATTATCGGGCTTAGACCGCCGAGTACGGATTCACAGTCTCGCAAGTAATCGAGATAAGTGTCCTATGAGGACGGCGATGGGAAATTACGAAATCCTTGGCCAAGGTATTGAACTATCTCATGTTAGACATGGAGGCTAGTTTTGGTGATTTGCCTCGTCCCCGTTTTATCATAGAATCGAGTATAGTAAGTCTGACATAGACCATGGCTCTCACTCGATTGGAACACAGCTGAAGGGTTTATACGTAGTACTATAATCTATAGTAAGGTTCTCGAATAAAGACTGGGTCGAAATTCGCACTCGAATCGGGATACGGTCCGGTACTGCGGGATTGGCTAGGTAACTGCCGGACTCTTGGATTCCTCCCTTGCCGATTGAGTCGAACCTAGAGAGTCGGGCTTAAAAAGGATCATCGACGTGTACTGATAAGGAGAGAAAGTGTTTTGGGCCTTAATGGGCCTTGGGCCTTTGGGCCGCACCTTAGTGGGCCTCGGGCCGTTTAATGGACCGAAGTCGGACTTCGTATGAAACTAACTTTGAGACTTGGGCTTGGCCAAGTGCTTAAAAGGCTTGAGGGTAAAATTGAAATTTGACCCTAAGTTGATTTTCGAATTATGCCTTGGGAATTAATTTCGAAAATTAAATATAAATATGGAAATAATGTATTTGGAATATTATTTATTTATTAATTAAGGTGAAAATTTCGAAATTAATCTTGGATTAAGTTTCGAATTTTATACCATATTTACATATACTTAGTTTGACTTAGTATTTAAGTTAGTTGTCTAATTATGGTAAGTATCCTTATATGAATTTTGAATTAAATAAGGGAGAGAAAGATATGACAAAATCTCTCCACTTCAGGAGCAAAATCAAAAACCATATCGTTGAGATATCCTAGGGATTTCCAAATATATCATAGTATAAATAGGGCAGCCCTATTTCCTAATCTGAGGAGAAATTTTCGTCCTCAACAAGGCATAAAACACACACCGAACGCACACACTCTTCTCTCTCGCGACGACTCTGTTCTCTCTAGCCATCTTTAGAGAACTGATTCCGTGGTACACTGCGACGTTGGCGTGACGATCTAGTGCCATCCACCACCATCGACGAAGTCTTGAAGAAAAGGACGAGGAGCTGCCACTCGCTTCAACTGGTAATTCTCTACGGGTTTGACCCGTCCTATTACATGTCTATGTTAACTATTCTGATCCGAGCAACGAGGGCAATAAGGGAACCCGGAAAATTTTTGTTGCGCACCGTACCCGAGGACGTGGCGTCTCCGGGAGACACCGGGGTATCCCAACAATAAACCCTTCAGCTGTGTCCCAATCGAGTGAGAGCCATGGTCTATGTCAAACTCACTATACTCGATTCCATGATAAAACGGGGACGAGGCAAATCACCAAAACTACCCTCCATGTCTAACATGAGTTAGTTCAATACCTTGGCGAAGGATTTCGTAATTTCCCGTCGCCGTCCTCATAGGACACTTATCTCGATTACTTGCGAGACTGTAAATCCGTACTCGACGGTCTAAGCGCGGCAATCACAAATCGTCATCAAGACCGCATCTGGCCCGCTGACCCATGCAACAGCAAATCGGGTCGAGGGGAACCAGTGACAGTCGAGACTTCAAAGTCAACTCCGTCAAAGCCCCTTTCGGTCTAAGGTTCACATAGACTACTATAGTGTTGTCGTCGGTCATTGACACTCCTTGAGTAATAAGCCATGTTCGACCGTACGACCCGTGAGTCAGTGTCCATGAAACGATTCAATCCCTTGATTCGAGTCGCATCACAAGTCATGACCTCCGCTTCCAAGCGGGATATCGGCACTCGATAGGTCATCGACAAATAAGCCATAATCGGTTAACCAGCACCCAACTGGAGCCTAAGGCTTACGGACTTTTAATGCTCGAGGTTAAGAGCCCACTGGTGCCTTCCTCTCTCGTACCCATCGAGAACAGTGACTCAATTCGACACATTTGGATTTATTCATTTATTGCTTTACCGGATGCTTAGTAAAGTACTCTTATCTCCAATAAATGAACAATGCCACACAAAATATCTTATTACATAAAAGGTCGAATGATAAATAAGCTAATGCCCTATACAATCTAATCCTCGTATAGCATTCGAGGGCATATTCCTAACAAAGTCGTGGTCTGAAACACTATGATGTGATTGGTTGTTCGACAGCATGCGAATTCTAAATGTTGTTGCAGGCATGATTGTTGTTGTTATAAATCGTGTATTTAAATATTCAGATTATCAGTTTTGGTGATTGAACCTAACTTAATAAATTACACCGGTTAGACATAGGAGAAATCGAAAACAAACAGCAGGTCAACAGCGCTACCAGAAATCGGATCAAGACTGCATATCGGAACCGCATTGAAGACCGAACTACATGATACCGAACGTGCCACGCTGGGCAAGATTCAAATGCATTCAAGGCGCGACAAGTTGAAGACTTCTGACGAACAATTAATACAAGGCTGCAAGCTAGAGCCAAGTTGAAGTCAAACCAAGCTTATGAAGGAATAAAGCAAAAGGCATAGCGCGACTGCTGCGAAGACCGGAGAGACACATTTGAGTAAAGCCAATTGATGCACTGTCCGGTACACAAGAACTATATCTGACTTCAACTTCAAACCTCAACTATAAATAGGAGGGATGCAAGCTGAAGAAGTTTCGACACTTTTGCTGAGAACTCGAGAGATCAAGCTCAAGCTTTCAAAGCTAAGAAAAGATATTAGGTGTTGTCTTCACAGTACTATACCAAACCGGTTAGTAAGTGATTTTTTCTCAAGGGACTGTAAAAAGTTCTTGAAAGAGACGGAGTGTAAAATGCTGTCTAGGTGTGTCTAGGAGTTTAGTTAGCTAGATATAACCGTGAGGGTTGTATTGTGCGTGTCTAGCTAAGAAGGTTGTACGACGTAGGTTGTAAATCGAGGCTTCTAGTGATACCTTCCTTGCGGGGAAGAAGGGGAAACGTAGTAGATTTTGCTCCGAACGTCCAGAAACAAATATGTATTCTCTGGCATACACACACACACAACACATCTCACATCCGATCTTGGTTCAAAACCGACCGGTTCGCTTCCGCATAAGTCGCACAAACGAATATCGAGCACCGGTATCAAACCTTAACCGGTTTAGATCCGAAAAACTTAACAAGTGTTTATTTACCCCCCCCCCCCCCCCCCCCCGCTAAACACGCTAACCGATCCTAATAGTTGTCTATTCTTTAATGTTCGATGCGAATCTTATAACAAATCCACTATGTGGTTAACTTTTGGGGGTAAAATAGATCAAGAGTTTTTCTCCGTCTAATTTCCAAACTGAAAAGATTACGAGAAGGGAGTCGGGGGGAGAAGGAATACTTACAGCAGATGCGATGAGCAGAACAGACCCCTTCAAAGCTACCTAGTTGACTTGCATTGTTGTAGGAGGTAAGTCATTGTGGCCTTAAATATTGTGGAACTATAAACAATTTTGGATAGGAAGGTATGAAGTTTATGAAAAATCTTGGCCACCGAAGTTTAGATAGATTGTCATAGAACTATAGATTTAAGAATTTATTCAATGGGAATAAGATCTACCTTTACCAGTCATCTATTTTACAAGCTTGCTTTAAATGCTCCTTTTTCACACGTTTTAGAACCTAGTTGATATGCTCCTAAGCATTCTACAACTTACACGCACCTGTACCAGACAATTAGCGTATAAATTAAATAATTATATGATAAAAATAAGTTCTGATCCAACTTCACCATTTGTAGCTATCAATAATTCTTGATGAAAAGAGAGCAACACTAGGCATAGCAATTTAATTAAATCGTAATCTATCACTTATAATGCCCTTTAACATATGTGTCAATGTCACTGCTATAATAGACAACTTCGGGGCAATCCATCACAAAGATCTTCTTCGTAAGTGTTGTCTAATGCAGTATCTGTTTCCACTGGGATTGGTGCTACCGCACACCTACTCAACCAAGTAAAGATTGACAGGACACGTGGCAACATCACACGAAACCTACATTTCCTTAGTAATATAACATAAGATAAGACTAAATGGCCTGGCCCAACGTTGTGCGGCTTCTATGCAGTCGTTTCCCTGAAGTGAATGGTTAAATGGTTAATACATATGTATACACAAAGTAGATGATGTTTTATTAAATACTAAAATAATGTTGATACTTAGTGTTAGATGCTTAACGTAGTTCAATTACGGTATGATTAGCTATTGAGATTATGAATCAGAATTTATTTGCAAGAGTAATACATATACATGATTGCTAGTAAGATGTTTTAACCACCAAAACCATATTAAAGGGATGTGTGAAGGTAGGCACCCTACAATAAGATCTCTACCACGTTATGTCCTTATCTACATAGTTAACATTCATTTATCATATACATTTGGGGAAGATTAACCTTTTTTTTAATTTAGGACATTTTTTTATACAACAATGAGGTTTAAAAAAAAATAAAAACAATCAATCTGTAATAAATGACAATGAAAATTAATGAAAATACTAAGCCAAATTAAAGTCAAACTAAGGTCATCAGCAACGATTCATTTCTCAACATTTATTATTTGATCAATAACATCGAGCTCCACCAATTTCCTCTATATTACCATCTATAGAAACTACTCACAATATATTCCTTCATATATTCAAATGTATATTTCTAAAGGTAAAATAGTAATTAATAACGTAGTTAAGGATTTTTAAAATTTGTTAATTATTTTTTTCATGCTTAATTGATAGACCATTTGACCTATTATATTCACCCCTCACCAGTAATATAGTAGAATAGATATGGTGAGGGGTGAGTATAAAATGCTATTTGGTTTGTTAAATAGTTAGTTTTTTTTTTACAATTTTACCCTTAATATTTTGATTATAATTTAATCATTTGATTTAAAATTTTATTTCTTAAATAACTTACTTAATAATATAACAACATAAGCTGACATATATTTGCACATACATAGGACGTGCCAAATATACTAGTAAATTAGAATATCTTGGGGGGTTTTTACACATAAGTACCTATGTGGAAAAAAAATTTGTAATTTAGTACCCAGTCAGGATTTTTTTATATGTAGGTACCTAACAGAATAAAGTTTTTGCACATAGGTACCCGATCCCAGAAAGTACACCAAACAACACATTTGGGTACCCTATCTCAACACATTTGGGTACCCTATATAACAGAAAATGGTACGACATATGTTATATTTAGGTACGCCCTGTGTAACACACAGGCATGCCCGTAGGTACGACGTATCCTATATTTAGGTACCCTATATAAACGTGTTATAGTACGCAATATACACACAGGAAGGTACGATATGACTAAAGAAACTAGTAAAATTAAATCGGGTACCTATCTACAAAATTTTCTGACATGGGTAGTTATGTGTAAAAAAAATTTCCAGTTGAGTATTTTTCTATAGATTACCGATATCTTGGAACCAATTGTGAGGGGAAAAAAAAAGTTTTTGAATCAGCTCATTCTTGGGCTAGCAATCTACAAACTTCTTCGCCCCAACAAGGATTGGGTAAGCAGGCTCTGATAGAACGGCCCGCCGCCAGCGGATCTTTCGAATTTGAATTTATTATATTCGAATAACTCGTTCTGAACTATTTTCTGTTCTTTTATACCTCCCACAAAATCCCCAAAATTGAAAACAGCACGAAACCCTTATTTAGTGGAAGTCCAACCCCCCCAAAATGCCCTTCCTTCCAACTACCGGAAGAATCCTCCGGCTGGAGCTTGAAAATTTCAAGTCCTACAAAGGCCATCAGGTCATAGGTCCTTTCTACGACTTCACGGCCATAATCGGGCCCAACGGCTCGGGGAAATCTAATCTAATGGATGCCATAAGCTTCGTCCTTGGTGTCCGCACTGGTCAGCTGCGCGGTGCTCACTTGAGGGACTTAATATACGCTTTTGATGATCGCGAGAAGGAGCAAAGAGGACGTCGGGCTTACGTCATGCTGGTGTACGAAATGCCGGACGGCAACGAGATGGCCTTCACGCGTGGGATCACTGCGAGTGGTGGGGGTGAGTATCGGATTGATGATAGGGTTGTGACTTCGGAGGAGTACAATCTGAGGTTGAAGTCGCTGGGGAATTCTAGTGAAAGCTAGGAATTTTCTCGTTTTTCAGGTTGTTTTGCTTTCCTTTTTGCACTTTTTTTCTATGGAAATGTTGCTGTATATGGCGGCTTTTTTTTTGGGTTTATCATGGTTGGTTTCTTTTTAAGGATTGCGTCAGTTGGTTCATTTCGACGAATAATTTAGATAGCGAAGTCTTCAATAATTCTAGGTATTAATCTACTTACGGAAGTAGAAATAGAATCTTAACTAATGATATTATGTCTACGTCGAAATGACATGCTTCTCCTGCGAGAAAAAGATGTTTTTTTCCTGATTGTGCCTTGCATCTCATATAGCTATATGACATACGTTGGTCGGGCGCAATAATTGAAGGAATGTTCACTGTAATCCCATCAATTTTACTATCAATTGTCAAAGCACACAGATCACTGTAGACATACTCTCATTTGATGTAATGTTGCACTTCTTTTATTTACTTAGAAATCATGATGTTGTTCAGGGAGATGTAGAGAGTATCGCTTCTAAAAATCCCAAAGAATTGACAGTACTTATTGAACAAATCTCGGGGTCTGAAGAGTACAAAAGACAATATGAAGAGTTAGAAGAGCAGAAATCCCTGGCAGATGAAAAAGCAGTGCTTGCTCATCAGAAAAAGAAAACCATTTCTGCAGAGAGAAAGCAGAAAAAGCTTCAGAAAGAAGAAGCGGAAAAGCATCTCAAATTACAGGAACAACTGGTTTGTGGCACCTACAATTTCGTTCTATTTTCAGGGGATATTTTTTAATACGAACTCTCACTGTTAGGAAATCCCTGCAATTAACTCATTTATTAATGGAGAACGTTTTTTCCTGCAGAAATCCTTCAAGCAGGAACATTTTCTTTGGCAACTATATAACATAGAAAAGGATATTGAAAAAGCTAAGGAAGACCTCAATGCTGAGAGAGATAGCCTGAAAGAAATTTTGCAGGAACTGGACATTTATCAGGCCGAGTCGAATAAAAAAGGTAAAGAGCACGCAAGATATATGAAAGAGATTGGCCGCTTGCAGGCAAAGATTGCAGAGAAACAGAATCGTCTGGATAATGTACTTACCTTTTCATTTGATGATTGAGTTTTTCAGATTCAGAGTGCTTTTAATAATGCCTGGGAAGTAGTTCATTTCAAGTTAAGTTGTCCATTGGAAAATATTGAATCATAGCACGTTACTGAGTCCTTGGGAATTTTGGGGCATGGGATAACAGAAAGGGGGTTATCCGTGGTTGACGAAAATTTTTATTATTGCACAAAGTTGTCTTTAGTCTAGGGAAATCTTAATTCTCATTGGATACATCTGACCTGTGTTGCCTTTATTTAAAATTTTGTTTTGACATGCCTATTTCTTTTTTCGTATTGCAGCAATCGGAGCTCGTAAAATTGAAGGAGGAAATAAATCGTCTGACTTTGAAGGGTAAAAGTACCCGGTCAGAGTTAGCTAAGAAAAAGGGGGAAAAGAAAAGACATTTGGTGGAAATTCAGAAGCTGGAGAATGAATTGAGGGATGTAACTACGCGACTTGACGAGTTGCGTGAAAAAAATCGGGATGCTGGCGGAAAGCTACAGTTGCTTGACAGTCAGTTGGAGACATATCACCAAATGTGAACCCTTAGTGCTTAGATTTCAAATTAGAACGATGTGTAATCTGAGATATTTGTTTTCTTTCTGACTGATGAGGTATATTAATTATCACCGTTTTGCAGGAAAGAGGAAGCTGGGACAAAAACTGCAAGTTTGAAGGCTGAGAAGGAGGTTTTAGACCGGCAACAGAACGCAGATGTTGAAGCCCAGAAGAATTTAGAAGAAAATCTCCAGCAGTTGGAAAGCCGTAAGCAGGAGCTGGAATCCCAGGAGAAACAAATGCAATCTAGACTCGAGAAAATTCTTGATGCTGTTGGGAAGCATAAGAACGATATCAAGAGAATCCGCAAGGAGCAACACGAACTGAACGATAAGCTCGAACGATCCAGGTGAGGCTGAGAATAGTGGTTCTACTCTATAGTTGTTTCTTAAGCTATTTCTTCTTGATAACAAAAATATTTGTTTCAGTCGTGAATCTGATATGTTGAAGGCGAAACTAAGTGATTTAGATAATCAGCTACGAGAATTGAAGGCTGACAGATTTGAAAATGAGAGGGATAAAAGGTTGTCTGAAGCAGTTATAACCCTCAAACGCCTCTTTCCTGGTGTTCGTGGTCGCATGACAGATCTCTGTCGACCAACACAAAAAAAGTACAATCTTGCTGTCACTGTTGCAATGGGCAGATTCATGGATGCCGTGGTGGTTGAGGATGAGAAGACAGGAAAAGAGTGCATCAAGGTTATTATTTTTTGTTATTACTTAATTTCACGCAGAACCCTCCAGTTTAATGAAGATTTTGCCAACTTTTTAATGACTCCCAACCGTAGATTCAGAATCTTTGCTTACTTTCCATTGCGTCGTATTTGTATCAAGACGACTTTTGGATCATTCTATCTTCAACGCAATGAATTATCTCAACTGAAACTTCATAGAGAGATCTTGTATATGCATTAAATCAGCCTGAGCAGTTTATATTTTATGTTGAGTACTTGAGTAGTTGCTTCTAATTCTTGAGTTGGCTTTGCTGCAGTATTTGAAAGAGCAACGGCTTCCCCCACAGACATTCATACCTCTTCAATCGGTGCGTGTGAAGCCAGTTATGGAGAGGCTTCGCACATTGGGTGGAACAGCGAAGCTGGTGTTTGATGTCATACAGTATCCTGGAGCGGTGTCTTGTATTTTTTTATTTATTTCAGATTGGTCTTATTTGCTACCTAGTTATTAAAAGCTATATATTACAAAATGCAGTCATTCATTTATCATAAGCTACTATAATCAAGTATATCTCCTATTAAATGTGTGCCTTAGGTGTTAATGATCTGTAAGGCTGGCTTCCTACAACCCTACTGATACTTCAGTATTAGATGTTCAATCGTAGTTTTGTTTATTCTGAGATGTCTGGCTGCGCAAGATCTTTTTAGGTTATTTTCTTAACATCCCCAGATTCGACCCGGCGCTCGAAAAAGCTATTTTGTTTGCTGTTGGAAATACCTTAGTGTGTGATGTTCTTGATGAAGCTAAGCGTCTCAGCTGGAGTGGGGATAGATTTAAAGGTAGTTTAGGCAGTATATCTCATGAGGCTGAACAGACTGATATGACGTATGATTTTATCGTATTTATCTCTTGTGATAGTTGTGACTACTGATGGTATATTGCTGACCAAATCTGGTACAATGACTGGTGGCACAACTGGAGGAATGGAGGCACGTTCTCACAAGTGGGATGACAAGAAAATTGAAGGTTTTATTCAAGTTGCATGTTGTTTTATATATCTTTAATTTGATTGTTTAAATATACTAATATATCTTAGTAATTGGATAAAAAATTTAAATATCATCTACTAAAATGGAACAAAAGATATTATCTTTACATAATTAGTTGTTTCGAAATTACGCCTTACGGTAACATTGCCGTGCTAACATATAACTATAAAGTTTTGGGTTGGAAAACGATTAGAAGCATTGATCATTTGCAGGGCTTAAGAAGAATAAGGAAGATCTGGAATCCAAACTGGAAGGGCTTGGATCAATAAGAGAAATGAAACTTAAGGCGTCCGAGGCATCTGGCAAAATAAGTGGCTTCGAAAAGAAAATTCAGTATACTGAAATTGAGAAGGTCTTCACTAAACCTTTTTACGAGTTTTATCACGCAGTCTTGTTTATTAACAAAATCAATGGCGTCTTTATATTTATCGGTTAACATACTTATTTTCAGTAGCTTGAGAATGCCGTAGGCAAATTGAAACACCATTCATATTCAGTATTCTATGGTTTGGTGTTTATCATCCTTTGATTGTAAACGCCACGGAAATTTCACCAACGGAAAATGAATGGTGGATCACCTTTAACATAAAGATGGGTATTGTATTAGTCACTGTTGTAAAAATCCGCCATGGTGGTATGGCATAGCGGTTTTTTGGCTTTCCGCCAGGCCCCGCTATCCGCCATGTCTACCTTTAAATCACCATGTCCCGCCATTCTCCATTGATAACACTGGTATTACTATATGGATAGTTGGGGTAGGAACCATAATGAAAAACATGGTGTCCATGTTATCATCCGTTGGATATTAGATTATAGTCTATTTATGAGGAATACTTCCTACCATACCTGTTTCCTTTTGATAAACCAATTGTTAAAATTTGAAATACAAAAACACATTGCCTTTACAAAGATGTTCTTGCGTGACCCTTCATCTTCCCATAAGATGCCTATCTCAGTTGCTTTTGTAAACCCCTTCAAATGAGGAGTTAAAGTTTGCAGATCTGCATTGGTTATCTCAGCTAAAATGCTAATCTTCATTTGGCTTGCTGTATGTTTATAATCTGTGTGTGAAGTTTCTATCATACTGTTTACCACTGTTTGCGCCAACCTTGAAGAGATTGCCATCTTTCTGCTTTCCTGCTTACTTCTATTATTCTTTCCCAGAAAAGTATTGAGGATAAACTCAACGTATTGAAGGTGGAGAAAGACAATATTAAAAAGAGAAATTGACCGTGTTAAGCCTGAATTGGAAAAGGTGAGCTTTGGACCCTGATGGTGTGTTACTGCATTTCATGTGTGGTCAACGCTTCTTCTTTTTTTCAGCTTGAAAGTGTTATTACGGCCAGGAAGTTGAAGATCACCTCTCTGGAGAACAGGATCAATGATATTGTGGATCGAATCTACAAGAAATTCAGTGAGTCTGTTGGTGTGAAAAACATTCGTGAATATGAGGAGAACCATCTTAAGGCTATGGAGCAAGAAACTGCCGAAAGGTTCAACCTACACAACCTGCAGTCGAAGCTCAAGTCCCAGTATGTGTTCTTGGACTTATTTGTTATTGCTCCATCTTCATGACAGTTGTTATGCGTTTCATCATACCTTACTGTTTCGTCCGTTTTATATGGTTAGGTTGGAATATGAGAAGAAAAGAGATTTCGGATCACGTATTTCCAAGCTGGAGTCAATTATGAGTAATTTGGAAAGTGCTTTGGAGGAGTTGGAAGGAAAGCAGGCTGAGTTGAAGTCGGCAATGGAGACAGCAAATGATGATATCGACAACTTCAAAGAACAAGTGCAAGGTATGCATCAGGATTCCCTTCATTTTGTTCTTTTGTTTTACTTTTGTTTGGTGAATTCCAAGTTGGAGGATTAAACATAGTGTAGCCAAATCATGGATTATTTCCTCAATATTGAAGGCATGTGAAGTTGTATGAGACATTAGGCAGTCTTTAACTGGTTTATGTTTGAACAGGTGTTTACACTATTCTTGAATGTTTGTGAAGCATACTAATTAATATCAGGAACTCTTATGTTTTGTTTACTGGTCATTGTTCTCCCAGTAAAGATCCCACAATATTTAAGGCACCTGTGTTAGGGTCCAAAAACGATTTACTTTGGTTACCCAAAAGATAGATGGCTTGACGTGATGAAATTAGTTTTTCCTCTCATCAGAATTGAAGTTGAAGGTTGAGGAGTGTGAAAGGGAAATCCAAACATGGAAGAAGAAGATATCTGCTGCTACCTCAAACATCACCAAGCACAATCGTCAAATCAAGTCCAAGGTTTGGTTGCTATTAAGAGTTGGACCAGAGTTTAGCATTTAACTTGATAGACAACTATTGCATTGGGTATTAAACTTACAGGATGCTCTTATCGAACAACTAAATTCACGGAAGGAGGAGATACTCGAGCAGTGTGAGGTTGAATGCATTGAAATTCCAAAAGTTGCTGACCCTATGGATACTGGGGATTCGTCCCCTGGTGAAGTAATTGATTTCAGTGACCTCAGTAGATCTCTTCTGCAAAAGTCAAAATCAACCGAAAGGGACAAGACTGAAGCAGAGTTCACACACAGAATTTCTTCTTTGATTGCTGAAATTGGAAGAACTGCTCCAAATCTCAAGGCACTGGACCAGTATGAGGTTGTGTTGGAGAAGGAGAGAGAGGCATCCAAGGAATGGGACAAAGCTAGAGACGAGCAGAATATAATAACCAACACTTACAACAAAGTGAAACAGCTGAGGTATGTCTGCTTGCAAATACTATTTAACAGGACGTTTTGGAACTATGCATCATTACGAATAAATCCCATGACACTTATGATCTACCGATGATACATTACATATGATGGCTGATTTTTTTTAAGTTAAATTCAGAAAGGATCTATTTTTGGAAGCCTTTAATCACATCTCAAGCAACATTGACAAAATTTACAATGAGCTCACAAAGAGCAACACACACTCAGTGGGTGGGGCAACTAGCACACATGCTGTGGGTGGAACAGCATATCTTAACCTGGAGAATCCCGATGATCCGTACTTGTGTGGCATCAAGTACAGTGCAATGCCACCAACAAAAAGATATCGAGATATGTCACAGCTTTCTGGTGGTGAGAAAACTGTTGCTGCTCTTGCTTTGCTATTTGCCATTCATAGGTATGTTAATATTTGATAGTTTTTTCTTTCTTATAAATAAATACTCATCACAAAACAGATGAAATGTTATATTTTGAGGGCTCTTTTTGTTTGTTCTGGTTCAGTTACCGGCCTTCGCCGTTTTTTATATTGGACGAAGTGGATGCTGCTTTAGATAATCTGAACGTAGCCAAAGTTGCCAGCTTCATACGATCGAAATCTTGCGAAGGTGCAAGATTCAATGGGAGTGGTGGATTCGGAACTGGGTTTCAGAGCATTGTTATTTCCCTCAAGGATAACTTTTATGATAAGGCTGAGGCCTTGGTTGGTGTTTATAGGGATTCTGAGAGAGGGTAATGATGAATCTCTTGCATTGTGTTTTACAGTACAAACATTCTTTGCTTAATGTGATGCAAATTCTGAAACTTATTCATGTGTAATCATCTCCAGGTGCTCGAGGACGCTGACCTTCGATTTAACTAAATATCGTGAGTGATGAGGTCATCCCATAAACTGTTGGTAGTAATTAAACATGTTAAGATTGCACACTTTCGACTTTCATGCGTTTGTAACTTTGAAGTCATCTTGTCTTAGGGTTAAGTATGTTAGATGCGACGTGTGAAAAAATGATATTTCATAAGAAGTCACTCTTGGCAGATTTTAATATTGCAGTTATCATTTGATCATGCAAGTCATTTGATATAATCTTATACTTCCTTCGTCCCACTTATTTCTACTCATCTTTCTATTTTGGGTGTCCAGCATAATTCTTTCTCATTCCTATTTTTGGTAAAAGATTATTTCAATAATTAAACTAATACACCATTTATATTTTAAAAAAGGCTTCTTAATTTTCATGCCCACTAATAGATTTTTTTCTCTCCATGCTTTAAAAGTGTACTATAATATTAAAAAAATATGGTTTCTTAATTTACGTGCCCACTAATTTTTTGGAAGTATTAAGTGGGACAGAGGAAGTATAAGAATAGAAATGTATGTGTCATAATAAGCTGACACGTGTCTCCCATTTTAAAATTAAAAGTTATGTTATTATTTTAGTATATACCGCAATAGTCACTGTCCTTATTTCTGAATTACATAGGAAAATGAACAACCCAAAAGCTCAAAATAAGTGATAAGAGAAATGTTTTGTACTTTGTGTTTGAGACAAACACGGTAGTTGCTCTTAAGTACTGACTCCGCCTTCCTCCTAGTTTGTTATTTTACTTATAACGTTTACACTGAATTTTTCAAGAATTCAATCGTTACCAGCTTATGAAGGAAAGTAACATGGGGCTATTGCAATCAGAGAATTTTTATGTGTGTGGTACGGGATATTTATATAGCGGTAGATTACATATTAAAGTTTTGGGGCGTGCGTAAGGTGCTTGTTTGCGGGGGACGTAAAAGGGATGAAAACAGGGACGTAAACGAAAAGGAACCGAGATATACGTGGTTCGAATCTTTGCAGATTCTACGTCCAGGGGCGCTACGGAACTCTCTTTCACTACCTTTTGATGAATTACACACTCAAACAACTTTATTTTCGCTCAAAAATATTAAAGACCTAAAGAGATTGTTTGATATTCTGAAAGAGAAAATATGAAGTACTTTTTGTGTTTTGAAGCATGAAGCTCAAGAAAATATATCCCTTTTATAGAAGCTCTCCACAGCCCTTCTAGATTACATCCCAGGGTTTCAGGAGATGCGACTGCCATGGTACGATGTAAAAAGCTGCTACTCGAATGACCATCTGTAATAGTTATAGCTTTCGCACAATGGCGCTGCCCTACCCGTGGTTGACACGCGTCATTGTATCCTATTTTTTCTTTTAAAGGTCTTGTCACACGAAGCGTACCGAAGAAGCTAATGATCGCCTGGGAGTTACCATACTCTCGGAGATCCCTGCAGATCCTTACTTCTACTATTATTTTTACTAAATGTAAGTTATTTCCTTATCGGGCCTATTGGGCCTTTTATCACCTAATTTTTTCGGCCCATCCGATTTTGGTCCATATCAGAAAGAAATGAGGTTTTCTTGCGAAGCAGAAGTTAGGACTGGTGTTTCCAAGTATCATAAACGTGGATACTTCCATCATTACCTCAGACCAGATAAGTTTTCATAATGGATCAAAATTTAGATCCTAAGGTACTTATCTGGTTTTTAAGCATACGCAAGATAATATACCAACCAACTTCGTGGTTGCTTGCCTGGTTTGGTTTGCATCTAATCAGTCTCAAACAGTAATAATTAATAAAATGAGTCGGCGTTCGAAGAAATAACAAGCCATACCTTTCGCTCCCTTATGTGGATGCTTTGGTAGAATTGCATTGGCGAATAAACAAGCAATCAAACGGACAAATAAGATGACCATTCAATCAGTTTCATTTTTCAATATCAAATGTTCCTGTTGTTAACTTTAACTTTTGATTATCCACTAACACTTATGGTATTTGGTGGTAGGTAAAAGGCTTGGATGTCGTTGCTCTCCTAATCTCTCACATTTATGGCACCTTTTTTATTAATTTATCTTTTCGACTTAGGGGCTTCTACACTTAAATCCCTACAACAATAAATATAAAACAGATCAGTACCTTGTCAGATAGATTTTTAAACTAGGTACCTAGATGAATTTTATTTTACTGATAGGTACCTAACTGACGGATTTACCCCTACTAAAACAGCTTATTACATTTTTACCTGCTTTTCTTATTGTTTCACGCTCGTTCCTTCGTACAAAAAAAAGAAGAAAAAACCGATCAACCCTCTTCGAAATCGCGCGAGGAAGTCCAAGAAATCGACCTTGTTCCCTTCGTTCGTTGCGGTATTGCGCCTCTGTCTAGTCGTTCTTCGTGCTATTGCCCATCTGAAATCGATAGGTAAGTCATTCACCGTATTTCCGTCGTCTGTCCACTCGTTCGTCGTCGCGATATTGAATGGGCTTGTATCTAGTTTGATTTTGTCGTAATTCGTTGTGTTTAAGCATTTTCGGTTAGTTTTCGCATCAATTGCTGCGTGTTTTTGGAATGAGATTGATTGGGGCTAAATTAGGGTTTTTCTGTGCGTGCTCAGATGGGGGATAGTCTCGATTTTGGGTATTTGGAATGGGTCGATTTGGTTTCTCGAGTGAGTCGATTTAGGTTTTCTCGCGTGTGTCAATTTTTGTTTTGGTAAGCCCTTATCATGGTTTTGGTACTATCTGTTTCGGCAAATTGGTACCCCTTGCGTGAATAAAATGGTACTTCGTGTTTAACAGTAGTTTTTCCGTATCGGGTCAATTGGTTTTGGTACTCTATGTTTGAGAAAATGGTACCTCATGTGTGAATAAAATGGTAGTGCTTGTTAAGAATGGTTTTTCTGAATATCGTCAAATTTGTTTTGGTACTACATTATGACTGCATTTGGTACCCTCTGTTAGGGCAAATTGGTACTTCTTGTGTTATAAAATGGTACTGCTTGTTGGCAGTGGGTTTTTCCCTAATGCAGGTCCAATTTTTTTGGTATTACATTATGAATGCATTTGGTACTCTCTGTTATGGCAAATTGGTACTCCTTGTGTGAATGAAATGGTACTGCCACGTTTACAGTGGGTTTTTGGAAAATGGGGTCAAAAGTTTTTGGTACGACATTATCAAGCATTTGGTACCCTCTGTTTGAGCAAATTGGTACCCCTAGTTTGAATAAAATGGTACTGTTTGATAAAAGTGTTTTTCAAAAAATGGGGTAAATTTTTATTGGTACTACTTTATCACTCCATTTGGTACCCTCTGTTTGGGCAAATTGGTACCCCTTGTGTCAATAAAATGGTACTGTTTGATAAAAGTGTTTTACAGTTTTGCTTTTTTTTGCAGAAATGCCTCAGCGGAAAGGATTTGAGCTGTCTTCCAGGTGCCATCCTGCGCTCTTTCGATCTACCATCAGCAGTTTGAAGGATAGAATGACCCCTGATCAAAAAGAAGCTATAAGAAGGTCCCCGTTTCATTTTTTTTAGATATGCCTAAGATGTCTCATTCGTTTGCTCGAATTATGGCATTGATAAAGCGTTATAGTGTAGAGGCCAACACGTTTAGGTTGGGGGAGAATACGAATGTGGTATTCTCCCCACAGGAATTTAGTGTAGTAATGGCCTTGCATAATGTAGGACAACCCGTTGACCTAAATTCTAAAATGAAATCGAAGACCGTTGATCGACTTTTCGGGGGGAAAAATGGCAGCGTAACCCGTAAGAAAATCTTAGACTTGTTGAAGAAGTTCGTAGGAGAGCCTGGGAGGGAGAACACAGATGAGTTTGTTAGGTTGTTTGCTCTTTTCTTGTTTAACTCTGTATTGTTCCCGATGGGGAATTCAAAAAACCCAAAGTTCGTGAATGCGTACGTCGACGATGTCGACATGATGGGGAGTATGCATGGGGAAAGGCGGTACACGAGTTTTTGGTTGCGGAGATAAAGCAAATTGTTGCGAATTCAATGCGGGTCGACTCGTCCAGCCTGATGATGAACGGGTGCACTATTGGGATAATGGTAATACTCTACGTTACGTTGTCAGTTTACTTTTTTTATTATGTGTTTATTGATGAATTCAATGCTTTGGCAACTTTCAGATTTGGGTGTATGAGCACGTTCCCTCCTTGGCGCAGAGGCGGGAAATGTATATGTTTCCCCGAATCTTCAATTGGGAAGAAAGTAGGAAGCCGAATGACGTAATCGCTGCGGAGGCCGAATTGGCTGCAATTGCCTCTGTTGTCCCTATATACCCAACGAAGAAGGAGGTGAAGTTTGTTCATCCGATAAATTTGTTAGACTCTTTGGCTTGTCAGGATGTTTAGTTTGGTTAACTTATTTTAAGTTGGGGATAGACTGTTTGGAGACCTTTGGCTGTTTATGTTGGTTTTTCCTTTGTGCGTGGACGGTTATTGCAAGTGTTGTGCTGCGATGTGTTCTATGTCTGTCGTCAATTTATGCAGTTTTACCGTATCCATACGTATACATATACGGTACCCAGATATAGCAGGAAAACGTACCAAACTGTGACATATAGAGTACCTTAATATGCATGTATATCGTACTATTAGGTAAATTTGTACTGTACCTCATCTGTTGTACACTAAGGTACCTTGTGTGTTCAGGAGGTACCTTATCATTTACATATATAGTACCATAAATGGCAGGCTTACCGTACCCATACTTATACATATATAGTACCCAGATATGAAAGTATATCGTACCATGTGTTATACGATCGAAAAATAAATACATTCCTAACTGAATCGCGTTGTCCTGCGTGATTTTGACAATACCTAACAATAACGAAATGAAAAAAAGAACAAATCCTAATGCAGGTCCATTTTCGTAGATGTAGGACTCACCAATTATTCAAATTATGTTGTAGATGTTCTTGTTTGTATCCTTATACTATAATGAAACTTGGTATTCTAAGATTTAATACATGTGTGCGGGGCCTAATGCACCGACTTTGGTGTTAAACGTATTTAATACGTTATATTACTGTTCTACGGTGGTTCGAGATGAAAAGGTAATTCGTACGACTTCGAAAAATACTAACCCTAGTATGACGTATCATATATTTAAGGGAAGCCGTACCTTAAATATCATGGTAGGGGTACCTTTCGTTTTGCTTGAAGCGTACCAACCCATACACGGTTGTAGTACCCAAAATTACATAGTGACAAGAAACATTTATTGAAAGCCACCGACATGGACTATGAGCTATCTCTTTGACTTAATACATCATATGTCAGAACTTGTCCACTCATGACAGAAAATGTCAGAAATTTGTACCATATCTGACAGGAAAACGTCATAAAAGTGTGCAATCATGACAGAAAAAGTCAGAAATTGTCTCTTCCTTTCTACACACGAACATCGACTGAAATGTGCATGTTTCTGACGAAATATAGCCAAGTATTAAATTCGAAGTCTTAGGGTACCAAACCATGGTATATTACAGTACCAAATCTGCATATATTAGGGTACCAAACCGTGGTATACTTCAGTACCAAATCTGCATATCTTAGGGTACCAAACCGTGGTATATTTCAGTACCAAATCTGAATACCATAGGGTACCAAGCCGTGGTATATTTCAGTACAAAATCTGCATATCTTAGGGTACCAAACCGTGGTATATTTCAGTACCAAATCTGAATACCATAGGGTACCAAACCGTGGTATATTTCAGTACCAAATCTGAATACCATAGGGTACCAAACCGTGGTATATTTCAGTACCAAATCTGAATAACATAGGGTACCAAACCGTGGTATATTACAGTACCAAAGATTCATATCTTAGGGTACCACATTTACGGATATTTCAGTACCAAACTTACCAAATCTGCATATCTTAGGGTACCAAACCGTGATATATTTCAGTACCAAATCTGAATACCGTAGGGTACCAAACCGTGGTATATTTCAGTACCAAATCTGAATACCATAGGGTACCAAACCGTGATATATTACAGTACCAAATCTGCATATCTGAGGGTACCAAATTTACGTATATTTCAGTACCAAATATGCATATCTTAGGGTACCACATTTACGGATATTTCAGTACCAAATCTGCATATCTTAGGCTACCAAACCGTGATATATTACAGTATCGAACTTACATTTCAGTACCAAATCTGAATACCATAGGGTACCAAACCGTGATATATTACAGTACCAAATCTTCCTATCTTAGGGTACCAAACCGTGATATATTTCAGTACCAAATCTGAGTACCATAGGGTACCAAACCGTGATATATTACAGTACCAAATCTTCATATCTTAGGGTACCAAATATACATATATTTCAGTACCAAACTGGCGGTCATTACATTATCAGATTTACACAAAAACAACGAGCCATCTCCTATTGACACATTTGAACAAAACAATGACCTAATGGCATCATTTAGACAAAAAGAATGAGCCATTGCCATACAAAAGAGCACCGGAAAAGGTTATGTGACAAAAAACAATAGAAAATACATGGAAAATACGGACGCTACGTCGTTACGGCTTCTGTACAAGTACGACGATTATGTCCGTATTTCCCACATATTTTACACTTGTTAGATCTTCTATCTACCTGAGAAGGAATCCTCCGTGTCTTTCGGCGACCGGGGAGAACACGGATATCCGGGTCACGAATGAAATTCCCATCATCGGTTTGAGCATTCATCTCGTGAGTCGGAATAGGGTTGATGATCAACATATATGCATCTCTATACTTCTGGCATCGGAAGTACGGATCACAATAATCGTAAAAAGAATGTCTCATAGTCGCAATACACGCTGCTGCATGCTTACAAGGGATTCTATAGACTTCCCACTCTCTGCATGAGCAGGTCCGCTGTTGGATGTCCACCGCAACTGAGCCATCTTCACCGACAACCTCAAATGCCACGTTTGAAGATTTACTCACTTTCAACATGCGAGCAGCAGTGATATTCTGAACAAGTTTCTTTTCTTGTTTTGGACATAACTCGCTAACAAGGGTCAGTCCTCTCTCGCGTCGTTCGTGCATCATTGTCATGATTTTCACGCGAATGGTATCAACCATGCCCTTTACAGGCAACGCTCGTGCTTCTTTTACCCAAGAATTCCAACACTCTGCTTGATTGTTGTTAATAACACCCCACCTATTCCCGTCGAATAACGCATTTGCCCAACATGTTGGATCTGATCTCTCAATAAAAGTCTGCGCTATTGGCATAGACTCGATGATGCTCGCGATGTGAGTCTGAAACTGTACCGAAGTAGTAGCATAAGCCGCTTTTTTGAAGACGGATGACCAATGTTTCTTGTTGTGCTTCGGGTAATGTTTCATCACCTGTAAATATAACAAATTATTTGCCTCATATTCACTAATGTAGTGTACACATTACTAAACAACTACCTCTTTTTTGAAGTTGTCAACCAATTGGCGCAAGCAATATGCATGACGACTTCCTGGAAATGACATAGAAACAGCTTTAATAATACTCGGATGCCGATCTGAAAAGAACGTCAGCTCCCTCAATGTCGACGGGTAATGATGAAACATGCTCCTCAACTTAGCAAAGAACCACTCCCAATTTTCATCATTTTCAACGCTTACAACGCCAAAGGCAATGGTAAACAAATCTTCGTTTGCATCCTTTGCGACGGCCGTAACGAGCACTCCTTTAAACTTGGTCTTAATGTGAGTACCATCAACAAATATGAGCGGCCGACATCCCCGAACAAAACCTCCAAGCATGGAAGCAGATAAAGAACCGACGAAACTTGTTGTCGTGAGGGTATACATCGTACTCCGCCACACTACCCGGATTGGTTTCTCTAACGGCATTACAATACCACCTCAACTGATCAAACGTACCATTATCCAGCCCATATATGTTACGAATGGCACTTTCTTTGCCTCTATACGCCTTATGGTACCCCACTTCAACTCCATAGTCCCTTAGGATGTCTTTAACCATGGCAACGGGACGATACGATGGCTCGTCTCGGACCCTCTCTTTCACTATGTTCCCTACCCACGGCGCGTCCGCTCGCGGATGATCACGACTCCTAAGAGTATCTTCGCCACAACTGTGTTGTAGATTGGATCTCCGAATGGCAAACGAATTGTCGCATTTATAACGCGATGCATATATCCGCCACTTGCACGTCTCATCCTTGCAAACGGCAATGATTTTCTTACGCTCGTTCTTTGCGTAGACAAAGTTTCTCCGGATTGCAATGGAGTAGTTTTTCAAATTCCGTCGAAATTCATCTACATCCCTAAAGATTTGTCCATCTCCCCGAATGCAATGACTCCATGCATCTACTGTGTTTCTTTCAAAATCAAACTCCACGGATTCTCCGTTCTCTTCAGTACTACAAGAAATGCTATCAATCATCAATATGAAAACCCTAAATTTAAAGTTTAACAACAATAAAATAAAAACATACCTGTTCGCCGGGCCACTTGTACCACATCCATCGGCACGTTCCACTTTCATCGGTATCATTGAAAATTTGTATCGAATGAACAACTGATACATATTGAAAACATCCGCATTTTCCTTCAATGTCGAGTACAAACTTTGGAACGGAACTTGATACTTTACTGAGTCATGCGGGAATCGATATCCGACCACCTTCTTTGGAGGGATACGTATATATCGATAAGCGTCGTTGCTTCATTGATTAATAGTAAGAAACACTCCTTTTATACTCACACGTTGCAAATAAGGTCCCGCCACCAATCGAATTTGCAGATGCCATATTTTCAGATAATACGGCAACCTGTATAAATGGTACAGTGTATAGTTTATATTGGTACTGCATAACTAGACATTTTGGTACCGTATAGACAGGTTACTTGGTACGTAATATAAAAACACAGATACTACATAATATAAATGTCCAATCGGACTGTGTCACGTACTATATTCAGGTACGGTAAAACAACATACAATGGTACGCAATATACATAAGAAATGGTACGTGATAACAGTTATATAAAAAAACCGAATTGTCGATGGATTAGCCTAAATAACTATCAAATCTACATCCACTTACTATTTGGAGCTCCTGGATCGCATTGAGCTCCAGATTTGGGCTAAATCTTGAACAAACGTGTCAAAACCCTAAACCAAACCCAAACCAAAAGACAAGCTTACCTGACAAAATCAACGCCCAAAATCGAAAACCCAACGTTCAACGGGCTCTTATATCGCTGTCCAGTGCCGGCACGAGCAGAAGAAGGTGATCGACGGGAAGAATTTCGTCGACGGCGGGCTCGACCTCAATTTTTGCTGAGAAAGAAAAACGGAAATGAAATTCTAAATCATTTAATAAGGGTAATTTCGTAATCTTAGGTGATTAGGTACCTAAGTGTAAAATGTTTAGTCAAATGGGTACCTACCTATAAAATATATCTGACAAGGTACCTAAGTGGCTTTTTAGTTTGTTATTGGGTATTTATATGTAGATTGCCGTTCGACTTACTTTATAAATATTAGTTAAAAAAAAGCTTTTTTAATTGAAAAAGTTGTGATTTCGTTAGAAGCAAAAAAGAAAATATTTGAAGAGGTTATTGAAGAGAAAAATTAACATGTCCCTTCGCAACGACTTCAAGCGCGACTTCCACCTGCTAACGATCGGTCACATAACTTGAACCTAACACCATAAAACGGGTTAGAGGGGTGTCGTTGTGGTTCCGACGACGCCTTCCGATGCTAAAGTCAGACTTCTCCTCAAAAAGGTGATCACAGGTGCTAGGTATAAAAGTGGTTTTTCGTTTTTAGAGTGCGTATGGTTTAAGTGTTACCTTTTATACTGGCCTCCTCACCCCAGTCCGCTCTTTTTGCGAACTTCGCGCGAAGGCGTGGTCTTCCACATCACCCCACGTTCTTTCCCACGTTCCCACGCTCTCGTTTTCTCCTTCTTTCTCTCATTTTCCTCGTGACCTCTTCTTCTTGATATGAAACTGCCCTTCTCGGGGCTTTCCGCTTCTTCTTCGAGAACATCAGTTCTATCTGGCCTCGTCCTCATTACGCCCCGGGTCGATCACTTCGGCCTGCTCTCTCTACGCTCTCAGACTGACCTGCTCGGCTCGCCCATCGGCCATCACGCTTCTGAATCAATCACCTCGGCTAGATCTTTCCACATTACCCGATCGACTTGCTCGGGTGCCCTCTGTTTCCTCTCCTCGGGATCTCTTGAACCATCTACTCAAGGTCACCCCTCCCCTCGGGCCATTTTCTCTCTCGCCCCGGGGTTGCTTTCCTGTTCTCGGATTCCTCCCTTATCCTCGTGCTCGTCCCCTATTCTCACTCATCCTCAAGGTTACCCGCTTTCTTCTCTGTCCCTTTCTTCCCGCTCTCCAACTTGCGATTATTTTACCGTTAGTCAAAAATCCCGAGGGTAACACGAGTTAATGACAATAAATGCATACCCATGAAGAATTCAAACCCGTATGAATTATCAATTGCATCCTTAAATTGTTTGACCTTAGTTCCGTCCAGCTCTATTTCACATATCTTACTTTTATCAACTTCTCTCGCAAACCACATCCACCACATATGATCCGCAGTGATTTAATGTATTAGAGAGTGTGTGAGTATGTATGGCTATCAAATAAAATCAGGCAGGAAAACATTACTTTTAAATTTTACTTCAATTTGGCTATCGATCAATTGGTTCCCTCTGATATCCTGCAGCAGACAGGAGGAAAGGACGATAGTGCAGGTGAATATGCGGAAAGATTGAGCAACGAAGCACATTGTGAACGCAATTCCAGAAAAACCTAAATCTTAATTAAGGGAGAAAAGCTTAACAAATGGGAGATTGAACTGGAGTTCTTGCTTGCTTGCGGGAAAGATTCGGAGAGAATTCTAAAAATAGTTAAGTTTCAAAACTAGAATTACAAAACTAGTTAACTTTTAAAATTTGCGCAAAATTAATCAACTTTTCGGGTCTTTTAGAAATATAGCCCTTGACTCAGTCAATGTTAAAAAATAGACCCGTTGACGTTTCTTTTGGTCAATGGCCTTCATTTTAATTAACCGTTAACCATATTCTTTAAACCCTCGTTAATTAACTACAAATAAATGAAAAAAATAAATATACATACGGACTATTTGTATCTATATAAAAGAGACGAATCCCCATTTAAACGCACAAGAGCACGTAATAATTACTACAACCACCCAGATCGATCCTTCTTCATCGTCTCTAAGAAAAAACAGCCTCATTTTCGTCACTAAGTCGAGCTCGAAGCCTGCGAAACATGTCTGGAAGGAAATACCCAGCTCTGACTCTTTACAGTAAGTTTTTTCGTTTCGAATTACAAATTTTAACTCTCAAAATTACGTGATTGTGTCAAGAGATGATGTTTGGCCATGAGAGTGTCGAATTTCCAGTCGGAAAGGAGAAACTCGTGGTCATGCTTCATGGAACCCGTACATATATCCACAACGACCCCATGCATTAGATCTGGGGCCCCGCGCATAACTTCAAGGGCCCCGCGCACGCTGGTGCCGCGGTGCCGCGCATCAATGTAGGGGGCGCGCACTGGAGCACGGGGCCGCGCGCTAGAGCACGGGACCCGCGCATCAGGTCAGGAGCCCCAGGCGCCAGTGCTGGGGTACCGCGCATCAGCGCATGGGCCGTGCACTAGGGAATGGGTCCTGTGCACTAGGTCATGGGTCCCGCGCACTAGAGCTTGGGTTCCGTGCACTAGGCTTGCTCCCGCGCACTTGAGAGCTGAGGAGCAGTGCACCAGTGCCGCCTGCGACTAGAGCAGGGGTCCTGTGCACTTGAGTAGGGGTCCCGTGCATCAGTGCGTGGGTCCCGAGCTGCATTGCAGGGATCCCACGCTATGTGTTAGGGTTTTCGATAGCTGTTAGGGTTTTGCAAGCTGTTAGGGCTTTAATTATGTCTCGAAATCACATTGGCAAACACACAGCATCCGAAATAACATTTTCGAAAACTAGGGTTTTCGCAAACTAGGTTTCACAAGACGTTATGGTTTTCGCAAGCTGTATTTGGTTTTCGCAAGTAGGGCTGCGGTAATCATGACGATCACTAACATTGTGTTCCAAGTAGAGGGTCAGTGGATAGATGGCAATCAATCTTGGTCGACGAGGAAACATGCACGTTGGATGACGTGAAGGATGAGATTGTGAAGGTTTTGTCGCTACGCAGCGACAATTCCAAACTCACGTTAAGCTATATGCGTAGCGTAGTTTACGATTTCCCACGACCCATCTACATCAAGAATGACTACGGTATACGTGCATACCTTGGTTTTGGTGATCCACAGTCTAGACCCGTGCTCCATGTTGAGGTTGCGTCCTTTGTCAGTACCACACCACCACAAGCTCATCTTAATGTCGAATCAAATTTCAACGTCGGTCTAATAGAGCAGTGCGACGCAAATGAGGAAATCCATCCCGTGGAGGGTTACATGGGCGACACATCTAACTACCATTCTTACCATCTTTCTGAATACGAGGGTTTTCAAGAAGCTCAAACCGGATAGTGCCAGAATCAAAATGAGAATGAAGATGATCCGTTCAAACAACCCGAGGAACATTATGCTTCGGAAAGTGATAACGACGGTGTCATAATCGCAGAGCATAACTCTCTACATGCGGACGACGACACATATGGATTTGGGGTGGTTCAAGCCTATTCGTTGGTCAGGAATTTCGGGACAAGAAGGAAGTCAAGGATGTGATCACTAAAGTCGCCCTTGATGCATGTTTCGAGTTCAAATTGGTCCGGTCAAATAAAACCATGTACGTAGTGAAATGCGCAAGCGAATGATGCACATGGCGAATACGAGTTGCACAGGTTAAGGACTCCCCTTTTTCTCAATACGAACGTACTGCGGCAAGCACACATGCGGGGTGGCCCATCGTCGCCGTAGACATCGGCAAGGAAGTTCGTCAGTTGTATCCCAAGTTCTGTTGGAACATTTCACCGGCCCAAAAGACAATCCGCAACCCAAGTCAATCATGTTGATGATGCAGAACAGGGGAGAAGATGTCTCCTACTACAAGGCATGGAAAGGCAAGCAACTAACGTCGGACGAATTAGTCGGTAACAGGGACGATTGTTACGGTTTACTTATCGCGTAAGTGGATGCATTGAGGCAAGCAAACGTTGACAGCATCACGGATTGGGGATGGACGAAGAAAAGAGGTTCAAATATATTTTCTTAGCATACGGCGCATGCGTTAGAGGATCTGCATACATGAGGAAAGTCGTATCTGTCGATGCAACTTTTCTGAAGGGTAAGTATAAATGAGTTTTTCTCATTGCTACGGTGCAATATGGCGATTACCATCAATACTCGCTCGCATGGGGTCTTGCTGACTCGGAGGAAACCGAATCTTGGACGTGGTTTCTCACTAGATTGAGTCGTTTCTTACCGGCAGTAATGAACTCGTCATTATTTCTGACCAAAACCACGGTATAAAGAATGTCGTTCCGGCTGTGTTTCTGAATTTGCTTCAAAGTTTCTGTGCGTGGCACATTCAACAAAAAACTTGAAGACGAAAACACCGGACAGGAGTGCGTGCCCCATTTTCTGGCGGGTAGCGAATGCCTACACCAAGGCCGAGTGCGATGCACAATACAAAGCTCTGGGTTTAACATTCAAGTCGGTGGGTCGCTATCTTGACGAGATTGCCAATGGAACGGTGGCCGAGGGCATATTGTCCCAAATCGAGATATAACATAATGACGACCAATGGATCGAGGTCGATAAATGCGGCTCTAGGCGCGGATAGAGAACTTCCAATTATAGGATTGTTGGGTTCGATTCACCGATCAACATCAGCTTGGTTCAGTAAGCATCGAAGAGCATACGAAGCTTCTATAGCTGCGAATTCGACGTCGTTTACGCCAAAGGTCGAGTCGATCCTCCGCGAGAATTTTGTTGGGTCGCAAAGATTTCATGTGTCGGAAGTTGGGCGTCTAACATATAACGTATACGGTCACAAGGTGAACGAGGTCGTCGATCTAGGGTTGCGTACATGCAGCTGTAAGATGTTAGACATCGACCGAATTCCTTGCCCACGCGTGATTGCTGCTTATGGTTATGCCAACGTCGATGTGGGTTCATAGTCCACCCTTATTACAGCTTGGAAATGTGAAGTTAGCTTACGACGGTACTATATGGCCAGTGTCCGAATACATTGAAAGAAGTGTTGAAATGCTGCCACCTCCTCGCGAGAGACAACGTGGGCGACCACATAAAAGTAGGTTTCCTTCTTTTGGCGATTTAGCAGGAGGTAAAACCTCTAAATTGAGGGTTTTCTAATGTAATAGAACGTAATTATGAGTGATATGTATTGATTTCTTTTAGATTAACGTAATTATGATTTTATACTGTAATCGTACGTAATTATGAGTGTTATGAATTGTGGGATGAATTATTTTTCGGAGGCATTATAGGACGAATTATATGAAAATAATCGCAGAGGTCCCTTGATTTCACGCACAGGTCCCATGCTCATGCGCAGTGGTCCCGGCTGATGCGCGTTGGATGCACGGGACCCGTGCTTATGCGCGAAGGTCTCTTGATTTGACGCACGGGTCCCATGCGCATGTGCGGGGACCCGTGCTTAATTGCTTGGTTCCCAGCGCATAAGTTTGGTCCCGGCCCCCAGGCATTTTGTAAACCCTAATAATTATAGTCAATGGTCATCCTTTGCAGACAATTACTTTTGAATTATTGGTTGGTCAGTTATTTGTCTGAAACATGTCATCTTTGATTTTGGTGAACATATGCCTTGTCAAATCTGATGTGCTTTTCGATGTGTGAAAAAGCAAGCCACGGGTTTTAAAAAGGAATTCAGTAATTATAATACGTATATAATTTGTACATATTAAAACTTAAAAAAATTAATCATAACGAAAACTTTGTCAAAAAAATTAATCTTGACCAAAAATTACTCTTAAGTCGTTAATGTATAAAAAAAATCACACTATTTGGTTATTGTTTTGAATGTGACGTTGGTGGATTAGTTGGATGTCACAATAATTGAGCAAATTTACTTGAGAATAACTTGCCTTCGTTGGTGACTCCGTTAGGATGTAACAATCGAAAAATCGTATCTAATTATTGCAAATGACCATACTTTTGTGGGCTGTGATATTATATGACGTATTACATTCGTATGGAGGCTCAACCAAAGTTCGAAATTATTTAATCTACTGTAAAATCGCGAAAATAATCGCACGGTCCCCTTACATGAGCTCTGTGGCCCGGGGATCATGATCAGTGAACCCGCGCTAGCTGACATGCGTTGGATGCGTGGGACCCCTGCTACCACGCGAGGGACCCGTGATTTTAAGCACGGGTCCCATGCTCATGTGCCGGGACCCCTGCTTAAGTGCTTGGGCCCGTGCGCATAAGTTTGGTCTCATGCGCATCAGATCGGCCACGTGCGGGAATTATACTTGACTAGTCAGCATTTATTGGTCAATTATTGTCAGTTACTTTTACTGTGATATTGTCAGTTTCATAATAGTAATGTCAAATCTGATGTAGAGTTTCGATGTGAAAAACAACACTGCTTTTTAAATGTTTTTGGTCAAAGTATATATAAATTTCGGTATAATCATAACAGAAAAAAATTTAATCATAACGAAAAAAATCTATAATAACAAAAAAATTTAATCATAACGAAAAAATTCAACATAGAAAAATTCAACACAAAAACTTATATTCAACAATTAAAATACAAACAACACTTAAAACGTGTCCCAATCATTCCTCGCAATAGAGATAGCGAGGAATTTTCGAAAATCCCTCATATGAATTTGTGTAGAGACGTCGTCCTTGTTCACCATCAGCGATATTGCCGGCCGCAACATTGCGACGCCATCTTCTTCACTGAAAATCATATCCAACATTGTACGTATTTTTTTAACACGATAAATACGAACGATAAATAAAACGCAACATTTCATGAAAACTTACGAATTTTGCCTTCTGAAGTCGCGACACCAACCCACTGGCCAGCTCTTGCCCTTGGAGGGAGGGGTTGTATTACCCCTAGCTCCTTGAAATCGCCGGGAGCACGATGAGAATTTGTTGATGTCATCCGCGATATAGCGCAATCGAATTCAGGGGGCACACCGGAGTCGTAAATCGTGAACGATTTCGCTGCGTTATCAACAACGAACAACGCCCATCGGCCATGCGTACGGATAGGGATGGCGGTGTGGGTCGCTATATCTCACGACGTGTTCTTCCAATGTTCACCTTCTCCCCTAGCGTATGGAAGCAATTGCTTGAACACTTTTCCCGCTGCCTTCCCTGTGATGTTAACACCCCTCGCTCATCGACTAGCTTCTTAAAGCTCTGGGGCATGTACGCCACACGGTTCGTGCACAATTTGCTATATCTCTGCATGTGGAGGATCCAGAGATGCATTCCAACGTGCTGCAATAAAATATAGACCGTTATTTTAGATATTCAAGTAAGCGCAAAAATATGTGGTAAAGTAACACGTACCATCTCATCAAGCGGCGTACCAGCAGTGGCAAGATTTTGGAGCCGCTGAGGATCGTGTTGTCAAAGCCGGCCATTGACTTTAGCACCGCGTATCGACTTAAGCGTTAAAATGTTCTTTTCGACGGTGGACCAATATTTCTCTACCTTGAAATTGATATACCGCTCAAACGCCGAAAGCTTTGGAACCTTGACTGCGATCGTCGGCAGGAAATCTGTGTATGGTGTCAGCTTAAACTTCGAAGGCTTTTGCTGCCGCCGCGCCTCTGGGGTCACCTCGACCAGCGCCTCTGGGGTAGCCTCGACCATAACTTTTCCCTTGTCTGCTCGCGTCGACCCTCCACCACGGCCAACGTTGGCAGCGTCGACTCATCCGCCACGGCCGTTGTCCTCCAAGTAGATGGGTCCACCTCACAATAACGCCGCTCTACTCGTCGACTTCATCGTCCCCTTGCGGTGGGACGTAAGAGCTCCAGTCGTACGTTCGGCCCGGACATCCCCATGTGCTCCAATTGGGTGGATCCGGCCTCACAAATTGATCCCACCCAGTTGAACTCGGCTCGGCCATCCCTACGACGCATATTATAAGCTACGCCCGTAAATTAAATCTTAATTAGGGGTAAAGATACTTACCGTCGTAATAGGGTGCCTCGGTATGTGGACTACCAACATCGCAATACGGCGCCTCGGTCTATGGACTACCAAAGTGGGTGGGGGGGCGTCGGTATGTGCGCATGCACCGAAGAAACTTGTCTAGTTGTTCCGCAGCTCTTGCACCCCATGTGCCTCTGATGCCTTCGCCCAACCCTTGCATCGAGTTCCACCGCTTCTCATACGTTTCGGAGCGTCGGTTGTAATCTTGTTGGAATTGCGAAAACTCGTTTTCGAGCTACTCGACCCGACCACTAAGCGCGTCGAAGTCACCGCTAAAAGTGTCGAACCGACACCAAATTCGTCGAACTTCGGTCCACGTAGCGTGAAAATTCGTCGACCTGCTCCGACGATGGATATCCATACCCATGCGATGGTCCTACCTGTGGCAGCGATCTTGGCGGCGTATGGAAGTCGGCTCCATGAATGGACGACGGTACATAGTCAGAGCCCATGCCCCTCTCTTCGTCTTGTCGTGATCTGTTAGAGAGCTGGGGGACGGACTCGGCCTCGTAATTGGCTTCGATTGCTACCGCCTGCCGGCCACGAGGTCCTTCAGTCGCACGACGACCGCACCTAACGTCCACTCTGTCCATCAGTAGGGTCACCACCTCATCGTACACATTGTGTGGCGCACCGACGTTGAAGTCTCTTTCCCGAAAATAGCCTGCCTGCGTCTCTTCTCCGGTCGGCATTAAAAACCCTTGCACAGGGGACCCACGCGCGGCACAGGCAACAGCCACCATAGTCGGACATCCTTTCGAGGCCATGGATTCGTAACCCACCGGCATATACGCGGCCTCGCATGCTCCAAATCCCTAAGTTGAGCGGAGCGCTCAGCGAGGCGTGGTACGCATTCGTACGCTAATATCTGAAGACCGAAGACAAGTAATCGTAGCAAGCACACGAAACCCTAACCTCACAAGATCATTTCAAAGATAAAACCCTAACCTGAAGTGGATGTACGAATTCACTGACCAGCTTACTCTCCTTAACCTCCTTTAGATCTCGTTTCAGCGACCGTATTGCCGCTTTGAAAGCCACGGTTCCCCAAGGGTAACGGTCGAAGGCCTCCGAGTCTTCGACTAAATAAACGATCCAAAAAGGAAGGGAGTTATCCTTCTTGGAACGTCGGGGCAGTAAGACGTACCCCGCAAACAAAAGGTTCGCCAACTTCAACTTCTCGTCGTCGACGCGCACCATATCGTTGGCAGCCAACTCCTCCCACTGCTCAACGTACGACAAGCGAATCGTCTCCGCCGATTGATTGGGGAATGTCGACGCAAAAATTCATCCCTTTGGAACACATCCGGTTCGGCTGCGAACTTCAGCCCCGTGATTAGGCAATACTCCAATTTTGAAAAACGGAGCGGTTTCTTCCCAAGGATCATCCAAAGCTCCTCACGATTGTGAAGCTCCGTCTGTCTCTTGATGAGATACCATAACAGCTGCGCCAACAGATTGAAATCGGCGGCAGCTTCGACGAGCCTGCCGAACGGACTCCATTCCGTAGACACTGCCAGCTCATCCTCATTTAGCCAACCGATGATCTGCTGGCTCACTTCACCGCAGCGTGACGTGATATGTAATCGGTAGTCATGGTCTTCGTTGCCTCCGGCAAGTTGCTTCTTCAATATAACTTAAAAATAAGAAATTGTAAGCTAAATAGATCGAATGAAATATACTTATTATTAGATCTGCTTCCACGCACGGGTCCCCTACCATGCTACACGGGGACCCTGAGCTTACGTGCGGGTCCCTTGTGCTTGCACGCACGGGTCCACAGCGCCCTTAAGCGGGACTCTTCACTATGCTGTGCTGGGGGACCCGTGCGTGCCGCACGGGACCCCTGCTCTTATGTGCGGGACCGAAGCACTGCTGTGCTGGGGACCCGTGCGTGCCAGCGCGGGGACCATCGCAACATAGCATGGGACCCGTGCTTGCTGCGCTGGGGACCCGTGCTATGCTGCGTTGGGGACCCGTGCGTGCCACGCGGGAACCCCTGCTCTTATGTGCGGGACCACAGCACTTGCACGCAGGGTCCGCAACACTAGCAAGCACGGATCCCGTACTATGTAGCACGGGGTCGTAGCGCGCACGGGTCCCCGCGTCTACATCGCCCGGGTCCCCGGCGTAGCATTGCACGGGTCCCCAGCGCAGCAAGCACGGGTCCCATGCTATGTGGATCTCTGAGCTTCAAGCATGGGCCCCTACCATTGCAAGCACGGGTACCATGCGCTTCGAATTAGGGTACCCTGCGGCCTGAAACTAGGGTCCCGTGCGATGTATACGACTGTTCTTCATAAATTAAAAAAATTACCTTCACTGTTTGGGATCTCGCCTGAACTGCCATGGATTCGGAGCTTGAAATTCGACTATGAAGAAGGCTGTGAAGAGAAGAGGGAGAAAGCTTGATCGATTTTTGCAAAGGGCCCGTGAAGTGAAATGGGTGCTTTACTTATTTACTGTTGCTTTTTCACATTCTACAGTAAACCTCTGTGAAAAGCTGTAATTTTCGTTAAGTGTTGTTGATTGCCATTAAAGAAGGGTAAAATAGTCTTTTACGCAGAGTAAGTTAGGACACATTGGTCTTTTATCATTTAGGAGGCTATTTTTTTAACGTTGACTATGTCAAAGGCCATTTTTATAAATTTCCCAACTTTTCTAATTTTAAATATTTTTTTTCTCTATTGACCGTCAAATTTTAAAATTCTAAATCTTCACCATTATTATCTCACATTAGCATATAAATTAGCAATAATTATATTTTAATCCCGAAATTCAATTTAAAAAATTTTAAGCCCTCAGAATATGTAAACCTAGGTAGGTGTATTTAAATGTTTCCAGTTCCCAATGTGAAATTGCGGTTTCTATTGAACCAAAATCTCGCGTCAATTGAGCTGTGGTAACACCGTTTCGATTATTATTTGGAATCGGTTGGAGCCGGTGTCGGTTTCGAACACAAACCATTAATTTTGATTTTTTTTATGAACATTGATTATTTTTCCATTTCTAATTGAAAAATAAATTTGAATTTCTTTAATATTGTAAAAAATTATATTTCAAACATAGAAAATTGAGGAAAATTCGAGAGTGATAGGATATAGATTAGAGAGGAAAAAGTGTGAAAAATCAAAATAAGTCCCTGTGAGGACCCTAGTTTTCTTATTAATTTTAGTGGCGGAAAACCCATTTTACAAAAACTTTTTATTAAAATTAAATATATTACAAACCACACACAGTTTTCAAACGTCATACCTTACAAAGGCTGTAGTCCCAAATTATTATAACACACAATATTCTAAAGTCTTTCCACAGGTCTTCATCCATGTGTCGTCTCGCCCTCAGGAGTCCGTGGAGCACCGCCACCAGCCGCCTTAGTCCTGACGTGTCTCAACGTCGAACTCGATCGTACATACAAACGTAAACACTGAGCTCCTTGCTCAGTAGATGAAATTATGCGTGATGCAAGTGTACACTCAATCCCATTTCCAATTCTCACTTTTCATGCACACTCTTTCTTTCCCACACTTAATTCTCATTCCACAAATCAGGGCCCTAGGTTAGACTCGACACCTCGTGCACGCATAACGGTCACGGTAGTCTACACTGATAGCGTTTAGACTTTCACGCTACTGCCCTATCAGGTCGCTCCTTCAGCGGTAATAATATAAAAGACGGTTTTCCACCCCCGAACGTTCATGCCGGGTAGATAGATCGTTTAGGCCTATCTGCCGTCAGGTGTCATATTGAGTACTAACCTCGACACAACCACAAGTCAACAATTACAACATCACAATCTAGAATCTACCCCCGGTCATCAAAGCGCTACGGTCTCCAATACGGTATACACATTCCCAACAGTTCTTCACCGTTCCACACGGTTTGAACATTCCTCACATGACATGAAATGCAGATGACACGACTATGCATGGTGTATGTCCTTTACGTTCTTTATTAAAAGCACATTAACCCAAAATTTAGTCATGTTGATCACATAATGCACGTAAACGTTCACGGTATTGAAGGTGATATTTCCACCCTCAGAAGCACACAACAATGTTCACATAAAATTCACATAAATGTTTACGTGTCGTATATGAGAATTTCACCTACTTGATGTTACTTAATATTTGCTTAGCACCTTGTAAATTCCCTACTGTTCTGACCTTTAGATATGAAAATATTATTATTTCAGTGTAATTACCATGTGTAGAAATTGTCGAACTAAAAATATCAAAAATCGCTAAGTTGAGAAAATCTAAATTTTAAAATTAGTGCTTTCGAAATTTAGTCTAAGTACTGAAAATCTCGTTCGAAAATAGTTGTTTTCGAAATTCCGTTTCGAAAATCTGCTTTGAAATTGATAAGCTTCGAATTTTGTTTCGAAATTAGTTTATATAAAAAAATTGACTAAGTTTCGAAAATTGACTATGTATCGAAAATAATGTTTCGAGATTTATTTTTCGAAAACCTATGTTACGAAAATCTCAAGGTTTCGAAAATTAGATGTTGCGAAAAATTTCCTTGTTTCGAAAATTATTTTCGAAAGACATTGTTGCGAAAATCTCAAGATTTCGAATATAATTTCGAAAGATTTAGCTTTGAGGTGTAGCAGTTGCGAAAAATTCACTGTAGCAGTTGCGAAAATTGTACTGTAGCATTTGTGAAACTGTTACTGTTCATTTCTAAAATAATTTTTCGATAAAAATTTTCGAAATTCTGTTCATACGAGAATTATTTTCGAAACTTTTTGCAAAACATCACACCCGAAAATAGTTTCGAAATTTTCATTCGAAAATCTCATAAACACTATTCATTCGAAAATCATTGTTTCGAAAAACAAACTTTTCACTTAAAAATTCCAATTCGATCAAAATACTTCTTTTTCAAGAACAACATGAACTTTTAAATCTTCAGACATCCCAAAATTCATTATATGTTTCAAAAATCTATCTTTCGAAAATCTGAAACTTAATTTCGAAAATAAAAACTACAATGTATAAAACGCGATGTTATCTCTAAATCATCATACTTAAAATCGAAAATCATAACTTAGATTCATACCTTTCGAAGGTCAAAGTTAGCAAGTTTTCGATCTCTCTCCTCTCTCTCTCTCTCTCTCTCTCTAATTTTTTTTCTTCTCTCTCAAATAATTTTGTGTATTGTGATGAAGTAGTAGTCCATTCCTATCTTTAAGTTTGTGCATTTTATTAATTAAGGTTCCTCCCACTTGACATATTAATTTATAATTATTATTTATACCATAAATTACTACTAGTTATAAATTACATAATTAGGCCCATAAACGTTCATTACAACTATAATTTACGAATTTAACTTACTTACTAAATTTGGGGTATTACAGTCCCCAAATATTTACACGCAAAAAAAAAATAAATATAAAACAATCACATGATCGTTGAGTTAGAAATAATAAACGAACAAATTCTCCACATATAATAAAATATATGTAGGAATTTAAAAAAAAAACAATAGTTATAAACAACAGTTCGATTTTGATTTGAATCGAATCGTTGTCCGTCTGTTCGTTTCTAATATTTTAAACCGAATAAATAAGTCCACGCATATGCAGTAATTAGCCGAACCAAAAATGAAATTGAATTTGACATGTGAATATGGATGAAGAAGCTTGAAATGCTCAATTTCCTACATATAATACAATATTATGATTCTCAGACTAATAATATTAGATATGTATAGGGATAAAAACTTACTAAACGAAATTGGGTTAAAAATAAAGTTATTAATAATTTATAGGCTAATGTAAGATAATAGTAATGACAAATTGTAATCTTAGATAATATTATTGTGGTGAAAAGAGAAAATAACAATAAAAAATTGATTAGTTTGTATTAGTTTTAAAAAGTAAACTAGTTTTGCAATTGTACTTTTAAAACATCTATTTTTGCAATTCTATAGAAAGATTAGGTTTTCAATTTATTTTTCTTTTCGTACACAATTATATATCTCTCTAGGGTTTCTCTCACTTGAAATCTCTCCGGCAAGCCGCAAAAAAAAAGAGGGTTTTGGGGAGATCTTTTGTTTTCTTCTCTTCATTTTTCAGTTTTTTTTTTTTTTCTCGTTTTTCTTTCAATAAGGCACGACAAGCTCCACCTCTGCTCGGCCATATCTGCCAGTCGCGCCGGCTTCCGCCGCCCCGACCTCCTCCACCTCCATCTACGGCTCAGGGTAGGGGTGCTAGACCACCCACCTCCTCGCCATGCCTCCTCTGCGGCTCGATCTACTGGCGCCACGCCTCCTCCGCGCCTCGATCTACCGGTCCACCCTATCTTCCGCTCAGCCCTTCTGGGTCGTGGCGTTTTCTCCTCGGGGGAGTTTTCTCCTTTTTGGAGTTTTCTCCCCTTTGTAGGAGTTTTTCTTCCCCTTTATGGGAGCTTCGTCCCCTCGTGGGAGCGTATCCCCCTCCCCTCGTGGGAGTGTGTTACGTAGTTGACTGTGATTGACCGTTGACCATGGTCAACGGAGCTCGGAGGGCGACCAGTCAAACCCGACGAACGAGACCCGTCGGGATGGTGCGATAGAAATTAAAGGGAGATGAAAAATGACAGAGCATTAAGACTCGGAGGTGGCCTATCGAGCGGGACGCTCGAAGGACCGACGAGGTATGCGGTACGGGACGTATGTCAAGTTGGGACTCTAACGTGCTTGTTTTGTAGGTTGGCAAAACAGGGCGCGGACAGCGGTGCATGCACGCGGCTTAGGTGATGAGACGCGGGGCATCCAGCTGAGGACGTGCCTTGGCCAAAATAGACGCATGGGTGATGTGCGCAATCGGCTTCGCTGCTAAGCCACACAAGGGCGTGCGCCAGCAGAGGCAGGCAGCAAAAGGCACGCGACGTGGGGCGAAGCTGGGGGAGCCGAGTCGAAATTGGGCGAGACATGGTGTCGGGACGACATGGCGCAGTCGGCTCGGATAAGGGCAACGACACAGACTAAAAGACAAGGCGGGACAATGGCATGCGCATGGCTTAGGCAAGACCCACATGGCATGTGCATGGCTTGGGCAAGATCTAGATCTGATCTAGATCTAAACACATGCAAGACACCTTGGCAGCACATGGGGGGGAATTGGGGGGTCTTGGCCAAGCACTATTAAATAGGCTCCAAGCCAAGCCACTCAAGATTTGACGAAAAGGAGAAGAGCACGAAAATAAAAAGGTTATGAGAGCCTTGAGCAAAAATAGCCCGCCATAAAGTGTCCCTTGAGTCTTGATGTTTTCTGTCGAGTTGTCCTAGTTAAGTAAGTAGCTCTTGTTGAGTGAGCTTAACGTGTAAAATACGGGTGGTTTGAACAAGTTAAATCGAGTGAGCTGGGTGAGGGCGAGCGGATCAAGCTTGTACTCGTATTTTACCAAAACAAGGTTTTTACCAAGTCGAGTTTATGACTTGGGTTTTCCCTTAAATCTGTGTCGTGGTTGTTCTCGGCTTTTGGTGTGAGTTCGGTTCAACAAACACAACGAACGCTTCGAATCAACGTAAATTGGTGTAATCGAGAAGAAACGTATTCCAGGCGCAATCTGCATTCCGCATTATCGCTGAGTTGGGCTGAGCGTCTGGCCGGGCGTAGACGCAAGCAAGGCCACGACGTTGCCATCACACTTGGGCTTAAATTGCGAAAAATTTTCTAAGTCCCAGAGGTGTGACAGTGTATTTCCTCCCCTAGTGGGAGTGTCCCTTCGGGATTTCTTTTTCCCTTTTTGGGTTTGTGAACGGACATCTGTGCTAGCACAGGTCTTTACGCAATAGAAATGGTCAAATTTGCTGCATCTTTTTTTATTGTTGCTCTATTGTAATTTTGTGTCCATTTGGATGAATGAAATGAAATCCAACGTTAAAAAAAAAATTATTTTTCTTTTCATTTGCGGTGTTGCTTGCTGCAGTGCAGCAGGTGTCTGAGATCCGAAAGTGAGAGGTGGTGACGTGAGGACTTCTGAGGTCAGATAATAAACTATATAATAGTCTGGGCTGGGCTGTTCAAATATTTAAAACTATATAATAAACTATATAATAGTCTGAGCTGGACCGTTCACTTTATTAAGTATTGCCTAATTAATTTCGAGGATGCGCGTTTGGTTTCATGTCGATTATTGGTTGATCGAGGTTTGGGAGTTATAGAGACCGAATTATAATAAGGACTGTTGGTCCCGATTAGCACCAACAATACGACTTCGGACGGATTAAACACGCCGAAAGATCGAGATTTAGGTTCGGGGCGTGTGGGGCTTGGTGGTGTTCTTGAGGAGACTCTCTCACTCTAAAATTGTTTTTTTGATCTTCACACACAAGCACACCTAACTATGTGTTAGGGTTTTCCTATTTATACCACAAGTTGGTATATAATAGGTGGGCCTCTTGTGAAGGCCCATTACATGAATAACTAAGAACTAACCCAATTAAGAGCTAGCCCAAAGTTTAATAAAGCAAACCAACAAAGATAATGCAATGAAATTGAACACTACAAAATATTTCATAACAATCTCCCCCTTAGTGTTCAATCTTCAGTTCAGCGCGGGATATCTTTGTTGGGCATATTGAAGATCTCGATTCCTAGCAAAACTCCCCTACAAGGGATATCTCCTCTTCTTGCGGAGGCATTGATGGCTCGGCTAGGACTCACTTGTTAAGATTCTCCAATCTTCTTCTTCTTGGCCCCGGATTTTGTCGTCTTCGAATGGAAGTTGTCTGGTTCGGCCACGAAGTTGTCTCGTCTGGCTCCAGAAGAAGGTGGACGTGGGGCGCGTAAAAAAATGTGCCAAGGCTCTATTGAAATGTGACTTTCAAGAGTAGGGAGCCCGGTCTTCAGAGTGGTCAGCGCAGTAGTGGCGGAATGTGGTGGATGAGATGTGCCATGGCTCCTTCGAGTGTTCCATTATGAACATAATAGCTTGACACATAAGAATGTGCGCGGAGGTAGTGGAAGCCTCCGGCGGGGCGTAGTTGGTGGAGGTGGTGGAGTAGGTGTTGTGAGAGGTGGCATAGGTGGTGTGAGCGGAGGTGGATGATGGTTGCTGCTGATCCTACTGTACGATCTTCAACTCAGTTCTTCTCCTTTACTCCCCCTTGAGATGATCTCCGTCTTTGGGATCGTCACGTCGTCCGTGAGACGAGTCTGCCTCTGGCGTTGATGGTGATGATGATGGTGTGGTGTGGTGTTGAGTGAGGCAATCAAGTGGGATTCTCAGGAGTAGCAGCATTTGGCTTTCCTTCAAGTTCATTTCGAAACTTGGAAGAGGCGGAGCAGCATGTGGTGGCGTGAGCGTAGGCGTGGTGGAGTGGTGTCGGTGATGGGACCTTTTCCTTCATAGATCCTCGTTGAGCGCGGCATGGAATGTGTAAGTTCCTCGCTGATTGCTATGAGTCGGGGCTCCATCACGAACGGGGTAACTAACCAGACGGGGGTCACAAAGACGCTCTGTCGTCATAACATCGAAACACGTGTCCGATGTGCCGCCTGTTTGCACAGGACAGAAAGAACCGAAGAGCCACAAAGGCTTTCAGTTCGCATCACGGACGATGAGACAAGCTCGTATCCGTGGCCCATCGACAGTTGTGGTGAGGGTGGCTGTCGTGGGTCTTCCGCTCTCGGTCACAAAGACGTCATCAAGCGTTCGGGCAAGTTCACGAAGAACCTGCGGTGCGAAAAGAGTGTTTGTGTCCTAGAAATTGGAAAATTTCGGTGGGTGAGGACACTAGACTCGACGTGGGTGGAAGAGGTGCAGTGAGAGGCGGGGCACTGCATGTTCAACATCAACCGTCTCCAAGTGGGCGGTGATGGCTAACGTGGTTCCTCTTGTGCGAATGAAACAGCTATCTGCGAAAGGATAGCTGAGTGGTTGGGAGGGTTAATTGCGCGGTTGGACCAGATGCCGCGACTTCTACTCGGGAAACGAGCGAGTCGTCTCCTGTACCTATGGGCGAGGTCCGGGTTGTGGTGAGATATGACAGAGGAGTGCGATCATGTCGTCGTTTGTTCGCAACTCCTGCAAGCGACTTACGTCATCCTCCCGAGATCGTTGATTGGATCTTTGCGTGGAGGAGGATGTCGCGCGACCTAGACCTAGACTAGAGAGGCTAGGGTAGGCTCGTTCCTGGGTTTAGGATCAGGGGGTTTCACTAATCCATGGGAACTATGGTGGCGTGGCGTGATCGCGTTGAAAGGCGACCACGAGTGATGTCGACGAGGGTGGCCCAAACTGTTGATCAGACACTTCTGAGACTCGTCAGGTGGTGGTGGTGGTGAGGGCGTAAAGAGGATCACGGTGGCTTAGGACGTCTCCATGTAGCGCACCATGGTGGAATGGATGGCAGTGGGTGGACGGTGGAGTCTGGAACATGAGATCCACATCGTCTAAGCATCGAGATTGGATGGCGCGCCCACTGATGGTTGTTGATCTCTTGTCAACCCTTCTTTGTAGGTCCGGGTTCTGCACGGATTTGTACAGAAGTCATGATGGTTGCTCGCTTCTCTGACATCCCTTCATGCACGTGGAGCAACCCGTGTAACGTGCATGATGGGGTTGGTTGCTCGCAGTGCATACCGGTCATGAATGTGGAGCAACCCATGTACCATTCATGCCGGGGAGTGGTTGCTCACGTTGTGTACCAGTCATGTATGTGGAGCAACCCGGGTACCATACATGCTGGGGTATGTGAAATTGGCATTTGGAAATTCCGCTCCGAAAAGTTTGGGGGTGACCTAAACTTTTTCTATAATGTGCCAATACCGTCCTAGGTCGATTGTTGGGTACGGTGATCGTTGCCGCGCGTTTTGGATTTGCCTTCAAAAATTTCACAAAAACGTCGTCTATACCGAAAATTTTGGCCCAGAAAAATTTTATTTCGGAAAATTTTAAAAGTTTAAAATAGACAAAGTCCAATGGCCTTAGAAAATTTTTCTCTATCCAATGATATAATTCTTCCTTAGGCTTAAAAAAATATTTCAACCCTTAACCTTATTTAATCCGAGGGGGGCCAGAAATTTTGGTGGTCAAAAACGTTTAAGTGCAATTTTTAAAGAGTGATTTTTGCAAGATTTGAAGCTAAAAATCGAGTTTGGATCAAGTTTAAGGTTGGGTGCAAATTTCTCGGGGGGTGCGAAAAAATGGTGTGAAAATGTGCGAAAGATGTTGTCCCGAGAAATTTCGTTGTGAGAGTGAGTCGCGAAAATAAGGAAATTTCGCATTCAAGGAAATTTTCGCATGTACTGTTAAAGTTTCGCATATCAAGAAGATTTCGCATTCAGAGTACAATTTCGCATGTATAAAAATTTTCGCTAGTTAAGAAATTTCGCAGTTGTGCAAATTTTTCGCATGTATTCCAAAAATTTCGCGGTGAAAATTTGTTCTAAAAACGGTATTAAATTTTCGCAGGTAGAAAGAGTTTTCAAGTAGCAAAATTTCGCAAGTTTTGAATTTTCTCAAGTGATATGGAAGTGAAGTGATGATGCGAAATAGTGAGGATGCGAAAAAGTGAAGTTGAAATTTTTTGGATCACTGTAGCTGCGAAAAATTTTGAAGATGCGAAATATGTATGATGAAGTGAAGTGTATGAAAATTTCGCGGGGCTTCACATGCTGTAGCAGCGAAATTTCTCGGAAAAATTTCTCTCGCCTGCGAAATTTCTCGGCCTGTAGATGCGAAAATTTCTCGGGCAGCGAAAGTTTCTCGGCCTGCGAAATTTTCTCGGCTAAGAATTTTCTCGGGTAAGAAAATTTCTCGGCCAAGAACACAGATTACTGTTCCATAGCTGCGCGACTTTTTCCAGAAAAATGGCTCGTTTTCGCTCAAATCTCACTCAAAATCGACGAAACTTGTTCCAAAACATCAGAAAAACATTCCTAAACACATAATCAACCTTTGGGATGTCTAAAAACAACAAAACGAGTTCGATCGAAAAACCAAAAACTGAAAGTGACGAAAATAATTTTTCATGCAATTTTTCACTCAAATCTCGCTCAAAACAAGCAAATCCGGTCGCGTTGGGCTCTGATACCAATTGTTGGTCCCGAGATTACACCAACAATACGACTTCGGACGGATTAAACACGCCTAAGATCGAGATTTAAGAACGGGGCGTGTGGGGCTTGGTGGTGTTCTTGAGGAGACTCTCTCACTCTAAAATTGTTTAGTTTCTTAACACACAAGCACACCTAACTATGTGTTAGGGTTTTTCTATTTATACCACAAGTTGGTATATAATAGGTGGGCCTCTTGTGAAGGCCCATTACATGAATAACTAAGAACTAACCCAATTAAGAGCTAGCCCAAAGTTTAATAAAGCAAACCAACAAAGATAATGCAATGAAATTGAACACTACAAAATATTTCCTAATAAAGGACGATTATGTTTCAGGCCCTTGTAAATTTTAAATTAAGTGATCAGGCCCTTGTCAGATTTTATTTAGTTTTAAGGACCTTCTTTTTGAAAAATTTAAAGGTAAAGACCCAAACTATGCTTTGACTTAAATACCCTTAATAAACCGTTCAGTAAAGTGGTATTCGACAGCAGTTGTATGTTACAGATATGCGACGACTTGGTACTGTGATAACCATAAACGGTACTTTAAAATGATAATATGTTACTTTTCGATAGTAAAATGTTTTTAACAGATTTATATTTATTCGGCTAATCGAAACCCAGTTTTCACAATGAATCGAGCACAATCGACTGCCCCATCCACCAATCAATTTCGACGTGTGACGTAGGATTTATTCTGATATTGATGAAGTACGATGTAAGAATTTTGATGAATTTTTATATGGTTTCAAAATTCGAGAAGAAACTGGCCAAATCGAACTAGATTTTCGTAGCAATTGCACCTAATATTTGTGTATTCGAGGTACCCATCGTTTGGGCGTTTCATAGGCTGTGTGAATTTTGAAACAATCGTCACCTCATCAGTTTTAAAACGTACATTGTGTGAAGCTGTTCGTATAGAAGGCATCGATGCATCTGGAATAAATGTTACTATTTTATGCATTCTTGTTACTGATTTACGTCTTCTAGTTATAAGTGTACCAAACGTTACTTTTATACTCATAAATTATATTTTTGTCCGATCAAGTGTAATATTTTGACTTCGTTTTGTTTATAATAATTATAGATGTGGTATTTATTGTCCACCATATGATACTAGAAACAAAGTGGATCATGGTACAAATGGTAACTCATAATCGAATTGGTCGTCGATTAATTGGTATATTATGACCTAATCTGTTTTTCCAAAGTATTGATGTGGTTTTTTTTAACGGACCTGTTTTGATAATTTTTTGCATCAAACTGTTACTACATGAAATAGATGCGTTACTTGGATTGTCTAAAATGGTATATTATGACGTTTTTTTGTTTTAAGTATTGATGTGGTATTTTATTTTTCTTAGCAGAACTGTTACGATAATTTGGGGCATTTAATTGTTACTACCTGAAAGGTTACTTGGAATACCCGAAGTGGTATATCCTGATCTTCTTTTGTTTTTCATAAGTATTTATATGGTATTTTTTAGCAGGATGTTTCGATAATTTGGCATGGAACTGTTACTACGTGGAATCGAACCGTTACTTTTATTATCTGAAGTGTTATATTACGGCCTACTTTTGTTTTTCATAAGTATTGATGTGGTATGTTTTTTAGCAGACCTGTTCGATTTATTTGACGTGAAACTGTTACTAAATAAAATAGAAGCGTTACTTGTTTTATCGAAAGTGATACTAAAAGTATCGATGTAGTATTTTTTAACAGACCTTTTTCGTTAATTTTTGGCATTGAATTGTTACTAACTGAAATTGAAGTGTTACTTGGTATATCTGAAGTGGTATATTATGTCCTGCTACTGTTTTTCATAAGTATTGATATGGTATTTTTTTTAGCAGAACTGTTTCGATTTGGGCGGGATATTGGTTTCGGACGGGTTTGGATGGATTTACTATACTTGCTAAATTTTGGGCGGGATTTGTGGATTGATTGTGTTAATTGGGCGGGATATTGGTTTTGGATGGGTTTGGATGGATTTACTATACTTGCTAAATTTTGGGCGGGATTTGTGGATTAATTGGGTTAATTGGGCGGGAGGTATGCCACGTTGGGATTTTGGGCGGGATTGCTAGATTTTTTTTTTGGTAGAATGAAATTCATTTACCACTCCCTCAATTGTACATATTGGACAGCCAATCACCTAAGAACAGATATAAAAGAATATATCAGAGTTAGCTACTCGTTTCTTTCCAGTAAAATTAGCTATTCTCCATTTCATCTCGCCTCTGATCGCATGAAAAATTTGTTCAGCCGTACTCCATCCATCAGCATTATGAACCCTTCTATTCCTTTCCTTCCAGATATAGTATAGCATGGCTATCATGCATGCCAACTGAATTCTGCTTTGAACACCACGCTTGCCCCCCTTGTCCTTAAGCCACGAGCTCAGTTCCTCAAAAGTCTGAACAGCTTCATCCATATGTAACCATTTGAATGTATATTGCATTAATCCCTGGCTGTAGGTGCATGCTACAAACAGATGATCTATAGAGTCCTCTGCTTCGCCACACAATCGACATCTTGTGTTGTCAATGGCAATCCCCCAGCTGCGCATCCTCTCAAAGGTTAAGAGCCTCTTTTGAGTTAGTAACCAAGCAAAGAATGAATGTTTAGGTAGGTTGAAACAATTCCATACAGCATTGCAAAGTTGGAATGGATCTGTTTCACCTTTCAGCCACTTATACCCAGATTTGACAGAATATTACCCATTGGCAGAATGCAGCCATTTCCTCCCCTGATATCCCATCCTGAATCTCTCTTTAAGTCTATGGATCTTCTTCCAATGCCAACAAGAGTCACTCGCCGGTTTATAATCCCAAAAGCTGGTGCCTTTCAGATAAATCACATTTATCCACTTGATCCAAAGAGAATCTGCTTCCATAGTTAATGTCCCATATCTGCTTACCATTTAGAGCCATGTTCCACGTTGCACAATCCCTTATATTGAGTCCCCCTCTGCTCCGCGGAAGACAGACCTTCTCCCAGCCAATTAAGGCAATGGTTCTGGTTTGTCCCCTGTTTCCCCACAAGAAATCTCTGCATCTTCTATCAATTTCCTTGGTAACTGATTTAGGGAGTAGAAATACCGATCCCCAGTACCCATGGGTAGCTAATAGGACAGCATTTATCAGGCATAATCTGCCAGCGTACGACAAGTTCCTTGAAGCCCAGCATTTCAGTCGAGCAGTGATCTTTTCTATTAACACTTGGCACGAGTGACTGGTCCATTTAGTGGCTGAAATAGGTACACCTAGGTATCTCATGGGAAGAGTCCCTATCTGGAATCCAGTGATTATTCCAATCTGTTCTGCCACTTCCTTTTTAACACCAGCACTAAACACATTAGACTTCATCTGATTTGCTGCCAACCCTGAAGCCCCCTGAAACTGATCCAACACCTCTTTTATCACAGCCACAGTTTCAGGTTTCCCTTTGCAAAATATCATTAGGTCATCTGCAAAACAGAGATTAACCAATCTGATTTTCTGGCATAATGGGTGATATCTGAACCTAGGATCCTTCGTAGCAAGCTGTAACTTCCTTGTTAGATACTCCATAGACAGCACAAATAGCAGAGGCGACATGGGGTCTCCCTGCCTTAGACCCCGTGCTCCTTTAAAGCATCCCACTTGAGCCCCATGGAATGATATAGTATAGGAAACGGATGTTACACATTCCATTATCCAGTTGATAAATTTCAGTGGAAATCTTAGGAGAGACAACCAATCCTTCAAGAGAGAATTCCCAATCTAAGGTATCATACGCTTTCTTAATGTCAACTTTCATGAGCACCCTCGCAGAGGCATTCTTCCTCCCATACAACCGAATTAAATCTTGACACAGAAGTATATTATGTACAATTGATCTACCTTTTACGAAGGCACTCTGATTGGCATGGATGATTTTTGGCAGCAAGGGCTTCATTCTTGAGCAGAGCATCTTAGATATGCATTTGTATAGGGTGTTGCAACATGATATGGGTCGGAAATCATGAGCTGAGGCAGGGCTGGCTGTTTTGGGTATGAGACACAGGGCTGTTTTATTGAGTAGAGGCAGCATCTTCCCTGTCTCAAAAAACTCCATCACTGCATCTGTGATCTGTTCACCCACCACCTTCCATGCTCGTGTGAAGAAACCACTCCCATAGCCGTCTGGTCCGGGGGCAGATTCAACATGAATGGATTTCATTGTTTCCCATACCTCCTTCCTCTCAAATGGCACTGTAAGTTGTAGTTGATCTTGCAGTGAGAGAGTAGCCCCCTCTGCAGCAACCAGTTTCTCAGTCCTGTGATTCCCAGGAGACCTTTTTCCCAGCAGCTCTTTGAAATAGCAAATGAAATGCTTCTGTATCTCCTCACCATCCGTAAGGACCCGGCCATCAGAATCCTTAATGGATATTATTCTATTGGTATATGCCCTCTGTTTGATTACAGCATGAAAGTATGCTGAGTTCTGATCCCCTTCCCTCATCCATCTGGTTTTGGCTTTCTGTCTAAGAAACTTATCATTTGCTATGCTTAGAAAAGTGTACTCTTTTCTAATCTCTTCCTCCTTTACTATCAGAGCCGGATTCATTGGATCTGCATGTAAATCATTCTGGCATATCTCAAGCTGTGATTGCACCATCTCAGTTCTCTTTTCAATATTGGCAAATTGATCTCTGTTAAGAGCTTTTAGGGGATTCTGCAGCTGCTTCAGTTTAAAGCAGACATTCCTCATGGGAGCCCCTACTGCTTGTGTCCCAGATCTCATCAACTATCCCAATGAATGATGGAGCTAAACTCCACATGTTAAAGAATTTAAAAGCTCTCCTAGGATTTGGTTCATAAACAGCACTTCTCAATATGAGGGGAGTATGGTCTGATGTGTTTTCATTACGGTACTCAACAGAGTAGTCAAAGAATTTTTGTGATCCATGCCGGGTTAGCAAAAGCCCAATCAATCCTGCTCCATATCCTCTTGTCATGCCTCTGTTTGTTAGTCCAGGTAAAGTGACATCCAGATCTTCTGATTTCCTCAAGTTGGCAATCTTGAAGGCACTCACAGAAGTCTGTGAATTCATTAGAATTGATGCTTGTCCCTCCCAGCCTGTCCCCAAATCCCTTGATGTTGTTAAAGTCCCCCCATATCATCCAAGGGTCTGTCATGGAGTGTCCAATCTGCCTAAGGATCTGCCATAAGGTCCCTCGGCCTGCTGGGTCATTATGACCATACACACAAGAGAGAAAGGTGATAAACTTGTCCCCTTGCATGACTCTGAAGTGTAGATGTTGATCAGAGTGGGACTCTAGCTTTAGATTTACCCCTCCTCTCCACGCAACCACAATTCTCCCATTAGGATGGTCACTAAGGTTGTGATTCACATCCCATCCTCTGAATATTTTGCTCATAACACCCGTCACTTGTTCCTGCTTTAGCTTTGTCTCAAGTAAACATATGATACTAATTCTATACTTATTGCAAAAGAGAGCAATCTCTCTCTGCTTTGCCGGGCCATTTAGGCCCCTAACGTTCCACGAAGCCCACCTATCCATGACTTAAGTCATGGACCCTTTGCTTGGAAGGGTTAGTAGAGGTTTCATTCCCATTACCATCAGCCTCCATCTGTATCAGATCGGCCCATGCTTCCCTCCCTCTGCCCAAACTGGCTTTGGGTTGGATTTCATTGCCTAAGTTAACATTACCTCTCCCGCTCTTGTGTATGTGTTTAGTACCCCCCCCATATGAGATCAGCTCCGTGGTCTCTCTGTTCTCTGATGGACACACAGAGTTACAAGTTTTAGCAACTGCTGGATCAGCTGCCACATGTACCTCAGCCACTGGAGGTGCTTTTGTGTCTGGTCCCTTTAATTGCTGCCACACCTGTTTGACCCCTTGTTTACAGACACTCGTCTCATGCCCATATTTCATGCATTTCTGGCATTGCGTTGGCTTCCATTCATAGGTGATTGACTGTTCTACAAGCTGCCCCTTTTCATTTAGAAACTGGATTGAATCTACTAGCGGCTCTGTGAGGTTAACTTCCACCAAGACCCTTGCAAAGTGGATCCTCTCCTTGTTCCTAGTGAAATCATCCGTCATAATTGGTTTGCCAATCAGGCTAGCCAGTTTACTCAGCGTTTTTGTGCCCCAATATTTCAGGTCCAGTTGAGGCATGTGTATCCAAATTGGAACACTGTTAACTCCAACTTTGCTCAATTGAGTATCCTCAGTCCATGGCGTGAGAACAACAGGCTTCTTATCAAAGTGGATAATCTCTGTCTGCAAAATCTTGTCTCGTTGCTCAACACTACCAAATCTGGCCAGAAACAGCCCCTGCCTCACCTGCCAGACATTCATCAGCCCCATACTGTTCCATTTCCGCTTCAGAAAGCCTGCCATGACTCCGTAAGGCGGGTTCGCGCCGAGCACATAGCACATAATGGATGAATTCCAATGCTCAATTTCCTCTCTGATCTCCTCAGAGTCTACCGATCCAATCTTCTGACCACACTCAGACATCGGTTCAACAAACTCCAATCTGTTGTCCTGTTTCTGAATCAGACTGGGGTTAAATTTCAGCCAAGGATTACATCCACTATGTTTGTCTGCTTTCCGCTGAGTCATGCGACCAATCGATTCCTCGATTGTAGGCCACTCCACCTCCGAAATTATGTTTGCTAGGGTTGGGGATTGGTGATTACTTTCAGTCGCCACCAATGAAACAGTACTCGGTTTGGCTCCTGTAACTTTGCTCAGGTTCAATTTCTCAGGAGATCGATCTCTGCTCCGATCATTGCTTGACTGCCCGATAGTGTGAGGCGGCGTCTCCACCGAGGCCGACGCCGTCTGCTTCTTCGCCGGATTTCTCTTTTTCGCCATCGCCGAAGAGAGAAAGCGCGGGAAAGATCAATTTTTTTGTGTTAGTTGGAACCTTGGGGATTGCTAGATTAGTGCAAAAGTGTTACTAATAACTATTTAACTGTTACGCATTAGTTAAATATGTTACTAAACGTTCTTTACGTGTTACAAATTGTTGTAACTATCGCACCAAGGTTTAGCTTATGTGTTTATGGAGATTAAGGTTTAAGGTTTCAGGGTTGCCCTTAAGGTTTCAGGATTTACGACATATAAACTGATATTTGTGGTTTAATTTTGAATTTTGATGGTATTCGTGCTGACTATGTGATGTTTCAATGAACAAAGTAATAGTCTATGTTTTGAATAACTATTGACCTCGAACATTCACTATCCACCTCAATTGAACAATGTAGCTTTTAAAGGAATTTGGTTTGATAAATGCATCGGATCATACATTTACAAGATATTAATCTTGCAAATCTCGAACAATGTGGATTTATGAACGAAATTAATCGAGTTAGTAATGTGGTACTGCAAACCTATTATGTGGTATCATTATAAGTAAAAGTGTTGTTCAGTAGGTCTGTATTGTTATTTTCTAGCGAATATGTAGTATTACATGCGGACAATCTGTTACTGTTAACGTTAATGAACCATCCTGTTAATATTCCTTAACAAATAACTTCCAGAAAGTATCAAATACAGATTTACGACATATAAAATGATATTTGTGGATTTTGAACTTTGAACACGTTTGCGTTGGAATTCATAACGATTATGTCTCATTAAATGAGATACTAGTATGTTGTGAAGGAAGGGATATATGTTTGTATGATTTTTTATCTCAACTTTTCACATATTGATACCAACTTTCGCAAAACGTGTCTTTTAATGAAATTTTGTGATTTAGCTTCATCATATCATCTATTTTCATGAATGTGAATCTTATACATCCGAACGAAATGAATTTATGAACGAAATTAATCGAAATAGTAATGTGGCATTCATTAGCTATATTGTGGTACTTATAGCTACAAATATGTTATATGGTTGGTCTATATTGTTATTTTTTATCAGATATGTGGTATTATTTGCAGGCAATGTGTATTGTACTGTTAATATCTCTGACATTCTAGAAACTCCTAGAATGTTCTTAACGATGTGTTACCCAAATTGCGTGAATTGTTACTTAGAATAAAGAAAATGTTACCAACCAACTTTTATTGGCAAACGTGTTATTTACGGGTAACGAGTCGTTATTAATTTCTCATTATATGTTACGTTTTGCGAATATATTTGTTATGAATATCAGACATATGGTATTATTGTTCCACGAATTGTTACCCAGAAAGCATGAAGTGTTATTCAGTGACCATTTTAATTAGCAAACGTTTACCACTTAGATCTCATCAAAATTCTTCATTATTCCATGATTAACATCAATAATTGTCGTCGATAACTAGGGCCCATGATAAAATTGTGTCGACTTTACATTATTCGGTCATTAAAGTCGATATTTCACCGTATTAAACGTATGTTTGGAGCATTCGTGCTTTATGAATCTCGAAAATTCTCTTTGATTATGAAGACCCATGAAAAATCGAAGCCAATACGTTTGCTGTTAGTAACGTCGAGATTGGGTCGAATTTGAAACATGAATTTTTCAGCTTATTAAACGTATGTTTTTTTCAGCTTAAAACAATTATTTTGGGGGCACTAAATTGTTATTTTTCGTCGCTTTGGCAAGGGTTAAATGTCTTATCGCAACTGGAAAATTTGTCATTCGTTGTGTTGGTTCTGTTATTATAGATGACACACATGTACTAAATATACAAATTTTAGAACTAAGTACAAGACTTTTGTTATTAAACTGAAAGAAAATGTTTCCTATTAGCTTAAAAGTGTTATTTTTGTTTCGAAACTTGTTATCGCGTCATTCAGCTAGATTCGCATTGTTATCACGTTATGATCTATTCATCTTTGCATTTACTTGGGTATTACATGTGTTATTTACGGGTGACGGGTCGTTATTATTTTCTCCTTATATGTTCGTTTTGCGGAAATAGTTGTTATAAGCATCAAGATATATGGTATTATTTTTCCAAGAATTGTTTCCCAGAACGCATGGAGTGTAACCATTTTAATTAGCAAACGTCCGCTTAGATCTCATCAAAATTCTTCGTTACTCCATGATTAACATCAATAATTATTATCGATAACTAAGGCTCATGATGAAATTGTGTCGAATTTACATTATCCGGTCATTAAAGTCGAGATTTCACCGTATTAAACGAAATTTCCGAATTGTGTTTGAAGCTTTCGTGCTTTATGAACTTCGAAAATTCTCTTCGAGTATGAAGACCCATTAAAAATTGAAGCCGATACAACTTTGTGCTGTTAGTAACGTCGAGATTGAATCGAATTTCGAACGTGAATTTCTTGTTTCGACCGATTGAGTGTAAGGAATGTGTTATTGCAGGAACCGATATTTTTTTTGAATGATGTGTTACTTTTGCAACATCATTTGTTATTTACTAAACGAAACGTGGTATTTTCTGCTATACGGGCAATATTTATTTTCTCACAATTAACGTCACTAATATCCAAAACTTATCAACACTTATGATCAAATTAACGATAGTTTCACCTTATATCATCACAATCGTGGAGATCTATTCGGGACTGAACGTGAAATCTCGTTTCGATCGATGGGTCGCTTGTTGGGAGAGATCGATGCGAAACTGTTTTTATTTTTTCGAAACTTGTTATCGTATTATTCAGGTATTTTTCGTTGATTTGGCATATGTAGAGTTAAATATGTCTTATCACATCATTTATGTATTTTTCTCTAATTTATCCGTTTTATTAGTATTGGTATTATAATTGATAAAGTTGTTGCTAAATATATGCGATATTGTACTCAATACAGACAATTTGTAACCAAATGGATGGAAGTGTTTCATTTCAGCCTAAAACTGTTATAATTATTTCGACAACTGTAATCGAATCATTTGGGTATTCTGTGGTAAATTTCGCATATGTCAGGGATAATTATGTCTTTTCGCAGTCTTTAGGTAGTTTCCACTGAATTTTCAAAAAGTAGGTCCTTTATCCTAAATCAAACTCAAATGGGGCCTGAACACAAAGTTAACATCTTAGTAGGGCCTGATCTTTAATTAACCTTTATAATAAACTCTTGCCCACTACAGGAAACGTCATTCCGAGCAAGTTCAATAAGCCCTCTAGAAAGAAGCGCTTTGATTTCAGCGGCGAAAATCACATGTGCGGAAGAGGCCGTTGTACGCTCAGGCCCGACGACATAACTCGGGCGTCTCATGTCACCTCTCGGCCCGTTCAGCGCCTCAACATAGAACGGTAACAGTACGAACGAGCAAGTTTTATTTGATTTTATTTTTTTGTCGGGAAGGAAGCTGTGATTTCAAATGTAGTTTGTGGGGGGAGAAAAAAAAAAGACAAACTAAGGTAAAAGTTGAAAACTTTCTTAGGTTCCGGCCGTCTTACAATGTCGCACCGGGATTTGATGTTCCAGTCGTACGGAGAGACGACAAAGGAGACGGCGGCGGCGGCATCGTTTTGCAGTGCATGAAGTGGGGGCTTATTCCGAGCTTCACCAAGAAAACTGAAAAGGCTGACCACTTTAAGATGGTAATGATTCAAATTTATTAATTGATTTAATTGTTCATTCGTTTATTTGGGCGAATTTTTCCGCTTTTTAGGGTCTCTTTTCTACCGTTTCTGGAAAAAGGGCAGTTCCGTATTGTGAAATGTCTTGTCTCTTTTATTACCAACGGAGATGTATGCTGAAATGAAGATGATGTTTCTAGTCTATAGTTTGTCCCTGGGAATTTGGCTTTGGATCGTTGAAAAACCTTTATACTTGATTTCCCCATCGAGAATATTCGTAGTTTCTCATTGCTCATATAGTGAATGATCGCTAGGATAATTTCTTTTCACGAAATACTAAGCTTACTACTTTCAAGAATGTGATGTATGCATGTCATTCTCCGAGGAAACTGAGCTGGAAACTTTAAGGAAAGATTATATGGTAACACACTGTTGTGTCAACAATGTTAGGGACAAGAATGTGGTGGATCCAACCATCCTTTTGTTGAATAGCACCTATGAAACTTTTGAAGAGACCATTACTATGCTTTACCTTTTGACTATGTTGTTTATATCATTGTCTACGTTCTGTTGTCCAAAGTTTTAGTTGCACCCATCGTTGAAAATCATCGTGACAATTGACTTCCATATGCAGTTTAACGCTCGATCAGAATCGGTAAGAGAGAAGCCTTCTTTTAGCCGACTTCTGCCAAAGAATAGGTGCCTTGTGTGTTTTGAGGGGTATGTACGGTCCTTTCTTATTATTGATAGGAAGCATTGACAATTTTTTAACAGCACTCCTTGTTGAGAATATCAACCTGAGAATCGTATTTCCTTTGTTCATGACTTTGTAAAGCCTGATAATGTATTATCTACATAGTAGAATACGTTGTTACACAAGTGAATTCACTTATTTCAAGTTTAAACCGATTAATGTGATGAGCTCAATGTTAAGGTCTAAGCCAATGATGTTCCTAAAGTAAGCTAAACTCAGATAAACTCGTAAAGCATTAACTTTAAATGTCCTTCAATCACACCCGTGACAGGTTTTATGAATGGAAGAAAGACGGGTCGAAGAAGCAGCCTTACTACGTTCACTTTAAGGATGGGCGACCCCTAGTTTTTGCTGCTCTTTATGATCTTTGGAAAGATCCAGAAGGTGAAAACACATGTTTGTTGAATTTAAGCAATTTATTTGATTTACTGCAAACAAATTATTATCAAGCATTCGGCTTAATGAATACTTTTAAACATTTTTCTGTTCTGTTTCCCTTTTGTGTGTAGGAGAAACCCTCTATAGCTTCACTATTCTGACAACTTCACCGTCGTCGTCTCTCAAATGGCTTCATGGTTTGTGTTTCTATTCTTTGAAGGATACATAGAAAAACACTTGCCTTTGTTGCTAACTGTTTCTATTGAAAATTAAGAACAGTTTTCGTGATAACCCTTCATTAATTCATTCACACAGATCGGATGCCTGTAATATTGGGTAGTGAAAAATCAATCGATGGGTGGCTGAACGATTCATCCGTGCCCAGTCTTGCTAGCATTCTCAAACCATATGAAGAATCAGATTTGGTAAGTGTATCGTACAACTTTGTGCGCAACTCTTTTAACCGAGATTGTAACAAAATAAGGATTTCACCTTTTCTTTTTCTTTTTTTTTTTTCTGGACAGGCGTGGTACCCTGTGACCCCTGCTATTGGCAAACTTTCTTTCGATGGTCCTGAGTGCGTTGAAAAGGTATTGCAAATACATATTTTAAACCGATATGTTTTTGTCTATGTAGAAAAGTGTGCTTATTTTGCCGCATACATTACAGGTCAAAACAGAGGAGGCATGTAATAGACAGATATCGCAGTTCTTCACAAAGAAAGGAGGTCAAGAGCTAAAACTTGATGAAACCACAGTTAAGGAAGAATCTGCCGATGTGAAAAACAAACCCCATATGAAGGTAGAAGGTTTTGAAGATGGAGATCACGATCGAGAAATAAACGTGAAAAATGAAACCGAAGAAAGCCATTCATCAGTTGAACCACACTCTAGCGTGAAGAATGAACCGTATCAGTCAAAGATGGTTCAAGAGCTCAATACTGATGATGATGCTTTGGTATGTCCTGATAGGGTTCATCATAATATCCCAGAAAAGCATGATCGTGGTTATGATCTTCACTCTGCAAAACGAGGAAAACATGATAGCAGCAGCGGGCCAATGGAAAAGAGGAGCAAAGGTACTGATAAAAAGCCGCCAACGCTGTTCTCTTACTATGGAAAAACGTAAAGTAGCCCTATCACCTTCTGATTGTATTAGATCTATGTATGATGTATGACAGTTAAAATGGGATTAGCTATAGGAGAGCGCAGGCCTGCAATTTTGTTCCTTAGAGTAATGTCGACCTGCTGTTGCGCATCTATCTCATTGTCTATACGTATATAATGTGTTTTGTGTCTTAAAAGAACTTCCAAGCAAGGTTCTGAAACTGGGGTTTTGAACCGAATCGGAGATTTTAGTGGTTTAAGGTTTAGTGGTTTAACCGGTATAAAATCGGAATCCGGAGTAAAACCGGTGTTCCTAAATATAATAAAATTATATTCTATTGAATCAATGTTAGATATCTAGAAAGTAATTGCAAAATGATATGTCAAAATTAAATTTATAAATTAGGTATAAAAGATGAAATAAAAGCAAAATATGGGAATAAATTAAAAACTAATTACAAATGAGGTACTAAAAGATAATTTAAAATATATTTATTAGAGGTACAAACGAATTGAACCCAAAAAATTGAGAATGTAAGGCCTACGTGATAAACATTGGGCCATAACTAGTTATTTGACCACTAATCTATATATTTACCATTTTATTACATTCTTGTTTTTCTTAATTTTTTTTATAAATTAAATCTGAACCGGACCGGAATCGCCCGGATTTTCGGCCAGTTCGCCGGTTTCCGGCTTGAACCAGCCGGTCCGGTCCAGTTTTAACAACCCTACTTCCAATGAGTAACTGTTGGCTGAAAAGATTGATGAGACCTCTTCTGAAGCAGAGAACTCATGATCCAAGTCACTTATTGAGTCGTTGCCTTGCCTTGCCTTGTTGTATGGGATATCAGCTGCTTTCCAGACTCCAACTCATTCGCAAACTCAAAATGCATTAGTTCTTCTCTAACCATTAATCTCACGTTAAACTCAAAAGAAATCTTCAAAATATTCTTTTCTCGAACTTCTATAATTATGTTAATACTCCCACATATTTTTAAACTTTGTAAATTAGAGTGTCTAACACCATAACGCTCTAATGTACGTGCAAATTGGGTATTGCAGAAATGTGTACCCCTGTCGCTAATAATGCATCTAGGTGTCCCAAATCGTGAAAATAATGTTCGAATCTAACGACTGTTGGTCCCTATTACACCAAACAATCTAACCTAGGATGGATTAACCACACAAATAATCTTGAAATCAAAGCAAATGGTGTGGGGTGCTTGAGAGGATAAGATGGAGGCTCAAAAAATTTTCTCTCTAGAATAGAAACACTCACAAGCACACCTAACTATGTGTTAGGGTTTTCCTATTTATACCACAAGTTGGTATATAATAGGTGGGCCTCCTGTGAAGGCCCATTACATGAATAACTAAGAACTAACCCAACTAAGAATTAGCCCAAAGTTTAATAAAGCTAACCAACAAAGATAATATAATGAAATTGAACACTACAAAATATTTCCTAACAATCTCCCCCTTAGTGTTCAATCTTCAGGTCAGCGCGGGATATCTTTGTTGGGCATATTGGAGATCTCGATTCCTAGCAAACTCCCCCTACAAGGGATATCTCCTCTTCTTGCGGAGGCATTGATGGCTCGGCTGGGACTCACTTGTTAAGATTCTCCAATCTTCTTCTTCTTGGCGCCGGATTTGTCGTCTTCGAATGGAAGTTGTCCGGTTCGGCCTCGAAGATGACTCGTCTGGCTCCAGAAGAAGGTAGGCGTGGGGCGTAAAAAATGTGCCAAGGCACCATTAAAATGTGACTTTCAACAGCAGGGAGCCCGGTCTTCAGAGTGGTCAGCGCAGTAGTGGCGGAATGTGGTGGGTGAGATGTGCCATGGCTCATTCGAGTGTTCCATTATGAACATAATAGCCTGACACATAAGAGTGTGCGCGGAGGTAGTGGAAGCCTCCGGCGGTGCGTAGTTGGTGGAGGTGGCGTGGATGATGGTTGCTGCTGATGCTGCTGTATGATCTTCAACTCATTTCTTCTCCTTTACTCCCCCTTGAGACGATCTCCGTCTTCGGGATCGTCACGTCGTCCGTGGGACGAGTCTGCCTCTGGTGTTGATGGTGGTGATGATGGTGTGGTGTGGTGTTGAGTGCGGCAATCAAGTGGGATTCTCGGGAGTAGCAGCAATTGGTGTTCCTCCGGGTTCAGTTTTGAACACTGGAGAGACGGAGCAGCATGTTTTGGCGTAGGCGTAGGCGTGGTGGAGTGGTGTCGGTGATGGGACCTTTTCCTTCATAGATCCTCGTTGAGCGTGGCATGGAATGTGTAAGTTCCTCGCTGATTGCTATGAGTCGGGGCTCCATCACGAACGGGGTAACTAACCAGACGGGGGTCACAAAGACGCTCCGTCGTCACAATATCGAAACACGTGTCCGATGTGCCGCCTGTTTGCACAGGACAGAAAGAACCGGAGAGCCACAAAGGCTTTCCGTTCGCACGGACGATGAGACAAGCTCGTATCCGTGGCCCATCGACAGTTGTGGTGAGGGTGGCTGTCGTGGGTCTTCTGCTCTCGGTCACAAGGACGTCATCAAGCGTTCGGGCAAGTTCACGAAGAACCTGTGGTGCGTAAAGAGTGTTTGTGTCCTAGAAATTGGAAAATTTCGGTGGGTGAGGACACTAGACTCGACGTGGGTGGAAGAGGTGCAGTGAGAGGCGGGGCACTGCATGTTCAACATCAACCGTCTCCAAGTGGGGCGGTGATGGCTAACGTGGTTCCTCTTGTGCGAATGAAACAACTATCTGCGAAAGGATAGCTGAGTGGTTGGGAGGGGTTAATTGCGCGGTTGGACCAGATGCCGCGACTTCTACTCGGGAAACGAACGAGTCGTCTCCTGTACCTATGGGCGAGGTCCGGGTTGTGGTGAGATATGATAGAGGAGTGCGATCATGTCGTTGTTGGTTCGCAACTCCTGCAAGCGACTTACGTCATCCTCCCGAGATCGTTGATTGGATCTTTGCGTGGAGGAGGATGTCGCGCGACCTAGACCTAGACTAGAGAGGCTAGGGTAGGCTTGTTCCTGGGTTAGGATCAGGGGGGTTTCACTAATCCATGGGAACTATGGTGGCGTGGCGTGATCGCGTTGAAAGGCGACCACGAGTGATGTCGACGAGGGTGGCCCAAAACTGTTGATCAGACACTTCTGAGACTCGTCAGGTGGTGGTGAGGGCGTAAAGAGGATCACGGTGGCTTAGGACGTCTCCATGTAGCGCACCATGGTGGAATGGATGGCAGTGGGTGGACGGTGGAGTCTGGAACCTGAGATCCACATCGTCTAAGCATCGAGATTGGATGGCGCGCCCACTGATGGTTGGTTGATCTCTTGTCAACCCTTCTTTGTAGGTCCGGGTTCTGCACGGATTTGTACAGAAGTCATGATGGTTGCTCGCTTCTCTGACATCCCTTCATGCACGTGGAGCAATCCGTGTAACGTGCATGATGGGGTTGGTTGCTCGCAGTGCATACCGGTCATGAATGTGGAGCAACCCATGTACCATTCATGCCGGGGGTGGTTGCTCACGTCGTGTACCAGTCATGTATGTGGAGCAACCCGGGTATCATACATGCTGGGTGAGTGAAATTGGCATTTGGAAATTCCGCTCTGAAAAGTTTGGGAGTGACCTAAACTTTTTCTCTAATGTCCCAATACCATCCTAGGTCGATCGTTGGGTACGGTGATCGTTGCCGCGTTTTGGATTTGCCTTCAAAATTTCAACAAAAAAAAAAAAAAACGTCGTCTATACCGAAAATTTTGGCCCAGAAAAATTTATTTCGGAATTGTTTTTTTATTATTTTAAATCTATCTAATGATATAAAAAATTTTCAACCAAATATATATATATATATATTTATTTATTTATTTATTTTTTCAAACTTATTTAATCCGAAGGGGGGACCAGAAATTTTTGGTGGTAAAAAACGTTTAAGTGTGTTTTTAAAGAGTGATTTTGCAAGATCCGAAGCCAAAAATCGGTTTGTATCAAGTTTAAAGGTCAGGGTGCAAATTTCTCGGGTGGTGCGAAAATGATGTGTGCAAATGTGCGAAAAATGTTGTCCCGAGAAATTTCGTTGAGAGAGTGAGTCGCGAAAACTTTGAAGTTCCGAAAAATTTCTCAGTTTAAAAAAAACAAAATTCTCAGTTTTTAAAAGTTTTTCAGGTTGAAAATTCGCGGGTTGAGGAAAAAGCAGCTGTGTGAGAGAGACCGCGAAAAAATCATGAATTGTGAACTGAGAAAGTTTCGCAACTTAAAAATTTCTCGGATAGAAATTTCTCGGTTTTGAAAAATTTCTTAGTTTTGCAAAATTTCTCGGATTTGAAAAATTTCTCAGTTTTGCAAAATTTCTCGGATTTGAAAAAATTTCTCAGTTTTAGCAAAATTTCTCGGGCAGTGAAAGTTTCTCGGCCAGCGAAATTTTCTCAGGCAAACTTTCTCGGCTAAGAAATTCTCGGCCAAAAAAAAAAAAATTCTCGGCTAAGAATTTTCTCGGGTATGAAAATTTCTCGGGCAGTGAAAGTTTCTCGGCCACGAAATTTTCTCAGGCAAACTTTCTCGGCTAAGAAATTCTCGGCCTAAAAAAATTTCTCGGCTAAGAATTTTCTCGGGTATGAAAATTTCTCGGGCAGTGAAAGTTTCTCGGCCAGCGAAATTTTCTCAGGCAAACTTTCTCGGCTAAGAAATTCTCGGCCTAAAAAAATTTCTCGGCTAAGAATTTTCTCGGTATGAAAATTTCTCGGGCAGTGAAAGTTTCTCGGTTTCGAAATTTCTCAGCCTGAGAGAAAAAAAAATTCTCGGCTACGAAATTTCTCGGCCAAGAGCAGTAAAAAATTTCTCGGTTTCGAAATTTCTCAGCCTGAGAAAAAAATTTCTCGGCTATGAAATTTCTCGGCCAAGAACAGTGTACGCGCGACTTATACCAGAAAAATCAACTCGTTTTCGCTCAAATCTCACTCAAAATCGACGAAACTTGTTCCAAAACTTCAGAAAAACATTCCTAAACACATAATCAACCTTTGGGATGTCTAAAAACAACAAATTGAGGTCGAAATCGCCCAAAAACTGAAAGTGACGAAAATAATTTTTAAGCAATTTTTCACTCTAATCTTGCTCAAAACACGCAAATCCGGTCGCGTTGGGCTCTGATACCACTTGTTGGTCCCTATTACACCAAACAATCTAACCTAGGATGGATTAACCACACAAATAATCTTGAAATCAAAGCAAATGGTGTGGGGTGCTTGAGAGGATAAGATGGAGGCTCAAAAAATTTTCTCTCTAGAATAGAAACACTCACAAGCACACCTAACTATGTGTTAGGGTTTTCCTATTTATACCACAAGTTGGTATATAATTGGTGGGCCTCTTGTGAAGGCCCATTACATGAATAACTAAGAACTAACCCAACTAAGAATTAGCCCAAAGTTTAATAAAGCTAACCAACAAAGATAATATAATGAAATTGAACACTACAAAATATTTCCTAACAACGACCACCCTAGCATCATTTGTGGGCAACTTGCGCTTCGGCCCACTTGGACACATAATCTACCGCAACCAGAATGTACTTATTATTATACGAGCTAGGAAATGGACCCATGAAGTCTATACCCCAAACGTCAAAATCTCACAAACTAAAATAAAGTTTTGAGGGATTTCACCGAGTCTAGAGATATTACCTGTGCGCTGACACTGATCACAAATGTCAACGTACCGTTGGGCGTCTCTGAAAATTGTAGGCCAGTAGAAACCGCTTTCCAGTACCTTCTGAGCGGTTCGTTTTGCTGTGTAATGCCCTCCAGTTGGTCCGCTGTGGCAGTGACCAAGAATCTTTGTTGTCTCGGGTGAAGAAACACATCGCCGAATCACTTGGTCTGCACATCGCCTAAAAAGATAGGGATCTTCCCAAAAGTAGTACTTCAGGTCAGAAAAGAATTTCTTCTATTGCTGACTTGTGTACCCCTTTGGAAAAACCCTTGCAACAAGATAATTAGCAAAGTTTGCAAACCAAGGAGTATCTTCGCTTACCACTTGTATTGAGTACAAGTGCTCGTCTAGGAACGTGTCCTGAATCTCTTTGACGTCCTTGTTATAAATTCGGACTCCTCCAGTTGAGAGAGGTGATCCGCCGCCAGATTCGCTACGCCTTTCTTGTCACGGATCTCTATATCGAACTCTTGAAAGAGCAGGATCCATCTGATTAGCCGAGGCTTGGCGACCCGACTTCGCAAGTAGATACTTAAGGGCAGAGTGGTCAGTGAAAAACAATAACTTTCGATAAAATAAGGTATGACCTGAATTTATCGAAGGCGAACACGCAGCTAAAAGCTCCTTTTTTGTGGTCGTGTAGTTGGCTTGGGCTGCGTCTAACGTCTTGCTGGCGTAAATCAACCTGCGATAATTCGCTCCTTAAGTAAATTAAATGCATATAGCATTCATCATTAAACTCAAATGGGGCGTCTTTTTCAAGTAATCTAGACATGGGTCGTGCAATCATAGGAAGTCCTTAATGAACCTACGATAAAACCCAGCATGTCCTAGAAAACTTCTAATTGACCTCACGTTTGAGGGAATGGGTAATTTTCTGTAGTCTCTAACTTAGCTCGGTCCACTTCGATTCCTTTGGAGGAAATCTTGTGTCGCAAAACTATACCCCCTCTAACCATGAAGTGGCACTTTTCCCAATTAAGTGCCAAGTTCGTATCCTCGCAACGTGCAAGTACGAGCTTCAGATTAGCAAGACAAACATCGAATGACGACCCAAACACAGAAAAATCATCCATAAACACCTCCATTACCTCGCCTACCAACTCGTCGAATATAGCCATCATACAGCGTTGAAATGTGGCTGGAGCATTGCATAGACCAAATGGCATCCTTCGGTACGCAAATTACCGAAGGGGCAGGTGAATGTGGTATTCTCCTGGTCCTCAGGTTCAATAGGGATCTGCAAGTATCCTGATAAACCATCAAGAAAGCAATAAAATGAGTGACCAGATAGTTTTTCTAACATTTGGTCGATAAATGGTAAGGGGAATGGTCCTTGCTCGTGGCATCATTCAATTTTTTGTAGTCGATGCCCACGCACCACCCAGTTACGATCCATGTTGGAATTAACTCGTTCTTGTCATTGGTTACAACTGTCATACCTCCCTTCTTTGGAACCACTTGGACCGGACTTACCCACGCACTGTCTAAGATAGGGTAGATCATCCCTGCATCTAATAGTTTGCTCACCTCCTTCTTCACGACATCCTTCATATTCGGGTTGAGTCGCCTTTGACGTTGAGCGACCGGCTTGAACTCGTCCTCCATTAGGATCTTATGCGTACAGTAGCTTGGACTTATCCCTCTGATTTCGGATATCTTCCAAGCAGAGCCTTCTTGTGCTCTCTCAATACGTCCATTTTCTGCCCGTCGTCGAGACTTGAAGAAATAATAACCTATAACCCTTCGTTGCTTCCTAAAAATGCATACTTGAGGTGGTCGGGCAGCGGCTTCAACTCTAGGACCGGTGGCTCCTCAACCGAGCTCTTTTCCTTATCTTCTTCGCTGCTTTTGTCGACAGTCATAATGGGCTCGTCGTCCTCCTCCTCGCACTTGTCGATTGCCATAATTGTTCCTTCCTCGCCATACACCTGTGACAGTCCTTGCACAGAAAAGAGAAAATCATGCTCAAAAGCGTCTAAGTAGTAACACTTATCATCATGCTCATTACTCTTCTTCATCGATTCAGTCATATTGAACGTAACTTTCTCGCCATCTACTGTTAGGGTCAAAGTCCCATTCCTAACATCTACCATAGTCTCGCCTGTAGCTAAGAATGGTCTACCTAGGATCAACGGGACATTATCATCCTCCTCATATCTAAGATTAGAAAATCGGCGGGAATCACGAATTTACCTACCTTAAATAGGGCATCCTCTATAACACCTCGAGGGTATTTTAACGATCTGTCAGCTAATTGAAGGCTCATCCTAGTGGGTCGTGATTCACCTAATCATAAGTGCTTAAACACGGAATACGGCATTAAATTTATACTAGTTCCTAAATCAGCTAAACCACGATAAACTACTAAATCGCCTATAAGACAATGAATAGTAAAATTCCCTGGGTCTTTGAGCTTCTTTGGCATCTTGTTCTAGAGTATCGCCGAACACTCTCCTCGTAGGCATACTGTAGAGACGTGCTCGAGCTTCCGTCGATTCGTCAACAGATCCTTCAGAAACTTAGCGAAACTAGGCATCTGCGTGATAGCTTCAACAAACGGTAAGTTAATATGTAATTCTTTACACATGTTCATAAATTTACCGAACTGCTCTTCGTCTCTATCTTTCTATAATCGAGCTGGGTAAGGGATCTTCGGCTGGTAGGGTTTCACCGATGGTCGCACAATCTCCTTTGCCTTTTCTCTTTGAGACTTGACCTTTTCCTTTTCAGCTTCGGCGTTCTCCTTCTCAGCTTCGGCCTTCTCAACATCGTCGTCTTTGCTTACCTCCATTTCTGGCTCGTCGTGGACCTCGACCTCAACTTTATCATTTGATTTCTTTTGGGGGGTACCTCTTGCAACTCTCGCCCGTTCCTCAGGGTAACCTCTTTGCAGTACTCCTTAGGTTTGGTTCGGTATAACTTGGGAGTGATCCTTGATTTTGCCCCGCCAACTGCTTCGCCATCTGGCCCACTTGTTGCTCCAACTTCTTGATAGAAGCGTCAGTGTTCTGGGCTCGCACGTTGTTGGCTTCCATATACTCCCTTATCTTCATCATTCGGCTCTCGTGAGCCTCGATGGTGTTGGTGAAGTTTGTGAGGAGCGCCTTCATCATATCTTTCATCTCCCTCGTGTCATTGGATCCCGACCCTGCGGATGCGTTCTGATACTGATGGGCTGATGCTCGGCCATGAAAATCGGACGGTCTGGGTTGGAATCCTGGTGGGCCCTGCCCTTGGTGGTTGTGGTTCCCATACACCAAGTTGGGATGCGCTCGAGGCTGGTAACTCCGCTGGCCTTGGTAATTCCCATGTTGTCCACGTGTTCCACCGGTGGTATGGCTTGACATTCTTATGTCTCGTGGGCTGCACCACAGTTACCACAATGAGGTATGTAAGGTATCTGTGTCATTCTGACGTCTCGTGGGCTTGACATTCTGGTGAGACGGTCATCGGTGTCATTACAGCATTAACGGTCGGTGGTTGGGCAACCTTCGGTAGTAGCACATTGATCATCGTCTGAAGTTGAGTTTGTGTCGCTGCAACTTGTTGTTGAAGAGCCTCATACTTAGCATTCATCGTCGTGTCCTCGCTCACTTCGAACACTCCCGGCACCCTCATTCTCGTGTTGCCTCGCATGAAGCTATTCCGTGTATAATCTTCAATTAGGTTCCATGCTTCTGTGGCGCTAAGCTTCACGAGTCCTCCGTTTGTGGCCCCAGGACGTTTGGTCATTGAGTGCTTCGTGGAATCGATTTACGATTGCAGCCTTTGTCATTCCATGCTGCGGACATCTCTTTAACAAGGCTTTGTATCTCTCCCAAACTTCGTAGAGGTTCTCCGTGTCCTTCTGATAAAAGAGCGAAATTTCGGTTTTCAACCAAAGTACCTTTGATTGTGGGGAAGAAGTAGCCAAGAAGCTCCTCGCAGCTCGTCTCAAGTAGTAATAGACCTAGGTGGTAATAGCTCCAACCACTCATTTGCTTTGTCTTTGAGAGAAAAAGAAAATAGCATAAGCTTGATGATGTCATTTGGAACTCCATTGATCTTGATAGTGTCCGTAATTCTTGGAAACGCCTTTATGTGTTTGTACGGATCATCTTCAGACCTTCCTTCGAATTGGGCCGTCTGAAATATCATTTGAAGCCACGAATGTTTCAATTCGAAGTTGTTGCTCTCGAAAGGTGGTATCACGATTGCTGATTCCGTACCACCAAGTGTGTCGTGCTTGAGCAAATCTTGCAGTGATTGCTCCTCGTTATTAACTTCTTGATCTGCCGTCTCCTTTGGTGTCCCTGAACTATCAACTGACGTATCAACATGAGAAGTGCTCGCCGTGTCCTGATAACCTTCTGTTGTATCTTGAGAATAATCAACTAGCTGAAATGAATCGTCGGACGAAGAACTTTCAATTACTTCCTGCCTTAGTCTTCGTCGCAACGTACGCTCGAAATCCGAAGATGCTTCAATGAGTGGATACGATGGATGATTTCGGGTCATTCACCATAAAAGTACACCTTGAAGAAATCAACGAATTCAGTTACTTAATTACAAGCCACAACCGGAAGAATAATCGCAAATCAAAGAAATTATGATAAACTATAATAAAATGACAAATAAGTGAATGGCTAAATTACCGAATTTAGTTTTCTTAATATCAAACTAACTCCCCGGCAACGGCGCCAAAAACATGATCGACACGCGGTGTATTGACATTAAGTGCGGGTGTGACAAGTGATAATTAAAACGAATACGTATTTACTATCACCAACGTGCGATAGGCAGTGGACCTATCATTTGTAGCGTAGTAAAGTGAGTAAACAAGTATCGAACACAAGGAATGAACTTGATTACTAGTATTAACCTATCGACTCGATATCTAGCCTAAATAAAATGACAGGATTTGTTTTTGCTACGAACTAATTTAACATAGCAATGTAATGGAATAGAAGACTAAGGGAACACTACTAGAAATAATAAGAGTGACTTAAGTTGACAAATATGTGTTCGGGATTCGAATCCCGAAGGGTGTTGTCTGCTAAGGCTACGAAATATCGCTCCTACATGAATATCGACTAAATCGCAGAAATTTTCCTACCACTCACGGATTTGCTGTCTCCCTAAACGTTCGTGGGAATCTAATATCAGCGATTACCAAACGGCGAGGTTCAAGTATTTGCTTTCGCCCTATACTCGAATCCTAACGTCTACGAACGGCCTAATCGTTATTTAGCTGTCGCCCTAAACGATGTACCACACATTCACATCAACACATAGACATATTGAGGCAAAGAAGCAATATCATAGAACGATAAATAGTCGAGTACACGTGTTCACGATTATCCTATGCCTTAACTACGACATAACCCAACGTTTCATCTACTCCCAAACACATAAAATGATTAGCTACTCATACTAGACAAAACAACAACGAGATTCAAAAGAAATGAGGGTAGAGAACTCATAAATCTTCCCTAAGAAGTGAGCAGGGCAGTTTTGAGGCGGTGCTCTCGTTCCTCGATCAAAATGGCGTAACTGCGTTGTTGGATCGTCTCTTAAGTGTCTCCGAATGAAGGAGTGGCTTCTAGGGTTCTTCTTCCTCTTCTTTTCTCTTAGGTTTTGGCTCTCCAAGGTTAGGGTTGAGTTCTGAGAAGAACTCCCCTTTTATGCTTCGAATTTGGGCCGTAACCCTGAATTTTGGAACGTTCACGGCCACTTAACGGGCCTTCACAGCCGTGAAGCATGCATTTAGGCTTATTTTCCGCCTTTATAAAATCCTTCACGGCCTCTTGCATACACGGCCGTGACAAACCTTAAACCCTAAATCTTAATCATTCTGCCACGAGTCACAGTCTTTTGCATGAGGTGTCACGGCCGTGACATGAATTAAATTCCATTTACTTCGTTTCAGTGAATGTCATGGCCTCTTGCATAGGATGTCACGGTCGTGACGATGGACAGTGTTGCGTAGCTTCGTTCTGCCGAGGGTCACGGCCAAGTGCATGTCGCTCACCGCCATGACACTTAAGATTTTTTCCATCTTAAGCTCTCTGTCCACGTTCACGGCTTCGTGCATGAGGGTTCACGGCCGTGACGGGGGACAGTGTCGATTTTGCCTCTTTCTGCCGAGAGTCACGGCCTACTGCAAGATCGTTCACGGCCGTGACTCTTCAGGATTTCACCCTTTCTGTCGACGTTCACGGCCTACTGCATTGTCGTTCACGGCCGTGAACATTTCCTGGCAGCTTCGTTCTTTATCCTTTTTGCCTCGTTTTCGTTCCTCTTCGCCCGATAGACGTTCGTAGGTCCTACATTGTTTAAATGAGTGTAAATAGAGCCAAGAAATGCAGGGAATGACCAAAAATGCCCAATTATAACCCAAATAATTACAACATTAAACGTATTAAAGTACGTTTATTATTAGGCAAACCCCACGCAGTCGTAAGTCCCCTTAATCCGTGTTACACTCAGCAAAATCAAGTGAAATGAGTGTGTCCCATATCAGGTTACGGGTAGTTAGGAACATGCAACTGTCCCGCCTATTCTGAGGAACTCCATTCAACTGAGTCACATCGAATACATTTATTAAGAGGACTACTGAATGATAGATCCTTTTAACCGATTTCACATAACAAAAAATAAAACAAAGCATACAGACCGTAACATACTTGTTTTAGGGCAGGCTGGGTGATTCCATAGAGCTTGAAATGAGTCCAGCTGAGTGATTGCACATTTAGATCTAATCAATTGCACATCAAATCGTAAGCCTCATCAACAGATGTATAAACCCCAAAGAATAATTATTCAAGGACAACACTCAGCAAAATCAAGTCAAAAAAGAGTGTGTCCTATATCAGGTTAAGGGTAGTTACGAACATGCAACTGTGCCGCCTATTCGGAGGAACTCCATTCAACTGAGTCACATCGAATACATTTATTAAGAGGACTACTGAATGGTAGATCATTTTAACCGATTTCACATAACAAAAAAATAAAACAAAGCATACAGACCATAACATACTTGTTTTAGTGCCAGCTGGGTGATTCCATAGAGCTTGAAATGAGTCCAACTGAGTGATTGCACAGTTAGATCTAATCAATTGCACATCAAATCATAAGCCTCATCAACAGATGTATAAACCCCAAAGAATAATTATTCAAGGACAAATAAGATTAAGGATCGAAGCAAGACCTTTCGACTCTCATCGCCAATCTCGATTCTCAATTCATCAGCAGCAGGCCACACCTTCCTCGCCGCCTCTCTTTACCCTTTACAGACGCCACCCGCCGCCACTAACCCTAAGGAGGGAGCCGCCGATCACAAATCTACTGCTGTTTCTCTGCAAATGTCCCCAAAACCTAAATAGCAAATTAAGCCAAACCCTATTTATCATCGTCGATCATGTAATAAACCAAAAAACCAACAATCTCAGTTCGTATTTTCTTTCCTATGACGAAGTTCTAGGCCATTTTCAGCACACACACGGACTAACAAAGTGATGAGAACCATCTTTCGACTGGAGAACACTTTTCATACGTTCTACTCTCTTCTTTTGCTCCGATGCAAACGGCACTAACCTGTAGCTGAGAGCATTGGCCCTCACTCCCCTCTCATCCATTTCATCGAACACCTTCTCGGCACTTCGAACTTCACCAACCCTACAATACCCATTCATTAAAGTAGTATACGTAACTACGTCGCCCACAGTCCTCTATCCAGTATACGATACAACGTCCTATGGGCTACATATCCTACAGAACCCATCAATAAACCGGTTTGTAATTCACCAAGGAAGGCACGAACTCGAGCCTCTGAACATGCAACGCACTTGCGACGCGCGATGTGGAGAAAGGATCGCTGCCGCGAGCCCACCGTCGGCGCCGGCCTCTTCCTTTTCTTCTTCTTGTCGTAGCTCACGCCCCTCTGCCGTAACATAGATAATAAATAAATAGGCGTTAATATCATTCCAATTGCCATTACAAAAATAATTAGGAGTTTAGTCATTAAAAGATATTTTGGACTACTAATTAGTCCAAAAAAGATTATTAATTCAGCAACAAAACCACTCATACCCGGTAATGCAAGGGAGGCCATTGAAAAGCTACTGAACATCGTGAATATTTTTGGCATTGGAATAGCTATTCCGCCCATTTCGTCAAGATAAACAAGACGTATTCGATCATAAGTCGTTCCTGCTAAGAAAAAAAGTGCAGCACCGATAAATCCATGAGAGATAATTTGTAAAAGGGCTCCATTGAGCCCCATATCGGTGATAGAACCAATTCCTATAATTATGAAACCCATATGAGATACAGAGGAATAGGCTATTCTTTTTTTTAAATTCTGTTGACCGAAAGATGTTGAAGCTGCATAGATTATTTGCATTGCGCCTACCATCATCAACCAAGGAGAAAATATAGAATGAGCATGTGGGAATTTTGACTACGCAGCTTCGCCACATCATCGAAATCCCCATCATCCTCTTCGAAGTAAGCCCCTCCGTCCCATACGAAGAGTTATCGACGTCTGTCTCTCTGAGAAGAAAAGAAGCCAGGAGTCTGTTATTATTTGCAAGTCTGTTCATATTCATATTACTTGTTCATATTCTTATTAGCTTATATAGAATGGCATTTGTAGTTTTACTCACATAGAGGGCTAAAACAATCAGTATTTTTACTACTTTTATAATACCATAAACACCCTAATAGTTGATGACGTGGCACAAATCTGTGGTCTATAGGGGGTGGCAATTTTCGTAAATAAATCCTAATATTAGCCTACATTGCTATCCCATCACCATCTTTTATATATATATATATGATTATTCCCTCGTAATAAGCCTAGCGCATTCCCACTACGCGAAAATTGAAACAATGGTTTTACCTTCATGACAAACCCAACACACTTATAAAACAAATACTCCTCCGTCCCAAACCATTTTATACATTTTACTAAATCGGGCGTTCCACATATTTTGTACATTTCCTTACTTAGCAAAAAAACTATCACAAACAATCAATATAATAATATTAAATATTCGTAAAAGACGTGTCAAAATATACACGTTTTTACCTTTTAATTGTACTATATTATTTTTTATTAATTCCCGTGCCAACTACCAAATGTCCAAAAACATTTGGGACAGAGGGAGTATTTGTTTACGAAATTTCAATATAAAGACACGCGTCTTAATAATAAATAATAGCGTAGAATGTTTACCGATAAGTAGGTTCTCATTCGAGTTGTCAATAACATGAGTAAACTTAGAAAACTTAAACGAGTTGCTCGTGAACTGAAGCGGGTCCTCAACCTTGGAAATGGGTTGTTGATGGATTTAAGATTGTTGGCCCTTTTATTACCAAACAAGGATCAAAAGAAGGATTTAAATGTATAAAACGTGAAGAACACCTTGAGTGTGTGTGAGTGTGTGTTTTCTTAATAAAACGTACAAGGTGGCTTACCTTTCAATTCTTTTGATAAAACCCTAATTAGGGTAAATGGGACTTTATATACCACAATTGTTTGGTATATTAAAGCCCAATACAACACTATGACTTAATATCATAAGTCACCCCAAACTACTAACAACCCACTAAATAACACATATTAACCCAAGATTACATAAATAAAAAGGATGCTACAAAATAATCCTAACAATCTCCCCCTTAGCATCCTTTTCTCTTTGGCGTCCTTTATTTCTTTTTCTTCTTGGGTTTCTCTACAGCATCAATCGATTTCCTGAGTCCAAGTCTGAACTCGTATGATCGCATCGTTCTTCGTAAGGATAATCGATCGGAGATGATGTTGATCAGCTTCTCGTACTTTTCTTGGACTTCTGCTTCTTCGTTCCTTAGCTTCTCCAAAATCCATTCGAGTTTCACCCGAATAATCAGCAGCGTCCCATCGCTGAATTTAGCAATATCGGATGTTTTCATCAGCCTCTTTTCTCCCTTGTAGTTGATGTAGACAACAGATGGATCGTTGTCATCATTGATAATATGGCCTTCTCCGAGACTTGAGTCGGGGACTTCGAAGGATGGCTTCGTGAGATTCACCCTTTTCATGTTGCCTTCCACCGCCATTTGAAGATCGTGAGTCGAATTGAACTTGATTTGGCGCATCATGAATCGCTTTAGAGCAACGTAGCCCACTTTCAAGTCTGGATTTTGGAGTGTTCCAAGAAATCTGAAGCTTACGAGTATCCGATCAACATCTTCACCTCTGATGTAGGAGAGATCGCCTTCGGTCAGTTCCTCAACCATTCCATCTTCTCGCTGCACCTTATAGATAGGATATTCATAGTAGTCGACACGACCTCGCCGAACTCCCAAGATTTTGTTGATTCTGGCCTTTTCTTTCTCTTCTCTTCTAAGAACGTTAACATCTGTATCTTTTGCTCTCCACACAAGCCCTCTACGAAGAGAAAGCAAGTATCGTACAGCAGTTGGTCTCGGGAGATGAGTTAGCCCTCTTAGACTCAGCTCGTCTAGGTCCTTGATCCTATCCTTCTTCCTCCAAATTCTTCTCCGTATCTCTTCTTGATATGGAGCTATCACTTTGACATTTTCCCACGGCGGCGTCTGTTCTTTTCCTTTCTTCGACTTTGAGGTGGAGTACTCCTTATCGACGACAGCGTGTTTGAGAAGCTCTGGAAGTTCTGGAATGTCTGCTTCGTAGTCTTCACCTTCCTCGAGCTCATCATCGTCGATTAGTGCTAGGTCAACATTCGCCTTCATTAAGAAATATCTGGCGTTGTCCAGTAAGCCCTTGGCCAAGTCTGGATGCATCGGCTTTGTTAACCAGTCGTCGTTGAAGATGTACTTCTCTACCGCTGAGTGTGGGTTGTAAAGTGTTTCGAGAGATAGATATGTGAGGATGGAGGGTCAGAGGAAGGAGGGTCAGAAGAAGTTCTTGGGTTTGTAAGGCTAGGCGGTGATGGACTCACGGTTGATGTTTGGGTCGTTTGGGTTGTATTGGTAGTAGTTCGGGTAGATTTTCTGGTTTGGGTGGGTGTAGATGGTTTTGTTCTGGTGGGTGTTTGGGTGGTTCTAGGTTGTGACTGTGGCTGCGGCGGAGGCCCTGTCCCTTGTGTCTTCTCCCCCTCGGGACGACCCCCACCGTCAGGGTCGTCACGTGAATGTCTTGATGACTGGGCCTCGCCGGGATTAGGAGGGTTGAATGGAAGTTCTAAACGTCTGAGGATCTCCGCTTCGTACGCAGTCAGCGTTGGGGCACTGCGAAGTCTGGCCAGTAGAACGTCAATCAATTCTGGGATTGGTACGTTCCACGGCCCTTCCTCAGAGTCAGGGGATGGCTCGGCTCGTGTGGTGGCGTCTTCGGTGACGGGGGCTTTGCCTTTGTCTCGAGTGGAGGTCGCAATGGTACTGTAGACTTTGTCCATTATTGTGTTCTCGAGTCCTTTTGCAAACTCTGCGAGGCGATCATCAAGCCTGGCCTCCGTCACGAACGGGGAAAATAACCGGACGGAGTCACTAAGACGTTCCGTCGTCACAACATCAGTAGAGGGTACTGATGTGCCGCCCGTTTGCACAGGACTTGAAGAACCGAGGCCACGAAGGCTCATCGTTGAAAGCTGAGACTGACTCAGTTTGATGGCCCAAGGTCGTAGCTGCAGTGATGTTGACTACGTTGGGGCTTCCGCTCTGTTCCGTACTAGACTCTAGTACGGAGACATCGTAGAGCGTTCGGTCTAGATCACGAAGATCTAGAGGTGCAGAATCTAAAGGTAGTGTCCTAGAAAGTGGAAAAATTATGGATGGTGAGGGCACTAGACTCGTAGTGATAGAAGAAGGTGCAGTCTGAGGCGGAGTACTGCTTGTTACATCAACCACCTCCGAGCGAGATGGTGATGAATGACGTGGCACCTCGTGAGTATGTGAAACAATCATCTGTTGGGAGATGATTGAGTGGCTGGGAAGGGTAGTTTGCGCGATTGGACCCGATGTCGCGACTTCTACTCGGGGAAGACAAAGTCAACCCCTGTACTTATGGGTTCGGTCCGGCTTGTTAGTGGATTAGTTGGCTGAGGAGTACGGTCGTGTTTTTGCTTTGTACGCCGTTCCTGTTTTCCTCCTCGGTCATCCCCTTTGGATTTGCGCTTTTGTTTTGGCTTTGGGGATGAGGAGTGTCCTAGACCTACATTTGGCTGTGGGGGTTGGCTTGTCCCTGGGTTAGGTTCAACTGGGTTGTGTTGAGCCACGGGGACGTCGTCGAGGTTGTTGGCTCGCATATATTTGCGCAGCTCCAGCTCATTTGGATCGAGGAGGCGAAGTAAATGATCTTGGATAATCATGGCCTCCTGATCGAATTTGTTCTTCGATGATTGGATTTTGTTGAGCTTCGGAGATTGGTAGCCCTCTTCTCTTGGTCGTCGTTCGATTTCGGGATGAAGATCCACGAAATGTTGGACGATGACAGGTAGCCACCGTAAGTAAGGGAGCACTGGCTTCGTAGATCCGAGACCTCGCCTTCGAAGTTGATCGAGGATATCCGACCAGATGAGTTGGGCGACGTCATAATTTTTGTTGAAGACGATCCCATGGAAAATCAGCATAATGTTTCGGTTGCATTTGTCGGACCCGGAGTGTTTGGGCGAGAGGCATTTGTTTACGATCAGGAACAGGGTCCTCCATGGTCCAGGGATGTCTTTGGCTGTGAAGTCAGGGAGGTGAATGGAATTTTGGGCGTTAGGTTTGTGGCCCATGAAAAGGAAATCCCTGATTAGGACGTCATTAGATGGAGGAGAATCATATATGAGTGAGTGTGGTAGGTTGAGAATGGAACGGAGAATGGTTGGAGTAAAAACGACTATGGTGTTGTCGATTTTTGCGGAAAGGGTGGTTATTGTGGGGTGATTTGTTGGTTTCTGAAGGGTAGACCAAAATTGTTGTACATACACTTCAGGGACTACCTCGGTGATGTTTAGGGCAGTTTGTAGAGGGTGGTTTGCGAAGATTTTAATAATGATAGGATCTGGGCACGAGGTATTATCGAAGTCAAGTTGATGGTTATTGGGTGTCCTCTGTGCCCAGTCCTTAGAGGCGAAGATCTCATCAATTAGTCGCACCATTTTGAAATATCTGTAAATGAAGAGCAATGGATTAGTGGATATCGACTATTTAGACTAAGAGAAAGAAAAAAAATGCAAGATTATGCTATGCGTGATGAGCATGTTAGGACTTAGAAAAATTTTGCAAAAAATTATAACTAAGTGTCTTTGATGAAACAAAGTGAATTTGAGATAAGCAATCGGCGAAAGTGCTAATTCTGATTCAATTTCAATTGGTTTTGAGTTTCGGGCAAAAACATGCATCGTGCGATTTAAGTCATAACTTCAGTTTGATCTGTGGTTTCGATCGAAAGTCCAAATGTGGTACAATTTAAATCACGAATTGAGTTTCGATCGAAAGTCATATGTAATTTAAATAAGTACGGCGAAAGGGTAATATAATTCAGTTTCGATCGAAAGTCCAATGTGGTACAGTTGAAATCACGAATTGATTTTTGATTCAATTGAGCCTTCAGTTTCGATCGAAACTGTGGAATAGAGCAAAACTGTGAGAAGTGTCGATCGATTAAAATTGATTTTGTCGTCAGTTTCGATCGAAAGTGTGAGATAGTTTCGGTCGAAAGGGTAAAATCAAAACAATTATAATAATGTTGAAAATTAAAATGCTCGGTTTCGATCGAAAGCAGTAAAGCCCTAGAATGCGTCGATTTGAAAACATAGAAAAAGTAAAATTTTCAGTAACAATCGATCGATTGTTATGTGAAATTGAAACTAGAGTTTAGTTTCGAGCGAATCTAGTGAGATGAAAACACGTTTTAACAGTGATTCGCTCGAACTCACGCAACCCTAATCTGCGTAACCTGCACGAATGAGAGAAAAAATTAGTTAAAAGCTGCGTTTTTCCTTACCAATGAGTGATTTGGAGTTGCAAAATACGGAAAAACAAAGTGAGACTGTGATGAAATCGTGTGCGATTGCAGAGAGGTGTTCAGGGTGAATTTGAAAATCGATGAAGAAGAACAGTGTTTCGGGCGAAACTCTAATTAAATAAGCGAAGTCTCAGTTTCGCCGAGAAAATTTTCAAAGAGTTAATTTTGATTTTCGATCGATTAAATTGAGTTTCGGCGAAAGTCAGTTTCGCCGAGAGAATTTTCAAAGAGTTAATTTTGATTTTCAATCGATTGAATTGAGTTTCGGGCGAAAGTCAGTTTCGCCGAGAGAAATTTCAAATGATTTAATAATCAATTTCAGTTGAAATGTGTTTCGAGCGAAAGTCGGTTTCGCCGAGAAACTAATGAAACAAGAGTTAAAGTTCAGTTTCGATCGAAACTTGCTTAGTACGATCGAAAATCAATTTGAAAGGATTTCGAGTGATGTGCAATTTTGCCGAGAAAATTATAACAGGAAAATCAAGAGAATTTTCAGTTTCGCTGAGAAGTATTTGTGAAATTTGAAAAATTTGAGTAATCTAATTTCAATAGAGATTTAAGGAGTTTCACCATACTATAAAATTTAAATTTGATGAGAAATCATAAAAACTCCTTGCGTGAACTGTTTTGTGCATAATTTTGAGAGACTCCCCCTAAATGTGTGCGAACCATTCCATGACTCCCCCTAAATTTGTGCATATGAATCGAAGACTCCCCCTAGATTCATGCATAAATTTTTATTAGTCTCCCCCTAGACATTATAGTTTCATGTAGGGACAATCGATCATGTCTTATGGTTCAACATGTCTAACCTAGATACCAAGAATTGGAATCGCTTTTCATCCAATGCCTTAGTAAACAAGTCAGCAAGTTGAAGATCTGTGTGAACAAAGTGCATTTCGATTGTACCTTGTTCTACATGTTCCTTGATAAAGTGATATCTAATGTCTATATGTTTTGTGCGTGAATGATGTACTGGATTACTTGTTATAGCAATTGCACTTTTAGAATCACTAAAAATTGGGATATGATTTAATGTTATGCCAAAATCTCGCAGCTGGGTTCTCATCCACAAAATTTGTGAGCAGCAACTCGCAGCAGCGACATATTCTGCCTCTGCTGTCGATGTTGAGACACAATTTTGCTTTCGAGACGACCAGCTTACGAGTTTACCCCCGAGAAATTGAGCGGCTCCAGAAGTGCTCTTTCTGTCCAGCTTGCATCCTGCGTAATCAGCATCTGTGTATCCTACGAGATCAAAGCTTGATTCCATCGGGTACCATAGACCTAGATTTGGAGTTCCCTTGAGATATTTGAAAATTCGCTTGACCGCGAGCATGTGAGATTCCTTTGGATCAGCTTGAAAGCGTGCACAGAGACATGTGGCGAACATGATATCCGGTCTACTTGATGTAAGATAAAGCAAAGAGCCTATCATGCCTCGATAAGTTGTCTGGTTAACAGATTTTCCTGTGGAATCTGCGTCAAGTTTACATGAGGTAGACATGGGAGTCATGGCAGTATTTGAGTTGTCCAAGTTGTACTTCTTGAGTATGTCGTGAATGTACTTGGATTGACTTATGAAGATTCCATTGTGAAGCTGTTTAACCTGAAGTCCTAAGAAGAAACTTAGTTCGCCCATCATGCTCATTTCGAATTTCTGCTTCAGTAGATCCCCAAAGTTCCTGCACATTCGTGAGTCTGTTGACCCGAATATGATGTCGTCAACGTAGATCTGCACTAGCATAATGTCTGAGCCGTCCTTCTTGATAAAAGAGTCGTATCAATCTTCCCTTTTGTGAAACCTGATGAGATGAGAAAATCCGAGAGGACCTCGTACCAGGCTCTGGGAGCTTGTTTAAGTCCATATAGAGCTTTATCGAGTCTGTAGACATGGTCTGGGAGTTGTTCGTTCACAAAACCTTCAGGCTGGGATACAAAACTTCTTCTTTTAGTATTCCGTTGAGGAATGCAGTTTTGACATCCATCTGGTAGACTGTGAAGTTCTTGTGTGCAGCGAAAGCTAAGAATATCCTGATGGCTTCTATTCTTGCGACTGGGGCATATGTCTCATCATAATCAATTCCTTCTTGTTGATTGTAGCCTTTTGCCACCAGCCTTGCTTTATTCCGGATAACAACTCCTTGCTCGTCCTTTTTGTTCTTAAACACCCATTTAGTCCCTATAATGGTTTTCCCAGCTGGTCTAGGTACTAGGTTCCAAACTTTCAACCTCTCAAACTGATTGATTTCCTCCTGCATTGCAATTATCCAGTTCGGATCGGCGAGTGCTTCAGCTACTTTACTGGGTTCCTTTTGACTTAGAAAGCAGGAGTAGAGGCTTTCGTTCATCATTGATGCCCGTGTGGTTACTCCAGTGGAGGGATCTCCAATTATTTGTGAGTTTGGGTGGGCTCGAGTCCACTTTCTGGTACTAGACTGTGATGATCCAGCTGTGTTTGTATCGTATACTGTTTCTCCACCTTGATCAGCCTGATGTTCTATTTCTTCTCCAGGTTGTGGATTACTGACTCTTCTGAAGAAATTTCTATTGTAGTATCATAAGGCTGTGGAGTTTCAGCGCCTGAGCTGGATATGATCTCTGTATCTGTTGGGGATTCACTATCGTCATCAAGATGAAGATTTTCCATTGTAGGAGGTGTATTGTCATTGTTAGACTCCGCATGATCAATATTTTCTGGTGCCGCAGAAGTTGTTGAAGCAATGTGTGGTAGCGGCTTTGGGAAGATATCTTCAAATAAGAGATCGAGTTCCATGTCACTTATCATATTTGTTTTTGAGGTTTCGCCCACAGTGGAAGTGCTAGGTTGATCCTTCGTCAATTCTCGTAGAAGTCCTGGTTCTGGACTGATTTGTGCAGAAACAACTCGGTCTACTTCATCAAACGTTACATTAACGCTCTCCATAACAGATCTTTTCTCTTTGAGATATATGCGATAGGCTTTTGATGTTGTTGAATATCCCACCAGTATGCCTTCGAATGCTTTTGTCAAGTTTGCCTCTATCTTCACGATCATTTACCACATAGCACTTGCACCCAAAGACTTTCAGGAATGAGACGTCTGGCACTCTACGATTTATCAACTCATAGGGTGTCCTATTGAACCTCTTGTGAAGTGAGCCACGATTTTGAGTGTAACAGGCTGTATTCATTGCTTCGGCCCACAAGAAGTGAGGTAATCCAGAGTGAATGAGGAGTGTACGAGTTGCTTCAACTAAGGTTCTGTTCTTGCGCTCAACTACCCCATTTTGTTGAGGTGTTTTAGCTGCTGCGAACTGTTGGGTGATTCCAAGTGATGCATAAAAGTCACTGAGTTTTCTGTTATTGAATTCTGTTATCAGTTCTGATGATTTGTACACTTAGTTGGTAGAGGTTTTGCGCGGTTTTGATAAACTCAATGATTAGGCCTGGAGTTTCATCCTTGGTTCTTAGAAATTTAGTCCATGTGTAGCGTGAGAAATCATCCACAATGACTAACACATACTTTCGCCCATTAATGGTCTGAGTGCGCATGGGTCCACACAGATCCATATGAATGAGTTCGAGAGGTTTGGAAGTTGAGGCTATGTGTTTGGTCCGGTGGGAGGTCTTTCTTATCTTTCTCATTTCACACGCTGAACAAAGATGTTCTTTGTGATATCTGAACAAGGGAAGCCCTTTTACCAAGTTTTCTGATCGCAGTTTGTTCAGGTCTTTGAAGTTGAGGTGAGAAAGTCGCTGATGCCAGAGATCGTTCTGATGTAGAGAGGCTCGAGAAATAAGGCATGTCGGTCGGACAGTCTTGAGGTCAATGGAGTAAAGATTCGTCTTCCTGTGTCCAGTGAGTAGCTCTCTTCCATTGATATCTGTGACACTACATTTGTTGGTCTCGAAGTTCACCTTGTAGCCTTTGTCGCAGAAACGACCTATGCTGAATAGATTGTAGCTCAGTCCTTCGACGTAGGATACTCCATTGATGGTTAGCCTGTCATGGATAAGATTACCCGTTCCTAGCATGGATGCAGATTGACCGTTTCCGAAGTAGACCTTCCCGAGGAATCCTTCAGAGAAGTTGCTCAACAGCTCTTTGTTTCCAGTCATGTGTGAGGAGCAACCTGAATCTAAGTACCACACATGACGGACCTGCAAAAAGAATCAAGTAAGTTTTGGCACCCATTTATAGATGGGTCCCCTTTTGGTAGCAGGTTTAGCAGATTTCTTGTTCGTTGCTAGATTGAATTCTTTGCTAGATTGTTGTGTAGCTGGTTTGAGAATCCAAGCGTGTTGATTTCCTATAGGATACAGTTGAGATTTCGGAATCCAAATCTGTTTTGGACTTAATTTCTTGCTTGGCTTGGTCTTGAAGATGTTGTGTTTCATTACTTTGGATTTAATAGTATGATTGGACGGCGTGGGAGATGTGTCCTTAGAATGAGCGATATGTGATGGAAAGTGCTATTGCGGAATGACTGTCACGAGGATGAAAAAGTACATCATTGTAGACATGACAGAATTTTGATTTAAGGAATGGAATAACGAAACACGTTCTGCGACATTACAAGAAGTCACTTTTGGAAATGCAAATGATTTTGAAATATGAGAAGAAAGGTTGGAGGCTGGTCTTTTCTTCTTATCAGGGACTGTTGTCTTCTTAGCTGAGCCAGGTAGAACCTTCTTCGCTTCCTTAGAGCTCACGCCTTTGTCTGTGAGCACATGCGATACAAAGTTAGTGTGAGATAAAGGTATTTTCTTTGTAGTTTGCTTGCATTTACATGTAGAGGATTCTGGAACAGGACGTGAGGTGGAAGGTTTGTAGGCGTCAGGAAAGTTTTCAAGAGTATATATTTTGCTCAACAAAATAGTTTTCTCTTCTTCGTGAGCTTTCTTTTCCGACTCTAGGGAGGCTGTCAAGGAACCTATTTTGCGTATAATTTCTGGAATATAGATAAATGAATACATAGGTTTAGCCTTTTCGTCATTGCCTTCGGGTCCAAATGGTGACATGTAATCATCAGAGAGCGTTATCTCTCTGGTTTTGTAGCTATCATTGAGTTCGTTGTAGTCACACATGATTTGAGCCCATTCTTTGTTCCTCCGTTTTGTTCGTCAGTTTCAGTTACCTCTCTTGAGCTTACGAAGGGCCTCAATTGTTCAATGCTTAAACCAAAACGTTTAATGTTGTACAGTGAGTGTGCTTTCTCTGTTTCAGGGTTAGTGGTGGGTTCAAATCCTAAACCTTCGCGGGGATCATAAAATTCTACATCTTTAGGTTGACTAAGAAAGACGGTTCGTTCAGATTGACCTCTCTTGGTGTTAATGTCCTCTAGCTCTTTGACTTTCTTGTATAGACGAACACGTTCGTTTGTGATTAATTCGTATTGAGACAATACGTTTGCTCGTTCTTCTTCGCTGTCTTTTAAACTTCTATTCATATCGTTAATTTGTATTTCCTTGTTTTCTATAAGCTTCTAAAGTTTTTACTTTAGTTGTAGACAAGATCAAGGATTCATTAAGAATAGCTATCTCTTCCCGTTGTTTATTTATCAAGGCATAATTTTGTCGAAATTGCTTTGGAGTTCTGAGTAATTTTTACGATGCATGGAGAGTTCGGCTATCCTACGTTCAAGGTTAATGAAATCGTTTAGGGAAGGAGTGTATACCTCCTGGTCGGATGAAGAGACATCCGTCCTGTCTGATCCGAGGTCTGGCTCATCCTCGTCGGAGTCATCTTCAATGCTTTTCACCATGAAGGCCATTTCTTCTTCCTGCTCGTCAGATGTGTCCTCTAACCATTCCTCTTCCTCAGCAACCAAGACTATTACCGCTTCCTTGCGCTGTGAGAGCTGAAATTTTTTCTTGTAATATTCAGTGTTTTTCTTCTTGGGTCTGAAGCATTCAGAAGCAAAGTGACCCGGCTTGCCACAGTTGAAGCATTTCTTCACTGCTTCTGGTTTCTTAGTTTCAGCCTCTTCAGGGGCAATGTACTTCTGTTTCCCCCCGATGTTCGTTGTTTGTTGAAAGCAGAAGATGATTTCTTGGCACTCATTTTATTGACCGTATCTGAGATCATTGCTAGTTTCTTTCTGATGGATTCGAGTTCGTCCTCAGATTCTTGATCAGATTCGGCGTTGTCAGAGGAGTCAGATTGTACGACTTGCTTTCCTTTAGAAGTCCTCAAACTCCCGTTGTTTGACTTAGAGGTTACCAATGCAATTGGTTCCATGTCGATGTTTGGTTTTCCTTCGTTCTTTATTTCTTTGGCATACTGCGAGTATTGTGAGAGATTATCGTGCAGGGAGTGAATATCCATAGCGTCCAGATCTTTGTTCTGTTGCTTAACCAGAACTGCAATCCGTCCCCACTCAGGTTGAAGTGTGGAAAGGAACTTGATGTTGTGTTCGAGATTGGATCGCTGGATGTTGATCTTTCTCATCTCGTTGATGATGGTCAAGAAGCGAAGATAAACATCTCGAAGTTCTTCCCCCTCCTTAGCTTTGAAGGAGTCATAGGCAGTAAGAATGCTGGATTTCTTAGATAAATTACTAACTTCAGTTCCAACCATCATCTTGCAACCTTCATCCCAAATTTCCTTTGCAGTGACCATTGCGTCGACTTGCTTGTAGACATCGTTTGGTAGAGCCTGAAGTACATAGTGTCGGGCAAGCTTGTCCGCTCTGGCACGTGCCTTCTCAGCATCGGTGTATCGACTAGGATCCTTAGGAGTTATCCTCTCTGGAATAGGAGGAACAGCATCGGGTTGAGCAGGGATGATGGTCCATACTTGAGCAGGTCCTTCAAAAATGGAGGAGAGCATGTCGTTTGCGAGGTCTACATCTTTGATTTCTATGAAATTGATAAATCGTTGCTTCCATATGCCGTACTCTCCCCATCTCAGTAGTGGTGCACGGTTGTCAGATCCAATAGCAAGACCGTCCATGTTTATGTTTGGTAATGATCGTTAACGCGGGATATATCTGCGAAATGAAACGCTTTAGTTTTGAAAGAAATAGAGTCAAGTTTGAGTAATTTCTAATGTTGAGTAAGTATGTAAATTCACTTGGTGAATTCTGTCGAAATATAAGAGTTTGATGAATTTAGTGTACTGCTGGAACGATTCGTGTTAAGTGAAAAGGAACGTGGTCGATTCAAGTATGATATGAAAATTAAGCTCAACGATTGGTCCAAATGTGTTGAGAATCGAGCAATCGAAATTGAGTTTAGATTTCAAGATTCGGGCGAAAGTGTGAAAGAAAAAGCAGGATGGAATTCGATGGAATTTGGGCGAAAGTGCTGAAAATGTTAGTTTCGATCGAATCCGTGAAATTAGGCACTGTAGCGTTTCGGGCGAAAGAGATTGAGTTTTGCTGTGAATAGTATCGATCGAAACAATGAAATTGGTGGAAAGTTTGTCCAAATTAAAAGCGATCGACTTTCGGGCGAAACAATTGGACTTTCGCCGAGAAATCTTTCGAGCGAAACTGTGAAGAATGCGAAGAATTGATCTAAATTCAAATTGATTGACTTTCGGGCGAAACGTTGAAACTTTCGCCAAGAAAACTATCGGGCGAAACTATGAAATTTGCGAAGAAATTCCCGAAATTCAAATCGATCGAAACTACTCACAGTGAGTTTCCATCGAAACCTTCAAACTCAATGGTACCCAGTTCAGTGAAAAACAGATTTTCTGTCTCGTTTTTGCTTAAATCCAACTCAAACTTGACTGGAATCGACGTGAAAGAGCCTAGATGTACTCAATATCAGTTTTCTAATGTCTTAGGAGTGAAGAATCACTGAAAAACGATTTGAAAAATCCAAAAACAGTGAAAAACAGAGAATGAGTTTTCAAGCGAAAATCTTCGTCAAATCACGTCGAAATCGAGCAAAACTGGATTCAAATGGAAGATATTGATCCGCGTTAGGCTCTGATACCACTTGTTGGCCCTTTTATTACCAAACAAGGATCAAAAGAAGGATTTAAATGTATAAAACGTGAAGAACACCTTGAGTGTGTGTTAGTGTGTGTTTTCTTAATAAAACGTACAAGGTGGCTTACCTTTCAATTCTTTTGATAAAACCCTAATTAGGGTAAATGGGACTTTATATACCACAATTGTTTTGTATATTAAAGCCCAATACAACACTATGACTTAATATCATAAGTCACCCCAAACTACTAACAACCCACTAAATAACACATATTAACCCAAGATTACATAAATAAAAAGGATGCTACAAAATAATCCTAACAAAGATCAACGCTATATTGGGGTTAACATTCGGATAGTAAGGATTTATCTCCTTCATATGGACATTTGACAGCATATATGTTTTCTGGGCGAGCAATGAGCCGTCGAAATGTTCAAGAGCACTTGAAATAATAACGCCATGGATCGGCGTGCCCTGAAGTAGTTGGAAAAATTTTAGTTAACAAAAGAGAATGAGTTTTGCCATAAAAGTCTATCACTAACATGATCTTAGAAACCAAACAACGAGCAAAAATCATACTTACATAAGAATATGAGCTTCCTTATAGACTTCTTATCATGTCTCGAATTTCTATTCGTTCCTTGCCTCGAAACAGTTATCTTTATCGTAGCGGGTCGATTCTCGTTGGTTAGGGACTTAATGGGAACGATTAGGTCGCTATTCTCCATAGACTCCCTAGATGAACCAAAAAGGAATTAGAAAGGTCTTTTTTTTAGCACACGTGAGAGTTGATAAGAGCACTTGTATATGAGTTCATATATGAGTTCGTGTTGTAAATAAATATCTAATATAAAGATAAGAAGTGTGTAGCCGTTCAAGTAGCGTAGCGTAGCTCAGCTCACCTCCAGTTTTTCTTTTCTATATTAAGAATTAAGATTTCAAATCAAGGATACAACGAATGACACGACACCCTCAAGCATTACCCAAAGCATTACACAAAAAGTAAAAAATATTATGTATACGTTAAATCGAAACACTACATATAATTCAGCCGTTTTCGTTTCTTTAACATTTCAATCGTAAACCTCAACGATACATATACATCAGCCGTTTTCTTTTCCATTAACATTTCATATGAATGATACTTAGTATATGTAATAATATACATCCATCATTTAAGCATATTGAGTATATGTAACAATTTAACATTTCAAATAAACGATATTAAGTATATGTAATAATGTTTGTGATATAGTATGTCGGCATATTAGTCAGTATACAAAAGCACATTTAAGGGCATATTAGTCAATACACGATAGGACAAAACTCATTTGAGATTCGTGCTTTTATAATAGCATATACATAGATATAGATAGATAGATATAGATATGCACATTGAACTATACAAAGCAAGTACAGTACATACATGTACGTATATACTATACTATCATATCTCTCTACTACCTTATTATGTGATGTACTTCTTTCTACGATACTGTCTTCAATTGGGATTATCCATTTGCTCTATCTCAGTTTCTGCATTTTCATGGTTTTCATCAGTCGTCGATGATTCTGCAACTCTCAAAAACCAAACTCTCCCATTTTCTCATCACATTCTTCTTCTTCACCGATTTGTTCTTCAAGCTTTTGTTTCAAAATTCCTAGTTGGAGGATCAGCATTGCTGTTATCCTACAATAGTGTTATTCCAAATCATGCTATCGCACAATCTGTTAGGATATGCGGAAATCTGCAATAATTATTTGCCCAAAATGACGATAATAAATAAAAGAGACGAAAAATAAATTTGGACAATGACACGAGATTTACGTGGGCTCAGAATGACCTACGTCCACGGGCCGGAGGGTAGAACTTCTTTATTATGTGGAGATATTACAAGCACGTACACTGACGTGATACAAAAGCAGCTACAACAATATAAGGAGTAGGCTATAGAAAATGTTGGTCCCTATTTCTATCCAAACAATCTACAATGAACGAATTTACCACGCTAATGATGGAAGATTTAAAGATCGAACTTGGGGTGGTTAGTGTAGACGATGGGTGCTTTGAAAATGCTTTATTTTAATATTCAACACACACGCAACTCATACATACTACACCAAAAACACACACCCTAATGAATTAGGGTTTGGGGGTATATACCACATGAGTTGGTATATTATACCCTTAGTAACTAAGAACTAGAATATTACGAATTAGCCCAAAAGTTAATTAAATACAAGCCAACTAAGATAAACACAATGAAATTGAACACTATAAATATTCCTAACAATCTCCCCCTTAGTGTTCAATCTTCAATTCAGCGGGTTATCTTTGTTGGGTACATGGAGAATCTCTCGAGTCCTAACAATCTCGCCTTGCTCCCCCTGCAAAGGCTGTCTCCTCTTCTTGTGGAGGATTTGAATGGACTTTCAGCTAGAACTCTCTTGTCTTGACGTTATACGTTGTAGATCGGATGTATGCTGTGATCCACGCCCCTATATTCGTTTCTTGATATGTCGCAGATCTTTGAAATTTTTGTTTGCATCTTGTCCTTGTCTTTTTCCGTATTTTGAAGTCGTCAAGTCTTCTCCAGTCTTCTTCTCGGCGCCAGATTCGTCTTCGTCGAAGGAAGTTGTCTGGTTCGGCCTCGAGGAAGCTTGTCTGGCTCCACAAGAAGATATGCGTGGGGTGCCTTTTAACATGTGCCAAAGCTCCTTCCGAATGTGACATTGTAGGTTCCCAGTGGAGTTCGGCTTCATCGTGGAATGCGCGGCGGAATATTGAGGGTGAGCGTGGGATGTGTTATAAAATGTGCCAAGGCTCCTTCTGAATTGACGTTTAAGTGCAGGAGAGCCCGGCTTCATAGTGGTACGCGCGGCGGAAGTTGGTGGGTGGTCTGTGACGCCCGGGCCGATGAGGGCGGGGAGTGATCGCCGGTGCCAGAGAGGTGCACGGACAAGGAGCGGCTCCTGGCAGGCTTCTAGGCGAAGGGGTATAAGGGAATTGATAGTACTACTCATATCACCAAGGTCGACCTACCTTTTCGGGAGTCCATCTATAGAAACTCCGAAGTTAAGCGTGCTTGACTTGGGGCAATCTAGGGATGGGTGACCCCCTGGGAAGTTTCTCAGGGTGCGTGTGAGCGAGTGCACGAAGCACGCTAAAAGGTTAAATGGTGGTACAGTGGGGCCAGACTATCAGTCGGAGTGTGGTGGGCCCAACCCCACTAGTCCCGGTAGGGACCGAAGCTATAGTGACACCCGGTATGGGACGGGTTGTTACATGGTCCGACCTGTTTGTTTATACGTATCCCCTTCTCCCCCTCATGGCGATTCGTGTTAACGAGATCGGCATGCTTGTATAGGAGTTGAAGGAATACACAAACGATAGGTCGGTGTGGGTAATAACCAGACGGAGCCACTAAGGCAATCCATCGACACGAGTTCAGAGTTAAACTCTGAGACACGGCCTGTGAGCACAGGGCTTAGAACCGGAGCCACATAGGCATTCCGTTAGCATCGATCTAGAAGCGTAGCTCGCAGATGATGGCCTGATGCCGTTGTTGTTTTGAAGTTGCAACGGTAGGACTTCCTTCCAATCTTGGAATCACATCTACTACTGACGTGTCTATGGAAGTTCTAATCTGGTCACGAAGTCCAGATAAGAAAAAGTTTATGTGTCCTGAAAATTATAAGTAGTGAGGACACCTAGACTCGATGTGTTCAAGGAAGTTTAGTGGTGTGGGGCTAACTACCACTTAATTCAATATCTCCCGCTTCCAAGTGAAGCGGTGATAGCATGCGTGGCTCCCCGTGATTTGATAAAACATCGGTCTTTAGGGAGATTGATGAGTGGGTAATGCTCGGTTGTGCATGCGCCGTTGGACAAATGAGGCGACTTCTACCCGCTGATAAAAATCAGCTCCTGCACCTATATGGGATGGCCCGAATGTTTTGTGAGTTGAGTGATATGTGAAACGTCTGCTCTTCGGTCTTGTCAAGAATTGCCAAATGGGAATGTGGCTTATGGACTTGAAATCTTCACTAACACTCGGCTACGTTTCGGGGTTAAGTTCAGTTTGGTCTGACTGAACCATGGGAACTTACAATCCATGCGTCCGTCAATTTTTGTGAGTGCTGCTTCATCAGCAAGTCGGAGCAGGGCGGTTGAGATCATCTTCGTGTTGTGTATGGAGGTCACACTTTTGTAATTCTCGAACTCTTGAGGGTGGAGTTTTCAAGTGAAGTCCGCCTTGGGAGGTGGAAGCGCCTGAGAGAGTTTCTCTTTCTTTTTTTTCTTTTTTATTTCTTTTATTTTCCCCTTTTTTTTGCTTTTCTTTTCCCTTTTTTTGGGTATACATATATATATATATATTATCGTAATAGTAGTAGATAAGTAGTATCGTAATAGTAATAGATATAGGTATATGTATACATATATGTATATGGGTTAAATGAAGTTTCTCCCCCTTAAATCGTGCACCTAAGGTGTACTACCCCTAAAAACGTACTCTCCCCTTGTAAATATGGAGTTATACTCCCCCTCAAAGCATGCACGTTTAATCATGTAAGTTCTCTCCCAATTAAATAAGCGTGAGCGTATTTATTTATTTTCAGATCAGATGCAAACTAAAGAATTATTTTTCTTTAAAAATGCATTAGAATGTACGTTTTTTGCTATTAACACTTAAAATAGGTATTTAACGATTCAGCTTATATGCATACGTGAATGTTTAAGCTTGTAGCTCTTTAAGATATATGCATAGTTAAAATGTACCTATCATGGGTATTAGACATTTCAGCTCATATGCATGCAAAAATTAACATTTAAAGTACATTTGGGTCATGCATGTTTATAATGTACCCTATTGTTTTCAAAGTAGGTATATTGTCTTTTCAGCTCAAGATGCATGCCAAGTTTCTTATGGGATGCATATAGAATTTACCTACGTAGTTGCTCGCAGAGCTTACCAGTCGTGTATGTGGAGCAACCCAAGATACCATACACGCTGAGATGTTTGGCTGCCCTCGTCGCATATTAGTCATGAGTGTGGAGCAGCTCTCTTAGTACCTACCCATGCGGGGAATCTGCAAGAACTTTATCGGGACTTTGGTACCCATTTTTGGATGGGTCCTCCCTTGTTAGCAGAAAACAAGTTAAGCACATTTGGTTCAGATATTGATCCTAAATCATCCTTTAAAGTCCTATTCAATTTGATTTGTGATTTAGGAATCCAGGTTTGGTGAACCTTAGAGGGAAATGACATATCAGCGCCAGTGAATGTGTGCCTAGGTCTAGAAGACCTAAAGATTTTCTCCCTAGCAAGTCGTAGAAGGTGTCTTTCAGACTTAATCTGAACTGGATATTGCATGTAAGAATACGAGCATAAAGCATTATAAGCATCAGTAACAGGAGAACTAGTATTCCTATGACAATAACGCACGTCATTCACATTATAATGATAAATGTGCGGGATTTGAGAAGTTTGTGTGCTTAAGCTTGGAACTTCTTCTTTGCACGCTTCCCTCTCGATAGGAATGGGAGAGGAAAAATCCTGAACATTTTCAACTTTAATTTTCGAAGATAATATTGAATTTCCTTTCTCCTTCCTAATTTTCAGTTGTTCCTTAGCTAATTTTAAAGCTCTACTTTTACTTATCGTTTTAGCTTCGGTCAATATTGACTTAGAATTATTAGTAAAAGTTTTCTCAGTTTTAAGAACAAGGATGCTTCTTTTAGTTTTTGTTTTCTTTACCTGGTTTGAGGAAGATGTATTATTTGACAAATCATTTGAAACAGATAAAGAGGAGGAATTTTTGAGATACAAGATCTCCTTTAAAAGCTTTTCCTTTTCTGCGCCAAAACATGTCCTTTCAGAGTTCAAAGTATCTTGTAAATCTTTTAATTTACGAAGAGTTTCTGGAGTGTCACATATGATCGGTTTTTTGATCATATAAAATATTTTCCCCGATAGAAATTAAGTTAGAAGGAGAGTTTTTGTCTGTTGGACCTAAATTTGAAATATCAGTCTCTAACCGTTTAATCGGAGAGGTAAGCATACGTTGTTCCTCTAAGGCAATCTCATATTTTGATGAGACTTCATTTCGCTTAGCTTCGCAAGAACGTAAACTATTACTCATCTCGCAGACCCTCTTTTCACTATATTCTAACTTAGTTTCTAAGCTAATGATCTTGGACTTTGCAATGGTCAAATCTTCATTAGCATATGCTAGGCTTTCTTGTTGCTTAAGCAACACGGAGTAATTATTAGCAAGTCCTGCTTCTAATTCCTCAATTTTCCTAGCTTGAGCATCCATTTTAATTAATATAATATTATTAATTTTTTTAATTTAATTTTTTTTTAAAAAAAATTGGCTTTTGGAAGTTCTGTTTCGAAAAGTTTGGTTTACTTGAGAGGTATCGTGAAGTATCGAAGAAAGTCAGTGTCGAAAATTTCTGGTGTGTACCGAAAAATTTTGTGATGATTTCGAAACCTTCGTGAAAATTACCAAAAACTTTTTCTATAATATGCCAACTCGTTTTAAATAGATTACTGGATGATTGATCGTTGACGCGTTTGTGGATTTGCTTTCAAAAATTTGACAGAAAAGCAGTCTACACCGAAAAATTTTTGGACCGGAAGGAAAATTATAAACCGGCGTTAGGACTGACTATGCCCGTTGGACTCAGAATGTTCTTCTCATCAAATGGTGAAAAAATAATTTTCCTCAAAATGTGTTAGTTATTTTTAATTAAAATATTTTTATTCAATGGGTCCAATAGTTTTGGTGATTGAAAACGTTTATGTGTGATTTTGAAGAGTGAGTTTGGATCGCCCGATTTAAGGTTTCGATCGATCAAATGAGTTTCGACCGATACTCAGTTTCGCCGAGAAAAGTTTTGAATTCAAAGAAATGCTCAGTTTCGGTCAATTGGGGGTTTCAGGCGAAACACTATATATAGGATGAGTTTCGATCGAAACTGGTTTCGGGCGATTATCAGTTTCGCCGTGTAAAATTATATAAGGATTTAAAATTTCTGTTTCGATCGAATCGAAATAGTTTCGGGTGATGATCAATTTGCCGTGTAAAATTATAAAAGGATTTAAAACTTTCAGTTTCGATCGATTCAAATGAGTTTCGGGCGATTGGATCAATCGGGCGACTTTTCAAATGCGGCGAAAAACAAAATCAATCGAAATCAAATCGGGCGAAACTCAAATTAGGTGAAATTAATTGTTTGCTACAGTGCACATTCGCCCGATCGGGTGTTTCTGTCGAAAAATTTCTGTGCAGAATGACGAACGTCAGACTCGATTTCTACCTAAAACTCACTCAAATCAATTGAAAAATGTTGGGTAATCACTTCAAATCACTCGAAAACAACCTAATTAGCTCTTGAGCTTGCAAAATCGGTAAAATCAACTCAAAAAAATTCAAGAACAAGGCAGAATTCGAAACTGAAAAAGAAACCCAAAAATTTCAGAAACTTGCTCAAATCAATCGTGTTTGCTCGGATACCACTTGTTGGTCCCTATTTCTATCCAAACAATCTACAATGAACGAATTTACCACGCTAATGATGGAAGATTTTAAAGATCGAACGTGGGGTGGGTTAGTGTAGACGATGGGTGCTTTGAAAATGCCTTCTTTTACTATTCAATACACACGCAACTCACACATACTACACCAAAAACACACACCCTAATGAATTAGGGTTTGGGGGTATATATACCACATTAGTTGGTATATTATACCCTTAGTAACTAAGAACTAGAATATTACGAACTAGCCCAAAGTTAATTAAATACAAGCCAACTAAGATAAACACAATGAAATTGAACACTATAAATATTCCTAACAGAAAATAATCAGAGGAAGAAGGGATCAGTGTTGTGGTGTTCCTCTTCTGCCTCAAAGCTTCCGTATTTATAGCTGAGATTCTTCATCTTCTTTGCATATGAACATAAGAAAATTAAAATGAGCACACTTCCTTGACCTTTAAAATCGACAGCCGAAATCAAAAGAGGAATGAACTCTTGTTCATTAGTTTGCCCATATGCATAAATATAAAAGTCTTCATTTGACTTTTCAACCCAGGTGAGCCGACATCAAGGTCATAAGTTAACAAATCTCCACCTTGACCTTGATTTCGAAAATTACTCCACCATAATTTAAAATACCTTTGTCTCCCTCCGACCTTAGCCCCAACGGGCTAGTTCACCAACTTTAAAACACCAATCAAGTCCAAGCAATGCTTGAACTTGGAAACTGGAAGAGCATTCGTAAACATATCCGCAGGATTATCCTTCGTGTTGATCTTCTTGATAAACACCTTCTTATCTGCAATGATCTCACGAATAAAATGATACTTGACATTAATATGCTTAGTCCTTTCGTGATACATGTGATCCTTGGTAAAATGAATCGCACTTTGACTATCACACAAAATAGTAATAACTCCCTGATTCTGAGTTAATTCGTTGATTAGCCCTTTCAACCACAAAGCTTTTTCGATCGCATCAGTAATGGCCATGTATTCTACTTCAGTAGTAGACAATGCCACTACGTGCTGTAGAGTTGCTTTCCAGCTAACTGCACAATCTCCAATACAAAATACATAACCAGTAAGATATTATCGTTTATCGAGATCACCTGCGTAGTCTGAATCGACGAAGCCAACGAGAGTATCATTGTTTCTGCCAAACTCCAAACAAAAGCTTAGAGTACCCTTGAAGTATGTGAGAATTGATCGACACGTGGTGTGTAAATGAAAAGTGCGACAAGTAATAATTAAAACGAATACCTAATTACTATCACCGACATGCGATAGGCAGTGGACCTATCGTTTGTAGTGCAGTAAAGTGAGTAAACGAGTATCGAACACAAGGAATAAATCAAGTACTAGTAGTGACCTATCGATTCGATATTTAGCCTAATAAAATACGCAAATTGTTTTATGACTTAACCTAACAGATTATATCTAACTCAACTAGAGATTCAAATACGCTTAAAACTGATACGAAGCTTCAGATAATAAAGATGTGCTCGGGATTCGAATCCCGCTAGGTGCTATCGGCCAAGACAAAATCGTTCTACGTAATTTTGACTAGATCGCAGTAATTTTCCTACCCGCTCGCGAGTTTGCTGTCGCCCTAAACGCTCGCGGGGATCTAAAATTCAGTAATTACTAACGGCGAGGATCGAGTATTTGCTTTCGCCCTATACTCGATTCCTATCTTCTACGAACGGCCTAAACGTTGTTTAGCTGTCGCCCTAAACGTTTTTCCATACGATTACTTTAACACATAGACATATTAAAGTAACGAAACAAATTCATAGAACGATAAATAGCCAAACACATAGTCACGATAATCATAAGTCTTAACTACGAAACATCCTAGCGTTCATCTAATCCCAAACACAAAGGGGAATTAGCTACGCATAATCGACGGGAAAACAGCGAAAGAAATAAGGAATAACGGTGAAGAATTCATTATCTTGATATACGGATGATCTGTGATGAAAGCGTTGATGATTCTTCGTTCTTCGCTAAATTGGGCGTGAATTCGTCGATGATCCGTCTCTTGCGCTCCGGGATGCGAATCTGTGTTCTTTTGTGCTATTTTTTCGTCTCTAGAGGGATTAGTGTTGATCTCTGGTCAGTTCTCCCCTTTCTGGGTCGAATTTGGGCTTTTTATAGTGAAATTCGACACTGTCACGGCCTAGGACAAGATAGGTCACGGCCGTGACACTCTCTGGGCAAAAATTGAGCTCACTGCCGCTCGTCACGGCCTGGTGCAGTAGCGTCACGGCCGTGACCCTCTCAACAGCTTTGCGGCAGTCTCGTATTTCTCTCGGATGGAGGGGTAAACGATGTCCGATTGACCTGAAATTTTAACCATAGATAGAAGACTTCCCAATCTTCATTCTGACCAAAGGGATTCGCAATCCGAGGTCTATATTGAGAGATATGAATTTTCTAATGTTGCTGCTGCTATGGGTCACGGCCTGATGCAATAAGTGTCACGGCCGTGACCATCTTCATTCCAACTCTCTGCCCAACGTCACGGCCTAGTGCACCATGTATCACGGCCGTGACCTTCACCAGTTTTCATCGTCTTCGCGCCGTTTTGCCTCGTTTTCGCTCCTTTTCGCCCGAAACTCGTCCTAGAGCCTTATAATACCAAAATAAGTAGAAATGGGGTTAATAAGTGCATAAAATGACTTCGAAACTCTATTATGAGCCAATTTACTACTACGATAAACGTCCTACATACATTTATCAAACCTCCCCACACTTAAGCATTTGCTTGTCCTCAAGTAAATTAGAAGTCAGAAAAGGTATCCAATCAAGATAACGGCACGATTGTTCGCAATTTATCATCAAAGCTAGAAAACATGAAACGGAATCAAGCGAACAATTATGGACATCACACTAATGACTTGCACTTGTCTACCTAAACTTCCTTCGCACTGCCAATCGAGACTTATATCTCACATGGGATTCGCTCAAAATCACTCAGTGTATAGGCTAGCATATAGTGAATCGCTCAATTCGTGCACTAGTCCCGCCCCTACCATAAACTTGCAAGCTAATCGCATCTCTACTACTTAATGTGGCAAGCATAAATCTGAGGGTCTTTTTGGGGAAACGGGTCGAATAATCATGAAGCGATAAGCATATATAATGAACACTTAATCTTAGAGCTAGGATACTTAAGCAAAAATTATCAAAGAACACAACATGATCAAACAGACAATCACACGTCCCAACATAAGACTCAACGTTCTCGCTCTGAAATCCTAGACTTTTCTGCCCGACCCTCTCGACTCAGTTCCCTTTCATTTTCTGCCTTTTCACCTTAGTAACGCTCTACATTTGTGCACTGCCCTTATTCCCTAAAAACATCAAGGTTCGGCTTTTGTCGCATAGAATACATCGTCACAGCGAATGCCGTGTACCTAAGGATACTTAATATCGAAACCTATATCTTGCCAAAGGGTTATGGGCAGGCTTATGCAAGGGATCGGGTCATTTCAGAAAACGGTCAAGTAAGGCACGAGTCATTTCATGAATAGCAGAGAAGAACATCAAATCATACACTGAAACGGTAACTCTCAAGTTCGACTTCTACTCTATTCGGGTCAGTGGCTCTTATAATTTACGAGGTAAACAAACGAATAGGCTCAGGTTCAAAGTGGCTAACTAATGGGGTTAGTCATGGTGGGAAAATCTGGCCCTGGACTTAATTCATAATGCCCTCATCATTTTCACACTAACACACCAAAACAGTTTCAACACGCATCAGACATGCAAGTTCTAGAGAGATATAGACTAGGCCCGTCACACAATCAAGAAAAATGAGCATAAGCTCGTCAGGCTCAAACTCTCACAACGAAACAGGGTTATGTGTACGAATCTCTTAAAACAGTGCTATATCTATTCAGGCAGTCATGATTCGATCAGTCATGCATATCCTAATTGCTCACAAGAATTCATGATAATGCAGACTAACTCGAGATAATGCGCAAAAATCGTGCCTGAATTCAATAAATTCATGCCTTTCAACGAAATTTATAGCTCACAGGCACGTCATAAAATTAAAAATTTTCACGTAAGTTTTCAACCTAAATTCCCCTCCCCACACTTAAGCCGTACGTTGTCCTCAACGTAAAATTTGAATAAACGAAAGGGAAAAGTAGGTGTAAGAGAACGAAACTTCCCTGACAAAAAATGTTGACGTGATCGTGACTAAACGCGTGGTGGTTGTCGTATCGTGACTCGTGATGCCTGACATGACTAAAAGGAAAACTAAACGTAACAGAAAAGAAAACATGAATGATCATAATAATAATAATAGACATAATAAAAAAATACTAGATAGATAAAGCCTGGGTTGCCTCCCAAGAAGCGCTTCCTTTACCGTCTTTAGCCGGACGTGCTTTCGTTCGCTTAGGGTGGCTGGAAGTCGAGGTACATCATCTCTTTTTTGCTTAAGTTTCCCTCGCCTCCATCCATACCTTGGAGGTGTCGCCTTTCGCCGGGCAGCGGTTTCAACTCTAGTGGCGGTCGCTCCTCGACTGGGCTCTTGTCCTTAACTTCTTCGATGCTCTCGTCGATGGCTATGATGGGTTCGTCGATCTCCTCCCCACACTTATCAATTGCCATAGTCGTGTGCCTATCATGCTTGCTGACCTGTGACAGACCTTGCACGGAAAAGAGAAAATCGTGCTCAAATACATCTAAGAAATAGCATTTATCATCTTGCTCGTTGCTCTTTTTCATCGAGTCAGCCATATTGAACGTAACTTTTTCACCGTCTACTGTCAAGGTTAATGTTCCATTCCTAACATCTATCATGGTCTCGCCTGTAGCTAAGAATGGTCTACCTAGAATTAATGGAACATTTTCATCCTCGTCCATGTCTAAGATCACAAAATCAGCAGGGATAACGAACTTATCGACCTTAACTAGAACATCCTCGATAACACCTAGAGGGTATTTTAACGATCTATCGGCCAGTTGAATATTCATTCTAGGGTCGTGGTTCACCTAATCCTAAGCGCTTAAACATGGAGTACGGCATTAAATTTATATTAGCGCCTAGATCAGCTAAAGCATGCTCAACAACTAAATCACCTATACGACAAGGAATAGTAAAACTCCCTGGGTCCTTGAGCTTTTTCGGTATCTTGCTCTGGAGTATCACCGAGCACTCTCCTCGTAGGTATACCGTGGAGACGTGTTCGAGCTTCCGTCGGTTCGTCAGCAAGTCCTTCAGGAACTTAACGAAACTGGGCATCTGCGCAATAGCTTCAACAAACGGTAAGTTAATATGTAATTCTTTGCACATACCCATGAATCTGCCAATCAGCGCTTCGTCTTTGTCCTTCTTCAACCGTGCTGGATATGGAATCTTCGGCTGGTACGGCATCACTGGTGGCCGCTCGTTCTCCCTCGCTTTTTCTATTTCGGGTGCAGCCTCCTCCTTTTTAGGTTGAACCTTCTCTTTTTCAGGTGCAACTTCCCTCAACCGAGCTGGGTACGGGATCTTTGGTTGATACGGCTTCACGAATGGTCGCGTCTTTCTCTCGTCATCTTTGACCTTCTCGACTCTGTCGCTCTTGCTTTCCTCCACTTCTGGCTCGTCGTGGCCCTCGAAATCGACTTTCTCCTTTAAATTCTGCTTGGTGGGAGCTTCTTGTAATCCTCTCCCGCTCCTCAGGGTTACCGCATTGCAATACTCCTTGGGGTTTGTCTCGGTGTAGCTCGGGAGTGATCCTTGATTTCGCCCCGCCATTTGCTTTGCTAATTGCCCCACTTGCTGCTCCAACCTCTTGATCGAGGCGTCTGTATTCTGAGCACGGATGTCATTCGCCTCCATGTACTCCTCCATCTTTGTCATTCGGCTTTCGTGGGCTGCGGTGGTGCTGCTGAAATTCGTGAGGAGTGTCTTCATCATATCCTTCATTTCCTTCATATCATCGGATCCTCCTGCGGGCGCGTTCTGGTACTGTCGTGGCGGCCCGTTTTGGAATTCGGACGAGCTCGGCTGAAATCCCGGCGGTCCTTGCCCCTGGTTGTTCTGATTCCTGTACGCCAGATTGGGGTGCGCTCGGGGCTGGTAACTGGCCACCTTGGTAATTTTCCATATAGTCTACGTGCTCCAATGATTTCCCAAGTTGGCATTCCGATGTCTCGTGGGCTGCGCCACAGATCCCACACAATGGCACGTATGGGGTGTGCTGCGTCGGTGCGGTGGTCGTCACGGCGTTCACGGGCTGAGTCTGCCCGAACTTCGGGAGTAGTGCGCCGATGACTGTCTGCAGCTGAGAGTTCGTCGCAGCGATCTGTTGCTGAAGTGCCTCGAATTTTGCATTCGTGGCCGTCTCCTCGCTCACTCCAAATACTCCTGTTGTTTTCATCCTCGTATTGCCCCTCATGAAACTATTCCTCGAGTAATCCTCAATCAGGTTCCAAGCGTCGGTCGCGTTGAGCTTCACGAGTCCTCCTCCTGCAGCTCCGTCTAGCATATGGACTGTCTGGTCGTTGAGCCCCTCGTGGAACCGGTTGATCTAGGCTGCCTTCGACATCCCGTGCTGTGGGCATCGCTTCAATAGCGCCTTGTATCTCTCCCAAACCTCGTGGAGGTTCTCTGAATCCTTCTGATGAAACAGAGAGATCTCCGTTTTTAGTCTGAGCACCTTCGATAGTGGGAAATAGTGGTTGATGAAGGCGACTCGCATCTCCTCCCAGGTGGTGATCGACCTGGGCGGCAACATATATAACCAGTCCTTCGCCCTGAACTTGAGCGAGAACGGGAATAGCATCAGCTTGATCGCGTCGCCCGGGACCCCGTTGATTTTGATGGTGTCGGTCACCGTCAGAAACGACTTCAGATGGGAGTAAGGGTCGTCGTCGGGGTTACCCTCAAACTGGGCTGTCTGGAATATCATCTGAAGCCAAGAGTGCTTCAGCTCAAAGTTGTTGTTCTCGATCGGCGGGATGACAATTGCCGACTCTGTACCGCCTAGCACGGCATTCTTGAGGAGGTCCTGAAGTGATGGCTCCTCCTCGTGGACGGGCACTCTATGGTCCGCCATGTCTACTTCTGTGTAGGGACTATCTACGGTTGCCTCTACACGAGAGTTTTGGGTCGATTCTTGCGAACTATCCTCTGAATAGCTAACTAAATGGTTCTGAGAGCTAGTGGAAGCTCCTTCAGTGTCGTACTTAAGCTTCCTTCGCAACTTTCTCTCAAAATCAGGGTCTGCGTCAACGATGGGACCCGATGGATGGCTTCGGGTCATTCACCGCTGAGTCGTACCTTCAATAAGGGAAAAACAAAAATTAGCAACGAAATAACTAAATACGTCGAAAAGAATACGAACTAATAGTGACGTAGGAAATTAAATAACGCAAATTGCACAAATAACGCAATAAGTGAAAAGCAAAAGAAAACGTCAAATAAAAGTGGCTAAAGTACTGAACTACGGTGTTCCTAATATCTATTTATTCCCCGGCAACGGCGCCAAAAACTTGATCGACACGTGGTGTGTAAATGAAAAGTGCGACAAGTAATAATTAAAACGAATACCTAATTACTATCACCGACATGCGATAGGCAGTGGACCTATCGTTTGTAGTGCAGTAAAGTGAGTAAACGAGTATCGAACACAAGGAATAAATCAAGTACTAGTAGTGACCTATCGATTCGATATTTAGCCTAATAAAATACGCAAATTGTTTTATGACTTAACCTAACAGATTATATCTAACTCAACTAGAGATTCAAATACGCTTAAAACTGATACGAAGCTTCAGATAATAAAGATGTGCTCGGGATTCGAATCCCGCTAGGTGCTATCGGCCAAGACAAAATCGTTCCTACGTAATTTTGACTAGATCGCAGTAATTTTCCTACCCGCTCGCGAGTTTGCTGTCGCCCTAAACGCTCGCGGGGATCTAAAATTCAGTAATTACTAACGGCGAGGATCGAGTATTTGCTTTCGCCCTATACTCGATTCCTATCTTCTACGAACGGCCTAAACGTTGTTTAGCTGTAGCCCTAAACGTTTTTCCATACGATTACTTTAACACATAGACATATTAAAGTAACGAAACAAATTCATAGAACGATAAATAGCCAAACACATAGTCACGATAATCATAAGTCTTAACTACGAAACATCCTAGCGTTCATCTAATCCCAAACACAAAGGGGAATTAGCTACGCATAATCGACGGGAAAACAGCGAAAGAAATAAGGAATAACGGTGAAGAATTCATTATCTTGATATACGGATGATCTGTGATGAAAGCGTTGATGATTCTTCGTTCTTCGCTAAATTGGGCGTGAATTCGTCGATGATCCGTCTCTTGCGCTCCGGGACGCGAATCTGTGTTCTTTTGTGCTATTTTTCATCTCTAGAGGGTTTAGGGTTGATCTCTGGTCAGTTCTCCCCTTTCTGGGTCGAATTTGGGCTTTTTATAGTGAAATTCGACACTGTCACGGCCTAGGACAAGATAGGTCACGGCCGTGACACTCTCTGGGCAAAAATTGAGCTCACTGCCGCTCGTCACGGCCTGGTGCAGTAGCGTCACGGCCGTGACCCTCTCAACAGCTTTGCGGCAGTTTCGTATTTCTCTCGGATGGAGGGGTAAACGATGTCCGATTGACCTGAAATTTTAACCATAGATAGAAGACTTCCCAATCTTCATTCTGACCAAAGGGATTCGCAATCCGAGGTCTATATTGAGAGATATGAATTTTCTAATGTTGCTGCTGCTATGGGTCACGGCCTGATGCAATAAGTGTCACGGCCGTGACCATCTTCATTCCAACTCTCTGCCCAACGTCACGGCCTAGTGCACCATGTGTCACGGCCGTGACCTTCACCAGTTTTCATCGTCTTCGCGCCGTTTTGCCTCGTTTTCGCTCCTTTTCGCCCGAAACTCGTCCTAGAGCCTTATAATACCAAAATAAGTAGAAATGGGGTTAATAAGTGCATAAAATGACTTCGAAAACTCTATTATGAGCCAATTTACTACTACGATAAACGTCCTACAATACATTTATCAAGAATCCACTTCACTGCTTGCCAGTGTTCTTTCATTGGATTAGCCATATACCTGCTAACAACACTAACAGCTTGTGAAATATCACGACGTGTACATACCATTGCATACATAATACTACCGACTGCACTCGAGTAAGGAACTCGTGCCATGTATGCTTCTTCCTCATCTGATGATGGTGACTGAGCAGCGATTAGTCTAAAATGGCTAGCAAGAGGAGTGCTGACTGGTTTGGCATCGTTCATGCCAAATCTCTCCAGAACCTTTCTGAGGTAACTTTCCTGGGTCAGGTGTAACTTAAAGCTCCTCTATCACGTCTAATCTCCATACCAAGAATCTTCTTAGCTGCTCCTAAATCCTTCATTTGAAATTCACCGTTTAGTAAGGCCTTCAACTGGTGAATTTCTGCAAGATTCTTAGCCACTATGAGCAAGTCATCAACATATAACAATAGATAAATGAACGAACTGTCATTTAACTTCCGGAAGTAAACACAACTATCATACTTGCTCCTGGAGAAACCATGACCCAACATGAAAGAATCAAACCGTTTATACCACTGTCTTGGAGACTGCTTTAATCCGTATAAGGATTTCATCAACAAACCAACTTGGTCTTCTTTTCCTTCAACTATGAAGCCTTCAGGTTGCTTCACATAAATTTGTTCATCTAAATCGCCATGTAGGAACGCCGTCTTGACGCCAAGCTGTTCTAACTCCAAATCATACATGGCAACGAATGCAAGTAATACACGAATAGAACTATGTCTAACGATAGGTGAGAATATGTCATTAAAATCAACACCTTGTACCTGACTATAGCCTTTCGCAACTAATCGTGTCTTATACCTTGCATCGTCAGAACCAGATAAACCTTCTTTCTTCTTGAAGACCCACTTACATCCAACTATTTTCTTTTTCTTCGGCGGCGGCACAAGAATCCAAGTATCATTCTTGTGCAGGGACTCCATTTCTTCATTCATCGCTACCAGTCACTTATCAGAATTATCATCACTTATTGCCTCCGAATAGGTAGAAGGTTCGCCTCCTCCACCTGTTTCTTGTGCCACTGATAAAGCATACGAAACTAAATTCACGTACCGCTGTGGTAGTCGAATCTACCGTCTCTCCCTATCTCGGACTATAGAATATTTCTTCTCGGTGCTTTCATCTTCAACAGGATCTGAATGAGGTTCTGCCTCATCTTCTTGATCTATTGAACCCGTCGAAGGAACATCTGAAAAACCTTTGTTGATCTCGAGCTCCACCTCGCTATGTACTATATCCTTCTTTTCTTGATTAGAAGAATTAGTAAACTCTTTTGAAGGATGTAACATAGAAGACTCGTAAAATTTAACATCTCTGCTAATTATAAATTTGGGTGACTTGGGATCAGGATTATATAGTCTATATCCTTTCACCCCTGAAGCGTAACCGAGAAAAATACATTTCTTAGCTCTAGGCTCTAACTTTCCCTCGTTTATGTGCATATAAGCTGGGCACCCAAATATTCTTAAGTTGGAGTAATCAGCACGAGTACCTGAACATACTTCCTCAGGCGTCTTGAAATTGATCGGTGAACAAGGTGAACGGTTGACAATATAACATGCTGCGGCGATAGCTTCAGCCCAAAAATCATTTGTCAACCCAGCATTGTAGATCATACATCGAGCTCACTCTAAAAGCGTCCGGTTCATGCGCTCGGCAACACCATTTTGTTGAGGCGTCATTCGAAAGTGTGATGTCGAGCAATTCCTTCATTCTTGCAGAATTAGTTGAAATCGCTTCCACAAAATTCTAAGTCATTATCTATCCACAACCGCTTGATCTGTTTTCCTGTCTGCTTACCAATCAAAGCTTTCCATTGTTTAAATGTTAGGAAAACATCACTCTTCTGTTTAAGAAAATAGACCCACACTTTCCTCGAAAAATCATCGATGAAAGTCAACATATATCTTGCACCACCTTTGGACGGAACACGAGAAGGACCCCATACATCAGAATGAATATAGTCCGAAGTTCGCAAAAGTCCATCTTACCAGTACTTTGACCGCAAAGTAGGCCCCGCTTGCTTAAAATCGTCAAGCCTTTTTCTCCCATGTGTCCAAGTCGCATATGCCATAATCTCGTGGTATCAACCTCCGGGAATGTCGAAACTGCAGCGGAACCTGTAACTGTTGTTCCCTGCAAAACATATAAATTTCCAGACCTGCAAGCTTTCATCACGACAAGGGCACCTCTTGCAATTTTCGAAACTCCACTTTCACCTGAGAACATGCACCCTTGAGATTCAAATGTGCCTAAAGAGATAAGAATTCTCTTCATATCTGGAACGTGTCTGACTTCTGTGAGCGTTCGGATGATTCCGTCGAACATCTTGATCCTAACTGTTCCTTTACCAATAACTTTACATGGAGCATCATTTCCCATTAACACATATCCACCATCGAATTTTTCATAGGTGGAAAAACAATCTCTACTCCGACTTATGTGGTAAGAACAACCCGAATCTAAGATCCACTCATTATCAGACCTAACAATATTTGCAGTTGCTACAAAAATTGTTCCATCGCTCTCATCAGCAGCTAAACCAGCTTCGGCGGGTTTATTATATTGCTGATTATTTTTCTCCTTATTTTTTAATTTAAAACAATCAGCTTTAATGTGACCCTTTTTCTTGCAAAAATTACAGACTTTATTTCTGTACCTGGATTTCAACCTTTCTTTAGATCTGCTATTTCCAGCGTCTCTATGCTCTGGTCTTCCCCGTGCAAACAGGCCTTCTGCCTGGCTACCACTTGTTTCTCCCGTAATATTCCTGTCTATCTGTTCTTTCGATTGTAATGCGGATTTGACACTAGAATATGATATCTGTTCTTTCCGTATATAATCGTGTCACGAAAATGTTTTAAGACAAGGGAAGAGTACACAACAATATTATGGCCTGATCTTCGTCTGTCACTTTAACTTCTACGTTCGCCAAATCAATAATGATAGAATCGAATTTATCTAGACGCGAAAGAATAGAAGTACCTTCCGTCATTTTCATACTGTATAGCTTCTGCTTTAAATATAGCCGGTTCTCCTTAGTCTTCTTCATGTAGATAGTTTTAGCGCATCCCACATACCCAAGGCCATCGTCTCCGTGGCAACTTCCTGTAAAACCTCGTAAGAGAGATTTAATATAATAGCCGATCTGGCTTTCTTGTCCAATTCATTAAATTGATCGTCCTTCATTTCGGTTGGTTTCTTCTTTACGCCTTCAAGCGCCACCTCACAACCGTCTTGAATGAGTATGGCCTCCATCTTGAGACTCCACATTGCAAACTTGACATTTCTGTCGAACTTTGCAATTGACATTTTTGTTATCGCCATGGTGGCTAAAAAAATAAATCGGGGTTTGGCTCTGATACCAATTTGTTAGGATATGCAGAAATCCATATAATTATTTGCCCGAAAAATGACGATAATAAATAAAAGAGACGAAAAATAAATTTAGACAGTGACACGAGATTACGTGGTTCGGTCAGAATGACCACGTCCACGGGCCGGAGGGTAGAACTTCTTTATTATGTGGAGATATTACAAGCACGTACACTGACGTGATACAAAAGCAGCTACAACAATATAAGGAGTAGGCTACAGAAAATAATCAGAGGATGAAGAGATCAGTGTTGTGGTGTTCTTCTTCTCCCTCAAAGCTTCCGTATTTATAGTTGAGCTTCTTCATCTTCTTTGCATATGAACATAAGAAAATTAAATGAGCACACTTCCTTGACCTTTAAAATCGGCAGCCGAAATCAAAAGAGAAATGAACTCTTGTTCATTAGTTTGTCCATATGCATAAATATAAAAGTCTTCATTTGACTTTTCAACCCATGTGAGCCGACATCAAGGTCATAATTTAACACAATCCAAATGTTACGTATATGTATATGTGCATAAATATTAAATATATGTGCATCTCTATTCTAATTTACCTCTGATTCAACTCTAAATGGGTCATTCGCCTTCTTGGCATGCTTTTGAAATGTGGCATTTCTGTTAAACTCAGCTTCGATGACGTCTTGCTTAGTGACCTCAGGAATCTCTCTCAAGCGCAACTCATTCTCCTCTTCATATTCATTCAGACACAAATCATTAGAACTCTCCCAATTCTTGTTGTTATTACAGTACTCACCATCTTCGCACATGGAAACAACCTCGTCTCTATAAGACAAGTTCTCATCTATCGTCAGCGGTGGAGAACTCACTTCGGAAATCTCTACCTGCAAATCAGATGCAATCGAATACGACGGTGCGTGGCGACGTTGACGAACAGCAGCCATACTATTATTGTTATTATAAATAACATTATTTTCCTCAGTAGGCTTGCACTCTCTTGTCAGTTCATCGTCGTCGGTGGTAATAATAAGATTTCGACGGGCCATGGAAGAGAGTGATTTCAGTACAGCTTCTTTATCTATCTTCTGAAATGGCTTCTCATTCTCTTCTTCTTCTGATGATGACGACGAAATTGATGAGCCTAATCGAGCATTAGAATCAGCTTCTTCTTTTTCTTCTTGATGATTATGCTCATGCACTCGAATGATTTTCTTGATTTCGTCACCTTCCTTAGACGGCACTTTCTTCTCTTCTGCTGGTAAGAGCAACCCTCGAGTGCTGAAGCTCTCATGCCTGCAAAACCTCGTAACCTTATTAGTGCCCGTACTTTCGAGCTCTTTCGAATCAATTTGAACAGAAAGATCAGGTTTTTCTTCTTGTGGGTCATAAGGGAGATCGAAAGGGTTTGGCATGGGTATCAAAATCGAAGGGGCTGAACCTGGGCTAGGAGAAAGCTGACCACCTATGATACTATCCATATTACCGTTACTGTTCATATTATTTTTGGGTATTGAAAGGCGTGGGATGTTGTTAGTACTAGGTTGCCCGGTATTTTTTCGATCCATGTTCATTAGGGTTCTTCGAATCTGTAAGCTGAGAAGCTTCCTCGATCTTCGCCTAGCTATCAAATTCTCGAGCCTCTTTATCCTTTCTACCTCAGAGATACCTAAATCAGAACCATTATCGATCCCCTGCACGTACTTGTCTTCATCATCATCTTCAGACTCAGCTAATATCCTTATTCGAGGGGCAGAAGAAGTAATAACAATACCAATGTCTTTCGAGCCAGAATCTACCAGCGTTTCGTTAATTATTGCAGCTTTATCCTCAACGTCGATGTCGATTATTGGCTTAAGATCTTCGACTTTGCTGCTTGGTTCATCCCTTGTAACGTCGATTTCTTTGGCTCTTATCCTTCGAACGGAGTGGACCCTTATGTATTTGCCCTTGTTATTCACAGCAACCATTGCATGGTTTTCATCGTGCTTTTCTGCACAGTTTTTATCATCTTTGCAATTTAATCTTTCTTCGTTGTTTCGTCCGCTAGAAGACGCTGTAAGAACGGCGCTGGCGAAGATGATGAAGGGGATGGAATAAACTAGGAACCAAAAGATTAATGGCAGGCATATGTAAAGGACGAACAAGGACAATAGAGAAGCTGATGTGCATGGACGTTCTTTTGCGAATGAAATGAAAGTTCTTGATGAATATGTGATTATTTTCCATGAGTAGGATTGTATCTCACGAGCTTTAACAGCCATTCTTCTTTTTTTTTTTGAAATTGAGGAAAATGCAAAAATGTTTAGGTTTTTGTTTCTTATTGAGGTAGTTTGTTGGCATGGCATGGCCAAGACAATATGTTAGAAAATTAAGTGTTTTTCTTTCCACGGCTTTTCTTTTGATCCTTCGTTTTAGGGGAAGTTTTTACTAAATTTAACTTTGTTGTCTTTCCGTTTTCTTTGCAAAGTGCCACAGTTGTGGACCATCGCATATAACTACGTACAATTCCCAACAAAATATTTATTTATAGATGCAATGCGTAAGAAACACGACGCCACCTTTGTCTAATTATCTCCTGCATTAGCATGAAATTACCATGCTTTTTGTACGAATTGAACTAAGTAGTAAACAAAAGATAAATAAATAAATAAATAATATGGAAAACGACGGAACTTGCATTTCATAAACTCTATTTTTTATCGGGATAAAACCTAAAATGGTCCCTGATGTTTACCATGTGAACCAATTTAGTCTCTGATGTTTCGCGTGAACCAATTTAGTCCCCGATGTTATCGAAAATGAACCAAATTGGTCCCTCTGTCAATCCGACCGTCAATTTAGACGGCGATGGTATTTGCGACGGCGTTAGCGACGGAATTGAAAAAGTGAAAAAATTAATAAATTAAATATTAAAAATAAGGAAAAATTCAAAAAAGGGAAAAAAATTCAAAAAATAGATAAACAATTAAAAAAAGTGAATATTACTTAACTTAATAGCCTAGCCATATCACTGCTTTAGTGCAGAATTGTTGTTCTAAACACTAGTGGGAGAGCGAAATAGGACATGTTCGAATGTTGGCCGTGGGCGCAAGGCCGATCGAATCTCAAAGGTGTGGCTGATGAAGGATCGTACGGCCGAGAGTAGAAGATGGTTTTGCGAAGATGGTTCTCACCTTCAAGTGTGTGTATTGTGTGAAAAATAGGATAAGCCTTTTGATCTTTGATTACTTGAAATTAGTGTTGGTAAAACCTTATATACCACATTAACCCTAGGTATATTAAGGCCCAAACACTGAAAATTTAATAATTACATTCGAGTCCAAAGCCCAAGCTACAAGGATAATTACAATATTAAACCCAAGACTTAAACTATTGACACAATCTATAAATATCCTAACAATCTCCCCCTTTGTGTCAATTGTTGGGAGTCTTGGAACTTGGGCGTTGTGATGGTGGATTAGCGAGTGTGTGTTTCGCGAAGTCCTAGCTTGAACTCGAAGGCGCGGAGATTCCTTCGAAGGACCATTCGATCAGCTATAGCGTCGATGAACTTCGCGAACTTGGATCGGCAGTGTGGATCTTCTTCCGAAAGGATGCGGCAAATCCTCATGAGTTTGTCTTGGATGATGGTGAGCGTCCCATCTGAGAACTTTGCCACTTCGGAGCAGCGCAACAGCCTCATCTTTCCCTTGTAGTTCGAGTAGGCGACCGCCGGATCATCTCCGTCGATCACATCGCCTTCTCGGTAGTCGTCCGCATTCTTGAAAGATGGGCGAGTTAGGTTCACCTTCTTCAGGTTGTGCTCCACCGCCATCTGCAGATCGTGGGTGGCGAAGAATTTGACCTGTCGGAGCATGTGGCGCTTGAGAGCTATGTAGCCCATGGTGACCGGTTCAGCCCGTACGAGATGTCCAGAACTTCTGAGGACGAGTCTGAACTGCTTCATGGATTCCAGCATGCTGTACAGGTCACCCAGGCGCAGAAACTTGAAGTCCGCCTCACTGACTTCACTGTAGCTCTCATCCTGCCTCATTACCGTGAACACTGGATAGTGAACACGTCCTTTCGACTCTTGGCGGAGGTCAGTGACTTTGCAGATGGGGGCCCGATTCATTTCCAGAGCGATGTTTTCTTCATCGGTCAGCGTCCTCTTTGTGCACTTGTGGCAAAGAAGGCTCCATCGATAGTGCTTCTTCTTTTCTTCGCTCCAGTTTTGGATGTTCATCAGCTCGTATTCATCGAAGGCCGTTATGATCTGCTCCTTGCGCCGCCAGATCCTCTTCCTGATCTCTTCTTGAAATGGCGCGGTGATCTTTTTGTTTTCCCACGGTGCTTCTGGTATATTCGCCGTGGGCACATCCAGTTGAGCAGCAGAAGCCTCAGCATGCTGCGCTTGAAATTGAAGGATGTTCTCGAGTTCGGCGGGTTCAGCGTCGTAGTCCTCTCCGTTCTTGTTGTCTGCAGTGTTGATCAGCGTAAGTGAAGCTTCTTTTAGCAGACGTCGAGCATTTTCCACCAACTTCCTGGCTGCTACTGCATCGGCGGGTGAGTACAACCATTCACCGTTAAAGATGTAGGCCTCGATCTCATTTTGTGCGCAGTAGACGTCCTCGAAAGCCACGTTGGAATCGGTATTGAGAGGGGTATGGCTGTGTGGTGGTGAGGGTGTTGCGTCAGAGGAGTTTGTGGATTGTGGGGATGGTTGTGGTGGAGATTCCGGTGGCTCGGTTGTGGTGATGGTTTTGGCGAGGATGATTTGGGTGTCGGGTGGTGGAGATGTGGTGGTGGCCTCTAACGTCGATGTGACGTTAGAGGTTCGGAGACGGTAGTAGGTGGTGGTGAGGGTGATTTGGCTAGTGACTCGGGGTTAATAGGGTGGGCTTTTTGGCTAGTGGGGTGTGAGGTTTCTGTTGCGGGCATCGTTTCAGGTACAGAGGAGGAAGGCGGCGTCGATGGTCCTTGAGTTTGTGAGGCTTGCTGCCTATTCTCCCCCTCGCGGCGATCTTGATCATCGTCTTGATCGTCGTGCCTGATCCCGCTAGACTCGCCTTGAGTGCGGCAAGTCATGGGTTGAGTCATTATTTTCTTCATTTGTTGTTCCTCCTCGTCGAGTTCCGTCATTGACTCGAATCTTGCTCGTAGGATGTAGAAGAGCTCCTTTGCGGAAATGGAGGAGAGAACAGCTTCTGCGTCCACATTTAGCGTTGGTGGTGGCGTCTCCGGGGCCACACCTTTGCCTTTATCGATGGTGGACGCGCATAGACTTTGTCGAGGATGGACGTCTCAAGAGTCTGCAAACTCTTGAAGACGAGTCTCTAAGGCGGTCTCGGTGACGAACTGGGGTAAGTTTAACAAGTTGGAATCACGAAGAAACCCAACTGTCACCGAATCGGAGAAGATAGCCGATCGGCCGCCCGTTTGCACAGGACGGGAAAAGACGGGGTCACTAAGACTTCCCGTTGGCATCATCGATGAGATAGACTCGAACGATTGATGGCCTAGGCTCACGGTTGTTGTTATGTTGGCCGTGCTAGGTCTTCCGCTCTCAGTCACAGAGACATCACCGAGCGTTCTGACAGAATCACGAAGACTCTGTAGTGCTGTAAAAGGTGTATGTGTCCTAGAAACGTATGAAATTATGGGGAGTGAGGGCACTAGACTCGATGTGATTGAAGAGGATGCAGTCTGAGGCGAAGGACTGCTTGTTTCAACATCGACTATCTCCAAGTGGGATGTCGATGGCATACGTAGCTCCTCGTGGAATGAAATATCTTCCTGTAGAGAGGAAGATAAGTGGCTTGGTGGGGTTGTTTGCGTGGTTGAGCCAAATACCACGTCTTCTACTCGGGAGGTGAACACATCACCTCTTGTACCTACGGGTTGGGCTCGGCTTGTATGTGACTGAGGAGGTTGATCGTGTTTTTGTTTCGATCGACGCTCCGTGGGGCGGCTTACGTCATCCTCACGCGATCGTTTTTTCGATACGCGGGTGGAAGAGGATGCGGCGCGACTGGACGACTTTTTTGTGGTGGGGGTGGGGTTTTGGCTAGTCCCGGGGTTAGGAGCAGTGGGGTTGATCTGCTCCGTAGGGACAATGGATAATGGACATGGGCTTTCGCGGAAAGAGGCTGTGGAAGCACGATATTCTCGGACGTGCGGATTGGTCGGCTCTGCATAGGCGAGAACGTCGTCCGGGATTATCATGGCGTGTCGATCTTTCGCCGGAGTGTTTTTCTTGGCGAACTTCTCAACAGTGGGGATTATGAAGTGTTCGGTTGCCGGGCGGGTGTGGATGTTGGTGGAGAACAGGCGGAAGTGTTTGATGAGGGCTGGGAGCCACCGCATGTAGGGTACGAAGCGGTTCGTGACTCACTTGGCGATTTCCCGATCGCGACGTTGAATCATGGAGACGAGATCCATCCATATGACGTCGGCGTAGTTATACTTGCGGTTGTGGGCGATGCCGGTTAGGATGGTGAGGATTTGGTGGTTCCCACGATCCTGGCCGGCATGCTTCCCTGACATGCACTTGTTCAGTAGGAGATATAATGTTCGCCAGGGTTGAGGAAGGTTCCGTGTAGTGACTTCACTGAGAACGAGTGGGCCTTTCTTCTTCTTGTTTTCAGGTTGAAAGCCCAATCTATCGATGTCCTCGATGAGTTGTTCATGAGTTGGTAGTGGGTCGTATGGTGAGTAGACAGGGAGTTGAAGCACTTCTTGGACAATCTTACGAGTGAGGACCACTGTTTCTTGATCGATTTTGGCGGTCATTGTTTTAGCAAGGTGGTGTGGTCCAGCTATCTGCAAGGTGTGCCAGAACTGTTGGAGGTAGACTTGAGCTTCTGGCTCGCCATGAGAGAGGGCGTGTCGGAGGGGATGCCCTTTGAGGATCTCTATGATAATGGGAGCATCGCACCGAAAGTTTTCTAAGTCCACCATGTGGTTGTTTGGTATCAGGGCAGCCCATTGACTTGTTGGGAAGACCTGCTCGATCGGTGGGACATAGGTTAGCGTATTGAGTTCTATGCGAGCGATGTCCCTTTGGAGTGCTGCCGCCTCAAGTGCTTCAATTGTATCTTGATTTTTGCTGGTCATTTCTGTGCTTGACAGTAATTATAACATGATTAGTATGGATAATAGTGCGAGAACAAGGATGAAATTAAGGCGTGGGCAAAAATAACACATAAGCAAGCCGAGAGAAATTTTCGCAAGTTAAGACATCTAGCAAGTTGTCCAAAATTTTCGCATGTAATGAGAAAATTCGCTGATTATCACACATAGACAAGTCAAGAGGACGTTTTCATATTTAGTGTAAGATTTTCGCATGTTACAGAGATTTCGCATTTAGAGTAAAGTTTCGCAAGTTATGGAATTTCGTAAGTTATCCAAAAATTTTCTCATGTAATGGAAAATTTCGCTGATTATAACACATAGACATGCCGAGAAAATTTTCGCATATAGTGTAAAATTTCGCATGTAGTGGAAATTTTTTTTTTCAGATTAAAGAAGATCTGCTTAAGTGATAAAATTTCTCGGGTTGAAATTTCTCGGATTGATAGTTTTTCTCAGATTGTGAAAGTTTCGTGATCCGCGAAAAGATGATGCATGCACGGGTTGAGAAATTACTGAACCACTGTAGCTGCGAAGGAATTGATCAGCATGAATCCGAGAAAAAATTTAAAGTATATGATTTGAGAAAGTTTTGGGTTACTGTAGTTGCGAAATGGTTATGGTGCGAAAAGATGTGATATGAAGTGAGGTTTATGAAAATTTCGCGGGGCATGACTCACTGTAGTAGCGAATTTTTAATGCAAGAACATTCTCGGATGAAAATTTTCGCGGGTCCTTAGTCAGTGTAGCAAGAAATTTCTAAAACAAAATTCGCGGGACCTCGCTCACTGTAGCAGCGAAAATATATAAAAAAAGATATTTTCTCGGGCGAAAAATTCTCGGTGAAGAACACTTGTGCGTAAACGTATGAAATGAAGCTATAAAGTTTGCCTTAGTACCACTCAAATCTTAACCAAAACCAATAAACTGGACTTAATCGACTCGAAATCGGACGGGTAATACATATTTGGGCGTTTTAAACACCAAAATTGTATCACATGTCCGAATCGAAGCCGAGAAAATAATATTATACCTAAAAAGTTTAACAAAAACGGGGCATAAACATGATTAAATCGAACGGAAATTGGTTTATTTAGGATGTATTCATACCGAAAAGCTGATTTGCAACAATGGAGTTAGCAGGAAACGGATTATCAGTGCAGATTGAAGAAGACGATGATGCGAGGGTTTGAGAAATTTTTGAAAAAGGGGGTGCGAAATTTTTGAATTTTTTCTCGGGAATTTGTAGGATTGTGAAAAACGTTAAGTGTTTTGGGGGTTTTGTGACTGTTCAAGCGAGATTTTGAGTAAAAATGGGCCGAATTTGCGGTCTTTGTTCCAAATTGGATCCTGGGCCGAATTTCGCGGGCTTGGTCAAAATTGTATCAAATTGGATTTAAATTGGTCCAATTTTGACCCAGTTTGACCAAAAATTAAAATTTCAACCCAAAATTCAATTGGTCCAATTTTGACTTCATTTGACCAAAAAATTAAATTAAATTTCAGCCCCTTTTTTTAATTTTTTAAAAAAAAAATAGGCACAATCAGTAACTCCCCCTTAATTTGAAAATTCCCTTTTTAAATTACAGAAAAAGCAGAAACTCCCCTTAATCGAAAACTCCACCTTGAGAGATATAATTTAGAAGACACATAGAGAATGAAGTGAAGTGAAAAGACATATGTACACTTTATCAAAGTTCATGTAGGTCGATGATCACAATTGAATATTCAACATGCCCAACATAGTCACAAGGTGTTGGAAGCGTTTGACATCCAATGGTTTTGTGAAATGTCGGCTAGTTGATCTTCGGTAGTGACATAGTGCAATTCAATCGTCCCTTGTTCAACATGTTCTTTGATGAAGTGGTGACGAATATCTATGTGTTTCGTTCTTGAGTGATGTACCGGATTACTCGTCATCACAATCGCACTCTTCGAGTCACAATAAATGGGAATTTTATCAACATGAAAATTAAAATCTCGTAGTTGTGTTCTCATCCACAAAAGCTGTGAGCAACAACTAGCGGCGGCGACATATTCTGCCTCCGTCAACGAAGTTGAGACACAGTTTTGTTTTCGAGAAGACCAACTCACGAGTTTACCGCCCAAGAAGTGTGCAGCTCCAGAGGTGCTTTTTCGATCCATCTTGCATCCTGCGTAATCCGAGTCAGAGAATCCAACCAGCTTGAAGTCCGATCGAGTAGGGTACCACAAACCCAGATTGGGTGTTCCTTTGAGATAGCGGAGAATCCTTTTGACAGCAGTGAAATGTGATTCCTTCGGTGTAGCCTGAAAACGAGCGCAGATTCCTGTCGAGAGAACGATATCAGGTTGACTAGCAGTGAGGTACAGAAGAGAGCCTATTATCCCGCGATACACGGTTTGGTCAACGGGAGCACCAGATGGGTCCGAGTCGGGTCGGCCAGAGGGTGACATAGGTGTAGCAGCAGTCTTAGCATCCTTATTCCATATTTCTCGAGGATGTCATGGATGTATTTGGACTGGTTGATGAATATTCCGTCGGGGAGTTGCTTTACTTGAAGACCAAGAAAGAAATTCAGCTCGCCCATCATACTCATTTCGAATTTTTCTGTCATCAAGAAGTCTTCACACAGTTGTGGTTTAGTCGATCCAAAAATGATGTCATCAACATAAATCTTCTTGAACTTATTGAATGATCATTGATAGTTCTTTATAAATTTATCGAAACGAATTAAAGTGTTTGAACTTATAGTTCATAACATCAAATATAATATATATTATATCGAGTTATATAAAATAGATTTTTATTTTTAGATCCGCCATAGCTTCCGCCATTTTCCTCCATGCCATCCGACATGGAAGTGTGGCGGTTTCTTTTTTTTTTTTGGTTTTCCGCCATGACATGCCATTCACTATTGATAACACTCCTCGCAATACATCAACTTTTCTTTGGCCTATAATACACCACTCTCGAACCCTGCTCAATATTGGCGTCTCGTTGGGCGTTTGATTTATCTTATTGTTACAAGATCGGAGTTTTCATACATTGTTCATTTGCTTGCTCAGTTTATGTACAAACTGATGAATATGGGAACCTGAATCCCCCACGAGGAACCCGATCCCCGAACGGTGATTACGCATCTCCGAACCAGAGAATTTGGAATGATGATGGCATGTCCATTACCAGCCCCGAACCCGCCCTTTGCCACCCCTTACCACAATGCGCATTCTCTGATATATAAATAATATATTTTTATATTTAAGAGTATGTTTTAATTCAAATTATTTCATAAATGGAATTTTAATTTTATTTTTGTAAATATTTGTAAATATGTAAAGGAAAATAATTAATTTGGGTGGATAAAGTTGGAATAGATAAAATGACAGGTATATAGTAAATACATTATTGTGACATACGATTTATAACTTGCCAAGGCCATCTCTTCCATTATTATTAGAATAAATCATTTCTTCCATTATTAAATAGAATAGACATAGGTTGCCTAACATATCCCGTTTTAACTGGGATATTTTAAAAAAGATTACTTTTGATTTCTTTTTAAAACAATAGGAACTTGATCAAGTCAATTTAAAAAAGAAGAACCTATTTAATTAATTAACTAAACCCCTAATTAATACCTAAATAAATAAAAAAAGAAATATATATATATATGTATAAAATAACTGAAAAACGCACCCACCTCATTAACGCACCCACCAAGCACCAAACGAGATCTTGACGGAAAAACGAGTTGAAGCATCCGCCGAAATCGAAACACCCCAAGCTCGAAGAATCCCAATTTCGTTCTTGAACGCAAATACAGTAAGTTTTCGTTCATGTTAACGCCGGTTACTAGTATACATTATCGTGCATTGTAATTTCCGTTCATGTTAACGACATTTACATTTCGAGCATCGGGTATTAGATTTTCGAAGGTTTGGGTAGTTATGGGTAGCATTTTCACCGTAGATCTGTGCGAATTTGCAGAGAAATTTCGTTTTCCGTTTATTCGAGTTCACTATTCGATTTGTTTTTGACTCGAACATGTCACTCGAATAAGTTATTTTGGCAACTTTCAATTCTGACACCTTACTCGAGTAAACTCGAAAAGATTACTCGAATAATATTATTGTTAATTAAATTTTACACGTATATATTATTCGATATTATATTACTTGAACATACTATTCGAATGAAGGTTCAACTCGAATATTTTACTCGTATAATTTTTAGTTGCGAATATTTTATTTATTCGAATAATTCCTTTGCAATTAAGGTTTATTTATTCCATTTATTTCATCGATAACACTTTATCGAGTGTCTTCAACATCTTATTATTCGAACTTTTCATTCGAGTTTTGTTATTACTCGTATATCTTACTCGAATAATTTTTATTTTTCGAATATTTTATTTATTCGAATAATACATATTTTATTAACAATGATTTATTTCATATGCAGGTTATGCCGACTAGCATCATGATTGATTACGATGGAGAATGGATAATTGGGAATGATAATAAATGGATATGGGTTCAAAGGATGGGAACAAATATGAAGCCCATTGGGTTCGATGTCGATTGTTTTTTTTTGACGATCTGCGGAACAAAATATACGAGACTATTGGCGTAAGCGGGAGGTCGGAGTTAAAGCTTAGTTATCAGCCATCTATGAGAGGTATGGAAGGGTGTGCTCCGTTGTATATAAAGAATGATCGAGAGTTGAAGGGTTATATTTACTTAGGGGGTCCAATGGATAGACCGATTCTCTGTGTGGAGATTGGACTCCCTACGACCCTCCACCGTCAAACTCTTGCGGATGATGAAGTTGGTCCCGTTCCAATTGAGGTTCGTAGCGGTGGAGGTGGTTACATCGATGATTATTTTGACCGTATCATCGACTTTGGCGGATACGAAGATGTGAATTATGGGGGTGAAGGTCACAATGAGGCGAACGAACGTGATGAGAATGTTGCATCACGGCAGAACGTGCACGTCAATTTTGATGGCGTAAACGGAGAAAATGCGGACGGGGATGATGATGAGGAGGAGGAGGAGGAAGAGGAAAATGCAACTATTCCTAGCGATCGGTATTCTTTTACCGACGGTTCCACCATGAAGGTCGGTGATGAATTCAAGGATAAGAAGACTGTCAAGAATAGGATCCAAAGAGTTGCTATAAAGGCATGCTTCGAGGTCAAGATTATAAAATCTTCTCGATCGTACTATGGCGTGAGATGCAAAGAGGATGGATGTACTTGGAGGATATGGACGGCGAAGATTAAAGATACATCCGTATTCTCGATTCGTACGTATTGCAACACACATACGTACGCCCTTGCAAATCGGAACGCAAGACTCACTCAAGCATCGTCAACCTCCGTGAGTAGACATGCCCAAAATCAACCGTAACCGGCGGTTCAACCGCCGAACCGCCGGTTACGGAACCACCGGTTACGGTTACATACCGTAACCGGCAACCGTACAAGGCCGGTTACGGGGCGGTTGGTCGATTTGACCAACCGCAAACCGCCGGTTAGGCGGTTAACCGGCGGTTAGTTAATTCAAAAAAAAATATTTAAAATTTTAAATTTTGAATTGACCGCCCAAATTCAAATTTTAAAAAAATAAAAAAAAAATAATAATTATCCGTTGTAACCGGCGGTTGAGCCGTGTAACTGCCGGTTAACCGGGCAAACCGCCGGTTACAACGGTAAGAAATACCATCTTTAAATAAATGGTATCTGTCTCTGTCCCTCTCATCTCACTCTGTCTCTCTCGCTCTCTCTCTGTCTCTCACTGTCTCTCTAACTCTCTCGCTCTCTCACTGTCTCTCTCCTCTCTCTCTCTCTCGTCTCTCGATATCATCTCTCTCTCTCTCGCCTCTCTTCCACGCGGCCACGCCCCACCAGCCAGCACCACCTCCCGCCGCCGCCGACCACCTCCCGCGGCCGCCGACCACGCCAACCCCATCGCCCGCCACCTCGCCCGCAGCCGCCACCACCTTCCACCGACCACACCACCGCACCGCCGCCGCCGCACCACCGCCCACCACCGCCGCACAACCGCCGACCACCTCCCGCCGCCGTCGACCACCTCCCGCCGCCGCCGACCACGCCAACCCCACCGCCCGCCACCTCGCCCGCCACCTCGCCCGCCACCACCTTCCACCGACCACACCACCGCCCACCACCGCCGCCGCACCACCGTCCACCACCACCGCACAACCGCCGCACCACCACCACCGCCGCACAACCGCCGCACTACCGCACCACAGCCGCACAACCGCGCGCACCACCACCGCCACGCGCCGCCGCACCACTGCCACGCGCCGCCACGCGCCACGCCGCACCGCCGTCACGCGCCGCCACGCGCCGCCGCCGCACCACCGCCACGCGCCGACACCCGCCGACAGCCCGCACCGCCACGTTTCGCCTCTGCACCGAGTCCGACCGTTGGTATTCTTTTCTTGGCCTGTTTTAGTTTTTTATCTAACCATATTTTTCGTACCCGTCCGTGTGTAGATTATTTTTAGATGGATCGTGGTGGTGGCCGACGTGGTTCTCGTGCATCGAGGGCCAGCAAAGGGAAGCAAGTCGTTGGTAGTTCATCGCAAGATGACTACCAACAATACGATCCGAACGAGTTCTTGGATATCGCCGACGTGCTCGGCGGTGACTTGAACGAGGAGCCGGCCGGTTTTGAACCATCGCCGGGAGCAAGCTCGCATGCCGCGCAACATACGGAGGTGGAGGAGGCGGATCCGGAGAGCGAAGCGCCTACGCAAACCGCCGCCGCCCGGGGGCTACAGTCGGACATCTTCGCGGTACACTTCAAGAAGGTACCTACTAGTATAGTCAACCAATTTAGAGCCATTTGTAACTACTGTCCCAAGGAATATAATTTTAGAAAGGGAGGCGGATATGGGTCAATGAATTCCCATCTCCGTTCGAAACACCCGAGTAAGTTAGGTATAGCACAAAACCAACAGCAAATGTTCGGAGGTACGGATTCGTCCGCGTCGGGACCCGCCGGCGGGAGCGGAAGCGCAACGTCGTTGTTTCATTACAACGAGGACGTTGCGCGACGCGAGCTTGCCAAGTTCGTAGCCGCGAAGCATCTACCGTTTCGATTTGCCGATGACCCGATCTACGAGCATTGGATCAAGGCCGCATACAACCCACAGGCGAAGAAGATTTCGAGGAGCACCTTGACGCGGGATACTAAGAAGACAGTAATTGCGCTTAAGCGCGACATAGTAGCGATATTAGGTAGTTTAGGAACGTCCGTGTCGATTTGCTCCAATATATGGAGCGATCATTGGCAACGTTCATCTTACATGGGCGTGACATGCCATTGGGTCGATGATTCGTGGACGATACAAAAGCGCTTGATCGCATATAGGGAGTTCGATGAAGTGCACACGGCGCAAAACATTGCGATCAAGCTTAGGACGATCTTATCAGAGTATAGGATAGTCAACAAAGTCTTTTCAGTATCGTTCGACAATGCGAGCGCAAACAACGCGAGCATTGAACGCTTGATCGAGTATTGTCAGCCGTCAGTCGGAGGACGGTTTTTCCACGTGCGTTGTTTTTGCCACATATTTAACCTCTGTGTGCAAGACGCGCTAGCTAGTTTAAAGGACCAGGTGCAGCCTATACGCTACGCAATCTCCTACCTGATGCGACACCCGTCCTTGTGGAAGAAGTGGAAGCGTTTCTGCGCTAGAGAGGGTGTAGCAGCCAAGAAGTTTAGTTTAGACGTACCCACCAGGTGGAATTCCACGTACAAGTTGCTGTACAGTTCTATGGAGTATCGACAGCATCTGTGCGACTTTTTCGCCGAAAACAGAGTATTGTCATACATTTTACTTCCGGAGATGTGGGACCCGTGCAACAGTTTATGTGAGATACTTCAAGTATTTCACGACGCCACCGAGGCGATGTCGGGTTCATATTACCCGACTTCCATACTTGCGTTAGATCATTGCGTTAAAGTCGCAATCATACTCGACGGGCTTCGGTTTGATCCAGTAGTCGGCGAGGCCATTGGGAGCATGACTACCAAGTGGCTCAAATATTTTTTTGAGTTACCGGATATCTTCATTATACCGAAGATATTGGATCCGAGATGGCGTTTAGATGGTACGGGTAGACTACTAGAATGCTACTATACGAAGGTATCGTCGGGCAGGGTAGTCGATAGCATTTATTGGCAGAGCGTACTCGATCGAGCGCATAGCTCTTTAAAGGATCTCTTTAAAGAGTATAAGCCCGATTTTGGCCACGACTCGTCTCGATCGGGATCGGGGCGCGGTCAATCTAGTTCTACTAGTAGTCGATCTTCACGATTAGCTGACTACTACGACATTCTCAACGCAAACAAGCGTCCAAGGTCCTCCCAAAACCCCTACATAGAAGTCGATAACTTTATGTCGACGACTTTCGAGTTCGAGGACGAAGATGAGTTCAACGTCCTTAGATGGTGGTCGAGGGTGTCGCCAACGTATCCAACGTTGGCGAGAATCGCTCGGGAGATCCTTGCCGTCCCGGTCTCGACCGTCGCGGTGGAGCATGCTTTTAGCATGGGCGGTTTGACCTTGAGCGAGAAGCGTTCGAACTTGAGTGTCGACAACCTCGAGTACCAATGTCTTCTCGACGATTGGACTCGAGCCGAGTATCGCACCCAAGATGAGCGTGCCAGCGACTCGCCCGACGACCTTTTCGAGGACACCACCGGCACGGAGACAAGCGGAGGCAACGGCGGCGACGGCGGCGAGGATTATTAGAGGCATTCGGCGAGGCCGGGACTCCACATCAACAAACAAGTCCGAAAAAAGATAAGTATCCAACTCTTATATTTTTTTGCATACAAATATTTTTATGTTTATAGTGCTAAGTGCTAACTAATGAATTGTTATTTTCAGGTACTAATTTATTTGAACAAACCTAACGACGAAGCCCGAAAAAGATAAGTGTTCAACTCTTATATTTTTTTTTTGCATACAAATATTTATTATGTTTATTGGCTAACTAATGAATTGTTATTTTCAGGTACTAATTTATTTGAACAAGCCTATTATATTACGACGAGTCACGACGAAGCCCAAAAAAAGATAAGTAAATATTTGTATAATTACTTCTTGTTCTTTTTTAAAAATTAAACTTATAATATAAATCATGTTTATGCATTTTTTTATAGGGAACAAGATTACGAAGAAGAGGGGTTTCGGCAAGTGCAAGTAAGTTAGCAACGTGTGGTCTCCGGATGCCTTGACGGATCATAATTGATAGTTGATTCGTGAGGGCTCCTGAGATCATACGCTGCTTTCTCGCCTACACTTGCGGAAGCCCGATCGAAAAGTCGAAGAATCGTGGCTTCGCCCGTGATGGGCTTCAACAGGTGCAGGCGTCGGGCTGGCCCGACGCCTGCACCTGTTGAAGCCTTTCTCGGACGAAGTCCGAAAAGAAGACTGCCCGACGCCTGCACCTGTTGAAGCCTTTCTCGGACGAAGTCCGAAAAAAGACTGATTTAATTTACATTTATGTATTCTATTGTAATTGATTAATTAAAATTTGTAATACAATACAAGTTCTTTGTAAAATGTAAAATGTAATTTTTTTGTAATTGTCTTGCAAATTATATAATACTAGTTTTCGATACATAATTCGATTTGACCAAATAATATATCAAACTTTACACAAACACTAAGAATTAAAATATCTTAAAAAAGTAAAAAAAAATATCTTAAAAATAATATACTAAACCTAACTTTATTAAAACACTAATTAAAAAAATTAAAAAAAAAATAAAAAATCGGCGGTTGGAACCGCCGATTAACCTTAACCGGCGGTTAGCCAACCGCCGGTTACTCTAACCATCAACCGGGGGCGGCTAACCGGCAACCGCCCCCGGCCGGTTAGGCGGCGGTTAGTCCGATGGACTAACCGCCAACCGCCGGTTACGGTTAACCGGCGGTTGGGCAAGTCTATCCGTGAGTGATATGCTGCTTGAATCTTTTCAGGGTTCAACATGTACACCGGCCCCTAAACTCATTCAAACAATGATGAGAAATCGTGGGATCGAAGTTTCGTACTTCAAAGCATGGAAAGGAGGCATTTTAGCACAATGCAATGAAGGGTGACCCCGAAGAGAGTTACAAGCTGTTGCCGTCGTACCTGTCGACGTTGAGAAGAGTGAATCCGGGAACCATAGCAAGTGTATATCTGGACGACGAGCGGAGATTTAAGCACGCATTCCTATCCCTTGGTGCTTGTATTGCGAGATACCGTCACATGAGGAAGGTTGTTTGCATAGACGGTACTTGGTTGAAAGGAAAGTATGGGGGTACGTTGCTCATTGCATCAGCGGAGGATGGCGACCCCCACCAGTTTCCTTTAGCTTGGGGCATAATTGATAATAACGAGTGCATAGAAGCTTGGTCGTGGTTCTTGAACGAGCTCTTGCAAGTCGTACCTAACGAGGACGATTTTGTCATCGTATCCGACGTGATCTGCTTCAATCAAAGCCGCCGTTGCAGACGTCTACAGTCGTGCACACCACGGTTATTGTATTTGGCACCTGTCACAAAATATGAAATGCAAGTGTAAGAAGCAGGGTGCGACCGAGACGTTCATACACATTGCTAAAATATACAAGCAATGCGACTTTGATTCACAATATGGTGATTTTGAGAATAGGTTTCCCGCCGCATACGCGTATTTGCAAAAGACTGATACTAAGGAACGATGGAGTCGAGCCTATTCTCCGACGTCTCGCTATAACATCATGACTACGAACGGGGTGGAATCGATTAATGCAAGACTCCGCGAAGAAAGAAAGCTACCGATCATTGCGCTTCTGGAATCGATACAGAGGATGACGGCGGATTGGTTTGCTAGATACAAACAGCAATCTGGACAAGCAACCACGCGGTTTACCCCGACGGTGGAAAGGAAGCTCCGTGAGAGGTATGAGCTAAGTCAAGGGTATGAAGTACATGAAATCGCTCCGCATGAGTACGATGTCCGATCTCCGGGGGGTCGTGCCATTGTTAACTTGCGGTCGAAGACTTGTACGTGCCACCAATTCGACATCGACAGGATTCCTTGTCCACATGCAATCGCGGCGAGTCTACGAGCGAACATGAGTTTCTACCCGTTGTGTTCGGAATATTATACTATCCTAACGTGGCAGTCTGCTTATCACGGACGAGTTTCGCCGATTCCGGATCAAGCCGAGTGGGATACCTCGGATCAATTGGTGTTGCCGCCTCTGTTCGTAGCAAGGCGTGGTCGGAGAAAAGAAAAGAGTTTTCCGTCCGTCGGTGAGTTTGGTCGTAGACATTAAGTAAATCTTGATGTATGAGTTTGTGTGAGTTTGATGTATGAGGTTGTATGAGATTGATGAATATTGTGAGCTTGTTAGGTTGTATGAGTTTGATGGATATTGTGAGTTTGGCTTGATTGTTGCTTTTTTCACTGTTATTCGAGTAGTCAACATGACTCGAATATTATTCGAATACAATACTCGAATATTGTAATGATAAAAAGTCGAAATGAAAATCTGAACTTATTCGAGTAACGTAATAACTCGAATAATTTAGAAAAAATCGAATACAAAACTCGAATAATTTCTTGCAATTCGAGTGTTATGTTCAAAATTTTTGAATTTTAATTATCTCGATACTTAGATGTATAAATATCAATATTTCGATGTTTTAGGGCCTTCATGATGTTAATAAGTCGCATGATGAAGATGAGCAATGTTTGATAAAAATCGTTGCATGACATACAATGGAATACGTTGGTAGATAGGACTTTAGTATATAAATTCTCATCCACGTTGGTCAACATGTACAGAAATATCAACATGATTTTTTTTTTTTTCAAGAATCTCTAAAATATTTTATTACTTAGATAGGAAACGCATTTAACATTTCATGATCATGATAAAAAAAAATATTTTGGAGTTTTAAATTATTCGAGTTATATACAGTACTCGAATAGGCTCGAATAGTATACTCGAATGAATATCGTTTTGCCTGTTTCATTTATTCGAGTGTTATATGGTACTCTAATAAGCTCGAATACGTAACTCGAATAAATAACATTATTCGAACAAACTCTTTGACTCGAATAACAGTGAAAACCGAAGAAAAACAACAACTGAACCTTGAAACAACCTGAACAACCTGAACAGTAACTCAACCAACCAAAACTGAACAATTCCAAATGCAAAATCTATACAAATATCTAAAACGGTTCATACAACATCCCAATTGTTAAAAAAAATACATATCGTCAAAAACTTTCTAAACGACGCAATTTTAGAATCGTCCAAAGCGTAGAGATCATCTCTGTTACCGATCAACAGCGACATAGCCGCCCTAAGCATGTATATACCACATGCTCCGCTGTTCGAAAAATAGAACAATTTCAGGTTTAAGAAAATAAGAAAATAAGAAAGTGAGAAAATAAGAAAATTACCTGAGGACTTGTTGAGTGAACTTGGGGCACCGCACCCAAGCAAACTTCTCCACGGGATTTTGCCGTGTTGAAGCATCAGAGGTATCACTTCGGCCAAGGGGTCGAGGAACGGCTTCATGAACCTCAAGTCCGAATCGCTGTTGCGGTCGGAATCCAAAACGAGGATGTTCCTCTCCTTGAACCGAGCGACGAGGAGCACCCAATGCATATTAAACGCCAATGGGATGACGGCCACATCCGCTTGGCTCCAGTGAAGTGACGGCTTGCCGTACATCGCATTGATCTCTCCCGTGGCGAATTTCTCGAACGAGGACATGTCCCACGGTCGCGGTCTGGCGGACTCAAACTTGACTGCATGTGCGAAATTCGTGTTCATGAACGCGATTCGCTCCTCATGCACGCATTTTTCTTGCTTCACCATAAACCCGTTGAATGCCTCGTTGACGTGCTGCAATAATAGCATATAATGTTATTAAACGAAATAATTAGAACATATTTAGCAAAAAACACACATACCTCGTCCGAGATCCACACTTTCGGAGTGGACAGATCAGCAAAGAATTTCTTGTCATACGCTTGGAGCATTCCTGCCCGTTCATCCTTTGCGCCCATTCTTGCCACCTCCACCTTGACGGCATTCCAATTCTTCACCCTCTCGCCAATGATCTGCTCTATGTCCGCGCGGCATTGTATTGTAAGGCGGGGGTCGAATCGGGCGTCGGTGTATACGGACTCGAAAGCAGCCTCGACTTCTTCTTCGCATGTTCAGTCCGTGGTCGTTTTTTGCTAACCGACTCCTCGGCCGCCGCTTTCTCCGCCGCGGCGGCCCTATCCGCCGCCGCCGCCTTCTTCGTCCACGCCGCCTTCTTCGCTGCGTCGGCTTTCTCCGCCGCCTCCTTCTCCGCCGCCGCCCTCTCCGCTGCCGACCTCTCCGCCGCCGCCCTCTCCGCCGCCGCCTTCTACGCCGCGGTCCTCTCCGCCACCGCCTTCTCCGCCGCGGCCCTCTCTGCGGCCGCCGCTTCCCTGCCGCCTTCTCCGCCGCCTCCTTCTCCGCCGCCACGGTCGCGGGCTCCATCATCTCTATATCCATCTCGTACTCCATCTCCACATTCTCGCCCCCTGCTCCCGACTCCCCGTCATGTTCTCCGCCTCCCCCTCGTTCGTCGTCCTCCCCGTCGCCTCGGGTTGGTTCGGCGTCCTCCCGAACATCGGCGGCGAATGAGGAGGCGAAGGAGGCGGCATGTCCCGATCATAGCTCCTTGCAATATCCCGCACCAATGTCGGCGTCTGGATCTCAAGGGCTACAAAATTAGAGTATTACGTTGGATTTACGTAATATCAATATAATCTTATATAATAAACATTAAGTAAGACATACCTTGGAGCACGATCGAGCATAGCTCCCTAATCTCCGCCCGCATATCCCGTACATCGCCTTTCAGCCTGTCCATTCTTCTATCGAAATGGGCGATTATTGAGCCGGAAGGAGGAGGAGATGGCCTCGGAGGAGAAGACCTCGGAGGAGACGGCCGATGAGGAGGAGACGACCGAGGAGGAGACGGAGCAAGCCGATGCTCGGTGCAGTAGATCGGCAGCCCATTTAGAAGATGCCCCACTATCCTCTGGGCTACGCCATCATCCCTGCTGCCACAAAAGTCGGCGATCGTGCGGAAGTGCCTTGAATCGGCTTCAGCATCGGTCGGTGTAAGGCAACACCGCACGTCCTGTGTATTTGTACAATTTAGAAAACGCAATCTAAATAAATCCATATTATAAATAAATAAATATATATATTTACATCCATCCCCACGGCACCGAATGCACGCTCGACCGCTTGCCATCTCGGAGCAGAGCTCTTGCCGTAAAATTTGGTCTTCCAATGGCACATCCGGGGTATCGGGAGCCCTTCGCCGCCTTTTCTCACGGCGAATTCCTGCCCGACGGTCGGCCAGCACTCGTACGCCAAAACCTATTAAAAGAGAGTAAACATAAGTTAAAATAAATATAATATGTCATAAATAATACAAAACTAATTACCTGAAGCGGCATGACGAAGCCGCTGATATCGAAGGTTGTTTGGGTTTTTCCCTTCGATGTCATCTCCATGTGCTTCCCCAAGAGGTCTTTGTTCAGACCATAAACGATCTCCTCGAATGATATCCTTCCCCAAGGATATTCGTTGAAGCGGTCGAAGTCCTCCACCAGACGGAGCCACTCCTCCTTGAGCTTCAAGTCCCTCTTTACCCTCTGCTCCCCTAGCACCCCGGCGGCAAAATAAAGGGCCGCGATCTTCAATTTCTCGGAATTCACGCCCGTGTCTCCACCGGCGTCACGAATCATTTCCGTGACTTTCTTCTCCAAATCGTCAAAATATATAACGGGCTTGCCTACGAGCCATAAAAAAACGTTAGTTTTTGAAAGAAGTAAAAAAAAAGAATCAAAATGATAAAAAAAAATAGGATTAATAGGATTAGCGCCGTAGTCGAGGCCCGTGAGTAGGCAATACTCGACCAATGAAAATCTTAATGGTCGCCTAAGAATGACCATCCAGAACTCCTTCGACTCTGACATATACTCCACTTGCCAGCTCATCAAAAACCACAGGATCATGTTCGAGTTGTAGTGGTCTCGGGCCACCTTTATCGGATTCCCGAACTGAGTCCGTCTGACCATCTCCTCCATTTCCTCCTCGTTCAAAAGCGTAAAGATGCGTTCGCATACCGGCATGTAGTGCGAGTTCAGAGTGAGGGTGGCATGGTAGAAATTGTCCGCCGGCAACTTCGTCGGAAGATAGATCTGAAAATGCAAAAAACAAGAAAACAATGAAAATTCAGTGTTATTCGAGTAAATTATTCGGGTAAAACATCACTCGAATAGGTTAAACAGTTATTCTAACCCTAATTACTCGAATAATTACTCGAAAAAGCGACGAAATCGATTTTCGCAAAAAAACCGACCGATTACGACGTTTGCCCAACGATTTAACATCAAAATCGATCGATTTAACGCTAGAAACGAAAGATCTAACCAAGAAATTCGTTTGACCAAATCGAATTAACAAAAACCCAAAACGCGACCAAAAACTCACCGTGGCTCTACCGGCGTCGATTTGCTCATCCACCCGGTTACGTTGAGGCGCGGAAGGCTCCGTTGATCTCGTTTTTCGCCATTGATGATTATGCTTGGGTTTGTGTACGGTTTTTTGAGTAAGAGCTTTGGTTCGAAGAGAGAGCGCGAGAGATTTTAGGTTTTCGAGTGATTTGTGTCTAATTTTCTTTCCGAGCTCTGTAAAATACGGCTTATTCGAGTTATGTATCCGAGTTATTTATTCGAGTTGTGACTCGAAAAAATTACTCGTAAGTTACTCGAATAAGGCTGCTTATTCGTTTAAATTTTCTCAACATTATTTGAGTGAACTTATATCTTCGAAATATTATTGGAGTTCGGCATTCGAGTTTCTCTGTTAACTCGAATAAAGTCGAATAATTTTTCGCTGTTAGTAAATCGGATAAGCAATTGTTCGAGTCTCTTATTCGAGTCTTCTTTTCACTCGAATAAAACTTGGATAACTTTTCGCTATTAATGAGTCGGATTAGCCTCCTTAACCAGTTTTTAGTAAGGGTATTTCAGTAATTTGACAACCCGTTCCTCTTTTTTTTTAAAACCAAATAGAATCGTTCCTCTTTTTTTAAATTTTCCATTTTAACTTGAGAAATCTACACATAACTCCCTAATCCCAAACTATTAATCAACTAACTCTCCCTTCTCATTCATTTATCATCAAACTCCCCATTTCAAACTTTTATATCACATAGCTACCTAATGGACGATTTTAGCCTTATGAAAACAACAATATTACCAAAAAACCTGTCAACACCCACGGACCCCCTACCCAAAATTGTAGTACTAATATACGTATTCTTGTAGTACCAATGTATAGATGTTCGTGGTACCATACCATGATACCATTCCGTGAGATAATGTAGTACCATACGTAGGTTATTTGTAGTACCTTTTCCGTACCATTTGCTTAACTATCGCACTACCCTAAAATTGTACCCACGGACCCCCTACCCAAAACTTGTAGTACCAATATACGTATTCTTGTAGTACCAATGTATAGATATTCGTGGTACCATACCATGGTACCATTCCGTGAGATAATATAGTACCATACGTAGGTTACTTGTAGTACCTTTTCCGTACCATTTGCTTAACTATCGCACTACCCTAAAATTGTAGCCACGGACCCCCTACCCAAAACTTGTAGTACCAATATACGTATTCTTGTAGTACCAATGTATAGATATTCGTGGTACCATACCATGGTACCATTCCGTGAGATAATGTAGTACCATACGTATGTTATTTGTAGTACCATTTGCTTAACTATCGCAACTCCTACCCTAAAATTGTAGGACAGATATACATATATTTGTAGTACCAATATACAGATGTTCGTGGTACCGTATCGTAAGCTAGTGTGGTACCATGAGTAGGTTACTTGTAGTACCAAGGCAACCGTCACGGATCAAAAATAATTCAGATTCCAAAAATTCCTTACTCAAACTTGAAGTACCAATATACGTATGGTTGTAGTACCAATGTATAGATGTTCGTGGTACCATAACGTGATATAGTGTGGTACCATACGTAGGTTACTTGTGGTATCTTTTTTCGGTACTATGTGCTCAGCACAACTTACGTATGGTACCACACTAGCTCACGGTATGGTAACACGAACATCGATACACTGGTACTACAAACATACGTATATTGGTACTTCAAGTTTTGGTAACGAATTTTTCGACGCCATCCGAATTTTTTTGTCGTGACGGTTACGGTACTACGAGTAACCTAATCTTGGTACCACACTAGCATATAATACGGTACCACGAACATCTATATATTGGTACTACAAAAATCGTCCATGGGCTCACGGGATAGTACGGCGAACATCTATATATTGGTACTACAAACATACGTATAGTGGTACTACAATTTTGGGTAAGGGTGGGCCGTGGGTGTTTGACAGGTTTTTTGGTACCACGAACATTTGTATATTGGTACTACAAAAATCTTCCATGGGCTCACGGGATGGTACGACGAACATCTATATATTGGTAATACAAACATGCGTATATTGGTACTACAAGTTGGAGTGATGGCGTGGAGATTAATAGAGGGGGCAAAATCGTTCATGAGGTACTACAAACATACGTATATTGATACTACAAAAATATAAGGGTAAAATCGTCCATGGGGAGTTATGTGTAAGATTGTTTTGATTTAGGGAGTTTGTTAATAAATAATATGGAATGGGGAGTTATGTGTAAGAAAATAGGGGGAGGGGGATTTAACGGAAGTTACCCCTTTTAACTTTTAGTACACATTGGTACTGCCATTGCTATTAAATCGACCCCTCATTGTTAAATTCCCAAAATCCTCTTATCATCACAAAATTCATTCACAACCTCACATTCACTGCACATACTCATACATCAATGAAATGAACGACGGCGGCGGCCACACGAACGGCGCATCTCCGGCACCGCCGAGTAGCGGCACGATGGCCGGAATGGACGGCCACGATCATATGTCGAAGGGAGCGACGACGATGCACATGAGCTTCTTCTGGGGAAAGAATGCCGAAATCCTCTTCCACGGCTGGCCCGGCGAGGGCCGCCTTGGCTTGTACGTCTTGGCCCTAGCAATAGTTTTCTTCACCGCCTTCGTAACTGAGTGGCTCTCGCGCTCTAACGTCCTCCGGCGACGGAGGGACGGCGAAGAGCCGCCCGGCGTCGCTCTGGGCCTGGCGGAGACGGCGTTGTACGGCGTCAGGATGGGGCTGGCGTATCTATTGATGCTCGTCGTCATGTCATTCAACGTCGGTGTGTTCTTGGCGGCGATTGGTGGGCACGGTTTTGGTTTCTTAATGTTTGGGAGTAGGGTTTTCAAGAAAAGCGATAATGGCGGGACGAAAACTAATGGCGGTGATATCTGCTGATTATCAATTTACAGGTCATCCCATCTGATCCGTTGGATATATATAGGGGTCGGCATCGGGTCGGATAGTCGGATATCGGGGTAATTCGGGTTGGGGTAGTTCGGGTTCGGATTAAGATTTTCACTACCCGAACCCGACCCGATCTACGGCGGGTACCCGCTTGTCGGGTATTTATCGGGTTCGGGTACCTGACGTTGGGTACCCGATTTGAATTGAAAATATGGCTAAAAATATTATAATGTATATAAATTCAAACTATTATACTAATATGATATAATATTGGATATTGTATTTTAAAATAAATATAATATATACATATATATACATATTTTATATGTATATTAATAAAATTTTGAGAATATATATTTTAAATTTTTATAAGAATTTAATTGATAATAAAATATCACTTGTCAATTATACAATTAAAACAAAATATTAATCGAAATATTGTTTAAAACCTTAACATCACTAAGTTAGATTGATATCTAAATATGCATTATAACTTTTTAATGTTTATATATTAAAACTAAAATTAAAAAAAAATATATCGGGTACCCGAATAACCCGATCGGATAGTAAATTACTACCCGATACCCGATCCGATTAATAATTATCGGGTATCGGGTTACCCGATACCCGACAAATAACCCGAACTACCCGAACCCGATCGGATTCGGGTAAAACCCGAATACCCGAACCCGAACGCCCACCCCTAGATATATATTACAAATACCACGAATCTTACCGAGCATGTGAATATTGTTTTGTTTTGCCTTATAATCGAGTGCTTGAATAGTTGTACATCGGATAAGTACATACTTTTCTTTCATTACAAAATCTGTAGAACAAAAGCCAAAAATTGTTTATGGTGTTATTACATAGCTGTCGAGAATTCCTTTAGATTCATTACCATGCCTTTATCGTAAGGGTTCTTGAACTGAGCAGTTGACTGAGATTGGGCTGCAGAAAAGTGAATTACATACTTTAGGGTAACTCATAATGAAGAATGTAACCTCAAAATTAGAGATTCTGTAGAAATTACCAGTTTGAGAGGTGATATTGACATGGAATTCGGGATACTTTCTCCGGTTTATCTGCAAAAAAAAAAAAAATGAATTTCCCATATTTATTGAAATAATCCTCTGTATAAGAGTTTCCAAAGGCTAACGTACCCATTCGTCGGTTTTAATGTTGAAACAAGCACAATAAATATGCCACATAACGAAAGGCACCTGCACTTAGTTTTGAAACATGAGACTTTGAAAGATGAATGCTACTGCTTATATATATCAGATGTTTACATTGAGTAGAAACGAAGAAGGGTTACTTTACCTGCCAAAGTAATTGCATAAAGCAGAATAGCGTTGAACCCGAGACCAAGCATAGAGAAACATCAGCTTGCTACTAAAATGGAATTGGCCACGTTAATATTGCATACGATTTGCATATGATGATTAATTAGTATAGTACATACCTCCTTGGCAGCTTCGTTGGATCTTGCAACGTCTGAGTTCAGATGATTGGAATTATGCAATAAAAACAGAAAGGTTGAAATTTGAGAGAGTTAGATAATAAGTTGAAAAAAATACGGTTGGCTTCTTCAACGTACAGCGATAGGCAGATGCTGTGAAAGATGCCTCGGATATGATAAAGCCAAGAACAAGCACCACAAAGAAAAGATGGTTTTTTTGACCTGCGCCACAATTGTAACATGCAATTCCTTGCGAAGTTGTCTCTTAATTATAGATGAAGCGTAATTAATTACTACCTACGCAGTTCCCAAAAGCTGGACAGTGGTGGTCAAACCTTACAACATAGCTCTCACACGCTTTGCAGTATTTTGCCCTCTTGTCTATGACAGAAACCTATATAGAAACGTCGAACAGAGGTAATACTGAGTACAGTAAGGTACATGCTCACCTGATGAATGTTGTTGCAGCATAAATTTGGTAAGCGTCAAATATATAGCCTCATTTATGTAACGAGTCAGATTCTCAGATAGCGTTGATTGACAATTTGACCCCAGATTTAGGAATTGGTGTTAACGTATCAAAAGCTGATGGAGCTAATGCTCATTTGAAATCATGAACAGAGGTTTCAAAGAAAGTTTTTAAAACTCACAAGAACATATGGTAAGTTCAAATACTACGATCGACATGCAAGAGATATAAAGCAAGTGATCAATTATATGACCTGAATTTTGGTATCGGGGAATTGGACGTATAGATCATTTGAGAGGGGCAAGTCCTTCAGAAATCCCGGATCTGATGACCTAAATCTGTATGCAAGAAAAGATGAAACACCCATTAGTTTTTTTATGCCATGTGCTCAAAGAACTTCAGGAATTAATTCACCATCAAATTGCATTAGTAGAACTACGAACCGAGAAAACCCTATAATCAGAAGGAAGATCAACCCATGGAAGACTACATCGAGCGAAGCAGATACAGCTGCGAAGACATGATATGATGTCAAGGAAATATATAAAGCCAAATCAGCATTGGTAAGAAAATAAGCATCTGCAGATATGTTCAAGCAGATATTGCTTAATAACAACTGAACAAGCTAATTTTCTGTTTTAAACTATCTGCTTGAAAATAATAAGTCCAGCGAACGACTAAAACACGAACTATGGGTGCAAAGAGAAGAAAATGGCAAAAACAAATATAAGTACCTAAACGAACAACACAAATGTAAAGTGCCCAGACGAAGAAAATGGTAAAGAGAACAAACGCAGGAGCTGAAGCCGTAACACCCAAAATCTTCTTGCCGTACCCACACAAACCCGTAACAATCACAAGCGATACGACTGCAAAGATTTGCCCAAAAGCCAGCAAAAAGGGGCCAAAATTTAGTAACATAACATCATTAATAATAGTAAGTAGCAATTGGGTCATAACAAGAAAGAATTAGCACCTGAAAGCGGAAGGAGAACAAACGAGGAGGAGTTGGGAAAACAGAGAGGAAGTAAAGCAAGAGTGAATTGAGTAAGCAAAACGGAAGTCAAAAGAAACGATGCAACTGCTCATAAGAGACTTGTTAATCATTTCTGGTTTAGATGGGATACAACATTTTCTTATTATCATATCAGAAGCTCTTTTCAAGTTCCGTCATATGGTCCAGCGGTGAATCGATGATGCGAAGAGCTACAGAAGAAGGGAAGAATAAGGTAAATGGCGTTTGACTGATCAACGTTTGACAAATAACCTCCTCTTTTAACAAGACTATTGTATGCTTGGCATCTCCAACGAACCCCTAATTCTGCCGTTGGACACCATGTATAGGGTGGCAAAAATTGCTAGCGAACGCGAAATGCCACACCATTGCTAGCGAACCGTTCTGGGACCCGCAGTCAAACGGAACCATTGCTAGCGAACGCGAAATGCTGCACTTATACAAAGGGAACCGTGCTGGGACGCGCAGATGCACAGGGGTCTCATGTGCATCTGTGCTTGAATCTCAGCATATGCGATGCGGTCCCCTGTGCATCTGCGCATAAAGGTTTTCTATTTTCAGTATTCATATCACGTAATTAGCTAAAATGCGTTTACGTATAAATTAGGTTGTGATGAAGAAGCAGTTGGGTACAGGGGACGAAGTTCCTGATTGCCGTGTTACGCTAACCTCGTTATACGGCGAGGCTAGCCATCTGATAAGACAGTGTCTGAACCACCACGAGTGGGAGATGTTTAGGAACGAGAGTCCGTTCGGCCGCCTTGTTAGTGCCGAGCCGGATTTTAACCTCTCGCCCAGTTGTTGTGGTACCTCATCCAGATGCAGACGACATTGTACAACCGCGAAGAGCCATCTCGACACTTTTGATGATTATGACTCGTTTTGCTTTCTACTTTTTATTTCCATCGTGCGTTTAATTTTTTTTTTCAGTGTTTTCAGGAAACGTGTCACAATTTACATCACTACGACCCAAAATTTCACAGTCAGTGAAACAACCATGTTCAACTACATCAAATGCTCGAGGCAGGGTCACACCATTTTTTATTCAGGGGAGTCACGTTCTTTTCAACTTCTTTTACCTTCCTTGTTGGAACTATTTAATTTTAGTCGATTAATATAGTTGTTTTAGTCTTACTATGCAAATTAGTAGTCTTGGGCTAAAATGTAATTAGTCATTGTATAGGACTACTTGTATAAATATACCACGAGGTGGTATATATAAGTGAACTCCTAAGAATATTAGGAGTGCGCTTAGTATGGTTTTCAGATCAGAAAATTAGAATCGAGAATTTTGGAGAGAAGAATTAGCGCCAAACCCTTGCTTTCAACGTGTCTTCTCTCGTAAGCTTTCAACTAGGTAATCTTCAATCTTAAATCTGAATTTCTAAAGATTATCAATCGATTCGATCTGTGTTGGGTAAAAAAGGACCTAACAATTGGTATCAGAGAAGATTCGTTCTGTTTTGAATCGTAAATTGTTAGAATTGGATCGAAATTTTATTTCGAACACTGTCCCATCGAAGGACAGATTTGGCGCGAAAAGTTTTTCGATCTAATAGCTTAATTCTGTGCTTAATTGACTTGAACTGATGTTTCAGTGCTAGATTAAGTGATAAATGATCATTGCGACTAAATCAGTAGCAGTTTGAATGTCGAATTTTGATTAATTTGATTCTGAAATTTTACTGTTGACGAAGAACATGAAGAACACGTTCTGATTTTGATCAAATTCGATATATTTTGCTTCATAACGTGTTTAATTGCTTGTTCGTGCGTGATTAGTACTTGATTGCGAGCAATTACCTCAAACTTCACTATCTGATTCTCTGTTTTGCTCGAATTTGTGTTAATCATATTCTGTGAATTTTTCTCGATTGCTCAAATTTTTCTCGCTAAGTTTTGCGATCGGATTAGTTTCTCGATCGATAAACTTAGCGCGAGAATTTTTCTCGGTCAGAATACGAAGTCAGCGCTAGAATCGTCATCAGCAGAAACGTTTTTAGTTAGAAATATTTCTCGAGCATTATCCAGCGAAAAACTTTTTCGAGTGAGACCAATTTTGACCTTGCATGCGTAATAACTTTCACTCGGAAAACTTTTTCAGTCAAACCTTTTAACGTTTGACCAGGCGAAAATCATTTATACGCGAGAAACTTTTCTAGTCAACGGATTTATTTTGACTTCTCGAGAAACATACTAACGTACTGTTTCTTTACGATCGAAATAAATTCACGATCAGGAAATTTTTCTCTACTGAACGATTTTGGGCAATTTATTTCACTCGTAAAATTTTCCGCTGACAAAATTTCTCGCACGAAAACAGTAAATACATTCTATATCGACGAAATTAATTTCGATCATACTCTAAAGATTGAATCGAAAATAATTGTCGATCTAATCTTCGAATCAAACGCTACAAACAAATTTCGTCACTTGTGAAGCACTTTACATCGTCTTCAACCCTCAAAACAATCAACGAAGATCCTTCAACAACTCGACTACTATAATACAAACATGGATGCATACTCACTCGGAAATGACAACCGTCCGCCGATCTTGCAAAGAGGCGAATACACAGTGTGGAGAAGCCGCTTCCTGAATTTCATCGCTCTAAAGGATCAAGCCGAAAATCTACTGCAGTCCCTTGAACAGGGACCGACACAGTTCTGGGTTCATGTACCCGGGGACGAAACAGCTACTCCATCAATTCCAGCTTCTAGGCGACTAAAGGAGCCTAGAGAATACTCTTTGGAGGAAAGAGCTCGAGCTAAGGCTGATCTAGTAGCCATGAATACCCTTATGCAGGGCATCCCCAACGATATATACAGACAAATCGACAGCCTTACATCGGCCAAAGGGATGTGGGATGAGCTGCATAGGATGATGCAAAGGACGAAAGTTGGCATAAAGGCCAAGAAGGCGAACATTCTCACTGCTTACGACTCATTCAAAGCAAAGCCGGAGGAGAGTCTATACGAGATCTACCAACGATACCTCACTCTTCTCAACGAGATGAGGAAGATAGAAATAACGAAGACAAACATGGAGACAAACATAAGATTTCTATCTTCTCTGCCCACGGAATGGAAGAAAATATCCACTCAAATACGACAAAATAAAGATCTAGAGGAGTTGGATGTCCATGCGTGTTCGATAATCTCGCTCAGCATGAGGATGATATCCGCGAGATTACCAAAGAGCATAAAGGCAAACAAACCGATGACACGGTTGCCTTAGTCTCGGAGAAGAGGAGCACAAGATCAAGAAAGGAAAAGATCGTTAGGCCACCTTCATCATCAGAGTCGGAAGATGAATCGACTCCGACATCGAGCCGAACATGAAAGCCCTTGGAAAACAGTTAGCTCTCATTGGACAAATGATGAGCAAGAAGTACTTCAAGAAGAAGTCTTCAACCTCAGCCAATAGACTTCGGACTACAAGCTCCAAGAACAAAGAACGTGCTCCGGAGAGTTCCGAGGTCAAGAATCCCAAAAGAGACTAACAAATGCTTTAACTGTGGCAAAACAGGTCACTTCGCCAGAGAGTGCACTCTTCTGAAGAAAAGAGATGCAAACTACTACTCCAGGAAGCTTCAATTGACAAAAACAGAAAGAAGCTGGAGTAGCTCTCATGGCCGAACAGGACCAATGGCTCGAGGACACGTCGAGCTCCGAAGAAGAGAACTTAGCCCTCATGGCCCGGTCGACCACGAATTGGACGCCGAAACATCCACTCGTAGGGACGACGACAATGCATCCAGGTCTTCAAATGAGGTAGTCACTCCTTCCACATTATTGACCATGTTAGAATCATATCAAAAGCAATATGCTAACATGAAACGTGAGCAGAAAAGTATAAAAAAAGTAGAGAACGAACTTGAGAGAGCTCAGGAGAAGATAGATAGTCTCGAACAAGAACTTAGGAGCTCTAGTGCAAAAATAGATGAACTCACTAAGAGCCTCCATTCTAGAGAGACTAGTCAACCTCAACTAGGACAACAGAGCGAAAAGATTAAGGAATTAGAAGATAGGCTAGCAAATAACTACAATTGCTTGGTTAAAAATCTCAACGAGAAAGCCATTTTAAATTGTAGGATAACCGAAGCTACCTCTAAGATCACTAACTTAGAAGCTCAATTAGAAATATCTAATGCTAAGATTAGTGAGCTTAGTAAGGATTTAGACGCCTGTCAAGCCACTAAAATAACCGTGAAAAATAATTATGCTCTCCTTGGTGAGGAACGCAAGAAACTATATGCCAAAATAAAGAAATTAGACGATATAGTTACGCGTAGGGGACAATCCGAACAGACGATATTTTTGAACAAGGCCAAGGATATAGAGTTCTATAATCCTATAGAAGGCATAGGTTTCACTAACCCGTGTGTTTTACAAAAGAAAGAAATATACGATGTTAAACACATGGGCTTAGAATAACCTCTCTTAGAAATTTTACCGAATCGTCTTATGAAAATACTTTCGATTCATCCATTAGACAAGGTCCACATGGTCCAGAAATCCCCTTTGACTACAAAGAACTAAATGAAAGGGACAAAAATAGGAAAGAAACTCTAACACCTGTCTGCAATTTAGTTCAAATTCTACCTCGTGACTCTCAAACACACCACGAGGAAGTTAAAACCGTTAATTATAAAAATTCTCTCTACAAACCGCCTATCATAAAACAGATAGAGGAGTCACAGGCAAAGTTAGAAAAAGAACGAGAGAATTTCGAAGCTGAAAAGAAAAAATTCTCTAAGGAGATGGAAAATCTCAAGGCTTCCTCGTCCTCCCAAACTACCTCTCACGCTATTACAAAAAGCGTGAAAAATGAAAAAACGCCTTTGAAAGATAAAATTATAAAAATAATTCTGATAAAAGTGCTATGACTAATTTTACTTTACCTACGTCTACAGGGAGCGTCAGCACTAAAAACAAAGGCGAGAGTGTCTAGCACTAAGATAAAGAAGGAGCCATTAGATTTAAATGTTTCTGAACATGCTACTCCTTCTGTTACAATAAAAGACACTCGTAGAAATAAAAGAGCCATTTCCACTTTTAAGATAGTTGCTTCTACTTATTCACTTCAGCCGATTACCTTTAGAAGCACCAACTTCGTAATAGGCTCTACATCAAAAATTAATCATTCTGAAACAAATGCCACAAGGAAGACACGTAGGAAACAAGATCCAGCCATAAAGAAAGCTTATGGCGCCGTACATGACTGTACTCACCTAAGGTATCCCGTAGAAATTAAATCTCCCAAGCACCTTAAGAGACTATCACAAGCAAAGATTTTTTCCTCAGTCAAACCCTCCAAAGCATTTGTACGTGCTGAAATTAACCTTCTTTGCAAGGTTCAACCCAAATGGGTTCCTAAATCTCCGCCTAGGACGACAAAAGCCAAAAGGGCCAAGTCTCCTATAGAGGCAAAACCCAAACCCACTTTTTCAAAAGTGCAATGGGTTATTAAGACTCTTCCAAAAATAGATTTAGGAGTCATATCTGAACCCAAAACTAAATCTGCTAATCCGAGAGGACCCATGCTTAAGTGGGTACCTAAAGCTCTCTAAATTGTTTTTGCAGATCCATCATGTGTGGTACCTCGACTCTGGTTGCTCCACACACATGACCGGTAATCAAGAGCTGTTGAGCAACTACAAAGACCGACCAAACAGCAAAGTCAGATTTGGGAACAACGATTCAGCCTCGATTCTAGGACTTGGGGATATCATTCTGAAGAATCTGACCATCAAAGATGTCTCATACGTCGAAGGCCTCCGCCATAACTTGTTCAGCATAGGCCAATTCTGTGACAAAGGCTTCCAGATGGTCTTCCATGCTGACCGGTGCAGAATTTTGGATAGTCAGGACACAGAACTCCTTCAAGGACTTCGGAGATCCAATCTTTACACGATCAACCTGCCCTCTGTGCGGCCCTCGACAGCTGTATGCCTCATCTCTCAGATTGATTTACAGAGGAACAGCTTATGGCATCAACAACTATCTCATATGAATATGAAAGCTCTCCAACGCCTTTCTACGAAAAAGTTGGTTCACGGTCTTCCAACTATACTACTACAAAAGGAGCATCAATGTTCGGCATGTCAATTAGGAAAAATGAAACGAGCGTCTCATCACATCAAGCAAACTGCGTCTACTTCTCGACCATTGGAACTAATTCACATGGATCTCTGTGGTCCGATGCAGACTCAGAGTATCAATCGAAGAAAGTATATCCTAGTGATTGTAGATGACTATTCTCGCTACACGTGGACTAAGTTCCCCCGAAAGAAAGATGAGACTGGTGACTTGATTATCAATTTTGTGAACACAACTCAAAATCTGCTGCAACAGACTATTCAAGTTGTTCGAACAGACAACGGCACTAAGTTCAAGAACAATCACCTCAGTGAGTTTTATCAGAAACTTGGAATAAGTCAACAATTTTCAGCCGCCAAAACACCTCAACAAAATGGGGTCGTTGAAAGGAAAAATCAAACACTAGTGGAAGCCGCTCGTACAATGCTGATCCAATCGGGACTTTCACATTTTCTATGGGCTGAAGCAGTCAATACCGCTTGTTTTACTCAAAACAGGACGGTGGTTCACAAACGGTTCAACAAGACTCCGTACGAGATTGTGAATAATAGAGTGCCCAATATCTCTTTCCTTAAAGTCTTCGGGTGCAAGTGCTTTGTGGCGAACGACCGAGAGCAACGTGCAAAGTTCGACCCTAAAGCATTCGAAGCTACATTTGTCGGGTATTCTTCAACATCAAAAGCGTACCGAGTATACATCAAGTCCAACCGAACTATTAAGGAAAGCTATAATGTCACTTTCCACGAAGTGGCAGAGATGGCTTCTGGTCAATTCAGTTCAGGACCTGTTCTCAACCCGTTGGCTTCTGAAGACAACATATCAGAACCCGTAATCACTGGTGTGTTGGCACAAAACCAACAGAAGATGGCAACAACTTCAGGATCAGTGTCAGACGAAGCAACGAGACTTGCAATAGACGACTTGGATTCTCTCTTCGAACCGGTATATCGGTCATACACGACTACACCAACAATGGATTCTCTACCGAGCGAGACCGACGTACCAAGTTCATCTCACACCTCTACCCCACCCGATTCAGAATTGCCACAGAACACCGAAGAACCTACAGTGGTCATCGAGGAAGTATCATCAGAGACGATCAATCCAAGTGCAGTATTGGAACTTCCTCAGACAAATGATCAATCGGAGACTATAGGAAATCTAGATCCACAGATGGCTGACGCATCGACTTCAACCTTGCCTCATGAGCGCAAGTGGACGAGAGGCCACTCGGTTGATCAGATAATTGGCGATCCTGCAGTTGGTGTGAGGACACGTCGTCAACACAGTCTTTTCAGTTGCTTCCTGAGCCAAAACGAGCCTACCAAAGTAGCAGACGCACTTCGAGACCCGGATTGGACAATTGCAATGCAAGAGGAAATCAATCAATTCGAACGTCTTCAGGTGTGGGCCTTGGTACCCCGTCCACATGGGAAAACAGTGGTCGGAACTAAATGGATTTTCAAGAATAAGAAAAATGAAGATGGTGAAGTGATCCGGAACAAAGCAAGGCTAGTTGCTAAGGGATACAATCAACAGGAAGGCATCGACTATGACGAGACTTATGCTCCTGTTGCCCGTATCGAAGCTATCCGCCTCCTGCTGGCTTATGCGGCTCACAAAGACTTCAAAGTCTATCAGATGGATGTTAAAACCGCCTTTCTCAACGGCGTGTTAAAAGAAGTAAGTCTACGTCGCTCAGCCGGAAGGTTTCGTTGATCAAGAACATCCCGATCATGTCTACCGCTTGGAAAAAGCTCTCTATGGACTGAAACAAGCCCCATGTGCTTGGTACGATGTCCTGAGTGATTTCCTCGTGAAGTCTGGATTCATACGAGGAACGATAGACACAACTCTCTTCATTAAATGGCATGACAAAGATCTGATTGTCGTCCAAGTATACGTCGACGACATCATCTTCGAATCAACAAATCCTCGGCTCTGCAAGAAGTTTGGAGATCTCATGAAGAGCAAATTCGAGATGAGTCACATGGGAGAGATGCAATTTTTCTTAGGCCTTCAAGTCAGGCAGCTCAATGATGGAATTTTCATCAGTCAGACAAATACATCAAGGATATTCTGAAGAAGTTTCATCAAAACCAGAGCAAGCCTCTCGGCACTCCTATGTCACCAAGCTGCAAGTTGGATGACGATCCCTCTGGTAAATCGGTCGACATCACACTGTATCGCAGTATTATTGGATCTCTTCTCTACCTCACTTCGAGTCGGCCGGATATCATGTTTGCCACCTGCTTGTGTGCCCGTTTTCATGCCGATCCCAAAGAATCCCATATGCTCGCGGTCAAAAGAATTTTACGCTACCTTAAGGGCACCTCTACCCTTGGCCTACGGTATCCAAAGGGTACGAATTTTAAACTTATTGGCTACACTGACGCTGACTATGCAGGTTGCCGAATGGACAGGAAAAGCACGTCCGGTGGCGCTCAATTTCTAGGAGAAAAGCTGGTTTGCTGGTCATCCAAAAAGCAGAACTGTGTGTCCACTTCGACGGCCGAAGCAGAATACGTAGCTGCCGCCAGCTGTTGCTCACAGATGCTGTGGATGCGGACACAGCTTCGCGACTATGGGTACAATCTAAATAATATACCCATATATAGTGATAGTCAGAGTGCAACGCCATTACTTGCAATCCTATTCATCATTCACGCACAAAACACATAGACATTAGATATCATTTTATCAAAGATCACGTAGAAAAAGGCACGATAGAGATGTACTTTGTGAACACGGAATTTCAACTAGCCGACATTTTCACCAAGGCCTTGGATGAGAAACGATTTCAATTCCTTGTCGGAAAATTAGGCATGTTGAATCTTCCGTAATATGTGCATTACCTGATCTTCTGTGCTATCACATGCTCTATTCTATGTGTTTTCTATGCTTATTTGTCCTTATCTTGCGTGATAAAAATAAATTAAAAATAAAATATAATAATAATAATAATAATAATAATAAATATATATATATAATATACATTTCTATATATACACACATAACCCATGTCCGTTGTGAGAGTTTGAGCTGACGAGCTTTTGCTCATTTTTCTTGGTTGTGTGAGTAGTGCATAATTTACGTCTCTCTAGAACTTGCTCGTTTGATACGCATTGAAATTGCTTTAGAGTGTGTTTTGTATAATGAAGGCATTAGGAAATAAGTCCATGGCCAAAGTTCCCGACCACGACCGATCACCGTAGTTAGCCACTTTGAGCCTAAGCCTTTTTATTTCTCAAACCTCGTATATCATAATCCTCCAACTTGAATAAGCCTCCAGAGATCATTTGAACCCGAGTTAAGTAGAAGTGAAGGTTGAATGTCAAAGTCGAAAAGCGCAGTCGGATGACGCCCTGAGATAACGCCGAAAGCACTCGAGAACTCCCTCTTCAACAAGTTTCAACTCACAAGGAGTTGGCGAAAGGGCAGCACACTGCAATGCGAAGGGGTATTAAAACAAAAGAGAGAGAGAGAAATGGTATGGCTGCTGGGAAACTGAAGCAAGAAGAGGGTAAACTGTTGCGAAAAGAAAGAAAGAACATTTCCTTCGATAATCTTCCAGTCTCGTGAATTACACATCATCTCTCATTATAAGACGTGGGAGAAGAAAGGCTTAGTGAAATGCAGCAGAAATAAGAGGAATATGAAGACGGCGTAACCAGAAAGGCTAATTCGTGGCGCGCTCTAGACAATGACATAAAGACCGACACGACTGCTACTCATATGTGATTCCATTACCACCTCATCACTTTTTGACCCCGTTCAACCCGGAAAAGACCTTCTTATTCATGCTAACTGCTTTAAGTAGTAGATGTGCGATTGACTTGCAAGCATATGGTATAGACTAGATTATTGCATGAATTGAGCGATTCACCGATTTATTAGCCTATACACTGAGTGATTTGAGTGAATCCCTGCGAGGTGTGGATCTCGATTAGTAGTGCTAAGGAAATTTGTGTCGATTAGTGCTGATTATCTTGCAGTGTCCATAATTGCTTGCTTGATTCCATTGTGTGCTTTCCATCTGCGTTGGTGAACAGTGAATGGTCATGCCACTATCTTGTTACCTTTTCTTGCTTCTAATTTGCTTGAGGACAAGCAAAAGCTAAGTGTGGGGAGGATTTGTAAACGTATTTTAATACGTTTATTGTTACGTTTATCTGGGTTATAATAGGATATTTGTGGTTATTCCATGCATTGTTTGGCTCTATTTACACCAATTTAAATATTGTAGGACGTTCGAACGGTTATCGAGCGAAAAGAAACGAAAACGAGGCGAAAAACGACGAAAAATGGCCTAGTATGAAGCTGCCAGGAAAATCTCACGGCCGTGAACGACCTTGCAAAAGCCCGTGAACATGGGCAGTGAGCTTAAGAAGCATAAATATTAAGTTTCACGGCCGTGATTTCACTCGCAATAGGCCGTGAATCACGGCAGAACATAGAGAACGTTCACTGTCCCTCGTCACGGCCGTGACCCATTATGCAACAAGCCGTGAACAAGGGCAGTGTATCAGGTTGGCGATTCTGTTAAGAGTCACGGCCGTGACTACCTCATGCGAGAGACCGTGAGCATGGGCAGTAAGCGAGTATTTGGAACAAGTGCTGATTCACGGCCATGACGTCTCATGCGTTAAGCCGTGAATCGAGGCAGCAAGCTCAACGAGGGAAAAGTCGACCGATTCACGGCCGTGGATCTCATTTGCCAGTGGTCGTGACCAGTTACAGAAAGTCAATATTTAGGGTTTAAGCCGCCGTCACGGCCGTGACTCCTAATGCAAGAGGCCGTGAAGGTTTTAAGAAACGCGGAAAATCAGGCTAAAGTGTCCCTTCACGGCCGTGAAGGCCCGTTAAGAAGCCGTGAACGTGCCAAATTTCAGGGTTTTGGTCCAAATTCAATGCATAAAAGGGGATTCTTCTCAGAACTTGTTAGGTCCTTTTTTATCCAACACAGATCGAATCGATTGATAATCTTTAGAAATTCAGATTTAAGATCGAAGATAACCTAGTTGAAAGCTTACGAGAGAAGAAACGTTGAAAGCAAGGGTTTGGAGCTAATTCTTCTCTCCAAAATTCTCGATTCTAATTTTCTGATCTGAAAACCATACTAAGCGCACTCCTAATTTTCTTAGAAGTTCACTTATATATACCACCTCGTGGTATATTTACACAAGTAGTCCTATACAATGACTAATTATATTTTAGCCCAAGACTACTAATTTGCATAGTAAGACTAAAACAACTATATTAATCGAATACAATTAAATAGTTCCAACAATCTCCCCCTTTGTATTCAATTTCCAACATAGCGCGGGTTGTCTTCCTCTTGCAAGTGGAAAGAGTCCTCGAGTCCTCGAAATCTCCTCTTTGGAATGTCTTCAAGCTCACCTGGTCTTCTATGCATCGGCTTTCTCTTCGAATCTTCTTTTGAAGTTCTTCTCCTAAATGCCATAAGATGTACGAAGTATTCTTGCCGGATTTAGAAAGTCCGCGTTCCATTTCTCCCGTTGAAAGCACACGAAACTCCCCCTATTTGGGTCAACCTTGTGTTGAGATCAGGGAATCCGATGTGAGGTTTGGAGAGGTGAACACGGTTGGCAACTTCGATCATTGATGCAGTGGACATAGTCGGCAACTTTGGTCCCTGATTCAGTGGACATGGTTGGCAACTTCAGTCCTTGATGATGCTTGAGTCACGTGTCGTTCGGTCCTCGGTCCTTGCTTCTTCTTCCGGAAGCAGGGGGCATGAGAAAGTCGAGGAGGGGGCTCGGGGTTTTAGACATCTTCTCCGTTTCACCAGATTCGTCTTCTCCGAATGGAAGTTGTCTGGTTCGGCCTCGAAGAAGCGTCTCTAGTTCCAGAAGAAAGTAGGTCGTCTCTTTCTTTGATTTTTTTTTAAATTGTACCGAGCTTCCTTTGAATGTGGCGTTGTGAGAGAGCTCGGTTTCAGAGTGGTAAGCACGGTGGAATTTGGTGGGTGGACCGACCGATTGTGTATGCATAGCCCCTTCTCCCCTCATGGCGAATCGTGTGAACGATGTCGGCATGTTAATTTCGAGGTAGGTAAGGACAATACCAAAAGGTCGGTGAGGGTAATAACCGGACGGAGCCACAAAGGCAATCCGTCGAAATGAGTACCGGGGCCACATAGGCGTCCCGTTGACATCAACTAGGAGCAAAGCTCGTAGAAGCTGGCCAAAACCGTTGTTGCTTTAATGTTGCAACGGCCAGACTTCCTTCCGATCCTTGAAGCCTGTCTTTTTAAAAGAACATGTCTACGGAAGTTCTAACGTAATCACAAAAGTGAATCAATAAAAGCGTGGTACGGGGAAGAATACCACTTAGTTCAATATCTCCCGTTTCCGAGTGAAGCGGTGATAGCATACGTGGTTCCCCGTGATTTATGAAACACCTATCTTTTGAGAGATAGACGAGTGGGTAAGGCTCGGTTGTGCATGCGCCGTTGGACCTAATGCGACGACTTCTACCCGGGACCTAATTAAAATTAGCACCTGTACCTATGGGGGTTGGTCCGAAAATTATGTGAGATAAGAGAGTGATGTATCTTCAAAGACTTCCTAGGCATCATCGAAATAATCTTGCCTGGTCTCAAATGCTCGAACGCGTTCCGGGGTTAGGATCAAGTCGGATTAGACTGAACCATAGGAACATGAAATCCGTGATTCCGGGGTACGTGAGAAGTGTTGCTCTAGTTGAATTAGCAAGCCGGAGCCGGTCGATGAAAATACGGAGCATTTGATCGTCACTTAGATCGTCACCGTCGTCTTTGGAAAGTTGTATCCGTTTGAAAGCTCGAGATTCTTCGTGGTACGTCCATCTTTGGATGTGGGAGAATAAATCCGAGAAGCATATCAAAAATATTTGTTTTTTTTCTTTTCCTTTGTTTTTTTTCTTTTCCTTTGTTTTTTTTTGTTTTTTTTTTCGATCATCACCAACAATTGAGAAGAAAAAAAAAAGTAAAGATTGGGCTCACAAACTGAACTTTGTAGCTACACAATCTTGGGAAAACAACAAGGTGAAAGCATATAAATAATATGAGGCAATAATGTACTTTCCTTTTTTTTTATCTCCTTTTTTTCATATTTCCTTTTTTTTTCTCTTTGTTTTTTAATCTCATTTTTTTTTTCATATTTCCCTTTTTTTTTTCTTCTTGTTTTTTCATATCTCACTTTTTTTCATATTTTCCCTTTTTCTTTTGGATATATGTATATATATATATAATATATATATATATATATATATGTATATTATTAATATAGTAGTATTATATTTATATCTCCCCAAAAACAATGCTTCGAAAATAAATTTTCTCCCCCTAGAAATTTGCGTAGTTTAGCTTGACGAATATTAAGAATCTCGTTCCCTTAAATCGCTCATTGTAAGTTTTCTCCCCCTCTAAAGGTTGCTCTCATTAAAATAATGAGTAGCTCCCCCTCAATTAAAGCTCATTTGAAAGTATTAATCGAAAAATGATATTTATCGTTTCCATTCGTAATATGCATTTGAAAATTTTAAAACCATTTAAAGCGATGAAATGCATATCGAAAATGTATCATTTGAAAAGTTTTGAAAGGAAATAGGTATATTTATTTTTGACGAAACTCATATGCATATGTAAGTTTGAAATATACCTCGTTGAAACTTAGTTGCAGTAGCTCACGCCTCATCCCTTTATCATGTACGTGGAGCCACTACGTTGAATTCCATACATGAGGGAAATCTGCAAAACTATCGGGACTTTGGTACCCATTGTCGTATGGGTCCTCCCTTATTAGCAGAAAACGAGTTAGTCGTAAATCGTGTAAAATTAGATTGTGAGCTTAAGTTGGTCGAAGATGTAGTCTTAGGAGTCCATATTTGACTAGGACTTTGTGACTTGATATCCGACTTAGGAATCCATTTTTGCTTGATTTTACACGGATAAGTAATTCTAGCATGTGAATATGTGCTCCTAGAATGTGTACTTGTAAAGGTCTTCTCGGTACCTAGTCGTAATAAATGCTTTTCGGAACGAATATTGACTGGATACTTTATGTAAGAATACGAGCAAATAGAGTGATAAGCATGTAAAGTAGAACTGTCGTAATTCCTACGTGGAGAATGCACATTTTTCACATGAGAATAAGAATTTCGAAAATTATTTTCAAGTCTAGGCTTTTCAAATGAAAAATTAGTAGAATCCTTTGAAGCACACGATGAAGTTTCTGCTAGAACTTGAAATATTTTCGTGAAAATTTTTCTTTATGGAGGAAGAGCAACTTTCAAAGTTTGTACTTCTAAAATTGATAGGCTTTAACGAACATGTAGAAGTAACGACTTTAGAAATTGGAGTATTTGATTTATTGGTGCTCAAAGCCTCTTTCTCTTTCTTAACCTGCTCAAAGATTAACTTTTCTTGAGAGAAAGCTTTGAGATTAGATATTTCCAATAAAAAAGCATGCCTTTCCGCTTCAAAATTCTTTCTTTCCATTTCTAATGTAGAATATAAATCCTCTATTTTCTTAAGAATAGGAGGTATATCGACGGAAGAAGAATTTTCAGAATGACGAGATTTTGCTTCATCGATCTTACAAGTCGCAAGAAGATTTTCTAAATTGTTAATCTTAGAATATAGCTTCTTACGTTCTTCACCTAAGAAAGCATAGTTATTTTGAGCAGTGCTCTTTTCGATTTCACAGGCATTACAATTGAGGCTAGCTTTCTCGTCCAGGTTCCTAACCAAACAATTGTAGTTACTTTCTAGCCCGACTTCTAATTCCTTAATTTTTGAGCTATGCGTCTCTAATTGTGGCGTCTTAGTCTCACTAATTTTCAAGCTCCTAGTTAGTTCATCTATTTTCGCATTAGAGCTTCTAAGTTCAAATTCGAGACCGAGCTCCACGACATTCTCCTCGATCGAGCTTCTAAGTTCTAATTCGAGACTAGCTATTTTCTCCTCAGATTTAGATAATTTTTCCTCTAACTCTTTTGTACTTTTCTGCTCATTTTTTATGTTAGCATACCTAGTTTATAAGGATTCTAACATGTTAAACAATGTAGGATGTGTTAGTTTCATCTTCGTGGTGTGCCATCAAAGCCAAGTGCGTCGTTTGTTCGGAGTTTGTTCTCTTGCTTCTTTGAGCGTGACTTGGTCTTTGTGGTCTGCTTGTTTAACTCCTTCTTGATTAATCGTAGTTGACGCCCAAGCTTCTTCAGCGCTTCATCAGTGTCGGAGCTAGAGTCGTCGGATCGAATAATCGAGTAGGTGTCCATTTTGGTTGGATAATTTGATCGTTAACGTGTTTTATGGATTTGAATTTTTAATATTGATTAAAGTATTTGGCTTTTAAAATTTTCAGTTTCGAAAAGGTTTTGGTTTATAAGATTTGATTTAGAAATTTAATACTATAAACCAAAAGCTGTTTCTATAATGTGCCAAATAGAAGGTTACTGTTTTCGATCGAAAAAAAATTTCGATCAAAAGTTTTTCGACTGAATATGTAGAGCACTGTTTTCGATTGTTAAATTTTACGACAAGGTACTGTTTCTAGAAAATAGTTTTGAATTTCAAACAGTTAGATTTACGATCGTAAAAGTTTTGCGATTTGATAAAACGTCGTCGTTTTGAGGTTTGAATATCTAAACCTTTAAAATCAAAATTTTCGATCGCAAAAAGTTCTGCGGGTGGAGAATTAAGTTTTGCGACGACAAACCTGTAAAAGCAACTAAACAAAATTTTGTGATCGTAAAATCAAGTAAAGAGTGAGAATTGTATAAAATTGAAAGTTCTGGGGTTAATCTGAAAATTTTGGACTAGATCAGAACTTTCTGGACTTAATTGAAAAGTATTTGGGACCAAAATGTAATAGCAGGGACTAAAATAATATTTCTGGGACTCGGAATGTAATTTGCCCTGTGTGTAAGTGTATACATGTATCGCAGATGTTTACGCGAGGAAGACGAAGCTGGACTGAGATTTACGATCGAAAAAATTTCACACGATTTTTCGATCGAAAAACTTTCTCGAGCTGATTTTGCGACAGTTGACTTATGTTTCTCGCGCTGACCCGAATTCTCGAGCATGAACAGTTGTTTTTTACGAGTTAAACTGACGAAGCTCAGGCAGACGTGTTGATCAGATTTCAGTGGGTTTGCGGTCGAAAAATTATTTCGATCGAAAAATAAATTGCAATGGTGAGTTTCTCGATCGAAGAATTGTTCCAGCTTGGGAAAGAGCAATATCGAACAGGCAAGAACAGAGAATGAATAGAGAATGAACAGAGACGAGCTGCGAAAAAAAATCTCGATCCAAAACACAAAATTGTTCGAATTCAGCCTGGGTAAATGATCGAAATGAAGCACTTAACAAGAACAAACACTCGATGTATCACACTCGAAGCAAAACCAGTCGATTTTTTGAGAAATTAGGTCGAAATTTTGAAGAACAGTTCGAACAAAAATCAGCTCAGATCTTCAAAATTTACTTGAAATCATGTTTCGATCAATCAAAAATCAGCTTAAACATGTATAAACGAATCGATCGAAGCCTAAATCATCAGATTATATCAAGTTTTGAAGGAGCAGATTGTAATCATCGAATAACACTGTCGCACAGTTGAAAAATCAGTTTCAAAAAAAAATTCAGAATTCAATCCAAATTTAATCCATATCCTAACACGTTTGGCTCTGATACCAATTGTTAGGTCCTACGATTAACAACTCTACGATCCTAGGCTAGAATTCGATCGTTTAGATAATCAATTGAATTCGATCGAAAAACTCAAGTTAAGAACACTAGAGAGAATTCAATTAGAGTGAGAAAGTTAATGTTGTTTCTCTCTCTAGAAATCGAATTGCAAGCCCTTCGGATCAATTCTCTAAACTTTCTCTATTAAGCTCAATTGATTTACATGTATTTATACCAAACAAACTTGGTATAAATATCAAACTAGTCCTAATCTAAGGACTACTATACAAAACGCCCCTAATCACAATGACAACTAATGAAATCAAGCACAATTACAAATGGTATTCTACAGAACTCGAAAAAAACTTGATAGGGACGAAAACTTAGAGAAAAGGAGAGGAGGAAGAACACTAGAAGCAGCCCGGTGATTCGGAGAAGCTCAAGGGACGATCCAACAACGAAGCCATGCCTAGTCGATCGAGGAACGAGAGCTCCACCTCAGAAACACCATATTCACTTCTAAGGGAAGTTTTTATGAGTTCTCTATCCTCGTTTCCTTTGAATCTCGTTGTTTTTTTGCCTAATATGAGTAGCAATCCTCTTGTGTGTTTGGGAGTAGATGAACGTTGGGTTATGTCGTAGTTAAGGCGTAGGAAAATCGTGAACACGTGTATTCGACTATTTATCGTTCTATGATATTGCTTCTTTGTCTCAATATGTCTATATGTTGATACGAATGTATGGTACATCGTTTAGGGCGACAGCTAAATAACGATTAGGCCGTTCATAGACGTTAGGATTCGAGTATAGGGCGACAGCAAATACTCTATCCTCGCCGTCTAGTAATCGCTAAATTTAGATTCCCACGAACGTTTAGGGCGACAGAAAATCCGTGAGGGTAGGAAATTACTGCGATTTAGTCGATAATCAAGTAGGAGCGATATTCCGTAGCCTTAGCCGACAGCACCCAGCGGGATTCGAAACCCGAACACATATTTGTCATCTTAAGTCACTCGTATTATTTCTAGTTGTACTTCCTTAATCTTCCAATCCTTTAAGTTGCTCTGTTAAATTAGTTCGTAGTATAAACAAATCCTGTTATTTTATTTAGGCTAAATACCGAGTCGATAGGTTAATACTAGTATTCACTTTATTCCTCGTGTTCGATACTCGGATATTCACTATAGTTATATTACAAACGATAGGTACACTGCCTATCGCGCGTGATTCTAGTTATAATATATTCGTTTTAATTATTACTTGACGTACTTGCACGAACTTTTATTTAAACATACACGCACGCGATCAGGTAACTATTCCAAAGTTCCAATACATTGAGGGGGAGTAATTATTTTCGCTTAATTAATATTCCAGAGTTACACGAGTCTCTCAGAAATGCGAAAAACAATCTCCAAATACATAATATAAAACATTCTCAACGAGTTTTCATGAACTCTCAAGACACTCAAAACAATCTCAAAAGCTACCATGCCCAATGAGTGCCCAGAACAGAACAGCTAGTAAGACGACGATTAAGCACAACAGAAGAAAAATAAGAAACGCTAGTTTATCCATATTGCGCTCAAAGTTACCCCTTAACTCCACATGTTCCTCAGATTCATATACTTGCTGCTGCATCCAATCCATTTATCCCTGCGAGAATAATGAAAATGTGAGAGTTAGTTTGCGACAACTTATGTAATTACGAATTTGGTTCGAGTTATGTCTATTTATAGGCACAATATGAACAATAACATCATTAATGCTCCAACCAACATAATCAACTCGGAAGATAAATTTTTGACTTGAGGATTCATCGCCGCAAAAGAAAGCGATGTTTTTCTTTGTCTATTTTCGAAATTTGGCTCAGATAAATCATTCTTGAAAAACTCATAGATTTGAAATTTTATGATTTTATTGAGTCGAATTAACGTCTTAAAAAAATCGCACAAATTCACAATTCGCGAATCACAAGTGGGCCTTCTTCTCAAAAATTTCGCGGCCCAAATCTAAACCTTCTCAGCCCCCAAACCTTACTTAAACCTAATTCGCAAAATCCCCAAATCTGATTTCACGAACTCAAAAATTCTACGAACTCTCCTCAAAATTCCTTTCAACACCTCACCAGATTCGCTCTCAGAGTCTTTTCCAACACACTCACCAACTTCGTCGTGGTAAGAAACCCAACATCTAATGATTTTTCCGTGAATATTGCTTTTGCAGGTATCGATTTCGTCCAGGAAGAAGAGTAACGATGTGTTTCTGAAATAAAAAAGGGAAAATTGGTTTTGTTTTTTGCATTAGGACGATCTTAGTTTAAAGTTTTGTTTGAAAAATTATCGTCCTTTTAATTTCGATTTTTAAAAGTCTGGGTTCTGTCAGATAATCGTCAAATTTTAAATATAGGGTTCGAACAGTTTTAAAGAAAAATCAATTTTTGATCTTCCAAAGTTTGTTTTGCGAATCAGAAATGTGTTTTGCGAATTCCTTTAGCTTTTGACCAAGTCAAATTTGCGAAGAGCCTTTCACTACTTCAATAGGACTGGGAATTCCGTTTTTAAGTTTCGCGAATTTGACTTATTTGACCAATTCGCGAATACCATTTTCCAAGTCAATTCGCAAAATTGTCGAGTTCGCCATTTGACCAAACCAATTCGCAAATTGTTAAGTTTGCCAAATTCTTAACTTTTGCCAAAGCCAAATTTGCGAAGTGCTTTTTGCGAATCCTTCAATTTTAAAACTCTTTTTTGACTTGTTTGACCAATTCGCGAACTGACACTTTTCGCTGCTTTGTTGACCAAGTCATTTCGCGAATTTTCATGTTCCCAATTGAATTCGCAGAATCTTTTTGTTTACCCGCAAAATTGCATACGTAATTCGCAAAACCCCTTAATCAATTTTTTTTTTTAACTCAAAAAATTTCGCGATGTCAAAATTTGACCATGTCAATCCTTTCAAACTAATTCGCGAAACTTTACAAAAACTTTAAAGGCAGTTCGCGAACCACACTTAGCAAACCTTTAAAACTAATTTTCTTCACTGATTCGCGAAATACACTTAGAAAAATTTCGACAACTTTCTCAAATCACAATTTGGGCCAAATAGTGATGGGCCGAACTCAATCTCATTTTCCTACAAATTAACAAGTCTACACTATTCATGAGACATACACATGTTTATCTATTATCCTAATCCGTTTTCTCTCGGGATGCAGTTTACGCAGGATTTTCCGGTGTCCAACAACATAATAAAAAAGAGAAGAAGAACAAAAAAAATGATGACAACACCGGTCGATCTTGTGTTTGCAACTTCAAAATGGATCGTGATCAAGGACAATAATTATCCACTTGACCTGAGTACCTTCAAATGTCAGGACGAGATCATCCCATCCATTTTGAGGAATCATCACCTTGGATACGCTTTCTCAGCTTCTGTCCAAGTCCCCACAGTCTACCTTCAACAATTCTGGGAACAATGACGAATAAGATTGCCCAGGATAACAGCATCTCCTATGAAGCTCAGATTGCAAATGAAACCGTCAGGATCACAAAAGATTTCATACAGCAAATCCTTCGACTACCCAGTCAACTTGAGTACGAACATGAGGCATCCGATGACGAGCTCATCACTGATATGCTCGGAATGGGCTACTACTCATCAATCGAGTTTGTTTCCCGTTTTCAGCAATCAATGATTCCACACCCATGGCGAACCCTTTTTGCAATTGTCAACAAGTGCTTCTCACCCAAGCACTCCGGCTGGGACAGATGCAATCTCACGATTCTTCGGATCTTCCATGGGCTCGCCTTCCATAAGAATTACGACTATGCCAAACTGATCATCTCGGACCTGGATGATCAGCTTCACCAAAGATCGAAGTCAAAAGCAAAGAAGCCACAGAACCTGCCCTATCCCCGGTGGTTCTCACTAATGATCCACCATTTTCTGACCACAACACCTGGGATACCTCCAAGACCAGCAGAAGAGAACTACAGTCCACCCAAACTCAAATTTCTGCAAAAAGAGAAGACTGATGTGAAATACTCAAGAACAGCCATGCCAATCCCACTAAAATTACTAGCCCTAGCAAGCCCAGACAAACTCGAAGCCTACAGACAAAAATACAATGTGTATATCCCCACGACTCTGGAAAATCCCCCAAAGTCTGTCCCAGGGGATAGTGAGAGAGCGAGGGAGGGAGCGAGTGAGGACCTGAGAGCACCCTTAGAACAACCGATAGTACCTCCACACTCCCTACCGACCCAACAACCAATCATTCCTGATCAACCTCACGAGGAACGACCATCAACAGAGCAACCAGAACAATCACGAATTGTCGTTCCCATGTTACAAACAATCGAAATTCCCCAGCCAGATACAGCCGGGTCACCCCCTAGGATAGGAGACGCCGCATTCGACCCAACGGTGCAAACTCAACCAGAATTAGACCATTCACCTGCCTCCCAACAGGCACGTGTCTCAAAGTCCCCAGAACCTCCCCAAATACTTGTCACCTCGGCTTCTGTGTCCACTCCACAACAAATAATAACCATCCCTACGACACAGCCCGAGTCTCAGCCTGTCCCTCAGGCATCAACGCCCATAGAAGAGCCTCAGATTGAGGCCCTTTGAGGATTGGACGGAAGCCTCTCCGATGATGATGACCTCAGCAGCACAGCATCCGAGAGCCACCGAACAGAACCTAGTTCTCGACGAGTGCTAACGGGAAGTGGCCCCGGTGAAAGATCCACACAAGCCCATTTAATTGATGTGCCCATAACGACCCGAGCACCATCTTCTAAAGATGTGTCGCAAGGAGAGGCCGGACGACCCGCGGAAACTGAAGTCCACCAGACTTCGATTGACGAGGGCCACTGTACAGAACCTAGTTCTGAACGTGTGAACAGCTAACCCAAGCAGCACCGGTGCACAATCATCAACTCCTCAAACTGTGACGATGGCCTACCTAGAGAATCGCCTTTTTGAGTTCTTTGAATCCGTCACCTTACCACGGGTTCGAGGACTCATTAAGGATGCCATGCAATCAGCCTCCACGGACAAAGGAAAGGCACCCGTCAGAGACCTGCCGTCACAGCCTCGTCTCATCTCACTACCACCATCAGGAGTAACTCCTGAACGAGTCCATACAACATGCCTCTAATTGAGCTCTTCGACGTAGGTATCTCTCGCCTTCTCGAACTCAACAATCAGCGGACTCCGGACGAAGAAGATTTCTACAAAAAGCTGATTAAAAGTAGAATCATACCTCCCCCGACCACATGTCGTCAAGAAGGCGCAAGTTAGAAACGTCGTCATGACGATCCTGACAACCGGGATCGCCCTGAGGAGGAGAAGAGGCCAAGAATCAAGTCTCCGGTCACTCGCGGCGGACGAGGACGCGGGCTTCTAACTCGTGGAGGAGGTTCTTCCCGACAATCCAACCCACCACCAAGGTCCTCTAGGGGCAGACAAGCCACGCCAGGGCCGAACCAGACAATTTCCCTTGGCGAAGTCGAATCTGGCTCCTTGAGGATTTCCACCCAATCAGTTCAAACAACCACAACCCCGCATCCCACAAGCCACACAAGTCATACGATCCATCCCCAATCTTCCATCCCATCCCTTCAGATCGAAAATCCAAACACTTCAGTCGAAGAACTCTACAATCCTGTAGAAGAACATTACAATCCACATGACGTTGTGGAGAGGTACATCTTTGGCCAGAAACCTAATGGACAATGCTAGATACTTTCTCTCGAAAGCTAACATTAGTCTAATTCAAATTGAAGATGAGGAGCTCGAGGAAGGTGAAGACTATGAAGCAGAGATACCCGAACTTCCCGAACTTCTCCGACACACGGTCATAGACGAGGATTGCCCTCCAGATACACACAAAGGAATAGACGAGCTACAACTTCCATGGAAAACGTGAAGGTTAATGCTCCTTATCAAGAAGAGATACGAAGGAAATCTGGTTCAGGAGGGAAGATAAGATCTTGAAGGTGGATGAGCTTGACCTCAGAGGTTTAACGCATTTCCCACGACCAAAAGCCATTCAGTACCTGCTTTCTATCCGTCGAACACTGATGTTCAGAGGAAAAGGAACGAACGTTGGTGATCTTCGAAGACTTAAGGCAAAACGACACAGAATCAAACAAATTCTGAGTGTTCGAAAGGAGCGATTTGGACACATTGATTTCCCTATTTACATTGTACGACGTGAAGATGATTCAGCTGAACAACTGAATGAAGGGGATCTCTCCTATCTCAGAGGTGAAGACATTGATCAATTAGTAGGGGATTATAGGAGGCTTGGAGTACTCAGGACACCAGAATTAAGAATGGGTTATGCTTCATGAAAAAGATTCATGTTGCGTCAAGTCAAGTTCAACTCTACACATGACCTCAAAATGGCACTTGAAAGCAACATAAAAAGAGTGAATCTCACGAAGCCCTCCTTTGAAGCACCCGAGTCAGAGAGCTATGGAGAAGGCCATATCTTTGACGGAGAAGACCCTTCAGTAATCTACTTCAATTACAAGGGGAAAAGAGACTGATGAGAACTTCAGAAATCCACAAGTTCTGTGATGGAACTCTTCGTATTATTCTTGCTAAGCTCAAGAGGATCGTAGAGGAAATGGGAGAAGTAGAATCTGAAGTACAAGAGAAGTATCATAAGATGATCGAAATCATCTCTGACATAATCTCCTTTCGTAGAAGATTGAGATCATATGAATTAAGACTTGGACTTAGAAGATCAGCCTACGAACTTCTGGAACCTCGGCCTCCTCCTCGCTCGAAGAAAAAGAAGACATGAAGACTTAGATAATAGGCATATTTGTAATTTGGACACTTAGGGGGAGAATATTAGGAGTATTTTAGAAGTGTCCAAAATATTTATTCTAAGTCTTGTTATTTCTTTACAATGTATTTATATGTTATAATTTGCTTAGATGGGTTGTAGTTGTAATGGGCTTGTTAGGGGCCCAATGGGCTTAAATACCTTACAAGGTATTTAAGCTTAAACCCTAACTATCACTAATTAAGTTTCCCATTGTTCAAAACTCTAATACACACATACGCCTCCAAAGCACTGTTCACAGGAACTTTCAAAGCTTTAGTCTATTGAAGTTAATCTGTTTTTTGGATAATCTGGACTTTACACGATGAATATGGAACATATTCTCCGTCTTCGTAGACTAGATTTCTTTCGCAACTGAAAGTGCATGGCAAGTGGCGTGCTAACTGGCTTAACGTCCTTCATATTGAACCTCTCTTCGTTCAATATAGCACTCCTGGGATAACCACAATTTCCCAGCTTTTCGATCTCAGGTAATCTCCATTCCTAGAATTCGCTTTGCCGAACCCAAATCCTTCATATCAAATGTCTTTGACAAATCTTTCTTTAACCTGCTAATCATCTATGTATCTTGTCCGACAATTAGCATATCACATACGGGAGAATAACGATACCGTTAGAGTATCTCCGAACGTAAATACATGAATCTGCATCTGTTCTCTTGAACCTCCGATGCACCATGAAAGAATCAAACTTTTTATACCACTGTCGTGGAGTCTTTTCTTCAGTCGGCAGACCATATCCTCTTTACCTCTAACCTCGAATCCTTCTGGTTGTTCCATATATATCTCCTCATCAAGATCACCATGCAAGAATGCGGTCTTCACGTCGAGTTGCTCCAAATGAATATACATGGTAGCAGCTAGTCCTAGTGACTCCGATTGAACTCATCTTCACTACCGGTGAAAATATATCGTCAAAGTCGACCCCCTTCCTCTGAGTGAAACCTTTGACTACTAATCGAGCCTTGTATCTGACCAGCTTGCTATCATCGTTCTTCAGTTTTTACACCCATTTGTTCGTGAGTGTCTTCTTTCCTTTCGGCAATCGAACTAGCTCGTACGTATCATTCTTCTTCAGAGAATCCATCTCCTCTTGCATGGTCTTTGTCCAACAATCTTTGTCCCTACAAGATTGTACTTCCTGGAAGCTCTCTGGCTCCCCTTCGTCAGTAATCAAAATATAATCAAAACTTGGATACCTCGTAGATGGTTGACGTTCCTTAGTTGACCTTATCAGTTGAGGTTCAACTGCTTCTTGCACATCTGAAGGCTTCCCCTGCTCAGTACCTTCAGTGTGTTCATCTACGACAGGTTCATTATCATCAATGGATGGCTCTTCTGGTTCAGGTTCTGATTGCTGCATTCCTTCCTCTGTCCTCGTTACCTACTTCTAACGTATCCTATGTGCCTAACGATGTCTCAACTTAAAACAAGTGCGGAAATGCGTATGAAATTTTTCCAATTATATAATGGAGAATGTTTCTTTACATGCCAAAAGAATGTTCCTAATTCTAATTACATGGAAGCGTATACAAAAGAATCATATGCGCCCGGCCTCACAGGTCGTCATCCATGCACACACCACCTCCCAAAAGCCGCTGGAAGCGTCACAAGATTGGCTTGCCACCACGTACCGTGGTCGCGTGCACCTACAACACATAACGTAAGGGGTGAGCGATATGCTCAGTAAGTAGAAATCATGCATGACGTGCACGTGATAAAACCCCGCAAAGGCAATCCACGCCAATGCATCTTAAGCCTCGTAGATTTAACCCAACCTCGTATCTTTTATCGTTTACCCAGGCAAACACCGTAAAGAGCTCTAATCCAACCACGGGCATCAGCCCAAAGTATGAGGGCATCAACTGATCCATACTAAAGCATGAGGGCATCAACCCAACCACGCTAATCAGGGATATACGGCCATCAACCCGACCATGAGGGCATCAACCCAGCCATGGTAATCCCCCAATGCATCAACGTCATTCGTATACTGGCGACACATCAGTGCCTACCTCATTTATTTTTCGCTATTTGCGACATAGTCATGCACGCTTCATTATCTTATTACCCCCAAGTGTTTCGTGCATGCTCGTGCAATGCATAATGCATTAATGCCATAATGCTTACCAAAATCATGAAACCGTATCATACAAGTTCACATAAGCACGTAAGCACCTCGTCACGTAATCACATAAATTAGGCACATACACACATGTTATGTGTTGTAGTTGGATTTCCACTTACCTGGCGTCCGTAGATTAACCGCTAACCGGTCTGGTGAATTTCCTAATATTTTGTCCTTTAAACATAAAAAGGGTATAAAGTTAGTTTATAAATTATATTAATTGACTATGTAAATTTTCGTTCGAAAATTCTATCAAAACAGCATTTTGCATGTGCCGAAAATTGGCACTAAAAATACTGATAGGCTATTTATGATCGGGCGTTGAAAGAGCCTATGCTCATTGAATCAGAATATTTTTCTTATTAAATGGTATAGAAATATTTTTCCTCAAAAGGTGATTGTTTTTTTAAACTTATAACGTTTTTATCTAAGGGGTTCAATTCGCGACTTGCATAGATTTCGCGAACTCCTCCTAGTTCGCGAACTATCCTACTTCGCGAACTCTCTCTTAAAAGCCCTTGCTTCAATTTCTAACTTTGTCCTAGTTCGCCAAATATTCTACCCTAATTCGCGAAATGTACTTCTTAACCTATGGTTCATGAATCGATTTAAGGCTCCTCTCAATTCGTAAACCCTTATCACTTGGTTCGCAAACTCTCCCTTTAATTCGCGCAATTTTACAATTCGCGAATTACAATTTGCGAATCACTACTTCGCGAATCTAGGGTTCGCAACTTACTTATTGCTGAATTTATGATGCCCACTTCGCGAAATATTACTTGGCTCGAGTTTCGCGAATTGCCATGCTTGGTTCGCAAATTTACTACACATACACACGAGTTCGCGAACTAGGGTTCGCGACCCATCAAGTTCGTAAAACTTTCTCATACTTCGCGAAAGGTTCCATACTCACACAATTCGCGAACTCCCTCTCATTTCTCGAAGCGCTTTCCTCTAGTTCGCCAGCTTCTCTTCATTCGCCAAACATGTTCCAATTCGCAAAATCCCCACTTCGCGAACCTACGCACTAAACCCTCGCACTCGATTCGCAATTTATTGGACCCGTGAAACTTCATTCCACGAACCCATGCAAGCGAAGTTGTTTGGGTTCGCGAACCTTGGGCCTCAAATCGTTCGCGATTCCGAGTTCGCGAAGTTCATACTTCACGAACTCAACCACACTAAAACACTTCCTAATTCGCGAAACACTAACGTTAAAGATCAAAAGTTACTTTTTCTTCAAGAACACCTTGAAGGTCATTGAACTTTAAAACCCTAAAAATCGAGGTCAGTCTAGAATACAAGTTTTGAGCATATTATTCGTGCCTAATACTTCCTAAAACATGTTGATATACAATTGAGAATACTAAATCGGGGTAAGGGTCCTAGTTTCGAATATGAGATTTTCGTGCTTGAAATCCCTAAAATACATCATCTCTTGGACAAGGATATAAATTATTGGTAAAAGAGTTATACCTATTCCCAAGCTTCCGTGAGGTTACTTCGTTTTCTTCTTCTCCTTTTTACTCAAGCTTCGATGGTCCCTTTCTAAAAGGTTGTTATATATGTTATTATTATTATCAATGGTGGGGTGATGGGACTTAAGTGACGAAAATATCCCCTATTTTAAGGATCTTTGCTTCTCAAAAATTATTTCCAAAAGTTTTGGCCCAAGTTTAAATTCTATTTGGCCCAATTCATAACTTTAGCCCAATTCTATCCTTTTCTTACTAGGATATTACCCAAATTTTCTCTTTGGCCCATTTTTCGGAAATCCTTATCAAGTTAGAAATCATGAAAATACATAGTTAAATGCACAAAATTTCGTATAGTCAGTTAAGCATATATTTAGCACCCAAATTTCATATAGCCGTATAAAACACGCGTGCAAATTTATTTAGTTGCATAGATCACAAATGCAAATTTATTGGCCAACTAGCCTACGAGGATTCGGGTGTCATATGGAATGTTGACTGGTGTATAATTGTCTACACCGCCGCCTGTGGATTTCGTCACATCCACATCCGAGTCTTCCATGATCTCGTACTCATGGAATACTATGTCGTGACTTCGAACAGTCTTCTTCTTCTTTGGATCCCAAAGTTTGTAGCCGAACTGCTCGTCTCCGTAGATGCAAGGATTCAAAATTATATCGAGCTTCGATCTTTGTTCCTTTGGTACGTGCATGAACGCCTTGCAGCCAAACACTCTCAAATGCGAATATGAGATGTGTTTACCGGTCCACACCTTCTGTGGTATATCGAAATCCAACGCCGATGAAGGTAGTCGGTTGATAAGATAGACTGCGGTGTTGACAACTTCCCCCCAAAAATAGCTTAGATAGATTAGCCATTTTGAGCATCGCTCGGACTCTCTCCATAATGGTTCGCTTCATTCTCTCCGCGACACCATTTGCTGAGGAGTACCACGAACTGTCTTCTCATGCCTAATGCCCTACTTCGTGGAATAATCTCTAAACTCCAGAGAGATGTATTGACCATCATTATCTGTGCGAAGACACTTTAGAGGCATTCCCGTTTCTCTTTTCACCATCGCATGGAACTTCTTAAAATAATAGAACACCTGGTACTTCGCCCGCAGGAGATATACCCAGGTCTTGAGATGCATCATCAATGAAGGTCAGAAAATGTTTACTGCCTCCCAAAGATTCGACTTACATGGGTCCGCATATGTCAGAGTGTACCAACTCCAACTTCTTCATTCGCCTGGTTAAGCTTTTCGCAAATGAAATTCTATGTTGATTCCCAAATAAACAATAATCGCAGGGGTTCAGCGCTTTCTCCTTGGCTATTGGTATAGTGACTTTCTAGCCAAGATATTCAACCCCTTTTCTCCAACGTGCACCAGCTGTCTATGCCACAAATTTGGAGAAGCATCATCTTCAACTGCGTTCAGTTGGTTAGCACAGCGTGCATCTTGTACAGCGAGCAGCCTAGCTTTCCTCTCGCTACCACCAATGATCCCTTGGTGAGTTTCCAGTTGCTATTCGCCATCTCGTTATAGCATCATTCGTTGTCCAGCACCTTCACAGAAATCAGGTTGAGACGCATGTATGGAATGTGTCACACATCTTTCAGCCGTAATGTGCACCCTACACTCGTCTGGATACATATATCACCGATCCCTACTATTCTAGAAATACTTTTTGGTTACCCATCTTGGTAGTGCCAAAGTTTCCCGCCTTGTATGTGGAGATGTATTCACGCCTTGGAACACAATGGTAGGAGGCACTAGAGTCCACTACCAATTCGGTGCTTGCATCCGCAACATGACATCAGTCTGCTTCATTCACCAGAGTAACCTCTCCACCATCGTTGGAGGCGATTGCAGACGCGTTCTTGTCATCATCTTGTTCCTGCTTTCTGTTGAAAAGCCTACAATTTCTTTGTAAGTGGCCAATTTTTCCACAATGGTAGCACTTCCTCGTCTCCCTGGACTAGCCTTTTGGTCCTCTACTCTTGCTCCTACCCCTATTCTCCGTGACAAGGGCCTGATTTCCCGTACTCGTGGCAGCATCCTTCCCTCGCAGCTCTTCATTGTAGAGTCTATTTTCACCATCTCCATCGCGACTTTACCACTTGGTGCCGAATTAGTGAGCGATACACCAACGTAACCCAGCTATCAGGTAGAAGTGGTAGACATGCTTGTATCTCATCATCAAAGATTAGACCGGCACTTGTGAGTTGAGTTACAAGCCCCTCAAAGTCATGTAGATGTTTAGCAACTGATCGTCCCTCGTTCAGCTTCACATTCATGAGTTTTCGCATCATGAATACCTTGCTTAGCGCATTTGTTACCTCGTACATACCCTCTAATTTCATCCAGAGTTTGTAGGGGTCTGTCTCATTTCGGACGTGGTTGTAGAGGCTTATGTCCACCCATTGGCGGATTACACCTAGCATCTTTCTTTGCAATTTCTTCCATAAGTCAGCCTTCCCGCCTTCGGGCATCGTGCCTTCATTTTCGATGGGATCATGGAGGTCTTTGCAATAAAGATAATCCTCCATCCTTGATTTCCATATGGAGTAATTCGTTACTGTTAGCTTGATCATTCCTCCGTCGTTCTCCATGACTGTCAAAATCTACAACAACCTACTAGTATCTTTTCTGATGTGGAAGATCAGTCAAAACTGCAACCAGAACGACGATCGGGAGAAGTGGGACCCACGGAGTAAATTTGGTGGGAACCGCACTGTAACTCCCATGAGACGGCTGGTAGGGATATTGACTTTACTGCGGATGAGTTGAGGAGTTTGAAAATCACAAAGGGTATAGGACGATCGAGCTCAAAAGCAAAGTTTTTCCCTGTGTTGGGTAGAATCTTATCTAGTAAATCCTACGAGTTCACCGCACAAAGGAAAACACTGGAAGCTGCATTCTCGCCAGGCCGAGGCATGAATATGTTTCCTATTGGCGATCACCGTTTCCTTATCCATTTTTATCACGATCTCGATCGTCGTCGGGTTTTAGGGTCATCGCCTTGGGCGTTTGAGAAACAACTGGTTGTACTTCGCCAAATTGAAGTAAATGATGACCCTTTGACGTCAAACTTGGATTTATGCCAGTTCACTGTTCAAATTCATCAGCCCGTACTGGGCAAGATCTGAGTCGATAATTCATCAGATTGGCTGTATATTGGGTTCCACATAGAAAGTGGAAATTCTTGCTACACACAGTTTCAACCCCTTTGTACGTATTAAATTGGAAGTTGACATTACTAAACTACGGCGTGTCTTGAAAATTCAGATGCCAGATTGTGATGATTGTTTAGTGGAATTCAAATATGAAAGGCTGCCTAATTTTTGGTATTTTTGTGGTCTTCTAGATCATGTCATGGCATCATGCGAACGTCAATATGAGGAGAAGTTCTGCAATATCCGGCCCACGTATCCCTACGACCCCCCGATCAGGACCTTTAGAGCCCCGCCTACCTCTTTGCGCATCACTGGTTCAAGGGTTTCGACAAAGGCGTCGGTTACAAAAAATCCTATGGAGTGTGATGTAGATCCCCTGGACCTGATGGTTTTTTCTCCTACTTTTTACCAGAAATATTGGCACCTAGTAGGAGATCATGCAGCAAAACTAATCCTTGATTTTTTAAATAATGGTATCTCCTCCCCATCTCTGCATAATACGCATGTTGTGTTGATCCCTAAGTGTCCGAATCCAGAGTCTCCTAGTCAATTCCAACCAATTAGCATTGTAATGTTGTTTATCGCATTGCCTCTAAATGCATTACTAATCGTCTCAAGCCCTTCATGGACTCCTTAATTTCCCCTATCAATCTGCCTTTATTCCAAATCGATTAATTACTAATAATTTTCTGATTGCGTATGAGACTAACCATACCATGAAGCGACAAAGGAGTGGTCGAGGGGGACACCCATCCCTTAAGCTGGATAGGAGCAAGGCCTATGACAGAGTCGAGTGGTGCTTCCTTGAAAGAGTGTTAAGCAAGTTCGGTTTCCATCCTTCTATTGTCTCCCAATTTATCGATATGTTTCCCTTGTCTCGTATTCCTTTATGCTTAATGGTTTTCGCTTTGATAGACACACCCCTGAACGAGGTCTCCGTAAGGTGATCCTCTGTCTCTATACATGTTCTTGTTTTGCGGATGCGTTTAGTACTCTCTTACAGGAAGCAGCAACTAATGGAGAGATTAGTGGGATGGCGGTATGTCGAAATGTACCAAAAATCTCTAACCTTTTCTTCGCCGATGATACACTGATTATTATAAGGGCAAATGTACAAGAGGTTAGGTGGCTCAACGTATTTAACTGCTATATGGAAAAGACTCGGGCCAGCTCGTCAATTTTACAAAATCGGCTGTGGCGTCTCTCCTTGTGTGGACTTTGCTACACAAGCTCTCTGTTGTGATACCCTTGGTCTCCATGCTACCTCGGGACATAACATGTATCTGGGACTTCCAGCGATGATTGGTAGAAACAAAAAGGAACTTTTTGCGTTCTTGCACGACCGGGTGTCACGTAGAGTTCGGGGGTTGTCCGAGTATTTGCTTTCCCAGGCAGGCCGTGAGGTTATGATAAAAAAGCACCCTCCAAGCAATTCCAACCTACACTATGAACTGTTTCACCCTCCCAATGGAAATTGCCAACAATATTCAGCGTCAAATTTCACGATTTTGGTGGAGTGCTTTGAATAAATCTAAACTTTATTGGATCAATTGGGGTAAAATGTGCTTCCAAAAGGCGAGAGGAGGTATGGGATTCCGTGACATTAGGCACTTTAATTTGGCTACGTTATCTAAACAGGTATGGAGACTCCTGAGGAACCCAGAATGCCTATTCACAAAGATTTTCAAGGCCAAGTATTTTCCAAACTGTAACGTCCTTCAAGCCTCTTTGGGATCGAGACCTTCACTTACATGGAGAAGTATTTATTCGGCTCGAGATATCATTCGAAAGGGGGCTCGATGGTAGGTGGCACGGGTACCTCGATCAACATTTGGGCGGAAGCATGGCTGCCACGTTCTTCGCAGAATAAGTTAATTACTCCGATGTTCCCAGGTCTGGAACATCTACGCGTTAGTGATCTTCGACGAAATTCTGATGGACACTGGGACTCGGCGTTCATTAAAGCTACTTTCTTACCAATCGACTCTGACGTTATACTTGGTTGTCAGCTGAGTTTTACAGGCGTTCCCGATAGAGTTATCTGGAACCCAACTAAGACCGGTCTATTTTCAGTGAAATCAGCATATTCTCTCATGGTATGCAAAATAACCGGACTGATTCTGCTTTTTCTTCACAATCATTTTCCTGGAATTTTCTATGGAAGTCTTCTGTGGCCCCAAAGGTTAAGAACTTTGCTTGGCATCTCGGATCTAATTCTTTACCTACGGCAGGGAATCTGTTTCGACGAGGCTGTCTTCCTAGTCCGATGTGCTCGAGATGTGGCTTAGCAGAGGAAACAATGCGTCATACCTTTATCGAATGCCCTTCTTCAAGGCGATTTTGGAAACAAGTCGACCTAACCATCTCTGTACGGGATCTGTGGTCAGACTCTTCCCTAGGATGGCTACATTTGGTGTATGAAACGTCGAGTCCGTCCGTATTTGCAACCTTCCCGAATCTGGCTTGGTCTCTATGGCACTCCCGAAACAAACAAATTCACGAAAGCATACAGTTCGACCATAATGCGACAATTTTCCAAGGCCTATGGCCTTCAAAATCTGGAGAAGTCTACTGCATTGCCGTATCAATTGCCTAGCGAGTCAGTAGACGCTAAATGGAAGAGACCAACTCACGGGGTGGTCAAACTTAATTTCGACGGCGCACTTCATTCTGCACGGAATGTGATATCGTTGGGTATCGTTGCTAGAGATGCCTTTGGCTCATGTCTTGGTTGGTGGACGAAATCTTTTCCAGGTATGGTCGACCCTTTGATCGTCGAGGCTATGACGGCTCGGCAAGCAATTTGCATGGCTAGCTTTCGGCAGTGGAAGAAAGTTGAGATCGAAGGAGATAATATCACAATTATCTCTTTACTGAAACACAAATCATCAGATTCTGAGAAGATTGGCTGCATCATTGAAGACTGTCTTATTTCCTTAGTTCATTTGAGTCTATCTCTTTTTCCTTCGTTACGCTCTGGTAATAAAGTAGCTCATTACTTAGCCAAATCTTTGGGATCACAAGGGGAAGATTTGTCTCCCCCCGCCGAACAGATGGAAATATTCTGTATTCGGATTGTCATTAATGATTTATCATTTCTTTCAAAAATGTGAAAGGATATGTAAGTACTAAAGGGAATTTTTGTGCAATTAGTGTTTAAGTGAAATATACGTGTCTAGTTGATCCTTTATCTGACAAGGAGAATTAAGTATACTTTTTTGTATTGATAGATAATAAATTCTCTCTAACAATAATAACAACAATAATAACAATAACTGTAACAATAACATTGCTATAATAACGATAATAACAATAACAAAAGTAGCAGTAACAATAATAGTAATAACTATCTCTATAATAATAATAATAATAACAACAGTAATAATAAAATTAGTAACAAGAATAATAGTAATAATAGTAAAGACAATAATAGGAATACCAATAATAATATTAAGAACAATAATAATGCTAATAACAATAATAACAGTAATAATAGTAACATAATTTAATAACTATAATAATAGTAATAAAAATAATAATAGTAATAATAATAAATAATAGAAGTAACAATAATAATAAAATTACTAGTAATAATAATAGGTGTGTGTCACTTGTGCCAAGATTATTCACGATTGAACTTGCCAACCACTCGAGATTTCGGGCCAAATGATTGGTTGGTCGGGTCTACCGAGACGTTTGGTGGCCTCCGCCAGCAAAAATGGCAACCAAAACTCTCGGCAGCTAAAGATGGCTTTGCGAGCAAAAGATCTTGAGTAGTGTATTCAATATTAACCAAATACTTTTCAAGGTTTGAATGCTATGGATTTTTTCTTGGTGAATTTGGAGGAGTGATCAAATGCCAGCCAAAGTTCGTGGCGTATGTAGGTAAAGGGGGTTAAATTAGAGAGAGATCAATAAAATTCATAAAACCTTACTCGTTAAGAGACAAAAAACAAAAAAGGAGAGAGAGAGTAACTTAAGAGCTTCCATTACTTCCTAGTAGTACTGTCAAAACGGGCCGGCGGGGCTTGGAAATTTAAGGCCCGCCCCGTATGCCCGCCAATTCGAAAATAAAATAACATAAGAAAAAAATAAAAATAAGGAAAAATAAGAGAAAATAATAAATAAATAGGAAAAAATAATATAAAAATAGTAAAGAAAAAACCAAAATAAAGAATTTAAGTTGGAAAAAATATCTAATTTTTTATAAACTTTTTTAATATTAATTTATTTATGTTATTAATTATCAATTATAGCTAAAAATATAAAAATCATCATAATTTATTTAAAAATCTTATATTTTAAAATAATAATATAATATCTAATTTTCCGACGGGCTTGCTCGCGGCCCGCCATGCCAAAGCCCGCGGCCTGCGCAGGCATGCTCGGGCGGGCCTAAAAAATTAGAGCCCGCCCCGCCGGGCCCGTTTGAGAGCTCTACTTCCTAGGGGCATAATTGCTTTCGTGAATCAATCAAACGGCACCATCGTGGTTGAAGCCAGCCTTAGAGCATTTCGGTTGCAAGAGAAAAAAAATGTTACAAGTCTCTAATTTGTGGCACAAACGACGTAATTTGATCATTATCGAAGTGATACTTATATTAGCTGCTATTTAATACAATCGACATACTTGGGAACGGACGAGCAGGCACTAATCCACTATCCCTTTAACGAAGAAATTAATGGTAACTAGTACTATTTGCACACTCAAATGCGTATGCATATATAATAGATATCATTAAATTTAGTTTAATTTAAAACAGTCAATTGAAATAATAATTTAAACTTAATTATATATATATATATATTATGAAATTAACGGTATAGAAAATGACTAAATTTTAAGTAGAAAATAGTAAGTAACTAAAAATAGTAACTCAAAAAATGTATAATTTCTTAAATTTTTATAATAATTTTTTTAATTAAATCAACAGTGCGGGGAAATCCCCGCTATTCTACCCCGCGGGGCGGGGACGGGAGAATATTTTTCCCCGCGGATATCCCCGCCCCGTTCCCCGGCCCGTCCCCAAATCAAAATAATATTTATTATGCTCAATTAATATTATTATAAGATAAAAATATCAAAATATACTTTGGATAATATTATAATAATTTAAATATGATTACAATATAGTTTAAATAATATAAATAATATTACAATATAGTTTAAATAATATTAAAAATAACATAAATTGAATTTTTTTTAAGAAATGGTGACGGGGCGGGGATTCCCCCCCGGGACGGGGACGAATCGTCCCCGTTTGCCTCGCGGGGACAGGGACGGGGAAAAGATCCCCGCCCCACCCGTCGACAACCCTAGTCTAAAGGACATTTTATATTCACCCCTCACGCTTAATAGTTAACCTCTCATAGAATATATATATATATATATATATATATATATATTAGGCCAACTCCTCAAGATATTTGTTTGAAGAACAAGAATTAATGCTTAACAATTCGTATAGTGGTAGGAGTATTTACGAATGGAATTTAGATGGTTATACCGAAAGAGAAATTTATAATATGATCCATAGAATGCTTATGTATAGTACAATTTGCAAAGCTAATCAAAATAATGATAAAGGTGTTGCGAAAATGATCGTCGCTGGCTTTACTTCCCAGTTAAAAGGATGGTGGGACAATTATTTATCTCAACATGAAAAAGACGATATTATCAAACCATAAAAGAAGAAAATGGTCAACAAGTTGACAATGTTGTTTATACGCTATGTGTAAACATCATTGAACACTTCACATGCCGATGGTCTGATAATTCTGAAAATATCAGAACTCTTCTTCAAAATCTTAGGTGTAAAACTCTTACATCTTTTAGATGGTATAAAGATACTTTCCTTAGTCGAGTCATGGAACTCCCTGAGTCTAATAGTACTCATTGGAAATCTAAATTTATAGATGGCCCACCTTCACTCTTTGCGGAAAGAGTAAGGAATAATCTTAGAAAAGGAGAATCGAGTATCGATTATAACTCCTATACCTACGGTAAGCTTATAGGAACTTGCATATAAGAAGGTTTAGCCTAATGAAATAAAATTAAATAAACAGGTCAAGAGACATTCTCTAGATGAAAAGAAACAACTAGGAGAATTTTGTGGCCAATTTGGCATGGAAAATCCTTCTACGAGTAAAACTCGTAAAGAACATAAAACTAAAAATATTATTCTAAACAATACGAAAGACGAAAAAGTCGAAAATCTAAAAGAAGAGAACAAAAATTCTCAAAAGATAATAAAAATTGTAGAGTATACATTTTAATTGTGCTTGATTTCATTAGTTGTCCTTGTAATTAGGGGCTTTATTTGTATTAGTCCTAGTTAGATATTTATACCAAGTTTGTTTGGTATAAATACTTGTACACACATTATGCTTAATAGAGAAAGTTTTGGAAATTGATCCGAAAGGCTTGCAATTCAATTTCTAGAGAGAGAAACAATAGTAACTTTCTCACTCTACTCGAATTCTCTCTCTTGTTCTTCATTTGAGTTTTTCGATCGAATCTTAATGTCAATCATTATCATCGAATTACTTAGAATTCATGCCTAGGATCATAGAGTTGTTAATCGTAGGACCTGACAATTGCTATCAGAGAAGATTCGGTCTGTTTTGAATCGAAAATTGTTAGAATTGGATTGAAAATCTTTTTCTGATTACTGTTCATCGAAGAACATTTTGGCGCAAAAAATTATTTTAAAATCCAATAGCTTAATTCTGTGCTTAATTGACTTGAATTTGATGTTTCTGTGGTCGCTTAAGTGCTAAATATTGATTGCGATCAGATTTGTAGCTGTTTGAACTTCGTTTTAAGGATTAAATTGATTCTGTGATTTACTGTTTGCGAAGAACATGAAGAACACGTTCTGATTTTGATCAATTTCGACATATTTTGATTCATAAGGTGTTAAATTGCTTGTTCGTGCGTAGTTAGTAAATGATTGCGAGCAATTCCTCAATTTCATCGCTTTAAAAGAACAAGCCGAGAATTTGCTGAAATCACTAGAAGAGGGACCCGCACAGTTTTGGGTGAATGTCTCCGGTGATGAATGGGTAACCCTCAAATTCCCGCATCTAGGCGACTGAAGGAGCCTCGGGAGTACTCAATCGAGGAGAGGGCTCGAGCTAAGGCTGATCTAGTAGCCATGAATACCCTCATGCAGGGCATCCTCAACGACATATATAGACAGATTGATAGCCTTTTCATCGGCTAAAGGAATGTGCGATGAACTGCATAGGATGATGCAGATGACGGAAGTTGGCATAAAGGCCAAAAAGGCGAACATTCTCACTGCTTACGACTCCTTCAAAGCAAAGCCGGAGGAGAGTCTATATGAGATCTACCAAAGATACCTCTCTCTTCTCAAACGAGATGAGGAAGATAGAATCACGAAGACTAATATGGAGGCAAACATCAGATTTCTCTCTTCTCTGCCCGCGGAATGGAAGAAAATATCCACTCAATTTCGACAGAATGAAGATCTAGAGGAGTTGGATATGCATGCCGTGTTTGACAATCTCGCACAACATGAGGATGATATAAGCGAGATTCAAAAGGAGCAGAAGGGCAAACAGATCGAAGACACTATTGCCTTAGTCTCGGAGAAGAGGAGCTAAAAATCAAGAAAAGGAAAGATCGTTAGGCCTCCTTCTCCTTCAGAGTCGGAAGAAGAGTCGGACTCCGACGTTGAGCAAGACATGAAAGCTCTAGGAAAGCAGTTGGCTCTAATAGGAAAAATGATGGGCAAGAAGTACTTCAAGAAGAAGTCTTCAACCTCAGCCAAAAGACTTCGGACTACAAGCTCTAAAAACAAAGAACGTGCACCAGAGAGCTCCAAAAGTCAAGAACCCAAAAGAGGCTAACAAACGCTTCAACTGTGGCAAGCCAGGTCACTTTGCCAGAGAGTGCAACCTTCCGAAGAAGAGAGATGCCAACTATTACTCTAGGAAGCTCCAACTGACTAAACAGAAGGAAGCTGGAGTAGCTCTCATGGCCGAACAAGACCAATGGCTCGAGGACACGTCGAGTTCTGAAGAAGAGAATTTATCCCTCATGGCCCGTCTCGACCATGAATCGGACGTTGAAACTGCCAATCATACGGACGACGAAAACGAATCCACCTCTTCACGAGAGGTAGACCTACATTCCACATTATTGACCATGTTAGATTCATATAAAAAACAATATGCTAACATGAAATGTGAGCAGAAAAGTATTAAGGAAGTAGAGGGTAAACTTTCTAGGTCTTAGGAAAGGATAAATAGTCTCGAATCAGAACTTTGGAGCTCTAGTGCTAAAATAGAAGAACTTACTATGAGCCCACATTCTAGAGAGACTAGTCAACCTCAATTAGGACGGCATAGCGAAAAGATTAAGGAATTAGAAGATAGGCTAGCAAATAACTACAATTGCTTGGTTAGGAATCTCAACGAGAAAGCCACCTTATATTCTAGGATAACCGAAGCTACCACTAAGATCACTAACTTAGAAGCTCAATTAGAAATATCAAATGCTAAGGTTAGTGAGCTTAGTAAAGAACTAGACGCCTGTCAAGCCGCCAAACTGACGGTAGAAAATAATTATGCTCTCCTAGGTGAGGAACGCAAGAAACTATATGCTAAAATTAAGAAATTAGATGATATAGTTACGCGTAGGGGACAATCCGAACAGACGATATTTTTGAACAAGCCCAAGGATATAGAGTTCTACAATCCTATAGAAGGCATAGGTTTCACTAACCCACGAGTTTTACGGAAAAAGGAAATATATGATATTAAGCACATGGGTTTAGGAGTAACCTCTCTTAGAGAATTTACTGAATCGATGTACCAAAATAATTTTGATTCATCTATGAGAAAAGCCTCACATGGGCCTGAGATCCCTTTGACTACAGTGCGCTAAATGAAAGAGACAGAAATATGAAACCGTCATCAACACCTGTCTCTGACTTATTTCAACTTCCTGATCCTCAAACAGTCCTCAAGGAAGCCAAAGTCGCTCATTATAAAAATTCTCTCTACAAACCTCCTATAATCAAACAGATAGAGGAATTTCAAGCAAAACTAGATAAAGAAAGAGAGAATTTCGAAGGTGAAAAGAAAACGTTCTTAAAAGAGACGGAAAATCTCAAAGCTTCCTCATCCTCCCAAACTACCTCTCTTGCTATTAAGAAAAGTGTGAAAATCGAAAAATCACCTTCGAAAGATCAAAAGTGTATTAATAATTCTGTTATGAGTGCTAAGACTAAAGTTACTTTACCTACGTCTACAGGGAGCGTAGGGCAAGCACTAGAATCGAAGGGGAGAGTGTCTAGTCTTAAGAAGGAGCAAGTAGATTTGAAAATGCTTAAGAATGTTACTCCCTCTGTACGAATAAATGACACTCGTAAAAATAAAAGAGCCATTTCTTTGCTTAGAGTAATTGCTTCTACGTGTACTCTTCAGCCCATCACATTTAGACGCACCAACAACGAAATAGGCTCTAACTCACAAATTAAAAATAATCATCCTGAAACAAATGCCACTAAGAAGACTCGTAGGAAACAAGATCCAGCCATAAAGAAAGCTTATGGCGCCGTACATGCCTGTACTCACCTAAGGTATCCCGTAAAAATTGAGTCCCCCAAGCACCTTAGGAGGTTATCAAAAGAAAAGATCTTTTCCTCAGTCAAGCCTACCAAAGCATTTGTGCAATCTGAAATTAACCTTCCCTGCAAGGTTCAACCCAAATGGGTTCCTAAATCTCCGCCTAGGACGACAAAAGCCAAAAAAGGCCAAGTCACCTAAAGAGGCATCACCCAAAACCACTCCTACGAAAGTGATATGGGTTATTAGAACTCCCTCAAGTAATAATTTAGGAATCATATCTAAACCTAAAATTAAATCTGCTAATCTGAGAAGACCCATGCTTAAATGGGTACATAAAGCTCTCTAACTTGTTTTTGCAGATCCATCATGTGTGGTACCTCGATTCTGGTTGCTCCACACACATGACGGGAAATCTAGAGTTGTTGAGCAACTATCAAGAACGACTGAATGGAAAAGTCAGGTTTGGAAACAACGATTCAGCCCCGATTCTAGGACTTGGGGATATTATTATGGAGAATCTGACTATAAAAGATGTCTCCTCCGTCATAACTTGTTCAGCATAGGCCAGTTCTGTGACAAAGGGTTCCAGGTGGTCTTTCACGCTGACCGGTGCAGAATTTTGGACAGTCAGGACACAGAACTCCTCTATGGACATCGGAAATCCAACCTTTACACGATCAACCTGACGTCCGTGCGGCCCTCGACAGCTGTTTGTCTCATCTCTCAGACTGTAATTCAGAGGAACAGCTTATGGCATCAACGCATGTCTCATCTCAACATCAAACCTCTTCAACATCTCTCAACGAAAAAGTTGGTTCATGGTCTTCCAACTATAACTTTACAAAAAGAGCATCAATGTTTGGCGTGCCAATTAGGAAAAATGAAGCGAGCATCTCATCATATCAAACAAGTGGCCTCTACTTCACGTCCTCTGGAACAGCTACATATGGACCTCTGTGGCCCGATGAAGAAACAGAGTATAAATGGACGCAAGTATCTGCTGGTCATAGTCGATGACTACTCTCGCTACACATGGACAAGGTTCCTCCGAACTAAAGATGAGACATGGGACTTGATCGTCAATTTCATGAACACTACTCAAAATTTGCTGCAGCAGACTATCCAAGTCATTCGAACAGACAATGGCACTGAGTTCAAGAACAAATGTCTCAGTGAATTTTATCAGAAACTTGGAATAAGTCAACAATTCTCAGCCGCCAAGACTCCTCAACAGAATGGGGTAGTCGAACGAAAGAACAGAACTCTAGTGGAAGCCGTGCGTACGATGCTCATCCACTCTGGTCTTCCACATTTTCTCTGGGCGGAAGTAGTAAATACCGCCTGTTTCACTCAAAACAGGACGATGGTTCACAAGCGCTTTGACAAGACTCCGTACGAAATTATCAACAAACGAGTACCCAACATCTCATTCTTTAAAGTCTTCGGGTGCAAGTGCTTTATGGCGAACGATCGAGAGCAACGTGTTAAGTTCGACCCTAAAGCATTCGAAGCCACTTTCGTCGGGTATTCTTCAACCTCGAAAGCGTACCGAGTATACATCACGTCCATCAACACAATCAAAGAAAGCTACAATGTCACTTTCCACGAAGTGGCGAATATGGCTTCTGGTCACTTCAGTTCAGGACCCGTGCTTAACCCAATGGCTCCTGCACACCTCAGTTCAGGACCCGTACCTAACCAGATAGCTTCTGAATATATCAGTTCAGAACCTGTTTTCACTGGTGTGTTGGCACAAAACCAACAGAAGATGGCAACAGCCCCGAATTCAACGTCAGAAGAAGCAATGAGACTTGCATTAGACGATTTTGACTCTCACTTCGAGCCATTATATCGGTCACACACTGCTACACCTATAGTGGATTCTCCACCCGACGAGACCGATGTACCAAGTGCTTCTCACGTCCCTACCTCACCCGATTCAGAATTGCCACAGAATAACGAAGAACCTACAGTGGTTATTGAGGAAGACTCATCAGAGACGATCGTTCCAAGTGCAGAATTGGAACTTCCTCAAGCAATTGATCAATCAGAGACTACAGGAAATCTAGACTCACAGATGGCTGATGCATCGTCTTCAGCCTTGCCTCATGAGCGCAAGTGGACTAGAGGTCACCCGGTTGATTAGATAATTGGCGATCCTTCGGATGGAGTGAGGACACGTCATCAACACAGTCTCTTCAGCTGCTTCTTAAGTAAAAATGAGCCTACCAAGGTAGCAAATGCACTTCAAGACCCGGATTGGGTAACGATGCATGAAGAAATTCATCAATTCGAACGTCTTCAAGTGTGGACCTTAGTACCCCGTCCGCATGGGAAAACAATTGTCGGAACTAAATGGGTATTCAAAAAAAAGAAGAATGAAGATGGTGAAGTGATCCGGAACAAAGCCAGGCTAGTTGCGAAGGGATACAATCAACAGGAAGGCATCGACTACGACGAGACATATGCTCCTCTTGCCCGAATCGAAGCTATCCGTCTTCTCCTGGCTTATGCGGCTCACAAAGACTTCAAAGTCTATCAGATGGATGTTAAGACCGCCTTTCTCAACGGCGTGTTAAAAGAAGAAGTCTACATCGCTCAGCCGGAAGGCTTCGTTGATCAAGAACATCCCGATCACGTCTATCGATTGGACAAAGCTCTCTATGGACTAAAACAAGCCCCACGTGCTTGGTACGATGTCCTGAGTGAATTCCTCGTGAAGTCTGGATTCATACGAGGAACGATAGACACAACCCTCTTCATCAAATGGCAAGACAAAGATCTGATGGCCGTTCAAGTATCCATCGACGACATCATCTTCGTATTAACTAATCCACGGCTCTGCACGAAGTTTGGCGATCTAATGAAAAGCAAGTTCGAGATGAGTCACATGGGAGAGATGCAGTTCTTCTTAGAACTCCAAGTCAGGCAACTCGAAGATGGGATTTTCATCAGTCAGACAAAATACATCAAGGATATTCTGAAGAAATTCCATCAAGATCAGAGCAAGCCTCTCAGCACTCCTATGTCACCAAGCTGCAAGTTGGATGCCGAACTCTCAGGAAAGTCGGTCGACGTCACACTGTATCGCAGCACCATTGATCTCTTCTCTACCTCACTTCGAGCCGGCCGGATATCATGTTTCCCACCTGCTTATGTGCCCGTTTTCAAGCCGATCCCAAAGAATCCCAAATTCTCGCAGTTAAAAGGATTCTGTTTTTACCTTAAGGGCACTTCTACCCTTGGACTATGATATCCAAAGGGTACGAATTTCAACTTATCGGCTATACTGACGCTGATTATGCAGGTTGCCGAATGGACAGGAAAAGCACGACCGGTGGCGCTCAATTTCTAGGCGAAAATCTGGTCTGCTGGTCATCCAAAAAGCAGAACTGTGTGTCAACTTCAACGGCCGAAGCGGAATACGTGGCTGCCGCCAGTTGTTGCTCCCAGATGCTGTGGATGCGGACTCAGCTTCGCGACTATGGGTACAATTTAAATAATATACCCATATATAGTGATAGTCAAAGTGCCATCGCTATTACTTGCAATCTTGTTCATCACTCATGCACAAAACACATAGACATTAGATATCACTTTTTCAAAGATCATGTAGAAAAATGCACCATAGATATGTATTTCGTGAACACGGAGTACCAACTAGCTGACATTTTCACCAAGGCATTGGATGAAAAACGATTTCAATTCCTTGTCAGAAAATTAGGCATGTTGAATCTTCCATGATATATGCATTACCTAATCTTTTGTGCTATTAGATGCTCTATTTTATGTGTTTTCTTTGCTTACATGTTTGATCTTGCGTGAATATAATAAAACAATAAATAATATAATTCAAAAACATTATAAATATATATAATATTAGGGGGATGACGAAATCCTTTAGGATGCTTTGATCTAAAGTCACTTAGAATTTTACCCCGACATGCGATCGATTTAATTGCTTAATTTTGTCAGTCTAAGTCGCATTCTTGTGTCTAAAGGTCATTAGGTTGCTCCACTAGACACAAAGCCACTATACATATGTGAGGATTCAAGCCTTTTTTTTTCTTTCTTTCTTTGGATCTATTTCTCGAGTGAGTCACACATCAATTACTTGTCTTAACTAGTGATACTTGGCTTCATACTCACCTCGCCTTAGATCGTTAGGAAAATGATAAGGGCGCTTAGGTTATTCCTCACTCGGCCTTTTAAAATTTTTCCCTCACATTAGCCCTTACTCATCCACTTTGAGCCTTCTCCGATGTCCTTTTCTTCATTTGAATCCAATTCCTACCCTTCAACCGTATGATTGTTCAAAGAGAAAAGGAGGGGGAGGAAACAAAAGAAAAGTGGGATGATGACAAAAGAAGGTATGCTCGACGCGCAAAAATCAGACCAAAGGAACCTGCCTTCCGACTATCTCTTAGAAGGTGGCATGGATCCTGCTGTGAACTTCTCCAACGATAATCTCGTACGCTCGTCAGAACGGCTGGAAAGAGGAGCATCACGAAGTGAACTTCTCCAACGATAATCCGGTTTAATATCGGGAAACGAGAAGAGGAGCGCAGCCTTGGGTACGAATTTCATAACCGTGAACTTTTCCAAAAAGATAATCTCTGGAACCTCTCTAGGGATTAAGAGAAGAGGAGCACGGTATCGGCCCGAGAACCAACAAGAAGAACTTCGCTTACTATAATCTCCTATAGCCTCGTGGAGAAGCGGAGCTTCAGCTTGAGCGTAGCATAAAAAGGGATAGTTCTTAAAAGAAAAAGAGGGAGAAGAGATTGAAAAGAAGAAAGCCGCCGAAAAAAAGGAGACGGACGTAGAAATGGAAGATGACGAAGAGATAAGCTCATTTTCCACTAAATTCCTTCCCTTCTAAGACATAGCCAAACTAAAACCCTTACAACCCTATGATTCCAATCGACGGCCTCTCGCTTAGGTGAAATAATTAAAAGTGCCTCGATCACAGGTAAATTGACTTAAAATTGCTTGTGTTGACTTGAGTGATATAAATATAAAAATCCCAAGTTAGAATTAATTGAGTGCAAGAGCGAACCTAGTGAGAGTTGTCGAAATAGACCAGTCTACGAAATTAGGACTTCAGTTTGACGGCATTTTCTTCTTTCAAATGTCTCGTAAACCTTTAGGTGTGACGATTGATCGAAGCAAAATAATTTGACCCCATACTATAATAAGAGTAATATACATAAAAACAAAATTAAAAAAATCGTGAAAGGAAAAATTTGGCACATTCTGACATGGAATATATGTTTCATATGCGTTGAATTGAACAAATGCGAATTTATTTTGTTATCGCACATTCTAAATGCAATTTTAGATTGCATTGGTACTAAATTGTTTAAAATGCGATAAATTTTTCGTTGCTCTTACCCTCACGCAATATCTTCAATACATGTTTTTGGGGACAATGTATATGTGCTTACTAGGTATATTGCGTATTTTATGATCGTTACTTAAATTGATTTCATATATTTGCATGTTAAGTCAATTCTTGCTCATTATACTTACTAGAAGAAATAAAATTTTGGCGCGACGTTTTCTCTCTCCTGGCTATGGCGAAGAAGAGAAAATCAGCGAAACAGAGGACAACGGTGGTTGTGGAGACGCCGCCGCACTCTACAGACACGCGATTATCAGCAAAATCGGAGCAATCAAATGACAATCGGAGCACGACCGGCCAATTGGCTGCAAAATCTGGAGCGGAATCGGCTAGTACTGTTCCATTGGCTAAGAAATCGCTGCACCTATTGGAGTCTGGAATTGCGATGGAGAAGCGATGGCCGACACTTGAGGAATCGGCGGGGCGTAGCTCTAATCAAAAAGGCAGCATGATGAGGGATCGGAAGGAAATTGAGGCTAGTCCGTGGCTGAAATTTAACGTCAACTTGACAAAGGACCAGGATAATCGATTGGAATATGTGGAACCTTGTACTGAGAAGGGGATGGAAATAGGAATCATTGAGGCGGAGGAGATTAAGGATGAGGTCGAACACTGGGGATCGGCTCTACTATGCTATGTATTAGGGTCGAACCCTCCGTATAGTGTTATGTCAGGATTCCTAAAGCGAAAATGGGAGAAGCTAGGTCTGCTTAATGTTTGGCAAGTGCGCCAAGGATTGTTCTTAGCTCGGTTCGACTCGGTTGAGAGGCGGGATAAGATTCTCCAGACTGAGATCCTCCATTTTGATAGGAAACCGATGATCCTCACGCCGTGGACGGAACATACACAGCTGAGTAAAATTGGAGTGGATAGTGTGCCTATATGGGTCCAGATGCCACAGCTGGAGCTCAAATATTGGGGCAGTAAAACACTGAGTAAGCTTGCGAGTTTGATTGGAAGACCCATTATGACCGATGACTTCACCAGGAAAAAGGAACGAATTCACTATGCTCGGGTCATGGTGGAGGTGGATCTGAATAAGCCATTGAAGGATAGTATTCAATTTTTGAATGAAAGAGGGCAGCTAATGGAACAGAGAGTTACCTATGAATGGAAACCGGTGCTATGTAATAAGTGTAGGAAATATGGGCATGAGGAGGAAGTGTGTAAACAGGGGACAATGAAAGCATGGCAACCTAACCAGTCGAAGCCTGCTCAGGGGAACCAGGGGCAGAGTCTGGGCAATGATGACAAGGAGAAACAAGTGCAGCCCCCTAGCTCTGGGAATGGGCAAGAGGGATCAGAGGATACAGGCACACATGAGAATGTGAATGGTGGGGATAGGGAGAGGAGAAGAACTTCGTGGGCAGACATGGTTCACCAAGAGCAAACAGGTGAAGTGACAAAACATATTTCACACCCTTCCAAGCAGAGGGTTCAAGACAGTGGTCATGGATAGGTGTGCAATATGGAATGTGAGGGGCCTAAATGGTCCCGCTAAGCAGAGAGAGATAGCTCTCTTCTGCAATAAACAAGGTATTGAGATCATGGGGTTGCTAGAAACAAAACTGAAGGAGGGGAATGTGGTAGATGTTATGAAGAAAATGTTCAGTGGGTGGAATTTTAGTCATAACCTGGGTGACCATCCAAATGGAAGAATAGTGGTAGTGTGGAGGGGTGCCTCACACTTGGAGCTGGTGGAAAAAACTGCGCAACTTATGCATTTTAAAGTATCACAAGCTGGGGGACTAGTATGCTATCTTACTGTGGTGTATGGGCATAATGACCTGCAGCAACGAGGGAGCTTATGGGAGTCCACTAACCTGATTGGGAGGGCTATGCAGGAGCCCTGGCTGGTAGGAGGGGACTTTAATAATGTCAGGGGTTTTGATGACAGAATTGGAGGCTCAGCCATACATAGTAATGAATTTGAGGGCTTCCAGCAATGTACGGAATTGAACCAATTGGTTGAAATAAAAAGGAATGGCTGTAACTACACCTGGTCTAATAAACAAAATGCTGAGAGGAGAATATGGAGTAGAATAGACTGGGCTTTTGCTAACGAGTCCTGGATAAACAAGTTCTTTGATCATTATGCAGTCTTCCTTAATGAAGGGGTTTCAGACCACACTCCTATAGTGCTTAGGAGTTGGAGTTCAGCCCAGAAACTGAAGAAACCATTCAAGTATTTTAATATGTGGAGTACTGCCCCATCTTTCTGGAATACAGTGAACTCCCAGTGGAGGCCAAGCAATGGGTCTGCAATGAGATCTCTGTGTCACAATCTGACAAATCTGAGGAGGCCATTGAAGGAACTAAACAGAGAACTGTTTGCAAACATTGTCACAAAAACAGAGGAAGTACGGCAACAGCTTGAAAACTGCCAAATGGCATTACATTCAGATCCTCTCAATAAAGAATTGCTGAACAGGGAAGAAAAAGCCAGAATGGAGCATGGATTCCTGAGTGTAGCGTGTGATAAGTTCTTGAGACAGAAAGCTAAAGCTAGGTGGCTGGAAAGAGGGGACCAAAATACAGCTTATTTTCACTCAGTGATTAAGTCTAGAGCATACAAAAACAGGATTATAGCCATTACTGCCCCAGATGGATCCAGACTGGTGGAAAGTGAGAGAATTCAGCAACACTTTCAGGAGTACTTCCAAGGAATGCTCAGGAAAGACAGATTAGTTGTGAATAAAATAGATGACAGGGTTGCAGCTGAAGGGTATACACTGACTTTGGAGGATCAAATTAAACTCATTCAGCCATTTACTGAACTGGAAATCTCTGCAGCTATGAAGAGTATGCATGCTGATGTAGCTCCCGGGCCAGATGGGTATGGAAGTGGCTTCTTTCAAGCTGCATGGAGCATTGTGGGAAAGCAAGTTACTGAAGCCATTTGGGAATTTTTTGAGAAACGGAAGCTGCCGCCCAAGATGAATGAAACTGTGTTGTGCCTCATTCCAAAAGTGGAGAATCCTAACTATGCCCAGGATTTTCGGCCTATAGCTTGCTGTAACACTTTGTACAAGTGCATATCAAAGCTGTTGTGTTCCAGACTGAAACCTGTGCTGCCTAAACTCATCCACGCAAACCAGAGTGCATTTGTGGAGGGGCGCTCTATAGTGCAGAACATTTTGCTATGCCAAGATCTGATCCGAGTATACAATAGGAGAAGTGCATCAGCTCGAGCCCTGCTGAAAGTAGATATAAGGAAGGCATACGACACGGTAGACTGGGATTTCTTGAAGAATTGGCTATGCCTACTGAAGTTCCCAATGAAATATGTCAACTGGTTAATGGAATGCATCTCATCAGTGTCCTACACTATTTCACTCAATGGGGCTCAAGCTGGACACATCAAAGCAGAGAGAGGGCTGCGACAGGGGGATCCCATCTCCCCGCTCCTATTTGTAATCACCATGGAATACCTAACGAGGAAACTGCAGCTGGTAACAAAGGACCCCAGATTTCGCTATCACCCCTTATGCAAAAGCATTGGATTGGTCAACCTATGTTTTGCCGACGACCTAATGATTTTCTGCAAAGGTAGGAGTGGATCAGTGCAGGTGATCACAGAAGCTTTGGAGCATTTTAGATTCACAGCTGGACTGGAGGCTAATGCTCAAAAATCGAGCCTATACTTAGCAGGTGTGGCTGCCCTGGAGGTGGAGAAAATTCAGAAGAACACAGGGATACCTCTTGGCAAATTCCCCATGCGATATTTGGGGATCCCTATATCGCCTACGAAATGGAACAGACAGACTTGCCAAATCCTGGTGGAGAAAATCACAGCTCGGGTCAAATGTTGGACAACCAGAAATCTGTCATATGCGGGGAGGTTGTGTCTGGTTAATTCAGTGTTAATGGCCACTCATGGTTATTGGGGAGCCATTTTTTTACTGCCTAGAACTGTTTCCAAAGAAGTGGATAAGATATGTAGGGAATTTCTGTGGGGTAGAAAGGAAAATGGCAAGTCTCAATCATTGGTTGGATGGGACCAAGTGTGCTACCCAAAAAGATATGGAGGCCTCAATCTCAGAGATTGTGCTACCTGGAACACTGCTCTAGTGGGTAAACAAATCTGGGATCTTACCATGGATGAAGATGCCCTTTGGATAAAATGGATAAATGTGATATACTTAAAAGGAAATAGCTTCTGGGAAGTTCAGCCTTTGCAGGATTCTTGCTGGTACTGGAAGAAGCTTCACCGCATAAAAATCCTGTTTATTGATGGCTATAAGGAGGGAAGATGGCAACAAACTCGGGATGGTAGGTATACAGTAAAATCAGGGTATGAATGGCTGAAGGGCGGGGCTGCTGTATTCCCCTGCAGCAAGGCCGTATGGAACAGGTACAATGCCCCCAAACACTCCTTTATGACCTGGACTCTCATGCATAGGAGACTGCTGACCGTGGAAAGATTGCTTGCATGGGGGCTGGAGATTTCTGATAAGAGATGTAAACTATGTGAAGAAATAGAGGAGTCTATCAATCACATATTCCTGGAATGTGACTATAGTCAGGAACTGCTCAGAAGGATCAGGTTATGGCTGGACCTGAATATAAGTTTGAAGTCCTTTGAGGATTTAAGGGAGTGGTTGATCTATATGGGCAAAAAGAGGACTGTGAAGGACTACATTACAATGGCTGTGGTAGCTGCTATGGTATACCACCTTTGGGCTGAGAGGAATAGCAGAGGACATGGGAGGGAGGCACGATCAGTGAAGCAAAGGTTTGAGATGATTGCAAAAGAACTGAAGACTCGCATAAGGAGCTGCTGCCAAAAGAGGAATGCAGAGAGGGCCAAAATATATCAGCGAGTATGTTTTTATCCTTGCGGCTTTAGTTTGGAGTAGATCTTAGTTGGCTAATGTAACCAAACGGTTTGCGCGAGTGGTAATGAATATTTCATTATTACCAATTCTTGCTCATTATTTGAGGGGGAGTAAATATAAAAATCGTGCATTAGCTCCAAATATTTTTGACGTTTTTCTGTAAGTATTTCAGATTTCTTCAAACAAAATAAAGGAGTGAGACGTCGACACTACAAGACAAGGAGCTATTGTCACAGACCAAATTTTTCAAAGGAAAACATGCCAAAAATAATTGTTCATTAACTCTATTATTTCTAACGTTTTTTCCTCTAAGTGGTACAGATTTTTTTTCTGCCAGGGGAGCTACAAGTTACTACACAGAAAATTCAGGGAGTTAATTGCATTTATTTTAATTCTGAGGGGGAGCATTACAATGTGATTTTATTTGAAATAGGGATCAATCTGAAAATAATTAGAAGTACTTACAATCGAGAAATTGGATATAAGAATTAATTCGCAATCATATGTTTCTCGATCGTAAACAGTGTTGGGAACGATTTTGATTGGCCACGATAATTTGCGATCGAGAAATTGAATTGAAGAGCAATTGAATCAATATTTCTCGAGCGCAAATAGTAATGGGCCTGATCCATTTAATCGCAAAACGTCCAATCGCAAACCCAACATTGACTTACAGCGAGTTAATAAAAGTTCACTTTTTGTCGGTCGAAAATCTCACGCAAAAATCGCAAAAATTTCTCTCTCGAAAAACTTTCACAGACAGTTCAAATCTCTCACAAATCTTTCGATTTTCAACACCAAATTGTCTGTTTAAGGTAGAAATGAGATTCATTTGACATTTGCGTGCCATTTAACTCCATTAGCATCTGCATTTTGTAGTTTTTCGCGTGATTAGGATTAGATTCTCGACTGTTCTTCAAAATGAGAAAATCGTATACTATTTTATAGTGATTTAGGCATGTTTATGAGTTTTATCTGGGTTAATGCCTGCACTTGAGATAGTTTCGATGTTTTTTTATGAATCTGGTAGTTTAAACTTTCGAAAAATCTGCATCTTAGACCACTAAGTTGAGTTTTGAAAGAAACTGGGTATTTGAATGTTTGAAACCATCGAAGAACTTTGTCGATCGCAAAGAGTCTTAATTGAATTCCGATTCAATTGAGATACTGTTTGTATGGAATTACTTTTCGATCGCTAAATTCTGACTTAGTCGCTAAGAAAGGAGATTTTGACCGACAAATCACTTACCGTCGAGAAATCTAATTAGGATTTTCTGCGAGCGAAAAATTTAAGCGCTGAATAGACAATTTAGATGCAAATAAGATCGAGCGTAAAACTTACTATCGCAAAATAGAATTTTCGATTGAATTTTATTTCGGTCGCAAAAATTTAGCAGCGAAAAATTAATTTGTCAACGCTTAATTTTTCGATCGTAAAATTCGCCCCTTAGGATTTAATTGATCGGAAAAATTTCTCGACGATTGACTTAGTTTTTCTTTCGTTGACTAATTTCTCGATAGAAAAATATCGCAGCGAAAATTTGACTTAGGATCGGAAATCACGTATTGCTCGACAAATTTCAAATCGAAAAATTTTATTCAATCGAGGAAAATTTTTTCGACAGTAAATTTACCTGAGAAATAATTTCTCGATCGTAAATTTATACTGAATTTTTCTCGATCGTAAAATTGATCGGCTACAGTCTCACGATTCCAACTTCAACACTTAAAAAGTTTTTTTTCTAAGTCTTTTACACTGTAGCGAACATTAAGCGAATAAAAATTTTTCGATCGCAAAATTAAACGGAGTTATTTCAATTGAAATCAATGCATAGAAAATCAATTTGAACATCAAATTTTTCGAGCGTAAAATATCTCGGCATGAACAGTGACACTTTCCACGATCAAACACTTAGAAAATTTTGAAGTTTCTTCCGCGAGTTATATGTTATTTCGAAATTACGAACATGCCATTACATTTTTCAAAATCAATTATACTATATGCATACTACACGATTTCAATTCAAAATTCATCAAACATGTCATGACTTGTTACAATATTATAGTTTGATGAAATTAAATAAATTTTCGACTAAAATTAAATTATGAACTATGAACTTTTATATCTCTTATTTTTCAGATGGATCGCTACCCTCGTTATAATAACATATACGACCACAACTTGTATCTGAAGGTCCAGGATACGAATTTCCAGCTCGATCTGAGCAACTTTCGGTGTCCAGACGAGATCATTGTCTCTATCCTGCAAAGCCACCCCATCTGGCATGCATTGACGGTCACCGCATCGGTGCCAATGGTCTATCTCCAGCAACTCTGGGGATGTATACAAGGAGCAGTGGATAATGGAGCATTCTCCTTCTCAACCATACTTGGGACGCGGCACATACATATGGACAAGAACCAGTTCGGGATGATTCTGGACTTCCATACAGCGCAAACTACGACCCGCTCCCATCAGACGCAGTGCATGATTTCATGCAGATGGGATATCAACCGCAGCTCACCAAGCTAGCTCAGGTCCATCCCTCATCCGTGGAAGACACTGTTCGGGATTGTGAACAAGTGTCTATCGCCCAAGCGTGCTGGCTTCGACAAGGGCAATGGCAACATACTGAGGATCTTCCACGGAATCGCATTCTCCAGGAACTATGATTTCACGCAGCTGATCTGGAATGATCTTGCAGACCAGATCAGGCAAAAGGAGAATAAGAGATCCAAGAACATGCCCTACGCTCGGTGGTTTAATGTGATCATCAGGGAATTCATGGAGTTGCACGAGTCCATCCCTCGTCTACCTCCTGGAGGAAATTATCAACCACCAAGGCTCAAACTCTTCCACAATCCACGGCTCACGGACTTGGACCAACCATGGATGCCGATTTCTTTTGAGCTGCTATGTCTCGCCGACCCCCAGGGAGACGTGTATCGAACTTACTGCCGGGAGAATCACCTCATCGGAGCTGATTCGAGGGCCCCCGATAGATTTTGGAGTTAGCCCTCCCCAACCGCAACACCAACCAAGCCCTGAGGACACGATGATAGATGTGTCGCTCAGGAGCTTCAACAGGAGTCTCCTTTGGTCGAAGAGCAAATGCCCGACGTAGATGATACACTAATAGACGTCGTGGCTACTCAGATGACGCTCGAAGCTCCTGAACACGAATATCAGGTGGAGGTGCCCGTACATGTAGGCGTGCTCCAAGAGCCCATTGATGAGGTTCTACTTCAGGAGGCACGGCCCGAGGCAGAAACGGGGCACACCTCACCACCTGCGACGACGGAACACGCCGGTGAGGAAGAAGCACGAGAACCGACACCTCACACGGCTTCCTCGTCAGACACTGAGTCTGATGAGGAGATCCAACTTATAAGACGGACTCCACGTCGACTGAGCTTTCAGATCGAGTCCCTCTTCACCTTCGTCTCCACCACGTCAGACACGCCGCTTGTCATACCTTCTAGGGCTGAGGACCCTTCATCGCTCAATCTAGAGCCGCAGCTCACTATCACAGCGGCGGTCGGGGGCGAGGATCGGACTATCACTACCGGCCTCGACGTCGAAATGTCTAACGTACAGGTTCAATCTGAGCCTGTCACAACATCCATAGACGTGAATCTTCTAGATTCAAGTCGAGGATTGGATGGAAATCTCGAACAGTCACAACCTCAAGTGACTGCAAGCCAACCTACGGAGCCGGTGCCTGCTCAAGGGTTGACAACAGGCGACATCAGTCGACCTGGAACATCTACGATGGAGGCTTCCACCCCTTTTGTGACGAACGAGCAATTCCAGGCCGCTCTCTCTGCCGCTGTACAATCCATGGAAGACAAGATCATGGAGAGAGTACTCCACGCCATCGAGACATCGCGAAGAGATACCGGGAAAGCACTTGTCTCTGAAGGCCCTTCGTCACAAACCAACCTCACACCTCCACAACCCACACCCACCGACCCTTTAGCCACTTCATCCATCCTCATCAACCCATACACCACCCATAACCAAGCTCCACGACATCTTACTCGCCCGCCTTATCGGCCTCTCCATCCGGTCGCCTCAAGAAGAATCTCTTTATAGGCGATTGGTTGATCATCCTGAGCCACTTACTGAAACTTGCCGAGGCCAAAGCTCCCACTCAAGACGCAGACATGACGATCCTGACAATCAGGACTCTCATGAGGGGGAGAAGAGGCCACGGACATCTACGAGTGGTCAAGAACAAGGCCAAGGCTCGGGCTCTGCGCAGACAAGAACTGGAGCCGGAGAAACCTCACAACCCACTACACAAACCACCACCACCATCAGAAAGCCTCCGTCGACCCCATCCACCCCACTGATTCTGACAAGCCCCTTGCTTCCGGAAGAAGAAGCAAGTGCCGTGATGCTCGTAGCCCTAGCAGCTACTCAAGCTACTCCCTCGGTCGCTCCAGACCAACCGGGCCCCTCAGGACATGGCGTCAATCCACACGAGGTTCTAGAAAAATACATCTTCGAAGGACAGTGGATGACCCATTCCATGCCAGAGGAGCATCAAAGACAACGGCTTCAGGACGTTCGGAATTTCCTACAACAAGCCTCCATAGACCTCGTGATCATAGAAGACGACGAGCTTCAGGAAGGTAAAAAACTACCAACAAGATATCCCAAGGCTACCAGAGTTGATCGCGCAACGAGCGGCTTCCCCCACAAGATTAACTCCAGGGACAGTTCGGATCGACACGCCGTGGGAGAACATCCAAATAGAAACCCCCTTCCTTGAAGAAGTTTGTGAAAACATATGGAGGTCACCGCAGAGAGTTAAGAAGCCGAACGAGTTCGAGCTGAGAGGGATCTCTCACTGGGATCAGCAGAAGAGGATGACCTACCTCTGGATGCTGACCAAACTTGGACCTGATGTAAGGCTGGGGATGACTAAAGAACAAGTCAAGAGCCACTATAAGGGTCTCTCCCCAATATGCCGACTACTCAGCGTATACTGTGCAAAAGGAGGACTTCCAACACCTCACTACACCATCGAGCGAGTGGATAGAACTCGAGAAGATCTAAGCGAGAGCGACCTACCGTACATCCCTGCTGATGAGGTATACCATCTCTATCAGCTGTATGTGGAAAAGTACAAAGGTCCTCAAGGCTTCATCAAGAAAGAAGGACTCGAGGGACTCTACCGGTTCATGATGCGCCAAGTCAAGTACTTCGCCGCACACGACCTTCAGATGGCTCTGGAGAGCAACATGAAGAAGGTTAACATGACCGCTCCCGCTCAACAAAGGACCTGAGATCGAAGGGCTTCCCAACAATCACGTGCACATCAGCTCAGCCCTAGGCATCACCTACCACAATCCAATAGCCAAGAAGAATAGGTTGATGCTGAAGACTGAGATTCATAAGTTTTGCGGTGGGACGCTCAAGGTCGTCAGGAAAAACATCGAGCAGAGGTTGGAAGAAATCAATCGAGATACGATGCTGAGGATCCACAGGTTCGTAGCAGCTCCTAATGGAACTACTTGAAGATATCGAGGAGCGACTGGAGCTGAGACACACGCTCGGGAACTTTGAGCATGCGTTGGGCTTGCGCAGGTCATACTATGCCCGACGAGGACAAACAGCGCGGAGATGCAATCAAGCACAAAGGGGGAGATTGTAGAGTATACATTTTAATTGTGCTTGATTTCATTAGTTGTCCTTGTAATTAGGGGTTTTATTTGTATTAGTCCATAGATTAGGACTAGTTAGATATTTATACCAAGTTTGTTTGGTATAAATACTTGTACACACATTATGCTTAATAGAGAAAGTTTTGGAAATTGATCCGAAAGGCTTGCAATTCAATTTCTAGAGAGAGAAACAATAGTAACTTTCTCACTCTACTCGAATTCTCTCTCTTGTTCTTCATTTGAGTTTTTCGATCGAATCTTAATGTCAATCATTATCATCGAATTACTTAGAATTCATGCCTAGGATCATAGAGTTGTTAATCGTAGGACCTAACAAAAATTATCAATACAAAAATAAATATACTCCAATTATCTGTCGAAAATGCGGAAAAGTAGGTCATAAAGCAAAGACTTGCTGGACCAAAAAGAAAATTAATAGCTTAGAAATCGATAATGAATTAAAAGAAACATTATCAAAAATCCTCTTAGAATCTGATAGTGAATCAGAATCTTCCTCAAACGATGAAAATAATAATATCATCGAAGAAATCTCGCCATCAGAATCTGATGATGCCAAAATTGTCAAATAGGACAACCTTTCAGGAAATAAATTTTCTTGACAATAATCTTCTTGAAATATTAAAAGAAACAGATGATCCAGATTTAAAAAAACTGATTATTAAAAGAATAATTCAAAAAGAGGAAGAAACTTCTAAAGAAATTATTCCTAAATCTGAACCTTATAGTATGTTCGAAGTAATGAAATTACTTCATAATAAAAATAAATTTAATCAAAATGAATCTCCCACTAATATTAAAGATTTAACATCAGAAATTTCAAATTTAAAAATTGAGATTAAAAATCTAAAATTAAGTCACACAGACTTAGAAAGACGATTTTCTAAATTAGAAAAAGGAAAAGAAATTGTGGAAGAATTTACTAACGAAGAATTTGCTAATATTTAAGAAAATGTTGAAAATAATAATTATCTTTCAACTCTAGAAGTAATCACTTCTCAAAAATGGTTAGTAAAAATATCATACTATGCGTTAATTGATAGTGGAGCAGATTTAAACTGCATCCAAGAAGGAATAATTCCTACCCAATATTTCCACAAAACAACCCATTCTCTTAGCTTTGCAAGTGGAGAAAAATTGCAAATAAATTATAAAAGCCCTAAGGCCTTTATTTGTAAAAATAAGGTATGTATCCCTACAAAGAAGTATACTTTGAATTTATTACTGAACCATTTTCTAGGATTCTTAATGAAATTAAGGATTCTATTCTTATTAAAGCAAAAGAAAATCAGGTAAATTACCTTAAGCAAGAAGTTAGTATACTTACGATTGAGGATAAACTCCAAAATCGTAAGTTACAAGAAACAATTAAATTATTACATAATGAATTTACGTTGCAAATATGTAACGATCTTCCTAATGCTTTTTGGAATGGAGAGAAGCATATAGTTTATTTACCTTATGAAGATGATTTTAGTGAGAAAAATATTCACACTAAGGGTGCGTTTGGTCCGCGGAATTCGACGCGGAAAAGAAAAGAAAAGTGTGCTCATACGCATTGAATCATTGGACATTACGCTTCGCGGGTCGTACCATTCCACTTTTCCTTTTCTTTTCCACGTTAAATTCCGTAAACCAAACGGAGCCTAAAACTCGTCCCTGTCAAACGAATTCTGAATTATTAGAATTATGTAAGAAAGAAATAACTTCTCTGTTACAGAAAGGTCTAATAAAACCTTTGAAATCACCCTGGTCGTGCGTTAATAATCATGCCGAAAAGGAAAGGGGAACACCCAGGTTAGTTATAAATTATAAACCTTTAAATAAAGTTTTGAAATGGATTAGGTATCCTATTCCAAATGAAAGGATCTTTTAGATCGATTATTTAATGCCATTTTATTTTCAGAATTTGACTTAAAATCAGGTTTTTGGCAAATTCAAGTTGCTGAAAAAGACAGATATAAAACTGCTTTTACAGTCCCAATTGGAAAATTTGAATGGAACGTGCCTTTTGGTTTAAAAATGCTCCTTTTGAATTTCAAATATAATGAACGATATTTTTATTCCATATAGTAATTTTATTAGCGTTTGTAGTGATGATATTTTAATCTTTTCTAAAGATATCGAAACTCATTCTAAACATCTTGATATTTTTAAGAAAATTATTATTCAAAATGTATTAGTTATATCAAGTCCAAAAATGGTTTTAGTTCAAACTAAAGTTCGATTTTTAGGTCATACCATTGAAAAAGGAAATGTTAATCCTATTATTAGAAGTATTGAGTTTGCGTCGAAATTTCCAGATCAAATTCTTGATAAATCATGTTCAAAGATTTTTAGGGAGTCTTAATTATATTTCTCCTTATTATAAAAATCTTGCGAGTGACACATCTATTTAATATGATCGGTTGAAAAAGATTCCTTGTCAGTGGACAAATAGTCACACTGAAGCTATTAGAAAAATTAAGAATAAGGTTACGTATTTACCATGTTTGATGCTTGCTACCCTAATTGGCAGAAAAATACAGAAACCGATGCGTCGATTTAGGTTTTGGAGGAATCTTAAAACAAGTTTCTCCAGAAGATAATAAAGAATAATTAGTTAGATTCCATTCGGGGAAATGGAATAATGCTCAAAAGAATTACGCTACTTATAGCTAGGGAAGTACTTGCCATTGTTAAGTGCGTTCGTAAATTTCAAGATGATTTATATAATCAAAAGTTTCCGATAAAAATTGATTGTCAAGCTGCAAAATTTATGTTTCAGAAAAAAATTTTAAGCACGATGTCTCTAAACAAATGTTTGCGAGATGGCAGACTCATTTAGCCCCATTTAATTTTGAAATTATTTATAAAAAGGAAGTGATAATAGCCTTCGTGACTATCTAACTCGTGAATATCTTTCATGAATTTTGCAGATATGTCCCAATATGAGCGGAATTTCCCATCTAATAGAGGTGGAAGAGGTGGAAAAAAAGTTCTTGCTCAAATGGGCTATAAAAAGCTCGTTAAGGAAAATCTCTCAGCTTCTTCAAGTAATACCTTGAGTGGCGAAGAGAATAAAGAATTCCTTGAATTTAAGAGGCAAAAAGCTAAGTCTTCTAATGAAGGTACTTCTTACGCTAAAATAATTGCGGAAGAAGATGATGCGACTATGAGAAAATTTCTCATACTGAGATAATAATATTACCCGAATTTATAGATTTAAAATGGTCTGATGAATTATGAAAATTTTCTAAAAGCATCATGAGAAAATTGCGGAAGAAGATGATGCGACTATGAGAAAATTTCTCATAATGTAGAGGTATTTAGGAAAAGCATCATATACTGCCACGTTTTATAAAATCGTGATAATTATGAAAATTTTCTTAAATCCACATGAGCGTGTGATTTAGATCATTTTACTACAGGAAATTCCCAAAATGCTTTGAAAAAAGGTTATACCTTATTTTCAAGCAAATTATTTCGCCTGAAAAATGGGCCATTCACCCTTTAAAGGATAGAGAATATTTTCATCCTGAGTTAAAAACTCTAATTAAATTTAATTATTATGATTATATCGATGCTTTTTATAAAGTATTTTTATACCAGAATGATAATAAGAAACATTCTTGGTGGATTAAAATTTGTGCGGATGTTTATAAGTCTGAAATTCCTAATTGGTTTTACCAATGGTGGCTTTCTTATGGAGCCTCAATTGAAATTCTTAAAGAACCTTTCTTTGGATTATACCAAGAATGGGTTAAAATATCTCCGAGTCTAATAGAAGCGGAGCACAAATAGGAATGTATTAAAGGAATGACTTCTTTACACTTTATATTGAATTCAGTATTCCATGGATTTGGAGATGGACTCCAGAAGTGGGTTATACCCAACAAAAAATTCCATGTCTTAAATGAAATTTTAAATAAAATTTTAGAAAGAAATGATAAGAAAGACTGCAACTGGTGAATATGAAAGCCAGGAGACAATTGATAAAATCGAAGAGAAATATCTCAATACAAAGAGATGATTAATAATCATCAACAAAGGGAACCTCCGAGTCCTTTTGAAATAATTTCAAGAAGGATGAATATTCAAAAGGGAAAAATGAAGACTGAAGAAATTGCTCAGGCTTATACCTAATGAAAAGACATCCACAAGAATCTTGGTATTGAAGCTTCGGTGGATTTCTCAATGGAGACTTCGTCAAAAGATGAAGAATTTTGTCTTGATGGAGAAGGACAAGATCCGGAAGATCCGGACAATATTATGGTGGATGATGCAATCGATCTCCTCAAAGATGCGATTACAAAGAAGGTCCAAGAAAAAGATAAGAAGAAATAAAGCCCCACTTTGTCCACTTTCTAAAAGTAAAGATTATTACGAAGACTTTCGAGGTAAAGTTGATGACTTTAATAAAGCAACGACAAATTATTATCTTTTAAAAAGGAACGGCCAACATTTAAAGATGGTGGAGCCAGCTCTCATCACGAACAAACAAGAGTCGAAGAAATTCTTTGGCGAATTATTGATGTATACTATGCACTTTATTTTCTTTGTCTATAAAAATGGCCTTAAGCCATTTGCTATGTAAGCGTTTTCTTATGCACTCTCTTTCTCTCTCACTCTCCCTCTGTTGTAATTCCCTCTCTGGTGTAAAATATTTCAAGTAATAAAAGTTGAAGTTCCTTGTACGATTCTTCTTACAAGTAAGTTTTCTATTTTGTTTCTATATATTTTATTTTAGTCTCACTTAGCCTTAATGGAAGGCAAATTCCATCGTTAAACTACACCAAGGTGCCTTAGCAAGAAGGGAATGTACTTTGAAGGCAACCATGATTAATATATATATATATATATATATATATATTTATATGATGTATTAATCTTTTCTTTTATAAAAATCTTTTGAAAATCGATTGAAACAATTAAATTTGGATAAAGGTTGTAATAAAATTTGACCTTGATTAATTCTGTGTCGGCTCTTGGCAAGCCCGTGTTGCCGAAAGAAAGGCGTTTGAGGGCGATGGCTGTTATCGATTGAATTAATTGAATGAAAATTTTATTACGTAAAAATCCTTGTATTCGATGATTTAATTATAACAATCACAAAATCAATTTTATTTTAGTTTGTTTTTGGCATATCGGCTGAACTACCTTTGAACGAGAGTCCGGTTATGGTATATAGGCTGGACTACCTTTGGTCTGCACGGGATCAAACTGTTTACAGTTTGATAACTGGACCGATAATTTAACAACGCCAAGTACCATTTTCCTTGGTTCGATAGGTTGGCAAAACCATGTATCATTTGTTTTCGTCAAGTAAGTTTTTAATTTTTGTAAAGATCTCTCCATATATATATATATATATATATATATATATATTTTAATCATGGTTGCCTTCAAAGTACATTCCCTTCTTGCTAATTAAATAGAATAACTTTGAAAGACAAATCATCCCGTCCCAAAAGAACATCACTTTCCTGAGATGTCCACTCCACACCTACTTACAAATAATTAAAGTGCTAAGTTCATATAAGTCGCAAAAACTACCCTAGTTAAGCCGAAAAAATTCCAAACCAAAGCTATTCAAAACCACAGAATGCTGAGACCATAGCAACAAACAAATTCACGGATTCCAAAATCATCATCACTGACTGCGATTAGAACCATATGCCTTCGTTTTGACCTTACATTTCTTCCTTTTCAAACTCTTAAAGCCATCATTATCAAAATCATCATCACTGTCATCGCCATACTTACCTTTACGTTGTTTCTTGCTCATACCACTCCCTATAACTATCCTACCTTCACTTTTCCACTCTTTCTTTTCTTCACCATTCGAATCATCATCCAACTGAGGCTTCCATATGAAGATCGATCTGAAGTCGAGAATCCCAGCACATAAAAAGGGTTGCTTCTTCTTCATTTTTCGTTGCATTTATTTAATACAATGCATTTATTTTCCTGTAGTAGAAAGTCGAAAATGAAAGATCGAAAAAAACGAACCTGGAGCTGCCAGAGGCCAAAACATCATCCCTTGGATGTAGCTTATTCACGGGACTTATAGTGGTGATATTTGGATCCATCACTTCGGCAACCAATTGCCCTTTACTAGCATCTATTAAATCGATAGGATGCAATGCGATGCCTTCGTAATTTTCGCTAATGTAACGTCCAACCACTACAAGAGACTCTGATACATCCTGCAATTCGATCATTATCAATAATTAAGAAGAATATATCAATTAATTACTAAGCTTGATTCATCATCATCATCATCATCATCATCATCATCATCATCATCATCATCATCACCTTGGGATCCCATTCAGCTTTGAATGGAGTCAAGTGCCTATTAAAATCATGGCTGTGAACGATTTCTCTGCTCGGAGAATCCATATTGCCAAAGATTGAGTCCCATATACGAAGCCTATTGTCTTGAGATGTAGTGAGTATTTTGCTGCCTGTGTGTCGGGAGAAATACGCAGAGTTCACAACACGCTTGTGTGGAAGATTGTAGATCGACGATTCAGATTCTATCAGGCGCATGTCCCATATACGAGCCTGAAATGAATCAGATAGTAATATTTGAGCTGCACTCTTTTCACGAAAATTCAAAACATGTTTCTTTTCTTTTTTGAAAGTTGATAATGGTAAAAGTGAGTGAAATATGGAAAGATTGGAATATATTATAGAAAGGCATACGAAATGATCGTTTCCACAAGTGAGGAGAATATCGGGCTGAAGAGGATGACAGTGTAGGCCAGTGACTTTGCTTCCTCTCTTGTGAACTAATACAGGTTTTCCTATTACTACATTAGACCTCATGTCCATCCTGCAAAACCATAGGAAACGAATAAAAAAAATTCAATAAAAGTTTTTCCAAAGCTTGGAACAATTGTGTCTGTGTGTGTGTGCAGTGTCTGCCTGATTGCATTTTCAAGTTTGAAACAAGTAAAATTAATGCTTTTTAGTTATTCTTTGTCATGAACGGATGGATGATACATACATATGAAGAAACCCAAAATTATCTGCAGCAAGCAAAACGCTTTTTTCGGGATTCACATCCAAGCCATAGAGCATCCTCCATCTGCTCGGTCCCTGAAAGAAAAACATATAGATTAGAGAGAACAGCAGTTGTAATTTTCTAACCATTTAGTAAGGAAATGTATTATTTCTCCATGTAGATTACCTGCCAACCATTTGGATTAAGATTCACCAAAGTTGATGAAACTTCAGTCTCTAAATCAGTGCAGCTTATGGTTCCATCAGATGAAGCACCGTAAACAGTTCCATCATTAGAGGGATTAAACCTTCAATTGCATAAAGTCGAAAAATCAATCTATGGCGAATGCACATAACGAGATGAAGCAAATAAGAAGCCAAGGTACGAACTTCATGTTGTTCAGTATACATCCATGCATGTCGCGATATACTGTTTTCTTGTGCACTTTTTCATAGTCCCAAACTCCAAGTTGTCCTTTCTTCATAATAAAATTGAATACCATTAATGTTCAGTAAATATAGTCATACGATCAGATAAGATAATACAAGATACGATTGGAGCTAACCTTATCACCAGATAAGAGAATATTGTTATTTGTGGGGTGAAACTCCAAACATGTAACGCGTCTACTATGGTATCGAATTACTGCACAATTCACTTTATTTGGGATAACAAGTGCAGGCTTGATCTGTTTTCAGAACATAATACAAAGTTACAAATCACGGATAGAAAGTCACTGTAATAAACAAGTGTGCCAAATACATTCATAATTGGCTATTGTTCTAATCTCATTTCAGTAAACGCTCAAAGGATGCATTGAGCCAAGATCAGTCATGAACAAAAGTATACTGCATCTCTCAAGAAACTGACGAGTATTGCACACTGCAAGAAAACCCGAGGCAGATAACGTTTTTAGAAGATTATAATACATGCGCCATAGCAAAGAAAATGAGGATGCATTACAAGTACCAAGAAGATTTACTTATTGCTCAAACAAACAAAAGAATCAATGATGAGGAAGAAATCCGGTAAGAATATTACCGATGAAACACGAGACCTAATTTGACGTTCAAAAACAAAGCCAAATGAATTATGGGAACTCTTCAATGGCGCTGGTGCAACCCCGTATTCCATGGCCACACGATGAGGACATGTCATGGTAGTGTGCCCTAAAACACGCAAAAAAAAAAAAGTAAAAAGAGTACAATATATACCTAGCTAGCAACATATGATATATATTATATCATAAGAAAAGGAAAAGTGGCTCCTCATGTATGAGTGTTTCTTACCAGGCAATTTGCAGAGAAAACATGGCTTCATTGGACAATCTATATATGTCGCACCCTTGAAGCCAGCCTCATGACCTGGTTTCTTACATACCTGATCATACAGTGCTTGTCGTAAACGCGCCACGTTTGAGTTGGTCAAAGAGACGATTACAGTTCCAAAAAAAAAATAAAATAAAATTGCCACACTCGAAAAACCCATAAAAATCTCACTCAGGACTGACACTCCTGCATTTAAGTCTTATTGACATCATTAACAAGATAGCCTTGAAACCGGTAAAATCAAGAGATTCAACTTTACAACATCCTCAAAACATTTGATGACCGTTTATTCATTTTAGTTTTTCCTATTTTATTTTGTATCACCAAAAAACAAAATAGTCCTTATTCTCAGTCAGTGATTCAAGAATAATACCTTAGAAACGGGCGAAAGGGCTCAAGGTTCAATAAATGGCATTTAACATGAGACATAGGAAATTAAAAATAAAAAGATGATGAAAATGAAAAAATGTCGAAAAGTACGATTGGAGACTTTTTACCTTGCAAACCTTTTTGAGGGATATAGTGATTGGTTTTCTCTTGGCATCTGCTGATGTTGATGCCTCACCTTTCTGCTCCTCAACAGCGTCGTTTCGAACATCATCCTCACTGTCGTCGTCGTTGTCTTCTTCTTCTTCATCTGAACTCTCTTGGGTATCTGATTCTCTCTCGTACACTACTTTTGGAAAAATAACACCCCTCTTTTGCGGCGCCATTATTATTCTTCAGAAACACGAAACAAAACTAACAGTGGCTCTTTGTGATGACGAAGAAATTAAATAGTGCGGCGTTTCATCGACCTTTAGCGACGTGTCGCGTTCTGTACGGGTAAAGAAATGGTATGAGGGCGTTATTGACATTCGCTTTCGTCAGGGGATGACGTGGCGATTTCTTATCCGATAGCCAACACCGTCATTCTTCCAGTCCTACAGTTTTATTTTATTTTAGTTTATTGCCGTGCAATGCACGAGTTATAAATATGAACTATCTTCAAACTCAAAATTGTTTGTCTCAAAATTGCTTTTGAAAATGGTTTTTTCTAATTGTGGGTATAATGCTTGAAATTGCATACCTTTTATTTATGTGAATTTTAAATAAGCCATCTAAAAAATAAAAATATATAAGCGGACTCGGGCTTTTAGTAAATATTTTTTTTCTAGATTCTTATATGAAGGAATATTAATTTGAATATTATTTTATTAAATACTTCCTAAAACGAATTTGAGATAAACAATATGGTCTGATTGTAAAGTTTATTTTCTGGGTAATATTTAAATCTTGTAAAAGATGATTTACCAAGAATATTTTTTGAGTTGTTCAATGAGTTTAATGATCGAACAAAATTACTTTTTGATTACTAAATTAGAGAAATGGTACTATGAGCAATGGTTAGTCGAATAAGAAAAGTGGTCGAGGATAATAGTATGTTATTATACAGAAAAAAAGAAAAAAAGCTAGCGTCAAAAAAGATTTCAAGCTTCTATTAATAACCTTTGTTAAGAACAATAAGAAGCAACAACAGTAAATGTTTGATGAAGAGATATTAACAAACACAGAAACATAAATATTCTAAACAAAGTATAGGCGGCCATCCCATAATCCTCGGAAACCGCAATTCTCAAGGTGCCATTCTCTCTTACGGCGCTAATAATTCCTGCCAAAGAATGAAGTAAACTTAATTTTTTTTACATTACATAAGTAGAGGTTATGCCAGCAAAAGCTGACCTTGTTTATGGATGTCTAGTCTCATGTGTAAGTGCTGGTCATGAAGGTTGAGCCGACTAAACAGCAAACTTGCCTCCAATACAAACCTACTATGGATGCTGAAGAATGAAAGATGACATTAGAAAAAAAGGAGTGGAAAGTAAAGATCTGAAAATAGAGAATAACAAAGGACCAACTATATCATATAAGATTGTATCGAAACATCATCACGAATCCATGTTCTAACGCCAAGATAATATTTTCTCGCCAGTTTCATTGGTCACTTATGAAACAATGCACAATCAAACCCTTTGAATACAACCATGGTCCAAAAGGGTTTTTTTTTGTTTGGTCAGTTTTCATGGGTTTCTGTCTGTTCTGGATGAGAACAACATGGGATCGAAACAGCCAAGAAATGTGTTGGAGAGGAGATGATAGCATAGTGGTAAGATAGAGATTTCACCTGTCATAACTGGATCCAATCAGAGGAATTGTGACCATTTCCTCTTGTGTGATTTGATCTTCGGTGCTTGCAATATGTAGCGTAGATCAGCAGCCTGGCGTCTTATGCTGAGGCTGATGTTTCTTTTCCAATTTTTGGTACAGAGCTATGCAGTCAGCGCAGCGATTGTTAGCCTCATATGCCATGGTCCGCCATATTTGTATCTTCACAGATAAATGAAAATGAAAATGAAGCTTGCATATAATTTGCGAAGGGAATTGATGTCGATGCACAAGAAAATTCTACGAACCTCACCACCAAACATGGTAGCTTGGGAATGATTGTGAGCGCAGCTTCAAGGAATTCTATGGCGCGTCCGTACATACCCCTTCCGTATGCTTTCTGACCTAATTCAAACATCAACTGAGTTGTTTTTCTTCGCTCTGCTTGTTCCCTAGCAACCATCATTTTCAAACTCGTATTGATCATTTCGTCAAACAGTTTGTGCTCATTAAATATACATATTCTAAAAGCAACGAAAGAAAACTAAAGTGAAATGGATTAAGAAACAGACCTTTTCTAATTCCTTCTTCACCCTCAAACGCTTCTCTTCCTCACTCTACTCGCCAGCTTTATTGGTGAACTCCTCATAAACTCTGTACTGCAACTCCTCGGCCTTCGTCTCAAGCTCTTTCATCTCCTCCATCTCCTTAACTTTCCTCTTCATCTCACTCTCCCAATCGAAGCCCTCGTCGTCGACGTCGACGTCACCCTCAACCGTTCCCGTAATTTCCGCTCTCGTCGTCACTTGAATTCTCGTTCCACCTCGTTCCTCTTCGATCTGCTCGGCCTCTTCTTATTCTTAGCCTCCTTCGACTTCTCATCCTCGCTATTGCTGATGACAAGGGGCTTCCGACGTTTTCCGCCGGAGGTGACGTCGACGGCGTAGCTGCGGTTGTGGCTGAAATCGATTTTGATGAAGAGGTTAAGAACGGCGTCCGCCGTTTTTTTTTTAAATTAGAATGATAATAACATTACTTGAAAAACTTTTTTTATCAATTATTAGTTGTAGAAAAATTGTGATTGGATAATATTGTTGGTTAGTTACCCGTTTTGTTTTTCACCATTGACGTGGGTAGTTTGAATTTTTTTTATGAATTAATAATCGATTTTAATATTAAAGTGAGGACACATGGCAGCTTTACAGAGAAACTACATTTAAATGTATATGTAGGATTCGTAAGACCCTATTTGATATTTGAGTGTTGTTTCAGGCTCCATTTCAAATTTATGGAGAGCGAATGACTCAATTTGAAATTTTTTTAGTGCAAATTACGAGTCATGCTGTAAAAGATATTTTAAATTATATTTCAGACTCCTGTCAGAAAATTTATAGTTTTAAGGACCTGATTTTTATGAAATTTGGAGATAAGGACCTAAATTTTCGCAAGTGTTATACAGTGTACATGAAGTGGTACTGTAGATCCATGAAGTGGTACTGAGACCCATAAGTGGTACTGGTGAACAGTGAAGTGGTAATGTAGACCCACCCATGATGTGATACTGGTGAACAGTGAAGTGGTACTGTAGACCCATGAAGTGGTACTGTTGAACAGAGAAGTGGTACAGCAGAATCCGTAAGTAGAAATTGGGTTCTTAAAACTGACAGGGTCCTACTATCTTAATGAAACTTATGTTGGGGCCTGAACTTTAAAAGCCCCTTTCCTTATTGAAAAGGACATTATCAAGCCGAACTTTAATTACGTCTTTTTGCCATCATCTTTCTCTAAATGATATAGATCATCTTCGCCACAATAACACAAGCAAGTAACAAGTAACAAATAAGCAACAAAGAATAACTAAACATTTCTCTCTAATAACAAATTCAGCGGTCAACCAAGGGATGCGAATGGATTGACAACCGCCGACGACATAGAAAACATGCTGAAATCCGTGAAAAATGTCGTTTGTCATTGAATTTTCGTTCTCAATTTCGGATGTGTCTTACTAATCTGTTAGGTCCTAGATTATCAACTCTATTGATCCTAGGCAGGAATTCTAAGTTTTCGACGTGAATTATGAAATTCAAACCTTCGGTCGAAAAACTCGTTGATGAACAGTAAGAGAGAATTCGTGTAGTGTGAGAAAGTGCAAAGTGTTTCTCTCTCTAGAATTTAATTCTCAAGCCTTTCGGATCAAATTCTAAACTTTCTCTATTGACCTTTGATGTGTACAATAGTATTTATACCTGGTATAAATACAAGTAAGTCCTAAACTAAGGACAAATACAATAAAAACCCCAAATAACGAAGATAACTAACAAAATCAAAGCAATATTACAAATTATATTCTACATTCTCCCCCTATGTGCCTGATTGCTCTTCCGCGCTGTCTATCCTCGTCAGGTGTAGAACGACCTGCGTAAGCCCATCACGCTCGTAGTTTTTGATGGTGTCTCTCAGCTCTAATCGCTCCGTTCGAGTATTTCTGTCAGAAGCGGTAGTTGTCTTACAAATTTGTGGTGAGGCAGCATGGTGTCTTCATTGATCTCTTCCAACATTCTCCTGATGTTGCTCCTGATTGTCTTGAGCATCCCATCATAGAATGGTTGACCTTAGTCTTCAGCATCAACCTATTCTTTTTGACAATTGGATTATGGTAGGTGATTGCTACTGAGCTCACGTGGATGTGGTTGTTGGGAAGCCCTTCGACCTCAGATCCTTCCGTATACGGAGCTGTTATGTTGACCTTCTTCATGTTGCTCTCTAGAGCCATCTGAATGTCATGTGCGGCAAAGAACTTGACCTGGCGCACCATGAATCGATAGAGTCCCTCGAGCCATTCCTTCTTGATAAAGCCTTGAGTATCCTTGTACTTCTCTACATAGAGTTGGTAGAGATGGTAGATCTCCTCGGCATGAAGGTAGGGTAGATCGCTCGGTTAGCTCTTCTCGAGTTCTGTCTATCCGCTCTATGATGTAGATTGGAGTTGGAAGACCGCCTTCGTACGGTAGACACCTGTCAGCTGACAGATTGGAGATAGATTCTTGAAGTGACTTCTCAGCTGATTTTTAGGAATCACCAGTCTCCAATAGGATCCAAGTTTGGTTAGCATGTAGAGATAGGTCATCCTTTTCTGCTGCTCCCAATGACAAATACCCCTGAGCTTGAACTCGTCCAGCTTCTTGATTTTTTTCGGTGATCTCCATGTTGGCTGACGAACTTTTTCTAGGAACGGGATGTCTATCCTTATGTTCTCCCATGGCGTGTCGAGTCGAACGGTCCCTAGAGTTAGTCTCGGAGGAGTGTCCGCTCGTTGAACAATCAACTCTGGAAGCCTTGGGGATCCACATCGTAATCACACCTTCCTGAAGTTCTTCGTCCTGTCAAGACTATATCAACATGAAGCTTGTTGTAGAAGTTGTCGAACATCCTTAAGCCTTCTCCGAGCTATGTCATCAGGCATACTGTGGGTCATCCATTGGTCTTCAAAGATGTATCTGTCGAGGACTTCATGTGGGTCGACTCCATGTCATGATGTCTCAGCTGATGATCTTGAGGGTCATTGCATTTCTGCTAAGGCAATGAGCATTTCGGCAAGTGCTTCTTCTTCCGGAAGTAAGGGGATTGTGAAAATCGTAGATGGTGGTGTGGGCGGAGGTGTTTTTATGGTAGGTGGTTCGTTTGGGCTAAGGGTCTGGGTGCGGTGCGTGGTGGTTTTGGTTTGTGAGAGGGTTGTGGGTCGTGAAGTATCAACGGCTCCAACACTTGTCTGACCCGAGCCTGAACCTGAGCCTTGGCTGCTCATGAAGAATATCCTCGGCCTCTTCTCCCCTCATGATGATCCTGGTCATCAGGTTCGGGTCGTCATGTCTTCGTTTGGACGGGAGTCTTGGCCTTGGCAAGAGTGAGTAGGCGGCTCAGGGTGATCAACCAGACACCTAAAGAGGTTTTCTTCCTGCAAGGTCCGGTTGGCCATTCCAAACCGACGACCGCTAGAATGGTGTGGAGGTCGCTGAGTGGTACGGTGTAAGGGTTGATGAGTAAAAGTGATTGGATGGGTGTGGTGGTGAGTATGGATTGTGTGGGTGTGAGGTTGAGTTGAGTTGCGACGAAGGGGCCTCGGAGACGGGTACTTTCCCGGTATCACGGCGGGACGTCTCGATAGCTGTGTGTACTCTCTCCATTAATTTATCTTCAAAAGATGTAAGAGCTTCGGAGAGAGTGGCCTTGAGTCGATCTTCGGTCACAAATGGCGAGAACACCTCCGAAGTGGAACCTGATTGGCATTCCACTGGCACGACATCAGCGAAGGTCACTGACGCGCCGCCTTGGTGAGGACATGAAAGACCAGGACAACTGATGTCGCCTATTAGCAACTAGGGGTGGCAATGGGGCAGGTATTTTCAAAATAATCGGGTATGGGGCGGGTAATGAATTTGAATTCTTCTACCCGGCCGGGTCTGGGGCGGGTCCCGGGTCTGGCCAAACCCTCCCCGAGACCCGACCCAAAACCCGCCCCGAAAAAAAATATATAGTATAACTCATTTCATAATTAAGTTATATAGTGTTATTGTTAATATTATGAATAAAAAACTGTTGGGCTAATGGTAGAGGTTTGGTATTACAAAGGTAAGGTCGTGGGTTGGAGTCTCAAGCAATGCATTTCTCTATTTTATCTCTTAAAAAAATAAAAAAATAATATATCCGGATTTGGCGGGTTAGACCCGGTTCGTTCGGCTCCAGCCTGGGGCGGGGCGGGTCCCGGGTTCGGTAATAAATAATCAGGTCGGGTACTGGATTGGGCCAAACACGACCCATACCCGGCCCATTGCCATCCATATTGACGACCCACGAGTGAACACCATCTCACTGGGCTGGCTCGTCATCGCTTGAGGTTGCGACGTTGCGAGACTTCCATCCAATCCTTGAGATAATTCCAAAGGAATCGTCTCTATGGATGTTGTTGCAGGCTCAGATTGAACCTGCGAGTCAGACACTTGAATCTCCGGGCCGGTAATGGATGGAAGCTGAGTCTCGGCCACTGTTGATGCGATGATGATAGACATCGTGTCTGCTGTGGTTGTGACAGCAGTATCGACGGGCTCACTGGATTGGAGTTGAAGTCGTGGAACCCGTCTGACTAATTGAACCTCCTCGTCTGAATCCGTGGCTTCGGACGATGTAGCCGTGTGAGGTGATGGAATGTGCTCTGCTTCCTCACGGGCTTGAGCTGTCACTTGAGGCTCTTCAGGTAACATCGTGAAGATCAAGGCCTCAGTTTCAGGCGTAGTCGCCTCTCGAAGTGGGCTGGGCCCCGGTCCAGCTTCGAGCGGTGCTTCGTTGGTAGGAACTTCCTCAAGTGGTTCCTGAAGCACTTCTACAATAATTGGGCCCTCTGCTTCAAGTTCATGTTGTAACAACCCGTCCCATACCGGGTGTCACTAAAGCTTCGGTCCCTACCGGGACTAGTGGGGTTGGGCCCACCACACTCCGACTGATAGTCTGGCCCCACTGTACCACCATTTAACCTTTTAGCGTGCTTCGTGCACTCGCTCACACGCACCCTGAGAAACTTCCCAGGGGGTCACCCATCCCTAGATTGCCCCAAGTCAAGCACGCTTGACTTCGGAGTTTCTATAGATGGACTCCCGAAAAGGTAGGTCGACCTTGGTGATATGAGTAGTACTATCAATTCTTTTATATGATTCTTAGCCTGACACGCCCATACATTGTACGTCTCAGGATCCCCTCTCATTCTGGTGTTGGATCGGTTCGTTCATGTACCCCTTCGCTTAGAAGCCTGCCTGGAGCCGCTCATTGTCCGTGCACCCTGGCACCGGCGATCACTCCCCGCCCTCTTCGGCCCCGGGCATCACATGCCCACCAGCTTCCACCTGGTTCGTCCCCGAACCAGCACCGTACTGTGAGAGGTTGTGCTCTGATACCACCTGTAACAACCCGTCCCATACCGGGTGTCACTAAAGCTTCGGTCCCTACCGGGACTAGTGGGGTTGGGCCCACCACACTCCGACTGATAGTCTGGCCCCACTGTACCACCATTTAACCTTTTTGCGTGCTTCGTGCACTCGCTCACACGCACCCTGAAAAACTTCCCAGGGGGTCACCCATCCCTAGATTGCCCCAAGTCAAGCACGCTTAACTTCGGAGTTTCTATAGATGGACTCCCGAAAAGGTAGGTCGACCTTGGTGATATGAGTAGTACTATCAATTCTTTTATACGATTCTTAGCCTGACACGCCCATACATTGTCAGTCTCAGGATCCCCTCTCATTCTGGTGTTGGATCGGTTCGTTCATGTACCCCTTCGCCTAGAAGCCTGCCAGGAGCCACTCATTGTCCGTGCACCCTAGCACCGGCGATCACTCCCCGCCCTCTTCGACCCCGGGCGTCACACATGTTGTGGAGCTTCGATCCAACTCATGTGCCACTTCATCAGTCAAAGTGTCATCTGGATCAGGCATTGGAGCCTCTTGAGTTGGAGGCTCCATTTCGAGTTCCTGGGCTACTTCGTCGATCACCGCAGCCTCAGGACTTAGTTGTTGAGGAGGGCTCACATTAAAGTCCGTCAGGGGCCCTCTGATCATCTCCTCCGTGAGATGATTCTCTCGACAGTAGTGTCGATATATGTCTCCAGTGGGGTCGGCGATACGGAGTAGGTCAAAGGATATCGGCATCGAATGTCGATTTAGCTCTGTCAGCTTGGGGTTATGGAAGAATTTGAGCTTGGACGGCTGTAGTTTCCACCAGGAGGCAGGCGAGGAATGTCCTGATGAACCTCCATGAGATTGGCGATATTATGAATAAAAATCTGTTGGGCTAATGGTAGAGGTTTCGTATTACAAAGGTAAGGTCGTGGGTTCGAGTCTCAAGTAATGCATTTCTCTATTTTATCTCTTAAAAAAAATATAAAAAATAATATATCCGGATCTGGCGGGTTAGACCCGGTTCGTTTGGCTCCAGCCTGGGGCGGGGCGGGTACCGGGTTCGGTAATAAATAATCAGGTCGGGTACCGGGTTGGGCCAAACCCGACCCATACCCGACCCATTGCCATCCATATTGGAGACGCACGAGTGAACACCATCTCATTGGGCTGGCTCGTCGTCGCTTGAGGTTGCGACGTTGCGAGACTTCCATCCAATCCTTGAGATAATTCCAAATGAATCGTCTCTATGGATGTTGTTGCAGGCTCAGATTGAACCTGCGAGTCAGACACTTGAATCTCCGGGCCGGTAATGGATGGAAGCTGAGTCTCGGCCACTGTTGATGCGATGACGATAGACATCGTGTCTGCTGTGGTTGTGAAACAGTATCGACGGGCTCACTGGATTGGAGTTGAAGTCGTGGAACCCGTCTGACTAATTGAACCTCCTCGTCTGAATCCGTGGCTTCGGACGAGGTAGCCGTGTGAGGTGATGGTATGTGCTCTGACACGGGCTTGAGCTGTCACTTGAGGCTCTTCAGGTAAGATCGTGAAGATCAAGGCCTCAGTTTCAGGCGTAGTCGCCTCTGGAAGTGGGCTGGGCCCCGGTCCAGCTTCGAGCGGTGCTTCGTTGGTAGGAACTTCCTCAAGTGGTTCCTGAAGCACTTCTACAATAATTGGGCCCTCTGCTTCGAGTTCATGTTGTGGAGCTTCGATCCAACTCATGTGCCACTTCATCAGTCAAAGTGGCATCTGGACCAGGCATTGGAGCCTCTTGAGTTGGAGGCTCCAGTTCGAGTTCCCGGGCTACTTCGTCGATCACCGCAGCCTCAGGACTTAGTTGTTGAGGAGGGCTCACATTAAAGTCTGTCAGGGGCCCTCTGATCATCTCCTCCGTGAGATGATTCTCCCGACAGTAGAGTCGATATATGTCTCCAGTGGGGTCGGCCATACGGAGTAGGTCAAAGGATATCGGCATCGAAGGTTGATTTAGCTCTGTCAGCTTGGGGTAATGGAAGAATTTGAGCTTGGACGGCTGTAGTTTCCACCAGGAGGCAGGCGAGGAATGTCCTGATGAACCTCCATGATATTAGCGATTAGTACGGAGAACCACCGAGCGTATGGCACATTCTTCGACTTCATGTTCTCCTTTTGTCTGATCTGTTCTGCAAGATCGTTCCAGATCAGCTGCATGAAATTATAATTCCGGGAGAACGGAATGCCGTGGAATATCCTAAGGATGTTGCCATTGCCTTTGTCGAAGCCTGCATGCTTTGGCGAGAGGCACTTGTTGACTATCCCAAATAAAGTCTTCCATGGGTGAGGGATGTCGTTGCTCTGTACTTGTGCAAGTATGGTGACCGGCGGTCGGTATCCCATTTTGGAGAAAGTCTCGTACCATCTCAGCATCCGTTGGTAAATGGTCGTAATTGTTGTTGAAGGGAGATCCAAGACGAGGCCAAAATCATTTTTGTTGAAGCTGATGTGTCTTGTCGCGAGTACCAAGGTGAAGTGGTAGGCTCCTTCAACTACTAGACCCTTTTATGCATCCCCAAAACCGTTGAAGGTAAACCATTGTCACCGATGCAGTTGCCGTAAGAGCATACCACAGGGGATGACCTTGAAGAATAGACAAAATTATCTCGTCTGGACATCGAAATGTTGTCAGATCAAACTGGAAGTTTGTGTCCTGAACACTTGGATACATGTTCTTGTCATAAATGTGGTTGTATGCTGGATAGTGACCCATCTGGAAAGAAATTAAAAACAAAACTTTAGTTCAAAATGAAATCGTAGTAAAAAATTATCATATCAAACTCTAATATTCTAACAGTTTATTGCATGTTTGATAGACATAGAATATAAAACTTTGCACATAGGTCATACGAATGTGAACAAATGGGATGATATGTAATTAATTTTCGAAAGTTGCATATATGACACATAAGAGATCTTATCGAAAATTTTCGAAGTGTTTGAACACGAGAATGCCACTGTTCACTCCGTTAGATTTTCGATCGAGGATTTATATTCTCTATTTAATTGCCTAAGTGCACATTTTACTGATTAAAGTCTCCGTTCAATTTTTCGATGGAGAAGTTTTGTTCACTAAGTTAGCTACAGTGATAAGGTCTTCGACAAATTTTTCTAAGTGTTGAATGTTACGCGTGGTACTATAGTCGAGAAATTTTATGATCGAGATAAATTTTTGTGTAAATTTACGATTTAGAAAATTGATTTCCGCGTAAATTTACGATCGAGAAATTTTTCGCGAGTGAATAAAATTTTCGTCGTGAATTTTGTCGAGCGAGAAAGTTTTTCTATTCTAAATACGTTTGTCGGTATGAAGTTTTGTCGATCAAGAAAATGGTCAACGAGAAACATAGTTAATCGCCGAGAAAATTTTCCATGCTGCGTATTTTACGATCGAGAACTTTAGCGTCGAAAAATTAATTTTATCGCCGCTAAACATTTTACTATCGAAATAAAATAAAATCGAAAATTCTATTTGCGATGATAAGTTTTACGCTCGTGATACATTGCGTCTGTTATTATCTATTCTGCTCTTTAATTTTTGCTCGTATAAAATTCTAGTTAGAATTAACATTTCTCGATGGTTAGTAATTTTTTCGTCAAAGTCTTCTATCTTATCAACTAACTCCATTTGAGCGATCGAAAACCTTTTACGATGCAAACAGTATCTCAATCAATTAGAAATTCGATTAAGCGTGTTTGCGATCGAGAAAGTTCTTCGACAGCTTCAAAACGTCAAAACTCAGTTAAGTCAAAACTTCAATTAAGCCTATTTTAAATTTTCGCTCCAGAAACTGGAATCGAAAATTACCTTTTCTATCCAGTTTTTCGATCGTAAGTTTCCTATATTTTTAATTTTATCAGATTGACCCCTATTTCAAATGATAACTACAAATTTGCTCCCCATATGAATTAAAATCACTGCAATTAATTCCCTGTAATTCAGAATAGTAGCCTCTGGCTCCTTTGACGAAATTCGGAAAGTCCGTATCACTTAGAGCAACACATCAAAATTATTAGAGTTAATTAACAAGTAATTTTAACTAGGCTCCCCCTGAATTTCTATATCAATGCCGTTAGCTCCAGATGTTGAAAGATCGATCGTGAAGTCCTCCTCAATGAAGTGCGTTGTAGCAAGGAAAATACGATCGAACAATTTCTGCAACTCTTAGAGAAAGAACATCAGAAATATTTGGAGCTCAAGGTATAATATTTTGTAAATGCTCCCCCTCAAATAATGCACCTAAATTGATTTATCATGCAAACACATAAACCAATCCAAGTAACAATCATTAAAAACACGCAATTAATCGATTTAACCTAGATGCATGGTCCCTATGCATGTAATCAAATTTTGCGCGAGCGTATGAGCAAAAGCAAATATTCGCATTTTAATCTATTCAGTACTAATGCAGGCTAATCGTGCATTCAGAATGTGCGAATTATGAGATGCAAAGGGATCGCATTTATACAATTCAGTGCAGATGCAAAATAAACTTGCATATCATAATGTGTTAGGTCCTACGATTAACAACTCTAAGATCCTAGGCTTTCAAAGTAATTCGATGATAATGATAATCAATAAGATTCGATCGAAAAACTCATTTGAAGAACGAGAGAGAGAATTCGATTAGAGTGAGAAAGTTACTGTTGTTTCTCTCTCTAGAAATTGAATTGCAAGCCTTTCGGATCAATCTTCGAAACTTTCTCTGTTCGGCTCAATTGATTTACATGTATTTATACCAAACAAACTTGGTAAATATCAAACTAGTCCTAATCTAAGGACTACTATACAAAACGCCCCAAATTAGAAGGACAACTAATAATATCAAGCACTATTAAATGTATACTCTACAATCTCCCCCTTTGTGCTTGATTGCGTTTCCGCGCCGTTTGTCCTCGTCGGGCGTCATACGATCTGCGCAAGCCCAGCGCATACTCGTAGTTCCTCAGCGTGATCCTCAGCTCCAGTCGCTCCTTGATATCTTCAAGCAGTTCCATTAGGAGCGGCTGTTCTCTCACAAACCTGTGGATCCTCAGCATAGTGTCTCTATTGATTTCTTCCAACCTTTGCTCGATATTCCTCCTGATGACCTTGAGCGTCCCATCACAAAACTTGTTGATTTCAGTCTTCAGCATCAACCTATTCTTCTTTGCTATTGGATTGTGGTAGGTGATGCCTAGGACTGAGCTGATATGCACGTGATTGTTGGGAAGCCCTTCGATCTCAGGTCCTTTGTTGAGCGGAGCGGTCATGTTGACCTTCATGTTGCTCTCCAGAGCCATCTGAAGGTCGTGTGCGGCATAGTACTTGACTTGGCGCATCATGAACCGGTAGAGTCCCTCGAGTCCTTTTTTCTTGATGAAGCCTTGAGGACCTTTGTACTTTTCCACATATAGCTGATATAAGTTGTAAACTTCTTCAGCAGGGATGTACGGTAGATCGCTCTCGCTTAGATCTTCTCGAGTTCTATCTATGCGCTCAATGGTGTAATGAGGTGTTGGAAGTCCTCCTTTGTCACAGTAGACGCTGAGTAGTTGGCTCATTGGGGAGAGACTCTTATAATGGCTCTTGGCTTGTGCCTTAGTCATCCCCAGCCTTATATTAGGTCCTAGTTTGGTCAGCATCCAGAGGTAGGTCATCCTCTTCTGCTGATCCCAATGAGAGATCTCTCTAAGCTCGAACTCGTTTCTGCTTCTTAACTCTGTCCGGAGACCTCCAAATGTTCTCACGAACTTCTTTTAGGAAGGGGATTTCTATTCGGATGTTCTCCCGTGGCGTGTCGATCCGAACGGTCCCTGGCGTTAGCCTTGTAGAGCGAACCGCCCGTTGAGCGATTAACTATGGTAGCCTTGGGATATCTTGCTCGTTGTCTTCACCTTCCTGAAGCTCGTCGTCTTCTATGATTAGAAGGTCTATAGATGCTTGTTGTAGAAAGCCCCGAACGTCGTGAAGCCGTCGTCTTTGATGCTCCTCGGGCATGGAATGGGTCATCCACTGTCCTTCGAATATATACTTGTCTAGGACCTCGTGCGGATTGACGCCATGTCCAGAGGGTCCTGGTTGGTCTGGAGCGACGGAGGGAGTGGCTTGGGTAGCTGCTAGAGCTACAAGCATCGCAGCACTTGCTTCTTCTTCCGGAAGTAAGGGGCTTGAGTAGATCGGTGGTGTGGGGGGAGGCGTCTTGAGATGAAAGGTTGGTGGGTCGATGTGGGCGGTGCGGTGCGTGGTGTGGGTTTGGGTTTGGGTGATTTGTGTTTGGGTTTTGGTGGGTAGTTTGGGTTTCACCAGCTCCAGCGTTTGTCTGCGTAGCGCCCGAGCCTTGTCCTTGGCCACTTGTTGATGTCCTTGGCCTCTTCTCCCCCTCATGATGGTCCTGATCGTCAGGATCGTCATGTCTGTGCAGGGAGTGGGAGCTTTGGCCTCGGCATGATTGCGTAGGTGGATCAGGATGGTCTACCAGTCGCCTATAGAGGACTCCTCCTAAGGCGACCGTATGGTAAGACCGATGAGGCGGGCCAGAAGGATGTCGTGGAGGTCGGTGATTGGGATAGTGTAAGGGTTGATTAGGATGGAAGAGTGTTGTAGAGGGTCGGTGGGTGTGGGTTGTGGAGGTGTGAGGTTGGGTTGTGACGAGGTGCCTTCAGAGACAGGTGCTTTCCCGGTATCTCATCGGGATGTCTCAATTGCTTGGAGTACTCTCTCCGTGATTTTGTCTTCCATAGACTGTACAGCGGCAGAGAGAGCGGCCTGGAACTGCTCGTTCGTTACAAAGGGTGCAGACGCCTCCTGAGATGGACCAGGACGACTGATGTCGCCTGTTATCAACCCTTGAGTAGACACCGACTCTTCAGGTTGGCTCACAGTCACTTGAGGTTGTGACTGTATGAGACTTCCACCCAATCCTTGAGTCGAATCTTGAAGATTCGGCTCTATGGGCGTTGTGGCAGGCTCGGGTTGCGCCTGCGGTCCAGACACCACGAGAGTAGGTTGCAGCTCAAGATTGAGCGAAGAAGTGCCAGCAACACTTATAGATGTGATCAGCGTAGTATCTGGTGCGTTGGTGACGGCTGGGAAGAGGGACTCCAGTTGAATGCTAAGTCTCCTTGGAGTCCTCCTTATCAGGCTTATTTCCTTGTCCGACTCCGTGTCAGACGGGGGTGGCCGTGTGAGGAGTGAGGTCACGATGGACGTCCTCCAGGGCCTGATCCGTCACCGATGGAAGAGAGCTTTGCCCCATTTCTACTTCGGGCTGTGCTACTGATGGAAGAACCTCCTCAAAGGTTTCTTCGAGCACACCAACAGTAACGGGCACTTCCACTTGATATTCATGTGCAGGAGCCTCAAGCGCCATCTCAGTAGCCACGACGTCTATCAATATATCATCTACGTCGGGCATTGGCTCTTCGACCAATGGAGACTCCTGTTGAAGCTCCTGAGCGACAACATCTATCATCGCGTCGTCAGGGCTTTGGTGATGTTGCAGTTGGGGAGGGCTCATATGTACATCTGCCGGGGGCCCTCTAATCATTTCCTCGGTTAGATCGTGTTCCCGACAGAATCTCTGATACTCAGCTCCCGCGGGGTCGGCGAGCCTAAGTAGGTGGAGCGGAATTGGCATCGACGCTTGGTCCAAGTCCGTCAGTCGTGGATTAATGAAGAATTTTAGCCTTGGCGGCTGGTAGTTTCATCCGGGAGGCAATTGAGGAATATTCTACGCGTGTAACTCAATGAACTCCCTGATGATCACGTTGAACCATCGAGCATAGGGCACATTCTTCGATCTTCGATTCTCCTTCAGCCGAATCTGTTCAGCCAGATCATTTCAGATTAGCTGCACGAAATCGTAATCTCCTTCGAGCATATTGCCGTTGCCCTTGTCGAAGCCAGCATGCTTGGGTGATAGACACTTGTTCACGATCCCGAACAGTGTCTTCCAGGGATGAGTGATACCGTTGCTCTGAACCTGAGCTAATTTGGTGAGCTGCGGTTGATATCCCATTTGCATGAAGTCGTGGACCATTTCTGCGTCCGACGGGAGCGGGTCGTAGTTGTCGCTGTGTGGCAAGTCCAGTATCATCCCGAACTGGCTCTTGCTCATGTGAATATGCCGCGTCCCGATTCTTATTGTGAAGGAGAATGCCCCATTCGCTTCAGCTCCTTGTATACATCCCCAGAATTGATGGAGATAGACCATCGGCACTGAGGCGGTGACCGTCAATGCGTGCTAGATGGGGTGGCCTCGCAGGATAGATACGATGATCTCGTCCGGGCACCGAAATGTGCTTAGATCGAGCTGGAAGTTCGTATCCTGGACCTTCAAATATAGATTGTGATCGTATATGTGATTGGATCGAGGGTAGCGATCCAACTGAAAGGAAATAAAGAGATATAAAAGTTCATTATTTCATAATATTTTATCATAGTCGAAAATGGATATAATTTCATCAGACTATAATTTTGTATCAAATCATGACATGTTTGATGAATATTGTATTGAAATCATATGATTTGTACATAGGATACTTGATTTTGAAAAAAATGTAATGGCATGATTGTAATTTTAAATTAAACACTTAACGCATGAAAAATAGTTCGAAAATTTTCTAAGTGTTTAATCGCGGGTAAAGTCACTGTACATGCCGAGAAATTTTTCGCTCGATAAAACTGGTTTTCAAATTGATTTCCTATGCATTGATTTCAATTGTAATGTCTCCGTTTAATTTTTCTATCGAGAAAATTTTATTCGCTAAGTGTTGAAGTTGAAATCGAGACTGTAGTCGATCAATTTTACGATCGAGAAAAATTCCGTGTAAATTTACGATCGAGAAATTATTTCTCAGGTAAATTTACCGTCGAGATATTTTCTTCGATTGAATAAAATTTTCGATTTGAAATTTGTCGAGCGGTATGTGATTTTCGATTGTAAGAAAAATTTTCGCTGCGATATATTTCTATCGAGAAATTAGTCAACGAAAGACTAAGTCAATCGTAGAGAAATTTTTCGATCAATTAAGTCCTAAGCGGCGAATTTTACGATCGAAAAATTAAGCGTTGAGAAATTAATTTTTCGCTGCTAAATTTTTGCGACCTAATTGTAATTAAATCGAAAATTCTATTTTGCGATAGTAAGTTTTACGCTAGATAAAATTTTCATCCAAATTGTTTATTCAGTGCTTATGTTTTTCGCTCACAAAAATCCTAATTAGATTTCTCGATGGTAAATAATTTTTCGGACAAAATCTTCTATCTTCGCGACTAAATCAGAATTTTATCGATCGAAAAACCAATTCGATGCAAACAGTATCTCAATTAAATCGGAATTCAATTAAGACTGTTTGCGATCGACAAAGTTCTTCGGTGGCTTCAAACATTCAAAAGGCCAGTTTCATCCAGACTTAAATTTCAGTCGAAGATTCGGATTTTCCGATGATTCATTCTACCAGATTCATAGAGAATATCGAAACTATCTTAAGTGCAGGCATTAAACTCAGATAAAGCTCAAAATCAAGCCTCAAACACTATAAAATAGTTACGGTTTTTCTCAGTTTTGAAGAACAGTCGAAAATCTAAGTTTAAACATGCGAAAAACTTCAAAATGCAGATGCTAATGAAGGTAAATCACACGCAAATGTCAAAAGAATCTCATTTCTACATTAAACAGACAGTTGGGTGTTGAAAATCGAAAGATTTTTGAGAAATTTAAGCTGTCTGTGAAAGTTTTTCGCGAGAGAGATTTTTTACGATTAGGGTTGCGTGGGAAAAAGTTTTTCGACTGACAAGAAAGTGAACTTTTATTAATTCGCTGCAGATCAATGTTGGGTTTTGCGATTTGACGTTTTGCGATTAAATGGATCAGGCCCATTACTATTTGCGCTCGAGAATTGTTTGATTCGAAAATTGCTTCTCAATTCAAATTTCTCGATCGCAAATTATCGCGGCCAATCAAAATCGTTTCCAACACTGTTTACGATCGAGAAACTTATGATCGTGAATTAAGTCTTCTATCTAGTTTCTCGATAGTAAGTACTTCTAAATTTTCAGATTAACACCTATTTCGAGTAAAATCACATTGTAAGGCTCCCCCTTAGAAGTAAAATAAATGCAATTAACTCCCTGTATTTTCCGTGTAGTAACATCTAGCTCCCTTGGCAGAAATTAAAAAGTCTGTACCACTTAGAAAGAGGACGTTAGAAATAATGGAGTTAATCAACAATTATTTTAGGCATGAAATATTTGGTCTTGTGACTAGCCCCTTTCCTTGTAGTGTCGACGTCTTGTTCCGTAATTTTGTTTGAAGGAATCTGAAACGCTTAGAGAAAAACGTCAAGAATATTTGGAGCTAATGCACGAATTTTATATTTGCTCCCCCTCAAATAATGCAAAAATTGACTAAATATGCAAGCATATGAAATCACTTCAATTCACGAGCATAGAACACACAATTTTGCCTAGTAAGCACATATACATGGTCCCCGAAAACATGTACTAGAGGTATTGTGTGAGGGTAAGAGCAATGGAAAAAAAATTTATCGCATTTAAACAATTCAGTACCAATGCAATTGAAAATTACATTTAGAATGTGCGAGAATAAAATAAGTTCGCATTTAGTCAATTCAACGCATATGAAATATAACATTTCATGTCAAAATGTGCGAAATTTTTCCTTTCAAGAGATTTTTTTTCCTATTACTATTATTATAGTATGGGGTCAGATTATTTTACTTTGATCAATCGTCACACCTAAAATTTTACGAGACATTTGAAAGAAGAAAATGCCGTCAAGTCATTTCGTCAAACTAAAGTCCTAAGTTCATAGACTGGTCCATTTCGACAACTCTCACTAGGTTCGCTCTAGCACTCAATTATTTTAACTTGGGATTTTTATATTTATATCACTCAAGTCAACACAAGCAATTTTAGATCAATTTACCTGTGATCGAGGCATTTTTAATCATTTCACCTAAGCGAGAGACCGTCGATTGGAACCAAAGGGTTGTAAGGATTTTAGTTTGGCTAGGACTTAGAAGGGAAGGAATTTAGAGGAAAGTGAGCTTATCTCTTCGTCATCTTCCATTTCTATGTCCGTCTCCTTTTGTTTTTATGCCGCCTTCTTGTTGGTTCTCGGGCCGATATCGTGCTCCTCTTCTCTTAATCCCTAGAGAGGTTTCAGAGATTATCCTTTTGGAAAAGTTAACGGTTATGGAGTTCGTACCCAAGGCTGCGGTCCTCTTCTCATTTCCCGATATAAGACCGGATTATCGTTGGAGAAGTTCACTTAGTGGTGCTCCTCTTTCCAGCCGTTCTGACAAGCATACGAGAGTATCGTTGGAGAAGTTCACAGCAGGATCCATGCCACCTTCTAAGAGATAGTCGGAAGGCAGGTTCCTTTGGTCTGATTTTTGCACGTTGATCAATGCCTTCTTTCGTCATCATCCTCTCTCCCCCTTTTTTTTATTATTTTATCCCCCTCCTTTTCTCATTTGAACAACCATCCAAAGAGTATAGAAGGCGGTTGAAAGCTGGGAATGGGATTCAAAGGAAGAAAAGGACGTCGGAGAAGGCTCAAAGTGGATGACTAAAGGCTAATTTGAGGGAAAAGTTTTTTAAGGCCGATTGAGGAATAACCTAAGCGCCCTTATCATTTTCCTAACGATCTGAGGCAAGGTGAGTATGAAGCCAAGTATCACTTGTTAAGACAACCAATTGATGTGTGACTCACTCGAGAAATAGATCCAAGGAAAGAAATGAACAAGGCTTGAGACCTCACGTATGTATAGTGGATTTGTGTCTAGTGGAGCAACCTAATGACCTTTAGACACAAGAATGCGACTTAGACTGACAAAATTAAGCAATTAAATTGATCGCAAGTCGGGGTAAAATTCTAAGTGACTTTAGATCAAAGCATCCTAAATAATTTCTTCATCCCCTATATTATAGGTATATGTATATTATTTTTATATGTATTAAAATTTTTATTTATTAATTAAATTCACGCAAGATAAGGCATATAAGCAAAGAACACATAGCATAGAGCATTTTGTAGCACAGAAGATCAGGTAAAGCACGTATTACGGAAGATTCAACATGCCTAATTTTCCGACAAGGAATTGAAATCATTTTCATCCAATGCCTTGGTGAAAATGTCAGCTAGTTGGAACTCCGTGTTCACGAAATACATATCTATGGTGCCTTTTTCTACATGATCTTTGATAAAGTGATACTAATGTCTATGTGTTTTGTGCATGAGTGATGAACAGGATTGCAAGTAATAGCGATGGCACTTTGACTATCACTATATATGGGTATATTATTTAAATTTTACCCATAGCCGCGAAGCTGAGTCCGCATCCACAGCATCTGGGAGCAACAACTGGCGGCTGCCACGTATTCCGCTTCGGCCGTCGAAGTTGACACACAGTTCTGCTTTTTGGATGACCAGCAGACCAGCTTTTCGCCTAGAAATTGAGCGCCACCGGACGTGCTTTTCCTGTCCATTCGGCAACCTGCATAATCAGCGTCAGTATAGCCGATAGATTGAAGTTCGTACCTTTTGGATACCATAGTCCGAGGGTAGAAGTGCCCTTAAGGTAACGGAGAATCCTTTTTACCGCGAGCATATGGGATTCTTTGGGATTGGCTTGAAAACGGGCACATAAGCAAGCGGCAAACATGATGTCTGGCCGGCTCGAGTGAGGTAGAGAAGAGATCCAATGATACTGCGATATAGTGTGACGTCGACCGACTTTCCAGCGGGATCGGCATCCAACTTTCAGCTTGGTGACATAGGAGTGCTAAGAGGCTTGCTTTGATCTTGATGGAATTTCTTCAGAATATCCTTGATGTATTTTGTCTGACTGATGAAAATCCCATCTCCGAGTTGCCTGACTTGTAGTCCTAAGAATAACTGCATCTCTCCTATGTGACTCTTCTCGAACTTATTTTTCATAAGATCTCCAAACTTCGTGCAAAGCCGTGGATTTGTTGATCCGAAGATGATATCGTCGACGTATACTTGAACGACCATCAGATCTTTGTCTTGCCATTTGATAAAGAGGGTTGTGTCTATCGTTCCTCGTATGAATCCAGACTTCACGAGGAAATCACTCAAGACATCGTACCAAGCACATGGGGCTTGTTTTAGTCCATAGAGAGCTTTGTTCAATCGATAGACGTGATCGGAATTTTCTTGATCAACGAAGCCTTCCGGCTGAGCGACGTAGACTTAACACGCCGTTGAGAAAGGCGGTCTTAACATCCATCTGATAGACTTTGAAGTCTTTGTGAGCCGCATAAGCCAGGAGAAGGCGGATAGCTTCGATTAGGGCAACAGGAGCATATGTCTCGTCGTAGTCGATGCCTTCCTGTTGATTGTAGCCCTTCGCAACTAGCCTTGCTTTGTTCCGGATCACTTCACCATCTTCATTCTTCTTATTTTTGAATACCCATTTGGTTCCGATTATTGTTTTCCCATGTGGACGGGTACTAAGGTCCACACTTGAAGACGTTCGAATTGATGAATTTCTTCTTGCATCGCAATTATCCAATCCGGGTCTCGTAGTGCGTCTGCTACTTTAGTAGGCCCATTTTGGCTTAAGAAGCAGCTGAAAAGATTGAGCTGACGACGTGTCCTTACTCCGCTCGAAAGATCGCAAATTATCTGATTAACCGGATGGGAACTAGTCCACTTGTGCCCATGCGGCAGGGCTGAGGAAGATACGTCAGCCAGTTGTGGTTCTAGATTTCCAATTATCTTCGATTGTTCAATTGTTTGAGGAAGTTCCACTTCTACACTTGGAACGATCGTCTCTGATGATTCTTCCTCAGTAACCATTGTAGGTTCTTCGTTATTCTGTGGCAAATCTGAATCGGGTGAGGTAGGGACGTGAGAAGTACTAGGTACATCGGTCTCGTTAGGTGGAGAATCCACTATAGGTGTAGCAGTGTGTGACCGATATACGGGCTCGAAGGGAGAGTCCAGATCGTCTAATGCGAGTCTTAATGCTTCTTCTGACGTTGATTTCAAAGTTGTTGCCATCTTCTGTTGGTTTTGTGCCAACACACCAGTGAAAACAGGTTCTCAACTGTTGTATTCAGAAGCTATCTGGTTGGATACGGGTCCTGAACTGAGGTTTGCAGGAGCCATCGGGTTAAGCACGGGACCTGGACTGACTTGACCAGAAGCCATGTCCGCCACTTCGTGGAAAGTGACGTTGTAGCTTTCTTTGATTGTGTGGTTGGACTTGATATATACTCGGTATGCTTTAGGGTCGAACTTGGCACGTTGCTCCCAGTCGTTCGCCACAAAGCACTTGCACCCAAAGACTTTAAAGAAAGAGATATTGGGTACTCTATTATTCACAATCTCGTACGGAGTCTCGCTAAACCTTTTGTGAACCACCGTCCTGTTTTGAGTAAAACAAGCGGTATTAACTGCTTCAGCCCATAGAAAGTGTGGAAGTCCGGAATGAATTAGCATTGTTCGAGCTGCTTCCACTATGGTTCGATTTTTCCTTTCAACGACCCCATTTTGTTGAGGTGTTTTTGCGGCTGAGAATTGTTGACTTATCCCAAGTTTCTGATAAAAGTAACTGAGACGTCTGTTCTTGAACTCAGTGTCATTGTCTGTTTGAATGACTTGGATGGTCTGCTGCAGCAAGTTCTGGGTGGTGTTCACAAAATTAATGATCAAGTCACCCGTCTCATCTTTGGTTCGGAGGAACTTTGTCCAAGTGTAGCGAGAATAGTCATCGACGATCACTAGCACGTACTTTCTTCCATTTATGCTCTGAGTCTGCATCGGCCCACAGAGATCCATGTGGATTAGTTCCAGTGGTCGAGATGTAGACGCAAGTTGCTTGACGTGATGGGATGCTCGCTTCATTTTTCCTAATTGGCATGCCGAACACTGATGCTCCCTTGTAGTAGTATAGTTGGCAGACCATGAACCAATTTTTTCGTAGAAAGACATTGGAGAGCTTTCATATTCAGATGAGACAGTCGTTAATGCCATAAGCTGTTCCTCTGTAAATCAATCTGAGATATGAGGCATACAGCTTTCGAGGGCCGTACGGACGTCAGGTTGATCGTGTAAAGGTTTGATTTTCGAAGTCCATAGAGGAGTTCTGTGTCCTGACTCTCCAGAATTTTGCACCGGTCAGCATGAAAGACCACCTGGAACCCTTTGTCCCAGAACTGGCCTATGCTGAACAAGTTATGGCGGAGGCCTTCGACGTATGAGACATCTTTTATAATTAGATTGTTCAGAATGATATCCCCAAGTCCTAGAATCGGGGCTGAATCGTTGTTCCCAAAACTGACTTTGCCGTTTGGCTGGTCTTTGCAGTTGCTCAGCAGTTCTTGATTTCCCGTCATGTGTGTGGAGCAACCCGAGTCAAGGTACCATACATGATGGATCTGCAAAAACAAATTAGAGAGCTTTAGGTACCCATTTAAATGGGTCCTCTCTGATTAGCAGAATTTTTTGGTTCTGATATAGTTCCTAAATTATTACTTGAGGGAGTTTTGTTAACTCGAGCCACTTTCGGAGAAGTGGGTTTGGGTTTGACCTCTTTAGGTGATGTTAGGAATATTTTAGAAGTGTCCAAAATATTAATTCTAAGTCTTGTAATTTCTTTTCTATGTATTTTATAGATGTTTTATTTATGTAATTGGGTTGTATTTGTAATGGGCTTGTTAGGGGCCCAATGGGCTTAAATACCTCACAAGGTATTTAAGCTTAAACCCTAACTTCATTAATGCAAGTTTCCATTTTGCTAAAATCTCACGTACTCAACACTAAACCTCAAAAGCAAACTATTCACATATTACGAAGGTTTAATCTGTTGAAGTGTTCTTGGATAATCTGGATTTACAAGTGGTATCAGAGCCAAGCGTGTAGGTGAGGAAACTTCATTTCAAGCTTTTAGGGATTAAGCAGTTTGAACTCTTGCGTGGTTGATATTCTCTGTTTCAAAGCTTAAACTCTCGTTTATTAGCCATTCTCGGAGATACTCTGTTTGTTAAGGCAAGCTTGTATTGCTATCAATTCTGAGTCATCAAAGTGGTCTCCGTGGAGGTTGTTTCAGTTTTGTTGGATTTCTGTCTAAAACATTTGAAGAACAGTCCTGTTCTTCAGTGTGTTCTTGAGCTTACGAACGGAACTATTTTTGGGAACTTGGATTGCGAACTCAAGGATTTCTGTTGTTTCACGGCTCATTCATCTCACAAGGCTACTTTGCGATTCCAAATTACCACACTTGGTTTGCTGTTTTCAAGTTTGCGCATCGACACTTCGCAAAGCTCTACTTTGCGAGTTCGAGGTCACCAAGCCGTCAGATTCTCGAAGATCAACGTCTCAGGATTTTCTTCACTTTGCGTTCTCCGGTTCACTTTGCGAATTGGAAACCCTTTGTGACCTCTTGACTCTTTGCGAACTCACAACTGCTTTGCGAACCCAGGACAGTTTGCGATCTCATTTTATCATTGTGCGAACTTTGCTCACTTTGCGAACTCCAGCTTATTTTGCGAATTCAAAGCACTTTGCGAACTCAAGTTTACTTCGCGGATTCAGGACAAGTTGCGAACTCAAATAGCACTTTGCGAACTCTGCACACTTTGCGAATTAAGCTAGTTTGCGAATCTTCTCATTAACCCGTGAAGCGATAACTTTGCGAACTCACGATCAATTCGCAAAGCGATAACTTTGCGAACTCACTCTCTCAATTCGCAAACGTGCAAAATACCTTAATTCGCAAACACTTTGTCCTATCCACTCTTGCGATACATACCCATATATTTCAAAATCAATTCCAAATTTGATTTTGACCAAAATTCTCAATTCAATTTCAATTTTTCCTCACATTACACGTTAACGATCATATCCAAAACACTAGCAATGGACTCTTTCAGCATGGGAAATGATGTTAGACCTCCCATCATCCGACATGGAGAATACGCAGTTTGGAAGAGAAGATTCATCAACTTCATAGAAAGTAAGGACAATTCCGAGAACCTGTTGGAATCTATTTACAATGGACCCACACAGTACTGGACTATAATCCCCGCCACTACTGACACCACTCCTGCAAGAGAGGAACAGAGGATCTTGAAAACTGCTGACCAATGCAGTGATGAAGAAAAACTGCGACTAAAGGCAGACAAAGTGGCAAAATCATACATGATGCAGGCCATTCCCAATGACATTTTGATGCAACTCGAATGTGGTGATAGCGCAAAAGAAATGTGGGATGCTCTTCGAATCATGATGCAGGGGACAGAAGTCAATACAATGGCAAGAATGGCGAACACACTCATCTCTTATGACCGCTTTCATGCTAACAAAGGGGAAACTCTCCAAGAAACCTTCCATCGATTTCTTGTCCTTCTAAACGAGCTAAAGATGAATGGAGTCACAAAAAACGTAATGGAGATCAATATCAAATTCTTAGGATCACTTCATTCAGAATGGGAGGCTACTGCAATTATGATAAGACAAATGAACGACCTAACCAAAGTTAGCATTCATACACTATTCGACTACCTCAATCAACATTCCAATCATGTGGAGAAACGAAGGGAGGAAATCAAATCATTAGGAAGCGACTCACTTGCTCTTATGACTGAACGATCATCAAGAAAACCAACCAAGGACAAAGAAATTTTGCAGTCATCACAAGTTAAGGAAGGAGGAGACTCTGATTCTGATGACGAATCCAAGGATCTTTCAAAAAATGGAGACCAGGAGATTACTCTCAAGGATCTTGCTAAGCAACTCGCTCTGGTCTCAAATTTTGTGCAGAAGAAATTTTATAAGAAGACTGGATCCGCCTCAAATCGTCAAAGGACCTCCTCCAACTCTAGAGGAAAGACTCAGGATGAGGAAAACAACTCTGAAACTCCTCATCAAGGCGGAAAATGCTTCAACTGCGGAAAGATTGGACACTTTGCTAGCGAGTGCAGAATGCCCAAGAAAAAGGATGTTAACTATTACCGTCGAAAAGTATTGGCCGAACAAAAGGAGAAGGGACTGGTCTTAATGGCAGAAGAGGACCATTGGCTTGAAGATACCTCAGACAGCGAGAATGAGAACACGGCACTGATGGCCAATGTGGATGACGAAGAAGATGGAGCTGGAGCTGAAGAAGGCGAATCAGACAGGGAAACCTCTAACAATTCAGAAATGGTGGAGGTAAGTGAAAAATCAAGGAACTAGAAGCTAATTTAGAGAAAAATTTAGTAGTATTAGATAAGTTTAGATATGATTATGCCTGTGAGAAGAATCGCGTAATTGTAGCAAATGAAAAAATTGCTAAGCTGGAAATTCAAGTGAAAAAAGGCGAAGCTAAAGCCAAGGATTTAGAAAAGGAAATGAAATCTCATAGAGATCAGGCAATGGATGCTACAATTAAATATGACTTACTAAGTAAAGAACGGGAAAAACTATACTCCAAAATAAAAAAATTGGAGGATCTTTTAACCCGACGAGATCAATCGGAACAAACAATCTTTTTAAACAAACCAGCTAACATTGATTTTTACAATCCTTATAAGGGACTAGGTTTTGAAAACCCAGGTAAGTTAAAAGAAGGCATATCAAATTCACCATATCTATACGATCTCAAATTTATGCAGACAGGTTGCCTTGCGAATCTAATGTCTTTTGTCAGTGAAAATGAGACAACAACACACAGTGAAACTCAATTATCTTTTAACTACACAGAATTAAATGATAGTTATAAAGAAAGAAGTTGTCCAGCAATAACTGAATTTGAGACTGATATTTTTCATCTAAATGAAGGAGAAACCTCAGGTACTTCGGAAAGTAAGACACCGATGATTACATATGCAACTGGATATATGCCTGATTGCATAAAGAAAATCAGTGATCTTCATTCCACTCTCGAAAGCGAGAGAAAATCATTTGATGAAGAAAGAAAAAAACTTCTTCATGAAATATCTTCACTTAAAGAAAAAATAAGATTACACACTATTTCATACACCTTACTTTCAAATGACAAAATCTCCTGCACTAATTCATTAAAATTTTCAGGACCGACAAAAGAGCCATTGAAAGGTCAAGTATGGGTTAAAAAGGAAGATATCTTGAAGGAGAATCGCGATCTTAATGTACCTTTTGTCATTGAGTATTTTCCTTCCAAAACCTTTGTACCATCTTTATTTAGTCATGTATCGAAAAAATCATCTTCTTCAACAAAAACAAAGTTTTCCGTGCGTGATCATGTCACCAAACAAACTCACATGACAATTCCTAAAAACAAAACTACAACGTCAAAACAAGAATCAAAATCAAAAGCTATCAAAGAACCTGTCAAACTTACAAAAACCAAAAAACTCGAGTCTAAACCTAAGACAAAAAGACCCTCACTAGAGCACAAATGGATTCCAAAGCTTCAAACTGCAGGAACACATATTCCTATCCTAGAAATAGGTAGTGACTCTGTGTCATCCCTTAACAAAGGAAAATCCAGGAAGTCTAAACGGACTAATAAAATTGACAGAGGTGGACCCATATTTCAATGGGTACCTAAAACCTCTAGTTTTATATTGCAGGCCCTTCATGTGTGGTACTTAGATTCTGGTTGCTCCACACACATGACTGGGACAAAGGAACTGTTGAGCAACTACATTGATAGACCTGGAGGACTGGTACGCTTTGGTAATAGCAATGGAGCCAGAATCCTTGGTCATGGCGATCTCATATGCAATCGACTTACAATCAAACAAGTCTCGTATGTTGAAGGACTGACACACAACCTCTTATCAATAGGACAGTTCAGTGATTTTGGACTCCAAGTTGTGTTTCTAAAGAAAACTTGCAAAATTCTCAATGCCAATGGTGAAGAACTCCTAACTGGAACTCGCAAGACAAATCTTTACACCATTGATATCAGAACTGTCAAACCAAAGACTGATATCTGCCTAATCTCCAAAGCAACTTCAACTCAAAATGACTTATGGCACCAGCGGTTATCTCATCTTAACTTCAAAACCCTCAACAAGCTATCAACCAACAAATTGGCTATTGGACTACCACCATTGAAGTATCAAAAAGAGCATATATGCTCTGCTTGTGAGAAGGGAAAAATGAAGAAAGCCTCACACCCTACAAAACACACAGCATCCACTCAACATCCTCTAGAGCTTTTACACATGGATCTGTGTGGCCCAATGCGAACTGAGAGCATAAGTGGAAAGCGATATATGCTGGTTATCGTCGACGACTATTCCCGATACACTTGGGTACGCTTTTTACGGACTAAATCAGAGACAGTCGATCATATTCCAAACCTAATCAGAACAACACAGAACCTACTCCAGAGTTGTGTTAAAATAGTTAGATCAGACAATGGAACAGAATTCAAGAATCAACAGCTCAGCGACTTCTACGAATCCATAGGGATTACCCAACAGTTTTCTGCTGTCTACACACCTCAACAAAATGGGGTTGTTGAAAGGCGAAATCGAACGCTCGTAGAGGCTGCTCGAACAATGATCATTCAATCATCACTACCTCATTTTCTTTGGGCTGAAGCAATGAATACTGCTTGCTATACGCAGAATCGCACAAGCATTCATCTAAGATTCGGAAAGACGCCATATGAACTTATAAATGGCAGACTGCCCAACATTGCTCATTTTCGAATTTTTGGATGCAAGTGCTTCGTAAGAGGGACGTATAGGGGACTTAGCCATCAGATTATGCTCTGGGAAGTCACGGCCAAGAAAGGAATGAATAGAGATCAATACAGGAAGTACATGAGAGATCAATCGGCCATCTGCGATATTGTGGACGTCGAATGGGCGGTAGGAAGATATGTAGGCCCTGTCTTTGTTATTGATCGATATGACAGGAAAATTGTAAGATATTCAGAAGCAGATCTTCCCTATCTTCCACTGGGCGAACTCAACAAGCTTTACAATATTTATCGCAATAAGTTTCCCCTTGACACTCACACAAGACGAGATGGTTATAGAGCTATCAAGGAGTGCATGCTGAGGCAGGTCAAGTATTTCGCTGCTCATGACTTCCAAATGGCCTTGGAAAGCAATATGAGCAAGGTCAACCTGACGCGTCCAGACAACAGATACAAGGATCTCGAAAAGTTTGAAGAGGGATTTATCTTCCTTGAACCACAACCAGGGGTCACCTACATACAAGCACAGAAGAAAGTGAAGCAGGTGCTACTTCTGTCAGAGATCTCCAAATTCTCAGATGGAACATTGAAGATTATCCTCAACCAACTTCGGGCTAAGAAGAAGACAGTTTCCGAAGAGGACAAACTAGAAGGAACAGAACTGGAAGAGAAAGATATCCTACGGAAACTCATCGAGAAGATAAGATATCGGATCGTTCTTCGGAACGACATCAGACAGTTCGAGACTGCCCTTGGATTCAGGAAGACCTACTTGGCTCATAGAGAACCTCCACCTCCACCCGCTCGAAGAAAAAGAAATGAAGACTTAGTTTATTTGCTCGATTGTAATTTGGACACTTAGGGGGAGAATGTTAGGAATATTTTAGAAGTGTCCAAAATATTAATTCTAAGTCTTGTAATTTCTTTTCTATGTATTTTATAGATGTTTTATTTATGTAATTGGGTTGTATTTGTAATGGGCTTGTTAGGGGCCCAATGGGCTTAAATACCTCACAAGGTATTTAAGCTTAAACCCTAACTTCATTAATGCAAGTTTCCATTTTGCTAAAATCTCACGTACTCAACACTAAACCTCAAAAGCAAACTATTCACATATTACGAAGGTTTAATCTGTTGAAGTGTTCTTGGATAATCTGGATTTACAGGTGACTTGGCCTTTACGACTTTTGTCATCCTAGGCGGAGATTTAGGAACCCATTTGGGTTGAACCTTGCAGGGAAGGTTAATTCCAGCACGTACAAATGCTTTGCTAGGTTTGATTGAGGAAAAGATCTTTTCTTTATGTAATCTCCTAAGGTGCTTGGGGGATTTAATCTCTACGGGATACCTTAGGTGAGTACAAGCATGTACAGCGCCATAAGCTCTTTACGGCTGGATCTTGTTTCCTACGAGTCTTCCTAGTGGCATTTGTTTCATAATCATTAATTTTTTTGACGTAGAGCCTATTTCGAAGTTGTTACTTCTAAAGGTGATCGGCTGAAGTGAACAAGTAGAAGCAACTATCTTAAACGTGGAAATAGCTCTTTTATTTTTACGAGTGTCTTTTATTGTAACAGAAGGAATAACATGCTCAGAAATAGTTAAATCTAGTGGCTCCTTCTTTATCCTAGTGCTAGACACTCTCGCATTTTTTTTTGTGCTGACGCTATGCTCCCTGTAGACGTAGGTAAAGGAAAATTAGTCATAGCACTTTGAACAGAATTATTTTTACAATTGTTATCTTTCAAAGGCGATTTTTGCAATTTTCACGCTTTTTGTAATAGCGTGAGAGGTAGTTTGGGAGGACGAGGAAGCCTTGAGATTTTCCATCTCCTTAAAGAATTTTTTCTTTTCAGCTTCGAAATTCTCTCGTTCTCTATCTAACTTTGCCTGTGACTCCTCTATCTGTTTTATGATAGGGGTTTGTAGAGTGAATTTTTATAATTAACGGCTTAAACTTCCTCGTGGTGTGTTTGAGAGTCAGGAGGTAGAACTTGAACTAAATTGCAGACAGGTGTTAGAGTTTCTTTCTTATTTTTGTCCCTTTCATTTAGTTCTTTGTAGTCAAAGGGGATTTCTGGACCATGTGGGCCTTGTCTAATGCTTGAATCGAAAGTATTTTCCCACGACGATTCAGTAAAATTTCTAAGAGAGGTTAGTCCTAATCCCATGTGTTTAACATCGTATATTTCTTTCTTTTGTAAAACACGCGGGTTAGTGAAACCTAAGCCATCCTTTGGATTATAGAAATCTACATCCTTTGCCTGATTTAGAAATACTGTTTGCTCGGATTGTCCCCTACGCGTAACTATATCGTCTAATTTCTTTACTTTGGCATATAGTTTCTTGTGTTCCTCACATAGGAGAGCATAATTATTTTCCACCGTTAGTTTAGCGGCTTGACAGGCGTCTAAATCCTTACTAAGCTCGCTAATCTTAGCATTTGATGTTTCTAATTGAGCTTCTAAGTCAGTGATCTTAGAGGTAGCTTCGGTTATCCTACAATTTAAAATGGATTTCTCGTTGAGATTTATAACCAAGCAATTGTAGTTACTTGCTAACCTATCTTCTAGTTCCTTAATCTTTTCGCTATGTTGTCCTAGTTGAGGTTGACTAGTCTCTCTAGAATGTAGGCTCTTAATAAGTTCATCTATTTTTGCACTAGAGCTCCTAAGTTCTAATTCGAGACTATTTATCTTCTCCAGTGATCTCGCAAGTTTATCCTTTACTTCCTTAATACTTTTCTGCTCACGTTTCATGTTAGCATATTGTTTTTTATATGAATCTAACATGGTCAATAATGTGGAAGAAGAGACTACCTGTTGTGACAAGGTGGATGCGTTGTCGTCGTCCGTATTGGGTGATTCCTCTTTAGGTGACTTGGCCTATTTGGGTTTTGTCGTCCTAGGCGGAGATTTAGGAACCCATTTGGGTTGAACCTTGCAGGGAAGGTTAATTTCAGCATGCACAAATGCTTTGGTAGGCTTGACTGAGGAAAATATCTTTTCTTTTGATAACCTCCTAAGGTGCTTGGGGATTTAATCTCTACGGGATACCTTAGGTGAGTACAAGCATGTACAGCGCCATAAGCTCTTTATGGCTGGATCTTGTTTCCTACGAGTCTTCCTAGTGGCATTTGTTTCATAATCAGTAATTTTTTTGACGTAGAGCCTATTTCGAAGTTGTTACTTCTAAAGGTGATCGGCTGAAGTGAAAAAAGTAGAAGCAACTATCTTAAACGTGGAAATAGCTCTTTTATTTTTACGAGTGTCTTTTATTGTAACAGAAGGAATAACATGCTCAGAAATAGTTAAATCTAGTGGCTCCTTCTTTATCCTAGTGCTAGACACTCTCGCATTTGTTTTTAGTGCTGACGCTATGCTCCCTGTAGACGTAGGTAATGGAAAATTAGTCATAGTACTTTTAACAGAATTATTTTTACAATTTTTATCTTTCAAAGGCGATTTTTCAATTTTCACGCTTTTTGTAATAGCGTGAGAGGTAGTTTGGGAGGACGAGGAAGCCTTGAGATTTTCCATCTCCTTAAAGAATTTTTTCTTTTCAGCTTCGAAATTCTCTCGTTCTCTATCTAACTTGGCCTGTGACTCCTCTATCTGTTTTATGATAGGGGTTTGTAGAGTGAATTTTTATAATTAACGGCTTTAACTTCCTCGTGGTGTGTTTGAGAGTCAGGAGGTAGAACTTGAACTAAATTGCAGACAGGCGTTAGAGTTTCTTTCTTATTTTTGTCCCTTTCATTTAGTTCTTTGTAGTCAAAGGGGATTTCTGGACCATGTGGGCCTTGTCTAATGCATGAATCGAAAGTATTTTCCCACGACGATTCAGTAAAATTTCTAAGAGAGGTTAGTCCTAAGCCCATGTGTTTAACATCGTATATTTCTTTCTTTTGTAAAACACGCGGGTTAGTGAAACCTAAGCCATCCTTTGGATTATAGAAATCTACATCCTTTGGCTGATTTAGAAATATTGTTTGCTCGGATTGTCCCCTTCGCGTAACTATATCGTCTAATTTCTTTACTTTGGCATATAGTTTCCTGCGTTCCTCACCTAGGAGAGCATAATTATTTTCCACCGTTAGTTTAGCGGCTTGACAGGCGTCAAATCCTTACTAAGCTCACTAATCTTAGCATTTTATGTTTCTAATTGAGCTTCTAAGTTAGTGATCTTAGAGGTAGCTTCGGTTATCCTACAATTTAAAATGGCTTTCTCGTTGAGATTTCTAACCAAGCAATTGTAGTTATTTGCTAGCCTATCTTCTAGTTCCTTAATCTTTTCGCTCTGTTGTCCTAGTTGAGGTTGACTAGTCTCTCTAGAATGTAAGCTCTTAGTAAGTTCATCTATTTTTGCACTAGAGCTCCTAAGTTCTAATTCGAGACTATTTATCTTCTCCTGTGATCTCGCAAGTTTATCCTTTACTTCCTTAATACTTTTATGCTCACATTTCATGTTAGCATATTGTTTTTTTATATGAATCTAACATGGTCAATAATGTGGAAGAAGAGACTACCTGTTGTGACAAGGTGGATGCGTTGTCGTCGTCCGTATTGGGTGATGCCTCTGGTGACTTGGCCTATTTGGGTTTTGTCGTCCTAGGCGGAGATGTAGGAACCCATTTGGGTTGAACCTTGCAGGGAAGGTTAATTTCAGCATGCACAAATGCTTTGGTAGGCTTGACTGAGGAAAATATCTTTTCTTTTGATAACCTCCTAAGCATGTACAGCGCCATAAGCTCTTTATGGCTGGATCTTGTTTCCTACGAGTCTTCCTAGTGGCATTTGTTTCATAATCATTAATTTTTTTGACGTAGAGCCTATTTCGAAGTTGTTACTTCTAAAGGTGATCGGCTGAAGTGAACAAGTAGAAGCAACTATCTTAAACGTGGAAATAGCTCTTTTATTTTTACGAGTGTCTTTTATTGTAACAGAAGGAATAACATGCTCAGAAATAGTTAAATCTAGTGGCTCGTTCTTTATCCTAGTGCTAGACACTCTCGCATTTGTTTTTAGTGCTGATGCTATGCTCCCTGTAGACGTTAAAGGAAAATTAGTCATAGCACTGTTAACAGAATTATTTTCACAATTTTTATCTTTCAAAGGCGGTTTTTCAATTTTCACGCTATTTGTAATAGCGTGAGAGGTAGTTTGGGAGGACGAGGAAGCCTTGAGATTTTCCATCTCCTTAAAGAATTTTTTCTTTTCAGCTTCGAAATTCTCTCGCTCTCTATCTAGCTTTGCCTGTGACTTCTCTATCTGTTTTATGATAGGGGGTTTGTAGAGAGAATTTTTATAATTAACGGCTTTAACTTCCTCGTGGTGTGTTAGAGAGTCAGGAGGTAGAACTTGAACTAAATTGCAGACAGGTGTTAGAGTTTCTTTCTTATTTTTGTCCCTTTCATTTAGTTCTTTGTAGTCAAAGGGGATTTCTGGACCATGTGGGCCTTGTCTAATGGATGAATCGAAAGTATTTTCACACGACGATTCAGTAAAATTTCTAAGAGAGGTTAGTCCTAAGCCCATGTGTTTAACATCGTATATTTCTTTCTTTTGTAAAACATGTGGGTTAGTGAAACCTAAGCCATCCTTTGGATAATAGAAATCTACATCCTTTGGCTCATTTAGAAATATTGTTTGCTCGGATTGTCCCATACGCGTAACTATATCGTCTAATTTCTTTACTCTGGCATATAGTTTCTTGCGTTCCTCACCTAGGAGAGCATAATTATTTTCCACCGTTAGTTTAGCGGCTTGACAGGCGTCTAAATCCTTACTAAGCTCACTAATCTTAGCATTTGATGTTTCTAATTGAGCTTCTAAGTTAGTGATCTTAGAGGTAGCTTCGGTTATCCTACAATTTAAAATGGCTTTCTCGTTGAGATTTCTAACCAAGCAATTGTAGTTACTTGCTAGCCTATCTTGTAGTTCCTTAACCTTTTCGCTCTGTTGTCCTAGTTGAGGTTGACTAGTCTCTCTAGAATGTAGGCTCTTTGTAAGTTCATCTATTTTTGCACTAGAGCTCCTAAGTTCTAATTCGAGACTATTTATCTTCTCCTGTGATCTCGCAAGTTTATCCTTTACTTCTTTAATACTTTTCTGCTCACGTTTCATGTTAGCATATTGTTTTTTATATGAATCTAACATGGTCAATAATGTGGAAGAAGAGACTACCTCTTGTGACAAGGTGGATGCGTTGTCGTCGTCCGTACTATTGGGTGATGCCTCTTTAGGTGACTTGGCCTATTTGGGTTTTGTCGTCCTAGGCGGAGATTTAGGAACCCATTTGGGTTGAACCTTGCAGGGAAGGTTAATTTCAGCATGCACAAATGCTTTGGTAGGCTTGACTGAGGAAAATATCTTTTCTTTTGATAACCTCCTAAGGTGCTTGGGGGATTTAATCTCTACGGGATACCTTAGGTGAGTACAAGCATGTACAGCGCCATAAGCTCTTTATGGCTGGATCTTGTTTCCTACGAGTCTTCCTAGTGGCATTTGTTTCATAATCATTAATTTTTTTGATGTAGAGCCTATTTCGAAGTTGTTACTTCTAAAGGTGATCGGCTGAAGTGAACAAGTAGAAGCAACTATCTTAAACGTGGAAATAGCTCTTTTATTTTTACGAGTGTCTTTTATTGTAACAGAAGGAATAACATGCTGAGAAATAGTTAAATCTAGTGGCTCCTTCTTTATCCTAGTGCTAGACACTCTCGCATTTGTTTTTAGTGCTGACGCTATGTCCCTGTAGACGTAGGTAAAGGAAAATTAGTCATAGCACTTTTAACAGAATTATTTTTACAATTTTTATCTTTCAAAGGCGATTTTTCAATTTTCACGCTTTTTGTAATAGCATGAGAGGTAGTTTGGAAGGACGAGGAAGCCTTGAGATTTTCCATCTCCTTAAAGAATTTTTTCTTTTCAGCTTCGAAATTCTCTCGTTCTCTATCTAGCTTTGCCTGTGACTCCTCTATCTGTTTTATGATAGGGGGTTTGTAGAGAGAATTTTTATAATTAACGGCTTTAACTTCCTCGTGGTGTGTTTGAGAGTCAGGAGGTAGAACTTGAACTAAATTGCAGACAAGTGTTAGAGTTTATTTCTTATTTTTGTCCCTTTCATTTAGTTCTTTGTAGTCAAAGGGGATTTCTGGACCATGTGGGCCTTGTCTAATGGATGAATCGAAAGTATTTTCACACGACGATTCAGTAAAATTTCTAAGAGAGGTTAGTCCTAAGCCCATGTGTTTAACATCGTATATTTCTTTCTTTTGTAAAACACGCGGGTTAGTGAAACCTAAGACATCCTTTGGATTATAGAAATCTACATCCTTTGGCTCATTTAGAAATATTGTTTGCTCGGATAGTCCCCTACGCGTAACTATATCGTCTAATTTCTTTACTTTGGCATATAGTTTCTTGCGTTCCTCACCTAGGAGAGCATAATTATTTTCCACCGTTAGTTTAGCGGCTTGACAGGCGTCTAAATCCTTACTACAGCTCACTAATCTTAGCATTTGATGTTTCTAATTGAGCTTCTAAGTTAGTGATCTTAGAGGTAGCTTCGGTTATCCTACAATTTAAAATGGCTTTCTCGTTGTGATTTCTAACCAAGCAATTGTAGTTACTTGCTAGCCTATCTTCTAGTTCCTTAATCTTTTCGCTCTGTTGTCCTAGTTGAGGTTGACTAGTCTCTCTAGAATGTAGGCTCTTAGGAAGTTCATCTATTTTTGCACTAGAGCTCCTAAGTTCTAATTCGAGGCTATTTATCTTCTCCTGTGATCTCGCAAGTTTATCCTTTACTTCCTTAATACTTTTCTGCTCACGTTTCATGTTAGCATATTGTTTTTTACATGAATCTAACATGGTCAATAATGTGGAAGACGAGACTACCTCTTGTGACAAGGTGGATGCATTGTCGTCGTCCGTACTATTGGGTGATGCCACTTTAGGTGACTTGGCCTATTTGGGTTTTGTCGTCCTAGGCGGAGATTTAGGAACCCATTTGGGTTGAACCTTGCAGGGAAGGTTAATTTCAGCATGCACAAATGCTTTGGTAGGCTTGACTCAGGAAAATATCTTTTCTTTTGATAACCTCCTAAGGTGAGTACAGGCATTGTAACGACCCTCGTTTTCTAATTAAGGTTAGTGGCGGATTTCCGCAACGTAAGCAGCGGAAGGCCCGTCAATTAAAAACTTTTTCCTAAAAGATAATATAATATAATAAAATATTATTTTACATAGTAGTATCTGTACAACGGGCGTAGCCCCAAAAATGTCAAAAGAACAAAAACCCTATTGTCGCTCCACAGGTCTTCATCCATGTACCGCCCTGCCCTCAAAAGTCCGTGGAGCACCGCCACCAGCCGCCTCAGTCCTGACGCGCGTCGGCGTCAGACTCAGTACCTACAACACGTAAACACTGAGCGACTTGCCCAGTAGGTGAATAAAAATGCATGTATGCACGTGAACGCTCATTCCCGATCCCCATATCTCATATGCACTGTTCACTCTTTCTTTTCTCACAATACTGTCTCAAATCACACAACACAGGGCCCTAGGTCAGACTCGACACCTCGCGCGCCCATAATAATAACATACGGAAGCTTACACTAGCAGCGTTTTGACGATCACGCAACTGCCCTGCTAGGCCGTTCTTTCGCAAGCGGTAGCTTACGCCGACAGCGTTTTGACGATCACGCAACTGCCCTGTCAGGTCGCTCCCTCCGCTGAAAATATAATCACGACGGTTTTGCACCTCGGGACGTTCACGCCCGAGTAGACAGATCGATCACGCCTGTCTGCCGTCAGGTGTCATACGAGTACCAACCTCGACTCCTCAACGAGTCAACAACAAAATCACAAACATCTCATTCTACCCCGCTCGACAATATTTCAAATCAACCGTCTCAATACGGTGTACATATCTCACCCCTGTGATATGATATGCATATGCCATGCATATAAACGTGATAACATATAAAAGCATGATCCACATGAACCGTACATAAAATATGTATAACACGTAAATCACGTAAATCATTTAATCACATAGAAGCACATAAAGCACAAACATGTATTTACGTATTGTAGATGAATAATTCACCTATCTGTCCTCTCGCTATCGCTAAATAAGCGGTCTGATGGAATCCCTATAAGTTGATTCTCTGAATACATAAATATTACCATATCAGTATATTTGCTAAACTACATAAGTTTTCAAGTTCCTAACCCTAATTATAGAAAACCCTAAAATTTATGAAACCTAAAAATAATAATATTCCTAAAAATAAATAAACCTAAAATATTGAAAACCTTCGAAATCGCAAAATTCTAAAATACCGAAAATTTATTAAGTAAAACATAATGTCGAAATACCAAATGTCGAGATCTACGAGCTTGCCGAGATCTTTGGTTAAAAAATGAAAATGTCGAGTTCCTTGTAAAAATAAAGATCGAGGCTTGAAATGTCGAAATCCTTAAAAATGTCGAGACCCTAAACAATATAAATGTCGAGACATATAAATATCAGGTCCTTTAAATATCGAAGTCTTATAAAATGTCGAGACCCTCTAAAAACAAATATAAATGTTGAAGAGGTTCATAGAAGATGTCGAGACCTTAACAAAATGTCGAGATCTCTTATAGTTAAGAAAGAACAAATATCGAAATCATTACTTCTTGAAAATATAGAAACCTTTGTAAAATGTCGAGACATCTAAAACAAATATAAATGTCGAGATTCCAAACCACATTAATATCCTAAAAATATCGAGACCCTAAAGAAGTCGAGACCCCTTGAAATGTCAAGATCAATTACTATTGAAAACATGTCGATAAAACCATTGTAAAATGTCGAGACATAACATATCGACACCATGATATCGAAATCCTTCTACAGCAAATATCGACATCTTTGAGACATAATACCATGTCGATAATTTTAATGACGTCGAAACCTTATGAAAACGACACTGCTCCCCAAAACCCTAAAACTGTACTATTAAAATCGTCCTCCAAAACTAATCCTCCAATACTACACTAATCCAGAACTAATACAGTTTATAATGATTGATTTCTATGACTATTTAACTACACATGAATATGGTATAAAGTTTCGACTTCTTCAATATTCTTAAACTTATGAGTTTAGAAATTTTCGGAAACCTTCATATAGCCGTGTAGTAGCATCTTAGTACTAAAATAATTTAAATATCAAGGCTAAAGAGATTTTACCTTTGGTAACTATTACCTTCAAGCTCCTTTTTGGTGTTAGATTCTTAATTTCGTTGAAGAACTCCTTTACTGCTGATATTGTTTCTTGTTTTCTTCTCTTAGGGGTTTTCCTACTCAAAAATGACGTTATGATCTTTCTAAAAGTAGATAGTACTACATGGTTAAAAGAAAGTTTGATGGGACAAGGGGAGATAACGATTTCTCTTCCCTAAGCTTAATGAAATTTATCTAATATATTATGTATATAACTTTGGGCCTAAATTAGAGAATTCAATTATAGCCCAAATTTAGTTTGTTTTATTCCCATATAATAAACATGGCCCACTTAATTTGTTTTGCCATCATTAATTTTAATTAAATACTTTATCAGTTCTGAAACTAATTCGAAACTAACATAGCTTATATTTTACTCCAAGCTTCTAATTTCCGTATCAATATACCTAATTCACAAAATTTACATAACTAATTACATCAAAATTCCGTATCAATTTTTATGGGTATTACATCCTCCTCCCCTTAAGAGAATTTCGTCCCCGAAATTACGCCGACTGGAATAACTCGGGATAACGAACTCTCATTTCATCCTCACGCTCCCAAGTGGCTTCCTCAATTGATTGATTTCGCCACAAGACCTTGACTAACGGAATAGTTTTATTCCGTAGTCGTTTCGACTCGTACATCAGAATTTCTACAGGCTTCTCTTCGTAACTCAAGTCGGGCTTGAGCTGTTGATAGAGAAACTCGTTCTGGATCACATGACTTGGGTCTGCGACGTATTTTCGTAATGTTGATACGTGGAATACGTCGTGAACTTGCATTAATGAAGCTGGCAGTTCTAATTGGTACGCAACTTCGCCGACTCGTTTGATAATTCTGAATGGGCCTATGTATCTTGGACTTAATTTCCCCTTTCGTCCGAAGCGTTTTACTCCTTTCATTGGGGAAATCTTTAAAAATACTTGATCGTCTTCTGCGAATTCCAAAGATCGTCGTCGATGATCTGCGTAACTTTTCTGACGACTCTGTGCGGTTCGCATCCTTTCTCGAATTTTTGTGACAGCTTCTGTCATTTCTCGAATCATATCCGGTCCTAATAGGGCTCGTTCGCCGATTTCGTCCCAATGGATTGGAGAACGGCACTTACGCCCGTATAAAGCTTCGTATGGCGCCATTCCGATTGTAGCATGAAACTGTTATTGTATGAGAATTCTATGAGCGGCAATACTTACTCCAGTTTCCTTTGAAATCGAGCACACATGCCCGTAGCATATCCTCGAGAGTCTGAATCGTTCGTTAAGACTGCCCATCGGTCTGGGGATGGTAAGCAGTATTGAACGAGAGCTTGGTACCCATTGCTTTCTGCAGGCTCTGCCAAAAGTTCGACAAAAATCTCGAATCTCGATCCGAGACTATAGAAATTGGAATTCCATGGAGGCGGATAATTTCCTGAATATATAATTCAGCGTAGCGTTCCATGGAAAAAGTGGAACTGATTGGAAGGAAATGGGCTGATTTGGTTAGGCGATCTACAATCACCCAGATAGCATCGTGGCCTTTCGTTGTCTTAGGTAAACCAATGACGAAATCCATCGTGCTATTATCCCACTTCCATTCCGGAATGGGTAGAGGCTGTAGGGTTCCACCGGGTCGCTGGTGTTCCGCTTTAATTAATTGGCAGGTCATACATCGGTTCACGAACGCTGCGATGTCTTTCTTCATTCCTGGCCACCAGTATGTTGCTCGTAAGTCTTGATACATTTTCATGGATCCTGGGTGTATCGAATATGTGGTCACGTGTGCTTCCCTTCATTATCGTTTGTCGTAGTTCCCCATTGTTAGGTACATAAAGACGATTCTTGTATAGCAAAGCTCTATCCTCTCGGATGTTAAAATCTCCGGGTAGTGCCTCCTTTATCTTTAGGTAGAGTTCGTCTTCTTCTTGCGTCTTCTTGATCTGTTCTATCAGCGTGGGATGGAGAGTTAGCGCTGCTAGTCTTGCCTCAACTTCGCCCAAATTAATTACCTCTATTCCAAGCTGATGTAATTCTGCATTCACCGATTTTCGACTTAGCGCATCTGCGACTACGTTTGCCTTACCCGGATGATAGCTGATGATGCAATCGTAGTCCTTGACGAGCTCCAGCCATCTTCGCTGTCGCATATTCAGTTCTTTCTGGGTGAAGAAATACTTCAAACTCTTATGGTCTGTGAAGATCTCACATTTCTCTCCGTAGAGATAATGTCTCCAGATCTTCAGAGCGAAGACCACCGCTGCTAATTCGAGGTCATGGGTTGGGTAGTTCTTGTCGTATTCCTTTAACTGTCGTGAAGCATAGGCAATTACCTTTCCGTTCTGCATCAGCACGCAGCCCAGACCATTCTTCGAAGCATCGCTGTAGACTGCAAATCCTCCGGTTCCCGATGGTATTGTCAATATCGGGGCAGAGGTAAGACGTTTCTTCAATTCCTGGAAGCTCTGCTCACATGCTTCAGTCCATTTGAATGGAATGTTCTTCCTCGTCAGATTGGTTAATGTAGAGGCAATACTGGAGAAGTCCGCTATAAATTTACGGTAGTATCCCGCCAGTCCCAGAAAACTTTGGACTTCGGTAGGAGTAGTGGGTCGTGGCCAATTATTCACAGCTTCGATTTTACTCGGGTCTACGGAGATTCCATTCCCAGAAATCACGTGTCCCAAGAAGGCTACTTGCTCAAGCCAAAATTCGCATTTCTTGAATTTGGCGTAGAGCTGTTTCTCTCGCAGGATTCCTAAGACGGTTCGTAGATGGCTTTCGTGTTCATCTCTTGTTTTAGAATAGATCAAAATATCGTCGATAAAGACGATAACGAACCGATCGAGGTAGTCTTTGAAGACTCGATTCATCAAGTCCATAAAAGCAGCTGGGACATTTGTCAGTCCAAAAGGCATGACCAAAAACTCGTAATGGCCGTACCTCGTACTCAACGCAGTTTTTGGAACATCTGCCTCTCTGATCTTTAACTGATGGTATCCCGAACGGAGGTCGATTTTCGAGAATACCGAAGCTCCTTGCAATTGATCGAACAGATCATCGATCCTTGGCAAAGGGTATTTATTCTTGATCGTGATCTTATTCAATTCTCGGTAGTCGATGCATAGTCTCATCGACCCATCTTTCTTTCGCACAAAAAGAACGGGTGCGCACCACGGCGAAAAACTCGGTTGAATAAATCCCTTAGATAGCAGGTCTTCTAATTGTTCCTTCAACTCCTTTAACTCATTCGGTGCTAAACGGTAAGGGGCTTTAGAGATTGGGGCAGACCCCGGGATCAGATCTATCGTGAACTGTATTTCTCGATCAGGGGGTAACCCCAGGAGATCATCGGGAAATACATCAACGTATTCGTTGACTACAGGTACATCTTTTAGTTCCAGTTGAGGTAAGTCCTCTGCCTTTACCGCATATACGAGATAAGACTCACAACCTGACCTCAAAAGTCGTTGAGTCTTGGGAATGATTGTGAGCGCAGCTTCAAGGAATTCTATGGCGCGTCCGTACATACCCCTTCCGTATGCTTTCTGACCTAATTCAAACATCAACTGAGTTGTTTTTCTTCGCTCTGCTTGTTCCCTAGCAACCATCATTTTCAAACTCGTATTGATCATTTCGTCAAACAGTTTGTGCTCTTAAATATACATATTCTAAAAGCAACGAAAGAAAACTAAAGTGAAATGGATTAAGAAACAGACCTTTTCTAATTCCTTCTTCACCCTCAAACGCTTCTCTTCCTCACTCTACTCGCCAGCTTTATTGGTGAACTCCTCATAAACTCTGTACTGCAACTCCTCGGCCTTCGTCTCAAGCTCTTTCATCTCCTCCATCTCCTTAACTTTCCTCTTCATCTCACTCTCCCAATCGAAGCCCTCGTCGTCGACGTCGACGTCACTCTCAACCGTTCCCGTAATTTCCGCTCTCGTCGTCACTTGAATTCTCGTTCCACCTCGTTCCTCTTCGATCTGCTCGGCCTCTTCTTATTCTTACCCTCCTTCGACTTCTCATCCTCGCTATTGCTGATGACAAGGGGCTTCCGACGTTTTCCGCCGGAGGTGACGTCGACGGCGTAGCTGCGGTTGTGGCTGAAATCGATTTTGATGAAGAGGTTAAGAACGGCGTCCGCCGTTTTTTTTTTTTTAAATTAGAATGATAATAACATTACTTGAAAAACTTTTTTATCAATTATTAATTGTAGAAAAATTGTGATTGGATAATATTGTTGGTTAGTTACCCGTTTTGTTTTTCACCATTGACGTGGGTAGTTTAAATTTTTTTTATGAATTAATAATCGATTTTAATATTAAAGTGAGGACACATGGCAGCTTTACAGAGAAACTACATTTAAATGTATATGTAGGATTCGTAAGACCCTATTTGATATTTGAGTGTTGTTTCAGGCTCCATTTCAAATTTATGGAGAGCGAATGACTCAATTTGAAATTTTTTTAGTGCAAATTACGAGTCATGCTGTAAAAGATATTTTAAATTATATTTCAGACTCCTGTCAGAAAATTTATAGTTTTAAGGACCTGATTTTTATGAAATTTGGAGATAAGGACCTAAATTTTTGCAAGTGTTATACAGTGTACATGAAGTGGTACTGTAGATCCATGAAGTGGTACTGAGACCCATAAGTTGTACTGGTGAACAGTGAAGTGGTAATGTAGACCCACCCATGATGTGATACTGGTGAACAGTGAAGTGGTACTGTAGACCCATGAAGTGGTACTGTTGAACAGAGAAGTGGTACAGCAGAATCCGTAAGTAGAAATTGGGTTCTTAAAACTGACAGGGTCCTACTATCTTAATGAAACATATGTTGGGGCCTGAACTTTAAAAGCCCCTTTCCTTATTGAAAAGGACATTATCAAGCCGAACTTTAATTACGTCTTTTTGCCATCATCTTTCTCTAAATGATATAGATCATCTTCGCCACAATAACACAAGCAAGTAACAAGTAACAAATAAGCAACAAAGAATAACTAAACATTTCTCTCTAATAACAAATTCAGCGGTCAACCAAGGGGATGCGAATGGATTGACAACCGCCGACGACATAGAAAACATGCTGAAATCCGTGAAAAATGTCGTTTGTCATTGAATTTTCGTTCTCAATTTCGGATGTGTCTTACTAATCTGTTAGGTCCTAGATTATCAACTCTATTGATCCTAGGCAGGAATTCTAAGTTTTCGACGTGAATTATGAAATTCAAACCTTCGGTCGAAAAACTCGTTGATGAACAGTAAGAGAGAATTCGTGTAGTGTGAGAAAGTGCAAAGTGTTTCTCTCTCTAGAATTTAATTCTCAAGCCTTTCGGATCAAATTCTAAACTTTCTCTATTGACCTTTGATGTGTACAATAGTATTTATACCTGGTATAAATACAAGTAAGTCCTAAACTAAGGACAAATACAATAAAAACCCCAAATAACGAAGATAACTAACAAAATCAAAGCAATATTACAAATTATATTCTACATTCTCCCCCTATGTGCCTGATTGCTCTTCCGCGCTGTCTATCCTCGTCAGGTGTAGAACGACCTGCGTAAGCCCATCACGCTCGTAGTTTTTGATGGTGTCTCTCAGCTCTAATCGCTCCGTTCGAGTATTTCTGTCAGAAGCGGTAGTTGTCTTACAAATTTGTGGTGAGGCAGCATGGTGTCTTCATTGATCTCTTCCAACATTCTCCTGATGTTGCTCCTGATTGTCTTGAGCATCCCATCATAGAATTGGTTGACCTTAGTCTTCAGCATCAACCTATTCTTTTTGACAATTGGATTATGGTAGGTGATTGCTACTGAGCTCACGTGGATGTGGTTGTTGGGAAGCCCTTCGACCTCAGATCCTTCCGTATACGGAGCTGTTATGTTGACCTTCTTCATGTTGCTCTCTAGAGCCATCTGAATGTCATGTGCGGCAAAGAACTTGACCTGGCGCACCATGAATCGATAGAGTCCCTCGAGCCATTCCTTCTTGATAAAGCCTTGAGTATCCTTGTACTTCTCTACATAGAGTTGGTAGAGATGGTAGATCTCCTCGGCATGAAGGTAGGGTAGATCGCTCGGTTAGCTCTTCTCGAGTTCTGTCTATCCGCTCTATGATGTAGATTGGAGTTGGAAGACCGCCTTCGTACGGTAGACACCTGTCAGCTGACAGATTGGAGATAGATTCTTGAAGTGACTTCTCAGCTGATTTTTAGGAATCACCAGTCTCCAATAGGATCCAAGTTTGGTTAGCATGTAGAGATAGGTCATCCTTTTCTGCTGCTCCCAATGACAAATACCCCTGAGCTTGAACTCGTCCAGCTTCTTGATTTTTTTCGGTGATCTCCATGTTGGCTGACGAACTTTTTCTAGGAACGGGATGTCTATCCTTATGTTCTCCCATGGCGTGTCGAGTCGAACGGTCCCTAGAGTTAGTCTCGGAGGAGTGTCCGCTCGTTGAACAATCAACTCTGGAAGCCTTGGGGGATCCACATCGTAATCACACCTTCCTGAAGTTCTTCGTCCTGTCAAGACTATATCAACATGAAGCTTGTTGTAGAAGTTGTCGAACATCCTTAAGCCTTCTCTGAGCTATGTCATCAGGCATACTGTGGGTCATCCATTGGTCTTCAAAGATGTATCTGTCGAGGACTTCATGTGGGTCGACTCCATGTCATGATGTCTCAGCTGATGATCTTGAGGGTCATTGCATTTCTGCTAAGGCAATGAGCATTTCGGCAAGTGCTTCTTCTTCCGGAAGTAAGGGGCTTGTGAAAATCGTAGATGGTGGTGTGGGCGGAGGTGTTTTTATGGTAGGTGGTTCGTTTGGGCTAAGGGTCTGGGTGCGGTGCGTGGTGGTTTTGGTTTGTGAGAGGGTTGTGGGTCGTGAAGTATCAACGGCTCCAACACTTGTCTGACCCGAGCCTGAACCTGAGCCTTGGCTGCTCATGAAGAATATCCTCGGCCTCTTCTCCCCTCATGATGATCCTGGTCATCAGGTTCGGGTCGTCATGTCTTCGTTTGGACGGGAGTCTTGGCCTTGGCAAGAGTGAGTAGGCGGCTCAGGGTGATCAACCAGACACCTAAAGAGGTTTTCTTCCTGCAAGGTCCGGTTGGCCATTCCAAACCGACGACCGCTAGAATGGTGTGGAGGTCGCTGAGTGGTACGGTGTAAGGGTTGATGAGTAAAAGTGATTGGATGGGTGTGGTGGTGAGTATGGATTGTGTGGGTGTGAGGTTGAGTTGAGTTGCGACGAAGGGGCCTCGGAGACGGGTACTTTCCCGGTATCACGGCGGGACGTCTCGATAGCTGTGCTCTCTCCATTAATTTATCTTCAAAAGATGTAAGAGCTTCGGAGAGAGTGGCCTTGAGTCGATCTTCGGTCACAAATGGCGAGAACACCTCCGAAGTGGAACCTGATTGGCATTCCACTGGCACGACATCAGCGAAGGTCACTGACGCGCCGCCTTGGTGAGGACATGAAAGACCAGGACAACTGATGTCGCCTATTAGCAACTAGGGGTGGCAATGGGGCAGGTATTTTCAAAATAATCGGGTATGGGGCGGGTCCCGGGTCTGGCCAAACCCGCCCCGAGACCCGACCCGAAACCCGCCCCGAAAAAAAATATATAGTATAACTTATTTCATAATTAAGTTATATAGTGTTATTGTTAATATTATGAATAAAAAACTGTTGGGCTAATGGTAGAGGTTTGGTATTACAAAGGTAAGGTCGTGGGTTGGAGTCTCAAGCAATGCATTTCTCTATTTTATCTCTTAAAAAATAAAAAAAAATAATATATCCGGATTTGGCGGGTTAGACCCGGTTCGTTCGGCTCCAGCCTGGGGCGGGGCGGGTCCCGGGTTTGGTAATAAATAATCAGGTCGGGTACTGGATTGGGCCAAACACGACCCATACCCGGCCCATTGCCATCCATATTGGCGACCCACGAGTGAACACCATCTCACTGGGCTGGCTCGTCATCGCTTGAGGTTGCGACATTGCGAGACTTCCATCCAATCCTTGAGATAATTCCAAAGGAGTCGTCTCTATGGATGTTGTTGCAGGCTCAGATTGAACCTGCGAGTCAGACACTTGAATCTCCGGGCCGGTAATGGATGGAAGCTGAGTCTCGGCCACTGTTGATGCGATGATGATAGACATCATGTCTGCTGTGGTTGTGAAAGCAGTATCGACGGGCTCACTGGATTGGAGTTGAAGTCGTGGAACCCGTCTGACTAATTGAACCTCCTCGTCTGAATCCGTGGCTTCGGACGATGTAGCCGTGTGAGGTGATGGAATGTGCTCTGCTTCCTCACGGGCTTGAGCTGTCACTTGAGGCTCTTCAGGTAAGATCGTGAAGATCAAGGCCTCAGTTTCGGGCGTAGTCGCCTCTCGAAGTGGGCTGGGCCCCGGTCGAGCTTCGAGCGGTGCTTCGTTGGTAGGAACTTCCTCAAGTGGTTCCTGAAGCACTTCTACAATAATTGGGCCCTCTGCTTCAAGTTCATGTTGTAACAACCCGTCCCATACCGGGTGTCACTAAAGCTTCGGTCCCTACCGGGACTAGTGGGGTTGGGCCCACCACACTCCGACTGATAGTCTGGCCCCAGTGTACCACCATTTAACCTTTTAGCGTGCTTTGTGCACTCGCTCACACGCACCCTGAGAAACTTCCCAGGGGGTCACCCATCCCTAGATTGCCCCAAGTCAAGCACGCTTGACTTCGGAGTTTCTATAGATGGACTCCCGAAAAGGTAGGTCGACCTTGGTGATATGAGTAGTACTATCAATTCTTTTATATGATTCTTAGCCTGACACGCCCATACATTGTACGTCTCAGGATCCCCTCTCATTCTGGTGTTGGATCGGTTCGTTCATGTACCCCTTCGCTTAGAAGCCTGCCTGGAGCCGCTCATTGTCCGTGCACCCTGGCACCGGCGATCACTCCCCGCCCTCTTCGGCCCCGGGCATCACATGCCCACCAGCTTCCGCCTGGTTCGTCCCCGAACCAGCACCGTACTGTGAGAGGTTGTGCTCTGATACCACCTGTAACAACCCGTCCCATACCGGTGTCACTAAAGCTTCGGTCCCTACCGGGACTAGTGGGGTTGGGCCCACCACACTCCGACTGATAGTCTGGCCCCACTGTACCACCATTTAACCTTTTAGCGTGCTTTGTGCACTCGCTCACACGCACCCTGAGAAACTTCCCAGGGGGTCACCCATCCCTAGATTGCCCCAAGTCAAGCACGCTTGACTTCGGAGTTTCTATAGATGGACTCCCGAAAAGGTAGGTCGACCTTGGTGATATGAGTAGTACTATCAATTCTTTTATATGATTCTTAGCCTGACACGCCCATACATTGTACGTCTCAGGATCCCCTCTCATTCTGGTGTTGGATCGGTTCGTTCATGTACCCCTTCGCTTAGAAGCCTGCCTGGAGCCGCTCATTGTCCGTGCACCCTGGCACCGGCGATCACTCCCCGCCCTCTTCGGCCCGGGCATCACATGCCCACCAGCTTCCGCCTGGTTCGTCCCCGAACCAGCACCGTACTGTGAGAGGTTGTGCTCTGATACCACCTGTAACAACCCGTCCCATACCGGTGTCACTAAAGCTTCGGTCCCTACCGGGACTAGTGGGGTTGGGCCCACCACACTCCGACTGATAGTCTGGCCCCACTGTACCACCATTTAACCTTTTTGCGTGCTTCGTGCACTCGCTCACACGCACCCTGAAAAACTTCCCAGGGGGTCACCCATCCCTAGATTGCCCCAAGTCAAGCACGCTTAACTTCGGAGTTTCTATAGATGGACTCCCGAAAAGGTAGGTCGACCTTGGTGATATGAGTAGTACTATCAATTCTTTTATACGATTCTTAGCCTGACACGCCCATACATTGTCAGTCTCAAGATCCCCTCTCATTCTGGTGTTGGATCGGTTCGTTCATTTACCCCTTCGCCTAGAAGCCTGCCAGGAGCCGCTCATTGTCCGTGCACCCTAGCACCGGCGATCACTCCCTGCCCTCTTCGACCCCGGACGTCACACATGTTGTGGAGCTTCGATCCAACTCATGTGCCACTTCATCAGTCAAAGTGGCATCTGGATCAGGCATTGGAGCCTCTTGAGTTGGAGGCTCCATTTCGAGTTCCTGGGCTACTTCGTCGATCACCGCAGCCTCAGGACTTAGTTGTTGAGGAGGGCTCACATTAAAGTCCGTCAGGGGCCCTCTGATCATCTCCTCCGTGAGATGATTCTCTCGACAGTAGTGTCGATATATGTCTCCAGTGGGGTCGGCGATACGGAGTAGGTCAAAGGATATCGGCATCGAAGGTCGATTTAGCTCTGTCAGCTTGGGGTTATGGAAGAATTTGAGCTTGGACGGCTGTAGTTTCCACCAGGAGGCAGGCGAGGAATGTCCTGATGAACCTCTATGAGATTGGCGATATTATGAATAAAAATCTGTTGGGCTAATGGTAGAGGTTTCGTATTACAAAGGTAAGGTCGTGGGTTCGAGTCTCAAGCAATGCATTTCTCTATTTTATCTCTTAAAAAAAATATAAAAAATAATATATCCGGATCTTGCGGGTTAGACCCGGTTCGTTCGGCTCCAGCCTGGGGCGGGGCGGGTCCCGTGTTCGGTAATAAATAATCAGGTCGGGTACCGGGTTGGGCCAAACCCGACCCATACCCGACCCATTGCCATCCATATTGGCGACCCACGAGTGAACACCATCTCACTGGGCTGGCTCGTCGTCGCTTGAGGTTGCGACGTTGCGAGACTTCCATCCAATCCTTGAGATAATTCCAAATGAATCGTCTCTATGGATGTTGTTGCAGGCTCAGATTGAACCTGCGAGTCAGACACTTGAATCTCCGGGCCGGTAATGGATGGAAGCTGAGTCTCGGCCACTGTTGATGCGATGACGATAGACATCGTCTCTGCTGTGGTTGTGACAGCAGAATCGACGGGCTCATTGGATTGGAGTTGAAGTCGTGGAACCCGTCTGACTAATTGAACCTCCTTGTCTGAATCCGTGGCTTCGGACGAGGTAGCCGTGTGAGGTGATGGTATGTGCTCTGCTTCCTCACGGGCTTGAGCTGTCACTTGAGGCTCTTCAGGTAAGATCGTGAAGATCAAGGCCTCAGTTTCAGGCGTAGTCGCCTCTCGAAGTGGCTGGGCCCCGGTCCAGCTTCGAGCGGTGCTTCGTTGGTAGGAACTTCCTCAAGTGGTTCCTGAAGCACTTCTACAATAATTGGGCCCTCTGCTTCAAGTTCATGTTGTGGAGCTTCGATCCAACTCATGTGCCACTTCATCAGTCAAAGTGGCATCTGGATCAGGCATTGGAGCTTCTTGAGTTGGAGGCTCCATTTCGAGTTCCTGGGCTACTTCGTCGATCAGCGCAGCCTCAGGACTTAGTTGTTGATGAGGGCTCACATTAAAGTATGTCAGGGGCCCTCTGATCATCTCCTCCATTCTCCCGACAGTAGAGTCAATATATGTCTCCAGTGGGGTCGGCGATACGGAGTAAGTCAAAGGATATCGGCATCGAAGGTCGATTTAGCTCTGTCAGCTTGCGGTTATGGAAGAATTTGAGCTTGGACGGCTGTACTTTCCACCAGGAAGCAGGCGAGGAATGTCCTGATGAACCTCCATGAGATTAGCGATTAGTACGGAGAACCACCGAGCGTATGGCACATTCTTCGACTTCATGTTCTCCTTTTGTCTGATCTGTTCTGCAAGATCGTTCCATATCAGCTGCATGAAATTATAATTCCGGGAGAACGGAATGCCGTGGAATATCCTAAGGATGTTGCCATTGCCTTTGTCAAAGCCTGCATGCTTTGGCGAGAGGCACTTGTTGACTATCCCAGATAAAGTCTTCCATGGGTGAGGGATGCCGTTGCTCTGTACTTGTGCAAGTATGGTGACCGGCGGTCGGTATCCCATTTTGGAGAAAGTCTCGTACCATCTCAGCATCCGTTGGTAAATGGTCGTAATTGTTGTTGAAGGGAGATCCAAGACGAGGCCAAAATCATTTTTGTTGAAGCTGATGTGTCTTGTCGCGAGTACCAAGGTGAAGTGGTAGGCTCCTTCAACTACTAGACCCTTTTATGCATCCCCAAAACCGTTGAAGGTAAACCATTGTCACCGATGCAGTTGCCGTAAGAGCATACCACATGGGATGACCTTGAAGAATAGACACTATTATCTCGTCTGGACATCGAAATGTTGTCAGATCAAACTGGAAGTTTGTGTCCTGAACACTTGGATACATGTTCTTGTCATAAATGTGGTTGTATGCTGGATAGTGACCCATCTGGAAAGAAATTAAAAACAAAACTTTAGTTCAAAATGAAATCGTAGTAAAAAATTATCATATCAAACTCTAATATTCTAACAGTTTATTGCATGTTTGATAGACATAGAATATAAAACTTTGCACATTGGTAATACGAATGTGAACAAATGGGATGATATGTAATTAATTTTCGAAAGTTGCACATATGACACATAAGAGATCTTATCGAAAATTTTCGAAGTGTTTGAACACGAGAATGCCACTGTTCACTCCGTTAGATTTTCGATCGAGGATTTATATTCTCTATTTAATTGCCTAAGTGCAGATTTTACTGATTAAAGTCTCCGTTCAATTTTTCGATCGAGAAGTTTTGTTCACTAAGTTAGCTACAGTGATAAGGTCTTCGACAAATTTTTCTAAGTGTTGAATGTTACGCGTGGTACTATAGTCGAGAAATTTTACGATCGAGACAAATTTTTGTGTAAATTTACGATTTAGAAAATTGATTTCCGCGTAAATTTACGATCGAGAAATTTTTCGCGAGTGAATAAAATTTTCGTCGTGAATTTTGTCGAGCGAGAAAGTTTTTCTATTCTAAATACGTTTCTCGGTATGAAGTTTTGTCGATCAAGAAAATGGTCAACGAGAAACATAGTTAATCGCCGAGAAAATTTTCCATGCTGCGTATTTTACGATCGAGAACTTTAGCGTCGAAAAATTAATTTTATCGCCGCTAAAACATTTTACTATCGAAATAAAATAAAATCGAAAATTCTATTTGCGATGATAAGTTTTACGCTCGTGATACATTGCGTCTGTTATTATCTATTCCGCTCTTTAATTTTTGCTCGTATAAAATTCTAGTTAGAATTAACATTTCTCGATGGTTAGTAATTTTTTCGTCAAAGTCTTCTATCTTATCAACTAACTCCATTTGAGCGATCGAAAACCTTTTACGATGCAAACAGTATCTCAATCAAGTAGAAATTCGATTAAGCGTGTTTGCGATCGAGAAAGTTCTTCGACAGCTTCAAAACGTCAAAACTCAGTTAAGTCAAAACTTCAATTAAGCCTATTTTAAATTTTCGCTCCAGAAACTGGAATCGAAAATTACCTTTTCTATCCAGTTTTTCGATCGTAAGTTTCCTATATTTTTAATTTTATCAGATTGACCCCTATTTCAAATGATAACTACAAATTTGCTCCCCATATGAATTAAAATCACTGCAATTAATTCCCTGTAATTCAGAATAGTAGCCTCTGGCTCCTTTGACGAAATTCGGAAAGTCCGTATCACTTAGAGCAACACATCAAAAATATTAGAGTTAATTAACAAGTAATTTTAACTAGGCTCCCCCTGAATTTCTATATCAATGCCGTTAGCTCTAGATGTTGAAAGATCGATCGTGAAGTCCTCCTCAATGAAGTGCGTTGTAGCAAGGAAAATACGATCGAAAAATTTCTGCAACTCTTAGAGAAAGAACATCAGAAATATTTGGAGCTCAAGGTATAATATTTTGTAAATGCTCCCCCTCAAATAATGCACCTAAATTGATTTATCATGCAAACACATAAACCAATCCAAGTAACAATCATTAAAAACACGCAATTAATCGATTTAACCTAGATGCATGGTCCCTATGCATGTAATCAAATTTTGCGCGAGCGTATGAGCAAAAGCAAATATTCGCATTTTAATCTATTCAGTACTAATGCAGGCTAATCGTGCATTCAGAATGTGCGAATTATGAGATGCAAAGGGATCGCATTTATACAATTCAGTGCAGATGCAAAATAAACTTGCATATCATAATGTGTTAGGTCCTACGATTAACAACTCTAAGATCCTAGGCTTTAAAAGTAATTCGATGATAATGATAATCAATAAGATTCGATCGAAAAACTCATTTGAAGAACGAGAGAGAGAATTCGATTAGAGTGAGAAAGTTACTGTTGTTTCTCTCTCTAGAAATTGAATTGCAAGCCTTTCGGATCAATCTTCAAAACTTTCTCTGTTCGGCTCAATTGATTTACATGTATTTATACCAAACAAACTTGGTAAATATCAAACTAGTCCTAATCTAAGGACTACTATACAAAACGCCCCAAATTAGAAGGACAACTAATGATATCAAGCACTATTAAATGTATACTCTACAATCTCCCCCTTTGTGCTTGATTGCGTTTCTGCGCCGTTTGTCCTCGTCGGGCGTCATACGATCTGCGCAAGCCCAGCGCATACTCGTAGTTCCTCAGCGTGATCCTCAGCTCCAGTCGCTCCTTGATATCTTCAAGCAGTTCCATTAGGAGCGGCTGTTCTCTCACGAACCTGTGGATCCTCAGCATAGTGTCTCTATTGATTTCTTCCAACCTTTGCTCGATATTCCTCTTGATGACCTTGAGCGTCCCATCACAAAACTTGTTGATTTCAGTCTTCAGCATCAACCTATTCTTCTTTGCTATTGGATTGTGGTAGGTGATGCCTAGGACTGAGCTGATATGCACGTTATTGTTGGGAAGCCCTTCGATCTCAGGTCCTTTGTTGAGCGGAGCGGTCATGTTGACCTTCTTCATGTTGCTCTCCAGAGCCATCTGAAGGTCGTGTGCGGCATAGCTTGACTTGGCGCATCATGAAGCGGTAGAGTCCCTCGAGTCCTTTTTTCTTGATGAAGCCTTGAGGACCTTTGTACTTTTCCACACATAGCTGATATAAGTTGTAAACTTCTTCAGCAGGGATGTACGGTAGATCGCTCTCGCTTAGATCTTCTCGAGTTCTATCTATGCGCTCAATGGTGTAATGAGGTGTTGGAAGTCCTCCTTTGTCACAGTAGACGCTGAGTAGTTGGCTCATTGGGGAGAGACTCTTATAATGGCTCTTGGCTTGTGCCTTACTCATCCCCAGCCTTATATTAGGTCCTAGTTTGGTCAGCATCCAGAGGTAGGTCATCCTCTTCTGCTGATCCCAATGAGAGATCTCTCTAAGCTCGAACTCGTTTCTGCTCTTTAACTCTGTCTGGAGACCTCCAAATGTTCTCACGAACTTCTTTTAGGAAGGGGATTTCTATTCGGATGTTCTCCCGTGGCGTGTCGATCCGAACGGTCCTTGGCGTTAGCCTTGTAGAGCGAACCGCCCGTTGAGCGATTAACTATGGTAGCCTTGGGATATCTTGCTCGTTGTCTTCACCTTCCTGAAGCTCGTCGTCTTCTATGATTACGAGGTCTATAGATGCTTGTTGTAGAAAGCCCCGAACGTCGTGAAGCCGTCGTCTTTGATGCTCCTCGGGCATGGAATGGGTCATCCACTGTCCTTCAAAGATATACTTGTCTAGGACCTCGTGCGGATTGACGCCATGTCCAGAGGGTCCTGGTTGGTCTGGAGCGACGGAGGGAGTGGCTTGGGTAGCTGCTAGAGCTACAAGCATCGCAGCACTTGCTTCTTCTTCCGGAAGTAAGGGGCTTGAGTAGATCGGTGGTGTGGGGGGAGGCGTCTTGAGATGAAAGGTTGGTGGGTCGATGTGGGCGGTGCGGTGCGTGGTGTGGGTAGTTTGGGTTTGGGTGATTTGTGTTTGGGTTTTGGTGGGTAGTTTGGGTCTCACCAGCTCCAGCGCTTGTCTGCGTAGCGCCCGAGCCTTGTCCTTGGCCACTTGTTGATGTCCTTGGCCTCTTCTCCCCCTCATGATGGTCCTGATCGTCAGGATCGTCATGTCTGTGCCGGGAGTGGGAGCTTTGGCCTCGGCATGATTGCGTAGGTGGATCAGGATGGTCTACCAGTCGCCTATAGAGGACTCCTCCTAAGGTGACCGTATGGTAAGACCGATGAGGCGGGCCAGAAGGATGTCGTGGAGCTCGGTGATTGGGATAGTGTAAGGGTTGATTAGGATGGAAGAGTGTTGTAGAGGGTCGGTGGGTGTGGGTTGTGGAGGTGTGAGGTTGGGTTGTGACGAGGTGCCTTCAGAGACAGGTGCTTTCCCGGTATCTCTTCGGGATGTCTCGATTGCTTGGAATACTCTCTCCGTGATTTGTCTTCCATAGACTGTACAGCGGCAGAGAGAGCGGCCTGGAACTGCTCGTTCGTTACAAAGGGTGCAGACGCCTCCTGAGATGGACCAGGACGACTGATGTCGCCTGTTATCAACCCTTGAGTAGACACCGACTCTTCAGGTTGGCTCACAGTTACTTGAGGTTGTGACTGTATGAGACTTCCACCCAATCCTTGAGTCGAATCTTGAAGATTCGGCTCTATGGGCGTTGTGGCAGGCTCGGGTTGCGCCTGCGGTCCAGACACCACGAGAGTAGGTTGCAGCTCAAGATTGAGCGAAGAAGTGCCAGCAACACTTATAGATGTGATCAGCGTAGTATCTGGTGCGTTGGTGACGGCTGGGAAGAGGGACTCCAGTTGAATGCTAAGTCTCCTTGGAGTCCTCCTTATCAGGCTTATTTCCTCGTCCGACTCCGTGTCAGACGGGGGTGGCCGTGTGAGGAGTGAGGTCACGATGGACGTCCTCCAGGGCCTGATCCGTCACCGATGGAAGAGAGCTTTGCCCCATTTCTACTTCGGGCTGTGCTACTGATGGAAGAACCTCCTCAAAGGTTTCTTCGAGCACACCAACAGTAACGGGCACTTCCACTTGATATTCATGTGCAGGAGCCTCAAGCGCCATCTCAGTAGCCACGACGTCTATCAATATATCATCTACGTCGGGCATTGGCTCTTCGACCAATGGAGACTCCTGTTGAAGCTCCTGAGCGACAACATCTATCATCGCGTCGTCAGGGCTTTGGTGATGTTGCAGTTGGGGAGGGCTCATATGTACATCTGCCGGGGGCCCTCTAATCATTTCCTCGGTTAGATTGTATTCCCGACAGAATCTCTGATACTCAGCTCCCGCGGGGTCGGCGAGCCTAAGTAGGTGGAGCGGAATTGGCATCGACGCTTGGTCCAAGTCCGTCAGTCGTGGATTATTGAAGAATTTTAGCCTTGGCGGCTGGTAGTTTCATCCGGGAGGCAATTGAGGAATATTCTACGCGTGTAACTCCATGAACTCCCTGATGATCACGTTGAACCATCGAGCATAGGGCACATTCTTCGATCTTCGATTCTCCTTCAGCCGAATCTGTTCAGCCAGATCATTTCAGATTAGCTGCACGAAATCGTAATCTCCTTCGAGCATATTGCCGTTGCCCTTGTCGAAGCCAGCATGCTTGGGTGATAGACACTTGTTCACGATCCCGAACAGTGTCTTTCAGGGATGAGTGATACCGTTGCTCTGGACCTGAGCTAATTTCGTGAGCTGCGGTTGATATCCCATTTGCATGAAGTCGTGGACCATTTCTGTGTCCGACGGGAGTGGGTCGTAGTTGTCGCTGTGTGGCAAGTCCAGTATCATCCCGAACTGGCTCTTGCTCATGTGAATATGCCGCGTCCCGATTCTTATTGTGAAGGAGAATGCCCCATTCGCTTCAGCTCCTTGTATACATCCCCAGAATTGCTAGAGATAGACCATCGGCACTGAGGCGGTGACCGTCAATGCGTGCTAGATGGGGTGGCCTCGCAGGATAGATACGATGATCTCGTCCGGGCACCGAAATGTGCTTAGATCGATCTGGAAGTTCGTATCCTGGACCTTCAAATATAGATTGTGATCGTATATGTGATTGGATCGAGGGTAGCGATCCAACTGAAAGGAAATAAAGAGATATAAAAGTTCATTATTTCATAATATTTTATCATAGTCGAAAATGGATATAATTTCATCAGACTATAATTTTGTATCAAATCATGACATGTTTGATGAATATTGTATTGAAATCATATGATTTGTACATAGGATACTTGATTTTGAAAAAAATGTAATGGCATGATTGTAATTTTAAATTAAACACTTAACGCGTGAAAAATAGTTCGAAAATTTTCTAAGTGTTTAATCGCGGGTAAAGTCACTGTACATGCCGAGAAATTTTTCGCTCGATAAAACTGGTTTTCAAATTGATTTCCTATGCATTGATTTCAATTGTAATGTCTCCGTTTAATTTTTCGATCGAGAAAATTTTATTCGCTAAGTGTTGAAGTTGAAATCGAGACTGTAGTCGATCAATTTTACGATCGAGAAAAATTCCGTGTAAATTTACGATCGAGAAATTATTTCTCAGGTAAATTTACCGTCGAGATATTTTCTTCGATTGAATAAAATTTTCGATTTGAAATTTGTCGAGCGGTATGTGATTTTCGATTGTAAGAAAAATTTTCGCTGCGATATATTTCTATCGAGAAATTAGTCAACGAAAGACTAAGTCAATCGTAGAGAAATTTTTCGATCAATTAAGTCCTAAGCGGCGAATTTTACGATCGAAAAATTAAGCGTTGAGAAATTAATTTTTCGCTGCTAAATTTTTGCGACCTAATTGTAATTAAATCGAAAATTCTATTTTGCGATAGTAAGTTTTACGCTAGATAAAATTTGCATCCAAATTGTTTATTCAGTGCTTAAGTTTTTCGCTCACAAAAATCCTAATTAGATTTCTCGATGGTAAATAATTTTTCGGACAAAATCTTCTATCTTCGCGACTAAATCAGAATTTTATCGATCGAAAAACCAATTCGATGCAAACAGTATCTCAATTAAATCGGAATTCAATTAAGACTGTTTGCGATCGACAAAGTTCTTCGGTGGCTTCAAACATTCAAAAGGCCAGTTTCATCCAGACTTAAATTTCAGTCGAAGATTCGGATTTTCCGATGATTCATTCTACCAGATTCATAGAGAATATCGAAACTATCTTAAGTGCAGGCATTAAACTCAGATAAAGCTCAAAATCAAGCCTCAAACACTATAAAATAGTTACGGTTTTTCTCAGTTTTGAAGAACAGTCGAAAATCTAAGTTTAAACATGCGAAAAACTTCAAAATGCAGATGCTAATGAAGGTAAATCACACGCAAATGTCAAAAGAATCTCATTTCTACATTAAACAGACGGTTGGGTGTTGAAAATCGAAAGATTTTTGAGAAATTTAAGCTGTCTGTGAAAGTTTTTCGCGAGAGAGATTTTTTACGATTAGGGTTGCGTGGGAAAAAGTTTTTTCGACTGACAAGAAAGTGAACTTTTATTAATTCGCTGCAGATCAACGTTGGGTTTTGCGATTTGACGTTTTGCGATTAAATGGATCAGGCCCATTACTATTTGCGCTCGAGAAATTTTTGATTCGAAAATTGCTTCTCAATTCAAGTTTCTCGATCGCAAATTATCGCGGCCAATCAAAATCATTTCCAACACTGTTTACGATCGAGAAACTTATGATCGTGAATTAAGTCTTCTATCTAGTTTCTCGATAGTAAGTACTTCTAAAATTTTCAGATTAACACCTATTTCGAGTAAAATCACATTGTAAGGCTCCCCCTTAGAAGTAAAATAAATGCAATTAACTCCCTGTATTTTCCGTGTAGTAACATCTAGCTCCCTTGGCAGAAATTAAAAAGTCTGTACCACTTAGAAAGAGGACGTTAGAAATAATGGAGTTAATCAACAATTATTTTAGGCATGAAATATTTGGTCTTGTGACTAGCCCCTTTCCTTGTAGTGTCGACGTCTTGTTCCGTAATTTTGTTTGAAGGAATCTGAAACGCTTAGAGAAAAACGTCAAGAATATTTGGAGCTAATGCACGAATTTTATATTTGCTCCCCCTCAAATAATGCAAAAATTGACTAAATATGCAAGCATATGAAATCACTTCAATTCACGAGCATATAACACACAATTTTGCCTAGTAAGCACATATACATGGTCCCCGAAAACATGTACTAGAGGTATTGTGTGAGGGTAAGAGCAATGGAAAAAAAATTTATCGCATTTAAACAATTCAGTACCAATGCAATTGAAAATTACATTTAGAATGTGCGAGAATAAAATAAGTTCGCATTTAGTCAATTCAACGCATATGAAATATAACATTTCATGTCAAAATGTGCGAAATTTTTCCTTTCAAGAGATTTTTTTCCTATTACTATTATTATAGTATGGGGTCAGATTATTTTACTTTGATCAATCGTCACACCTAAAATTTTACGAGACATTTGAAAGAAGAAAATGCCGTCAAGTCATTTCGTCAAACTAAAGTCCTAAGTTCATAGACTGGTCCATTTCGACAACTCTCACTAGGTTCGATCTAGCACTCAATTATTTTAACTTGGGATTTTTATATTTATATCACTCAAGTCAACACAAGCAATTTTAGATCAATTTACCTGTGATCGAGGCATTTTTAATCATTTCACCTAAGCGAGAGACCGTCGATTGGAATCAAAGGGTTGTAAGGATTTTAGTTTGGCTAGGACTTAGAAGGGAAGGAATTTAGAGGAAAGTGAGCTTATCTCTTCGTCATCTTCCATTTCTACGTCCGTCTCCTTTTGTTTTTATGCCGCCTTCTTGTTGGTTCTCGGGCCGATATCGTGCTCCTCTTCTCTTAATCCCTAGAGAGGTTTCAGAGATTATCCTTTTGGAAAAGTTCACGGTTATGGAGTTCGTACCCAAGGATGCGCTCCTCTTCTCATTTCCCGATATAAGATCGGATTATCGTTGGAGAAGTTCACTTAGTGGTGCTCCTCTTTCCAGCCGTTCTGACAAGCATACGAGAGTATCGTTGGAGAAGTTCACAGCAGGATCCATGCCACCTTCTAAGAGATAGTCGGAAGGCAGGTTCCTTTGGTCTGATTTTTGCACGTTGATCAATGCCTTCTTTCGTCATCATCCTCTCTCCCCTTTTTTTTTATTATTTTATCCCCCTCCTTTTCTCATTTGAACAACCATCCAAAGAGTATAGAAGGCGGTTGAAAGCTGGGAATGGGATTCAAAGGAAGAAAAGGACGTCGGAGAAGGCTCAAAGTGGATGACTAAAGGCTAATTTGAGGGAAAAGTTTTTTAAGGCCGATTGAGGAATAACCTAAGCGCCCTTATCATTTTCCTAACGATCTGAGGCAAGGTGAGTATGAAGCCAAGTATCACTTGTTAAGACAACCAACTGATGTGTGACTCACTCGAGAAATAGATCCAAGGAAAGAAATGAACAAGGCTTGAGACCTCACGTATGTATAGTGGATTTGTGTCTAGTGGAGCAACCTAATGACCTTTAGACACAAGAATGCGACTTAGACTGACAAAATTAAGCAATTAAATTGATCGCAAGTCGGGGTAAAATTCTAAGTGACTTTAGATCAAAGCATCCTAAATAATTTCTTCATCCCCTATATTATAGGTATATGTATATTATTTTTATATGTATTAAAATTTTTATTTATTAATTAAATTCACGCAAGATAAGGCATATAAGCAAAGAACACATAGCATAGAGCATTTTGTAGCACAGAAGATCAGGTAAAGCACGTATTACGGAAGATTCAACATGCCTAATTTTCCGACAAGGAATTGAAATCATTTTTCATCCAATGCCTTGGTGAAAATGTCAGCTAGTTGGAACTCCGTGTTCACGAAATACATATCTATGGTGCCTTTTTCTACATGATCTTTGATAAAGTGATACTAATGTCTATGTGTTTTGTGCATGAGTGATGAACAGGATTGCAAGTAATAGCGATGGCACTTTGACTATCACTATATATGGGTATATTATTTAAATTTTACCCATAGCCGCGAAGCTGAGTCCGCATCAACAGCATCTGGGAGCAACAACTGGCGGCTGCCACGTATTCCGCTTCGGCCGTCGAAGTTGACACACAGTTCTGCTTTTTGGATGACCAGCAGACCAGCTTTTCGCCTAGAAATTGAGCGCCACCGGACGTGCTTTTCCTGTCCATTCGGCAACCTGCATAATCAGCGTCAGTATAGCCGATAGATTGAAGTTCGTACCTTTTGGATACCATAGTCCGAGGGTAGAAGTGCCCTTAAGGTAACGGAGAATCCTTTTGACCGCGAGCATATGGGATTCTTTGGGATCGGCTTGAAAACGGGCACATAAGCAAGCGGCAAACATGATGTCTGGCCGGCTCGAGTGAGGTAGAGAAGAGATCCAATGATACTGCGATATAGTGTGACGTCGACCGACTTTCCAGCGGGATCGGCATCCAACTTTCAGCTTGGTGACATAGGAGTGCTAAGAGGCTTGCTTTGATCTTGATGGAATTTCTTCAGAATATCCTTGATGTATTTTGTCTGACTGATGAAAATCCCATCTTCGAGTTGCCTGACTTGTAGTCCTAAGAATAACTGCATCTCTCCTATGTGACTCTTCTCGAACTTATTTTTCATAAGATCTCCAAACTTCGTGCAAAGCCGTGGATTTGTTGATCCGAAGATGATATCGTCGACGTATACTTGAACGACCATCAGATCTTTGTCTTGCCATTTGATAAAGAGGGTTGTGTCTATCGTTCCTCGTATGAATCCAGACTTCACGAGGAAATCACTCAAGACATCGTACCAAGCACGTGGGGCTTGTTTTAGTCCATAGAGAGCTTTGTTCAATCGATAGACGTGATCGGAATTTTCTTGATCAACGAAGCCTTCCGGCTGAGCGACGTAGACTTCTTCTTTTAACACGCCGTTGAGAAAGGCGGTCTTAACATCCATCTGATAGACTTTGAAGTCTTTGTGAGCCGCATAAGCCAGGAGAAGGCGGATAGCTTCGATTAGGGCAACAGGAGCATATGTCTCGTCGTAGTCGATGCCTTCCTGTTGATTGTAGCCCTTCGCAACTAGCCTTGCTTTGTTCCGGATCACTTCACCATCTTCATTCTTCTTATTTTTGAATACCCATTTGGTTCCGATTATTGTTTTCCCATGTGGACGGGTACTAAGGTCCACACTTGAAGACGTTCGAATTGATGAATTTCTTCTTGCATCGCAATTATCCAATCCGGGTCTCGTAGTGCGTCTGCTACTTTAGTAGGCCCATTTTGGCTTAAGAAGCAGCTGAAAAGATTGAGCTGACGACGTGTCCTTACTCCGCTCGAAAGATCGCGAATTATCTGATCAACCGGATGGGAACTAGTCCACTTGTGCCCATGCGGCAGGGCTGAGGAAGATACGTCAGCCATTTGTGGTTCTAGATTTCCAATTATCTTCGATTGTTCAATTGTTTGAGGAAGTTCCACTTCTACACTTGGAACGATCGTCTCTGATGATTCTTCCTCAGTAACCATTGTAAGTTCTTCGTTATTCTGTGGCAAATCTGAATCGGGTGAGGTAGGGACGTGAGAAGTACTAGGTACATCGGTCTCGTTAGGTGGAGAATCCACTATAGGTGTAGCAGTGTGTGACCGATATACGGGCTCGAAGAGAGAGTCCAGATCGTCTAATGCGAGTCTTAATGCTTCTTCTGACGTTGATTTCAAAGTTGTTGCCATCTTCTGTTGGTTTTGTGCCAACACACCAGTGAAAACAGGTTCTCAACTGTTGTATTCAGAAGCTATCTGGTTGGATACGGGTCCTGAACTGAGGTTTGCAGGAGCCATCGGGTTAAGCACGGGACCTGGACTGACTTGACCAGAAGCCATGTCCGCCACTTCGTGGAAAGTGACGTTGTAGCTTTCTTTGATTGTGTGGTTGGACTTGATATATACTCGGTATGCTTTAGGGTCGAACTTGGCACGTTGCTCCCAGTCGTTCGCCACAAAGCACTTGCACCCAAAGACTTTAAAGAAAGAGATATTGGGTACTCTATTATTCACAATCTCGTACGGAGTCTCGTTGAACCTTTTGTGAACCACCGTCCTGTTTTGAGTAAAACAAGCGGTATTAACTGCTTCAGCCCATAGAAAGTGTGGAAGTCCGGAATGAATTAGCATTGTTCGAGCTGCTTCCACTATGGTTCGATTTTTCCTTTCAACGACCCCATTTTGTTGAGGTGTTTTTGCGGCTGAGAATTGTTGACTTATCCCAAGTTTCTGATAAACGTAACTGAGACGTCTGTTCTTGAACTCAGTGTCATTGTCTGTTTGAATGACTTGGATGGTCTGCTGCAGCAAGTTCTGGGTGGTGTTCACAAAATTAATGATCAAGCCACCCGTCTCATCTTTGGTTCGGAGGAACTTTGTCCAAGTGTAGCGAGAATAGTCATCGACGATCACTAGCACGTACTTTCTTCCATTTATGCTCTGAGTCTGCATCGGCCCACAGAGATCCATGTGGATTAGTTCCAGTGGTCGAGATGTAGACGCAAGTTGCTTGACGTGATGGGATGCTCGCTTCATTTTTCCTAATTGGCATGCCGAACACTGATGCTCCCTTTGTAGTAGTATAGTTGGCAGACCATGAACCAATTTTTTCGTAGAAAGACATTGGAGAGCTTTCATATTCAGATGAGACAGTCGTTAATGCCATAAGCTGTTCCTCTGTAAATCAATCTGAGATATGAGGCATACAGCTTTCGAGGGCCGCACGGACGTCAGGTTGATCGTGTAAAGGTTTGATTTTCGAAGTCCATAGAGGAGTTCTGTGTCCTGACTCTCCAGAATTCTGCACCGGTCAGCATGAAAGACCACCTGGAACACTTTGTCCCAGAACTGGCCTATGCTGAACAAGTTATGGCGGAGGCCTTCGACGTATGAGACATCTTTTATAATTAGATTGTTCAGAATGATATCCCCAAGTCCTAGAATCGGGGCTGAATCGTTGTTCCCAAAACTGACTTTGCCGTTTGGCTGGTCTTTGCAGTTGCTCAGCAGTTCTTGATTTCCCGTCATGTGTGTGGAGCAACCCGATTCAAGGTACCACACTGATGGATCTGCAAAAACAAATTAGAGAGCTTTAGGTACCCATTTAAATGGGTCCTCTCGGATTAGCAGAATTTTTTGGTTCTGATATAGTTCCTAAATTATTACTTGAGGGAGTTTTATTAACTCGAGCCACTTTCGGAGAAGTGGGTTTGGGTTTGACCTCTTTAGGTGACTTGGCCTTTACGGCTTTTGTCATCCTAGGCGGAGATTTAGGAACCCATTTGGGTTGAACCTTGCAGGGAAGGTTAATTTCAGCACGTACAAATGCTTTGCTAGGTTTGATTGAGGAAAAGATCTTTTCTTGATGTAATCTCCTAAGGTGCTTGGGGGATTTAATCTCTACGGGATACCTTAGGTGAGTACAAGCATGTACAGCGCCATAAGCTCTTTACGGCTGGATCTTGTTTCCTACGAGTCTTCCTAGTGGCATTTGTTTCATAATTATTAATTTTTTTGACGTAGAGCCTATTTCGAAGTTGTTACTTCTAAAGGTGATCGGCTGAAGTGAACAAGTAGAAGCAACTATCTTAAACGTGGAAATAGCTCTTTTATTTTTACGAGTGTCTTTTATTGTAACAGAAGGAATAACATGCTCAGAAATAGTTAAATCTAGTGGCTCCTTCTTTATCCTAGTGCTAGATACTCTCGCATTTTTTTTTGTGCTGACGCTATGCTCCCTGTAGACGTAGGTAAAGGAAAATTAGTCATAGCACCTTTAACATAATTATTTTTACAATTGTTATCTTTCAAAGGCGATTTTTCAATTTTCACGCTTTTTGTAATAGCGTGAGAGGTAGTTTGGGAGGACGAGGAAGCCTTGAGATTTTCCATCTCCTTAAAGAATTTTTTCTTTTCAGCTTCGAAATTCTCTCGTTCTCTATCTAGCTTTGCCTGTGACTCTTCTATCTGTTTTATGATAGGGGGTTTGTAGAGAGAATTTTTATAATTAACGGCTTTAACTTCCTCGTGGTGTGTTTGAGAGTCAGGAGGTAGAACTTGAACTAAATTGCAGAAAGGTGTTAGAGTTTCTTTCTTATTTTTGTCCCTTTCATTTAGTTCTTTGTAGTCAAAGGGGATTTCTGGACCATGTGGGCCTTGTCTAATGGATGAATCAAAAGTATTTCACACGACGATTCATTAAAATTTCTAAGAGAGGTTAGTCCTAAGCCCATGTGTTTAACATCGTATATTTCTTTCTTTTATAAAACACGCGGGTTAGTGAAACCTAAGCCATCCTTTGGATTATATAAATCTACATCCTTTGGCTGATTTAGAAATACTGTTTGCTCGGATTGTCCCCTACGCGTAACTATATCGTCTAATTTCTTTACTTTGGCATATAGTTTCTTGTGTTCCTCACATAGGAGAGCATAATTATTTTCCACCGTTAGTTTAGCGGCTTGACAGGCGTCTGAATCCTTACTAAGCTCGCTAATCTTAGCATTTGATGTTTCTAATTGAGCTTCTAAGTTAGTGATCTTAGAGGTAGCTTCGGTTATCCTACAATTTAAAATGGCTTTCTCGTTGAGATTTCTAACCAAGCAATTGTAGTTACTTGCTAACCTATCTTCTAGTTCCTTAATCTTTTCGCTATGTTGTCCTAGTTGAGGTTGACTAGTCTCTCTAGAATGTAGGCTCTTAATAAGTTCATCTATTTTTGCACTAGAGCTCCTAAGTTCTAATTCGAGACTATTTATCTTCTCCTGTGATCTCGCAAGTTTATCCTTTACTTCCTTAATACTTTTCTGCTCACGTTTCATGTTAGCATATTGTTTTTTATATGAATCTAACATGGTCAATAATGTGGAAGAAGAGACTACCTTTTGTGACAAGGTGGATGCGTTGTCGTCGTCCGTACTATTGGGTGATGCCTCTTTAGGTGACTTGGCCTATTTGGGTTTTGTCGTCCTAGGCAGAGATTTAGGAACCCGTTTGGGTTGAACCTTGCAGGGAAGGTTAATTTCAGCATGCACAAATGCTTTGGTAGGCTTGACTGAGGAAAATATCTTTTCTTTTGATAACCTCCTAAGGTGCTTGGGGGATTTAATCTCTACGGGATACCTTAGGTGAGTACAAGCACGTACAGCGCCATAAGCTCTTATGGCTGGATCTTGTTTCCTACGAGTCTTCCTAGTGGCATTTGTTTCATAATCATTAATTTTTTGACGTAGAGCCTATTTCGAAGTTGTTACTTCTAAAGGTGATCGGCTGAAGTGAACAAGTAGAAGCAACTATCTTAAACGTGGAAATAGCTCTTTTATTTTTACGAGTGTCTTTTATTGTAACAGAAGGAATAACATGCTCAGAAATAGTTAAATCTAGTGGCTCCTTCTTTATCCTAGTGCTAGATACTCTCGCATTTTTTTTTGTGCTGACGCTATGCTCCCTGTAGACGTAGGTAAAGGAAAATTAGTCATAGCACTTTTAACAGAATTATTTTTACAATTGTTATCTTTCAAAGGCGATTTTTCAATTTTCACGCTTTTTGTAATAGCGTGAGAGGTAGTTTGGGAGGACGAGGAAGCCTTGAGATTTTCCATCTCCTTAAAGAATTTTTTCTTTTCAGCTTCGAAATTCTCTCGTTCTCTATCTAGCTTTGCCTGTGACTCTTCTATCTGTTTTATGATAGGGGTTTGTAGAGAGATTTTTATAATTAACGGCTTTAACTTCCTCGTGGTGTGTTTGAGAGTCAGGAGGTAGAACTTGAACTAAATTGCAGACAGGTGTTAGAGTTTCTTTCTTATTTTTGTCCCTTTCATTTAGTTCTTTGTAGTCAAAGGGGATTTCTGGACCATGTGGGCCTTGTCTAATGGATGAATCAAAAGTATTTTCACACGACGATTCATTAAAATTTCTAAGAGAGGTTAGTCCTAAGCCCATGTGTTTAACATCGTATATTTCTTTCTTTTATAAAACACGCGGGTTAGTGAAACCTAAGCCATCCTTTGGATTATAGAAATCTACATCCTTTGGCTGATTTAGAAATACTGTTTGCTCGGATTGTCCCCTACGCGTAACTATATCGTCTAATTTCTTTACTTTGGCATATAGTTTCTTGTGTTCCTCACATAGGAGAGCATAATTATTTTCCACCGTTAGTTTAGCGGCTTGACAGGCGTCTAAATCCTTACTAAGCTCGCTAATCTTAGCATTTGATGTTTCTAATTGAGCTTCTAAGTTAGTGATCTTAGAGGTAGCTTCGGTTATCCTACAATTTAAAATGGCTTTCTCGTTGAGATTTCTAACCAAGCAATTGTAGTTACTTGCTAACCTATCTTCTAGTTCCTTAATCTTTTCGCTATGTTGTCCTAGTTGAGGTTGACTAGTCTCTCTAGAATGTAGGCTCTTAATAAGTTCATCTATTTTTGCACTAGAGCTCCTAAGTTCTAATTCGAGACTATTTATCTTCTCCTGTGATCTCGCAAGTTTATCCTTTACTTCCTTAATACTTTTCTGCTCACGTTTCATGTTAGCATATTGTTTTTTATATGAATCTAACATGGTCAATAATGTGGAAGAAGAGACTACCTTTTGTGACAAGGTGGATGCGTTGTCGTCGTCCGTACTATTGGGTGATGCCTCTTTAGGTGACTTGGCCTATTTGGGTTTTGTCGTCCTAGGCAGAGATTTAGGAACCCGTTTGGGTTGAACCTTGCAGGGAAGGTTAATTTCAGCATGCACAAATGCTTTGGTAGGCTTGACTGAGGAAAATATCTTTTCTTTTGATAACCTCCTAAGGTGCTTGGGGGATTTAATCTCTACGGGATACCTTAGGTGAGTACAAGCACGTACAGCGCCATAAGCTCTTTATGGCTGGATCTTGTTTCCTACGAGTCTTCCTAGTGGCATTTGTTTCATAATCATTAATTTTTTTGACGTAGAGCCTATTTCGAAGTTGTTACTTCTAAAGGTGATCGGCTGAAGTGAACAAGTAGAAGCAACTATCTTAAACGTGGAAATAGCTCTTTTATTTTTACGAGTGTCTTTTATTGTAACAGAAGGAATAACATGCTCAGAAATAGTTAAATCTAGTGGCTCCTTCTTTATCCTAGTGCTAGATACTCTCGCATTTTTTTTTGTGCTGACGCTATGCTCCCTGTAGACGTAGGTAAAGGAAAATTAGTCATAGCACTTTTAACAGAATTATTTTTACAATTGTTATCTTTCAAAGGCGATTTTTCAATTTTCACGCTTTTTGTAATAGCGTGAGAGGTAGTTTGGGAGGACGAGGAAGCCTTGAGATTTTCCATCTCCTTAAAGAATTTTTTCTTTTCAGCTTCGAAATTCTCTCGTTCTCTATCTAGCTTTGCCTGTGACTCTTCTATCTGTTTTATGATAGGGGGTTTGTAGAGAGAATTTTTATAATTAACGGCTTTAACTTCCTCGTGGTGTGTTTGAGAGTCAGGAGGTAGAACTTGAACTAAATTGCAGACAGGTGTTAGAGTTTCTTTCTTATTTTTGTCCCTTTCATTTAGTTCTTTGTAGTCAAAGGGGATTTCTGGACCATGTGGGCCTTGTCTAATGGATGAATCAAAAGTATTTTCACACGACGATTCATTAAAATTTCTAAGAGAGGTTAGTCCTAAGCCCATGTGTTTAACATCGTATATTTCTTTCTTTTATAAAACACGCGGGTTAGTGAAACCTAAGCCATCCTTTGGATTATAGAAATCTACATCCTTTGGCTGATTTAGAAATACTGTTTGCTCGGATTGTCCCCTACGCGTAACTATATCGTCTAATTTCTTTACTTTGGCATATAGTTTCTTGTGTTCCTCACATAGGAGAGCATAATTATTTTCCACCGTTAGTTTAGCGGCTTGACAGGCGTCTAAATCCTTACTAAGCTCGCTAATCTTAGCATTTGATGTTTCTAATTGAGCTTCTAAGTTAGTGATCTTAGAGGTAGCTTCGGTTATCCTACAATTTAAAATGGCTTTCTCGTTGAGATTTCTAACCAAGCAATTGTAGTTACTTGCTAACCTATCTTCTAGTTCCTTAATCTTTTCGCTATGTTGTCCTAGTTGAGGTTGACTAGTCTCTCTAGAATGTAGGCTCTTAATAAGTTCATCTATTTTTGCACTAGAGCTCCTAAGTTCTAATTCGAGACTATTTATCTTCTCCTGTGATCTCGCAGGTTTATCCTTTACTTCCTTAATACTTTTCTGCTCACGTTTCATGTTAGCATATTGTTTTTTATATGAATCTAACATGGTCAATAATGTGGAAGAAGAGACTACCTTTTGTGACAAGGTGGATGCGTTGTCGTCGTCCGTACTATTGGGTGATGCCTCTTTAGGTGACTTGGCCTATTTGGGTTTTGTCGTCCTAGGCAGAGATTTAGGAACCCATTTGGGTTGAACCTTGCAGGGAAGGTTAATTTCAGCATGCACAAATGCTTTGGTAGGCTTGACTGAGGAAAATATCTTTTCTTTTGATAACCTCCTAAGGTGCTTGGGGGATTTAATCTCTACGGGATACCTTAGGTGAGTACAAGCACGTACAGCGCCATAAGCTCTTTATGGCTGGATCTTGTTTCCTACGAGTCTTCCTAGTGGCATTTGTTTCATAATCATTAATTTTTTTGACGTAGAGCCTATTTCGAAGTTGTTACTTCTAAAGGTGATCGGCTGAAGTGAACAAGTAGAAGCAACTATCTTAAACGTGGAAATAGCTCTTTTATTTTTACGAGTGTCTTTTATTGTAACAGAAGGAATAACATGCTCAGAAATAGTTAAATCTAGTGGCTCCTTCTTTATCCTAGTGCTAGATACTCTCGCATTTTTTTTTGTGCTGACGCTATGCTCCCTGTAGACGTAGGTAAAGGAAAATTAGTCATAGCACTTTTAACAGAATTATTTTTACAATTGTTATCTTTCAAAGGCGATTTTTCAATTTTCACGCTTTTTGTAATAGCGTGAGAGGTAGTTTGGGAGGACGAGGAAGCCTTGAGATTTTCCATCTCCTTAAAGATTTTTTCTTTTCAGCTTCGAAATTCTCTCGTTCTCTATCTAGCTTTGCCTGTGACTCTTCTATCTGTTTTATGATAGGGGGTTTGTAGAGAGAATTTTTATAATTAACGGCTTTAACTTCCTCGTGGTGTGTTTGAGAGTCAGGAGGTAGAACTTGAACTAAATTGCAGACAGGTGTTAGAGTTTCTTTCTTATTTTTGTCCCTTTCATTTAGTTCTTTGTAGTCAAAGGGGATTTCTGGACCATGTGGGCCTTGTCTAATGGATGAATCAAAAGTATTTTCACACGACGATTCATTAAAATTTCTAAGAGAGGTTAGTCCTAAGCCCATGTGTTTAACATCGTATATTTCTTTCTTTTATAAAACACGCGGGTTAGTGAAACCTAAGCCATCCTTTGGATTATAGAAATCTACATCCTTTGGCTGATTTAGAAATACTGTTTGCTCGGATTGTCCCCTACGCGTAACTATATCGTCTAATTTCTTTACTTTGGCATATAGTTTCTTGTGTTCCTCACATAGGAGAGCATAATTATTTTCCACCGTTAGTTTAGCGGCTTGACAGGCGTCTAAATCCTTACTAAGCTCGCTAATCTTAGCATTTGATGTTTCTAATTGAGCTTCTAAGTTAGTGATCTTAGAGGTAGCTTCGGTTATCCTACAATTTAAAATGGCTTTCTCGTTGAGATTTCTAACCAAGCAATTGTAGTTACTTGCTAACCTATCTTCTAGTTCCTTAATCTTTTCGCTATGTTGTCCTAGTTGAGGTTGACTAGTCTCTCTAGAATGTAGGCTCTTAATAAGTTCATCTATTTTTGCACTAGAGCTCCTAAGTTCTAATTCGAGACTATTTATCTTCTCCTGTGATCTCGCAGGTTTATCCTTTACTTCCTTAATACTTTTCTGCTCACGTTTCATGTTAGCATATTGTTTTTTATATGAATCTAACATGGTCAATAATGTGGAAGAAGAGACTACCTTTTGTGACAAGGTGGATGCGTTGTCGTCGTCCGTACTATTGGGTGATGCCTCTTTAGGTGACTTGGCCTATTTGGGTTTTGTCGTCCTAGGCAGAGATTTAGGAACCCATTTGGGTTGAACCTTGCAGGGAAGGTTAATTTCAGCATGCACAAATGCTTTGGTAGGCTTGACTGAGGAAAATATCTTTTCTTTTGATAACCTCCTAAGGTGCTTGGGGATTTAATCTCTACGGGATACCTTAGGTGAGTACAAGCACGTACAGCGCCATAAGCTCTTTATGGCTGGATCTTGTTTCCTACGAGTCTTCCTAGTGGCATTTGTTTCATAATCATTAATTTTTTTGACGTAGAGCCTATTTCGAAGTTGTTACTTCTAAAGGTGATCGGCTGAAGTGAACAAGTAGAAGCAACTATCTTAAACGTGGAAATAGCTCTTTTATTTTTACGAGTGTCTTTTATTGTAACAGAAGGAATAACATGCTCAGAAATAGTTAAATCTAGTGGCTCCTTCTTTATCCTAGTGCTAGATACTCTCGCATTTTTTTTTGTGCTGACGCTATGCTCCCTGTAGACGTAGGTAAAGGAAAATTAGTCATAGCACTTTTAACAGAATTATTTTTACAATTGTTATCTTTCAAAGGCGATTTTTCAATTTTCACGCTTTTTGTAATAGCGTGAGAGGTAGTTTGGGAGGACGAGGAAGCCTTGAGATTTTCCATCTCCTTAAAGAATTTTTTCTTTTCAGCTTCGAAATTCTCTCGTTCTCTATCTAGCTTTGCCTGTGACTCTTCTATCTGTTTTATGATAGGGGGTTTGTAGAGAGAATTTTTATAATTAACGGCTTTAACTTCCTCGTGGTGTGTTTGAGAGTCAGGAGGTAGAACTTGAACTAAATTGCAGACAGGTGTTAGAGTTTCTTTCTTATTTTTGTCCCTTTCATTTAGTTCTTTGTAGTCAAAGGGGATTTCTGGACCATGTGGGCCTTGTCTAATGGATGAATCAAAAGTATTTTCACACGACGATTCATTAAAATTTCTAAGAGAGGTTAGTCCTAAGCCCATGTGTTTAACATCGTATATTTCTTTCTTTTATAAAACACGCGGGTTAGTGAAACCTAAGCCATCCTTTGGATTATAGAAATCTACATCCTTTGGCTGATTTAGAAATACTGTTTGCTCGGATTGTCCCCTACGCGTAACTATATCGTCTAATTTCTTTACTTTGGCATATAGTTTCTTGTGTTCCTCACATAGGAGAGCATAATTATTTTCCACCGTTAGTTTAGCGGCTTGACAGGCGTCTAAATCCTTACTAAGCTCGCTAATCTTAGCATTTGATGTTTCTAATTGAGCTTCTAAGTTAGTGATCTTAGAGGTAGCTTCGGTTATCCTACAATTTAAAATGGCTTTCTCGTTGATATTTCTAACCAAGCAATTGTAGTTACTTGCTAACCTATCTTCTAGTTCCTTAATCTTTTCGCTATGTTGTCCTAGTTGAGGTTGACTAGTCTCTCTAGAATGTAGGCTCTTAATAAGTTCATCTATTTTTGCACTAGAGCTCCTAAGTTCTAATTCGAGACTATTTATCTTCTCCTGTGATCTCGCAAGTTTATCCTTTACTTCCTTAATACTTTTCTGCTCACGTTTCATGTTAGCATATTGTTTTTTATATGAATCTAACATGGTCAATAATGTGGAAGAAGAGACTACCTTTTGTGACAAGGTGGATGCGTTGTCGTCGTCCGTACTATTGGGTGATGCCTCTTTAGGTGACTTGGCCTATTTGGGTTTTGTCGTCCTAGGCAGAGATTTAGGAACCCATTTGGGTTGAACCTTGCAGGGAAGGTTAATTTCAGCATGCACAAATGCTTTGGTAGGCTTGACTGAGGAAAATATCTTTTCTTTTGATAACCTCCTAAGGTGCTTGGGGATTTAATCTCTACGGGATACCTTAGGTGAGTACAAGCACGTACAGCGCCATAAGCTCTTTATGGCTGGATCTTGTTTCCTACGAGTCTTCCTAGTGGCATTTGTTTCATAATCATTAATTTTTTTGACGTAGAGCCTATTTCGAAGTTGTTACTTCTAAAGGTGATCGGCTGAAGTGAACAAGTAGAAGCAACTATCTTAAACGTGGAAATAGCTCTTTTATTTTTACGAGTGTCTTTTATTGTAACAGAAGGAATAACATGCTCAGAAATAGTTAAATCTAGTGGCTCCTTCTTTATCCTAGTGCTAGATACTCTCGCATTTTTTTTTGTGCTGACGCTATGCTCCCTGTAGACGTAGGTAAAGGAAAATTAGTCATAGCACTTTTAACAGAATTATTTTTACAATTGTTATCTTTCAAAGGCGATTTTTCAATTTTCACGCTTTTTGTAATAGCGTGAGAGGTAGTTTGGGAGGACGAGGAAGCCTTGAGATTTTCCATCTCCTTAAAGAATTTTTTCTTTTCAGCTTCGAAATTCTCTCGTTCTCTATCTAGCTTTGCCTGTGACTCTTCTATCTGTTTTATGATAGGGGGTTTGTAGAGAGAATTTTTATAATTAACGGCTTTAACTTCCTCGTGGTGTGTTTGAGAGTCAGGAGGTAGAACTTGAACTAAATTGCAGACAGGTGTTAGAGTTTCTTTCTTATTTTTGTCCCTTTCATTTAGTTCTTTGTAGTCAAAGGGGATTTCTGGACCATGTGGGCCTTGTCTAATGGATGAATCAAAAGTATTTTCACACGACGATTCATTAAAATTTCTAAGAGAGGTTAGTCCTAAGCCCATGTGTTTAACATCGTATATTTCTTTCTTTTATAAAACACGCGGGTTAGTGAAACCTAAGCCATCCTTTGGATTATAGAAATCTACATCCTTTGGCTGATTTAGAAATACTGTTTGCTCGGATTGTCCCCTACGCGTAACTATATCGTCTAATTTCTTTACTTTGGTATATAGTTTCTTGTGTTCCTCACATAGGAGAGCATAATTATTTTCCACCGTTAGTTTAGCGGCTTGACAGGCGTCTAAATCCTTACTAAGCTCGCTAATCTTAGCATTTGATGTTTCTAATTGAGCTTCTAAGTTAGTGATCTTAGAGGTAGCTTCGGTTATCCTACAATTTAAAATGGCTTTCTCGTTGAGATTTCTAACCAAGCAATTGTAGTTACTTGCTAACCTATCTTCTAGTTCCTTAATCTTTTCGCTATGTTGTCCTAGTTGAGGTTGACTAGTCTCTCTAGAATGTAGGCTCTTAATAAGTTCATCTATTTTTGCACTAGAGCTCCTAAGTTCTAATTCGAGACTATTTATCTTCTCCTGTGATCTCGCAAGTTTATCCTTTACTTCCTTAATACTTTTCTGCTCACGTTTCATGTTAGCATATTGTTTTTTATATGAATCTAACATGGTCAATAATGTGGAAGAAGAGACTACCTTTTGTGACAAGGTGGATGCGTTGTCGTCGTCCGTACTATTGGGTGATGCCTCTTTAGGTGACTTGGCCTATTTGGGTTTTGTCGTCCTAGGCAGAGATTTAGGAACCCGTTTGGGTTGAACCTTGCAGGGAAGGTTAATTTCAGCATGCACAAATGCTTTGGTAGGCTTGACTGAGGAAAATATCTTTTCTTTTGATAACCTCCTAAGGTGCTTGGGGGATTTAATCTCTACGGGATACCTTAGGTGAGTACAAGCACGTACAGCGCCATAAGCTCTTTATGGCTGGATCTTGTTTCCTACGAGTCTTCCTAGTGGCATTTGTTTCATAATCATTAATTTTTTTGACGTAGAGCCTATTTCGAAGTTGTTACTTCTAAAGGTGATCGGCTGAAGTGAACAAGTAGAAGCAACTATCTTAAACGTGGAAATAGCTCTTTTATTTTTACGAGTGTCTTTTATTGTAACAGAAGGAATAACATGCTCAGAAATAGTTAAATCTAGTGGCTCCTTCTTTATCCTAGTGCTAGACACTCTCGCATTTGTTTTTAGTGCTGACGCTATGCTCCCTGTAGACGTAGGTAAAGGAAAATTAGTCATAGCACTTTTAACAGAATTATTTTTACAATTTTTATCTTTCAAAGGCGATTTTTCAATTTTCACGCTTTTTGTAATAGCGTGAGAGGTAGTTTGGGAGGACGAGGAAGCCTTGAGATTTTCCATCTCCTTAAAGAATTTTTTCTTTTCAGCTTCGAAATTCTCTCGTTCTCTATCTAACTTTGCCTGTGACTCCTCTATCTGCTTTATGATAGGGGTTTGTAGAGTGAATTTTTATAATTAACGGCTTTAACTTCCTCGTGGTGTGTTTGAGAGTCAGGAGGTAGAACTTGAACTAAATTGCAGACAGGTGTTAGAGTTTCTTTCTTATTTTTGTCCCTTTCATTTAGTTCTTTGTAGTCAAAGGGGATTTCTGGACCATGTGGGCCTTGTCTAATGGATGAATCAAAAGTATTTTCACACTACGATTCAGTAAAATTTCTAAGTGAGGTTAGTCCTAATCCCATGTGTTTAACATCGTATATTTCTTTCTTTTGTAAAACACGCGGGTTAGTGAAACCTAAGCCATCCTTTGGATTATAGAAATCTACATCCTTTGGCTGATTTAGAAATATTGTTTGCTCGGATTGTCCCCTTCGCGTAACTATATCGTCTATTCTTTACTTTGGCATATAGTTTCATGCGTTCCTCACCTAGGAGAGCATAATTATTTTCCACTGTTAGTTTAGCGGCTTGACAGGCGTCAAATCCTTGCTAAGCTCCCTAATCTTAGCATTTGATGTTTCTAATTGAGCTTCTAAGTTAGTGATCTTAGAGGTAGCTTCGGTTATCCTACAATTTAAAATGGCTTTCTCGTTGAGATTTCTAACCAAGCAATTGTAGTTATTTGCTAGCCTATCTTCTGGTTCCTTAATCTTTTCGCTCTGTTGTCCTAGTTGAGGTTGACTAGTCTCTCTAGAATGTAAGCTCTTAGTAAGTTCATCTATTTTTGCACTAGAGCTCCTAAGTTCTAATTCGAGACTATTTATCTTCTCCTGTGATCTCGCAAGTTTATCCTTTACTTCCTTAATACTTTTCTGCTCATGTTTCATGTTAGCATATTGTTTTTTATATGAATCTAACATGGTCAATAATGTGGAAGAAGAGACTACCTGTTGTGACAAGGTGGATGCGTTGTCGTCGTCCGTATTGGGTGATGCCTCTTTAGGTGACTTGGCCTATTTGGGTTTTGTCGTCCTAGGCGGAGATTTAGGAACCCATTTGGGTTGAACCTTGCAGGGAAGGTTAATTTCAGCATGCACAAATGCTTTGGTAGGCTTGACTGAGGAAAATATCTTTTCTTTTGATAACCTCCTAAGGTGCTTGGGGGATTTAATCTCTACGGGATACCTTAGGTGAGTACAAGCATGTACAGCGCCATAAGTTCTTTATGGCTGGATCTTGTTTCCTACGAGTCTTCCTAGTGGCAGTTGTTTCATAATCAGTAATTTTTTTGACGTAGAGCCTATTTCGAAGTTGTTACTTCTAAAGGTGATCGGCTGAAGTGAACACGTAGAAGCAACTATCTTAAACGTGGAAATAGCTCTTTTATTTTTACGAGTGTCTTTTATTGTAACAGAAGGAATAACATGCTCAGAAATAGTTAAATCTAGTGGCTCCTTCTTTATCCTAGTGCTAGACACTCTCGCATTTGTTTTTAGTGCTGACGCTATGCTCCCTGTAGACGTAGGTAATGGAAAATTAGTCATAGCACTTTTAACAGAATTATTTTTACAATTTTTATCTTTCAAAGGCGATTTTTCAATTTTCACGCTTTTTGTAATAGCGTGAGAGGTAGTTTGGGAGGACGAGGAAGCCTTGAGATTTTCCATCTCCTTAAAGAATTTTTTCTTTTCAGCTTCGAAATTCTCTCGTTCTCTATCGAACTTTGCCTGTGACTCCTCTATCTGTTTTATGATAGGGGTTTGTAGAGTGAATTTTTATAATTAACGGCTTTAACTTCCTCGTGGTGTGTTTGAGAGTCAGGAGGTAGAACTTGAACTAAATTGCAGACAGGTGTTAGAGTTTCTTTCTTATTTTTGTCCCTTTCATTTAGTTCTTTGTAGTCAAAGGAGATTTCTGGACCATGTGGGCCTTGTCTAATGGATGAATCGAAAGTATTTTCCCACGACGATTCAGTAAAATTTCTAAGAGAGGTTAGTCCTAAGCCCATGTGTTTAACATCGTATATTTCTTTCTTTTGTAAAACACGCGGGTTAGTGAAACCTAAGCCATCCTTTGGATTATAGAAATCTACATCCTTTGGCTGATTTAGAAATATTGTTTGCTCGGATTGTCCCCTTCGCGTAACTATATCGTCTAATTTCTTTACTTTGGCATATAGTTTCCTGCGTTCCTCACCTAGGAGAGCATAATTATTTTCCACCGTTAGTTTAGCGGCTTGACAGGCGTCAAATCCTTACTAAGCTCACTAATCTTAGCATTTGATGTTTCTAATTGAGCTTCTAAGTTAGTGATCTTAGAGGTAGCTTCGGTTATCCTACAATTTAAAATGGCTTTCTCGTTGAGATTTCTGACCAAGCAATTGTAGTTATTTGCTAGCCTATCTTCTAGTTCCTTAATCTTTTCGCTCTGTTGTCCTAGTTGAGGTTGACTAGTCTCTCTAGAATGTAAGCTCTTAGTAAGTTCATCTATTTTTGCACTAGAGCTCCTAAGTTCTAATTCGAGACTATTTATCTTCTCCTGTGATCTCGCAAGTTTATCCTTTACTTCCTTAATACTTTTCTGCTCACATTTCATGTTAGCATATTGTTTTTTTATATGAATCTAACATGGTCAATAATGTGGAAGAAGAGACTACCTGTTGTGACAAGGTGGATGCGTTGTCGTCGTCCGTATTGGGTGATGCCTCTTTAGGTGACTTGGCCTATTTGGGTTTTGTCGTCCTAGGCGAGATGTAGGAACCCATTTGGGTTGAACCTTGCAGGGAAGGTTAATTTCAGCATGCACAAATGCTTTGGTAGGCTTGACTGAGGAAAATATCTTTTCTTTTGATAACCTCCTAAGGTGCTTGGGGGATTTAATCTCTACGGGATACCTTGGGTGAGTACAAGCATGTACAACGCCATAAGCTCTTTATGGCTGGATCTTGTTTCCTACGAGTCTTCCTAGTGGCATTTGTTTCATAATCAGTAATTTTTTTGACGTAGAGTCTATTTCGAAGTTGTTACTTCTAAAGGTGATCGGCTGAAGTGAACAAGTAGAAGCAACTATCTTAAACGTGGAAATAGCTCTTTTATTTTTACGAGTGTCTTTTATTGTAACAGAAGGAATAACATGCTCAGAAATAGTTAAATCTAGTGGCTCCTTCTTTATCCTAGTGCTAGACACTCTCGCATTTGTTTTTAGTGCTGACGCTATGCTCCCTGTAGACGTAGGTAAAGGAAAATTAGTCATAACACTTTTAACAGAATTATTTTTACAATTTTTATCTTTCAAAGGCGATTTTTCAATTTTCACGCTTTTTGTAATAGCGTGAGATGTAGTTTGGGAGGACGAGGAAGCCTTGAGATTTTCCATCTCCCTAAAGAATTTTTTCTTTTCAGCTTCGAAATTCTCTCGTTCTCTATCTAACTTTGCCTGTGACTCCTCTATCTGTTTTATGATAGGGGCTTGTAGAGTGAATTTTTATAATTAACGGCTTTAACTTCCTCGTGGTGTGTTTGAGAGTCAGGAGGTAGAACTTGAACTAAATTGCAGACAGGTGTTAGAGTTTCTTTCTTATTTTTGTCCCTTTCATTTAGTTCTTTTAGTCAAATGGGATTTCTGGACCATGTGGGCCTTGTCTAATGGATGAATCGAAAGTATTTTCACACGACGATTCAGTAAAATTTCTAAGAGAGGTTAGTCCTAAGCCCATGTGTTTAACATCGTATATTATTTCTTTTGTAAAACACGCGGGTTAGTGAAACCTAAGTCATCCTTTGGATTATAGAAATCTACATCCTTTGGCTGATTTAGAAATATTGTTTGCTCGGATTGTCCCCTTCGCGTAACTATATCGTCTAATTTCTTTACTTTGGCATATAGTTTCCTGTGTTCCTCACCTAGGAGAGCATAATTATTTTCCAACGTTAGTTTAGCGGCTTGACAGGCGTCAAATCCTTACTAAGCTCACTAATCTTAGCATTTGATGTTTCTAATTGAGCTTCTAAGTTAGTGATCTTAGAGGTAGCTTCGATTATCCTACAATTTAAAATGGCTTTCTCGTTGAGATTTCTAACCAAGCAATTGTAGTTATTTGCTAGCCTATCTTCTAGTTCCTTAATCTTTTCGCTCTGTTGTCCTAGTTGAGTTTGACTAGTCTCTCTAGAATGTAGGCTCTTAGTAAGTTCATCTATTTTTGCACTAGAGCTCCTAAGTTCTAATTCGAGACTATTTATCTTCTCCTGTGATCTCGCAAGTTTATCCTTTACCTCCTTAATACTTTTCTGCTCACGTATCATGTTAGCATATTGTTTTTTATATGAATCTAACATGGTCAATAATGTGGAAGAAGAGACTACCTGTTGTGACAAGGTGGATGCGTTTTCGTCGTCCGTACTATTGGGTGATGCCTCTTTAGGTGACTTGGCCTATTTGGGTTTTGTCGTCCTAGGCAGAGATTTAGGAACCCATTTGGGTTGAACCTTGCAGGGAAGGTTAATTTCAGCATGCACAAATGCTTTGGTAGGCTTGACTGAGGAAAATATCTTTTCTTTTGATAACCTCCTAAGGTGCTTGGGGGATTTAATCTCTACGGGATACCTTGGGTGAGTACAAGCATGTACAGCGCCATAAGCTCTTTATGGCTGGATCTTGTTTCCTACGAGTCTTCCTAGTGGCATTTGTTTCATAATCATTAATTTTTTTGACGTAGAGCCTATTTCGAAGTTGTTACTTCTAAAGGTGATCGGCTGAAGTGAACAAGTAGAAGCAACTATCTTAAACGTGGAAATAGCTCTTTTATTTTTACGAGTGTCTTTTATTGTAACAGAAGGAATAACATGCTCAGAAATAGTTAAATCTAGTGGCTCCTTCTTTATCCTAGTGCTAGACACTCTCGCATTTGTTTTTAGTGCTGACGCTATGCTCCCTGTAGACGTAGGTAAAGGAAAATTAGTCATAGCACTTTTAACAGAATTATTTTTATAATTTTTATCTTTCAAAGGCGATTTTTCAATTTTCACGCTTTTTGTAATAGCGTGAGAGGTAGTTTGGGAGGACGAGGAAGCCTTGAGATTTTCCATCTCCTTAAAGAATTTTTTCTTTTCAGCTTCGAAATTCTCTCGTTCTCTATCTAACTTTGCCTGTGACTCCTCTATCTGTTTTATGATAGGGGTTTGTAGAGTGAATTTTTATAATTAACGGCTTTAACTTCCTCGTGGTGTGTTTGAGAGTCAGGAGGTAGAACTTGAACTAAATTGCAGACAGGTGTTAGAGTTTCTTTCTTATTTTTGTCCCTTTCATTTAGTTCTTTTAGTCAAAGGGGATTTCTGGACCATGTGGGCCTTGTCTAATGGATGAATCGAAAGTATTTTCACACGACGATTCAGTAAAATTTCTAAGAGAGGTTAGTCCTAAGCCCATGTGTTTAACATCGTATATTATTTCTTTTGTAAAACACGCGGGTTAGTGAAACCTAAGTCATCCTTTGGATTATAGAAATCTACATCCTTTGGCTGATTTAGAAATATTGTTTGCTCGGATTGTCCCCTTCGCGTAACTATATCGTCTAATTTCTTTACTTTGGCATATAGTTTCCTGCGTTCCTCACCTAGGAGAGCATAATTATTTTCCACCGTTAGTTTAGCGGCTTGACAGGCGTCAAATCCTTACTAAGCTCACTAATCTTAGCATTTGATGTTTCTAATTGAGCTTCTAAGTTAGTGATCTTAGAGGTAGCTTCGATTATCCTACAATTTAAAATGGCTTTCTCGTTGAGATTTCTAACCAAGCAATTGTAGTTATTTGCTAGCCTATCTTCTAGTTCCTTAATCTTTTCGCTCTGTTGTCCTAGTTGAGGTTGACTAGTCTCTCTAGAATGTAGGCTCTTAGTAAGTTCATCTATTTTTGCACTAGAGCTCCTAAGTTCTAATTCGAGACTATTTATCTTCTCCTGTGATCTCGCAAGTTTATCCTTTACTTCCTTAATACTTTTCTGCTCACGTTTCATGTTAGCATATTGTTTTTTATATGAATCTAACATGGTCAATAATGTGGAAGAAGAGACTACCTTTTGTGACAAGGTGGATGCGTTTTCGTCGTTCGTACTATTGGGTGATGCCTCTTTAGGTGACTTGGCCTATTTGGGTTTTGTCGTCCTAGGCAGAGATTTAGGAACCCATTTGGGTTGAACCTTGCAGGGAAGGTTAATTTCAGCATGCACAAATGCTTTGGTAGGCTTGACTGAGGAAAATATCTTTTCTTTTGATAACCTCCTAAGGTGCTTGGGGGATTTAATCTCTACGGGATACCTTAGGTGAGTACAAGCACGTACAGCGCCATAAGCTCTTTATGGCTGGATCTTGTTTCCTACGAGTCTTCCTAGTGGCATATGTTTCATAATCATTAATTTTTTTGACGTAGAGCCTATTTCGAAGTTGTTACTTCTAAAGGTGATCGGCTGAAGTGAACAAGTAGAAGCAACTATCTTAAACGTGGAAATAGCTCTTTTATTTTTACGAGTGTCTTTTATTGTAACAGAAGGAATAACATGCTCAGAAATAGTTAAATCTAGTGGCTCCTTCTTTATCCTAGTGCTAGACACTCGCGCATTTGTTTTTAGTGCTGACGCTATGCTCCCTGTAGACGTAGGTAAAGGAAAATTAGTCATAACACTTTTAACAGAATTATTTTTACAATTTTTATCTTTCAAAGGCGATTTTTCAATTTTCACGCTTTTTGTAATAGCGTGAGAGGTAGTTTGGGAGGACGAGGAAGCCTTGAGATTTTCCATCTCCTTAAAGAATTTTTTCTTTTCAGCTTCGAAATTCTCTCGTTCTCTATCTAACTTTGCCTGTGACTCCTCTATCTGTTTTATGATAGGGGTTTGTAGAGTGAATTTTTATAATTAACGGCTTTAACTTCCTCGTGGTGTGTTTGAGAGTCAGGAGGTAGAACTTGAACTAAATTGCAGACAGGTGTTAGAGTTTCTTTCTTATTTTTGTCCCTTTCATTTAGTTCTTTGTAGTCAAAGGGGATTTCTGGACCATGTGGGCCTTGTCTAATGGATGAATCGAAAGTATTTTCACACGACGATTCAGTAAAATTTCTAAGAGAGGTTAGTCCTAAGCCCATGTGTTTAACATCGTATATTTCTTTCTTTTGTAAAACACGCGGGTTAGTGAAACCTAAGCCATCCTTTGGATTATAGAAATCTACATCCTTTGGCTGATTTAGAAATATTGTTTGCTCGGATTGTCCCCTTCGCGTAACTATATCGTCTAATTTCTTTACTTTGGCATATAGTTTCCCGCGTTCCTCACCTAGGAGAGCATAATTATTTTCCACCGTTAGTTTAGCGGCTTGACATGCGTCAAATCCTTACTAAGCTCACTAATCTTAGCATTTGATGTTTCTAATTGAGCTTCTAAGTTAGTGATCTTAGAGGTAGCTTCGGTTATCCTACAATTTAAAATGACTTTCTCGTTGAGATTTCTAACCAAGCAATTGTAGTTACTTGCTAGCCTATCTTGTAGTTCCTTAACCTTTTCGCTCTGTTGTCCTAGTTGAGGTTGACTAGTCTCTCTAGAATGTAGGCTCTTTGTAAGTTCATCTATTTTTGCACTAGAGCTCCTAAGTTCTAATTCGAGACTATTTATCTTCTCCTGTGATCTCGCAAGTTTATCCTTTACTTCCTTAATACTTTTCTGCTCACGTTTCATGTTAGCATATTGTTTTTTATATGAATCTAACATGGTCAATAATGTGGAAGAAGAGACTACCTCTTGTGACAAGGTGGATGCGTTGTCGTCGTCCGTACTATTGGGTGATGCCTCTTTAGGTGACTTGGCCCATTTGGGTTTTGTCGTCCTAGGCGGAGATTTAGGAACCCATTTGGGTTGAACCTTGCAGGGAAGGTTAATTTCAGCATGCACAAATGCTTTGGTAGGCTTGACTGAGGAAAATATCTTTTCTTTTGATAACCTCCTAAGGTGCTTGGGGGATTTAATCTCTACGGGATACCTTAGGTGAGTACAAGCATGTACAGCGCCATAAGCTCTTTATGGCTGGATCTTGTTTCCTACGAGTCTTCCTAGTGGCATTTGTTTCATAACCATTAATTTTTTTGACGTAGAGCCTATTTCGAAGTTGTTACTTCTAAAGGTGATCGGCTGAAGTGAACAAGTAGAAGCAACTATCTTAAACGTGGATATAGCTCTTTTATTTTTACGAGTGTCTTTTATTGTAACAGAAGGAATAACATGCTCAGAAATAGTTAAATCTAGTGGCTCCTTCTTTATCCTAGTGCTAGACACTCTCGCATTTGTTTTTAGTGCTGACGCTATGCTCCCTGTAGACGTAGGTAAAGGAAAATTAGTCATAACACTTTTAACAGAATTATTTTTACAATTTTTATCTTTCAAAGGCGATTTTTTCAATTTTCACGCTTTTTGTAATAGCGTGAGAGGTAGTTTGGGAGGACGAGGAAGCCTTGAGATTTTCCATCTCCCTAAAGAATTTTTTCTTTTCAGCTTCGAAATTCTCTCGCTCTCTATCTAGCTTTGCCTGTGACTCCTCTATCTGTTTTATGATAGGGGGTTTGTAGAGAGAATTTTTATAATTAACGGCTTTAACTTCCTCGTGGTGTGTTAGAGAGTCAGGAGGTAGAACTTGAACTAAATTGCAGACAGGTGTTAGAGTTTCTTTCTTATTTGTGTCCCTTTCATTTAGTTCTTTGTAGTCAAAGGGGATTTCTGGACCATGTGGGCCTTGTCTAATGGATGAATCGAAAGTATTTTCACACGACGATTCAGTAAAATTTCTAAGAGAGGTTAGTCCTAAGCCCATGTGTTTAACATCGTATATTTCTTTCTTTTGTAAAACACGTGGGTTAGTGAAACCTAAGCCATCCTTTGGATAATAGAAATCTACATCCTTTGGCTCATTTAGAAATATTGTTTGCTCGGATTGTCCCATACGCGTAACTATATCGTCTAATTTCTTTACTCTGGCATATAGTTTCTTGCGTTCCTCACCTAGGAGAGCATAATTATTTTCCACCGTTAGTTTAGCGGCTTGACAGGCGTCTAAATCCTTACTAAGCTCACTAATCTTAGCATTTGATGTTTCTAATTGAGCTTCTAAGTTAGTGATCTTAGAGGTAGCTTCGGTTATCCTACTATTTAAAATGGCTTTCTCGTTGAGATTTCTAACCAAGCAATTGTAGTTACTTGCTAGCCTATCTTGTAGTTCCTTAACCTTTTCGCTCTGTTGTCCTAGTTGAGGTTGACTAGTCTCTCTAGAATGTAGGCTCTTTGTAAGTTCATCTATTTTTGCACTAGAGCTCCTAAGTTCTAATTCGAGACTATTTATCTTCTCCTGTGATCTCGCAAGTTTATCCTTTACTTCCTTAATACTTTTCTGCTCACGTTTCATGTTAGCATATTGTTTTTTATATGAATCTAACATGGTCAATAATGTGGAAGAAGAGACTACCTCTTGTGACAAGGTGGATGCGTTGTCGTCGTCCGTACTATTGGGTGATGCCTCTTTAGGTGACTTGGCCCATTTGGGTTTTGTCGTCCTAGGCGGAGATTTAGGAACCCATTTGGGTTGAACCTTGCAGGGAAGGTTAATTTCAGCATGCACAAATGCTTTGGTAGGCTTGACTGAGGAAAATATCTTTTCTTTTGATAACCTCCTAAGGTGCTTGGGGATTTAATCTCTACGGGATACCTTAGGTGAGTACAAGCATGTACAGCGCCATAAGCTCTTTATGGCTGGATCTTGTTTCCTACGAGTCTTCCTAGTGGCATTTGTTTCATAACCATTAATTTTTTTGACGTAGAGCCTATTTCGAAGTTGTTACTTCTAAAGGTGATCGGCTGAAGTGAACAAGTAGAAGCAACTATCTTAAACGTGGATATAGCTCTTTTATTTTTACGAGTGTCTTTTATTGTAACAGAAGGAATAACATGCTCAGAAATAGTTAAATCTAGTGGCTCCTTCTTTATCCTAGTGCTAGACACTCTCGCATTTGTTTTTAGTGCTGACGCTATGCTCCCTGTAGACGTAGGTAAAGGAAAATTAGTCATAACACTTTTAACAGAATTATTTTTACAATTTTTATCTTTCAAAGGCGATTTTTCAATTTTCACGCTTTTTGTAATAGCGTGAGAGGTAGTTTGGGAGGACGAGGAAGCCTTGAGATTTTCCATCTCCCTAAAGAATTTTTTCTTTTCAGCTTCGAAATTCTCTCGCTCTCTATCTAGCTTTGCCTGTGACTCCTCTATCTGTTTTATGATAGGGGGTTTGTAGAGAGAATTTTTATAATTAACGGCTTTAACTTCCTCGTGGTGTGTTAGAGAGTCAGGAGGTAGAACTTGAACTAAATTGCAGACAGGTGTTAGAGTTTCTTTCTTATTTGTGTCCCTTTCATTTAGTTCTTTGTAGTCAAAGGGGATTCCTGGACCATGTGGGCCTTGTCTAATGGATGAATCGAAAGTATTTTCACACGACGATTCAGTAAAATTTCTAAGAGAGGTTAGTCCTAAGCCCATGTGTTTAACATCGTATATTTCTTTCTTTTGTAAAACACGTGGGTTAGTGAAACCTAAGCCATCCTTTGGATAATAGAAATCTACATCCTTTGGCTCATTTAGAAATATTGTTTGCTCGGATTGTCCCATACGCGTAACTATATCGTCTAATTTCTTTACTCTGGCATATAGTTTCTTGCGTTCCTCACCTAGGAGAGCATAATTATTTTCCACCGTTAGTTTAGCGGCTTGACAGGCGTCTAAATCCTTACTAAGCTCACTAATCTTAGCATTTGATGTTTCTAATTGAGCTTCTAAGTTAGTGATCTTAGAGGTAGCTTCGGTTATCCTACTATTTAAAATGGCTTTCTCGTTGAGATTTCTAACCAAGCAATTGTAGTTACTTGCTAGCCTATCTTGTAGTTCCTTAACCTTTTCGCTCTGTTGTCCTAGTTGAGGTTGACTAGTCTCTCTAGAATGTAGGCTCTTTGTAAGTTCATCTATTTTTGCACTAGAGCTCCTAAGTTCTAATTCGAGACTATTTATCTTCTCCTGTGATCTCGCAAGTTTATCCTTTACTTCCTTAATACTTTTCTGCTCACGTTTCATGTTAGCATATTGTTTTTTATATGAATCTAACATGGTCAATAATGTGGAAGAAGAGACTACCTCTTGTGACAAGGTGGATGCGTTGTCGTCGTCCGTACTATTGGGTGATGCCTCTTTAGGTGACTTGGCCCATTTGGGTTTTGTCGTCCTAGGCGGAGATTTAGGAACCCATTTGGGTTGAACCTTGCAGGGAAGGTTAATTTCAGCATGCACAAATGCTTTGGTAGGCTTGACTGAGGAAAATATCTTTTCTTTTGATAACCTCCTAAGGTGCTTGGGGGATTTAATCTCTACGGGATACCTTAGGTGAGTACAAGCATGTACAGCGCCATAAGCTCTTTATGGCTGGATCTTGTTTCCTACGAGTCTTCCTAGTGGCAATTGTTTCATAACCATTAATTTTTTTGACGTAGAGCCTATTTCGAAGTTGTTACTTCTAAAGGTGATCGGCTGAAGTGAACAAGTAGAAGCAACTATCTTAAACGTGGAAATAGCTCTTTTATTTTTACGAGTGTCTTTTATTGTAACAGAAGGAATAACATGCTCAGAAATAGTTAAATCTAGTGGCTCCTTCTTTATCCTAGTGCTAGACACTCTCGCATTTGTTTTTAGTGCTGACGCTATGTCCCTGTAGACGTAGGTAAAGAAAAATTAGTCATAGCACTTTTAACAGAATTATTTTTACAATTTTTATCTTTCAAAGGCGATTTTTCAATTTTCACGCTTTTTGTAATAGCGTGAGAGGTAGTTTGGGAGGACGAGGAAGCCTTGAGATTTTCCATCTCCCTAAAGAATTTTTTCTTTTCAGCTTCGAAATTCTCTCGCTCTCTATCTAGCTTTGCCTGTGACTCCTCTATCTGTTTTATGATAGGGGGTTTGTAGAGAGAATTTTTATAATTAACGGCTTTAACTTCCTCGTGGTGTGTTAGAGAGTCAGGAGGTAGAACTTGAACTAAATTGCAGACAGGTGTTAGAGTTTCTTTCTTATTTGTGTCCCTTTCATTTAGTTCTTTGTAGTCAAAGGGGATTTCTGGACCATGTGGGCCTTGTCTAATGGATGAATCGAAAGTATTTTCACACGACAATTCAGTAAAATTTCTAAGAGAGGTTAGTCCTAAGCCCATGTGTTTAACATCGTATATTTCTTTCTTTTGTAAAACACGTGGGTTAGTGAAACCTAAGCCATCCTTTGGATAATAGAAATCTACATCCTTTGGCTCATTTAGAAATATTGTTTGCTCGGATTGTCCCATACGCGTAACTATATCGTCTAATTTCTTTACTCTGGCATATAGTTTCTTGTGTTCCTCACCTAGGAGAGCATAATTATTTTCCACCGTTAGTTTAGCGGCTTGACAGGCGTCTAAATCCTTACTAAGCTCACTAATCTTAGCATTTGATGTTTCTAATTGAGCTTCTAAGTTAGTGATCTTAGAGGTAGCTTCGGTTATCCTACTATTTAAAATGGCTTTCTCGTTGAGATTTCTAACCAAGCAATTGTAGTTACTTGCTAGCCTATCTTGTAGTTCCTTAACCTTTTCGCTCTGTTGTCCTAGTTGAGGTTGACTAGTCTCTCTAGAATGTAGGCTCTTTGTAAGTTCATCTATTTTTGCACTAGAGCTCCTAAGTTCTAATTCGAGACTATTTATCTTCTCCTGTGATCTCGCAAGTTTATCCTTTACTTCCTTAATACTTTTCTGCTCACGTTTCATGTTAGCATATTGTTTTTTATATGAATCTAACATGGTCAATAATGTGGAAGAAGAGACTACCTCTTGTGACAAGGTGGATGCGTTGTCGTCGTCCGTACTATTGGGTGATGCCTCTTTAGGTGACTTGGCCCATTTGGGTTTTGTCGTCCTAGGCGGAGATTTAGGAACCCATTTGGTTGAACCTTGCAGGGAAGGTTAATTTCAGCATGCACAAATGCTTTGGTAGGCTTGACTGAGGAAATATCTTTTCTTTTGATAACCTCCTAAGGTGCTTGGGGGATTTAATCTCTACGGGATACCTTAGGTGAGTACAAGCATGTACAGCGCCATAAGCTCTTTATGGCTGGATCTTGTTTCCTACGAGTCTTCCTAGTGGCATTTGTTTCATAACCATTAATTTTTTGACGTAGAGCCTATTTCGAAGTTGTTACTTCTAAAGGTGATCGGCTGAAGTGAACAAGTAGAAGCAACTATCTTAAACGTGGAAATAGCTCTTTTATTTTTACGAGTGTCTTTTATTGTAACAGAAGGAATAACATGCTCAGAAATAGTTAAATCTAGTGGCTCCTTCTTTATCCTAGTGCTAGACACTCTCGCATTTGTTTTTAGTGCTGACGCTATGTCCCTGTAGACGTAGGTAAAGAAAAATTAGTCATAGCACTTTTAACAGAATTATTTTTACAATTTTTATCTTTCAAAGGCGATTTTTCAATTATCACGCTTTTTGTAATAGCGTGAGAGGTAGTTTGGGAGGACGAGGAAGCCTTGAGATTTTCCATCTCCCTAAAGAATTTTTTCTTTTCAGCTTCGAAATTCTCTCGCTCTCTATCTAGCTTTGCCTGTGACTCCTCTATCTGTTTTATGATAGGGGGTTTGTAGAGAGAATTTTTATAATTAACGGCTTTAACTTCCTCGTGGTGTGTTAGAGAGTCAGGAGGTAGAACTTGAACTAAATTGCAGACAGGTGTTAGAGTTTCTTTCTTATTTTTGTCCCTTTCATTTAGTTCTTTGTAGTCAAAGGGGATTTCTGGACCATGTGGTCCTTGTCTAATGGATGAATCGAAAGTATTTTCACACGACGATTCAGTAAAATTTCTAAGAGAGGTTTGTCCTAAGCCCATGTGTTTAACATCGTATATTTCTTTCTTTTGTAAAACACGCGGGTTAGTGAAACCTAAGACATCCTTTGGATTATAGAAATCTACATCCTTTGGCTCATTTAGAAATATTGTTTGCTCGGATAGTCCCCTACGCGTAACTATATCGTCTAATTTCTTTACTTTGGCATATAGTTTCTTGCGTTCCTCACCTAGGAGAGCATAATTATGTTCCACCGTTAGTTTAGCGGCTTGACAGGCGTCTAAATCCTTACTAAGATCACTAATCTTAGCATTTGATGTTTCTAATTGAGCTTCTAAGTTAGTGATCCTAGAGGTAGCTTCGGTTATCCTACAATTTAAAATGGCTTTCTCGTTGAGATTTCTAACCAAGCAATTGTAGTTACTTGCTAGCCTATCTTCTAGTTCCTTAATCTTTTCGCTCTGTTGTCCTAGTTGAGGTTGACTAGTCTCTCTAGAATGTAGGCTCTTAGTAAGTTCATCTATTTTTGCACTAGAGCTCCTAAGTTCTAATTCGAGGCTATTTATCTTCTCCTGTGATCTCGCAAGTTTATCCTTTACTTCCCTAATACTTTTCTGCTCACGTTTCATGTTAGCATATTGTTTTTTACATGAATCTAACATGGTCAATAATGTGGAAGACGAGACTACCTCTTGTGACAAGGTGGATGCATTGTCGTCGTCCGTACTATTGGGTGATGCCTCTTTAGGTGACTTGGCCTATTTCGGTTTTGTCGTCCTAGGCGGAGATTTAGGAACCCATTTGGGTTGAACCTTGCAGGGAAGATTAATTTCAGCATGCACAAATGCTTTGGTAGGCTTGACTCAGGAAAATATCTTTTCTTTTGATAACCTCCTAAGGTGAGTACACGCATTGTAACGACCCTCGTTTTCTAATTAAGGTTAGTGGCGGATTTCCGCAACGTAAGCAGCGGAAGGCCCGTCAATTAAACACTTTTTCCTAAAAGATAATATAATATAATAAAATATTATTTTACATAGTAGTATCTGTACAACGGGCGTAGCCCCAAAAATGTCAAAAGAACAAAAACCCTATTATCGCTCCACAGGTCTTCATCCATGTACCGCCCTGCCCTCAAAAGTCCGTGGAGCACCGCCACCAGCCGCCTCAGTCCTAACGCGCATCGGCGTCAGACTCAGTACCTACAACACGTAAACACTGAGCGACTTGCCCAGTAGGTGAATAAAAATGCATGTATGCACGTGAACGCTCATTCCCGATCCCCATATCTCATATGCACTGTTCACTCTTTCTTTTCTCACAATCCTGTCTCAAATCACACAACACAGGGCCCTAGGTCAGACTCGACACCTCGCGCGCCCGTAATAATAACATACGGAAGCTTACACTAGCAGCGTTTTGACGATCACGCAACTGCCCTGCTAGGCCGCTCTTCCGCAAGCGGTAGCCTACGCCGACAGCGTTTTGACGATCACGCAACTGCCCTGTCAGGTCGCTCCCTCCGCTGAAAATATAATCACGACGGTTTTGCACCTCGGGACGTTCACGCCCGAGTAGACAGATCGATCACGCCTGTCTGCCGTCAGGTGTCATACGAGTACCAACCTCGACTCCTCAACGAGTCAACAACAAAATCACAAACATCTCATTCTACCCCGCTCGACAATATTTCAAATCAACCTTCTCAATACGGTGTAAATATCTCACCCCTGTGATATGATATGCATATGCCATGCATATAAACGTGATAACATATAAAAGCATGATCCACATGAACCGTACATAAAATATGTATAACACGTAAATCACGTAAATCATTTAATCACATAGAAGCACATAAAGCACAAACATGTTTTTACGTATTGTAGATGAATAATTCACCTACCTGTCCTCTCGCTATCGCTAAATAAGCAGTCTGATGGAATCCCTATAAGCTGATTCTCTGAATACATAAATATTACCATATCAGTATATTTGCTAAACTACATAAGTTTTCAAGTTCCTAACCCTAATTATAGAAAACCCTAAAATTTATGAAAACCTAAAAATAATAATATTCCTAAAAATAAATAAACCTAAAATATTGAAAACCTTCGAAATCGCGAAATTCTAAAATACCGAAAATTTATTAAGTAAAACATAATGTCGAAATACCAAATGTCGAGATCTACGAGCTTGCCGAGATCTTTGGTTAAAAAATGAAAATGTCGAGTTCCTTGTAAAAATAAAGATCGAGGCTTGAAATGTCGAAATCCTTAAAAATGTCGAGACCCTAAACAATATAAATGTCGAGACATATAAATATCAGGTCCTTTAAATATCGAAGTCTTATAAAATGTCGAGACCCTCTAAAAACAAATATAAATGTCGAAGAGGTTCATAGAAGATGTCGAGACCTTAACAAAATGTCGAGATCTCTTATAGTTAAGAAAGAACAAATATCGAAATCGTTACTTCTTGAAAATATAGAAACCTTTGTAAAATGTCAAGACATCTAAAACAAATATAAATGTCGAGATTCCAAACCACATTAATATCCTAAAAATATCGAGACCCTAAAGAAGTCGAGACCCCTTGAAATGTCAAGATCAATTACTATTGAAAACATGTCGATAAAACCATTGTAAAATGTCGAGACATAACATATCGACACCATGATATCGAAATCCTTCTACAGCAAATATCGACATCTTTGAGACATAATACCATGTCGATAATTTTAATGACGTCGAAACCTTATGAAAACGACACTGCTCCCCAAAACCCTAAAATTGTACTATTAAAATCGTCCTCCAAAACTAATCCTCCAATACTACACTAATCCAGAACTAATACAGTTTATAATGATTGATTTCTATGACTATTTAACTACACATGAATATGGTATGAAGTTTCGACTTCTTCAATATTCTTAAACTTATGAGTTTAGAAATTTTCGGAAACCTTCATATAGCCGTGTAGTAGCATCTTAGTACTAAAATAATTTAAATATCAAGGCTAAAGAGATTTTACCTTTGGTAACTATTACCTTCAAGCTCCTTTTTTGGTGTTAGATTCTTAATTTCGTTGAAGAACTCCTTTACTGCTGATATTGTTTCTTGTTTTCTTCTCTTAGGGGTTTTCCTCCTCAAAAATGACGTTATGATCTTTCTAAAAGTAGATAAGTACTACATGGTTAAAAGAAAGTTTGATGGGACAAGGGGAGATAACGATTTCTCTTCCCTAAGCTTAATGAAATTTATCTAATATATTATGTATATAACTTTGGGCCTAAATTAGAGAATTCAATTATAGCCCAAATTTAGTTTGTTTTATTCCCATATAATAAACATGGCCCAACTTAATTTGTTTTGCCATCATTAATTTTAATTAAATACTTTATCAAGTTCTGAAACTAATTCGAAACTAACATAGCTTATATTTTACTCCAAGCTTCTAATTTCCGTATCAATATACCTAATTCACAAAATTTACATAACTAATTACATCAAAATCCCGTATCAATTTTTACGGGTATTACATCCTCCTCCCCTTAAGAGAATTTCGTCCCCGAAATTACGCCGACTGGAATAACTCGGGATAACGAACTCTCATTTCATCCTCACGCTCCCAAGTGGCTTCCTCAATTGATTGATTTCGCCACAAGACCTTGACTAACGGAATAGTTTTATTCCGTAGTCGTTTCGACTCGTACATCAGAATTTCTACAGGCTTCTCTTCGTAACTCAAGTCGGGCTTGAGCTGTTGATAAAGAAACTCGTTCTGGATCACATGACTTGGGTCCGCGACGTATTTTCGTAATGTTGATACGTGGAATACGTCGTGAACTTGCATTAATGAAGCTGGCAGTTCTAATTGGTACGCAACTTCGCCGACTCGTTTGATAATTCTGAATGGGCCTATGTATCTTGGACTTAATTTCCCCTTTCGTCCGAAGCGTTTTACTCCTTTCATTGGGGAAATCTTTAAAAATACTTGATCGTCTTCTGCGAATTCCAAAGATCGTCGTCGATGATCTGCGTAACTTTTCTGACGACTCTGTGCGGTTCGCATCCTTTCTCGAATTTTTGTGACAGCTTCTGTCATTTCTCGAATCATATCCGGTCCTAATAGGGCTCGTTCGCCGATTTCGTCCCAATGGATTGGAGAACGGCACTTACGCCCGTATAAAGCTTCGTATGGCGCCATTCCGATTGTAGCATGAAAACTGTTATTGTATGAGAATTCTATGAGCGGCAAATACTTACTCCAGTATCCTTTGAAATCGAGCACACATGCCCGTAGCATATCCTCGAGAGTCTGAATCGTTCGTTCAGACTGCCCATCGGTCTGGGGATGGTAAGCAGTATTGAACGAGAGCTTGGTACCCATTGCTTTCTGCAGGCTCTGCCAAAAGTTCGACAAAAATCTCGAATCTCGATCCGAGACTATAGAAATTGGAATTCCATGGAGGCGGATAATTTCCTGAATATATAATTCAGCGTAGCGTTCCATGGAAAAAGTGGAACTGATTGGAAGGGAAATGGGCTGATTTGGTTAGGCGATCTACAATCACCCAGATAGCATCGTGGCCTTTCGTTGTCTTAGGTAAACCAACGACGAAATCCATCGTGATATTATCCCACTTCCATTCCGGAATGGGTAGAGGCTGTAGGGTTCCACCGGGTCGCTGGTGTTCCGCTTTAATTAATTGGCAGGTCATACATCGGTTCACGAACGCTGTGATGTCTTTCTTCATTCCTGGCCACCAGTATGTTGCTCGTAAGTCTTGATACATTTTCGTGGATCCTGGGTGTATCGAATATGTGGTCACGTGTGCTTCCTTCATTATCGTTTGTCGTAGTTCCCCATTGTTAGGTACATAAAGACGATTCTTGTATAGCAAAGCTCCATCCTCTCGGATGTTAAAATCTCCGGGTAGTGCCTCCTTTATCTTTAGGTAGAGTTCATCTTCTTCTTGCGTCTTCTTGATCTGTTCTATCAGCGTGGGATGGAGAGTTAGCGCTGCTAGTCTTGCCTCAACTTCGCCCAAATTAATTACCTCTATTCCAAGCTGATGTAATTCTGCATTCACCGATTTTCGACTTAGCGCATCTGCGACTACGTTTGCCTTACCCGGATGATAGCTGATGACGCAATCGTAGTCCTTGACGAGCTCCAGCCATCTTCGCTGTCGCATATTCAGCTCTTTCTGGGTGAAGAAATACTTCAAACTCTTATGGTCTGTGAAGATCTCACATTTCTCTCCGTAGAGATAATGTCTCCAGATCTTCAGAGCGAAGACCACCGCTGCTAATTCGAGGTCATGGGTTGGGTAGTTCTTGTCGTATTCCTTTAACTGTCGTGAAGCATAGGCAATTACCTTTCCGTTCTGCATCAGCACGCAGCCCAGGCCATTCTTCGAAGCATCGCTGTAGACTGCAAATCCTCCGGTTCCCGATGGTATTGTCAATATCGGGGCAGAGGTAAGACGTTTCTTCAATTCCTGGAAGCTCTGCTCACATGCTTCAGTCCATTTGAATGGAATGTTCTTCCTCGTCAGATTGGTTAATGTAGAGGCAATACTGGAGAAGTCCGCTATAAATTTACGGTAGTATCCCGCCTGTCCCAGAAAACTTCGGACTTCGGTAGGAGTAGTGGGTCGTGGCCAATTATTCACAGCTTCGATTTTACTCGGGTCTACGGAGATTCCATTCCCAGAAATCACGTGTCCCAAGAAGGCTACTTGCTCAAGCCAAAATTCGCATTTCTTGAATTTGGCGTAGAGCTGTTTCTCTCGCAGGATTCCTAAGACGGTTCGTAGATGGCTTTCGTGTTCATCTTTTGTTTTAGAATAGATCAAAATATCGTCGATAAAGACGATAACGAACCGATCGAGGTAGTCTTTGAAGACTCGATTCATCAAGTCCATAAAAGCCGCTGGGACATTTGTCAGTCCAAAAGGCATGACCAAAAACTCGTAATGGCCGTACCTCGTACTGAACGCAGTTTTTGGAACATCTGCCTCCCTGATCTTTAACTGATGGTATCCCGAACGGAGGTCGATTTTCGAGAATACCGAAGCTCCTTGCAATTGATCGAACAGATCATTGATCCTTGGCAAAGGGTATTTATTCTTGATCGTGATCTTATTCAATTCTCGGTAGTCGATGCATAGTCGCATCGACCCATCTTTCTTTCGCACAAAAAGAATGGGTGCGCCCCACGGCGAAAAACTCGGTTGAATAAACCCCTTAGATAGCAGGTCTTCTAATTGTTCCTTCAACTCCTTTAACTCATTCGGTGCTAAACGGTAAGGGGCTTTAGAGATTGGGCAGGCCCCGGGATCAGATCTATCGTGAACTGTATTTCTCGATCAGGGGGTAACCCCAGGAGATCATCGGGAAATACATCAGCGTATTCGTTGACTACAAGTACATCTTTTAGTTCCAGTTGAGGTAAGTCCTCTGCCTTTACCGCATATACGAGATAAGACTCACAACCTGACCTCAAAAGTCGTTGAGTCTTCAGAGCTGATATTCGTGGAATACTATTCTTATTCGCTTTACCCGAAAAAGTGAATGCTTCTTCTTCAGGCAGCTGGAATTTAACGACCTTCTTGTTGCAATCTATGATGGCTCCATATCTTGAAAGCCAATCCATCCCGAAGATGACATCGTAGTCGTTCATCGGGATTACAATCAGGTCGGCACTCAAGTTCCTACCCTCAATATCTACGACGCATCCTTTCAATACTTGATTAGTACGCGTCGGTCACCATGTGGTAGAGTAACTATATAGTTGCATTCGGATGAGGTAGGAGATAGTCCTACCTTCGCCACATACTTAGCCGACACAAATGAATGTGTGGCTCCGGAATCAATTAGCACAGAAGTGGGCACGTTATAGATAGTTAACGTACCCGTTACAACAGAAGGGTTCGCCTCGGCCTCCTCATTGGTAAGTGTGAAAACCCGTGCAGGAACCGGTGGAGGTCGAACCGGTGGTTGAGTCGGGTTCTGGGGTAAAGTCGTATTGCAATTCCTAGCATAATGCCCCATTCTTCCACATCTGAAACACTGTGGGTTCGGGTTGGGTCTGGGATGATAACAGGCACCGAAGTGGTAACGGCCACACTGTCCGCACTGGGGTGCTGGGTTTGGAGGTCTGTTTTGAATATTTACGGGTCCCTGATTCAGCACTGGGCGCCAATTCTGCTGACCCTGACGATTTCCTTGGCCTTTGTTGAAAAATGGGCGTTTACGGTCATTTCCAGGTCCTTGCTGACTCTCCCTCCTCTTCTTCGCCTCCTGAGCTTCAGAAATCTGAGCCTCGGCCTGCTCAGCTACCATGGCCCTTTCTGCTACTTGGGTGAATTCGATCTGTCGGGCCCCTGAGATACTTAGGTCGCGGTAAAGTTCCGGTTTGAGGCCAGTAATGAACCTCGTCACTTTGAATAGATTCGTTGCCACCATGTGAGGAGCAAAACGGGACAGCTCCTCGAATCGGCGGATATATTGAGTTACAGGCATTCCTCCTTGCCTGAGATTCATAAACTCTAGCATCCGTCGTTCCTGTTCATGGGCAGTAAAATATTTGCCGTGGAACAATTCTCTAAATCGTTCCCACGACATATTCAACGGATCCTCAAGGACTTTAACGGTGTCCCACCAGAATCGGGCATTTCCTCTGAGATGGAAACGGTGCACAGGACCTTTTCATTATCAGGCACACGACTATATATGAACATATCTTCTATGGTGCGCAGCCAATCTACAGCCACTGCTGGGTCCGTAGCATCAGCAAAGGTTGGGGGATCCATTTTCCGAAACCGTTCCCCTATAATTTCTACACGCGCTGGTTGTGGGGAAGGACGATGTTCAGACGAGCTATGATGATGGAGTAGTTCGTCGATTTGACTCGACTGGCGATTGATATGTTCCGACTGACGTTGAAGTAATTTGGTCAGTCGTAGAATAGTGGAGTCCCTTTCATTTGGAGGGGACTCCGGTTCGGCCCTACGGCTGGATTCAGCCACATGTTCACAACGGGTTCTTGGCATTTTTCAACTATTATCTACAATAATTCCAATAAAACACATATCAGATAACACATAATCACATAATCAATTATTTGACTTACAGGTCAGGCTGGTTCTCCAGGCTTTTGAGCGGCAGTACATGGACAGTCTTCAGAATCTAAAGCCTAAGCTCTGATACCACCTGTAACGACCCTCGTTTTCTAATTAAGGTTAGTGGCGGATTTCCGCAACGTAAGCAGCGGAAGGCCCGTCATTAAAAACTTTTTCCTAAAAGATAATATAATATAAGAAAATATTATTTTACATAGTAGTATCTGTACAACTGGCGTAGCCCCAAAAATGTCAAAAGAACAAAAACCCTATTATCGCTCCACAGGTCTTCATCCATGTACCGCCCTGCCCTCAAAAGTCCGTGGAGCACCGCCACCAGCCGCCTCAGTCCTGACGCGCGTCGGCGTTAGACTCAGTACCTACAACACGTAAACACTGAGCGACTTGCCCAGTAGGTGAATAAAAATGCATGTATGCACGTGAACGCTCATTCCCGATCCCCATATCTTATATGCACTGTTCACTCTTTATTTTCTCACAATCCTATCTCAAATCACACAACACAGGGCCCTAGGTCAGACTCGACACCTCGCGCGCCCATAATAATAACATACGGAAGCTTACACTAGCAGCGTTTTGACGATCACGCAACTTCCCTGCTAGGCCGCTCTTCCGCAAGCGGTAGCCTACGCCGACAGCGTTTTGACGATCATGCAACTGCCCTGTCAGGTCGCTCCCTCCGCTGAAAATATAATCACGACGGTTTTGCCACCTCGGGACGTTCACGCCCGAGTAGACAGATCGATCACGCCTATCTGCCGTCAGGTGTCATACGAGTACCAACCTCGACTCCTCAACGAGTCAACAACAAAATCACAAACATCTCATTCTACCCCGCTCGACAATATTTCAAATCAATCGTCTCAATACGGTGTAAAATATCTCACCCCTGTGATATGATATGCATATGCCATGCATATAAACGTGATAACATATAAAAGCATGATCCACATGAACCGTACATAAAATATGTATAACACGTAAATCATTTAATCACATAGAAGCACATAAAGCACAAACATGTGTTTACGTATTGTAGATGAATAATTCACCTACCTATCCTCTCGCTATCGCTAAATAAGCGGTCTGATGGAATCCCTATAAGTTGATTCTCTGAATACATACATATTACCATATCAGTATATTTGCTAAACTACATAAGTTTTCAAGTTCCTAACCCTAATTATAGAAAACCCTAAAATTTATGAAAACCTAAAATAATATATTCCTAAAAATTAATAAACTTGAAATATTGAAAACCTTCGAAATCGCAAAATTCTAAAATACCGAAAATTTATAAGTAAAACATAATGTCGAAATACCAAATGTCGAGATCTACGAGCTTGCCGAGATCTTTGGTTAAAAAATGAAAATGTCGAGTTCCTTGTAAAAATAAAGATCGAGGCTTGAAATGTCGAAATCCTTAAAATGTCGAGACCCTAAACAATATAAATGTCGAGACATATAAATATCGAGTCCTTTAAATATCGAAGTCTTATAAAATGTCGAGACCCTCTAAAAACAAATATAAATGTAGAAGAGGTTCATAGAAGATGTCGAGACCTTAACAAAATGTCGAGATCTCTTATAGTTAAGAAAGAACAAATATCGAAATCATTACTAACATTTGTAAAATGTCGAGACATCTAAAACAAATATAAATGTCGAGATTCCAAACCACATTAATATCCTAAAAATATCGAGACCCTAAAGAAGTCGAGACCCCTTGAAATGTCGAGATCAATTACTATTGAAAACATCTCGATAAAACCATTGTAAAATGTCGAGACATAACATATCGACACAATGATATCGAAATCCTTCTACAGCAAATATCGACATCTTTGAGACATAATACCATGTCGATAATTTTAATGTCGTCGAAACCTTATGAAAACGACACTGCTCCCCAAAACCCTAAAATTTACTATTAAAATCGTCCTCCAAAACTAATCCTCCAATACTACACTAATCCAGAACTAATACAGTTTATAATGATTGATTTCTATGACTATTTAACTACACATGAATATGGTATAAAGTTTCGACTTCTTCAATATTCTTAAACTTATGAGTTTAGAAATTTTCGAAAACCTTCATATAGCCGTGTAGTAGCATCTTAGTTACTAAAATAATTTAAATATCAAGGCTAAAGAGATTTTACCTTTGGTAACTATTACCTTCAAGCTCCTTTTTGGTGTTAGATTCTTAATTTCGTTGAAGAACTCCTTTACTGTTGATATTGTTTCTTGTTTTCTTCTCTTAGGGGTTTTCCTCCTCAAAAATGACGTTATGATCTTTCTAAAAGTAGATAAGTACTACATGGTTAAAAGAAAGTTTGATGGGACAAGGGGAGATAACGATTTCTCTTCCCTAAGCTTAATGAAATTTATCTAATATATTATGTATATAACTTTGGGCCTAAATTAGAGAATTCAATTATAGCCCAAATTTAGTTTGTTTTATTCCCATATAATAAACATGGCCCAACTTAATTTGTTTTGCCATCATTACTTTTAATTAAATACTTTATCAAGTTCCGAAACTAATTCGAAACTAACATAGCTTATATTTTACTCCAAGCTTCTAATTTCCGTATCAATATACCTAATTCACAAAATTTACATAACTAATTACATCAAAATCCCGTATCAATTTTTACGGGTATTACAGGCATGTACGACGCCATAAGCTTTCTTTATGGCTGGATCTTGTTTCCTACGAGTCTTCTTAGTGGCATTTGTTTCAGGATGATTATTTTTAATTTGTGCGGTAGAGCCTATTTCGTTGTTGGTGCTTCTAAATGTGATGGCTGAAGAGTACACGTAGAAGCAATTACTCTAAGCGAAGAAATGGCTCTTTTATTTCTACGAGAGCCATTTATTCGTACAGAGGGAGTAAGATTCTTAAGCATACTCAAATATACTTGCTCCTTCTTAAGACTAGACACTCTCGCCTTCGATTCTAGTGCTTGCCCTACGCTCCCTGTAGACGTAGGTAGAGTAACTTTAGTCTTAACACTCTTAACAGAATTATTAATACACTTTTGATCTTTCGAAGGTGATTTTTCGATTTTCACGCTTTTTTTAATAGCATGAGAGGTAGTTTGGGAGGATGAGGAAGCTTTGAGATTTTCCATCTCTTTTAAGAACGTTTTCTTTTCAGCTTCGAAATTCTCTCTTTCTTTATCTAGTTTTGCTTGAGATTCCTCTATTTGTTTGATTATAGGAGGTTTGTAGAGAGAATTTTTATAATGAGCGACTTTGGCTTCCTCGAGGACTGTTTGAGGGTCAGGAAGTTGTAATAGGTCAGAGACAGGTGTTGATGACGGTTTCATATTTCTGTCTCTTTCATTTAGCTCACTGTAGTCAAAGGGGATCTCGTCCATGTGAGGCTTTTCTCATAGATGAATCAAAATTATTTTGGTACGTCGATTCGGGTAAATTCTCTAAGAGATGTTACTCCTAAACCCCATGTGCTTAATATCATATATCTCCTTTTTCCGTAAAATCGTGGGTTAGTGAAACCTATGCCTTCTATAGGATTGTAGAACTCTATATCCTTGGGCTTGTTCAAAAATATCGTCTGTTCGGATTGTCCCCTACGCGTAACTATATCATCTAATTTCTTAATTTTAGCATATAGTTTCTTGCGTTCCTCGCCTAGGAGAGCATAATTATTTTCTACCGTCAGGTTGGCAGCTTGACAGGCGTCTAGTTCTTTACTAAGCTCACTAACCTTAGCATTTGGTATTTCTAATTGAGCTTCTAAGTTAGTGATCTTAGTGGTAGCTTCGGTTATCCTACAACATAAGGTGGCTTTCTCGTTGAGATTCCTAACCAAGCAGTTGTAGTTATTTGCTAGCCTATCTTCTAATTCCTTAATCTTTTCGCCATGCTGTCCTAATTGAGGTTGACTAGTCTCTCTAGAATGTGGGCTCTTAGTAAGTTCTTCTATTTTAGCACTAGAGCTCCAAAGTTCTGATTCGAGACTACTTATCCTTTCCTGAGACCTAGAAAGTTTTACCCTCTACTTCCTTAATACTTTTCTGCTCACGTTTCATGTTAGCATATTGTTTTTTATATGAATCTAACATGGTCAATAATGTGGAATGTAGGTCTACCTCTCGTCAAGAGGTGGATTCGTTTTCGTCGTCCGTATGTTGCAGTTTCAGGTCCGATTCATGGTCGAGACGGGCCATGAGGGCTAAATTCTCTTCTTCAGAACTCGACGTGTCCTCAAGCCATTGGTCTTGTTCGGCCATGAAAGCTACTTCAGCTTCCTTCTGTTTAGTCAGTTGGAGCTTCCTGGAGTAGTAGTTGGCATCTCTCTTCTTCGGAAGAGTGCACTCTCTGGCGAAGTGACCTGGCTTGCCACAGTTGAAGCATTTGTTAGCCTCCTTAGGATTCTTGACATCGGAACTCTCTTGTGCATGTTCTTTGTTTTTAGAGCTTGTAGTCCGAAGTCGGTTGGCTGAGGTTGAAGACTTCTTCTTGAAGTACTTCTTGCTCATCATTTGTCCTATGAGAGCTAGCTGCTTTCCTAGTGCTTTCAGATTTGGCTCAACGTCGGAGTCCGACTCTAAAGGTGAAGGAGGCCTAACGGTCTTTTCCCTTTCTTGATCTTGAGCTCCTCTTCTCCGAGACTAAGGCAACAGTGTCTTCGTTCTGTCTGTCTTTCTGTTTCCTTGAGAATCTCACTTATATCATCCTCATGCTGTGCGAGATTGTCAAACACGGCATGGACATCCAGCTCCTTTAAATCTTTGTCGAATCTGAGTGATTATTTTCTTCCATTCCGCGGGCAGAGAAGATAGAAATCTGATGTTTGTCTCCATGTTGGTCTTTGTGATCTCTATCTTCCTCATTTCGTTGAGAAGAGTGAGGTATCTTTGGTAGATCTCGTATAGACTCTCCTCAGACTTTGCTTTGAAGGAGTCGTAAGCGGTGAGAATGTTCGTCTTTTTGGCCTTTATGCCAAGTTCCGTCCTCTGCATCATCCTATGCAGTTCATCCCACATTCCTTTAGCCGATGAAAGGCTATCAATCTGTTGGTATATGTCGTTGGGGATGCCCTGCATGAGGGTGTTCATGGCTACTAGATCTGCCTTAGCTCGAGCTCTCTCCTCGATTGTGTACTCCCTAGACTCCTTCATAATCGCCTAGATGCAGGAATTTGAGGAGTTGCCGTTTCGTCACCCGGGGACATGTACCCAAAACTGTGGGGGTCCCTCTTCTAGTGACTTCAGTAAATTCTCGGCTTGATCTTTTAGAGCGATGAAATTGAGAAAACGGCTCCTCCACACAGTATATTCGCCTCGTTGCAAAATCGGTGGACGGTTGTCATTTCCGAGCGAGTATGCATCCATTTTGTTATGTAGTTGAGTTGTTTGAAGGATCTTCGTTACGTGTTTTGAATGTTTGAAGATGATGTAATGTGCTTCACAAGTGACAAAATTCGTTAGTAGCGTTTGATTAATAGATCGAGAATTATTTTCGATTCAATCTTTAAAGTTTGATCAAAAATAATTTCGTCGAAATAGAATATAGTGTGTACTGTTTACGTGCGAGATAGTTTGTCAGGGAAATATTTTTCGAGCGAAATAAATTGCCCAAAATCGTTCGGTCGAGAAAAATTTCCGGATCGTGAATTTATTTCGATCGTAAAGAAACAGTACGTTATTAAGTTTCTCGACAAGTCAAAATAAATCGGTTGACTGGAAAAGTTTCTCGCGTGTAAATGATTTTTGGCTTGGTCAAACTTTAAATGTCTGACCGAAAATGTTTCTCGAGAGAGAGTTTTTACGCGTGCAAAGTCAAAATTGGTCTCCCTCGAAAAATATTTTCGCTAATTTAATGCTCGAGAAATATTTCTAACTAAAATCGTTTCTAGTGCTGACGATTTTAGCACCGACTTCGTATTCTGATCGAGAAAAATTATCGCGCCAAGTTTTTCGATCGAGAAATTTATCCGATCGAAAAACCTAGCGAGAAAAATTAGAACGATCGAGAAAAATCACAGAATACAATTATCACAGATTCAAGCAAAAACAAGGAATTAGACACTGAACTTTCAGGTAATTGCTCGCAATCGATTACTAACTACGCACGAACACGCAATTAAACACGTTATGAAGCACAATATGTCGAATTTGATCAAAATCAGAACGTGTTCTTCATGTTCTTACGCAAACAGTAACTCACAAAATCGATTTAATCCAAACACGAAGTTCAACCAGCTACGGATTTGATCGCAATCAACATTTGACACTTAAACGAGCATAGAAACATCAAATTCAAGTCAATTAGGGCACAGAATTATGCTATTGGATCGAAAACAGATTTTGCGCCAAACTGTTCTTCGATGAACAGTGAACAGAATTAAATTTTTCGATCCAAATCTAGCAATTTTTGATCCAAAACAGAACGAATCTGCTCTGATACCAATTATTAGGTCCTACGATTAACAACTCTAAGATCCTAGGCAAGAATTCAAAGTAATTCGATGATAATGATAATCAATAAGATTCGATCGAAAAACTCATTTGAAGAACGAGAGAGAGAATTCGATTAGAGTGAGAAAGTTACTGTTGTTTCTCTCTCTAGAAATTGAATTGCAAGCCTTTCTGATCAATCTTCATCTCTGTTCGGCTCAATTAATTTACATGTATTTATACCAAACAAACTTGGTATAAATATCAAACTAGTCCTAATCTAAGGACTACTATACAAAACGCCCCTAATTACAAGGACAACTAATAATATCAAGCACAATTAAATGTATACTCTACATAATGTGCGAATTCTTATTTTCTAATAGGAGAAAGAAAATATGAATAATAAGAGAGAAAATTCAAGAAAAAATATTATCAATAAATACATATATAATTTTTTTATTTTCTTATGAATATTAATATCATTAATAGTACGAGGTCAGATTATTTTGCTTCGATCACTGTCACGCCTAAAATTTCACAAGACACGTGGAAATATCTAATGCCGTCAAGGCATGTCAACAAACTATAGTCCGAAGTTCGTCGAAAGATCCATTTCGACAACTCTCACCGGGTTCGCTCTAGCGCTCAATTATTTTAACTTGGGATTTCTATATGTATATCTCTCAAGTCAACACAAGCAATATTAAGTCAGTGAAAGACCATAGTTTTGGAATCAAGGGGACGTTAAAGGATTTCAATTTGGCTCTTACTTAGAAGGGAAGGAAAATTTTGGGTGTGGACTTAACATCTTCATCTTCCTTTTCTTAGTCACTTTTCTTCGTCGGCATTTTTCTTTCTTTCTTTCATCCTTTTTATTTTTCGTAAGTTTCTACACTTTCTCAAGATGAAGCTCCGCTTCTCTACGAGGCTGAGAGATTATCTATGGTGAAGTTCTTCTTGTTGGTTCTCGGGCCGATATTGTGCTCCTCTTCTCTTAATTCCTACGGAGGTTTCAGAGATTATCGATTTGGAGAAGTTCATAGTCGTGGAATTCGTACCCAAGGCCGTGCTCCTCTTCTCGTTTCCCGGTATAAAACCGGATTATCTTTGGAGAAGTTCACTTCGAGGTGCTCCTCTTTCCAGCCGTTTTGACGAGCGTACAAGATTATCGAAGCGGAAGTTCACAGCAAGATCCATGCCCCCTTCTAATGATTTGGAATTTTGATAGTCGAGAGGCAAGTTCTTTTTGACTGCTTTTAGTGCGTTGAGCATTCCTCGTGTGCGTTTTCCACATTCTTTTGTCATCTTTTCTTTTCTATACTTCTTTTCTCCCCCTCCATTCTCGTTTGAATATCCCTCCGAAGATTGTGGAATTCGGTTGAAGGAACGGGTTTCAAATGAAGAAAAGGGAATCGGAGAAGGCTCAAAGTGGATGACTAAAGGATATGACAAAAGATGGAAATTAACATATGGCCGAGTGAGGAATTTCCTAAATGCCCATATCATTTTCCTAACGATCTAACGCAAGGCGGGTATAAGGCCAAGAATCACTAGTTAAGACAAGCAATTGATGCGTGACTCGCTCGAGAATAAATCCATGGAAAGAAAATAAAATACTAGAATCCTCACTTATGTAAAGTGGCTTTATGTCTAGAGGAGCAAACTAATGACCTTTAGACACAGGAATGCGACTTAGACTGACAAAATTAAGCAATTAATCAGTCGCATGTCAGGGAAATTATTCGTGACTTAGATCAAAGCATCCTAAAATATCTTCATCCCTCTAATATTACAAGTATATGTGTAATATTTTTGGATTTTTATTTATGTAATATATATATTTTTTTTATTATTTATTTTCTAATTTTCACGTAAGATATAACAAATAAGTACAGAAAACACATAGAATAGAGCATAGGAAAGCACAGAGGATCAATTAAAGCACAGATCACGGGAGATTTAACATGCCTAATTTTCCGACAAGGAATTGGAATCATTTTTCATCCAATGCCATTGTGAAACTGTCGCCCAGTTGATACTCCGTGTTCACAAAGTACATGTCAATGGTGCCTTTTTCTACGTGATCCTTTATAAAGTTATATTGTATGTCTATGTGTTTTGTGCGTGAGTGGTAAACAGGATTGCACGTAAAGCGATGTCACTCTGACTATCACTATATATGGGTATATTGTTTAAATTGTACCCATAATCGCGAAGGTGAGTCCTCATCCACAGCATTTGCGAGCAAAAGCTGGCAGCTGCGACGTATTCTGCCTCAGTCGTCGATATTGAGACGCAATTCTGCTTCTTGGATGACCAGCAGACCAGCTTTTCGCCTAAGAATTGAGCGCCGCCAGACGTACTTTTTCTGTCCATACGGCAACCTGCATAGTCAGCGTCAGTGTAGCCGATTAGTTTAAAATTCATACCTTTCGGATACCACAGTCCCAGGGTAGAAGTGCCATTGATGTAGCGCAGGATCCGCTTGACCGCTAGCATGTGGGATTCTTGGGGATCGGCTTGGAAACGGGCGTAGAGACAAGTGGCAAAGATGATGTCGGGCCGACTCGAGGTGAGATACAAAGGAGACCCGATGATGTTGCGATAGAGGGTGATGTCGACCGCTTTTCCAGAGGGATCGACATCCAACTTGCAGCTTGTAGCCATGGTAGTGCTCAGAGGCTTGCTCTGATCTTGATGGAATTTCTTCAAGATGTCTCTGATATACTTCGTCTGACTTATGAAACTTCCATCTTCAAGCTGCCTGACTTGAAGTCCCAAAAAGAACTGCATTTCGCCCATGTGACTCAATTCAAACGTGTTCTTCATGAGATCTCCGAATTTCTGGCATAGCCCGGGGATTTGTAGATCCGAAGATGATGTCGTCGACTATACTTGGACGACTATCAGATCTTTGGATTGCCATTTAATGAAGAGAGTCGTATCGATGGTTCCTCGGATAAATCCAAATTTCACGAGGAATTCGCTCAGGACGTCATACCAAGCGCGAAGGGCTTGTTTTAGTCCATAGAGTGCTTTATCCAATCGATAGACGTAATCAGGATGTTCTTGATCAACAAAGCCTTCAGGTTGGGCGACGTAGACTTTTTCTTTTAACACACCGTTTAAAAAGGCGGTTTTTGACGTCTTTGGTGGACTTTGAAGTCCTTATGTGCCACGTAGGCCAAGAAGAGGCGAATGGCTTCGATGCGGGCAACATGAGTGTATGTTTCGTTGTAGTGGTTGTATCCCTTTGCAACTAATCTTGCTTTGTTCCTGATCACTTCTCCATCTTTATTTTTCTTGTTCTTGAATACACATTTCGTTCCTATAAATGTTTTCCCATGCAGACGGGGCACTAAAGTCCACATTTGTAGACGCTCGAATTGGTTGATTTCGTCTTGCATTGTTATTACCCAATCTGTGTCCTTAAGTGCGTATGCTACCTTCGTTGGCTCGTTTTGACTTAAGAAGTAGCTAAAAAGTCCGCTCTGATTTCTTGTCCGTAATCAACACGAAGGATTACCAATGATCTGATCGACTGGATGTGCTCGAGTCTACTTGCGCTAATGAGGCAATACCGAGCCTGAAGCATCAGCCATTTGTGGAGTGAGATCTCCAGTGATCTCAAGCTGTTCATCGAGTTGATGTAATTCCATTTCTGCACTTAAGTTGAGTGACTAATGATGTTCCCTCAACATCCATGGTTGGTGTGGCAGCATTCTGTGGTAATTCTAAATCGGGTGAAGTGGGGACAGGAAGTACTCGGTACATCGGCTTCGTCAAGTGGGGTTCCACGGTAGGTGTTGTACTGGTATTGTTAGCCGATATATATGCTCAAAGAGCGAGTCCAAGTCTTCAAGAGCAAATCTCATAGCTTCTTCTGACATTGAATCTTGAGTTGTTGCCGCTCTCTGTTGGTCTTATGCCAACACACCAGTGAACACGGGTTTTGAATTGTCGTATTCAGAAGCCATCTGGTTAGGCACGTGTCCTGGACTGATGTGCCCAGAAGCCATTTCGGCCACTTCTTGGAAAGTAACATTGTAGCTTTCCTTGATTGTTCGATTGGACTTGATGTATACTCTGTACGGCTTAGAAGTTGAAGAATACCCGACGAAAGTGGCTTCGAATGCTTTAGGGTCGCCTGTCGTTCGCCACAAAGCACTTGCACTCGAAGACCTTGAAGAATGAAATGTTGGGTACTCGTTTGTTAATGATCTCGTACGGAGTCTTATCGAAGCGCTTGTGAACAACCGCCAGTTCTGAGTGAAACAGACGGTATTTACTGCTTCAGTCCAAAGGAAGTGTGGGAGGCCGGAGTGGATCAGCATCGTACGTGCGGCTTCCACTAGGGTTCTGTTCTTCCGTTCAACTACCACATTCTGTTGAGTTGTCTGTGCGGTTGAGAATTGCTGATTAATCCCAAGCTTCTGATAGAAATCACTGAGAAATTTATTGTTGAACTTAGTTCCATTGTCAGTGCGGATGACTTGGATACTCTGCTGCATTAGATTCTGCTTTGAGTTCACAAAATTGACGATCAAGTCCCGTGTCTCATCCTTAGTTCGGAGGAACTTTGTCCATGTGTAGCGAGAAAAGTCATCAACTATGACCAGCACATACTTGTGTTCGTTGATACTCTGTGTTTGCATTGGTTCACAGAGGTCCATGTGAAGTAGTTCCAGAGGACGTGAAGTAGAGGCAACTAGCTTGACGTGATGAGAGCTTTATTTTTCCAAGTTGACATGCCGAACAGTGATGCTCTTTCTGTAGCGTTATAGTTGGAAGACCGTGAACCAACTTTTTCTGTGAGAGTCGTTGAAGAGCTTTAATGTTCAGATGAGACATGCGTTGATGCCATAGGCTGTTCCTCTGAATTGTAGTCCGAGAAATGAGGCAAAACAGCTGTCAAAGGCCGCACGGACGTCAGGTTGATCGTGTATAAATTTGATCTCCGAATTCCTTGAAGGAGTTCGTTGTCATGACTGTCCAAAATTCTGCACCGGTCAGCAAGGAAGACCACCTGGAATCCTTTATCGTAGAACTGGCCTATGCTGAACAAGTTATGGCGGAGGCATTCGACGTAAGAGACATCCATGATGATCAGATTCTCCAAACAAATATCTCCAAGTCCTAGAATTGGAGCTGAGTCGTTGTTGCCGAATCTGACTTTTCCATTTAAGCGGTCTTGATAGTTGCTCATCAACTCTTGATTTCCCGTTATGTGTGTGGAGCAACCCAAGTCGAGGTACCACACATGATGGATCTGGAAAAAACCATTTAGAGAGCTTTAGGTACCCACTTAGAAATCGGTCCTCTCGGATTAGCAGATTTGATTAAAGGTTCAGATTTGATTCCTAAATTTGTACATGAAGAAGCTTTAGGTACCCAAGACAACGTTGGAGAAGTTGTTTTGGGTTTTGCCTTTGTAGGAAACTTAGCCGTTTTGGCTTTCGTTTTTCGAGGCGGAGATTTAGGAATCCATTGGGTTGAACTTGGCAGGGAAGTTGAATTTCTACACGGGCAAATGCTTTGGTAGGCTTGATCGTGGAAAAGATCTTTTTGCTAGAGAGTCTCCTAAGGTGCTTGAGGGATTGGATCTTCACCGGATACCTTAGATGAGAACATGAATGAATTGCGCCACTTTCTTAATGGCTGGATCTTGTTTCCTACGAGTCATCCTATCGGCATTTATCTTAGAATGATTACTTTTAATTTCTGAGGTAGACCCTATTTCGTTAGTAGCGCTTCTAAAAACGGTAGGCTTTAGGGAGCATGTAGAAGTGATAATTTGAAGCGAAGAAATTACTCTTTTATTTCTACGAGTGTTCTTTATTTTTACAGAAGGAGAATTAGCATTTGAAACATTTAAATTGACGGGCTCCTTCTCTATTTTTATTCTGGACACCCATGCCTTCGACTTCTTATGCTTGGGTACTACGCTCACTGTAGACGTAGGAGAGACAGTTAGAAATAATATTTTTTCAAAACAATCTTTTTAGGTTTTGGATCTTGTGAAGGCGACTTTTCTTTCTTCACGCTTTTCATAATTATTTTATCTTGTGAGGGAGATGCGTGAGAAATGGGTTGGGAGAAGGAGGAAGCTTTGAGATTTTCTATCTCCTCTAGAGTTTTTTCCTTTTCCGCTTGAAAACTCTCTTTTTCCATCTATAGAGAGAATTTTTAGAATGTACAATTTGAGTTTCCTTAATTTCGGTTTGAGACTCAGGAGGTTTGACTAAATCACAGTCACGTGTTAAGGGTCTTTGCCGGGACTTATAACTGTCATATAAATCTTTGTAGTCGAAAGGGATTGCAGCCTATGTTTGGCTCGTCTCTTAGGTAGTTCTAAAGCGCCTAGTTCATCTGCTTTAGTGAAGTTCACAAGAGAGGTTACGCCTAACCCACATCGTATGCTTCGTTTTTCTTTAAAGTACATGGGTTAGTGAAACCTAAGCCTTCTATGGGATTATAGAATTCTACATCTTTGGGTTGATTTAGGAAGATTGTCTGTTCGGTCTGTCCCCTTCTCGTAAGAAGATTATCTAATTTTTTAATTTTGGCGTATAACTTCTTACGTTCTTCGCCTAAGAGAGCATAGTTGTTTGCCACTGTTAATTATGCGGCTTTACAGGCATCTAGTTCTTTAACTAGTTCACTAACGTTAGTATTGGATTTGTTTAGTTGGGCTTCTAAGTTAGTGACCTTAGCAGTAGCATCTGTTAATCTACAATTGAGGCTAGCTTTCTCGTTGAGATTCCTAACCAATCAATTATAGTTATTCTCTAGCCTTCTTTAACTTTTAAGCTATCCTGCTCTACCTGAGGCTTCGTAGTCACACTAATTTTCAAGCTCTTAGTTAGTTCTTCTACTTTAGCACTAGAGATTCTAAGTTCTAACTCGAGACTAGCTTTTCTCTCCTGAGACCTAGATAGTTTCTTTTCTACTTCCTTTACACTTTTCTGCTCACGTTTCATGTTAGCGTAATTTACACTTCGGAGGTCTCGGGTTCACGTTCCTTATTCTTTGAGCTAGAAGTCTGAAGTCGGTTGGCTGATGAGGATTTCTTCTTGAAGTACTGCTTGCTCATCATCTTTCCAATTAGAGCTTACTGCTTTCCCAGCACTTTTGTTAGGTCCCCTAATATCCAACCTAGATTGAATTACGAAGAATCGGATAGTAAATCTGAAGAATTCGAACACTTACGGTTGAGATTTACCAACGTTGAGATTTGGAGAGAAATGACGTTGAAGAACACAAAGGCGCTTGAAGTTTTCTCTCTAAAATTCCAATTCTTCAATTTTTCGATACGTAAACCATACTAAGCGCACTCCTAATTTTCTTAGGAGTTCACTTATATATACCACCTCATGGTATGTTTACACAAGTAGTCCTACAAAATCACTAACTACAATTTAGCCGAAGACTACTAATTTGCATAGCAAGACTAAGACAACTATATTAATTGAATACAATTAAATAGTTCCAACAATCTCCCCCTTTGTATTCAATTTCCAATATAGCGCGGGTTGTCTTCGTCTTGCAAGTGGAAGGAGTCCTCGAATTCTCCTCTTTAGAATGTCTTCAAGCTCACATGGTCTTCTAGGCATCGGCTTTTTCTTCGAATCTTCCTTTGAAGTTCTTCTCCTAAATGCCATAAGATGTACGAAGTATTCTTGCCGGATTTAGAAAGTCCGCGTTCCATTTCTCCCGTTGAAAGCACACGAAACTCGAAACTCCCCCTATTTGGGTCAACCTTGTGTTGAGATCGGGGAATCCGTTGTGAGGTTTGGAGAGGTGAACACGGTTGGCAACTTCGATCATTGATGCAGTGAACATAATCGGCAACTTTGGTCCCTGATTTAGTGGACATGGTTGGCAACTTCAGTCCTTGATGATGCTTGAGTCACGTGTCGTTCGGTCCTCTGTCCTTGCTTCTTCTTCCGAAAGCAGGGGGCATGAGAAAGTCGAGGAGGGGGGCTCGGGGTTTTAGTCATGTCCTCCGTTTCGCCAGATTCGTCTTCTCCGAATGGAAGTTGTCTGGTTCGGCCTCGAAGAAGCGTCTCTAGTTCCAGAAGAAAGTAGGCCATCTCTTTCTTTCGTTTTTTCTGAGTTGTACTGAGCTTCCTTTGAATGTGGCGTTGTGAGAGAGCCCGGTTTCAGAGTGGTAAGCGCGGCGGATATTGGTGGGTGGACCGACCGATTGTGTATGCATAACCCCTTCTCCCCTCATGGCGAATCGTGTTAACGATGTCGGCATGTTAATTTCGAGGTAGGTAAGGACAATACCAAAAGGTCGGTGAGGGTAATAACCGGACGGAGCCACAAAGGCAATCCGTCGAAATGAGTACCGGGGCCACATAGGCGTCCCGTTGACATCAACTAGGAGCAAAGCTCGTAGAAGATGGCCGAAACCGTTGTTGCTTTAATGTTGCAACGGCCGGACTTCCTTCCAATACTTGAAGCATGTCTTTTCAAAAGAACATGTCTACGGAAGTTCTAACGTAATCACAAAGATTAGGTATATTAAAAAGTGTATGTGTCCTAAAAATTTGAAAATTTTGGGGAGTGAGGACACACTAGACGCGAGTGAATCAATAAAAGCGTGGTACGGGGAGGAATACCACTTAGTTCAATATCTCCCGTTTCCGAGTGAAGCGGTGATAGCATACGTGGTTCCCCGTGATTTATGAAACACCCATCTTTTGAGAGATAGACGAGTGGGTAAGGCTCGGTTGTGCATGCACCATTGGACCTAATGCGACGACTTCTACCCGGGAGCTAATTAAGATTAGCACCTGTACCTATCAGGGTTGGTCCAAAAATTATGTGAGATAAGGGAGTGATGTATCTTCAAAGACTTCCTAGGCATCATTGGTCTCAAATGCTCGAACGCGTTCCGGGTTTAGGATCAAGTCGGATTAGACTGAACCATAGGAACATGAAATCCGTGCTTCCGGTATACGTGAGAAGTGTTGCTCTTCTTGAATTAGCAAGCCGGAGCCGGTCGATGAATATTCGGAGCATTTGATCTTCATTCGATCTTCACCGTCGTCTCTAGAAATATTTGTCCGTTTGAAAGCTCGAGATTCTTCGTGGTACGTCCACCTTTGGATGTGGGAGTATAAATCCGATAAGCATATCGAAAAAATTTGTTGTGTTTTTTTTTTCCTTTTTTTTTTGTTTTCTTTCTTTTCCTTTGTTTTTTTTCTTTTCCTTTGTTTTTTTTTTTCGATCATCACCAACAATTGAGAAGAAAAAAAATTAAAGATTGGGCTCACAAACTGAACTGTGTAGCTACACAATCTTTGAAAAGAAAGCATATAAATAATATGAGGCAATAATATACTTTCCTCTCTTCCTTTTTTTTTATATTTCCTTTTTTTTTCATATCTCACTTTTTTTTCATATTTCCCCTTTTTTTTATCTCAGTTTTTTTCATATTTCCCTTTTTTTTTCTTTTTTTTTTTTCATCTCACTTTTTTTTCATATTTCCTTTTTTTTTGGATATATGTATATGTATATATATGTACATTATTAATATAGTAGTATTATATTTATATCTCCCCAAAAAGCAATGCTTTGAAAATAAATTTTCTCCCCTAGAAATTTGTAGTTAGCTTGACGAATATTAAGAATCTCGTTCCCTTAAATCGCTCGTTGTAAGTTTTTCTTCCCCTCAAGAATTAAAAATTTGTGCTTCCTTAAAAATATAAAGGTTGCTCCTCATTAAAATAACGAGTAGCTCCCCCTCAATTAAAGATCATTTGAAAGAATTAATCGAAAAATGATATTTATCGTTTCCGTTCGTAATATGCATTTGAAAATTTTAAAACTCGTTTAAAGCGATGAAATGCATATCGAAAATGTATCATTTGAAAAGTTTTCAAAGAAAATAGGTATATATTTTTTTTCGACGAAACTCATATGCATATGTAAGTTTGAAATATACCTCGTTGAAACTTTATTTGTAGTAGCTCACGCTTCATCCCTTTATCATGTACGTGGAGCCACTACGTCGAATTCCATACATGAGGGAAATCTGCAAAACTATCGGGACTTTGGTACCCATTGTCGTATGGGTCCTCCCTTATTAGCAGATAACGATTTAAGCATAAAAGGTGTCAAATTTAAATGTTGTCCTAAATCACCCATTAATGAACCTTTCGGTACCCAAATTTGTTTGGGACTACCTAAATTTTGTGAAGAAATAGGAACCCATGTGGCAGTGAAAGTGTGTTTCGGAGAAGGTTTAAAAATTTTCTCCGAGGCCAAGCGCACAAGATGTTTCTTTGAATGAATCTTGACCGATTAATGCATGTAGGAAACGAGCATATAGAATTATAAGCATCTATCGCACATAAGTCGTATTTCCTATGGTTAGAATTCACACCTTTCACATTAGAATGAGAAGAATTTCGAAAATTATTTTCAAGTCTAGGCTTTTTAAATGAAAAATTAGTAGAATCATTTGAAGCACACGATGAAGTTTGTGCGCTAGAACTTGAAATATTTTCGTGAAAGATTTTCTTTTTAGGAACGGGAGAGGAAGACTTTTGGTCTTTATGATTCCGTTGTGGAGCTTTTCCGTTCTCCCATATCCATGGGACTTGTTCCTTAGCTATAGAAAGTGCGGGACATTTACTTTTAATTTCAACTTTGGTCAAAATTGAAGTACAATTAGTAAAAGTCGTTTCGATGGTAGGAACGAGATCATCCGTTTGCGTTCCTTGATCATGTTTTGAAGACGAGGAAGCTTTGACACTAGATATCTCCGTTAGAAGTGTATTCTTTTCTACTTCAAAATTCTTTCTTTCCGTTTCTAGTGTAGAATTTAAATCCTCTATTTTCTTACGAATAGGAGGTATATCGACAGAAGAAGAATTTTCAGAATGACGAGATTGTGCTTCCTTGGTCTTAGAAATCGCAAGAAGATTTTATAATTGATTAATCTTAGAGTAGAACTTTCCACGTTTTCTCTTAAGAAAGCATAGTTATTTTGAGCAGTGCTCTTCTCGGCTTGACAGGCGTCTAGACTCTTTCTTAATTCACTAATCTTAGAATTAGATTTATCTACTTCGGCTTCTAGACTAGTGACCTTTTTGCTCTCAACTTCTAGTCTACACTTAAGGAGACTTTTCTCGTCTAAATTCCTAACAAGACACTTATGGTTGTTGTCTAGCCTGTCCTCAAGTTCCTTCACTATAGAACTATATTTCTCTAGTTCAATATGCTTAGTCTCACTAAAATTCAAGCTCTTAGTTAGTTCATCTATTTTCGCATTAGAGCTTCTAAGTTCTAATTCGAGACTAGCTATTTTCTCCTTAGACTTAGTCAATTCGTCCTCTAACTCTCTTGTACTTTTCCGCTCATTTTTCATGTTAGCATACCTAGTTTGTAAGGATTCTAACATGTTAAACAATGTAGAGTTAGAAATCAATGCCTCCTTAGAGGATGTGTTAGTTTCATCTTCGTGGTGTACCATCAAAGCCAAGTGCATCGTTTGTTCGGAGTTTGTTGTCTCTTGCTTCTTTGAGCGTGACTTGTTCTTTATGGTCTGCTTGTTTAACTCCTTCTTGATTAATCGTAGTTGACGCTCAAGCTTCTTCAGCGCTTCATCAGTGTCGGAGCTAGAGTCGTCGGATCGAATAATCGAGTAGGTGTCCATTTTGGTTGGATAATTTGATCGTTAACGTGTTTTATGGATTTGAATTTTTAATATTGATTAAAGTATTTGACTTTTAAAATTTTCAGTTTCGAAAAGGTTTTGGTTTATAAGATTTGATTTAGAAATTTAATAGTAGAAACCAAAAGCTGTTTCTATAATGTGCCAATTTGAAGGTTACTGTTTTCGATCGAAAAAATTTTATTAAAAGTTTTTCTTTATCTTTTTTTAATGTCAATAAAAGACACTGCTTTCGATCGAAAATAATTCTCGAGTAAAGTTTTTCGAGTGAAGATGTAGAGCACTGTTTTCGATTGTAAGTTTTTCGCCGAAGTACTGTTTTTAGAAATAGTTTTGAATGTCAAGCAGTTACGTATAGTTTTACGATCGTAAAAGTTTTGCGATTTGATAAAACGTCGTCGTTTGGATACTTTAATATCTGAACCTTTAAAATCAATTTTTTTTCGATCGCAAAAGGTTTTGCGGGCAAAAAACAAGTTTTGCGACGACAAACCTGTAAAAGAAACTAAACAAAATTTGCGATCGTAAAATCACGTAAATGAGTGAGAATTGAATAAAATTGATTGAAAAATAGGACTAGATCAGAACTTTCCAGGACTAAATCAAAAACTATTAGGCATTAAAATATACCTGCAGGGACTAAAATAATATTTCTGGGACTTGAATTGCAATTTGCCCTGCAAGTTAATTGTATGTATATGTGTATCTATCGGTTTATCGCGAAGGAGATGAGTTCAGATTTTTTTCGAAAAAAAAAACGATTTCTCGATCGTAAAAGTTTCTCAAACGAATTTTCGATTGTTGACCCAAGTTTCTCGTGTTGACTTGATTTCTCGAGCTTAAAGCGAGCTTAAAACAAAAATCTAATGTGAGCGGCGAACAATGACTGTGGTCGAGAAAGTATTTCAATCGAAAAAAAATTGCGACTAAGAGTTTATCGATCGAAGATCGTTCGGCGATTGAGCAGCGATATCTCGAGCAGTGACGCAATCGATCGATCGAAGATTAGCAGCGAAGGATTGAAATTTTTTTTTCTCTCCTCAGCGAAGAACAGAAGTCGAGCAGAATAGAAATACAGTGAGAAATCAGACGTAAGTGAAACACCAAACAAATCTCGATCCAAACACGAAATTGTTCGAATTTAGCCCGGGTAATCGATCGAAATGAAGCATTGAACAAGAACGAACATTCGATTCAGCGTAAACAGAGCAGAATCAGACGAATTTTTCCAGAATTTTGAAGAACTGTGCTAAGAGCAATGCGAAGAACAGTTCGATCAATCAGTAAAAGTTCACAGAAAGGTTAGTTCGATCAATCAGAAATAATCTCAGAGATGTTAGAAACGGTCGATCGAACAACGAAAACAGCAAAATAGATCGAATTTTTTAAGAAACAGACCGAAATTTCTTAAGAGCAGTTCGAAGAATAACGTGGCTTAGATCTTCAAAATTCACTCAAAATCACGTTTCGATCAATCAAAATTCTGCTCAGACATGTATCAGCTAATCGATCGAAGCCTAAAAACATCAGATTATATCAGAATTTGAAGAATCTGTTCAAATGCATCGAAGAACAGTGTCGAAAAATTAACAAAAATCAGTTTCAAAAATTCAGAAATCAGTCCAAATTTAATCCAAATCCTAACACGTTTGGCTCTGATACCAATTGTTAGGTCCTACGATTAACAACTCTACGATCCTAGGCTAGAATTCATAGTAATTCGATCGTTTAGATAATCAATTGAATTCGATCGAAAAACTCAAATGAAGAACAAGAGAGAGAACTCGAGTAGAGTGAGAAAGTTACTAATGTTTCTCTCTCTAGAAATCGAATTGCAAGCCCTTTGGATCAATTCTCTAAACTTTCTCTATTCAGCTCAATTGATTTACATGTATTTATACCAAACAAACTTGGTATAGATATCAAAACTAGTCCTAATCTAAGGACTACTATACAAAACAAAACGTAATTACAAGGACAACTAATGAAATCAAGCACAATTACAAATGGTATTCTACAACTTCGATGTTTGGCTCGACGTCAGAGTCTAATTCGTCTTCCGACTCTGAAGGGTGGGAGGCTGGTATTTTCTTTACGTGATCTTGAGCTTCGCTTCTCTGAGACTAGGGCAACTGTGTCTTCCATCAATTTGCCCTTCTGCTCCTTCTGAATCTCACTTATATATCCTCGTGTTGTTCGAGATATAATTCGGATGTTGGCTTTCATGTTTGTCTTTGTGATTTCTATCTTCCTCATCTCATTAAGAAATGTAAGGTATCTTTGATAGAGATCATGTAGGCTTTCGTCTGGTTTTGCTCTAAACGAGTCGTAAGCAGTAAGAATGTTTGCCTTCTTGGCCTTGATGCACACTTCTGTTCTTTGCATCATTCTATGAAATTCATCCCACATCCCTTTAGCCATTGGGAGACTGTCTATTTTTCTGCAGATGTCATTTGGGGTGCCTTGCATTAGTGTATTCTTTGCTATCAGATCAGCGTTTGCTTGAATCCTTTCCCCATCTGTGTATTCCCTATGATTTCCTATGATTTCTTTTTTTTTTTGGTAAGGAACTTCATTACCACGAGGCTGAAAATTTTACAACGTCCACATTTTACAACGCATACCTATACCTCCCTTGCTTCAATTAGAGATAGATCGACTACATAATTGATCAATGAACTCACTGTCTTTCGCATTCCTTAAGGCTTTGGACCTTGTTAAAGCTCTCACCTTCGTTTCCCCGCTTACACTCGCCGCAATCCCCTTGGCTTCTAAGTTGCAGCTTCCATCTCCATGTATTCGCTTATTACGCTCATTCCATATGTGGTATATTGCCGCCACATAGCACATAACCTCCAGTTTGTATCGTACGCATCTTCTTCTAGCTGTGGCTTTGATCCTCGATCTCCAAGCTGACAATTCACCCGCCAGAGGTTTAGTCTGCAGCCACTTTGCTATTTCCGTGATCACTTGGGTGCTGAACCTGCACGAGAAGAACAGATGTGACGCTGTTTCATTTTCCATGTGGCATAATCTGCATTTAGGGTCCTGAACATGGATCCCACAAGCTGAAATTCTGTCAACGGTTAGTAATTTTCCCCAGAGCAGGAGCCACGCAATGACACAGTGTTTGGGCACATTGAATCTATTCCAAGCCACAGCCGATAAATTCCATTTTGGTGCCGGACCTCTCAGCCACAAGTACCCCGAGCTGGTTGAATATTTTCCACTCTTCGTAGCCATCCATTTTCTTCCCGAGTAGCCCCCAGCAAAGAGTTCTTTGACCTTGTGTAATTTTCGCCAGGCCCAGCAGCAGTCCTGGGGACTTTGTGCGTCCAAAAATCCTCGTTTTTTAAATAGACGCCATTCATCCATCGAACCCATAGTTTATCCGCTTTCGAGGCTAAATCCCAGATCTGTTTTCCAATCAATGCGTTGTTCCAGGCCTCACAGCTTTTGATACTTAGGCCCCTACTGATTTTGGCCGGCATACCCGATCCCAATTAACCAAGCTCAAGTACTTCCCCCCAATGGTTCCTCTCCAAAGAAACTCTCGACAAAGCCTATCTATATTCTTCAGTACCGCTTTGGGTAAGACAAAGATGCCCCCCCCCCCAGTATCCATGGCAGGCTAAAAGGACCGAGTTTATTAGGCAGATACGACCCGCATATGAGAGGTGTCGCGATGACCATATTTTTATCCTTGATGTTATTCTATCAACCAGGCATTGGCACGTCGTTTTGGTCCATTTTGATGGTGAGATGGGGATGCCGAGATATCTCATGGGGAGAGAACCTTGCTGGAAGCCCGATGTAGTCCTTAACTCCTCAGCCAGCTTGTGAGTTACCCCTGCAAGAAATATGCTGGACTTTGCAGCATTGGCCTGGAGCCCTGTTGCGGCTGAGAAATTGTCCAAAGCTCTTCTGACTGTCATCACTGACCCTCTTGTCCCTTTGCAGAAAACCAGTAAGTCGTCGGCAAAGCACAGATTGATGAGATTTAGCTCCTTACATTGCGGATGGAATCTGAATTCCTTACATGTGGCTTCCCATCTCAACCTCCTAGTCAAGTATTCCATCACAATGACAAAGAGCAATGGTGATAGGGGGTCCTGTCTCAGACCCCTCTTCCCTTTAAACATACTTCCACATTGCCCATTCAAATAGACCGAAAACGACGTGGTACTAACACACTCCATAATCCAGTTAATGAATTTTGGGGGGAAGCGCATCAATCCCAGCCACTTCTTTAAGAAGTCCCACGCCACCATGTCATATGCTTTCCTCAGATCGATCTTCATCAAGCATCTTGCCGACGCATTCTTCCTGTTATATAGTCTGAGAAGGTCTTGGCTTATCAAGATGTTGTGCACGATGGAGCGATCTTTGATGAACGCACTTTGGTTTTCATCAATTAGTTTCGGTAGCACCCGTTTTAGCCGCCCACAGAGCGTCTTGGAGATACATTTGTATATCACATTGCAGCATGCAATCGGTCTGAACTCAGCTGCCTTGGAAGGATGTTCCACTTTCGGGATTAGTGTGAGAGAGGTAAAATTTACCTCTTTGAGTAAGCAGCCACTCTTGAAGAATTCCAATACTGCTGCTTTTACGTCATGTCCTACAATATCCCACGCTTCCTTATAGAATCCACTACCAAAACCGTCGGGTCCCGGCGAAGAATCAGAATGGATTGAGTGAATTGCCTGAGAGATTTCAGCTTCAGAAAAATCCTGAATCAGCATCACTTGGTCTGTGTTATCCAGTCTGTACCCCATCTGGGCTGTGGTTTGGTTCGGTTCCTCCCCTAGCTTTCCTTCCACTCCCAAAATTCCCTTATAATACTCCGTAAGCAAATCCATGATCCCATTCTGGTCAGCGATAGGCTGATCTTGGTCATTCAGAATAGATGAAATCCTGTTTCTATATGTTCTGTGTCTCAGCACTGAGTGGAAGTAAGCTGTATTAGAATCACCCTCCTTTAGCCACTTCATTTTGCTTTCTGTTGTAGGAATATGCTCGCAGCCTTAGTCACATATTTGAAATCCTCTTGTACGACCCTTTCTTGCGTCATCAGGTCAGTATTCAGAGGGTCCTTGTGTAAAGATTCCTGGATGTATTGCAGCTTGTCCCTCATCGTCTCAGCTTTGTTAACTATGTCTGCAAAGCATGATGCGTTCAACTCCCTGAGAGGCTTTCTGCAATTTTTCAGCTTCTGCACCACTTGCCACAGGAGAATCCCCCTTTCTTCGCATATCCACCCCTGCTTCACTGTTTCTTTGAATCTGGGGGCGGCGCTCCACATGTTGAAAAATCTGAATTGTCGCCTACTTGTAACCGCAACATCATTATCCTTCAAGATCACCGGGGTATGATCCGAGACCCCCTCAGGTAAAAACCAAGCCTCAACATCTAGGAACTCATTCATCCACCTCGTATTTATAAAAACCCAATCCAATTTGCTCCAAACCCTCATACACCCCTCTTGTTTATTAGACCAGGTGAACTGGCAGCCCTTCCTCTTCATTTCCATCAACCCACATAGATTAATACACGCATCAAATTTCATTGTATCCCCCAGGTTGATGGAATTGCCTCCGATTTTATCCGTTTCTTTCAACATACAGTTGAAATCCCCCCAAACAAGCCATGGGCTATGAGTAGTTTGACTGAGGCCCTCTAACTCAGTCCACAGGGCCTCCCTCTGGACCCCTAGGTTGTGAGCATACACACATGACATCGCTATGGGCTGTCTCTGTGACATAGTTATTTGGAGATGCATTAGCTGGTCCGTGTAACTAATCACCCGGACATGAACATTATTCTCCCAAGCTACTATGATTCTGCCATTCGGATGTCGGTCAAGGTTGTGGCAATAAGACCATTGCGGAAGCATCTTATGCATCACCTTTCCCACCTGATTTGTTTTCAGTTTCGTTTCCACCAGACACATTATTTTGAGACCATGCTTTTTGCAGAAAGAGGCAATCTCTAACTGCTTATTTGGGGCATTTAAGCCCCTCACGTTCCAAATACCAATCCTATCCATGAGGGGCTGAATCCTCCCTCAGCTTAGGAGGATCATAGCCTTTTGCTGCAGTATACTTCTTCCCCATCCCCTCCAGATTCATGCCTGCTTTGTCCCCGTTTTGAAGGAACACCTTTGTTCCTTCTTTTGAAGCAGAGCAGACCCCTTTTGGGCCCATGTGTGCCCTCTCCTGTTGGTCCATCTGTTTGACTATTCCATTTTTCACCTCTATCCTGTTAATTCCTTGTTGCGCACTGGGGAGAACCTTCTCTGTCCCCCCTTTCAAACAGTGGTGTATTTCCTCCTTTTGCGCCTCTGTTTGATTCAATTGGGGAACCTCTTTTTGTTGCCCATTCTGCTTGCCTTCCTTCCTTCGACACACTTCCTCTGTGTGTCCATAAGCAGAGCAAAATTTGCATTGAGTTGGTTTCCATTCATATACTACCTCCTGCTCAATCATCACTCCATCTTCATTAGCAAATAGCACACTCCCAGCTAGTTCCTTCCCTAATTCCACTTCCACCAGGATTCGAGCGTAGGATACCCTCTCTTTTCTCTCTGTGACACTGTCCGCCATGATGGGATATCCCACCACACTAGCCAATCGACTCAGAGATTTAGGACCCCAGTACTTAAGGTCCAGTTGTGGAAAGCGTATCCAAATTGGCACTTTAGTCACTGCTACCTTCTTGAATTCGGTGTTCTTAGACCAGGGACAGAGTATCACTGGTTTCGATCAAAATGCAGGACCGAAGCTTGTATGGATTTCCTATGATTTCAATTGAAAGAATTCTGTCTAAATTTTGCGATCGAAGAATTTTATCCGCTATTCTTAGCTACAGTGTAAAAGACTTAGAAAAATTTCCTAAGTGTTGAAGTTGAAAGCGTGACTGTAGTCGATCAATTTTACGATCGAGAAAAATTCCGTGTAAATTTACGATCGAGAAATTACGTCTCAGGTAAATTTACTATCGAAAAATTTTCTTCGATTGAATAAAATTTTTCGATTCGAAATTTGTCGAGCGGAATGTGATTTTCGATTGAAAGTAGAAGTTTTTCGTTGCGATATATTTTTATCGAGAAATTAGTCAACAAAAGACTAAGTCAAACGTCGAGAAATTTTCCGATCAATTAAGTCCTAAGCGGCGAATTTTACGATCGAAAAATTAAGAGTTGAAAAATTAATTTTTCGCTGCTAATTTTTTTCGACCAAATTGAAATTAATCGAAAATTCTATTTTGCGATAGTAAGTTTTACGCTCGATAAAATTTGCATCTAAATTGTCTAATCAGTGTGTAAGTTTTTCGCTCGCAGAAAATTATAATTGGATTTTTCGATGGTAAGTGTAACGGTTAAAATCTTTTATCGTGACGACTAAATCAAAATTTTGCGATCGAAAACTAAATCGACACAAATAGTATCTCAATTGAATTGGAATTCAATTAGGATTATTTGCGATCGATAAAGTTCTTCGACAGCTTCAAAACTTCAAAACCCAGTTTCATCTAAACTCATTTTATCGTCACAGGTGCAGATTTTTCCGAAGATTTAAACTATCTGTTTCATCAAGAACATCAAATCTATCAAAAAAAACGTGCATTTAACTCAGAAAATCCAAGAAGCATGCCACAATTTTAGTGAAACAGTATACGTTTAACGAGTTTTTGAAGAACAGTAGAAAATTTTTAACTAATCATGCGAAAAACTACAGAATGTAAATGCAAATCAAGTTATATCATTCGCAATCGTTTTACCGAATCGAATTTCTACCTTAATCAGACGATTTGGAGTGAAAAATTGAAGATTTTTTGAAGGATTTTGTATCGTCTGAGAAAGTTTTGCGAGAGAGAGTTTTTTTTTTTCGATTAGGTTTTGCGTGAGAAAAAGTTTTCCAACTGACAAAAGTTAAACTTTTATTAACTAGCATTGATTTGTTTTCGGGCTTGTGATTTGACATGTTGCGATTTAATGGATCAGACCCATTACTATTTGCACACGAAAAATTCAAATTTTTCGATCGCAAGTTATCGCGGTTAATCAAAATCGATCCCGACACTGTTTACGATCGAGAAACTTTAGATTGCGAATTAATTCTAGTATCCAGTTCTCGATAGTAAGTTCTTCTAAAGAATTTCATATTGACCCCTATTTCAAAATAAAATCCATTGTAAGGCTCCCCTTAGTAATTGAAATAAATGCAATTAACTCCCTGTATTTTCTGTGTAGTAACGTCTAGCTCCCCTGGCAGAAATTTAAAAATCTGTACCACTTAGAGATAAGCGTTAGTAATAATGGAGTTAATCTACAATTATTTTTGGCAATTTTATCTTTGAAATATTTGGTCTTGTGTCTAGCTCCTCTCTTTGTTGTGTCGACGTCTCGCTCCTTAATTTTGAAAGATCTGAAATACTCAGAGAAAAAACTAAACGTCAAAAATATTTGGAGCTAATCTACGAGTCTTATACTTGCTCCTCCTCAAATGATGCTCAAAAATTGATTAATTATGCAAGCATATGAAATCAATTCAAGTCACGAGCACACAAATTTACCAAGTAAGCATTTATACATGGTCCCCGAAAACATGTACTTTAAAATATTGTGTGAGGGTAAAAGCAATGAAAAATTTTATCGCATTTAAACAATTCAGTACCAATGCAATCTAAAATTACATTAAGAATGTGCGATACACTAAAGAAATTCGCATTTATTCAATTCAACGCATATGAAACATAACATTTCATGTCAAAATGTGCGAATTTATTATTTATATTTATTTATTATTATATATATATATGTATTTTTTTATTTTATGTGGGGTCAGATTATTTTGCTTCGATCAATCGTCACGCCTAAAATTTTACGAGACATTTGAAAGAAGAAAGTGCCGTCAAGTCATGTAGTCAAACCAAAGTCCTAAGTTCATAGACTGGTCCATTTCGACAACTCTCACTAGGTTCGCTCTTGCTCTCAATTATGGCTATCTTGGGATTTTTATATTTTTATCACTCAAGTCAACACAAGCAATTTTAAGTCAATTTACATGTGATCGAGGCATTTTTAATCATTTCACTAAGCGAGAGACCGTCTATGTGGAATCAAAGGGTTGTAAGGGTTATAATTTGGCTACGACTTAGAACGGAAGGAATTTAAAGGAAAGTGAGCTTATCTCTTCATCATCTTCCAATTCTACGTCCGTCTCCCTTTTTTTCCGGCGTCTTTCTACTTTTCAATCGTTTCTCCCTCTTTTTCTTTTAAGAACAATCCCTTTTATGTCGAGCTGAAGCTCCGCTTCTCCATGAGGCTCTAAGAGATTATCGTAGGCGAAGTTCTTTTTGTTGGTTCTCAGGCCGATACCGTGCTCCTCTTCTCTTAATCCCTCTAGAGGTTCAGAGATTATCAATTTGGAGAAGGGTTATGGAATTCGTACCCGAGGCTGCACTCCTCTTCTCGTTCCCAATATAAGACCGGATTATCGTTGGAGAAGTTCACTTCGTGGTGCTCCTCTTCCAGCCGTTCTGAAGAGCGTACGAGATTATCGTTGGAGAAGTTCACAGCAGGAACCATGCCACTTTCTACAAGATAGTCGGAAGGCCGGTTCCTTTGGTTTGATTTTTGTGCGTTGAGCAATGCCTTCTTTTGTCATCATCTTACTTTTTCTTTTGTTATCTCCCCCTCCTTTTCTCGTTTGAACAACCATTCGAAGAGTATAGAGTTCGGTTGAAGGCTGGGAATGAGTTTCAAATGAAGAAAAGGACATCGGAGAAGGCTCAAAGTGGATGACTAAGGGCTAACGTGGGGGAATTTATATAAGGCCGTATGAGGAATATCCTAAACTCCCTTATCATTTTCCTGACGATCTAACGCAAGATGAGTATGACACCAAGAATCACTAGGTAAGACAAGTAATTTATGTGTGACTCACTCGAGAAGTAGATCCAAAGAAGGAAAAAGGAACAAGCCTTGAATCCTCACGCATGTAGAGTGACTTTGTGTCTAGTGGAACAATCAAATGACCTTTTAGACACAAGAATGCGACTTAGACTGACAAATTTTAAGCAATTAAATCAATCGCATGTCGGGGTAAAATTCTAAGTGACTTTAGATCAAAGCATCCTAAAGGATTTCGTCATACCCCTTTATATTATATATAGAAATATATATTATATATTTTATATTTTTTTTATTATTATTTATTATTATATTTTATTTTTATATTATTTTTATCACGCAAGATAAGGACAAGTAAGCATAGAAAACACATAGAATAGAGCATGTGATAGCACAGAAGATCAGGTAATGCACATATTACGGAAGATTCAACATGCCTAATTTTCCGACAAGGAATTGAAATCATTTCTCATCCAAGGCCTTGGTGAAAATGCCGGCTAGTTGAAACTCCGTGTTCACAAAGTACATCTCTATCGTGCCTTTTTCTACGTGATCTTTGATAAAATGATATCTAATGTCTCTGTGTTTTGTGCGTAAATGATGAACATGATTGCAAGTAATGGCGATTGCACTCTGACTATCACTATATATGGGTATATTATTTAGATTGTACCCATAGTCGCGAAGCTGTGTCCGCATCCACAGCATCTGTGAGCAACAGCTGGCGGCAGCTACGTATTCTGCTTCGGCCGTCGAAGTGGTGACACACAATTATACGTTTTGGATGACCAGCAAACCAGTTTTCGCCTAGAAATTGAGCGCCACCGGACGTGCTTGTCCTGTCCATTCGGCAACCTGCATAGTCAGCGTCAGTGTAGCCGATAAGTTTAAAATTCGTACCATTTGGATACCATAGGCCAAGGGTAGAGGTGCCCTTAAGGTAGCGTAAAATTTTGACCGCGAGCATATGGGATTCTTTGGGATCGGCTTGAAAACGTGCACACAAGCAGTGGCAAACATGATATCCGGCCGACTCGAAGTGAGGTAGAGAAGAGATCCAATAATAGTGCGATACAGTGTGATATCGACCGAATTACCAGAGGGATCGGCATCCAACTTGCAGCTTGGTGACATAGGAGTGTTGAGAGGCTTGCTCTGGTCTTGATGAAACTTCTTCAGAATATCCTTGATGTATTTTGTCTGACTGATGAAAATTCCATCATTGAGCTGCCTGACTTGAAGGCCTAAGAAAAATTGCATCTCTCCCATGTGACTCATCTCGAATTTGCTCTTCATGAGATCTCCAAACTTCTTGTAGAGCCGAGGATTTGTTGATCCGAAGATGATGTCGTCGACGTATACTTGGACGACCATCAGATCTTTGTCATGCCATTTAATGAAGAGGGTTGTGTCTATCGTTCCTCGTATGAATCCAGACTTCACGAGGAAATCACTCAGGACATCGTACCAAGCACGTGGGGCTTGTTTTAGTTCATAGAGAGCTTTGTCCAAGCGATAGACATGATCGGGATGTTCTTGATCAACAAAACCTTCCGGCTGAGCGACGTAGACTTCTTCTTTTAACACGCCGTTGAGAAAGGCGGTTTTAACATCCATCTGATAGACTTTGAAGTCTTTGTGAGCCGTGTAAGCCAGCAGGAGGCGGATAGCTTCGATACGGGCAACAGGAGCATAAGTCTCGTCGTAGTCGATGCCTTCCTGTTGATTGTATCCCTTAGCTACTAGCCTTGCTTTGTTCCGGATCACTTCACCATCTTCATTCTTCTTATTCTTGAAAACCCATTTAGTTCCGACCACTATTTTCCCATGTGGACGGGGTACCAAGGTCCACACTTGAAGACGTTCGAATTGATTGATTTCCTCTTGCATTGCAATTGTCCAATCCGGGTCTCGAAGTGCGTCTGCTACTTTGGTAGGCTCGTTTTGGCTCAGGAAGCAACTGAAAAGACTGTGTTGACAACGTGTCCTCACACCAACCGAAGGATCGCCAATTATCTGATCAACCGAGTGGCCTCTCGTCCACTTGCGCTCATGAGGCAAGGCTGAAGTCGATGCGTCAGCCATCTGTGGATCTAGATTGCCTATAGTCTCCGATTGATCATTTGTCTGAGGAAGTTCCAATATTGCACTTGGATCGTCTCTGATGATACTTCCTCGATGACCACTGTAGGTTCTTCGGTGTTCTGTGGCAATTCTGAATCGGGTGGGGTAGAGGTGTGAGATGAACTTGGTACGTCTGTCTCGTTCGGTAGAGAATCCATTGTTGGTGTAGTCGGGTATGACCGATATACCGGTTCGAAGAGAGAATCCAAGTCGTCTATTGCAAGTCTCGTTGCTTCGTCTGACACTGATCCTGAAGTTATTGCCATCTTCTGTTGGTTTTGTGCCAACACACCAGTGATTACGGGTTCTGAAATGTTGTCTTCGGAAGCCAATGGGTTGAGAACGGGTCCTGAACTGAATTGAGCAGGAACCAACGGGTGAGGCACGGGTCCTGGACTGAATTGACCAGAAGCCATATCTGCCACTTCGTGGAAAGTGACATTATAGCTTTCCTTAATAGTTCGGTTGGACTTGATGTATACTCTGTATGCTTTTGATGTTGAAGAATACCCGACAAATGTAGCTTCGAATGCTTTAGGGTCGAACTTTGCACGTTGCTCTCGATCGTTCGCCACAAAGCACTTGCACCCGAAGACTTTAAGGAAAGAGATGTTGGGCACTCTATTATTCACAATCTCGTACGGAGTCTTGTTGAAACCGTTTGTGAATCACCGTCCTGTTTTGAGTAAAACAAGCGGTATTGACTGCTTCAGCCCATAGAAAGTGTGGAAGTCCGATTGGATCAACATTGTACGAGCGCTTCCACTAGTGTTCGATTTTTCCTTTCAACGACCCCATTTTGTTGAGGTGTTTTGGCGGCTGAAAATTGTTGACTTATTCAACGTTTCTGATAAAACTCACTGAGGTGATTGTTCTTGAACTCAGTGCCGTTGTCTGTTCGAACAACTTGAATAGTCTGTTGCAGCAGATTTTGAGTTGTGTTCACAAAATTGATAATCAAGTCACCAGTCTCATCTTTCGTTCGGAGGAACTTAGTCCACGTGTAGCAAGAATAGTCATCTACAATCACTAGGACATACTTTCTTCCATTGATACTCTGAGTCTGCATCGGACCACAGAGATCCATGTGAATTAGTTCCAATGGTCGAGAAGTAGACGCAATTTGCTTGATGTGATGAGACGCTCGCTTCATTTTACCTAAGTGACATGCCGAACATTTATGCTCCTTTTGTAGTAGTATAGTTGGAAGACCGTGAACCAATTTTTTCGTAGAAAGGCGTTGGAGAGCTTTCATAGTCAGATGAGACAGTCGTTGATGCCATAAGCTGTTCCTCTGTAAATCAATCTGAGAAATGAGGCATACAGCTGTCGAGGGCCGCACAGACGTCAGGTTGATCATGTAAAGATTGGATCTCCGAAGTCCTTGAAGGAGTTCTGTGTCCTGACTATCCAAAATTCTGCACCGGTCAGCATGGAAGACCACCTGGAAGCCTTTGTCACAGAATTGGCCTATGCTGAACAAGTTATGGCGGAGGCCTTCGACGTATGAGACATCTTTGATAGTCAGATTCTTCAGAATGATATCCCCAGGTCCTAGAATCGTTGTTCCCAAATCTGACTTTGCCGTTTGGTCGGTCTTTATAGTTGCTCAGCAGCTCTTGATTACCGGTCATGTGTGTGGAGCAACCAGAGTCGAGGTACCACACATGATGGATCTGCAAAAACAATTTAGAGAGCTTTAGGTACCCACTTAAGCATGGGTCCTCTCGGATTAGCAGATTTAGTTTTGGGTTCAGATATGACTCCTAAATCTATTTTTGGAAGAGTCTTAATAACCCATTGCACTTTTGAAAAAGTGGGTTTGGGTTTTGCCTCTATAGGAGACTTGGCCCTTTTGGCTTTTGTCGTCCTAGGCGGAGATTTAGGAACCCATTTGGGTTGAACCTTGCAGGGAAGGTTAATTTCAGCACGTACAAATGCTTTGGAGGGTTTGACTGAGGAAAAGATCTTTTCTTGTGATAGTCTCCTAAGGTGCTTGGGGGATTTAATTTCTACGGGATACTTTAGGTGAGTACAGTCATGTACGGCGCCATAAGCTTTCTTTATGGCTGGATCTTATTTCCTACGTGTCTTCCTTGTGGAATTTGTTTCAAAATGATTAAGTTTTGACGTAGAGCCTATTTCGAAGTTGGTGCTTCTAAGGTAATCGGCTGAAGTGAATAAGTAGAAGCAACTATCTTAAAGTGGAAATAGCTCTTTTATTTCTACGAGTGTCTTTTATTGTAACAGAAGGAGTAGCGTGTTCAGAAACATTTAAATCTAATGGCTCCTTCTTTATCTTAGTGCTAGACACACTCGCCTTTGTTTTTAGTGCTTACGCTACGCTCCCTGTAGACGTAGGTAAAGTAAAATTAGTCATAGCACTTTTAACAGAATTATTTTTACAATTTTTATCTTTCAAAGGCGTTTTTTCATTTTTCACGCTTTTTGTAATAGCGTGAGAGGTAGTTTGGGAGGACGAGGAAGCCTTGAGATTTTCCATCTCCTTAAAGAGTTTTTTCTTTTCAGCTTCGAAATTCTCTCGTTCTTTTTCTAAATTTGCCTGTGACTCCTCTATCTGATATACTTCGTCTGACTTATGAAACTTCCATCTTCAAGCTGCCTGACTTGAAGTCCCAAAAGAACTGCATTTCGCCCATGTGACTCAATTCAAACGTGTTCTTCATGAGATCTCCGAATTTCTGGCATAGCCGGGGATTTGTAGATCCGAAGATGATGTCGTCGACTATACTTGGACGACTATCAGATCTTTGGATTGCCATTTAATGAAGAGAGTCGTATCGATGGTTCCTCGGATAAATCCAAATTTCACGAGGAATTCGCTCAGGACGTCATACCAAGCGCGAAGGGCTTGTTTTAGTCCATAGAGTGCTTTATCCAATCGATAGACGTAATCAGGATGTTCTTGATCAACAAAGCCTTCAGGTTGGGCGACGTAGACTTTTTCTTTTAACACACCGTTTAAAAAGGCGGTTTTGACGTCTTTGGTGGACTTTGAAGTCCTTATGTGCCACGTAGGCCAAGAAGAGGCGAATGGCTTCGATGCGGGCAACATGAGTGTATGTTTCGTTGTAGTGGTTGTATCCCTTTGCAACTAATCTTGCTTTGTTCCTGATCACTTCTCCATCTTTATTTTTCTTGTTCTTGAATACACATTTCGTTCCTATAAATGTTTTCCCATGCAGACGGGGCACTAAAGTCCACATTTGTAGACGCTCGAATTGGTTGATTTCGTCTTGCATTGTTATTACCCAATCTGTGTCCTTAAGTGCGTATGCTACCTTCGTTGGCTCGTTTTGACTTAAGAAGTAGCTAAAAAGTCCGCTCTGATTTCTTGTCCGTAATCAACACGAAGGATTACCAATGATCTGATCGACTGGATGTGCTCGAGTCTACTTGCGCTAATGAGGCAATACCGAGCCTGAAGCATCAGCCATTTGTGGAGTGAGATCTCCAGTGATCTCAAGCTGTTCATCGAGTTGATGTAATTCCATTTCTGCACTTAAGTTGAGTGACTAATGATGTTCCCTCAACATCCATGGTTGGTGTGGCAGCATTCTGTGGGTAATTCTAAATCGGGTGAAGTGGGGACAGGAAGTACTCGGTACATCGCTTCGTCAAGTGGGGTTCCACGGTAGGTGTTGTACTGGTATTGTTAGCCGATATATATGCTCAAAAGCGAGTCCAAGTCTTCAGAGCAAATCTCATAGCTTCTTCTGACATTGAATCTTGAGTTGTTGCCGCTCTCTGTTGGTCTTATGCCAACACACCAGTGAACACGGGTTTTGAATTGTCGTATTCAGAAGCCATCTGGTTAGGCACGTGTCCTGGACTGATGTGCCCAGAAGCCATTTCGGCCACTTCTTGGAAAGTAACATTGTAGCTTTCCTTGATTGTTCGATTGGACTTGATGTATACTCTGTACGGCTTAGAAGTTGAAGAATACCCGACGAAAGTGGCTTCGAATGCTTTAGGGTCGCCTGTCGTTCGCCACAAAGCACTTGCACTCGAAGACCTTGAAGAATGAAATGTTGGGTACTCGTTTGTTAATGATCTCGTACGGAGTCTTATCGAAGCGCTTGTGAACAACCGCCAGTTCTGAGTGAAACAGAGGTATTTACTGCTTCAGTCCAAAGGAAGTGTGGGAGGCCGGAGTGGATCAGCATCGTACGTGCGGCTTCCACTAGGGTTCTGTTCTTCCGTTCACTACCACATTCTGTTGAGTTGTCTGTGCGGTTGAGAATTGCTGATTAATCCCAAGCTTCTGATAGAAATCACTGAGAAATTTATTGTTGAACTTAGTTCCATTGTCAGTGCGGATGACTTGGATACTCTGCTGCATTAGATTCTGCTTTGAGTTCACAAAATTGACGATCAAGTCCCGTGTCTCATCCTTAGTTCGGAGGAACTTTGTCCATGTGTAGCGAGAAAAGTCATCACTATGACCAGCACATACTTGTGTTCGTTGATACTCTGTGTTTGCATTGGTTCACAGAGGTCCATGTGAAGTAGTTCCAGAGGACGTGAAGTAGAGGCAACTAGCTTGACGTGATGAGAGCTTTATTTTTCCAAGTTGACATGCGAACAGTGATGCTCTTTCTGTAGCGTTATAGTTGGAAGACCGTGAACCAACTTTTTCTGTGAGAGTCGTTGAAGAGCTTAATGTTCAGATGAGACATGCGTTGATGCCATAGGCTGTTCCTCTGAATTGTAGTCCGAGAAATGAGGCAAAACAGCTGTCAAAGGCCGCACGGACGTCAGGTTGATCGTGTATAAATTTGATCTCCGAATTCCTTGAAGGAGTTCGTTGTCATGACTGTCCAAAATTCTGCACCGGTCAGCAAGGAAGACCACCTGGAATCCTTTATCGTAGAACTGGCCTATGCTGAACAAGTTATGGCGGAGGCATTCGACGTAAGAGACATCCATGATGATCAGATTCTCCAAACAAATATCTCCAAGTCCTAGAATTGGAGCTGAGTCGTTGTTGCCGAATCTGACTTTTCCATTTAAGCGGTCTTGATAGTTGCTCATCAACTCTTGATTTCCCGTTATGTGTGTGGAGCAACCCAAGTCGAGGTACCACACATGATGGATCTGGAAAAAACCATTTAGAGAGCTTTAGGTACCCACTTAGAAATCGGTCCTCTCGGATTAGCAGATTTGATTAAAGGTTCAGATTTGATTCCTAAATTTGTACATGAAGAAGCTTTAGGTACCCAAGACAACGTTGGAGAAGTTGTTTTGGGTTTTGCCTTTGTAGGAAACTTAGCCGTTTTGGCTTTCGTTTTTCGAGGCGGAGATTTAGGAATCCATTTGGGTTGAACTTGGCAGGGAAGTTGAATTTCTACACGGGCAAATGCTTTGGTAGGCTTGATCGTGGAAAAGATCTTTTGCTAGAGAGTCTCCTAAGGTGCTTGAGGGATTGGATCTTCACCGGATACCTTAGATGAGAACATGAATGAATTGCGCCACTTTCTTAATGGCTGGATCTTGTTTCCTACGAGTCATCCTATCGGCATTTATCTTAGAATGATTACTTTTAATTTCTGAGGTAGACCCTATTTCGTTAGTAGCGCTTCTAAAAACGTAGGCTTTAGGGAGCATGTAGAAGTGATAATTTGAAGCGAAGAAATTACTCTTTTATTTCTACGAGTGTTCTTTATTTTTACAGAAGGAGAATTAGCATTTGAAACATTTAAATTGACGGGCTCCTTCTCTATTTTTATTCTGGACACCCATGCCTTCGACTTCTTATGCTTGGGTACTACGCTCACTGTAGACGTAGGAGAGACAGTTAGAAATAATATTTTTTCAAAACAATCTTTTTAGGTTTTGGATCTTGTGAAGGCGACTTTTCTTTCTTCACGCTTTTCATAATTATTTTATCTTGTGAGGGAGATGCGTGAGAAATGGGTTGGGAGAAGGAGGAAGCTTTGAGATTTTCTATCTCCTCTAGAGTTTTTTCCTTTTCCGCTTGAAAACTCTCTTTTTCCATCTATAGAGAGAATTTTTAGAATGTACAATTTGAGTTTCCTTAATTTCGGTTTGAGACTCAGGAGGTTTGACTAATCACAGTCACGTGTTAAGGGTCTTTGCCGGACTTATAACTGTCATATAAATCTTTGTAGTCGAAAGGGATTGCAGCCTATTTTGGCTCGTCTCTTAGGTAGTTCTAAAGCGCCTAGTTCATCTGCTTTAGTGAAGTTCACAAGAGAGGTTACGCCTACCCACATCGTATGCTTCGTTTTTCTTTAAAGTACATGGGTTAGTGAAACCTAAGCCTTCTATGGGATTATAGAATTCTACATCTTTGGTTTGATTTAGGAAGATTGTCTGTTCGGTCTGTCCCCTTCTCGTAAGAAGATTATCTAATTTTTTAATTTTGGCGTATAACTTCTTACGTTCTTCGCCTAGAGAGCATAGTTGTTTGCCACTGTTAATTATGCGGCTTTACAGGCATCTAGTTCTTTAACTAGTTCACTAACGTTAGTATTGGATTTGTTTAGTTGGGCTTCTAAGTTAGTGACCTTAGCAGTAGCATCTGTTAATCTACAATTGAGGCTAGCTTTCTCGTTGAGATTCCTAACAATCAATTATAGTTATTCTCTAGCCTTCTTTAACTTTTAAGCTATCCTGCTCTACCTGAGGCTTCGTAGTCACACTAATTTTCAAGCTCTTAGTTAGTTCTTCTACTTTAGCACTAGAGATTCTAAGTTCTAACTCGAGACTAGCTTTTCTCTCCTGAGACCTAGATAGTTTCTTTTCTACTTCCTTTACACTTTTCTGCTCACGTTTCATGTTAGCGTAATTTACACTTCGGAGGTCTCGGGTTCACGTTCCTTATTCTTTGAGCTAGAAGTCTGAAGTCGGTTGGCTGATGAGGATTTCTTCTTGAAGTACTGCTTGCTCATCATCTTTCCAATTAGAGCTTACTGCTTTCCCAGCACTTTTGTTAGGTCCCCTAATATCCAACCTAGATTGAATTACGAAGAATCGGATAGTAAATCTGAAGAATTCGAACACTTACGGTTGAGATTTACCAACGTTGAGATTTGGAGAGAAATGACGTTGAAGAACACAAAGGCGCTTGAAGTTTTCTCTCTAAAATTCCAATTCTTCAATTTTTCGATACGTAACCATACTAAGCGCACTCCTAATTTTCTTAGGAGTTCACTTATATATACCACCTCATGGTATGTTTACACAAGTAGTCCTACAAAATCACTAACTACAATTTAGCCGAAGACTACTAATTTGCATAGCAAGACTAAGACAACTATATTAATTGAATACAATTAAATAGTTCCAACAATCTCCCCCTTTGTATTCAATTTCCAATATAGCGCGGGTTGTCTTCGTCTTGCAAGTGGAAGGAGTCCTCGAATTCTCCTCTTTAGAATGTCTTCAAGCTCACATGGTCTTCTAGGCATCGGCTTTTTCTTCGAATCTTCCTTTGAAGTTCTTCTCCTAAATGCCATAAGATGTACGAAGTATTCTTGCCGGATTTAGAAAGTCCGCGTTCCATTTCTCCCGTTGAAAGCACACGAAACTCGAACTCCCCCTATTTGGTCAACCTTGTGTTGAGATCGGGAATCCGTTGTGAGGTTTGGAGAGGTGAACACGGTTGGCAACTTCGATCATTGATGCAGTGAACATAATCGGCAACTTTGGTCCCTGATTTAGTGGACATGGTTGGCAACTTCAGTCCTTGATGATGCTTGAGTCACGTGTCGTTCGGTCCTCTGTCCTTGCTTCTTCTTCCGAAAGCAGGGGCATGAGAAAGTCGAGGAGGGGGCTCGGGGTTTTAGTCATGTCCTCCGTTTCGCCAGATTCGTCTTCTCCGAATGGAAGTTGTCTGGTTCGGCCTCGAAGAAGCGTCTCTAGTTCCAGAAGAAAGTAGGCCATCTCTTTCTTTCGTTTTTTCTGAGTTGTACTGAGCTTCCTTTGAATGTGGCGTTGTGAGAGAGCCCGGTTTCAGAGTGGTAAGCGCGGCGGATATTGGTGGGTGGACCGACCGATTGTGTATGCATAACCCCTTCTCCCCTCATGGCGAATCGTGTTAACGATGTCGGCATGTTAATTTCGAGGTAGGTAAGGACAATACCAAAAGGTCGGTGAGGGTAATAACCGGACGGAGCCACAAAGGCAATCCGTCGAAATGAGTACCGGGGCCACATAGGCGTCCCGTTGACATCAACTAGGAGCAAAGCTCGTAGAAGATGGCCGAAACCGTTGTTGCTTTAATGTTGCAACGGCCGGACTTCCTTCCAATACTTGAAGCATGTCTTTTCAAAAGAACATGTCTACGGAAGTTCTAACGTAATCACAAAGATTAGGTATATTAAAAAGTGTATGTGTCCTAAAAATTTGAAAATTTTGGGGAGTGAGGACACACTAGACGCGAGTGAATCAATAAAAGCGTGGTACGGGGAGGAATACCACTTAGTTCAATATCTCCCGTTTCCGAGTGAAGCGGTGATAGCATACGTGGTTCCCCGTGATTTATGAAACACCCATCTTTTGAGAGATAGACGAGTGGGTAAGGCTCGGTTGTGCATGCACCATTGGACCTAATGCGACGACTTCTACCCGGGAGCTAATTAAGATTAGCACCTGTACCTATCAGGGTTGGTCCAAAAATTATGTGAGATAAGGGAGTGATGTATCTTCAAAGACTTCCTAGGCATCATTGGTCTCAAATGCTCGAACGCGTTCCGGGTTTAGGATCAAGTCGGATTAGACTGAACCATAGGAACATGAAATCCGTGCTTCCGGTATACGTGAGAAGTGTTGCTCTTCTTGAATTAGCAAGCCGGAGCCGGTCGATGAATATTCGGAGCATTTGATCTTCATTCGATCTTCACCGTCGTCTCTAGAAATATTTGTCCGTTGAAAGCTCGAGATTCTTCGTGGTACGTCCACCTTTGGATGTGGGAGTATAAATCCGATAAGCATATCGAAATTTGTTGTGTTTTTTTTTTCCTTTTTTTTTGTTTTCTTTCTTTTCCTTTGTTTTTTTTTCTTTTCCTTTGTTTTTTTTTTCGATCATCACCAACAATTGAGAAGAAAAAAATTAAAGATTGGGCTCACAAACTGAACTGTGTAGCTACACAATCTTTGAAAAGAAAGCATATAAATAATATGAGGCAATAATATACTTTCCTCTCTTCCTTTTTTTTTTATATTTCCTTTTTTTTTCATATCTCACTTTTTTTTTCATATTTCCCCTTTTTTTTATCTCATTTTTTTTTCATATTTCCCTTTTTTTTTCTTCTTTTTTTTTTCATCTCACTTTTTTTTCATATTTCCTTTTTTTTTTGGATATATGTATATGTATATATATGTACATTATTAATATAGTAGTATTATATTTATATCTCCCCAAAAAGCAATGCTTTGAAAATAAATTTTCTCCCCTAGAAATTTGCGTAGTTAGCTTGACGAATATTAAGAATCTCGTTCCCTTAAATCGCTCGTTGTAAGTTTTTCTTCCCCTCAAGAATTAAAAATTTGTGCTTCCTTAAAAATATAAAGGTTGCTCCTCATTAAAATAACGAGTAGCTCCCCCTCAATTAAAGATCATTTGAAAGAATTAATCGAAAAATGATATTTATCGTTTCCGTTCGTAATATGCATTTGAAAATTTTAAAACTCGTTTAAAGCGATGAAATGCATATCGAAAATGTATCATTTGAAAAGTTTTCAAAGAAAATAGGTATATATTTTTTTTCGACGAAACTCATATGCATATGTAAGTTTGAAATATACCTCGTTGAAACTTTATTTGTAGTAGCTCACGCTTCATCCCTTTATCATGTACGTGGAGCCACTACGTCGAATTCCATACATGAGGGAAATCTGCAAAACTATCGGGACTTTGGTACCCATTGTCGTATGGGTCCTCCCTTATTAGCAGATAACGATTTAAGCATAAAAGGTGTCAAATTTAAATGTTGTCCTAAATCACCCATTAATGAACCTTTCGGTACCCAAATTTGTTTGGGACTACCTAAATTTTGTGAAGAAATAGGAACCCATGTGGCAGTGAAAGTGTGTTTCGGAGAAGGTTTAAAATTTTCTCCGGCCAAGCGCACAAGATGTTTCTTTGAATGAATCTTGACCGATTAATGCATGTAGGAAACGAGCATATAGAATTATAAGCATCTATCGCACATAAGTCGTATTTCCTATGGTTAGAATTCACACCTTTCACATTAGAATGAGAAGAATTTCGAAAATTATTTTCAAGTCTAGCTTTTTAAATGAAAAATTAGTAGAATCATTTGAAGCACACGATGAAGTTTGTGCGCTAGAACTTGAAATATTTTCGTGAAAGATTTTCTTTTTAGGAACGGGAGAGGAAGACTTTTGGTCTTTATGATTCCGTTGTGGAGCTTTTCCGTTCTCCCATATCCATGGGACTTGTTCCTTAGCTATAGAAAGTGCGGGACATTTACTTTTAATTTCAACTTTGGTCAAAATTGAAGTACAATTAGTAAAGTCGTTTCGATGGTAGGAACGAGATCATCCGTTTGCGTTCCTTGATCATGTTTTGAAGACGAGGAAGCTTTGACACTAGATATCTCCGTTAGAAGTGTATTCTTTTCTACTTCAAAATTCTTTCTTTCCGTTTCTAGTGTAGAATTTAAATCCTCTATTTTCTTACGAATAGGAGGTATATCGACAGAAGAAGAATTTTCAGAATGACGAGATTGTGCTTCCTTGGTCTTAGAAATCGCAAGAAGATTTTATAATTGATTAATCTTAGAGTAGAACTTTCCACGTTTTCTCTAAGAAAGCATAGTTATTTTGAGCAGTGCTCTTCTCGGCTTGACAGGCGTCTAGACTCTTTCTTAATTCACTAATCTTAGAATTAGATTTATCTACTTCGGCTTCTAGACTAGTGACCTTTTTGCTCTCAACTTCTAGTCTACACTTAAGGAGACTTTTCTCGTCTAAATTCCTAACAAGACACTTATGGTTGTTGTCTAGCCTGTCCTCAAGTTCCTTCACTATAGAACTATATTTCTCTAGTTCAATATGCTTAGTCTCACTAAATTCAAGCTCTTAGTTAGTTCATCTATTTTCGCATTAGAGCTTCTAAGTTCTAATTCGAGACTAGCTATTTTCTCCTTAGACTTAGTCAATTCGTCCTCTAACTCTCTTGTACTTTTCCGCTCATTTTTCATGTTAGCATACCTAGTTTGTAAGGATTCTAACATGTTAAACAATGTAGAGTTAGAAATCAATGCCTCCTTAGAGGATGTGTTAGTTTCATCTTCGTGGTGTACCATCAAAGCCAAGTGCATCGTTTGTTCGGAGTTTGTTGTCTCTTGCTTCTTTGAGCGTGACTTGTTCTTTATGGTCTGCTTGTTTAACTCCTTCTTGATTAATCGTAGTTGACGCTCAAGCTTCTTCAGCGCTTCATCAGTGTCGGAGCTAGAGTCGTCGGATCGAATAATCGAGTAGGTGTCCATTTTGGTTGGATAATTTGATCGTTAACGTGTTTTATGGATTTGAATTTTTAATATTGATTAAGTATTTGACTTTTAAAATTTTCAGTTTCGAAAAGGTTTTGGTTTATAAGATTTGATTTAGAAATTTAATAGTAGAAACCAAAAGCTGTTTCTATAATGTGCCAATTTGAAGGTTACTGTTTTCGATCGAAAAATTTTATTAAAAGTTTTTCTTTATCTTTTTTTAATGTCAATAAAAGACACTGCTTTCGATCGAAAATAATTCTCGGAGTAAATTTTTCGAGTGAAGATGTAGAGCACTGTTTTCGATTGTAAGTTTTTCGCCGAAGTACTGTTTTTAGAAATAGTTTTTGAGATGTCAAGCAGTTACGTATAGTTTTACGATCGTAAAAGTTTTGCGATTTGATAAAACGTCGTCGTTTGGATACTTTAATATCTGAACCTTTAAAATCAATTTTTTTTCGATCGCAAAAGGTTTTGCGGGCAAAAAACAAGTTTTGCGACGACAAACCTGTAAAAGAAACTAAACAAAATTTGCGATCGTAAAATCACGTAAATGAGTGAGAATTGAATAAAATTGATTGAAAAATTAGGACTAGATCAGAACTTTCCAGGACTAAATCAAAAACTATTAGGCATTAAAATATACCTGCAGGGACTAAAATAATATTTCTGGGACTTGAATTGCAATTTGCCCTGCAAGTTAATTGTATGTATATGTGTATCTATCGGTTTATCGCGAAGGAGATGAGTTCAGATTTTTTTCGAAAAAAAAAACGATTTCTCGATCGTAAAAGTTTCTCAAACGAATTTTCGATTGTTGACCCAAGTTTCTCGTGTTGACTTGATTTCTCGAGCTTAAAGCGAGCTTAAAAGAAAAATCTAATGTTGAGCGGCGAACAATGACTGTGGTCGAGAAAGTATTTCAATCGAAAAAAAATTGCGACTAAGAGTTTATCGATCGAAGATCGTTCGGCGATTGAGCAGCGATATCTCGAGCAGTGACGCAATCGATCGATCGAAGATTAGCAGCGAAGGATTGAAATTTTTTTTTCTCTCCTCAGCGAAGAACAGAAGTCGAGCAGAATAGAAATACAGTGAGAAATCAGACGTAAGTGAAACACCAAACAAATCTCGATCCAAACACGAAATTGTTCGAATTTAGCCCGGGTAATCGATCGAAATGAAGCATTGAACAAGAACGAACATTCGATTCAGCGTAAACAGAGCAGAATCAGACGAATTTTTCCAGAATTTTGAAGAACTGTGCTAAGAGCGAATGCGAAGAACAGTTCGATCAATCAGTAAAAGTTCACAGAAAGGTTAGTTCGATCAATCAGAAATAATCTCAGAGATGTTAGAAACGGTCGATCGAACAACGAAAACAGCAAAATAGATCGAATTTTTTAAGAAACAGACCGAAATTTCTTAAGAGCAGTTCGAAGAATAACGTGGCTTAGATCTTCAAATTCACTCAAAATCACGTTTCGATCAATCAAAATTCTGCTCAGACATGTATCAGCTATCGATCGAAGCCTAAAAACATCAGATTATATCAGAATTTGAAGAATCTGTTCAAATGCATCGAAGAACAGTGTCGAAAAATTAACAAAAATCAGTTTCAAAAATTCAGAAATCAGTCCAAATTTAATCCAAATCCTAACACGTTTGGCTCTGATACCAATTGTTAGGTCCTACGATTAACAACTCTACGATCCTAGGCTAGAATTCATAGTAATTCGATCGTTTAGATAATCATTGAATTCGATCGAAAAACTCAAATGAAGAACAAGAGAGAGAACTCGAGTAGAGTGAGAAAGTTACTAATGTTTCTCTCTCTAGAAATCGAATTGCAAGCCCTTTGGATCAATTCTCTAAACTTTCTCTATTCAGCTCAATTGATTTACATGTATTTATACCAAACAAACTTGGTATAGATATCAAACTAGTCCTAATCTAAGGACTACTATACAAAACGCCCCTAATTACAAGGACAACTAATGAAATCAAGCACAATTACAAATGGTATTCTACAACTTCGATGTTTGGCTCGACGTCAGAGTCTAATTCGTCTTCCGACTCTGAAGGTGTGGGAGGCTGGTATTTTCTTTACGTGATCTTGAGCTTCGCTTCTCTGAGACTAGGGCAACTGTGTCTTCCATCAATTTGCCCTTCTGCTCCTTCTGAATCTCACTTATATATTCCTCGTGTTGTTCGAGATATAATTCGGATGTTGGCTTTCATGTTTGTCTTTGTGATTTCTATCTTCCTCATCTCATTAAGAAATGTAAGGTATCTTTGATAGAGATCATGTAGGCTTTCGTCTGGTTTTGCTCTAAACGAGTCGTAAGCAGTAAGAATGTTTGCCTTCTTGGCCTTGATGCACACTTCTGTTCTTTGCATCATTCTATGAAATTCATCCCACATCCCTTTAGCCATTGGGAGACTGTCTATTTTTCTGCTGCGATGTCATTTGGGGTGCCTTGCATTAGTGTATTCTTTGCTATCAGATCAGCGTTTGCTTGAATCCTTTCCCCATCTGTGTATTCCCTATGATTTCCTATGATTTCTTTTTTTTTTTGGTAAGGAACTTCATTACCACGAGGCTGAAAATTTTACAACGTCCACATTTTACAACGCATACCTATACCTCCCTTGCTTCAATTAGAGATAGATCGACTACATAATTGATCAATGAACTCACTGTCTTTCGCATTCCTTAAGGCTTTGGACCTTGTTAAAGCTCTCACCTTCGTTTCCCCGCTTACACTCGCCGCAATCCCCTTGGCTTCTAAGTTGCAGCTTCCATCTCCATGTATTCGCTTATTACGCTCATTCCATATGTGGTATATTGCCGCCACATAGCACATAACCTCCAGTTTGTATCGTACGCATCTTCTTCTAGCTGTGGCTTTGATCCTCGATCTCCAAGCTGACAATTCACCCGCCAGAGGTTTAGTCTGCAGCCACTTTGCTATTTCCGTGATCACTTGGGTGCTGAACCTGCACGAGAAGAACAGATGTGACGCTGTTTCATTTTCCATGTGGCATAATCTGCATTTAGGGTCCTGAACATGGATCCCACAAGCTGAAATTCTGTCAACGGTTAGTAATTTTCCCCAGAGCAGGAGCCACGCAATGACACAGTGTTTGGGCACATTGAATCTATTCCAAGCCACAGCCGATAAATTCCATTTTGGTGCCGGACCTCTCAGCCACAAGTACCCCGAGCTGGTTGAATATTTTCCACTCTTCGTAGCCATCCATTTTCTTCCCGAGTAGCCCCCAGCAAAGAGTTCTTTGACCTTGTGTAATTTTCGCCAGGCCCCAGCAGCAGTCCTGGGGACTTTGTGCGTCCAAAAATCCTCGTTTTTTAAATAGACGCCATTCATCCATCGAACCCATAGTTTATCCGCTTTCGAGGCTAAATCCCAGATCTGTTTTCCAATCAATGCGTTGTTCCAGGCCTCACAGCTTTGATACTTAGGCCCCTACTGATTTTGGCCGGCATACCGATCCCAATTAACCAAGCTCAAGTACTTCCCCCAATGGTTCCTCTCCAAAGAAACTCTCGACAAAGCCTATCTATATTCTTCAGTACCGCTTTGGTAAGACAAAGATGCCCCCCCCCCCAGTATCCATGGCAGGCTAAAAGGACCGAGTTTATTAGGCAGATACGACCCGCATATGAGAGGTGTCGCGATGACCATATTTTTATCCTTGATGTTATTCTATCAACCAGGCATTGGCACGTCGTTTTGGTCCATTTTGATGGTGAGATGGGGATGCCGAGATATCTCATGGGGAGAGAACCTTGCTGGAAGCCCGATGTAGTCCTTAACTCCTCAGCCAGCTTGTGAGTTACCCCTGCAAGAAATATGCTGGACTTTGCAGCATTGGCCTGGAGCCCTGTTGCGGCTGAGAAATTGTCCAAAGCTCTTCTGACTGTCATCACTGACCCTCTTGTCCCTTTGCAGAAAACCAGTAAGTCGTCGGCAAAGCACAGATTGATGAGATTTAGCTCCTTACATTGCGGATGGAATCTGAATTCCTTACATGTGGCTTCCCATCTCAACCTCCTAGTCAAGTATTCCATCACAATGACAAAGAGCAATGGTGATAGGGGGTCCTCCTGTCTCAGACCCCTCTTCCCTTTAAACATACTTCCACATTGCCCATTCAAATAGACCGAAAACGACGTGGTACTAACACACTCCATAATCCAGTTAATGAATTTTGGGGGGAAGCGCATCAATCCCAGCCACTTCTTTAAGAAGTCCCACGCCACCATGTCATATGCTTTCCTCAGATCGATCTTCATCAAGCATCTTGCCGACGCATTCTTCCTGTTATATAGTCTGAGAAGGTCTTGGCTTATCAAGATGTTGTGCACGATGGAGCGATCTTTGATGAACGCACTTTGGTTTTCATCAATTAGTTTCGGTAGCACCCGTTTTAGCCGCCCACAGAGCGTCTTGGAGATACATTTGTATATCACATTGCAGCATGCAATCGGTCTGAACTCAGCTGCCTTGGAAGGATGTTCCACTTTCGGGATTAGTGTGAGAGAGGTAAAATTTACCTCTTTGAGTAAGCAGCCACTCTTGAAGAATTCCAATACTGCTGCTTTTACGTCATGTCCTACAATATCCCACGCTTCCTTATAGAATCCACTACCAAAACCGTCGGGTCCCGGCGAAGAATCAGAATGGATTGAGTGAATTGCCTGAGAGATTTCAGCTTCAGAAAAATCCTGAATCAGCATCACTTGGTCTGTGTTATCCAGTCTGTACCCCATCTGGGCTGTGGTTTGGTTCGGTTCCTCCCCTAGCTTTCCTTCCACTCCCAAAATTCCTTATAATACTCCGTAAGCAAATCCATGATCCCATTCTGGTCAGCGATAGGCTGATCTTGGTCATTCAGAATAGATGAAATCCTGTTTCTATATGTTCTGTGTCTCAGCACTGAGTGGAAGTAAGCTGTATTAGAATCACCCTCCTTTAGCCACTTCATTTTTGCTTTCTGTTGTAGGAATATGCTCGCAGCCTTAGTCACATATTTGAAATCCTCTTGTACGACCCTTTCTTGCGTCATCAGGTCAGTATTCAGAGGGTCCTTGTGTAAAGATTCCTGGATGTATTGCAGCTTGTCCTCATCGTCTCAGCTTTGTTAACTATGTCTGCAAAGCATGATGCGTTCAACTCCCTGAGAGGCTTTCTGCAATTTTTCAGCTTCTGCACCACTTGCCACAGGAGAATCCCCCTTTCTTCGCATATCCACCCCTGCTTCACTGTTTCTTTGAATCTGGGGGCGGCGCTCCACATGTTGAAAAATCTGAATTGTCGCCTACTTGTAACCGCAACATCATTATCCTTCAAGATCACCGGGGTATGATCCGAGACCCCCTCAGGTAAAAACCAAGCCTCAACATCTAGGAACTCATTCATCCACCTCGTATTTATAAAAACCCAATCCAATTTGCTCCAAACCCTCATACACCCCTCTTGTTTATTAGACCAGGTGAACTGGCAGCCCTTCCTCTTCATTTCCATCAACCCACATAGATTAATACACGCATCAAATTTCATTGTATCCCCCAGGTTGATGGAATTGCCTCCGATTTTATCCGTTTCTTTCAACATACAGTTGAAATCCCCCCAAACAAGCCATGGGCTATGAGTAGTTTGACTGAGGCCCTCTAACTCAGTCCACAGGGCCTCCCTCTGGACCCCTAGGTTGTGAGCATACACACATGACATCGCTATGGGCTGTCTCTGTGACATAGTTATTTGGAGATGCATTAGCTGGTCCGTGTAACTAATCACCCGGACATGAACATTATTCTCCAAGCTACTATGATTCTGCCATTCGGATGTCGGTCAAGGTTGTGGCAATAAGACCATTGCGGAAGCATCTTATGCATCACCTTTCCACCTGATTTGTTTTCAGTTTCGTTTCCACCAGACACATTATTTTGAGACCATGCTTTTTGCAGAAAGAGGCAATCTCTAACTGCTTATTTGGGGCATTTAAGCCCCTCACGTTCCAAATACCAATCCTATCCATGAGGGGCTGAATCCTCCCTCAGCTTAGGAGGATCATAGCCTTTTGCTGCAGTATACTTCTTCCCCATCCCCTCCAGATTCATGCCTGCTTTGTCCCCGTTTTGAAGGAACACCTTTGTTCCTTCTTTTGAAGCAGAGCAGACCCCTTTTGGGCCCATGTGTGCCCTCTCCTGTTGGTCCATCTGTTTGACTATTCCATTTTTCACCTCTATCCTGTTAATTCCTTGTTGCGCACTGGGGAGAACCTTCTCTGTCCCCCCTTTCAAACAGTGGTGTATTTCCTCCTTTTGCGCCTCTGTTTGATTCAATTGGGGAACCTCTTTTTGTTGCCCATTCTGCTTGCCTTCCTTCCTTCGACACACTTCCTCTGTGTGTCCATAAGCAGAGCAAAATTTGCATTGAGTTGGTTTCCATTCATATACTACCTCCTGCTCAATCATCACTCCATCTTCATTAGCAAATAGCACACTCCCAGCTAGTTCCTTCCCTAATTCCACTTCCACCAGGATTCGAGCGTAGGATACCCTCTCTTTTCTCTCTGTGACACTGTCCGCCATGATGGGATATCCCACCACACTAGCCAATCGACTCAGAGATTTAGGACCCCAGTACTTAAGGTCCAGTTGTGGAAAGCGTATCCAAATTGGCACTTTAGTCACTGCTACCTTCTTGAATTCGGTGTTCTTAGACCAGGGACAGAGTATCACTGGTTTCCGATCAAAATGCAGGACCGAAGCTTGTATGGATTTCCTATGATTTCAATTGAAAGAATTCTGTCTAAATTTTGCGATCGAAGAATTTTATCCGCTATTCTTAGCTACAGTGTAAAAGACTTAGAAAAATTTCCTAAGTGTTGAAGTTGAAAGCGTGACTGTAGTCGATCAATTTTACGATCGAGAAAAATTCCGTGTAAATTTACGATCGAGAAATTACGTCTCAGGTAAATTTACTATCGAAAAATTTTCTTCGATTGAATAAAATTTTTCGATTCGAAATTTGTCGAGCGGAATGTGATTTTCGATTGAAAGTAGAAGTTTTTCGTTGCGATATATTTTTATCGAGAAATTAGTCAACAAAAGACTAAGTCAAACGTCGAGAAATTTTCCGATCAATTAAGTCCTAAGCGGCGAATTTTACGATCGAAAAATTAAGAGTTGAAAAAAATTTTTTTCGCTGCTAATTTTTTTCGACCAATTGAAATTAATCGAAAATTCTATTTTGCGATAGTAAGTTTTACGCTCGATAAAATTTGCATCTAAATTGTCTAATCAGTGTGTAAGTTTTTCGCTCGCAGAAAATTATAATTGGATTTTTCGATGGTAAGTGTAACGGTTAAAATCTTTTATCGTGACGACTAAATCAAAATTTTGCGATCGAAAACTAAATCGACACAAATAGTATCTCAATTGAATTGGAATTCAATTAGGATTATTTGCGATCGATAAAGTTCTTCGACAGCTTCAAAACTTCAAAACCAGTTTCATCTAAACTCATTTTATCGTCACAGGTGCAGATTTTTCCGAAGATTTAAACTATCTGTTTCATCAAGAACATCAAATCTATCAAAAAAAACGTGCATTTAACTCAGAAAATCCAAGAAGCATGCCACAATTTTAGTGAAACAGTATACGTTTAACGAGTTTTTGAAGAACAGTAGAAAATTTTTTAACTAATCATGCGAAAAACTACAGAATGTAAATGCAAATCAAGTTATATCATTCGCAATCGTTAACCGAATCGAATTTCTACCTTAATCAGACGATTTGGAGTGAAAAATTGAAGATTTTTTGAAGGATTTTGTATCGTCTGAGAAAGTTTTGCGAGAGAGAGTTTTTTTTTTTTCGATTAGGTTTTGCGTGAGAAAAAGTTTTCCAACTGACAAAAGTTAAACTTTTATTAACTAGCATTGATTTGTTTTCGGGCTTGTGATTTGACATGTTGCGATTTAATGGATCAGACCCATTACTATTTGCACACGAAAAATTCAAATTTTTCGATCGCAAGTTATCGCGGTTAATCAAAATCGATCCCGACACTGTTTACGATCGAGAAACTTTAGATTGCGAATTAATTCTAGTATCCAGTTTCTCGATAGTAAGTTCTTCTAAAGAATTTCATATTGACCCCTATTTCAAAATAAAATCCATTGTAAGGCTCCCCCTTAGTAATTGAAATAAATGCAATTAACTCCCTGTATTTTCTGTGTAGTAACGTCTAGCTCCCTGGCAGAAATTTAAATCTGTACCACTTAGAGATAAGCGTTAGTAATAATGGAGTTAATCTACAATTATTTTTGGCAATTTTATCTTTGAAATATTTGGTCTTGTGTCTAGCTCCTCTCTTTGTTGTGTCGACGTCTCGCTCCTTAATTTTGAAAGATCTGAAATACTCAGAGAAAAAACTAAACGTCAAAAATATTTGGAGCTAATCTACGAGTCTTATACTTGCTCCTCCTCAAATGATGCTCAAAAATTGATTAATTATGCAAGCATATGAAATCAATTCAAGTCACGAGCACACAAATTTACCAAGTAAGCATTTATACATGGTCCCCGAAAACATGTACTTTAAAATATTGTGTGAGGGTAAAAGCAATGAAAAATTTATCGCATTTAAACAATTCAGTACCAATGCAATCTAAAATTACATTAAGAATGTGCGATACACTAAAGAAATTCGCATTTATTCAATTCAACGCATATGAAACATAACATTTCATGTCAAAATGTGCGAATTTATTATTTATATTTATTTATTATTATATATATATATGTATTTTTTTTATTTTATGTGGGGTCAGATTATTTTGCTTCGATCAATCGTCACGCCTAAAATTTTACGAGACATTTGAAAGAAGAAAGTGCCGTCAAGTCATGTAGTCAAACCAAAGTCCTAAGTTCATAGACTGGTCCATTTCGACAACTCTCACTAGGTTCGCTCTTGCTCTCAATTATGGCTATCTTGGGATTTTTATATTTTTATCACTCAAGTCAACACAAGCAATTTTAAGTCAATTTACATGTGATCGAGGCATTTTTAATCATTTCACCTAAGCGAGAGACCGTCTATGTGGAATCAAAGGGTTGTAAGGGTTATAATTTGGCTACGACTTAGAACGGAAGGAATTTAAAGGAAAGTGAGCTTATCTCTTCATCATCTTCCAATTCTACGTCCGTCTCCCTTTTTTTCCGGCGTCTTTCTACTTTTCAATCGTTTCTCCCTCTTTTTTTCTTTTAAGAACAATCCCTTTTATGTCGAGCTGAAGCTCCGCTTCTCCATGAGGCTCTAAGAGATTATCGTAGGCGAAGTTCTTTTTGTTGGTTCTCAGGCCGATACCGTGCTCCTCTTCTCTTAATCCCTCTAGAGGTTTCAGAGATTATCAATTTGGAGAAGTTCTCGGTTATGGAATTCGTACCCGAGGCTGCACTCCTCTTCTCGTTTCCCAATATAAGACCGGATTATCGTTGGAGAAGTTCACTTCGTGGTGCTCCTCTTCCAGCCGTTCTGAAGAGCGTACGAGATTATCGTTGGAGAAGTTCACAGCAGGAACCATGCCACTTTCTACAAGATAGTCGGAAGGCCGGTTCCTTTGGTTTGATTTTGTGCGTTGAGCAATGCCTTCTTTTGTCATCATCTTACTTTTTCTTTTGTTATCTCCCCCTCCTTTTCTCGTTTGAACAACCATTCGAAGAGTATAGAGTTCGGTTGAAGGCTGGGAATGAGTTTCAAATGAAGAAAAGGACATCGGAGAAGGCTCAAAGTGGATGACTAAGGGCTAACGTGGGGGAATTTATATAAGGCCGTATGAGGAATATCCTAAACTCCCTTATCATTTTCCTGACGATCTAACGCAAGATGAGTATGACACCAAGAATCACTAGGTAAGACAAGTAATTTATGTGTGACTCACTCGAGAAGTAGATCCAAAGAAAGGAAAAAGGAACAAGCCTTGAATCCTCACGCATGTAGAGTGACTTTGTGTCTAGTGGAACAATCAAATGACCTTTTAGACACAAGAATGCGACTTAGACTGACAAATTTTAAGCAATTAAATCAATCGCATGTCGGGGTAAAATTCTAAGTGACTTTAGATCAAAGCATCCTAAAGGATTTCGTCATACCCCTTTATATTATATATAGAAATATATATTATATATTTTATATTTTTTTTATTATTATTTATTATTATATTTTATTTTTATATTATTTTTATCACGCAAGATAAGGACAAGTAAGCATAGAAAACACATAGAATAGAGCATGTGATAGCACAGAAGATCAGGTAATGCACATATTACGGAAGATTCAACATGCCTAATTTTCCGACAAGGAATTGAAATCATTTCTCATCCAAGGCCTTGGTGAAAATGCGGCTAGTTGAAACTCCGTGTTCACAAAGTACATCTCTATCGTGCCTTTTTCTACGTGATCTTTGATAAAATGATATCTAATGTCTCTGTGTTTTGTGCGTAAATGATGAACATGATTGCAAGTAATGGCGATTGCACTCTGACTATCACTATATATGGGTATATTATTTAGATTGTACCCATAGTCGCGAAGCTGTGTCCGCATCCACAGCATCTGTGAGCAACAGCTGGCGGCAGCTACGTATTCTGCTTCGGCCGTCGAAGTGGTGACACACAATTATACGTTTTGGATGACCAGCAAACCAGCTTTTCGCCTAGAAATTGAGCGCCACCGGACGTGCTTGTCCTGTCCATTCGGCAACCTGCATAGTCAGCGTCAGTGTAGCCGATAAGTTTAAAATTCGTACCATTTGGATACCATAGGCCAAGGGTAGAGGTGCCCTTAAGGTAGCGTAAAATTCTTTTGACCGCGAGCATATGGGATTCTTTGGGATCGGCTTGAAAACGTGCACACAAGCAGGTGGCAAACATGATATCCGGCCGACTCGAAGTGAGGTAGAGAAGAGATCCAATAATAGTGCGATACAGTGTGATATCGACCGAATTACCAGAGGGATCGGCATCCAACTTGCAGCTTGGTGACATAGGAGTGTTGAGAGGCTTGCTCTGGTCTTGATGAAACTTCTTCAGAATATCCTTGATGTATTTTGTCTGACTGATGAAAATTCCATCATTGAGCTGCCTGACTTGAAGGCCTAAGAAAAATTGCATCTCTCCCATGTGACTCATCTCGAATTTGCTCTTCATGAGATCTCCAAACTTCTTGTAGAGCCGAGGATTTGTTGATCCGAAGATGATGTCGTCGACGTATACTTGGACGACCATCAGATCTTTGTCATGCCATTTAATGAAGAGGGTTGTGTCTATCGTTCCTCGTATGAATCCAGACTTCACGAGGAAATCACTCAGGACATCGTACCAAGCACGTGGGGCTTGTTTTAGTTCATAGAGAGTTAGCTTTGTCCAAGCGATAGACATGATCGGGATGTTCTTGATCAACAAAACCTTCCGGCTGAGCGACGTAGACTTCTTCTTTAACACGCCGTTGAGAAAGGCGGTTTTAACATCCATCTGATAGACTTTGAAGTCTTTGTGAGCCGTGTAAGCCAGCAGGAGGCGGATAGCTTCGATACGGGCAACAGGAGCATAAGTCTCGTCGTAGTCGATGCCTTCCTGTTGATTGTATCCCTTAGCTACTAGCCTTGCTTTGTTCCGGATCACTTCACCATCTTCATTCTTCTTATTCTTGAAAACCCATTTAGTTCCGACCACTATTTTCCCATGTGGACGGGGTACCAAGGTCCACACTTGAAGACGTTCGAATTGATTGATTTCCTCTTGCATTGCAATTGTCCAATCCGGGTCTCGAAGTGCGTCTGCTACTTTGGTAGGCTCGTTTTGGCTCAGGAAGCAACTGAAAAGACTGTGTTGACAACGTGTCCTCACACCAACCGAAGGATCGCCAATTATCTGATCAACCGAGTGGCCTCTCGTCCACTTGCGCTCATGAGGCAAGGCTGAAGTCGATGCGTCAGCCATCTGTGGATCTAGATTGCCTATAGTCTCCGATTGATCATTTGTCTGAGGAAGTTCCAATATTGCACTTGGATCGTCTCTGATGATACTTCCTCGATGACCACTGTAGGTTCTTCGGTGTTCTGTGGCAATTCTGAATCGGGTGGGGTAGAGGTGTGAGATGAACTTGGTACGTCTGTCTCGTTCGGTAGAGAATCCATTGTTGGTGTAGTCGGGTATGACCGATATACCGGTTCGAAGAGAGAATCCAAGTCGTCTATTGCAAGTCTCGTTGCTTCGTCTGACACTGATCCTGAAGTTATTGCCATCTTCTGTTGGTTTTGTGCCAACACACCAGTGATTACGGGTTCTGAAATGTTGTCTTCGGAAGCCAATGGGTTGAGAACGGGTCCTGAACTGAATTGAGCAGGAACCAACGGGTGAGGCACGGGTCCTGGACTGAATTGACCAGAAGCCATATCTGCCACTTCGTGGAAAGTGACATTATAGCTTTCCTTAATAGTTCGGTTGGACTTGATGTATACTCTGTATGCTTTTGATGTTGAAGAATACCCGACAAATGTAGCTTCGAATGCTTTAGGGTCGAACTTTGCACGTTGCTCTCGATCGTTCGCCACAAAGCACTTGCACCCGAAGACTTTAAGGAAAGAGATGTTGGGCACTCTATTATTCACAATCTCGTACGGAGTCTTGTTGAACCGTTTGTGAATCACCGTCCTGTTTTGAGTAAAACAAGCGGTATTGACTGCTTCAGCCCATAGAAAGTGTGGAAGTCCCGATTGGATCAACATTGTACGAGCGCTTCCACTAGTGTTCGATTTTTCCTTTCAACGACCCCATTTTGTTGAGGTGTTTTGGCGGCTGAAAATTGTTGACTTATTCAACGTTTCTGATAAAACTCACTGAGGTGATTGTTCTTGAACTCAGTGCCGTTGTCTGTTCGAACAACTTGAATAGTCTGTTGCAGCAGATTTTGAGTTGTGTTCACAAAATTGATAATCAAGTCACCAGTCTCATCTTTCGTTCGGAGGAACTTAGTCCACGTGTAGCAAGAATAGTCATCTACAATCACTAGGACATACTTTCTTCCATTGATACTCTGATCTGCATCGGACCACAGAGATCCATGTGAATTAGTTCCAATGGTCGAGAAGTAGACGCAATTTGCTTGATGTGATGAGACGCTCGCTTCATTTTACCTAAGTGACATGCCGAACATTTATGCTCCTTTTGTAGTAGTATAGTTGGAAGACCGTGAACCAATTTTTTCGTAGAAAGGCGTTGGAGAGCTTTCATAGTCAGATGAGACAGTCGTTGATGCCATAAGCTGTTCCTCTGTAAATCAATCTGAGAAATGAGGCATACAGCTGTCGAGGGCCGCACAGACGTCAGGTTGATCATGTAAAGATTGGATCTCCGAAGTCCTTGAAGGAGTTCTGTGTCCTGACTATCCAAAATTCTGCACCGGTCAGCATGGAAGACCACCTGGAAGCCTTTGTCACAGAATTGGCCTATGCTGAACAAGTTATGGCGGAGGCTTCGACGTATGAGACATCTTGATAGTCAGATTCTTCAGAATGATATCCCCAGGTCCTAGAATCGTTGTTCCCAAATCTGACTTTGCCGTTTGTCGGTCTTTATAGTTGCTCAGCAGCTCTTGATTACCGGTCATGTGTGTGGAGCAACCAGAGTCGAGGTACCACACATGATGGATCTGCAAAAACAATTTAGAGAGCTTTAGGTACCCACTTAAGCATGGGTCCTCTCGGATTAGCAGATTTAGTTTTGGGTTCAGATATGACTCCTAAATCTATTTTTGGAAGAGTCTTAATAACCCATTGCACTTTTGAAAAAGTGGGTTTGGGTTTTGCCTCTATAGGAGACTTGGCCCTTTTGGCTTTTGTCGTCCTAGGCGGAGATTTAGGAACCCATTTGGGTTGAACCTTGCAGGGAAGGTTAATTTCAGCACGTACAAATGCTTTGGAGGGTTTGACTGAGGAAAAGATCTTTTCTTGTGATAGTCTCCTAAGGTGCTTGGGGGATTTAATTTCTACGGGATACTTTAGGTGAGTACAGTCATGTACGGCGCCATAAGCTTTCTTTATGGCTGGATCTTATTTCCTACGTGTCTTCCTTGTGGAATTTGTTTCAAAATGATTAAGTTTTGACGTAGAGCCTATTTCGAAGTTGGTGCTTCTAAAGGTAATCGGCTGAAGTGAATAAGTAGAAGCAACTATCTTAAAAGTGGAAATAGCTCTTTTATTTCTACGAGTGTCTTTTATTGTAACAGAAGGAGTAGCGTGTTCAGAAACATTTAAATCTAATGGCTCCTTCTTTATCTTAGTGCTAGACACACTCGCCTTTGTTTTTAGTGCTTACGCTACGCTCCCTGTAGACGTAGGTAAAGTAAAATTAGTCATAGCACTTTTAACAAATTATTTTATACATTTTTTATCTTTCAAAGGCGTTTTTTCATTTTTCACGCTTTTTGTAATAGCGTGAGAGGTAGTTTGGGAGGACGAGGAAGCCTTGAGATTTTCCATCTCCTTAAAGAGTTTTTCTTTTCAGCTTCGAAATTCTCTCGTTCTTTTTCTAAATTTGCCTGTGACTCCTCTATCTGTTTTATGATAGGGGTTTGTAGAGAGAATTTTTATAATTAATGTTTTTAACTTCCTCGTACTGTGTTCGAGAGTCAGGAACAAGAACTTGTACTAAATCAGAAACAGGTGTTAAAGATGGTTTCATATTTCTGTCTCTTTCATTTAGTGCTGTGTAGTCAAAGGGGATCTCAGGGCCATGTGAGGCTTGTCTTATAGAGGAATCATAACTATTTTGATACGTTGATTCAGTTATTTCTCTAAGAGAGGTTACTCCTAAGCCCATGTTCTTAATATCGTATATTTCCTTTTCCGTAGAACTTGGGGTTTAGTGAAACCTATGCCTTCTATAGGATTATAGAACTTTATATCCTTGGGCTTGTTCAAAACTATCGTCTGTTCGGATTGTCCCCTACGCGTATCTATATCATCTAATTTCTTTACTTTGGCATATAGTTTCTTGCGTTCCTCACCTAGGAGAGCATAATTATTTTCCACGGTTAGTTTAGCGGCTTGACAGGCATCGAAAATTTTACTAAGCTCACTAATCTTAGCATTCGATGTTTCTAATTGAGCTTCTAAGTTAGTGATCTTAGAGGTAGCTTCGGTTATCCTACAATTTAAAATGGCTTTCTCGTTGAGATTTCTAACCAAGCAATTGTAGTTATTTGCTAGCCTATCTTCTAATTCCTTAATCTTTTCGCTCTGTTGTCCTAGTTGAGGTTGACTAGTCTCTCTAGACTGTAGGCTCTTAGTAAGTTCATCTATTTTTGCACTAGAGCTCCTAAGTTCTGATTCGAGACTATTTATCTTCTCCTGTGATCTCGCAAGTTTATCCTTTACTTTCTTAATACTTTTCTACTCACGTTTAATGTTAGCATATTGTTTGTTATATGAATCTAACATGGTCAATAATGTGGAAGGAGTGGCTACCTCATTTGAAGACGTGGATGCGTTGTCGTCGTCCGTATGAGTGGATGTTTCGGCGTCCAATTCGTGCTCGAGACGGGCCATGAGGGCTAAGTTCTCTTCTTCGGAGCTTGACGTGTCCTCGAGCCATTGGTTCTGTTCGGCCATGAGAGCTACTCCAGCTTCTTTCTGTTTTGTCAATTGAAGCTTCCTGGAGTAGTAGTTTGCATCTCTTTTCTTCAGGAGAGTGCACTCTCTGGCGAAGTGACCTGCTTTGCCACAGTTAAAGCATTTTTTAGTCTCTTTGAGATTCTTGACCTCGAAACTCTCCGGAGCACGTTCTTTGTTCTTGGAGCTTGTAGTCAGAATTCTATTGGCTGAGGTTGAAGACTTCTTCTTGAAGTACTCCTTGCTCATCATTTGTCCAATGAGAGCTAACTGTTTTCCAAGGGCTTTCATGTTCGGCTCGATGTCGGAGTCCGATTCATCTTCCGACTCTGATGATGAAGGTGGCCTGATCTTTTCCTTTCTTGATCTTGTGCTCCTCTTCTCCGAGACTAAGGCAACTGTGTCATCGGTTTGTTTGCCTTTCTGCTCTTAGGTAATCTCGCGGATATCCTCCTCATGCTGAGCGAGATTATCGAACACGGCATGGGCATCCAACTCTCTCTAGATCTTTATTTTGTCGTATTTGAGTGGATATTTTCTTCCATTCCGTGGGCAGAGAAGACAGAATCTAAGGTTTGTCTCCATGTTTGTCTTTGTTATTTCTATCTTCCTCATCTCGTTGAGAAGAGTGAGGTATCGTTGGTAGATTTCATATAGACTCTCCTCCGGCTTTGCTTTGAATGAGTCGTAAGCAGTGAGAATGTTCGCCTTCTTGGCCTTTATGCCAACTTCCGTCCTTTGCATCATCCTATGCAGCTCATCCCACATCCCTTTGGCCGATGTAAGGCTGTCTATTTGTCTGTATATATCGTTGGGGATGCCCTGCATAAGGGTATTCATGGCTACGAGATCAGCCTTAGCTCGAGCTCTTTCCTCCAGAGAGTATTCTCTAGGCTCCTTTAGTCGCCTAGAAGCTGGAATTGCTGGAGTAGCTGTTTCGTCCCCGGGTACATGAACCCAGAACTGTGCCGGTCCCTTTTCAAGGGACTGCAGTAGATTTTCAGCTTGATCCTTTAGAGCGATGAAATTCAGGAAGCGGCTTCTCCACACTGTGTATTCGCCTCTATGCAAGATCGGCGGACGGTTGTCATTTCTGAGTGAGTATGCATCCATGTTTGTATTATAGTAGTCGAGTTGTTGAAGGATCTTCGTTGATTGTTTTGAGGGGTTGAAGACGATGTAAAGTGCTTCACAAGTGACGAAATTTGTTAGTAGCGTTTGATTCGAAGATTAGATCGACAATTATTTTCGATTCAATCTTTAGAGTATGATCGAAATTAATTTCGTCGATATAGAATGTATTTACTGTTTTCGTGCGAGAAATTTTGTCAGCGGAAAATTTCACGAGCGAAATAAATTGCCCAAAATCGTTCAGTCGAGAAAAATATCCTGATCGTGAATTTATTTCGATCGTAAAGAAACAGTACGTTAGTAAGTTTCTTGACAAGTCAAAAGAAATCCGTTGACTAGAAACGTTTCTCGCGTATAAATGATTTTCGCCTGGTCAAACGTTAAAAGGTTTGACTGAAAAAGTTTTTCGAGTGAAAGTTATTACGCATGCAAGGTCAAAATTGGTCTCACTCGAAAAAATTTTCGCAGGATAATGCTCGAGAAATATTTCTAACTAAAAACGTTTCTGCTGATGACGATTCTAGCGCTGACTTCGTATTCTGACCGAGAAAAATTCTCGCGCTAAGTTTATCGATCGAGAAACTAATCCGATCGCAAAACTTAGCGAGAAAAATTTGAGCAATCGAGAAAAATTCACAGAATACGATTAACACAAATTCGAGCAAAAACAAAGAATCAGATAGTGAAGTTTGAGGTAATTGCTCGCAATCAAGTACCAAACACGCACGAACAAGCAATTAAACACGTTATGAAGCAAAATATATCGAATTTGATCAAAATCAGAATGTGTTCTTCATGTTCTTCGTCAACAGTAAAATTTCAGAATCAAATTAATCAAAATTCGACGTTCAAACTGCTACTGATTTAGTCGCAATGATCATTTATCACTTAATCTAGCACTGAAACATCAGATTCAAGTCAATTAAGCACAGAATTAAGCTATAGATCGAAAAACTTTACGCGCCAAATTTGTTCTTCGATGGAACAGTGTTCGAAGTAAAATTTCGATCCAATTCTAACAATTTACGATTCAAAACAGAACGAATCTACTCTGATACCAATTGTTAGGTTCTACGATTAACAACTCTACGATCCTAGGTAATCATAGTAATTCGATCGTTTCGATAATCAATTGAATTCGATCGAAAAACTCAAGTTAAGAACACTAGAGAGAATTCAATTAGAGTGAGAAAGTAAGTGTTGTTTCTCTCTCTAGAAATCGAATTGCAAGCCCTTCGGATCAATTCTCTGAACTTTCTCTATTAAGCTCAATTGTTTTACATGTATTTATACCAAACAAACTTGGTATAAATATCAAACTAGTCCTAATCTAAGGACTACTATACAAAACGCCCCAAATTACAAGGACAACTAATGAAATCAAGCACAATTACAAATGGTATTCTACATATTCAATACAAATTGTGTCCCCAAACTACTACAACCCATAAAATAACAAAATATAAACCCAAGATTTAACTGATTAGAGGACTCTACGAATAATTCCTAACAGGTTACTGTAGCAGTTTCGGGCGATTAATGTAGCAATTTATGGTACTGTAGCAATTCGGGTACTATAGCATCGGGCGATTACTGTAGCACTATAGTACTGTAGCATCGGGCAACTACTGTAGCCGTTTCGGGTATTGTAGCAGTTTCGGGCGATTACTGTAGCAGTTTGTGTACTATAGCAGAGTCGGGTACTGTAGCAAATCGGGCGATTTGTTCATCTACCCAATTCTGGACGGAAAAATGACGAAAAACAGATTCGACTTCTACCTAAAACTCACTCAAATCAACTGAAATATATTCGGTAATCACTTCAAATCACTCGAAAACACTCTAATTAGCTCTTGAGCTTGCAAAATCGGTAAAATCAACTCAAGAACTCATGAACAAGGCAGAAATTCGAACTAGAAAGATACCCACAAATTTCAGAAATCTCACCCAAATCCAAACGTGTTTGCTCTGATACCACTGGTTGATCCCTATTTCGATCCAACAATACTGACTTAGGATGATTTACCACACGAATGATGTGGATTTGAAGGCTTAGCCGTGGGGTGTGATAGTTTAGACAACGAATGCTTTCAAAATGCTTTTCTTACTATCATAACACACGTAGTCACACATACAACACACAAAACACACACCCTAATGAATTAGGGTTTGGGGGTATATATACAACATGAGTTGGTATATTATACCCCTAGTAACTAAGAACTAGAATATTACAAAACTAGTCCAAAGTTAATTAAATACAAACCAAGATAAACACAATGAAATTAAACACTATAAAATATTCCTAACAAAATTACAGGTAATTGCTCGAATCTATTAGCTAATCACACGCTAACAGATAATTAATCATGTTATGAACCAAAATATGCCAAATTTGAGCGAAATCAGTACAAGTTCATCATGTTCAGTTGCAAATAGTAATTATTTCCAGAATAAAAAATTCGTTAAATTTGAAGGGTAATTTTGATATCGATCGAATCGCAAATGATTTCTAACACTATGCGAGAACATAGACATCAAAATAAAATCAAATAATCACATAATTGAGCCTTTAGATCGAATATCAGTTTTGCGCCAAAAAGTTCTTCGAGCGATCGAGAAACTTTTCAGAATTGGACTTCATCTAAATCTAACAATTCAGCTTCAAAACAGATACGAATCTGCTCTGATACCAATTGTAATGTCCTAGATTATCAAATCTATTGATCCTCGGCAGTAATTCTAAGTATTCGACGTGAATTATGAAATTCAAAACCTTCGGTCGAAAAACTCGTTGATGAACGTGAGAGAGAATTCGTGTAGTGTGAGAAAGTGCAAAGTGTTTCTCTCTCTAGAATTTATTTCTCAAGCCTTCCGGATCAAGTTCTAAACTTTCTCTATTGATCTTTGATGTGTGCAATAGTATTTATATCAAACAAACTTGGTATAAATACAAGTTAGTCCTAAACTAAGGACAATACAATAAAAGCCCCAAAGAACGAAGACAACTAACAAAATCAAAGCACTAGTACAACGTATATTCTACATAATCAACATGTATCGAATGAATTCATGCTTTCAACCCCCCAAATTAAAATTTTCGTTCAGAGATCGATGAAATATCGACATTAACGACCGCACAAGGTGAAAGCGACTGAATTGATCATATTTCCTTATAGGGTAATTTTCGTTTCAGGCCCCCACTTAAGTTTCAATTAGAGTTCAGACCCCTGCCACAAAATTCATAGTTTTAAGGACCCAATTTTTTCAAAAACACTTCATGGTTCCCCAATACCACTTCATGGGTCTGTGGTAACACTTCATGGGTCTGTGGTAAAACTTTATGGGTCCGTGGTAACACGGGTCTGTGGTACCACTTCATGGGTCTGTGGTAACACTTCACGTGTCTGTGGTAACAGTTCATTGGTCTGTGGTAACACTTCATGGATCTGTGGTAACACATGGGTCCTTTTCTCTAAATGAAACCTAAATTGGGTCCTTATCTATAAATGAAACTTACGTGGGTCCTTATCTCTAATTGAAAATATGAATTGGAGCCTAAAAGTAAATTAGTCGTTCATTATACTAAATGAATTTATTGATGATAATCATGGAAACACAAAGTATTTTGCCGAGATCGAAGATTGAAACTTTTGCGAATTAATTAGTATGTCAGGTATCACAAACTAATAAATAAGTACCATTTAATGGATCAATAACGCAAACAGGTGAACAAGTAATAAATAAGCAACAAATATGATAACGAGATATTTCTATCTAATAACAAATTCAGCGCACAAGCAAGGGGCTGCGAATGGATCGGTCGCCGACGACATAGAATACAAGCTGAACGAAATCCATGAAAATGTCGACGTTTGTAATTGAATAAAATTTTTCCGTTCTCAATTGCAGATGTTATCATATCGTAATAGTAAATGTATTACTGATTTTAAACATGGGATGGCGAAGTATCTTGACAGGAACGAAGATTGAAAAGTCTGCGAAACAACTAGCATGTCAATTAACACAAACTGATAACTGAGTACCACTTAATATACCATAATTAAAAAAAACACTTCATACAGTAACACAAAAGCAACATAAGATAACCTAACATTTCTCTCTAACAACAAATTCAGCCCACAAGTAGGGGACTGTGATATGGATCCTCAACCTTCAACGACATAGAAAATCAGCTGCAATCCGTGAAAATATCGACGCTTGTGAGTAAATGAAGTTTTTCCATCATCAATTTCTAATGGGTCTTACTAATAAAGACAAATTTTTGTATCGAATATTTCATTCAGAAACCGATGAAATATCTATTTGAACTAACTATTGGGTAACACAAACAAAGATACTAGTACCTTTATTTGACTATCCATGACAATAAATGATAAATTTATACCAGGTTATAGATACTAATAACGTCGGGTTCCATTAAACTAACATATGAATACAACAAAGTATCAATTATCTTTATTCTAAGAATACTTACTTTACAGCCGTGTTTGCAGCGTAACGGCTGAATTTGTTGGCTGAGTTTCTTATATAATAATCCATAATACTAATTGTATTTTACTGATTTTAGTCATGGGATGGCGAAGTATCTTGACGGGATCGAAGACTGAAACATCTCAAATTAACTAGCTTGTCAGGTAATAGATATTGATAACTGAGTACCACGTAATAGACGATCAATAACACAAACGTTTCAACAAGTAATAACGAAGCAACACCGAATAACGAGACACTTTATGAAGCGATTTTAGCCTTTCAACACAAGCAATTGGTCGCGACGAGGATATCAAAAACCATCGGCGACATCCAAAAGCACATGAAATCACTGGAATCTTTACGCTAGTGATCGAATAAGATTAAATAGTTCTCAATTTCTCATGGGTACTAAATAAATAATTATTGATGCGATATGATTCAAATCCAATTCGTAAATTCATCGAATACGAGTGAAACCTCGAATTTAAAGGTCGAATAAGATAAAAAATCGACTCAAACGAGTCTTAAAATATTAAACGAAAAGTAAAGTCGTTAACCATGAAATTGAGAAAATTTAGCTTTCTCCAATATTAAAACGTTTTCAAAGTGAGTAACAGTTTACCCAACAAATATAATACATATACATGTAAAATAAACACTTCATTGAGAATATTCTAGAAGGTTCTGGACTGTCAGCGAATTTTAACAGAATTTTCAGAGAATAATTACAGGACTTTATCGGAACAGTAAAATAATAACACATGTAAGGTAGAAGAAAAAACAACACCGATTCAATTAATGGCACATTGATTGATACTGATATTATATGAAAGTTGTTCAGTACCACATCATTAATTCGATTAATTTCGTTCAAACATACACTTCTTTTTCTGATGTTTAATATGGATGTTCATGTAAATATATAATTTAATGAAGTTTAATCACGACATTCCTTTAAAAGACACGTTATGCGAAATTTGATGTCAGTCGTGTTGATATCAATAACCATGTAAACATGTACTAGTCCATTGCAAAACATAGACAATCATTTCTTTCAATAAAACATAACATTATGAATTGCACCACCAACATGTTCAAAGTTCAACATTAAAGCACGAATAACAATTATAGACCACAAACACAAAGTACTAACCACGGGCCATAAATGGGCCGGTTCCGGGACCATCTTCTCGGGACAGGACCAGAACGCGGAGCTGAACCATGGGCCATAAATGGGCCGTTCCGGTTCCAAACCGGTTCGGCCCATTTAATTTTTTAACTTAGAAACAATTTTTTGAAAAAATTCCGAAATTTTATTCCACAAACCAAAAAACGATAAGAGAATTACAAAAAAATAAAATCTACTTAAAAATACAAAAAGAAAAAAACATAAAAGAAAAAACTACTTAAAAATTACAAAAAAGAAAAAAATATTCGAAACTACAAAAAAACATATAAAAAAAATACAAATAATTCAACTTGATTATTAATTAAACTATGTTCGAGGCCTCTTCGTCCGAACTGGAAGAACGGAACTCGTCGATGACGTTCTCCCTTCGCTTCTTCGATTCGGGCAAATACCAATCCTTCAATAAGGTTAGCATTGCGAGCGAAGTCGGGCTAAGGCTCGCGCGTCGATATCCGATAATTCGGCCGGACGTAGAGAAGGTGGACTCGGAGGCGCACTAGACGCTTGCAAGGCTAAAACGTCTCGATCGATGGCGGATAGGGTCGGATAAAGCGTCGCGTTCGACTTCCACCAGGACAAAATGTCGAAGTCTTCACGAGTCTGGAAGTTGTGGCTCGGGTAGAGTTGGATCTCGTTTTTGTTCGACCCCAATGCACGCGTTTTACTTTTCGTCTTTTGTGCCTTCAATCTTCGAATTAGTCCCATTGCGCCGCTAAGTCCTTCCGACGATACGGCTTCGCTCGCTGGTATGGGCTGCTCGACACTGTGTCCCTGCTCAGCTGCATAAAAAAAAGTTCTTGGAGAGAATCATGAACTGATGCCTTTTGGTTGTCAACATTTTCTTTCCAAGAAACTGAGCGTAATAATCGAAAAATATCAAACGTGTCAACGCCGCAACTAGGGTCGAGTAAGGCATACATACCGTGGACTATTGGGATTTTTTCCCAATACTTCCTGAACTTCTTCTCCATGTATTGGATGAAACCCCCCAAGTATGGATTACTCCGAAATTCTACGAAATTGTAACACATCGCGAAGAGGTTCGGGATGAACAATGGGGACATCGGGTAGTGAACTCTGGAAATTTTTCCGTTGCCTCGTTGAATACTTCAAGTATCGACACAACCAAACATGCAATATCCCAATCTACGTCTCGTAATACATACCAGGAGTTGCTGCCGACTACGAACTCGTTCCAAAACGGCGTCACCAAGTCCTTGTAGCGCATGAAAGTGCTGAGGAGGTGGTGTAACGAGTTCCACCTAGTCGGTACGGGCAAAGGGAACGTCTTGTATGTTAGGCCGGCGGACTGGACGGTTTGCTTCCACGACGTTCCGTAGCGGCCTTCACGTAGTAACTTACCTATCACCTTAAATTTTTCGACAATATCTCCCAATATTTCTTTGAAAGCGCATTGCACACACAAGTTAATTATGTGGCAAGCGCACCTAACATAAAGGAGTCGGCCGTCTAAGGGTAACCTAAGATGTTTACGAAGGATCCCATCGCTAAAGTGTTCGCACTAGCATCTAAGGTGATAGACATAATCTTATCTTGAATTCCTTATTTGTACGACGTTCATGACATAGTTTGATATCGTAGTGGCCCTATGTTGTGAAACTAGGGGATCTAGGGAAAGAATATGTTTTTGCATAGTCCACGTTTCATCATCCAATGGGCGGTGACCACTAAATAAGACTACGACGTTACTTTTGTGCAAATATCGGTAGTCAAACTAATCCTACATGATATGTTGGCTAAATGACTAATTAAGCTATACTGATATGTTGGAATCCGGGTTGTATCGTACTCGTGAATTCGATAAAAACCCTTCACTTTCCGCAATGTAAAAGGGTTCTTCGCACATTACTACGAATTTAACTAACGCTTTCCTAGAAATTTTCATAGTAATAACAAAATTCCTACCCGTGCTAGCGTTGATTTGTTGTTATCTAGGTTCGGTTCCTACTGGCTCTACATCCGGCCCGATATTATGCGCCCTCTCAAGGTGTTTTTTCATCGAGCCCTCCCACCTTGATTCGGGCCGGACTTAAATTGATTAGGATTTTTATCCATTTCTAAGTTGAAAAAATTCCATACCTTAGACCGCCGACGCGGTTGTTGCATCCTTCTTGTAGTCGCCGTAGAGGCTTGGCTCAGTCAGCAGGTTCCGGTACCTCGGTCTCCTCGTCGGTGTCGGTATTCCCCCCAAACGTATCGGCGTGATCTAAAATCATAAAAACATCTTCGTCGCTCGGGTTAGGATATCTCGATGATGATGCCATTAACATTTTAGTAATATAAAAAATTATAATTATAAATTTTTGTAATAATAAGTGAGTGTGTGTAGTAGTGTAAATAAAATAATTATTGCTGCTAATAATATTATTGATAATAATAATGATGATTTTTAGAGAGTGTTTTGAGAGAGAGGGAGAGATTTGGATGTAATTTGTGAGTTAAGATTATTAAAATGAGGTGGTATTCATAGATTTTTTGGTTGGGGTAAAATGGTAATTTTAAAATAGAATAGCCATTGGCTGGTTCCGGTTGGAACCGGAACCGGGACCCGGGAACCGGTAATCCACGGTTTCGGGTTCCCCTAACCGGCCCAGCCAATTTTAAATGAGCCGGTTTTACCGTTCCGGTTCTGGTCCAGTTTCGTGGCAATATTGTGGGCCAGTTCCCGGGTTGACCAGACCCATTACCCAGGTCTATTATAAAGCACAAGTTGTGGATCGTACTCCCAAAATTTCATGTCGTAAACCCTTAATTTTACCCTCGAACCCGTAAGTCCTAAACTCCAGAAACAAATAAACCTTTACTGGTACGACATTAAACTGCCTAGAAAAGTTTTCATAAGATCCCGCCAGAACAATTCAGAATCATAATTCCCGCCAAAACTCTCGTCAAATTCAGAAATCCCGCCAAAATACTCAACTTCAAATATAAATGGCAACAGGTACCACCTAAACCATTTCTGGTACCACTTCATTAAAAATGTACCAAAACTATCGGGGATTTTATTTTAGTTCCTTTAACCTTCAATGACGAACGATCGAACCAGGACGGTGGCGCAACGAAATGCTCAAGCTATGGGTATCTCAAATTTATCCACATAAACTTCAATTACTGAAAACATTATTCGATCTACCCAGAATTATAAAATTGCGTCAAAAAGATTTTGGAAAAAAACTAATCCGAGGTCGTACTTTTCTGAAAGTAATATCATAATAAACCCCCGATAATACATGGAATGTGGTTTGGTGCAGGTTGGGTGGTGGTGCGGACAAAAAATATATATAGGGAAGAAATGTTCGTCCGATTGTTTACATTTAAGGATACTTCAATAACAAAACCATGCTAAAAGGTCCCGCTTAAACCCTTTCTAGTACTTTTTCGTCGAAACATCTACCGTGACATTGTCGTAGTATCCCTTTTCACTGTTAGTTAACAACAGTTTTGTAGCTTCTTATACCACTTTAAAGAACATTCATTTTCGCTGAAATATTCATTCGAGAGTTCTCATTATTCACTCATTAACATTTAACGAACATTCGATAACGAAATTTGTTCCAACGATATAGCCTAAACTCAACTTGACACCTCTTCATCGAATCTGATACCACATAGTTGCCAATGTCTACATTTACACCGTTATTTGAAGAAAGATACGTGACCTCCTATACCATTGTAAGTAACAGTGATTTTCGCTAAAATTAACCGGCGATTGTATTGCGAGTTCGAGAAACCTTCATCGACGATCCATCGAGCAAAAAAAGAGTGAGATGTCCCAATTCTAAGACTCTGGGTCTCTCGAATCTGATATCCGACGATTGTACTTCAACTTTGAGAAACCTTGAACGATAAACAATCGACCTAATACGGTGGCCCGACGATATGGGTCTCTCGAATCTACAAATACTACCCTCAATTTCAACAAGAAACATGGTCCAATCTACAAATATTTTTATTATTTGCGTCGACGATTTCGGAAAAGCTCACCGGAAATTGTACTTGTCTTAACGTTCATATCATAATAAACCCTCGAAAATACATCGAATGTGATCTGTTGCAAGGTTGGGTGGTGATGGCGGACGAAATAATATATACGAAAAATCGTTCGGTTTTGTTAATAAATTGTTCTCCTGATACCACTTTAATAGTCATTCAGTCAAACTAATTAGTTTCGTAATAACAATTAACTATAACAGAATAACATTCGATGTTACGTTCATAACAGAACAAGGCTTCTCGGTACTTCCCTTTATTGATATTTTGTAACGGTATTTTGGTCAGAGGTCTTATTCTGTAGATGAAAGTCAGAATGGGTCTTTAAAAGTAGCTTTCTTACTGACAAGGCCTGAAAGTACAGTAAACTTAAAATAGGGCCTGATACGAAAGGTCACTTTTATTTATCAAGTTACATTTTAGACCCCACTGTTAGGAATATTTTGTAGCATCCTTTAATTTATGTAATCTTGGGTTAATATGTGTTTATTTAGTGGGTTGTAGTAGTTTGGGGTGACATATGATATTTAGTAAGAGTTATGTATTGGGCTTTAATATACCAAATAATTGTGGTATATAAAGCCCCAACTTACCCTAATTAGGGTTTATCAAAAGAAATCAAAAGGTAGCCACCTTTACTTTTCCATCGAAAAACAAACACTAACACGCACTCAAGGTGTTTTATACTACTTTCACATTCAATCCTTTCTTTTGATCCTTGTTTGGTAATAAAAGGGCCAACAAGTGGTATCAGAGCCTAACGCGGATCAATATCTTCCATTTGAATCCAGTTTTGCTCGATTCCGACTTGATTTGAAGAAGTTTTTTGCTTGAAAACCCACTTTCGATTTTTTCACTGTTTTTAGGTGTTTTCAAATCGTTTTCAGTGATCTCTTAACCCTAAGACGTTAGAAAACTGATACTGAGTACATTTATGCTCTTTCACGTCGATTTCAGTCAAGTTTGAGTAGGATTTGAGCAAAAACGAGTTTGAAAATCTGGTTTTTACTGAACTGTTCATCACTTTCGGGTAACGAATAGAACAGTACCATCGAGTTTGAAGGTTTCTACCGAAACCCATTTTGAGAAGTTTCGATCGATTTGAGTTTCGGCGAATTTCTTCGCTAATTTCACAGTTTCGCCCTGCGAAAGTCCAACCCACAATCGACCGAAAGACTACAGTACCAAATCACTAGTTTCGGCCGATACATTTCTCGGCGAAAATCCAATTTGCATTAACTGTTTCGCCCGATTGCCAAATCCAATTTTAGTCAATCGAAACTAAATCCTTTTTGGACCAAATTCTCCCAAAACCTTCTCGTTTCTATCAATCGAAACAAAATATTCAATCGAAATCGCTCTTTCGATCGAAACTAAACCTGTCAAAACTCTTTCACCCGATTCACATTCTGTCGCCAGATTTAAGCCTTTGTGATCTATACTGTACGATTGACACTTTCGCCCGATTCTAAAAACTCTAAATTCAATTTCAATTGCCCGATTCTCAACACTTAGGACCAATTGCCGAGCCTGTCTCTATATAAAATTAGAATCGATCAAGCATTCAAATTGAGTAGACCAAAGTTTTAATTTCGCGTAAGTCCAATCGGTCGATTCTCAAGCATTACCCAAAAATTATCAAATTTATAATTTCGACAGAATTCATTAAGTAAATTTACCTATCTAGACTCAGCACTCGAAATAATTCGAACTTGACTATTCTTCATTCGAAACTAAATCAATTCATTTCGCAGATCTATTTCGTGTTAACGATCATTGCCAAGCAAAAATATGGACGGTCTTGCTATTGGATCTGACAACCGTGCACCACTACTAAGATGGGGAGAGTACGGCATATGGAAGCAACGATTCATCAATTTCATAGAAATCAAGGATGTAGACCTCGCAAACGACATGCTCTCATCCATTTTTGATGGACCCGCTCAATTTTGGACGATCATCCCTGCTAAACCTGATGCGGTTCCACCAATTCTAGAGAGGAGAACTCCTAAGGACCCTAGTCGATACAATGATGCTGAGAGAGCACGAGCCAGAGCAGACAAGCTTGCCCGACACTATGTACTTCAGGCCCTACCAAATGATGTCTACAAGCAAGTCGACGCAATGGTCACTGCAAAGGAAATTTGGGATGAAGTATGCAAAATGATGGTCGGGACATAAGTTAACAACCCGTTTAAGAAGTCCAGCATTCTCACTGCCTATGACTCCTTTAAAGCTAAGGAGGGGGAGGAACTTCGAGATGTTTACCTTCGTTTCCTGACCATCATCAACGAGATGAGAAAGATCAACATCCAACGCTCCAATCTCGAACACAACATCAAGTTCCTTTCCACACTTCAACTGAGTGGGGATGGATTGTAGTTCTGGTTAAGCAACAGAACAAAGATCTGGATGCTATGGATATTCACTCCCTACACGATAATCTCTCACAATACACGCAGTATGCCAAAGAAATCAAGAACGAAGGGAAAACAAATGTCGACATGGAACCAATTGCACTCGTGACCTCTAAGTCAAGCAACAGGAGCTCGAGAACTTCTAAAGGAAAGCAGGTCGTACAATCTGACACTTCTGACAACGCCGAATCTAACCAAGAATCTGAGGACGAACTCTAATCAATCAGAAAGAAACTGGCTATGATATCAAAGACGGTCAATAAGATGAGCGCCAAGAAATCTTCTTCCTTCAACAAACAACGAACCTCGAGCGGGAAATAAAAGTTCGCTGCCCCTGAAGAGGCTGAAACTAAGAAATTTGAAGTATTGAAGAAGTGCTTCAACTGTGGCAAGCCGGGTCACTTTGCTTCTGAATGCTTCAGACCTAAAAAGAAAAATTTCAGCTCTCACAACGCAAGGAGGCGGGAATTATCTTGGTAGCCGAGGAAGAAGAATGGCTGGAGGACACATCTGACGAGGAGGAATAGGAGATGGCTTTCATGGTGAAAAGCACTGAAGATGATTCAGACGATGATGACCCAGTCATAGGGTCAGACAAGACGGATGTCTCTTCATCCGACCTGGAGGTATACACTCTATCCCTAAATGATTTCGTTAAACTTGAACGTAGAATAGCCGAACTCTCCATGCATCGTAAAGACAACTCAGAACTCGAAAGCAATTTTGACAAAAATTATGCCTTATTAATCAAACAACAGGAAGAGATAGCCATTCTTACTGAATCATTGACCTTGTATGAAACTAAAGTAAAGACTTTAGAAGATCATATAGAAAACAAGGAAAAACTAATTAGCGATATGAGTCGAAGCTTGAAAGACAGCGAAGAAGAACGAGCAAATGTATTGTCTCAATACGAACGTGTTCGTCTATACAAGAAAGTCAAAGAGTTAGAGGACACTAACACCAAAAGAGGTCAATCTGAACGAACTGTCTTTCTTAGCCAACCTAAAGATGTAGAATTCTATGATCCTCGCCGAGGATTGTTGTTTGAACCCACCACTAACCCTGAAAAAGATAAGGTACATTCACTGTACAACATTAAGCGTGTTGGGTTGAGCCTTGAACAACTAAGGCCCTTCATAGAATCAAGTGAGGTGACTGAATCTGATGAACGGAAACGGAGGAATAAAGAATGGGCCCAAATTGAATGTGACTACACATAACTCAATAATAGCCATAAAACCAGAGAGATAGCTCTCTCTTATTATTACATGTCACCATTTGGACCTGAAACACAGGAAAGCACTGACGAGAAGGCTAAACCCATTTGTTCATCAATCTATTTTCAAGAGATTATTCACAAAATCAATGAGTTGACAGCCTCCCTAGAATCAGAAAAGAAAGCCCACGAAGAAGAGAAAACTATCTTGTTAAGCAAAATTTATACTCTTGAAAACTTTCCTAACGCTTACATACCTTCCACTTCACGTCCTATCCCGAATCCTCGACGCTTAAATACGAGGAAAGTACAATGAAAACTTTCTTATCTCACACTAATTCTGTATCGCGTGTACCCACAGACAAAGGCGTGAGTTCCAAGGAAAAGAAGAAGGTTCAATCGGGCTTAGCAAAGAAGAAAACTGTACCTGACAAGAGGAAGAAGCCAGCCTCGAATCTTGCTTCTCATGTTTTCAATTCCTTTACATTTCCAAAAGAGACTTCTTGTAGTGTCGCAGATCGTGTTACCTTATTTTGTGCTCAAAGACTTAAAAATCGTTATGTTTACAATGATGTACTCTCACATCCTCATAACGATCTTTTATGCAAAAAGGCTTCCATGTTGACCAGCTCTCGCTTTGACGATGCATCTCCCAAGATAAACAATCACACTCGCAACTCTAAGAGGAAGAAAAACACCACTTCCCAAACCAAGCACAATAAGAAGTTAAATCCAAGACAAATTTGGATCCCAAAATCCCAACTACACCCTAGGCAGTGGTCGTTTCTGGGTTTTTAAGTCAGCTTTCCAGCAATCTAACAAAGAAACTAATATAACAACAAATACATTGGATTCTTCTCCTGTGACTAAGAAAGGACCTGTGCTTAAATGGGTCCCTAAGCTAACCTGATTTATTTTGCAGGTCAGTCATGTGTGGTACTTTGACTCAGGTTGCTCCTCACACATGACTGGAAGTAAAGAGCTGTTGAGCAACTTTTCTGAGGGTTTTCTAGGAAAGGTCTACTTCGAAAATGGTCAATCTGCGCCCATGCTAGGTACAGAGGATCTAATCTATAACAGACTCACCATCAAAGGAGTATCATACGTCGAAGGACTGAGCTACAACTTATTTAGTATCGGACTCTTCTGTGACAAGGGCTACATAGTAAATTTTGAAGCTAATAAATGTAGCGTTACTGACGAAAATGGAAGGGAACTACTCACGGGCCACAGGAAGACAAATCTCTACTCTATTGATCTCACAACTGTCCGACCGACGTGTCTAATCTCCCGTGCTTCACTCCATCAGAACGATCTCTGGCACCAGCAGCTCTCTCATCTCAATTTCAAAGACCTGAATTAATTGCAATCAGAAAACTTGGTCAAAGGAATTCCCTCGTTCAGATATCACAAAGAGCATCTTTGCTCGGCATGTGAAATGGGAAAAATAAGGAAGGCATCTCATCGGACCAAACACATAGCCTCAACTTCCAAACTCGAACTCATTCATATGGATCTATGTGGCCCTATGCGCACTCAGACCATCAATGGACGAAGATATGTGTTGGTTATTGTGGATGATTTCTCACGCTACACATGGAACAAATTTCTCAGATCCAAGGACGAAACTCCAGGTCTAATCATTGAGTTTATCAAAACCGCACAAAACCTCTACCAACTAAGTGTCCAAATCATCAGAACTGACAATGGGACAGAATTTAAGAACAAAAAGCTCAGTGACTTCTATGCATCACTTGGAATCACCCAACAGTTCGCAGCGGCAAAAACACCTCAACAAAACGGTGTAGTCGAGCGGAAGAACAGAACCTTAGTTGAAGCAACTCGTACACTCCTTATTCACTCTGGACTACCTCATTTCTTGTGGGCCGAAGCGATGAACACAGCCTGTTTCACTCAAAATCGTGGCTCCCTTCACAAGATGTTCACTAGGACTCCCTCCGAGTTGATAAATCGAAGAGTGTCGAATGTCCCTTTCCTGAGAGTCTTTGGATGCAAGTGCTACGTAGCTAATGATCGTGAAGATAGAGGCAAACTCGACCCAAAAGCATTTGAAGGGATACTGGTGGGATTCTCAACAACATCCAAAGCCTGTCGAGTATACCTCAAGGAGAAAAGATCAGTCATGGAGAGCATTAACGTAACGTTTGATGAAGTAGACTGAGTGGCTTCTGCACAAATCAGTCCAGAACCCGGACTTCTACGAGAGTTGACAAAAGATCAACCAAGCACCTCCTCAGTGGACGAACCTTCAAATTCCAATACGATGAGCGACATGGAACTCGATCTCTTATTCGAGGATCTCTTCTCTAAACCGTCGCCACCCACTGCTCCAATAACTCATGTAGCACCAATCAATAATGACTCTACAGAGACTAATAATGACAATTCCCCTCCTACGATGGAAAATCTTCACATTGATGACGACAGTTAACCCCCAACTGATACTAAGATCATCTCCAGCTCAACCACTAAAACTCCTCAGCCCTCGGATTCAACAGTAGAAATAGAAGAGTCAGTAATACCTCAACCTGGAGAAGAATCGGAACATCAGGCTGAACAGAGTGAAGAAGCAATACACGACAAATGCAACTGGATGATCACAACCTGGTACACGAAAGTGGACCCGAGCACACCCAAACTCACAAATAATTGGGGACCCTTCCACTGGTGTAACAACTCGAGCATCAACGACAAATGAAAGCCTCTATTCCTGCTTTCTCAGTCAAAAGGACACCCAGCAAAGTAGTTGAAGCACTCGCCGATCCAGATTGGATAATCGCTATGCAGGAGGAAATCAATCAGTTTGAGAGGTTGAAAGTCTGGAACCTAGTACCTAGACCGGCTGGGAAAACTATCATAGGGACAAAATGGATGTTTAAGAACAAAAAGGACGAGTAAGGAGTTGTTATCCGAAATATAGCAAGACTGGTTGCAAAAGGTTACAATCAACACGAAGGAATCGACTATGATGAGACATATGCTCTAGTCGCAAGAATTGAAGCCATCAGGATTTTCTTAGCTTTCGCTGCACACAAAAAACTTCACAGTCTACCAGATGGATGTCAAGACTGCATTCCTTAATGGAATACTAAAGGAAGAAGTTTTTGTATCTCAGCCTGAAGGTTTTGTAAGCGAACAACTTCCAGACCACGTCTACAGACTCGATAAAGCTCTTTATGGACTTAAACAAGCTCCCAGAGCTTGGTACGAGGTTCTCTCGGATTTTCTCATCTCCTCCGGATTCACAAAATGGAAGATTGATACGACTCTCTTTATCAAGAAGGACGGCTCAGACATTATGCTGGTACAAATTTACGTAGACGACATCATCTTCGGGTCGACGGACTCAAGAATGTGCAGGAACTTTGGAGACCTAATGAAGCAGAAATTTGAATTGAGTATGATGGGCGAACTAAACTTCTTCTTAGGCCTTCAAGTTAAGCAGCTTCACGATGGAATCTTCATCAGTCAGTCCAAGTACATTCACGACATACTCAAGAAGTACAACTTGGACGACTCAAATGCTGCCAGCACCCCCCATGTCTACCTCATGCAAACTTGATGCAGATTCATCAGGAAAATTTGTTAATCAAACAATTTTATCGAGGCATGATAGGATCCTTGCTTTATCTCACGTCCAGTCGACCTGACCTCATGTTCGCCACGTGTCTCTGTGCTCGCTTTCAGGCTGATCCGAAGGAGTCTCACATGCTCGCTGTCAAGAGAATTTTCAAATACCTCAAGGGAACTCCAAATCTAGGTCTATGGTACCCAATGGAGTCAAGTTTTGAACTCGTAGGATACACCGACGCCGATTACGCGGGAGCAAGCTGGACAGAAAAAGCACTTCTGGAGCCGCTCAATTTCTCGGGGGTAAACTGGTAAGCTGGTCGTCTCGAAAACAAAATTGTGTCTCAACCTCGACAGCAGAGGCAGAATATGTCGCTGCTGCGAGTTGTTGTTCTCATATTTTGTGGATGAGAACCCAGCTACGAGATTTTGGCATAACGTTAAATCGTATTCCCATTTTTAGTGACTCAAAAAAGTGTTATAGCTATAACAAGTAATCCAGTACATCACTCACGCACAAAACATATAGACATTAGATATCACTTTATCAAGGAACATGTAGAACAAGGTACAATCGAAATGCATTTTGTTCACACAGATCTTCAACTCGCTAACTTATTTACTAAGGCATTGGATAAACGATTCCAATTCTTGGTATCTAGGTTAGGCATGCTGAACCGTAAGACATGATCGATTGTCCCTACATGTACCTGATATTGTGTAAATAGGTCACTTGATTTTTCTCTATGTGTTCTCATATGCATGTTGAAAATCCTACTATCATATCTAGGGGAGGTCTTACAAAAAATTTATGCACGGATCTAGGGGGAGTCTTGGAAAATTATGCACTAATCTAGGGGGAGTCTCACAAAAATTTATGCATAGATCTAGGGGGAGTCTTGATAAATTATGCACTAATTAAGGAGGAGCTTCTATGGTCTTCTTCTTCAACTTTTCCTTCAAAATTGAAATGTACCGGAAAATCGGGAAATAATCTTAAGTCAAAATTTGCTTCAGCGAAACCTTTTCAAATTCGATTGAAATTGAAACATCCCGACTTTTAAAATATACACTCGTTTCGATCAAAACTGATATTTCCTTATGATTTGACACGGCGAAACTGATCATCGCTCAAAACTATTTCGATTCGATCGAAACAGAAATTTTAAGTCATTTGCAATTACACACGGCGAAACTGAGTATCGTCCGAAACTCGTTTTCAATCGAAACTGAAAGTTCTAAATCACATTGAAATACTTTCTCGGCGAAACTGACTATCGCCCGAAACTAAATCTAATCGATCGAAACTAAAATTTAACCCCTTTGCAATTTTTCTCTCGGCGAAACGGAAACTCGCCTGAAACCAATTTCGATCGAAACTCTTCCCATATATATACTATTTCACCCGAAACTCAGTCTTTCTTAATCAACTCTCCCAAATCCACTTTTAAAATCTCTCTGCAATCGCACACGAATCTCATCACTGTCCCACTCAAACTCAGTTTTTTCACGATTTTGCAGTTTAAAACCCACTATTGGTAAGGAATAACCTTCATTCTGCAGTTCTAAACTGATATTGTTTCCGTGTTTTGCAGGATTCGCAGTTTAGGGTTTGAGTGAAATCGCTCGGATCGCCTTCAAATTGCATTTCGATGCAGATTTCATTCGCCCGAAACTCATGCTTCGATTTCTAATTGGACTTTTCTCGGCGAAACACTTTCGATCGAAACTAGATATTATAATCCTACTATCATTTTAATCGTTCGACTTAGGACTTTCGATCGAAACTGGATGTTACAATTTTACTATGATTTAAATCGTTTGACTTAGGACTTTCGCCCGAAACTGGCTCTAACATGATTTACATCATACTATTCTACAGTTTCGATCGAAACCAAAATATAGGAACTATAATCTGAATCGCCCAAATTATTTACATTTGCCCGAATCTAAACCAACAATTCAATTTTGCATTACAATCGCACGAAACTGATATTAGTTGAAACTTGCTTTAATTTCGTGCCATTCAGTACTTTCGATCGAAACGCTGCTTTGAATTCTTGGTCGAAACTGATTTCCAAAATCGCCGAATGTTATTCAAAATTTTGTCAAAATTTCTCTTAAGTCCCAATGTAGTACAACATTTGCTTTGGGCTCATACATTACATTATCATTCCAAGCGTTGTAATTGTTGGATCCTACTAATCCTTTGATATTACATTACAGATATATTAGAATGGTGTGAATGTTGATGATGTCTTCGCTTCAAAGGACTGGGCACAGACAACACCCAACAACTTTCAACTTGACTTTGATAACACCTCGTGCCCAGATCCTATTATTCCCAAAATTCTATCAAACCACCCTCTCAAAACAGCCCTAAATATCACCGAGGTTGTCCCGGAAGTCTATGTCCAACAATTCTGGTCCACTCTTCAAAACCCAACAAATAACCCGAAAACAACCCGACTTTCCGCCAAAATTGACAACACCATAGTTGTCTTTACCCCAACCATTCTACGCTCCGTCCTAAACCTACCCTACTCACTACTATATGATCCCCATCCCTCTAACGATGACCTAATTCGGGACTTCCTATTCATGGGCCACAAACCAAACGCCCAAAACACCATTCACCTCCCTGACTTCACGGCCAAAGACTCTTGGACCCTAGCGGACCCTTTTTCTAATCGTCAACAAATGCCTCTCACCGAAGCACACTGGGTCAGACAAATGCAATCGCAACATCATGCTGATCTTCCATGGAATAATCTTCAACAAAAACTATTATGTTGCGCAACTAATCTGGACGGACATTCTCGATCAACTACGACGGCGAGGTATCGGATCCACGAAGCCAGTACTTCCATCGGTGGCTCCCTGTCATCGTCCAACACTTTGTGGATCATCACCCAGAAATAGAGCGCCGACCCAGGACCGAGGGGTATCATTCTCCTAAGCTCATCAAAATACAATCAACGAAGAGCAAAATCGATCAGGAGGCCATGATTATACCTGATTCACTACTTCAACTCCTTGATCCCACTGAACCAGAGCTCCTCAGATACCTTCGAGCCAACAACCTCGATGATATTCCATGGTTCAACACAACCTAGTTGGACCTAACGCAGGGACAAGCCAACCCTCACAGCCAAATATAGGTCTAGGAAGCTCTTAATCCCCAAAGCCAAACAAAAGAGAAAATCCAAAGGGGATGACAGAAGCAGTCAACAGGAACGACCGTCTTCCTAAGTCCACTAGTCCACAAATAAGCCGGACCGAGCCAATAGGTACAGGGGAAGACTTTGTCTTCCCCCGAGTAGAAGTCGCGACATCGGGTCCAATCGCGCAAACTACCCTCCCTAGCCACTCAATCATCTCCCAACAGATGATTGTTTCACAAGCACACGAGGTGCCACGTCATCCATCACCACCTCGCTCGGAGGGGGTTGATGTATCAAGCAGTCCTCAGCCTCAGACTGCACCTTTCTTGATCACGACTAGTCTAGTGCCCTCACCATCCATAATTTTTCCATTATCTAGGACACTTTATCTAGTTTCTGCACCTCTAGGTCTTAGTAATCTAGACAGAACGCTCCATGATGTCTCCGTACTAGAGTCTAGTACGGAACAGAGCGGAAGACCCAACGTAGTGAACATCACTGCAGCTACGACCTTGGGCCATCAATCTGACTCTGTCTCAGCATAGATGTCAATGATGAGTCTACGTGGCCTCGGTCTTTCAAGTCCTATGCAAACAGACGACACATCAGTACCCTCTACTGATGTTGTGACGACGGAACGTCTTCGTCACTACGTCTGGTTATTTTCCCCGTTCGTGACGGAGGCGAGGCTGGATGATCGACTCGCTGAGCTCAGAAAAGATTTTGAGGACACCATCATGACCCAAGTATACAGCGCCATTGGGACATCTTCACAAGCCGATCCGTCTCCTCACAGATTATATAAAGCGGAGGTCCTAAGATGTCTGGAGCTTCTTTTCAACCCACCTAACCCCGGCGAGCCCAGTCATCCCGACAACCACGTGGCGATCCTAACGGTGAGGATCGTCCCGAGGGGGTGAAGACACGAGAGACAGGGCCTCAGCCTCCTCAACCTCAACAGCCGCATCCTAGAGTCACCCAAATACCTACTAGAACAAAACCACCTACACCCACACAAACAAAAAAATCTACTCGAACTACTACCAAAACAACCCAACCGACCTCCTCACCAGTCATGAGTCTCTCACCGCCTAGCCTCACAAACCCAAGAACCTCCTCCGATCCTCCATCCTCACCTACTCTATCCCTTCAGTCAAACGAACCAATCATATCCCTCGAAACACTTTACAACCCACACACAGCGGTAGAAAAATACATCTTCAACGACAATTTGTTAATAAAGCCGATGCATCCAGCCTTGGCCAAGGGCTTACCGGACAATGCCAGATACTTCATGAAGGCAAACGTTAGCCTGGCCCTTATCGACGATGATGAACTCAAGGAAGGCGAAGACTACGAAGCAGACATTCCAGAACTTCCCGAGCTTCTCAAACACGCCGTCGTCAATAAGGAGTGCCCCCCTCGAAGTCGAAGATAGGAGAAGAACAGAAGCCACCGTGGGAAAATGTCAAAGTGATCGATCCATATCAAGCAGAGATACGGAGAAGAATCTGGAGGAAGGAAGATATGATCAAGAAGTTAGACGAGCTTGATCTAAGAGGCCTAACTCATCTCCCGAGACTAACCGCTGTACGATACCTGCTCTCTCTTCGTAGAGGGCTCGTGTGGAGAGGAAAAGATACTAACGTTGACACTCTTAGAAGAGAAGAGAAGGAAAAAGCCAGAATCAGCAAAATCTTGGGAGTACGGTGAGGTCGTCTCGACTTCTATGAATATCCTATCTACAAAGTGCAGCGAGAAGATGGAACGGTCGAGGAACTGACTGAAGGCGATCTCTCCTACATCAGAGGTGAAGACGTTGATCAGATACTAGGAAGCTTCAGATTTCTTAAAACTCTCCAGAATCCAGACTTAAAAGTGGGATACGTCACTCTTAAGCGATTCATGATGCGCCAAATCAAGTTCAATTCGACTCACGATCTTCAAATGGCGGTAGAAAGCAACATGAAAAGGGTGAATCTCACAAAGCCATCCTTCGAAGTCCCCGACCCAAGTCTTGGTGAAGGCCACATAATCAATGAAGACAAAGATCCATCAGTGGTCTACATCAACTACATGGGAGACAAGAGGCTGATGAAAACATCCGAGATTGCCAAATTCAGCGATGGAACGTTGCTAATTATTCGGAGCAAACTCGGAAGGATTCTGGAGCAGCTAAGGTTCGAAGAAGCAGAAGTCCAGGAGAAGTACGAGAAGCTGATCAACATCATCTCAGATCAAATATCTTTACGAAGAACGATACGATCATATGAGTTCAGACTTGGACTCAGGAAATCGGCCTATGCTGGGGAGAAACCCAAGAAGAAGAAGACAACAAGGACACCATAGCGAAAAGGATGCTAAAGGGGAGATTTTTAGGAATATTTTGTAGCATCATTTAATTTATGTAATCTTGGGTTAATATGTGTTTATTTAGTGGGTTGTAGTAGTTTGGGGTGACATACGGTATTTAGTAAGAGTTATGTATTGGGCTTTAATATACCAAATAATTGAGGTATATAAAGCCCCAACTTACCCTAATTAGGGTTTATCAAAAGAAATCAAAAGGTAAGTCACCTTGTACTTTTCCACAGAAAAACACACTCTAACAAGCACTCAAGGTGTTTTACACGGCTTTCACATTCAATCATTTCTTTTGATCCTTGTTTGGTAATAAAAGGGCCAACACCCACAATTCGTGTTTCTTATGGTGCTCACGGTGGTTGCTCGCGGTAGGTGGGCACCATAGCAAACCTCTCTATAAAACCAATACTAAATTATGTTTTTATACAATATTATATTATAATATAAAAATAATATTAAATAATACGTTTTTTACCCAAATGTATGATTATAATATAAATAATAATTACGATATATGTTAAATATTATCTCCAATTTATATTATATTCTAATATTATTTAGGGGAATTCCCTTGGTACCTCTGTATTTTAGGCTTTTTCAGCTGGTGCCCAAAGTTATTTTCAATTTCGGTAGGTACCCCTGTGTTTAAGACTTTTCGAACTGGTACCAAAAGTATTTTTCAATTCCAGTTGGTACCCCTGTGTTTAAGGCTTTTCCAACTGGTATTCAAAGTGTTTCAAGGTAGATACCCGCAACATATAACGTCGTGATTTTAAAAAAGCTACAAATGTGATTTTTAGGTGTCGAAACCGTTTTTATTCATTTCTAGAATTCCATTAGCAATTAACAAGGCTTACACATACAAAATCTTGTTTTTGGTCATTTAAAATCACGACGTTATAGTTAGGGGTATCTATCTTGAAAACGCTTTGGATACCAGTTGGAAAAGCCTTAAACACAGGGGTACCATATGGAATTAAAAAATACTTTGGGTAGCATTTGGAGAAGTCTAATACAGGGATACCTATCGGAATTGAAAACAACTTTGGGCACCAGCTGAAAAAGACTAAAACACAGGGGTACCAAGTGGAATTCCCCTATTATTTTTTAAATAAATCGCGGGGGCGGGGACTGGACGGGATGCAGATTCCCCCTTGATGCGGGGATGGTAATCCCCGCTCCGCCCCGTTGACATTCGGAATCAGGTAGTGATCATCCCGATCGAGTTCATCATTCTCTTTGTTGGAAAAAGAACAAAAAATTATTTTTTAGTAATGTTTTATTTTATCAAGTGAGAGACCCACATAGTTGTTTCAAAATTGGTGTGTAAATTTTACATTCAAAAATATTAATTAAAAATAAGTATAACAACACGATTCAAGTTCTAGCCACATAAAAACTATTAATTTCTATATTTAGTATGTTTGCTTATTTTATTAAACAAATATTAAATTATTAATAATTAAACCATCCACTACTAATCAGTTTTTACACATAGGGTGTGCCAACAATACTAGTATATATAAAGTTCTTCACAATCCATTTATCACATAGAGCTCTCACGCGCAAATCTTGTAGACAACCTTTAATGCGTACAACATTAAACAGTTGCATTGTATATTCGCTTCTTATTATTATAGCTGTGAAAGAGCCTAATATGAACGAGTCCAATCATAAGCAAGCTAAGTTGAAGATTCAAATACCGATCGGGTCCGTAATAAGATTTCGAGCAAAGAAGTTCAAGGAAAAATTTAACACGCTCATATTAAAGATTCTTGAAGAAGAGAAGAACATGCTCATAGCAACTCAGAATAAAGAGGGTCAAAAGACAATTTTCAAGAATTTGAACTGGTAGAAATGGCAAGTTTGGGAAGTTCAGGGACTAAAGTGCAATTACACAAAAATCGAAGGACCAAAATGCAATTTTTGTCCTTGGACCAGATCTGTACAAGATTTGCAAGATTTTATATTCAAACTAATTAGAAATCTAGACTTTTGCTTACATATCTATTAGTTTGTTATTTATTTCATTATTTAGCTATAGCCTACTAGTAAATAGGTATTGTTTCTCATTAGAGAAAAGCAACTTTGATACATATATTTTCGAGTTTCATTATTGAATCTCTTCGAGTCTTTGCTACTCTTTCGTTCGACATTCGATCATCGTCTATCTCTTGCAAAAGCAGTGCGTTGTGAGAATACATCTGAGACTTATCGTACGGCTTTACACGTCTATTCATGGCGGCTTTCAATCCATCAAGTGTTCTCTACGTGGCGATCGACGCTATGCGACTTTGGGGTTCGGGGTCTCGGGTGAAATAGATCGGGGTTCCTTATCAAGGGTATCAGAGGTAATCCACGTTTGATTCGTTATCTAAGTTCGTTAGAGGAAATTAAGAAGGCGCACATCAACCTTTTGCGTAACAAAATCAGAGGTTTTTCGTTCGTTCTTTATATTTTACTTCCGTTCTCGTTCTTCTTAAAATAATCTGCAATCCAAGGTCGTTCGAGAAAATTAAGAAGGCGCAACATCAACCTTTTGCGTAACAAAATCAGAGGTTTTCGTTCGTTCTTTATATTTTATTTCCCTTCTCGTTGTTCTTAAAATAATCTGCAAAAAAAATCTGTGAAAAAAAAACCTGCATAAAAAAAACTGTAAGAAAATTTCTGCGAAAAAAAATCTGCGAAGACTAAAAAAGAAAAAAAAATATTGCAGCAAGAAAAAAAGAGGGAGTAAATTGCAGCAAAAAAAAAATCTGCGAAGAAATATATATATTTATATATATATCGTATTATTCTTATTTGGATTTCTTAGGGGCCACAACGCATCTTAAAAGTCGTTTCGACTGTCGGGATCTATTTTCTTCAACGTGTTGCCAAGCATGAGTGGACGAATTCGATAAAGAAGACAAGAAGAGATTCTAAGGTTTACCGAGTGAGCATATTTGTGAGTTCGAGTGCAAGAAAAAGAAAAATAAGAAAAAAAGAATAAAAAAGAAAAAAAAGAGAAAGAAAAGGAAGAAAAAAGGAAAAAATAGAAGAAAAAAAGAAAAAAAAAGGAAGAAGAAAAAAAATTTATTGCAGGTACTATGTCAGACGGTTCCAAATCTTACAATAACAACAACGGCGATCGCCAATCCAAGTAGTCGATTATTCGTGGAAGCAATAACCGCCCAGATGTAGCGAATGATGCAACAACAACTTGGGGCGATAAACGAGCTGATAGATCAAGTCGAGGCAGCCGCACAACATAGTCGCAATGGATCTCGTCAAGCACGCGACTATAGGAGGAAACTCACTTATTCGCCAACGATGAATTTGAGGAAGCATACCACTTACGGACCGAACAAGATCAACGACAAAGGAGGCTACCTGAACGTGATCGTGATGACAATGGAGGCATAAAATAGAAGATCCCTAAGTTCCAGGGCTAGAGCGATCCAGAAGCGTATTTCGAATGGGAGACAAAGACCTAATTCATCTTTATCTGCCATAACTACACGGAACGCCAAAAGGTAACCTTAGCCGCGGCTGAATTTACTAACTATACGGTTGTTTGGTGGGACCAACTGTCGACGATGAGGAGGCGAGCTAGTGAGCCGGTCGAGACATGGGAAGAAATGAAGGCTATAATGCGTAAAAGGTATGTACCGCCTCACTACTATCGAGAGTTATACCAGAAACTCCAAAGGTTACGGCAGGGCAGCCTCACGGTCGAAGAATACTACTGCGACATGGAGATAGCCATGATTCGTGCCAACATCGTTGAGGATCGTGAGTCGACGATGGCCCGATTTCTCTCAGGGCTGAATTCAAATATTGCAGATTTAGTTGAGTTGCAACACTATGTGGAACTAGAAGAGTTGATTCACTTAGCGGTAAAAATAGAAAGACAGTTTAAGACGAAGGCCAATTCGAGAAATTCACGACTTTCTGAACAGCCCGCGTGTGTAACACCCGTAATTTTTATACGGGGTTATGATGCAATTAATTTTGAGTGAGTTGGAAATTATGAACCCAATGTTCGAGTGGACCAAAGATCGAGTGAGGAAGTCGGCCCAAACAATTTTCCACTTAAACATTTTGGGTCAAAGTTAATAGAATTTAATAAACAACATTTCTCAAATTAATATATTTGAGCCCAAATTTAAATCAACTAAATAATCATAACAAAGGCCCAAATTAATAAGAATTAATGGGGAGGAAATACTTAGACAATAAGGCCCAAACTTAGCCCCAAATAACAAATGAGATATTTTGCTTATTTCAAGGACACCCAAACGCATGGCTCCCATGTCCCTAGGCTAGATCTAAATAAAATAATCATTTACCATTTCAAGAATTTGGGGGGATTTTTACTTTGGAGCTAGGAAATCACGTGAGGGTTAAAATAACACATACCACTTACAACCTCACACCAAAAATCGTATACTCACCACCCACTAAAGCAACGAACATCACAAAGAAAGAGAAGAGGAAGAAGCAAAGGCCGAAAGAGAAGAACACAAGGGAGACTAGCAAGCTCGGGAGAATCTCGGCAAGGCTTGGCACGCCAAATCATCTAAACAAAACTTAGGAAGGAAGGTAGGTGGATCTCTTCACCTACAACACATAAATAGGTTCAAAGATTTCGAATTTGGATGTTACGGATATTCAAGTTTGAGATTTATGAACCTTGGTATATGTGCTTTCGAAAGCTGTTACTCGACATTATTTGATGTTATGTGTTAAGCTTCAAACCCATTATGTGGATTTTGGGTGAGTACGCTTGTTGATATGCTTAGGCGATAGTTTTAATTCCATTAGCAACGTTTGGTTAGATGAACTAGTCTCGAGCGAAATCTTAGTCTAAGTTTTGTGAGAAGATTATTTATTTCGTATAGAATCGGGCGATTTAGGTAATAGTTTTTTTTGTAAGGGTATTATGTGATGAAATCGGGCGAATTCAACGGGATTCACAATCAGGCCATTAGGACACAGTAAGTTGGGAATTTAAGCAACCTACATAATCGGGCGAAACCTACAAATCAATTTACAGAAATCGGGTAAATCCGTATAAAAGAAGATCGGGCGAATTTCAGTTGCAATACGTGTCGGGCTGTTGAGAAATCGCCGAGCCTGGGAACAAATCGGGCGAATCCTCTTCAATTTCGAGCGATTTCCAGTGAGCCAGAAATCGGGCGATTTCCGTCGGACCTCAAATCGGGCGATTGCTTCGTAGATTTGACCCTCCCAGAATTCGAAACAAATCGGGCGAAATACGTCGAACAACAAAGTCGGGCGATTTCCCGCTGTAGTACGTGTCGATCAACCATTAAATCGCCGAGCTTCTGCCAAATCGGGCGATTCCCTGTTGTAAGACGTGTCGAGCGAGGATGAAATCGCCGAATTCTTTTCTCCAAATCGCTCGCCCCTCAAATCGGGCGATTTCCCGTTAATTCGAGCGATTCCTGTGAGCCCACAAAGCGGGCGAATTCCCTTCTCAAATCGAGCGATACCCAATCGGCCATTTCCACTGAAGCCAAAACGGGCGATTTCAAATGTCTAAAAGTTGACCACTTTGATGGGTTGACTTACGTGTAAAAATAGTTGGGCTTCAACCCAAAGCAAGGCCCATTCCCTATTTTTACTTGTAACTAATTCCAAGAGTGAGCCTTAGGCCAGGTTAGGCCCAAATCTCTGTACTTGAGAAATAGTGAGAAATAGGAACTAGAAGACGAATGAATACAGTGACGATGGAACCCCGTAACTGTGATAGTCGGCCACTAGGATGGTTTGGCTTGGGCTTAGTGCTAATTGGGCTTTGACCCAAATTTAGGCTCATTCCTTAGTTGGACTATAATAAATCACAAGAATAGGCTTAGTATTTGTTGGGCTTAGCCAAAGTTTGGCCCATTCCTAATTAATTTTAAGAACGGGATTTAGTTGGAATTAGACCCAACTCAGTACTTAAGTAATTGTGGCAATAGGTGTTAGAAGACTCTCGATATCTGGGTAGATGCGAAATATATATATATATATATTATTGTTACGGCGAGAAATAACAGGCTATTTTATTTACGAAAATGGCATAACGTGCAAGTATTATTTTATGCATTTTATAACATGTGCATGGCATGACGTGCGATTATTATGTGATTTATATATGTGCATATTCACGTCACGACATATCACGACATGTGAGAGTTGAGGACCGCGTGGGCGGTGACACCTTAAGGTGTCAGTTTAGTGGGGTAGAGTTTGCCGATTTATGGCAGTCAGACTCGTAGAGGAGTTGAGGTTTAGACTCATAGGGCACCTGGTGGGAGAGGGGGTTAGCGACACCCATCTACTCGGGATTGAGCCACCCGAGGTGCACACCACCGTATATATGATTTGGCTCAGGGACGGCAGATAGGGTTAGCGACACCTGTCTACCCGGGTTAGTGGTACGCTACTCGGGGTGCAAAACCGTCAGTGATGTGATTGAGATTGTGATTGCGGAACCATAGCGACCTGACAGGGCAGTTGCGTGATCGTCAAAACGCTGTCAGTGTACGCTACCGCTGGATATGTGATTGAGGAATCATAGCAGCCTGACAGGGCAGTTGCGTGACCGTCAAAACGCTGTCAGGGTATGCTACCTCTTGAGATGGCTTGATGCCATTTGCGCGCGAGGTGCCGAGTCTAGCCTAGGGCCCTGATATTGAGATAGAGTATATTGTGGGAACGAGCGTGCATTGCATTATATCATGTGGTGAGGTGTCGGGATTTGGGGTGAGTGCACGCTGCATCTGCATGAATTCACCTACTGAGCGTCTCGCTCAGGCCTTTATGTGTTGTAGGTCATGATGAGTCCGACGTCGGCGAACGTCAGGACTAGGTTAGCGGCTGGTGGCGGTGACTCCACGGGCTTTTGAGGGCGAGAGCGGTACATGGATGCGACCTGTGGAGCGGCATTAGTTATTTTGATTTTTGGGGCTCCGGCCCGTGCAAAGATACCTTTTGTAAAACAACGTTTTTATGATATGTATATATTTTATTTAAAAAGTTTTTATTAAATGGGTTTTTCCGTAGCTTCCGTTGCGGAAATCCGCCAAATAAATTAATTAGGAAAGTAGGGTCGTTACAGCGTGGAAGAGAAGCAATGATGTGGGAGAGCAGAATATATTAAGATCACATGGAGAAACGTCCAAGCCAAGTAGTTTGACGAGCGCAACGATGCCAATTGCAACTGCAAATACCCCGAAGAAGTTTGACGCTTCAGTAACAAGAAGCCACGACATCAAGTGCTTTAGGTGTCAGGGGTTTCGGTATATCGCAAGCCAATGTCCGAACGAGAGAACTATGACGATGCTTGCTTCAGGGGAGGTAGTGACCGATGACGAAGACGACGTCGAATTCGAAAAAACGGACGGTGATTTGGCGGAAGAAGTTGAAATACCCGCTGAACATGTGTTGGTATCTCGTCGTGCCATGAACGCGCGAGCAATTCAAGACGACCGGGAGCAGCGTGAGAATATCTTCCACACACGATGCTACGTTGGAGATAAGGTATGTAGTGTGATAATTGATGGAGGAAGTTGCACGAATGCAGCGAACATGGCATTGGTGAACAGATTGGCTCTTCCAATGACGAAACACCCACATCCATATCGACACCAATGGTTTAACGACGGCGGAGGTGTGCGAGTCTACAAGCAGGTGCTTATTTGATTCCGCATCGGCAGCTACGAGTTCAGTATTTTGAGATGTTGTCCTGATGGACGCTGGACATATTCTGTTGGGACGACCGTGGCAGTTCGATCGGAGGGTAACACACGACGGCCACGCAAACAAGTACACCCTACGGCACAACAACCACACCTACACTCTCGGGCCTCTTACACCAAGCCAAGTATATCAAGATCCAATTAAGTTGCAAAAAGAAAAAGAGAGACTTGGGCAAAGTGAAAAAAGAAACGAGAGACGTTGAGAGATCCAATGAGGTAAAATCAAAGCGTGAAAATAACGAGGCAATGTCGAGGGGAGTGGAAAAAATAAGTTTAAGAAAAAGCATATTATATTGGCTAGGATGAGCGATGTGAGGAAAGCTTACTGTTCTTCACAGCCAATGATTTTACTAGTCTAGAAGCCGTTTTATTAGCTAACTAGTCAGGCAAGGTCTACCCTGGACCGTGATTCTTTATTGTAGGAATTCAAGGACGTGCTCGTTCAAGACATGCCAATTTGATTACCCCCTATTAGGGGAATAGAGCATCAGATTGACTTTATGCCTGGAGCTACACTACAGAATCATTCAGCCTACTGAACCAACTCCGAGGAGACAAAGGAGTTGTAGAGACAAATTTCAGAATTAATGTCAAAGGGGTACACCATATTTGAACCAGGCGATTGGGTTTGGTTGCACCTTCGGAAAGATCAATTTCTCGAGAAAATAAAGTCAAAGCTGTTACCCTGAGGCGATGAGCCCTTCCAAATCTTCTAAAGGATTAATAACAATGCCTATCAGATTAATCTCCCAGGTGAGTATAACGTTAGTACCACTTTCAATGTCTCTGATTTATCTCATTTAGATTTCAGTGATCATTTGAGGAGAAATCCTTTTCAAGATGAGGGGGATGACATGAACGAGTCCAATCATAAGCAAGCTAAGTTGAAGATTCAAATACCGATCGGGTCCGTAATAAGATTTCGAGCAAAGAAGTTCAAAGAAAAGTTTAACACGCTCATATTAAAGATTCTTGAAGAAGAGAAGAGCATGCTCATAGAAACTCAGAATAAAGAGGGTCAGAAGATAATTTTCAAGAATTTGATCTGGCAGAAATGGCAAGTTTGGGAAGTTCAGGGACTAAAGTACAATTACCGAAAAATTGAAGGACGAAAATGCAATTTTCATCCTTCGACCAGATCTGAACAAGATTTGCAAGATTTTATATTCAAACTAATTAGATATTTATTTAGTAATATTCTCTTAGATTTTTGCTTAAAATATCTATTAGTTTGTTATTTATTTCTATATTTAGCTATAGCCCACTAGTATGAATAGGTCTTGTTTCTCATTAGATAAAACAAACTTTGTTACTCTTTCGTTCGACGCTCGAACATCGTCTATCACTTGCAAAAGTAGTGCTTGTTAGAATAGATCTGGGACTTATCGTACGGCTTTACACATCCGTTCGTGGCGTCTTTCAATGTGTTCTCTATGTGGCGATCGACGCTGTGCGACTTTGGGATTCGGGGTCTCGGGTGAAATAGATCGGGGTTCCTTATCAGAGCCACTCCTAGAAACATCCACTAGTGCGATGAATACCAGGTAAGAGTCGACCACATTGCTCGTTAATAGGTACTTGAAGTTGTCGTCGGTCAACAAATCCTCCAAAGCCCAAATAAATATTCCGCCGATAGATTTGTGCGAATGCAATTGTCATGTAATCTCTCGAGAATCCTACTTGTGATGGCTCATCTTCGTACCTGAAAGTGTGTTTGAGCTGCTCGACCACCTTGCCTTATATATAAGCACGGGACTGGACTTTGGCTAGAAAATCACAAGTTTTTAGGCAACCTCCTTCTGCTACAACATTTCCTCCTAAATATCTCGGATTGGCTAAATGTAGATATAATATGATCTAAAAATTTCCCTTGTCTCGTTCCTTATTCCAATTCGGCAAGGACTAAGTCTCGCCCGCCCGTTGACAACATCCTCTTTCCCATGGCAGCACCACACACTTCCCTGCACGCTGCCATCGCACCAGAGTAGGCTTGATCTACTACGCCGTCAACTGCAACCTCCAACTTCCCCCAACAACTCCTAACTTCAAGGATGGTCACGTTTGGCTTACATGGCACCCTCAAGGGTGTAATGTCAGAGATTGTTTTGTCTTCAGATAAAAACGAGATCTCGTTTTTTTACAATAATGTGTCATTGCAGAAAAGCTACTTGGATCATAATGGAGAAAGAATGGGATCACCTATCCCATTGTATGTACCTAGGGATGGCAACGGGTCGGGTTTGGCCAAATCTGAAACCCGACCGGGCAATTTTTTCCCGAACCCGAAACCCGGCCCAACCCGTCTCAGGTCTGAACTCGGCATGCCCCGAGATCGAACCCGACGGGTTTGGGTCAAATCACGAGACCTGGTAATATAATATTTATCTTTTTTTTTAAATTAAATTTGAAGAAATGCAACATCTGGGGATCGAACCCACGATCTCACCTTCACAATACCAAAGCTCTACAACGGACCAATGAACTGTTTGATAATATTATATTAACTCTTTATATTAGTTATAATACGAATAAATTATACATAAATATATTCGGATCGGGTTTCGTGCCGGGTTTCGGTCGGGGACGCCTAAATCCGCGAACCGCCCAGACCCGGCCGGGTAGAGATATTGAATTCCGTTACCCGCCCCATACCTCGATTATTTTAAAAATACCCGGCCCATTAGGGGCGGGTGCAAGCGGGCCTGGGTCTAGGCCCGACCCAACTGCCTCCTATATGTACCAATTAACATGACATTGCTTATGAAATTTCCTTTTCTAATAAAAGAAGGAAAATATTAGAGATAGATGAGACCTATGCCAGAAGATATGTATATATATATTATATATATAACCTTGTTGTATTATTACAGTTGTAAAATCAACACGTGTCTGTTGGTCCCGATTTTTACCCAAACGAACAACTTCGGACGGATTAAACACGCCTAATAGATCGGAATCGAGAACGGGCATGGGGCTTGGTGGTGTTCTTGAGGAGACTCTCTCACTCTAACATATGTTTATTTTATCTACACACACACAAGCACACCTAACTATGTGTTAGGATTTTAGTATTTATACCACAAGTTGGTATATAATACTTGGGCCCTTGTGTAAGCCCATTACAAAATAGCTACGGGCTAGCCCATTACGACCTAGCCCAAATTAATTAAAAGCTAACCAACAGAGATAATATAATGAAATTGAACACTACAAAATATTTCCTAACAATCTCCCCCTTAGTGTTCAATCTTCAATTCAGCGCGGGATATCTTTGTTGGGCGTATTGGAGAAATCTCGATTCCTAACAAACTCCCCCTATAAGGGATATTTCCTCTTCTTGCGGAGGCATTGATGGCTCGGCTAGGACTCACTTGTGAAGATTCTCCAATCTTCTCCTTCTCGACGCCAGATTCGTCGTCTTCGAATGAAAGTTGTCTGGTTCGGCCACGAAGTTGACTCGTCTGGCTCCAGAAGAAAGTAGGCGTGGGGTGTAAAAAATGTGCCAAGGCTCTATTGAAATGTGACTTTCAAGAGTAGGGAGCCCGGTCTCCAGAGTGGTCAGCGCCGTGGTGGCGGAATGTGTTGGGTGAGATATGCCATGGCTCCTTCGAGTGTTCCATTATGAACAAATAGCCTGACACATCAGAATGTGCGCGGAGGTAGTGGAAGCCTCCGGCGATTCGTAAGCGCAGAGGTAGTGGAAGCCCCCGGCGTGGCGTATTTTGCGTAGGTGGTGGAGTAGGTGTTGTGAGAGGTGGCATAGGTGGTGTGAGCGGAGGTGGATGTGGTTGCTGCTGATGCTGCTGTACGATCTTCAACTCAGTTCTCCTTTACTTCCCCTTGAGATGATCGCCGTCTTTGGGATCGTTACGTCGTCCGTGGGACGAGTCTGCCTCTGGCGTTGATGATGGTGATGGTGATGTGGTGTGGCGTTGAGTGAGGCAATCATGTGGGATTCTCAGGAGTAGCAGCATTTGGCTTTCCTCCAAGTTCATTTCGAAACTTGGAAGAGGTGGAGCAGCATGTGGTGGCGTAGGCGTAGGCGTAGGAGTGGTGTCGGTGATAGGACCTTGTCCTTCATAGATCGTCGTGAACTCGAGTGCGGCATGGAATGTGTAAGTTCCTCGCTGATTGCTACGAGTCGGGTCTCCATCACGAACGGGGTAACTAACCAGACGGGGGTCACAAAGACGCTCCGTCGTCACGACATCGAAACGCGTGTCCGATGGGCCGCCTGTTTGCACAGGACATGAACCGGATAGCCACAAAGGCATTCCGTTCACACGGACGATGAGACAAGCTCGTATCCGTGGCCCATCGAAAGTTGTGGTGGGGGTAGCTGTCGTGGGTCTTCCGCTCTCCGTCACGAGGACGTCATCAAGCGTTCGGGCAAGTTCACGAAGAACCTGCGGTGCGTAAAGAGTGTTTGTGTCCTAGAAATTGGAAAATTTCGGTGGGTAAGGACACTAGACTCGACGTGGGTGGAAGAGGTGCAGTGAGAGGCGGGGAACTGCATGTTCAACATCAACCGTCTCCAAGTGGGGCGGTGATGGCTAACATGGTTCCTCTTGTGGGAATGAAACAGCTATCTGCGAAAGGATAGCTAAGTGGTTGGGAGGGGTTAATTGCGCAGTTGGACCAGATGCCGCGACTTCTACTCGGGAAACGAACGAGTCGTCTCCTGTACCTATGGGCGAGGTCCGGGTTGTGGTGAGATATGACAGAGGAGTGCGATCATGTCGTCGTTGGTTCGCAACTCCTGCAAGTGACTTACGTCATCCTCCCGAGATCGTTGATTGGATCTTTGCGTGGAGGAGGATGTCGCGCGACCTAGACCTAGATAAGAGGCTAGGGTACTCTCATTCCTGGGTTAGGATTAGGGGGGTTTCACCGATCCATGGGAACTGTGGGGGCGTGGCGTGATCGCGTTGAATGGCGACCACGAGCGATGTCGACAAGGGTGACCCAAAACTGTTGATCAGACACTTCAGGGACTAGTCTGGTGGAAGGTGAGGGCGTAGTGAAGAGCATGGTGGCAGAGGACGTTTCCCATGTAGCACACCATGATGGAATGGATGGCAGTGGGTGGACGGTGGAGTCTGGAACCTGAGATCCACATCGTCTGAGCATCGAGATTGGATGGCGCGCCCACTGATGGTTGGTTGATCTCTTGTCAACCCTTCTTTGTAGGTTTGTAGGTCCGGGTTCTGCACGGATTTGTACAGAAGTCATGATTGTTGCTCGCTTCTCTGACATCCCTTCATGCACGTGGAGCAACCCGTGTAACGTGCAAGATGGGGTTGATTGCTCGCAGTGCATACCGGTCATGAATGTGGAGCAACCCATGTACCATTCATGCCGGGGGGTTGTTGCTCACGTCGTGTACCAGTCATGTATGTGGAGCAACCCGGGTACCGTACATGATGGGGGTGTGAAATTGGCATTTGGAAATTCCGCTCCGAAAAGTTTGGGGGTGACCTAAACTTTTTCTATAATGTGCCAATACCGTCCTAGGTCGATCGTTGGGTATGGTGATCGTTGCCGCGTTTTGGATTTGCCTTCAAAAAATTTCACAAAAACGTCGTCTAAATTTTTTTTTTTAAAAAAAACCTTATTTAATCCGAAGGGGGGGCCAGAATTTTTTGTGGTAAAAAACGTTTAAGTGTAATTTTAAAGAGTGATTTTGCAAGATTTGAAGCCAAAAATCGGGTTTGGATCAAGTTTAAAGGTCGGGGTGCAAATTTCTCGGGGGGTGCGAAAAATGATGTGTGTCGAGAAATTTCGTTGAAAGAGTGAGTCGCGAAAATTTCGAAGTTCCGGAAAATTTCGAAGTTTGAAAAAATTTCTCAGTTTTAAAAGTTTCTCAGGTTGAAAAATTCGCGGGTTGAGAAAAAGCAGCTGTGTGAGAGAGACCGCGAAAAAATCGTGAAGTGTGAACTGAGAAAGTTTCACAACTGAAAAGTTTCTCGGATAGAAATTTCTCAGCATGAGAAAGAAAATTTCTCGGTTTCGAAATTTCTCAACCTGGAAAAGAAAGTTTCTCGGTTTCGAAATTTCTCGGCTATGAAATTTCTCGGCCAAGAACAGTGTACTGTTGGATAGGCTGCGCGACTTATACCAGAAAAATACTCGTTTTCGCTGAAATCTCACTCAAAATCGACGAAACTTGTTCCAAAACTTCAGAAAGGCATTCCTAAACACATAATCAACCTTTGGGATGTCTAAAAACAACAAAACGAGGTCGAAATCGCCCAAAAACTGAAAGTGACGAAAAATATTTTCAAAAATTTTGCACTGATACCAATTGTTGGTCCCGATTTTTACCCAAACGAACAACTTCGGACGGATTAAACACGCCTAATAGATCGGAATCGAGAACGGGCGTGGGGCTTGGTGGTGTTCTTGAGGAGACTCTCTCACTCTAACATATGTTTATTTTATCTACACACACAAGCACACCTAACTATGTGTTAGGGTTTTAGTATTTATACCACAAGTTGGTATATAATACTTGGGCCCTTGTGTAAGCCCATTACAAAATAGCTACGGGCTAGCCCATTACGACCTAGCCCAAATTAATTAAATGCTAACCAACAGAGATAATATAATGAAATTGAACTCTACAAAATATTTCCTAACAGTGTCCTTCAAAATAAAAAAAATAACTTACATAACAAAAATAAAAATATTCCACGAAGTCCTACAAGTGTCCTCTTAATTTAAAAAAATAATTGAATTTAGAAACCACCAAAAAAACCTCCCCACGTCCTCCCAATATTTCCGATAGTAACTACCCAAAAAACGATACACAAAAAAATCACTTGTTCAAATTAAAAAAAATTAATTTAATAACAAAAAAAATATCCCACGAAGTCCTACATGTGTCATCTTAATTTAAAAAGCAATAATTTCGTAGAATATCACTTGTAGTGCTTTTATTTATTAGCTGTCCTTATAATTTGGGGCGTTTCATATATTTGTCTGTAGTTTAGAACTAGTTTGATATTTATAACAAGTATGTTTGGTATAAATAGCATTGTAATCATGAGCTAATTAGAGAAGATTTATAAATTTGATCCGAAGGGCTGCCAATCCAATTTCTAGAGAGAGAAAGTCAGAAATCTTCATCTCACTAAGTGAATTCTCTCTCGAGGTTTGAAACAAGTTTCTCACTCGAACTTTGATTTCTATACAATTCTAATCGATTAACTAAGGATTGAAGTCTTGGATCTTAGAGTTGATAATTCAGGACCTAACAAATTGATATAAGAAAACACCAAAAAAAACCTACCCATGTCCTCCCAATATTTCCGGTAGTAACTACCCCCAAAAATAGATTCCTAAGAGCATCTCCAACCGAACACCAAAACCCAAAATTTGGGGTAAATTTACTCCAACCGAACACCAACACTAAACTGAAAATACGTCGGGTATCTTCTCTCTCCTCATTTGGACGGATGATGGCGTTTGGAGTAGTTACTATGCGATTGATCCTTTTTAATTTGCATTAAAGCACTTTACTTTCTTCTTGTCTTGTCATTGTGTCAGAAAAGCTGACGATTGTAGAATATTACCTTTTGTCTTTATTTTCTTCTTGTCTTTATTTTCTTGTCTTTATTTTCTTCTTGTAAAATAATATCTGTAGGCTTTATTTTCTTCTTGTCTTTATTTTCTTCTTTGTCTTTGTCGATTTTCCCTTTATCGTACAAAATGATTGTAAAATAATATCTGTAGTCTAATTTGTAAAGTTCTAAAATATGTGGCTAGTATTGAAATTTGTAAAAATTTGCGTGAAAGTGAATATTACAAAAATAGTGTACTGAGTTTGAGAATGAGTTGAACGGTTGGAAAAATTACTGCATTTTGAGGGCTTTTTTTTATTAAAATAAGGCCATTTAAACCAAAATTCAATAAAATAGGGTTATTTTGGTCGAAATTAATATAATAGAGGAAAACACAACCAGTAGGAGCGATGGGTTTATGATCGATGGGCCAACGTCGCGTCTAGACGCGACGACGCGGTAAATGGGCGCGACAACGGGACCAAACCCACTATCTACTTCGAAATGACAGCCCATTACGCGTTGCCGGCAACAACGATAATTCGTCGCGGCTATTAGCCGTGACCACACTTGTAATGGATGCGTCGTCGCTTTTAATGGACATGACGCCGCGTCCATCGTGACCATTTCCGTTATTTATACGCGCGAGCAAAGACGCATAATTTCATAAATATTTCATACGTATTTAATATGGTGTCCACAAAAATTCAAATAGTTGTCTATTATGACGGTGAAATCATAAACGAATCAAACACCATTCGATATAGTCTTCAACCCATCGGTTACCGACGAATTCGTCGCGAAACCAATTTTGATCAATTTCTTAGTATGATGTACGACATGACTTCCGTCGACATCACTTCTTTATTTTAATCGTTCGGGTGAAGAATAAATATTATCAACACTCTCGACTGTATCATAATCTCCTACTAACGTCTAGTGATACCGACCTCGCATACTTCTTGGATCCCGACGCCGAACTTGATTACATTGAGGTCTTTGTTAAAGCAACTGAGATCATTCAGTTCGATTGCAGTGTAGATGCTCCCGATGAGTACACGAATCCCGCGCCTATGGATTCGTTTCCTGATATTACATCAGTTACTGAAGGGTTAGCAAATATTTCGTTCGCCCCTCACGAAGATATACCTTCGAGTAGCCGTTGCATTCCTACTAGTTCGATGGTGGCTCAGGCTGAGATCGTTCATGACGCCGTCGAAGATAGTGACGCCAGCGACTTTGAAGGTGATGACGAGGGTGGGGCACTAGACTATTTTCAGATCCCGCAGATGACGATGATGATAATAACGAACATCTCAGAAGCACTTAATAGTGTGTTCAAAGGGGCTCGCTTATTGCCTCCTAAAGCGATAGTCGACTTCAGCTTCCATCGATGTGTCGCATACTTTCGTGATAGGTATCAACAGGCAGCTGCGGCGATGGAGAGTTTCGAAACCGAATGGTCTACTTATGCGTGGAGGATGTTCAGTGACTGGTCAAATGCACTATCCCAGCAGGAATCCTCAGTCCATATGAATCGTCAATGGAAAAATGTAACGAAGGGTGAACCTCCGCTACCATGGAAAATAATCTGGAGTGCACTGTGCACCTCCAGCTATCTCCATCGCATCGACGATCCTATCGTACCGACACCCATAGGGCTTCCTACTGCTCATGGTAGGGCCTCCTATCCCTTCTGAGACGTTACGGATAATGGGCTGCACAGGTAATCTACGCATCCACGCCCATACCTACACAAAATTTAAATTATAGAATTAGTATGCAAACGCCTCAAGAAAATTCCATTTCACAAAAGAACGCACTTGAAGCAACCGCAAAGCTCCTCTGATGTTCATCTTCTGACGCTGGCACGAAGTACATAGCTCTCTGTACAAGAAAGCCAGAACGGCACTGCCCTAACTGCAAGTGTGCACGATCCCATGGACGTCGAGCTTCCACTAGAGTCGGGAAACAACACCGATCCCATGAGTAAGAGCGCATAAGCACGTGCGCTGATTTAACTCATAATCGATGATGTCATAGTCAATCTGGTTAGCTTCCAACCAGTCGGCAAACTTCCTTAACGACACCTTTGTCTCGCTGTACGCACCCACAGTAGGTCTGTAACCAGTCAACTCCTCATGGTAATCGATCCACTGATCATGCGTCTTGTTGTGGATCAGACCACTGACCGAATGACCATCGACGGGGAGTCCCCACAGCACACCACGTCCTCTAGTGTGACGGTAGCCTCATCCACATGCAAGTGGAACATGTGCGTCTCCTTCCTCCACCTCTCTACGAGAGCCGTGATCAGGTGTGGATCTAACTTCTGAGATCCACAACTATAGACGTCGTAAAACGACATAGTGCCTAACTTCTCCAGAATACGACTGTGCAACCACACCGGTCGTGAAAGCTTACCCCATACAACACTTTCCAAACCCCTAACGGTCAAAGGCGTGTCTAGGGCACCATCGGAATTGGATAGTACATCGTTACAACGATGACTATCCTAGAATATCAACATGGAGTGATCTATCGTACCGTAGTATTCGTAAGTATCCATCCTAAATCGAACGCTTACAAGTCAATATCGCCACAAATACCAACTAAAACAAACACAATATAAACACATAAATTCAGTTAGGTATCGAAAAAGTGAATCAATCAAGCTAGAAATCCTAATTTCAAAATTAGGTTTCGAAATTAGGGAAAATTCCTAAATCGAATAAATTTTCCAAAATTAATGTGTTATATCAATCTAATAAGCTGCCCACAATATCTATAGCACATATTATACCAAAAACACAAGTTTAAACTCAAAGATTCGACGAAATTTAACGAAACTATCAAAATCAAGATTTAAACAAATTAGGAGTTTCATACCCAAACGAAGCTTAATCGACAAAACCGGGGAAGGAGGATTATGTCACGGTGGTTCGCTTTTTCTGTTCGCCGGTGGTGGGTGGCCGGAATCGATGAGGAGGAGAGGATAAATAGGGAGGAAGAAGAAGGCGACGCGGGTTTATTAAACCTGTCGTCGCGCTCGTTAGCCGCGGTGTCGCGGCCAATAGCAGCGACGCCCAGGCTATTGGGCCAAAGCTCGGCCCAGTCGATCTTTTTAAATTCGAGCCCGCGTTAAGCCCGTTTTAAGCCCGTTCCGCTTGGTGCCACCTCACCGTCGCGTCTAATAGACGCGGCGTCGCTTTTAATGGGTACGATTCGTCCTATTTTATTAATTTCGTTAGCGATAATCCTATTTTATTAAATTTCGATTTAAATCGTATTATTTTATTAAAATAAGCCCATTTTGAGTTTGAGAATGCGTTTGAGTTTGAGAATGTGTGTCTCGGTTGGAGATGATCTAAAAAGAACAACCCAATATTAACTGTAACCCAAGATTTGTGCAGACCTGGTCATCAATATTAAAATTTTCGGAGACTTGGTCAGTCGTACTAATTTTTCGGATGAGCAGTATTTACTCCTATTCGGCCGACAGAATATCTTTAATAATATAATCAAGGCTATGATACCTAAAGCTGTCAAAATGACGGGCCGGGCCGAGTTGGCCCGCCGCCCCCAAAGCCCGCCACTTGGCAGGGCGGGGCGGACTGGCCCGCCAGGGGACCGGCCCGTCGCGGGGTGGGCCGGGCGGGCCAAGCCCGCCCGCCTAGAAAAATTCTAATTTTTTTATTTTTATTTTATAATTTAATTTATTAATTACTTTTAATTAATTAAGGTATTTAATAATATAAGCAATGTATATATCTATAAATATGTGTTATTAATTATGTTATAATTAATGAATCGTTAACTATTAAATTAATATATTTTAAATATAATATAATATATATATAATTTAATAAAACCGGCGGGCTGGCCCGTTCAGGCACGCCCCTTGGCGGGCCTAAAATATCCCAGCCCAGCCCCCCTTTTCGGGTGGCGAGGCGAGCCGGCCCGCGGGCCACGGACCCAATTGACAGGTCTAATGATACCGTTTCTAGATTATTTATTGGGCAAATTTCGTTTCAGGCCCTTCTCAGGATTTTTTTTCAGTTTTCTCCTGTCAGAAAAATATTTAGTTTTAGGGACCCGATTTCTGCAGTAACTGTAACGACCCTCGTTTTCTAATAAATATTTTGGCGGATTTTCACAACGTAAGTCGCGGAAGACCAGTCTAATAAAAACTTCTACTAGAAAAAAAACATAATATTACATCAACACACACATCTCGCAAAGTCATATTTTACAATATACACACCAGTCGCACCCGTTTTATTGTACAAAAGGCGTAGCCCATTATTTATATTTTCAAAGAGCACGACCTAACATACAACATAACCCTGACGTCGCTCCACAGGTCGTATCCATGTACAGCGTCGTGCTCAGTACATACAACACATAAACTGAGCTCCTTGCCCAGTAAGTGAAATAATGCATGAATGCAGCGTGCGCTCGACCCCATCCCGTACACCTCACAACATACACGCTCAACCCTCATCATGACTTATCGCATCACATGACTCCCCGTGACTCGAAACTATATACCCCTGGGTATCCCACTCAGATCGCTTTAGAATGAGATGGCTTCTCAGGTCTCTTTAGAGTCGCCCATTCCCGAGTTGATGTTCGCACTCGATCGGCCCACTCAGGTCACTTTAGAGTGCTACGTACTGGAGTTTTCCCTTCTATACCTAACGTTCGGGCGGCCAACTCCAATCGCTTTAGAGTGGCACACACCCAAACATCATCCTATCGCTCGGTCAGTGTGGCGACCCTACTTCCAAATTAAATTAGTTGGCGGATTTCCGCAACAGGAGTCGCGAAGGACCCGATTAATTAAAAACTCTTAATAAAATAATATACATAATATATCAAAAGTCGGGTTTACAAAAGTCGTTACTATATACATCGGCCGAAGCCCCAAAATCTAACCCGACTAAACTAAACTATGCCTCTCCACAGGTCGCGTCCCATGTACCGCTCCGCCCTCAAAAGCCCGTGGAGTCACCGCCGCCAGCCTGCCTACAGCTAACCCTGACATCCATCGGTGTCGGGCGCAGTCTCACCTATAAAATAAAACCCTGAGCGAAAACGCCCAGTAGGTGGTAGTAAAAACATGCAATGCGTATGTGTGCGTGCACTCAACCCAATCCCATGTCCTCTCACATGAAATATGCACGCTCGACCTATCACACGTCTCATCACATATCAGGGCCCTAGGCTAGACTCGGCACCCACGCGCGCATGGCAAGGTACGCCATAATCATGCGGTAGCCCACGCCGGCCTCGCCGGGTCGCTCCCTCCGCACACAATCTCATCCCGACGGTGTTACACCTCGGTGTAACGCCCCGAGTAGTCTACCACTACCCGGGTAGACAGGAATCTCACATCTGTCTGCCGTCCCTGAGCCAAATAGTAACCGGTGGTGTACACCTCGGGTGGCTCAATCCCGAGTAGATGGGTGTCGCAAACCCCTCTCCCACCAGGTGCCCTATCGAGTCTAGACCTGACTACCAACATCGGTAACTCTACCCCACTCATCCGACACCGTAAGGCGTCACCGTATGAATACGGTACATCATCATCACTCTCACCCGTGCATGTCGTGATATGCACATAAAAATCAATCACATGAACACATCACATTTCTTACAATAGTAAATAGTAAAACACGGAAAATATTATATTTTATTAAAATTCGATACTAGGCCGAAGGTTTTAAAATCCCAAAATATTATTTATACTTTAAAATATGGGTTGACTCTATTTATATATCATAATACGAAAGTATTTTATTTTAAAATTAACTTGGGCTGAAAATAATCTTATTTAAACTTTTTGGGGCCAAAATAGGGCAGAAGCCCAAAATTAAATCGCTGGTCAAAGCCCAGGTCAATAATCGCCCGAAACCCACATTTAAAAGCTGGTCAACCCGCGAAACTATCGGGTCAACACCCGACTTCGCGAAATCACTCGCGCTTCGCGAATCGCCGTTTTAAAACTTGGTCAACCCGCAAACTTCGAGTCAAAATTCAAATTCGCAAAACCATCGCCGAATTCGCAAATCGTTCGATTAGGCCCGCGAAATCCACTTTGAAGCCCGCGCGAAGCCCGACGTCACTCACAGGAATCACCCCGCGAAATTAAGTCGGCCCGCGAAACTCAAAATCGGCCCGCGACTTATCTCACAATTCGCAAAGCAGCTTCAACCCGCGAAATCCCAATTTTGACCCGCGAAAACCATTTCACTCACACAGTTCGCAAAATACTTGGGCCCGCGAAACACTTGCGCGACCCGTAAATCAATTCGGCCAATTCTACTTTCCTTTAAAATAATTTCTCACCCGATTCGCAAAATAACACGGCCCGCAAAGTTTTTCTCTCTCTCACGATTCGCAAAATAACACGGCCCGCAAAGTTTTTCTCTCTCTCACGATTCGCAAAATAACACGGCCCGCAAAGTTTTTCTCTCTCTCACGATTCGCAAAGTAAAGAATGGCCCGCTAACTTAAAATCAACCCGCAAACCATCTACACCTAATTCGCAAATTATTCCAACCCGCAAAACATATCATTTCCCGATTCGCAAAACTCCCAATTCACGAATCCAACCCGCAAAACACCAAATTTTCATTGTTTCTACTACATATTTCGCGAATCATGAACGAACCCTAATTTTCCAGAAATTTAACAAGTTCATCGTCACATAAACACATCAGTTAACTCATCTAGCCCAAGAACTCATATATTGAGTTCGAAATCACTTCATAGCACATAATAACATACCACGAAAATTAATAAAAATCATAAAACTTAAAAGTATGAATTCGAATGGCCTTCCAATCGAATTCTGATAATTTTACGGAATGTAATACGCTTTAAAAAGGGTTTGTAGGGGTATAAACCACCTACCTCACTTCCAAGCTAAATTTCGACTAATTTCTTGGCTTGAAGATCGACGTGAGCTCGAGCTTGCCCAAAATCTGCTCTTCCTTCGTTCGCCACTATTATATCAAACATATTAACTAATCCCTTTAACCAAAGAAATAATTATATGAGTTTATAGATTGGAATTCTCACCTCCTTAGTTCGACTCCTTTCCTTTCTTGATTTTTGCCTAATTCCTTTCCTTTTGCTCTACTCACGATGATCGAAGGTTTGAGAAATGAGTTTTCTTTTTATTTGGCTTCGTTGGTTTGATGGCTTGTAAGTGAGGTTTTCTTCTCAATTACCACGCTTTTCCCTTAGCCAAATAAGGATTATTTTATGCAAAATATCTAATAAAAGTATGGCACTAGGCGTGGGCTTCCCTTAGTTTAAGGAAGCTTGTCCCTATCCCTTTATTTAATTCATTTGGACCAACTAGTTGTCTTGGGCTTTGATAATTTAATTTGGGCTCTACTATAATTTGATATTTTATTTCTTGGACTTCCTAATCAATTTCGGCCCAACCAACATTTTCGGCTCGCTCCCAAAAATTCGATTTCGTTCGACAATTATCTTCATTAATTTCGAATATTACAAAAATAATCCCGTATTAGTTTTCCGGGTATTACATCCTCCCCCTCTTACAGAAATTTCGTCCCCGAAATTTAAGTCGTCGTAAATAACTCGGGGTACTTTTCTCTCATCTCATCTTCTCGCTCCCAAGTGGCTTCCTCCATTGTCTGGTTCCGCCACAAGACCTTTACTAGGGGGATATTCTTATTTCGAAGTCGCTTCACCTCATACATTAAAATCTCTACCGGCCTTTCTTCATAGCTTAGATCCGGTCTCAATTGTTGATGAAGCGTCTCACTTCGTAGCACATGACTTGGATCCGAAACGTACTTCCGTAACGTAGATACATGGAAGACGTCATGGACTTGTGCTAGTGAAGTAGGCAGTTCTAGCTGGTACGCTACTTCACCGACCCTTTTCAAAATATGGAAGGGTCCTATGTATCTCGGACTCAACTTTCCTTTCCGTCCGAATCTCTTAACTCCTTTCATCGGTGATATTTTCAAGAAGACTTGATCGCCTTCTTCAAATTTCAACGGCCTTCGTCTCTTATCAGCGTAACTCTTCTGACGACTTTGGGCCGTTTGCATCCTCTCCCGAATTTTACTAACAGCTTCGGTCATCTCACGAACCATTTCAGGACCTAATAGCGCCTTCTCGCCGATTTCATCCCAATGTACTGGGGATCGGCATTTACGCCCATACAAGGCTTCGTAAGGTGCCATCCCGATCGTCGCTTGAAAGCTGTTGTTATACGAAAATTCAATCAATGGGAGGTACTTACTCCAACTTCCTCGGAAATCCAGAACACACGCCCTTAACATATCTTCGAGCGTCTGGATCGTCCTTTCCGATTGTCCGTCCGTCTGGGGATGATAGGCTGAACTAAACGATAGTTTGGTCCCTAACGCCTTCTGTAAGCTCCCCCAGAATTGAGATAGAAATCTTGAATCGCGATCGGAAACGATCGACATCGGAATCCCATGTAGTCTCACTATTTCTTGAATGTACAGTTCTGCGAACTTCTCCATGGGATATGTCTGGTTGATCGGTAGAAAGTGGGCAGATTTCGTTAATCTATCAACGACTACCCAAATTGCATCATGTCCTTTCACCGTCTTGGGTAATCCGACGACAAAATCCATGGTTATGTGGTCCCACTTCCACTCGGGAACCGTCAACGGTTGCAACATTCCTGCCGGCCTTTGGTGTTCTGCCTTGATCTGTTGACAAGTCAGACATCGGCTTACGAAAGTAGCGACATCTCTCTTCATTCCTGGCCACCAGTAATTCGTTCGCAAATCCCGATACATCTTCGTGGCACCAGGATGCACTGAGTAGATTGTCGCATGTGCCTCTGTCATCAGCGTCCGACGGATTTCTTCATCTTTAGGCACGTACAACCGATTTCTGAATCGTAAGCTGCCGTCTTCTCGAAATTCAAAGTCTGACGGGACATTTTCATCTTGTTCATCTCGAACCTTCAAATACAGCTCGTCTACTTTTTGCACTTCGATGATCCGATCTAACAGCGTCGGTTTGAGAGTCAGCGCTGCCAATCTCGTCTCAATCTCCCCGAAGTGAACTACTTCAACTCCGAGTTGGCACAATTCGGTATTCACAGCTTTCCGGCTCAACGCGTCTGCGACTACATTAGCTTTTCCTGGGTGATAATTTATCACGCAGTCGTAGTCCTTCACTAGTTCTAGCCAGCGTCTTTGCCTCATATTTAACTCCTTCTGTGTGAAGAAGTACTTCAGACTCTTATGATCTGTAAAGATCTCGCACCTTTCTCCGTACAGATAGTGTCGCCAAATTTTGAGAGCAAACACTACTGCGGCGAGTTCAAGATCGTGGGTGGGATAATTCTTCTCGTACGGCTTCAACTGTCGGGAGGCGTAAGCGATTACCTTCCCGTTCTGCATTAACACGCACCCCAAGCCGTTCTTCGAGGCGTCACTATACACCGAGAATCCTTCAGTGCCCGACGGTATTGCTAAAACTGGAGCAGTCGTCAGTCTCTTCTTCAACTCCTGGAAACTTTGCTCGCACTGTTCAGTCCATTTGAACGAGACATTCTTCTTTGTCAGGTTGTGAGCGTTGAGGCAATGCTGGAAAAGTCTTTGATAAACTTCCGATAATATCCAGCAAGCCCGAGAAAACTCCTTACTTCAGTGGGAGTGGTCGGTCGTGGCCAATTTTCTATTGCCTCAATCTTACTAGGGTCCACCGAAATTCCGCTCCCCGAAATGATGTGCCCCAGAAAGGCCACTTGTTCCAACCAAAATTCGCATTTCTTAAACTTAGCGAACAGCTGTTTCTCCCGAAGAATTCCAAGGACCGTTCTCAGATGTTCTTCGTGTTCTTCCTTCGTCTTCGAGTATACGAGGATATCATCGATAAACACTATAACGAAACGGTCTAGGAACTCCTTAAATACTCGATTCATCAGATCCATGAAAGCGGCAGGAGCATTCGTTAGCCCGAAAGGCATGACCAAGAATTCGTAGTGGCCGTACCTCGTGCTGAACGCAGTTTTCGGGACATCCTTTTCACGAATTTTCAACTGATGATAACCGGAACGCAGGTCGATCTTTGAGAACACCGTTGCCCCTTGTAATTGATCGAATAAATCATCTATCCTCGGTAAGGGGTACTTGTTCTTTATCGTGATTTTATTGAGTTCACGATAATCTATACACAATCTCATCGACCCGTCTTTCTTCTTAACAAAAAGTACCGGGGCTCCCCAGGGCGAGAAACTGGGCTGAATAAAACCCTTTTGCAACAGTTCTTCCAATTGCTCCTTCAATTCCCGCAATTCATTCGGTGCTAATCGATACGGGGCTTTAGAAATGGGGGCAGCTCCGGGCACAAGATCGATTACGAAATCAATCTCCCGATCCGGCGGTAAACCCGGGAGATCCTCGGGAAACACATCGGGATACTCCTTTACTATAGGAACTTCCTCTAGCTTTGGCTGAGGAGATTCTTCGGCTTTCACCGCAAAGATCAAAAATGCTTCGCAACCCGTATTCACGAGTCGCTGAGCTTTCAAAGCAGAAATCCTAGGGATTGTTCTATTGTTCACCTTTCCCGAAAATTCAAACTCGCCTCCCTCGGTCGATTGAAACCTAACTACTTTCTTCGCACAGTCTATGATTGCTCCGTACTTCGAGAGCCAATCCATCCCGAATATGATGTCGTAATCATTCATCGGAATCACTATCAAATCTACATTCAATTCCCGACCCTCAATTCTCACAGGACAGTTTCCTACTACTAAGTTCGTCCTAGTTGGGTCTCCGTGGGCAAGGAAACTATATAGTTGCACGAAGAATGGGTAGGATATATTCCCGCCCGGGTCACAAAACTGGCCGACACAAACGAATGTGTGGCTCCGGAGTCAATCAGAATGGAAGTCGGTACGTGAAAGATGTTCAACGTACCAGTCACTACGGCTGGATTCGCCTCCGCCTCCTCATTCGTCAATGTGAAAACTCTCGCAGACACTGGTGGAGGTCGAATCAGTTTCTGTGGTTGATTCTGTGGTAGAGGCCGACCCTTCGTGCAGTTCCATGCTATATGTCCGGTCTCTCCACATCGAAAGCATTGAAGACTCTGTCCCGGCCGAGGTCCGTAGCAGACGCCAAAGTGGTTCCGCCCGCATTGTTGGCATTGGGGCGCCGGATTCGGTGGTCGATTAGGGACGTTGGTCGGTCCCTGATAAGTGTTCGGGCGCCACATCTGCTGACCCGCTCGATTTCCTCTATTCTTCGGGCCCTTGCCGAAGAATGGGCGTTTCTGACTGCTTCCGCCTTGCTGAGCCTCCCTCTTCCGGTTCACTTCCTGAGCTTCCCTTACTACACCTTCTGCCTGCTCAGCAATTAAGGCCCGTTCTGTTGCCTGACGAAATTCCAGCTGGCGCACACCTGCCACGCTGAGGTCTCGGTAGAATTCGGGTTTCAGTCCCCGAAGGAATCTCGTAACTTTGAGAGCGTTCGTTGCTACGAGATGAGGAGCGAAGCGGGATAACTCCTCGAACTTGCGAATGTATTCCGCAACTGGCATTCGCCCTTGTTTCAGGTTCATGAACTCGTACATCCGCTGCTCTTGGTCGTGAGCAGTGAAGTACTTTTCGTAGAATAATTCTCTGAAACGCTCCCACGTCATAGCAGCGGGATCTTCTAACACCTTCACGGTGTTCCACCAGAATCGCGCGCTTCCCCGAAGTAGGGAAACGGCGCACAGCACTTTCTCGTTGTTCGGCACGCGACTATATACGAAAAGGTCTTCAATCGTGCCGATCCAATCTTCAGCCACCGCAGGGTTAGTGGCCTCGGCGAAATTTGGAGGATTGAGTTTGCGAAACCTCTCCCCGATAATTTCCACACGATCGGGCTGCGGGGAGGAACGGTGCTCAGATGAGCTTTGGTGATTTATGAGGTTGTTGATTTGGTCTGACTGTCGTTGGATTAATTCAGTCAACCGTCGGATAGTGTCGTGTTCAGGAGTCGGGGACTCAGGTTCGTCCCGTCGACTCGTTTCCCCTACGAACTCTCGTCTAGGTCTTCCTCTCGACATTCTCGAATGCTAGCTAGCGCACATAAACGAACACATATCAACTCACATAATCACAATAGCATATGACACTTACAGGCAAGGCTGGTTCTCCCGGCTTCTGAGCGGCGGTACATGGACAGTCTTCAGAACCTAAAACCTAACGCTCTGATACCACCTGTGGCGACCCTACTTCCAAATTAAATTAGTTGGCGGATTTCCGCAACAGGAGTCGCGAAGGACCCGATTAATTAAAAACTCTTAATAAAATAATATACATAATATATCAAAAGTCGGGTTTACAAAAGTCGTTACTATATACATCGGCCGAAGCCCCAAAATCTAACCCGACTAAACTAAACTATGCCTCTCCACAGGTCGCGTCCCATGTACCGCTCCGCCCTCAAAAGCCCGTGGAGTCACCGCCGCCAGCCTGCCTACAGCTAACCCTGACACCCATCGGTGTCGGGCGCAGTCTCACCTATAAAATAAAACCCTGAGCGAAAACGCCCAGTAGGTGGTAGTAAAAACATGCAATGCGTATGTGTGCGTGCACTCAACCCAATCCCATGTCCTCTCACATGAAATATGCACGCTCGACCTATCACACGTCTCATCACATATCAGGGCCCTAGGCTAGACTCGGCACCCACGCGCGCATGGCAAGGTACGCCATAATCATGCGGTAGCCCACGCCGGCCTCGCCGGGTCGCTCCCTCCGCACACAATCTCATCCCGACGGTGTTACACCTCGGTGTAACGCCCCGAGTAGTCTACCACTACCCGGGTAGACAGGAATCTCACATCTGTCTGCCGTCCCTGAGCCAAATAGTAACCGGTGGTGTACACCTCGGGTGGCTCAATCCCGAGTAGATGGGTGTCGCAAACCCCTCTCCCACCAGGTGCCCTATCGAGTCTAGACCTGACTACCAACATCGGTAACTCTACCCCACTCATCCGACACCGTAAGGCGTCACCGTATGAATACGGTACATCATCATCACTCTCACCCGTGCATGTCGTGATATGCACATAAAAATCAATCACATGAACACATCACATTTCTTACAATAGTAAATAGTAAAACACGGAAAATATTATATTTTATTAAAATTCGATACTAGGCCGAAGGTTTTAAAATCCCAAAATATTATTTATACTTTAAAATATGGGTTGACTCTATTTATATATCATAATACGAAAGTATTTTATTTTAAAATTAACTTGGGCTGAAAATAATCTTATTTAAACTTTTGGGGCCAAAATAGGGCAGAAGCCCAAAATTAAATCGCTGGTCAAAGCCCAGGTCAATAATCGCCCGAAACCCACATTTAAAAGCTGGTCAACCCGCGAAACTATCGGGTCAACACCCGACTTCGCGAAATCACTCGCGCTTCGCGAATCGCCGTTTTAAAACTTGGTCAACCCGCAAACTTCGAGTCAAAATTCAAATTCGCAAAACCATCGCCGAATTCGCAAATCGTTCGATTAGGCCCGCGAAATCCACTTTGAAGCCCGCGCGAAGCCCGACGTCACTCACAGGAATCACCCCGCGAAATTAAGTCGGCCCGCGAAACTCAAAATCGGCCCGCGACTTATCTCACAATTCGCAAAGCAGCTTCAACCCGCGAAATCCCAATTTTGACCCGCGAAAACCATTTCACTCACACAGTTCGCAAAATACTTGGGCCCGCGAAACACTTGCGCGACCCGTAAATCAATTCGGCCAATTCTACTTTCCTTTAAAATAATTTCTCACCCGATTCGCAAAATAACACGGCCCGCAAAGTTTTTCTCTCTCTCACGATTCGCAAAATAACACGGCCCGCAAAGTTTTTCTCTCTCTCACGATTCGCAAAATAACACGGCCCGCAAAGTTTTTCTCTCTCTCACGATTCGCAAAGTAAAGAATGGCCCGCTAACTTAAAATCAACCCGCAAACCATCTACACCTAATTCGCAAATTATTCCAACCCGCAAAACATATCATTTCCCGATTCGCAAAACTCCCAATTCACGAATCCAACCCGCAAAACACCAAATTTTCATTGTTTCTACTACATATTTCGCGAATCATGAACGAACCCTAATTTTCCAGAAATTTAACAAGTTCATCGTCACATAAACACATCAGTTAACTCATCTAGCCCAAGAACTCATATATTGAGTTCGAAATCACTTCATAGCACATAATAACATACCACGAAAATTAATAAAAATCATAAAACTTAAAAGTATGAATTCGAATGGCCTTCCAATCGAATTCTGATAATTTTACGGAATGTAATACGCTTTAAAAAGGGTTTGTAGGGGTATAAACCACCTACCTCACTTCCAAGCTAAATTTCGACTAATTTCTTGGCTTGAAGATCGACGTGAGCTCGAGCTTGCCCAAAATCTGCTCTTCCTTCGTTCGCCACTATTATATCAAACATATTAACTAATCCCTTTAACCAAAGAAATAATTATATGAGTTTATAGATTGGAATTCTCACCTCCTTAGTTCGACTCCTTTCCTTTCTTGATTTTTGCCTAATTCCTTTCCTTTTGCTCTACTCACGATGATCGAAGGTTTGAGAAATGAGTTTTTCTTTTTATTTGGCTTCGTTGGTTTGATGGCTTGTAAGTGAGGTTTTCTTCTCAATTACCACGCTTTTCCCTTAGCCAAATAAGGATTATTTTATGCAAAATATCTAATAAAAGTATGGCACTAGGCGTGGGCTTCCCTTAGTTTAAGGAAGCTTGTCCCTATCCCTTTATTTAATTCATTTGGACCAACTAGTTGTCTTGGGCTTTGATAATTTAATTTGGGCTCTACTATAATTTGATATTTTATTTCTTGGACTTCCTAATCAATTTCGGCCCAACCAACATTTTCGGCTCGCTCCCAAAAATTCGATTTCGTTCGACAATTATCTTCATTAATTTCGAATATTACAAAAATAATCCCGTATTAGTTTTCCGGGTATTACAGTCAGCCCACTCAGGTCTCTTTAGAGTGGTATGTACTAGAGCACGGGCAGCCTACTCAGGTCTCTTTAGAGCGGCATACACCCACCCTCTACCCGACTCAAGGAACAACACCACTCGTCGACTCCACAAACATTCCCGTTCCGCACGGTACTCCATTCCCTCGCATTGACATGAAATGCAAGTGCAGTGCATATAACATATGACGTGCAACAAGGGTACATATGACATGCAACAAACATAATACACGTAAACCACTTAATCCATGAATTCCCATAATCAGTCAAACATATTTAAACGTGTGAAACACTTAATCCATAAAATTCATATAATCACGTAATCACATAAGCATATAAGTAGCACATAATAGTTCGCATATCGTTTACGTGTCGTAGGCGGATTTCACCTACACACCATGTCACATAAAATTCACATAACGTTTACGTGCCGTAGGTGAGTTTCACCTACCTGTCCTCCTAATACATCCGGTCGTAGTTTCCGATGAAATGCCTAAACCTCGGACCTCTGAACATATAAATATTATTACTATCTATATTAATTTTGAACTGTACTACTATAAATAATTATATTCTAATACTAGTCTAAAAGTCAATGGTCAACTTGTTAACTAATTCGTCTGATTACACCATGCTTGAGAGTGAGTTTCGCTCGATACCTTTCCGCTCCCAAATCACCCGATTGTCATGTCCAAAACTAGTTTCGCCGAGTCTCTAATCGATCGATTTCTTAGTCCCTATATCGCCCAAAACCAACCCCATGCAATTACACACTTTCGATCGAAGGTTCATCAAATCGCTCGATTGCTCACATTAATCTCTAGCTTCGCTCGAAAGTGCCATTATTTTAATATATAAAATCGATCGATCCTTGTAAAAATCTACGCGAACATGATGTCGTTCAATACCTAAATTCGCAATCCCAGAATCGGCCGATTTGTCCTCTTAAATACTTAGTTTCACCAAATGTAAAATTAAGTTATTTTCTAGAAAACCCTAGTTTCGGCCGATGCTTACACTACGTCTGATTTCTCTAAATCCAGAAATTCATACACTAAGAACATCAAACCCTCAAATTTTCATAATTATATATGGAATGAGAAATTCTATATCATTGAATGTGCTAAATATGGATATTATATACTAAGGATATAATTGCATGAATCTTATTCGTTTTTAAGATATGCTGAAATATGAGTTATATGATACGGATGCATTTAATTCGAGCTTATCTGTTTAAGTAATTGCACTTGTGCTATACATGGAAATGATATGTGTTATACATGGAAAACACGTCATCCACTGGAACTTGTCTATCTTTAGGGAGAAATCATGCAGTATCATTAGCAATTTGTCATTTATCCCCGCACAGATTAGTAAGCATGCGATGGATCTTAACATGAAGTACTTGCACTTAGATAGGGGGACCACGCACATCTTATGTGAAACTTGATATCTTTCATGCTCTGTCCATGATTAAATTAGGCTCACACGTTACATGTCTACATGTTCGAATATGCTCATTACATTAGTAACATGTCATCATCAAAAAGAGGCAGAATGTTGACCTTTTTGGTCGTGCACTGTATTTGAGTTTTGATGATTCCATGTACTTAAGATGAGATAAGCACTACAAATTTAGCAATTCGAAATGTGTATGTATCATGTACTTATATTTGAGTGAATTGCATCTTTACACTGTGATTCCATTGCAACGTGACCTATGTGATACCACTGTGATCATTGATTCCACCGTCATGATATCATTGTTACGTAATTTGGAAAGTATGCATAAATCGAATGATAAGTGACTATGATCTTGAAGCTATTTGTGTAAAGTGACATGATTAATCCTTAATGTGCTGCGCCATGTTAATTAGTGAATGATAAGTACCACAATGCTAATATGGTTAAGAACTGCCTATATGGTAAGGAAAAGGTATTTTGAGTAAGTTATCATGCAAATTAATGAATATGACCGCTGTGATACTTGTAGCTTATTTTGGCATGATAATTGAATGATGTGTTAAACTGGTGATTGCGATTGACATTCCATATGAAGTGTGTGATACTAACAGGATTATATAAGTCAACACTTCGACATCGGGTGCAGACAACGAACGAACATACACACGAGATAGCAAGAACAGAGATCTGAATTAGAGTGTTTGATTTGCGAATTATTACTCTCTATTTTGTGCTTTGTGCTTTCATTTGCGATTGTTGAGTGCACCCTAAACTAGAAAATCTACCATCCCAATCTGAGCGTGAGTAAGCCTCACAAGGAGACAAGAGTGAAGCGTGCCTTTCGTGAAAGGAGGATTTGAGATCCAGCTGACCTTCGGGAGCGAGCTGTTTCCAGTCGGATAATAGGGATTCTCAGGGAACGACGTGGAACGAAACTCGGCGTTAGGCACCCTAGCCGCGGTCTAGTGTTCATCTTGGTCTTGGTTGTGTTAGGTTGATCGGTCACTTCTGTAACCAACTACGGTAACATAGTGGATTGATCAAACTCTTGAGGAACCTCAAGGAGAGGACTAAACCCCACATGGGGATATAACCTCTATAAATCCAGGTGTTATTTACTTTTCTGTTCACTTGCACTCACGCAGATTCACTCGACCAACAGTTAAGGGAATAACCATCATAAGATCTTAATTTCGTTGTCCTCATTTTAAAGATATATTTGATCAAAGAAGCAAAAAAATTTTAGTAGCCTAATTCACCCCCCCCCCCCTCCTAGGCACATATTTTACTTCACCTCATTTTATCACTATTATCTACAAGTAGCCACACAAGCAAACAGATCATGTTAAGTGAATAATCACAACTTACCGTAACACTTATAGGCAAGGCTGATCCTCCAGGCTTTTGAGCGGCCGTACATGGACAGTCAACAGAATCTATATCCCAAGCTCTGATACCACCTGTAACGACCCTCGTTTTCTAATAAATATTTTGGCGGATTTTCGCAACGTAAGTCGCGGAAGACCAGTCTAATAAAAACTTCTACTAGAAAAAAACATAATATTACATCAACACACACATCTCGCAAAGTTATATTTTACAATATACACACCACTCGCACCCGTTTTATTGTACAAAAGGCGTAGCCCATTATTTATATTTTCAAAGACCACGACCTAACATACAACATAACCCTGACGTCGCTCCACAGGTCGTATCCATGTACATTCCTGCCCTCAAAAGTCCGTGGAGCACCGCCGTCAGCCTGCCTCAGCCACAACGCGTATCATCGTCGTGCTCAGTACATACAACACATAAACTGAGCTCCTTGCCCAGTAAGTGAAATAATGCATGAATGCAACGTGCGCTCGACCCCATCCCGTACACCTCACAACATACACGCTCAACCCTCATCATGAGTTATCGCATCACATGACTCCCCGTGACTCGAAACTATATACCCCCGGGTATCCCACTCAGATCGCTTTAGAATGAGATGGCTTCTCAGGTCTCTTTAGAGTCGCCCATTCCCGAGTTGATGTTCGCACTCGGTCGGCCCACTCAGGTCACTTTAGAGTGGAACGTACTGGAGTTTTCCCTTCTATACCTAACGTTCGGGCGGCCAACTCCAATCGCTTTAGAGTGGCACACACCCAAACATCATCCTATCTGTTGGTCCCTATTAAATCCAACAATACTAATCTAGGACGATTTACCACGCTAATAATGAAGATTTAAAGCTTGTGCGTGGGGTGGGTTAGTGTAGAAGATGTGTGCTTTCAAAAGTGTTCTTTCTATTCTCAACACACACGCAACTCACACATACTACACCAAAAACACACACCCTAATGAATTAGGGTTTGAGGGTATATATACCACATTAGTTGGTATATTATACCCCTAGTAACTAAGAACTTGAATATTACAAACTAGCCCAAAGTTAATTAAAACAAACCAACGAAGATAAATACATTGAAATTGAACACTATAAAATATTCCTAATAATCTCCCCCTTAGTGTTCAATCTTCAATTCAACGCGGGTTATCTTTGTTGGGTACATGGAGAATCTCTTGAGTCCTAACAATCTCCCCTTGCTCCCCCTGCAAAGGCTGTCTCCTCTTCTTGTGGAGGATTTGAATGCACTTTCAGCTAGAACTCTCTTGTCTTGACGCTATACGTTGTAGATCGGATGTATGCTGTGATCCATGCCCCGATATTTGTTTCTTGATGATGTCGCAGATCTTTGAAATCTTGTTTGCATCTTGTCCTAGTCTTTTTCCATATTTTGAAGTCGTCAAGTCTTCTCCAGTCTTCTTCTCGGAGCCAGATTCGTCTTTGTCGAAGGAAGTTGTCTGGTTCGGCCTCGAGGAAGCTTGTCTGGCACTGAGAAGAAGAAGATATGCGTGGGTGTCTTTTAACATGTGCCAAAACTCTTTTGGAATGTGACATTGTAGGTTCATGTAGAGTTCGGCTTCATCATGGTAAGCGCGGCGGAATATTGATGGTGAGCGTGGGATGTGTTATAAAATGTGCCAAGGCTCCTTCTGAATTGACGTTTGAGTGCAAGAGAGCCCGGCTTCATAGTGGTACGCGCGACAGAAGTTGGTGGGTGGTCCGACCTGTTTGTTTATATGTATCCCCTTCCCCCCCTCATGGCGATTCGTGTTAACGAGATCGGCATGCTTGTATAGGAGTCGAAGGAATAGACAAACGACAGGTCGGTGTGGGTAATAACCAGACGGAGCCACTAAGGCAATCCATCGACACGAGTTCAGAGTTAAACTCTGAGACGCGGCCTGTAAGCACAGGGCTTAGAACCGGAGCCACATAGGCGTTCCGTTAACATCGATCTAGGAGCGTAGCTCGCAGACGATGTCCTGATGCCGTTGTTGTTTTGATGTTGCAACAAGAGGACTTCCTTCCAATCATGGAATCACATCTAAGAGGATGTGTCTATGGAAGTTCTGATCTGGTCACGAAGTCCAGATAAGAAAAATTGTATGTGTCCTAAAAATTATAAAACATTTAGGTAGTGAGGACACCTAGACTCGATGTGTTCAAGGAAGTTCAGTGGTGTGGGGCTAACTACCACTTAATTCAATATCTCCCGCTTCCAAGTGAAGCGGTGATAGCATGCGTGGCTCCCCGTGATTTGATGAAACATCGGTCTTTAGGGAGATCGATGAGTGGGTAAGGCTCGGTTGTGCATGCGCCATTGGACCAAATGAGGCGACTTCTACCCGGGAGCTGATAGAAATCAACTCCTGCACCTATATGGGATGGTCCGAGTAATTTGTGAGCTCAGGGAATTTTGTATCTTCGGCTCTTTGGTCTTATCAAGAAATGCCAAATAGGGATGTGGCTTATGGACTTGAATTCTTCACTAACACTCGGCTATGTTCCGGGGTTAGGTTCAGTTTGGTCTGACTGAACCATGGGAACCTAGAATCCATGCGTCCGTCAATTTTGGTGAGTGCTGCTTCATCAGCAAGTCGGAGCAGGGCGGTTGAGATCGTTTTCGTGTTTGTGTATGGATGTCACGCCTTTTGTAATTCTCGAACTCTTGAGGGTCGAGTTTTCAAGTGAAGTCCATCATAAGAGGTGGAAGCGTCTGAGAGGGTTTTTCTTTCTTTTTCCTCTTTTTTTTTTTTGCTTTTCTTTTCCCTTTTTTTTTTGCTTTTCTTTTCCCCTTTTTTTTGTATACATATATATATATATATATATATTATCTTAATAGTAGTAGATAAGTAGTATCGTAATAGTAATAGATATAGGTATATGTATGTGGGTTACAGTAAGTTTCTCCATGCATGCACGTTTAAACATGTATGTTCTCTCCCAATTAAATAAGCGTGAGCGTATTTATCTATTTTCAGATCAGATGCAAACTAAGGAATTACTGTTGTTTAAAAATGCATTAGACTGTACGTTTTTCGCTATCTAACACTTAAAATAGGTATTTTAACGATTCAGCTTGTATGCATACGTGAATGTTTAAGCTTGATTTTTTTTTTTATAATATGTATGCATAATGAAAATGTACCTATGAGAGGGTATTAGACATTTCAGTACATATGCATGCTAAAATTTAACATTTAAAGTTCTTCTGAATCATGCATGTATATAATGTACCCTCGTGTGATTGCTCGCATCGCTATCCAGTCGTGTATGTGAAGCAACCGAAGGTACCATACACGCTGGGATGTTTGGCTGCTCTCATCGCATACCAGTCATGGGTGTGGAGCAGCTCTCTTGTACCTACCCATGCTGGGAGTCTGCAAAACTTATCGGGACTTTGGTACCCATTTCTGGATGGGTCCTCCCTTGTTAGCAGAAAACAAGTTAAGCACATTTGGTTCAGATATTGATCCTAAATTATCCTTTAAAGTCCAATTCAATTTGATTTGTGATTTAGGAATCCAGGTTTGGTGAACCTTAGAGGGAAATGACATATTAGTGCCAGTGAACGTGTGCCTAGGTCTAGAAGATCTAAAGATTTTCTCCCTAGCCAGTCGCAGAAGGTGTCTTTCAGACTTAATCTGAACTGGATATTGCATGTAAGAATATGAGCATAAAACATTATAAGCATCAGTAATAGGAGAACTGGTATTCCTACGACAGTAACGCACGTCATTCACATTATAATGATAAGTGTGCGGGATCTGAGAAGTTTGCTTGCTTAAGCTTGGAACTTCTTCTTTGCACGTTTTCCTTTCCCTTTTTATAGGAGTAGGAGTGGAAAATTCTTGATCATTTTCGACCTTAATTTTAGAATTAAAAGTTGACTTTCCTTTCTCCTTTCTAATCTTTATTTGTTCCTTAGCTATTTGTAGCGCTTTGCTTTTACTTAACGTTTCAGCTTCAGTCAAAATTGACTTAGAATGTTTAGTAAAAGCTTTCTCAGTTTTAGGAACAATGATGCTTGTTTTAGATTTTGTTTTATTTACCTGTTTCGAGGAAGATATATTACTTGAAAAATCATTGGAAACAGATAAAGATGGGGAAATTTTTAGAAGTAAAATCTCTTTTGAGAGTTTTTCATTTTCAGCGTGGAAACCTACTCTTTCAGATTCCAAGATTGCGTTCAATTCCGAAGTTTTACTAGCAACCTCTGGAATTTCCCAACAAGGAGTAGGTTTTTGATAATGTAAATTATTTTCCCCGTTAGGAATTAAGTTAGAAGGATAGTTTTGATCTGCTAGACCTATATTCGAAATAACATTCTCTAATCGTTTAATCTTAGAGTAAAGCATACGCTGTTCCTCTAAGACGGTCTCATATTTTGACGAGACTTCATTTCGCTCAGCTTCGCAAGAACGTAAATTTTTAGTCATCTCGCAGACCCTATTTTCACTATCTTCTAACTTAGTTTCTAAGCTAATTATATTTGACTTTGCGTTTGTCAAATCTTCATTAGCATAAGCTAGGCTTTCTTGTTGCTTAAGCAACACGGAGTAATTATTAGCAAGTCTTGCTTCTAATTCCTCAATTTTCCTAGCTTGAGCATCCATTTAAATTTGATTTTATATTTAATAAAAAAAATTGAAATTGGCTTTTGAAATTTCAGTGTTGAAAAGTTTGGTTTACTTGAGAAGTATCGTGAAGTATCGAAGAAAGTCGGTGTCGAATTTTTTTTTTTTGGCGCGTACCGAAAAATTTTGTGATGATTTCAAAAACTTCGAGAAAATGACCCAAACTTTTTCTATAATTTGCCAAAGATGTCCTAAGTTGATTGTTGGATGTGAATGATCGTTGACACGTTTTGTGGATTTGCTTTAAATTTTTTTTTTTCTTACGAAAACGTCGTCTACACCGAAAATTTTAAACCCGAAAATATTAATTTGAGTATATATTTTTATTTTTTTTACTTTCTACCCAATGATAAAATAAAATTCAGAAAATTATGAAAGAATTCCTTTTTTTTTTTTAAATCGGGTACTGTAGCGTTTCGGGCAACTGCTACAGTGAAAATTTGCAATTGGGTGTGCTACAGTGTTTTGGGGCGTGCTACAGTGATTTGCGTGCTACAGTGATTTGTAGTTTCGCCCGAAACCATATTTGCTACAGTGAAATTTGTAGTTTTTGACCTAAACCTTACATTGCTACAGTGAAATTTGTAGTTTCGTCCGAAACCAGATTTGCTACAGTGCAATTAATAGTTGCTACAGTGAAATTAAAATTTCGCTCGAAACCAAATTTGCTACAGTGATTTGATTATTTCGCTACAGTGAAATCTATTTGTTACGCCCGAAACTCAGTCTGAATATTTAAAAATTAATTTTTAATTTAATTTTTTTTTTCGTCCACTTTCGGGTGTTGACCAGTCAAGTTTCGGGTTGACCAGTCAAAATTCGGATTTGACCAGGCCAGTTTCGGGTGTGACCAGTCAAAATTCGATTAACCAGTCAACTTTCGGGTGTTGACTAGTCCAGTTTCGGGGTTGACCAGTCAAAATTGGATTAACCAGTCAACTTTCGGGTGTTGACCAGTCCAGTTTCGAGTTGACCATTCCAGTTTCGGGTTTGACCAGTCAAAATTCGCCCGAAACTGAATAAAAACGCCCGAAACTGAGTAAATTGGTACTGTAGCTGTTTCAGGTACTGAGCAATCGGGCAATTTGTTCATCTACCCGATTCTGGACTGAAAATGACGAAAAACAGACGCGATTTCTACCCAAAACTCACCCAAATCAACTGAAAAAAGTTGGGTAATCACTTAAAATCATTCGAAAACAACCTAATTACCTCTTGAGCTTGCAAAATCAGTAAAATCAGCTCTAAAACTCAAGAAATGGCAGAAATTCGAACCCAAAAAAAAAACCCAAAAATTTTGAAAATTGTTCAAATCCGAACGTGTTTTGCTCTGATACCACTTGTTGGTCCCTATTAAATCCAACAATACTAATCTAGGACGATTTACCACGCTAATAATGAAGATTTAAAGCTTGTGCGTGGGTGGGTTAGTGTAGAAGATGTGTGCTTTCAAAAGTGTTCTTTCTAACTCAACACACACGCAACTCACACATACTACACCAAAAACACACACCCTAATGAATTAGGGTTTGAGGGTATATATACCACATTAGTTGGTATATTATACCCCTAGTAACTAAGAACTAGAATATTACAAACTAGCCCAAAGTTAATTAAAACAAACCAACGAAGATAAACACATTGAAATTGAACACTATAAAATATTCCTAACACTATCGCTCGGTCAGCCCACTCAGGTCTCTTTAGAGTGGTATGTACTAGAGCACGGGCAGCCTACTCAGGTCTCTTTAGAGCGGCATACACCCACCCTCTACCCGACTCAAGGAACAACACCACTCGTCGACTCCACAAACATTCCCGTTCCGCACGGTACTCCATTCCCTCGCATTGACATGAAATGCAAGTGCAGTGCATATAACATATGACGTGCAACAAGGGTACATATGACATGCAACAAACATAATACACGTAAACCACTTAATCCATGAATTCCCATAATCAGTCAAACATATTTAAACGTGTGAAACACTTAATCCATAAAATTCATATAATCACGTAATCACATAAGCATATAAGTAGCACATAATAGTTCACATATCGTTTACGTGTCGTAGGTGGGTTTCACCTACACACCATGTCACATAAAATTCACATAACGTTTACGTGCCGTAGGTGAGTTTCGCCTACCTGTCCTCCTAATACATCCGGTCGTAGTTTCCGATGAAATGCCTAAACCTCGGACCTCTGAACATATAAATATTATTACTATCTATATTAATTTTGAACTGTACTACTATAAAATAATTATATTCTAATACTAGTCTAAAAGTCAATGGTCAACTTGTTAAACTAATTCGTCCGATTACACCATGCTTGAGAGTGAGTTTCGCTAGATACCTTTCAGCTCCCAAATCACCCGATTGTCATGTCCAAAACTAGTTTCGCCGAGTCTCTAATCGATCGATTTCTTAGTCCCTATATCGCCCAAAACCAACCCCATGCAATTACACACTTTCGATCGAAGGTTCATCAAATCGCTCGATTGCTCACATTAATCTCTAGCTTCGCTCGAAAGTGCCATTATTTTAATATATAAAATCGATCGATCCTTGTAAAAATCTACGCGAACATGATGTCGTTCAATACCTAAATTCGCAATCCCAGAATCGGCCGATTTGTCCTCTTAAATACTTAGTTTCACCAAATGTAAAATTAAGTTATTTTCTAGAAAACCATAGTTTCGGCCGATGCTTACACCACGTCTGATTTCTCTAAATCCAGAAATTCATACACTAAGAACATCAAACCCTCAAATTTTCATAATTATTATTATTAGATTTCAAGCAGCAAAACCTTCGAAGTTCCTTATTATATCCATTCCCTAATCTCGGAAATCTTAAAACCCTTATGAGAACAATCACGAATAAAGGCCTGAGAACCTAAGACCTTACTTATATATAGCATTTTAAGAACTTCCCCTAATTAACATCTAATCCTTCGAGCTAAGGAAACATAAAGAAAATACATATATTACGTATTAAGTATACTAAAGTTATAATAACAAGGGTCTTTACCTTCTTCACTTCAATTCTTTGAATTGTTTAAGGTCTTTATGTTTGTTGGAATTCTTTTCACCTTCTCTTAGTTCCTATCTTCGTTCTCCTCTGCTTTCTCTCTTGTTCGAGTACTTTAACACTAACAAGTTATGATATATGAGCTTTAAACTTACTTGGCGTGTCTTATTTATTTACTAAATGACGCTACGTTTTCTACTTTATTCATTCTTATCTAAACCTCTAAGTAATACCCTTATAATATTAATTTAATCACTTCCCTCCTAGTTAGGTAATCGAGTTATATGATAATTCTAAAAGCTAGTTCCCAAATAGCAAATATTATTATGTGTGAATTATTACATACCTCTTTCCAACGATATATTATTTGGACTTAATAATGCTTCCACAAGTTCTAACTTTACATTTACTCTCTTATACTTTTCTTGCTTTTTGTTCACTAGTAGAAAATATAGAATACGCCACGGCACTATGGGCGACGGGTACCGAAAACGCGTCGCCCAAAATGGACGCGGTGGCATTATGGTTATTATGATGAGTTGTTGATATCCAATATGATGAGTTGTTGATATCTATATGGAAGCATTCAATAATTGTTATAATTAAACAACTAAGTGACGTTTTACCTTGGCCTCAAGTAATGTAATAATCTAATCATTATAACTTTGGGCCTTGTTTATTACTTATGTATTAAATACAATCGATTTATTGGACCTTATTCAAATATAAAATATTACCCAATATTATTAGTGGCTTAATTCTTTGTTTAAATTCCGAAATACTCACGAGACTATTTTATTATTTAGTTTCATCCGAATTTTCGTTTAAAAACATTTATTAGAAATTTTATTCCTAATATTATGAAAAGATGTCGATCAAGGCCAAAATTGCAAATTTGCTTCTTTTTGTTTTTTTATCAGGGATGGTTTTTTACTGACTCACTTTCTACTATCTAATGATATTTACATATCGACCAAGAAGTCCTTTGTTTTATGTTTTTTCGTGTAGATATAAACAATCTTTCCCGTTTGTTTGTATTCACTGTCAACTCCTATCTCCTTCTTTGTGATTTGCTGGTATTTTGTGGTGGATTAAATTTGATTTGTGTTCTTTTATTATTTACTATCAAGCAATCGGGCGATTTTGTCAATCGGGCCACTGTAGCAAATCGGACGATTTTGTCAATCGGGCGACTGAAACGAAATCAAGCGAGTTTGTCTAATGTAATTGGAAATCGGGCGATTTTGTCAAAAAGGAACTGAAATTCGCCGAGAAAAATTTTTGAATGAAGATGTTCGGGCGATTTCAGAGTCGGGCGATCCACAAGTTCGCCGAGAAAAATCCTGTGAAAATTGAACAATCGGGCGACTATTGAAAAGCCGAAAAACAAAATCAGGCGAGATCAAATCGGGCGAAACTAAGTGTTTGATACAGTGCACAATCGCCCGATTGGATGCTTCTATCCGAACAATTTCTGGGCAGAATGACGAACTTCAGACTCGATTTCTACCTAAAACTCACTCAAATCAACTGAAAATATGTTGGGTAATCACTCCAAATTAGGCATGTAAACGAGCCTAGCTCGAGCCGAGCTCGACTCATTTACTGGGCTCGAGCTGCTCGAGCCCTTACAGCTGAGCACGAGCTCGAGCTCATTTACACCCAGATGAGCTCGAACCCGAGCTCGAGCTTTTAGTAAAAAAATATTAATAAATTAATAAAAATAATATAAATTAATATCAAAATATAAAAAAAATTAAAAAAAAAATTAAAACAAGTCGAGCTTTTAATAAAAAAATTAGAAAATTAGAAAAAAATATAAATTAATATTAAAACATAAACTAATATAAAAATATAAAAAAAATTAAAAAGAAAAGCTCGCGAGCCTGTTCGCGAGCTTTCGAGCCACTATATCTGGACTCAAGCTCGAGCGCGACGTAAACGGGCTCAAGCTCGAGCCGAGCTTTCGAGCCGGCTCGTCGAGCTCATGAGCCGGTTCTGCTCATCTTCCACCCCTATTCCAAATCACTCGAAATCGACCTATTTATCTCTAGAGTTTGCAAAATCGGTAAAATCAACTCAAAAACTAATGAACAAGCTGAAATTCGAACTCAACAAAATACCCAAAAATTTCAGAAATCTCACTCAAATGCGAGTGTGTTTGCTCTAATACTACTTGTTGGTCCCTATTTAGATCCAACAATACTGACCTAGGACGATTTACCACGCGAATGATGTGGATTGAAGGCTTAGGCGTGGGGTGTGATAGTGTAGACGACGAATGCTTTCAAAATGTTTTTCTTACTATTCAACACACACACTCACACATACAACACCCAAAACACACCCCCTAATGAATTAGGATTTGGGGGTATATATACCACATGAGTTGGTATATTATACCCCTAATAACTAAGAACTAGAATATTACAAACTAGCCCAAAGTTAATTAAACACAAACCAACTAAGATAAACACAATGAAATTGAACACTATAAAATATTCCTAACATGTTCCATGGACACTGACTCACGGCTCGTACGGTCGAAATGGCTTATTACTCAAGGAGTGTCAATGACCGACGACAACACTATAGTAGTCTGCGTGAACCTTAGACCGAAAGGGGCTTTGACGGAGTTGACTTCGATGTCTCGACTGTCACTGGTTTCCCTCGACCAGATTTGTTGTTGCATGGGTGAGCGGGCCAGATGCGTTCTTGATGACGATTTGTGATTGCCGGGCTCAAACCGCCAAGTACGGATTCACATTCTCGTAAGTAATCGAGACAAGTGTCCTATGTGGACGGCAACGGGAAATTACGAAATCATTGGCCAAGGTATTGAACTAACTCATGTTAGACATGGATGGTAGTTTTGTAATGCCTCGTCTCCGTTTTATCAAAGTTAGTAATCTATTTATAGTATGTTTCCTTGATTGAATTTTGAATTCGAAAGAGAGAGATTAATATGGCAAAAATCTCTCATAATTCATGGACTTAGAAATCAAAATCCAAGCCTATAGATAGGAAAAATTCTGTGTTTCATGATAAAAAAAGTAAGACAGATTTTCGAAATCACACAAGGCACAAACACACACACCGAAACGCACACACCTTCTCCTTAGCGACGTATCAATTCTCTGTAGCCATCTTTAGAGAATTGGTTCTGTAGTGCACTGCGAGGTCGGCATGATAATCTAGTGCCATCCACCACCATCGCCGTAGTTGAAGAAAAGGTTGAGCAGTTACCACTCGCTTCAACTGGTAAATCTCTATGGGTTTGACCCGTCTTATTTTGTGTCAATGTGTTACTATTCTGATCCGAGCTACGAGTTCAATCGGGAAACTCAAAAAATTTTAGTTCCGCACCGTATCCGGGGACGTGGTGTCTCCGGTACACACCGGGTAACCCAACAGTGATATCAAAGGGGACGATCGTAATCGGAACTATAGCGTGCTTAAATTGAAGCGAGTAGGACGCCGAAGCAGTTCGACCGTTTTTGGGCTGCCCGATGCGACGTTTGCCAACCCACGACCACCAACTCGAAAACCACGGACCAGACAGAGACTCGCGCGGCGGCGGGAACCGGGCTGCGCGCGCTGCAGCCGCGGGATCGGGCTGTTTCGAGCAGACCCGATCCGCCTCGAACTCCGGGACTGATACCAGCAATGGAGGCTTCGGCACTGGCCTGGGGCAGCGCCACTGCAAGATGCGGCGGCACGGCAGAGACCTTTGGCTGCGGAATACGATGGCACGCACGGTGCGTGCTGCGCAAGATAGCTGCTGTGACTCCGGCTCGACCGGAACACTGCGGCGGTGATCCCTCCTGGCGAGGCTACGACTCTGGCACGGAGGGGCTGAGGCAACAAAGGAGTTGCGGCAGTTTTCTGCCGCGAGCTGAACACGCGCGCGTTGCGCGAGGCGTGTCATCGCTGGCGGCTGCGATTTCGGCTCCGGTCGGGACTCCGCGACGACGGCCTTCTCCATCGTGGCTCTCCGGCGTGTTTTGATGGATGAGCGATTTGAGTTGCGGCAGCTGCGTTAGGGTTTCGCGCTCAAAGCCTTAACGGGCATTTTAATTGGCTTGGCCCGTTTGAGGCACAATTTTCGTTTCTTTTTAAAATCATGTAATTGTCAACGTGCTCATTATGAATGTGTTTTGAGGCGCACTTGCGTGTTTAGGAATTTAGTTTCCGGGTCATTTGTTAAGGGTTACGTCCCCCCGGGGTGTATTTGTTTTATTAGATTAGACTTAAATAGGAACATGATGACCCATTTGAAGGATGACGACCCCCCCGGTGGTGACGAGGTGGTGGACGTCGGTGGTTTTGAGGCCGTTCGAGTGAGGAAGGACGTTTGACGACTTCAAGACCCGTGCGACGACCAGAAGTCTTTTGAAAACGAATGTAATAGGGATAGACTAGATATAACCCGCTTGTGTTGTCTTCTAGTTTATTTTCCTAGGGTTAATTTACTACCTACGTCCGTGTTGGTTTTTGATAAACGTATTATAGCACGTTTATCGTAGTATTTGATTGGCTCGTAATAGAGTTTTCGTAGTCATCTTATGCACTTATTGACCCTATTTATACTTATTTTGGTATTATAAGGCCATCGGACGAGTTTCGGGCGAAGAGGAGCGAAAACGAGGCAAAATGGAGCAAGTCTGAAGAAAACTGGCAAGTATCACGGCTATGATACTCCTTGCACCATGCCGTGACACCAGGCAGAGGCGAAACATAACACACCGATGATGGTCACGGCCGTGACACTCAACGTACCAGGCCGTGACCAAGGGCAGCGGACGCGCTTAGAAGACATCAGGGCCGTGACGAGCTATGCACTAGGCCGTGACGTTGGGCAAAGAGTTGGACCTTAGATGGTCACGGACATGACGTCCTATGCACTTGGCCGTGACCCATGGCAGTATGCGAAGCAACTCGAGTCGGTGATGGTCACGGCCGTGACGGCCCATGTCCCAGGCCGTGATCGTTACGAAAATCAGTATGAAAGCCCAAATTCGACTCAGAAAAGGGGATACCTACCAGATATCAACCATAATCCCTGAAGAGACGAAAAAGAGCCTAAAAGAACACAGAATTGCATCCCGGAGCGCGAGAGACGGATCAACGACGCATTCACGCCCCGATTGAACGAAGAACGAAAATCCATCCACGCTACCATCCCTAATTCGCCAGTATTCAAGATCATGAGTCTTCCTTCTCTGTTCTCTATTTCTTTCGTTGTTTTCCTGTCTATTATGAGTAGCTAAATTCCCCATGTGTTTGGGATTAGATGAACGCTAGGTAATTTTGTATTTAAGACGTATGTTATCGTGACTCGTGCTTATGACTATTTATCTATCTACAAAATTGTTTTCTCGCTTTAATATGTCTATGTGTTAAAGTGATCGTGTGGAAAATCGTTAAGGGCGACAGCTAAACAACTATTAGGCCGTTCGTAGAAGATAGGATTCGAGTATAGGGCAAAAGCGAATACTCGATCCTCGCCGTTTGTAATTACTGAATTTTAGATCCCCGCGAGTGTTTAGGGCGACAGCAAACTCGTTAGCGGGTAGGAAACTACTACGATCTAGTCAGAATCACGTAGGAACGATAATTTACTGTCTTAGGCGATAATACCTAGCGAGATTCGAATCCCGAGCACATCTTTATTATATGAAAGCTCTCTTACCAGTTTTAGGCGTGTTCTTTTAATCTTTAGTGGATTTAGGAGTAATCTATTAGGATGTTCGTAAAACCATCTGCTTATTTTATTTAGCCTAAATATCGAGTCGATAGGTCACTACTAATAATTAATTTATTCCTTGTGTTTGATACTCGTTTACTCACTTTACTGAACTACAAATAATAGGTCCACTGCGTCTGGCACGTTGGTGGTAGTAATTAGGTATACGTTTTATATTATCACTTGTCGCACTTGCAAATTATATTAGCACCACGTGTCGATCAAGTTTTTGGCGCCGTTGTCGGAGAATAGATTGATATTAGGAACACCGTAGTTCGGTACTTTAGCCACTTTATTGACGTTTTTCTTAGTTTTCGTTTTGTCGATACTATTTGCGTTATTTGTGTTATTTGCGTTATTAGTTTTTCCTACATCATTATTAGTATCGTTATCTCTTCGACGTAGTTATTTATTTCTTCGCTAATTTTCAATTCCGCTTCCTGAAGGTACGATTCAGCGGTGAATGACCCGAAGCCATCCATCGGGTCCCATCGTTGACGCAGACCCATATTTCAAGCGGAAGTTATGAAGGAAACTCAAATACGACACCGAAGGAACTTCCACTAGCTCTCAGGACCATCTAGTTAGCTATTCAGAGGACAGTTCGCAGGAGTAGACCCAACATTCTCGTGTAGAGGCAGCCGTAGATTGTCCCTACACAAAGTAGAAATGGCGGACCAAGAGTACCCGTCCACGAGGAGGAGCCATCACTTCAAGATCTCCTCAAGAATGCCGCGCTAGGCGGTACCGAGTCGGCGATTGTCATCCCGCCGATCGAGAACAACAATTTCGAGCTGAAGCAAAAGAAGAAATTCTTTTATGATTTGAGGTACTACTTTTGGGAAGACTCATATCTTTTCAGGCGATGTGCAGACCAGGTGATACAACGATGCGTGGCTGCTCCAGAGACGACGCAGATCCTTAGGCACTGCCACAACGGACCAATCGGAGGGCACTACGCAGCCAACAGAACAGCTCAGAAGGTGTTGGAAAGCAGATTCTACTGGCTCACGATCTTCAAGGACGCCCAAAGGTACGTTGACACTTGTGATCAGTGTCAGCGCACAGGTAATCTCTCTAAACGCGACGAAATGCCCCAAAACTTCATCTTAGTTTGTGAGATCTTTGATGTGTGGGGTATAGATTTCATGGGTCCATTTCCTAGCTCGTATAATAATAAGTACATCCTAGTTGCTATCGATTATGTGTCTAAGTGGACCGAGGCGCAAGCCTTACCCACGAACGACGCCAGGGTAGTCGTTAAATTTCTTCGAGCATTCTTTTCACGTTTGGGGCGCCTAGGTGCATTGTTAGTGATAGGGGTACACATTTCTGTAACACCCAATTTGCACGCACGTTAGAACGTTACGGTGTTAGACACAGCCTATCCACCCCATACCACATCCAAGCTAGCGGTCAAGTCGAAGTAGTGAATCGTGAGCTAAAACGCATTTTAGAAAAGATCATAGAAGGGAACCGTAGGGAGTGGGCGAATAAGTTGAATGATGCACTTTGGGCTTATAGAACTGCATATAACACACCCATAGGCACTACACCATATAGATTAGTCTATGGGAAGGCGTGCCACCTCCCCGTAGAAATAGAGCATAAGGCCTATTGGGCGATTAAGTCACTGAATTTTGATTTGGGGGACGCCGGCGGAAAGCGGCAAGTCCAAATTAACGAGTTAGACGAGTGTCGTCAATCAGCTTACGATAACGCTCGCATGTATAAGGAACGTTCAAAAGCTTACCATGATAAGAAAATTAGGCAAAGACGAGAGTTTCAGGAAGGGGACCAAGTCCTCCTCTTTAACTCTCGGCTTAGGCTGTTTCCCGGCAAACTTAGATCACGTTGGTCAGGACCGTTCACCGTTACTCATGTTTTTCCTTATGGTACTATTGAGATTTCAGGTATGGAGCAAGGTACTTTCAAGGTGAACGACCATAGGTTGAAACACTATCACGTAGGCGAGGAAGATGTCAGCGAAAAAGAAGTGATGTACCTAGACTTCCAGACTTGAGCGAACGGAAAGACGTCCGGCTGACGACGGTAAAAAGTAAGCGCTTCTTGGGAGGCAACCAGGTATTTTCATTTATGTCTTAGGCATTAGCTTAGTAAACACCCAAAAAAAATCGGTCACGGCCAACGGCTTAAGCCGTCACGGCCCTGACAGGCAAATATACGCACACTGCCACACGTGACGGCCCAAGGCTTAAGCCTTCACGGCCGTGACGGTCTAGGGGGCATGCTCTGCCTCATGTCACGGCCATGTGCTTGAGCGTCACGGCCGTGACCCGTACGGGATTTTAAAAAAAAAGAAGAATATATATATATATATATATATATATATAAAGATATATATATATATATAAAGAGGTCGCCCGCGTCACGGCCATTGACACGTCACGACCGTGACCGAGGGCAGAGGCGTACGCTGCCTCATGTCACGGCCAAGACCTCTACAGGTCAGGCCGTGACCTACACGATTTTAAGTAGAAAAAATCTTTTTTTCCTTCCTTCTTTCTCTCTTTCCCCTCTCTCTCTCGATTTCTTTCTTCCTCTCGCACCCACCTTCGACCACCATCTCCGACGACCACCGCCGTCCTCCGCCCTACATCTCAAATTCTGGCAACCAACAACCAACCAACGTACCCCCCATTTAATTCGATTAAGATCAAACTGTATGATTTTTTCCCTATTTGCTTCGAATTTGGAAATTTCGTTCATAATTGCTAATTTTGGGTATGAGGATGCTATCTGCTATTCTTCGTTCACTATGTGCCATATTTTCTAGAGATTCGCTTGATTACGCGAATTTGAGTTTGAAATTCGAAGTTCGACGAAGAACCCTAATTTTCGAATTTGGGGGTTTTCAAAATTGATTCCAATTTCGTGTTCATCATGCTTTTCATTGCTTGATACATGCTAGTAACACCTTGGGTATGATTAATTTGTTGATTTCGTCCTTTGGTTTTGACTTTTATGTGACGAACCCTAATTTCGAATACTAGGGATTCTCGTGAATTTATGGAGAAAATCTTTGCTCCCGAGGGTCAAATTAGCCTCGAATTATCATATGAAGTCCATGGATATGTTGGGTTGGTCGCTTATCTAGCTTTAATTTGCATATTCTAGCTTGCACGCACGTGTTTGATCGAATGCCACTTTGAGCTTTTCATTTGTTATTGAATATGCAAGTATCTACTTTGTCGCTATTATTGGTCGAGTCGAGCTGTCTTCATACTATTATTTCTTTGAGCTAACATCTCTTTTCTAGGTACTATGGGTCGAAGCCGCTCCACCGCCCAGCGTGACCCCGCCTCACGCTCTCCCGTTCGTCAAAGGCGACGCGGACCCCCGCCGACACTGCTAGAAGCCATGGGTCAGTTCACAGAGGAGACTCAGACGGCCCGGTACAATAAGCTGAAGGCCATGGAGTTCATCTGTAGAATACTATTTGTAATTGTGCTTGATTTCATTTGTTGTCCTTGTAATTGGGGGCGTTTTGTATAGTAGTCCTTAGAATAGGACTAGTTTGATATTTATACCAAGTCTGTTTGGTATAAATACTTGTAAATCAGTTGAGCTGAATAGAGAAAGTTTTGAGAATTGATCCGAAAGGCTTGCAATTCGGTTTCTAGAGAGATAAACAACTGTAACTTTCTCACTCTACTCGAATTCTCTCTATTGTTCTTCATTTGAGTTTTTCGATCGAATTCAATTGCATATCTAAACGATCGAATTACTATGAATTCTAGCCTAGGATCGTAGAGTTGTTAATCGTAGGACCTAACATCATCCCCATGGACCAGATCGACCACGAAACGCTGGTGAAACACCACATCGACCAGCAAGTCACGCAGTACCTCTCTCTCAGCGGATGGGCCACTTTCTTTAACATCGGTGAACCGGCGTACAAGGAGCTCACTGTGGAGTTCCTTTCCACATTCTCCCACGAGGAATACGGCGTCAGGAAAGTCAACTTCCGGGCATTCAACGAAGAGCACATAGTGACGGTCGACAACCTCTGCCATGCACTTGGAGTACGAATCCCATTTTGGGGACGACGGACCATTCCCGGACCTGCACCATACGGAATATCTTCAGAAACCGGGAGGTCGACAGGCTTGCTGGGCTGACATCACGCGACCAGATGAGCCAGAATACAGCGTTAAGACTTCGAATGCGTCTTCGCTCAGGAGCCCAGGACTGCGCTACATCCATCGCCTCCTGACGACCTCGCTCACACCGAGGGGCGAATCGCACGGAGCAATCACGCTCCGTGACTTATTCTACCTAGTTAAGATATAGCGAGGTGAACGGGTCCATTTGGGAATGGCGCTGGCTCACGCCTTCGGGGCTCAGGCGGAAGCAAGGAGCCATGGCAAGATCGTCGTGAGAGCTCTCATCACCAAACTCATCCGAGGACTACGCCTGTGGCCACAGAACGTACCCGAAATGGAGGTAGTCGGCGGGTGCAACCCCCTGAACGAGGAAATGCTGATAAAGATGAAGATGCTCGTGAAAGCCCCCACCTAGACTCGAGCGAACAAGGTGTACATCTGGCACGAGATGTATCGTGGCCAGACGGACCACGTAGCCGTCCCCGCCGACCAGCTCTACATCGAGGGCAGCCCTCATATTCCTCCGGCTACCATCAGAGCGAGTCATCCGGCGTCGCCCCCTACGCGTTGACAGCAGACCTCGAAGCACTGCTCCAGGACATAATGCACATGAACGCCGACGCGCTGCAACGCGCCGAAGAAAGTCGGCGCTATAACGAAGAGACTCGGCACCGACAGGAAGAATATGAGCACCGGAACGAGAAAGCCCACCGTCGGTACCAAGAAGAACTCGAGCGCTATAACCAGGCACTACAAGCCATGGACACGGCGCTCAAGTTTTCACAACAGTCGATGTCCTTCCTTCGCCCGAGGCCACCCTCGCCGCCGCCGCCTTAGTGACTCTCCCCTTCTTTTCTACAGCCATTTCGTTAGCTTGAGTGGTCGTGTGTTTATGCTTATTTTGTTTCTAACTTTGATGCTTATGACTATGTTTATAGTTAATCTATGACGATTCTACTTTCTACGTCTAATTTTCTCTTTAGCTAGGCCAGGATACGCATAACGAGTTACGACATGACCTTCACGCATTCGGTCACGACTACTTCACGACCACGTCACTTAATCGTCAGGGGAGTCCCATTTTTAACTTTTTCCCTTCCTTTTATCCTTTTTACGTTGAGGACAACATCAGACTTAAGTGTGGGGAGGGGGATTTAGGTTGAGAATGCACGTAAAAAAATTTTTATGACGTGTCCATGAGCTATAAATTTCGTTAGAAAGGCATGAATTGTTGAACTCAGGCATGATTTTTTGCGCTTATCTAGAGTTGAATTGCATGACATGAAATTTTGTGGGCAGCTAGGATACGCATGATTGATTGTCGTGTCTGCTTGAATAGATATAGCGCTGCTTTTAGAGATTCGTACACATAACCCTGTTCCGTTGTGAGAGTTTGAGCCTGACGAGCTTATGCTCATTTTTTTTGTTGTTCGATGTGCCTAGTCTAATCTCTCTAGAACTTGCTTGCCTGATACGTGTTGACACTGTTTCTTGTGCCGTAGGATGAAAATGATGAGGGCATTAGGAATTAAGTCCATGACCAAATTTCCCTACCATGACTAATACACTTAGTTAGACACTTTGAGCCTGAGCCTATTCGTTTGTTTACCTCGTAAATTATAAAAGCCACTGACCCAAATAAGCCTCCAGAGATTATCTAAACCTGAGTTGATTAGAATAGAGCAGAAGTCGAACTTGAGGGTTACTGTTTCAATGTCTGATTTAATGTTCTTCTCTGCTATTCGTGAAATGACTCGATCCTACTTAACCGTTTTCTGAAATGACCCGATCCCTTTCATAAGCCTGTCCAATACCCTTTGGCAAGATATAGGTTTTGGTAATAAGTATCCCTAGGTACACGGCATTCGCTGTGATGATGTATTCTTTGCGACAAAAGCCAAACCTTGATGTTTTTAGGGAATAAGGGCAGTGCACAAAAGTAGAGCTAATTAAGGTGAAAGGGCAGAAAATGAAATGGGACTGAGTTGAGAGGGTCGGGCAGAAAAGTCTATGATTTCAGAGCGAGAATGTTGAGTCTTATGTTGGAGCATGTGACTTGCAATTTGATCATGCTATGTTCTTTGAATTTTCGCTTATGCGTCCTAGCTTTAAAATTACGTGTGCAGTATCTATGCTTGTCAAGTCAGTATTATTTGACTAGTTTGACCCGAAAAGACCCTCATATTTATACTTGCCACTCTAAGTAGTAGATATGCGATTAGCTTGCAAGCCTATGGTAGGGGTTGGACTAGTGCACGAACTGAGCGACTCACTATATGCTAGCCTATACACTTGAGTGAATTGAGTGAATCCCTGTGAGGTATGGGTCTCGATTAGCAGTGTTAAGGAAGTTCAGATCGATAGGTGCCGATCATTAGTGCATTAAGCACGATTGTTTGCTTGATTCCATTTTGTGCTTTCTAGCTACGATGATAAGTTGCGAACAATTGTGTCGTTGTCTTTTTTATGCCTTCTCTGACTTCTAATTTACTTGAGGACAAGCAAATGTTTAAGTGTGGGGAGGTTTGATAAACGTATTATAGTACGTTTATCGTAGTATTTAATTGGCTCGTAATAGAGTTTTCGTAGTCATCTTATGCACTTATTGACCCTATTTATACTTATTTTGGTATTATAAGGCCTTCGGACGAGTTTAGGGCGAAGAGGAGCGAAATCGAGGCAAAACGGAGCAAGTCTGAATAAAACTGGCAAGTGTCACGGCCATGATACTCCTTGCACCATGCCGTGACACCAGGCAGAGGCGAAACATAACACACTGATGATGGTCACGGCCGTGACACTCAACGCACCAGGCCGTGACCAAGGGCAGCGGACGCGCTTAGAAGACGTCAGGGCCGTGACGAGCTATGCACTAGGCCGTGACGTTGGGCAGAGAGTTGGACCTTAGATGGTCACGGCCATGACGTCCTATGCACTTGGTCGTGACCCATGGCAGTATGCGAAGCAACTCGAGTCGGTGATGGTCACGGCCGTGACGGCTCATGTCCCAGGCCGTGATCGTTACGAAAATCAGTATAAAAGCCCAATTCGACTCAGAGAAGGGGATACCTACCAGATATCAACCATAATCCCTGAAGAGACGAAAAAGAGCCTAAAAGAACACAGAATTGCATCCCAGTGCGCGAGAGACGGATCAACGACGCAATCACGCCCCTATTGAACGAAGAACGAAGATCCATCCACGCTACCATCCCTAATTCGCCAGTATTCAAGATCATGAGTCTTCCTTCTCTGTTCTCTATTTCTTTCGTTGTTTTCCCGTCTATTATGAGTAGCTAAATTCCCTATGTATTTGGGATTAGATGAACGCTAGGTTACTTTGTATTTAAGACGTATGTTATCGTGACTCGTGCTTATGACCATTTATCTATCTATGAAATTGTTTCGTCGCTTTAATGTGTCTATATGTTAAAGTGATCGTGTGGAAAATCGTTTAGGGCAACAGCTAAACAACGATTAGGTCGTTCGTAGAAGATAGGATTCGAGTATAGGGCGAAAGCGAATACTCGATCCACGCTGTTAGTAATTACTGAATTTTAGATCCTCGCGAGCGTTTAGGGCGACAGCAAACTCGTTAGCGGGTAGGAAATTATTGCGATATAGTCAGAATCACGTAGGAACGATAATTTACTGTCTTAGGCGATAATACCTAGCGGGATTCGAATCCCGAGCACATCTTTATTATCTGAAAGCACTCTTACCAGTTTTAGGCGTGTTCGTTGTATCTCTAGTGGATTTAGGAGTAATCTGTTAGGATAGTTCGTAAAACCATCTGCCTATTTTATTTAGGCTAAATATTGAGTCGATAGGTCACTACTAGTACTTAATTTATTCCTTGTGTTCGTTACTCGTTTACTCACTTTACTGCACTACAACCGATAGGTCCACTGCCTCTCGCACGTTGGTGGTAGTAATTAGGTATTCGTTTTATATTATCACTTGTCGCACTTGCAAATTATATTAGCACACCACGTGTCGATCAGTTTTTGAAATGATATGCATGTTTTATGGGCTCTTATGTTTCTCTTGTTTGATAAATACTAATTGGGTAAAGGAATTGGATTCCTGTCTCTGTCATGCTCGAGATGTCTAGCATTGGGGAGTTTTGCGATTTGTTCTGAGCATTGTTTTAAAAGCGTGAGATAGCGCGCTACCGCGTATTTCGGGACAAAACGCGTCAACGCGTACTAGAAATCTCGTTTTCCCTAAACGCTTACGCTATTTTACGCATTTTTACGCTTTATTACACCTTTTTTACGCTTTTGGCGCTATTTTTGAAAACACTCGCGCTATTTGGGTATTGATCAAAATCAACTGTGTAATTCGTAAATTTATTCATAATAATGTGGTCCATGTTAAGACTATTTTGGAATAGTTATACATCGATGAATTGTGTATATGGTTAAGTACAATTGAAAATATTAACTAATTTATATCCACAAGTCTTTCCATTATCCACAGAAAATTATAGTGCAAAAAAATATTGGTTATTTTATCTTTTAAAGTAATTTCACATAAATTTATATTAATATCCGATAAAAAAGATTTAATAATTTGAAAACATAAATTTATAGTTAAATATTGATTATTTAGTCTCATAACTGCAATAATGACCCAAAAAAGACCAACATAGCATATTTATATTTATTATATATTATATATAATTTATTACATTATATATAGACTATTCGAAATACTCACGCAATGCGCTACGCTATTTACGCACGCGCTACCGGCACTAAAACGCGACACGCTTCGCTATACGCTTTTTAAAACATTGGTTCCGAGTAAGTTGGCATCTTATATCCCACTCCAGTGTTAGCGTCTCGGGTGCGTCTTGGACGCCGCTCATCATACCAGTCCGCCCCCCACGAAGCATATGGCAGCAAGGGGCGTACATTCTATGCGACTTGAGCATAAGTTGATAAGTCACACTTAGGCAGTTATACCCAATAAGCAGGGTTAGCCGTGAGGGTCAATGACCAAGACAAAGATAGTTGAAACTCTTATTAAATAAGTTCGCGTTTGGCGTGACTTCGATAAAATTAGATGAGCCAACTATTGCGTTAAAGGCTGAGACGAGTCTAGTCGATTCGGGGACATCAACTCCACTATGAAACTTTCAACGATGTTTCTAAAACTCTTCTCGAGAGGATAAAGATAAACCTAATTAGATCTTTATTTTCTGCAGCTTTACGTTTCTTTCTATTTACTGCAATGACGAACATTATTACTATGCTTCTTGACAGAAACTGTTTGGTAGAACCAAACTACGTGGACTGGCTCCGTAACCTGAGGATAGTCCTAGGTATGGACTCTCTAACTTATGTCCCCGATTCCCCCGTACCGCAAGTCCCAGAGGCTGATGCGAGTGACGAGGACCGGGCTGCGTATGCCAAGTGGCAGATAGACAACCCAAAGGTCAAGGGCTATATACTTCTTTCCATGAACAATGAGTTGCAGCGCACTCACTCGGAAATGGAAGTGGGCGCCATTTTGCTTCATTTGAATGAGGTTTTTTGCGAACATTTCAGGAGTGCTCGCTATTCCCTGACGGAACTACCATTTCATTGCAAATGACTGAGGGTAGTGACGTCGGAGAGCATGTGCTCAAGATGATTGATTGGATCAAAAGATTCGAGGCGCTGGACTTTATCATGGATAATGAGCTCCAGAACGATCTCATACTTTAGTCGCTCCAACCTTCCTTTCAATTCGTTCATTGTGAACTTTAATATGAACAAGGCCGAGATGCGACTGGGTTGATGTACCAGTTGTAGGCGGCGCAGACTCAGATGAAGAAGGTGAAAGAAAAGGAAGTTGTTCTTGTCGTGAATTCTAAGACTCGATGGTCGAATATAAAGAAGAAGTCGGACAAGCCTACTAAGCCCAGAGGACGGATTTCGAAAGGCAAGGCCAAGAAGAACGTGTTTAAAGGGGCCAAGCTGACGGACAAATGCCTTCACTGCAATGAGCTTGGCCATTAGAAGCGCGATTGTCCTAAGCTAGCCGCCTCGGGTAAAGAATTTTATGTTTCAAAAACTAATTGTTCTATGACGGTATTATTCCGCTTCGTGGATCTTAGACTCGGGAGCTAGTGTTCACATCTGTGTTTCGAACCAGAGTCTTGGAACGGAGTAGGAAGTTGGCGAACCGAGTATCATGATCAGCGTGGGATGCGGACATAGTGTGCCATCGACCGACATTGGATCAACAACTCTCGTTTTATCTACTAGATAGTTTACTGCTTTCCGACTGTTTACTTTTGCCCAAGGGGCTTAAGAATATTGTTTCTATTCCAGTTTTGAGCGGAAACGGTTACGAGTCCAGTTTTAGTAATAATATATGCAATATTTATTTTGGAAACAATTGCGTCGGAAGTGCAAGTTTACTAAATGGATTGTATTATCTAAATGTCGAAGATAAAACAAAAACTGTGAATGCAATCACCAACAAACAAAAATTGGAGTCGAACTCGAGACTGCTGTGGCATTTCGACTGCGGATTCATAGGGAACGAAGATCCTTGCGTCAACAAGGAAAGCAGTGGGAGTTAGATATCATTCCTCGTATAGTTAACAGTTCGAAAATTTAATATTCAAAAAGACATCTAAGCATCCGAAAAATAATCGTGCCAAAAATTTGATTAAAACATTCAAAATTACTGTCCGGTAATTTTTCTGACGACCGAAAATACTAATTAACACCAACATCCAAAATCTTATTTCAGTCAAAATTAAATTGTTTTAAAAAAATTCTTAAAGATTCAATAATTCTCTTCTAAGAACAAGTTTCGAGAGGTTGACCAAAATTCAAAAATGATTCCTATTATTTTTATTATATATATATATATATATATATATATATATACAAACATCAATAGCATGAGTAGAACTTCTAAGTCTCACGTAAACTCACACAAAATATAAATATAAAGACATAGTTTCTACACTTAACATATAGCTCACGAGAAGTATCCATACTCCATGAAAGATATATATATATATATATACACACACACATATATAAGCATGATACTTACACGAACACATAAGCACATGTCGAATACATATTTAAAACACTGACGAATTATAGGTGATTTTTCACCTACAACCCGAAGATCAAATAATTATTTACGTGTCGTGTCGTAGTTGAAATTTTCACCTACCTAATGTCCGAAGTTTGCTTGTTTAGGTTTCCCTAGCTCGATTGAAATTATTGTTCTTCCTTTCTTTCTTACTAGAACATGGTCTACCTTCGTTCATTCTTAGTGAAGCATAATTATAGTTGAAACTTGGTCTCATGATGACAAATAGATAAGGAGATTTTCTCATGGGTTAGGTATTACTCACTCTCATGCGTTATTTGTTAGTTTGTATTAAGCATTTGTCTCTTTTATTGTTTTGTTTCTATTTCTTTATTTTTATGAGATATGGCTAAGCTTTGGATGCTAGGTATCGACATTTCCTCAAGATTAGGTAAAGTTCACTTTCATATAATATTTTAGTTATTGAATATTGTCATTTACTCATTATAATAAATTTTAAAAACCTTCTATAACTTTTATTATTATTATTATTATTATTATTATTTAAAACTTCGAATTCTTCATCAAAACATACTCTCGACATAACCAAGACATTGTCAATTGCCTCATAAGTCTCGTATTAAATTTTTACGCGAATCGTTCACCTCCCTCTGCACACTCTCTTGGTTCGACCTCCTCCGCTGTTGTACCAGCTTCACAAAGATCCCCACCTGCACGCCAAGTTCAAATCTCGCCCAAAACGACCAGCGAGGAAGCGAACAGGCAATCGCCCTGGAACCCGTTCTTTAGCCACCCCCGCCGCTCTTCCATCTCCCACTGACTCTGTGGCAAGAGATTCGCCGGCTGGGTCCAAAGACCTAGTCATTCGTTCAGATCTGACGGTCCCCGCGCTTTCTAACCCTAAATCAGCCTCATCTTCTGCTTCTCGTCCTCCACCTAGTGCATGTAACGTCCCGTTTTCTATTACTTTATTTGCGCAGCTACTATATTTTTCCACATAAAATTTTTCGCCTTTTTACAATCATACCTTTATACATAAACGGGCGTACATCTTTTCTCATCACATTCACTCATATTATACATATATATTCACATATATCATATGAAAGATACTAATGATTCTTGTACTACATGCACACGATGAACTTAGGGGAGTAGGTGAGAGCGTAGACGGCCAACCTTGAATCCATGCTTTAGTATGAAGATGCACTCTAAGTTGCCTGCTAGATATCTACAGCAACTGGGGAAACAATTATTCAGAGTATGATCGCAACATGTTATTCCATTAGACAAATAATAACCAAAACTGTAGCAGAAAATTAATTTTTTCTTTTCATTTACTCACACAGACTTTTCTAAAGAATATACCATCATTCGTAGAATCTGTAGATTCACAATCCTTATGCTGTAAACATTTTAATCACATAATCATCACGTAATCAATCATCAAATATTGGTCACTTAACCATAGTCCATAGAATTATTCATATAATCTGTAAACCAATGCAATTCTGTATGATCATTTATTTTTTGATACTTCCGTTATGAACATGCTAGCTCGTACTATTGACCCCGTAAGGGCCCATGCATGGGACTCTGTAACCATAGATATATTTTTGTTTGCCTGTACAGGACTCTGTAATCCCCCGATTTGTAGGGATGTAACCATAATTGTATATCAAGTCGTCCGATGTCGTAGCAGTCATAACGGTTTCTCTTTTCATTATTATTCGTATGCAATGCTATACTTTCGCCTTATATGACATATCAATTCCATGCACCATTGAATAACACATATCACCGTAACACATTATGGCCACATAATTCACGTTCATTTCAAATATATTACGTCTATAAGAAAAACCATCAATCTTGTAATTCACATAAAGCACATAAGAACAGAACACATGTTGCATATCATACTCACAGTATGGCTTAAAGCCTCACTCGACTTTTTCCTTGCCTTTTTCTGAATCCTGACCTATAAAAATATATATTTTTTTCAATAAATAGAGAATCCCTAAAATTAATACATATGCCGTGCTATGCATGTTTATTATGTATGATCATATTATTATTATTATTATTATTATTATTATTATTATTGTTGTTTTTGTTGTTGTTGTTGTTGTTGTTTTTAACTTTCGTAATATATTAATTCTTTGCCTAAGAGATGATATTTAATAAATATCGAATGATTTACCCACCCTAAATTATATCTTACCAAACACTTTCTTGTAAAACCCTAATGTGAAGACCTTAATTTTATATAAGGTCCAAGCATGCTGAAACCTTTTTATGCCTATGACGAAAACCTTGTAAGAATACCGAAACAATTGTTTCGCAAAAACATTTCCATAATTAAACATTGTGAAATTTTTTTTTTAACCTTTGACAAAAACTTTTGAATAACTTAGATGATCACGAAACTTTATTATAACAGCTATGACGAACTTTAGGGTTTTATGTCGAAAACCTTGATAATGACGAAAACTTGCTCTTAACGAAACTTCCAAGAGAACTTTGATTATTAGGACTCTTACTTTTAGTTATTTCCTCAGGGTGTCCTCATTTCTTATTAAATAATACTATCTAATAATAATCTAGATAGTCACACGTCTACTTGTGTCCTTTAATAAGTTAATATTACTATTATTATATTTATGTACATATACAAGAGTAAGCATATCACATCAATATTATATATATATATATATCTACAATGTAAGCCACGAGAACTTCCTAATTAATTGTTACATGTCGAGAACTTCAAAGTGCAATAATATAAGGGATTTCGATATTTTCCTAATGAATCTCGACATTCTATTCTGATTTTGACCTTCATTAGTTTTCGACATCCAATTCAAAAATCATCAAATTCCTTTCGACATCCTACCTATTATTCTTACTTAAATTTCGAAATTCTAATCCCCCCTTTCGAGATTCATAACTTAATTCCTCCGAAACTTTGGAAGCTTTCGATCAAACCCTAACATTCTCAAGAACCTCAAGAACATCATCTAACGTCATAATTTTCAAGAACACAATCGATATCATAAGGACCTCACACACGCTCAAACCCTAGAAATCAAAATCACTATATGACATGGATGGTGAAACTTTTCGTGTTTTCAAGTACATAATAAACCATGATTAAAATGCAAGCTTAAAGTAAAGATTCATACCCCTTCCTAAAGTTTATTCACGATCTGTTCAAGTTCTTCATTTCCTCTCGTTTCTTCTATTTTCAAAAGTTGTTCTTATCTTTATTTGATTTACGTGTGATTATAGACAAGTGATATTAACACCTATACTTGTCCTTAGCTAATAATAATCATTATTTTAATATAAACTAATTTTTCCTTTTGACCAATTTCCATACCAAGTTACGAAACTTTTTGATTCCATCTAATCCATTCGACCTTATTAGCAATATATATATATATATATATATTTATTTATTTTTCACTCCAAAAACTTTATTTATGGTTGTCTAAAACTCAATGAACCACGAGAACTTTATACAACTTAATCACGAAAACTTTGTAGTACTTGTCTTTATTTAATAATCACGAGAAACTTAATGTAACATCAAGAAATATATATTCATATATATATATATATATATTTTTAACTTCGAAACACATCTCAACATTCTCCTAGCCAATTTCGAAATCTATGTCGAGAACTTCATGTCTCGAGATTTATTAAATTTATTTCGAAATCATATATCGAGATTTACTTAATTCATATCGATGCTATACCTCTTAAGAACCTAGAACTATAATACTTTAGATACCTCATTCTATATATACCTCTGTTTAAAAAGAATGACTTTTATGAATGCGTGAATTTATATAAATGCATGAAATTATAATATAAGGTTTTGATTCCTGACAATTCTTCCCCCCTTTAAAAATTTCGATCTCGAAATTTCGTACCTATGTCAGTGAACAACCATGGGTACTGTGTTTCCATACTCTCTACCATTTCCCATGTAGCTTCCCGAGCTGAATGATTTTTCCATCTCACTTTGACCATCGGAATCGTTTTGTTCCGCAATTGTTTATCAGTATATTCAAGAATTTCCGCCGGTTATTCTACATAACGAAGATCTTCCGAAACGTTCACTTGTTCATCATGTAGAACTTGAGATGGATCTGACCTATACCGTCGCAACATTGTGTATTTGCGACAGTTCAGGTGGTAATGCGAGTCGATACGCTAACGGTCCAATCCTTTCAAGTATTTCATAAGGTCCAATATAACGTGGACTTAACTTTCCATTTTTCCAAATCTTAGAACACCTTGGCGATACTCGTAGAAATACTTTCTCTCCAACTTCATATTCCATTTCCCGTCGATGTTGATCGATGTAACTCTTTTGTCGATCTTGAGCTGCTTTAAGCCGACTTTTAACAATTTTTATCTTTTCCTTTGTATCTTGAATCAGATCTGGCCCTTCTAATACCCGTTCACCTTCCATGTCCCAACATATTGGATTTCGGCACTTTCGACCATTTAAAGCTTCGTAAGGTGCCATACCAATACTTGAGTGATATTGATTATTATAGGCGAATTCCACTAACGCTATATAATCATCCCATGATCCTTTGAATTCGATTACACACGCTCAAAGCATGTCTTCCAGGGTCTGTATTGTCCTTTCTGACTGTCCGTCTGTCTGCTGATGAAACGTCGTACTAAAATGCAATTTAGTTCCGAGCGCTTCCTGCAAACTTCCCCAAAATTTGAAAGTAAATCGGGGATCACGATCAGATACTATTGACGTAGGTACTCCATGTAGTCGGACTATTTCATTGACGTATCTTTTCGCCAGATATTCCAGCGTAGAACCCCATCGAAATGGCAAGAAGTGTGCCGATTTCGTAAGTCTATCAACAATTACCCAAACGGCGTCATTTTTCTTAGCTGTTGGAGGAAGACCATATAGAAAATCCATCGTTATATGCTCCCATTTCCAAACAGGTATGGGTAAAGGATGTAATTTACCAGCAGGTGCTTGATGTTCGGCTTTAATCTGTTGACAGGTTAAACATTTTAACACGTATTCCGCTACGTCTTTCTTCATTCTTGGCCACCAATAATGAGATTTGATGGTTTGATACATTTTTGTACTGCCCGGATGCATAGCGTAAGGGGCAGTATGCGCTTCATCCATTATTTCCTGTCGAATGTTGTCAATATTGGGAACACATAATCGACTATTGATCGTCATAACACCATTTTCATTTATGACAAACGACTTCGTCAACCCATGTTTTACTTTTTCTGCAATACTTGCCAATTTCTCGTCCTTAAACTGAGCTTGCTTTATTCGATCCAACATAATAGGATGAATTACCATTGAAGCACATACAATACCTACATCATTCACTTCTATTTCAATATTCATCTTCCTTAGACTAATCAGATTCGATAATGAATATGATTTCCGACTTAATGCGTCTGCCACAACATTTGCTTTTCCTGGATGATACTCTATAGTGCAATCATAGTCCTTTAACAACTCAATCCATTGCCTTTGTCTCATATTCAATTCTTTCTGACTCAGCAGATACTTCAGACTTTTATGATCGGTGAAAATCTGAAATTTCGTACCATATAAGTAATGTCGCCATATCTTTAATGCGAACAATACTGCCGCTAATTCCAAATCATGTGTTGGATAGGATACTTCATACGGTTTTAACTGCCGTGACTCATACGCCACTACTTTTCCATGTTGCATTAAAACACATCCCAATCCTTGATGAGATGCGTCACTGTAAATCACAAATCCATATGTACCTGATGGAATTGTTAACACTGGAGCTGTTGTTAATCGCTTCTTTAATTCTTCAAAACTCTTCTGGCACTCTTCAGTCCATTTGAAGATCGTCCCTTTTCGTAATAATTTCGTCATTGGAGAGGCTATTAAAGAAAAATTCTCTACAAACCGTCTATAATATCCAGCCAAACCTAGAAAACTACGAACTTCTGCCACGTTCTTAGGACTTTCCCGTTTGATTACTGCTTCAATTTTCTAAGGATCAACTTGAATTCCTTCGCCAGATACCACGTGGCCCAAAAATACTACTTGATCCAACCAAAATTCGCATTTTGATAATTTCGCATATAGCTTCTTTTCTCGTAAACTTTGAAGAACAATTCTTAAATGTTGTTCATGTTCTTCTTTTGACCTAGAATATACCAATATATCGTCTATGAAGACAATCACGAATTGGTCCAAATAGGGTCGGAAGACATCGTTCATTAACGCCATAAAGACTGCAGGGGCATTCGTCAGTCCAAACGGCATAACCAAGAATTCGTAATGCCCATATCTTGTTCTAAAGGCCGTCTTTGGAATATCATCTTTTGCAATCTTTATTTGATGGTACCCCGATCTTAGGTCAATCTTTGAAAAGACCTTAGAACCCTGTAGTTTATCAAACAAATCGTCAATTCGAGGCAACGGATACTTGTTTTTCACCGTCACTTTGTTCAACTGTCTGTAATCGATACATAATCTGAGCGTACCATCCTTCTTTTTAACAAAGAGCACAGGCGCTCCCCATGGTGATACACTTGGCCGTATATATCCTTTGTCTAATAATTCTTTCAACTGTACTTTTAACTCGTTCAGATCTATCGGTGCCATTCGATACGGTGGAATAGAAATTGGTGTCGTGCCAGGTTGTAGTTCAATCGTAAACTCTGTATCTCGATCTGGTGGTAATCCAGACAAATCCTCCGGGAAAACATCAGGGTATTCATTTACCACGACAATATCTTCCACCTTTAATCCACACAATCGCCATATAACATTGACACCCTTTTCTTATCAATTTGGATGCTTGTAAATTAGAGATCTGACATGCCGTCCATACGTTCTTTTCTCTTTTAACCACTATATGTGTTTGATCCGGAGGAAACAATTCAATTTCCTTTTTTAAAACAATCTAGTTTTGCTCGATATTGAGACAGCCAATCCATGCCTAATATTACGTCGAAATCCATTAAGGGTAAAACTAATAAGGTCGCCTGCATCTCTACCCCATCACTAACAATTTTACATTTCGGGTATACTGTACTTATTATGACCATTTCACCCGTTGGAAGTCTAACATTTACTTTATTTTCTAAGGTTTCGGGTTTATCATGTAATAATGATGCAAATGTTCGTGACATGAATGAGTGCGTTGCGTCTGGATCGAATAAAACATATGCATCAATATCACATATAGATAGCTTACCCGTGATTATACGTGACCCCTCTTTAGCTTCTTCCCGAGTCATTGTGAAAATCCGACCCTGTGCTGGCTGTCCATAAGCTTGTCCTCCAGACTCACCTCTTCCTGCACCACTATTATAAGATCCTCGGCCCCTTCCCCTTCCACGATTAGTGGAGGGTCCGCTAACTCTTGATTGCTCCATTGTAGGTTGCATTTGCGACATTGGACAATTTCTAGCAAATGTCCACGTTGACCACATTTGAAGCATTCGCCAGTGAGCCATCTACAGACACCCGTGTGATTCTTTCCACAATGTTCACACACTGGGATTGTTTGAGGAATTCCGGTCCCTCGTCCAACAGTTCTTGTCCCACCCATACTGCTTCTGGCAGGACCACTTGATGCGTTCACCGATCTCGATGGATTACCAGCCTTTTTTAATTTTCCGCTCGACGATTCTTCACCTGCCCTCCTTTTACTACTTTGATAGTTTTTCGATTCTGTTTCTAACTTTTCTGCACGAATAGCTGCTGCCCTTAATCTGCCATAGGATTCCATATCAGAGGGAGTGATACGATTTCTAATCGTATATCGAAGTCCAGATTCAAATCCTAGACACTTGTTTCTTTCAGTAACAACCATATGAGGAGCATAACGGGACAGCTGATTGAACAACACCTCATATTCACCTACAAACTTATTTCCTTGCTTAAGTTCCAAGAACTCCTTTCCTTCTGATCCTTATAAACTTCTGGCATATAGGTGTCGTTGAATTCTCTTAAGAAATCCTCCCAAGTTAGCACTGGAGGTTGTGCCATACTATCTGGAACTGTTTCCCACCATTCATATGCATGCCCTTGTAAGAGTGACACTGCATAATCAAACGTCTCCTCTGGTGTACACTGCATCATATTAAAAACTCTTTCTGTTCTTTTTAGCCACGTTTCTGCCTCAGCAGGATCCGTTGTTCCCATAAAATCCACAGCACCCAATTTCCTAAGCTTATCATATCACCTTTCACGGGGAATTGTCAGGGGATTTTCACGCTCATTACACATAAGCGTATGAGATGAATTAGATTCAGGTACAGCCGATCTTCCACCTCCCCCTATCGTAGGTTCATCGTGTTCTACATGCAATGGTTCACTTACTGCCCTTCTCCTAAATATGCAAAAAGAATTTCAGGGCAGACCATAAGAATGCACATACCATGCAAATGTCTACAGAACCTAAGACCTCGGCTCTCATACCATACATATAACGTCCCGTTTTCTATTACTTTATTTGCGCAGCTACTATATTTTTCCACATAAAAATTTTCGCCTTTTTACAATCATACCTTTATACATAAACGGGCGTACATCTTTTCTCATCACATTCACTCATATTATACATATATATTCACATATATCATATGAAAGATACTAATGATTCTTATACTACATGCACACGATGAACTTAGGGGAGTAGGTGAGAGCGTATCCGGCCAACCTTGAATCCATGCTTTAGTATGAAGATGCACTCTAAGTTGCCTGCTAATATCTACAGCAACTGGGGAAACAATTATTCAGAGTATGATCGCAACATGTTATTCCATTAGACAAATAATAACCAAAACTGTAGCAGAAAATTAATTTTTTCTTTTCATTTACTCACACAGACTTTTCTAAAGAATATACCATCATTCGTAGAATCTGTAGATTCACAATCCTTATGCTGTAAACATTTTAATTCACATAATCATCACGTAATCAATCATCAAATATTGGTCGCTTAACCATAGTCCATAGAATTATTCATATAATCTGTAAACCAATGCAATACTTCCGTTATGAACATGCTAGACTCGTACTATTGACCCCGTAAGGGCCCATACATGGGACTCTGTAACCGTAGATATATTTTTGTTTGCCTGTACAGGACTCTGTAATCCCCCAATTTGTAGGGATGTAACCATAACTGTACATCAGGTCGTCCGATGTAGTAGCAGTCATAACGGTTTCTCTTCTCATTATTATTCGTATGCAATGCTATACTTTCGCCTTATATGACATATCAATTCCATGCACCATTGAATAACACATATCACCGTAACACATTATGGCCACATAATTCACGTTCATTTCAAATATATTACGTCTATAAGAAAAACCATCAATCCTGTAATTCACATAAAGCACATAAGAACAGAACACATGTTGCATATCATACTCACAGTATGGCTTAAAGCCTCACTCGACTTTGTCCTTGCCTTTTTCTGAATCCTGACCTATAAAAATATATATTTTTTTTCAATAAATAGAGAATCCCTAAAATTAATACATATGCCGTGCTATGCATGTTTATTATGTATGATCATATTATTATTATTATTATCATTATTATTATTGTTGTTGTTGTTGTTGTTTTTAACTTTCGTAATATATTAATTCTTTGCCTAAGAGATGATATTTAATAAATATCGAATGATTTACCCACCCTAAATTATATCTTACCTAACACTTTCTTGTAAAACCCTAATGTGAAGACCTTAATTTTATATAAGGTCCAAGCATGCTGAAACCTTTTTATGCCTATGACGAAAACCTTGTAAGAATACCGAAACAATTGTTTCGCAAAAACATTTCCATAATTAAACATTGTGAAATTTTTTTTTTTAACCTTTGACAAAAACTTTTGAATAACTTAGATGATCACGAAACTTTATTATAACAGCTATGACGAACTTTAGGGTTTTATGTCGAAAACCTTGATAATGACGAAAACTTGCTCTTAACGAAACTTCCAAGAGAACTTTGATTATTAGGACTCTTACTTTTAGTTATTTCCTCAGGGTGTCCTCATTTCTTATTAAATAATACTATCTAATAATAATCTAGATAGTCACACGTCTACTTGTATCCTTTAATAAGTTAATATTATTATTATTATATTTATGTACATATACAAGAGTAAGCATATCACATCAATATTATATATATATATATATCTACAATGTAAGCCACGAGAACTTCCTAATTAATTGTTACATGTCGAGAACTTCAAAGTGCAATAATATAAGGGATTTCGATATTTTCCTAATGAATCTCGACATTCTATTCTGATTTTGACCTTCATTAGTTTTCGACATCCAATTCAAAATCATCAAATTCCTTTCGACATCCTACCTATTATTCTTACTTAAATTTCGAAATTCTAATCCCCCCTTTCGAGATTCATAACTTAATTCCTCCGAAACTTTGGAAGCTTTCGATCAAACCCTAACATTCTCAAGAACCTCAAGAACATCATCTAACTTCATAATTTTCAAGAACACAATCGATATCATAAGGACCTCACACACGCTCAAACCCTAGAAATCAAAATCACTATATGACATGGATGGTGAAACTTTTCGTGTTTTCAAGTACATAATAAACCATGATTAAAATGCAAGCTTAAAGTAAAGATTCATACCCCTTCCTAAAGTTTATTCACGATCTGTTCAAGTTCTTCATTTCCTCTCGTTTCTTCTATTTTCAAAAGTTGTTCTAATGATAACAAAGTGTTGAACTTATCTTTATTTGATTTACGTGTGATTATAGACAAGTGTTATTAACACCTATACTTGTCCTTAGCTAATAATAATCATTATTTTAATATAAACTAATTTTTCCTTTTGACCAATTTCCATACCAAGTTACGAAACTTTTTGATTCCACCTAATCCATTCAACCTTATTAGCAATATATATATATATATATATATATTTTGCACTCCAAAAACTTTATTTATGGTTGTCTAAAACTCAATGAACCACGAGAACTTTATACAACTTAATCACGAAAACTTTGTAGTACTTGTCTTTATTTAATAATCACGAGAAACTTAATGTAACATCAAGAAATATATATTCATATATATATTTTTAACTTCGAAACACATCTCAACATTCTCCTAGCCAATTTCGGAACCTATGTCGAGAACTTCATGTCTCGAGATTTATTAAATTTATTTCGAAATCATATATCGAGATTTACTTAATTCATATCGATGTTGTACCTCTTAAGAACCTAGAACTATAATACTTTAGATACCTCATTCTACGTATACCTCTGTTTAAAAAGAATGACTTTTATGAATGCGTGAATTTATATAAATGCATAAATTATAATATAAGGTTTTGATTCCTGACAGTGCGTTTAGGGCGTCGTCTTGTTCGCTAGTGGGTCTTGATACTTTGATAGAGGGCGGTTTTGCCTTCGAAGGCTTTGCGGTGTCGGTAGCGGCGCCGGACAGACCACCCTCCTCCTTCACGTCTTGCTTTATGGGAAGCCCAGGTTAGGACTGGTTTGCGTTTTCCTTTTCCCTGCTTTTTTATCTGAGGTGTCCCCTGCTTTTAAGGTCCCACTAAACTAGTTTCAGCCCTCTGCCCTCCGCCTACGTATTGCGTTTTTTGTGGCGGTGCGAACGTCGGGGGTACTCCTTCAGCGGACCTAGTTCTTTCCCGGTTTTCTCTGAAACCCTATGGTCCGATTTTCTTGTCTTTCTTCGGTTTCTGCCTTGTTCTGGGAACTTCTTTCCCTGTATTCAGGTGATAAGTTATGTGGCTGTGCGATCGTCTATGGGCCCGCCAGCACAAGAGTTGGAAGAAACTAATCGAGCCCTCCAGTAGGGTTGCAAACGAATCGAACTTTTTTGTTCGATTCGCGATTCGATTCGAAATTTTAAGATTTGAATTCGAATATTTAGAATACGAATCCAAATAAGAATATTTTTTTATTCGATAAGTATCCGAATACGAATACGAAATCACTATATTCGATATATTAACCGAATTTTTCGACTCGAATAACTTAATATATATTTACACATTTTAATATAATATAAGTACTTGTAATTCAATAGCCCATTAAGAATATTTAAAATATAAAGCCCAATTACAAATTTATAGCCCAAAAATCAACAAGCCCATCAATATTAAACAACCCTCACTCATCTCACGTCAGTCGTCACTCTCACACCACAATTAAAGATAGCACTCACAAATTCACAAACTTAAATCCATAGCAGCTCTCGCTCGGCAACAACCATCATCGAACCCGCACCCAGACCCATCGACGTCACTAGTAGGCTTGCACTCGCCAGCCACCGTGGTCCGACCACGTCACTGTTCGTTTCTGCCATAGTGAGGTATTTCTAGAAAACTCTGTTTTTGTATTAGTTCGAATTTATCTTCAAAAATCATTGCTTGTTGATTTGGTTGTGGTTCGTTGCTATATTGAAGGTTTTATGTGATTTGTATTGCATATGACGTGTGTAACTATATTGAAGGACGTGTGTATTATTTGAAGGGTTTCGTTCTTGTGTTGAATAGGATATGTGTAATTGTGTAAATCTCTCTTGTTTGTGTTCAATAATATGTGGGTAAACTATTGTGAAGGTATTGATTCAAAGACATTGGTTTGGAATATATGGATTCTTCAAACGCAATAGAGGAAGCAGTTCAAGGAGATGACATTGCACAATAGGATATGTGAAATTGTGTAAATCTCTCTTGTTTGTGTTCAATAATATGTGGGTAAACTATTGTGAAGGTATTGATTCAAAGACATTGGTTTGGACTATATGGATTCTTCAAATGCAATAGAGGAAGCAGTTCAAGGAGATGACATTGCACAAACCGAGGAAATTCACGAGGTAATATTTTATATTGTATGTGAAAATAAAGTATACAACTGACTATAAATTATTTTCACATAAGTACTTACTCTATTTTCTAATTTTTAATTACTACAACGTGTAATGAAAGGTATTAAGTCCGAGAGAAGAGGCAAATGATATAGTATTGAAGATGACGATGGTCCCGAAATTCAAGATGTGGACGTGGAAGATGAAACTAGCGAAGACAAGAAAGGTGAAACTGATGATGATGCGAGTCATCTCCAAAAGAGAAAGCGGAAGAAATATCGAGAGCTTATGTCGATTTGTTGAAGCCATGAAGGTTAAGGATGCATTTCCTATCTTTGCACAACGAGAACCATTGTACATCTCTTGTCCTACTTCGGAAGATTGGGATAAAGTCAAGGATGTCGTGGACATTCTATGAGTATTTTATGAAGCTACTCATGTGATATCGGGTACCATTTATCCTACCTCTAACGTTTTTCTTGCTGTTATTTGGAGAGCTGCACATGTGCTAAATGAGAAAGAGAGCCATCATGATGAGTTCAGTAGAGGAATGATTCTCAAGATGAAACAGAAGTATGATAAATATTGGGGAGTTGCAACCTTTTGATGCTATTGGAGCCATACTTGATCCTCGGTTTAAAATGAGGTTAGTTGAATTTGCTTTCAACAAGATATACCCCGATGTTGATGCCCGTGCAAATATATTGAAGGTTCGTGGTGCATTGTATGATCTTTACTTTGAATATGTCCAAGATGATAATATGAAATATCGTAAATGTTCATCTTCCGTGCCCGATACGAGTTCCATGTCTAAAGGAAAGCAAATACCTTTCGGCTTATCTATATTTGATGAGTATTTGAACACGGTTGAGGTTGATGGCCCGATTAAATCAGAATTAGATATTTACTTAGAGGAAGGGGCCTTTAGAAGCCCCGATTGGGACGTTGGATCCGAGTTTGATGCATTGGCTTGGTGGAAATCGCAAGAGTTGAAATTTAATGTTTTGTCGAAATTGGCTCGTGATGATTTAGCTATTCCTGTTAGCACGGTGGCGTCTGAGGCTACATTAAGTGCGGGTACCCGAGTTTTATATACTTACCGCTCTAAGTTATCATCCGATATGGTGGAAGTCTAGATATGTGGAGCAGATTGGGTTCGACAACATCACGGAATCGCTAAACCGATTATGACATATGTAAGTTCCTTATTGTATTCTTTATTCGGATAATTTTTATTATGTGCTGATTGTATTTTAGGTGGATTGAAAAGATGATGTATTTCAATCAATTTGGTATTAATCTTTTAAGTCTCTTATAGGTGGAAGAATAATCGGTTGATGTCATTTTGCAAGCGTGCTTTCCGGAAGCAAGGAGACAATAATCGTTTGATGTCAATGTCTCGTTTATCGATCGTTTTGGATTGAATGTGGTTTTGTAAGATATATTGATAATTATATGCTTGGGAATTTTTTATTATAATATCTGCTTTATTACAGAATTTGTAAAGAAAAAAATTACATTCGAATCCTAATATTCGGATATTTTCGAACATATTCGAATATCACATTCGAATCGAATTCGAATCGGAATAAAGATTCGAATAATAATTGAATACGAATACGAATATTCGACATTTTAACCGAATACAAATAGAATATCACACTATTCGATTTGATTCGTTTGCAGCCCTACCCTCCAGGGACGATTGGAGCAAGTTCAGGCCAATCTGGCCGCCCAAAAGGAAGCAGTTGGGGAGACTGATGCTAAGTTTGAAGCGAGAATGAAAAGATGAAGAAAGAAAAGGCCGAGTTGATAGAACATCATGGGAACGAACTGCGGAATTCCTTGGAGAGAGAGAGGGAGGAGCATGCGGCGCTCCTGAAGCAGCGTGAAGAGGATCTCCAGAGCTCTTTTGCTAAATAGAAAACGGCATGGGTTGTGACTTCGCTCATACGATGGCCGAGTTAGCAGACATGAAGGCTGAAGGTGCCAAAGTTTGCCAGCAGCACCTTTTTTCTACGACGTTCGGGACGAAGTTCCTGGAGGATCTGGCAGAAGATTGGCGCCAGGCATATTTGAAGGATCCTTTCTTTGAAGGACTTCGTTCCTCTTATGCAACTCTATTTTACGGGAGGTCATAGCGCTGGATCTGCAGGAGTTGAAGCCTTATCCGCTCTCCGGGATCTACCCTTCCCTGAGTGCTTTAATTAAGGAAGATCCACTGGCCGCTGAGAACCCTCACTTTTGGCGTGCCGCTGTAGAAAAGCATGCAGATATCCTAGCTGGTGCCGACATCTCTGACCTTTCGGGTCTCGCCTTCGTCTCTTCAGAGAGCCCTGCCCCTTGATGTTTATTTCAGTGTTGTGTAATTGGCCCCCTGATGGATTTTCCTTCCTTTTCTTTTGCTGCATTTCGCTAAAGGGTTGAAGGGAGATAGTGCATCAAGCTGTTCGCAAGGGCCAACTCGATCCTCTTCCCCAGGGATCTCAGATGAGGGACCCTGGGAGAGCCGCCAACTCCAACTGCCGTCCATGTATGATCCATACTAGATCTGACCAACTGCCCATCCTACCTCCTCTACGTTCTTGACATCCCATCTTTGTCTCAGTAGAGTCTTTCAATGGCATGTTTCGGTCCTCTTCCCCATTACATAGAAAAAGTGAGCCACCGGTTCAGGTACAAGATACTATCATTACTGCCTGGACAATTAGACATCCAACCCGTAATCGCGACGACCCAATTGCAAGTGCGGAGCTCTACCAACTGAGCTATATCCCCCCGAGCCAAGTGGGGCATGCATGAAGTAGTCAGATGCTTCTTCTATTCTTTTCCCTGTTTACGGACATCTTTAGGACCTTGCTGCTTTAGGGGAGCTTAACTCCCCTATGTCAGTGTGTTTTGTTGGGGCTCTCTTATTCCCTGTAACCCATTTTGCTAGAAATACCGATTGTTCAACTTTAACATGCACTCCCCATGGAGACAACACTCCCCGAGTTGGTGAACATGTTAAAGACGGCTGAGTCAACTATAAAGAAGGACAAGCCGATGCTTCTCGTTGGATCCACTTCTTACTCAGCGATATCTAAGAAAAGAAAGTGGAAGGGAAAGGTCCCTACCAAGCCCAACAAGAAGGCGAAAGGCAATGAGGCAAAGAGCAAAGGAAAAAAGAAATGGTCAATTCTCAAGCTGATCACAAGTGTTTTCATTGTGGCAAAATGGGGCACTTGAAGAGGCACTGCAAGGAATACCTTGCTAGCCTGTTCGGGTATGTTTTTTGTTGAAGTTAACTTATCGATTAATGATGCTTCTTGGGTATTAGATACCGGTTGTGGCTCACATATTTGTAATGATATACAGATGATGTCAACAAGCAGAAAGCTGGACAGTAAGGAAACGGTCCTTAGGATGGCAATGGAGCAAGAGTTGTGGCACTAGCTATTGGAACTGTTTCTTTAGCTTTGAATAATGGTGTTGGTTTATCTTTGAATAATTGTCTTTATGTTCCACACATTATTAGAAATATTATCTATATTCCAGTTTTGATTAAAGAAGGTTTTAAGTTTATTATTGAGAGTGAAAGTTGTTCCATTTTCAAAAATTATACTTCAATATATTCAGATTGTTTGACAAATTGTTTATACACCATTATACCTCAAAGCTCAGTCCTTACAATTCAACAAAATAAAATAGATGATCATACTTCACTTACGCTTTGGCTAGACTGGGTCATATATCTTTAAAAGATTCACAAGTTAGGGCAAAACTCGACCTTAGGGGAGAGTTGCCTACATGTGAGTCGTGTCTTAAGGGAAAAATGACAAAGTCACCATTTGTTGGACAAGTGGAGCGAGCCAAAGGTCTGTTGAACCTGATTCATACAGATATTTGTGGGCCACTAAGTGTTAGTGCAAGAGGGAACTATCACTACTTCATAACATTTACCGACGATTTCTCTATATACGGTTATCTATACGTTATGAGGTATAAATCTAAGGTTGTTTGTTACCCTCGGGTTTTATAGCTAACGGGAAAATAGCATTAACTACCAAATGACCCGCGAGTAACAGGGAGCGAAAGAAATGATAGATGCTCGAAGGGATACCGATAGTAGGTGGAGGACAGCTCGAGAAGGAAGGTCCCGTGGCAAGGAGGAGGGAGGCTAGCAGGAGAACAGGTTGATCGAGGCGGTTGAACCCGGAAGGGGGCTAAAACGCCCGATCGAGACTTGCTAAAGAGGAAACGAGGGACCAATCAGGATGAAGTGCCCGAGGATATCGTGAAGAGTTAACTGCTCGAGAAGGGATCGCCCGAGGACAGAAGTCAGTGGGATGAGGCCGGACGGCGCCAAAACTCCATAAGCGAGGTAAGGGGCCCGAGCAAGGTGGCTCTGAGTGGCAAGAAGGGGTCAAAGGGAAGAACAGAGGAAAAGAAGACGCTTTAAGAACGTGGGATTGTTGAGAACCACGTTCCTTCCACGAAGCGCGCGAGAAAAGCGGGCTAGGGTGAGAGGCTAGGTCAACAGATGAGTTGAGGTTAATATAAATAGTAACGGTTAGCTCATTTCCGAGGTACGCTTTCAAAAGAATAAAAACTGATTTACGAGACCTTTTTCTGACTTGAGCATCGGAGGGGCTACGCCGACACCAACCCCGGCCCCCTTCTGACATGTTTTTCAGTTTTGAGTGATAGGCTCGACGGAGGAGATCGAAGGAGACCGGAGAAATAGCGCCGGAGAAATAGCGAGGGAAAGAGCAGTTGCACCAACTGCCGTTTCAGATAATGTACTAACAATGATAGGAAATCAAATTTGTTCCACTTATGAAGTTAAAGATCTAATGATATGATATAGTAATTCAAAACAAAAAATAAATAATCAGTGATTCAAGATTTTTATTTTGCCTGGAGGTAAATGTCATGTTTTCTTTAGTTTTAAATTAGTGCAAGCACATCTTAATGATAATAGTCAATGTTATTCCACTGCACATAGCAAAAAGAATTTGAAGAAGAAACGTCAAAGATGAAATTCGAAAAGCCTAGTCCACTCCCTTGCCTTTCACATTTCAACAATCTTACTTTTTTACACGTGTTCAAAAATATTATATCTCGCTCGCCTGCAAATAAACAAGAATATTCAACAAAAGGAAGTCAAATATAGCTAACAAAGATTCTCTAAATTTATTGACTTTTCATCACTGCGTTGAAACACAAATTCTCTATAATCAACGATATTGAACGATCCGGTCCATGTATGTGGCTCGAAGTAGTTAAATTTGAACTTGATCATCAAATTAGATACGCTGACGTTGATGCTAACCTAAGGTCCAATGTGTGTGTGAATTAGTTATGTTGTTTGACTATATCATGCGTTTATTACAGTTTTCTATGTGGCCGGTGGCAACAACTGAGTATTCCTACCTATTTGACTATCAAATGATTTTGGCTGCAAGAAGAATTTTTCCAAATAGTTTGCGATTTCTGTTATGATTTATTTCGTAGTAAAAAAAATAAAAATTCTATATTGTAAAGTGTCCGCCCTATATCTCATGAAAGTGGAACAATGTATATTTTTTTTTCATCTTTTCTTTTCAATCCAAGAAATTCTGTGCTTTTCTACAAACATTTTGGGATAAATATTCTCACTGCCAGTAAACAAACCGTAAAACGTAATTAAAATGTTAAAAGATAATTAGAAATCGAGGGATCCTTCCTAAAATTAATTGGTAATCGGAGGAGAAAGCCTCTTATATATATATATATATATATATATATATATTGCCTCGAAGAGCTTGAATTATCCGATATGGGACAACACCCACTTTTTTATAATCTCAACACGCCCCCTCACGTGTGGCATGATGGCCTAACATGTGGACATATGAATCGGGTGATGGTGAGCTGAAGCTTGCTCGGATATCATATTAGCAATCGATGTGTCCTTCATAAAACCAATTGGTAATAGGAGGAGAAAGCCTCTTATATATATATATAATATATATACATCTATATATACTGGCTCGAAGAGCTTGAATTATCCGATGTAGGACAACATCCACTTTTTTATAATCTCAACACAGATCTTTCCAAATTTATTCAAGAAGAGTATAAGAAGGATTAGAATAACCTCAACATCTGTCGAAGTATTGAAGAGCACATATTAGGGTTTTTGGCGACAAACTAGGGTTAAAAAGTTAATTCATTACCAAATTGATCCATTACCATCATACTTGAGAGGCGGTATGAATATATTAGTGAAGCCAAAAATACCATATTTGTTAATCACAAAGTAAGAACTCAACGCGTGGGCCACGCATTTAAGCTCCCAAAAATGAAATGTAAAGTACGATAAAGACCGTTGATATTGAAAGCAACCTTAGAGCATCTCCAAGGAGACGCTATACTCAGCGTGAAAAGCCAGCAATGGCGTTGGAAGAGGTCCGACGCAACCCCAAACGCTACGCCATACCTGGAGAAATGAACAGCCCCGCAATCTGAAGCGGGGCACTGTTCACCCGCTATATATTTTCTATTTGTTTTTTTAATTTCTTTGATACTTTAATTTAGTTTATTTTGAGGTTTCAATTACCTTTTGGATTTATTTCAGAAAAACTTTAAGTTGGAACGTTGGAGAGAGAATGTGTACTGGAATTTTGGTTTCTTATTATTTTTACTTTAATATAATGGATAGTGGATACATCATATTATTTATTAATAGTTTACGATGTATTTTTTAAGTTAGTTTCAAATTAATTACAACTGAATTTACAATTGTTTTTTTTCTCTTTCCTTTATGTTTTCTTTTTTGTTTATCTTTTTTTTTTACTTTATGTGTATTTTTTTTAAAGTTCTATTTATTAATTTATTTATTTAGATATTAAAATTTATATTATCAAATATTATAGATTTTATAATATTTGGTAAATTTTTATTTTATAAATATTAAACTCTAAAAAATGAGAATACAAATTTTTGTAATTTAATTAAACTAATGGAATATTCTGAATATTCTGTATAGAGTAAAATATAGAGGAAATTATTGGAGTTTGTTGATACTGTTCAAACTCTATATGTGAAAAATGGTACTGTAGAAACTGTATATATAGAGTTATTGTTGGAGATGGCCTTACTATACTGCTTTCGGTAATGATTACTGATAACCAGCTAGTTCTCGTATAGGCCCCAATGGGAACATATATATAATACGTGTATGATTTACGAATTATTATTTTATTTGAATCTATTTCGGTGTTTTAGTATCTATGATTCCAAATTTGGTCGGTGACATTTACCTGAAAACTATATTACATCAAACTGTTCATGTTTGGGCTGCATGAGAAGTACTGGTTTGAATTAGCTGACCTGTTCTTTGTTTGGTAGAAAGGAATTCATTTGTTGGAAAGTGCTCTCTTGGTATTTTCCGGCCAAATATCATGAAAGTGAAAGAAAGAGATATGGTTCTTTTATTTAGTTCAACCATCGTTAGTCAGTCAATAGTAACAAATAAACATATATCTTATTGAATTAATTAGAAAAATGGGAGATTTGCTATCTGTGCTCACGATGATTGCTCACAGTAGGAGGACACCATAACAAATTTATATATATATATATATATATATGTTATGGTGCTCACTTTGCGTGAGCACCATCCGTGGGCACCTGTTGTGTGGCATTTTTTGTGTCACGTCAACATGCCAAATGAACCCCCGATGGGTTTACTAATTCTATATGTAGGTTATAGATCAATAAAAAATCCCATTGTATGCTGATTTGAGGCGTTGATGTGGTTGGTGCTCACGAAGGTGCTCACGCAAGGTGAGTACCATAACATTACTCATATATATATATATATATATATATATATATATATCGAAATATAGATATATATTATATATCGAAATATATGTACATATATCGAAAGAGGTATAATAATGGTCAAAACCAGGGGCGAATCCATAAATTTTCAGGGGCCGTAATATAAAATTGGTGTTCGTAAAGAGATTAACATAGAAAATATATATTCATTTGAGGTTTTTCAAGTGGAAATTTATCCTTGAAATAGAATTTTTTTCATTAAAACATATACAATATACATCGTAAAAAATTTAAATTCAGTCAATTAACACAATCGATAAAAAAACAAATATGGAACTCAAACAACGACAACGGCTCAAAATATTTTCTAAGTGTGATATGATTCGAGTTTATATAGAGAAAATAGAAGATGAAATTCAAGATATATAATGAAACTATTAGAAAAGTCAAAGTTAATTTAATTATATATTAAAAATACTTACTAAACTAAATCATTATTGCGGGTCCTACTATTCACACCTTCTCCACTATTTACACCGCCATTTCACACCCCCAAACAGTTGAAATTTGTTACCTAATTACATGAATTTAACAAAAAATATTTTTTTTATTATTTTTTATAATTCAACAACATTAATTGCATAATTTATTCAAAAATATTAATTACCTTATTTTATCCAATGATATAACAGTACAATTATTTAATTTACTTATTACTGTTTCTTATATAATAGCCTCAACCTTTTAATTAACTTTAAAGATACTAAAATTTTGAAAAAAATTTATCAATACTAATATTTCATTTATTTAAATAAAAATATAGAATAAATATTGCGTATTATTTATGCAAAATTAAACAAATCATTAACAATACCAATCAATTAAATATTATCTTTTATTTAACCAGTATAATATAACATAATCTTAAGGGTAATTTTTTGTTGAAGCTTAAGTAAATAATGATTATCTTCACAGCTTATGCTTTTTAGTTATCCAGTTTATATATGTAACTTTTGAACGTGATGATTATACATAAATTGTATAAGCAATTGTATCACTTGTGGAGAGGTTGGGATAGCTAATATTGAATCGTTAAGGCATTACTTGTGGTTAGTTTTCAATTAGATCGATATTTAGGGGTAAGGTTTACTTTAATGGTAATTATTTAATAGTTTAAAGTTAGTAAGCATTCAATGTTTCTAAAATAATTACTTTGGCATGTATTTGATAATTTAACTTTACACATTAATTAAGGGGGTGCAAATAGAAAAGAGGAGAGTGCCAATAGACTTACCCTATATTGCTATGAAAAGTCATTTATGACGTATAGGTAAAAGACCTAAAATTGTTTTTTAATATACTTACAGTAGTTAAGTCATTAAGTATTGTTTAAAAGAATTATGTTATAGACTTAAAAAGAATAGATAAGTTAAGGAGAATAATACTAGTTAAAAGAATTAAAATGACTGAAACGAATAGAAGAAAGTTAAAAAGGAATTAAAATTGCTGAATGTAACGAATAGAAAGAAAAGGTAAAAAGTAGAAAAATGAGACATTTATAATCGAAACAACAACCTTTGGGGATGTTAGAGCATTCAAACCGTTGTACTATACGCCTTTTGCGAAAAAATACTATCAAAATGATATATATCTCCACTAACGATCTATGCTATATACATAGTACTAAATTTTTCGGAAATTTTGGCGGGGCCGGGGGCCACCAAATAGATCCACCCCTGGTGAAAACCCTATTCGCAGATTTAGTTGTATGCATGGAATTGTTTATATGCTTTATTACAAGCTCATCATCAACGACAAACTGGCAAAACTAAGGAGGAGAATGATCATAAAATTCAATTCATAGCATATTGCATTATATACTACGTACTCTCGTACACTCCATATTGATGTAGTAAATCAAGTATACCACGGTTCACTTTATAAGAACGAGGCAAAAAGTTATCCCATTATTTAGCTAATACTTTGTGTTTAGTGCGTTTAATTGATCTGTTTTATATAAAATTTCTGCTCACGAACACTATAAGATTAAAAGTTCCAAAGGAAAAACCCTGAATTTCCCTGTTGAAGTCCACCATGGCCATCTTCATTCTCTTGGCTGCTCTTCGAATCAAAATATGGTGAATGTGCGGTATATACGTCACCAGGCTCGTGAAATCCTTCGTTCTCGAATGGATCGATCAGCCCATCATTATTATATGCTAATGTATCGAGAAATGACCAATCAATCAAATCGACGTGCCCATCTTCATGTGAAACCAACGTAAGCGATGCTTCAAAATCCATAGATCTCGACGAATCTTGTTGCTCTAGCTGCTGATCAACGGTGCTTGAGCTATCTACAATGACCATATTATTATGCACAAGTCACGGACAAATATGATATTAAGTATGTAAAATTTTAACTGTGAAGAAATGAAATTAAAACCCATGGATAGAGCGCGACCTAGCTTCCTTTAATCCGTTGTTGTTAATAAGTCATATAAAATTAAAAAGTCGCTCACTCCCTTCAGGTTAAGCTTTTAGGTCGAATGATCATTCAACATATAGTATGTGTTCAGTTAACGTGTAATAAAAGTTGAAAGAATATTTTATGGAGACGTACTGTTGATAGAACTATTAGCATAGCGCTGCGCAACGAGTTGAATATCTCCGGGGCAAAGGCCGTCGGCCTCGGGAATATGGGGAGGATCGTTGGGGAAGTTGAAATTGGCACGGGGCCCACGGAGGCAGAACAAGGCTGCGTCGAATGCTCGAGCGGCCTTCTCGGCTGAGGCGAAGGAGCCGAGCCATATTCTTTCCCTACTGTTTGGAAGGCGTATTTCGGAGACGTACTTTCCCCACTTTCTCTTCCTCACCCCTCTGTAAACCTTATTATTATTGCTGCTTGTTTCCTTAACACCTACGACGGCGCCATGTCCATCCATTAGCTATTAAACTTGTTTTTTGGCTGTCTGAAATGGAGAATGTTAGTTACGTTGTTGTCTTAAAAATGAAAGGTGTAGAAGTGTGTTGTTTATTTGGGAACGACATGTGTATATATATATATATATATATATATATATATTATTAATAATATATAGATGCGAGTTTGAGTTGGTTACTGCACAGGACAAAAAATATATTAGAATATTGCGTCGCAATCATAGTGCACTTACCAAATGTGAGTAGGTCCAAGTGGCAAGTTATATGGCATGCATGCATAGAGGTCATGTATTCGTATTCACTTTGTCTTTTTTAAGTTTTGATATTTGTGCCGATTTTAGAGTGGCACAGTTACGGATACTATTAGTGAGCTTATTTTGCGATAATGAGGTTCAAATTCGGTTATATATATCAGAAAGTTCAGACTGATCTTAGTATGCGCGGCTGTGGGCGGTGAAGTCGGGCGTGCTTTGGTCTCATATTATTGAAACTAAATAAGCGTAGAAATAGTGTAAAAGTGGCTAATAAGGATGCGGCGTATATCATCAAGAATTGATATCGATGAAGCTGACGTTGTAGGGTCATAGCTAATTGATCACGTGCCTGAAATGAACCTCTTGATAATTTTATTACGTGCAATAATGATTATGTCTTTTTATGAAGTATTTGCGACTTTAGAGCATCTCCGAAGGCGAAACGGGACTGCAAACGCCACGGCAATTCTGGTGGAAACTAAATGGCCCGCTCACACGCTGAAGACTTTTTTTTGGGGTTTTAATGTTTATATTAGATTTATGATTATTTGGAGTATATATGTACATATTTCGATTTCTGAGCCGGAGAGATTGAACTTGCCGATTGAGCTTTTGTATTTCTGCTTGGAGCTTGAAGAGGATGATGGAGGATGACCAATTGGGGAAAAGCCATTTATTTATAATTATACCCATAATCATAATTAAATTTTCGAGTACACCCATGAAGTTAATTAAAATACCAATTATGCCCATAAACTTAAACAAATTGTTGAGATTCTAAGTGAGTTTCGTTCCACATCGAATAATTCAAACTCTTTCTAGTATACATATAAGAGGCTTTCTCTTCCTAGTACCAACTGGTTTTAGGAAGTACCCCTCGATTTCTAATATGGTATCAGAGCGAGCTTCCGCTCACCATCACCCGATTCATACACTACAAAAAAGAGATTGAGTAGTGATGGGAGCCGCTACAAAAAAGCCGCCGCGGTGATTAGTAACGGAAATCTGCCATGGATTATCCGTCGCGAAATTTTGCGACGGAATATCCGATGCAAAACCGTCGCAAACGTTGGCGACGGATTTTCGGTCGCAACTTTGCGACGGATAGGCCGCCGAGAAGTACCGTCGCAACTTTGCGATGGGTATTCCGTCACAAATACTTGCGACGGATTGTGCGACGCTATTACCATCGCAAATGAAGAGCGGGGTTATAAAATTTTAAAACAATTTCTGGATCTTATTCTCCACCGTCTCTCTTTTCTCTCTCCGTCTTTCTCTCTCCATTTTTTCTTCTCTCTCCTTCATACTTTTTTCTCTCTTCTCCAGATCTGGGAGCCGGTGTTTGGCGGCGGCGGTGTGTCACACCCCACTTTTCCTATAACTAGTTTGGTGGATTTTTCGCAAAGTGAGCTGCGGAAGACCGGATTTACAAAAACTTTCTATTAAAATAACTAATATTATACAAACACAAGCACGTTCTACAAACATTATAGTTTACAAGACGTAGCCCAAAATGTCAGAATCTCTAGAACACATAACACCCCGCAGGTCGCATCCATGTACGCCCAGCCCTCAAAAGTACGTGGAGTCACCACCATCAGCCTGCCCTAGTCGTGACGTATCTCAACGTCCAACTCGATCGTACCTACAACACATAAAACGTGGGATGAGCTATAAAGCTCAGTAAGTGGAAATATGCATGACATGCACGTGCCAAACTCGCATAGGCATTTGCGCCAATGCCTGCTAACACTCGTATTTTCATATCATTTTCATTTCTTTTAGTGTCCTTAGCTACTTACTACGCACCATCATATCATGAGCTCAATCCTATACGGATAAAAGTAAGATAGTGGCCCACACCGGCTAGGCTAAACCTAGGGTTATTCCCCAGGTCACCATTCGCCAGGTCGCCCCTCTATCTAGCGGTCGCCTTCCCTAGCACTCTGGTTTTCACCATGTGTCTCGTCCAGGTCGCTTCTTCCCGCTAATGACAATGACAGTTGCTACACGCTGGGTGGCCAACACTAGCTTTACCTAGGTCGCCCCTACCCAGGTCGCTCCTCCTGTCGGACAGTTGCTCCACACTGGACGCCCTACGCTAGGTTTCCCTAGGTTGCCCCTACCCATGTCGCTCCTCCTGCCTCACATAATACGTTAGACGGCTTACATCCCGTCATGATGCCTTTGTAGAAGTAGCTATGACTCTTTCGTGAGTAAACATCAAATGCCAATATCGGCAAACATAATTCGCCTTTAGGCGATCATATACTGTGCATACTCATACTGATAATCCTCACATAGTGCGTGTATGCACATGCTCATGCCATATAAATAATGCGATAATTACTTACCATGCCAAAGCATGTCAATACATTCACATCACGTATGAATCTACATATTTACACCTTCAAGCGATAAATACCATGCATGCTCATATCCAAAATAACTCCATACAAAACATGCATGCATTCAATATGTCATAAAAATAATGTGATGTATCAACTCATTCACCACGCCATCGAACTATCATAAATAATAGCTCACCATGCAAATTCATTATCGCCAGTAAACATCTCACGTAAAACAACCAACACAGGTTGCCAAATAATCACGTAATTTCACATAATTCACATCACATAAAATCATACAACACAAATAACCACGTAATTCGAATACAAACATGTAATTTATGTGTTGGAGTTGGGATTTCCACTTACCCGTCGTCCTTGCACTATAGGCTACTGGACATGTGAAATTCCTAGTTTGTGAGACTACTTTTCGACCCAAAATCTATTTCCGCAATTTCGTGAACTACCCAACCCGCGAACTAAGGTTTGAACTTCGCCCAAAATTCCTATTTCTACTTGTAACCTCATTTTCGGTTGAAGATCTAAACCCAAAATCTTGAACTTTCGACTAAAAGAATTTTCCTAATCATGTAAGCATGTACATCCACATAGAAACCCATATTTTGGGTTTAAATCACATCATAAATCATCACGTAACGATCAAAATCACTACCACATAATCAAAATTCATCTTTCGAACTTGGATGGTTTAGCACCCAAGTTTCGAATATTCTCAACAATATTTTATGTGTTGTAGGTGAAGGATCCACCTACCTATCCTCCGAAGTTGTTCACATTCTCTCGACGAATTTTCTTCCGCCACGATCCTACGAACTCCTGACAACTGCTTTAAGACACCATAATATCTCTGCATTACGGTCCGAAGTAATTCAAATACAAGCTAGGAGAGATTTCGAAATAAGCTGGCAGATTCCAGAAAAATTTCTGCTTTACAGCAGAAACTTAAAAAATTCGTAACTGATCGTACGAGTATCGGAACTAGCAAGCTACGGAAGTTAGCTTTCTAACGGGATCAGTTTTACTAAATTTGGAGCAGTATATCTGCGTAAATATAGCAGATGGAAGCTGCCCAAAAATCTGAAAATAGAAATTATCAGAAAATCCAGTTTCGCACTATCAACTTCAAAAGTTCATAACAAATCGTAGAAATGTCGGATTGGCTTGATTCCAAGTGCTGTGAAAAAATTATGAACTTAGCTTTCATCAAACACGTTTCGAAGGAATCCGATCACAATAGCTAGGTCAAATGTTCTGAAAACTGAAACTGCGGACGGATCAAAAACAGCAACTTCAGAATGAAATCCTGTTCTGCGCTGTCCACTTTAAAAATTCATAGAAAATCGAAGAATGATCTGATTGAAGCGACTCCAAAGGCTGTGAATAGCTGGTAAAGTTTGCTTTCTACAGAATTAAGTTTGATAAGGATCCGAGAACTTTAACTAAGTCAAAATCGTTCAGAACAGAAACTGCACGAACTGTTTTTCCAGAATCAGCAAATCTCAGATTTCAGTTCGCGATACCATCTTTAAAAATACATATAAAATCGTAGAGACATCGGATCGACCTGATTCAAGTGGCTGTGGAAAGCTCCGAAAGTTAGCTTTCCATAGATATTAAGTTTATAAAAATCAAACCACTATAACTAGGTCGAATTTATTAAAAACAGAAGGTGAGCAGCAATTACGATTTCTGAAAAATACAAACGATCGTGATTCCGGAGAGGATAATCATTCGAAAGAAAACCCATATCTTACCTTGCTGAAAATTTCTTGTGTTTGATCGTCTGCTTCGTTTCCTCTTTTCACGTTTTCTCCTCTGTTCTTTTTTTCTTCCTTTCTCTTACTTGTATGATTACCTTAAGCCACCAAGTGATAAGCATCAATGTGGCTTCTCCTTTGCATTAAGTAATCAACTTTATTTCCTTGCACCTAATAATCGATCCATATCATCTGGCCCTTACTTCTTTGGTGAATTAATTATTTTTCGGCCCTACTGATATTTATTCGAGTTGGGTTTTAAATACTATTTGGCCCATTCGAATACTAATTCCATTAATTCGAACATTTACGATGCTAATCGCATTAAAAAGCCCGTATTAAAATTACGGGTATTACGCGGTGACAACTGGGTCTTGGCTTGGTGATGTTGGTCGACGACGGCAAAGGCGACGCGCAGATCTGGGCCTCACGGTGTTGGGCGCGGCTGTGTTGGGCGCGGCGGTGTTGGGCGATGGCGACGGCTGGATCTGGGCATTCCAGTGTCTGGAGGCGTCGGCAACTGCTAGATCTGGGCGTTCCCAGTGTTGGGTGGCGTCGGCAACGGTTAGATCTGGCGTCGTGGTGTTAGAAGGCGACGGCGACCGATGGATATGGAGTTCTAGTGGGCGGCGACGGGCTGCTGGGCTTCGCAGTGCCGGGGGTCGATGGCGACTGACGGATACGAAGTTCTAGTGGGCGGCGACTGGCTGCTGGGCGTCGCAGTTCCGAACGTCGACGGTGACCGACGGATATGAAGTTCCAGTGGGCGCGACTAGCTGTTGGGCGTCGCAGTGCTGGGTTGAAGTTCCAGTGGTGCTTGGGTTGATGCCGGCGGCCGCTTTCTTTTTTAGGTTATGTTTTGCTACCGACAGCCGTCGCATAATTTTTTTTTTGTTTTGTTTTCTCACTTGGCGACGGATTATCCGTCGAAAGTTTCCGTCGCTAAGTTAGGGACGGATTTTGCGACTGTTCGAATTTTTGTGACAACGATTTACCGACCGATTTTTTCTGTCGCTATTCCGTCGCAAATGCTTTTTAGCGACGGGAAAGCTACAGTTTTGCTTGTCGCTAATCAGACAGATTTTTGTGGTGATATGTCCACGTGTTAGGTCAGTCATGCCACACGTGAGGGGGCGTGTTGAGATTCTAAGTGGGTTTCGTCCCACATCGGATAATTCAAGCTCTTGAGGCTAGTATATATATATAAGAGGCTTTCTCCTCCTATTACCATTTGGTTCTAGGAAGGACCCCTCGATTTCTAATACAAATTCATTCAAATTTAGTTATTTTGAATTATTTTCCAGTAATTTCGTTTAACCACATGATCAACTAATTATTTAATATTATTATTTTTAATATTTTACTTAGTTTTTTAACAACTCTTTATTGTTCAAAAGAATAAGTTAAAATCAAAATATTTAATTCAAAACAATATTATCGTAGTTGTCTTGTTTAGAAAAAGCAATGCTAATTAAAGCACAATAGAAAGTTTTATTTAATTACAAAATAAATTAATATCAACTAAGTTAAGATAAATAGTTTTTCGATTGAATTTATTAAATATGACCAAATGTTTTAATAAAATGTATAAACAATGGAATATACCGAGAATATTTTGTATAGAGTAAAATATAGAGGAGATTGTTGGAGTGAACTGTGAAGTGATACTGTTCAAACTCTATGTGAAAGATTTTTTGTAATGTTGCAACTCTATACATAGAGGGATCGTTGGAGATGGCCTTAGGGAGAGATGTTCTTTCGGATGCCATTGTTGATATTATATATATATATATATATTTAGAGAGAGATGTTTGCTATGGTGTCCACCTACCGTGAGCAACCATCGTGGGCACCATAGCTGATTTTGCAATTACAGCTCATTTTCTCCCACTCCGGCGATGCCATCACCTCCGCCGCCCCTCTTAGCTTTCTCATTACATCTGTTTTCCATCTTCCACGCACTTATTTATCAGAAATTCATCATCTCATCTATGTGCGAGAAAATTGCAGTATAGTATAAATTTATGAGAAATGAGTACGTGGAAGACGGACAACGGAGGTTATGAGGAAGCTAAGAGGGGGGGCGGATTAAGGCTTAGGTATTTTTGAAAAGCCCTTAATGAAACGTCGATAGAATCCTGCATGTCCCAAGAAACTCCAAACTACCTTTACCGAAGTGGGTGGTGGTAACTGCTCGATTGCATCTATCTTGGCCCGATCTACCTCGATTCCCTTGTGCAATACCTTATGTCCGAGAACTATTCCTTCTTATACCATAAAATGACACTTTTCCCAATTCAATACAAGGTTAGTCTCTTCACATCGTTTAAGCACAAAGTTATCGAGGCATACGTCAAAAGAGGAACCAAATAGAGAACAATCGTCCATGTAAATTGCCATGAACTTCTCTACAACATCATGAAAAATAGCTAGCATGCATCTCTTAAAAGTAGCTGGGGCATTACATAATCCAAATGGCATATGTCTATAACCAAAAGTACCGTAAGGACAAGTAGAAGTAGTTTTTTCTTGATCCTCGGCGCTACTGAAATCTGATTATAACCTGAATAACCATCTAGGAAGCAATAAAATTCATGTCCAGCTAGCCTTTCTAACATTTGATCGATTAAAGGGAGAGGGAAATGATCTTTACCGGTGGCATCATTCAACTTCCTAGTCTATGCAAAACGCCATCCCTTAACAGTCCTAGTTGAAATCAATTCATTGGAAGCATTCTTAATTACAGTCATACCACTTTTTTTAGGTACAACTTGTGTTGGACTAACCCATGAACTATCAGTAGGATAAATAATAGATGCGTCCAAAAGCTTAATTACCTCCTTTTATACCACTTCTTTCATAGTTGGATTCAGACGCCTTTGTGGTTGTACGACTGGCTTATATGAATCCTGCATTAATATTGTTGACCTTTTTGGTCCATGAGCATTAGAATGTTGTTAGGAACCGAAACCAAAATCATATAATGTCTTATGCATTATGCGAATTAATATATTTGCGTAAATAAGTTCATGATATGCATATAAATATTATGAAAGGGACTAGGGTATAATAAATTAGGATGGTTGAAATGAAATTAGTAATATGAACAAATGTTAATTTGTAAAGTTATTAATTCTGAAGTTTGGGATTCGTTAAATAGATAATTAATGAAGTTGGTTGACCTGTTGGGGTTGTCAATTAGTGAGGTGTTGATTTCTGAATTTTGGATTCGTGAAGAATCAAGGTTTGCGGGTTTAAACATTTCACGAAGTGGTTGAGATAGAAACGATTTTGATTGGTTGGTAGTGAGATTTTGGAGTGTATGTTTTGTGGGACAAAAGGTTCACGAATTGGAAAGAAATTTTACGAATTGAGGAGATAGCAAATGAGTGGCGAATCCAGTTCACGAACTCACGAACTTGGCTAATAAGGAATATGAGTGGCGAATCCTATTGGCAAATGAAAAGTGAACATCAACATCACCTATTGTCTTGTATCAAAAGTATTATTAAATTAGAAATACTTTGTTAAGGGATTAGGTAAAAAAAAAGTTACTATCCTTTAGAAACTATGAGATTAGCTTAGGAAAAGTACAAATCCATCGAGACATTACTTCAAGATAGGAAACTATATTAAATTAAAATAATAACTTTGAGAATAGGATATAGAATTGATTCATTAATAAAAAAAATAATTGAGGAACGAGTTTAGAAAGAAGAAGGAGAACGTAAGAGGTGCCATTACCGTAGCTTGGAATAGGCATATTTCTTTACCCTAAGTTTATGTTTTTATTCATGTATTTATATATCTTAGGAGACTTAAACACGGAAATATTACTCGCTTAGAGTTTGTATAAGTTTAATTCTTGAAGATTAAAAAATAATAATAATAATAATAATAATAACAAAGTTTGGGTGATAACTAAACTGCTTTTGAAGAAAAGCTGATTTTGATCGAGAGTTGTAATGTTTTTAGGATTAAAAAGTGTTTGTGATAGCTTGAAGTTTATTAATTTGCGACATGACGATTGTGAAATGTTGATTCGTGAAATTGGAGGATTCGTGAAGTTGAGTGATAAATTGGGAATTTGAATGACTCGTAAATAGTGATGATTCGTGAACTGTGATTCGTGAACTGAGGATTTGCGAAGTATGAGAGTTTGCCTATTGAAGCAATTAGTGAACTTTGAGGGGTGGAAAGGAATTTCACGAATTGATGAAGAGTGCGTGAATCATGAAGTTTGCGAATTGGACTCTCCTATTGGGAAGAATATTATAATAGCTAGGAATAATAGTTTGAATTCCTAACGTGTGAGGGAATGATTAAAATAATAACAAAAGATGATCACTCATGGCCAAATATATAGATATATATATATAAAGAAATATGAATCATGGAGTGGCTTGCAACGATTGAAAAAAATAAACTAATATGATAATTCATAAGAGTTGTTAGGAAAAAAAAAGCTAAAAGTTGATCTCAATTATTTTAACTTCACGAATTGTAAAGAACCTAGGGTCACTTTGCGAATTGGAAGGTTTTTGCGGGTTGATAGTACTTGGCGAACCCAAAACATTTGAAGTGAGTTGCGAAGTTAGGAGGAGTTCGTGAAAGGTAGAGATGAAATGATAACTTCACGAACTGAAGTAATTAGCGAGTTGGAGTGGAGACAATAGAGGAAACATTGATGTTACTATATGTGTGAGTGGAGACAACTTTTGAGGAAAAGTGAGGCAACCTAGAAAACAACCTTATGCTAAGATAATAATTATATGTAGTTAAGGATAAATAGGAGATTGAGTTCGTGGAATAAGTTTTGTGAATTAAGAAAGCACTTTGCAAATTGAAAGTAGATTCCGGGTTGAACAATGACTTCGCGAAATAAAGACTTCGCTGGCTAAATGATGAATTCGCGAATTGGAAATGAGGTGAAATGAATCATAGGAGTTTCACGGGTAATAATTAATTTTGGAATTGATCGAGTTTCGGAAGAAAATTATAAACTTGCACAATTAGGATATTATATTTTGGAAATGAGAATATTTAGATAATTTAAGAACACAAACAGTCAGCTAATTTAGCAAAAACAATAATAATGATAATAATAAAATAATAAATAATTAATAAGAATGGATCATGCATAATAGAGCATGCATATCATCATATATGACATTTTATGGATTTTATATTTATCGATAATAATATTTTAATAGGTTCGAATTCCGAAAAAGGCAAGGATAAAGTCGAGTAACGAACGGGGCTTTAAGCCATACTGTGAGTATGATATGCAACATGTGTTCTGTTTTTATGTGCTTTATGTGAAATTAAATGATTGGTGATTTCTTATAAACGTAATATTTGAAATGAACGTGAATTATGTGGCCATAATGTGCTACGGTGTGATATGTGCGATTCGATGGTGTATGGAATTTATATTCATATAAGGTGAAAGTACAATATTGCATATGAATAATAAAGAAAAGAGAAACCGTTATGACTGTTACGACATCGGACGACTTGATACACAGTTATGGTTACATCCCTACAAATCGGGGGATTACAGTCCTGTACAGGCATACCAAAAATATATCTACGGTTACAGAGTCCCATGCATGGGCCCCTATGGGGTCAATAGTACGAGTCTAGCAGGTTCATAACGGAAGTATCAGCAATAAATGATCATGTAGAATTTGCATTGGTCTATGGATTACATGAATGATCTTAAGAACTATGGTTATGTGACAAACTTCGATGATTGATTTCGTGATGATTACGTGAGTTGAAGTGTTTACAGTACGAGTGTTGTGAATCTACGGGTTCTACAAACGATGGTATATTCTTTAGAAATGTGTATGGAAGCAAATGAAAGAAAGAAATTAATTTCTGCTACAGTTTTATTGTTTATTTGTATAATGGAATAACATGTTGCGATCATACTCTGACTAGTTGTTTTCACAGTTGCTGTAGATACCTAGCAGGCAACTTAGAGTACATCTTCATACGAAAGCATGGATTCAAGGTTGGCCGGCTACGCTCTCACCTACTCCCCTAAGTTCATCGTGTGCATGTAGTATAAGAACCATTAGTCTCTTTCATATGATGCATAAGAAATATGATATGTTAATATATATGTATAATACGCGTGAAAGTGACGAGACAGATGTACACTCCCGTTTATGTATAAAGGCATGGTTGTAGAAAGGCGAAAAATTTTATGCGAAAAATATAACAGCTGCGCGAATAAAGTAATAGAAAACGGGACGTTACAAATGTTGTGATGATCTATGTAATTGTAATGACATCAGGTCTATAAATTAAGCAATTTGGTAAATGATCAATATAATGTCTAATACATGATAACATTCGACCATGCATTAATTATGAGCTATAAAATGGTTAAAGTATCAAATATTTGATTCACATGTGATTCTGCGATTTATTGGTGAAACTATGTGATCGCATGTTATAGATGTCTCACATGCCCATATCGGATTATGGATATACTGTGTTATTTAAGGAATAACGTATGAATATCATACTGGCCTATATATGGAAAATATGTTGTCTAAATGTGGAATGTGTAATATCCATTGGAAGCTGTCTATTCTGAGTCGAAAATCATACTCATGATCTTAAACGTGCATCTTGCTTATATTATATTGATATAGTGATTGATATCTTTCCTTATGCTAATTAGGATACTATTAATTGGAAAGATTTGATTGATTGAATTTATGTGGATAAGATGCTGAGAAGTATGGTATGTGATGAAACGGATGAGATCTCTGATCTGTGCAAAGATATGCCAGAATATACGAATTCGTGCAACATGTGATTTGATCTCATTTCTGTGCTGAATATGGAAAATATATTGATCTGATGCTATCTCGTATGCTAAATATGGAAAGTAAATCCTGATTGATTTATTCTATAAGATGATAGCTGGATATCACATATGGAAAGTGTTGTTATGGAAAAATCATCCGAATTAGTTGAATGTGCCTTGAATACGAATCTGAGCATTATGGATAATGATATGCTTTTATGAGCTTATGATCGTTGTGAATATTTATGATTAGCATGATTTACATGGCATATTTATTTACTGGAAAATTACATGGAGTATGTGCTTAATTTGGTAAATGGTCTTCAGATTGAGTTTCAATGTGAGTGTTGATTGAAAAGGTCTATATATATGAGGAACACTTCAGATTGTTGGACTAAGAACTTGCGAATATACAAACGCGAGAGTTTTTGAGTAGAAGATTATTATTTAGAGCCATCTCACACTTGCGATATATCTGTGGTTGTTAGAGCGTACACCTGTGATCACATTCTGCCGACTTGAGCTTTAGCTTGCGATTCCATCACTGCACGAGTGATTCATCATCATTATCACAAACCTCCCACCATATATTCTGTCTTCGGACGTGAGCAATAAGGAGGCAAGGTCGACATTTACGCACACGTGAAGGGAAGGACGAGTTCCGGGGACCCTTCGGTAGTGAGTTGTGTCTTGTCGGGATCAGGAGATTCCGAGGAACAAAACTCAGCGTGTGGTAACCTAGTGTGTCTAGTGTTTGACTTGTTTCGGTTGTGTATTGGGCCAATCAATCAGTTTGTAACCGACTAATGTGACATTATAGTGATTGATTAAACTCTTGGGGAGCAAACCTCAACGAGAGGAGATAAACCCCAGTTGAGGATATAACCTTTATAAAAATCCTGTCTCACTTTACTTTTCTGCACTTTACATTTTCTATGTGAGACGGAACTGGTACGCAAGCGAGGCAATCGGGATATATCTACATCACGTGCATAAGTAGAAAACTCTAGGATATTACATCAATAGGAAGAAGCAAATTTTATAAAGCCTAATTCACCCCCCTCTTAGGCACCTTTTTATCTTCATTTGGTATCAGAGAGGGTTACTCAAGCGACGAGCCTAACAAGCCTGAGTTAAAGATCTAATGGTTTATCCGAGTTTTGATGTTTTTTGCAGAGAGACAATCCCACTCTAGGCCACCACTCTTCGATGGAACCAACTTTGCTGTATGGAAGAACCACATGAAGAAATTCCTTCTCGCCGTCGACTACGACCTATGGGATATCATCACCACTGGGCCATTCGAACCCAAACATAAAGATGGAATTCCAAAGGAACCGCTGAATACAATGTAACAGACAAGCGTTGAATCTCACTGAATGCCAAGGCAAAAAACATGATTGCTTGTGAACTAACAAGAGAAGAATACAATCGTGTAAGCTCATGCGAATCCACCAAAAATATGTGAGAGATGCTACAAGTCACACATGGAGGAACTACTCGAGTCGTACAAGAAAGAATTGCACTTATAACCCACCAATACGAGCTGTTCAAGATGGAGGATGACGAGACTATAAGCCACATATGCAAGAGTCATGAACATCATCAATCAAATGTTCTCTCTTGGCAAGAAAATACTTGACGGTGAGAAGGTGCGAAAAATTCTGAGATCTCTTCCGAGAGAATGGAATCCCAAAGTAACTGCCATCTACGAAGCAAAGGACTTGGACGAGCTTTCTGTCTCAGAACTGATCGGATCTCTAACCACATATGAGATGACTCAGATTTCCATAAAAGAGAAATCACAAGTCAGGAATCAACCAAATATTGCCTTCAACACTGAACAAGAAAATGACTCTGATGGCGAAGAAGAAAATGAGGAAGAAATACTTGAAACAGATTGCCATGCTAACAAGAAGATTTGAAAAATCTCGGCTAAGAAGAAAATTCAAAGGAAACTCCAAATTCCAACCGAAAGGCAAGGGAATATCCTCATTCGGGAACAATGTTCAGAAGTGCTTCAAATGTAATAAGCCAGGCTATTTCGCCTCAACTGCCCATTGGAGAATGGTGACAAAAAGATAAAGGAAACAGAAGGCCATGGTCACAAATTGGGAAGAGCCCGGAGTGAAGAGGAGGAAGATCTCGCCTACATGGCCGATGATGATGATCAGGTATCTTCTTCATCTACTATTAAGAAAATACGCATCCTTAATGAATTATATGCCAGTAAGGATGAATCTCATGATAACACCTCCTCAGTCTATGAAGTAGATGAAAAGGAAGAAACATTTGAAATAATTACAAACACAGAAAGGAAGATTAAGTCGCTCAACTCTCAAGTAAAGAGATTGGTTAGGCAACGATATGACAAAGCGAGAGAGAAGCATCAAAAGGATCTAGATATTGCATGCTTAAGGGCAGAACTAGAAACCTTTAAGGAAGAAAATCTTGTGTGTAACTGTGAAGAGCTTAAAAAGATAAATACCGATATATCTAGAGCTATCTTTGTTCTTAGAAATTCCTTAGAAGAAAAAACTCGTACTGTTGATAGACTTCTTGAGGTAAAACAAAATCTTGATATGTTACTAAGTATTCCTAGGAATATTGGGAAAACAGGGATAGGATATTCCATGATACGTGAACATATTGCACCAACTATTAGAAAGCCTAAATGTTTTTCATGCGGTCGTCATGGTCATTATTTACCAATTGTTTTTTGAAAAGAGCTGATAAGTTTAGGTATATCTGGAGGCCAAAGAAGTTCCCTGATAACCATGTTTTTCTAATACTGTTCATCCTAAGTTTGAGAGATCACAGTTTGGGACATATGATATATCACGTGTTAACAGGAGTTACTTTGCTACTAACCTGTTAGGACCCAACAAACATTGGCACCTCCGAAAACAACTGTTCATGTAGGTACAAAGGAGAAAATCCAGCAAGAAAAACAAGTGGTATCTCGACAGTGGGTGTTCCCGGCATATGACAGGTTGTTAGGTCCTAATTAATCAACTCTATGATCCTAGACTCAAATTCTTAGGCAATCGATTAGAATTATAGATATTAAGATTTCGATCGAAAACCTTTGTTGAGAGCTCGAGAGAGAATTTCGCTTAGAGTGAGAAGATATTTGTGTTTCCCTCTTTAGAAATCGAATTGCAAGCCTTTCAGATCAATTATTCAAATCTTCTCATTAAGCACAATGTTTGTACATCTATTTGTACCAAACATACTTGGTATAGATAACATACTAAGTCCTAAACTAAGGACAAATACAATAAAAGCCCCAATCTGCGAAGACAACTAATAAATCAAAGCACAATTAAAAATGATATTCTACATTCACCCCATTTGTGCTTGATTTTTCTTCCGCGCTGTCTGTCCTCGTCGGGCATAGTACGACATGCGCAAGCCCAGCGCATACTCGAAGTTTCTGAGCGTATTCCTCAGCTCCAGTCGCTCCTGGATTTCATCGAGCAGCCATCAGGAGCGGCTGTTCTCTCACGAACCGGTGAATCCTCAGCATCGTCTCTCTGTTGATTTCCTCCAACCTCTGCTCTATGTTATTCCTGATGACCTGGAGCGTCCCATCACAAAATTTGTGAATATCGGTCTTCAGCATCAACCTGGTCTTCTTAGCGATTGGATTAAGGTATGTGATGCCTAAGACTGAGCTGATGTGCACGTGATGGGAAGCCCTTCGATCTCAGGTCCTTTTTTGAGCGTAGCGGTCATGTTCACCTTCTTCATGTTGCTCTCCAGAGCCATCTGAAGGTCGTGTGCGGCATGGTACTTGACCTGGCGCATCATGAACCGGTAGAGTCCCTCGATTTCTTCTTTTTGATGAAGCCTTGAGGACCCTTGTATTTCTCCACATACAGCTGGTAGAGGTTGTACACCTCTTCGGCACGGAGGTACGGTAGGTCGCTCTTGCTTACTTCTTCTCGAGTTCTGTCTACTCGCTCGATGGCATAGTACGGTGTTGGAAGTCCTCTTTTAGCACAGAAGACGTTGAGTAACTAACAGATCAGGGAGAGACTCTTATAATGACTCTTCGTTTGTCCTTCAGTCATCCCCATTCTTACGTCCGGTCCAAGGTGGGTCAGCATCCAGAGGTACGTCATTCTCTTCTGCTGATCCCAGTGAGAGATCCCTCTAAGCTCGAACTCATTCGGCTTCTTGACTTTGTCCAGTGACCTCCAAATGTGTTCACGAACTTCTTCAAGAAAGGGAATTTTGATCCTGATGTTTTCCCATGACGTGTCGATCCGAACGGTCCCTGGTGTTAGTCTTGTGGGGGAATCCGCTCGTTGTGCAATCAACTCTGGAAGCCCTGTGGGATCTTGTTCATAATCATCACCTTTTTGATGCTCTTCGTCTTCTATTAGCACATGGTCCACCGAAGCTTGCTGTAAGAAGTGGGGAACGTCCTTGGGCCGTCGTCTCTGATGCTCGTCGAGCATGGAATGAGGCATCCACTGTCCTTCGAAGATGTACTTATCGAGGAACTCGTGTGGATTGACACCATGTCCTGATGATCCCGCTTGGTCTGGAATGGCTGAGGGAGTAGCTTGAGTTTGAGCCAGGGCCACGAGCATGGCGGCATTTGCTTATTCTTCCAGAAGCAATGGGCGTGTGAGGGTCGTTGGTGTGGGCGGAGGCGTCCTTAGGGTGAAGGATGGTGGGTCTATGTGGGTTAGAGTAGTGGTGCGGTGCGTGGTGTGGGTTGTTTGGGTAGTTTGGGTGGTGGTTTGGGTTTGTCCAGCTCCAGCGCTTGTCTGAGTTGCGTCTGCGCCTTGTCTTTGACCTTTGCCTTGGCCATTCGATGAGGTCCTAGGCCTTTTCTCTCCCTCATGATGATCCTGATCTTCTGGATCATCATGTCGACGTCGTGTGCGGGAGCTTTGGCCTTGGCAGGATTGAGTAGGTGGATCAGGGTGGTCCACGAGACGCCTGTAGAGAGATTCTTCTTGAGGCGTACGTGTGGGAAGGCCTGTAAGGCGGGCAAGTAGAATGTCGTGGACCTGGGTGATGGGTATGGTATATGGGTTGATGAGGACAGAGGAGTCTGCGAGTGGTTCGGTGGGAGTGGGTTGTGGGGTTGGATTAGCTTGTGCTAAAGGGCCTTCGGAGACGGGTGCTTTCCCAGTGTCACGCCGGGATGTCTCGATGGCGGCTAACACTCTCTCCATCATTTTGTCTTCCAAGAATTTGATGGCTGCAGAGATTGTGACTATTCGAGACTTCCACCCAATCCTTGAGGTGGATCACTTGGATTTTCCTCTATGGATGTTGCGGTAGGTTCTGTTTGAACCTGCGAACTAGACACCGGTAGGCTGTGCTACGGCTCGAGATTGAGCGATGAAGTGTTCGCAACACTTGAAGGGATGATCGGCGCGGTGTCTGATGTGGTGGTGATGGTGGTGAAGATGGACTCTAGTTGTATGCTTAGTCGCCGTGGAGTCCGTCTTATCAGTTGAATCTCTTCATCGGACTCCGTGTCGGATGAGGTGGCTGTGTGAGGAGAAGGTTCACGTGCAATGTCCTCACGAGCCTGTTCCATCACCGATGGAAGTGAGCTTTGCCCTGCTTCCGCCTCGGGCTGTGCTTCTTGTTGAAGAACCTCCTCAATAGGCTCTTCGAGAATGCCTACATGGACAAACACTTCCACTTGGAGCTCCTGATTTTGATCTTCAGCTTCCATTTCGAGAGCCACCTCGTCGATCATCGTGGCATCCGGATCTGGTAGCTGCGTTTCTTATACAGAAGGCTTCTGTTCAAGCTCTTGTGCCACTACATCGATCATTGTGTCCTCAGGGCTTAGGTGTTGTTGTTGGTGAGGGCTGACTGCGAAATCTGTCGGGGGCCCTCTAATCATCTGTTCCGTTAGATTATTCTCCCGGCAGTACCGTTGATATTCAACTCCCGAGGTGTCGTCGAGACGCAGCAACTCGAACGGAATGGCCATGGACGGCTGGTCCAAATCCGTTAGTTTTGGATTGTGGAAGAACTTGAGGCGTGGTGCTTGGTAGTTTCCTCCAGGAGGCAGGCGAGGGATGTTCTCGTGGATTTCCATGAGTTGTCTGATTTTATCACTTAGAACCATCTCGCATACGGCACGTTCTTCGATCTCTTATACTATTTCTGTCTGATCTGCTCTGCTAAGTCATTCCAGATCAGTTGGGCGAAATCGTAATTCCGTGAGAACACTATACCGTGAAAAATGCGAAGAATGTTGCCATTGCCTTTGTCGAAGCCCGCATGTTTCGGCGATAGCCACTTGTTGATGATGCCGAACAGTGTCTTCCAAGGGTGTGGGATGCCGTTACTCTGAACTTGAGCAAGCTTGGTTAGCGGCGGATGGTATCCCATGCGAAGGAAGTCACGCACGAGCTCCGCATCAGTAGGAAGGGGTCGTAATTTGGGCTGTAGGGGAGGTCGAGCACAAGATCGAAGTCATTCTTGTTCATGCTTATGTGCCTCGTCCCTATTACCATTGTGAAACTGTACGCTCCTTCATGACGTGGATCTTGATCATCCCCCATCGTTAGAGCATGCCACAGGGGATGACCTTGTAGAATCGACACGATTATGTCGTCCGGACACCGGAAGGTAGTTAGGTCGAGTTGGAAATTGGTGTCGTTAACGTTGAGGTACATGGCCTTCTCATATATGTGGTTGTATGCTGGATAATGATCCATCTGAATTACAAATAAGAAATGTAAATCATTTCAAGAATTTTAATTTTGAGTCGAATTTTGAATTTATCAAACCATAATAATGGATCATGTCGTAGCATGTTTGAACAAATTCGTAATTTGAAATCATGAAATTTACAAATAGATCATACGAAGTGAATATTGAAGATATAATTACATTTCGACATAAGCATGTAAGTCCTATAAAATTTCAGTTGAAAATTTTACTAAGTGTTTAAGCACTGTTCACTCCGTGATTTTTGTCGCGCGAGAATTGAAATTCTCAATTAAATTGCCTAAGTGCGATTTTCTAATTAAAATCGCCGTTTAATTTTGCGATCGAAAATTTTATTCGCTAAGTTTCGCTACAATGGAAAGGACTTAGAGAATTTTTCTAAGTGTTTGAACTTTAACACGTGGTACTGTAGGCGAGAAATTTTACGATCGAGAAAAATTTTCGTGTAAATTTACAATCGAGAAAATTGATTTCCGTGTAAATTTACGATCGAGAAATTTTTCGCGCATGAATAAAATTTTTTACTGTTAAAGTTATCGAGCGAGAAAGTATTTCGATTTTAAAAAAATTTTCGTTGCGAAATTTTACGATCGAGAAAATTATCAACGAGAAACTAAGTCAAACATTGAGACAATTTTCGATCGATCAAAATTGTCGCTGTGTGCTTTTACGATCGAGAAATTTTATCGTCGAAAAATTGATTTTATTGCCGCTAAAATTTTCAACCGAGAATGAAATTGAAATTGAAATTACTGTTTGCGATTGTAAGTTTTGCGCTCGAAACTTATATTACACCTATTTGATCTATTTCGATAAGTAATCTTTTCGCTTGCATAAAATCAAAATTCAATTTCTCGATTATAATTATTTTTCGATCTACGTTATCTGTTAGGTCCTACGATTAACAACTCTAAGATCCTAGACAAGACTTCAATTCGATGATAATGATAATCAATAAGATTCGATCGAAAAACTCATTTGAAGAACGAGAGAGAGGGTTCGATTAGAGTGAGAAAGTTACTGTTGTTTCTCTCTCTAGAAATTGAATTGCAAGCCTTTCGGATCAATCTTCAAAACTTTCTCTATTCGGCACAATTGATTTACATGTATTTATACCAAACAAACTTGGTATAAATATCAAACTAGTCCTAATCTAAGGACTACTATACAAAACGCCCCTAATTACAAGGACAACTAATAATATCAAGCACAATTAAATGTATACTCTACAATCTCCCCCTTTGTGCTTGATTGCGTTTCCGCGCCGTTTGTCCTCGTCGGGCGTAATACGATCTGCGCAAGCCCAGCGCATACTCGTAGTTCCTCAGCGTGATCCTCAGCTCCAGTCGCTCCTCGATATCTTCAAGCAATTCCATTAGGAGCGGCTATTCTCTCACGAACCTGTGGATCCTCAGCATAGTGTCTCTATTGATTTCTTCCAACCTCTGCTCGATATTCCTCCTGATGACCTTGAGCGTCCCATCACAGAACTTGTTGATTTCAGTCTTCAGCATGAACCTATTCTTCTTTGCTATTGGATTGTGGTAGGTGATGCCTAGGACTGAGCTGATGTGCACGTGATTGTTGGGAAGCCCTTCGATCTCAGGCCCTTTGTTGAGCAGAACGGTCATGTTGACCTTCTTCATATTGCTCTCCAGAGCCATCTGAAGGTCGTGTGCGGCATAGTACTTAACTTGGCGCATCATGAACCGGTAGAGACCCTCGAGTCCTTCTTTCTTGATGAAGCCTTGAGGACCTTTGTACTTTTCCACATATAGCTGATATTAGCTGTAAACTTCTTCAGCAGGGATGTAAGGTAGGTCGCTCTCGCTTAGATCCTCTCGAGTTCTATCTTCGCGCTCAATGGTGTAATGAGGTGTTGGAAGTCCTCATTTGTCACAATAGACGCTGAGTAGTTGGCTTATTGGAGAGAGACTCTTATAATGGCTCTTGGCTTGTGCCTTAGTCATCCCCAGCCTTATATCAGGTCCTAAGTTTGGTCAGCATCCAGAGGTAGGTCATTCTCTTCTGCTGATCCCGATGAGAGATCCCTCTAAGCTCGAACTCGTTCGGCTTCTTCACTCTGTCCGGAGACCTCCAAATGTTCTCATGAACTTCATCTAGGAAGGGGTTTTCTATTCGGATGTTCTCCCATGGCGTGTCGATCCGAACGGTCCCTAGCGTTAGCCTTGTAGAGGGAACCGCTCGTTGAGCGATTATCTCTGGTAGCCTTGGGATATCTTGCTCGTTGAGCGATCATCTAGGACCTCGTGTGGATTGACGCCATGTCCAGAGGGTCCCGGTTGGTCTGGAGCGACAGAGGGAGTGGCTTGGGTAGCTGCTAGAGCTACAAGCATCACAGCACTTGCTTCTTCTTCCGGAAGCAAGGGGCTTGAGTAGATCGGTGGTGTGGGCGGAGGCGTCCTGAGGTGAAAGGTTGGTGGGTCGATGTGGGCGGTGTGGTGCGGTGCGTGGTGTGGGTAGTTTGGGTTTGGGTGGTTTGTGTTTGGGTTTGGTGACTAGTATGGGTTTGGTGGGTAGTATGGGTTTCGCCAGCTCCAGCGCTTGTCTGCGTAGCGCCCGAGCCTTGTCCTTGGCCACTTGTGGATGTCCTTGGCCTCTTCTCCCCCTCATGATGGTCCTGATCGTCAGGATCGTCATGTCTGCGCTGGGAGTGGGAGCTTTGGCCTCGACATGATTGGGTAAGTGGCTCAGGATGGTCTACCAGTCGCCTATAGAGGGACTCTTCCTGAGGCGACCGTATGGTAAGACCGATGAGGCGGGCCAGAAGGATGTCATGGAGCTCGGTGATTGGGATAGTGTATGGGTTGATTAGGATGGAAGAGTGTTGTAGAGGGTCGGTGGATGTGGGTTGTGGAGGTGTGAGGTTGGGTTGTGACGAGGTGCCCTCAGAGACAGGTGCTTTCCCGGTATCTCTTCGGGATGTCTCGAGTGCTTGGAGTACTCTCTTCGTGATTTTGTCTTCCATAGACTGTACAGCGGCAGAGAGAGCGGCCTAGAACTGCTCGTTCGTCACACAGGGTCCGGACGCCTCCTTGGATGGACCAGGACGACTGATGTCGCCTGTTATCAACCCTTGAGTAGACACCGACTCTTTAGGTTGGCTCACAGTCACTTGAGGTTGTGACTGTATGAGACTTCCACCAAATCCTTGAGTCGAATCTTGAAGATTCGGCTCTATGGGCGTTGTGGCAGGCTCGGGTTGTGCCTGCGATCCAGACACCATGAGAGTAGGTTGCGGCTCAAGATTGAGCGAAGAAGTGCCAGAAACACTTGCAGATGTGGTCAGCATACTATCTGGTGCGTCGGTGACGGCTGGGAAGAGGGACTCCAGTTGAATGCTAAGTCTCCTTGGAGTCGTCCTTATCATTTCCTCGTCCGACTCCGTGTCAGACGGGGTGGCCGTGTGAGGAGTGAGGTCACGATGTACGTCCTCCAGTGCCTGATCCGTCACCAGTGGAAGAGAGCTTTGCCCCATTTCTACTTCGGGCTGTGCTACTGATGGAAGAACCTCCTCAAAGGTTTCTTCGAGCACACCAACATTAACGGGCACTTCCACTTGTAAGTCATGAGTAGGAGCCTCGAGCGCCATCTATGTAGCCACGACGTCTATCAGGGTATCATCTATGTCGGGCATTGGCTCTTCGACCAATGTTGGCTCCTATGCTAGCTCCTGAGCGACATCATCAATCATCGCGTCCTCAGGGCTTAGATGTTGTTGTTGGTGTTGAGGGCTAGCTCCAAGCACTGTCGGGGGCCCTCGAATCATTTCCTCGGTGAGATTCCTGTCCCGGTTGTATAGCTTGTAGACGTCTCCGTCGGGGTCCGTGAGACGAATGAGCTCGAATGAGATCGGCATCGACGGTTGGTCCAGGTCCGTGAGCCGTGGGTTGTGGAAGAACTTAAGCCTTGGTGGTTGGTAATTTCCACCAGGAGGCAGAGTAGGGATTGTCTGGTGCTGCGCCATGATCTCCCTGATGATGATGTTGAACCACCGAGCATAAGGCACGTTCTTTGATCGCCGGTTCTCCTTCTGCCGAATCTGGTCCGCGAGGTCCTTCCAGATCAGCTGAGTGTAGTCATAATTTCTTGAGAAGGTGATGCCGTGGAAGATCCTCAAAATATTGTTGTTGCCCTTATCGAATCCTGCGTGCTTGGGCGACAGACACTTATTCACTATTCCGAATAGTTTCTTCCACGAGTGTGGGATTCCGCTGCTCTGGACCTGAGCTAATCTTGTGAGCGGCGGTTGGTATCCCATGTGCAAGAAGTCTTGAATCATCTCAGGATCCGATGCGAGCGGGTCGTAATTATTGCTGTGGGGCAAGTCCAGTACCATGCCGAACTGGTTCTTGTCCATGCTGATATGCCGCGTCCCTATCCTTGTTGAGAATCTGAAGGCTCCATTGTCCACTTCTCCTTGTATGCAACCCCATAATTGCTTCAGATATACCATTGGCACTGACGCGGTGACCGATAACGCTTGCCGGATGGGGTGGCCTTGTAGGATTGATACGATGATCTCGTCTGGACACCTAAACGTGCTCAGATCGAGCTGGAAGTTCGTATCTTGAACCTTTAGATAAAGGTTGTGATCATAGATGTGGTTGTATTTCGGGTAGCGATCCATCTGATAAATAAGATATATAGAAGTTTATTAGTTCAATTTTATTTTCAGTCGAAATATGAATAAATTTCATCAAACTAAATTTTAATATTGCAACTAATAGCATGTTCGATGAATTTTGAATTGAAATCGTATCAAATGCATAGTGTATGCTCAATTTTGAAAAATCGTAATGGCATGAATGTAATTTCGAAAGAAATATATATCGCGTGAAAAATAGTTCGAAATTTCGCTAAGTGTTGAATCGAAAAAAATGTCACTGTTCATGCCGAGAAATTTTTCGGTCAATAAAATTGATTTTGAGAATGATTTCCTATGCATTGATTTCAATTGTAATGACTCAGTTTAATTTTTCGATCGAGAAAATTTTATTCGCTAATGTTCGCTACAGAGTAAAAGACTTAGAAAAATTTTCTAAGTGTTGAAGTTGAAATCGAGACTGTAGTCGGTCAATTTTTCGATCGAGAAAAATTTCGCGTAAATTTAAGATCGAGAAATTAATTACCAGGTCAATTTACTATCGTAAAATTTTCTTCGATTAAATAAAATTTTTCGATTTGAAAATTTGTCGAGCGGTATGTGATTTTCGATTGTAAGAACATTTTTTCGCTGCGATATGTTTCTATCGAGAAATTAGACAGCGAAAGACTAAGTCAATCGTAGAGAAATTTTTCGATCAATTAAGTCCTAAGCGGCGAATTTTACGATCGAAAAAATTAAGCGTTGAGAAATTAATTTTTCGCTGCTAAATTTTTGCGACCAAATTGAAATTAAATCGAAAATTCTATTTTGCGATAGAAAGTTTTACGCTCGATAAAATTTGCATCTAAATTGTCTATTCAGTGCTTAAGTTTTTCGCTTACAAAAATCCTAATTAGATTTCTTGATTGTAAATAATTTTTTCGGTCAAAATCTTCTTATCTTAGCGACTAAATCAGAATTTTATCGATCGAAAAACTAATTCGATACAAACAGTATCTCAATTAAATTGAAATTCAATTAAGACTGTTTGCGATCGACAAAGTTCTTCGATACCTTTAAACATTCAAAAAAAAACCCAGTTTTATTGAAACTCAAATCTCAGTCGAAGATGCAGATTTTCCGAAGATTTATACTACCAGATTCATCAAGAACATCGAAACTATGTTAAGTGCAGGCATTAATCTCAGATAACACTCATAATCAAGCCTAAATCACTATAAAACAGTATACGATTTCTCAGTTTTGAAGAACAGTCGAAAATCTAAGTCTAAACATGCGAAAAAGTTCAAAATGCAGATGCTAATGAAGGTAAATCACACGCAAATGTTAAAAGAATCTCATTTCTACCTTAAACAGACAGTTTGGTGTTGAAAATCGAAAGTTTTTTGAGAAATTTAAGCTGTCTATGAAAGTTTTTCGCGAGAGAGATTTTTTGCGATTAGGGTTGCGTGAGAAAAAGTTTTTCGACTGACAAGAAAGTGAACTTTTATTAATTCGCTGCAGATCAATGTTGGGTTTTTGCGATTTGACGTCTTGCGATTAAATGGATCAGGCCCATTACTATTTGCGCTCGAGAAATTTCTGATTCAAAAATTGCTTCTCAATTCAAATTTTTCGATCGCAAATTATCGCGGTTAATCAACAATTGTTCCCAACACTGTCTTACGATCGAGAAACTTATGATAGCGAATTAATTCTTATATCCAATTTCTCGATTGTAAATGCTTCTAAAAATTTCAGATTGATCTCTATTTCAAATAAAATCACATTGCAAAGCTCCCCATTAGAAGTAAAATTGTAGAATACAATTTGTAATTGTGCTTGATTTTATTAGTTGTCCTTGTAATTTGGGGCGTTTTGTATAGTAGTCCTTAAATTAGGACTAGTTTGATATTTATACCAAGTTTGTTTGGTATAAATACATGTAAATCAATTGAGCTGAATAGAGAAAGTTTTTAGAATTGATCCGAAGGGCTTGCAATTCGATTTCTAGAGAGAGAAACAACAGTAACTTTCTCACTCTATTCAAATTATCTCTCTTGTTCTTCATTTGAGTTTTTCGATCGAATTCAATTGTTTATCTAAACGATCGAATTACTATGAATTCTAGCCTAGGATCGTAGAGTTGTTAATCGTAGGACCTAACAATTGGTATCAGAGCAGATTCGTTCTGTTTTGAATCGAAAATTGTTAGAATTAGATCGAAAATCATTTTCTAGATACTGTTCATCGAAGAACAGGTTTGGCGCGAAAACCTTTTTCGATCCAATAGCTTAATTCTGTGCTTAATTGACTTGAATTTGGTATTTCTGTGCTTGTTTAAGTGTTAGATCATCATTGCGATCAGTTCTGTAGCAGTTTGAACTTCGATTTTTAGGATTGAATTGCTTCTGCGTGTTACTGTTTGCGAAGAACATGAAGAACACGTTCTGATTTTGATCAAATTCGATATATTTTGTTTCATAACGTGTTTAATTGCTTGTTCGTGCGTGATTAGTACTTGATTGCGAGCAATTACCTCAAATTTCACTATCTGATTCTTTGTTTTTGCTCGAATTTGTGTTAATCGTATTCTGTTTTTTCTCGATTGCTCAAATTTTTCTCGCTAAGTTTTGCGATCGGATTAGTTTCTCGATCGATAAACTTAGCGTGAGAATTTTTCTCGGTCAGAATACGAAGTCAGCGCTAGAATCATCATCAGCAGAAACGATTTTAGTTAGAAATATTTCTCGAGCATTATACAGCGAAAAACTTTTTCGAGAGAGACTTATTTTGACTTTGCATGCGTAAAAACTTTCACTCGGAAAACTTTTTCAGTCAAACCTTTTAACGTTTGACCAGGCGAAAATCATTTACACGCGTGAAAATTTTTCTAGTCAACAGATTTGTTTTGACTTGTCGAGAAACTTACTAACATACTGTTTCTTTACGATCGAAATAAATTCACGATCAAGAAATTTTTCTCGACCGTATGATTTTGAGCAATTTATCTCGCTCGTAAAATATCTGTTAGGATATTTAATATATTGTGTCAATAGTTTTAGTTTTGGGATTAATTTTGTAATTACCCTTTAGTTTGAGATTTGGGCTAGAATGTAATTAGTTAGTATTTAGTGTTTGGGCCTTAATATACCTAAGGTTAATGTGGTATATAAGGTTTTACCAACACAATTTGAAAGGTAATCAAAGATCAAAAGGCTTATCCTATTTTTCACACAATACACACACTTGAAGGTGAGATCCTCTCCCTTTTCATTCCATTAAAGCCTCTTTGATTCCTTGTTTGATGCAATCGGGACCAACAAGACGAGCAAACGTGGATCGATCTGCATTGATTTGAATCCAGTTTCGTTCGATTCCGAGAAAGATCAAAGGTGTTTTGGGCAAAAATCACTTTCGGGCATTTTGAACTCGTTTTGGGGTTTTAATGCTTCGTTTTTGTGTTTAAAACCTTTCCCCAGATCGATTCTATGCCTAAAATGTTTTTAGAACACTTTTGGATCAGTTTTAACGAGTTTTGAGCAAGATCGAAGCAAAAATTCTTCAGAAAAGGACATCTCGGCCATTCTCTATTTTTGGTCGATTTGACCTGTTTTTTTTTTGGTTTTAGCCCACAAATCGGTCGATTATGTGTTTAGGGAAGAATTTCTGAAGTTTAGGATCAAGTTTGAGCGATTTTGGTTGAGATTTGAGCAAGAACTGGACGATTTTCTGGCAAAACGCATGAAAGCAATGGAACAGTGAAAGCTCGTTCTTGACCGCGAAATTTTGCTTAATCGTTCAAGTCCGCGAAATTTTCCCATCTGCGAAATTTGATTCCGAGAATTTACCTAGAACCGCGAAAAATTTCACTTTCACTTCATTTTTTGCAACTGCCAATTTTCAAAATCCGAGAAACCTTCATCTGCGAAACTTGCTTACTCTTCATATATCCGAGAAACTTTGTACCTGAGAAAGCTTATTCCGCGAATTTCTCTGAGCCGCGAAATTCTTCAAAACCGAGAAAGTTTACAAATTCGCGAAATTCTCTTAATTTTCAGCCGAGAGTTTATTTCATCCGAGAAAGTTTTTCAAAAACCCCAATTCTTTCAAATCCGAGAAAAAACTTCCTAAAATCACACTTCAACTCTTGATGCGAAAGTTCTTGCGTGAGTGGTAAAAAATTCAAAATCAAGAATCCTTCTCACATGCGAAATTTTAAAATCCGAGAAATTTTCAACTCACAAACACCGAAATTTCTCAACACATAATTTCTCGGATAATTCTTCATATAATCATGTTCCTTCAAACTGCGAATTTTCTTTTCCTAAAGTGCTAAGGTTTTTGCCTTTCTCTCAAGTTAAAATTTTCTCGGGTTAAAATTTTTCTCAAACTTATTTAAGATTTGATCCTTACACTTTAGTCCTATCACCCTAGACCACTTTTGACATAATTTTTTTTTTCTCGCCTCAAATCTCATTTTTAAATTTCTAGAACTTCTCCTTATTTCAAGATATATCTTCCCTTCATACATTATCGACCATCACACACGCTCACTTAGTTCTAAGAAATTCCTTAAACATTTTTTTCTCAAAACTCTACACGTTAAACTCATATTTCTCGTCTCGTTCGTTACTAACTCTCTTATCTATACAAGATCAAAACCACGGACGATTCGACTGCACCAACCATGTCTACCACGAATGACATCTCAACAGTGGGCTCCGACACCAGGCCACCGATGCTGCGACAAGGCGACTACAGCATATGGACAAACCGATTCCTCACGTTCATCAGGAACAAAGGCGCACCACTCTCTCAATACCTTCTGGACTCCATCTTCAATGGTCCAGCACAGTTCTGGACGATCATCCCTGCACAGCCAAACGCAAACCCTCCCATGGATGAACGCCGCACTCCAAGAGGTCCCATCAATGAGGATGAAGAGGCTCGCGTACAGGCCGACGAGACTGCCAAAGGATACCTCTTCCAGGCTATGGGCAATGAAGTCTACGCTCACATCGAGTGCTGAACAACTGCTAAGGAAATATGGGATGAACTCGTGGAAATCATGGCAGGCACAATAAAAAGTGCTCAGGGGAGGAAATCAGCATGTCTCTCGCAGTATGAACACTTCCAAGCCTATGAAGGAGAGGAGTTGCGTGACACATACCTCCGATACTTGAAGGTCATCAATGAACTCAAGAAAGCCAAGATCTCGAGGGACAAATTTGACATCAACAACCACTTCCTTTGTAGCCTCAAACCACATTGGGGAAATGCAACTGTGATGATGATTCAGAGTAAGGACCTCTCCAACACCTCCATCCATGCTCTCTACGACAGCCTGTCTTGTTAGGATATTTAATTAATTGTGTCAATAGTTTAAGTCTTGGGATTAATTTTGTATTTATCTTTAGCTTGGGCTTTAGACTAGATTGTAATTAATTTATATTTAGTGATTGGGCCTTAATATACCTGGGGTTAATGTGGTATATAAGGTATTACCAACTCACTTTTGAAAGTAATCAAAGATCAAAGGCTTATCCAAATTTTTCACGCACTACACACACTCAAAGGTGAGAACACTCCTTTCTCATTCCATCAAAGCCTCTTTGATTCCTTGTTTGGTGCATTCGGGACCAACAAGTGGTATCAGAGCAAACGTGGATCGATCTGCACTGATTTGAATCCAGTTTCGTTCGATTCCAAGAAAGATCAAAGGTGTTTTGAGCAAAATTTTACTTTCGAGCATTTTGAGCTTGGTTTGGGGTTTTGATGCTTCGTTTTTGTGTTTAAAACCTTCCCCCAGATCGAGTATATGCCTAAAATGTTTTTAGAACACTTTTGGATCAGTTTTAACGAGTTCTGAGCAAGATTTAAGCAAAAGTTCTTCAGAAAAAGTCATTTCGGTCATTCTCTGTTTTTGGTCGATTTGATCCATTTTTTGTTGTTTTTAGCTCACAAATCGGTCGATCATGTGTTTAGGGAAGAATTTCTGATACTTAGGATCAAGTTTGAGCGATTTTGGTTGAGATCTGAGTGAAAACGGACGATTTTCTGGCAAGAAACCGCGTGAAAGCAGTGGAACAGTACTAACGTGTTCTTGACCGCGAAATTTTGTGCTTGATCGTTCAAGTCCGCGAAATTTCCATGACCGCGAAAATTGATCCCGAGAATTTTTAAAACCGCGAAACTTTCCCTTATACTGCATTTTTTCGCAACTGCCTACTTTAAGAATCCGAGAAATTCTAAACCGCGAAACTTTTATTTATACTACATTTTTCGCAACTGCCTATCTTCAAGATCCGAGAATTTTAAAACCGCGAAACTTTCCCTTATACTGCATTTTTTCGCAACTGCCTACTTTAAGAATCCGAGAAATTCTAAACCGCGAAACTTTTATTTATACTACATTTTTCGCAACTGCCTAGTTTCAAGATCCGAGAATTTTAAGCCGCGAAACTTTCACTTATACAACATTTTTTTCGCAACTGTTTACTTTCATAATCCGAGAAATTCCATATCCAAGAAAGCTTATTCCAAAATTTCTTTTGGCCGCGAAAATTTTCTCAACGTGCGAAAGTTTTATAACTTGCTAAAATTCTCTTGCGAAGCTTTAAAAATTCTCAACGTGCGAAAGTTTTATAACTTGCGAAAATTCTCTTGCGAAACTTTAAAATTCTCAACGTGCGAAAGTTTTATAACTTGCGAAAAATTCTCTTGCGAAGCTTAAAAAGTCGTAACTTGCGAAATTCTTCAACTTGCGAATTTTTTTTCTAACGTGTTAAATTCGTCCAGGGTTAAAATTTTCTCGGGTTGAATCTTTCTCAAACCTATTCAAGATTTGATCCCTACACTTTAGTACTATCACCCTAGACCACTTTTGACATAAATTATTTTTCTCGCCTCAAATCTCGCTCTTAAATTTCTAGAACTTCTCCTAATTTCAAGATATATTTTCCTTCATACATTATCGACCATCACACACGCTCACTTAGTTCAAAGAAATTCTTTAAAGAATTTTTCACAAACTCTACTCGTTAAACTCATCTTTCTTATCGTTCGTTACTAACTCTCTCATCTATACAAGATCAAAACCACGGACTATTCGACTGCACCGACCATGTCTACCACGAATGACATCTCCACAGTGGGCTCCGACACCAGGCCTCCGATGCTGCGACAAGGCGACTACAGCATATGGACAAACCGGTTCCTCACGTTCATCAGGAACAAAGGCGCACCACTCTCTCAATATCTTCTGGACTCCATCTTCAACGGCCCAGCACAGTTCTGGACAATCATCCCTGCACAGCCAAACGCAAACCCTCCCATGGATGAACGCCGCACTCCAAGAGGTCCCATCAATGAGGATGAACTGGCTCGCGAACAGGCCGACGAGACTGCCAAAGGATACCTCTTCCAGGCTATGGGCAACGAAGTCTATGCTCACATCGAGTGCTGCACAACTGCTAAAGAAATATGGGATGAACTTGTAGAAATCATGGCAGGCACAACTGAAAGTGCTCAAGGGAGGAAATCAGTCTGTCTCTCACAGTATGAACACTTCCAAGCCTACGAAGGAGAGGAGCTGCGTGACACGTACCTCAGATACCTGAAGGTCATCAATGAACTCAAGAAAGCCAGGATCTCGAGGGACAAATTCGATATCAACAACCGCTTTCTTGGAAGCCTCAAACCACAATGGGGCAATGCAATCGTGATGATGATTCAGAGTAAGGACCTCTCCAACACTTCCATCCATGCTCTTTATGACAGTCTGTCTGCCTATGCTCCATACGTGCAACCTCAGTCCACCAACACTCGAGTCGACCCACTGGCCCTCCTCTCAAACAAAACCTATGAACGATCTTCTATCACTAAGACCAAACAGAACAAAGGGAAGCTACCAGCTGTTGTATCTGACACCTCTTCAGGATCCGAAGCTGATACAGAATCAGACGAAGATGTTCGTGATATACGCAAGCAACTAGCAATGCTCACTAAGTTGGTCTCAAAGAAGATCGGGAAAAAATCCTCATCCTCTTCCAATCGCCAAAGAACCTATAGCGGCATCAAAAAGACCACTCCCACAGAGGAAGCCGAGCCAACAAAGAAAGAAGAGGACTCCGCACCTCAAAAGTCCGTGAAGTGCTTTCGGTGTGGAAAAAATGGGGCACTTTGCCAAAGAATGCCACGCCCCACGCGTGAAGGACTCCGGCTACTACGATCGTAAGGCCAGAATGACCCGCAAGGTGGAAAGTGGGAAAGTTCTACTCACCGAAGAAGCGGAATGGGTGAATGACACTTCAGAAGATGAGGAGCCTAAGGATGAAGATTGCTGCATGGCAAGGCTGGTCGAACATGACGAGGACGAGGAGATGGGTCACTCCGGTGAAAACACAGCTAATACTCCTACCAACGCTGCGTCTGAGGTACGAATCTCACACCTAGATGATGTGTTTACTCACCGACATGCCATTAAGAAACCCACCATAGACGCTAGGGATTATGATGAACTTAAGCTAAAATTTGAAAACAACTATGCCTTACTTAGTCTAAAAGTAGAAGAACTTGCCTGTGCAAACGAACGTCTAAAAGCCTCTGAAGCTTTAGTCAAACGTCTGCAAAGCAAGAACAAAGTGAGACTAAGGTTAAGGAAACTACACTGGCTATTAGTTCATGTGAAACTTCTCGCCTCCTGACGGCCTCCCAATATGAACTACTTACGAAGGAAAGAGTTAGGCTATACCGCAAGGTGAAAGAACTTGAAGAGCAACTTCACCTTAGAAACGAAAACTCACGCATCCTATGCCTATTGAACCAACCAGCGGAAACAGAATTCTACGACGCACGGGGGGATCGGACTGTCTAGCAATTGCAATCCAACACCGCTAACAGTTAAAAGATATAACATGTGCAACACTGCATTCTTGCAAACAAGAAATGGTGCTCCCCCGCAGCTTAAGCCATTTGTGAGATCATCCTCCGCTGCCATCTCAGAAGAAACAAGAGAACAGAACATCCATTGGCAGAAATCGCGTTTGACTACACAGAGTTGAACAATAGAGATAAGACTGAGGTGTCCTCACTCTCGGAGGATGTCGAAACCTTACTCCCAAACAAAGAACAGGAAGATGCTTTTCAAGATGTGCTCTCTCGCACTTACATCCCAAAAAAACTACTACTCATAGCAGAACTAGAACGACTACTAGAAGTAGAAAGGAAGGCCTTTGCAAAAGAGCGAGATGAGCTGCTTAGCAAAATCTACACACTAGAAAAATTTCCCAATACGAACTATCCCTCCACATCGAGTCAAGTACCCGATTCTCAAACATGTAAATGTAAGAGGACGGCGAAAATGACTCCTGAAGCTGACATATGTTCTAACACTAACTCTAGTATTCTTATGGATACAGGGAATGTGAGTTCGACGTCTCTGGAAGGCAGCTCGTATCAGACAAAGGGGAACCCACTCTTCGATGACAAGAAGAAAAAACCATCCTATATTCGTCCTTCCTCTCTATGTACTGAATCCCAATATCCTAAGGTCGTAGACAATTATGTCACCAAAACTTATCTTTCTTTTACCAAACTTATGTCTATGTGCTGCTGCAATGATTTTGTTCTCCCGCGTTTTCATGAATATGAAACACATGAACACGCAACACTCCGACCTCGCAAGCGAACCTTCTCTACGACGTCTTGGAATTCTCCCATCTCGCCAAAACCTAAGGTCAAGCGAAAACGTCTCTCGTCGTCAAACGCAAAATCACCTACTACTCGCAAGCCAAAGGCGACCAAAATCGAAGCACGAAAACAACAACCACGTTACCCACGTCAATTCATGTATAAGGCACCATACATGCAAGCACAAATTAGGAAAATATGGGTTAGAAAAACCATAATCCCGCCTAATCAAACAAACGACAAAGGGAAAGCTAAATTAGAATCAACACAATCTGATTTAGAATCCACATTTCCCATTAAGCGCATGAAAATTTTACTTGTATCACAAGAATGCCCCGTCAGTATACGGGGACCCAACATTTGCTAATGATTGCAGGTCTGTCATGTGTGGCATCTAGACTCGGGTTGCTCCACACACATGACGGGGAACAAGGAGCTGCTGAGCAACTTCTCCGAGCGCTATCTCGGAAGGGTCTCCTTCGGAAACAGTCAAATGGCGCCAATTCTCGGTACTGGTGATCTCGTCCATGACAAACTGACGATCAAGGGCATCTCTTACGTTGAGGGTTTGAGCTACAATCTCTTCAGCATTGGTCGTTTCTGCGACAAAGGATACAAGGTTCTCTTCGAATCTGATATCTGCAGCATCATAGATGCCTCGGGACTGCCACTTCTTTCTGGAACGCGCACGTCTCACCTCTACGTACTCAATCTCACGACCTCTCGACCAGTATGCCTTCTCTCTCGGGCTGCACCCAAGTTGAATGATCTATGGCACCAACGTCTCTCACATCTCAATTTCAAGACTATCAACAAACTGCGTCAAGATAAACTCGTCAACGGTCTACCCCAACTAACATATCATAAGGAACACCTCTGCTCTGCTTGTGAATTGGGGAAGATGAAGCGATCGTCTCACATATCCAAGGAAACACCGTCCTATAAGCTAATCCTCGAGCTCTTACATATGGATCTATGTGGCCCAATGCCTACGGCCACTCTCGGAGGAAGACGGTATATTCTTGTGATTGTCGACGATTTTTCACGCTACACGTGGACGAAACTCATTCGTACAAAGGATGAAGTTCCTGATATAATCATCGAGTTTGTTGTTACGTCCCAAACTCTTCATCAACAGAAGGTTCGGATTATCAGAACTGACAACGGAACTGAGTTTAAGAACAAGAAGCTCAGTGATTTCTATGCCACTCAGGGCATCACTCAGCAGTTCTCAGCTGTGAAGACACCGGAACAGAATGGTGTCGTTGAGCGTAAGAACAGGACACTTGTTGAAGCAGCCAGGACTCTTCTCATCCAATCCGGCCTTCCTCACTCTCTTTGGGGCGAAGCCATTCAAACGGTCTGTTACACGCAAAACCGGGCTTCCATCCACAAGAGATTCAACCGCACTCCATACGAGATGTTGAACAACCGTCGTATACCCGATATATCTTATCTAAGGGTCTTCAGTTGCCGATGTTTTGTTGCCAATGATCGCCAACATCTTGGGAAGCTTGATCCAAAAGCTCTCGAAGGAATCTTTGTTGGATATTCGCTGAACTCGAAGGCATACAGAGTCTATCTTAAAGAGAAACGTTCTGTCATTGAGAGCACAAATGTCACATTTGACGAAAGCGAAGGCGACCTCATGGCTTCTGCTCATATCAGTCCAGAACCAGGACTTCTTCAGTCGTTGACGAAAGGTCAACCTTCAACGACGGGAACTTCCTCATCTGAGGGCAATTCTGGTGAACTGGATCTCGATCTGCTCTTCGAGTACTTCTATCCAGTCCCCAAGACTCCCGTCGCCACCACTCAACCTACCGCTGCACCCACTCCACCAACACCACCAGCTATCGGCAATAATGTCGTCCCGCCAAACTTGGATGATCTCAACCTCAACGAAGACGACATTTTACCCAACCCTGGGAACATTGCTGATTCTGATGCTGAACCCTCTCAATCTACCACGGTTGAGATCTCTTCTTCGGACACCGGACCCCAATCTAATGAGCCTCCAATAGATGCAAATGCGGCCAGCTCCTCACAGACAAATGTACCACTTTGGGCTCGCTCTCATCCTACAGACCAGATTATTGGGGATCCCACATCCGGTGTCTCAACGCGTTCGGCTACGATGAATGAAAGTCTGTTCGCTTGCTATCTCAGTCAAGACGAACCATCACGAGTCGCTGAAGCTCTCAACGATCCCGATTGGCTGATTGCAATGCAGGAGGAAATAAATCAGTTTGAACGCTTACAAGTTTGGGAACTCGTACCACGACCACGCAATAGATCCATTATCGGCACAAAATGGATCTTCAAAAACAAAAAGGATGAAGACGGTGTTGTTATTCGCAATAAAGCAAGACTTGTAGCTAAGGGGTACAACCAACAAGAAGGCATCGACTACGATGAAACTTTTGCCCCCGTCGCCAGGATCGAAGCAATACGAATGTTTCTTGCATTTGCTGCTCACAAGAACTTCAAAGTCTACCAAATGGACGTGAAGACTGCATTTCTGAATGGATTTCTCAAAGAAGAAGTGTACGTCGATCAACCTGAAGGGTTCTTGAGCGAAGAGTTTCCTCATCACGTTTATCGACTCTACAAGGCTCTCTACGGACTAAAACAGGCTCCCCGAGCTTGGTATGACGTCCTTTCCGATTTCCTCGTTCAGTCTGGATTCAAGAAAGGATCTCTGGATACAACCCTCTTCACCAAGCGGAGTGGCCCGGACATCATGATCGTACAGATATATGTCGATGACATCATTTTCGAATCAACTAAACCACAACTATGTGAAGAGTTCGCAGAACTAATGAAGGAGAAGTTTGAAATGAGTATGAAGGGCGAGCTGAATTTCTTTCTTGGTCTTCAAGTAAAGCAACTCCCCGACGGAATCTTCATCAACCAGTCCAAATACATCCATGACATCCTCGAGAAATATGGAATGAAGGATGCTAAGACTGCTGCAACACCTATGTCTCCCTCTGGTCGACCCGACGCGGACCCATCTGGTGCTCCTGTTGACCAAACCATCTATCGAGGGATAATAGGATCTCTTCTGTACCTCACTGCTAGTCGACCGGATATCATTCTCTCGACAGGAATCTGCGCTCGTTTCCAGGCTACACCTAAGGAATCCCACCTCACTGCTGTCAAAAGGATTCTCTGCTATCTCAAAAGAACACCCAATCTGGGTTTGTGGTACCCCACTCAATCGGACTTCAAGCTGGTTGGATTCTCTGACTCGCATTACGCTGGATGCAAGATGGATCGGAAAAGCACCTCTGGAGCTGCACACTTCTTGGGCGGTAAACTCGTAAGTTGGTCGTCTCGAAAACAAAACTGTGTCTCAACTTCGTCAACGGAGGCAGAGTATGTCGCCGCTGCTAGTTGTTGTTCACAGCTTTTGTGGATGAGAACCCAACTACGAGATTTTAATATTCATGTCGATAAAATTCCCATTTATTGTGACTCAAAGAGTGCGATAGCGATGACGAGTAATCCGGTACATCACTCGAGAACAAAACACATAGACATTCGTCACCACTTCATCAAAGAACATGTCGAACAAGGGACGATTGAATTGCACTACGTCACAACCGAAGATCAACTGGCCGACATTTTCACAAAACCGTTGGATGTCAAACGATTCCAACACCTTGTGACTATGTTGGGCATGTTGAATCTTCCGTTGTGATCTATCGACCCCTACATGAACTTTGATAAAGTGTACATATTTCCTTTTCACTTCACTCCATTTTCTATGTGTCTCCTTGATTATGTCTTTTGAGGGGGAGTTTTCGATTAAGGGGGAGCGTCTGATCTTTCCATTTTGTAAAAAGGGATTTTTAGATTAAGGGGGAGTTTCTGATTTTGCCTAAATAAATAATAAATAAAAATTTTTTTTGGGTTGAAATTTTAAAGTTTGGTCAAATTGAGTCAAAATTGGACTGATTAAAATGTTTTGGGTGAATTTTAAAATTTCTGGTCAAACAAGGTCAAAATTGGACCAATTAAGTCTCAATTGGACCCAATTTTGACCAAGCCCGCGAAAATTATATCTGGACCCAGCGTTGACCAAGCCCATGAATTTCGGCCCATTTACACAAAATTTCGCATGAACAGTGCCTAAAACCCCTAAAACCCCAAAAACCCTTAACGTTATTCACTATCCTAAAATTCCCGAGAAAAATTCAAAACTTTCGCAACCCCTTTCTTAAAAATTTCGCAACTCCCCGCATCGATTCGTCGTCAAATCTGCTCTCAAATTGTCGCTAATCAGCTGTTCGGTATGAATGCGCCTCAAACCAGTCAATTTTCGCTAATTTTATCCTGTTTTGCCCCGTATAGGTTAAGTCTGTTAGGTTACGCCTAAATTTTCTCGGCTCTGAATCGAATGCTTGCTTCGTTCTTTATGTTTAATATCCCCAAATATGCATTGCCCATTCGATTTCGAGTTGATTGAGTCCAGATTATTGCATTTTGGTTGAGATTTGCGTAGGTATAAGGCTAAATCATTACGTAGTTTCGCACGATATTGCACAGTGTTCTTCACCGCGAAAAAATTCTCAGAAATATTGCTTTAAAACGTTAAATTTCGCTGCTACAGTAAGCTAAGCCCCGCGAAACTTTATGATTATACGAGAAATTTTTAGGTTTTCGCTGCTACAGTGAGCTAAGCCCCGTGAAACTTTATTTTCTCTGAGAAATTTCTTATGTTTAAATTTTTTTTTCGCTGCTACAGTGACTAATAACCTGCGAAATTTTCGCCCGAGAATTCACATGTGTTAAAAATTTTTTTTCGCTGCTACAGCATGTTAAGTACCGCGAAAGTTTATCTGAGAAAATCTTTTTCCTCACGACAAAACTTTCTCTGCTACAGTGAGTTTAGCCCCGCGAAATTCTTAATAACACATCTCTTCATATTACATATTTTCGCATCATCACTATTTCGCAACTACAGTGAACAAAATTTTCGCAGTCCACAAAGCTCTTTCATATAACCTGCGAAAATTTCTCAAGACTTGTCTATGTGATATAACCTGCGAAATTTTCCATACTTGCGAAAATTTTACTATAACCTGCGAAAATTTCTCACGACTTGTCTATGTGATATAACTTGCGAAATTTTCCATACTTGCGAAAATTTTACTCTGACTGCGAAAATTTCTCAAGACATATCTTTGTGTTATAACTTGCGAAAATTTCCCAATACATGCGAAACTTGACACTGAATGCGAAATTCCATGCTACATGCGAAAATTCCCTTTGAATGCGAAAGCTCTTGTATATGCGAAAATTCATATGCAAAATCTCCTAGATATATGCGAAATTTGACTCAGAATGTGAAAACACTTAAACTTGCGAAAATTTACCTTGTAAGCAAAAATTCATATATGCGAAAATTTCCCTATTTGCATCCTTATATGCGAAAATTCTGCTTACATGCGAAATTTCTTTCATACATACGAAATTTTCCAAAAATACGACAATTTCCTCGACATTTCAACGTGTTATAATCTGCGAAATTTTTCCCTAACATGCGAAATCTTACACAAATTGCATTTTTTTATGACTATGTGTCTTACCTAGCACATATTCTCATCTCCTATAAACATTTTCGCGAAAATTTCCCTTATTTGCTTCAAATCTATGTCTTGTTGTATTATTTTCACAACTTAATCTGTACTAACCGTGCTACAATTTCTGTCAAGCACAGATATGACTGAAAAGGATCAAAGCACGATTGAAGCTCTTGAGGCGGCTGCACTCCAACGGGACATTGCTCGCATCGAACTCAACACACGACTCTATGTTCCACCACCAGAGCAGATCTTCCCAATGAGTCAATGGGCGGCCCTGATTCCCAACAACTTCATGGTGGACCTGCAGAGCTTTCGGTGCGATGCCCCCGTCATCGTAGAAATCCTCAAAGGGCACCCACTTCGCCACGCCTTCACACATGGCGAGCCAGAAGCACAGGTGTACCTTCAACAATTCTGGCACACACTGCAGATAGCGGGACCACTCCATCTTGCCAAAAACCTATCCGCCCAAATTGATCAAGAAACGGTGGTCCTCAGTCGCAAAATTGTGCAAGAAGTGCTTCAACTCCCCGTCTACACACCATATGACCCACTACCAACGCACGATCAACTTATAGAAGACATTGACCGACTGGGCTACCAACCAGATACCAAGAAGAAGAAGGGCCCACTTGTCCTTAGTGAAGTCACCACCCGCAACCTACCTCAACCTTGGCGAACTCTGTACCTGCTGGTGAACAAGTGCTTGTCAGGAAAGCATGCCGGTCAGGACCGCGGAAACCTTCACATCCTCACAATCCTCACCGGCATCGCCCACAACCGGAAGTACAACTACGCGGACATCATCTGGCTGGATCTCGTCGCGATGATCCAACGTCGCGACCGGGAAGTCGCAAAGGGAGTCACTAACCGCTTCATCCCTTACATGCGGTGGCTCCCAGCCTTCATCAGACACTTCCGCATGCACTCCACCAGCATTCGCTTGCGGCCGGCAGCCGAACACTTCGCCATCCCAACGGTCGAGAAGTTCGCCAACAAAAACACCCCGGCGAAGGATCGAAACGCGATGATAATTCCGGACGAAGTTCTCGCCTACGCCGACCAGACAAATCCACACCTCCGCGAATATCGCATATCAACCGCCGCTTTCCGAGAAAGCCCCAGACCACTATCCACTGTCCCTACGGAGCAGATCAACCCCACTGCTCCCAACCCCGGGACTAGCCAAAACCCCACCACCACCTCCAAAAAGTCCTCGAGTCGCGCCGCATCCTCTTCCACACGCGCTCCGAAAAAACGGTCGCGAGAGGATGACGTAAGCCGCCCCACGGAGCGCCGATCGAAACAAAAGCACGATCGACCTCCTCCGCCACAGATAAGCCGAGCCGAACCAGTAGGTACAGGAGGTGATGTGTTCACCTCCCGAGTAGAAGTCGTGGCATCTGGCTCAACCACACAAACTACCCCACCAACCCACTTGTCTTGCTCTCTACTGGAAGATATTTCATTCCACGAGGAGCCACGTATACCATCGACATCCCACTTTGAGATAGTCGATGTTGAAACAAGCAGTCCCTCGCCTTAGACTGCATCCTCTTCATGCACCTCGAGTCTAGTGCCCTCACTCCCCATAATTTCATCCGTTTCTAGGACACATACACCTTCCACCGCACCACAGAGTCTTCGTGACTCTGTCAGAACGCTCGGTGATGTCTCTGTGACTGAGAGCGGAAGACCTAGCACGGCCAACATCACAACAACCGTGAGCCTAGGCCATCATACGATTGAGTCTGTCTCATCGGTGATGCCAACGGGAAGTCTGAGTGACCCCGTCTTTTCCCGACCTGTGCAAACGGGCGGCCGATCGGCGATCTTCTCCGAGTCGGTGACAGTTGGACATCTTCGTGATTCCAACTTGTTAGATTTACCCCGATTCATCACCGAGACCGCGCTAGAGTCACGTCTTCAAGAGTTTGCAAAGACTCTTGAGTCGTCGATTCTCGACAAAGTTTACGCGCGTCTCGATGCGTCCACCGCCGACAAAGGAAAAGGTGTGGCCCCGGAGACGCCACCACCGACTCAAGATGTGGACGCTGAAGCCATTCTCTCTGCCATTTCCGCGAAGGAGCTCTTCTACCTCCTACGAGCAAGATTCGAGTCGATGACGGAACTCGACGACGAGGAACGGCAGATGAAGAGAATGATGACTCAGCCCTTGACTTGCCGCGCTCAGGGCGAGTCCAGCGGGATCAGGCGCGACGATCAAGACGATGATCAAGATCGCCGCGAGGGGGAGAATAGGCAGCTGGGCTCACAATCCCAAGGACTCATGCAATCGACGCTGCCCTCCTCTGTACCTGAACGAACGCCCGCAGCAGAAACCTCACACCCCACTAGCCATAAATCCCATCCCATTTACCCTGAGCCACTAGCCAAATCACCCTCACCACCACCCACCAACGTCTCCGAAACTCTAATCGTCACATCGACATTAGAGACCACCTCTATACCTTCTCCACCCACCATTTCAGAACATCTGACTGTCACATCGACGTTAGAGGTCACCACCACATCTACACCACCCGTCACTCAAATCATCCTCGCCAAAACCATCACCTCAACCGAACCACCAGAATCTCCACCAATTCCATCCCCACAATCCACAAACTCCTCCGACGCTACACCCTCGCCACCACATAGCCATACCCCTCTCAACATCGATTCCAACCCGGCTTCCGAGGATGTCTACTGCGCACAGAACGAGATCGAAGCCTACATCTTCAACGATGAATGGCTATACACGCCCGCCGATGCAGTAGCAGCTAGGAAGTTGGTAGAAAATGCTCGACGTCTGCTCATGGAGGCCTCGCTAACGCTGATCAACACCGCAGACGACGAGAACGGAGAGGAATACGACGCGGAACCGGCCGAGCTCGAGAACATCCTACAATTCCAAGCGCAGCAAACTGAGGCCCCTGCTGCTCAAACGGATGTACCCACGGTGAATACACCGGAAGCACCGTGGGAAAACAAAAAGATAACCGCGCCGTTTCAAGAAGAGATCAGGAAGAGGATCTGGCGGCGCAAGGAGCAGATCATCACAACCTTCGACGAGTACGAGCTGATGAACATCCAAAGTTGGAGCGAGAGAAAGAAGCAGCTCTATCGATGGAGCCTTCTGTGCCACAAAAGCTCAAATAGGACGCTATCCGATGAGGAAAACATCGCTCAGGAAATGAGTCAGGCCCCCATCTGCAAAGTCACTGACCTCCGCCAAGAATCCAAAGGACCTGTCCATTACCCAGTATTCACGGTAATGAGGCAGGATGAGAGCTACTGTGAAGTCAGTGAGGCGGACTTCAAGTTTCTGCGCCTGGGCGACCTGTACAGCATGCTGGAATCCATGAAGCAGTTCAGACTCATCCTCAGAAGTTCTAGACATCTCGTACGTGCTGAATCGGTCACCATGGGATATGTGGCTATCAAACGCCACATGCTCCGACAGGTCAGATTCTTCGCCACCCACGATCTGCAGATGGCGGTGGAGCACAATCTGAAGAAGGTGAATCTGACTCGCCCATCTTTCAAGAACGCGGACGACTACCGAGAAGGCGATGTGATCAACGGAGACGATCCGGCGGTCGCCTACTCGAACTATAAAGGAAAGATGAGGATGCTGCGCTGCTCTGAAGTGGCAAAGTTCTCGGATGGAACGCTCACCATCATCCAAGACAAACTAATGAAGATCTGCCGCATACTTTCAGAAGAAGATCCTCTATGCCGATCCAAGTTCGCGAAGCTCATTGACGCTATAGCTAATCGATTGGTACTTCGAAGGAACCTCCGCGCCTTCGAGTTCAAGCTAGGGCTTCGCAACACACTCACACGTTAATCCAACTCCGCTACGCTCAAGATCCAAGACTCCCAACAATTGACACAAAGGGGGAGATTGTTAGGATATTTAATTAATTGTGTCAATAGTTTAAGTCTTGGGATTAATTTTGTATTTATCTTTAGCTTGGGCTTTAGACTAGATTGTAATTAATTTATATTTAGTGATTGGGCCTTAATATACCTAGGGTTAATGTGGTATATAAGGTATTACCAACTCACTTTTGAAATTAATCAAAGATCAAAGGCTTATCCAAATTTTTCACACACTACACACACTCAAAGGTGAGAACACTCCCTTCTCATTCCATCAAAGCCTCTTTGATTCCTTGTTTGGTGCATTCGGGACCAACATGTCTGCATATGCTCCTTACGTGCAACCTCAGTCCACCAACACTCGAGTCGCCCCACTGGCTCTCCTCTCAAACAAAACTACCGAACGATCTTCCATCGCTAAGGCCAAACAGAACAAAGGAAAGTTACCAGCCGTTGTATCTGATGCCTCTTCAGGATCCGAAGCTGATACAGAATCTGATGAAGATATTCGTGATCTACGCAAGCAACTGGCAATGCTCACAAAGATGGTCACAAAGAAGATCGGGAAAAAATCCTCATCCTCCTCCAATCGCCAAAGAACCTTTAGCGGCACCAAAAAGACCACTCCCACGGAAGAATCTAAGCCGATAAAGAAAGAGGAGGACTCAGCACCTCAAAAGTCTGTGAAGTGCTTTTGGTGTGGAAAGACAGGTCACTTTGCCAAGGAATGCCACGCCCCACGCATGAAGGACTCTGGCTACTACGACCGTAAGGCCAGAATGACCCGCAAAATGGAAAGTGGGAAAGTTCTACTTACCGAAGAAGCTGAATGGGTGAACGACACTTCAGAAGACGAGGAGCCTCAGGATGAAGATTGCTGCATGGCAAGGCTGGTCGAACATGACGAGGACGAGGAGATGGCCAACACCGATGAGAACACAGCTAAGACTCCTACCAACGCCGAGTCTGAGGTACGAATTTCGCAACTCGATGATGTGTTCAATCACCGTCACACCATTAAGAAACCCACCGTAGACGCTAGGGAGTATGAAGAACTTAAGCTAAAATTTGAAAACAACTATACATTACTTAGCTTAAAAGTAGAAGAGCTCGCTTGTGCAAATGAACGTCTAATGGCCTCTGAAGCGTTAGTCAAACGTCTGCAAAGCAAGAACAAGCAAAGTGAGATTAAGGTGAAGGAAACCACACTGGCCATCAGTTCATGCGAAACATCTCGTCTTCTGACGACATCCCAATACGAACTGCTTACAAAGGAAAGGGTTAGGCTGTACCGAAAGGTGAAATAACTTGAGAGCAACTTCAACTTAGAAACGAAAACACACGCATCCTATGCCTATTGAACCAACCAGTTGAAACAGAATTCTACAACGCCCGGAAGGGAATTGGCCTGGCCAGCAATTGCAATCCAACACCGCTAACAGTTAAAAGGTATAACATGTGTAACACTATGTTCCTGCAAACAAAAAATGGTGCTCCCCCGCAACTTAAGCCATTTGCGAGATCATCCTCCGCTGTCATCTCGGAAGAAAAAAGGGTACAGAACATTCATTGGGCAGAAATCGCGTATGACTACACAGAATTGAATGATAGAGATAAGACTAAGATGCGTTCACTCTCAGAGGATGTCGAAACCTTACTCCCAACCAAAGAACAAGAAGTTGCTTTCCAAGATGCGCTCTCTCGCACCTACATCCCAAAGAAACTTCTACTCATAGCAGAACTAGAACGAACACTAGGATTAGAAAGGAAGGCCTTTGCAAAGGAGCGAGATGAACTACTTAGCAAAATCTTTACACTAGAACAATTTCCCAATACGAACTATCCCTCTACATCGAGTCAAGTACCCGATTCTCAAACATGTAAATGTAAGAGGATGGCGGAGATGACTCCTGAAGCTGAAACTTGTTCAAACACTAACTCTCGTATTCCTATGGATACAGGGAATGTGCGTTCGACGTCTGTGGAAGGAAGTTCATCTGGAATAAAGAAGGACCCGCTCTTCGATGACAAGAAGAAAAGACCATCCTATATTCGTCGTTCCAACCCTTGTACTGAATCCCAACATCTTAAGGACGTAGATAATTATGTTACCAGGACGTATCTTTCCTTTGACAAACTAATGTCTATGTGTTGCTGCAATGACTTTATTCTTCCACGCTTTCATGAATATGAGGCACACGAACACGCAACACTCCGACCAAAAAGGCAAACCTCCTCTACAACGCCCCTGCATTCTCCCAGTTCATCTACGCCCACGGTTAAGCGAAAACGTCATCCAACGCTGAATACAAAGTCAACTACTGCTCGCAAGCAAAAGACGACTAAAACCAAAAGGCGACAACAACAACCAACCTTCACGTCAATTCACAAATAAGACAACGTATATGCAAGCGCAAGTTAGGAAAATATGGGTTAGAAAAACCATAATCTCACCTCCTCAATCAAATCACAAAGGGAAAGCTAAATTAGATCCAACACAACCTGATTTAGACCCCACATTTCCCGTTAAGCGTATGAAAATTTTACTTATATCACAAGATGGTCCCGTCCATAAACGGGGACCCAACGTTTGCTGATGATTGCAGGTCTGTCATGTGTGGTATCTAGACTCGGGTTGCTCCACACACATGATGGGGAACAAAGAGCTGTTGAGCAACTTCTCCGAGCGCTATCTCGGAAGGGTCTCCTTCGGAAACAGTCAAATGGCGCCAATTCTCGGAACTGGTGATCTCGTCCATGACAAACTGACGATCAAGGGCATCTCTTACGTCGAGGGTTTGAGCTACAATCTCTTCAGCATTAGTCGTTTTTGCGACAAAGGATACAAGGTTCTCTTCGAATCTGACATCTGCAGCATTATTGATGCCTCGGGATAGCCTCTTCTTTCTGGAACTCGCACGTCTCACCTTTACGTACTCAATCTTACGACCTCTCGACCAATTTGCCTTCTCTCCCGTGCTGCACCCAAGTTGAACGATCTATGGCACCGGTGTCTTTCACACCTCAATTTCAAGACTATCAACAAACTGCGTCAGAATAAACTCGTCAGCGGTCTACCCAAACTGTCATATCATAAGGAACACCTCTGCTCTGCCTGTGAATTGGGGAAGATGAAGCGATCATCACACTTCTCTAAGGAAACACCGTCCTCTAAGCTCATCCTTGAGCTCTTACACATGGATCTATGTGGCCCAATGCCTACGGCTACACTCGGAGGAAGACGGTATATTCTTGTGACTGTCGACGACTTCTCACACTATACATGGACGAAACTCGTCCGCACAAAGGATGAAGTTCCTGATTTAATCATCGAGTTTGTTGTTACGTCCCAAACTCTTCATCAACAGAAGGTTCGGAATATCAGAACTGACAATGGAACTGAGTTTAAGAACAAGAAGCTCAGTGATTTCTATGCTACTCAGGGCATCACCCAGCAGTTCTCAGCTGTGAAGACACCAGAACAGAATGGTGTCGTTGAGCGTAAGAATAGGACACTAGTTGAAGCAGGTAGGACACTCCTCATCCAATCCGGACTTCCTCACTCTCTTTGGGGCGAAGCTATTCAAACGGCCTGTTACACGCAGAACCGGGCTTCTATCCACAAGAGATTCAACCGCACCCCATACGAGATGCTGAATAACCGTCGTATCCCAGATATATCTTATCTAAGGGTCTTCGGTTGCCGATGTTTTGTGGCCAATGATCGCCAACATCTTGGGAAGCTTGATCCAAAAGCACTTGAAGGAATATTTGTTGGATATTCGCTGAACTCGAAGGCATACAGAGTCTATCTTAGGGAGAAACGATCAGTAATAGAGAGCACAAATGTCACATTTGACGAAAGCGAAGGCGACCTCATGGCTTCTGCTCATATCAGTCCAGAACCAGGTCTTCTACAGTCGTTGACAAAAGGTCAACCTTCAACGACGGGAATTCCTCATCTGAGGGCAATTCTGGTGAACTGGATCTCGATCTACTCTTCGAGTACTTCTATCCAGTCCCCAAGACTCCCGTCGCCACCACTCAAACTACCGCTGCACCTACCCCACCTACACCACCAGCTATCAGCGATGATGTCGTCCCGCCAAACTTGGATGATCTCAATCTCAACGAAGGCGACATTTTACCCAACCCTGGGAACATTGCTGATCCTGATGCTGAACCTTCTCAATCTACTACGGGTGAGATCTCTTCTTCGGACACCGGACCCCAATCTAACGAGCCTCCAATCGATACAAATGCGGCCAGCTCCTCACAAACCAATGTACCACTTTGGGCTCGCTCTCATCCTACCGATCAGATTATTGGGGATCCCACATCCGGTGTTTCGACGCGTTCGGCTACGATGAATGAAAGTCTGTTCGCTTGCTACCTCAGTCAAGCCGAACCATCACGAGTAGCTGCTCTCAATGATCCTGATTGGCTGATTGCAATGCAGGAGGAAATAAATCAGTTTGAACGTTTACAAGTCTGGGAACTCGTACCACGCCCTCACAACAGATCCATTATCGGCACGAAGTGGATCTTCAAGAACAAAAAGGATGAAGACGGTGTTGTCATCCGCAATAAAGCAAGACTTGTGGCTAAGGGGTACAACCAACAAGAAGGCATCGACTACGATGAAACTTTCGCCCCCGTTGCCAGGATTGAAGCTATACGGATTTTTCTTGTCTTTGCTACTCACAAGAACTTTAAAGTTTACCAAATGGACGTGAAGACTGCATTTCTGAATGGATTTCTCAAAGAAGAAGTGTACGTTGATCAACCGGAAGGGTTCTTGAGCGAAGAGTTTCCTCATCACCTATATCGACTCTACAAGGCCCTCTACGGACTAAAATAGGCTCCCCGAGCTTGGTACGACGTCCTTTCAGACTTACTTGTTCAGTCTGGGTTCAAGAAAGGATCTCTGGATACAACTCTCTTCACCAAGCGGAGTGGCCCGGACATCATGATTGTGCAGATATATGTCGATGACATCATTTTTGGATCGACTAAACCACAACTATGTGAAGAGTTTGCAGAATTGATGAAAGAGAAGTTTGAAATGAGTATGATGGGCGAGCTGAATTTCTTTCTTGGTCTTCAAGTAAAACAACTCCCCGACGGAATCTTCATCAACCAGTCCAAATACATCCATGACATCCTCGAGAAATATGGAATGAAGGATGCTAAGACTGCTGCTACACCTATGAAGGATGCTAAGACTGCTGCTACACCTATGTCTCCCTCTGGCCGACCCGACGCGGACCCATCTGGTGCTTCCGTTGATCAAACCGTCTATCGAGGGATAATAGGATCTCTTCTGTACCTCACTGCTAGTCGACCGGATATCGTTCTCTCAACAGGAATCTGCGCTCGTTTCCAGGCTACACCTAAGGAATCCCATCTCACTGCTGTCAAAAGGATTCTCCGCTATCTCAAAGGAACACCCAATCTGGGTTTGTGGTACCCCACTCGATCGGACTTCAAACTGGTTGGATTCTCTGACTCGGACTATGCAGGATGCAAGATGGATAGAAAAAGCACCTCTGGAGCTGCACACTTTCTGGGCGGTAAACTCGTGAGTTGGTCTTCTCGAAAACAAAACTGTGTCTCAACATCGTCGACGGAGGCAGAATATGTCGCCGCGGCTAGTTGTTGCTCACAGCTTTTGTGGATGAGAACCCAACTACGAGATTTTAATTTTCATGCTGATAAAATTCCCATTTACTGTGACTCAAAGAGTGCGATTGCGATGACGAGTAATCCGGTACACCACTCGAGAACGAAACACATAGATATTCGTCACCACTTCATCAAAGAACATGTCGAACAAGGGACGATTGAATTGCACTACATCACAACCGAAGATCAACTGGCCGACATTTTCACAAAACCGTTGGATGTCAAACGATTCCAACACCTAGTGACTATGTTGGGCATGTTGAATATTCAGTTGTGATCAATCGACCCTACATGAACTTTGATAAAGTGTACATATTTCCTTTCACTTCACTTCATTCTCTATGTGTCTTCTAAATTATATCTCTCAAGGGGGAGTTCTCGATTAAGGGGAGTTTCTGGTTATTTTTCTCTCAATTTAAAAAGGAAAGCTTTAGGTTAAGGGGGAGTTTCTGATTATGCCTTTTTAATTAAAAATAAAAAATATAATAAAAAAAATATATAAAAAAAAAGAAGAAAAGGGTTGAAATTTTAACTCCTGGTCAAACACAGAGTCAAAATTGGACCAATTGGTCAAAACAGTCAAAATTGGACCAATTGAACACCAATTGGACCCAATTTTGACCAAGCCCGCGAAAAATTGAATCAGGACCCAATTTTGACCAAGCCCGCGAAAAATTGAATAAGGGCCCAATCTTGACCAAGCCCACGAATTTCGGCCCATTAACTCAAAAATTTCGCATAAACAGTAACAAATCCCTAAAACCCCAAAACCCTTAACGTTTTTCACATTCTTACAAATACCCGAGAAAATTTCAAAACTTTCGCAACCCTCTTTCAAAAATTTCTCAACTCCTCGCATCGTCGTCGTCGTCAAATCTGCATTCAAAATCTATTTCCTGCTAACTCCATTGTCGCAAATCAGCTTTTCGGTATGAATACACCTCACATAAACCAATTTCCGCTCGTTCTATCCTGTTTTTGCCCCGTTTTGTTAAATCTGTTAGGTTAAAATTAATTTTTCTCGGCTTTGAATAGGACGCATGTTAGGTTTTGGTGTTTTAAAACCCCCAAATATGCATTGCCCGTCCAATTTTGAGTCGATTAAGTCCAGACTATTGCATTTTGGTTAAGATTTGAGTAGGTCTAAAGCAAAAAATCATTGCGTCGCTTCGCACGTTTTCTCACAGTGTTCTTCACCGAGAAAATTTTCAGAAAATGCTTTAAACGTTAGATTTCGCTGCTACAGTGAGCAAGGCCCCGCGAAAATTTTTTCTTTCCGAGAAATTTCTTGTGTTACAGTGAGTAAGGTCCTGCGAAATTTTATCCGAAAAATCTCTAGTGTTAAAATTTTCTCGCTGCTACAGTGACTAAGGTCCTGCGAAAACTTTCATCCGAGAATTTACGTGTGTTAAAAAATTTCGCTGCTACAGCATGTGAAGCCCTGCGAAATTCTCATACACATCACTTCACATTACATATTTTCGCATCTTCACTATTTCGCAACTACAGTGACCCAAAATTTCAACCCCAGAACTTTTATCACATAAGCAGATTTTCTTCAAAGCTTCATCACTCTGCGAAACTTCTATATCACTTGAGAAAATTCAAAAACTTGCGAAATTTTTGCTAACTTAAAAACTCTTTCCACCTGCGAAATTTAATACCGTTTTTAGAACAAATTTTTCACCGCGAAATTTTTGGATTACATGCGAAAAAATTACACTAAATGCAAAAATTCTCACGGCATGCCTAGATATTATAACCTGCGAAACATCACCACTACATGCGAAAATTTCCTCTGAATGCGAAATTTCCTTGCTATATGCGAAAACATACTCGGGATGCAAAATTTCCTTGCTACATGCAAAAACTTACACTGATTGCGAAATTTCCTTGATGTGTGAAAATTAACATTCGTGCGAAAATTTTTGAACAACTTGTAAAAGTCCATAACCTGCGAAAATTTTCATACATGCGAAATGTTACTCTAAATGTGAATTTTCTCTCGACATGGCTATGTGAATAATCAGTGAATTTTCCCATTGCATGCAAAATTTTGAACAACCTGCGAAGCTTCTTAACGTGCGAAATTTTTTTCATGCGAAATTCTACACTACATGCGAGAATTGTCTTCGGCTAGCTCATTTTCCAACCTTTTGTCGATGCTTTCGTTTACAATTTAAGGCTGCTTTCATATTCATGTTCTCACGATTTAATCCGTACTAATCATATTACAATTACTGTCAAGCACAGATATGACAAACAAAGATCAAGGCACAATTGAAGCACTTGAGGCGGCTGCAATCCAAAGGGACATCGCTCGCATCGAGCTCAACACGCGTACCTATGTCCCACCAATCGAGCAGATCTTCCCAACAAGTCAATGGGCGGCCTTGATTCCCAACAATTACATGGTGGACTTAGACAGCTTTCGATGCGATGCCCCAATCATTACAGAAATCCTCAAAGGGCATCCGCTTCGACACGCCCTCACTCATGGCGAGCCAGAAGCACAAGTGTATCTTCAACAATTCTGGCACACGTTGCAGATTGCTGGACCACTCCACCTTGCTAAAAACTTATCCGCCATAATTGATCAAGAAACGGTGGTCCTCACTCGAAAGATACTCCAAGAAGTGCTTCAACTCCCTGTCTACTCCCCATACGACCCGCTACCAACCCATGAACAACTCATCGAGGACATAGACCGGCTGGGCTATCAACCAGAAACCAAGAAGAAGAAGGGCCCACTTGTCCTCAGTGAAGTCACCACCCGCAATCTACCTCAACCGTGGCGAACGTTGTACCTGCTGGTGAACAAATGCATGTCAGGGAAGCATGACGGTCAGGACCGCGGGAACTTTCAAATCCTCACTATCCTCACCGGCATCGCCCACAACCGCAAGTACAACTACGCCGACATCATATGGATGGATCTCATCTCCATGATCCAACGTCGCGACCGGGAAGTCGCCAAGGGAGTCACAAACTGCTTCGTCCCCTACATGCGGTGGCTCCCAGCTCTCATCAGACATTTCCGCTTGCACTCCACCAACATTCGCCTCCGCCCGGCAACGGAACACTTCCAAATCCCCACTGTCGAGAAGTTCGCCAAGAAAAACACTCCGGCGAAAGATCGACACGCAATGATAATCCCAGACGACGTCCTCGCCTACGCCGACCCGACCAACCTGCACGTCCAAGAATATCGTGCCTCTACAGCCTCTTTCCGCGAAAGCCCTCATCCACTATCCACTGTCCCTACGGCGCAGATCAACCCCACTGCTCCTAACCCCGGGACTAGCCAAAACCCCACCACCACCTCCAAAAAGTCATCGAGTCGCGCCGCATCCTCTTCACCCGCGCTCCGAAAAAAACGGTCGCGAGAGGATGACGTAAGCCGCCCCACGGAGCGTCGATCGAAACAAAAACACGATCGACCTCCTCAGCCACATATAAGCCGAGCCGAACCAATAGGTACAGGAGGTGATGTGTTCACCTCCCGAGTAGAAGACGTGGCATCTGGCTCAACCACGCAAACGACCCCACCAATCCACTTATCTTCCTCTCTACAGGAAGATATTTCATTCCACGAGGAGCCACGTATGCCATCAACATCCCGCTTGGAGATAGTCGATGTTGAAACAAGCAGTCCCTCGCCTCAGACTGCATCCTCTTCATGCACATCGAGTATAGTGCCCTCACTCCCCATAATTTCTTACGTTTCTAGGACACATACACCTTTTACTGCACTACAGAGTCTTCGTGATTCTGTCAGAATGCTCGGTGATGTCTTTGTGACTGAGAGCGGAAGACCTAGCACGGCCAACATCATAACAACCGTGAGCCTAGGCCATCATTCGATTGAGTCTGTCTCATCGATGATGCCAACGGGAAGTCTGAGTGACCCCGTCTTTTCCCGTCCTGTGCAAACGGGCGGCCGATCGGCTATCTTCTCCGATTCGGTGACAGTTGGAATTCTTCGTGATTCCAACTTGTTAAATTTACCCCAGTTCGTGACTGAGACCGCGTTAGAGACTCGTCTTCAAGAGTTTGCAAAGACTCTTGAGACGTCTATCCTCGATAAAGTCTACGCGCGTCTCGATGCGTCCACCGTCGACAAAGGCAAAGGTGTCGCCCCGGAGACGCCACCACCAACCCAAAATGTGGACGCTGAAGCTGTTCTCTCCTCCATCTCCGCAAAGGAACTCTTCTACATCCTACGAGCAAGATTCGAGTCAATGGCGGAACTCGACGAGGAGGAACAGCAAATGAAGAGGATAATGACTCAACCGATGACTTGCCGCACTCAAGGCGAGTCGAGCAGGATCAGGCACGACGATCAAGACGATGATCAAGATCGCCGCGAGGGGGAGATTAGGCCGCAAGCCTCACAAACTTAAGGACCCATACAATCGACGCCGCCCTCCTCCTCTGCACCTGAAACAACGCCCGCAGAAACCTCACACCCCACTAGCCAAAAAACCCACCCTATCAACCCCGAGTCACCAGCCAAATCACCCTCACATCCACCTACTACCGTCTCCGAAACTCTAACTGTCACATCGGCATTAGAGACCACAACCACCACATCTACACCAACCGACGCCCAAATCATCCTAGCCAAAACCATCACCTCATCCGAACCACCAGAATCTCCACCACAACAATCCCCACAATCCTCAAACTCCTCCGACGCAACACCTTCGCCACCACACAGCCATACCCCTCTCAACACCGATTCCAATGTAGCTTCCGAGGATGTGTACTGCGCACAGAACGAGATCGAGGCCTATATCTTCAACGATGAATGGCTGTCCTAGAAGCATTTGTCTTAGAATGATTATTTTTAATTTCTGATGTAGAGCCTATTTCAAAATTAGTGCTTCTAAAAATGGTAGGCTGAAGAGAACAAGTAGAAGCAATTATTTGAACAGAAGAAACGGCTCTTTTATCCCTACGAGTGTCTTTTATTTGTACAGAAGAAGATGTATGCTCGGAAGTTTTCAAATCTACGGTCTTCTTCTCTATTTCACTATTAGACACCCTCGCCTTTGATTCTAATACTGAACCTACGCTCCCCGTAAACATAAGTGAACCAGAATTAGATTTATCCTATTTCAAGATATTAATTTTTCGTTTTTGATCGTTTGAGGGCGATTTTTCTTTCTTCACGCTCTTTAGAATATTTTATCCTTTGAGGAAGATGCGTGAGAAGTGGCTTGAGAGGAAGTTTTGAGATTTTTCAGCTCTTTTCGGAATCTTTTCTTTTCAGCTTCAAAATCCTCTCTTTCTTTTTCTAAAGCGGCTCTTAACTCCTTTATTTTCTTAACTATGGGAGGGATGTAAAGAGAATTTTTAGAATGATGATTTTGAACTTTCTCATTTTTAGAATGATCTTCAAGAAATTTAACTGTTTCAAGGCTCCAGCCCTTGGGAGGTACCCAAGTTTTGTCGCGTTGATTCAGTTCGTTGTAAGAAAAGGGTATTTCAGCCCTAGTGTTGGCTTGTCTCTTGGCTTCTTCTTCCTCAAACGTTACTTTTGCGTTAGTAAATTTCATGAGAGAAGTTAGTCCGAGACCCATGTACAAGATATCATAAAGTTGTTTGCAGTTAACTTTCTTCAAGTTACGTGGGCTCTCATAGCCTAAGCCATACTTATAGTCATAGAATTCTAAGTCACTGGGCTGATTCAAAAATATAGTTTGATCAGTATGTGCCCTTTTCACCAAAAGATCGTCTAATTTCTTAATTTTATTATATAGCTTCTTACGCTCAGCGTCTAAGGTAGCATAGTTATTTAGAGCGGTGCTCCTTTCAGCCTGACAGGCGTCTAGACTTTTACGTAGTTCACTAATCTTAGAGTTTGACTTAGTCAATTCTTCTTCGAAATTAGTCACCTTCTTAGTTGCTGCCTTAAGTCTACTTTTGACAAGACTCTTTTCTCCAAGATCCTTAGTAGACATTTGTGGTTATTGTCTAGCATGTCCTCTAGTTCTTTTATTACCGAACTATGCTTATCTAATGAGGTGTGCGTAGTCTCTTTATATTAGAGTCTCTTAGTCAGTTCATCTATTTTGAGACTAGAACTCCTAACTTGTTCTTTTGGACTGCCTATGGTTTCATTAGACCTAAGAAGCCTTTTCTCTACTTTTATTCCTCGTTTCTGCTCAGTTTTCATGTTAGCAAATTTAGAGCTTAACTCAGCTACCAAGTCAGAATTTGTAGAGTCAGAGGTTTCTACCTCCTGAGATGAGGTGGATGCTTTCTCGTCGTCCGTCTCTGTGGGAGTATCATCTTCCTCTTCATCATCAAGGCGTGCCATTAGGGCAAGATTGTCGATGTCAGAATCTGAGCTATCCACTAGCCAATGAACCTGCTCTGCCATAAGATCGACTCCAGCTTCCTTCTGCTTGGATAGTTGAAGCTTCCTGGAGTAGTAGTTAGCATCCTTTTTTCTTTGGAGGGTGCATTCCCTGGCAAAGTGACCTGTTTTTCCACAATTAAAACATTTTAGTCTGTCTTTGGAAATTGTGGCTTCTGAGGACTCAGCCGGCTTGTCTTTACTCTTCGAACTAGTAGTTCGAAGTCTGTTGGCAGAAGATGATGACTTCTTCTTGAAGTACTGCTTTGTCATCATCTTGGCGACTAATGCTAGCTGTTTGCCAAATTCTTTGATGTCAGAGGGATGTTCTGAATCAGATGTGTCTTCATCCTCTAAGGAGCTAGGGAGCTTGACGTGCTATTCCTTGCGTGAGCGGGAGCTCTTCTTCTCAGAAACTAGAGCTATGGGGTCCTCGGTCTGTTTGCCCTTTTGCTCCTTTTGTAACTCGCCTATGTCTTCTCCATGCTGTGCGAGGTTATCAAAAACAGCGTGAATATCCATCTCGTCCAAGTCCTTATATTGTCGGAGTTGGGTAGAGATCCTCTTCCAGTCAGTGGGCAGTGCAGAAAGGAACCGAATGTCAGCTCCATGTTAGTCTTTAGGATCTCAATCTTCCTCATTTCGTTGAGAAGAGTGAGGTACCGCTGATAAATATCGTGCAAGCTCTCCACACTTTTGGCCTTGAAGGAGTCATAAGCTGTGAGTATGTTAGACTTCTTAGCTTTGGCACCGACTTCGGTTCTTTGCATCATTCGCTCCAGTTCATCCCACTTCCCTTTAGCAGTTGGGATGCTATGTGTTAGGTCCTCTGTTATCAACTCAATCAATCCTAGGCATGAATTCTAAGCAAATTGATTAGAATGATTAAACTGAAATTCGATCGAAAACCTTCAATAAAGAACACGAGAGAGAATTCCTTTAGTGAGATGATATTTTCTAAGTTTCTCTCTCCAGAAATGAATTCGACAGCCTTTCGGATCAATTCTCTAATTTTTTTGTATTAAGCACAATGTTTGTACAAGTATTTATACCAAACAAACTTGGTATAAAATCTAACTAGTCCTAATCTAAACCTCAGCCAATAGACTTCGGACTACAAGCTCCAAGAACAAAGAACGTGCTCCGGAGAGTTCCGAGGTCAAGAATCCCAAAGAGACTAACAAATGTTTTAACTGTGGCAAAGCAGGTCACTTCGCCAGAGAGTGCACTCTCCCGAAGAAAAGAGATGCAAGCTACTACTCCAGGAAGCTTCAATTGACGAAACAGAAAGAAGCTGGAGTAGCTCTCATGGCCGAACAGGACCAATGGCTCGAGGACACGTCGAGCTCCGAAGAAGAGAACTTAGCCCTCATGGCCCGTCTCGACAACGAATTGGACGCCGAAACATCCACTCGTACGGACGACGTCAATGCATCCACGTCTTCAAATGAGGTAGTCACTCCTTCCACATTATTGACCATGTTAGAATCATATCAAAAGCAATATGCTAACATGAAACGTGAGCAGAAAAGTATAAAGGAAGTAGAGAACCAACTTGGGAGAGCTCAGGAGAAGATAGATAGTCTCGAACAAGAACTTAGGAGCTCTAGTGCAAAAATAGATGAACTTACCAGAAGCCTCCATTCTAGAGAGACTAGTCAACCTCATCTAGGACAACAGAGCGAAAAGATTAAGGAATTATAAGATAGACTAGCAAATAACTACAATTGCTTGGTTAGAAATCTCAACGAGAAAGCCATTTTAAATTGTAGGATAACCGAAGCTACCTCTAAGATCACTAACTTAGAAGCTCAATTAGAAACATCGAATAAGATTAGTGAGCTTAGTAAGGATTTCGATGCCTGTCAAGCCGCGAAACTAACCGTGGAAAATAATTACGCTCTCCTAGGTGAGGAACGCAAGAAACTATATGCAAAAGTAAAGAAATTGGACGATATAGTTACGCGTAGGGGACAGTCCGAACAGACGATATTTTTGAACAAGCCCAAGGATATAGAGTTTTATAATCCTATAGAAGGCATAGGTTTCACTAACCCGTGTATTTTACAAAAGAAAGAAACATATGATGTTAAACACATGCGCTTAGGAATAACCTCTCTTAGAGATTTTACTGAATCGTCTTATGAAAATACTTTCGATTCATCCATTAGACAAGGTCCACATGGTCCAGAAGTCCCCTTTGACTACAAAGAACTAGATGAAAGGGACAAAAATAGGAAAGAAACTCTAACACCTGTCTGCAATTTAGTTCAAATTCTACCTCCTGATTCTCGAACATACCACGAGGAAGTTAAGACCATTAATTATAAAAATTCTCTCTACAAACCCCCTATAATTAAACAGATAGAGGAGTCACAGGCAAAGTTAGAAAAAGAAAGAGAGAATTTCGAAGCTGAAAAGAAAAAATTCTTTAAGGAGATGGAAAATCTCAAGGCTTCCTCGTCCCCCCAAACTACCTCTCACGCTATTACAAAAAGCATGAAAAATGAAAAATCGCCTTTGAAAGATAAATATTGTAAAAATAATTCTGGTAAGAGTGCTATGACTAATTTCACTTTACCTACGTCTACAGGGAGCGTAGCGTCAGCACTAAAACAAAGGCGAGAGTGTCTAGCACTAAGATAAAGAAGGAGTCATTAGACTTAAATGTTTCTGAGCATGCTACTCCTTCTGTTACAATAAAAGACACTCGTAGAAATAAAAGAGCTATTTCCACTTTTAAGATAATTGTTTCTACTTATTCACTTCAGCCGATCACCTTTAGAAGCACCAACTTCGAAATAGGTTCTACGTCAAAAATTAATCATTCTGAAACAAATGCGACAAGGAAGACTCGTAGGAAACAAGATCCAGCCATAAAGAAAGCTTATGGCGCCATACATGATTGTACTCACCTAAGGTATCCCGTAGAAATTAAATCCCCCAAGCACCTTAGGAGACTATCACAAGAAAAGATCTTTTCCTCAGTCAAACCCTCCAAAGCATTTGTACGTGCTGAAATTAACCTTCCCTGTAAGGTTCAACCCAAATGGGTTCCTAAATCTCCGCCTAGGACGACAAAAGCCAAAAGGGCCAAGTCTCCTATAGAGGCAAAACCCAAACCCACTTTTTCAAAAGTGCAATGGGTTATTAAGACTCTTCCAAAAATAGATTTAGGAGACATATCTGAACCCAAAACTAAATCTGCTAATCCGAGAGGACCCATGTTTAAGTGGGTACCTAAAGCTCTCTAAATTGTTTTTGCAGATCCATCATGTGTGGTACCTCGACTCTGGTTGCTCCACACACATGACTGGTAGTCAAGAGCTGCTGAGCAACTACAAAGACCGACCAAACGGCAAAGTCAGATTTGGGAACAACGATTCAGCCTCGATTCTAGGACTTGGGGATATCATTCTGAAGAATCTGACCATTAATGATGTCTCGTACGTCGAAGGCCTCCGCCATAACTTGTTCAGCATAGGCCAATTCTGTGACAAAGGCTTCCAGGTGGTCTTCCATGCTGACCGGTGCAGAATTGTGGATAGTCAGGACACAGAACTCCTTCAATTGTGGATAGTCAGGACACAGAACTCCTTCAAGGACTTCGGAGATCCAATCTTTACACGATCAACCTGACGTTTTTGCGGCCCTCGACAGCTGTATGCCTCATTTCTCAGACTGATTTACAGAGGAACAGCTTATGGTATCAACGACTGTCTCATCTAAACATGAAAGCTCTCCAACGTCTTTCTACGGAAAAGTTCGTTCACGGTCTTCCAACTATACAACTACAAAGGGAGCATCACTGTTCGGCATGTCAATTAGGAAAAATGAAACGAGCATCTCATCACGTCAAGCAAATTGCATCTACTTCTCGACCATTGGAACTAATTCACATGGATCTATGTGGTCCGATGCAGACTCAGAGTATCAATGGAAGAAAGTATGTCCTAGTGATTGTGGATGACTATTTCTCGCTACACGTGGACTAAGTTCCTCCGAACGAAAGATGAGACTGGTGACTTGATTATCAATTTTTTGAACACAACTCAAAATCTGCTGCAACAGACTATTCAAGTTGTTCGAACAGACAACGGCACTGAGTTCAAGAACAATCACCTCAGTGAGTTTTATCAGAAACTTGGAATAAGTCAACAATTTTCAGCCGCCAAAACACCTCAACAACATGGGGTCGTTGAAAGGAAAAATCGAACACTAGTGGAAGCCGCTCGTACAATGCTTATCCAATCGGAACTTCCACATTTTCTATGGCCTGAAGCAGTCAATACCGCTTGTTTTACTCAAAACAGGACGGTGGTTCACAAACGGTTCAACAAGACTCCGTATGAGATTGTGAATATTAGAGTGCCCAACATCTCTTTCCTTAAAGTCTTCGGGTGCAAGTGCTTTGTGGCGAACGACCGAGAGCAACGTGCAAAGTTCGACCCTAAAGCATTCGAAGCTACATTTGTCGGGTATTCTTCAACTTCAAAAGCGTACCGAGTATACATCAAGTCCAACCGAACTATTAAGGAAAGCTATAATGTCACTTTCCACGAAGTGGCAGATATGGCTTCTGGTCAATTCAGTCCAGGACCCGTGCCTAACCCGTTGGCTTCTGAAGACAACATTTCAGAACCCGTAATCACTGGTGTGTTGGCACAAAACCAACAGAAGATGGCAACAACTTCAGGATCAGTGTCAGACGAAGCAACGAGACTTGCAATAGACGACTTGGATTCTCTCTTCGAACCGGTATATCAGTCATACACGCCTACACCAACAATGGATTATCTACCGAACGAGACCGACGTACCAAGTTCATCTCACACCTCTACCCCACCCGATTCAGAATTGCCACAGAACACCGAAGAACCTACAGTGGTCATCGAGGAAGTATCATCTGAGACGATCAATCCAAGTGCAATATTGGAACTTCCTCAGACAAATGAACAATCTGAGACTATAGGCAATCTAGATCCACAGATGGCTGACGCATCGACTTCAGCCTTGCCTCATGAGCGCAAGTGGATGAGAGGCGGTTGATCAGATAATTGGCGATCCCTCGGTTGGTGTGAGGACACGTCGTCAACACAGTTTTTCAGTTGCTTCCTGAGCCAAAACGAGCCTACCAAAGTAGCAGACGCACTTCGAGACCTGGATTGGACAATTGCAATGCAAGAGGAAATCAATCAATTCGAACGTCTTCAAGTGTGGACCTTGGTACCCCGTCCACATGGGAAAACAGTGGTCGGAACTAAATGGGTTTTCAAGAATAAGAAAAATGAAGATGGTGAAGTGATCCGGAACAAAGCAAGGCTAGTTGCTAAGGGATACAATCAACAGGAAGGCATCGACTACGACGAGACTTATGCTCCTGTTGCCCGTATCGAAGCTATCCGCCTTTCTCACAAAGACTTCAAAGTGTTAAAAGAAGCTATGCGGCTCACAAAGACTTCAAAGTATATCAGATGGATGTTAAAACCGCCTTTCTCAACGGCGTGTTAAAAGAAGAAGTCTACGTCGCTCAGCCGGAAGGTTTCGTTGATCAAGAACATCCCGGTCATGTCTTTATCGCTTGGACAAAGCTCTCTATGGACTAAAACAAGCCCCACGTGCTTGGTACGATGTCCTGAGTGATTTCCTCGTGAAGTCTGGATTCATACGAGGAACGATAGACACAACCCTCTTCATTAAATGGCATGACAAAGATCTGATGGTCGTCCAAGTATACGTCGACATCACACTGTATCGCAATATCATTGGATCTCTTCTCTACCTTACTTCGAGCCGGACGGACATCATGTTTGCCACGTGCTTGTGTGCCCGTTTTCAAGCCGATCCCAAAGAATCCCATATGCTCGCGGTCAAAAGAATTTTACGCTACCTTAAGGTCACCTCTACCCTTGGCCTATGGTATCCAAAGGGTACTAATTTTAAACTTATCGGCTACACTGACGCTGACTATGCAGGTTGCCGAATAGACAGGAAAAGCACGTCCGGTGGCGCTCAATTTTTAGGCGAAAAGCTGGTTTGCTGGTCATCCAAAAAGCAGAACTGTGTGTCAACTTCGACGGCCGAAGCAGAATAGGTAGCTGCTGCAGCTGTTGCTCACAGATGCTGTGGATGCGAAGACAGCTTCGCGACTATGGGTACAATCTAAATAATATACCCATATATAGTGATAGTCAGAGTGCAATCGCCATTACTTGCAATCCTGTTCATCATTAACGCACAAAACACATAGACATTAGATATCATTTTATCAAAGATCACGTAGAAAAAGGCACGATAGAGATGTACTTTGTGAAACACGGAGTTTCAACTAGCCGACATTTTCACCAAGGCTTTGGATGAGAAACGATTTCAATTCCTTGTCGGAAAATTAGGCATGTTGAATCTTCCGTAATATGTGCATTACCTGATCTTCTGTGCTATCACATGCTCTATTCTATGTGTTTTCTATGCTTATTGGTTCTTATCTTGCGTGATAAAAATAAATAAAAAAATAAATAATAATAACATATATATTTCTATATATAAAGGGGTATGACGAAATCCTTTAGGATGCTTTGATCTAAAGTCACTTAGAATTTTACCACGACATGCGATCGCTTTAATTGCTTAATTTTGTCAGTCTAAGTCGCATTCTTGTGTCTAAAGGTCATTAGGTTGCTCCACTAGACACAAAGCCACTATAAATGTGAGGATTCAAGCCTTGTTATTTTTTTCTTTCTTTGGATCTAGTTCTCAAGCGAGTCACACATCAATTGCTTGTCTTAACTAGTGATACTTGGCTTCATACATCTTGCGTTAGATCGTTAGGAAAATGATAAGGGAGTTTAGGTTATTCCTCATTCGGCCTTATATAAATTTCCCCACGTTAGCCCTTAGTCATCCACTTCGAGCCTTCTCCGACGTCCTTTTCTTCATTAAAAACCCATTCTCAGCCTTCAACCGAACTTTATACTCTTCGAATGGTTGTTCAAACGAGAAAAGGAGGGGGAGATAATAAAAGAAAAAGTAAGATGATGACAAAAGAAGGCATTGCTCAACGAGCAAAAAAACAGACAGACCAAAGGAACCGGCCTTCCGACTACCTTGTAGAAAGTGGCATGGATCCTGCTGTGAACTTCTCCAACGATAATCTCGTACGCTCGTCAGAACGGCTGGAAGAGGAGCACCACGAAGTGAACTTCTCCAACGATAATCCGGTCTTATATCGGGAAACGAGAAGAGGAGTGCAGCCTCGGGTACGAATTCCATAACCGAGAACTTCTCCAAATTGATAATCTCTGAAACCTCAATAGGGATTAAGAGAAGAGGAGCTCAGTATCGGCCCGAGAACCAACAAGAAGAACTTCGCCTACGATAATCTCCTAGAGCCTCATGGAGAAGCGGAGATTCAGCTTGAGCATAACATAAAAAGGGATAGTTCTTAAAAGAAAAAGAGGGAGAAGAGATTGAAAAGAAGAAAGACGCCGAAAAAAATGGGAGACGGACGTAGGATTGGAAGACGGTGAAGAGATAAGCTCATTTCCTTTAAATTCCTTCCGTTCTAAGTCCTAGCCAAATTATAACCCTTACAACCCTTTGATTCCACATAGACGGTCTCTCGCTTAGGTGAAATGATTAAAAATGCCTCGATCACAGGTAAATTGACTTAAAATTGTTGTGTTGACTTGAGTGATAAAAATATAAAAATCCCAAGATAGCTAATTGAGAGCAAGAGCGAACCTGGTGAGAGTTGTCGAAATGGACCAGTCTATGGACTTAGGACTTTAGTTTGACGACATGACTTGACGGCATTTTCTTCTTTCAAATGTCTCGTAAAATTTTAGGCGTGACGATTGATCGAAGCAAAATAATCTGACCCCATAAATAAAAAAAAAATATATATATGAAAAAAAATATATATATATATACATATATATAATAATAAATAAATAATAAATGTTAGGAATATTTTATTGTGTTCAAATAATTATTTTATCTTAGTCTTGTATTTTATTTAAGTGAACTGGGCTTTAATGTTTCAGAGCCCAGTGAGCTTAGAATTGTAATGGGCTTACAAGGGCCCAAGTACAATATACCAACATGTGGTATAAGTACTAAAACCCTAACACATAGTTAGGGGTCTTGTGTGTGTGAAAAATATAGAGAAATTATTTTCGTGAGAGAAGCTCCAAACCCCTCTCAAGAACACGCACGCACGCCCCCACGATAAGTTAAATTCTTCCCATTAATTTCGTGGTTAAATGCTAGAAAGAAATGTGTTTTAGTTGGATATGCTGGGAATAACAATTGGTATCAGAGCCAAACACGTTCGGATTTGAATGATTTCTGAAATTTTTGGGTAATTTTTTTTTTTTGTTCGAATTTATGCTCTGTTCTTGAGTTTTACTTTGATTTTACTGATTTTGCAAGCTCTAGAGCTGATTAGGCTGTTTTCGAGTGATTCTCAGTGTTTACCCAACTGTTTTCAGAAAATTTGAGTAATATTTGAGCTAAAATTCGAATCTGGAATTTTGTTTTTGGTTCAGTTCTTCAGTTTCGGGAAGAGTTTTGCACAGCTCTGCAAATCGTCCGATTTGCAATTGCATATTATTTTTTGTTTTAATCGCCGAAACCCAATTTCAAAGTTGAAAGCAATCACCCGATTTGGTTTTATTTTTAATATATATATGTATTTATATAACACTGCGAAAGTAACAAATCGCCCGAAGTTCGATTCACAAAATTCACAAACAATCGCCCGATTTCTCATATTTACTTGGTCAAACATTTCCTTTTTGGTCAAAAAGTAGAAGCAATATGGTGAGTTGTTGGTGAGTTACAATCTCTTGATTGTTCCACTCACACATTCGATAGTGACATTAATCAAAACACAATCGGCCGATTTCTTTTATTGGTGATCTCCCATCGATTTGTCACTCATTCAATAGGCTACTTCTTTAAATACTCATAAATCGGCCGATTAGTTTTATTTTCAGTACACCACTTTATAAATCAGTCGATCCCAATTTAGACACTCAAAACAATCGCACGATTTTAATCAATGTCATTATGGCAAGTTCAAATCGGACGATTCACTGTAGCGTTTCATTGTAGCAAGTTCAAATCGGACGATTACGTAGCAAAATCGCCCGATTTCACTGGAACAATCCGCCCGATTACTGTAGCAAATGTCACTGTAGCACCCGGTTAATGTAGCAGTATCACGGTAGCTAATCAACTGTAGCGAATTCAATTCCACACACTAAATCGCACGATTTTAATAAATCTTTCACTTGTTCCTTACAGAACAAATCAGCCGATTTCAATAAATTCATTGTAGGAATATAAATCGCTGAATCACACGATTCGGTACTGTAGCTAGAATTTGCAAATCGCCCGATTTGAAACTCTCGGCGAATTTCAGTCTTTGACAAACAGTCGCCCGAATCTGATCCTCTTTGAATAGAAATTCGCCCGAATTAAATTCGGTGAATCTTCACTTTGCAAATTGGCCCAATTTTTGCTATCGATTTCAAAACTTAGAATATTTAGTAAAAAAAAAAAAAAAATTCTTCACCATTCGAAACTTTAATCGGGAACAGTTCTCACTAAACCATCCTTTGAAATTCACACTTAAACTTTCTTGATCAAAAAAAAAAAGGAAGGAAAGAAAATTTGAACCCAACAGTTACAGTCTGTTTTAGGCCTTCTTCAAAAATTTTCAAAATATATTTTTCGGGTCCAAATTTATCGGTGAAACGACGTTTTTGTAAAGTTTTGAAAGCAAATCCACAAACGTGTCAACGATCACATATCCAACGATCTACTTAGAACATTCAAGCATATTAGAGAAAAAGACTTGGCATTTTCTCGAAGTTTCGAAATCATCACACAGTCTTCGGGTGTACACCAAAAGTTTTCAACGCTCAAATTCTGAAAATTTCGAATCAATCAATGGCACCTCTACACAACTCCCATAGTAAGAAAGGCGCCAAGCCAATCAAATGCTATAATTGTAACAAACCTGGGCACACGGCTATAGACTGCTTCCTACCCAAAAAGAAGGGTGAAGAGTACTACTCTAGGAAATTACGACAGAATAAAGAAGCTGGAGTGGGCTTGATGGGAGAACAAGACAGTTGGCTTGATGAAACATCTGAAAGCGAGCAAGAGAATGTAGCCAAAATAACCCCGGTGAAAGGAGATAATTCGGAGCCGAACGACATGGAAGCAGTCGATGGTGGTAAAAACGAGGAAGCGTCTTCAGAAAGGGAGGTAGAATCTCTTGACCCCCTTTTGTATTTCGAACTCCAAGAAAAATTTACAGCTCTTCATAGCAAGTTTAGGTCAGTAGAAAATGAACTAGCTAAGACTATAGCCGATCTTGATATGACACGTGAAAACGTAGATAGACTAGAAACTAGCTTAGCTAATTCCGAAGCCAATTTAGCTGAATCAGCGTCAAAAGTCATTGACTTAACTAACAAAGTCTCAAACTACGAGCAAACAACAAGCAGATGTGTTGATCACGAGAGGACAATCAACGACTTGCAAGCTCGGTTTGATAACAATTATCAATGTCTGCTCACACAGCTTCAAGAGATGAGTAATCTTGATTGCCTGCTGGAAGTAGCGCAATCAAAAATTGACAGTCGCGATGCTGAAATAGTAAAGTTGAAGACACATGTTAGCGAGCTAAACGCTAAATTGACAACTTGCGACGACGAGCGAGTCAATAAAACATGCGAGTTAGATCTCCTGAATAAAGAACGTGTAAAACTGTATGCTAGGATTAAAAAGCTAGAGGACCTCCTAACAAAAAGAGAACAAACAGATCGAACGATCTTCTTGAACCAGCCTAAGGACACAGAATTCTACGATCCACGTGCAGGCCTAGGCTTTGTTCCAAACCCTACTCTAGCTGTGAAGAAATCCCTAAACCCATATGATCCGTATGATATTAGCTATTTAGGGATTAACATGACTAAATTAAGGGCCTTCACACCAGAAAGTGATGGAGATAGGAAGACAGGAGTAGAAATTCCACTTGACTATGAAGCTATGAATAATAGCTACAAGACAAGGGAAATACCTTTGTCTGATGACTACTTAGATGCTCTTATTCCCCCTTCAACACCAATCATCCTCGAGAACACGTCCCGTGACTTAGCATAGTCCAGCCCCTCTAGTGCATATATCCCACCAGCAACTAAGGAAATATCTGACTTGCGCTCGACCCTAGAGTCCGAAAAGATTGTTTTTCAGTGAAATGTGTATTATAATTTTCTCACGATAAAACTCGAAAAAAAATCAAAACATTATAGCTTCAACGTCTCCACAAATGTCTCTAGCTGAGTCTAAAATAGAAACTCTAACCAAGCCTAGGACACTAAGGAAGCAGAATGCATCGAGAAAATCAATGCGTACCAATTTATCCTCGCATGCACCTACAGGTAAAATTTTAAATAGAATGAAAGGAAAGGAGATATCCACAGGCGACGACCTATTATTTGAAAATTGCGCTCCTTCTTTTAAAAAGAAGGAGGCAATTAAATTTAGAGCATCATGTTCAAATTCGCATAGTAGGCATCAGTCACAAGCTAAATTTAACATTGCCACATCTCCATCCATGATTTCATTTTCTGAACCTGTACGAACATCTATGCTCTCTAATTTTCACTATTCTTATGATGATGCACTTGCCTTAAATTCTCGTTTTAGATTAGCAAATGCACGTACCAAGAACGACGAACGCTTCTTTGCTAAATTAGGCTCACAAACTCAAAAGGAGAAGATTCAAACGAACAGAAAGACAAAGCCTGCACATTCGTCTCCCAAGTCCAGTTCTAAACTTGACAAACGAGAAGATCACAGAAGCATTCAGTCAAAGCACCCTAAGACTGAAGCTAAAGCTAAAGTTTTGGGAATTAAGAAAATCTGGATTACAAAACAAGAACTTAGGGCAAGCACTAGCCTTTGTTATCCCTTAGGAATTAGAAAGATTTGGGCTCCCAAATCAACCATTAACGCTATGGATAAACCTAAAGATGACTTAGGACATAAATCTATGAAAGACGCATGCATAAACTCTAGATCTAATACGAATGGACCCATTCTTAGATGGGTACCAAAATCTGCTTGAGATGTTTTGCAGTTTCCACATGGGTAGGTACTTAGAGAGCTGCTCCACACCCATGACTGGTTTGCGACGAGAGCGGCCACAAGATCCCTCACGTATGGTACCTGAAGCAGCCCCACATATGTGATCAAGGGATGAGATGCGGACAGCTAAAACCAACTGACAAATTTGGTAAATTCTAAATATGCATAAGATTACATGTTCGTAATTTATTGTATTTTCAATATGCATATGTGCTCAAATGACTAACATACCTACTATGTTAGTAAAATCTATGAAAAACTGCATTTTATTCTGAAAAACATTTTCCATCCAAGTACACTGATTAAGTAAGGTTCCCCGAGGTTCGTAAAATGCTTATATTTAGGGGAAGCTTTATTTGTAAATTTAAGGGGGCGAAATTTTACAAATGAAATTAAAATTGCCAACATTTTTTTTTAATATTTTCGTCAATTTTACCTTTATGAATTTTTTTTAACTGAATTTCAAATTAGTTTATGTTTTTCTCACGCTTGATTCTAGTCTAGGCTAAGCCCATGCCCAAAATTTTCTAAGTTATGTCATCATTGAATTATTACGCAAGGAGTTCGGCGAAATGTCTAAGTGTTATTCCATACATTCGATTTGTGAAGCTTGGAATCGCCCGATTTTAAAAATCGCCGTGTTCTTCACAGGGTGGCAATTCGCCCGATTTGATCTCCATTTTGCCTAGATTTCGCCCGATTTCCCTTGTATACAAAGTACCCGATTTCTAGTTCCACTAACTCAATTTCGGCGATTTGTCCCCGTCATGCCACGTGTAGTTTCTACTTAAATCGCCCGATTTTATGTGTCTAGATTGAAATCATTAAAGCTTATACTATGTGTTATTTATATTAGATCGCACGATTTGTCATATAGCTACAATCGCCCGATTTTATCATCTAATTTCCCCGATTCCATCAAGCCGTAAGTCATCTACCCGATTTCATCTCCTTCGTTCTATCTACCCTGAATTTCTCAGTTCTTAGGTCTCCTTCTATGCCAAAATCTTGAGATTCCTAAGTTCTAAATCGCACCTTAAGTTCTTCGTTCCCTATCTTGCCCCTAATAACAACTTAATCTCGGACCTATGGTCCATTTCTAGGGTTTCCGTGCCTTTCTTCAATTACTTGCATTTAATATCATTAATGGACTCCAACTACACTTAGGGTACGAAATTAATAGCTTAAAGAAGGGTATTTCACTTACCAACTTTAGCTTCCTAAGTTTGTTGAAGAGCTCTTGGTTCGATTGAATCGCGCAGACTTAAGAATCGGGAAAATATTTGATTTATTAAAATATTTCTTTGATCGCAAACTAATCTTTAAACGACACATCCATCCTCCCAAATGCGAAAAACACTAATACAACTCAAACACACAAAACATCTTCAAAATCTCAAAACACTCCAACAACGCAAATCATGAAAATAATATTACATCACACAGACTCAAAAACCAGTGCGGCTTGTAAGAACCCAAAACAGAACACCCATCAAAACAACGACCAAGCACATGAAAAACAAAATCTCGAGTACTAACATTTCCAGATTGCGATTAAAGCGACGCACTAACTCTGCGTGTTTCTTGTCCTCCTCTTGGTCTCGTTGTTGATTCCAGTTCATCTCTGTGACCTTGATTCGTTGGTATGAATGAGACGGTATTACCGTGTTGTACTAATTGGGTCTATTTATAGGCATGAATCGACTAACGAAATCATAAAGTCACGAAAACATAATTAATGACACAGACGAAATTTTGACTTAAAGGGTTCAGCGCCGCGTACGAAAGCGATGCTTTCTTTGTCGATTATCGGATTCTGCCTCACAGAAATCGATCTAGGAAGACTCGTTGATTCGATATTAATTGGGGCCTATTTTTTTTAAGTCAGTATGTGATTGATTAGTAATCTTACATTTGGCAGTTCTGGGTGATTCCCTTCAATTTTCATTAATCGATTTTTGGGTCCAAGTTTTTTTTGAAGTTCGCAATTACTAAATCGCCCGTTTTTTTATGAACACTGTTAAAATACCTCTCGGCGATTCCTCAAATCGCCCGATTTCTCGAAATCGCTCGATTTTTCATTTATTCGATTCCTTAAATCGCCCAACTCTACAAATCGCCTTGTTTATCGAATCATTTGAGCTAGCCAAAATATATTTCTCGGCGACTCCACATTTCGCTGATTCTTCACAAAGTGTTAATCGTCCGACTTGATCGATTGTAGCTGAGCGTTAATTTCTAAATCGCCCATTTACTTTCTCTATTAAATCGATCGACTTCGTAGCTAAACTTGTCTTCAAATCGCCCGATTCTGCCTCTCATTTACATTGGGATTTTCAAATCAATTTCCAACCCCCAATCGTCCGATTGTACTCTTTGCCCGATTATTCTGCTAAAGTGACTTTAGGATTTGCCCGAATCCCTGAATTTAATCGATTTTAATTTTAATGATTCCTTTTTCAATCGGCCGATTCCACAATGTAATTCACTACCTCAATCGCCCGACTCTGACTTCAATTGCCCGATTTATTTGACTTTCCTCTTAGTCGAAAAAAAAAAAAAGGTTAAGTTAAGTTCCAATTTTTTACATGCAAACATGAGCTGAAATGCAAAAATACCCTATAATAGGCATCATTTCATTATGCATACAACTTATAGAAGTTTCATCCTTAATTTTTACGTATGCATATAAGCTGAATTGATAAATGCCTATATCTTTTAAATGATACATTTTGAATATGCATGTTCTAGCAAGATTTTGAAATAGACAACACATATTCCGTGGCCAACTGATAAATACCATCCTTTTAATTGAGCTAAATTTGAGGGGGAGCAGTTCTTCTTTTTTTTCAAAAAGAAGCAACTCCTATATTTGTGTTAAAGGGAGAGAGAATTAAATATTTTTGGGGGAGCAAACTTAAATACGTGAACTTAGGGAAAGAGATTCGAAAGAGAAATTTGATCCGTATTTGCACTAAGAAGCACGATTTGAGGGGGAGAAACTTCTTTTTATCCATATACATATACGTATACATATACCTACTTATCTACTACTATTACGATAATAAATATATATGTATGTATACATAAAAAAAAAAAAAAAAGAAGGATTGGGGAAAGGAAAGAAGAACCCTATCAAGCACATCCACTCCCAATATGAACTTTGACGAATAATTCAACCCTCAAGAACTAGAGATTCCAAAGGCGAAGGTGTTATCCATACACTAACACGAAGATGTCTCAACCGACCTGCTCCGACTTGCTGATAAAGCAGCACTCACCACAATTGACGGATGCACGATACTAAGTTCCCATGGTTCGGTCAAACCAAACTGAACCTAACCCCGGAATGTAGCCGAGTGTGTTAGTGAGGATTTTAAGTTCGTAAAGGCCACATCCAAATTTTGGTGTTCTTAAAAGGATCTAAGAGCGAATATACACAAAGTCCTTAGCTCACAAATTACTCGGACCAAACCCCATAGGTACAGGTGCTAATTTTATTAGCTCTCGGGTAGAAGTCGCCTCATTTGGTCCAACGGCGCATGCACAACCGAGCCTTACCCACTCATCGATCTCTCAGCTGACTGATGTTTCATTAAATCACGGGGAGCCACGTAATCTATCACTACTTCACTTGGAAGCAGGAGATATTGAACTATGTGGTAGTCCGCCCCAGCCCACTGAACTTTCTTGAACACATCGAGTCTAGGTGTCTGCACTATCTAAATGTTTTATATATTTTTAGGACACATACACCTTTTTCTCATCTGGACTTCGTGACCAGATCTGAACTTCCGTAGACATGTCATTGTAAGACATGCTTCGATGATCGGAAGGAAGTCCTGCCGTGGCAACATCAAAACAACTACGGAATTAGGCCATCATCTACGAGCTACGCTCCTAGATAGATGTTAACAGGATGCCTAAGTGGCCCCGGTTATCAAGTCCTGTCCTCACAGGCCGCGTCTCAGAGTTATCTCTGAAGTCGTGTCGATGGATCGCCTTCGTGGTTCCGTCTGGTTATTACCCGCACCGACCTGTTGTTTGTGTCATCCTTTGCCTCCTATACAAGCATGTCGATCTTGTTAACACGAATCGCCATGAGGGGGAGAAGGGGATACGTATAAAACAGACAAGTCGGACACCTACCAAATTTCCGCCAAGCATACCGCTCTGAAACCGAGCTCTACGGCATTTGAATGGAACATTCCATAGGAGCATCGGTACAACCTAAGACACACCCCATGTACACCTTCTTCAGGAGCCAGACGAGCTTCACCGAGGCCGAACCAGACAACTTCCTTCGGAGATGATGAATCTGACACCGAGAAGTAGAGTAATCGTGACCACCAATCAACTCCATTATCTTGTCCCGACAACGCGATCTTCTTGCCAAAGACGATGCCCCATTTTGACCCATCGCATGGCGATCTCCCCATCTCTATCTTGAAGGGGAGGGGTACGAAAGCAAAATGAGAGCAACACCACGACTAAAGTGCAAGATAGATCATGAAAAAGCTAAATCTCAAGCGTCGTCAAAGAATCAAGCGAAGACCACAAGTCCAAAGACTGAAGTTACCACCTCAAGTACATCCCATCGACCTTAGAGAACTCCCCAACCCCAACGCAAGGTTGAGCAAATGTAGGGGGAGTTGTGCCACTATCAAACGCAGAGATCAGACTCAAATGACAAGATACGGCCAACAATTTCAGCACGAACTTCAGAGATTAAAGCTGCTGATTCGTGTAGAGCTCTTCAGTTTAAAGAAAACTCCCAATCCCAGCACAAGGTCGAACAAATGTAAGGGGAGTTGCGACAAGTGAAGGGAGAGCTGGAACACCTAAAGAGAAGATTCGACTCGTGTATGCCTCTCCAAATTTAAAGAGAAATCCACAACCCAAAGCTTGATCAAATGCAGGGGAGTGATGACTATCCAGGGGAGAGTTTGAACACAAAAAGAGACGATCCAACAAGCAGCTTTCAACACTGAAGAGAAGGGAAGTTCAAGAGACAATGAGCTTGAAGATCTTTTAAAGAAGGGTCACAGGACAAGACAAATGAGGATGTGATTGAAGAAGAACACGCATGCTAATGCTTTCGCGTACGTAACTCTGATACGTGCTCTTTGATGACTCAGGACAATTACAAGACCAAGATAACCAGCGCTTAATTGCAAATTGAACACAAAGGGGGAGATTGTTAGGAATATTTTATTGTGTTCAAATAATTATTTTATCTTAGTCTTGTATTTTATTTAAGTGAACTGGGCTTTAATGTTTCAGAGCCCAGTGAGCTTAGAATTGTAATGGGCTTACAAGGGCCCAAGTACAATATACCAACATGTGGTATAAGTACTAAAACCCTAACACATAGTTAGGGGTCTTGTGTGTGTGAAAAATATAGAGAAATTATTTTCGTGAGAGAAGCTCCAAACCCCTCTCAAGAACACGCACGCACGCCCCCACGATAAGTTAAATTCTTCCCATTAATTTCGTGGTTAAATGCTAGAAATGTGTTTTAGTTGGATATGCTGGGAATAACAATAAATAATAAAATTCGCACATTTTGACATGAAATATTATGTTTCATATGCGTTGAATTGAATAAATGCGAATTTCTTTAGTGTATCGCACATTCTAAATGCAATTATAGATTGCATTGGTACTGAATTGTTTAAATGCGATACATTTCCCATTGCTTCTACCCTCACACAAAACTTTAAAGTACATGTTTTCGGGGACCATGTATACATGCTTACTTGGTAAATTTGTGTGCTCGTGACTTGAATTGATTTCATATGCTTGCATAATTAGTCAATTCCTGTGCATCATTTGAGGGGGAGCAAGTATAAGACTTGTAGATTAGCTCCAAATATTTTTGACGTTTCTCTGAGTATTTCAGATCTTTCAAAATTAAAGAGGGAGACGTCGACACTACAAAGAGAGGAGCTAGACACAAGACCAAATATTTCAAAGATAAAACTGCCAAAAATAATTGTTGATTAACTCCATTATTTCTAACGCTTATCTCTAAGTGGTACAGATTTTTAAATTTCTGCCAGGGGAGCTAGACGTTACTACACGGAAAATTCAGGGAGTTAATTGCATTTATTTTAAATACTAAGGGGGAGTCTTACAAAGGGTTTTATTTTGAAATAGGGGTCAATCTAAGAAGTACTTACTATCGAGAAACTAGATAGCAGACATAATTCACGATCATAAGTTTCTCGATCGTAAACAGTGTTGGGAACGATTTTGATTAGTCGCGATAATTTGCAATCGAGAAAATTGAATTAAAGAGCACTTTTCGAATCGAAAATTTCTCGAGCGCAAATAGTAATGGGCCTGTTCCATTGAATTGCAAAATGTCAAATCGTAAACCCATCATCGACTTACAGCGAGTAAATAAAAGTTCACTTTTATGTCAATCAAAAAACTTTTTCTCACGCAACCCTAAATCGCAAAAATTTCTCTCTCGAAAAACTTTCACAGACAGTTCAAATTTCTCAAAAATCTTTCGATTTTCAACACGAAATTGTCTGTTTAAGGTAGAAATGAGAACCCGTTGCCATTTGCGTGTGATTTAACTTCGTTAGCATCTGCATTTTGTTGTTTTTTGCATGATTTATGTTAGTTTCTCGACTGTTCTTCAAAACTGAGAAAATCGTATACTATTTCATAGTGTTTTAGGCTTGATTTTGAACTTTATCTGAGTTTAATGCCTGCACTTAAGATAGTTTCGATATTCTCTATGAATCTGGTAGAATGGATCATCGGAAAATCTGCATCTTCGACAGTAATCTGAGTTTTGATGAAATTGGGTATTTGAATTTTTAAAGCCATCGAAGAACTTTGTCGATCGCAAACAGTCTTAATTGAATTCCGATTTAATTGAGATACTGTTTGTGTCGAATTAGTTTTTCGATCGGTAAAATTCTGATTTAGTCGCCACGATAGAAGATTTTGACCGAAAAAAATTACTTACCATCGAGAAATCTAATAAGGATTTTTATGAGCGAAAAAAATACGCACTGATTAGACAATTTAGATGCAAATTTTTTATCGAGCGTAAAACTTACTATCGCAAAATAGAAATTTTCGATTCAATTTCAATTTGATCGCAAAAATTTAGCAGCGAGAAATTAATTTCAACACGTAATTTTTCGATCGCAAAATTCGCCGCTTGGGATCTAATTGATTGGATAATTTCTCGACGATTGACTTAGTCTTTCGTTGACTAATTTCTCGATAAAATTATATCGCAGTGAAAATTATTTTACTTACAATCGAAAATCACATTCCGCTCGACAAATTTCAAATCGAAAATTTTATTCAATCGAGGAAATTTCTCGATAGTAAATTTACCTGAGAAATAATTTCTCGATCGTAAATTTACACGGAATTTTTCTCGATCGTAAAATAGGTCAACTACAGTCTCGGTTTCAACTTCAATACTTAGAAACTTTTACTAAGTATTTTACTCTGTAGCGGACCTTTGCGTATAAAATTTTCTCGATCGAAAAATCGAACTGAGTCATTACAATTGAAATCAATGCATAGGAAATCATTTTCAAAATCAATTTTATCGAGCGAAAATTTTCTCGGCATGAACATTGTCCTTTTTCACGATTCAACACTTAGAAAAATTTCGAACTATTTTTCACGCGATTTATACTTCATTCGAAATTACATTCATGCCATTACGATTTTTCAAAATTGAGCATATACTATGCATTTGATATGATTTCAATTCAAAATTCATCGAACATGTTATCACTTGTTACAATATTATAGTTTGATGAAATTAAATCAATTTTCTACTGAAATCAAAATTATGAACTAATGAACTTTTATATCTCTTATTTTTCAGATGGATCGTTATCCTACATATAACCACATATACGAGAAGACATTATATCTCAACGTCCACGACACGAACTTCCAATTGGACCTGACCACCTTCCGGTGTCCAGACGACATAATCGTGTCCATTATGCAAGGCCATCCACTATGGCATGCACTTACAGTGACGGCATCAGTGCCGATGGTCTACCTCCAACAATTTTGGGGGATGATCAAGAGCCTCATTTTGGACGGGGCATACCATTTCACGACGGTTGTTAGGATGAGGCACATCTGCATGGGCAAGAACGAGTTCAGAACTCTACTTGACCTCCCTCACAGCCAAAACTACGACCCCCTCCCATCAGATGAAGAACCGGTGGCTGATTTCCTGCAAATGGGTTACCGTCCGCCGCTCACCAAGCTCGCTCAGGTCCAGAGCAACGGTATCCCTCACCCATGGAAGACATTGTTCGGGATCGTGAACAAGTGTCTATCCCCGAAGCACGCCGGCTTCGACAAGGGCAACGGCCACATCCTCCGGATTTTTCACGGAGTCGTGTTCTCGCGAAATTACGATTTCGCCCAGCTGATCTGGAACGACCTTGCAGAACAGATCAGACAAAAGGAGAACAAGCGGTCCAAGAACGTGCCGTATGCGAGATGGTTCTCCGTCATCATCCGCCAACACATGGAGATGTACGCACAGAACATTCCTCGCCTGCCACCGGGAGGAACCTATCAGCCGCCCCGGCTCAAATTCTTCCACAACCCAAGGCTGGTGGACCTTACACAGCCTTCAATGACCATATCTCTCAACCTTCTTCGGCTCGCTGACCCCGCAGGAGCTGAATATCAGAGATACTGAGGACGCGATGATTGATGATGTCGCTCAGAAGCTAGCTCAGGAGCCACCATTGGTCGAAGAGCCAATGCCCGACGTCGATGATACGCTGATAGACGTCGTGGCTACGGAAATGGAACTCGAGGCTCCTGACCTCGAATTGCAAGTGGAAGAGCCCGTACATGTAGGCGTGCTCGAAGAAACCATTGAGGAGGTTCTTCTACAAGAAGCACAGTCCGAGACAGAAATTGGGCAAAGCTCGCTTCCACTGGTGCCGGATCAGGCTCTAGGGGATGTTGAACGTGATCCCACTCCTCACACAGCTACACCATCCGACACGGAGTCAGATGAGGAGATTAGCCTGATAAGACGGACTCCCAGACGACTTAGTATACAAATGGAGTCCCTCTTCCCGCCGTCACCATCACACCAGATACCACGCTGCTCACTTCTTCAAGTGTTGCCGGCACCTCTTCGCTCAATCTTGAGCCGCAACAACCACTACCGGTATCTGGTTCGCAGGAGCAACCCGAGCCTGCAACAACACCCATAGAGACGAATCCTCAGGATTCGACTCGAGGATTGGGTGGAAGTCTCATACAGTCACAACCTCAAGTGACTGTGAGCCAACCCACAGAGTCGGTGTCTACTCAAGGGTTGATAACAGGCGACGTCAGTCGTCCTGGTCCATCTACGGAGGCGTCCACACCCTTCGTGCCGACAGAACAGTTCCAGGCCGCTCTCTCTGCTGCTGTACAGTCAATGGAAGAAACGATCACAGAAAGAGTACTCCACGCACTCGAGGCATCCCGAAGAGATACCGGGAAAGCACCTGCCTCTGAAGGCTCTTCGTCACGAACCAACCCCACACCTCCACAACCCACACCCACACCCACCGACCCTCTAGCCACTTCCTCCATCCTCATCAACCCATACACTATCCCCATCACCGAGCTCCATGACATTCTCCTTGCCCGTCTGATAGGCCTTTCCATCCGATCGCCGCAAGAAGAATCCCATTATAGGCGATTGGTGGACCATCCTGAGCCACCGACTAACACTGTCGAGGCCAAAGCTCCCACTCACGGCGCGCAGACATGACGATCCTGACCATCAGGACCCTCATGAGGGGGAGAAGAGGCCTAGGACATCATCAAGTGGCCAAGGACAAGGCTCGGGCGCCACGCAGACAAGCGCTGGAGCTGGTGAAACCCAAACACAAACCCACCATACCCAAACACAAACCCACCGAACCCAAACACAAACCACCCACCAAGCCCAAACTACCCACACCACGCACTGCACCGCCCACATCGAACCACCAACCTTTCACCTCAGGACGCCTCCGCCCACTCCACCGATCTACTCAAGCCCCTTGCTTCAGGAAGAAGAAGCAATTGCTGCAATGCTTGTAGCTCTAGCAGCTAGCCAAGCTACTCCCTCAGCCGCTCCAGACCAACCGGGACCCTCTGGACATGGTGTCAATCCACACGAAGCTCTAGACAAGTACATCTTCGAAGGACAGTGGATGACCCACTCCATGCCGAGGAGCATCAAAGACCACGGCTTCACGACGTTCGGCGCTTTCTACAACAAGCGTCCATAGATCTCGTAATCATAGAAGACGACGAGCTTCAGGAAAGTGAAGACTACGAGCGAGTTATCCCTAGGCTACCAGAGTTAATAGCTCAACAGGCGGTTCTCTCTCCAAGGCTAATGCCAGGGACCGTCCGGATCGACACGCCATGGGAAATCATTCAAATTGAAATTCCCTTCCTCGAAGAAGTTCGTGAGAATATTTGGAGGTCTCCGGACAGAGTGAAGAAGCCGAATGAGTTCGAGCTGAGAGGGATCTCTCATTGGGATCAGCAGAAGAGGATGACCTACCTCTGGATGCTGACCAAACTAAGACCTGATGTTAGGCTGGGGATGACTAAGACATAAGCCAAGAGCCATTATAAGAGTCTCTCCCCATAAGCCAACTACTCAGCGTCTACTGTGACAAAGGAGGACTTCCAACACCTCACTACATCATTGATCGAGTGGACATGACCCGAGAGGAACTGAGCGAGAGCGACCTACCGTACCTCCCCGCCGATGAAGTGTACCGTCTTTATCAGCTATATGTGGAGAAGTACAAAGGTCCTCAGGACTTCATCAAGAAAGAAGGCCTCGAAGAGCTCTACCGGTTCATGATGCGCCAAGTCAAGTACTATGCCGCACACGATCTTCAGATGGCTCTGGAGAGCAATATGAAGAAGGTCATCAACATGACCTCTCCACTCAACAAAGGACCTGAGATCGAAGGGTTTCCCAACAATCACGTGCACATCAGCTCAGTCCTAGGCATCACCTACCACAATCCCATAGCAAAGAAGAACAGGTTGATGCTGAAGACTGAGATTTAAAAGTTTTGCGATGGAACGCTCAAGGTCGTCAGGAAAAACATCGAGCAGAGGTTGGAAGAAATCAACTGAGACACTATGTTGAGGATCCACAGGTTCGTGAGAGAACAGCCGCTCCTAATGGAATTGCTTGAAGATATCGAGGAGCGACTGGAGCTTAGGATCACTCTGAGGAACTACGAGCATGCGCTAGGCTTGCGCAGATCATATCACTTTGTAATTGTGCTTGATTTCATTAGTTGTCCTTGTAATTAGGGGCGTTTTGTATAGTAGTCCTTAGATTAAGACTAGTTTGATATTTATACCAAGTTTGTTTGGTATAAATACATATAAATCAATTGAGCTTAATAGAGAAAGTTTTGAGAATTGATCCGAAAGGGCTTGCAATTTGATTTCTAGAGAGAGAAACAACAGTAACTTTCTCACTCTACTCGAATTCTCTCTCTTGTTCTTCATTTGAGTTTTTTGATCGAATTCAAGTGCTTATCTAAACGATCGAATTACTATGAATTCTAGCCTAGGATCGTAGAGTTGTTAATCGTAGGACCTAACAAAGATCTTTTACGATTCAAACAGTGACTTAATCAAATCGAATTTCAATTTTCACTGTTTGTGAGATAGAAAGTTCTTCGATGCATTTAAACCTTTAAACTCCAGTTCAGTCCTAACTTTCAATCGAACACTAATAACGCAGAGAATCAAAGTTATATTCACTCACAACGATCAAGAAACATCAAAACTAGCCTATTATGCAGTTTTTAACCTAGATTAAACTTAGAGAAGGTCTAAAATACTGCAAGCAAGTGTTTGAGTTCTCAGAATATCAACAGTCGAGAAATAATCACAGAATCAAACGAAATATTCCAAAATACAGACGCAAATCTAGTTTAAATGCACGAAAAACCCCAAAGGAAGTCAAATCTACCTTCAAAAGACGAAAATTAGTTGAAAGACTGAAAGATTTTGAAGATTTTGACGTTCGTCTTTAGAGAGAAAAAGTTTTTGCGAGAAAATTTGACTGTTGAGTTTTGCGATCGAGGGTTTTGCGTGATTTTAGGGATTTTCGACTGCAAACTAATGATTTCATTTAATTTGGGCTGATTAGACATTTTCGATACTTAGAGAATTAAGCCCATTACTATTTGCGATCGAGAAACTTGTTTTGGTTACTGTTTGAATTTTCGCTCGACAATTCCGATCGAAAATCTTTTTGGTTTGTTTAATTTTCGCTCGACAATATGAAGGCGAAAATTACAATTTGGTCCCAAATTAATTTGCGCTCGAGAAACTGCGATTGAAAATTGCAAATTCGCCCGTATTTCTCGATAGTAAGTTTACCTTAATATTTCAGATTGATCCTAAATTTTAAGAATAAACCACATAATTACTCCTTCTAATTATAAACGAAAATGCAATTAACTCCCTGTATTTTCGAAGAAGTGACATCCGGCTCCAAAATTGATCTTCGATAATCTGCATTACTTAGAGCAAAATGTCAAGAATATTAGAGTTAATCAAGAAGTAATTGATCTACTAAGGCTCCCCCTGTATTGTTTTATCAATGTCTTGAGCTCACGATCGTGAAATTTTGTATCCTCCTTATTTAAGCATTGACCAAAGCAATTATAGAATGAAAATTTCTGCAACACCTAAAGAAAAGAACATCAAAATATTTGGAGCTCAAAACATGGAATCATTGTAAATGCTCCCCAAATCATGTATTCAAAATGTTGCGTGAGGGTATGAGCATGAACAAGTAAAGTCGCATTTTAATCAATTCCGTACCAATGCAAGTTAAACATGCATTCAAAATGTGCGATTTATATATATTATTATAATTTTTTATTTATTTTATTATATTTTCTTTAATTGTATATATTAATAGTATTGTTAGTATGGGTCAGATTATTTTGCTACGATCATTGTCACGCTAGAATTTCACAGGACATTAAAAAAATCACATACTGTCAAGTCATGTCGTCAAACTAAAGAATCCTAAGTTCATAGAATGATCCATTTCGACAACTCTCACTGGATTCACTCTTGCACTCGATTATTTATGCCTTGGATGACTATATATATATCACTCAAGCAGCACAAGCAATCTTAAGTCAATTTACCTGTGATCGATGCGTTTTTAATCATTCAATCTTTGCGAGAGATCGTCGATGTGGAATCATAGAGACTGTGAAAGGTTTTAATTTGGTCTTGACTAAGAAGGGAAGGATAGTTTTGGAGTTGTGGACTAAAGTTCTTCATCCTTTTCTTCGTCGTTCTCCTCCTTTTGCCGTTTTTCTCTATATTGTTTATGATTCTTTATCCTTCAATGTTTTTTTTTTCTTTGATTCAGTCTGCACTTGCTCAAGCTGAAGCTCCGCTTCTCTTACGAGGCCGAGAGATTTTCTAACGTGAAAGTTCTTCTTGTTCGTTCTCGGGCCGATACTGCGCTCCTTTTCTCTTAATCCTTAGTGACGTTTCAGAGATTATCAATTAGAAGAAGTTCACAGTTATGGAATTCGAACCCAAGGCCGCGCTCCTCTTCTCTTTGTCTCTATATAGACCAGATTATCGTTGGAGAAGTTCACTCGTGGTGCTCCTCTTTCCAGCCGTGATGAGTGTACGAGATTATCGATGGAGAAGTTTGCAGCAAGATCCATATCCCCTTCTAATGATTTGTGATAGTCAAGGGATAGGTTCTTTTGGACTGCTTTTGTGCGTTGAGCATTCCTCGTGTGCGTTTTCCCCCTTCTTTTGTCATCTTGTTTTCTTGTCGTCTATTTTTCTCCCCCTCCTTTTTTCGATTGAATGTCCCATCGAAGACTTGGGTGTCGGTTGAAGGCTCAAAGGATTTTCAAGTGAAGAAAAGGATATTGGAGAAGACTCAAAATGGATGACTAAAGGCTGTATTAAAGGATTGAGATTTTCTATATTTAAGGCCAAGTGAGGAATTTCCTAAGTGCTCTAATCATTTTCCTAAGGATCTAACGAAAGACGAGTATGAAGCCAAGAATCACTAGTTAAGAATGCTCACTTATGTGAAGTGGCTTTGTGTCTAGTGGAGCAAACTATCTGAGCTTTGGACACAAGAATGCGACTTAGACTGACAATTTTAAGTAAGCAATCAGTCGCGTGCCAGGGAAATCTAATTGTGACGTAGATCGAGCATCCTAAAGATTTCGTCATTCCCTTATATTATAGGTATATGTATAGTATTTTTTTATTTTTTTTATTTTTATTATATATCATATTCACGTTAAGCTAAACCTTGTAAGCATAGAAAACACATAGAATAGAGCATCTAATAGCACGAAAGATCAGGTAATGCACATATCATGGAAGATTCAACATGCCTAATTTTCCGACAAGGAATTGGAATCGTTTTTCATCCAATGCCTTGGTGAAAATGTCGGCTAGTTGATATTCCGTGTTCACAAAGTACATGTCTATGGTGCCTTTTTCTACGTGATCTTTGATAAAGTGATATCTAATGTCGATGTGTTTCGTGCGTGAATGGTGAACAGGACTGCACGTAATCGCAATGGCACTTTGGCTATCATTATATATAGGTATATTATTTAAAATGTACCCATAGTCGCGAAGCTGAGTCCGCATCCATAGCATCTGAGAACAACAGCCGGCGGCTGCGACGTATTCAGCTTCAGCCGTCGAGGTTGAGACGCAATTTTGCTTTTTGGATGACCACCAGACTAGCTTTTTGCCTAGAAACTGAGCGCCACCGGAGGTGCTTTTTCTGTCCATTCGGCAACCTGCATAATCAGCGTCAGTATAGCCGATAAGTTTGAAATTCGTACCTTTAGGATACCATAGTCCTAAGGTAGTTGTACCCTTAAGGTAGCGAAGAATACGCTTCACCGCGAGCATGTGGGATTCTTTGGGATCGGCTTGGAATCGGGCACAAAGACAAGTGGAAAACATGATATCCGACCGACTGGAAGTGAGGTAGAGAAGAGATCCAATCATGCTACGATAAAGTGGGATGTCAACCGATTTTCCTGTGGGATCGGCATCCAGCTTGCAGCTTGTTGACATGGGAGTGCTGAGAGGCTTGCTCTGATCTTGATGGAACTTTTTCAGGATATCCTTAATGTATTTTGTTTGATTGATAAATATTCCATCATTGAGCTGCCTGACTTGAAGTTCCAGAAAGAATTGCATCTCTCCCATGTGGCTTCTCGAATTTACTCTTCATGAGATCTCCAAACTTCTTGCACAGTCGTGAATTTGTTGAACCGAAAATGATGTCGTCGACGTAAACTTGGACGACCATCAGATCCTTGTTTTTCCATTTGATGAAGAGGGTCGTATCGACTGTTCCTCGATTAAATCCAGACATTACGAGGAAGTCACTCAAGACATCATACCAAGCACATGGGGCTTGTTTTAGTCCGTAGAGAGCTTTATCCAGTCGATAGACGTGATCTGGATATTCCTGATCAATGAAGTCGTCTGACTGAGCGACATAGACTTCTTCTTTGAGTACGCCATTGAGAAAGGCGATTTTGACATCCATTTGATAGACCTTGAAGTCTTTATGAGCCGCGTAAGCCAATAAGAGACGAATGGCTTCAATCCGGGCAACGGGAGCGTACGTTTCATCGTAGTTGATGCCTTCCTGTTGGTTGTATCCCTTTGCAACTAATCGTGCCTTGTTCCTAATCACTTCACCATCTTCATTCTTTTTGTTCCGATGATAGTTTTCCCATGCGGTCAGGGTACTAATTTCCATACTTGAAGACGTTCGAATTGGTTGATTTTCTCTTGCATTGCAATTATCCAATCCGGGTCTTGTAGTGCGTCTGCTACCTTAGTAGGTTCGTTTTGGCTTAAGAAGCAGCTGAAAAGACCGTGTTGATGTCGTCTCCTTACTCCACTCGAAGGATCGCCAATTATCTGATCAATCGGATGAGCTCGAGTCCACCTGCGCTCATGTGGCAAAGCTGAAGATGAAGCATCAGCCATTTGTGGGTCTAGATTCCAATGATTTCCGATTGTTCATTTGTGTGAGGAAGTTCCAAGTCTGTACTGGGTGGAAGCGACTCTGATGATTCTTCCTCAACACGCACGGTAGAGTCTTCATTGTTCTGTGGCAAATCTGAATCGGGTGAGGTAGGGACTGTTGAAGAACTTGGTACATCAGCCAAGTCGGGAGTAGGATTGACGGTGACTGGCGGATGTAATGGCTCAAAGAGGGAATCCAAGTCTTCTAACACAAGTCTCAGCGCTTCGTCTGGCTTTGATTGCTGATTTGTTGCCATCTTCTATTGGTTTTGTGCCAACACACCAATGAGTACGGGTTCTGAGATGTTGTCTTCAGAAGCCAACGGGTTTAGCACGGGTCCTGAACTGTTTGTTCAGAAGCAATCTCTGCCACTTCGTGGAACGTGACATTATAGCTTTCTTAATTATTCGGTTGGACTTGATGTATACTCGGTACGCTTTTGATGTTGAAGAATATACCCGACGAAAGTTGCTTCGAATGCTTTAGGGGTCGAACTTTGCACGTTGCTCTCTGTCGTTCGCCACAAAGCACTTGCACTCGAAGACTTTAAGAATGAGATGTTGGGCACTCTGTTATTCACAATCTCGTACGGAGTCTTGTTGAACCATTTATGAACCACCGTCGGGTTTTCGGTAAAACAGGCGGTATTAACTGCTTCAGCCCAAAGAAAGTGTGGAAGTCCGGAATGGATCAGCATTGTACGAGCGGCTTCCACTAGGGTTCTGTTTTTCCTTTCAACGACCCCATTTTGTTGAGGCGTTTTTGTGGCTGAGAATTGTTGACTAATTCCAAGCTTCTGATAAAACTCACTGAGATGTTTCTTCTTGAACTCAGTGCCGTTGTCTGTTGAATAACTTGAATAGTCTGTTGCAGCAGATATTGAGTAGTGTTCACAAAGTTGATAATCAAGTTCCCTGTCTCATCTTTGGTTCGGAGGAACATTGTCCAAGTGTACGAGAGAAATCATCGACGATTACTGATCGAGCGAATCGAGTAATAAAATAAAACGAACACTAACAAAATATCCTACGCTCAACAGGCAAGTGTACCTATCGAAATAGTATAGATGTAGCAAGTATTCGAGTATCGAATCCCAAGAGAACTATATACCTTAGAAAAAACTTTCGATTAAATATCCTAGTACGAATGCTTGATTGTTGAAACGGTAAATAACAACACTTAGAAAATACAACTTAATAAGATAGTACGGAGAAGAAAACCTCTATGGAAACAAACGTATTTGAGACTTCGAATCCCCCTAGTTCGACCCACACATATATCAAGTACATGTAAGCAATGCTATCATTAGACCGTGAAGATTCCTACAACATGCGTACGAATTCATACGACTGACGAAACTGCGCCTTATCATACGAGACTCGCAAACAACTAATCAACGAATTAAATAGCCGGGCAAGCTTCCCTAACTAGTTAACCAAAGATTGCATTAAAACACGATGAATCCCGCTATTAGATTTGACTCTAATCCGGCGGGGTAGTCCAACCTATCTCTAGTGATGGGTTTATTCCGCTCGTTTACGAGTGGTTTAATCGTCCGCCCCTCTCTCGAGCGTAGCGTACGTTTCCCGGACTATGTTAACTTAATCGCATAGACATGATTGAGCTAACTAGACAATTCAATCACATAGACGTAATCAAAATCATATGCTTCATAAACGAGTCATAACAATAGCAAAATATCAAATACACGTAAACATACGGTCGATCTCGCTAGGGTTCATCTCATCTCAAATACAAAATATTTAGCTACTCATCATCATCACAACAAAGCACGTAATTAACACCGAATACATCATAAATACTTCCCTGAATTCGACTTCGAAGTTAATCTCGTTCTTCGTTTAGGACTTTTATCGAGCACTTGGTGAGCAACTAATGTTGTGTTCTTGGGGCTAAGAATGGTAACGTGTATGTGACTATGTATATGTATATATGAGCTTAGAGTGGTCTTTCACGTACCTTCCCTTCTTTTTAATACATTGGCTCCTTTTTATAGAAGTGTATCACCATCTCCTTTTTGCTCTTCTCTTCAACGTAGAAACCAATGAGTTGAAATTTTGAAAGATCTTTAGCCTCCAAGCCGTATATGCAGCCCCCAAAAACTGATTTCATGTCTTATGAAATTGAATGGCTTGTCTTATGCAGAGATAAGGTCCCAAACGTGATTTTTTTCTCCCAAGTTGGTTCCAAAATTCGTCCTCAATGAGCTAAAGTCATCTTTTGTTGCGTGCTTGACTTTTAATATGGCCATGGAAAAGTTCACGGCCTCGTATATGCATCCCCACGGCCATGACATGACTTAAATCTTGAAGAGAAACACGTCTCTGCCCGTGTTCACGGCCTCGGTAGCCACCATTCAGGGCCGTGAAGCGTTCGGGGGTTAGAAAATAGGTTTCTGCCCGCCTTCACGGCCTCAAACACCCCTTTCACGGCCATGAAGCACCCTTCACGGCCTGGTTGGTCAATGTTCACGGCCGTGACACAATCGGGCAAGAAAATGGCTCTCTGGTGCGCTTCACGGCCTCGTACAAGTGCTTCACGGCCGTGACTAATTTTCTGCAAAACAGCAGCACATTCAAAAATTCATATCTCTCCATTCTAGACCTCGGATTGAAAATCCGTTCGGTCAGATTCAAGATTAACGAGTCCTCTATCTATGGTAAAATTTCAGGTCCATCGGACATCGTTTACCCCGTGATCATTGAGAAATACTAAACTGTCGCAAAACTGCCGTAAAACGTTTTATTTTGTTGTGAAACCATGTTATAGTGCAGAAATAATCAAAACGACTTCAATTAATATACAAACGACTTAAATCTAACAAATATAAACGTAAGAAAATACGTTTATCAAATATCCCCACACTTAAGCGTTTGCTTGTCCTCAAGCAAATAAATGAAATGGCATATAAAAGTATAAAATCATGCAACGTATCAATTAAGAATGAAATCACGTAGGAGATAATGCAAGTAAAGTCGGAAAGCATATTATAAATCAACAACTAACCACACGACTTCCTTAGAAATACCTATCAAGATCCGTACCTCACAAAGATTCACTCAAATCACTAAGTGTATAGGTTAAGATGTCGGTGATATCTCTCGGGTCATGCACTAATCTAACCTACCATAAGCTTGCAAATGATTCGTAAATCTACCACTTTCAATGTTCAAGCGTGAATCGGAAGGTCTTTACCGGGTTATAATATGGTTAAGATAGGTAAGATGCAAGGAATAAGCGTAAAAAGGATATGAGCTGTAGTCGTGTCGGAATCATGCCATCATCTCGAATGCGCCAAATCCGTCGTTCTTGTTTTTTTTTTTTTTTCACCAAGCCCTTCTTCTTTCGACTTCTCAATCTAGGAAATAGGTAAAATGGTTTCGAGAGTGAAAGATTATCGGAGGAAGGGTTCTTAGTCATATATCTTTTCTTTTTTCTCTCTTTTTTTTTCTTTTTTTTTTTTGGGCATAAGCTCGGAAATTAAGTACGGGTTGCGCTTCTTAAGTACGGCATTCAACCTCCACTTCTACTATCGCTCCAATGGGTTTATGTCTGAAGGCTTAATCAGGGTCGGCAATTTATAATCCGGTTTTTAAAAATAAAAGGCTCAGGCTCAAAGTGGCTAACTACGGTGATCAAGCGTGGTCGGATACTTTGGCTATGGACTGAATTCCTAATGCCTTCCTCATTTTCACGCAATCACACGTCAAGTAGTTTCAAAACGCAATACACAAGCAAGTTCTGAAGAGAAATAAATTAAGCATGATTCACACAACCAAAGAAATGAGCGAAAAGCTCGTAAGCTCAAAAATCTCACAAAAATAGGGTTATGTGTACGAATCTCTCAGGTATCGCCAAGTTCATCTATGTAAGAAAGAAGTCGACTCGCATATGTATCCTAATTACTCACAAGATTTCTAACATGAAATCACCCTTTGATTGAAGGAAACATGATTTTCGAAAAAGTTTATGCCAATTTTCGAAAAAATTTATACCAAAAATCAAGTCATGCACATATAATATGTTTGCATCAATTTCGTAGAAAGTCCCCTCCCCACACTTAAGATTTACGTTGCCCTCAACGTAACAATTATATAACACAAGGAAGAGGAAATAAATAGATAAGCACACTTCCCTGAATAGTCCGGTGTGCATGCTTTGTACGACTCCTCCCCACACTTGAGATTTTGAGTTTCCTGCGATCATCGAAAACCAGAATCATGAAAACTAATATGCATAGGAAAGTAAAGGAAAAACATAGGATAGGCTTGGGTGCCTCCCAAGTAGCGCTTTCTTAATGTCTTTTAGCTAGACATAGTTCGGAGGATTTTAGCGTTGTATGGGGTTGAGGAGGTGAATCGTTTCCTTTCCAAGCGCTTCGATGTCACCGCCAAAGTAATGATTGAGACGCTGCCCGTTCACCTTGAAGGTCCCTTTTTCTGGGTGTGTGATCTCGACCGTCCCGTAGGAAAACACTCGGGTCACCGTGAATGGACCCGACCACCTCAACTTTAGCTTGCCGGGGAATAATCGCAGCCGCGAATTATACAGCAGGACCTGGTCGCCTTCTTGGAATTCCCGCTTCATGATCTTCCTATCATGATATTGCTTCGTACGCTCCTTGTAGATGCGGGTATTCTCGTAAGCCATTTGTCTCCACTCATCGAGCTCGTTGACCTGCAACATTCGCTTTTCACCTGCAAGATTCAAATCAAAGTTAAGTTTCTTTAGAGCCCAATATGCTTTGTGTTCTAGCTCGACGGGTAAATGACAAGATTTCCCGTAAACAAGTCTATATGGCGTGGATCCGATAGGCGTTTTGTAGGCTGTTCGGTACGCCCATAAAGCATCGTTCAGTTTGTTGGCCAATCTCGCCTATGGTGCTCCACGGTCTTTTCGAGTATACGCTTTAGCTCCCTGTTTACGACTTCTGCTTGGCCGCTCGCTTGAGGATGGTACGCTGTGGTAACACTATGTTTCATGCCGTATTTTTCGAGCGTCCTTGCAAAATGAGTGTTACAGAAATGCGTACCTTTATCGCTAATTATGCAACGAGGTGAGCCAAATCGAGAAAATAATGTTTTCAAAAATTAACGACTACCCTAGCATCATTAGTAGGTAGCGCTTGTGCTTCTACCCATTTTGAAACATAATCAACCGCAACTAGGATATATCGATTCTTGAAAGAGGTAGGGAACGGACCCATAAAATCAATGCCCCTTACGTCAAATATTTCACATACAAGAATAAAATTCTGAGGCATTTCATTTCGCTTAGAAATATTACCTGTCCGTTGGCACCTATCACATTCCTCTACATATTTTTGAGCATCTTTAAATATCGTAGGCCAATAAAAGCCACATTCGAGTACCTTTTGTGCAGTTCGATTACCTCTGTAATGTCCTCCACATGGCCCTGAATGACAATGGCTCAAGATTTTAATCGTCTCGGGAAAGGACACGCATCGCCGGATTATCTTGTCTGCGCAAACCCTAAAAAAAATACGGATCATCCCAAAAATAATACTTCAAGTCCGAGAAGAATTTCTTCCTCTGATGACTTGTGTATCCCTTTGGCATGATCCTAGCGACAAGATAATTAGCAAAATCAGCATACCACGGGGTTTCATCGAATACCTCACGTATAGCATATAGATGCTCATCGGGAAATTGGTCTCGGATGACTTCGTCATTGGTAGCCTCGTGGGATGCATCTTCGAGTCTTGACAAGTGATCAGCTGCGCAATTCTCGCTACCTTTTTGGTCACGAAATTCAATGTCGAACTCTTGGAGTAACAGAATCCATCGTATCAGTCTTGGTTTTGCATCCGGCTTTGCGAAGAGGTGTTTGAGGGCCGAGTGATCCGTGTAGATTATGACTCTTGAGAGAACGAGATATGGACGGAATTTGTCAACGGAGAACACGACTGCGAGCAACTCCTTCTCTGTGGTAGTGTAATTCGTCTGGGCTTCGTTTAGAGTTTTGCTCGCATAGTGTATCGGCTGAAAATGCTTTTCCCGTCGCTGCCCAAGACTGCACCTACTGCAAAATCACTTGCATCGCACATTAGTTCGAACGGCAGGCTCCAATCGGGGGCTACCATAACAGGGGCATTAATTAGCTTATCCTTAAGTATGGTAAACGCATTCATGCACTCGGGTGTAAATGTGTAAGGCACGTCTTTCTCAAGTAAACGAGTTAAAGGCCTAGCAATTTTAGAAAAATCCTTGATAAATCTACGATAAAAACCCGCATGTCCTAGAAAACTTCTAATTGCCCTTACCGACGAAGGTGGAGGTAATCGTTCTATGGTTTCTATTTTAGCTCTATCTACCTCGATACCTCTCGAAGATATCTTATGACCTAAAACAATACCTTCTCTTACCATAAAATGACATTCTCCCAATTTAGCACAAGGTTTGTTTCCTCACATCGCTCAAGCACCTTCTTTAAATTAAATAAGCATACCTCAAATGAGTCACAAAAATTGAGAAATCATCCATAAATACCTCCATTCCGTCACCAATTAGTTGTCGAAGATAGCCATCATGCAACGTTGGAAGCTAAATTTGAGGGGGAGCAGTTCTTTATTTTTCAAAAAGAAGCAACTCCTATATTTGTGTTAAAGGGAGAGAGAATTAAATATTTTGGGGGAGCAAACTTAAATACGTGAACTTAGGGAAAGAGATTCGAAAGAGAAATTGATCCGTATTTGCACTAAGAAGCACGATTTGAGGGGGAGAAACTTCTTTTTATCCATATACATATACGTATACATATACCTACTTATCTACTACTATTACGATAATAAATATATATGTATGTATACATAAAAAAAAAAGAAGGATTGGGGAAAGGAAAGAAGAACCCTATCAAGCACATCCACTCCCAATATGAACTTTGACGAATAATTCAACCCTCAAGAACTAGAGATTCCAAAGGCGAAGGTGTTATCCATACACTAACACGAAGATGTCTCAACCGACCTGCTCCGACTTGCTGATAAAGCAGCACTCACCACAATTGACGGATGCACGATACTAAGTTCCCATGGTTCGGTCAAACCAAACTGAACCTAACCCCGGAATGTAGCCGAGTGTTAGTGAGGATTTTAAGTTCGTAAAGGCCACATCCAAATTTTGGTGTTCTTAAAAGGATCTAAGAGCGAATATACACAAAGTCCTTAGCTCACAAATTACTCGGACCAAACCCCATAGGTACAGGTGCTAATTTTATTAGCTCTCGGGTAGAAGTCGCCTCATTTGGTCCAACGGCGCATGCACAACCGAGCCTTACCCACTCATCGATCTCTCAGCTGACTGATGTTTCATTAAATCACGGGGAGCCACGTAATCTATCACTACTTCACTTGGAAGCAGGAGATATTGAACTATGTGGTAGTCCGCCCCAGCCCACTGAACTTTCTTGAACACATCGAGTCTAGGTGTCTGCACTATCTAAATGTTTTATATATTTTTAGGACACATACACCTTTTTCTCATCTGGACTTCGTGACCAGATCTGAACTTCCGTAGACATGTCATTGTAAGACAGCTTCGATGATCGGAAGGAAGTCCTGCCGTGGCAACATCAAAACAACTACGGAATTAGGCCATCATCTACGAGCTACGCTCCTAGATAGATGTTAACAGGATGCCTAAGTGGCCCCGGTTATCAAGTCCTGTCCTCACAGGCCGCGTCTCAGAGTTATCTCTGAAGTCGTGTCGATGGATCGCCTTCGTGGTTCCGTCTGGTTATTACCCGCACCGACCTGTCGTTTGTGTCATCCTTTGCCTCCTATACAAGCATGTCGATCTTGTTAACACGAATCGCCATGAGGGGGAGAAGGGGATACGTATAAAACAGACAAGTCGGACCACCTACCAAATTTCCGCCAAGCATACCGCTCTGAAACCGAGCTCTACGGCATTTGAATGGAACATTCCATAGGAGCATCGGTACAACCTAAGACACACCCCATGTACACCTTCTTCAGGAGCCAGACGAGCTTCACCGAGGCCGAACCAGACAACTTCCTTCGGAGATGATGAATCTGACACCGAGAAGTAGAGTAATCGTGACCACCAATCAACTCCATTATCTTGTCCCGACAACGCGATCTTCTTGCCAAAGACGATGCCCCATTTTGACCCATCGCATGGCGATCTCCCCATCTCTATCTTGAAGGGGAGGGGTACGAAAGCAAAATGAGAGCAACACCACGACTAAAGTGCAAGATAGATCATGAAAAAGCTAAATCTCAAGCGTCGTCAAAGAATCAAGCGAAGACCACAAGTCCAAAGACTGAAGTTACCACCTCAAGTACATCCCATCGACCTTAGAGAACTCCCCAACCCCAACGCAAGGTTGAGCAAATGTAGGGGAGTTGTGCCACTATCAAACGCAGAGATCAGACTCAAATGACAAGATACGGCCAACAATTTCAGCACGAACTTCAGAGATTAAAGCTGCTGATTCGTGTAGAGCTCTTCAGTTTAAAGAAAACTCCCAATCCCAGCACAAGGTCGAACAAAGTAAGGGGAGTTGCGACAAGTGAAGGGAGAGCTGGAACACCTAAAGAGAAGATTCGACTCGTGTATGCCTCTCCAAATTTAAAGAGAAATCCACAACCCAAAGCTTGATCAAATGCAGGGGAGTGATGACTATCCAGGGGAGAGTTTGAACACAAAAAGAGACGATCCAACAAGCAGCTTTCAACACTGAAGAGAAGGGAAGTTCAAGAGACAATGAGCTTGAAGATCTTTTAAGAAGGGTCACAGGACAAGACAAATGAGGATGTGATTGAAGAAGAACACGCATGCTAATGCTTTCGCGTACGTAACTCTGATACGTGCTCTTTGATGACTCAGGACAATTACAAGACCAAGATAACCAGCGCTTAATTGCAAATTGAACACAAAGGGGAGATTGTTAGGAATATTTTATTGTGTTCAAATAATTATTTTATCTTAGTCTTGTATTTTATTTAAGTGAACTGGGCTTTAATGTTTCAGAGCCCAGTGAGCTTAGAATTGTAATGGGCTTACAAGGGCCCAAGTACAATATACCAACATGTGGTATAAGTACTAAAACCCTAACACATAGTTAGGGGTCTTGTGTGTGTGAAAAATATAGAGAAATTATTTTCGTGAGAGAAGCTCCAAACCCCTCTCAAGAACACGCACGCACGCCCCCACGATAAGTTAAATTCTTCCCATTAATTTCGTGAAATGCTATAAATGCTAGAAATGTTTTTAGTTGGATATGCTGGGAATAACAATAAATAATAAAAATTCGCACATTTTGACATGAAATATTATGTTTCATATGCGTTGAATTGAATAAATGCGAATTTCTTTAGTGTATCGCACATTCTAAATGCAATTATAGATTGCATTGGTACTGAATTGTTTAAATGCGATACATTTCCCATTGCTTCTACCCTCACACAAAACTTTAAAGTACATGTTTTCGGGGACCATGTATACATGCTTACTTGGTAAATTTGTGTGCTCGTGACTTGAATTGATTTCATATGCTTGCATAATTAGTCAATTCCTGTGCATCATTTGAGGGGGAGCAAGTATAAGACTTGTAGATTAGCTCCAAATATTTTTGACGTTTCTCTGAGTATTTCAGATCTTTCAAAATTAAAGAGGGAGACGTCGACACTACAAAGAGAGGAGCTAGACACAAGACCAAATATTTCAAAGATAAAACTGCCAAAAATAATTGTTGATTAACTCCATTATTTCTAACGCTTATCTCTAAGTGGTACAGATTTTTAAATTTCTGCCAGGGGAGCTAGACGTTACTACACGGAAAATCAGGGAGTTAATTGCATTTATTTTAAATACTAAGGGGGAGTCTTACAAAGGGTTTTATTTTGAAATAGGGGTCAATCTAAGAAGTACTTACTATCGAGAAACTAGATAGCAGACATAATTCACGATCATAAGTTTCTCGATCGTAAACAGTGTTGGGAACGATTTTGATTAGTCGCGATAATTTGCAATCGAGAAAATTGAATTAAAGAGCACTTTTCGAATCGAAAATTTCTCGAGCGCAAATAGTAAGGCCTGTTCCATTGAATTGCAAAATGTCAAATCGTAAACCCATCATCGACTTACAGCGAGTAAATAAAAGTTCACTTTTATGTCAATCAAAAAACTTTTTCTCACGCAACCCTAAATCGCAAAAATTTCTCTCTCGAAAAACTTTCACAGACAGTTCAAATTTCTCAAAAATCTTTCGATTTTCAACACGAAATTGTCTGTTAAGGTAGAAATGAGAACCCGTTGCCATTTGCGTGTGATTTAACTTCGTTAGCATCTGCATTTTGTTGTTTTTTGCATGATTTATGTTAGTTTCTCGACTGTTCTTCAAAACTGAGAAAATCGTATACTATTTCATAGTGTTTTAGGCTTGATTTGAACTTTATCTGAGTTTAATGCCTGCACTTAAGATAGTTTCGATATTCTCTATGAATCTGGTAGAATGGATCATCGGAAAATCTGCATCTTCGACAGTAATCTGAGTTTTGATGAAATTGGGTATTTGAATTTTAAAGCCATCGAAGAACTTTGTCGATCGCAAACAGTCTTATTGAATTCCGATTTAATTGAGATACTGTTTGTGTCGAATTAGTTTTCGATCGGTAAAATTCTGATTTAGTCGCCACGATAGAAGATTTGACCGAAAAAAAATTACTTACCATCGAGAAATCTAATAAGGATTTTTATGAGCGAAAAAAATACGCACTGATTAGACAATTTAGATGCAAATTTTTTATCGAGCGTAAAACTTACTATCGCAAAATAGAAATTTTCGATTCAATTTCAATTTGATCGCAAAAATTTAGCAGCGAGAAATTAATTTCAACACGTAATTTTTCGATCGCAAAATTCGCCGCTTGGGATCTAATTGATTGGATAATTTCTCGACGATTGACTTAGTCTTTCGTTGACTAATTTCTCGATAAAATTATATCGCAGTGAAAATTATTTTACTTACAATCGAAAATCACATTCCGCTCGACAAATTTCAAATCGAAAATTTTATTCAATCGAGGAAATTTCTCGATAGTAAATTTACCTGAGAAATAATTCTCGATCGTAAATTTACACGGAATTTTTCTCGATCGTAAAATAGGTCAACTACAGTCTCGGTTTCAACTTCAATACTTAGAAACTTTTACTAAGTATTTTACTCTGTAGCGGACCTTTGCGTATAAAATTTTCTCGATCGAAAAATCGAACTGAGTCATTACAATTGAAATCAATGCATAGGAAATCATTTTCAAAATCAATTTTATCGAGCGAAAATTTTCTCGGCATGAACATTGTCCTTTTTCACGATTCAACACTTAGAAAAATTTCGAACTATTTTTCACGCGATTTATACTTCATTCGAAATTACATTCATGCCATTACGATTTTTCAAAATTGAGCATATACTATGCATTTGATATGATTTCAATTCAAAATTCATCGAACATGTTATCACTTGTTACAATATTATAGTTTGATGAAATTAAATCAATTTTCTACTGAAATCAAAATTATGAACTAATGAACTTTTATATCTCTTATTTTTCAGATGGATCGTTATCCTACATATAACCACATATACGAGAAGACATTATATCTCAACGTCCACGACACGAACTTCCAATTGGACCTGACCACCTTCCGGTGTCCAGACGACATAATCGTGTCCATTATGCAAGGCCATCCACTATGGCATGCACTTACAGTGACGGCATCAGTGCCGATGGTCTACCTCCAACAATTTTGGGGATGATCAAGAGCCTCATTTTGGACGGGGCATACCATTTCACGACGGTTGTTAGGATGAGGCACATCTGCATGGGCAAGAACGAGTTCAGAACTCTACTTGACCTCCCTCACAGCCAAAACTACGACCCCCTCCCATCAGATGAAGAACCGGTGGCTGATTTCCTGCAAATGGGTTACCGTCCGCCGCTCACCAAGCTCGCTCAGGTCCAGAGCAACGGTATCCCTCACCCATGGAAGACATTGTTCGGGATCGTGAACAAGTGTCTATCCCCGAAGCACGCCGGCTTCGACAAGGGCAACGGCCACATCCTCCGGATTTTTCACGGAGTCGTGTTCTCGCGAAATTACGATTTCGCCCAGCTGATCTGGAACGACCTTGCAGAACAGATCAGACAAAAGGAGAACAAGCGGTCCAAGAACGTGCCGTATGCGAGATGGTTCTCCGTCATCATCCGCCAACACATGGAGATGTACGCACAGAACATTCCTCGCCTGCCACCGGGAGGAACCTATCAGCCGCCCCGGCTCAAATTCTTCCACAACCCAAGGCTGGTGGACCTTACACAGCCTTCAATGACCATATCTCTCAACCTTCTTCGGCTCGCTGACCCCGCAGGAGCTGAATATCAGAGATACTGAGGACGCGATGATTGATGATGTCGCTCAGAAGCTAGCTCAGGAGCCACCATTGGTCGAAGAGCCAATGCCCGACGTCGATGATACGCTGATAGACGTCGTGGCTACGGAAATGGAACTCGAGGCTCCTGACCTCGAATTGCAAGTGGAAGAGCCCGTACATGTAGGCGTGCTCGAAGAAACCATTGAGGAGGTTCTTCTACAAGAAGCACAGTCCGAGACAGAAATTGGGCAAAGCTCGCTTCCACTGGTGCCGGATCAGGCTCTAGGGGATGTTGAACGTGATCCCACTCCTCACACAGCTACACCATCCGACACGGAGTCAGATGAGGAGATTAGCCTGATAAGACGGACTCCCAGACGACTTAGTATACAAATGGAGTCCCTCTTCCCCGCCGTCACCATCACACCAGATACCACGCTGCTCACTTCTTCAAGTGTTGCCGGCACCTCTTCGCTCAATCTTGAGCCGCAACAACCACTACCGGTATCTGGTTCGCAGGAGCAACCCGAGCCTGCAACAACACCCATAGAGACGAATCCTCAGGATTCGACTCGAGGATTGGGTGGAAGTCTCATACAGTCACAACCTCAAGTGACTGTGAGCCAACCCACAGAGTCGGTGTCTACTCAAGGGTTGATAACAGGCGACGTCAGTCGTCCTGGTCCATCTACGGAGGCGTCCACACCCTTCGTGCCGACAGAACAGTTCCAGGCCGCTCTCTCTGCTGCTGTACAGTCAATGGAAGAAACGATCACAGAAAGAGTACTCCACGCACTCGAGGCATCCCGAAGAGATACCGGGAAAGCACCTGCCTCTGAAGGCTCTTCGTCACGAACCAACCCCACACCTCCACAACCCACACCCACACCCACCGACCCTCTAGCCACTTCCTCCATCCTCATCAACCCATACACTATCCCCATCACCGAGCTCCATGACATTCTCCTTGCCCGTCTGATAGGCCTTTCCATCCGATCGCCGCAAGAAGAATCCCATTATAGGCGATTGGTGGACCATCCTGAGCCACCGACTAACACCTGTCGAGGCCAAAGCTCCCACTCACGGCGCAGACATGACGATCCTGACCATCAGGACCCTCATGAGGGGGAGAAGAGGCCTAGGACATCATCAAGTGGCCAAGGACAAGGCTCGGGCGCCACGCAGACAAGCGCTGGAGCTGGTGAAACCCAAACACAAACCCACCATACCCAAACACAAACCCACCGAACCCAAACACAAACCACCCACCAAGCCCAAACTACCCACACCACGCACTGCACCGCCCACATCGAACCACCAACCTTTCACCTCAGGACGCCTCCGCCCACTCCACCGATCTACTCAAGCCCCTTGCTTCAGGAAGAAGAAGCAATTGCTGCAATGCTTGTAGCTCTAGCAGCTAGCCAAGCTACTCCCTCAGCCGCTCCAGACCAACCGGGACCCTCTGGACATGGTGTCAATCCACACGAAGCTCTAGACAAGTACATCTTCGAAGGACAGTGGATGACCCACTCCATGCCCGAGGAGCATCAAAGACCACGGCTTCACGACGTTCGGCGCTTTCTACAACAAGCGTCCATAGATCTCGTAATCATAGAAGACGACGAGCTTCAGGAAAGTGAAGACTACGAGCGAGTTATCCCTAGGCTACCAGAGTTAATAGCTCAACAGGCGGTTCTCTCTCCAAGGCTAATGCCAGGGACCGTCCGGATCGACACGCCATGGGAAATCATTCAAATTGAAATTCCCTTCCTCGAAGAAGTTCGTGAGAATATTTGGAGGTCTCCGGACAGAGTGAAGAAGCCGAATGAGTTCGAGCTGAGAGGGATCTCTCATTGGGATCAGCAGAAGAGGATGACCTACCTCTGGATGCTGACCAAACTAAGACCTGATGTTAGGCTGGGGATGACTAAGACATAAGCCAAGAGCCATTATAAGAGTCTCTCCCCAATAAGCCAACTACTCAGCGTCTACTGTGACAAAGGAGGACTTCCAACACCTCACTACATCATTGATCGAGTGGACATGACCCGAGAGGAACTGAGCGAGAGCGACCTACCGTACCTCCCCGCCGATGAAGTGTACCGTCTTTATCAGCTATATGTGGAGAAGTACAAAGGTCCTCAGGACTTCATCAAGAAAGAAGGCCTCGAAGAGCTCTACCGGTTCATGATGCGCCAAGTCAAGTACTATGCCGCACACGATCTTCAGATGGCTCTGGAGAGCAATATGAAGAAGGTCATCAACATGACCTCTCCACTCAACAAAGGACCTGAGATCGAAGGGTTTCCAACAATCACGTGCACATCAGCTCAGTCCTAGGCATCACCTACCACAATCCCATAGCAAAGAAGAACAGGTTGATGCTGAAGACTGAGATTTAAAAGTTTTGCGATGGAACGCTCAAGGTCGTCAGGAAAAACATCGAGCAGAGGTTGGAAGAAATCAACTGAGACACTATGTTGAGGATCCACAGGTTCGTGAGAGAACAGCCGCTCCTAATGGAATTGCTTGAAGATATCGAGGAGCGACTGGAGCTTAGGATCACTCTGAGGAACTACGAGCATGCGCTAGGCTTGCGCAGATCATATCACTTTGTAATTGTGCTTGATTTCATTAGTTGTCCTTGTAATTAGGGGCGTTTTGTATAGTAGTCCTTAGATTAAGACTAGTTTGATATTTATACCAAGTTTGTTTGGTATAAATACATATAAATCAATTGAGCTTAATAGAGAAAGTTTTGAGAATTGATCCGAAAGGGCTTGCAATTTGATTTCTAGAGAGAGAAACAACAGTAACTTTCTCACTCTACTCGAATTCTCTCTCTTGTTCTTCATTTGAGTTTTTTGATCGAATTCAAGTGCTTATCTAAACGATCGAATTACTATGAATTCTAGCCTAGGATCGTAGAGTTGTTAATCATAGGACCTAACAAAGATCTTTTACGATTCAAACAGTGACTTAATCAAATCGAATTTCAATTTTCACTGTTTGTGAGATAGAAAGTTCTTCGATGCATTTAAACCTTTAAACTCCAGTTCAGTCCTAACTTTCAATCGAACACTAATAACGCAGAGAATCAAAGTTATATTCACTCACAACGATCAAGAAACATCAAAACTAGCCTATATGCAGTTTTTAACCTAGATTAAACTTAGAGAAGGTCTAAAATACTGCAAGCAAGTGTTTGAGTTCTCAGAATATCAACAGTCGAGAAATAATCACAGAATCAAACGAAATATTCCAAAATACAGACGCAAATCTAGTTTAAATGCACGAAAAACCCCAAAGGAAGTCAAATCTACCTTCAAAAGATGAAAATTAGTTGATAGATTGAAAGATTTTGAAGATTTTGACGTTCGTCTTTTGAGAGAAAAAGTTTTTTGCGAGAAAATTTGACTGTTGAGTTTTGCGATCGAGGGTTTTGCGTGATTTTAGGGATTTTCGACTGCAAACTAATGATTTCATTTAATTTGGGCTGATTAGACATTTTCGATACTTAGAGAATTAAGCCCATTACTATTTGCGATCGAGAAACTTGTTTTGGTTACTGTTTGAATTTTCGCTCGACAATTCCGATCGAAAATCTTTTTGGTTCCTGTTTAATTTTCGCTCGACAATATGAAGGCGAAAATTACAATTTGGTCCCAAATTAATTTGCGCTCGAGAAACTGCGATTGAAAAGTGCAAATTCGCCCGTATTTCTCGATAGTAAGTTTACCTTAATATTTCAGATTGATCCTAAATTTTAAGAATAAACCACATAATTACTCCTTCTAATTATAAACGAAAATGCAATTAACTCCCTGTATTTTCGAAGAAGTGACATCCGGCTCCAAAATTGATCTTCGATAATCTGCATTACTTAGAGCAAAATGTCAAGAATATTAGAGTTAATCAAGAAGTAATTGATCTACTAAGGCTCCCCCTGTATTGTTTTATCAATGTCTTGAGCTCACGATCGTGAAATTTTGTATCCTCCTTATTTAAGCATTGACCAAAGCAATTATAGAATGAAAATTTCTGCAACACCTAAAGAAAAGAACATCAAAATATTTGGAGCTCAAAACATGGAATCATTGTAAATGCTCCCCAAATCATGTATTCAAAATGTTGCGTGAGGGTATGAGCATGAACAAGTAAAGTCGCATTTTAATCAATTCCGTACCAATGCAAGTTAAACATGCATTCAAAATGTGCGATTTATATATATATATTATAATTTTTTATTTATTTTATTATATTTTCTTTAATTGTATATATTAATAGTATTGTTAGTATGGGTCAGATTATTTTGCTACGATCATTGTCACGCTAGAATTTCACAGGACATTTAAAAAAATCACATACTGTCAAGTCATGTCGTCAAACTAAAGAATCCTAAGTTCATAGAATGATCCATTTCGACAACTCTCACTGGATTCACTCTTGCACTCGATTATTTATGCCTTGGATGACTATATATATATCACTCAAGCAGCACAAGCAATCTTAAGTCAATTTACCTGTGATCGATGCGTTTTTAATCATTCAATCTTTGCGAGAGATCGTCGATGTGGAATCATAGAGACTGTGAAAGGTTTTAATTTGGTCTTGACTAAGAAGGGAAGGATAGTTTTGGAGTTGTGGACTAAAGTTCTTCATCCTTTTCTTCGTCGTTCTCCTCCTTTTGCCGTTTTTCTCTATATTGTTTATGATTCTTTATCCTTCAATGTTTTTTTTTTCTTTGATTCAGTCTGCACTTGCTCAAGCTGAAGCTCCGCTTCTCTTACGAGGCCGAGAGATTTTCTAACGTGAAAGTTCTTCTTGTTCGTTCTCGGGCCGATACTGCGCTCCTTTTCTCTTAATCCTTAGTGACGTTTCAGAGATTATCAATTAGAAGAAGTTCACAGTTATGGAATTCGAACCCAAGGCCGCGCTCCTCTTCTCTTTGTCTCTATATAAGACCAGATTATCGTTGGAGAAGTTCACTTCGTGGTGCTCCTCTTTCCAGCCGTGATGAGTGTACGAGATTATCGATGGAGAAGTTTGCAGCAAGATCCATATCCCCTTCTAATGATTTGTGATAGTCAAGGGATAGGTTCTTTTGGACTGCTTTTTGTGCGTTGAGCATTCCTCGTGTGCGTTTTCCCCCTTCTTTTGTCATCTTGTTTTCTTTGTCGTCTATTTTTCTCCCCCTCCTTTTTTCGATTGAATGTCCCATCGAAGACTTGGGTGTCGGTTGAAGGCTCAAAGGATTTTCAAGTGAAGAAAAGGATATTGGAGAAGACTCAAAATGGATGACTAAAGGCTGTATTAAAGGATTGAGATTTTCTATATTTAAGGCCAAGTGAGGAATTTCCTAAGTGCTCTAATCATTTTCCTAAGGATCTAACGAAAGACGAGTATGAAGCCAAGAATCACTAGTTAAGAATGCTCACTTATGTGAAGTGGCTTTGTGTCTAGTGGAGCAAACTATCTGAGCTTTGGACACAAGAATGCGACTTAGACTGACAATTTTAAGTAAGCAATCAGTCGCGTGCCAGGGAAATCTAATTGTGACGTAGATCGAGCATCCTAAAGATTTCGTCATTCCCTTATATTATAGGTATATGTATAGTATTTTTTATTTTTTTTATTTTATTATATATCATATTCACGTTAAGCTAAACCTTGTAAGCATAGAAAACACATAGAATAGAGCATCTAATAGCACGAAAGATCAGGTAATGCACATATCATGGAAGATTCAACATGCCTAATTTTCCGACAAGGAATTGGAATCGTTTTTCATCCAATGCCTTGGTGAAAATGTCGGCTAGTTGATATTCCGTGTTCACAAAGTACATGTCTATGGTGCCTTTTTCTACGTGATCTTTGATAAAGTGATATCTAATGTCGATGTGTTTCGTGCGTGAATGGTGAACAGGACTGCACGTAATCGCAATGGCACTTTGGCTATCATTATATATAGGTATATTATTTAAAATGTACCCATAGTCGCGAAGCTGAGTCCGCATCCATAGCATCTGAGAACAACAGCCGGCGGCTGTGACGTATTCAGCTTCAGCCGTCGAGGTTGAGACGCAATTTTGCTTTTTGGATGACCACCAGACTAGCTTTTTGCCTAGAAACTGAGCGCCACCGGAGGTGCTTTTTCTGTCCATTCGGCAACCTGCATAATCAGCGTCAGTATAGCCGATAAGTTTGAAATTCGTACCTTTAGGATACCATAGTCCTAAGGTAGTTGTACCCTTAAGGTAGCGAAGAATACGCTTCACCGCGAGCATGTGGGATTCTTGGGATCGGCTTGGAATCGGGCACAAAGACAAGTGGAAAACATGATATCCGACCGACTGGAAGTGAGGTAGAGAAGAGATCCAATCATGCTACGATAAAGTGGGATGTCAACCGATTTTCCTGTGGGATCGGCATCCAGCTTGCAGCTTGTTGACATGGGAGTGCTGAGAGGCTTGCTCTGATCTTGATGGAACTTTTTCAGGATATCCTTAATGTATTTTGTTTGATTGATAAATATTCCATCATTGAGCTGCCTGACTTGAAGTTCCAGAAAGAATTGCATCTCTCCCATGTGGCTTCTCGAATTTACTCTTCATGAGATCTCCAAACTTCTTGCACAGTCGTGAATTTGTTGAACCGAAAATGATGTCGTCGACGTAAACTTGGACGACCATCAGATCCTTGTTTTTCCATTTGATGAAGAGGGTCGTATCGACTGTTCCTCGATTAAATCCAGACATTACGAGGAAGTCACTCAAGACATCATACCAAGCACATGGGGCTTGTTTTAGTCCGTAGAGAGCTTTATCCAGTCGATAGACGTGATCTGGATATTCCTGATCAATGAAGTCGTCTGACTGAGCGACATAGACTTCTTCTTTGAGTACGCCATTGAGAAAGGCGATTTTGACATCCATTTGATAGACCTTGAAGTCTTTATGAGCCGCGTAAGCCAATAAGAGACGAATGGCTTCAATCCGGGCAACGGGAGCGTACGTTTCATCGTAGTTGATGCCTTCCTGTTGGTTGTATCCCTTTGCAACTAATCGTGCCTTGTTCCTAATCACTTCACCATCTTCATTCTTTTTGTTCCGATGATAGTTTTCCCATGCGGTCAGGGTACTAATTTCCATACTTGAAGACGTTCGAATTGGTTGATTTTCTCTTGCATTGCAATTATCCAATCCGGGTCTTGTAGTGCGTCTGCTACCTTAGTAGGTTCGTTTTGGCTTAAGAAGCAGCTGAAAAGACCGTGTTGATGTCGTCTCCTTACTCCACTCGAAGGATCGCCAATTATCTGATCAATCGGATGAGCTCGAGTCCACCTGCGCTCATGTGGCAAAGCTGAAGATGAAGCATCAGCCATTTGTGGGTCTAGATTTCCAATGATTTCCGATTGTTCATTTGTGTGAGGAAGTTCCAAGTCTGTACTGGGTGGAAGCGACTCTGATGATTCTTCCTCAACACGCACGGTAGAGTCTTCATTGTTCTGTGGCAAATCTGAATCGGGTGAGGTAGGGACTGTTGAAGAACTTGGTACATCAGCCAAGTCGGGAGTAGGATTGACGGTGACTGGCGGATGTAATGGCTCAAAGAGGGAATCCAAGTCTTCTAACACAAGTCTCAGCGCTTCGTCTGGCTTTGATTGCTGATTTGTTGCCATCTTCTATTGGTTTTGTGCCAACACACCAATGAGTACGGGTTCTGAGATGTTGTCTTCAGAAGCCAACGGGTTTAGCACGGGTCCTGAACTGTTTTGTTCAGAAGCAATCTCTGCCACTTCGTGGAACGTGACATTATAGCTTTCATTAATTATTCGGTTGGACTTGATGTATACTCGGTACGCTTTTGATGTTGAAGAATACCCGACGAAAGTTGCTTCGAATGCTTTAGGGGTCGAACTTTGCACGTTGCTCTCTGTCGTTCGCCACAAAGCACTTGCACTCGAAGACTTTAAGAATGAGATGTTGGGCACTCTGTTATTCACAATCTCGTACGGAGTCTTGTTGAACCATTTATGAACCACCGTCCGGTTTTCGGTAAAACAGGCGGTATTAACTGCTTCAGCCCAAAGAAAGTGTGGAAGTCCGGAATGGATCAGCATTGTACGAGCGGCTTCCACTAGGGTTCTGTTTTTCCTTTCAACGACCCCATTTTGTTGAGGCGTTTTTGTGGCTGAGAATTGTTGACTAATTCCAAGCTTCTGATAAAACTCACTGAGATGTTTCTTCTTGAACTCAGTGCCGTTGTCTGTTGAATAACTTGAATAGTCTGTTGCAGCAGATATTGAGTAGTGTTCACAAAGTTGATAATCAAGTTCCCTGTCTCATCTTTGGTTCGGAGGAACATTGTCCAAGTGTACGAGAGAAATCATCGACGATTACTGATCGAGCGAATCGAGTAATAAAATAAAACGAACACTAACAAAATATCCTACGCTCAACAGGCAAGTGTACCTATCGAAATAGTATAGATGTAGCAAGTATTCGAGTATCGAATCCCAAGAGAACTATATACCTTAGAAAAAACTTTCGATTAAATATCCTAGTACGAATGCTTGATTGTTGAAACGGTAAATAACAACACTTAGAAAATACAACTTAATAAGATAGTACGGAGAAGAAAACCTCTATGGAAACAAACGTATTTGAGACTTCGAATCCCCCTAGTTCGACCCACACATATATCAAGTACATGTAAGCAATGCTATCATTAGACCGTGAAGATTCCTACAACATGCGTACGAATTCATACGACTGACGAAACTGCGCCTTATCATACGAGACTCGCAAACAACTAATCAACGAATTAAATAGCCGGGCAAGCTTCCCTAACTAGTTAACCAAAGATTGCATTAAAACACGATGAATCCCGCTATTAGATTTGACTCTAATCCGGCGGGGTAGTCCAACCTATCTCTAGTGATGGGTTTATTCCGCTCGTTTACGAGTGGTTTAATCGTCCGCCCCTCTCTCGAGCGTAGCGTACGTTTCCCGGACTATGTTAACTTAATCGCATAGACATGATTGAGCTAACTAGACAATTTCAATCACATAGACGTAATCAAAATCATATGCTTCATAAACGAGTCATAACAATAGCAAAATATCAAATACACGTAAACATACGGTCGATCTCGCTAGGGTTCATCTCATCTCAAATACAAAATATTTAGCTACTCATCATCATCACAACAAAGCACGTAATTAACACCGAATACATCATAAATACTTCCCTGAATTCGACTTCGAAGTTAATCTCGTTCTTCGTTTAGGACTTTTATCGAGCACTTGGTGAGCAACTAATGTTGTGTTCTTGGGGCTAAGAATGGTAACGTGTATGTGACTATGTATATGTATATATGAGCTTAGAGTGGTCTTTCACGTACCTTCCCCTTCTTTTTAATACATTGGCTCCTTTTTATAGAAGTGTATCACCATCTCCTTTTTGCTCTTCTCTTCAACGTAGAAACCAATGAGTTGAAATTTTGAAAGATCTTTAGCCTCCAAGCCGTATATGCAGCCCCCAAAAACTGATTTCATGTCTTATGAAATTGAATGGCTTGTCTTATGCAGAGATAAGGTCCCAAACGTGATTTTTTTCTCCCAAGTTGGTTCCAAAATTCGTCCTCAATGAGCTAAAGTCATCTTTTGTTGCGTGCTTGACTTTTAATATGGCCATGGAAAAGTTCACGGCCTCGTATATGCATCCCCACGGCCATGACAACTTAAATCTTGAAGAGAAACACGTCTCTGCCCGTGTTCACGGCCTCGGTAGCCACCATTCAGGGCCGTGAAGCGTTCGGGGGTTAGAAAATAGGTTTCTGCCCGCCTTCACGGCCTCAAACACCCCCTTTCACGGCCATGAAGCACCCTTCACGGCCTGGTTGGTCAATGTTCACGGCCGTGACACAATCGGGCAAGAAAATGGCTCTCTGGTGCGCTTCACGGCCTCGTACAAGTGCTTCACGGCCGTGACTAATTTTCTGCAAAACAGCAGCACATTCAAAAATTCATATCTCCCATTCTAGACCTCGGATTGAAAATCCGTTCGGTCAGATTCAAGATTAACGAGTCCTCTATATATGGTTAAAATTTCAGGTCCATCGGACATCGTTTACCCCGTGATCATTGAGAAATACTAAACTGTCGCAAAACTGCCGTAAAACGTTTTATTTTGTTGTGAAACCATGTTATAGTGCAGAAATAATCAAAACGACTTCAATTAATATACAAACGACTTAAATCTAACAAATATAAACGTAAGAAAATACGTTTATCAAATATCCCCACACTTAAGCGTTTGCTTGTCCTCAAGCAAATAAATGAAATGGCATATAAAAGTATAAAATCATGCAACGTATCAATTAAGAATGAAATCACGTAGGAGATAATGCAAGTAAAGTCGGAAAGCATATTATAAATCAACAACTAACCACACGACTTCCTTAGAAATACCTATCAAGATCCGTACCTCACAAAGATTCACTCAAATCACTAAGTGTATAGGTTAAGATGTCGGTGATATCTCTCGGGTCATGCACTAATCTAATCCCTACCATAAGCTTGCAAATGATTCGTAAATCTACCACTTTCAATGTTCAAGCGTGAATCGGAAGGTCTTTACCGGGTTATAATATGGTTAAGATAGGTAAGATGCAAGGAATAAGCGTAAAAAGGATATGAGCTGTAGTCGTGTCGGAATCATGCCATCATCTCGAATGCGCCAAATCCGTCGTTTCTGTTTTTTTTTTTTTCACCAAGCCCTTCTTCTTTCGACTTCTCAATCTAGGAAATAGGTAAAATGGTTTCGAGAGTGAAAGATTATCGGAGGAAGGGTTCTTAGTCATATATCTTTTCTTTTTTCTCTCTTTTTTTTTCTTTTTTTTTTTGGGCATAAGCTCGGAAATTAAGTACGGGTTGCGCTTCTTAAGTACGGCATTCAACCTCCACTTCTACTATCGCTCCAATGGGTTTATGTCTGAAGGCTTAATCAGGGTCGGCAATTTATAATCCGGTTTTTAAAAATAAAAGGCTCAGGCTCAAAGTGGCTAACTACGGTGATCAAGCGTGGTCGGATACTTTGGCTATGGACTGAATTCCTAATGCCTTCCTCATTTTCACGCAATCACACGTCAAGTAGTTTCAAAACGCAATACACAAGCAAGTTCTGAAGAGAAATAAATTAAGCATGATTCACACAACCAAAGAAATGAGCGAAAAGCTCGTAAGCTCAAAAATCTCACAAAAATAGGGTTATGTGTACGAATCTCTCAGGTATCGCCAAGTTCATCTATGTAAGAAAGAAGTCGACTCGCATATGTATCCTAATTACTCACAAGATTTCTAACATGAAATCACCATTTGATTGAAGGAAACATGATTTTCGAAAAAGTTTATGCCAATTTTCGAAAAAATTTATACCAAAAATCAAGTCATGCACATATAATATGTTTGCATCAATTTCGTAGAAAGTCCCCTCCCCACACTTAAGATTTACGTTGCCCTCAACGTAACAATTATATAACACAAGGAAGAGGAAATAAATAGATAAGCAAACTTCCCTGAATAGTCCGGTGTGCATGCTTTGTACGACTCCTCCCCACACTTGAGATTTTGAGTTTCCTGCGATCATCGAAAACCAGAATCATGAAAACTAATATGCATAGGAAAGTAAAGGAAAAACATAGGATAGGCTTGGGGTGCCTCCCAAGTAGCGCTTTCTTTAATGTCTTTTAGCTAGACATAGTTCGGAGGATTTTAGCGTTGTATGGTGTTGAGGAGGTGAATCGTTTCCTTTCCAAGCGCTTCGATGTCACCGCCAAAGTAATGATTGAGACGCTGCCCGTTCACCTTGAAGGTCCCTTTTTCTGGGTGTGTGATCTCGACCGTCCCGTAGGAAAACACTCGGGTCACCGTGAATGGACCCGACCACCTCAACTTTAGCTTGCCGGGGAATAATCGCAGCCGCGAATTATACAGCAGGACCTGGTCGCCTTCTTGGAATTCCCGCTTCATGATCTTCCTATCATGATATTGCTTCGTACGCTCCTTGTAGATGCGGGTATTCTCGTAAGCCATTTGTCTCCACTCATCGAGCTCGTTGACCTGCAACATTCGCTTTTCACCTGCAAGATTCAAATCAAAGTTAAGTTTCTTTAGAGCCCAATATGCTTTGTGTTCTAGCTCGACGGGTAAATGACAAGATTTCCCGTAAACAAGTCTATATGGCGTGGATCCGATAGGCGTTTTGTAGGCTGTTCGGTACGCCCATAAAGCATCGTTCAGTTTGTTTGGCCAATCTCGCCTATGGTGCTCCACGGTCTTTTCGAGTATACGCTTTAGCTCCCTGTTTACGACTTCTGCTTGGCCGCTCGCTTGAGGATGGTACGCTGTGGTAACACTATGTTTCATGCCGTATTTTTCGAGCGTCCTTGCAAAATGAGTGTTACAGAAATGCGTACCTTTATCGCTAATTATGCAACGAGGTGAGCCAAATCGAGAAAATAATGTTTTCAAAAATTTAACGACTACCCTAGCATCATTAGTAGGTAGCGCTTGTGCTTCTACCCATTTTGAAACATAATCAACCGCAACTAGGATATATCGATTCTTGAAAGAGGTAGGGAACGGACCCATAAAATCAATGCCCCTTACGTCAAATATTTCACATACAAGAATAAAATTCTGAGGCATTTCATTTCGCTTAGAAATATTACCTGTCCGTTGGCACCTATCACATTCCTCTACATATTTTTGAGCATCTTTAAATATCGTAGGCCAATAAAAGCCACATTCGAGTACCTTTTGTGCAGTTCGATTACCTCTGTAATGTCCTCCACATGGCCCTGAATGACAATGGCTCAAGATTTTAATCGTCTCGGGAAAGGACACGCATCGCCGGATTATCTTGTCTGCGCAAACCCTAAACAAATACGGATCATCCCAAAAATAATACTTCAAGTCCGAGAAGAATTTCTTCCTCTGATGACTTGTGTATCCCTTTGGCATGATCCTAGCGACAAGATAATTAGCAAAATCAGCATACCACGGGGTTTCATCGAATACCTCACGTATAGCATATAGATGCTCATCGGGAAATTGGTCTCGGATGACTTCGTCATTGGTAGCCTCGTGGGATGCATCTTCGAGTCTTGACAAGTGATCAGCTGCGCAATTCTCGCTACCTTTTTGGTCACGAAATTCAATGTCGAACTCTTGGAGTAACAGAATCCATCGTATCAGTCTTGGTTTTGCATCCGGCTTCGCGAAGAGGTGTTTGAGGGCCGAGTGATCCGTGTAGATTATGACTCTTGAGAGAACGAGATATGGACGGAATTTGTCAACGGAGAACACGACTGCGAGCAACTCCTTCTCTGTGGTAGTGTAATTCGTCTGGGCTTCGTTTAGAGTTTTGCTCGCATAGTGTATCGGCTGAAAATGCTTTTCCCGTCGCTGCCCCAAGACTGCACCTACTGCAAAATCACTTGCATCGCACATTAGTTCGAACGGCAGGCTCCAATCGGGGGCTACCATAACAGGGGCATTAATTAGCTTATCCTTAAGTATGGTAAACGCATTCATGCACTCGGGTGTAAATGTGTAAGGCACGTCTTTCTCAAGTAAACGAGTTAAAGGCCTAGCAATTTTAGAAAAATCCTTGATAAATCTACGATAAAAACCCGCATGTCCTAGAAAACTTCTAATTGCCCTTACCGACGAAGGTGGAGGTAGTCGTTCTATGGTTTCTATTTTAGCTCTATCTACCTCGATACCTCTCGAAGATATCTTATGACCTAAAACAATACCTTCTCTTACCATAAAATGACATTTCTCCCAATTTAGCACAAGGTTTGTTTCCTCACATCGCTCAAGCACCTTCTTTAAATTAAATAAGCATACCTCAAATGAGTCACCAAAAATTGAGAAATCATCCATAAATACCTCCATTCCGTCACCAATTAGTTTGTCGAAGATAGCCATCATGCAACGTTGGAATGTGGCCGGAGCATTGCAAAGTCCAAAAGGCATCCGTCGGTAGGCGAATGTCCCGAATGGACACGTGAACGTCGTCTTCTCTTAATCTTCGGGTGCAATGGGAATCTGCAAATAACCTGAAAGTCCATCGAGAAAACAATAAAATTCATGACCAGACAAACGTTCAAGCATTTCATCAATAAAAGGAAGAGGAAAATGGTCTTTTCGCGTTGCGTCATTTATGCGATAATCAATGCAAACGCGCCATCCTGTGACAGTCCTCGTCGGAATGAGTTCATTCTTCTCGTTGGGTACAACCGTCATTCCACCTTTTTTCGGCACTACCTGAACTGGGCTCACCCATGCACTGTCCGAGATTGGGTAAATCACTCCTGCGTCGAGCAGTTTAATTACCTCGGCCTTAACTACCTCCTTCATGTTGGGGTTCAGACGCCTCTGGTGTTGTATCACCGGTTTGAAGTCGTCCTCCATTAGAATTTTATGCATGCAGAAGGTCGGACTAATTCCTCGGATATCCGATATCTTCCATGCAAGCGCCTTCTTGTGCTCTCGTAGCGTGTCTAAGAGCATGAGTTTCTGCTCCTTCTCCAGATTTGACGCGATGATTACGGGGAGCTTTGCATTTTCCTCGAGGAAAGCGTATTCCAAGTGATCGGGCAATTGCTTGAGGTCGAGTGTTGGTGGTTCCTCGACCGAGCTCTTCTCACGATTTTCTTCGCTACTCTTTTGCACCTCGATCGTTGGTTTCTCAGTGACATTCTCATCTACATCTGCTTGGGCAACAACGAGGGGTAGGTCATCGTTTGGTCTTCCTTATGGAGTTCCTCGTTTTCCTCTATTTCTTGCTTTGAGCTGAATGAATCGGGCTGCGAAAGTCCCTGCAAAGACAAAAATTCATTCCATGCATCGATATAAAAGCACTTATCATCTAACTTCTCGGCATTATTCATGGACTCGGCCATATCAAATGTCACTTTCTCACTATCTATAGTTAATGTCAATGTTCCGTTACGAACATCGACCATGGTTCCTCCTGTTGCGAGGAAGGGTCTTCCTAAGATTAGAGGAATATTTTCATCTTCCTCCATGTCGAGAATTACAAAATCTGCAGGAATGATAAATTTATCGACTTTAACAAGAACATCCTCGATAATACCCCTAGGATATTTAACAGATCTATCCGCTAATTGTATACTCATCCTAGTAGGTTTGGGTTCTCCTAAGCCGAGTTTCTTGAACATCGAATAAGGCATTAAATTTATACTAGCACCTAAGTCAGCCAATGCCTTACGTACTACAAGATCTCCTATTAAACAAGGTATAGTGAAACTCCCTGGATCTTTTAACTTCTTCGGGATTTTGCTTTGTAGGATCGCAGAGCACTCCCCTCGTAGTTCGACTGTGGACACATCTTCGAGCTTCCGTTTGTTTGTGATAAGATCCTTTAAAAACTTTGCCCAGCGGGGCATCTGTGCAAGAGCTTCGACAAGAGGTAAATTAATATGTAATTGTTTAAAAATTGCGAGAAATTTACCAAACTGGTCGTCAACGATGTCCCTTTTAAGTCTCGCTGGGTATGGAATTTTTGGTTGATACGCATTGACAGTTGGCTTAGGTACGGTCTCCTCTTCTTTGTCGGCCTCGATGTTTGCTTTCACGGGCTCAACATTCTTCTTCTTTAATTTCTGCACCTCCTCGAGCTCTCTCCCATTACGAAGCGTTACCGCCTTTACGTGGTGGTCCTTTGGATTGGTCTCGGTGTAGCTCGGCAATGAACCGGAAGGACGTTGTTGGATTGATTCGGCAATCTGTCCAACTTGTTTCTCTAAGGCGCGCAAGGAAGACTCAGTGTTTTGCAACCGTGCCTCTTGACTATCCATGCGAGAGTCGAGTTTTCCCATTAGCTTCTCGAGCATTCCCTCCAGCTTATCATTGCGACCTTCAGGGACAACTTCAGAATTTCCACCGTGGTATCCATGCGGCCTTTGATTTTGAAATCCCGGTGGAGCTTGTTGCTGGTTCCCATAGGCCAGGTTCGGATGAACTCGATTTGGAACGAAGTTTCGCTGACCTTGGTAATTCCCCATGTAATCGACTTGCTCAATCGTAATAGCAGCGGGACACTGAGCTGCGTCGTGGCCTCCTCCGCATGTAGTGCATGGCGGAATATACGTCTGATATGAATGAGAAGGCGCACCAGCTACGGGGTTCATCGGGGCAGGTTGTAATTGGACAACGTTGACGGCCGGCTTCGTTGCTAGCTTAGGCATGAGCGCGTTCATCAAGGTCTACATTTGAAGATTAGTCGCTGACATTTGTTATTGTAGGGCGTCGAACTTGGCATTTATTGCAAGTGGTGTTGTCGACGTCGTACATCCCCGGAGGTTTACCTCGATTGCTTGAACTCCCTCGTCGAAAACTATTTGCACTATAGTCCTCAATAAGATTCCAGCCCTCCGTAGCGCTGAGATTACATAGGCCTCCGTTGCATGCTCCATCCAATAATTGTACGGTATGGTCGTTCAACGAATCGTGGAACCGCTGAATTTGCTCACTTTTCGTCATCCCGTGTTGAGGGAATCGATTCAAGAGCGCTTTGAATCTGGTCCATACGTCGTACAAGTTCTCGCCCTCTTTTTGCTTGAACGCCGTGAGGTCCATTTTTAGTTTGAGCGCCTTCGAAGGTGGAAAGAAATGATTGATGAAGGTGGCATGCATCTGGTCCCACGTAGTAATAGATCGTTCGGGAAGTAGGTTGAACCACTCCTTGGCAGTGCCGCGTAGAGAAAATGGAAATAGGTAGAGTCGAATGGCTTCCGGGCTTACGCCTTGTACTCGTATTGCGTCCGTAACAGACAAGAAGTCTCGGATGTGGCGATAAGCGTCTTCCTCAGAGATTCCATCGTATTGGGCTGTCGCCTGCAGCATTTGGAGCCAATGATGTTTGAGCTCAAAATTATTCGGTACCTGAGGAAGTACTATCGCCGAACTAATCGTTCCTACGGCATTGTTTCTCCAAAGTTCTCTCATCGGTGGTTCTTGCACTGCTAATGGCATTTCATTGTTATTTTGAGTCGCCATTTCGGCTTGCCTTGCGTTTTCTCGCACGTTGCGTCGAAAAGTCCTTTCGATCTCCGGGTCTCCTTCCACTATTGGTAGTGTAGGGTTCCTTCGGGTCATGCACCAACGTACATGAACCTAGACCAAAAGAAATATGATTAACGAAGATTTTGATACTAAATAATAAATAGCTAGAATAATAAACTACGGTTTCTCTAATATCGATGGTTCCCCGGCAACGGCGCCAAAAACTTGATCGAGCGGATCGAGTAATAAAATAAAACAAACACTAACAAAATATCCTACGCTCAACAGGCAAGTGTACCTATCGAAATAGTATAGATGTAGCAAGTATTCGAGTATCGAATCCCAAGAGAACTATATACCTTAGAAAAAGCTTTCGATTAAATATCCTAGTACGAATGCTTGATTGTTGAAACGGTAAATAACAACACTTAGAAAACACAACTTAATAAGATAGTACGGAGAAGAAAACCTCTATGGAAACAAACGTATTTGAGACTTCGAATCCCCCTAGTTCGACCCACACATATATCAAGTACATGTAAGCAATGCTATCATTAGACCGTGAAGATTCCTACAACATGCGTACGAATTCATACGACTGACGAAACTGCGCCTTATCATACGAGACTCGCAAACAACTAATCAACGAATTAAATAGCCGGGCAAGCTTCCCTAACTAGTTAACCAAAGATTGCATTAAAAACACGATGAATCCCGCTATTAGATTTGACTCTAATCCGGCGGGGTAGTCCAACCTATCTCTAGTGATGGGTTTATTCCGCTCGTTTACGAGTGGTTTAATCGTCCGCCCCTCTCTCGAGCGTAGCGTACGTTTCCCGGACTATGTTAACTTAATCGCATAGACATGATTGAGCTAACTAGACAATTTCAATCACATAGACATAATCAAAATCATATGCTTCATAAACGAGTCATAACAATAGCAAAATATCAAATACACGTAAACATACGGTCGATCTCGCTAGGGTTCATCTCATCTCAAATACAAAATATTTAGCTACTCATCATCATCACAACAAAGCACGTAATTAACACCGAATACATCATAAATACTTCCCTGAATTCGACTTCGAAGTTAATCTCGTTCTTCGTTTAGGACTTTTATCGAGCACTTGGTGAGCAACTAATGTTGTGTTCTTGGGGCTAAGAATGGTAACGTGTATGTGACTATGTATATGTATATATGAGCTTAGAGTGGTCTTTCACGTACCTTCCCCTTCTTTTTAATACATTGGCTCCTTTTTATAGAAGTGTATCACCATCTCCTTTTTGCTCTTCTCTTCAACGTAGAAACCAATGAGTTGAAATTTTGAAAGATCTTTAGCCTCCAAGCCGTATATGCAGCCCCCAAAAACTGATTTCATGTCTTATGAAATTGAATGGCTTGTCTTATGCAGAGATAAGGTCCCAAACGTGATTTTTTTCTCCCAAGTTGGTTCCAAAATTCGTCCTCAATGAGCTAAAGTCATCTTTTGTTGCGTGCTTGACTTTTAATATGGCCATGGAAAAGTTCACGGCCTCGTATATGCATCCCCACGGCCATGACAACTTAAATCTTGAAGAGAAACACGTCTCTGCCCGTGTTCACGCCTCGGTAGCCACCATTCAGGGCCGTGAAGCGTTCGGGGGTTAGAAAATAGGTTTCTGCCCGCCTTCACCGCCTCAAACACCCCCTTTCACGGCCATGAAGCACCCTTCACGGCCTGGTTGGTCAATGTTCACGGCCGTGACACAATCGGGCAAGAAAATGGCTCTCTGGTGCGCTTCACGGCCTCGTACAAGTGCTTCACGGCCGTGACTAATTTTCTGCAAAACAGCAGCACATTCAAAAATTCATATCTCCCATTCTAGACCTCGGATTGAAAATCCGTTCGGTCAGATTCAAGACTAACGAGTCCTCTATCTATGGTTAAAATTTCAGGTCCATCGGACATCGTTTACCCCGTGATCATTGAGAAATACTAAACTGTCGCAAAACTGCCGTAAAACGTTTTATTTTGTTGTGAAACCATGTTATAGTGCAGAAATAATCAAAACGACTTCAATAATATACAAACGACTTAAATCTAACAAATATAAACGTAAGAAAATACGTTTATCAAATATCCCCACACTTAAGCGTTTGCTTGTCCTCAAGCAAATAAATGAAATGGCATATAAAAGTATAAAATCATGCAACGTATCAATTAAGAATGAAATCACGTAGGAGATAATGCAAGTAAAGTCGGAAAGCATATTATAAATCAACAACTAACCACACGACTTCCTTAGAAATACCTATCAAGATCCGTACCTCACAAAGATTCACTCAAATCACTAAGTGTATAGGTTAAGATGTCGGTGATATCTCTCGGGTCATGCACTAATCTAATCCCTACCATAAGCTTGCAAATGATTCGTAAATCTACCACTTTCAATGTTCAAGCGTGAATCGGAAGGTCTTTACCGGGTTATAATATGGTTAAGATAGGTAAGATGCAAGGAATAAGCGTAAAAAGGATATGAGCTGTAGTCGTGTCGGAATCATGCCATCATCTCGAATGCGCCAAATCCGTCGTTCTTGTTTTTTTTTTTCACCAAGCCCTTCTTCTTTCGACTTCTCAATCTAGGAAATAGGTAAAATGGTTTCGAGAGTGAAAGATTATCGGAGGAAGGGTTCTTAGTCATATATCTTTTCTTTTTTCTCTCTTTTTTTTTTCTTTTTTTTTTTGGGCATAAGCTCGGAAATTAAGTACGGGTTGCGCTTCTTAAGTACGGCATTCAACCTCCACTTCTACTATCGCTCCAATGGGTTTATGTCTGAAGGCTTAATCAGGGTCGGCAATTTATAATCCGGTTTTTAAAAATAAAAGGCTCAGGCTCAAAGTGGCTAACTACGGTGATCAAGCGTGGTCGGATACTTTGGCTATGGACTGAATTCCTAATGCCTTCCTCATTTTCACGCAATCACACGTCAAGTAGTTTCAAAACGCAATACACAAGCAAGTTCTGAAGAGAAATAAATTAAGCATGATTCACACAACCAAAGAAATGAGCGAAAAGCTCGTAAGCTCAAAAATCTCACAAAAATAGGGTTATGTGTACGAATCTCTCAGGTATCGCCAAGTTCATCTATGTAAGAAAGAAGTCGACTCGCATATGTATCCTAATTACTCACAAGATTTCTAACATGAAATCACCCTTTGATTGAAGGAAACATGATTTTCGAAAAAGTTTATGCCAATTTTCGAAAAAATTTATACCAAAATCAAGTCATGCACATATAATATGTTTGCATCAATTTCGTAGAAAGTCCCCTCCCCACACTTAAGATTTACGTTGCCCTCAACGTAACAATTATATAACACAAGGAAGAGGAAATAAATAGATAAGCAAACTTCCCTGAATAGTCCGGTGTGCATGCTTTGTACGACTCCTCCCCACACTTGAGATTTTGAGTTTCCTGCGATCATCGAAAACCAGAATCATGAAAACTAATATGCATAGGAAAGTAAAGGAAAAACATAGGATAGGCTTGGGGTGCCTCCCAAGTAGCGCTTTCTTTAATGTCTTTTAGCTAGACATAGTTCGGAGGATTTTAGCGTTGTATGGTGTTGAGGAGGTGAATCGTTTCCTTTCCAAGCGCTTCGATGTCACCGCCAAAGTAATGATTGAGACGCTGCCCGTTCACCTTGAAGGTCCCTTTTTCTGGGTGTGTGATCTCGACCGTCCCGTAGGAAAACACTCGGGTCACCGTGAATGGACCCGACCACCTCAACTTTAGCTTGCCGGGGAATAATCGCAGCCGCGAATTATACAGCAGGACCTGGTCGCCTTCTTGGAATTCCCGCTTCATGATCTTCCTATCATGATATTGCTTCGTACGCTCCTTGTAGATGCGGGTATTCTCGTAAGCCATTTGTCTCCACTCATCGAGCTCGTTGACCTGCAACATTCGCTTTTCACCTGCAAGATTCAAATCAAAGTTAAGTTTCTTTAGAGCCCAATATGCTTTGTGTTCTAGCTCGACGGGTAAATGACAAGATTTCCCGTAAACAAGTCTATATGGCGTGGATCCGATAGGCGTTTTGTAGGCTGTTCGGTACGCCCATAAAGCATCGTTCAGTTTGTTTGGCCAATCTCGCCTATGGTGCTCCACGGTCTTTCGAGTATACGCTTTAGCTCCCTGTTTACGACTTCTGCTTGGCCGCTCGCTTGAGGATGGTACGCTGTGGTAACACTATGTTTCATGCCGTATTTTTCGAGCGTCCTTGCAAAATGAGTGTTACAGAAATGCGTACCTTTATCGCTAATTATGCAACGAGGTGAGCCAAATCGAGAAAATAATGTTTTCAAAAATTTAACGACTACCCTAGCATCATTAGTAGGTAGCGCTTGTGCTTCTACCCATTTTGAAACATAATCAACCGCAACTAGGATATATCGATTCTTGAAAGAGGTAGGGAACGGACCCATAAAATCAATGCCCCTTACGTCAAATATTTCACATACAAGAATAAAATTCTGAGGCATTTCATTTCGCTTAGAAATATTACCTGTCCGTTGGCACCTATCACATTCCTCTACATATTTTTGAGCATCTTTAAATATCGTAGGCCAATAAAAGCCACATTCGAGTACCTTTTGTGCAGTTCGATTACCTCTGTAATGTCCTCCACATGGCCCTGAATGACAATGGCTCAAGATTTTAATCGTCTCGGGAAAGGACACGCATCGCCGGATTATCTTGTCTGCGCAAACCCTAAACAAATACGGATCATCCCAAAAATAATACTTCAAGTCCGAGAAGAATTTCTTCCTCTGATGACTTGTGTATCCCTTTGGCATGATCCTAGCGACAAGATAATTAGCAAAATCAGCATACCACGGGGTTTCATCGAATACCTCACGTATAGCATATAGATGCTCATCGGGAAATTGGTCTCGGATGACTTCGTCATTGGTAGCCTCGTGGGATGCATCTTCGAGTCTTGACAAGTGATCAGCTGCGCAATTCTCGCTACCTTTTTGGTCACGAAATTCAATGTCGAACTCTTGGAGTAACAGAATCCATCGTATCAGTCTTGGTTTTGCATCCGGCTTCGCGAAGAGGTGTTTGAGGGCCGAGTGATCCGTGTAGATTATGACTCTTGAGAGAACGAGATATGGACGGAATTTGTCAACGGAGAACACGACTGCGAGCAACTCCTTCTCTGTGGTAGTGTAATTCGTCTGGGCTTCGTTTAGAGTTTTGCTCGCATAGTGTATCGGCTGAAATGCTTTTCCCGTCGCTGCCCCAAGACTGCACCTACTGCAAAATCACTTGCATCGCACATTAGTTCGAACGGCAGGCTCCAATCGGGGGCTACCATAACAGGGGCATTAATTAGCTTATCCTTAAGTATGGTAAACGCATTCATGCACTCGGGTGTAAATTGTAAGGCACGTCTTTCTCAAGTAAACGAGTTAAAGGCCTAGCAATTTTAGAAAAATCCTTGATAAATCTACGATAAAAACCCGCATGTCCTAGAAAACTTCTAATTGCCCTTACCGACGAAGGTGGAGGTAATCGTTCTATGGTTTCTATTTTAGCTCTATCTACCTCGATACCTCTCGAAGATATCTTATGACCTAAAACAATACCTTCTCTTACCATAAAATGACATTTCTCCCAATTTAGCACAAGTTTGTTTCCTCACATCGCTCAAGCACCTTCTTTAAATTAAATAAGCATACCTCAAATGAGTCACCAAAAATTGAGAAATCATCCATAAATACCTCCATTCCGTCACCAATTAGTTTGTCGAAGATAGCCATCATGCAACGTTGGAATGTGGCCGGAGCATTGCAAAGTCCAAAAGGCATCCGTCGGTAGGCGAATGTCCCGAATGGACACGTGAACGTCGTCTTCTCTTAATCTTCGGGTGCAATGGGAATCTGCAAATAACCTGAAAGTCCATCGAGAAAACAATAAAATTCATGACCAGACAAACGTTCAAGCATTTCATCAATAAAAGGAAGAGGAAAATGGTCTTTTCGCGTTGCGTCATTTATGCGATAATCAATGCAAACGCGCCATCCTGTGACAGTCCTCGTCGGAATGAGTTCATTCTTCTCGTTGGGTACAACCGTCATTCCACCTTTTTCGGCACTACCTGAACTGGGCTCACCCATGCACTGTCCGAGATTGGGTAAATCACTCCTGCGTCGAGCAGTTTAATTACCTCGGCCTTAACTACCTCCTTCATGTTGGGGTTCAGATGCCTCTGGTGTTGTATCACCGGTTTGAAGTCGTCCTCCATTAGAATTTTATGCATGCAGAAGGTCGGACTAATTCCTCGGATATCCGATATCTTCCATGCAAGCGCCTTCTTGTGCTCTCGTAGCGTGTCTAAGAGCATGAGTTTCTGCTCCTTCTCCAGATTTGACGCGATGATTACGGGGAGCTTTGCATTTTCCTCGAGGAAAGCGTATTCCAAGTGATCGGGCAATTGCTTGAGGTCGAGTGTGGTGGTTCCTCGACCGAGCTCTTCTCACGATTTTCTTCGCTACTCTTTTGCACCTCGATCGTTGGTTTCTCAGTGACATTCTCATCTACATCTGCTTGGGCAACAACGAGGGGTAGGTCATCGTTTGGTCTTCCTTATGGAGTTCCTCGTTTTCCTCTATTTCTTGCTTTGAGCTGAATGAATCGGGCTGCGAAAGTCCCTGCAAAGAAAAAATTCATTCCATGCATCGATATAAAAGCACTTATCATCTAACTTCTCGGCATTATTCATGGACTCGGCCATATCAAATGTCACTTTCTCACTATCTATAGTTAATGTCAATGTTCCGTTACGAACATCGACCATGGTTCCTCCTGTTGCGAGGAAGGGTCTTCCTAAGATTAGAGGAATATTTTCATCTTCCTCCATGTCGAGAATTACAAAATCTGCAGGAATGATAAATTTATCGACTTTAACAAGAACATCCTCGATAATACCCCTAGGATATTTAACAGATCTATCCGCTAATTGTATACTCATCCTAGTAGGTTTGGGTTCTCCTAAGCCGAGTTTCTTGAACATCGAATAAGGCATTAAATTTATACTAGCACCTAAGTCAGCCAATGCCTTACGTACTACAAGATCTCCTATTAAACAAGGTATAGTGAAACTCCCTGGATCTTTTAACTTCTTCGGGATTTTGCTTTGTAGGATCGCAGAGCACTCCCCTCGTAGTTCGACTGTGGACACATCTTCGAGCTTCCGTTGTTTGTGATAAGATCCTTTAAAACTTTGCCCAGCGGGGCATCTGTGCAAGAGCTTCGACAAGAGGTAAATTAATATGTAATTGTTTAAAAATTGCGAGAAATTTACCAAACTGGTCGTCAACGATGTCCCTTTAAGTCTCGCTGGGTATGGAATTTTTGGTTGATACGCATTGACAGTTGGCTTAGGTACGGTCTCCTCTTCTTTGTCGGCCTCGATGTTTGCTTTCACGGGCTCAACATTCTTCTTCTTTAATTTCTGCACTCCTCGAGCTCTCTCCCATTACGAAGCGTTACCGCCTTTACGTGGTGGTCCTTTGGATTGGTCTCGGTGTAGCTCGGCAATGAACCGGAAGGACGTTGTTGGATTGATTCGGCAATCTGTCCAACTTGTTTCTCTAAGGCGCGCAAGGAAGACTCAGTGTTTTTGCAACCGTGCCTCTTGACTATCCATGCGAGAGTCGAGTTTCCCATTAGCTTCTCGAGCATTCCCTCCAGCTTATCATTGCGACCTTCAGGGACAACTTCAGAATTTCCACCGTGGTATCCATGCGGCCTTTGATTTGAAATCCCGGTGGAGCTTGTTGCTGGTTCCCATAGGCCAGGTTCGGATGAACTCGATTGGAACGAAGTTTCGCTGACCTTGGTAATTCCCCATGTAATCGACTTGCTCAGTCGTAATAGCAGCGGGACACTGAGCTGCGTCGTGGCCTCCTCCGCATGTAGTGCATGGCGGAATATACGTCTGATATGAATGAGAAGGCGCACCAGCTACGGGGTTCATCGGGGCAGGTTGTAATTGGACAACGTTGACGGCCGGCTTCGTTGCTAGCTTAGGCATGAGCGCGTTCATCAAGGTCTACATTTGAAGATTAGTCGCTGACATTTGTTATTGTAGGGCGTCGAACTTGGCATTTATTGCAAGTGGTGTTGTCGACGTCGTACATCCCGGAGGTTTACCTCGATTGCTTGAACTCCCTCGTCGAAAACTATTTGCACTATAGTCCTCAATAAGATTCCAGCCCTCCGTAGCGCTGAGATTACATAGGCCTCCGTTGCATGCTCCATCCAATAATTGTACGGTATGGTCGTTCAACGAATCGTGGAATCGCTGAATTTGCTCACTTTTCGTCATCCCGTGTTGAGGGAATCGATTCAAGAGCGCTTTGAATCTGGTCCATACGTCGTACAAGTTCTCGCCCTCTTTTTGCTTGAACGCCGTGAGGTCCATTTTTAGTTTGAGCGCCTTCGAAGGTGGAAAGAAATGATTGATGAAGGTGGCATGCATCTGGTCCCACGTAGTAATAGATCGTTCGGGAAGTAGGTTGAACCACTCCTTGGCAGTGCCGCGTAGAGAAAATGGAAATAGGTAGAGTCGAATGGCTTCCGGGCTTACGCCTTGTACTCGTATTGCGTCCGTAACAGACAAGAAGTCTCGGATGTGGCGATAAGCGTCTTCCTCAGAGATTCCATCGTATTGGGCTGTCGCCTGCAGCATTTGGAGCCAATGATGTTTGAGCTCAAAATTATTCGGTACCTGAGGAAGTACTATCGCCGAACTAATCGTTCCTACGGCATTGTTTCTCCAAAGTTCTCTCATCGGTGGTTCTTGCACTGCTAATGGCATTTCATTGTTATTTTGAGTCGCCATTTCGGCTTGCCTTGCGTTTTCTCGCACGTTGCGTCGAAAAGTCCTTTCGATCTCCGGGTCTCCTTCCACTATTGGTAGTGTAGGGTTCCTTCGGGTCATGCACCAACGTACACGAACCTAGACCAAAAGAAATATGATTAACGAAGATTTTGATACTAAATAATAAATAGCTAGAATAATAAACTACGGTTTCTCTAATATCGATGGTTCCCCGGCAACGGCGCCAAAACTTGATCGAGCGGATCGAGTAATAAAATAAAACAAACACTAACAAAATATCCTACGCTCAACAGGCAAGTGTACCTATCGAAATAGTATAGATGTAGCAAGTATTCGAGTATCGAATCCCAAGAGAACTATATACCTTAGAAAAAGCTTTCGATTAAATATCCTAGTACGAATGCTTGATTGTTGAAACGGTAAATAACAACACTTAGAAAACACACTTAATAAGATAGTACGGAGAAGAAAACCTCTATGGAAACAAACGTATTTGAGACTTCGAATCCCCCTAGTTCGACCCACACATATATCAAGTACATGTAAGCAATGCTATCATTAGACCGTGAAGATTCCTACAACATGCGTACGAATTCATACGACTGACGAAACTGCGCCTTATCATACGAGACTCGCAAACAACTAATCAACGAATTAAATAGCCGGGCAAGCTTCCCTAACTAGTTAACCAAAGATTGCATTAAAAACACGATGAATCCCGCTATTAGATTTGACTCTAATCCGGCGGGGTAGTCCAACCTATCTCTAGTGATGGGTTTATTCCGCTCGTTTACGAGTGGTTTAATCGTCCGCCCCTCTCTCGAGCGTAGCGTACGTTTCCCGGACTATGTTAACTTAATCGCATAGACATGATTGAGCTAACTAGACAATTTCAATCACATAGACGTAATCAAAATCATATGCTTCATAAACGAGTCATAACAATAGCAAAATATCAAATACACGTAAACATACGGTCGATCTCGCTAGGGTTCATCTCATCTCAAATACAAATATTTAGCTACTCATCATCATCACAACAAAGCACGTAATTAACACCGAATACATCATAAATACTTCCTGAATTCGACTTCGAAGTTAATCTCGTTCTTCGTTTAGGACTTTTATCGAGCACTTGGTGAGCAACTAATGTTGTGTTCTTGGGGCTAAGAATGGTAACGTGTATGTGACTATGTATATGTATATATGAGCTTAGAGTGGTCTTTCACGTACCTTCCCCTTCTTTTTAATACATTGGCTCCTTTTTATAGAAGTGTATCACCATCTCCTTTTTGCTCTTCTCTTCAACGTAGAAACCAATGAGTTGAAATTTTGAAAGATCTTTAGCCTCCAAGCCGTATATGCAGCCCCCAAAAACTGATTTCATGTCTTATGAAATGAATGGCTTGTCTTATGCAGAGATAAGGTCCCAAACGTGATTTTTTTCTCCCAAGTTGGTTCCAAAATTCGTCCTCAATGAGCTAAAGTCATCTTTTGTTGCGTGCTTGACTTTTAATATGGCCATGGAAAAGTTCACGGCCTCGTATATGCATCCCCACGGCCATGACAACTTAAATATTGAAGAGAAACACGTCTCTGCCCGTGTTCACGGCCTCGGTAGCCACCATTCACGGCCGTGAAGCGTTCGGGGGTTAGAAAATGGGTTTCTGCCCGCCTTCACGGCCTCAAACACCCCCTTTCACGGCCATGAAGCACCCTTCACGGCCTGGTTGGTCAATGTTCACGGCCGAGACACAATCGGGCAAGAAAATGGCTCTCTGGTGCGCTTCACGGCCTCGTACAAGTGCTTCACGGCCGTGACTAATTTTCTGCAAAACAGCAGCACATTCAAAAATTCATATCTCCCATTCTAGACCTCGGATTGAAAATCCGTTCGGTCAGATTCAAGATTAACGAGTCCTCTATCTATGGTTAAAATTTCAGGTCCATCGGACATCGTTACCCCGTGATCATTGAGAAATACTAAACTGTCGCAAAACTGCCGTAAAACGTTTTATTTTGTTGTGAAACCATGTTATAGTGCAGAAATAATCAAAACGACTTCAATTAATATACAAACGACTTAAATCTAACAAATATAAACGTAAGAAAATACGTTTATCAATTACTAGTACGTATTTGCATCCATTGATACTCTGTGTTTGCATTGGCCCACAGAGGTCCATGTGGATTAGTTCCAATGGTCGAGAAGTAGACGCAATTATCTTGACATGATGAGACGCTCGCTTCATCTTTCCTAATTGACACGCCGAACATTGATGCTCCTTTTGTAGTAGTATAGCTGGAAGACCGTGAACAAACATTTTCGTAGAAAGGCGTTGGAGAGCTTTCATATTCAGATGAGCCAGTCGTTGATGCCGTAAGCTGTTCCACTGTAAATCAGTTTGAGAGATGAGGCATACAGCTGTCGAGGGCCGCACGGACGTTAGGTTGATCGTGTAAAGGTTGGATTTCCGAAGTCCATAGAGGAGTTCTGTATTCTGACTGTCCAAAATTCTGCACCGGTCAGCGTGAATGACCACTTGAAATTCCTTATCACAGAATTGGCCTATGCTGAACAAGTTATGGCGGAGGCCTTCAACATAAGAGACATCTTTTATTGTCAGATTGTGCAAAATAATGTCCCCACATCCAAGAATGGGAGCTGAGTCATTGTTTCCGAATCTGACTTTGCCGTTTGGAGAGAAAGAGGACGGGTTTGGGGAAAAAACGAAATGTGAAAAAGCAATCTTGTGAATTTCGGGTATGGGCTCCCCATATGATTAAGCCGCCTATCCATACACGATAGAATTTTTGTCAGCATGACATATATATAATTGATCTGAATTCAATTAAGAATATCTTATTTGTATATTATGATTTTTGAGTTATAGCCAATGTCGTGAAAATAACTTTTTTTTTTTCGGATGACCAGGTGTGGTCGGTCTTTGTAGTTGATCAGCAGCTCTTATTTTCCAGTCATGTGTGTGGAGCAACCAGAGTCGAGATACCACACATGATGGATCTGCAAAAATAAGTTAGAGAGCGTTAGGTACCCATTTAAGCATGGGTCCTCTCAGATTAGCAGATTTAATTTTAGGTTCAGATATGATTCCTAAATTTTTACTTGAGGGAGTTCTAATAACCCATATCACTTTCTAGAAGTGGTTTTGGGTGTTGCCTCTTTAGGTGACTTGGCCTTTTGGCTTTTGTCGTCCTAGGCGGAGATTTAGGAACCCATTTGGGTTGAACCTTGCAGGGAAGGTTAATTTCAGCACGCACAAATGCTTTGGTAGGCTTGAATGAGGAAAAGATCTTTTCTTTTGATAATCTCCTAAGGTGCTTGGGGGACTCAATCTTTACGGGATACCTTAGGTGAGTACAAGCATGTACGGCGCCATAAGCTTTCTTTATGGCTGGATCTTGTTTCCTACGAGCCTTCCTAGTGGCATTTGTTTCAGAATGATTATTTTTAGCTTGTGAGGTAGAGCCTATTTCGTAGTTGGTGCTTCTATAGGTGATGGGCTGAAGAGTACATGAAGAAGCAAATATTCGAAGCGAAGAAATGGCCCTTTTATTTCTACGAGTGTCATTTACTTGTACAGAATCAGTAACATCCTTAGCTACTAGCTCCTTCTTAATACTAGACACTCTCGCCTTCGGTTCTAGTGCTTGCCCTACGCTCCCTGTAGACGTGGGTAAACTAGATTTAGTCTTAGCACTCTTAACAGATTTATTAATACACTTTTGATCTTTCGAATGTGATTTTTCAATTTTCACACTTTGCAGTATAGCGTGAGAGGTAGTTTGGGAGGATGAGGAAGCTTTGAGATTTTTCATCTCTTTTAAGAACTTTTTCTTTTCATCTTCGAAATTCTCTCTTTCTTTGTCTAATTTAGCTTGAGATTCCTCTATCTTTTTTATTATAGGAGGTATGTAGAGAGAATTTTGATAATGAACGTCTTTGACTTCCTCGTAATGTGCTTGAGATTCAGGAGGTAGAACTTGAACTAAATCACAGACAGGTGTTAAATAGGTTTCATATTTCTGTCTCTTTCATTCAGTTCTGTGTAGTCAAAGGGGATTTCAGGCCCATGTGAGGCTCTTCTCATGGATGAGTCTAAAGTACTTTGTTCTGTCGTTTTTGTAAAATCCCTAAGAGAGGTTACTCCTAAACCCATGTTCTTAATATCATATACTTCCTTTTTCCGTAGAACTCGTGGGGTTAGTGAAACTTAGGCCTTCTATAGGATTATAGAACTCTTTATCCTTGGGCTTGTTCAGAAATATCGTCTGTTCATATTGTCCCCTACGCGTAAGAAGATCATCTAATTTCTTAATTTTTGCATATAACTTCTTGCGTTCCTCGCCTAGGAGAGCATAATTATTTTCTACCATCAGTTTGGCGGCTTGACAGGCATCTAGATCTTTACTAACCTCACTAACCTTAGTACTAGATATTTCTTGAGCTTCTAAGTTGGTGATCTTAGTGGTAGCTTCGGTTATCCTACAATTTAGGGTGGCTTTCTCATTGAGATTCCTAACCAAGCAATTTGCCAGCCTATCTTCTAACTCCTTAATCTTTTCGTTATGCTGTCCCAGTTGAGGTTGACAAGTCTCTCTAGAATGTAAGCTCTTAGTAAGTTCTTCTATTTTAGCATTAGAACTTCTAAGTTCTGATTCGAGACTATTTATCCTTTCCTGAGACCTAGAAAGTTTATCCTCTACTTCCTTAGTACTTTTCTGCTCACGTTTAATGTTAGCATATTGTTTTTGATATGAATCTAACATGGTCAATAATGTGGAAGAAGTGTCTACCTCTTGTAATGAGGTGGATGCGCAATCTTCGTCCATCTGATTGGATGTTTCGGCATCAATGTCTTTGTCAAGGCGTGCCATGAGGGCAAGATTCTCTTCTCCAGAACTAGATGTGTCTTCGAGCCAGTGGTCCTTCTCTTCCATGAGGGCTACTCCAGCTTCCTTCTGCTTTGGGAGTTGAAGCTTCTTGGAGTAGTAATTAGCATTTCTTTTCTTGGGAAGAGTGCATTCTCGGGCAAAATGACCAGGCTTGCCACAGTTGAAGCACTTGTTGCGCTCTTTAGTGTTCTTGACTTCGCAGCTCTCTGGTGCATGTTCCTTGTTCTTAGAGCTTGAGGTCCGAAGTCGGTTGGCCGAGGATGAGGACTTTTTCTTGAAGTATTTCTTGCTCATCATCTTTCCGATTAAAGCCAATTGTTTCCCTAGTGCTTTCATGTTTGGCTCGGCATCTGATTCTGAATCTTCTTCTGACTCGGATGATGAGGGAGGCTTCACGATCCTCTCTTTGCGAGGCTTTGTTCCACGCTTCTCTGAGACTAGAGCAACGGTGTTGTCAACCTGCTTGCCCTTCTGCTCTCTCTGAGTCTCGCAAACATCTTCCTCGTGTTGGGCGAGATTATTTAATACTGCATGGATATCCAACTCCTCCAGATCTTTGTTTTGTTTAAGTTGAGTGGATTCTTTTTCCAGTCCGAGGGCAGAGAGGATAGAAATCTGATATTTGTTTCCATGTTTGTCTTCGAGATTTCTATCTTTCTCATCTCATTGAGAAGAGTGAGGTATCTTTGGTATGCATCGTAGAGACTCTCCTCCGGCTTTACTTTGAAGGAGTCATAAGCAGTGAGAATATTCGCCTTTTGGCCTTGATGCCTACTTCAGTCCTTTGCATCATCCTATGCAGTTCTTCCCACATCCCCCTTAGCCGTTGGGAGGCTGTCTATCTGTCTATAGATGTCGTTGGGAATGCCCTGCATAAGTGTGTTCATAGCCATTAGATCTGCCTTTGCACGGGCCCTTTCCTCGATGGTGTATTCCCTAGGTTCCTTTCGTCGCCTAGTAGCGGGAATTTGAGGAGTAACCGTGTCATCACCGTCTACGTTAACTCAGAACTGTGCGGGTCCCTCTTCGAGTGACTTTAACCGATTTTCAGCTTGATCTTTTGTAGAGTATACATTTAATTGTGCTTGATATTATTAGTTGTCCTTGTAATTAGGGGCGTTTTGTATAGTAGTCCTCAGATTAGGACTAGTTTGACATTTATACCAAGTTTGTTTGGTATAAATACATGTAAATCAATTGTGCCGAATAGAGAAAGTTTTGAAGATTGATCCAAAAGGCTTGCAATTCAATTTCTAGAGAGAGAAACAACAGTAACTTTCTCACTCTAATCGAATTCTCTCTCTCGTTCTTCAAATGAGTTTTCGATCGAATCTTATTGATTATCATTATCGTCGAATTACTTTGAATTCTCTCCTAGGATTATAGAGTTGTTAATCGTAGGACCTAACAATTGGTATCAGAGCAGATTCGTTCTGTTTTGGATCAAAAATTGTTAGATTTGGATCGAAAATTAAGGTATAGGATTTTAATTGCCAAGTATTAACAAAAATATGAATAGAAATTTAGTTGGGCTTATTAAAATCTATAGTTTAAAGCCCAATCACTAGGGATAAGTACTAATGACTTTAGAAGTAAATCTCGAAATACTAGAATTATGAAACAACTTGATTAATTAACATAAAGAGATAGAGCAAATTTTGCCACCTTAAGATCTCGAGGTTTTGAAATGTCGAGATGTTGAAGCTCGAGATCTTTGAAGTAGAAATCCTTAAAACTCCGAGATCAAGAATAAAAAGAATAACATGTCGAGACATTGGAATACGAAATTCTAGGGTATTCTAAGCCAATCGAAAACTAAGATGAGATAATAATTAAGATAAAGTTGCCGATGTCAATGGTTTATTACCACACGCAAACTAAGATAAGAATCAAAAAAGGAATTAAGATAGTTCACTTCTAAACTTTCGAAAACCTAAGAACAAGGGAGAACTACCTTGAAGTCTCGCACAAATCTTGGAAGAAGGTATAACTCACTACCATTTTATACTTCTATGCGTGTTTAATGTATTTTAGAGTATTAGGTACAAGAAGTTAAATATAATTAGGTGATCAGTTATAATATCCTATTCTTAGGAAAGTATATCTCAATTAAAGCTTAGATGATTTCCATAACAAAAAAGCAGTATTTTCAAGCGACATAGATTCTTCAGATGATGAACCTCGAAACTATAGTAGTAATGTCGAAATTATGTATGGAGCTGTCTCGAGGTTTTGTTTATAAATCTCGACATCCTTGGTAAATCCTATAAGTTATGATTTCAAAGACTCTTGTGTAATTAAGTTAGAAATCTTTGTCGAGGTCTTTATATATATATATATATATATATATATAATATATATATATATATAATATTAAAGACACATCGAAATCTCAGCTTATATCTCGAAATTCAGTTATAATGTCGACCTATATATCGAGAGCCCTTTTAATTATGTCGAGATTTATGTGTGTCGAGGTCTATTCTAGGAACATGTCGAAATGTAGTCAATATCGAGATTCATCTTGTGACCCTTCGAGATTTATATTTATACAATGTCGAGATCTATCTTTATTCCACAATAAGGTTTGAAATTCATGTCGAGGTTCAATTTCGAAATTATAAAAGTCGAAACTAGGGTTTTCAAATTAAGCCAATTTCGTAAAATTATCACTAGACTAACAAACCCTAATTTTATATGTTTGTATACTTAGGGTTCGAAGGTTAGCGACATACCGTACGATAAATTTAATAGCTAAGGATACCAGGTAAGTGGAAGTCTCAACTACAACACATAATTATATGTGCATGAAATTATGTATTATTTGTTTCTATGACATTACGTGACTTCCTTTGTGAATTATCTGCGTTACATGACACATATGATTTAATTACATGATATGATGGCATGACACGCATATTCATGACATGAGCATATGCACGCACGTTTAGTACAAAAGGCATGAAATAAGAGCGTGCGTAATATACGATCGCCTGAGAGCGATAAAGATTCGCTGATATGGGCGTCTGATGTCGACTCACAGTTGAGTCACGGCTCTTCTATGCTACCATGGTGACGTCGTATGGCGCTACCGTCAAGACATGACATGTACAAGGCAAGAATTTTAGGGCTAATGCCCTCATGGCGGGTCGTGAAACCTGGAGGGTGCGAGCTGAGGGTGTAAGCGACACCGACGGTACCTCTGGTGTTGACTACCTCAGATTAGGCTACCAGTGTGAACCGTTCGCGTGGCGTATGAAACCACCTTGGGACAGAAAAGGCGCCCTAGGGTTAGCCTCCCTTGAGTGGGTATTGCCACTTATATTTATTTATCCCTAGTGGATTCGAGCTCCATGATGGTGCATAGCAAAATAGTCGAGGGCCCTATATGACAAGACAAGACAAGGAAAAATATGAGGTCTAGGGAGCATTGGCGCGGATGCCTTTGCGAATTAGAGCACGTGCATGGCATGCATGGCTTTCACTTACTGAGCTTTATAAGCTCATTCCACGAATTTATGTGTTGTAGGTTCACGGGATCACGGTACATGATCTTTACGAAGGCGAGGCTAATTTTGAAGCTTCCGGAGGACTTTTGAGATGGCAGTGTGTACATGGATGTTGTGGCAGCCCCGCCTTCCACCACTACTTTCTTAACGAGTCTACGCGACTAATGTTCTAATGATGAAATAGATCATACGAAATTTCGTATAAAATTTTTCCTTTCATAAATAGGAATCGTAATGGTTCCTACAAAATCATCTTGGGTCCTAATAACATAGGAAAGCGCGCATGCGGGTCAAATTAAATTTATCTACTGGGCCTCCACGCGGTCGCATCCATGCACACACTTCCATCTCAAAAGTCCCCGGAAGCTTCAAAAGTTGGCCTCGCCGTGAAAATGATCACGGGTCCTACAACACATAAAAACGTGGAATGAGCTTATAAAGCTCAGTAAGTGAAAATCATGCATGCAATGCACGTGACCTAAATAGCGAAGGCATTCGCGCCAATGCTATCTACTTTACACATTCTTCCTGATATTTCATAACATATTTGGGCTCGTTCGGCTTTCAAACTTACTATGCACCATATAACTCAAACCCCTAAGGGTATAAATATGTGACAGTACACACACTGGGAGGCTAAACCCGAGTACTCCATCTGTGCTTATCCCTGTGGCGCCTTTCAATCCCAATGCGGTCCCATTGAGAGGCTAATAGTGCCTTTCAATCCCAATGCGGTCCCATTGGGAGGCTAACAGTGCCTCTCAATCCCAATGCGGTCCCATTGGGAGGCTAACAGTGCCTTTCAATCCCAATGCGGTCCCATTGAGAGGCTAACAGTGCCTTTCAATCCCAATGCGGTCCCATTGAGAGGCTAACAGTGCCTTTCAATCCCAATGCGGTCCCATTGAGAGACTAACCCGGGCAAACAAATTTCGTTTAACCCTAAGGCGCCTTTCCATCCCAATTCGGTCTGACACGCGGGCGCTTCCCACTGGTAGCTTACTACGAGGTCGCCAACACTCGAGGTTCCCTCGGTGCCGCTCATATCCTCGAGTCGCATCCTCCAGGTTGCATCTCCCGCTACGGGGTATTCCCCCTACCTTTCGTGAATCAGGTAATTGGGCTTCGTGAATCGCCGTGGTAGCATAGAAGAGCCGTGACTCATCATTGAGTCGACACCAATGCCTATATCGGCAAATATACATCGCTCGCAAGCGATCTTATACTCATGCACGCTATTTCCCGGACTCTCATACTAGTCGTGCGTGCATATGCTCGTGCCATGAATCGTGTAAACATGCGTACAATATTCATAGAATAATTTTCGTCACATAAAAATAACGTAAATTTACGCCATATAGAAATCATAGAAGTCACATAAAATCATGAAAGGCACATAGACACATAATTTCACACATATAATTATGTGTTGTAGTTGCGATTTCCACTTACCTGGTATCTTTAGCTATACCGTACGGTAAATCGCTAACCTTCAAACCCTAAGTATAGAAACATATAAAATTAGGGTTTGTTAGTCTATTTACAGTTTCACTAGAATGGCTTAATTTAGAAAACCCTAGTTTCGACTTTTATGGGTTTTGAAACCCTAGATTTTAAAACACCTTGACTTGAATTGAAAAGTATTATTTCGTGATCTTATTAGACATAGTTCTACATTTTAAACAAGAATCTCGACATTATATATACAAGAGCTCGATATGTTTCTTACATAGACCTCAATATGATACTAATTGATCTCGATATTAATTGTATGGATAGATTTCGACATTTCACTTAAAGATTTCGATGCATTGTATAAATAGATCTCGATAGAAATAAATCTCGATAGAAGGCGTGAATTACTTAGATCTCACATGAAATTACAACCTTGGAAATCTCGAAATGGTTTGTACAAGGTTCGAGATTATCAACAAGATGTCGACCGACTCTCTCCTGAAGCTATAAATCTCGATAAATAATAAATCTCGAAGCTAATTATTACCCAAATTTCAACATGTATTTCAGCAAATAAATTTCGACATAGTTTTGCATAGATCTCGAGTTATATATTTCGAACCTAAAAATCTCGAGTGTTTACAATTGAATCTCGATATAAGGCATGAAATAATTTTGATACCACACCTCAAGATAGATCTCGAGATTTAGACCAAACAACATATAAATTTGTCATGGACTTCGAATTTTAAAATTTAACATAATATCAACAAGGATGTCGGCATTCATAACCAAGATCTCGAGATTTATTTCGAACTCTTTCTCTCATTGTTAATCTCGAAATCATATCTACAACTAATAGGGTTTCGAAATCTTATTAAGCTGTCTAATTCTCCTTAACTACGATCCTTATCATATGAACCTTTCCAAATCATGACATACTTTACTCTATATTAGTCATGTTAGTATACTTAAAGTTCGAACCCTAAAATCATTAAACAACTAAAAATCGAAATCTTCCTAAGAGCTATCCTAATCCAGGAAAAAGATACCCTATAATTCTTCCTTATTCTTAAGCATCGAGAAGTTTAGTCCTTTAGATAAGCTTTGAGTGGCCAAGAATAGGGTTTATGGGATAAAGTGGATCACGTCACTTTTCCCTCATGCTTAAGGAATGTTAATAGTTATCTTTATTGTTAAATGGTTGGGCTTATTTCAAAAACTAGATTGTTGGTCGAAGTCTAACCATTCTAATCCTATTATTTGTTAGCCCATTTTTCCTAGTTATATTTTGGGCCTAGGTTAGAGTTTAATATAATAATTTAGTTAAATTGTAGTCCTATTAAAATATTTGAATACTTTGATTTTCTTATACCTAGTTCCCAACTTAATTTCCTATTTATTCAGTCGTCCACGTAACACATGACATATATAATATTGTTTCACAGAGAGTATAAAATCATATAAGCATATATATATGGCCGTAATACATTTATCATGTAATTCACATAACACAAGCCACGTAAAACCCTAAAATAATAGTACATTTATTACAAAATAATTTGTGTGCCATACTTATCCTCCTATAGTCTTAACATTTTTATCTAATAAATCTAACGAAATTTCTGATCTACTACTAATTAAATCGTAAATCCCGTAATTAAATTTTACGGGTATTACATCCTCCCCCCTTAAAAGAATTTCGCCCCCGAAATTCCGTCAGCTGGAATAATTCAGGGTGACGATTGGTAGGGAGTTGATCTGGCTTGGTTGGGTGATAGAAATTCACCCTAGGAAATTATCAAGGAACCTCAAATAATTTTCGAGGATCGAAAGGAATAGAATCCTATGAAATAGATATAAAGATTGTTCCAATTAGTGGACCCGTATTACCACGAAAGGGCTAACAAGAATTCCTAAAATTCTAACTTAGGTAGAGATTGAAAATCATTAGCGTCCATCACGCTTCCGCTGCGCCATTCTGATATTGAACGAATATGTTTTCTCAGGATGATCAAAAGATTGGGGCATAGGATTATACCCCGGATATTATTGGATCTTAGGTTTCAGGAATTCAGGTACGGATTCCTATTTCGAACGCCTATTTATTACGATTACGATTCAGGTCGACACTCGAACTGGTATCAACCAGGTCAGCTAAAAGAAATTCTGAGTCTTACCACATAAGTGGTGGGTACAAAAGGAAGTGTGGCTCCTAAGTCCACTAACATGCATGTTGAGGTTTAATCGGTTAGAAGGGTACCTTCCATCTCGGACTGATTGTTTTCAGCCTCTTCCGCTGTAAGCATGTATACCCGAGCGGGGGCCGTCAGCGGCTTAGCCTGGTTTGCTCCCTGACTTCCAGATGCATTCTCTGGGCACACTACGGAGTAGTGACCTGTCTTGCCACATTTAAAGCAGGTGGAGTTTTGGGAGAAACAGATGCCTAGATGACGTCGTGCACATTTTGGGCATACGGGTGCATTTGGTTGGGGTCTCCCCTGATTCGGATTTTTTTGTTGAGGTGGTCCGGGTCGATTTTGAAAGTTGGGTTTCACATTCTTAGGAACCAAAGGTTTCTTCAGGTTGTTTCTGTCCTCTTTAGGTCCTTGTTCGAACTTCCTTTTAATTTCCTGGGCTCGTACAATTCGGCTTTCAGCTTGTTCAGCCATTAAGGCTCGTTCCGCCATTTGAGCATACGTAACTCCTTGGAATCCAGCCATGCCAACATCACGATAGAGTTCTGGCTTCAAGCCCTCCATAAATCGTTCAATTTTCAGCGAGTCGGTGCTCACCATGTGGGTGGCGAATCGAGATAACTGTTCGAATTTCCTAATGTACTCCGCCACCGTCATTGCTCCCTGGCAGAGGTTGATGAACTCGTTCATCCTTTGGGCTCGAACGGGAGCAGTAAAATACTTATTTCGGAAGAGTTCTTTGACACGCTCCCAGGTCATTGTCAAGGGATCTTCGAGAGTTAGTACGGTATCCCATCAGTGACCTGCGCTTCCCCTTAATAGGTAGCTAGCGCACAAGACCTTTTCCATTTCAGGGGTACGGCTATGTTGGAACATAGTTTCTAGGGTTCGGAGCCAATCCTCAGCCGAGGTTGGATCAAGAGCATCTTCGAAGATTGGGGGGTTAAGTTTACGAAATCTTTCCCCGACCATTTCGATTCTGTCGGCCTGAGGGGATCCATTACTTGATTGTCCGCCAGCGTTTTGTTGCTGGATTAGTTGCTTGATTTGGGCAGATTGTTGGCGGACTAATTCTGCGAGTTGAAGGATAGTCGCATCCCGACTATCAGTAGAGGATGAGGGTTCCTTACCTTTATCTGCACCCCCACTATTCTCATTCCTTGTCCTACCCATCGTTCTTTTATCCTAACGTTCCTAAGACCAATAAATCATGTAATACCAGAAATTCTTAAAAACATAAAACTTACAGGCAAGACCGCTTCCGTGCTTTTGAGTGTGTGTACATGGACAGTCTGCAGAACCTATAACCTAAGCTCTGATACCACCTGTGGCGACCCGTCCCATACCGGGTGTCACTATAGCTTCGGTCCCTACCGGGACTAGTGGGGTTGGGCCCACCACACTCCGACTGATAGTCTGGCCCCACTGTACCACCATTTAACCTTTTAGCGTGCTTCGTGCACTCGCTCACACGCACCCTGAGAAACTTCCCAAGGGGTCACCCATCCCTAGATTGCCCCAAGTCAAGCACGCTAAACTTCGGAGTTTCTATAGATGGACTCCCGAAAAGGTAGGTCGAGCTTGGTGATATGAGTAGTACTATCAATTCTTTTATACGATTCTTAGCCTGACACGCCCATACATTGTCAGTCTCAGGATCCCCTCTCATTCTGGTGTTGGATCGGTTCGTTCATGTACCCCTTCGCCTAGAAGCCTGCCAGGAGCCGCTCATTGTCCGTGCACCCTGGCACCGGCGATCACTCCCCGCCCTTTTCGGCCCCGGGCGTCACATGCCCACCAGCTTCCGCCTGGTTCGTCCCCGAACCAGCACCGTACTGCGAGAGGTTGTGCTCTGATACCACCTGTGGCAGCCCCGCCTTCCACCACTACTTTCTTAACGAGTCTACGCGACTAATGTTCTAATAATGAAATAGATCGTACGAAATTTCGTATAAAAATTTTCCTTTCATAAAAAGGAATCGTAATGGTTCCTACAAAATCATCTTGGGTCCTAATAACATAGGAAAGCGCGCATGCGGGTCAAAATAAATTTATCTACTGGGCCTCCACGAGGTCGCATCCATGCACACACTTCCATCTCAAAAGTCCCCGGAAGCTTCAAAAGTTGGCCTCGCCGTGAAAATGATCACGTACGGTAATCGCGGGGTCCTACAACACATAAAAACATGGAATGAGCTTATAAAGCTCAGTAAGTGAAAATCATGCATGCAATGCACGTGACCTAAATAGCGAAGGCATTCGCGCCAACGCTATCTACTTTTCACATTCTTTCTGATATTTCTCACATTCTTCTTGATCTTTCATAACATAATTGGGCTCGTTCGGCTTTCAAACTTACTATGCACCATATAACTCAAACCCCTAAGGGTATAAATATGTGACAATACACACACTGGGAGGCTAAACCCGAGTACTCCGTCTGTGCTTATCCCTATGGCGCCTTTCAATCCCAATGCGGTCCCATTGGGAGGCTAACAGTGCCTTTCAATCCCAATGCGGTCCCATTGAGAGGCTAACAGTGCCTTTCAATCCCAATGCGGTCCCATTGAGAGGCTAACAGTGCCTTTCAATCCCAATGCGGTCCCATTGAGAGGCTAACAGTGCCTTTCAATCCCAATGCGGTCCCATTGAGAGACTAACCCGGGCAAACAAATTTCGTTTAACCCTAAGGCGCCTTTCCATCCCAATGCTGTCTGACATGCGGGCGCTTCCCACTGGTAGCTTACTACGAGGTCGCCAACACTCGAGGTTCCCTCGGTGCCGCTCATACCCTCGAGTCGCATCCTCCAGGTTGCATCTCCCGCTACGGGGTATTCCCCCTACCTTTCGTGAATCAGGTAATTGGGCTTCGTGAATCGCCGTGGTAGCATAGAAGAGCCGTGACTCATCATTGAGTCGACACCAATGCCTATATCGGCAAATATACATCGCTCGCAAGCGATCTTATACTCATGCACGCTATTTCCCGGACTCTCATACTAGTCGTGCGTGCATATGCTCATGCCATGAATCGTGTAAACATGCGTACAATATTCATAGAATAATTTTCGTCACATAAAAATAACGTAAATTTACGCCATATAGAAATCATAGAAGTCACATAAAATCATGAAAGGCACATAGACACATAATTTCATACACATATAATTATGTGTTGTAGTTGCGATTTCCACTTACCTGGTATCTTTAGCTATACCGTACGGTAATCGCTAACCTTCAAACCCTAAGTATAGAAACATATAAAATTAGGGTTTGTTAGTCTATTTACAGTTTCACTAGAATGGCTTAATTTAGAAAACCCTAGTTTCGACTTTTATGGGTTTTGAAACCCTAGATTTTAAAACACCTTGACTTGAATTGAAAAGTATTATTTCGTGATCTTATTAGACATAGTTCTACATTTTAAACAAGAATCTCGACATTATATATACAAGAGCTCGATATGTTTCTTACATAGACCTCAATATGATACTAATTGATCTCGATATTAATTGTATGGATAGATTTCGACATTTCACTTAAAGATTTCGATGCATTGTATAAATAGATCTCGATAAAAATAAATCTCGATAGAAGGCGTGAATTACTTAGATCTCACATGAAATTACAACCTTGGAAATCTCGAAATGGTTTGTACAAGGTTCGAGATTATCAACAAGATGTCGACCGACTCTCTCCTGAAGCTATAAATCTCGATAAATAATAAATCTCGAAGCTAATTATTACCAAAATTTCAACATGTATTTCAGCAAATAAATTTCGACATTTGCATAGATCTCGCGTTATATATTTCGAACCTAAAAATCTCGAGTGTTTACAATTGAATCTCGATATAAGGCATGAAATAATTTCGATACCACACCTCAAGATAGATCTCGAGATTTAGACCAAACAACATATAAATTTGTCATGGACTTACGAATTTTAACATTTAACATAATATCAACACGGATGTCGACATTCATAACCAAGATCTCGAGATTTATTTCGAACTCTTTCTCTCATTGTTAATCTCGAAATCATATCTACAACTAACAGGGTTTCGAAATCTTATTAAGCTGTCTAATTCTCCTTAACTAGGATCCTTATCATATGAACCTTTCCAAATCATGACATACTTTACTCTATATTAGTCATGTTAGTATACTTAAAGTTCGAACCCTAAAATCATTAAACAACTAAAAATCGAAATCTTCCTTAGAGCTATCCTAATCCAGGAAAAAGGTACCCTATAATTCTTCCTTATTCTTAAGCAACGTGAAGTGCTAAGAAATAAAACTTAGAATTAATTTACAAACTATAAATAAACCTTACCTTCTTGAGTTGGGATTTCGTTTTCTGACCTAGGTTCTTTCCTTCGGTTACTGATCTACTTAATTCCTCACTTCCTTTTTGTTTTGATAAGCTTATACTATCGAGAAGTTTAGTCCTTTAGATAAGCTTTGAGTGGCCAAGAATAGGGTTGATGGGATAAAGTGGATCACGTCACTTTTCCCTCATGCTTAAGGAATGTTAATAGTTATCTTTATTGTTAAATGGTTGGGCTTATTTCAAAAACTGGTCCAAGTCTAACCATTCTAATCCTATTATTTGTTAGCCCATTTTTCCTAGTTATATTTTGGGCCTAGGTTAGAGTTTAATATAATAATTTAGTTAAATTGTAGTGCTATTAAAATATTTGAATACTTTGATTTTCTTATACCTAGTTCCCAACTTAATTTCCTATTCATTCAGTCGTCCAAGTAACACATGACATATATAATATTGTTTCACAGAGAGTATAAAATCATATAAGCATATATATATGGCCGTAATACATTTATCATGTAATTCACATAACACAAGCCACGTAAAACCCTAAAATAATAGTACATTTATAACAAAATAATTTGTGTGCCATACTTATCCTCCTATAGTCTTAACATTTTTATCTAATAATTCTAACGAAATTTCTGATCTACTACTAATTAAATCGTAAATCCCGTAATTAAATTATACGGCTATTACAGATGCGACCTGAAATGGCGGGCCAATAGATAATTTGGAACACGCATGCGCACTCACCTATGTATCTACGTCCTAGAAATATTTTGCACTGTACCGAAGAATTTCCTTTATATAAAAGGAAAAATTTTGTACGCATTTTCGTATATAGATTTCATTTATATTACATGCAGTCGCATATAATAGAATTAAGAATGGGCGGTAGGAGTCAGGGGCGCCGTACCTAATTGACTTGAATTTGATGTTTCTGTGCTTGTTTAAGTGTCAAATGTTGATTGCGATCAAATCCGTAGCTGTTTGAACTTCGTATTTGGATTAAATCGATTTTGTGAGTTACTGTTTGCGTAAGAACATGAAGAACACGTTCCGATTTTGACCAAATTCGACATATTGTGCTTCATAACGTGTTTAATTGCGTGTTTGTGCGTAGTTAGTAATCGATTGCGAGCAATTACCTGAAAGTTCGGTGTCTAATTCTTTGTTTTTGCTTGAATCTGTGATAATTGTATTCTGTGATTTTTCTCGATCGTTCTAATTTTTCTCGCTAGGTTTTGCGATCAGATTAATTTCTCGTTCGAAAAACTTGGCGCGATAATTTTTCTCGATTAGAATACAAAGTCGGTGCTAAATCGCCAACACTAGAAACGATTTTAGTTAGAAATATTTCTCGAGCATTATTTAGCGAAAATCTTTTACGAGGGAGACCAATTTTGACTTTACACGCGTAAAAACTTTCTCTCGAGAAACATTTTCGGTCAGACATTTAGAATTTGACCAAGCTAAAAATCATTTACACGCGAGAAACTTTTCCAGTCAACCGATTTATTTTGACTTGTCGAGAAACTTACTAACGTATTTGTTCTTTACGATCGAAATAAATTCACGATCCGGAAATTTTTCTCGACCGAACGATTTTGGGCAATTTATTTCCCTCGAAAAATATTTCACTGACAAACTATCTCCCACGTAAACTCACTATATTCTATTTCGATGAAATTATTTTTGATCAAACTTTAAAGATTGAATTGAAAATAATTCTCGATCTATTTTTCGAATCAAACGCTACTAACGAATTTCGTCACTTGTGAAGCACATTACATCATCTTCAAACATTCAAAACACGTAACGAAGATCCTTCAACAACTCAACTACAAAACAAAATGGATGCATACTCGCTCGGAAATGACAACCGTCCACCGATTTTGCAACGAGGCGAATATACTGTGAGGAGGAGCCGCTTTCTCAATTTCATCGCTCTAAAAGATCAAGCCGAGAATTTACTGAAGTCACTAGATGAGGGACCCGCACAGTTTTGGGTACATGTCCCCGATGACGAAATGGCAACTCCTCAAATTCCTGCATCTAGGCGACTGAAGGAGCCTAGGGAGTACACAATCGAGGAGAGAGATCGAGCTAAGGCAGATCTAGTAGCCATGAACACCCTCATGCAGGGCATCCCCAACGACATATACCGACATATTGATAGCCTTTCATCGGCTAAAGGAATGTGGGATGAACTGCATAGGATGATGTAGAGGACGGAAGTTGGCATAAAGGCCAAAAAGGCGAACATTCTCACCGCGTACGACTCCTTCAAAGCAAAGCCTGAGGAGATTCTATACGAGATCTACCAAAGATACCTCACTGTTCTCAACGAGATGAGGAAGATAGAGATCAAGAAGACCAACATGGAGACAAACATCAGATTTCTATGTTCTCTGCCCGCGGAATGGAAGAAAATATCAACTCAGATTCGACAAAATAAAGATTTAGAGGAGTTGGATGTCCATACCGTGTTTGACAATCTCGCACAGCATGAGGATGATATAAGCGAGATTCTCAAGGAGCAGAAAGGCAAACAGAACGAAGACACTGTTGCCTTAGTCTCGGAGAAGAGGAGCTCAAGATCAAGAAAGGAAAAGACCGTTAGGCCTCCCTCACCTTCAGAGTCGAAAGAAGAGTCGGACTCCGACGTTGAGCCAAATCTGAAAGCACTAGGAAAGCAGGTAGCTCTAATAGGACAAATGATGAGCAAGAAGTACTTCAAGAAGAAGTCTTCAACCTCAGCCAACCGACTTCGGACTACAAGCTCTAAAAACAAATAACGTGCACCAGAGAGTTCCGATATCAAGAATCCTAAGGAGGCTAACAAATGCTTCAACTGTGGCAAGCCAGGTAACTTCGCCAGAGAGTGCACTCTTCCGAAGAAGAGAGATGCCAACTACTACTCCAGGAAGCTCCAATTGACGAAACAGTAGGAAGCCGAAGTAGCTCTCATGGCCGAACAGGACCAATGGCTCAAGGACATGTCGAGTTCTGAAGAAGAGAATTTAGCTCTCATGGCCCGTCTCGACAATGAATCAGATGCCGGGACATCCAATCGTACGGACGACGACAACGCATCCACTTCGTCACAAGAGGTAGTCTCTTCTTCCACATTATTGACCATGTTAGATTAATATAAAAACAATATGCTAACATGAAACGTAGCAGAAAAGTATTAAGGAAGTAGAGGATAAACTCGCGAGATCACAGGAGAAGATAAATAGTCTCGAATTAGAACTTAGGAGCTCTAGTGCAAAAATAGATGAACTTACTAAGAGCCTACATTCTAGAGAGACTAGTCAACCTCAACTAGGACAACAGAGCGAAAAGATTAAGGAACTAAAAGATAGGCTACCAAATAACTACAATTGCTTGGTTAGAAATCTCAACGAGAAAGCCATTTTAAATTGTAGGATAACCGAAGCTACCTCTAAGATCACTAACTTAGAAGCTCAATTAGAAATATCAAATGCTAAGGTTAGTGAGCTTAGTAAAGAACTTGACGCCTGTCAAGCCGCCAAACTTACGGTAGAAAATAACTATGCTCTCCTAGGTGAGGAACGCAAGAAACTATATGCTAAAATTAAGAAATTAGATGATATAGTTACGCGTAGGGGACAATCCGAACAGACGATATTTTTGAACAAGCCCAAGGATATAGAGTTCTATAATCCTATAGAAGGCATAGGTTTCACTAACCCGCGTGTTTTACAAAAGAAAGAAATATACGATGTTAAACACATGGGTTTAGGACTAACCTCTCTTAGAAATTTTACTGAATCGTTATATGAAAATACTTTCGATTCATCCATTAGACAAGGCCCACATGGTCCAGAAATCCCCTTTGACTACAAAGAACTTAATAAAAGGGACAAAAATAGGAAAGAAACCCATCACCTGTCTGCAATTTAGTTCAAGTTCTACCTCCTGACTCTCAAAAACACCACGAGGAAGTTAAAGCCGTTAATTATAAAAATTCTCTCTACAAACCCCTATCATAAAACAGATAGAGGAGTCACAGGCAGAGCTAGATAGAGAACGAGAGAATTTCGAAGCTGAAAGGAAAAAATTCTTTAAGGATATGGAAAATCTCAAGGCCTCCTCATCCCCCCAAACTACCTCTCACGCTATTACAAAAAGCATGAAAATTGAAAAATCGCCTTTGAAAGATAAAAATTGTAAAAATAATTCTGTTAAAAGTGCTATGACTAATTTTCCTTTACCTACGTCTACAGGGAGCGTAGCGTCAGCACTAAAAACAAAGGCGAGAGTGTCTAGCACTAAGATAAAGAAGGAGCCACTAGATTTCACTATTTCTGAGCATGTTATTCCTTCTATTACAATAAAAGACACTCGTAAAAATAAAAGAGCTATTTCCACGTTTAAGATAGTTACTTCTACTTGTTCACTTCAGTCGATCACCTTTAGAAGTAACAACTTCGAAATAGGCTCTTCGTCAAAACTTAATCATTATGAAACAAATGCCACTAGGAAGACTCGTAGGAAACAAGATCCAGCCATAAAGAAAGCTTATAGCATTGTACATGCTTGTACTCACATCACGTAGAGATTAAATCCCCCAAGCACCTTAGGAGATTACATCAAGAAAATATCTTTTCCTCAATCAAACCTAGCAAAGCATTTGTACGTGCTGAAATTAACCTTCCCAGCAAGGTTCAACCCAAATGTGTTCCTAAATCTCCGCCTAGGATGACAAAAGCCGGAAAGGCCAAGTCACCTAAAGAGGTCACACCCAAACCCATTTCTCCGAAAGTGGCTCGGGTTATCAAAACTCCCCCAAGTAATAATTTAGGAACTATATAAGAACCAAAAAATTCTGCTAATCTGAGAGGACCCATGTTTAAATGGGTACCTAAAGCTCTCTAATCTGGTTTTGCAGATCCATCATGTGTGGTACCTTGACTCGGGTTGCTCCACACACATGACGGGAAATCAAGAACTGCTGAGCAACTACAAAGACCAGCCAAACGGCAAAGTTAGATTTGGGAACAATGATTCAGCCCCGATTCTAGGACTTGGGGATATCATTCTGAAGAATCTGATTATAAAAGATGTCTCATACGTCGAAGGCCTCCGCCGTAACTTGTTCAGCATAGGCCAATTCGGTGACAAAGGCTTCCAGGTGGTCTTTCATGCTGACCGGTGCAGAATTTTGGACAGTCAGGACACAGAACTCCTCTATGGACTTCGGAAATCAAACCTTTACACGATCAACCTGACGTCCGTGCGGCCCTCGAGAGTTGTATACCTCATATCTCAGATTGATTTACAGAGGAACAGCTTATGGCATCAACGACTGTCTCATCTAAATATGAAAGCTCTCCAACGTCTTTCTACGAAAAAGTTGGTTCATGGTCTGCCAACTATACTACTACAAAGGGAGCATCAGTGTTCGGCATGCCAATTAGGAAAAATGAAGCGAGCATCCCATCACGTCAAGCAACTTGTGTCTACATCTCGACCACTGGAACTAATCCACATGGATCTCTGTGGACCTATGCAGACTCAAAGCATAAATGGAAGAAAGTACGTGCTAGTGATCGTCGATGACTACTCTCGCTACACTTGGACAAAGTTCCTCCGAACCAAAGATGAGATGGTGACTTGATCATTAATTTTGTGAACGCCACTCAAAACTTGCTGCAGCAGACTATCCAAGTCATTCGAACAGACAATGGCACTGAGTTCAAGAACAGACGTCTCAATGACTTTTATCAGAAACTCGGGATAAGTCAACAATTCTCAGCCGCAAAAACACCTCAACAAAATGGGGTCGTTGAAAGGAAAAATCGAACCATAGTGGAAGCAGCTCGAACAATGCTGATTCATTCCGGACTTCCACACTTTCTATGGGCTGAAGCAGTTAATACCGCTTGTTTTTCTCAAAACAGGACGGTGGTTCACAAAAGGTTCAACAAGACTCCGTACGAGATTGTGAATAATAGAGTACCCAATATCTCTTTCTTTAAAGTCTTCGGGTGCAAGTGCTTTGTGGCGAACGACCGAGAGCAACGTGCCAAGTTCGACCCTAAAGCATTCGAAGCGACTTTCGTCGGGTATTCTTCAACCTCAAAATCGTACCGAGTATCTATCAAGTCCAACCACACAATCAAAGAAAGCTACACCGTCACTTTCCACGAAGTGGCGGTCATGGCTTCTGGTCAAGTCAGTCCAGGACCCGTGTTTAACCCGATGGCTCCTGCACACCTCAGTTCAGGACCCGTATCCAACCAGATAGCTTCTGAATACAACAGTTCAGAACCTGTTTTCACTGGTGTGTTGGCACAAAACCAACAGAAGATGGCAACAACTTTGAAATCAACGACAGAAGAAGCATTAAGACTCGCATCAGACGATCTGGACTCTCTCTTCGAGCCCGTATATCGGTCACACACACCTATAGTGGATTCTCCACCTAACGAGACCGATGTACCTAGTACTTCTCACGTCCCAACCTCACCCAATTCAGAATTGCCACAGAATAACGAAAAACCTACAGTGGTTACTGAGGAAGAATTATCAGAGCGATCGTTCCAAGTGCAGAAGTGGAACTTCCTCAAACAATTGAACAATCGGAGATAATTGGAAATCTAGAACCACAACTGGCTGACGTATCTTCCTCAGCCCTGCCGCATGAACACAACTGGACTAGTTCCCATCCGGTTGCTCAGATAATTGGCGATCTTTCGAGCGGAGTAAGGACACGTCGTCAGCTCAATCTTTTCAGCTGCTTCTTAAGCCAAAATGAGCCTACTAAAGTAGCAGACGCACTACGAGACCCGGATTGGATAATTGCGAAGCAAGAAGAAATTCATCAATTCGAACGTCTTCAAGTGTGGACCTTAGTACCCCGTCCACATGGGAAAACAATAATCGGAACCAAATGGGTATTCAAGAATAAGAAGAATGCAGATGCTGAAGTGATCCGGAACAAAGCAAGGCTAGTTGCGAAGGGCTACAATCAACAGGAAGGCATCGACTACGACGAGACATATGCTCCTGTTGCCCGAATCGAAGCTATCCGCCTTCTCCTGGCTTATGCAGCTCACAAAGACTTCAAAGTCTATCAGATGGATGTTAAGACCGCCTTTCTCAACGGCGTGTTAAAAGAGGAAGTCTACGTCGCTCAGCCGGAAGGCTTCGTTGATAAAAAAAATCCTGATCACGTCGATCGATTGGACAAAGCTCTCTATGGACTAAAACAAGCCCCACGTGCTTGGTACGATGTCTTGAGTGATTTCCTCGTGAAGTCTGGATTCATACGAGGAACGATAGACACAACCCTCTTCATCAAATGGCAAGATAAAGATCTGATGGTCGTTCAAGTATACGTCGACGATATCATCTTCGGATCAACAAATTCGCGGCTTTGCACGAAGTTTGGAGATCATATGAAAAATAAGTTCGAGATGAGTCACATGGGAGAGATGCAGTTCTTCTTAGGACTACAAGTCAGGCAACTCGAAGATGGGATTTTCATCAGTCAGACAAAATACATCAAAGATATTCTGAAGAAATTCCATCAAGATCAGAGCAAGCCTCTTAGCACTCCTATGTCACCAAGCTCCAAGTTGGATGCCGATCCCGCTGGAAAGCCGGTCGACGTCACACTATATCGCAGTATCATTGGATCTCTTCTTTACCTCACTTCGAGCCGGCCAGATATCATGTTTGCCACTTGCTTATGTGCCCGTTTTCAAGCCGATCCCAAAGAATCTCATATGCTCGCTGTCAAAAGAATTTTGCGTTACCTTAAGGGCACTTCTACCCTCGGACTATGGTATCCAAAGGGTACGAACTTCAATCTTATCGGCTATACTGACGCTGATTATGCAGGTTGCCGAATGGACAGGAAAAGCACGTCCGGTGGCGCTCAATTTATAGGCGAAAAGCTGGTCTGCTGGTCATCCAAAAAACAGAACTGTGTGTCAACTTCGACGGCCGAAGCGGAATACGTGGCAGCCGCCAGTTGTTGCTTCCAGATGCTGTGGATGCGGACTCAGCTTCGCGACTATGGGTAAATTTTAATAATATACCCATATATAGTGATAGTCAAAGTGCCATCGCTATTACTTGCAATCCTGTTCATCACTCACGCACAAAACACATAGACATTAGATATCACTTTATCAAAGATCATGTAGAAAAAGGCACCATAGATATGTATTTCGTGAACACGGAGTTCCAACTAGCTGATATTTTCACCAAGGCATTGGATGAAAAACGATTTCAATTCCTTGTCGGAAAGTTAGGCATGTTGAATCTTCCGTAATACGTGCTTTACCAGATCTTATGTGCTACAAAATGTTCTATGCTATGTGTTTTCCTTGCTTATATGCCTTATCTTGCGTGAATTTAATAAATAAATAAATAAAAATTTTAATACATATAAAAATACTATACATATACCTATACTATAGGGGGATGAAGACATTCTTTAGGATGCTTTGATCTAAAGTCACTTAGAATTTTACCCCGACATGCGATCGATTTAATTGCTTAATTTTATCAGTCTAAGTCGCATCTTGTGTCTAAAGGTCATTAGGTTGATCCACTAGAACAAAGCCACTATACATACGAGAGGTCTCAAGCCTTGATCATTTCTTTCCTTGGATCTATTTCTCGAGTGAGTCACACATCAATTGCTTGTCTTAACTAGTGATACTTGGCTTCATACTCACCTTGCCCTAGATCGTTAGGAAAATGATAAGGGCGCTTAGGTATTCCTCAATCGGCCTTATAAAATTCTTTTCCTCTTACTCATTAGCCCTTAGTCATCCAATTTGAGCCTTCTCCGACGTCATTTCTTCCTTTGAATCCCATTCCCAGCCTTCAACCGTATTCTATACTCTTCGGATGGTTATTCAAACGAAAAAAATGAGGGGGAGAAAATAAGGAGGATGATAACAAAAGAAGGCATTGCTCAACGCGCAAAAAATAAGACCAAAGGAACCTGTCTTCCGACTATCTCTTAGAAGGTGGCATGGATCCTGCTGTGAACTTCTCCAGCGATAATCTCGTACGCTCGTCAGAACGGCTGGAAAGAGGAGCACCACGAAGTGAACTTCTCCAACGATAATCCGGTTTTATATCGGAAAACAAGAAGAGGAGCGTAGCCTTGGGTACGAATTCCATAACCGTGAACTTTTCCAAAAAGATAATCTCCGAAACCTCTCTAGGGATTCAGAGAAGAGGAGCACGGTATCGGCCCGAGAACCAACAAGAAGAACTTCGCCTACGATAATCTCCTATAGCCTCGTGGAGAAGCGGAGCTTCAGCTTGAGCATAGCATAAAAAGAGATAACTCTTAAAAGAAAAGGAAGGAGAAAATATCAAAAAAAAAAGGACGCCGAAAAACAAAAGGAGACGGACGTAGAAATGGAAGATGACGAAGAGATAAGCTCACTTTCCTCTAAATTCCTTCCCTTCCAAGTCCTAGCCAAACTAAAATCCTTACAACCCTTTGATTCCAATCGACGGTCTCTCGCTTAGGTGAAATGATTAAAAATGCCTCGATCACAGGTAAATTGACTTAAAATTGCTTGTGTTGACTTGAGCGATATAAATATAAAAATCCCAAGTTAAAAATAATTGAGTGCTAGAGAGAACCTAGTAAGAGTTGTCGAAATGGACCAGTCTATGAACTTAGGACTTTAGTTTGACGACATGACTTGACGGCATTTTCTTCTTTCAAATGTCTCGTAAAATTTTAGGTGTGACGATTGATCAAAGCAAAATAATCTGACCTCATACTATAATAATATGGAAAAAAAATTGAAAGAAAAATTTCGCACATTTTGACATGAAATATTATAGTTCATATGCGTTGAATTGACTAAATGCGAATTTATTTTATTCTCGCACATTCTAAATGTAATTTTCAATTGCTTGGTACTGAATTGTTTAAATGCAATAATTTTTTTTTCATTGCTCTTACCCTCACACAATACCTCTAGTACATATTTTCGGGGACCATGTATATGTGCTTACTAGGCAAAACTGTGTATTATATGCTCGTGAATTGAAGTGATTTCATTTGCTTGCATATTGAGTCAATTTTTGCGCATTATTTGAGGGGGAGCAAATATAAAAATAGTGCATTAGCTCCAAATATTCTTGACGTTTTTCTCTAAGCGTTTCAGATTCCTACAAACAAAATTACGGAGCAAGACGTCGACACTACAAGGAAAGGGGCTAGTCACAAGACCAAATATTTCATGCCTAAAATAATTGTTGATTAACTCCATTATTTCTAACGTCCTCTTTCTAAGTGGTACAGATTTTTTAATTTCTGCCAAGGGAGTTAGACGTTACTAAACGGAAAATACAGGGAGTTAATTGCATTTATTTTACTTCTAAGGGGGAGCTTTACAATGTGATTTTATTTGAAATAGGGATCAATCTGAAATTTTTAGAAGCATTTACAATCGAGAAATTGGATATAAGAATTAATTCGCTATCATAAGTTTCTCGATCGTAAGACAATGTTGGGAACAATTGTTGATTAACCGCGATAATTTGCAATCGAAAAATTTGAATTGAGAAGCAATTTTCGAATAAAAAATTTCTCGAGCGCAAATAGTAATGGTCCTGATCCATTTAATCGCAAAACGTCAAATCGTAAAAACCCAACATTGATCTGCAGCGAATTAATAAAAGTTCACTTTCTTGTCAGTCGAAAAACTTTTTCTCATGCAACCCTAATTGCAAAAAAACTCTCTCGCGAAAAACTTTCACAGACAGCTTAAATTTCTCAAAAATCTTTCGATTTGAAACAACGCGGCCGCATCCAATTTTCCTCCTCTCTTAGCTGCGGCGGCCGCCTTCAGACAATTGATTTGAAACACATTTGGGCACGCGTCGATTATTGGTGGAAGTTTATCTTCTCCCTGTCACTTGATTTACATCCAACAACATTCGGATTTGTTTACCATGTGTTGGAGATAAGTGGTTAATCCATTTGAGCCCGTTTTACCGACTGCCTTTGTCAACAGTGACTTGCAGATGTTTCTTTTACCATCAATTTTCTGTGTTTTGTTATTGCGTGGGTGCTATTTATATTTTACTATTTAATGGTTCTATTGTTATTGTTAACATCCGAAGTATCAGATGTTGAGTGAATATAGTCATGTTCGTTTCAGAGGCTTGATGGACATTAACTTCAATGGAGAAGTGAAACGGTTTCTGATCTTACAAACATTTATACAACTACCTATTTTCTTGCTGCTCCTACTTTCGATCTACGTTAGACACCTAAAGGATAGAATTGTTGAAAGAGGAGCATCGATAAAGTATAGTTTGATCGAGAAGAAGCCAAACAGATAATTAACCTCGAGGAATTAGTCTCCATGTCCGACGTAACATGCCACGATCATCTAAGAATGAACCGCAAAACTTTCGAATCACTTGTGGTTCTTCTACGGGATGTTAGTGGTCTTAAGGAATCTAGTATATACCACTGTGAGGGATAAGGTGGCGATGTGTTTGGTTATTATATCACATAATACCAAAATGGGGTTGTGCGAAAAACCTTTAGAAAGTCTCGGGAAACTATCTCTAAGTATTTTCTTTTATGTAATATTTTCTTTTATACTAACTTTTTAACTCGAAGAAACAAAACATCATATAAGAAATTCAAAATTCTACATAAATTCATTCAAAAATAATATGTTGCAAAACATTCGATGCCCCATAGCTTTTAAACTAAGTTTGACCAGCCGAAAAACTAACGACACGAGAACGACAAAGCAGTGGCAATTGTATCCTACGAGACCTCAAGCTCTGAAACTCTTGCAATATATCTTCAGTTTCAACATTTACGAATATTCCCTTCTCAACATAACATAGCAGGCAATCTGTAAGAAAGCCATCCCCCATTTATTGCGCAAGTCCGTCTTGATAATTTTCATCGCAGAGAAAGATCGTTCAACGGTTGCTGTTTCACAAACCATGTATGTTGAAACCTTCTCGCATAACCACTAAAATCACTTTATGGGAAAGTATGTGCAATCGGTTGACAAGGGCCTTTTACTAAATATTGTATCCTTATATCATCTCTCACCTCAATCGGGTAGCTATTAATTGGTTTAAGGCCGGATCACTGATAATGTCATCATCTAATACTTCTTCATTAATTCGACTTTTTTTACCTCTTTTGTTCTCGTTCGAATTTCATTATTAGAAGAGGACCCACCAATTGGTTGGATGTTCCTTTTCGTTCTAACAACCCATCTATCAATTTTGAAAGCCTGCGAATGATTTAAAATGCCACTTAGTATTTAAAAAGTTTAGCAAAGAAGATATCATCAAATATAAATAAATTAGAACCAAAAGAACAAATAAAAAATTATATACATTACCTAGCAGATATGTGCGTACGATTCAAGATGGATAGTTTCATTTTTTCTCTTCTCAGTTGCTGCCAAAGACAGTAAAACCCTCGCTCTCGTCATGCTGTTAGTTTAAGGTTTTTTCAGCCACATACTCTCTTTGATCTGATAATTATCATCAAGCAATTGGGCAATAAAACAATTCAAAAAATAAATACAGGATTAAAAATAGCCCAAAAACTGTTACTGCTAGGCCCAAAAAACAATATAAATGGCCCAAGACAAAATATTTGATTAATTGAAACATGACCCAAACCAGCTTTTTAATTAAGCCCATCCCATACTATTCATCATCTTCTTCATTCACGTCTCGTCTGCCCTAATCGTGTTCATCAGAGGGGGCATAGCAGCTGCAGATCGTAAAAAGCAACGGCCGGCGAGGCATGCCTTAAGGGGTTATTCCGACGGCTGGAGGGTCAACGAACCCCCCCCCCCCCCCCAAAGCCCCGTCGTCGGTCCCTCCCTGGGAGCGTGGCATCATAGGGACCGCTAATTTAGGCTGTGACATTATAGGGACAATAAGTTTTAAAATCGTGCAATTTGTAGATATTATACCTGATTTTTTCCAAAAATACATCACATGTCACACATGTGACCGATTTTTATACCCGATTTTTAAAGTAGTTTCTGACACTGCGCCGAGTCGGATTATTTTAATTACGTGGCATTTATGTAAAACGGGCATGCCATTGGTCCGCCCAAAAAATTAGCAAAAATGACATGTCATCGGTCCGGCGCTAAGTCAGTTTTTCGGTTCAAAATCGGTCAAGTGCGTTGCACGTAATGTGTTTTGGGGAAAAATCAGGTCTACTGTCTATAAATTATACGATTTTAAAACTTAATGTCCCTATAATGCCATACTTTAAATTAACGGTCCCTATAATGCCACACCCCCTATGTTACGGAACCAAACAAATAATTACGCCAAATTCTAAATATAATCCAATGTTAATGTTTTGTTAAAATAATTTTTAGCTTATATTTCATACAAATAAAATATAAAACTTAAATAATAAGATATTAAAAAAATATAGAGGTGCTTTGATAATTAAGAGTAAATAAAATGACATGTCTTCCAATTTCTAAACTTCAACCAAAAAATAATTAGCAGAAATAGCCTTTCGTTTTCTTTTCTCGTCTCTCCCTTTTATTATTATTTTTTCCCAACATTTCTTCCTTTTTTCTTCCCTTGTTTCCTTTCCAATACTGGAGAATCATCTTGGGGAATTTCAGGGAAGTGATGAAATTGAAGAAATTTCTGTCGCTACCAATCTTATCAGTGATTTCTTTACTGGGCTTTGTATACTATGTGACCGTATTTGTGTTCATAGAAGATTGGTGGGGACTACAGAGCTCAGCTGGTTTTCTGAATATCGTAAGCTTTAGCTTATTTGCATCTTTATGTGCTTCTTCTTTTATCATCTGTGTTCTTAAGGATCCTGGAGGAGTTCCATCAGGTTATATGCCTGATGTTGAAGACAATCAAGAATTCAAGAAAAGCGTGAGTAAAAAAGGCTCTCTCTATCTCAATGTGCAAATTTTTTTTTTATCTTTCTCGATGGCTATATTCAAATTGATTTGTAAAGTTAAAATGGGTAGTGACATTATGAATCCATGTCCTGATTCCATGACCGATTTTTGTTTGGTTCGTTGGAGTTGGAATAGAATGGAATGCCTACGATATCTTCGGGTTAGGCTTAGTTTAGCCTTCCAGTCGAGCAATAGTGTGCTTGATTGTTTCTGGCTCATAATTTTTCATCAAAAACTATTGTATGATGATAATATCCCAACTTGACGATGTGGTTTTTTTTGTTCTTTTCGTTTCTTTTTGTTGAAGCTTCGGAGAAACAATATTTAGTTCCGAATATGGAGAAAGAACTTTATGGGGTCATCTCATGGAATTAACTAGTTCGTTTTGTTCTTCGACTCCAAATTTGCAAAACGTTCTGCCTACGTCTTATAGAAAGGTCCTCAAATAGAATTTTGGAACTGCTAGTCCCAAATTTCACAATGCCATTACTGTGACTTCTTATATGAGTATGCGTATCCCTTCTACTTTGCTTCCTTTTTTATGTTCATCTTTACTATCTACATTTCATATTCCGTGCCTCCCTTTCTTAAAGAAAGCCACTTAGAATGAACGGTAAATTTGGTACTTGACCGAAGAAGGCGGATAAATCATATTAGTGAATATATTCCCTGATTGTAATCAGTCATGTTAGTGGCCCAACAAAAAAAAAAAGGTCTAAATGCGCCATTAGTAATGGAGCCATCATGTCAAGATCAAGAATTCGGCATTTTAGGGAAACACATATGTCTGTAATCTGTATGTATAGATTAGTCCATTGGAAGTATACCTAATTAATCCATCCGTCGACGTCCCACAACTTTCTTCTTTTGCGTAATACTTTGTAATCTTATATGAGAATGAATTTACAAGTCGAGCTATACGATTTGTATGGTCTAAGCCAGCAAAGATGTGACAAATGTTCGGATCTCAAGCCTCCAAGAGCTCATCACTGCCGTATATGCGGAAGATGTATTCTGAAAATGGTGAGCTTTTTCCTTGCTTAGAGTATTTATTCACAGAATCAACCAAAATCTGTGTTTTATAGTTTTAATTTCCACCACCATTAAAATCTTAGGATCACCATTGTACGTGGATCAATAACTGCGTGGGCCACAGAAACTACAAGGCCTTTCTTCTTCTGATTTTCTATGCAACCGTCGCATGCTTGTACTCTGCGGTAAGCTACATCCTTTTTTTTTGTATATACGAATGAATACTCTGTTCCAGCTGCTTACATTTTACGTCAATTCTCAGGCGATTACTGTATCCTGCACGCTTCAGAAGGATTGGGAATCTACGAGTAAACCATACCTCAAGATGTTTTATGTAAGTTGTCTCGATTGTAAATTATGGAATTGATTCTGTTAGCTGTTCGTCCTTTGCAACTGAATAAAAGCCATTACTTTGCTTCCTTCAGATTGGTTGCGCACTAATTAGCGCGGGGTTATGTTCGACCCTTGGAACATTATTGGGCTGGCATATATACCTAGTGGTTCATAACATGACAACTATTGAGGTCCGAGTGAATTGCAATTTTAATTAACTTTGGGTCTTGTCTTACCTTCCTAGCCACTCGGGTATAACCTAAGTCCAGTCAGAATTTGACATGTGGCATACTAATTCAGGTGTAGTGATAACTACTGGTGTTTAAACGCTGCGTGGGCCATGTGTCAGATTTTGAATGGACTTTTGTTATACAAGTTTAGGTAGGCAAGACAAAACCTTAAATCTGATTTCGCGGTAAGTGCATGCATGTAATTTAGTTGTGGTGTATATATACAACATTTTATAGTATTACGAGGCAAAGCGGGCTAGATGGTTGGCTCGGAAATCTGGGATGAGTTATTTTCATCCCTACGACGTCGGCGCCTTGAGAAACGTAGCACTTGTCTTGGGCTCGGACAAGCTTAAATGGCTATGGCCAACTGCAGTTGGGCACGTCAAAGACGGGCTTAGCTTTCCAAGTGCGTGCAATAATAGTACGTTGTCGTAAGAATTTTCCGTCCTAATTTGGCCGAAGAATGTTCGCCTATGTTTCGGTTTTTTGTTCTTATTTGTACAGATACTCTCAAGCTTTGATGATGTGTTTCATTATTAGAAATCAAAATGTTATCAATTGGTGATAGGAGGAGAAATGCCCTTATATATATAGTGGCTTAAATAGCTTGAATTATTCGATGTGGGATAAAGCTCAATTTTAATATCAACATTCATTTATTCGTATTTTGTTGCTAAACTTGATGGTTAACTCGAATATGAACCAAAATGGGAACAATAATAAGGCAAGCAGCGTGTCGGAAAGGCCGACGAGCTTCTTCGGAGCTTCTTAAGTTTACAATCAACGTACTTTGTTGCAGTTTTTTCGTTGGTTTATTATTTTATTAGTTCATCGGTTCCTTGTAGTAGAGTTAGGGTAGTTTGTTGTAAGAATATGATAGTTATGTTATTACGCGAGCGGTTATGCAAGGGATTATGAGTTCGATCTTGATTTAGGCTATGTGGGCATTCTTCTGCAGTTTGATTTGGCGTTTATTGCAGGGGATTGTTATATCTTTATTGGATATTTGCAAATATGAACTGCCTACTTTAATTTGGAAGACGTTGGAACTTGGATATCTCCAATTATTACCCAAAAATCCAAAATAAATACTAAAAGTTCTCCAACCGTACGCCAACGCAGACTCAAAATGCGTTATCAACTTCTCTCTCCTGTTTTAAATCCATATGCGTTTGGGAATGAGATATTCAAGCGTTTGATAATTACAATATATACCCTTTAATTATTAGAGTACACATATAAAAAATAAAAAATAAATAAAATATATAAAAGGACTACTGTTTTTAATAATTATTTTTTTCTTCCTTTTATATGAAAAAAATATTGAGTCTATTATTAATTTTGTGAAATATTTTTCAATCGAATTTAAAATAATAGTATGGTCCAATTTGTAAAGTTGTAAAGTACATGGGCAATATTAACATATTGGGTATTATTACAATAATGATCTTTTGAGTTTGAGAATTGGTTTGTCGGTTGAGGAAGAATTATTGCACTTTGAGGTTGAGAATGAGTTTGAGTTTAAACTCAATATAATCTTTGTTCGAACGGTACAATAAATAGGTGTATCTACACTTTAAATACCACCAAAATATAAAAAAAACATTATCAGTCAGTATCCTGTCAGAAAAATCTTATATATTGGTACTTAGTAGAATAAAAGTTTTTACACAAAGCAACCTATTTGATTGTACGTTACCTTTTTACATCGTTTAGATATCTTTTTATATGTATATTATATAACATATCATGTGTATGTGGTACCTACTTCTCAAATATGTTGTGTATATCTTTGTAAGCATGACATGCCTTTTTTCAATGTATTATGTACAAAAATACGTTTTTATATGGAACCTAAATTTCTAATATGATGTACATTTACCCAAACGGATACCTATGCGTAAAAGTTTTATTCTATTAGGTGCCTACAAATAAAAAATAGTGACATAGGACTTATTTGACTTTTTTATATACTATTAGGTACTTAACTGTAAACCCCCTAATTTACGACAAAAATCTTTGCAAGCATACAATAAATTCCATTATATTTATTCACACAAGGTTTTTGGAACCGGACTGGACCGGCCGGTTCGCCCGAACTGGTCCCGATCCGATCCCAGTCCGGTTCATGTTTGAATAAATAAAAATATAAAAATAAATAAATCAATAGCATTACCCAATGGTAACTGTTTTTAAGTTGATTTTTACGTTGAGTTTGGATCGATTCCCACAAATCCCATATTAAGTCTTTTTTATAATTAGCTTTGATCTCCAAAATATATAAATTTCATACTTGACAATCAATTTACAATTAATTAATGATATTCATAGACATTTTACTTTTATTTTCTGAAGATAAAAGTGTGCCTAAGAGGAGGGGGTGAATTAGACTTATAAAAAATTATGCTTCTTCACAAATGCTAAGATGTAGTGACTTAGAGATGCATGATGATGCTTATGACGAGTATGTCTGATATATCCTAATAACGTCAGATGTGTGTCGGGTTTGTCTCACCGCGAAAAGGAAATAACTGTAAAGTAAATGCGAGAGATGATTTTTATAGAGGTTATATCCACAACTAGTGTTTACTCCTCTACTTGGGGTTTGCTCCCCAAGAGTTTAACCAATCACTATAATGCACCGTAGCTGGATACAAAACTAATTGATTAGCCCAATACACAACCGAAACAAGTTGAACACTAGACACACTAGGTTACCACACGCCAAGTTTCGTTCTTCGGAATCTCCTGATCCCGACAGACACAGATCGCTACCGAAGGGTGTAATACCCGTAAAAAATTTAATACGGGATTATTTCACTTATGTTCGAAATTTCAAAATTTATTTTCGAACAAGATCCAATTTATTCTTGAATTGGGACAAGAATTTACAATTTGGCCCAAATTTTTTAAATGGGCCGAAAATAATTATGGGCCACATGAAGAATAATGGTCCGAGTGTGAGAGATAGATTAGAGGTTAGGAATTTTGGCTCAATAATATAAAATAATAATACCAATAATAATTATAACAATAATAATAAAATATTAAAAGGGGGGACCGAAAATAAAATAAAATGAAATAAAATAATAATAATAATTAAATTAAAATGGCCTTATCATCACCTCACCAAAACCTAATCACCTAAAAACAAAACCTAATCACCTAATGTAAAATAAAAACCAACTAAATACCTAAAAATCAAAACCTAATCACCTAATACTCTATGAGGACATCTATAAATAGAGGAAGAGAGGAAGAGTTAGGAAGAGAAAGAAAGAATAATAATAATAATAATAAACCCGCGAACACGTGGAGGAGCTCGGGATCAAAATTCTTGGGTCGGGATCACGCAAAAATAACCCGTAACGTAGCTCTCTACGGACGTAAGGTAGGTGAAGATCACCTACACGCGTAAACATTTTTTTTTAACTCGTGATTTCTACGTGTTGCATAGTAACGTGATCGTATGAAATTTGTGATTTACAAGCTAATAGATGCTCGAACGTGATCTCATGCTTGCTATGTGAATACTTGTGTGTCGTCACCATTCTATGCCGTTCAATTATCATGCTACTTGCGTTTAGGTCGCAAAATGTTCGGGGTTTAGGTAGGAAGATTGAAAATTATGAGATTTAGGAGCAAATACGGGTATTAGTATAATTTAGGGTTTTCTAGGGTTCTTTAAATTCAAAGGTCTAAAATAAATATACTAAAACTAGGTTGGGGTCATTTGTGTAATTTTCAGAGGTTTAGGGTATTAAATAAATATTCTAAATCTCGGTTAGGGTCACGTTATAATTTTCAGAAGTTTTCGAGGTGTTAAATAAATAGTTTAAAGTCGATTGGGGCATTGGAGAAATTTTCAGAATTTCCGAGGTGTTAAATAAATATTTTTAAAGTCGATTGGGGCCTTAGACCAATTTTAAGAATTTCCGAGGTGCTTAATAAATATTTTTAAAATAGGTTGGGGCCTTTGTGCTATTTTCGAAATCTCCAAGGAGTTAAATAAATGTAAAAAAAAAAAACTCAAATAGGGTTTTTGTGCAATTTTTAGAATCTCCGAGGGTTAAATAAACATTAAAAATATTCGGCTGGGGTTAAATGTAAATTTACGTAAGTTTGGGGACAAATCTGAAATTTCTAAAAACATTTGGGATAGATCTGTAAATTTTAAAATCCGGGCAGATTTGTAATTTCTGAAAATTTTCAGGACTTAAACTGAAATTTTAAAATCCGCGGCAGATTTGTGAATTTGAGAAAATTTTGGGTGTTAACTAAATTTTGAGAATAATTTTCGGGTCATTTTATAATTTCAAAGATTTTCGGATTTTAAGTTAAAATTTTTAAATTTGCGTCCTTAAAACTAAAATTATGAGATTGTGGGGTTTTAAGGAAAATTCGGAAAAATATTTCTAAATTAGGAATTTAAGTATTATTTCAAAAATTTGGGACTTAAAAGTGAAAATAATTAAATTTTGAACCCTTAGTGAAATTCGGAGGGAGAGTTCGATGAGTAAGCTTTCGGGCTGAGAAATTCGGAACGCGGGCTTTGGGCCCGATTATTTAGAGTACGATAGTTTTCGAATCGGACCGAGCTGATACCTCGGGCCGATACGTGATATAGATATTTGCATTTTTATTTGTTGCATTTTACTTGCACGACATTTGCATACACGTGTTACGAGGGGAGAGAATCGTGCAAAGTCACGGTAATATTTATACTGATTTTGAGTTGGGTAGTTTATGACCGAGTGATGGTCGTCGAGTTGTATGAATAGTGAGGTTAGGACTAAGGCGCACTATATGATTGAGATGTGGGGAGTGGGCCTCCCGAGCTACTGACCCTTGTGGGGAGTGGGGCCTCCCGAGCTACTGACCCCTGCGCGCGTGTTGCCTTTAGTCCTAAGCCTCGGGCCCTGATGTGATGTGATGAGATGAGTTGAGATGAGATATGAGAAAAGAGTCGAGCGTGCATTTTGTGAGATGTGTCGGGATGGGAGTCGAGTGAGAACATTTGCATTCTTGCATATTTTCATCTACTGGGCAAAAGCTCAGGGTTTACGTGTGTAGGTATGAACGAGTCGGACGTTGAGAAACGTCACGACTAAGCGGCTGATGGCGGTGACTCCACGGACTTTTGAGGGCGGCGCAGTACATGGGACGCGACCTGTGAAACGAGTTTATGTTCCGTGTTTTTAAATTTGGGCTAGGACTTCTTGGGCTTCGTCCCAATGAATAGAAATGTGTTTGGTTTTGGACCTATGGATTTAGACATTTAACGTATTTGTATTATTATGTTTTAAAAGTTTTAAATAAATGGGCTTTCCGCTGCTTACGCTGCGAAAATCCGCCAAAATACGTATTTAGGAAGTTGAGTCGTTACAAAGGGCCCCCGAAACTCATCCTTCCCTTCACGTATGCGTAAACGTCGACCTTGCCTCCTTGGTATTGCTCACGTCCGAAGACATAATATATGGTGCGAGGTTTGGAATATCTTAGTACGGTCAGTACTTCGCAAGTGATCGCTCAAGTAGGCAGAAAGCTATCGCAAATGATCGCTCAGGAATCTCTTAGTAATGTTTCTACTCAAAATCTCGTAGTAGTAGGTTCGCAAATTCTAAGTGCCTCGAAATATGAAGTGTTTCTCATATATAAACCTTTTCACTCAACACTTTACATGGAAAATCAGATCAAGATATTAATCACCAAATCAAGCATACAGTTCATGTAATTTTCGAGAATCAACATGCCATGTAAATCATGCTTCTAGAAAGTCATCACAACGGTTATAAGCTCATTAAAGCATGATTATATTCCATATAAAGCTCAGATTCGTTCTCAAGGCATATTCAATCATTTCGTATTATATTTACTATAACAGAACTTTCCATAAGTGATTCCCTGCTATCAGTTTCTAGAATAAGTTAATCCAGAATTACTTTCCATGTATAGTGCACACGAGATAGCATCATATCAAACATTTTCCATGTATACCACATAGCATCAGATCAATATATTTACCATATTTAGCACATAAATCAGATCAGATCACGGCTATCACGAATTAACATGTCATGCCACAACTTTCCATATTTCAAAGATCACATCCGTTTCTAGCATATACCATATAAAAGCACCTTATCCACAAAGTCAATTTAATAAGATATTTCCTAAATAATATTCAAATCAGTATAAGGAAAGATATCAATTTAATAGTGCACATTAAATTCAGTGGAAATCATGCAAAGAATCGCATATGTGATTTGCGTCAGGACTAAACGATTTTCAACGGATATATCACTTTCCATATATAAACAGCATATTTTCCTTTTATAACTCAGTAGGATATATCATTCATTATTTCCACATATAACATAGAACAATATATCCTATAACATGGGCTGCGATCACATGGTTTCACCAATAAATCACAGAGTCACAAGTGAATCAAACATTCAACACTTTAACCAAATTATAGCTCATAATCAATACATGTTTGAAAATTTTCATATACTTAGACATCATATTGATCATTTATCGAATTGCGTAATCATAGACCTAACGTCATTACAATTACATAGTACATCAAACTTTTTAATGCTCATGGACCAGAAAGGTCAACATTTTAAATTGTAACCCCCAATTTATTAAACGTAATTGTTTGAACTTAGAGTGCGTTTGGATTCGCGTATCTGAACGAAGTCGCTTGAATTCAAGTTATGAATTTCAAAATCAAATTTAAAATCCAAATTCACCGTTCGGCAAACACTAGAATTTCGAATTCGGATATCAAAATAGAGCTCGACAAGCTCGTGAAGCTCGTCGACCTCGATTTTAACTTTTTAATTTTAAAAAGTAAAAAACAAATTTGGCAAACACTAGGACTTCGAATTTGGATTTCAAAATAGAGCTCGACGAGCTCGTGAAGCTCGTCGAACTCGATTTTTAACTTTTTCTAAAATAATTTTAAAAAGTAAAAAATAAAATAAAATAAAAATCATGAATAATATATATATATATATATATATATAAACAAGACCGTGAGCCGGCTTGCGAGCTTGGAGTGCCCACGAGTGAGCTCAAGCTCGAGCCGGCCGCGAACCCGTGACGAGCTCGAGCCGGCCGCGAACACGTCGAGCTCGAGCCGTCTCCGAATCCATGACAAGCTCGCGTGGCTCATAGTGCTTGCGGCTCGACTCACCGTCCACATCCTAATTATTATTACTACTATTATTATTATTATTGTTATTGTTATTATATTTTTTCATTATTATTTATTATTATACTATTATGGTTATACTATTAATATTATTATTATCAGTTAGGAAAAATCGTTATGTGCTAAGCTTTGGATTTCGAAAACGGACCATTTGACACGGAATTTCAAATCCAACGAATTATAAGAGTTTGGATTTCCCCTCGGATTTGGGCGAAATCGAAATCCAAATCGGTGCGATTGCCAAACGGACGATTTGGACGAAATCCGTATGTCAAATTGAAATCCGGAATCCAAACGGGGCATTATATTATTTGATTGATTAGTATATGAAAATATATTATTATTACTTTTTGGGGACCGGTTTACTATATGCTTAATTCCGATTTTACACCGATTAAACCACAAATATTCTAGTCCAGTTCGAAAATTCACATTTGAACCTTCCATGATCTATATGGACCCGACCCATTACCAACTATTTGCCAGCTACCCTTACGTCTAGAGGTGTCAATCCGGCGCGGCCCTCGGGCCGGCCCGCCCCGCTCTGCCAAAAGGGCGAGGCTGGCTAGAGGTGGGTAATGGGCCGGCCGGGCCGGTTCCGATTCTGCCGGTTTCGGCAGGTGATCGGTTCCGGACGGACTTTTCGGGACGAATGGAGTCGGGTCGATTACCCCGGGCCTAACGGTTATGGGCCCATTTCTGGCCCATTATCATATATTTTTTTAATTTTTTATTTTTTCGGGGTCGGAACATTCATTTTACCGGTTTTGGTTCCGGTACCGGTTGCGGTTATGGCCCAAAACCGGAACCGGAATCGCCGGGCCCAAAGGGCGTAACCGGCACTGCACGTCCGAAATGGGTCGGGTAGTGGGCCCGATTCCGGTTCTACCCGGCCCATTACCCACCTCTAGGGCTGGCTGTGCTTTTCTAGGATGGCTCCGTTTAGTTGCACCAATAAGATAAAATAAAACCAAGATACAACTCGAAATAATAACAATAAGACACTATAAAATCTCATTTCCTTAAGATAATCATGTTCAATTGCCATTATAATAAATCATATATACAGTACTAACCCATGTGAAATTACCATCATAACTCTGCTTGTAAACATCTCACGCTTGCACTTCAATCAACATTCGAAATACCACAAGCCCTGGTCTACTACTAATAATCGCAGCTTCCACTGGCGGGCCACGGGCCCGGCGGGCTTAGCCCGCCTAAATTAAAAAAATAAAAAAACCTGAAAATCGAAAAATAAATAAAAATATATTTAATGTATTTCAACTTCAGAAAATATTAATTAATTTATCTTTTAATTTTATAAATTATAAAATCTTACCAAAGACTATCAAAAATTATATAATTTATATAAAAAAGTATATAATTTATATGTAAATATATATATTTATCAATTCATATATAATATGGGCGGCCCACCCTGCCCCGCCGAAGCACGCGGCCCGCGCGTGGAGGGCTTTTTAGGCCCGTCTCCTGGCGGGCCTGAAAAATCGGAGCCCGCCCCGCCAAGCCTGCGGGCTGTGGGTAATTTTGTCGGCTCTAGAATTGACGATGATGAAGCATGAAGTTATGGAAAATCATAGGGAGATGAAGGTGACGTTAGTGCCATAAAGTCGAAAATGTTCGCTGACCAAGCCGATGTCAAGGAAGTGCGTAGAAGAATTGTCGGGAATGAAGAAGTTGGTTGTACTTGTAGTGTTACTTCAAATTATCTTGTTGGGTCAAGTAAGTTTTAACTAGTTTTTAGACTCTATTGATGTTTCTAATGTAGCTGTGTTGTTAGACTTATGATCTCAAATGTGGTTGGAACTAACTATTTCGTATCATCCTTATATTTTATATGCAAAATATAGCTTATAACTTGTGTACCCAACTTGGATGGAAATTTAAATGATGAGTGTTCAGTGAAATTACTACTTAGGCTGCACGTGTCATTCAAATTGAAGACAATTTACTTAAGTATCAAGAAGTGGATTGGATGTCTATAGAAAATCAAGATATTAAATGGTGGTTGGAGATTAGATGGCTTTGAAGTCAAACACATCCAATGCATAGAAGTACATGCTATAAAGATGGTCCTTTGTTTAGAAACCAATGACCAAATCAACTTTGATAAAGATGGTGACCGATGGAAAATGCATTGCTTCACTAATATATTTATTCTCCTTCACGGTAAAATCAAACTGAAATAGCCTCAAATTGTATTTGTTTGTCTTAAGTAGTTGGTGTACATTTCAAATAGGTTTCGACATTACTAACATCAAGCGTCAAGCCGACTACCTTTTCAACGCCTTTTGGATGAAGGAAGTTGATGAGTTTGTGATCAATAGTTTGTGCAAATAAAAGGATCTAGGCCACTTCAAAATGGGAGAACCCAAAGATGGCATCGTCAAGATCATGCACGATCAAATTTTTCTGGAGTTCGGTTACACCTTCAAGCCTAACAAGATCAAGCAACGTCTTCAAATGCTTGAGCGTCGATATCATGTATTCTAGATGACCCGACTTCAAATTAGAAGAAGTTACCAATGTTCTCCATGAGCCGCCGCATAAATGGCAACATTGGATCGAGGTATTGGTTTTATGGAGAAAACATTCCATAATAAGATTGAGCTTAATGGCGTTAAATGTTGGAAACTTTCTTCTCTTGCCGTGTAGGATGACTCACTAGCATAGGTATATATGTTCGAAGGTGAAAAACTCAGGGAATATATTGCTAATATTTTCAGCGTCCCGAATCCTGTTGATATCATAGTCATTAGCAGTGACGATGTGCTCATACGGAAGAATGTGCTAGTGACAAAGCGACATCTCCATTTTCATCTACCTTCCATATTGCAAGCCGCCAAAAAAGAAGCTCAAGTTTGAATTCAAAGGTCAAGCTAGTGACAGTGAGAGCATTAACATATAATATTGCTCGAAAGGTCTCATGATATTTTCCCATGTACTTGGTTTTTTATGTGTTTTGTAGGTTCTTTTGCGCTACTTATGTCGGCAGTTATGTATGGATGCTATATGATGGTGTGTAATGGATTACTAAGTAGGTGATATGCTGCTTTGTATGTTGTGTGCTAGGTTGAAATGCATCCCGTAGTGTTTTGGTAATGGATTGATAAGTAGGTGATATGTTGCTTTGTATGTTGTTAGGTCGAAATGCTAGGCTTATGTTTTGGTAATGGACTGATAAGTCTAACAACTTGTTGCTAATGTTTTGCAGTTAAAAAATACAAAAATCATAAAAACAAACCATAACATGATGCAATGACATTTCATACCAGCAGCGAATGCATCAATAATCATCCAATTACAAAAATATCCAAAACTAACATCACACGACTTAAATGTGCGGGAATTAGTTGTGTGTTTCATTGTTGAATACCTCGCTCTATTCACATATTTTTTTGCAGCCATTCTACTAAGTGAAGTGGCACTGACAGCACAAGTTGGCCACTTATTGGAAGTTGTCGATATATCAACGACCATTATTTGATATCAATTGCGAATGGCATAAACCTTACTGAGATCTTCTAGAGTTTACATTAAAAATGTGATTGTATTAGTTTGGAATCAACGCTATTGCAATACGTTGCACATGCGAGAATATTGTCGTGACCTTGAGCACGGATGATGATGCCCTGGACATGATAGATCTTCACATTTGTTTGAAGCTTAAGATTATCGATTTGAAGGCAGCCACAAAGATAATCACAGTGAAGACGCACAGAGGTATTATATTTTCGATTTATTGTTGTGTGGTATTAAAAGATATGAACTTGGTTAATTTGCAATTATCTAGGTTTTTGTATCTTTAACTTTTTTCTTTTAATGGTCAGGTTTTATCCTAATGGCATGCTTGAAGTTCGCACACTAGACAATTCTATTAGTTCTTGGGTGCATTGCATAGTCCGTGAAGGCCAAACATTTAAAGATGCTTACGAATTCTGAATTTGTCTGAAAAATTATGCCGTTGCCACAAGACGATATTTCTACAAGAATGATAGTGAAAAGATTTTAATCGTGTGTAGCTTCGAGAGATTTCAAGTAGTGAGAGAATGAATTCTGATTTCTCTCTCTAGAATTTGATTTGCAAGCCTCTCGGATCAATTGACTAAAATTCTCTATTAAGCTCATTGTTTGTACAAGTAATTATACCAAACACACTTGGTATAAATAACAAGCTAAGTCCTAAACTAACGATAAATACAATAAAGCCCCAATCTACGAAGATAGATAATGAAATCAAAGCACAATTAAAATGGTATTCTACATTCTCCCCTTTGTGCTTGATTGCCTTTTCGAGCCATCTGTCCTCGTCGGGCAAAGTAAGACATGTGCAAACCCATCGCGTGCTCGAAGTTCCTAATGTTGTTCCGTAGCTCCAGTCGCTCCTCGACGTCCTCAAGAAGTTTCATCACAAGCGGCTGTTCTCTCACGAACCTATGAAGCTTCAGCATCGTCTCTCTGTTTATTCCTTCCAACCTCTGCTCTATGTTCTTCCTGATGACCTTGAGCATCCCATCACAGAATTTATGAATCTCAGTCTTCAGCATCATCCTAGTCTTCTTGGCAATCGGATTGTGGTAGGTGATTCCTAAGTCTGAGCTGATATGCACGTGATTGTTGGGAAGCCCTTCGAACTCAGCTCTTTTGTTGAGCGGATCGGTCATGTTAACCTTCTTCATGTTGCTCTCCAGAGCCATCTGAAGGTCGTGTGCGGCGAAATACTTAACTTGGCACATCATGAACCGATAGAGTCCCTCGAGTCCTTCTTTCTTGATAAAGCCTTGAGGACCCTTGTACTTCTCTACGTACAGTTTGTAGAGATTGTACACCTCTTTGGCAGGAAGGTAAGGTACATCTCTCTCGCTTAGCTCTTCTCGAGTTCTGTCTACTCGAGTTCTGTCTACTCGCCCGATGGCGTAGTATGGTGTTGGAAGACCTCCTTTAGCACAGAAGACGCTTAGTAGCTGACATATGGGGGATAGACACTTGTAATGGCTCTTCGCTTGCCCTTTAAACATCCCCAGCCTCATATCTGGTCTAAGATGGGTTAGCATCCAGAGATAGGTCATTCTCTTTTACTGGTCCTAGTGAGAGATCCCTCTGAGCTCGAACTCGTTCAACTTATTGACTTTGTCTGGTGACCTTGATATATGTTCACGAACTTCTTCAAGGAAAGGAATTTCAATTTTGATATTTTCCCACGGCGTGTCGACTCGAACGAATCCTGGCATTAGTCTCGTAGGAGAATCCGCTCGTTGAGCATTCAGCTCTGGAAGCCCTTGGGGAATCTGTTCATGGTCTTCCCCTTCCTGAAGTTCTTCATCTTCTAACAGAACTAAGTCGACCGAGGCTTGTTGCAAGAATGGGTCATCCACTGTCCTTCGAATTTATATCTGTCGAGGAACACGTGTGGGTTGACTCCATGTCCAGATAGTCCCGATGGTCTGGAGCGAACGAGCTTGGAGTTGCTTGCGCCAGGGCTACGAGCATAGCGGCATTTGCTTCTTCTTTCGGAAGCAAGGGGCTTGTGAGGGCCTGTAGTGGTGTGGGCAGAGGCATCCTTATATGGAAGGTTGGTGGGTCGATTTGGGTTAGAGTTTGGGTGGTTCGGTGCGTGGTGGTGGTTGTTTGGGTAGTGGGTTGAGTTTCACCTGCTCCAGCGCTTGTCTGCGTCACGCTTGAACCTTGTCCTTGGCCTTATCCTTGACCACTCGATGATGTCCTAAGTCTTTTCTCCCTCTCATGACAGTCTTGATCATCTGGATCGTCATGTCGACGTCGTGTGCGGGAGCTTTCGCCTCGACAAGATTGAGTAGGTGGCTCAGGGTCATCCACGAGATGCCTGTAGAGTGATTCTTCCTGAGGAGTTCGGGTCGGAAGGCCGATAGGTCGGGCGAGTAGGATATCGTGGAGTTGGGTGATGGGTATGGTGTATGAGTTAATTAGGGATTTGTGAGTGGGTCGGTGGGAGAGGGTTGTGGGGTTGGGAAGTTTGCTTGCGCTGAAGTGCCCTCTGAGACGGGTGTTTTCCTAGTGTCGCATCGGGACGTCTCGATGGCTGCCAGCACCCTCTCCATCATTCTGTCTTCTAGGGATGTGATGGCTGTAGAGAGAGCTGCTTGGAAGTGCGCTTCAGCCACAAACTGAACGAACGCCTCCGTTGATGGACCAGGTCGACAGATGTCGCCCGTTGACAACCCTTGAGCTAACACCGGCTCCTCATGTTTGCTCGTAGTCACTTGAGGTTGTGATTGTCCGATACTTCCATCCAATCCTTGACTCGAATCTTGTAGATTCTCATCTATGGATGTTGGGCAGGCTCTGATTGAACCTGCGAAGCAGACACTTGAGGGTCAAGGCCGGTAGTGAGTGGAATTAGAGTCTCGGCCTCGAAAGGCGCTGATAGATTAGGCTGCGGCTCAAGATTGAGCGAAGTAGGGTCCGCAGTCCTTGGAGTGATTGTTGGCGTCGTGTCTGATGTAGTGGTGACAGGTGTGAAGAGGGACTCGAACGGGATGCTCAGTCGCCTTGGAGTCCGTCTTATCAAGCGAATTTCCTCGTCTGACTCGGTGTCTGACGGGGTAGCCGTGTGAGGTGATAATCCTCGTGTAACATCCTCACGTGCTTGTTCTGTCACCAGAGGCTCGTTTAGCTAAATCGTTGAGATCAGAGCCTCGGTTTCTGGCGTTGTAGCTAGTGGATGTGAGCTGTGCCCCGTTTCTGCTTCGGCCTGTGCTTCCGGTTGCAGGATCTCCTCAACAGATCCTTGAAGCACGCCAACAATAATGGACACTTCTGCTTGGAGCTCCTGGACTTCAGCTTCAACTTCCAGCTCGTGGGCCACTTCGTCGATCATTGTGGCTTCAAGATCTGGTAGTTGAGCTTCTTGGATTGGAGGCTCTTGTTCAAGCTCCTAGGCCACCGCATCGATCATTGCAGCCTCAGGGCTTGAGTGTTGTTGTTGGGGAGGGCTCACAGTGAAGTCTGTCTGGGGCTCTCGAATCATCTGCTCCGTGAAATTGTGTTCCCGACAGTAGCGTTGATATTCGTCTCTCGAGGGGTCGGCTAGACGAAGCAACTCAAATGGAATTGGCATCGATGGTTAAATCCAAGTCTGTGAGTCTTGGGTTATGGAAGAATTTGAGTCTTTGTGGTTTGTAATTCCCTCCAGGAGGGAGACGAGGTATGTTCTGGTGAATCTCCATGATTTGTTTGATAATGACCGAAAACCACCATGGGTGCGGGATCTGGACTTGCGCAAGCTTAGTGAGCGGCGGACGGTATCCCATCTGAAGAAACTCACGCACCATCTCTGCATCCGTAGGCAGAGGGTCATAGTTGTGGCTGAATGGTAAGTCCAAGGCGAGGCCAAGATCATCCTTGCTGAAGCTGATGTGTCGCGTCCCAATCACCGTGGTGAAACGGTATGTGCCGTCCACTATGAGGCTTTTGATTCTTCCCCAAAACTATTGAAGATAGACCATTGGGAACCGACGCCGTCACCGCTAGAGCGTACCAGAGGGGATGGCCTTTAAGTAGTGACACTATAATCTCATTAGGGCACCTAAAGGTGGTCGTGTCGAGCTGGAAATTAGTGTCTGGTACGCTGAAGTACAAATTGTGGTCGTATATGTGGTCAAACACTTGATATTTTGCCATCTGAAATAGTTTAATTTAGAAAAACAAATCATTAGTCCAACAACTTAATTTGAGTCGAACTTTGAATTTATCAAACCATAATATGTCATAGCATTTTTGACAAATTTGTAATTGAAATCATGAATCTGTACATAGATCAAACGAAGTGAATATTTAAGATATAATCATATTTCAATATCTGCATATAAGAGTTCATGTAAGTTCAGTAGAAAATATTCCAAGTGTTGAAATAGGAAAATCAGGCACTATTCACTTCGTTCTTTTTATCGTGCGAGAGTTTAAATTCCCAATTTGATTTTCTAAGTGCGAATTTTGAATTTGAGTCTCCGCTCTAATTTAAGATCGAAAAAAAATTTTATTCGCTAAGGTCTGCTACTTATCGTAGTATATAATTGGGTTATAATGGAGCTCCAGCAATCATTTTATGCGTTTATTCGCTCTATTTACACATATTTTGATATTGAAGGAGCTTAGGACGACTTTCCGGCGAAAAGGAGCGAAACCGAGGCAAAATGGAGCAAAAACGAAAGAAACAGTCATGTGTCACAGCCGTGACACCCAGTGCATCAGGCCGTGACAGGAGACAGAAGACTATACTGCCAGAAGTCACGGCCGTGACACTTCTTGCACCAGGCCGTGACCCATAGCAGCAGCAAAATTAGAAAATTGGTAACTCTCAATCCAAATCTCGGATTGAGAATCCCTTTGGTCAGAATCAAGACTGGCGAGTGTTCTATCTATGGTTAAAATTTCAGGTCAATCGGACATCGTTTACCCCTCCATCTGAGAGAAATACGTAACTGTCGCAAGGCTGGAAAGTGTCACGGCCGTGAAACATCTGCAAGAGGCCGTGACGCACGGCAGTGAGCTCCATTTTGTAATCCGACAGTGTAACGGCCGTGACGGGCCATGTCCCAGGCCGTGATAGTAGCAAAAGTCATTATAAAAGCCCAACTTCGACCCAAAAAGAGGGGAACTCTTTCCAGAACTCAACCCTAACATATCAGAGACGAAAGAGCCATCAAGAACAGAGAAACACCCCCAGAAGCGCAAGAGACGGATTAACAACGCTTTCACGCCGAATTGAACAAGAAAAGAGAATCTCCCCCGAGACAATCCCAGATCAATTAGAAGGGAAGATTATGAGTCCTCTGCCCTTGTTCTCTATTTCTTTCGTCGTGTTTCTGTCAAATTATGAATAGCTAAATTCCCTCTGTGTTCGGAAGTAGATGAACTCTAGGTCGATTCGTGCTTAAGACATATATTTATCGTGACTCGTGTATTCTGACTATTTATCTATCTATGAAAGTGTTTCTTCGCATAAATATGTCTATGTGTTAAAGTGAATATGTGGAAAATCGTTTAGGGTGACAGCTAAACAACGATTAGGCCGTTCGTAGATGATAGGATTCGAGTATAGGGCGAAAGTAAACACTCGATCCTCGCCTTCAGTAAATTTTGCATTTTAGATCCCCGCGAGCGTGTGGGAAATTACTGCATTAGTCTTAATCACGTATGAGCGATAATTCATTGTCTTAGTCGACAGTACCTAGCGGGATTCGAATCCCGAGCACACTATTTTATCAGAAAGCACTCTTATCACTTTAGTCGTGTTGTCTTAATCTCTTATTACTTTAGGATCGTTTTGTTAGGATAATCCGTTGTATAAACAATTTGCTTATTTTATTTAGGCTAGATATCGAGTCGATAGGTCACTACTAGTACCTAGCTTATTCCTTGTGTTCGATACTCGTTTACTCACTTTACTGCACTACAAACGATAGGTCCACTGCCAATCGCACGTTGATGATAATAATTAGGTATTCGTTTTATATTATCACTTGTCGCACCTGCACTTTACATTAGCACACCACGTGATGATCAAGTTTTTGGCGCCATTGCCGGGGAATAGATTCATATTAGGAACACCGTAATTCGGTAATTTAGCCATTTTATTTTAAGTTTTCCTTTTTTGTCTTTATTACTATTTGCATTACTTGTTCTTCGAGTCATTGTTATTTTCGTTATTTCTTTTACGGGTCGATTTCTTTTGGTCCAGATACAGAAGTAGATATGGCGGACCACAGGGTACCTGTCCATAACGTTCCAGATGAGGAGCAGTCACTACAAGACCGCTCAAGAACGCCGCACTAGGCGGTATGGAGTCGGCGATCGTTATTCCGCCGATCGAGAACAACAATTTCGAGCTGAAGCACTCTTGGCTTCAGATGATCTTCCAGACGGCCCAGTTTGAGGGCAATCCCGGCGACGACCCCTATTCCCATCTGAAGGCTTTCTTGACGGTGACTGACACCATCAAGATCAACGGGGTCACGGGCGATGCGATTAAGTTGATGTTGTTCCTGTTCTCGCTCAAGCTCAGGGCGAAGGACTGGTTGGATATGTTGCCGCCCAGATCGATCACTACCTGGGAGGAGATACGAGCCGCCTTCATCAACCACTACTTCCCACTATCAAAGGTGCTAAGGTTGAAGACGAAGATCTCTCTTTTCTACCAGAAGGACTCAGAAAACCTGTACGAGGTGTGGGAGCGCTACAAGGCGCTACTGAAGAGGTGCCCACAACACGGGATGTCAAAGGCAGCCCAGATCAACCGATTCCACGAGGGGCTCAATGACCAGACTGTCCATATGTTAGACGGAGCCGCAAGAGGAGGACTCGTGAAGCTCAGTGCGACCGATGCTTGGAATATGATTGAGGACTACTCGAGGAACAGCTTCATGAGGGGCAATACAGAGGATGAAGACACCGGGCGTGTTCGGAGTTAGCGAGGAGACGGCCACTAATGCCAAATTCGAGGCGCTCCAACAGCAAATCGCTGCGACGAACTCTCAGTTGCATACAGTGATCGGTGCATTACTTCCAAAATCCTGGCAGACACAGCCCGTGAACGCCGTCACGACCACCGCACCGACGCAGCATATGCCGTACATACCGCTGTGTGGGGTTTGTGGCGCATCCCACGAGACCTCAGAATGCCAACTTGGCAGTCGCTGGAGCACGTAGATTACATGGAAATCACAACCACCAGGGGCAAGGACCACAGGGATTTCAGCCTAGGCCGTCCAGTTTCCAAAACGGGGCACCACTCCAATATCAGAACGCACCCGTAGGAGGATCTGATGATATGAGGGAGATGAAGGACATGATGAAGACGCTCTTCACGAATTTCAGCAGCACCACCGCAGCTCACGAGAGTCGAATTATGAAGATGGAGGAGTACATGGAAGCAAACGATGTACGTGCCCAGAACACAGACGCCTCGATTAAGAAGCTGGAGCAACAAGTGGGCCAATTAGCAAAACAATTGGCGGGGCGAAATCAAGGATCACTCCCGAGCTACACCGAGACAAACCCTAAGGAGTACTGCAATGTGGTAACCCTGAGGAGCGGGAGAGGATTGCAAGAAGTTCATGCCAAGCAGAATTCGAGGGAGAAAGTCGATTTCGAAGGCCACGACGAGCCAGAAGTGGAGGAAAGCAAGGGCGACGGAGTCGAGAAGGTCAAGGATGACAAGGGAAAGGCGCGAACATTTGTGAAGCCGTACCAACCGAAGATTCTGTACCCAGCTCGGATGAGGGAAGCCGAACCTGAAAAAGTGAAGGTCGAACCTAAAAAGAAGGAAGCCGCGCCTGAAAAAGAAAAGGCGGGGGAGAATGCGCGACCACTAGTGAAGCCGCACCAGCTGAAGATTCCCTACCCAGCACGTTTGAAGAAGGACAAAGACGAGGCACTATTTAGCAGATTTATGGGTATGTGCAAAGAACTACATATTAACTTACCATTTGTTGAACCTATTACGCAGATGCCCAGTTTTGCGAAGTTCCTGAAGGACTTGCTGACGAATCGACGGAAGCTCGAACATGTCTCCACAATACCTACGAAGAGAGTGCTCGGCGATACTCCAAAGCAAGATACCGAAAAAGCTCAAGGACCCAGTGTGTTTTACTATTTCTTGTCATATAGGTGACTTAGTAGTTGAGCATGCTTTAGCTGATCTAGACTCTAGTATAAATTTGATGCCGTACTCCATGTTTAAGCGCTTAGGATTAGGTGAACCACGACCCACTAGGATGTGCATTCAATTATCTGATAGATCGTTAAAATACCCCTAGGTGTTATCGAGGATGTTCTAGTTAAGGTCGATAAGTTCGTTATCCCTCCTGATTTTGTGATCTTAGAGATGGACAAGGATGAAAAATGTTCCATTAATTCTAGGTAGACCATTCTTAGCTACAGGCGAGACCTGATAGATGTTAGAAATGGGACGTTAACTTTGATGGTAGACGGCGAGAAAGTTTCGTTTAACATGACTGACTCGATGAAAAAGAGTAGCGAGCATGATAATAAGTGTCGTTACTAGGATGCTTTTGTGCACGTTTCTCGTCTTCTATGCAACGTTTATCACAGGTTTTGAGCAAGGAGGAAGTCGACGAGCCCATGATAACCATCGTCCAAAACAACAAAGAAGTTAAGGACAAGAGCCTAGTCGAGAAGCGACCGCCACTAGAACTGAAACCGCTGCCCGGCGAAAAGCGTCAACTCCAAGGTATGGATGTAGGCGAGGGAGACATAAGCAGAAAAGAGGTGTTGTACCTCGACTTCCAGCCACCCTAAGCGAACGAAAGCACGTCCGGCTAAATACGGTAAAGGAAGCGCTTCTTGGGAGGCAACCCATATTTTATCTATCTAATACTTTCTTTTATTTGCCCATGACTATGATGCATATGAATATATCTACTATTATTATCTATGTGTAGTTCCTATTAACGTTTTATTTTCTTTTTAGTTATGTCAGGATATCACGAGTCACGATCCACGACCTTCACGCATCCAGTCAAGACCACGTCACTTATTCGTCAGGGGAGTCCCGTTCTTTTTAACCTTCTTTTCCCAATATTTATTCATTTTTATGTTGAGGACAACGTAGGTCTTAAGTGTGGGGAGGGGAATTTAGGTTGAGAACTTACGTAATTTTTTTTTTATGACGTGTCCCCGAGTCATTAATTTCGTTGAAAGGCATGATTTATTGAACTCAGGCATGATTACTTGCGCTTATCTCGAGTTGGTTTGCATGACATGAAATTCTGTGACAATTAGAATATGCATGATTGATTGAATCTTTTCTGCCTGAATAGATATAGCGCTGCTTTGAGAGATTCGTACACATAACCCCTTTACGTTGTGAGAGTTTGAGCCTGACGTGCTTTTGGTCATTTTCTTGGTTGTATGACGTGCCTAGTTTATATCTCTCTAGAACTTACCTGTCTGATGCGTGTTGAAACATTTCTAGTGCGTTAGCATGATGAGGGCATTAGGAATTAAGTCCGTGACCAAATTCCCTACCATGACTAATCCCCTTAGTTAGCCACTTTGAGCCTGAGCTTATTTGTTTGCTTTTCTCGTAAATTATAGAAGCCACTGACCCGAATAAGTCTCTAGAGATTATATGAACCTGAGTTGATTAGAATAGAGCAGAAGTCGAACTTGAGAGTTACTGTTTCAGTATATGATTTGATGTTCTTCTCTGCTATTCGTGAAATGACTCGTCCCTTACTTGACCGTTCTCTGAAATGACCTGATCCCTTGCATAAGCCTGCCCATAATCCTTTTGTACGATATAGGTTTTGATAATAAGTATCCCTAGGTACACGGCATTCGCTGTGACGATGTATTCTTTGCAACAAAAGCCAAACCTTGATGTTTTTAGGGAATAAGGGCAGTGCACAAAAGTAGAGCATAACTAAGGTGAAAGGGCAGAAAAAGAAAGGGAACTGAGTTGAGAGGGTTGGGCAGAAAAGTCTAGGATTTCAGAGCGAGAATGTTGGGTCGTATGTTGGGGCATGTGACTGTTAATTCGATCATGCTATATTCTTTGAATTTTCACTTATGTGTCCTAGTTTTAAGACTACGTGTTCAGTATATATGCTTATCACTTCGTTATTATTTGAACCGTTTCGACCCGAAAAGACCCTCAGATTTATGCTTGCCACTATAAGTAGTAGATATGCGATTAGCTTGCAAGCTTATGGTTGGGGTCAGACTAGTGCACGATTTGAGCGATTCACTATATACTAGCCTATACACTGAGTGACTTGAGCGAATCCTTCTGAAGTATGATTCTTGATTTAGAAGTGCTAAGGAAGTTCAGGTTGATAGGTGCCGATCATTAGTGCATTATTCATGATTGTTTGCTTGATTCCATTTTGTGCTTTCTAGCTAGGATGATAAGCTGCGAACAATCGTGCCGTTATTTTGATTTGATACCTTATCTGACTTCTAATTTACTTGAGGACAAGTAAGTGCTTAAGTGTGGGGAGGTTTGATAAACGTATTTCAATACATTATTTAATTGGGTTATAATAGAGCTCTAGCAATCATTTTATGCGTTTATTCGCCCTATTTACATTTTGATATTGAAGGAGCTTAGGACGACTTTCCGGCGAAAAGGAGCGAAAACGAGGCAAGACGGAGCAAAAATGACGGAAACACTCATGTGTCACGGCCGTGACACCCAGTGCATCAGGCCGTGACAGGAGACGGAAGACTATACTGCCGGAAGTTACGGCCGTGACACTTCTTGCACCAGGCCGTGGCCCATAGCAGCAGTAACATTACAAAATTCGTATTTCTCAAGCCAGATCTCGGATTGAGAATCCCTTTGGTCAGAATAAAGATTGGCGAGTCTTTATCTACGGTTAAAATTTCAGGTCAATCGGACATCGTTTACCGCTCCATCTGAGAGAAATACGAAACTGTCGCAAGGCTGGAAAGTGTCACGGCCGTGACACATCTGCACGAGGCCGTGACGCACGGCAGTGAACTCCATTTTGTGCCCCAACAGTGTCACGGCCGTGATGGGCCATCTCCCAGGCCGTGATAGTAGCGAAAGTCATTATAAAAGCCCAAATTCAACCCAAAAAGAGGGGAACTCTTTCCAGAACTCAACCCCAACATATCAGAGACGAAAGAGGGCCGTCAAGAACAGAGAAACATCCCCAGAATCGCAAGAGACGGATTAACAACGCTTTCACGCCGAATTGAACAAGAAAAAAGAATCTTCCCCCGAGACAATCCCAGATCAATCAGAAGGGAAGATTATGAGTCCTCTGCCCTTGTTCTCTATTTCTTTCGTCGTGTTTCTGTCAATTATGAATAACTAAATTCCCTCTGTGTTCGGAAGTAGATGAACGCTAGGTCGATTCGTGCTTAAGACATATATTTATCGTGACTCGTGTATTCTGACTATTTATCTATCTATGAAAGTGTTTCTTCGCTTTAATGTGTCTATGTGTTAAAGTGAATATGTGGAAAATCGTTTAGGGTGACAGCTAAACAACGATTAGGCCGTTCGTAGATGATAGGATTCGAGTAGGGCGAAAGCAAATACTCGATCCTCGCCGTTAGTAATTTTTCCGTTTTAGATCCCCGCGAACGTCTAGGGCGACAGCAAATTCGTGAGTGTGTAGGAAATTACTGCGATTTAGTCTTAATCATGTATGAGCGATAATTCATTGTCTTAGTCGACTGTACCTAGCGGGATTCGAATCCCGAGCACACTATTTTATCAGAAATCACTCTTATCAGTTTAGTCGTGTTCTCTTAATCTCTTATTACTTTAGGATCGTTTAGGATAATTCGTAGTATAAACAATCTGCGTATTTTATTTAGGCTAGATATCTAGCCGATAGGTCACTACTAGTACTCAGCTTATTCCTTGTGTTCGATACTCGTTTACTCACTTTACTGTACTACAAACGATAGGTCCACTGCCAATCACACGTTGGTGATAGTAATTAGGTATTCGTTTTATATTATCACTTGTCGCACGCACTTTGCATTAGCACACCACGTGTCGATCAATACAGTGAAAAAGACTTAGTAAATTTTACTAAGTGTTGAACGATATACGCGTTGTACTGTAGCCGAGAAATTTTATGATCGAGAAAAATTCTCGTGTAAATTTACGATCGAGAAATTGAAAACAGGGAAGGAAGACTCATGATCTTGAGTACTGATGGATCAGGCATGGAACTGTGGATAAATCTTCGTTCCTCATCAAAGTCGGTGTGGATTCTTTGTTGATCCGTCTCTTGCGCTCCGGGATGCAATTCCATGTTCTTGAAGGCTCTTTTTCGTCTCTTGATGGATTAGGGTTGATATTTGGTTATGATGACCTTCGTGAACAGTTCGTAAAGCCCCAATCTACGACCGACCTTCGTGAACAGTTCGAAGGGAGGTGAATTTTCTCTCTCCTAATTTCCAATTCTTCTATTTCGATCTTTTCCTTTGTACCGATCTTTTCCTTTGTACAACACACACCTTATTTCCTAAGAAGTTCACTTATATCTACCACTTCGTGGTATATTTACACAAGTAGTCCTACAAAATGACTAATTACAATTTAGCCCAAGACTACTAATTTGCATAGCAAGACATGATAACTATATTACTTGAATACAATAAAATAGTTCCAACAATACGGGCTCACTCACAATGCCACATTTAAAGGAAGCTCGGTACAACTTAAAACAATCAATAAAGAGACGGCCTACCTTCTTCCAGAACTAGAGACGCTTCTTCGAGGCCGAACCAAACAACTTCCATTCGGAGAAGACGAATCTGGCAAAACGGAGAAGATGGCTAAGCCCCGAGCCCTCTCCTCAACTTCTCAAGCCCCTTGCTTCCGGAAGAAGAAGCAAGGACAGAGGACCGAACGACACGTGACTCAAGCATCATTAAAGACTGAAGTTGCCAACCGTGTCCACTGCATCAAGGACCGAAGTTGCCAACCGTGTCCACTGCATCAACGACCGAAGTTGCCAACCGTGTCCACCTCTCCAAACCTCACATCGGACTCCCCCCATCTCAACACAAGGTTCACCAAAATATGGGGAGTTTCGAGTTTCGTGCGCTTTCAACGGGAGAAATGGAATGCGGATTTTCTAAATCCGGCACGAATACTTCGTACATCTTACGGCATTTAGGGGAAGAAATTCAAAGGAAAGTTTGAAGAAAAAGGCGATGCCTAGAAGACCGGGTGAGCTTGAAGATTATCTAAAGAGGAGATTTCAAGGACTCAAGAACTCTTTCCATTGCAAGACGAAGATAACCCGCGCACTACTGAAAATTGAATACAAGGGGGAGATTGTCGGAACTATTTTATTGTATTCAATTAATATAGTTATCATGTCTTGCTATGCAAATTAGTAGTCTTGGGCTAAATTGTAATTAGTCATTTTGTAGGACTACTTGTATAAATACACCACGAGGTGGTAGATATAAGTGAACTCCTTAGGAAATAAGGTGTGTCTTGAAAAGATCGAATTAGAAGAATTGGAAATTTAGAGAGAGAAAATTCACCTCTCTTGTGTGTTATCAATGTTACTTCTCTCCCAAGCTTCAACGTAGGTAAATCGAGCGTAAAATTTCGAATTTCTTAGATTACGATCCGATTCTTCATAGATCGATCTAGGTTAGATATCTGGGGTCCTAAAAGAAAATTTATGCCTCTAGCATAAATCAGGTAAATCCTTTTCCATACGAAAATTCAACTCAAGTCATAGATGTGGGGACAACAATTTGCAGAGTAGAGGTCATCCTAAAGCTGATTCGGCGTGGGCACCAAATGTGGTGAAGGAATAATTAATAGGAGAACCATCCTACCTTCCATGTACAGTGTTAATGGATATTAAAGAGATCATGGTGTAGATCTCAGAGTATCATAAAGTATGGGCTGCGAAGAATTGGCAATGCATGATATTCATGGGGTTGATAGTATTTCAATGTTGTTAAAGCGACAAATCCAGGAGTTTTGTTGAAACCCAAGTAAATCCAACAACAAAGAAATTTCCAAGATTGTTTGTATGTTTTCATGCATGTCTTATTGCTTTCGTTCTAGGAATGTCGTCGATTGATATTTTTTTAGTGAACCCACATTAAGAACAAGTATAAGGCATGTGGCGCCCCGCCTTCTAATACTTATTTTATTCCTAATTCGCATGACTATCTAAGTACTGATAGTTAAGTTATCCGAAAATACGTAGAAAAGTTTTCCTTTTATATAAAGGAAATCATCTTATACATCAAAATATCATCCCAACACTATTTACATAAGATGGGTACATAGATGCAGCAAAAGAAAACTCTAGCGCTCGCCACACATGTCGCATCCATGTACACACTCCACCCTCAAAAGTCCCCGGAGGCTTCAAAAGTTCGCCTTGCCATCAGAAGAATCACGTACCGTGATCGTGTGAACCTACAACACATAAAAACATGGGGTGAGCTATAAAGCTCAGTAAGTGAAAATTATGCATGCTGTGCACGTATCGAACTCGCAAAGGCATCCACGCCAATGCTTTCTAATTATCGTGTCTCATTGTCTTTTTCACTCAAATTCAGGGCCCTCAGCTGACTTGCTATGCGCACCATCCTGAGCTCAATTCCAATAAGGATAAAATTACAATAGTGGGCTACTCCAGCTGGACCTACACTAGAATTTTCCCCTAGGCAGTCGTTTACTGGTGGCCAACCTATCTAGCGGTTGCCTTCCCTGGTCACCGCCTGTGCCCACCTAGTTAACTGGGTTGCTATTTACCGGGCAATTCAAGCCAGGTCGCTTCTTCCCACTACAATTAAAATTCAAGTACATATTTTTTTACATCCCGTAATGGTGCTTTGTAGAAGTAGCTCTGACTCGTCGACATAAATGCCCATATCGGTAAATATTCATTGCACACAGGCGATCCTACACGGTGCAGGCTCACATCTCATAACCCTCGTGTAACTCATGCATGCATATGGAAATGCATACGTAAATAGTACAAAATACTCATCATGCCATTTCACGTATCGGGTATTTCACATAATTTCACAGAAGCAAGTAGTCACATAAAACATGTATACATAATTTATTTTATGTGTTGTAGTGGAATTCCCACTTACCTGTCGTCCGAGCTATATTAGCACACAGTCTCAGGAATTTCCTATTTCTCGACCTTTGCACAAAAAATACAGTGTCAGTATACCATCTAATTTATTTAATTACCTAAGTTCTCAAATTCCTTGAACACCAAAATATTAGTTATAAAATAGTATGACGCAATTAATTAATGATTCACCAAAGTAAGTGTCTCAATTGGTGAAGTCCTATTACAATTCGCCAAAGTATACTTCCTCCGTCCCGGCTATTTCTTCCCAAAGATTAGCGGGCACGGAGATTAAAAAATCACATTATTTTAATATTATAGTACACCTTTTGAGGTATAGAGAGAGAAAAGTTATTAGTAAACACGCAAATGAAGAAGACTTTTTTTTAATATTAATGGTATAATTAGTTTAATTAGTGGGATAATTTTTTACCAAAAATGGAAATGGGAAGAATTATGTGGGACGCCCGAAATAGAAACATGGGAAGAAATAAGTGGGACGGAGGTAGTATCTTACGAACTCTTTCTTAATTAATGAAATTCATTACATGATTCACAGTTCGTGAAGTTTGCATTAATTAGGGGTTTTTCTAATTCACCAAGTTACTTCTCGAATTCTTCCCTAATTAGTAAAGTTCTTACTTCACGAATTACCCCTAGTATGAACTTTGCGAACCCATCTTATCCAACCTTAGAATTCGTCAAGCTCAAATTTACCTAGTCTAACCTCTACTTCGCGAACTCTAACTCTCCCTTCCACATCGCGAATCGTGTTCCATATACACTTCGCGAATTCATGAACTCGTGACCTTTCATGACCATTCCAGTCGTGAAGTTAACACTTGTTCTTATGACTCGTGAAATCAACTAATCTCGCGAAGTATCTTTCTTAACTTAGGGTTCGGGAAGTGACCCTTATGTTATGTGAACTTCCTACTTAACGAATTCGATCCCTTATTAGTACGCGAAGCTTAACATTCCCTACCTACTTCGCGAAGTTCACAGTTCGCGAAGTCCCAATTCGTGAAGTTTGGCAGGTCCTTTCCAATTCGCCAAGCTTGGATTCACTGAGTTTAATTCCACCTAGTTCGTGAAGTCCCCCTCGCCTTATTAGTTCGCGATTTAGGGTTCGCGAAGTTCATACTTCGCGACCTTAATCACGTTAGGAACAATATCAACCCGTGAACTCCTTAAATCATTCGATCATAATCTAGTTCTTTTCCAAGAATAGTTTAAAGGTCATAAGAACATCATAAAACCTTCAAATATTTTATACTTCCGAAAACATCATTTTTTTGTTAACCTTAAACCCTAAGAGCATAATTATTACTCTGAGATTTACTAAATCCTCAACCAAATTTAATTTCCTTCAAGAATAGGTTAAACCCCCTACGAACTTCATAAAATTAATTATGCTTAATCTTGTAAAAATTCAAACTAGGTGAAATATGATTGAACTATAAATACTTTTAAAACAGTAAAACCCTCAAAAATTAAAATTGTACGAACCCTAATCCTAAGTAACTTTTCGAACTTAATATGCCTAAAACATGTTGACTCATGTGTTAATACATGTAAATGTTAAAGTAAGAGTTTGAGTTATACCATTTTCAAGGTTAAATCTCGTCGAGCTTCCCTTCTTTCTCCTTTTCTTCAGGTTTTGGAAGTTTTCTTATGATAAGTGTTACTTTCGTTAGTTTTGTATAAGGGTTTTTCTTTCTTATCTCATATTTGGCGTGTTCAACTAGCCAAATGACGTTAATTCTACTTCGACAATGTTCATCCTAACTTCAAGTAACAAATATTATAATATTATTTTGTAAGGTTTTCCTTTTTGCTAAGTTATCGAAAATGACTAAGCTTCTAGAATTCTATTCTCTACTATTCTCCTTCGTCATTTACATTCCTCTAAGTTCTACATTTTCGAAAATCTATATCGTAAAAATCATACCTTCAGGATCGCATTTTCAATTTATCTCCTTATTTGGAAATTTTCCATCTTATATAAAGATCCTTTTTAAATTCTAATTTAATTTCTCCTTAAATCAGTCATTCTATTTGCATATAATTAAATAAGTACGTAATATGCTGTCACTTAAACACATAATATGCATGCTAATTTTTTGGCCAACTTACTCGCGGGACCTGGGTATTACATATCCCCCCCTTAAAAAAGATTTTGCCTCCGAAATCAGGTAGGGAGAAACAGTTCAGGGTAACGGTTTCTCATATCATCTTCCCGTTCCCATGTAGCTTCTTCTATCGACTGATTCTGCCACAACACCTTTACTAACGGAATTTCTTTATTTCTTAGGCGCTTCACCTCAAAGATTAAAATTTCCATGTGTCTTTCCTCGTAATTTAGACCTGTACATGGCTGGGATCTGCAATATATCTTCGCAACATCGATACGTGAAAGACGTCATGCACTTGAGATAATGAAGCTGTTAATTCCAATTGCTAGGCTACTTTACCAACTTCTCTAAGTATTCTAAATGGCCCAATATATCGAGGACTCAGTTTGTCCTCCTTCCCGAAGCGCTTCACGCCTTTCATTGGGGACACCTTCAGAAATACCCAGTCATCTACTGCAAATTCTAAAGGTTTACAGAATGATATCAATATAGGTAGTGCTGAATGATAGTTTGGTTCCTATTGCTTTTTGCAGGCTCATCCAGAATTTTGACAGGAACCTTGAGTCTCTATCGGAAACAATTGATATTGGGACTCCGAGAAGTCGCACAATTTCTTGAATATATAGTTCTGCATATCGTTCTAGTGAAGAGGTTGAACTGATCGGCAGAAAGTGGGCGTACTTGGTCTGCCGATCAATGATGACCCAAATAGCGTCGTGGCCTTTCACGGTTTTCGGCAAGCCGACGACGGAGTCCAATATAGTCCCACTTCCATTCGGTACAGGCAGGGACTGTAAAGTTCCCGCCGGTCGTTGGTGCTCCGCCTTTATTTGTTGACACGTTATTCACTGACTCACGGAAGTCGCTATTGCTCTTATCATCCATGGCCACCAATAGTTGCATCGTAGGTCTCTATACATCTTCATCGCTCCGGGGTGAATAGAGTAAACCGTAATATGTGCCTCCGTCATGATAGTTTTTCGAAGTCCCGTGTCATTAGGGACGTAAAATCGATTTCTATAGTATAAGCTCCCGACGTCTCGTATTCAAAATTTGATAATCTTTGTTCAGTTTGTGCTTCCTTAATTTTCAAGTGCAGCTCGTCGTTCTCTTGCGCCTTCGTAATTTGCTCCATCAATGTTGGTCGGAGGGTTAACGTCGCTAGCCCTGTTTCAATTTCGCCCATTTGTATCACTACTACTTCAAGTCTCTGTAACTCAGTAATTACAGTCTTGCGAGTTAACGCATCTGCAACTACATTTGCCTTTCCAGGACGGTAGCTAATCACACAGTCATAGTCTTTGACTAGTTCGAGCCACCGTCTCTGTCTCATATTTAACTCTTTCTGATTAAAGAAGTACTTTAGGTTCTTGTGGTCTGTGAAGATCTCGCATCGCTCTCCGTATAAGTAATGCCACCAAATTTTGAGAGCGAAGACTACCGCTGCAAGCTCTAAGTCGTGTGTTGGGTAGTTCTTCTCCTAGTCTTTTAGCTGTCGCGAGGCGTACGCAACAACATTCCCATTCTGCATTCTACCCCATTCTTCGAACTGTCGCTATAAACAGAAAACATTCTGGTCCCCGTGGGTATTGTTAAGACTGGGGCCAAAGTAAGTCGTTTCTTCAATTCTTGAAAACTTTGCTCGCACTCGTCGCTCCAATGAATTGGAGTATTCTTCTTCGTCAGCTTCGTCATTATTGAGGCGATCTTCGAAAAATCCTTGATAAATTTTCTGTAGTATCCCGATAGTCCTAAAAAGCTACGTACTTCAATAATGTTCGTCAGTTGGGGCCAATTGTTAATTGCTATATCTTACTCGGATCTACAAATGTTTCCGAGAAATGCTACTTGGTTTAACCAAAATTTGGATTTCTTAAACTAGCGTACAACTGCTTTTCTCGTAGTATTTCGAGGACGATCTTCAGGTGTCGTTTATGTTCTTCCCTTGTCTTTGAATAAATAAGGATGTCATCTATAAATACGATGACAAACTTGTTGGGAAACGCGGGTGACCCGAGGCCTTGCCCCGGACGCAGCGGAATTTTTCCCGGGTTCCCCATACGGATTCCCCAGGATACTCGGTTAAATAAAGAAAAATGCATGTAGACACGTATAAGGGATAAGGATCTTACCCTCGTCGCAAAGATCCTTAGCTCCCGTAGCTCACGAACTGTGCCGAAGAGAGTCACGCCGACCCCGTGACGTGCCGCAGACCAACACCTCCCCAAGGATGGCCAGAGGAAGTGTGGAATGTTTTAAGAGATGTGTGTGAGTATGTGATTTACTACAAACTCACTTACACTTGGGTTTTTCGCAAAGATCAAACCCAAATGCTCTCACCACTCTCTAAAACTCTAAATTTAGTGTGAGAAAGCTTAGGAACTTGTTATGGACGAAAATCATAAGTCTCATTATTATAAAACCAAGTTTTAAATCATGAAATAGACATTAGATTTGCTTAAATGAGATCATGTCCTACATGACTCATTTTTGTTTGATTATTTTGTTATTTTATCATTTAATGACTAGATTCCCACAAATCATAACAAAAGAACAAGAAACGAGGTTAGGTTTGGCCAACAAAATGACATTTTGATGCGCATTCACAGCCTCGGCCCGGCCTGTCACGGCCGTGAATCATCATTGGCTAACTTCTGCTGCTCGTCACGGCCTGAGTCACGGCCGTGACCATCTTCTGAAGGCCTTCACGGCCTGGACATGAAGTGTCACGGCCGTGACACTGTCGGGCAGCATGTGGCTCGCACACTGCCGGTCGTTACGGCCACGTGCAATGCGGTCACGGCCGTGACGGTTTTGACAGCATTGCGACAAGTATTTCTCTCAGATCGAGGGGTTAACGATGTTCGATTGCCTTGAAAGTTTAACCATAGATAAACGACTCACCAGTCTTGATTCTGACCAAAGGGATTCTCAACCCGAGGTCTGGATTGTGAGATATGAATTTTTGAAGCTACTGCTACTTTGCAGACAGGCTTCACGACCGTGACGATCCTTGCTCGTGGTTGTGAACCCTATTTACGCCTCATTCTTCATCACTTCATTCCGTGAATTTACGTCAATATAAATACAGTTTCTAAAACTTGTATTCAACGTTTTATTAACGTCTCTAAGACCGTTAAATCAATTTACATCTCATATTAGTTAGGCACTATCACAGTGATCATTTTTAAGCCCGACTCTCTTGGTTCGTCTCAACCCGGCAAGGGAGGAATCCAGGAATTCGGTAAACGCCTAGCAAATCCCGCGGTACCGAATAGATCCCGTGTTGAGTATGATCTTCGATACGACTATAGATTATCGTCGTGTGTATAGACCCTTCACAAATGTCCCGGTCGAGTGAGAGTCATGGATACGTCAAACTCACTAAGACTCGACAGGAGGAGTACGCCATGCTAATGTGCCTTGGATGATCCACATCTCAGGGTCCGGCGCCGATGAGCACATTGAACTATCCATGTGGCACTAAGACTAATTCGTGATGGCGAAATTACTAAACTAATCTCCATGTCCCACGTGAGTCAGTTTATAGCTTCAGCCGAAGGCTTTGTAATTTCCCGTCGCTGAATATGCGTAGGACATATATCTCGGTTACTAACGAGACATTGAATCCCTCACGACTGTCTAAGCTCGGTAGCTACCCATCGTTATCAAGACCACATGTCGCCGCCGACCCATGTTCGTCCCCGAACAAGGTGAGCCTATTAAACTAGTGACAAGTCAAGACCCCGAAGTCAGCTCCGTCAAAGACCCTTCGGTCTAAGGTCCACGCACACTACTATAATCAATCGATCGATCATTGACGCTACCCAGAGTAACAATAAGGCCATGTGATCGTCGATTGCGAGTCGTGTCCAAGCACAAGTTAATCCCCTGATTCAACTTATACGAATGATACGACCTCGTGCTTCCCAAGCGAATAGTTGTCACAAATCATATTAGACTCGTTAACATATAAGTCATAATCGACACTCAGTCACCCTACTGAGGTCTAAGACTCATGGACTAATTTAATATCGGAGGATAATAGCTCACCGGTGCCCCTCTCTCATCCTATGAGAATCGGTGACTAAAGTCACGATATATGAGATTTATTTATTTACCGTCCCACAGGATGCCTAGTGAGATTAGATTGGTAAATAAATAATATGCCTCTTAAAGAACAAATAATAAAATATAAATTCTATTAATACCTATAAGAATTCATTATTCAAATACAAAAGCGAATAATACATCGATTATTAAATACATGCCCTATTCATTACATTCTCGAATGGCATTCCGAGGGCACATCCCCAACAATCTCCTACTTGCACTCAGTGCCATGTGCTATGATATTGTAACCCATTTTATGGAGGTGTTGATCAAGCACTGCCTGTGAAAGAGGCTTGGTGAACGGGTCCGCTACGTTATCCGCGGTGGCTATTTTCTGCACAACTATGTGGCCATTCTCAACGAACCCACGCAGCACGTGGTATTTTCTTTCTATATGTTTGGACTTTGAGTGAGATCTAGGTTCCTTAGCTTGTGCGATTGCCCCACTATTATCGCACCACAATGGCAGGGGCGATCCACAATGCCTGGAACAACTTGGAGTTCTTCTAAGAACTTCCTCATCCAAACACCTTCCTTTGCTGCCTCGGAGGCTGCAGTATACTCCGCCTCAGTAATGGAATCAGCAGTAGTGCTTTGCTTAGAAATTTTCCAAGACACTGCTCCACCATTGAGCGTATAGACGAAATCGGAAGTAGATTTTAGATCATCCACGTCCGACTGGAAATCCAAATCGGTATAACCACCCACTCTAATTATCCGTTTCCCTAAATCAGTACCATATCCTTGGTCCGTCTAAGGTACTTGAAGATATTCTTTACTGCATTCCGATGTTCTTTACCAGGATTAGACTGGTACCGACTTACTATGCTCAAAGCGCAATGTCCACGCCGTATACATAACATCGCATACATTAGGCTACTACTGCTGATGCATAAGGAATTTCACTCATTTCCTTCCTTGCTTTCTCACTTCGAGGACACATGGATTTTGAGAGATGAATCCCATGTCGCATTGGCAAGAACCCTTTCTTAGATTCATTCATTCGAAACCGTTTCAGGATCTTTTCTAAGTAAAGGGCCTGAGATAGACCTATCATTCGATCCAATCGATCTCTAAAAAGGAGAATTTCAAGAATATAGGTTGCTTCTCCCGATTCTTTGATGGTGAATTCGGTCGAAAGCCAAGCTTTCACCTCCGAGAGCATTCCGATATCGTTTCCCATCAAAAGAATGTCATCCACGTACAATACGAGGAACGATATCTTACTCCCACTGACCTTCTTGTAAACGCAAGGCTCATCTTCATTCATTAAGAATCCGTAGTTCCTAACTACTTCATCAAATCGAAGATTCCATCTTCTAGACGCTTGATTAAGTCCATAAATGGACCTATTGAGCGTACACACTTTGTGAGCATCTGATTGCGATGTAAAACCTTTAGGCTGCTCCATGTAGATTTCCTCATGGAGGAATCCATTTTAAGAAAGCCGTTTTCACATCCATTTGCCAAATCTCGTAATCATAGTATGTTGCTATAGCAAGCAGAATACGGATAAATTTAATCATTGCAACAGGTGAAAAGGTTTCCTCATAATCGATGCCCTCGTTTTGATTATACCCTTTCGCCACTAGCCTAGCTTTGTAGGTTTCAACCTGCCCATCATATCCAATCTCTCTCTTGTAGATCCATTTACACCCTATAGGTATAAAAGATTCGGGCAGGTCTACTAGAGTCCAGACTTGGTTGGTGTGCATCGAGTCCGTCTCTGCTTTCATAGATTCGACCCATTTCTTAGAGTCGACATCCATCATTTCCTGGTCAAAGGTAGTGGGTTCGTCACCAACGATCCCCTCAGTCGCAACACCCCCGTGCTCGACGTGTACCATACCATATCTCTCAGGTATGCGAGGTACTCTACCCGACCTGCGCAATTCTGGATGCGTCTCGGACTGCTCATCTGTGCCCTCAGGCACTGATGTCTCTATAGTTGTTTCATCTAACTCTCCAAGAGGCACTTCTGTGCCAGCTCCACCTTCTCGAATGAACTGTTCCTCAAGAAAGTGAGCATAAATAGCTACGACGATCCTCTGATCATCATGGAAGTATAAATAATATCCCATGCTATCATCGGGATATCCGACGAATCGTCCTTTCATGGACCTAGATTCGCGTTTGTCTGCAATTGGCTATTTCACATAGGCAGGGCACCCCCAAACCTTTAAGTGATTCAAGCTTGGCTTCTCACCATTCCAAATTTCGTAAGGTACCCTATCAACAGACTTTCGAAGGAGTTCTGTTCAAAACATAAACCGCAGTTTGCAAAGCTTATCCCCATAGCGATACGGGAAGATCTGTATAGCTTAGCATAGATCGAACTTTATCTAATAATGTTCGATTTCTGCGTTCGGCAACACCATTTAACTATGGTGTCGCGGGCGGTGTAAACTGCGAAATGATTCTATTTTCTTTCAAGAAATCGTTGAACTCGAGACTCATATACTCGCCGCCTCGATCTGATCGTACGACTTTAATTTGTCTCCCAGTTTGATTTTCCACTAAAGTCTTGAATTCTTTGAACTTCTCAAGCGTTTCAGACTTGTGCTTCAACAGATACACCAAGCCGTAGCGAGAGTGATCATCTGCGAAAGTCACAAAATAGTAGAAATTACCCCGGGATGCTACACTAAACGGTCCGCAAACGTCTGTATAGATCAAATTCAAAAGATTAGTGGCCCTTTGAAAAGTCCCTGTGAAGGGAGACTTAGTCATTTGGCTGAGGATAGAAGATTCGCACGTTGGATAGGAATCTGATTCCGTCGACTTAATAATTCCGTGTTTCTCCAACTCTTGAATATTTCGAACTCCGGCATGACCGAGTCTAAGATGCCACAAATACTTTTTGTTTAACTCTAAGTTACGTTTGTCGGTAACTACATTCGCATGTTCCGGACGTTAACGTAATATAAACCATTTACTAACGTTGCATTTCCGACGCACTTATTTCCAAATAAATCTCACAAATATTATTATTGAACCGAAATTCATAACTATTCTTACTCAAAGCAGGAATAGAAATAATATTTTTCAGCCCATTGGCCAATACATCGGATAAATATAATACATGTCCAGAACTTAATACAAGAGTCTCCGATCCAACATGACTAGCTGGTACACTATGTCCGCTACCAACGTTGATCAAGACTTTTCGTTCCGCCAGCTTCCTACTTCGTTCCAGACCCTGGTTCAAAACACAAATGTGAGCACTAGCTCCCGAGTCAAGAATCCATGAATTAGAAAATACAGTAAATGAACAATAAGTTTCCAAAACTTTACCCGATGCCCCAGAAGCTCGAAGCTTGAGGCAGTCCTTCTCCAATGCCCAGCTCTTGGTAGTGAAGGCACCTAAAGTCGCCTTCGGAACTTTAGGCACGTTCACTTTGGCCTTGCCGTTTTTCTTAATCCTTCCTTTTGGCTTATTAGGCTTGGGCTTGGGCTTGGGCTTATTCGACTTAGATCTCTTAGACCTTGTAGTAGCAACAAGTGCAACCTCTTTTCCCTTTCCATTCTTTAGCTCATGCTGAGTCTGACCAACGTGTTCATGAGTTCAGGAAGCGAAAATCGCCTATCGCTTAGATTATAGTTTAAAATAAACTGAGGAAATGAAGCTGGGAGTGACTGATGGATCAGGTCAATCTGAAGCTTGTTGTATGGGACAACCGAGAGAACCCAGTTCCTCGATGTACCCAATGAGCATACGCACATGTGCGCCGCGACATCTGCGCCCTCAGGCATCTTTGTATGGAAGAGGTTGTCAGCAGCACGGTATCGAGACGATCTCGACTACTCGCCGTACAACCCCTTCAGATGAATCAATATCTCGCGCATTTGCATATTCTCATGCTGACGCTGCAGATCACTATTCATCCCAGCTAACATATAAGCCTTGACACGGGCACTATCAGCCATCCATTTGGCATAATATTCCCTGTCAGCATCACTCGCATCCTCTTGGGGTTCGAGTGGTATGGGTCCCTCAAGGACATACTCTAGGCGTTTCAGAGTGAGGACTATCCTCAAGTTACGAAGCTAGTCCGCAAGGTTTGGACCCTCCAAACGATTTTGCGTGATAAGTAAATTGAATAGTGACGTCATTTTGTATACAAACAAGAAAGAAACAATATGTGGAAAATAAAGCATTGAAGGAGTCAACGTATTATTCTACAAGCACAAATAAGGACTTCTACAATTTGGCTTGACTCCCACTATTTTTCTCAAAATCTCATTCTCCCGATAGAGATTTTAGAAACTTCGTTGATGGTTCATAGTGGAGTTAATTTCCCCGCTCCGCAGAAATGAGCCTCAACCTAACAGTTTGTCGGTCCATTACTCGGACGACGCCGTGTCCCACACGAACCCATAGATGACCCTGTGTCCCACACGAGTTCATCTCATGAGTGTTTCAACAACTTTGTCTCCGGTCAGGACCCTCACCCTAACAGGAATAATTGGGAAGTAACCATCTAAGTGTGACATATCAACGTCTGGCTCAATCCTAACATTTAGAAATTCACGCCCGTAGGATATCTCTTTATAAGGCGTGAATATGTTTTGGAGACCGGCGTTTAGACTGTCACCCGAACTATCCACGTCGAGAGTGAAATGTCTGATGCCGATAACTCGAAACAAACCACACATACACTCAAGTCGTTTCAATAATGAGATTGACTTCATTGTCTTAATGCACCCGAACCAACTACGACAAGAGCGAGATGATTGGCGCCGATAACTCGGAACAAACCACACACGACACTCAAGCCGCAATGATTTCGAGCTTGATAGAAGACAGGAACCCCGTCCCTTTACCCACTTAGTATTTAGTCCAACTGGGAGAATACGTCTCACACACATAAGCACTTAAACACGCAAGTAACGTCAAACAAACATGCAAGTGTTCGCGGTAAACCTAGTTTGCCTATAAGACTGTCTGCGTAGACTATTTCTACTCAACTACATTTGTTTTTATAAAATTACATTTCTTCTCTTCGTCTTGACACTATGTTCTCGAACGACCCCAAGTCTTAGAACGGCCTTCTCGTTGTCCAGTGTCGTACTCGTACGACCATCGTACTTAAAATTAATTTTTCCAAAACTTAATTAAAGTACAAAACGGGGGGATCAACTGTCACAGACAACCCGTACAATATCAAATAAAATACAAACCAGGGGACCTTGTCACCCTTAACATATCACTCGGAAGTAGAGCCTAAGTCCACACCGACGTCTTAATACGTGTCAAACAAACATGCATACAATATAAACACGTTCACGACAACAAAACACTCAAAGAAACCAAAACGAAATTTGGGCTACTCCTAGACTTATGGGCCCAGTGTCAAGTTACGAACCGTGGTGAGACTCCCACTAGGGTTTTCTCTCCACATCGCTACGCTACGTCGGAGCGATCGCAACTAGGCGACCTCCGACCAAGCGAGCACACGGTTTGCAAACTCGAACTAAGTACAACTCATGCTATGACGCTTGAGCAACTTAGTGACTTGCACAATCGAGTTCGTTTCGGACTCGTTTATGTCGTTTCTTAGAACCGAGCCTATGGCTCTGATACCACCATTGGGAAACCCCGGGTGACCCGAGGCCTTGCCCCGGACGCAGCGGAATTTAAAAATTTTCCCAGGTTCCCCATATGGATTCCCCAGGATACTCGGTTAAATAAAGAAAAACGCATGTAGACACGTATAAGTTATAAGGATCTTACCCTTGTCGCGAAGATCCTTAGCTCCCGTAGTTCACGAACTGTGCCTAAGAGAGTCACGACGACCACGTGACGTGCCGCAGACCAATACCTCCCCAAGGATAGCTAGAGGAAGTGTGGAATGTTTAAGAGATGTGTGTGTGTGTGTGTACGTGATTTACTACAAACTCACTTACACTTGGGTTTTTCTCAAAGATCAAACCCAAATGCTCTCACCACTCTCTAAAACTAAATGTTGAGTGTGAGAAAACTTAGGAACTTGTTATGGACGAAAATCATAAGTCTCATTAATATAAAACCAAGTTTTAAATCATGAAATAGACTTTAGATTTGTTGAAATGAGATCATGTCCTACATGACTCATTTTTGTTTGATTCTTTTGTTATTTTATCATCTAATGACTAGATATTGTCCCGCAAATCATAACAAAAGAACAAGAAACGAAATTGGGTTAGGTTTGGCCAAGAAAATGACATTTTGATGAGCATTCACGGCCTCGGCCCGGCCTGTCACGGCCGTGAATCATCATTGGCCAACTTCTGCCGCTTGTCACGGCCTGAATCATGGCCGTGACCATCTTCTGTAGGCCTTCACGGCCTGGGCATGAAGTGTCACGGCCGTGACACTGTTGGGCAACATGTGGCTCGCCCACTACCGGTCCTCACGGCCACGTGCAATGCGGTCACGGCCGTGACGGTTTTGACAGCATTGACACGTATTTCTCTCAGATCGGGGGTAAATGATGTCCGATTGCCCAGAAATTTTAATCATAGATAAAAGACTTACCAATCTTGATTCTGAACAGAGGGATTTTCAATCCAAGGTCTGGATTGTGAGATATGAATTTGTAAAACTACTGCCAGGCTTCACGACCGTGACGATCCTTGCTCGTGGTTGTGAACCCTATTTACGCCTCATTTTTCATCACTTCGTTCCGTGAATTTACGTCCATATAAATACAGTTTCTAAAACTTGTATTCAATGTTTTTATTAACGTCTCTAAGTCCGTTAAATCAATTTACATCTCATATTAGTTAGGCACTATCACAATGATCATTTTTAATCCCGACTCTCTTGGTTCGTCTCAACCCGGCAAGGGAGGAATCCAGGAATTCGGTAAACGCCTAGCCAATCCCGATGTCCCGAATAGATCCCGTGTTGAGTACGATATTCAATCGAACCGACTATAGATTATCGTCGTGCATACAGACCCTTCACAAGTGTCCCGGTCGAGTGAGAGTCATGGATAATTACTAATCTACTCTCCATGTCCCACGTGAGTCAGTTTATAGCTTCAGCCGAAGGCTTTGTAATTTCCCGTCCCCGAATATGCATAGGACATATATCTTGGTTACTAACGAGACAGTGAATCCCTCACGACTGTCTAAGCTCGACAGCTACCCATCATTATCAAGACCACATGTCCGCCGACCCATGTTCGTCCCCGAACAAGGTGAGCCTAGTAAACTAGTGACAAGTCTAGACCCCGAAGTCAGCTCCGTCAAAGACCCTTCGGTCTAAGGTCCACGCACACTACTATAGCCAATCGATCGATCATTGACGCTACCCAGAGTAACAATAAGGCCATGTGATCGTCAATTGCGAGTCGTGTCCAAGCATAAGTTAATCCCCTGATTCAACTTATACCAATGACCTCCTGCTTCCCAAGCGAATGGTTAGCACAACCATATTAAACTCGTCAACAAATAAGTCATGATCGACACTCAGTCACCCTACTGAGGTCCAAGACTCATGGACTCATTTAATATCGGAGGATAATAGCTCACCGGTGCCCCTCTCTCATCCCATGAGAATCGGTGACTAAAGTCACGATATATGGGATTCATTAATTTACCGTCCCACCGGATGCCTAGTGAGACTAGAATGGTAATAAATAATATGCCTCATAAAGAATAAATAATAAAATATAAATTCTATTTATACATATAAGACTTCATTATTCAAATACAAAGCGAATAATACATCGATTATTAAATACATGCCCTATTCATTACATCCTCGAATGGCATTCCGAGGGCACATCCCCAACAAAACTTGTCCAGGTATGACTTGAATACGCGATTATCAGATCCCTGAATGTTGCCGGTGCGTTAGTCAGCCCGAAAGGCATGACTAAAAATGCATAGTGGGCGTAAAGGGTGCTGAATGCTGTCTTTGGGATATCCTCTTCACGAATCTTCAGCTGATGATATCCCGATCGTAGATATATTTTTTGAGAATACCGTTGCGCCTTGTAATTGGTCAAATAAGTCATCGATCCTTGGCAAATGATACTTGTTCTTGATTGTGATCTTGTTCAATTCTCTATAGTCGATACATAAACGCATCGACCCATCTTTCTTCTTCACAAACAAAACTGGCACTCCCCAGGGAGAAAAGCTTGGTTGGAATCCTTTTTGAAGTAACTCATCTAGTTGTTTTTTCAATTCTTTTAATTCAGTGGGAGCTAATCGATAAGGAGCCTTGGGATCGGCGCAACTCCTGGTATTAGGTCAACAGTGAATTGGATCTTCCGATCAGGAGGGAGTCCAAGTAAGTCTTCAGGAAGTACATCAGGGAATTCTTGTACTGCAGGTACTTCTTCTAGTTTCGGGAGTGAATGTTCCTCCGTTGTTATTATGAACACAAGGTAGGCTTCACATCCTGCCTTGATCAGTCGTTGTGCCTTCATTGCCGAAATTTTAGAAATATTTCTGCCCTTGCTGGTTCCCATGAAAGTAAAGGGCTTAGTTTCTTTCAAATTGAATGTGACTTTCTTCTGGTTGCAGTCGATAACTGCCTCATACTTCGACAATCTGTCCACTCCAAGAATTGCTTTGTAATCATTCATTGGAAGAACTATAAAACCAACCAGCAATTCTTGTTCATTAACTAACACTGGGCAGTCTCGCAAAATCTGGTATGTTCGGGTTGAAGCTCTGTGCGGGATTGTTACGTTATACTGCAAGTTAACTTGGTGAGGTGTAACCCCGAGTATCGCCACGTAGTTATAGATGCAAATGAATGCGTGGCTCCTGAATCTACTAAAATGCATGTTGGGGTTTGATGGATAAGGAGGGTACCTGCCACTACTGACGGGTTTCTTCTGCCTCTTCCGACGTAAGCCTGTACGCTCGTGCGGGTACCGTGTGTGGTCTAGCCTGAACCGTTGTTTGACTTCCAGAAGGATTTCTGGGCACACTCTTGAAAAATGGCCCGTTTTCCCACACTTAAAGCAATTAGCATTTTGGGAAAAACAAACGCCCACATGTCGTCGTGCACATCTTGATCATACTTGTACTGTGGCTAGGGTCTCCCCTTATTTGGATTAGGTTGTTGAGGTGGTCTCGGTTTGTTCTGAAAATTAGGTTTCGAGCCTTGTGCGAAAAATTATTTCTTCCGTGCTCCTCCACTCCACTGTTGTCCCTTGCATGAACTTTCTCTTCATCTCTTGAGCTCGGATGATCCTAGTCTCAGCCTGCTCGACAACTAGCGCCGGATCGGCAACTTGAGCATAAGTTGCTCCCTGAAGTCCAGCCATTTTCACGTCTCGATATACTCCGGCTCATTCACCCCTCCACTGTCCTGATTAAGACCAGCCTGTCCACTATTTTTATCTAGAGAAAAAAAAATGTAAATCCATTTAAAAAAAAACCTGACCATGTTAAAACCTCTGGGAGAACGGAAAGTCGCAAGCCAAGTCATAATACCGTCAATTTTTAATCTCACAAGAACCGCAGATTGATGGAATAAAAAATATATCCTCTATATCGCTACAATCGATAAGTAATAACCATGAAGACAAGCATGTTTGTATACGCATCTAGGCTACAGGATTAGCAAATTGAGTTAATAGTACAAATCAAACAAATAGAAACTCACATGGAGCCGAAGCCGAGCAACCCATGGAGCACTAATATATGAAACGATCGCTGAATTTTACAAGTTGGGGCTTTGACTAGGAAAACTCCCGCAATTTTTTAACCAAATCAGAAGGGTGCTCCTCATGTGAGAGGATGAAGCTTCAGCAGGTGGACGGCTTTTTTTTCAAAAATAATGCATTTTTTAAAGTCGATATAGAAAATAATGCTTTTCCGTGTCTGATTTCAAAAATAGGTGAAAGCGCCACCTAGTATGGCGCGTTTAGAACGTGCCACTCCGTGTCGCGCGTTCAGAACGCGTCACTCCAAGTGGCGCTTTCAACTTAATTTTTTTTCTTTCTTAGCGTTTTTGTTTTGTTTTGTATTTAAATAAAACTTGTCTCGTAAATAAGATATGTAAAATTCGAAATTTTTTGAAATTTTTTTACTTTCTCGAAATTTTTTTCGTAAGTAGATTTTGTAAGTATTTGAATAAAATAGTTAACATAGTTAAACTATTTTTTTTTTCCAGACATGGTGTGTTGATAGAAATGGCTTGGGAGTTCCTCCACAAAATCATCATCACTGATACCGTATTTGACGAGAGAATGGCAAAAATAGTTATCTTTTCAAAATAAAAGTGCAAATCTAGTTAACTTTTTAACAAAGGTGCAAAACTAGACAACTTCTTCACTTTTAATTATTATCCTTTTTACTTTGACCACCAAACTATTTTAAATTACAATTTCTACTTTCTCTTACTACAAATAAGCAATGTTTTATTGATAATTATATATTTAACCCTAACTAAATTTAATTATTTTTAATTAAAACATTTTAATTAAAACCAAACTTTCCTAGGCTAGGTCTTTTGCGGACGTATCAAGCAGCTAACGTCTAGAATCTTTGCATTATATAGAATAATTTTTTTATTACATTATTTTATTATAACTAAAAAATATAAAGAAGGAAAGAAGAAGAAGAAAACCTATTCAAGCGTTCATTTGAATAGAAAGGCAGACAAAACAAAAACTTTTAGAAAACGACTGCGTAGTAGTAAAAAATATGGTCTTTCATGAGATATTCAAAAGTTTTATGAGTTAAATATATAATTAAAAAACTTTTAGAAAACGCCTAGCCTAGGAAAGTTGGTTTTAACTAAAATGTTTTAACTGAAAATAATTAAATTTAGTTAGGGTTAAATATATAATTATCAATAAAACATTGCTTATTTATAGTAATGAGAAAGTAGAAAATGTAATTTGAAATAGTTTCGTGGTCAAAGTAAAAAGGATTATAATTAAAAGTGAAGAAGTTGTCTAGTTTTGCACCTTTGTTAAAAAGTTAACTAGATTTGCACTTGTATTTTAAAAACATGACCATTTTTGCCATTCTCTCCGTATTTGACTCTTGAACTGGATACATTCGGGTTTTTACCATATTTTTTTCAGACATGATTTGTTGGGAAATATATTCGCAGTGTGTTTATTTAACGTGATGGACGTCCTAATTTATAGACATGACATGTTTAAGATTTTTTTTATAATACTTAATATAGTAATATTTACTACAATATTTTATTTGAAATAATTGGAAGATATTTTCGAAAATTATATATAAATTATTTTTATAATATTTTATTTTACTAATATGATATTTTAATAATATTTTATTTTAAATGATTGAAAGATTATTTCGAAATATACTAATATAATATATATAATGTTTTGGATGAATGATTAATTTTTTTTTTTTGAAATTTATTAATATAATATATTTATGTTATTTTATTTAACTTTTGAAAGATTTTTTCGAAAGTTTACGTTACTGGAGGATTTGTTTTAAGTTAAATTACTTCTGAATAAGTTCAACACACTACAACGTAAATAGCGTTAGAATAAGTTCAACAAACCACAACGATGATAAGTGCATATATAACTAGTGGCCTTGACATTGACCTGGTCGATATAAGCAAGTGCCAGTGTAACAACATGCGAGGCCTAGGAGCTCGCTGGGTACGACGTCGGCCCGCTTCAGGTGGTTCATCTACTACAGTAGACGTGGAGGGTCCGAAACTGAAGGGAACAGGAGAACGTGGAGGATGATGATCTATATTAGTGTGCCTCGACTGCATCGTACCAAACTGTGATAGGCTGCCCATAAACGATGAGTCGTATGTTGTTGCACCATCATGCTGAGCTGCAGGCGTCCTCCATATATTATCAGTATCCGTCCACTCAGAAAGGTAACCTTCAAATCCCTCGTTCTGTCTAGAACTACCAGCCTCATCGTGTCGAGGACAACGAGACCGACTCCTACGTGCTCTGCTCTGAAACGACCTCTGAGGACTGTTATTGCCATCACGCATTCCTCTAGGTCGATCTAATGCGATCAGTCGAATTCGCTCGGCGACATTCGCAACTCCCATGTCATCTGACATTGCCTGAACTTGAGCTAATATATCCTCTGCGGCGTCACCCTACATATAAAGAAATAACGTGAATCATAAATAAATTAAAATGTATACAATTAATTAAAATAACAATGTTATAATACCACGGCGCGTCATGCAACCCCTTTGATCGACACGTGGTGTGTGAATGGAAAGCGCGACAAGTGATAAATAAACGTATACTTAATTACTATCACCAACGTGCGATAGGCAGTGGACCTATCGTTTGCAGTGCAGTGAAGTGAGTAAACGAGTATCGAACACAAGGAATAAATCAAGTACTAGTAATGACCTATCGACTCGATATTTAGCCTAAATAAAGTACGCAAATTGTTTGACGACTTAACCTAACAGATCGCTCCTAAATCAACCAGAAATTCAAAGAACGTGACTAACTGATGTGAAAGTTTTCAGATGATAAAGACGTGCTTGGGATTCGAATCCCGCTAGGTATTATCGGCTAAGAAAGTAAAATTGCTCCTAAGTGCTTAAGACTAAATCGCAGTAATTTCCTACCCGCTCGCGAATTTGCTGTCGCCCTAAACGCTCACGGGGATCTAAAATTGAATAATTACTAACGGCGAGGATCGAGTATTTGCTTTCGCCCTATACTCGAATCCTATCTTCTATGAACGGCCTAAACGTTGTTTAGCTGTCGCCCTAAACGTTTTTCCACACAATCACTTTAACACATAGACATATTAAAGCAACGAAACATATTCATAGAACGATAAATAGTCAAAAACACAAAGTCACGATAATATATGTCTTAACTACGAAATATCCTAGCGTTCATCTAATCCCAAACACAACGGGGATTTAGCTACTCATAATTGAAGGAAAAACAACTAAAGAATTAAAAGATAAAGATGAAGAACTCATTATCTTTCCTACTGATGAATCTGAGGTGATCTCGTGGAAAGATCTTCGTTCTTCGTTAATTCGGCGTGAATTCTTCGTTGATCCGTCTCTTGCGCTCCGGGACAGGATTTTCTGTTCTTTTCGCCCTAATTTCGTCTCTAGATGGTTGGGAATTAATCTCTGGTGAGTTGTGCCCTTTCTGGGTCGAATTTGGGCTTTTTATAGCGATTCTCGTGACAGTCACGGCCTGGGACATGGGCCGTCACGGCCGTGACCGTGGCCGACTTAACTTGATATGCTCACTGCCCAGTTTCACGGCCACATGCAAGATCCGTCACGGCCGTGACCATCTTAAGTCGACCTCTCTGCCGTGTGTCACGGTCTGGTGCAAGGGCTGTCACGGCCGTGACCTGGGGCAGTGTCGCACATTACGCCTCTGGGTGGTGTCACGGCCAAGTGCATAAAGTGTCACGGCCGTGACACTTGGCAGTGTTCTTCATTTTTGCACCGTTTTGCCTCGTTTTTGCTCCGTTTCGCCCGAAACTCGTCCTAGGCTCCTTTTACATAAGCATAAGTGTAAATATGGCGAATAAATGCATAAATTCATTGCTAAAGTTCTATTACACCCCAAATAAATACTATGATAAACGCATTGAAATACGTTTATCAAACCTCCCCACACTTAAGCATTTGCTTGTCCTCAAGTAAATTAGAGTTCAGAAGAGGCATCTAATCAGGATAACGGCATGATTGTCCGCAATTTATCATCAAAGCATAGAAAGCACGATACGAAATCAAGTAAACAATCACGGACATTACACTAATGACCTGCACTTATCAATCATGAGCTTCCCTAGCGCTGCAAATCGAGACCTATACCTCACAAGGATTCACTCAATTCACTCAAGTGTATAGGCTAGCATATGATGAGTCGCTCAATTCGTGCACTAGTCCAACCCCTACCATAAGCTCGCAAGCTAATCGCATTTCTACTATCTAAAGTGGCAAGCATAAATTTGAGGGTCTTTTCGGGTGGACACGGGTCACATAGTTATAAAACAATAAGCATGTAATGGTCACGTAATCTTAGAGCTAGGGCATGTAAGCGAATAGTATCAAAGAACATAGCATAATCAAAATGATAATCACATGCCCGAATATAAGACTCGATATTCTCGCTCTGAAATTCTAGACTTTTCTTCCCGACCCCCTCGACTCAGTTCCCTTTCATTTTCTGCCCTTTCACCTTAGTTACTCTCTACTTTTATGCACTGCCCTTATTCCCTAAAAACATCAAAGTTCGGCTTTTGTCGCATAGAATACATCGTCACAGCGAATGCCGTGTACCTAAAGATACTTATTACCGAAACCTATATCTTGCCAAAGGGTTATGAGCATGCTTATGAAAGGGATCGGGTCATTTCAGAAAACGGTCAAGTCAGGGACGAGTCATTTCTCGAATAGCAGAGAAGAACATCAAATCATACACTGAAACAGTAACTCTCAAGTTCGACTTCTGCTCTATTCTAATTAATTGGGGTTCATATAATCTCTGGAGGCTTATTCGGGTCAGGGGCATTTTATAACACACGGGGTAAGCAACGAATAGGCTCAGGCTCAAAATCTCACAATGACACAATGTTATGTGTACGATCTTTCAAAGCAGTGCTATATCTATTCACGCAGATAAGATTCAATCAGTCATGCATATCCTAATTGCTCACAGAATTTCATAGAATGCAGACCAACTCGAGATAGGCGCAAATAATCATGCCTGATTCAGTAAGTCATGCCTTTCCAATGAACTCAACGACTCACGGACACGTCATAAAAATTTTAAAAAATTCCACGTAATTTCTCAAACTAAATTCCCCTCCCCACACTTAAGTCAGACGTTGTCCCCAACGTAAAAAGGATAAAAGGGAAGTAAAAAGAGTTTAAAAAGAACGGGACTCCCCTGCCGTGGTCGTGACGTAGTCGTTTATTTCGCGCGCGAGGGTCGTGTTGTAAGCCGTTATACGTTGTGATCCGTTAGGCGTATCCTGGTGCTAGCTAAAGAGATAAGTAGACATAAATAGAGAGTAGTCATAGATTAACTATAAACATAGTTATAAGCGGTAAAGGTGGAAATAAATTGAAAACACACGCGACCACTCAAACACGAAATGTCAATAAAAAGTAAAAGGAGAAACAAATCCCTAAGGTGGTGGCTGCGGTGGCTGCGGCGATGGTGGCCTCGGGCGAAGGAAGGCCATCGACTGCTGTGAATACCTGAGTGCTGTGTCCATGGCTTGAAGGGCCTGGTTATAGCGCTCAAGTTCTGCTCGTACCTGCGGTGGGCTTCTTCGTTCTGGCGCTCGTACTCTTCCTGTCGGCGCCGAGTCTCTTCGCTGTATCGCCGGGCATCTTCGTCCCGCTGCAGCGCGTCGGCGTTCATTCGCATCATATCCTGGCGCAGCGCTTCTAGGTCCGCTGTAGACGCGAAGCGGGCGACGCCGGATGACTCGCCGTGGTGGTAGCCGGATGAGTAGGAGGGCCCTGTAGTCGTCGTGTCTGTCTCCACTGGGTGGGGACCCTCGAGGTAAAGCTGGTCGTCAGGGACGGCTCCGTGGTCGGTCTGGCCGCGATACATCTCGTGCCAGATGTACACCTTGTTGGCGCGAGTCCAGGTGGGCGCCTTCACGAGCATCTTCATCTTCACTAATACCTCCTCGTTCACGGGGTGGCGCCCGCCTATGATCTCCATCTCGGGCGCATTCTCTGGCCAGTAGCCTAATCCCTTGATCACCTTGGTGATGAGTGGTCCTACAGCGATCTTCCCATTGCGTCTTGCTTCCGTCTGAGCGCTGAAGGCGTGGGCCACCGCCATCCCCAAATGGACTCGTTCGCCTCGCTGTAGCTTGGCCAGGTAAAATAAATCGCGAAGGGTGACTGCTCCGTGCGAGTCGCCCCTCGGTGTCAGCGAGGTCGTCAGGAGGCGGTGAATATAGCGCAGCCCTGGGCTTCTCAGTGCAGACGCCTTCGACGTCTTCGCGCTGTACGCCGGCTCGCCGGGTCGCGCGATGTCAGCCCAGCAACCCTGTCGTCCGCCCGGTTGATCAAAATACGTCGCGTAGGGCTGGTGTGGGTGTGGGCATGGTACGCCAAGTGCATGGCACAGGTTGTCGTCCATCACTATCTGCTCTTCATTGAACGCCCGGAATCTGAGCTTGCTGTCGCCGTATTCGTCGTAGGAGAACGTGGCAAGGAACTCCAGGGTGAGTTCCTTGTACGCCGGTTCGTCGATGCCTAGGAATGTGTTCCACCCACTGAGTGATAAGTACTGGGCGACTTGCTGGTCGATGTGGTGCTTCGCCAGCGTCTCATGGTCGATTTGGTCCATGGCTATGAACTCCATTCCCTTCAGCCTGGTGTATCGTGCCGTCTGGGCCTCGTCAGTGAACTGACCCATGGCTTCTAGCGTTGTCGGTGGGGGCCCGCGTCGCCTTTGATGAACCGGCGAACGCGAGGCGGGGTCACGTGAGGCCGAGGATCGACTTCTACCCATAGTACCTGAAAGAAAAGTGTGAGCGCAACGAGAATGTAGCAATTTAATTCAAAGCAGCTCGACTCGACCAAAATAGCGACAAAGTAGCAACTTGTATATGCAATACACATGAAAGGCACAAAGTGGCATTTTGTCGAACATGTGGCGTGCAACCAAAATCACTCCATCCAAGTCCAAAATTGAACAAGCTAATGTACCCAAATATATAATATTATGAATCGAGGCTAATTAACATCATCACACAACGGAATTCACCAAATAATTCCAGAAATCGCCAATTTTTGAAATTAGGGTTCATCGTAGAATCCCCCCAATTGAACCACGAATTCATGTAATTAAGCACACCCAAAGCGTTCATAGCATGTATCTATCAATAAAAGAGCAAGAGACACAACCAATTAAACCCAAAATCGAAAATCCCAAATTTTGAAAATTAGGGTTCTTCGTCATAGAATTCGAAAATTTGTAGTTCAAAGCAACGAATTAAGCATGCCCATAATAATTATATCATGTAATAAACAAATTAAAGCATGTTCATATCCAGAATCCACAAGTTTGATGAGTTCCCAAAAAATCTAAATTAACTCGGGTAAGAATGTATTCATACCTTGGAAGCTTACTTGCGTTAGGAATGAGGGTAATCGGATTTGGGGGTGGCGCACGACGGAGCTAGGTGGTGGAGGGTGGTGTTTTTAGGTGGTGGTGGTGGTTTTGAAAGAGGAAATCGCGAGAGAGAGAGAGAGAGGGAAGGAAAGGGGGAATAAGAGGGGAAGAAAGGCAATTTTGCCTTTAAATTCGCACACGTCACGGCCGTGACTCATGGGTCACATGGCCGTGATGCGAGGCAGTGTTTGCCGTCACGGCCGTGACGTCCGCGTCATAGGCCGTGACCGAGTCGAGATATTATATTATTTTTTTTTCCAAAGAGTCACGGCCGTGACTGCTTAAGCCGTCGGCCGTGACATGAGGCAGAGGGGGTCACTGGAGGGGGTCACGGCCGTGACTGCTGAAGCAGTTGGCCGTGACAAGTGGCAGAGAGCTCGAAGTGAGGTCCCTCTAGGTCACGGCCGTGATGTCTTAGTGACCGTGACGTGGGGCAGTAGAGGCCTCTGGAGGCAGTCACGGCCGTGACAGGTTAAGCAGTTGGCCGTGATCATCTTTTTTTTTTTTCGTAGTGCCTAAGACATAAATGAAAATACCTGGGTTGCCTCCCAAGAAGCGCTTACTTTACCGTCGTTAGCCGGACGTCTTTCTGTTCGCTCACGTCTGGAAGTCCAGGTACAGCACTTCCTTCTCGGTCACGTCTTCCTCGCCTGCGTGATAATTCTTCAACCTATGGTCGTTCACCTTAAAAGTCCCCTGCTCCATACCTGAAATCTCAACAGTACCGTAAGGGAAAACACGGGTGACAGTGAACGGTCCTGACCAGCGTGATCTAAGCTTGCCAGGAAAAAGCCTAAGTCGAGAGTTAAAAAGAAGGACTTGGTCCCCCTCCTGAAACTCTCGTCTTTGCCTAATCTTTTTATCGTGATAGGCTTTGGAGCGTTCCTTATACATGCGAGCATTATCGTAAGCCGATAAACGTCACTCGTCTAACTCGTTGATTTGGAGTTGCCCTTTCCGCCGGCGTTCCCCAAATCAAGATCCAAGGACTTGATGGCCCAATATGCCTTATGCTCTATTTCTACGGGAAGATGGCATGCTTTTCCATAGACTAATCTATATGGTGTAGTCCCTATGGGAGTCTTATATGCAGTTCTATATGCCCAAAGTGCATCATTCAACTTATTTGCCCACTCCCTACGGTTTCCTTCTATGGTCTTTTCTAGGATTCGTTTCAACTCACAGTTCACTACTTCGACTTGGCCACTAGCTTGGGGGTGGTACGGGGTGGATAGGCTGTGTCTAACACCGTAACGTTCTAGTGCGCGTGCAAACTGGGTGTTACAAAAGTGAGTGCCTCTATCACTAATAATGCATCTAGGTGCCCCGAAACGTGAAAACAATGCTCGCAAAAATCTAACGACTACCCTAGCATCATTCGTGGGTAAGGCTTGCGCCTCGGCCCACTTCGAAACATAATCGACAGCGACTAGGATTGACTTATTGTTGTACGAGCTAGGAAATGGACCCATAAAATCTATACCCCATACATCGAAAATTTCACAAACTAAGATGAAGTTCTGGGGCATTTCGTCGCGATTCGAGAGATTACCTGCGCGCTGACACTGATCACAAGTGTCAACGTACCTTTGGGCGTCCTTGAAGATCGTGGGCCAGTAGAATCCGCTCTCCAACACCTTCTGAGCGGTACGATTTGCTGCATAGTGCCCTCCGGTCGGTCCGTTGTGGCAATGTCTAAGGATCTGCGTCGATTCTGGGGCCGCCACGCATCGCCGTATCACCTGGTCTGCACATCGCCTGAAAAGATACGGGTCTTCCCAAAAGTAGTATCTCAAATCAGAAAAGAATTTCTTCTTTTGCTGACTCATGTACTCCTTTGGTAGGACCTTCGCAACAAGATAGTTAGCGTAATCTGCAAACCAGGGAGTGTCGTCACTTACCACATGTATCGAGTAAAGGTGCTCGTCTGGGAACCAATCGTGTATCGCCTTTCGTCCTTATGGTATATCTCGGACTCCTCTAGTCGAGAGAGATGATCAGCCGCCAGGTTCTCCGCACCCTTCTTGTCGCGGATCTCTATGTCGAACTCTTGCAGTAGCAGGATCCACCTAATTAGCCGTGGCTTGGCATCGGGTTTTGCTAACAAGTACTTAGAGCAGAGTGGTCAGTAAAAAACAATAACTTTAGATAGGATCAGATATGACCTGAACTTGTCGAAAGCAAAGACGACGGCCAACAGCTCCTTTTCGGTGGTCGTGTAATTGGCCTGGGCTGCGTCTAGTGTCTTACTCGCGTAGTATATCGGCCTGAAGTGGTTGTCCTTACGCTGCCCTAGCACGGCCCCAACTGCATAGTCACTAGCATCGCACATTAGTTCAAAGGGCAGCCCCCAATCAGGGGCTACCATAATAGGTGTTGCGACTAAACGCTCCTTAAGCAAATTAAAAGCATGCAGACACTCGTTATTAAATTCAAACGGGGCATCTTTTTCTAGCAACCTAGACATGGGTCTTGCGATCTTAGAACAATCTTTAATAAACCTACGATAAAAACCCCGCATGTCCTAGAAAACTTCTAATCGACTTCACGTTCGAGGGGACAGGCAATTTTTCAATAGTTTCTAACTTAGCCCGGTCCACTTCGATTCCTTTAGAGGAGATCTTGTGACCGAGAACTATACCCTCTCGAACCATGAAGTGGCACTTTTCCCAATTAAGTGCCAAGTTCGTCTCCTCGCATCGTGCGAGTACGAGCTTCAAATTCGATAAGCATGCATCAAACAACGACCCGAAAACCCGAAAAATCGTCCATAAATACCTCCATTACCTCACCTGCCAATTCGTCTAATATGGTCATCATGCATCGCTGGAAGGTGGCTGGGGCATTTAAGCCGAACGGCATCATTCGGTATGCAAACGTTCCGAACGGGCACGTAAAAGTGGTCTTCTCCTGGTCCTCAGGTGCTATGGGAATCTGTAGATAACATGACAAACCATCAAGGAAATAATAAAATGAGTGACCGGCTAACTTTTCTAACATCTGATCAATAAATGGTAAAGGAAAGTGATCCTTTCTCGTCGCATCATTCAACTTCCTGTAGTCAATGCAGACGCGCCATCCGGTCACAGTCCTCGTCGGGATCAGTTCGTTCTTGTCGTTGGTGACGACCGTCATGCCTCCTTTCTTTGGGACCACTTGGACCGGGCTGACCCATGCGCTGTCTGAAATGGGGTAGATCATTCCCGCGTCTAGCAACTTGACCACCTCCTTCTTGACAACGTCCTTCATGTTGGGATTGAGGCGCCTTTGACGTTGAGCGACCGGCTTGAAGTTGTCCTCCATGAGGATCTTGTACGTGCAGTAGCTCGGATTGATACCCCTTATGTCGGATATCTTCCACGCCAAAGCCTTCTTGTGCGCCTTCAACACGTCTAAGAGCTGGCTTTTCTGTTCGTCGTCGAGGCTCGACGAGATGATGACCGGCAGCCCTCCATTGCTGCTAAGGAACGCGTACTTGAGATGTTCGGGCAGCGGCTTCAGTTCCAGGACCGGTGGCTCCTCGACGAGCTCTTTTTCTTGTCCTCTTTGCTGCTCTTGTCGATGGCTATTACTGGTTCGTCGACTTCCTCCCCACACTCATCGATCGCCATAAGTGTGTGCATGTCGTGATCATCGACCTGTGACAGACCTTGCACGGAAAGGAGATAGTCGCGGTCAAATACGTATAAAAACTAGCTTTTATCATCTTGCTCGCTACTCTTTTTCATCGAGTCGGCCATATTAAAAGTAACTTTCTCGCCGTCTACTGTCAAGGTCAATGTCCCATTCCTAACGTCTATCATGGTCTCCCCCATCGCTAAGAACGGTCTACCTAAGATCAAGGGAACATTTTCGTCTTCCTCCATATCTAAAATGACAAAATCAGCAGGGATCACAAATTTATCGACCTTGACTAGGACATCCTCGATAACATCTCGAGGGTACTTTAATGACCTATCAGCTAATTGGAGGCTCATCCTAGTGGGTCGTGGTTCACCTAGACCTAAGCGCTTAAACATAGAATATGGCATGAGATTAATACTAGCGCCTGGATCAGCTAACGCACGCTCAATCACTAAATCTCCTATAAGACAGGGAATAGTAAAACTCCCTGGATCCTTAAGCTTCTTCGGGATCTTGCTTTGGAGAATCGCCGAGCACTATCCTCGTAGGAAGACGGTGGAGACGTGTTCGAACTTCCTTCTGTTCGTCAGCAAGTCCTTCAAGAACTTGGCGAAGCTGGGCATATGCGTAATAGCTTCAACAAAAGGTAAGTTAATATGCAACTCCTTACACATACCCATAAATTTACCAAACTGCGCCTCATTCTTGTCCTTTTTCAGTCGGGCCGGATACGGGATCTTCGGCTGGTATGGTTTCACCGGTGGCCGCTGGATCTCCGTCCCCTTTTCCTTCTCAGGCTCGACCTTCTCCTTCTCAGCTTCGGCCTTCTCGACGTCGTCGCCTCTGGTCTCCTCTACTTCGGGCTCGTCGTGGCTCTCGAAGCTGGCGTTCTCCTTGGCCTTCTTCTTGGCGGGCACTTCTTGCAACTCTCGCCCATTCCTCAGCGTCACCGCCTTGCAGTACTCCTTGGGATTCGGCTCGGTGTAGCTTGGGAGCGATCCCTGAGTGCGCCCTGCCAACTGCTTCGCCATCTGTCCCATCTGTTGCTCCAGCTTCTTGAGCAAGGCGTCCGTGTTCTGAGCACGCAAGTCGTTCGCCTCCATGTACTCCTCCATCTTCGTCATTCGGCTTTCGTGGGCTGCAGTGGTGCTACTAAAATTCGTGAGAAGCGTCTTCATCATGTCCTTCATCTCCCTCATGTCGCCGGATCCTCCCGCGGGCGCATTCTGGTACTGTCGTGGTGGCCCATTTTGGAATCCGGACGGTCTGGGCTGAAATCCTGGTGGTCCTTGGCCCTGATGGTTCTGATTCCCGTACGCCAGGTTTGGATGCGCTCGGGGCTGGTAACTCCGCTGGCCACCTTGGTAATTGCCCATATAGTCTACGTGCTCCAACGGCTGCCCAAGTTGGCAATCTGAGGTCTCGTGGGCTGCGCCGCAAATCCCGCACAATGGTACGTAAGTCGTGTGCTGTGTCGGTGTGGTGGTGGCTACGGCGTTCACGGGCTGAGTCTGTCCGGACTTGGGAAGCTGTGTCGGTGTGGTGGTGCTCGCATCTCCTCCCAGGTAGTGATCGATCTGGGCGGCAACATATCCAACCAGTCTCTCGCCCTGAACTTGAGCGAGAACGGGAACAGCATCAGCTTGATTGCATCGCCCGGGACACCGTTGATCTTGATGGTGTCGGTCACCGTCAGAAACGCCTTCAGATGGGAGTAAGGGTCGTCATCGGGGTTTCCCTCAAACTGGGCCGTCTGGAAAATCATCTGAAGCCATGAGTGCTTCAATTCAAAATTGTTGTTCTCGATCGGCGGTATGACAATCGCCGACTCCGTACCGCCTAGCGCGGCGTTCTTGAGTAGGTCCTGAAGTGATGGTTCCTCCTCGGGAATATTATGGACAGGCACTCGGTGGTCCGCCATGTCTACTTCTGTGTAGGGGCTATCTACGGCTGCCTCTACACGTGAATTTTGGATGGATTCCTGCGAACTATCCTCTGAATAGCTGACTAAGCGGTCCTGAGAGCTAGTGGATGCTCCTTCGGTATCGTACTTAAGCTTCCTTTGCAACTTTCGTTCGAAATCCGGGTCTGCATCAACGATGGGGCCCGATGGATGGCTTCGGGTCATTCACCGCTGAATCGTACCTTCAAGACGTGAAAACAAAAATTAGCAAGGAAATAAACAAATACGTCGAAAATAATACGATACTAATAATCACGTAGGAAAACAAATAACGAAGTTAACACTAATGACGCAAACAGCAAAGACAAAGAAAACGTCAAAATAAAAGTGGCTAAATTACCGAACTACGGTGTTCCTAATATCAATTTACTCCCCGGCAACGGCGCCAAAAACTTGATCGACACGTGGTGTGTGAATGGAAAGTGCGACAAGTGATAAATAAAACGTATACTTAATTACTATCACCAACGTGCGATAGGCAGTGGACCTATCGTTTGCAGTGCAGTAAAGTGAGTAAACGAGTATCGAACACAAGGAATAAATCAAGTACTAGTAATGACCTATCGACTCGATATTTAGTCTAAATAAAGTACGCAAATTGTTTGACGACTTAACCTAACAGATCGCTCCTAAATCAACAAGAAATTCAAAGAACGGGACTAACTGATGTGAAAGTTTTCAGATGATAAAGACGTGCTTGGGATTCGAATCCCGCTAGGTATTATCGGCTAAGAAAGTAAAATTGCTCCTAAGTGCTTAAGACTAAATCGCAGTAATTCCTACCCGCTCGCGAATTTGCTGTCGCCCTAAACGCTCACGGGGATCTAAAATTGAATAATTACTAACGGCGAGGATCGAGTATTTGCTTTCGCCCTATACTCGAATCCTATCTTCTATGAACGGCCTAAACGTTGTTTAGCTGTCGCCCTAAACGTTTTTCCACACAATCACTTTAACACATAGACATATTAAAGCAACGAAACATATTCATAGAACGATAAATAGTCAAAAACACAAAGTCACGATAATATATGTCTTAACTACGAAATATCCTAGCGTTCATCTAATCCCAAACACAACGGGGATTTAGCTACTCATAATTGAAGGAAAAACAACTAAAGAATTAAAAGATAAAGATGAAGAACTCATGATCTTTCCTACTGATGAATCTGAGGTGATCTCGTGGAAAGATCTTCGTTCTTCGTTAATTCGGCGTGAATTCTTCGTTGATCCGTCTCTTGTGCTCCGGGACGCGATTTCCTGTTCTTTTCGCCCTAATTTCGTCTCTGGATGGTTGGGAATTGATCTCTGGTGAGTTGTGCCCTTTCTGGGTCGAATTTGGGCCTTTTATAGCGATTCCCGTGACAGTCACGGCCTGGGACATGGGCCGTCACGGCCGTGACCGTGGCCGACTTAACTTGATATGCTCACTGCCCAGTGTCACGGCCACGTGCAAGATCCGTCACGGCGTGACCATCTTAAGTCGACCTCTCTGCCGTGTGTCACGGTCTGGTGCAAGGGCTGTCACGGCCGTGACCTGGGGCAGTGTCGCACATTACGCCTCTGGGTGGTGTCACGGCCAAGTGCATAAAGTGTCACGGCCGTGACACTTGGCAGTGTTCTTCAGTTTTGCACCGTTTTGCCTCGTTTTTGCTCCGTTTCGCCCGAAACTCGTCCTAGGCTCCTTTAACATAAGCATAAGTGTAAATATGGCGAATAAATGCATAAATTCATTGCTAAAGTTCTATTACACCCCAAATAAATACTATGATAAACGCATTGAAATACGTTTATCACCCTTCTCCCACCTGAATACCCTGATCCACCGTACGTACTAGGCGAGACAAATCGCCGAGTGACGTATCATATCACTAATAGTAACCATTCACTACCGAACGATTACTAGAGGCTATAGGGTCACCGTCGACCACATTATCATCTCTATCGTTCCACATCACCAACCACTGCGCATGAAACGTCTCCCAATTAAAACTTTGATGGCCTCTCCGCTCACTGATGTCATGTAGCCTTGTATGGCCAGGCACAGGTGTTGAGGGTGTGCCTTGCACCATGTTGAACTGACTTAGGACCCGGTCTGGATAATACAGTTCGACGATGTTGAAGAAATCAACGGACATCTCGACCTACACGACGCTGGCCTATAGTCGTCAGGGAGTGTAGCAATCTCAGAGAACTCGTAACTCTACGGAACAAGTCCACTACCGTAATATTAAGACTAACTTACCTAGCGGCGTGCGGTGGAATGGGTAGCACAACTTCGCCATTGTGTATTGTCTCGACTAGGTCTGCTGCAGTCGATCGGATAACAGGCCTCAAAGGCAAGATATGAATCCAAGCCCACACCTACATAATTGAGATTTTTAAGTTAAAACAAGTATACTGCTTACAAATATTTTTATGTAAAATAAAACAGATACATACCTGCAATAGGCGCAGGGGTCCACCGATGTTCCATATAATCCCACGAGTGGCTGTGCACAACTCTTGCACGCAAGCACAGTACTCCCCCAGCTGTAGTCGCGGACCTCATCGATACGCTCCAAAAATTGTAGGTAATTAAGATTAACCCGTGAGCCGCTCTTATCGGGAAACAAAATGCACCCAATCAATAAAGCGCATGTCCGCGTGCCCTTTCATCGACTACGTCCTCCGTACTGTCATCACTAACTGGATTCTCCAATAACCAGTTACTCAACGCCATTATACTCATCTTAGACGGGCTATCGAAATCTCGATCCTCTGGCGCAGATCCCGTCATCATATGACAATATTCCGACCACTAGGACTTGCTCCTCGTATAAAAACTCCAGTAACAGCTTCTCCCCTCGATCAGTAAGTGCCATAAGGTACCAACATCCAGCAAGGTAACGGTGGCTTCTCCTACAGAGAGATGGAAGTGTGTGTCTCCCTACGCCATCGCTCAACTAAATTTGTGATGAGATGCGGATCAACCTTCTGCGACTTACAGCTATATCCGCCATAAAACCCCATTGACTCCATCTTTCTAAGTACGCGAATATGAAGGTCTCTCGGGTTGCCCGCCGTACCCCATACAGCCTCTGGACCCCTTGTTCGAAGGGTGACGTCTAGCAAATTCTCATCTCGAAAAATATACAATGAACGAAGCGACTATTGTTGCGTCAATAAAGACGAATCCCTCGGTCCATAAAGTGAAGTCTCTTCCATCTTGAAATAGAAAAAAATGCCGATAAGTAAGGACCAAAACATAACGCCGCTAACTAAATACCAACATTTAAAGCGACGACCGCCGGCGTTGAAAGCCGACGACCACTGGCACAAACGGCAGCCACCGACTACGAAAGCCGGCGACCACCGGCTAAACGGGCTAGCCCGCGGGCTAGACGGGGCGAGGCAGCCTGGCCCGCGTACCGGCCCGGCATATTTTAGTTGATTTATATTTTATATTAAATATATTAATTTAATTAGAGGAATTAATTAATGATTTAATTTGTAATTAATAATGCATTTTTAAATTAATACATAATTAATGTATATTTGATATCATAATTAACTAGATACTTCTTAATAAATTAAAAAGATTAAATAAAAACAAAAAACCATTTCCAGAGCCCGCTTGCGGGGCGGCTGGGCCTCAGTTTTGAAGGCCCGTCACATAGCGGGCCAGCCCGCCCTGCCCCACCACACAGCGAGTATGGTAGGGTGCGGGCCGGCCGATGCCCAGGCCCATTTTGACGGTACCGGCCGACCACCGCCCCTCACGACGGCGTCCGCACCGGCCAAGAGCGAGGCCAGCAGCGCCGGCGAGCCTCGAAATCTCGACCAAATCGCAAAAAAATAGAAAAACACAGATCGCACTTACTTGATGAAATTGGAACGATTTTAAGCTTTCCAAGCGTGAATTGACGTCGGATTTGTCAAATTTCTGGGTTTGAGAGGTTGGGGAAGAAAGGAAATAGAAAGAAAAGAAAAGGAGGAAAAATGGGGGGTGTGGGCGATTTAGCTCGCGTTCACCTATTTTTGAAATACCAGCAAATTTGGCACTATTTTTGAAATCAGAATTAAATAACGATTTATTTTTGAAAAACATCCTAGGTGGACGGTCCAGAATATAAGCAAGATTCATGAAAACAAAAACATATTTATATAACCGGAGTTAGTGAAAAATACCAAACAAAAATTTCAAATAGACTACGCATAAGTACCGACATTAGGTTTAACGTTTGTTTTAGCTCCCGACATGATAAATTACTTTAATGCACCTTTTTCTTATCACAAAGTGTCAAACAAGAGAAATAAACAACAACCTGACATTGTGTAAAAGGTAGGTGAGAGAAGAGATTAGTGAAGGGAGCTTCAAATCATAGAAAAATAAAAACTCAGGTCATTCTCATGTCTCGGTTGTTTGCTTGCATCGATTCTGCTATCGTGGGAAAGAGAGGTGGGGTGGCGCTATGTATGCATCAATTGGTACTTTTTCTAGGGTTTAGTCAGCACACTTCTACCCGCAATTCCCATAGTTGTTGCTCCACCACAATTCATATTCCGAGCCTTGTCATCTAACTTTAGTTATCTGAACCGTTCATGAAGAAAATGTATTCAATGTCTGTTGGTCCCGATTGCACCAACAATACGACGGAGGACGGATTAAACACGCCGAATGATCGAGATTTAGGTTCGGGGCGTGTGGAGCTTGGTGGTGTTCTTGAGGAGACTCTCTCACTCTAACATATGTTTGTTTTATTTACACACACAAGCACACCTAACTATGTGTTAGAGTTTTAGTATTTATACCACAAGTTGGTATATAATACTTGGGCCCTTGTGTAAGCCTATTACAAAATAGCTACGGGCTAGCCCATTACGACCTAGCCCAAATTAACTGAAAGCTAACCAACAAAAATAATATAATGAAATTGAACACTACAAAATATTTCCTAACAATCTCCCCCTTAGTGTTCAATCTTCAATTCAGCGCGGGATATCTTTGTTGGGCGTATTGGAGGAATCTCGAGTCCTAACAAACTCCCCCTACAAGGGATATCTCCTCTTCTTGCGGAGGCATTGATGGCTCGACTAGGACTCACTTGTGAAGATTCTCCAATCTTCTTCTTCTCGACGCCGGATTCGTCGTTTTCGAATGGAAGTTGTCTGATTCGGCCACGAAGTTGACTCGTCTGGCTCCAGAAGAAGGTAGGCGTGGGGTGTAAAAATGTGCCAAGGCTCCATTGAAATGTGACTTTCAAGAGCAGGGAGCCCGGTCTTCAGAGTGGTCAGCGCAGTAGTGGCGGAATGTGGTTGATGAGATGTGCCATGGCTCCTTCGAGTGTTCCATTATGAACATAATAGCCTGACACATAAGAATGTGCGTGGAGGTAGTGGAAGCCTCTGGCGGGGCGTAGTTGGTGGAGGTGGCGTGGATGATGGTTGCTGCTGATGCTGCTGTACGATCTTCAACTCATTTCTTCTCCTTTACTCCCCCTTGAGATGATCTCCGTCTTCGGGATCGTCACGTCGTCCGTGGGACGAGTCTGTCTCTGGTGTTGATGGTGGTGATGATGGTGTGGGTGGTGTTGAGTGAGGCAATCAAGTGGGATTCTCAGGAGTAGCAGCAATTGGTGTTCCTCCGGGTTCAGTTTTGAACACTGGAGAGACGGAGCAGCATGTGGTGGTGTAGGCGTAGGCGTGGTGGAGTGGTGTCGGTGATGGGACCTTTTCCTTCATAGATCCTCGTTGAGCGCGGCATGGAATGTGTAAGTTCCTCGCTGATTGCTATGAGTCGGGGCTCCATCACGAACGGGGTAACTAACCAGACGGGGGTCACAAAGACCCTCCGTCGTCACAACATCGAAACATGTGTCCGATGTGCCGCCTGTTTGCACAGGTCAGAAAGAACCGGAGAGCCACAAAGGCTTTCCGTTCGCACGGACGATGAGACAAGCTCGTATCCGTGGCCCATCGACAGTTGTGGTGAGGGTGGCTATCGTGGGTCTTCCGCTCTCGGTCACAAGGACGTCATCAAGCGTTCGTGCAAGTTCACGAAGAACCTACGGTGCGTAAAGAGTGTTTGTGTCCTAGAAAGTGGAAAATTTCGGTGGGTGAGGACACTAGACTCTATGTGAGTGGAAGAGGTGCAGTGAGAGGCGGGGCACTACATGTTCAACATCAACCGTCTCCAAGTGCGGCGGTGATGGCTAACGTGGTTCCTCTTGTGCGAATGAAACAACTATCTGCGAAAGGATAGCTGAGTGGTTGGGGGGTTAATTGCGCGGTTGGACCAGATGCCGCGACTTCTACTCGGGAAACGAACGAGTCGTCTCCTGTACCTATGGGCGAGGTCCGGGTTATGGTGAGATATGATAGAGGAGTGCGATCATCTCGTCGTTGGTTCGCAGCTCCTGCAGGCGACTTACGTCATCCTCCCGAGATCGTTGATTGGATCTTTGCGTGGAGAAGGATGTCGCGCGACCTAGACCTAGACTAGAGAGGCTAGGGTAGGCTCGTTCCTGGGTTAGGATCAGGGGGTTTCACTGATCCATGGGAGCTATGGTGGCGTGGCGTGATCGCGTTGAAAGGCGACCACGAGTGATGTCGACGAGGGTGGCCCAAAACTGTTGATCAGACACTTCTGAGACTCGTCAGGTGGTGGTGGTGGTGAGGGCGTAAAGAGGATCACGGTGGCTTAGGACGTCTCCATGTAGCGCACCATGGTGGAATGGATGGCAGTGGGTGGACGGTGGAGTCTGGTACAAGAGATCCACATCGCCTAAGCATCAAGATTGGATGGCGCGCCCACTGATGGTTGGTTGAACTTTTGTCAACCCTTCTTTGTAGGTCCGGGTTCTGCACGGATTTGTACAAAAGTCATGATGGTTGCTCGCTTCTCCGACATCCCTTCTTGCACGTGAAGCAACCCGTGTAGCGTGCATGATGGGGTTGGTTGCTCGCAGTGCATACCGGTCATGAATGTGGAGCAACCCATGTACCATTCATGCCGGGGGTGGTTGCTCACGTCGTGTACCAGTCACGTATGTGGAGCAACCCGGGTACCATACATGCTGGGTGGTGTGAAATTGGCATTTGGAAATTCCGCTCCGAAAAGTTTGGGGGTGACCTAAACTTTTTCTATAATGTGCCAATACCGTCCTAAGTCGATCGTTGGGTACGGTGATCGTTGCCGCGTTTTGGGTTTGCCTTCAAAATTTCACAAAAACGTCGTCTATACCGAAAATCTTGGCCCAGAAAATTTATTTCGGAAAATTTAAAAGTGTAAAATAGACAAAGTCCCATGGGCTTAGAAAATTTTTCTCTATCTAATGATATAAAAAATTTGCAAAATTTTTTTATTATATATATATATATATTTTTTATATATATATATATATATATTTTTTTTTTAAACCTTAGTTAATCCGAAGGGGGGCCAGAAATTTTTGGTGGTCAAAAACGTTTAAGTGTATTTTTAAAGAGTGATTTTGCAAAATCCGAAGCCAAAAATCGTGTTTGGATCAAGTTTAAAGGTCGGGGTGCAAATTTCTCGGGGGGTGCGAAAAATGATGTGTGAAAATGTGCGAAAAATGTTGTCCCGAGAAATTTCGTTGAGAGAGTGAGTCGCGAAAACTTCGAAGTTCCGGAAAATTTCTCAGTTTGAAAAAAAAAATTCTCAGTTTAAAAAAGTTTTCAGGTTGAAAAATTCGAGGGTTGAGGAAAAAGCAGCTGTGTGAGAGAGACCGCGAAAAATCGTGAAGTGTGAACTGAGAAAGTTTCGCAACTGAAAAGTTTCTCGGATAGAAATTTCTCAGCCTGGAAAGAAAATTTCTCGGTTTTTGTAAAATTTCTTAGTTTTGCAAAATTTCTCGGATTTGAAAAAATTTCTCAGTTTTGCAAAATTCTCGGATTTGAAAAAAATTTCTCAGTTTTAGCAAAATTTCTCGGGCAGTGAAAGTTTCTCGGCCAGCGAAATTTTCTCAGGCAAACTTTCTCGGCTAAGAAATTCTCGGCCTAAAAATAATTTCTCGACTAAGAAATTCTCGGGTATGAAAATTTCTGGGGCAGTGAAAGTTCTCGGCCAGCGAAATTTTCTCAGGCAAACTTTCTCGGCTAAGAAATTCTCGGCCTAAAAAAATTCTCTCGGCTAAGAATTTTCTCGGGCAGTGAAAGTTTCTCGGCCAGTGAAATTTTCTCAGGCAAACTTTCTCGGCTAAGAAATTCTCGGCCTAAAAAAAATTTCGGCGAAGAATTTTTCTCGGGCAGTGAAAGTTTCTCGGCCAGTGAAATTTTCTCAGGCAAACTTTCTCGGCTAAGAAATTCTCGGCCTAAGAAAAATTTCTCGGCTAAGAATTTTCTCGGGTATGAAAATTTCTCGGGCAATGAAATTTTCTCGGCCATCGAAATTTTCTCAGGCAAACTTTCTCGGCTAAGAAATTCTCGGCCTAAAAAAAATTTCTCAGCTAAGAATTTTCTCGGGTATGAAAATTTCTCGGCCAAGAACAGTTTACTGTTGCAAAGGCTGCGCGACTTTTACCAGAAAAATGGCTCGTTTTCGCTCAAATCTCACTCAAAATCGACGAAACTTGTTCCAAAACTTCAGAAAAACATTCCTAAACACATAATCAACCTTTGGGATGTCTAAAAACAACAAATCGAGGTCGAAATCGCCCAAAAACTGAAAGTGACGAAAAATATTTTTCAAGCAATTTTTCACTCAAATCTTGCTCAAAACACGCAAATCCGGTCGCGTTGGGCTCTGATACCAATTGTTGGTCCCGATTGCACCAACAATACGACGGAGGACGGATTAAACACGCCGAATGATCGAGATTTAGGTTCGGGGCGTGTGGAGCTTGGTGGTGTTCTTGAGGAGACTCTCTCACTCTAACATATGTTTGTTTTATTTACACACACAAGCACACCTAACTATGTGTTAGAGTTTTAGTATTTATACCACAAGTTGGTATATAATACTTGGGCCCTTGTGTAAGCCTATTACAAAATAGCTACGGGCTAGCCCATTACGACCTAGCCCAAATTAACTGAAAGCTAACCAACAAAGATAATATAATGAAATTGAACACTACAAAATATTTCCTAACAATGTCCCTAAGTATTGTTCGGTCAAATCTCGTTTTCAATAAATTTTTAAATATTATTTTACGGCATTGTTTCTATATATTAGTTGTATGCGTTCAGATTTTTAAAAAAATGTGTGACGAGGTCAACTAGAATTTAGGCGTATTTTGTTGACTTTTTTTGTGACTTGTGTGATTTATTATCTGTAATGTACCATATGCGTAAGTCATGAGATTATGGTCACCACTCTTGGATAATGTAACTGTTTGGTAGTTGATGAGATTGAAACATTGATGCTATCGACCAATATTTGGTGTTTCGGACTTTTGAAAACTTATTAGTGATAATGTTTTATTTTTCTGAAATTAAAGTGCCAAAGATTAAAAAACGGACGAATGACAGAGATAACGATGATGGAGTGACGGAAAAAGAAGCTTACTCAAGGTGTTCTCCAAAATGATTTATATCAATAATAAATCAATCGAAGATCCAAGAGCTTTTGCTAAATCCGTCAAGAGTTCATACGATGCTTAAGCGATTCGATGTAGAGACATCCAACTTTTGTTTTCGAAGCCAACCCATGGCTCCGTATATCTCTAGCGAGTTCTTGTAGCAACTTGCAATTAATCCCATGAACAATGTATCGAATTGATGGAGAACAGAGGTGTCGAACTTGGGAATTAGGCTAATTCCTTTCAGTGAATATAGAAATCTAAATTTTACAATGTGTTTCCGTGTATTATATATAGCTCTACATAAAACACTAAAATGTCCCTGCTAACTAAATAAGGAACTGAATTAAAACGAATGGGACTAAAGCAGATAATAGAGCAATCAGCTAACACATTCTCCATGTCAACTATTTTACAAGAGAGATGTGAATCTAATGTTGAGCTGCTTTCTTCATCCCCCTTAAGCCGAGACTGATGGAATTCCAGCATGTCCGAGCTTTGATAACGGCGACTGATGGGCGGAAGACACATGATAGGGAGCGACGAAGCCAACAATGTACTGATTGCGAACCACATGACAATCGATCTCAAGATGCTTGGTCCATTCATGGAAAATCGGATTGGCGGTGATGTATAAGGTGGCCTTGTTTTGTGAAGGTGATGATACAAATCTTGCAAGATATAAGGATGCATAGCAATACACAAATGGTGGTTCCCATGCTCCGACATTCAGCTTCACAAGAAGAACGACAAATGCTGGATTGCTTCTTAGTTTCCCAAGAGACCGAAGAAGGACCAATAAAGATGCAATACCCGTTAAAGATGATCAAGTAGCAGGGCAATTACCCCAATCAACATCACAAAATGAGCTGAGCGAGAGACTAATATTACTAGGATAAAACAAGCCTTAAGAAGCTCAACCCTTCAGGTATCGAAGGACATGTAAAACTGCATTCCAATGGACTAGTCGTGGCTGTTGAATAAACTGACTCAGTTGTTGAGTCACAAAGGATAGATCTAATATAAAAAACTTCAAAATAGATGAGACGACCAATGAGTCGGTGGTAGGGGCCAAGATTAGTAAGTAAGTTGCTGGAAGTGTCATGTAAATCGATGCCTTTAGTCATAGGTGTGGCATCAGCTTTACATCCAAGAAGCCCAACATTCTGTAGAATATCCATAATGTATTTCCTCTGGTTGATGTGAATTCCTGAGGTGGTACCAGCAATACCAACACCCAAAAAATACTTGGCTTGAATAATATCTCTCATAGTGAAGGCTTGATCTAGAAATGATTTGGTATCAAGAATAAGTTGCTCATCAGACCCAATGAGTAACACGTTATCAACATATACTAATTGTATCAGAAAATGAGCACCCAGGGTCTTAATGAGGAGGCAACGATCGTGCCCTGACGTAACAAAACCATGATACTGGAGGTTAGTGGTGAACTCGTGATTCCACTGTCGAGATGCTTGTTTTAATCCATATAAGGACCTCTGAATTATCAAAAGAATTACTTGCTGGACCTCAAGGAACTTGTCCTATGCGGGGAGGTGTTGTTTGATTAATTCGGTTCTTATGGCCCTCCACAGCTATTGGAGCACAATTTTCCTGTTGCCCCGGTTTCTATGGGGTAGAGGTATTGGTGGGAAAGTTAAGGCTTTGGTGGCGTGGGAGGTTGTGTGTCATGAGAAGAAATGGGGGGGTCTTGGCATCAAGGATTGTGGAGTGTGGAACCTTGCTTATATTGGGAAACTGGTATGGGACATTTCGAGGAAGAAGGACTGTTTATGGATTAAATGGTTACATTGTGTCTACTTGAAGGAACAAACTCTTCTGGGCATATAACCGGTCCGGGGAGTGCAGTTGGCAGTGGATGCAGATACTTAAAGTCCGGGATATGTTCCGTGATGGTTATGAGATGGGCAAGTGGAAAGCTAAGGAGGATGGCTGCTATACTATTTCCTCGGGATATAGATGGCTTAAAGGAGGGGTGGTTCGGTTCGCACCTGCTCAGGCTGTGTGGAACCGGTTGAATATGCCTAGGCATTCCTTTATCCTGTGGCTTGTTATGTACGGGAGGCTCTTAACGCGGGATCGTTTGGAGAAGTTGGGACTATCGGTACCTGATGGGCGCTGCGAGTTGTGCAGGGGGGAAGCTGAAACTGTACATCATTTGTTTTTTGAGTGTGCATTTAGCACTGAGGTCATTACGAGAGTGAGCAGTTGGGCAGGTTTTGACCTCCCTGTGCAGTTTGATGGATGGAGTAGGAGGATCATTCAGCTGGGATTGATGAAGAACCGGTTTGCAAAGATTCAGCTAGCGGCCTTTGCGTGGATGGTGTATGCCATTTGGAAAGAGCGTAACGGGCGCATTCATGGGCGGGACGAGCATTCGGCCAGGGAGCTTCACTTGATGATCCAAAAGGGATTCAAAGTTCAGGTTGGAAGCTTAGGTTTACATACGTTGTCGTGTAAGGAGAGTGATATGTTGCAAGTATTGAGTTGCTAGGATGGTTGGTGATGTTAGCGTGTATGGGAGTATGATGTAATATCGAACTTGTGGTAATGAAAATCCATTCTTACCAAAAAACTTTGCACACTTGACGAGGCAGAGCTTTCATATAGCCCGGATGAGGCTTCATGTACACAGTTTCAACAAGGCAGACGTGCAAAATGCGTTATTGATGTCCAATTGGTGCAGAAACCAATTCTTGGCTGCTGCAAGAGCAAGAACTATCCTGACAGTGACAGGCATGGCCACAGGGGAGAAAGAATCAAAGTAATCATGCCCTTCGACATGATGATACACCTTTGCAACTAACCGTGCCTTGTACTTGTCTGCTCTCCCATCCGGGTGGTGCTTGATTTTACACACCCACAAACATCCAATTGCCTTTTTCCTTTCGGTAACTCAGTAAGTATCCAAGTCCGATTGGACTCCAGGGCTGCTAGTTCCCTTTGCATAGCCTCTTGCCATTCGGTCATAGATTTTGCTTGATCATAAGAATAAGGCTCTTCGACCTGTGACACTTTCGCTAAAGAATACAGATATGCTGGATGTATGAATGTGTTTATGTTGTAAGGAAAAGTATTGGGGGTATAAACTGAAAATCAACAGAACAAGGTTGCTGATCGGAGACAGAGAGACTTAAGAAATAGTCTTAAATCCATTGAGGAGGCTTTTGACTCTGGAACTGGTCTTGATGGTATTAGGGTCCTGATTTACCCCAACGGAAGTTGTTATAACATCAAGTACTCATGAGCTGCTTGCTGGGTTAGTTTGAGGGACTGTTTCTGGTTGTATCATGTATTGAAGGAGGTTCTGCTGTTGTAGCTGACTCGAGCGAAAAATAGCAAGCTGAAGCTGGCCGGTTAGGAAAAATGTTCTGGTATGGGTGTAATGAAGTGGAAATATAGTAAGGAAAAGTATCATCTTTAAAAACCACATCCCCAGAGATATAGTGTTGTGTTTGGTGGTAGGACTTTATAGGCTTTCTGCCCAGTTGGATAACCAACAGAGATAGCCTTGTAAGATCTTGGGGAGAACTTATCCTAATGAGGTGTATTATTTGTGACATAGCATAATCAACCAGAGGTACGAAGGTGTAGTATATGTTGTTGTTTTTGGTATAGGACTTTATATGGGGATTCCCAAGACAAAAGAGCCAATGGTAGTGTATCTATGATGCAGGTAGCAGTAAGTATTGCGTCCCCGAAAAATTTCCTTGGTACGTCGGACCATTAAAGCTCGGGTGGTTTGTAGAAGATTCGCTTTCTTTCGACCACCCCATTTCGTTGGGGTGTACAAAGACAAAATTTTTGATGCAAAATCCCTAGTGAAGAAAACAGATGTGTACAACTAATGCTGGTAAACTCAGAGCCATTATCTGTTCGAATGTTTCTAACAAAGGTTGAAAACTGAAACCATGGTCAGAAAAGTTTGAAGAATGGACAATATTTGTGAATCCGTGTAGCTCGGCTAAAATCATCTACTATTGTAAGGAAATAGTAGCAGTTTGTAAGGTGTCCATAAGGGCCCCATAGGTCTATATGAAAGAGTTCAAAACAACTAACAATCCTTATATGACTTAAAGGAAAAGATAAATGATGTTGTTTGGCTTGTGGAAAGATGTCACGTCAACAATGGCTGTCTTATCGAGCAAATGCTCTAGAACATTATAAGAGGGATGACTAAGCCTCAAGTTCGAAGCAACAACAGTATTTAAAGATTCAACGCTGGTCAAATAAGATAGACCTGGTTTACAACACGTCTGTAAGAGAAAAACGTGTAGAACATACTGTAGTAGGCACTTTATTCTTTGTGGCTGAAAAGAGTTGTCTAGGATGTATAGGCCTCTATGAATTGTCCCAACACCAAGGATCTCCCTTAGTCCGAAGGTCCTGTAAAATGGAAAAATTATATTAAAAATCCACAAAAGATAGTTGGAAGATTCGACTAGCTTTCTAATAGACGAGATTGTACTGAAAACTGGGAACAAGCAAGGTGTTTTTCAAGATAATTTAAGGGCAAATCATGATTATAGGGATCAAAGTTTGTACTGGTGTTTTATTTCGAAGGAGAGACAAATAAAGAGTGAATTCTCTGGTTTGAAACCTGGAGCATGCGGAATTATCTGTGTTTCCACAATCTACACCATTGCATAAGCTTCGTTCACCGTGGGAAGAGGGTTCATCATCATTATATAATCTTTGACGGCGTTGAAGGACTCATTCAACCCCAACACAAATTGCACCAAACGGTTTTCTTTATCTCTCATTATCAGCACTTTAGCTACTGCCTGTGGACAATCGGGTAATGGTCAAAAGTGATCGTACTGATCCCTATTTCTATAATGAGTTGTAATACTTAATAAGCGATATATCTGTTGGGGAACCCCGGGTGTCTCGAGATCAAATCCCGGGCAGAAGTTTAAAATTTTTTCGGGGATCACCATAAGGTTAGCCCCGAATCGCTCGGTTAAGTAAAGAAAATACGCATGACACGTAATAAGGGTTCAAGGATCTTACCCTCGTGAAGATCCCATCTTCGTCGCGTATCGTCCCGCTTGTCGTAGTCCGGTCTGAGCGACGTCGTGATCTCTCTGAGCTCCAACACCTTGGCAAGATCGTCACGTCGACCCGGGGGCGTATTCAAATTCAACCGCCTCCCAAGGATGGCTAGAGAGGGGCGGAAGATGTTTTAGAAGATGTGTTTGTGTGTATTTGATTTACTAAAAACTCAAAACACTTAGGTTTTTCTCAAAGAACAAACCCAAAATGCTCTCAACTCTCTTTAAAACTATTTTAGAGTGAGAATGGAGTTGTAAATGAATGATGGACGAAATTACTCCAAGCTAAAACATAAAAATCAAGTTTCAACCTTTGAAAATGACTTTGAATTAAATCATCTCGTACATGACTCATTTCTTGTTTGATTCATTTTTATTAAGTCATCAATGAGTAGACTATGTCCCATAAATCTCACATAAGAACAAGAAACAAAATTGGATTTGATTTAGATCAAAATTGACCATAAAAGCGACGTTCACGGTCTCGCGCAAAGGGCTTCATGGCCGCGACGGGCCTATGCCACGCTTCGGCCCGTCGTCACGGCTGGTACAGGCCGTGACAAAGCGTTCATGACCTCAGCCTTGGGAGTAACGGCCGTGACACTGTCGGGCAACGGCTTATTCAGCCGCAGCCCGTCGTCACGGCCACGACCATCCTCTGTTACGGCCGTGACACCAACGTAAGCTTATTTCTCTTAGATCGACGGTTAACGATGTCCGATAGACCTTTAACCAGAGCGGTTGATCCTACCACGGAAGTCAAGGAAGCAATCCAGTCAGTGAGAGAGAAGAATGCAAGCAAAAAGAAGACGCACCAGTCTTAATTCTGACCAATGGGATTCCCAAGCCAAGCTCTAGATTGAGAAATATGAATTTTTTAATCTGCTCCTACTTTTCAGGCGGACTTCACGGCCGTGACGAGCCTTGCTCGTGACTGTGAACCCTATTTTCGGTCCATTTTTCATCGTTTCGTTCCGGGAATCTTTGTCCATGTATATGTAGTTTCGAAAACTCATATATAACATGACTCTAAGCCAGTTAAATAAAAATACATCTCTCTTTATCAGATACTGTCTCGGTGATCCTTTTTAAGCCGACTCACTTGGTTCGTCTCAACCCAAGGGAGGAATCCAAGAATTCGGGAAGCACCTAGCCAACCCCGTGGTATCGAATAGATCCCGTGTTTAAGTACGATCTTCTATCTACGAAACGACAATAGATTATCGCCGTACGTATAGACCCTTCACAAATGTCCTAGTCGAGTGAGAGTCATGGATACGTCAAACTCACTTAGATTCGACTCTATGACTGATTCGTGACTGGAAAAATTACTAAACTACCCTCCACGTCCCACGTGAGTCAGTTTATAGCTTCGGCCCGAAGGCTTTGTAATTTCCCGTCCCCGAATATGCATAGGACATATATCTCGGTTACTAACGAGACAATCCCTCACGACTGTCTAAGCGCGGCAGCTGCCCGTCGTTATCAAGACTGCATGTCGCCGCCGACCCATGTTCGTCCCTGAACAAGGCGGGCCTAGCAAACAAGTGACAAGTCAAGACCCCGAAGTCAACTCCGTCAAAGACCCTTCGGTCTAAGGTCCACACACACGCTACTATAGTCAATCGATCGATCATTGACGCTACCCAGAGTAACAATAAGGGCTATGTGATCATCAATTGCGAGTCATGTCCAATTACAAGTTAATTCCCTGATTCAACTTATACCAATGTTACAACCTCCCTCTTTCCAAGCGAATAATTTAATATCGGAGGACGAATTTAATATCGGAGGATAAAAGCTCACCGGTGCCCCCTCTCTCATCCCACGAGAATCAGTGAAAACTCACGATATATGAAATTTATTTATTTACCGTCTCACCGGATGCCTAGTAAGACTGGATAGGTAAATAAGTAATATGCCTATAAAGGAATCAATTTGTAAAATAAAATATAACATTCATCCATAAATAAATATCCGAATACAATATTCAAATATTAAAATGTGAACAACACGTTTACGTCTATGCCCTATTCATTACATCCTCAAATGGCATTCCAAGGGCATGTCCCCAACAAGATCACCCTGCTTCGTCTAAATCAACTCTTCCCTCATCCTCAACAACATCGTCCCATTCGTGTTCCCGTGTCTTTCAGCCATATCATCTCAGAGTTCTTTGGCAATTGTTGCATACAGGAAATTGTCTAACATATCCTTGCAGATTGATCCATGATCGCGTGCGTGTACATTAATATATTAAATAAGAGTTCGTGCAAGTATGTCAAGTAATAATTAAAACGAATATATTATAACTAGCACCACGCGCGATAGGCAGTGTACCTATCATTTGTAGAATAGCTATAGCGAATATCCGATTATCGAACACGATGAATAAATTGAGTACTAGTAGTAACCTATCATTTCAATATTTAGCCTAAATAAATATTTTTTTAATTCTAGTTTGATTTATAAAATAAATTTAACAACTTAACCTAGCAAAACCAACAGCTTCGGAACTTAAATATTTAAAAATAACCTTTTATATAAACAAATGTGCTCGGGATTTCGAAGCCCGCTAGGTATCATTGACGAGGCCGTAAATTATCGTTAAACACAGATATATTCACTAAGTCGCGGTAATTCCTACTCACGTCCGAATTTGCTGTCGCCCTAGACGGTTGTGAGAATATATATTAATTTACCTAAGTGAGGATCAATTATTTGTTGTCGCCCTATAATCGAACTCCTATCATTTTATGAAAGACCTAACCGTTTTTTCTAACTGTCGCCCTAAAACGATATTACCACGAAATCACATCAACACATAGACATATCGAAGTGATATTCAATCAACACATAGACATACTGAATTGAAGAACAAAATCATAAATGATAAATAGCCAACATTTCATGATCACGAGTATTTTACGTCCAATATTTTTACCTAGCGTTCATCTCATCCCAAGCACACAATAGCTACTCATACGAAATATTAACGCATTGAGAAGCATAAATGACAAAGAGAAATAAAACATATTTCTCCCCTGATATTTGGCTCCGTCAACATCGCGTCCCCTCCAAGTTCCCGATCCCGCTTCGATTCTATCTCACGTCACGGCTCGGCCGGTCGTCGTAACGCCCCCCGATGATTTGCTCGCTCCCGATATTGTGCACGTCTTCGAGTACTTTCGTCAAATGGCTGGTGAGCGACCGGAGAACTGCAGCTGCTCAACTCCTTTAGCTATGTGCTGCTCGTTATCTTGGTCTTTGTTTTCGTGTGTTCAGCGTATGAGGAGGAGGGCAGATGTGTGCTTTGGTTCCTTGTAGCTGCGTGCTTCCCTTTAATTCGGCTGCGATGGTTTATGAGCATGGAGAGGTGGGTGCTTTGAGAGGCTAAGTGTCCAACGTGTTGATGTGGGTGATGGTTGAGAGGTGCTTAGTTGATGAGGTGCTTGGTTGATGAGGTGGGTGCTTGGTTGATGGTCAGACGTTCGACTCTCTCTCAGTGGAGAGGTAGATCTCCTCTTTTTATAGATGATGAAGAACAGACAACTAAACAACCACCCGTAATATCAATCACAAAATCTTCTGTTCTTCCTTGAATACGTAAATCTGTCGCTACCTTTTTCCGCTCGTGTGTGCTACGCTGTCGGATTGTCGCTCGTGGGTTTCTTTCTTCATTTTCTCCTTGTTCACGGCTTCATGCGTGTGTGAGTATGTGTGTGGTATCTATAATTGAGGGTTGTTGTATAGTGGGCTTGGGCTTGTGGATTTGGGCTGGTATTTATTCTTCGGCCCATTTGATTTAGGTTGATATTTTTTGGTTCAATGGTTCCTCAAATTTATTTCAAACCCGAATATTCCCGCTTGTAGTTCTTTTCGCGAATATCTTTCAAAAATTAAATATAAACGTATATGCATAATATTCGAAGAAATTTATATTAATATCAACCGATAATACGCTTTTTCGGTTATAAAATATAATATAAATCCCATTTACCAAATCTCCACACACTAAGCATTTGCTTGTCCTCAAGCAAAGAAATTATAAGGCATAAAATTAATTTCAATCCTACATCTTATCTTTTAAGAATGAATCATGTAATGAACTAATGCAAGCAATGTCGGAAAGCACATTTGAAGCTGACGTCTAATTACACAAACTCCTTAGCAGTATCAATCCTGATTCGTACCTCACAGGAGGTCCTCAAATCACACAGTGTATAGGCTTAAAATGTCAGTGAAATCTCTCTGCTCATGCACTAATCTAATCTCTACCATAAGCTTGCAAGTGATTCGTAAATCTACTACCAAAAGTAATAAAGTGTGAATCGGAATGACTAACCGGGTTATAGCAGGGCTAAATATCAAAAGTATGAAAGGCATAAGCGCAAAGGATATGAGCAGTAGTTGTGTTGGAATCATGACTTTGTCACGAATGCGCCAATAAGTCGACCATCTGATTCCCACCCATTTTTTTTCTTTTTTTTCGACTCTTCTCTTTTTTTTATACCAAGCCTTTCTTCTTTCGACATTTCTACTTAGGGTATAAAAATGTGCTCTCGAGAGTGAAAGATTATCGGGGGAAAGGTTCTTAGCTCTCAAATTTTCTTTTCTTTTCTTTTTTTTTCAGCTCTTTTTTTCAATGCTCAACTTCGGTCTTTCTCAAACATTTGACTAAATTGTGCACCGTGACTCCGTCATCATCCTTCACTTACCCTATCGCTCCGATGGGGTTTAATTCTGAGCCTTATTTTGGCTGGTAGATATGAATATCGGTTTCGAAATAAAAGGTTCAGGCTCAAAGTGGCTAACTACGATGATCAGGCATGGTTAGAAACTTTGGCTATGGACTAATTCCTAATGCATTCCTCATTTTCACACATTTTCACCTTAAGCAGTTTCAGTACGTAATATACGAGCAAGTTCTAGAGAGAAGTAAATTAGGCAAGTTTCACACAACCAAAGAAATGAGCAAAAAGCTCGTAGGCTCAAAATCTCACAAAGATAAGGTTATGTGTACAAATCCTTCAAGTACCGCTAAGTTCATCATGCAAGAAAGAAATCTAATACGCATATGTATCCTAATTACTCAAAATTTTCTACATGAAATCATCCTTTAGTAAATAAGAACCATGATTTTCGAAAAATATTTATGCCATTGTTTTGTTTAAATCACAGCATGCACATATAAATATGTTCATATCATCAATTTTGCAGAAATTTCCCTCCCCACACTTAAGATTTACGTTGCCCTCAACGTAACAAACATTGGAACACAAGGAAGAGGAAAATAAATAAATAGACGAACTTCCCTGAATAGTTCGATGTGCATGCTTTGCAAACAGCCCTCCCCACACTTGAGGTTTTGAATTTCTTTAGTTGCAGAAGCGTTTGGCATGATTCTGGCTGGCTTGGATGAGATTACGCGGCGTTCCTCGTGACATTTGACCTCACAAAATAGACTTCAAGAAAATAGGGCGTAAAACAATTCATAGAAATTAATAGTATTAGGCATCTTAAAGGAAAACGGGACAACACTGATACTCATCTTAAAGGCATTTTTTTTTGCAAAAACATAAACGTGGATGCAACTAGTTCGGAATGTGAAATAAACGTGAAATCATTTATCGAGATTACGGAATGTTACCTCCATGAAAGGAACAAAATTTGATTGCCCGTTTAATAAAGGTGTATCGTCCTGCATCTCTCCCCATTTTTTTAACGTTTTGTTTTTGTTTTTTTTATTTTTTATATCTATATTTTTACTAAGATTAACACGAATCGACGAGTTTTTCGAGAACGACTGGCGCGAGGAAAAATCTGCTTATCGACAAAGAAAATATCAGTTTCTCTCACTGTGCCGAATCCTCAAGTCAAAAATTCGTCTGTATCATTCATTTGATTTGCTGTCGCCCTAAAATCGAACTCCTATCATTTTATGAAAGACCTAACCGTTTTTCTAGCTGTCGCCCTAAAACGATATTACCACGAAATCACATCAACACATAGACATATCGAAGTGATATTCAATCCAACACATAGACATACTGAATTGAAGAACAAAATCATAAATGATAAATAGCCAACATTTCATGATCACGAGTATTTTACGTCCAATATTTCTACCTAGCGTTAATCTCATCCCAAGCACACAATAAATTTAGCTACTAATACGAAATATTAACCCATTGAGAAGCATAAATGACAAAGAGAAATAAAACATATTTCTCCCCTGATATTTGGCTCCGTCAACGTCGCGTCCCTCCAAGTTTCCCGATCCCGCTTCGATTCTATCTCACGTCACGTTTCAGCCGGTCGTCGTAACGATGCCCGATGATTTGCTCGCTCCCGATATTGTGCACGTCTTTGAGTACTTTCGTCAAACGGCTGGTGAGCGACCGGAGAACTGCAGCTGCTCAACTCCTTCAGCTATGTGTTGCTCGTTATCTTAGTCTTTGTTTCCGTGTGTTCAGCGTATGAGGAGGAGGGCAGATGTGTGCTTTGGTTCCTTGTAGCTGCGTGCTTCCCTTTAATTCGGCTGCGATGGTTTATGAGCTTGGAGAGGTGGGTGGTTTGAGAGGCTAAGTGTCCAACGTGTTGATGTGGGTGATGGTTGAGAGGTGCTTGGTTGATGAGGTGGGTGCTTGGTTGATGGTCAGACGTTCGACTCTCCCTCAGTGGAGAGGTCGATCTCCTCTTTTTATTGATGATGAAGAACAGACAAGTAAACAACCACCCGTAATATCAGATCGCAAAATCTTCTGTTCTTCCTTGAATTCGTAAATTTGTCGCGACCTTTTTCCGCTCGTGTGTGCTACGCTATCGGATTGTCGCTCGTGGGTTTCTTTCTTCATTTTTCTCGTTGTCCACGGTTTCATGCGTGTGTGAGTATGTGTGTGGTATCTATAATTGAGGGTTGTTGCATAGTGGGCTTGGGCTTGTGGATTAGGGCTGGTATTTATTCTTCGGCCCATTTGATTTAGGTTGATATTTGGTTCAATGGTTCCTCAAATTTATTTCAAACCCGAATATTTCCGCTTGTAGTTTTTTTCGCGAATATCTGTCAAAAATTAAATATAAACGTATAAGCATAATATTCGAAGAAATTTACATTAATATCAACCGATAATACGATTTTTCGGGTTATAAAATATAATAGAAATTCCATTTATCAGTGCACACAACCAGGATTTTACGGTACTGTCCACTCTTTTCCACCGTACGTACTCAATTGTTCCTCCAGATGGTTCAGAACACGTGCCATTAACAAAACCTAATTTCATCTTTGATTTGAGCGCCATCTTCATTGCTCGACACCAACTCCAATAGTTCATCTCGGCCAATTGGGAGGAGGTGCATCATACCCGAGTTAATACCATCATGTAGGTTGAAGACGTCTGCGCAATTCATCGTTTATTGTTCCAGTGTTCGTCTTCCATCTCTGCCTTTGGTACTGTTGTGAATTTCTTCATCGTCTTCCCAATTATCTTCTGATGCCATGGACGTCTACTGAATAGAGTTCTCCTTGACCAAGTTCAACACGCAAATTGCTTCAAAGATGATAATCGCGCTCACCTTGCTTTGATACCATTTAGCAATTTGCAATTAATCGCATGAACAATGTATCGAATTGATGGAGAACAGAGGAGTCGAACTTGGGAATTAGGCTAATCCCTTTCGGTGAAAATAGAAATATTAAATTATACAGTGTGTTTCCGTGTATCGTATACTGCTCTACATAAAAGAATAAAATGTACATGCTAACTAAATAAGCAACTGATTTAAAACAAATGAAACTAAAGCCGATAATAGAGCAATCAACTAACACATTCTCCATGTGATACATCAACTATTTTACAAGAAGGATGTGGATATAAAGTTGAGCTGATTTTCTTTAGTTTTCGATCGTTATAGGCCTGTCAAACATCGGGCAACTTGTTAATATCGATTTGAAGTTGGGCTCCAATTTCCATGAACGCCATTTCAAGGGAATGAAATGTGTCAAGGGAAAGAATTAATAAAAAATCTGCCTGAGTTGGGAAACAATGACGTCAAAGTTGATGACTTTTTTGGTTTTTTTATATTAGTTCTTTTCAATTTTATTATTTCCTATCAGCAGGGGCGGAGCCAGAAAAGTATTTGAGGGTAGGCAAAAAATTAATAAGCAATGACAATATAAAATATAAATAAATTACCAAAATAATTTATTTTTCCAGTATGATCTCATGATTATCAATATTACATAGCAATATTAATTATTTTGTATGTCCACTTGGTTACTACCGCTAAGAATATCGTTTACACATGTTGAGTTAGACATAAGGTACAAATTTTATCAAAAAGGCTAACCTTGATTATAAGCAAAGAAACATAGAATGTTATAGTTCAATAATTCTTTGAGATTCAGTTAAAATAGTCTACTTGATTGCAAATCTTGTGATTTTTATTCAAACAAGTAAATCTATGTAATTGTAAACTAAAAATGTTTAAACATGTGACAGAGATTTAATTAACTAACAAGGTATCATACTTCAAGTTTATAAATTTACTCACTTCTTACATTCTCCAGTTTTTATTTTCTTACACTCTCCTCATAAGTTTTTATTTGATCTTAATTAAACCCAAGTTAATGAGTTCATAAAAGTACACATATTTAACTAATAAGGACTAAACATGTTTAATAGTGACCCACATGTAATAGAAGTACCTATAGGTTCAGAGAAATAACTTTGTTTATTAGGTAAGAGGTACATGTTTCATACTCTCACACGCAAGACAATACGTACATATATAATAATATTTTTTCACCTTATGCAACGTATATGTGTATATATATACCTACTCTTTTTTTTTTTCAGGGTGGGCAAGAGCCTACCCTCGGCCTAATGAAGCTCGGCCCTTGCCTATCAGTAATTTTGGCATGCACAAGTTTATCTTTCCAGGTCGGCTACGAGTTCTAGGAGCATGTATAACATCTCCGTCGACAACATGACCCTCATGCATGTCGAATGATGGAATGAGAATAATGATTCCTTTGCATGCTTCTCTATACATGTCCATTTTGAAATATCCATCACAGAAATGATAAATTGACAAGGACTTCGATTCTATACAAGCGCAAACATGTTTGCATGGAATTCTATAGATTTTCCAAGCTCGACAAGAGCAATGCCATGAGTTCAAATCAACCGCTAAACTTTGTCCCCGTCAATATCATCAAATAGAGCTCTACAAGACTTGAGCACCTACAATCTTCGAGATTTAACATACTCGCATGCCACTTCTTTCTTGTTTCTTCTTTCTTGGGCTTAGATCTCGTGCAGTATTCAATTTTTTCATGTTTTTGGTGCATTGTTGTCATAATTTGAATGCATATATGATAAATCATCATCACAATGGGTAGATATCGAACAGATTTTACCCAAATGTTCCAACTTTCAGCTATATTATTATTAGAAATTCCCCATCGAGCACCTTGAAAGAGAATTGGCCCTATTTTTCGGGGAAGACTGTATAAGAAAATACTTAGATCGAGCCACCATCCAAGAACTCGCTTCTCGATAAAGTGTATGCGTTGTTTTTCAAAATATAGGACCAATGTTTCTTGTTATGGAGGGGTAACTCCACAAGACCTAAAATATAATTTAAAACATTTAACATGATAAACTTCAATTTAAAGATATTAATGAAAAAAACCGAAAAAAGAAAAAACCTGTTTGACAAAGTTATCAACCACATGTCGTAGACAATAAGCATGGTGGCTACCGAGGAACGCTATTTTAATGGCTTTGATCAATCCTTGATTTCGATCTGAAAGTATATTTAGAGAATTCCACGATGATCTGAGATGCCACAACATGGTTTAAGCCATGATCATTCCCAACTGCATATGCTAACGTAAATAGATAATCGTTTGAATTCTTTGCCACTGCAACTAGCCGACATCCCTTGTAATATCAGGGTCCCGCGAGTAATTTGGCCAATAAATTAGCATGCATATTATGTGTTTACGTGAGTGCATATTACGTGCTTATTTAATTATATACAAGTAGAATGACTGATTTAAGGAGAAATTAAATTAGAATTTAAAAATGATCTTTATATAAGATGGGGAATTTCCAAATACGGAGATAAATTGGAAATGCGATACTGAAGGTATGATTTTTACAATATAGATTTTCAAAAATGTAGAATTTAGAGGAATGTAAATGACGAAGGAGAATAGTAAAGAATAGAATTCTAGAAGCTTAGTCATTTTCGATAACTTAGCAGAAAGGAAAAATAATATTATAATGTTTGTTACTTGAAGTTAGGATGAACATTGTTGAAGTAGAATTAACGTCATTTGGCTAGTTTGAACACGCCAAATATGAGATAAGAAAAAAAAACCCTTATACAAAACTAACGAAAGTAATACTTTTCATAAGAAAACTTCCAAAACCTGAAGAAAGGAGAAAGAAGGGAAGCTCGACAAGATTTAAGCTTGAAAATAACTCAAACTCTTACTTTAACATTTACAAGTATTAACACATGAGTCAACATGTTTTAGGCATCTGGATTGCTATTCACCGCCCCCTTTTTCCTAGTTACCGCCCCCTAAAGGGCTGAAAAAGACATTTTTGCCCTTATGATATTTAAATTAATTTAAAAAGAAAAAACTAACTAAATATATAATTTCGGTACGAAATACTGAAAACTGCATACACAAATAAATTCGAACGATCGATCGATACGAAAATAAATTTGATTTAACATTTTCGGACCGATCGATCGATATTTTCGGACCGATCGATCGATTTTAGGACCGATTGATCGATACTGTCGTAAAAATCATTCAACACGGATCGAAATAGTTTGAAAAAAGTCCCGACCGAACCAAAATTTCGACCGGCGCTTGGCACGGCCGAACAACAATTTCGGCCGCCACAAGGCATGGCCGAAACACAATTTCGGCTGTGACATGTGGCAGCCGAAATTATGGTTCGGCCGTGCCAGCGACGGCCGAAATTGTGTTTCGGCCGGAGCTGTTCCGGCCGAATTTATGTTTTGGCCGGGACAGCTGTGGCCGAAATCTGATTTCGGCCCACTCATGCAGGGCCGAAATCTCACTTCGGCCGCCTATACAAGGGGCCGAAAATTCGGTTTGGCTGCTTAAATTTTTTTTTGTTATTATTTTGTAATATTAATATTTTTTGTTGTTATTATTTTGTATTGTTAATTTTTTTTTGTTATTATTTTGTAATATTAATATTTTTTGTTGTAATTGTTTTGTATTATTAATTTTCTTTGTTATTAATTTTTTTGTTAAAATTATTTTGTAATATTATTATTTTTTTGTTATTATTTTGTAATATTAATATTTTTCGTTGATATTATTTTGTAATATTAATATTTTTTGTTGTTATTATTTTATATTATTAATTTTTTTGTTATAATTATCTTGTAATATTAATATTTTGTGTTGTTATTATTTTGTAATATTAATATTTTTTGTTGTTATTATTTTGTAATATTAATATTTTTGTTGTTATTATTTTGTATATTACTTTTTTTATTATTAATTTTTTTTGTGTGCGAGCGCGCGACCCGCGCACACGAATGTCGGGCCGAGAACAGTGGGCCTGACCAACCCGCGTTTGCTCCGGTTTTAACTTTTATTCCTCTCGGTATTAAAAAACAAAATTTTCTACCGGGCTGTGCACGGGCCGAACTGAAATTTTGGCCGGGCCTGTGCGGGCCAAACTGAGATTTCGGCCGGGCCTGTGCGGGCCGAACTGAGATTTCGGCCAGGCCTGTGCGGGCCGAATTGAGATTTCGGTTGGGCCTGCGCCGGCCGAAATGAGATTTCGATCGGGCCCGTGCGGGCCGAAAATGTCGATCGGCCAGCACACAGTCTGGCCGAAAATATCGTTCGGCCCGCGCACTGCAGGACCGAAAATATCGATCGTTCGGTCCTAAAATGTTAAATCGAATTTTTTTCCGTATCGAGATCGATCGTTCGAATTTATTTGTGTATGTAGTTTTCAGTATTTCATACCATAATTATATATTTAGTTTTTTCTTTTTCAATTAATTTAAATATCATAAGGGCAAAAACGTCATTTTCAAGCCCTTTAGGGGGCGGTAATTAGGAAAAAAGGGGCGGTGAATAGCAATTCCCTTTAGGCATATTAAGTTCGAAAAGTTACTTAGGATTAGGGTTCGTACAATTTTAATTTCCGAAGGTTTTACTGTTTTAAAAGTATTAAAAGTTCTTATAATCATATTTATCTAGTTTGAATTTTTACAAGATTAAGCATAATTAATTTTATGAAGTTTGTAGGGGGTTTAACCTATTCTTGAAGGAAATTAAATTTGGTCGAGGATTTAGTAAATCTCAAAATAATAATTATGCTCTTAGGGTTTAAGGTTAACAAAAAAATGATTTTTTCGGAAGTATAAAATATTTGAAGGTTTTATGATGTTCTTCTGACCTTTAAACTGTTCTTGGAATAGAAATAGATTTTGATCCAAGGATTTAAGGAGTTCACGGGTTGATATTGTTCCCAACATGGTTAAGGTCGCGAAGTATGAACTTCGCGAACCCTAACTCGCGAACTATTAAAGCGATGGGGACTTCACGAACTAGGTGGAATTGAACTTAGCGGATCCAAGCTTGGCGAATTGGAAGGTTCTGCCAAACTTCACGAATTGGGACTTCGCGAACAGTGACTTCGCGAATTGTGAGGAGACGAACTTCGCGAAGTAGGTAGGGAATATTAAGCTTCGTGAACTAATAAAGGACCGAATTCATGAAGTAGGAAGTTCACATGTCATGAGGGTCACTTCGCGAACCATGAGATAAGAAAGACACTTCGCGAGATTAGTTGGTTTCACGAGTCATAAGAACAAGTGTTGACTTCACGTGTGGAATGGTCATGAAAGGTCACGAGTTCATGAATCCGGGAAGTGTATATGGACCACGATTCCCGATGTGGGAGGGAGAGTTAGAGTTCGCGAAGTAGAAGTTAGACTAGGTAAATTTCAGCTTGACGAATCCTAAGGTTGGATAAGATGGGTTCGCAAAGTTCATACTAGGGGTAATTCGTGAAGTGAGCACTTTACTAATTAGGGAAGAATTCGAGAAGTAACTTGGTGAATTAGGTAAACCCTAATTACTACAAACTTCACGAATTGTGAATCATGTAATGAATTTCATTAATTAAGAAAGAGTTCGTAAGATATTACTTTGGCGAATTGTAATAGGACTTCACCAATTGAGACCCTTACGGATTAACTTAATTTGGCGAATTCCTTTTAGAATAATTAATTGCCTGATACTATTTTGTGCTTAGGGAATTTGAGAACTTAGGTAATTAAATAAATTAGATGGTATACTGACACCGTAATTTTTGTGCAAAGGTCGAGAAATAGGAAATTCCTGAGGCGGTGAGCTACTTTAGCTCGGACGACAGGTAAGTGGGAATTCCACTACAACACATGAAATAAATTATGTATACATGTTTTACGTATTTTGTGAATTGGCATGATGAGTATTTTGTACTTTTTACGTATGCATTTCCATGTGCATGCATGAGTTACAGAGGGTTATGAGATGTGAGCGTGCACAATGTAGGATCGCCTGTGTGCGATGAGAATTTTCCGATATGGGCATTTGATGTCGACTCGAAGTTGAGTCAGAGCTACTTCTACAAAGCATCATGACGGGATGTAAGCCGTCAAATATATGTACTTGAATTTTAATTGTAGCGGGAAGAAGCTACCTGAATTGAATTGCCCGGTAAATAGCAACCCAGTTAACTGGTGTAGGCACAACCGGTCACCAGGGAAGGCAATCGCTAGACAGGTTGGCAACCAGTAAACGACTGCCTAGGGGAAATCCCTAGTGTAGGTCCAGCTGAGTAGCCCACTATTGTATTTTTATCCTTATTAGAATTGAGCTCCGGATGGTGCGCATAGCAAGTCAGCTGAGGGCCCTGAATTAGATTGAAAAAGAAAAATGAGACACGAGAATTAGAAAGAATTGGCGCGGATGCCTTTGCAAATTTCGATATGTACACAGCATGCATAATTTCCATTTACTGAGCTTTATAGCTCATCCCATGTTTTTATGTGCTGTAGGTTCACACGATCACGGTACGTGATTCTTCTGATGGCAAGGCCGACTTTGAAGCCTCCGAGGACTCTTGAGGGTGGAGTGTGTACATGGATGCGACCTGTGTGGCGGGCGCTAGAGTTTTCTTTTGCTGCATCTATGTAAATAGTGTTGGGATGATATTTTGATGTACAGGATGATCCTTTATATAAAAGAAAAAAAATTTCCACGTATTTTCGGATAACTTAACTATCAGTACTTAGATAGTCATGCAAATTAGGAATAAAATAAGTAGTAGAAGGCGGGATTAATCTATTAAAGCTTAAAAAAATACTAAAATATTTCTATTGAAGAATTATATAACATATTTATATGCTTAAAAATAATACTTACTTTTCAAATATTAATAACTATCACGTAACGTATTACCTCAACAAATACACATAAGGTTAAATATGACATTTACACAACATCACCCCCACACATCACTGGAATTAACAAAACACAATATTCTAATATCACATTGATATGCAAAATGAAAAATCACGTACACGTATGTGATATTTAGTTCGATTTGTATTTGAATGTCGTGACATCTGAAACTAACAAAACAAACACCGTAATGATATATCACCTTGATCCACATCACGGTGATATTCACATCACGGTGATGTGAGTATCAACGTGATGTTGGATCACCGGAAACAAACACCCCCTAAGAGTATAAAAGAATATTAGATCAGTCCCGTGCCAACATTATTTTAAATGTACCAGTAGAATAAACTTTTACACATATTTAGCCCCTTGGCTAAAGGTGGGAGAAAACTCAAATGGTCTTAGATGTGATGACCCATTAAAAAAATCATAAATTAACAAGAAAAAAACGGAAAAACTTCCAAAAAAATTCAAAAACGATGTTAGACCCTACGATTAACAACTCTATGATCCTAGGCATGAATTTCAAGTAATTAGATGATAATGATTGACATTAAGATTCGATCGGAAAACTCAAATGAAGAACAATAAAGAGAATTCGAGTAGAGTGAGAAAGTTACTATTGTTTCTCTCTCTAGGAATTGAATTGCAAGCCTTTCGGATCAATTTCCAAAACTTTCTCTATTAAGCATAATGTGTGTACAACTATTTATACCAAACAAACTTGGTATAAATATCTAGCTAGTCCTAATCTATGGACTAATACCAATAAAGCCCCTAATTACAAGGACAACTAATGAAATCAAGCACAATTAAAATGTATACTCTACAATCTCCCCCTTTGTGCTTGATTGCGTCTCCGCGCTGTTTGTCCTCGTTGGGCATAGTATGATCTGCGCAAGCCCAGTGCATGCTCAAAGTTCCTGAGCGTGTTCCTCAGCTCCAGTCGCTCCTCGATATCTTCAAGTAGTTCCATTAGGAGCGGCTGTTCTCTCACGAACCTGTGGATCCTCAGCATCGTATCTCGATTGATTTCTTCCAACCTCTGCTCGATGTTTTTCCAGACGACCTTGAGCGTCCCATCGCAAAACTTATGAATCTCAGTCTTCAGCATCAACCTATTCTTCTTGGATATTGGATTGTGGTAGGTGATGTCTAGGACTGAGCTGATGTGCACGTGATTGTTGGGAAGTCCTTCGATCTCAGGTCCTTTGTTGAGCGGAGCGGTCATGTTAACCTTCTTCATGTTGCTCTCCAGAGCCATCTGAAGGTCGTGTGCGGCGAAGTACTTGACTTGGTGCATCATGAACCGGTAGAGTCCCTCGAGTCCTTCTTTCTTTATGAAGCCTTGAGGACCTTTGTACTTTTCCACGTACAGATGATAGAGATTGTATACCTCATCAGCAGGGATGTACGGTAGGTCGCTCTCGCTGAGATCTTCTCGAGTTCTATCTTCTCGCTCGATGGTGTAGTGAGGTGTTGGAAGTCCTCATTTTGCACAGTATACGCTGAGTAGTTGGCATATTGGGGAGAGACTCTTATAGTGGCTCTTGACTTGTTCTTTAGTCATCCCCAGCCTTACATCAGGTCCAAGTTTGGTCAGCATCCAGAGGTAGGTCATCCTCTTCTGCTGATCCCAGTGAGAGATCCCTCTCAGCTCGAACTCGTTCGGTTTCTTAACTCTGTCCGTTGACCTCCAAATGTTTTCACGAACTTCTTCAAGGAAAGGAATTTCTATTCGGATGTTCCCCCACGGCGTGTCGATCCGAACGGTCCCTGGCGTTAGTCTTGTGGGGGAAGTCGCTCGTTGCGCGATCAACTCTGGTAGCCTTGGGATATCTTGTTGGTAGTCTTCACCTTCCTGAAGCTCGTCGTCTTCTATGATCACGAGGTCTATGGAGGCTTGTTGTAGGAAATTCCGAAAGTCCTGAAGCCGTTGTCTTTGATGCTCCTCGGGCATGGAATGGGTCATCCACTGTCCTTCGAAGATGTATTTGTCTAGAACCTCGTGTGGATTGACGCCATGTCCTGAGTGGCCCGGTTGGTCTGGAGCGACCGAGGGAGTGGCTTGAGTAGCTAGTAGGGATACGAGCATCGCGGCACTTGCCTCTTCTTCCGGAAGCAAGGGGCTTGTCAGAATTAGTGGGGTGGATGGGGTCGACGGAGGCGTTCTGATGGTGGGTTGGTAGAATGGGCTTAGAGGTTGTGTGCGGTGCGTGCTGGTGGTGGTTTGTGTAGTGGGTTGTGAGGTTTCTCCGGCTCCAGTTCCTGTCTGCGCAGAGCCCGAGTCTTGGCCTTGTTCTTGACCACTCGTAGATGTCCGTGGCCTCTTCTCCCCCTCATGAGGGTCCTGATTGTCAGGATCGTCATGTCTGCGTCTGGAGTGGGAGCTTTGTCCTCGGCAAGTTTCAGTAGGTGGCTCAGGATGATCCACCAATCGCCTATAAAGAGACTCTTCTTGAGGCGACCGGATGGAGAGACCGATCAGGCGGGCGAGTAGGATGTCGTGAATCTCGGTTATGGGTATGGTGTATGGGTTGACGAGGATGGATGAAGTGGCTAAAGGGTCGGTGGGTGTGGGTTGTGGAGGTGTGAGGTTGGGCTGTGACGAGGTGCCTTTGGAGACAGGTGCTTTCCCGGTGTCTCTGCGGGATGTCTCTATCGCAGTCAGCATTCTCTCCATTATTTTGTCTTCAAGCGATTGAACAGCAGCGGAGAGAGCGGCTTGGAATTGCTCGTTCGTCACAAACGGTGTGGAAGCCTCCGTCGAAGATGTACCAGGTCGACTGATGTCGCCTGTTCACAACCCATGAGCAGGCACCGGCTCTTCAGGTTGGCTCACAGTCACTTGAGGTTGTGACTGTACGAGACTTCCATCCAATCCTCAAGTCGAATCTTGAAGATTCTCCTCTATGGGTGTTATGGCAAGCTCGGGTTGGGCCTGGAAACCAGACACCGATAGATTTGGTTGCGGCTCAAGATTGAGCGAAGAAGTGCCGAAAACACTTGAAGAAGTGATCAGCATGGTATCTGGTGCGGTGGTGACGGCGGGGAAGAGGGACTTCAGCTGTATGCTAAGTCGTCTGGGAGTCCGCCCTATCAATCTGATCTCCTCATCGGACTCCGTGTCTGATGAGGTGGCTGTGTGAGGAGAAGGTTCTCGCTCAATGTCCACGCGAGCCTGTTCCGTCACTTGTGAAAGAGAGTTTTGCCCCATTTCTGCCTCGGGCTGTGCTTCTTGTTGAAGAACCTCCTCAATGGTTTCTTCGAGCACGCCAACATGGACGGGCACTTCCACTTGGAATGTTTCGGTTGGAGCTTCATGTTCCACTCTGTCGCCACAGCATCGATCAATGTGGCATCTATGTCAGGAATGTGTTCGTCCTGAGTTGGAACCTCCTACTCTAGCTCCAGGGCTACTTCATCAATTAACATGGCCTCAGGGCTTGAGTGTTGTTGCGGTTGGGGAGGGCTAACTCCAAAATCTATCGGGGGCCCTCGAATCATCTCCTCGGTGAGGTGATTCTCCCGGCAGTACATACAGTATACGTCTCCTCTGGGGTCAGCGAGAAGTAGAAGCTCAAAATGAATCGGCATCGACGGTTGGTCCAAGTCCGTGAGCCGTGGATTGTGAAAGAAGTTAAGCCTGGGTGGTTGATAATTTCCTCCAGGAGGTAGACGATGGATGGACTCGTGCATCTCCATGAATTCCTTGATGATTACATTAAACCACCGAGCGTAGGGCACATTCTTCGATCTCCGATTCTCCTTTTGCCGAATCTGGTCTGCAAGATCATTCCAGATCAGCTGGGTGAAATCGTAATTTCTGGAGAATGCGAGTCCGTGAAAGATCCTCAGTATGTTGCCATTGCCCTTGTCGAAGCCAGCATGCTTGGGCGATAGACACTTGTTCACAACTCCGAACAGTGTCTTCCACGGATGAGGGATACCGCTGCTCTGGACCTGAGCTAGCTTGGTGAGCTGCGGTTGATATCCCATCCGCATGAAATCATGCACCATATTCTGCGTCTGATGGGAGCGGGTCGTAGTTTGCGCTGTATGGAAAGTCCAGAATCATCCCGAACTGGTTCTTGTCCATATGTATGTGCCGCGTCCCAATTATGGTTGAGAAGGAGAATGCTCCATTATCCACTGCTCCTTGTATACATCCCCAGAATTGCTGGAGATAGACCATTGGCACCGAAGCGGTGACCGTCAATGCATGCCAGATGGGGTGGCCTTGCAGGATAGAGACAATGATCTCGTCTGGACACCGAAAGGTGCTCAGATCGAGCTGAAAATTCGTATCCTGGACCTTCAGATACAAGTTGTGGTTGTATATGTGATTATAACTATGTTAGCGATCCATCTGAAAAATAAGAGATATAAAAGTTCATTAGTTCATAAATTTAATTTTAGTCGAAAATTGATTTAATTTCATCAAACTATAATATTGTATCAAGTCATGATATGTTTGATGAATTTTGAATTGAAATCGTGTAGCATGCATATAGGATACTTGATTTTGAAAAAATGTAATGGCATGATTGTAGTTTCGATTTAAACATATTACGCGTGAAAAGAGGTCGAAATTTTCTAAGTATTTGATCGCGGGAAATGTCACTGTTCATGCCGAGATATTTTTCGCTCGATAAATTTAGTTTTCAAATTGATTTCCTATGCATTGATTTCAATTGAAATAACTCCGTTTAATTTTGCGATCGAGAAAATTTTACTCGCTAATGTTCGCTACAGTGTAAAAGACTTAGAAAAAAAATCTTCTAAGTGTTGAAGTTGGAATCGTGAGACTGTAGCCGATCAATTTTTACAATCGAGAAAAATTCCGCGTAAATTTACGATCGAGAAATTATTTCTCAGGTAAATTTACTATCGAAAAATTTACCTCGATTGCATAAAATTTTTCGATTGGAAATTTGTCGAGCGGTACGTGAATTTCTATCCTAAGTAAAATTTTCGCTGCTAACGAGAAATTAGTCAATGAAAAACTAAGTCGATCGTCGAGAAATTTTTCGATCAATTAAATTCTAAGCGGCGAATTTTACGATCGAAAAATTAAGCGTTGAAAAATTAATTTTTCGCTGCTAAATTTTTGCGACCGAAATAAAATTCAATCGAAAATTCTATTTTGCGATAGTAAGTTTTACGCTCGATCTAATTTGCATCTAAATTGTCTATTCAGTGCTTAAATTTTTCGCTCACAGAAAAATCCTAATTAGATTTCTCGATACAAACAGTATCTCAATTGAATCGGAATTCAATTAAGACTAATTGCGATTGACAAAGTTCTTCGATGGCTTCAAATATTCAAATGCCCAGTTTAATCTAAATTCAAATTAGAGTCGAAGATGCAGACTTTCCGAATATTTATACTACCAGATTCATAAAGAACACCGAAACTATCTTAAGTGCAGGAATTAATCTCAGATAAAACTCATAATCATGCCTAAATCACTATAAGATAGCATACGGTTTTCTCAGTTTGAAGAACAGTCGAGAATCTGATCTTAATAATGCGAAAAACTACAAAATGCAGATGCTATGTCAAAAGAATCTCATTTCTACCTTAAACAGACAATTTGATGTTGAAAATCAAAAGATTTTTGAGAAATTGGAAATGTCTGTGAAAGTTTTTTGAGAGAGAAATTTTTGTGATTTAGGATTGCGTGAGAGAAAGTTTTTCAACTGACCAAAAAGTGAACTTTTATTAACTCGCTGTAAGTCAATGTTGGGTTTGCGAGTTGACATTTTGCGATTAAATGGATCAGGCCCATTACTATTTGCGCTCGAGAAATTTTTGATTCGAAAATTGCTCTTCAATTCAACTTTTCGATCGCAAATTATCGCGGCTAATCAAAATCGTTCCCAACATTGTTTACGATCGAGAAATCGCAATTTAATTCTTATATCCAGTTTCTCGATAGTAAGTACTTCTAAATTTTTCAGATTGACCCCTATTTCAAATAAAATCACATGATAAAGCTCCCCTTGAGAATTAAAATAAATGCAATTAACTGCCTGTATTTTCTGTGTAGTAACGTTTAGCTTCCCTGGCAGAAATTAAAAAATCTGTACCACTTAGAGAAAAACGTTAGAAATAATGGAGTTAATCAACAATTATTTTAGGCATTTGTTTTTCTGAAATATTTGGTCTGTGACTAGCTCCTTTCCTTGTAGTATCGACGTCTCACTCCTTAATTTTGTTTGAAGGAATCAGAAACGCTTAGAGAAAAACGTCAAGAATATTTGGAGCTAATGCACGATTTTTATATTTGCTCCCCCTCAAATAACGCGCAAGAATTGACTAAACATGCAAGCATATGAAATCAATTCAAGTCAGGAGCATACAACACACAAATTTACCTAGTAAGCATATATACATGGTCCCCAAAAACATGTACTGAAGATATTGCGTGAGGGTAAGAGCAATGAAAAATTTATCCCATTTAAACAATTCAATATCAATGCAATCTAAATTACATTTAGAATGTGCGATAACAAAATAAATTCGCATTTATTCAATTCAACGCATATGAAACAAAATATTTCATGCCAGAATGTGCGATAACAAAATAAATTCGCATTTATTCAATTCAACGTATGAAACATAATATTTCATGTCAGAATGTGCGATAACAAAATAAATTCGCATTTATTCAATTCAACGCATATGAAACATAATATTTCATGTCAGAATGTGCGAAATTTTTCCTTTCAAGATTTTTTTTTTATTTTTCAGAAATTAAAAAATATTAGTTTTCTATATATTTTTTATATTTTTTTATGTATATTGCTATTATTATAGTATGGGGTCAGATTATTTTGCTTCGATCAATCGTCACACCTAAAATTTTACGAGACATTTGAAAGAAGAAAATGCCGTCATATCATGTCGTCAAACTAAGGTCCTAAGTTCATGGACTAGTCCATTTCGACAACTCTCACTAGGTTCGCTCTTGCACTCAATTATTTCTAACTTGGGATTTTTATTTTATATCACTCAAGTCAACACAAGCAATTTTAAGTCAATTTACCTGTGATCGAGACATTTTTAATCATTTTACCTAAGCGAGAGACCGTCGAATGAAATCAAAGGGTTGTTAGGGTTTTAGTTTGGCTAGGACTTAGAAGGGAAAGAATTTAGGGGAAAGTGCACTTATCTCTTCGTCATCTTCCATTTCTACGTCCGTCTCCTTTTTTTTCGGCGTCTTTCTTCTTTTCAATCTTTTCTCCCTCTTTTTTTTTTTAAGAACTATGCCTTTTTATGCTATGCTCAAGCTGAAGCTCCGCTTCTCCACGAGGCTATAGGAGATTATCGTAGGCGAAGTTCTTCTTGTTGGTTCTCGGGGTGATACCGTGCTTCTCTTCTCTTAATCCCTAGAGAGGTTTCAGAGATTATCTTTTTGGAAAAGTCACGGTTATGGAATTCGTACCCAAGGCTGCGCTCCTCTTCTCGTTTTCCGATATAAGACCGGATTATCGTTGGAGAAGTTCACTTCGTGGTGCTCCTCTTTCCAGTCGTTCTGACGAGCGTACGAGATTATCGTTGGAGAAGTTCACAGCAGGATCCATGCCACCTTCTAAGAGATAGTCGGAAGGCAGGTTCCTTTGGTCTGATTTTTGCGCGTTGAGCAATACCTTCTTTTGTCATCATCCTCTTTTTTTTTCTACTCCTCCTTTTCTCGTTTGAACAACCATCCGAAGAGTATAGAAGACGGTTGAAGGCTGGGAATGGGATTCAAAGGAAGAAAAAGACATCGGAGAAGGCTCAAAGTGGATGACTAAGGGCTAATGTGGGGAAAAAATTTTTATAAGGCCGAGTGAGGAATAACCTAAGCGCCCTTATCATTTTCCTAACGATCTAATGCAAGTGAGTATGAAGCCAAGTATCACTAGTTAAGACAAGTAATTGATGTGTGACTTACTCGACAAATAGACCAAAGAAAGAAAAAAAAAAGGCTTGAATCCTCACATATGTATAGTGGCTTTGTGTCTAGTGGAGCAACCTAATGACCTTTAGATACAAGAATGCGACTTAGATTCACAAAATTAAGCAATTAAATCGATTGCATGTCGGGGTAAAGTTCTAAGTGACTTTAGATCAAAGCATCCTAAAGGATTTCGTCATCCCCCTATATTATAGGTATACGTATAGTATTTTATTATGGTTATTTTTTTATTATATTCACGCAAGATCAAACATGTAAGCAAAAAAAACACATAGAATAGAGCATCTAATAGCACAAAAGATCAGGTAATGCACATATCAAGAAAGATTCAACATGCCTAATTTTCCGACAAGGAATTGAATCGTTTTTCATCCAAATGCCTTGGTGAAAATGTCAGCTAGTTGGTACTCCGTGTTCACGAAACACATATTTATGGTGCCTTTTTCTATATGATCTTTGATAAAGTGATATCTAATGTCTATGTGTTTTGTGCGTGAGTGATGAACAGGATTGCAAGTAATAGCGATGGCACTTTGACTATCACTATATATGGGTATACTATTTAAATGGGATAAAACCTAAAATGGTCTCTGATGTTTACCCTGTGAACCAATTTAGTCCCCGATGTTTCAGGTGAACCAATTTAGTCCCCGATGTTTTATTATTATTATTATTATTATTTATTTTTTCATTTAATTTATTAGTAATATTCTCTTCTTTTTTGTTTTAAAATTTTACTCAATTTTTTTAATTTTTTTTCCTTTTTTGGATTTTCTCCTCATTTTTAATGTTTAATTTATCATTTTTATTTTAATTTTAGTTTTTTATTTTACTTTTATTATTTTTTATTTTTTTTTATTATTTATTTTTTTTATTTAATTTATTAGTAATACTCATTTTTTTAATTGTTTATCTATTTTTTGAATTTTTTTCCTTTTTTTTTTTGAATTTTTCCTTATTTTTAATATTTAATTTATTATTTTTTTTTTACTTTTTCAGTTAGCAACGGCTTATGCCGTCGCAAATACCATCGCCGGCTAAATTGACGGTCGGATTGACGGAGGGACCAATTTGGTTCATTTTCGATAACATCGGGAACTAAATTGGTTCTAGCGAAACATCGGGGACTAAATTGGTTCACAGGGTAAACATCAGGGACCATTTTAGGTTTTATCCCTTATTTAAATTGTACTCATAGTCGCGAAGCTGAGTCCGCATCCACAGCATCTGGGAGCAACAACTGGCGGCAGCCACGTATTCCGCTTCGGCCGTCGAAGTTGACGCACAGTTATGCTTTTTGGATGACCAGCTTTTCGCCTAGAAATTGAGCGCCATCGGATGTGTTTTTCCTGTCCATTCGGCAACCTGCATAATTAGCGTCAGTATAGCCTATAAGTTTGAAATTCGTACCCTTTGGATACCATAGTCCAAGGGTAGAAGTGCCCTTAAGGTAACGCAGAATCCTTTTAACCGCGAGCATATTGGATTCTTTGGGATCGGCTTGAAAACGGAACATAAGCAGGTGGCAAACATGATATCCGGCCGGTTTGAAGTGAGGTAGAGAAGAGATCCAATGATGCTGCGATACAGTGTGACGTCGACCGACTTGCCAGATGGATCGGCATCCAACTTGCAGCTTGGTGACATAGGAGTGCTGAGAGGCTTGCTCTGATCTTGATGGAATTTCTTCAGAATATCCTTGATGTATTTTGTCTGATTGATGAAAATCCCATCTTCGAGTTGCCTGACTTGTAGCCCTAAGAAGAACTGCATCTCTCCCATGTGACTCATCTCGAACTTGCATTTCATTAGATCTCCAAACTTCGTGCAGAGCCGTGGATTAGTTGATCTGAAGATGATGTCGTCGACGTATACTTGAACGACCATCAGATCTTTGTCTTGCCATTTGATGAAGAGGGCTGTGTCTATCGTTCCTCGTATGAATCCAGACTTCACGAGGAATTCACTCAGGACATCGTACCAAGCACGTGGGGCTTGTTTTAGTCCATAGAGAGCTTTGTCCAATCGATAGACGTGATCGGGATGTTCTTGATCAACGAAGCCTTCCGACTGAGCGACATAGACTTCTTCTTTTAACACGCCGTTAAGAAAGGCGGTCTTAACATCCATCTGATAGACTTTGAAGTCTTTGTGAGCCGCATAAGCCAGGAGAAGACGGATAGCTTTGATTCGGGCAACAGGAGCATATGTCTCGTCGTAGTCGATGCCTTCCTGTTGATTGTATCCCTTCGCAACTAGCCTTGCTTTGTTCCGGATCACTTCACCATCTTCATTCTTCTTGTTTTTGAATACCCATTTAGTTCTGACAATTGTTTTCCCATGCGGACGGGGTACTAAGGTCCACACTTGAAGACGTTCGAATTGATGAATTTCATCATGCATCGCTATTACCCAATCCGGGTCTTGAAGTGCGTTTGCTACCCTGGTAGGCTCATTTTTACTTAAGAAGCAGCTGAAGAGACTGTGTTGATGACGTGTCCTCACTCCATCTGAAGGATCTCCAATTATCTAATCAACCGGGTGACCTCTAGTCCACTTGCGCTCATGAGGCAAGGCTGAAGTCGATGTATCAGCCATCTGTGGGTCTAGATTTCCTGTAGTCTCTGATTGATCGATTGCTTCAGAAAGTTCCAATTCTGCACTTGGAACAATCGTCTCTGCCGATTCTTCCTCAATAACCATTGTAGGTTCTTCGTTATTCTGTGGCAATTTTGAATCGGGTGAGGTAGGGACGTGAGAAGCACTTGGTACGTCGGTCTCGTCGGGTGGAGAATCCACTATAGGTGTAGTAGTGTGTGACCGATATACTGGCTCGAAGAGAGAGTCCAAATCGTCTAATGCAAGTCTCATTCCTTCTTCTAACGTTGAATTCGGGGCTGTTGCCATCTTCTGTTGGTTTTGTGCCAACACACCAGTGAAAACAGGTTCTGAACTGTTATATTCAGAAGCTATCTGGTTAGGTACGGGTCCTGAACTGAGGTGTGCAGGAGCCATCGGGTTAAGCACGGGTACTGGATTGAAGTGACCAGAAGCCATATCCGCCACTTCGTGGAAAGTGACATTGTAGCTTTCTTTGATTGTGTGGTTGGACTTGATGTATACTCGGTAAGCTTTGGAGGTTGAAGACTACCCGACGAAAGTGGCTTCGAATGCTTTAGGGTCGAACTTAGCACGTTGCACTCGGTCGTTCGCCACAAAGCACTTGCACCCGAAGACTTTAAAGAATGAGATGTTGGGTACTCGTTTGTTGATAATTTCGTACGGAGTCTTGTCAAAGCGCTTGTGAACCACCGTCCTGTTTGAGTGAAACAGGCGGTATTTACTGCTTCTGCCCAGAGAAAATGTGGAAGACCAGAGTGGATGAGCATCGTGCGCGCGGCTTCCACTAGAGTTCTGTTCTTTCGTTCGACTACCCCATTCTGTTGAGGAGTCTTGGCCGCTGAAAATTGTTGACTTATTCCAAGTTTCTGATAAAATTCACTGAGACATTGTTCTTGAACTCAGTGCCATTGTCTGCTCGAATGACTTGGATAGTCTGCTGCAGCAAATTTTGAGTAGTGTTCACGAAATTGACGATCAAGTCCCCTGTCTCATCTTTAGTTCGGAGGAACCTTATCCATGTGTAGCGAGAGTAGTCATCGACTATGACCAGCAGATACTTGCGTCCATTTATACTCTGTTTCTTCATCGGGCCACAGAGGTCCATATGTAGCAGTTCCAGAGGACGTGAAGTAGAGGCCACTTGTTTGATATGATGAGATGCTCGCTTCATTTTTCCTAATTGGCACGTCGAACATTGATGCTCTTTTTGTAAAGTTATAGTTGGAAGACCATGAACCAACATTTTCGTTGAGAGATGTTGAAGAGCTTTGATGTTGAGATGATACATGCGTTGATGCCATAAGCTGTTCCTCTGAATTATAGTCTGAGAGATGAGGCAAACAGCTGTCGAGGGCCGCACGGACGTCAGGTTGATCGTGTAAAGGTTGAATTTCCGAAGTCCATAGAGGAGTTCTGTGTCCTGACTGTCCAAAATTCTGCACCGGTCAGCGTGAAAGACCACTTGAAATCCCTTATCATAGAATTGGCCTATGCTGAACAAGTTATGGCGGAGGCCTTCGACGTAGGAGACATCTTTTATAGTCAGATTCTCCAGAATGATATCCCCAAGTCCTAGATCGGGGCTGAATCGTTGTTTCCAAACCTGACTTTTCCATTCAGTCGTTCTTGATAGTTGCTCAACAGCTCTTGATTTCCCGTCATGTGTGTGGAGCAACCAGAATCGAGGTACCACACATGATGGATCTGCAAAAGCAAGTAGCTTTAGGTACCCATTTAAGCATGGGTCCTCTCAGATTAGCAGATTTAATTTTAGGTTCAGATATGATTCCTAAATTATTACTTGAGGGAGTTCTAATAACCAATATCACTTTCGTAGAAGTGGTTTTGGGTGTTGCCTGTTTAGGTGACTTGGCCTTTTTGGCTTTTGTCGTCCTAGGCGGAGATTTAGGAACCCATTTGGGTTGAACCTTACAGGGAAGGTTAATTTCAGCACGTACAAATGCTTTGGTAGGCTTGACTGAGGAAAAGATCTTTTCTTTTGATAATCTCCTAAGCTGCTTGGGGGACTCAATCTTTACGGGATACCTTAGGTGAGTACAGGCATGTACGGCGCCATAAGCTTTCTTTATGGATGGATCTTGTTTCCTACGAGTCTTCCTAGTGGCATTTGTTTCAGAATGATTATTTTTAATTTGTGAGGTAGAGCCTATTTCGTTGTTGGTGCTTCTAAAGGTGATGGGCTGAAGAGTACATGTAGAAGCAATTACTCTAAGCGAAGAAATGGCTCTTTTATTTCTACGAGTGTCATTTATTCATACAGAGGGAGTAACATTCTTAAGCATACTCAAATCTACTTGCTCCTTCTTAAGACTAGCACTCTCGCCTTCGATTCTAGTGCTTGCCCTACGCTCCCTGTAGACGTAGGTAAAGTAACTTTAGTCTTAGCACTCTTAACGGAATTATTAATACACTTTTGATCTTTCGAATGTGATTTTTCGATTTACGCGCTTTTCATAATAGCACGAGAGGTAGTTTGGGAGGATGAGGAAGCTTTGAGATTTTCCATCTCTTTTAAGAACGTTTTCTTTTCAGCTTCGAAATTCTCTCTTTCTTTATCTAGTTTTGCTTGAGATTCCTCTATTTGTTTGATTATAGGAGGTTTGTATAGAGAATTTTTATAATGAGCGTCTTTGGCTTCCTCGAGGACTGTTTGAGGGTCAGGAAGTTGAGATAGGTCAGAGACAGGTGTTGATGACGGTTTCATATTTCTGTCTCTCTCATTTAGCGCATTGTAGTCAAAGGGGATCTCAGGCCCATGTGTGGCTTTTCTCATAGATGAATCAAAATTATTTTGGTACGTCGATTCAGTAAATTCTCTAAGAGAGGTTACTCCTAAACCCATGTGCTTAGTATCATATATTTCCTTTTTCCGTAGAACTCGTGGGTTAGTGAAACCTATGCCTTCTATAGGATTGTAGAACTCTATATCCTTGGGCTTGTTCAAAAATATCGTCTGTTCAGATTGTCCCCTACGCGTAACTATATCATCTAATTTCTTAATTTTAGCATATAGTTTCTTGCGTTCCTCACCTAGGAGAGCATAATTATTTTCTACCGTCAGTTTGGCGGCTTGACAGGCGTCTAGTTCTTTACTAAGCTCACTAACCTTAGCATTTGATATTTTTAATTGAGCTTCTAAGTTAGTGATCTTAGTGGTAGCTTCGGTTATCCTACAATTTAAGGTGGCTTTCTCGTTGAGATTCCTAATCAAGCAATTGTAGTTATTTGCTAGCCTATCTTCTAATTCCTTAATCTTTTCGCTATGCTGTCCTAATTGAGGTTGACTAGTCTCTCTTGAATGTGGAGTCTTAGTAAGTTCTTTTATTTTAGCACTAGAGCTCCTAAGTTCTGATTCGAGACTATTTATCCTCTCCTGAGACCTAGAAAGGTTATCCTCTAATACTTTTCTGCTCACGTTTCATGTTAGCATATCGTTTTTGATATGAATCTAACAATGTCAATAATGTGGAATGTAGGTCTACCTATTGTGAAGAGGTGGATTCGTTTTCGTCGTCCGTATGATTGGCAGTTTCAGCGTTCGATACATGGTCGAGACGGGCCATGAGGGCTAAATTCTCTTCTTCAGAACTCGACGTGTCCTCGAGCCATTGGTCTTGTTCGGCCATGACAGCTACTCCAGCTTCCTTCTGTTTAGTCAATTGGAGCTTCCTGGAGTAGTAGTTGGCATCTCTCTTCTTCGGAAGAGTGCACTCTCTGGCAAAGTGACCTGGCTTGCCACAATTGAAGCATTTGTTAGCCTCTTTTGGGTTCTTGACTTCGGAGCTCTCTGGTGCACATTCTTTGTCTTTAGAGCTTGTAATCCGAAGTCTGTTGGCTGAGGTTGGAGACTTCTTCTTGAAGTACTTCTTACTCATCATTTTTCCTATTAGAGCCTATTGCTTTCCTAGAGCTTTCATGTTTGGCTCAACGTCGGAGTCCGACTCTTCTTCCGACTCTGAAGGAGAAGGAGGCCTAATGATCTTTTCTTTTCTCGATTTTGAGCTCCTCTTCTCCGAGACTAAGGCAACAGTGTCTTCGATCTGTTTGCCCTTCTGCTCCTTTTGAATCTCGCTTATATCATCCTCATGTTGTGCGAGATTGTCAAACACGGCATGGATATCCAACTCCTCTAGATCTTTATTCTGACGAAATTGAGTGGATATTTTCTTCCATTCCGCGGGCAGAGAAGAGAGAAATCTGATGTTTGTCTTCATATTGGTCTTCGTGATTTCTATCTTCCTCATCTCGTTGAGAAGAGTGAGGTATCTTTGATAGATCTCATATAGACTCTCCTCCGGCTTTGCTTTGAAGGAGTCGTAAGCAGCGAGAATGTTCACCTTTTTGGCCTTTATGCCAACTTCCGTCCTCTGCATCATCCTATGCAGTTCATCCCACATTTCTTTAGCCGATGAAAGGCTATCAATCTGTCTATATATGTCGTTGGGGATGCCCTGCATGAGGGTATTCATGGCTACTAGATCAGCCTTAGCTCGAGCCCTCTCCTCTATTGAGTACTCCCGAGGCTCCTTCAGTCGCCTAGATGCGGGAATTTGAGGGGTTACCGATTCATCACCGGGGACATTCACCCAAAACTGTGCGGGTCCCTCTTCTACTGATTTCAGCAAATTCTCGGCTTGATCTTTTAAAGCGATGAAATTGAGGAAGCGACTTCTCCAAACGATATATTCGCCTCGTTGCAAAATCGGCGGGACGGTTGTCATTTTCGAGCGAGTATGCATCCATTTTGTGTTGTAGTTGAGTTGTTGAAGGATCTTCATTAAGTGTTTTGAACGTTTGAAGATGATGTAATGTGCTTCACAAGTGACAAAGTTCGTTAGTAGCGTTTGATTCGAAAAATAGTTCGAGAATTATTTTCGATTCAATCTGTAAAGTTTGATCGAAAATAATTTCGTCGAAATAGAATATAATGTGTATTGTTCTCGTGCGATAAAGTCTGTCACCGAAATATTTTTCGAGCGAAATAAATTGCCCAAAATCGTTCGGTTAAGAAAAATTTCCAGATCGTGAATTTATTTCGAAGAAACAGTACGTTAGTAAGTTTCTCGTCAAGTCAAAATAAATCTGTTGACTAGAAAAGTTTCTCGCGTGTAAATGATTTTTAGCTTGGTCAAACTTTAAATGTCTGACCGATGATGTTTTACGAGAGAAAGTGTTTACGCGTGCAAAGTCAAAATTGGTCTTCCTCGAAAAAGATTTTCGCTGAATAATGCTCGAGAAATATTTTTAACTAAAATCGTTTCTAGTATTGACGATTCTAGCACTGCGTATTCTGACCGAGAAAAATTCTCACGCCAAGTTTTTTCGATAGAGAAATTAATCCGCTCGTAAACCTAGCGAGAAAAATTAGAACGATCGAGAAAAATTGCAGAATACGATTAACACAGATTCAAGCAAAAACAACGAATTAGATAGTGAAATTTCAGGTGACTGCTCGCAATCATTTTCTAACTATGCACGAACAAGCAATTAAACACGTTATGAAGCAAAGTATGTCGAATTTGATCAAAATCAGAACGTGTTCTTCATGTTCTTCGCAAACAGTAAATCACAATCCTAAAAACGAAGTTCAAACAGCTACAAATATGATCGCAATCATCATTTAACACTTAAACGAACACATAAACATCAAATTCAAGTCAATTAAGCACAGAATTAAGCTATTGGATAGAAAAAAAATTTCGCGCCAAACTATTCTTCGATTAACAGTAAACTGAAAATGATTTACGATCCAAATCCAACAATTTCAAGTAATTCGATGATAATGATTGACATTAAGATTCAATCGAAAAACTCAAATGAAGAACAAGAGAGAGAATTCGAGTAGAGTGAGAAAGTTACTGTTGTTTCTCTCTCTAGGAATTGAATTGCAAGCCTTTCGGATCAATTTCCAAAACTTTCTCTATTAAGCATAATGTGTGTACAAGTATTTATACCAAACAAACTTGGTATAAATATCTAATTAGTCCTAATCTATGGACTAATACAAATAAAGCCCCTAATTACAAGGATAACTAGTGAAATCAAGCACAATTAAAATGTATACTCTACACTTTTGATAATCTCCTAAGGTGCTTGGGGGACTCAATCTTTACAGGATATCTTAGGTGAGTACATGCATGTACGACGCCATAAGCTTTCTTTATGGCTGGATCTTATTTCCTACGAGTCTTCCTAGTAGCATTTGTTTCAGAATGATTATTTTTGATTTGTGAGGTAGAGCCTATTTCGTAGTTGGTGCTTCTAAAGGTGATGGGCTGAAGAGTACACGTAGAAGCAATTACTCTAAGCGAAGAAATGGCTCTTTTATTTCTACGATTGTCATTTATTCGTAAAGAAGGAGTAACATTCTTAAGCATACTCAAATCTACTTGCTCCTTCTTAAGACTAGACACTATCGCCTTCGATTCTAGTGCTTGCCCTACGCTCCCTGTAGACGTAGGTAAAGTAACTTTAGTCTTAGCACTCTTAACGGAATTATTAATACACTTTTGATCTTTCGAAGGTGATTTTTTGATTTACACGCTTTTCATAATAGCACGAGAGGTAGTTTGGGAGGATGAGGAAGCTTTGAGATTTTTCATCTCTTTTAAGAACATTTTCTTTTCAGCTTCGAAATTCTCTCTTTATTTGTTTAATTTAGCTTGAGATTCCTCTATCTGTTTTATTATAGGAGGTATGTAGAGAGAATTTTTATAATGAATGTATTTGGCTTCCTCGAGGACTGTTTGAGGGTCAGGAAGTTGAAATAGGTCAGAGACAGGTGTTAATGATGGTTTCATATTTCTGTCTCTTTCATTTAGCGCAGTGTAGTCAAAGGGGATCCCAGGCCAATGTGAGGCTTTTCTCATAGATGAATCAAAATTATTTTGGTATGTCGATTCAGTAAATTCTCTAAGAGAGGTTACTCCTAAACCCATGTGTTTAATATCATATATTTCCTTTTTCCGTAGAACTCATGGGTTAGTGAAACCTATGCCTTCTATAGGATTATAGAACTCTATATCCTTGGGCTTGTTCAAAAATATCGTCTGTCCGGATTGTCCCCTACGCGTAACTATATCATCTAATTTCTTAATTTTAGCATATAGTTTCTTGCGTTCCTCACCTAGGAGAGCATAATTATTTTCTACCGTCAGTTTGGCGGCTTGACAGGCGTCTAGTTCTTTACTAAGCTCACTAACCTTAGCATTTGATATTTCTAATTGAGCTTCTAAGTTAGTGATCTTAGTGGTAGCTTCGGTTATCCTACAATTTAGGGTGGCTTTCTCATTGAGATTTCTAACCAAACTATTGTAGTTATTTGCTAGCCTATCTTCTAACTCCTTAATCTTTTCGCTATGCTGTCCTATTTGAGGTTGAGACATAAGAAATTTAGTACAATATAGAAAATATTTTTTTACTGTCCCGAGGTATCCCCACACAACCTGGCTATGGGCTAGCCGCCACACGCTCCAAAGGGGGGCTAGTCCCCGGGGCCAGATGAATACGTCTCAAACCCATCCGACAACGATAGTCATGGGGTAAAATCCCCATGGAGACTTCTCAAAGTGATTGTGAGAGGCGATTAAATCACATGACCTCGTAGCCACAAGATCTTTGAGGCCTCCCCCTCAACCATTAGGACAAAGGGTCATTGGCAATATAGAAAATATATTGTGGTACAAACATTCTTTTAAATAGCGAATAGTAATGCGCCACATGGCACCTTATAGCGATGATTTTCAAAGAACGCATCAATGTGTACTTAAATAGCGTTTCTCACTGAATTTTATTTTATTTTTACTTATTATCTTTTTAACTTTAAATTTTGTTTTTCACCAAACCATAAATCATCGTTATTTCATGTGATTTATATGATAAAAATAAATAAACATATTTAATTTATTTTTTGTGATCAAAATAATATCCATTTCATATATTTTTTTATATCATATATTTTTCGATATTGATAAAGAAAATCATTCATGCTATATGACGGAATGACCGAAAGAAATTGCAAAAATGGATGAAATTACAATACCCCTAGCATATAAACATTGCAAAAACAATGTGACCATATCAACTTTTATTTATTAAATATCACTATTTTTCATAAATTAATTATTTTTTATTGAAAGATAGTCAATGAAAAATTTTATTATTACTGTTATTATTATTATGCATAATTTAAATACTAGATTATTTTTCAATTGAACAAATTAAAAATAAACAAACTAATAAGAAAGGATAATGTTTGCAGAGAAAAATATGCCTTGCTCGTAATAGTTACGCAATCGCTACACTGTTTACGTAACGCAATATTGGAAGTACAACGCGACGCGTTGCGCAATACGCTTTTTAAACACTGGGAATAAACCGAATTGAAATATGCGTCATGATTACGGAGATGTCATATGAAATATTGAAGAATTAGATAACACCGAAACACGTCGTATGGTACTTAACATATGTATATATAATACATAAACAATGGTTAAATGGTACTTTCAATCAAACGTACTAAAATCTTATGTATAATAAAAACAAATACAAATAAATGGATATAATATTATATAGTAAAAATATTCTGAAAAACATCGAAGAAGTAGGTTGATGTTTTTATAATAGAGTTAATTATGATACATGCCCCAATGAAGTTTTAAAATTGAGTTCAGGCTCCGTAGAAAAAGCAATAGTTTTAAGGACCCGATTTCTGCATACCACTTCATCGTTCTACAGTACCACTTCTTTGTTCTGCAGTACCACTACTTTGTTATGTGATAGTGGTACTGCAGAACAAACGAAGTGGTACTGCAGAATAATTAAGTGGTACTACCTAACAAAGTAGTGGTACTGCAGAACGATGAAGTAGTATGCAGAAATAGGGTCCTTAAACCTAATTGCTTTTTCTGACAAGACTGAACTTGATTTTAAAACTTCACTGGGACATGAATTGAAATGGGGAGAATTTCATGTCAGGCCCTGATAAATTTTGAACTTTCTGTCCAGGCCCTGTCAGAAAAGGATTAGTTTAGAGGACCTATTTTCTGTAAAATTCGAGTATAGGACCCAAAAATGTGATTTGACGAAAATACCCTTACTAAAATGCTTTTTTATTTTTTCCAGCGAAAGTTTATACGTGTTGCTCGTGGTCTTATATTGAGCGGTACTTTTACTTCATTTATGTTACTAAGTTGCAGCATATTGTTACTGTATAACACTGAAATGTTACTCGTCAATGATATTATGTTACATTTCTATTGCAAAATGTTATCAACGTAACATTTTTTATTTAATGATCGAACTCATTTTTCTTACACTGAATCGGCACAAAAAATTCGACTGCCCCATCCAACCGATTTCGACATGTCATGTTTGATTCATCATGATATTGACGACGCATGAAGTAGATTTTACTTGTCTAATTAGGGTGCAAATTCGAGAACATGATTGTAAATCGAATCTAGATTTCGACATAAATTGCAAGTAATCGGTATAAATTCAAGGTATCCATGGTTTGGACGTTTACCAGTTGCTACTAACGTCGAGATTTGAACGATTATCAGCATTTTTGGTTGTCATTTATGATTTTCAATAAAAATCTCTGACATCTCTTGCTTGAGTATTAATCCAATACAAACATCAATATATAGTTTTTATTATTAATACCCATGAGAAATCGAGGTCTATTTTACCTTATTGAGTCAATAACGCCGAGATTTATGCAGTTTTCATCTATTATTCAGTGTCGTTTGTGATTTTTGTTCTATTACTCTCGATCCATTGCTCGTATACAGGATGTGTTATTGACGACAAACGAAGCGTTATTACCTTTCAGTGATGCGTTACTTCCAATTCAACATTTGTTATTAACCATAAGACATTTGTTATTTTTGCTAGATTATAAGTATTTCTTTTTTTACACAATTTAGGAAAATATAATATCTGTTTCTTGCAAGTAATCGGTATAAATTCCGAGGTACCCATGGGAAATAGAGGTCTATTTTATCTTATTGAGTCAATAACGCCGAGATTTATGCAGTTTTCATTTGTTTTTTAGTGTCGTTTGTGATTTTCAGTCTATTCCTCCCGATCCATTGCTTTTATACAAAATGTGCTATTGACGACAAACAAAGCGTTGTTACCTTTCAGCGATGTGTTAATTCCAAGTCATCATTTGTTATTAACCATAAAACATTTGTTATTTTTTGCTATGTTATAAGTATTTCTTTTTTTACACAGTTTAGGGAAAATGTAATATCCGTTTCTTTCATGTAATCGGTATAAATTCAAGGTACCCATGAGACATCGGGGTCTATTTTACCTTATTGAGTCAATAACCCCGAGATTTATGAAGTTTCATCTGTTTTTTAGTGTCGTTTGTGATTTTCGTTCTACTCCTCCCGATCAATTACTTGTATACAGGACGTGTTACTGACGACAAACAAATCGTTATTAACTTTCAGTGATGTGTTACTCCTGTCTCAACATCTGTTATTTACCGTAAGACATTTGTTATTTTTTACTATGTCATAAGTATTTCTTTTTTTACACAATTTAGGGAAATATAATATCCGTTTCTCGCAATTAATTTTTCGTATATATTATTTTCGTCGGCTATCACCTCCCAACCCTACAGCAGACCACATTTCACGCATTATCGAGGGTTTATTGTGATGTTACCCTTAAGACAAGTTCAATTTCCTATGAGTTTTTCTGAAATGGTTTGACGCAAATAATAAAAATATCTATAGATCGAAGCATGTTTCTAGTTGAAATTGATGGTAATACGCGTAGATTCGAGAGACCCATAGCCACCGTATTGGGTCTATTGTTTGTTTTTCAAGGTTTCTCGATTTGGAAATACATTCGTCGGATAATTTCAGCAAAAATCACTGTTCCTTAAAGTGGTATTGAAGGTTAGGTAACTGTCTTCAAGTAATGGTGAAACGGGTATAAAGTGGAACATGTGTTGTATCAATTTCGGCGAAGTGGTGTCAAAATGACTTTATGTTATACTGTTGGATCAAATTTTGTTATCTAAGGATCCTTAAATGTTATTGACTAAAGTTGAATTGTTATAACTTGAAAGTTGTCTGGCGGGACTTCTGATTTGACTAGAGTTTTGGCGGAAAATTATGATTCTGAATTATTCTGGCGGGATCTTAAAATAATTTCTGGACAGTTTAATGTGGTACCCGTAAGGGTTTAATTGTTACCAAAACAGTATTATTTGTTATAAAATTGCCGTCCATGCACTAGGGTTTCTGGGTAATTTGCTATCGTCTATGCGCTAGGGTTTTTAGGTGGTTTTTGGAGTTTAGGACTTACGGGTTTGAGGTTAAAATTAAGGGTTTACGACATGAAATTTTGGGAGTACGATCCACGACTTGTGCAGTATAAGATACGACCTTAAAAAAAACTTTGGGGTTCGGTGTTTAGGGTTTAGGGATTCGTGGTGCAATTCATAATGTTATGTTCCATTGAAAGAGGTGATAGTCTATGTTCTGCAATGGAGGACTATATGTTTATATGATTATTGAGATCAACATTCGTCTATTGACATCAAATTTCGCGTAATGTTTCTTTTAAAGGAATGTGGTCATTAACTTTCATCAAATTATATCTTTACATGAATATCCATATTAAACATCCAAGATAAAAGTTTATTTTGTATGAAATAATCGAATTATTGATGTGGTACTGATCAACTTTTATGTAGTATCAGTATCAACCAATGTGTCATTAACTGAGTTCGTGTTGTTTTGTTTCTACCTGACATGTGTTTTTATTTCCAATTAATGTGGTATTGTTTTGAGAAAGTCCTCCAAATATTCTCTGACAATTCCGATAAATTCTCTGACAGTCCAGAACCTTATATAATATTCTCAATGAAGTGTTTATTTTACATGTCTATGTGTTATATTTGTTGGGTATACTGTTACTCACTTTGAAAACGTTTTAATCTTAGAGAAAGCTAATTTTTTTCAGTTTCATGGTTAACGACGTTACTTTTTCTTTTAGTATTAAGACTCGTTTGAGTCAATTTTATCTTATTCGACCTTTGATTTCGAGGTTTCACCCGTTATTCAATGAATTTACGAATTGGATTTGAAGCATATCTCATTATTTAATAATTATTTATTGTTAGTACCCATAAAAATTTGAGAACGATTTAATCTTATTCGGCCACTAACGTAGAGACTCCAGTGATTTTCACGTGCTTTAGGATGCCGTCGACGGTTTTTTATATTTTCACCGCGACCAATTGCTTGTGTTGAAAGACTAAAATCACTGCATAGAGGTCCTGTTATCCGGTGTTGCGTAATTGTTACTTATTGAAATGTTTGTGTTATTGGTCGTCTATTACGTGGTACGCAGTTATCAATAAGTGTTACCCGACAAGCTAGTTAATTTGAGACGTTCCAATATTCGATCCGGTCAAGTCGATATTGACTAATAGACGTTTCAGTAATATACATATGAAATACGATAAAATTCAGCCGCTTTCACCTTGTTCGGCCGTTGAAGTCGATATTGAATCGTTTTCTGAATGATTTTTTTATTTGGGGTGGAAGCACGAATTCATTCGATACGTAAGAAATTCGTCTTTATTAGTAAGACCCATCTGAAATTGACGACCAAAAAACTTCATTCAGTCACAAACATCGACATTTTCACGGCTTTATCTGGTTCTATGTCGTCGGCGGTTGCCCATCCATATCGCATGCAGCTCCTTTCTTGTGTGTTGAACTTGTTACTAGAGAGAAATGTGTTGTTATTTATTTGTTACCCGTTGACATGTTTATGTTATTGGTTTTCTCTTAAGTGGTACTCGCGTATCAATTTGTGTTACCTGACAAGCCTCTTAATTCACAGACGTTTCAATCTTCTATCTCGTCAAAATACTTCGTCTTCCAATGATTAACATCAATAAAATTCATTTAGTATTAGGGAAAATGTAATATCCGTTTATTAACGACAAACAAGGCGTTATTACCTTTCAGTGATGTGTTACTTCTGTGTCAACATTTGTTATTAATCATTAGATATTTGTTATCTTTTGCTATATTATAAGTATTTCTTTTTTTACACAATTTAGGAAAAATGTAATATACGTTTCTTGCAAGTAATCGGTATAAATTCGAGGTACCCATGAGAAATCGAAGTCTATTTTACCTTATTGAGTCAATGACGCCGAGATTTATGCAGTTTTCATCTTCTGTTTTTTAGTGTCGTTTGTGATTTTCGTTTTATTCCTCTCGATCCATTATCTGTATACAGAATGTGTTATTGACGACAAACAAGGCGTTATTACCTTTCAGTTATGTGTTATTTCTGAGTCAACATTTGTTATTAACCATTAGATATTTGTTATCTTTTGCTATATTATAAGTATTTCTTTTTTACACAATTTAGGAAAAATGTAATATACGTTTCTTGCAAGTAATCGGTATAAATTCGAGGTACCCATGAGAAATCGAAGTCTATTTTACCTTATTGAGTCAATAACGCCGAGATTTATGCAGTTTTCATCTTCTGTTTTTTAGTGTCGTTTGTGATTTTCGTTTTATTCCTCTCGATCCATTATCTGTATACAGAATGTGTTATTGACGACAAACAAGGCGTTATTACCTTTCAGTGATGTGTTATTGACAACATTTGTTATTAACTTTTGAAAAAAAATTGTAATTAACCATAAGACATTTGTTATTTTTTTATTTCTGACGATTAAAGTTGCAAATTAGATATACAAATGATACACACGATCAAATTAACATTGATTTCAACATATTAGGTCATAAACTTTGATATTTTCGGCTACAGACGCAATGATTTCTGTTATTGGTGTTATCAGTTGTTTTTCTGTAAGTAGCTTCCATAGATTTTTTGAAGATTTTTTCAATCTCAACGATTTATGTTTATCATTTTCGGCTATAACTCAATGATTTCTGACGATTAAAGATGCAAAGTAGCAATACAAATTGAGCTGGAAGATTTTTTTAAAGAGAATTCGAGCTTGCAGCGAAAATCGCTCGTTGGAAAAGACGATGGCAAAGGTTTGTAAACTTTGCATCTGTTAGGGGGTAAATTTGTCATATCGCATAGTTTGGGTATTGTTCTCTCATATTTTTGAAAAGTAGGTCTTTAATACTAAATGAAACTTTATTGGAGCCTAAACACTATTTAAAAATACTGGATTGCTATTCACCGCCCCTTTTTCCTAGTCACCGCCCCCTAAAGGGCTGAAAAAAAGACGATTTTGCCCTTTTGAATTTAAATTTCTATTTAAAGTCCTTTTCCATACAATACTTTTCATATCGCAATCACACATCCAAATCAGAGTCAAACATAACAAAAAATAACTCAAATCGAAATGAATCGTCTTTTTGGGAAAGGGAAAGGTCAAAAGAAATGGTCTATTGACACGGATGGTAAGCAAATTCTCGTAAATTTCGTTCGTATGGACGTGAATTATCGAACACCGATCGGATTCGATCGAAAATTTCGGCCCCACAGAAATGTAATTTCGGTCCACACAAGGGCTGATCGAACAACAATTTTGTCCACCCCTTGTGGCGACCGAAATCACATTTCGGTCACCATATAAGGCGACCGAAAAAATTGTTCGGCCGCGGATGTCCGAACCGAAATTTACATTCGGCTGGGACGGTCGCGGCCGAGACGGGATTTCGGCTCCTTTGGAGGTGGCCGAAGTCTCATTTCGGTCGCCTCTTATAGTAGCCGAAATCCCATTTCGGCTGTAATTAAATTTTTTTTTTCAAACTTGGAGAGTGTTCCGGAGGATTCCACGGGCGACGGGATAAATTACAGTGAGCATTTCCGCAAAGGAGGACGATTTCCGACCGACGTGGAAGCCATTAACTGGGCGAAGGCGTCGCTATTGCTTTTGGTTTCGAGGTGATTATTTCGTCGCATAAGAAATGCGGCACAAAAAAATTGATTAGATGTTCTCGCGGAGAACGTTATAGAGGCAAGGAGGATGAATTGGAGAGGCTATCGAAGTCTAACAAGTGCAGGTGTCCGTTTGTAGTCATAGCCCAGTAGGATCCAGCTACTAGGGAATGGAACATTCGTACGGGTGCACCTGAGAATTCCACACACAATCACCCTCTGATACAGTATCCCGAGGGACACCGCCAGACGAGTGGGTTAAGTAGCCAGGCAAAGAATGTCGTAGAGGAAATGACTGCTGCGCAAGCGAAACCAGCACATATCCTCTCAGCGATGAGGGTTCGACACGCAGAAGAAAACGTGACGTTCCGACATATATATAATTACAGAGATCGTTTGAAGAAGCAAAATTCTGAGGGTCGAGACGTGGTGAGCCAGTTGATGCACCAGGCGACAGAGTCCGGATATTTTGTTGAAGCGCTGAGAGACGAGGAGACTAATGTGCTGACACATGTCTTTCTCGCACACCCTGCGTCACTCGCACTGCTGAGGACGTATCCTTATTTTATTGGTATTGACTCGACGTATAAGACCAATAGATATAAGATGCCTCTAGTTGAGATTATAGGGATCCCCTGTAATCACAACTTTCTGTGTGGGTTTGCCGTCATGGAGGACGAGACGGAGACAAGTTACGGTGGATGTTGCAGTCTATCAGGGATATTCTAGGGCTAGCTGTCCACCCGTCGGCGATTGTCACTGATCGTGAGTTGGGCCTTGTTCGACCGGTACATATGGTATTTCCACATTCTCACAATCTGCTGTGCACGTGGCATATTTATAAAGATGTGGAGAACTAAGTTTATTGGTTGGCGGGGAAGAGCAAAAAGACCGCAGCTCACTTAACGCACAAGTCCTGGAAAGCAGTCGTGGAAGCTCCGACGATTGACGAATACGAGAAGGCAGTGAGTGACATGCGTCTGCGTTGGCTAGCCGACTCAGAAATCGTTAGTTATGTTGAGCAGACGTGGTTGGTGCATAAGGAGAAGTTTGCCAGAGCCTGGACGAACCATGTGCTTCATTTCGGGAACACCACTACATGTCGTGTGGAGAGTGCTCATAGCGAGCTGAAAGGATGGCTGAACTCGGCCACTGGGTCTCTTGACACCGTATGGGTGAAGGTGCACGAGCAGATTCAGAACCAGTTGAATCGCATCAGAAAGGTAAATTAATTATTAATACGTGTGAGATATCCTTATCGAATAATTTTTTAATGTTGACATGCAGACACTTGAGGAGTCCAGGTCGAAACGACCTATTCCGATGTCAGGATTTCCATTGCTAACATTATTATACAGAGTTTCACACCATGCAATTTTAATTATGGGAAATGAGCTGCGGCGGGCCAAAGAGTTGTCGAATGAGGTTTATTCCAGGTACGGATGTGTAGTACGACGTACGCACCAACTACCATGTGCTTGCGAGCTTCAGCAATGCGTGGACAACAACTACCCAGTTTCGGTAGAATGCTTGCACGACTTCTGGAGGACACTCACAATCGGCGAGGGAGTAGTTCCCGATATTTCTGATCAAGATCGCTTATACGATCTCGTGCGTGAGGCAGAAGGTCGCGATCCCGCCGTTATGCGTGGCCTCCATCGAGTAGTTCACGAACATCTCTATCCCGAGGCCCAAGAGTGGAATGAGCCTGTTGTTAAGACATCTGTAAAAGGTCGGCCAAAGAAAAGAGACTCGACGAAACGTGATCGAAGTGCTTGGGAGTACGCAATCCCAAGGGGGGACGCAGCGGAGGTCGCAGCAGTACCAGTCGTAGCAGCCAGGGTCGTAGCAGTCATGGCCGTACGTCATCTTCGTCTGCGAAGCGATCTCGTACTTCTACTACGGAGACAGGTACTACTATCTTTCACTCCTAAAATTCATACGAACTTGAATCCACCTCTAATCCGGTAAAATGCTTTGTATAGGTGAATCCAACTTCTTCCACAGCCGCTTGCGGTACCACGTAACATCAGTCATCCAACCGTATATAGATAGTTATAAGGATGTGGTTGTTGACGGGAACTGCGGATTTCGCGCTATTGCTTCCCATATTTACAATGACGAGGACGAATGGGTCACCGTAAGGAATAACGTCTCGAACGAAATCGAGGCCCATTGGGTCACAGTTCGGACTGCTGATCGACCGAATCGAACTATCGTCATAGCGCACCTTGGAGACGAGTACCAACATTATATTAGACTGAATTTATGTCCAGACTTTCCTATGCCCGCCTTGCATCCGTATTGGTTCACGTATCGTGATAGTTGACTTGTTGGTTGGGAACTTAGATATCAGAACAGATTCGAACACTGGGTGCTCCTCATGCGCGAGAATGGTCTATTGTAATTCTGTTTTTTGTATTATTAATATTAGTTTAATATGTTATTATTTTGTTGTTATTATTTATTTTGATGTTATTATTTTGTATTATTAATATTATTTTATAATATTATTATTTTTGATGTTATTATTTTGTAATTTTATATTATTTTATAATATTATTATTTATTTTGATGTTATTATTTTGTATTATTAATATTATTTTACTATGTTATTATTTTATATTATTAATATTATTTGTTAATATTATTATTTTTTTATGTCGTTGTTTTGTATTATTAAAATTACTTGTTATTTTGCGTTACTCCAAACAAAACCGAAATAATATATATAAAATAGTACGCGTTCGATACATAAACGAAGGACAAAGTAAAATACAAGCACATCACGGGGCATTGCGCCATCGGTCGTTCAGGTCGTCCAGCCTGTCTCTGTAGTTCTCCGTCTGCTCGACGTCGTGGAGCTGCAGCATCGCTAGCACATCGGTAGTCAAGGTATACATCGAGTTGTACCACTGTACACAGAACTGATACTTATAAAAAGTGATTAAACATACAAATATAAAAAATCCAAATCACATTAAATTACGTACGTAGTCGGCGTGGCTGCGCGGGGGTATGCCGCCCGATGAGGATCCCGACTCCGACGAAAACAGACGAGGATGAGAATGTCGCTCATACCAGTCCATGTACCCTGCAACGGCCTCACCAAGGTACTCTGCGGCCGACCGGCTGACGTACTGGAGGTTGAGGATGTACGCGTACGGGAACTGACGCCAAGCATGCTCTGCCGCATCCGCAGAATAATACACCCTATACCTAGACTGGTCTGCTGGCATGACCGCTTTATGTGGCAGACTCATCGGCGGTGGTATGACCTGCACGTACCCCAGCTGGCGCAACACCCTCGAGGGTGCGTAGGGCTCCACGATGTCGCGATATCTAACCCAGCCCACGAAAAGAGTCCTCATGTGCTGCGCCGCCGGATCGGGACCGTACGGCAACCAAGCAACCTGATAACATTTCGCAAGTTTTATATAATCGTCGTGAATATAGAATATAATTTGTTAACATACCGAGCTCGCAGTCATCATGTCCAGCTGGCGGCGGATCTCAATCAAACGGTGGCCCGCCCGCTCGTACTGAGATACGGACCACATGCGTGATCGTGGCTCGCCAGGCTCCACATGATGGGGTAGACGGTGTGGGCGGAAGCATGGAAAGTACTTGTAGATCCACGCCTGTAGTAACGACAGGCACCTAGCTAAACCCTTGAATCCGCTCGGCTTGCGAGGCCAAGCTGGCGATAGAGGTAAGCAAGAGCGGCCGAACCCCACGAGTAATGACTGGCAGATGGCAGCGAGCGGTAGAACTCGTGCATGGTGTCGGGCTTCACCCGGTTCCCGCTCTTGTCGACGAACAGCGTCGACCCCAATAGAATCCACAGCCAAGCGATGGCCTGGAACCCCGCCGGCCGACCTTCCTGCATCCTCTGCATCACGTCTTTCGACGCGACCGCACCGCCTCTCCAACAACCCATCAGCACGTCTGCGGAGACGCCCATAATCTCCCTCGCCGCGATCTGCTGGTCGCCGGCGTCCGGGGTGCCCGAAACCATCGTCCCGTCGATCGGGATACGCAGGATCTGCTCGACGTCGTGGAGCATGATCGTCATCTCCCCCCACGGCATGTGAAAGGTGTTCGTGTCGGGGTGCCAGCGCTCCAAGCGCACAGAAGAGGCTGGTCCAAGTGACCCAGCATGGCATCTGTGAGGTGCGTAAGCCCCGTGCCATCGATCTTGCTCTGCGTCTCCGGCGGGAATTGGCCGTACCACATCTTAAGCGACCGAAGATACAAAGCACGCTGCTCGCACTTCAGCAGTGGCCTCTCCTCCTCACCCGCCCAGATGCGGGGCGCGATGTGCCCCAAGTAACTAGGGATCACCTCGCCATCTTGTGGACCACCTGGCTGTGGCCCCTGCACCCTCCAGGAATCGTCATCTACGACCGTTGAGCGCTTGCTCCCTATTTTATTTTTTACGAATAACCACTCCTAAATTTATTTTTTTTACGTATATTAAGATACGACATCGCAAGTCAGTTTATAATGGAGAAGGTAATTACCTGAGGAGACCGATATCGCATCGTCGTCGGATGACTCAAACGATGCCGCATCGTAGGGCACCTCCTTATCCGCATGCGGATCGTAATCCGCATATATGGAATGAGAATGACCCGCTCGCTGCCGCCTCTCCTCCTCCTGTTCCCTACGAACGGATGCATCAACGCCGCGCGCCCTCGTATGACGCTCTTCAGATCCCTCCAACGGGGGGATCTGCTGCTCCCTCCGAGTAGGGACTTCCCACCCTTGGCCTGCAATTAGATATTTATTAAAAAAAATATTCCGACCGAAACCTAATTTCGGCCGGACCATGACCCGACCGAAATCCGACTTCGGTCGGACAATGGCCGGCCGAAATCGAGATTCGGTCGCCGAGGATCCGACCGAAGTCGGATTTCGGTTGTGACTGCTCCGACCGAAACACGATTTCGGTCAGAGCCCCGGCGACCGAACGTCGATTTCGGTCGGGCAAGTCACGACCGAAAATCGATTTCGGTCGGCCAGGTCGTGACCGAAATCGGATTTCGGTCGACCTTGTCCCGACCGAAATCATGTTTCGGTCGTGACTTGGCCGGCCGAAATTTTGCTTCGGCCGTGCCGTTTTTTGCCCGATTTCACGTCCGATCGACCGTTTTTCGGCCTATTTCGACCCGTTTTCGACAATCTATCTACGTACGAATGAATTTTACGACAATTTTCTTACCAATCGTGACAGCACACCCTTTCCCTTTCCTTGTCGTCGATCCATTGCGATTTGCAAAATTCTCTGTTTTTTTTTTTATTTGTTTGTGTGATTTGAAAAGTATTGCGTAGTAAAGCATTTTAAATAAGAATTCTTACTTTTTATTATATTTTACCTTTTTAAATTAATTTAAATAATATAGGGGCAAAAACGTCTTTTTTCAGTCCTTTTGGGGGCAGTAACAAGTAAAATGGGGCGGTAAATAGTAACTCCCTAAAAATATTAACAGGGCTGACAGGTAATTAACCCAATAAAATACCGTTCAAATTCCGGAAAAAGATTCTAATGTGAGGATTAGCATGATTGGAAATAGAGTAAATAGTCTTTCAATTTCAGATTTTGAACAGAGTACGTACGTTTAAGTAAATGTCATTCAGAATACGATATCAAATCAACAGTTTTTCTTCCTCCGAAAAAAATCAACAGTTTTTATAGCCACGCAATAAACCGAAAAGAAAATAAAAAAAAAAAGAAAAGAAACCATCCGGCGAAATTATTCCTGAAACCCTAACAATCGAGAAATTCAGTAATTAAGGTTAAGCGCTTGTGAACTTGGTGACGGCCTTCGTACCCTCAGAAACGGCGTGCTTGGCGAGCTCCCCGGGCAACACCAATCTCACGGCGGTCTGAATCTCGCGAGATGTGATCGTCGGCTTCTTATTGTACCTCGCCAGACGAGACGCTTCTTGAGCCAATTTCTCAAAGATGTCGTTGATGAAGCTATTCATGATTCCCATGGCTTTGCTCGAGATTCCAATGTCAGGGTGGACCTGTTTCAGTACCTTGAAGATGTAGATCTTGTACGTCTCTACGCTCTTCTTCACGCGCTTCTTCTTCTTGTCCGCAGCCGACGCGGCTCCGTCCTTGGGGAGTTTCTTTCCGGCCTTTGGCTTCTTCTCCGCCGCCGGAGCCTTCTCAGCGGCTGGCTTCTTCTCGGCGGGTTTCTTCTCGGCTGGCGCCTTTGGTGCCATTTGGGAGTAATTTGAGATTGTTAGACTTGGTGCAGGTGGGATAGAGAGAAATTCTACGAATACTATTATAGGGGCTCGCAGATCTGCTTTGATTGGATGATTAGCCTTGACTAAGCTCGTGGATTTCCACCGTTGATCATCTTTTTTTTATTTTGCACGGTGCAGATTTGTTTTACTGGTGACTTGGCAAGTGATGATCTTTGGTCGGGATCGTTGTCCTCAAGCGTTGATTGCATTTGACTTCAACGGTGAGATCACGGGTAGATTGTTCACGAAGTAACAAGGATTGATGACATTATTATTGTACTTCGGTATGATTTTACATTATTACAATTAGTTTATGAATCATCAAACTGATATACAATTTGCGGGTGTCTACAGATATATACCTATTTGAATAAAACTTACAAATCAGTACCTACCTCAGAAATTTTTACAGATAGGTACTCGATTTAATTTGTACCGGTCTCTTCAGTCATGTCGTACCTTCTTGTGTGTATATTGCCCCGTAACACGTTGATATAAGGTACCTAAATGTGTTTGTACGGCGTACCTAATGTCTAAATAGGACGTACCTAAATGTGCTAATACGGCGCACCATCTTCTAAACGTATTACGTACTAAAATACGTTGATATAGGGTACCCAAAATGTGTTGTATGGCGTACCTGCGGCGGATTGGGTACATATCTGCAATGTTAGGTACCTACATATAAAAAAATGCTGACATGGTACTAAATTACAAGTTTATTTTACAAATAGGGTATTTATGTGTAAGGACCCCTACAATTTGTGATATTCTTTATTTTACATAAAAAAAATGAACAATTTTACATATGTAAGTGTAACAATAATTAGTTCAGAGAATTTCATTTAAACTAAGGTGAATCTATAGAAAAATACCCAATTGCATAAAAAATTTGCAAGTTAGTACCCATGTCCGAAATTTTTTTATATAAGTACCTGTTCGACTGTGCGTACCATTTCCCCTGTCTTGACGTAACTTTTTATATGTGTATTGCGTACCACGTCACGCATTTATATGATACCTATATACGTTCCATACGGTACCTTGCGGCTCACTATATGATGATACCATTTTCTAGTTGTATTACGTACCACAATACGTTTCTCTACGATACCTAAATGTGTGATATGATGTACCTTGCGGCGGGAAGGTAACAATGTGCAAAAAATTTATTCTGACAGGTACGTGCATATAAAAATACTGACAAACTTGCTAATTTTTTATATTAATGGGTATTTTTATGTAAAATTCCCTTAAACTAATTAAAATAGTAATTATACTTTTCACTTTTGTCATTATGACTTTTCAACTTTAAATTGCCATTCTATTTCTCACTTGTCCGTGAGTCCGTGACTTCTAATATTTAGCACCCTACAGTTTCTTTAATCACTCATTAGTCATTACCATTGTAAATCGATTATGAAAGTTTCTAGTTTCTATAGCAAAAACGACGAATAATGTATTTTGTAAAAGCATTTATTTTTGTTGTTTTAAAAATTTTCCACTAAACGAAAAAAAATTTTCTGTTTCAAAATTGAGTCCACGTCTATAAACTTCAAGCTTTATATTATAATTGTCGATCCCATAGGAAGAGTTATGTGTTAGATGGATGTGAAAAATTTTGTCAAAAAGAAGGCCTCATTCTAAAACTAGCTTTAGGCCTCCTATCACGATGAGCTGGTCCTGATCGTATCTTTGAGCTGCTCTTGAATAAAATGCAGAACTGATTCGAGCTTAGTTCATTGTCAAATAAATCGGTTAAAAATATGAATATATATAAAATCATATGAAATATCATGTATATATAAAAATAAAAATAAAAAGACGAAAAAGTTTGGCGTGTGAACAGTGTCCCGCTCACAATGGCGTGGCACTGTAGCTTCCTCTATCAATGGTATGGCATTTACAGTCCATGAAGATATTTTAGTGCCATGTATAGTTCAACGCTTAGTATAGAGGTAGGTTGGAGATGCCCTTAAGGTCAGTTGAGAATTGTCAGCCTAAACTTCAAACCTCATGGTCTGGAATAATCGCAAAATGCTTGGATGTTCATAGCTTGAAGATGAACTCGATTATCAGCGGATATTTTGTTCAAGTCCTCCGTTCAAATACATGCCGCTCGATGTGGGTAAGATAATATTGGATGGCCAAGATTCAATCTTCATCTTGCCTAAAGTCTCTCACCGCTTCTATAAATAAGTGTGAGAGCGCACTGTACAAATTTGGAAGCTTCTGGTACAAGTCGTTACAGGGCTGCTAGGTTCTTCATTACATATCCGACTGGTGAGCTTATAACTTTCTGTAGGGAGCGAACCTTTGAGGGCTGTAAAGGAGAAAGTTGTAGAGTGTATGAGAGACTTGTAAACCCTTCTCTTTGATTAACAAAATAAGCTCTTATTGGCTGTGGAAGTAGACCAAACTTTGGTCGAATCACGTTAAAATCATGCTTTCTTGTGTGTGTTTCGGCTTCGATTTTCGATCTGAATTTCGATCAAGACTGGTTTCTTGGTTTGATTAACACACGCAAACGATAGCTTGATCAATTGCGAACCTAAAGCGGTGAATTTCCCAACAAGGACCAATATGAAACTTATCTTTCACTTAAGGACCAATTGAATGAAAATACCTCTCAAAATTTACAATATTATGATTTGACCAGGATTTTTATTTTAATAATAAAAAAGAAAAGAAAAAGAAAGAAAATGACGAACGAAAGAAGAAACTAATATATCCATTACCAAATCACACAACAATTCTCCGAGACAGCCAAATTTTATACTCACAAAAATCTTCATCTCCAAGGAGGATTTAAGGTCTCGTTTTCTTTCCAAATCTTGTAACCCAATCAGTCGAACCAAATAGTCCCACACAAATCTATGATATTTTATGTTAGCTTGCGGAAACTTACTTGATTAGGATAGTTGTCCATTTGAGTTATTAGACCTCGATTATTGCATTTTTTTTGGTAGAATGATATTTTTCATTTACCAATTTCGAAGATTAGACCCAAACAACAGTTTCCCAAACCTCTATACTTGTCTTCATATTAAATGAGAAAAGCAAACACGGTTGTAAGTATCAGACCTAGCAGCATTCTTCACCCGACATACACTCTTGATTCTCCATCTCATATCAATGGCAATAATTTGTGAAATCTGCTCCACATTCACCACTCCTTCATCATGCATACGTCTGTTCCTTTCGCACCATAAGTGATAAAAAATAGAGGAGTAACAGGCTAGCACGATACAGTGGTGAATATTCCTCTTTCTTCCCATATGCATATCTACTGACACAAGCCACCATAACTGAGAAACACGCCTCCAAGATTCAGCCAAACATTGATCGTCTGCATTACATTATGGCTGAACCAGCACTCCAGAAACAGATGTTCTAGATATTCATCAACAACACCACATAGCCTGCACATTTATCACTGATACTCGTCCCCCAACACATCATTATGTCAAGGGTTAGGAGTCGCTTATGCAAAAGCAGCCAAAGAATAAAGGAATGTTTAGGTATGTTATACCTATTCCATATAGCTTTACATTAAAGAAAGTAAGGAGTTGCCCCTCTTAGCCATTCATACCCAGAGTTAATGGAATAGTGGCCATCATCCGTCAGTAGCCATGTCCTACCATTATAGCCATCATAAAATTTCCTTTTGAGTCTGCAGTTTCTTCCAATCAACATGAATCCAAGGCAGGAGAGAAATTCCAGAAGCTGGACACTTTCAGGTAAATGACATTTATCCACTTGATCCAAAGAGAATCAGCTTCTAATGTGATGTCTCAAATCTGTTTTCCAGCTAAAGCTAGATTCCAAGTCACACAATCCCTAAGATTTAACCCACCCTGCTTCTTAGGTAAACACTGTCCCAGCTAATGAGGGGTACACATTTCCCATTAACTTTCTTACCCCCTAAAAATTCCCTACATATTCTGTCCACCTCCTTAGAAACAGCCTTGGGTAGAGCCCCAGTAGCCATGTGTTGCCAAGAGCACCGAGTTAATCAAGCACAATCTCCCAGCATAAGACAAGTTCCGGGTGCCCAACATCTGATTCTAGCAGCAATTTTCTCCACAGGCATTGGCATGAGCTTCTACTCCATTTAGTAGGGGAAATAGGCACGCCCAGGTATCTCATAGGGTAACTCCCCATCTAAACACCAGTCACCTGAATAATCTGTTCAACCACACTGTTGCGAATACCAGCAAGAAATAGGTTTGAGTTATGCTTGTTTGCCTCCAGACCAGAAGCATTTTTAAAATGACCCAGAGCCTTTTTGACCACACTCACAGCTCCAACTGTTCCTTTGCAGAAAATCATTAGGTCATCAGCAAAGCATAAATTCACCAGCCTGATCTGTTTGCAGAGTGGGTGGAATCTAAGTCTAGAATCCTTTGAGGAGAGCTGCAATTTTCTGATTAGATACTCCATAGCTATCGCATACAATAAGGGTGAAACAGGGTCCCCCTGTCTCAAACCTCTAGCACCTATAAAGCAACCAGATTGTGACCCATTGATAGAGATGGTATAGGTCACCGTAGTAACACACGCCAAACTCCACTTGATAAATGTAACAGGAAATTTGAGCAGAGCTATATTAATTGTATTTTAATCCTTAATTTTTTGGAGCTTTTCTTATTGTTCTGTTAGGACAGTTGAATTGGGTCTATACGTTTTCTACGGGTTCTGTAGATTTTCAATTAGGAATTATGTCTCTTACTTTTTGTACGCAATATTTTTTTGTACATGATGCTTGCAAATTGGAGTAAAATATATTCATTATAATGGTACGATATATGGATTGGTATTGCATGTTTGAACAGAATGATACTGCAATAGTCATTTTTAGTAGATCCAATAATGGCACGTGATGAGGACCCGTTTGATGCACGTCATGAGGTTGCTATTGCAGTTTATTGCTATAGAAAATCTTGTTTTTGGTATCACGACGTCTACGTTAAGGGTATTCTACCTTGAAAATACTTCGGGCACCAATTGGAAAGACTTTAATACAACGGCAACAACTGGAATTGAAAAACATTTTGGGTACCGGATGGAAAAGTCTTAAACACAATTTTGCCATAACATTGTTTAAGCGTGATCATGAACTGCATCCATAGTTATTTACCTCCTACAAATAGCAATTCGGCAATCACTCACAGTGTTCCTAACCATACCTTAAACGGCACAAAAATAAAGAAATATATGACACATAAAAGGGTATATAATTGTTGAAAGATCAAGATATAAGAGTCTGAGGCATTACAGAGGAAAGACTCTGTTTCTTCAGGTATAAAGACTCTGCTCTTCAATATATTATTGCGTTATATTTTAAATCATAAATGGGCCGGTTATGTTGTATAGTGAGCCCAATGGATAAATTATATAAATTTAGGTATTTTCTGTAAATCAGGAGACGTGCGCGAAAAATGTAAATGAGCAAGAAATCAAGATTGAATAAAAGAACAGAATTTCTTTATATCTTTCTTCTACAGCATCGAAATCGATCGCTTCATAAAATTCTTCATGGTATCAGAGCCAAGCTGAAGAAACTTCGTTGAAATCGTAACAATGGAGGAACAGCAAAGATTACAGAATGTTGAAAACCAGAATCAAAGCAATACTGTGGCGGTAGACTTCAACAATCCGATATATATCCATCCATCGGACTCGCCTAATATCGATTTAACCACTGGAATTCTCAGAGGATCAGACAATTACAAAATCTGGAGCTTAAGAATGATAGTGGCACATAAAGAACAAGATAGCATTCATTGACGGCACCTGTAAATGTCCAGATAAGAATTCTCCTCTTTTACCTTAACAGAAAGGTGTGATGCTTTGGTTAAAACTTGGATACATCGATCAATCTCGGAAGAACTGATATCTGGAATAGTCTATCATGAAAGTGCCTGCGAGATTTGGAATGATTTAAAACAGAGGTATGACAAGGTTAATGGTGCTAGAATGTATGGACTGTTCCGAGAGATTTACTCCAATACTAAAGGCGCATCTAGTGTATCTGCGTATTACAATAGGCTCAAACCCCTTTGGGACGAGTATGACTCTCTAATTCCTTCACCTGCGGCTGAAGTATCAGTGGAGTACAAGAATTTCTGTAGCTGGCAGAAGATGACGCAGTTTCTAATTGGCTTAAATGACTGTTATCAGAACATAGTCAGTTCTACTCGATGATTCTTAATGAGGAGGCGCAGTGGCGTATTAACCTTCAAGTTGGAAATAGTGAATCATCCGTGGCTCTTATGTCCAATTTCACCTAGAGCAACTACTCAAATAACAGTCAAATTGGTAGAGGCAACATGTTCTGTGACAACTGCAACATCAGTGGACACACGAGGGAGAATTGCTTTAAGATACATGGATATCCCACCAATTATACTAGAGGAGGAAGAAGAGGATTTGGTGGAAGAAGAGGACAAGGCAGAAATGCAGGTGCGAAGAGATTATACAGCCAACAATGCTATTGTCCCAGAGACAGGTGGTGATAGATCAAGGGGGAGAGCTCAAGCAACCACTTAGGATTCACCCATGATCAGTTTAATCAAATTCTCAAGCTAATAGAAAAGAATTATGAGGACATCAAGGCTGCCAATGCCTCAGCTCATGCAAACACCTCAGGTATATGTTTTACTAATCTTGATACATGACTTGATTCTGACAATCTGTGGATAATAGATACGGGGGCAAACCATCATATTACATGCAATAGTGAGTTTTTAGCTAAGGTTGATAATAATCCCATCCACATTAAAACTGTGAAACTGCCAAATGGCACCTCTAGTAAGATATGCCAAACTGGTGAGGTGGATATAAGTAGGAACGTTAAACTGAAGAATGTGCTATTTGTACAAGATTTTAAGCACAATCTCTTATCAGATTCTAGACTGACTATGGATGAAGATGTACATTTAAACTTCTTTCATGATCATTGTATTAAGGAAGTCTCGACTGGCAGGATAAAGGGGATTAGTAGGCAAGAGAATGGATTATACATATTCAAGCCAAACCCCATTAATCTGCCAGTGGAATATAGTTGCAATGTTTCTAGTTCTTTTAATGATAATGCAAATAAGGAGTCTGTGTTTGAAACAGATAGGTGATGATGTACTGAGATTGTCACAACCCGCCTCCCTAACTTGCCTATTCTAGCGTATTCCTATGTGCCTATCAAGTTGACAGTGCTGAAGTATACTAAAAATAGGTATAAAATTTTTCTTTTCTTTCCACTGCTATAATGGAACGTTGTCTTTGTACATGTCAAAAGAATGCTGGTCAGTTTCTAATTACACCCATGACCAACGGAGAATGTGTGTCGGCCCAGCAAAAGCTCTTATGCACTCGGCCTCATAGGTCGTCATCCATACACAGGCGTCCACCCCAAAAGAAGCGCGAAGCTTCAAAAGATCGGCATTGCCTCCAAAAATGCGATCACGTACCGTGGTCGTTGGTACCTACGCCACATAACGTAAGGGTGAGCCACCGAGGCCCAGTAAGCAGAAACAGCATGATGTGCATATGATGACCTCCGCAAAGGCAACCCATGCCAGTGCATCGTTATACTCAGTTAAGACTAAATCTCATGTTCTCTCAGGGCCCTTGGCCGACTTGCTATGCACCACTATGAGCTCAATATCCATAACATGTGGCAACGCGATAAGTCCTCTGTCCTACTACAGGTGCCGCGACAACCTTTACGAAGTCCGAACAATTGTCGACCACCAGATCTATGACCTACGCTGGGTAGCATACGCTAGGTTTCCCTAGGTCGCACCCTCCCAGGTCGTCCCCTCTGCCATACGGTAGCCTACGCTGGTACCCTACGCTAGGATTACACCTAGGTCGCTCCTTCCAGGTCGCTCCTTCCGCAAACAGGACAGTTGCCTACGCCAGTTAGCCTACGCTAGCATAGCTAGGTCGCTCCTTCCTGGGTCGCTCCTCCTGCCTCATCATATAATAAATAACAAACGATGTCGCACACCGTATATGGTGCCATAGAAGTCGCCTCTGACTCAAATGTGAGTCGACATCAACTACCCATATCGGCAGTTATCCATCGCCTTCAGCGATATCTATATCATCTATGCTCCACCCGCACTACCCCGAGTGCGTCATGCATGCCCATGAATATGCACGTGAAATTAAAAACGGGAAGTACCCAAGTACCTTCCATGCAAGAGCATACCAATCATTTTACATAAACACACAGGCATCGAGCACATAGTCACGTAAATTAGGCACGTGAGCAAGTTATGTGTCGTAGTTGAGTTTCCACTTACCTGTCGTCCAAGCTAAACTAGCGTACTCCCTCGTGAAATTCCTAACGCACAACCTTTAAATAAGATGGTTGAAACGTTAGTATGTTATCTTCCTTAGCTAATCTTATTGAAATAATTAGCTTTCGTCTTTATAATTATTTAAGCTATATTAATTCGTTAGAACTCCAAATTACTCAATTCTATTCTAGGCTAGGTCCCTGCCCAATTTAATTCTAAGTCATGTTAGAATCTAATTTCGATCCTAGCTATACGTCTCGGCGAAACTTGGTAACTACTTAAATTGGACTCGCCCGATTTGTAACATCTCCAAATTGTCCGATTTAATTTTTTTCCACATTATACATTCGCCCAATTAGTTCCTCATTTACCTGAGTTTCGCCCGATTCACCATGCCTTGGAATTAATTTGCGCCGTTTCGTTCATGCAAGGCATCGCTCGATTTGGGGTTTCGCCGCGCGTCGACATCATCATTTCGTCACTTTCGATCGATTGTATAGGTGTGGGATTGGGTTTCGCCGTGTTTCGACGTCAGCATGTCGTCATCTTAGTTTCGCCCGAATGCATATGTGTGAGTGAGTTTCGCCTGTGTTTTCATCACCATGACGTCAGCCCGATTCCATGTATGCCATGAGGGTTTCGCCCGATTCTAGCTTCGGCCGATTGTGGAAGTGAAATGGGTTTTGCTCGATACCATGCATAGTGGATAGCCACTTTCGATCGATTTCATGTGGTATGGGTGGGGTTTCGATCGATTCTTATGCATTGAGGTTAGTTTCGATCGAACCTAACACCTCTTCAATTAATACGCTCGAAACCCTCACAAATTTTCTACTTTCGGTCGAAAGCCTTTATCATTTGATTCAAAATCGTATAAACCCTTAGTTTCGATCGAAACCTATTTATACCTAAAGCCCCAAATTTACCCGAAACACTTTTTCCTAGTCTCATTCGATCAAAAGTCCTTTTAACTAGCCACTTTCGATCGAAACCTTTAAGTAATTTCGCTACTTTCAATCGAAACCTTCAATTATTCATCTACCCGAAACTAATTCCAAACTCATCTTTCCAGATTTCATAAGTTCTATCGTTTTTCTTTAACCCCAAAACGTCTAATGTTAACTCAAAATCATCTCAGGTTAAAGAAATAAACCCTAAAACAGCTCAGGTTAGCCAAAACCTAACAAAGCTCAAGGGAATCCTTAGCTATGAATTTATACCCCTAACTAGGGATTTTGCCGTCTACGGTACCCTAAGCATGCTTTAACTCTCGTAATAAAAACCATAATGACTAGGATTGATAATTCCATTTACTTACTCAAATTCCTAGCTTGATGTCTTCTTGCTTGAAGCTCCTTGCGTCGTCTTCTTTCGTCTTTAAGTTTTAATGGTTTCTTCTCTAATGGAGCTTAGCATTCGAAAGTTTTTAGATAATTATTAAGTTACCAAAGGTGTGATGATGGGACATGTATTAGACGAAAATATCACTTATTTTTGGGGAACTTGTTTTCAAGGTTTGACTCAATTAATTTGGGTCTAAGTTTGAATTAAGTCTTAGTCCAATTAAAAATGTCCTAGCCCAACACCTTAGCCCAAATTATAGCCTCCACATACCTATCAACGTTGGAGTCTAAGTAGATTAGGTCTAATATTTAAACCCATTCCATTAGCATTGACGGTGCCATTTCACTCATGACCCAAATTTTCCTGTGGCCCATTTTCGAGTATTCCTAATTAAATCGGAGGTCACATTACCCTAATTTAAATGCTCCAATTTCACAAGACAATTCAACACGTATTTATGCACGTAATTGGCCACGTAATACGTAAGTCACATAAGCACGAAATTAATGCACATGATTGCATTCCACATTAGTGCAAATTTATTGGCCCTACTATTTACGAGGACCCGGGTGCTACATCCTCCCCCCTTAGAGAGGATTTCGCCCTCGAAACAGCCCGTTTGGAACAATTCAGTATAGCGGTCCCTCATTTCATCCTCTCGTTCCCAAGTGGCTTCCTCTATCGACTGATTCCGCTACAAAACTTTCACCAGGGGAATTTCTTTATTCCCAAGCCTTTTCATTTCTTACATCAATACTTCTACTGGTACTCCTCGTAACTCAAATCTGGCGTCAGCTGTTGGTGCAGAGAGTCGTTTATCAGCACATGGCTTGGGTCAGCAATATATTTTCGCAAAGTTGAAACGTGGAATACATCGTGTACTTGCAACAACGATGCTTGTAGTTCCAGTTGGTACACTACTTCCCCAACTCTCTTCATTATCTTGAACGGACCAATATACCTCGGGCTCAATTTTCCCTTCTTCCCGAACCTCTTAACGCCCTTCATCGGCGATACTCTCACAAAGACCCAATCATCAACTTCGAATTCTAATGGTCGGCGTCTTCGATCCGCATAACTCTTTTGTCTGCTTTGCGCCGTGCGCATCCTCTCTCGGATCATTGTGATGATTTCCATCATTTCTCGTACCATGTCTGGACCTAATATCACTCTTTCGCTGACTTCATCCCAACGCGCTGGGGATCTACACTTGCGCCCGTATAAGGATTCATAAGGAGCCATTTCAATTATAGCTTGATAGCTATTGTTGTACGAAAATTCCACGAGTGGAAGATAATTGCTCCAATTGCCTTTGAAATCGCGCACACAGGCTCGTAGCATGTCTTCCAGTGTCTGAATGGTCCGCTCGGATTGACCGTCCATTTGCGGATGATAGGCTGTGCTAAATGATAATTTTGTCCCCATTGCCTTTTGTAAACTCGTCCAGAACTTGTATAGGAATCTTGAGTCGCGGTTTGAAACTATCGACAGTGGTATTCCATGGAGCCTCACTATTTCTTGGATGTAAAGCTCTGCGTATCGTTCCATGGGAAACGTCGTGCTTATTGGCAGAAAATGGGCGGATTTCGTAAGTCGGTCGACAATCACCCATATTGCGTCGTGCCCTTTCACGTTCTTCGGCAATCCACTTACGAAATCCATCGTTATGTTGTCCCATTTCCACTCCGGGATTGGTAAAGGCTGCAGCGTTCCTACCGGCCGTTGGTGTTCTGCCTTAATTCGCTGGCAAGTAAGACACTAACTCACGAATTTGGCTATATCTTTCTTCATTCTTAGCCACCAGTAGTTGGTCCATAAGTCTCTGTATAACTTCGTAGCTCCGGGATGTACTGAGTAGGGGGTGGTATGTGCTTCCGCCATTATGGTCCGTCGAAGCTCCGCACTCTCTGGTACATACAGCATGTTCTTGTAGTACAAGCTTCCGTCATCTCGGAACGTAAAATCTGTTGTCGACTGTTCCGTCTGTGCCCCTTTGGTTTTCACATAAAACTCGTCATTTTACTGCGCCTTTTTGGTCCGTTCCATCAACGTGGGTTGCAGAGTTAAGACTGTCTCGACCTCGCCTAATGACACGATTTCTATTTCAAGTCGTTGGAGTTCCGCGCTTACTATCTTTCGACTTAAAGCATCAGCTACCACGTTTGCCTTGCCTGGGTGGTAGTTGATTACACAATCGTAGTCCTTCACCAGTTCTAGCCACCGCCTCTGTCTCATATTTAACTCCTTCTGGGTGAAAAAAGTACTTCAAACTCTTGTGGTCGGTGTAGATTTCGCACCTTTCTCCGTATAGGTAGTGTCTCCAAATCTTGAGGGCAAAGACCACCGCAGCGAGCTCTAGGTCATGTGTAGGGTAGTTCTTCTCGTACTCCTTCAGTTGCCGCGAGGCATAGGCCACTACGTTTCCGTTTTGCATCAATACGCATCCGAGCCCATTCTTCGAAGCGTCGCTATAAACGGAAAATCCCCCTGTTCCTGAGGGTATTGTTAGCACTGTGGCTGTAGTATGCCATAGTCTTGGAAACTTCGTTCGCACTCTTCGCTCCATTGAAAAGGGGTATTCTTCCTGGTTAGCCTCGTCATCGTAGAGGCAATTTTTGAAAAATCCTTTATGAATTTCCTATAGTAGCCTGGTAAGCCTAGGAAGCTCCGTACTTCTGTTACATTGGTCGGCTGTGGCCAGTCATCAATTGCTTCGATTTCGCTTGGATTCACTGAGATTCCCGCTGTTGGGCTAGGCCCGATTAATCGACGCCGGTCCCCGAACAGCGCAACGTGGCGATAGCGGAAGCGCGTTTTGAACCGAGCGGCGTAGGATGCCGAATTTTCGATTTTCAACATCTAAATTCGACCTAGTGCCCTTCAGATTCTCCCGAGGGCCCAAGATACTGCCCTGAGCCTCAGGAGACCCGTCTAATTCGAATTTTCCAAATCGAATTTAATACAAATTTATTTGAATTAATAATTTCATTCCAAAGTAGTTTGAACAAAGCGGCAGCCGACAACGTTTCGACTATTTAGCAACCGAATCAATTTCCAATCAATACCAATTTTATGCAGAACGATTCTACACTTCCCGACGATTGTAGCGAGGGGTCTTTCGAATCATTCTGATGTCGTTTGGTATTTTTCGCAAATCAAATCAGTGGTTCGAAATTATCAATTCGAGTAAGGCGGCAGTCTGCCACCTTTCGACAGTTTGACAACCGAAACGATTTCGAATCAATACCAAATTTTCCAGATTGATTCTACACTTCCCAACGATCGCAACGAGGGGTCTTTCGAATCATTCCAATGTCGTTTGATATTTTTCGCAAAATCAAATCAGTAGGGTTCGAAATATACCTCCGGCGTACGTGATTACACCTCGGATGAGCGTCGCAGCGCCTCGTCTGGTTCTCGGGGCCCCGGGCTAGATTGTCACACCGGTATGTCCTTTGATCGAACCTCCGAGACTGCTCCCGATGACTAGACGCAGCTCGGTTCGGGCGTCGGGACTCGTCAAACGATCCCGAGGCTTGACGTACGTAGCTTAAGAAATTCTCTTCAGCTCACGTATGTTCTTTGTTCTATTTCTCACGTATGTTCTTTGTTCTATTTCTCTCTTTTATTTGCTGAGTAATGTGGCAAGTTGAAAGCCAAGTGACCAAGTACTACTTAAAGCAACCTCACGTTGGATTGTTCTAGTGTTCTCATCTTTGCATGCTTGTTATCTCTTTTATTTTATGCATGTTCTTTCTTTTTTCTCAAGTGAGGTGTCATCTCATTCATGTAGTAAAATTCCACTAAAGTTTGTTTATTCATTTTTTATTATTGTCCCAAGTGAGACACATGTCAACTAGTGAAATAATTAGTCACTTGCCACCTCAACCAATGTGGCATGAAACGGAATTGACACATGTCCAAGACCATCAAGTCAACATGCATATTTTCAAGTAATTCCATTACGGCCCCTGATGTCTCCAAATTCTCAATTTAGTCCCTCAATTTTAAGTAATAAAATAATTAAATCCAATCTAATTATTTTAATTACAATTGAGCCACATTTAGTTAATTAACTAAGCACTTAAGACAATCTTAAGTCTTAATTATTTCCGTGACCCTCACTTGCGTCCCGGTTAGGTGAGAGCCATGTAAATGTCAAACTCACTAACCTAACTCTATGTTATAATCTAGACCCAACCGATTATTTAAACTCAGCCCCGTATCTAATACGAGCGAGCTTTCCAAGCTTCAGCCGAAGGCTTTACAATCGTCGTTCTCCAATTACATCATAGGACGTTAACCTATACAAATATAGGCAGTAAATCCCGATAGTAGTCAAAGCCCGGCAATCACATCCGTAAAGTCAGTTGCGTTTCGTCGCTGGCCCGCGTCCCATTTCCGAACACTTGCGAGCCTAGCCAACTAGCGACAAACCAAAATCGCGAAAGCAAATCCGTCAATGACCCTATCGGTCTGAGGCTGCTATAGTCATTCGTTCAATCATTGACAACATCCTAGTCATGTGATCGAGACGAATACGAGCCGAATGTCCGAATACGCGATCTCTCCGATCACCAATATCTCCATCACGACCCACTACCTCTCAGGTAATCGGTGACACTACCGATACTATGTGGCCGTCAATGGATAAGTCATATTCGAATATCTAGTCACCCACCTAGAATCCTTAGACTTATGGACTTTTATTTAATGATGAGATTAAGGACCGTCCGGTGTCTCCTCCCTCGTCCCCATGAGAATCAGACGTCCAACTCAAACATTCGGGTGTTATTTATTTATCGCACCGCCAGATGCGAAGCAGACTTTAAATTCGATAAATAAAAAATAATGCTTTTATTAATGAATATTCACTACTTTATTTTGACAGTATATACAATAAAACTGTCTATCGACCTATACATCATTGTGCGCCCTATACTATTCCTAGTCCTCGTATGGCATTCCGAGGGCACACTCCCTAACAGCCTCCCACTTGCACTCGAATGCCATGTGCTGCACCTAATGCCAGTCACAATGGTATCGTAGTCCCATCTTGTCCAGATGTTGTTCCATAACTGCCTGGGACAAGGGCTTCGTGAGCTTGTCCGCCACGTTTTCCGCGGTGGCGATTTTCTGCACGGGGACCATCCCGTTTTCAACGAACTCACATAGTACGTGATATTTTCTCTCAAAATGTTTGGACTTGCTATGAGATCGTGGTTCCTTTGCCTGCACGACTGCACCGCTATTATCGCACCAAAGTGCAAGCGGTCTGTCCGCAACTTGTACCACAGTAAGTTCCTCCAAGAACTTTTTCATCCAAACAGCTTCTTTAGCTGCCTCTGAGGCTACTAGTACTCTACCTCACACGTGGAATCGGCAGTCATGCTTTGCTTGGAGCTTCTCCAAGACACTGCCCCACCGTTGAGCACGAATACAAAACCTGAAGTAGATTTTCGATCATTCACGTCCGACTGGAAGTCCGAATCGGTGTAACCTTCTGCTTCTAGTCCCGCTCCTCCATAGACAAGCGTTAAGTCTTTAGTCCGTCTAAGGTACTTAAAGATATTCTTAACGGCAGTCCAGTGTCCTTCCCCTGGGTTTACCTGAAACCGACTAACCACGCTCACAGCGTAAGCAATGTCCGGCCGTGTACCCAACATCGCGTACATCAGACTACCCACTGTAGACGCATATGTTATCCCACTCATCCGTCGTCGGTCTTCCTCACTTTGAGGTGACATTGATTTCGACAAATGGACCCCATGTCGCATAGGTAAGAACCCTCTCTTAGAGTCATCCATTCCGAATTTCTTGAGGATTTTTTGATAAGCCGACCGTTCTATTCGCTCGATCCCTGAACAAGCGAATAACGAGTATATGCGTCGCTTCTCCTAGGTCTTTCATGGAGAATTCGGTCGAAAGCCACGCTTTCACCGATGAGAGCATCCCAATGTCGTTTCCTATCAAAAGGATATCATCCACGTACAATACAAGGAACGACACCATACTCCCGCTGCTCTTTCTGTAGACACATGGCTCGTCTACGTTTTTCTCGAATCCAAAGTTTCGAACTGCTTCATCGAAACGTAGGTTCCAGCTACGAGAGGCCTGTTTCAGCCCGTAAATGGACAGATTCAGTTTGCACACTTTGTGAGCATCTGCATGCGACTCGAAACCTTTTGGCTACTCCATATAGATCTCCTCCTTGAGGAATCCATTAAGGAAAGCCGTTTTGACGTCCATCTGCCAAATCTCATAATCATAGTGTGCAGCTATTGCGAGCATTATGCGGATAGATTTGATCATGGCTACAGGCAAAAAAGTCTCCTCATAGTCGACCCCCTCTTTTTGGTTATAGCCCTTGACAACCAACCTGGCCTTATACGTCTTAACTTGTCCGTCAGACCCAATCTTTCTCTTGTAAATCCATTTACAACCGATTGGTTTAAAACCGCTCGGTTGGTCTAAAAGAGTCCAGACTTTGTTGGAGTACATTGAGTCCATCTCAGCACGCATAGCCTCAACCCATCTCGTTGAGTCAACATCGGATATAGCTTGATCGAAAGTAGCAGGATCTTCTCTCAGAAGTCCCCTAGTCGCAACATAATCGTGTTCGACGTGCGACATGCCATACCGCTGTGGTTGGCGTGGCATCCTTTCAGATTGTCGCAAGACTGGTTCGCTCGGACCATCCGATTCCAAATTCTGTGAGGGCGTTTCGGTCAACTGCTCCTCGAGAGTGACCTCTCGGCCAACGCCACTGTTGGTCCCGATTGCACCAAACAAGGAATCAAAGAGGCTTTAATGGAATGAAAAGGGAGTATTCTCACCTTTGAGTGTGTGTATTGTGTGAAAAATTTGGATAAGCCTTTGATCTTTGATTACCTTCAAAAGTGAGTTGGTAATACCTTATATACCACATTAACCCTAGGTATATTAAGGCCCAATCACTAAGTATGAAATAATTACATTATAGTCCTAAGCCTAAGCTAAAGGATAATTACAAAATAAATCCTAAGACTTAACTATTGACACAATCTATTAAATATCCTAACAATCTCCCCCTTTGTGTCAATTGTTGGGAGTCTTGGATCTTGAGCGTAGCGGTGGTGGATTATCGTGTGAGTGTTTCGCGAAGCCCTAGCTTGAACTCGAAGGCGCGGAGATTCCTTCGAAGTACCATTCGATTAGCTATAGCGTCAATGAGCTTCGCGAACTTGGATCGGCAGAGAGGATCTTCTTCTGAAAGTATGCGGCAAATCTTCATGAGTTTGTCTTGGATGATGGTGAGCGTTCCATCCGAGAACTTTGCCACTTCGGAGCAGCGCAACATCCTCATCTTTCCCTTATAGTTCGAGTAGGCGACCGCCGGATCGTCTCCGTCGATCACATCGCCTTCTCGGTAGTCGTCCGCGTTCTTGAAAGATGGGCGAGTCGATTCACCTTCTTCAGGTTGTGCTCCACCGCCATCTGCAGATCGTGGGTGGCGAAGAATCTGACCTGTCGGAGCATGTGGCGTTTGAGAGCCACATATCCCATGGTGACCGGTTCAGCACGTATGAGATGTCCAGAGCTTCTGAGGACGAGTCTGAACTGCTTCATGGATTCCAGCATGCTGTACAGGTCGCCCAGGCACAGAAACTTGAAGTCCGCCTCACTGACTTCACAGTAGCTCTCATCCTGCCTCATTACTGTGAATACAGGGTAATGGACAGGTCCTTTGGACTCTTGGCGGAGGTCAGTGACTTTGCAGATGGGGGCCCGATTCATTTCCTGAGCGATGTTTTCCTCATCGGATAGCGTCCTTTTTGTGCATTTGTGGCAGAGAAGGCTCCATCGATAGAGCTGCTTCTTTCTCTCGCTCCAATTTTGGATGTTCATCAGCTCATATTCGTCGAAGGTTGTGATGATCTGCTCCTTGCGTCGCCAGATCCTCTTCCTGATCTCTTCTTGAAACGGCGCGGTGATCTTTATGTTTTCCCACGGTGCTTCCGGTATATCCACCGTGGGTACATCCGTTTGAGCAGCAGGGGACTCAGTTTGCTGCGCTTGGAATTGTAGGATGTTCTCGAGCTCGGGAGGTTCAGCGTCGTACTCCTCTCCGTCCTCGTTGTCTGCAGTGTTGATCAGCGTTAGTGAGGCTTCCATTAGCAGACGTCGAGCGTTTTCCACCAGCTTCCTGGCTGCTACTGCATCGGCGGGTGTGTACAGCCATTCATCGTTGAAGATGTAGGCTTCGATCTCGTTCTGTGCGCAGTAGACGTCCTCGGGAGCTATGTTGGAATCGGTGTTGAGAGGAGTGTCGCTGTGTGGTGGCGAGGGTGTTGCGTCGGAAGAGTTTGAGTTTGTGGATTGTGGGGATGGTTGTGGTGGAGATTCTGGTGGTTCAGTTGTGGTGATGGTTTTGGCAAGGATGATTTGGGTGTCGGGTGGTGTAGGTGTTGTGGTGGCCTCTAACATCGATGTGATAGTTAGAGGTTCGGAGACTGTGGGTGGAGACGGTGTGGGGGGTCTCTAACGTCGATGTGACGATTAGAGTTTTGGAGACGGTAGTGGGTGGTGGTGAGGGTGATTTGGCTAGTGACTCAGGGTAAATAAGGTGGGTTTTTTGGCTGGTGGGGTGTGAGGTTTCTGTTACGGTAGTGGGTGGTGGTGAGGGTGATTTGGCTAGTGACTCAGGGTAAATAAGGTGGGTTTTTTGGCTAGTGGGGTGTGAGGTTTCTGTTACGGGCGTTGTTTCAGGCCCGGAGGAGGAGGGCGGCGTCGAGTGTATGAGTCCTTGGGATTGTTGGCCTAGCTGCCTATTCTCCCCTCGCGGCGATCTTGATCATCGTCTTGATCGTCGCGCCTGATCCCGCTGGACTCGCCTTGAGCGCGGCAAGTCATGGGTTGAGTCATCATTCTCTTCATCTGCTGTTCCTCCTCGTCGAGTTCCGTCATCGACTCGAATCTTGCTCGTAGGAGGTAGAATAGCTCCTTCGCGGAAATGGCAGAGAGAATGGCTTCAGCGTCCACATTTTGAGTCGGTGGTGGCGTCTCCGGGGCCACACCTTTCCCTTTGTCGACGGTGGACGCATCGAGACGCGCGTAGACTTTATCGAGAATCGACGCCTCAAGAGTCTTTGCGAACTCTTGAAGACGTGTCTCTAGCGCGGTCTCGGTGATGAATTGGGGTAAGTTTAACAAGTTGGATTCACGGAGAATGCCAACTGACACCGAATCGGAGAAGATTGCCGATCGGCCGCCCGTTTGCACAGGACTGGAAAAGACGGGTCACTTAGACTTCCCGTTGGCATCATCGATGAGACGGACTCAATCGAATGATGGCCTAGGCTCACGGTTGTTGTGATGTTGGCCGTGCTAGGTCTTCCGCTCTCAGTCACAGAGACATCACCGAGCGTTCTGACAGAGTCACGAAGACTCTGTGGTGCAGTAAAAGGTGTATGTGTCCTAGAAATGTATGAAACTATGGGGAGTGAGGGCACTATACTCGGTGTGCATGAAGAGGATACAGTCTGAGGCGAGGGACTGCTTGTTTCAACATCGATCATCTACAAGTGGGATGTCGATGGTATACGTGGCTCCTCGTGCAATGCAATATCTTCCTGTAGAGAGGAAGATAAGTGGGTTGGTGGGGTCATTTGCGTGGTTGAGCCAGATGCCACGACTTCTACTCGGGAGGTGAACACATCACCTCCTGTACCTATTGGTTCGGCTCGGCTTATCTGTGGCGGAGGAGGTCGATCGTGCTTTTGTTTCGATCGACGCTCCGTGGGGCGGCTTACGTCATCCTCTCGCGACCGTTTTTTCGGAGCGCGGGTGGAAGAGGATGCGGCGCGACTCGATGACTTTTTGGAGGTGGAGGTGGGGGTTTGGCTAGTCCCGGGGTTGGGAGCAGTGGGGTTGATCTGCGCCGTAGGGACAGTAGATAGAGGTCTGGGGCTTTCTCGGAATGAGGCGGTGGAGGCTCGATATTCCTGGACGTGTGGATTTGTCTGATCTGCGTAGGCGAGAACTTCGTCCGGAATAATCATGGCGTGTCGATCCTTCGCCGGGGTGTTTTTCTTTGCGAACTTCTCGACCGTGGGGATGAGGAAGTGTTCCGCTGCTGGCCTGATGCGAATGTTGGTGGAGTGCAAGCGGAAATGTTTGATGATAGCTGGGAGCCACCGCATGTAAGGGACGAAGCGGTTTGCGACTACCTTGGCAACTTCCCGGTCGCGGCGTTGGATCATTGAGACAAGATCCATCCAGATGATGTCGGCGTAGTTGTACTTGCGGTTGTGAGCGATGCCGGTGAGGATGGTGAGAATTTGAAAGTTTCCCCGGTCCTGACCAGCATGCTTCCCTGACATGCATTTGTTCACTAGCAAGTACAGTGTGCGCCAGGGTTGAGGCAGATTGCGGGTGGTGACTTCACTGAGGACAAGTGGGCCATTCTTCTTCTTGGTTTCTGGTTGATAGCCCAGCATGTCTATGTCCTCGATGAGTTGTTCGTGCGTCGGTAGTGGGTCGTAGGGCGAGTAGACAGGGAGTTGAAGCACTTCTTGCAGTATTTTGCGAGTAAGGACCACCGTTTCTTGATCAATTTGGGCGGATAAGTTTTTGGCAAGATGGAGTGGTCCAGCTATCTGCAATGTATGCCAGAATTGTTGAAGGTACACCTGTGCTTCTGGCTCGCCATGTGTGAGGGCGTGGCGAAGTGGGTGCCCTTTGAGGATTTCTACAATTACGGGGGCATCGCACCGAAAGCTGTGCAGGTCCACCATGTAGTTGTTGGGAACCAGAGCCGCCCATTGACTTAGTGGGAAGATCTGCTCGGGCGGTGGGACATAGAGACGCGTGTTGAGTTCGATGCGAGCAATGTCCCTTTGGATTGCAGCCGCCTCAAGCGCTTCAATTGTGCTTTGATCTTTGTCAGTCATATCTGCGCTTGACAGTAATTGTGATATGATTAGTAGGAATTAATGCGAGATGAGAAAATTTGCTAAACAAATAGACATGGAAATTTTCGCAAGTTAGGAAGTCTCGTCTGTTGTTCTAAAAATTTCGCAAGTAAAAAAAATGTAGCACTTAGTAATTTTGAATTGAAGACAATTTTCGCATGTAAGTAGTGGAAAAATTTTCGCAGATTATGATAAGTAAGCATGCCGAGAGATTTTCGCAAATAGAGAAATTTTTTGCAAGTCAAGAATTTTCGCATGTCAAGAATTTTCGCAAGTTAAGAATTATGATATGTAGGCATGTCAAGAATTTTTTCGCAAGTTGTCCAAATTTTTTTTCGCATGTAATGAGAAATTTTCGCAAGTTTTAGCACAGAGACATGTTGTGAGAAATTTTCGTAGATTGAGTAAAATTTCGCAAGTATGGAAAATTTCGCAAGTTAGGAAATCTCTCAAGTTGTTCAAATTTTTCGCATGTATCCAAGAACATTCACATGTAGTTTATCCATGAACTTTCGCATATAAGGAAAAAATTTTCGCAAGTTCTATGAAAGTTTCGCGGAGGGAAAAAGTTTTGTGGACTGAAAAAAAATTTTTATTCACTGTAGTTGCGAAATAGTAAAGATGCGAAAATATGTAATATGAAGTGAAGTGTATTTAGAATTTCGCGGTACAAACTCACTGTAGCAGAGAAAGTTTTGTCGTAAGGGAAAAAGATTTTCTCAGATAAACTTTCGCGGGACTTAACATGCTGTAGCAGCGAAAAAAAAATTTCAACACATGTAAATTCTCGGGTGAAAGTTTCACAGTTTCTTGGTCACTGTAGTAGCGAAAATTTCAGTGTAAGAAATTTCTCGGACAAATTTTCGCGGAAGATTACTCACTGTAGCAGCGAAATTTAACGTTTAAAGCAATTTATAGAGAATTTTTCGCGGTGAAGAACACAGTGCAACATCATGCGAAACGACGCTATGATTTTAGCCTTAGACCTACTCAAATCTCAACCAAAATGTAGTGATCGGCACTCAATCGACTCGTAATTGGGTGGGCAATGCATATTTGGGGGTTTTAAACATCAAAAACCTAATATGTGTTCGATTCAGAGCCGAGAAAATTTTATTCTAACCTAACAAATTTAATCAATGCGGGGCAAAAATAGGATAAAACGAACATAAATTTGGGTTATTTGAGGTGTATTCATACCGAAATGCTGATTTTGAAGACGGAGAATGCAGATAAACTGATTTTGAATGCAGATTGGACGACGACGATGATTTGAGGAGTTGCGAAAGTTTGAAATGAGGGGTTGCGAAATTTTTGAATTTTCTTGGGAATTTTAGGATTGTGGAAAAACGTTAAGGGTTTTGGGGTTTTAGGCACTGTGTATGCGAAATTTTTTGAGTTAATGGGCCGAAATCTCGTGGGCTTGGTCAGACCTCAATTGAGTTGAATTTTGCGGGCTTGGTCAACATTGGGTCCAATTGAAATTCAATTGGTCCAATTTTGACCCTGTTTGACCAGAAATTTTAAAATTCAACCCAAAATATTTTAATCGGTCCAATTTTGACTCAGTTTGTCCGAACTTTAAAGTTTCAACCCAAAATCAGAAACTCCCCCTTAATCGAAAAACTTCTCTTTAAATAACGGAAAAATCAGACGCTCCCCCTTAATCGAAAACTCCTTTTTAAATAACGGAAAAATCAGACGCTCCCCTTAATCGAAAAACTCCCCCTCAAAAGACATAATTCAGAAGACACATAGAAATTGGAGTGAAGTGGAAAAGGAAATATGTACACTTTATCAAAATACATGTAGGGTCGATTGATCACAACGGAAGATTCAACATGCCCAACATAGTCACAAGGTGTTGGAATCGTTTGACATCCAACGGTTTTGTAAAAATGTCGGCCAGTTGATCTTCGGTTGTGACGTAGTGCAATTCAATCGTCCCTTGTTCGACATGTTCTTTGATGAAGTGGTGACGAATATCTATGTGTTTCGTTCTCGAGTGATGTACTGGATTACTTGTCATCGCAATCGCACTCTTTGAGTAACAATAAATGGGAATTTTATCAACATGAAAATTATAGTCTCGTAGTTGGGTTCTCATCCACAAAAGCTGTGAACAACAACTAGCGGCGGCGACATATTCTGCCTCCGTCGACGAAGTTGAGACACAGTTTTGTTTTCGAGACGACCAACTCACGAGTTTACCGCCCAAGAAGTGTGCAGCTCCAGAGGTGCGTTTTATATCCATCTTGCATCCTGCGTAATCCGAGTCAGAGAATCCAACCAGCTTGAAGTCCGATCGAGTGGGGTACCACAGACCCAGATTGGGTGTTCCTTTGAGATAGCGGAGAATCCTTTTGACAGCAGTGAGATGGGATTCCTTCGGTGTAGCCTGAAAACGAGCGCAGATTCCTGTCGAGAGAACGATATCCGGTCGACTAGCAGTGAGGTATAGAAGAGAGCCTATTATCCCACGATAGACGGTTTGGTCGACGGGAGCACCAGATGGGTCCGCGTCGGGTCGGCCAGAGGGAGACATAGGTGTTGCAGCAGTCTTAGCATCCTTCATTCCATATTTCTCGAGGATGTCATGGATGTATATGGACTGGTTGATGAAGATTCCGTCGGGGAGTTGTTTTACTTGAAGACCAAGAAAGAAATTCAGCTCGCCCATCATACTCATTTCGAATTTTTCTTTCATCAATTCTGCGAACTCTTCACACAGTTGTGGTTCAGTCGATCCAAAAATGATGTCATCGACATAAATCTGTACAATCATGATGTCAGGGTCACTCCGCTTGGTGAAGAGGGTTGTATCCAGAGATCCTTTCTTGAATCCAGACTGAACGAGGAAATCTGAAAGGACGTCATACCAAGCTCGGGGAGCCTGTTTTAGTCCGTAGAGGGCCTTGTAGAGTCGATATACGTGATGAGGAAACTCTTCGCTCAAGAACCCTTCAGGTTGATCAACGTACACTTCTTCTTTGAGAAATCCATTCAGAAATGCAGTCTTTACATCCATTTGGTAGACTTTAAAGTTCTTGTGAGCAGCAAAGGCAAGAAAAATTCGTATAGCTTCGATCCTGGCAACGGGGGCAAAAGTTTCATCGTAGTCAATGCCTTCTTGTTGGTTGTACCCTTTAGCCACAAGTCTTGCTTTATTGCGGATGACAACACCGTCTTCGTCCCTTTTGTTCTTGAAGATCCACTTTGTGCCGATAATGGATCTGTTGTGAGGTCGTGGTACGAGTTCCCAAACTTGTAGTCGTTCAAACTGATTTATTTCCTCCTGCATTGCAATCAGCCAATCAGGATCGTTGAGAGCTTCAGCTACTCGTGATGGTTCGACTTGACTGAGATAGCAAGCAAACAGACTTTCATTCATCGTAGCCGAACGTGTCGAAACACCGGATGTGGGGTCCCCATTGATCTGGTCTGTAGGATGAGACCGAGCCCAGAGTGGTACATTGGTCTGTGAGGAGCTAGCCGCATTTGTGTCTATTGGAGGCTCATTAGATTGGGGTCCGGTGTCCGAAGAAGAGATCTCAACCGTAGTGGTTTGAGAGGGTTCATCATCAGGATCAACAATGTTCCTAGGGTTGGGTACAATGTCGTCTTCGTTGAGATTGAGTGCATCCAAGTTTGGAGGAACGACGTCATGGCCGATAGCTGGTGGTGTAGGTGGAGTGGGGTAGGTTCAGTGGTGGCGGCGGGAGTCTTGGGAACTGGATAGAAGTACTCAAAAAGCAGATCGAGATCCAGTTCACCAGAGTTGCCCTCAGATGAGGAAGTTCTCGCCGTAGAAGGTTGACCTTTTGTCAACGACTGTAGAAGACCTGGTTCTGGACTAATATGAGCAGAAGCCATGTGGTCGCCTTCGCTTTCGTCAAAGGTGACATTTGTGCTCTCAATGACAGATCGTTTCTCCTTAAGATAGAGTCTGTATGCCTTCGAGTTTAGCGAATAACCAACAAAGATTCCTTCGAGTGCTTTTGGATCAAGCTTCCCAAGATGTTGGCGATCGTTGGCAACAAAACATCGGCATCCGAAAACCCTTAGATAAGATATATCTGGTATACGACGGTTGTTCAACATCTCGTATGGAGTGCGGTTGAATCTCTTGTGGATGGAAGCCCGGTTCTGCGTGTAACAGGCCGTTTGAATAGCTTCGCACCAAAGAGAGTGAGGAAGGCGGATTGGATGAGGAGAGTCCTAGCTGCTTCAACTAGTGTCCTGTTCTTACGCTCAACGACACCATTCTGTTCCGGTGTCTTCACAGCTGAGAACTGCTGAGTGATGCCCTGAGTGGCATAGAAATCGCTGAGCTTCTTGTTCTTAAACTCAGTTCCGTTGTCAGTTCTGATAATCCGAACCTTCTGTTGATGAAGAGTTTGGGACGTAACAACAAACTTGATAAATACATTAGGAACTTCATCCTTTGTACGAATGAGTTTTGTCCATGTGTAGCGTGAAAAATCGTCGACAATCACAAGAATATACCGTCTTCCTCCGAGTGTGGCCGTAGGCATTGGGCCACATAGATCCATATGTAAGAGCTCGAGGATGAGCTTAGAGGACAGTGTTTCCTTGGAGATGTGAGACGATCGCTTCATCTTCCCTAATTCACAGGCAGAGCAGAGGTGTTCCTTATGATATGTTAGTTGGGGTAGACCGTCGACGAGTTTATTCTGACGCAGTTTGTTGATAGTCTTGAAATTGAGATGTGAAAGACGTCGGTGCCATAGATCATTCAACTTAGGTGCAGCCCGAGAGAGAAGGCATACTGGTCGAGAGGTCGTGAGATTGAGTACGTAGAGGTGAGACGTGCGCGTTCCAGAAAGAAGTGGCAGTCCCGAGGCATCTATAATGCTGCAGATGTCAGATTCGAAGAGAACCTTGTATCCTTTGTCGCAGAAACGACCAATGCTGAAGAGATTGTAGCTCAAACCCTCAACATAAGAGATGCCCTTGATCGTTAGTTTGTCATGGACGAGATCACCAGTTCCGAGAATTGGTGCCATTTGACTGTTTCCGAAGGAGACCCTTCCGAGATAGCGCTCGGAGAAGTTGCTCAACAGCTCCTTGTTCCCCGTCATGTGTGTGGAGCAACCTGAGTCTAGATACCACACATGACAGACCTGCAATCATCAGCAAACGTTGGGTCCCCGTTTTCGGACGGGACATTCTTGTGATATATGTAAAGTTTTCTTGCGCTTAATAGGAAATGTGGTTACAAAATCAGATTGTGTTGATTCTACTTTAGCTTTCCCTTTATCGTTTGTTTGATAAGGCGGGATTATGGCTTTTCTAACCCATATTTTCCTAACTTGTGCTTGCATGTATGGCGCCTTATACATGAATTGACGTGAGTAATATGGTTGTTGTTTTCGTGCTTCGGTTTTGGTCGCCTTTGGCTTTCGAGTAGTAGGTGAGTTTGCGTTTGACGACGAGAGACGTTTTCGCTTGACCTTAGGTTTAGGCGAGATGGGAAAATTCAGTGACGTCGTAGAGAAGGTTCGCTTGCGAGGTCTGAGGGTTGCGTGTTCATGTGTTTCATATTCATGAAATCGTGGGAGAACAAAATCATTGCAGCAGCACATAGACATAAGTTTGGTAAAAGAAAGATAAGTTTTGGCAACATAATTGTCTACGAACTTTGGACAGTGGGATTCAGTACATAGAGAGGAAGGACGAATATAGGATGGTTTTTTCTTCTTGTCATCGAAGAGCGGGTTCTCCTTTATTTGATACGAACTGCCTTCCAGAGACGTCGAACTCACATTCCCTGTATCCATAAGAATACTAGAGTTAGTGTTAGAACATATGTCAGCTTCAGGAGTCATTTTCGCCGTCCTCTTACATTTACATGTTTGAGAATCGGGTACTTGACTCGATGTAGAGGGATAGTTCGTATTGGGAAATTTTTCTAGTGTGTAGATTTTGCTAAGTAGTTCATCTCGCTCTTTTGAAAAGGCCTTCCTTTCTACTTCTAGTTGTCGTTCTAGTTCTGCTATGAGTAGTAGTTTCTTTGGGATGTAGGTGCGAGAGAGCACATCTTGGAAAGCAACTTCCTGTTCTTTGTTTGGGAGTAAGGTTTCGACATCCCCCGAGAGTGAGGATATCTTAGTCTTATCTCTATTATTCAATTCTGTGTAGTCATACGCGATTTCTGCCCAATGAATGTTCTGTTCTCTTGTTTCTTCTGAGATGACAGCGGAGGTTGATCTCACAAATGGCTTAAGTTGCGGGGGAGCACCATTTCTTGTTTGCAGGAACGTAGTGTTGCACATGTTATATCTTTTAACTGTTAGCGGTGTTGGATTGCAATTGCTAGACAGTCCAATTCCCCCGGGCGTTGTAGAATTCTGTTTCCACTAGTTGGTTCAATAGGCATAAGATGCGTGAGTTTTCGTTTCTAAGGTGAAGTTGCTCTTCAAGTTCTTTCACCTTTCGGTACAGCCTAACTCTTTCCTTGATAAGTAGTTCATATTGGGATGCAGTTAGGAGACGAGATGTTTCGCATGAACTGATGGCAGTGTGGTTTCCTTCACCTTATTCTCATTTTGCTTATTCTTGCTTTGCAAACGTTTGACTAACGCTTCGGAGGCCATTAGACGTTCGTTTGCACAAGCAAGCTCTTCTATTTTTAAACTAAGCAATGCATAGTTGTTTTCAAATTTTAACCTAAGTTCATCATAAACCTTAGCGTCTACGGTGGGGTTCTTAATGGGGGGTCGGTGACTAAACACATCACCGAGTTGCGAGATTCGTACCTCAGACTCAGCGTTGGTAGGAGTCTTAGCTGTGTTTTCACCGGTGTGACCCATCTCCTCGTCCTCGTTATGTTCGACCAGCCTTGCCATGCAGCAATCTTCATCCTGAGGCTCCTCGTCTTCTGAAGTGTCGTTCACCCATTCAGCTTCTTCAGTAAGCAGAACTTTGCCACTTTCCATTTTGCGGGTCATTCTGGCCTTACGGTCGTAGTAGCCTGAGTCCTTCACGCGTGGGGCGTGGCATTCCTTGGCAAAGTGGCCTGTCTTTCCACATCGAAAGCACTTCACAGACTTTTGAGGTGCTGAGTCCTCCTCTTTCTTTATCGGCTTTGATTCTTCCGTGGGGGTGGTCTTTTTGCTGCCGCTAAAGGTCCTTTGGCGATTGGAGGAGGATGAAGATTTTTTCCCGATCTTCTTTGTGACCATATTTGTGAGCATTGCTAGTTGTTTGCGTAGATCACGAACATCTTCATCCGATTCTGTATCAGCTTCGGATCCTGAAGAGGTATCAGATACAACAGCTGGTAGCTTCCCTTTGTTCTGTTTGGCCTTAGAGATGGAAGATCGTTCGGTAGTCTTGTTTGAGAGGAGAGCCAGCGGATCGACTCGAGTGTTGTTAGACTGAGGTTGCACGTATGGAGCATAGGCAGATAGGCTGTCGTAGAGAGCATGAATGGAGGTGTTGGAGAGGTCCTTACTCTGAATCATTCTAACAGTTGCATTTCCCCAATGTGGTTTGAGGCTACCAAGGAAGCGGTTGTTGATGTCGAATTTGTCCCTCGAGATCCTGGCTTTCTTGAGTTCATTGATGACCTTCAAGTAACGGAGATATGTGTCACGCAGCTCCTCTCCTTCATAGGCTTGGAAATGTTCATACTGTGAGAGGCATGCTGATTTCCTCCCCTGAGCACTCTCAGTTGTGCCTGCCATAATTTCTACGAGTTCATCCCATATTTCCTTAGCAGTTGTGCAGCACTCGATGTGAGCGTAGACTTCGTTGCCCATAGCCTGGAAGAGGTATCCTTTGGCAGTCTCGTCGGCATGTACGCGAGCCTCTTCATCCTCATTGATGGGACCTCTTGGAGTGCGGCGTTCATCCATGGGAGGGTTTGCGTTTGGCTGTGTAGGGATGATCGTCCAGAATTGTGCTGGACCATTGAAGATGGAGTCCAGTAGGTATTGAGAGAGTGGTGCGCCTTTGTTCCTGATGAATGTGAGGAACCGGTTTGTCCATATGCTGTAGTCGCCTTGTCGCAGCATAGGTGGCCTGGTGTCGGAGCCCACTGTTGAGATGTCATTCGTGGTAGACATGGTTGGTGCAGTCGAATCGTCCGTGGTTTTGATCTTAAATAGATAAGAGAGTTAGTAACGAACGAAATGAGAAATATGAGTTTAACGAGTAGAGTTTTGAGAGAGAAAAAATTGCTTAAAGAATTTCATAGAACTAAGTGAGCGTGTGTGATGGTCGAGAATGTATGAAGAGAAGATATATCTTGAAATTAGGAGAAGTTCTAGAAATTTTGAAAACGATTTTAAGGTGGGATAATATTTTATGTCAAAAGTGGTCTAGGGTGATAGGACAAAAGTGTAAGGATCAAATCTTAAATAAGTTTGAGAAAAATTTAACCTAAGAAGATTTCAACACGAGAAAAAGACTTAACACGTAAAAAAAAAAAATTCGCGGTTTTAAAGGACGTGTTTATACGAAGAGTTATGCGAGAAATTATGTGTTGAGAAATTTCGATGTTTGTGAGTTTTAAAGAGAAATTCTCGGAAGAAGAGAAAAATTCTCAGTGGAAAATTTCTCGGATTTTAAAATTTCGCATGTGAGGAAGATTCTCAGTTGAGAATTTTAAAGCTTCGCAAGAAAAATTTCGCAAGTTATAAAATTTCGCAAGTTAAAATTTCGCATGTGAGGAAGATTCTCAGTTGAGAATTTTAAAGCTTCGCAAGAAAATTTCGCAAGTTATAAAATTTCGCAAGGGAGAAAAAAAAATTCTCAGTTAGGAAATTTTCTCGGATTTGAAAGTGTCGTGGTTTTGAAAAAAACTTTCTCAGATGAAATTTCGCGGAAAAAAATTTTTTTTCTTGGTTTTGAAAAATTTCTCGGATATATAAAAATTTCAAAAAGTTCTCGGCTGAGAAATTTCGTGGCTCAGGAAATTCGCGGAGTAAACTCTCTTGAATATGGAATTTCTCGGATTATGAAGAGTAAGCAAATTTCGCAGTTGAAAGTTTCTCAGATTTTGAAAGTAGACAGTTGCGAAAAATGCCGTGAAAGTGAAATTTTCGCGGTTAAAAAAAATTCTCGGAATAAAATTTCGCGGACTTGAACGATTCAGCAAGAAGTTTCGCGGGCAAGAACAAGCTTTCACTGTTCCATTGCTTACACGCGTTTTGCCAGAAAATCGTCTCGTTCTTGCTCAAATCTCAGCCAGAATCGCTCAAACTTGATCCTAAACTTCAGAAATTCTTTCCTAAACACATAATCGACCGATTTGTGAGCTAAAAACAACAAAAAATAGATCAAATCGACTAAAAACAGAGAATGGCCGAAATGACTTTTTCTGAAAAACTTTTGCTTCGATCTTGCTCAAAACTCGTTAAAACTGATCCAAAAACTGATCCAAAAGTGTTCTAAAACATTTTAGGTATAGAATCGATCTGGGGAAAGGTTTTAAACACAAAAACGCAGCATCAAAATCCCAAACCGAGTTCAAAATGGCCAAAAGTAATATTTTGCCCAAAAACACCTTTGATCTTTCTCGGAATCGAACGAAACTGGATTCAAATCAATGCAGATCGATCCACGTTTGCTCTAATACCACTTGTTGGTCCCGATTGCACCAAACAAGGAATCAAAGAGGCTTTAATGGAATGAAAAGGGAGTATTCTCACCTTTGAGTGTGCGTATTGTGTGAAAAAATTGGATAAGCCTTTGATCTTTGATTACCTTCAAAAGTGAGTTGGTAAAACCTTATATACCACATTAACCCTAGGTATATTAAGACCCAATCACTAAGTATGAAATAATTACATTATAGTCCTAAGCCTAAGCTAAAGGATAATTACAAAATAAATCCTAAGACTTAAACTATTGACACAATCTATTAAATATCCTAACAGTGCTCACGGTGGTTGCTCACGGTAGGTGGGCACCATAGCAAATATATATATATATATGTATAGAACGCAAGTTACATGAGGTTTATGAAGTTCTATACGTTAGATTTTAAAAGCCAGACTTTCGAATATATTATGTTAAGGCACGTGGGGTGTTTAAGAATGATTTTCGGTATTAGAACAAGAGGCGAAACCCTAGAACTAGATGGTTATGTTTCAATAGTGTTGAGTTTCGTGTGATTAATAAGTTTTCATTATATAGATGTCTTTATAATCTGATAAGAGACATAGTAGGCTTCGAAATCTATTAAGTTTAGAAAACTCTTGGTTTTTGGAGACTCAAGTTAAATTCATAACTATTTAGGTGATATGAGCTTTAACGATTTTTGAGTTAATTGTGTTCTTAAGAATTGTTAGGGTGTACCCTTTTCTGAGACGGTAATAGTTTTCGGGGATGATCTTGATGATATGTGAATTCTGATGGTTTTAGATCAATCATCATTTTTAGGGTTTTGAAAAAATTATCGTTTTTGGGTCTCAGATAAATTTTAAGTGTGCTTCGCGGGTTGTGAGTGAATAAGAAAGGGTTTCGCGGATCGAATTTCGCGAATTGTAAATACGTTAAGCTTTACGGGCCGAAATCGGAAATTCGCGACTGGAAAGGTTCGCGAATGTAAGATGAATTCGGGCCAAAAAGTCTGATTTCGCGGGCCAAGGAAGTTCGCAAATTGGAATGAAAAGTAAGGTATGCGGGCCAGATCGTTTCGCGGGTCAATGTACTTCGCGGGCCGAAGGAATTTCGCGAGCCTTAAGGCTTTCACGAACTAGGGACACTTCGCGAATCAAACGAAGTTCGTGAACCAATAAGAATCTCGCGAGTTGGCCGTTGACTGCAAATTTAATGCTGAAACTTAATTTTTTTAGATCAGTATAGTTTTAGAATTAGTACGTAAACTAATAATACTATTATATTCAGAGGATCGACAGTTAGGGACTTCGACAGAATTCTTATTTGACGATAGCAGGAGGACAGATAAGTGAATTTTCATCTACAACGCGTAAACACCAATGTGATATTTATGTGCTTTTATGTGCTTCAATGAATTATGTGTTTTACGTGTTTACGTATGTTTTCATGTGGCATCACGTTACCATATATTATCCTGTTAAATAGATGCGTATGCATTACACGTCATTTCACGGAGTGTACCGTGGTGGAACGGTGGTACTGTATTGTACCTAGTGAGCGAGTACCCGATATTGGCTGTCGACCTTATAGGAGTCACGTGAGTGTGGGCATCTGCTGTGCATCAACGCCTGTGACGGTGAGCCATTGGCCCGTTGGACATTATGCGGCAGACTGCGGGCGACCTAGAAAGGAGCGACTTGGGACATCCCCAAGTAGGCTAGCTAGTGTAGGTCACGATGTCGTATGCGGAAGGAGGCGACCTGGAGGGTGCGACCTGGGGTACCCTTGCGGGACCCGGTGTAGGCTACCAGCGTAGGCACCGCATTAGGCAGAAGAGGCGACCTGAGAGAGTGACCTGATACGGCTCAGGGAGGCTGTTCAGTTAGGCCACTGCCGTAGTGTTGTGATTGTGTTGTGGTTGTGATCGTGATCGTGGTAGTAATTTCGCGTGATGGTCATGGTATATATATATGATAATCATTGAATGATGTCGATAGGATAGGAAAGAAAGTTTTCGTAGATATGTATATTAGTACTAAGAAGTTCTCAGGGATACGTATATGTATATAGAAACTCTCGTGGTCATATAAATAGAAAATATGAAATGATGTGACTACTTACAAATATATATTAAAGATTAACATGTTAAAGAAATTAAAGTAGTACACGTGTTAACCATGTATGCTAATCCTATGTATGACTAGTACCAACTTTCTTAACCATAAGGTAATTGACCATCGAATGGGAGAAGGCTCCACCATTTCTTAGGATCTTTTTACAGAAATTTAAAACAGAAAATTTAAAAACTTGACAAAAAGGTGATGATGGTACATGATAAGAACAACTTATAGAACCTCGATAATGATACACGGACTTTGTTTAATCATTTTAGTCCAATCGGACCTGAAGTAGTCAAGCCGTCATACCAAAAATCGAACTTCCGTTTAGAAAGTTTTTTTCAAAAGTAGTTCAACCAAAATACCAAACATCAAAAGAGAAATTGGAAAAAAGGTACGTGGCGTTGTTAAACCTATTAGTCCAGTTATCAAGCTGTAAACAGTTTGATCCCGTTCGGACCCAAGGTATTCCAGCCTATATATCATTAATCCAAAAACAAATTTTTAAAATTATTTTTGTGATTGTGAAATTAAATCGTCGAATACAAGGAATTTTACATAATAAAATTTTCATTCAATTAATTCAATCGGTAACAGCCATCGCCCTCAAACGCCTATCATTCGGCAACACGGGCTTGCCAAGAGCCGACACAGAATTAATCAAAATCAAATTTTAGTACAACCTTTATTCAAAAATTTAATTTTTTCAATCAGATTTAAAAGTTTTTTAGTTACATGATATTAATATATATATACATATATATATGATATAAAACCATGATTTAGATATTAAGGCATCTTGGTGTAGTTTAACGTTTAAGTTTAGCCTTCCATTAAGGCTTGATCAAACAGAATATAAAAGAGATAAAACTTACTTGAAAAAGAAGAAGTAGATGCAAACCACGAACTTTTATTTCTTCAACTTATTTTACAAAGGGAGAGTGAGAAAGTACAAGGGTGCAGAGAAAAACTGCGTCCACAACTTATGTCAGAAGGCCATATTAAAAGACAAGAAAAGTACAAAGACAAAAATAAAGGAATTATGATTCCAGCTGGCCTCCATCTTGTTCTTGATTGATTCTTCTTTGATTTTGTCGGCCATCTACTTTATGAAAGTAAAGTATTTTGTCGCCATGCTAAAATTTTTTAACCAAAGTGGATGCTTCGTCACATGGCCTTATCTTTCATTTTTTCCAAAGTTCCTTTAGTGATATTACAATAGCATCTTCAAAAGATAATAAATCATCATCATCAAATGGGTCTTGAGCGTCTTGGCAAAAGTTTTCATCTTTCGAAGAAGTTCCCATAGACACATCGTTCATATCAATACCAAAAGTTTTTCCAAGGTCTTTCTAAATTTCTTCCATATATTGAGTACAGCATTCCATGGATTTGGAAATGGGTTCCTGAAGTTGGTCATAACCAGCAAAACATACCTTGTTTATGGAGAACTTTTTATACAAAGTTCTGGAAAAAAATGATCCGAATAGACGGACAAGGGGAATTTGAAGGACAGCAAAAAATTGATAAAATCAAAGAAAAGGTTGCTTATTATAAAGATCAAATCGAAAAAAGACAGCAACGAGAATTTCTTGAAGCATGGGCAATTCACCCAGAAAGTTTATAACTTCAGTAAGATTATTATTAAGAGGAATATATCTCCTGAAGCATGGTTGACTACCTGAAGACAGTGACTTTTAGGACATATGGCCAGGTGGGTAGGATATATGGGGGGACCTGGGACCTCGTACGGAGAAAGCAGGATGCGTTCTGACAGCAAAATAGTTTGAGCGGGAAATCTTGTGTAAAATCTGTGACTAGTGACTAGTGAATACTGTTTCCGGCGGCCCGTGGACGTAGGACCTCTGTCCGAACCACGTAAAATCTGTGTCTCTTTCACCTTCTTTCTTTCTCAATACTGAAATACATATTCTAAAACGCATCAAGAACACAAGGCCCAGTCCGTTTCACCCATCACCATTTTTCCCTGTAATACCCGTAAAATCTATTTACGGGATTTACAATATAATTAGTGTGAAAATATTTAAGTTGAGATTTTATTGGATAATTATATAAAAAGATAAGATTATATGACACTTAGTTGTAACACAGATTAATTGGGGAACAAAAGTATTAATATTTTTAGTACTTTACGTGACTTGTTTGTTATGTGTTTTCCGTGATATTACGTGACTGCATAAGACACATTTTGTGATTTTATGTGTTTAAATGATTTCATGTTATATGCTAACATGACATGAATAAATTAGGAAATAGACTTTGAATTTAGGTTAGTTATTTATTTTAGGGTTTCTAGTACATGGCATACTAACCTAGAAAAAATTAATTTAGTATATTAAGTGTTGATACCCCGTTTTAGAAAGTATGAATTGTTAAGAAGTAGATGTCGAAATTAGGAATTGATAAATCTTGAAATCTATCTGATGTTGATGTCGAAATTTTGTTTCAAATGTCGAAACATCTCGACATCTTGTTTATGATTTTAACAAACACCTCTAAGTAGTTGTTTATAAATTTCGACATCCCTCTCGAAAGCCATGTCGAGAACCTATATACTTTTAATAAATAACGAGAAGTATTAGGTGACTAGGTAATAAAATAATTTCATGAATTAATGAAGTAAGGAAACGACACCTTAATACAAGGTTGACCAATCATATAGGAAGAATGAATAACTAAATGACACGCAAAGGTTTCTTAATATAGGAGGTAAAAATAGTTGCTTAGTCACCTAGTTGTCAACTCAAGCACAATTATCTAAGCACAATACTTATCAAATAAACCAAAATAACGATTGAAGAAAAATTCAAGTAAGAAACTAAGAAAATAAGGAAACCCTCATAAACCAAAAGTACAACAACGAAGAGTAGAAAAGTCGAGAGAGGTGTCAATCAAGGAATTCACAAATAGTTCAACTTACGGATCTTTGGTAAGGGAAAATCTTACTTATAGTTTTCTTTAACTTTATAACTTAGGCTTATGAATTTTAGCTCTACGAAATCACCCAAGGATTTAGGGTTTGAATTCATATTAATAGGTTTTTGTAAGTTAGAGGATGTTTCGATCAGCATAATATATGTGAGGGTTTACGACCTTGATTTTTGGTTAAAACTAACAACGTTAAAATAGGAGGAAACCCTAGGAATCATAAGCTCTGAATAAGACTACTGTAAGAATTAAGTTCAATGTATGGAAGTTTGAAGCTTGCAGTCGAATGAAGTTTCGTATGAATTTCTGATAAGATAGGATGTCGTAATTAGCTCGGAAAATGATTACTAAGTTTGTGTTGAAACTCGACATCTATCTGTGTTATTGATGTCGAGATTTAGGTAATAGGATTTAATAATTTAACTCGAGATTCATGTTGAATCTTATATCGAAATCTATCTTATATCATTTATTGAAATCCACGTTAAACCATGTTGAAATTTTATATTACTTAAATGTTGGACTTTGTATGTGTAATGTCGAGATTCATGTTAGGATTGATGTCGAAATGTTTATAATGGAATGCCAAAATATGATGGAAAATCTCGAATTATGTTCGACATTTCGACATGCAATGTCGACATGTTGTTATCATTCCAAAATATAACCTCGACATCCCATTTATAATCCCCAAGCTCGAGAACTTATAACCATATTGAGATTTATCATGAATAATGTCGAGACATATATATATCGAGATCTACCCTATACTATATATCGAGATCCCTTTTATAATACATGTCGAGATTTATGTTTACGGAAGATAGAATTAAACTCGAGGTTCATGTTAAAATTGTTATGTTGTTAAATCTCGAGATCTAAGTATGGAAATCAGGTCGAAGTCCATGTCAACCATAATTTCGAAATTCTATGAAATCCCAAAATAAAACTCTAGACCTACCTTAATATGGGTATCGAAATCTTACATACTATATCGAGATTTATCTCTGAAATAATATTTCTCAGTTTAGGTTAAGTTCTAGATTTTAAGGTTTCGAAATTATATAAGTCGAAACTAGGGTTTTCAAATTAAGCCAATTTCGTGAAATTATAACTAGACTAACAAACCCTAATTTTATATGTTTGTATACTTAGGGTTCGAAGGTTAGCGACATACCGTACGATAAATTTAATAGCTAAGTATACCAGGTAAGTGGAAATCGCAACTACAACACATAATTTTTATGTGCATGAAATTATGTGTTATGTGCTTTTATGATATTATGTGACGTGTCTATGTGCTGCTATGATTTTATGTGAATTCTTACGTGATTCAATTACGTTATACAATGACATGACACGCATATTCATGGCATGAGCATATGCACGCACGACTAGTATGAGAGTCAGGAAGATAGCGTGCATGAGTATAAGATCGCCTGTGAGCGATGTATATTTACCGATATAGGCATTTGTGTCGACTCAATGGTGAGTCACGGCTCATCTATGCTACTTAAATATATTACGGCGATTCACGAGGCCGACTGCCTGATTCACGAGAGGCAGGAATATAAATATTACGGCAATTCACGAGGCCGACTGCCTGATTCACGAGAGGCAGGAATATATATTACGGCGATTCACGAGGCCGACTGCCTGATTCACGAGAGGCAGGAATATAAATATTACGGCGATTCACGTGGCCGACTGCCTGATTCACGAGAGGCAGGAATATAAATATTACGGCGATTCACGATGCCGACTGCCTGATTCACGAGAGGCAGGTAATTACCCAGTAGCGGGAGATGCAACCTGGAGGATGCGACTCGAGGGTATGAGCGGCACCGAGGGAACCTCGAGTGTTGGCGACCTCGCAGTAAGCTACCAGTGAGAAGCGCCTGCGTGTCAGATCGCATTGGGATGGAAAGGCGCCTTAGGGTTAAACGAAATTTGTGTGCCTCGGGTTAGCCTCTCAATGGGACTGCATTGGGATTGAAAGGCACTTAGCCTCTCAGTGGGGACCGCATTGGGATTGAAAGGCGCCATAGGGTTAAGCACAGATGGAGTACTCGGGTTTAGCCTCCCAGTGTGGGTACTGCCACTAGGGGTTTGAGCTCTAAATGGTGCATAATAAGATTGAAAGCCGAAGGGGCCCAAATATGAAGTCAAGGAATGAGAAAGATGTGAGAAGTAGATAGCATTGGCACGAATGCCTTCGCTAATTAGGTCACGTGCATTGCATGTCAGGACCCAAAGCCACATATCATTAATTCACGCATCTACACGAATTTATGCACATACATCATTAAATTTTAGGATACATGCCTAGATGGAAATAATATTTACTTAAGACCTTATAAGTTTTAGTAGAAAATAAATAAAGTATATTCTTACTAGTAATAAGTTCCGATAGGAAGACCAAGCTAAAGAGAAGTTTTCAACGTAAATAATTTTCAAATGAGGTCAAAGGTATTGTTGGAAAACAAAAGGATTTTGTTAACCTACCATGAAGTTTCTGTAATCAATCATCTTTATCATATCATGTAAGGATTAGAGTAACACTTCTATATACATACACACATATATATAATACTTATAATAATCATCAAAACCCAAAGTAGTACACGTGTTGGCCAAGGAAAGTATGACTAATATAGTTTTTACTTGACTTTAAAGCAATAGACATCATCATCTATGAAACCCTACGTGTGTGTATATATATATATATATATATATATTATATATATATATATAGATGTAAATTTATGACTTAAAAAGAAGGAAGAGCCAACACAGTAGATAACGAAAACAAGTACAGGACTAAAGGAGAAGCAAAAACTCAATCAAACTAAGGACTTTAAACGTGAAGTAGGTATGATCTCAACTATAATACATAACTATTTTTATAAATTATTATATAGTATGTTTTTATATGATTTTTCCACGTTTGGTTTGAATATCTTAAAATAAGAAATAGATGTCTAAGTTAAAGTTTAAGTTTAAGAAAATTGTATGTGAGATTGGAAACCTTAAGGTATTAGAAAAAAATTTTCAACCCGTGAACATAGTTAGGAGTATCTTGGCTGACATGTCTAGGTACTTGAATAAAAATCAAAATATTAGGTTCTTACAAGGATAAGAAATTTCAGCAATACTATATTAATGACATTTAGTGTTTTCACGGATGTTGAAGGAAGTGCATATTTGCATATTTACATATTTGGATGATTTTGGTGCTAGAACATGCTAGTAATAGAATTGTTCGAATCTTTCAATAAATATGTTATGGCAGTTTTAAGCATCCCTAGATAAACAAATAATTTTCAAGATATGAACTCTTAGCGTTTTGGGATGATTAGGTATCTTAGAGTTTTGATATTTTACCTCATATGTGAAGTTTCGACATGAAATCATTATAATAAAGATTTCATTTCAGTTTCCCTAAAATGGTTTTCATTCGGTATTAGCAATTCAGTTAGATAGAATATTGAGTTATAATATCGAACTATGATGTCGAGTTATGATTTGAGCTTTTCAAATTCAATTAGATAAAAGATGTCGAGATGTATCGAAATTAGTTGGAGAATATCTAGATGCAATGTCGAAATATAGAAATCCAATTAGCTAAAAGTCGAGATGTCTGTTTCGAAATCCCTTAGGTTATATCTTAAAAATCTCGACATGTATTATATATTAAAGATCTCGGCATACTAAAGTGTAAAGATTTCGACATGTATTAGATCTTGAAGTGTCGACATGTTACATATTAAATATCTCGGCATATTATAATTTAAAGATCTCGATGTTAGGTTTTAAAGATTTCGACATGTATACCTCAAAAATCTCGATATGTACCACCAAGTTTTGATAATTATAGATTTCGAGATATAACTCGAAATTTAGAAATACAATTAATTGAGAAATAAAGAGAATGATATATATATATATAAAGAATTTTAATATCACATAAAGTGTTCAATATTTAGGGTTTCGGTATCAAATAAATTAGGGTTTCTGGTAAGGCTACGGATAGAAACGATCATGCATAATAAAGCATGCATATCACGCACGCATATCGTTATAGGAATTTTATATTTACCAGATAAATGATTGTATAGGTCAGGAGTCCGATAAGGGCAAGAACAAGGTCGGCTAAGCAAACGGAGAAAGTAGACGAAACTTGTGAGTATGATTTGCAACATGTACCTTATGTGCCTTATGTGTTTACATGCTTTATATGGATTAATTGACTAATATGTGCTTTATATGTTATTTACGGATCGATGTGAATTACGTGACCGTGAAGTGCTTTTATATGATATATGTGCTATTTACGAATTTACATGAACTATGTGACTATAAAGTGCCTTTATATGATTTATGTGTTATATAAAGTATTTCATATAGCAATTGCATACATATAAATGAGAGGAGAAACCGTTATGATTGCTAAGACTACGGATAGTACGATACGGATGCTACGGCATACTTCCCTTCAAATCGGGGGATGACAGAGCCCTGTACAGGCACATACAGATTTTTACAGTATTGACAGAGTCCCATGCATGGGCGCCGACTGGGCTTACAGAATACGAGTCTAGCTAGTCTGTAACGGGAGTATCCCAATAGATGGACATATAGAAATGCATGTGATCTACGGATCCTATGAATGACCGTTATATGAACAATGATTATATGATTCGAAATGGCATGGTTACGCTAGTGGTGAAAAGGAATGGATTACTGTTTATTTTATTTGTTACTTGTATTAATTAACATGTTGCGATCATACTCTGAATCGTTGTCTTCACAGTTGTTGTAGATAATTAGCAGGCTGCGTAGAAAGCATATCATAAAGCATGGATTCAAGGTTGGCCAACTACGCTCTCCTCCTGCTCCCCTCTGGTTCATCGTTAGCATGTAGAACAGAACGGATTTATACTGTTGCATTTTGTGACTCATATGATAGGTACATATATGTACATTATTGTGGAAGGAATTAGACCGGATGTACGCACCCATTTTTGTTAAAGGAAATGGTTATGAGAATCGCGAAAAATTTTATACGAATATTTTATAGCTGCGTAAAAAGGTAATAGGTAACGGGGCGCTACATGTAGTGGTATCAGAGCCTAGGCTTTAGGTTCTGTAGACACTTGCATAGTAGGTACATATTATGAATTGCCCTTAAACTTTTCTTGCATATATAGGCAAAGGGCAATAGGTGATCCAATACCTATAGAACGAGATGAACCTACTATAGAGGGAGGAGGAAGAACGGCCGTACCTGAATCCCATTCATCGCATACTCTTAGACAGTATGAATCTGAACACCCCCTGACAACTCCCCGAGAACGACGGTATGGTAAATTAAGAAAGATGGGTGCTGTGGATTTTATGGGTACGACAGATCCTGCGGAAGCGGAAACATGGCTGAAGAGAACAGAAAGGATATTACATATGATGCAATGCACCCCAGATGAGAAGTTCGATTATGCAGTCTCACTCCTTCAAGGGCATGCATATGAATGGTGGGAAACAGTCCCTGATAGTATGACCCAACCTCCGGTGCTGACCTGGGAAGATTTTCTGAGGGAATTTAATGATACGTACATGCCTGAAGTTTACAAGGATCAGAAAGAGAAGGAATTTTTAGAATTGAAACAAGGTAATAGGCCCATAGGCGAGTATGAGGTGCTGTTTAATCAGTTATCCCGTTATGCACCGCATATGGTTGCTACTGAAAGAAATAAGTGTCGAAGATTTGAAGCCGGACTTCGCTATATGATTAGAAATCGCATCACGCCCTCAGATATGGAGTCCTATGGGAAATTGAGGGCGGCAGCTATTCGCGCCGAAAGATTAGAAACCGAATCTCGGAATTTTCAAAGTAGTAAACGAAGGTTAGGCGAAGAGTCGTCTAGTGGAAAAATGAAAAAGGTGTATAGTTCGCCTAGACCAATGAGTGTTCAAAGTGGCTCTGCAAAGGGCAGTACAGGCGGGCCAAGAACTACTAGACGGGGTATAGAGACTCCGCAACAAATACCAACATGTGAACACTGTGGGAAGAACCACAGGGGCGTATGTAGATGGCTCACAGGCGAATGTTTTACGTGTGGGCAACCGGGACATATAGCTAGGAATTGCCCAACATTGCGAACATAACCTACAGTAGATCAATCAAGAGTAAGCGTACCCTCCACAAACTGTGGAAGAGGAAGGGGCCGAGGACCGTTTAACACGAGTTTTGGGAGAGGAAGCTCAGGAGGTCAAGCCTATAGACCGCCAACACAAGCCTGGATTTTCACTATGACTCGTGAGGAGGCCAAAGAAGGATCACACGTGATTACGGGTAAATTAATTATATGTGATATTGATGAATATGTTCTATTCGATCCAGGTGCCACTCATTCATTCATTTCACGAACATTTGCATCATTATTACCTGATAAACCTGAACCCCTAGAAGAGGAATTGTATGTTCGACTTCCAACGGGCGAAGTGGTTACAGTGAATACAGTATACTTAGAATGCATGATGGTCAGTCAAGAGATAAAGATGCGAGCAACCCTATTCATTATTCCTTTAATGGATTTCGACGTAATATTAGGCATGGACTGGTTGTCAAGATACCGGGCGAAGCTTGACTGTTTCAAAAAGGAAATTGAATTGACCCCTACGGATCAAACCCATATAATACTTAAGGGAGAAAAGACTGTACGGACGTCGTATCAAATATCAAGTTTAGAAGCTTCTAAGATGATTAGTAAAGGATGCGAAGGGTATATAGCTTACATTAGAGATGTGCAGTTAAGTGGATTAAAAATAGAAGATATTCCGGTAGTCAGTAAATATCCTGATGTCTTTCCTGAAGAGCTACCTGGACTACCGCCTGATCGAGATACAGAGTTTACTATAGAACTTCAACCGGGCACGGCGCCGATTTCTATTCCACCGTATCGAATGGCTCCGATAGAATTGAATGAATTAAAGGTACAACTGAAGGAGTTATTAGATAAAGGCTATATACGGCCAAGTGTATCGCCGTGGGGAGCACCCGTTCTTTTCGTCAAAAAGAAAGACGGGACGCTCAGATTGTGTATCGACTATCGGCAGTTGAATAATGTAACGGTGAAAAATAAATATCCGTTGCCTCGGATTGATGATTTATTTGATCAACTGCAAGGTTCTAGGGTCTTTTCAAAAATCGATCTGAGATCAGGATATCACCAATTGAAGATTTCGGATGGTGATATTCCAAAGACTGCTTTTAGAACAAGATATGGGCACTATGAATTCCTTGTTATGCCCTTTGGATTAACGAATGCTCCTGCCGTTTTTATGGCATTGATGAATGATGTCTTCCGACCCTACTTAGACCAGTTCGTGATCGTCTTTATTGACGATATTCTAATATACTCCAAGTCAAAAGAGGAGCACGAACAACATTTGAAGATTGTACTCCAAACCCTACGGGAAAAGAAATTGTATGCGAAACTTTCAAAGTGCGAGTTCTGGTTGGATGAAGTAGTATTTCTGGGGCATGTAGTTTCAGGCAAAGGTATTCAAGTCGATCCAAGCAAAATTGAAGCTGTGATAAAGTGGGAGAATCCTAAAAATGTAGCAGAAGTTCGTAGTTTTCTGGGATTGACTGGATATTATCGACGGTTCGTCGAAAATTTCTCACAGATAGCAGCCCCAATGAGGAAGTTACTACGTAAAGGAGTTACATTTAAGTGGACTGAGGAATGTCAAAGAAGTTTTGAAGAATTAAAGGAACGATTAACGACAGCTCCCGTGCTGACTATTCCATTAGGTACCGAGGGTTTTGTGATTTATAGCGACGCGTCGTATCAAGGACTAGGATGTGTGCTAATGCAACACGGGAATAGTGTCGTATGCATCTCGACAACTGAAGCCATACGAAACTTCCTACCCAACCCATGACTTAGAGCTAGCGGCCGTTGTATTCGCACTAAAGATATGGCGACACTACTTATACGGAACAAAATTTCAGATATTTACTGATCATAAGAGCCTAAAGTATTTGTTGAGCCAGAAGGAGCTAAACATGAGACAGAGACGGTGGATTGAACTACTAAAGGATTACGACTGTACTATAGAGTATCATCCTGGATAGGCCAACGTCGTTGCTGATGCTTTGAGTCGGAAATCGTATGGTACTATTTCTTATTTATCAGTATGTTCTTTACCAAGTCTAATTGATCTCAGGAAGATGAATACAGAAATGGAAATAGACGATATCGGTGCTATCTGTGCCTCAATTAGAGTTCGACCTATCATGTTAGATCGAATTAGGCAAGTCCAATTTAAAGATGAAAAGCTTACTAAGATTGCTGATAAAGTGCAACAAGGATTAGGGAAGTCTTTTGTGATAGACGAGAATGGGACTTTGACAATAAATGGCCGTATATGTGTTCCTCATATCGATAATCTTCGGCAAGAGATAATGGAAGAGGCACATACTGCTCCTTATGCAATGCATCCAGGCAGTACGAAGATGTATCGGACCCTTAAATCTCACTATTGGTGGCCAAGGATGAAAAAGGATGTGGCTGAATATGTGCTGAAATGTTTAACGTGTCAGCAAATTAAAGCTGAACACCAAGCGCCAGTGGGTAAATTACATCCTTTACCCATACCTGTTTGGAAATGGGAACGAATAACGATGGATTTTCTTTATGGACTTCCTCCAATGGCTAAGAAAAATGACGCCGTTTGGGTAATTGTCGACAGACTTACGAAACCAGCTCACTTCTTGCCATTCAGATGGGGTTCTACGTTGGAATACTGGCAAAAAGATACGTCAACGAAATTGTTCGACTACATGGAATACCTACGTCCATAGTATCTAATCGTGATCCCCGGTTTACTTCCAGATTTTGGGGAAGTTTACAGGAAGCGCTCGGAACTAAATTACATTTTAGTACGGCGTTTCATCCACAAACCGACGGTCAGTCAGAAAGGACGATACAGACGTTGGAAGATATGCTTCGAGCATGCGTAATTGAGTTCAAAGGCTCATGGGATGATTATATAGCGCTGATGGAATTTGCCTATAATAATCAGTTCCATTCAAGTATTGGAATGGCCCCGTATGAAGCTTTATACGGTCGGAAATGTCGTAACCCAATCTGTTGGGATATGGAAGCAGAACAAGTATTGAAAGGACCAGACTTAATTCAGGATACGATGGAAAAGATTAAAGTAGTCAAAAGTCGACTTAAAGCAGCCCAGGATAGACAGAAGAGTTATATAGACCAACATCGACGAGAAATGGAATACGAAATTGGAGAAAAAGTATTCTTACGAGTATCTCCTTGGGGGAGTTTTACGATTTGGAAAGAAAGGAAAGCTGAGCCCACGTTATATTGGGCCATATGAGGTACTTGAAAGAATCGGACCATTAGCATACCGATTGGCATTACCACCCGAATTATCACAAATACACAACGTCTTCCACGTTAGTATGCTGCGGCGATACAGATCAGATCCCACTCATGTTCTACGTGACGAACCGATAAATGTTTCTGAGGATCTTAATTATGTAGAAGAACCGGCAGAAGCCCTGGAATATGCTGACAAACAGTTGCGGAACAAAACGATTCCGATGGTGAAAGTACGATGGAAGAATCATTCAGCTCGTGAAGCTACATGGGAAACAGTAGAGAGTATGGAAACACAGTACCCATGGATATTCACTAGTACAGGTACGAAATTTCGAGGTCGAAATTTTTTTAAAGGAGGGGAGAATTGTCAGGACCCAAAGCCACATATCATTAATTCACGCATCTACACGAATTTATGCACATACATCATTTAGGATACATGCCTAGATGGAAATAATATTTACTTAAGACCTTATAAGTTTTAGTAGAAAATAAATAAAGTATATTCTTACTAGTAATAAGTTCCGATAGGAAGACCAAGCTAAAGAGAAGTTTTCAACGTAAATAATTTTCAAATGAGGTCAAAGTATTGTTGGAAAACAAAAGGATTTTGTTAACCTACCATGAAGTTTCTGTAATCAATCATCTTTATCATATCATGTAAGGATTAGAGTAACACTTCTATATACATACACACATATATATAATACTTATAATAATCATCAAAACCCAAAGTAGTACACGTGTTGGCCAAGGAAAGTATGACTAATATAGTTTTTACTTGACTTTAAAGCAATAGACATCATCATCTATGAAACCCTACGTGTGTGTATATATATATATATATATATATATATAGATGTAAATTTATGACTTAAAAAGAAGGAAGAGCCAACACAGTAGATAACGAAAACAAGTACAGGACTAAAGGAGAAGCAAAAACTTAATCAAACTAAGGACTTTAAACGTGAAGTAGGTATGATCTCAACTATAATACATAACTATTTTTATAAATTATTATATAGTATGTTTTTATATGATTTTTCCACGTTTGGTTTGAATATCTTAAAATAAGAAATAGATGTCTAAGTTAAAGTTTAAGTTTAAGAAAATTGTATGTGAGATTAGAAACCTTAAGGTATTAGAAAAAAATTTTCAACCCGTGAACATAGTTAGGAGTATCTTGGCTGACATGTCTAGGTACTTGAATAAAAATCAAAATATTAGGTTCTTATAAGGATAAGAAATTTCAGCAATACTATATTAATGACATTTAGTGTTTTCACGGATGTTGAAGGAAGTGCATATTTGCATATTTACATATTTGGATGATTTTGGTGCTAGAACATGCTAGTAATAGAATTGTTCGAATCTTTCAATAAATATGTTATGGCAGTTTTAAGCATCCCTAGATAAACAAATAATTTTCAAGATATGAACTCTTAGCGTTTTGGGATGATTAGGTATCTTAGAGTTTTGATATTTTACCTCATATGTGAAGTTTCGACATGAAATCATTATAATAAAGATTTCATTTCAGTTTCCCTAAAATGGTTTTCATTCGGTATTAGCAATTCAGTTAGATAGAATATTGAGTTATAATATCGAACTATGATGTCGAGTTATGATTTGAGCTTTTCAAATTCAATTAGATAAAAGATGTCGAGATGTATCGAAATTAGTTGGAGAATATCTAGATGTAATGTCGAAATATAGAAATCCAATTAGCTAAAAGTCGAGATGTCTGTTTCGAAATCCCTTAGGTTATATCTTAAAAATCTCGACATGTATTATATATTAAAGATCTCGGCATACTAAAGTGTAAAGATTTCGACATGTATTAGATCTTGAAGATCTCGACATGTTACATATTAAATATCTCGGCATATTATAATTTAAAGATCTCGATGTTAGGTTTTAAAGATTTCGACATGTATACCTCAAAAATCTCGATATGTACCACCAAGTTTTGATAATTATAGATTTCGAGATATAACTCGAAATTTAGAAATACAATTAATTGAGAAATAAAGAGAATGATGATATATATATAAAGAATTTTAATATCACATAAAGTGTTCAATATTTAGGGTTTCAGTATCAAATAAATTAGGGTTTCTGGTAAGGCTACGGATAGAAACGATCATGCATAATAAAGCATGCATATCACGCACGCATATCGTTATAGGAATTTTATATTTACCAGATAAATGATTGTATAGGTCAGGAGTCCGATAAGGGCAAGAACAAGGTCGGCTAAGCAAACGGAGAAAATAGACGAAACTTGTGAGTATGATTTGCAACATGTACCTTATGTGCCTTATGTGTTTACATGCTTATATGGATTAATTGACTAATATGTGCTTTATATGTTATTTACGGATCGATGTGAATTACGTGACCGTGAAGTGCTTTTATATGATATATGTGCTATTTACGAATTTACGTGAACTATGTGACTATAAAGTGCCTTTATATGATTTATGTGTTATATAAAGTATTTCATATAGCAATTGCATACATATAAATGAGAGGAGAAACCGTTACGACTGCTAAGACTACGGATAGTACGATACGGATGCTACGGCATACTTCCCTTCAAATCGGGGGATGACAGAGTCCTGTACAGGCACATACAGATATTTACAGTATTGACAGAGTCCCATGCATGGGCGCCGACTGGGCTTACAGAATACGAGTCTAGCTAGTCTATAACGGGAGTATCCCAATACATGGACATATAGAAATGGCATGTGATCTACGGATCCTATGAATGACCGTTATATGAACAATGATTATATGATTCGAAATGGCATGGTTACGCTAGTGATGAAAGGAATGGATTACTGTTTATTTTATTTGTTACTTGTATTAATTAACATGTTGCGATCATACTCTGAATCGTTGTCTTCACAGTTGTTGTAGATAATTAGCAGGCTGCGTAGAAAGCATATCATAAAGCATGGATTCAAGGTTGGACAACAACGCTCTCCTCCTGCTCCCATCTGGTTCATCGTTAGCATGTAGAATAGAACGGATTTAGACTGTTGCATTTTGTGACTCATATGATAGGTACATATATGTACATTATTGTGGAAGGAATTAGATCGGATGTACGCACCCGTTTTTGTTAAAGGAAATGGTTATGGGAATCGCGAAAAATTTTATACGAATATTTTATAGCTGCGTAAAAAGGTAATAGGTAACGGGGCGCTACATTGCATGCATGATTTTCACTTACTGAGCTTTATAAGCTCATTCCATGTTTTTATGTGTTGTATGACCCCGCGATCACGGTACGTGATCATTTTCACGGCGAGGCCAACTTTTGAAGCTTTCGGGGGCTTTTGAGATGGAAGTGTGTGCATGGATGCGACCTCGTGGAGGCCCAGTAGATAGACTTATTTTGACCCGCGTGCGCGCTTTCCTATGTAAATAGGACCCACTATGATTTTGTAGGAACAGTTACGATTCCTTTTTATAAAAGGAAAAATTTTATACGAAATTTCGTACGATCTGTTTCATTATTAGGACATTAGTCGCGTAGACTAGTTAAGAAAGTAGTGGTGGAAGGCGGGGCTGCCACAGGTGGTATAAGAGCTTAGGATATAGGTTCTGCAGACTGTCCATGTACACACACTCAAAAGCACGAAAGCGGCCTTGCTTGTAAGTTTTATGTTTCTATGAATTTCTTGTATTACATGATTGGTTAATTTTAGGAACGTTAGGATAAAAGAACGATGGGTAGAACAAGATGTGAGAATAATGGGGGTGCAGATAAAGGTAAAGAACCCGCAACCCCTGCTGATAGTCGGGATGCGACTATCCTTCAGCTCGCGGACCTAGTCCGCCAACAATCTGCCCAAATTCAGCAACTAATCCAGCAACAAAACGCTGGTGGGCAATCAAGCAACGGATCCTCTCAGGCCGATAGAATCGAAATGGTCGGGGAAAGATTTCGTAAACTTAACCCCCCAACCTTTGAAGATGCTGTTGACCCAACCTCGGCTGAGGATTGGCTCCGGACCCTAGAAACTATGTTCCAACATAGCCGTACCCCTGAAACGGAAAAGGTCTTGTGCGCTAGCTACCTATTAAGGGGAAGCGCAGGTCATTGGTGGGACACCATTATGACTCTCGAAAATCCCTTGACAATGACCTGGGAGCGTTTCAAAGAGCTTTTCCAAAATAAGTATTTCACTGCTCCCGTCCGTGCCCAAAGGATGAACGAGTTCATCAATCTCCACCAAGGAGAAATGACGGTAGCAAAATACATTCGAAAGTTCGAACAGTTATCTCGATTCGCCACCCACATGGTGAGCACCGACTCGCTGAAAATTGAGCGGTTTATGGAGGGCCAGAAGCCAAAACTTTACCGTGACGTTGGCATGGCTGGATTCCAAGGGGTTACTTATGCCCAAATGGCGGAACGAGCTCTGATGGCTGAACAAGCCGAAATCAGAATTGCACGAGCCCAGGAATTAAAAGGAAATTCGAACAAGGACCCAAAGGAAACGGAAATAACCTGAAGAAACCATTCGTTCCAAAGAATGTGAAACCCAACTTCCAAAATCGACCCGGACCACCTCAACAAACAAATCTGAATCATGGGAGACCCCAACCGAATGCACCCGTATGCCCAAAATGTGCACGACGTCATCTAGGCGTCTGTTTCTCCCAAAACTCCACCTGCTTTAAATGTGGCAAGACAGGCCACTACTCCGTATCGTGCCCAGAGAATGCATCTGGAAGTCAGGGAGCAAACCAGGCTAAGCCGCTGACGGCCCCCGCTCGAGTATATATGCTTACGGCGGAAGAAGCTGAAAACAACCCATCCGAGATGGAAGGTACCCTTCTAACTGAGTAGCTGATAAACGTATTTCAATGCGTTTATCATAGTATTTATTTGGGGTATAATAGAACCTTAGCAATGAATTTATGCATTTATTCGCCATAGTTACACTTCTGCTTATGTTGAAGGAGCCTAGAACGAGTTTCGGGCGAAACGGAGCAAAAACGAGGCAAAACGGTGAAAAAATGAAGAACACTGCCACATGTCACGGCCGTGACACCCATGCACGTGGCCGTGACACCCACCAGAGGCCGAACATGAGACACTGTCCTTGGTCACGGCCGTGACGTCCCTTGCACCAGACCGTGACACTCGGCAGAAAGTCAGGACGAGGACACTGTCCTTGGTCACGGCCGTGACGACCCTTGCACTAGACCGTGACACACGGCAGAGAGGTCGACTTAAGATGGTCACGGCCGTGACGTCCCTTGCACCAGACCGTGACACTGGGCAGTGAGCATATCAAGTTAAGTCGGCCATGGTCACGGCCGTGACGGCCCATGTCCCAGGCCGTGACCGTCACGGGAATCGCTATAAAAAGCCCAAATTCGACCCAGAAAGGGCACAACTCACCAGAGATCAATTCCCAACCATCCAGAGACAAAATTAGGGCGAAAAGAACAGGAAATCCCGTCCCGGAGCGCAACAGACGGATCAACGAAGAATTCACGCCGAATTAACGAAGAACGAAGATCTTTCCACGAGATCACCTCAGATTCATCAGTAGGAAAGATCATGAGTTCTTCATCTTTATCTTTTAATTCTTTAGTGGTTTTTCCTTCAATTATGAGTAGCTAAATCCCCGTTGTGTTTGGGATTAGATGAACGCTAGGATATTTCGTAGTTAAGATATATATTATCGTGACTTTGTGTTTTTGACTATTTATCGTTCTATGAATATGTTTCGTTGCTTTAATATGTCTATGTGTTAAAGTGATTGTGTGGAAAAACGTTTAGGGCGACAGCTAAACAACGTTTAGGCCGTTCATAAAAGATAGGATTCGAGTATAGGGCGAAAGCAAATACTCGATCCTCGCCGTTAGTAATTATTGAATTTTAGATCCCCGCGAGCGTTTAGGGCGACAGCAAATTCGCGAGCGGTTAGGAAATTACTGCGATTTGGTCTTAAGCACTTAGGAGCAATTTTACTGTCTTAGCCGATAATACCTAGCGGGATTCGAATCCTAAGCATGTCTTTATCATCTGAAAACTTTCGCATCAGTTAGTCGCGTTCTTTGAATTTCTGGTTGATTTAGGAGCGATCTGTTAGGTTAAGTCGTCAAACAATTTGCGTACTTTATTTAGGCTAAACATCGAGTCGATAGGTCATTACTAGTACTTGATTTATTCCTTGTGTTCGATACTCGTTTACTCACTTTACTGCACTACAAACGATAGGTCCACTGCCTATCGCATGTCGGTGATAGTAATTAGGTATACGTTTTATTTATCACTTGTCGCACTTTCGATTCACACACCACGTGTCGATCAAGTTTTTGGCGCCGTTGCCGGGGAATAAATTGATATTAGGAACACCGTAGTTCGGTAATTTAGCCACTTTTATTTTGACGTTTTCATTGTCTTTGCTATTTGCGTCATTAGTGTTAACTTCGTTATTTGTTTTCCTACGTGATTATTAGTATCGTATTATTTTCGACGTATTTGTTTATTTCCTTGCTAATTTTTTGTTTTCACGTCTTGAAGGTGCGATTCAGCGGTGAATGACCCGAAGCCATCCATCGGGTCCCATCGTTGACGCAGATCCGGATTTTGAGCGAAAGTTGCGAAGGAAGCTTAAGTACAATATCGAAGGAGCTTCCACCAGCTCTCAGGATCCTTTAGTTTGCTATTCAGAGGATAGTTCGCAGGAGTCAACCCAATACTCTCGTGTAGAGGCATCCGTAGATAGTCCCTACACAGAAGTAGACATGGCGGACCACCGAGTGCCCGTCCATAACATTCCCGAGGAGGAACCATCACTTCAGGACCTCCTCAAGAATGCCGCGCTAGGCGGTACGGAGTCGGCGATTGTCATCCCGTCGATCGAAAACAACAACTTCGAGCTGAAGCACTCTTGGCTTCAGATGATATTCCAGACGGCCCAGTTTGAGGGCAACCCCGATGACGACCCTTACTCCCATCTGAAGGCGTTTCTGACGGTGACCGACACCATCAAAATCAATGGTGTCCCAGGCGATGCAATCAAATTGATGTTGTTTCCGTTCTCGCTCAAGTTCAGGGCGAGAGACTGGTTGGATATGTTGCCGCCCAGATCGATCACTACCTGGGAGGAGATGCGAGGTGCCTTCATCAACCACTACTTCCCACTCACAAAGGTGTTAAGATTGAAGACGGAGATTTCTCTGTTCCACCAGAAGGATTTCGAAAACTTGTATGAGGTGTGGGAGCGTTACAAGGCGCTACTGAAGAGGTGCCCACAGCACGGGATGTCGAAGGCAGCCCAGATCAACCGATTCCACGAGGGGCTCAATGATCAGACGGTCCATATGTTAGACGGAGCCGCAGGAGGAGGGCTTGTGAAGCTCAACGCCACTGATGCATGGAATTTGATTGAGGACTACTCGAGGAACAGTTTCATGAGGGGCAATGCCCGGATGAAGACAACCGGTGTGTTCGGAGTTAGCGAGGAGACGGCCACTAATGCCAAGATCGAGGCGCTCCAGCAGCAAATCGCTTCGACGAACTCACAGTTGCAGACGATGATTGGTGCTTTACTTCCCAAGTCCGGGCAGACTCAGCCCGTGAATGCCGTGACGTCCGCCGCACCGACGCAGCATACGTATTACGTGCCATTGTGCGGAATCTGTGGCGCAGCCCACGAGACCTCAGACTGCCAACTTGGGCAGCCGCTGGAGCACGTGGACTATATGGGCAATTACCAAGGTGGCCAGCGGAGTTACCAGCCCCGAGCGCATCCCAACCTGGCGTACGGGAATCAGAACAACCAGGGGCAAGGACCGCCTGGGTTTCAGCCTAGGCCTTCCGGATTCCAAAACGGGCCACCACGCCAATATCAGAACGCGCCCGCGGGAGGATCCGACGACATGAGGGAGATGAAGGACATGATGAAGACGCTTCTCACGAATTTCAGTAGCACCACTGCAGTCCACGAAAGCCGAATGACGAAGATGGAGGAGTACATGGAGGCGAATGACTTGCGTGCTCAGAACACGGACGCCTCGCTCAAGAAACTGGAGCAACAGATGTGCCAGATGGCGAAGCAGCTGGCGGGGCGCACTCAGGGATCGCTCCCAAGCTACACTGAGCCGAATCCCAAGGAGTACTGCAAGGCGGTGACGTTGAGGAATAGGCGAGAGTTGCAAGAAGTGCCCACCAAGAAGAAGGCCAAGGAGAACGCCAGCTTCGAGAGCCATGACGAGCCCGAAGTAGAGGAGACCAGAGGCGACGACGTCGAGAAGGCCAAAGCTGAGAAGGAGAAGGTCGAGCCTGAGAAGGAAAAGGTGACGGAGATCCAGCGGCCACCGGTGAAACCATACCAGCCGAAGATCCCGTATCCGGCCCGACTGAAAAAGGACACGAATGAGGCGCAGTTTGGTAAATTTATGGGTATGTGTAAGGAGTTGCATATTAACTTACCTTTTGTTGAAGCTATTACGCAGATGCCCAGCTTCGCCAAGTTCTTGAAGGACTTACTGACGAACAGAAGGAAGCTCGAACACGTCTCCACCGTCTGCCTACGAGGAGAGTGCTCGGCGATTCTCCAAAGCAAGATCCCGAAGAAGCTTAAGGATCCAGGGAGTTTTACTATTCCCTGTCTTATAGGAGATTTAGTGATAGAGCGTGCGTTAGCTAATCTAGGCGCTAGTATTAATCTCATGCCATATTCTATGTTTAAGTGCTTAGGTCTAGGTGAACCACGACCCACTAGGATGAGACTCCAATTAGCTGATAGGTCACTAAAGTAACCTCGAGGTGTTATCGAGGATGTCCTAGTCAAGGTCGATAAATTTGTGATCCCTGCTGATTTCGTTATTTTAGATATGGAGGAAGACGAAAATGTTCCCTTGATCTTAGGTAGACCATTCCTAGCCACGGGTGAGACCATGATAGACGTTAGGAACGGGACTTTAACCTTGACAGTAGACGGCGAGAAAGTTACTTTCAATATGGCCGACTCGATGAAAAAGAGCGGCGAGGAAGATGATAAATGTTACTTTCTAGACGTATTTGACCGCGACTTTCTCCTTTCCGCGCAAGGTCTGTCACAGGTCGATGATCACGACATGCACACACTTATGGCGATCGATGAGTGTGGGGAGGAAGTCGACGAGCCCGTAATAGCCATCGACAAGAGCAGCGAAGAGGACAAGGAAAAGAGCTCGGTCGAGGAGCCACCGGTCCTGGAATTGAAGCCGCTGCCCGAACATCTCGAGTACGCGTTCCTTAGCAGCAATGGAGGGCATCCGGTCATCATCTCGTCGCGCCTCGACGACGGACAGAAAGGCCAGCTCTTAGACGTGTTGAAGGCGCACAAGAGGCTTTGGCGTGGAAGATATCCGACATAAGGGGTGATCCTCATGGAGGACAACTTCATGCCGGTCGCTCAACGTCAAAGGCGCCTCAATCCCAACATGAAGGACGTTGTCAAGATGGAGGTGATCAAATTGCTAGACGCGGGGATGATCTATCCCATCTCAGACAGCGCGTGGGTCAGCCCGGTCCAAGTGGTCCCGAATAAGGGAGGCATGACGGTCGTCACCAACGACAAGAACGAACTGTTCCCGACGAGAACGGTGACTGGGTGGCGCGTCTGCATTGACTACAGGAAGTTGAATGATGCGACGAGAAAGGATCACTTTCCTTTACCATTTATTGATCAGATGTTAGAAAAGTTAGCCGGTCACTCATTTTATTGTTTCCTTGATGGTTTGTCAGGTTATCTACAGATTCCCATAGCACCTGAGGACCAGGAGAAGACCACTTTTACGTGCCCGTTCGGAATGTTTGCATACCGAAGGATGCCGTTCGGCTTATGCAATGCCCCAGCCACCTTCCAGCGATGCATGATGGCCATATTCGACGAATTGGTAGGTGATGTAATGGAGGTATTTATGGACGATTTTTCTGTTTTCGGGTCGTCGTTTGATGCATGTTTATCAAATCTGAAGCTCGTACTCGCACGATGCGAGGAAACGAACTTGGCACTTAATTGGGAAAAGTGCCACTTCATGGTTCGAGAGGGTATAGTCCTCGGTCACAAGATCTCCTCGAAAGGAATCGAAGTTGACCGGGCTAAGTTAGAAACTATAGAAAAGTTGCCTGTTCCCTCGAACGTGAAGTCGATTAGAAGCTTTCTAGGACATGCGGGGTTTTATCGTAGGTTTATTAAAGATTTTTCTAATATCGCGAGACCCATGTCTAGGTTGCTAGAAAAAGATGCCCCGTTTGAATTTAATAACGAGTGTCTGCATGCTTTTAATTTGCTTAAGGAGCGTTTAGTCGCAGCACCTATTATGGTAGCCCCTGATTGGGGGCTGCCCTTTGAACTAATATGCGATGCTAGTGACTATGCAGTTGGGGCCGTGCTAGGGCAGCGTAAGGACAACCACTTCAGGCCGATATACTACGCGAGTAAGACGCTAGACGCAGCCCAGGCCAATTACACGACCACCGAAAAGGAGCTGTTGGCCGTCGTCTTTGCTTTCGACAAGTTCAGGTCATATCTGATCCTATCTAAAGTTATTGTTTTTACTGACCACTCTGCTCTTAAGTACTTGTTAGCAAAGCCCGATGCCAAGCCACGGCTAGTTAGGTGGATCCTGCTACTGTAAGAGTTCGACATAGAGATCCGCGACAAGAAGGGTGCGGAGAACCTGGCGGCTGATCATCTCTCTCGACTAGAGAAGTCCGAGATATACCATAAGGACGAAAGGGACGATACACGATCGGTTCCCAGACGAGCACCTTTACTCGATACATGTGGTAAGTGACGACACTCCCTGGTTTGCAGATTACGCTAACTATCTTGTTGCGAAGGTCCTACCAAAGGAGTACACGAGTCAGCAAAAGAAGAAATTCTTTTCTGATTTGAGATACTACTTTTAAGAAGACACGTATCTTTTCAGGCGATGTGCAGACCAGGTGATACGGCGATGCGTGGCGGCCCCAGAATCGACGCAGATCCTTAGACATTGCCACAACGGACCAACCAGAGGGCACTATGCAGCAAATCGTACCGCTCAGAAGGTGTTGGAGAGTGGATTCTACTGGCCCACGAACTTCAAGGACGCCCAAAGGTACGTTGACACTTGTGATCAGTGTCAGCGCGCAGGTAATCTCTCGAAACGCGACGAAATGCCCCAGAACTTCATCTTAGTTTGTGAAATTTTCGATGTATGGGGTATAGATTTTATGGGTCCATTTCCTAGCTCGTACAACAATAAGTACATCCTAGTCGCTGTCGATTATGTTTCGAAGTGGGCCGAGGCGCAAGCCTTACCCACGAATGATGCTAGGGTAGTCGTTAGATTTTTGCGAGCATTGTTTTCACGTTTTGGGGCACCTAGGTGCATTATTAGTGATAGAGACACTCACTTTTGTAACACCCAGTTTGCACGCACCCTAGAACGTTACGGTGTTAGACACAGCCTATCCACCCCGTAGCACCCCCAAGCTAGTGGCCAAGTCGAAGTAGTGAACCGTGAGTTGAAACGCATCCTGGAAAAGACCATAGAAGGACACCGTAGGGAGTGGGAAATAAGTTGAATGATGCACTTTGGGCATATAGAACTGCATATAAGACTCTCATAGGCACTACACGTCTATGAAAAAGCATGCCATCTTCCCGTAGAAATAGAGCATAAGGCATATTGGGCCATCAAGTCCTTGGATCTTGATTTGGGGAACGCCGGCGGAAAGCGGCAACTCGAAATCAACGAGTTAGACGAGTTGCGTTTATCGGCTTACGATAACGCTCGCATGTATAAGGAACGCTCCAAAGCCTATCACGATAAAAAGATTAGGCAAAGACGAGAGTTTCAGGAGGGGGACCAAGTCCTTCTTTTTAACTCTCGACTTAGGCTTTTTCCTGGCAAGCTTAGATCACGCTGGTCAGGACCGTTCGCTGTCACCCGTGTTTTCCCTTACGGTACTGTTGAGATTTCAGGTATGGAGCAGGGGACTTTTAAGGCGAACGGCCATAGGTTGGAGCATTATCACGCAGGCGAGGAAGAAGTGACCGAAAAGGAAGTGCTGTACCTGGACTTCCAGATGTGAGCGAACAGAAAGACGTCCGGCTAACGACAGTAAAGTAAGCGCTTCTTGGGAGGCAACCCAGGTATTTTCATTTATGTCTTAGGCACTACCAAGAAAAAAAAAAAGACGGTCACGGCCAACTGCTTAACTGGTCACGGCCGTGACTCCCTCCAGGGGCCTCTACTGCCCGACGTCACGGTCAATGGCCTAAGACATCACGGCCGTGACCTAGAGGGACCTCAATTCCTGCCACTTGTCACGGCCAACTGCTTCAGCAGTCACGGTCGTGACCCCCTCCAGTGACCCCCTCTGCCTCATGTCACGGCCAACGGCTTAAGCCGTCACGGCCGTGACTATTAAAAAAAAGAAAAAAAAAAGAAAAAAATAAAAAATAAAAAAATATCTCGACATGGTCACGGCCTATGAAGCGGACGTCACGGCCGTGACCACCAACAGAGGCAACACTGCCTCGCGTCACGGCCACGTGACCCAAGCGTCACGGCCGTGACATGTGCGACTTTTTTAAAGGCAAATAGCCTTTCTTTCTCCCTATTTTTCTCTTTTCTACCTCTCTCTCTCGCGATTTCTCTCCCCCTCTTCCTCGTCCCTCTCAAACTTCGACCACCTTCGACCACCACCGCCGCCGTCACCCAACTCCGGCGACACCCACAACACCACCCTCAACCTCCATTTAATTCAATTAAGAATACAAGGTATGCTTTTTATCCTATCTCCTCCGAATTCGAAATTGTGGTCGAATTGCTAATTTGTGGATGCTATTGCTATTATTCGTTCACTATGTGCCGTAGATGCTAGAGAATCGCTTGATTACGTTAATGTGTGAATGAATTTCGTGATTCGTTGACGAACCCTAATTTTCAAAATTGGGGATTTTTTAAATTGGGCCTCAATTGTTGTTTATCTTGCTCTCTTCTAATTAGATACATGCTATAAACGCTTTGGGTGTGCTTATTTACATGAATTCGTGGTTCAATTGGGGGGATTTTACGATGAACCCTAATTTCAAAAATTGGGGATTTCTGGAATTATTTGGTGAATTCCGTTGTGTGATGATGTTAATTAGCCTCGATTCATAATATTATATATTTGGGTACATTAGCTTGTTCAATTTTGGACTTGGATGGAGTGATTTTGGTTGCACGCCACATGTTCGACAAAATGCCACTTTGCGCCTTTCATGTGTATTGCATATACAAGTTGCTACTTTGTCGCTATTTTGGTCGAGTCGAGCTGACATCGCTCGACCCGGCGAGCCGGCGTACAGCGCGAAGACGTCGAATGCGTCTGCACTGAGGAGCCCAAGACTGCGCTACATTCATCGCCTCCTGACGACCTCGCTTACACCGAGGGGTGACTCACACGAAGCAGTCACCCTACATGATTTATTTTACCTGGCCAAGCTACAGCGAGGCGAACTGGTCCATTTGGGGATGGCGGTGGCCCACGCCTTCAGCGCTCAGGCGGAAGCAAGACGCAATGGGAAGATCGTTGTAGGACCACACATCACCAAGGTGATCAAGGGATTAGGCTACTGGCCAGAGAATGCGCCCGAGATGGAGACTGTAGGCGGGCGCCACCCCGTGAACGGGGAGGTATTAGTGAAGATGAAGATGCTCGTGAAGGCGCCCACCTGGACTCGCGCCAAAAGGTGTACATCTGGCACGAGATGTATCGCGGCCAGACCGACCACGGAGCCGTCCCCGACGACCAGCTCTACCTCGAGGGTCCCCACCCAGTGGAGACAGACACGACGACTACAGGGCCCTCCTACTCATCCGGCTACCACCACGGCGAGTCATCCGGTGTCGCCCGCTTCGCGTCTACAGCAGACCTAGAAGCGCTGCGCCAGCATATGATGCGAATGAACGCCGACGCGCTGATCGACACGTGGTGTGTGAATGGAAAGTGCGACAAGTGATAAAATAAAACGTAAACCTAATTACTATCACCAACGTGCGATAGGCAGTGAACCTATCGTTTGTAGTGCAGTAAAGTGATTAAACGAGTATCGAACACAAGGAATAAATCAAGTACTAGTAATAACCTAATCGACTCGATATTTAGCCTAAATAAAGTGCATAAATTGTTTGATGACTCAACCTAACAGATCTTCCTAAATCAACCAGAAATTCAAAGAACACGACTAACTGATGCGAAAGTTTTCAGATGATAAAGACGTGCTCGGGATTCGAATCCCGCTAGGTATTATCGGCTAAGACAGTAAAATTGCTCCTAAGTGCTTAAGACTAAATCGCAGTAATTTCCTATCCGCTCGCGAATTTGCTGTCGCCCTAAACGCTCGCGGGGATCTAAAATTCAATAATTACTAACGGCGAGGATCGAGTATTGGCTTTCGCCCTATACTCGAATCCTATCTTCTATGAACGGCCTAAACGTTGTTTAGCTGTCGCCCTAAACGTTTTTCCACACAATCACTTTAACACATAGACATATTAAAGCAACGAAACTTAAAGCAACGAAACTTATTCATAGAACGATAAATAGTCAAAAACACAAAGTCACGATAATATATGTCTTAACTACGAATTATCCTAGCGTTCATCTAATCCCGAACACAACGGGGATTTAGCTACGCATAATTGAAGGAGAAACAACTAAAGATTTAAAAGATAAGGATGAAGAACTCATGATCTTTCCTACTGATGAATCTGAGGTGATCTCGTGGAAAGATCTTCGTTCTTCGTTAATTCGGCGTGAATTCTTTGTTGATCCGTCTCTTGCGCTCCGGGACGGGATTTCCTGTTCTTTTCGCCCTAATTTCGTCTCTGGATGGTTGGGAATTGATCTCTGGTAAGTTGTGCCTTTCTGGGTCGAATTTGGGCTTTTTATAGTGAAATTCGACACTGTCACGGCCTGGGGCAAGATAGGTCACGACCGTGACACTCTCTGGGCAAAAATTGAGCTCACTGCCGCTCGTCACGGCCTGGTGCAGTAGCGTCACGGCCGTGACCCTCTCAACAGCTTTGCGGCAGTTTCGTATTTCTCTCGGATGAAGGGGTAAACGATGTCCGATTGACCTGAAATTTTAACCATAGATAGAAGACTTGCCAATCTTCATTCTGACCAAAGGGATTCTCAATCCGAGGTCTAGATTGTGAGATATGAATTTTCTAATGTTGCTGCTGCTATGGGTCACGGCCTGGTGCAAGAAGTGTCACGGCCGTGACGGTCTTCAGTCTAACTCTCTGCCATGTGTCACGGCCAGGTGCACTAGGTGTCACGGCCGTGACCTTCACCAGTTTTCATCGTTTTCGAGCCGTTTTGCCTCGTTTTCCCTACTTTTCGCCCGAAACTCGTCCTAAAGCCTTATAATACCAAAACAAGTAGAAATAGGGTTAATAAGTGCATAAAATGACTACGAAAACTCTATTATGAGCCAATTAAATACTACGATAAACGTACTATAATACGTTTATCAAACCTCCCAACACTTAAGCATTTGCTTGTCCTCAAGTAAATTGAAAATCAGAGAAGGTACAAATCAAGATAACGGCACGATTGTTTGCAATTTATCATCAAAGCTAGAAAACATGAAACGAAATCAAGCGAACAATTATGGACATCACACTAATGACTTGCACTTGTCTACCTAAACTTCCTTCGCACTGCCAATGGAGACTCATATCTCACATGGGATTCGCTCAAAATTACTCAGTGTATAGGCTAGCATATAGTGAATCGCTCAATTCGTGCACTAGTCCCGCCCCTACCATAAACCTGCAAGCTAATCGCATCTCTACTACTTACTGTGGCAAGCATAAATCTGAGGGTCTTTTTGGGGAAACGGGTCGAATAATCATGAAGCGATAAGCATATATAATGAACACTTAATCTTAGAGCTAGGACACTTAAGCAAAAATTATCAAAGAACACAGCATGATCAAACAGACAATCACACGTCCCAACATAAGACTCAACGTTCTCGCTCTGAAATCCTAGACTTTTCTGCCCGACCCTCTCGACTCAGTTCCCTTTCATTTTCTGCCCTTTCACCTTAGTTACGCTCTACTTTTGTGCACTGCCCTTATTCCCTAAAAACATCAAGGTTCGGCTTTTGTCGCAAAGAATACATCGTCACAGCGAATGCCGTGTACCTAGGGATACTTATTACCAAAACCTATATCTTGCCAAAAGGTTTATGGGCAGGCTTATGCAAGGGATCGGGTCATTTCAGAAAACGGTCAAGTAAGGGACGAGTCATTTCACGAATAGCAGAGAAGAACATCAAATCAAACACTAGAACAGTAACTTTCAAGTTCGACTTCTGCTTTATTCTAATCAACTCAGGTTCAGATAATCTCTGGAGGCTTATTCGGGTCAGTGGCTCTTATAATTTACGAGGTAAGCAACGAATAGGCTCAGGCTCAATGTGGCTAACTAATGGGGTTCGTCATGGTTAAGAAAATTTTGGCCCTGGACTTGATTCCTATTGCCCTCATCATTTTCACACTAACACACCAAAACAGTTTCAACACGCATCAGACAGGCAAGTTCTAGAGAGATATAGACTAGGCACGTCACACAACCAAGAAAAATGAGCATAAGCTCGTCAGGCTCAAACTCTCACACGAAACAGGGTTATGTGTACGGATCTCTCAAAACAGTGCTACATCAATTCAGGCAGACATGATTCGATCAGTCATGCATATCCTAATTGCTCACAAGAATTCATAATAATGCAGACTAACTCGAGATAATGCGCAAAAATCGTGCCTGAATTCAATAAATTCATGCCTTTCAACGAAATTTATAGCTCACAGACACGTCATAAAAAATTAAAAATTTTCACGTAAGTTTTCAACCTTAATTCCCCTCCCCACACTTAAGCCGTACGTTGTCCTCAACGTAAAATTTTAATAAACGAAAGGGAAAAGTAGGTGTAAGATAACGGAACTTCCCTGACGAAAAATGTTGACGTGGTCGTGACTAAACGCGTGATGGTTGTCGTATCGTGACTCGTGATGCCTGACATGACTAAAAGGAAAACTAAACGTAACAGAAAAAAAAACATGAATGATAATAATAATAGACATAATAAAAAAAATACTAGATAGATAAAACCTGGGTTGCCTCCCAAGAAGCGCTTCCTTTACCGTCTAGCCGGACGTGCTTTCGTTCGCTTAGGGTGGCTGGAAGTCGAGGTACATCATCTCTTTTTTGCTTAAGTTTCCCTCGCCTGCATCCATACCTTGGAGGTGTCGCCTTTCGCCGGGCAGCGGTTTCAACTCTAGTGGCGGTCGCTCCTCGACTGGGCTCTTGTCCTTAACTTCTTCGATGCTCTCGTCGATGGCTATGATGGGTTCGTCGATCTCCTCCCCACACTTATCAATTGCCATAATCGTGTGCCTATCATGCTTGCTGACCTGTGACAGACCTTGCACGTAAAAGAAAAAATCGTGCTCAAATACATCTAAGAAATAGCATTTATCATCTTGCTCGTTGCTCTTTTTCATCGAGTCAGCCATATTGAACGTAGCTTTTTCACCGTCTACTGTCAATGTTAATGTTCCATTCCTAACATCTATCATGGTCTCGCCTGTAGCTAAGAATGGTCTACCTAGAATTAATGGAACATTTTCATCCTCGTCTATGTCTAAGATCACAAAATCAGCAGGGATAACGAACTTATCGACCTTAACTAGAACATCCTCGATAACACCTAGAGGGTATTTTAACGATCTATCGGCCAGTTGAATATTCATTCTAGTGGGTCGTGGTTCACCAAATCTTAAGCGCTTAAACATGGAGTACGGCATTAAATTTATACTAGCGCCTAGATCAGCTAAAGCATGCTTAACAACTAAATCACATATACGACAAGGAATAGTAAAACTCCCTGGGTCCTTGAGCTTTTTCGGTATCTTGCTCTGGAGTATCACCGAGCACTCTCCTCGTAGGTATACCGTGGAGACGTGTTCGAGCTTCCGTCGGTTCGTCAGCAAGTCCTTCAGGAACTTAACGAAACTGGGCATCTGCGTAATAGCTTCAACAAACGGTAAGTTAATATGTAATTCTTTGCACATACCCATGAATCTGCCAATCAGCGCCTCGTCTTTGTCCTTCTTTAACTGTGCTGGATATGGAATCTTCGGCTGGTACGGCATCACTGGTGGTCGCTCGTTCTCCCTCGCTTTTTCTATTTCGGGTGTAGCCTCCTCCTTTTTAGGTTGAACCTTCTCTTTTTCAGATGCAACTTCCCTCAACCGAGCTGGGTACGGGATCTTTGGTTGATACGGCTTCACGAATGGTCACGTCTTTCTCTCGTCATCCTTGACCTTCTCGACTCTGTCGCTCTTGCTTTCCTCCACTTCTGGCTCGTCGTGGCCCTCGAAATCGACTTTCTCCTTTAAATTCTGCTTGGTGGGAGCTTCTTGTAATCCTCTCCCGCTCCTCAGGGTTACCGCATTGCAATACTCCTTGGGGTTTGTCTCGGTGTAGCTCGGGAGTGATCCTTGATTTCGCCCCGCCATTTGCTTTGCTAATTGCCCCACTTGCTGCTCCAACCTCTTGATCGAGGCGTCTGTATTCTGAGCACGGATGTCATTCGCCTCCATGTACTCCTCCATCTTTGTCATTCGGCTTTCGTGGGCTGCGGTGGTGCTGCTGAAATTCGTGAGGAGTGTCTTCATCATGTCCTTCATCTCCCTCATATCGTCGGATCCTCCTGTGGGCGCGTTCTGATATTGGCGTGGCGGCCCGTTTTGGAATCCGGAAGGCCTAGGCTGAAATCCAGGCGGTCCTTGCCCCTGGTTGTTCTGATTCCCGTATGCCAGGTTGGGATGCGCTCGGGGCTGGTAACTCCGCTGGCCACCTTGGTAATTGCCCATATAGTCGACGTGCTCCAGCGGCTGCCCAAGTTGGCAGTCTGAGGTCTCGTGGGCTGTGCCACAGATTTCGCACAATGGCACGTAAGGCGTATGCTGCGTCGGTGCGGTGGTCGTCACGACGTTCACGGGCTGAGTCTGTCCGGACTTGGGAAGTAGTGCACTAATCACTGTCTGCAACTGGGAGTTTGTCGAGGCAATTTGTTGCTGGAGCGCCTCGATCTTGGCATTAGTGGCCGTCTCCTCGCTAACTCCGAACACACCGGGTGTCTTCATCCGGGCATTGCCCCTCATGAAACTGTTCCTCGAGTAGTCCTCAATCAAATTCCATGCGTCAGTGGCGTTGAGCTTCACGAGCCCTCCTCCTGCGGCTCCGTCTAACATATGGACCGTCTGATCATTGAGCCCCTCGTGGAATCGGTTGATCTGGGCTGCCTTCGACATCCCGTGCTGTGGGCACCTCTTCAGTAGCGCCTTGTAACGCTCCCACACCTCATACAAGTTTTCGGAATCCTTCTGGTGGAACAGAGAAATCTCCGTCTTCAATCTTAACACCTTTGTGAGTGGGAAGTAGTGGTTGATGAAGGCGGCTCGCATCTCCTCCCAGGTAGTGATCGATCTGGGCGGCAACATATCCAACCAGTCTCTCGCCCTGAACTTGAGCGAGAACGGAAACAGCATCAATTTGATTGCATCGCCCGGGACACATTTGATTTTGATGGTGTCGGTCACCGTAAGAAACGCCTTCAGGTGCGAGTATGGATCGTCATAGGGGTTGCCCTCGAACTGGGCCGTCTGGAAAATCATCTGAAGCCAAGAATGCTTTAGTTCGAAATTGTTGTTCTCGATCGGCGGGATGACAATCGCCGACTCAGTACCGCCTAGCGCCGCATTCTTGAGGAGATCCTGTAGTGATGGCTCCTCCTCGTGGACAGGCACTCTGTGGTCCGCCATATCTACTTCTGTATCTGGACTAAAGAAATCGACCCGTAAATGAAATAACGAAAATAACAATGACAAGAAGAACAAATAACGAAAATAGTAATAAAGAAAAAAAAGGAAACTGCAAATAAAAATGGCTAAATTACCGAACTACGGTGTTCCTAATATCAATTTACTCCCCGGCAACGGCGCCAAAAACTTGATCGACACGTGGTGTGTGAATGGAAAGTGCGACAAGTGATAAAATAAAACGTAAACCTAATTACTATCACCAACGTGCGATAGGCAGTGAACCTATCGTTTGTAGTGCAGTAAAGTGATTAAACGAGTATCGAACACAAGGAATAAATCAAGTACTAGTAATAACCTAATCGACTCGATATTTAGCCTAAATAAAGTGCGTAAATTGTTTGATGACTCAACCTAACAGATCTTCCTAATCAACCAGAAATTCAAAGAACGCGACTAACTGATGCGAAAGTTTTCAGATGATAAAGACGTGCTCGGGATTCGAATCCCGCTAGGTATTATCGGCTAAGACAGTAAAATTGCTCCTAAGTGCTTAAGACTAAATCGCAGTAATTTCCTATCCGCTCGCGAATTTGCTGTCGCCCTAAACGCTCGCGGGGATCTAAAATTCAATAATTACTAACGGCGAGGATCGAGTATTGGCTTTCGCCCTATACTCGAATCCTATCTTCTATGAACGGCCTAAACGTTGTTTAGCTGTCGCCCTAAACGTTTCTCCACACAATCACTTTAACACATAGACATATTAAAGCAACGAAACTTAAAGCAACGAAACTTATTCATAGAACGATAAATAGTCAAAAACACAAAGTCACGATAATATATGTCTTAACTACGAATTATCCTAGCGTTCATCTAATCCCGAACACAACGGGGATTTAGCTACGCATAATTGAAGGAGAAACAACTAAAGATTTAAAAGATAAGGATGAAGAACTCATGATCTTTCCTACTGATGAATCTGAGGTGATCTCGTGGAAAGATCTTCGTTCTTCGTTAATTCGGCGTGAATTCTTCGTTGATCCGTCTCTTGCGCTCCGGGACGGGATTTCCTGTTCTTTTCGCCCTAATTTCGTCTCTGGATGGTTGGGAATTGATCTCTGGTAAGTTGTGCCTTTCTGGGTCGAATTTGGGCTTTTTATAGTGAAATTCGACACTGTCACGGCCTGGGGCAAGATAGGTCACGACCGTGACACTCTCTGGGCAAAAATTGAGCTCACTGCCGCTCGTCACGGCCTGGTGCAGTAGCGTCACGGCCGTGACCCTCTCAACAGCTTTGCGGCAGTTTCGTATTTCTCTCGGATGAAGGGGTAAACGATGTCCGATTGACCTGAAATTTTAACCATAGATAGAAGACTTGCCAATCTTCATTCTGACCAAAGGGATTCTCAATCCGAGGTCTAGATTGTGAGATATGAATTTTCTAATGTTGCTGCTGCTATGGGTCACGGCCTGGTGCAAGAAGTGTCACGGCCGTGACCGTCTTCAGTCTAACTCTCTGCCATGTGTCACGGCCAGGTGCACTAGGTGTCACGGCCGTGACCTTCACCAGTTTTCATCGTTTTCGCGCCGTTTTGCCTCGTTTTCGCTCCTTTTCGCCCGAAACTCGTCCTAAAGCCTTATAATACCAAAACAAGTAGAAATAGGGTTAATAAGTGCATAAAATGACTACGAAACTCTATTATGAGCCAATTAAATACTATGATAAACGTACTATAATACGTTTATCACGCGCTGCAGCGAGACGAAGATGGTCGGTGATACAGCGAAGAGACTCGGCGCCGACAGGAAGAGTTCGAGCGCCAAAACGAAGAAGCCCACCGCAGGTACGACGCAGAACTTGAGCGCTATAACCAGGCCCTTCAAGCCATGGACACAGCACTCAGGTATTCACAGCAGTCGATGGCTTTCCTTCGCCCGAGGCCACCATCGCCGCAGCCACCGCAGCCACCACCTTAGGGATTTGTTTCTCCTTTTACTTTTTATTGACATTTCGTGTTTGAGTGGTCGCGTGTGTTTTCAATTTATTTCCACCTTTACCGCTTATAACTATGTTTATAGTTAATCTATGATTACTCTCTATTTATGTCTACTTATCTCTTTAGCTAGCACCAGGATGCGCCTAACGGATTACAACGTATAACAGCTTACAACACGACCCTCACGCGCGAAATAAACGACTACGTCACGACCACGGCAGGGATTCCAGTTCTTTTTAAACTCTTTTTCCTTCCATTTTATCCTTTTTACGTTGGGGACAACGTCTGACTTAAGTGTGGGGAGGGGAATTTAGTTTGAGAACTTACGTGAAATTTTTTAAAATTTTTATGACGTGTCCGTGAGTCGTTGAGTTCGTTGGAAAGGCATGAATTACTGAATCAGGCATGATTGTTTGCGCCTATCTCGAGTTGGTCTACATTCTATGAAATTCTGTGAGCAATTAGGATATGCATGACTGATTGAATCTTATCTGCCTGAATAGATAGAGCACTGCTTTGAAAGACCGTACACATAACCCCGTGTCATTGTGAGAGTTTGAGCCTGACGAGCTTATGCTCATATTTCTTGGTTATGTGACGTGCCTAGTCTATATCTCTCTAGAACTTGCTTATCTGATGCGTGTTGAAACTGTTTGAGTGCGCTAGTGTGAAAATGATGAGGGCATTAGGAATTAAGTCCAGTGTCAAATTTTCCTTACCATAACTAAGCCTCTTAGTAGCCACTTTGAGCCTGAGCCGATTCGTTGCTTACCCCGTATGTTATGAAATGCCCCTGACCCGAATAAGCCTCCAGAGATTATATGAACCTGAATTGATTAGAATAGAGCAGAAGTCGAATTTGAGAGTTACTGTTCAGTGTATGATTTGATGTTCTTCTCTGCTATTCGAGAAATGACTCGTCCCTGACTTGACCGTTTTCTGAAATGACCCGATCCCTTTCATAAGCATGCTCATAACCCTTTGGCAAGATATAGGTTTCGGTAATAAGTATCCTTATATAGGTTTCGGTAATAAGTATCCTTAGGTACACGGCATTCGCTGTGACGATGTATTCTATGCGACAAAAGCCGAACCTTGATGTTTTTAGGAAATAAGGGCAGTGCATAAAAGTAGAGAGTAACTAAGGTGAAAGGGCAAAAAATGAAAGGAAACTGAGTCGAGAGGGTCGGGCAGAAAAGTCTAGGATTTCAGAGCGAGAACGTCGAGTCTTATGTTGGGACGTGTGACTGTCTGTTAGATTATGCTATGTTCTTTGATACTATTCGCTTGCATGCCCTAGCTCTAAGATTACGTGACCATAACATGCTTATCGTTTTATGACTATGTGACCCATATCCAACCGAAAAGACCCTCGGATTTATGCTTGCCACTCTAGATAGTAGAAATGCGATTAGCTTGCGAGCTTATGGTAGAGGTTGGACTAGTGCACGAATTGAGCGACTCATCATAAGCTAGCCTATACACTTGAATGAATTGAGTGAATCCTTGTGAGGTATAGGTCTCGATTTGCAGAGCTAGGGAAGCTCAGATTGATAAGTGCAGGTCATTAGTGTAATATCCGTGATTGTTTGCTTGATTTCGTATCGTGCTTTCTATGCTTTGATGATAAATTGCGAATAATCGTGCTGTTATCCTGATTGGATGCCTTTTCTGAACTCTAATTTACTTGAGGACAAGCAAATGCTTAAGTGTGGGGAGGTTTGATAAACGTATTTCAATGCGATTATCATAGTATTTATTTGGGGTATAATAGAACCTTAGCAATGAATTTATGCATTTATTCGCCATATTTACACTTATGCTTATGTTGAAGGAGCCTAGAACGAGTTTCGGGCGAAACGGAGCAAAAACGAGGCAAAACGGTGAAAAAATGAAGAACACTGCCACATGTCACGGCCGTGACACCCATGCACGTGGTCGTGACACCCACCAGAGGCCGAACATGAGACACTGTCCTTGGTCACGGCCTTGACGTCCCTTGCACCAGACCGTGACACTCGGCAGAAAGTCAGGACGAGGACACTGTCCTTGGTCACGGCCGTGACGACCCTTGCACCAGACTGTGACACACGGCAGAGAGGTCGACTTAAGATGGTCACGGGCGTGATGTCCCTTGCACCAGACCGTGACACTGGGCAGTGAGCATATCAAGTTAAGTCGGCCATGGTCACGGCCGTGACGGCCCATGTCCCAGGCCGTGACCGTCACGGGAATCGCTATAAAAAGCCCAAATTCGACCCAGAAAGGGCACAACTCACCAGAGATCAATTCCCAACCATCCAGAGACGAAATTAGGGTGAAAAGAACAGGAAATCCCGTCCCGGAGCGCAAGAGACGGATCAACGAAGAATTCACGCCGAATTAACGAAGAACGAAGATCTTTCCACGAGATCACCTCAGATTCATCAGTAGGAAAGATCATGAGTTCTTCATCTTTATCTTTTAATTCTTTAGTGGTTTTTCCTTCAATTATGAGTAGATAAATCCCCGTTGTGTTTGGGATTAGATGAACGCTAGGATATTTCGTAGTTAAGATATATATTATCGTGACTTTGTGTTTTTGACTATTTATCGTTCTATGAATATGTTTCGTTGCTTTAATATGTCTATGTGTTAAAGTGATTGTGTGGAAAAACGTTTAGGGCGACAGCTAAACAATGTTTAGGCCGTTCATAAAAGATAGGATTCCAGTATAGGGCGAAAGCAAATACTCGATCCTCGCCGTTAGTAATTATTGAATTTTAGATCCCCGCGAGCGTTTAGGGCGACAGCAAATTCACGAACGGGTAGGAAATTACTGCGATTTGGTCTTAAGCACTTAGGAGCAATTTTACTGTCTTAGCCGATAATACCTAGCGGGATTCGAATCCTAAGCATGTCTTTATCATCTGAAAACTTTCGCATCAGTTAGTCGCGTTCTTTGAATTTCGGGTTGATTTAGGAGCGATCTGTTAGGTTAAGTCGTCAAACAATTTGCGTACTTTATTTAGGCTAAATATCGAGTCGATAGGTCATTACTAGTACTTGATTTATTCCTTGTGTTCGATACTCGTTTACTCACTTTACTGCACTACAAACGATAGGTCCACTGCCTATCGCACGTCGGTGATAGTAATTAGGTATACGTTTTATTTATCACTTGTCGCACTTTCCATTCACACACCACGTGTCGATCAGTAGCCCTCAACATGCATTCTAATGGACCTAAGAGCCACACTATCTCTTGTATCTACCACTTATGTGGTAAGATTCGGGATTTCTTTTAGTCGCCTTGGTTGATACTAATTCGGGTGTCGACCTGAATCGTGATCGTAGTAGATAGGCCTTCGAAACAGGAATCCGTACCTGAATTTCTGAAACCTAAGATCCAATAATACCGGGGTATAATCCTATGCCCCAATCTTTTGATCATCCTGAGAAAATATGTTCGTTCAAATATCAGAGTAGCGCAATGGAAGCGTGATGGGTACTTAGGATCTTCGATCTCTGTCTAAGTTAGAATTATAGGGATTCTTCTTAGCTCCTTGGAGTAATACAGGTTCCACTAACTGGACCAATCTTCATGTTTACTTCACCAGGATTCTATTCCTTTCGATCCTCAAAAATTATTTGAGGTTCCTTGATAACTCCTAGAGTGAATATCTATCACCTAACCAAGCCAGATCAACTCCCTACCAATCGTTACACTGAATTATTCCAACCGACGGAATTTCGGGGGCGAAATTCGTTTAAGGGGGGAGGATGTAATACTTGTAAAATCTATTTACGGGATTTACAATATAATTAGTGTGAAAATATTTAAGTTGAGATTTTATTGGATAATTAAATAAAAAGATAAGATTATATGAGACTTAGTTGTAACACAGATTAATTGGGGAACAAAAGTATTAATATTTTTAGTACTTTACGTGACTTGTGTGTTATGTGTTTTCCGTGATATTACGTGACTGCATAAGACACGTTTTGTGATTTATGTGTTTAAATGATTTCATGTTATATGCTAACATGACATGAATAAATTAGGAAATAGACTTTGAATTTAGGTTAGTTATTTATTTTAGGGTTTCTAGTACATGGCATACTAACCTAGAAAAAATTAATTTAGTATATTAAGTGTTGATACTCCATTTTAGAAAGTATGAATTGTTAAGAAGTAGATGTCGAAATTAGGTATTGATAAATCTTGAAATCTATCTTTGATGTTGATGTCGAAATTTTGTTTCAAATGTCGAAACATCTCGACATCTTGTTTATGATTTTAACAAACACCTCTGAGTAGTTGTTTATAAATGTCGACATCCCTCTCGAAAGCCATGTCGAGAACCTATATACTTTTAATAAATAACGAGAAGTATTAGGTGACTAGGTAATAAAATAATTTCATGAATTAATGAAGTAAGGAAACGACACCTTAATACAAGGTTGACCAATCATAGCTTAGGAAGAATGAATAACTAAATGACACGCAAAGGTTTCTTAATATAGGAGGTAAAAATAGTTGCTTAGTCACCTAGTTGTCAACTCAAGCACAATTATCTAAGCACAATACTTATCAAATAAACCAAAATAACGATTGAAGAAAAATTCAAGTAAGAAACTAAGGAAATAAGGAAACCCTCATAAACCAAATGTACAACAACGAAGAGTAGAAAAGTCGAGAGAGGTGTCAATCAAGGAATTCACAAACAGTTCAACTTACGGATCTTTGGTAAGGGAAAATCTTACTTATAGTTTTCTTTAACTTTATAACTTAGGCTTATGAATTTTAGCTCTACTAAATCAACGAAACCCAAGGATTTAGGGTATGAATTCATAGGTTTTGTAAGTTAGAGGATGTTTCGATCAGCATAATATATGTGAGGGTTTACGACCTTGATTTTTGGTTAAAACTAACAACGTTAAAATAGGAGAAAACCCTAGGAATCATAAGCTCTGAATAAGATTACTGTAAGAATTAAGTTCAATGTATGGAAGTTTGAAGCTTGTAGTCGAATGAAGTTTCGTATGAATTTCTGATAAGATAGGATGTCGTAATTAGCTCGGAAAATGATTACTAAGTTTCTGTTGAAACTCGACATCTATCCGTGTTATTGATGTCGAGATTTAGGTAATAGGATTTAATAATTTAACTCGAGATTCATGTTGAATCTTATGTCGAAATCTATCTTATATCATTTATTGAAATCCACGTTAAACCATGTTGAAATTTTATGTTACTTAAATGTTGGACTTTGTATGTGTAATGTCGAGATTCATGTTAGGATTGATGTCGAAATGTTTATAATGGAATGTCAAAATATGATGGAAAATCTCGAGTTATGTTCGACATTTCGACATGCAATGCCGACATGTTATTATCATTCCAAAATATAACCTCGACATCTCATTTATAATCCCCAAGCTCGAGAACTTATAACCATATTGAGATTTATCATGAATAATGTCGAAACATATATATATCGAGATCTACCCTATACTATATATCGAGATCCCTTTATAATACATGTCGAGATTTATGTTTACGGAAGATAGAATTAAACTCGAGGTTCATGTTAAAATTGTATGTTGTTAAATCTCGAGATATAAGTATAGAAATCAGGTCGAAGTCCATGTCAACCATAATTTCGAAATTCTATATGAAATCCCAAAATAAAACTCTAGACCTACCTTAATATGGGTATCGAAATCTTACATAGTATATCGAGATTTATCTCTGAAATAATATTTCTCAGTTTAGGTTAAGTTCTAGATTTTAAGGTTTCGAAATTATAGAAGTCGAAACTAGGGTTTTCAAATTAAGCCAATTTCGTGAAATTATAACTAGACTAACAAACCCTAATTTTATATGTTTGTATACTTAGGGTTCGAAGGTTAGCGACATACCGTACGATAAATTTAATAGCTAAGGATACCAGGTAAGTGGAAATCGCAACTACAACACATAATTTTTATGTGCATGAAATTATGTGTTATGTGATTTTATGATTTTATGTGACGTGTCTATGTGCTGCTATGATTTTATGTGAATTCTTACGTGATTCAATTACGTTATACAATGACATGACACGCATATTCATGGCATGAGCATATGCACGCACGACTAGTATGAGAGTCAGGAAGATAGCGTGCATGAGTATAAGATCTCCTGTGAGCGATGTATATTTGTCGATATAGGCATTTGTGTCGACTCAATGGTGAGTCACGGCTCTTCTATGCTACCTAAATATATTACGGCGATTCACGAGGCCGACTGCCTGATTCACGAGAGGCAGGAATATAAATATTACGGCGATTCATGAGGCCGACTGCCTGATTCACGAGAGGCGGGAATATATATTGCGGCGATTCACGAGGCCGACTGCCTGATTCACGAGAGGCAGGAATTTAATTTTTACGGCGATTCACGAGGCCGACTGCCTGATTCACAAGAGGCAGGAATATAAATATTACGGCGATTCACGAGGCCGACTGCCTGATTCACGAGAGGCAGGTAGTTACCTAGTAGCGGGAGATGCAACCTGGAGGATGCGACTCGAGGGTATGAGCGGCACCGAGGGAACCTCGAGTGTTGGCGACCTCGCAGTAAGCTACCAGTGAGAAGCGCCCGCGGGTCAGACCGCATTGGGATGGAAAGGTGCCTTAGGGTTAAACGAAATTTGTGTGCCCCGGGTTAGCCTCTCAATGGGACTGCATTGGGATTGAAAGGCACTTAGCCTCTCAGTGGGGACCGCATTGGGATTGAAAGGCACCATAGGGTTAAACACAGATGGAGTACTCGGGTTTAGCCTCCCAGTGTGGGTACTGCCACTTATTATACCCTTAGGGGTTTGAGCTCTAAATGGTGCATAATAGGATTGAAAGCCGAAGGGGCCCAAATATGAAGTCAAGGAATGAGAAAGATGTGAGAAGTAGATAGCATTGGCACGAATGCCTTCGCTAATTAGGTCACGTGCATTGCATGCATGATTTTCACTTACTGAGCTTTATAAGCTCATTCCATGTTTTTATGTGTTGTAGGACCCCGCGATCACGGTACGTGATCATTTTCACGGCGAGGCCAACTTTTGAAGCTTACGGGGGCTTTTGAGATGGAAGTGTGTGCATGGATGCGACCTCGTGGAGGCCCAGTAGATATAGACTTATTTTGACCCGCATGCGCGTTTTCCTATGTAAATAGGACCCACTATGATTTTGTAGGAACAGTTACGATTCCTTTTTATAAAAGGAAAAATTTTTATACGAAATTTCGTACGATCTGTTTCATATTAGGACATTAGTCGCGTAGACTAGTTAAGAAAGTAGTGGTGGAAGGCGGGGCTGCCACATTCCCGGAACAAATATTGTTGATCGGGGTCAAACCCGCATCAAATGGCGCCGTCTGTGGGAAAGATGGCCTGAGATGTGAGTTCGCTGGGTAGAAATAGCAAGGAAGGCAGGCTGTTTCTGTGCCTGTTCGAAGATAAGGCAAGGAAGGCAAACTGAGTTGCGACTGTGTGAAGGTGAGACGTGGAGAAAGGCCCTATGCCGGATCTGACGTTAGCCTCGCCGATCGAGACCCCAGTGGTTACGCCGGCACCCACCTTTGCAGGACCGTCGGGAGCGGTCCCGCCTCACTCCCATAACCATGACGATAGAACAGCTAGACTTGTTGGTGAGAAACGCGGTTGATGCTGCTGTGACTGCCAAGAAGGCAAGGAACAAAGGTAAACGGAAGCAGTCCTTCTCTGTTCAGGGCAAAACCTCGGACGGGCACGTCTCAGAGTGGACGGAAACCGTAGGAGAAAACGCGGTGACTGGGGAGGAAACTTACGTCCCCTGCCGGAAACGGGCCCGCCGGGGAGAGAAGTTGCTCAGGAGGGAGGGAAGGAAGGACCCCTGGCATCAACACCTCGACGGGGCGCAGAACCTCCTACAAAAGTTCATGAAGGGCCAGTTGGGTGATTCAGAATGGAAAGAGAAAGGGAAGCCAAGGAACAAGAAGTGGAAGTGAGGAGGTATGGCACACGCAGTAGAGAGGGAGTTATCAGTTCGCAGGGACAAGAGCTCAGAAGGCAGGTGTCGGACCTCAGGAATGTAATAGACGAGATGCGAAATAAGACGACTAGGCCACATCTCCGAGGGTTACACCAGGCCGGCACGCCCTTCGCCAAAGATTTATTGGAGGGGGAAGTGGCGTTCAACTTTAAACAGTTGCCGTATGAGTACGATGGTACCACCGACCCGGAAGAACACGTGCTGCGTTTCAAGAACACCATCCTGTTGCATAACTTTTCGGAGGGAGTAAAGTGTAGGGTTTTCCTGAAGACTCTGGTGAGAGCTGCCCAACAATGGTTCAGTCAACTAGAGGCAGAGGTTATCCACTCGTTTGAGGAATTCCAGGAGCTGTTCATCAACCAGTTTGCTAGCGCTCGGAAGCCCCCCAGATCTGACATGTCCTTGTTCCAAGTCAAGCAGCGTGTGGAAGAAAGCCTCCGATCTTACATCCGAAGATTCAACGTGGCAGTCTTGGAGGTACCCTCCGCCACTACTTCTGTTAAAATTAATGGTCTGGTTCATGGTTTGCAGGTTAGCGACTTCTTCGCGTCGCTCTCCAAAAAGCCTCCGCAAACGTTCGAGGAACTGTTGGGTCGAGCCGATAAGTACATAAATTTGGGGGAAAGCAAGCTAGCAAAGGTTCGAGAAGCAACGCCTAGGGCACCTCCGAGGAAGGGAGTACCTGACCAGGGGCGGAGCAGAGAAGGTGTTAGGACAGCTCGTCCCCAGGTGGTGAGGGGACCCATGCAAGGTAGAGGGGGTAGATTTCCTCCTAAGTACCAGAGTTACACTCCTCTGCGAACGAGCTTGCAAGAGGTGTTGGCGGTAGCATCAAAACACCCGAAAATCAGGTACCCTCGGGTCAACTCGCGTGGACCCCCGAGACCGGCAGCGAGACCCTTCTGTCGATTCCATAACGATTACGGGCATCATACCGACGCCTGTACCCACCTGAAGAATGAAATAGAAAGATTGATAAGGGCAGGACACCTGAAGGAATTTGTATACCGAGACCGAGTACCTAACCACCCGGTGCAGCCTAGGGAGAAGAAAGGTCCAGGACAGGATAAAGGAAAACAACCGATGCCAGATCCAAATAGGCCTGGACCCAGCCAATCAAGAGCTCACATCCTCATCATAGTTGGAGGCCCAGATGGGGGAGACTCACATAAAGCTCAGAAGTTGTATGCTCGGATGAGAGGGAAGGCAAAGGCCCTTACTGGAGACAGCCTAGTGGGCCAGATAGAAACAACAGGGAGCATACAGTTCGGAGCGCAGGATGAAGTCGACGTCGAACGGCCCCATAATGACGCTCTTGTGATCACTACGGATGTGGCAGGATATAATGTGTCGCGGGTGTTTATAGACGGAGGCAGTTCAGCAGATATCATGTTCCTGGACTGCTTTAAGCAGATGAAGTTAGGAGCGGACCTGAAGCCGGTCACCACTTCCTTATATGGATTCGGCGGAGCTGGTATACAGCCTCTAGGCCAAGTCACGCTCCCAGTAGGGCTAGGTGAAGACCCAACGCGGGTGGTACGAATGGTCAATTACCTGGTCGTGGACGCAGTTTCGTCGTAAATATCATATTGGGACGTTCAGCTATCAACGGATTCAGGGCGGTGCCTTCGACGTACCACTTGAAGATCAAATTTCCGGTAGGTGACCAGGTGGGGGAGGTATCGGGAGATCAGGTCAGTTCTCGTCGTTGTTCCGCTAACGAAGTCAAAGTGGTGACGGGGGGAAAGGAAAGGAGTGGAGTCGAAGCCAGACAAGCCAAACGTACGAGAGGAGGAAGACCGGGAGCCCACGAAGCTGCAGTCCCAGCCCAATGAGGAGCTAATGACAGGGAAGCTTTACCCAGGCAAAGAAGGTTTCACCACCCAAGTAGGGACAAAGATGGATGAGGGGATAGCATCGCAGTTGGTTGAATGTTTGAGAAGAAATGCTGATCTCTTCGCCTTCTCGCCGGCGGATATGACCGGGGTAGATCCGAAGATAGCCATGCACCACCTGAACATAATCCCAGGGAGCCACCCTGTGAAGCAGAGGCTCCGACAGTTTGGAGCCGAGAGGGACCAGGGTATCAAGGTTGAAGTGGGAAAGCAGCTCAAGGTAGGACATATTACAGAAGTACAATTTCCCACTTAGTTGGCTAACGTTGTCATGGTGAAGAAAGGAAACGGCTCCTGGAGAATGTGCGTGGATTTCCGAGATCTCAACAAGGCTTGCCCCAAAGATCATTATCCTCTGCCAAGGATAGACCAGTTGGTGGACTCCACGTCTGGATGTGAGATGCTGAGCATGATGGATGCTTATCAAGGATACCATCAGATCAAGCTGAACTCGGACGATGTGGACAAGGTCTGCTTTGTGACAGCAGGTGGCACATACGGCTACATCAGGATGCCATTCGGACTTAAGAACGCATGAGCCACCTATCAGCGGATGGTCGACACAGTGTTTAAGAACCAGCTGGGGCGTAATATGGAGGTGTATGTGGACGACATGCTGGTTAAATCGACATGGGCTAAAGATCACGTCGCCGACCTAGAGGAAGCCTTCTAGACCATCCGGACAAGTGGTATGAAACTGTACCCTGAGAAGTGCACCTTCGGGGTGCAATCAGGAAAGTTCTTGGGGTATATGGTGACAAAGAGGGGAATCGAGGTGAACCCCAACAAAGTAAAGGCTATACTGGAAATGCAGCGACCCCGGAACATTAAGGAGGTCCAACGATTGACGGGCAGGTTGGCGGCATTGAGCAGATTCATCGCCAAGTCCGCGGATAGGAGCCTACCCTTCTTTAAAATACTTCGGAAGGGATGCCGATTTGAGTGGACGGAAGAATGCCAGTCGGCATTCGAAGGGCTAAGAGATTACTTACATAATATGCCATTATTGACCAAGCCATTACATGGCGATGAGCTAATCTTATATTTTTCCACAAGGGAGCACGCCGTGAGTTCGGTTCTCCTAAAAGAGAAGGGTGACACCTAGAAGCCGGTATACTTCGTGAGTAAGACAATGCACGGAGCCAAAAGCAGGTATCCCGAAATTGAGAAGGCAGCCTTGGCGGTGATGGTGTCGGTACGGAGGCTGCGCCCTTATTTCTTATCTCACAAAGTACGGGTACGCACCAATTTACTTTTAAAACAGACCCTGAGTAGACTAGACCTCTCCGGAAGGGTGGTCAAGTGGGCAGTTGAGTTGGGTGAGTACGACGTAGAGTTCGAAAGAAGGCATGCATGCCATTAAGGGGCAGGCCCTGTCGGATTTACTGTTGCAATCTACTCGAGGAGAAGCGTCACCAATCCGGGAAGCTTATGTCGATGGCTCGTCAACAGCGACTGGAGCCGGAGCAGGAGTCCTCATTATTACACCAGAAGGGGACGAATTGCAGTTCGTCGTAACATTCGACTTTCCGGCGTCCAATAACGAAGCCGAATACGAGGCTCTGATGAAAGGAATGGAGATCTTCAGCAGCTTAGGAGCTACAGGGGTGGTCATATACTTGGACTCCCAGTTGGTGGCTCAACAAGTCCAAGGGAATTATGAAGCTAAGAAAGAAAAGATGATGAGGTATACCGAACGAGTGGGGAAACTGAAAGCCTCCTTCGACAGTTTCGAGATACGGCAAATTCCCCGAGAGGAGAACAGTCGGGCGGATTCTTTGGCGAGCTGGCTAGCGCTGCAGTTCCGAGGGAACCAGGAAGGTTACAATGCCGACAGCCAGCCGAGAGGATCGAAAGGAGCAGGTGGGGTGCATAGGAGAGGAAGAAGACTGGAGAGCTCCTATCCTGGAGGCCTTGCGCGATCCTGAACATAAGGATGCAGGGAAAGTCCGCGGGAAGTTCTGCCTCATCGGAGGGGAGTTATACAAAAGAGCTTTTGTCCACCCTTACGCACGTTGTCTGTCCAAAAAGGAGGGGATGTCGGTATTGGAAGAGGTGCATGAGGGGTGCGCCGGAGATCACGCCGGATACAAGGTGGTAGCTCGGAGAGTAGTCAGGGCAGGATATTTCTGGCCAACGTTGTTGAGAGATGCCAAGGAGCTGGTCAGACGTTGCGAGAGCTGTCAGAAGCACGGTCCGAAGATTCACGTACCAGCGGAGGAGCTGGGAGTAATGCATTCCCCGTGCCCCTTTGATAAGTGGGGGATAGACATAGTCGGACCTATGCCTGTGGCCAAGGCCCAGAAGAAGTTCATCATAGTGGCCGTCGATTATTTCAGCAAATGGGTTGAGGCGAAAACAGTATCGAAAATCGATGAAACTAACATAATAGATTTCTTGTGGCATCACATCTGTTGCAGGTTCAGAGCCCCCAGGATCCTCATCTCTGACAATGGCACGCAGTTCTGCGGAGCCAGGGTTCGTGAGTTTTGCACAGGGATGAAAATACAACAGAGATTCGTCTCTGTGAGGCACCCTCAGGCTAATGGGCAGGTGGAAGTCACCAATCGTACCATCTTACGAGGTATAAAGGCCAGATTGGAGCAAGAGGGTGGCAGATGGTTGGAGTCCCTGGACCCTATGCTATGGGCATACCGTGTCACCCCGCGGGAAGCCACAGAAGGAACGCCTTTCCAGTTAGTCTGTGGATCCACCGCCCTAATACCTGTTGAGGTAGGGATGGAGACGCATAGGGTCATCCATTACGAGGAAGAGCAGAATGCGCAACTCAGAAGAGAGGACCTGGACCTAATAGGAGAAATCAGGGAGCTGGCCGTGATTAGAATGGAGAAGTACAAACATCGAGTGAAAGCAGCCTATGACCGCAGGATAAGGCCTCGGCAATTCCAAGTGGGAGATCTGGTCCTAAGAAGGGCAGATATACTCAATCGTGGGAGGGCCCTTACAAGCTGGCACGTATTCTAGGGGTAGGATCTTACCAGCTAAGGGACGAAGATGGGCGCGAAGTACCACGGCCCTGGAACATCTCGAAGCTGAAGAAGTACTATGCTTAGTATGGTTGGAAAGTTGTACATAAATCAAATGAGGAGATGTAATCTTTTTCCTTCGCCAAGGTTTTATCCCAAGGGGGTTTTACTTGGCAAGGTTTTAACGAGGCATCGCCCTGTGAATGAAAAAAAGAAGTTTTCTTCGAAATTCATGTCTAGCTCCCCCCGCAGAGTTGGGAATTGCGATTCCAGGAGGGCCGTGCCACGCACGCCCCGCGCAGATTGCGCTTAAAATTCCAGACTCCAGGTCATCCTGGGTTAAAGTCTGATGAACCTAGATTGGGTTATATCTAGGAGGGCTGTGCCACGCACGCCCCGCGCAGATTGCGCTTTAAATTCCAGACTCCAGGTCATCCTGGATTAAAGTCTGACGAACCTAGATTGGGTTATATTCAGGAGGGTTGTGCCACGCACGCCCCGCGCAGATTGCGCTTAAAATTCCAGACTCCAGGTCATCCTGGATTAAAGTCTGACGAACCTAGATTGGGTCATATTCAGGAGGGCTGTGCCACGCACGCCCCGCGCAGATTGCGCTTAAAATTCCAGACTCCAGGTCATCCTAGATTAAAGTCTGACGAACCTATATTGGGTTATATTCAGGAGGGCTGTGACACGCACGCCCCGCGCAGATTGCGCTTAAAATTCCAGACTCCAGGTCATCCTGGATTAAAGTCTGATGAACCTAGATTGGGTTATATTCAGGAGTGCTGTGCCACGCACGCCCCGCGCAGATTGCGCTTAAAATTCCAGACACCAGGCCACCCTGGATCAAAGTCTGATGAACCTAGATGGGGTTGTATCCCGGAGGGCTGTGCCACGCACGCCCCGCGCAGATTGCGCTTATATAAACATGTTCAGGTCTAGGTTCACTCCGGACAGGCGGGCCTGGAGCTGTTCAAAATGAAAAACATCCCCCAGCTGTAAGACGTTCCCAAAGCGAAAGAGGGCAGATTCTAAATTAGAGGACCGGACCGGACAATACCCGCCCTACGAGGGGTAGGGAAGTCCACCAGAGTCCGGTGGACCTGACGAAAAGTGTAAGTGAAAAGTGTCAAACTTAGTACACCTACAGGGCATTCAGGTACACGCTTTTGCTTATTGATAACTTGTTGAGGTAAAAATTCCGAACGCGAGCGTGGGAATGCACCAAGTGGGCTGGGGCGGAATAATAAGGCAGGATAGGAAAAATTGAAGTTTGTAGGTTCAGGAAGACACTCCACTTGTACTTCGAATGTGCTGAAGAACGTCAGCACAATTCGAAATAGGGGGAGTAGGGAGAGTGGTGGTGATGCAGGTTGGAATCTCGCCAAACAGGAAAAGGAAAACAAACTTCAACATCCCAATGAAAATTCCACAAAAGGCCCTCAAGAAAACAACACGCAGGACCCAAAAGAGAAAAACAACAGCAAAGGTCCAAAACGGGAAAATAACAAGAGAGGTCCTGAATAGAAAAACATCATAAATTGTTCGAAATGAAAAGCAGATTGACAAGCTTAGGAGGGCGGAGCGCCAGAGCCGGCTGCGGAGTCGGAAACCTCTGAAACAGCGGACAACCTTTGCTGCTCCAGCTTGGAGAGTTGACCCAGGAGGACCCCAGGAGGAACCTCCAGCAAAGTAGGGGAGCAGAAAGGCACTCCAGCGGACCAGAAGTTCTAGTTAGGGGCCGCCTCTGGATTCCCTTTGAAAGTGGGAGGGGCAGTCATAGCCTCCACGGCTGTGTCCAAGGTAGAGGCAGGCTCGCGTCCAGCAGCGAAGCCCCCCAGGAAGTAATGTTGCATGAAGGGCGCAAAGTCCATCAGAGAAAGGGTGTCACGCAGGTAGCCCTCATGCCAACGTTGGCTCAGTTGAGCTAGGAACTTCCTACCAAGAGGGGAGTCCATGAGATACTTCTGACAAAGCTGGACTCCTTCCAACTTCCCCGCGGAGTGGCTGCCCTCGATCTTGGCGGCAAAGGCTTGCTCCAGCTCAGCCGTCAGGGTTTCCTCCCTTTCGGCCAGCAGCTCCTTGGCCTTCAGTTTGATCTTGGTCTGCTGCTCATCTATAAGCTGGTTCAGATGGGTCGTGAGCTCAGTCTCTTTAGCAACAAGAACAGCTGCATTCTCCACCTCTAGCTGACGCGATCTCTCCGAAGCTAAGTCCCTTACACGAGCCTTGCGCTCACTCTTTTCTCGCTCAAGTTCTTTCTCCAACTCCGCAATCTCTAAGTCCCGCTTCTTTAGCGTTTCGAGCATGTCACTACCAGGGGGTGCAGGACCATGGGAGGTCGCAGATAAGAGAGTAGGTAGTAGGAAGGACAGTTGATATAACCAAGCTCGAATCAGCAAAGGAAAAAAGGGTAATCAACGTAAGGAAGCCAAGAGAGAGGATTACCTTGGCCCAATGATGGGCAGCGAGCTCGGCGGTAGAGACGTCAGATTGATGACGAAGCACTTTTTGCTGTTCAAGTGGCACGATGGCCTGGATGAACTTCATCTTCTCCTCAGGGCTCAGTAGGTCATAGCTATCAGGCATGTCCAACACCATCTTCCCATCAGCCCGCCGATCAATACCCCACTCAGGGCCTTGGTAGACAAAAGGAGTAAACTCGGAAATATCAGGCGAGGGAGAGGTTGTCTATACACGCGGCCTTTTCCCCTTAGCCACAGCCGTCTTCTTCTTCTTTTTCTTTCGGGAAGGCGCCGGCGAGGTACCCTTTTTACCAGCATCGCCTTCGGAGTCAGAGATCACCACATCTGGATCTCGTGTGTCCGCTCTAGAACGAGCAGAGGGGGAGATGAGGACCTAACAGGAGGTTTCCCACCTACCTCCGAAGCTGACAGGTCAGGGGCACTTTGACCTTCTGAAGGGTGAGGCTCGACGGGGATGGCAGAATCTTCTTGTTTGACAGGAAGGGTCCGGAACGCATCTCTCCAGGAGAACGACATACCTACACAAAATATACTAAGTCAGAAGGGAAACCTGGAAAAAGAGGCCAGGAGGCAGGAGGGAAACCTGCTTACCCTCATGATTAAAAGGTAGAGGTTGCGAGGAGAGGCTGAAGTGATGAAGTAGGCCGGGATACATTACCAGTTCGACAAACTTTTTTTTCAGAGGCCCAGAAATTCAGAAGTTTGATAGCCGCTTCGTTCTCCTCGGAGCATTCGAGCTGGACCCCTGGAAATCGCTGGGGTATCTGATGTACCCAGTGGCGATGGGGGAAATCCCATGCCTTCAGAAGGGGCCACGAAGAAGTAAAATGGGTGCCACTCTTTGTCCTTGTAGGAGCCCTTGTCGCAGAAATGTATAAGGCCGCGTGGATTCGCGCATAGATAGAAAAAGGGTGGGGCAGACTTAAGCTGAAAGTGAGAAAGAACAAGCTCTACGGAGGGTCTCCCACCTGCAGCGGTGACCAAGATGTAGAAAACTGCCAGCTGACGAATAGAGGAAGGGCTGAATTGATTCAAAGGTACACGATAAGCCTGCGACACTGCAGCTAAAAAGGGGTGGACTGGAAAACGCAGGCCAGCCCTTACTTGGCTTTCCCAGAAAGCAAGGGCTGGGGGAGGCGAAAAATTGGCACGCTGATTAGGGTTCGGGACGGAAACATGAAAGCCAGAACTATAGAAACCTTCGGGGACTAACTTCTCCAAGCGCCGATAGGTCGACTTCGACGCGCCAAACATCTTCCAATCATCCACCCCTGCACTGGTCCCGCCGGCCCCTTGCGAACGGGTCCGACGAGACGACGATGAGCCAGAAACTGGCCGTGCTGGTGGCGGCACGGCGGAAGATGTGTCTGCAGGGGGATAAGAGGAAGAAGATTGGGGAAAATCAGGGGGTTCGGAGATGAGGCCTTACGCTTCGATCCCCTTTGGGCGGCAACACCCGGCACGGCGGAGGACGCAGAAAGGTCCGGAGACGACGAGCGCGCGTTCTCGGAGTCGGTACTATCAGGCATGTCTTCGGCGCACAAAAAGGGGGAAATATGGAAAACTAAAGGCGAATCAACAAAGATGCAAGAAATAAGGAAGAAGGGGAACGAGACAATACCTGAAGAAGTTGTAGCCGGAGAGGAAGTTGGGGCGCTGCGCGATTTCTGGACACTGTGCGATTGGGAATGAAAATGGCGGTGGAAACCCTAGAACGACGATTGGGATTCTTTTTTGATAAGTGTGGAAAATGATTTCGAAAAGGGGGGAAAAACGGGAGGAAATTTTCTCGAAAAATTCAAAAAAGCAGAAGAGACAGGACTAGACACGTGTCACTCTGAGAACGCTCCTTTCGTCTGCAACGAGCGCAGGGCCTGTCCAATCGACGTAAATACCGTGCGGGCCAGCTAAGGAAGTCCAGAGGCACCAGAAAGAAGGGGAATGCTCTTTTAAATGTACTCCGAACTGTAATACTTAGTGTATTACAATTCAGAGTATGGGGACTGGATGATAGGGGTGACCTTCGGTTCAGCATTCCTCCTGACTACCTGAAGACAGTGACTTTTAGGACATATGGCCAGGTGGGTAGGATATATGGGGACCTGGGACCTTGTACGGAGAAAGCAGGATGGGTTCTGACCAAATATTGTTGATCGGGGTCAAACCCGCATCATATATATATATATATATATATATATATGTATAGAACACAAGTTACATGAGGTTTATGAAGCTCTATACGTTAGATTTTAAAAGCCAGACTTTCGAATATATTATGTTAAGGCACGCAGGGTGTTTAAGAGTGATTTTCGGTATTAGAACAAGAGGCGAAACCCTAGAACTAGATGGTTATGTTTCAATAGTGTTGAGTTCGGTGTGATTAATTAGTTTTCATTATATAGATGTCTTTATAATCTGATAAGAGACATAGGCTTCGAAATCTATTAAGTTTAGAAAACTCTTGGTTTTTGGAGACTCAAGTTAAATTCATAACTATTTAGGTGATATGAGCTTTAACGATTTTTGAGAGTTAATTGTGTTCTTAAGAATTGTTAGGGTGTACCCTTTTCTGAGACGGTAATAGTTTTCGAGTGTGATCTTGATGATATGTGAATTCTGATGGTTTTAGATCAATCATCATTTTTAGGTTTTTGAAAGCATTATCGATTTTGGGTCTCAGATAAATTTTAGGTGTGTTTCGCAGGTTGTGAGTGAATAAGAAAGGGTTTCTGCGAATCGAATTTCGCGAATTGTAAATACGTTAAGCTTTACGGGCCGAAATCGGAAATTCGCGACTGGAAAGGTTCGCGAATGTAAGATGAATTCGGGCCAAAAAGTCTGATTTTGCGGGCCAAGGAAGTTCGCAAATTGGAATGAAAAGTAAGGTATGCGGGCCAGATCGTTTCGCGGGTTAATGTACTTCGCGGGCGGAAGGAACTTCGCGAGCCTTAAGGCTTTCGCGAACTAGGGACACTTCGCGAATCAAACGAAGTTCGTGAACCAATAAGAATCTCGCGAGTTGACCGTTGACTGCTAATTTAATGTTGAAACTTAATTATTTTAGATCAGTATAGTTTTAGAATTAGTACGTAAACTAATAATACTATTATATTCAGAGGATCGACAGTTAGGGACTTCGACAGATTTCCTATTTGACGATAGCAGGAGGACAGATAGGTGAATTTTCATCTACAACGCGTAAACACCAATGTGATATTTATGTGCTTTTATGTGCTTCAATGAATTATGTGTTTTACGTGTTTACGTATGTTTTCATGTGGCATCACGTTACCATATATTATCCTGTTAAATACATGCATATGCATTACACGTCATTTCACGGAGTGTACCGTGGTGGAACGGTGGTACTGTATTGTACCTAGTGAGCGAGTAGCCGTTATTGGCTGTTGACCCTAGAGGAGTCACGTGAGTGTGGGCATCTGCTGTGCATCAACACCTGTGACGGTGAGCCATTGGCCGTTGGACATTATGCGGCAGATTGCGGGCGACCTAGAAAGGAGCGACTTGGGACATCCCCAAGTAGGCTAGATAGTGTAGGTCACGATGTCGCATGCGAGAGGAGGCGACCTGGAGGGTGCGACCTGGGGTACCCTTACGGGACCCGGTGTAGGCTACCAGCGTAGGCACCGCATTAGGCAGAAGAGGCGACCTGAGAGAGCGACCTGATACGGCTCAGGGAGGCTGCTCAGTTAGGCCACTGCCGTAGTGTTGTGTTTGTGTTGTGTTGTGTGATCGTGATCGTGGTAGTGATTTCGCGTGATGGTGCACAGTATGGAGTCCGGGGCCCGTTGTGAGGTAGTGAGTGTATCCCGGTTGTGATGAGTGGTAGTGAGTGGTATTGCATTGGTGAGAGTTGGGGGTGAGCGGATGTAAGTGAGTCACACGTGCATGTGCATTATTTCACCTACTGGGCAATAGCTCAGTGTTTGCGTGTTGTAGGTAGTCGACGGTGGAGGCTGGCTATCGGAGCTTCCATGGGCTTTTGAGGGCGGGGCTGTACATGGATGACGGCTGGACGAGTGATAGGATGATTTGGGCCTAAGGCCCATTCGTAGTAACATTTTGTATAAACAGATTTTTTTTAAAAAAAAATGGGTTCTCCGCGGCTTTCGCTGCTAAACCCGGTATGAGTTATCGCTAACTAGCGATTAGAGAGTGATTAGCGATTAGAGAGTGAGGGTCGTCACAGAACAGAACAACTAAGTGGTAGGGAAAAGGTGAAGGATGATGATCCAATCATTGATGGCATATCTGGTTTTCAAATACTGGTTGGGAAATTATTATATTTATGCATTACTCGACATGACATTACTTATGCAGTCCAGGTTATAAGTCAGCATATGCACAAGCCAAAACAAGTACATGTTGAAGCAGCATATAGAGTTCTCAGATACTTAAAAGCAAGACCAAGCCTCGGGTTAATGATGTCTGCTAAAAGTCCACTGACAGTGCATGTTTTTTGTGATGCAGATTGGGCATCTTGTCCAAATACAAGGAGGTCTTTAACTGGATATTTGGTAAAGTTGGGAGATTCAATCCTAACATGGAAATCCAACAAACAGACCATAGTTGCAAGGAGCTCAACCGAAGCTGAATACAGATCTTTACTTGCAACTACATCAAAAATATTATGGTTGCTTGGTTTGCTAAGTGACTTGAGAATAAATGATTTACTTCATGTGCAGGTTTGGACTGATAGCAAATCAGCTATACGACTAGCTGCAAATCCAGTATTTCATGTGAGGAGCAAGCACATTGAAGTGGATTGCCACTTCATTCGAGACAAGCTTGAGGAAGGGATCATAAAAACTAATTACATCTCTACGATGGATCAACCAGCTGATTTAGTGACCAAGCCTTTGGCAGGAGAACAGTTTGAATATCTTCTGAGCATATGGTGTGATATATCTTTATACACACCATGCTTGAGGGGAAGTGTTGAAAGATCAAGATATACGAGTCTGAGGCATTACATAGGAAAGACTCTGTTATTCAATATATTATTCCGTTATATTTTAAATCATAAATGGGCCGGTTATGTTGTATAGTGAGCCCAATGATAAACTATATAAATTTAGGTATTTTCTGTAAATCAGGAGACGCGAGCGAAAAATGTAAATGAGCAAGAAATCAAGATTGAATAAAAGAACAGAATTTTCCTTATATCTTTCTTCTACAGTCGCTTGATAAAATTCTTCAATAATATACACTGATTTGATAACAGATTTTAAATGCATATGAAAAATTAGGGTTTTAAAATAACTACCTGATACTACCAATTACATATTTTTCACAAAGTTAAAGCTCAATGCAAAGCTAGAATTAATTCAGTACAAGGCAATTTCAATTTTTTGCCTGCCATGCTCTTCACCGATATAGTAGGCTCTTACCAATGTTTCCAATGCCGACATCTTCTTACCACTGAACGGCCTAAGGGATGTAGATCTGATGATTTTTCCAGGTTCAATTGCGTTTTTGGGAGCTAAGGGCATCTCCAAGCGATGCGCAAACAGGAACGCATGTCAGAAAATTAGTCCAATCGGTACCATAATGCAAACCCAAAATGGGATTTTTCAGTTTTATCTCACCTAAAAACGCATGTATGCTTTTGCAAAAAGATCCAACGCATAAATTTTCTACTCTTACAAAAGAACCCCTAAAATAATTTATTAATTTATATTAGTAAAACGGATGAATTCCAGTGCTCTTCATATGTCGCATCAGTTGTCAGAAAAAGTTCTGTACTTTCGTTTAATAAATGTCCTCCGAATTCACTTGCGAAGACCAGTCTTTCTTGATTAGACTTAACCATGCCATTCTACCTGGGCTCCACTTGCTTATATATAATTTTAGAATTTTTCCTTCTCTCTTTAGGTTATCTGGACATATATATTAGACTATAGAGATCCACCAGCGAGAAATATAATCTCGTTCCAAGTGGGAGAGGGAAACAAATATTAATATTTTTCCACTTCCCATGTGCAGTACTGTTGGAAAGAAAAAGATGAGATACATCAACATTATATGAACAATTTACAATATAATCATTTAATTGTAGTCCATTTAATGTTTTGATGCTCCTAGATTTGTAAAGTTGTAAAATATGTTGGTTGTATTGAAATTTATAAAAATTATTGTGGAAGTGAATATTACAAAATAGTCTGTTGAGTTTGAGAATGAGTTGATCGGTTGGAGAAGAATTACGCATTTTGAGTTTGAGAATGCGTTTGAGTTGAGTATGCGTTTATCGGTTGGAGATGGTCTAAGCATGAGTGAACAAAAGTAAATAAAACATACATGAACCGCGTATATCAGGCCGAAGCAACTTAGTTAGAGGACAACAACACCAATTCTGGCAACCAACTGCCAGGGCGATGACGGCGACGGCGAATTTTGGCTAAATCTTATTAGCGCCTTTTTTATGTTTAGTTTCTATTCTGATCGATGGGATGATGAATGAGTGATAAATTTGATAACTGAAGATAAATAAGTTCAGGGGTGAAATTGTCTTTTTGGAGGAATAATAGTTTTCCAATTGGTCTTAAGTGATAATGTAACTAGTATTCTTGCACACGCATATGATATCATATATTATTAAATTAAAGGCAAAATAATTTTTAACTAAAAATAGTAAATTAATAATTAACTAAAATAGTAAATTAATAATTAACTAAAGATAGTAAGTAATGTTAGTTGGTGGTTTTTTTTTATTTATTTAATATTGTTTTCTAATTAGACTTGATTGACAGACCAAATTGACCGGTTTAACCAAGGCCCTGAGCCTTAATAAAAGAGTATAGATGAGATAGGGAGTTGGTAGAAAGAAATTTTAGCCAATGGAGAATGATGTGATATTGCCCCTAATTAGTTAAGGAAATATTTGTTTATTTGATTATATATTATTTAAAAGTGGGTATGTAAAAAATAATTTGATTTTATGTTGAGGATGAATGTCGAAATGATGGTCAATTAAGAATAGTAATAAATTATGGTTAATTAAGAATAGAAGTATAATAGATATGGTTGTACGATTTTTAAGTGAATTGTGTTTTTGAAGATTAAGATTAAAATATGCATATAACGCATATGGTATTTAAAAAGCTAAGCATCATATGTTGGTTTCGGTGTTGGGCGTCTGGTCGGTGGCGCTCGTAAAACTCGGACAGAGTTTTGGTTTACTACGTCGAAGTCGAGGCACATACGTCGTACGCTTTCCGTAAGACGTTACTGCTCCGTATTTTGGTGCCTCGGGTTGTCGCAATACGTCCCGAAGATACACGACTTCAGGATTTTCAGAACGTCGCACACCGTAACGAAATTATCGGGCGAATCTACTTAAGGCTCGAGCCTTTCCTACCTTCTTTATGCTTTATTATGCCTAGGGGATATGCTGTCAACTTTTTCTAAAGTGCTAGACTCAATTGAATGAATTTATATTCTGCCAGGGGACCTATTTATACTGTCTGGAAATCTGCAGGGGTCAATTCACAAAAAGTCATAGCTTTTCAGTTGACCTCCTTTGACTGGGCCCAATTTGCAAATAGGCACAACCTTTGGCCAGGGATCAATCTGGGAATAGTCATCACTCTTGGACTTTCAATATCCCTTCAATCAGCCACATCACCATGCCCAGTCAGTGCCAGATCAGCGCCACGTCAGTCCACGTCAGTCTGCGTGTCAGTGACACATCATCAGCCTGCCACGTCATAATTTTTTTTAATTAATTTTTTTATATTTTTTATTTTATTTGGGCTGGCTTTACTAATTAATTTCTCATTCACCCGATGTCCGTTTTGAGCAAACTAATATTTGTTAGATTCGTCTCGAAACGTAGATTCGTAATCTTCAAAGAGTTCTCGTTTCGGCGACCGATGTCTTCTCAATTTAATAAAATCGTTTAAGCTCTTCTCTTAGTGGGCTAATTACCCACACTTGGGTCCAATGCCCATTTGGGCTTAAAACCAACAATCCCCCACATGAATGGAAATTAATGTAAATGCAATGCATGCTGACTCTTGGAAGAAAGTCCCGACAACCCATCACTGCATCGGGATAGGTAGCTTGTGGCTTTGAACTTTCCCTAGTGAAATACTATCGGATTTAATTGTTGCCCAGTGACGTGATGTCTTGACCGGCGGCTTTTTGTGTAAACCAAGACAACAGTATACACACAGTGATGAATCTGATCTCTTTTCGATTCTCACGTTGTGTCCGTTTCGGCCGTGGACCATATCTCCGGTTCATAAGTATTTCCATTGAAGCGGCCCCACTTCACACTTATATAGTTGACCGACTATTAGGACTTAATCCTGGAGTAGCTCGAATACTCCACCAATTTCGTATAGTCATCATTAAAACCATAAGTGCTTACCCTAACCACACATCATCGGAAAATTACTTGGGCAGCTGTCGAGAATGGACTATTAGTTTTCAAGTATACTACTGAACTAATCACAGCTTAGTTGTCTCGTTGAACAAAGTTCGCGGGATCTCCACTCATCGAGGTTAAGTTACCACTGTCTTCGTTCTTTGGTGTATGGATTTTTAGTCCCATTTCCCTTACTGCATTTTCTAACTGATCTCTAGCTATGCCTTTTGTGGGCGGATCCGCAATATTTTCCTTTGACTTTACATAGTCGGTGGAAATTATTCCGCTAGAGATAAGCTGTCTTACGGTGTTATGTCTTCAACGAATGTGCCGAGACTTGTTGTTATACATACAGCTTGTGCCCTGCCGATAGCCGCCATCCTATCGCAGTGATTCATAATTGGTGGCACAGGTTTATTCCAGCACGGAATATCCTCCAGGAAATTTCGAAGCCATTTTGCTTCTTCGCCGGCTTTATCTAACGCAATAAACTCTGTCTCCATCGTGGATGAACTATGCAAGTTTGTTTGGAGGACTTCCAACTGCTCCTCCACCGATGGTAAATATATAACCACTCGTGGATTGGATTCTTTACTATCAGATATCAATTCGCATCGCAGTATCCTTCTAGTACCGTGGGATATCTCGTGTATAGTATGCCGTGACTCATAGTGTTCTTCAGATATCTTAGCACTCTTCTTAGTGCTACCCAGTGGCTACTACCGGGGTTACTCGTAACCTGCTCAGTTTACTAATTGAGTACGCTATGTCAGGTCGAGTGCAGTTAGACAAATACATCAGACTGCCAATCACCCGAGCGTATTCGAGTTGCGATACCGTCTCTCCTCTATATTTTTGCTAAGTGTACATTAGTGTCCACGTGTGTCTTAGCCGGAGGATCATCGAAGGCGTTAAATTTCTTTAACACGCTCTCAACATAGTGAGATTGTGTAATCACAATTCCTTCGGACATTTTAGAGAAATTTTTGGAACCAAGATCGGGCTTGGCATAGTTACGAGGTTCCCGGTATGTTTAACTAACACTAACTGAAGCTAACCAGAAGCTTTCTTATCATGCGACTCTTGGATCGAAAAGAGGCTGCTGGACCAAGGCTGAAACTGCCAGGCACTGACTCACACCGGAGCACTTCTCGAATTAGGAAGCACGGGTTTAGCTTCCTTTTCTAGTATAGGTTTGGGGACCCTCGGCAAAACGAGTATTTTACAGAGAGCCGACAAGGAATTCCATTAATAAACTGGCCGTTTTGATTCTTTGGCACAACTCGATGAATTTTAGTAGATCCTTTTATTTTAGGATTAGTAAACTTAGATCGAATCCCTACATGACGTCAGCCAAACCCATATCCTTCATACTGAAATCATTTCTCAGGATATTCTTTGTATTCACGATTATTTTGTGACTGCTTCCCATGATTAACATGTCGTCTACGTAAAGACGGACAATCATGAACTCATCGAGTGTGCCTTCTACATAAATGCATTTATCACACTCATTAATCTTAAACCCATTCGACAACATTGCAAAGTTAAATTTCTCGTGCCACTGTTTTGGCACTTGCTTAAGCCCGTAAAGTGACTTCACTAGTCGGCACACTTTATTTTCCTGCTCGGGTACAATAAACCCTTCGGACTGCCTCATATATATTTCTTCCTCGAGTTTCCCATTTAGGAAGGCCATTTTCACGTCCATCTGGTGCATCTCGAGGTCATACAATGCTACTACAGCAAGCAAGACCCGTATGGATGTAATCCTTGTCACGGGTGACGTATCGAAGAAATCACACCCCTCTTTTTGGTTAAACCCTTTAGCTACTAAACGAGCTTTATATTTTTCGATTGATGCATCTGTCTTAAACTTCCTTTTAAGGACCCATTTGCATCCTAAAGGCTTTCACCCCTTTGGGAGGTATACCAGCTCCCAGGTATGGTTATGCAATGGACTCAATCTCGCTATTCACAACTTTTTTCCAGAACGGAGCTTCTGGACTAGACAATTCCTCTTGCAAAGTCCGTGGTTCATCATCTAACATATAAGTTAGGAAATCAGACCCAAATGATTTGGCCACCTTTTTACATTTGCTTAGCCGTGGTTCCTCGTTTTCTTGAGGTGAACCCCCCACGACATCGTAAGTTCGCTTATAAGTCTTTATTTTCCATATTCAGAAAAATATTCTCGAAGAATCCAGTATTCCTCGACTCAAATATCATCCCTGCGTTCATTTCAGGGTTTTTTGATTTGTGCACTAGAAATCTATATGCACTACTGTTATTACCATATCCAATGAAAATGCAATCAACAGTCTTGGGTCATATCTTAACCTGTTTAGGTTTAGGTACTTCGACCTTCGCTAGGCGCCCCCACACTTTCAGGTAATTGTAGGATGGAGCTCTATCTTTCCATTGTTCGTATGGAGTGTTTTCTTTCTTTTTGTGTGGCACCATATTCAGATTGCGATTTGCCGAGAGGATTGCTTCCCCCCAGAAATTATGAGGTTGCCCAGAACTGATCAACATAGCATTCATCATCTCCTTAAGAGACCTATTTTTGCGTTTAGTAACGTCGTTTGACTGAGGTGAATAAGGCGCAGTTGTTTGATGAATCAGTCGTGCTCTTGGCAAAATTCTTCGAACGGCGCGACGTATTCTCCTCCTCTATCACTTCGAATTAATTTAATTCTTGAGTTTAGTTGATTCTCAACTTCACTCTTCTATCTTGTGAAGGCATCAAGAGCCTCGTCTTTGCCACTTAACAAATATACGTAGGGAAATCTCGTCCAATCATCGATAAAAGTAATAAAGTACTTTTTTCCACCTCTAGTCTGCACGAACATCAAATCACATATATAAGTATGGATCAGTTCTAGAGGCGCGCTACTTCTCTCAACAGAGAAGAACTGTGGCTTGGCCATTTTTGCCTCGACATACACTTCACATTTTTGTTGTGAGACGACTTCCATTTGTGGAAGCAGGTTTAAACTTATTTATTTTTTTTAATTTTATTTAAACCCACGTGTCCTAATCTATGATGCCATAAATTGGAACACTCAACCAAGTAAGATGAATTTTCTTTGTTATTATTAGCGAGCTCAATCTCGCGTATTACAGGCATTACATTCATCTTAAAAAGCCCTTCTCGAGGTAGCCCTTTCCTACAAAATGACCGTTTTTGGTCAATACATATTTATCGCTCTCAAACACCTGCCTAAATCCGGATTTGCTCAACAGGGAGTCGGACACCAAGTTCTTGAGGATGTCTGGCTCATGTAGCATGTCCACAAGAGTGGGTTCCTTGCCCGATGTCATCTTCAGCACTATCCTCCCTAATCCGACGATGTCAGAGGTGGCTGAGTTACCCATAAATAGCTTCCTGCCTGAGATAGGAATGTATGTCAAAAACATCTCCTTATCAGAGCAGATGTGGCGAGTCGCCCCAGATTCGATATACCACGACCTATGACTATCCACCACGTTGGCCTCGTATACGACCGCCGCTAGTCTATCTCTGTCAGATCTGTCCCCAGCTTCGCCTCTGTCAAGTGAGCTTGGTTCTTTTTGCTCTTTTTTTTCAGCCGACAATCCTTCGCCATATGCCCAGGTCTATCGCAATTGTAGCAGTTGCCCCTTATTTTGTTCGGCGTCTACTACGTCGTATTAGGCCTCTTGTACTTTTTGCCGGTGCTAGATTCAGACAGGTTTGCACGTACCTCAACATTGCCCCGTTTGTTCTTGGCCTCGATCCTTCGATTATCTTCTTCGATTCGGAGCCTCACAATCAGGTCCTCAAGCACCATTTCCTTACGTTTGTGCTTGAGGTAGTTCTTGAAGTCCTTCCACAGGGGCGACAGCTTCTCTATTATAGCAGCTACCTGGAAGGATTCGCTGATGCATATTCTCCACGTGTATATCGTGGATTATCAGCTATAGATCACGGACCTGGTCCAACACTGGTTTGGAGTCAGTTATCGTATAGTCCAAGAATCTGCAGACTATGAACTTTTTCAGTCCAGCATCATCGATCTTGTATTTCTTATCTAACGAGTCCCACAACTCTTTAGCAGTCTTGCCCACTGCGTAGACGTTGTATAGGGAGTCCTCTAGGGCGTACAAAATGTAATTTCGACACATAAAGTCATTAAGCATACAACGCCGCCTGTTGTTGTTCGTCCACTTCGGGTGTGGCGTCGTTGGCGTTCACCTCTGGCGGGAGCTCTTTCAGAAAGCGCATCAGGTTCGGAGTTGTCAGATAAAATAGCATTTTTTGTTGCCATCTCTTGAAGTGCCCCGTTGAATTTCGTCGGCCTTTCGGGGTGGTTGCTACCCGTCAGCGGTACGGGTGTAGGAATATTCACTATTATCGCCATCGATCAGACAGAATAACGTCTTACGATTGTTGGTTCTGGTTGTTGGGCCTCTGGTCGGTGGTGCTCGTAAAACTCGGACAAAGTTTCGGTTTACTACGTTGAAGTCGAGGCACGTAGGTCGTACGATTTCCGTAAGATGTTATTGCCCGTATTTCAGTGCCTCTGGTTGTCGCAATACGTCCCGAAGATACAACGACTTCAGGAATTTCGAAACGTCGCACACCGTAACAAAATTATTGGGCAAATCTACTAAAGACTCGAGCATTTCTTGCCTTTCTTGTGCTTTATTATGACTAAGGGATATGCTGTCAACCTTTTCTAAAGTGCTGGACTCAATTGAATAAATTTGTATTCTGCCAGGGGACCTATTTATACTGTCTGAAAAAGCTGCACGGGTCAATTCGCGAAAAGCCATAACTTTTCAGTTGACCTCCTTTGACTGGGCCGAATTTGCAAATAGGCACAACCTTTGACCAGGGGTCAATCTGGGAATAGTCACAACTCTTGGACTGATACCCAATACCCCTTCAATCAGCCACATCACCACACCCAGCCAGCGCCACGTCAGTCCGCATGTCAGTGACACGTCATCAGCCTGCCACGTATTCATTTTTTTAATTAATTTTTTTATTTTATTTGGCTGGCTTTACTAATTAATTTCTCATTCACCCGATGTCGGTTTTGAGCAAATTAATATTCGTTAGATTGGTCTCGAAACGTAGATTCATAATCTTTCAACGATTTCTCGTTTCGGCGATCGACGTCTTCTCGATTTAATAAAATCGTTTCAGCTCTTCTCTTAGTGGGCTAATTACCCACACTTGGGCTCAATGCCCATTTGGACTTAAAACCCAACATCATAACCCTTCAGAAAATAGACTGAAGCACCCTCATGGTATATTTAATCTTTGCACACACGCTCTCTGTATGGTGAAAAATTTAACCAGGACAAAAATTCCTGTTATACGCTTGTATATTATATGCAAGAAGAATTGATCGCCCCAATCTCAGAAACCCCAATTCCAGCCGAAAAGTTTTGAAATCACATTCATGATAGGTGTACTTAATGATAGAATCACATGACACCATGGATCGTTGTATATAGAGAAGCTAACGACAATCTACAAAGGCTATTCAACGTAAGCCTAGGCACTTGAAAGCCTGAAGCATTCCGCAACGAATCACGGTATTCAGATGATGGATTTCAGATTGAGTGAATTTTTGGGCGAGAAGGTACACAAGTAAAGGCAGATACCCATAAGTATCTAAAATAGCGACAAGATTCGAAACCGATAAGTATACGGGGATAATGACTTCGGTTTGAAGCATGTTTACTAATGAAGCATCACAGCCTCGTAATTTTGTCATGTTACTCATTCTATTAGAGCATTGTGCTTGTATGTGTTCCATTTCGATCAATGCTTCTTCTCTCGTCGGCGGTTTTGCACCGACGGTAGCTACTTGGTATGGCCGGCCCAGCGGAGCCGGATCTGACGGTACGATCGCCTTCTTACTAGCAACGTAACGTCGAACTATTAACAAGAAAGAAAAAATTAATTTGAATTACAACACTAATTGCGTAATATTCTCATTTGCGTAGCAAACCGTGCATTTAGGTTGAAACCCTACAAAATTTCAAGTTCGAAACGCCATCATATGTGCTCTCTCATGCATTTCTTATTTTGACTTACCGTCGCTTTTTATGGTGACGAAATAGTCGATAGCACTGATAAGATCGGCATATAACGTACGTAAAACTCGTTCTCTCTTTCTGCAGGCGGAGCTTGCGAATTCGGACCCGAAATAGAGAATCCACCATACAACCGCTTGATAGCTGCGGGAAGCAGTACCGTGTTTCAATTAGGACAAGGTTGCGGGAGATGTTATCAGGTCGTAAGAATGATTTTTCGGGCAGCTTTATTACTTTACGTACAACAATAGCCTGTTTTCCCTTTCCAAACTCTTACACTGCATTATCTGTAGGTGAAATGCACGGAAAACCCTTCGTGCTCGGGATATCCAATCACAATCACCATCACAGACTCGGGTCTAGACAATGGAGTCGTCACCAATGGAGCCGTTAACTTCGGCGGGACAGCTTTCGGATATTTAGCTAAACCTAGCAAGGCCGATGCTCTTTGCAATGCTGGACGAATCAACGTCCAATATCAACGGGTATTAATCATTCATTTGGGGCATTTTTATATATTATTACAAGGCGACGATTATAATCTTTTATAATAAATTTGATTATCGGGCCTACGCCCATGGGCCCACACATGAGAACGATTGACCCTCGTAAGCTTGATGGAGTTCCATCTTGAAACCAATTGGTGATAGTTGGAGTAGTCCATGAACTTATAAGCTAGCCAGTCAATCTCTTCTCAATTAACAGATGTGGCACACATGTGTTAATTAGAGTTTTCCTACTTTAACATATATTCCTTTTAACTAACTAATCGAGGGTTTTGATTCGTGTAGGGCCTCGTGCGATACTAAGAGGGGGATAGCATTCGGGAACGACCCGGGGTCCACCGACTACTATCTGACATTCGTGATCGAGTACGTGAACGGAGACGGGGATCTCGGGTTGGTAGAGATATTGCCTTCGAACTCGAAGAAGTGGATTTCCATGCAGCGTCGTTTGGGGCTACGTTCAAGGCCGACGGGTTTAACCATAACGTCTTGAAAGGGCCGTACTCCGTTAGGGTAACGACATCGAGTCAAAGAAGTCGGTCGTCGTGCCCAACGTCATCCCCGATGCTTGGAAACCTGGGCAGACCTATTTGTCGAAAGTGAATATCAGTTAATTATTCGGAGTTAGTTTGTGAAATTTGATTATTAATATAAAAAAATAGTTGTATATTGTGTTGTCTGGTCGTTATGAGATTTGTTGAATATTAAAAGCAAGGATTCCGAGTTACATATTTGAAAAATAAAACCTTATACCTGTAAATTTGTCCATGATTGGAAGTTGGGATAAGGGAGAAACTCTAAAATAGTCCCCAATATTTTATCACATGAACCAATTTCGTCATTAATATTTCTCGTGGACCGATGAGTCCTCGATATTGTCTATTTTCAACCAAACTAGTCCTTCCGTTAGATGGCCGTCAATTTATGAAAATTTGACACGTGTCGATGCACGATTGATCGAACATAAAATAACAAAATTAACATTAAAAAGTAAAGGGAAAATCATAAACAAAATGGAAAAAATATCAGATGGATGAAGTGATTTGGTAGTAATTATTTTGGTGTTGAAACATATGATTTGAAATTATGGGTTTCAAAATCTTAATTTCAATCCAAATACATTGTTTGACAAACATTTGGATTTCGAAGTTCTGATTTCAAAATGAAGTTCGAGCATGAGCTCGAGAAGCTCGTCGAACTCCAAACTTCTAACTTTTTCTAAAAAAAATAAAAAAGTACAAAAGTAAAGTAAAAATAATAAATAATAAAACAAAACATGATGGCAAGCCGACTTGCGAGCTTTCGAGCACCCACGAGTGAGCTCGAGTTGGCGGGTCAGTTCGACTCATCATTTACCCCTAATTATTATTATTTTGTATTATCTTTATTATTATTTATTCTTATTCTTTATTCTTATTATTATTGTTTTCTTATTACTTCCTAAAAACTCTTTATAGACTCAATTTTGGATTTCGAAAACAGACCATTTGACATGGAATTTCAAATCCGACAAATAATAAGCGCTTAGATTTAAGCTCGGATTTGGTCGAATCAAAATTCAAATCTGCTCGATTGCCAAACGGAAGATTTGGTGGAACGAAATCCGGAATCCAAACGGGTCATAAACGAGTTGCATAAAATGTTGATGGAAGTTTGACCATCCAAGAATCCATCCAACTTCTATAATTACAGTCCGCAAATATTTGCTTTGATCAAGTCCTCTCTCATGGGCAAATTTGTTCAGTTGCAGTAACAAATGGTTGGGATTTCGGCGTTAGCAAATATGCTACTCTTGTTATACATGGTAGAAACGAAGGGTCTTTGTTATGAAAACCACGATACAGACACTGTTGTACGAAAGTTAAGATAAAAGTTCAGTTACTTTTCAATTTCCTAGTATCTAATATCAATGAGCACTATTTTCATAATGAAATATGTTGACAAATTAAATTAAATAATAATTAACTTCTATTTAGTTGAAATTGGGAACTATTTGGATGAATTAGGAAGATTTTAGAGTTGAGTCGCGTTGGATTTGGGAAAAAATGAATTAATAATCACCGTTTCAAATATAGTAGTTCGACGGTACCACGAATAAGAAAAAAAATTCCAATCGAATACGAATACGATATGACAATATTCGATTTAAATCTTTTCCGAATATTTGTTTCGAATAAATAATAGTAAAACAATATAAATACATTATAAATACTTGTATTTAAAGTCACGTAATAATATGATATGTTTAAAAAATTATATGGCCCAAACGTAAATGAAAACAATTACACAAAGGAAAATAATTATTCTTCTTCGAGGCCGAACCAGACAACTTCCATTCGGAGAAGACGAATCTAGTGAAACGGAGAAGATGGCTAAACCCCGAGTCCTCTCCTCGACTCTCTCATGCCCCTTGCTTCCGGAAGAAGAAGCAAGGACTGAGGACCGAATGACACGTGACTCAAGCATCATCAAGGACCGAAGTTGCCAACCTTGTCCACTGCATCAATGATCGAAGTTGCCAACCGTGTTCACCTCTCCAAACCTCACATCGGATTCCCCGATCTCAACACAAGGTTGACCTAATTAGGGAGAGTTTCGAGTTTCGTATGCTATCAAAGGGAGAAATCGAACGCGGACTTTCCAAAATCGGGCAAGAACTTCGTACATCTTACGGCATCTGGGAGAAGAACTTCAAAAGAAAACTCGAAGAAAAAACCGATGCCTAGAAGACCAAGTGAGCTTGAAGACATTATAAATAGGATATTTCGAAGACTCGAGGACTCTTTCCACTTGCAAGACGAAGACAACCCGCGCTATATTGGAAATTGAATACAAAGGGGGAGATTGTTGGAACTATTTAATTGTATTCATTAATATAGTTGTCTTAGTCTTGCTATGCAATTTAGTAGTCTTGGGCTAAATTGTAATTAGTCATTTTGTAGGACTACTTGTGTAAATATACCACGAGGTGGTATATATAAGTGAACTCCTAAGAAAATTAGGAGTGCGCTTAGTATGGTTTTCGGATCGAATAGAAGAATTGGAATTTTAGAGAGAAGATTTTAGCGCCCTTGTGTTCTTCAACGTCGTTTCTCTCTCAAACCTCAACTTAGGTAAATCTCAAGCGTAAGTGATCGAAATTCTCAGATTTACTATCCGATTCTTTGTGATTCGATCTGTGTTGGAAAATTGAGGACCTAACAATTTGTATACTTGGTGTATCTTACAATGTAACTCAAAACACCTATTTATAATAAAATTATACTCTAAGATACAATTTAGTCATCTATACAACTCATACAAAAATACAGTCTTCTTATACACCTCATATTATCATAAATTCAAGAGTCATTAATATTCAAAAAACATCCACATTTAATCACACAATTTGACGATTCATTGTGATGAATCATGATTTAATTTTGATGATTCATTGTGTCGAATTATGATTTATTCATAATACTCCCCCCTTGGATGTTTTTGAAAGAATATGCTTTTAACTTGTTGCCTCATTAAAATCCTTAATGGATAAACCACAGGGGAAAAACCACAGTTAAGGGAAAAAGAGTGCAACGCGTATTTACTCCCCTGATGATGACATCATTTTAAATCTCTAAGTCTTTGAACGCCAATTTCATATACTAACCTTCTGAAAATTATTGGGGGAAGTGCTTTTGTGAACAAATCTGCAAGATTTCAATTGATCGCGCTTGTTGTGCATCAATATCACCATTTTTCTCCATTGTGTAAAGAAATTTTTGGTGACGTATGTTTTGTTCTATCACCTTTGATATATCCGTCCTTTAATTGGGCAATGCATGTCGCATTATCTTCATATGTCGTCGGAAGTAACTTTTTTCGATAATAATCTACACATATTGGTGATGTTATTGTTGCTGATATTGATCCACAAGAAGCTCAGCAAACTCTTGAAATAGCCGAAGCTAATTTGAGAAAAGCTGAAGGAAAGAGACAAATAAATCGATCGCAACCAGACACATTCTCTGCTAGCTTCATGAATTGCTAGTTTTTCAGCGTGATTATATGAAGTTGTAATTAAACTTTGCTTAACTGATCGCCATGAAATAACAGTTCCATCATGTGTAAATAAATATCCCGTTTGCGATTGTCCATTATGTGGGTCGGATAAGAATCCAGTGTTGGTCCCTATTGCACCAAACAAGGAACAAAGAGGCTTTGATGGAATGAAAAAGGGAGAGGTTCTCACCTTCAAGTGTGTGTATTGTGTGAAAAATTGGGTAAGCCTTTTGATCTTTGATTACTTTGAAAATAGTGTTGGTAAAACCTTATATACGACATTAACCCTAGGTATATTAAGGCCCAAACATTGAAGATTTAAATAATTACATTCTAGTCCAAAGCCCAAGAAAAAAGGATAATTACAATGTTAATCCCAAGACTTAAACTATTGACACAATCTATAAATATCCTAACAATCTCCCCCTTTGCGTTAATTGTTGGGAGTCTTGGATCTTGGGCGTTGTGATGGTGGATTAGCGAGTGTGTGTTTCGCGAAGTCCTAGCTTGAACTCGAAGGCGCGGAGATTCCTTCGAAGGACCATTCGATCAGCTATAGCGTTGATGAACTTCGCGAACTTTGGATCGACAGTGTGGATCCTCTTCGGAAAGGATGCGACAACTTTGCCACTTCGAAGCAGCGCAGCAGCCTCATCTTTCCTTTGTAGTTCGAGTAGGCGACCGCCGGATCATCTCCATCGATCACATCGCCCTCTCGGTAGTCGTCCGCGTTCTTGAAAGATGGGCGAGTCATTGTTGACCTTCTTTAGGTTGTGCTCCACCGCCATCTGCAGATCGTGGGTGGCGAAGAATCTGACCTGTCGGAGCATGTGGCGCTTGAGAGCCACATAACCCATAGTGACCGGTTCAGCCCGTACGAGATGTCCAGAACTTCTGGTGACGAGTCTGAACTGTTTCATGGAATCCAGCATGCTGTACAGATCACCCAGGCGCAGAAACTTGAAGTCCGCCTCACTCACTTCGCTGTAGCTCTCATCCTGCCTCATTACCGTGAACACTGGATAGTGGACACGTCCTTTCGACTCTTGGCGAAGATTAGTGACTTTGCAGATGGGGGCCCGATTCATTTCCAGAGCGACGTTTTCCTCATCGGACAGCGTCCTCCTTGTGCACTTGTGGCAAAGAAGGCTCCATCGATAGAGCTTCTTCTTTTCCTCGCTCCAATTTTGGATGTTCATCAGCTCGTATTCATCGAAGGTTGTAATGATCTGCTCCTTGCGCCGCCAGATCCTCTTCCTGATCTCTTCTTGGAATGGCGCGGTGATCTTTTTGTTTTCCCACGGTGCTTCCGGTATATCTGCCGTGGGCACATCTGGTTGAGCAGCAGGAGCCTCAGCTTGCTGCGCTTGAAATTGTAGAATGTTCTCAAGCTTGGCGGGTTCGGCGTCATACTCCTCTCCGTTCTCGTTGTCTGCAGTGTTGATTAGCGTAAGCGAGGCTTCCTTTAGCAGACGTCGAGCATTTCCACCAACTTCCTGGCTGCTACTGCATCGGCGGGTGTGTACAGCCATTCATCATTAAAGATTGTAGGCCTCGATCTCGTTCTGTGTGCAGTAGACGTCCTCGGAAGCCACGCTTGGAATCGGTATTGAGAGGGGTATGGCTGTGTGGTGGCGAGGGGTGTTGTGTCGGAGGAGTCCGGGGATGTGGGGATGGTTGTGGTGGGGATTCTGAGGGGCTCGGTCGAGGTGATGGTTTTGGCGAGGATGATTTGGTGTGTCGGGTGGTGGAGATGTGGTGGTGGCCTCTAGCGTCGATGTGACAGTTAGAGGTTTCTGAGATGGTGGGTGGAGAAAGGTGTGGTGGTGGTCTCTAACGCCGATGTGACGATTAGAGGTTCGGGAGACGTGTAGTAGGTGGTGGTGAGGGTGATTTGGTAGTGACTAGGGGTTAATAGGGTGGGATTTTGGCTAGTGAGGTGTTGTGAGGTTTCTGTTGCGGGCGTCGTTTCAGGTACAGAGGAGGAAATGCGGCGTGGATTGTACTGGTCTTTGAGTTTGTGAGCCTTGCTGCCTAATCTCCCCCCGCGGCGATCTTGATCATCGTCTTGATCGTCACGCCTGATCCCGCTAGACTCGCCTGAGTGCGGCAAGTCATTGGTTTGAGTCATGATTTTCTTCATTTGCTGTTCCTCTTCGTCGAGTTCTGTCATTGATTCGAATCTTGCTCGTAGGATGTAGAAGAGCTCCTTTGCGGAAATGGAGAGAGAGAGAACAGCTTCTGCGTCCACATTTTGCGTTTGGTGGGTGGCGTCTCCGGGGCTACACCTTTGCCTTTGTCGATGGTGGACGCATCGAGACGCGCATAGACTTTGTCGAGGATGGATGTCTAAGAGTCTTTGCAAAATCTTGAAGACGAGTCTCTAGCGCCGGTCTCGGTGACGAACTGGGGTAAGTTTAACAAGTTGGAATCACGAAGAAATCCAACTGTCACCGAATCGGAGAAGATAGCCGATCGCCCGCCCGTTTGCACAGGACGGGAAAGACGGGGTCACTAAAGATTCCCGTTGGCATCATCGATGAGACAGACTCAAACGAATGATGGCCTAGGCTCACGGTTGTTGTTATGTTGGCCGTGCTAGGTCTTCCGCTCTCAGTCACAGAGACATTACCGAGCGTTCTGACGGAATCACGAAGACTCTGTAGTGCAGTAAAAGATGTATGTGTCTTAGAAACGTATGAAATTATGGGGAGTGAGGGCACTAGACTCGATGTGATTGAAGAGGATGCAGTCTGAGGCGAAGGACTGCTTGTTTCAACATCGACTATCTCCAAGTGGGATGTCGATGGCATACGTAGCTCCTCGTGGAATGAAGTATCTTCCTGTAGAGAGGAAGATAAGTGGCTTGGTGGGGTTGTTTGCGTGGTTGAGCCAAATGCCACGTCTTCTACTCGGGAGGTGAACACATCACCTCCTGTGCCTATGAGTTGGGCTCGGCTTGTCTGTGACTGAGGAGGTCGATCGTGTTTTTGTTTCGATCGACGCTCCATGGGGCGGCTTACGTCATCCCCACGCGACCGTTTTTTCGGTATGCGGGTGGAAGAGGATGCGGCCCGACTCGACGACTTTTTAGTAGTGGGGGTGGGGTTTTGGCTAGTCCCGGGGTTAGGAGCAGCAGGGTTGGTCTGCTTCGTAGGGACAATGGATAGTGGACGGGGACTCGCGGAATGAGGCTGTGGAGGCGCGATAGTCTTGAACATGTGGGTTTGTTGGGTCGGCATATGCGAGGACTTCGTCTGGGATGATCATGGCGTGTCGATCTTTTGCCGGAGTATTTTTCTTGGCGAACTTCTCGACAACGAGAATGATAAAGTGCTCACTCGCCGGGCGGATGCGGATGCTAGTGGAGAAAATGCGGAAGTGTTTGATGATTGCTGGGAGCCACCGCATGTAAGGGACGAAGCGGTTTGTGACTCCCTTGGCGATTTCCCAGTCGCGACGTTGGACCATGGAGACGAGATCCATCCAGATGATCTCACGTAGTTGTACTTGCGGTTGTGTGCGATGCCGGTTAGGATGGTGAGGATTTGGTGGTTTCCGCGGTCTTGACCAGCATGCTTTCTTGACATGCATTTGTTCAGCAGTAGGTACAGTGTTCGCCATGGTTGAGGTAGATTCCGTTATGGTGAATTCACTGAGGACAAGTGGGCCCTGCTTCTTCTTGGTTTCTGGTTGATAGCCCAATCTGTCGATGTCTTCAATAAGTTGTTCGTGCGTCGGTAGTGGATCGTAGGGTGAGTAGACAGGAAGTTGGAGGACTTCTTGAACAATCTTCGAGTGAGGATTTACTGTTTCTTGATCGATTTCTGCGGGACATTGTTTTGGCGAGGTAGTGTGGTCCAGCGATCTTCAATGTGTGCCAGAATGTTGGAGATAGACTTGCGCTTCTGGTTCGCCATGAGTGAGGGCATGTCGGAGGGGATGCCCTTTAAGGATTTCTATGATGATGGGGGCGTCGCATCTGAAGTTGTCCAAGTCCACATATGGTGGTTTGGTATCAAGGCAGCACATCGACTTGTTGGGAAGACCTGCTCGATCGGTGGAACATAGGTTAGCGTATTGCTCGATGCGAGCAATGTCCCTTTGGATTGCTGCAGCCTCAAGTGCTTCAAGTGTATCTGATTTTTGCTGTGTCATTTCTGTGCTCGACAGTAATTATAAAGATTAGTATGGATAATATTGCGAGAACAAGGATAAATTAAGGCGTGGGCAAAAATAAAAAGGAGTCTCAAATCGTAAAAATAAAATGAAAATTGAGATTAAGGAAACTTAGAGTCCATTTGATGTAAAGAAGTTAAGATTGAATGATGGTTAATGAGACTGCGAGTTTCTACAATTTCGGAAATTAGCCGAAATTTTTCCAACACTAAGAAAATTTTCAGAGTTGAAGGTGTTCATGTGACATGAGAAAATTTCGGTATATGAGTAAAATTTTGTGGCGTAGAGAAAATTTTCGCATTTAATGGGAAATTTAGCTGAATATAACACATAAGCAAGCCGAGAGAAATTTTCGCAGATATTGTAGAAAGAAATCGCATGTAGTGTAAACTTTCACATGTAGAGAAATTTTCGCAAGTTACGGAATTTCGTAAGTTATCCAAAAATTTTCTCATGTAGTGGAAAATTTCGCTGATTAAAACACATAGACATGCCGAGAAAATTTTCGCATATAGTGTAAAATTTCGCATGTAGTGGAAAATTTTCGCTTGTAGAGAAATTTTTGCAGATTAAAGAAGATCTGCTTAAGTGATCAAATTTCTCGGTTGAAATTTCTCGGATTGATAATTTTTCTCAGATTGTGAAAGTTTCGTGATCCGCGAAAAGATGATGCATGCACGGGTTGAGAAATTACTGAACCACTGTAGCTGCGAAGGAATTGATCAGCATGAATCCGAGAAAAAATTTAGAGTATATGATTTGAGAAATTTTTGGGTTACGGTAGTTGCGAAATGGTGATGGTGTGAAAAGATGTGATATGAAGTGAGGTTTATGAAAATTTCGCGGGGCATGACTCACTGTAGCAGCGAAAATGTTGACGTATGGAAAAATTTTCTCGCATAAAACTTTCGCGGGACTTTACTCACTGTAGTAGCAAAATTTTAATGCAAGAACATTCTCGGAAAAAATTTTCGCGGGTCCTTAGTCAGTGTAGCAAGAAATTTCTAAAACAAAATTCGCGGGACCTCGCTCACTGTAGCAGCGAAAATCTAACGTATGAAAAAAAAAATTTCTTGGATAAAACTTTCGCGGGGATTCACTCACTGTAGCAGCGAGATCTATTGTTTAAAAATATTTTCTCGGACGAAAAATTCTCGGTGAAGAACACTTGTGCGAAAACGTATGAAACGAAGCTATAAATTTTGCCTTAGTACCACTCAAATCTTAACCAAAACGCAATAAACTGGACTTAATCGACTCGAAATTGGACGGGTAATACATATTTGGGCGTTTTAAACACCAAAATTGTATCACATGTCCGAATCGAAGCCGAGAAAATAATATTATACCTAAAAAGTTTAACAAAAACGGAGCATAAACATGATAAAACGAACGAAAATTGATTAGTTTAGGATGTATTCATACCGAAAAGCTGATTTGCAACAATGGAGTAAAAAGGAAACGGATTTTCAGAGCAGATTGAAGAAGACGACGATGCGAGGGGTTGAGAAAATTTTGAAAGAGGGGGTGCGAAATTTTTGAAATTTTCTCGGGAATTTGTAAGATTGTGAAAATGGTTAAGGGTTTTGGGGTTTTGAGACTGTTCATGCGAGATTTTGAGTTAATGGGCCGAAATTCGTGGACTTGTTCAAAATTGGATCCTGGGCCGAATTTCGCGCGGGCTTGGTCAAAATTGGGTCCAATTGGAGTTCAATTGGTCCAATTTTGACCCAGTTTGACGAAAAATTAAAATTTCAACCTAAAATTCAATGGGTCCAATTTTGACTCCGTTTGACCAAAATTTAAATTAAATTTCAGCCCTTTTTTTCAAAAAAAAATAGGCAAAATCAGAAACTCCCCCTTAATCGAAAACTCCCCCTTAAGAGACATAATTCAGAAGACACATAGAGAATGAAGTGAAGTGAAAAGACATATGTACACTTTATCAAAGTTCATGTAGGGTCGATTGATCACAACTGAGTGTTCAGCATGCCCAACATAGTCACAAGGTGTTGGAATCGTTTGACATCCAACGGTTTTGTGAAAATGTCGGCTAGTTGATCTTCGGTAGTGACGTAGTGCAATTCAATCGTCCCTTGTTCAACATGTTCTTTGATGAAGTGGTGACGAATATCTATGTGTTTCGTTCTTGAGTGATGTACCGGATTACTCGTCATCGCAATCGCACTCTTCGAGTCACAATTAATGGGAATTTTATCAACATGAAAATTAAAATCTCGTAGTTGGGTTCTCATCCACAAAAGCTGTGAGCAACAACTAGCGGCGGCGACATATTCTGCCTCCGTCGACGAAGTTGAGACACAGTTTTGTTTTCGAGAAGACCAACTCACGAGTTTACCGCCCAAGAAGTGTGCAGCTCCAGAGGTGCTTTTTCGATCCATCTTGCATCCTGCGTAATCCGAGTCAGAAAATCCAACCAGTTTGAAGTCCGATCGAGTGGGGTACCACAAACCCAGATTGGGTGTTCCTTTGAGATAGCGGAGAATCCTTTTGACAGCAGTGAAATGGGATTCCTTCGGTGTAGCCTGAAAACGAGCGTAGATTCCTGTCGAGAGAACGATATCCGGTCGACTAGCAGTTAGGTACAGAAGAGAGCCTATTATCCCACGATAGACGGTTTGGTCAACGGGAGCACCAGATGGGTCCGCGTCGGGTCGGCCAGAGGGAGACATAGGTGTAGCGGCAGTCTTAGCATCCTTCATTCCATATTTTTTGAGGATGTCATGGATGTATTTGGACTGGTTGATGAAGATTCCGTCGGGGAGTTGCTTTACTTGAAGACCAAGAAAGAAATTCAGCTCGCCCATCATACTCATTTCGAATTTTTCTTTCATCAATTCTGCGAACTCTTCACACAGTTGTGGTTTAGTCGATCCAAAAAATGATGTCATCAACATAAATCTGTACAATCATGATGTCCGGGCCACTCCGCTTGGTGAAGAGAGTTGTATCCAGAGATCCTTTCTTGAATCCAAACTGAACAAGGAAGTCTGAAAGGACGTCATACCAAGCTCGGGGAGCCTGTTTTAGTCCGTAGAGGCCTTGTAGAGTCGATAAACGTGATGAGAAACTCTTCGCTCAAGAATCCTTCAGGCTGATCAACGTACACTTCTTCTTTGAGAAATCCATTCAGAAATGCAGTCTTCACGTCCATTTGGTAGACTTTAAAGTTCTTGTGAGCAGCAAAGGCAAGAAAAATTCGAATTGCTTCGATCCTGGCAACGGGGGCGAAAGTTTCATCGTAGTCGATGCCTTTTTGTTGGTTGTACCCCTTAGCCACAAGTCTTGCTTTATTGCAGATGACAACACCGTCTTCATCCTTTTTGTTCTTGAAGATCCACTTCGTGCCGATAATGGATCTGTTGTGAGGGCGTGGTACGAGTTCCCAAACTTGTAAACGTTCAAACTGATTTATTTCCTCCTGTATTGCAATCAGCCAATCAGGATCGTTGAGAGCTTCAGCTACTCGTGATGGTTCGGCTAGACTGAGATAGCAAGCGAACAGACTTTCATTCATCGTAGGTGAACGCGTCGAAACACCGGACGTGGGATCCCCAATAATCTGATCCGTAGGATAAGAGCGAGCCCAAAGTGGTACATTGGTCTGTGAGGAGCTAGCCGCATTTGTATCGATTGGAGGCTCATTAGATTGGGGTCCGGTGTCCGAAGAAGAGATCTCAATTGTAGTGGATTGAGAAGGTTCAGCATCAGGATCAGCAATATTCCCAAGGTTGGGTAAAATGTCGTCTTCGTTGAGATTGAGATCATCCAAGTTTGGCGGGACGACATCATCGCCGATAGCTGGTGGTGTAGGTGGGGTGGGTGCAGCGGTAGTTTGAGTGGTGGCGACGGGAGTCTTGGAGACTGGATAGAAGTACTCGAAGAGCAGATCGAGATCCAGTTCACCAGAATTGCCCTCAGATGAGGAAGTTCCCGTCGTTGAAAGTTGACCTTTTGTCAACGACTGTAGAAGACCTGGTTCTGGACTGATATGAGCAGAAGCCATGAGGTCGCCTTCGCTTTCGTCAAAGGTGACATTTGTGCTCTCTATTACTGATCGTTTCTCCCTAAGATAGACTCTATATGCCTTCGAGTTCAGCGAATATCCAACAAAGATGCCTTCAAGTGCTTTTGGATCAAGCTTTCCAAGATATTGGCGATCATTGGCCACAAAACATCGGCAACCGAAGACCCTTAGATAATCTGGGATACGACGGTTATTCAGCATCTCGTATGGGGTGCGGTTGAATCTCTTGTGGATGGAAGAGGTGTCAGATATAATAGCTGGTAGCTTCCTTTTGTTCTGTTTGGTCTTAGAGGCAGAAGATCGTTCGGTAGTCTTGTTCGAGAGGAGAGCCAGTGGGTCGACTCGAGTGTTGGTGGACTGAGGTTGCACGTAAGGAGCATAGGCAGACAGACTGTCGTAGAGAGCATGGATGGAGGTGTTAGAGAGGTCCTTACTCTGAATCATCATCACGGTTGCATTGCCCGAATGTGGTTTGAGGCTACCAAGGAAGCGGTTGTTGATATCGAATTTGTCCCTCGAGATCTTGGCTTTCTTGAGTTCATTGATGACCTTCAAGTATCGGAGGTATGTGTCACGCAGCTCCTCTCCTTCATAGGCCTGGAAGTGTTCATACTGCGAGAGACATGCTGTTTTCCTCCCCTGAGCACTCTCAGTTGTGCCTGCCATGATTTCCACGAGTTCATCCCATATTTCCTTAGAAGTTGTGCAGCACTCGATGTGAGCGTAGACTTCGTTGCCCATAGCCTGGAAGAGGTATCCTTTGGCAGTCTCATCGGCCTGTAGGCGAGCCTCTTCATCCTCATTAATGGGGCCTCTTGAAGTGCGGCGTTCATCCATGGGAGGGTTTGCGTTTGGTTGAGCAGGGATGATTGTCCAGAACTGTGCTGGACCGTTGAAGATGGAGTCCAGTAGGTATTGAGAGAGTGGTGCGCCTTTGTTCCTGATGAACGTGAGGAACCTGTTTGTCCATATGCTGTAATCGCCTTGTCGCAGCATCGGGGGTCTGGTGTCGGAGCCCACTGTTGAGATGTCATTTGTGCAGACATGGTTGGTGCAGTCGAATCGTCCGTGTTTTGATCTTGTATAGATAAGAGGGTTAGTAACGAACGAGATGAGAAATATGAGTTTAACGAGTAGAGTTTGAGAAAAATCGTTTAAAGAATTTCTAAGAACTAAGTGAACGTGTGTGATGGTCGAAAACGTATGAAGGGAAACTATATCTTGAAGTTCGGAGAAGTTCTAGAAATTTAAACACGAGATTTGAGGAGTAAGTTTTGTCAAAAGTGGTCTAGGGGGATAGGATTAAAGTGTAAGGGATCAAGATTTGAATGAGTTTGAAAGAAAAAAAATAATTTAACACGAGAAAAAATTTAATACGTCAGGAAAAATTCGCAGTTTGAAGAGACGTGATTATATGAAGAATTACCCGAGAAATAATTTGCTGGGAAACTTCGATGTTTGCGTGAGTTTTAAAGAGAAATTCTCGGAAAAGAAAAAAAAATTCTCAGTTCAAAATTATTTTCTCGGATTTTTTTTTTAAAAAATTTCGCATGTTAGAAAGTTTTTCAGTTTTTGAGAAAAATTTCAGTTTGGAAGAAGTATATCGGGTCGAAGTGTAATTTGAGTAAGTTTCTCGGAATTGGAAAAACGTGGTTTTGAGAAAAATTTCTCGGAGGAAAGAAACTTTCTCGGCTGAAAACTTAGAAATATTTCTCAGTTTTTTTTTTTCGAAGGTTTTCACGGATAATTTTTCGGAATAAATTTTCTCGGATATATGTTTCTCGGATTTGGAGGAATAAGCAGTTGAGAAAAAAAATTGAAGTGAAAGAGAAATTTTCGCGGTTTTGGAAAGCTAGGCAGTTGAGAAAAATGAGGTGAAAGTGGAATTTTCGCGGTTTTGATAAGATTCTCGGAATCAAATCTCGCGGATATATGATTTCTCGGATTTTGAAAAGTTTTCGCATTTTTGATAAGGTTCTCGGAATCAAAGTTCGCGGATATACGATTTCTCGGATTCTAAGAAAAGCTGGGCAGTTGAGAAAATGAAGTGAACGTGAAATTTTCGCGGTTTTGAAAGGATTCTCAGAATAACATTTCTCGGATAGGAAAATTTCGCGGACTTGTACGACTCAGCATGAAATTTCGCGCCAAGAACACAAGGTTACTGTTCCATTGCTTGTCGCGAGTTTTTCCCAGAAAATAGTCCGTTTTCACTCAAATCTCAACCAAAATCACTCAAACTTGATCCAAAACTTCAGAAACTCTTCCCTAAACACATAGTCGACCTATTTGTGAGCTAAAAAACAACAAAAACGAATCAAATCGACCAAAAACAGAGAGAGGCCGAGATGACTTTTTCTGAAGATTTTTGCTTCGATCTTGCTCAAAACTCGTTAAAACTCATCCAAAAGTGTTCGAAAAACATTTTAGGCATAGATCGTTCTGGGGAAAGGTTTAAACACAAAAACGAAGCATTAAAACCCCAAAACGAGCTCAAATGCTGAAAGTGATTTTTTTGCCCAAAACACCTTTGATCTTTCTCGGATCGAACGAACTGGATTCAAATCAATGCAGATCGATCCACGTTTGCTCTGATACCACTTGTTGGTCCCGATTGCACCAAACAAGGAATCAAAGAGGCTTTGATGGAATGAAAAAGGGAGCGGTTCTCACCTTCAAGTGTGTGTATTGTGTGAAAATAGGGTAAGCCTTTTGATCTTTGATTACTTTGAAAATAGTGTTGGTAAAACCTTATATACCACATTAACCCTAGGTATATTAAGGCCCAAACATTGAAGATTAAATAATTACATTCTAGTCCAAAGCCCAAGCTAAAAGGATAATTACAATGTTAATCCCAAGACTTAAACTATTGACACAATCTATAAATATCCTAACATCCAGCATCCGCATACCCAATTAATTCTGCTTTCATCTCTTTAGAGTAGAACAATCCCATATCAGTTGTTCCTTGAATGTATCAAAATATTCATTTAACTCCGTTCCAATGTCTATGAGTCGGCGTAGAACTGTATCTTGCCAATATATTTACTGCAAATGCTATTTCAGGTCACGTATGACTCGTAAGATACATTAGCGCCAGGATAGCACTAAGATATGGTACTTCAGGACCAAGTAACTCTTCACCATTTTCACGTGGTCTGAACGGATCTTTATTCACGTCTAACGAACAAACAATCATCGGAGTATCCAGTGGATGAGCTTTGTCCATGTAAAACCTTTTCAACACCTTTTTCGTATAAGTTTCTAACAAATATCCCATTTTTTAAATATTCAATTTGCAGTCCAAGACAATATTTCATTTTTACCGAGACCTTGCATTTCGAACTCCTTTTTCAAACAATTAACCGCTTTTGAAACTCTTCAGGAGTTCCGACTTTATTGATGTCGTTGACATATACTGCTATAATGACAAACTCGTTTTCACATCTCCTCATAAACATGCAAGGGCAAATTTGATCATTTTTATAACCCTCTTTCAATAATATTCATTAGACGATTATACTACATAAGCCCGGGATTGCTTCAATCCATAAAGTGATTTATTTAGCTTAATTGAGAACTCAGTTCGCGGCCCTGACTTTCAGGCAGCCGAAATCCTTCTGGAAGCTTCATACAAATGTCACTGTCAAGTGGCCATATAGATAAGCAGCGACAAAAAACATTAGACGCATATCGAGTCCTTCAGGTACTGCCAGACTAATTATATTACGAAAAGTTGTTGCGTCCACAACAGGAGAATACGTCTCCTCATAATCAATATCAGGCCTCTGCAAAAAAACCTTGTGCGACAAGTTGTGCTTTATATCTCACAATTTCACCGTTTTCATTTCTGTTTCTGACAATAATCCATTTATATCCAACCGGCTTAACCTTTTCTGGTATGCGGACTACAGGTCCGAAAACTTTCCGTTTGTCAAGTGATTTTAATTCTGCCTCCATTGCATCTTTCCATTTTGGCAAATCTTTTCGTTGTCTGCATTCGTTTCCAGACTTTGGTTCATGATTCTCATTCTCATTCATCTCATTCATCTCATGTAGCGCTACATTAAATGAGAATTTATCGTCAAGGTTGATGTAACGACCCGTCCCATACCAGGTGTCACTATAGCATCGGTCCCTACCGGGACCAGTGGGGTTGGGCCCACCACACTCCGACTGATAGTCTAGCCCCACTGTACCACCATTTAACCTTTTATCGTGCTTCGTGCACTCGCTCACACGCACCCTGAGAAACTTCCCAGGGTCACCCATCCCTAGATTGCCCCAAGTCAAGCACGCTTAACTTCGGAGTTTCTATAGATGGACTCCCGAAAAGGTAGGTCGACCTTGGGGATATGAGTAGTACTATCAATCCTTTTATACGATTCTTAGCCTGTAACAGCCCAGACCTCGCTCGCATTGAAATTGTCCGCTTTGGGCGTTAAGCTGCCTGGTTGAGGACTTCCCAGGTGGTCACCCATCCTGGTACTACTCTCCCCCCAGCACGCTTAACTACGGAGTTCCTACGAACTCCCACCCACCCGCACGGCTTTTAAACGCGTCAATGGAGGGGTGTCCACACCCTTATAAGGCATGCTTCGTTCCCCCCTCCAATCGTTGTGGACATCACAATCCACCCCCTCAAAGGGTCCAGCGCCCTCGCTGGCACACCGACCCGAGCTCTGGCTCTGATACCACCTGTAACGACCCGTCCCATACAAGGTGTCACTATAGCATCGGTCCCTACCGGGACCAGTGGGGTTGGGCCCACCACACTCCGACTGATAGTCTAGCCCCACTGTACCACCATTTAACCTTTTAGCGTGCTTCGTGCACTCGCTCACACGCCACCCTGAGAAACTTCCCAGGGGGTCACCCATCCCTAGATTGCCCCAAGTCAAGCACGCTTAACTTCGGGTTTCTATAGATGGACTCCCGAAAAGGTAGGTCGACCTTGGTGATATGAGTAGTACTATCAATCCTTTTATACGATTCTTAGCCTGACACGCCCATACATTGTCAGTCTCAGGATCCCCTCTCATTCTGGTGTTGGATCGGTTCGTTCATGTACCCCTTCTTGCTTTTTCGATCCATCTTGCATCCTGCGTAATCCGAGTCAGAAAATCCAACCAGTTTGATGTCCGATCGAGTGGGGTACCACAAACCCAGATTGGGTGTTCCTTTGAGATAGCGGAGAATCCTTTTGACAGCAGTGAAATGGGATTCCTTCGGTGTAGCCTGAAAACGAGCGTAGATTCCTGTCGAGAGAACGATATCCGGTCGACTAGCAGTTAGGTACAGAAGAGAGCCTATTATCCCATGATAGACGGTTGGTCAACGGGAGCACCAGATGGGTCCGCGTCGGGTCGGCCAGAGGGAGACATAGGTGTAGCGGCAGTCTTAGCATCCTTCATTCCATATTTCTCGAGGATGTCATGGATGTATTTGGACTGGTTGATGAAGATTCCGTCGGGGAGTTGCTTTACTTGAAGACCAAGAAAGAAATTCAGCTCGCCCATCATACTCATTTCGAATTTTTCTTTCATCAATTCTGCGAACTCTTCACACAGTTGTGGTTTAGTCGATCCAAAAATGATGTCATCAACATAAATCTGTACAATCATGATGTCCGGGCCACTCCGCTTGGTGAAGAGAGTTGTATCCAGAGATCCTTTCTTGAATCCAAACTGAACAAGGAAGTCTGAAAGGACGTCATACCAAGCTCGGGGAGCCTGTTTTAGTCCGTAGAGGGCCTTGTAGAGTCGATAAACGTGATGAGGAAACTCTTCGCTCAAGAATCCTTCAGGCTGATCAACGTACACTTCTTCTTTGAGAAATCCATTCAGAAATGCAGTCTTCACGTCCATTTGGTAGACTTTAAAGTTCTTGTGAGCAGCAAAGGCAAGAAAAATTCGAATTGCTTCGATCCTGGCAACGTGGGCGAAAGTTTCATCGTAGTCGATGCCTTTTTGTTGGTTGTACCCCTTAGCCACAAGTCTTGCTTTATTGCAGATGACAACACCGTCTTCATCCTTTTTGTTCTTGAAGATCCACTTCGTGCCGATAATGGATCTGTTGTGAGGGCGTGGTACGAGTTCCCAAACTTGTAAACGTTCAAACTGATTTATTTCCTCCTGTATTGCAATCAGCCAATCAGGATCGTTGAGAGCTTCAGCTACTCGTGATGGTTCGGCTAGACTGAGATAGCAAGCGAACAGACTTTCATTCATCGTAGGTGAACGCGTCGAAACACCGGACGTGGGATCCCAATAATCTGATCCGTAGGATGAGAGCGAGCCCAAGTGGTACATTGTCTGTGAGGAGCTAGCCGCATTTGTATCGATTGGAGGCTCATTAGATTGGGGTCCGGTGTCCGAAGAAGAGATCTCAATTGTAGTGGATTGAGAAGGTTCAGCATCAGGATCAGCAATATTCCCAGGGTTGGGTAAAATGTCGTCTTCGTTGAGATTGAGATCATCCAAGTTTGGCGGGACGACATCATCGCCGATAGCTGGTGGTGTAGGTGGGGTGGGTGCAGCGGTAGTTTGAGTGGTGGCGACGGGAGTCTTGGAGACTGGATAGAAGTACTCGAGAGCAGATCGAGATCCAGTTCACCAGAATTGCCCTCAGATGAGGAAGTTCCCGTCGTTGAAAGTTGACCTTTTGTCAACGACTGTAGAAGACCTGGTTCTGGACTGATATGAGCAGAAGCCATGAGGTCGCCTTCGCTTTCGTCAAAGGTGACATTTGTGCTCTCTATTACTGATCGTTTCTCCCTAAGATAGACTCTATATGCCTTCGAGTTCAGCGAATATCCAACAAGATGCCTTCAAGTGCTTTTGGATCAAGCTTTCCAAGATATTGGCGATCATTGGCCACAAAACATCGGCAACCGAAGACCCTTAGATATCTGGGATACGACGGTTATTCAGCATCTCGTATGGGTGCGGTTGAATCTCTTGTGGATGGAAGAGGTGTCAGATATAATAGCTGGTAGCTTCCTTTTGTTCTGTTTGGTCTTAGAGGCAGAAGATCGTTCGGTAGTCTTGTTCGAGAGGAGAGCCAGTGGGTCGACTCGAGTGTTGGTGGACTGAGGTTGCACGTAAGGAGCATAGGCAGACAGACTGTCGTAGAGAGCATGGATGGAGGTGTTAGAGAGGTCCTTACTCTGAATCATCATCACGGTTGCATTGCCGAATGTGGTTTGAGGCTACCAAGGAAGCGGTTGTTGATATCGAATTTGTCCCTCGAGATCTTGGCTTTCTTGAGTTCATTGATGACCTTCAAGTATCGGAGGTATGTGTCACGCAGCTCCTCTCCTTCATAGGCCTGGAAGTGTTCATACTGCGAGAGACATGCTGTTTTCCTCCCCTGAGCACTCTCAGTTGTGCCTGCCATGATTTCCACGAGTTCATCCCATATTTCCTTAGAAGTTGTGCAGCACTCGATGTGAGCGTAGACTTCGTTGCCCATAGCCTGGAAGAGGTATCCTTTGGCAGTCTCATCGGCCTGTAGGCGAGCCTCTTCATCCTCATTAATGGGGCCTCTTGAAGTGCGGGCGTTCATCCATGGGAGGGTTTGCGTTTGGTTGAGCAGGGATGATTGTCCAGAACTGTGCTGGACCGTTGAAGATGGAGTCCAGTAGGTATTGAGAGAGTGGTGCGCCTTTGTTCCTGATGAACGTGAGGAACCTGTTTGTCCATATGCTGTAATCGCCTTGTCGCAGCATCGGGGGTCTGGTGTCGGAGCCCACTGTTGAGATGTCATTTGTGGCAGACATGGTTGGTGCAGTCGAATCGTCCGTGGTTTTGATCTTGTATAGATAAGAGGGTTAGTAACGAACGAGATGAGAAATATGAGTTTAACGAGTAGAGTTTGAGAAAAATCGTTTAAAGAATTTCTAAGAACTAAGTGAACGTGTGTGATGGTCGAAAACGTATGAAGGGAAACTATATCTTGAAGTTCGGAGAAGTTCTAGAAATTTAAACACGAGATTTGAGGAGTAAGTTTTGTCAAAAGTGGTCTAGGGGGATAGGATTAAAGTGTAAGGGATCAAGATTTGAATGAGTTTGAAAGAAAAAAAATAATTTAACACGAGAAAAATTTAATACGTCAGGAAAAATTCGCAGTTTGAAGAGACGTGATTATATGAAGAATTACCCGAGAAATAATTTGCTGGGAAACTTCGATGTTTGCGTGAGTTTTAAAGAGAAATTCTCGGAAAAGAAAAAAAAATTCTCAGTTCAAAATTATTTTCTCGGATTTTTTTTTTAAAAATTTCGCATGTTAGAAAGTTTTTCAGTTTTTGAGAAAAATTTCAGTTTGGAAGAAGTATATCGGGTCGAAGTGTAATTTGAGTAAGTTTCTCGGATTGGAAAAACGTGGTTTTGAGAAAAATTTCTCGGAGGAAAGAAACTTTCTCGGCTGAAAACTTAGAAATATTTCTCAGTTTTTTTTTTCGAAGGTTTTCACGGATAAATTTTCGGAATAAATTTTCTCGGATATATGTTTCTCGGATTTGGAGGAATAAGCAGTTGAGAAAAAAAATTGAAGTGAAAGAGAAATTTTCGCGGTTTTGGAAAGCTAGGCAGTTGAGAAAAAATGAGGTGAAAGTGGAATTTTCGCGGTTTTGATAAGATTCTCGGAATCAAATCTCGCGGATATATGATTTCTCGGATTTTGAAAAGTTTTCGCATTTTTGATAAGGTTCTCGGAATCAAAGTTCGCGGATATACGATTTCTCGGATTCTAAGAAAAGCTGGGCAGTTGAGAAAAATGAAGTGAACGTGAAATTTTCGCGGTTTTGAAAGGATTCTCAGAATAACATTTCTCGGATAGGAAAATTTCGCGGACTTGTACGACTCAGCATGAAATTTCGCGGCCAAGAACACAAGGTTACTGTTCCATTGCTTGTCGCGAGTTTTTCCCAGAAAATAGTCCGTTTTCACTCAAATCTCAACCAAAATCACTCAAACTTGATCCAAAACTTCAGAAACTCTTCCCTAAACACATAGTCGACCTATTTGTGAGCTAAAAACAACAAAAAACGAATCAAATCGACCAAAAACAGAGAGAGGCCGAGATGACTTTTTCTGAAGATTTTTGCTTCGATCTTGCTCAAAACTCGTTAAAACTCATCCAAAAGTGTTCGAAAAACATTTTAGGCATAGAATCGTTCTGGGGAAAGGTTTTAAACACAAAAACGAAGCATTAAAACCCCAAAACGAGCTCAAAATGCTGAAAGTGATTTTTTTGCCCAAAACACCTTTGATCTTTCTCGGAATCGAACGAAACTGGATTCAAATCAATGCAGATCGATCCACGTTTGCTCTGATACCACTTGTTGGTCCCGATTGCACCAAACAAGGAATCAAAGAGGCTTTGATGGAATGAAAAAGGGAGCGGTTCTCACCTTCAAGTGTGTGTATTGTGTGAAAATAGGGTAAGCCTTTTGATCTTTGATTACTTTGAAAATAGTGTTGGTAAAACCTTATATACCACATTAACCCTAGGTATATTAAGGCCCAAACATTGAAGATTAAATAATTACATTCTAGTCCAAAGCCCAAGCTAAAAGGATAATTACAATGTTAATCCCAAGACTTAAACTATTGACACAATCTATAAATATCCTAACATCCAGCATCCGCATACCCAATTAATTCTGCTTTCATCTCTTTAGAGTAGAACAATCCCATATCAGTTGTTCCTTGAATGTATCAAAATATTCATTTAACTCCGTTCCAATGTCTATGAGTCGGCGTAGAACTGTATCTTGCCAATATATTTACTGCAAATGCTATTTCAGGTCACGTATGACTCGTAAGATACATTAGCGCCAGGATAGCACTAAGATATGGTACTTCAGGACCAAGTAACTCTTCACCATTTTCACGTGGTCTGAACGGATCTTTATTCACATCTAACGAACAAACAATCATCGGAGTATCCAGTGGATGAGCTTTGTCCATGTAAAACTTTTCAACACCTTTTTCGTATAAGTTTCTAACAAATATCCCATTTTTTAAATATTCATTTGCAGTCCAAGACAATATTTCATTTTTACCGAGACCTTGCATTTCGAACTCCTTTTTCAAACAATTAACCGCTTTTGAAACTCTTCAGGAGTTCCGACTTTATTGATGTCGTTATCATATACTGCTATAATGACAAACTCGTTTTCACATCTCCTCATAAACATGCAAGGGCAAATTTGATCATTTTTATAACCCTCTTTCAATAATATTCATTAGACGATTATACTACATAAGCCCGGATTGCTTCAATCCATAAAGTGATTTATTTAGCTTAATTGAGAACTCAGTTCGCGGCCCTGACTTTCAGGCAGCCGAAATCATTCTGGAAGCTTCATACAAATGTCACTGTCAAGTGGCCATATAGATAAGCAGCGACAAAAAACATTAGACGCATATCGAGTCCTTCAGGTACTGCCAGACTAATTATATTACGAAAAGTTGTTGCGTCCACAACAGGAGAATACGTCTCCTCATAATCAATATCAGGCCTCTGTAAAAAACCTTGTGCGACAAGTTGTGCTTTATATCTCACAATTTCACCGTTTTCATTTCTGTTTCTGACAATAATCCATTTATATCCAACCGGCTTAACCTTTTCTGGTATGCGGACTACAGGTCCGAAAACTTTCCGTTTGTCAAGTGATTTTAATTCTGCCTCCATTGCATCTTTCCATTTTGGCAAATCTTTTCGTTGTCTGCATTCGTTTCCAGACTTTGGTTCATGATCCTCATTCTCATTCATCTCATTCATCTCATGTAGCGCTACATTAAATGAGAATTTATCGTCAAGGTTGATGTAACGACCCGTCCCATACCAGGTGTCACTATAGCATCGGTCCCTACCGGGACCAGTGGGGTTGGGCCCACCACACTCCGACTGATAGTCTAGCCCCACTGTACTACCATTTAACCTTTTAGCGACTCCTTATGACACAAATATTAAAAATATGCATGTGGCTGTGCAATGGCATGCAATCCAGGTGCTTATATATAACATACAAAACACAACCTCCATTGTCATATTCTAACACTTAACAGCCACTACAAATTCATATCCAAGGATTGTTTTTGGGTTACATCACAGACAAAAAATATTGGTGCTCGCGTTCTTTAACAGTTTACGGATACCAAATATAATAATTTAAGCTACAACATAGTAAAATGAGCAGCAGATCACAATACCGGACTACAGCCAACCAACTTATAACAATCACATTACGCCGGCTAATGTGTTAATTACGTACCGATACTTCATATTTGGAGGCAGGCTGTCAAACAGTCTAAGTTCGTCGGAGTGGTTGACGAGGAACTTACAAATAATTGGTTTTTGGTCCGGGCTAAGGCATCACATTAACTTGTTCGTATACATGATATTTTTAGGGCTGCGTCACTTTCCACCTCTACCATGGAAATAAACCGTTGGAGAGCTACACTTTTTTCTGCACAATATTTTCCAATAGTATTCGTAAACTCCTTATCTGCTTCTTTTCCGACCACGTCGCTGTGCTATGTTGTTTCCTACACCAGTCGACCCATTTAGTGCCTTGTCATTAGTCGGAGAAGTATTGTCTCGCTCAGACGGCATGGACAAATCCACTGCATTTAAACCGCAGCTACTCCCTAACACATCCTCAACATCCTCAGCGCGTTCACCCGTAGCACGTATTGGGGATGCCATCGGAATGCCATTCGAGGATGTAGTGAATAGGGCATACGTAAACGTGTTGTTCACATTTTAATATTTGAATATTGTATTCGAATATTTATTAATGGAATAAATGTTGTATTTTATTTTACAAATTAATTCCTTTATAGGCATATTTACCTAGCTAGTCTTACTAGGCATCCGGTGAGACGGTAACTAAATAAATTTCATATATCGTGAGTTTAGTCATTGATTCTCATGGGATGAGATAGGGGCACCGGTGAGCTTTTATCCTCTGACATTAAATTAGTCCATAAGTCCTAGAGGTTCTGAGTGTCGATAACGACTTATTTGTTGACGACTCTTATATGGTTGTGCCAACCATTCGCTTGGGAAGCGGGAGGTCGTAGTGCTTCGTGCACTCGCTCACACGCACCCTGAGAAACTTCCCAGGGGGTCACCCATCCCTAGATTGCCCCAAGTCAAGCACGCTTAACTTCGGAGTTTCTATAGATGGACTCCCGAAAAGGTAGGTCGACCTTGGTGATATGAGTAGTACTATCAATCCTTTTATACGATTCTTAGCCTGTAACAGCCCAGACCTCGCTCGCATTGAAATTGTCCGCTTTGGGCGTTAAGCTGCCTGGTTGAGGACTTCCCAGGTGGTCACCCATCCTGGTACTACTCTCCCCCCAGCACGCTTAACTACGGAGTTCCTACGAACTCCCACCCACCCGCACGGCTTTAAAACGCGTCAATGGGAGGGGTGTCCACACCCTTATAAAGGCATGCTTCGTTCCCCCCTCCAATCGGTGTGGGACATCACAATCCACCCCCCTCAAAGGGTCCAGCGCCCTCGCTGGCACACCGACCCGAGCTCTGGCTCTGATACCACCTGTAACGACCCGTCCCATACCAGGTGTCACTATAGCATCGGTCCCTACCGGGACCAGTGGGGTTGGGCCCACCACACTCCGACTGATAGTCTAGCCCCACTTTACCACCATTTAACCTTTTAGCGTGCTTCGTGCACTCGCTCACACGCACCCTGAGAAACTTCCCAGGGGGTCACCCATCCCTAGATTGCCCCAAGTCAAGCACGCTTAACTTCGGAGTTTCTATAGATGGACTCCCGAAAAGGTAGGTCGACCTTGGTGATATGAGTAGTACTATCAATCCTTTTATACGATTCTTAGCCTGACACGCCCATACATTGTCAGTCTCAGGATCCCCTCTCATTCTGGTGTTGGATCGGTTCGTTCATGTACCCCTTCACCTAGAAGCCTGCCAGGAGCCGCTCATTGTCCGTGCACCCTGGCACCGGCGATCACTCCCCGCCCTCTTCGGCCCCGGGCGTCACATGAAAAATTTGGACCATTTCTCGATTTGTGCGTGTCATCCTTGCGCAGGGGCCATGCTAATCTTCTCTGTTACAGGTGGTATCAGAGCACAACCTCTCGCAGTACGGTGCTGGTTCGGGGACGAACCAGGCGGAAGCTGGTGGGCATGTGACGCCCGGGGCCGAAGAGGGCGGGGAGTGATCGCCGGTGCCAGGGTGCACGGACAATGAGCGGCTCCTGGCAGGCTTCTAGGTGAAGGGGTACATGAACGAACCGATCCAACACCAGAATGAGAGGGGATCCTGAGACTGACAATGTATGGGCGTGTCAGGCTATGTAACAGCCCAGACCTCGCTCGCATTGAAATTGTCCGCTTTGGGCGTTAAGCTGCCTGGTTGAGGACTTCCCAGGTGGTCACCCACCCTGGTACTACTCTCCCCCCAGCACGCTTAACTACGGAGTTCCTACGAACTCCCACCCACCCGCACGGCTTTAAAACGCGTCAATGGGAGGGGTGTCCACACCCTTATAAAGGCATGCTTCGTTCCCCCCTCCAATCGGTGTGGGACATCACAATCCACCCCCTCAAAGGGTCCAGCGCCCTCGCTGGCACACCGACCCGAGCTCTGGCTCTGATACCACCTGTAACGACCCGTCCCATACCAGGTGTCACTATAGCATCGGTCCCTACCGGGACCAGTGGGGTTGGGCCCACCACACTCCGACTGATAGTTTAGCCCCACTGTACCACCATTTAACCTTTTAGCGTGCTTCATGCACTCGCTCACACGCACCCTGAGAAACTTTCCAAGGGGTCACCCATCCCTAGATTGCCCCAAGTCAAGCACGCTTAACTTCGGAGTTTCTATAGATGGACTCCCGAAAAGGTAGGTCGACCTTGGTGATATGAGTAGTACTATCAATCCTTTTATACGATTCTTAGCCTGACACGCCCATACATTGTCAGTCTCAGGATCCCCTCTCATTCTGGTGTTGGATCGGTTCGTTCATGTACCCCTTCACCTAGAAGCCTGCCAGGAGCCGCTCATTGTCCGTGCACCCTGGCACCGACGATCACTCCCCGCCCTCTTCGGCCCCGGGCGTCACAGTTGACTTTATCTCGGTTCCATCTAATTCCATTCTGAGCGTACTTGATTGAGATCTCTTCATTATCATTATTATTAATTTCTTCAGGTACCTGAGTTTCAATCTTATCATCATTTAATCCCATTGACTCTTCTCTATTCGATAAATCCTTGATTGGACCATTATTATTGTTTGCTCATTTTCTTTTCCGAGGATTTTTATCTTTGGAACCCGAGGGCCTACCACGCTTCAGTTGTGGTTTAGTCTCAATACAACTCCGTGTTTGTTCTGCAGGAATATCAATTTTTGCAGGAGCATTAACAGCTGGAATCTGTGACTTAGTCACTCTCTTTGGGTCAGTAAAGCTGTCTGGCAACCGGTTCGCTAAGCTTTGTAAATGAATTATCTTATGAACTTCTAGTTCACATTCTTTCGTTCGAGGATCATAATGATTTAGCGATAATTCGTTCCAACTAATATTCCTTTCAGCTGTTCCTTTTCTCCCCCTAATGTCGGAAAATTTGTTTCATCGAAGTGACAGTCGGCAAATCTGGCCCTGAATAAATCTCCGATTAAAGGTTTTAAATATTTTATTATCGATGGAGCTTCAAATCCGACATATATTCCCAATCTCCTTTGAGGTCCCATCTTTTTGCGTGTGGTGGCGAATTGGAACATATATCGCACATTCAAAAATTCTTAGATTGGAAATATCTGGTTCCAGAAACCATTTGCAACGGGGAGATATCATGGTCACTTGTTGGCCTGATGCGAATTAGTGATGCTGCATGTAATATTGCATGTCTCCAACAAGACGAGGGAAGATTCGATTTCATGAATAATGATCTTGCAATTAGCTGCAAGCGTTTAATCAATGATTCTGCAAGACCGTTTTGTGTGTGAACATGTGGCACGAGATGCTCAACATCAATTCCGATAGACATACAATAATCATTAAATGCCTTGGAAGTAAATTCACCAGCATTATCAAGGCATATTTTCTTTATCGGATAATCTGGGAAATGTGCTCTTAAACGAATCAGCTGAGCAAGTAATCTCTAAAATATCTAAATGGTCCACATGATGGTGTATGGCCCACAAATATCACCATGATGGTGTATCAGCCCACAAATATCACCATGTATACGCTCTAAAAATACGATAGAATCATTCTTTAATTCATTGGTGATGGTCGAATAATTAACTTCCCTTTAGAGCAAGCAGCACAAGATAATTCATTAGATTGAAGAATACTTGGTTCTTTATCATATGTCCACTTGAATTTTCAATTATTCTTAGCATCATAGTTGAACCGGGATGGCCCAACCGGTCATGCCAAACATTAAATGTACTGTCATCAGTAAACTTCTGGTTTACGATAGCATATGATTCAATCGTTCTCAGATACGTATAATATATCCCAGAGTCAAATGAAGGTCATATTTGCACGATTCTTTTATGATTCGAAATTGCCTTTATCATTCTTCACCCTTTTCTGATGTCTCAGTATGATATCCGTTATTTCGAATAGCTTTAAAGCTTAATAAATTTTTTTGAGACTTGGAGAATATAAGGCATTTTCGATTATCAGTCTTGCCCCTTTGGGCAATTAAACGCTAGCTCCAGAGCCTTCAATTATATTTGTACTACCTTATATAGTAATAACACTTTCGTCTTTCATTTCAAGATGATCAAAATACTTTTTATTTCTCAGAATCGTATGAGTCGTTGCGCAGTCTGCAAGACATAATTCTCCATTCCACATGCTCGTATCCATTGTATAAATTTCCTTAACAAATAAAATATTTTATTATGCATAAAGCAACACAATTAAAATGTATGCATGTAGAATAAAACATACAAATATTTGTATAGATAAAATAATAAATGTAACATATTTGCATATATAAAATTTCATTCGACGGAACAATGACTTCCATAATATTCGAATGAACGTTTGATAAATATCAGTTCCCGAAACCGATTCTCTTGAATATCACAATTTTTAGCAACGTCTTGTTTCAAACTTTATTCATATTGAATTATAAAGATCAACGGGATCTTTTGGTGCGAATAAAGATTCCATAATCGCGATGTATTATTCTCGCTAGCTGTCTTTGCTCAACATTTCATTTTCGTTTATTTATCAAATTTCTGCTCGGGGGAATTTTGAATATTCACAACGATAAACATATACAACCATTTGGATTATTTGTGGATACATTCACTTCAGGGAATGTTGTGGGAAATGTCGCACAATCGTTCAAACAAAATATTGACCATAATTAACCTTTTATATTTATGTGTACTCAAGTTTCGTGCCAACATATCAAAATTAACGAAAACAACTGATTCATCAAACTAGATTTGGCATATATTATCATGAAATATAAACATATGTTAACTGTCAAAACGTAACAAAACATTCAAAGAAAATTGTAACTAATCTTCTTTAGTATCCTCATTAGTATCTTCTAAAGTATCTTCTTTTGAAAGAATTCTTAAAATATTATCCACATCCAAATAAGTGCCCCGTAATAATAAATATAAGCAATAGTTCAAACATCGGACTAACAACATCCTTCAAAATAAAATATATTTTGAGTAATAGTAATATTAAAGAAATTACTTTTTATTACGGAAAATTACAAATAATAATATTTTGGGAAAATTCGTAAAAATACTATCCACATAGCGGTCACGATCATAGTAAACAAAGTTAGGAGTAGAAGATCCCTATTAACGACATGGTTCTATAAAATTTAAAATCATAATAATTTAATTCGCAAAATCAAAATATAATGAAATATATTCAAAAATATAAATAAAAAAAATTATTTCAATATGTTTTTCGTAAAACTTGTCAAAAATATTTCACACGCCAATCAAAATCTGGACCTCACATCACATGTGGTGAATTCGCGAAACCACTCACGCTATACGTTTCGTTATACTTAGATTATATAAGTTTTAAAAGTAGTAAAAAGTAACAAGAAAAACCGTATACCACAAAAATAATAACAAATAATATGTTCATGCGTCGCAGTTAATTTTTCACTTACTTCGCATATTATTATTTTTAGACTAATAATAATATGCTACAAAGAAAATAAAGGAGAAAATAACGCAAGTTCTTATCATATCATCTGCAATATAGCCTTTTTATTTAATACCATGTTTTTTATTCGGCAAGTAATTTTAACTATAATAAGGTCCATAATTAAAAATTTGGGAATTTTTTTAACTAGGTTTTTTTTATTATGAGTTCATCATAAAAATATAAATGGAACTGGAAAAGATGAAAAGACAATTAACTATATATTACATAAAAACTAATATATATTTATAATGAATTTAGTTGTATTATTTGGTTAAAAAACAAAATATCTAAGAACTAAAAGGAAACAAAAAAACTAACAAGAATTAAAAGCTCTTTTAAGAATGCGCTAAGACTAAAAAGAAAAGGAATTTGAAAAGAAACTAAAGAATAAAACAATGCTAAGAAGAAAAAAATTAAAGGGGAATAACACGCTAAGACAAAATAGATACAGATATAAACTTAGAAAAATAGAAAAAAAGAATGAAAGAGGATTCAAACACTGATCATTAAAGTAGAAGGTGTCTCCATCACCAACACACTACAAGAATTTTGACTATATTTATGATATCAAAAGCTATATAAATGTATTATGCTATATGTGCATCACCAATTGCATGCCTTGCAACTGTCCCGTACTGCCAAGCAGACTTGGCACTCCAAGCCGGCCATGTGGCTGGTCCTGCTTGTGCCCGCTTGCCAATGATGCCTCGACTGAATTTCACATGCTGCCCGACCATACGCCACGATGCCTGCCTCGAGCGCCGCCGTGGTGCACTACTTCAGCAGGCTTGCGCCTCGTCTGATCTACCTTGTCCGGGTATCTTGCTGGTCTTATTCGAGGAACGCTCCTTAACCGCCTTGATGCCCTGACGATCCAACATGCCTTCGCTGAATAGCCTTGCACCCACGTTGTTCGGCCTGCATGTCTTCGCTGGGCATTTCACGCACGTTGCCTGGCCCGCACGTCCTTGCTAGCCGGTCTGCCTGCCTTCGCTATCAGGCCTCGTCTCGCACATCGATGGTCTACGCCCACCTCAATGGTGCAGCCGGGCCTCGCCGCCCAACCATGGTTTGACTGCTTTCGTGTTCAGCCGATTAACCCTTCCCTACGACTCTCACTCTTCGGCCCCTACCGGTACTTCTCCGGCCTCCATTGAATCCCTGTCGACGGTTAATGCCTGTCAACCTCAACAGTCCTCTCCGCCTGAGTCATCGACGATCTCGGGGCTCGAGACCCACGGTGTTCCCTTGCCTTGTCTCTTGACTGCCTCATGTTGATGCTCTTCCCCAACACCTACTCGACCTCCTAACTGAAAGGTCTAACGTAGTTGGGACATATGTTCATCGCCATCCGCTGCTTCCTTCACAGGCCGAGATTGTTCGAGCCTATGAAATTCTCAACTTCAAATCTTGTTGAACCCATCGTTTTTTCTTTGGCGTGAATATCCACACCCATTGCACCATTTGTTGGGAATTCGAATGATATCAGATTTCGATAAGTCGACAAAGCAGAAATTAAAACGAAGAACGCGGAAATTTTTATGTGGTTCAGATTCAAAACAAAATTTACATCCACGAGATATTCTAACTCTTTGTAGTTCGAGATACAAGCTTTTTCTCTTCTCTAAATAGATTACAGAAATTCCATGAGCTTTTCTTTCTCTCAACTGCTAAGAATTATTTTCTTTCTCTCTTCTAAAGGATGAACTTACTTCTGCTAATAATAAGCAACGTGAAGTGGTAATTTTCTCCACCTTCTATCACATTGGCAGTTTCTTCATCATGTTTTGTCCACTCAGCAACAAAACCAATTTCTGTTATTATCTTCGAGTCCATCTTCTTATTGGACAGTGACTAATCCGTAACAGCTTACAAGGTGTTAGATTTAGAAACAAATGTAATGTATATTATTGGAGATGTTAAGTTCTACGAACATATTTTCCATTTTAGAATTTGTGCAGGGAGTAGGATGATACGAACTTTCCAGATTTTGTTCTTCCATAGGCTATGGAAGATAATCATGACGAAGACTTGAGTTATGGTGATGAATTAAACCATGATGATGAAAACATTCAAGAACCAGGTAGTGGAAATAATAATATTCATGTATCGAATCATAACAATGAGGATATTCAAGGTATAGATCATGGTGATACTGAGGCTGTTAATGAGGAATTTTCAAGTGGTGGAGAAGACTCATATGGTCAGCATAATTTGAAATTGGATCCTCAACCAGTTAGAAGGTTGACTAGATAATCAATACAACCATCATATCTAGAACATTATCACTGTCAGAATATCAGCAACTCAAATATTATATATCCTATGTCTGATTTCTTGGCACATGATAGACTTTCAGATTCATACAAAAGGTCTGCTTTGGCAGCCACTACAAGTTTTGAGCCACGGCTTTATCATCAAGTTGTCAAATTTCTGGAAAATCGCAAAGAAGGAAGAATTACAAGCACTAGAAGAGAATCAAATGTTGATAATAGTTCAGTTGCCACATGATAAACATTCTATGGGGTGTCGATGGGTCTACAAGATAAAGCATAACTCAAATGCAAGGTTGTAAAAAGCGCTAGGCGCTACCTAGGCGCCCCGAGGGGGCCTAGCGCCTAGACCGCCTAGGCGGGGCCTAGGCGGTTTCTAGGCGGATATTAGGCGGCATGCATATTTTTTGTATTACTATGCTATATATATAGAATATTCTACTAAAGTAAAGATGCTACAAATTTATTCCGACAATTTAAATAAAGTGTCAATATCAACAATGCAACAATGTTTTATAGATGATGTAGGACGAAGTTACCTTTTTTTTTCCATATTATATATTTTATAATACATGCAACAACGGCCTCTCTTTGTTAAATAAAATGAATATAGTTTAATATTCCAATAATTTAAATCGGATTGGAGGCTCCAAAAGAAAAAAATTAGGTATAACTGTATTAAATAGAAATAGAATCATCATAAAATAAATAGTTATTTTTTGTTGAACATTTAATGCATGGCAAGGAAATAGATATTTTGATCGTAGTGTAGTATAAACTTAATCGCATTAAATGATCTATCGCATTAAAGGATTTTATTGATCGACTCTTTGCAGTGTTGGGGTAAGTATTAACCTATTAACTTGTCCCACACCGTTTAGCTTTGTAAAGAAAGCTGAATTCTGTTCCTATATATAGGCCTCCCCACATTCAGCTGAGAACCAAGTGCTTGCAAATTTTAAAAGCGCTACTGAGTGCTTTGTACGCTCTTCTTAGTCAAAATTTTAACATTTAAAAAATAAATTAATAATTGGACGATTAATAAGCCGATTTAGCCGATTAATCGACTTAGTCGGCCGATTAGTCGCCGAGTAACTGGTTTGCCGATTAACTGGGCGATTAGGAGATAATTGAGTAACTGGTTTGCCGATTAACTGGGCGATTAGGAGATAATTGCTGCGGTGGTGCTCCGATTAGCGCCTACGCGGGCGCGTAGGCCGAGTTTTACAACCATGCTCAAATGGTGAGGTTGAAAGATTCAAGGCACGCCTAGTGGTGAAAGGACACAATCAAGAGGGTGTTGATTATATCGACACTTTTTAACCTGTGGCGAAATCAAGCACAATCAAAGTAATTCTTGCTTTAGCTGCCTCACAGAATTGGTTTCTATTCCAAATGGATGTAAGTAATGCTTTCCTTAATGGTGACTTATTGGAAGACGTATACATGGACCCTTACCTCATGGATATCAACCTCACGTACCAAGTCTTGGTTCTAAATATAAACCTCATGGATATAAACTGAGGAAGTCTATATATGGTCTACAGCAGTCGTCGCATAAGTGGAATTCTAAATTGTCACAAGTGCTGCAACAATTTGGTTTCAAACAAACTTAGTCTGATCATTCACTTTCCATCAAAAGGGTCAGGTTCAAGTCTTGTTATTATACTAGTTTACGTTGATGACATAATTTTTACAGGACCTTCAAGAACGCAAATTGAAACAGCAAAGCAGTTTTAACATAGTATTTTAAACTCAAGGACCTAAAGTACTTCCTCGGATTGGAGATTGCAAGGCATTCGAAGGGATATGTATATCGCAAAAACAGTATACAATAAGGTTGCTTGAAGATACAGGTTACTTAGGTTGCAAACCAATCACCACACCAATGAATCCAAAGGTTAAACTCACAATAGAAGATGGGGAATTACTTTCTGATCCATCACAGTATCGACGGCTAATAGGCAAATTGTTGTATTTGACATCTACTCAGCTTGATATCACATTTTTCGTGCACAAACTAAGTCATACATAAGCAGTCCTCGAAGTCCACATCTTACAGCAGTTCATCATCTCCGTAGGTATCTTAAATTTACAATTTGTCAAGGTATGCTTATGTCTTCTATTTTCTGATCTACAGATAAAAGTTTTTACAGATTCCGACTGGGAAACTTGTGTCCTGATTCAAGAAAATCTGTGAGTGGATTTTGCACATTCTATGGAGACTCATTGATCTCAAGGCGAGCTAAGAAGCAAAACACTATTTCTCATTCGTTCATGAAGATGAATACCGAGCGATTGGAACGAAAACAAGCGAAGTTCTATGGTTAAAACAAATTCTTAAGGAACTTGGTTGTATTAATGATTGAATTCTAATACATTTACTGTTGTAATAGATCTGCTACAGCTTGCTTCTATTCCAAAGTTTCACGAAAGAAGCAAACACATCGAGATCGACTGTCATTTTATCCAACATCATCTCAAGATAGGAGCGATGAAACTGCTACCCGTTAGAAGCGAATATATATATACATAGGAGCGATGAAACTGCTACCCGTTAGAAGCGAATATATATATATATATATATATATATATCTCAACATCCATCTTGCAAGGGCATATTGAAATTACAGCATTAAGATCGCAAGACTAAAGGAAGAAAGATCATAAGATGATGAGCTGAGGATAGTCCTGGGAATTTTTATACTCGGAAGTTCTGTTATCTTAATTATTTTATATTAGAAATCGATGGCTCCTTCCTAAAACCAATTGATAATAGGAGAAAAAAGAATCTTATATATGTGCGGCTCGAAGAGTTTAAATTAGTCGATATAGGACAAACCCCAATTTTACAATCTCAACAACAAATGAAGAGATAGAACGCTTACTAAGGAAGTCCCCCCGAGTCGCATATGATGCTTAAACTTTAATCGATAACTATGTAGTGGATCGACTTTACGAAGAATGTACTCTAACTGGGGTGATAGTAAAGAAGCTGTTGGGACGCTGGATATATGGGGCTCACCGGGCTGAATTACATGAAGCTTTAGAAGAGATAAATTTGGTCAGCGAAGCATTGAAACATTGAGGACCACTGAACATGGTCAAGATCATCGCTTGTGGATGATAAGTTCATTGGTGATATATCATTAGTTGGACTTGACGTTCGACTAATAGATGTGCTGGACAAGCTCACTGGTTATCAACGAGATCTCATGATTGTGCTAATCGTAGGTATGGGTGGCATTAGTAAGGCGGCTTTTGCTAGAAGTCTTTTTCATCATCCGTATAACTTGGATCACTTTGAAGTTCGTATTTGGCTATCAATATCTCAGTCTTATGACGTCAAAAGAGTCCTTGAGGCACTTTTGGCATATGGTGTTCTTGGTGATGAAAAAAGAAGATAAGATGAAGGCATGCGTGAGTTATTGATGAAACTTCATCAGAAGTTATATAGTAAAATATATTTGATTGTTTTGGACGATGTTTGGAGTCTAAAGGCTTGGGATGAGTCGAGATGGGGCTTTCTCAGCAATGGAAAAGGAAGTCAAGTTATAGTGACCAGTGACCACTAGGCTGTCTGAAATAGTCAGTTCTTTAGGCGGTCATGACAATTCTTACACGATGAAGTTTTTAGACGAGAATAAAAGTTGGGTTCTGCTTTAGGGCGAGAGTGTTTTCAACATCGCCATTCGTCTACTGTACAAGAAAAAATAGGAAGAAATATCGAAACATTGCAACTTGCAAGGGACTACCTCTCCTGCTAGTAGTGGTCGCGGGCTACTTGCAAATCCAAACATGAAAATAGAGCATTTGAATAATATGAGAATAAATTTAATAGTGTAATAAACCATATTTTGGTTAAATAATTTGTTTAAAATGAAATTTTAACAAAACAGAGCTCCGTGTTAAAATATTCTAAATGTCTTATATGAGTGTTTTATAAAAGACTATATAATAAAAATAAAAACAATTTCACTTTTTTTATGGCGTAACTTTGGTGCATATACATTGACATAATGGTGCATTTGAACCTTAACTAAATTATTTTAACACAATATAAATTGATTTAAAAAATGTAAATATACATCTTTTTACTAATTTTATTCGCATAAAATTATGGTGAGATATCTTAATCTTTTTGAAATAAAATTATTTGTCAGAAAAATTATTTAAATAGATGTAAAATAATTTATAGTGATATTACAAGTAATTAATTAATTGTTAAATTATTAAAGTTTATTAATATTATTAATAAAAATTAATTGGATTCCCCTTAATTTAAAACTGATTATCTAATAATTGAAATTTTGAATACTAATAGATTTTGGTAATTTAATTGGAATGGGCCTAATAAGTAATAGTTATAAATATTTTTAAAATACAGCCCAATAAATATTCAGCCCACTAAGAGGTCAACTTAGGGTTCTTTTCTAATCTTCTTCCTCCACAGTCCACACGAATCTTCTAAAAAATAATATCAATGTCTACGCCGTCAGCGTCAACCATCAACCACCACCCTTGTAGGGCCCGCCACCTGTGTGTCGTTCGCCCCCTGACCTCCCTCTGATTCCGTCGCTGTCTGGACTTGAAAGTCGTTCTTGAAATCAAAGGTGAACAAAAGTGTGACTCTTCTAGCAAAAGATACAACACGAGAGGTAACTTTCTAGCTTGAGAGGTAACTTTCTAGCTTGCATCTGTGAATCGTTGTATGTTCATTTGCTTTAGTTCGGTCACGAATCATGGCCGGTACACTTTTGTAGCTTGCATTGTGATTGTTTCTCGTCAAACGCCTTGGATAAAGCTATGTATGGAGATTGTTCGAAGAAATGCTTGTGTGATATGTCATTTTATGTCCACACGAATCTTATAAAAAAAATATCAATGCCATCAACTGTTCGGAACGAGGTCTTTTTAGATTAGGCCATCTCCAACCATTCCTCTACATTTAGAGTTGCTACAGTACAATTCCTCTATATATAAAGTGTGAAGAGTGTCTATTAACTCCAACCATTTCCTCTATATCTTACTCTATACACAATATTTATAATTTCCATGATATAATTTACTAAATTTTGATAATGATATAAATATTTGTTATGGTAATTTAATTATATTAGTGTTATTTTATTTTATAATTAATAAGATTTAATATGATTTTCCGTCCATTAAAAATAAACTACATAATTAACAATAACACTAATAATAAGAGCAAAATGTCATAGTAATCGTTCTTAAACATACAAACTAATTAGAACTAGAAAATTTAGCCCACAAATGCTCAACTAATGCATCACGAAGTTCAAAGTGGGCATCTTTATCTCGAATTTGTTTATGACGTGCTAGAAATTGTTGAAAACTTCCATCCCGACCTACTGGTTCAACCGTTGGAACAATAATCTCACGTTCATCCAAAGCCGGTGCAGTAAGATCACGTTCATCTTCAATTATCATATTGTGCAAAATAATGCATGTCTTCATTATATCACTTAGCACTTCTTTTTTCCAAAAACGTGTAGGACCTGCAACAATTGCAAATCTCGATTGCAGAACTCAAATGCTCGCTCGACATCTTTTCTGCATGACTCTTGTTTCATTTTGAAATATTGCTGCATTGGATTAGTTGGTAAAGCGAAAGATTGGACAATAGTGGTCCATTTAGGATATATTCCATCGGCTAAATAATAACCCATAGAGTATTGTTTTCCTCTTATAGTATAGCTTGCCGGTGGAGCGATACCTTCTGCAAGATTCGACATCAGATGAGATGACTGTAACACATTAATATCATTGTTTGTTCCTGGCATACCGAAATAAGCGTGCCAAATCCATAGATCATAATCCGCTACAGCTTCTAAAATGATAGTTGGTGATCCAGAACGACCACTATATTGCCCGGCCCATGCGGTAGGACAGTTTTTCCATTTCCAATGCATACAGTCTAAACTACCCAAACTTACCTGGAAAACCACGTTGTTCGCCAATACGAAGCAACCCTAGCGATATCATCTTCATTTGGAGATCGTAGATATTGCGCTTCGAAAACTTGTACGACAGCCCGACAAAATCTCTTTATGCATTCAATTGCTGTTGACTCGCCAATTTTGAGATATTCATCTGTAGCATCTGCTGGTAAGCCATAAGCCAATTGTCGTAATGCTGCCGTTATTTTTACATATGTTGAGAGCCCAAGTCGACCAGTACCATCCCTTCGCTGTTTGAAATAGTTATCATGATATTTCACAGCTTCGGCAACACGCAAAAAGAGATGGCGAGACATTCGAAACCGTCGACGAAATAGTGTCTCGTCAAATCGCGGATTAGAGCTGAAGTAATCGTTGAACAAATTCTGATCGGCCTCCTCCCGATTACGATGGACTATTTTATGACCTATAACAGAACCACCATGAATCGGCTTGCTGCTTTCACCATATATAATATGTGTCATCATGACATGGTTTATGTTTAACAAATGAGCAACTGGTGGCTGAAAACTATTATCAGAAAGAGCAACTTGTGCATTTTCATTTTCTTCGCACGAATCATCATCAAACGGGGGAAGATAACTCATTGACTTGGACTTGTGATGGCCATGAATGTGAGGAACTAGTGCTTTAAATAAGCTTGTAGGCTTTAACAATGCATTGAATTATTGGGATGGCCATGAACGTGAGAACTACTGCTTTAAATAAGCTTGTAGACTTTGACATGCATTGAATTATTGGGATGGCCATGAATGTGAGGAGTGCTTTAAATAAGCTTGTAGACTTTGACAAAGCATTGAATTATTGAGATGGCATGCTTCGGCAAAAGATATGATGCAGTCCATTAAATAGGCATTCAAGATGAAGTACAAAGTAGATACAATGCGATCCATTAAGGTATGGTGCAATCTTATTGAAATCAAGATATTAATGCAATGTCGATATCCATTTGCATGTCTTCATCTATAAAAGGCCACAGCTTCTATCCAATAGTGATGCAAACTCTTATCCGTATGCTTTAAAGATCTTAAGAAAATAAAAAATGTCAAAGAAAGCTGCTAATTTTTCTATTCCTGAAGATGTTCTTCTTTGTGAAACTTATATAAATATTTCTCAAAATCCAATACTTTCAAATAACCAAACTTCTACTCAGTTCTGGAATCGAATTCAGGAGGAATATAATAACAAAAAACATATGAGTTGGCCCGAACGGAGTGATCGATCTTGCGAATCTCGTATTCGAACCATGGAAACGGCCGTCCGAAAGTTGAATGGATGCGTGAAACAAATAGAGTATCGAAACCCAAGTGGAACACAAGACGAAGACAGGGTGATTATTTTTAATTTTTGTGACATCTCTACAACATACATATTTATTTTTCTTTTATTTGCAGCTTCTTCAAGCAAAACTATTGTTTGCTCAAGACCCAAAGTTCAAACACGGGTTCAAGTTCGAACATGTGTGGCATATGTTCAAAGAGTTTGCAAAATTCGATGACAATGTTCCAAAACCAAGTCGTGGTCAGCGGGAATTTTCTACAAACAACTCATTAGGATCAGAACATCCAAATAACGAATTTCGAACACCAGAGTCTCCTGAATTGTCATCTTTTAACCATGATGATAGTGCTGGTGGAACCTCAAGCAAACGTCCAATGGGAGTCAAGAAAGCAAAACTGAAGAAGGAAACAGATGAACAATTTAGTAAGGCTTTTAATACTATTAGTGCTAAAAGTGACGAAATTGTGAATTTGTTGAAGCAGGCAGAAGAGCGTCAAAAGGAATTTCAAAAACAACATATTGAATTGCAGAAGAAAAGAGACGATGACAAAATTTTGATGATTGATTTGAATAGCATTTCCGACCCATTAATACGTGAGCATATGAAATTCAACCAACATCAAATTCTACAAGAAGAGCACAACAACAACAATCACAATCATCGTCATCAAATTTGGAACAGTTCCAATTTTTCGACAATCTTGGTCCTACCGGAGGAAATTTGCATGATTATTAGGATTAATCTTTTGTCCCAACTCTTTTTTAATGGTATTATGCGTATGTTTGTCCCAACTCGTTTTGTCCCAACTCAATAATAATATAAAACCTTAAATAAATAAATAAAGTAAAAAATGTAAGATAAAGAAATCGTTTTCTCTCTCCACTATGCAACTGTTCATCTTCTTCGTAGTCAATCATCTTCTCTATCGTTCACCTCCTCCAGGCCAGCATAGAAAAGCTCGAATTTGCATAAATAGAAAACAAAACCCTAAATTAACACAATAAAAGAAACTAAAAAAGGAAAAAGAAACAGATATAGAGGGGTGAATAGTGTCCGCTACAATTAGCGGAGTACTGTTCATCCCCCCACACTTACCGTGGCGTTTGGTGCTTCGTTGGAGTCCTCTCAACGCCATAACTAGCGTCCAACGCTATCTTTAGCGTCTCATTGGAGATGGCCTTAGGCAAACTTTTTCATTCCTTTTGCTGAAAGTGGGATTTTCTTGATATTTCTGGTGATATTTTGCTACTGTCTGTTGATAGAAATATGCCTAACAGCATTGATTTCGCTACTTTTTCTGTCGCAATCAGGGTTGTGTTTCGCCCATGAACTTGCAAGTCGTCGATGGTGATAATGTGGATTTATTTTTGTTATTGTTAAGTTGTTTCTCGACCGTTCGTGTTTTGTAAGTTTCATATTCTTTTTCCATATAGCTCCAGCTCCTGGACATTCTATCATTGAACGCGGGGATAAGAAAACTAAAATTTCCTAATAATATTCTTCCCTACCATTTTATTTTATCTGATTGATCTTTTATTTTCTACACTAGTCGACTATTGATAGCCGGTCTCAACGTTACCTAAGGTCCGACTTTTCATTTTATTGATTGAATTTAAGACATTTAGGATTCGTTTGGAAACCCATTCGTGCACTTTTGGAGTAATAAGCCCATTTAAAAAAATTTATAGTGTTTGGTATTTAATTATAAATGGACTTCTTGATGAGTTAACTTATCCATAAGCCCATAATGAATAAGTGGAAAAATGCCACTTTCACTGAAGCACATCTCCACCTCCCTATACATACGTTCTCCACCATCTTCTAAACCCACACGTACATCTCTTCTTAAACCCGTAGTTTTCAACGCGTATCATGATAGGAGCACAATTTTAAGGTATTTCAAACTCAGATTTATCTAAATGCATGTGTACTTATATTTATCTCGATGCGCTCTTGCTTGCACTTTGGATTTGGTTTACCATTATTGTTGATCTCTGTTTATGGTTATTTTTATTGTCTTTGATCAAGTTGTGATTGAAGCTATGGAGTTGGACCAGAATGATAATATTTCGCATACCTCAACAAATTAAGAAAGGTTTTAAGCCAAAAGCTGTATGGAATAGTGATGCACATAAGGTGTTCGTTGAATTGTGTTGTGAGCAAATGTCAAAAGGTCATAAGGTTGGAACTTTTTTCAGTAAAGATGGATGGAGGAAAATTTGTTGTGATTATGTGCAAAAAACGAGTTTGTCCTATGATAAGAAACAATTGAAAAATCATTGGGACAATACCAAACAAGAGTGGAAGATAATGTATAAGTTGATAAATTCCGAAAGGGGCCTAGATGGGATAGTTCCAGAGGCACATTTTATGCGTCCGATGAATTGTGGGAAGAGTATTTAAAGGTAAGTTATCAATTTTTATGAATATATTCAGCTGCATTTATTTTAGAACGTATCATTAAATGGCTTCTATATTTTATAGGGAAATCCAGAAGCAATTAAGTTCCGATACAAAGGACTTGAATATTACGAAGAGTTGACGTATTTGTTTAAGGAAGGATATGCTACTGGAAAAAGTTCTTGTGCACCTTCAGAAGGATCTCTACCAATTGATCAACAAAGTCAAATGATGGAAACTGGCATTCAAGAAGATTCAGATGTCGAAGTACTCGGCGAAGAACCGATAAATCAAGTCAAACTAAAAGGAGTGATGTGACTTCTAATGGTGGTTGCCGTCTTAAAAGGGTTCGCGATGAAATTGCACCACCTGAACGACCTCGGAAAATTTCAGCGGCTGCAAATTTAGACAAATATCTTGACCGTATTTGTCAAACTATTGAGTCGATCGGTGAAAAACGCGGCAAAACGCTAGAAGAATGCATCAAAGTACTTACCGAGATGGCCGAGGAAGTGCCTAAAGGCAGTCAACTATACATGTTCGCTTGCAACTTGTTTCTCAAAAAGGAACATAGGGATTTGTTTATTGCTCTTGAAAATTCAGCTATACATGTTCCCTTGCAACTTGTTTCTCAAAAAGAACATAGGGATTTGTTTATTGCTCTTGAAAATTCAGATCTACGTCTACAATGGCTTCGGGACGAGAAAGCTGAGAAAGAGAGATCCATGAATAGGTTCTACTTGTTAGAAAAGACCTTAGGCTAGAAAAATAAATCAAGGTCGTTCGCCTTTGTTTTCCTATTATTTTAAGTTTTAGCATTTTGAATTTATTCAACTGTATTTTCTTCTGTTACTTGTGGTATATTTTTATTGGTTAATTAATGCATATTTGATTCCATGTTTGCATGGTTAACTTCACATATCTCCTGATGTACATTATAATAGCAAGATGCATGAATTTCATTTACATGGCGGCGAAATCTCATGTTAATAACTTGAATATATTAGGTTACCATGGACTCTGATGATGAAAGCGGGTTAGAAGAATTCACAGACGTTGCAGTAATGACTCTTATTGGTCTTTAGGTAAGATTATTTCTTACTATGATAATCACATGGTAAAAGAACCCTGTCGTAATTCAATGTATCGAGGACATAGTTTTGTCATGGATGTGTTGAATGGGCATTGGAGACGTTATAAATAATGGAAAAACATGTATTTTTCGACTGACGAGGGAGCTTCGAGAAAGAAATTTGTTGAAAGATAGTCGCGAGGTTAGTGTTGAAGAACAACTGGCTATCTTTCTCATGACTATTGGTCATAACGAACGGAACGCCATGTTTAGAGGTGTTCAAATGTCGGTTAACCGACCGCGGTTCGTACCGAATACCGAATCGAAAAATTTCGGTTCGGTACTCGGTTTTCATTTTGATAACCGAATAAAATTCGGTTCAGTTTCGGTTTATTACCTCGGTAAACCGAACCTAACCGAAACCGAATTCTTTTTTATTTTTATCATATATATTATTATATAACATATATAATGATTTAATATTATATGTCTTATATTAATAATATATCCACCATATTTAATAAATTATGAAAAATATTAGGTAAATAAAAAATTTATGCAAATATATATATATATATGTGATAATATATAATTATAATATAAAATATTTAATAACATATGAATTATGAGGTAAATTAAAATTTTATACAAGTAGATAATAATTTATATTTATAATAGAAATGATATAAATGTTTTTATTGTTATTTTTTATTAAAATTCGGTTTTTTGGTCTGTTAACCGAACCGAAACTAAAAAAATTCGGTAAACCGAATCGAAATCATTTCGGTTCTGTTTTCGGTTTATAAAATCCTCGAACCAAACTTTCGGTTAACCGAAAGTTTGGTTCGATTCGGTTCTGTTATTACCGAATGAACACCTCTAACCATGTTACAAGAATGTTTTCAACATTTCGGGGAAACTATTAGTCGTCATTTCAACAATGTCTTGAAAGCTCTTGCAAGGTTTTCGATGTCTCTTATTGTTCCGCCATCTTTTGACCAAACACCAAGTTATATACTCCCTCCGTCCCAGCAACTTTATCACATAAGTTGCTGGGCACGCAAATTAAGGTGGCATTATTTTAATAATATAGTACAATGAAAGGTAAAAAGGTGTATATTATGACACGTATTTTAAGAATATTTAATATTATTATATTGATTGTTTGTGATAGTTTTTTTGCTAAATAAGGAAAGGTGATAAAATTATTGCGACGTCCGAAATGAAAAAGTGCGATAAAATTAGCGGGACGGAGCGAGTACGACATAATCTCAAGTATTGGCCACATTCAAGGTAAGTTTCGAACTATGATTTTCTGTTAATAAAAATTATGCTTTCCAATAAGTTTATTCCTCGGATTTCTAAGGGTTGTATAGGTACAATTGATGGAACACATGTAGATGTTGTCATCCCAATCGATGAACAACTAGCTTATCGCGGAAGAAAAGGCAAACGCACTCAAAATGTGATGGCCGCCTGTTCTTTTGATATGAATTCACCTTTGAGTGGGCAGGATGGGAAGGAACTGCTCGTGATTCTCGTATACTTAAAAGCTATTGCGACACAGCGTTTAAATTTTCCAATTCCACCAAGAGGTCTGACAATTTTTTTTCTCCTTTCATCATGTATGAATGTGTTTAATTCCTTTTTTTTTCTTTAGGTAAATATTATGTCGTGGACGCTAGCTATCCATTGACACCTTACAAATGTACGAGATATCATTTTCAAGGATTTCGAAGGGGACCTAGAGCTAGTGGTCTGATAAACGTATTTTAATACGTTTATTGTTGTATTTATTTGGGCTATAATAGGATATTTTTGGTAATTCCGTGCATTTCTTGGCTCTATTTACACCCATTTAAATATTGTAGGACTTTCGAATGGTTATTGAGCGAAAAGGAACGAAAACAAGGTGAAAACGGTGCGAAACGAATCAAGTATGAAGCTGTCAAGCACACTTCATGGCCGTGAATCACCTCGCAGGAGGCCGTGAACGTGGGCAGTGAGAGTAAGAAGAAGTAAGCCTCCAGTGTCACGGCCGTGAACCCTGATGTACGAAGCCGTGAATGTGAACAGAAAGTTCAAGGAATGTGTCACGGCCATGAGCTACCTTGCAAGAGGCCGTGAACGACGGCAGAGAGTTGGAGAAGCTTAACTCACAGCCGTGACTGACCTCGCACGAGGCCGTGAAGCTCGACAAAGAACTCTAAGAAGAAACTTCCACCTCTTCACGGCCGTGAATGGGCATGAACGAAGCCGTGAACGACAGCAGAGACTTAAATAAAGAAAATACCTCAAGTGTCACGGCCGTGAATTTCAGTGCAAGGGGCCGTGACCTGTGCCAGAGAAGTCAATATTTAGGGTTTTAGCCGTCTTCACGGCCGTGAAGCCTATTGTAAGAAGCCGTGACTCATGGTAGAAAGTCAAGAAATAGGGTTTAAGCCGCCGTCACGGCCGTGAAGGCCCGATACGAGGCCGTGAACGCGCCAAAATTCAGTGTTAGAGGCCCATTTTCGAAGCATAAAAAGGCAGTTCTTCTCAGAACTCAAAAAGAACCTCATAGGGACGAAAACTTAGAGCAAAGAAGAGAAGGAAGAACACTAGAAGCAGCCCCGTGATTCGGAGAAGCTCAAGGGACGATCCAACAACGTAGCCACGCCCGGTCGATCGAGGGACGAGAGCTCCACCTCAGAAACGCCATACTTACTTCTTAGGGAAGTTTTATGAGTTCTCTATCTTCGTTTCCTTTAAATCTCGTTGTTGTTATGCCTAATATGAGTAGCTAATCCTTTTGTGTGTTTGGGAGTAGATGAACGTTGGGCTATGTCGTAGTTAAGACGTAGGATAATCGTGAACACGTGTATTCGACTACTTATCGATCTATGACATTGTTTCTTCGTATCAATATGTCTATGTGTTGATATGAATGTGTGGTATATCGTTTAGGGCGACAGCTAAATAACGATTAGGCCGTTCATAGACGTTAGGATTCAAGTATACGGCGACAGCAAATACTCGATCCTCGCCATCTAGTAATCGCTGAACTTAGATCCCCACGAACGTTTAGGGCGACAGCAAATCCGTGAGTGGGTAGGAAATTACTGCGATTCAGTCGATAATCACGTCGGAGCGATATTCCGTAGCCTTAGCCGACAACACCCTTCGGGATTCGAACCCCGAACACATATTTGTCACCTTAAGTCACTCTTACTATTTCTAGTTGTGCCTCCTTGTCTTCCAATCCTTTAAGTTGCCTTGTTAAATTAGTTCGTAATATAAACAAATCCTGTTATTTTATTTAGGTTAAATATCGAATCGATAGGTCAATACTAGTAATCAATTTATTCCTTGTGTTCGATACTCGGATATTCGCTATAACTATATTACAAACGATAGGTACACTGCCTATCGCGCGTGGTTTTAGTTATAATATATTCGTTTTAATTATTACTTGACGTACTCGCACGAATATTTATTTAAACATACACGCACGCGATCAAGTTTTTGGCGCCGTTGCCGGGGAGTAGATTGATATTAGGAACACCCTAGTTCGGTAATTTAGCTATTTTATTTTACATTTTCTCATTTTGTTTCGTTAATTGCGTTATTTGTTTCCTACATAATTATTAGTCTGTTACCTTTTTGATATATTTATCTAGTTCTTCGCTAATTTTCTGTTTCGCTCATCGAAGGTACTGTTTGACAGTGGATGACCCGAAGCCACCCATCAGGTCCAATTGTTGAAGGAGATCCAGATTTCGAGCGAAAGTTACGAAGGCAGCTCAGATACAATTCAGAAGGCACTGCTAGTAATTATCAGGAAGCGCTGGTTAGCTACTCAGAGGATAACTCTCAGGAGTCGACGGACAATTCTCGAACAGAGACGTCCAAAGACAATCGACAGACAGAAGTCGAGATGGCTGAACGCAGAGTACCACCCACCAAGACCAAGAAGAGGAGAAATCTTTACAAGATCTACTTAAGAACGCCTCTTTAGGCGGCACTGAATCAGCGATTGTGATTCCACCTATCGAGAACAATAATTTCGAGCTGAAGCATGTTTGGCTTCAGATGATCTTTCAGACGGCCCATTTTGAGGGGAATCCTGATGATGATCCATACTCCCACCTGAAGGCCTTTCTGACAGTAACAGACACCATCAAGATTAATGGGTTCCCGAGCGATGCTATCAAACTGATGTTATTCCCTTCTCACTAAAATACAGGGCGAAAGATTGGTTGGAGATGCTACCACCCAGATCAATCACTACGTGGGAAGAGCTGCGAGCAGCATTCATCGGCCATTACTTCCCATTGTCAAAGGTGTTAAGGTTGAAGACGGAGATCCCCTTTTTCACCAGAAGGATTCAGAGAATCTTTACGAGGTGTGGGAGAGGTACAAGTCCCTATTGAAGAAGTGCCCACAACACGGGATGTCGAAGGCTTCCATGATCAATCGATTTCACGAGGGCCTTAATGATCAAACCGTTCATATGCTAGACGGAGCCGCAGGAGGAGGCCTAGTGAAGCTCAATGCCACAGACGCTTGGAATCTAATCGAAGACTACTCAAGGAACAGCTTCATGAGAGGCAACACGAGGATAAAGACTCCAGGAGTGTTTGGGGTGAGCGAGGAGACTGCTTCAAATGCCAAGTTCGAGGCGCTGCAACAACAGATTGCAACTACTAATTCCCAGCTCCAGACGGTGATCAACACACTACTTCCAAAGGCCGGGCAAACACAGCCCGTACATGCCGTGATGACAACCCCATCACCTCAGAAGCCATACACACCACAATGTGAGATCTGTGGCGCAGCTCATGAGACATCAGAGTGCCAATTAGGTCAATCACTAGAGCACGTTGACTATATGGGGAATTACCAAGGCCAACGGAGTTTTCAACCTCGAGCGCATCCAAATCCGGGCGTATGGAAACCAAAACCACCATGGGCAAGGACCACCAGGATTTCAACCTAGGCCATCTAGTTTCCAAGGAGGAACATCACGTCCGTATCAGAATGCGTCTGCAGGGTCGGGATCCGATGATATGAGGGAGAAGAAGGATATGATGAAGACGCTCCTCACAAAATTTCAGCAACACCACTCAAGCCCACGAGAATCGAATGAATAAGATAGAGGAGTACATAGAAGTACGTGCCCAGAACACCGACGCCTCTATCAAGAAATTGGAGCAGCAAGTGGGCCAGTTAGCAAAGCAACTGGCAGGACGAAATCGAGGATCACTTCCCAGCTACACCGAGCCAAACCCTAAGGAGTATTGCAACGCAGTAACCCTGAGAAGCGGGAGAGAATTGCAAGAAGTACCCGCCAAGCAGAATTCAAAGGAGAAAGCTGATTTCGAGGGCCACAACGAGCCAGAAGTAGAGGAAAGTAAGAGCAACGATGTCGAGAAGGTCAAGGCTGACAAAGTAAAGGCGCGACCATACGTGAAGCCGTACCAGCCGAAGATTCCGTACCCAGCTCGGTTGAGGGAGGTCGAACCTGAAAAGAGGGAGGCCGAACCTGAAAAGAAGAAGGTCGAACTCGAAAAGGAGGAGGCCGCGCCTGAAAAAGAAAAGGCGGTGGAGAATGCGCGACCACTAGTGAAGCCGTTCCAGCCGAAAGTCCCCTATCCAGCTCGGTTGAAGAAAGACAAGGACGAGGCGCTATTTGGCAGATTTTTGGGTATGTGCAAAGAATTACATATTAACTTACCGTTTTTCGAAGTTATTACGCAGATGCCTAGTTTCGCTAAGTTCCTGAAGGACTTGCTGACGAATCGACGGAAGCTCGAACATGTCTCCACAGTATGCCTACGAGGAGAGTGCTCAGCAATACTCCAGAACAAGATGCCGGAGAAGCTCAAAGACCCAGGGAGTTTTACTATTCCTTGTCTTATAAGTGATCTAGTAATTGAGAATGCTTTAGCTGATCTAGGCGCTAGTATTAATTTGATGCCGTATTCCATGTTTAAGCGCTTAGGATTAGGCGAACCACGACCCACTAGGATGAGTATTCAATTGGCTGATAGATCGTTAAAATACCCTCGAGGTGTTATCGAGGATGTTCTAGTTAAGGTCGATAAGTTCGTTATTCCTGCTGATTTTGCTATCCTAGATATGGACGAGGATGAAAATGTTCCATTAATTCTAGGTAGACCATTCTTAGCTACATGTGAGACTATGGTAGATGTTAGGAATGGAACATTGACTTTGGCTGTAGACGGCGAGAAAGTTACGTTTAATATGTCTGATTCGACGAAAACGAGTAACGAGCATGATAATAAGTGCTATTACTTGAATGATTGTGAACACGATTTCTCATATTCAGTGCAAGGTCTATCGCAGGTTATCAAGAAGAAAGACACGGGAATAATCAAGGGAAGCAAGGAGGAGAACAAGGAAATACGTTGGATCGACGAACCACCGCTTTTAGAGATTGAGAGGCAGCCCAACCATTTCGGTTGTGCTTTTCCTAAGGACGAACCAAAACCACCGATGACACTACCTTCCAACCATTTTTCGAACCACCTTGAAGACTCGCTCGACTACGTCCAGCTCAAGACGTTAAAGAAGCGAATCTTAGGAGGCAACCCAGGTATTTTTATTTATGTTTTAGGCATTATAAAAAAAAGAAAATTAATAATCTAAAACTATTTATTAAATTAAATAAAACAATAATAATAATTAAAACATTAAAATTTTAAATTAAAATAAATTTATTTCGAATATTGAGGATGGTCACAACGTATAGTCTAGAGACGAATAGGAACGATACTTCATAAAAGATGGTTACAATACCATTACAACGTGTGAAAGACCAACACAAAAGCAAATTAAAACTGCAAATAACACAAAAGATAGAGCAATAGTTTATTTTGCTTCATAAGGGCGGGTTACACACAAGTGCACCTTGTGGTACCCCACCACACGAAAGCAAGTAAAACTCCAAACAAAACCAAAAGAAGAACAAGGTAGAGTGATAGCATATCTAAATTATGACGAAACCTTGCATATTCTTCACTCTCATTCTCACGATCTTGCTGCTGTCCCCAATTCATAGTGGCTAGCTACCCAGAATTTCGAAATAAGATTGCTGAAAACGTGGGATTTATGGTAGATGATGCTATTGTGTTGTTCTACCAATGTCTATTTATAGGCATGAATGGCACAAAAATATCATTATCATACCCGGCAAATCCATTAAATGATACAGACGAATTTTTGACTTGAGGATTTGACGCCGCGTGAGAAAGTGATATTTCCTTTGTCGATTATCAGATTTTTCCTCGCGCAAATCGTTCTCGTAAACTCGTCGATTGCGTGTTAATCATAGTTAAAATATATATTATTATAATAAAAATCATAATATTTTAAAAATAAATAACTAAAAAAATAATAAAAAAATTATAATACTTAAAAAAAAAGGGTAAAGCCACGGCCGCGACTTGGCGCGACAAAACGCACTGCCATGGTTCACGGCCTACAGCCTTAACGCTCACGGCCGTGAACGTTACAGAATAAGTCCACTGCCGCCTGTCACGGCCCGTGGATAAGTATTCACGGCCGTGACTGTCATGGGTTACTGAAAAATGAATAATAATAAATATTTTTTTAAAAATATATATAATACTACTAATAATAATATAAAAAAAATTAATAATATGAAAATCGAAATAATAAATAAAAAAATAAAATAGAAAAAAAAAATAAATAAAAAAAAGAGATAGTTAGTTTTAAAAAAAATAAAAAAAAATAATAATAATAATAACAGTAATAATATAAAAAATAATAAATAGATATTAAAAAAAATAATAATAATAATTACTATCAATAATAATGATAAAATATAAAAACATAAAAAAAAAGAAAAACAAACAAACAAAACCTGTCACAGCCTTTCAAACTGAGTTCACGGCTGTGATCGTGAATTTAATTATCTCTGCCCCGTCTCACGGGAAGTGGAATTAGGTGTCATGGCCATGACTTCTCACTTAGGACCTCTCTGTCCCAATTCACGACTTCTTACCTACGAGGTCACGGGCTGTGACTTGTGCGATTTAAACTAAAAAAAAACAAAAACGATTAAAAAAAATTATTTAAATTGTCACGGCTTATTACTGAAGATTCACGGCCGCGACAGCGACTTGCTAAGCCACTACCAGCATTCACGGCTTCTTGAACCCCATTTCACGACTGTGATATGTGAGGGATGAACTATCTGCCAGCATTCATGGCTTGTTGCATCCACATTCACGGTGGGAACATGTAACAAAAAGTAAAATTCCCCACATGGATAAAACAGACGTGAATTCACTTGAACTCAACAGAAGACCACCACTAGACGCCGTGACTCATTCCAACGCCTCCGGCCACCACTAGACGCCGACCACCGCACCCACCGACGCCCGAAAGCACTTCGGCGACCCCCAATACACGCACATCACTATCATCCCATCTCGATTAAAGCTCGCGATGTAAGATCTTACACCTAATTGAAATTCGATTTGAGGATTCGCAAGATTAGGTAGAATTTGGTGTTACTTTTTCATTGTTTTACATGTTATGAACACCATGGGCTTGCTCAATTTGTTAAATTCGTGCATCAATTTTGACGTTGGCATGACTAAACCTAAGTTCGACATTTTGTGGATTTCTGTGAAATTTTCGCGAATAACTTGCTTCCTAGTTCGTTTGTTAGCCTCGATTCATCTTACGAATCGTGTAGATATGCTTGGTTGGTCAATTTCGAACTTGGAATGCATATCTTCATTTGCATATCACATGTTCGACGAAATGCCGCTTTGAAATGTTCATTTGTTCTTGCTTAAGAAATGTCATTTGTCGCTATGTTGGTCGAGTCGAGCTGTGTTAATTATCCTATTTTTGCCAACTCACATGTTGTTTTTAGCTACTATGGGTCGAAGCCGTTCAGCCGCTTTACGTAATCCCGCTTCGCGCTCGCCTGTACGTCAAAGGCGATGCGCACCCCCACCTTCATTATTAGATTCTATGCAGCAATTTGAGGATGAAACACACAAGCGGCGCTACGACAAGCTCAAAGACATACAGTTTATACCCACAGATCAAATCGACCACAACACACTGGTGAAACATCAATTCGACCAGCAAGTTGCCAACTACCTCTCGCGCAGCGGCTACCTCGACTTCTTCCATATCGACGAGCCAACTTACAAGGAACTAACTCTAGAGTTCCTCTCGACATTTTCCTATGATGAATACGCGCAGAGGGGGGTGAATTTAGGGCGTTCAATGTGGAAAGAACCGTTGACGAAGACGACATCTGCACAGCACTTGGCCTTACAGTTCCATATTCAGCACCCGGCGAGCCGCATGCAAAGGCGAACTACAAGGACTACTTGTAGAACCTGACGGAGCGACAGGCATGTTGGGCTGAACTCGTGCGACCCGAGGAACCCAACTTCAGCGTGAAAACGTCGAAGGCTTCCTCGCTAAGGAGCCCGAGGATGCGCTACATCCAGCGCCTCCTGTCGACATCGCTCACACCACGGGGCGACTCGCATAGCGCGATTGGCCTTCGTGATTTGTTCTACTTATCACGGATGCATCGCGGCCACCAGGTGCATTTGGGAATGGCCATGGCCCACGCCTTTAGCGCCCAGGCAGATGTTCGTAGTCGAGGGAAGATTGCAGTTGGGCCATTTGTTACGAAGGTTGTCAAGGGGCTCAACATGTGGCCAACAACTCCACCAGAGATGGAGATCGTAGGTGGGCGAAATCCGTTGAACGAGGACATGCTTCTGAAGATGAAAATGCTGATAAAAGCTTCCACCTGGTCCCGCTCAAACAAGGTCTACATCTGGCATGCAGTCTACCGTGGACAGACGGACTTGGGCGACGCATTCCCTGAGCCACTGGATGTCGAAGATCCGGGACCGTTTCCAGTTGATACAAACACTACCGGACCTTCCCATTCCTCCGGCTATCACGAGGATCATCACGGGTCGTGTAATACCCGTAAGTTTAGTACGGGATTTTTGATGTAATTAAATAGGTAATTTTATGAATTAGGGAGTTTAATAAGAAATGATGTTGCGAAACAAAAATATAAGTTTTAATCATCCCAAAAATATTTCGAAATTTAACCAAAGAAATATAAAAATAATTTAAAGATTAAAGATGTTGGGGTATAAAAATAAACAATATAGGAACTTATAATGTTGGGCTATTTAATATACACTAGAAATTTGAAGCCGCGCACCATGCTCGGCAATGGATGCCCATTATTTTCTTCAATTAATATATTCTATTAATTTATTATTTCATAATCTAACAACATATAGATTTCAATAGAATGGTCATTTATGAATATAATTTAGTAAATTATAACTTCTATATGAGATGAGGAGATTAAAAGAAAACAAAAAATGATTGTCAATAGTCGCACTATTTTGGCTGCTTATATTTATAACATCATCGATGATGCTATCCTGACTGCGTTTGGCTTCGTGTTTTAGGCATGGTCAATGTAAACATTGATTTCCATCAATTTGTCTACAAGTTTTATCACTAATTTTTTTAATGTCGGAACACTAAAGGCTCACATCATGTTATTGTTATGTCAAATATAGATACGGTGCCCTGCAAAAGTTTTAGTTGTCACTAAGCAAAAACCTAAATTTAAATTGAACAAATCTAAATTAAAAATTCCAAAAGATGCTTTGCGCTCAACTTTTGTTTCATAGTTCGAACAATGAAATAACTTGCACTCAAAGGGACGGATTAGGAAATAATTCGAGGTTAAAAAATAAACCAAAGTAAAATAATTATATAATACAAAACATAAATTTGCCTTACAAATTTCTTTATATTATCATTATCAATATTAAGAAATACTTCTCTCTTTATATGAACAAAATGTCTTCCATTAACCATTTGAATGCATAACAATATAAATAATATGTTGCATCTTATTCTATAGTATATTCCAACCAATTTATTTAAAGGGCAACAAATATGTTACACTATATTAATATAAATATATTAAAGGATATATTATATATGTATGTAAGTTTGAGGAATCGTACCACTCTTGACATGTGGACAACTGTAAAAAATATGGTATAAATATAACAAAAGTTTTGAGGTAGGCACGCATACGTAGATCTATACATACACTTCACTTCACCATTTGTTATATATTTATGAAATCATTCCAATACCACACGACGTCGTTTGGTGTGAGGATCAATAGGTAATGATTACATCTATTAGTAGATTACGACGAAAACACTATTGCTAATTCCTTACAAACTTATAAGTATTAATTAATATATATATTTCGAAATTAATTAAAGAAATTCAATGCCATTTATACAATTAGATAAGATAGTTGGGCTGTAAGTGAATTAATTAAGTTTATATTAAAGGCCCACATGATTGAAGAAAGAACATATAAATAATTGCTTAAGGACTAGGGAAAAACTCGTCACCAACTAATCACATCATCACAAAGTTCTAAGTGATATACATAGCTAATACATATAACGTGAGTTTGATAAAAAAAAAAAGAACTATTTTTGTTCACAAGAGAAGAAAGGAAGAGAAGCTATCGAAGTTGAACAAAAGAAAAATTTCGCTGAAGCTTTAATCATTTAAGAAGTCGACTTTTGAAACAAGGTATGAGATGTTCTATACATGAGATTGATTGTACTTAATATATTTTAGTTGTAGATGCCTAACGTGACTTAGGATAAATGCTACAAGAACTCGAGAGTTGGAGAAAGCAAGGAAACCCTAGACTCATAATGATTTTAGTAATTTGAGAGCTAACAACGTATGGAGTGTTCATAAGAATTATTATACCCTGTAGAAAACTTGGTATTTTAGAGTGTAAGAGATTCTGGGTTTGAAAGGATTCTTGGAAACGATACTGATGGATATATGTTTTAGGGTTTTGGTAGAAATCGGACTAGTTAAGTTGTGCAGTAGAAAATCTCGAGATGAATTCAGATAAAAATGTCGAAGGAAATCTCGGTAGGTTATAGTATGTATCGACATTTTTATAGGTTTCGATATTTAAACTCTTTCGACAAGCTAAGTTCTCGATATTTGATAGGATTCGATATGTCTCGATATTTCTTAATATAATATGTCTCGAAAACTGGTAAAGAATGAAAGTCTCGACTTCTATCAGCTATGTAAATTCGACATCTTCCTATCATTCACATATCGACATTATCTATTAAAGATCTCGATAACATTATCATTATAGGGTTTCGATATCATGGTCTCGTTATTTTCTATTATGCTGTCTCAACAATTAATAAATTATCTAACTATTGTCGCTGTGAAAAGAACTTTGACATTACTAAGATTCGAGCTCGACATTTTTTATATGTCTCAACATTTTGAGCTCGACATTCTATAGAATAAATTTCGACCATGTTTAAATATTTCGACACTTAACATAATTTTAGTAGTTTAAAAGTGTTCTACACTTAATAAATTTTTTTGTATTTTAGAATTTGCTATTTCTAGGGTTTTTAATATTTTAGGGTTTATTTATTTTTAGAAATTTCATTATTTTTAGGTGTTCATAAATTTAGGGTTTTGATAATTTTAGCATTTTCAAAATTTATATAACTTAGTAAATTAATACGAAAATTTCTATTATATTCAGAGGACCGAAATATAGGGACTACACCGGACTTCGTATTCGATCATAGCAGGAGGACAGGTAGGTGGATTATCCATCTACAATACGTAAACACAATTATGTGTTTCATGTGATTATGTGACTTATGTGATTTATATGTTGTATATCTGTTTTACGTACTTTTATGTGGATCATGCTTTATGAAATTTCATGTATATGCATAGCACATGCATACCACGTTAGGGAGAGAGATGATTGTACCGTATTGAGACGGTAGTGATATGAGATATTGACGTACAGGGTAGAATGAGATGCTCGTGATAGGTGACTCTTAGAGGAGTCGAGGTTGGGCTCACTGGGCACCTGGCGGAGACAGGCGTGATCGATCTGTCTACTCGGGCGTGACCGTCCTGAGGTGCATACCGCCGGACGAGATTTTGGTGCGACCTGATAGGAGGCCATTGGCGTGATCGTCCAGTGCACTATCAGTGTATGCTTTTGGTGCAGAGCGACCCGGTAGGAGGCCATTGGCGTGATCGTCCAGTGCACTACCAGGGTAGGCTGCCGCGAGACTTGGGGGTGGCCTCCCAGTAGTCTTTTGCGCGCGAAGGTGTCGAGCCTAACCTAGGGCCCTGTGTTGTGTGAAATAGGAATGTGGGAAAAGAAGAGTGTGCATTATCATGTTGTGAGATATTGGGATCGGGGTTGAGTGCACACTTGCATACATGCATTTTATTGAGGGCGGTGCGGTACATGGATGAAGACCTGTGGAGCGGCACTAGGGCTTTTGCTCTTTTGATGTTTTGGGGCTTCGGCCCGTGTATAGCAATAACAATGTAGACGGATTTTATATTAGTGTATATTATTTTAGGAAAAGTTTTAATTAGACGGGCCTTCCGCGGCTTACGTTAGAGAAGTAGGGTCGCCACAAATTTTAGTTAGAGAAGTAGGGTCGCCACAAATTTTAGTTAGAGAAGTAGGGTCGCCACAGGTGGTATCAGAGCTTAGGCTTTAGATTCTGAAGACTGTCCATGTACTGCCACTCAAAAGCCTGGAGAACCAGCCTGGCCTGTTAGTTAAAGATTGATTATGTGATTACGTGTTATTTGATACATGTACTGTCTATGACTGACTATAGAACTAGTTGAAAATGCCAAGGACACGTAGAGAAGCGGGTGAAACTAGTCGTAGGGCGGGTTCCGAATCCCCACCGAATGAGGACCGCTCCCCATCCATCAGTTAACTGATTTGATTCGACGGCAGTCCGATCACATTAACGACCTTATTCATCGTCAAAATTCCTCGGAACGTCACTCGTCCCCTGGTCTAGAACGTGCAGAAACTGCCGGGGAGAGGTTCCGAAGATTAAACCCCCTTCATTTGAGGAAGCTGCCGATCCCACCTATGCGGAGGATTGGCTTAGGACCATCGAGAATATGTTTCGCGTCAGTCATCTTCCTGATACTGAGAAGGTGACTTGTGCCACTTTCATGTTACGTGGGAACGCGGGCTACTGGTGGGACACCATCCAGGTGCTCGAGGATCCCACTATGATGACCTGGGAGAGATTTAAGGCTCTCTTCCGAGGAAAGTACTTCACGGCGCCAGATCGAGCGCAGAAGCTGAACGAGTTCATCAATCTAAAACAAGGAGGGATGTCTGTAGCAGACTACATCCGCAAATTCGAGCAGTTGTCTAGGTTTGCGCCACATATCGTGGCCACAGACGAGCTGAAGATAGAACGTTTTCTGGAAGGTCTCAAACCTGAAATCTTCCGGAGCGTAAGTATGTACGATACGGAAGGGAAGACTTATGCCCGTATCGCTGAAAGAGCAATCCTAGCTGAGCAGGCGGAGAGCAGGGTTGCAAAGGCACAGGATGCAAAGCGGAGAATAGAAGGACAACAAGGAGGAGGAAACCAGAAACGTCAATTTTTCGGCAAAGGACCAAATTATCGCGGGAATCAACCGGGCCAGCAAAACTGGAGACCAAGACCGAACCAAGAGCCATTTAACGCTGAACCGGCCCTCAGGTGCTGCGACTCAATGCCGACAGTGTGGGCGTTTCCATTCTGGTCCGTGCTATGGACCAAGACCAAACCCGACCCCACAATGCTTCCGATGTGGGAAAATAGGACACTACGCTAGGAACTGCAACGAACATGTACCTCAAGTTCCGAACCGACCGTTGATTCGACCCCCTCCAGTGCCAGCACGGGTCTTTACTCTAACGAATGAGGAGGCCGAAGCAAATTCTTCCGTAGTAACGGGTACGTTGACTATCTATGACGTGCCCACTTCTGTGTTAATTGACTCTGGGGCTACACATTCATTCGTGTCGGCCAAATATGTGGAAAAGGTGGGAGTTTCTCCTACCTTATCTGAATGCAATTACATAGTTACCTTACCACACGGTGATCCGACGCGCACTAACCAAGTGCTGGAAGGATGCTCCGTTAACACTGAGGGTAGAGATCTGAGCGTCGACCTGATTGTGATCCCAATGAACGACTATGATGTTATTTTTGGGATGGATGGCTTTCGAAATATGGAGCCATCATAGATTGTAACAAGAAGGTCGTAAAATTTCAACTGCCCGAAGAAGAGGTGTTCACTTTTTCGGGAAAAAATACTTTAAATCGTATTCCGCAAATCTCTTAATTGAAGGCTCAACGACTCTTGAGATCCGGTTGTGAGTCTTATCTCGTATATGCGATGAAGGCAGAGGAGTTACCTCAGCCAGAACTGAAGGACGTACCGATAGTCAATGAGTATATTGATGTATTTCCGGACGATCTCTCGGGGTTACCCCCTGATCGAGAAATACAGTTTACGATAGATCTGATGCCGGGGTCCGCCCCAATTTCTAAAGCTCCTTATCGCCTAGCGCCGAATGAACTGAAGGAATTGAGGAACAACTGGAGGACTTGTTGCAGAAGGGTTTATTCAACCCAGTTTTTCACCATGGGGAGCGCTGGTTTTTTCGTGCGAAAGAAAGACGGGTCGATGCGACTATGCATCGACTATAGGGAGCTGAATAAGATCACGATCAAGAATAAATATCTGTTGCCGAGGATCGATGATCTGTTCGACCAACTACAGGGTGCTACGGTATTCTCGAAAATTGACCTCCGTTCGGGATACCATCAGTTGAAGATCAGGGAGGTAGATGTTCCTAAAACCGCATTCAGTACAAGGTACGGCCATTACGAGTTTCTGGTCATGCCTTTTGGACTGACAAATGCTCCAGCTGCTTTTATGAACTTGATGAATCGAGTCTTTAAGAACTATCTCGACCATTTCGTAATTGTCTTTATTGACGATATCCTGATCTATTCTAAGATGAAGGAGGAACACGAGAATCATTTACGAATCGTCTTAGGAATCCTGCAAGAGAAACAGCTTTACGCCAAATTCAAGAAATGCGAATTTTGGCTTGAGCAAGTAGCCTTTTTGGGACACGTGATTTCCGGGAGTGGAATCTCCGTGGACCCGAGTAAGATTGAGGCCGTGAACAATTGGCCACGGCCAACTACTCCGACCGAGGTCCGAAGTTTTCTTGGGCTTGCGGGATATTAACGTAAGTTTATAGCTGACTTCTCTAGCATCGCCTCAACACTGACGAACTTGACCAGAAAGAACGTGCCTTTCAAGTGGTCCGAAGCTTGTGAACAAAGCTTTCAGGATTGAAGAAGCGACTCACTTCTGCTTCCATTCTAACAATACCATCGGAACGGGAGGATTCTCGGTCTATAGTGATGCCTCGAAAAACGGACTGGGATGCGTGCTGATGCAAAATGGAAGGTGATCGCTTATGCTTCACGGCAACTAAAAGAATACGAAAAGAACTACCCAACCCATGACTTAGAACTTGCAGCAGTCGTCTTCGCCTTAAAGATTTGGAGACACTACCTTTACGGAGAAACGTGCGAAATCTTTACAGACCGTAAGAGTCTGAAATATTTCTTCACCCAAAAAGAGCTGAATATGAGACAACGACGATGGCTGGAACTTGTAAAAGATTACGACTGCGTTATTATTATCATCCGGGCAAAGCGAACGTAGTCGCAGACGCGCTTAGTCGAAAGGCGATGAGTACAGAATTGCACAGGCTTGGAGTAGAAATAGTCAATTTGGGCGAAGTCGAAACGAAACTAGCAGCGTTGACTCTTCAGCCGACGTTGCTAGAACGAATTCATAGAGCACAAGAAGATGATGAATTCTATCTAAAGGCGAAGGATACACTACCCGAAGACTCCGAAATACGGGCAGATGGAACCTTATTATACAAGAATCGGCTATATGTGCCCAACGACGAGGAGTTACGACGAACGATAATGACAGAAGCCCACGCAACAACATACTCTGTACATCCGGGAGCTACAAAGATGTACCAAGATTTGCGGATGATATATTGGTGGCCGGGAATGAAGAAGGACATCGCCATGTTTGTAAGTAGATGTATGACGTGCCAGCTAATCAAAGCGGAACACCAGCGACCAGCTGGAACTCTGCAGCCCTTACCGATTCCTGAATGGAAATGGGACCATATCACGATGGACTTCGTCGTTGGTTTGCCTAAAACGACGAAAGGCCATGATGCCATTTGGGTGATTGTTGATCGCCTAACCAAATCAGTCCATTTCATTCCTATCAGCTCTACTTTTTCCATGGAACGCTACGCTGAATTGTATATTCAGGAAATTGTTCGACTCCATGGGATTCCAATTTCTATCGTCTCGGATCGAGATTCGAGATTTCTGTCCAACTTCTGGCAAAGCTTACAAAAAGCGATGGGTACTAAGCTCTCGTTCAGTACTGCATATCATCCCCAGACCGACGGGCAGTCTGAACGGACGATCCAAACCCTTGAGGACATGTTACGAGCGTGCGTGCTAGACTTCAAGGGAAATTGGAGCAAATATTTGCCGCTGATCGAATTTTCTTACAACAATAGTTTCCATGCTACAATCGGAATGGCGCCGTACGAGGCATTATATGGGCGCAAGTGCCAATCCCCTGTTCATTGGGATGAAATCGGCGAACGAGCCTTATTGGGACCCGATATAATCCGTGAAACAACAGAAGCGGTAACAAAAATACGAGAAAGGATGCGAACAGTCCAGAGTCGACAGAAAAGTTACGCAGATCATAGGAGACGACCACTGGAATTTGCGGAGAACGACCAAGTATTTTTGAAGATCTCCCAATGAAAGGAGTAAAGCGTTTTGGAAAGAAGGGCAAGCTAAGTCCCAGATACATAGGCCCCTTCAAGATAATCAAACGAGTTGGCGAAGTTGCGTACCAGTTAGAACTGTCGGCTTCATTATCGCAAGTTCACGACGTATTTCACGTATCGACATTACGAAAATACGTCGCGGACCCGAATCATGTCATTCAGAACGAGCTTCTTTATCAACAGCTCAAGCCTGACTTGAGTTACGAAGAGAAGCCCGTAGAAATTCTGATGTACGAGTCGAAATGACTACGGAATAAAACTATTCCGTTAGTTAAGGTGTTGTGGCGAAATCAATCAGTTGAGGAAGCCACGTGGGAGCGTGAGGCGTGAGGATGATATGAGAGTTCGTTATCCCGAATTATTCCAGTCGGCGTAATTTCGGGGACGAAATTCTTTTAAGGGGGAGGATGTAATACCCGTAAGTTTAATACGGGATTTTTGATGTAATTAAATAGGTAATTTTATGAATTAGGGAGTTTAATAAGAAATGATGTTGCGAAACAAAAATATAAGTTTTAATCATTCCAAAAATATTTCGAAATTTAACCAAAGAAATATAAAAATAATTTAAAGATTAAAGATGTTGGGGTATAAAAATAAACAATATAGGAACTTATAATGTTGGGCTATTTAATATACATATATATATTTTCGAAATTAATTAAAGAAATTCAATGCCATTTATACAATTAGATAAGATAGTTGGGCTGTAAGTGAATTATTAAGTTTATATTAAAGGCCCACATGATTGAAGAAAGAACATATAAATAATTGCTTAAGGACTAGGGAAAAACTCGTCACCACTAATCACATCATCACAAAGTTCTAAGTGATATCATGGCTAATACATATAACGTGAGTTTGATAAAAAAAAAGAAAACTATTTTTGTTCACAAGAGAAGAAAGGAAGAGAAGCTATCGAAGTTGAACAAAAAAAAAATTCGCTGAAGCTTTAATCATTTAAGAAGTCGACTTTTGAAACAAGGTATGAGATGTTCTATACATGAGATTGATTGTACTTAATATATTTTAGTTGTAGATGCCTAACGTGACTTAGGATAAATGCTACAAGAACTCGAGAGTTGGAGAAAGCAAGGAAACCCTAGACTCATAATGATTTTAGTAATTTGAGAGCTAACAACGTATGGAGTGTTCATAAGAATTATTATACCCTGTAGAAAACTTGGTATTTTAGAGTGTAAGAGATTCTGGGTTTGAAAGGATTCTTGGAAACGATACTGATGGATATATTTTAGGGTTTTGGTAGAAATCGGACTAGTTAAGTTGTGCAGTAGAAAATCTCGAGATGAATTCAGATAAAAATGTCGAAGGAAATCTCGGTAGGTTATAGTATGTATCGACATTTTTATAGGTTTCGATATTTAAACTCTTTCGACAAGCTAAGTTCTCGATATTTGATAGGATTCGATATGTCTCGATATTTCTTAATATATATATGTCTCGAAAACTGGTAAAGAATGAAAGTCTCGACTTCTATCAGCTATGTAAATTCGACATCTTCCTATCATTCACATATCGACTTTATCTATTAAAGATCTCGATAACATTATCATTATAGGGTTTCGATATCATGGTCTCGTTATTTTCTATTATGCTGTCTCAACAATTAATAAATTATCTAACTATTGTCGCTGTGAAAAGAACTTTGACATTACTAAGAATTCGAGCTCGACATTTTTATATGTCTCAACATTTTGAGCTCGACATTCTATAGAAATAAATTTCGACCATGTTTAAATATTTCGACACTTAACATAATTTTAGTAGTTTAAAAGTGTTCTACACTTAATAAATTTTTTTGTATTTTAGAATTTGCTATTTCTAGGGTTTTTAATATTTTAGGGTTTATTTATTTTTAGAAATTTCATTATTTTTAGGTGTTCATAAATTTTAGGGTTTTGATAATTTTAGCATTTTCAAAATTTATATAACTTAGTAAATTAATACGAAAATTTCTATTATATTCAGAGGACCGAAATATAGGGACTACACCGGACTTCGTATTCGATCATAGCAGGAGGACAGGTAGGTGGATTATCCATCTACAATACGTAAACACAATTATGTGTTTCATGTGATTATGTGACTTATGTGATTTATATGTTGTATCTGTTTTACGTACTTTTATGTGGATCATGCTTTATGAAATTTCATGTATATGCATAGCACATGCATACCACGTTAGGGAGAGAGATGATTGTACCGTATTGAGACGGTAGTGATATGAGATATTGACGTACAGGGTAGAATGAGATGCTCGTGATAGGTGACTCTTAGAGGAGTCGAGGTTGGGCTCACTGGGCACCTGGCGGAGACAGGCGTGATCGATCTGTCTACTCGGGCGTGACCGTCCTGAGGTGCATACCGCCGGACGAGATTTTGGTGCGACCTGATAGGAGGCCATTGGCGTGATCGTCCAGTGCACTATCAGTGTATGCTTTTTGGTGCGGAGCGACCCGGTAGGAGGCCATTGGCGTGATCGTCCAGTGCACTACCAGGGTAGGCTGCCGCGAGACTTGGGGGTGGCCTCCCAGTAGTCTTTTGCGCGCGAAGGTGTCGAGCCTAACCTAGGGCCCTGTGTTGTGTGAAATAGGAATGTGGGAAAAGAAGAGTGTGCATTATCATGTTGTGAGATATTGGGATCGGGGTTGAGTGCACACTTGCATACATGCATTTTATTGAGGGCGGTGCGGTACATGGATGAAGACCTGTGGAGCGGCACTAGGGCTTTTGCTCTTTTGATATTTTGGGGCTTCGGCCCGTGTATAGCATAACAATGTAGACGGATTTATATTAGTGTATATTATTTTAGGAAAAGTTTTAATTAGACGGGCCTTCCGCGGCTTACGTTAGAGAAGTAGGGTCGCCACAAATTTTAGTTAGAGAAGTAGGGTCGCCACAAATTTTAGTTAGAGAAGTAGGGTCGCCACAGGTGGTATCAGAGCTTAGGCTTTAGATTCTGAAGACTGTCCATGTACTGCCACTCAAAAGCCTGGAGAACCAGCCTGGCCTGTTAGTTAAAGATTGATTATGTGATTACGTGTTATTTGATACATGTACTGTCTATGACTGACTATAGAACTAGTTGAAAATGCCAAGGACACGTAGAGAAGCGGGTGAAACTAGTCGTAGGGCGGGTTCCGAATCCCCACCGAATGAGGACCGCTCCACCATCCATCAGTTAACTGATTTGATTCGACGGCAGTCCGATCAGATTAACGACCTTATTCATCGTCAAAATTCCTCGGAACGTCACTCGTCCCCTGGTCTAGAACGTGCAGAAACTGCCGGGGAGAGGTTCCGAAGATTAAACCCCCTTCATTTGAGGAAGCTGCCGATCCCACCTATGCGGAGGATTGGCTTAGGACCATCGAGAATATGTTTCGCGTCAGTCATCTTCCTGATACTGAGAAGGTGACTTGTGCCACTTTCATGTTACGTGGGAACGCGGGCTACTGGTGGGACACCATCCAGGTGCTCGAGGATCCCACTATGATGACCTGGGAGAGATTTAAGGCTCTCTTCCGAGGAAAGTACTTCACGGCGCCAGATCGAGCGCAGAAGCTGAACGAGTTCATCAATCTAAAACAAGGAGGGATGTCTGTAGCAGACTACATCCGCAAATTCGAGCAGTTGTCTAGGTTTGCGCCACATATCGTGGCCACAGACGAGCTGAAGATAGAACGTTTTCTGGAAGGTCTCAAACCTGAAATCTTCCGGAGCGTAAGTATGTACGATACGGAAGGGAAGACTTATGCCCGTATCGCTGAAAGAGCAATCCTAGCTGAGCAGGCGGAGAGCAGGGTTGCAAAGGCACAGGATGCAAAGCGGAGAATAGAAGGACAACAAGGAGGAGGAAACCAGAAACGTCAATTTTTCGGCAAAGGACCAAATTATCGCGGGAATCAACCGGGCCAGCAAAACTGGAGACCAAGACCGAACCAAGAGCCATTTAACGCTGAACCGGCCCTCAGGTGCTGCGACTCAATGCCGACAGTGTGGGCGTTTCCATTCTGGTCCGTGCTATGGACCAAGACCAAACCCGACCCCACAATGCTTCCGATGTGGGAAAATAGGACACTACGCTAGGAACTGCAACGAACATGTACCTCAAGTTCCGAACCGACCGTTGATTCGACCCCCTCCAGTGCCAGCACGGGTCTTTACTCTAACGAATGAGGAGGCCGAAGCAAATTCTTCCGTAGTAACGGGTACGTTGACTATCTATGACGTGCCCACTTCTGTGTTAATTGACTCTGGGGCTACACATTCATTCGTGTCGGCCAAATATGTGGAAAAGGTGGGAGTTTCTCCTACCTTATCTGAATGCAATTACATAGTTACCTTACCACACGGTGATCCGACGCGCACTAACCAAGTGCTGGAAGGATGCTCCGTTAACACTGAGGGTAGAGATCTGAGCGTCGACCTGATTGTGATCCCAATGAACGACTATGATGTTATTTTTGGGATGGATGGCTTTCGAAATATGGAGCCATCATAGATTGTAACAAGAAGGTCGTAAAATTTCAACTGCCCGAAGAAGAGGTGTTCACTTTTTCGGGAAAAAAATACTTTAAATCGTATTCCGCAAATCTCTTAATTGAAGGCTCAACGACTCTTGAGATCCGGTTGTGAGTCTTATCTCGTATATGCGATGAAGGCAGAGGAGTTACCTCAGCCAGAACTGAAGGACGTACCGATAGTCAATGAGTATATTGATGTATTTCCGGACGATCTCTCGGGGTTACCCCCTGATCGAGAAATACAGTTTACGATAGATCTGATGCCGGGGTCCGCCCCAATTTCTAAAGCTCCTTATCGCCTAGCGCCGAATGAACTGAAGGAATTGAAGGAACAACTGGAGGACTTGTTGCAGAAGGGGTTTATTCAACCCAGTTTTTCACCATGGGGAGCGCTGGTTTTATTCGTGCGAAAGAAAGACGGGTCGATGCGACTATGCATCGACTATAGGGAGCTGAATAAGATCACGATCAAGAATAAATATCTGTTGCCGAGGATCGATGATCTGTTCGACCAACTACAGGGTGCTACGGTATTCTCGAAAATTGACCTCCGTTCGGGATACCATCAGTTGAAGATCAGGGAGGTAGATGTTCCTAAAACCGCATTCAGTACAAGGTACGGCCATTACGAGTTTCTGGTCATGCCTTTTGGACTGACAAATGCTCCAGCTGCTTTTATGAACTTGATGAATCGAGTCTTTAAGAACTATCTCGACCATTTCGTAATTGTCTTTATTGACGATATCCTGATCTATTCTAAGATGAAGGAGGAACACGAGAATCATTTACGAATCGTCTTAGGAATCCTGCAAGAGAAACAGCTTTACGCCAAATTCAAGAAATGCGAATTTTGGCTTGAGCAAGTAGCCTTTTTGGGACACGTGATTTCCGGGAGTGGAATCTCCGTGGACCCGAGTAAGATTGAGGCCGTGAACAATTGGCCACGGCCAACTACTCCGACCGAGGTCCGAAGTTTTCTTGGGCTTGCGGGATATTAACGTAAGTTTATAGCTGACTTCTCTAGCATCGCCTCAACACTGACGAACTTGACCAGAAAGAACGTGCCTTTCAAGTGGTCCGAAGCTTGTGAACAAAGCTTTCAGGAATTGAAGAAGCGACTCACTTCTGCTTCCATTCTAACAATACCATCGGGAACGGGAGGATTCTCGGTCTATAGTGATGCCTCGAAAAACGGACTGGGATGCGTGCTGATGCAAAATGGGAAGGTGATCGCTTATGCTTCACGGCAACTAAAAGAATACGAAAAGAACTACCCAACCCATGACTTAGAACTTGCAGCAGTCGTCTTCGCCTTAAAGATTTGGAGACACTACCTTTACGGAGAAACGTGCGAAATCTTTACAGACCGTAAGAGTCTGAAATATTTCTTCACCCAAAAAGAGCTGAATATGAGACAACGACGATGGCTGGAACTTGTAAAAGATTACGACTGCGTTATTAATTATCATCCGGGCAAAGCGAACGTAGTCGCAGACGCGCTTAGTCGAAAGGCGATGAGTACAGAATTGCACAGGCTTGGAGTAGAAATAGTCAATTTGGGCGAAGTCGAAACGAAACTAGCAGCGTTGACTCTTCAGCCGACGTTGCTAGAACGAATTCATAGAGCACAAGAAGATGATGAATTCTATCTAAAGGCGAAGGATACACTACCCGAAGACTCCGAAATACGGGCAGATGGAACCTTATTATACAAGAATCGGCTATATGTGCCCAACGACGAGGAGTTACGACGAACGATAATGACAGAAGCCCACGCAACAACATACTCTGTACATCCGGGAGCTACAAAGATGTACCAAGATTTGCGGATGATATATTGGTGGCCGGGAATGAAGAAGGACATCGCCATGTTTGTAAGTAGATGTATGACGTGCCAGCTAATCAAAGCGGAACACCAGCGACCAGCTGGAACTCTGCAGCCCTTACCGATTCCTGAATGGAAATGGGACCATATCACGATGGACTTCGTCGTTGGTTTGCCTAAAACGACGAAAGGCCATGATGCCATTTGGGTGATTGTTGATCGCCTAACCAAATCAGTCCATTTCATTCCTATCAGCTCTACTTTTTCCATGGAACGCTACGCTGAATTGTATATTCAGGAAATTGTTCGACTCCATGGGATTCCAATTTCTATCGTCTCGGATCGAGATTCGAGATTTCTGTCCAACTTCTGGCAAAGCTTACAAAAAGCGATGGGTACTAAGCTCTCGTTCAGTACTGCATATCATCCCCAGACCGACGGGCAGTCTGAACGGACGATCCAAACCCTTGAGGACATGTTACGAGCGTGCGTGCTAGACTTCAAGGGAAATTGGAGCAAATATTTGCCGCTGATCGAATTTTCTTACAAACAATAGTTTCCATGCTACAATCGGAATGGCGCCGTACGAGGCATTATATGGGCGCAAGTGCCAATCCCCTGTTCATTGGGATGAAATCGGCGAACGAGCCTTATTGGGACCCGATATAATCCGTGAAACAACAGAAGCGGTAACAAAAATACGAGAAAGGATGCGAACAGTCCAGAGTCGACAGAAAAGTTACGCAGATCATAGGAGACGACCACTGGAATTTGCGGAGAACGACCAAGTATTTTTGAAGATCTCCCCAATGAAAGGAGTAAAGCGTTTTGGAAAGAAGGGCAAGCTAAGTCCCAGATACATAGGCCCCTTCAAGATAATCAAACGAGTTGGCGAAGTTGCGTACCAGTTAGAACTGTCGGCTTCATTATCGCAAGTTCACGACGTATTTCACGTATCGACATTACGAAAATACGTCGCGGACCCGAATCATGTCATTCAGAACGAGCTTCTTTATCAACAGCTCAAGCCTGACTTGAGTTACGAAGAGAAGCCCGTAGAAATTCTGATGTACGAGTCGAAATGACTACGGAATAAAACTATTCCGTTAGTTAAGGTGTTGTGGCGAAATCAATCAGTTGAGGAAGCCACGTGGGAGCGTGAGGCGTGAGGATGATATGAGAGTTCGTTATCCCGAATTATTCCAGTCGGCGTAATTTCGGGGACGAAATTCTTTTAAGGGGGAGGATGTAATACCCGTAAGTTTAATACGGGATTTTTGATGTAATTAAATAGGTAATTTTATGAATTAGGGAGTTTAATAAGAAATGATGTTGCGAAACAAAAATATAAGTTTTAATCATTCCAAAAATATTTCGAAATTTAACCAAAGAAATATAAAAATAATTTAAAGATTAAAGATGTTGGGGTATAAAAATAAACAATATAGGAACTTATAATGTTGGGCTATTTAATATACATATATATATATATTTCGAAATTAATTAAAGAAATTCAATGCCATTTATACAATTAGATAAGATAGTTGGGCTGTAAGTGAATTAATTAAGTTTATATTAAAGGCCCACATGATTGAAGAAAGAACATATAAATAATTGCTTAAGGACTAGGGAAAAACTCGTCACCAACTAATCACATCATCACAAAGTTCTAAGTGATATACATGGCTAATACATATAACGTGAGTTTGATAAAAAAAAAAGAACTATTTTTGTTCACAAGAGAAGAAAAGGAAGAGAAGCTATCGAAGTTGAACAAAAAAAAAATTCGCTGAAGCTTTAATCATTTAAGAAGTCGACTTTTGAAACAAGGTATGAGATGTTCTATACATGAGATTGATTGTACTTAATATATTTTAGTTGTAGATGCCTAACGTGACTTAGGATAAATGCTACAAGAACTCGAGAGTTGGAGAAAGCAAGGAAACCCTAGACTCATAATGATTTTAGTAATTTGAGAGCTAACAACGTATGGAGTGTTCATAAGAATTATTATACCCTGTAGAAAACTTGGTATTTTAGAGTGTAAGAGATTCTGGGTTTGAAAGGATTCTTGGAAACGATACTGATGGATATATGTTTTAGGGTTTTGGTAGAAATCGGACTAGTTAAGTTGTGCAGTAGAAAATCTCGAGATGAATTCAGATAAAATGTCAAGGAAATCTCGGTAGGTTATAGTATGTCTCGACATTTTTATAGGTTTCGATATTTAAACTCTTTCGACAAGCTAAGTTCTCGATATTTGATAGGATTCGATATGTCTCGATATTTCTTAATATAATATGTCTCGACAACTGGTAAAGAATGAAAGTCTCGACTTCTATCAGCTATGTAAATTCGACATCTTCCTATCATTCACATATCGACATTATCTATTAAAGATCTCGATAACATTATCGTTATAGGGTTTCGATATCATGGTCTCGATATTTTCTATTATGCTGTCTCAACAATTAATAAATTATCTAACTATTGTCGCTGTGAAAAGAACTCTAACATTACTAAGAATTCGAGCTCGACATTTTTATATGTCTCAACATTTTGAGCTCGACATTCTATAGAAATAATTTCGACCATGTTTAAATATTTCGACACTTAACATAATTTTAGTAGTTTAAAAGTGTTCTACACTTAATAAATTTTTTTGTATTTTAGAATTTGCTATTTCTAGGGTTTTTAATATTTTAGGGTTTATTTATTTTTAGAAATTTCATTATTTTTAGGTGTTCATAAATTTTAGGGTTTTGATAATTTTAGCATTTTCAAAATTTATATAACTTAGTAAATTAATACGAAAATTTCTATTATATTCAGAGGACCGAAATATAGGGACTACACCGGACTTCGTATTCGATTATAGCAGGAGGACAGGTAGGTGGATTATCCATCTACAATACGTAAACACAATTATGTGTTTCATGTGATTTTGTGACTTATGTGATTTATATGTTGTATCTGTTTTACGTACTTTTATGTGGATCATGCTTGAAATTTCATGTATATGCATAGCACATGCATACCACGTTAGGGAGAGAGATGATTGTACCGTATTGAGACGGTAGTGATATGAGATATTGACGTACGGGGTAGAATGAGATGCTTGTGATTGGTGACTCTTAGAGAAGTCGAGGTTGGGCTCACTGGGCACCTGGCAGAGACAGGCGTGATCGATCTGTCTACTCGGGCGTGACCGTCCCGAGGTGCATACCGCCGGACGAGATTTTGGTGCGACCTGATAGGAGGCCATTGGCGTGATCGTCCAGTGCACTATCAGTGTCTGCTTTTGGTGCGGAGCGACCCGGTAGAGGCCATTGGCGTGATCGTCCAGTGCACTTCCAGGGTAGGCTGCCGCGAGACTTGGGGGTGGCCTCCCAGTAGTCTTTTGCGCGCGAAGGTGTCGAGCCTAAACTAGGGCCCTGTGTTGTGTGAAATAGGAATGTGGGAAAAGAAGAGTGTGCATTATCATGTTGTGAGATATTGGGATCGGGGTTGAGTGCACACTTGCATACATGCATTTTATTCACCTACTGGGCAAATTGCTCAGTGTTTACGTATTGTAGGTACTGAGTCCGATGCTGATAAGCGTCGTGACTGAGGCGGCTGGTGGCGGTGCTCCACGGATTTTTGAGGGCGGTGCGGTACATGGATGAAGACCTGTGGAGCGGCATTAGGGCTTTTGCTCTTTTGATATTTTGGGGCTTCGGCCCGTGTATAGCAATAACGATGTAGACGGATTTTATATTAGTGTATATTATTTTAGGAAAAAGTTTTAATTATACGGGCCTTCCGCGGCTTACGTTGCGGAAATCCGCCACAAATTTTAGTTAGAGAAGTAGGGTCGCCACAGGTGGTATCAGAGCTTAGGCTTTAGATTCTGAAGACTGTCCATGTACTGCCGCTCAAAAGCCTGGAGAACCAGCCTAGCCTGTTAGTAAAGATTGATTATGTGATTACGTGTTATTTGATACATGTACTGTCTATGACTGACTGTAGAACTAGTTGAAAATGCCAAGGACACGTAAAGAAGCGGTGAAACTAGTCGTAGGGCGGGTTCCGAATCCCCACCGAATGAGGACCGCTCTACCATCCATCAGTTAACTGATCTGACCATGGACGCCGCGATGAAGCATACGCAGGAGTCCGTTCGACTAGCTCAAGATTCTTTGGCTCACCTTCGACATCGGGCGCCACAGCCCCCACCACCACCACCTTAGTTTTGTTTATGTTATGTTTTTCTTCTTTTAGTACTCTTTTGAGTTGGTTTAGTAATCATGTCACTTGTGATGATTATGACTTCGTTTGTTATCTTTTATTATTTCCTATGTGCGTTTAATTCTCTTTTGAGTGTTTTCAGGAAACGTGACACGAATTCAAACTCCGACTCAAAATATTTCAAACTCAGGTGCAACAACCATGCCCAACTACATCAAATGTTCCAGGCCGAACCACGCCATTTTTTTTCAGGGGAGTCACGTTCTTTTCTAAATTCTTTTACCTTCCTTTTATTTATTTTACACGTTGAGGACAACGTGCATCTTAAGTGTGGGGAGGGGGAATTTTGTTGGAATTTTGTTGGAAATTTACGTGACAAATTTTTTTGATGCGATGTGGTTATTAAATCTATAGAAGTCTGGCATGATTGTTTGCGTTCATCTCAAAGTGGATTGCATACTAGGGAGTCTAGTGAGCGATAAAGACATGCATCAGTGATTTAATCTTTTCAGCATGAATAAATATAGTGTTACATTGAGAGATTCACACACATAACTCATGTTCCGTTGTGAGAGTTTGAGCTGACGAGCTTTCGCTCATTTTTCTTGGTTGTGTGAGTAGTGCATAATTTACGTCTCTCTAGAACTTGCTTGTTTGATACGCATTGAAATTTTTTATAGTATGTTTTGTATGAATATGACGAAGGCATTAGGAAATAAGTCCACGGCCAAAGTTCACGACCACGACTGATCACCGTAGTTAGCCACTTTGTGCCTAAGCCTATTTATTTCTTACACCTCGTATATCATAACCCTCTGACCTAAATAAGCCTCCAGAGATCATCTAAACCCGGGTTAAGCAGAAGTGGAAGTCAAATGTCAAAGTCAAAAAGCGCAGAGATGACGGCCCGCCGGAAGCGAACAGTTTGTTGAAAAAAAGAAAAAAAAAAGAGAAAGAAAAAAAAAGAAGAAAAATTTTGTGGAAGTGAAGCATGAAGAGAATAAGCTGTTGCGAAAAGAAAGAAAAAGAACATTTCCTTTGATAATCTTCCTGTTTCGTGTTTTCCACATCATCCCCTCATTTCGAGACTTGGAAGAAGAAAGGCATAGTGGAACGCAGCAAAAATAAGAATATGAAGACGGCGTAATCAGAAAGGCTAATTGTTGGCGTGCTTTAGACAATGACATGAAGACCGACACGACTGCTACTCATATGTGATTCCATTACCACCTCATTACTATCTGAACCCATTTAACCCGAAAAAGACCTTCTGATTCATGCTAACTGCTTTAAGTAGTAGACGTGCGATTGACTTGCAAGCATATGGTTTAGACTAGATTATTGCATGAATTGAGCGATTCACCGATTTATTAGCCTATACACTGAGTGATTTGAGTGAATCCCTGTGAGGTGTGGATCTCGATTAGTAGTGCTAAAGAAATTCGTGTCGATAAGTGCTGATTATTGTTGCAGTGTCCATAATTGCTTGCTTGATTTCATTTTGTGTTTTTCATCTGCGTTGGTGAATTGTGAATGGTCATGACACTATGTTGTTACCTTTTCTTGCTCCTAATTTGCTTGAGGACAAGCAAAAGCTTAAGTGTGGGGAGGTTTGATAAACGTATTTAAATACGTTTGTTGTTGTATTTATTTGGGCTATAATAGGATATTTTTTGTAATTCCGTGCATTTCTTCGCTCTATTTACACCCACTTAAATATTGTAGGACCTTCGAATGGTTATTGAGCGAAAAGTAACGAAAACGAGGTGAAAACGGTGAGAAACGAATCAAGTATGAAGCTGTCAAGCACACTTCACGGCCGTGAATCGCCTCGCAGGAGGACGTGAACATGGGCATTGAGAGTAAGAAGAAGTAAGCCTCCAGTGTCACGGCCGTGAACCCTGATGTACGAAGCCGTGAATGTGAACAGAAAGTTCAAGGAATGTGTCACGGCAGAGAGTTGGAGAAGTTTAACTCACGGCCGTGACTGACCTCGCACGAGGCCGTGAAGCTCGACAGAGAACTCTAAGAAGAAACTTCCACCTCTTCACGGCCGTGAAAGGGCATGAACGAAGCCGTGAACGACAGCAGAGACTTAAATAAAGAAAAGACCTCAAGTGTCACGGCCGTGAATTTCAGTGCAAGGGGCCGTGACCAGTGCTAGAGAAGTCAATATTTAGGGTTTTAGCCGCCTTCATGGCCGTGAAGCCTATTGTAAGAAGCCGTGACTCATGGCAGATAGTCAAGAAATAGGGTTTAAGCCGCCGTCACGGCCGTGAAGGCCCGATACGAGGCCGTGAACGCGCCAAAATTCAGTGTTAGAGGCCCATTTTCGAAGCATAAAAAGGCAGTTCTTCTCAGAACTCAAAAAGAACCTCATAGGGACGAAAACTTAGAGCAAAGAAGAGAAGGAAGAACACTAGAAGCAGCCCCGTGATTCGGAGAAGCTCAAGGGACGATCCAACAACGTAGCCACGCCCGGTCGATCGAGGGACGAGAGCTCCACCTCAGAAACGCCATACTTACTTCTTAGGGAAGTTTTATGAGTTCTCTATCTTCGTTTCCATTAAATCTCGTTGTTGTTATGCCTAATATGAGTAGCTAATCCTCTTGTGTGTTTGGGAGTAGATGAACGTTGGGCTATGTCATAAGACGTAGGATAATCGTGATCACGTGTATTCGACTATTTATCGATCTATGACATTGTTTCTTCGTATCAATATGTCTATGTGTTGATATGAATGTGTGGTATATCGTTTAGGGCGACAGCTAAATAACGATTAGGCCGTTCATAGACGTTAGGATTCAAGTATAGGGCGACAGCAAATACTCGATCCTCGCCATCTAGTAATCGCTAAACTTAGATCCCCACGAACGTTTAGGGCGACAGCAAATCCGTGAGTGGGTAGGAATTACTGCGATTTAGTCGATAATCACGTCGGAGCGATATTCCGTAGCCTTAGCCGACAACACCCTTCGGGATTCGAACCCCGAACACATATTTGTCACCTTAAGTCACTCTTACTATTTCTAGTTGTGCCTCCTTGTCTTCCAATCCTTTAAGTTGCCTTGTTAAATTAGTTCGTAATATAAACAAATCCTGTTATTTTATTTAGGTTAAATATCGAATCGATAGGTCAATACTAGTAATCAAGTTATTCCTTGTGTTCGATACTCGGATATTCGCTATAACTATATTACAAACGATAGGTACACTGCCTATCGCGCGTGGTTTTAGTTATAATATATTCGTTTTAGTTATTACTTGACGTACTCGCACGAATATTTATTTAAACATACACGCACGCGATCAAGTTTTTGGCGCCGTTGCCGGGGAGTAGATTGATATTAGGAACACCCTAGTTCGGTAATTTAGCTATTTTATTTTACATTTTCTCATTTTGTTTCGTTAATTGCGTTATTTGTTTCCTACAGAATTATTAGTCTGTTACCTTTTTGACATATTTATCTAGTTCTTCGCTAATTTTCAGTTTCGCTCATCGAAGGTACTGTTTGACAGTGGATGACCCGAAGCCACCCATCAGGTCCCATTGTTGAAGGAGATCCAGATTTCGAGTGAAAGTTACGAGGGCAGCTCAGATACAATTCAGAAGGCACGGCTAGTAATTATCTGGAAGCGCTGGTTAGCTACTCAGAGGACAACTCTCAGGAGTCGACAGACAATTCTCGAACAGAGACGTCCAAAGACAATCGACAGACAGAAGTCGAGATGGCTGAACGCAGAGTACCGACCCACCAAGACCAAGAAGAGGAGAAATCTTTACAAGATCTACTTAAGAACGCCTCTTTAGGCGGCACTGAATCAGCAATTGTGATTCCACCTATCGAGAACAATAATTTCGAGCTGAAGCATGCTTGGCTTCAGATGATCTTTCAGACGGCCCAGTTTGAGGGGAATCCTGATGATGATCCATACTCCCACCTGAAGGCCTTTCTGACAGTAACAGACACCATCAAGATTAATGGGGTCCCGAGCGATGCTATCAAACTGATGTTATTCCCTTCTCACTAAAATACAGGGCGAAAGATTGGTTGGAGATGCTACCACCCAGATCAATAACTACGTGGGAAGAGCTGCGAGCAGCATTCATCGGCCATTACTTCCCATTGTCAAAGGTGTTAAGGTTGAAGACGGAGATCTCCCTTTTTCACCAGAAGGATTCAGAGAAGCTTTACGAGGTGTGGGAGATGTCGAAGGTTTCCATGATCAATCGATTTCACGAGGTCCTTAATGATCAAACCGTTCATATGCTAGACGGAGCCGCGGGAGGAGGCCTAGTGAAGCTCAATGCCACAGACGTTAGGAATCTAATCGAAGACTACTCAAGGAACAGCTTCATGAGAGGCAACACGAGGATAAAGACTCCAGGAGTGTTTGGGGTGAGCGAGGAGACTGCTTCAAATGCCAAGTTCGAGGCGCTGCAACAACAGATTGCAACTACTAATTCCCAGCTCCAGACGTACACACCACAATGTGAGATCTGTGGCGCAGCTCATGAGACATCAGAGTGCCAAATAGGTCAATCACTAGAGCACGTTGACTATATGGGGAATTACCAAGGCCAACGGAGTTTTCAACCTCGAGCGCATCCAAATCCGGCGTATGGAAACCAAAACCACCATGGGCAAGGACCACCAGGATTTCAACCTAGGCCATCTAGTTTCCAAGGAGGAACATCACGTCCGTATCAGAACGCGTCTGCAGGGTCGGGATCCGATGATATGAGGGAGATGAAGGATATGATGAAGATGCTCCTCACAAATTTCAGCAACACCACTCAAGCCCACGAGAATCGAATGAATAAGATAGATGAGTACATAGAAGTACGTGCCCAGAACACCGACGCCTCTATCAAGAAATTGGAGCAGCAAGTGGGCCAGTTAGCAAAGCAACTGGCAGGACGAAATCAAGGATCACTTCCCAGCTACACCGAGCCAAACCCTAAGGAGAATTGCAAGAAGTACCCGCCAAGCAGAATTCAAAGGAGAAAGCTGATTTCGAGGGCCACAACAGGCCAAAAGTGGAGGAAAGTAAGAGCAACGATGTCGAGAAGGTCAAGGCTGACAAAGTAAAGGCGCGACCATACGTGAAGCCGTACAAGCCGAAGATTCCGTACCCAGCTCGGTTGAGGGAGGTCGAACCTGAAAAGAGGGAGGCCGAACCTGAAAGGAAGAAGGTCGAACTCGAAAAGGAGGAGGCCGCGCCTGAAAAAGAAAAGGCGGTGGAGAATGCGCGACCACTAGTGAAGCCGTTCCAGCCGAAAGTCCCCTATCCAGCTCGGTTGAAGAAAGACAAGGACGAGGCGCTATTTGGCAGATTTTTGGGTATGTGCAAAGAATTACATATTAACTTACCGTTTGTCGAAGTTATTACGCTGATGGTTTCGCTAAGTTCCTGAAGGACTTGCTGACGAATCGACGGAAGCTCGAACATGTCTCCACATTATGCCTACGAGGAGAGTGCTCAGCAATACTCCAGAACAAGATGCCGGAGAAGCTCAAAGACCCAGGGAGTTTTACTATTCCTTGTCTTATAAGTGATCTAGTAATTGAGAATGCTTTAGCTGATCTAGGCGCTAGTATTAATATGATGCCGTATTCCATGTTTAAGCGCTTAGGATTAGGCGAACCACGACCCACTAGGATGAGTATTCAATTGGCTGATAGATCGTTAAAATACCCTCGAGGTGTTATCGAGGATGTTCTAGTTAAGGTCGATAAGTTCGTTATTCCTGCTGATGTTGTTATCCTAGATATGGACGAGGATGAAAATGTTCCATTAATTCTAGGTAGACCATTCTTAGCTACATGTGAGACTATGGTAGATGTTAGGAATGGAACATTGACTTTGGCTGTAGACGGCGAGAAAGTTACGTTTAATATGTCTGATTCGACGAAAACGAGTAACGAGCATGATAATAAGTGCTATTACTTGAATGATTGTGAACACGATTTCTCATATTCAGTGCAAGGTCTATCGCAGGTTATCAAGAAGAAAGACACGGGAATAGTCAAGGGAAGCAAGGAGGAGAACAAGGAAATACGTTGGATCGACGAACCACCGCTTTTAGAGATTGAGAGGCAGCCCAACCATTTCGGTTGTGCTTTTCCTAAGGACGGCCCAAAACCACCGATGACACTACCTTCCAACCATTTTTCGAACCACCTTGAAGACTCGCTCGACTACGTCCAGCTCAAGACGTTAAAGAAGCGAATCTTGGGAGGCAACCCAGGTATTTTTATTTATGTTTTAGGCATTATAAAAAAAGAAAATTAATAATCTAAAACTATTTATTAAATTAAATAAAACAATAATAATAATTAAACATTAAAGTTTTAAATTAAAATAAATTTATTTCGAATATTGAGGATGGTCACAACGCAGAGTCTAGAGACGAATAGGAACGATACTTCATAAAAGATGGTTACAATACCATTACAACGTGTGAAAGACCAACACAAAAGCAAATTAAAACTGCTAATAACACAAAAGATAGAGCAATAGTTTATTTTGCTTCATAAGGGCGGGTTACACACAAGTGCACCTTGTGATAACCCAACACACGAAAGCAAGTAAAACTCCAAACAAAACCAAAAGAAGAACAAGGTAGAGTGATAGCATATCTAAATTATGATGAAACCTTGCATATTCTTCACTCTCATTCTCACGATCTTGCTGCTGTCCCCAATTCATAGTGGCTAGCTAACCCAGAATTTCGAAATAAGATTGCTGAAAACGTGGGATTTATGGTAGATGATGCTATTGTGTTGTTCTACCAATGTCTATTTATAGGCATGAATGGCACAAAAATATCATTATCATACCCGGCAAATCCATTAAATGAATACAGACGAATTTTTGACTTGAGGATTTGACGCCGCGTGAGAAAGTGATATTTCCTTTGTCGATTATCAGATTTTTCCTCGCGCAAATCGTTCTCGTAAAACTCGTCGATTGCGTGTTAATCATAGTTAAAATATATATTATTATAATAATAATCATAATATTTAAAAAATAAATAAATAAAACAATAATAAAAAAAAATTATAATACTTAAAAAAAAAAGGGTAAAGCCACGGCCGCGACTTGGCGCGACAAAACGCACTGCCATGGTTCACGGCCTACAGCCTTAACGCTCACGGCCGTGAACGTTACAGAATAAGTCCACTGCCGCCTGTCACGGCCCGTGGATAAGTATTCACGGCCGTGACTGTCATGGGTTACTGAAAAATGAATAATAATAATGTTTTTTTTAAAATATATATAATAATACTAATAATAATATAAATTAATAATATGAAAATCAAAATAATAAATAAAAAAATAAAATAGAAAAGAAAAATTAAATAAAAAAAAGAGATAGTTAGTTTTAAAAAAAAAATAATAATAATAACAGTAATAATATAAAAAATAATAAATAGATATTAAAAAAATAATAATAATAATTACTATCAATAATAATGATAAAATATAAAAACATAAAAAAAAAAAGAAAAACAAACAAACAAAACCTGTCTCAGCCTTTCAAACTGAGTTCACGACTGTGATCGTGAATTTAATTATCTCCGCCCCGTCTCACGGGAAGTGGAATTAGGTGTCATGGCCATGACTTCTCACTTAGGACCTCTCTGTCCCAATTCACGACTTCTTACCTACGAGGTCACGGCTGTGACTTGTGCGATTTAAACTAAAAAAAAAACAAAAACGATTAAAAAAAAATTATTTAAATTGTCATGGCTTAGTACTGAAGATTCACGGCCGCGACAGCGACTTGCTAAGCCACTACCAGCATTCACGGCTTCTTGAACCCCATTTCACGACTGTGATATGTGAGGGATGAACTATGTGCCAGCATTCATGGCTTGTTGCATCCACATTCACGGTGGGAACATGTAACAAACAGTAAAATTCCCCACATGGATAAAACAGACGTGAATTCACTTGAACTCAACAGAAGACCACCACTAGACGCCGTGACTCATTCCAACGCCTCCGACCACCACTAGACGCCGACCACCGCACCCACCGACGCCCGAAAGCACTTCGGCGACCCCCAATACACGCACATCACTATCATCCCATCTCGATTAAAGCTCGCGATGTAAGATCTTACACCTAATTGAAATTCGATTTGAGGATTCGCAAGATTAGGTAGAATTTGGTGTTACTTTTTCATTGTTTTACATGTTATGAACACCATGGGCTTGCTCAATTTGTTAAATTCGTGCATCAATTTTGACGTTGGCATGACTAAACCTAAGTTCGACTTTTTGTGGATTTCTGTGAAATTTTCGCGTTGCTTCCTAGTTCGTTTGTTAGCCTCGATTCATCTTACGAATCGTGTAGATATGCTTGGTTGGTCAATTTCGAACTTGGAATGCATATCTTCATTTGCACATCACATGTTCGACGAAATGCCGCTTTGAAATGTTCATTTGTTCTTGCTTAAGAAATGTCATTTGTAGCTACGTTGGTCGAGTCGAGCTGTGTTAATTATCCTATTTTTGCCAACTCACATGTTTAGCTACTATGGGTCGAAGCCGTTCAGCCGCTTTACGTAATCCCGCTTCGCGCTGCCTGTACGTCAAAGGCGACGCGCACCCCCACCTTCATTATTAGATTCTATGCAGCAATTTGAGGATGAAACACACAAGCGGCGCTACGACAAGCTCAAAGACATACAGTTTATACCCACAGATCAAATCGACCACAACACACTGGTGAAACATCAATTCGACCAGCAAGTTGCCAACTACCTCTCGCGCAGCGGCTACCTGGACTTCTTCCATATCGACGAGCCAACTTACAAGGAACTAACTCTAGAGTTCCTCTCGCCATTTTCCTATGATGAATACGCGCAGAGGGGGGTGAAATTTAGGGCGTTCAATGTGGAAAGAACCGTTGACAAAGACGACATCTGCACAGCACTTGGCCTTACAGTTCCATATTCCGCACCCGGCGAGCCGCATGCAAAGGCGAACTACAAGGACTACTTGCAGAACCTGACGGAGCGACAGGCATGTTGGGCTGAACTCGCGCGACCCGAGGAACCCAACTTCAGCGTGAAAACGTCGAAGGCTTCCTCGCTAAGGAGCCCGGGGATGGCCATGGCCCACACCACGGGGCGACTCGCATAGCGCGATTGGCCTTCGTGATTTGTTCTACTTATCACGGATGCATCGCGGTCACCAGGTCCATTTGGGAATGGCCATGGCCCACGCCTTTAGCGCCCAGGCAGATGTTCGTAGTCGAGGGAAGATTGCAGTTGGGCCATTTGTTATGAAGGTTGTCAAGGGGCTCAACATGTGGCCAACAACTCCACCAGAGATGAAGATCGTAGGTGGGCGAAATCCGTTGAACGAGGACATGCTTCTGAAGATGAAAATGCTGATAGAAGCTTCCACCTGGTCCCGCTCAAACAAGGTCTACATCTGGCATGCAGTCTACCGTGGACAGACGGACTTGGGCGACGCATTCCCTGAGCCACTAGATGTCGAAGATCCGGGACCATTTCCAGTTGATACAAACACTACCGGACCTTCCCATTCCTCCGGCTATCACGAGGGCGAGTCATCAGGGGTCGCTACTTACGCGACAGCCGCAGACCTTCACACACTGCGCGAGGACATGCTACGCTACCATGAGGAGGCCATTCGACGCGACGAGGAGACACGGTGCCGCCAGGACGAGTATGAGCGTCGAAATGAGGAGGCCCACCGACGCTACCGTGAGGAGCAACAGCGATATGAGCTGGCTCTACAGACCATGGACGCTGCGATGAAGCATACGCAGGACTCCGTTCGACTAGCTCAAGATTCTTTGGCTCACCTTCGACCGCGGGCGCCACAGCCCCCACCACCACCACCTTAGTTTCGTTTATGTTATGTTTTTCTTCTTTTAGTACTCTTTTGAGTTGGTTTAGTAATCATGTCACTTGTGATGATTATGACTTCGTTTGTTATCTTTTATTATTTCCTATGTGCGTTTAATTCTCTTTTGAGTGTTTTCAGGAAACGTGACACGAATTCAAACTCCGACTCAAAATATTTCAAACTCAGGTGCAACAACCATGCCCAACTACATCAAATGTTCCAGGCCGGACCACGCCATTTTTTTTCGGGGGAGTCACGTTCTTTTCCAAATTCGTTTACCTTCCTTTTCTTTATTTTACACGTTGAGGACAACGAGCATCTTAAGTGTGGGGAGGGGGAATTTTGTTGGAACTTTGTTGGAAATTTACGTGACAAATTTTTTTGATGCGATGTGGTTAAGAAGTCTGGCATGATTGTTTGCGTTCATCTCAAAGTGGATTGCATACTAGGGAGTCTAGTGAGCGATAAAGACATGCATCAGTGATTTAATCTTTTCAGCATGAATAGATATAGTGTTACTTTGAGAGATTCACACACATAACCCATGTTCCGTTGTGAGAGTTTGAGCTGACGAGCTTTCGCTCATTTTTCTTGGTTGTGTGAGTAGTGCATAATTTACGTCTCTCTAGAACTTGCTTGTTTGATACGCATTGAAATTGTTTATAGTATGTTTTGTATGAATATGACGAATGCATTAGGAAATAAGTCCACGGCCAAGGTTCACGACCACGACTGATCACCGTAGTTAGCCACTTTGTGCCTAAGCCTATTTATTTCTTACACCTTGTATATCATAACCCTCTGACCTAAATAAGCGGAAGTGAAAGTCAAATGTCAAAGTCGAAAAGCGCAGAGATGACGGCCCGCCGGAAGCGAACAGTTTGTTGAAAAAGAAGAAAAAAAAAGAGAGAGAAAAAAAAAGAAGAAAAATTTTGTGGAAGTGAAGCATGAGGAGAATAAGCTATTGCGAAAAGAAAGAAAAAGAACCTTTCATTTGATAATCTTCCGGTCTCGTGTTTTCCACATCATCCCCTCATTTCGAGACTTGGAAGAAGAAAGGCATAGTGGAACGCAGCAGAAATAAGAATATGAAGACGGCGTAATCAGAAAGGCTAATTGTTGGCGTGCTTTAGACAATGACATGAAGACCGAGACGACTGCTACTCATATGTGATTCCATTACCACCTCATTACTATCTGAACCCATTTAATCCGAAAAAGACCTTCTGATTCATGCTAACTGCTTTAAGTAGTAGACGTGCGATTGACATGCAAACATATGGTTTAGACTAGATTATTGCATGAATTGAGCGATTCACCGATTTATTAGCCTATACACTGAGTGATTTGAGTGAATCCCTGGGAGGTGTGGATCTCGATTAGTAGTGCTAAAGAAATTCATGTCGATAAGTGCTGATTATTGTTGCAGTGTCCATAATTGATTGCTTGATTTCATTTTGTGTTTTTCATCTGTGTTGGTGAATTGTGAATGGTCATGACACTATGTTGTTACCTTTTCTTGCTCCTAATTTGCTTGAGGACAAGCAAAAGCTTAAGTGTGGGGAGGTTTGATAAACGTATTTTAATACATTTATTGTTGTATTTATTTGGGCTATAATAGGATTTTTCGGTAATTCCGTGCATTTCTTGGCTCTATTTACACCCATTTAAATATTGTAGGACCTTCGAATGGTTATTGAGCGAAAAGGAACGAAAACGAGGTGAAAACGGTGCGAAACGAATCAAGTATGAAGCTGTCAAGCACACTTCACGGCCGTGAATCACCTCGCAGGAGGCCGTGAACGTGGGCAGTGAGAGTAAGAAGAAGTAAGCCTCCAGTGTCACGGCCGTGAACCCTGATGTACGAAGCCGTTAATGTGAACAGAAAGTTCAAGGAATGTGTCACGGCCGTGAGCTACCTTGCAAGAGGCCGTGAACGACGGCAGAGAGTTGGAGAAGCTTAACTCACGGCCGTGACTGACCTCGCACGAGGCCGTGAAGCTCGACAGAGAACTCTAAGAAGAAACTTCCACCTCTTCACGGCCGTGAATGGGCATGAACGAAGCCGTGAACGACAGCAGAGACTTAAGTAAAGAAAAGACCTCAAGTGTCACGGCCGTGAATTTCAGTGCAAGGGGCCGTGACCTGTGCCAGAGAAGTCAATATTTAGGGTTTTAGCCGCCTTCACGGCCGTGAAGCCTATTGTAAGAAGCCGTGACTCATGGCAGAAAGTCAAGAAATAGGGTTTAAGCCGCCGTCACGGCCGTGAAGGCCCGATACGAGGCCGTGAACGCGCCAAAATTCATTGTTAGAGGCCTATTTTCGAAGCATAAAAAGGCAGTTCTTCTCAGAACTCAAAAAGAACCTCATAGGGACGAAAACTTAGAGCAAAGAAGAGAAGGAAGAATACTAGAAGCAGCCCCGTGATTCGGAGAAGCTCAAGGGACAATCCAACAACGTAGCCACGCCCGGTCGATCGAGGGACGAGAGCTCCACCTCAGAAACGCCATACTTACTTCTTAGGTAAGTTTTATGAGTTCTATATCTTCGTTTCCTTTAAATCTCGTTGTTGTTATGCCTAATATGAGTAGCTAATCCTCTTGTGTGTTTGGGAGTAGATGAACGTTGGGCTATGTCGTAGTTAAGACGTAGGATAATCGTGAACACGTGTATTCGACTATTTATCGATCTATGACATTGTTTCTTCGTATCAATATGTCTATGTGTTGATATGAATGTGTGGTATATCGTTTAGGGCGACAGCTAAATAACGATTAGGCCGTTCATAGACGTTAGGATTCAAGTATAGGGCGGTAGCAAATACTCGATCCTCGCCATCTAGTAATCGCTAAACTTAGATCCCCACGAACGTTTAGGGCGACAGCAAATCCGTGAGTGGGTAGGAAATTACTGCGATTTAGTCGATAATCACGTCGGAGCGATATTCCGTAGCCTTAGCCGACAACACCCTTCGGGCTTCGAACCCCGAACACATATTTGTCACCTTAAGTCACTCTTACTATTTCTAGTTGTGCCTCCTTGTCTTCCAATCCTTTAAGTTGCCTTGTTAAATTAGTTCGTAATATAAACAAATCCTGTTATTTTATTTAGGTTAAATATCGAATCGATAGGTCAATACTAGTAATCAATTTATTCCTTGTGTTCGATACTCGGATATTCGCTATAACTATATTACAAACGATAGGTACACTGCCTATCGCGCGTGGTTTTAGTTATAATATATTCGTTTTAATTATTACTTGACGTACTCGCACAAATATTTATTTAAACATACACGCACGTGATCATGGTCCTAAAGAACTTTTCAATCACACTCATTCATCGCTTAGAAATATAATTGAGCGGAGTTTCAGTGTTTGGAAATCTCGATGGTCAGTATTGGACAAAATGTTCCATTTCCTTTTAAAACACATACATTGATTGTTATCGTTTCCATGGCATTGCATAATTACATCAGACAAAAAGCAATAGCAGACGAACTTTTCCGCCAATATGAGGACGTCATCAATAACGAGGAGATAAATGCAGACGAGGTGGAAGGTGGCGCTAATGATATGGTTGGTACTAATCAGCAAAGTGAAGAGATGTCTATATTACGCGATGTTATTACTGATTCCATATATCAGTCGGCTATGCCTAATTAGCTAGGTTTCGTTAAATTTTTTATTCTATTGAAGTTGACATGAAAATGAATTTTTTTCCGTACTTATGCTATCTTTTTTTATAGAATTTATAGGCACTTTTCAACTTATTCCACCAAATTAATCAAAGACTTTTAATCATAATGGACTTTTTTATATGTGAACTTACCAAACACTATCAAAACAAAAAATGAAACTTTTTAATAAGTCACTTTTTCAAAAGTCCATTTTAAAAGGACTTTTGTTTTATAAGTGCTTCCAAACACCCGTTAGTCATTGTTTTTGCTAAACACGTCTATGAGGCTTGGCAATGGAACGAGGCTAATTCCCATACGAACATATCAGATAAAATCTTTTATGCATATAGATAATCCATCCAACTATCTGTTTGTTAATCGAAATAGAAACGCTTTTACTAATTGATACGAACGAAAAACACAGAAATATAACGCCTAATAGCTAATTCGAGAGTTGGAAACTTCGACCCTCACAATTCGAGTGTCGGGGACATCGGCCCTCACAATCCGAGAGTCAAAGACCACTAAAAAATTCCGAAATAAACAGATGATTCTTACTACGGATGTTGACACATATATATAGAGACTAAATGTTAGGTCCTCGATTATCAACTCCTATGATCCTAGACTCAAATCCTAAGGAAATCGATTAGAATTGTAGAAATAAGATTTCGACCGAAAACCTTCTTTGAAGAACTTGAGAGAGAGTTCGAGTAGTGAGACAATGATTTATGACTTTCTCTCTCTAGAATTAGATTTGCAAGCCTTCCGGATCAATTGACAAAAAAATCTCTATTAAGCTCAATGCGTACAAATGTTTTTATACCAAGCATACTTGGTATAAATAACAAATAAGTCCTAAACTAAGGAGAAATACAAATAAAGCCCCTAATACAAGTTAAACTAATGAAATCAAAGCACAACTAAAATTGATATTCTACATTCCCCCTTTGTGCTTGATTGCCTTTTCGAGCTATCTGTCCTCGTCGGGCAACGTAAGACCTGCGCAAACCCAGCGCGTGCTCATAGTTCCGTATGCTGTTCCTCAGCTCCAGTCGCTCCTCGATGTCCTCAATTAGTTCCATCAGAAGCGGTTGTTCTCTCACGAACCTGTGAAGCTTCAGCATGGTCTCTCGTTGATCTCTTCCAATCTCTTCTCTATGTTCTTCCTGATGACCTTGAGCGTCGCATCACAGAATTTATGAATCTCAGTCTTCGGCATCAACCTTTTCTTCTTGGCAATCGGAAAGTGGTAGGTGATCCCAAAGACCGAGCTGATATGCACGTGATTGTTGGGAAGCCCTTCGACCTCAGGTACTTTGTTGAACGGGGCGGTCATGTTAACCTTCTTCATTGCTCTCCAGAGCCATCTGAAGGTCGTATGCGGTAAAATATTTGACTTGCCGAACCATGAACCTGTAGAGTCCATCTAGTCCTTCTTTCTTGATGAAGCCTTGAGGATCCTTATACTTCTCTACATACATCTGGTAGAGACGGTACACCTCCTCGGCAGGGAGATACGGTAGGTCCTCTTGCTTAACTCTTCTCGAGTGTACCCGTTCTATGACGTAGTCTAGAGTTGGAAGGTTGCCTTTTGCACAGTAGACGTTTAGCAGGTGAAAGATTTGGGATAGGCTCTTGAAATGACTCTTCAATTGTCCTTTTGGAATCCCTAGCCTCACATCCGGTCCAAGATGGGTTAGCATTCAAAGATATGTCATCCTCTTCTGCTGATCCCAGTGAGAGATGTCTCTGAGTTCGAAATGTTGGGCTAAATGTTGGAAATTTAATCCAAGCCCAATTATAATTTATAGTCCAATTTTTACTCATGACCCAACTCCCTTTGGCCATTTTTCGGAAATCCATATACCAGTTAGATATCACATGGCACCAAATTAATGAACGAAATTCGTATTATCACTTAGGCACGAAATTCATAAAATCGCGTAGGCATAAAACTAAATTAGTCACGTAAGCACAAAACATGTATGCGAATTTATTGGCCTTTATTTGCTTACGAGGGCCCCGGGTGCTACAGAATTCGTGGCTTCGGACGAAGTAGTTGTATGAGGAGTCAGTTCCCTTTCAACATCCTCATGGGCTTATGTGGGTTGAGGCTCTTGAGGAGTGATCATGGGGTTCACGATCTCTGGTTCAGGCGTAGTAGCCTGTGGTGATGGGTTGTGCCCCATTTCTGCTTCGGGTTGTGCTTCCAGTTGAAGGATATCCTCAATAGACCCTTGGAATACGCCAACATTGATGGGCACTTCAGCACCGAGTGCTTGTTGTGGAGCCTCGAGTTCCAACTCATGTGCATCAGTCAACATGACATCTGGATTTGAGTTGGAGGCTCATGTTTCAAGCTCCTGGGCCACTTGATCTATCAACTCGGCCTCAGGGCTAGGTTGGTACTGTTGTTGGGAGGGCCCTCGAATCATCTACTCTTTCAGATGATTCTCCCGACAGTATAGCCTATAGACGTCTCCCGAGGGGTCGGCAAGACGAAGCAGCTCCAACGGGATCGGCATCGATGGCTGATCCGAATCTGTGAGCCTGGGATTGTGAAAGAACTTGAGTCTCGGGGGTTGGTAGTTCCCTCCATGAGGTAGACGAGGGATGTTCACGTGCATCTTTATGAGTTGTCTGATAATGACGTTGAACCACCAGGCATACGGCACATTCTTCGATCTATTGTGCTCTTTCTGTCTGATCTGTTCTGCTAGATTGTTCCAGATCAGTTAAGCGAAATCGTAATTCCGCGAGAACGCTATGCCGTGGCAGAGAATGTTGCCATTGCCTTTGTCGAAACCGGCGTGCTTTTGCGACATACACTTGTTGATAATTCCAAACAGTGTCTTCCGTGGATGCGGGATGCCGTTGCTCTGGACTTGTGCGAGCTTGGTGAGCGGTGGACGTTATCCCATTTGGAGAAAGTCACACACCATCTCTGCATCCAAAGGCAGAGGATCATAGTTGAGGCTAAACGGTAGGTCAAAGACGAGCCCAAAATCATCCTTGCTGAAGCTGATGTGTCTCGTCCCTAGGACTGTGGTGAATCGATAGGAGCCGTCAACTACTAGACTCTTTATTCTCCCCCAAAACTGCTGAAGATCGACCATCGGCACGGATGCCGTCACCGTGAGCGCGTACCAGAGGGGATGTCCTTGTAGTATGGACACAATTATCTCGTCCGGACACCTAAAGGTAGTAAGGTCGAGTTGGAAGTTGGTGTCCTGAACCTTGAGGTACAGGTTCTTATCGTAAATGTGGTTGTAAGCACGATAGTGATCCATCTGAAAGACAATTTAGAAAGACAAATCATTAGTTAAAAAATTTAATTTGAGTCGAAAATTAATTTTATCAACCATAATAATCTATCATGTCATAGCATGTTTGATAAAATTGTTACTGAAACACTAAATTCACACATAGGTCATACGAAGTGAATATTTAAGATATAATAACATTTCGACATATGTATATAAGTGTTCAGACGAAATTTTTCTAAGGGTTGAACATTGCTATTCACTCCGTGAAGTTTCTCACACGTAAAATCGAATTTTCAATTTTAATTACCTAAGTGCTGATTTCTAATTCAAGTCTCCGTGCAATTGTGCGATCGAAAAAATTTATATGCTAAGATCTGCTACAGTGCAAAGGACTTAGAGAAATTTTTCTAGGTGTTTGAACTTAAGGTATGGTACTGTAGCCGAGAAATTTTACGATCGAGAAAAATTTCCATGTAAATTTACGATCGAGAAAATTGATTTCCGTGTAATTTAGATCGAGAAATTTTTTTGCGCGTGAATATAATTTTTCGTCGTGATAGTTATCGAGCGAGAGTATTTCGATTTTAAATAGATTTTGACTGCGGAATTTTACGATCGAGAAAATTGACAACAATAAACTAGGTTAATCGCCGAGAAAATTTTCGATCGATCCAAATCATCGCTGCGTACTTTTATGATCGAGAAATTTTATCGTTGAAAATTATTTTAATCGCCGCTAAAATTTACGACCAAAAGAATTTGAAATCGAAAGTACTGTTTTCGATGATAAGTTTTGCGCTCGTAATACATTGCACCTATTTTGACCATTCCACTCGTTAATTTTTCGCACGCATAAAATCCTAATTAGATTTCTCAATATTAAGTAGTTTTCGATCTGCGTCAATTATCTCAGCAACTGAGTCAAAAAGTTTGCGATCGAAAATCTTATACGATGCAAAATGTAACTCAATCGAATCTATATCCAATTAACACTGTTTGCGATCGATAAAGTTCTCCGACTGCTGTAAATATTCAAAACTTATTCAAATCGAAACCCAGAATACACTACCAGATTGAACGAAAACTCCAGAACTATAGAAAATTGCAGATATTAACCTAGATAATAATCTAAACAGGTCTAATCTCTGCGAACAGACATTTCCAGTTTTCATATACAACACAGACGAGAATTTCTTAATGAATCATGCAAAAAATCACAGATTATAGGTGTTAACGGAGTTTAAAGACACGAAATAGCCTAGAGAATGTCGATTCTACCTTAAAAAGACGAAAATCTGTGAAAGAGTAAGGATTTTGAAGATTTTGAGTTCGTCTTTCTGACAAAGGTTTTGCGCGAGAGAAAACTTTCGACTGTTGAATTTTGCGATTGAGGGTTTTTGCAATTAACTCCCGTCATTCTGAATGGTGACATCTGGCCCCGTAGTTGAATTTTGAAAATCTGCAATACTTAGAGCAAAAATGTCGAGAATCTTAGAGTTAATTTGGAAGCAATCTTTCTATCAGGCGCCCCCTGAAAAGTTTTTAAGAAAATCGGTTATTTTTAAATCCACAGTTAACAAAATATTTAACCAACCAAAATATAAACTTATGCCGTGCGCTCCAAATTGTGAAAATTTGTGAAGTCCTCCTCATTGAAGTGTGTTATACAAGGATCAGAACTTAATTTCCTGCAACACTTAGAGAAAGATCATCAAAAATATTTGGAGCTCAAGACATAAATTTTGTAAATGCTCCCCCTAAAAAAGTGCACCTAAATTGATTTATCAAGATTACTAAAAACACGCGATTTATCAAGATTAGCCTAGATACATGGTCCCCTAAACATGTTATTATAATTCGCGTGAGGGTATGAGCAATAACAAGTATTCGCATTTTATCAATTCAGTTCAAATGCAAAGTAATATTGCATATCAGAATGTGCCATAAAGAAAACTTTAATATATATTTTTACTCCTATATATATATATAAATTTATTTTGCTTCGATCAACGTCACGCCTACAAATTCACAAGACACTTGAAAGATATTATGCCGTCAAGTCACGTCAGCAAACTAAAGTTCTAAGTTCAAAGTATGATCCATTTAGACAACTCTCACTAGGTTCACTCTAGCGCTCATTTATTTTAACTGGGGACTTTTATATTTGCATCACTCAAGTCAACACAAACAATATTAAGTCAATTTACCTGTGATCGAGGCACTTTTAATCATTTCACCTAAGCGAGAGATCGTTGATTTGGAATCAAATGGACTTTGAAGGCTTCAATTTGGCTATGACTAAGAAAAGAAGGAAAAATTTGGGAGATGTGAGATTTTTGTCGTCTTCTATTTCTTCGTCGTTCTCCATCTTTCGGCATTTTTATTTTCGTATCTTTTGTCATTTTCATCCTTTGTTTTTTTCGTATCAGCTACACTTGCTCAAGCTGAAGCTCCGCTTCTCTACTAGGCTGAGCGATTATCTTAGGGGAAGTTCTTCTTGTTAGTTCTCGGGCCGATATCGTGCTCCTTTTGGTCTGCTTTTTGTGCCTTGAGCATTCCTCGTGTGCGTTTTCCACCTTCTTTTGTCATCTTTTTCTTTGTCGTATCGTTGTCTCCCCTCCTTTTCTCGATTGAACATCCCGCCGAAGACTTAGATAGTCGGTTGAATGCTCAAAGGGGTTTCAAAAGAAGAAAAGGTATTCGGAGAAGGCTCAAAGTAGATAACTAAAATCTATGTTAAAGGATTGAAATTTCTATTTGGCCGAGTGAGGAATTTCCTAAATGCCCTAATCATTTTCCTAACGATCTAACGCAAGGCGAGTATGAGGCCAAGAATCACTAGTTAAGACAAGCAATTATTGTGTGACTCGCTCAAGAATAGAACCGTCGAAAGAAATAAAAGGCTGGAAACCTCACTAGTATAAAGTGGCTTTGTGTCTAGTGGAATTAACTAATGAACTTTAGATACAAGAATGTGACTAGACGGACAATATTAAGCAATTAATCAGTCGTATGTCAGGAAAATTCAAACGTGACTAGATCGAGCATCCTAAAGATATCGTCATTCCCCGAATATTATAAGTATATGTATAATATTTTTGGTTTTTATTTTTATTACTATAGGATTATTTTATATTTAATATTTACGTATCACGCAAATTATAGAATTTAAGTACGCAAAACACATAGAATAGATCATATGAAAGCACATAGGAGCACGTACATCACATATTACGGAAGATTCAACATGCCTAATTTTCTGACAAGAAATTGGAATCGTTTTTCATCCAAATCCTTGATGAAAATGTTAGCTATTTGATATTCCGTGTTAGTAAAATACATATCTATTGTGCCTTTTTTCTACATGATCTTTGATAAAGTGATATCTAATGTCTATGTGTCTCGTGCGTGAGTGGTGAACAGGATTGCATGTTATAGCAATGACACTCTGACTATCACTATGAATGGGTAAATTATTTAAATTGTACCCATAATCGCGAAGCTGAGTCCTCATCCACAGCATTTGAGAGCAACAGCTGGCCGCTGCGACGTATTCTGCCTCAGCCGTTGATGTTGACACGCAATTCTACTTCTTGGATGACCAGCAGACCGGCTTTTCGCCTAGAAATTGAGCGCCACCGGATATGCTTGATAAACGTAATTTATAAAGTTTATATTTGTTAATTTTGAGTTGTTTTCGTTCATTTATGAAGCCGTTTTGAATATCTTAGCACTTAAATGTGAGTTAATGGCAATATTAACGTTTTTACGGCAGTTTTGCGGTAGTTTGGTATTTCTTGCAGATCACGGAGTAAACGATGTCCGATTGAGATGAAACTTTAACCGATGATAGAAGACTCGTTGATAATGACTTTCACCAGAGGAATTTCCATTCCGAGTTGCAGATCAGAAGATATGAATTTTTCAATCACTGCTACTTTGTTGCGCAAAAACATCCCGTTTTGATTGGCCAAAGCCCATTACGAATTCAGCCCATTTAAAACCCAACCCACTCAAATCAAATAAACATTGCTAGAGCAGACAAGGATCGCACTTCACGTCAATTTTCCACATGGCTTGACTAAAGAAAGTACGGACATACAACGTCGCACACAAAAAAAAAGAGAAAAATGAGGAAGAATACCACGTCGCACGGCTCAAGGAAGAAAGTGAAGATCACAAGCCGTTCTTGAGCAGCCTAAGCAAGATTATGTTCCCTTTTATCATCTATAAATAAGGGCAGTAGGAGGATCGAACACCAAGCTCCCACCTCACCATCTGATATTGCCACTCAAAACACAGTCGAACGTCTGACCATCAACCAAGCACGTCAACCACCAACGTTGAACAAGCCTCTCAAAGCATCCACCTCTCCACTCAACACCACACTGCCATCGATCCATCTCTCAAGCAAGCACCTCAAGGAAGCACCCACCTCACTAAGGGCTTAATACACGTCTCCACGCTCGTACACCATCACAACGAAGCTAAAAAGACCAAAGTAGGCAGCTCTCAGGTGGTTGAATTATCTCAGAGCTGAAGAACTGAGCCGAACATTTGTAGCTTCTTCGGTTGCTCACCAGGTGTTCGACAAAAATACTCAAAGACGCACACAACTATCGGGCAACAAGCAACTGCTAAGTTCTCATCATGCAGCGCACATCGGTAGCAGAGGGCATCATTACGAGGACCGGCTGAGACGTGACGTGAGATAGAACCGAATCGGGATCGGGAAACTTGGAGGGGAAGCGACGTTGACGGAGCCAAATATCAGGGAAGAAATATGTTCTATTTCTCTTTGTTATTTACGCTTCTCGCCGCGTTAATATTTCGTATGAGTAGTTAAATTTATTATGTGCTTGGGATGAGATGAACGCTAGGTAGAATTATTGGACGTAATTTATTCGTGAACATGCGTATTGGCTATTTATCATTTATGATATTGTTTTTCAAATTAATATGTCTATGTGTTGATTTGAATATCACTTCGATATGTCTATTTGTTGATGTGATATCGTGGTAATATCGTTTTAGGGCGACAGCTAGAAAAATGATTAGGCCTCTCATAAAATGATAGGAGTTCGATTATAGGGCGACAACAAATAATCGATCCTCGCTTTAGGTAAATTAATATATATTCTCACAACCGTCTAGGGCGACAGCAAATTCGGGTGTGAGTAGGAATTACCGCGACTTAGTCATTATTTTTATGTTAACGATAATTTACGGCCTCGTCAATTATACCTAGCGGGATTCGAAATCCCGAGCACATTTGTTTTATATAAAAGTTATTATTTTTAAATATTTAAGTTGCATTCAAGCTTTTGGTTTGTTAGAATATATTTTATAAATAAAAATACAACTAACAATATTTATTTCGCCTAAATATCAAATGATAGGTTATTACTAGTACTCAATTATTCCTCGTGTTCGATACTCGGATATTCGCTATAGCTATTCTACAAACGACTGGTACACTGCCTATCGCGCGTCGTGCTAGTTATAACATATTCGTTTTAATTATTACTTGACGTACTTGCACGAACCTTTATTTAATATATTAACGTACACGCACGCGATCAAGTTTTTGGCGCCATTGCCGGCGAATGAAATTGATATTAGGAACAGTAGTTCGGTAATTTAGCCACAATTATTTGGTAAATTTTCATTTCAATTATTCGCGTTTTAAGTGTTCAAGTGGATTAAGTTAGTTATTTGTTCTTTGTTCACTCGTTGGCGTTTCCAAGTAATTTTTATTAGCTTAATTCCGTCAAATTGTCCATCATTCCTTCACTTATTTCGCTTCCACTTATTGAAGGTACGATTCAGCGGTGAATGAACCGAAGCCACCCATCGGGTCCCATTGTTGAAGGAGATCCAGGTTTCGAGCGAAAGTTACGAAGGCAACTCAGATACAATTCTGAAGGCACGGCTAGTAACTATCGGGAAGCGCTGGTTAGCTACTCAGAGGACAACTCTCAGGAGTCAGCAGAAAATTCTCGAACAGAGACGTCCATAGACAATCGAGAGACAGAAGTCGAGATGGCAGACCGCAAAGTACCCGTCCACCATGACCAAGAAGAAGAACAATCTTTACAAGATCTGCTCAACAGTGCCACCCTCGGCGGTACAGAATCGGCGATTGTGATTCCACCGATCGAGAAGAACAATTTCGAGTTGAAGCATTCTTTGCTTCAGATGATTTTTCAGACTGCCCAGTTTGAGGGAAACCCAGACGACGATCCCTACTCGCACTTGAAGGTCTTACTGACGGTGACCGGCACCATCAAAATCAATGGGGTCACGGGCGATGCAATCAAACTGATGTTATTCCCATTCTCGCTGAAGTTCAGAGCGAAGGAATGGCTGGATATGTTACCGCCCAGATCGATCACTACGTGGGAAGAACTACGAGCTGCATTCATCGGTCATTACTTCCCGCTGTCAAAGGTGCTAAGGTTGAAGACGGAGATCTCACTTTTCCACCAGAAGGACTCAGAGAACCTTTACGAGGTGTGGGAGAGATACAAGTCACTGTTGAAGAAATGCCCGCAACACGGGATGTCGAAGGCCTCAATGATCAAACCGTTCACATGCTAGACGGAGCCGCAGGAGGAGGGCTCGTGAACCTTCATGCCAGATGCTTGGAACCTGATCGAGGATTACTCGAGGAACAGCTTCATTAGAGGCAACACGAGGATTAAGACGCCAGACATATTTGGGGTGAGCGAGGAGACAGCCACAAATGCCAAATTCGAGGCGCTCCAGCAACAGATCGCGGCGACCAACTCTCAGCTTCAGACGGTGATCAGTAGACTACTCCCAAAGGCTGGGCAAGCACAGCCAGTTAATGCCGTAACGACCACCACACCACCTCAGCAAAAGCCTTACAAACCACAGTGCGGTATTTGCGGAGCAGCTCACGAAACATCAGAGTGTCAAGTCGGACAGCCACCGGAGCACGTGGACTACATGGGAAACTACCAAGTGCAGCGAGGTCTCCAACCTCGAGCGCACCCCAATCTGACTTACGAGAATCATAACCACCATGGGCAAGGACCGCCGGGATTTCAGCCCAGACCGTCTGGTTTCCAAGGTGAACCACCACGACAGTATGAGAATGCATCCGCGGGGTCGGAGAGCGACGATATGAGGGAGATGAAGGATATGATGAAGACGCTCCTTACAAATTTCAGCAACACCACTGTGGCTCACGAGAGTCGACTGACAAAGATGGAAGAGTATATGGAAACCAACAACGTACGTGCTCAGAACACAGACGCGTCGATTAAGAAGTTGGAGCAGCAAGTGGGCCAGCTAGCGAAGCAACTAGCGGGGCGAAATCAAGGATCACTCCCGAGCTACACCGAGCCAAACCCTAAAGAGTATTGCAACGCGGTAATCCTGAGAAGCGGGAGAGAATTGCAAGAAGTACCAGCCAAGCAGAATTTGAAGGAGAAAGCTGATTTCGAGGGCCACAATGAGCCAGAAGTGGAGGAAAGTAAGGGCAACGATGTCGAGAATGTCAAGGATGACAAAGTAAAGGCGCGACCATTCGTGAAGCCGTACCAGTCGAAGATTCCGTACCCAGCTCGATTGAGGGAGGCCAAACTTGAAAAGAAAAAGGTCGAACCCGAAAAGGAGGAGGCCGCGCCTGAAAAAGAAAAGGCTGTGGAGAATGCGCGACCACTAGTGAAGCCGTACCAGCCGAAAGTCCCCTACCCAGCTCGGTTGAAGAAAGACAAGGACGAGGCGCTATTTGGCAGATTTTTGGGTATGTGCAAAGAATTACATATTAACTTACCGTTTGTTGAAGTTATTACGCAGATGCCTAGTTTCGCTAAGTTCCTGAAGGATTTGCTGACGAATCGACGGAAGCTCGAACATGTCTCCACAGTATGCCTACGAGGAGAGTGCTCGGCAATACTCCAGAACAAGATGCCGGAGAAGCTCAAAGACCCAGGGAGTTTTACTATTCCTTGTCTTATACGCGATCTAGTAATTGAGCATGCTTTAGCTGATCTAGCGCTAGTATTAATTTGATGTCGTATTCCATGTTTAAGTGCTTAGGATTAGGTGAACCACGACCCACTAGGATGAGTATTCAATTGGCCGATAGATCATTAAAATACCCTCGAGGTGTTATCGAGGATGTTCTAGTTAAGGTCGATAAGTTCGTTATCCCTGCTGATTTTGTTATCCTAGATGTGGACGAGGATGAAAATGTTCCATTAATTCTAGGTAGACCATTCTTAGCTACATGTGAGACTATGGTAGATGTTAGGAATGGAACATTGACTTTGGCTGTAGACGGCGAGAAAGTTACGTTTAACATGTCTGATTCGACGAAAACGAGTAACGTGCATGATAGTAAGTGCTATTACTTGGATGTTTGTGAGCACGATTTCTCGTATTCAGTGCAAGGTCTATCGCATGTTATCAAGAAGAAAGACACGAGAATAATCGAGGGAAGCAAGGAGGAGAACAAGGAGATACGTTGGATCGACGGACCACCGGCGTTAGAGCTTGAGCGGCAGCCCAACCATTTCGGTTGTGCTTTTCATGAGGGCGGTCCAAAACCACTGATGACAGTACCTTCCAAACATTTTTCGAACCACCTTGAAGACTCACTCGACTACGTCCGGCTCAAGACGTTAAAGAAGTGCTTCTTGGGAGGCAACCCAGGTTTCTGCATTCACATCTAGTTTTATGCCTTAGGTTTAGTTGCATTTCACGTTTATCATCAATATATAAAAAAACAAACATAAAAAAAACCATTAAAAAAATGGGAGAGATGCGGGGGGATACACCTTTATTAAAGCAATCAAATTTTATTCTATTCATAGAGGTCATGTTCCATAATCCCGATTTATGATTTCACGTTTATTTCAAATTCCGGATAAGTTGCATCCACGTTTATGTTTACGCACTTACTATAAAAAAAAAACTTGGGGATTGGTGATGTTTTTCGATGAGTATCAAGTGTTTTCCTTTAAGATGTCTATTGCGGTTAATTTTCTATAAATTGTTTTTACGCCTTATTTTCTTTAAGTCTATTTTGTGAGGTCAAATGTCACGAGGAACGACATCTACGAACAATGCAATGCGTAGTCTCATCCAAGCCAGCCAGAATCACGCCAAACGCTCCTGCAACTTAGGGAATTCAAAACCTCAAGTGTAGGGAGGGCCGTTTGCAAAGCATGCACATCGAACTATTCAGGGAAGTTCGTCTATTTATTTATTTTCCTCTTCCTTGTGTTCAAATGTTTGTTACCGTTGAGGGCAACGTAAATCATAAGTATGGGGAGGGAAACTTCTGTGAAATTGATTATATGAACATATTTATATGTGCATGCTGTGATTTAAAAAAAATATGGCATAATTTTTTTCGAAAATCATGGTTTTTGTCTATTAAAGGATGATTTCATGTAGAAATTTTATGAGTAATTAGGATGCATATGCGCACTCGATTTCTTTCTTGCATGATGAACTTAGCAATACATGAAGGATTCGTACACATAACCTTATTTTTGTGAGATTTTGAGCCTACGAGCTTTTGCTCATTTCTTTGGTTGTGTGAAACTTGCCTAATTTACTTCTCTCTAGAATTTGCTCGTGTATTACGTGCTGACACTGCTTAAGGTGAAAATTTGTGAAAATGAGGAATGCATTAGGAATTAGTCCATAGCCAAAGTTTCTGACCGTGCCTGATCACCGTAGTTAGCCACTTTGAGCCTGAGCCTTTTATTTTCGAAACCCAATATTCATAGCTACCAACCTAAATAAGCCTTCAGAACTAAACCCCATTGGAGCGATAGTGTAAGTGAAGGATGAATGACGGAGTCACGGTGCACAATTTAGTCAAATGTCTGACAAACATCGAAGTTGAGAATTGAAAAAAAAATTGAAAAATAGCTAAGAACCTTTCCTTCGATAATCTTTCACTCTCGAGAGCACATTTTTATACCCTAAGTAGAGATGTCGAAAGAAGAAAGGCTTGGTAAAAAAAAAAGAAAAAAAGAAGAAAAAAAGACAAGAAGAGGAAAGAGAGAAAAAGAAAACAAAAAAAGAAAAAAAAATTGGTGGAAATCAGATGGTCGACTTATTGGCGTAGTCGTGACAAAAGGCATGATTCCAACACGACTCTAGCTCATATCCTTTTGCGGTTAGCCCTTGAATATTTTGGATATCTAGCCTGCTAATACCCGGTAAAGTCATTCCGACTCACACTTTATTACTTTGGGTAGTAGATTTACGAATCATTTGCAAGCTTATGGTAGAGACTAGATTAGTGCATGAACAGAGAGATTACACCGACATATTAAGCCTATACACTGTGTGATTGGAGTGAACCCCTGTGAGGTACGATTCTGGATTGATATTGCTAAGGAATTTGTGTAGTTAGACGTCAGCTTCAAATGTGTTTCCCGACATTACTTGCATTAGATCATTACATGATTCATTCTTGAAAGATAAGTTGCAGGATTTAAATTATTTTTATGCCTTATTATTTCTTTGCTTGAGGACAAGCAAACGCTTAAGTGTGGGGAGATTTGATAAACGTAATTTATAACATCTATATTTGTTAATTTTAAGTTGTTTTCGTTCATTTATGAAGCCATTTTGAATATCTTAGCACTTAAATGTGAGTTAATGGCAATATTAACGATTTTACGACAGTTTTGCGGCAGTTTTGTATTTCTTGCAGATCACGGGGTAAATTGAGCTGAAACTTTAACCGATGATAGAAGACTCGTTGATAATGACTTTCACCAGAGGAATTTCCATTCCGAGTTGCAGATTAGAAGATATGAATTTTTGAATCACTGCTACTATGTTGCGCAAAAACATCCCGTTTTGATTGGCCAAAGCCCATTAAGAATTCAGCCCATTTAAAACCCAACCCACTCAAATCAAATAAACATTGCTAGGGCAGACAAGGATCGCACTTGGCGTCAATTTTCCACATGGCTTGACTAAATAAGGTACGGATATACAACGTCGCACACAAAAAAAAAGAGAAAAATGAGGAAGAATACAACGTCGCACGGCTCAAGGAAGAAAGTGAAGATCACAAGCCGTTCTTGAGCAGCCTAAGCAAGATTATGTTCCCTTTTATCATCTATAAATAAGGGCAGGAGGAGGATCGAACACCAAGCTCCCACCTCACCATCTGATATTGCCACTCAAAACACAGTCGAACGTCTGACCATCAACCAAGCACGTCAACCACCAACGTTGAACAAGCCTCTCAAAGCATCTACCTCTCCACTCAACACCACACTGCCATCGATCCATCTCTCAAGCAAGCACCTCAAGGAAGCACCCACCTCACTAAGGGCTTAATACACGTCTCCACGCTCGTACACCATCACAACGAAGCTAAAAAGACCAAAGTAGGCAGCTCTCAGGTGGTTGAATTATCTCAGAGCTGAAGAACTGAGCCGAACAGTTGTAGCTTCTTCGGTTGCTCACCAGGTGTTCGACGAAAATACTCAAAGACGCAGACAACTATCGGGCAACGAGCAACTGCTAAGTTCTCATCATGCAGCGCACATCGGTAAGAGGGCATCATTACGAGGACCGGCTGAGACGTGACGTGAGATAGAACCGAATCGGGATCGGGAAACTTGGAGGGGACGCGACGTTGACGGAGCCAAATATCAGGGAAGAAATATGTTCTATTTCTCTTTGTTATTTACGCTTCTCGCCGCGTTAATATTTCGTATGAGTAGTTAAGTTTATTATGTGCTTGGGATGAGATGAACGCTAGGTAGAATTATTGGACGTAAATTATTCGTGAACATGCGTATTGGCTATTTATCATTTATGATATTGTTTTTCAAATTAATATGTCTATGTGTTGATTTGAATATCACTTCGATATGCCTATGTGTTGATGTGATATCGTGGCAATATCGTTTTAGGGGGACAGCTAGAAAAATGATTAGGCCTTTCATAAAATGATAGGAGTTCGATTATAGGGCGACAGCAAATAATCGATCCTCGCTTTAGGTAAATTAATATATATTCTCACAACCGTCTAGGGCGACAGCAAATTCGGGTGTGAGTAGGAATTACCGCGACTTAGTCATTATTTTTATGTTAACGATAATTTACGGCCTCGTCAATTATACCTAGCGGGATTCGAAATCCCGAGCACATTTGTTTTATATAAAAGTTATTATTTTTAAATATTTAAGTTGCATTCAAGCTTTTGGTTAGTTAGAATATATTTTATAAATAAAAATACAACTAACAATATTTATTTCGCCTAAATATCAAATGATAGGTTATTACTAGTACTCAATTATTCCTCGTGTTCGATACTCGGATATTCGCTATAGCTATTCTACAAACGACTGGTACACTGCCTATCGCGCGTCGTGCTAGTTATAACATATTCGTTTTAATTATTACTTGACGTACTTGCACGAACCTTTATTTAATATATTAACGTACACGCACGCGATCAGTGCTCTTCCTGTCAATTCGGCAACCTGCATAATCAGCGTCAGTATAGCCAATTAATTTGAAATTTGTGCCTTTAGGATACCATAGTCCTAAAGTGGAGGTGCCCTTGAGGTAGCGCAAAATCCTCTTGACCGTGAGCATGTGAGATTCTTTGGGGTCGGTTTGGAAACGGGCGCAGAGACATATGGCAAACATGAGGTCCGGCTGGCTTGAGGTGAGATAGAGAATAGACCCTATGATGCTGCGATAGAGTGTGATGTCGACCGCTTTTCCAGTGGGATCGGCATCCAACTTGCAGCTTGTTGACGTAGGAGTGCTGAGAGGCTTGCTCTGATCATGATGGAATTTCTTCAGAATATCATTGATATATTTCGTCTGACTGATGAATATTCCATCATCGAGCTGCCTGACTTGAAGTCCTAAGAAGAACTGCATCTCTCCCAAGTGACTCATTTCAAACCTGCTCTTCATTAAATCTTCAAATCTCTTGCAAAGCCGTGGATTTTTGGATCCGAAGATGATGTCGTCTACATAGACTTGGACGACCATCAAGTCTTTGTCTTGCCATTTGACGAAGAGTGTCGTATCGATCATTCCTCGGATGGATCCAGACTTCACGAGTAATTCACTCAAGACATCATACCAAGCACGTGGGCTTGTTTTAGTTCGTAGAGAGCTTTGTCCAATCGATAGACATGATCGGGGTGTTCTTGATCAACAAAGCCTTCTGACTGAGTGACATAGACTTCCTCCTTTAACACGTCGTTGAGAAAGGTGGTCTTAACGTCCATTTGGTAGACTTTGAAGTCTTTATGAGCCGCATAAGCCAAGAAAAAGTGGATGGCTTCGATTCGGGCAACAGGGGCATACGTCTCATCGTAGTTAATGCCTTCCTGTTGGTTGTAGCCCTTCGCAACCAGTCTTGCTTTATTCCTGATAACTTCTCCATCTTCATTCTTCTTATTCTTAAACACCCATTTCGTCCCAATAGTGATTTTCCCATGCGGACGGGGTACTAATGCCCACACTTGAATGCGTTCAAATTGGTTGATCTTGTCTTGTATCGCAATTACCCAATCCGTGTCCTTAAGTGCGTCTACTACCTTGGTTGGCTCATTTTGGCTTAGGAAGCAACTGAATTGTCCTTTCTAATGTCTTGTCCTTACTCCACTTGAAGGATCACCGATTATCTGATCAACTGGATGTACTCGAGTCCATTTGCGCTCATGAGGCAAGGCCGAGCTAGAAGCATCAGCCATTTGTGGAGTGAGATCTCCAATGATCGGAGACTGTTCAGCTAGTTGAGGCAATTCAGTTTCAGTACTTGAGTTGAGCTACTCTGATGACATTTCCTCAACTTCCATGGTTGGATTTTCAGCATGCTGAGGTAATTTGAATCGGGTGAGGTGAGGACATTTGAATAACTTGGTATATCGGCATCGTCTTGGGGAGGTTCCAAGACATGTGTGGTTGCAGTGTTGTTCGGTCGATATATCTGCTCAAAAGCGAGTCCAAGTCTTCCAAAGCAAATCTCATAGCTTCTTCTGGCGTTGAATCCTTAGTTGTTGCCATCTTCTGTTGGTTTTTTCCCAACACACCCAGTAAAACGGCTTCTAAACTGTCGTATTCAGAAGCCATTTGGTTAGGTACGAGTCCTGAGCTGAGGTGCTCAAGAGCCATTTGGTTGGGCACGAGTCCTGGACTGATGTGCCCAGAAGTCAACTCTGCCACTTCTTGGAAAGTGATATTGTAGCTTTCTTTGATTGTTCGTTTGGACTTGTTGTATACATGGTACGCTTTCGAAGTAGAAGAATACCCGACGAAAGTTGCTTCGAATGCTTTAGGGTAGAACTTAGCACGTTTTCTCTATCGTTCGCCACAAAATACTTGCACGCGAAGACCTTGAAGAAGGAAATGTTGGGTACCCGCTTGTTAATGATCTCGTACGTGAGTCTTATCGAAGCGCTTCTGAACTATCGTCCTGTTCTGAGTGAAACAGGCGGTATTTACTGCTTCAGCCCAAAGGAAATGTGGGAGGCCTGAGTGGATCAACATCGTACGCGCGGCTTCCACTAGAGTTCGGTTCTTCCTTTCGAAGACCCCAACTATTGAGGAGTCTTTGCGGCTGAGAATTGCTAACTAATCACAAGTTCCTGATAGAATTCACTGAGATACTTGTTCATGAACTCAGTTCCATTGTCCGTTCGGTTGTTTTGAATAGTCTGTTGCAGTAACATTTGAGTAGAGTTCACGAAGTTGACGATCAAGTCCCCTGTCTGGTGGAACTTCGTCCATGTGTAGCGAGAAAAGTCGTCAACAATAACTGGCACGTACTTACGTCCGTTGATACTCTGTGTCTGCATCGATCCACAGAGGTCCATGTGTAAAATTCCAGTGGACGTGTAGTAGAGGGAAATAGTTTAACATGATGAGATGCTCGCTTCATTTTTCCTAGTTGGCATGCCGAACACTGATGCTCTTTCTGTAATACTATAGTTGGAAGACCGTGAACCAACTTTTTCGTTGAAAGACGTTGAAGAGCTTTGATGTTAAGATGAGACATTCGTTGGCCATAAGTTGTTCCTCTGAATTACAGTCTGAGAGATGAGGCAAATAGCTGTCGAGGGCCGCACGGACATCAGGTTGATCGTGTAAAGATTTGACTTCCGAAGTCCTTGGAGGAGTTCTTTGTCCTGATTGTCCAATATTCTGCACCGGTCAGCATGGAAGACCACCTGGAATCCTTTGTCACAGAATTGGCCTATGCTGAACATGTTATGGCGAAGGCCTTCGACGTAGGAGACATCCTTGATGATCATATTCTCTAGAATGATATCCCCAAGTCCTAGAATAGGGGCTGAGTCGTTGTTTCCGAATCTGACTTTTCCATTAGGTAGGTCTTGGTAGTTGCTCAGCAGCTCTTGGTTTCCCGTCATGTGTGTGGAGCAACCCGAGTCAATGTACCACACATGATGGATCTGCAAAAACAATTAGAGAGGTTTAGGTACCCACTTATAAATGGGTCCTCTCAGATTAACAGATTTAATTTTAGGTTCAAATATAGTTCCTAAATTATTACTATTAGAGGCTTTAGCAACCCAAACCATCTTCGAAGAAGTTGATTTGGGTTTTCCCTTAGTAGAAGACTTGACCTTTTTGGCTTTCGTCTTCTTGAGCGGAGATTTAGAAACCCTTTTGGGTTGAACCTTGCAGGGGAGATTAATTTCAGCACGAGCAAATGCATGAGTAGGCTTGAACGTGGAAAAGATATTCTCATTAGATAGTCGCCTAAGGTGCTTAGGAGATTCAATCTTTACGGGATACCTTAGGTGGGAGCAAGTATGAATTGCACTATAAGCCTTCTTAATGGCTGGATCTTGTTTCCAACGACTCATCCTAGATGCATTTTTTAGAATGAGAGATTGGTATAGTAGAAGAAGAGCCTATTTCAAAGTTAGTACTTCTGAAGGTAGTATGCTTTAAGGAGCAAGTAGAAGTAATTATTTTGAAAGAAGAAAAAGCTCTTTTATTTCTACGAGTGTCTTTTATTGTTACAGAAGGAGATCATAAACTTGGAATTTTAACAACTAGAGATTCCTTCTTTATTTCTAAGCTAGACACTCTCGTCTTTGGTTTCTCTAGCTCCTTAACTACGCTCCCTGTAGACGTAGTGGAACAGGATCAGAGATTAGATTTTTAAGAACATTATTTTTAGATTTTCGTTCTTTGGAAGGCGATTTTTCTTTCTTCACGCTTTTCACAATTTTATCTTTTGAGGGAGATGCGTGAGAAGTGGTTTGTGAGATCGAGGAGGCTCTTAGATCTTCGATCTCTTTTAGAAATCTTTTCTTTTCCGCTTCAAAATTCTCTCTTTCTTTGTCTAATGCAGTTTGTAATTCCTCTATCTGCTTCACGATGGGAGGTTTGTAAGGAGAATTTTCATAATGCACACGTATGGCTTCCTCGATTTCAGGTTGAGGCTAAGGAGGTTGAACTAAATCACAGACAGACGTCAAGGGTATCTCTAAATTGTTGCTGTCATTTAATTTTTTTGTAGTCGAAGGGGATTTGGGCCCTATGTTTGGCTTTTCTCTTAGCTAACTCTAAAGCACCTAAATCGTCTGCTTTAGTGAAGTTCATAAGAGTGTTTACGCCTAAACCCATGTATTTTATATCGTAAGCTTCTTTCTTCTTTAACACACAAGGGTTGGTGAAACCTAAGCCTTCAATGCGATTATAGAATTCTATATCCTTGGGCTGATTTAGAAAAAAATGGTCTGTTCAGTTTGTTCCCTTCGCGTAAGAAGATCGTCTAATTTATTAACTTTTGCGTATAGATTCTTACGTTCTTCTCCTAGGAGAACAAAATTATTTTCCACCTTTAATTTGACGACTTTATAGGCGTCAAGATCTTTCGTAAGTTCACAAACCTTAGCATTAGATTTATCTAATTGGGCTTCTAGGTTAGTGGCCTTAGTTGTCGCTTCGGTTAACCTACAATTGAGGCTAGCTTTCTCATTAATATTTCTAACCAAACAATTATAGTTATTTTCTAGCATGTCTTCTAATTCCTTAATTTTTAAGTCATGCTTCTCTATTTGATGGTTCCTTGTCTCACTAATATTTAAGCTCTTAGTAAGTTTTGCTATTCACGCGTTTGAGCTTCTAAGTTCTGTCTCGAGACTAGTTATCCTCTCCTGAGACTTAGTTAGTTTCTTCTCTACTTCCTTTATGCTTTCCTCCTTACGTTTCATGTTAGTGTATGCTAGTTGATACGATTCTAACATGGTCAATATTGTGGAAGGAGAGACTACCTCCTGTGATGATTCGAATGCTTGGTCTTCGTCCGTCTGATTGATGGTTTCGGCGTCTGAGTTTTCGCCCAGGCAGGCATGAGAGCTAGGTTCTCCTCTTCAGAGCTGGACATATCTTCGAGCCAGTGGTCTTGTTCTGCCATCAAGGTTACCCCAGCTTCTTTCTGCTTTGTGAGTTGAAGCTTCTTGGAGTAGTAATTAGAGTCTCTCTTCTTTGGAAGAGTGCACTCTCTGGCATAGTGACCTGGTTTGCCACAGTTAAAGCACTTGTTCGGCTCTTTGGCATTCTTGACTTCGGAGGCTCGGGTGTACGTTCTTTGTTCTTTGAGCTTGAGGTTCGAAGTCGGTTGGTCGATGATGAGAACTTCTTCTTGAAGTATTGCTTGCTCATCATTTTTCCAATTAGAGCCAACTGCTTTCCCAACGCTTTCATATTTGGCTCCACGTCTGAGTCTGATTCATCTTCCGACTCTGAAGGGGTAGGAGGCCTAATGATCTTCTCTTTCCTTGGCTTTGCAACTTGCTTCGCTGAGACTAGGGCAACTGTGTCTTCGATCAGCTTGCCCTTCTGCTCCTTCTGAATCTCGCTTACGTCTTCCTCGTGCTGTGCGAGATTGTCGAAAATGGCGTGGATGTCAAACTCCTCGAGATCTTTGTTCTGTCTTATTTGGGTGTATATCTTCTTCCATTCTGAGGGTAGAGAGGATAGAAATCTGATGTTCATCTCCATGTTCGTCTTGGTGATTTCTATTTTCCTCATCTCGTTGAGTAGTGTGAGGTATCTCTGATACAGAGCATGTAAACTGTAGCGACCCTAGCCATCGCCACCATTTCTAGCGTTTTCCTAAGTGCCTAAAGATGCGTTAACTTAAAAGAGATACGAAAATGCGGAAGAAATTTTCCATTTCCATAATGGAAGTTGTTTCTATACACGTCAAAAGAATACATTTTCTCGACAAAAGAATTACTTCAACTCCTAATTACATGATGGTCCTAACTACATGAGGTGTGTATACATTTGCAGCAAAAGAGTTCCCTATGTGCCCGGCCTCACAGGTCGTCGTCCACGTACACACCACCCCCAAAAGTCGCCCGGAAGCTTCAAAAGATTGCCTTACCGGCTAGGCGATCACGTACCGTGCTCACTCGCACCTACAACACACAATGTAAGGGTGAGCTAAAGAGCTATGCATGCAGTGCACGTGTCCTAACTCGCAAATAACGACCGCGTCAATGCATCCTAGATATCACTTTCTTTCTCATTCTCTCCACTTTCATTATTTTCTTTGCTTTCATATTTGAGCCCTCGGCTTTTCTATCTCGCTATGCAGCATCTTCTAGCTCATTACTATTTAGGACATATACATGAGTGATAGAGCACACATTGAGAGGCCACCCTGGTTCACATTTTGTATTCGACTTCATGGCGCATTTTCAGCCCGATACCGTCCATATTTGGGAGGCTACTGATGCCTTTTCGGCCCAACGCGGTCTGCACGAGAGGCTAATCACTACTCATCCATGTGGTTCCTTTTCTGCCCAACGCGATCCCCATTTGGGAGGCCTATATTGCCTTTTCGGCCCAATGGGACTCGCCATTGAGAGACAATCCCTATTGTTGGTCCTTTTATTACCAAACAAGGATCAAAAGAAGGGTTTGAATGTGTAAAATGTGAAGAACACCTTGGGTGTGTGTTAGTGTGTGTTTTCTTAATGTAACGTACAAGGTGGCTTACCTTTCAATTCTTTTGATAAAACCCTAATTAGGGTAATTTGGGCTTTATATACCACAATTGTTTGGTATATTAAAGCCCAATACAAAACTATGACTTAATATCATAAGTCACCCCAAACTACTACAACCCACTAAATAAAACATATTAACCCAAGATTACACAAATCAAAGGATGCTACAAAATATTCCTAACACCTATTCATCTATGTGGCTCCTTTTCAGCCCAAGGCGGTTCACGCTGGGAGGCCCATTTTGCCTTTTCGGCCCAATGCATCCGCCAGTTGGGAGGTAACCCCAATACAGTCCACATTGGGAGGCTATCTATGCCTTTACAGCCCAATGCGAATCCGAAGGTGCCTTTTCAGCTCAATGCGACCTGATACACGGGTACCTCACACTGGTAGTCCAATCCGAGGTTGCTGACACCCGAGCTTCCCTCGGTGTCGCATCTTCCCTCGGGTCGCACCCTCCAGGCCGCACTTCCCGTCATAAGGGTATCAACGCACAGCATTCAATGGCGCATCATTATTGCCATGGTCGCATAGGAGAGCCGTGACTGGTCAACTGAGTCGACAACAATTGCCCACATCGGCAACTGTACATCGCTCACAGACGATCCTGACTCCTGCACGCTCTCGTGCCCTATTTTCGTACTAGCGTGCATGCACGTGATCATGTCGTGAATCATATGAGTATGCAAGCCATGCCAGGAATCATAAGTAAAACACATCATATAAAGTTCAATCATGGAAACACATAACCACATAATTTTCATGCTTGCACGTAAATAATTTATGCACAGACAAGTTATGTGTTGTAGTTGAGTGAAGTCTCCACTTACCTGGCGTCCGTAGATTAACTGCTACCTGACCCGTGAATTCTCCTAACTTCCGTCCTTGAGCACAAAATTATAGTATCAGCATACTATCGAAACTGTTTAACTAGTTAAAGTCTCGAATTTCCTAAGCAGTGATATATTGATTATCGACTTGTGAACTATCCATGACTCGTTAGTTAACCTAGCCTTATAAGATTCGTGAACTTATATGGCTCACAAAACTCCTATGACATGCGAACTTACTTCGCGAACTTATTTAGTTCGTGAAGTGTACGAAATTCGACATCTAGCTATTTGTTATTCGGTCTGGTGAATTACCTAATATTTCATCCTTTAAACCTGAAAAGGCTATAGAGTCAGTCTATAAATTATATTAATTGACTACGTAAATTTTCGTTCCAACCATCAAATAAAGCGTCCGCCTACACCGAAAATTGACCTCAAAAACACCGATAGGCAAATTATGATCGGGCGTTGAAAGAGCCTATGCTCATTGGAATCAGAATATTTTTCTGATTAATCGGTGCGAAAATATTTTTCCTCAAAACCTAATTCGTGAAGTCCATTTTTTTATCTAAGGGGTTCAATTCGCCAAGTTGCTCCAACCCGCAAAACCTAATTCGTGAAGCCCATTTTTTTTAATTTGCAAAGTCTACTCTTTTCTATCGGGTTCGTGAACTTCTAGGGCTCGCGAAATTTATTTCGCAAAATTCGTGAAATTCGATATATATTACATACAATTCGCCAGACACTTGCACGATTCGCGAAATGTGGTATTCCTAGTTCGCGAAATCTTCTTAATGTATGGTTCGCGAATTGATCTACAGCTTCTCTCAATTCGCAAAAAGGTCCTAAGTTGCTAAAGGGGTTCACCAACTAGGGTCTGTCAATTGTTCTTTGATTCGCGAATCATCACCACCTTACCTCGCATCGCGAACTTACTTAGTTCGCGACTTGGCCACAATTCGCGAAATTGCTGAGGTCGCCAAATTTCTGGATTCGTAAATCTTGCACCCGCAAAACTTGGATTCGCCATTGTGGATTCGCCAAACTTCAGCGGGTTCGCCAACCTCTCGTTCGCGGCTTGTGTGGATTCGCGAAATTCAGTGCATGTGGAGCTTAGGGTTCGCAAAATTATGGATTCGCCAAATGGGCCGATTCGCGAAACCTAGTTCGCCACTTTTAGGGTTCGCGAAGTACTTCAATTCGCCAACATTGACGAATTCGCCAACCTGATCCAGCCTGGAAACACCAATTCGCGGAGTGTTTTGAGAGGCTTGACTTACGAGCTTAAGGTTCGTAAACCTCATTTCACCATAGGTTCGCAACTTAGGATTCGCGAAATCCATATTTCACAATCCTATCGAGGCATAAACACCTTTTGGCCCGCGAACTCTAAGATTTTTCAATCAAAAGGAGATTTTTCTCAAGAACACGATAAAGGCTGTAAGAACTTCCACACCCTAAAATCGACTTAACTAAAAAGAGCCGTTCTCGGCCTAATTTCGTGTGCTAATTGTCCTAAACCAGTTAAATCTGAATATAGAACTTAAAATCATAAGCTAAACGTAAATTGCTTTGGTGATATTTCGTACCTTGTCCAAGCTTAGAGTTCGAACTTCTCCTCCTTCTCTCTACCTTGCGCCCTTTTTGTGTGAGAATATGGATTGGGATTTTAGAAAGTATCTTAAGCTAGTGAGGTATGGGAGATGAAACCCATCTTGACGTGATGTTCCTTGATTTGAGGGGCTTTTTTTTAAAAAAAAAAATCTATCTCAATTGGGTTGGGCTCAAATGTTAAAGTCAAATTCCCTAGTCTTAGCCCATTCCTATCCCAACAATTATTATTATCTCTATTTTTGATTATTTTTCCTAAGGTAGTTATTATTTAAGCAAATCATTAGTTGCACGAAATAATTAAAATAATATAAGCACATGATTTCATATAATCCACGTAGACACAGAATCAATTCACCAGTATTCACACAATCGGCAGATAAACTAATTCACGAGATTCATGTAATCGCTTGAGCACGTACTTCATAGATCACATGAGCATGAAATCGTGCGCGTGGATTCACCAGTTAATTGGCCTACGGGGCACGGGTGCTACATAAACTCTCCTCTTGTTTTGCTCTGAAGGAGTCGTAAGCTGTGAGAATGTTTACTTTCTTGGCCTTGATGCCCACTTCCGTTCTTTGCATCATTCGATGCAGTTCATCCCATATCCCTTTTGCCGTTGGAAGGCTATCAATCTGTCGATAGATGTCATTTGGGATGCCCTGCATTAAAGTGTTCTTAGCTATTAGATCAGCCTTTGCTCTAACTCTTTCCTCCTCTGTGTATTCCCTAGGCTCGAGTCGCCTAGAGGCGGGAATTGGATTAGCTGTGTTATCATCGGGTACATTTACCAAGAACTGAGCTAGACCTTGCTCAAGTGATAGGAGAAGGTTGTCGGTCTGATCCTTTAGCTCGATGAAATTAAGGAAGCGGCTTTGCCAGACAATGTATTCGCCGCGTTTCAAGATTGGCGGACGATTGTCGTTTCCAAGCGAGTAAGCATCCATTTTCATTTGTTGAGTTGATGAAGGATCTTGGTTTGTTGTTTTGATAATTTGAACTGATTTGATGTGCTTCACAAGTAGCAAATTAGTTAGTAGCGTTTGATTCTAAGGCAGTCGAGAATTATTTTCGATACAATCTTTGAATTTTGATCGAAAATACTTTTGTCGAAGTAAAATGTAGTCGTTACTGTTCTCGTGCGAGAAAGTATGTCAGCGAAAACGAGCTAAATAAATTGCTCAAAATCGTTTGGTCGAGAAAAGTTTTTGGATCGTGAATTTATTTCGATCGCAAAGAAACAGTACGTATATTAAATTTCTCGCTGAATCAAAATAAATTCGTTGACTGGAAAAGTTTCTCGGACGCAAATCATTTTTGCTTGGTCAAACTGAGAAGTCTGACCGAAATGTTTTTCGACAGTAAGTTTTGCGCGCGCAAAGGTCAAAATAGGTCTCGTCGAATTCGCATAATAATGCTCAAGAAATTTTTCTACTAAAGTCGCTCTTAGTAATGACGACTTTAGAACTGACTTATTATTTTGAATCGAGAAAAATGTTCGCGCAAAGTTTTCGATCGAGAAATTAAACTGATGGGAAACCTAGCGAGAAAAATTGAAATAGCACAAAATTATCACAGAATACGATCAACACTGATTCAAGCAAAAACAACGAATTAGGCAGTAAGATTGCAGGCAATTGCTTGAAATCAACTACAGACTACGCAAACATGCAATTAAACACGTCATGAAGCAAAATATATCAAATTTTTGCAAAATCAGTACGTGTTCAAGTAGTTCTTCGCGCGAACAGTGACTTCACAAATTCAATCAATTCTGCTTAATTGATGTTCTCAACGCTACCGATCTAATCGAAATGCACTCTAGCACTGAATCGAGCACGTAAACATCAAATTCAAATCAAATAATCACAGAACTAAGCTATCAGATCGAAATTGTTTTTCGTGCCAAAACTGTTCTTCACACGAAACAGTTTTCAGAAATAAATTTCGATCCGAATTCTAACAATTTTGATTCAAAACAGAACGAATCTGCTCTGATACCAATTGTTAGGTCCTCGATTATCAACTCCTATGATCCTAGACTCAAATCCTAAGGAAATCGATTAGAATTGTAAAAAATAAGATTTCGATCAAAACAGAACGAATCTGCTCTGATACCAATTGTTATGACTTTCTCTCTCTAGAATTAGATTTGCAAGCCTTTCGGACCAATTGACAAAAAATTCTCTATTAAGCTCAATGTGTACAAATGTATTTATACCAAACATACTTGGTATAAATAACAAATAAGTCCTAAATTAAGGACAAATACAAATAAAACAACTAATTACAAGGACAGCTAATGAAATCAAAGCACAACTAAAACTGATATTCAAGAATCGTAATAAATCTCAACTGAATCCTGTTAAATCTCAACTAAACCTAATTTATATACAAATATAAACTTAATTAATTAATAATAACATGAATAATAATAACCGTCCTAACATTGTTGTAGCTCAAATATTTGCCACTCGCTGAAGTAATTATTTTATTTATGGCAGTGGTATATGTGATGATCTAATAACTAAGCTGACAAATCGTTATCATGGAAGCGAAGTCTCCAAGTTTAATTTTTTGTTGGATTATCTGTCCTCGGCCAGAAACCAACGACACGCCGGAGCTTGCCGTTAGGTGGCCACTGTAGCTTGTACCGAAACGACATACATGATGTGGTCGAATGCAAAACTATTTCGTTCAAGAATCCTGTTTTGCAAAAAAAAAATGGTAATTTCAATGGGATTGAAAGGTTTCAAAGTGGAGCATGTTCTGAATGACGTTTTCCAAATTTGACTACTTTCCCAGTCATCTTGTGAGGATCCCCGCGAAAAGAATTTTCAAATTGAATTTCCACGCATGAAAATTCTTATCGCAGGGATCCCGACAAGATGATTGGGAAAGTAATCCATTTTGAAAAATGTATTTCAGAATATGCTCCACTTCGGTCCCTTTCAATCCCATTTAATTGCCCAACTTTTCTTGTAAATAATGACGATCTTAAACCATTTGAAGTTTCTTATATAAATGTTTTAACGGACCTTGAACGTCGAAATGGTTTTGTATTCCCTTGAGATCGGGAAATCGACCGCGCAATGCGTCTTGTTGGCAGTTTTTCGTCGAAGAGGGATGATGTGGTTATGCAGTACGCCATAGCTCAATTTCAACTGGTCGGGTACAAAGGATACGTAGCTATCAAATTCAATGCCTTTATTTGGAGTTTTTTATTCCAATGCTCAGATGCGAGAAGATGCCATCTTTGTTTGAGGTACGTGGATTTTCAGTTTAAATGTATATTCTAAAAGTATATTTCGTTTAATATTTTTCTTTCATTATTGCAGCCAAAATGTCGAGAAGTGTTGTTGGGGAGAAACGAAACAAGCTCAAAAGACTATTGGGGAGAAACACTTAGACGTTTGATGTTTTGTGATATGACTATAATGACTTCTGTAATTGTGGCACCTTTGCTGCTTCAGTGACACGTAGATGATTGATTATCTGTCTTATTTGTTTCAATGACAATGATCAAAGGATTAGGGTAGACATGGTCGTAATTGATGCCTTTTTTCTGTGTCTTTTAACATGTTCAGTTTACGGTAGACATGGCTATCGGGCCGTTTCAGCCCGGAACCGGTTACCGGTGTAACTGGTTATAGATCCGGAACCAATCCGGTATATACCGTTACCGGATTGGTTCCGGAACCAGTAACGGTTAGTTTTTGGCCGGAATCGGAACGGGTGACGGCGATATATATTATATATATATATATAAGCTATGTATAGCTAACGCTTAGTAACAGCTCTTTAATTTTTTTTTTTCATGGGCCAAAATGCAAATTTTTTTGTTCCTAATGAAAACACTTTAAATACAACATCATATTTCATCATTTTTTACATCTAATCTCAGAAATTCTCTCTAATTTCTCAATCTCTCTCTCTCGCTCTCGTATTATACGAAAATATACACATTACTACACACGTCACACACACACGAAACACACACACACACTATTTTACTAACATGGCATCAAGTTCGTACCCGAACGACGATGTTTTTGGTTATACTCGTGCAGGTATGGCCGATGTGCCCGACGAGGTCGATCCTGGCGATGACGAGGTCGAGGAGATGGAAGGCGATGGAGGACGACGCGACATCACGCACACGGACGAAACGCTCGAAGATTTGGCTACATTTCGACCTCGAACTCGAACCCGGCAACTCCAACAAAGGTAACGCTTTTTGTAAAATATTTCATGAGGTATATAATTATAAAGGTGGTGGTAACCAGGGTGGTATGGGATCTATGAGAAAATACTTAACCGTTTTTCACAAATTTGATTCGGTTACGTTAGAACACATAGGTAGTAAGCGCACACAACAACAAATAGACGTGCATACCTGTAGGAATTTCGTTATCACTATGAGATTTCATAGACGACGCTAGTTAAGTTTGTCCAATGCGAAGAACCATTTTGTATTGCGAAAAATGAAGGGTTTATCAACTTCACAAGTGCGATACAACACGAATCCATCAAGTAGGTCGTAAGACACTTATGAAGTATGTGTTAGAAACTTTCGAAGAATATAGATCGAACTTATTAGTACATTTATCCAACATATCATGTAGGGTTAGTTTAACTACTGATATTCTGTTAATATTCAAGAGAAAGTAAAGAGAAGATATTAGACAAATATCCTTGTTAACCAAGACGTAAAAATTTCATCAAATAGATATTAGTGAATGCATGAGAAAATTTTAGGAAACATAGCATATCAATTGTGTTGGGTTGAATGTAGTGCTTCAGAAGATGCTGCATATTGTTATAGTGTTTTTTGTTTCCTAAAGGTGGTAGTAAAATGGGATGCCATATTTATAGATCATGATTTCACAAACTGGAAAAAATCGGTTAGAGAAATTTCGTGATCATTAAGGCGCTAATGACAGTAAACATACATGCTAGATTCAATTAAAGTCATTCAACAGTTGAAGGTACAATTTGGTTTATATAACATCTCGACCAAATAAACAAAGTGAAATCAATTATCGTATTCGATTAACAGCGGTAGTTCATGTGATTCGATTTCTTCTAGATCAATGATCAGTTTTTTGTGGTAACCATGAGTCTCGAAGAACCGCGGTAATTTTCTTGAACTTATCAAATGGTATTCTGAGCGTAAAGGGGAAGTTAATAGGGTGATGAAATGTAGTGTTCCGGGGAATCATCAGTTGACATCTCCTAAAGTATATGTGCATAAAACATACTCGTGAATGAGATGAGAAACGTTCTTTTCTCTATTGATTGACGTGGCCCATGATAAAGGAACAAATGTCAATTGTTTTGAGGTATGCGATTGATCATGGAGAAGTGATCGACCGTTTCCTGCAGTGCTGTATGTTAGTGACAATTGTGCATCACTTTGAAAAGTGCTATAAAGAACTTATTTGCAAAACTTGGACTAACAATGTTCAAACTACGAGGTCAAGGCTACGACGAGGTATCAAATATGTGTGGTGAGCTTAACGGACAAAGAAAAAGATTTTAAATGAACACATGCGCGCATTTTATATTCATTGTTTTGCCTATCAACAACAATTGGTAGTTGTAGCTGCATCAATGGAAAGTGGAAGCATGAGAAACTTTTTTGGTTATCTTGCTATGATTGTCAATACTACCGGAGCTTCGTGTAACAGAAAAAATGTTATTAGGTAAAAACAATATGATGGGTATGTTAGACGCGTTGAGATAAGTGAAATTTAGATATGAAAGGAAAAAATCAAGAAAATGCAGATGATACTCATCTGGGTTCTCATTTTAAGATAATACATAGCCTGTTAGAGTTGTGAAATCTATTGAGGGAAATACTTATTGCTTTGTTTATGGATAACACTGATTCTAGTCGGGGAACAACTTTGAGTTTGGCAGTGAAAATGGAAACATATAAATTTTCATTTATTGCTCATTTAATGCCAAATATATCCGGAAGAACACACGACCTTTCATTGCAAATGAAGAATCAAAGTATATATAATGTTGTGCAACTGATTCAATATGTGAAGGATGATATAAAGAATTATAGAAATACTCGGTTTGACTCGTTATTGAACGAATTCATCACTTTTTGTTCCAGAAATGAAATCAATGGCTAGTTCGGAGGACGGTTGATAGTGAAGCACAAACCTATCTCCATCATTTTCGTGTCGATATTTTTCATCAAGTATTTGATTTATTAATTCAATATTCTGGTTTATCAGTATTTTTTAATAAATAATAATTTTTCTGCATATGATCTTAGGTTGTTGATCAACTTTTCAATGAGATGAAAGATCGTTTCACTAAAGTGACACCTAAATTATTTTATGCATTCATCCCTTGATCCGAGAGATTGATTTCGAAATTTGACGGTGAGAAACTACTGCAACTTAGCAAGCTGTATTCAGAAGATTCTTCAGACATTGATTTATGTCGTTTAGACATACAACTTGATCGATATATTTGAATGTGAAGAAGAACGACGCTTTTAGTAAACTTCAAGATATTGGAGAACTTTCAAACAAGATGGTCGATATGGAGTATCACACTATCTATGATTTGGTAAACCAAATTCTAGAGTTAGCTTTGGTCTTGCCGGTTGCAACAGCTGTCTAAAGATCACTTTCTCTTATGAAAATTATCTTGCATGATTTACGTAATAAGAAGGGTGATGACTTTTTTCTAGATTTGTTGGTGCATTATAACGAAAAAAAGTGAACATTTTGAACTGTTGGAAATAAAAAATTTTGCAAAGATTTTCAGAATATGGGACCACGAAGGTTCATTTAGCAAAGACTACTTTTACCTAGGGGTGGTTCGGTACGGTATACCGTACCAAAATTGTGATACCGTATACCGTACCGAAATTTCGGTATCGAAAAAAATCATACCAATATCATACCAAAATTTCGGTATACCTTAAATTTCGATACGGTATCATACAGAAATTTCGATATGGTATCGGTATCATACCTTCTATACCATTCACACGGAGGGTTTTTTACCATGCGTATCTCGTAACTCGTTAATTCGTTGTTTTCGAATTTTTAGTCAATTCAAACTCCTTAGGCCCCAATAAGATGGATTATTAATACCAAATTTTCCAAATAAAAAGATTTTTAATTCATAAAATAATCTTAAATAATTTACATATTTTAGTCAGTCTCCTTAGTATGACAAAGAACTTTACATAACCACAAAATACAACTTGATATACAAATTAATTAAAACGAAAAAGCTATTTAAAAAAACGGGTATCTATAGAAAAATACCCAATTGGAAAAATTTTTACACTTAACTACCCATGTCAGAAAATTTTATAGATAGGTACCCGATTTAATTTTACCAGTTTCTTTAGTCATATCGTACCTTCCTGTGTGTATATTGCGTACTATAACACGTTTATATAGGGTACCTAAATATAGGATACGTCGTACCTACGGGCATGCCTGTGTGTTACATAGGACGTACCTAAATATAACATACGTCGTACCATTTTCTGTTATATAGGGTACCCAAATGTGTTGAGATAGGGTACCCAAATGTGTTGTTTGGTGTACTTTCGGGGATCGGGTACCTATGTGCAAAAACTTTATTCTGTTAGGTACCTACATGTAAAAAAATCCTGACTGGGTACTAAATTACAAGTTTTTTTTCAAATAGGTACTTATTTCTAAAAACCCCTTAAAAAAATTAGTGAAGATTAAAAAATTTTATGAAGATCCTTATAATGTTTTTTATCCATCTTATATTTTTTTGAAATAATATAATATATGTAGGTGTCTGTATATATAATAAAATATTAAAAATTTTAGTATTTCGGTATTTCGGTATAATCGGTACACCTAATTTTTAAAATTTTCATACCATTACCGTACCGAAAATTTTCGTTACGGTATCATACCTTACCAAAAACTTTGGTATACCAAAATTTTCGATATTTTCGGTACATTTCGATACGATAAGAACGGTATATCGGTATTTCGGTATATTTCGTCAGCCCTACTTTTACCTAATGCAATTTAGTTTTTTTGTTTATGATAAATGTATAGGACATCGTACGAATTCTTTTATTATTTTATGGTATAATTATTTTCAACCCCACTATCGGTTCCGTCAAGGGGTCGAAGACAACCGAGCTTAGGGGAAAGTGTTGGTAATAAACTGATTAATGTAAACTTGCGAAGACGAAGTGATAGTTTCATCATAAGAACGAACGATGAAGACCCATAATCATACCTTAATGCGTGACTGTCTTCATCAGAGTTAATTATTATATATAGTAGTATGATTATGTATCGTGGGATAGTTGTTACTAGTAGTATCTAATCTCAATTACTGAAACCTTATCGTTCACCGTAGAGCTGCAAAAGCAAAATAAAGGCAAACTTCTCAACAACATAGTCAGAACTTAAATATCAGAGAAACCACCACTTCAGACACACAGCTACATCCTCTATGAAACACGTGGCAATCTGCTGATATATTACCCACGTGTCGCCCATGCATGAACTGAAGCCACACAACACCACCCTTTGACTTCAATAATGACATTATTGACCATTCTATATGATTTTATTATTGGAATGATTGGATTTCATGCCCCATGTAATTTTTATTATAGAGATCAGGCCCATGTCAGAGAAAAATTAGTTTAAAGGACCCATTTCAGAATTGAAGTTAGAATTAAGGTTGTTGGACAAAAATACCCTTATAAAAGAGTAGTTATGAAGTGGTATCCAGCGCTTCAGTTTTGTTATCAAATTCCAGTGTACGGTTATCACTTATCACATAACAGGAAGTGTTACATGAAGTGGTACTGTAGATCCATGAAGTGGTACTGTAGACCCATGAAGTGGTACGGATGGACAGTGAAGTGGTATTCTAGACCCATGAAGTGGTACTGGTGAACAGTGAAGTGGTACTGTAGACCCATAAAGTGGTACCGTTGAACAGAGAAGTAGTACAGCGTTGCAGACCCATGAAGTGGTAATGTTGAATAGAGAAGAAGTAGTACTCTAGACCCATAAAGTGGTACTGTTTGAACAAAGAAGTGGTACAGCATTTGTAGACCCATGAATTCCCAAACATTTCAACAGTACCACTTCATGGGTCTACAGTAGCATTTCTTCTCTGTTAAACATTACCACTTCATGGGTGTACAATGTTGTACCACTTCTCTGTTCAACAGTACCACTTCATGGGTCTACTTTACCACTTCACTGTTCACCAGTACCACTTCATAGATCTACAGTATCACTTCACTGTTCACCCGTACCAATTCATGGATCTACAGTACAACTTCATGTACACTGTATACCACTTCTTCATGGTTGCTTTGCACATTTGAATAAGCCGATGGCATATTCGTAATTTCTGCACACAGGCAGGGGCAAATACGTCGTTTTTCTCAAAATTGGTCCTTAACTCTAAGACCAAACTTCAAATAGATACTTATCTCTATCTCAAACGTTATTGGTCCTAAAATCTAATAAAATATGTTAAGTGGACCTCACATATAATTAACTCTTTTTATTATTATACCATCGGCTTGTTATTAGTTCATAGATCCAATATTCAAGGGACTCATTATCATCACCCTCATGAAAAGGATACTCAGATTTATTAGTTAAGACTGATGAACTAGCTGAGCTGTGAGCTGATTAGAAATAAAGAAAATCGTTAAATATCTTCCAAAATATCATAAAAAAAAATGAAAGGCCTACTACTACTGTATTCGCTACTGTTCTCCAGCTCAGCTCTGCTTATCGCCGTCGAGGCTCAAAATGACGGCGGCGGCCAGCAAAAAATTCTCCAGGTAACGAAAACTGCTCGTCATCCCAACCACCACTTGCTGAACAGCGCCGCCGAGCACAAGTTCAGGGCGTTCATCTCCGAGTACGAGAAGGTGTACCTCACGCGCGAGGAGTACCTCCACCGCCTGGGCGTCTTCGCCGAGAACGTCATGAGGGCTGCCGAGCACCAGGCCATGGACCCCTCCGCCGTCCACGGCGTCACACAGTTCTCAGATCTGACCCAAAAACAGTTCGAAGAGACGTACATGGGGATGATAGGCGGCGGCGACGGCGGTGGTGGTGGTTGGGCGGCGGTGCAGCAAGGAGTTGAGTTGCCCTCGGACAGTTTGCCTGACGATTTTGACTGGAGAGACAAGGGCGCTGTTACTGAGGTCAAGATGCAGGTATATATATGAGTTATACATATACTAAATAGATAGATATATACTAACAATAACATCATCATCGTCGATCTATTGTGTGAATTTATTTATATCTACATAAAAGGGAACATGTGGATCTTGCTGGGCATTTAGTACGACGGGAGCCATAGAAGGAGCAAACTTCATAGCAACTGGGAAACTCTTAAATCTCAGCGAGCAGCAGCTCGTCGACTGCGACCACAAGGTTCATTTTTAACCTCATCTCGAATTTAAATGGTTGGACATTATACGGACTAATAATTCCGTAAATTAAATAATTTAGGGAGAATATCACAAACTTAACGTTTAAAAGTTTGAATAATGTAGTCCCAATATTACGTTCGGAAGTCTAGAATTTCGGGCAAAATAAGAATTCCGAGTTATTTAAATTTAAATGTTATTTTTTTTCGTAAGATGTCACATTCTAAATTTGACGTTCCTATAATGCCACTACTTATATTACAGAACAAAAAAATAAGGGGCTTTTAAAGTTCAGGCTCCAACATAAGTTTCATTTAGATTTTGAGACCCTGTAAGAAAATTCATAGAGGACCTGATTTCTGCAGAAATATTTAAGGGTTTTCTATATCACTTCTCTGTTCAACAGTACGACTTCATGGATTTACAGTTGCACTTCACTGTTCACCAGTACCAATTCATGGGTCTACAATACCACTTCACTGTTCATCAATACCACTTCATGGATCTACAGTACAACTTTCATGGATCTATAGTATCAATTTATGTTCACGGTATAACACTTGCGAAAATTTAGGTCCTTATATCTAAATTTCATAAAAATCGGGTCCTTAAAACTATAAATTTTCTGACATGGGTCTGAAACTTAATTTAAAATATCTTTTGTGGTCTGACTCGTAATTTGCACAAATAATAATTCAGCAATCTATTCTATCTATTAAGGGCTGGTCTCGTCTGACAAATAGAGGGTGCTTTTATAATTTTACACGGTTTTATCCTTAGTTTATTTATTTTTTAAATAACTAATTAATAATATAATATAACTTGATATATTTGCACATACATAGAATGTGTGAATTATATTAGTGTTAATAATTAGTATCAAGCATGTATAATCCGCCATTCGACTCCTTACTACAAGTACAGTTGATATACATCCAATACCATTCGTGTTTGCGTTTGTGTTTGTGCATGAAGTGCGACATAAAAGACAAGTCGTCATGCGACTCGGGATGCTCGGGCGGCCTAATGACGAACGCCTACAGCTATTTAATCGAGGTTGGAGGCATCGAGAAAGAGGATTCTTACCCATACACTGGCAAGAAAGGCGAATGCAAATTCGACCGCCATCGAGTGGCCGTAAGAGTCACCAACTTCACTGACATCCCCGTCGACGAAGATCAAATCGCCACCTACTTAGTCCGCCATGGGCCCCTCGCAGGTAACATATATCTATGCCAATCATATCCATTAAGAACCTATTGAATCTTCAAATGAGTCCTGAGTCTAGATCTACTTAGACAACGTCTCGAGCTCCAATGCTGCTGTTGGGTCTAGACTCAGATCCATTTGAAGAGTTTTTATGGGTTTTTATTGGGTTCGATTGTCATCCCTATATCATATTGCTTAAATTCATTGCGTTACGGTAACTAGATGTGTTTTTTTAATTTGGAAACGACAAAAACTGCGCAGTTGGGCTGAATGCGGTGTTCATGCAAACGTACGTCGGAGGGGTTTCGTGTCCGCTTATCTGCAGTAAGAGATGGCTGAACCACGGCGTTCTTTTGGTAGGCTACGGTTCGAAGGGAGTTTCGATAGTACGGCTGGGAAACAAACCCTATTGGATCATCAAGAACTCGTGGGGGAAGAGTTGGGGCGAGAAAGGGTATTATCGTCTTTGCAGGGGGCATGGTATGTGTGGGATGAACACCATGGTCTCTGCCGTCATGACCAACGTCTCTTAAGAACTTAAGGTTCTATTTCCATGCATAATGTTCTTAGACGACTTTGCAACTCTTAAATAATATATCATGTATTAATATGTGTTCGTGTTATATCTTTCTTGGCTTTATTTTTAGTTCCATAAGTTATGGGTGGTTACAGGGACAACGTAATTAGGGTAATATTATGCTCATAATAATGTTACCAGTAAATAGCCATTATATGTTGAAATTTTACATTGTCATTTCATGGTGTTTGGTTTAGGGATTTAAATAATGATCTTAAATGGATTTGGTAGATGATTTTAGATGGTTCCTAGTTTAATTAATTCAAACTATAATTTTACCCTTATTTTAAATTTAATATTTGGTTAATTTTGTCTTAAGTGCCCCGGATTAGTTAAAGGTAGGGGGAGATCTAGCTTTAGAGCATTTCCAACGGGTATTTTAGTTTTGTGTAAAATACAAAAACAGAGTGCATTTCTACTTCAATGTAATTCTATATTTAACACAAATATTGTATTGATTAGCAGTGAACTCTAGTTCTAGAGTACACACAAATTTTAACACAAAAATAGAGTTTTAATTTCTATTTATTTATATTTATTTAATAAATATATGTTATTAAATTTAAAATATTTGATATATTCTTATAATAATAATAATAAAAGTAAAAATATATTAATTTCTTTTATTTATTGATATTTGCATTTTAATTAATAAAATTATACTTAAATAATATGCTAGTTTTATAATCTATTTAATTTTTAAATAATTCAAAGATTTAAAATGGTCCGGTGAACCTTGGACTTTAATGACAAGGTATTTAGATAGAGCATCATATGCTGCTACTTTTTATAAAAACCGTGATACTTATGAAAATATTCTTAAGTCCACGGGAACATGTGATTTTGATCACTTTAATGCGGGAAATTCCCCAATTGCTTTGAAAAAAGGATATACCTTTAGTAAAATTATTTTTAAGCAAATTATTTCCCCTGAAAAATGGGCTATTCACCCATTAAAGGATAGGGAATATTTCCATCCTGAGTTAAAAACTCTTATTAAATTTAATTATTACGATTATATCGATGCTTTCTATAAATAATTTTATACAAGAATGAAAGTAAAAAACATTCTTGGTGGATGTGCGGAAATTTATAAATCCGAAATTCCAAATTGGTTTTATTAATGGTGGCTTTCTTATGGAGCTACAATTGAAATTCTTAAGGAACCCTTTTTTGGATTATATCAAGAATGGGTCAAACTTTCTCCGATTCTAATAGAAACGGAATATAAACATGAATGTATTGAAGGAATGACTTCTTTACATTTTTATATTGAATTTAGTATTCCATGGATTTGGAGATGGACTCCTGAAGTGGGTTATACCCAACAAAAAATTCCATGTCTTAAAAGAAACTTTTATATAAAGTTTTGCAAAAAAAAATGATAAGAAAAACAGCTACTGGTGAATATGAAAGCCAGCAGACGATTGACAAGATCGAAGAGAAAATTTCTCTATACAAAGAAGCGATTAATAATCGTGAACAAGAGAAGGTCCTAGTCCTTTTGAAATGATTTCTCAAAGGATTAATTCACAAAAGGGTCAAATGAAGCCCAATGAAATTATTGATGTCTATTTCGAGGAAATGAAAAAAGACATTGCAAAAACTTTTGACATGGACATTGGAGATATTTCCATGGGAACATCTTCAAAAAATGAAGGTGACGAAGAATATTGCCTTGCTGGTGAAGGACAAGATCCGGAAAATCCGGATGACTTTTCTATTGAAGATAACGCGATGGATCTTATGGGACAAGAAATCGCAATAATTAAAGATAAAGTGGCACAAATAGTTAAGACCCATGAAGAAAAGGAGTCTAATAATGTCAAATATGCCAAAGATGCTCTCAAAAGAAATGTTATGGACAAAACACAAAAAGAATTGATGGCGACTTCAACGAAGTAAATTGGTCTACTATTAGCTTTAATAAAGCTAAAGAAAATTTTAAACCAAATAGAGGACAGCTGTCAAAGATTCTTTGACAAGTGGGACGGCTATGAAGAAAAATATTTTTCATTTTAAATTTTGTATCTTACTTTTTCTTTCTATTTATTGAGTTGAAGCTCAGATGCTTCAGGTGTGCTTTTCTTTACGCTCTCTTGTACTCTCTCCCTCTTCTTTCATATAATTCCCTCTACTGTAAAATATTTAAGGAATAAAAGCTGAAGTTTTCCTGTACGACTCTTCTTCTTTAAGTAAGTTTTTAATTTTGTTTTATATATTTTATTGTTTCATTTAGCCTAATGGAAGGCTAAATTCTATCGCTAAACTACACCAAGATGCCTTAATACTTTAATCATGGTTTTATATCATATTTCTATAAATATATTAATATGATGTATTAAAAAAAATTGATTAAAAGAATTAAATTTTGGATAAAGGTTGTGGAAAATTTTGATTTTGACTAATTCTGTGTCGGCTCTTGGCAAAGCCCGTGTTGCCGAAAGAAAGGCGTTTGAGGGCATGGCTGTTACCGATTGAATTAGTCAAATGAAAATTTTATCATGTAAAAATCCTTGTATCCGATAATTTAATTTTTTCAATCATAAAAATAAATTTTAAATTTTACTTTGGATTAATGGTATATAGGCTGGAATACCTTGGGTCCGAACGGGATCAAACTGTTTACAGCTTGATAACTGGACTAATAGGTTTAACAACGCCACGTACCATTTTCTGATGATGTTTGGTATTTTGATTGAACTACATTTGAACAAAGCTTTCTAACGAAAGTTCGATTTTTGGTATAATGGCTTGACTACCTTAGGTCCGATTGGACTAAACTGGTTAAACAAAGCCGTGTATCATTATCGAGGTTTGACAGGTTGGTTTTATCATGTATCAATCATCATTTTTTTTATTTTCAAACTTTTAATATATTGACTTTTTATAATAAAGTTTAATAAGTCAATTATGATAGTAATATATAGGAATTTAATTTCTAGTGTAAAAATAAAGTTAATGGATTGGAGTGAAAACTAGTGTAGAAAATAGAGTTTATGGGTTGGAGTAAACGCACTGTAGCAACTGTATTATTGTGTAATATTACCTGTATTTTGCCGTGGGTTGGAGATGCTTTTACTTAATACCTTGCTTGGAGGTATTAAGGGGATATGAACCAAATCCAACCTTTAAATAAACTTTCCTATCAAACACTCATCACTTCTAAGGGCATCTCCAACGCACCTCTATTCCTGGCGTTAAACTCCAAGTTTGGCGTTGGAACCTCTCCAATCGGACTCTAAACTGCATGCCATTGCTGGAGGAGACTACATTACCCCGCTGTATAAAGCGGGCTACTGTTCAAAATTGGGAAAACGATAATGGAGGAATAGTTGAGAAAATTGGGGAAGAATTGATCAAAATTGCAACTATACCCATGAAAAATACAGTTATACACATAAACAATTAAAATTGCAAAAAAGTCGCCTGGAACTGCAATAGCATGAGTTAAATGCTTCTTTTAATATATTTTCAACAACTTCGTTTAATTTGATGGTAAACCACATTATTGTTATTATTTTGCATAATCTTTACAATAATATTTTACTCATTTTAGGGTTTCTAGTATAATTCATTTTATCAATAACAATTACTACTTTTTAAAAATCACATAAAAATTAAGGATTGTAAAAATGACTATGTTCTTATTTATTGAATGTCATATTTCACGGAAGTTGAATTAATTTTTTCCAAAACATTGTTTTTTAATTACATCTTCGACAATGAAGTTAATCTAAGCACTATTAAGACATAATCCTTATAATTATGTTTAATTTTGGTGACCATAAAAATAATGCAAGTTGGTTATTTTATTAATTAAATAATTATCTAATTATAATGTTTTATTATATATATTAATTAATGAAATATATATATATTGAGAATATTATTCAATAGGGAAAAATATAGAGAGAATGATTGGAGTTTGATGATACTATTCATACTGTATATATGGAGGAATCGAACTGTAGCAACTCTATAGGTAGAGGAATGATTGGAGATGGCCTAACCCCTCTAAACCTCTAATACCCTCAACCAAACACATTAACATGGATACGTAGAATAATTGTTAAAACTATGAATTTGGATGATGGTGGTTTTTAAATTGTTTTATGTCCATATGATGTTATCTAAGTCTATTTAGTTACAATGCCGTTTTTAAATTAGCGTATTGAAAAAACAGTTAAACCTGAATTTCAAGTTTTACAGCCGTACGCTTTTAAATTATCAAAATTCGAGTGGTGTTTTTTTTTTAATCAAATAACGCCGTTATATTGAGATAGATTCATCGTACACGGCATTAGCCATGTATTGAGTGGGTGAAGACAGACCCTCACCATTACAGCCTAAAGATTTGGCTAGATAATAAGCGATGTTATTGCAAGATCGCCTAACTAAGGAGAACTTGATACTATTGAGGGGGTGACACATAGCAATGCAGTCAATAAGGATGCTTCCAACTGATGACGAATCAGTACTCCCTTTAGCAAGTTTTGTGTTGGATAAACTCAATGGGTCAGGTCCACAAAATAAAAGAAAATAATGATAAAATGAAAAGAGAATCAAGCAAGCTTGGAGTGGATAGGATTGCCATAAAAGTCAAAAAGAAATCTACACGCATGATATGATATTTAATGCTTAGTTATCCTTATGTGTGATTTATATCTATTTATATGCATGTATCAAGTCGTGAATGAAAAAAAGAGAGGAAGAAAAAGATTGAAAAAGAGTGGCAAGTCTATTCTCTTCACATTCTTCTTTTGCGTAAGTAACAGAGAGCAATCAAAAGAATTTAAATTGTCTTCTATGTATTAGTTCAGTTCTTATACTCACGGCCACTCGAGTCGTCTAATCGCCTCAACCGTACAAACAACAAAATGGTATCAGAGACGATGATGTCAACGGAGGCGATAGTGTGCTCGGAGCCGTTAGAGCCGACAGAGCCGATGGTCCCAATGGTGTGGAGGTGGATATTAGATGTCCACGTGTTAATCCCGCAGCTCGCCGAGAATAACTACGCAAGGTTGAGCGTCGAAATGAAAGCTCTGTTCATATCGCAAGGCATATGGAAAATCGTCGAAGAAGGATATACCAAACCCGAAAATACGACCGGGTATATAAAATGCGGTATGTTGAGGAATCAGCTCAAAAAATACCAGATTTAATCTGAAATTGAATCGCACACGAATTTGTAAAGGAGCATCAGCAAACCAGAAAATAAACACACTGATTTACGTGGTTTGGCTAAGGAGTTTAGCCTACGTCCACGGTCCACGAATCCAAGCTTTATTGATGATCGGCGTTTGGAGTTTACAGAGCACTCAGCAATCTACAGCTCTCGTGTTTACAACTTTCGCTCTAGCTCTCACTATTGAAAGTTACACACACTCTTTGGTGATCGCACACACACTGCTCAAGCTCTATGCATGATAGATTTCGTGCGAGTTTTGAATGTTGGAAGAAACGTCTGTGCCAGCTGCAACTTCATAAGTATCAACCGTACCATTCGAAAGAGCTATTCAATGATTGTATCCGAATTACTTATTCTAACTCTTCAATTTGAATTACCTATTCGAATTCTTCAATTCGAATTCTTTCCTGTGAGTTTATGGGAAATCCTCACAAAACTCTACCTTTTTCCATCAACTCCAGCCTAGATCCTTAGAACTCAACGCCTTTTGATCAGAGGGCGTTTACACACCCAACCAGCTCCAGGCAATAGCTGAACTTTCTGCCTGGAATTGGTTGGTGAGCATGTCAGAGGGGTTGTCATCTGTCAAAATCTTGTTAACACAGATATCTCCTGTTTCTACCACCTCATGGATGAAATGTAATCTGACGTTCTTTCATGATGAACACCCTTGGCTAAGTGAACTGCTCCCTGATTATCACAAAACACATCTATTTTCTGTGGTTTCATCATCAGTTCAGGAACTCCTCTTAGCCAAATTGCTTCCTTCACAGCCTCTGTCAATGCCATATACTCTGCCTCAGTTGTCGACAATGCTACCACTCTTTGTAGTGTAGCCTTCCAACTTATGGCTGTTCCAAAAGCTGTGAAAACAAAACCAGTAAATGACTTCCTCTTGTCCAAACAACAAGCATAATCAGATTCTACAAATCCTTCAATGTAGTTTCTGCTGTCTGAATCTAATTTCCTGCTTCTAAATACCAGTCCCTTCCCTAGAGTTCCTCTTATATACTTCAGTACCCACTTGAGAGCTTCCTAGTGGATCTTCCTCGGTTGAGCCATGATCTGCTAACCACACTGAGAGCATATGCGAGATCAGGTCTGGTACAGACCATTGCATACATCACAGAACCTACTGCACTTGCATATGGTATTTTTAGCATGTACTCAGCTTCCTCTTCAGACATTTCCTCAGCTCCTTTGCTCAGTTTGAAATGTGCTCCTAAAGGTGTCATAACTTCCTTGGATTCTCCCATCTCAAATCTGTTCAGCACTGAGGTCAAGTAGCTTCTCTGATGCAGTTTCAAGCTGTCCTCACCTCTGGTTTTGACTATTTCCATTCCTAAGATCTTCTTATGTTGATGACATGCCACTAGCATGTCATCAACATACAAGAGCAAGAAACAGCTCTTCTGATTTCTACCCCTCCTGTAGTATATGCAAGGGTCATATCTGCTTTTCTCAAACTTCTTCACAAGCATAAACTGGTTGAATCTCTTATTCCATTGGCTTCAAACCATACATGGACTTTCTCAATCTGCATACTTGATTTTCAGTTCCTGGTCTAATAAATCCCTCAGGCTGATTCATAAAGATAACTTCATCCAGTACTCCATACAAGAATGCAGTCCTTCACATCTAGCTGCTCAAGTTCCAGATTGAACTGTATTACCAAGGCCAGCATCAACCATATAGATCTCTATTTCACAACTGGGGAGAATAGTTCAGTGTAATCTATTCCCTCTCTTTGAGTGAAACCCCGAGCTACCAATCTGGCCTTGTACCTTACCTTGGTATCAGCTCCTTCCTTCTTCTTATAAATCCATTTGCAGCTTATGATTTTCTTTATGGGGCTTCTCAACCAACTCCCAGGTTTCATTCTTCAGCAATTATGCCATCTCCTCATTCATGGCTGATTTCCAATTGTTTCTTTCTCTGCTTTTGACAGCTTCTTGATAAGACCTTGGTTCCTCACCAACTTCTTCAGCCATCAGAAAAGCAAAGGCAATTACATCAGCCTGTGCATATCTTATAGGAGCTCTGGTTTCCCTCCTAATTCGATCTCTAGCCAGCATATAGTCTGAGATATCATTATTAGGAGAAGGATCTGCCTCCTCCTCAGTCTCAGAGTTCATGTCTGCCTGGTTTTCAGATGCATCCTCATTGCTCTCATCCTGAACTGGCTGAGTATTGCTGGTTTGGTCAAGCTCCACCTCAGGTTGTACTTTTCCCAGATAGTCAGCTGCATCATGTCCCCCAGATTCCTCAGCTGTAGCTTTCTTTTCCAGATAGGCCATCTGATTTTCTGAGAACTTTACATCCCTGCTCAAGAAACACTTCTTCATACCAGGTTCCAAACTCCACACTTTGTAACCTTTTACACCCTCAGGGTACCCAATGAAATGGATTTAACTACCATGGACTCTAGCTTATCTCTCCTCATATGTGCATAAGCTATGCAGCCAAAAACCTTCAAATGTTGCAGGTTTGGCTTGGAACCAGTCCACAGTTCCTCAGGTGTCTTCCAACCTATGGCACTAGAGGGTGATCTGTTAACTAGGTAGGTTGCAGTAGCTATGGCTTATGTCCAAAAGGTATTGGGTAATCCAGCACTTATCAGCATACACCTAGTTCTCTCTAGCAAGTTCTATTCATTGGTTTCTTCTCAACTGCAGTTAATTGCGCAGGCATTGATGCCTCGTCCTTCAATGCATCAATCACACCTTGCTGAGTGAGTAGAGCTCTCATCTTCATTCTCCACAGGCTGAAGTCGTTCAGACCAGTATACTTCTCCACCTCGAATCGAGTTGAGCTCATTTTACCTCGATCAACAGTTTTGATTCAATTTTCTTCAGCGCGTGGTAAGGATCCACGCTCACAGCATCAATTGTTGAGGAATCAGCTCAAACAATACCAGATTTAATCTGAAATTGAATTGCACACGAATTTGTAAAGGAAAATCAGCAAACCAGAAAATAAACACACTGATTTACGCGGTTCGGCTAAGGAGTTTAGCCTATGTCCATGGTCCAAGGATCCAAGCTTTATTGATGATCGACGATCGGGGTTTACAGAGCACTCAACAATCTACAGCTCTCGTGTTTACAACTTTCTCTCTAGCTCTCACTATTGAAAGTTACACACACTCTTCGGTGATCGCACACACACTGCTCACGCTCTATATATGATAGATTTCGCGCAAGTTTTGAATGTTGGAAGAAACGTCTGTGCCAGCTGCAACTTCATAAGTATCCACTCTACCATTCGAAATAGCTATTCAATGATTGTATCTGAATTACTTATTCTAACTCTTCAATTCGAATTACCTATTCAAATTCTTCAATTCGAATTCTTTCCTGTGAGTTTATGGGAAATCCTCACACGGTAGATGATACTGGTTCCAGAGAGATAGACGAAACCAAAAACGCCAATGAAGCTTGGGACCTGTTGGAGAAAGCGTATAAAGAAGCTGATTGCACCAACCAAGTTCAGCCACAAAAACACACGAACTTGAGACGACGAAGGAGGACGAGAAGAACGTTGAGGGCGAACCCGTACGAGAAGAGGTAGCTCGTGACGTAGCTTGATAAAGATCACGCTGAGCTGGTGGTGGAAAAGAAAAAAGGTTGACTACCAGTTAAACCTGAGGAGGCAAAAGAAGAAGGCGAGGCATCAAGATGAAAGTCGATGACGAGGAAAAGGAGAAAAAATCTCCAAAGGCCGAAGAGCCCGTGAAGGAAGAAAAGGAAAATGAGCTCAAAATGAAGAAGAGCTCGAAAAAGAGGAGTCAGTCGAGGAAACGCCGTCGAGACAACCACCTGAAAAAGTCGATGAAGTCGACGTGAAGGCATCCGAGAATGCCCAGGAGACAAAGAACAAGGTCGACGATGCCATGCACACGTTGTCGGACAAAGCTAAAGATAAAATTCCACGAGGCGAACAAAAAAGCCACAAAACATGACGACACCGTAGCCGAGAAAGGCGTTGATGCCGGAAAAGCGACGAAAGAGAAGATGACATCCTAGTAGGCTGAAGAAGCCAGCGAGGAGTGATGCAGGAATGCGGCAAGATGGTCACACGTGAAGACATGATGGAGGCCCTACAACTGACTGGCGATGAAGTCTGCGTACAAGGAGCTGGAGAGCCTATAGAAGCCTGTTCGAACAAGGAAGAGCGCTTTAACGAGGAAAAAGAACGCCAGAAAGACAAGGAGGTGAAGCAGTGGATCAAGGCGAGAAACAGCCTTGAGGCCTATATAAACAATTTGAAGACTTGAATCTACGAGAAGGACAAGCTCGTAGATAAGTTAGAAGCAGCCAAGAACGACAAGGAGACCATGAAGGGTGCATGGGATAAGAACGCGAAAAAGACCTTCGAGATGCTGACGAAGACCAAGCCATCGGAGGCGAAAGATCTGGTACCGAAGAACCTTGACTACGACAAAACCCGCAGAAAAATTGCGGAGGAGGTATAATATAAATTCAAAATATATTCGTGAAAAATGATGCGGAGCAGTACAAAATTGTCTCAATAGAGGTGACAAATGACAAGGAGCTCGTTAAGAAGCATGAAAAAACTGACACTCCCATTTTTAACGAAGAGGTTACGAGCTTGAAGGACTACGTCATAGGGATGAAAGAAAATACGAGGATATTTATTACGTCGCCGAAGAATCGAACCGAAGGGCAAAGGCGGTCCAATAAGAAACACTAGTGGTAAACTCTCTGTGCTGCTTGGTGACAGACGAATACGACGAGATGGCAAACATGGCGAGGATTACGAAGGCAATTAAAGACGCCAAGTGGCGGGCCACAATGTATGATACACGGAAAAGAGTTAAGTTTAAGGAGGGTTGAAAGACCGAAAGAAGATTGAGCTTAAGGGAGAATTTGTTGGATAAGCTCAATGGTGAGGTCCACAAAATAAAGAAAATAATAATAAAATGAAGAGAAGAGAATCAAGCAAGCGTGGAGCGGATATGATTGCCTTAAGAATCAAAAAGAAATCTACACGCATGATATGATATGTAATGCTTAGTTATCCTTATTTGTGATATATATCTATTTATGTGCTTGTTCAGTCGTGAATGAAAGAAATAGAGGAAGAAAAAAATAATAAAGAGTTTGGCAAGTCTATTCTCTCTTCATCGTTCTTCTTTGTTGTAAGTAACAGAGGGCAAACAAAAGAATTTAAGTTCTCTTCTATGTATTAGTTCAGATACTCACGGCCACCTTGCGTCGTCTAATCGCCTCAAACTTACAAACAACATTTTGTTACAGATGCGCAATCACCTCGATAATCGTGTTCGTCCAGCGTAGTGTATAGCTTCACGAGTAGCCAAAGCCTCAGCCATCTCGGGATCAAGACAACCATCAAAGAATCGAGTGCGCCACCCGTGGACCATCCCAGTTTCATCTCGAGCTACAATACCAATGGATGCACCATTTCTTTTATAGTGAAGGGCAATCTTGGTCACTGAGGGTGGTGGGGGCAACCAACTATCCGAGGTTTGCTGGTTTTGTGGCCTATAGTTGTATCCAAACCAATGTTGTAAAATTCGCTAGGCGCTAGTCTGGCGCTCGAGGGGGCCTAGCGCCTAGAATCTAAGGACTGCATGGGCAGCCCAAAAGAGCCCAATCTAAGGACTGAAGGGGCAGTCCAGCTCAGCCAAGCCCGATGGCTTCTACTGAAAAATAAAATGAAATCTTCTTAGGAACCGAACCCATGCCTGTGTAAAGGCAAGACTTTAAGCTATTTCTTTCAACCAGGGCAAAGCTACTATTATGCTAATATTTACGAATGCATGTACTACTACAAACGTTGGGGCTGGGGGCAACTGACCCCCAATGCCCCAACATAGTTCCGTCAGTGGGAAGAATGATACTTTTTGTTTCGACTGATACGTTCACACCTTTTCTTTTTCTTTTTTTCAACTCAATTTCTCGAGCCAAAATCCACTGTAAATGTACGTATTTATTTTTCTTTTCTTTTTTAACACAATTTCTCCAGCCAAAATCCACTGTAAATGTACGTATGAAAAAATGCAACGGGGAAAATAAGGTGCATTATCGCTGAGTCGGGTGGAGACAAATTGAACGAGCTGATCCCAGCACAAAATGCTCTCACCAAATCTCATAATTTGGTGACACAATATAAAGATTATTAATTAGCAAACCTAAAACGTATATCTTACGAAACGGAAACATACATACATATACATCTATATTACGACGAACCAAATAATCATTCTTACATTTCCAAACCAACAAAACCAATACTACTACAAACACATTAGATTCACACGTCGCATGCGCATACACCACAAATCAAGAATCAAGAAACAATAGCAGCAGGCAACTCATCATCCAATCGTTGGATGAGGTCCAACACACCCCCGGCCTTCCTCTTCGCTCTCTCTGTCCCATTCTCCGAAAGCTCCCTCAACGCCTCCTCCGCCCCACCAATCTCCCTGACATCTTTCGCAAACTGCGGCCCATTACCATTGCACATCGACCAAAGCACGGCAGCAGCGTTCTCCCTATTACGAGGCGACCCATTCTTAACCACCTCCACCAATATCGGCACCGTCTCCCCCGACCCAATCGCCTGCTTCCCCTCTTGATGGGTAGCGAGGATCGCCAAAATAGCCAACGCCTCGTCCACCATTCCCCCACCGTGGTCCTTCAGCAAGCCCACGAGCAGAGGTACGATCCCGCTCCTGACCGCCCTCACCTTATTCCCCTGATATATCGAAAGGTTGAAAATCGCCGTGGCTGCGTCTTTTTTCCCCCTCGGCGTACCGTTGCATAGCAGATCGATCAAGGGAGGGATTGCGCCCGCACCGCCGATCGCCACTTTATTCTCGTCCATGACCGATAGGCTGAAGAGGGTCGCGGCCGCGTTTTCGCGCGCTTCCGTGCTACCCCTTTTTAGGACGTCGACTATGTCGGGAATCGCGCCGGCGTTTACGATTGCGCCTTTGTTCGCCTCGTTTATGGAGAGGTTTAAAAGGGCCGTAACGGCGTGTTCTTGGGTTCTTTGGTCTCGGGAGGAGAGGAGTTCGACGAGCAGTGGGATTGCGCCAGCCTCGGCTATGCAGACGCGGTTGTCTCCGTTTCTCTTGGCCAAGAGGCGGAGCTCGCCGGCGGCCGCTCTTTGCTGCTCGGGATTTCCGTTTGCGAGTTTTTGGAGTAGGGAGGCGATGGCTGAGCAGTCGCAGTCGGGGCCATGGATTCCAAGCCTTTTGTTGCAGGAAGTGCTGCTGCTGCTGCCTTGTTTCTTGGGAAGTTCAACGCCGTTGCTTTCGCACCAAAGGGAGATTAGGCTTTTGAGTATGTAGTTTGGGGTCAGGGCGGTGTGGGATAGGGTCTGCTGAGTCTTGGGGCAGGTTTTGTGACCTGCGTCAAGCCATTTCTGAATGCACGACCTTTCGTAAGTCTGGGGAAGGAAAAAATTGAAAACGGTAGATAAATTTGGTTAAATGAAGGGGGGGGGGGGGGGGGGGGGGGGAGGTTTAGTTATTTTTCAAGTCCTGTGGTTTTGGGGGGAGGGGGGTTATAGCATTATAGGGGCAACAAATTTAGAGATTGATATTGTAGGGATAATAACTTTCAAAATTTAGCAATTTAGGGACATTATACGCTGTAAACCTTGATGTTTCCCCAAATTCTATGGTTTCGGCAAATAGTTTTTGGTTTCGGTAAATTTAGAGGGTGCATTATACGGATAATAACTTTCAAAATTTAATATTTTGGGACAAAATCTAATGTTCGTGAGTATAATGTCGCTAACATTGCTTACTTTTGAAAGGTAATGTCACCATAATGTCAACCCCTGAATTCGATATCCCTGTTATGTCGCTCCCCTTCTAGGGTTCAGGCATAATTTTAGGGTTAAGCAAATTTAGGGGAGTGTAATAGTGACAATACCTTTCAAAATTAAGCCATTTTGGGACAAAATCTAGGTCCGGCGTACAATGTCCCTAACTTGATTACTTTTGAAAGTATTACCACTATAATGTCACTCTAAATTCGTTGTCCCTATAATGTACTTCCCCTAAATTACGGGACTGAAAAAGTAACTAACCCTTGAAAAAAATCTAAGGTACTACTACTAAACCTGCCCAGTAGAGACAATCACGGGATCTTTCATCAGCTCCAGCGATATGGGACAGCGAAAGTCGTCAGGGATTATAGGAGATCTATGCTTCATCGAGCCCTTTTTCGGATTCAGTAACATCGGCTTCAGAACTATATGTTGCCACGCAATCCTTTAACTTCATGAGAAGGTATGACATCGTTTCGAAATACTCCTCGGAGAATCCTTCAACAACACCGCCGCCGCCGCAGGAGATGACCATCTCGTGTATGGCAACTGATTCTTTCTTAATGTCGTTTATGGTCCTTAGGTGCAGTTTTTCAGATAGCCGCCTGAAGACAATTGGGTCGGGATTGTCTTCCATTTGTGCAGCGGCTAAGTCCATCGCCAGCTGTAGATCGGGCGACTCCATGAGACCTATGGCTCTTTTGAACTGTGAGTGTAAGAGCTCGATCTGAAGAACATCACAGCAGCGAATTGTTTGAAAAATCAGATAATATGGTTTGAAAGAAAAACCACGTATTTGAGCTTTGCATGGATATAGAATGTAAAGATTGGACCTGCTCTTTAACTTCCTCGGTTATGTTGAGGCTATTGTAGGGGATTTTACATAATGCTGCTTCTATACGCTCTGTCACGTTTTTCGAACTTACGTGCAATCTTTTCGACTTGAAGAGCCTGGTCAGAAATTTATGAACGATGAGAAGATTATTTCAAAGCATTCACTAAGATAATTAGTGAAAGAGCAAAAATCATCTTCTGTTAAGACTCCAAGATCGATCTCAGCATGCTACATCCCACGTTTGTTTAGCTTTGAAAAGGAATATAAGCATGTAGCACACTTTCAAGATATTGCTAAAAAATGACATATATACAGATGTAATACAAACGCAATTGAAGGCATCGTCGGCAGCACCACACAGGACGATAATCAAGACAAAGAGATCAGCCCAATTTCAACTTGAAAGGGAACACAGATGTAAATTAAATCAAACCTGGAAAATTTTGCTGCCTTGAAGAACCGACCTGAGCAGATCAAGAGCGGAGTCAATCGCAATTCTGAGCGATTCGAGGCCATCAACGACGTCGTCTTCTAGCTCGTCGCAATCCTTAAGCTCCTCGAAAAGAGGATTCAAAAGCCTCACTCTTCTGACGAGATTGCCGTACATCTTCGCCGAAACCGCTCTGCAGTCCGGCAGCGACGAGACTGCCTTGACTGAGTCGCTGAGTTGACTAATCAATGACTCCAACTTTGAATTTTCCATCATCACGAGGAGAAAACGAGGAAAGAAGGGTTAACTATGAAGGGAAGCAAATGGCGGAACTTATCAAGGATCGAAGTTTTCTACAATCTATCTATCGGATGAAAACGATCGGCTTTTGACATTTTTCGTGATGATACAGAACAAATAATAGTGAACAGGGTCTTTTAAAAAAATGGTTATGGACCCGATCAATGTTAAAAAGATAGTCTCGTTGACGTTTTATTTTCAATGGCCTTTATTTTAATTAACCGTTAACCATCTTCTTTAAACCCTCGTTAATTAACTAAAAATAAAAGAAAAAGAAAAATAAATATACATACACAATCTGTATATATATAAAAGAAACGAAACTCCATTTAAATGCACAGCAGCACGTAATAATTACTATACCAACCCAGATCGATCCATCCTTTTTTTTTCATCGTTTCTAAAGAAAAACACAACCTCATTTTCGTCACTAAGTCGAACTCGATATCTGCGAAACAAGTCTGGAAGGAAATACCCAGCTCTAACTCTTTACAGTAAGTTTTTTCGTTTCGAATTACGAATTTTAACCCTCGAAATTACGTGATTGTGTCTCAAGAGATGATGTTTGGCCACGAGAGTTTCGAATTTCCAGTCGGAAAGACGAAACTCGTGGTCATGCTTCATGGGACCCGCACATATATCCACAATGGCCACATGCATTAGATCTAGGGCCCAGCGCATGTTTACACGATCCCCGCACGCTGGTACAGGGGCCGCGCGCACTGGAGCACTGGTCCTCGCGCGCTAGAGCACGGGACCGGGGCATCAGTTCAAGGGCCCCTGGCGCCGGTGCTGTGGTCCCGCGCATCAGTGCAGGAGGCGCGCGCACTGGAGCACGGGTCCGTGCGCGCTCGAGCACGGGACCCAGGCATCAATTTAGGGTCCCCGTACGCTGGTGCCGGGGTGCCGCGCATCAGTGCAGGGGGCGCGTGCACTAGGGCACGGGACCCGGGCATCAGTTCAAGGGCCCCAGGCGCTGGTGCTGGGGTCCCGCGCATCAGTGCATGGGCTGCACTAGGGCATGGGTCCCGCGCACTAGGTCATCGGTCTCGCGCTCTAGAGGTTGGGTCCCGTGCATTAGGCTTGCTCCCGCGCACGTGAGAGCGATATGTGTGGGTCCCGAGCATCAGTGCGTGGGTCCCCAGCTGATTGCAGGGGTCCCGCGCTATATGTGTTATGGTTTTCGATAACTGATAGGGTTTTCGAAAGCTGTTAGGGGTTTGGAAGCTGTTAGGGCTTTAATTACGCCTAGAAATCACGTTAGCAAACACAGCATCCGAAATAACATTTTCGACAACTAGGGTTTTTGCAAACTATTGTTTTCGCAAACTAGGGTTTCGCGAGTTGTATTGGTTTTCGCAAGTAGGGCTACGGTTCTAATAAATTTTACTTCTATTGCAGGGGGTAATCACGACGATCACTAACATTGTGTTCCAAGTCGAGGGTCAGTGGATAATTGGCGAGGACAATACCTCGAAGTGGTGTCCTCTTCCTACTCATAGATGGCAATCAATCTTGGTCGACGAGGAAACATGCACGTTAGATGACGTGAAGGATGAGATTGTGAAGGTTTTGTCGCTACACAGCGACAATTCTAAACTCACGTTAAGCTACATGCCTAGCATAGTTTACGATTTCCCACGATCCATCTACATCGAGAATGACTACGTTATATGTGCATACCTTGGTTTTGGTGGTCCACAGTCTAGACCCGTACTCCATGTTGAGGTTGCGTCCTTTGTCAGTGCCACACCACCACAAGCTCATCTTAATGATGAACCGAATTTCAACGTCGGTCTGCCAGAGCAGTGTAACATGGGCGGCACATCTAACTACCACTCTTACCATCTTTCTGAATACGAGGGTTTTCAAGAAGATCAAATCGGACCGTGCGAGAATCAAAATGAGAATGAAGATGATACGTTCGAACAACCCAAGGAACATTATGCTTCGGAAAGTGATAATGACGATGTCACAATAGCGGAGCATAACTCTCCACATGCGGACGACGGCACGTATGGATTTGGGAATGGTCCAAGCCTGTTTGTTGGTCAGGAATTTCGGGACAAGAAGGAAGTCAAGGACGTGATCACTAAAGTCGCCCTTGATGCGTGTTTCGAGTTGAAATTGGTCCGGTCAAATAAAACCATGTACGTAGCGAAATGCGCAACCCAAGGATGCACATGGCGAGTACGAGCTGCACAGGACAAGGACTCCCGTTTTTTCTCAATCCGAACGTACTGCAACAAGAACACATGCGGGGTTTCTCATCGTCGCCGTAGACATCAGCAAGGAAGTTCGTCAGTTGTATCACAAGTTCTGTTGGAACATTTCACCGGTCCTAAAGACATTCCGCCACCCAAGTCAATCATGTCGATGATGCAGAACAGGGGAGTAGATGTCTCGTACTACAAGGCTTGGAAAGGCAAGCAACTAGCGTCGGACGAATTAGTCGGTAACATGGACGATTGTTACGGTTTACTTCTGGCCTCCTTGGATGTGTTGAGGCAAGCAAACGTTGACAGCGTCACGGATTGGGAGATGGATGAATAAAGGAGGTTCAAATATATGTTCTTAGCATACGACGCATGCGTTAGGGGATTTGCATACACGAGGAAAGTCGTATCTATCGATGCAACTTTTTTGAAGGAAAGTATAAGGGTTTTGCTCATTGCTACGGCGCAAGATGGTGATTACCATCAATACCCGCTCGCATGGGGTCTTACTGACTCGGAGGAAACCGAATCTTGGACGTGGTTTCTCACTAGATTGAGTGGCTCCGTACCGGACAGTAATGAACTTGTCATTATTTCTGACCGAAACGTATAAAGATGCCACCCATGCTGTGTTTCCGAATTCATTTCACGGTTTCTACGCGTGGCGCATTCAGCAAAATATGAAGATGAAAAACGTCGGACAAGGGTGTGTGCCCCATTTTCTGGCGGGTAGCGAATGCCTACATCAAGGCCAAGTGCGATGCACAATACAAAGCTCTGCGTGAAACATTCCAGTCGGCGGGTCGACATCTTGATGAGATTGCAATGGAACGGAGGAGAGGGCATATTGTCCCAAATCGAGATACAACATCATGACGACCAATGGATCGGAGTCGATAAATGCGGCTCTACGCGCGGATAGAGAACTTCCAATTATAGGATTGTTGGGTTCGATTCACCAATTAACATCAGCTTGGTTCAGGAAGCATCTAAGAACCTTCTATCGCTGCGAATTCGACGTCGTTTACGCCGAAGGTCGAGTCGATCCTCCGCGAGAATTTTGTTGGGTCGCAAAGATTTCATGTGTCGGAAGTTGGGCGTCTAACATATAACATCTACGGCCACAACGTGAATGAGGTCGTCGATCTACACATGCGTACATGCAGCTGTAAGACGTTAGACATCGACCGAATTCCTTGCCCACACGCGATTGCTGCTTGTGGTTATGCTAACGTCGATGTGGGTTCACTAGTTGACCCTTATTACAGCTTGGAAATGTGGATTAGCTTACGATGGTACTATATGGCCGGTGTCCGAACACATTGAAAGAAGTGTTGAAATGCTGCCATCTCCTCGCGAGAGGCAACGTGGGAGGCCACAGAAAAATCGGTTGCCTTCTGTTGGCGAATTTAGCAGGAGGTAAAACCTCTAAACTTACGATTTTCTAATGTAGTAGATGTAATTACGAGTGTTATGTAATGTTATTTATTTAGATTAACGTAATTATGATTTTATAATGTAAGAGTTATGAACCGAAAGTTAGGGTTTTAAAATTAGTGTTTTAAACGGGTAAGGGTTTGAAATCTAATTTACATAAGAACAACAGGCAGTGGACCCGCGCTTATGAGCGAAGGTCCCGTGCTTCCACGCACGGGTCCCATGTTCATGTGCGCGGGACCCGTGCTTACGCGCGAAGGTCCCCGTGCGTTATGTGCGGGGACCCGTGCGCATAATGCTTGGTCCTTAGGGCATAAGTTTGGTCCCGCACATTAGTTTTCCTTTTACAATTACTTTTCAATTATTGGTTGGTCAACTATTTGTCTGAAACATGTTAGCTTTGGTTTCAGGTGTCACAATGCCTTGTCAAATCTGATGTGCTTTTCGATTTGTGAAAAGGACAGTCAGTCACGGGTTCTAAAAATCGTAGTAATTATAAATACATGTAGACCTTTTTGGTCCAAATGATTATGAGAGTTTTGATTATTCCAAGCAATTATGTAAATTGGGGGGTACAAATTAGAAAACTCGATATGCATGTTGTGTAATGTTTAAGTATGTGAAAATGTTCGATTAAGCGCTTAAATGTGATTAAACTGTTAAGAAAATCGAATTTGTGTGATCTTGTGCTTAGCTGGAATATTTATGTGATCACCTGGTTATGAACGTTTTCGTATGAATGGAATCTCATTGCGTGCTATATATGGAAAATATATTATGCTGAGTGATATGTGAACTGTCTGCGAGAGTAAGTTATTTTACGAAAGAATATCGAAGTGATCACCTATGAACGACTGTATGCTATATATAATTCTGATTGAGCTGTACACGTGATTGAGTTATTTTAGGAATGAATATAATTGCGATCACCCGGATATGAATGTGTGCTATATGGAAAATATATTCTGATTGAGCTGAAAACGTGATTCAGTTATTTTAGAAAGGAATATCGATGTGATCACCCGGATATGAATGACTATGCTGTATATATGGAAAAGAATTCTGATTAAGTGCTTACATGTGATTGATCTATTTTAGGAAAGATTATCAATGATATATCCGTTGAGTGCGATATTATTTGACTCTTAAATCAGTGAATCGTGATCTATCTTTCCTTATGCGACTTAGGATTTATATTTTGGAAAGTGATTAATTGATTGGGCTCATATGTGGTAAGATACTGATTGAGTCTATTTATAGAATGTGCTGAAATCGGATGATACCACCATACATGGAAAGTATGCTTTGCATTATACTCAGTAAATCAAATATTTCTCTGTGCGATTTGGCCATCATATTTTGTGAAAGAAATGAGTTGATTGAGCTTACCATTGATAATATGCTGAGTGGAATTATATATGGAATATGATGACTAACGGATGAGATTACAGTGGAGTGAAAGTTAATATGTGGTATTTATGGTAAATTATCATGTTTGACCGTTGAGCTTTATTGTTTATTCTTGGCATGATTCTTTGAGTTAATGCACGTGATTATTGAGCTTTCTCTTGCATATTCTGTGCTTAACTTTCCTTGTGAAGTGAAGAAGCTATTCGTGGTCTATATAGAAGAAAACACTTCACGTTGATGGGTACACAACGAACACACAAGCAAATGAATCTGTAGAATACCATTTGTAATTGTGCTGGATTTCATTAGTTGTCCTTGTAATTAGGGGTGTTTCGTATAGTAGTCCTTAGATTAGGACTAGTTTGATATTTATACCAAGTTTGTTTGGTATAAATACAATCAATTAAGCTGAATAGAAAAAGTTTAGAGAATTGATCCGAAGGGCTTGCAATTCGATTTCTAGAGAGAGAAACAACAGTAACTTTCTCACTCTAATTGAATTCTCTCTAGTGTTCTTAACTTGAGTTTTTCGATCGAATTCAATTGATTATCTAAACGATCGAATTACTATGAATTCTAGCCTAGGATCGTAGAGTTGTTAATCGTAGGACCTAACAATTGGTATCAGAGCAGATTCGTTCTGTTTTGAATCGAAAATTGTTAGAATTGGATCGAAACATTTTCTAGATACTGTTCATCGAAGAACAGGTTTGGCGCGAAAACCTTTTTCGATCCAATAGCTTAATTCTATGCTTATAGACTTGAATTTGGTGTTTCTGTGTTTGTTTAAGTGTTAGATCATCATTGCGATCAGTTCTGTAGCAGTTGAACTTCGATTTTTAGGATTGAATTGCTTCTGCGTGTTACTGTTTGCGAAGAACATGAAGAACACGTTCTGATTTTGATCAAATTCGATATATTTTGCTTCATAACGTGTTAATTGCTTGTTCGTGCGTGATAGTACTTGATTGCGAGCAATTACCTCAAAACTTCACTATCTGATTCTTCTTTTTGCTCGAATTTGTGTTAATCGTATTCTGTGAATTTTCTCGATTGCTTAAATTTTTCTCGCTAAGTTTGCGATCGATTAGTTTCTCGATCGATAAACTTAGCGCGAGAATTTTTCTCGGTCAGAATACGAAGTCAGCGCTAGAATCGTCATCAGCAGAAACGATTTAGTAAGAAATATTTCTCGAGCATTATACAACGAAAAACTTTTTCGAGAGAGACTTATTTTGACTTTGCATGCGTAAAAACTTTCACTCGAAAAACTTTTTCAGTCAAACCTTTTAACGTTTGACCAGGCAAAAATCATTTACGCGAGAAATTTTTCTAGTCAACATATTTATTTTGACTTGTCAAGAAACTTACTAACGTACTGTTTCTTTACGATCGAAATAAATTCACGATCAAGAAATTTTTCTCGACCGAATGATTTTGAGCAATTTATCTCGCTCGTAAAATATCACGCTGACAAAATTTCTCGCACGAGAACAGTACTCAGGACATTCTATCTCGATGGAATTAATTTCGATCAAACTTTAAAGATTGAATCAAAAATAATTGTCGATCTAATTTTCGAATCAAACGCTACTAACGAATTTTGTCACTTGTGAAGCACATTACATCATCTTCAACCTTCAAAACAATTAAGGAAGATCCTTCAACAACTCGACTACAATACAAACATGGATGCATACTCACTCGGAAATGACAACCGTCCGCCAATCTTGCAAAGAGGCGAATACACAGTGAGAAGTCGCTTTCTGAATTTCATCGCTCTAAAGGATCAAGTCGAAAATCTACTGAAGTCCCTTGAAGAGGGACCGACACAGTTCTGGGTTCATGTACCCGGGGACGAAACAGCTACTCCAGCAATTCCAGCTTCTAGGCGACTAAAGGAGCCTAGAGAATACTCTCTGGAGGAAAGAGCTCGAGCTAAGGCTGATCTAGTAGCCATGAATACCCTTATGCAGGGCATCCCCAACGATATATAGATAAATCGACAGCTTACATCGGCCAATGGGATGTGGGATGAGCTGCATAGGATGATGCAAAGGACGGAATTGGCAGATAAAGGCCCAAGGCGAACATTCTCACTGCTTACGACTCATTCAAAGCAAAGCCGGAGAAGAGTCTAAACGAGATCTACCAACGATACCTCACTCTTCTCAATGAGATGAGAAGATAGAAATAACGAAGACAAACATGAAGACAAACATAAGATTTCTATCTTCTCTGCCCACGGAATGGAAGAAAATATCCACTCAAATACGACAAAATAAAGACTAGAGGAGTTGGATGTCCATGCCGTGTGTTCGATAATCTCGCTCAGCATGAGGAGGATACGCGAGATTACCAAAGAGCAAAAAGGCAAAACAAACCGATGACACGGTTGCCTTAGTCTCGGAGAAGAGGAGCACAAGATCAAGAAAGGAAAAGATCGTAGCCACCTTCGTCATCAGAATCGGAAGATGAATCGACTCCGACATCGAGCCAAACATGAAAGCCCTGGAAAACAGTTAGCTCTCATGGACAAATGATGAGCAAGAAGTACTTCAAGAAGAAGTCTTCAACCTCAGCCAATAGACTTCGGACTACAAGCTCCAAGAACAAAGAATGCTCCAGAGAGAGTTCCGAGGTCAAGAGTCTCAAGAGACTAACAAATGCTTTAACTGTGGCAAAGTAGGTTACTTCGCCAGAGTGCACTCTCCCGAAGAAAAGAGATGCAAACTACTACTCCAGGAAGCTTCAATTGACAAAACAGAAAGAAGCTGGAGTAGTAGCTCTCATGGCTGAACAGGACCAATGGCTCGAGGACACGTCGAGCTCCGAAGAAGAGAACTTAGCCCTCATGGCCCGTCTCGACAACGAATTGGACGCCCGAAACATCCACTCGTACGGACGACGACAACGCATCCACGTCTTCAAATGAGGTAGTCACTCCTTCCACATTATTGACCATGTTAGAATCATATCAAAAAGCAATATGCTAACATGAAACGTGAGCAGAAAAGTATAAAGAAGGTAGAGAATGAACTTGAGAGAGCTCAGGAGAAGATAGATAGTCTCGAACAAGAACTTAGGAGCTCTAGTGCAAAAATAGATGAACTTACCAGGAGCCTCCATTCTAGAGAGACTAGTCAACCTCAACTAGGACAACAGAGCGAAAAGATTAAGGAATTAGAAGATAGGCTAGCAAATAACTACAATTGCTTGGCTAGAAATCTCAACGAGAAAGCCATTTTAAATTGTAGGATAACCGAACCTACCTCTAAGATCACTAACTTAGAAGCTCAATTAGAAACATCGAATGCTAAGATTAGTGAGCTTAGTAACGATTTCGATGCCTGTCAAGCCGCTAAACTAACCGTGGAAAATAATTATGCTCTCCTAGGTGAGGAACGCAAGAAACTATATGCCAATGTAAAGAAATTAGACGATATTGTTACGCGTAGGGGACAATCCGAACAGACGATATTTTTTAACAAGCCCAAGGATATAGAGTTCTATAATCCTATAGAAGGCATAGGTTTCACTAACCTGTGTGTTTTACAAAAGAAAGAAATATACGATGTTAAACACATGGGCTTAGGAATAACCTCTCTTAGAAATTTTACTGAATCGTCTTATGAAAATACTTTCGATTCATCCATTAGATAAGGTCCACATGGTCCAGAAATCCCCTTTGACTACAAAGAACTAAATGAAAGGGAAAAAAATAGGAAAGAAACTTTAACACCTGTCTCTGATTTAGTACAAGTTCTTGCTCCTGACTCTCGAACACAGTTACGAGGAAGTTTAAAAACGTTAATTATAAAAAATTCTCTCTACAAACCCCCTAATAAAACAGATAGAGGAGTACAGGCAATTAGAAAAAGAACGAGAGAATTCGAAGCTGAAAAGAAAAAATTCTTTAAGGAGTGGAAAATCTCAAGGCTTCCTCGTCCTCCCAAACTACCTCTCACGCTATTACAAAAAGCGTGAAAAATGAAAAGACGCCTTTGAAAGATAAAAATTGTAAAAAAATTCTGTTAAAAAGTGCTATGACTAATTTACTTTACTACGTCTACAGGGAGCGTAGCGTCAGCACTAAAAACAAAGGCGAGAGTGTCTAGCACTAAGATAAAGAAGGAGCCATTAGATTTAAATGTTTCTGAACATGCTACTCCGTTTGTTACAATAAAAGACACTCTTAGAAATAAAAGAGCTATTTCCACTTTTAAGATAGTTGCTTCTACTTATTCACTTCAGTCGATTACCTTTAGAAGCACCAACTTCTAAATAGGCTCTACATAAAAAATTAATCATTCTGAAACAAATGCCACTAGGAAGACACGTGGGAAACAAGATCCAGCCATAAAGAAAGCTTATGGCGCCGTACACGACTGTACTCACCTAAGGTATCCCGTAGAAATTAAATCCCCCAAGCACCTTAGGAGACTATCACAAGAAAAGATCTTTTCCTCAGTCAAACCCTCCAAAGCATTTGTACGTGCTGAAATTAACCCTCCCTGCAAGGTTCAACCCAAATGGGTTCCTAAATCTACGCCTAGGACGACAAAAGCCAAAAGGGCCAAGTCTCCTATAGAGGCAAAACCCAAACCCACTTTTCCAAAAGTGCAATGGGTTATTAAGACTCTTCCAAAATTAGATTTAGGAGTCATATCTGAACCAAAACTAAATCTGCTAATCCGAGAGGACCCATGCTTAAGTGGGTACCTAAAGCTCTCTAAATTGGTTTTGCAGATCCATCATGTGTGGTACCTCGACTCTGGTTGCTCCACACACATGACCGGTAATCAAGAGCTTGTGAGCAACTACGAAGACCGACCAAACGGCAAAGTCAGATTTGGGAACAACGATTCAGCCCCGATTCTAGGACTTGGGGACATTCTGAAGAATCTGACCATCAAAGATGTCTCATACGTCGAAGGCCTCCGCCATAACTTGTTCAGCATAGGCCAATTGATAAATGGAATTTATATCGTATTTTATACCCCGTAAAAGCGTAGTATCGGTTGTTATTTATTTGAATTTCCCCGAATATCATACGTACCACGTTTATATTTTATTTTTGACAGATATTGGGAAAAAGAACTACAACCGGAAATATTCGGGCTTGAATTATTGAGGAACCGTCAAACCAAATATCGGCCCAAAAATAATTGGGCCGAAGAATAAATTCAGTCCATCAGTTCCAAAGCCCAATAAAAGCCCCAACCTTTTACATTAACTAAGAAGGAAGGAAACTCACGTATTCAACACAAACGTAAACGACAAGAAGCAAAGAAGACCCACAAGATGAAGATTTGCAACGATTCGCACACACACCGCAGCCAAATGAAGAAATTGAACTCGACAATCACCATCATACACAAGGCTCGATGAGGACTTGCTCATCCTCTAAGCATGCCTCGCATCTATAAATGGTAGCGTCAATTGGAGGAGGAGGAGAGGGGAATCGACGTGAAGAGCAAAGCCGGGGGAGTAGAGCAGCGAATAGTCTTTGTGGGGCTGCGGCTGATCGGCGACGGCACGCTGCAGGGCTGATCCGTGGACCGTGAAGCGAAGGCAAGCACCAGCGACGAGGGAGCAGCTGCGGGGACTGACGGAGGGCTGATCCGAGCCGGGTGCACGAGGTGCGACTGCTGTTGAGACTGACAGACGGAGGTAGCGAGCTGACTCGTGGACTGCTGCGGCTGTGACGGGCTGCGGGCGTAGGAGGAGCAGCGAACGGAAGTCCGAAAGAGGGCAAGGAAAAGGTTGAAGTTGCTCGCCCACCATCTGCTCGACAAAAGTCCTCAACGAAGGATCAACCACAAAGGCGAAATCAGGGAAGAAATTATGAATTTCTTGTTGTATTTATGTTTCTCGTCGTGTTGGTGTTCGTATGAGTAGCTAATCTCGTAGTATTTGAGATAACGATGAACCCTGGCTATATCGTACGTGTATTAAAGTATTGTTGTTTTGCTATTATTATGACTCGGTTACGAATTACGAATTGTTTTGATTATGTCTATGTGGTCGAAATAATTTTTGGAAATCGTAAGTTGCGCTCGAGAGAGGCGCTGACGATTAGACCACTCGTAAATGAGCGGAATAAATCCATCGAAGAGATAGGTTGGGCTATCCCGTCGGATTAGAGTCAAATCTAATAGCGGGATTCATCGTGCTTAATGCGATCTCCGTTTAAGTAGTTAGGGAAGCTTGCCCAGTTACTTAATCCGTAGATTAGTTGCTTACGATTCCTGTGTGATAAGGCGCAGTTTCGTCAGTCATATAAATTCGTACGCATGTTGTTGGAATCCTCACGGTCTAATAGTTAGCTAAACTTTCAACAATTGTTAGCGTTTCGGTTCGAGCTAGGGGGATTCAAGTCTCAAATACGTTCGCTTTCATAAAGTCGTTCCAACCCCATTTTCGCTATTCATATTTAACGTTTATTTAGTTTACCGTTATTTATATTTTTATCAAATCAAAAAAAATATTCACTAGGATATAAACGACGTTTTCTAAAATGTATAGTTCCTTTGGGTTCGATACTCGAATAGTTGCCAATTCTATACTATTTCGATAGGTACACTTGCCTGTTGAGCGTATGATAGTTCGTCGATATTCGTTTTATTACTCGATCCGCTCGATCAAGTTTTCGGGAAGAAAACGACGAAAGAAGTTGAAAAGGGGCGAATCATGGGTACGTTCGAGATGATGGCATGATTCCGTCACGACTACATCTCATATTTTTTTTACGCTTGCCCTCTACATATCCTACATATCTCAGCCATATCATATCCGGTAAAGACCTTCCGATTCACGCTTGAACATTGAAAGTGGTAGATTTACGAATTGCCTGCAATCTTATGGTAGAGATTAGATTAGTGCATGGCCCGAGAGAGGTCACAGACATTTTAACCTATACACTGAGTGATCTGAGTTATCTCCTACGTGATTTCGTTCTCGATTGATACGTTGCATGATTTTATCTCTTTGCTTGAGGGCAAGCAAACGTTTAAGTGTGGGGAAATTTGATAAACTAATTATATATATTTATATTGTTATTATTGTGGGCATAATATTTGAATTTTGGGGGACCTTTGCGTAATTATGACGAAAATTGGGGAAAATGTGCTATTTGGCAGGTATATCAAGATAGTAACGAGACATGAGTTCAAGAATAATAGGGAAAATGATAGCACCTTCTTCCTTGAAACACGAAGTTAGGCAAAAAATGAGGAAAAGAAGCCATGTTTTCAGGAGATTGCTCTTTCACACAAGCAAGAAATCAAATACGTTGACTTGCTCTTTATTTACACTATTACTTGCTCTATATAAAGAGGAGCAGAGCTAAGAGAAAAGGGAGTCTGCCATCGAACTGCTCACACCTCTCAAAGACCACACCTTCTGCTCCTCAACGACACCAATAATAAAAATACTTGTAAATAATAATAATAATAATAATACTAATAATTTTAATAATAATAGATGCACAATAAGAATAATAACAATAATAATACTAATACTCATAATAAATAGCTAGAATAATAAACTAAAGTTTTCCAAATATTAATAGTTCCCCGGCAACGGCGCCAAAACTTGATCGAGCGGATCGAGTAATAAAATAAACGAATATCGACGAACTATCCTACGCTCAACAGGCAAGTGTACCTATCGAAAATAGTATAGAATTGGCAACTATTCGAGTATCGAACCCAAAGGAACTATATATTTTAGAAAACGTCGTTTAAATATCCTAGTGAATATTTTTTTGATTTGATAAAAATATAAATAACGGTAAACTAAATAAACGATAAATATGAAATAGCGAAAATGGGGTTGGAACGACTTTATGAAAGCGAACGTATTTGAGACTTGAATCCCCCTAGCTCGACCGAAACGCTAACAATGTAATGAAAGTTTAGCTAACTATTAGACCGTGAGGATTCCTACAACATGCGTACGAATTTATATGACTGACGAAACTGCGCCTTATCACACAGGAATCGTAAGCAACTAATCTACGGATTAAGTAGCTGGGCAAGCTTCCCTAACTACATAAACGGAGATCGCATTAAAGCACGATGAATCCCGCTATTAGATTTGACTCTAATCCGACGGGATAGCCCAACCTATCTCTAGCGAGGATTTATTCCGCTCGTTTACGAGTGGTCTAATCGTCAGCGCCCTCTCGAGCGCAACTTACAATTTCCCAAAAATTATATCGACCACATAGACATAATCAAAACAATATCGTAATTCGTAACCGAGTCATAATAATAGCAAAACAACAATACTTTAATACACGTACGATATAGCCAGGGTTCGTCGTTATCTCAAATACTACGAGATTAGATACTCATACGAAACACCAACACGACGAGAAAAAATAAATAACAACAAGAAATTCATAATTTCTTCCCTGAATTTCGCCTTTGTGGTTGATCCTTCGTTGAGGACTTTTGTCGAGCAGATGGTGGGCGAGCAACTTCAACCTATTCCTTGCCCTCTCTCGGACTTCGTTCGCTGCTCCTCCTACGCCCGCAGCCCGTCACAGCCGAAGCAGCCCACGAGTCAGCTCGCTACCTCCGTCTGTCAGTCTCAACAGCAATCCCACCTCGTGCACCCGGCTCGGATCAGCCCTCCGTCAGTCCCCGCAGCTGCTCCCTCATCGCTGTTGCTTGCCTTCGCTTCACGGTCCACGGATCAGCCCTGCAGCGTGCCGTCGCCGATCAGCCGCAGCCCCACAAAGACTAGTCGCTGCTCTACTCCCCCAGCTTTGCTCTTCACGTCGATTCCCCTCTCCTCCTCCTCCTCCAATTGACGCTACCATTTATAGATGCGAGGCATGCTTAGAGGATGAGGAAGTCTTCATCGAGCCTTGTGTATGATGGTGATGTCGAGTTCAATTTCTTCATTTGGCTGCGGTGTGTGTGCGAATCGTTGCCAATCTTCATCTTGTGGGTCTTCTTTGCTTCTTGTCGTTTACGTTTGTGTTGAATACGTGAGTTTCCTTCCTGCTTAGTTAATGTAAAAGGTTTGGGCTTTTATTGGGCTTTGGAACTGATGGACTGAATTTATTCTTGGCCCAATTATTTTGGGCCGATATTTGGTTTGACGGTTCCTCAATAATTCAAGCCCGAATATTTGGTTGTTGTAGTTCTTTCCCAATATCTGTCAAAAATAAAATATAAACGTGGTACGTATAATATTCGAGGGAAATTCAAATAAATAACAACCGATACTACGCTTTTACGGGGGTATAAAATACGATATAAATTCCATTTATCAAATCTCCCCACACTTAAGCGTTTGCTTGCCCTCAAGCAAAGAAATAATAATGGCATATAAAAAGGATAAAATCATAAAACATATCAATCAAGAACGAAATCACGTAGGAGAAAATGCAAGTAAAGTCGGAAAGCATATTTGAAATCAACGACTAACTACACGAATTCCTTAGAAATACATATCAAGATCCGCACCTCATGAAGATTCACTCAAATCACTAAGTGTATGGGTTAAGATGTCGGTGATATCGCTCTATTCATGCACTAATCTAATCTCTACCATAAACTTGCAAGTAATACGTAATCTACCACTTTCAATGATCAAGTGTGAATCGGAAGGTCTTTACCGGGTTATAAAATGGCTGAGATATATAGATATGCAAGGAATAAGCGTAAAAAGGATATGAGCCGTAGTCGTGTCGGAATCATGCCATCATGTCGAATACGCCAAAATCCGTCGTTCTTGTTCAGCACTTCCTTTCTTTTGCATTCGTTTTTTTTTCCACCAAGCCCTTCTTCTCTCAACTCCTCGATCTAGGGAATGATAATATGCTTTCGAGAGTGAAAGATTATCGGAGGAAGGGTTCTTAGTCGATATATAATTATCTCTCTCTTTTTTTCTTCTTCTTTTTTTTTTCTTTTTTTTTATTTTTTTTTTTTTCAGCTCGAAAATTTAGCACTGGTTGCGCTTCTGAGTCCGGCATTCAACCTCCAATTCTACTATCGCTCCGATGGGTTATTTCTGAAGGCTTAATCAGTCGGCAATTTATAATCCGGTTTCCTCAAATAAAAGGCCCAGGTTCAAAGTGGCTAACTAGGCGTTTCAGTCGTGGTTGGATACATTGGCTATGGACTGAATTCCTAATGCCTTCCTCATTTTCACACAATCACACGTCAAGTAGTTTCAAAACGCAATACACAAGCAAGTTCTGAAGAGAAAGAAATTGAGCATTGTTAATGTCGAGATCTTCGAAGATTTGAAAAAGATTTTGTCTCCTTCCCCAAAATAAGTGGTGCACCTACATGCCAAAAATAGGAGATTACAACTACCAAATATGAAAGATATGAGATCAACCAATAAGAAGAGAAGATCGAAGCAAATATTTACTATATTTGGAGAGATCTTCAAGGAGATATTTTAGAAGATATTCAACGGATCTTTTACCAATTCAAGGATGAGCCAATGCCTATAAAAGAAGGAATTTCGAGCTGCCATAGGTGTGCTTTTGGACGAGAAATTTGAGAGCTTTCATGGAGTCTCTTTTGAGCGACATATTGAGCGAAAATCATGAGCGAAGCACATATCAAGTTTGAGCGAGTTTTACTTGTCACGAGAGCACCTTTTTAGCCTAGTATTCGTTTGCAAAAGTCTTCTTAGGACTTTGTAGGTTTGCAGAATCGTTAGATTCGTAGTTTGCAGAATCGTTTAGATTCGTAGTTTTTCTAGGCTTGAATTTTACTATCGCTTGATAGTTGTTTTTATTATCCATCGTTATAGTGGAATTTCGCCATGAGGCACGCAGCAAGTTTCTAACTTGCTGCACAAAATTTATATCTCGTGTCTTTACGTTTTCATCGCTGAGTATTCTGTTTATTCCGCTGTGCGTTCATATGTTGAGAGTAATGTTGAGTCAACATTAGGTTCAACATATCAGCCACCAGATTACTACTTAGCGTTTACATCCATATCATATCGGGACCACTTCAAAGTGGTATCAGAGCCTACGCTTGACGTTACTAAGCACTGAAGATCATCTACAATGGATGTTTCAAGCTCAAATTACATCGGCAAAGTCCCTGTTTTAGACGGCACTAATTACGCATATTGGAAGGTTCGTGTTCGGCAGTGTATCAAATCCATAGACCTGCGAGCATGGGAATCTGTTGTAACGGATATACCCCACCTCGAACAGCTCCTGACGCTGATGGGGAAGTCGTCGACCAGCCGGTCGAACAATGGACGGCAGCCGAGCGAAGCTTAGCAGAGTTCAATGACAAGGCACTCAACGCCATCTTCTCATCAGTGGACATCTTCATGTTCAAGATCATCCAAAATTGCACTGTAGCGAAGAACGCGTGGGATCTACTTCAGAGGTACTGCGAAGGCGATGCGAGCGTGAGGGAAACCAAACTGCGATATCTCTCAATCAGTTTGAAAACCTCAGAATGAAGGAAGACGAGGATATCACCACATACTTTGGGAAGATTCTGACGATTTCAAGCGAGTGTGCTAGCCTCGGAGATCCGATTGCAAATAAGGTACTTGTTTCTAAAGCTTTACGTACTTTAACTGAAAAGTTTAATGTGAAGGTAGCGGCGATGGAGGAAGCACACAACCTATCCACTATGGAGTTCAACACGTTGATGAACATCATGAAGAATTACGAGACCACCTTGACGTTCAAAAGAGGGCATCACGCGGCAAAAGCCTTGCGTTAGTCAGTCAACCATCCAAGGTTCAAACCGAGGATGACTCTGACAATGATGATGATACTGCCATGCTGGTGAAGAACTTTGCGAAGTTTCTCAGAAAAAACAAGAGAGTTGAGCAGAATGTTGGCCAGAATGCCGGACCAACATTCAGAAAGGGGCAGAATGTCAAAGATGAACCCTCATCGGCTCCTCCCTTCTTCAAACGCAAACCAGATGGAAAGAAGATGAACATCAACTACGAGTCTGTAAAATGCTAAGAATGCCAAGGATGGGGCCATTTTGCCAACGAGTGTGCAAATACCCTCCGCAAGCACGGAAAAGCTATGTGGATCGATCTTTCTGACGATGAAGATGAAGAACCATGTTCCAAGGAGACCAAGCAATCATCAGTTACTATTCAGTCCTTTCGGATGAAGATGATGATCAAATCGGCTTCACTGCGGTAACTGATGTTGAGCCAACATTGGACTCAACATCTGAGAAACAGATTATTTTGATTACGATGACTCAAACTGTTTTGATGGGTTTTCAAGTTCTGATGATGCAGATTTAGAAACAGATGTTTGTGCAGATATGAAGCTATTGTCCGCACAATTGGAAATAGAGAAGGCAAAAAATGCGCAACTCAAAGCAGCCGTGAAAGTGTTGTCCGAGGAGAATGAAAAGAACGAAAAAGTGATCGAAGGCCTGCTTGAAGGGATGAACAAACTGGAAGCTGTGTTGACGCGCAAGGACAGAGAGATAGACAAGCTTCAGAAGCAAGTCGATGATGCTAACCAAACTTTCTCGAAGATGAACAAGGGTAAATCGACCCTTGATGAGGTATTATCTCTAGTAGGGATGGCAACTGGCCGGGTATGGGTCGGGTTTGGCCAGACCCGGGACCCGACCCGATTAGTTTTTAGCAAACCCGGGACCCGCCCCGCCCCGTCTCGGGTCTGGACCCGCCCCGACCCGGGCTAGACCCGAGCGAACCGGGTCTGACCCGCCAGACCCGAATATATTATTTTTTCTTTTTTTTTTCAATTTCTTCTTTTTTTTTTATTTTTTAAAAGATAAAATGTATAACTGTGTTGATTAAGATTCGAACCCACAACCTCACATTTGTAATACCAAACCTCTACCATTAGACCAACAACTCTTTTATTCATAATATTAACAATAATACTATATAACTTTAATTACAAAATGAATTATAATATAGATATATTAGCGGGGCGGGTTTCAGGCCGGGTCTCGGGGCGGGTTTGGCCGGACCCGGGACCCGCCCCAAACCCGGACGGGTGGAAAAATTTTAAACCATTACCCGCCCCATACCCGATTATTTTAAAAATACCCGGCCCATTAGGGGCGGGTCCGGGGCGGGTACGGGTCCGGACCCGCCCCATTGCCATCCCTAATCTCTAGGTACTTTTGATAAGCAAGGTCTAGGTTTCAATACTGAGCCCGTTAATGAAGTCCCCAAACCTGTGACACATGTTCAGCCTAAGATAGCTTTTGTTAAAGAAAAGTCACATGTTTCGGGTGATCCTATTAAAACTGCGAGTGTTAAGAAGAGTCCTAAGCATGCTGCTCTTAAGTCTAAGGATAGATCATTTAAATGTCATCACTGCATGCAATCTGGGCATATCAAACTGTTTTGTTGGAAGTTGAAGGGGGAGATTTCTGCAAAGAAATCGATGTCGGCTGAAATGTCGTCCAACATTTCGCTCAACATTGAGAAATCAGTGTTGGAAGGAATGGATAGAGATTTCGGCTGGCTCACCTTCAAATTCTGAAAGTTCAAATGCTGTTTTATCATCTAAGAAAGTTTGGGTACAGAAATCTGTTCATAAATGCAATGTTGTGTATACCTCCTTGCGAGCTAACGTGACAGGTTCTTGGTACTTCGATAGTGGGTGTTCCCGACATATGACGGGTACCAAGGAGTTTCTAAGCAATTATACGCCTTTAAGCAGCGGATCTGTGACGTTTGGAGGGGGAGCTAAGGGACGGATTCTAGGCCGCGGCAGATTGAATGTGGCTGACTTTCCTAGACTAAGCAATGTTCTACATGTCGAAGGTCTTGTGGCTAATTTAATAAGCATAAGCCAGCTTTGCGACGACGACCTTGAGGTACATTTTAATAAAGAATGTTGTGAGGTATTTAACAGCGATTGTATTCGAGTGATGGCAGGTAAAAGGTCAAGTGATAATTGCTATCTAGTCGGCAACAAATCCAGCACGAAGGACATATGCCAACTGTCGAAAGCCGAAGATGAAGTGATCATTTGGCATTACAAGCTAGGCCACATCAATTACCGAAATCTGGAGCAGCTTATCAAACACGAAGCAATCAGAGGCATTCCAAAGCTAAAGGAGTTTGGTAAGGTTGTATGTGAGTCGTGCTTGAAGGGTAAGCAAGTGCGTGCTGGTCATAATGTTGACTCACATTCTGCTCAACATTTCATAACTGCCCACTGTTTTCAGTTGATACCTATGGATATGATGGGTCCAATGGAAGTAGATAGCATTGGTGGTAGGAAATATGTTTATGTGCTCGTTGATGATTACTCTAGATATGCATGGATTTTCTTTCTTAAGGAAAAATCTGAGACGTTCGATTTCTTCAAAAAGTTTTATGCTATGATTAAGAATAATTTCAGTGCTTCGATTTTTTGTATTAGGTCTGATCATGGTAGGGAATTTGAGAACCAATTGTTCGATGAATTCTGTGATAGGAAAGGCATTATTCATGAGTATTCATCTCCTAAGACGCCCCAACAAAATGGGATGGCCGAAAGGAAGAATAGGACTTTACAAGAAATGGCACGTGTTATGTTGCATTCTAAGAGTCTTTCTAAGAGGTTTTGGGCTGAAGCGTTGCATACGGCATGTCATATAGCTAATCGTGTGTTCTTTCGTCATGGTACTAAAATGACTTCGTATAAATTGTTGAATGGGAAAAAGCCTACTGTCAAGTACTTTCATGTTTTTGGATGCTACTGTTATATGCTTAATGATCGTGAGTACTTGACCAAATTTGATTCGAAGAGTGATAAATGTATCTTCCTAGGTTATTCCTCGAATAGTCGTGCTTATCGAGTGTACAATTTGCGATTGAAATTCAGGAATCTATGAATATAGTTTTTGATGATGCTACTGACTTAAGCAGAAATGCTCCACAAGTTGATATTTCAGATGTCATTCAAGCTGCCAGTGAGACAGAGGTTAATGTGGAGGAAAATGTTGAGCCAACATCTGACTCAACATCTGCACCTGAACAGACTGATGAGGCTGGACCTAGTGAAGTTCGAAGGGATCCCCCACCTAAGATACAGAAGGACCATCCCACTGACCTAATCATCGGAGATCTGAACGAAGGAAGGAAAACCAGAGACAAGCCACGAAAGGACTACACGTCAATGGTAAGAAATGTATGCATGAACTCCGTATACAACGAGGTACGCTTTAACTGTTTTGTATCTGAAATTGAGCCAAAAACGTTCTTGAAGCTCTCAAGGACAGTTTTTGGATCAATGCCATGCAAGAAGAATTGTTGCAATTCGAGAAAAATCAAGTATGGATCTTAGTTCCAAGGCCGAAAGACACTAATGTCATAGGTACTAAGTGGATTTTTAAGAATAAGTCTGATGAGCATGGTAGAGTAGTTAGGAATAAAGCGCGTCTAGTTGCCCAAGGCTATACACAAGTCGAGGGAATTGATTTCGATGAGACATTTGCCCCCGTTGCTAGACTTGAATCAATTAGGTTATTGCTCGCTATTGCATGTTGGCTCAACATTACCTTACATCAAATGGATGTTAAGGGTGCGTTCTTGAATGGTTATATTGATAAAGAAATTTATGTTGAGCAGCCTAAAGGATTTGAAGATCCACATTTTCCTACTCATGTTTGTAAGTTGCAGAACGCGCTTTATGGACTTAAGCAGGCGCGTAGAGCTTGGTATGGTAGGTTGACGACGTTCCTACTTGAGTTTGGGTTCGTGCGAGGTGAAGCTGATCGCACACTTTTTGTAAAAAGAGTTGATGCAGATATTTTGATAGCTCAGATTTATGTAGATGATATTGTTTTTGGCTCTAGTTCTCAAATCATGTTAGACCAATTCGTACATGCTATGACATCTACTTTCGAAATGAGTATGATTGGTGAGCTAACGTTTTTCTTAGGCCTGCAGATTAAGCAAAGCAACGAAGGTATTTTTATGTCCCAGGAGAAGTATGCAAAGAACACAGTGAAGAAATTCGGGCTAGATACTGCCAAGGTAATGAAAACACCGATGGGATCAACACAAAGGGTAAGTAAAGACAATGTTGGATAGAATGTTGACCCCACATTGTATCGTTCCATGATAGGCAGTCTTTTATATCTTTCAGCGAGTAGACCTGATATTATGTTTAGTGTTTGTGTTTGCGCTAGATATCAGGCTGAGCCAAAAATTTCCCATTTAAATGTTGTGAAGAGAATATTAAGATATGTGAGTGGTTCGTGTAGTTTAGGGTTATGGTTCTCGAAAGATACTAACACGAATCTTGTAGGATATAGCGATGCAGATTGGGCAGGTGACGAAGATGACCGCAAGAGCACAAGTGGCGGCTATTTCTTCTTAGGTAATAATCTTGTGTCTTGGTATAGTAAGAAACAAAATTGCGTGTCACTGTCTACGACTGAGTCTGAATATGTAGCTGCAGGTAGTTGCTGTACTCAGCTTATTTGGTTGAATAGCATGTTAAGTGATTATGGCTTAGAGAGTCAATCCGTGCTCATGTATTGTGATAATCTAAGTGCCATTAATATTTCTAAGAATCCTATTCAGCATTCACGTACCAAGCATATAGATATTAGGCATCATTTTCTGAGAGATATGGTAGAGAAAGAATTAGTGCGCATTGAGCATATAGACACGAAACATCAGTTAGATGACATTTTCACGAAAGCATTGGATTTTGAAAGGTTTTCGGACCTGAAAAAAGTCCATAGGTTTGCATCAGTCTGTCTGAATGTTGGTCCAACATTTGGATCAACATAGCATATGTCGAACTTGATTGTCACTGTTTTGATGTTTGATTTAATGTTCTCTCTGTTATTATGTGAAATGATTTGACTCATCTAGACCGTTCCCTGAAATGACCCTCTTCCCTAACAAAAAAAATTGCTCTGATTCCTTTTCAAGATATAGGTTCAGGTAATAAGTTCCCTAGGTGCACGGCATTCGCGGTGACGATGCACTCTTTGCGACAAAAATCCTAACCTTGATGATAAGGATCTTATAAGGGCTGTGCATAATATTACTAGTTTATAATGAGGTAAGTAGGGCAGAAAATGAAAGGGAATTGAGTTTAGGGTTTTGAACAGAAAAGTCTCAAATTTCAGAGTAGAATGTTGAGTCTTATGTTGGGGCAACATATGTGACTGTCAGTTTGATCATGCTATATTTTTGTGCTTTCGTTTATGTGCATTAGTTTTTCGGTCAGCATTTGTTGGTTTCATGTGTCTAGTTTAGATATCTCTCAGAATTGCATTAGTTTCTCTTGAAGAACAGCCTGTTATGCTTGTCTCGTGTGCTCATCAACGTTGCTAAATCGGTTAATATCGCTCGCTCCTATTTTGATTTTTGACTTGGTATGTCTCGCTGAAGCATGACTTACTCCTGATTGTTTCGTATGCGTGAATTCTCTTGGACTGTTAAGAATGTTTTGGCTTGGCTCGATAACTTCCACTTTCGCAAATCCTATTTCATAATATAGGCAATCTCTGCATATTCGATAAGTTACTTTTATAGACTTCAAGACTTATACTGCTCTGTTGATACTTCTAATCTTGAATGTCTATTTTGCACTCACCCAAATTTCGAGTCTGAGAATGCTGAACCAGATGTTGGATCCACATCTTCCTCAACGTTTCACCTGGAGAGATTCTCTGAGGTTTACCTTTTCCAATAAGGGGGGAGTAGATGGTGCTAATCAAGGTGGTGCAACTTTTGCTGGTAGTGCTAAGGGGAACTTCGGCAGGGGAAGCTAGAACCGAAACAGAAAGAAGCTAAAGACACCATTGAGAGTTTGAATTTCTTATCCTTATCAACTTTTTGCGTGCCTGATTAAGTTTTATACTTTTGTGGATGCTGATTTAGTTCTCTAATATGATTGCCTATCGAAAGTTTGTATTTGCAGATTTCCCTAAAGAACCTTGGACGGCTTTGCACTAATTTCTAGTACTTTGTTATTTTTACTCTAACCATATTTGCTTTGTTTTTTTGGTTGAGTATATTTCACATTCAGGGGGAGTAATGGAGCGTCAAATTAAGGGGGAGATTTCTTCCTTCCCAAAAAGGGGGAGATGATGCAGAAGAAGAAGCCGGCAGACTAAGCTAAGTGGATATGCATGGGTTTTGGGAAGAAAGACAAAAAGGGGGAGATTGTTAATGTCGAGATCTTCGAAGATTTGGAAAAAGATTTTGTCTTCCTTCCCCAAAATAAGTGGTGCACCTACATGCCAAAAATAGGAGATTGCAACTACCAAATATGGAAGATATGAGATCAACCAATAAGAAGAGAAGATCGAAGCAAATATTTACTATATTTGGAGAGATCTTCAAGGAGATATTTTAGAAGATATTCAACGGATCTTTTACCAATTCAAGGATGAGCCAATGCCTATAAAAGAAGGAATTTCGAGCTGCCATAGGTGTGCTTTTGGACGAGAAATTTGAGAGCTTTCATGGAGTCTCTTTTGAGCGACATATTGAGCGAAAATCATGAACGAAGCACATATCAAGTTTGAGCGAGTTTTACTTGTCACGAGAGCATCTTTTTAGCCTAGTATTCGTTTGCAAAAGTCTTCTTAGGACTTTGTAGGTTTGCAGAATCGTTAGATTCGTAGTTTGGAATCGTTTAGATTCGTAGTTTTTCTAGGCTTGAATTTTACTATCGCTTGATAGTTGTTTTTATAATCCATCGTTATAGTGGAATTTCGCCATGAGGCACGCAGCAAGTTCCTAACTTGCTGCACAAAATTAATATCTCGTGTCTTTACGTTTTCATCGCTGAGTATTCTGTTTATTCCGCTGTGCGTTCATATGTTGAGAGTAATGTTGAGTCAACATTAGGTTCAACATATCAGTCACCAGATTACTACTTAGCGTTTACATCCATATCATATCGGGACCACTTCAAGCATGATTCACACAACCAAAGAAATGAGCAAAAAGCTCGTAGGCTCAAAAATCTCACAAAAATCGGGTTATGTGTACGAATCTCTCAAGTATCGCCAAGTTCATCATGTAAGAAAGAAGTAGACTACGCATATGTATCCTAATTACTCACAAAATTCCAAACATAAAGTCATCCATTCATGATAAGAAACATAATTTTCGGGAAAAACATTTTATGCCAAATTTTCGAAAAAAAAATTGTACCAAAAAGCAAGACATGCATATATATAACATGTTCGCCTAAATTTCACAGAAATTCCCCTCCCCACACTTAAGATTTACGTTGTCCTCAACGTAACAATCATGTAACACAAGGAAAAGGAAATAGAAAGATAAGCGAACTTCCCTGAATAGTTCGATATGCATGCTTTGTACGGCTCCTGCCCACACTTGAGATCTTGAATTCCCTGCGATCGTTGAAATACAAAATCATAAAAACTAAAAAGTGCATAGAAATAAAAGAAAAACATAGGATAGTCTTGGGGTGCCTCCCAAGTAGCGCTTTCTTTTAATGTCTTTCAGCTAGACATCATTCAGTGGTTTCAAGGTGGTTCAAACAATATAACAATTGAGGATACGGCCATCGGGTTGCTTAAGCTCCAAACATGGCGGTCCCTCAAAGGAGTGCCTCTCTTTATCAACCTCCTTACTTCCCTTAATAGTTCTCATATTTTTCATAATGACCTGCAATGTATCTTGCAAAGGAAACGGTGTAGTTTGATCAACGACATCTAAAAAGTAACACTCATAATCATGCTTGCAATTATTATCCGGAGTGCTAAATGTTACTTTCTCTCCGTCCACCCTAGAATTCAAACTACCATTCTTAACATCTACCATGTTCGCAACTAAAAATGATCCCTCAAAGATCAAGGGTAAATGCTCAACCTCTTCCAAATAAATAATGATGAAACCTGCGGGAAATCTATCACTTGTTACTAGCACATTCCTTCGAGGACGAAGAGTAGAAACAACACCGAGCTTGCATTTGTTTGCGAGTAAGTCCTTGTGGTATTTCACATATTGGGGTACCTGTGCAAGACCTTTGACAAGCGGTAAGTTAATATGTATTTGCTTGAGACTAGAAAGAAATTTACCATACTCATCGATAACCATATCCGTGTTTAGCATAGTTGGGTATGGGATCTCCGGTTGATTCGCCTTGACAGGGGGTTTAGTCGTGACCTCTTTTTCTTTGTCAACTTGTTCTTCCTTGACATGAGCTTCTTCCGTCACGCTATTCGCCACCACTTTCGTCACTTGCTCTTCTACTTTCTCCTCATGGATCTCGACATTGTTCTTCTTCGCAGCTTCCTTATTGGTGCTCTTCTAGGCAAGATATCTTCCGAATGGGTCTGTTGGTATTCCCCGTGTTAGGGCTGCCGGAAATGGAGTTTTTGGTTGATAAATGTTAACCGTCGATCTTGGGACAACCTCCTCCCTACTCCTTGATGTAACATCATGGCAATACTCCTCTGTCTCCTTATTGATAAGTAATGCGCTTAGCTTGCGTTGTTTGATAGTTTCAGCTATTTCTCCGGCTTGCTTATCTAATGCTCTCAAGGAAGATTCGGCATTTTGCAGCCGAACGTCTTGACTATCCAAGCGATCGAGCTTCTCCATCAACTTGGCAAACTTGTCATCAAGCTTATCCATCCGACACTCGGGAGCATTCTCATAATTTCTGCCTTGAAACCCATGTGCTCTTTGATTCTGAAATTTTGGAGGAGCTTGTTGATGATATCCGTAGCTCATGTTAGGATGAACTTGGGTGAAAATCTGCTCCTCTTGGTAGTTTCCCATATACTCGACATAGTCAATCGAGAGATTGGGTGGACATTGAGATGCATCGTGGCTTCCACCGCAAGTAGTGCATTGTGGGATATATGTAGGGTATGAACAAGGAGGCACAAAAGCTGTAGGGATCATCGGAGCATGCTGCAACTGTGTGACGGCTGACTTCGTTGTAAGATGCAGTAAGGCTGCATTCATTAAGGTCTGCATCTGAAGGCCGGTTGCTGTAATTTGTTGTTGTAGGACGTCGAACTTAGCATTGAGCGCGGTTGTGTCGGTGACGTCATACATTTCCGGCGATTACTTTGCCTCCGATTTTCCTAGAATAAGAGAAAAAAATACTCGTAAATAATACTAATAATAATGATAAGTGACACACAATAATAATACAATAACAAAAATAAATAGTAAAAATAATAACAAAAATAATAGTAATAATAAAAATACTTGTAAATAATAATAATAATAATACTAATAATTTTAATAATAACAGATACACAATAAGAATAATAACAATAATAATACTAATACTCATAATAATAAACTAAAGTTTTCCAAATATCAATAGTTCCCCGGCAACGGCGCCAAAAACTTGATCGAGCGGATCGAGTAATAAAATAAAACGAATATCGACGAACTATCCTACGCTCAACAGGCAAGTTGACCTATCGAAATAGTATAGAATTGGCAACTATTCGAGTATCGAACCCAAAGGAACTATATATTTTAGATAACGTCGTTTAAATATCCTAGTGAATATTTTTTTGATTTGATAAAAATATAAATAACGGTAAACTAAATAAACGATAAATATGAAATAACGAAAATGGGGTTGGAACGACTTTATGAAAGCGAACGTATTTGAGACTTGAATCCCCCTAGCTCGACCGAAACGCTAACAATTGTAATGAAAGTTTAGCTAACTATTAGACCGTGAGGATTTCTACAACATGCGTACGAATTTATATGACTGACGAAACTGCGCCTTATCACACAAGAATCGTAAGCAACTAATCTACGGATTAAGTAGCTGGGCAAGCTTCCCTAACTACTTAAACGGAGATCGCATTAAAGCACGATGAATCCCGCTATTAGATTTGACTCTAATCCGACGGGATAGCCCAACCTATCTCTAGCGATGGATTTATTCCGCTCGTTTACGAGTGGTCTAATCGTCAGCGCCTCTCTCGAGCGCAACTTACGATTTCCCAAAAATTATTTCGACCACATAGACATAATCAAAACAATATCGTAATTCGTAACCGAGTCATAATAATAGCAAAACAACAATACTTTAATACACATACGATATAGCCAGGGTTCATCGTTATCTCAAATACTACGAGATTAGCTACTCATACGAAACACCAACACGACGAGAAACATAAATAACAACAAGAAATTCATAATTTCTTCCCTGAATTTCGCCTTTGTGGTTGATCCTTCGTTGAGGACTTTTGTCGAGCAGATGGTGGGCGAGCAACTTCAACCTTTTCCTTGCCCTCTCTCGGACTTCCGTTCGCTGCTCCTACGCCCGCAGCCCGTCACAGCCGCAGCAGCCCACGAGTCAGCTCGCTACCTCCGTCTGTCAGTCTCAACAGCAGTCCCACCTCGAGCACCCGGCTCGGATCAGCCCTCCGTCAGTCCCCGCAGCTGCTCCCTCGTCGCTGTTGCTTGCCTTCGCTTCACGGTCCACGGATCAGCCCTGCAGCGCTGCCGTCGCCGATCAGCCGCAGCCCCACGAAGACTAGTCGCTGCTCTACTCCCCCGGCTTTGCTCTTCACGTCGATTCCCCTCTCCTCCTCCTCCTCCAGTTGACGCTACCATTTATAGATGCGAGGCATGCTTAGAGGATGAGCAAGTCTTCATCGAGCCTTGTGTATGATGGTGATTGTCGAGTTCCATTTCTTCATTTGGCTGCGGTGTGTGTGCGAATCGTTGCAAATCTTCATCTTGTGGGTCTTCTTTGCTTCTTGTCGTTTACGTTTGTGTTGAATACGTGAGTTTCCTTCCTTCTTAGTTAATGTAAAAGGTTTGGGCTTTTATTGGGCTTTGGAACTGATGGACTGAATTTATTCTTCGGCCCAATTATTTTTGGGCCGATATTTGGTTTGACGGTTCCTCAATAATTCAAGCCCGAATATTTCCGGTTGTAGTTCTTTTTCCCAATATCTGTCAAAAATAAAATATAAACGTGGTACGTATGATATTCGAGGGAAATTCAAATAAATAACAACCGATACTACGCTTTTACGGGGTATAAAATACGATATAAATTCCATTTATCACCAATTCTGTGACAAAGGCTTCCAGGTGGTCTTCCATGCTGACCGGTGCAGAATTTTGGATAGTCAGGACACAGAACTCCTTCAAGGACTTCGGAGATCCAATCTTTACACGATCAACCTGACGTCTGTGCGGCCCTCGATAGTTGTATGCCTCATTTCTCATATTGATTTACAGAGGAACAGCTTATGGCATCAACGACTGTCTCATCTGAATATGAAAGCTCTCCAACGTCTTTCTACGAAAAAGTTGGTTCACGGTCTTCCAACTATACAACTACAAATGTAGCATCACTGTTCTGCATGTCACATAGGAAAAATGAAACGAGCATCTCATCACGTCAAGCAAATTGCGTATACTTCTCGACCATTGGAACTAATTCACATGGATCTCTGTGGTCCGATGCAGACTCAGAGTATCAATGGAAGAAAGTATGTCCTAGTGATTGTAGATGACTATTCTCGCTACGCGTGGACAAAGTTCCTCCGAACGAAAGATGAGACTGGTGACTTGATTATCAATTTTGTGAACACAACTCAAAATCTGCTGCAACATACTATTCAAGTTGTTCGAACAGACAACGGCACCGAGTTCAAGAACAATCACCTCAGTGAGTTTTATCAGAAACTTGGAATAAGTCAACAATTTTCAGCCGCCAAAACACCTCAACAAAATGGGGTCGTTGAAAGGAAAAATAGAACACTAGTGGAAGCCGCTCGTACAATGCTGATCCAATCAGGACTTCCACACTTTCTATGGGCTGAAGCAGTCAATACCGCTTGTTTTACTCAAAACAGGACGGTGGTTCACAAACGGTTCAACAAGACTCCGTACAAGATTGTGAATAATAGAGTGCCCAACATCTCTTTCCTTAAAGTCTTCGGGTGCAAGTGCTTTGTGGCGAACGACCGAGAGCAACGTGCAAAGTTCGACCCTAAAGCATTCGAAGCTACATTTGTCGGGTATTCTTCAACATCAAAAGTGTACCGAGTATACATCAAGTCCAACCGAACTATTAAGGAAAGCTTTAATGTCACTTTTCACGAAGTGGCAGATATGGCTTCTGGTCAATTCAGTCCAGGACCCGTGCCTAACCCGTTGGTTCCTGCTCAACTCAGTTCAGGACCCGTTCTCAACCCGTTGGCTTCTGAAGACAACAATTCAGAACCCGTAATCACTGGTGTGTTGGCACAAAACCAACAGAAGATGGCAACAACTTCAGGATCAGTGTCAGACGAAGCAACGAAACTTGCAATAGACGACTTGGATTCTCTCTTCGAACCGGTATATCGGTCATACACGACTACACCGACAATGGATTCTCTACCAAACGAGACCGACGTACCAAGTTCATCTCACACCTCTACCCCACCCGATTCAGAATTGCCACAGAACACCAAAGAACCTACAGTGGTCATCGAGGAAGTATCATCAGAGACGATCAATCCAAGTACAGTATTGGAACTACCTCAGACAAATGATCAATCGGAGACTATAGGCAATCTAGATCCACAGATGGCTGACGCATCGACTTCAGCCTTGCCTCATGAGCGCAAGTGGACGAGAGGCCACTCGGTTGATCAGATAATTGGCGATCCTTCGGTTGGTGTGAGGACACGTCGTCAACACAGTCTTTTTAGTTGCTTCCTGAGCCAAAACAAGCCTACCAAAGTAGCAGACGCACTTCGAGACCCGGATTGGACAATTGCAATGCAAGAGGAAATCAATCAATTCGAACGTCTTCAAGTGTGGACCTTGGTACCCCGTCCACATGGGAAAACAATGGTCGGAACTAAATGGATTTTCAAGAATAAGAAGAATGAAGATGGTGAAGTGATCCGAAACAAAGCAAGGCTAGTTGCTAAGGGATACAATCAACAGGAAGGCATCGACTACGACGAGACTTATGCTCCTGTTGCCCGTATCAAAGCTATCTGCCTCCTGCTGGCTTATGCGGCTCACAAAGACTTCAAAGTCTATCAGATGGAGGTTAAAACCGCCTTTCTCAATGGCGTGTTAAAAGAAGAAGTCTACGTCGCTCAGCCGAGAAGGTTTCGTTGATCAAGAACATCCCGATCATGTCTATCGCTTGGACAAAGCTCTCTATGGACTAAAACAAGCCCCACGTGCTTGGTACGATGTCCTGAGTGATTTCCTCGTGAAGTCTGGATTCATACGAGGAACGATAGATACAACCCTCTTCATTAAATGGCATGACAAAGATCTGATGGTCGTCCAAGTATACATCGACGACATCATCTTCGGATCAACAAATCCTCGGCTCTGCAAGAAGTTTGGAGATCTCATGAAGAGCAAATTCGAGATGAGTCATGTGGCGACCCTACTTTTCTAAGTACGATTAGTGGCGGATTTCCGCAACGTAAGCCGCGGAAGGCCCGTCTAATTAAAACTTTTTCCTAAAATAATATATACTAATATAAAAATCCGTCTACATCGTTATCTCTGTACACGGGCCGAAGCCCCAAAGATATCAAAAGAACCAAAAGTCCTAAAGCCGCTCCACAGGTCTTCATCCATGTACCGCCCCGCCCTCAAAAGTCCGTGGAGCACCGCCACCAGCCGCCTCAGTCACGACGCGTATCAGCATCGGACTCAGTACCTACAACACGTAAACACTGAGCGATTTGCCCAGTAGGTGAATAAAAATGCATGTATGCACGTGAACGCTCATTCCCGATCCCAATGTCTCGCATGCAATGTTCACTCTTTCTTTATCCCACAATCCTATTTCAAATCACACAACACAGGGCCCTAGGTCAGACTCGACACCTCGCGCGCCCATAATAATAACATACGGAAGCTTACACTAGCAGCGTTTTGACGATCACGCAACTGCCCTGCTAGGCCGCTCTTCCGTAAGCGGTAGCCTACGCCGACGCGTTTTGACGATCACGCAACTGCCCTGTCAGGTCGCTCCCTCCGCTGAAAATATAATCACGACGGTTTAGCACCTCGGGACGTTCACGCCCGAGTAGACAGATCGATCACGCCTGTCTGCCGTCAGGTGTCATACGAGTACCAACCTCGACTCCTCAACGAGTCAACAACAAAAATCACAAACATCTCATTCTACCCCCGCTCGAAAATATCTCAAATCAACCGTCTCAATACGGTGGAAATATCTCACCCCTGTGATATGATATGCATATGCCATGCATATAAACGTGATAACATATGAATTCGTGATTTCACATGAAATATACGTAAAGCACATAAATCACGTAAATCATTGAAGCACATAAAAACACGTAATTCAACTAAGTGTTTACGCATTGTAGATGAATAATTCACCTACCTGTCCTCCCGCTATAAAATTAGTTACGAAATCTGGGAAATTCCCTACGCTTCGATCCTCTGAGCATACGAATATTATTATATCAGTACAATTGCTAAGTCACATAAGTTTAGAAATTCCCGAAAATAATACCCAGTAAAAATAATAAAATATTCGTTGACCCCGGAAATTTAGTCAAAGTCCTAAATCGATTTAATTTAAAAGACGGATCTGAAATTGGGTTAAGACTCAAATTCGTTTATTCTTGTCAACACCCGAAAGTGACTTAATCAACGCCTGAATCCCAAAGAAATTGACTACCCAAATTGCCCGAATTCATTCAAAAATAATTATTATTTCAAAAACCCTAAAAATAATAAATTCTGGGAATATCTTATACATCAAAAATCATTCTCTCATGAACTCAAAAACCCTAGAATGTCACGAAAAGTCCTAAATAGTATGCTGAGAACTTCCTACCCGAACTAGATGATGCCGAACACCTAATATTATCATATTTGTAGCAACACTATATATAATCGTAAATAAAATTTAGGCACTAAACTCGTATCATTTCATATGCCCTAACAATGATTGTTCTAAAGCCGAAGCTTAACAGAATTTACACTAATCATACATCAAAGTTATATAGTTCATATAAGATCATCTCAAGCACCTACTAACATCGAAAATACATAAAGTACAATTAGTTTAAGCGTTGTAGCTAAAATCATTTACCTTTACTGCCACACTTTGAAGTTTGATAAGGTCTTAAGCTTGCTAAAACTCCTCCTTTGCACTCGATGTGATTTCGTATTCCTTCCACTAAGTTTTCTCTCTACTTATTATTGTACTAAACTGTTTCAGATTTTCGTTTCTTGCTCTCTCTCTCTCTCTTTTCACAAACTGAGAGTTTTATCTACTGATTTGTGGATATACATCATGCTTCGAAATTGGAGATGACACGACAAGGGGGTGGCAATTGTTTTCCCTCACCTTTAAGTAATCTTTCGTTATGACTTAATTTAATAGCTCTGGGCTTTGATCTATATAACTTCAGTAAATCCAATGGCCCAAATTAATCATTTCGGTTAATTTATTAATTAAATTTTTGGAATAATTTGAAACTAACACCATTCATGTTTTCGTTCCAATAATTTTAAATTTCTTTATTAAGATCTCTAATTCACAAGGATATAACATCAAATTCCCGTATTAAATTTTACGGGTATTACATTCTCCCCCCATAAAAGAATTTCGTCCCCGAAATTCGCCAAAGCGGATACTCGGGTAAGGATTTCTTATACCCCTGGTTTATCTGTATTCTATTAAAGTAGGATTTATTCCCACCTTTATATCATAATCTAGGCGACACATTTAAATGTGTGGCCCAGTTTCCTAGGATCAACAATTTCTCTATGCCTAGACTTGCCCATATATTTTCTAAGTCCTCTAGTATTATTTCTATTCGAACCACGCTTCCGCTGCGCACTCTAGGCATACTGGAACAATACGTAGTATTATACGTAAATAATTATTTTCGTTAAAATATTCCAACTCCTCCAAAGTTCAGTAAAGGTCATTCCTCAAAATTCACTAAAAATATTTCCCTAATTTTACTAAAAATAATTCTCCCAAATTCTAAACACTGTTCAAGAATAATCTACAAATCCCAAAATATTACCATATCGAAAAGTTTGGGACTTAAAACCTTGTAAAGCCGAAAACTTTAAAAGGATACAGTTGACACTGAAAACTAAATACTCATGCCGGAAGCTTCACTAACCAATCCTTGAATATCGAAAACTTTACTCCCAATATAAAAGTTGCGCAAACTTTCAATATATCTAAACTCTTAAGCATCACAATCCTATTGTTGCCGAAAACTTAAACTTCACGAAAACTTAAATTACTCTAAAAGTTTTCATTGCTGAGAACTCTCTAGGATTTTCCACTATTTAACGATCTAAATTATTTTAAGTATCAAAACATATTCATACCTAAATCATTCGAAATCACTCATTGTTCACTTCACCGAAACCCTCAACATCAAAACATTTAAAGTCTAAATACATTCAACTTCTGATGGCATTTAACAGCTAAGTCACCATCAAACCATCAAACCTTACCCATCATAAATCCCAATATTTGTGATTTATAATAAGTTTCTATCTACACCCCAAACACTATCGTTTACTAACAATCAACTTAACCCCAAAAACTATACTACACCCACAACCTTTAATTATTCCTATAGCAAAAAGATCCAACAGTAGATAGAATCGGGTGTCACTATAGCATCGGTCCCTACCAGGACCAGTGGGGTTGGGCCCACCACACTCCGACTGATAGTCTAGCCCCACTGTATCACCATTTAACCTTTTAGCATGCTTCGTGCACTCGCTCACACGCACCCTGAGAAACTTCCCAGGGGGTCACCCATCCCTAGATTGCCCCAAGTCAAGCACGCTTAACTTCGGAGTTTCTATAGATGGACTCCCGAAAAGGTAGGTCGACCTTGGTGATATGAGTAGTACTATCAATTCTTTTATACGATTCTTAGCCTGACACGCCCATACATTGTCAGTCTCAGGATCCCCTCTCATTCTGGTGTTGGATCGGTTCGTTCATGTACCCCTTCGCCTAGAAGCCTGCCAGGAGCCGCTCATTGTCCGTGCACGCTGGCACCGGCGATCATTCCCCGCCCTCTTCGGCCCCGGGCGTCACAAGTCACATGGGAGAGATGCAATTTTTCTTAGACCTTCAAGTCAGGCAACCCAATGATGGAATTTTCATCAGTCAAACAAAATACATCAAGGATATTCTGAAGAAGTTTCATCAAGACCAGAGCAAGCCTCTCAGCACTCCTATGTCACCAAGCTGCAAGTTGGATGCCGATCCCTCTGGTAAATCGGTCGACATCACACTGTATCGCAGTATTATTGGATCTCTTCTCTACCTCACTTCGAGTCGGCCGGATATCATGTTTGCCACCTGCTTGTGTGCCCGTTTTCAAGCCGATCCCAAAGAATCCCATATGCTCGCGGTCAAAAGAATTTTACGCTACCTTAAGGGCACCTCTACCCTTGGCCTATGGTATCCAAAGGCTACGAATTTTAAACTTATCGGCTACACTGACGCTGACTATGCAGGTTGCCGAATGGACATGAAAAATACGTCCGGTGGCGCTCAATTTCTAGGCGAAAAGCTGGTCTGCTGGTCATCCAAAAAGCAGAACTATGTGTCCACTTCGACGACCGAAGCAGAATACGTAGCTGCCACCAGCTGTTGCTCACAAATGCTGTGGATGCGGACACAGCTTCGCGACTATGGGTACAATCTAAATAATATACCCATATATAGTGATAGTCAGAGTGCAATCGCCATTACTTGCAATCCTGTTCATCATTCACGCGCAAAACACATAGACATTAGATATCATTTTATCAAAGATCACGTAGAAAAAGGCACGATAGAGATGTACTTTGTGAACACGGAGTTTCAACTAGCCGACATTTTCACCAAGGCATTGGATGAGAAACGATTTCAATTCCTTGTCGGAAAATTAGGCATGTTGAATCTTCCGTAATATGTGCATTACCTGATCTTCTCTGCTATCACATGCTCTATTCTATGTGTTTTCTATGCTTATTTGTCCTTATCTTACGTGATAAAAATAATATAAAATTACAAAATATATCATATATATTTCTATATATAATATAAAGGGGTATGACGAAATCTGTTAGGATGCTTTGATCTAAAGTCACTTAGAATTTTACCCCGACATGCGATCGATTTAATTGCTTAAAATTTGTCAGTTTAAGTCGAATTTCTTGTGTCTAAAAGGTCATTTGATTGTTCCATTAGACACAAAGTCACTCTACATGCGTGAGGATTCAAGCCTTGTTCCTTTTTCCTTTCTTTGGATCTACTTCTCGAGTGAGTCACACATAAATTACTTGTCTTACCTAGTGATTCTTGGTGTCATACTCATCTTGCGTTAGATCGTCAGGAAAATGATAAGGGAATTTATGATATTCCTCATTCGGCCCTATAAAAATTCCCCCACGTTAGCCCTTAGTCATCCACTTTGAGCCTCCTCCGATGTCCTTTTCTTCATTTGAAACCCATTCCCAGCCTTCAACCGAACTCTATACTCTTCGAATGGTTGTTCAAACGAGAAAAGGAGGGGGAGATAACAAAAGAAAAAGTAAGATGATGACAAAAGAAGGCATTGCTCAACGCGCAAAAATCAGACCAAAGGAACCGGCCTTCCGACTACCTTGTAGAAAGTGGCATGGTTCCTGCTGTGAACTTCTCCAACGATAATCTCGTACGCTCTTCAGAACGGCTGGAAGAGGAGCACCACGAAGTGAACTTCTCCAACGATAATCCGGTCTTATATCGGGAAACGAGAAGAGGAGTGCAGCCTCAGGTACGAATTCCATAACCGAGAACTTCTCCAAATTGATAATCTCTGAAACCTCTATAGGGATTAAGAGAAGAGGAGCTCGGTATCGGCCCGAGAACCAACAAGAAGAACTTCGCCTACGATAATCTCCTAGAGCCTCATGGAGAAGTGGAGCTTTAGTTTGAGCATAACATAAAAAGGGATAGTTCTTAAAAGAAAAGGAGGGAGAAAAGATTGAAAAGCAGAAAGACGCCGAAAAAAAAGGGGAGGAGACGGACGTAGAATTGGAAGACGATGAAGAGATAAGCTCACTTTCCTTTAAATTCCTTCCGTTCTAAGTCCTAGCCAAATTATAACCCTTACAACCCTTTGATTCCACATAGACGGTCTCTCGCTTAGGTGAAATGATTAAAAACTGCCTCGATCACAGGTAAATTGACTTAAAATTGCTTGTGTTGACTTGAGTGATAAAAATATAAAAATCACAAGATAGCTATAATTGAGAGCAAGAGCGAACCTAGTGAGAGGTGTCGAAATAGACCTGTCTATGAACTTAGGACTTTAGTTTGACGACATGACTTGACGGCATTTTCTTCTTTCAAATGTCCCGTAAAATTTTAGGCGTGACGATTGATCGAAGCAAAATAATCTGACCCTATACTATAATAATAGTAATATAATAAAAAAAAATTCGCACATTTTGACATGAAACGTTATGTTTCATATGCGTTGAATTGAATAAATGCGAATTTCTTTAGTGAATCGCACATTCTAAATGCAATTTTAGATTGCATTGGTACTGAATTGTTTAAATGCGATAAATTTTTCATTGCTTCTACCCTCACACAAAATTTTAAAGTACATGTCTTTGGGGACCATGTATACATGCTTACTTGGTAAATTTGTGTGCTCGTGACTTGAATTGATTTCAGTCAATTCTTGTGCATCATTTGAGGGGGAGCAAGTATAAGACTTGTAGATTAGCTCCAAATATTTTTGACGTTTTTTCTCTGAGTATTTCAGATCTTTCAAAATTAAGGAGTGAGACGTCGACACTACGAAGAGAGGATCTAGACACAAGACCAAATATTTCAAAGATAAAATTGCCAAAAATAATTGTTGATTAACTCCATTATTACTAACGCTTATCTCTAAGTGGTACAGATTTTTAAATTTCTGCCAGGGGAGCTAGACGTTACTACAAAAAAAATACAGGGAGTTAATTGAATTCCGATTTAATGGAGATACTGTTTGTGTCGAATTAGTTTTTCGATAGGTAAAATTCTGATTTAGTTGCTAAGATAGAAGATTTTGACCGAAAACATTTACTTACTATCGAGAAATCTAATTAGGATTTTTGTGAGCGAAACACTTACGCACTGATTAGACAATTTAGATGCAAATTTTATCGAGCGTAAAACTTATTATCGCAAAATAGAATTTTCGATTTAATTTCAATTTGGTCGCAAAAATTTAGCAGCGAAAAATTAGTTTTTCAACACTTAATTTTTCGATCGTAAAATTCGCCGCTTAGGATCTAATTGATCGGAAAATTTCTCGACGTTTGACTTAGTCTTTCGTTGACTAATTTCTCGATAAAATTATATCGCAGCGAAAAAAAATCTACTTTCAATCGAAAATCACATACCGCTCGACAAATTTCAAATCGAGAATTTTATTCAATCGATTTAAATTTCTCGATAGTAAATTTACCTGAGACGTAATTTCTCGATCGTAAATTTACACGGAATTTTTCTCGATCGTAAAATTGATCGACTACAGTCACGCTTTCAACTTCAACACTTAGGAAATTTTTCTAAGTCTTTTACACTGTAGCTAACAATAACGGATAAAATTCTTCGAGCGCAAAACTTAGACGGAATTCGTTCAATTGAAATCAATATATAGGAAATCAAATTGCAATTCAATTTTCTCGACCGAAAATTTTCTCGGCATGAACAGTGACTTACTGATTTAATACTTAGCGAAATTTCGAACTATTTTTCACGCGATTTATACTTCATTCGAAATTACATTCATGCCATCACGATTTTTGAAATTGAACTTACAACTATGCATTTGATATGATTTCGATTCACAATTCATCGAACATGCTAGTACTTGCGATATTACTATAGTTTGATGAAATTTATTCATATTTCGACTGAAAATAAAATTGAACTAATAACTTTTATATATCTTATTTTTCAGATGGATCGCTACCCAAGATACAACCATATATACGATCAGAATCTATATTTGAAGGTCCACGATACGAACTTCCAACTCGATCTAAGCACATTTCGGTGTCAGGACGAGATCATCGTATCTATCCTGCGAGGCCACCCCATCTGGCACGCATTGACGGTCACCGCCTTAGTGCCAATGGTCTATCTCCAGCAATTCTGGGGATGTATACAAGGAGTTGTAGCGAATGGGGCATTCTCCTTCACAACAAGAATCGGGACACGGCATATTCATATGAGCCAGATGGGGATGATACTGGACTTGCCACACAGCGACAACTACGACCCGCTCCCATCGGATGCAGAAATGGTCCATGACTTCATGCAAATGGGATATCAACCGCAGCTCACCAAATTAGCTCAGGTCCAAAGCAGCGGTATCCCTCACCCCTGGAAGATACTGTTCGGGATCGTGAACAAGTGTCTATCACCAAAGCATGCCGGCTTCGACAAGGGCAACGGCAATATACTGCGAATCTTTCACGGTCTCGCCTTCGCCAGAAACTACGACTTCGCACAGCTAATCTGGAATGATCTAGCTGAACAGATCCGGCTGAAGGAAAACCGGAGGTCAAAGAACGTGCCCTATGCTCGATGGTTCAACGTGATCATCAGGGAGGTCATGGAGTTACCTGTGGTGAACATCCCACAGCTGCCTCCCGGAGGAAACTATCAGCCGCCAAGGCTAAAGATTTTCCACAATCCACGGCTCACGGACCTGGACCAACCGTCGATGCCAATTCCACTCAACTTACTCAGGCTCGCCGACCCCGCGGGAGCTGAGTATCAAAGATTCTGCCGGGAACACCATTTAACGGAGCAAATGATTAGAGGGCCCCCGGCAGATTACCATGTGAGCCCTCCCCAACCGGAACACCAACCAAGCCCTGACGACGCGATGATAGATATTGTCGCTCAGGAGCTTCAACAGGAGTCTCCCTTGATCGAAGAGCCGATGCCCGACGTAGATGAGACCTTGATAGACGTCGTGGCTACCGAGATGGCGCTCGAGGCTCCTGAACATGAATACCAAGTGGAAGTGCCCGTTCATGTTGGCGTGCTCGAAGAAACCATTGAGGAGGTTCTTCTACCAGTAGCACAGCCCGAAGTCGAAATGGGGCAAACTTCACTTCCACCGGTGACGGGTCAGGCACTGGAGGACGTCCATCGAGACCTCACTCCTCACACGGCCACCTCGTCTGACACGGAGTCTGACGAGGAAATAAGTCTGATAAGGAGGACTCCCAGGAGACTTAGCATTCAACTGGAGTCCCTCTTCCCAGCCGTCACCAACGCACCAGATACTACGCTGACCACAACGACAAGTGTTGCCGGCACTTCTTCGCTCAATCTTGAGCCGCAACCAACCCACGTGGTGTCTGGTTCGCAGGCGCAACCTGAGCCTGCCTTAACACCCTTAGAGACGAATCCTCAAGATTCGACTCGAGGATTGGGTGGAAGTCTCATACAGTCACAACCTCAAGTGACTGTGAGCCAACCCACATAGTCGCTGTCTACTCAAGGGTTGATAACAGGCGACATCAGTCGTCCTGGTCCATCTCAGGAGGCGTCCGCACCCTTCGTGACGAACGAGCAGTTCCAGGCCGCTCTCCCTGCCGCTGTACAGTCTATGGAAGACAAAATCACGGAGAGAGTACTCCAAGCACTCGAGGCATCCCGAAGAGATACCGTGAAAGCACCTGCCTCTGAAGGCTTTGTCACAAATCAACCCCACACCTCCACATCCCACACCCACCGACCCTCTAGCCACTTCCTCCATCCTCATCAATCCATACACAATCCCCATCACCGAGCTCTATGACATTCTCCTCGCCCGTCTGATAGGCCTTTCCATCCGATCGCCGCAAGAAGAATCCCTCTCTAGGCGATTAGTGGACCATCCTGAGCCACCTACTGACACCTGCCGAGGCCAAAGCTCCCACTCACGGCGCAGACATGACGATCCTGACGATCAGGACCCTCATGAGGGGGAGAAGAGGCCAAGGACATCAACAAGTGGCCAAGGACAAGGCTCGGGCGCTACGCAGACAAGCGCTGGAGCTGGTGAAACCCAAACACAAACCCACCAAACCCAAACAGAAACCACCCAAACTACCTACACCACGCACCGCACCGCCCACATCGACCCACCAACCTTTCACCTCAGGACGCCTCCGCCCACACCACCGATCTACTCAAGCCCCTTGCTTCCGGAAGAAGAAGCAAGTGCTGCGATGCTTGTAGCTCTAGCAGCTACCCAAGCCACTCCCTCAGTCGCTCCAGACCAACCGGGACCCTCTGGACATGGCGTCAATCCACACGAGGCCCTAGACAAGTACATCTTCGAAGGACAGTGGATGACCCATTCCATGCCCGAGGAGCATCAAAGACGACGGCTTCACGACGTTCGGCGCTTTCTACAACAAGCGTCTATTGACCTGTAATCATAGAAGACGACGAGCTTCAGGAAGGTGAAAACTACGAGCGAGATATCCCAATGTTACCAGAGTTAATCGCTCAACAGGCGGTTCCCTCTCCAAGGCTAATGCCAGGGACCGTTCGAATCGACACGCCATGGGAAAACATCCAAATAGAAATTCCCTTCCTAGAAGAAGTTCGTGAGAATATTTGAAGGTCTCCGGAGAGAGTGAAGAAGCCGAACGAGTTCGAGCTTAGAGGGATCTCTCATTGGGATCAGCAGAAGAGGATGACCTACCTCTGGATGCTGACCAAACTAGGACCTGATGTTAGGCTGGGGATGACTAAGGCACAAGCCAAGAGCCATTATAAGAGTCTCTCTCCAATAAGCCAACTACTCAGCGTTTACTGTGACAAAGGAGGACTTCCAACACCTCACTACATCATCGATCGAGTGGATAGGACACGAGAGGAACTGAGCGAGAGCGACCTGCCGTACCTCCCCGCCGATGAAGTGTACCATCTTTATCAGCTATACGTGGAGAAGTACAAAGGTCCTCGAAGGGCTCTACCGGTTCATGATGCGACACGTCAAGTACTTCGCCGCTCACGACCTTCAAATGGCGCTTGAGAGCAATATGAAGAAGGTCAACATGACCACTCCGCTCAACAAAGGACCTGAGATCGAAGGGCTTCCCAACAATCATGTGCACATCAGCTCAGTCCTAGGCATCACCTACAATAATCCAATAGCAAAGAAGAATAGGTTGATGCTGAAGACTGAGATTCATAAGTTTTGCGATGGGACGCTTAAGGTCGTCAGGAAAAACATCGAGCAGAGGTTGGAAGAAATCAATCGAGATACGATGTTGAGGATCCATAGGTTCGTGAGAGAACAGCCGCTCCTAATAGAATTATTAGAAGATATTGAGGAGCGACTGGAGCTGAGGATCACGCTGAGGAACTACGAGCATGCGTTGGGCTTGCGCAGATCGTATTATGCCCGACGAGGACAAACGGCGCGAAGACGCAATCAAGCACAAAGGGGGAGATTGTAGAATACCATTTGTAATTGTGCTTGATTTCATTAGTTGTCCTTGTAATTAGTGGCGTTTTGTATAGTAGTCCTTAGATTAGGACTAGTTTGATATTTATACCAAGTTTGTTTGGTATAAATACATGTAAATCAATTGAGCTGAATAGAGAAAGTTTAGAGAATTGATCCGAAGGGCTTGCAATTCGATTTCTAGAAAGAGAAACAACAGTACCTTTCTCACTCTAATTGAATTCTCTCTAGTGTTCTTAACTTGAGTTTTTCGATCGAATTCAATTGATTATCTAAACGATCGAATTACTATGAATTCTAGCCTAGGATCGTAGAGTTGTTAATCGTAGGACCTAACAGAATCCCTTAGAGTTTTGAGATGAAATTTGCGATTCATTCGTAGTTTGTGTTGAGCTTTCATTTGCGATTTCTGTATCCTTTGAGCGATCTTTAGCAACACCCTACCCTACCCTTTTCTTCGGACGTGTTGTGTCTGCGGACGCGTTGAACGCACAAAGGAGCACGGTTGGAGTCTTTCGCACGTGGAGGGACGAATTTGGTGGATTCGGTGGCCCTTCGGTAGCAAGCTGGATCCAGTCGGGGAATTGGTTTTCTGGGTAAACTACGTGGATCGAAACTTGGCGTGCAGCCTAGGTGGAGGTCTTATTTCCGTGTTTCGGTTTTGTAAGGGTCAATCATTTTGTAACCATAACCGGTAATACCTAGTGATTTTGGAACTCTTGGGGAGATCACACCCCAAGGACAGGATTAAACCCCAGTTGGGGATATAACCTGTATAAAAATCTCGTCTCACTTTACTTTCTGCTATTTACTTTTCTGTGAGACAAACCTGGAACGCGCGCTAATAACTAGGTGATATCGTTGAAACGATTTCTGAAAATAACGTGATATTTTGAAACAAGGTTAGGGAGATAACTTTGATACTCGTACTGCTTTCTGGGAAGTATCATACTCTGCAAATATCTTCTTAAAGAAAAGTATTTTTCAAAGAAGAACAAGCCAACATTTTTATAGCCTAATTCACCCCCCCCCCCCCCTCTTAGGCATATTTACACTTCAATACATATATAAAATTTTGTACATATTAAAACTTAAATAAAAATTAATCATGACGAAAAATTTGTCGAAAAAAAATTAATCTTGACCAAAAAAATTACTCTTAAGGATTTTATGTATACAAAAAAATTTACACTATTTGATTATTGTTTTGAATGTGACGTTGTTGAATTAGTTGGATGTCACAATAATTTAGCAAATTTACATACCAACATCTCGCCTTATGTTGGTGAGTTGGTCAAGATGTAACAATCGAAAAATCGTATCTTATAGTTGCAAAAGACCATACTTTTGCAATCGATGATATTATATGACGTATTCAATTCTCAAAATAACATTATTTACGTAATTCTCTCACATATACCGAACCTAACACGATAGTACTAGTTTGAATTGAACACGCGACCTCTGAATAGTCTACAATCCAAACCACTAGGTCACAATTTGTAGGCTCTGAGTTGCCGGTTATTCACAAACGGGGATAAAATTTAAAGTCACTACTTTCTGAGCCAGGTGAAGATGTGTCGCTCATCACCTAGCAGCAAAAGTAAGGGTCTCTAGAGTTTGAATCCAAATTGGCATGTCACGGAGTTGATCATTTGGTCGGGACAACTGATACGGCAAGAATTCATCCGCAGAAAGTCCCGATTAAAGTATATCAACGGAGAGGCAAAATGGGTCAAGATAAGGAATTATCATCCTTCAGTCGAGCACGAGAAAATGTCGAGAATATCGGCTGTGAAGATGGGCTCAGAAACCAAGTGATTGGTTTCGATTATTGTGGGATTTTTTATTATATCTTATTAGTTTAGATTATAATAGGATTCCTTTCAGGGTTTATTATCACTAAGGCCCCGTTAAGATGTTTAAGTAGTGTTCAGGCCCAAATAAATTTTCAGTTAGTTTTAATACCTACTTTTCAAAACTCTTAGAGAAGAATACTCAAACTATGCGATATGACGTGTTTACCCCCAAACAGATGCAAAATTTACAAACATTTGCCATCGTCTTCTCCAATTAAATCTCGACCTAGCAGAGGCCTAACAGAGCTAATCTTCAAGCTCGATTTCTCCTAAAATCTCGACCTTAGTGAGGAGATGACAATTAAATCGGTCTTAAGATCTCATGGGTCGTAGTAATAAATAATAATTATTAAATATTATAGTGAAATAATGCTTCAACACAATATAGTAATCTCTTTGAATAATGACGAAATTTCGATTTTAATGGTCGAATGATGTAATTGACTCAATTTCACCACGGACCTTAATAACGGATGTGAGTTATGGATGTTAATCATGGGAAATCAAGAATTTTAACACAAGCCAGTATTGTATGGCTAATTTACACGATTCCTGGGTAACACATTCTACAACGAATATGACACATCTATTTCAATAAATAACATAACTTTACACAATAATACCACATCTTCCGCTATAAATAACGATATATATATTGTTAATAACACAACCTGTACACAAGCAAGGGACCGTGAGTAAAATCGCATAACCGCTATTGTTAATACCAACCGTGAGTGAATCTCATAAATATCGTGCGTAAAATCGTGTAGATACCACATCTTTCACTAGTAATAACGATTCGTTATTTTTAATACCATATCTCTCATGAAAAATAACGGTTAGTGTACTTTTAATACCATAACATTCATCATAAATAACAATTCATGTATTTTTAATAACGATTGATAATAGGCAAAAACCGCTTAAATCTCGGTGTTATTGGCCCAATCGAGTAAAATCACGATGTTAATGTTGAATGTGGTGTTCAGAAAGTCAAGTTGATCGTGCATCTTAGCAGTAAACAATTATATTACTGAATTTGATTGGATAAAATTACATAAATTAGGTTTCGTGATGATCGAAATGTTTGAGATGAATTACTCCTTGATGCACGGAATAACATGTAATGTGTAACTAATAACATATGCTTGGTAGAAAATAACTCGTAAGAAGTTTACCACATTTGTCCATACCTGTAACATTAAAATAAAAAAACATAACATATTGTAGACCTTTTTGGTCCAAATGTTTATGAGAGTTTTGATTATTCCAAGTAATTATGTATTATGGGGGGTACAATTTAGAAAACTCGATATGCATGATTTGTGATGTTTAAGTATGTGAAAATATTCAATTAAGTGCTTACGATTTAAATTGTTAAGAAAATCGAGTATGTGTGCTTTTGTGCAACTGGAATATTGCTGTGATCACCTAGATATGAGCCGTTTCGCATGAATGGAATCTCACTGTGTGCTATATATGGAAAATATACTATGTTGAGTGATATGTGAACTGTCTGCGAGAATAAGTTATTTTAGGAAAGAATATCGAAGTGATCACCTATGAACGACTGTAAGCTATATATATGGAAAAGATATTCTGTTTGATCTGTACATGTGATTGAGTTATTTTAGGAAATAATATCGATGTGATCACCCGGATATGAATGTGTGCTATATATGGAAAAGATATTCTGCTTGAGTGCTTACATGTCATTGATTTATTTTAGGGAAGAATATCAATGTATATCCGTTTGAGTGCTATCTTATTTGACTTTTAAATCAGTGAATCATGATCTATCTTTCCTTATGCGACTTAGGATTTATATTTTGGAAAGTGATTAATTGATTGGGCTTATATGTGGTAAGATGCCGATTGAGTCTATTTATGGAATGTGCTGATATCGGATGAGATCACCATACATGGAAAGTATGCTTTGCATTATACTCAGTAAATCAAATCTCTCTGTGCGAATTGGCTATCATATTTTGGGAAAGAAATCAATTGATTGAGCTTACCATTGATAATATGCTGAGTGAAATTATATATGGAATATGCTGACAAACGGATGAGATTACAGTGGAATGAATGTTAATCTGTGGTATCTATGTTAAATGATCATGTTTGACCGTTGAGCTTAATTGGTTTATTCTTGGCATGATTCTTTGAGTTAATGCACGTGATTATTGAGCCTTCCCTTGCATATTATGTGCTTAACTTTTCTTGTGAAGTGTGAAAGCTATTCTTGGTCTATACAGAAGAAAAACACTTCACGATTGAAGGGTACCGAACGAACACACAAGCCATCGAATTCCTTAGACTGTTTTGAGCTTTAACTTGCGAAAAATTCATAGTTTGTGTTGAACTTTTATTTGTGAATCTGTACCCGTGAGCGATCTTTAGCAACACCCTACCCTAAACCCTTGTCTTCGGACGTGTTGAACGCACAAAGGAGCACGGTTGGAGTCTTCCACACGTGGATGGATGAATTTGGTGGATTCGGTGGCCCCTCGTAGCAAGCTACATCCAGTCGGGGAATTGGTTTCCTAGGTAAATGACGTGGATCGAAACTTGGCGTGTGGCAGCCTAGGTGGAGGTCTTGTTTCCAAAGTGCTTCGGTTGTGTAAAGGTCAATCATTTTGTAACCAGAACCGGTAATACCTAGTGATTGATTGGAACTTTTGGGGAGATCACACCCCAAGGACAGGATTAAACCCCAGTTGGGGATACAACCTGTATAAAAATCCCGTCTCACTTTACTTTCTGCTATTTACATTTCTGTGAGACAAACACGGAACGCGTGCAAATAACTAGGTGATATTTTGAAACAGGGTTATGGAGATAACATTGATACTTGTACTGCTTGCTAGGAACATACTCTGCAATCTTCTTAAAGAAAAGTATTTTTGAAAGAACAAGCCAAAATTTTTTATAGCCTAATTCACCCCCGCTCTTAGGCATATTTTATATTTCATTTGGTATCTGAGCAAGGTTACTCAACGAAAGGCCTAACACGCATGAGTTAAGATCTAATGGTTTTTTCGAGTGTTGATGTATTTGCAGAGGGGCAATCCTACTCTAGGCCGCCTCTCTTTGATGGAACGAACTACGCAGTGTGGAAGAATCGTATGATCGAGTTTTCTGATCGCTGTCGACTACGATCTTTGGGAGACAATCATCAATGGACCATATACGGCTAATAAAACCGATGGAACCCCAAAGGACGCTAAAGATTACAATGCTGATGACAAAAAGGGAATCACGCGAAACGCAAAGGCGAAAAACATGCTCGCATGCGCACTCACACGGGAAGAATACATTCGGGTTAGTTCTTGCTCATCGGCAAAGGCTATGTGGGATATGCTCCAAGTTACTCATGAAGGAACTCAATGAGTTGTACAAGAAAGACTGGCTCTGCTCACTCATCAGTATGAACTGTTGTCGATGAAGTCTGACGAGAATATAAGCCATATTTATGCCAGGTTAATGGGAATCACAACCAAATGTTTTCTCTCGGAAAGAAAATTCCCGACAGTGAACAAGTCTGAAGGATACTGAGATCACTACCACGAGAATGGAATGCCAAGGTTACTGCCATCTATGAAGCGAAGGATCTGGAAGCACTTAGCATCTCCGAACTCATTGGATCTGTTAGGTCCTAATTAATCAACTCTATGATCTTAGGCATGAATTCTAAAGGAATCGATCAGAATTGCTTAGATTAAGATTTCGATCGAAAACCTTCTTGGAGAGCTTTTGAGAGAATCTCGAGTAGTGAGAGAAGATATTTTTGTTTCTCTCTCTAGAAATCGAATTGCAAGCCTTTCGGATCAAATTCTAAAATCTTCTCTATTAGCTCAATGTTTGTACATCTATTTATACCAAACAAGCTTGGTATAAATTACAAACTAAGTCCTAAACTAAGGACAACTATACATCAAGCCCCTAATTACAAGGACATGTAATTAAATCAATGCACAATTAAAATCGTATTCCACAATCTCCCCCTTTGTGCTTGATTTCTTTTCCGCACCGTCTGTCTTCATCGGGCGTAGTACGGCCTGCGCAAGCCCAGCGCATGCTCAAAGTTCCTGAGCGTGTTCCGTAGCTCCAGACGCTCCTCGATATCATCTAATAGTTCCATTAGGAGCGGCTGTTCTCTCACGAACCGGTGGATCCTCAACATCGTCTCTCTATTGATTTCTTCCAACCTCTGCTCTATATTTCTCCTGATGACCTCGAGCGTCCCATCACAGAATTTGTGTATCTCAGTCTTCAGCATCATCCTAGTCTTCTTCACGATCGGATTGTTGTAGGTGACGCTTAGGACTGAGCTGATGTGCACGTGATTGTTGGGAAGCCCTTCGACCTCAAGTCCTTTGTTGAGTGGAGCGGTCATGTTGACCTTCTTCATGTTGCTTTTCAGAGCCATCTGAAGGTCGTGTGCGGCGAAGTACTTGACTTGGCGCATCATGAACAGGTTGAGTCCCTCGAGTCCTTCTTTCTTTACGAAGCCTTGAGGACCCTTGTACTTCACTACGTAGAACTGGTAGAGACGGTACACCTCCTCGTGAGGAAGGTAGGGTAGGTCTCTCTCGATGAGTTCATCTCGAGTTTTGTCCACTCTCTCGATTACATAGAATGGTGTTGGAAGTCCTCCTTTGGCGCAGTAGACACTTAGTAGCTGGCAGATGGGAGATAGACTCTTATAATGGTTCCTTGCTTGTGCTTTGGTCATCTTCATCCTCACATCCGGTCCGAGATGGGTTAGCATCCAGAGATATGTCATTCTCTTTTGCTGATCCCAGTGAGAAATCCCTCTCAGCTCAAACTCGTTCGGCTTCTTGACTTTGTCCGGTGACCTCCAAATATTTTCACGTACTTCTTCAAGGAAAGATATCTCTATTTGAATATTCTCCCACGGCGTGTCGATCCGAACGGTTCCTGGCATTTGTCTTGTGGGGGAAGCCGCTCGTTGTGTGATCAGTTCTGAAAGCCCTGTGGGATCTTGTTCAGGGTCTACACCTTCATGAAGTTCGTCGTCTTTTATCAACACGAGGTCCACCGAAGCTTGTTGCAAAATTAGTCAAACTTCCTTGAGCCGTTGTACTTTGATGCTCCTCGGGCATATAATGGGTTGCCCACTGTCCTTCGAATCTGAATTTGTCGAGGAACTCGTGTGGATTGATGTCATGTCCCGAAGGGCCCGGTTGATCTGGAGCTACAGAGGGAGTAGCTTGGGTTTGCACCAGTGCTACGAGCATATCTGCACTTGCCTCTTCTTCCGGAAGCAAGGGGCTTGTCAGAGTCGGTGGTGTGGGCGAAGGCGTCCTTAGGTGAAAGGATGGTGGGTCGATGTGGGTTAGAGTGGTGGTGTGACACGCTCAACTAGCAAGTGTACTAGGTCGTGCAAGTAGTAAAACGGACGAAGTCCGAGTATCGATCCACGAAGACAGCTCGATTAATTCTAAGAAAATATTCTTAATTCTAATTTAGACTAACGGAATTTTTATAGTTTTGATAATTTGATAAAAGAGATAAAAGACGCAAATAATAAAATAAACTCAAATAAAATAGATGAGGATAGAGTAGTTGACGACGACGTGATTAAGACACATGCTCGGCACAAATTATTCCTACGTCTTCATGCAATATAATCTATCTAATCAACATGAATTATAGTCAAGGTAGAATTTCCTAACATACGTGCTACTCGTTTGTCCCGCAGTAGCAACCCTACGTTAATAGAGAACCAATCAACTATATGTCTATATGACTGTAGTTCCTATACGTGCATTCAATCTTTTTGAAATTCTCCGAGTTTAGACGCTTTCGACGCCTAAATTATCGGAAACCACACATACGAAACCGAATTCCATCTCTGGTCGATTTTACGTAGTGGTATTAGATGTTTTGTTCTAATCGGTCTAATCACTTAGTCCGTCTCATAAACCAATCAAATATCATACGCATATAGGCCAATCACACGTACGCATATGAAGCTCAAACAGAGAATACATAACTTAACTCATACGATTAAATAAGAAAATAATAGCATTAATACGTAGTCATAATTCGGCCTCACACGGCCTCAATCACAAAAGGAATTAGGCTAGCATATTAATATACGAAAACGACAATAAATCCAAAGAAAACATTGTCGAAAATGAAATATTAAAAAGGTAAGAAATCGCCCTCGTTACGGTGTTCGCGTCGTCTCTTTATTTTCAGTCGTGAGTCTCGCTCTTTTTATTTCCGCAGTTGAAGCTCTGTTTCACTGCTTTTTATTTACTATTCGCTGTCTAAAAGCCTCCTCCGTTCGATGCCTTCGCTGTATAAAGCTCTCTCCTTTTATAGAATGGAAAAAGGCCCGACTTAAACCATTAATTCACCCAATCGAATCTTCAAAGGTATGGAACATATTTGACTTTCTCTTTCCTTGGTACATGCGCATATCTAGGTGGATTTTGTACTGATCTTGACTTGTTCTTCAAGGCCAATAGCCTCTTTTTGTTCCTCACGTCAAATAGCTTCCAAAATAGAAAAGAAAATTATGATAAATTGCATGGTTACCCCAATTAATGTAGAAAATTGCAAGAATATCCCCTAAGATTCAAATTGTTCCAAAAAATGCACTTATTTTTCCTTTTGTTGAAATTAATGATCATATATCGAAAATAAATTTAAACATAAATATAGGATATTCGAGGGAATCTTTAATAAATAACGATCGGAAATGCGCTTTTATGGATAATAAAATTACGTAAAATCCTAACTTATCAGCAACCACCAAACTAGCTTCGATCGTCCTCGATCATAAAAGCGAATAAAACTAAATTAAGTTAGGATTATAGAACATCAATAAGTGATTTCTCTTGTTTCATCTCAGCAAACTTAAAAGCATAGAAGGTCGAGATAATCATCAACTAATGAGTGATCCAGTCAAAACACGAAGCAGGAGGTAACATGTAGCAATCTTATCATGGCATAAAAGGCGTTTCTATAATCGTACTACGCATCAATCCACAACTCTCACAAGGATCGCTCAAGTCGCTCGGGGTGTTTCCAATGGGATCTGTATAAAGACGCTCAGTTCACGACACGAAAAGATATTACTCTAGGCTTGCAAATATATCACATCATAGTCACATAGTAGAAGTCATGCACGAATCAAAGGGTCTTTCATCAAGGGTTGTAATGGGGCTCGGATTTTGAAAGGTACGTCATATAGGAAAGTGAGCTAAAAGTATCAAACGTGTCAATCATCAAATCGCTCTTCTCACCACTAATTTCGCTCTTCTAACGCTGTGTCTATTTTTCACTCGATTCGTCCTTTTTCCTTTTTTTAGCTCTTCTCGCTCGCCTTTTTTTTTCGCTTCTTTCTCTTTTTTTCTTTTTCTTTTTTTTTTCTTTTACTTTTCTTTTTTTTTTTTGCTTCCTTTTCTTTAATCAGCCCCTCCTATCTTTTTTTTCTACGTCTTATCAAAGGGAGATGTTTCTAGTCCGCTGCAATATTACGACGAGAGTTCTATATAGGACGAGTTCATAACTAACATGCATCGACGATTAGCTCCTTCTCAACCAACAAGCCACAATTCACGATATCGATAAATTAACACGTTGATCCGGGGTCGTATAGGCTAAATTTGAGGGAATCAGGCTAAATATCTGGGCTCCAAATCAACAAATAAGTTAAATAAAGCTCAAAGGGGGTCACTAAGTGGTAAATGCATAATGTAGGGAGATATTTAGGCCAATGACTCAATCCTAATGCCCTTCTCATTTTCGCACATAAAAATCCACATAGTAACCATTGACATGCATAACAGAGCAAGTTCGAAAATATTCAGTCCATGCGTGTCACACAAGAATAAACACCGAGCACAATGAGTTGCTCTGAATTAATCTTTGAAGGCTAAAAAACTCACATATATAACTGGTTTGTGCTTCATGATACGCAATGCTCTCCTAAAGCAGTCAATATAGCCAAATAATCATGCTAATATCACGACAATGCAACATGTAGGACTATCACACTCAATTCATCGAATCATATCACGACATGGTAAAATTTCAAAAAAATTTCATCATTGACAGGAGACTCCACAGATGACGTTCAAATCGCAACCTTCATCAGTTATACCCACTAAAATGACAGAAATACATCGATACCTAAACATGTAAGCATATTAAATCTAGCATGTGTCACATCCCACCCCCAAACTAAATAGCACATTGTCCTCAATGTGTGAATAAAAGCAAAGAGAGAGTTGAAGTGACACTGCCCTGAAATTTACGTTGATCGATGTAGAAGACTTGCAGTAAATAAGCAGCCATCACGAACGGGCAACCCCCAAACTGGTTATGAGCTTGTGAGAAAACATGGCTAGGCGGCACCGTGAGAGCAAATTTTTATTAAAAAAACGAAATAGGTAAATAGGACTAAAATATAAAATAATATATATGCATCGATAGGCCTTGGGTTGCCTCCCAAGAAGCGCTGTATTTATAGTCGTTAGCTCGACTCACAAATCGATTATTCCGATGGATGATCGAGGTTGATCGAGTCTTCTTTCCAAACATCTCGATCGTTGTACACCTTGGGCACCCCTCTTCCCGGCGATAGTGTCTGCATCATTGAGTGGGGTCGATGGTTCTCCTTTTTTCGCCATATGTAGATGCTACCCTCTGTGTAGTCTTTCGGACGAGGCTTCTTCTTTTTCTTTGGTGGGACCACCTTCTTGTTAGATTTAGAGCCACTGCTCTTTTTAGTCCACGGCGTCCATCTGTTAAAATTCAACACAGAAGAAACCAAGTTATGATTAGATTTAGCCATGTTCCTGTTCACCGGATCTATTCGAGCATTAGCCTTCGTGTTCTGGCGGTCCTTCAGCTTGCTGGTATTCTCTCCAGAAAAGTTGTACCTGAAAGACTCAGAACACCTTGGGCACCCCTCTTCCCGGCGATAGTGTCTGCATCATTGAGTGGGGTCGATGGTTCTCCTTTTTTCGCCATATGTAGATGCTACCCTCTGTGTAGTCTTTCGGACGAGGCTTCTTCTTTTTCTTTGGTGGGACCACCTTCTTGTTAGATTTAGAGCCACTGCTCTTTTTAGTCCACGGCGTCCATCTGTTAAAATTCAACACAGAAGAAACCAAGTTATGATTAGATTTAGCCTTGTTCCTGTTCACCGGATCTATTCGAGCATTAGCCTTCGTGTTCTGGCGGTCCTTCAGCTTGCTGGTATTCTCTCCAGAAAAGTTGTACCTGAAAGACTCAGAACACTGCAAAGCACAAGGGTCAAAGATATCAATAAAGGAACAAGATTCATCAGTAGGGCGTTTCATAGATTTCTAAACATCGAATTCCACTTTCTCGTCCCCTACTTGCAAAATAAGTTTACCGTTACCGACATCAATGACAGCTCTTGCCGTGTTTAGGAACGACCGCCCAAGTATCAATGGGAGGTTATCATCTTCTTCCATATCCAATACGATAAAATCAGCCGGGAAGTAATGCTCTCCTACTTTCACCAATACGTCTTCCATTTTTCCTCGTGGATACGTGATTGATCTATCGACGAGCTGAAGGATAGTCGATGTGGGTGTCGGCTCGCCAAGTCCCAATTTCCTAAATAATGAAATGGCATCAAATTAATACTCGCACCAAGATCGCATAACACGTTATTAAATGTAAGAGATCCAATAGAACAAGGAATAGAGAAACTCCCTCGATCCTTAAGCTTCGACGGAAGCTTCTTCTGTAATACCGCTGAACATTCCTCGGTGAGAGCTATTGTTTCGTCTTCTTCTAACTTGTTTCTCTTGAACAGTAGCTCCTTCAGGCATTTGGCGTACTTTGGTATCTACAACAAAGCCTCAACAAAAGGGATATTAACTTCAAGTTTTTTAAATATATTATGAAACGATCAAAATCTTTATGATTCTTCCCTTTACGTAAAGCCGCTGTATATGGTGGTGGGATCTTTATCGGCGGAAGTGAGTTGACCTTCTTTTCCTCCAAGAATGAATCTGGGTCGTCCTCGGCTTTTTCGGCCTGCTTGTCCTTCTCAGGGTCATGAACCGTAGTGTTTGTGGTCGTGAACTCGCTCTGATCGGATGTCTCTGTCCCTTTTGGCTCTTCCACTTCCTTGGTCTTTTGGAGCGATTCAAGCTTCTTTTCACTTCTCAGCTCAATGGCATTCACGTACTCTCGAGGGTTCTTTTCAGTGTCGCTTGCGAGTGTGCCTGGCTTGCGCTCGGATATTGAACTTGTTAGATGCTCTATTGTAGTCGCCAAACTTTGTATTGTGCTCTCTATCTTGTTGAATCGTTCGTCTATCTTACGACTCTGATCGCCTTGATAGCACGCCAATTTCTCAAATGCTATCTCCCACTCGGCTTTTTGTTTTGTTGGTGGCCCACTGTGTTGATTTTGAGCTTCTGGAGGCTTTAAGTAGTGCGAGTTTCCGTAGGACAAATTCGGATGGCCTCGCCAGCTTGGGTCGTATGTGTTGGAGTACGCATTCTTTTGCCTATTGTGGATGTAGTTCACCGCCTCAGGGTCTGTGGATTGTATCTGGTCTAACCTTTTATGTATGGCTTCGAATTGCGCCTCCAATGAGCTGCTTATCTCATGTACTCCAGTCGTCCGTCGGTCCAGATCATGCTCACTATATCTTGCTGGGTAGGCTGCAACTCCCTCGATGGCCTGGAGTGCTTCCTCGTCGCCTAACTCCATAAAGTTTCGTGTGCATCCGCCGTCGACGATCCTTTTATTTGGTGTGCTCAGCCCTAAGAAAAATGACTGCATCAGGACGCTCAGGGGTATGCTGTGGTTAGGGCATTGTCGCAGAAGGCTCTTGTACCTACTCCATGCATCGCTCAAAGATTCACCACCTTCTTGTTTGAAGTTTACTAGCTGGCTCCTAATTTCGCTGGTCCTTTGACAGTGGGTAATATGTGCACAGAAAGCACTACACTAGTTGCTCCCAACTAGTGATAGATGCATGTGGCAATAATGAGAACCATTCAGAAGCCTTACCTGTCAAAGAAAAGGGAAAAAATGTTACTTTTATCACTTCTGTGGAGACGCCAGGATACTTAATGGTTCTGCAAATTTGAGTGAATTTCAAAATATGTGAATTTGCGTCCTCGTTCGTAAGCCCATGAAACTGCGCTGAACCCGTCACCATCTGTATAGTAACGGGTTTAATCTCGAAACGATTGTTTGGTCCCAGAGGTATGGCAATCGGGTCGCTGTCATCGAAAATTCCTAGGAGCGCTCGACTCAGTAAAGTGGGCCGTGGAGGAACCATCTGTTCCTCTTCGTGTTCTCGATTGTCCATTCTCAGTCTACGATTTCGATTGTTTCGCCGACACGTTGCTTTAATTTCTGCGTCAAATAGCAATGGTACGTTCCTCGAGCTTCGTGCCATGCACTAATAGGAATTATCTGCAAAAGGTGAAAAACCAGCGTAAGCAAATTGACAAAAATAGTAAAAATAATAATAATAATAATAAAAATAATAATAATTATAATCGAGAAATAAAACGTCTAAACTAAAACTCAGAATAAATCCTAAAATTAATAAAATGGCTATCCCCGGCAACGGCGCCAAAAACTTGACACGCTCAAATACTAGCAAGTGTACTAGGTCGTGCAAGTAGTAACACGGACGAAGTCCGAGTATCGATCCACGAAGACAGCTCGATTAATTCTAAGAAAATATTCCTAATTCTAATTTAGACTAACGGAATTTTTATAGTTTTGATGATTTGATAAAAGAGATAAAAGACGCAAATAATAAAATTAACTCAAATAAAATAGATGAGGATAGAGCAGTTGACGACGACATGATTAAGACACATGCTCGGTACAAATTATTCCTACGTCTTCATGCAATATAATCTATCTAATCAACATGAATTATAGTCAAGGTAGAATTTCCTAACATACGTGCTACTCGTTTGTCCCGCAGTAGCAACCCTACGTAAATAGAGAACCAATCAACTATATGTCTATATGACTGTATTTCCTATACGTGCATTCAATCTTTATGAAATTCCCCGAGTTTAGACGCTTTCGACGCCTAAATTATCGGAAATCACACAAACGAAACCGAATTCCATCTCTGGTCGATTTTACGTAGTGGTATTCAATGTTTTGTTCTAATCGGTCTAATCACTTAGTCCGTCTCATAAACCAATCAAATATCATACGCATGTAGGCTAATCACACGTACGCATATGAAGCTCAAACAGAGAATACATAACTTAACTCATACGATTAAATAAGAAAATAATAGCATTAATACGTAGTCATAATTCGGCCTCACACGGCCTCAATCACAAAAGGAATTAGGCTAGCATATTAATATACGAAAACGACAATAAATCCAAAGAAAACATTGTCGAAAACGAAATATTAAAAAGGTAAGAAATCGCCCTCGTTACGGTGTTCGCGTCGTCTCTTTATTTTCAGTCGTGAGTCTCGCTCTTTTTATTTCCGCAGTTGAAGCTCTGTTTCAGTGCTTTTTATTTACTATTCGCTGTCTAAAAGCCTCCTCCGTTCGACGCCTTCGCTGTATAAAGCTCTCTCCTTTTATAGAATGGAAAAAGGCCGGACTTCAACCATTAATTCACCCAATCGAATCTTCAAAGGTATGGAACATATTTGACTTTCTCTTTCCTTGGTACATGCGCATATCTAGGTGGATTTTGTACTGATCTTGACTTGTTCTTCAAGGCCAATAGCCTCTTTTTGTTCCTCACGTCAAATAGCTTCCAAATTAGAAAAGAAAATTATGATAAATTGCATGGTTACCCCAATTAATGTAGAAAATTGCAAGAATATCCCCTAAGATTCAAATTGTTCCAAAAAATGCACTTATTTTTCCCATTGTTGAAATTAATGATCATATATCGAAAATAAATTTAAACATAAATATAGGATATTCGAGGGAATCTTTAATAAATAACGATCGGAAGCGCTTTTATGGATAATAAAATTACGTAAAATCCTAACTTATCATGGTGCGGTGCGTGGTATGGGTAGTTTGGGTGGTTTGTGTTTCAACTGCTCCGGCGCCTGTTTGCGTTGCGCCCGAGCCTTGTCCTTGGCCACTCGTAGATGTACTTGGCCTCTTCTTTCCCTCATGATGATCCTGACGTCAGGGTCGTCATGTCATCGTCTGGAGTGAGAGCTTTGGCCTCGGATGGTAAGACCAATGAGGCGGGCTAGAAGGATGTCGTGGAGCTCGGTGATTGGGATGGTGTATGGGTTGATTAGGATGGATGAGTTTTGTAAAGGGTCGGTGGGTGTGGGTTGTGAGGTTGTGAGGTCGGCTTGTGCTGAAGTTGGCTCCGAGACGGGTGCTTTTCCTCGATCTTGACGGGACGTCTCGATTATCGTATGCACTCTCTCCATAATTTTGTCTTGGAAAGATTTGAATGCTGCGGAGAGGGCGGCCTTGAGATGGTCTTCAGTCACCAAAGGGGTGGACGCCTCCATAGATGGACCAGGACGACTGATGTCGCCTGTTGACAACCCTTGAGCAGACACCGGCTCCTCAGGTTGGCTCGTAGTCACTTGACGTTGTGACTGTCCGAGACTTCCATCCAATCCTTGATTTGAATCTATAAGATTTGCATCTATAGATGTTGTGACAGGCTCAGATTGAACCTGTACATCAGACATTTCGATGTCGAGGCCGGTAGTAAGAGGAGTGGATCTCAGCCACGACACTTGGAGTTATAATTGGTGTTGGGTCTGATGTGGTGGTGATGGTGGTGAAGAGAGACTCCAGTTGTATGCTTAGTCTTCTGGGAGTCCGTCTTATTAATCTGATGTGGTGATGAGGGGATGATTCACGTTCAACGTCCTCACGAGCCTGTTCCGTCACCAGTGGAGGTGAGCTTTGCCCCATTTCTGCGTCGGGCTGTGCTACTTGTCGAAGAACCTCCTCAATGGGCTCTTCGAGCACGCCTACATGGATGGGCACTTCCACTTGGAGTGTTACCGTTGGGGCCTCTTGTTCCAACTCTTCTGCCACAACATCAATCAACGTGGCATCGTCGTCAGGGATTTGCACATCCTGAGTTGGAGGCTCCTGCTCTAGCTCCTGGGCCACTGCATCGATCATCGTGTCCTCAGGGCTTTGTTGTTGGGGAGGGTTGACTGTGAAATCTGCCGGGGGCCCTCTGATCATTTGTTCCGTCAGATGATTCTCCCGGCAGTAGAGTTGATATACATCTCACGAGGGGTCGGCGAGATGTAGCAACTCGAACGGTATGGCCATTGACGGCTGGTCCAAGTCCGTTAGTTTTGGATTGTGGAAAAATTTCAGCCGCGGTGGTTGGTAATTCCCTCCAGGAGGTAGACGAGGAACGTTCTGCTCATGCAACTCCATGTATTGTCGAATGATGACGGAGAACCACCGGGCGTACGACACATTCTTTGAGCGTTTGTTTTCCTTCTGCCTGATCTGCTCAACTAGATCATTCCAGATCAGTTGAGCGAAATCGTAATTTCGCGAGAAAACTCCATGGAAATCCTCAGAATGTTGCCGTTGGCTTTGTCGAAGCCGGCGTGCTTCGGGGATAGACATTCTTTGGTGAGCGGCGGACGGTATCCCAGCTGAAGGAAGTCACGTGCTAGCTCCGCATCAGTTGGAAGGGGGTCGTAGTTCGGGTTGTAGGGGAGGTCGAGGATGAGACCGAAGCCATTCTTGTTCATATTTATGTGCTTCGTCCCTATCACCGTTGTGAAGCTGTATGCCCCTTGAATAACGTGGCTCTTGATATCCCCCAAAATTGTTGAAGGTAGACCTAGGCACTGAGGCCGTTACCGTCAGAGCATGCCACAGGGGATGGCCTTGTAGTATAGACACCATAATCTCGTCAGGACACCGAAAGGACGTCATGTCGAACTGGAAATTAGTGTCTTGTACAATGAGGTACATGGCCTTCTCATAGATGTGATTGTAAGTAGGATAATGATCCACTATAGTCGTATTTGTGGAATACACATAAGAAATGTAAATCATTAATTCAAGAATTTTAATTTGAGTCTAATTTTGAATTTATCAAACCATAATAATGAATCGTGTCATAGCATGTTTGAATAAATTCGTAATTGAAATCATGAAATTTGCACATAGATCATACGAAGAGAATATTGAAGAAATAATTCAATTGCGACATAAGTATGTTGGTCTTATTGAGGTTCAGTCGAATTTTTCTAAGTGTTTAAGCACTGCTCAATCCGTGCTATTTGTCGCGCGAGAATTAAAGTTCTCAATTGAATTTTCTTAGTGCAAATTTCAAATGCAATTCTCCGTTTTAATTTGCGATCGAAAAATGTTATGCGCTATTGAAAGCTACAGTGAAAAAGACTTAGAAACTTTTCTAAGTTTTGAACTTAAGATACGGTACTGTAGCCGAGAAATTTTACGATCGAGAAAAATTTCCGTGTAAATTTACGTTCGAAAAAAATGAAATTTCTGAGTAAATTTACTGTCGAGAAATTTTTCGCGCGTGAATAAAATTTTTCGCAGTGAAAATTATCGAGCGAGAATGTATTTCGATTTAAAAATAGTTTTTCGCTATGAAATTTTACGATCGAGAAAATTGACAGCGAGAAACTTAGTGACTTGCCGTGAAAATTTTCGATCGATAAAAATCACTACTGTGCATGTTTGCGATCGAAAATTTTAGCGACGATAAAATTACGCTAAAATTTTCGATCAAAAATGAAATTGTAATCGAAATTACTATTTGCGATTGTAAGTTTTGCGCTCGAACCTAATTACATCTATTTGAACTATTCCGCACAGTAATCTTTTCGCTCGCATAAAATCAAGATTCGATTTCTCGATTTTAAGTATACTTCGACTTATGTTATTTATTTTATCGATTTAAGTCAGGATTTTAGCGATCGAAAAACTTTTACAATGCAAACAGTAACTCAATCAAATTAAAGTGCAATTGACACTGTTTGCAAGCGAGAAAGTTCTTCGACGCCTTCAAACATTTAAAACCCAGTTCAGTCTAATAATCGAAGAAATAGACCCCCTACAATGATTTAAAACACCGTAACTATCTTGAGTGCAGATTATAGCCCAGATTTTACTCATAAAATGATCGAAAAACACTGCAAAGTGGCACTCGAGTTTTCATATTCTGAACAGATGAGAAATTTGCACAGAATCATGCGAAAGATTACAGAATATAGATGCAAATGAAGTTTAAACACACAATAATCCCTAAAAGAAGTCAAATCTACCTTCTAAAGACGAAAATCAGAGGAAAAATCGAAAGATTTGAAGGGTTTTGACGTTCATCTTTTGAGAGAAAAAGTTTTTCGCACGAGAATTTTGACTGTTGAATTTTGCGATTGAGAGTTTTAGCGTGTATTTAGGGATTTTCAACTTCAAGCATTAAGTACTTTAATGGGCTGATTAGACGTTTTAGACACTTAAGAATTTCTAGGCCCGTTTCTATTTGCGATCGAGAAACTTACGATCGAGAAATTTCCTATGGTTACTGTTTAATTTTCCTCGCGACAAATTTCGATCGAGAAATTTCATTTGGTTCTTGTTTAATTTTCGCTCGTTAGTATGCAAACGAAAATTACAACTTGGTCCCAAATAAAATTTCGCTAGAGAATCTGTAAGAGAAAATTACGAATTTTGCCTAAATTTCTCGATAGTAAGGTTCTCTGTGTTTTCAGATTGATCCAAAGTTTTCGAGTAAATCACATAATTGCTCCCCCTATGTATGAAAATAAATGCAATTAACTCCCTGTAATTCTGGTTGATGACATCTGGCTCAGTCTTCACATTTTATAGATCTGCAAGGCTTAAAGCAATAGATGTCGAAAATATTAGAATTAATTTTGGAACCAATTATTTTTATTTTATTTGATTCCCCTTGAAAAATATTTGAGATAAATTGGTTAGAATCAAATTCATAAAACACGTTGATGATCCAAATATTTAACCAACCAAAATTTGAACCAATGTCGTGTGCACCAAATCCTGTAAATTCATGAAGTCCTTCTCATTGAGGTGCGTGGTACGGGAAAATTTAGATCGATTTCTGCAACACTTAGAGAATAATCATAAAAAATATTTGGAGCTCAAGACATAAATTTTCTAAATGCTCCCCCTCAAATAATGCATCTCAATTGATTCACCAAATAAGCATATAAATCAATCAAAGAGACACTTATTAAATAGCCTAGATACATGTTCCCCTATACATGTAACTGTGATTTCGCGCAAGGATATGAGCAAGAACAAGTATTCGCATTTTTATCAATTTAGTTCGAATGCAAATATCTATTGCATGTCAAAATGTGAGATTAAAACTATATTATTATTATATTATATTTTTTTTCTTTTTTTCATGTATATTAACCGACTGAGACTGACAAAATTTAAGCAAGCAATCAGTCTCATGTCAGTGAATTCTATTCGTGACGTAGATCGAGCATCCTAAAGATATCGTCATACCCCTAATATTATACTTATAGATATATATATATTATTTTATTTTATTTTTTTTATTTTTTTAAATGAAAAGTTTCACGCAAGATATAACATTTGTTAAGTATAGAAAACACATAGCATAGAGTACGTGAAAGCACATAGGATCACATCATGCACAAATCACGGAAGGTTCAACATGCCTTATTTTCCGACAAGGAATTTGAACCGTTTTTCGTCCAATTGGGTACTAACTTATTTAAGATCTCGTACGGAGTCTTGTTGAAACGTTTGTGAACCACCGTCCTGTTTTGGGTAAAACAAGCGGTGTTTACTACTTCAGCCCAAAGGAAGTGTGGGAGGCCGGAATGAATCAGCATCGTACGAGCGGCTTCCACTAGGGTTTTGTTTTTTCTTTCAACTACCCCGTTTTGTTGAGGTGTTTTTGCGGCTGAGAATGGTTGACTGATTCCGAGTTTCTGATAAAACTCACTGAGATATTTGTTCTTGAACTCAGTGCCGTTGTCTGTGCGAATAAGTTGAATAGTATGTTGCGGCAAGTTTTGAGTAGTGTTCACAAAATTGATAATCAAGTCCCCTATCTCATCCTTAGTTCGGAGGAATTTTGTCCAAGTATAGCGAGAGAAGTCATCGACGATAACTAGCACGTACTTGCGTCCATTGATACTTTGTGTCTGCATCGGCCCACAGAGGTTCATGTGGATTAGTTCCAAAGGACGAGAGGTGGACGCAATTTACTTGACATGATGAGACGCTCGCTTCATTTTTCCTAATTGACAGGCCGAACATTGATGCTCCTTTTGTAGCACTATAATTGGAAGACCGTTGACCAACTTTTTCGTAGAGAGGCGTTGAAGAGCTTTCATATTCAGATGAGACATTCGTTAATGCCATAAGCTGTTCGTCTGAATCACAGTCTGAGGAATGAGGCATACAACTATCGAGGGCCGCACGGACGTCAGGTTGATCGTGTACAAATTGGATTTCCAAAGTCCGTAGAGGAGTTCTATGTCCTGATTGTCCAAAATTCTGCACCGGTCAGCGTGAAAGACCACTTGAAATCCTTTGTCACAGAATTGACCTATGCTGAACAAGTTATGGCGGAGGCCTTCGACGTAAGAGACATCTTTTATCGTCAGATTTTCCAAATGATATTCCCAAATCATAGAATGGGGGCTGAGTCATTATTCCCAAATCTGACTTTGCTGTTTGATCAGTCTTTGTAGTTGCTCAGCAGCTCTTGATTTCCCGTCATGTGTGTGGAGCAACCAGAATCGAGATACCACACATGATGGATCTGCAAAGATAATTTAGAGAGCTTTAGGTACCCATTTAAGAATGGGTCCTCTCGAATTAGCAGATACAGAATTTGATTCAGATATGGTTCTAAATTATTATTTGAGGGAGTTTATATAACCCAAGCACTTTCAGAGAAGTGGTTTTGGGTTTTGCCTCTTTAGGTGACTTGGCCTTCTTGGCGGTTGTCTTTCTAGGCGGAGATTTAGAAACCCATTTAGGTTGAACCTTGCAGGGAAGGCTAATTTCAGCTCGTACAAATGCTTTTGTAGGCTTGAACAGCGTCATATGCCTTCTTTATGGCGGGATCTTGTTTCCTACGGTTTATCCTAGATGCACTTGTCTTAGATAGACTTAATTTGTGAAGTAGAGCCTATTTCGAAGTTGTTGCTTCTAAAGGTGATAGGCTGAAGTTAACAAGTAGAAGCAATTATTTGAAACGAAGAAATGACCCTTTTATTTCTACGAGTGTCTTTTATTTGAACCGAAGGAGTAACATTCTTAGAAACACCCAAATCTACTGGCTCCTTCTTTATCTTATCACTAGACATTCTCGCCTTCGTTGTTAGTGCTGGCCCTACGCTCCTTGTAGATGTAGATGAGATAGATTTAGACTTAGAACTTTTAACAGACATTTTTGATCTTTTGAAGGCGCTTTTTCTATTTTCACGCTTTTCAGAAGAGCGTGAGAGGTACTTGGGAGGACGAGGAAGCTTTGAGATTTTCCATCTCTTTTAGAAACCTTTTCTTTTCGGCTTCGAAGTTCTCTCGTTCTTTATCTAATTTCGCCTGAGATTCCTCTATCTGTTTTATGATAGGAGGTATGTAGAGAACATTTTTATAATGAACGTCTTTGGCTTCCTCGTAGGATGTTTGAGGGTCAGGAGGTTGAACTAAATCACAAACAGGTGTTAGAGATGATTTTATATTTTTATCTCTGTCATTTAGCTCTGCGTAGTCGAAGGGGACTTGTGCCCTTTTTGTGTTTTTTCTCGTGGCGATTTCTAGAACATCTTGTTCTTTTGCTTCAGTAAATGCCTTGAGAGTGGTTAGCCCTAACCCCATGTGCTTTATGTCATACATTTCTTTCTTCTTTAGCACACATGGGTTAGTGAAAGCTATGCCTTCCAAGGGATTATAGAATTCTAAATCCTTGGGCTGATTTAGAAATATAGTCTGTTTAGATTGGCCCCTTCGCGTAAGAAGATCGTCTAGTTTCATAATTTTTGCGTATAACTTCTTACGTTCCTCGCCTAAGAGAGCATAATTATTTTCTACCGTCAGTTTAGCGGTTTGACAGGCATCAAGTTCTTTACTAAGTTCACTAGTTTTAGCATTCGATATTCCTAATTCAGCTTCCAGGTTAGTGATCTTAGTGGTAGCTTCGGTTAACCTACAATTGAGGTGGCTTTCTCATTGAGATTCCTAACCAAGCAATTGTAGTTATTTGGTAGCCTATCTTCTAATTCTTTAATCTTTTCATTATGCTGCCCCATTTGGGGTTGACTAGTCTCCCTAGAATGTAGGCTCTTAGTGAGTTCTTCTATTTTAGCACTAGAGCTTCTAAGTTCTGATTGGAGACTAATAATCTTCTCCTGAGACTTAGAAAGTTTGTCCTCTACTTCATTTATACTTTTCTGCTCACGTTTCATGTTAGTGTATTTTATGTTATACGATTCTAACATGGTCAATAATGTGGAAGGAGAGACTACTTCTCGTGATGCGGTGGGTGCGTCGTCATCCTCCGTCCAGTTTGAGGTTTCGGCGTTGACCAGGCGGGCCATAAGGGCTAAGTTCTCCTCTTCGGAATTGGACGTGTCTTCGAGCCAGTGGTCCTGCTCTGCCATGTGGCCTACTCCAACTTCCTTCTGCTTTGAGAGTTGAAACTTTCTGGGATAGTAATTAGCATCTCTCTTCTTGGGAAGAGTGCATTCTCTAGCAAAATGACCAGGCTTGCCACAGTTGAAGAACTTGTTGGGCTATTTGGTGTTCTTGATTTCGGAGCTCTCTGGTGCACATTCTTTATTCTTAGAGCTTGAGGTCCGAAGTCGGTTGGCCGAAGATGAAGACTTCTTCTTGAAGTACGTCTTGCTCATCAATTTTCTGATTAAAGCCAACTGCTTCCCCAGTGCTTTCATGCTTGGCTCAGCGTCTGACTTCGAATCTTCTTCTGACACTGATGGAGAGGGAGGCCAAACGAATTTCTCTTTGCGAGGCTTTGTTCCACACTTCTCTGAGGCTAGGGCAACGATGTCTTCAATCTGCTTGCCCTTTTGCTCCTTCTGAATCACACAGATATCTTCCTCGTGTTGGGCGAGATTATCAAAGACTGCATGGATATTCAATTCCTCCAAATCTTTGTTTTGCCTTAATTGAGTGGATATCTTTTTCCAGTCTGAGGGCATGGAGGATAGAAATCCGATGTTTGTTTCCATTTTGTCTTAGATATTTCTATTTTCCTCATCTCATTAAGAAGGGTGAGGTATCTTTGATATACGTCATGTAGGCTCTCCTCCGACTTTGCTTTGAAGGAGTCATAAGCAGTGAGAATATTTACCTTTTTGGCCTTGATGCCCACTTCCGTCCTTTGCGTCATTCTATGCAGTTCATCCTACATCCCCTTAGCTGTTGGGAGACTGTCTATCTGTCTGTAGATGTCGTTGGGGATGCCCTGCATGAGTGTGTTCATGGCTATCAGATCTGCCTTAGCGCGGGCCCTTTCCTCGATAGTGTATTCCCTAGGCTCCTTCAGTCGCCTAGTGACGGGAATTTGAGGAGTAACCGTGTCATCACTGGCTACATTGACCCAGAACTGCGCGGGTCCATCTTCAAGTGACTTTAGCAGGTTTCGGCTTGATCTTTCAAGGCTATGAAATTTAGAAAGTGGCTTCTCCAGACTATATATTCACCGCGTTGTAAGTTGGCGGACGGTTGTCGTTACCTAGTGAGTATGCATTCGTCTTTTCTTTCTTTGTAGTAGAGTTGATGAAGGATCTTCGTTAGTTTTTATGAATGGATTTTGATGTAATATGCTTCACAAGTAGCAAATTAGTTAGTAGCGTTTGATTTTAAAAAATGATCGAGATTATTTTTGATTCAATCATTACTGTTCGATCAAAAATAATTTCGTCGATTTAACGTAATAATACTGTTTTCACGCGTCAGGTACTGTTGGCGAAAAGTATGTCGAGCGAGAAAAATTAGCCTTAAGTCTTTCGGTCGAGAAACTTTTTCAGTATGTGAATTTATTTCGATTGTTACGAAACAGCACAGTTGGTATGTTTCTCGCGAAGTCAAAATAAAGTGTTTGACCGAAAACGTTTTGCGATCCTAAAAGATTTTTCGCTTGGTCAAATCTTGAGAATCTGACCGAGAAACATTTTCGATTGAAAAATTTGCGCACGCAAAAATCTACTACAAATCTCTCAAAAAAGGTTCTCGCTGAAATAACGCTCGTAAAACTTTTACGCTCAAATAATCCTTAGCAGTAGCGACTTCTGTCCTAAATCGTATCATAATTGAGAAATTTTTCGCACGTTGTTTTTTGATCGAGAACTTATTCCGATCGAAGAACTTAGTGAGAAAAATTGAAATTACGCAACATTTCACAGAATACAAATTTAACACAAAATTCAAGCAATACTGAAAATTGATCGATGAAATTGCAGGTATATGCTCGAAATTAGCTACTGAACCCTTACGAACAGACGATTAAACATGTTTTGAAGCAAATGATATTCAATTTTGAAAAAATCAGAACATATTTAAACTGTTCTTCGCGCGAACAGTAAATTCTCAGAATAAAAAATTCGGCCTAAATCCTGATTCTGATTGATACTGATCTAATCGCAATTGATCTAAACTACTTATGCGAGCGCATAGACATCAAAATCAGATCAAATAAGCACAGATTTAAGGCTATCAGATCGAAATCAATTTTCGCGCGTAAACTGTTCTTCGCACGGAAAAGTTCTAGAATTAAATTTCGATCTGATTTCTAACAATTTTGATTCAAAACGTAACGAATCTGCTCTGATACCAATTGTTAGGTCCTCGATTATCAACTCAAACAATCCCAGGCATGGATTCTAAGGCAATCGACTAGAATGATAGAAACTGAATCACGATCGAAAACCTTTCTTTGAAGAACACGAGAGAGAAACTTTTAGTGTGAGAAAGTGTTTGTTGTTTCTCTCTCTAGAATTTAATTCAAAAGCCTTTCGGATCGATTCTCTAATTTTCTGTATTCAGCTCAATTGTTTGTACAAGTATTTATACCAAACAGACTTGGTATAAATAACAAACTAGTCCTAATCCATGGACTAATACAAATAAAACCCCTAATTGCAAGGACAACTAATGAAATCAAGCACAATTAAACATAATCTCTACATTCAACCCCACATCTTTCACTTCATTATTTCGCTCCTCTATTCTTCGATCTCAATCGTGACGAAAGTCAAAGGCACCGGATCTGCTCCGACAAGAAGCGAAAGGCTGCTCTGATCCAACTCCAATCTCTACGAAAGCCACTCGTTTGAAATCAGGAAGAAAAAAGATCAAGAGAGCGACGACGAGCAGGGAACCATAGCTGATTTGAAACGAAGTATCAAAGGCATCAAGGATGATAACAGGAAGAAGTTTGATGAGATCTCACGGCACTTTAAAAGGGTTAAAAAGTTTATGAAGGAGATCTCCACGGCTCTGAATATCACTGAATCCTCATCTGCCTCATCTGATAGTGATTCCAGCCCTTAGAACGTCGATCCCCAGTGATCTCCTAGCTCTAGTATGCCTAATTCCCGTCTGCGCTTAGTACTAAGTTCTTTTATTTTGCTGGTTTTTGGGTTAGTAGGTTGTGGTAAGTTGCACGTTTTTGCTAAGTTAGTGGCGTTTTGGATCCCTCCCTTTTTGATGCTGAAGGCGGAGAATTTTGGGAAATTAATGCAGTGTTTTGGGTGTTTTGGTCTGGTGTCGAGTCGCTCATTTTTTTTTGCCTTAGTTATCTTGGAATGCGATTAATACTATCGGCTTGCTTTTATATGCTTATGTCTTAATCCCTCTGTCTTGAGTTTGTGATTTGTTAAGGATAAGGAATTACGCACATAGGCAGGGGGCAAACTGATATGGTGTGATAATTTGCGACATTCCATGGCAACTTTTGACATTCCATATGATATGATCTAATTTGTGACATTCCATGGTGACTTGTGACATTTCGTATGATATGACCTAGTAATTGCTATATGTTTTTGCTGATGTGCTTTACATGGGAATACTAGCAATTAGACAGGGGGAGCATGCTTTAAAGCTTGATAAATTTATTTGCTCTGGTCATTGTCACATGTCTTGATACTTAAACATGCTACGTGCATAATTGGCTTCATATCGAGTGTAGTCATATGCTTAAGATAGGCATTAATTACTTGTAATCATCAAAAAGGGGGAGATTGTAGACCTTTTTGGTCCAAATGTTTATGAGAGTTTTGATTATTCCAAGTAATTATGTATTATGGGGGGTACAATTTAGAAAACTCGATATGCATGATTTATGATGTTTAAGTATGTGAAAATATTTGATTAAGTGCTTCAATATGATTTAAATCGTTAAGAAAATCGAGTATATGTGATTTTGTTCTTTAGTGGAATATTGTTGTGATCACCTGGATATGAGTCGTTTCGCATGAATGGAATCTCACTGTGTGCTATATATGAAAAATATACTATGTTGAGTGATATGTGAACTGTCTGCAAGAATAAGTTATGTTAGGAAAGAATATCGAAGTGATCACCTATGAACGACTGTGCTATATATATGGAAAAGATATTCTGTTTGAGCTGTACATGTGATTGAGTTATTTTAGGAAAGAATATCGATGTGATCACCCGAATATGAATGTGTGCTATATATGGAAAAGATATTCTGCTTGAGTGCTTACATGTGATTGATTTATTTTAGGAAAGAATAACAATGATATATCCGTTTCAGTGCTATCTTGTTTGACTTTTAAATCAGTGAATCATGATCTATATTTCCTTATGCAACTTAGGATTTATATATTGTAAAGTGATTAATTGATTGGGCTTATATGTGGTAAGATGCTGATTGAGTCTATTTATGAATGTGCTGAAATCGGATGAGATCACCATACATGGAAAGTATGCTTTGCATTATACTCAGTAAATCAAATCTCTCTCTGTACGAATTGGCTATCATATTTTGGGAAGAAATCAATTGATTGAGCTTACCATTGATAATATGATGAGTGAAATTATATACGGAATATGCTGACAAACGGATGAGATTACAGTTGAATGAATGTTAATATGTGGTATTTATGGTAAATGATCATGTTTGATCGTTGAGCTTAATTGGTTTATTCTTGGCATGATTCTTTCAGTTAATGCACGTGATTATTGAGCCTTCCCTTGCATATTATGTGCTTAACTTTCCTTGTGAAGTGTAGAAGCTATTCTTGGGTCAATATAGAAGAAAAACACTTCACGATTGAAGGGTACCGAACGAACACACAAGCCATCGAATTCCTTAGACTGTTTTCAGCTTTAACTTGCGAAAAATTCGTAGTTTGTGTTGAGCTTTTATTTGCGAATCTGTACCTGTGAGCGATCTTAGCAACACCTTACGCTAAACCCTTGTCTTCGGACGTGTTGTGTCTTCGGACGTGTTGAACGCACAAAGGAGCACGGTTGGAGTCGTCCGCACGCGGAGGGACGAATTTGGCGGATTCGGTGGCCCTTCGGTAGCAAGCTGCATCCAGTCGGGGAATTGGTTTTCTGGGTAAACTACGTGGATCGAAACTTGGCGTGCGGCAGCCTAGGTGGAGGTCTTATTTCCAAAGTGTTTCGGTTTTGTAAGGGTCAATCATTTTGTAACCAGAACCGGTAATACCTAGTGATTGATTGGAACTCTTGGGGAGATCACACCCCAAGGACAGGATTAAACCCCAGTTATGATACAACCTGTATAAAAATCCCGTCTAACTTTACTTTCTGCTATTTACATTTCTGTGAGACAAACCCGGAACGCGTGCAAATAACTAGGTGATATCGTTGAAACGATTTCTGAAAATAACGTGATATTTTGAAACAGGGTTAGGGAGATAACATTGATACTTGTACTGCTTGCTAGGAAATAACATACTCTGCAAATATCTTCTTTAAGAAAAGTATTTTTCAAAGAAGAACAAGCCAAAATTTTTCATAGCCTAATTCACCCCCCTCTTAGGCATATTTTATACTTCACATATATTGGTCTGAAAATAACAGTTAACGTTTTTCTATATAATCTTGTACAAATAACCAATAGACCTTGCCAACGCTCTTTTATACCAGTTAAAACCCTAAACACAACGAAATACCTCAACCTAATACCAACGAAATCCCTAACACCCCAAATCCCTAAAACCTCAAATCCCACCTCCCAAGAGTCGAGACGATGGGTCAGAAGAAAATCGTCCGACGATCTCCCCGAAAGCAAAAGATCGCAGTGGTAGACCACGCAGATGAGGCGACTGCTCCGGCGGAACGACGAAATTCGGACAAACAAAGAACCCGGTGTCAGCCGACATTCTTCCTTGACACGGTGAAGCCGATTCTAGACGGAGCGAAGGTTCCCATAAGATCGAGGTGCGTAAGACTCCATTTGCTGCCTTCCTCCGCTTAAACCCATGTCGGATCCCGGGTGGGAGGTTGATGGGGGTGCTGAAGAGACTTACTCCGGACGCAAAGAGTTTTCGAGTTGGTGAAAAAATTTTGGTACCATTTTGTGTTTCTGAATTTTCGGTTTTCATGGGCCTTCAAGCCAAAGGGGAGTGTGAATTTAAATCTTAAATGTAAGAAAGGGGATAAAATCCCCTACCTTAAGAGATGTTTTCCGGGCATAAAGAAGAGTGGATTATCTAGGAGTGATGTTATTGGAAAATGGAAGAGTTAGCTGCGAAAAAGGACCGAATTAGTGTTGAAGATTTTACCGGCATGTATTTACTTCTTGTGTGTATGTGCATTTTGTTTCCGACGTCAAATTACCACATCCCCGAGTTCATTTTTCCATACGTTGAGCGGGTTGACGAATTTGATAATTGTGCTTGGGGTCCTGCGGTGCATTCGTTTTTAGTGAGATCTATTCTTGAGAAGCCGAGGTACATTGAGGGGTGCACCATTGGCGTGTTGGTAAGTCAATGAGTGCTTGTCATCAATGCTTTTTGTTATGCATTATTATTCGTTGAATGTATCTTATATGACTTTTTCTAGGTGTGGGCATATGAGCACATTCCGTCGTTGGGAAAGCAAGGACAGGTTGGCACTTTCCCTAGGTTCACCAAGTGGGTAGATCCAAATACGCTACCCACTGAAGAGGACATAGATGAATTGATTGAGAAATTGAACCCGTTCATATACGCGAGCAAGAGGTTCGATGGTACATTTCTCTGCCTGATGGTCTAACAACAATCAAAGCTATTGGGAACCCTGACATGGTGGATGAGAATGTTGGCTATGAGTTAGAGAAGGTGGCCGAGAAGGAAGCTGATGAGTCCGACCATGAAGCTGATGAGTCCGAGATGTTTGAGGATGAACCCGTGAACGTGGGCAAGAATAAGCCCGAGAAGGTTGCCAAGAAGTTAGAGGATGAGCCCGGGAAGGTGGCCGAGAAGTTTGAGGATGAGCCCGACCCAAGCCCGTGGACTAAAGTTCTAAATTTCACTCGAACTCTATTAATTCCCACTCATTAAACACATAAACCCTACGCCTTCAAATCTTCAAACCTTCAACTAAACATCAGAACTTAGTATCATCAAGAACGGATAATTATACAGATTTAAAACCATACTTTGGACTCTAAACGTAGCAATTAAACCCCTAAAAATTCCTACTTCCACTCGTAGCACTTAATAATTTAAATCTTCAAACCTCCATACGATTTTCAAACCCTCATATCATCTAAACACACCAAGAATACAGATTTTAAACCTATATTTTGGGTTTCATTCGAACATGAAAGCACCTAGATAGATCACAAACTCAAACATGGACAATAAGGTTCAAACCAAATGAAAATCGCTTAGAACTGAATTTTTAGAAGCTTTCACGTGTTGTAGATTAATTTAGTTCCCCTACCTCACTTCCTTAGGCTGGGTTAAGTGGTTTGTGACGGATTGAGCTTGTGAAAATCATTTCTCCACTTCGCCTGCTTCGTTTCTTCTTCCTTCGGTTTTCTTCTTTCCCGTCTCTCTCTCCCTCTTTTTCGTTTCTTTCTTTTCTTTCTCCTCTACATCACGTTTTTCTCTCATCTCAACAGTGCATATTTTTAAGATAAATATCAACTAGGTATGGTTCCCAACGTGGGTTTCCCATGAATTAAGGAAACTTGTCCTTATCAAATTCCTTGGGCCAAAGTAACTCTCTATTGGGCCCTTAATTATTTAATTTGGGCCTTCACTAATTTCTCACCTATTTGAAACCCCTCTTTGGGCTATTATAATAATTCGGACTTAACTAATTTGGCCCATACGATATTATTTTCTGTCGGCCCAATTAATATTTTCGGCTTGCTCCCAAAAATCGGTTCCGTCGAAAATCAACTTCATTAATTCGAACATCTATCGGATTATTTTCATTCTAACTTCCCGTATTAAATTTTCGGGTATTACAGTTGTGCATTGCAATTGTCATGTAAATCAATCCATTACCTCCATGGCCAAGTAAAGAGAAGTCACCTTTCGAAAGATTATATAGTGTCAAGGCAAATGTGAATTACTTTCCGTATTTGGTTCAATTTGCTATGTACATATTCCAAAATCTAACAGAACCAAGCTTGACGCGAAAACAAAAAGTGTATCTGTTGGCTATGACCCTTATAGAAAAGGCTGGAGATGTATGGATGCAGAAACAAAGAAATTCGTCAATCCTAGAGATGTTGTGTTCGATGAAGTGTCATCCTATTAATACGAAGCTACATGTTATGGCGAGCGGAAGCGCATTTAACTGCTTCCTGAGAATATCATCGAAGTTGTATGTGATAGTGGAGATGAACCTCCATTCTTTGATACCACAAAGGTAGAAGTTGATGACCAATAAATAAGAAGGTCCAAGGGAGAGAAGAGACAACCACAACACCTTAAAGATTATGAGGTAAATATCAACAAATGTTCCACAACTTCATAATTTTTTTTATTGGAGTGATGGTGAAGAACGAACCAGCTTAAAAGAAGCTAAAGATCAACCAGATGGCATACAACTATGATGGAAGAAATTGATGCTTTGAGCAATACCTGGGAGTTGATGCCAAAACCAGGAAATTGTGATCCTATCACGTGCAAATAAATGTATCGATTACAGCGAAAACCAGACTGGACTGTTGATAAATGCAAAGCTCGGCAAGTTGCACAAGGATTTTCACAAACCTATGGGTTGGATTACGAGGAAACATTTGGCCATGTTGCAAAATGCAGTGTTCAAGAAATAGAGGCTATGACAGCTTGGTGTAAAGAATGTGTTTCTCTACGGGGATATTGATCGCGAAGTATTTGTGGAACAACCTAAGGGCTACGTTTCTAAGAACATACTCATCGCGTTTGCAGACTCAGAAAAGTGCTTTAAGGCCTTGTACAAGCTTCGTGTGCTTGGTAAAGTAGCTCAATATATTATCTTATGTGGTTTTCAAGTTTCGTATGTGGATTCTAGTCTGTTTGTTAAAGCGGAATCGTATGTAAACATGTTAAAATTGTTATATGTGGACGACATGATTATTACTGGAGATAGTGAAGCCGAGATTTCAAGACGAAAAATGATGTATCGATTCATTTTGAGATAAAAAGTCTGCGAGATGTTGGTTGTTCTCTTGGTCTGGAAATTGATAAATTAGATGACGGATACTTCATTTCCCAAAAGACTTACGAAGGAAGCTTTTGGAACACTTTAGCATGGGGGAGCCAAAAGAAAAAGCAATTACGATGGGACCACATAAGTAATGATAGATGAAGGGAAGTTGTTGCAAGATGTTACGAAATTTCGAAAAATTATTGGTTTCACAATGCCGAAAATTGCTTATTCTGTCAATGTGATTTCTCAATTCATGCAGTGCCCAAGGAGTACCCACTTAGATGCAGCAAAGAGAATCTTACGATACGTAAAAAGGTTCTCTCTATTAAGGCTGTTACATCTCGATGTAATAAGAAGCAGAATTTATGTCGTTTTCTACCATGGACACATGATATATAGCGGCAACTATGGCTACACAAGAATGCATGTGGTTGAACACTTCGATAAAAGATATGCTGCGCAAGGTTATATATGCTATAGTGATTAGTGGTAATGAAAGTGTTGTCAAGCTCGCATATAATCCAATCTTTCACGCTCGAACTAAGCATATTGAGGTTCGTCATCATTACCTTCGAGAGAAGGTGTTGAATGAAAAAATGAACTGCAGGGAATCTCTTCAAATAATCAAGCGGACATTTTTACTAAAGCATTGGCGAAGCCGAAGTTTGAAGAGTTTAGGGCTGCACTTGGTGTGATTAAACTTAAGCATGCACTAGGGGAGTGTTAAAATGTTTAGTGAATCTTAAGTAGAATGGCGTTTCAGTTAATCTAGTTTAGTTACTATGTTGGTGGGTTTTATCAGGTTTTAAGAAGTTAACTCGCGTTCTAATAGCACGATTTTATCGCAAACTTTTATATATGTCAGGCACTGATTTTCCGATGTTAAGAAACCGAAAAGTTATTATCATCAACGTTTCTCTCTGCATTTTTTCTTTTCATCTCTGTTTTCTTACAAGTGCTACCTCTATCATCGTCGGTTCTTGCTTCCTCATCACCGGTGTCTAAGATGTCGTCGGTGGTGTCACGACGCCGATCATCTTAGTCGTCCGCCACTATTGTCCCTATGGATACAGTACGTACACGCTCGCGACCTTCGGTTATGAGACTAGTCTAACTATCCTCACGAAAGCACAATGTGACGCCGTTTTGGGTCGGGCCAAGGCAACTTCTGTGGGGATATCTATTCTATTATATTAACGTTGATGGGTTAGTATAAACCATCAAATGGTCTGTAAATTAAGATTTATTTAAATTAAAATGAAACCACCCACTACTTTTAATTTATTACTATTTTACCCCCTCTGGTTTTAGTTAAGATTAATATGCCGCTGTTATAGCACACGCATTTGAAAGTGCTAAATATACTATAGTATAACTTAAAGCTAAGGACCAAGGACAAGGAGACGATCACCATTATGTTTTGAGTAGTACTGTCACTACGCCGTTTTGGGTCCGGCCCCGTCATTATTGTATATATATATATATTATAAATATATATTATATAGAAAATAAATATTAAATTAATTAGATAATGTAACTAATAATTCATTAATTATTAATATATATTATATAGAAAATAATATTAAATTAATTACATAAATAGCATATTTATCCGTAATTTTTAATACATACCATAATTATTAAAAATTATTAGTAAATTAAATTTTAAATTACAATGAAAAATAGCCCGTCCCGCCCCGCCAAATTGACAATGACATACTAGTTTTGATGATACCAATTTAATATCGATGTCTTGGTGGAACAAAGAACTATTGTAGACGGCTCATTAATCGCGGCCCGCCACCCGCCAAATTGACAGTAGAAGTTTTGAGGATACCAATTTAATATCGATGTCTTGGAACAAAGGACTATTGTAGACGGCCCGTTTGTCCTTTTATTGGGCTTTTGTAGGCCCAAGGGAAAAGTGGATATAGTAATGAAAGAACTAATCTGTAGAGTAGAACAAAGATTTAACGACAAAAGAAAAACCCTTGGGCAAGCTATCAACTGAACCCTTCTTCAAATTTGGTACTGCTTCTTACGCTTCACTGCTCTTTTCCGTTGAAGGTTTGCACAGATCTTGTGCCTGTATTTGAATAGTGGAAGAATCGATTAACTGAGGTGGGAAGTTTTTTTTTTTTTTTTTTCTGCGGCCTAAAGGAGGTCTTCTTTTTGTGATTGTTTAAATTTAGTTTCCATGTCATTAGGTTACGACATTAGCATCTGTGATGTGAATGCGATTGAGATTAAACTTGGTTAGCTTCGTTATTTGACAGAGCCACGTACTTGATCATTTGATTTACTTCCATTTTTCTAATTTGTTTTTTTATTTTACTCTTTTTTCGGGAATGGTGTTTAAGATGGATGGAATTTGAGATTGCTTTAATTTTTTCTAAGCAATCGTTACTTCCGATTTGGGTATCCGTTTCTTATTCAGTTGTGTTTTTAGATGGCAATCTTCTCCTAATGACACTGCAATTTTGAGATGTTAGTTGCTTAGGAGAAGATGAACATGAACGTCAAGGTTCCTAAGATGCCCGGCGGAGGTGCGGCTGGTGCCTTGATCAAGCTTGGAGCTTTCTTGGGGATTGGAGCATATGGGCTCGGACACAGTCTCTATAACGTTGAGGGAGGCCACCGAGCCATTGTTTTCAACCGTCTTGTTGGGATAAAGGAAAAGGTATTTATCATACACTAAGTTTTGTTGTCCTTTTTATTGAATTTTTGACAAACCTGATCATCACTTCCAATCTGTATTGGTCAAGCTTATTCTTCTTAGTGAGTTGATTCTCAGTTTGAAATACCCATTGTTTCATGTGTTTGGATGACTTGACTCGTTAATGAACTCCTTGGTTATAGTGTTCTCGTTAATTATGAAAGCATATGGGTTCTAGAAATTCCTTTAATTGCACAGTTTTTGTTGAGTATGATAAATTGAATGCCTAACATATTTCCAGGTGTACCCTGAAGGGACTCATTTTATGATCCCTTGGTTTGAGAGGCCAGTCATTTATGACGTTCGTGCTCGACCTCATCTGGTGGAGAGCACTTCTGGCAGTCGCGATCTTCAAATGGTCTCTCTCTCTCTCTCTCTAAAAGACATTAGTACATGCAATATCCATGATAGTGCTATGCTACTGTTGTAATAAGATAGTTAGTACAGTAGTCATTTTCATAATTTATCAGCACTAAGCATCGTCTGCTGTTACTTTTCCACCCTACATTTGAGGTTTCATTTAAGATACTTATTTCTTTATGAGAGCTGAATGTGTGGACTGTGGGTTTTTTCAGGTGAAAATCGGCCTTCGAGTTCTCACTCGTCCTGTGCCTGACCAGTTACCCACTATTTATCGTTCTCTTGGGGAAAACTTCAACGAGAGAGTTCTTCCTTCCATCATTCACGAGACTCTGAAAGCTGTTGTTGCACAATACAATGCCAGCCAGCTCATCACACAGAGAGAGGTACGTATGTAGGCGATGGAGCATTGGTAACTTCATTAGCTTGCTCTTCTTGTGACGTATTTCTTTGAGAAATTTCATCTAGAGGTTAAATCATCACAAAACCTTTTATGACGTAATACATGGTCACAAAGCTTTCGTCATAGTATTTAGAGGATATTACACACAGTATCGTTCAACGGGCCTGCTAATTTCTTAGATGTGAAGTAGACTTAGCAATGAGATACTCTTGAATATCTGGAAACAATATTTGTAAGACTTTTGTATTGCTTGACATTGGACATATTCAAATGTATCATTTGTCTATCAACATGGTTTCATTTAACCTTGTGAATGTGATATATGTGGAACATGATTTTGAAAACTAGGGTCATTTTTTCCAAAAGTTCGACATCATTTGCATCAATGTCCAGCAGAATTTAGATGGATTCCCTAGTTTGCGAAATCCAATCATGGCACGACAGAATAATCCTCTATGTTTAATTTTTTTTTTAGAATGTGAGTCGGGAGATAAGGAAGTTATTAACGCAGAGAGCTGCCCAATTCAACATTGCACTCGACGATGTCTCCATCACCAATCTGACCTTTGGCAGGGAATTCACAGCTGCAATCGAAGCCAAGCAAGTGGCTGCCCAAGAGGCCGAAAGGGCCAAATTCATCGTCGAAAAGGCCGAGCAAGACAAAAGAAGTGCTATTATTAGAGCACAAGTATGCCATACATACGAATACTTTTTTTCTTCTCTTTTCATCGCTTATACAAAGGCTTTATTGCGAATCGTTGGTGATTTAGGGTGAGGCTAAGAGTGCCCAGCTAATCGGGGAAGCTATAGCCAACAACCCTGCGTTTACAACGCTTAGGAGAATCGAGGCATCGAAAGAAATCTCCAACACCATTGCAAATTCGGGCAATAAGGTGTACTTGGACTCTGATGAGCTGCTGCTCAATCTTCAGGACCTTGATCAAGGTAATAACAGAAAGTAATTTACATACTTGAGATTAAGAAAACGTGTTCAACTTTTTGTGTTGAGGTCTCAAGTTGTGTTTCATTGTTTCGTCTTCGTTGGATCAATTTGTTGGAGGAATATTGACGGGATTATCTTTTTTTTTTTCCTTAACTTTCGGATATTTAGTTTTTTATAGTACTGTCTGTGTGGACCTGACCCGTTATACGCATGGAATGCATGCTATCAAGAGTCCATGAGAACCTTGCTTGCATTTTACATAAATGCGTACGTACATGCATATGTATGATGGGATGATGAATAGAAGATATAACTCATTGCTAAACGCCATTTTTGTAAATTCAACGCAAGCAAATATATCTTGAAATAATTAATATCAAGCAATTTATGTGCCTGATGTGATGAAAATGATCCTTGCGCGTTCGGTGTATTAGGGGGGTTTATGGGGTTATAATTAATTGATGTGTTTGGTTGGAACACTTATTTAATGGTGGGAATTGTTTAATACCGCCCTCATTACCCCCAATATGCTATTATCTAAAGCAGTCCCATATCCTACCTTTATCTAATACTATATGCTTTTGTCAAATCTATCCCTTATTTCAAAGTTAATTTCCTATTTTATCCATTTCGTCATCCGCTCTCCTCGGTGCGTGATGTATACATCCTAGGAAAGGGCAAGCTTGTGTTCCGCAATAGACCATCAAATATATTTGCTACACTTCGTGAAACATTGATTTGATCTTTGTTGTGAACTGATTATTAATACATTACACTGATATGGTTATAGATTGCTATTCGAATCAAGCTTTTTTTTATTTGATGATCGAAGCATATATTCGCTTTTTATATTGGATGCTCAAAGCTTTTGTTGCCTGCCGTTGGTGCATACAGTGAAAAGAAAAAAAAAACCCTCGATCAAGATTTGATAAAAAAGATTAATTTAAAACAAGGGTAAAATTGTGACGTAGTATAATTAAACTTAGGGCTAATTAGATATCAGGCCCTCCTAAGAAGTTTGCATATGATTCAAGCCCTCTTTATATTTTAAATAGGAAAAAGGACCCAAATAATATTTAAGTTAGGGAAAAGGACCATTTGGGACGGAAAAGACATTTTTACCCTTTTTTGTATCTGAAATTACATCAACGTTTTTAGACTGTAAATTTTAACGTGTTATTAAGTGGTATAGAAATATATTTTAGTGGTATGTATTCAGATTGAAGTGTTATTATTAAATCATCTGTAAATGTTATGGTATATACCAATTAAGAGACGAATTGAGGCCCAAAATCGACTTTCATACCAGAAACCCTAAAATTTGACTCCCCCCCTTCGACGCGAAAACCCGACGACATTTCCCCTGATTTGCCCCCTTAATCGACGAAACTTCCCCGATTTGACGAAACCCGACCAATTTCTAGCGATTAGAACCCTTAATCGACGAAACCCGAGCAATTTCGACCCATCATCGACGATTATTGCGATGGCTCCGAAGAAACCCGTCAATCGACAAGAAAAGGGCCGAAAGAAGGATGCTGGGAAGAAGAAAGTATCTGGGAAGAAGAGCGGCGTCGATGACCGAGTTAGTGGCCGGAAGAAGGATAGGAAGCTCGCCGGGAAGAATAAAGTCGAGGGATCGAGCGGAAGGCGTCCAATGGGCATAAGAAGTCGATGCCAACCCAAGTTTTTCCTGAAGTGTATGACGGACATTTTGGGAGGAGCCAGCGAAGCCCATATCGAGGCTGTGGAGAGGACGCCGTTCGCGGTATTCCGGCGGCTAAGCCCATGCGAAATCCCCAGTGGTAGGTTAAAAGCTGTGCTTAGTCGACTAAATGAGGATGCCACGATTTTCAGGTTTGGAGAAGGTAATTTTGTTCCATTTTCTGTGAAAGAGTTTTCAGTGTTTATGGGTCTTAAAACATACGGTCAGTTTGTTGATTTGGCACATAAATATGGGTCTGAAGTAGGGTTTGTCAAGAGGTGTTTTCCCGATCAAAAATTCAGTCGGTTAGGCCGGGACGATGTAATTAAGAAAATGTTAGAATTAAAAGGTCGGTGTGATACAGTCAGTTTGGAGGATTTCAGCCGAATGTATGTCCTCTTAGTGTGTATTTGCATTTTATTTCCCACACCGAGCTACAACTTCCCTGAATTCCTTGCGTCTTACGTTGAGCGTCTAGACTGTATTGGTAATTTAGCGTGGGGGCCGGCAGTTCATTCGTTCCTTGTAAAATCGATTTTGCAATGGCCGGCGTACATTGAAGGGTGCACTCTTGGCTTGTTAGTAAGTCTTCTTCCCTGCTTTTCAGTAATGTTGTTTTATTTCTTTCGTATTCATCGCTTAATGTACTTATTTGCCCCTTTTTAGGTATGGGTGTACGAGCATGCACCCTCGTTAGGTACGTGGCGGTCGGTGGACGGTGTTCCTCGGTTCACTAGGTGGGTGAACCCATCAAGTCGAACCAGAGAAGAGAGATTCTTGGAATCTATCGAGAAGTTGGCGCCTAATGAAGTTGCCCACCCCCTTCTACTTCTCAAGGACGAGGTTAACATGTACCTCTCTTTGCCCGCAAGCCTAACGTGGCGTGGGTCGATGGAGTTGATGTTGATGTTGATGAGATGCCAATGGATGAGGAACCTGATAAGGCAGAGGATCGGGCTGAGAAGGCAGCCGATGCAAAGGTGGACAATGGGTCTGACAAGGTAGCTGAGAAGGTGATTGATGCGAATGAGAAGGAAGGTGAGGATGATGATGCTAGGGCTGATGACAGTGCTAGGGCTGATGAGAGCGTCAAGGGTACTGAGGATGATTATGCTAGGGATGATGAGAGTGCGAAGGGTGATTGGGATGATAATGCTAGTGCTGGGAAGTCTGTAAAGGGTGCTGAGGATGATGACGCTAGGGCTGATGAGAGTGTGAAGGGTGATGTTGCTAGGGATGGGAAGTCTGTTGATGACGCTAGGGCTGATGAGAGTGTGAAGGGTGATGATGCTAGGGATGAGAGGTCTGTTGATGACGCTAGGGCTGATGAGAGTGTGAAGGGTGATGATGCTAGGGATGGGAAGTCTGTTGATGATGCAGGGGCAGACGACATGATTTCCAAGTTACTGAAGTCCTTTTCTGTTTCGACGGTGGGTGATGAGTACAAGCAATATGTAGCTTCGAAGGCGCAGGCGGATGATCCCTCGATAGCTCAGAATGTCAGGACAAGGGCCAACAGAAACAGAAAAAGGGACGAGGACTTCGTTACACCACCCGGAAGCACGACTCCGCCTATCAAGAAGCGAAGGAACCAAAAAGCTGCTCCTAAGAAAGCAGTAACAATTGAAGTAGGCGACAGCTATACGACAGGCAGTCCATCTGGCGTTCCAGACGAGGGCGGTGCCGATAGTTCCCTGACGCTTGACAAAGAGTTTGCCGGGAAGGCAACTCTATCTCTTGCTGAAAGAGAGCTTGTTGACCGATACATCGACCTAGGCAATTTCAAGTAAGTTACTTCTAATAATTTTTTCGATCGTTGGAATATGATCGGCGAGTAACTAATGGTTGTTGTAAATGCAGCAAGGTGATTTGGGACGAGGGGAATGTAGAGCTGAAGGGTGTTCATTTGGCCGCAATGGTAGAAGGAAGTCCTACTAGGTGCGATGTAATAGACACGTGGTTCCAATACCTATCCTCGGATCTTTATAAAGGACGCTTTGCCCCTAGTGCAGAGACACTCTTCATTGCGACGCATGTTGCGGTATGTTGTGTACATAATTCGTCCTTATAATATGCACGTATCAAGTAAGTGGTTTGAACACCTTAACTTTGTCATTATTCTCAGCACAATATCGAAGCTGTCATGACGAGGAGTAAGCCACCTAAGTTAGGTACACCGGGAGGTTTTGCCGAGTTTAAGCAATTACTGTCGAGTGCCACGGTGGCGGAGCTGGACAAGTTAGGCGGGCCGATGGCTCAGACCTCGAAGTTCATCGTGTTCCCATTATTCCACAGCTTTCACTGGCATTTGCTGGCACTCGACCTCTCCCTTAACTCCTTCGTCCATTATAATACGATGTCCGGTTCGCGGGCAACCAAAGTCGCAGTCCGATGTGTAAGTAAAAATGTACCATTCATTACTTGATGTTTTATGTTGTGCATCTCACTAGTTCTCCAATGTTAGGTCAATGCAATTCGCACCTACATGCAACACTTGGGTGTTGCAAAATTGCCCTCTTCGAAGCTGGTGGTTGGAAGTTGTCGACAACAGGCTAGCAATGGCACAGATTGTGGAGTGTGGGTGTGCATTATTGGGGAGGCCATCTGTCGCGACGAGGCATTATTTTGGAAGGATGTTAACAGTTACCGGGACATCGAGATGTATAGGGCCCGAGTATTCTCCGGGGTATTGGAGTTCACTGCTTCTTCGTGGCTTTGAGGTAGTATGTTGTTTCTCTATCTCTGTTTGTAGTTGAAGTTTGTATAAGATTATGGTGATTTTGGGATTGACTGTGTTGATGGTGATGTTGCGTGTGTTATGACATTATGACTGGTGTTTGTGGTTTTTGAACTAGTTTGCAAGTTTTGGTGTTTTGAATGAAGGCTATTCTGTTGTTTTCCTGAAAATACATGCTTTTTGAACTAGTTCTCATTTCGTACCACATCACACATAAACCATACTACTTTAGCGTAATTCCATACTAATTTATACTCCTTTCATACCACAATATATTAACATGTAAACTTAACCCTTCATAACTCTACATCTTTATGTGATACCAAATCACGCGTAAACCATACCACTTTAGAGTAATTCCATACCAATTTATACTCCTTTCATACCACAATATATTAACATGTAAACTTAACCCTTCATAACTCTACATCTTTATGTGATACCAAATCACGCGTAAATCATACCACTTTAGCGTAATTCCATACCAATTTATACACCTTTCATACCACAATATATTAACATGTAAACTTAACCCTTCGTAACTCTACATCTTTATGTGATACCAAATCACGCGTAAACCATACCACATTAGCTTAGTTCCATACCAAGCTTCCACTGGTATTTTTGTTAATCCAGTGTTGGTAGATTTTGTCATTCACAAAGGATGTGAATATACCAAGCTTTGGTCACTGGTACCACTTTGTTAATCCAGTGTTATTTATGATTTTGTATAGTGTCCTTTTGTCATTCATAATGGTTGTGAATATAACAAGCTTAGTTCATTGTGTTGGTATATTTTATGATTTCAGTCTGAAAACCACTACTTATGGTAATTATACCACTTTAGTTTGTTTTGGTATCGCATCTTGTAAAATTAATACCAATTGAGAATAACTAATATCTCGTACCAGTTCGCATAACGCTTCTTATCGTTTCCATACCACTTTACGCGTAAAGAATACCTCTATATGCTGTTTCAGTACCACATATCATAATAACTATACCAGATGATAATAAGTAATATCTCGACCCAGATCGATGTTATACCACTTTACGGCTCCACTATACCAATTTATGCTTTTCTGGTACCGCATCTTATAAAACTGATACCAGGTGAGAATGAGTAATATCTCGTACCAGTTCGCATAACGCTTCTTATCGTTTCCATACCACTTTACGCGTAAAGCATACCTCTATATGCTGTTTCAGTACCACTTATCATAAAATCTATACCAGATGATAATAAGTATATCTCGTACGAGATCGATGTTATACAACTTTACTCCTCCTCTATACCAATTTATGCTTTTCTGGTACCTCATCTTATAAAACTAAGTATACCTCTTCATGCTGTTTCAGTACCAAATATCATAAAAGCTATACCAGATGATAATAAGTAATATCTCGTACCAGTTCGATGTTATACCACTTTACGCCTCCTCGATAACAATTTTTGCTTTTCGGGTACCTCATCTTATAAAACTGATACCAGATGAGAATGAGTAATATCTCGTACCTGTTCGCATAACGCTTCTTATCGTCTCCATACCACTTTACGCATAAATCGTACCTCTTTATGCTATTTCGGTACCACATATCGTAAAATCTATACCAGATGATAATAAGTAATATCTCGTACGAGATCGATGATATACCACTTTACGCCTACTGTATACCAATTTATGCTTTTCTGGTACCGCATCTTATAAAACTGATACCAGATGAGAATGAGTAATATCTCGAATACCGGTTCGAGTAACGCTTCTTATCGTTGATATACCACTTTATGCCTCTAATTACCACCTTACGTTGTTTTAGTACCTCAACATATAAAATTATTAACAAAGTAGAATAACTATTATCTCGTACCAGTTCGAGTAACGATTCTTATCATAACCATACCACTTTACGCATATACTGTACTAGTTATTGTGGTTTTCATACCACTTTAAGACTTTCTCATACCACATAACGAACACTTGTTTTAAACGATTTTTTTCTGCCGATTTCACTTTCAGTTCCTTAATCTTCAGTGACGAACGATTGAGTCACCTCTATGGCGCCACTTATTTTCAAGCTATGGGTCTCTCCAATTTATGCATATTAGCTTTAATTTCGACCAAAAACATGCTCGATTTATCTTAGTTGCGAAATAAATTTCTAGAAATTATTCCTCACAAATCTTAAATCTGAAGACGTAAATATCATTGACATATCGAGTGCACATCAGACTTGATTTTGTGCCCAGTATGGTCGAAAGTTTACGGCAAATCGATCGTTCAAAGAGTTTTTTCGATTGATAACACTTGAATAACATATTGTAACACAATATAGCGATATCATACCTCTTTATATTAGACCAACAAAGGGCATTTTTGTCACTTCAGAGATTGTGTCCTTTACGTTGAATTTAATTTAATGTGGGTCCTTAAACCTATACTTTATGGGAGGAGGGCCTGAACTCGACTCCAAAGTTTCGATGGGGCCTGAAATAGAAAGCCCCCTTAAACTTAATGCCGTATAAACCTATCTACAGCACGTCAGACATCATTACTTAATTCTTTCAACCAAACATCCAAAAAACTCATACTCTCATTATATAAATCCAACTTAAACTAATACCATCTAAACTCATTCTTCCAACCAAACAAATGTTACATCGACAAGAGCGACAAGCTCAAAATTTGTTGAACTACATATACACTTACATAAATACGTGTCATAGTAATGTATGCTGAAATGCGTGATGCAATAATTTTCTATTAATCGAACGAAAAGCATATTCGCTACAATCATGAAAAAAGAAGAAAATTAAACGAAGTTCTTATCATCCGTTCGGATAATAAATAAGATGGTCAAAACACCCTTCCCCTGCACAAAGTTGCCTTAGCTTCTCTACAACTCGATCAATCTCTTCACCATTTTTCGACCTTATCTCATTCCTCAATTCCCGAAGTTTTCCACGCAAAACCTTCCAAACTTCACCAAACACCACATCTCCTATCTTCTTCACAATCTTCTCCCTCGTAAAAACCCCACCGCCGTCCCTCTCAACCACCACGCCGGAACTAGGGTAAGTTTGGCGGGCCCAATCGGGCTTATTTGGGCCTTCTTGGGCTAGCCCAACTTCATCAAGTACGATACGACCACCTAAAATCTTCAACACATTTCCAGAAAATGAATTTTGAAGGAAAGAAAACGAAACCAGGAAAGGGTAACTCGACTAAAATTGAAGTGTAAAATATGCCTAAGAGGGGGTGGGTGAATTAGGCTATAAAAATTTTGGCTTGTTCTTCTTTGAAAAATACTTTTCTTTAAGAAGATATTTGCAGAGTGTGTTATTTCCTGAGAAGCACTAAGAGTATCAATGTTATCTCCCTAACCCTGTTTCACAAAATATCACGTTATTTTCAGAAAACGTTTCAACGGTATTACCTAGTTATTTGCCGGCGTTCCGGGTTTGTCTCACAGAAAAGTAAATAGCAGAAAGTAAAGTGAGACGGGATTACAGGTTATATCCCCAACTGAGGTTTAATCCTGTCCTTGGGGTGCGATCTCCCCAAGAGTTCCAATCAACCACTGAGTATTACCGGTTATGGTTACAAAATGATCGACCCTTACACAACCGAAGCACTACGGAAACTAGACTTCCACCTAGGCTGCCGCACGCCAAGTTTCGATCCACGTCGTTTACTAGGAAACCAATTCCCTGACTGGATGCAGCTTGCTACCGAAGGGCCACCGAATCCACCAAATTCGTCCTTCCACGTGCGGAAGACTCCAACCGTGCTCCTTTGTGCGTTCAACACGTCCGAAGACAAAGGTTTGTGGTAGGGCGTTGCTAAAGATTCGCTCACGGGTACAGATTCGCAAATGAAAGCTCAGCACAACTACGAATTTTTCGCATGTTAAAGCTCAAAACAGTCTAAGGAATTCGATGGCTTGTGTGTTCGTTCGGTACCTTTCAAAGTGAAGTGGTTATCTTCTATATAGACCTCAGAATCGCTTCTACACTTCACAAGAAAAGTTAAGCACAGAATATGCAAGAGAAGGCTTAATAATCACGTGCATTAACTCAAAGAATCATGTCAAGAATAAACCAATTTAGCTCAACGGTCAAACATGATCATTTACCATAAATACCACAGATTACCTTCCATTCCACTGTAATCTCATCCGTTTGTCAGCATATTCCACATATAATTTCACTCAGCATATTATCAATGGTAAGCTCAATCAACTGATTTCTTTCCCAAAATATGATAGCCAATTCGCACAGATAAAGATTTGATTTACTGAGTATAATGCAAAGCATACTTTCCATGTATGGTGATCTCATTCGATTTCAGCACATTCCATAAATAGACTCAATCAGCATCTTACCACACATAAGCCCAATCAATTAATCACTTTCCAAAATATAAATCCTAAGTCGCATAATGAAAGATAGATCATGATTCACTTATTTAAGAGTCAAATAAGATAGCACTCAAACGAATATATCATTGATATCTTTTCCTAAAATAAATCAATCACATGTAAGCACTTAAGCAGAATATATTTTCCATATATAACACACATTCATATCCGGGTGATCACAGTGATATTCTTTCCTAAAATAACTCAATCACGTGTACTACTCACATATCACTCAACATAGTATATTTTCCGTATAGCATACAGTGAGATTCCGTTCATACGAAAACGTTCATAACCAGGTGATCACAGGAATATTCCAGTTAAGCACAAGATCACACAAATTCGGTTTTCTTAGCAATTTAATCACATTAAGCATTTAATCGAATAATTTTATATACTTGAACTTCATAAATCATACATATCGAGTTTTCTAAACGGACTCCCCACAATACATAATTACGTGGAATAATTAAAACTCTCATAATCATTTGTACCAAAAAGGTCTACAATCTCCCCCTTTTTGATGATGACAAGTAATTAATGCCTATCTTAAGCACATGAGCACACTCGATATGAAACCATTTTAGCATATAACATGTTTAAGTATCAAAGCATGTGACATATGATTAGAGCATATTAACTTATCAAATTCTAAGGCATGGTCTAATTGCTAATATTCCTATGTAAAGCAATACAACAAAATTATATAGCAATTATCAGGTCATATCATATGAAATGTCACAAGTCACCATGGAATGTCACAAATTTTCAGACCACAAGTTATCACACCGTATCAGTTTGCTCCCCTACCTATGTGCGGAATTCCTTAATCCTTAACAAATCACAAACCCAAGCACATAGGGATTAAGACATAAGCATATAAAAGCAAGCCAATAGTATTAATCGCATTCCAAAATAACTAAGGCAAAAAAAACGTGAACGACTCGACACCAAACCAAAACACCCAAAACACGGCATTAATTGCCCAAAATTCTCCCCCTTCAGCATCAAAAAGGGAGGGATCCAAAACACCACTAACTTACCAAAAACGTGCAACTTACCACAACCTACTAACCCAAAAACCAGCAAAATTAAAGAACTCAGTACTAAGCGCATACGGGAATTAGGCATACTAGAGCTAGGAGATCACTGGGGATCGACGTTCGAAGGGCTGGAATAACTATCAGATGAGGCAGGTGAGGATTCAGTGATATTCAGAGCCGTGGAGATCTCCTTCATAAACTTTTTAACCCTTTTAAAGTGCCGTGAGATCTCATCGAACTTCTTCCTATTATCATCCTTGATGCCTTTGATACTTCGTTTCAAATCAGCTATGGTTCCCTGCTCGTCGTCGCTCTCTTGATCTTTTTTCTTCCTGATTTCAAACAAGTGGCTTTCGGAGAGATTGTGGATTTGATCATAACAGCCTTTTGCTTCTTGTCGGAGACACATCCGGTGCCTTTGGTTTTCGTCACGATTGAGATCGAAGGATTGAGGAGCAAACTAATAAAGTGAAAGACTTAGGGTTTGAATAGATTCAAGAAGGTATAGAGTGGGTGGTTACATAAAGGTCGAAAGCTTCTTGGATGTGAATGGAAAGAAACTATGGAGTGATGCAATATCGACTAGACGTGAGGCAGATAAGGAAAAGATTTCAAAGTTTAAATTTTAAAAAATTAAAGGTAGAAAAGGAAACTGCCCGTTAGATGGAATCAAATGAAGATCGGAGGATATCTCGCGGAGATTAAGGAAGAAAATAAGGACGAAGATCAGAGTTCAATAATTAGAAGGAATTTCCGGCTGAAAATAGATTTTAACATAAATCTCGAAGAAAATCTATTTAAAAAAATGATCGCCCCATAAATGGAAAGAAATAGGATAGATAAGGAAGGTAGAATATAAAAATATCAATAGAATCAAGGGATAAAATCGAAAAGATCCTAAAGGATCGAAGAGATACTAAGGGCTAACTTATCTGGTCACCTTTCCTATTTGAGCTCAATAATTCCTAATCGATCACGAATATCACAAAATCTACTCTCACTAAAGGGTTCCGTGAAGATATCAGCCAACTGATCATTAGTTCCTACGAAGTTCACGCTGATATTCCCTTTCTGGACATGATCTCGAATAAAATGATGTTTCACCTCTATATGCTTAGTTCGAGAGTGATGTACGGGATTCTTAGTGATAGTAATGGCACTAGTACTATCACAGAAAATAGGGATTTGGTCGTACCTTAAACCGTAATCACTCAAGGTCTGTTTCATCCAAAGGATTTGCTGAGAACAACTTCCTAAGGCCATATATTCTGCTTCGGTTGTGGACAGGGCGACGTCATTTTGTTTCCGACTGGACCACGTTACAAGGGAATTCCCTAATAATTGCAAGTACCACTAGTAGTTTCCTATCTTCTCTAGAACCGGCATAATCAGCGTCCGAGTATCCCATTAATGAGAATTCCTTGGAATCTGGATACCGCATTCCAAAATTAATTGTTCCTTTTAAATATCTAAATATTTGTTTGACTGCTGTCAAATGAGATTCCCTAGGACTCGACTGACATCTAGAACATAGACCAGTAGCAAACATAATATCGGGTCTGCTTGCCTTAAGGTAGAGCAAACTTCTGATCATACCTCTATACTTAGTTTGGTCATAGGGCATACCTTGTTCATCACTGTCAATTTTGGCGGTCTGATGCATAGGAGTGGGAAGTACCTTGGAATCAGTCATTCCAAATTTTTCAAGTAGTTCTTCGTGTACTTCGTTTGAGATATGAATGTTCCCGTGTCCAATTGCTTGATTTGCAGTCCAAGGAAGTACGTGAGTTGTCCCATTAAGCTCATCTCAAATTCCTGTTGCATAGACTTAGAAAAATTCTAGCAAAGAGTGATGTCTGTGCTGCCAAATACGATATCATCAACGTATATCTGCACAAGTAGTATGTGATTCCCTTCGCTTTTTATAAACAGTGTTATCTATTGTTCCTGTTGCAAAGCCCATGCCTAGTTAAATCTACTCAATCTTTCATACCATGCCCTAGGGGCCTGCTTTAAACCATATAAGCTTTGTTTAATTTGAAGACGTGATTTGAAAATTCGTCTTTTTCAAAACCGGGAGGTTGCTCGACATAAACTTCCTCATTTATAAAACCATTTAAAAATGCACTTTTCACATCCATTTGAAAAAGCTTGAATCTTTTAAAGGATGCATATGCGTATTGACTCAAGCCTAGCAACGGGTGCAAAGGTTTCTTGAAAATCTATACATTCTTCTTGGGAATAATTTTTGGCAACTAACCTGGCTTTGTTCCGTGTTACATTACCGTTTTCGTCCAGCTTGTTGCGAAACACCCACTTCGTGCCTATTATGGACTTGTCGTTAGGTCTTTCCACAAGAGTCCACAATTGGCTCTTTTTGAATTGTGATTTGTGCTAGCTCTTCTTCCATGGCAATCACCCATGATTTTTCGTCAAGAGCTTTATTCACTGTCTTCGGTTCCATGGTTGATAACAGCACGTCATGTGATTCCTCAGCAATATCATTTCGTGCAGTTGCTCTCGTTTTGATCCCTGAAGTGATATTCCCTATGACTTGTTCAGTGGGATGGCTGGATGCATATTTGAACTTTCTGCGCTGTTGTTCGTCTGAAGTCTCAGGTTCCTCTGACATAGCATATTGTCCTAATGAAATTGCGTTCACCTTGTTGGAACTATTTAATTGTATTCAATTAATATAGTTGTCTTAGTCTTGCTATGCAAATTAGTAGTCTTGGGCTAAATTGTAATTAGTCATTTTGTAGGACTACTTGTGTAAATATACCATGGGGTGGTATATATAAGTGAACTCCTAAGAAAATTAGGAGTGCGCTTAGTAGGGTTTTACAGATTGAAAATTAGAATCGAAAATTTTAGAGAGAAAAATTCGCCAACCCTTACTTGTTCTACAAGTTTTCTCTCCCAATCTTCAACGAAGGTAAATCTCATACGTAAGCTTCGTATTTCTTAGATTTACGATTCGATTCTTCTATATTCGATCTGTGTTGGATAAAAAAGGACCTAACACACCTCTTTGTCAGTAACCTGTATACCTGCAGGAGAGACAACTATACCTTCCTCAGTAGCATCTGCGTTAGGAAATTCATCAAATGTAACATGTACGGATTCTTGAACAGTCTTCTTCCTATTATTAAACACTCCAAAAGCTTAGGAATGAAGGCTGTAACCTAGGAAGATCCCTTCATCTACTTTGGAATCGAATTTCCCTCTTTTATCCCTATCATTCAAAATAAAACATTTGCAGCCAAAACATGGAAATATCCTATGTTAAGGTTTTATCATTCCAAGGTTCATAAGGAGTTCTCTTAATAATCGGTCTAAGGAAAATCCTATTCGAAACATAACAAGCCGTACTAACAGCTTCAGCCCAAAAACTGTTTTGGCGTATTATATTCGCTCAGCATAGTCCTAGCCATTTCTTGTAGTAGTTTATTTTTCCTCTCGACCACTCTCTTCTGTTGAGGTGTAATAGGGGCTGAAAAATTATGACTATAACCATTTTCATCACAAAACGATGCAAAGGATTTACTATCAAATTCTAGACGGTTATCACTCCTAATCTTACGAACCTTCATCTCTTTCTCATTTCCTAGCTTCTTAATGAGTGGCGCAAGGTTATCTAAAACCTCACTTTTGTGCGCAAGAAATAAGACCCATGTGTACCTAGTATAGTCGTCTACGATAACAAAGGCATATCGTTTACCTTTCGATGACATAACCTGTACCGGACCAAAAAGGTCAAGATGCAGCAGTTCCAGTGGTCTGGACGTAGATATCACATTCTTAGGTTTGAAAGACGTCTTGGTCTGTTTCCCCATTTGACACGCTTTGCAAATTCTGTCCTTGGTGGCTTTCATATTTGGAATACCCCTCACCAATTCATTGCATGATATGTGAGACATCAGTTCCATGTTGGCATGTCCCAACCGTCTGTGGCATAACCATGTGATATCCTGCGTAACTGCTAGACACTTGACGTTCTGGTTAGCAATATCATCAAGAGTGATGCAGTAAATGTTACCATGCCTAGACGCACTAAACACAATCTCATCATCCTTTTTGACAAAGCATTTGTCTTTGGCGAAAGCTACGGTATGTCTGTCATCACATAATTGGCTAATGCTAATTAAATTATGTTCTAAGTTCCTAACAAACCATACGTTATCTATAGTGATATTTAAATTGTTACCAACAGTACCAACTCCCACGATTTTGGCTTTTGCGTCGTTAGCGTACGAAACGTATCCTCCATCAACCGCCTTTAACGACACAAAATTGCTTATATCACCTGTCATGTGGCGGGAGCACCCGCTGTCGAGATACCACCTGCTTTTCTTGCTGGAATTCCTCCTTCGTACCTGTAGAAAGAAGTACTCTTCTGAGGTACCCAATTTCTGTTGGGTCCTAACATGTTAGCGGGGAAATAACTTCTGTTAACATACGAGATATCATTCTGCATAGACGGTGATCTCCTGTTACAATCAGACACAACAGCGGCATTTACAGGTGACTTCTTAGGTCTCCAAACATACTTAATTTTATCAACTTTCTTTAAAGGACAGTTGTATGCATAATAGCCATTTCTACCACAACAGAAACACTTAAACTTTGGCATAGAATTTTTAACATGCTTTTCTTCAGTGGAATAGCCTATTTCTGACCTACCAATGCTCCTAGGAGTACTTAACAGCATATATAGGTTTTGCTTACCCTCAAGGAGTCTATCAACTTTCTGCTTTTCTCTATCTAAGGAATTCCTGAGTTCTACGATATATCTGGATAAGTCACTGTTTTCTTTTCTGTTTTCTCACAGTCACATGGAATTCCCTCTTTCTTAGCAGTAACTAACTCTCCTTTCAAATGTGAGATCTCTAGATCAGCCTCATTTTTTTTTCCTTAGCTAGGTGATCTAACTATTCTATCAGTTCCTTATTCAAGGAATTTAGTGACTTAATCTTTCTTTCTGCTTTTTGAAGTAAACCACACAATTCTTTCTTACTTTATTCTATATCAGACACAGATGAGTCACTTTCATAATCATTGCTATATAAACTGTTAAGGATATGAATTTTCTCAATGGAGGAAGAACGAGATACCTGATCCTCGTCAGCCATATAAGTGTGATCCTCGTCCTCGCTTTGTTCCATTTCAGAGTCTTTAGATTCTGTCACCATGGCCTTCTACTTCCTCGGTTTCTCATCGTTGATTGTTGGGCATTCATGTGCATAGTGGCCTGGTTTGTTGCATCGGAAGCATTTCTGAAATTTCTTACCGGACATGGAGATTCCCATGTTTTTGCTCTGGAATTTGCTGGAGTTCCCTTTGAATCTTCTTTTCTGTTCGAATATTTCGAATCTCTTTGTAAGCATGGCTAGGTCGTTCACCAGGCCTTCTTTTTCGTCGTCAGAATCAGATTCTTCATGGTTGGATCTGAACGCAATAGACTTCTGATTTTTGTGCTGCGACTTCTCGTTCATTGACGTTTGAATCATTTTGTAAGAGATGAGAGAGCCAATCAATTCAAAGATGCTCAGTGCTTCCAGATCCTTTGCTTCGTAGATGGCAGTAAGTAACCTTGGCATTCCATTCTCGTGACAGTGATCTCAGTATCTTTCTGACTTATTCACTGTCGGGAACCTTCTTTCCGAGAGAGAACATTCGGTTGATGATTCCTTTGAATCTGGCGTACATCTGGCTTATATTCACGTCAGATTCCATCGAGAATAGCTCATACTGATGAGTGAGCAGAGCCAGTCTTTCTTGCACAACTCGTTGAGTTCCTTCATGAGTAACTTGGAGCATATCCCACATAGCCTTTGCCGATGAGCAGGAACTAATCCGAACGTATTCTTCCCGTGTGAGTGCGCATGCGAGCATGTTTTTCGCCTTCGCGTTTCGCGTGATTCCCTTTTTGTCATCAGCATTGTAATCTTTAACTTCCTTTGGGGTTCCATCAGTTTTGTTAGCCGTATATGGTCCATTGATGATTGTCTCCCAAAGATCGTAGTCAACAGTGATCAGAAACTCGATCATACGATTCTTCCATACTGCATAGTCTGTTCCATCAAAGAGAGGCGGCCTAGAATGGGATAGACCCTCTGCAAATATATCAACACTAGAAAAAAAACCATTAGATCTTAACTCAGGCATGTTAGACCTTTCGTTGAATAACCCGCTCTGATACCAAATGAAATGTAAAATATGCCTAAGAGGGGGGGGGGGTGAATTAGGCTATTTGGCGTGTTCTTCTTTGAAAAATATTTTTCTTGAAGAAGATATTTGCAAAGTGTGTTATTTCCTGGAAAGCACTAAAAGTATCACGTTATCTCCCTAACCCCGTTTCACAAAATATCACGTTATTTCCAGAAAGCGTATCAACGATATTACCTAGTTATTTGCAGGCGTTCCGGGTTTGTCTCACAGAAAAGTAAATAGCAGAAAGTAAAGTGAGACGGGATTTTTCTACAGGTTGAACTGGGGTTTAATCCTGTCCTTGGGGTGTGACCTCCCCAAGAGTTCCAATCAATCACTGGGTATTACCGGTTATGGTTACAAAATGATCGACCCTTACACAACCGAAGCACTTTGGAAATTAGACCTCTACCTAGACTGCCGCACTTTCTATCCACGTCGTTTACCCAGGAAACCAATTCCCCAACTCGATGCAGCTTGCTACCGAAGGGCCACCGAATTCACCAAATTCGTCCCTCCACGTGCGGAAAACTCCAATCGTGCTCCTTTGTGCGTTCAACACGTCCGAAGACAAGGGTTTGTGGTAGGGTGTTGCTAAAGATTCGCTCACGGGTATAGATTCACAAATGAAAGCTCAACACAAACTACAATTTTTTTTTGCAAGTTAAAGCTCTAAACAGTCGAAGGAATTCGATGGCTTGTGGGTTCGTTTGGTACCCTTCAAAGTGAAGTGTTTATCTTCTATATAGACTTCAGGATCGCTTCTACACTTTACAAGGAAAGATAAACACAGAATATGCAAGAGAAGGCTTAATAATCACGTGCATTAACTCAAAGAATCATGCCAAGAATAACCAATTTAGCTCAACAGTCAAACATGATCATTTACCGTAAATACCACAGATTGACTTTCATTCCACTATAATCTCATCGGTTTGTCAGCATATTCCATATATAATTCCACTCATCATATTATCAATGGTAAGCTCAATCAACTGATTTCTATCCCAAAATATAATAGCCAATTCGCACAGATAAAGATTTGATTTACTGAGTACAATGCAAAGCACACTTTCCATGTATGGTGATCTTATCCGATTTCAGCACATTCCATAAATAGACTCAATCAGCATCTTACCACATATAAGCCCAATAAATTAATCACTTTCCAAGATATAAATCCTAAGTCGCATAACGAAAGATAGATCATGCTTCACTGATTTAAGAGTCACATAAGATAGCACTCAAACAATATATATTTTCCTAACGAATCTCTCATTGATATTTTTTCCTAAAATAAATCAATCACATGTAAGCACTCAAGCAGAATATCTTTTCCGTATATACAGATTCATATCCGGGTGATCACAGTGATATGTTTTCCCAAAATAACTCAATCACGTATACAACTCACATATCACTCAACATAGTATATTTTCCATATATAGCACACAGTGAGATTCCATTTATACGAGAACGTTCATAACCAGGTGATCACAGGAATATTCCAGTTAAGCACAAGATCACACAAATTCGATTTTCTTAGCAATTTCATCACATTTAAGCACTTAATCGAATAATTTTATATACTTAAACATCATAAATCATACATATCGAGTTTTCTAAATTGTACCCCCACAATACATAATTACTTGGAATAATCAAAACTCTCATAATCATTTGGACAAAAAGGTCTACAAAAATGTTGGCAAGTTTCGGTATCGAAACCACATGTATTTCGATCGGAAAAATTCCAACGGAGTAGCTGCCGCTTATGTTGGGATAAATAAGCCGTCGCAAAATTGCGACGAATAATCCTCGCAGAACAATCGTCCCAAATTTGCAACCGAATCAACGACGAGGCCTTTTTTAAGAAGATGTGTACATGACACAACCAGAGGGTTTTATAGATCCATTGAATGCTAAGAAGGTATGCAAGCTTCAAAAATCTATTTATGGGTTGAAGCAAGCATCACGAAGTTGGAACAAACGCTTCAATAAAGAGATCAAAATGTTTTATTTTATCAAGTGCGAAGTGAAACCTTGTGTATACAACAGAAATAGTGGGAGTGCAATATTTTTTCTAGTGTTATATGTAGATGACATACTTCTTATAGGCAATGATATTCCATCGCTGGAGTTTGTCAAATCCTCGTTAATGGAAGTGTTCTTGATGAAGGATTTGGGCGATGCTGCTTATATTTTGAGCATCAAGATCTATAGAGATAGATCGAAGAGACTCATAGGATTGAGTCAAAGTGCATATATTGAAAAGGTGTTGAAGCGGTTTTCTATGCAAGATTGCAAGAAAGGTTCATATCTATGTCACATGGTATACATTTAAGCAACAATCAGTGTCCTAAAACATCTGATGAGGTGAATGAGATGAGTAGGGTTCCATATGCTTCGGCAGTTGGATCTATCATGTATGCCATGATATGCACGCGTCCTGATGATATGAGATCGCAATCAGGATATGTATTTCTGCTCAATGGAGGTGCTGTTAGTTGGAAGAGTTCCAAATAGGAAACAACAACAGATTCCACTACTGAGGCAAAATACATAGCTGCTTCTGAAGCAGCTAAAAACGGATGTTGGATAAGAAAGTCCGTAACTGAGCTTGGTGTAGTTTCTAATATTGATGGCCCAATTGAGTTGTATTGTGACAACAATGGAGCTATTGCTCAAGCGAAAGAGCCTAGGTCACACCAAAGATCCAGACATGTTCTACACCGTTATCACTTAATACGAGAAATCGTTGATAGAGGTGATGTGAAGGTTTGCAGAGTTGATTCCGCCGGCAACACAGCCGACCCACTGGCAACATTTACCTCAAGCCAAGCACACTTCTCATAGTGAATCTATGGGTATTATATACGATGGAAATTGGCTTTGAAATATATGAATATTTTGAGGACCCTTGTTTATAACTACATGCATAGAGATGTTTGGTTTTGGCTTTAGATCAGGTGGGAGATTGTTAGTATTGTAATCAAGAAGCCAACATTAATATTGTTGCGCTTTTTATTTTCACGAATTGAATGATTTATATCATTTTGTTCTTTGAGTAAATTAATTATTTATGGGTCATTTCCGCCGACAACACTCGGGTAATCCTACATCTTCACCTGTCCGCTGCCGCACACTTGACTCAAATCAACCATCTCCTTCGATTAACTGTGAGCTCCCGTCAATACCTAAGGCCGCCAATGATGAAACCGACAAGGGCCAACATCAAGTTCAAATAACTAAAGACCCTCCATATCAACCCCACGCAGACAAGTATCAATCAGTACCCTTTCTTATTCCTAAATCTGAACCCCCGTCCCCAACCCAAGTTACTATGAGATATAAACCCACCATCCTACCTATGACACGTACCTTACCAAAGGCTGCGGATGTTATTATAACTAAGGACCTATCGAAGAAACGAAAATTTGTTCCTGATGTCACAGTAGTGGAGCCGAGTTTGAAGAAACCTCTTTTCTTCATTCCGACTTCATATGATAATCAGGATCCATAGCGCAAGGGCTGTAAAGCAGCCTCGCCGGGCATTATGAATATCCTATGTTGGAATTGTCGGGGTTTGGGCGGAGCCTCGACAGTTCATGAACTAAAATCTCTCATCCGCTCAAATAAAGCCGACCTGGTTTTTCTCATTGAAACAAAGTGTCGGAAGGATAAGTTTGAAAACATACGCCAGAAACTCAATATGCATGGAATTTGTGTTGATGCTAATGGCCTTAGTGGAGGTCTCATACTACTGTGGAAAAGACATTTACTAGTCTCTCTTCGGACTTTCTCTGCGCACCATATTGATGTCAATATTGGAGGACTTAATGTAAAAGATAACTGGCGATTTACGGGTTTCTATGGTGACCCTTGTGTCCAACACCGTAAGGAGAGTTGGAAGCTTCTTCAACGACTGCATGGCGGAGACAACGGCCCATGGATCTGTGCAGGCGATTTTAATGAGATTCTATACCTTGAGGAAAAACGAGGAGGCCGTTTACGTCCCTATTGGCAGATTGAGAATTTTAGACAAGCTCTTGATTATTACAGACTGATCGACTTGGGTTTCGTGGGTGACCCCTCACCTGGTGTGATAAAAATACCCATGCAGAACAAGTTAAGGCACGCTTGGATAGAGCATGCGCATCGCCGACATGGATGAATATCTTTCCCGATGCTAGGGTATTCCACTGTCAGACGTACTCCTCGTATCACCATGCCATATCTATTCAGCTCCAATCGCGGCCTGATGGTCCCTTTGGTCGAAGGCGACCTTTTTGCTTTGAGTCCCGTTGGACCCTTGAAAGTGAATCCTCCGAAATTATCAAATCTTGTTGGGAGGGAAGAAATAATGATCATCAATCTCATCGGATCTGGACAAAGCTGGCAAGGAGTCGTGATAAACTACGTCGCTGGAGCAAGGATTTTTATAGAAAATCCCGGCATCGGATCGAAGCCATCGAAAATACCTTACTACAGCTGGAGAACGAATAGCCCTCCGTGAGCAATGCTATTGAGAGGAAAAACTTGCGAAGCGAACTGGAGGGTTACTTAGTCGTGAAGAAATATATTGGCAACAACGGGCAAAGACCGAATGGATAAAGGGGGGATGGTAACACACGTTTTTTCCATCGGCGGGCATCCACTAGGAGGCGTGTTAATCGTATCTCTGGGATCATGGATTGTAGAGTATACATTTTAGATTGTGCTTGATTTCATTAGTTGTCCTTGTAATTAGGGGCTTTATTTGTATAAGTCCATAGATTAGGACTAGTTAGATATTTATACCAAGTTTGTTTGGTATAAATACTTGTACAAACATTGTGCTTAATACAAAAAATTAGAGAATCGATCCGAAAGGCTGTCGAATTCATTTCTAGAGAGAGGAACTCAGAAAGCATCATCTCACTAAAGGAATTCCCTCTCGTGTTCTTCATCGAAGGTTTTCGATCGAATTTCAATTTCAATCATTCTAATCGATTTCCTTAGAATTCATGCCTAGGATTGATTGAATTGATAACAGAGGACCTAACAATTGGTATCAGATCAGATTTGTTCTGTTTTGAAACGAAAATTGTTAGAATTTGATCGAAATTTTATTCTGTCATTGTTCCAACGAAGAACAGTTTTGGCGCGAAGATGAATTTCGATCAAACAGGCTTAATTCTGTGCTTATTTAATCTGATTTTGATGTTTATGTGCTCGCATAAGTAGTATTAATCAATCAGGATTAGATCGATAGCAATCAGAATCATGATTTGAGTCGAATTTTTCATTATGTGAAATTACTGTTCGTGCGAAAACAGTATGAACGTGTTTTGATTTTCGTCAAATTGAACATTATTTGCTTCAAAACATATTTAATCTTCTGTTCGTGAATAATCAGTAGCTGATTCCGAGCATATACATGTAGTTTCATCGATTAATTTCCAGTATTTGCTTGAATCTGTGTTAAAATCGTATTCTGCTTTTAAACTGTGAATTTTAATTTTTCTCGCTAAGTCTTCGATCGAAATTAATTTCTCGATAGAAAACCTCTGTGCGAGAAATTTTGCTCAATTAGAATACTGATTAGTTACTGAAGTCGCTGTTGTCAAGAACGTGTTTTGAAAAATTTACGAGCGATAAAATTTCGACGAGAATTGACTATTTTGACCCCCACGCAAAACTTTTTCTCTCGAAAACTTAGTCGTTCACACATATTTGATTCTCGCCCGTAAATTTTTTTTTCGGTCAAACATTTAGATTTGACTCAGCGAAAAACTCCTTAGGGTACTGTACCTCAACGACCAAAAATCAATTAAACGAAATTTTATGCTCGAAAATTCTGGTCAATCTTTCGAGTCTCTACATTGTGAATTCTGGTCAACAAAAAATAATTTTTCGACGCTTAAAATTTTCGATCGCAAAACTTCAATCAGTAATTTTACAATTGATCTCACTGTTTACACAATTTCTCAGCGTAAAATTACGTTCAAGTCGAAATATTTTTAGCTCGAAAATTTTTGAACAGTACCTGACGCGCGAAAATAGTACCATCTTTTCAAATCGAAGAAATTATTTTTGATCAAACTTTAAAGATTGAATCGAAATTAATTCTCGATCATCTTTGAATCAAACGCTACTAACAAATTTGCTACTTGTAAAGCTTACTACATCAAAGTTCATTCATCAAAACTAACGAAGATCCTACATCAACTCCACAAAAATCAAAAATAAAATTCGAGAAGAATGATGGATGCATACTCACTAGGAAACGACAACCGTCCGCCAATCTCGCTACGCGATGATTATACAATATGGAGAAGCCGCTTCCTAAATTTTATAGCCTTGAAAGATCAAGCTGAAAATCTGTTAAAGTCACTCGAAGAGGGACCCGCACAGTTCTGGGTTAACGTAGCCGGTGACGACACGATTCCTCCTCAAATTTCCGCTACTAGGCGATGAAAGGAACCTAGGGAATGCACCATCGAGGAAAGGGCCCGTGCAAAGGTAGATCTAATGGCTATGAACACACTTATGCAGGGCATTCCCAACGACATCTATAGACAGATAGACAGCCTCCCAACGACTAAGGGGGTGTGGGATGAACTGCATAGGATAATGCAAAGGACTGAAGTAGGCATCAAGGCCAAAAAAGCAAATATTCTCACTGCTTATGACTCCTTCAAAGCAAAGCCGGAGGAGAGTCTCTACGATGCATACTAAAGATACCTCACTCTTCTCAATGAGATGAGGAAGATAGAAATCTCGAAGACAAACATGGAAACAAATATCAGATTTCTATCCTCCCTGCCCTCGGAGTGGAAAAAGATATCCACTCAACTTAGACAAAAAAAGGACCTGGAGAAGTTGGACATCCATGCAGTATTTGATAATCTCGCCCAACACGAGGAAGATGTTTGCGAGACTCAGAGAGAGCAGAAGGGCAAGCAGGTTGACAACACCGTTGCTCTGGTCTTAGAGAAGCGTGGAACAAAGCCTCGGAAAGAGAAGATCGTGAAGCCTCCCTCATCATCCGAGTCAGAAGAAGATTCAAAATCAGATGCGGAGCCAAACATGAAAGCACTAGGGAAGCAGTTGGCTTTAATCGGAAAAATGATGCGCAAGAAATACTTCAAGAAAAAGTCCTCATCCTCGGCCAACCGACTTCGGATCTCAAGCTCTAAGAGCAAGGAACATGCACCAGAGAGCTCCGAAGTCAAGAAAAGCCTGGTCATTTTGCCAGAGAATACACTCTTCCCAAGAAGAGAGATACAAATTACTACTCCAGAAAGCTCCAACTCTCAAAGCAGAAGGAAGCTGGAGTAGCCCTCATGGCAGAGCAGGACCACTGGCTCGAAGACACATCTAGCTCTGGAGAAGAGAATCTTGCCCTCATGGCACGCCTTGACAAAGACATTGACGCCGAAACATCCAATCAGATGGACGAAGATAGCGCATCCACCTCATCACAAGAGATAGACACTTCTTCCACATTATTGACCATGTTAGATTCATATCAAAAGCAATATGCTAACATGAAACGTGAGCAGACAAGTATTAAGGAAGTAGAGGATAAACTTTCTGTTAGGTCCTACGATTAACAACTCTACGATCCTAGGCTAGAATTCATAGTAATTCGATCATTCAGATAAGCACTTGAGTTCGATCGAAAAACTCAAATGAAGAACAAGGGAGAGAATTCGAGTAGAGTGAGAAAGTTACTGCTGTTTCTCTCTCTAGAAATCAAATTGCAAGCACTTCGGATCAATTCTCAAAACATTCTTTATTAAGCTCAATTGATTTACATGTATTTATACCAAACAAACTTGGTATAAATATCAAACTAGTCCTAATCTAAGGACTACTATACAAAACGCCCCTAATTACAAGGACAACTAATGAAATCAAGCACAATTACAAATAGTATTCTACAATCTCCCCCTTTGTGCTTGATTACGTCTCCGCGCCGTTTGTCCTCGTCGGGCGTAATATGATCTGCGCAAGCCCAACGCATGCTCGTAGTTCCTAAGAGTGATCCTAAGCTCCAGTCGCTCCTCGATATCTTCAAGCAATTCCAATAGGAGCGGCTGTTCTCTCACGAACCTGTGGATCCTCAGCATAGTGTCTCTGTTGATTTCTTCCAACCTCTACTCGATGTTTTTCCTGACGACCTTGAGCGTTCCATCGCAAAACTTATGAATCTCAGTCTTCAGCATCAACTTGTTCTTCTTTGCTATTGGATTGTGGTAGGTGATGCCTAGGACTGAGCTGATGTGCACGTGGTTGTTGGGAAGCCCTTCGATCTTAGGTCCTTTGTTGAGTGGAGCGGTCATGTTGACCTTCTTCATATTGCTCTCCAGAGCCATCTGAAGGTCGTGTGCGGCATAGTACTTGACTTGGCCCATCATGAACCGGTAGAGCGCTTCGAGGCCTTCTTTCTTGATGAAGCCTTGAGGACCTTTGTACTTCTCCACATATAGCTGATAAAGACGGTACACTTCATCGGCGGGGAGGTACGGTAGGTCGCTCTCGCTCAGTTCCTCTCGGGTCCTGTCCACTCGATCAATGATGTAGTGAGGTGTTGGAAGTCCTCCTTTGTCACAGTAGACGCTGAGTAGTTGGCTTATTGGGGAGAGACTCTTATAATGGCTCTTGGCTTGTGTCTTAGTCATCCCCAGCCTAACATCAGGTCCTAGTTTAGTCAGCATCCAGAGGTAGGTCATCCTGATCCCAATGAGAGATCCCTCTCAGTTCGAACTTATTCGGCTTCTTCACTCTGTCCGGAGACCTCCTACTCACGAACTTCTTCGAGGAAGGGAATTTCAATTTGAATATTTTCCCATGGCGTGTCGATCCGGACGGTCCCTGGCGTTAGCCTTGGAGAGGGAACCGCCTGTTGAGCTATTAACTCTGGTAGCCTTGGGATAACTCGCTCGTAGTCTTCACCTTCCTGAAGCTCGTCGTCTTCTATGATTACAAGATCTATTGACGCTTGTTGTAGAAAGCGCCGAACGTCGTGAAGCCGTTGTCTTTGATGCTCCTCGGGCATGGAGTGGGTCATCCACTGTCCTTCGAAGATGTACTTGTCTAGAGCTTCGTGTGGATTGACACCATGTCCAGAGGGTCTCGATTGGTCTGGAGCGGCTGAGGGAGTAGCTTGGGTAGCTGCTAGAGCTACAAGCATTGCATCACTTGCTTCTTCTTCCGGAAGCAAGGGGCTTGAGTAGATCGGTGGTGTGGGCGGAGGCGTCCTGAGTGAAAGGTTGGTGGTTCGATGTGGGCGGTGCGGTGTGTGGTATGGGTAGTTTGGGCTTGGTGGGTGGTTTGTGTTTGGGTATGGAGGGTTTGTGTTTGGGTTTCACCAGCTCCAGCGCTTGTCTGTGTGGCGCCCGAGCCTTGTCCTTGGCCACTTGATGATGTCCTAGGCCTCTTCTCCCCCTCATGAGGGTCCTGATCGTCAGGATCGTCATGTCTGCGCCGTGAGTGGGAGCTTTGGCCTCGGCAGGTGTCAGTCGGTGGCTCAGGATGGTCCACCAATCGCCTATAAAGGGATTCTTCTTGCGGCGATCGGATGGAAAGGCCTATCAGACGGGCAAGGAGAATGTCATGGAGCTCGGTGATGGGGATTGTGTATGGGTTGATGAGGATGGAGGAAGTGGCTAGAGGGTCGATGGGTGTGGGTTGTGGAGGTGTGGGGTTGGTTCGTGACGAAGGGCCTTCAGAGGTAGGTGATTTCCCGGTATCTCTTCGGGATGCCTCGAGTGCGTGGAGTACTCTCTCTGTGATCTTTTCTTCCATTGACTGTACAGCGGCAGAGAGAGCAGCCTGGAACTGTTCTGTCGTCACGAAGGGTGTGGACGCCTCCGTAGATGGACCAGGACGACTGACGTCGCCTGTTATCAACCCTTGAGTAGACACCGACTCTGTGGGTTGGCTCACAGTCACTTGAGGTTGTGACTGTATGAGACTTCCACCCAATCCTCGAGTCGAATCCTGAGGATTCGTCTCTATGGGTGTTGTTGCAGGCTCGGGTTGCGCCTGCGAACCAGATACCGGTAGTGGTTGTTGCGGCTCAAGATTGAGCGAAGAGGTGCCGGCAACACTTGAAGAAGTGAGCAGCGTGGTATCTGGTGTGATGGTGACGGCGGGGAAGAGGGACTCCATTTGTATACTAAGTCGTCTGGGTGTCCGTCTTATCAGGCTAATCTCCTCATCTGACTGCGTGTCGGATGGTGTAGCTGTGTGAGGAGTGGGATCACGTTCAACATCCACTAGAGCCTGATCCGGCACCAGTGGAAGCGAGCTTTGCCCAATTTCTGTCTCGGGCTGTGCTTCTTGTAGAAGAACCTCCTCAATGGTTTCTTCGAGCACGCCTACATGTACGGGCTCTTCCACTTGCAATTTGAGGTCAGGAGCATCGAGTTCCATTTCCGTAGCCACGACGTCTATCAGCGTATCATCGACGTCGGGCATCGGCTCTTCGACCAATGGTGGCTCCTGAGCTAGCTCCTGAGCGACATCATCAATCATCGCGTCCTCAGGGCTTAGATGTTGTTGTTGTTGTGGAGGGCTCATGTGTATATCTACCGGGGGCCCTCTAATCATTTCCTCAGTGAAGTGATGTTCCCGGCAGTATCTCTGATATTCAGCTCCTGCGGGGTCAGCGAGCCGAAGAAGGTTGAGAGATATGGCCATTGAAGGCTGTGTAAGGTCCACTGTGGAAGAATTTGAGCCGGGGCGGCTGATAGGTTCCTCCCGGTGGCATGCGAGGAATGTTCTGTGCGTACATCTCCATGTGTTGGCGGATGATGACGGAGAACCATCTCGCGTACGACACGTTCTTGGACCGCTTGTTCTCCTTTTGTCTGATCTGTTCTGCAAGGTCGTTCCAGATCAGCTGGGCAAAATCGTAATTTCGCGAGAACACGACTCCGTGAAAAATCCGGAGGATGTGGCCGTTGCCCTTGTCGAAGCCGGCGTGCTTCGAGGATAGACACTTGTTCACGATCCCGAACAGTGTCTTCCATGGGTGAGGGATACCGTTGCTCTGAACCTGAGCGAGCTTGGTGAGCGGCGGACGGTAACCCATTTGAAGGAAATCAGCCACCAGTTCTTCATCTGATGGGAGGGGTAATAGTTTTGGCTGTGAGGGAGATCAAGTAGAGTTCTGAACTCGTTCTTGCCCATGCAGATGTGCCTCATCCCTACAACCGTCGTGAAATGGTATGCCCCGTCCAAAATGAGGCTCTTGATCATCCCCCAAAACTGCTGGAGGTAGACCATCGGCACTGATGCCGTCAATGTAAGTGCATGCCATAGTGGATGGCCTTGCATAATGGACACGATTATGTCGTCTGGACACCGGAAGGTGGTCAGGTCCAATTGGAAGTTCGTGTCGTGGACGTTGAGATATAATGTCTTCTCGTATATGTGGTTATATGTAGGATAGCGATCCATCTGAAAAATAAGAGATATAAAAGTTCATTAGTTCATAATTTTGATTTCAGTCGAAAATTGATTTAATTTCATCAAACTATAACATTGTAACAAGTGATAACATGTTCGATGAATTTTGAATTGAAATCATATCAAATGCATAGTATATACTCAATTTTGAAAAATCGTAATGGCATGAATGTAATTTCGAATGAAGTATAAATCGCGTGAAAAATAGTTCGAAATTTTTATAAGTGTTGAATCGTGAAAAAGGACACTGTTCATGCCGAGAAAATTTTCGCTCGATAAAATTGATTTTTAAAATGATTTCCTATGCATTGATTTCAATTGTAATGACTCAGTTCGATTTTTCGATCGAGAAAATTTTATACGCAAAGGTCCGCTACAGAGTAAAAGACTTAGTAAAATTTTCTAAGTATTGAAGTTGAAATCGAGACTGTAGTCAACCTATTTTACCATCGAGAAAAATTCCGTGTAAATTTACGAACGAGAAATTATTTCTCAGGTAAATTTACTATCGAGAAATTTTCCTCGATTGAATAAAATTTTTCGATTTGAAATTTGTCGAGTGGAATGTGATTTTCGATTGTAAGTAAAATAATTTTCGCTGCGATATAATTTTATCGAGAAATTAGATAACGAAAGAGTAAGTCAATCGTCGAGAAATTTTCCAATCAATTAGATCCCAAGCGGCGAATTTTGCGATCGAAAAATTACGTGTTGAAAAATTAATTTCTCGCTGCTAAATTTTTGCGATCAAATTGAAATTGAATCGAAAATTTCTATTTTGCGATAGTAAGTTTTACGCTCGATAAAATTTGCATCTTAATTGTCTAATCAGTGCGTATTTTTTTCGCTCATAAAAATCATTATTAGATTTCTCGATGGTAAGTAATTTTTTTTCGGTCAAAATCTTCTATCGTGGCGACTAAATCAGAATTTTACCGATCGAAAAACTAATTCGACACAAACAGTATCTCAATTAAATCGGAATTCAATTAAGACTGTTTGCGATCGACAAAGTTCTTCGACGGCTTTAAAAATTCAAATACCCAATTTCATCAAAACTCATATTACAGTCGAATATGCAGATTTTCCGATGATCCATTCTACCAGATTCATAGAGAATATCGAAACTATCTTAAGTGCAGGCATTAAACTCAGTTAAAGTTCAAAATCAAGCCTAAAACACTATGAAATAGTATACGATTTTCTCAGTTTTGAAGAACAGTCGAGAAACTAACATAAATCATGCAAAAAACAACAAAATGCAGATGCTAACGAAGTTAAATCACACGCAAATGGCAACAGGTTCTCATTTCAACCTTAAACAGACAATTTCGTGTTGAAAATCGAAAGATTTTTGAGAAATTTGAACTGTCTGTGAAAGTTTTTCGAGAGAGAAATTTTTGCGATTTAGGGTTGCGTGAGAAAAAGTTTTTCGACTAACATAAAAGTGAACTTTTATTTACTCGCTGTAAGTCGATGATGGGTTTACGATTTGACATTTTGCAATTCAATGGAACATGCCCATTACTATTTGTGCTCGAGAAATTATCGATTCGAAAATTGCTCTTTAATTCAATTTTCTCGATCGCAAATTATCGCGGCTAATCAAAATCGTTCCCAACACTGTTTACGATCGAGAAACTTATGATCGTGAATTAAGTCTGCTATCTAGTTTCTCGATAGTAAGTACTTCTAAATTTTTCAGATTGACCCATATTTCAAAATAAAACCCTTTGTAAGACTCCCTCTTAGTATTTAAAATAAATGCAATTAACTCCCTGTATTTTCCGTGTAGTAACGTCTAGCTCCCCTAGCAGAAATTTAAAAATCTGTACCACTTAGAGATAAGCGTTAGAAATAATGGAGTTAATCAACAATTATTTTTGGCAGTTTTATCTTTGAAATATTTGGTCTTGTGTCTAGCTCCTCTCTTTGTAGTGTCGACGTCTCGCTCTTTAATTTTGAAAGATCTGAAATACTCGGAGAAACGTCAAAAATATTTGGAGCTAATCTACAAGTTTTATACTTGCTCCCCCTCAAATGATGCACAGGAATTGACTAATTATGCAAGCATATGAAATCAATTCAAGTCACGAGCACACAAATTTACCAAGTAAGCATGTATACATGGTCCCCGAAAACATGTACTTTAAAGTTTGTGTGAGGGTGTTAGAAGCAATGGGAAATGTATCGCATTTAAACAATTCAATACCAATGCAATCTATAATTGCATTTAGAATGTGCGATACACTAAAGAAATTCGCATTTATTCAATTCAACGCTTATGAAACATAATATTTCATGTCAAAATGTGCGAATTTTATTATTTATTATTTATTTATTATTATATATATGTATATATGTATATATTTTTTTCATATATTTTTTTTTTATTTATGGGGTCAGATTATTTTGCTTCGATTTATCGTCACGCCTAAAATTTTACGAGACATTTGAAAGAAGAACATGCTCGTCAAACTAAAGTCCTAAGTCCATAGACTGGTCCATTTCGACAACTCTCACCAGGTTCGCTCTTGCTCTCAATTAGATATCTTGGGATTTTTATATTTTTATTACTCAAGTCAACACAACAATTTTAAGTCAATTTACCTGTGATCGAGGTTTTTAATCATTTCACCTAAGCGAGAGACCGTTATGTGGAATCAAAGGGTTGTAAGGGTTATAATTTGGCTAGGACTTAGAACGGAAGGAATTTAAAGGAAATGAGCTTATCTCTTCACCGTCTTCGAATCCTACATCCGTCTCCCCTTTTTTTCGGCGTCTTTCTTCTTTTCAATCTTTTCTCCCTCTTTTTCTTTTAAGAACTATCCCTTTTTATGTTATGCTCAAGCTGAAGCTCCGCTTCTCCATGAGGCTCTAGGAGATTATCGTAGGCGAAGTTCTTCTTGTTGGTTCTCGGGCCGATACTGAGCTCCTCTTCTCTTAATCCCTATTGAGGTTTCAGAAATTATCAATTTGGAGAAGTTCTCGGTTATGGAATTCGTACCCGAGGCTGCACTCCTCTTCTCGTTTCCCGATATAAGACCGGATTATCGTTGGAGAAGTTCACTTCGTGGTGCTCCTCTTCCAGCCGTTCTGACGAGCGTACGAGATTATCGTTGTAGAAGTTCACAGCAGGATCCATGCCACTTTCTACAAGGTAGTCGGAAGGCCGGTTCCTTTGGTCTGTTTTTTGCGCGTTGAGCAATGCCTTCTTTTGTCATCATCTTACTTTTTCTTTTGTTATCTCCCCCTCATTTTCTCATTTGAACAACCATTCGAAGAGTATAAAGTTCGGTTGAAGGCTGAGAATGGGTTTTTAATGAAGAAAAGGACGTAGGAGAAGGCTCAAATTGGATGACTAAGGGCTAACGTGGGGAAATTTATATAAGGCCGAATGAGGAATAACCTAAACTCCCTTATCATTTTCCTAACGATCTAATGCAAGATGAGTATGAAGCCAAGTATCACTAGTTAAGACAAGCAATTGATGTGTGACTCACTCGAGAACTAGATCCAAAGAAAGAAAAAAATGACAAGGCTTGAATCCTCACATTTATAGTGGCTTTGTGTCTAGTGGAGCAACCTAATGACCTTTAGACACAAGAATGCGACTTAGACTGACAAAATTAAGCAATTAAATCGATCGCATGTCGGGGTAAAATTCTAAGTGACTTTAGATCAAAGCACCCAAAAGGATTTCGCCATACCCCTTTATATATAGAAATATATATGTTATTACTTTTTTATTTTTTTATATTTATTTTTATCACGCAAGATAAGATTGCATGTGGACAAGGAATCCTGTCGATGCCGAATTGGCGGCACGTATAAGTCTTCGACCGCAAGTTAACAATGGCACGACCCCCCGGAGATCGGACAGAAAACACATAGAATAGAGCATGTGATAGCACAGAAGATCAGGTAATGAACATATTACGGAAGATTCAACATGGCTAATTTTCCGACAAGGAATTGAAATCGTTTCTCATCCAAAGCCTTGTTGAAAATGTCGGCTAGTTGAAACTCCGTGTTCACAAAGTACATCTCTATCGTGCCTTTTTCTACGTGATCTTTGATAAAATGATATCTAATGTCTATGTGTTTTGTGCGTGAATGATGAACAGGATTGCAAGTAATGGCGATTGCACTCTGACTATCACTATATATGGGTATATTATTTAGATTGTACCCATAGTCGCGAAGCTATGTTCGCATCCACAGCATCTGTGAGCAACAGCTGGCAGCAGCTACGTATTCTGCTTCGGCCGTCGAAGTTGACACACAGTTCTACTTTTTGGATGACCAGCAAACCAGCTTTTCGCCTAAAAATTGAGCGCCACCGGACGTGCTTTTCCTGTCCATTCGGCAACCTTCATAGTCAGCGTCAGTGTAGCCGATAAGTTTAAAATTAGTACCCTTTGGATACCATAGGCCAAGGGTAGAGGTGCCCTTAAGGTAGCGTAAAATTCTTTTGACCGCGAGCATATGGGATTCTTTGGGATCGGCTTGAAAACGAGCACACAAGCACGTGGCAAACATGATGTCCGGCCGGCTCGAAGTAAGGTAGAGAAGAGATCCAATGATACTGCGATACAGTGTGATGTCGACCGACTTGCCAGAGGGATCGGCATCCAACTTGCAGCTTGGTGACATAGGAGCGCTGAGAGCCTTGCTCTGGTCTTGATGAAATTTCTTCAGAATATCCTTGATGTATTTTGTCTGACTGATGAAAATTCCATCATTGAGCTGCCTGACTCGGAGTCCTAAGAAAAATTGCATCTCTCCCATGTGACTCATCTCGAATTTGCTCTTCATGAGATCTCCAAACTTCTTGCAGAGCCGAGGATTTGTTGATCCGAAGATGATGTCGTCGACGTATACTTGGACGACCATCAGATCTTTGTCATGCTATTTAATGAAGAGGGTTGTCTATCGTTCCTCGTATGAATCCAGACTTCACGAGTAAATCACTCAGGACATCGTACCAAGCACGTGGGGCTTGTTTTAGTCCATAGAGAGCTTTGTCCAAGCAATAGACATGATCGGGATGTTCTTGATCAACGAAACCTTTCGGCTGAGCGACGTAGACTTCTTCTTTTAACACGCCGTTGAGAAAGGCGGTTTTAACATCCATCTGATAGACTTTGAAGTCTTTGTGAGCCGCATAAGCCAGCAGGAGGAGGATAGCTTCGATACGGGCAACATGAGCATAAGTCTTGTCGTAGTCGATGCCTTCCTGTTGATTGTATCCCTTAGCAACTAGCCTTGCTTTGTTCCGGATCACTTCACCATCTTCATTTTTCTTATTCTTGAAAACCCATTTAGTTCCGACCACTGTTTTCCCATGTGGACGGGGTACCAAGGTCCACAATTGAAGACGTTCGAATTGATTGATTTCCTCTTGCATTGCAATTGTCCAATCCGGGTCTCGAAGTGCATCTGCTACTTTGGTAGGCTCGTTTTGGCTCAGGAAGCAACTGAAAAGACTGTGTTGACGATGTGTCCTCACACCAACCGAGGGATCGCCAATTATCTGATCAACCGAGTGGCCTCTCGTCCACTTGCGCTCATGAGGCAAGGCTGAAGTCGATGCGTCAGCCATCTGTGGATCTAGATTGCCTATAGTCTCAGATTGTTGATTTGTCTGAGAACAGTGTCCTTTTTCACGATTCATAGGAAATCAATGCATAGGAAATCATTTTCAAAATCAATTTTATCGAGCAAAAATTTTCTCGACATGAACAGTGTCCTTTTTCACGATTCAACACTTTGAAAAATTTCGAACTATTTTCACGCAATTTATACTTCATTCGAAATTACATTCATGCCATTACGATTTTTCAAAATTGAGCATATACTATGCATTTGATATGATTTCAATTCAAAATTCATCGAACATGCTATTACTTGCGATATTACTATAGTTTGATGAAATTTATTCATACTTCGACTGAAAATAAAATTGAACTAATAAACTTTTATATATCTTATTTTTCAGATGGATCGCTATCCAAGATATAATCACATATACGACAACAACCTGTATCTGAAGGTCCAGGATACAAATTTTCAGCTCGACCTTTCGGTGCCCGGACGAGATTATTGTCTCTATCCTGAGAGGTCACCCCATCTGGCATACGTTAACGGCCACCGCATCAGTGCCGATGGTATATCTCCAGCAGTTCTGGGGCTGCATACAAGGAGAAGTGGACAATGGAGCTTTCAGGTTCTCGACAAGGATCGGGACGCAGCATATCAGCATGGACAAGAACCAGTTCGGCATGTTACTGGACTTGCCCCACAGCAATAATTACGACCCGCTCCCATCTGATGCCGAGATGATTCAAGACTTTTTGCACATGGGATACCAACCGCCGCTCACAAGATTAGCTCAGGTCCAGAGCAGCGGAATCCCACACCCGTGGAAGACACTATTCGGAATAGTGAATAAGTGTCTGTCACCCAAGCACGCAGGATTTGATAAGGGCAACAGCAACATTTTGAGGATCTTCCACGGCATCGCCTTCGCAAGAAATTACGACTACACTCAGCTGATCTGGAACGACCTCGCGGACCAGATTCGGCAAAAGGAGAATCGTCGAGCGAAGAACGTGCCTTATGCTCGGTGGTTCAGCATCATCATCAGGGAGATCATGGCGGAAATTACCAACCACCAAGGCTCAAGTTCTTTCACAACCCACGGCTCACGGACCTGGACCAACCGTCGATGCCGATCCCATTCGAGCTCCTTCGTCTCGCGGACCCCAACGAAGACGTCTACAAGCTATACTGTCGGGACAGAAATCTCACCAGGGAAATGATTTGAGGGCCCCCGACAGTGCTTGGAGCTAGCCCTCCACAACAACAACAACAGCTAAGCCCTGAGGATGCGATGATTGATGATGTCGCTCAGGAGCTAGCTCAGGAGCCACCATTGGTCGAAGAGCCAATGCCCGACGTCGATGATACGCTGATAGACGTCGTGGCTACGGAAATGGAACTCGAGGCTCCTGACCTCGAATTGCAAGTGGAAGAGCCCGTACATGTAGGCGTGCTCGAAGAAACCATTGAGGAGGTTCTTCTCCAAGAAGCACACCCCGAGACAGAAATTGGGCAAAGCTCGCTTCCACAGGGGCCGGATCAGGCTCTAGGGGATGTTGAACGTGATCCCACTCCACACACAGCTACACCATCCGACACGGAGTCAGATGAGGAGATTAGCCTGATAAGACGGACTCCCAGACGAGTTAGTATACAAATGGAGTCCCTCTTCCCCGCCGTCACCATCACTCCAGATACCACGCTGCTCACTTCTTCAAGTGTTGCCGGCACCTCTTCGCTCAATCTTGAGCCGCAACAACCACTACCGGTATCTGATTCGGAGGCGCAACCCGAGCCTGCAACAACACCCATAGAGACGAATCCTCAGGATTCGACTCGAGGATTGGGTGGAAGTCTCATACAGTCACAACCTCAAGTGACTATGAGCCAACCCACAGAGTCGGTGTCTACTGAAGGGTTGATAACAGGCGACGTCAGTCGTCCTGGTCCATCTACGGAGGCGTCCACACCCTTCGTGACGACAGAACAGTTCCAGGCCGCTCTCTCTGCCGCTGTACAGTCAATGGAAGAAAAGATTACAGAGAGAGTACTCCACGTGCTCGAGGCATCCCGAAGAGATACCGGGAAAGCACCTGCCTCTGAAGGCCCTTCGTCACGAACCAACCCCACACCTCCACAACCCACACCACCCTCTAGCCACTTCCTCCATCCTCATCAACCCATACACAATCCCCATCACCGAGCTCCATGACATTCTCCTTGCCTGTCTGATAGGCCTTTTTATCCGATCGCCGCAAGAAGAATACCTTTATAGGCGATTGGTGGACCATCCTGAGCCACCGACTGACACCTGCCGAGGCCAAAGCTCCCACTCACGGCGCAGACATGACGGTCCTGACGATCATGACCCTCATGAGGGGGAGAAAAGGCCTAGGACATCATCAAGTGGCCAAGGACAAGGCTCGGGTGCCACGCAGACAAGCGCTGGAGCTGGTGAAACCCAAACACAAACCCACCATACCCAAACACAAACCCACAGAACCCAAACACAAACCACCCACCAAGCCCAAACTACCCACACCACGCACCGCACCGTCCACATCGAACCACCAACCTTTCACCTCGGGACGCCTCCGCCCACACCACCGATCTACTCGACATTATGTGATCCTTTCAAATGTCTTGTGAAATTTTAGGTGTGACGATGATCGTAGCAAAATAATCTGACCCCATACTAATAATACTATTAATATATACAATTTAAATATATATATATATATCGCACATTTTGAATGCATGTTTAACTTGCATTGGTACGGAATTGATTAAAAATGCGACTTTACTTGTTTATGCTCATACCCTCCCGCATCATTTTGAATACATGATTTGGGGACCATGTATCTAAGTGACATTGCCTAAATTGCGTATAATAATGATTGAGACTTGTATTGATTTTCTTGATTACGTGATAAATCGATACATGTGCACTATTTGAGGGGGAGCATTTACAATGATTCCATGTTTTGAGCTCCAAATAATTTTGATGTTCTTTTCTTTAAGTGTTGCAGAAATTTTCATTCTAGAATTGCTTTGGTCAATGCCTAAATAAGGAGGACCTCACAAAATTTCACGATCGTGAGCTCAAGACATTGATAAAACAATACAGGGGGAGCCTTAGTAGATCAATTACTTCTTGATTAACTCTAATATTCTCGACATTTTGCTCTAAGTAATGCAGATTATCGAAAATCAATTTTGGAGCCGGATGTCACTTCTTCCAAAATACAAGGAGTTAATTGCATTTTCGTTTATAATTAGAAGGAGTAATTCTGTGGTTTATTCTTTAAGTTTAGGATCAATTTGAAATGTTAAGGTAAACTTACTATCGAGAAATACGGGCGAATTTGCAATTTTCAATCGCAGTTTCTCGAGCGCAAATTAATTTGGGACCAAATTGTAATTTTTGCCTTCATATTGTCGAGCGAAAATTAAACAGGAACCAAAAATATTTTCGATCGGAATTGTCGAGCGAAAATTCAAACAGTAACCAACACAAATTTCTCGATCGTAAGTTTCTCGATCGCAAATAGTAATGGGCTTAATTCTCTAAGTATCGAAAATGTCTAATCAGCCCAAATTAAATGAAATCATTAGTTTTTGCAGTCGCGCAAAACCCTCGATCGCAAAACTCAACAGTCTAGGTTTATGAAAGGTGCGATTTACACACACTAAAGGTGCGATTTACACACACATTGCCGAGTGGACTGAGAGGCACTGTTACATTGATTTTCCTCGGTTTTCTCCGGTGACACCACCGCGGCCATGGCCAAGAAGAAGAGGATCACTAAACAGAGTCCCTCAACGCCGGACATGGGAGCGATTGCTACTGATGAGTTGAAAGGGAATACCTCACACACGCCCAAAAATACCACTGAGCCTACACTTGAAACGATTACCAAATTGATTGGGCATTACGTTAGGTCACCCAATGGGGGACAGGGAAATGAGGCCGATGTGACTATATTGGAATGTACACTACGGGAGCTGAAAGGGAAGAGTAAATGTGGTGGAGAGGTAGTTGACAATGGCCGAGAACCGGGTAAATCAGTCTGGGAAAATTTTGATATCTCCAAACTGAGAAATGCGGGGACTAAATTAGGGTATGTTGAACCAGTTGTAACAAAAGGAGTTAAACTGGGGCAGATTGAGGCTGAAGATATCTCTGAGGAAATTGAATACTGGAACACAACTATTGTGTGTTATGTCTTGGGGTCAAATCCCCCTTTTTCAGTGATGAACGGGTTCCTAAGCAGAGTGTGGAAGAAGTATGGAATACAGAAGGTACTACAAGTGAGAGCAGGACTGTTCTTGGTCAAGTTTGATTCCCTGGAGACTTGAGATAGGGTACTACAGGAGGAAGTACTGCAGTTTGACAAGAAACCTGTAATAATAGCCCCATGGATTCCAAACACACAGTTCAAGAAAGGGGAAGTTGAGAAAGTGCCTATTTGGATTCAATTCCCACACTTAGAGCTCAAGTATTGGGGAGCAAAGAGCCTTAGTAAATTGGCTAGCCTTGTAGGGAATCCCATCATGGCAGATGGAGTTACAGAGCGGAAGGAAAGAATACAATATGCTCGGATACTTGTTGAAGTGGAGCTGAAACATGAACTGAAGGAGACTATCTCGTTTATTAATGAATATGGCCAGATTAGTGAACAAAAAGTGGTATATGAATGGAAACCTACTAAGTGTGGGAAATGTGGCATGTTTGGTCATGAGATGGAGGTGTGTAGGAAAGCAGGGCCACCCCAAGTATGGAGGAGCAAACAACAGGAGGCACCTAAATAAGCACATGAGGAACCCTTGCAACCTACTCAAAAGGACCAGTCTGATGGCCTGGAGGTATCAGTGGGGCAAGAACTGGACAAATCACAGCTGGGGGGACAAGAGGATAAGGGGCAGTATGATGGCTGGCATGTACAGGGGAGGAAAAGGAAACCCAAAGAGCCGGGAGAGACTGAGAGTGGGAACTCTGACCGAGATAAGGGTAATAATTCCAAGCCTATCCAGAGGCTTGGTTATTCCCCCCATGGATAAATCCCTCATGTGGAATGTGAGGGGTATGAATACCCCTCACAAACAAGCTGAGATTAGTCTGCTATGTAAGAAATTAGATTCATCTAGCTTGTCTGGTTGAGACTAAAATCAAGAAGGGCAATCTGGAAGTGATATTAGATAGATGTTTTCGAGGCTGGCATCAGGTTAACAACCTGGACTGCCATTACAATGGGAGAATAATAGTGGTGTGGCAGAATGACTGGCATTTGACTGTCATGAAGAAAACTGACCAGCTGATCCATTTTAAATGCTCGAGGCAAGGAGAGGAATTCATGATGACATGTGTATATGGACATAATAACAGCTCCCAAAGGCTAGTTCTGTGGGAAGACCTGAGAGAATTGAAACAAGATCTACTACCATGGTTAGTATGGGGAGATATTAACAATGTTTTGAACATGGGGGACAGAATTGGGGGAGCTCCTGTAATGGCAGCTGAATATGAAGACTTCAGGAACTGTCTTACTGATTGTGATCTTGTGGAAGTACCTAGGAAAGGTAATCAGTTCACCTGGACTAACAAGCAGAATCATGAGAATAGAGTGTGGAGTAGAATAGATTGGGTGTTTGGTAATATACAGTGGGTTGAGAGATATCCAGATATAGAGGCACATATACTGGAGGAGGGTATCTCGGATCACACTCCCATTTTGCTCAGACAAGTGGGATCACAATGGCATAATAAGAAGAGCTTTAAGTTCCAAAATATGTGGGTAGATGCACCCCACTTTTTGGAGTTGGTTTCTGAGATCTGGGCAGGCAGGTATGATGGTGGATGTGAGTGGCAAATGATTCAGAAACTAAGGGATCTGAAATGCTCCCTCAAAGAACTGAATAGAACTTACTTCCCAGACATTGTGAACTCTATGGAGTGGAGTAGATCGAAACTGAAAGCAGCTCAAGAGAAGCTACATGGAGACCCCTTCAATATGGTCCTGATCCAGGAAGAGAAAGACTGTGCAACAGAATTTGAAAAGGTCAGCAAGGCTGCAACAAAATTTCTTGCCCAGAAGGCCAAAAGCACTTGGCTCATACAAGGGGATAGGAACACCAGATATTTCCATGACTTGGTTAAGCAGAGGATACTCAGAAACAGAATAGCTTCAGTCTATACTGAGACAGGGGAGCTACTGGATCAAGCTGAGGATATTGCTGAACATCTGGTGACTTATTATGAGGAGATCCTGGGGAACACAATGGGCACTACCAGTGAAGTGAAGGATGAGGTTATTAAGCAGGGCAGGGTGCTCTCTGTGCAGGAGCAGATGGGACTGATCAGACCTTTCAGTAAGGAAGAAATCAAACAAGCTATGTTTTCTATATCTAGTGACAAGGCTCCGGGACCGGATGGATATAATAGTGAATTCTACAAGAAGGCATTGGGGGTAGTGGGAGAGGACATCATTCAGTTGGTCCAGAATTTTTTCCAGACAAACCAGTTGATGAAGACTCTAAACAAAACTGCTATCACCTTAATTCCTAAGGTTGATCACCCAAGCTATGCTAGGGAGTACATGCCAATATCATGTTGCAACACCATCTACAAGTGCATCTCCAAACTTATATGTTCCAGAATTAGAACAGTTCTACCTAAACTAGTCCAGGATAATCAGGGGGCCTTTGTACCAGGAAGATCCATTGCCCATAACATCCTTCTTACTCAGGAACTACTCAGGCTGTACAGAAGAGGAGCTGTGTCAGCCAGGTGCTTGATGAAAATTGACCTGAAGAAGGCTTATGATATGATAGAGTGGAGGTTCAAACTCAGCCTGTTACAGAAACTGCAATTCCCTGTCAGAATGGTGGATTGGATTGAGCAGTGCATAACTACAGTTTCCTACCAGCTATCTATCAATGGAGCATTGGAAGGGAATATTAAAGGGGCTCGGGGTATCAGGCAAGGTGATCCCATGTCACCATTGCTATTTGTTATGGTCATGGAATATTTAACAAGGTTGCTTAGTCTGGCAGCTGCGAAGGGAGATTTCAGGTATCACCCCCAATGTAAACAGTTGAGAGTAGTCAATCTGTGTTTTGCAGATGACCTGATAATCCTCTGCAAAGCTCAGCACAGATCAGTTAAAGTGATCCTTGAGAGCTTGAAACAATTTCAGACTACAACTGGGCTGGAGGCTAATAATAGCAAATCACAGATTTATGTTGCTGGTGTTTCTGCAGCAGTTAAACATGAGCTGATTGCTCTCACTGAATTTGCTGAAGGAACCTTTCCAATGCGATACCTTGGTGTGCCTATATCACCTCACAAGTGGAGCAGAGCAGACTGCCAGGCACTGGTGGATAAAATTGTTAAGAGAATCACTTGTTGGTCAACTAGGAACCTATCCTATGCCGGAAGATGTTGCCTTATCAACTCAGTATTGTTGGCTTTGCATAGCTATTGGGGATCGATATTTGTCTTGCCTAGGAGTGTGGTTAAACTGGTTGATCAAAAATGTAGAGAGTTCCTGTGGGGCAGAACAGAGAAGGGGGTTAGGCAAGCACTGATAGCTTGGGATTTGGTCTGCAAAAGGGAAAGCTGTGGTGGTCTCAACATCAAGAGTTGTGGGGACTGGAACTATGCTTGCATAGGGAGACTCATGTGGGATATAGCTGGGAAGAAGGATTGTCTGTGGATTAGATGGCTGGATGGTGTATACCTGAGGGATGGGGAATTCTGGTCCCACACTGCACCTAAGGATTGCAGTTGGACATGGAGGAAGCTGAACAAGATTAAGGACCTTTTCAGACAGGGATGTCAAGAGGGGAGATGGTTGGCTACTGCAAATGGACAGTACACAGTCTCTTCAGGTTACAATTGGCTAGGCAGAACTAGAGAGGTGAAGTTTGAGCTCGCAGAGGCAGTGTGGAATAGATGGTCTGTCCCTAGACATGCTATCATGCTTTGGATGCTATTTCATGGGAAAATCTTAACGAGAGACAGACTACAGCAGTGGGGGGTAGAGGTACCAGACACAAAGTGTTTACTCTGTGGGATTGAAGAGGAAACTATCAGTCATATTTTCTTAAAATGTGATTTTAGCAAAGCTGTTTAAGAAAGAATACAGGATTGGATCAAAGGCCGAATAGCAGAGGATTTGGAGGGAGTTAAGAGGATCATGAAGCAATTGGGGAAGCGCATGCATAAGATCTGCAAACCTAGAATATTGGTGATAGCTGCTGTCCTTTACATGATTTGGACTGAGAGGAATCGAAGATTGCATGGGGAGGAAGCGCGGGCAGTGGTTGAAATGGTAAGAATAATTAAGCAAGTTGCATTGGATCAGATCATCAGCTTGAAGATGTTACATAAAAGACAAGATGAACAGACGTTTTTACAACACTTACTTAGCTAGTGTATTATAGTTGATGTGAGGAAAAAGTGTAATGTGCTGAACATTTGTGATCGTGGTAATGATGACTTCTTACCAAAAAAAAAAAAAAACTCAACAGTCAAATTTTCTCGCGAAAAACCCTCAAAAGACGAACGTCAAAATCTTCAAAATCTTTCAATCTTCCAACTAATTTTCGTCTTTTGAAGGTAGATTTGACTTTCTTTAGGGTTTTTCGTGCATTTAAACTAGATTTGCGTCTGTATTTTGGAATATTTCGTTTGATTCTGTGATTATTTCTCGACTGTTCATATTCTGAGAACTCAAACACTTGCTTGCAGTATATTAGACCTTCTCCGTCATCATCCGCCAACAAATGGAGATGCACGAGCAGAACATTCCTCGCTTGCCTCCAGGAGGAAAATATCAGCCACCAAGTGTGGCGACCCTCGTTTTCTAATTAGCATTAGTGGCGGATTTCCGCAACGTAAGCCGCGGAAGGCCCGTCTAATTAAAACTTTTTCCTAAAATATATACACTAATATAAAAAATACGTCTACATCGTTATCTCTGTACACGAGCCGAAGCCCCAAAAATATCAAAAGAACAAAATCCTACAGACTCTCCACAGGTCTTCATCCATGTACCGCACCGCCCTCAAAAGTCCGTGGAGCACCGCCACCAACCGCCTCAGTCACGACGCGTATCAGCGTCGGACTCAGTACCTACAACACGTAAACACTGAGCAATTTGCCCAGTAGGTGAATAAAATCCATGTATGCAAGTGTGCACTCAACCTAAAAACCCAATATCTCACAACGTGATATAATGCACACTCTTTCTTTTCTCACATTCCTATTTCACACAATACAGGGCCGTAGGTTAGGCTCGACACCTCCGCGTGCAATAGACTACTGGGATGCCACCCCCAAGTCTCGAGGCGAGCTACGCCGGTAGTGCACTGATCGATCACGTCAATGGCCTCCTACCAGGTCGTATATCTCCCGCACAAATAAAAAATCCCATCCGGCGGTGTGCACCTCGAATCGATCACGTCCGAGTAGACAGATCGATCACGTCTGTCTCCGCCAGGTGCCCAGTGAGCCCAACCTCGACTCCTCTAAGAGTCACCAATCACAAACATCTCATTCTACCCCGTACGTCAATATCTCATATCCTTACCGTCATCCTACAGTACAACCATATCTCACCTTAACGTGATATGCACATGACATGCATGTTCACAAAATCTCATAAAAGCATGATTTATAAAACGTACGTAAAACATGTAAACACGTAAATCATATAAGTCACGTAAATCACAAAATTACATGGAAACACATAAATTCACATTTGTGTTTACGTATCGTAGATGAATGATCCACCTACCTGTCCTCCTTATATAATTAGTCACGGAATATGGTAAATTTCCTACGCTTCGATTCTCTGTGTATTGAAAATATTTTCATTTAATATATTTACTAAGTCATATAAATTTCGAAAATGCTAGAATTATCAAAACCCTAAAATAATGAAAACCTAAAAATTGATGAAACTCTTAAAATTAAATAAACCCTAAAAGTCATGAGTAATAAATATATATATATATACGTATATATATGGATATACGAATTTTACCCTAGACTTAAAAAAAAACTATCTTAGTCATACTTATAAAATTGTAAAAGGCTCCCACGTGTTACTCTAGCTCTCCTTAGGGTTATAGTTATAATTATTTTAATTAATATGTGTATATAAAAGCTTAATGGGTAATCTATTGTATAGTTAATCCCTTAGTCTATAACATAACGTTACTTTATGTCATATCATGAAAGCTTTGGATTTAACAAAAATTCAGTGAACTTATCGAAATCTTTTGAGAAGAAAGTGTCGAGATCTTTTGTTAAGAATTATATGTCGAAATGACATGGGGAATGTCGAGACATAGAAATAAATAATATCGAGGTTTCATACTCTAAGGTGTCGAGATCTTATAATTAATAATAAAAACAAATGTCGAGAACTTTGTTTGCTAAATCTATAAGGTGTAAATGTCGAGATATTAAGTTGAGAAAAGAACAAATGTCGAGACTTTCATTTTGTGATAAATGTCGAAACCTATAGAATGTCGATATCTATCACCTCTTGACATCTAATAAATGTCGATATCTAAATCGAAACCTTTATAAAATATCGGGACATAACATAACATACCGAGATCTACCTAAAAGCCGTGATTTCCCAGAAAACCCTAAGACACCCATTTCTGTTCTAAGACCGAAAACCCTAGACATTAAAATAAATCTGCTATTCTAATCATCTTAAATGATCACGCTACTTCAGGAAAATGACACATCATAACAAATCCTAAATTATATCACCTAAATATTCATAAGCTCAAACCGAATAAAAAAAAACTAGGGTTAAAAATAAGTTTCGAAACCTTTTATGATAAAAAAACACGCAACTTGAGGGAAATGTAAAATCATATATTCAGTACTATAATTTACGAAACAAGTGTAAGGTATTTACCTTCTTCACCTCGAATTCCTTGAATTAATTGATACTTATTAAGCCTAGCGAGAATTTCTTTTGTTTGCTTAACTCTTACTCTCTTTGTTCCTTAGTTTCAACGTTTGGATGTGTATGCATATTAGATAAAGATAAAAATCTCGAATTCAAGGAATGATTAGACAAGTTGCTTAGATGACGTTACTTTCTCCATGTTTAAGAAATGTTTCTTACTTATCTCTAAGTAATTTGGGCCAATAACGTCTTCTTGGGCCTTTTTATTAATTATTCTATTCTTATTAATTTGATTGGCCTAATTTATTTGGGTATGATATTATTTTGGGCCATGTTTCCTACTTGAACAAACTCTCAATTGGGCCCATTCATATACCGAATTCATTAATTTGAAGACTTACAATATTAATTACACCCTAAATCCCGTATCAAAATTTACGGGTATTACACCAAGGCTCAAGTTCTTCCACGACCCACGGCTGGTGGACCTAGCTTAGCCTTCGATGGCCATTCCACTCAACCTTCTTCGGCTCGTCGACCCCGCGGGAGCTGGATATCAGAGCTACTGTCGGGGACATCTCCTTAATGAGCAGATGATTCGAGGGCCCCCGACAGATTTCCAAGTGAGCCCTCCACATCAGCAACAATAGCCTAGTCATGAGGACATGATGATTGATGAAGTCGCTCAGGCTATTGAGGACGTTGAACGTGACCCTACGCCTCACACAGCCACCCCGTCCGACACGGAGTCTGGTGAGGAAATTAGCCTGATAAAGGCGACTTAGCATACAAATCGAGTCCCTCTTCCCGGCCATCACTACCACACCAAATACCGTGCTGATCACTTCTTCAAGTGTTGCCGGCACTTCTTCGCTCAATCTCGAGCCGCAACATACTCTATCGGTGTCTGGTTCGCAGGCCCAACCCGAGCCTGCCGAAACATCCATAGAGGAGAATCTTCAAGATTCGACTCGAGGATTGGGTGGAAGTCTCATACAGTCACAATCTCAAGTGACTGTGAGCCAACCTGAGGAGCCGGTGTCTGCTCAAGGGTTGATAACAGGCGACATCAGTCGTCGTGGAACATCCCAGGAGACGTCCGCCCCATTTGTGACTGAAGACCACCTCAAAGCCGCCCTCTCCTCAGCACTTAAATCTTTCGAAGGCAAGATTATGGAGAACGTGCGTACGACTATCGAGACGTCCCGTCAAGATCGAGGGAAAGCACCCGTCTCGGAGCCAGCTTCAGCACAAGCCGACCTCACAACCTCACAACCCACTCCCACAGACCCTCTACAAAACTCTTCCATCCTCATCAACCCATACACCATCCCAATCACCCAGCTCCACGATATTCTGCTAGCCCGCCTCATTGGTCTCACCATCCGGGCGCCTCAGGAGGAATCACTCTATAGGCGACTGGTGGACCATCCTGAGCCACCAACCCAAACGTGCCGAGGCCAAAGCTCCCAATCCAGACGACGACATGACGATCCTGACGATCATGATCCTCATGAGGGGGAGAAGAGGCCAATGACTGAAACGACGAGTGGCCAAGGACAAGGCTCGGGCGCAACGCAAACAAGCGCTGGAGTAGGTGAAACCCAAACCCATACCCAAACTACCCACACCACGCACCGCACCACCACTCTAACCCATATCGACCCACCAACCTTTCACCTACGACGCCTCCACCCACACCACCGACCTTCACAAGCCCCTTGCTTCCGGAAGAAGAAGCAGCGCTGTCATGCTCGTTGCCCTAGCGCAGACTCAGGCGACTCCCTCAATTGCTCCAGACCAACCGGGACATCCGGACATGGCGTCAACTCACACGAGGTCCTAGACAAATACATATTCGAAGGACAGTGGATGACCCATTCCATGCCCGAAGAGCATCAAAGACAACGGCTTCAGGACGTAAGACACTTCTTACAAAAAGCCTCGGTAGACCTCGTACTTATAGAAGACGAAGAACTTCAGGAAGGTGAAGACTACGAGCAAGACATCCCAAGCCTACCAGAGTTGATCGAACAACGAGCCGCTCCCTCCACAAGACTAACACCAGGGACCGTTCGGATCGACACGCCTTGGGAGAACATTCAGATAGAGATATCTTTCCTTGAAGAAGTTCGTGAAAATATTTGGAGGTCACCGGACAAGATCAAGAAGCCGAACGAGTTTGGGTTAAGAGGGATCTCTCACTGGGATCAGCAGAAGAGAATGACCTACCTCTGGATGCTGACCAAACTTGGACCCGATGTAAGGCTGGGAATGACTAAAACACAAATCAAGAGCTACTTATAGTAGTTGTTCGTGCAGCCTCTGTAATTCTGGTTTTAGACCTAGCTAATGTGTTCCAATAATTTCGCGAATGGTCTCTTTTGAAAGCTAAGTTATTCATCTATTCACTGGCTTTGGAATCGGTTCAATCGGACCAACCTTCGATTTTCTATGAATTTTAAAGTTGATAGCCCAAAACAGGAATTCTTCTGTTTTAGATCAGAGCCAATTGCTGTTTTCAGAATGTTTGACCTAGCTATGGTGCTCAGATTGTTTCAAAACTTACTTCTTTTGAAAGATCATTTCTTCATCTTTCCATAGCCTCTTGAATCGATTCGATCCGATATCCCTACGATTTTATATGTATTTCGGAAGTTGGACTTTCGAACTGAAATCAGAGATTTGTTGTTTTGGAAAAACAGTTCGCGCAGCTTTCATTTTTGGTGATTTTGACCTAGCAATAGTATTCAGATTTTGTCGAAACTAAGTTCTCTTGAAAGATAACTTCTTGTGCTTTCCAGTTCAGTTTGAATTTATCCGATCGGATCAGTTTCTATTTTCTACGAATTTTTTAAGTGGACAGCACGAAGCTTCTGATGTTTCCAGATCAGTGGCAGCTTTGTGTTTAGGTAGTTAGACCTATCTATAGTGCTCCGATTCTTATGGAACTTGATTCTTTAGAAAGCTAAGACTTTAAGCTTTCCAAATTCGCTGAAAAAGCATCATTTGGACATTTCTTCCAATTTCTACAAATTTTTGAACTTCTGATTGCAAAGCTGATAACTAGCAGAAATATTTCTCTGCGCAGCTTCTGTAATCTGTTACGCTTACGTACTTATGCTGCTCCGAATTTTGTGGAATATGTTCTATTTGAAAGATAACTTCCTTAGCTTCTCAAATCCGTAGGAATCAGCTTGTTCCGATGTTTTTACGATTTAGTACATATTTTCGAAGTTTCAGCGGCGAATCCGAGATTTTTATATCGCTTGTAGAGTAATTTCGCATTCTTCATTTCCCATTGTTCCGAGGGTTGTTGAGCAACATTCCGGAAGTATTCTAGCAATCCATAGGAGTCGCGGTGAAAGAATATACATCGAGAGCGTAACTTCGGACGTGAGCTAGGTGAAATCCACCTACGACACGTAAACGGTTGTGTGAATTATTATGTGATACTTATGTGTTTACGTGATTATGTGAATTTCATGAATTATGTGATTTCATGTATTAAATATTTTGCACATCATATACATGTCATATGCATTGCACGTACATTTCATACCAGTATGAGAAAGGGGTGTGATTGTGTGGAAATAGTGATGCTGGATAGGGTATACGAGTGGGGTAGAAAGAGTTTGTGAACAATACTGGTGGGTCTGCCTGGCGCATGCGACCAGTGTATGCTACCATCGAGTTGGTAGGGCCGCCTGGCGTAAGCGACCAGTATTTGCTACCAGTATAGGTGAGGGATGTGGTAGGTCTGTCTGGCGTAAGCGACCAGTATATGCTACCAGTGCCCTGGTAGGGCAGCCTGGCGTAAGCGACCAGTATTTTCCAGTTTGCTACCAGTATAGGTGAGGGATGTGGTAGGTCTGTCTAGCGTAAGCGACCAGTATATGCTACCAGTGGTCTGGTAGGGCCGCCTGGCGTAAGCGACCAGTATTTGCTACCAGTATAGGTGAGGGATGTGGTAAGTATGTCTGGCGTAAGCGACCAGTATATGCTACCAGTGGTCTAATAGGTAAGAGCCTGGCGTAAGCGACCAGTATATGCTACCAGTGGTCTGGTAGGGTAGCCTGGCGTAAGCGACCAGTATTAGCTTTCCCGAATTTGCCAGCCTCTCAGCGTCTACTGTGCTAAAAGGAGGTTTTCCAACCCCAACCTACGCTATCGAGCGAGTGGATAGAACCCGAGAGGAACTAAGCGAGAGCGATCTACCGTACATCCCTGCTGATGAGGTATACAAACGATATCAGCTGTACATGGAGAAGTACAAAGGTCCTCAATGCTTCGTCAAGAAAGAAGGACTCGAGGGACTCTACCGGTTCATGATATGCCAAGTCAAGTACTTCGCCGCACACGACCTTCAGATGGCTGTGGAGAGCAACATGAAGATGGTTAACATGACCGCTCCACTCAACAAAGGACCTGAGATCAAAGGGCTTCCCAAAAATCACGTGCACATCAGCTCAGTCCTAGGCATAACCTACCACAATCCAATTGACAAGAAGAATAGGTTGATGCTGAAGACTCAAATCAACAAGTTTTGTGATGGGACGCTCAAGGTCATCAGGAAGGACATAGAGCATAGATTGGAAGAAATCGGTTCGTGAGAGAACAGTCGCTCCTAATGGAACTACTAGAAGATATCGAGGAGCGACTGGAGCTAAGGAACACGCTCAGGAACTTTGAGCATGCGCTGTGCTTGCGTAGGTCATACTTTGCCCGACGATGACAAACAGCGCGGAAACGCAATCAAGCACAAAGGGGGAGATTGTAGAGTATACATTTTAGATTGTGCTTGATTTCATTCGTTGTCCTTGTAATTAGGGGCTTTATTTGTATTAGTCCATAGATTATGACTAGTTAGATATTTATACCAAGTTGTACAAACATTGTGCTTAATACAAAAAATTAGATAATCAATCCGAAAGGCTGTCGAATTCATTTCTAGAGAGAGAAACTCAGAAAACATCATCTCACTAAGGGTGCGTTTGGTCTGCGAAAATCGACGCGGAAAAGAAAAGAAAAGTGTGGTGGTACGCATCGAATCATTGTACATTACGGTTCACGTGTCGTACAATCATACTTCTTTTTTTCTTTTCCACGTCGAAATCCACGAACCAAACGGAGCCTAAAGGAATTCTCACTCGTGTTCTTCATCGAAGGTTTTCGATCGAATTTCAGTTTAAATCATTCTAATCGATTTCCTTAGAATTCATGCCTAGGATTGATTGAGTTGATAACAGAGGACCTAACATGGATACACAAGGTCTTTGTTGCAGCAAGCCAAAGGATATTGAGGGTGTTATTCAACAATACTTCAATGGCCTCTTTACATCGTCTGAACCTTCACCTGAGGCAATCGAAGCGGCAATTTTCGAGCCATTCTGTCTCGGATATTGCATGAGATGAATGAGGTGCTGCGAGACGCTACACACATGATGAGGTTCACAATGCTCTAACAGGTATGGCTCCCTTCAAATCTCCGGGCCCGGATGGCTTTCCTCCAACCTTTTACCAAAAATATTGGGATATAGTTGGAGAGGAAGCTACCGTGGCTATCCTTGACTTTCTAAATAATGGTATCAGTTTCATAACACTCATATTGTTCTTATTCACGGTAGGGACGGATGCTACAGTGGCACCCGGTATGGGACGAGATGTTACATGGACTTCTTCAAATCGATAATCTCTGAAGCCTCTCTAGGGATTAAGAGAAAAGTAGCACGGTATTGACCCGAGAACGAACAAGAAGAACTTCGCCTTAGATAATCTCTCAGCCTCGTAGAGAAGCGGAGCTTCAGCTTGAGCAAGTGTAGACTGATACGAAAAAAATTAAAGGATGAGAATGACAAAAGATACGAGAAAATGCCGAAAGAAGGAGAACGACGAAGAAATAGAAGACGACAAAAAGCTCATTCCCAAAATTTTCCTTCCCTTCTAAGTGAGAGCCAAATTAAAATCCTTCAAAGTCCCTTTGATTCCAAATCGACGGTCTTTCGCATAGGTGAAATGATTAAAAGCGCCTCGATCACAGGTAAACTGACTTAATATTGTCTGTGTTGACTTGCGTGATATAAATATAAAAATCCCAAGTTAAAATTAATTGAGCGCTAGAGTGAACCCAGTGAGAGTTGTCGAGATAGATCATTCTATGAACTTAGGACTTTAGTTTGCCGACATGACACGACGGCGTATGATCTTTTCAAGTGTCTTGTGAAATTTTAGGCGTGACAATAATCGAAGCAAAATAATCTGACCCTATACTACAAATAATAATAAAAAAATTATATAGATAAATGATAATTTTTCTTGAAAGTTTTCTTCCTACTTTTCTTATTATTATATGTTATGAAAAATTAAATATATATATGTATATATAAAAGATAATTCGCACATTCTGATATGCAATTTTATTTGCATTTACAGTGAGTTGATTAAATGAGATATATTGTTCTTGCTCATACCCTTGCGCATAAGTTTGATTACATGTTTAGAGGACCATGTATCTAAGCTACATTGATCAAAATTGCGCGTTTTGAATGTTTGCCACTTAAGATTGATTCCCTCGCATATATGATTAAATCAATTAAGGTGCATTATTTGAGGGGGAGCATGTTCAAAATAATATGCCTTGAGCTCCAAATATTTTTGATGACTTTTCTCCAAGTGTTGCAGACAATTATCAATAATGATCTCTTGCTATACACTTCGACGAAGAGGCCTTTATTAAAATTACTTGTTGATTAACTCTAACATTCTGGACATTTTATTTTAAATGACGCAGATTTATCGAAAATCAGATTTGGAGCTAGATGTCACTGCTCGGAATTTCAGGGAGTTAATTACATTTTAATTTTACAGCATGGGGAGTAAATATGTGATTTTAAATCAAATAGGGGTCAATCTGAAAATATTAGAATACTAACCGTCGAGAAACTGGAAAGAAAATGTAATTTTCGATCATAAGTTTCTCGATTGTAAACAGTAATGGGCTTAGAAATTGCTAAGTGTCGATAACGTTTAATCAGCCCCCTTAAACGAAATTAATGTTCGCAGTCGAAAAACTATATCTCACGCAAACCCTCACAGTGTCGATTGAAATCTCTTGAGCAAAAAATTCAAAAACACGAACTCAAAATCTCACTCAAAATCTTTAAATCTTACAAAGTTTTCATCTTTCAAAGGTAGATTCGACATCCATTAGACTACGTTTATCCATGACATTCACAAACGGTCACGAGAATAAAATATTAATTTCTCTCTCCTCCACATTCACAACATACACCTCAACAATTTTCATACTTTATCAACAACCCAACACAACCTATCATATTTATTTTTATAATTATTTTTAGTAGTATTTGAATGTTTAAAATAGATTACATTATATGATATAAAATTTAGATACTTTGGGCATTGTAGATAGAAAAATAATATGTATTATGATAAGAATGAAATAAAAAAATAGATAATTTAAAATTGTGACTCAAAATGTAGCAATATTAGTCTCTATTTATAGAGAAAAAAATCGTACATTTTTTGGTAAAAAATTTAAAAAAAATATTTAATAGATAATTAAATTAATCATAAAAATCAATAAAAATCACAAAAACAGTCTTGAAAACTGTGCACAACCGGTTGGTGACCAGGTTGGTCCACCAACCGGGTTGTGGGGTGTTGTGGGGAATATTTACTTGTTTGATTTATTTTATTTAATTATATTGCACAACCGGTTGTCCGGGTCATTGATAAACATAGTCTTAGGTGTTTGCGTCTGATTGATTTCAGTTTGTATCTACATTCTGCAATTTTGCGCCGGATTTTATGTTAGATTTCCTCTGTCTTTAACTGTGAAGCCTCGAAGGTTATTTTCTAACGATTTAGACATGTTTCTGTGCTTAAGATGGGTTTAGATTTACGAGTTAAGATAGTCTCTGTGTTTGTGGTCACTCCGATGGTGTAGATCTTCAACTTTCTACGTTTTAGAGCTGAAAATTTCGACTAAAAACAAGGTTTTTGAATGTTTGAAGCAGTCGAAGAACTTTCTCGACAGCAAACTGTTTCAATCGAATTTCAATTGGATTGAGATACTGTTTGCAGCGTAAAAGATTTTCGATCGCTAAATTTTTTGACTTAGTCGTTAAGATAGATGACGTAGATTGCAAAATCACTTACCATCGAGAAATCTAATTTTGATTTTATGCGAGCGAAAAATTATTAAGTGAAATAGATAGAATGGATACAATTCTTTTACGAGCGAAAACTTACCATCGCAAATAGTATCTTCGATTTCAATTTCGACAAAATCTCGACGAAAAATTTTGTTCAAGCGCGAAAAATTTCTCGATCCTAAATTTACGCAGAAATCAATTTTCTCGATCGTAAATTTACAAGTAAACTTTCTCGAGCGTAAAATTTGTCGGCTACAGTACGATGTTTTAAGTTCAAACACTTAGAAAATTTCCTCTAAGTCTTTCCACTGTAGCGAACCTTAGCGAATAAAATTTTCGATCGTAAAATAGAATAGAGACTTGAGTTTAGAAATCAGCACTTAGGAAATTAAATTGAAAATTCAATTTTCGATCGCAAACTTTAGCGGAGTGAATAGTGGTGTTCAACACTTAGAATATTTTCGATAGAAACTTTATATGCCTTATATGTGAATGTCGAAATTTCATCATGACTTTAAACTTCACTTCGTATAACCTATGTGCAACATATATAATTCAGGTTCCAAAATTTTTATTAAATCTACTATGAATCGACAGAACACTATGGTTTATAAAATCAAATTTCGACTTCAAAATTAAAAAAAATCGAACTAATGAGCTTTCTTACTTCTTATCATTTCAGATGGATCATTACCCTCGATACAATCACATGTACGAGCATAACATGTACCTCAGCGGACAGGACACAAACTATCGACTCGATCTGACGACATTTCGATGTCCAGACGAGATGATAGTCTCAATACTCCAAGGCCATCCCATTTGGCACGCACTTATGGTGACGGCATCGGCGCCAATGGTGTACCTCCAACAGTTCTGTGCGATGATCAGGAGTCAAGTAGTTGAACGAGGATACATCTTCACTTCTGTGATCCGGAGGCACATAAGCATGAACAAGAATGACTTTGGGCTCGTCCTCGACCTCCCCTTCAGCCACCACGCCGCTTATCACTTCAAGTGTTGAGGACCCTCCTTCCCTCAATCGTGAGCCACAGCACGACGTGACTGGCTCTGGAATTCCTGTGTCTGGTTCGCAGGTTCAATCAGAACCTGCCCCAACGTCCATAGATGAGAATCTCCAATATTCGACTCGAGGATTGGATGGAAGTCTCGAACATTTACAACCTCAAGTGACTTCAAGCCAGCCTGAGGAGCCGGCGTTAGCTCAAGGGTTGTCAACAGGCGACATCAGTCGACCTGGACTATATACGGAGTCTCCTTCCACCCCGTTTGTGACGGAAGCTCGTCTACAGGCAGCTCTCTCCTCTACTCTATCAGATTTCGAGGAACGATTTGTGGAGAGAGTTCACGCAACCATAAAGATATCCCGACGAGATACCGGGAAAGCACCTATCTCCGAGGCCCAACCGTCCGGACAAACCTCGCAACTTACCCTCACACCCACTCAACCTACACAACCCTTACCAATCGCTACACCCATCCTCAAACACAACCTCATAAACCCTGCAATTGTACCCATCAGCGACCTCCACTCCATTTTAGTCGCCCGATAACTTGAGCTGACCACACGAACGTCGAAAGAAGAAGATCTATTCTGCCGTCTCATAGACCGTCCTGACTCGAACGAATCATGTCGAGGTCAAGGCTCCCGCTCCAAACGCAGACATGACGACCCAGATGATCAAGGTCGCCATGAGAGGGAGAAGAGGCCTAGGCCTAGGATACAAACTAGAAGTCAGAGACTGAGCTCGGGTGCGACGCAGACAAGGGCGGGAGTTGCTGAAACTTCACAACCAACTACACAAACAACCACCACCACGCACCGCACCACCCATACTCTAACCTAAATCCAAATTGAACCTCCAACTTTTAACCTAAGGACGCCTCCGTCCACACCACCAAAGACCTTCACAAGCCCCTTTCTTCCGGAAGAAGAAGCAAGTGCCGCAATGCTCGTGGCCTTGGCAGCTAGCTACTCAGGCCACTCCCAGCTCGACCGCTCCAGACCAATCGGGACCATCTGGACATGGTGTCAACCCACACAGAGTTCCTCGACAAATATATATTCGAAGGACAGTGGATGGCCCATAGTATGCCCGATATCCATCAAAGACAGAGACTCAACGACGTTCGACATTTCCTACAACAAGCTTCGGAGGACCTAGTTCTGATAGAAGACGATGAACTTCAGGAAGGATAAGACCACGAACAATTCCCTCAAGGCTTCCATAATTTATTGCGCTGCGAGCGGATTCCCTTACAAGACTAATGCTCGGGACCGTTCGTATCGACACGCCGTGGGAAAACATCAGGATTGAAATTCCTTTTCTTGAAGAAGTTCGTGAACATATATGGAGGTCACCGAATAAAGTCAAGAAGTTGAAAGAGTTCGAGTTCAGAGGGATCTCTCACTGGGATCAGCAAAGGAGAATAACCTATCTCTGGATGCTAACCCATCTTGGATCAAATGTGAGGCTGGGATTCCAAAAGGACAAGAGAAGAGTCATTACAAGAGTCCATCCCCTATATGTTAGCTGCTAAGCGTCTACTGTGCTAAAGGAGGTCTTCCAACACCTTTCTACGTCATAGAGCGAGTAGACAGAACTCGAGAAGAGCTAAGCGAGAGCGACCTACCTTACCACCCTGTCGAGGAGGTGTACCATCTCTACCAGCTATACGTAGAGAAGTACACGGGTCCTCATGGCTTCATAAAGAAAGAAGGACTCGAGGGACTCTATCGGCCCACGATGCGCCAGGTCAAGTACCATGCCGCACACGACATTCAGATGGCTCTGGAGGGCAATATGAAGAAGGTCAACATGACCGCTCCGCTCAATCAAGGACCTGAGATCGAAGGGCTTCCCAACAATCACGTGCACATCAGCTCAGTCGTAGGGATCACCTACCACAATCCGATTGCAAAGAAGAATAGGTTGATATTGAAGACTGAAGTTCATAAGTTTTGTGATGGGACACTCAAGGTCATCAGGAAGAATATCGAGAAGAGATTGGAAGAGATCAACAGAGAGACCACGTTGAAGCTTCACAGGTTCATGAGAGAACAATCGCTTCTGATGGAACTACTTGAGGACATCGAGGAGCGACTGGACCTGAGGAACAGCATACTAAACTACGAGCACACGTTGGGCTTGCGTAGGTCGTACTTTGCCCGCCGAGAACAGATAGCTCGGAAAGGCAATCAAGCACAAAGGGGGAGAATGTAGAATATACGATTTAATTGTGCTTAGATGTTATTAGCCGTCCTTGTAGTTTTGGGCTTCATTTGTTGTTGTCCTTAGATTAGGACTTAAATTGTATTTAAACCAAGTATGTTTGGTATAAATACTTGTACACACATTGTGCTGAATAGAGAAAATTAGTCAATTGATCCGAAAGGCTTGCAAATCAAATTCTAGAGAGAGAAAGTCATAAATCATATTCTCACTAAGTGATATCTCTCTCAAAGTTCTTCACGAAAGGTTTTCGATCGAAATCTATTTCTTAACAATTCTAATCGATTGCCTTAGATTTCAAGTCTAGGATCTAGGAGTTGATAATTGAGGACCTAACAACCATTGATAAGTGGGAGACCATTTTTAAACACGGCAAGAGCTTTAATCGACGTCGGTAATGGTAAACTTATTCTACAAGTAGGGGACGAGAAAGTAGAGTTTGATGTTTATAAGGCAATGAAACACCCGACGGATGATCATTCATGTTCCTTTATTGATAATATTGACCAGTGTTGTAAAAGTCGGCCTAGGCGGCCGACTAGGCGCCGTCTAGGCGCTGATCGGAAGACACCGTGGCGAAAACCACATAATTGCCTGACTAGTTTAATAAACTGTTGGTCCCGATTGCACCAAACAAGGAATCAAAGAGGCTTTAATGGAATGAAAAGGGAGTATTCTCACCTTTGAGTGTGTGTATTGTGTGAAAAATTTGGATAAGCCTTTGATCTTTGATTACCTTCAAAAGTGAGTTGGTAATACCTTATATATCACATTAACCCTAGGTATATTAAGGCCCAATCACTAAGTATGAAATAATTACATTATAGTCCTAAGCCTAAGCTAAAGGATAATTACAAAATAAATCCTAAGACTTAAACTATTGACAAAATCTATTAAATATCCTAACAATCTCCCCCTTTGTGTCAATTGTTGGGAGTATTGGATCTTGAGCGTAGCGGTGGTGGATTATCGTGTGAGTGTTTCACGAAGCCCTAGCTTGAACTCGAAGGCGCGGAGATTCCTTCGAAGTACCATTCGATTAGCTATAGCGTCAATGAGCTTCGCGAACTTGGATCGGCAGAGAGGATCTTCTTCTGAAAGTATGCGGCAAATCTTCATGAGTTTGTCTTGGATGATGGTGAGCGTTCCATCCGAGAACTTTGCCACTTCGGAGCAGCGCAGCATCCTCATCTTTCCCTTATAGTTCGAGTAGGCGACCGCCGGATCGTCTCCGTCGATCACATCGCCTTCTCGGTAGTCGTCCGCGTTCTTGAAAGATGGGCGAGTCAGATTCACCTTCTTCAGGTTGTGCTCCACCGCCATCTGCAGATCGTGGGTGGTGAAGAATCTGACCTGTCGGAGCATGTGGCGTTTGAGAGCCACATATCCCATGGTGACCGGTTCAGCACGTACGAGATGTCCAGAGCTTCTGAGGACGAGTCTGAACTGCTTCATGGATTCCAGCATGCTGTACAGGTCGCCCAGGCGCAGAAACTTGAAGTCCGCCTCACTGACTTCACAGTAGCTCTCATCCTGCCTCATTACTGTGAATACTGGGTAATGGACAGGTCCTTTGGACTCTTGGCGGAGGTCAGTGACTTTGCAGATGGGGGCCCGATTCATTTCCTGAGCGATGTTTTCCTCATCGGATAGCGTCCTTTTTGTGCATTTGTGGCAGAGAAGGCTCCATCGATAGAGCTACTTCTTTCTCTCGCTCCAATTTTGGATGTTCATCAGCTCATATTCGTCGAAGGTTGTGATGATCTGCTCCTTGCGTCGCCAGATCCTCTTCCTGATCTCTTCTTGAAACGGCGCGGTGATCTTTTTGTTTTCCCACGGTGCTTCCGGTATATCCACCGTGGGTACATCCGTTTGAGCAGCAGGGGCCTCAGTTTGCTGCGCTTGGAATTGTAGGATGTTCTCGAGCTCGGGAGGTTCAGCGTCGTACTCCTCTCCGTCCTCGTCGTCTGCAGTGTTGATCAGCGTTAGTGAGGCTTCCATTAGCAGACGTCGAGCGTTTTCCACCAGCTTCCTGGCTGCTACTGCATCGGCGGGTGTGTACAGCCATTCATCGTTGAAGATGTAGGCTTCGATCTCGTTCTGTGCCCAGTAGACGTCCTCGGGAGCTATGTTGGAATCGGTGTTGAGAGGAGTGTCGCTGTGTGGTGGCGAGGGTGTTGCGTCGGAAGAGTTTGAGTTTGTGGATTGTGGGGATGGTTGTGGTGGAGATTCTGGTGGTTCAGTTGTGGTGATGGTTTTGGCAAGGATGATTTGGGTGTCGGGTGGTGTAGGTGTTGTGGTGGCCTCTAACATCGATGTGATAGTTAGAGGTTCGGAGACTGTGGGTGGAGACGGTGTGGGGGTGGTCTCTAACGTCGACGTGACGATTAGAGTTTTGGAGACGGTAGTGGGTGGTGGTGAGGGTGATTTGGCTAGTGACTCAGGGTAAATAAGGTGGGTTTTTTGGCTAGTGGGGTGTGAGGTTTCTGTTACGGGCGTTGTTTCAGGCCCGGAGGAGGAGGACGGCGTCGAGTGCATGAGTCCTTGGGATTGTTGGCCTAGCTGCCTATTCTCCCCCTCGCGGCGATCTTGATCATCGTCTTGATCGTCGCGCCTGATCCCGCTGGACTCGCCTTGAGCGCGGCACGTCATGGGTTGAGTCATCATTCTCTTCATCTGCTATTCCTCCTCGTCGAGTTCCGTCATCGACTCGAATCTTGCTCGTAGGAGGTAGAAGAGCTCCTTCGCGGAAATGGCAGAGAGAATGGCTTCAGCGTCCACATTTTGAATCGGTGGTGGCGTCTCCGGGGCCACATCTTTCCCTTTGTCGACGGTGGACGCATCGAGACGCGCGTAGACTTTATCGAGAATCGACGCCTCAAGAGTCTTTGCAAACTCTTGAAGACGTGTCTCTAGCGCGGTCTCGGTGATGAATTGGGGTAAGTTTAACAAGTTGGATTCACGAAGAATGCCAACTGACACCGAATCGGAGAAGATTGCCTATCGGCCGCCCGTTTGCACAGGACTGGAAAAGACGGGGTCACTTAGACTTCTCGTTGGCATCATTGATGAGACGGACTCAATCAAATGATGGCCTAGGCTCACGGTTGTTGTGATGTTGGCCGTGCTAGGTCTTCCGCTCTCAGTCACAGAGACATCACCGAGCGTTCTGACAGAGTCACGAAGACTCTGTGGTGCAGTAAAAGGTGTATGTGTCCTAGAAATGTATGAAACTATGGGGAGTGAGGGCACTATACTCGATGTGCATGAAGAGGATGCAGTCTGAGGCGAGGGACTGCTTGTTTCATCATCGATCATCTCCAAGTGGGATGTCGATGGTATACGTGGCTCCTCGTGCAATGAAATATCTTCCTGTAGAGAGGAAGATAAGTGGGTTGGTGGGGTCGTTTGCGTGGTTGAGCCAGATGCCACGACTTCTACTCGGGAGGTGAACACATCACCTCCTGTACCTATTGGTTCGGCTCGGCTTATCTGTGGCGGAGGAGGTCGATCGTGCTTTGTTTCAATCGACGCTCCGTGGGGCGGCTTACGTCATCCTCTCGCGACCGTTTTTTCGGAGCGCGGGTGGAAGAGGATGCGGCGCGACTCGATGACTTTTTGGAGGTGGAGGTGGGGGTTTGGCTAGTCCCGGGGTTGGGAGCAGTGGGGTTGATCTGCGCCGTAGGGACAGTAGATAGAGGTCTGGGGCTTTGTCGGAATGAGGCGGTGGAGGCTCGATATTCCTGAACGTGTGGATTTGTCTGATCTGCGTAGGCGAGAACTTTGTCCGGAATAATCATGGCGTGTCGATCCTTCGCCGGGGTGTTTTTCTTTGCGAACTTCTCGACCGTGGGGATGAGGAAGTGTTCCGCTGCTGGCCTGATGCGAATGTTGGTGGAGTGCAAGCGGAAATGTTTGATGATAGCTGGGAGCCACCGCATGTAAGGGACGAAGCGGTTTGTGACTCCCTTGGCAACTTCCCGGTCGCGGCGTTGGATCATTGAGACAAGATCCATCCAGATGATGTCGGCGTAGTTGTACTTGCGGTTGTGAGCGATGCCAGTGAGGATGGTGAGAATTTGAAAGTTTCCCCGGTCCTGACCAGCATGCTTCCCTGACATGCATTTGTTCACTAGCAAGTATAGTGTGCGCCAGGGTTGAGGCAGATTGCGGGTGGTGACTTCACTGAGGACAAGTGGGCCCTTCTTCTTCTTGGTTTCTGGTTGATAGCCCAGCCGGTCTATGTCCTCGATGAGTTGTTCGTGCGTCGGTAGTGGGTCGTAGGGCGAGTAGACATGGAGTTGAAGCACTTCTTGTAGTATTTTGCGAGTAAGGACCACCGTTTCTTGATCAATTTGGGCGGATAAGTTTTTGGCAAGATGGTGTGGTCCAGCTATCTGTAATGTATGCCAGAATTGTTGAAGGTACACCCGACTTCTGGCTCGCCATGTGTGAGGGCGTGGCGAAGTGGGTGCCCTTTGAGGATTTCTACAATTACGGGGGCATCGCACCGAAAGCTGTGCAGGTCCACCATGTAGTTGTTGGGAACCAGAGCCGCCCATTGACTTAGTGGGAAGATCTGCTCGGGTGGTGGGACATAGAGACGCGTGTTGAGTTCGATGCGAGCAATGTCCCTTTGGATTGCAGCCGCCTCAAGCGCTTCAATTGTGCTTTGATCTTTGTCAGTCATATCTGCGCTTGACAGTAATTGTAATATGATTAGTAGGAATTAATGTGAGATGAGAAAATTTGCTAAACAAATAGACATGGAAAAATTTCGCAAGTTAGGAAGTCTCGTCTGTTGTTCTAAAAATTTCGCAAGTAAAAAAAATGTAGCACTTAGTAATTTGAATTGAAGACAATTTTCGCATGTAAGTAGTGGAAAATTTTTCGCAGATTATGATATGTAAGCATGCCGAGAGATTTTCGCAAATAGAATTTTTTTGTTTTTTTTTTTGCAAGTCAAGAATTTTCGCATGTCAAGAATTTTCGCAAGTTAAGAATTATGATATGTAGGCATGTCAAGAATTTTCGCAAGTTAAGAATTATGATATGTAGGCATGTCGAGAATTTTCGCAAGTTAAGAATTATGATATGTAGGCATGTCGAGAATTTTCGCAAGTTGTCCAAATTTTTTTATCGCATGTAATGAGAAATTTTCGCAAGTTTTAGCACAGAGACATGTTGTGAGAAATTTTCGCAGATTGAGTAAAATTTCGTAAGTATGGAAAATTTCGCAAGTTATATCACATAGACATGTCGTGAGAATTTTTTTCGCAGATTGAGTAAAATTTCGCAAGTATGGAAAATTTCGCAAGTTAGGAAATCTCTCAAGTTGTTCAAATTTTTTGCATGTATCCAAGAACATTCACATGTAGTTTATCCATGAACTTTCGCATATAAGGAAAAAATTTTCGCAAGTTCTATGAAAGTTTCGCGGAGGGAAAAAGTTTTGTGGACTGAAAAAAAAATTTTGTTCACTGTAGTTGCGAAATAGTGAAGATGCGAAAATATGTAATATGAAGTGAAGTGTAATAGAATTTCGCGGGGCTAAATTCACTGTAGCAGAGAAAGTTTTGTCGTGAGGGAAAAGGATTTTCTCAGATAAACTTTCGCGGGATTTAACATGCTGTAGCAGCGAAAAAAATATTTTAACACATGTAAATTCTCGGGCGAAAGTTTCGCAGTTTCTTAGTCACTGTAGCAGCAAAATTTACACCGTAAGAAATTTCTCGGAAAAATTTTCGCGGAACTTTTCTCACTGTAGCAGCGAATTTTAACGTTTTAAAGCAATTTTTCTGAGAATTTTTTCGCGGTGAAGAACACAGTGCGACATCGTGCGAAACGACGCAATGATTTTAGCCTTAGACCTACTCAAATCTCATCCACAATGCAATAATCTGGACTCAATCGACTCGAAATTGAATGGGCAATGCATATTTGAGGGTATTAAACATCAAAAATCTAACATGCGTTCGATTCAGAGCCGAGAAAAATTAATTTTAACTTAAAAGATTTAATTAAAACGGGTCAAAACAGGATAAAATGAATGGAACTTGGTGTATTCATACCGAAAAGCTTGATTTTGAAGACGGAGAATGCAGATAGATGGATTTTGAATGCAGATTGGACGACGACGAAGATTTGAGGAGTTGCGAAATTTTGAAAAGAGGGGTTGCGAAATTTTTTGAATTTTCTTGGAATTTTTAGGATTGTGAAGAAAACGTTAAGGGTTTTGGGATTTTAGGGTTTTGGTGACTGTTCATGCGAATTTTGAGTTGACGGGCCGAAATTTCGTGGGCTTGGTCAAGACCTCATCTGAGTTGAATTTCGCGGGCTTGGTCAAAATTGGGTCCATTTGAAGTTCAATTGGTCCAATTTTGACCCTTTTTGACCAGAAAATTAAGAATTCAACTCTAAATATTTTAATCGGTCCAATTTGACTCAGTTTGACCAAACTTTAAAGTTTCAACCCAAAATCAGAAACTCCCCCTTAATCGAAAAACTCCCCCCCCCCTTTTTTTAAATAATGGAAATATCAGAAGCTCCCCCTTAATCGAAAACTTCCCCTTAAAAGATATAATTCAGAAGACACATAGAAAATGGAGTAAAATGGAAAAAGAAATATGCACACTTGATCAAAAATTTATGTAGGGTCGATTGGTCACAACGGAAGATTCAACATGCCCAACATAGTCACAAGGTGTTGGAATCGTTTGCCATCCAACGGTTTTGTAAAGATGTCGGCCAGTTGATCTTCGGTTGTGACGTAGTGCAATTCAATCGTCCCTTGTTCGACATGTTCTTTGATGAAGTGGTGACGAATGTCTATGTGTTTCGTTCTCGAGTGATGTACCGGATTACTCGTCATCGCTATCGCACTCTTCGAGTCACAATAAATGGGAATTTTATCAACATGAAAATTAAAATCTCGTAGTTGGGTTCTCATCCACAAAAGCTGTGAACAACAACTAGCGGCGGCGACATATTCTGCCTCCGTTGACGAAGTTGAGACACAGTTTTGTTTTCGAGACGACCAACTCACGAGTTTACCGCCCAAGAAGTGTGCAGCTCCAGAGGTGCTTTTTCTATCCATCTTGCATCCTGCGTAATCCGAGTCAGAGAATCCAACCAGCTTGAAGTCCGATCGAGTGGGGTACCACAGACCCAGATTGGGTGTTCCTTTGAGATAGCGGAGAATCCTTTTGACAGCAGTGAGATGGGATTCCTTCGGTGTAGCCTGAAAACGAGCGCAGATTCCTGTCGAGAGAACGATATCCGGTCGACTAGCAGTGAGGTATAGAAGAGAGCCTATTATCCCACGATAGACGGTTTGGTCGACGGGAGCACCAGATGGGTCCGTGTCGGGTCGGCCAGAGGGAGACATAGGTGTTGCAGCAGTCTTAGCATCCTTCATTCCATATTTCTGGAGGATGTCATGGATGTATTTGGACTGGTTGATGAAGATTCCGTCGGGGAGTTGTTTTACTTGAAGACCAAGAAAGAAATTCAGCTCGCCCATAATACTCATTTCGAATTTTTCTTTCATCAATTCTGCGAACTCTTCACACAGTTGTGGTTCAGTCGATCCAAAAATGATGTCATCGACATAAATCTGTACAATCATGATGTCTGGGTCACTCCGCTTGGTGAAGAGGGTTGTATCCAGAGATCCTTTCTTGAATCCAGACTGAACGAGGAAATCTGAAAGGACGTCATACCAAGCTCGGGGAGCCTGTTTTAGTCCGTAGAGGGCCTTGTAGAGTCGATATACGTGATGAGGAAACTCTTCGCTCAAGAACCCTTCAGGTTGATCAACGTACACTTCTTCTTTGAGAAATCCATTCAGAAATGCAGTCTTCACATCCATTTGGTAGACTTTAAAGTTCTTGTGAGCAGCAAAGGCAAGAAAAATTCGTATAGCTTCGATCCTGGCAACGGGGGCAAAAGTTTCATCGTAGTCAATGCCTTCTTGTTGGTTGTACCCTTTAGCCACAAGTCTTGCTTTATTGCGGATGACAACACCGTCTTCGTCCTTTTTGTTCTTGAAGATCCACTTTGTGCCGATAATGGATCTGTTGTGAGGTCGTGGTACGAGTTCCCAAACTTGTAGTCGTTCAAACTGATTTATTTCCTCCTGCATTGCAATCAGCCAATCAGGATCGTTGAGAGCTTCAGCTACTCGTGATGGTTCGACTTGACTGAGATAGCAAGCAAACAGACTTTCATTCATCGTAGTCGAACGTGTCGAAACACCGGTTGTGGGGTCCCCAATAATCTGGTCTGTAGGATGAGACCGAGCCCAGAGTGGTACATTGGTCTGTGAGGAGCTAGCCGCATTTGTGTCTATTGGAGGCTCATTAGATTGGGGTCCGGTGTCCGAAGAAGAGATCTCAACCGTGGTGGTTTGAGAGGGTTCATCATCAGGATCAGCAATGTTCCCAGGGTTGGGTAAAATGTCGTCTTCGTTGAGATTGAGTGCATCCAAGTTTGGAGGAACGACGTCATGGCCGATAGCTGTTGGTGTAGGTGGAGTGGGTGCAGCGGTAGGTTCAGTGGTGGCGGCGGGAGTCTTGGGAACTGGATAGAAGTACTCGAAAAGCAGATCGAGATCCAGTTCACCAGAGTTGCCCTCAGATGAGGAAGTTCTCGCCGTTGAAGGTTGACCTTTTGTCAACGACTGTAGAAGACCTGGTTCTGGACTAATATGAGCAGAAGCCATGAGGTCGCCTTCGCTTTCGTCAAAGGTGACATTTGTGCTCTCAATGACAGATCGTTTCTCCTTAAGATAGACTCTGTATGCCTTCGAGTTTAGCGAATAACCAACAAAGATTCCTTCGAGTGCTTTTGGATCAAGCTTCCCAAGATGTTGGCGATCGTTGGCAAAAAAACATCGGCATCCGAAAACCCTTAGATAAGATATATCTGGTATACGACGGTTGTTCAACATCTCGTATGGAGTGCGGTTGAATCTCTTGTGGATGGAAGCCCGGTTCTGCGTGTAACAGGCCGTTTGAATAGCTTCGCCCCAAAGAGAGTGAGGAAGGCCGGATTGGATGAGGAGAGTCCTAGCTGCTTCAACTAGTGTCCTGTTCTTACGCTCAACGACACCATTCTGTTCCGGTGTCTTCACAGCTGAGAACTGCTGAGTGATGCCCTGAGTGGCATTGAAATCGCTGAGCTTCTTGTTCTTAAACTCAGTTCCGTTGTCAGTTCTGATAATCCGAACCTTCTGTTGATGAAGAGTTTGGGACGTAACAACAAACTTGATAATTACATCAGGAACTTCATCCTTTGTACGAATGAGTTTTGTCCATGTGTAGCGTGAAAAATCGTCGACAATCACAAGAATATACCGTCTTCCTCCGAGTGTGGCCGTAGGCATTGGGCCACATAGATCCATATTGTAAGAGCTCGAGGATGAGCTTAGAGGACGGTGTTTCCTTGGAGGACGATCGCTTCATCTTCCCCAATTCACAGGCAGAGCAGAGGTGTTCCTTATGATATGTTAGTTGGGGTAGACCGTCGACGAGTTTATTCTGACGCAGTTTGTTGATAGTCTTGAAATTAAGCTATGAAAGACGTCGGTGCCATAGATCATTCAACTTAGGTGCAGCCCGAGAGAGAAGGCATACTGGTCGAGAGGTCGTGAGATTTAGTACGTAGAGGTGAGACGTGCGCGTTCCAGAAAGAAGTGGCAGTCCCGAGGCATCTATAATGCTGCAGATGTCAGATTCGAAGAGAACCTTGTATCCTTTGTCGCAGAAACGACCAATGCTGAAGAGATTGTAGCTCAAACCCTCAACATAAGAGATGCCCTTGATCGTTAGTTTGTCATGGACGAGATCACCATTTCCAAGAATTGGCGCCATTTGACTGTTTCCGAAGGAGACCCCTCCGAGATAGCGCTCCGAGAAGTTGCTCAACAGCTCCTTGTTCCCCGTCATGTGTGTGGAGCAACCCGAGTCTAGATACCACACATGACAGACCTGCAATCATCAGCAAACGTTGGGTCCCCGTTTTCGGACGGGACATTCTTGTGATATATGTAAAGTTTTCATGCGCTTAATAGGAAATGTGGTTACAAAATCAGATTGTGTTGATTCTAATTTAGCTTTCCCTTTATCGTTTGTTTGATGAGGCGGGATTATGGCTTTTCTAACCCATATTTTCCTAACTTGTGCTTGCATGTATGGTGCCTTATACATGAATTGTCGTGAGTAATATGGTTGTTGTTTTCGTGCTTCGGTTTTGGTCGCCTTTGGCTTTCGAGTAGTAGGTGAGTTTGCGTTTGACGACGAGAGACGTTTTCACTTGACCTTAGGTTTAGGCGAGATGGGAGAATTCAGTGACGTCGTAGAGAAGGTTCGCTTGCGAGGTCTGAGGGTTGCGTGTTCATGTGTTTCATATTCATGAAATCGTGGGAGAACAAAATCATTGCAGCAGCACATAGACATAAGTTTGGTAAAAGAAAGATAAGTTTTGGCAACATAATTGTCTACGAACTTTGGACAGTGGGATTCAGTACATAGAGAGGAAGGACGAATATAGGATGGTTTTTTCTTCTTGTCATCGTAGAGCGGGTTCTCCTTTATTTGATACGAACTGCCTTCCAGAGACGTCGAACTCACATTCCCTGTATCCATAAGAATACTAGAGTTAGTGTTAGAACATATGTCAGCTTCAGGAGTCATTTTCGCCGTCCTCTTACATTTACATGTTTGAGAATCGGGTACTTGACTCGATGTAGAGGGATAGTTCGTATTGGGAAATTTTTCTAGAGTGTAGATTTTGCTAAGTAGTTCATCTCGCTCTTTTGCAAAGGCCTTCCTTTCTACTTCTAGTTGTCGTTCTAGTTCTGCTATGAGTAGTAGTTTCTTTGAGATGTAGGTGCGAGACAGCACATCTTGGAAAGCAACTTCCTGTTCTTTGTTTGGGAGTAAGGTTTCGACATCCTCCGAGAGTGAGGATATCTTAGTCTTATCTCTATTATTCAATTCTGTGTAGTCATACGCGATTTCTGCCCAATGAATGTTCTGTTCTCTTGTTTCTTCTGAGATGACAGCGGAGGATGATTTCACAAATGGCTTAAGTTGCGGGGGAGCACCATTTCTTGTTTGCAGGAAGGTAGTGTTGCACATGTTATATCTTTTAACTGTTAGCGGTGTTGGATTGCAGTTGCTAGACAGTCCGATCCCCCCCCGGGCGTTGTAGAATTCTGTTTCAACTGGTTGGTTCAATAGGCATAAGATGCGTGAGTTTTCGTTTCTAAGGTGAAGCTGCTCTTCAAGTTCTTTCACCTTTCGGTACAGCCTAACCCTTTCCTTGGTAAGTAGTTCATATTGGGATGCAGTTAGGAGACGAGATGTTTCGCATGAACTGATGGCCAGTGTGGTTTCCTTCACCTTTTTCTCATTTTGCTTATTCTTGCTTTGCAGACGTTTGACTAACGCTTCGGAGGCCATTAGACGTTCGTTTGCACAAGCAAGCTCTTCTATTTTTAAACTAAGCAATGCATAGTTGTTTTCAAATTTTAGCCTAAGTTCATCATAAACCTTAGCGTCTACGGTGGGGTTCTTAATGGTGGGTCGGTGACTAAACACATCATCGAGTTGCGAGATTCGTACCTCAGACTTAGCTGTGTTTTCACCGGTGTGACCCATCTCCTCGTCCTCGTCATATTCGACCAGCCTTGCCATGCAGCAATCTTCATCCTGAGGCTCCTCGTCTTCTGAAGTGTCGTTCACCCATTCAGCTTCTTCAGTAAGCAGAACTTTGCCACTTTCCATTTTGCGGGTCATTCTGGCCTTACGGTCGTAGTAGCCTGAGTCCTTCACGCGTGGGGCGTGGCATTCCTTGGCAAAGTGGCCTGTCTTTCCACATCGAAAGCACTTTACAGACTTTTGAGGTGCTGAGTCCTCCTCTTTCTTTATCGGCTTTGATTCTTCCGTGGGAGTGGTCTTTTTGCTGCCGCTAAAGGTCCTTTGGCGATTGGAGGAGGATGAAGATTTTTTCCCGATCTTCTTTGTGACCATCTTTGTGAGCATTGCCAGTTGTTTGCGTAGATCGCGAATATCTTCATCCGATTCTGTATCAGCTTCGGATCCTGAAGAGGCATCAGATACAACAGCTGGTAGCTTCCCTTTGTTCTGTTTGGCCTTAGAGATGGAAGATCGTTCGGTAGTCTTGTTTGAGAGGAGAGCCAGCGGATCGACTCGAGTGTTGTTAGACTGAGGTTGCACGTATGGAGCATAGGCAGATAGGCTGTCGTAGAGAGCATGAATGGAGGTGTTGGAGAGGTCCTTACTCTGAATCATCATAACAGTTGCATTTCCCCAATGTGGTTTGAGGCTACCAAGGAAGCGGTTGTTGATGTCGAATTTGTCCCTCGAGATCCTGGCTTTCTTGAGTTCATTGATGACCTTCAAGTAACGGAGATATGTGTCACGCAGCTCCTCTCCTTCATAGGCTTGGAAATGTTCATACTGTGAGAGGCATGTTGATTTCCTCCCCTGAGCACTCTCAGTTGTACCTGCCATAATTTCTACGAGTTCATCCCATATTTCCTTAGCAGTTGTGCAGCACTCGATGTGAGCGTAGACTTCGCTGCCCATAGCCTGGAAGAGGTATCCTTTGGCAGTCTCGTCGGCCTGTACGCGAGCCTCTTCATCCTCATTGATGGGACCTCTTGGAGTGCGGCGTTCATCCATGGGAGGGTTTGCGTTTGGCTGTGCAGGGATGATCGTCCAGAATTGTGCTGGACCATTGAAGATGGAGTCCAGTAGGTATTGAGAGAGTGGTGTGCCTTTGTTCCTGATGAATGTGAGGAACCGGTTTGTCCATATGCTGTAGTCGCCTTGTCGCAGCATAGGTGGCCTGGTGTCGGAGCCCACTGTTGAGATGTCATTCGTGGTAGACATGGTTGGTGCAGTCGAATCGTCCGTGGTTTTGATCTTAAATAGATAAGAGAGTTAGTAACGAACGAACGAAATGAGAAATATGAGTTTAACGAGTAGAGTTTTGAGAAAAAAAAATTGTTTAAAGAATTTCTTAGAACTAAGTGAGCGTGTGTGATGGTCGATAATGTATGAAGAGAAGATATATCTTGAAATTAGGAGAAGTTCTAGAAATTTTGAAAACGATTTTTAAGGTGGGATAATATTTTATGTCAAAAGTGGTCTAGGGTGATAGGACTAAAGTGTAAGGATCAAATCTTAAATAAGTTTGAGAAAAATTTAACCCAAGAAGATTTCAACACGAGAAAAGACTTAACACGTTAAAAAAAAAATTCGCGGTTTTAAAGGACGTGTTTATACGAAGAGTTATCCGAGAAATTATGTGTTGAGAAATTTCGATGTTTGTGAGTTTTAAAGAGAAATTCTCGGAAGAAGAGAAAAATTCTCAGTGGAAAAATTCTCGGATTTTAAAATTTCGCATGTGAGGAAGATTCTCAGTTGAGAATTTTAAAGCTTCGCAAGAAAAATTACGCAAGTTATAAAATTTTGCAAGTTAAAATTTCGCATGTGAAGAAGATTCTCAGTTGAGAATTTTAAAGCTTCGCAAGAAAAATTTCGCAAGTTATAAGATTTCGCAAGGGAGAAAAAAAAATTCTCAGTTAGGAAATTTTCTCGGATTTGAAAGAGTCGTGGTTTTGAAAAAAAACTTTCTCAGATGAAATTTCGCGGATTTGCAAATTTTTTCTTGGTTTTGAAAAATTTCTCGGATATATAAAAATTTCAAAAAGTTCTCGGCTGAGAAATTTCGCGGCTCAGGAAATTTGCGGAGTAAGCTCTCTTGAATATGGAATTTCTCGGATTATGAAGAGTAAGCAAATTTCGCAGTTGAAAGTTTCTCAGATTTTGAAAGTAGACAGTTGCGAAAAATGCCGTGAAGGTGAAATTTTCGCGGTTTAAAAAAAAATTCTCGGAATAAAATTTCGCGGATTTGAAATTTTCGCGGACTTGAACTATTCAGCAAGAAGTTTCGCGGGCAAGAACAAGCTTTCACTGTTCCATTGCTTACACGCGTTTTGCCAGAAAATCGTCTCGTTCTTGCTCAAATCTCAGCCAAAATCGCTCAAACTTGATCCTAAACTTCAGAAATTCTTTCCTAAACACATAATCGACCGATTTGTGAGCTAAAAACAACAAAAAATAGATCAAATCGACTAAAAACAGAGAATGGCCGAAATGACTTTTTCTGAAAAACTTTTGCTTCGATCTTGCTCAAAACTCGTTAAAACTGATCCAAAAACTGATCCAAAAGTGTTCTAAAACATTTTAGGTATAGAATCGATCTGGGGAAAGGTTTTAAACACAAAAACGCAGCATCAAAACCCCAAACCGAGTTCAAAGTGGCCGAAAGTAATATTTTGCCCAAAAACACCTTTGATCTTTCTCGGAATCGAACGAAACTGGATACAAATCAATGCAGATCGATCCACGTTTGCTCTGATACCACTTGTTGGTCCCGATTGCACCAAACAAGGAATCAAAGAGGCTTTAATGGAATGAAAAGGGAGTATTCTCACCTTTGAGTGTGTGTATTGTGTGAAAAATTTGGATAAGCCTTTGATCTTTGATTACCTTCAAAAGTGAGTTGGTAATACCTTATATACCACATTAACCCTAGGTATATTAAGGCCCAATCACTAAGTATGAAATAATTACATTATAGTCCTAAGCCTAAGCTAAAGGATAATTACAAAATAAATCATAAGACTTAAACTATTGACACAATCTATTAAATATCCTAACATAAACGAACCAATCCGCCTAATCGGCCGATTAATCGGCCCGTTTTGACATTAATCGGCGACTAATCCGATTATTAGCCAGATAATATATAATTATTTTTAACCCACCAAAGTGTGCCACGTGCCACTAATGTACATGGCAAGGCAGGGATACAATTTCAATGCATGGTTGTGTGGCTTTATATAGAAAAGATTCCCACGTTGCTACATGTTCTAACGGTGTGGGACGTTCTCTTTCTTTTAGGACTAATAATATTTATTTATCTATGGGTTTTTAGTGGACCCATCTTCCTAAAGGCCCAACGTGAACCAAACCAGCATTAAATTAAATTATTATAATTTTCGAAAATGCATTTTGCCCGTCCAATCATCAGCCGAATTTCACTTTTAAAATTATAATAGTTAAGAATATCTTATTTCATGTACTAGCATAAAATTTGAAATATAAAAACATATAAAAACAGAAAATCGATAACTACTTTTGACATCATCCCTAACACGTAATTTTTGTTCTAATATTATTTTATTTCATTGTTGGGACAGATATTAGTTATTTATAATTCTTTGATAAATTAGATATACTTTTATTTTTGGTAGTGTTAAGCATAGTGGATATATAAATAATAAAATAACAAAGACTGCATAATTCCCGCCTAGAAACCGCCTAGGCCCCGCCTAAGCCGTCTAGGCGCTAGGCCCCCCTCGGCCGCCCGACTAGCGCCGAGCGAATTTTACAACATTGGTATTGACTCATATGCTTTTGAGTATGTTAAAGTTTTCAGGAACAAGGATGAGTTAGAAACATGTCTGAGTTAGAAACATGTTTGACTCATATCCTGGTTGCGTCGGTTGCATATCAGTTATGTCTCACAGAGAAAATGTAAAGTGTAGAAAAGTAAAGTGAGACACAATTTTTGTAAAGGTTATATCCCCAACTTGGTTTACTCATCTCCTTGAGGTTTGCTCCTCAAGAATTTAATCAATTACGATGATGTCAACTTAGTCGGTTACAAAACGGATTGATTGGCCCAATACACAACCGAAACAAGTCAAACACTAGACACACTAGGTTACCACACACCGAGTTTCGTTCCTCGGAATCTCCTGATCCCGACAAGACATAGCTCGCTACCGAAGGGCCCTCGGAACTCGTCATTCCCTTCGCGTGTGCATAAACGTCGACCTTGCCTTCTTGGTATTGCTCACGTCCAAAGACAGAATATATGGTGGGAAGTTTGTGATAATGATAATGAATCACTCGTGCAGTGATGAATCGAAAGTTAAAGCTCAAGTCGGCAGAAACTGATCACAGGTGTACGCTCAAACAACCACAGATATATTGCGAGTGTGAGATGGCTCTAATAATGATCTTCTGCTAAAAAACTCTCGTATTCGATTCTTAGTCCGACAATCTGAAATGTTTTCAAATAGACCTTTTTCAATCAACACTCACATGGAACTCAATCTCACAATCATTACCAAATTAAACGCATAATCCATGTAATTTTCGAGTAAATAAATATGCCATGTATATCACGCTAATCATAACTATTCACAACGGTCATAAGCTCATAATAGCATGATCATTATCCATCTACACCTAATTTCTTTATCCTTTTATCTTCATTGACCCCACCTCACTCACCCACCATAATCGATTCACCGGATATCATCATCCGGCAAGTATCACATCGTCGGCGAGGCGTCTCCATCGTTATCCGATTTCATGGCTTATTTCGTTGTGATACCAGGTGTCAAATCGGCGTCGAGGCTCCTTCATTATCCGCTGAGATAATCTAAGAAGGAGACGCCGCCTCTCATGGATACCTATAATTCAGCATCTGCATCGACCACGAAGAGGTGCGCTTTGCTTCTGTGTATTGTGTTATTCTAGATCTGTCTATTTGTGTGCTATTAGCTTAAGTACCGCTTTGTTCGCATTTACTCAATTATCCTGATGATTTTGGAGAAAATCGATGCAAATCCTTGTCAGTATGGTTATATTTTCATCTTCTTTGGCGATTTCCCTGAATTTTGATCTATGATGTTCATCAGTTAAGACTAATTCACCGTAATGTTACTTCTCATTTTGTACTGCGTTCACATCCTTATCTCGAACATCAAATTGACATAAACAAACATAGGTGACGAAATATAATTAAAATATGCTGCATCAAAGGTGAATAAAAAGCTGAGAACATACGTAGATGAGTGCTATTGTGTGCAGACGATGGAAAAAACTCGAAAGACGAGGTGAGCTTTATATTTTAAATTCAAAGGGTAAAATTGTAATTGAAATTAACTAAAACTAATACCATCTAAATTTATCTACCAAACACATCGCAAATTATTATTTAAGTCCATCAACCAAACACATCAAATACCTCATACCATTCATTATATAAACCCAACTAAAACTAATACTGTCTAAACCCATCCTCCCTATCAAACGGGCCCTTGAGGATAAGATCTGAAATTCCTAAAATAATCTAGAGGCCGAAAGAAATATCTCAGAATAGAATTATTGCAAATTTCTTCCTAAAATAAAATAATCACACTTTTAGAAAAGATATAGAAGATCCGAAAATCCTAAAATAAAATAGATGGCCAAAAAGGAGATCTTAGAATAGGAAACTACGAATCTCTTCCTAAAATAGCTGAATTGTACTCTTAAATGGCAGAATTTAGGCAAGCTTACTAACCTTATTTGGCTCAATGATTCCTAGTCCATCACGGATGTCACAGAAGTTTGCCTCTACTAGGGGCTTCGTGAAGATATCAGCGATCTGATCATTTGTTCCTACGAATTCCACACCGATATTCCCATTCTGAACATGATCTCGTATAAAATGATGTTTCACCACTATATGCTTAGTACGAGAATGATGCACGAGATTCTTAGAAATACTAATGGCACTAGTGCGATTACATAGAATATGAATTTTGTCATAATATAACCCAAAATCCCTAAGGATTTATTTCATCCAAAGAACTTGTTGACAATAATTTCTAAGGCCATATATTCAGCTTCTGTTGTGGAGAAGACGGCAGCATTTTGCTTTCTACAAGACCAAGTTACCAGACTATTTCCAAGTAATTGGCAAGTTCCAATATTACTTTTCCTACCTTCCCTACAACCAGCATAGTCAATCGGAATATCCATGGGAATTCATCCGTGTACCACAGACCAAAATTAACAGTACCCTTGATATATCTAAGTATTCGCTTGACTGATGTCAAGTGAGATTCTTTAGGGTCAGACTGATATCTCGAACACATACCAACATCAAACATAATATCAGGCCGACTTGCAAGTACAGAAAGCTTCCGATCATACCTCGATATTGTGTACTTGATTCATCACTGTTATTTTGGTGGTCTGATGCATGGGGGTGAAAATCACTTTGGAATCACTCATCCGGAATTTTGTCAGCAATTCCTTGCTGTATTTCGTCTGGGATACGAAGGTTCATGTGTCAAGTTGCTTTATTTGCAACCCAAGGAAATAGTTCAGCTCACCCATTAAGCTCATGTCAAATTTCTTCTGCATAAAGTTAGAGAATTCCTCACGAAGAAGGATATTACTACTTCCAAATATGATATCATCAAAGAAGATTTGGACAAGTATCATGTAATCACCTTCGTACTTAATAAACAGCGTGTTATCAATAGTTCTAGTGGAAAATCACATGTCAATCAAAAACTTACTTAACCTTTCATACCATGCCCTAGGAGCCTGCTTTAAACCATATAATGCTTTATTTAATTTAAAAACGTGATTAGGAAATCCTTCTCTAACAAAGCCTGGAGTTTGTTCTACATAAACTTCCTCATTTATAAAACCATTTACAAATGCATTTTTGACGTCCATTTGAGAAAGTTCAAAACGTTTAAAGATGCATATGCAAGTAAGACACGTATGGACTCTAGTCTAGCTACCGGAGCAAAAGGTTCATCGAAATCAATACCTTCCTCCTGGGAATAACCTTTTGCAACTAACCACGCTTTCTTTCTGGTGATATTACTGTGTTCGTTGAGTTTGTCGCGGAAGACCCATTTTGTTACTATGATGGATTTTTCGTCTGGTCTTTCCACGAGTGTACATACTTGGTCGAACTGTGATAACTCGTCCTCCATGCAAGAGCCTCATGATATATCATCCAGAACTTCATAGACGGTCTTTGGTTCCATCATTGAAAGCAACACATCGTGAGATTCCTCTGTGTCCTGATTTCGTGCAGCGCTCGAGTTTTAATTCCAGATTTGATATTCCCTATACTTGATCTGTTGGATGACTGGAAGCATGCTTGAATTTTCTACGTTGTTGTTCATCAGCTTCTGGTTCCAGTGTCTTAATGTTTTCGTCTTTTGCAATATCTTCTCACTTTCTTCAGTGCCCTATATTTCTGCACAAGGAAAATCTATACCTTCATCATCAGTAGCATTTGTGATAGGTATCTCATCGAATGTAAAATGTATAAATTCCTGAACAGTCTGATTGTAAACACGATAGGCCTTAGAATGAAGACTGTAACTAGGGAATATCCCGTCATCAACCTTAGAGTCAAATTTTCCTCTTCTATATCTATATTCAAATAAAACACTTACAACCAAACACATGAAAATATCCGATATTTGGAATTCTACCATGCAAATTTCAAAAGAGGTTTTCATCAATATGGATCTAAGGAAAATACGATTAGACACATAACAGGTTGTACTAACAGCTTTCACTATTTGGGAATATCATACTCATGTAGCATTGATCTAGCCATTTCTTGTAACACTCTATTTTTTCGCTCATCTACGCTGTTCTGTTGGGTGTTATGGGAGCGGAGAAATTATGACTATATCCATATTGATCACAGAAGGATGCAAATGACTTACTATCAAATTCTAATCCGTTATCACTACGTATCATGCATAAGTTCATTTCTTTTTCATTTTCAAGTCTCTTTACTAGCGATGCAAAGTTATCTAATGTCTCATTCTTATGTGCAAGGAATATCACCCATGTGTACCTAGAATAGTCATCAACAATAACAAATGCATATCTTTTACCTCGCAGAGACATTGTCTGAGAAAGACCAAAAAGGTCGAGATGGAGTAGTTCCAGAGGTCTGGATGTGGATATCATATGCTTTACCTTAAAGGACGTCTTGGTTTGTTTACCCATTTGGCATACCTGCACGTTCTGTCCTTGATGAATTTCATATCAGGAACACCTCGTACTAGTACGTTGCTGGTAGTGTGAGATAATAGTTCCATATTAGCATGTCCTAAGCGTCTTTGCCATAATCAGGTGGTATCTTGTGTAACTGCTAAACACTTGACATTCTGGTAAGTTATATCATCAAGAGTAATGCAATAGATATTTCTATACCTAGATGCACCAAATCTCATTATTATTTCTAACACACTTATCATTTTCAAAGGTTACCGAATGACCTTCGTCGCATAATTGACTAATGTTAATTATGTTAGGTCCTACGATTAACATCTCTATGATCCTAGGCATGAATTCTAAGTAATTCGATGATAATGATTGACATTAAGATTCGATCGAAAAACTCAAATGAAGAACAAGAGCGAGAATTCGAGTAGAGTGAGAAAGTTACTATTGTTTCTCTCTCTAGAAATTGAATTGCAAGCCTTCGGATCAATTTCCAAAACTTTCTCTATTAAGCATAATGTGTGTAGTATTTATACCAAACAAACTTGGTATAAATATCTAACTAGTCCTAATCTATGGACTAATACAGATAAAGCTCCTAATTACAAGGACAACTAATGAAATCAAGCACAATTAAAATGTATACTCTACAATCTCCCCCTTTGTGCTTGATTGCGTCTCCGCTCTGTTTGTCCTCGTCGGGCATAGTATGATCTGCGCAACCCTAGCGCATGCTCAAAGTTCTTGAGCGTGTTCCTCAGCTCCAGTCGCTCCTCGATATCTTCAAGTAGTTCCATTAGGAGCGGGTGTTCTCTCACGAACCTGTGGATCCACAGCATCGTATCTCGATTGATTTCTTCCAACCTTTGCTCGATGTTTTTCCTGACGACCTTGAGCGTCCCATGGCAAAACTTATGAATCTCAGTCTTCAGCATCAACCTATTCTTCTTGGCTATTGATTGTGGTAGGTGATGCCTAGGACTGAGCTGATGTGCACGTGATTGTTGGGAATCCCTTCGATCTTAGGTCCCTTGTTGAGCGGAGCGGTCATGTTAACATTCTTCATGTTGCTCTCCAGAGCCATCTGAAGGTCGTGTGCGGCGAAGTACTTGACTTGGCGCATCATGAACCGATAGAGTCCCTCGAGTCCTTCTTTCTTGATGAAGCCTTGAGGACCTTTGTACTTTTTCACGTACAGCTGATAGAGATGGTATACCCCATCAGCAGGGATGTACGGTAGGTCGCTCTCGCTTAGATCTTCTCGAGTTCTATCCACTCGCTCGATGGTGTAGTGGGTGTTGGAAGTCCTCCTTTTGCACAGTATACGCTGAGTAGTTGGCATATTGGGGAGAGACTCTTATAGTGGCTCTTGACTTGTTCTTTAGTCATCCCCAGCCATACATCAGGTCCAAGTTTGGTCAGCATCCAGAGGTAGGTCATCCTCTTCTGCTGATCCCAGTGAGAGATCTCTCTTAGCTTGAACTCGTTCGGCTTCTTAACTCTCTCCGGTGACCTCCAAATGTTTTCACGAACTTGTTCAAGGAAGGGGATTTCTATTTGGAAGTTCTCCCACGGCGTGTCGATCCGAACGGTCCCTGGCGTTAGTCTTGTGGGGGAAGCCGGTCGTTGCGCGATCAACTCTGGTAGCCTTGGGATATCTTGTTGGTAGTTTTCACCTTCCTAAAGCTCGTCGTCTTCTATGATCACGAGGTCTATGGAGGCTTGTTGTAGGAAATTCCGAACGTCCTGAAGCCGTTGTCTTTGATGCTCCTCGGGCATGGAATGGGCCATCCACTGTCCTTCGAAGATGTATTTGTCTAGGAACTCGTGAGGATTGACGCCATGTCCTGAGGGGCCCGGTTGGTCTGGAGCGACCGAGGGAGTAGCTTGAGTAGCTGCTAGGGCTACAACCATCGCGGCACTTGCTTCTTCTTCCGGAAGCAAGGGGCTTGTCAGAATCAGTGGGCTGGATGGGGTCGACGGAGGCGTCTGATGGTGGGTTGGTAGAATGGGCTTAGAGGTTGTGTGCGGTGCGTGGTGGTGGTGGTTTGGTAGTGGGTTGTGTGGTTTCTCCGGCTCCAGTTCTTGTCTGCGCTGAGCCCGAGCCTTGGCCCTGTTCTTGACCACTCGTAGATGTCCGTGGCCTCTTCTCCCCCTCATGAGGGTCCTGATTGTCAGGGTCGTCATGTCTGCGTCTTGAGTGGGAGCTTTGGCCTCGGCAAGTTTCAGTAGGTGGCTCAGGATGATCCACCAATCGCCTATAAAGAGACTCTTCTTGAGGCGACCGGATGGAGAGACCGATCAGGCGGGCGAGTAGGATGTCGTGGAGCTCGATTATGGGTATGGTGTATGGGTTGATGAGGATGGTTGAAGTGGCTAAAGGGTCGGTGGGTGTGGGTTGTGGAGGTGTGAGGTTGGTTTGTGACGATAGGCCTTCAGAGACAGATGCTTTCCCGGTATCTCTTCGGGATGTCTCGATGGCGTGGAGTACTCTCTCCATGATCTTGTCTTCCGTGGATTGTACAACAGCAGAGAGAGCGACCTGGAATTGCTCGTTCGTCACAAAAGGGGTGGAAGCCTCCGTCGTAGATGTTCCAGGTCGACTGATGTCGCCTGTTGTCAACCCTTGAGCAGGCACCGGCTTAACCTAACAGACCGCAGATTGTTTTATGACTTAACCTAACAGATTGCTCCTAAATCAACTAGAAATTCAACTAACACGCTTAGAACTGATACGAAGCTTCAGATAATAAAGATGTGCTCGGGATTCGAATCCCGCTAGGTGTGATCGCCCAAGACAATGAAATATCGTGCCAACGTTATTCTTGACTAAATCGCAGTAATTTTCCTACCCACTCGCGAATTTGATGTCACCCTAAACGCTCGTGGGGATCTAAAGTTCAGTAATTACTAATAGCGAGGATCGAGTATTTGCTTTCGCCCTATACTCGATTCCTATCTTCTACGAACGGCCTAATCGTTATTTAGCTGTCGCCCTAAACGATTTTCCATACATTCACTTTAACACATAGACATATTAAAGCGAAGAAACAACTTCATAGAACAATAAATAGTTAGAATACGCAAATCACGATAAACATATGTCTTAAGTACGAATAATCCTAGCGTTCATCTAATCCCAAACACATAGGGAATTTAGCTACGCATAATAGACGGGAAAACAACGAAAGAAATAGAGAACGGAGAAAGAAGACTCATGATCTTGAATACTGATGATCTGGGGTGGTATTGCGGATGAATCTTCGTTCTTCGTTCAATTGGGCATGTTTGCGTCGTTGATCCGTCTCTTGCGCTCCGGGCGCAATTCTGTGTTCTTCAGGGCTCTTTTTTTCGTCTCTTGAGGGATTAGGGTTGATATCTGGTAGATGTCCCCCTTTTCTGATCGAAATCGGGCCTTTATAGTGAAATTCGACACTGTCACGGCCTGGGACATGATAGGTCACGGCCGTGACACTGTCGGGGCACAAAATAGAGCTCACTGCCGTGTGTCACGGCCTCGTGCAGAGGTGTCACGGCCGTGACACTTTTCCAGCTTTGCGACAGTTTCTTATTTCTCTCAGATGAAGGGCTAAATGATGTCCGATTGACCTGAAATTTTAACCATAGATAGAAGACTCGCCAGTCTTGATTCTGACCAAAGGGATTCTCAATCCGAGGTCTGGATTGAGAGATATTTATTTTCTAATGCTGCTGCTATGGGTCACGGCCTGGTGCAAGAAGTGTCACGGCCGTGACCGTCTTCAGTCTAACTCTCTGCCATGTGTCATGGCCAGGTGCACTAGGTGTCACGGCCGTGACCCTCACCAGTTTTCATCGTTTTCGCGCCGTTTTGCCTCGTTTTCGCTCCTTTTCGCCCGAAACTCGTCCTAAAGCCTTATAATTCCAAGAAATAGGGTTAATAAGTGCATAAAATGACTACGAAAACTCTATTATGAGCCAAGTAAATACTATGATAAACGTACTATGATACGTTTATCAGTTGCCATTGCCCTTGTCGAACCCACCATGCTTGGGCGATAGACACTTGTTCACAATCCCGAACAGTGTCTTCCACGGATGAGGGATACCACTGCTCTGGACCTGAGCTAGCTTGGTGAGCTGCGGTTGATATCCAATCTGCATGAAATCATGCACCATTTCTGCGTCTGATGAGAGCGGGTCGTAGTTTGCGCTGTATGGCAAGTCCAGAATCATCCCGAACCGGTTCTTGTCCATATGTATGTGCCGCGTCCCAAGTATGGTTGAGAAGGAGAATGCTCCATTATCCACTGCTCCTTGTTTACATCCCCAGAATTGCTGGAGATAGACCATTGGCACCGATGCGGTGACCGTCAATGCATGCCAGATGGGGTGGCCTTGCAGGATAGAGACAATGATCCCGTATGGACACCGAAAGGTGCTCAGATCGAGCTGGAAATTCGAATCCTGGACCTTCAGATACAAGTTGTGGTCGTATATGTGATTATAACGAGGGTAGCGATCCATATGAAAAATAAGAGATATAAAAGTTCATTAGTTCATAAATTTAATTTTAGTCGAAAATTGATTTAATTTCATCAAACTATAATATTGTATCAAGTCATGACATGTTTGATGAATTTTGAAATGAAATCGTGTAGCGTGCATATAGTATAATTGATTTTGAAAAATGTAATGGCATGTTCGTAATTTTGAATGAAACATATAACGCGTGGAAAAAACTTCGAAATTTTCTAAGTGTTTGATCGTAGAAAATGTCACTGTTCATGCCGAGATATTTTACGCTCGAAAAATTTGATGTTCAAATTGATTTCCTATGCATTGATTTCAATTGAAATAACTCCGTTTAATTTTGCGATCGAAAAATTTTTATTCGCCTAATGTTCGCTACAGTGTAAAAGACTTAGAAAAAAAACTAATTGTTGAAGTCGTAATCATGGACTGTAGCCGACCAATTTTACGATCGAGAAATTATTTCTCAGGTAAATTTATTGTCGAAAAATTTCCTCGATTGAGTAAAATTTTTCGATTTGAAATTTGTCGAGCGATACGTGATTTTCGATCCTAAGTAAAATTTTCGCTGCGATATTTTTCTATCGAGAAATTAGTCAACGAAATAAAAACTAGGTCAATCGTCGAGAAATTTTTCCGATCAATTAAATCCTAAGCGGCGAATTTTACGATCGAAAAATTAAGCGTTGAAAAATTAATTTTTCGCTGCTAAATTTTTGCGACCGAAATAAAATTCAATCGAAAATTCTATTTTGCGATAGTTAGTTTTACGCTCGATCTTATTTGCATCTAAATTGTCTATTCAGCGCTTATATTTTTCGCTCGCAGAAAATCCTAATTAGATTTCTCGACGGTAAGTGATTTGTCGGTCAAAATCTTCTTTCTTAGCGACTGTTAGGTCCTACGATTAACAACTCTACGATCCTATGCTAGAATTCATAGTAATTCAATCGTTTAGATAATCAATTGAATTCGATCGAAAAACTCAAGTTAAGAACACTAGAGAGAATTCAATTAGAGTGAGAAAGTTACTGTTGTTTCTCTCTCTAGAAATCGAATTGCAAGCCCTTCGGATCAATTCTCCAAACTTTCTCTATTAAGCTCAATTGATTTACATGTATTTATACCAAACAAACTTGGTATAAATATCAAACTAGTCCTAATCTAAGGACTACTATACAAAACGGCCCTAATTACAAGGACAACTAATGAAATCAAGCACAATTACAAATGGTATTCTGCAATCTCCCCCTTTGTGCTTGATTGCGTCTCCACGCCGTTTGTCCTCGTCGGGCGTAATATGATCTGCGCAAGCCCAGCGCATGCTTGTAGTTCCTCAGCGTGATCCTCAGCTCTAGTCGCTCCTCGATATCTTCAAGCAATTCCATTTGGAGCAGCTGTTCTCTCACGAACCTGTGGATCCTCAGCATAGTGTCTCTATTTATTTCTTCCAACCTCTGTTCGATATTCCTCCTGATGACTTGAGCGTCCCATCACAAAATTTGTTGATTTCAGTCTTCAGCATCAACCTATTCATCTTTGCTATTGGATTGTTATAGGTGATGCCTAGGACTGAGCTGATGTGCACGTGATTGTTGGGAAGCCTTCGATCTCAGGTCCTTTGTTGAGCGGAGCGGTCATGTTGACCTTCTTCATATTGCTCTCAAGCGCCATTTGAAGGTCGTGAGCGGCGAAGTACTTGACTTGTCGCATCATGAACCGGTAGAGCCCTTCGAGGCCTTCTTTCTTGATGAAGCCCTGAGGACCTTTGTACTTCTCCACGTATAGCTGATAAAGATGGTACACTTCATCGGCGGGGAGGTACGGCAGGTCGCTCTTGCTCAGTTCCTCTCGGGTCCTGTCCACTCGATCGATGATGTAGTGAGGTATTGGAAGTCCTCCTTTGTCACAGTAGACGCTGAGTAGTTGGCTTATTGGAGAGAGACTCTTTAATGGCTCTTGGCTTGTGCCTTAGTCATCCCCAGCCTAACATCAGGTCCTAGTTTGGTCAGCATCCAGAGGTAGGTCATCCTCTCCTGTTGAGCGATTAATTCTGGTAGCCTTGGGATATCTCGCTCGTCGTCTTCACCTTCCTGAAGCTCGTCGTGTTCTATGATTACGAGGTCTATAGACGCTTGTTGTAGAAAGTGCCGAACGTCGTGAAGTCGTCGCCTTTGATGCTCCTCGGGCATGGAATGAGTCATCCGCTGTCCTTCGAAGATATACTTGTCTAGGACCTCGTGTGGATTGACGCCATGTCCAGAGGGTCCCGGTTGGTCTGGAGCGACTGAGGGAGTGGCTTGGGTAGCTGTTAGAGCTACAAGCATTGCAACACGTGCTTCTTCTTCCGAAAGCAAGGGGCTTGAGTAGATCGGCGGTGTGGGCGGAGGCGTCCTGAGGTGAAAGGTTGGTGGGTCGATGTGGGTGGTGCGGTGCGTGGTGTGGGTAGTTTGGGTTTGGTGGGTAGTATGGGTTTCGCCAGCTCCAGTGCTTGTCTGTGCAGCGCCCGAGCCTTGTTCTTGGCCACTTGTAGATGTCCTCGGCCTCTTCTCCCCCTCATGAGGGTCCTGATCGTCAGGATAGTCATGTCTGCGCCGTGAGTGGGAGCTTTGGCCTCGGCAGGTGTCAGTCGGTGGCTCAGGATGGTCCACCAATCGCCTATAGAGGGATTCTTCTTGCGGCGATATGATGGAAAGGCCTATCAGACGGGCGAGGAGAATGTCGTGGAGCTCGGTGATGGGGATTGTGTATGGATTGATGAGGATGGAGGAAGTGGCTAGAGGGTCGGTGGGTGTGGGTTGTGGAGGTGTGGGGTTGATTTGTGACGAAGGGCCTTCAGAGGCAGGTGCTTTCCCGGTATCTCTTCGGGATGCCTCGATTGCTTGAAGTGCTCTCTCTGTGATATTGTCTTCCATTGACTGTACAGCAGCAGAGAGAGTGGCCTGAAACTGCTCGTTCGTCACAAAGGGTGCGGATGCCTCCGTGAATGGACCAGGACGACTGATGTCGCCTGTTATCAACCCTTGAGTAGACACCGACTCTGCGGGTTGGCTCACAGTCACTTGAAGTTGTGACTGTATGAGACTTCCACCCATCCTCGAGTTGAATCTTGAGGATTCGTCTCTATGGGTGTTGAGGCAGGCTCAGGTTGCGCCTGCGAACCAGACACCACGTGAGTTGGTTGCGGCTCAAGATTGAGCGAAGAAGTGCCGGCAACACTTGTCGTTGTGGTTAGCGTAGTATCTGGTGCGGTGGTGACTGCTGGAAAGAGCGACTCCAACTGAATACTGAGTCTTCTGGGAGTCCTCCTGATCAGACTGATTTCCTCGTCAGACTCTGTGTCAGACGGGGTGGCGGTGTGAGGAGTAAGATCTCGATCGATGTTCTCCAAAGTCTGATCTGTCACCAGTGGAAGTGAAGTGTGCCCCATATCCGTTTCGGGCTGTGCTTCTTGTTGAAGAACTTCCTCAAAAGTTTCTTCGAGCACGCCAACATGTACGGGCTCTTCCACTTGTAATTCTAGTGTGCAGGAGCCTCGAGCTCCATCTCTGTAGCCACGACGTCTATCAGGGTATCATCTACGTCGGGCATTGGCTCTTCGACCAATGTTGGCTCCTGAGCTAGCTCCTGAGCGACATCATCAATCATCGCGTCCTCAGGGCTTAGCTGTTGTTGTTGTTGTTGTTGTGGAGGGCTAGCTCCAAGCACTGTCGGGGGCCCTCGAATTATTTCCTCGGTAAGATTCCTGTCCCGACAGTATAGCTTGTAGACGTCTCCGTTGGGGTCCGCGAGACGAAGGAGCTCGAATGAGATCGGCATCGACGGTTGGTCCAGGTCCGTGAGCCGTGGGTTGTGGAAGAACTTAAGCCTTGGTGGTTGGTAATTTCCGCCAGGAGGCAGAGTAGGGATTGTCTGGTGCAGCGCCATGATCTCCCTGATGATGATGCTGAACCACCGAGCATAAGGCACGTTCTTTGATCGCCGGTTCTCCTTCTGCCGAATCTGGTCCGCGAGGTCGTTCCAGATCAGCTGAGTGTAGTCATAATTTCTTGAGAAGGCGATGCCGTGGAAGATCCTCAAAATATTGATGTTGCCTTTATCAAATCCTGCGTGCTTGGGCGACAGACACTTATTAACTATTCCGAATAGTGCTTCCACGGGTGTGGGATTCCGCTGCTCTGGACCTGAGCTAATCTTGTGAGTGGCGGTTGGTATCCCATGTGCAAGAAGTCTTGAATCATCTCAGCATCCGATGGGAGCGGGTCGTAATTATTGCTGTGGGGCAAGTCCAATACCATGCCGAACTGGTTCTTGTCCATGCTGATATGCCGCATCCCTATCCTTGTTGAGAATCTGAAGGCTCCATTGTCCACTTCTCCTTGTATGCAGCCCCAGAACTGCTGGAGATGTACCATCGGCACTGATGCGGTGACCGTTAACGCATGCCAGATAGGGTGGCCTTGTAGGATTGATACGATGATCTCGTCTGGACACCTAAACGTGCTCAGATCGAGCTGGAAGTTCGTATCTTGAACCTTTTGATAAAGGTTGTGATCGTAGATGTGGTTATATTTCGGGTAGCGATCCATCTGAAAAATAAGATATATAAAAGTTTATTAGTTCAATTTTATTTTCAGTCGAAATATGAATAAATTTCATCAAACTATAGTAATATCGCAAGTAATAGCATGTTCGATGAATTGTGAATCGAAATCATATCAAATGCATAGTGTAAGTTCAATATCAAAAATCATGATGGCATGAATGTAATTTTCGAATGAAATATATGTCGTGTGAAAAATAGTTCGAAATTTCGCTAAGTATTAAATCAGTAAGTCACTGTTCATGCCGAGAAAATTTTCGGTCGAGAAAATTGAATTGCAATTTGATTTCCTATATATTGATTTCAATTGAAAGAATTCTGTCTAAATTTTGCGATCGAAGAATTTTATCCGCTATTATTAGCTACAGTGTAAAAGACTTAGAAAAATTTCCTAAGTGTTGAAGTTGAAAGCGGGACTGTAGTCGATCAATTTTAAGATCGAGAAAAATTCCGTGTAAATTTACGATTGAGAAATTACGTCTCAGGTAAATTTACTATCGGAAAATTTTCTTCGATTGAATTTTTCGATTCGAAATTTGTCGAGCGGAATGTGATTTTCGATTGAAAGTAGAAGTTTTTCGCTGCGATATATTGTTATCGAGAAATTAGTCAACGAAAGACTAAGTCAAACGTCGAGAAATTTTCCGATCAATTAAGTCCTAAGCGGCGAATTTTACGATCGAAAAATTAAGAATTGAAAAATTAATTTTTCGCTGCTAATTTTTTTTCGACCAAATTGAAATTAAATCGAAATTCTATATTGCGATAGTAAGTATTACGCTCGATAAAATTTGCATCTAAATTGTCTAGTCAGTGCATAAGTTTTTCGCTCGCAGAAAATTATAATTGGATTTTTCGATGGTAAGTGTAACGATTAAAATCTTTTATCGTGACGACTAAATCAAAATTTTGCGATCGAAACTAAATCGACACAAATAGTATCTCAATTGAATTGGAATTCAATTAGGATTATTTGCGATCGATAAAGTTCTTCGACAGCTTCAAAACTTCAAAACCCAGTTTCATCTAAACTCATTTTAACGTCACAGATGCAGATTTTTCCGAAGATTTAAACTATCTGTTTCATCAAGAACATCAAATCTATCCAAAAAAAAACGTGCATTTAACTCAGAAAATCCAAGAAGCGTGCCACAATTTTAGTGAAACTGTATACGTTTAACTAGTTTTTGAAGAACACTCGAAAAATTTTAACTAAACATGCGAAAAACTACAGGATGTAAATGCAAATCAAGTTATATCATTCGCAATCGTTAACAGAATCGAATTTCTACCTTAATCAGACGATTTAGAGTGAAAAATTGAAAGTTTTTGAATGGTTTTGTATCGTCTGAGAAAGTTTTGCGAGAGAGAGTTGTTTTTTTTTCGATTAGGTTTTGCGTGAGAAAACGTTTTTCGACTAACAAAAGTTAAACTTTTATTAACTAGCATTGAATTTGTTTTCGGGCTTGTGATTTGACATTTTGCGATTTAATGGATCAGGCCCATTACTATTTGCACACGAAAAATTCAAATTTTTCGATCGCAAATTATCGCGGTTAATCATAATCGATCCCGACACTGTTTACGATCGAGAAACTTTAGATTGCGAATTAATCTAGTATCCAGTTTCTCGATAGTAAGTTCTTCTAAAGAATTTCAGATTGACCCCTATTTCAAAATAAAACCCATTGTAAGGCTCCCCCTTAGTAATTGAAATAAATGCAATTAACTCCCTGTATTTTCTGTGTAGTAACGTCTAGCTCCACTGGCAGAAATTTAAAATCTATACCACTTAGAGATAAGCGTTAGTAATAATGGAGTTAATCAACAATTATTTTTGGCAATTTTATCTTTGAAATATTTGGTCTAGTGTCTAGCTCCTCTCTTTGTAGTGTCGACGTTTCGCTCCTTAATTTTGAAAGATCTGAAATACTCAGAGAAAAAACGTCAAAAATATTTGGAGCTAATCTACGAGTCTTATACTTGCTCCCCCTCAAATGATGCACAAAAATTGACTAATTATGCAAGCATATGAAATTAATTCAAGTCACCAGCACACAAATTTACCAAGTAAGCATGTATACATGGTCCCCGAAAACATGCACTTTAAAATATTGTGTGAGGGTAGAAGCAATGAAAAATTTATCGCATTTAAACAATTCAGTACCAATGCAATCTAAAATTGCATTTAGAATGTGCGAAACACTAAAGAAATTCGCATTTATTCAATTCAACGCATATGAGACATAACATTTCATGTCAAAATGTGCGAATTTTATTATTTATTATTTATTTATTATTATATATATGTATATATATATTTTTTTTATTAGGGTCAGATTATTTTGCTTCGATCAATCGTCACGCCTAAAAGTTTACGAGACATTTGAAAGAAGAAAGTGCCGTCAAGCCATGTCATCAAACTAAAGTCCTAAGTTCATAGACTGTCCATTTCGACAATTCTCACTAGGTTCGCTCTTGCTCTCAATTATAGCTATCTTGGGATTTTTATATTTTTATCACTCAAGTCAACACATGCAATTTTAAGTCAATTTACCTGTGATCGAGGCATTTTTAATCATTTCACCTAAGCGAGAGACCGTCTATGTGGAATCAAAGGGTTGTAAGGGTTATAATTTGGCTAGGACTTAGAACGGAAGGAATTTAAACTAAAGTGAGCTAATCTCTTCATCGTCTTCCAATTCTACGTCCATCTCCCCCTTTTTTTTCGCCGTCTTTCTGCTTTTCAATCTTTTCTCCCTCTTTTTCTTTTAAGAACTATCCCTTTTTATGTTATGCTCAAGCTGAAGCTCCGCTTCTCCATGAGGCTCTAGGAGATTATCGTAGGCGAAGTTCTTTTTGTTGGTTCTCGGGCCGATACCGTGCTCCTCTTCTCTTAATCCCTCTAGAGGTTTCAGAGATTATGAATTTGGAGAAGTTCTCGGTTATGGAATTCATACCCGAGGCTGCACTCCTCTTCTCGTTTCTCGATATAAGACCGGATTATCGTTGGAGAAGTTCACTTCGTGGTGCTCCTTTTCCAGCCGTTCTGACGAGCGTACGAGATTATCGTTGGAGAAGTTCACAGCAGGAACCATGCCACTTTCTACAAGGTAGTCGGAAGGCCGGTTCCTTTGGTTTGATTTTTGCGCGTTGAGCAATGCCTTCTTTTGTCATCATCTTACTTTTTCTTTTGTTATCTCCCCCTCCTTTTCTCGTTTGAACAACCATTCGAAGAGTATAGAGTTCGGTTGAAGGCTGAGAATGGGTTTCAAATGAAGAAAAGGACATCGGAGAAGGCTCAAAGTGGATGACTAAGGGCTAACGTGGGAGAATTTATATAAGGCCGTATGAGGAATATCCTAAACTCCCTTATCATTTTCCTGACGATCTAACGCAAGATGAGTATGACACCAAGAATCACTAGGTAAGACAAGTAATTTATGTGTGACTCACTCGAGAAGTAGATCCAAAGAAAGGAAAAAGGAACAAGGCTTGAATCCTCACGCATGTAGAGTGACTTTGTGTCTAGTGGAACAATCAAATGACCTTTCAGACACAAGAATGCGACTTAGACTGACAAATTTTAAGCAATTAATTCGATCGCATGTCGGGTTAAAAATTCTAAATGACTTTAGATCAAAGCATCCTAACGGATTTCGTCATACCCCTTTATATTATATATAGAAATATATATTATATATTATTTTTTTATTATGATTTTTATCACGCAAGATAAGGACAAATAAACATAGAAAACACATAGAATAGAGCATGTGATAGCGCAGAAGATCAGGTAATGCACATATTACGGAAGATTCAACATGCCTAATTTTCCGACAAGGAATTGAAATCGTTTCTCATCCAAGGCCTTGGTGAAAATGTCGGCTAGTTGAAACTCTGTGTTCACAAAGTACATCTCTATCGTGCCTTTTTCTACGTGATCTTTGATAAAATGATATCTAATGTCTATGTGTTTTGTGCGTGAATGATGAACAGGATTGCAAGTAAATGGCGATTGCACTCTGACTATCACTATATATGGGTATATTATTTAGATTGTACCCATAGTCGCGAAGCTGTGTCTGCATCCACAGCATCTGTGAGCAATAGCTGGTGGAAGCTACATATTCTGCTTCGGCCGTCGAAGTGGACACACAGTTCTGCTTTTTGGATGACCAGCAAACCAGCTTTTCGCCTAGAAATTGAGCGCCACCGGACGTGCTTTTCCTGTCCATTCGGCAACCTGCATAGTCAGTGTCAGTGTAGCCGATAAGTTTAAAATTCGTACCCTTATGATACCATAGGCCAAGGGTAGAGGTGCCCTTAAGGTACCCTTTCGACCGCGAGCATATGGGATTCTTTGGGGATCGGCTTGAAAACGGGCACACAAGCAGGTGGCAAACATGATATCCGGGCCAACTCGAAGTGAGGTAGAGAAGAGATCCAATAATACTGCGATACAGTGTGATGTCGACCGATTTACCAGAGGGATCGGCATCCAACTTGCAGCTTGGTGACATAGGAGTGCTGAGAGGCTTGGTCTGGTCTTGATGAAACTTCTTCAGAATATCCTTGATGTATTTTGTCTGACTGATGAAAATTCCATCATTGAGCTGTCTGACTTGAAGGCCTAAGAAAAATTGCATCTCTCCCATGTGACTCATCTCGAATTTGCTCTTCACGAGATCTCCAAACTTCTTGCAGAGCCGAGGATTAGTTGATCCGAAGATGATGTCGTCGACGTATACTTGGACGACCATCAGATCTTTGTCATGCCATTTAATGAAGAGAGTTGTGTCTATCGTTCCTCGTATGAATCCAGACTTCACGAGGAAATCACTCAGGACATCGTACCAAGCACGTGGGGCTTGTTTTAGTCCACAGAGAGCTTTGTCCAAGCGATAGCATGATCGGGATGTTCTTGATCAACGAAACCTTCGGCTGAGCGACGTAGACTTCTTCTTTTAACACGCCGTTGAGAAAGGCGGTTTTAACATCCATCTGATAGACTTTGAAGTCTTTGTGAGCCGCATAAGCCAGCAGGAGGCGGATAGCTTCGATACGGGCAACAGGAGCATAAGTCTCGTCGTAGTCGATGCATTCCTGTTGATTGTATCCCTTAGCAACTAGCCTTGCTTTGTTCCGGATCACTTCACCATCTTCATTCTTCTTATTCTTGAAAACCCATTTAGTTCCGACCACTGTTTTCCCATGTGGACGGGGTACCAAGATCCACACTTGAAGACGTCGAATTGATTGATTTCCTCTTATATTGATAATCAAGTCACCAGTCTCATCTTTCGTTCGGAGGAACTTTGTCCACGTGTAGCGAGAATAGTCATCTACAATCACTAGCACATACTTTCTTCCATTGATACTCTGAGTCTGCATCGGACCACAGAGATCCATGTGTATTAGTTCCAATGGTCGAGAAGTAGACGCAATTTGCTTGACGTGATGAGATGCTCGCTTCATTTTTCCTAGGTGACATGCCGAATAGTGATGCTCCCTTTGTAGTTGTATAGTTGGAAGACCGTGAACCAACTTTTTCGTAAAAGACGTTGGAGAGCTTTCATGTTTAGATGAGACAGTCGTTGATGCCATAGGCTGTTCCTCTGTAAATCAATCTGAGAAAATGAGGCATAAAGCTGTCGAGGGCCGCACAGACGTCAGGTTGATCGTGTAAAGATTGGATCTCTGAAGTCCTTGAAGGAGTTTTGTGTCCTGACCATCCAAAATTCTGCACCGGTCAGCATGGAAGACCACCTAGAAGCCTTTGTCACAGAATTGGCCTATGCTGAACAAGTTATGGCGGAGGCCTTCGACGTATGAGACATCTTTGATGGTCAGATTCTTCAGAATGATGTCCCCAAGTCCTAGAATCGGGGCTGAATCGTTGTTCCCAAATCTGACTTTGCCGTTTGGTCGGTCTTTGTAGTTGCTCAGCAGCTCTTGATTACCAGTCATGTGTGTGGAGCAACCAGAGTCGAGGTACCACACATGATGGATCTGCAAAAACAATTTTTAAAGAGCTTTAGGTACCCACTTAAGGATGGGTCCTCTCGGATTAGCAGATTTAGTTTTGGGTTCAGATATGACTCCTAAATCTATTTTTGGAAGAGTCTTAATAACCCATTGCACTTTTGGAAAAGTGGGTTTGGGTTTTGCCTCTATAGGAGACTTGGCCCTTTTGGCTTTTGTCGTCCTAGGCGGAGATTTAGGAATCCATTCGGGTTGAACCTTGCAGGGAAGGTTAATTTCAGCACATACAAATGCTTTGGAGGGTTTGACTGAGGAAAAGATCTTTTCTTGCGATAGTCTCCTAAGGTGCTTGGGAGATCTAATTTCTACGGGATACCTTAGGTGAGTACAGTCATGTACGGCGCCATAAGCTTTCTTTATGGCTGGATCTTGTTTCCTACGAGTCTTCCTTGTGGCATTTGTTTCAGAATGATTAATTTTTTGACGTAGAGCCTATTTCGAACTTGGTGCTTCTAAAGGTAATCGGCTGAAGTGAATAAGTAGAAGCAACTATCTTAAAAGTGGAAATAGCTCTTTTATTTCTACGAGTGTCTTTTATTGTAACAGAAGGAGTAGCATGTTCAGAAACATTTAAATCTAATGGCTCCTTCTTTATCTTAGTCTAGACACTCTCGCCTTTGTTTTTAGTGCTGACGCTACGCTAACTGTAGACGTAGGTAAAGTAAAATTAGTCATAGCACTTTTAACAGAATTATTTTTACAATTTTTATCTTTCAAAGGCATTTTTTCATTTATCACGCTTTTTGTAATAGCGTGAGAGGTAGTTTGGGAGGACGAGGAAGCCTTGAGATTTTCCATCTCCTTAAAGAATTTTTTCTTTTCAGCTTCGAAATTCTCTCCTTCTTTTTCTAACTTTGCCTGCGACTCCTCTATCTGTTTTATGATAGGGGGTTTGTAGAGAGAATTTTTATAATTAACGGTTTTAACTTCCTCGTGGTGTGTTTGAGAGTCACGAGGTAGATTTTGAACTAAATTGCAGACAGGTGTTAGAGTTTCTTTCCTATTTTTGTCCCTTTCATTTAGTTCTTTGTAGTCAAATGGGATTTCTGGACCATGTGGACCTTGTCTAATGGATGAAACGAAAGTATTTTTATAAGACGATTCAGTAAAATTTCTAAGAGAGGTTATTCCTAAGCCCATGTGTTTAACAATGTATATTTCTTTCTTTTGTAAAACACACGGGTTAGTGAAGCCTATGCCTTCTATAGGATTATAGAACTCTATATCCTTGGGCTTGTTCAAAAATATCTTCTGTTCGGATTGTCCCCTACGCGTAACTATATCGTCTAATTTCTTTACTTTGGCATATATTTTCTTGCATTCCTCACCTAGGAGAGCATAATTATTTTCCACGGTTAGTTTAGCGGCTTGACAGGCATCGAAATCCTTACTAAGCTCACTAATCTTAGCATTCGATGTTTCTAATTGAGCTTCTAAGTTAATGATCTTAGAGGTAGCTTCGGTTATCCTACAATATAAAATGGCTTTCTCGTTGAGATTTCTAACCAAGCAATTGTAGTTATTTGCTAGTCTATCTTCTAATTCCTTAATCTTTTCGCTCTGTTGTCCTAGTTGAGGTTGGCTAGTCTCTCTAGAATGGAGGCTCTTAGTAAGTTCATCTATTTTTGCACTAGAGCTCCTAAGTTCTTGTTCGAGACTATCTATCTTCTCCTGAGCTCTCTCAAGTTCGTTCTCTACTTCCTTTATACTTTTCTGCTCACGTTTCATGTTAGCATATTGCTTTTGATATGATTCTAACATGGTCAATAATGTGGAAGGAGTGGCTACCTCATTTGAAGACGTGGATGCGTTGTCGTCGTCCGTACGAGTGGATGTTTCGGCGTCCAATTCGTTGTCGAGACGGGCCATGAGGGCTAAGTTCTCTTCTTCGGAGCTCGACGTATCCTCGAGCCATTGGTCATGTTCGGCCATGAGAGCACTCCAGCTTCTTTCTGTTTTGTCAATTGAAGCTTCCTGGAGTAGTAGTTTGCATCTCTTTTCTTCGGGAGAGTGCACTCTCTGGCGAAGTGACCTGGTTTGCCACAGTTAAAGCATTTGTTAGTCTCTTTGGGATTCTTGACCTCGGAACTCTCCGGAGCACGTTCTTTGTTCTTGGAGCTTGTAGTCCGAAGTCTATTGGCTGAGGTTGAAGACTTCTTCTTGAAGTACTTCTTGCTCATCATTTGTCCAATGAGAGCTAACTATTTTCCAAGGGCTTTCATGTTCGGCTCGATGTCGGAGTCCGATTCATCTTCCGACTCTGATGATGAAGGTGGCCTAACTATTTTTTCTTTTCTTGATCTTGTGCTCCTCTTCTCCGAGACTAAGGCAACCGTGTCATCGGTTTGTTTGCCTTCCTGCTCTTTGGTAATCTCGCGGATATCATCCTCATGCTGAGCGAGATTATCGAACATGGCATGGACATCCAACTCCTCTAGATCTTTATTTTGTCGTATTTGAGTGGATATTTTCTTCCATTCCGTGGGTAGAGAAGATAGAAATCTAATGTTTGTCTCCATGTTTGTCTTCGTTATCTCTATCTTCCTCATCTCGTTGAGAAGAGTGAGGTATCGTTGGTAGATTTCGTATAGACTCTCCTCCGGCTTTGCTTTGAATGAGTCGTAAGCAGTGAGAATGTTCGCCTTCTTGGCCTTTATGTCAACTTCCGTCCTTTGCATCATCCTATGCAGCTCATCCCACATCCCTTTGGCCGATGTAAGGCTGTCGACTTGTCTGTATATATCGTTGGGGATGCCCTGCATAAGGGTATTCATGGCCACTAGATCAGCCTTAGCTCGAGCTCTTTCCTCTAGAGAGTATTCTCTAGGCTCCTTTAGTCGCCTAGAAGCTGGAATTGCTGGAGTAGCTGTTTCGTCCCCGGGTACATGAACCCAGAACTGTGCCGGTCCCTGTTCAAGGGACTACAGTAGATTTTCGGCTTGATCCTTTAGAGCGATGAAATTCAGGAAGCGGCTTCTCCACACTGTGTATTCGCCTCTTTGCAAGATCGGCGGACGGTTGTCATTTCCGAGTGAGTAGGCATCCATGTTTGTATTATAGTAGTCGAGTTGTTGAAGGATCTTCGTTGATTGTTTTGAGGGTTGAAGACGATGTAAAGTGCTTCACAAGTGACGAAATTTGTTAGTAGCGTTTGATTCGAAGATTAGATCGACAATTATTTTCGATTCAATCTTTAGAGTATGATCGAAATTAATTTCGTCGATATAGAATGTATGTACTGTTTTCGTGCGAGAAATTTTGTCAGCGGAAAATTTTACGAGTGAAATAAATTGCCCAAAATCGCTCAGTCGAGAAAAATTTCCTGATAGTGAATTTATTTCGATCGTAAAGAAACAGGACGTTAGTAAGTTTCTCGACAAGTCAAAATAAATCGGTTGACTAGAAAAGTTTCTCGCGTATAAATGATTTTCGTCTGGTCAAACGTTAAAAGGTTTGACCGAAAAAGTTTTTCGAGTGAAAGTTATTACGCATGCAAGGTCAAAATTGGTCTCACTCGAAAAAGCTTTTCGCTGGATAATGCTCGAGAAATATTTCTAACTAAAAACGTTTCTGCTGATGACGATTCTAGCGCTGACTTCGTGTTCTGACCGAGAAAAATTCTCGCGTTAAGTTTATCGATCGAGAAACTAATCCGATCGCAAAACTTAGCGAGAAAAATTTGAGCAATCGAGAAAAATTCACAGAATACGATTAACACAAATTCGAGTAAAAACAAAGAATCAGATAGCGAAGTTTGAGGTAATTGCTCGCAATCAAGTACTAATCACGCACGAACAAGCAATTAAACACGTTATGAAGCAAAATATATCGAATTTGATCAAAATCCAAACGTGTTCTTCATGTTCTTCGTCAACAGTAAAATTTCAGAATCAAATTAATCAAAATTCGACGTTCAAACTGCTACTGATTTAGTCGCAATGATCATTTATCACTTAATCTAGCACTAAAACATCAGATTCAAGTCAATTAAGCACAGAATTAAGCTATTAGATCGAAAAACTTTTCGCGCCAAATCTGTTCTTCGATGGAACAGTGTTCTAAATAAAATTTCGATCCAATTTTAACAATTTACGATTCAAAACAGAACGAATCTGCTCTGATACCAATTGTTAGGTCCTACGATTAACAAGTCTACGATCCTAGGCTAGAATTCATAGTAATTCGATCGTTTAGATAATCAATTGAATTCGATCGAAAAACTCAAGTTAAGAACACTAGAGAGAATTCAATTAGAGTGAGAAAGTTACTGTTGTTTCTCTCTCTAGAAATCGAATTGCAAGCCCTGCGGATCAATTCTCCAAACTTTCACTATTAAGCTCAATTGATTTACATGTATTTATACCAAACAAACTTGGTATAAATATTAAATTAGTCCTAATCTAAGGACTACTATACAAAACGCCCCTAATTACAAGGACAACTAATGAAATCAAGCACAATTACAAATGGTATTCTACAGCGACTAAGTCAGAATTTAGCGATCGAAAACTAATTCGATACAAACAGTATCTCAATTGAATCGGAATTCAATTAAGACTCTTTGCGATCGACAAAGTTCTTTCGAAAACTAAACTTAGTGGTCTAAGAAGCCATCGAAGAACTTTGTCGATCGCAAAGAGTCTTAATTGAATTCCGATTCAATTGAGATACTGTTTGTATCGAATTAGTTTTCGATCGCTAAATTCTTACTTAGTCGCTGTAGAATACCATTTGTAATTGTGCTTGATTTCATTAGTTGTCCTTGTAATTTGGGGAGTTTTGTATAGTAGTCCTTAGATTAGGACTAGTTTGATATTTATACCAAGTTTGTTTGGTATAAATACATGTGAATCAATTGAGCTGAATAGAGAAAGTTTTTAGAATTGATCCGAAGGGCTTGCAATTCGATTTCTAGAGAGAGAAACAACAGTAACTTTCTCACTCTATTCAAATTATCTCTCTTGTTCTTCATTTGAGTTTTTCGATCGAATTCAATTGTTTATCTAAAAGATCGAATTACTATGAATTCTAGCCTAGGATCGTAGAGTTGTTAATCGTAGGACCTAACAATTGATATCAGAGCAGATTCGTTCTGTTTTGAATCGAAAATTGTTAGAATTAGATCAAAAATCATTTTCTAGATACTGTTCATCGAAGAATAGGTTTGGCGCGAAAACCTTTTTCGATCCAATAGCTTAATTCTGTGCTTAATTGACTTGATTGCCTCTACTTCACGACCGTTGAAATTGCTTCACATGGACCTCCATGGACCGATGCAAACACAGAGTATCAATGAACGCAAGTACATTCTGGTCATTGTTGATGATTACTCTCGCTAGACATGGACAAAGTTTCTCCGAACTAAAGATGAGACAGGGGACTTGATAATTAATTTTGTGAACACTACTCGGAATCTGCTACAACAAACCATTCAAGTCATCAGAACGGATAACAGCACTGAGTTCAAGAACAAGTACCTCAGTGAATTTTATCAGAAACTTGGAATTAGTCAGCAATTCTCAGCCGCCAAGACGCCTCAACAGAACGGAGTCGTTGAAAGGAAGAAAAGAACTCAAGTGGAAGCTGCGCGCACGATGCTACTTCATTCTGGCCTCCCACACTTCCTTTGGCTGAAGCAGTAAATACCGCTTGTTTTACCCAGAACAGAACAGTGGTTCACAAGCGCTTTGATAAGACTCCGTACGAAATAATAAACAAGCGAGTTGTTAGGAAATATTTTGTAGTGTTCAATTTCATTATATTATCTTTGTTGGTTAGCTTTATTAAAACTTTGGGCTAGTTCTTAGTTGGGTTAGTTCTTAGTTATTTTGTAATGGGCTTCCACAAGGGCCCAAGTATTATATACCAACTTGTGGTATAAATACTAAAACCCTAACACATAGTTAGGTGTGCTTGTGTGTGTTAAGAAAATAAACATATGTTAGAGTGAGAGAGTCTCCTCAAGAACACCACCAAGCCCACATGCCCTAACCTAAATCTCAATCTTTAGGCGTGTTTAATCGGTCCGAAGTCGTATTGTTGGTGAAATCTCGGACCAACAATTGGTATCAGAGCCCAACGCGACCGGATTTGCGTGTTTTAAGCAAGATTTGAGTGAAAAATTGCTTGAAAAATTATTTTCGTCACTTTCAGTTTTTGGCAATTTCGACCTCGATTTGTTGTTTTTAGACATCCCAAAGGTTGATTATGTGTTTAGGAATGTTTTTCTGAAGTTTTGGAACAAGTTTCGTCGATTTTGAGTGAGATTTGAGCGAAAACGAGCCATTTTCTGGTAAAAGTCGCGCTGCCCATGCTTTGTTCTTGGCCGAGAAATTTTCTTACCCGAGAAAATTCTTAGCCGAGAAAATTTCGCTGGCCGAGAAACTTTCACTGCCCGAGAAATTTTATCAACCCGAGAAACTTTCACTGCCCGAGAAAGTTTTGCAAAACTGAGAAATTTTTTTTCAAATCCGAGAAATTTTGCAAAACTGAGAAATTTTTTTAATCCGAGAAATTTTCTTAAACTGATTAAATTTTCAAAACTGCGAAAATATTCAAAACTGAGAAATTTCTCAAATCCGAGAAATTTTCAACTGAGAAAATTTACACTTCGAAAATTCTCAACCTGAGAAAATTCTCATCTGAACTAACTTCCACCTGAGAAAGTTTTTCAACCTGAGAAATTTCCAAACCGCGAAAGCTTCATACCTGAGAAAATTTTTATACATGCGAAATTTTACTTTAAATGTGAATTTTCTCTCGACATGCGAAAGTTTTATACATGCGAAAATTTCTATACATGCGAAACTTTTATACATGCGAAATTTTACTTCAAATGTGAATTTTCTCTCGACATGCGAAAATTTTCAGTACATGCGAAAATTTCCTCTGAATGCGAAATTTCCGTGCTATATGCGAAAATTCACTGTGAATGAGAAATTTCCTTATTTTCGCGACTCACTCTCACAACGAAATTCTCGGGATAACATTTTTCGCACATTTTCACACACCATTTTTCGCACCCCCCGAGAAATTTGCACCCAACCTTTAAACTTGATCCAAACACACCTTTTAGCTTCAAATCTTGCAAAAATCACTCTTTAATATTACACTTGAACGTTTTTGACCACCAAAATTTCTGGCCCCCCTCGGATTACATAAGGTTTTAAGGCAAAAAAAAAAAAAAAAAAAAAAAAAACGCGGTAAGGATCACCGTACCCAACGATCGACCTAGGACGGTACTGGCCCCCTCGGATTAAATAAGGTTTTAAGGAAATTTTTTTTCTAAGTCCAAGGAAAATTTATATCATTGGATAGAGAAAAATTTTCTAAGGCCTTTGGACTTTGTCTATTTTACACTTTTAAAATTTTTCGAAATAAATTTTTCTGGGCCAAAATTTTCGGTATAGACGACGTTTTTGTGAAATTTTTGAAGGCAAATCCAAAACGCGGCAACGATCACCGTACCCAACGATCGACCTAGGACGGTATTGGCACATTATAGAAAAAGTTTAGGTCACCCCCAAACTTTTCGAAGCGGAATTTCCAAATGCCAATTTCACAACCCCGGCATGAATGGTACATGGGTTGCTCCACATTCATGACCGGTATGCACTGCGAGCAACCAACCCCATCATGCACGTTACACGGGTTGCTCCACGTGCATGAAGGGATGTCAGAGAAGCGAGCAATCATCATGACTTCTGTACAAATCCGTGCAGAACCCAAACCCATAAAGAAGGGTTGACAAGAGTTCAACCAACCATCAGTGGGCGCGCCATCTAATCTCGATGCTTAGGCGATGTGGATCTCATGTACCAGACTCCACCGTCCACCCACTGCCATCCATTCCACCATGGTGCACTACATGGAGACGTCCTAAGCCACCGTGATCCTCTTTACGCCCTCACCACCACCACCACCTGACGAGTCTCAGAAGTGTCTGATCAAGAGTTTTGGGCCACCCTCGTCGACATCACTCGTGGTCGCCTTTCAACGCGATCACGCCACGCCACCATAGTTCCCATGGATCAGTGAAACCCCCCTGATCCTAACCCAGGAACGAGCCTACCCTAGCCTCTCTAGTCTAGGTCTAGGTCGCGCGACATCCTCCTCCACGCAAAGATCCAATCAACGATCTCGGGAGGATGACGTGCAACAACCCGTCCCATACCGGGTGTCACTATAGCATCGGTCCCTACCGGGACCAGTGGGGTTGGGCCCACCACACTCCGACTGATAGTCTGGCCCACTGTACCACCATTTAACCTTTTAGCGTGCTTCGTGCACTCGCTCACACGCACCCTGAGAAACTTCCCAGGGGGTCACCCATCCCTAGATTGCCCCAAGTCAAGCACGCTTAACTTCGGAGTTTCTATAGATGGACTCCCGAAAAGGTAGGTCGACCTTGGTGATATGAGTAGTACTATCAATTCCCTTATACGATTCTTAGCCTGACACGCCCATACATTGTCAGTCTCAGGATCCCCTCTCATTCGGGTGTCGGATCGGTTCGTTCACGTACCCCTTCGCCTAGAAGCCTGCCAGGAGCCGCTCCTTGTCCGTGCACCTCTCTGGCACCGGCGATCACTCCCCGCCCTCATCGGCCTCGGGCGTCACATGCCCACCAGCTTTCGCCTGGTTCGTCCCCGAACCAGCACCGTACTGCGAGAGGTTGTGCTCTGATACCACCTGCAACAACCCGTCCCATACCGGGTGTCACTATAGCATCGGTCCCTACCGGGACCAGTGGGGTTGGGCCCACCACACTCCGACTGATAGTCTGGCCCCACTGTACCACCATTTAACCTTTTAGCGTGCTTCGTGCACTCGCTCACACGCACCCTGAGAAACTTCCCAGGGGGTCACCCATCCCTAGATTGCCCCAAGTCAAGCACGCTTAACTTCGGAGTTTCTATAGATGGACTCCCGAAAAGGTAGGTCGACCTTGGTGATATGAGTAGTACTATCAATTCCCTTATACGATTCTTAGCCTGACACGCCCATACATTGTCAGTCTCAGGATCCCCTCTCATTCGGGTGTCGGATCGGTTCGTTCACGTACCCCTTCGCCTAGAAGCCTGCCAGGAGCCGCTCCTTGTCCGTGCACCTCTCTGGCACCGGCGATCACTCCCCGCCCTCATCGGCCTCGGGCGTCACATGACGTAAGTCGCTTGCAGGAGTTGCGAACCAACGACGACATGATCGCACTCCTCTGTCATATCTGACCACAACCCGGACCTCGCCCATAGGTACAGGAGACGACTCGCTCGTTTCCCGAGTAGAAGTCGCGACATCTGGTCCAACCGCGCAATTAACCCCTCCCAACCACTCAGCTATCCTTTCGCAGATAGCTGTTTCATTTCGCACAAGAGGAACCACGTTAGCCATCACCGCCCCACTTGGAAACGGTTGATGTTGAACATGCAGTGCCCCGCCTCTCACTGCACCTCTTCCACACACGTTGAGTCTAGTGTCCTCACCCACCGAAATTTTCCACTTTCTAGGACACAAACACTCTTTACGCACCGCAGGTTCTTCGTGAACTTGCCCGAACGCTTGATGACGTCCTTGTGACCGAGAGCGGAAGACCCACGACAGCCACCCTCACCACAACTGTCGATGGGCCACGGATACGAGCTTGTCTCATCGTCCGTGCGAACGGAAAGCCTTTGTGGCTCTCCGGTTCTTTTTGTCCTGTGCAAACAGGCGGCGCATCGGACACATGTTTCGATGTTGTGACGACGGAGCGTCTTTGTGACCCCCGTCTGGTTAGTTACCACGTTCGTGATGGAGCCCCGACTCATAGCAATCAGCGAGGAACTTACACATTCCATGCCGCGCTCAACGAGGATCTATGAAGGAAAAGATCCCATCACCGACACCACTCCACCACGCCTACGCTTACGCCACCACATGCTGCTCCGCCTCTTCCAAGTTTCGAAATGAACTTGGAGGAAAGCCAAATGCTGCTACTCCTGAGAATCCCACTTGATTGCCTCACTCAACACCACACCACACCATCATCACCACCATCAACACCAGAGGCAGACTCGTCCCACGGACGACGTGACGATCCCGAAGATGGAGATCATCTCAAGGGGGAGTAAAGGAGAAGAAATGAGTTGAAGATCGTACAGCAGCATCAGCAGCAACCATCATCCACGCCACCTCCACCAACTACGCCCCGCCGGAGGCTTCCACTACCTCCGCGCACATTCTTATGTATCAAGCTATTATGTTCATAATGGAACACTCGAAGGAGCCATGGCACATCTCATCCACCACATTCCGCCACCACTGCGCCGACCACTCTGAAGACCGGGCTCCCTACTCTTGAAAGTCACATCTCAATAGAGCCTTGGCACATTTTTTACGCCCCACGCCTACCTTCTTCTGGAGCCAGACGAGTCATCTTCGAGGCCGAACTAGACAACTTCCATTCGAAGACAACAAATCCGGCACCAAGAAGAAGAAGATTGGAGAATCTTAACAAGTGAGTCCTAGCCGAGTCATCAATACCTCCGCAAGAAGAGGAGATATCCCTTGTAGGGGAAGTTCGCTAGGAATCGAGATCTCCAATATGCCCAACAAAGATATCCCGCGCTGAACTGAAGATTGAACACTAAGGGGGAGATTGTTAGGAAATATTTTGTAGTGTTCAATTTCATTATATTATCTTTGTTGGTTAGCTTTATTAAAACTTTGGGCTAGTTCTTAGTTGGGTTAGTTCTTAGTTATTTTGTAATGGGCTTCCACAAGGGCCCAAGTATTATATACCAACTTGTGGTATAAATACTAAAACCCTAACACATAGTTAGGTGTGCTTGTGTGTGTTAAGAAAATAAACATATGTTAGAGTGAGAGAGTCTCCTCAAGAACACCACCAAGCCCACACGCCCTAACCTAAATCTCAATCTTTAGGCGTGTTTAATCCGTCCGAAGGCGTATTGTTGGTGAAATCTCGGACCAACACGAGTTATCTCCTTCTTCAAGGTCTTCGGGTGCAAGTGCTTTGTGGCGAACGACAGAGAGCAACGAGCTAAGTTCGACCGTAGGGCATTCGAAGCCACATTCATTGGGTTTTCTTCAACTTCTAAGGCGTACAAAGTATACATCAAGTCCAACCGCTCAATCAAAGAAATCTATAATGTCACCTTCTACGAAGTGGCAGAGATGGCTTCTGCATACCTCAGTTCAGGACCCGTGCCAAACCAGATGGCTTCTGAATACGACAGTTCAGAACCCGTATTCACTGGTGTGTTGGCACAAAACCAACAGAAGATGGCAACAACTCAGGACTCAATGTCAGAAGAAGCTCTGAGACTTGTGTTGGAGAATTGGACTCTCTATTTGAGCCCATATAGCGGCCAGACACCATTACCGTTACTCCGTTAGTGGAGCCCCCACTCGACGAGGCTAATGTACCAAGTTCTTCAAATGTCCATACCTCATTCGATTGAGAATTACCATAGATCACTGAAGAACCTACCATAATCAATGAGGAAGTATCATCAGAGTCGCTCAATCCAAGTGAAGAAGAAGACTTACCTCAACCTCATTAACAACCTGAGATAATTGAAAATCTCGGTCCACAAATGGCTGATGCATCTACTTCAGCTCTACCACATGAGCGCAAGTGGACTCGAGCACATCCGGTTGATCAGATTATTGGTGATCCTTCGAGTGGAGTACGGACACGTCACCAACGCAGTCTTTTCAGCTGCTTCTTAAGCCACAATGAGACAACCAAGGTAGCAGACGCACTAAAGGACCCGGATTGGGTAATAGCAATGCAAGATGAGATCAACCAATTCGAGCGTCTTCAAGTGTGGACCTTAGTACCCCGTCCGCATGGAAAAACCATTATCGCGACGAAATGGGTGTTTAAGAACAAGAAGAATGAAGATGGGGAAGTGATCCGGAACAAATCAAGGCTGGTTGCGAAGGGGTACAATCAACATGAAGGCATTGACTATGACGAGACCTAAGCTCCTGTTGCCTGAATCGAAGCCATCCGCCTTTTCTTGGCTTATGCGGCTCACAAAGACTTCAAAGTCTATCAAATGGACGTTAAATACCGCCTTCCTCAATGGCAATGAGGAAGTCTATGTCGCTAAGTCAGAAGGCTTTGTTGATCAAGAACATCCTGATCACGTTTATCGATTGGACAAAGCTCTCTACGGACTGAAACAAGCCCCACGCGCTTGGTATGATGTCCTGAGCGATTTCCTCATAAAACTTGGGTTTATCCGAGGGACAATCGATACGACCCTTCATAAAATGGCAATGCAAGGACTTGATGGTCGTCCAAGTTTATATAGACGACATCATTTTCGGATCAACAAATCCACGGCCATGCAAGAGATTTGGAGATTTGATAAAGAGCAAATTCGAAATGAGTCACATGGGAGAGACGCAATTCTTCTTGGAACTCCAAGTAAGGCAGCTCGAAGATGGCATCTTCATAAGGCAGATTACTTAGAATTCATGCCTAGGATTATAGAGTTGTTAATCGTAGGACCTAACAATTGGTATCAGAGCAGATTCGTTCTGTTTTGAATCAAAAATTGTTAGAATTGGATTAAAAAAATTTTCTGATAACTGTTCATCGAAGAACAGTTTGGCGCGAAAAATTCTGTGCTTAATTGACTTGAATTTGGTGTTTCTGTGCTTGTTTAAGTGTTAGATCATGATTGTGATTAGTTCTGTAGCGACTTTTGAACTTCGTTTTTTGGATTAAATCGATTCTGACTTACTGTTCGTGAAGAACATGAAGAACACGTTCTGATTTTTGATTAAATTTGACATACTTTGCTTCATAACGTGTTTAATCGCTTGTTCGTGCGTAGTAGTAAATGATTGCGAGCAGTTACCTGAAATTTCACTGTTTAATTCGTTGTTTTTGCTTGAATCCGTGTTAGTCGTATTCTGTGATTTTTCTCGATCGTTCTAATTTTTCTCGCTAGGCTTACGATCAGATTAATTTCTCGATCGAAAAACTTGGTGCGAGAAGTTTTCTCGGTCAGAATACGAAGTCAGCGCTAGAATCGTCAGCACTAGAAATGACTTTAGTTAGAAACATTTCTCGAGCGTTATTCAGCGAAATCTTTTCGAGAGAAACCAATTTTGACTTTGCATGCGTAAAAACTTTCTCTCGATAAACATTTTCGATCAGACCTTTAAAGTTTGACCAAGCTAAAAATCATTTACACGCGAGAAACTTTTCTAGTCAACAGATTTATTTTGACTTGTCGAGAAACTTACTAACGTACTGTTTCTCTACGATCGAAATAAATTCACGATCCGAAATTTTTCTTGACCGAACGATTTTGGCAATTTATTTCGCTCGAAAAATATTTCGCTGATAGACTTTCTCGCACGAGAACAGTACACATTATACTCAATTTCGACGAAATTATTTTCGATCAAACTTTAAAGATTGAATCGAAAATAATTCTCGAACTATTTTACGAATCGAACGCTACTAACGAAGTTTGTCACGTGTGAAGCACATTACATCATCTTCAAACCTTCAAGACACTTAACGAAGATCCTTCAACAACTTTACTACAAAACAACAATGGATGCATACTCGCTTGGAAATGACAATCGTCCTCCGATCTTGCTACGTGGCGAATACACCGTTTGGAGAAGCCGCTTCCTCAATTTCATCGCTTTAAAAGATCAAGCCGAGAATTTGCTGAAATCACTAGAAGAGGGACCTGCACAATTTTGGGTGAATGTCCCCGGTGATGAATCGGTAACTCCTCAAATTCCCACATATAGGCGACTGAAGGAGCCTAGGGAGTACTCAATCGAGGAAAGGGCTCGAGCTAAGGCTGATCTAGTAGCTATGAATACCCTCATGCAGGGCATCCCCAACGACATATATAGACAGATTGATAGCCTCTCATCAGCTAAAGGAATGTGGGATGAACTGCATAGGATGATGCAGAGGACGGAAGTTGGCATAAAGGCCAAAAAGGTGAACATTCTCACAGCTTACGACTCCTTCAAAGCAAAGCCGGAGGAAAGTCTATGTGAGATCTACCAAAGATACCTCACTCTTCTCAACGAGATGAGGAAGATAGAAATCACGAAGACCAATATGGAGACAAACATCAGATTTCTCTCTTTCCTGCCCGCGGAATGGAAAAAGATATCACTCAAATTCGACAGAATAAAGATCTAGAGGAGCTGGATACCCATGCCGTGTTTGACAATCTCGCACAACATGAGGATGATATAAGCGAGATTCAAAAGGAGCAGAAGGGCAAACAGATCGAAGACACGGTTGCCTTAGTCTCAGAGAAGAGGAGCTCAAAGCGAAGAAAAGAAAAGATCGTTAGGCCTCCTTCACCTTCAGAGTCGGAAGAAGAATCGAACTCCGACGTTGAGCCAAATATGAAAGCCCTAGGGAAGCAGTTGGCCTTGATAGGAAAGATGATGAGCAAGAAGTACTTCAAGAAGAAGTCTTCAACCTCAGCCAACAGACTTCGGACTACAAGCTCTAAAAACAAAGAACGTGCACCGGAGAGCTCCGAAGTCAAGAACCCAAAAGAGGCTAACAAATGCTTTAACTGTGGCAAGCCAGGTCACTTTGCCAGAGAGTGCACTCTTCCGAAGAAGAGAGATGCCAACTACTACTCCAGGAAGCTCCAATTGACTAAACAGAAGGAAGCTGGAGTAGCTCTCATGGCCGAAGAAGACCAATGGCTCGAGGACACGTCGAGTTCTGAAGAAGAGAATTTTAGCCCTCATGGCCCGTTTCGACAATGAATCGGACGCTGAAACATCCAATCGTACGGACGACGACAACGCATCCACCTCGTCTCAAGAGGTAGTCTCTCCTTCCACATTATTGACCATGTTAGATTCATATCAAAAACAATATGCTAACATGAACGTGAGCAGAAAAGTATTAAGGAAGTAGATGATAAACTTTCTAGGTCTCAGGAAAGGATAAATAGTCTCGAATCAGAACTTAGGAGCTCTAGTGCTAAGATAGACGAATTTACTAAGAGCATACATTCTAGAGAGACTAGTCAACCTCAAATAGGACAGCATAGTGAAAAGATTAAGGACTTAGAAGATAGGCTAGCAAATAACTACAATTGCTTGGTTAGGAATCTCAACGAGAAAGCCACCTTAAATTGTAGGATAACCGAAGCTACCACTAAGAATCACCAACTTAGAAGCTCAATTAGAAATATCAAATGCTAAGGTTAGTGAGCTTAGTGAAGAACTAGACGCCCGTCAAGCCGCCAAACTGACGGTAGAAAATAACTATGCTCTCCTAGGTGAGGAACGGAAGAAACTATATGCTAAAATTAAGAAATTAGATGATATAGTTACGCGTAGGGGACAATCCGAACAGACGATATTTTTGAACAAGCCCAAGGATATAGAGTTCTGTAATCCTATAGAAGGCATAGGTTTCATTAACCCACGAGTTCTACGAAAAAAGGAAATTTATGATATTAAGAACATGGGTTTAGGAGTAACCTCTCTTAGAGAATTTACTGAATCAACGTATCAAAATAATTACGATTCATCTATGAGAAAAGCCTCACTTGGGCCCGAGATCCCGATTGACTACACTGAACTAAATGAAAGAGACAGAAATATGAAACCTTCTTTAACCCCTGTTTGTGATTTAGTTCAAGTCCTACCTCCTGAATCTCAAGCACACAACGAGGAAGTCAAAGACGTTCGTTATAAAGATTCTCTATACATACCTCCTCTAATAAAACGGATAGAGGAATTTCAAGCTAAATTAGACAAAGAAAGAGAGAATTTCGAAGCTGAAAAGAAAAAGTTCTTCAAAGAAATGAAAAACCTCAAAGCTTCCTCATCCTCCCAAATTACCTCTCACCCTATACCTCAAAGCGTGAAAATCGAAAAATCACCTTCAAAAGTGTTAGGTCCTACGATTAACAACTCTACGATCCTAGGCTAGAATTCATAGTAATTCGATTGTTTAGATAATCAATTGAATTCGATCGAAAAACTCAAGTTAAGAACACTAGAGAGAATTCAATTAGAGTGAGAACGTTACTGTTGTTTCTCTCTCTAGAAATCGAATTGCAAGCCCTTCGGATCAATTCTCTAACTTTCTCTATTAAGCTCAATTGATTTACATGTATTTATACCAAACAAACTTGGTATAAATATCAAACTAGTCCTAATCTAAGGACTACTATACAAAACGCCCCTAATTACAAGGACAACTAATGAAATCAAGCACAATTACAAATGGTATTCTACAATCTCCCCCTCTGTGCTCGATTGCGTCTCCGCGCCGTTTGTCCTCGTCGGGCGTAATACGATCTGCGCAAGCCCAGCGCATGCTCGTAGTTCCTCATCGTGATCCTCAGCTCCAGTCACTCCTCGATATCTTCAAGCAATTCCATTAGGAGCGGCTGTTCTCTCACGAACCTATGGATCCTCAGCATCGTATCTCGATTGATTTCTTCCAACCTCTGTTCGATGTTTTTCCTGACGACCTTGAGCGTCCCATGGCAAAACTTATGAATCTCAGTCTTCAGCATCAACCTATTATTCTTCGCTATTGAATTGTGGTAGGTGATGCCTAGGACTGAGCTGATGTGCACGTGATTGTTGGGAAGCCCTTCGATCTCAGGTTCTTTGTTGAGCGGAGCGGTCATGTTGACCTTCTTCATATTGCTCTCAAGCGCCATTTGAAGGTCGTGAGCGGCGAACTACTTGACTTGTCGCATCATGAACCGGTAGAGCCCTTCGAGGCCTTCTTTCTTGATGAAGCCCTGAGGACCTTTGTACTTCTCCACGTATAGCTGATAAAGATGGTACACTTCGTCGGCGGGGAGGTACGGCAGGTCGATCTCGCTCAGTTCCTCCTTTGTCACAGTATATGCTGAGTAGTTGGCTTATTGGAGAGAGACTCTTATAATGGCTCTTGGCTTGTGTCTTAGTCATCCCCAGCCTAACATCAGGTCCTAGTTTGGTCAGCATCCAGAGGTAGGTCATCCTCTTCTGCTGATCCCAATGAGAGATCCCTCTAAGCTCGAACTCGTTCGGCTTCTTTACTCTGTCCGGAGACCTCCAATTATTCTCACGAACTTCTTCTAGGAAGGGAATTTCTATTTGGATGTTCTCCCATGGCGTGTCAATTCGAATGGTCCCTGGCGTTAGCCTTGGAGAGGGAACAGCCTGTTGAGCGATTAATTCTAGTAGCCTTGGGATATCTCGCTCGTAGTCTTCACCTTCCTGAAGCTCGTCGTCTTCTATGATTACGAGGTCTATAGACGCTTGTGTAGAAAGCACCGAACGTCGTGAAGCCGTCGTCTTTGATGCTCCTCGGGCATGGAATGGGTCATCCACTGTCCTTCGAAGATATACTAATCTAGGACCTCGTGTGGATTGATGCCATGTCCAGAGGGTCCCGGTTGGTCTGGAGCGACTGAGGGAGTGGCTTGGGTAGCTGCTAGAGCTACAAGCATTGCAGCACTTGCTTCTTCTTCCGGAAGCAAGGGGCTTGAGTAGATCGGCGATGTGGGCTGAGGCGTCCTGAGGTGAAAGGTTGGTGGTTCGATGTGGGCGGTGCGGTGCGTGGTGTAGGTAGTTTGGGTGGTTTGTGTTTGGTGGATGGTTTGTGTTTGGGTTTGGTGGGTTTGTGTTTGGTGGGTGGTTTGTGTTTGGGTTGGTGGGTAGTATGGGTTTCGCCAGCTCCAGCGCTTGTCTGCGTAGCGCCCGAGCCTTGTTCTTGGCCACTTGTTGATGTCCTTGGCCTTTTCTCCCCCTCATGAGGGTCCTGATCGTCAGGATCGTTTGTCTGCGCCGTGAGTGGGAGCTTTGGCCTCGGCAGGTGTCAGTCGGTGGCTCAGGATGGTCCACCAATCGCCTATAGAGGGATTCTTCTTGCGGCGATCGGATGAAAAGGCCTATCAGACGGGCGAGGAGAATGTCGTGGAGCTCGGTGATGGGGATTGTGTATGGATACCAATTGTTAGGACCCCTAATATCCAACCTAGATCGAATTACGAAGAATCGGATAGTAAATCTGAAGAATTCGAACACTTACGATTGAGATTTACCAACGTTGAGATTTGGAGAGAAATGACGTTGAAGAACACAAAGGCGCTTGAAGTTTTCTCTCTAAAATCCCAATTCTTCAATTTTTCGATCCGTAAACCATACTAAGCGCACTCCTAATTTTCTTAGGAGTTCACTTATATATACCACCTCGTGGTATATTTACACAAGTAGTCCTATACAATGACTAATTACATTTTAGCCCAAGACTACTAATTTGCATAGTAAGACTAAAACAACTATATTAATTGAATACAATTAAATAGTTCTAACAATCTCCCCCTTTGTATTCAATTTCCAGTATAGCGCGGGTTGTCTTCGTCTTGCAAATGGAAAGAGTCCTCGAGTCCTCGAAATCTCCTCTTTGGAATGTCTCCATGCTCACCTGGTCTTCTAGGCATCGGCTTTCTCTTCGAATCTTCCTTTGAAGTTCTTCTCCTAAATGCCATAAGATGTATGAAGTATTCTTGCCGGATTTAGAAAGTCCGCGTTCCATTTCTCTCGTTGGAAGCACACGAAACTCCCCCTATTTGGGTTTGGTGGGTTTGTGTTTGGGTTTCACCAGCTCCAGCACTTGTCTGCGTAGCACCCGAGCCTTGTCCTTGGCCACTTGTTGATGTCCTTGGCCTCTTCTCCCCCTCCTGAGGGTCCTGATCGTCAGGATCGTCATGTCTGCGCCGTGACTGGGAGCTTTGGCCTCGGCAGGTGTCAGTCGGTGGCTCAGGATGGTCCACCAATCGCCTATAGAGGGATTCTTCTTGCGGCGATCGGATGGAAAGGCCTATCAGACGGGCGAGGAGAATGTCATGGAGCTCGGTGATGGGGATTGTGTATGGATTGATGAGGATGGAGGAAGTGGCTAGAGGGTCGGTGGGTGTGGGTTGTGGAGGTGTGGGGTTGATTTGTGACGAAGGGCCTTCAGAGGCAGGTGCTTTCCCGGTATCTCTTCGGGATGCCTCGAGTGCTTGGAGTACTCTCTCCGTGATTTTGTCTTCCATAGACTGTACAGCGGCAGAGAGAGCGGCCTGGAACTGTTCGTTCGTCACGAAGGGTGCGACGCCTGCTGAGATGGACCAGGACGACTGATGTCGCCTGTTATCAACCCTTGAGTAGACACCGACTCTGTGGGTTGGCTCACAGTCACTTGAGGTTGTGATTGTATGAGACTTCCACCCAATCCTCGAGTCGAATCTTGAGGATTCGTCTCTATGGGTGTTAAGGCAGGCTCAGGTTGCGCCTGCGAACCAGACACCACGTGGGTTGGTTGCGGCTCAAGATTGAGTGAAGAAGTGCCGGCAACACTTGTCGTTGTGGTCAGCGTAGTATCTGGTGCGTTGGTGACGGCTGGGAAGATGGACTCCAGTTGAATGCTAAGTCTCCTGGGAGTCCTCCTTATCAGACTTATTTCCTCGTCAGACTCCGTCTCAGACGAGGTGGCCGTGTAAGGAGTGTGGTCTCAATGGACGTCCTCCAGTGCCTGACCCGTCACCGGTGGAAGTGAAGTTTGCCCCATTTCGACTTCGGGCTGTGCTACTGGTAGAAGAACCTCCTCAATGGTTTCTTCGAGCACGCCAACATGAACGGGCACTTCCACTTGGTATTCATGTTCAGAAGCCTCGAGCGCCATCTCGGTAGCCACGACGTCTATCAAGGTCTCATCTGCGTCGGGCATCGGCTCTTCGATCAAGGGAGACTCCTGTTGAAGATCCTGAGCGACAACATCTATCATCGCGTCGTCAGGGCTTGGTTGGTGTTCCGGTTGGGGAGGGCTCATATGGTAATCTGCCGGGGGCCCTCTGATCATTTGCTCCGTTAAATGGTGTTCCCGGCAGAATCTCTGATACTCAGCTCCCGCGGGGTCGGCGAGCCTGAGTAAGTTGAGTGGAATTGGCATCGACGGTTGGTTCAGGTCCGTGAGCCGTGGATTGTGGAAAAACTTTAGCCTTGGCGGCTGATAGTTTCCTCCGGGAGGCAGCTGTGGGATTTTCTCCGCATGTAACTCCATGACCTCCCTGATGATCACGTTGAACCATCGAGCATAGGGCACGTTCTTTGACCTTCGGTTTTCCTTCGGCCGGATCTGTTCAACTAGATCATTCCAGATTAGCTGTGCGAAGTCGTAGTTTCTGGTGAAGGCGAGACCGTGAAAGATTCGCAGTATATTGCCGTTGCCCTTGTCGAAGCCGGCATGCTTTGGTGATAGACACTTGTTCACGGTCCCGAACAGTGTCTTCTAGAGGTGAGGGATACCGCTGCTCTGGACCTGAGCTAATTTGGTTGCGGTTGATATCCCATTTGCATGAAGTCATGGACCATTTCTGCGTCCGACGGGAGCGTGTCGTAGTTGTCGCTGTGTGGCAAGTCCAGTATCATCCCGAACTGGCTCTTGCTCATATGAATATGCCGCGTCCCGATTCTTGTTGTGAAGGAGAATGCCCCATTCGCTACAACTCCTTGTATACATCCCCAGAATTGCTAGAGATAGACCATTGGCACTGAGGCGGTGACCGTCAATGCGTGCCAGATGGGGTGGCCTCGCAGGATAGATACGATGATCTCGTCCGGACACCGAAATGTGCTTAGATCGAGCTGGAAGTTCGTATCCTGGACCTTCAAATATAGATTGTGATCGTATATATGGTTGTATCTTGGGTAGCGATCCATCTGATAATAAAAAATATAAAAGTTTATTAGATCAGTTTTATTTTTAGTCGAAAAATGAATAAAGTTCATCAAACTATAGTAACATTGGAAATAATAGCATGTTCGATGAGGTAGAAAGAGATCCAATAATACTGCGATACAGTGTGATGTCGACCGATTTACCAGAGGGATCGGCATCCAACTTGCAGCTTGGTGACATAGGAGTGCCGAGAGGCTTGCTCTGGTCTTGATGAAACTTCTTCAGAATATCCTTGATGTATTTTGTCTGACTGATGAAAATTCCATCATTGAGCTGCCTGACTTGAAGGCCTAAGAAAAATTGCATCTCTCCCATGTGACTCATCTCGAATTGCTCTTCATGAGATCTCTAAACTTCTTGAAGAGCCGAGGATTTGTTGATCCGAAGATGATGTCGTCGACGTATACTTGGACGACCATCAGATATTTGTCATGCCATTTAATGAAGAGGGTTGTGTCTATCGTTCCTCGTATGAATTCAGACTTCATGAGGAAATCACTCAGGACATCGTACCAAGCAAGTGGGGCTTGTTTTAGTCCAGAGCTTTGTCCAAGCGATAGACATGATCGGGATGTTCTTGATCAACGAAACCTTCCGGCTGAGCGACGTAGACTTCTTCTTTTAACACGCCGTTGAGAAAGGCGGTTTTAACATCCATCTGATAGACTTTGAAGTCTTTGTGAGCCGCATAAGCCAGCAGGAGGCGGATAGCTTCGATACGGGCAACAGGAGCATAAGTCTCGTCGTAGTCGATGCCTTCCTGTTGATTGTATCCCTTAGCAACTAGCCTTGCTTTGTTCCGGATCACTTCACCATCTTCATTCTTCTTATTCTTGAAAACCCATTTAGTTCCGACCACTGTTTTCCCATGTGGACGGGGTACCAAGGTCCACACTTGAAGACGTTCGAATTGATTGATTTCCTCTTGCATTGCAATTGTCCAATCCGGGTCTCGAAGTGCGTCTGCTACTTTGGTAGGCTTGTTTTGGCTCAGGAAGCAACTGAAAAGACTGTGTTGACGACGTGTCCTCACACCAACCGCAGGATCGCCAATTATCTAATCAACCGAGTGGCCTCTCGTCCACTTGCGCTCATGAGGCAAGGCTGAAGTCGATGCGTCAGCCATCTGTGGATCTAGATTGCCTATAGTCTCCGATTGATCATTTGTCTGAGGAAGTTCCAACACTGCACTTGGATTGATCGTTTCTGATGATACTTCCTCGATGACAACTGTAGGTTCTTCGATGTTCTGTGGCAATTCTGAATCGGGTGGGGGTAGAGGTGTGAGGTGAACTTGGTACGTCAGTCTCGTTCAGTAGATAATCCATTGTTGGTGTAGGCATGTATGACCGATATACCGGTTCGAAGAGAGAATCGAAGTCGTCTATTGCAAGTCTCGTTGCTTCGTCTGACACTGATCCTGAAGGTGTTGCCATCTTCTGTTGGTTTTGTGCCAACACACCAGTGATTACGGGTTCTGAATTGTTGTCTTCAGAAACCAACGGGTTGAGAACGGGTCCTGAACTGAGTTGAGCAGGAACCAACGGGTTAGGCACGGGTCTTGGACTGAATTGACCAGAAGCCATTTCTGCCACTTCGTGGAAAGTGACATTATAGCTTTCCTTAACGGTTCGGTTGGACTTGATGTATACTCGGTACGCTTTTGATGTTGAAGAGTACCCGATAAATATAGCTTCGAATGCTTTAGGGTCGAACTTTGCACGTTTCTCTCGGTCGTTCGCCACAAAACACTTGCACCCGAAGACTTTAAGGAAAGAGATGTTGGGAACTCTATTATTCACAATCTCGTACGGAGTTTTGTTGAACCGTTTGTGAACCACCGTCCTGTTTTGAGTAAAACAAGCGGTATTGACTCCTTCAGCCCATAGAAAGTGTGGAAGTCCTGATTGGATCAGCATTGTACGAGCGACTTCCACTAGTGTTCGATTTTTCCTTTCAACGACCCCATTTTGTTGAGGTGTTTTGGCTGCTGAAAATTGTTGACTTATGCCAAGTTTCTGATAAAACTCACTGAGGTGATTGTTCTTGAACTCAGTGCCGTTGTCTGTTCGAACAACTTGAATAGTCTGTTGCAGCAGATTTTGAGTTGTGTTCACAAAATTGATAATCAAGTCACCAGTCTCATCTTTCGTTCGGAGGAACTTTGTCCAGGTGTAGCGAGAAAAGTCATCTACAATCACTAGGACATACTTTCTTCCATTGATACTCTGAGTCTGCATCGGACCACAGAGGTCCATGTGAATTAGTTCCAATGGTCGAGAAGTAGACGCAATTTGCTTGACGTGATGAGATGCTCGCTTCATTTTTCCTAATTGACATGCCGAACAGTGATGCTCCCTTTGTAGTTGTATAGTTGGAAGACCGTGAACCAACTTTTTCGTAGAAATACGTTGGAGAGCTTTCATGTTTAGATGAGACAGTCGTTGATGCCATAGGCTGTTCCTCTGTAAATCAGTTTGAGAAATGAGGCATACAGCTGTCGAGGGCCGCACAGACGTCAGGTTGATCGTGTAAAGATTGGATCTCCGAAGTCCTTGAAGGAGTTCTGTGTCCTGACTATCCAAAATTCTGCACCGGTCAGCATGGAAGACCACCTGGAAGCCTTTGTCACAGAATTGGCCTATGCTGAACAAGTTATGGCGGAGGCCTTCGACGTATGAAACATCTTTGATGGTTAGATTCTTCAGAATGATATCCCCAAGTCCTAGAATCGGGGCTGAATCGTTGTTCCCAAATCTGACTTTGCCGTTAGGTCGGTCTTTGTAGTTGCTCAGCAGCTCTTGATTACCAGTCATGTGTGTGGAGCAACCAGAGTCGAGGTACCACACATGATGGATCTGCAAAAACAATTTACAGAGCTTTAGGTACCCACTTAAACATGGGTCCTCTCGGATTAGCAGATTTGGTTTTGGGTTCAGATATGACTCCTAAATCTATTTTTGGAAGAGTCTTAATAACTCATTGCACTTTTGAAAAAGTGGGTTTGGGTTTTGCCTCTATACGAGACTTGGCCCTTTTGGCTTTTGTCGTCCTAGGCGGAGATTTAGGAACCCATTTGGGTTGAACCTTACAGGGAAGGTTAATTTCAGCACGTACAAATGCTTTGGAGGGTTTGACTGAGGAAAAGATCTTTTCTTGTGATAGTCTCCTAAGGTGCTTGGGGGATTTAATTTCTACGGGATACCTTAGGTGAGTACATTCATATACGGCGCCATAAGCTTTCTTTATGGCTGGATCTTGTTTCCTACGTGTCTTCCTAGTGGCATTTGTTACAGAATGATTAATTTTTGACGTAGAGCCTATTTCGAAGTTGGTGCTTCTAAAGGTGATCGGCTGAAGTGAATAAGTAGAAGCCACTATCTTAAAAGTGGAAATAGCTCTTTTATTTCTACGAGTGTCTTTTGTTGTAACAGAAGGAGTAGCATGCTCAGAAACATTTAAATCTAATGGCTCCTTCTTTATCTTAGTGCTGGACACTCTCGCCTTTGTTTAGTGCTGACGCTACGCTCCCTGTAGACGTAGATAAAGTGAAATTAGTCATAGCACTTTTAACAGAATTATTTTTACAATATTTATCTTTCAAAGGCGATTTTTCATTTTTCACGCTTTTTGTAATAGCGTGAGAGGTAGTTTGGGAGGACGAGGAAGCCTTGAGATTTTCCATCTCCTTAAAGAATTTTTTCTTTTCAGCTTCGAAATTCTCTCGTTCTTTTTCTAACTTTGCCTGTGACTCCTCTCTCTGTTTTATGATAGGGGTTTGTAGAGAGAATTGTTATAATAAATGGTTTTAACTTCTTCGTGGTGTGTTCGAGAGTCAGGAGATAGAATTTGAACTAAATTGCAGACAGGTGTTAGAGTTTCTTTCCTATTTTTGTCCCTTTCATTTAGTTCTTTGTAGTCAAAGGGGATTTCTGGACCATGTGGACCTTGTCTAATGGATGAATCGAAAGTATTTTCATAAGACGATTCCGTAAAATTTCTAAGAGAGGTTATTCCTAAGCCCATGTGTTTAACATCGTATATTTCTTTCTAGTGAAACCTATGCCTTCTATAGGATTATAGAACTCTATATCCTTGGGCTTGTTCAAAAATATCGTCTATTCGGATTGTCCCCTACACGTAACTATATCGTCTAATTTCTTTATTTTGGCATATAGTTTCTTGCGTTCCTCACCTAGGAGAGCATAATTACTTTCCACTGTTAGTTTAGTGGCTTGACATGCGTCTAAATCCTTACTAAGGTCACTAATCTTAGCATTTGATATTTCTAATTGAGCTTCTAAGTTAGTGATCTTAGAGGTAGCTTCGGTTATCCTACAATTTAAAATGGCTTTCTCGTTGAGATTTCTAACCAAGCAATTGTCGTTATTTGCTAGCCTATCTTCTAATTCCATAATCTTTTCGCTCTGTTGTCCTAGTTGAGGTTGACTAGTCTCTCTAGAATGGAGGCTCTTAGTGAGTTCATCAATTTTTGCACTAGAGCTCCTAAGTTCTTGTTCGAGACTATCTATCTTCTCCTGAGCTCTCTCAAGTTCGTTCTCTACTTCCTTTATACTTTTCTGCTCACGTTTCATGTTAGCATATTGTTTTTGATATGATTCTAACATGGTCAATAATGTGGAAGGAGTGACTACCTCATTTGAAGACGTGGATGCGTTGTCATCGTCCGTACGAGTGGATGTTTCGGCGTCCAATTCGTGGTCGAGACGGGCCATGAGGGCTAAGTTCTCTTCTTCGGAGCTCGACGTGTCCTCGAGCCATTGGTCCTGTTCGGCCATGAGAGCTACTCCAGCTTCTTTCTGTTTTGTCAATTGAAGCTTCCTGGAGTAGTAGTTTGCATCTCTTTTCTTCAGAAGAGTGCACTCTCTGGCGCAGTGACCTGCTTTGCCACAGTTAAAGCATTTGTTAGTCTCTTTGGGATTCTTGACCTCGGAACTCTCCGGAGCACGTTCTTTGTTCTTGGAGCTTGTAGTCCGAAGTCTATTGGCTGAGGTTGAAGACTTCTTCTTGAAGTACTTCTTGCTCATCATTTGTCCAATGAGAGCTAACTTTTTTCCAAGGGCTTTCATGTTCGGCTCGATGTCGTAGTCCGATTCATCTTCCGACTCTGATGATGAAGGTGGCCTAACGATCTTTTCCTTTCTTGATCTTGTGCTACTCTTCTCCGAGACTAAGGCAACCATGTCATCGGTTTGTTTGCCATTCTGCTCTTTGGTTTTGCGGATATCATCCTCATGCTGAGCGAGGTTATCGAACACGGCATGGACATCCAATTCCTCTAGATATTTATTTTGTCGTATTTGAGTGGATATTTTCTTCCATTCCGTGGGCAGAGAAGATAGAAATCTTATGTTTGTCTCCATGTTTGTCTTCGTTATTTCTATCTTCCTCATCTCGTTGAGAAGAGTGAGGTATCGTTGGTAGATCTTGTATAGACTCTCCTCCGGCTTTGCTTTGAATGAGTCCTAAGCAGTGAGAATGTTCGCCTTCTTGGCCTTTATGCCAACTTCCGTCCTTTGCATCATCCTATGCAGCTCATCCCACATCCCTTTGGCCGATGTAAGGCTGTCGATTTGTCTGTATATATCGTTGGGGATTCCCTGCATAAGGGTATTCATGGCTACTAGATCAGCCTTAGCTCGAGCTCTTTCCTCCAGAGAGTATTCTCTAGGCTCCTTTAGTCGCCTAGAAGCTGGAATTGCTGGAGTAGCTGTTTCGTCCCCGGGTACATGAACCCAGAACTGTGCCGGTCCCTGTTCAAGGGACTGCAGTAGATTTTCGGCTTGATCCTTTAGAGCGATGAAATTCAGGAAGCAGCTTCTCCACACTGTGTATTCGCCTCTTTGCAAGATCGGCGGACGGTTGTCATTTCCGAGTGAGTATGCATCCATGTTTGTATTATAGTAGTCGAGTTGTTGAAGGATCTTCGTTGATTGTTTTGAGGGTTGAAGACGATGTAAAGTTCTTCACAAGTGACGAAATTTGTCAGTAGCGTTTGATTCGAAGATTAGATCGACAATTATTTTTGATTCAATCTTTAGAGTATGATCGAAATTAATTTCGTCGATATAGAATGTATTTACTGTTTTCGTGCGAGAAATTTTGTCAGCGGAAAATTTTACGAGCGAAATAAATTGCTCAAAATAGTTAAGTCGAGAAAAATTTCCTGATCGTGAATTTATTTCGATCGTGAAGAAACAGTACGTTAGTAAGTTTCTCGGCAAGTCAAAATAAATCCGTTGACTAGAAAAGTTTCTCGCGTATAAATGATTTTCGCCTGGACAAACGTTAAAAAGGTTTGACTGAAAAAGTTTTTCGAGTGAAAGTTATTACTTATGCAAGGTCAAAATTGGTCTCACTCGAAAAAGTTTTTCGCTGGATAATGCTCGAGAAATATTTCTAACAACGTTTCTGCTGATGACGATTCTAGCGCTAACTTCGTATTCTGACCGAGAAAAATTCTCGCGCTAAGTTTATCGATCGAGAAACTAATCCGATCGCAAAACTTAGCGAGAAAAAATTGAGCAATCGAGAAAAATTTACAGAATACGATTAACACAAATTCGAGCAAAAACAGAGAATCAGATAGTGAAGTTTGAGGTAATTGCTCGCAATCAAGTACTAATCACGCACGAACAAGCAATTAAACACGTTATGAAGCAAAATATATCGAATTTGATCAAAATCAGAACGTGTTCTTCATGTTCTTCGTCAACAGTAAAATTTCAGAATCAAATTAATCAAAATTCGACATTCAAACTGCTACTGATTTCGTCGCAATGATCATTTATCACTTAATCTAGCACTGAAACATCAGATTCAAGTCAATTAAGCACAGAATTAAGCTATTAGATCGAAAAACATTTCGCGCCAAATCTGTTCTTCGATGGAACAGTGTTCGAAATAAAAATTTCGATCCAATTCTAACAATTTACGATTCAAAACAGAACGAATCTGCTCTGATGCCAATTGTTAGGTCCTACGATTAACAACTCTACGATCCAAGGCTCGAATTCATAGTAATTCGATCGTTTAGATAATCAATTAAATTCGATCGAAAAACTCAAGTTAAGAACACTAGAGTGAATTCAATTAGAGTGAGAAATTTACTGTTGTTTCTCTCTCTAGAAATCGAATTGCAAGCCATTCGGATCAATTCTCTAAACTTTCTCTATTAAGCTCAATTGATTTACATGTATTTATACCAAACAAACTTGGTATAAATATCAAACTAGTCCTAATCTAAGGACTACTATATAAAACGCCCCTAATTACAAGGACAACTAATGAAATCAAGCACAATTACAAATGGTATTCTACAAAAAGATCAAAAGTTTATTAATAATTCTATTAAGAGTGCTAAGCCTGAAATTTCTTTACCTACGACTACAGTGAGCGTAGGGCAAGCACTAGAATCGATGGCGAAAGTGTCTAGTCTTTAGAAGGAGCAAGTAGATTTGAGTATGCTTAAGAATGTTACTCCTTCTGTACCAATAAATGACGTCGTAGAAATAAAAGAGCCATTTCTTCGCTTAGAGTAATTGCTTCTACGTGTACTCTTCAGTCCATCACCTTTAGAAGCACCAATTACGAAATATGTTCTACATCTAAAGCTAAAACTAGTCATTCTGAAACAAATGCCACTAGGAAGACTCGTAGGAAACAAGATCCAGCCATAAAGAAAGCTTATGGCGCCGTACATGCTTATACTCACCTAAGGTATCCTGTGAAGATTGAATCCTCCAAGCACCTTAGGAGATTATCAAAAGAAAAGATCTTTTCCTCAGTCAAGCCTACCAAAGTATTAGTACGTGCTGAAATTCAACTTCCCTGCCAGGTTCAACTCACTTGGATTCCTAAAACACCTCCTAAGAAGACAAAAGCCATAAAGGCTAAGTCTCCTAAAGCCAAACCCAAAGTTACTTCCTTGAAGGTAACTTTGGTCGCTAAAGTTCCTATCGAAAATAATTTAGGAATCATATCTGAACCTAAGACTAAATCTGCTAATCTGAGAGGACTCATGCTTAAGTGGGTACCTAAAGCTCTCTAACTTGTTTTTGCAGATCCATCATGTGTGGTACCTCGACTCTGGTTGCTCCACACACATGACGGGCAATCAAGAGCTGCTGAGCAACTATCAAGACCGACTGAATGGAAAAGTCAGGTTTGAAAACAACGACTCAGCCCCAATTCTAGGACTTGGGGATATCATTCTGGAGAATCTGACTAGAAAAGATGTCTCATAGGTCGAAGGCCTCCGCCATAAGTTGTTCAGCATAGGCCAGTTCTGTGACAAAGGGTTCCAGTTGGTCTTTCATGCTGACCGGTGCAGACTGTAAACCTGATAAACCTGACATCCGTGCGGCCCTCGACAGCTGTTTGCCTCATATCTCAGACTGTAATTCAGAGGAACAGCTTAAGGCATCAACGCATGTCTCATCTCAACATCAAAGCTCTTCAACGTCTCTCAACGAAAAGGTTGGTTCATGGTCTTCCAACTATAACTTTACAAAAGGAGCATCATTGTTCGGCGTGCCACTTAGGAAAAATGAAGCGAGCATCTCTTCATATCAAACAAGTGGCCTCTACTTCACGTCCTCTGGAACTGCTACATATGGACCTCTGTGGACCGATGAAGAAACAGAGAATAAATGGACCCAAGTATCTGCTGGTCATAGTCGATAACTACTCTCGCTACACATGGACAAGGTTTCTCCGAACAAAAGATGAGAGAATTGATCATCAATTTCGTGAACTCTACTCAAAATTTGCTGCAGCAGACTATCCAAGTCATTCGAAAGACAATGGCACTGAGTCCAAGAACAGATGTCTCAGTGAATTTTATCAGAAACTTGGGATAAGTCAACAATTTTCAGCCGCCAAGACTCCTCAACAGAATGGGGTAGTCGAACGAAAGAACAGAACACTAGTGGAAGCCGCACGTACGATGCTCATCCACTCTGGACTTCCACATTTTCTCTGGGCAGAAGCAGTAAATACCGCCTGTTTCACTCAAAACAGGACGGTGATTCACAAGCGCTTTGACAAGACTCCGTATGAAATCATCAACAAACGAGTACCCAATATTTCATTTTTCAAAGTCTTCGGGTGCAAGTGCTTTGTAGCGAACGACCGAGAGCAACGTGCTAAGTTCGACCCTAAAGCATTCGAAGCCACTTTCGTCGGGTATTCTTCAACCTCGAAAGCATACCGAGTATACATCAAGTCCAATCACACAATTAAAGAAAGCTACAACGTCACTTTCCACGAAATGGTGGATATGGCTTCTGGTCACTTCAGTCCAGGACCCGTGCTTAACCCGATGGCTCCTGCACACCCCACTTCAGGACCCGTATCCAACCAGATAGCTTCTGAATATAACAGTTCAGAACCTGTTTTCACTAGTGTGTTGGCACAAAACCAACAGAAGATGGCAACAACTCTGAATTCAACGTCAGATGAAGCAACGAGACTTGCATTGGATGATTTGGACTCTCTCTTCGAGCCAGTATATCGTTCACACACTGCTACACCTATAGTGGATTCTCCAACCGACGAGACCGACATACCAAGTGCTTCTCACGTCCCTACCTCACCCGATTTAGAATTGCCACAGAATAACGAAGAACCTACAGTGGTTATTGAGGAAGAATCATCAGAGACGATCGTTCCAAGTGCAGAATTGGAACTTCCTCATGCAAATGATCAATCAGAGACTACAGGAAATCTAGACGCACAGATGGTCGATGCATCGTCTTCAGCCTTGCCTCATGAGCGCAAGTGGACTAGAGGTCACCCGGTTGATCAGATAATTGGCGATCTTTCGGATGGAGTAAGGACACGTCGCCAACACAGTCTCTTCAGCTGCTTCTTAAGTACCAAGGTAGCAGACGCACTTCAAGACCCAGATTGGGTAATAGCGATGCATGATGAACTTCATCAATTCGAACGTCTTCAAATGTGGACCTTAGTACCACGACCGCATGGGAAAACAGTTGTCGGAACCAAATGGGTATTCAAAAACAAGAAGAATAAAGATGGTGAAGTGATCCGGAACAAAGCAAGGCTAGTTGCAAAGGGATACAATCAACAGGAAGGCATCGACTACGACGAGACATATGCTCCTGTTGCCCGAATCGAAGCTATCCGTCTTCTCCTGGCTTTTGCGGCCCACAAAGACTTCAAAGCCTATCAAATGGATGTTAAGACCACCTTTCTCAACGGCATGTTAAAAGAAGAAGTCTACGTCGCTCAGCCGCAACGCTTCGTTGATCAAGAACATCCCGATCACGTCTATCGATTGGACAAAGCTCTCTATGGACTAAAAAAGCCCCACGTGCTTGGTATGATATCCTGAGTGAATTCCTCGTGAAGTCTGGATTCATACAGGGAACGATAGACACAACTCTCTTCATCAAAAGGCAAGATAAAGATCTGATGTTCGTTCAAGTGTACGTCGACGACATCATCTTCGAATCAACTAATCCACGGCTTTGCACGAAGTTTGGAGATCTAATGAAAAGGAAGTTCGAGATGACTCACATGGGAGAGATGCAGTTCTTCTTAGGACTACAAGTCAGGCAACTCGAAGATGGAATTTTCATCAGTCAGACAAAATACATCAAGGATATTCTGAAGAAATTCCATCAAGATCAGAGCAAGCCTCTCAGCACTCCTATGTCACCAAGCTGCAAGTTGGATGCTGATCCCTCTGGCAAGACGGTCGACGACACACTGTATCGCAGCATTATTGGATCTCTTCTCTACCTCACTTCGAGCCGGCTGGATATCATTTTTGCCACCTGCTTATGTGCCCGTTTTCAAGCCGATCCCAAAGAATCTCATATGCTCGCGGTCAAAAGGATTCTATGTTACGTTAAGGGCACATCTACCCTTGGACTATGGTATCCAAAGGGTACGAATTTCAAACTTACTGACGCTGATTATGCAGGTTGCCGAATGGACAAGAAAAGCACGTCCAATGGCGCTCAATTTCTAGGCGAAAAGCTGGTCTGCTGGTCTTCCAAAAAGCAGAACTGTGTGTCAACTTCGATGGCCGAAGCGGAATACGTGGCTGCCGCCAGTTGTTGCTCCCAGATGCTGTGGATGCGGACTCAGCTTCGCGACTATGGGTACAATTTAAATAAAATACCCATATATAGTGATAGTGAAAGTGCCATTACTATTACTTGCAATCATGTTCATCACTCACGCACAAAACACATAGACATTAGATATCTGTTGGTCCGAGTTTCACCCAAACGAACAACTTCGGACGGATTAAACACGCCTAATAGATCGGAATCGAGAACGAGCGTGGGTCTTGGTGGTGTTCTTAAGGAGACTCTCTCACTCTAACATATGTTTATTTTATCTACACACACAAGCACACGCACTATGTGCTAGGGTTTTCCTATTTATACCACAAGTTGTATATAATAGGTGGGCCTCTTGTGAAGGCCCATTACATGAATAACTAAGAACTAACCCAACTAAGAACTAGCCCAAAGTTTAATAAAGCAAATCAACAAAGATAATACAATGAAATTGAACACTACAAAATATTTCCTAACAATCTCCCCCTTAGTGTTCAATCTTCAGTTCAGCACGGGATACCTTGTTGGGCATATTGGAGATCTCGATTCCTAGCAAACTCCCCCTACAAGGGATATCTCCTCTTCTTGCGGAGGCATTGATGGCTCGGCTAGGACTTACTTGTTAAGATTCTCCAATCTTCTTCTTCTCGATGCCGGATTCGTCGTCTTCGAGTGGAAGTTGTCTGGTTCGGCCACGAAGTTGACTCGTCTGGCTCCAGAAGAAGGTAGGCGTGGGGCGTAAAAAATGTGCCAAGGCTCCATTGAAATGTGACTTTCAAGAGTAGGGAGCCCGGTCTTCAGAGTGGTCAGCGCAGTAGTGGCGGAATGTGGTGGATGAGATGTGCCATGGCTCCTTCGAGTGTTCCATTATGAACATAATTCCTGACACATAAGAATGTGCGCGGAGGTAGTGGAAGCCTCCGACGGGGCGTAGTTGGTGGAGGTGGCGTGGATGATGGTTGCTGCTGATGCTGCTGTACGATCTTCAATTCATTTCTTCTCCTTTACTCCCACTTGAGATGATCTCCGTCTTCGGGATCGTCATGTCGTCCGTGGGACGAGTCTGTCTCTGGTGTTGATGGTGGTGATGATGGTGTGGTGTGGTGTTGAGTGAGGCAATCAAGTGGGATTCTCAGGAGTAGCAGCAATTGGTGTTCCTCCGCGTTCAGTTTTGAACACTGGAGAGACGGAGCAGCATGTGGTGGCGTAGGCGTAGGCGTGGTGGAGTGGTGTCGGTGATGGGACTTTTTCCTTCATAGATCCTCGTTGAGCGCGGCATGGAATGTGTAAGTTCCTCGCTGATTGCTATGAGTCGGGGCTCCATCACGAACGGGGTAACTAACCAGACGGGGGTCACAAAAATGCTCCGTCGTCACAATGTCGAAACATGTGTCCGATGTACCGCCTGTTTGCACAGGTCAGAAAGAACCGGAGAGCCCCAAAGGCTTTCCGTTCGCACGGACGATGAGACAAGCTCGTATCCGTGGCCCATCGACAGTTGTGGTGAGGGTGGCTGTCGTGGGTCTTCCGCTCTCGGTCACAAGGACGTCATCAAGCGTTCGTGCAAGTTCACGAAGAACCTACGGTGCGTAAAGAGTGTTTGTGTCCTAGAAAGTGGAAAATTTTGGTGGGTGAGGACACTAGACTCTACATGTTCAACATCAACCGTCTCCAAGTGGGGCGGTGATGGCTAACGTGGTTCCTCTTGTGCGAATGAAACAGCTATCTGCGAAAGGATAGCTGAGTGGTTGGGGGGTTAATTGCGCGGTTGGACCAGATGCCGCGACTTCTACTCGGTAAACGAACGAGTCGTCTCCTGTACCTATGGGCGAGGTCCGGGGTATGGTGAGATATGATAGAGGAGTGCGATCATCTCGTCGTTGGTTCGCAGCTCCTGCAAGCGACTTACGTCATCCTCCCGAGATCGTTGATTGGATCTTTGCGTGGAGAAGGATGTCGCGCGACCTAGACCTAGACTAGAGAGGCTAGGGTAGGCTCGTTCCTCGGTTAGGATCAGGGGGGTTTCACTGATCCATGGGAACTATGGTGGCGTGGCGTGATCGCGTTGAAAGGCGACCACGAGTGATGTCGACGAGGGTGGCCCAAAACTGTTGATCAGACACTTCTGAGACTCGTCAGGTGTGGTGGTGGTGAGGGCTTAAAGAGGATCACGGTGGCTTAGGACGTCTCCATGTAGCGCACCATGGTGGAATGGATGGCAGTGGGTGGACGGTGGAGTCTGGTACAAGAGATCCACATCGCCTAAGCATCAAGATTGGATGGCGCACCCACTGATGGTTGGTTGAACTTTTGTCAACCCTTCTTTGTAGGTCTGGGTTCTGCACGGATTTGTAAAGAAGTCATGATGGTTGGTCGCTTCTCTGACATCCCTTCTTGCACGTGAAGCAACCCGTGTAACGTGCATGATGGGGTTGGTTGCTCGCAGTGCATACCGGTCATGAATGTGGAGCAACCCATGTACCATTCATGCCGGGGGTGGTTGCTCACGTCGTGTACCAGTCATGTATGTGGAGCACCCCAGGTACCATACATGCTGGGTGTGTGAAATTGGCATTTGGAAATTCCGCTCCGAAAAGTTTGGGGGTGACCTAAATTTTTTCTATAATGTGCCAATACCGTCCTAGGTCGATCGTTGGGTACGGTGATCGTTGCCGCGTTTTGGATTTGCCTTCAAAATTTCACAAAAACGTCGTCTATACCGAAACTTTTGGGGCCCGGAAAATTTATTTCGAAAATTTTTAAAAAGTGTAAAAAAGACAAAGTCCAATGGGCTTAGAAAATTTTTCTCTATCTAATGATTTTTTTTGAAATTTTTTTTTTTCAATCCGAGGGGGGGCCACAAATTTTTTGTGGTAAAAAACGTTTAAGTGTATTTTTTAAAGAGTGATTTTGCAATATTTGAAGCTAAAAGATGGGTTTGGATCAAGTTTAAAATTTCTCAGACTTTGAAAGTTTCTCAGGTTTGAAAATTTTCTCAGTTTTGCAAAATTTCTAGGATTTGAAAAAAATTTCTCAGTTTAGCAAAATTTCTTGGATTTGAAAAAATTTCTCAGTTTAGCAAAATTTCTCGGATTTGAAAAAATTTCTCAGTTTTAGCAAAATTTCTCGGGCAGCGAAAGTTTCTTAGGTTGATAAAATTTCTCGGGCAGTGAAAGTTTCTCGGCCAGCGAAATTTTCTCAGGCAAACTTTCTCGGCTAAGAAATTCTCGGCCTGCAAAAAAAAAAAAAAAATTCTCGGTTTCGAAATTTCTCAGCCCGAGAAAAAAATTTCTCGGATAGAAATTTCTCAACCAGAGAAAGGAAATTTCTCGGTTTCGAAATTTCTCAACCAAAAAAAAAATTCTCGGTTTCGAAATTTCTCAGCCTGAGAAAGAAAGTTTCTCGTATTCGAAATTTCTCAGCCTGAGAAAGAAAGTTTCTTGATTTCGAAATTCTCAGCCTGAGAAAGAAAGTTTCTCGGTTTCGAAATTTCTCAGCCTGAGAAAAAAAATTTCTCGGCTATGAAATTTCTCGGCCAAGAACAGTTTACTGTTACAAAGGCTGCGCGACTTTTACCAGAAAAATGGCTCGTTTTCGCTCAAATCTCACTCAAAAGCGACGAAACTTGTTCCAAAACTTCAGAAAAACTTTCCTAAACACATAATCAACCTTTGGAATGTCTAAAAACAACAAATCAAGGTCGAAATTGCCCAAAAACTGAAAGTGACGAAAATTATTTTTCCAAGCAATTTTCACTCAAATCTTGCTCAAAACACGCAAATCCGGTCGCGTTGGGCTCTGATACCAATTGTTGGTCCGAGTTTCACCCAAACGAACAACTTCGTACGGATTAAACACGCCTAATAGATCGGAATCGAGAACGGGTGTGGGTCTTGGTGGTGTTCTTGAGGAGGCTCTCTCACTCTAACATATGTTTATTTTATCTACACACACAAGCACACGCACTATGTGCTAGGGTTTTCCTATTTATACCACAAGTTGGTATATAATAGGTGGGCCTCTTGTGAAGGCCCATTACATGAATAACTAAGAACTAACCCAACTAAGAACTAGCCCAATGTTTAATAAAGCAAATCAACAAAGATAATACAATGAAATTGAACACTACAAAATATTTCCTAACAATATGACTTTATCAATGATCATGTAGAAAAAAGCACCATAGATAGGTATTTCGTGAACACGGAGTACCAACTAGCCGACATTTTCACCAAGGCATTGGATGATAAACGATTTCAGTTCCTTGTCGGAAAATTAGGCATGTTGAATCTTCCGTAATATGTGCTTTACCTGATCTTCTGTGCTACTAAATGTTCTATGCTATGTGTTTTCTTTGCTTATATGCTTTATCTTGCGTGAATTTAAAAAAGATAATATATAAATAATAATAATATACTATACATATACCTATAACATAGGGGAATGACGAAATCCTTTAGGATGCTTTGATCTAAAGTCACTTAGAATTTTACCCCGACATGCGATCGATTTAATTGCTTAATTTTGTCAGTCTAAGTCGCATTCTTGTGTCTAAAGGTCATTAGGTTGCTCCACTAGACACAAAGCCACTATACATATGTGAGAATTCAAGCCTTATTTTTTTCCTTTCTTTGGATCTATTTCTCGAGTGAGTCACACATCAATTACTTGTCTTAACTAGTGATACTTGGCTTCATACTCACCTTGCCTTAGATCGTTAGAAAAATGATAAGGGGGCTTAGGTTATTCCTCACTCGGCCTTTTAAAATTTTTCCCTCAAATTAGCCCTTAGTCATCCACTTTGAGCCTTCTCCGATGTCCTTTTCTTCCTTTGAATCCCATTCCCAGCCTTCAACCGCCTTCTATACTCTTCGGATGGTTGTTCAAATGAGAAAAGGAGGGGTAGAAAATAATAAAAAAAAGGGGGAGAGAGGATGATGACAAAAGAAGGCATTACTCAACGCGCAAAACTCAGACCAAAGGAACCTGCCTTCCGACTATCTCTTAGAAGGTGGCATGGATCCTACTGTGAACTTCTCCAATGATAATCTCGTACGCTCGTCCGAACGGCTGGAAAGAGGAGCACCACAAAGTGAACTTCTCCAACGATAATCCGGTCTTATATCTGGAAACGAGAAGAGGAGCGCAGCCTTGGGTACGAACTCCATAACCGTGAACTTTTCCAAAAAGATAATCTCTGAAACCTCTCTAGGGATTAAGAGAAGTGGAGCACGGTGTCGCCCCGAGAACCAACAAGAAGAACTTCGCCTACGATAATCTCCTATAGCCTCGTGGAGAAGCGGGGCTTCAACTTGAGCATAACATAAAAAGGGATAGTTCTTAAAAGAAAAAGAGGGAGAAAAGATTGAAAAGAAGAAAGACGTCAAAAAAAAAGGAGACGGACGAAGAAATGGAAGATGACGAAGAGATAAGCTCACTTTCCTCTAAATTCCTTCCCGTCTAAGTCCTAGCAAAACTAAAACTCTTACAACCCTTTGATTCCAATCGACGGTCTCTCGCTTAGCGGAAATGATTAAAATGCCTCGATCACAGGTAAATTGACTTAAAATTGCTTGTGTTGACTTGAGCGATATAAATATAAAAATCCCAAGTTAGAAACAATTGAGTGCAAGAGCGAACCTAGTGAGAGTTGTCGAAATGGACCAGTCTATGAACTTAGGACTTTAGTTTGACGACATGACTTGACGGCATTTTCTTCTTTCAAATGTCTCGTAAAATTTTAGGTGTGGCGATTGATCGAAGCAAAATAATCTGACCCCATACTAAAAAAAATGAAATGAATGAAAAATGTATGTTTCGCACATTCTGACATGAAATATTATGTTTCATATGCGTTGAATTGAATAAATGCGAATTTATTTTGTTTTTGTTTTCGCACATTCTAAATGTAATTTTAGATTGCATTGATACTGAATTGTTTAAATGCGATAAATCTTTCACTGCTCTTACCCTCACGCACTATCTTAAGTACATGTTTTGGGGACCATGTATATGTGCTTACTGGATAAAATTGTGTGTTATATGCTTATGACTTGAATTGATTTCATATGCTTGCATGCTAAGTCAATTGTTGCGCATTATTTGAGGGGAGCAAATATAAAAATCGTGCATTAGCTCCAAATATTCTTGACGCTTTTCTCTAAGCGTTTCAGATTCCTTCAAATAAAATTAAGGAGTGAGACGTCGGCACTACAAGGAAAGGAGCTAGTCACAGACCAAATTAACTCCATTATTACTAACGTTTTTCTTTCTAAGTGGTACAGATTTTGTAATCTCTGCCAGGGAAGCTAGAGGTTACTACACAGAAAATACAGGGAGTTAATTGCATTTATTTTAATTCTCAGGGGGAGCATTATAAATGTGATTTTATTTGAAATAGGGATCAATCTGAAAAGTTTAGAAGTACTTACTATCGAGAAACCGAATATAAGAATTAATTTGTGATCTTAAGGTTCTCGATCGTAAACAGTGTTGGGAACGATTTTGATTAGCCGCGATAATTTGCGATCGAGAAAATTGAATTGAAGAGCAATTTTCGAATCAAAAAATTTCTCGAACGCAAATAGTAATGGGCCTAATCCATTTAATCGCAAAATGTCAAATCGCAAACCCAACATTGACTTACAGCGAATTAATAAAAGTTCACATTTTTGTCAGTCGAAAAACTTTTTCTCACGCAACCCTAAATCGCAAAAATTTCTCTCGCAAAAAATTTTCACAGACAGTTCAAATTTCGCAAAGATCTTTCGATTTTTCCACAACAAATTGTCTGTTTAAGGTAGAAATGAGATTATTTTGACATCTGCGTGTGATTTACCTTAGTTAGCATCTGCATTTTGTAGTTTTTCGCATGTTAAAAATTAGATTCTCGACTGTTCTTCAAAACTAACCGTATACTATTTTATAGTGATTTAGGCTTGATTATGAGTGTTATCTGAGATTAATGCCTGCACTTACGATAGTTTCGATGTTCTTTATGAATTTGATAGTGTGAATCTTCAGAAAATCTGCATCTTCGACTGTAATTTGAGTTTTGATGAAACTGGGTATTTGAATGTTTGAAGCCATCGAAGAACTTTGTCGATCGCAAACAGTCTTAATTGAAATCCGATTTAATTAAGATACTGTTTGTGTCGAATTAGTTTTCCATCGATAAAATTCTGATTTAGTCGCTAAGATAGAAGATTTTGACCGACAAAATTATTTACCATCGAGAAATCTAATTAGGATTTTTGTGAGCGAAAAACTTAAGCACTAAATAGACAATTTAGATGCAAATTTTATCGAGCGTAAAACTTATTATTGCAAAATTGAATTTTCGATTTAATTTCATTTCGGTCGCAAAAATTTAGCAGCGAAAAATTAATTTTTCAACGCCTAATTTTTCGATCGCAAAATTCGCCGCTTAGGATTTAATTGATCGAAAAATTTCTTGACGATTGACTTAGTCTTTCGTTGACTAATTTCTCGATAGAAATATATCGCAGCGAAAATTTTTACTTAGGATCGAAAATCACGTACCGCTCGACAAATTTCAAATCGAAAAATTTATTCAATCTAGGAAATTTTTCGATAGTAAATTTACCTGAGAAATAATTTCTCGATCGTAAATTTACGCGGAAATCTTTCTCGATCGTAAAATTGATCGACTACAGTCTCACGATTTTAACTTCAACACTTAGAAGATTTTTCTCTAAGTCTTTTACACTGTAGCGAACATTAGCGAATAAAATTTTCTCAATCGCAAAATTAAACGGAGTTATTACAATTGAAATCAATGCGGAAATCAATTTGAAAATCAAATTTATCGAGCGAAAAATTTCTCGGCATGAACAGTGAAATTACCCGCGATTAAACACTTAGAAAATTTCGAACTCTTTTTCACGCGTTACATGTTTAATTCGAAAGTACAATCATGCCATTACATTTTTTCAAAATCAAGTATCCTATATGCATATTATACGATTTCAATTCAAAATTCATCAAACATGTCACGACTTGATACAAATATTATAGTTTGATGAAATTTAATCCATTTTCACTAAAATCAAAACTATGAACTAATGAACTTTTATATCTCTTTATTTTTCAGATGGATCGCTACCCTCGATATAATCACATACACGACCTCAACTTGTATCTGAAGGTCCAGGATACAAATTCCCAGCTCGATCTAAGCACCTTTCGGTGTCCGGACGAGATCATTGTCTCTATCCTGCGAGGCCACTCCATCTGGCACGCATTGACGGTCACCGCCTCTGTGCCAATGGTCTATCTCCAGTAATTCTAGGGATGCATACAAGAAGTTGTGGCAAATGGAGCATTCTCCTTCACAACTATAATCGGGACGCGGCATATTCATATTGACAAGAACCAGTTCGGGATGATTCAGGACTTGTCATACAGCGAAAACTACGACCCGCTCCCGTCGAACGCAGAAATGGTGCATGACTTCATGCAGATGGGATATCAACCGCAGCTCACCAAGCTAGCTCAGGTCCAGAGCAGCGGTATCCCTCACCCCTGGAAGACACTGTTCGGGATCGTGAAGAAGTGTCTATCACCCAAGCATGCTGGCTTCGACAAGGGCAACGACAACACATGCGGATCTTTCACGGACTCGCATTCTCCAGAAATTACGATTTCACGCAGCTGATCTGGAATGATCTTGCTTAACAGATTCGGCTGAAGGAGAATCGGAGATCGAAGAACGTGCCCTACGCTCGATGGTTCAATGTGATCATCAGGGAGTTCATGGAGTTACACGCACAGAATATCCCTCAGCTGCCTCCCGGAGGAAACTATCAGCCGCCAAGGCTCAAATTCTTCCATAATCCACGGCTCACGGACTTAGACCAACCGTCGATGCCGATTCCGCTCAACCTTCTTCGGCTCGCCGACCCCGCGGGAGCTGAATATCAGAGATTCTATCGGGAACATAATCTAACGGAACAAATGATCAGAGGGCCCCCGGCAAATTTCTATGTGAGCCCTCCCCAACCGCAACAACACCACAACCCTAAAGCAATTATGATTGATGAAGTGGCCCAGGAGCTAAAGCAGGAGCTACCAACTCAGGATGAAGAGATTCCTGATGCAGATGCCACCTTGATAGATGTTGTGGCTGCTGAGTTGGAACAAGAGGCTCCAACAGAAGAATTTCAAGTGGAAGTGCCTGTACATGTAGGCGTGCTCGAAGAAACCATTGAGGAGGTTCTTCAACCAGTAGCACAGCCCGAGGTTGAAATAGGGCAAAGCTCGCTTCCACGGGTGACGGATCAGGCACATGAGGACGCTGAACGTGACCCTACTCCTCATACGGCCACCCCGTCTGACACGGAGTCGGATGAGGAAATAAGTCTGATAAGAAGGACTCCCAGGAGACTTAGCATTCAGTTGGAGTCCCTCTTCCCTGCCGTCACCACCGCACCAGACACTATGACGACTGCTTCTACAAGTGTTGCTGGCACTTCATTACCCAATCTTGAGCCGCAACCGAATCCACTGGTGTCCGGTTCGCAGGCGCAACCCGAGCCTGCCACAACACCCATAGAGCCGAATCTCCAAGATTCGACTCAAGGATTGGGTGGAAGTCTCGTACAGTCACAACCTCAAGTGACTGTGAGCCAACCTGAAGAGTCGGTGTCTACTCAAGGGTTGATAACAGGTGACATCAGTCGTCCTGGTCCATCCAAGGAGGCGTCCCCACCGTTTGTGACGAATGAGCAATTCCAAGCCGCTCTCTCCGCTGCGGTTCAATCTCTTGAAGACAAGATACTGGAGAGAGTTCTTACTGCCATAGAGACATCCCGCAGAGACACCAGGAAAGCACCTGTCTCCGAAGGCACCTCGTCACAGCCCAACCTCACACCTCCAGAACCCACACCCACCGACCCTTTAGCCAATTCATCCATCCTCATCAACCCATACACCATACCCATAACCGAGCTCCACGACATCCTACTCGCCCGACTGATCAGCCTCTCCATCCGGTCGCCTCAAGAAGATTCTCTTTACAGGCGATTGGTGGATCATCCTGAGCCACCTACTGATACTTGCCGAGGCCAAAGCTTCCACTCAAGACGCCGACATGACGACCCTGACGATCAGGATCCTCATGAGGGGGAGAAGAGGCTAAGGACATCTACAAGTGGCCAAGGAAAAGGCTCGGGCGCAACACAAACAAGCGCTGGAGCAGGTGAAACCCACCAAACACAAACCACCCAAACTACCCACACCACGCACCGCACCACCACACTAACCCACATCGACCCACCAACCTTTCACCTCAGGACGCCTTCGCCCACATCACCGATCTACTCAAGCCCCTTGCTTCCGGAAGAAGAAGCAAGTGCCGCAATGCGTATAGCCCTAGCAGCTACTCAAGCTACTCCCTCGGTTGCTCCAGACCAACCGGCCCCTCAGGACATGGCGTCAATCCACATGAGGCTCTAGATAAGTATATCTTCGACGGACGGTGGATGACCCATTCCATGCCCGAGGAGCATCAAAGACGACGGCTTCAAGACGTTCGATGTTTTCTACAACAAGCCTCCATAGACCTCGTAATCATAGAAGACGACGAGCTTCTGGAAGGTGAAGACTACGAGCAAGAAATCCCAAGGCTACCAGAGTTGATCGCACAACAAGCGGCTCCCTCTACAAGGCTAACGCCAGGGACCGTTCGAATCGACACGCCGTGGGAGAACATACAAAGAGAAATCCCCTTCCTCGAAGAAGTTCGTGAAAACATTTGGAGGTCACCGGAGAGAGTTAAGAAGCCGAACGAGTTCGAGCTGAGAGGGATCTCTCACTGGGATCAGCTGAAGAGGATGACTTACCTGTGGATGCTGACCAGGCTTGGACCTGATGTAAGGCTGGGGATGACTAAAGAACAAGTCAAGAGCCACTATTAGAGTCTCTCCCCAATATGCCAACTACTCAGCGTATACTGTGCAAAAGGAGGACTTCCAACACCTCACTACACCATCGAGCGAGTAGATAGAACTCGAGAAGATCTAAGCAAGAGCGACCTACCGTACATCCCTGCTGATGAGGTACACCGTCTCTATCAGCTGTACGTGGAGAAGTACAAAGGTCCTCAAGGCTTCATCAAGAAAGAAGGACTCGAGGGACTCTACCAGTTCATGATGCGTCAAGTCAAGTACTTCGCCGCACACGACCTTCAGATGGCTCTGGAGAGCAACATGAAGAAGGTTAACATGACCGCTCCGCTCAACAAAGGACCTGAGATCGAAGGGCTTCCCAACAATCACGTGCACATCAGCTCAGTCCTAGGCATCACCTACAACAATCCAATAGCCAAGAAGAATAGGTTGATGCTGAAGACTGAGATTCATAAGTTTTGCGATGGGACGCTCAAGGTTGTCAGGAAAAACATCGAGCGGAGGTAGGAAGAAATCAATCGAGATACGATGCTGAGGATCCACAGGTTCGTGAGAGAACAGCCGCTCGTAATGGAACTATTGGAAGATATTGAGGAGCGACTGGAGCTGAGGAACACGCTCAGAAACTTTGAGCATGCGCTGGGCTTGCGCAGATCTTATTTCGCCCGACGAGGACAAACAGCGCAGAGACGCAATCAAGCACAAAGGGGGAGAATGTAGAAGATCAATTCTAATTGTGCTTTAGTTTCATTAGTTGTCCTTGTAATTATGGGCTTTATTTGTATTAGTCCGTAGATTAGGCCTAGATAGATATTTATACCAAGTGTGTTTGGTATAAATACTGTGTAATCAATCGCAATCAATAGAGAAAGTTTTGGAAATTGATATGAAAAGCTTGCAATTCTATTTTTAGAGAGAAACAACAGTAACTTTCTCACTCTACTCGATTTCTCTCTCTTGTTCTTCATTTGAGTTTTTCGATCGAATCTTAATGTCAATCATTATCATCGAATTACTTAGAATTCATGCCTAGGATTATAGAGTTGTTAATCGTAGGACCTAACACTTGTGTCTAAAAGTTCTTTCGTATACTCCACTAAACACAAAGCCACTTTATATTAGTGAGGATTCTAGCCTTTTATTTATTTCGACGGATCTATTCTTGAGCGAGTCACACAATCATGGAGTGTCTTAACTAGTGATTCTTGGCCTCATACTCGCCTTACGTTAGAAAGTTAGGAACATGATCAGGGCACCTAGGATATTCCTCACTCGGCAAAATATGTAATTTTCAATCCTTTAACATAGCCTTTAGTCATCCGCTTTGAGCCTTCTCCAAATTCCTTTGCTTCATTTGAAAAACCCTTTTGAGCTTTCAACCAACTATCTAAGCAAAATAATATGACCACATACTATTAATAAAATTAGTAAAAAAAAAGCGATATATTGTTGTACTTCGCACATTTTGATATGCAATTCTACTTTGCATTTGAGCTGAATTGTTGAAAATGCGAATATTTGTTTTTGCTCATACCCTTGTGCGATAGTATAGTTACATGTTTAGGGGACCATGTATCTAGGCTAATCTTGATAAATCGTATGTTCTTAAATTGTTACTTAGGTGCACTATTTGAGGGTGAGCATTTACACATTTGATCTTTCTCTAAGTGTTGCGGAAAATTCCAATTAAATTTTCTTTGTACAACGCACTTCAGAGGAGGACTTCACGAATCTTCGCGTTTTGGAGCTCACGACATTGGTATAACAAGTCAGGGGGAGCCTAAATAGAAAAATTGCTTCCAAAAATTAACTCTAATCATCTCGACATCTTTTGCTCCAAGTATTGCAGATTTACAAAATTTGAAGAGGGAGCCAGATGTCTCTAATCTGAATTAGAGGGAGTTAATTGCGTTTATTTACATACATAGGGGGAGCAACTATGTGGTTTATTTTTGAACTCGGGGTCAATCTCAAAACTTAGAAAAATTTGCTATCGAGAAATTCGAGCTAATTTCTTAATTTTCATTCACAATTTCTTGAGCGACAATTGATTTGGGACCAAGTGGTAATTTTCGCTTTCATATTGACGAGCGAAAATTAAACAGGAACCAAATGAAAATTCTCGATCGGAATTTGTCGAGCGAAAATTAAATAGTAACCAAATGAAATTTCTCGATGGTAAGTTTCTCGATCGTAAACAGTAATGGGCCTAGAAATTATTAAGTATCGAAAACGTCTAATCAGCCCATTTAACGAAATTAATGCTTGCAGTCGACTAAATACACGCAAAATCCCTCGATCGCAAAACTCAACAGTCGAAAAACTTTCTCTAGCGAAAAACCCTTTTCACAAAGACGAAAGTCAAAAATCTTCAAATCTTACATTGTTTTCACTGATTTTCGTTTTTATAAGGTAGCAAGCTGGACAAAATCCAAGAGAGTTAGCGGCAGAATGCCAAGAGGCTGCTAAGCGGCAGCGAACCTCCTGATAAGGAGGAGAGACTGCCAAGAATTGACTTTCTTTAGGGAATGGCGTGCATTTTAACTCCGTCTGCATCTGTATTATGTGATCTTTCGCATGATTCTGTGTCTAAATCTCGACTGTTCAGAAATAGAAAACTCGAATGATAGTTTGCAGTATTTACGAACATTTTAGGTGTATAATCTGGGATAAATCTGACTTAAGATAGTTTCTGAGTCTTCTAAGCTTTCTGGGAATATATTGTTTCGATTTTCTGCGTTATTATAGTTCGATTGACAAGTAGACTAATCTGGGTTTTTAACGTTTAAAGGCGTCGAAGAACTTTCTCGCTCGCAAACAGTGTCAATTGAATTTCAATTGATTTACTATTTGCATAGTAAAAGTTTTTCAATCGCTAAATTTTTTACTTAGCCGTTAAGATAGATAATGTAGAGTATACATTTAATTGTGCTTGGTATTATTAGTTGTCCTTGTAATTAGGTGCGTTTTATATAGTTGTCCTTAGATTAGGACTAGTTTGATATTTATACCAAGTTTGTTTGGTATAAATACATGTAAATCAATTGTGCCGAATAGAGAAAGTTTCGAAGATTGATCCGAAAGGCTTGCAATTCAATTTCTAGAGAGAGAAACAACAGTAACTTTCTCACTCTAATCGAATTCTCTCTCTCATTCTTCAAATGAGTTTTTCGATCGAATCTTATTGATTATCATTATCATCGAATTACTTTGAATTCTTGCCTAGGATCTTAGAGTTGTTAATTGTAGGACCTAACAATTGGTATCAGAGCAGATTCGTTCTGTTTTGGATAAAAGAATTGTTAGATTTGGATTGAAAATTTAATTCTATTCACTGTTCAATGAAGAACAGTTTGGTGCGGAATCTGTTTTCGATCCAATAGCATAATTTTGTGCCTAATTGACTTGAGTTTGATGTTTCTGTGCTTGTTTTAAGTGTCAAATGTTGATTGCGATCAAATCCGTAGCTGTTTGAACTTCGTATTTGGATAAAATCGATTTTGTGAGTTACTGTTTGCGTAAGAACATGAAGAACACGTTCTGATTTTGACCAAATTCGACATATTGTGCTTCATAACGTGTTTAATTGCGTATTTGTGCGTAGTTAGTAATTGATTGCGAGCAATTTATTTCGCTCGAAAAATATTTCACTGACAAACTATCTCGCACGTAAACAGTACACACTATATTCTATTTCGACGAAATTATTTTTGATCAAACTTTAAAGATTGAATCGAAAATAATTCTCGATCTATTTTTCGAATCAAACGCTACTAACGAATTTTGTCACTTGTGAAGCACATTACATCATCTTCAAACATCCAAACACGTAATGAAGATCCTTCAAACAACTCAACTACAAAACAAAATGGATGCATACTCGCTCGAAAATGACAATCGTCCACCGATTTTGCAACGAGGCGAATATACTGTGTGGAGGAGCCGCTTTCTCAATTTCATCGCTCTAAAAGATCAAGCCGATAATTTACTGAAGTCACTAGAAGAGGAACCCGCACAGTTTTGGGTACATGTCCCCGGTGACGAAATGGCAACTCCTCAAATTCCTGCATCTAGGCGACTGAAGAAGCCTAGGAAGTACACAATCGAGGAGAGAGCTCGAGCTAAGGCAGATCTAGTAGCCATGAACACCCTCATGCATGGCATCCCCAACGACATATACCGACAGATTGATAGCCTTTCATCGGCTAAAGGAATGTGGGATGAACTGCGTAGGATGATGCAGAGGACGGAAGTTGGCATAAAGTCCAAAAAGGCGAACATTCTCACCGCTTACGACTCCTTCAAAGCAAAGCCTGAGGAGAGTCTATACGAGATCTACCAAAGATACCTCACTCTTCTCAACGAGATGAGGAAGATAGAGATCACGAAGACCAACATGGAGACAAACATCAGATTTCTATCTTCTCTGCCCGCGGAATGGAAGAAAATATCCACTCAGATTCGACAAAATAAAGATTTAGAGGAGTTGGATGTCCATGCCGTGTTTGACAATCTCGCATAGCATGAGGATATATAAGCGAGATTCTCAAGGAGCAGAAAGGCAAACAGAACGAAGACACTGTTGCCTTAGTCTCGGAGAAGAAGAGCTCAAGATCAAGAAAGGAAAAGACCATTAGGCCTCCTTCACGTTCAGAGTCGGAAGAAGAGTCGGACTCCGACGTTGAGCCAAATCTGGAAGCACTAGGAAAGCAGCTAGCTCTCATAGGACAACTGATGAGCAAGAAGTACTTCAAGAAGAAGTCTTCAACCTCAGCCAACCGACTTCGGACTACAAGCTCTAAAAACAAAGAACGTGCACCAGAGAGTTCCGATATCAAGAATCCTAAGGAGGCTAACAAATGCTTCAACTGTGGCAAGCCAGGTCACTTCGCCAGAGAGTGCACTCTTCCGAAAAAGAGAGATGCCAACTACTACGCCAGGAAGCTCCAATTGACGAAACAGAAGGAAGCTGGAGTAGCTCTCATGGTCGAACAGGACCAACGGCTCGAGGACACGTCGAGTTCTGAAGAAGAGAATTTAGCTCTCATGGCCCGTCTCGACAATGAGTCAGACGCCGGGACATCGAATCGTACGGACGACGACAACGCATCCACTTCGTCACAAGAGGTAGTCTATTCTTCCATATTATTGACCATGTTAGATTCATATGCTAACATGAAACGTGAGCAGAAATGTATTAAGGAAGCAGAGGATAAACTCGCGAGATCACAGGAGAAGATAAATAGTCTCGGATTAGAACTTAGGAGCTCTAGTGCAAAAATAGATGAACTTACTAAGAACCTACGTTCTAGAGAGACTAGTCAACCTCAACTAGGACAACAGAGCGAAAAGATTAAGGAACTAGAAGATAGGTTAGCAAATAACTACAATTGCTAGGTTAGAAATCTCAACGAAAAAGCCATTTTAAATTGTAGGATAACCGAAGCTACCTCTAAGATCACTAACTTAGAAACTCAATTAGAAATATCAAATGCTAAGGTTAGTGAGCTTAGTAAAGTACTAGACGCCTGTCAAGCCACCAAACTTACGGTAGAAAATAACTATGCTCTCCTAGTGAGAAACGCAAGAAACTATATGCTAAAATTAAGAAATTAGATGATATAGTTACGCGTAGGGGACAATCCGAACAAACGATATTTTTGAACAAGCCCAAGGATATAGAGTTCTATAATCCTATAGAAGGCATAGGTTTCACTAACCCGCGTGTTTTACAAAAGAATGAAATATACGATGTTAAACACATGGGCTTAGGAATAACCTCTCTTAGAAATTTTATTGAATCGTCATATGAAAATACTTTCGATTCATCCATTAGACAAGGCCCACATGGTCCAGAAATCCCTTTTGACTACAAACAACTAAATGAAAGGGACAAAAATAGGAAAGAAACTCTAACGCATGTCTGCAATTTAGTTCAAGTTCTACCTCCTGACTCTCAGACACACCATGAGGAAGTTAAAGCCGTTAATTATAAAAATTCTCTCTACAAACCCCCTATCATAAAACAGATAGAGGAGTCACAGGCAAAGCTAGATAGAGAACGGGAGAATTTCGAAGCTGGAAAGAAAAAATTCTTTAAGGAGATGGAAAATCTCAAAGCCTCCTCGTCCTCCCAAACTACCTCTCACGCTATTACAAAAAGCGTGAAAATTGAAAAATCGCCATTGAAAGATAAAAATTGTAAAAATAATTCTGTTAAAAGTGCTATGACTAATTTTCCTTTACCTACGTCTACGTAGCGTCAGCACTAAAAACAAAGGCGAGAGTGTCTAACACTAAGATAAAGAAGGAGCCACTAGATTTAACTATTTCTGAGCATGTTATTCCTTCTGTTACAATAAAAGACACTCGTAAAAATAAAAGAGCTATTTCCACGTTTATGATAGTTGCTTCTACTTGTTCACTTCAGCCGATCACCTTTAGAAGTAACAACTTCGAAATAGGCTCTACGTCAAAAATTAATCATTATGAAACAAATGCCACTAGGAAGACTCGTAGGAAACAAGATCCAGCCATAAAGAAAGCTTATAGCGATGTACATACTTGTACTCACCTAAGGTATCCCGTAGAGATTAAATCCCCCAGCACCTTAGGAGATTACATCAAGAAAAGATCTTTCCCTCAATCAAACCTAGCAAAGCATTTGTACGTGCTGAAATTAACCTTCCCTGCAAGGTTCAACCCAAATGGGTTCCTAAATCTCCTCCTAGGATGACAAAAGCCGGAAAGGCCAAGTCACCTATAGAGGTCACACCCAAACCCACTTCTCCGAAAGTGGCTCGGGTTATCAAAACTCCCCCAAGTAATAATTTAGGAACTATATCAGAACCAAAAAATTCTGCTAATCTAAGAGGACTCATGTTTAAATGGGTACCTAAAGCTCTCTAATCTGTTTTTGCAGATCCACATTTGTGGTACCTTGACTCCGATTGCTCCACACACATAACGGGAAATCAAGAACTGCTGAGCAACTACAAAGACCAGCCAAACGGCAAAGTCAGATTTGGGAACAACGATTCAGCCCCGATTCTAGGACTTGGGGATATCATTCTGAAGAATCTGATTATAAAAGATGTCTCATACGTCGAAGGCCTCCGCCATAACTTGTTCAGCATAGGCCAGTTCCAAGTGCAGAAGTGGAACTTCCTCAAACAATTGAACAATCGGAGATAATTGGAAATCTAGAACCACAACTGGCTGACGTATCTTCCTCAGCCCTGTCGCATGAGCACAAGTGGACTAGTTCCCATCCGGTTGATCAGATAATTGGCGATCTTTCGAGCTCAATCTTTTCAACTGCTTCTTAAGCCAAAATGAGCCTACTAAAGTAGCAGACGCACTACGAGACCCGGATTGGATAATTGCGATGCAAGAAGAAATTCATCAATTCGAACGTCTTCAAGTGTGGCCACGGGTTTTAAACTTGGAAGTTACCCTATGAGGTACTTGGGAATGCCATTATCACCTAACAAATGGAGCAAACTGGAGTGCCAGGCCCTTGTAGACAGAATCACAGCTCGGATTCGATGCTGGTCTTCAAGGAATTTATCTTATGCAGGCAGGCTCTGCTTGATAAATTCTGTTCTATTGGCAACCCATGGTTTTTGGGGGTCTGTCTTTCTACTGCCTAAAGCCATCTCAAAGGAGATTGATCAAATCTGCAAGGCGTTTCTGTGGGGGAAAAAAGAGCATGGACAGTATATCTCTTTGCTGAACTGGGACAGTGTTTGCATGAATAAGAGGAATGGAGGTCTAAATGTGAGGGACAGTGGTGCATGGAACTTGGCCCTAGCTGGAAAACAAGTCTGGGACATCACAAAGAAAACTGATTCATTATGGATCACATGGATCCATGTGGTCTACCTCAAGGGGATTAGTTTTTGGGTTTTTAACCCAACCCAAGACTCTAGCTGGCATTGGAAGAAATTACACCGAATCAAAAGACAATTTCAGGATGGTTATAGAGGAAATAAGTGGATGTTGACGAGGGATGGGAAGTACACAATTAGCTCTGGATATGAGTGGATTAAAGGAGCTGCAACTCCTTTTCCCCTGGCCAAAGCAGTATGGAATAGATATTCTATTTCTAAACATTCTTTTATATTCTGGTTGATAGGACACAGGAAACTTCTAACAAAAGATAGACTGTCCAAATGGGGTATGAACGTGGCAGACACATCTTGCCCTTTATGCTGCAGGATGGAGGAAACAATAGAGCATTTACTAGTGGAATGTTGTTTCAGTGATAATCTGAGGGAGAAAATGAATGGGTGGTTCAATGCTGGAGCAGAGTACTCATCATTTGAGCAGTTATGCGAGTGGCTTAGGTTACTGGGGAGAAGAGGGAAGGCTAGAAACTGGATTTTACTAGCATGCTTTTCTGCTTTATTCTACCATATATGGAATGAGAGGAACAGGAGATTGCATGGTGGAGATTCTAGGACTGAAGAGCAAATTCTGAGGCTGATTGGGGAGGAGATGAAATGGAGGATTAGAGGAGTCTGCCGAGTCAAGAAAGCAGCCGAATTGGACATTTATAAGCGCGTTTGTTATTTTGTATAGGCACTAGTATAGTCCTAACTTGTGTTGGAGAATGTACAAAACGTTGTGGGTGGTTAATGAATTTTTCATCTGACCAAAAAAAAAGTGTGGACCTTTGTACCCCGTCCACATGGGAAAAAAATAATCGGAACCAAATGGGTATTCAAGAATAAGAAGAATGAAGATGGTGAAGTGATCCGGAACAAAGCAAGGCTCGTTGCGAGGGGCTACAATCAACAGGAAGGCATCAACTACGACGAGACATATGCTCATGTTGCCCGAATCGAAGCTATCCGCCTTCTCCTGGCTTATGCAGCTCACAAAGACTTCAAAGTTTATCAGACGGATGTTAAGACCGCCTTTCTCAACGGCGTGTTAAAAGAAGAAGTCTACGTCGCTCAGCCGGAAGGCTTCGTTGATCAAGAAAATCCCGATCACGTCTATCGATTGGACAAAGCTCTCTATGGACTAAAACAAGCCCCACGTGCTTGGTACGATGTCTTGAGTGATTTCCTCGTGAAGTCTGGATTCATACGAGGAACGATAGACACAACCCTCTTTATTAAATGGAAAGACAAAGATCTGATGGTCGTTCAAGTATACGTCGAAGATATCATCTTCGGATCAACAAATCCGCGGCTTTGCACGAAGTTTGGAGATCTTACGAAAAATAAGTTCGAGATGAGTCACATGGGAGAGATGCAATTCTTCTTAGAACTACAAGTCAGACAACTCGAAGATGGGATTTTCATCAGTCAGACAAAATACATCAAGGATATTCTGAAGAAATTCCATCAAGATCAGAGCAAGCCTCTAAGCACTCCTATGTCACCAAGCTGCAAGTTGGATGCCAATCCCGCTGGAAAGCCGGTCGACGTCACACTATATCGCAGTATCATTGGATCTCTTCTCTACCTCACTTCGAGCCGGCCAGACATCATGTTTGCCACTTGCTTATGTGCCCGTTTTCAAGCCGATCCCAAAGAATCACATATGCTCGCGGTCAAAAGGATTCTGCGTTACCTTAAGGGTACTTCTACCCTCGGACTATGGTATCCAAAGGGTACGATCTTCAATCTTATCGGCTATACTGACGCTGATTATGCAGGTTGCCGTATGGACAGGAAAAACACGTCCGGTGGTGCTCAATTTCTAGGCGAAAAGCTGGTCTGCTGGTCATCCAAAAAGCAGAACTGTGTGTCAACTTCGACGCCCGAAGCGGAATACGTGGCAGCCGCCAGTTGTTGCTCCCAGATGCTGTGGATGCGGACTCAGCTTCGCGACTATGGGTACAATTTAAATAATATACCCATATATAGTGATAGTCAAAGTGCCATCGCTATTACTTGCAATCCTATTCATCACTCACGCACAAAACACATAGACATTAGATATCACTTTATCAAAGATCATGTAGAAAAAGGCAACATAGATATGTATTTCATGAACACGGAGTTCCAACTAGCTGACATTTTCACCAAGGCATTGGATGAAAAACGATTTCAATTCCTTGTCGGAAAATTAGGCATGTTGAATCTTCCGTAATACGTGCTTTACCTGATCTTCTGTGCTACAAAATGTTCTATGCTATGTGTTTTCTTTGCTTATATGTCTTATCTTGCGTGAATTTAATAAATAAATAAAAATTTTAATACATATAAAAATACTATACATATACCTATACTATAGGTGATAGAAATTCTTTAGGATGCTTTGATCTAAAGTCACTTAGAATTTTACCCTGACATGCGATCGATTTAATTGCTTAATTTTGTCAGTCTAAGTCGCATTCTTATATCTAAAGGTCATTAGGTTGCTCCACTAGACACAAAGCCACTATACATACGTGAGGTCTCAAGCCTTGATCATTTCTTTCCTTTGATCTATTTCTCGAGTGAGTCACACATCAATTGCTTGTCTTAACTAGTGATACTTGGCTTCATACTCACCTTGCCTCAGATCGTTAGGAAAATGATAAGGGCGCTTAGCTTATTCCTCAATAGGCCTTATAAAATTTTTCTTCCTCTTACTCATTAGCCCTTAGTCATCCAATTTGAGCCTTATCCGACGTCCTTTTCTTCCTTTGAATCCCATTCCCAGCCTTCAAATATTCTATACTCTTCGGATGGTTATTCAAACGAAAAAAGGAGGGGGAGAAAATAAGGAGGATGATAACAAAAGAAGGCATTGCTCAACGCGCAAAAATCAGACCAAAGGAACCTGCCTTCCGACTATCTCTTAGAAGGTGGCATGGATCCTGCTGTGAACTTCTCCAGCGATAATCTCGTACGCTCGTCAGAACGGCTGGAAAGAGGAGCACCACGAAGTGAACTTCTCCAATGATAATCCGGTCTTATATCGGGAAACGAGAAGAGGAGCGCAGCCTCGGGTACGAATTCCATAACCGTGATCTTTTCCAAATAGATAATCTCTAAAACCTCTCTAGGGATTAAGAGAAGAGGAGCACGATATCGGCCCGAGAACCAACAAGAAGAACTTCGCCTACGATAATCTCCTATAGCCTCGTGGAGAAGCAGAGCTTTAGCTTGAGCATAGCATAAAAAGGGATAACTCTTATAAGAAAAGGAAGGAGAAAAGATCGAAAAAAAAAGAAGACGCCGAAAAACAAAAGGAGACGGACGTAGAAATAGAAGATGACGAAGAGATAAGCTCACTTTCCTCTAAATTCCTTCCCTTCTAAGTCCTAGCCAAACTAAAATCCTTACAACCCTTTGATTCCAATCGACGGTCTCTCGCTTGAGTGAAATGATTAAAAAATGCCTCGATCACAGGTAAATTGACTTAAAATTGCTTTTGTTGACTTGAGCGATATAAATATAAAAATCCCAATTTAAAAATAATTGAGTGCTAGAGCGAACCTAGTAAGAGTTGTCGAAATGGACCAGTCTATGAACTTAGGACTTTAGTTTGACGACATGACTTGACGGCATTTTCTTCTTTCAAATGTCTCGTAAAATTTTAGGTGTGACGATTGATCAAAGCAAAATAATCTGACCCCATACTACAATAATATGAAAAAAAATTTTGAAAGAAAAATTTCGCACATTTTGACATGAAATGTTATATTTCATATGCGTTGAATTGACTAAATGCGAATTTATTTTAGTCTCGCACATTCTACATGTAATTTTCAATTGCATTGGTACTGAATTGTTTAAATGCGATAAATTTTTTTCATTGCTCTTACCCTCACACAATACCTCTAGTACATGTTTTCGGGGACCATGTATATGTGCTTACTAGGCAAAATTGTGTGTTATGCTCGTGAATTGAAGAGATTTCATGTGCTTGCATAGTTAGTCAATTTTTGCATTATTTGAGGGGGAGCAAATATAAAATTCGTGCATTAGCTCCAAATATTCTTGACGTTTTTCTCTAAGCGTTTCAGATTCCTACAAACAAGGAAATGGGCTAGTCACAAGACCAAATATTTCATGCCTAAAATAATTGTTGATTAACTCCATTATTTCTAACGTCCTCTTTCTAAGTGGTACAGATTTTTTAATCTCTGCCAAGGGAGCTAGACGTTACTACACGGAAAATACATGAGTTAATTGCATTTATTTTTGTTAGGTCCTACGATTAACAACTCTACGATCCTAGGCTAGAATTCGTAGTAATTCGATCGTTTAGATAAACAATTGAATTCGATCGAAAAACTCAAATGAAGATAATTTGAATAGAGTGAGAAAGTTACTGTTGTTTCTCTCTCTAGAAATCGAATTGCAAGCCCTTCCGATCAATTCTAAAAACTTTCTCTATTCAGCTCAATTGATTTACGTGTATTTATACCAAACAAACTTGGTATAAATATCAAACTAGTCTTAATCTAAGGACTACTATACAAAACGTCACAAATTACAAGGACAACTAATGAAATCAAGCACAATTACAAATGGTATTCTACAATCTTCCCTTTTGTGCTTGATTGCGTCTCCGCGCCGTTTGTCCTCGTCGGGCGTAATATGATCTGCGCAAGCCCATCGCATGCTCGTAGTTCCTCAGCGTGATCCTTAGCTCCAGTCGCTCCTCAATATCTTCTAATAGTTCCATTAGGAGTGGCTGTTCTCTCACGAACCTATGGATCCTCAGCATCGTATCTCGATTGATTTCTTCCAACCTCTGCTCGATGTTTTTCCTGACGACCTTGAGCGTCCCATCGCAAAACTTATGAGTCTCAGTCTTCAGCGTCAACCTATTCTTCTTTGCTATTGGATTGTGGTAGGTGATGCCTAGGACTGAGCTGATGTGCACGTGATTGTTGGGAAGCCCTTCGATATCAGGTCCTTTGTTGAGCGGAGCGGTCATGTTGACCTTCTTCATATTGCTCTCAAGCGCCATTTGAAGGTCGTGAGCGGCGAAGTACTTGACTTGTCGCATCATGAACCGGTAGAGCCCTTCGAGGCCTTCTTTCTTGATGAAGCCCTGAGGACCTTTGTACTTCTCCACGTATAGCTGATAAAGACGGTACACTTCATCGGCGTGGAGGTACGGCAGGTCGCTCTCGCTCAGTTCCTCTCGGGTCCTGTCCACTCGATCGATGATGTAGTGAGGTGTTGGAAGTCCTCCTTTGTCACAGTAGACGCTGAGTAGTTGGCATATTGGGGAGAGACTCTTATAATGGCTCTTGGCTTGTGTCTTAGTCATCCCCAGCCTAACATCAGGTCCTAGTTTGGTCAGCATCCAGAGGTAGGTCATCCTCTTCTGCTGATCCCAATGAGAGATCCCTCTACTCGTTCGGCTTCTTCACTCTGTCCGGAGACCTCCAAATATTCTCACGAACTTCTTCTAGGAATGGAATTTCTATTTGGATGTTTTCCCATTGCGTGTCGATCCGGACGGTCCCTGCATTAGCCTTGGAGAGGGAACCGCCTGTTGAGCGATTAATTCTGGTAGCCTTAGGATAACTCGCTCATAGTCTTCACCTTCCTGAAGCTCGTCGTCTTCTATGATTACGAGGTCTATAGACGCTTGTTGTAGAAAGCGCCGAACGTCGTGAAGCCGTTGTCTTTGATGCTCCTCGGGCATGGAATGAGTCATCCACTGTCCTTCGAAGATGTACTTGTCTAGGGCCTCGTGTGGATTGACGCCATGTCCAGAGGGTCCCGGTTGGTCTGGAGCGACTGAGGGAGTGGCTTGGGTAGCTGCTAGAGCTACAAGCATCGCAGCACTTGCTTCTTCTTCCGGAAGCAAGGGGCTTGAGTCGATCGGCGGTGTGGGCGGAGGCGTCCTGAGGTGAAAGGTTGGTGGTTCGATGTGGGCGGTACGGTGCGTGGTGTAGGTAGTTTGGGTGGTTTGAGTTTGGTGGGTTTGTGTCTGGGTTTCACCAGCTCCAGCGCTTGTCTGCGTAGCGCCCGAGCCTTGTCCTTGGCCACTTTTTGATGTCCTTGGCCTCTTCTCCCCCTCATGAGGGTCCTGATCGTCAGGATCGTCATGTCTGCGCTGTGAGAGGGAGCTTTGGCCTCGGCAGGTGTCAGTCGGTGGCTCAGGATGGTCCACCAATCGCCTATAGATGGATTCTTGTTGCGGCGATCGGATGGAAAGACCTATCAGACGGGCGAGGAGAATGTTGTGGAGCTCGGTGATGGTGATTGTGTATGGATTGATGAGGATGGAGGAAGTGGCTAGAGGGTCGGTGGGTGTGGGTTGTGGAGGTGTGGGGTTGATTTGTGACGAAGGGCCTTCAGAGGTAGGTGTTTCCCTGTATCTCTTCGGGATGCCTCGAGTGCTTGGAGTACTCTCTCCGTGATTTTGTCTTCCATAGACTGTACAGCGGCAGAGAGAGCGGCCTGGAACTGCTCGTTTATCACGAAGGGTGCGGACGCCTCCTGAGATGGACCAGGACGACTGATGTCGCCTGTTATCAACCCTTGAGTAGACACCGACTCTGTGGGTTGGCTCACAGTCACTTGAGGTTGTGACTGTATGAGACTTCCACCCAATCCTCGAGTCGAATCTTGAGGATTCGTCTCTATGGGTGTTAAGGCAGGCTCAGGTTGCGCCTGCGAACCAGACACCACGTGGGTTGGTTGCGGCTCAAGATTGAGCGAAGAAGTGCCAACAACACTTGTCGTTGTGGTTAGCGTACTATCTGGTGCGATGGTGACTGCTAGAAAGAGCGACTCCAACTGAATACTGAGTCTTCTGGGAGTCCTCCTGATCAGACTGATTTCCTCGTCAGACTCTGTGTCAGACGAGGTGGCGGTGTGAGGAGTACGATCTCGATCGACGTTCTCCAATGTCTGATCTGTCACCAGTGGAAGTTCTTGTTGAAGAACTTCCTCAAAAGTTTCTTCAAGCACGCCAACATGTACGGGCTCTTCCACTTGTAATTCGAGTGCAGGAGCCTCGAGCTCCATCTCTGTAGCCACGACGTCTATCAGGGTATCATCTACGTCGGGCATTGGCTCTTCGACCAATGTTGGCTCCTGAGCCTCCTGAGCGACATCATCAATCATCGCGTCCTCAGGGCTTAGCTGTTGTTGTTGTTGGTGAGGGCTAGCTCCAAGCACTGTCGGGGGCCCTCGAATCATTTCCTCGGTGAGATTCCTGTCCCGACAGTATAGCTTGTAGACGTCTTCGTTGGGGTCTGCGAGACGAAGGAGCTCGAATGAGATCGGCATCGACGGTTGGTCCAGGTCCGTGAGCCGTGGGTTGTGGAAGAACTTAAGCCTTGGTGGTTGGTAATTTCCGCCAGGAGGCAGAGTAGGGATGGTCTGGTGCAGCGCCATGATCTCCTTGATGATGATGCTGAACCACCGAGCATAAGGCACGTTCTTTGATCGCCGATTCTCCTTCTTCTGCCGAATCTGGTCCGCGAGGTCGTTCCAGATCAGCTGAGTGTAGTCATAATTTCTTGCGAAGGCGATGCCGTGGAAGATCCTCAAAATGTTGCTGTTGCCCTTATCAAATCCTGCGTGCTTGGGCGACAGACACTTATTCACTATTCCGAATAGTGTCTTCCACGGGTGTGGGATTCCGCTGCTCTGGACCTGAGCTAATCTTGTGAGCGGCGGTTGGTATCCCATGTGCAAGAAATCTTGAATCATCTCAGCATCGGATGGGAGCGGGTCGTAATTATTGTTGTGGGGCAAGTCCAGTACCATGCCGAACTGGTTCTTGTCCATGCTGATATGCCGCGTCCCGATCCTTGTTGAGAATCTGAAGGCTCCATTGTCCACTTCTCCTTGTATGCAGCCCCAGAACTGCTGGAGATATACCATCGGCACTGATGCGGTGACCGTTAACGCATGCCAGATGGGGTAACCTCTCAGGATAGAGACAATGATCTCGTCCGGGCATCGAAAGGTGCTCAGATCGAGCTGAAAATTTGTATCCTAGACCTTCAGATACAGGTTGTGGTCGTATATGTGATTATATCTTGGATAGCGATCCATCTGAAAAATAAGATATATAAAAGTTTATTAGTTCAATTTTATTTTCAGTCGAAATATGAATATATTTCATCAAACTATAGTAATATCGCAAGTACTAGCATGTTCGATGAATTTTGATTCAAAATCATATCAAATGCATAGTGTAAGTTCAATATCAAAAATCGTGATGGCATGAATGTAATTTCGAATGAAGTATAAATCGCGTGAAAATAGTTCGAAATTTCGCTAAGTATTAAATCAGTAAGTCACTGTTCATGTCGAGAAAATTTTCGGTCGAGAAATTGAATTGCAATTTGATTTTCCTATATTGATTTCAATTGAATGAATTCTGTCTAAATTTTGCGATCGAAGAATTTTATCCGCTATTGTTAACTACAGTGTAAAAGACTTGGAAAAATTTCCTTAGTGTTGAAGTTGAAAGCGTGACTGTAGTCGATCAATTTTACGATCGAGAAAAATTCCGTATAAATTTACGATCGAGAAATAGTCTCAGGTAAATTTACTATCGAGAAATTTTCTTCAATTGAATAAAATTCTCGATTTGAAATTGTCGAGCGGTATTTGATTTGGATTGAAAGTAGATTTTTTTTCGCTGCGATATAATTTTATCGAGAAATTAGTCAACGAAAGACTAAGTCAACGTCGAGAAATTTCCGATCAATTAGGTCCTAAGCGGCGAATTTTACGATCGAAAAATTAAGTGTTAAAAAATTAATTTTTCGCTGCTAATTTTTTGCGACCAAATTGAAATTAAATCGAAAATTATATTTTGCGATAATAAGTTTTACGCTCGATAAAATTTGCATCTAAATTGTCTAATCAGTGCGTAAGTTTTTCGCTCACAAATCCTAATTAGATTTCTCGATGGTAAGTAATTTTTTTCGGTCAAAATCTTCTATCTTAGCGACTAAATCAGAATTTTACCGACGAAAAACTAATTCGACACACAAACAGTATCTCAATTAAATCGGAATTCAATTAAGACTGTTTGCGATCGACAAAGTTCTTCGATGGCTTTAAACATTCAAATACCCAGTTTCATCAAAACTCAAATTACAGTCGAAGATGCAGATTTTCCGATGATTCGTTCGACCAGATTCATAGAGAATATCGAAACTATCTTAAGTGTAGGCATTAAACTCAGATAAAGTTCAATATCAAGCCTAAATCACTATAAAACAGTATACGATTTCTCAGTTTTGAAGAACAGTCGAAAATCTAAGTCTAAACATGCGAAAAAATTCAAAATGCAGATGCTAATGAAGGTAAATCACACGCAAATGTCAAAAGAATCTCATTTCTACCTTAAACAGACAGTTTGGTGTTGAAAATTGAAAGATTTTGAGAATTTTAAGCTGTCTGTGAAAGTTTTTCTTTAGAGAGATTTTTTGCGATTAGGGTTGCGTGAGAAAAAGTTTTTCGACTGACAAAAGTTAAACTTTTATTAACTAGCATTAAATCAATATTGGGTTTGCGATTGAACGTTTTGCGATTAAATGGATCAGGCCCATTACTATTTGCGCTCGAGAAATTTTTGATTTGAAAATTGCCTCTCAATTCAAATTTTTTCGATCGCAAATTATCGCGGCCAATCAAAATTGTTTCCAACACTGTTTACGATCGAGAAACTTATGATCGTGAATTAAGTCTTCTATCTAGTTTCTCGATAGTAAGTACTTCTAAAATTTTCAGATTGACCCCTATTTCAAAATAAAACCCTTTGTAAGGCTCCCCCTAAGTAATTAAAATAAATGCAATTAACTCCCTGTATTTTCTGTGTAGTAACGTCTAGCTCCCCTAGCAGAAATTTAAAAATCTGTACCACTTAGAGATAAGCATTAGTCATAATGGAGTTAATCAACACTTATTTTTGGCAATTTTATCTTTGAAATATTTGGTCTTGTGTCTAGCTCCTCTCTTTGTAGTGTCGACGTCTCGCTCCTTAATTTTGAAAGATCTGAAATACTCGGAGAAAAAACGTCAAAAATATTTGGAGCTAATCTACAAGTCTTATACTTGCTCCCCCTCAAATGATGCACAAGAATTGACTAATTATGCAAGCATATGAAATCAATTCAAGTCATGAGCACACAAACTTACCAAGTAAGCATGTATACATGGTCCCCGAAAACATGTACTTTAAAATATTGTGTGAGGGTAGAAGCAATTAAAAATTTATCGCATTTAAACAATTCAGTATCAATGCAATCTAACATTGCATTTGGAATGTGCGATACGCTTAAAGAAATTCCAATTTATTCAATTCAATGCATATGAAACATAACATTTCATGTCAAAATGTGCGAATTTTATTATTTATTATTTATTTATTATTATAATATATGTATATATGTATATTTTTTTTCATTTATGGGGTCAGATTATTTTGCTTCGATCAATCGTCACGCCTAAAATTTTACGAAACATTTGAAAGAAGAAAATGCCGTCAAGTCATGTCGTCAAACTAATGTCCTAAGTCCATAGACTGGTCCATTTCGACAACTCTCACTAGATTCGCTCTTGCTCTCAATTAGGTATCTTGGGATTTTTATATTTTTATCACTCAAGTCAACACAAGCAATTTTTAGTCAATTTACATGTGATCGAGGCAGTTTTAATCATTTCACCTAAGCGAGAGACCGTCTATGTGGAATCAAAGGGTTGTAAGGGTTATAATTTGGCTAGGACTTAGAACGGAGGAATTTAAAAAGTGAGCTTATCTCTTCATCGTCTTCCAATTCTACGTCCGTCTCCCTTTTTTTTCGGCGTCTTTCTTCTTTCAATCATTTCTCCCTCCTTTTCTTTTAAGAACTATCCCTTTTTATGTTATGCTCAAGCTGAAGCTCCGCTTCTCCATGAGGCTCTAGGAGATTATCGTAGGCGAAGTTCTTTTTGTTGGTTCTCGGGCCGATACCGAGCTCCTCTTCTCTTAATCCCTATAGAGGTTTCAGAGATTATCAAAATGGAGAAGTTCTCGGTTATGGAATTCGTACCAGAGGCTGCACTTCTCTTCTCGTTTCCCGATATAAGACCGGATTATCGTTGGAGAAGTTCACTTCGTGGTGCTTCTCTTCCAGCCGTTCTGAAGAGCGTACGAGATTATCGTTGGAGAAGTTCACAGCAGGAACCATGCCACTTTCTACAAGGTAGTCGGAAGGGCCGGTTCCTTGGTCTGATTTTGCGCGTTGAGCAATGCCTTCTTTTGTCATCATCTTACTTTTTCTTTTGTTATCTCCCCTCCTTTTGTCGTTTGAACAACCATTCGAAGAGTATAGAGTTCGGCTGAAGGCTGGGAATGGGTTTCAAATGAAGAAAAGTACATCGGAGAAGGCTCAAAGTGGATGACTAAGGGCTAACGTGTGGGGAAATTTATATAAGGCCGCATGAGGAATATCCTAAACTCTCTTATCATTTTCCTGACGATCTAATGCAAGATGAGTATGACACCAAGAATCACTAGGTAAGACAAGTAATTTATGTGCGACTCACTCGAGAAGTAGATCCAAAGAAAGGAAAAAGGAACAAGGCCTGAATCCTCACGCATGTAGAGTGACTTTGTGTCTAGTGGAACAATCAAATGACCTTTAGACACAAGAATGCGACTTAGACTGACAAATTTTAAGCAATTAATCGATCGCATGTCGGGGTAAAATTCTAAGTGACTTTAGATCAAGCATCCTTAAGGATTTCGTCATACCCCTCTATATTATATATAGAAATATATATTATATATATTGTTTTTTTTATATTATTTTTATCACGCAAGATAAGGACAAATAAGCATAGAAAACACATAGAATAGAGCATGTGATAGCACAGAAGATCAGGTAATGCACATATTACGGAAGATTCAACATGCCTAATTTTCCGACAAGGAATTGAAATCATTTCTCATCCAAGGCCTTGGTGAAAATGTCGGCTAGTTGAAACTCCGTGTTCACAAAGTACATCTCTATCGTGCCTTTTTCTACGTGATCTTTGATAAAATGATATCTAATGTCTATGTGTTTTGTGCGTGAATGATGAACAGGATTGCAAGTAATGGCGATTGCACTCTGACTATCACTATATATGGGTATATTATTTAGATTGTACCCATAGTCGCAAAGCTGTGTCCGCATCCACAGCATCTGTGAGCAACAGCTGGCGGCAGCTACGTATTCTGCTTTGGCCGTCGAAGTGGACACACAGCTCTGCTTTTTTTTATGACCAGCAAACCAGCTTTTCGCCTAGAAATTGAGCGCCACCGGACGTGCTTATCCTGTCCATTCGGCAACCTGCATAGTAAGCGTCAGTGTAGCCGATAAGTTTAAAATCCGTACCCTTTGGATACCATAGGCCAAGGGTAGAGGTGCCCTTAAGGTAGCGTAAAATTCTTTCGACCGCGAGCATATGGGATTCTTTGGGATCGGCTTGAAAACGGGCACACAAGCAGGTGGCAAACATGATATCCGGCCGACTCGAAGTGAGGTAGAGAAGAGATCCAATAATACTGCGATACAGTGTGATGTCGACCGATTTACCAGAGGGATCGACATCCAACTTGCAGCTTGGTGACATAGGAGTGCCGAGAGGCTTGCTCTGGTCTTGATGAAACTTCTTCAGAATATCCTTGATGTATTTTGTCTGACTGATGAAAATTCCATCATTGAGCTGCCTGACTTGAAGGCCTAAGAAAAATTGCATCTCTCCCATGTGACTCATCTCGAATTTGCTCTTCATGAGATCTCTAAACCTCTTGCAGAGCCGAAGGATCGCCAATTATCTGATCAACCGAGTGGCCTCTCGTCCACTTGCGCTCATGAGGCAAGGCTGAAGTCGATGCGTCAGCCATCTGTGGATCTAGATTGCCTATAGTCTCCGATTGATCATTTGTCTGAGGAAGTTCCAACACTGCACTTGGATTGATCGTCTCTGATGATACTTCCTCGATGACCACTGTAGGTTCTTCGATGTTCTGTGGCAATTCTGAATCAGGTGGGGTAGAGGTGTGAGATGAACTTGGTACGTCGGTCTCGTTCAGTAGATAATCCATTGTTGGTGTATGCGTGTATGACCGATATACCGGTTCGAAGAGAGAATCGAAGTTGTCTATTGCAAGTCTCGTTGCTTCGTCTGACACTGATCCTGAAGGTGTTGCCATCTTGTGTTGGTTTTGTGCCAACACACCAGTGATTATGGGTTCTGAATTGTTGTCTTCAGAAGCCAACGGGTTGAGAACGGGTCCTAAACTGAGTTGAGCAGGAACCAACGGGTTAGGCACGGGTCCTGGACTGAATTGACCAGAAGCCATTTCTGCCACTTCGTGGAAAGTGACATTATAGCTTTCCTTAACAGTTCGGTTGGACTTGATGTATACTCGGTACGCTTTTGATGTTGAAGAGTACCCGACAAATATAGCTTCGAATGCTTTAGGGTCGAACTTTGCACGTTTCTCTCGGTCGTTCGCCACAAAACACTTGCACCCGAAGACTTTAAGGAAAGAGATGTTGGGCACTCTATTATTCACAATCTCGTACGGAGTCTTGTTGAACCGTTTGTGAACCACCGTAAAACAAGCGGTATTGACTGCTTCAGCCCATAGAAAGTGTGGAAGTCCTGATTGGATCAGCATTGTACGAGCGACTTCCACTAGTGTTCGATTTTTCCTTTCAACGACCCCATTTTGTTGAGGTGTTTTGGCGGCTGAAAATTGTTGACTTATGCCAAGTTTCTGATAAAACTCACTGAGGTGATTGTTCTTGAACTCAGTGCCGTTGTCTGTTCGAACAACTTGAATAGTCTGTTGCAGCAGATTTTGAGTTGTGTTCACAAAATTGATAATCAAGTCACCAATCTCATCTTTTCGTTCGGAGGAACTTTGTCCACGTGTAGCGAGAAAAGTCATCTACAATCACTAGGACATACTCTCTTCCATTGATACTCTGAGTCTGCATCGGACCACAGAGATCCATGTGAATTAGTTCCAATGGTCGAGAAGTAGACGCAATTTGCTTGACACGATGAGATGCTTGCTTCATTTTTCCTAATTTGACATGCCGAACAGTGATGCTCCCTTTGTAGTTGTATAGTTGGAAGACCGTGAACCAACTTTTTCGTAGAAATACGTTGGAGAGCTTTCATGTTTAGATGAGACAGTCGTTGATGCCATAGGCTGTTCCTCTGTAAATCAGTCTGAGAAATGAGGCATACAGCTGTCGAGGGCCGCACAGACGTCAGGTTGATCGTGTAAAGATTGGATCTCCGAAGTCCTTGAAGGAGTTCTGTGTCCTGACTATCCAAAATTCTGCACCGGTCAGCATGGAAGACCACCTGGAAGCCTTTGTCACAGAATTGGCCTATGCTGAACAAGTTATGGCGGAGGCCTTCGACGTATGAGACATCTTTGATGGTCAGATTCTTCAGAATGATATCCCCAAGTCCTAGAATCGGGGCTGAATCGTTGTTCCCAAATCTGACTTTGCCGTTAGGTTGGTCTTTGTAGTTGCTCAGCAGCTCTTGATTACCAGTCATGTGTGTGGAGCAACCAGAGTCGAGGTACCACACATGATGGATCTGCAAAAACAATTTACAGAGCTTTAGGTACCCACTTAAACATGGGTCCTCTCGGATTAGCAGATTTAGTTTTCGGTTCAGATATGACTCCTAAATCTATTTTTGGAAGAGTCTTAATAACCCATTGCACTTTTGAAAAAGTGGGTTTGGGTTTTGCCTCTATAGGAGACTTGGCCCTTTTGGCTTTTGTCGTCCTAGGCGGAGATTTAGGAACCCATTTGGGTTGAACCTTACAGGGAAGGTTAATTTCAGCACGTACAAATGCTTTGGAGGGTACTGAGGAAAAGATCTTTTCTTGTGATAGTCTCCTAAGGTGCTTGGGGGATTTAATTTCTACGGAATACCTTAGGTGAGTACATTCATGTACGACGCCATAAGCTTTCTTTATGGCTGGATCTTGTTTCCTACGTGTCTTCCTAGTGGCATTTGTTTCAGAATGATTAATTTTTGTCGTAGAGCCTATTTCGAAGTTGGTGCTTCTAAAGGTGATCGGCTGAAGTGAATAAGTAGAAGCCACTATCTTAAAAGTGGAAATAGCTCTTTTATTTCTACGAGTGTCTTTTATTGTAACAGAAGGAGTAGCATGCTCAGAACATTTAAATCTAATGGCTCCTTCTTTATCTTAGTGCTGGACACTCTCGCCTTTGTTTTTATTGCTGACGCTACGCTCCCTGTAGACGTCGGTAAAGTGAAATTAGTCATAGCACTTTTAACAGAATTATTTTTACAATATTTATCTTTCAAAGGCGATTTTTCATTTTTCACGCTTTTTGTAATAGCGTGAGAGGTAGTTTGGGAGGACGAGGAAGCCTTGAGATTTTCCATCTCCTTAAAGAATTTTTCCTTTTCAGCTTCGAAATTCTCTCGTTCTCTATCTGTTTTATGATAGGGGGTTTGTAGAGAGAATTTTTATAATTAATGGTTTTAACTTCCTCGTGGTGTGTTCGAGAGTCAGGAGGTAGAATTTGAACTAAATTGCAGACAGGTGTTAGAGTTTCTTTCCTATTTTTGTCCCTTTCATTTAGTTCTTTGTAGTCAAAGGGGATTTCTGGACCATGTGGACCTTGTCTAATGGATGAATCGAAAGTATTTTCATAAGACGATTTAGTAAAATTTCTAAGAGAGGTTATTCCTAAGCCCATGTGTTTAACATCGTATATTTCTTTCTTTTGTAAAACACACGGGTTAGTGAAACCTATGCCTTCTATAGGATTATAGAACTCTATATCCTTGGGCTTGTTCAAAAATATCGTCTGTTCGGATTGTCCCCTACGCGTAACTATATCGTCTAATTTCTTTACTTTGGCATATAGTTTCTTGCGTTCCTCACCTAGGAGAGCATAATTATTTTCCACGGTTAGTTTAGCGGCTTGACAGGCATCGAAATCCTTACTAAGCTCACTAATCTTAGCATTCGATGTTTCTAATTGAGCTTCTAAGTTAGTGATCTTAGAGGTAGCTTCGGTTATCCTACAATTGAAAATGGCTTTCTCATTGAGATTTCTAACAAAGCAATTGTAGTTATTCGCTAGCCTATCTTCTAATTCCTTAATCTTTTCGCTCGGTTGTCCTAGTTGAGGTTGACTAGTCTCTCTAGACTGTAGACTCTTAATAAGTTCATCTATTTTTGCACTAGAGCTCCTAAGATCTTGTTCGAGACTATCTATCTTCTCCTGAGCTCTCTCAAGTTCGTTCTCTACTTCCTTTATACTTTTCTGCTCACGTTTCATGTTAGCATATTGCTTTTGATATGATTCTAACATGGTCAATAATGTGGAAGGAGTGACTACTGAAACTTGCATTGGAAGATTTGGACTCTCTCTTTGAGCCCGTATATCGGCCAGAAACCAATATTGCTACACCTTTAGTGGAGCCCCCACTCGACGAGGCCGACATACCTAGATCTTCAAATGTCCCTACCTCACCCGATTCAGAATTACCACATATCACTGAAGATCCTACAGCAGTCAATGAGGAAGTCTCATCAGAATCACTCGATTCAAGTGCAGAATCTGACTTACCTCAACCAAGTGAACAATCTGAAATCCTTGGAAGTCTCAGTCCACAAATGGCCGATGCGTCTAGCTTTGCACTACCACATGAGCGGAAGTGGACTCGAGCACATCTGGTTGATCAGATTATTGGTGATCCTTCGAGTGGAGTACAGACACGTCATCACCAGAGTCTCTTCAGCTGCTTCTTAAGCCAAAATGAGCCAACCAAGGTAGCAGACGCACTAAAAGACCCAGATTGGGTAATAGCAATGCAAGATGAAATCAACCAATTTGAGCGTCTTCAAGTGTGGACCTTAGTACCCCGTCTGCATAGACAAACAACCATCGGGACGAAATGGGTATTCAAGAACAAGAAGAATGAAGATGGCGAAGTGATTAGGAACAAAGCGCGATTGGTTGCGAAGGGATATAATCAACAGGAAGGAATTGACTACCACGAGACATATGCCCATGTGGCTCGAATCGAAGCCATTCGTCTCTTCCTGGCTTATGCGGCTCATAAAGACTTCAAACTCTACCAAATGGATGTCAAGACCGCCTTTCTTAACGGCATGTTAAATGAGGAAGTCTACGTCGCTCAGCCAGAAGGCTTTGTTGATCAAGAGCATCCCAATTACGTCTATCAATTGGACAAAGCTCTCTACGGACTGAAACAAGCCCCACGTGCTTGGTATGACGTCTTGAGCGATTTCCTCGTAAAATCTGGATTTATCCGAGGAACGATCGATACGACCCTCTTCATAAAATGGCAAGACAAAGATTTGATGGTCGTCCAAGTTTATGTAGACGACATCATCTTCGGATCAACAAATCCACGGCTATGCAGGAAATTTGGAGATTTGATGAAGAGCAAATTTGAAATGAGTCACATGGGAGAGATGCAGTTCTTCCTAGGACTTCAAGTAAGGCAGCTCGATGATGATTCATCAGTCAGACTAAATACATCAAAAGATATAATGAAAAAAGTCCATCAAGATCAGAGCAAGCAGATAAGCACTCCCATAGCTACAAGCTGCAAGTTGGATGCCGATCCCACTGGAAAAGCGATCGACATTACATTATATCGCAGCATCATTGGCTCTCTTCTCTATCTCACCTCAGTCCGCCGGACATCATTTTGCCACATGTCTATGCGCCCGTTTCCAAGTCGACCCCAAAGAATCTTACATGCTCGCGGTCAAGCGGATTCTTTGCTACCTAAAGGGGCACCTCGACCTTAGGTTTATGGTACCCTAAAGGCACAAACTTCAAACTGATTGGCTATACTGACGTTGATTATGCAGGTTGCCGAATCGACAGGAAAAACACATCCGGTGGCATTCAATTTCTAGGTGAAAAGCTAGTCTGCTGGTCCTCAAAGAAGCAGAACTGCGTTTCGACATCGACGACTGAGGTAGAATACGTGGCGGCTGCCAGCTGTTGCTCTCAAATGCTGTGGATGCGGACTCAGCTTCGCAACTATGGGTACAATCTAAATAATATACCCATTTATAGTGATAGCCAAAGTGTCATTGCGATTACGTGTAATCCTGTTCACCACTCACGCACAAAACACATAGACATACGATATCACTTTATCAAAGATCACGTAGAAAAAGGCACCATTGACATGTATTTTGTGAAAACGGAATATCAACTAGCTGCTATTTTGACCAAGGCATTGGATGAAAACGGTTCCAATTCCTTGTCGGAAAATTAGGCATGTTGAACCTTCCGTAATTTGTGCTTACGTGATCCTATGTCCTTTCGCATGTTCTATGCTATGCGTTTTCTGTACTTTAAATGCCATATCTTGCATGAAATGTCTTATATTAATTGAACTAACTAATATAATAAAAATCCAAAAAATATTATACATACAAGTATAATACTAGGAGAATGACGATATCTCTAGGACGCTCAATCTAAGTCACGTATGAATTTCCCTGACATGCAACTGATCCAGTGCTTAATTTTCTCAGTCAAAATCACATACTTGTGTGTAAGTTCTTTCGTAAATTCCATTAGACACAAAGCCACTTTATATAAGTGAGTTTCTAGCCTTTTATCTCTTTCAACGGATCTATCCTTGAGAGCGAGTCACACAATCATTGCTTGTCTTAACTAGTGATTCTTGGTCTCATACTCGCCTTGTGTTAGAACATTAGGAAAATGATTAGGGCACTTAGGAAATTCCTCACTCGGCCAAATATAAATATTTTTTCATTCCTTTAACATTACCGTTAGTCATCCATTTTGGGCCTTCTCCAAATTCCTTTTCTTCGTTTAAAAACCCTTTGAGCATTCAACCGACTATCTAAACTTTCGGCGGGTTGTTAAATCAAGAAAAGGAGGGGGAGAAAACCGAAGACGAAAAAGAAAAATATGACAAAAGAAGGTGGAAAACGCACACGAGGAATGGTCAACGCACAAAAAGCATACCAAAAGAACCTGCCTCTCGATTATCTCAATTTAAGGGGCATGGATCTTGCTGTGAACTTCTCCATTGATAATCTCGTACACTCGTCAGAATGGCTGGAAAGAGGAGCACCACGAAGTGAACTTCTCCAAAGATAATCCGGTTTTATATCGAGATAACGAGAAGAGGAGCACGGCCTTGGGTTCAAAGTCCATAAATGTGAACTTCTTCAAATCGATAATTTCCGAAACCTCTCTAGGGATTAAGAGAAAAGGAGCACAGTATCGGCCCGAGAACCAACAAGAAGAACTTAGCCCTAGATAATCTCTCAGCCTCGTAGAGAAGCGGAGCTTCAGCTTGAGCAAGTGCAGAAAATTTACAAGAGATAAAAAGGATGAAAAAGACAAAAAGACGAAAGAGAAAAATGCCGGAGAAAAGGAGAATGACGAAAGAATGGAAGAAGACATAAAGCTCACTTTTCCCAATAAGTACCTTTCCCTTTTTAGTCATAACCAAATTAAAGCCTTCAAAGTCCCTTTAATTCCAAAACGACGGTCTCTCACTCGGTGAAATGATTAAAAGCACATCGATCACAGGTAAATTGACTTAATGTGACTTGTGTTGACTTGAGTCACATAAATATAAAAATCCCTAGTTAAAAATAAATGAGTGCTAGAGCGAACCTAGTGAGAGTTGTCGAAATGGATACTACTGTGAACTTAGGACTTCAGTATGCTGCCGTGACTAGACGGCATAAAAATCTTTCTACTGTCCTGTGAATTTTTAGGCGTGATGATGATCGAAGCAAAATAATCTGACCCCATATTATTAATAAAATTAGTATATATATATATATATATATATAATAACCATAATAATAAAAATTTTATATAAAAATACTTTTAATTCGCACATTTTGATATGCAATATTAATTTGCAATTTTACGGAATTGATTAAATGCGATATATTGTTCATGCTCATACCCTCGTGCGAAAATATAGATTACATGCTTAGGGGACTATGTATCTAGGCTAATCGTGACAAATCACATGATCTTAATAATTGTTACTTAAATTGATTTATGTACTTCTTCAATAAATCAATTGAGGTGCACTATTTGAGGGAGAGCATTTCCAAAAGTTATGGCTTGAATTCCAAATTATTTTGATGATCTTTCTCTAACTGTTGCAGAAACAATGAGGAAGACTTCACGATCTCGACTTGGAGTACACGGCAGTGGTTCAAATGTTGGTTGGTTAACTATTTGGATCGTTAACATTTCTTTTAATTTGAATTTAACCAATTTATCCCAAAAATATTTTTCAAGGGGAATCAAATAGAAAAAATGCCTCCAAAATTAACTCTAATATTTTCGACTTTTGTTGCTCTAAGAATTGCATATTTATAAAATGTGAAGACGGAGCCAGATGTCATCCACCAGAACTACAGGGAGTTAATTGAGTTTATTTTCATATATATAGAGGAGTAATTATGTGGTTTACTCTTAAATTTAGGAACAATCTGAAAACATAGAAAACTTGCTTTCGAGAAATTCGGGCGAATTTTGTAATTTTCGCTCGCAGCTTCTCAAGCGAAAATTGATTTGGGACCAAGTGGTAATTTTTGCTCAAAAGACGAACGTCAAAAACCTTCAAATCTTTCGATTTACCTCTGATTTTCATCTTTAGAAGTAGATTTGACTTCTTTGAGGGATTATCGTGTATTTAAACTTCATGCATCTGTATTTTGAATTATTTCGCATGTTTCTGTTTTCGTTTCTCGCCTGTTCATATTCTGAGAACTCGAATGCTTGTTTGTAGTGTTTTAGACCAATCCCTAAGTATAATCTAGGTTAAAAACTGCATAGTAAGACAGTTCGAAGTCTCTTGATCGTTTTGAGCATACCTTGTTTCGATTTTCTACGTTATTATAGGTCGATTAAAAGATAAGACTAAACTGAGTTTTTCAACGTTTTAAGGCGTCGAAGAACTTTTTCGATCGCAAACAGTACTAATTGAATCTCAATTTGATTAAGTTATTGTTTGCGCTGTAAAAGATTTTCGATCGCAAATTTTTTTTTGAATAACGTAGATCGAAAATTACTTATAAACGAGAAATGCAATTTTGATTTTATGCAAGCGAAATATTAATAAGAGGAATAAAATTTTTTTGAGCGCAAAACGTACAGTAACAATTATTTCGATTTCAATTCGAAAATTTTAGCGGCGATAAAGTAAATTTTTCGACGACAAAATTTCTCGATCGTAAAAATACGTAGAGACAATTTTGATTGATCGAAAAATTTTCTCGATGTTTGACTTAGTCTCTCGTTGATAATTTTCTCGGTTGTAAAATTTCACAGCGATAAAATCGAAATACTTTCTCGCTCGAGAACTTTCACTGCGAAAAATTTTATTCACGCGCGAAAAATTTCTCGATCGTAAATATACTCAGAAATCTAATTTCTCAATCGTAAATTTACACAGAAATTTTTCTAGATCGCAAAATTTCTCGGCTACAGTACCGTATCTTTAAGTCTAAACACTTAGAAAAATTTCCTAAGTCTCTTCCACTGTTGCAATCAATAGCAAATAAAATTTTTTCGATCGCAAATTAACACGCAGATTTAATTCAAAATCACACTTAGGCGATTTAATTGAGAATTTCAGTTCTCGCGTGACAAAAAGCACAGGGTGAACAGTTCTTGAACACTTGGAAAAATTTTCGAAAAATTTTATAGGACTAACAAGCTTATGTCGAAACGAAATGACTTCTTCAAAGTTCACTCTATATGACCTATATGTGACTTTATATTTCCATTACAATTTTATCAAACATACTATAAAATGCTTCATCATTATGGTTTGATAAATTTGAATTTCGACTCAATTTAAATTTAGCTAATGACTTACATTTGTATTTCAGATGGATCATTATCCTACTTACAATCACATCTATGAGAAGGCCCTATACCTCAACGTACACGACACCAATTTCCAACTCGACCTGACCACCTTTAGGTGTCCGGACAATATCATGGTGTCTATACTACAAGGCCATCCCCTGTGGCATGCTCTCATGGTGACGGCCTATGTGCCGATGGTATACCCCCAGCAGTTTCGGGGGATGATTAAGAGCCTCATCATGGACGGGGAGTACCACTTCACAACGGTTGTAGGGACGAGGCACGTCTGCATGAACAAGAATGAGTTCAGACTTCTACTCGACCTCCCTCTCAGCCAAAATTACGACCCCCTTCCAACTGACGCGGAGCTGGTGCAAGACTTCCTTCAAATGGGATACCGACCTCCACTGGCCAAATTAGCTCAAGTTCAGAGCAACGTGATCCCACATCCTTGGAAGAAGCTCTTTGGCATTATCAATAAGTGCCTATCACCAAAGCACGCCGGCTTCGACAAAGGCAACGGCAACATTCTGCGGATTTTCCATGGAATCGCCTTCTCTCGCAACTACGATTATGCTCAGTTGATTTGGAATGATCTAGCCGAGCAAATCCGTCAGAAGGAGAACAAACGATCGAAGAATGTGCCGTACGCTCGGTGGTTCTCCGTTATCATTAGACAACAAATGGAGCTGTACGAGCAGAACGTACCTCGTCTGCCTCCTGGAAGAAATTATCAACCACCAAGGCTCAAATTTTTCCATAACCCGAAGCTAACGGACTTGGACCAGCCATCAATGGCCATACCGTTCTAGTTGTTAAGGCTCGCCGACCCACGGGAGCCGAATACCAAAGGTTATATCGGGAGAATCATCTGACGAAACAGATGATTAGAGGGACCCCGACAGACTTCGCAGTTAGCCCTCAAGAACAACAACAACACTCTAGCCCTGAGGACACGTTGATCGATGCTGTGGCACGGGAGCTAGAGCAGGAGCCTCCAACTCCGGATGTGCAAGTCCCTGATGACGATGCCACGTTGATTGATGTGGCAGCTGAGTTGGAACAAGAGGCTCCAGCAGAAACAGTCCAAGTGGAAGTGCCCATACATGTCGGCGTGCTTGAAGAGCCCATAGAGGTGGCTCTTCTCCAAGGAGCACAGCCCGGGACAGAAGTGGGGCAAAGCTCACTTCCACCGGTGGCGGAACAGGCTCGTGAGGACGTTGAACGTGAACCCACTCCTCACACAGCCACCTCATCCGACACGGAGTCCGATGAGGAGATCCAACTAATGAGACGAACTCACAGAAGATTAAGTATTCAACTGGAGTCTCACTTCACCACCGTCACCACCACATCGGACACCGCTTCGACCATTCCTTCAAATTTTGAGGACCTTCCATCGCTCAATCTTGAGCCGCAGCACAACTTATCGGTGTCTGGTTCGCAGGTTCAATTCGAGCCTGCCGAAACACCCATAGAGGAGAATTTTCAAGATTCGACTCAAGGATTGGGTGGAAGTCTCGAACAGTCACAACCTCAAGTGACTGTTAGCCAACCTGAGGAGCCGGTGTCTGCTCAAGAGTTGATAACAAGCGACATCAGTTGACCTGGTCCATCTTCGACAGAGGCGTCCGTCCAATTCGTGACTGAAGCGCAGTTTCACACCGCACTCTCTGCAGTCATCAAATCGCTCGAAGACAAAATGATGGAGAGAATGCTCGCTGCCATCGAGACGTCCCAGTGCGACACTGGGAAAGCACCCGTCTCCGAGGGCCCTTCAGCACCAACACACTCAACCTCACAACCCACTCCCACCGACCCACTCGCAGACTCCTCAATCCACATCAACCCATACACAATTCCCATTACCCAGCTCCATGACATCCTTCTCGCCTATCGGCATTCCCACCCGAACGCCTCAAGAAGAATCTCTCTACAAGCGTCTCGTGGATCACCCTGAGCCACCTACTCAGTCTTGCCGAGGCCAAAGCTCCCGCACATGACGTCGACATGACGATCCAGACGATTAGGGTCGTCATGAAGGGGTGTTAGGAATATTTTGTAGCATCCTTTATTTCTGTAATCTTGGGTTAATATGTATTAATTTAGTGGGTTGTAGTAGTTTGGGGTGACTTATGATATTTAGCAAGAGTTTTGTATTGGGCTTTAATATACCAAATACTTGTGGCATATAAAGCCCCACTTACCCTAATTAGGGTTTTATCAAAAAAATTTAAAAGGTAAGCCACCTTGTACTTTTTCTTTTAGAAAACACACACTAACACGCACTCAAGGTGTTCTTCACGTTTTTCACATTCAAACCATTCTTTTGATCCTTGTTTGGTAATAAAAGGGCCAACAAGTGGTATCAGAGCCTAACGCGGATCAATATCTTCGTTTTGAATACAGTTTTGCTCGATTCCGACGTAATTTGAAGAAGTATTTGCTTGAAATCAATTTCAGTGTTTTCAAATCGATTTCAGTGTTTTCTTGTCCTTAAAACGTTAGAAAACTGATAATGAGTATATTTTTGTTTGCACGTCGATTTCAGTCAAGTTTGAGTAGGATTTGGGCAAAAATGAGTCTGAAAATCTGGTTTTTACTGAACTGTTCATCACCTTCGAGTAACTGATAGAACAGTACCATCGAGTTTGAAGGTTTCGACCGAAACCCACTGTGAGGAGTTTCGATCAATTTGAGTTTCGAGGAATTTTTCGCTAATTTTACAGTTTCGCCCGATACATTTCTCGGCGAAAGCCCAATTCATTTACGGTATCGCCCGATACATTTCTCGGCGAAAGTCCAATCCATATCACCCGAAAGTCTACTGTACCAAATTGCTAAGTTTCGCCCGACACTTTTCTCGGCGAAAGTCCAATTCATTTACTGTATCGCCCGAAACTCAATCGTCTGATTAGCCAAATTAAATCTTAGTCAATCGAAATGAAATCAATTTGGACCAAATTCGCCCGAAACCCCTTCATTTCTATCGATTGAAACTAATTATTTAAGTCGATTATTTAAATCGAAATCCCTCGTTCGATCAAAACTAACCTTTCTCTAAACTCTTTCGCCCGATTCACACTTTCACCCGATTCTAGAACTCTAAACTCAATTTCAATTTCCCGATTCTCAACACTTAGGACCAATCGTCGAGCTTGCCTCTCATATAAAATTAGTATTGATCAAGCATTACACAAAATACATCAAATTTTTAAATTGCGACAGAATTCATTAAGTGAATTTACCTACTTAGACTCAACACTCGAAATTACTCACACTTGACTATATCTCATTCAAAACTAAAGCATTTCATTTCGCAGATCTATCACGTGTTAACGATCATTACCAAACAAAAACATGGACGGTCTTGCTATTGGATCTGACAACCGTGCACCACTACTAAGATGGGGAGAGTACGCATATGGAATCAACGTTTCATAAACTTCATAGAAATCAAGGATGCAGACCTCACAAACGACATGCTTTCCTCCATTTTTGAAGGCCCTGCCAATTTTGGACCATCATCCCTGCTCAACCCGATGTTGTTCCTGCAATTCCAGAGAGGAGAACTCCTAAGGACCCTAGTCGATACAATGATGCTGAGAGAGCACGTGCCAGAGCAGATAAGCTTGCCCGACACTACGTACTTCAGGCCCTACCAAATGATGTCTACAAGCAAGTCGATGCAATGGTCACTGCAAAGGAAATTTGGGATGAAGTATGCAAAATGATGGTTGGGACAGAAGTTAGCAATCTGTCTAAGAAGTCCAGCATCCTCACTGCCTATGACTCCTTCAAAGCTAAGGAGGGAGAAGAACTTCGAGATGTTTACCTTCGCTTCCTGACCATCATCAACGAGATGAGAAAGATCAACATCCAACGCTCCAATCTCGAACACAACATCAAGTTCCTATCCACACTTCAACCTGAGTGGGGTCGGATTGCAGTTCTGGTTAAGCAACAGAACAAAGATCTGGATGCTATGGATATTCACTCCCTACACGATAACCTCTCACAATACTCCCAGTATGCCAAAGAAATCAAGAATGAAGGAAAAACAAATGTCGACATGGAACCAATTGCACTCGTGACCTCTAAGACAAGCAACAGGAGCTCGAGAACTTCTAAAGGAAAGCAGGTCGTACATTCTGACACTTCTGACAACGCCGAATCCGACCAAGAATCTGAGGACCTCGAATCTATCAGAAAGAAACTGGCTATGATCTCAGAGACGGTCAATAAGATGAGCGCCAAGAAATCATCATCTTCCTTCAACAAACAACGAACCTCGAGCGGGAAACAGAAGTCCGTTGCCCCTGAAGAGGCTGAAACTAAGAAATCTGAAGTAGTAAAGAAGTGCTTCAACAGTGGCAAGTCGGGTCACTTTGCTTCTGAATGCTTCAGACCTAAGAAGAAAAATACTGAATACTACAAGAAAAAATTTCAGCTCTCACAGCGCAAGGAGGCGGGAATTGTCTTGGTTGCTGAGGAAGGGGAATGGCTGGAGGACACATCTGACGAGGAGGAAGAAGAAATGGCCTTTGTGGTGAAAAGCATTGATGATGACTCCGACGAGGATAAGCCAGCCATCGGGTCAAACAGGACTGATGTCTCTTCATCCGACCTGGAGGTATACACTCAATCCCTAAATGATTTTGTTTGAACGTAGGATAGCTGAACTCTCCATGCATCGTAAAGACTACTCAGAACTCCAAAGCAATTTTGACAAAATTATGCCTTATTAAACAAACAACAGGAAGAGATAGTTATTCTTAATGAATCCTTGACTTTATCTGAAACTAAAGTAAAGACTTTAGAAGAGCATATAGAAAGCAAGGAAAAACAAATTAACGATATGAGTAGAAGCTTGGAAGACAGCGAAGAAGAACGAGCAAATGTGTTGTCCCAATATACGAACACGCTCGTCTATACAAGAAAGTCAAAGAGTTAGAGGACATTAACACCAAAAGAGGTCAATCTGAACGAACCATCTTTCTTAGCCAACCTAAAGATGTAGAATTCTATGATCCTCGCCAAGGATTGGGATTTGAACCCACCACTAACCCTGAAAAAGATAAGATACATTCTCTGTACAACATTAAGCGATTTGGGTTGAGCCTTGAACAACTAAGGCCCTTCATAGAATCAAGTGAGGTGACTGGATCTGAAGAACGGAAACGGAGGAATAAAGAATGGGCCCAAATTGAGCATGACTACACAGAACTCAATAATAGCGATAAAACGAGAGAGATACCACTCTCTGATGACCTGAAACTCTGGAAAGCACTGACGAGGCGGCTAAACTCATTCGTTCATCTATTTATATTCCAAAGATTATTCGCAAAATCAGTGAGTTGACAGCCTCCCTAGAATCAGAAAAGAAAGTCCACGAAGAAGAGAGAACTATTTTGTTAAGCAAAATTTATACGCTTGAAAAGTTTCCTGACGCTTACAGACCCTCCACATCTCGTCCTGTTCCAGAGTCCTCTACATATAAATGTAAGCAAACTACGAAGAAAATTCCTTTATCTCACACTAACCTTGTATCACATGTACACACAGACAAAGGTGTGAGATCTGAGGAAGCGAAGAAGATTCGATCTGGCTCAGCAAAGAAGACAACAGTTCCTGATAAGAAGAAGAGACCAGTCTCAAACCTTTCTTCTCATGTTTCGAAATCTTTTGCATTTCCAAAAGTGACTTCTTGTAATGTCGCAGAACGTGTTTCGTTATTTCATGCTCTAAAATCAAAACACTGTCGTGTAAACAATGATGCATTTTCCCATCCTCGTGACAGTCATTTCAATAAAAACGCTTCCACGTCACATAGCACCCGTTCTAAGGACATATCTCCCACGCCGTCCAATCATACTATCAAATCTAAAAGAAAGAAACACACCACATCCAAGATCAAGCCGAACAAGAAACGAAGTCAAAAACAGATTTGGATTCCGAAATCCCAATTGCATCCCGTGGGAAATCGTCATGCTTGGATTCTTAAACCAATCATCCAACAATCCAACAAAGAATTAAAACTAGCAACGAACAAGTTAGCTTCTACATCTGCTATCAAAGAAGGGCCCATCTATAAATGGGTACCTAAACTTACTTGATTCTTTTTGCAGGTCCGTCATGTGTGGTACTTAGATTCAGGTTGCTCCTCACACATGACAGGAAACAAAGAGCTGTTGAGCAACTTCTCTGAAGGATTTATCGGAAAGGTCTACTTCGGAAACGGTCAATCTGCATCCATGCTAGGAACAGGCGATCTCATTCATGATAGGCTGACTATCAAAGGGGTATCCTACGTCGAAGGACTGAGCTACAATTTGTTCAGCATCGAACGTTTCTGTGACAAAGGCTACAAGGTGAACTTCGAGACCAGCAAATGTAGTGTCACAGATAACAATGGAAGAGAGCTAGTCACTGGCCACGGGAAGACGAATCTCTACTCCATTGACCTCAAAACTGTCCGACCGACGTGCCTCATCTCCCGAGCCTCTCTTCATCAAAACGATCTCTGGCATCAGCGACTTTCCCATCTCAACTTCAAAGACCTTAACAAACTGCGATCAGAAAACATGGTCAAAGGACTTCCCTCGTTCAGATATCACAAAGAGCATCTCTGCTCGGCATGTGAAATGGGAAAGATAAGGAAGGCATCTCACCGGACCAAACACATAGCCTCAACATCCAAACATCTCGAATTCATTCATATGGATCTGTGTGGACCCATGCGGACTCAGACCATCAATGGGCGAAAGTATGTGTTGGTTATTGTGGATGACTTCTCGCACTACACATGGACCAAATTCCTCAGAACTAAGGACGAAACTCTAGGTCTAATCATTGAGCTTATCAAAACCGCACAAAACCTCTACCAACTAAGTGTACAAATCATCAGAACTGACAATGGGACAGAATTCAAGATCAAAAAACTCAGTGACTTCTATGCATCACGTGGATCACCCAACAGTTCGCAGCGGCAAAAACACCTCAACAAAACGGGGTAGTCGAGCGCAAGAACAGAACCTTAGTTGAAGCAACTCGTACACTCCTCATTCACTCTGGACTACCTCACTTCTTGTGGGCCGAAGGAATGAACACAGCCTGTTTCACTCAAAATCGTGGCTCCCTTCACAAGAGGTTCAATAGGACTCCCTACGAGTTGATAAATCGCAGAGTGCCAGACGTCTCTTTCCTGAGAGTCTTTGGATGCAAGTGCTACGTAGCAAATGATCGTGTAGATAGAGGCGAACTCGACCCAAAAGCATTTGAAGGGATACTGGTGGGATACTCGACAACGTCAAAAGCCTATCGAGTATACCTCAAGGAGAAAAGATCTGTTATGGAAAGCATTAACGTAACGTTTGATGAAGTAGACCGAGTAGTTTCTGCACAAATCAGTCCAGAACCAGGACTTCTACGAGAGTTGACAAAGGATCAACCAAGCACCTCCTCCGTAGGCGAAACTTCAAAATCAAATACATTGAGTGACATGGAACTCGATCTCTTATTCGAGGATCTCTTCTCTAAGCCGTCACCACCCACTGCTCCAACAACTTCTGCAGCACCAGAAAATAATGAACCTGCAGAGACTAACAATGACAATTCCCCTCCTATGATGGAAAATCTTCACCTTGAAGATGACAGTGAACTCCCAACTGATACAGAGATCATCTCTAGCTCAGCCGCTGAAACACCTCAGCCTTCTGTTTCAACAATAGAAATTTCTTCAGGAGAGTCAGTAATACCTCAGCCTGGAGAAGGAACGGAACATCAGGCTGATCAAAGTGAAGAAGCAATACACGATACAAATGCAGCTGGATCATCACAAACTAATACAAGAAAGTGGACCCGTGCACACCCAAACTCACAAATAATTGGGGACCCTTCCACTGGTGTCACAACTCGAGCATCAACGATAAATGAAAGCCTCTATTCCTTTTTTCTCAGTCAAAAGGAGCCCAGCAAAGTAGCTGAAGCACTCAACGACCCAGATTGGATAATTGCAATGCAGGAGGAAATCAATCAATTCGAGAGGTTGAAAGTCTGGAACCTAGTACCTAGACCGGCTGGGAAAACTATCATAGGGACTAAATGGGTGTTTAAGAACAAAAAGGACGAGCAAGGAGTTGTTATCCAAAATAAAGCAAGGCTGGTTGCAAAAGGATACAATCAACAGGAAGGAATCGACTACGATGAGATATATGCTCCAGTCGCAAGAATTGAGGCCATCAGGATGTTCTTAGCTTTCGCTGCACACAAGAACTTCACAGTCTACCTGATGGATGTCAAAACTGCATTCCTCAACGGAATACTAAAAGAAGAAGTTTTTGTATCTCAGCCTGAAGGTTTTGTAAGCGAACAACTCCCAGATCACGTCTAGAGACTCGATAAAGCTCTCTATGGACTTAAACAAGCTCCCAGAGCCTGGTACGAGGTCTTCTTGGATTTTCTCATCTCCTCCGACTTCACAAAAGGGAAGATTGATATGACTCTCTTTATCAAGAAGGACGGCTCAGACATTATGTTAGTACAGATTTACGTCGACGACATCATCTTCGGGTCGACGGACTCAAGAATGTGCAGGAACTTTGGAGACCTAATGAAGCAGAAATTTGAAATGAGCATGATGGGCGAACTAAGCTTCTTCTTAGGCCTTCAGGTTAAGCAGCTTCACGATGGAATCTTCATTAGTCAATCCAAGTACATTCACGACATACTCAAGAAGTACAACTTGGACAACTCAAATGCAGCCATCACTCCCATGTCTACCTCATGCAAACTTGATGCAGATTCACCAAGAAAATCTGTTAACTAGACGATTTATCGAGGCAAGATAGGATCCCTGCTCTATCTTACGTCCAGTAGGCCTGACATCATGTTCGCCACGTGTCTATGTGCTCGCTTTCAAGCTGATCCAAAGGAGTCTCACATGCTCGCTGTCAAGAGAAAATTCAAATACCTCAAGGGAACTCCAAATCTAGGCCTATGGTACCCGATGGGGTCAAGCTTCGAACTCGTAGGATACACCGACGTCGATTACGCGGGATGCAAGCTGGACAGAACGAGCACTTCTGGAGCCACTCAATTTCTCGGGGGTAAACTTGTAAGCTGGTCGTCTCGAAAACAAAATTGTGTCTCAACCTCGACGGCAGAGGCAGAATATGTCGCTGCTGCGAGTTGTTGTTCACAAATCTTGTGGATGAGAACCCAGCTGCGAGATTTTGGCATAACGTTAAATCATATTCCAATTTTTAGTGACTCTAAAAGTGCTATAGCTATAACAAGTAATCCAGTACATCACTCACGCACAAAACATATAGACATTAGATATTACTTTATCAAGGAACATGTGGAACAAGGGACAATTGAAATGCATTTTCTTCACACAGATCTTCAACTTGCAGACCTATTCACTAAGGCATTGGATGAAAAGCGGTTCCAATTCATGGTATCTAGGTTAGGCATGTTGAACCATAAGACATGATCGATTGTTCCTACATGAACGTGATATTGTGTAAATAGGTCACTTAATTCATTCTCTATATGTCTTCATTTGCATGCTGAAAATCCTACTATCATATCTAGGGGGAGTCTCTTTAAAAATTAATGCACAGATCTAGGGGGACTCTTAGAAAATTATGCACAAATGTAGGGGGAGTCATTGAACACTATGCACAAATTAAGGGGGAGTTATTATGATCATTCATCAAATTTACGCTCAAATCGCATTATGGGGTAAAACTTATGAGATGAACATTCGTATAACCTTAAGACAAATTTTTCTCGGCGAAACTCAAAAATGTTTTGATCAAAACTAGAATATACAAATTTTAAAATCTTTTCTCAGCGAAACTGACTATCGCCCGAAACTCGCCCAGATTCGATTGAAACTTAAAATTTTCTTAAATCCTTTAAAATTTTACACGGCGAAATAGCGCATCGCCCGTAACATGTTTCAATCGAAACTGAAAATTTTTCTTAAATCCTTTAAAATTTTACACGGCGAAACAGCGCATCGCTCGAAACTAAGTCGAATAGATCGAAACTAAAATTTAACTTCTAAATTGTAATTTTTCTCGGCGAAACTGAAATTTCGCCCGAAAACAGTTTCGATCGAAACTCTTTCTATATAAAAAGCGTTTCGCCCGAAACTCAGTCTTTTCTTATCGAATCCCCCAAATTCTCTTTCAAAATCCCACAGCAATCGCACTCAAATTTCATCACCGTCCCACACAAACACTGTGTTTCACGATTTCTGCAGCTCGAAACTCACTATTGGTAAGGAAAAACATATAATCTGCAGATTTCAACTGATTTTGTTCTCGTTCTTGCAGGATTCGCAGGTTAGGGTTTGAGCGAGTTCGCGCGATTCGCCCTTTAATTGCGTTTGGATTTAGTTTAAATTCACCCGAAACTTAATCCCAGATTCAAATTCATGTTACAATCGGTCGATGCTGTCACTTTTAGTTATTCTGTGTTTTTAAATCGAGCGATTCACTGCTTTCGGCCAAAACTGGCTATTGAAATTTTACTATGACTTTCGATCGAAACTGTCTTATAATCATAATATATTTTTAAATCGCTCTATTCGGTAGTTTCGATCGAAACCAAAGTCTATTTTGAATCGATCGATTGAACTTCGCTTTCGGCCGAACCTGGATTCTTTAATTTTACTATGATCTAAATCACACACTTAAGACTTTCGGCCGAAACTGCCCTTTTTAGTACAACTTGATTTAAATCACACTATTTCTTTGTTTCGGTCGAAACCAAGATATAAAAACAATATGATTGAATCGCACGATGAACGATCTTGCCCGGAACTCAATAACACTGAGATTTTAATTGGAACTTGAATTTTGACCGAAACTGATTAACAATGTGTTTTACTATGAACGTTTTGCCGATTGATTAACTCAATTTCAATATTTGTTCCTATCGACGAACTTTACTCACAAGTTTTGCAAAATTTCTCTAAGTCCTAAAGTGTTAACAACATTTGACCTTAACCCGTCTTTACAATACCATTCCAAGCGTTGTAATGGTTGGTTCCTACTAATCCCTTGATCTTATCTTACAGATATACTAAAATGGTGCGACTGATAGATGAGGTCTTTGCTTCAAAGGACTGGGCACAGAGAACACCCAACAACTTTCAACTTGACTTTGATAACACCTCGTGCCCAGATCCTATTATTCCCAAAATTCTATCAAACCACCCTCTCAAAACAGCCCTAAATATCACCGAAGTTGTTCCGGAAGTCTATGTCCAACAATTCTGGTCCACCCTTCAAAACCCAACAAATAACCCAAAAACAGACTTTCAGCCAAAATTGACAACACCATAGTTGTCTTTACCCCAACCATTCTACGCTCCGTCCTAAACCTACCATACTCACTACTATATGATCCCCATCCCTCGAACAATGACCTAATCCGGGACTTCCTACTCATGGGCCACAAACCAAACGCCCAAAACACCATTCACCTCCTTGACTTCACGGCCAAAGACATTCCTGGACCCTGGCGAACCCTTTTTCTAATCGTCAACAAATGCCTCTCACCGAAGCCCGCTGGGTCAGACAAATGCAATCGCAACATCATGCTGATCTTCCATGGAATAGTCTTCAACAAATACTATGATGTTGCGCAACTAATCCGGACGGATATTCTCGATCAACTACGACGGCGAGGTCTCGGATCCACGAAACCAGTACTTCCATACCTACGGTGGCTCCCTATCATCGTCCAACACTTTGTGGATCATCATCCAGAAATAGAGCGCCGACCCAGGACCGAGGGATATCAATCTCCTAAGCTCATCAAAATACAATCAATGAAGAGCAAAATCGATCAGGAGGCCATGATTATACCTGATTCACTACTTCAACTCCTTGATCCCACTGAACCAGAGCTCCCCAATACCTACGAGCCAACAACCTCGATGATATTCCCATGGTTCAACACAACCTAGTTGGACCTAACCCAGGGACAAGCCAACCCTCACAGCCAAATATAGGTCTAGGAAGCTCTTCATCCCCAAAGCCAAAACAAAAGAGAAAATCCAAAGGGGATGACAGAAGCAGTCAACAGGAACGGCGTACAAAAAAAAAAACACGACCGTCTTCCTAAGTCAACTAGTCCACAAATAAGCCGGACCGAGCCAATAGGTACAGGGGATGACTTTGTGTTCCCCCGAGTAGAAGTCGCGACATCGGGTCCAATCGCGCAAACTACCCTCCCTATCCACTCAATCATCTCCCAACAGATGATTGTTTCACAAACACACGAGGTGCCACGTCATCCATCACCACCTCGCTCGGAGGGTGTTGATGTATCAAGTAGTCCTCAGCCTCAGACTGCACTTTCCTTGATCACGACTAGTCTAGTGCCCTCACCATCCATAATTATTCCATTATCTAGGACACTTAGTCTAGTTTCTGCACCTCTAGATCTTAGTGATCTAGACAGAACGCTCCATGATGTCTCCGTACTAGAGTCTAGTACGGAACAGAGCGGAAGACCCAACGTAGTCGACATCACCGCAACTACGGATTTGGGCCATCGATCTGAGCCTGTCTCAGCTTTGATGTCAACGGTGAGTCTAAGTGGCCCCGGTTCTTCAAGTCCTGTGCAAACAGGCGGCACATCAGTCCTCTCTACTGATGTTGTGACGACAGAACGTCTTCGTGACTCTGTCAGGTTATTTTCCCCGTTCGTGACGGAGGCGAGGTTGGAGGATCAACTCGCTGAGCTCAGAAAAGATCTCGAGGACACCATCATGACCCAAGTATACAGCGCCATTGGGACATCCTCTCGAGATAAAGGCAAAGCCCCCGTCACCGAAGAAGTACCTTCACAAGCCGATCCGTCTCCTAACGCTGACAGCGGGCCGTGGAACGTTCCAATCACGGAACTCATTGACGTCCTGCTGGCCAGACTCCGCACTGCACCAAAGCTAACCGAGTATGAAGCGGAGGTCCTCAAACGGCTCGAGCTTCCTTTCAAAACCGACTCACCCAGGCGAGGCCCAGTCATCACATCAACCACATGACGACCCTGACGGTGGGGGTCGTCCCGAGGGGGAGAAAAGACGAGACACAGGGCCTCAACCTCAACAGCCACAGTCTAGAGCCACCCAAACACCTACCAGAACAAAACCACCTACACCCACACAAACAAAAAAATCTACCAGAACTACCACCCAAACAACCCAACAGCCCTCCTCACCAGCTATGAGCCTATCACCTCCTCTTCCCACAAGCCAAGACACCCCTTTGATATCTCCATCCTCTCCCAACCGATCCCTTCAGTCAAATGAACCGATCGTATCTCTCGAAACACTTTACAACCCACACATAGCGGTAGAGAAATACATCTTCAATGACGACTGGTTAACAAAGCCGATGCATCCAGCCTTGGCCAAGGGCCTACTGGACAATGCCAGATACTTCTTGATGAAGGCAAACGTTAGTCTGGCCCTTATCGACGACAATGAACTCGAGGAAGGTGAAGACTACGATGCAGACATTCCAGAACTTCCCGAGCTTCTCAAACACGTCGTCGTCGATGAGGAGTGCCCCCCTCGAAGTCGAAGATAGGAAAAGAACATAAGCCATCGTGGGAAAATGTCAAAGTGATCGCTCCATATCAAGAAGAGATACGGAGAAGAATCTGGAGGAAGGAAGATAGGATCAAGAAGTTAGACGAGCTTGATCTAGAGGCCTAACTCATCTCCCGTGACCAACCGTTGTACTATACCTGCTCTCTCTTTGTAGAGGGCTTGTGTGGAGAGGAAAAGATACTAACGTTGATACTCTTAGAAGAGAAGAGAAGGATAAATCCAGAATCAGCAAAATCCTGGGAGTACGGTGAGGTCGTCTCGACTTCTATGAATATCCTATCTACAAAGTGCAGCGAGAAGATGGAATGGTCGAGGAACTGACTGAAGGCGATCTTTCCTACATCAGAGGTGAAGACGTTGATCAGATACTGGGAAGCTTCAGATTTCTTGGAACACTCCAGAATCCAGACTTAAAAGTGGGATACGTCGCTCTTAAGCCATTCATGATGCGCCAAATCAAGTTCAATTCGACTCACGATCTTTAAATGGCGGTAGAAAGCAACATGAAAAGGGTGAATCTCACAAAGCCATCCTTCGAAGTCCCCGACCCAAGTCTTAGTGAAGGCCACATAATCAATGAAGACAATGATCCATCAGTGGTCTACATCAACTACAAGGGAGAAAAGAGGCTGATGAAAACATCCGAGATTGCCAAATTCAGCGATGGAACGCTGTTAATTATTCGGAGCAAACTCGGAAGGATTCTGGAGCAGCTAAGGTTCGGAGAAGCAGAAGTCCAGGAGAAGTACGAGACGCTGATCGACATTATCTCAGACTGAATATCATGACGAATGACAATACGATCATACGAGTTCAGACTTGGACTCAGGAAATCGGTCTATGCTGTGGAGAAACCCAAGAAGAAGAAGACTCCAAGGACACCAAAGCAAAAAGGATGTTAAGGGGGAGATTGTTAGGAATATTTTGTAGCATCCTTTATTTCTGTAATCTTGGGTTAATATGTATTAATTTAGTGGGTTGTAGTAGTTTGGGGTGACTTATGATATTTAGCAAGAGTTTTGTATTGGGCTTTAATATACCAAATACTTGTGGTATATAAAGCCCCACATACCTTAATTAGGGTTTTATCAAAAGAATTTAAAAGGTAAGCCACCTTGTATTTATCCTTAGAAAAACACACACTAACACACACTCAAGGTGTTCTTCGCGTTTTTCACATTCAAACCATTCTTCTGATCCTTGTTTGGTAATAAAAGGGCCAACAGGGGGAGAAAAGGCCTAGGACATCAACGAGTGGCCAAGGTGAAGGCCAAGAACAAGGCTCAGACGCAACACAGACAGGCACTGGAGCAGGTCAAACCCAAACCACCCAAACAACCCACACCACGCACCGCACCACCACTCTAACCCAAATCGACCCACCATCCTTCTCCTTAAGAACGCATCCGCCCACACCAACGACCCTCACAAGTCCCTTGCTTCCGGAAGAAGAAGCAAGTGCTGCCATGCTCGTAGCTCTGGCGCAGACCAAGCTACTCCTTCAGCCGCTCAAAATCAACCGGGACCATCAGGACATGGCATCAATCCACATGAGTTCCTCGACAAGTACATCTTCGAAGGACAGTGGATGACCCATTCCAGCCCAACGAGCATCAGAGACAATGGCTTAAGGACGTTCGGCACTTTCTACAACAAGCGTCGGTGGACCTAGTACTGATAGAAGACTAAGAGCTTCAGGAAGGTGAAGATTATGAACAAGATCCCACAGGGCTTCCAGAATTGATTGCGCAACGAGCGGTTTCCCCCACAAGACTAACGCCAGGGACCGTTCGGATCGACACGCCTTGGGAGAATATTAGAATTGAGATACCCTTCCTTGAAGAAGTTCGTGAGCATATTTGGAGGTCACCGAATAAAGTCAAGAAGCCGAACGAGTTCGAGCTCAGAGGGATCTCTCACTGGGATCAGCAAAAGAGAATGACATATCTCTGGATGCTGACCCACCTCGGACCGGATGTGAGATTGGGGATGACTAAAAGCCAAGCCAAGAGTCATTACAAGAATCTCTCCCCAATCTGTCAATTACTCAGCGTCTATTGTGCGAAAGGAGGCCTTCCAACACCTCACTACGCCATCGAGCGAGTAGATAGGACTCGAGAAGATCTAAGCGAGAGTGACCTACCGTATCTCCCTGCCGAGGAGGTGTACAACCTCTACCAGATTTACGTGGAGAAATACAAAGGTCCTCAAGGCTTCATCAAGACAGAAGGTCTCGAGGGGCTCTATCGGTTCATGATGCGCCAAGTCAAGTACTTCGCCGCACACGACCTTCAGATGGCTTTGGAGAGCAACATAAAGAAGGTCAACATGACTCCGCTCAACAAAGGCCCTGAGATCGAAGGGCTTCCCAGCAATCACGTGCACATCAGCTCGGTCCTATGCATCACCTACCACAATCCAATCGCTAAAAGAATAGGTTGATGCTGAAGACTGAAATCCCACAAGTCTGTGACGGGACGCTCAAGGTCATCAGGAAGAATATAGAGCAGAGGTTGGAAGAAATCAACCGAGAGACGATGTTGAGGATCCACCGGTTCGCGAGAGAACAGCCGCTCCCGATGGAACTTCTCGATGAAATCCAAGAGCGACTGGAGCTGAGAAATACTCTCAGGAACTACGAGTATGTGCTGGGCTTGCGCAGGCCGTACTACGCCCGACGAGGCAGACAGCACGCAAGAAGAATCAAGCACAAAGAGGGAGAATGTAGAATATCATGTCTTAAGTTGTGCTTTGATTTATTAATTGTCCTTGTCATTTGGGGCGTTTCATGTATTTGTCCTTAGCTTAGGACTAGTTTGATATTTATACCAAGTATGTTTGGTAAATAGATGTACAAACATTGAGCTAATAGAGAAGTTTTAAAAAATTGATCCGAAAGGCTTGCAATTCAATTTCTAGAGAGAGAAACAACAAATATCTTCTCTCACTACAAGGATTCTCTCTCGTGTTCTTCAAAAGAAGTTTTCGATCGAAATTCGATTCTATTCAATTCTAATCGATAACCTTAGAATTCATGTCTAGGATCATAGAGTTGATAAACTAGGACCTAACATATCCCTACTACCTTGCACTAATTAATCATGCTAGGGCTCAAGTCAAGACCATAAAATCTCGCAGAATTGGAGTAATCTAGATTGTTAGGTAAAATCGTACTTTATTTCATTCAACAACGATTGTTACAGGATTCGAACCCGATCATTAAGATGCATTTCTCATTACAACTTCATGAGACTATTTCCTTTTCGGGCACAATAACCCCTTAATAAATTTTTCGGTTTGTTTGGGTTGATAAATTCGTAATCTTTTATTACTATGTTTTCAATTAAATTGTTGCATATATGACCAAAAGAGGCGTTCTTATTCTGAATATGATTATTCTCGGATTGGCGCACATATGCGCAGTTGAAAACTCATGGGTATGTCATCATGAGTATGTCGTACCAATAGACATGAATTTTTTTGGAAATCAACGCGTTGGAGAGGGCGACGGAGGTGACAACGAATCTGAGAGGGTCTACGAAGTGATGACGGCACCGGAGATCGAGAGAAAGCATAAAAATCGTGAGATTATTCTTACGGTGCTCATGGTGGTTGATCATGGTAAGTGTGCAACATAACAAATCTGTATATACACCCATTTCACGTTAAAAATAAGGGGCTTTTAAGAATCATCCCCTTTTTAAGTTTCATAATATAGTTCAGCCCATGTTAGTATAAAGTTCATTATAAAGGACCCGATATCTTTCAAAGTTAGAGAAAATGACCAAAAAGTTGATCTGACCAAAATACCCCTACAAAAGTTGTATAATAAGAGGTATCCAGAAGATGTTTTCTTTTACCATCGTTAACCACTTTTTGACGATAAAAAATCTCGCAGATTTCTATTTTCGTTGGAACGATCCTTGGAAACGAAACTCGATCTATCCACGAGGGTTTATTTGATATTCAGGCCTCGAAATGTTCGATATTACGGGTATATTCTTCGAACTCGTTTGACGCAAATAATAAAAAGACGATGAAATCGAATCCCGATTTGGTCGAAATTGAAGATATTTTGTACAAATTAGAGAGACCTATAACCTAAATAAATCTCTGAAACACAGTATTGGCTCTATTATTCGTCGCTCATGGATTGGTAAAATTTAAAATCGCCGGATTGTTTCCTAAGCAACTGTTTCCAGAACGTGGTATCGATGGTCATGCATCTGACATCGTAAAACAGTTAATAGGTATTGATAAGCTGGCATATGGTATTTATACTGGATTTGGTACCAAATGCCTATTATCTGGTATCGATATAACAGTGGAAACTCGATAGAAACAATCGATCGTATATATTATTTCCATCTACACGAATACAGGTCCTGCACCAAACCAAGTTGGGTGTGTCCTAGACGGTTTATCATGTTATTTGGATCTCGACTATTCGATTTTACGGGTAGATTTTTCGAATCATTTCGACGCAAATAATAAAAACACGGCAAATCGAATCCCGATTCGGTCGAAATTGAAGATATTTTGTACAAATTCGAGAGACCCATATCCTGAACAACTCGCTGAAGCATAGTATTGGCTCTATTGTTCGTCGCTCGTGGTTTGCCGAAATTTAAACACAATCGCCGGATTGTTGCCTAGACCATTGTTCCGGAAACGTGGTATGGACGGTCCAGCATCTGTCCTAGTAAAACAGTTAATAGGTATTGAAAACTCTCATTTAGTATACGTTTAGATTTAAAGGTAGCAGTAAGCTGTATTAGGTACAATATTCCTATTATCTGGTATCATTATAACAATGGAAACTCGATCGAAACAATTACCGTATATATTATTTCCATATGCACGAACATACATCCTGCACCACACCAAGTTGAGCGTTTCCTAGACGGTTTATTATGTTATGAGGTATCGAAATGTGCGATTTTACGGGTATATTTTCGGAATTATTTTGACGCAAATAATAAAAATCGGTGAAATCGAATCCTAATTCGGTTGAAATTGAAGATACTTCGTACAAATTCAAGAGACCCATATCATGATCAAAGCACGAGACACTGTGTTGGCTCTATTGTTCGTCACTTAATGTTGCCGAAATTTAAATACAATCGCCGGATTTTTGCCTAATTTTTCGGAATAAGAAAGTGGTACCAGTAAGTTATTAATTGTTATTCTTTGTGTAACTTGTGTTATCCAGTTTAGGCGGGATTTCAATAATTTCGGCGGAATCTCAATAATTTCGGCGGGAATTGTAATATTTGGCAATAAGGGAGCTCGTCAAATAATGTGATACATCCCCCTAGTTAAGAGGTATAAAATGTGGCTTATCCGGTACCAAATCACTCATTTCGAATTACGTTTTAGACTTACGGGTTTAACTTTAGGGTTTTAACGTCAATGGCTCCTATGTAGTTCTCGGAGGATATGTTGATATTAATAACGTTTTAATCTGAAACGTATACAATGGATCTTGATTAACAACATTTCCAATGGAGGTGATCATCTTGATTACAATACTAGTGATATCAACATTGGACTACTAACCTCAATGTTCGCATAACATGACTTTCCAATGAATTCTGTAGTTTAGCTTCATCAAATCATATATTTTTAATGGAAGACAATGCGAATTTGGCCTTTTTTTTCTCGAATTGAAGTGTTTTCAAAGTAAGTAACACATTCTGCAAATAAAATAACACATGCATATATAGAAGAAAAAATTTCATTCGGAATGTTCTATATTGTCAAGGAATATTACCACATTACTTGCCAATATTATCGAATGTCGATATAAAATAACAGTACAATTCAAATATTTAACACAATTGTAGATACTGATACTGCATAACAAGTTTTGCTTACCACAATAAAAATTTCATTAATCTCGCTCACAAATCCATATTTTTTTTCCATTGTTTAGGGTTTGGGGTCTCGAATTTTGAGTTTATGGTCCATTAAATTGTCGTTCGTACTTCGATGTTGAACTTTGAATACGTTTGTGATTCATCAAAAGAGATACTAGTATATTTGGAAAGAAGAGCTATGTGTTTACATGACTGTTGATCTCAAATTTCACATATTGATATCAACATTCGCATAACATGTCTTTTAAGGGAATTTGGTTTGTTAACTTAGTGAAATCACATGCTTACATGAACATAAATCTTATAAATTTGGAAAAAAGTGAATTTAGGAACAAAATTAGTCCAATTAATGATGTTATACTGAAAAACGTATATGTGGTATCTATACCAAACATTGTGTCATAAATTCGATTGGTCTTGTTTCTTTATATCAGACATGTGGTATTATTTGCAGGTAATGTGGTAATATTCTAAAAAAATCCTGTTATAATTTTCTGTCGTTTCTGTTAGCTTATCTGACAGTCCAGAACTTTCTAGAATATTTTTACTATTCTTTGCATGTACATGTAGTATAAATGTTCCAAGAAGTGTTATTCAGTTAAAAAATGTATTAATTTGGAGTAAAGCTAATTTTTGTATTATTTTATAATTAACATCAAAATTATTCGTTATTAAGATAGATAATCAAACTAATAACCTCAACATTCGATCTTAGGTCGCCAATAAACTAGAACAATGTGTTACATAAATTAAAAATGTTTCGATCTTAGGTTGCATCTTTGTTGTTACTCCGTGATTAGCTTCGATAATTATTGTCGATTACTAAGACTCACACCCGAATTGGTGTGAATCCACATTACTCGAGCATAAAAGTCGAGTTTTCACTAGTTTTTTTACCAATTCTTCGAATTGGGTTTGAAGCATTATTCTAACATAACATCGAAAATTTTCCTTGTTTATGAGGACCCATGAAAAATTGAGATTGGTTTTACCTTTTTCGATTCCTAACATTGAAGATTTCTTCAATTTCGGGGAGTTTTGGGTAGCATACGAATTTTTGATGTTCCTCTTGACACCTTAGTCGTACCAGCTGCATGTAGTTATTATAGGCAATAAATTGTTGTTGTTTTTTATTAATTGTTATACGTGAGGCAAGATTTGTTACCATGTATTAGTAATCGGTTCCAGTTTTTGGAGGTAGAGTTTTGGAACTTGCAGAAATGGTACCCACATAAAGTGATGTGTTACTGAAATTGAAAACGTTTCGATCTTAGTTCGCAGCAAAATTCATTGTTGACCCATGAGAAATTGAGATCGGTTTTACCTTTTTCGATTACTAACGTTGAAGATTTCAGCGATTTCAGGGAGTTTTGGGTGTCGTACGAATTTTTGATCTTCCTCTTGACACCCAAGTCCGTACTAGTTGCATATAGTTATTATAGGAAATAAACCGTTTTTGTTTTCTCATTGTTTGTTATAGGTAAGGCAACATTTCATCCTCAATGTTTGGCATCTGTTATTAGTGTTGAGGATGAGGTTTCCTAAATAGCAGAAAGTGGTACCACGATGAAGTGATGTGTTACTCGTGACACATTATTATTTTCTAATTATTTGTTTTTACTGAGGCAACATTTATTCATCAATGTTAAGAATCTGGTATAGATTTTGATGGTAGAGTTTCCGTACGAGCAGAAAATGGTACCCAGATAAAGATATTTGTTACTGAAATTGAAAATTTTTGGATCTTAGGTTGAGGCAAGATTCGTCGTTATTTCGTGTCGATTCTAAGACTCACATCCGAATTGGTGTGAATCCACATTATTCGAGCACAAACGTCAAGATTCGTTCGTGTTTGTACCAAAATTTTCGAATTGAGTTTGAAATTTGGTAACACAAAATGATCATCCAGTACCAGTTAATGATCATCTGATACCAGTTCAGTTCTGTAGTACCACTTCATTGTTCTGAAATAACAATATGTTGAAAGTTTGTAACAGGAAACGATCATCTTATACGAGTCCATATAACTTCTGATCGTACATGAATCTTAAATTAAACTTCTCGCAGGACCTAAATTCAAATATACCCAAATAAAAAAAGAAAGAAGAAGACAGCTCGACTTCTGATGACAGTCAGATTACATTATTTATTTATTAAAAATAAAAATGTAATACTCCCTCTGTCACAAACCGTTTTGGACATTTGGGAGTTGGCACGGGAATTAAGAAACTGAATACTTTAATAATATAGTACAATTAAAAGGTAAAAAAGTATATCTTTTGACACGTCTTTTAAGAATATTTAATATTATTATATTGATTGTTTGTGATAGTTTTTTTGCTAAATAAAGAAATGTCCAAAAGATGTGAGACGCCCGATTTAGTAAAATGTATAAAATGGTTTGGGACGGAGGGAGTACCTATTTTCATTTCTTTCTTTTCTTTTTCTTCCCCTTACTTTGCCATTGGTCAATAACAATTCCTTGTCTCCCTCTGGTCGGCAGAAAACTTCATGTGTCTTTCTCTCAGCACACATAAAAGTGTGTACTGTGTGTTTCTCTTCCAATCACAGTTCATATCACACGCCCATATATATAGACACTATATAACCCCTCAATCATAAAATCCTCTCTAATCAACCCCACCTCAAAATCATTCTTTCACTGCTGCTTTTTTTTGACATTTCGCTCTTCGTTGTTTGATAGAGACAAGGCAAGGGTTATTACTACAACTACCTACCCATTCTTCACAACTTGATTTTCCTTCAAGTGAAAGAACCGATTGCTCGTTTTCGGTGGCCGTTTGGTTCTTTGATTCACCATCTCCCTGATCTACAAGAACAGAAGAAGGCCCACTTCCTTTGCGTAAGTAAGTTTTTTTTTTCCCAATTTTTCACGTTTGCTTGATTCTGGGTTTTTTTATTTTTTCTGAAATATAGAAGATAGATCAGATCCTTCGATTTAGCTCCTCGTCTGTTTCTATTGCGATATTCCTTTAGGTTTTCTTGGATCTTAAAGAGGGGTAGCATTCAATGAACAACAGACCTTTGAACCAAGTTTTGGATTTAAATTTATGGTACGCTTGCGCAGGTGGATTGGCTCATATCCCACCCCTTAATTCCCAGGTCTATTACTTTCCCCAGGGCCACATCGAAAGCTTCAGCGAAAAAGCCATCGATTTTCGCCAATTTCCAAGAATCCCATCTATCGTACTCAGTCATGTTTCATCGATAAAGTACTTAGCTGATGCTGAGACTGATGAGGTCTACGCTAAGATCAAACTGATCCCTTTTGAGAATAGACGACTGCGATGATTCTCACTTCGAAAATGAGAGAGAAGATAATTCCAGTTCGTGCGCCAAAACGCTGACCCAATCAGACGCAAACAACGGGGGAGGCTTCTCTGTCCCGAGATACTGCGTTGAAACCCTATTCCCGAGGGTCGATTACTCGGCTGAACCGCTCGTTCAGACAATAATGGTTAGGGACGTCCACGGAGAAGTATGGAGGTTTAGGCACATATACAGAGGAACCCTGAGGAGGCATGGTAGAAGGTAAATCGGGTAAAGGAGAAAAGACCTCGATAAGGCTGGTTCCTTATCGAAGATCTCGGCAAGGCTGGTTCCTTGTCGAGATCAGACTTTCTTAACTAATAAACTTTTATTGATAAAACTGATAATGAACAAAGAGGTATGTCTCCCCTTTTATAACACTAACCCTAGCTAAAATATCTCATATCCTCACTGACTAGTTTAAATATCATATACTATCTAATTATAGAATATCTTTACCAATAACTAGGTCCTCCTAATAACTAGGTCTTCACCCCCTTTTGTGCGCCGCACATATACTCTAATCGGTTGACTCTTTCCTTCATCTAACATTTCTCCCTGGTCATCCCGCTTCACATCAACTCGATGCCCCTTAAGACCAGCCTTGTCCTCAAGACTGAAATGTGGGAACTGTTGAACCGTAACTTCCACCCAAATAGGTGTAGCCTTGGGATTTTGGCAACCCCGTAATAAAGTCTATCGAGATGTCTTCCCAGACCATTATTGGAATAGGTAGTGGTCGTAATGATTCGGCCGGCTGCTGTGCTTCATACGTTGATTTTTTATCAACTAAGCATTTGTTCGCGTCTTCCTTGAGTAATTGATACCTCCCTCGCCAATAAACGCACAAAGCGATTCGCCGATAGGTACGAAATACCTTTGCATGACCCTTAGTTGGTGTATTAAAAATTTCGTACATCAGCATCGAAATCCAGACTGAGGAAGTGGGTAAGACTACGTGCCCTTGGGAGTGGGTCAAATTGGGGGCTGGTGGCGGACGAACCACCATCGATGCGCGGAAAGCGGATGATGAGCCACGATTGCCGGATATATTTGCTCGATTTTCCCATGTTCCTCCTCGCCTCCGTTGACACTTCCTTTTGCTATTTTGGGTCATGTGCATTGCCGCCTCCAAGTTTTCAGGATTCAGGATTCGAAGGTTGCAAGGAATCTCGCCCCCGTTGACACTTTCTTTCGATCTTTTGGGCCATGTGCATTGCCGCCTCTATGTTTTCAGGATTCAGGATTCGAAGGTCGCAACGTACGTCTTCCTTCAGCTCGTTCGTGTCTTCGCTAACATTGGGCACTTGATTGGATACTTGAATAGAGAGATCCGTATGGTTGACGATGGAGCATGTCTGCTTAATGGCTATCAAGTGGTCGTATGGACTTCTTTCACATTTTCCACCAAATCGAACCATTAGAGCATCGGTAAATTGATGCCATGTGAAACCGGGTTTACGACGTTGAAGCCATCGAAGCCAGTTAAGAGCCACTCCCTCCATTGCCACAAGTACTAATGGGAACCGTTGATCTTCTGATATGGCGTGAACGTGGAACAACTGTTCTACTCGAGCGACCCATCCGTGAGGGTCACTCCCGTCGAACGTGGGTAGGGCTAGGTTGGTTGTTGAAACGCTCTTAACACGAAGCAGTGTGTTGGAGGTGTCACTTGTTTCTCCAATATTTGGAACGGTCGAAACTCCCGACAGAATTCGTAAAATTTCCGCCACCTGACTTTTTACAGCATTGATTTTCGCCACTTGATCCTTAACATCATCAATACTTTTCTTCAGCTGAATTTGTTCTTCTGCCATCACACTCATAGTTTCTTCGAGCGTTTGCAGTTTAGTGTTGGTCGAGGAATCTCGTGTTTCAACCATGGTTTTGTTCTTCCTTTTTTTTTTGGGCTGCGCTGAACTGAAGACTAGATGCGACTGTAGAGGTTGTAGATGTGCGTGAGGGATTATGTGGTGGGAATTCGATTTTCGGCAGTTTTTTTTTTCGATGAACAGTAGCTTTTTTTTTTTGCGAGTAACTCGACTTGGTGGGGGTTATCCGGCAGGTCGGACCAAATTGGTAGAAGGTAAATCGGGTAAAGGAGAAAAGACCTCGATAAGGCTGGTTCCTTATCGAAGATCTCGGCAAGGCTGGTTCCTTTTCGGGATCAGACTTTCTTAACTAATAAACTTTTATTGATAAAACTAATAATGAACAAAGAGGTATGTCTCCCCTTTTATAACACTAACCCTAGCTAAAATATCTCATATCCTAACTGACTAATTTAAATATCATATACTATCTAATTATAGAATATCTTTACCAATAACTAGGTCCTCCTAATAACTAGGTCTTCACCCCCTTTTGTGCGCCGCACATATACTCTAATCGGTTGACTCTTTCCTTCATCTAACATTTATCCCTGGTCATCCCGCTTCACATCAAGGCACCTTCTTACCACGGGTTGGAGCAACTTCGTCAATAGGAAGAGGCTCGTGGCTGGTGATTCGGTAGTTTTCTTGAGGACCGAAACCGGCGAGCTCTGCATAGGTATTCGAAGGGCAAAGGTGGGAATCGGCGGTGGGCTCCACGACGGGTTTGTTGGCATTAGTGGGAAAACTTGCGATTTTGAGTCCGCGGCGAATCTTGCTTGCAATGGGCGGCCTTTTGAGGTCGTTTACCGCCCGCGTTCGAGCAATGCAGAGTTCGTTGTCCGCGCTTCTGATGTTAGGAATTCGATGAGGGTCGAATGGCGTCGGGGAACGAGGTTTAAGATGGCTTTCGAGACAGAGGACTCTCCGAGGATAAGCTTGGTTCGTGGGTACCGTTTCGTCGGTTCGGGTCAACGACCGACCCGTTTGCCCGATTCTCCTTAGAAGCTTTTTCAGGTAGGTAGCCGTTGTTTGGTTTGAAGAGAGTAGTGTGGAAACGAAAATAGGAGAGGAAAACGGTTTTTATTTAAGTTTTTTTCTTTCATTTTCCTCACCAGAAGTTAGTTTTCCTTTGTTTTAATATAAACGTAATCGAGATTTTTGTTTCTTTTTCTTTATCTATCTTTTCCATCAACCTTTTCTTTATTTTCCCTACTACTTCGCAAACCAAAGAGACACTAGTGACAATGGAAAAAAATTTCGATTGTTTTCCTTTTCCATTCTGATTGCTTGGTGGGTTGAAAACTTGCTAACACAGGTGATATGGGACGAGCCCGATTTGCTGAAAAACGTGAAGCGGGTCAACCCGTGGCCATCGAAATAGTGCCAAACAACGTTCCGCTGATGAACTTCCACCTACCGAGCAAGAAGCCGAGGATTCTTATAGAGCTCAACATTCTCGGACAATGTTGTCATCCTTTGAGCCCAATAAGCCATTTGCTTTGTCGTTCGTCGCCCGACAAAATCCCGAGCATACAGGGAGCCAGGCATGTGATTCAAACTGGGCTTCTTTCATCTGACTGCAACCGAGGGGAGCTGAGTTTGTTCGAATTCGAGCCCCTCGACTGTAGTACTAATAACCGACCACGCCCTAAAACGATCCTAACGGAGAAAGAAGACGAGGTAGATGATAAAGAACTGCCCCCGACCTTATTCTTGTTTGGCCGTCGAATTCTTACGGAGAATCAAATCTTGAAGAGTCGTTGTAATGATTTGGAAAACGCTTCGAATGGTTCTTCGGTTATTCAGAACGAATCGTTTTCGGAAGGTGAAGATAGGGTGGTGGAGATCAGACGGCAATGATGAAGAAGACATTGGAGACGAACCATTATTCAGGTAAATAGATAATAATTAGATGTTGTTTGTTCATTTTTTAATTACATATGGGGTTTTTTTGTTTGATTTTCGACATTGGAAGTAATGTGTTGATTCTCCATTTTTCTCCTTTTTTGGGGTTATTGTGCAGTATTTTTTGCGAAGTGAGGAGGCTATGGCTATCTTGACCAATGCTGCTTGATTGTGATGAGTAGTGCTGGGATTTAGAGTCAGTTATCAGTTTTTTATTGTATAATATAATTAGCAAAAAAACATAATTGTATTAAGATATATGATCTACTCATAACTTAATGCGTCCTTTTATGTATGCTGATTGACTTTTTTTGTTTCAGTTATTGGGAAAAACTTAAGGGATATTACCTGATGTGGATCAAGGTGATATGTCATCATTGTGTTTGTTTTGGGGTGATATTCAATTTTACATATCAATGTGATACTGGATATTGTGTTGTTTAACCGCAGTGATATCTGGAGTGATGTTTAAATGTCATATTTAACCTTATGTATATTATGTAGTGAAATTGTTTTAATATATTCATTTGAGGTAACGTGATAGTTATTAGTATTTGAAAATCAAGTATTATTTTGAAGAATTAATTATAAATATGTTATATAATTTATCAACTGAAATATTATATCTTCTAGGCTTTAAACATAGATTTTTTAACCAATTATCAATTATAGTATTTGATATAATTCTTCAATATAATTATTTTATTTTTTAAGCTTTAATAGATTAATCAATTTTTAATTATAAGTGTTCTCTATAATCCTTCAACATAATTCTTTTATTTTTTTAATCATTAAATATAAATTTTATAAGATTCAAATATGTTGGTTATGTAATTTATATTATGAGTAAGGGTATGTATATAAGGAATGAATGTTAAAAGATAAGGGATAATTTTGTCCAAAGAAATATTGAAATTATCACCCCATCACGGTGATGGAAGATCACCCTGCTTTTTGGGGTGATCCAAAAGCTGAAATATCACCCCGTTTTGATCACCTCGGTGATCCTCCATCACGGTGATGACTCGTCACACACGCTAAACAAACGCAGTGATTATGAAGCGATGGAAGGATCACGGTGAAGTTTTCGAGGATCACCTCAAAACAAATAGTCCCCCTAAATGTTAAAAATCTTCCCACATTAAAGGATGTCGGCCGATTAATCTGCGGTTTTACAATTTGAAATATGACAAATTGGATTTTATAATTTACGACAACCGAAACTGTTGACCACGGCCTGGTTTTTTGTTTGCAACACAATCTATCTACAAAGTCATGTGAGAAACATATAAGTAAAGATTAGGCTTAGACAATTGGTAAGTAATACATGTGATTTTATAATGTGGATGAGTGAATATCTGGCTGGTGTAGGTTCTAGGAGGATTCAACATATATTATTGCTAAAAAGTAAGTTTGGGATCTAAGCCTTGGTAATAATCAAAATAAAATATTAGATCAACTACAGACAGCCCAAATCCCGAGGCGAAAATATTATCGGTCAAAACCAAAATATAATTGTGACTTTTGATTAGGCTGCAGCTATCTTGATTTCTATGCTCATGCGAACGCGGGCAAACACGCGCTTAACGATGAAATTAGGGGTGAGCAAGACCGGATATCCGGTTTTTCGTAGTCGGATATCCGGATTTTCGGATATCGAAAAATGGTATCCGTATCCGCTCCGGTTTTAATCAGATATCCGGAAACCGGATATCCGGTTTATTCGGATATTTACACCGGATATCCGCATCCGGTTTTTAAATTTGTTTTTCTTATATTTTTTATTATTTTCGTTTGAAAATTATATTTTTATTTCTTATCACAATAAAAAAATTATATTTTTTAATATAAGAATTTCTACACATAGTAATTCACACAATATGTGAATTTATGATTGAAAATTACATAATAAATAATAAACACAATACCACAAATTCACATTAATTTTTTTACTTGCATCTCGATGTTTTTATTTTTTTATCTCAATTCTCTAACAAAGTTTTTGCAATAATAAAATAATATAAATTTAAATATTCTACTTGATGATTTTTTTTCCTTTTGGACCTTCATTTTTCTTTTTGGACTATTTTTTTTATATTTTTTAAATTAAAAACGGATACCGGATATCCGGATTTTAGACAAACCACTATCCGTATCCGATCCGATTTAGTTTAAAATAAATCGGATCGGATATCCGATCCGGTTTTTAAAATCGGATATCCATTTTTTCGGGTTTTGAAAACCGGATACCGGATCGGAATCCGGTTTCCGGATAATTTTTTGCTCACCCCTAGATGAAATTATCGAAAAAAGTAAAAGCTCACGTGAGGTAGGGAAGAATAGGAGGCCCATGAACAACGGTTGCGCCGAGTTGACTCGCTAAATGTTACTCATGTCCCAATCTTTTTGTACATTTGGGATTTGGCACGCAAATTAAGAAATTGAATATTTTAATGTACAATTAAAATGTAAAAAAGTGTACACTTTTGCACGTTTTTAAGAATATTTAATATTATTATATTGATTGTTTGTGATAGTTTTTTTTGCTAAATAAGAAAATGTACAAAAGATGTGTGACGCCCGATTTAATAAAATGTATAAAATGGTTTGAGGCGGATGAGTACTTATTTAATTAAATAAAACTATTGCGCGTTTTTTATTACCAAAGTCAATTGCCCAACTGATCTATTTTTTTTATTATTGTTTTCTTCAAGAGTAAATTACGTTTCAGGCCCTCTTAAGCAACTTTCATTTGAATTCAGTTTAAAGACTCATCTCAAGTTTGTATTAGAGTTAAGGACGCGTTCGTGCTAAAAAGACCCATTTGCCCTCACCTGTTGCAAAAAAATACATTTTTGTGCCATCATCCTCATGCCCTAGGTTTTGCCATCTACGATTCTTCCAACACCCAAAACGCCCGGAAATCTCAGAATCTTCGACAGCGAGAAAGGTAAAAGCAAGCTCAATTTCTCATGGGTCCTCGTAACCGAAGAAAAGTTTCGATGTTATGTTGGAAAAATGCTTGAAACACAATTCGATAATTTTGGTACAAATACGAGTGAAATCTTGACTTTTGTGCTCGAATAATGTTGATTCACACCAATTCGGATGTGGATCTATGAAATAACAACGGATCTTGCGGCGACCTAAGATCCAAACATTTTTAATTTCAGTAACAAATCACTTTATCTGGTCGAATTTCTGTTGACAGGAAAACTCTACCATAAAAAGCAATACCAGATTCTTAACATTGAGGAATGTATGTTGCCTCTGTTATAACAAATAATTAGAAAATAATAACTTCGTCGTGGTACCACCTTATGCTATTGTGGAAACCCCATCCTAACACTAATAACAGATGACAAACGTTCAGTAAAAAATGTTGCCTTACCTATAACAAAAAGTGAGAAAACAAAAACAGTTTATTTCCTATAATAAATACATGCAACTAGTAGGACTAGGGTGTTAAGAGGAAGATCAAAAATTCGTACGACACCCAAAACTCCCTGAAATCGCAGAAACCTTCAACGAGTGAAATAATGCTCACAAACAACGAAAATTTTCGATGTTAAGTTGGAATAATGCTTCAAACACAGTTCGAGAATTTTGATAAAAACGAGTGAAATCTCGACTTTTATGCTCGAATAATGAGTATTCACACCAATTCGGAGGTGGGTCTTAGTAATTGACACAAAATAACAACGAATTTTGCTGCGAATTAAGATCGAAATGTCTTTCAATTTCAGTAACATTTCACAGTATAATGGTACCCGTTTAGGCACGTTCCGAAACTTTAACGTCAAGATGCATAACCGATTACTGTCATATAGTAACAAATGTTGCCTGTTGTATAACAAATAATGAAGAAATCAATAACGGTTTGTATCCTATAATTACATGATACTAGTACGAACTAGTGTGTCAAGAGGAAGATAAAAAATTCGTACGACACCCAAAATTCCCTGAAATTGTAGAAATATTAAACGTTAGTAATAGAAAAAGGTAAAACCGATATGGGTTCTCATAAACAAGGAAAATTTTCGATGTTATGTTGGAAAAATGATTCAAACTCAATTCGAAAATTTTGGTAAAGAACGTGTGAAATATCGACTTTTATGGTCGAATAATGAGTATTCACACCAATTTGGATGTGGGTCTTAGGAATCGACAATAATTATCGATGCTAGTCACGGAATAACGACGAATTTTGATGCGACCTAAGATCGAACCGTTTCCAGTTTCATTAACATATATTTCTAAATTTGTACCATTTTCATCGGGTTTAGGAACTAATACAGCAACTGCGATAACAAATACGTGACACTTCGGAATAATTATTGCTATCCTCATAACAGATAATACAAAAACAATAACGATTTTCATTTTTTTAAAAACGTTACCGCTAAGGACGATTTTTTCTGTAACATTGAAAGTGCTTTGCTCATAAAACGTTGTGGTTGAAAACGCTTATCATGGAGTAACGTTTTTTTTGCTGCGTTATATTACCAGAAAAACTTTCATATGTAAATTAAACCAATCTCTCGTCCCGTCACTCGGTAAGAGACAGGTACTTCACGCCATTCCTCGTTTCCTGGCGTGGATTGACCCAACGACACGACCTAGTGAGGCAAAACCGAAAAGTAGATCGCGAGTTTGAAGTCACGCGAAATTCCACATCCCATTGTTCTCCGCACGGTAGAGTACGAGAGATTCATCGCTCTTCCAGATGGTCTAACTACTGCGGAAGGCAAGGATATAGATGAGGCAACGAGGCGTTGAATGAGCGGATTCGTCGTGGATGAGGCTAATGTTGCTGATGAGGTGAATGTGGATAATAAAAATAGTGAGGCTGCGGAGAATGTGGATGCTGCTGAGGTGAATACAGATAAGCAAGATGGTGCTGAGTTTGGGACTGAGGCTATGAGGGAGGATGAGGTTGTGAGTAAGGCTGAGAGGGGGGTTTGGAGTTGGGTCCGAGGATCATTTAGAGGATGAGATGGAGATTGAGGATGGTGCTGAGAAGAAGGCCAAGGGTGCCGAGTCTGAGGCTGAGAAGGAGGCAGTGAAGGGTGCCAATTCTGATATTGAAGTAAGGGTTCTGAGGCTTAAAAGGAGGTAGTGTTGGATGCCGAGGCTGAGAAGGAGGCCAAGGGTGCCAAGTCTGAGAAGGAGGCAGTGTTGGAGGCTGAGGAGGTGGCCAAGGGTGCCGAGTCTGAGAAGGAGGTAGGGTTGGATGTCTAGGCTGAGAAGGAGGCCAAGGCTGCCGAGTCTGCCGAGGCTGATATTAATGCGTTACTTAAGAGTTTTGCTAGAGGTGTTTTGTCGGTTGGTGCCGAGTATAAGCAATATGTAGCTGGCGTAAATGTTCGAGAGGTTTCCACTCCGCAAGCTTCTATTGCACAGAATGCAGTGAGAAGGGCCGATATGAGACGAAAGAAGGACGAAGCATTCGTTACGCCTCCTGGATCCACTACACCTATGAAAAAAGCAAGAACGAAAAAACCCGCAAAGAAGGGGAAAGTTGCTGAGATTGTTGATATGTCGTCAACCAAACGTACGAGTCAGGTCGATGCAAGTGTGTCTGAGAAGGAGATGGTGGTCATTGCTAGAGAGTTTTCGGGGAAAATGACGCTATCAGGTGATGGTGGTCATTGACCAGTTCATTGAGAAAGGCGACTACAAGTAAGTTGTTATTAATACTTGTTTCAATTTCTTTACGCATTTTGTTCTCAGTACTAATGTTGTTACAAACGCAGGTGCATCGTATGGGAAGATGAATTTGTATCCCTGAAGGGGTGTCACTTGGCTCAAATGATGCTCGGGCATGCTCTCATTTCAGACGTGATCGATGCCTGGTTCAAGTACATTTCATCGCCATATTACAAAAGACGTTATGAAGTGATAGCAGAGACATACTTTCTTCCTACGCACGTAGCGGTGAGTCTTGTATAAAATCTCTATTTTGTTATTATGATATAAAAGTATTTCGATATGTTACGCAGCAAAATATCAAGGGCGTCATGACGAATGGCCATCTGAAGGTTTCGATGAAAAAGGGACTTGAAGACTTTCTTGGAAAATTGTCAGCCGTTACGAAGGCGGAGCTGGAGAAGCTGCCGGGGGCGATGCAGCAACCCTATAAGTACATCGTCTTCCTGCTGCATCATGGATATCATTGGCATATGCTGGTCCTGGACATACCAATAGATCCTTCCGCCACTACAACTCGATACCTAGCCCGAAAGCCAATGGTGTCGCAAGTCGATGTGTAAGTTTTGTATGATATTTATTTGAAGACGTTGTCCGCTCTCTTAATTAATACTTTGACTTCTCTATTAGGCATCTGCCATTCGACAGTATATGCAGCACATAAAAGTTGCGTCGCCGCCAGATTCGAAGGTCGCAAATGCTAGTTGTCGACGACAGATTTATGGTAGCATGGATTGTGGTGTTTGGGTATGCCTGTTCGGCGAGGCTCTTTGTCGCGACGATAGTCTGTTTTGGGCCAAGGTTAATGAGACTGAGGCCGTAGAAAGCTTTAGGGCTCGCATTTTGGCGGGATTACTAGAATTCGGTGTTTGTGGTGTGTACGTTGGAACCCTTGATGGATGTCGGTGTTTTGATCTCCTATGGAAAACATTAGTTTTGGAGATTTCATGCGTTATTATGTTAATCTGGGTGGTTTGATGTAAGACAATGATGTTAATCTAGGTATTTATGCCCGTGTTTTATTAGTAAAAACTATTATTTCCGCAAAAATTTATGTTAAAAGTTGGAATACTACAAGTACGTAATGTAGTAAGAGAATATACTAATGCCACAACAGATTAGTAATAAGTTTCTAGAAAGTTCATGATGTTTCTAGATGGTCAATTGGTATTACCATGATTCTGTCGCTGTGTTACCACATTAAGACGATAAAATACTACATGATTGGTGGCAGCTAACAAGACAAACAAACATTTTGACAGATTTAGGTATGACTATACCATATAGTACCTTCATTGTACCACTTCGCTAATTCGAGATATGAGAATTAATTGAAGTTAAACTAACGAAGTCATCGAAAATTAACGAATTCATTGAAAAAATACATTCTTTGTTGGAGTTAAACTAACTAATTCATTGGAAAATCCCGTTATAAAACGTTGAGGTTAGAGGCAGTGATGTTGAAGCCAATTGTCTTGTAATCAAGATCACCTTCGTTGGTGAACATGTCTTTCTTACAAGTTAAAACGTAACATTCTGAAATCCGTCATGAAAATCAACATTAAATTACAAAGACCAATATAATATACAAGATATCATAAATATTATATCATAAATAACTTTTATATACCCAATAATACAAATATTGTATCGCAATAAACGTAATACCACATTTAATTACGACAATACTAAATAATAATTGAAAACTAAGAAAAAACGCATAACTAGTAACAAAAGTGTACACAAGGATACCGGATAATAGTTTATCCGTACCACTTAATTAATTTGGCTAATTTGGTCATTAATGGACTTATAGTACGGTGTGTGAGATAATCTTCCATTAAGATATACGATTGGATGAAGCTTAACTACATTATTCGCTGAAGAAGTCACGTTACGCGAACCTTCCACTTAGTAGTCCAATGTTTATATCACTAGTATTGTACTCAAGAACAACTCCATTGGAATGTATATACTACACTCTATCCTTATGTTGTTAATCAAGATCCATTGTATACGAACATTAAGACGTTAATAATATCACCATATCCTCCGTGAAATACCTAGGAGCCATTGACGTAAAACCCTAAACCTAAACCCGTAAGTCTAAAACGTAATTTGGAACAAGTGACTTGATACCGGATAAGCCACGTCTTATACCTTTTAACTAGAGTACTATACCACATTATTTGACGAGCCCCCTTGTTGCCAAATAATTACAATTCCCGCCTAAATATTGAAATCCCGCCTAAATTATCAAAATCCCGCCCAAATTATTGAAATCCCGCCTAAACTGGATAACACAAGTTGCGTATACAATAACAATTAATGATTTACTGGTACCACTTCATTTTTTTGTAAAATTAGGCGGGATAACCAATCTTCCCGCCCTAATAATGTTATCATCATCTGTAATTAGCCTCACAATCAAAATTAGACACCAAACTATGGCTCTCAACAGTGAAAACGAAATTGTATCCTTCTTTACACTATGTCGATATGGAAACGAGTGTTTTAGCCTAGAAGTCAATGAATCAACGTCCTTAGTACAGCTATTGATGCAGATTACTCAGAGATTCCAGACGCAAGCAGTAATACTCTCAGGTTGAAGTACAAATCACCTATAAATGACACATCCATGTCATTGCTCGTCGATAATGATATCGCACTCATGGCGAGACTACACTGTGAGTTTAACATGAAAGTTATTGATATAATTGCTGGAGATACACGGGACACTGATGATGATGGGGCAGCCCTTATCGAATATTCAACTCAACATGGTTCTTCCTCAATCAACTCGATTGATACTTGGATTCGTGGCATCAGTGGTCAAGACCAAATTTTTGATAATGCGTATGACTTCCGGAGCAAGCTAAAAAAGTATGTAATAGCCAAACGAAAATTGTTCAATTACATGAAGAACGACCCTCGGAAAATAATCGCTATCTGCAATGTCGATGGATGTTCTTGGAAGGTCTACGCAGCTCAGTCAAAGAGTGACGGGATTTTCAGAATGAGGAGTTGCAACCTCAGCCACACGTGTTGAGAATCAAGTCTATTAACTCGCGGTCACCCAAAAGCGGATGCTAAATTGGTGGCCGAGTTGGTTCAACCCAAACTAGGGAACGAGCCTCTCTACAAACCACGAACCATCAAGAATGATATTCTACGAGAATATGGAGTTGAAATTCCGTATCATCGAGCATGGGTCGGGAAAAAAATCGCACTACAAATAATTCACGGCATTCCCAACGGTCTTATAACAGATTGAGGTGGTATTGCAATGCAGTCAAGACAACGAATCCAGGTAGTGTGGCCGATTGTGAAGTTTATGGTGATACGAATAAATTTCGGAGATTATTTGTTAGCTTCCATGCTTGCATTATTGGCTTCGTTCGGGTTGTAGACCATTAATCTTCTTGGATGGCACCCACATCAAGAACAAGCACAAAGGTCGTTTGCTTAGTGCTGTCTCAAAGGACGTAGACGATGGCCTTTTTACGATCGCATATGCAGGTTTGTGTATTTGACATTATGAGAGGTCTTAACAATTAATTTCATTTGGTAACTCTATATAGAGACTTGATAACAGACTATTTACGTCAGATAACAAATTGTCTGTTTCTAATACTCGCAGTGGTTGATGCGGAGTCAAATATTAATTGGGAATGTTTCTCTTGAAGCTGAGAGCGATCTTGTGCTACCATGGAATCGGCAATTTCAGAGATTATACATTTTTCTCCGATCGGAATGAGGGGCTCGTTCACGGCGTCCCCGACGTGTTTCCAGGAAGTCACCACGCTTACTGTCTAAGACATGTGGTCGATAATTTGCGGACAACGGTGTTGAGAAAGAACCCCTTCCGGAACAAAAGGCATTGGACAACAAAGTTCAAGAAAGCTGCATATTCTCCTTATCCAGATGATTTCAGTACATTCACTACTGAAATCTCAAAAGCATTTAAGGAAGCTGAAGATTTCATTAAGGCTTCAAACCCTAATAACCGGGTCAATTCGTTATTTAGAGGCAAGAGGTGGGGAATCATCGACAACAACATTGCCGAAAGTTGGAATAGTTGGATGCGGGAGGCTCAGGCCATGCCCATTGTCGGAATGGTCGACGAAATACGACGAAAGATCATGATCATGATGAACAACAAAAGGACCGATGCGCATAAACAACTCGACTATTTGTGTAAGAAGCCGGAAAGAAATTGAAGTCCAACATGGAACAATCCCGTACCTTAGATGTCAATACTTCGTGTGGCTGGAGTTTTGAGGTTATAAAAAATGGGAAAAATTTGCCGTGGACTTAACTAACAAGACATGTTCGTGCAGATTCTTCCAATTGGAGAGCATACCGTGTAAGCATGCTTGTTCCTCCATTCTATCTTTAGGTCTCTCACCTTATGATTTCTGTGACCCGTACTATAATTTACCAAAATACCGAGAGACCTATATGTCCTATGTAAATCCAATCCCTTCGAATACTGCTGATGAAAATCCATCAGTTGAAGACGTCGCCGAACCCAATGTTCAGCGACCCCCGGGTCGTCCACGAACGAAGAGACTACCATCGCAAATTAAGGATTCTCGTCCGTTAAAGTGCGGAAGATGTAAGCGAAACGGGCACAATCGCAGAACCTGTAAGAAAGGAGGACGATTATAAGTATAGTAGATACAAACTATAACGATACTAGATAATTGGCACTCGGTACCAAATCCAACTTAATCAAAACCCTAAACTCCAATATATATATACCATATGCCAGCACAAAAGTACCAATTAACAGTACTAGAGTGACATATGTCTGACCATCCATACCACGTTTGGGAACAGTTGTTTAGGCAACAATCCGGTGTTTTAATTTTCGGCAAACCATGAGCGACGAACAATAGAGCCAATATTGTGCTTCAGCGATTCGTTCACGATATGAGTCTCTCGAATTTGTACAAAATATCTTCAATTTCGACAGATTCGGGATTCGATTTTCACCGTGTTTTAATTATTTGCGTCAAAAGAATTCGAAAAATTTACCGGTAAAATCAAACCTTTGAGACCTGAATAACATGATAAACCGTCTAGGACACACCCAAATTGGTTTGGTGCAGGTCGTTCAGATGTAAATAATATATACGATCGAGTTTCCACTGTTACAGTGATACACTCAGTACCAAATCGAGCTTACTCGAACCTTTACATCAGTATATATACCATATGACAGCCAACCTATACCAGTAAACTATTTTACAGTGACAGATACATGGCCATCCATACCACCTTTCGGGAACAGTTGTTTAGGCAACAATCCAGCGACGTTAAATTTCGGCAAACCATGAGCGACGAACAATAGAGCCAATACTGCGTTTCAAAGATTTTCTCAGGTTATGGGTTTCTCGAATTTGTGCAAATTATCTTCAATTTCGACCGAATCGAGGTTCGATTTCATCGTGTTTTTATTACTTGCGTCAAAAGAGTTCGAAAAATATACCCGTAAAATCGAAGATTTCGAAACCTGAATATCGAAATAAACCATCGTGGATTGATCGAGTTTCGTTTCCGAGGATCATTCGCAACTTATACAGAAATATGTGCATCGTTTGATCGAAAAAAATTATTTACTTAATAATACGGTTAACGATGGTAACAGAAAACTGGTTCTGAGTATCTCTTATTATATATCTTTGTAGGGGTATTTTGGTAAGATCATGTATTTGGTCATTTTCTCTAAAACTGAAAGATGTTGGGTCCTGAATAACGAAATTACTACCGACAGGGCCTGGACTATATTTCAAAACTTAAAAGGAATTACTATTTACCGCCCCCTTTTTCCTAGTTACCGCCCCCTAAAGGGCTGAAAAAAGACGTTTATGCCCTTATGTCATTTAAATTAATTTAAAAAGGTAAAATATAATAAAAAGTAAGAATTTTCTTTAAAATCCTACACGACGCAACACTTTTCAAATCACACAACCAAATTAAATAAAAAACAGAGAACTTTGCAAATCGTAATGGAGCGAGGACACGGAAAGGGAAAGGGAAAGGGGGTCCTGTCACGATTGGTAAGAAAACTGTCGTAAGTTCATTCGTATGTAGATAGATTATCGAAAACGGATCGAATTAGGCTGAAAACGGGCGATCGGACGCGAAATAGGGCGAAAACGGCACGACCAAACCGAAATTTCGGTCGGCCTAGTCGCGACCAAAACGTGATTTCGGTCGTTCAAGACACGACCGAAATCAGATTTCGGTCGCAACAAGCTCGACCGAAATATGATTTCGGTCGTGTCTTGAACGACCGAAATCACTCGTCGGTCGCCGGGGTTCCGACCGAAATCATGTTTCGGTCGGATCTGGCTCGACCGAAATCAAGTTTCGGTCGGGTCATTCCACTGTTTGGCCGAAATTTTTTTTCGGTCAATTCTTTTTTTTTTAATAAATATGTAATTGCAGGCCAAGGGTGGGAAGTCCCTACTTGGAGGGAGCAGCAGACCGGCCCCGGAGGAGGGATCTGGAGAGCGTCATACGAGGGCGCGCGGCGTTGATGCATCCGTTCGTAGGCAACGGGAGGAGGAGAGGCGGCAGCGAGCTCTTGATTCTCATTCCGTATATGCGGAATACGATCCGCATGCGGATGAAGAGGCGCCTGCGGATGAGGAGGTGCCCTACAATGCGGCGTCGTTTGAGTCATCCGACGACGATGCGATACCGGTCTCCGCAGGTAATTTCATCCTCCTTTATAAACTGTATTGCGATGTAGTGTCTTAATATACGTAAAATAAATAATATTTATTTTTGGGAAATTCTTAAAAAATAAAATAGGGAGCAAGCGCTCCAGGGTCATAGATGACGATTCGTGGAGGGTGCAGGGGCCACAGCCAGGTGGTCCAGAAGACGGCGAGGTGATCCCTAGTTACTTGGGGCACATCGCGCCCCGCATCTGGATGGGTGAGGAGGATCGACCCCTGCTGAAGTGCGAGCAGCGTGCGTCAGTGCTTCGGTCGCTTAAGCAGTGGTACTGCCAGTTCCCGCCGCAGACGCAGAGCGAGATCGATGGCACGGGGCTTAGCCACCTCACAGATGCCATGCTGGGTTACTTGGACCAGCCTCTTCTGAGCGCTTTTGTGGAGCGCTGGCACCCTGACACGAACACCTTCCACATGCCGTGGGGTGAGATGACGATCATGCTCCACGACGTCGAGCAGATCCTGCGTATCCCGATCGAGGGGAGGACGGTATCGGGCACCCCGGACAGCGGCGACCAGCAGATCGCGGCGAGGGAGATTATGGGGGTTAACGCAGACGCGCTGCGGGGATTATGGAGAGGCGGTGCGGTCGCGTCGAAAGACGTGATGCAGAGGATGCGGTCTGGAAATAGGCCGGCGGGGTTCCAGGCAATCGCCTGGAGTAAACCTCATCCGACAACTCTTTGGCCCGCCGCAGCTCATTTCCCATAATTTTTATTTCATTGTGTGAAACTTTGTATAACAATGTTAGGAATGGAAATTCTGACATCGGAATAGGTCGTTTCGACCGGGACTCCTCAAGTGTCTGCATTTCAAGATTAAAATATTATTCGATAAGGATAAGAGAGACGTAATAATAATTAATTTACCTTTTTGATGAGAATCAATTGGTTCTGAATCTGCTCGTGCACCTTCACCCATACGGTGTCAAGCGACCCAGTGGCCGAGTTCAGCCATCCTTTCAGTTCGCTATGAGCACTCTCCACACGACATGTAGTGGTGTTCCCGAAATGAAGCACATGGTTCGTCCAAGCTCTGGCGAACTTCTCCTTATGCACCAACGTCTGCTCAACATAAGTAACGATTTCTGAGTCTTGTAGCCAGCGCAGACGCATGTCATTCACTGCATTCTCATATTCGTCAACCGTGGGAGCTTCCACGACTGCTTTCCAGGACTTGTGCGTGAAGTGAGCTGCGGTCTTTTTGCTATTCCCCCCAACCTATAAACTTTGTTCTCCACATCTTTATAAATATGCCACGTGCACAGCAGATGGTGAGAATGGGGAAATACCATATGTACCGGTCGAACAAGGCCCAACTCACGATCAGTGACAATCGCCGACGGGTGGACAGCTGGCCCTAGAATATCCCTGATAGACTGCAACATCCACCGGTAACTGATCTCCGTCTCGTCCTCCATGACGGCAAACCCACACAGAAAGTTGTGATTACAGGGAGTCATCCCTATAATCTCAACAAGAGGCGTCTTATATCTATTGGTCTTGTACGTCGAGTCAATCCCAATAAAATAAGGATACGTCCTCAGCAGTGCGAGTGACTCCGGGTGTGCGAGAAAGACATGTGTCAGCATATTAGTCTCCTCGTCTCTTCTATATTCAACAAAATATCCGGACTCTGTCGCCTGGTGCATCAACTGGCTCACCACGTCTCGACCCTCAGTATATTGCTTCTTCAAACGATCTCTGTAATTATAAATATGTCGGATCGTCGCGTTATCTACGCTGTGTCGAGCCCTCATCGCTGAGAGGATATGTGATGGTTTCGCTTGCGCAGCACTCATTTCCTCTACGACTTCTTTGCCTGGCTGCTTAACCCACTCGTCTGGCGGTGTCCCTCGGGATAATGTATCAGAGGGTGATTGTGCGTGGATTTTTCAGGTGGGCCCATACGAATGAACCATTCCTTAGTAGCTGGATCTTGCTGGGCTATAACTACAAACGGACACCTGCACTTGTTAGACTTCGACAGCCTCTCCAATTCATCCTCCTTGCCTCTATAACGTTCTCCGCGAGAACATCTAATCAATTTTTTGTTCCTAATTTCTTGTGCGACGAAATTATCACCTCGAAACCAAGACCAATAGCGACGCCTTTCGCCCAGTTAATGGCTTCCACGTCGGTTGAAAATCGTCCTCCTTCGCGAAAATGCCGACTGTAGTTTATCCCGTCGCCCGTGGAATCCTCCGGGACACTCTCCAAGTCTGCACAAAAAAAAAAGATATTACAACCGAAATCAAATTTCGGTCCACCTAAGAGGCGACCGAAACGAGATTTCGGTCACCTCTGTCGTAGCCGAAGCCGGATTTCGGTCGTGACAGTCGTAGCCGAATCCAAATTTCGGCTACGACAGTCGCGGCCGAACTATAATTTCGGTCACCCTCTTGGGCGACCGAAATTGATTTTCGGTCATCACAAGGGTTGACCGAAATTGTTGTTCGGTCACCCCTTGTGTTGACCGAAATTATGTTTCGGTCGGACCGAAATTTTCGCTCGAATCCGACCGTTTTTCGAGAATTCACGTCTATAAAAACGAAATTTACGAGAATTTGATTACCATCCGCTCCAATAGACGCTTTCTTTTGACTTTTCCATTTCCCAAATAGACGATTAATTGCGATTTGAACTTTTTTTTTTGTTTTGTTTGAGTCTGATTTGAATGTTTAATTGCTATATGAAAATTGTTGTCTGGAAAAGGACTTTAAATAGAAATTTAAATTCAAAAGGGCAAAATCGTCTTTTTTCAGCCCTTTAGGGGGCGGTGACTAGGAAAAAGGGGGTGGTGAATAGCAATTCAGAAACTTAAAAGAGTGCCTGAATTGTAAAAGCTCCTTCCTTTAATCCCTAACTTCGTATTTAATGTAGGCAGACATGCGTGAACAGTGACAGACAGATGTGTTTAGTACTTGTATTGAAAAAATATAATTTTATATAATTTCTATGACGTTAATAGACAAACATCAACGAGAGAGAGTTCATTATTAATTCAAGTCATGGATCCATCACGAGGTTAGCTGCACTATTTGGGATCCTTAATTTCAGGCTTGAGATTCTGTATTATATTATATAATATGGTGACGGTAATATAATTAAAAACAAGCGAGATAATCCACCAGAAAACAATTAATATAAATAAGATATTGATCTCATCATGGGCATTATGGAGTCAATGACAGCTCTCTAGTTTTTCTTGTTAGCTCTGGAATCCATGAAACTAGTAATTAGAGCTAATATATAATTATAAAAATAATTAATAAAAACTTAAATTTCTTTCGGTCACGTCGGTATCTCCAATGCCACCATAATTTCCATATTCCGACTAATCCACGGCTTCCAACGAAATTAATCTTCCCTGATCCATGATACCCCACTCCAAGATCCGACAAACTACTATAGTTAAGGTTCCCAAAAATATTATTAAAAAGTATATTTAACATTAATTACTTCACATTAGAAATTTTCGTAGATAGACATTTTATTCCACAAATTCATTTAGAATAGGAATCCAAACGAATCCATAATATATTCTGGTAATAATGGGATAGGATAAGTCCCATTGTCCTCTAAGTTTCACAATTTATTGTTAGGGAATCATTTTTAGAGATAAAACATATGTGTGTGCGTGTATATATATATATATATATATATGTGTGTGTGTGTGTGTTTGACTAAGATTTCGAATAGCGGTCCCGAATTCAAGTTGATTCTATTTTGCCTCTTCCTCAGAGAAAGACGATCAAACAATTCCCAATCATGGTCCTTGCGGATCGGATCATCCATATATATATGAGCACCTTATGTGGTCGCATGTTGATGTAGCACCAATTCATGCCATTTCAACATCTCACGACGACATTTGAGGTTATTTCGTCTTAATTAACACCTTCTAGATGCCATTAATCGACGTTTCAGATGCTGATGTGACATATTGGCGCGATATGTTTCATTGACACGTAAAATGTTATTTAAGGCGTCAATATGCCACATCAGCATCCGAACGACGATTAATGGCACGTAGAAGATGTTAATTAAGACGACATAACCTTACATGTCGATGTGGGATGGAATGACACGAATCGGTGCCAAATCAACAGGTGCCCACATAAAGTGTTCACATTTATATGAGCATCCTCATATATATATATATATATATATATATATGTATACTAGAAATTTGAAATTGCACACAAGGCGCGATGACAAATGCCCTCATTTATTCTAATAATCTAATAACATATTTTGATTTCAACAAAATTGTCATTATTGGAAACAATAAAAGTTTGCGTGAGATAGAAAATAAATTCAAAAGAAAAAAAATTCAATGGTTGCACTACTCTAATAGCTACTATGTCATAACATCATTGAACCGAGCTACCCTAACCGCGAGCTCTGACAAAGTTCAATGGATCAAGTTCCAATTTTTCGATGTTGTGCTCATAGTTTTCATTGAGTATTAGTATATGCTTATCTTTCATGTAGTTTCAATCACGCCTAGAAGTTATCATTGATTTTATAAATGTTGTAACTTTATGGACTCACAACATGTTGAAAATTCGTCGTGTATAAGGGATGCAGCATTATGTTTATACGCCCATAATACTCCTTTGTTACATAAAAGCTAAATAATTTTATAGTAGAAAAAACTACTATTAACGTTTTTTGAATGTTGCTTCGAGTGCAACTTTTACTTCATTGGCGGTGCTAATATTAATTGTGAATGCAATATTATAATTTTATGGGACTGATTAGCTACCTGTTTTGATATGTAATGATAAAGATTAACACGTATTTATAGGTTAAGTTAAGATCATTTCGATTATCAGAATATGAAATTCAGACAATAAATTCCATGATGGTATCTGAATACGATTCATAAGAAAGACCCGTTATAAATTCAAATTCTTAATTGTCATGATTAATCCAAAATAATTGATTTGGTTAATATTATTATGTTTTTACTTAAAATGTTACACTATTATTAGTATTATACATATTAAATGATATTATGATATCAGGCACAATGTGTATACATAGATACAGTAAAACCTCTATAATTATTACTCAATAATTTAATACTCTCTAAAAACAAAAATCTTCCGGTCCCGACTCGGGCCTTTTGTAGAAATCAAATTCAATAAGACAATAAGACAATAACTTTTCGAAAAAAATCTCTTTATAAAAATTAGGTCCCATTAAAATTTTAAATTAATAATTCATAAATATTACGATATAAATATTATGAACTTACGAAAATATTACAACCATAAATATTCACGAGCTTTGCTAGGACCACCATGTCACATATTTAAAATAGCATTACTAAATGATGAATATTAATGTTGATAAATTATCGTACAAGATTTAATCTATGTAATTTCAAGATACAGCTCACTCATATTTCTTATTTGATTCCGTCCGACATTGTCATGCACCAAGAGATAGCTGAATTTGAAAAGTCTATCTTTTAATTCATAAAATATTTATTTATCGATATATTAATATCTCCCAAAAATAAAATTTAATGGTCCACCATTATTAATTTAGAGAGGTTTTACTGCATAAGCATAAAATTTGCTAGAGTGGATGGACAAGCCACGTGACACTCAAGTCACACAAGATAATATAATATAGATCAAGTATAAACACTCGTTAGTCCCAGAATACGAGATACTCGTATTATTGCCCGACACGCTGCATGGCCATGCAGGTTGGTCGGGCCCTCCGTAACTCGTATCATGGAGATACGAGTTAGTAACTCGTGTTCCTGGGATACGATTTATGGCGCCATGTCAACAGTTGACCAGTCCACAGTAACTCGTACTCCCGGGGTACGAGTTACTATCTTGTATCTTCAGGATACGAGTTACTTGTGCCAGGTCAGGTCAATTAGTCAGCGGACCAGACTAATTCGTATTCCCAGAATACGAGTTACTAACTCGTATTATGGGAGCAGTATGAATGTTGCTATGTTATTAATGGTTTTCGGTTTACGTTTATTTTGTTAATGATATTTTTTTTTGTTTATTTAATTAAAAATACATTCTCTTTCTCATCATCGATATATTTTTTTGAAGAATCCAAGTACATTTAAATACTCCAAGCACAATAGGACGTCGTTTTGGAGCTTAGGATTTCTAGGCAATAATTACCTACATTATAGAGAACATCCCTGTTCATTTCTCCATTGGCATTTATAATATATAATATATATATTATACATATGATAGATACTATTCGCAATCCATTTACACCCCTTTTGTTTTTACATCCTTTTAGTTGAAAAATACTTTGTACAAGTTATTTTATTTAATCGAATGGATTCAACAATAATTTTCTGAAATAATTTAATTTCCGCAATAACAACATTAAGTGCATCTATTAACATCAAGTTATCTGTATAGCAATTTAACAATAGTTTCGGTTTTTCATTCCACAAACCAAATATAGACGGCTTGGATCACAGACTAACCATCGATTTATTAGATACTTTGGATTTTTTGTATTTCTTATTTAAACAATAATGGTCATATGACAGTTGGTTTTAATAGTGTTATATTATTATTATTTTGTACAATAGTCATATGTTACTGACTATATACGTGTTAGTGGTTCCAGCAAGAAATCAGAACCGACTTAAATCTAATCTTGATTAATGTGTTGTGGTAAAATTTCATTTTTCTTTTTGTGAAAAGTTGACAAGATAATTAATCAATACTAGCATTACTTTATATAGTAATTTTTTTTTCCAAAATTACTTTATATATTAATTAGGGAATGGAAATAGAATTAGGGTCAAAGCCCGCCCCTAAAAATTATGGATTATATGGTTGATAATAAATATGGTATTAATTAGATATAATTAATGAATCATTAATTACATTACCTAATTAAATATATATTTATTATCTATATAATATATATTTATATAATATATATATATAATTAAGAGATTGGCGGGGCCAAAAATATTGATGCCCAACCGCCCTTTTGTTGGGCGGGGCGGTCCGCGGGCCATATTGACCGCACTACTCTATATGAAATGCAATATAGTTGACTGCTTGTAAATTTGATGAACGGTCGCCTCAATAATATCCAACACTTCAAAATGTTTTAAGCCCAAAAAAATGTGAAGTGAGCCCACGAAACACAAGCCTGCCAAAATACTTCACTAAACCATATATTCCTGAGATGAGGTTCCATTGGACCATATAATGTAACACCAAACGTGTGTGCAAATATTTCGAAATATTTTATATTTTAAACATTTTAAATTAAAAGGACTTGTGACACGCTCGAATACTAGCAAGTGTACTAAGTCGTACAAGTAGTATAAAATGGACGTAAGTCCAAGTATCGATCCACGAGGACAGCTCGATTAGTTCTAAGATATTAATCCGAAATATAATTTAGACTAAAGAGAATATTTAAATAAGGTATTTTTATGATTTTTATTTAAAAAATAATCAAACCAAATAAAAGCACAAATAAACAATTAAAGCAAATAGACGATTGACGACAAGGTGATCAAGGCGCGTGCTCGGCACGCATTACTCCTAAGTCTTCACACAGTTAATCATAAATAATCAATACGAGCTCAGTCAAAGTATTTCTAAAATAATCGCTACTCGTTTGTCCCGCAATAACGATCCTATGCGATAGAGAACCAATCCCTATATGTCTATATGACTATAGTTTCTACGCACGCATTTAACGTTTGTGAGATTCCCCAAGTTTAAGCGCTTTCTATGCCTAAAATCTTGGAAACCACATGTACGAAACCGTATTCCATCTCTGGTCGGTTTTACGGCGTGGTGTTTTATGTTTATTGTTCTAACCGGTCTAATAACTTTGTCCGTCTCATAAACCAATCAAGTATCGTGCGTATGTTGATCAGACACACGCAAGCATTAAACCCAAGCATAAGATACATAACTCGACTCATACGTAATATAAAAACAGCATTATCACGTAGTCATAATACGGCCTAACACGGCCTCAATCACACAATATTTTACGCTAGCATATTAAAATAAAAAACAACGACGGTTCAGATGAAAACATCATTGCGGATATCTAAAGAAAATATAAAATTCGTCCCTTACGATACACGAGTTGTTACTCGTCGCTCGGTGTCTCCCGTCTCTTGGCCGCTAAAGTCGTCTATGGTGGCCTCGTGCTCTCTGCTCCGTTCGTGTGTTCGATGATATGAGTGGGTGAGAGCTTCCTTTGATGGATGTTCTACGTGTGTGGATTAGACTTTAATTCGTGAGCTGCTCGCTTAAGAGGAAGGCTACGCGTGGTAGTGAGAGCTGTGTTTTGTGGCTCGTGAGATATTTGCCTGCTCTGCAAAATTCTTTTTCTAAGTGGCCTTTGAGCATCAGCTCCCCCTCCATGTACGTGTAGTATGCCTTTTTATAGGTCATTAAAAGCAAAGTTGGTCAATTTCTCCATCTTGAGCACTAAGGGTGCGTTTGTTCCGCGGAAATCGACGCGGAAAAGAAAAGAAAAGTGTGGTGGTACGATCGAATCATTGCACATTACGGTTCACGTGTCGTACAATCATACTTTTTCTTTTCATTTCCACGTCGAAATCCACGAACCAAACAGAGCCTAAGGAACAGCAATAGATTCTTTCCTTCAAAAAAATTGCCTTGAGCCGTGTGTATCTTGGAGCTATATGCAACTTGCTCTTGACTTTGTAGAATAATAATCTAAACACGTAAAATCCTCTTGAGGGTCCCATGCAATATTGATAAATGTTGGCCAGTTTCACTACGACTTTGATGTTTGTAATATGCACTTAAATAACATATCCAAGAATAATTTAATATTTAATGACCAATATCACATGTTTATGGGGCATAAAATAACAAAAAATCATAACTTATCAATAACCCTCAAACTAGCTTTGATCGTCCCCGATCAGAAATCCGAATAAACTTAATCAAGTTAGGATTTTACGACTTCACTAAATGAATTCTAAGTTTATTCTCAGAAAAGCAAAAGCACAATCGGTCGATATCGTCATCAACTAATGACTGATCCAGCTAAACACGAGACATAAAATTATAGTTCGCAATCATATCATCGCACAAAAATATTTTCAGATCCTAACACGTATCAAGTGACAACTCTCACGTGGATCGCGCAATTCGCTCGAAGTGTTTAATGAGATCTGTATTAAAGCGCTCAACTCACAACATAGAATGATATTACTCTATGCTTGCAAATATATCACGTCATAATGCACTAGTGAATCTCATGCACGAATCAAAAGGTCTTTATAAATGGTTGTAATGGGGCTCAGGGTAATAAGGGTGTGATATATGGGATGAGTGAGCTAGTATAGTCAAGCATGTTAGTCACTAAATCGCTTTCCTCGCCTACCAACAAAGTACGACATCAAATAACGGAAACTCGTACTACTATAAAAACGCACTCAAACTATTACTAAGAACTCAAGAAAATAATTTTGAAAATCTATTGTTAATCCCTCTTTTCTTTTCTTTTCTTTTCAAATACAATATTTTTTTATATGTTTTTTCTCTTTTTTTTTCTTTTTTATTTTGATACTTTTTTTCTCATTTTTTTTATCTCTCTCTTTTTTTCCATTGATTTTTTTTAAAAAAATAAAATATAATACAATACCCGTAACCAGATATAACACGCGATAATAATCTTTTCTCCAAATTAAAAGACTCCAAACTCTGAAGCGACTAGTAAGCTAACATGCTGACAATGGTTCGAGAATGAAGGATAAATAAGGGGATAACGTGGCTAAATATCGTGGCTCCAAATAAAAAATAAGGCTAATAAGGCTCAAAGGGGCTCACTAATTGATAAGTATGTTGGTACGGAGATATTTAGGCCAGTGACTTATCCTAATTGCCTTTATCATTTTTGTACAAAAAAAATTCCACACAATGATATAGACGTGCATTACAGAGCAAGTTCGAAAATAATCAGACTATGCGTGCACTCATGAAAAACGCATCGAGCAAGTATTGAGTTGCTCTAAAAATATTCTGTATCGGCTCAAAAACTCACTACATTTTCTGGGTTTGTGTCTCGTGATACGTACTATTTTTCTGAAGCAATCAATGTGATCAGATAATCATGCTAATATAAAAACACGTAACATGCAAGACTTTCTCGCTCAATGAACTGAATCTTATCTCGACACAAGGAAAATTTTATATTTTCAACATCGACCAGAGATTTCACAAGTGACGTTCAAATTATAACCTTGATCAGTTAAACCAACTAATAAACCAAGGAGATCGATATCAAATCTAGCATGTGTCACCTCACCCCCAAACTAATTTGCACATTGTCCTCAATGTGACAAAAAAAAATTTAAAGCAAAGAGAGAGTTTAAGTGACACTGCCCTGAATAATGTGTTGATTGATGCGAAGCGAGTCATGAGAAGACTTTGGTTCCTTCATAAATCGAGCTAGCTCTGTGAACAAACAACCCCCAAACTGACTATGAGCCTGCGAGGAAACATAACTAGACAACACCGTGATACGAACTTGTGAAAATATACTCAAAAGCACACACACTTAATAAGATACGATGCAATAGATATAAGACTTTAATTCGGAAAAGAAAAAAATAATAACGCATGGATAGTACTTAATTTGCCTCCCAAGAAGCGCTCCTTCTAAAGTCGATAGCTCGACTCCTGTTCGTGTAGAAGACCCACGATCTTGCGTGTTCAGTTGAAGTACTGAACATCTTGATTTAAGCTTTTTCGAGAGAAGTTTAACCTCGGAATGGTATAGCTTTGTGTGGTTGCAATCTTTCTCCCTCAACAGGTCGACGTTCGGATCCCAAATAATGTTAAAATTCACAATTATCAACGTCTTAGTGAATTCTTTTGTGAACATACCCTCCGAATGATCCGATGAATTCATAGCCGCTCATAGAAACGGATTGAAACTCTCAGGTTCCATCATTCTCTTCTCCACAAAATTGTATGCTGCAAATTCCTCGCTTTTGTCGTTCGCTCAATATCTTGGTGAACTACGCAGTCAACAACTTTAAAACTCTCGCACCACTCGATTACGACAACAGCCTCATTGGTTGGAAGCATATGCTCGACAATTTTCTTATCAGTAATGATTCGGGTTCTTCTTTGTAACGACCCTAGCCATCGCTACCATTTCCAGCCTTGTCTTACGTGCCTAACTAGGTATTTAGTTAGAAGAAATACGAAAATGCGGAATAATTTTTTTTTTCCTTTTCCATGAAGGAAGTCGTTTCTACATGTCAAAAGAATTACATAGAATTCCTACATTTATGAAAGTCCTATTTATGCAAGATGTGTGTACATGCACATCAAAAGTAACCCTATGCACCCGGCCTCACAGGTCGTCATCCACGTACACACCACCCCCAAAAGTTGCCCGGAAGCTTCAAAAGAAAACCTTGCTGGCTAGGCGATCACGTACCGTGTTCGCTGGGACCTACAACACATAAAACATGGGATGAACTTATATAGCCCAGTAAGTGAAAACTTATGCATGAGGTGAACGTGGCATGACTTGCATCGGCATATGCGCCAATGTTCATTAATCCTCACAAATTCATGTCATGTCTTGTCTTATCTTGTAGGATCCCTAATACACGTCTTGTCTTGCACGTGTCTTGTCTTGTAGGGTCCTCGACAAATCTTGCTACGAGGGCATTCGCCCGATTTACACGTCTTGTCTTGCACGTGTCTTGTCTTGACCTCGGTGACATAGAAAGTCACCTCGTAACAGTAGAAGAGCCGTATTACACGTCTTGTCTTGCACGTGTATTGTTTGGTAATTCGTGATAAACTAATATTAGCAACTATTTGTCGCGCCCCGGCGATCATGCATAACACATATCATGTCTTAAAACGCTCGTGAGACTCGTGCATGCCCGTGAAACGCATGTATGAAATGTCGAATGAATTGTCATGCCATGTCATGTATCGTGTATCGCATGCCATGTAATAATTCACATAGAGTTGTAGAAGCACGTAGCCACGTAAATAATGCACACCGAATTTTATGCGTTGTAGTTGCAAAGTCCCACTTACCTGTTGTCCGTAGATTATTAGCTATTTGATACGGCGAAATTCCTAATTTTCAACATTAAGCATAAAATCACAACATCAGTATATTATCTAAATTCTCGTATTCCTTAAGTGCTGAAATATCAGATATAGAATAGTATTAGGTAAATAAATATTTTAAAAAGGAGTTCGCCAGGTTAGGTCAACCCGTGAAGTTTATAGCATGACATACATTTGCTAAGTCTGTATAATTATTAATATTTCACACCGCACAATTCGTGAATCTACACTTCACGGATTCTCTCTTTATTTGCATGATATTATTATTTATTCACACTTTGCGAATTCACTTATTTCAAATGTTAGAATTCGTGACCTTTCCTTAGACACGTGAACTTATTTGTATGGTTCCTTGTTTGTGACATATTAAATTCATGAAACATATTACACTCACTTCGCCATGTGTCTACCTCACACACTCACTTCGACATGTGTCTTATTCTCCCTACAACTTCATAAAGCCTATTCTATCTTACCCCCAATTATATTATTTTATTCTTTAAGGCTACGTGAACATCCCCTAGTATATACACAATTTCCAAGTACTTCCAATTCGTGACTTGCCCCTATAAATGCGCCAATTCCACATCATGTATGATACTATTATTTTATTAACATACTTTACGAATTCACTCTATTAAACCTTAGGATTCGTGACTTATTAAATTCGTGGAATATACATTCACGAATTCTAACTTTGATTCGCCAAATGTGAGTTCGTCAAATGGTCAGAGTTCGCCAACTAGTTCCAACTCGCAAAACTCTTCATCCCACGAATGGTTCGCGAACCTCTTATGGTTTGCGAATCCTACACTTCACGATTCTTAATAAAGTTTTATAACACTTCTAACAATTTAAAACCTTGGAATTTAAGATCAAAATATTATTCTTTTTAAGAACAGCTTGAATGTCTCAAGAACTCTGTATAAATTTCAAAAACCCTCGATTACCAAACTTGCATAATTTTATCTTTAATGAAATTTAATAAGTTTAATAATTCTTGAAACGTGATTATAAGGGTTCCAAATACTCTAAAAATTTCCTTAAGGATTAAATCTGCACTAATCCTAAACATATAATATTTCGTGTTTCTAATTTTTAGATCATGCTACTATCGGTAAAAATCATAACAAGGAAATAATGCCTACACCCAAGCTTCATAAACGTGGTTATCAAGGTACAATACTCTCAAAACCCTAAAAATAATCTGTACTAACTTAAACATGGATGTAACCTTTCGTGCATAGCATTTCCTAAAACACGTATAGATATAATTAAAATACTTTTAGATATGAATATATTATTATACCTCTTCCTTAGCTTAGTTTGATAAATTTCGGTTCTTCTTTCTTCCTTGTGCTCCACTCTCGTCTTCTTTTGTGTGTCGATAATTATGTTCCTTCCTTATTCTAATTATGTTTGCGTGCAGAACTATCTCAATGACGACATCAACACTTAGTTGATCTTTATCTCGGCCAAGTAACAAGTAATATTCTATTGTTACTTTGATTTTCCCCTCATGGTTAAGTTATCGATCATAACCCTAGGTTCTAGCCTTCTCTTCTCATTCTAACTTATTATTGGAAATTCACATAACTGAAAATTCATAATTGCATATTCGACATTCCTAAATACTACACCAAGTATTAATTTAATTATTTCCTTAGTATTGAAGTTGTCGAACTCTAAGTTATAGTTTTCAAATAACAACTTTTATAATGTTTTTATTTACACTTTCTCCTTTGCTCTTGACGTGTTTATCTTGTTCCATGAGTCTCACTTACAAAAGTTTAGGTAATTATCAAAACTAGTTGATGGGACATATATGGGCGTGCATTGGCCTTAACTTAAGGAGCTTTGTCTCCTAAAATATCTATTCCTAATTGGTTTGGGCTTTAGTGTTGGAAATTAAATCCCAGCCCACTACCCATAGTCCGATTTCTATTATAGTTCATGGCAATCTCACTAACTTGGGCCTAAGTTTGGATTCAAATCTAGCCCAATTATCATCATAGCCCAAATTATAGTCCCATTTCTACTCTTGCTAATATTTTTATCCCCTTATTCTTCATTTTCGAAAATCCCTAGAAAATTAGGTATCACATAGTCACATATTTAATGTGCATGAAATTCCCATAAAATCACATAAGCACATAATTAATGCACCAAAACTCATATAGTTGCATAGGCATAGAATCCATAAAATCACGTTGGCAATAAATGTGCACGCAAATATTTGTTGGCCATTCTAGCTTTCGGGGACCCGGGTATTACATTCTTTCAACGTCGGTTTACTAAGAATATCCTCAAGGACTTCCGGAAGGCTCGGCTTTGTTGGAACAGAATCTACAATAGCCTCTGCGGGTTGATCGGCGTTTTCTGGCTCGATCTCAGCTTCATTTCATTTAGTTCCAACATTGGTTCTCATGATGTTTCATAGCCCAGCTGAATTACTTTTGTGTCCTCTTTTGGATTTCTCGTTGTGTGGCTCGTGAGTGCAAAAACGGCGTACTTTTGTGTCCTCTTTTGAATTACTTTTGTGTTCTCATGATAAAGACCAAAAGTCTTCCTCTCCTGATCCCGAAAAGAAAATTTTTCACAAAAATATTTCAAGCTCTAGCGCACAAACTTCATCGTGTGATTCAAATGATTCTACTAATTTTTCATTTAAAAAACCTAGACTTGAAAATAATTTTCGAAATTCTTCTCATTCTAATGTGAAAGGTGTGAATTCTAACCATAGGAAATACGACTTATGTGCGATAGATGCTTATAATTCTATATGCTCGTATTCCTATATGCAATATCCGGTCAAGGTTCATTAAAAGAAACATCTTGTGCGCTTGGCCTCGGAGAAAATTTTTAAACCGTCTCCGAAACACACTTTCACCCGAGCGGAAATGCCTTATCCGTGTCATATCACTCCCACATGGGTTCCTATTTCTTCACAAAATTTTGGTAGTCGCAAACAAATTTGGGTACCGAAAGGTTCATTAATGGATGATTTAGGACAACATTGGTACGCCAAATTAGAAACCGTATGATATAAAAAATAATTCCGACATACTTGAAAGAACCCCACTGAATGTCAGAAAATGTCTCACATGTCAAATAATATGGGGTTAATTCAATTTCAGGCCCCATTAAGAAGTTTGGGTTAGGGTTCAGGCCCCATTGCAGTGGGCTTTAGTATTAAGGACCCACTTTTCGGAAAACTCAGTGATCAGGCCCTAAAATGACGCAAAAAGACATATTTAACCCTGGCATAGGCCAAAATTACGTTGTATATCTAAATAATCCGTTTCAGCCAGTTATAACAGTTCGGCGCTGAAAAAGAACACTTTCTTTCACTTGGATAACAACAGTCTTGTATTGAGTACCATATGTCGTCTATTTAGTAACAAATGACGTCGCAGAAGTAACACAGTATTCAAAAATAATACCGATTCCTGCAACATCATTTGCTAATGTGTTACTGCAGGAATCGGTATTATTTTTGAATGATGTGTTACTTCTGCGACTTCGTTTGTTACTAAGTAGACATCATATGGTACTCAATACAAGACTGTTGTTATCCAAATGAAAGGAAGTGTTTTTTTCAGCGCAAAATTGTTATAATTGTTCTTGAACCCTCCACCCGACCATCCCCCTGTTTTCCTAGACAGAAAATTCATCATTATAGGGAGCAATGCTCGATCAGTGGAAAAAATGGGGTTCGATAGTACGATGTAATAAATATGTCTGTTAATAACATTTTACTGTCGATAAGTAACGTCTTATGACGTTAAAATAACACTTAAGATTTTTACGGTAACAAATCAGTATATGTGTAACAGTTATAATTGTTCTTGACCTCTCCACCCGACCATCTGCCCCCTGTTTCCCTAGACAGAAAATTCATCATTATCGGGAGCAATGCTCCTATAATGGGTTACCAATTTTCAATCTCGAAACGTGTAATAAGATCGAAACGCTAATGATTCGATCTTTTATAGAAAAACGCTAATGGTCGTCGCGTTGAGTTTAGGGTTTACGATTTAGGGTTTTATGGTGTAATACCGCATGATGGAAAACAAAACAAGGTGTTAACAATCGATTGTGCTCGATCTGTGTGAAAAATGGGGTTCGATAGTTCGATGTAATAAATATGTGTTAATAACATTTTACTGTCGATAAGTAACGTCTTATGACGTTAAAGTAACACTTGCGGTTGTTACGGTAACAAATCAGTATAAATGTGTAACAAATCAGTATAACTGTGTAACATAATACTGACGTCAAATACCATTCAGAAATCACTTTTATTAAGGGTAATTTCGTCAAATCACAGTTTTGGGTTCTTTTTCAAAAAAGAGGTCCTTAAAACTAAAAAAATGTCTGACAGGGCCTGATCCCTAATTTTAAAATATCCTGGGGCCTGACACAAAATTTCCCCAATAATATGTAATGCGACAGGTGTTGTCTGTTAGAAAATCTTTGTGAAGACTAAATATGTTTCGTTCTACAATATGCCACCATGTGGTACTATATGGCACACGTAATAAAGGTACTCTAATAGAATTATATAGGGTACCGCACTTGTACAAATATTACAACCTAACATATTAGGGTAAGTGTTTTCCATCACGTTTAACGGTAGTTTCAATGCATAGTGGGCATAGATATTTTTCATGTTTCATTCCATATCATATTTAGTGGGTTAATCATCAATATCATGGATTTATATATTAAAATTCAAGCTCCAAAATAAGCTCAAATACAAATCACGTATGTATGACGTACTATACCAACATAGTTAACGATTCGCTAATACAAACATTATGGTACCTTTTCAGTTATAAATGACGTACCATGTGTTAAACTATCGAAAGCAAACAGATTCTTGGCCAAATCAAGTGTGGATATAAGTCAATGTAATATTGAATAAATACATCTTAATTTAGTTGCACATTTGCAATTTACCAACAAACAGAGCCATGAGAAGAGGATATGGAGTAAAATTGAGTGGGGCTTTTGCCAATCCAACTTGGACCTCTAAATACTGTAATCACATCATAGTGTTCCTTCCGGAGGGTGTTTCTGATCATTCCCCCATTCTGCTCCGGGATACAGAACAGCAACAAGCTTCAAGAAGGACCTTCAAATACTTTAATATATGGTCTTTGGCCGCTACTTTTCTCAGCTTAGTGGAGTCTCACTGGTGTACGAGGACTGGGTCAGCTATGAGGAATGTTTGTTGGAATTTGGCCAAATTGCAGAAACCCCTCAGAACCTAAAACAGGAATGAATTTGCCAACATAGTAATACCTGAAATGGTCCGAAAAAGCTTGAGGAACTGCAAGCTAGCCTCCATGCAGATCCCCTGAATTTGGAGCTTCAAGCAAGAGAGAAGGCCGCAAGAACACAAGTTTGGTTCCTAAGTGTGGCTTCTGATAAATTCTTGAGGCAAAAAGCCAAAGCCATGTGGCTGGCCAAGGGAGACCAGAAAACAGCATACTTCCATGCTAGAATCAACCTAAGAGCTTATTCCAACAGAATCCTGTCCATAGTCAATCCTGATGGCAGAGTAGTTACTGATAATGGGAAAGTAAAAACAACATTTCTCTGATTACTTTCAGGAAGTGGTGGGTACGAGGGGACCAACTAACAGGCAGCTGGACCACATGGTGACTGATATGGGATATACTCTAACTCTAGAAGACCAGCTGAGACTTACCCAGCCATTCGAAATAGGGGAGATCTGGACTGTGAGGAAGTCCATTCATGCTGATGTGGCCCCGGGACCTGATGGATTTGGGAGTGGATTTTTCAAGAAGGCCTGGAATGTGGTTGGGGAACAAGTCACCAATGCCATCTTGGAATTTTTTGACACAGGCAAGATGATGCCCAGCCTGAACCAAACAGTGCTTTGCCTTATCCCCAAGCTGCCCAATCCCAATTCAGCTCAAGATTATAGACCCATAGCTTGCTGCAATACTATATATAAATGCACTGCAAAGCTGTTATGTGGGAGAATCAAGTCCCCGCTCCCTAAACTCATCCATGCTAATCAAAGTGCCTTTGTGGAGGGTACATCAATTGTACATAATATCCTATTATGTCAGGACTTACTTCGGCTGTATAACAGGAAGAATGCCTCAACCCGGGCTCTTATGAAGGTTGATATCAGAAAAGCATATGACACAGTGGACTGGGATTCTTGCAAGCCTGGCTCTGCAGTCTAAAGTTCCCTATGGAATTTGTGACTTGGCTTAAGGAATGTATGACCACTGTGTAGGTCAATGGGTCTCTAACTGGAGCAATAAAAGGTACTAGGGGCCTAAGACAGGGGGAACCATTTCTTCACTTCTCTTTGTGATCTTCATAGAATATCTGACTAGGAAATCGCAGAAGGCAGCTCAAGACACCATGTTCAGATACCATCCCCTGTGTAAGCAACTTAAAGTGGTGACTTATGCTTTGCAGATGATCTTATGATCTTCTGCAAAGGTAGTAATGAGGCTGTAACAGTGGTCATGGAAGCTCTTGATCACTTTCACCGAGTTTCTGACTGGCTGCAAACCAGCAGAAAGCCAGTATCTACCTTGCTAGCACCTCTAGTGTAGGAATTGAGCAGATATTAAAGACCACATGATTCAATTTGGGTAGCTATCCCATGAGGTACCTGGGGGTCCCTTTATCTCCAATTCGATGGAGCAGAAGCTCATGCCAATCATTAGTGGAAACGATTACAGCTCGAATTCAATGCTGGGCCAATAGAAATCTCTCATATGCTGGGAGGTTGTGTCTTATCAATGCTGTATTGCTAGCCACCCATGGCTACTGGGGTTTCATCTTCATATTGCCAAAAGCTGTGGCTAAGGAGGTAGATAGAATTTGTAAGGAGTTCCTTTGGGGAAAGAAAAATCATGGTAGATGCATCCCCCTCTTAAATTGGGACAGTGTTTTGTCGTCCCAAGAGCCAAGGTGGTCTGAATCCGAGGGATTGTGTTACATGGAATCTTGCATTAGCTGGCAAACAGATCTGGAATCTTACACTGGCAGTGGACTCACTATGGATTAAATGGATAAATGCAGTATACCTAAAAGGAACTAACTTTTGGTAATTTATACCTGTGGCTAACTCGAGCTGGCACTGGAGGAAGCTTAATAGACTAAAGGAGAAGTTTAGACTGGGCTACAGGGGCAAAGAATGGATACCAGCTAAGGATGGACTCTATTTTGTTCGAAGTGGATATGAGTGGCTCAAAGGGACCTCTCCAGCCTTTCCCTTTTGCAATGCTGTCTGGAATAGGTTCAACATTCCAAAACAATCCTTTTTACTTTGGTTGGTGCTGCAGAAAAGAATCTTAACAGTGGATAGGCTAAGGAGATGGGGGATGAACATTCCCAAAGCAAGTTGTAGGCTATGTGATGAGGCTAAGGAATCTGCGTAACATCTATTTCTGTCTTGCACGTTTAGTCAGCAAGTGATCATGAGGATCAATGCATGGTTAAACATGGGTGACCTGATCGAGTTCTTTGAAGAATTGTGTAGTTGGATGGCTCTAGCAGGGAGGAAGAGAGCAGTTCATTATTGCATCAATGTGGCTTGCTATGCATCAACAATCTACCATATATGGGGTGAGCGTAACAGGCGTGTGCATGAGTTGGAGGCTAGCAATGAGGAGCAAATTACGCGTATGATCAAGCGGGAAATGGAAACAAGATTGAAGACCTTCAACCATATGAAGCAGGTGGCCAATTTTAGATTTAGTTCAACCTAACATGGCTCTGTATTAATGCAGTTTTCTGGTGTATTTTAAACTCGTGCCCAGATTGGGATGTATAGGTGGTGAGGGGTTGTAAATGATCGGCTGGTTCAGTGGTAAATGGAAAATTCATTATACAAAAAAAAAAAGAAGATAAAATTCAAACTATGTAGCCATGGTAGTATCATCATCTTATTATGAAACTTGGGGCTTGAATGGATTACTCAATGCGTGTAAATGGTTAATCCATCAAATTTGATAAGTGAAACATATCATATATATATAGGTATAGTAAGAAAGTTTCACTAGGTAACTAACTCGGCGACGAAAAATACTTACCCTAATATGATGTGTGTAGATTAATGTTATTGTACTATATATAATTATGTAGCTCGGCGTACTTTGTAACATCATAGCATGGTACAACTCGTCTTTTGAGCAGGGAGAGGATGTTGAAAGAAAAAAATCTGTGTTATGAGGGAGACGACTATCGTCAAATTAGAGAGGCAAGAGAAATAAACTTTTGAACTGGGTAACTCATAGGAAAATAATAAATATCCCTGGCAAGGTACTGAAGCAAAACCTTTTTATATGAAGAGGGCAATTACGTCTCATTTAATCTATTTAACAAGTAAAATGTTAATTTAAAAATTACGGTAAATTTAAGTATTACGAGTATATTTAAGTAATGAAGGGTAAAATTATAAGTAATCATTTATCAAATTGACAGATCAATTTGATAGTTTTTATCCACCAGGTCTTGATACAAGAGTAGTGATGAACTGAGTAAAAAAATATATACCATGTCGGGTTTATGCAAGTAGTTCAGTTATCAATAAAACATAGAAGGATAAACCTGTCGGGAATTGTGTGCCAAGAACTCGCCGGAGGTGGCCGCGCAAACCGCCGGCAAGATGGCCGGATGACCACAGCCGAGGAAGAGCTGAAGAACTGAACAAAAATAGCTAAGTTCTGATTGTTAAGTAGCGAAGAATGTGGGCCGTTGATCTCCTTTCGCGCGAGATCTGATGGTGTTGATTTAAACTGGACATATTAAATGGTGGTCGTCGGATCTGGCGCGCTGAAGATCGGACGGATGAGATTCGCTGCTGGAAGAGTTGTTTAGCAACTCTATAAGTGGATGGCGTTTTTCTGGATAAGCTCAGATCAAGCACGGACCGTTGGATGCCAAGCAAATATGATCGGACGGCTGGAAGCGATCGAAGCTTAATAAACGCATGAAGAATCTGATATAAATATCAGAACAGAGATTCGACCTCATCACTTTGCGAGCTTGTAACTTTCTCTAGAGTGCTATGAGAGAGTTGTTGACTAGGGTTTTGAAGTAGACTTGGAGGTCTGTAAATCTCTAGTTGGTGATTAATACAATCAAAGGCTCTGTTGGTTCGTGGAAGTAGGCAAAGTTTACCGAACCACGTTAAATTGTTGTTGTGTTTATATGTGATTTTCGGTTCTGTTTTGCATCAATTCGAGTTGCGATAGCTTGAATTGGTTCGATCAACTTACGAGCGCGTAATCACTGATCGAAGGCGAGTTGATTACGGAATCATAACGAAATACGTAATTGATATTATTTAGAATGTTGGTAATGTAAAGACGGGTAGGTTTAGGAATGAAAATTGACAAAGTTAGTGATTGATTAAGAATAGCAGGCGTAATATTTTTATGGTTGTGACTCAGATATTTACCATAAAGATTTGTCTTGTAAATCAGATAACAAATATTGAATAATACAATTCTTCTAGGACTATAACGAGCCGAGCTTGATTTCTAAACTCGAACTCGGACCCTTTTATTTGAGCGAACTCGAGCGTTTTAGATATAAAAAAAATTAATGTTCTTTAAAAAATAATAAAAAAGCTGACGGCTTTCAACCACTCATGATTGAGCTCAATATATCTGTCCAACGGGCCCGCCAGGGAGCGGGCCTGAGCGGGCATGCCTGCACGGGCCGTGGGCTTTGGCGGGCCTGGTGGCAGGCCCGCCAAAAAACGATATTATATAATTATATTAAATAAAAAGATTTATAAATAAATTATAGATATTTTTTGTACTTTAATAACATAAATAATTAATATTTAAAAAAGTTGATTAAATTAGATATATTTTCCAATTTGAATTCTTTAATTTTTTCACTTTTTCCTATTTTTAATTATTTTTTCATTTTTTAAAAAAGGGCGGGCTAAGCCCGCCAGGCCCGCTACCCGCCCGGCCCGCCAGTGGCGGGCAATGGGCCGTCCCGCCCCGCCGGCCCGTTTTGACAGCTCTAGTCGAGCTCGAGCTTGACAATCGCGATGTCATTTGAATCGACTCGAGTCATCTTTCACTCATAAATCTCCTCTCTATAATAGTCATACAATTATTCTTACCAAGTCATGTTTTGTAAGAAGATATGCAGATTAATGGACCATAATCATACAAATCACAGAATACAAATACAGACTTACTCTCCAGTTCCTCATCCCTTAATATCTACACGTATACATAAACACACAATCCCAACATAAATTGCACCATGATCCTTTTGAATCCCTCCCACTAAACAACAAGTACTAGAGGAGAAAATCACACCATCATCATCGCCCTTCTTCTGTCATAGGTTTCTATTGCAATGACTACTAATGAGTTTCATCATGAAATTGAAGTGAACGTCGCTTGACGTTCTCGGCTGAGGCCAATTCGCACTCTCAGCTACCTTAATCGACTTGAAGCCTTGGCCCGAGTAAAGCTTTATAGCCCCGGGATTTTTAAGGTCACAGTGAAGAGCTATCGCTCGACAGCCCCAGGCTCTTGCCTTTGCTTCAGCGTTTGCTATCAGCTTCTTCGCTATTCCCTTCCTACGGTATTTATCCCCCACAGCAACGTTCGATATGTACGCTATCCCCGTCCTTAAGTAGAACACACAACACAACACATTAGCTTAACGAATACTGTAATTAGTAGGCTTAAATATTTTTTAGTCCTGTAATTTGGGGGGGGGTGAGTGTTAAGCGATACAATAGACGTCAAACAGCTAAATCAACTGAAGATATAATAGGGCCCGATGGGCCGAGTCCGAGAAAAGGAATTGAGCAGTATAACGAGGAAGACATTGGGTCGGTTGAGAAGATAATTGGGCTGCGAAGCAGGGCTGAAGAAGAGCCTGCCTAGGGTTGAATAGTTCAAAGATATGCTGTTATTATCTTCCATAGCATTATGAGATATATTAAGATTACGTATCTAGTATATATAGGCCTCCATGGGTAGCTATTAGGATGATCTTTTGGGGAGGGTTTATCATAGGTGGACAGAGAGCCGTCTTGGTGCTCTTCTGGTTTATCGACTTTCTCTTATTATAATATTAGTTAATCTAGCAATTCTTCGCTTCGATTCCCGTTACAAAACTCGTCCATATCTCTCATCTCGACATATTCCCGTCTTTACTCTAACAAATTGGTCCGACCCGCCGCTCTTCAAATTCCTATATGACGGTTACCCGCTCCAGTATGGGAAACCGACTTGAGGGGTTAGAGAAGACGATCGACAAGCTCACAGGGTTGGAGGCCACCGTGCTTACACTGAATACCAACTATGATAACTTGTCCAATCGCATGAATACCAACTATGAAAACTTGTCAAATCGCATGAACGAAGTTTTTCAGTTATTAACATCAGAACACCGAGCGCCTCGAGTGGAGGCTATCCCGCAAGTGCATATCCCACATATGCCGATCAATACATCCGCCATTGGTGACTCACTTCCAGCAATGATGCAACGACGAGTGGAACTTCCGACGTTTGACGGTACAGATCCCCTCAGATGGTTATCTCAAGCATATCAGTATTTCAAACTCAATCAAACGCCAGCGTCTCAATGGGTTTCATGTGCAATGATTTGTATGACTGATGTGGCTCGACCATGGATCCGATAGGTCCTAAATTGCTACCCGACCATCACGTGGGAGGCACTATCCGAAAAGCTAATCGCCACTTTCGAGAATAAGCAAAGGGGACACCCAGTACAGCGTCTCGCCAGCGTACGACAAACCGGCCCCATTCAGGAGTATTTTCATCAGTTCATACGTACGGTCGTAAATCTACCCGACATTCCCGTCCATCAACACCTCGATTTTTTTCTAATGGGCAACATCCAGAGCTTCATGATGAAATTTCGGGTTTGTACCCTACTTCGATCGAGACTGCATTTGACTTTGCTTGTGGCGTAGAACGCAAACTCTTGCGACGGCGGGACATCGAGTACGCTAGGATCCGACACCTGCAGCACACGTTCCTCAACAAGTGCCACCTTACTCACTATCTACGCCGGCCGCCCGAGAACCACGCAGACCAGAACGTTATATCCCACCTCATGCCAGGGGCAATACGGCTCGTTTGAGACCGTTTCAACGTCTATCCGACCAGGAGTTTCAAGACTTGCGTGAGAAAGGCCTTTGCTTCCGTTGCCGTCAACCGTTCGGGGGACATGTATGCCCAAAGAAAGAATTCCGTATGATTATCGCTAGTGAGGAAAAACAAACGGGTGACGAGGAATCCGCCGAGTTTGAGGTATACGAGGCGGACGAGCCCTCTAACGGACAAGATTGGGCGACCAACAACAGTCACCTAACTATACTGAAATTACCCTTAAATGCCCTCGGCGGCATCTCCGGACCACGCACGTTGAAATTGCGAGGTGCCATTCGGGAGGTGGGCATCATCGTCATGATTGATAGCGGCGCAAGCCATAATTTCATCCCGATTACGACTGCAGAACGACGGTCTTCGTCGCGCATCGGACAACCACTTTCAAGTACGGTTAGGTAACGGTAAATTGGAACACACCTTGGGAGTTTGCCGTAATTTATCTATTCAACTTGGCACATGCGGCATCACATCCGACTTTTATGTTTTTGAGTTGGGTAATGTGGATGTAATTTTGGGCGTTGATTGGCTTCGAACGTTGGGTGATATTAATCTGAATCTTGCAACGTCAACAATGAAATTTGTGCTGCACGGGGAGCCCCATTGCCTTGCTAGCGAACCGGAACTCACATGCGCCCCTATTGCGTTCAGTTCTCTTTGCAAACTTACTGAAAAAGACTGCGACTCTATCCTATGGCTTGCCGGATCGGACACCTTTGCATTAGGGACTGCTACGACACTTACGGCTCAACAGCGCACATACCTCGCGGCAGTGACTTATAGGTTTTCGGCTGTTTTCAGTCCATCACAAACTCTACCACCTAATCGTTCAAATGATCATCGCATTGACCTATTGCCGGGAACTTCAGCAATATCAGTACGGCCTTATCGTTATGGGCATGCTCAGAAAAATGAGATCGAACGGCTCGTCGCAGAAATGCTTGCAGCAGGAGTAATTCGCCCAAGTGCTAGCCCATTCTCTAGCACGGTCCTGTTGGTACGTAAAAAGGATTGTAGCTGGAGTGTTTGTGTTGATTATCGTGAACTCAATCGAGTAACAATCCCATACAAGTTCCCTATTCCAGTCATTCAAGAATTACTCGACGAATTATCGGGCGCCACCTTCTTCACGAAACTGGATCTTCGCTCAGGGTACCACCAGATTCGGGTACGGGCAACCGACATCCCCAAAACAGCATTTCGAACCCACGATGGTCACTACGAGTTTTTAGTCATGCCATTTGGCTTGACTAATGCGCCGGCGACGTTTCAAGCCACGATGAATGACTTATTTCGACCTCTCCTTCGAAAATACGTGTTGGTCTTCTTCGATGACATCTTAATTTACAGTTCGTCATGGTCTGCCCATCTTGATCATATATCATCCGTCCTAGAGATTTTATCATCTAATCATTTCCATGTGAATCTCAAGAAATGTCAGTTTGGGTGTCGGACAATCGAGTATTTGGGACATATCATCTCTGCAGGGACAGTGGCCATGGACCCCCAAAAGATCGCTGCCGTTACACGTTGGCAGGTCCCAAAGACATTAAAGAGTATTCGCGGGTTTCTCGGCTTAACTGGCTATTATCGTCGCTTCATTCGCAATTACAGAAGTATCGCACGACCACTTACAGAGCTACTTAAGAAATCTGAAACTAGTTATTTTCGTTGGACTGAGGCAGCAAATGAAGCGTTTCATCGACTAAAAGACGCGTTAGTGACCGCACCCGTGCTCGCAATGCCAAATTTCTCTAAGTCGTTCGTTATCGAGTGTGATGCTTTGGGTTCCGGACTAGGAGCAATTTTGATGCAAGACAAACACCCAATCGCATATTTCAGTAAGGGTTGGTCTGCTCGAACGGGATCAAAATCCACTTACGAACGGGAGCTCATGGCTCTTGTATTGTCCATTCAACACTGGCGGCCTTATCACTTGGGCAGGAAATTCACAGTTCTTACAGACCATCGGAGCCTTCGAAGTCTGCTCTTTGAAAAAATAGCGACTCCGGCACAAGTTTGGGTCGCGAAACTGCTCGGTTACACCTTCGATGTCGAATACAAACCGGGACGTGCAAACGGGGCGGCGGATGCACTATCGCGAAACGATTCAGGAGAGCTTAGGGCAATCAGCCTACCGCAATGGCTCGAGGGCGAGAGTTTTCAAACCGCTGTTAGGGAAGATTCTACCCTCGGCCCAATCATCGACGCCCTATCTCTCAATCCACTTGCACGTCCGCAATACCAACTTATCGGAGGATGGTTGTACTATAAAGGTCGCATGGTGATTCCGGCAGACTCAGACTGGAAGGAGTTTCACTCAACACCAACGGGCGGTCATTCTGGGGCATTCCGCACGTACATCCTCCCTCTATTGGCGAGGAATGATGAAGAGCATGACAGACTTTGTCCCAAAGTGCATCACCTGTCAGCGTTCAAAATACGAGGCCCTATCTTCTGCAGGCCTACTACAGCCCCTGCCAATTCCAGAGCACATTTGGGAGGACATTGCTATGGATTTTATCACCGGTTTACCTAGATCTCATGGTTTCGATACTATACTCGTCGTGATCGATCGCCTATCGAAATACGCCCACTTTCTAGCATTACGTCACCCGTACACTGCACGTATGGTAGCAGACCACTTCGCTACTCATATAGTCCGTTTGCATTGGATGCCGCGAAGCATAGTTAGCGATCGTGACTCTGTGTTCTTGAGTCAATTTTCGAAGGAGTTATTCCGTCTTCAGGGGACCCACTCAAGATGAGCTCAACATACCATCCTCAAACAGACGACCGATTCGAAGTCCTTAATCGCACTCTCGAGACATACTTGCGGTGTTTTGTGAGCGATCATCCCCAACTGTGGTTCAAGTCGCCTTCTTGGCGAAATATTGGTATAACACGACGTTCCATATTTCGGCAGGCACGACACCGTTCGAAGTTGTCTATGGACGGACACCACCATCACTGTCTCGGTTTCTACCGTCGGAATGCCACGTCGAAGCAGTTTATGATGAATTACGCGATCGCGATAATATTTTACGCCCGCGATAATACAGCCTCTAGCGTGCTCGACAGCGGATGATCAAGTCGGCCAACTTGACACGAAGAGAGGTGGAATTTAAGGTGGGAGACACGGTTTTTCTAAAGCTACGAACTTACCGCCAACACTCAGTGGCCATTCGCTATAACCAGAAGCTCGCGGCTCGTTTTTACGGACCTTTCCTCATAATCGACCGCATCGGCCAAGTCGCGTATAAGTTAAAGCTTCCCGAAGGCTCTCGTATACATCCCGTTTTCCACGTCTCTCAACTCAAAAAGGTTATAGCAGATCACCCGATAGAGGCCTCACTTCCACCTCACATGTTAGCCACATTATCACCAACAATGGTCCCTGAAGCTGTGCTCGATTTCCCGCTGGACCATTATTGATGATATACAAGTGCGAAAGTTGCTCGTCAAGTGGAGGAAGCATCCGCCAGAAGATGCTAGCTGGCTGACGGAACATGAAGTACGACGCCCTTGTCCAGATTTCCGCCTTGAGGACAAGGCAATTTTTCAAGCGGCGAGTAATGTTTAAGCGATACAACAGACGTCAAACGGCTAAATCGACTGAAGATATAATAGGGCCCGATGGGCCGAGTTCGAGAAAAGGAATTGAGCAGTATAACGAGGAAGACATGGGCCGGTCGAGAAGATAATTGGGCTGCGAAGCAGGGCTGAAGAAGAGCCCGCCTAGGGTTGAATAGCTCAAAGATATGCTGTTATTATCTTCCACTATTTTAGCATTATGAGATATATTAGGATTACTTATCTAGTATATATAGGCATCGATGAGTAGCTATTAGGATGATCTTTTTTTTTTGGGGGGGGGGGGGGGGGGGGGGGGTTATCATAGGTGGACAGAGAGCCGTCTTGGTGCTCTTCTGGTTTATCGACTTTTTCTCTTGTTATAATATTAGTTAATTTAGCAATTCTTCGCTTCGATACCCGTTATAAAACTCGTTCATATGTCTCGTCTCGACATATTCCCGTCTTTACTCTAACAGTGAGACAGACAACGAATTTAGGGATTGAATTGGCATTGTAGAGACCCTGTAATTTAGGGGGTGACATTATAGGGTTACAGATTTTCAGGGGTGGCTTATACGTACGATAACTTTTTCAGAAACTAGGGGGTAGCATTATAAGGACAGCGAATTTAGGGAATAACATTATACCGAAAATAACTTTCAAAGTTAAGCAATTTTGGGACAAAAATCTAGAATTTTCCCGTATAATATTCCTAAATTGCTTAATTGTGAAAGTTATTGTTCGTATAATTACACTCCCCAAATTTTCTGTCCAAGACAGCACAATAACTTAAAGTTACGTAAAAACAACGAATTTAATAACAATATATAGTCAATAACTTTTACAATTAAGCAATTCGGGGTCATTACCCCAAATACTAGAGTTCTGACAACTTTAGAGGGTGCATTATACAGACAATAACTTTCGAAATTAAGTAATTTTGGTCAAAATCTAGAGTTAAGGTGTATATTGTCCCTCAATTGCTTAAGTTTGAGAGTTTTTGTTCGTATAGTGACACCCCCTAAATTCTAAGTCCATATAATGCCACCCCCTAAATTAAATGGCTGAAAAAGTAATTAGCCGGTATCGTAATTAACAAGAAGCGCACTAATTTTAACTTTACCTTCTCTTTCTTAGAGGGCCTTTTCTCGGCAGAAAATCAGCCACGGTATCGACGGTGAGAATCCCGGCAACGTAGCCTTTGTTAAGTAAGCTAAATTTGCCCTCAAAGCCTCCGAAGTTGAAATTTTCGCTTTCGAAGAGGAAGGCACTGTCCAAGTCTTCCTCCCTCGAGCCTCCGATCACGGCGACCAAACAAGTCCTTTTGCATCCCTTTGGGACGGAGAATCCAAAGAGCATTCCTACAAGCCTATCGAATCTCAACACAAAGTCGAGGGGGAATGAATATTCGGGAAAGAATGAGCTGCAGTGAGTTTCTGCTACTTCCCAGCAATCTTCTATTCGAGCTTCCCTAACAACAATCTCGGGAGATGTTGAGGGGAATAACTCCGCCACTTGGCTCGCCTTACAAAGCCCTACTTTACATGCGCAAAAAGGAGAAAAAGAAAAATGCTAAGATCCTTTGTAGAAATTTGAATAAAACATCAGAACTCATAGATGCCCCCAAGAGAATGCTACAAAAAAAAGTATGTTATATATCTTCTATGACGTTCAAATCATGAAGCATGTATCTTTAGAGGTTCTGCATTAAAACCTAGAGCTGAAAGTCGACCAAACTAATAGATTTTTTGTAAAAATCTAATGGCAACGTTGATATAGATTTTCTCTTATTTAGTAACTTGGGGTTTGGATAGCGTACAGAATTACGAAAATATTGGCTAAGAAGAGTAATTTTACTCATAGAAGAACAAGATTAATGGAGGCACAAAAACATATACAGAATTCCAGAAAGAAGCTGATTTCTTGTTGGGCCGCCCAACTATTGAACAAAGATTATCACAAGTTTCCGTAGACGGAAGCTGCAACTAAAAAAGCCTGAATACAAGTGACTCTGTGATTGTTCCACACAATTAATTTGCTTTGTCTATCCTTGTACCTTGAGCGCCTCATAGCTCAACGTGGACAACTATTTTTGTAAAACAAAAAAAGTCTTAAATCAAATGAGGAAGAACTATCCATACTCCGTAAGCTAGTAGCTCGACAGAAGTTAAACATCTCAGCTCTGTTCCCTATTGTTGATCAGATTACTAAGAACAATACTCAGAGAAACAAAGGAGAAAAATCACAACGATACCTACCCGATCTATGGAGAGCTGAAGGAGACAAGGGTATATTGGGAATTTCGTCATCGGACACCTTGGAAGGCGAAGGAAAGGAGTGGCTATGCTTCAGATTATTCCTGATATTGAGACAGAGACCGAGGCTGCTGCAGTAGTTCACTGTCGTCACCGATGATGATGCCCCAAATAAAGATATGGGCTGCATTTTGATGATCGAGATTTTGCTTTATCCCTTTTTCTTTTGGCAAAAATTATTGGCTAAAATTCTCAATCTCTCCCCCTCTTTGCGTCTCGGTTCGGAACGGAAGTAAGAAACAAAGAAAGGGGAAAACGCAGAATTTATTCGGTGATAGAAAATCTGAGATTCAACTGGTTATGTGATTCTGAGCATTTGCTCCGTGTCTAATCGTTTTCCGCTGATAATAAAGACGGGGATATTTTAACAGGGAGCGTCGCGTGTTTTTATTAAGCAAAAGGGAGTGGACGGAAAGTTACCAATTGGCTTATTTCGAGTAAAAGAAATTCGAAAAATTCAAATAAATTATATTAAATTCGAGTATTATTTTCGAGTAAAAAAACTCGAAAAATAAATAATTTATTCGATTTTCATTTTCGATTTTTTTCCACTCGAATATAGCATTTTTCTACCAGAATTTTATTCGAGTAACTCGAATAAAAACTCGAATAAATCGATTTCTACTCGAAAACGTCGATTTCAGGCTCAGAAACACCAAAATTCACTCAGATTTGGGGTTAATATGTTTAAGAATCACGAACCATCGATTAACACCTCATTTCGACATGAAATTTCAGTCGAGCGGATCAAAATCATAATCAAACACTTCGATTTTTTTTAAATACTCAATTCCTTTTTTTAAATTAAAAACCCTACACTCCATTTTTTTTTTTTGAATTTCACACAAAAGTAATCCTAAATAACAAAAAAAAACCCATAAAGACGGGAGTGATTCTTCTTAATTTTCTTTATTTTTTATTTTAGGCTTAATTATTCTTTTGCCGTAATTTAGGGGTGGCATTATAGGGACATAATTTAGGTGGTGGCATTACATGGACAATAACTTTCGAAAAGTAAGCATTTTTAGGACAATATACGCCCAGACCCAATATCGTAACCCAAACCTGCTGACGTGGCAGCCGACCCACTGACATGCGCGCTTGTAAGAAATCTGACATGGCACCACGTCATAAAAACTGCTGAAGTGGCGCCATATCATTGAAATAAATTAATAGAAAGAAATATCAAAAATTAAAATTAAAAATGTATTAAAATATACTTGAGAAATAGAAAAAAAATTAAAAACATTAGCTTCTTCTCCAACCGATCCGCCTTGCCGCCGTCGGAATCCAAGGCCGTCGCCTTGCACCCACCTTTAAATTCGCCTGCGTCACCGGCGACTGCGGCTCGGGGAGAATCGAGTGCGACGGCGGCTACAACCTCGTGATGTTGGTGGTGCCTCAGGGCAGGACCGGCAGAGCAACTTGTACGGCGGAGCAAAGTCTACAACGTATTTCTAACGAGTTTGGTGGTGTGTTTGGCTCGCCGACAGAGAAAGTTAGGTGGCGGAAATTTGGTGCAGCTTCGAGCGAGGTGGCCGGGAGGATCTGGGGAGGGAAGGCAGCGCCGGTGGCGAGAGGTCTGGTGGCGGATCTGGGAGGTGAAAGTTGCGGCGGTGGCGGATCTGGGCAGCCTGTGCTGATTCCATTTTTTTTCATTTTGTCCTCTGTTAGCGACGGTATATCCATCGGAAATTTCCTTTGCAAAATTAAAAACATTAGCTTCTTCTCCAATCGATTCGCCTTGCCGCAGTCAGAATCCAAGGCCGTCGCCGCCCCAGACTCGTGGGGCAGCCGTTTCTGGGGTCGTACCCACTGTTCGACGGACCAAACATCCGGGAAGTTCGCATGCATCACCCGCGACTACGGGTCGCACCTACTATTCGAAAGAGCAAACTGTACGGCGACGGGGTGCGTCTCAGATCTAAACGCCGGTTGTCTAGTGGAGCTACTAGTCTCCTCCCTTGCAGGTTCGTGTCTCACCTCACCATAGGTTCAGCCACGTCGACGCCTCCTCAGATATGAAATTCATGAATTTCTTTTTAATTATTTATTTTTAATATTTTAAGAAGGGGGTTTGTACTTGCTTACGTGGCTCTACTTAGACCTTTTTTATGAGGTGGCGACCAGTTTGGAGGAGAGAAGATAAAAAACTGTGACACGTCAGCGTGTTTGGGTTACAATACCGGGTCGGAGCGTATATTGTCCTGAAAATGCTTACTTGTCAAAAGTTATTGTCCGTATAATGCCACCTCCTAAATTATCCCTATAATGCCACAACCCCTAAATTACGGGACCAAAAAAATAATTAAGCCTTTTTATTATCTAAAACTAAATTATATCTAGTACGCCCGTTTAGTTTGTTGGATATGACAAGAAAAATCGTTTTTTCTCATCATATCCAACATAATATAGTTCACTAAGTTGGAATGATAATTTCATTCTCGTGTTATTAATTACGAGATGACAAAAAAACCCTAATATGATAAAGCCCTAGTTGGCGTTTAAGTACGATCAAGTCCCCTGTTCCTTATCGAACATTGCAATTATCATGTTTAAGAGCTCATAGTCGCGATATATGCCATACGATTTTGTTTGTCTAATTTGTAGATTTCTATAGAGAGTATAATAAGGCTTGGCACAACAGGCTCGAATCTGGCACGATATTGTATCAACCTCAAACCGAGCCGATGCAAATCTACGAGGTTGAAGATTCAAATATCGATCGGGTCTGTAACAAGATTTCGAGCAAAGAAGTTCAAGGAAAAATTTAATACGCTCATATTGAAGGTTTTTGAAGAAGATAAAAACATGTTCATAGCAAGTCAAAATAAACAGGGTCATAATACAATTTTCAAGAACTTGATCGGGCAAAAACGAAGTTTTTAGAAAGTTTAGGACTAAAGTGTAATTATCAAAGAATTGAAGGATTAGAATTCAATTTTCTTCCTCTAGGCCAGATCTGAACAAGATTTGCAAGATTTCTTATATTCAAACTAACTAGATATTTATTTAGAAAGATTCTCCTAGATTTTCGCTTAAATATCAATTAGTTTGTTATTTTTAATTCTATATTTAGCCATAGCCTACTAGTATAAATAAGTCTTGTTTCTCATTAGAGAAACAAACTTTGATATATATATTTTCGACTTCATTATTGAATCTCTTCCAGTCTTTGTTACTCTTTCGTTTGACGTTCAAACATCGTCTATCTCTTGCAAAAGTAGTGCATGTGAGAATATATCTGAGACTTGTCGTACGGCTTTACACATCCGTTCGTGGCGTCTTTCCATCCATCAAGTGTTCCCAACGTGGCGATCGACATTGTGCGACTTTGGGATTCGGGGTCTCGGGTGAAATAGATCAGGGTTCCTTATCAAGTGGGATCAGAGCTATTCCACGTTTGGTTCATTATCTAAGTTCGTACGAATAAATCAAGAAGGTGCAAAACATCAACCTTTTGCATATCAGAGGTTTTCGTCCGTTCTTTATATTTTATTTTCCTTCTCGTTCCTGAAAAAATTTGCGAAAAAATCTGCAAAAAAAGTTCCGCAAAAGAAAATTCTGGGAAAAAAATCTGCGAAAAACAAATCTGCAAAAAAAAAATATTGCAGCGAAAAAAAAAGAGGGGACTAATTGCAAAAAAAAAAAGAAATCTGTGAATATATATATATACACATTTATTCGTATTGTTGACTTTTTTGTCTTGCACTGTATTTGAGTTTTGATGATTCCATGTACTTAAGATGACATAGGCACTACAAATTTAGCAATTCGAAATGTGTATGTAACATGTAATTATGTTTAAATGAATTGCACTTTGACATCATGATTACATTGCAACGTGACTAATGTGATACCACTGTGATCGTCGATTCCACCGTCCCTTTATCATTATAACGATATTTGGAAAGTGCACGCATAAATGGAAAGACTGAATGTGATCTTGAAACTGTATATGGAGAATAGCACGTTATTAATCCTTAATATGATGCACTGTGTTTATTAGAGTAAGAATCATGCATTAATTTGAGTAAGGATCATTATGATATACATGGTAAATATATTTCTGCTAGAACCTAGTTATATATGGAAGGTGATCATGACTATATCCTTGAATGCGTTAAATATGGTTATTATGTGTTAAGGATATATTTGCATACATGTTTATCGGTTTAAACATGCTAAAATAGGAATTATATGATAAGGATACAGTTCAATTCGTGCTTAGCTGTTTAAGTTCTTGTATTTGTCCTATACATGGAAAGGATAATGTGCTATACATGGAAAATACGTCATCCACTGGAATCTGTCTATTTTTAGGAAGAGATCATGCCCATATCACTGAGAATTACATCTTAAATGTTTGAATCAACACGAATTCTTTCACTATGCGACTATGATTTTTATTTGAATGGAAAGTTGATGATTAATGTGCTATATATTTGTTAAGATGCTGAGTGGAACTATTTATGGTATCTTCGTAAGTACCAACGTGCTAATATGGATGAGATTTACCAATATGGCATGGAAAATGTATTTAGAGTAAGATTCATGCAAATTAATGAATATGACTGTTGTGATACTTGGAGCTTAATTTGGCATGATATCTGTGATGGAATGATGTGCTGAACTGGTTACTGTGATTGACATTCCATATGAAGTGTGTGATGCTAACATGTTTATGTAAGTCGACACTTCTACATCGAGTGCACACAACGAACGAACATACACACGAAATAGCAAGAACAGAGATCTTAGAACGAGCATTTTTATTTGCGAATTATTGTATTCTCTGTTAGTGCTTTAGCTTTCGTTTGCGATAGTCGAGTGCACCCTAAGCTAGAAAAACCACCATCTGAGAGTGTGTGAACCTCACAAGGAGACAAGAGTGAGGCGTGCCTTTCGTGAAGGGAGGATTTGAGATCCAGCTGACCTTCGGGAGCGAGCTGTTTCCAGTCGGAGAATAGGGATTCCCAGGGAACGACGTGGAACGAAACTCGGCATTAGGTACCTTAGCCGCAGACTAGTGTTCATCTTGGTCTTGGTTGTGTAAGGGCGATCGGTCACTTCTGTAACCAACTACGGTAACATAGTGGATTGATCAAACTTTTGAGGAGCAAATCTCATGGAGAAGACTAAACCCCACTTGGGGATATAACCTTTATAAATGCAGGTGTCATTTTCTTTTTTGTCCACTTGCACTCACACAGATCCACCCGACCAACAGTTAACGGAATAACCATCAAAACACTTTAATTCCGCTGTCCTCATTTTAAAGATACTTTTATCAAAGAAGCAAAAAGGTTTTAGTAGCCTAATTCACCCCCTCTTAGGCACATATTTTACTTCAATTGGTATCAGAGCGAGGTTACTCATACGACGGGCCTAACAAGCCTAAGTAAAAGATCTAATGGCTTCTTTGAGTTTTGATGTGTTTGCAGAAGGTAAGTCACATACCAGGCCCCACTGTTCGATGGTACCAACTACGCTATCTGGAAGAACAGGATTAAAGAGTTCTTAATCGCTGTTGACTACGGCCTCTGGGAGATCGTCACAACAGGACCCTATAGTCCCTCGGCAAAAACTGATGGAACCAGCAAGATCCCTACTGAATACACTGCTGTTTAGAAACAATGTCTCTCTCGGAATGCCAAAGCAACGAACTTGATCGCACATGCACTGTCGAAAGAAGAGTACAACCACATCAGCTCCTATGAGACTACAAAATATATGTGTGACATGCTGCAAGTAACACACGAAGGCACTACTAGAGTGGTACAAGAGAGAATCGCTCTTCTCACCCACCAGTACGAGTTGTTCTCTATGGAAACCACTGAGACGACCAGCCAAATGTACGCTAGATTCATGAGTATCATCAAAACCATATGTTCTCTCTTGGGAAAAAAGGTAGCAAAAAGTGAAAACGTCAGGAAAATACTGAGATCACTTCCCAGAGTTTGGAATGCCAAAGTGACTGCCATCTATGATGCCAAAGACTTGGAGAAACTGATGATTCCAGAACTGATAGGATCTCTTACTTTTTACGAGATGACTCAGACTTCCCTCAACGAGATAACACAGCCTCGGAATCAGAAGTCCATCGCCTTCAACGCTGAACAATCTGAAGAAGAATCTGACCAAGGAGAAGAAAGTGAGGAAAGCATGATGCAACAACTTGCCATGCTCACTAAGAGGTTCGAAAAATTTCACCGAAAGAAGTTCAAAGGCAACTTCAACAAGTTTCAACCGAAGGGAGCCAATACTAATAAGCGCAACACTTCTCGGTGCTTCAACTGCAATAAACCCGATCACTTTTCTCAGAACTACCCTGAACGATGACAAGAAACAAAAGAAAGCAAAAGCCATGGTGAGCAACTAGGATGACTCTGAGAAAGAACAGTCAGAAGACGAAAATCATGCATACATGGCCGGCATTGATCAGGTATCATATTCATCAAGTATTGAGAAAATTAATATTTTGAATGATATCTATGCTAACGATCCTGTTGAAAGTGCATCCTCAGTATTTGATGTAGATGAGAGCAAAGAAGACTTATGCGAATTGATTCAAAATGCCTATGGAAAGATAAAGTCTCTTAATGCGTTAGTGAAAGAAATTATGAAGCAAAGAGATAACCTTAGTCAGGAGAAACACAAAGCTGACCTAGAGATTACGAGTCTAAGGAGTGAAGTAGAAACTCTGAAGGAAGAAAAGAGAGCATGTAAATGTGATGTACTAGAAAAATCAAATAAGAAATTGACTAGTGATATCACTGCACTTAGAGTATCCTTAAGTGAGAAAGAGCACACTGTTGATAGACTACTTCAAGGGAAACAAAATCTAGATCTCCTATTAAATATTCCTAGGTACACTGAGAGATCAGGGATAGGATATTCCACTGTAGGAAAACAGGTAGTACCAGAGGTTCCAAAAACTAAGTGCTTTACTTGTGGTAAAAGTGGTCATCATTCTTATAATTGCTTTCTGAAACATGCTGACAGGTCTAAATATGTTTGGAAACGTAAACGTACCACTGTGGCTGCATCCATGCATGCTAGTGTAGTGGAATCATCTGTTGAAAACGATAGCTTGTCACATGTGAACAAGAATTATTTTGCTGCTAATGTGTTAGGACCCAACAAAAATTTGGTACCTTAGAAAGATACAAATGCTTGCATGTACAGCGAAAGAGCACCAGCAAGAAAAAGAGGTGGTATCTTGACAGTGGATGCTCTCGACATATGATAGGTGATATCACTAACTTTGTCTACCTGAAAGAATGCGACGGAGGGTTTGTATCATATGCTGATAATACAAAAGCTAAGATCATTGGTATTGGAATAGTAGGTAACACTCAATACCACTATAGATGATGTTTGGCTAGTGAGGGATCTTGAGCACAACTTGATCAGTATAAGTCAATATGTGATAAGGTTTATTCCGTGACTTTTGAAAATGATAAGTGCATAGTTAGGAAAGATGATCAAGTAATCTTTAGTGCATCTAGGTAGGGGAAATATATATTGTATCACACTCGATGATATCACTAACTAAAATGTTAAGTGCTTAGCGGCTAGTCAGGATACTTCATGGCTATGGCACCGGCGTCTTGGGCATGCCAACATGGAATTGATATCCCATATTACTGACAAAGACTTTGTACGTGGAATTCCGATTGGTAAGCTCTCCAAGGACAGGACATATCAGGCATGTCAAATGGGTAAGCAAACCAAATCATCTTTTAGAGCTACTTCATCTTGACCTTTTTTGGCCTCGTTCAAACCATGTCTTTACGAGGTAAGAACTATGCATTTGTGATTGTAGATGACTACTCTAGGTACTCATGGGTGATATTTCTTGCACATAAGAGTGAGGCTCTAGAGAACGTCGTATCACTAGTATAGAAGTTAGAAAATGAGCAGGATACCACTCTGTGTAAAATTCGTAGTATAATGGATTGGAATTTGATAGTAGTTCATTCGCATCCTTTTGTGATCAGCATGGTTATACACATAATTTTTCAGCTCCTATTACTCATCAGCAGAACGGTGTAGTTGAGAGAAAGAACCGAGTGCTACAGGAAATGGCGAGAACAATGTTACATGAGTACGATCTCCCTAAGAGATTTTGGGCAGAAGCTGTTAGCATAGCTAGCTATGTTTCAAATCGTGTTTTTCTTAAACCTATTCTGAAAAAGACTCCCTATGAGCTGTGGGAATGATAGAACACCTAACATAGGATACTTTCGTGTTTTTGGTTGCAAATGTTTTATTTTAAATGATAGGGATAAAAGAGGGAAATCTGACTCAAAGGTGGACGAGGGCATATTCTTAGGTTATAGTCTCCATTCTAAGGCATATCGTGTATTCAACAAAAGAAAAGAGACTGTACATGAATCAATGCATGTAACATTTGATGAGTATCTCACATCAGGTTCTACTAATGAGGAAGGTTTAGATATGTCCCCTGCAGGATTTACAGATACCGCAAGTGCCAACTGACGAGTCCCCTCAGGATGAAGCTGGTGATCCCAATGCTGAACCAGAACCTATTGAAGTTCCACCTCAAAGAAATTTCAAGCACGCATCCAAATCATCCCCCTGATCAAGTCATTGGGAACATCTCCTCCGGGATCAAGACTAGAGCCACTGCACGAAACCAATCTTCAGAGGATTCCCTAATGCTCTACTATCCATGGTGGAACCCAGGTCAGTAATGATGCTCTCACTGAAAATTCATGGGTATCTGCTATGCAGAAAGAACTTGCTCAATTCGAATAAGAGCCATGTGTGGACACTTATGGAACAACCTCATGACAAGTCAGTCATCGGTACCAAGTGGGTCTTCCGCAACAAGCTTGATGAAAATGGTAACATTATCCGCAACATAACAAGGTTAGACGCTAAAGAATTCTTAAGAAGAAGCTATTGATTATGAGGAAACGTTCGCCCCCGTAGCTAGACTTGAATCCATTCGTATATTACTTGCCTATGCATGCTTTAAAGATTCAAGCTATTTCCAATGGACGTAAAAAGTGCTTTTTTAAATGGTTTTATAATTGAAGAAGTTATGTCGAACAACCCCATGGATTTTTAAATGAAGCGACCCTCGTTTTCTAACTAAGGTTAGTGGCGGATTTCCGCAACGTAGGCCGCGGAAGGCCCGTCTAACTAAAAACTTTTCCTAAATTACAATATACTACAACAAAATATTATCTACAGAGTCAGGTCTATACCAAGGCCGTAGCCCCAAAAAGGCAAAAGAACAAAAACTCTTTTGTCGCTCCACAGGTCTTCATCTATGTACCGCACCGCCCTCAAAAGTCTGTGGAGCACCGCCACCAGCCGCCTCAGTCTTGACGCGCGCAGCGTCAGACTAAGTACCTACAACATGTAAACACTGAGCGAGTTGCCCAGTAGGTGAATAAAAATGCATGAATGCACGTGTACACTCAGTCCCAAATCCCAAAGTCTCGCATGCAATGTACATTCTTTCTTCTCTCACGATCCTGTCTCAAATCACACAACACAAGGCCCTAGGTCAGACTCGATACCTCACACGCCTATAACATAACAGAAGCTTACTTAGCAGCGTTTTGACGTTCACGCAACTGCTCTGCTAGGTCGCTCTTCCGTAAGCGGTTGCCGACGCTGACAGCGTTTTGACGTTCACGCAACTGCCCTGTCAGGTCCCTCCGCTAAAAATAAAAATCACGACGGTTTTGCACCTCGGGACGTTCACGCCCGAGTAGACAGATCGATCATGCCTGTCTTCCGTCAGGTGTCATATGAGTACCAACCTTGACTCCTCAACGAGTCAACAATCACAATCATTTCAGTCTACCCTGCTCGTCAATATCTCGAATCGTCACTGTATCAATACGGTGTAAATCTCACCCTGTGATATGATATGCATATGCCATGCATACAAACATGATAACATACGAAAATGTGATTCACATGAAACGTACGTAAAACATGTATAACACGTAAATCACATAAAAGCACATAAGTCACATATGTGTTTACGCATAGTAGATGAATGATTCACCTACCTGTCCTCCCGCCAATCGTCAAATAAGAGGTCTGGTGTACTCCTTATATATTGATCCTCTGAATATAATAAATTTTATTAGTATCTCTATCCACCCTCGAACTATACTGGTATAAAATAATTATATCCGAAATTATTAAAATATTCTAAGCTTGACATGACCTAAATCGTCCGACATACGGTCAACACTAAGTCAACAATCGATTTTCAACTATCCTGAATCGCCTGATTGAGACAAATAATTAAAACATATTAAAAAATTTGTGGTCCTCAATTAATCGCCCGATTTTGCTTTTGGCTTTTTAAATCGTCCGATCGTCTGGGTTTAATACCTAGTTTCGCCCGATTAGTTAAGCACTAAAGCTCATATTCGTCGAATTGTCTCAAGTCGCCCGATTTGTCACTAATAGTATTTATTGAAAATAAAGCTCGGCGATTTCTACAATCGGCCGAATGACAAATCGCCCGATTTTAAACTCGGCGAAAGTTTAATTACGTTCGAAGCTCAGATTCGATCGAAACACCACTTAAAATCATGAGTTTCTATCAGGTGTTGAATCGCCATATTTCACTTTCGCCGCGTGTTCAAATCGCTCGATTCTTTAAATCTAATCGCCCCATTTCCTAAAATTTAAACCTTATATTCTCAATCGATCAAAAGTTCCAAGTTTCACTCAATCGCCCGAGACTCCATATGCTTAACTATTTTAAAATATTCCAAAGTTATGAAATGAGTAAAATCGATCGAAACTCCTTATATTATCCTAAATCGATCGATACTTATACAAGGTCAATCGCTCGAATGTGATTTTACAATATTCTGAGACTCGAAACACGTAAAATCGCTCGATACTTCACATGAAATGGAATCGCCCGATTCCTTCAAAAATAGTGATTTTTCCAAAAACCCTAAAATCAGTACTTACCAAAATCATCTTCCTAAACTATGCTATTTCCAGAAGACGGTACACCTTAAAACGTTAAATTTCTGAAGAATAGACTAAACTATAAAATTTACCCCATGTTCCAAGTCCATTAGAACTTATATCGCATAACTTATTAATATCCCGAACTAGTAGCTAGGGTATTCTAAACTACCTATTTCGAAACTTCCTATAATTAACATAAGGCTACCCACAAAACATGTATTGAAATATTAATCAGCATATTAAGTATGAAGTTTTTCCTACCTTCCTTCACAAGCACGTGGATTTGAATTTGGTAAGATCCTCGAGTGGTGTTAGGTGTTTCAAAGTCAAGCTCTTCTCTCTTTTCCTAGTGTTTCTCTCGTGTTTTACTCTTCCTTTCAACAAGGGTTTTCTACTCTGCTAATTTGATATACACGAGTGTTTCCTTGGGAAATCCATGTGATGTGACTAGATGATTATCTTTATTTTACCCTAAGTCTTAAGTAAACTCTTACTACAATAATTTCGAATGTTTTTGGGCTTAAGTAATTACCAATTCAGCCGAATACCGTACATCCAAATTTGATTTATTTGCTAGATCTCTTGATTCACAATATTACATAATTAATTAAAACAAAAGCCCGTATTAAATTTTTACGGTTATTAAAAAACAAGCACCTAGGGCTTGGTACGAAAGACTAAGCAAATTTCTGTTAGATATGGGATTTACTACTGGAACTATTGATAACACCCTATTTATCAAGCATGATGGTGATCACATGTCACTGGTACAAATTTTTTATGTTGATGATATTATTTTTGGAAGTACCAATAACCTGCTCTGCGAAGAGTTTTCTAAGTCTATGCAAGTAGAATTTGAAATGAGTCTCATGGGGGAGCTCAATTACTTCTTGGGTCTCCAAATCAAGCAACAGTGCAATGGAACTTTCATTTCTCAGACCAAATACACGAAGGAGTTATTACAAAAGTTCGAAATGGCTGATTCCAAGGTACTGCCCACTCCTATGCACCAAACAACTAAGTTTGACAGTGACGAATCAGGTACACAAGTAGATCAAACTAAGTATCGTGCCATTATAGGTAGTTTACTTTATTTCACTGCAAGTAGGCCAGATATCATGTTTGCTGTTGGTATGTGCTCTAGATATCAATCGAACCTAAGGAATCTCACTTGACTGCTGTTAAACGTATACTTAAATTCCTTAAGGGAACCATGAATTTAGGTTTATGGTATGGAACTAGCGAAGAATTTTCTTTAGTAGGGTACTCTGATGCTGACTATGCAGGTTATAGGGATGATAGAGAAAGTACCAGTGGAACTTGCCAATTACTTGGTAATTCCATTGTAACTTAGTCTAGTAAGAAACAGAATGCGGTCGCCCTGTCCACAACCGAAGCCGAGTATATGGCTCTAGGAAATTGTTGTAAACAACTGTTATGGTTAAGACAAACTCTTAGTGATTACGGTCTAAGCTATGATAAGATCCATGTTCTCTGTGACAATACCAGTGCTATTAGTATGACTAAGAACCTCGTCCATCACTGTCGAACCAACCACATAGAAATAAAACATCATTTCATTCGAGATCATGTTTAAAAAGGAAATATTAGCATTGATTTCGTGGGTACCACAGATCAATTAGCTGATATCTTTACTAAGCCTCTCATAGAAAGTAGATTCTGCGATATCCGTCAGCATTTTTTTAGGAATCTTAGAGCAAATTAAGGAAAGGTAATCCCTTCTTTCAGCCTTATATATTTCAGCCTTATATATATTATACTTCTGATACCTTCAAATCTTTTCAAAATAACTCTTCTAAGTGTCTCGATTTAAGAGCTGAACTTTTCTTCTCTCTCAAACGATTTCTTTTTGAATTTTAAATCATCGAGTCCCATCAACCGTCTATATCCTTCCATCTCTTATTTACTTCATCTTCTACCTCTCATTGTCCCTTTCTTCCCTATTTCCTGAAAACCCTTACATCTCGGTGAAAACGGCTGGAACTAAGCAAATCGAAGCAAGCTCTACAGCTGGAAAGATGCGAATGGAACCATCATCCAAAGAGACACCATCCCCAACTCCATCGCCGTCTTCATGATCTCTAAGAATAGGAAGTTCAATCTAGCCTATGCTTTGATGAAGTACATGATCTATGCATTGGAAAGCCCTGAGAAGCTGCTTCCTTATGGGATGATTCTATCCTATCTGTCTGAACTTGAATGAATTCCACTGCCACCTAGTTGGGAGAACACTACACAGCATGCGGTCGATCTTAAGACCCTCAAACAAATGGGAATCTACTACGAGAAGGAAGTTGGATGGTTCAATGCTAAGAACAAGAAGTCAATTATGCGCTCTCTGAAGAAGAGGCCCGTTGGTAGGGGCAAGGCTAAGGTAGTTGAGCTGACAGATAGTGATGAGGAACCTGCTGATGAATGCCAAAACGACAATGATGTGATCAAAGATATTAGCACTGATATCGCAGCCATTTTCAAGAAGGTTGGAAAGCTCAAGCACCAGAATACTGAGATACTTCGCAAGCTGTCAAAGCTTGGGAAGAAATTGAAGAAGCGCCTCGTCTGACAGCGAGCCCGATAGCCTTAAGTGCGATCTGTGTCATCTTCCCATCCTTTGTTTTCTGCAGTTTCGTTCCGCGTCTAGTAATCCAGTTAAGTGTCTAGGAGTCTAAGTGTCTAAGTGGTTTTTGTCCTCACCCTTTTTGATGCTGAAGGGGGAGAGAATTAAGAAATAATAGTGCAATAAGACAGATACCTGTGTGTGATCCCTGCTGTTGGGATAAGACCTTGCTATGCTTATAACTATGCTTTTATGCTTTATGCCTTGACTTGCTAGTTAATTTCTATCTTAATGTGTTGACTTATGCTTTGTGAAGTTTTATTATATCTAAGTCAGGGGGAGTACTGATAAACGTAATTTATTACATTTATATTTGTTAATTTTAAGTCGTTTGCATTCATTAATGGGGCCGTTTTGAATATTCTAGCACTTAAATGTGGTTAATGGCAATATTAACGTTTTTACGGCAGTTTTGCGGCAGTTTGGTATTTCTTGCAGAGAACGGGATAAACGATGTCCGATTGAGCTGAAATTTTAACCGATGATAGAAGACTCGTTGATATTGATTCTGCCCAAAGGAATTTCCATTCCGAGTTCCAGATCAGAAGATATGATTTTTCTTTAACACACCGTTTTGCTGTGCAGAATAGCCCGTGTTGATTGGCCCATGACTAGACCCAAGCCCACTAAACAAGACCCATAAATAGCCCAATGGAGAAACAGCTCAAGCCCATCAAAGAGAATAGATATACAATTACACACGCATACTCACACACGTTGGACAAAAGGAGAAACCACGAGCAGACAAGCGAAAAGTGGGAGCAGACAAGCGTGGAAGCAGATTGACGAATTCATGGAAAACGAGAAGATGTTACTGATCTTACGGATCTATGTTTATTTTGCTCAAACTTCACCATCTATAAAGGAAGCTTACAGGTCGAGCTTGAAAAAAAAAAAGAGGACCACACCATCGACCTCTCCACCCTCCTCACATCAAGCAAGCATCTCAACCAAGCTTCCACCTCTGCCATCGACCCACCTCACAAAGCAAACACCCACCTCAAAGCATATACCACACCATCAACACCTCTCTGCCATCAAGAACTAACCCATCTAAGCCACCTCACACACCAAGAACTCGACACCATCGACCATTCCACTCTCCTCACATCAAGGAAGCACCCACATCACTAAGGGCTTAATACACCTCTCCACACTCGTACACCATTACAACGAAGCTGAAAAGACCAAAGTAGGTAGCTCTCACGGCTGTTTGTGGGACTGCAAATTCATCAAGGAGAAGTCCAAAGCTCGCAGCTCTCGGCCATCTTGGAGGCAGCTTCTAAACTTGCTTCGTTGTGCCACAACCTCTCACACGAAGGTCAAGGAGGCAGCAGTTGCAGAGACTGACGAGGGCTGATCCGAGCCGGGCGCACAGGCCTGGACTGCTGCTAGGACTGCGACGGGCTGCGGGCGTTAAGAGAACGGGCGTAGTAGGGCTGCTGTACTTTGCTGAGAGGGGACGAGTGATTGAGCTGTAAAGGTTGTGGGCACGAGGTCTGTACATCGGGAAGGCTACGGCTGCGGCTGGGCTGAGTAGTGGAGAAGCAATGAGCATGGGCAGTTGGTGTGCCAGAACTGTGAGCAAAGAGCTACGATAAAATAAACAAAGTGCACTACCCACTCGGCCACCACGTGTTCGACAAAAATCCTCAACGAAGGGAGGCCAAATATCAGGGAAGAAACTATGTCTTCAATATTTACGTATTATCTTGTTTCCATTATGAATATGAGTAGCTAATTATTTTATGTGCTTGGGATGAGATGAACGCTGGGTAGAATTATTGTTGGACGTAAAATACTCGTGAACATGCTATATTTTGACTATTTATCGTTTATGATATCGTTTTTCAAATTAATATGTCTATGTGTTAATTTGAATATCACTTCGATATGTCTATGTATTGACGTGATTTCGTGGTAATATCGTTTAGGGCGACAGCTAGAAAACGATTAGGCCTTTCATAAAATGATAGGAAATCGATTATAGGGCGACAACAAATAATTGATCCTCGCTGCAGGTAAATTAATATTTATTTTCACAACGTTTAGGGCGACAGCAAATTCGGACGTGAGTAGGAATTACCGCGACTTAGTCATTATTTTTGTGGTAAAGGTAATTTACGTCCTCGTTAATGATACCTAGCGGGATTCGAAATCCCGAGCACTCCCATTTTATATTTAAAAAAAAAGAGTATTTTTAATATTTAAGTTGTGTCCAAGCTAGTTAGAATTTTTTATAAATCAAAATATAATTAAAAAATATTTAAATATTTAAGTTGTGTTTAAGGTTTGCGTTTTTATTAGGTTTTATTGTCGAATTTAATTCATAAATTAAAATAAGAAAATATTTATTTAGGCTAAATATCAAATTGATAGGTTATTACTAGTACTCAATTTATTCCTCGTGTTCGATACTCGGATATTCGCTATAGCTATATTACAAACGATAGGTACACTGCCTATCGCGCGTCGTGCTAGTTATAACATATTCGTTTTAATTATTACTTGACGTACTTGCACGAACTTTAATTTAATATAAGTATACACGCACGCGATCAAGTACAATAGTCATGATACTTATGTATGCTAATTTGCTGGAACCTTTATGTGATATCGTGGAATCATGCAACATCATATCTGCACTTAGTTAGGGGGAGCAAGTCGTGATAATGTGGTAACTTATGTGTGTTTTGTCATTTATCCCTGCACTAATTAGTAAACATGCTATGGATCTCGACATGAAGTACTTGCACTTAGATAGGGGGAGCATGGGCACTTTATGTGAAACTTGATATCTCTTATGCTCTGTCCATGATAAAATTAGGCCCAGCCGTTGCATGCCTGCATGTTCGAATATGCTCATTACATTAGTAACATGTCATCATCAAAAAGGGGGAGAATATTGACCTTTTTGGTCTTGCACTGTATTTGAATTTTGATGATTCCATGTACTTAAAGATGAGATAGGCACTACAAATTTAGCAATTCAAAATGTGTATGTAACATGTACTTATGTTTAAATGAATTGCACTTTGACATCATGATTACATTGTAACGTGACTAATGTGATACCACTGTGATCGTCGATTCCACCGTCCCGATATCATTATAACGTATATCTGGAAAGTGCATGCATAAATGGAAAGACTGAATGTGATCTTGAAACTGTATGTGGAGAATAGCACGTTATTAATCCTTAATATGATGCACTGCGTTAATTAGAGTAAGAATCATGCATTAATTTGAGAAAGGATCATTATGATATACATGGTAAATATATTTTTGCTAGAACCTAGTTATATATGGAAGGTGATCATGACTATATCCTTGAATGCATTAAATATGGTTATTATGTGTTAAGGATATATTTGCATACATGTTTATCGAAAATGCATTAAGTACCAACGTGCTAATATGGATGAGATTACCAATATGGTATGGAAAATGTATTTAGAGTAAGATTCATGCAAATTAATGAATATGACCGTTGTGATACTTGGAGCTTAATTTGGCATGATATCTGTGATGGAATGATGTGCTGAACTGGTTACTGTGATTGACATTCCATATGAAGTGTGTGATGCTAACATGTTTATATAAGTCGTCACTTCTACATCGAGTGCACACAACGAACGAACATACACACGAAATAGCAAGAACAAATATCTTAGAACGAGTGTTTTGATTTGTGAATTATTGTATTCGCTGTTAGTGCTTTGAGCTTTCATTTGCGATAGTTGAGTGCACCGTAAGCTAGAAAAACCACCATCCCAATCTGATCGTGTGTGAACCTCACAAGGAGACAAGATTGAAGCGTGCCTTTCGTGAAGGGAGGATTTGAGATCCAGCTGACCTACGGGAGCGAGTTGTTTCCAGTCGGAGAATAGGGATTCTCAAAGAACGACGTGGAACGAAACTCGACGCTAGGCACCCTAGCCGCGGACTAGTGTTCATCTTGGTCTTGGTTGTGTAAGGGCGATCGGTCACTTCTGTAACCAACTACGATAACATAGTGGATGATCAAGCTCTTGAGGAGCAAACCTCAAGGAGAGGACTAAACCCCACTTGGGGAACCTCTATAAATCCAGGTGTCATTTACTTTTCTGTCCACTTGTACTCACACGGATCCACTCGACCAACATTTAAGGGAATAACCATCAAAACACTTTAATTCCGTTGTTCTCATTTTAAAGATACTTTTCATCGAAGAAGCAAAAAGTTTTTAGTAGCCTAATTCACCCCCTCTTAGGTACATATTTTACTTCAGTATTATTATTCTTATTTGGATTTCTTAGGGGCTACACTGCATCTTAAAAGTCGTTTCGACTGTCGGGGTCTATTTTCTTCAACGTGTTGCCAAGTACGAGTGGACGAATTCGATCAAGAAGACAAGAAGAGATTCTAGGTCTACCGATTGAGCATATTAGCGAGTTCGAGTGAAAAAAGATAGAGAGAGAGAGTGGGAGAAGAAAAGAAAAAAAAAAGAAAAAAAGAAAAAGAAGTACAATTTTTTTTGGCAGGTACCATGTCAGACGTTTCCAAATCTGACAATAACAACAACAGCGACATCGCCAATCCAAGTAATCGATTATTTGTGGAAGCAATAACCGCCCAGATGCAGCGAATGATGCAACAACAACTTGAGGCGATAAACAAGAGGATAAATCAAGTCGAGGCAGCCGCACAACATAATTGCAATGGATCTCGTCGAGCACGCGACTACAGAGAGGAAACCCGAACGTGTTCGTGATGAATCTCGTTGCTAACGATGAATTTGACGAAGAAGATCAACGACAAAGGAGGCAACCCGAACGTGATCGTGATGTCAGTGGAGGCATAAAACAGAAGATTGCAACGTTCCAGGGCAAGAGTGATCCAGAAGCGTATTTCGAATGGGAGACAAAGACCCAATTCATCTTCAACTGCCACAACTATGCGGAGCGCAGAAAGGTAACCTTAGTCGCGGCTGAATTTACTGACTTTGCGGTTGTTTGGTGGGATCAATTGTTGATGACGAGGAGGCGAGCTGGTGAGCGTGCGGTCGAGACATGGGAGGAAATGAAGGCTATAATGCGTACAAGGTATGTGTCGCCTCACTACTATTGAGAGTTATGCCAGAAACTCCAAAGGTTACGACAGGACAACCGCACGGTCGAAGAATACTACCGCGATATGGAGATCGCCATGATTCGTGCCAACATTGTTGAGGATCGTGAGTGAACGATGGCCCAATTTCTCTTATGGCTGAATTAAGATATTGCAGATTTAGTTGAGCTGCAACACTCTGTGGAACTAGAAGAGCCGACACTTAGCGGTAAAAATAGAGAGGCAGCTCAAGACGAGGGGCAATTCGAGGAATTCATGACTTTTTGAACATGCCACGCGGAAGAGGAGCAATGATGCGGGAGAGCGGAATCGATTCAGAGAACGTGGAAAAAACGTCCAAGCCAAGTAGTTCGACGAGCGCAACGACGCCAATTGCAATTGCAAGCACCCCGAAGAAGTTTGATGCTCCAGTGACAAGAAACTGCGACATTAGATGCTTTAGGTGTCAGGGGCTTGGGCATATCGCAAGCCAATGTCCGAACAAGAGAACTATGACGATGCTTGCTTCAGGGGAGGTAGTGACCGATGATGAAGAAGACGTCGAGTTCGAAGAAATGGATGGCGATTTGGGGAAAGAAGTTGAAATACCAGCTGAACTTGTGTTGGTATCTCGTCGTGCCTTGAACGCGCGAGCAATTCAAGATGACCAGGAGCAGCATGAGAACATCTTTTACACGCGATGCTACGTTGGAGATAAGGTATGTAGTGTGATAATTGATGGAGGAAGTTGCACGAATGCAGCGAGCGTGGCATTGGTGAACAAACTGGCACTTCCAACGACGAAACACACACATCCATGTCGACTCTAATGGTTTAACGGCGGCAGAGATGTGCGAGTCTACAAGCAGGCGCTTATTTCATTCCGCATCTTCAACTACGAGGATTTAGTGCTTTATGATGTTGTTTCGATGGCTGCTGGACATATTCTATTGGGACGACCGTGACAGTTCGAATCGGAGGGTAACACACGACGGCCACGCGAACAAGTACACCCTACGGCACAACAACCGCACCTACACTCTCAGGCCTCTTACACCAAGCCAAGTATATGAAGATCAAATTAAGTTGCAAAACGAAAAAGAGAGACTTGAGCAACTAAAGCGAGAAAAAGAAACGAGAGATGTTTAGATCCACAGAGGTAAAATCAGAGCGTGAAAATAACGAGGGCAATGTTGAGGGGAGTGGAAAACATAAGTTTAAGGACAAGCGTATTATATTGGCGAGGTCGAGAGATGAATTCATGGACGTGCTCGTTCAAGACATGCCAATTGGACTACCCCTTATTAGGGGAATAGAGCATCAGATTGACTTTATGCCTGGAGCAGCACTACTGAAACGTCCAGCAAACCGAACCAACTCCGAGGAGGCAAAGGAGTTGCAGAGACAAATTACATGATTGATGTCAAAGGGTGATGATTTGAGGACAAAAATCCTTTTCAATATGAGGGGGATGATGTGAATGAACTCAATCGTAAGCAACCTAAGTCGAGGATTCAAATAACGATCGGTCCCGTAACAAGATTTCGAGCAAAGAAGTTCAAGGAAAAATTTAATACGCTCATATTGAAGGTTTTTGAAGAAGATAAGAACATGTTCATAGCAACTCAGAATAAAGAGGGTCAGAATACAATTTTCAAGAACTTGATCGGGCAGACACGACAATTTCAGAGGGACTAAATTGCAATTACCAAAAATATGAATGACCAAAATGCAGTTTTTGTCCTTGGGCCAGATCAACAAGATTTGCAAGATTTAATATTCAAACTAATTAGATATTTATTTAGTAAGATTCTCCTAATTTTTGCTTAAATATCTGTTAGTTTGTTACTTTTATTTCTATATTTAGCCATAGCCTACTAGTGTAAATAGGTCTTATTTCTCATTAGAGAAACGAACTTTGATATATATATTTTCGAGTTTCATTATTGAATCTCTTCGAATCTTTGTTACTCTTTCGTTCGACGCTCGAACATCGTCTATCTCTTGCAAAAGCAGTGGGTTGTGGGAATAGATCTGAGACTTATCGTACGGCTTTACACATCCGTTCGCGGTGTCTTTCAATCCATCAAGTGTTCCCAACGTGGCGGTCGACGCTGTGCGACTTTGGGATTCGGGGTTCTTTATCACAAGGTCCTTACATCATTTTCGGATCATCCACCAAGTACATTGATGGTGACATCGCTGTAATAACCGCGTATTTTAAAGTGGGATTACGATAGGAAATTTTAAGATAATTAGCGAAGGAAATATTAGGAATAAAATTCCTAATAAATATTTTATGAACAAAAAATTTGTGTGAAACTAAAATAGTAAAATAGTCCCGAGAATAATTTGTAATTTAGCCAAAAATAATAATATTAGCGAGAATAAAAATTGGGCTATATTTATGATTGGATTATGTTTAATTTCTAACCTAGGCCCAAGATATTAGAGATAAATTTTGGTAATATGATTTCTTAACCTACAGGGGGAATACACGTTAGTAATCCATCACCATGTATCTTATATATTTTGTTCCCTAACAAACAAAGTTTTCGCAATAATTGGGAGAAAGTTTTCGTAGGAAGTCTATCTTTTTGGATATACATACATTACATACAAATAGTTATGTTTACATACAATTTCTACATGTACATATAATAATGTTAACCCATCAATTCAAGAGACTTAAAATACACGTGGTAATCCTTGGAGTTATGTTAGGTGTGACTAATAAAGGTTTTCTTAACCTTAAGGAAATCGATATCATAATTTTATAAAGCACATGTACTGTATACACTTACAATACGTCATACATATATATATTTATCTTGATAATGGAAATAAGAGAAAAGACAACGAAAGAAACCCTTATGAGAGCAAGGGTAACACACGAGATTGAACACTCGAAATACCAAAAACGAAGCTCCAAGTAAGGTATGAAGATTTAAATATGAAATAGCTTTGCATAATATATTCTTCTTATGCTTATAAGTTTAACGTGTCTTTAACATGTGGTTAGAATAGATTATAGGAAGATTTCGTGATTATGTGATGAGGAGTAAAACCTCAGATCTATGAGCCAACCATATTAAGCTTTTAAGTGTTAACTAGATACGAAGTTTTTGGCTTACAACATTAATAGAAAATACTATACGGTTGTGGGTTAATAAGAGTGGAATACCTATGCTGTTTCAATAATAGATAGTTTTTGGTAGGAACTACCAGTCATATGACGTGAGGAAGATTCACTATATGAAATATTAATGAGAGTTGAATTTAGGTGTATCATATTCTGGGATATGAATAATTTTCGAGGGTGATTATAATGGTATAAATTTCATTTTTAGGGTTTTCCGAAGGAATCGGGTGATTCCACTTCATTGAGTATCGGCCGATTTGAATTAAGTTAGGTCTTGGAAATAAATATTTTAATCAGTTTCGATCGACTATAAACTAGAATCGCCGAAATGTATAGAATATTTATCTACTTGGGGAAATCGGGCGATTTAAGGGATAGAGAATCGGGCGAATTAGAGAAAAGTCTGATCGGGCGATTTAAGTTGCTCCAACCGGGCGAAACCAAGCCTTGAGCTTGACAAATCGGGCGATTTGAGCTCTCGGCTAAACCAAGTGGTGATTATAAAAAATCGGGCGATTTCAAGGCTAAGCACTCGGACGATTTACTTATACTTTCGCCGAGATTTTATGTGAATTGGGGTTGACCCGACTTTGTCCAACATTAATAAACTTTCGGGCGAAACTTAGTTTAGATAGCGTGGGGTAGTGACTTAACTTAGACTAGTATTAAAAAATAATTATTTTAATACAAGTACAGTACTAGTAAATACACTAATAATATTTATTTGCTCAGAGGCTCGATATTTAGGGATTCCACCAGACCCCTTAGTCGACAGTATCGGAGGACAGGTAGGTGGAGTATCCATCTACAACACGTAAACTTATTTGTGCTTATTTGGAATATATGCTTATGTGAGTAATGTAACCAATATGTGTTGTAAAGTGATTCACATGATTTATCTGCTACTTTGTGACTATGTGATTTACATGCATACGTACGTCTCATCTAGCATCATGTTACCATGTAATATCCTGTTAAATACCCGCATGTGCATTACACGTCATTTCATGGAGTGTTCCGTGGTGGAACGGTAGTACTGTATTGTACCGAGTGAGCGAGTAGCCGATATTGGCTGTCGACCCCTAGAGGAGTCACGTGAGTTTGGGCATCTGCTGTGCACCAGCGCCTGTGACGGTGAGCCATTGGCCCGTTGGACATTATGCGGCAGACTGAGGGCGACCTAGAAAGGAGCGACTTGGGATATCCCCAAGTAGGCTAGCTAGTGTAGGCCACGCTGTCGCATGCGGGAGGAAGCGACCTGGAGGTTGCGACCTGGGCACCCTTACGGGACCTAGCGTAGGCTACCAGCGTGGGCACCGCATTGGCAGAAGAGGCGACCTGAGAGTGTGACCTAATACGGCTCAGGGAGGCTGCTCAGTGTAGGCCACTGCCGTAGTGTAGTGATCGTGTTGTGGTTGTGTTCGTGATCGTGGTAGTGATTTCGCGTGATGGTGCACAGTAAGGAGCCCGGGGCCCATTGTGAGGTGGTGAGTGTATCCCGGTTGTGACGAGTGATAGTGAGTGGCATTGCGTTGTGAGAATTGGGGGTGAGTGAACGCGAGTGAGTCACACGTGCATGTGCACTATTTCACCTACTGGGCAATACGTGTTTGCGTGTTGTAGGTAATCGACGATCGAGGCTGGCTACCGGAGCTTCCATGGGCTTTTGAGGGCGGGGCTGTACATGGATGACGACCTGTGGGCGAGCGATAGGGTGTATTGGGCATTCGGCCCATCTGTTTTAATATTTTGTGTAAACAAATATTTTCGTAAAATGGGTTCTCCGCGGCTTTTGCTGTTAAACCCTGCGTGAGTTATCGCTAACTAGCGATTAGAGAGTGAGGGTCGCCACAATCGCCTTTCGGATTGTGATACTTCGATTTCTTGGCACTTTTCCCTTAACAATGTGTTCCATCTACTGCTCGTAAACAACCCTATATGATGTTACATTAGGAATGCAATAAATGGAAAAATGATTCATCGCGATGTAGCTAATTTGGGTACATTTACCTAAAAATGCTTCCATATGAAGTATGTATGTTCTTCAGTTATTGGTTCTGTTGGCGCGATTAATGGGCGATGTAGTTAACTTCAAGATTGCATGTAAAACCTCAAGAAAGTATTTTGAAATATTTGCTTAAGTTTTACTGAAGTATTTTACACTACTCGATTTTTTCGTATTATGAGATAGAAAAATCAAGGACATGAGTACATTGTCCTTCATTGTGGTATATTTAGACTGCGTAAGACCACTAACACTTTTTAATAGGGAGCTAAGTGTCCAAATATTCTCCGACTCATTCTCAAGGGATTAGGGCACGTTATGTCGAATATCGACACTAATTCCTTAAAAGTAGCCATTGTTTGGTATCTTCTCAATCAAACTGTATTTCCTTGGACTTTTATTCCACTTTCGAAGATTTTACTCATTGGACGCATTAAATAGATGTAAACTAATGAGCAGAAATTTTGCTGATTAGATGTTTGTAAACATTATCATTTTCCCTTCTAATATTTCATTCGTGTCTCTCGAATGTGTTGGGGTTGAGCGGTAATTTTTTGGGCCCAGTGGAAGATTATTTTGGACCCGCAACAATTTTGTTTGACAATATAAAACCGAAATGACGCCGATTGAGAACACGAGATTTTTACGTGGTTCGGCCAATACCACCTACATCCACGGAGAGCATCAGCTTTACTATATTGAGAATATTACAGCGTATTAACATTCGTGTTTAAACTAAACCTCGAGACCTCTTACCCACCCGGGTAATATATTTGTACCTATTCCCAACTACCCTAGTAAAACTAAACCCGCTCTCACCCTTATCAACCCGGATAAATTTTCCTCTCACTATTTATTTCTCTCTCACTGTCTTTTATTTCTTTCGCTTTGGGGGTGTTTTGCTCGAATGAGAATCGTGCCTTTTATAGGCAAACACAAAATGCCAAAGTCCATTTGCTCATTGATCACGTCACATGCATGCCACCTCATTAGTTGTTCAACACCCATTTCGTCCACAAATAAGATTGGTTGGCATTTGTTGTTCTCCTAAGGGGGCTGGACCCAACAATTCTACCCCTCCAGCCGCATTCAGCACCTTCATCACCAAGCGCTCATCCCAGCGAGTTTGAACTTGAGAGTAACCCGTTCGTAATTACAACGAACGTCCATTGACCTTCCTTGTACCAGCTACACATATCCGAATCACGAATTCAGGTCCTACCCACTTGATTCACACCGCGGCCAATCCTATGTGCAGCTTTCGAACCGACTCTACCCGTCGATTCTGAAGAGGGACTTCGACACAACCCCTTCTCCAGCAGGACCCTTCTCACCATCATCTGCCTTTACACCACGCGTGCGCGATTTTCGTATACCTATTGAAGTCAGAGTATTATGAATCACACTCCCGCCCAGACAATACAAACCTCCACGCTCTTATCATTTCAGTAGGACTTTTCCGCCACGTGTGATTTACAGACTCCCCCTGCTATGAAACTCTCATAGCCCTTGGAATCTAACTGACATCAAGGATATTAAATTCTTCCGTAACTCTGTAACAAAGATCACACCACCCAAAGCCCGCACCACTCCGTCAGCCATTTTGATCTTCACAGTTCCAACACCACGAACCACATGACGGTATCCATCAGCCATGGACCAAACCTCTTCGTATCTTCTGGAACTATCAAAATATTTTCTTTCGGAGCAAATACTGTACTTCGACCCCGAATCAAATATCCATTCATCTTGAGAAAAAACGCCATCATTGTAGACTGTGAGAACGTCTACAACATCATCCGTATCCTATGCTATCATGGTTGTGGAATTTTCCTCGCCATTCCTGTCCTTCCTCCAAGTCGAACAGTTTCTCTTGATGTGTCCTGGCTCACCACACTTGTAGCACATGATGCCCTTCCCGCCATTCTTTGATTTGGACCTGCTGCTACCTCCAAATTCCCTGGCGTGAAACCCTCATCTACGATTCTCCCCGTGTATAGCCAATGTCGAATTTTGACTATCCCCATAATTTGATCGGCTCCTATTTTCATGCGCCAAAAGAGTTAACTGCACATCCACCATCTTTACTGTCGTCTTTCCGTACAAGATGGTTGTGACCAAACTATCATAAGAATCAGGAAGCGAGGTAAGAAGTAAAAAAGGCCTCATCTTCTTCCTCTAACTTTACATCAACTTTAATAAGTTGATCCACAAGTACGTTGAACACGCTAATATAATTCATGAGATTCCCACCTTCCTCCATCTTCAGCCGGTACAGCTCCCGCTTCAGATCTAACTTTGTGGTTAAGTTTTTCCCGAGATGCAGCTCCTCCGACTTCGCCCACAAGTCTGGTGCAGAATCCTCATTAACAAAATTATTAATAATGCAATCAGCAATGTACAAACGGATTGTGCTGACACATCTTGACCCCAAATCCTCCCAGTCTTCTTTCGTCATTTTCTCCGGCTTTGCTGTGTCCCTTTTCAAAGCCTTAGCCAATCCTTGATGAACAAGTATATCCTTAACTCATCTCTGCCATAGAGTGAAACTCCCCGTACCATCAAATTGCCTCACTTTGAAACTGTTTTCCGTCGCCATTATCCTTGCAGAGATTCAACAGCTTGGCCTGACACTGGCTCCCCGTAACGATAAACCTTCTTGATATCTTTTCTGATGTGGAAGATCAGACAAAGCTGCAATCACAGAGCATTATCAGAATATCAATTAGGGTGGCTCTGATACCACTTGTTGGGGTTGAGCGGTAATTTTTCGAGCCCAGTGGAAGATTATTTTGGACCCGCGACAATTTTGTTTGACAATATAAAACCGAAATGATGCCGATTGAGAACACGGGATTTTTACGGCCAATACCACCTACATCCACGGAGAGCACCAGCTTTACTATATTGAGAATATTACAGCGTACAAATTAACACTCGTGTTTAAACCAAACCTTGAGACCTCTTACCCACCCGGGTAATATATTTGTACTTATTCCCAACTACCCTTGTAAAACTAAACCGGCTCCCACCCTTATCCACCCGGATAAATTTTCCTCTCACTATTTATTTTTCTCTCACTGGCTTTTATTTCTTTCGCTTTGGGGGTGTTTTGCTCGAATGAGAATCGTGCCTTTTATAGGCAAAGCTACACACAAAATGCCAAAGTCCATTTGCTCATTGCTCACGTTACAATCATGCCACCTCATTAGTTGTTCAACACCCATTTCGTCCACATATAAGATTGGTTGGCATTTGTTGTTCTCCTAAGGCGGCTGGACCCAACAGAATGAACTTTCACAAAATAATTTATACTCTAAAAAAAGAAGAATAAAACTGATACAATACTTATGTTCTTATAATAATGCAAATACACATTAAATGACAAAACATATCTGTTATATTTCGCGGTATGGATTAATATCTAAGCCTTGGTTTATTGAGAAATGTGGTGGTTACCTCATCATTGACATGGGCCATGGCGAGAGATATGCACGATGATTAACGGCATGATTGATAATAAATAACGGGATTCAAAACCTCGAACATATCTGTTGTGTAAGTTTTCACACTTCTTCTGATTTAAAAAAGGTTTTCACAAAAACGCTTTCTCTCTCTATCGTTCTCTCAGCCTTCTTTCTACCCTTGAAGAAACCTAAAAAGGTAAAAGAGCTTCTCCCTAGGGGAGCTTAGATTAGCTTTTATTTTCTCTTCGTCCTTCGTCTTGCTCGTCATGTGTTGTTTTTTCTTTTCCTTTCAGTCTCTCGAGGTGGGAGTTTGCTTCTCCTCGTTGTAGGAGTTAGTTCTCCCCATGTGGGAGTGTCAGTGCTGATGAAGACAAGATTTGCGAAGTTGAAGAAGGAAGAAAGTGAAAACTGTGTATATCTGAGCTCAATAACCATGGAAATGGAGTATTAGGTCGATTTGTATTATGTTCTTTAGTTCTTTGGTCACTCAACATGGTATCAGAGCTCAAAGACCAGAGGTCTTGTGTAAGAATTGATCGCGAGCCTGGACTTTAATATATTAAATAAAAATTCGTGTGAGTACGTAAAGTTATAATTAAAAAGAATATGTTATAACTAGCACCACGCACGATAGGCAGTGCATCTAGCGCTTGTAGAATAGTTATAGCAAGTATCCGGGTATCGAACACGAGGAATAATTTTGATTACTAGTAATAACCTATAAATTCAATATCTAGCCTAACAAATGGTTGAGATTTTTATATTTGAACTAAGTCACAACAACTTAATCTAATACAGAAAAATGTTCATAACACAACTAAAGATTTAAGAGTAACTTTGAATAAAAAGAATGTGCTCGGGATTTCGAATCCCGCTAGACATCGTTGCTGAAGTCATCTACCGTTACCACATGATTAATGACTATGTCACGATAATTCCTACTCGTTTCCAACTTAGCTTTCCCCCTAAATGGCCATGAGAATATACAATAGCTTATCTAAGGTGAGGGTCGACTATTTGCTTTCGCTCTATAGTCGACTCCTAACGTTTACGATAGAACGAAGCTTTCGCCTCCAACGGTCTACTAAACGCCACACCAACACATAGACATGACAAATGTGATTCTAAAAACAATACATAGACATATTGAATCGGACAAAAGCTGTCATAAACGATACAAAGCCATAGCATGCGTCCACGAGTATTTTACGTCCAAACTACGGCGCTACGTAGCGTTCTTCTCATCCCAAGCACCCAAAATGATTAGCTACTCATAATGAAGGAAGAAGCCACAAAATGTATACGAAACAAAGCAGATAATACATAGATTCTTCCCTATTTAACGAGCTCAAGCTTATCCCTCGTACTTTGTTCTATTCTCGGTGTAAATTATCTTCAAATCTTCATTTTAGCACCTAGAGATCATTGAGATTGATCTCTAGGGTTCTTGAGTCGTCATTGAGGAGTCTTGAGTGATAAGAAATGTGTTATGGCGGCTTAGTTGCTCTTAGGGCTTCAAATTGCTGCTTAAGTACAAAACAGGATTGAATACGGCTTCAAACACGATCACCCGGGCTTAGGGTTTAAGACGCAACAATGTTGGCCAACACGGCCGTGTGTCAGGCCGTGTTGAAGGGCAGCAGGTATGTTTTCCTTTCTGCTGACAAACACGGCCGTGTTGGAGGGCAGCAGCTAGAGTTTTCCTTCCTCCTACTAGACATGGTCGTGTGACAAGCCGTGTTGATGGGCAGCAACTATATAACTTGTCTCTGAAGCCGAACACAGCCGTGTGGTCCTCCAAAAAAGTCGTGTTTGATTAAAAAAATGGTGATTTGTACTCCATGTTTACGCGGTTCGTCACAAATATTGTCTCTGTACCTTTGACATCGAAATATGTAAAAAATTATGAATAAGTGCACTAGACAACTCACATAAACCAAATATTCAACATAAAAATGATGGAGATAAACTAATGAAAATGCGTTTATCACAAATCGTCACGACCACCCATTAAGAGAATTACACGTCTAAGGCTAGATAATAAAGAAATTAGCCTTGACGTGAGGGGCGTGTTGGAATTATAATAGATATAAGATTAGAAAGTAATATACTCCCATCAAGGTTAACCTTTCAGGAAAAGTGGTCACTTAACACTATCTTGTTTTCTTTCGGCTTTGTTTATCTATTGTTATGTGTGTTATTTGTTTATCTCTTGATGAGAGTTTTCTTCCCTTTGGATGGTCAAACGTTAAGAGGGGGATTACGTGGGCTCTTTAGCCCGTGTAAATTTGTTGTGTTAGTGAAAACTTTCGGTTTGAAAAAAATACTCTTCGGTTATATTGAATGGTACTTATCACAAACCAATCACCCAATTACACAAATACATCCAAACAATGGGTGATACTTGAACTTATTCCTTGAAGTTGGTACTTATATATTGGCTTGGACTGCACTACGAACGATTGGTGAGTTGCCAGTCGCACGTAAATTACTTATCGTATTCGTTTCAATCATTACTTGTCGAATTTGCATTTTTCTTACAGAGCCAATTCTTAATATACACTTTGACGGCACACTTTGTGCAACTACTGGAGTTTGAAATATTGCACTAATGAATGGCGTCCGCGACAAGAACGTGCGTGTGTGGGTTAGGTGGCTGTCCGAGCGACGAGTCAAATACACGTGGAAAGTGAAGCTGACGGAGTGCTAATAAGGCGATGATATAGGTACCTTAAAGTAGCAAGACCCGTTAGTCTCGACGGGCGCAACAGATCACCGTGAGGACCGTTGGATGTTGAACTAGTTCAACCCAAGTAATAGTGAGACGGTTCAAACTGAGATTATGGATCTGAATGGGCAAAATAGCGAATGGGCTCAAACCTCACGACTATTCTCACTATAACCCCCAATCAGAATATCACAATAACCAAGAGTTGTGGCTAGTATAAAGCGAGTGGGACCAAAATAGACATGCACAACCGCTGGCTAACCGTAACCGGTGGTTGATGGTTACTCCATGGGACTAACCGTAACCTAACCGGCCAGGGGCGGTTGACCGTTAGTCGTCCCGGTTGCCGATTAATGTAACCTCCGGTTAGTCAACCGCCGGTTACGGGTAAACCGCCGATTATTTTTTTTTATTTTTTAGTTTTTTATTTTTTGATTTTGCAATTTACTGCAAAGTTAAATGAATTTTTCGGTGTATTTTCATTCGTATTTTACTATTTTGATAAAATTTTAAATATAATAAATTTTACGAATCATGAAATATATTACAAAATTATAATACAATACAAAATACATAGTTTCAAAATTTTCTAATTAATTAGTATTATATTAGTAAAGTTACATAGTATTTCTGATTAATTAATATTAATATGAGTAAATTAAAATAGTATATTTTTTATTTTTTATTTAAACGGTTATAACCGCCGGTTTAACCGCCTAACTGGCGGTTGGCGGTTTGGGAAAACCCCTAACCGCCCCGTAACCCGTCGATGACGGTTGCTGGTTCCGATTACCGGACGGTTACGGTTACTCTTTCATACTAGCCAAGAGTTGTGGCTAGTATGAAAGAGTAAAATAGTAGTACCCAAAAGTCACGCTATTCTCACTATAACCCCCAATCAGAATCTGATAATAGCCGAAAGTCGTTGCTAGTAAGAGATGGCCCCAAGCACTTCAAAAGCTACAATAGACCCCCTCGCGAATTGATGATCTCATTCGATTAAATCCCTGCATTCATAGTGTCAAGCACTTCAAATCCCATAGTCCAAGAAGTTTCCCGACTTCGCTTGTTAGAAAGCTTTTTTGTCTTTGTGCCGCGTCTCAAAGAATTCGTTGTATCTTTGGTACGATTGCCTTTTGGGGAGCGTGTCAACATGTGTCTCAAATACGGAAAAGTTTGATAAGCCACCGAAGTAACACTGACAAAGACCAAAAACAAAATATGAACATAGATTTGTGGTTTTCCTTGAGCCTCAAGATAATATATAAATTTCAAGTTTGAACTTAAAAATGTGTAGGAGTCCCATTTACCACTTGAAACCATCCGATACCAGAGCTGTCAAAATGGACCGTCAGGGTGGACCAGCCCGTAGCCCGCCATTGGCGGGACGGGCTCGGGCAGGCCCACCATTAAATGAAGAATTCAAGTTCAATAATATATCTAATTCAATCAACGTCTTCAATATTAATCTATGTTATTTAACTACAAATCGAAGATAAAAACAATAAGAAAATCTATAGGATAAATTAATATATCTATTACTTCCTCCGGCCCATTTAATTCTTCCCGAAAATTAGTGGGCACGGAGATTAAGATACTACATTATTTTAATATTGTAGTACATTTTTAAGGTATGGAGATAGAAAACTTATTAGCGGGCACGCAAATTAAGAAGTCTTTTTTAATATAATGATGTAATTAGTTTAATTATTGGAATAATGTTTTACCAAAAATGAAAATGGAAAGAATTATGTAGGACGCCCGAAATAGAAAGATGAGAATAAATAAGTGGGACAAAGGTAGTATATAATATAGTTACATATTTTTTATTTTTGACGGGCCTACCCGCGGCCGGCACCGGTTGGCCTACCAGGCCCGCTCCCTGACGGGCCTAAAGTGGCGCGGCGGGCAGGGCCGGAAGGACCATTTAACAGTTCTATCCTCACATTATGTAATCCTGCGTTAAACCCATCCCAGCGGTTTAAATAAACACATCACTCGCATGTGTTTATTTAATCCCATTAACCAAACACACATTATATTTTCATACCCATTAATTAGTTTTATATAAACATTTATGTTTAAACCCTCCTAAATATAAAACTAGGAACCAAACAAGCATTAAATGGGACAATATAATGGGACAATAAATGAGACGGGGTCATGATACTGGTGATTTCAGCCATTTACCTCCCTGCGAGACTTTTCATTCCGTCCTTCTTGATCTGAAATTAGAAGGCGGTTCCGAAGCGGGTTTACACGGGACCCGTCGCGTTTATTATTTTATGGACCCGAGATCCGCCCGCCCCGCCTAAACAACCCGCCGCAATCACTCACTTTCTGACTTTAGAGAAGACGATTTCACCGTAAGAAGCGAATTCCCCCTCCCATCATCACTCACTCCATTGGACGTGCCGCGTCCTAAGATTCATCTCTGGCCCGCCACAATCTCGCCGGCCACAACCGCACCGCCGTGAGCTTCCACCTAGTGTCGAAATAGTCGCCACCACGCCGTCCCCCTCAGGGCGACCACCGCATACGTGACCCACAAAAAAAAAGAGTACAGGTTCGCTATTTAATATTTTTGTTTTATTTTTGAGAATTTGTTTTGTATGCGATTAAGTCCTACAAACTTTTAAGTTTTCGTTTTCAGTCTGATTTGGATGCTTTTGATCAGGTATAGTCAACTGATATTGGACCAGGAATTATGGAAGGCGATGCTGCTCAAGTCGACAGCTCTTGTAACAAAATTGATGAGCTGTTTCAGATGGTTGAAGAAGTAAGTTTGTTTACTCTATTTCTTTTTTTTTTCAGTTTTTGAGGATGGTGTTGAGTGATGTGCCTTAAGAATTTTTTCTTTACTGTCTTGGGTTAAATGAATCTTGTAACTTCTGCGATCTGCATCTTGAGAAGGTAAAGGGTTGGGTTTATGCTGTTAAATGATCATTCAGGCACCATATGCGGCTTATGGATTTTAATGAAACTGTCTGAAATCTTCTTGGACTTTGAATTTTGATTTGCAGCTCGAGCAAAGCGTTAATAAAATTGGCCAATTTTATGCTGACATTAAAACGAGCGAAAAGAACACGTCTAGAAGTACTTCTACTGTGAAGGAGAAGGAGAAACATATTCCCGGCATGAGAAAACTACAGCAGGATGCTTCTCGTAGAGAGTCTGCTGCAGCAAAGAGAATGCAAGAGCTTATGCGCCAATTCGGAAGTATAATTCGTCAGGCAAGTCACTTGCTTATTATGCTCCATTTATGAGATTCTTCAGTGTGTATAATAAATCCTTTGGAAAGTCGTTTTCAGAGACGATGCATAAAGTTATGCTGCTGTGACTGCAAACATCCAGAACATAGATTGATGCACGTTGCACTTGCCATAGAAGCTTTATGGATGAGATGATAGACATCATAGGCTTGTAGAACTTGGGATTGATTGATGAGTTGTTGCTCACTCATTGATATCATGTCACAACTGAAATTGTTGCAAAATTGCAAATAAAGTTACTCTAGCATGCCATTGCTGATTTTATCAGCTTTAAATTTCGTGAGTCTTCCATTCTATTTATCTGCATTTTGGCGTGGAAATTTTGAATTGTAGATTAATTTTTCCTCATATCCAACGAAGCTGTGTCTAGTAAGATTGTCATTGCTGTGTCCAAGCGAATATTTTTCTCTATAAAGTGTTACATTTATGACTTATGAGGAGCTAAGTAATGAAGATATAATGCATTCCTGATTAGGACAGTCGGCGAAAGTGATCGTGCTATTGTGATGTAACTCAAGAACTGTCTTTTCAGCCTATTGGATCAGTTTACATCATTTGCAGTATTATTGGCCATATATCAACCAAAGTAAATAGTCTGTCTTTATATAAACATGTTTGTTTATACCTTTCAGAGGAAACTCATTTTTTTTTTCGATTAGTTTTACGTTTTTTGTAATAGTATTATATGCATTGCTGCAGATAACTCAGCACAAGTGGGCATGGCCCTTTTTGCAACCAGTAAATGTTGAAGCACTTGGGTTGGATGATTACTATCAAGTAAGCCATTTTCTACTTCTCCTTTTTATACCTATTCATCTTTGGTGCATCCATGCCTGGATCTTGCTCTATATTTTCTTCATGGGGCGCAAATATTCAATGACTTTACTAGATAATAATCAAGTTAATGTAGGCAATGAATGTTATATTTTCATAATATCGGACTAGCAGCAGTAGTCCATGATATGATATGTGCGCGCCCATCTCTCTCTTACATATATGACCTTTTCCCCCTGATTTGTAACTAGAAAATTGATGGGTTTGAATTGTTTTTTATCCTAGATCTAATCATAGCAAATCGGGTTGCAATCAGAACATCGCAGGGACGCAATGCATCCATGGCTCCATCACATATTCGACTAATTGAATACTCATATTCTGAGTTTTTAAAGTCATTAAAGCTAAAAATATCCGCGATCTTAGGAGCCTTCAAAAATGTGTCCATTGCGCACTTTATTGAACTAGATTTTGTTTAGGCTGCGAGAGTCGATTGCTGACTAAGAAAAATTTGACGTCATTGAGTATGACTTCCTTGCACGCCCACCTACACATTACATAGTAGGAAAAGCAGTTTCGCAATAAGATAAGTAACAAATTGAGTAGAAATCGTACATCTAACATATATATCTGATTCTCCATGTTTTTAAATATTCTCGACCATGTCAGTTATCACCATGTCCGATACATGGCAGATCATCGATCGACCCATGGACTTTAGTACAGTCAAGAACCAAATGGAAGCCACCAAAGATGGCACAGGTTACAAGCACGTTCGCGAGATATGTTCTGACGTTAGGTTGATCTTTCAAAACGCAATGAAATACAACGACGAAGCGAGCAACGTCCATTCCATGGCGAAATATTTATTGGACAAGTTCGAGGAGAAGTGGAAGCAGTTCTTACCAAAAGTTGAGGAAGAGGAGAAAAGGAAAGAGGAAGGGGAGGCCGAAACCCAGAGAAGCATACAGCTTGCCCACGAGGCAGCTTTTGCAGAATCAGCTAGAGATTTAAGTATTGAGGTAAGAATTTTGATATTATGTGGTTATATTTGGGGAATAAATAACTTGTCTGATCTGATTTGTGTTGAAGCTATGTGAGGTAGATGATCGTATTGAAGAACTGAGGCAAACGGTGGTTAAGAAGTGCAGGTTAGTTTTGAATTAATTAGTTGATCATTCTTTTGTCTTGATCTTCATTTTTCCTTGGGCGTAGACGCTTTACGTCTCTGGAGAAGAGGAAACTTGGAATCGAACTCTCCAAATTATCTACCGAAGATCTGGGCGAGGCAATGGAGATAGTCACCCAAGAAAATGATGGCTTCCAATTAGACGCCGAGCATGTCGAACTCGATATTAATGCTCAGAGTGAAACGACGTTATGGAGATTGAAGTTTTTTGTCGAGGATGCGATGAAGGATAGGGTTCGAAGTTCAGGCGACGGCGGTGGTAATAATATTGCTAAGGCTAAGTTTAATGCTGGTAAGAAGTGCAGAAACAATGGAAATGCTATCTTCAAAATGAAACGACAAGTATGCAATGCTCCAGGCAAGAGTACTACTACCACCACCAAGAAATCCAAGAATAAGCCCTCCTGGTAATAAATGTTATTAGGTTTATCAGGATTCTTTTTTTGGTATGAAAGTTATCATTACCACATATCAAGGTTCTATACATCAAATCCCTATCAAACTAATCATTATCAGCACTCAAAGCAAACACCCCATGAAACTCTCACTACAAATTTTGAAGAAATTCCTCCTCGTCTCTTCTCGCCACAAATGGACTCAAAGCTGTAATATGAGCTCGAACCGCAGCCTTGATCATCTGCAGCACCACTTCTCCAGGCCTAGCACCCTCACCATGGAGTCTTCTATTCCTTTCCATCCATAAGCAATACACCATGGCAGATATGATCATAATTCTCCATTTACACACTCTGCTTCTCCTCTTGCCCAGGTTTTTAGGACTCCTTTCTAATGCCTCCAGCTTCCTAGGTATGCGCATTAATCCAAGCTTGCACCCCTTCTCTTACCAGACTGCTAAACTCACACTCCAAGTATAAATGTTTGATATTTTCCTCACCCTTCATACACAACAAGCAAGCCATATCAGGAACTACCATTCCCCAACTTTGAATCCTCTCCCTAGTCAAGAGCTTCCCATGAACCGTAAGCCAGAGCACAAACGAATGCTTAGGAATAGACCAACGGTTTATCAGGATTTAAAGAAAAGAAATACATTGTATCGTCTATTCTAGTAGAGGTGCAAGCCACTAGCAACATTATTTACAATTTATACTATTTTTTGCATGCATATATAGTTGTGCCTGATAAATAAACGAAAACTATTGTAACATGCAATTCATAATTATAAACACACTTTTGTTAATCATATTTAACTTTCTTCGAAAGCTAGCGAAATTAGTGTTGAAAATGTGAGTCTTAATTTTGATAAATTATTTATATTTTTTCATGGTTTCTTCTTTTATCTAATTCTATAGAAGCATCTCTAGTTACGAAAATAGTTTGAAACATGGGATGTGATAGGGAGTATATTTCTAAAATTGTTCAATAATTTTTTTAGGGTATATTTGGTGTAAGCTCTTTTAGGATATTTTCGTTATGTTTCAGACCCCATATATGTATGGTGAGAGAAGGACCCAAGTTGGGTTTCATTAGAGAAAACGCCCTTATTGTCGTAAAAAGACCTATTTACCCAAGATAGATGAGATAATCACGTCTTTATGCCATCATCTTTCTCCGGACGTCGGAAATAAAAAATGAACCTGAAATCCAGATATATGTCGATGTTTGTGAGTATAATGTTTTTGCCGCCTCAATTTTTTACGGGTATTGATGAACGAATTTTTATATATTTTATAATTATGGTAAATAAATCGTTTGCGGGCTAAATTAAGTCACCTTGATACGTTTTTAAAAAGCTTTAATTAATTATATTTTTACGGATTTCAAGACGACAATTTGAGTGAACTTTCATGAATAAACTGCTCTTCTCCAGGAGGAAGTACACTACGAAATTTATATGGATGCGTCGTCTGTGAGTCTACTTTATGGCAAAATTTATGGACCGAAATTTGGATATCCGACATATTCCATTTGCGCCGATGTTGCGCAGTCTGCCAGAAAACTTCGGTTTGAACTCGGCCCATCACTTCCTAAATCGAAAGTCCATTAAACCAGACGAGCTCAAGAAGACCCTATTTATTATAAGAATCAAATGCTGACATTGAGGGAGAGTAGAACCATATTAAAAATTAAAAGAATAATCATATAAAACTCTGGGACCCTCAAAATGATTTTAGTTAACCATTAATAGCTTGCTTTTTTTTTTTTCCTTCCTAATACAGTCCATATCAAGCTTAAGACAAAGCTATCAACACAAGAAACAGGAAATCTTCTTTTGGCTGTGATGGCTGCTCAAGATCTTGCAATTCAAGACGGGCTCCTTGGTTATTACAGTTGAAAGAAAAGCACAAGAAGATGGGAATGATTTTATAAGAAGGGGCGAGCTCGTGTAACAAATGGGAGAGGAGTGGAGAGAAAGAGGCCATATACACTATCATAGAAGGCTTAGGCAAGGAGCTCGATTCCAAATCAAAATTCGACGAAGCTCTCAACTCACTCTCAAGAGAACCATTCACGGGTCAAAACCATCTCACCAAGCACCTCCTTTCTCAGTCGCCCACCACCGGTTCGACGAAATACTCAACGAACGATTAATCCCAAGCCAAATTTCAGGAAGATACTATGTTTTCCTATATGTTATTTTTATACTTCGTTGTGTTAATTTTCCAAATGAAAAGCTAAATCTCGTGCATTTGAGATTAGATGAACCCTAGAGAAATCGTTCATATGTTTACATATTATTGTTTTTGGCTATTGTTATGACCTGTTTATGAATCGTATGATTTTCATTTATGTATAGGTAATTGGAATTATATAGTTATCTTCATCATGTTTGTGTTTAAGACGGCTTAATTCGGAAAATCGTACGCTACGCTCGAGAGAGGGGCAACCGATTAAACAACCCGTAAACAAGCGGAATAGACTCACGCTAGAGATAGGTTAAACTACCCCGCCGGAATAGAGTCAAATCTAATAGCGGGATTCACCGTGTTTTTAATGCGACCTTCGGTTAAGCAGTTATGGAAGCTTTCCCGACTGTTAATTCGTAGATTAGTTGTTTACGAACTTTGTATGATAAGACGCAATTTCTTCAGTCATATGACTCGTATGCATATTGTAGAAATCTCAACGGTCTAATAGATACATAAAATCTCATTACATTTGTCTGACGTTTCGGTCGATTTAGGGAGATTCGAAGTCTCAAATTCTTTGCTTTCATAAAGTCGTCCCAACCCGTTATCGCTATTGTATCAATTATTTATGTTTATCAGTTATTTAGTTTATCTTATTTATATTTTTATCAAACCAAAAATATTTATTAGGATATTTAAACGATGGTTTCTAAAGTATATAGTTCATTTGGGTTCGATACTCGAATACTTGTCATTTCTATACTATTAGATAGATACACTTACCTGTTAAGCGCCGGATAGTTCGTCGATATTCTTTTTTTTTTATTACTCGATCCGCTCGATCAAGTACTACTAATGAAGATAAATTATTGATGTATCCAATAAAATTGTGCTTCAAACCCTTCGAAAATTAAAACGGATGGAATCTCGACATAGAAAACAAGCTGAGTTCCGTGAAAATATCGACGTTTGTGACAGAATAAAGTTTCTCCGTCATCAATTTACGATGGGTTTTACTAATCAAGATGAATTTTTTATGTATTGGAGATTGAAACGTCTCCGAATTGACTAGCTTGCCAGGCAACACCAACAGATAACTGAGTACAACTTAAGAGAACACCGATAACACAAACATGTCAACAAGTAACAAATAAACATTTCTCTCTAATACATTCAACACACAAGCAAGGGGCTGCGATATGGATCGGCAATCGCCGACAACATAGAAAACCAGCTAAAACCTGTCAATGTTTGTGGCAGAATAAAGTTTTTTTCTCGGATGGGTCTTACTAATCAAGACGAATTTTTTATGTATCGAAGATTCAAACGTCTGTAAATTAACTAGCTTGCCAAGTAACGAAACTGATAAACGAGTATCACGTAAGAGAACACCGATAACATAAACATGTCAAGAAGTAACAATTAAGCACCAACGGATAACGAGACATTTCTCTCTAATAACAAATTCAGCGCCCAAGCAAGGGCCTGCGATATGGATCGGCAACCGCCGACGACATAGAAAACAAGCTAAAATCTGTGAAAATGTCGATGATTGTGGCAGAATAAAGTTTTCGTCCCCAATTTCGGATGGGTCTTACTAATCAAGATGAGTTTTTTATGTATCGAAGATTCAAACGTCTGTGAATTAACTAGCTTGCCGAGTAACGCAAACTGATAAACGAGTATCACGTAAGAGAACACCAATAACATAACATGTCAAGAAGTAACAATTAAGCACCAATGGATAACGGGGCATTTCTCTCTAATAACAAATTCAGCGCCCAAGCAAGGGGCTGCGATATGGATCGGCAACAGCTGACGACATAGATACCAGCTGAAATCCGTGAAAATGTCGACGTTTGTAACTGAGTAAAGTTTTTCTGTTCTCAATTTTGGATGGGTCTTACTAATCAAGACAATTTTTTTGTGTATCGAAGATTGAAACGTCTGCAAATTAACTAGCTTACCACGTAATACATGATAACTGAGTACCACTTAAGAGAATACCAATAACACAAACATGTCAACAAGTAAGACATAAGCATCACCGGATAACGGGACGTTCTCTCTAATAACAAATTCAGCGCACAAGCAAGAGACTGTAATATGGATCGACAACCGCCGGCGATATAGAAAACCAGCTAAATTCGTGAAAATGTCGACTTTTGTGACTGAATAAAGTTTCGGTCCTCAATTGCGAAGGGGTCCTACTAATCAGGATAAATTTTGATGTATCGAATGCATCGTGCTCCAATCCCATTTGTCAAATGTATGTTATTGAAGTTCGTCTTGGAATGGCGAAGTATTTTGACGGGAACGAATATCGAAATACCCGTGAATTAACTAGCTTGCCAGGTAACACAAACTGATAATACAAACATGTCAACAAGTAACAAATACGCAGTAGCGAATAACGAAACATTCTCTGTAATAACAAATTCAGCGCAGAAGTGACATTTTCGACAAATAGTTTAACACTCGTTTTAGTCTGCATCTTCTGTTGTCTGGGTAACAATTTTTACACTTTGGATAACACTTTCTGCAACGATTTTAGTCTTTCAACACAAGCAACTGGTCGAACGGCATCCAAAAACACATGAAAACCACTGGAATCTCTACGTTAGTATCAAATAAGGTTAAATCATTCTCAGATTCTCATGGGTACTAATAATAAAATTATGAAAGAATGAAATAATACTTCAAACCGAATTCCTAAATCTCATTGAATAACGGGTGAAACCTCGGATTTAAAGGTCGAATAGGATAAAATCGACTCAAACGAGTCTTAATAATAATAATAATTAAAAAGTAACTTCGTTAACCATGAAATTGAGAAAATTAGCTTTCTCCGAGATTAAAATGTTTTCAAAGCCAGTAATAGTTTACCCAACAAATAGAACACATTTACATGTAAAGAAACACTTTATTGAGAATATTCTAGAAGGTTATGGATTGTGAGAGAACTTAACAGAATTGTTGGAGAATTTACAGTCGGAAAACTACTACATTAATTGAAAATAATAACACATGTTTGGTAGAATAAAACAACACCAACGCAATTTATAGCACCAATTGATACGGATACTACATAAAATGTTGTTCAGTACCAAATCGTTAATTCGATTAATTTCGATAAAAAATACACTTTAATTTCGGATGTCTAATATGGATGTTCGTATAAATAAATAATTTGATGAAGTTAAATCACCACATTCGTTTACCGGTGAGACTTTGTTCTCTCGGTTGGTGTTGTACCGGTGAGACCCTTTGAGCTATTTAGCCCTTGTATCTTTGTTAATTAATGTAAGCTATCGTTTTGAAAAAAAAACAGAACATAACATTATGAATTCCACTACCAACATTTTCAATGTTCAACATTAAAGCATGAATAACATGTATATACCACAAATAGTAAATACTAAACTCAAAACCCTAAATCCGAGGCCCAAACCCTAAACTCTAAACCCTAAACCCCGAACCAAAAATTGTTTAAGGTTGTATCCTATAAAGCACAAGTCGCGAATTGTACTCCCAGAATTTCATGTCGTAAACCCTTAATCTTAAACTCGATAACCTAAATCCTAAACCCCAAAAACTATGTAAGAAACTCTAACGCATAGACATCAATTTTGTAACAAATAATACACTTTGGGTGTTGAGGTATATGCCCTAGATGTCGTATGAAGACTGGGAGTACAAGGGCAATTTGGTAATTTTGTAGTGTTTAGTGATGTAATTTGATTACTTCTATTAATGGAATAATTTTATTCATCATTAATTAATTATTGGATAAATAAATTAAAATGAAAATTATTAATTACTCTAACGATTTCACCTTGCAGTCTGGGTGATAAGACAAATTAACAAAATCCAAATATTGGCAGTTCAGTTACTGATTCTGTGGGGACAGAGGGGGGCACTGGTAAGCTGAGATACTGCAATATTAAAATTATCCACAAGTCTAAGTCTCCAGTAGGGTGACTGGATCGACAAGTATGACTTGTTTGTCGATGGGTCCAATACGATTGTGCCAACCGTTCACTTGGGAAGTGGGAGCCCGTGACAATGATACAAGATGAATCAGGGAATTATCTGTATTTGGACACCGACTCGTAATCGAACGATCACACGCTTGGATTGTCCTTGATCAATCGACTGACTGTAGTAGTATGTGTGAGCCTTAGACCGAAAGGGTTAACTTGGGTTGGTCTTGAGATCTTGACTTGTTACTAGTTTGCTAGGCTCGTCTTGCCGGTGGCATGGGCAGCGCAAAATGCGGTCTTGACTTTCCGATGCGATTGCCGGTTGAACCGCGGAGCGAGATTTACGGTCTCAAAATTTGAGGTTAACATCCTATGGCAAGTTTAGTGTGCAGGAATTATCCAAGTCTCTGGCCAAAGCATATAACTGAGTCGCGATACTCGTGGAGGACAGTTTAGGTATTTTCACCGACATGAACAACATAGAGTCTCCGTAAGTTTGACTATGCGTGACTTTCACTCGACCGGGACAAACATAAGGGTTTATACGTATGACGAAAATCTACAGTCGGTTCGTGGGTTATGTTTAGATCAAATTCGTACTCAACTTGGGATCTGTTCGGTACCACGGGGCTGGCTAGGTGAATACCGAACTCCTAGATACCTCCGAGGCCGGTTGAGACGAACCAAGAGAGTCGTGCTTAAAAACAACAACAAACACAACGTAATCATCAGAGTGAGAGAGACAGGAATAGGTCCCAGAATGAGACATTAGGGTTTGGGGCTTTGCCAAAAACCCTAATCGGCCAAAAATACTAAGTTTGACTAGGGAAGTGTAAAATGGTCTTTTTACCTCACGAGATATTTTTCAAAATAAAATATTGGATATTTAATATTTAGTATATGGTTTAAATTAGAATTAAATATTTGTTATTGTTATAGAAAAATAACATTATTTAATTTGAAATTAAATAATATATATGAGATAATATAAGTTTCGAATTTTATTAGATAAGATTTCGAAAATTGGTAAACATATTTATATTGGATATTATATATTTAAATGTACTAAATATAGTATTTTAATTAATTAATGTATTAGATATTTAATTAATTAAATGTAAAGTTAGAATTTTAAATTCAAGACTTGGTAAAACAAAGACTTGGAAAAATGGAAGGTGTGAGGATTTTTCTCCACCCACCTCAACCTATTTTTGGCCAATCCTAAGTGTTATAAAGAGGATTTTCGAGATCCTAAGGAGGTGAAAAATCTAATTTTCGAAATTTGAGTTCAAGAGAGGAAAAACTAAGAGTTTTCTCCTCTCATCACTTCCTCTCTCGCACTCTCTCTCTCGGGGGCAGCAAGCAGCTCGTTCTTGGCCTAGCCGCACTTTCAAGAACAACTGCGACGTTCGTGAGGTGCTGGTGTGACGATGTTGTGCAAAGAAGGAGTCCCGTTCGTGTGCTTTTGGCGTAGTGGAGGGGCACTACGCCTCGGGGATTCGAAGGGTTCGAAGCTCGCCATCGTCAAGAGGTTTCGACGGGGTATCATGGCTGATCCCTTATTTCTTTACGTCATTACTTTCTCATGTTTGTAACCAAGCGATCTTGGATAGGTGGGGAACCGCGTAAAATTTTAAAATTCCGCCGTTCAAGGAACGTGGGTCTGGGGACCCTCGGGGGATTCCCAACAGTGGTATCAGAGCCATAGGATCGGTTAAAGTCACAGGACTATGAAAAAAGGCCACGAAAACCCCCGAATGCCCTAGCCGTTCGCATGGCGCGCACGGCGTTCAGGCAGCCCACGGACGTGCGCGCGAGGCTGCGCGTGCTCGCGCAGTGCGTGACTCATGGCGGGCTGCACGCTGCGTGCGGCCTGCGTCTGGCTGCACACGATGTGCTGGCCAATGCTAAGCCGCGCGGCGTGCGCAACGGGGCTGGCCGCGCGGAGCGCGGTGCACAGGGCTGACCGCCCGCAGAATGTGCGGCACGAAAGGCACAAGCCACGCACGGGGCGCGCAACGCTATGCACTGGACGCGTCCGTGGGTGCGCGCGGCGCTCGGGTAAGCCGCGTGGATGCGCGGAAAGTAGGTATGACCGCGCGCGGTGCCTGCGGCACGGGGCTGGCGCGCGCACTTCGCGAGCATCCCCGACACCAGGCCCGAAAGGCCTGGTCCAGCCCATCCTACAGCCCAAGATACATAGGGCTTGGCCCGGCCCATTTAAAGCCCAATTTCGATTTTCGGCTCGGAAATGTTTAAACTTGTCGTGATGCATGTTATTTGAATAACATGGTGATTGATTGGGATTGGCCATCGTCTTAGTTCGCTCGTTCATCGTTGAATGTTAAACGAACTCAAAATACAATCTCCGATAGTTTTGGTACCTTTTTAATGAAGTGGTACCAGAAATTGTTTAGACGGTACATCTTACCATTTATTTGGTGTAATTTCGAAGTTGAGTGTTCTGGCGTAATTTCTGAACTTGGCTAGAGTTTTGGTGGGAACATTAATTCTGAATTGTTTTGGCGGGATCTCAAAAATTTTCTGGAGTGTATAATGTCGTACCAGTAAGGGTTTAAGTGTTACCAAATGTTGGAAATCCCCAAGCGTCCCCAGACCCACGTTCCTTGAACGGCGGAATTTAAAATTTTATAGGGTTCCCCGCTTCTCCAAGATCGCTCGGTTACAAACACGAGAAAGTAATGACATAAAAAAATAAGGAATCAGCCATGATACCCCGTCGAAACCTCTTGACGATGGCTAGCTTCGAACAGTTCAAATCCCCGAGGCGTAGTGCCCCTCTCCTACGCCAAAAGCACATGAACGTGACTCCTTCTTTGCGCAAGATCGTCACGCCGCACGAACGTCGCAGCTGTTCTTGCAAGTGCGGCTAGGCCAAGAATGAGCTGCTTGCTGCCCCCGAGAGAGAGAGAGTGCGAGAGAGAAAGTGATGAGAGGAGAAAACTCTTAGTTTTCCTCTCTTGAACTCAAATTTCGAAAACTAGATTCTTCTCCTCTTTAGGATCTCGAAAATCCTCTTTATACCACTTAGGATTGGCCAAAAATAGGTTGAGGTGGGTGGAGAAAAATCCTCACACCTCCCCTTTTACCAAATCATTGTTTTACCAAGTCTTGAATTCAAAATTCAAACTTTATATCTAATTAATTAAATATCTAATATATTAATTAATTAAAATACTATATTTAGTATATTTAAATATATAATATCCAATATTAATATATTTAACAATTTTTGAAAACTTATCTAATAAAATTCGAAACTTATATATATATACATTATTTATTTCCAAATTAAATAATGTTATTTTTCTAAAACGATAACAAAGATTTAAATCTAATTTAAATTATATGCTAAATATTAAATATCCAATATTTTATTTCAAAAATATCTCGTGAGGTGAAATAATCATTTTACCCCTCACTAGTCAAACTTAGTATTTTCTGCCCATTAGGGTTTGGCCAAGCCCCAAACTCTAATGTCTCATCTAGGACCTACCCCTGTCTCTCTCTGATGATGACGTTGCGTCGGTTGTCCTTTTTAAGCCCGACTCTCTTGGTTCATCTCAACTGGCCTAGGAGGTATCTAGGAGTTCAGTATTCACCTAGCCAGCCCCATGGTACCGAATAGATCCCAAGTTGAGTACTAATTTTGTCAGGACCCCTAACTTCGCTACGTATTTTATCGTAGTCTTAAGAGCCTAATGGTGCATTGTCTTGAAAGAAACACGAAAATGCGCATAATTGTTTTTCCATTTACATGATGGAAATCATTCTTACATGTCAAAAGAATTACATAAAGTTCCTTCATTCATACATGTCCTATTCACACGTGGTGTGTGTACATGCACAACAAAAGTGATCCTATGCGCTCAGCCTCACAGGTCGTCATCCATGCACACACTCCACCCCAAAAGCAGCTGGAAGCTCCAAAAGATAGGCCTTGCATCCCAAACGATCACGTACCGTGGTCGCTGGTACCTACAACACGTAACGTAAGGAGTGAGCCGCCGTGGCTCAATAAGCAGAAATTATGCATGTATGCACGTGTCCTAACTCGCTACGGCAATCCTCGCCGAAGCTTACTAACGCTCATACTCCTCTCATTTCATATGGGCCCTCGGCTTTCTATCTTACTATGCGCCATTTCATAGAGCTCTAATCCTCAAGGGATTCATACATATGTGAAGGTTCACACACTGAGAGGTTACCCGAAGGCACCTTTCCTGTCCCAGTGTGGCCTATCACGCGGGCGCTTCTCACTAGTAGCCAACACCGAGGTCGCCAACAGCAGAGGTTCCCTCTGTGTCTTCTCACTCGTTTCCCTCTGTGTCGCGTTTCACTCGCCAACAGCAGAGGTTCCCCTACCTATCATAACAGGTAAAATTGGCATCGTGCATCGCCATGGTCGCATAGAAGAGCCGTGACTCTACATTGAGTCGACATCAGACGCCAACATCGGCGAATATCCATCGCACACAGGCGATCTTATAACACGTACGCTCACGTTCCTGTTTTTCATCCTATTCATGCGTGCATATGCTCGTGTCATGTTCATGTGTGTATGCATTTCATTATTTCATGCATAACAACTAAAACAAACCATGCGAAGTTCACGTATCGTCATGTGAGCACATAAGCACATAGGTCATGCACAAGCGAGTTACGTGTCGTAGTTGAGTTTCTACTTACCTGTCGTCCAAGCTACACATTCTTATTGCTTCGGAAATTATCTACTGTTCGACCTTTAGACATATATCAGGTGCCTTCATAAATTAATTAAGTCGAACTAAGTTGTTTGGACTACACAAACTTGCTAGAATTCTAAGTCGCTCGATTCTAGCTCGGCCATGTCCCCACCCAAAATTTATTCTAAGTTAAAGTACTAAATTCTTGACCTATGAGTTCGGCGAAAGTTAGAAGATTGTTAGTGTTCAATTCGCCCGATTTGTAATGTTCTTACATGGTTTCGTTGAGAATCCCTTAAGTCATCGAATCGCCCGAGTTACTTCTCACATTCCATGCATGGCGTTGATCGAGCGAATCGAGTAATAAAAATAAAACGAATATCGACAAACTAACCACGCCCAACAGGCAAGTGTACCTATCGATAATAGTATAGAATGACGAGTTTTCGAGTATCGAATCCCAAGGGAACTAATAATCAGAAAAACTCGAATTTAAATATCCTAGTGAAAATGTTTTGATTGTTGTAAAACTGAAAATATAAATGAACAAAACTGATAAAAATGATGAGAATGAAGGACGATAAGAAAGCGAAACGTATTTGAGACTTCGACTCCCCCTAGCTCGATCGATCCTGAAAAGATTTATCAAAGTTTAGCTAAACGTTAGACCGTGAGGATTACCAACACATGCGTACAAGTTCATATGACTTACGAAACTGCGCCTTATCACACGAGGCTCGCAAGCAACTAATCTACGTCTTAAATAGCTGGGCAAGCTTCCCTAACTACTTAATCGAAGATTGCATTAAATTATTATTAATCCCTCTATTAGATTTGACTCTAATCCAGCGGGGTAGCTCAACCTATCTCTAGTGATGAGTTTATTCCGCTCGTTTACGAGTGTTCTAATCGTTCACCCCTCTCTCGAGCGCAGCGTACGATTTTCCAATTAATCTATCTTACACACATAGACATGAATAAGATAAATAAGAATTTCAATCACACTAACATTAATTATACTTAAAACATACGAACGATCTTGCCAGGGTTCATCTCATCTCAAATACACAAGAAATTAGCTACTCATTTTTAAACTAAGAACAGAATAAACATCAAAGAAAATATAGATCCTCCCTGATTTATGGCTTCGTACCCTTGTTCTTCGTTGAGCCGTTTATCGAATACCTAGCATACAAGCCAAGTGAATGAGCTAGCTTGCTCTCTAGCCTTTCTTTCTCTTCGTCTATGTGTGTGTTCTCTCCCAAATGTTCCTTCCTCTATTTATAACAAGGGGAGCTCAAACTCATGTGCATGCAAGTCTTCTTTGCTTTAACTTGTTCACATTGGGAAAAACTAGCTTCGTCCCCCAATTCCTTCAACTTTAGCATTCTTTATTGAGTTCAAATGGAATGGGGTGTTTCAATGTCGAATTTTAGATCTAAACATGCCTCTTTCCTTGAATAATGGGTGAAAACTTTCGACCAAGAAGAGACAAGTTAGGTAGGAGTCATTTTTTGTGTGTTTTGACCTCCAACACAACCTCTAACACGGCAGTAACTTCAGAAATTAATATCTTTCAATCTAGAGCTCCAAATCCAAATCCCTACAGTAAGAATCAAGATCAACAAGTCTTCTACCTTTGGTTAAAATTTCAGCTTCATTGGACAACTTTGACCCCCTCATCTCTTAAGAATCCTAAACTGTCGCAAAACTTGGAAATCATGCACACAAGGCTTGACTTTGATTCACTGAAAAATTGCATGAAGTTCAAAAATAAATATCCCACGATGTAGAAATTCAAATGCAAATCCCTTTTGTGAGAATTAAGGTCATTAAGTATTCTAGCTCCCCTCCAATTTTCAGATCTATCGGTCAACTTTAACCCCTTATTCCACGAGACATGCTAAACTGCAGCAAAACTGTCCGAAATGATGTAAACTCATAATTAATTACCAAATTTGACATGAAGACTCCATTTTAACTTGCAAATACTTCAATTATAATACGTATAAACGTAAGAAAGTACGTTTATCAAATTTCCCCACACTTAAGCGTTTGCTTGTCCTCAAGCAAAGAAATCCAAATGGCACATAAAAGGATAAAATCATGCAACGTATCAATCAAGAACGAAATGACGTAGGAGATAATGCAAATAAAGTCGGAAGGCATATTCGAAATCAACAACTAACCACACGACTTCCTTATAAATACCTATCAAGATCCACACCTCACAAAGATTCACTCTAATCACTAAGCGTATGGGTTAAGATGTCGGAGATATCTCTCGGGTCATGCACTAATCTAATCCCTACCATAAGCTTGCAAGTGATTCGTAAATCTACCACTTTTAATGATCAAGCGTGAATCAAAAGGTCTTTACCAGGTAAATATGGCTGAGATATGTAAGCAATATAAGGAATAAGCGTAAAAAAAGGATATGACCTGTAGTCGTGTAGGAATCATGCCATCATCTCGAATACGCCAAAAGTCCGTCGTTCTTATTCATCACTTCTGTTCTTTTGCATTCGTCGTTTTTTTTACCAAGCCCTTCTTCTTTCAACTACTCGATCTAGGAAATGAATAATACGCTTTCGAGAGTAAAAGATTGTCGGAGGAAGGGTTCGTAGTCAATATATATCCTCTTTTTTTTTCTCTTTATTTTCTTCTTTCTTTTTTTTTCTTTTTTTTGACATCAGCTTGAAAATTTAGTACGGGTTGCGCTTCTTAAGTCCAGTATTCAACCTCCACTCCTACTATCGCTCTAATGGATTTATGTCTGAAGGCTAAATCAGGGTCGGCATATTATAATCTGGTTTTCACAAATAAAAGGCTCAGGCTCAAAGTGGATAACTATGGTGATCAGTAGTGGTTGGATACTTTGGCTGTGGACTTAATCCCTAATGCCTTCCTCTTTTTCACACAATCACATTTTAAGTAGTTTCGAAACGTAATACACAAGCAAGTTCTGAAGAGAAATAAATTAGGCATGATTCACACAACAAAAGAAATGAGCAAAAAGCTCGTAGTCTCAAAAATCTCACAAAAATAGGGTTATGTGTACGAATCTATCAGGTATCGCTAAGTTCATCATGTAAGAAAGAAAGTCGACTCGCATATGTATCCTAATTACTCACAAGATTTCTAACATGAAATCACCCTTCGATCGATAGGAAACACAATTTTTTCAAAACATTAGTGCCAATTAAACCAAAAATCAAGTCATGCACGTATAAGATGTTCATATCAATTTCGCAGAAATTCCCCTCTCACACTTAAGATTTACGTTATCCTCAACGTAACAATTATGTAACACAAGGAAGAGGAAATAAATAGATGAGCAAACTTCCCTGAATAGTTCGATGTGCATGCTTTGTACGGCTCTTCCCCACACTTGAGATTTTGAGTTACCTGCGGTCATCGACAAATAGAAACATAAAAACTAAAAAACATGCGCATAGAAAAATAAAGGAACAACATAGGATAGGCTTGGGGTGCCTCCCAAATAGCGCTTTCTTTAATGTCTTTTAGCTAGACATTGTTTGGTGATTTTTAGCTCTGGGTGGTGGTGAGGAAGTGAATTGTTTCCGTCCCGAGTGCTTCGATGTCACCGCCATAGTAATGCTTTAGACGCTGTCCGTTCACCTTGAAGGTCCCTTTTTCTGGGTGTGTGATCTCGACCAACCCGTAAGGAAACACTCGGGTAACCGTGAATGGACCCGACCACCTTGATTTCAGTTTTCCCGGGAATAATCGCAACCGCGAATTGTACAACAAGACTTGGTCGCCTTCTTGAAATTCCCGCTTTATTATTTTACGATCATGGTAAAGCTTCGTACGCTCCTTGTAGAGACGGGTATTTTCATAAGCCATTTGCCTCCACTCGTCGAGCTCATTGATCTGCAAGTTTCGCTTTTCACCTGCAAGAGTCAAATCAAAATTAAGATTTTTTAGAGCCCAATATGCTTTATGTTCTAGCTCGACGGGTAAATGACAAGATTTCCCGTAAACAAGTCTACAGGGCGTGGATCCGATAGGCGTCTTGTAGGCTGTCCGGTATGCCCATAAAGCATCGTTCAGCTTGTTTGGCCAATCTCGCCTATGATGCTCCACGGTCTTTTCGAGTATGCGCTTTAGCTCCCTGTTTACGACTTCTGCTTGGCCGCTCGCCTGAGGATGGTACCAGTGGTAACACTATGTTTTACGCCGTATTTCTCGAGCGTTCTCGCAAATTGAGTGTTACATAAATGCGTACCTTTGTCGCTAATAATGCAACGAGGTGAACCAAATCGTGAAAATAAAGATTTCAAAAATTTGACTACTACCCTAGCATCATTCGTAGGTAGAGCTTGTGCTTCTACCCATTTTGAAACATACTCAACCGCAACTAGGAATACCGATTCTTGAAAGAGGTAGGAAACGGACCCATAAAATCAATGCCCCAGACGTCAAATATTTCACACACAAGAATAAAATTCTGAAGCATTTCGTTTCGCTTAGAAATATTACCTGTCAGTTGGCACCTATCACATTCCTCTACTTATTTTTGAGCGTCTTTAAAAATTGTAGGCCAATAAAAACTGCATTCGGGTACCTCTTGTGCAGTTCGATTACCTCCGTAATGTCCTCCACATGGCCCGAAATGACAATGACTCAAGATTTTAACCGTCTCGGGAAAGGACACGCATCGTCGGATTATCTTGTCTGCGCAAACCCTAAACAAATACGGATCATCCCAAAAATAATACTTCAAGTCCGAGAAGAATTTCTTCCTCTGATGACTTGTTTATCCCTTTGGCATGATCCTAGCGACAAGATAATTAGCAAAATCGGCATATCATGGGGTTTCATCGAATACCTCACGTATAGCATATTGATGCTCGTCGGGAAAGTGGCCTCGGATGACTTCGTCGTTGGTAACCTCGTGGGATGCGCCTTCAAGTCTTGACAAGTGATCGGCTACGCAATTCTCGGTACCTTTCTGGTCATGGAGTTCTACGTCAAATTCTTGGAGTAACAGAATCCATCGAATAAGCCTCGTTTGCATCCGGCTTCGCGAATAGGTGTTGAGGGCCGAATGATCCGTGTAGATGATGACTTTTGAAAGAACTAAATATGGACGAAATTTGTCGACGGCGAACACGACTGCGAGCAACTCCTTATCGGTGGTGGTGTAGTTCGCCTGGGCCTCATTTAGAGTTTTGCTCGCATAGTATACCGGCTGAAAATACTTTTCCCGTCGCTGCCCTAAAACTGCACCTACTGCAAAATCACTTGCATCACACATTAATTCGAATGGTAGGCTCCAGTCGGGGGCTACCATAACAGGGGCATTTATTAGCTTATCCATAAGTATGGTAAAAACATTCATGCACTCAGGTGTAAATTCGTACGTCACGTCTTTCTCAAGAAAACGAGTTAAAGGCCTAGCAACTTTAGAAAAATCCTTGATAAATCTAGGAAACTTCTAATTGCTTTTACCGACGAAGGTGGAGGTAATCGTTCTATGGTTTCTATTTTAGCTCTACCTACCTCGATACCTCTCGACGATATTTTATGACCTAAAACAATACCCTCTCTTACCATAAAATGGCATTTCTCCTAGCACAAGGTTTGTTTCCTCACATCGCTGAAGTACTTTCTTTAAATTAAATAAGCATACCTCGAATGAGTCACCAAAAATCGAGAAATCATCCATGAATACCTCCATTCCGTCACCTATTAGTTTATCGAAGATAGCCATCATGCAACATTGGAAGGTGGCCGGAGCATTGCAAAGTCCAAAAGGCATCCGTCGGTAAGCGAATGTCCCGAACGGGCACGTGAACGTCGTCTTCTCTTGATTCTCAGGTGCAATGGGAATCTGCAAATAACCTGAAAGTCCATCGAGAAAACAATAAAATTCATGACCAGATAAACGTTCAAGCATTTGATCAATAAAAGGAAGAGGGAAATGGTCTTTTCGAGGCTCTTCGTTGAGTTTACGATAGTCGATGCATACACGCCATCCCGTGCAGTCCACGTCAGAATGAGTTCATTTTTCTCTTTGGGCACAACTGTCATCCTCTTTTTTCTGGCACTACCTGAACTGGGCTCACCCATGCACTGTTCCAGAATGGATAAATCACTCCCGCGTCGAGCAGTTTAATTACCTCGGCCTTCACCACCTCCTTCATATTGGGGTTCAAACGCCTTTGGTGTTGTACCATCGGTTTGAAGTCGTCTTCCATTAGAATTTTATGCATGTAGAAGGTCGGGCTAATTCCTCGGATATCCGATATCTTCCATGCAAGTGCACTCTTGTGCTCCCGTAGTGTGTCTAAGAGCATGCTGCTCCTTCTCCAGATTTGACGCGATGATTACCGGAAGCCTTGCATTTTCCTCTAGGAAAGTGTATTCCAAGTGATCGGGCAACTGCTTGAGCTCGAGCGTTGGTGGTTCCTCGATCGAGCTTTTCTCATGATTTTCTTCGCAGTTCTTTTGCACCTCGGTCGTTGGTTTTTCATTGATATTCTCACCTACATCTGCTTGTGCAACAACGAGGGGCAGGTCATCGTTCGGCTCTTCCTCATGGAGATCCTTGTTTTCCTCTATTTCTTGCTTTGAGATGAAGGAATCGGGCTGCGAAAGTCCCTGCAATGATAAGAATTCATTCCATGCATCGATATAAAAACACTTATCGTCTAACTTCTCGGCATTGTTCATGGAGTCGGCCATATCAAATGTCACTTTTTCACTATCTATGGTTAATGTCAATGTTCCGTTACGAACATCGACCATGGTCCCTCCGGTAGCGAGGAATGGCCTTCCTAAAATTAGAGGAATATTTTCATCTTCCTCCATGTCGAGAATTACGAAATCTGCAGGAATGATAAATTTGTCGACTTTAACAAGAACGTCTTCGATAATACCCCTAGGATATTTAACAGATCTATCCGCTAATTGTATACTCATCCTAGTCGGTTTGGGTTCTCCTAAGCCAAATTTCTTGAACATCGAATAAGGCATTAAATTTATACTTGCACCTAAGTCAGCCAATGCCTTATGTACTACAAGATCGCCTATTAAACAAGGTATAGTGAAACTCCCTGGGTCTTTTAGTTTTTTCGGGATTTTGCTTTGTAAGATGGCGGAGCACTACCCTCGTAGTTCGACTGTGGGAACGTCTTCGAGCTTGCGTTTGTTCGTGATAAGGTCCTTCAAAAACTTTGCCCAGCGGGGCATCTGCGCAAGAGCTTCGACGAGAGGTAAATTAATATGTAATTGATTAAAAATTGCAAGAAATTTCCCAAACTAGTCGTCAACGGTGTCCCTTTTAAGTCTCGTCGGGTATGGAATTTTCGGTTGATACGCCTTGACAGGTGGCTTAGATACGGTCTCCTCTTTTTTGTTGGCCTCGATGTTTGCTTTCACGGGCTCAACATTCTTCTTCTTCAATTTCTGCACCTCCTCGAGCTCTCTCCCGTTACGAAGCATTACCGCCTTTACGTGGTGGTCCTTTGGGTTGGTCTCGGTGTAGCTCGGCAATGAACCGAGAGGACGTTGTTGGATTGCTTCGGCAATCTGTCCAACTTGTTTCTCCAAGGCTCGTAAGGAAGATTCGGTGTTTTGCAACCGCGCCTCTTGATTGTCCAAGCGAGAGTCGAGCTTTCCCATTAGCTTCTCGAGCATTCCCTCCAACTTATCACCGCGACCTTGAGGGGTAACTTCGGAATTTCCACCGTGGTATCCATGAGACCTTTGATTTTGAAATTCCGGTGGAGCTTGTTGTTGATTCCAATAAATCAGGTTCAGATGAACTCGATTTGGAACGAAGTTTCGCTGACCTTGGTAGTTTTCCATGTAATCGACTTGCTCTGTTGGAATAGTGGCTAGGCAGTGAGCTGCGTCATGGCTTCCTCGCATATAGTGCATGGTAGAGTATACGTAGGATACGAATGAGAAGGCACAATAGTTGTGGAAGTCCTCGGTGTAGCTTGCAATTGGATAGCGTTAACGGCCGGCTTCATTGGCAAGAGCGCATTCATCAAAGTCTGCATTTGTTGTTGGAGGGCGTCAAACTTGGGGTTGATTGCGGTAGTTTCCGCGACATCGTACATTCCTGGTGGTTTGCCTCTATTGCTCGAGCTCCCGCGTCTAAAGCTATTAGCGCTATAATCCTCGATCAAATTCCAGCCTTCCGTCGCGCTAAGATTACACAGACCTCCATTGCACGCTCCGTCTAATAGTTGTACGGTGTGGTCGTTCAGTGACTCGTGGAACCACTGGATTTGTTCGCTTTTCGTCACCCCGTGTTGAGGGAATCGGTTCAAGAGCGCCTTGAATCTGGTCTACACGTCATATAATTTTTCGCCCTCTTTTTGCTTTAATGAGGTGAGGTCCATCTTTAATTTAAGAGCTTTTGATGGTGGAAAGAAATGAGTAATGAAGGTGGCATGCATCTGGTCCCAGTTGGTGATAGATCTTTCTGGTAATAGATTAAACCACTCCTTCGCATTCCCTCGTAGAGAGAAAGGAAATAGATAGAGTCGGATGGTTTCGGCGCTCACGCCTTGCACTCGTATCGTGTCGGTGACGGATAAGAAGTCTCGTATGTGTCTGTAGGCGTCCTCCTTGGAAAGTCCGTCGTATTGAGCCGTCGTCTGAAGCATTTGAAGTGAATGATGTTTTAGCTCAAAGTTATTAGGGACTTGAGGAAGGACTATCGCAGAGCCCAACCGTTCCTACGGCGTTGTTTCTCCATAACTCCTTCATTGGAGGTTCTCTCGTAGCTAATGCAATCTCGTCACGATTTTGTTCCGCCATTTCGGTTGTTGCTTCGACTCGCCTAGCGTTTTCCTAAAAGGTACGTCGTAAGGTCCTCTCGATCTCCGGGTCTCCTTCAATGATTGGTAGCGAAGGATTCCTACGGGTCATGCACCAAGGTACACGTACCTAGACCAAAAGAAATTCGATTAAAAAAATAAATACAAAAATAAAAATAAAAATGTTTAAGTAAAAAAAAACAGCAATAATACTAATTAAAATAACGAAAAATAGCGGAAAAAAATAATAATAAGTAAAAATAATAGTAAAAATAATAACAATAATAATAGTAATAATAAAAGTAATATAATATTAATAACTGACACACAATAATAATAAAGAAAATAATAATCACTATAATAATATATATATTTTTTAATAATGAGGATGATAAAAATAAAATAGATAGTTTGAAGAAATAATAATAATAATAATAAATATTAATAAAAATAGTAATAATAATTATAATATTAATAATAATAGAGCTAGAATAATAAACCGAAGTTTTCCAAATATTAATAGTTCCCGACAACGGTGCCAAAAACTTGATCGAGCGAATCGAGTAATAAAAATAAAATGAATATCGACAAACTAACCACGCTCACCAGACAAGTGTACCTATCGATAATAGTATAGAATGGCGAGTATCCGAATATCGAATCCCAAGGGAACTAAATAATTAGAAAAACTCGAATTTAAATATCCTAGTGAAAATATTTTGATTGTTGTAAAACTGAAAATATAAATGAACAAAACTGATAAAAATGATGAGAATGAACGACGATAAGAAAGCGAAACGTATTTGAGACTTCGACTCCCTAGCTCGATCGATCCTGAAAACATTTATCAAAGTTTTAGCTAAACGTTAGACCGTGAGGATTACCAACACATGCGTACAAGTTCATATGACTGACGAAACTGTGCCTTATCACACGAGGCTCGTAAGCAACTAATCTACGTCTTAAATAGCCGGGCAAACTTCCCTAACTACTTAATCGAAGATTGCATTAAATTATTATTAATCCCTCTATTAGATCTGACTCTAATCCAGCGGGGTAGCTCAACCTATCTCTAGTGATGAGTTTAGTCCGCTCGTTTACGAGTGTTCTAATCGTTCACCCCTCTCTCGAGCGCAGCGTACGATTTTCCAATTAATCTATCTTACACACATAGACATGAATAAGATAAATAAGAATTTCAATCACACTAACATTAATTATACTTAAAACATACGAACGATCTTGCCCGGGTTCATCTCATCTCAAATACACAAGAAATTAGCTACTCATTTTTTTAAACTAAGAACAGAATAAACATCAAAGAAAATATAGATCTTCCCTGATTTATGGCTTCGTACCCTTGTTCTTCGTTGAGCCGTTTATCGAATACCTAGCATACAAGCCAAGTGAATGAGCTAGCTTGCTCTCTAGCCTTTCTTTCTCTTCTCTAAGTGTATGTGTGTGTTCTCTCCCAATGGTTCCTTCCTCTATTTATAGCAAGGGGAGCTCTAACTCATGTGCATGCACAATTGAGAAAAGCTAGCATTGTCCCCCAATTCCTTCAACTTTAGCCTTCTTTATTGAGTTCAAATGGATTGGGGTGTTTCAATGTCAAATGTTAGATCTAAAGCATGCCTCTTTCCTTGAATAATGGGTGAACTTTCGACCAAGAAGAGACAAGTTAGGTAGTAGTCATTTTTTGTGTTTTGACCTCCAACACAACCTCTAACACGGCAGTAACTTCAGAAATTAATATCTCTCTCAATCTAGAGCTCCAAATCCAAATCCCTCCGGTAAGAGTCAAGATCAACAAGTCTTCTAGCTTTGGTTAAAATTTCAGCTTCATTGGACAACGTTTATCCCCTAATCTGTTAAGAATCCGAAACTGTCGCAAAACTTGGAAATCATGCACACAAGGCTTGACTTTGATTCACTGAAAAATTGCATGAAGTTCAAAAACTAATATCTTACGATGTAGACATTCGAATGCAAATAACTTTTGTGAGAATTAAGGTCATTAAGTATTCTAGCTCCCCTCCAATTTTCAGATCTATCGGTCAACTTTAACCCCTTATTCTACGAGACATGCTAAACTGCAGCAAAACTGTCCGAAATGATGTAAACTCATAATTAATTACCAAATTTGACATGAAGACTCCATTTTAACTTGCAAATACTTCAATTATAATACGTATAAACGTAAGAAAATACGTTTATCAGGCGTTGCCCGATTAGTGCTCGATTCGTTTGGTTTCGGCCGATTTGTGTTGCACTTGGAATCGCTCGATTGGTGCTTAAGCCACATTGCTTTCGCCTGATTTGATTGCATGGGATCAATCTCCATCGGCCGATTTGAAAATCGCCGTGTGATCTCATCATCATGTCGTCATCTTCATTTCGCCCGATTCCTTGCATGGAGTGCTCAAGGCATTCGGCCGATTTGAGGTCTTTAAAAGGTAGAAATCGTCGAGTTCTTCAAGTTGTGGCCAATCGCCCGAGGTCTCCATTGACCAAGGACAATCCAAGCGTGTGATCATTCGATTACGAGTCAGTGTCCAAATACAGATAATCTCATGATTCATCTTGTATCATTGTCATGGGCTCCCACCTCCCAAGTGAACGGTTGGCACAACCGTATTGGACCCATCAACAAACAAGTTATACTTGTCGATCCAGTCACCCTACTGGAGACTTGTACTTGTGAATTAATTTTAATAATGCAGTATCCCAGCTTACTGGTGCCCCTGTCCCCACAGAATCAGTAACTGAATTGCCAATATTTGGGTTTTATGAATTTGTCTTATTCACCCAGACTGCAAGGTAAAATCTTAGACTAATTAATAATTTGCTTTTAGTTTATTTATCTAATAATTAATTAATGTTTAATAAAATCATTCCATTAGTAGAAGTAATCAAATTACATCACTAAACACTACGAAATTACCAAATTGCCCTCGTACTCCCAGTCATCGTACGACATTAGGGCATATACCTCAACAATCTCCCACTTGCACTAATGCCACGCGCTATGATCTTTTAACCCCAATCTTTCGAGGTAGTGGCTTCGTGAACGGGTCTGCTGCATTCTTTGCAGAGGTGATTTTCTGCATGGCTATTGGGCCATTTTCAACAAACCCACGTCACACGTGGTATTTTCTCTCGTATGTTTTGGATTTACTATGAGCACGTGGTCCCTTAGCTTGTGCGATTGCCCCGCTGCTATCGCACCACAATGGCAGCGGGCGATCCACTATGTTAGGTACCACTTGCAGGTCCTCCAAGAACTTGCGTATCGAAACACCCTCCTTGGAAGCTTCTGAAGCTGCGGTGTACTCCGCCTCAGTGGTGGAATCAGCAGTCGTGCTCTATTTGGAGCTTTTCCAAGACACTGCACCACAATTGAGCGTAATGACAAAACCCAAAGTAGACTTTCAGTCATCCACATCTAATTGGAAGTCTGAATCCGTATATCCATCTACTTCTAATTCTCCTGGCCGTAAATCAGCATCAAGTCCTTAGTCCGACTAAGGTACTTCAGGACTGTCTTTACCGCCGCCCAATGATCCTTACCAGGGTTAGCCTGAAACCTACTCACTACCCTCACATCGTACGCTATGTCCGGTCGTGTGCAAAGCATCGCGTACATCAAGCTACCCACAGCTGAAGCATAGGGGACTCCACTCATCTCTTGTCTTTGTACCTCATTCTGAGGGGACATAGCCTTTGAGAGATGAATCCCATGCCTCATAGGTAGGAACCCTTTTTTAGAGTCGTCCATCTTAAACCTTTTAAGGACTTTATCTAAGTAAAGGGCATGGGACAAGCCTATTGACCTTTTCGCCCTATCTCTAAATAGGAAAATTCCTAGAATATAGGTCGCTTCTCCCAGATCTTTTATAGAGAATTCGGTCGAAAGCCAAGCTTTGATTTCTGAGAGCATCTCAATGTCGTTTTCTATCAAAAGGATATCATCTACGTACAATACTAGAAACGGCACCTTACACCCACTCGCCATTCTGTAAACACATGGCTCATCTTCATTCTTTATAAATATGTAGTTCTTAACTACTTCATCGAACCGAAGATTTCAACTCCTTGAAGCCACTCCTTGAAGCCTGTTAAAGTCCATAAATGGACCTATTCAGTTTGCACACTTTTCGAGCATCTGCTTCTGACGTAAAACCTTTGGGCTCTCCATATAGATTTTCTCCTAGAGGAAATTCATTCAGGAAAGCGGTCTTTACGTCCATTTGCCAGATCTCATAATTATAGTGTGCTACTATCGCAAGCATGATTCGAATGGACTATCATTGCGACAGGTGAGAAGGTTTTCTCATAGTCAATTCCCCTTTTGCTACAAGTCTAGCTTTGTACGTCTCCACCTGTCCTTCAGATCCAATCTTTTTTCTTATAGACCCATTTATTGATAATTGGTATAAAACCATTAGACAGGTCTACAAGAGTCCAAACCTGATTTGTGTGCATAGAGTCCATTTCGGCCTGCATAGCCTCAAGCCACTTGAGGGAGTCTGTACCAGAAATTGCCTGGTCGTAGGTGATGGGATCGTCCCCGACGCATCCCTAAATCGCAATATCCCCATGCTCGACTTAGGTGATGGGATCGTCCCCGACGCATCCCTCAGTCGCAGCATCCCATGCTCGACGTATACCATACCATATCTCTCAGGCATATGAGACATCCTACTGGACCTGCGCAATTGCGGCTGAGCCGGGTTTTCTGGAACATCGTCTAACGACTCTGTAATAGGAGTCGATTCATCCTCTAACTCTCTTAGAGTTATTTCTCGTCATTTACCACTTCGCCTACGAATTCTTCCTCCAAGAAAGTAGCGCGTAAAGCGTCAAACACCCTGTGTTCGTCTGAGACGTAGAAGTAATACACCATTGAGTCCTCGGGGTATCCTACAAATCTCGCTATTAATGATCTTGATTCAAGCTTATCTGCCATCAATTTTTTCACAAAGGCGGGGCAACCCCAGATCCTAATGTGACTCAGACTTGCCTTACGATTATGCCAAGTCTCGTAAGGAATCCTGTCGGCAGAGCGGTTATGTATCCTGTTAAGGATATAGGCCGTTGTTTCAAAGGCATATCCCCACATCGAAATGGGGAGATCTGTGTAACTCATCATCGACCGAACCATATCTAAAAGCATTCGGTTTCTCCATTCATCCACGCCATTCAATTGAGGCGTGCCTGGCGGGAAAAATTGTATGATGATGCCATTTTCTCTAAAAATATGCATCAAACTCAAGGCTCATGTATTCGCCGCCTCGATCTGACCGAACGGCTTTAATGAACTTGCCAGTTTGCTTCTCCACTAATGCTTTATACTCTTTGAACATTTCAAGAGCTTCGGACTTTTGTCTCATCAAATAGACATTCCCGTAGCGGGAGAATCGTCTGTGAACGTTATGAAGTAGCGGCAATTACCTCGGGCCGTGTAACAACCCGTCCCATACCGGGTGTCACTATAGCTTCGGTCCCTACCGGGACTAGTGGGGTTGGGCCAACCACACTCCGACTGATAGTCTGGCCCCACTGTACCACCATTTAACCTTTTAGCGTGCTTCGTGCACTCGCTCACACGCACCCTGAGAAACTTCCCAGGGGGTCACCCATCCCTAGATTGCCCCAAGTCAAGCACGCTTAACTTCGGAGTTTCTATAGATGGACTCCCGAAAAGGTAGGTCGACCTTGGTGATATGAGTAGTACTATTATCCCTTATACGATTCTTAGCATGACACGCCCATACATTGTCAGTCTCAGGATCCCCTCTCATCCGGGTGTCGGATCGGTTCGTTCACGTACCCCTTCGCCTAGAAGCCTGCTAGAAGCCGCTCCTTGTCCGTTCACCTCTCTGGCACCGGCGATCACTCCCCACCCTCATCGGCCCCGGGCGTCACATGCCCACCAGCTTCCGCCTGGTTCGTCCCCGAACTAGCACCGTACTGCGAGAGGTTGTGCTCTGATACCACCTGTAACAACCCGTCCCATACCGGGTGTCACTATAGCTTCGGTCCCTACCGGGACTAGTGGGGTTGGGCCCACCACACTCCGACTGATAGTCTGGCCCCACTGTACCAGCATTTAACCTTTTAGCGTGCTTCGTGCACTCGCTCACACGCACCCTGAGAAACTTCCCAGGGGGTCACCCATCCCTAGATTGCCCCAAGTCAAGCACGCTTAACTTCGGAGTTTCTATAGATGGACTCCCGAAAAGGTAGGTCGACCTTGGTGATATGAGTAGTATTATCAATTCCCTTATACGATTCTTAGCCTGACACGCCCATACATTGTCAGTCTCAGGATCCCCTCTCATTCGGGTGTCGGATCGGTTCGTTCGCGTACCCCTTCGCCTAGAAGCCTGCCAGAAGCCGCTCCTTGTCCGTGCACCTCTCTGGCACCGGCGATCACTCCCAGCCCTCATCGGCCCCGGGCGTCACAGGCCGTTACTTTAAATGGTCCGCATACGTCAGTGTGGATAACCCAACACTTCTGTGGCCCTAGTGAAAGTCCCTGTGAACGGCGGCTTGGTAATTTTTCCTAAGATGCAAGACTGACAGGTAGGAATTGGGCATGTTCGCATTGTGCTAATCAGACCGTCCTTTTCCATCTGTTCAATCTTCACTTCTGCTGAGTGACCCAGTCATAGGTGCCAGATGTATCGTTCGTTTGACCCAGTCGATGATTTGTCATTACATTTACAGTTCTTACATTGTCGTTTAAGTTGACTTTATATAAACCATTAATTAACATCGCACTTCCAAAATTTTTATTTCTAAAATAAATATGGCAAACATTATCAATGATTCTAAACTCATAACCCAGTTCGCTCAAAACAGGAATCGAAATAATGTTTTAAGCCCCTTGAGCAAAACCAAAATGTCTTCGATCCCACGTGTGTAGCTGGTACACTATGTCCACTACCTACTTTGATCGAGACATCACCAGCTCGAAGCTTCCTACTTTGTTCTAGACCTTGGTTCAATACACAAATGTGAGAACTAGCCCCTGAAGTCAAGTATCCACGAAGTAGAATACGCAGAACAATTAGCTTCAAAACTAACTGTTTACCTGCGGCGTCGGACGCCTCCAGCTTCGGACAGTCACGCTTCCAATGGCCCAGCTGTTGGCAATGGAGGCACTTATCCGTGGGCTTTGCACCCGACCTCTCGACCTTCTTGGTCTTCGCCATCTTGGCGACTCTATCCTTAGCCATGCCTGCCTTGTTCGACTTCTCCTTCGATCCCTCGGACCTAGAAGTCACAAGAAGCATGTAGGCGTGCACCTTCGCTGAATATTCGACCCACTTATCGTGGAGTACAAACTCCTCATCAGTGGATTCAGATGTGGGCGACTCTAGCTCCTGAATGTCCAAGACATATTCCAATTTTTCTAATTTGAGGACGATCCTCAAATTTTTGAGCCAGTCTACATAGTTCGGTCCCACCAAACAATGTTTCTCCAGGAGTGTAATTAATGGGTTTGTCATCGTAATGAATAGAGAAGAAATAAAACTGCAGAAAATAAACAGATAGTTGGGATTTGTAGTGTTTAATCAGACTAAGTTAGGACTTTAAATTTTCGTCTGAATCCCACTATTTTTCTCAAAACTTTTTCTCCCGTTAGGTATTTCGAAAACCTTGTTGTCTGGTTTCATAATGGAGTTGAGTTCCCAGTGCTACAACAAACTAACCTCAACTTAACAGCTTATTGGCTCGTTTGGTTAGCCGAGGTCGTGTCCCACACGTTTCTGTCCACAGAAGATTCAACGTCTTCGTCTCAGCCAGGGTCCCTCAGCCGTAACTCAGAACATATTGGGAATGATTGTCCAAGTGCAACCTATCGACATCATGCTCACCTTCCACTTTTCCGTGAACTTCATCCCCCCTAAGGATAACTGGTGCAGGGTTTGGTGGTGGTGCTGACGATAATAATAGATACGGAAGAAACGTTCATAGAGGGTTCTCATCGTTTAGTGAATAACATTTAAGGATTATTCTATAACAAAATCATGCTGAAAGGTACCGCGTAAATCCTTTGTAGTACTTATTCGTCGAAACATATACCCCATAATTTCCATAGTATACCTTTTCACCGTTATTTGAAAACAGATACGTGACCTCCTATACCACTGTGACGAAAAGTGATTTTCGCTGAAATTAATCGGCAATTGTATTGCGAGTTCAAGAAACCTTGAACTAAATTATCAGGTTTGGGTGGTGGTGCCAATGAATATAATATTGATGGAGAAACGTTCGTTCGAAGATGTCTCATCGTTCACTCAATAAACATTTAACGATCATTTGATAACAAATTTTGCTCCAACGGTATCGCGTAAACTCAACTTGATACCTCTTCGTCGAATCTGATACCACATATTTACCACTATATACCTTTCCACTATTATTTGAAGACAGATATATGACCTCCTATACCATTGTAAGGAACAACAATTTTCGCTGAAACTAATCTGCTATTGTATTGTGAGTTCGAGAAACCTTCATCGACGAACCGTCGAGCAGAAAGGGTTGTACGTTCCAATTCTAAGGTTTAGTCTCTCGAATTTGTACATATTACCTTCAATTTCGACTAAAAACATGATTCGATCTACCAATGTAATTTGCGTCGAAAGATTTTGTAAAACCTAACGGAAGTCTTACTTTTCTGACTATAATATCATCAAAAACCATCGATAATACATTGAATGTGGTTTTCGCAGGGTTCGCTGGTGATTTTGACGTATAATATATACGGAAAAACGTTCGTCCGAGGATTCTCATCGTTCAGTCAATAACATTCAAGGATCCTTCGATAACAAAATGTATTCCAACCGTACCGCATACTGTCATTTTGATTCCTGTTCGTCGAAATTAATACAACATATGCGTCATTATATACCTTTTCTCTGTTATTTGAAGACAATTACGTGACATCCTATATCACTTTAAGGAACAATGATTTTCGCAGAAATTATCGAGCAATTGTATTGCGAGTTCGAGAAACCTTGAAGGATAAACAATTGATCTGAAACGGTGGGGCGACGAATTTCCAAGGCTATGGGTCTCTCGAATCTATACATGTTACATTCAATTTCGATTAAAAAAATGATTCGATCTACATATATTTTTATTACTTGCGTCGAAAGATTTTCTAAAAATGTCATTCGAAAATTGTACTTGTCTTAACGTTAATATCATAATAAACTCAATCAATCGGATGTGATTTGGTACATGGTACAAGGTTGGGTGGTGATGGAAGACGAAAATAACATATATATATATATATTATATATATATACGAAAAAACGTTCGGTCATGTTAATAAAATTGTTAGCTTGATACCACCTTAATATCCATTTAGTTAACGTTTCTACTGCCATAATAACATTCAATTTTATGTTTATAATATAAAAGAGTCGCGTGATACCTCTTATAATAAGTCTTTTTGTAAGGTTATTTTCGTCATATCCAATTTTTTGTCCTTTTCTATAAGTATTTGTTAGAATTGGTCCTTAGAACTATCTGACGGAGCCTGAATCGTGTAATAAACTTCAAGTAGGGCCCGATACAAAATGGCCCCTTTTATACCGTTTTTTTTTACAACAATGGGATATTACATGATGCTATTTGAAAGGAAGATAACTAATAATATTTCATTCATAGGATACGAAAAAATAAATAAATAGTACCGCATATCAGATTCTCGTATAGTCGTATCCCTGCCCTGCAAAGCACAGGCAACGCCAATAAATACTGCCTGCTGCGAGTATAAATAAAAGGGACAAACAATTACACCACTCTTTTCACGGGAAAAAAAAAGGGCAAATTTCGTTTCAGGCCCCAAAAATGTTTATAAATAGATTTCAGGCCCTATTAGAAACAAATTAGTTTAAAGGACCTAATTTTCGTAAATTTTAGAGATAAGGACCTAAAGTTACACAAGTGTTACTTCAGAGCAATGAAGTGTTACTGAGGAACAATGAATTGTTATTTCAGAACAATAAAGTGTTACTGAGGAACAATGAAGTGTTATTGCTGAACAAACGAAGTGTTACTGAGGAACAATGAAGTGTTACTGAGAACAATGAAGTGTTATTGAAGAACAATTAAGTGTTACTGCAGAACAATGAAATGTTACTACAGAAATTGGGTCCTTAAAACTAATTATTTTTCTGTCAGGGCCTGAAACCTAAGTTCAGACCCTGACAGGGGCCTGAAACGTAATTTGCCCAAAAAAAAACCCCTCGCATTTTGTTTTTGGTTCTTTCTTTTCCTCAAGAGTGTTTCGTTCTTCTTTAGAGATTGATTTGAACATCCAATGGCGGCTGAAAAGCCCATCGATGATACTGATGGGTATCCGATGGAAACCAGCAGAGCGGATAGGCACGTGTGGTTGATGAAATGCCCTCCCCTGGTGTCGCGTTCCATGCAGCGCCAACCTCCGACGCCTTTCTCCTCCTCCTCCGACGCCGTTCAAACCGTCGCCAAGGTGATAGTTTCCGTCGATCCACTGCTTCCCGACGATTCACCCCCTCAGGTAAGCAACGTGCGTTTCTGTTCGATTTGTTTTGGTCGTATCGTAATGTGTCGTTTCATTTCGATTGGCTGCTTTTTTTTTTTTCTGGTGCGGCTTTTTTGTGTACTGTTGTTTCTCTGAAGCTTGTGTGCGTATTTTGAGATTGATTTCATCTATTTTTTACCTGTTTTTTTTTTTGCTTTCCATTACTGTCCTGATCGTGGTTTCCTTTTGATTTTCTGAATTGTGTTCCGTGTTCTCTTTCGTTTGTTTTATTAACTTGATTGCATTTTTCATTTTCCAATTATTTGTCATTGATTTGTTGATTTGGAGCGATGTGGCGATCAATAATTTGTTTAGTTAATCTTCTTCTTTATGTTACATTTTGTGTGCGTGCTTGTCACTTCTTCTTGGGTGTTAACTTGCAGATGACAGACTTACTACAGGCTTATGGTTTATGTGTGTGAATTTGCATGCACGCCCATATCACTATCATTCTTAAGTTTTTCCTCAAATGCCTCCAGCAGCTTGGTTTGTCAATGTTTTTGTCATTTACTGAAGGATAGGTGCACATTTTGAGTTCATTAATCCGCTCAATTATCAGAGAAATGAAAACTCTTGCTAATCCGAAAAGAGCTGCGCCAAATTGAATCTGAATTAAAGTAATTCATTGCAGTAGTAGCTGCGCTAGTCTGTTGGTTGATCTTCTATTGAAAAGTGAGATAGAATTAAGGTTGCTTATGTATATTAAACACTTGGTTGGCAGTGCTGATACAAAATAGTGAATTATCATCGCAAGTTAGGGGTTATAGATTGCGCTATTGATAAAATTCTACTTGCATCAGATATTACATTGATTGACATGCTTTTATACTAGTGAGGGAAAGGGATCAATAGGCGTAACAATGTTACCGTAAAATTGTTTATAATGGATTCAGAAACATTGCCGGCATACTTCCTATTTTGAAGCTACCGTGCCTGTACACTAACATTTGTGTTTGATTTCTAGTCGCCTTAAGCTTGTCAGCTAAAAATGATTGACTTTGTTTTTGGCCTTCGTTCTTTATCTGTTGATCGTATTTCACTTCTCTTGAGAAATTTGGCGGCCAAGTTTGACTCTCGGTTTTGGTCGTTTATTCCGTCATTACTTCTGTCTTTGGAGTCTGGTTCGTTTTTTTGGGTATATAATTTCCTCCAGTTATATAAGTGACTGTAAGAATTATTTCCTCATCGTACTATAAATCGAAGTATTGTCCGTGCACGTGATTAGACTGTCTTAAACTCTAACAGTAACGTACATCGCTGAATCTTGGCTCTTTGTTGATTCGTGAAAAAAACGTTTTCGTCGCTGTTACTTCTGTACCGTATACATTATCAGCCCATATTTGAACTCCTGCAATTTCATAAGATTTTCTCATTTTTCACAACCAGTTTACAATGGAACTGACCCGCGCCGGAGATAGAAATGCACCCAAACGCTACTCAATGGACATGTTCACAGATTTTATCCAAATGTGTGTGCTTTCAGAGTCATCCCAAAGGTGGAATATCTTTCTTGCATTTTTTATTTGTTTCCGTACGCGACAATCTTTCAGATTCCACATTTGCTGGTAATAATATTCAAGAATGTAACATGACATTTTTGGGTGTGCACGTTTATTCGAGCTAGTTGCTGGATCATGAATTGAATTGATTATTCCCATGTTAGTCATGTTTTGGGCTCCCATTAATTCCCATGGTTAAGAAAATAGAACTTAGCAGATGCAGGAAAGACATCCGTGGAGGGGAAAATCAAGCACAAGTTTGACATGAAACCTCACGACGAAAATATCGAAGACTACACAAAACTCTGCCGAGAAAGGATGAACAAGTACAACACTAAGACCAGACAAATAAGGGTAACATCAACCACTGCCACTTTATGATTAGTTTCTATCATGATTTCTTTTCTATCTACCGTGAATTGTTATTTCTTAAGGTGATTGAAGGTGACAGCGGTATGCATATGAGGCCCATGCCCGGGATTATCGACATCAAGTCGTCATCGTTTGGATCATCATTATTACCGGTATATCTGTATTATGCGCATTCGATACTCTTATTATTTGCGCAATCGATTCGTATTCGATATTTCATAATTGCGTTTGCTTTATAAAAAATTTTAGGAGAAGAGGAAATGTCCAGTAAAAGCGTCGGAGACAAAAAGGATTAGAAGAGACAGAGACGAAATGGAGAAGATTATTTTCAAGCTCTTCGAGAGGCAACCAAAATGGACTCTCAAACAACTGATTCAGACGACCGATCAGCCTGAGGTGAGCGCCTTACAGCAGACGCTGAAAACTTGTTCGAAAATGCGCTAAAAAACGAACTACATTTGTTGTAATAAGTCGCCTTTCGTCGCTTATATATGGCAGCAATTTCTCAAGGATATACTTAAGGCCCTATGCTCGTACAACAACAAAGGAGCTAATCAAGGATCCTATGAGCTGAAACCCGAGTATCGTAAACTAGAAGATGATCCCCCAAATTCGAAATGACAATGAAGAATGCTGCTGCTTTTATTTCTGAATATAATATCACAGCAAGCAATCTTTGTGGGTAGATTTGGTTCATTACCAACTAATGCTGCCTTTTTTAATTTGATATTAACTTGATTGAAAACTGTCTTAGAATTTATTTTTTTTTGTGGTGGGGGGGACTGAGTACTGCTGTCGTACCAGTCATTCGTTATGCCTGTGTTTTAGTTCACGTGATAAGGCAAGATAAAGTGCCGTTTAACCAATCATATCTTGTTCACTTCCCATAATGTTTATATAGATAAAACCAGAGACAAGTATAAGGTCCGCTATAATAATCCATTAAATACTAGATAAGCTATGTCAAAGGGTTGCCCAAAATTATTGATCCAATCTATACTAACTAATAGCATGAAAGTCATGGAAGTCATTTTGCTTTCGTCTTCTTCTTATCCATAATCAGGAAGGCACCTTTGAAAAATAATATGATGGGATCCAGCCACTTGAAGACAAGCAACCGACGCCCATCGACATAAGAAAACAAAATCTTCATTTAATATATAATAATTAACCATAACACTCTGTCACGATCTGCCACTCACAAATATAACGAAGGTTGTTTTTTTTAGAGAACTAATTTTTTTATATGCCGCTCACTCGTTACTTTCACAGTGCAATCTGTTACATTTGCTATAATGCATATATATAGTTATGTAGTAGCTTGTCTTATAGTACTAGAACTGAAAAGTTGGGCGGGCCACCCCATCCGGCCGGGATTGAGTAGGCTGCCCGAAATTGTATGGGCCGGATTGGGCTGACCCAAAGTTGTATGGGCTAATGAAATCTAGGCCCTAGCCCAAAGAACAGTGGGTCGGGCCAACCCGGCCCTAGCCCATGGCATAAGCCAAGGAGAGGAAGTTCTAAGTACCGACAAGTTCAGTAGAACATTTTGAGCAATTTTTGAATGCATCTCTACGCCCAAGACACGAAATACGAGCAGAAAAATAGTAGGCAAAAAACGCAGCAATCGAAGCAGACGAAAGCATGAAGTTACACCAAACAGAGAAAAATGAACTATTTCAGAGGAATTAAATCGTAATTGCAGTTTGAGGATCGCCAGGCAGAAATGCCTAAGATCATTGTTGCTAGTGCAGAAGCAGAAGTGAATTTGCACAATGCTTATGAAACTTCCACTTGGGACAAAATTCAACAGCAAACCCATAATTCGGTCACTTCTAAACAGAAAATCTCATTCAATGGCGAAGCCAAACAACCCTAGGGAACGAAAAGGCAAGCGCACATTACAGGCTAAAAAGCTTTTTTCTTCGAAACTAACAGCAACATACACGTTTATGCACTGTAGCGGAGAATCGATTCGGCTGAATTTCTGAATCGCACTGTAGTTCTTCGAATTCGATAGTTCTATATAACTGAATTGCAATGGCACTGTTGTTATTCTCCAGTTGTTATTCTCCAAATCGCACTGTTGTGATTCAAGCAAGAACTATCGATGATGCTAATTTGGGGACTTGGGGTATTAGAAATTGAAATTCAGTTCGAGCTATTAAATTCCACTCTAACGGGCTAATTTAGCCCAAAACACATCGGGTTTTTAGGCCCGCGGCCCACTAACCCGCCGGGCCTGGTGGGTCGGGCCAATAGGTCCAATATGGTTTTGGACTACCCAAATATAGGCCCATATCAAACGTTTTTCGGGTGGAGTGGGCTGGCCCGTGGGTTCATGCCCAAACTTTGACCTCTATATAGTACAACCTGGAATTAAATGTTGCTAGATCTCGCATATCTTCATTACGGCCATATGATATTTGGTTTGACTTCTTTTTTGCAGTATATAATCATGCTTTGTCCCCCAAAAGATATTTATGTTGACTTTTCTTATTTTGCTGCTTTGTTTGTATCAGGCTTTGAGTTGCGGGCGTCGATTGCAAGAAAAACATCAAAGCCGATTGTTATAAATTAAAAAGTAAAAAAATAATCAGCAATATAATAAACTCAACGAAGCTAGTGTAGCTTCAAATAAGAGCGATAGAACTATTTTTGTAGTAACTGCAAACATTGTTAGGTCTGATAATGAATGGATCTTAGACTCGAGTAGTTCTTACCACATAAGTCGGAGTCGAGTTCGTTTTTCCACGTATGAAAAAGTCGATGGTGGATATGTGTTGATGGGATGTTCCGTGTAAAGTTGTTATTAAAGGTATAGATCAGATTAAGATGTTCGACGGAATCATCCGAACGCTAAAGTCAGGCACATTCAAAATATGAAGAGAAATCTTATATCTTTAGGCACACTTGAACCTCAAGGATGCAGGTTCTCAGGTGAATGTGGAGTTTTGAAATTGCTAGAGCCCTCGTCGTGATGAAAGCTTGCGGGTCTGGCAATTTATATATTTTGCAGGGACTACTGTTACAGGTTCCACTGTAGTTTCGACATCCCCAGAGGTTGATACCACGAAATTATGGCATATGCGACTTGGACACATGGGAGAAAAAGGCTTGACGATGTTAAGCAAGTGGGGCCTATGATGCGGTCAAAGTACTGGTACGATGGACTTTTGCGAATACTGTATTTATGGAAAGCAGAGACGAGTCAGCTTCAATTCGCCAGCAGTCCCGACGAAAGGTAATTTGGACTATATTCATTCTGATGTATGGGGTCCGTCTCGTGTTCCTTCCGTCCAAAGGTGATGCAGGATACATGTGACTTTCATTGATGATTTTCCAACGGAAGTCTGGGTCTATTTTCTTAAGCAGAAAAGTGATGTTTTCTAACATTTTAAAAATGGAAAGCTTTGATTGAAAAGCAGACAGGAAAATAAATCACGCAGTTGCAGACAGATAATGACTTAGAATTCTGTGGAAATAAGTTCAACGAATTTTTCAAGAATGAAGGAATTGCTCGACATCACACCGTTCGATAGACGCCTCAACAAAATGGTATTGTCGAGCGTATGAATCAGATGCTTTTAGAGAGAGCTCGATGTATGATCTCCAGCGCTTGGTTGACAAATGATTTTTGGGCTGAAGCTATCACCGCAGCATGTTATGTTGTCAACCGCTCACCGTGTTCACCGATCAACTTCAAGACTCACGAGGAAGTATGGTCAGGTACTCCTGCTGATTACTCTAATGTAAGAATATTTGGGTGCCCAGCTTACATGCACGTAAACTAGGGAAAGTAGAGCCTAGAGCTAAGAAGTGTATTTTTCTCGGTTACGCTTCAGGGGTGAAAGGATATAAATTATATAATCCTGATCCCAAGTCACCCAAATTCATAATAGCAGAGATGCTACATTTGAGGAGTTCTCTGTTACATCCTTAAAAAAATCTACTAATTCGTCTAATTAAGAAAAGAAGGATGTCCAGAATGAGGTGGAGCTCGATATCGACAAAGATTTTTCCGATGATCTTACTACGAGTTCAACAGATCAAATTAGACAGAGCCAGAACCTGTTCAGATCCTGTTGAAGATGAAAGCACCGAGTAGGAATATTCTATAGCTAGAGATAGACAGATACGGAAGATTTGACTACCACAGCGGACGTGAATTTAGTTTCGTATGTTTTATCAGTGGTACAAGAAACAGGTGAAGGCGGCGGACCTTCTACTTATTCAGAGGCAATAAGCGATACAAAATTCTGATAAGTGGCTGGTAGTGATAAATGAAGAATTGGAGTCTTTGCACAAGAATGGTACTTGAATTCTTGTGCCACTGCCAAGGAAAAGGGAAGTAGATGTAAGCGGTTCTTCAAAAAGAAGAATGTTTTGTATGGTTGTGACAATACAAGGTATAAGGCACGATTAGTCGCGAAAGGCTACGGGTACAAGCTGTTGATTTTAATGATGTATTCTCACCTGCCATTAGATATATCTCTATTCGATTTAGATGAATATATATATATATATATATATCTATATATATAATATATATATATATACATATATGAAGCAAGCTGAAGGCTTCATAGTTGAAGGAAAAGAATACCAAGTTTGTTTATTGAAGAAATCATTATACGGATTAAAGCAGTCTCCTAGACAGTGGTATAAACGGTTGATTCTTTCATGTTGGGCCAGGAGCAAGTGTGATAGTTATGTTTAGAGGTGGGCAAGGGGGTCGCGTGGCGGTTCTGCTGGCCGGGGTCGGGCGGTTCCGATTCCGCGAACCAAAACACCGGAACCGCCCTAGCACCGCCCCATGGCCCCGCGATTCATCGCGGTTTCGGGGCGGTTCGAACCCTTAATTTTTTTTATTTTTTGGGTATAGGCAAAGTTAAAATATTCCAAAGTTTTTATCCCTACAAAAAATACGAAATAAAAAAAATACAATGGAAATAAAAAAAAATACATTGAAAAGAAAAAAATACATTGAAAAGAAAAAATAATTGAACTTCGAAAAAACTACGGCTACGCTACATCATGATTAATTAGTAGAATTTTGCTTGCTTCTTCGTCGGATGAGCTTGATGCTTGAATTCGTCGACTACATTCTCCTTTCTATTCTCGATTCGGCCGAAAACCAGCGTCAGCATCGCAACTGTATTCGGACTAAGACTCATCCGTCGATCTCCAATGATTCAACCCGAAGTCGAGAATGAGGTTTCTGAAGCGATAGCCGAACTTGCATGGGAAGAAGATCTCGTGCCATCTTCGCTAGAGTCGGGTAAAGCTTAGCATTCGTCTTCCACCACTCCAAAACATCGAAGTCTTCGGGCGTTTGGAAGTTATGACTCAAATCGAGTTGGATCTCATTTGAGTTACTTCTACACGATGCCGGCGCCCTACTCTTTTGCATCTTCAATCTCCGCAAGATTCCTCCCGTACCGCGCGAGCTACTCCCACACAAAATCTCGGTCACGTGAGCTGTCGCTTCAACACTTGTTCCTTGCCCTGAGATACATAAAGAAAAAAGTTCTTGGAGAGAACGTATAATTGGCGCCTTCTGATCGTCAACCTTTTCTCCAAGAAAGTTATAGTAATGCTCGAAAACAATATCGAAAGTATCCGGACCACAGCTAGGGTCGAGCAAAGGCGTTAAGCCATGGACTATTGGGATATTTTCCCAATATTTTCTGAACTTAAGTTCCATACCTTCGACAAAATTACACAAGTACGGGTTCATCCGACATTCTAGAAATTTATAGCACATGCCAAAAAGGCTCGGAATAAATTTCGGCGACGTGGGATAATGAACGACGGAAAATACCTCCGTTGCCACCATGAGTTCTTCAAGTAACGACACGCACACTTCTAAAATATCCCAATTGGTATCGATTAAAATAACCACAGCTTGGGAATCGACACCGACCGCGCTGTTCCAATATGTCATGACCAAATCCTTGTAGCGCCAAAAGTGCTAAGGAGGTCATATAAGGAGTTCCATCGGGCACGAACCGGTAGGGGGAACTTCTTTTAGGAAAGACTGCTCGTAAGGACCATTTGCTTCCACGACTGCCACAGACGTCGCTCTCGTAATTTTTCCCTATGAACTTGAATTTTTCAATTGACCTAGAACGTCGTCGAAGGCGCACTTGACACATAAGTTAATTACGTGACAAGCGCACCTTACATGAAGTAGTCGAACGTTTAAGGGTAACCTTAGACTCTATCGGAGAATGTGTCTATTGCTGCATCATTAGCACTAGTGTTGTCTAAAGTGATTGACATAATTGTATCTTGAATACCATTATTTATTAACAACATTCATGACATAAACCAATATAGTGTGTGCATTATGTTGCGACTCGAGCACGTCTAGTGCGAGAGTTCTCTTTTGCATCATCCATGTCTCATCGATCCAATGGCCGGTAACCACTAGATACGATTGTGACGTGACATTTATCCAAATATCAGTAGTCAAAGTAACCCGACACGATATGCTGGACAAATGCGAGATCAAGTTCGTCTGATATTCTTTAAATATTTTGCATATATTTCCTAAGTGTCTTACGACTTACGTTATGGAATCCGGGTTGTATCATACTAGTGAATTCGATAAACTCTTCACTTTCCGCAATGCAAAATGGTTCTTCACAGTTTACTACAAATTTAACTAACGTCATCCTAGAAATTTCCCTAGTTATAACAAATTTTCTACCAGTACAAGCGCTTATCCGTTGTTGCCTAGGTTCAGTGCCTATCGGTTCAAATGTGTATCTATTCTATGAGCGATTTCTAAATACTTTAACATTGAACCCGCCCCACCATGTCCGGGTCTAATACTGAATTGTAAGTGTTAGGATTATTTTATTTTGTTCAATTGAATTAGGTCATCTTAATCTTATAATTAACTTAAGTGAACTGGGTTTAATGAGAGACCAGTGATTTTTTTCTTGTAATGGGCTTACAAGGGCCCAAGTATTATATACCAACATGTGGTATAAATACTAAAACCCTAACACATAGTTAGGTGTGTCTTGTGTGTTAAAATTATAGAGAGAATTTTGTGAAGCCACCAACCTTATAACACACACGCACCCCACGTTGAAGCAATTCTTCCATCTTAAATCCTTCGTTCTAGATTAGTATTGGTGGTTCAAATAGGGACCAACAAGTGGTATCAAAGCAAACACGTTCGGTTTTGAGTGAGATCTCTGAAATTTTTGGGTATTTTTTGGGGTTCGAATTTCTGCTATTTCTTGAGTTTTTGAGTTGATTTTACTGATTTTGTAAGCTCAAGAGGTAATTAGGTTGTTTTCGAGTGATTTGAAGTGATTACCCAACTTTTTTCAGTTGATTTGGGTGAGTTTTGGGTAGAAATCGATCTGTTTTTCGTCAATTTTCAGTCTAGATTGCTACAGTACCTTATTCTGAGCATTTTTATCCAGTTTCGGGCGTCTTCATTTAGTTTTGCATTTTTATTCAGTTTCGGGCGAAACTGACTGGTCAAACCCGAATTTTGACTGGTCAAACCCGAAACTGAACTGGTCAACACCTGAAATTTGACTAGTTAATCCAATTTTGACTGGTCAAACCCGAAACTGGACTCGTCAACCCGAAACTTGACTGGTCAACACCCGAAAGTGGACTGATTCTTTTAAAAAAAATTCACAGTAGCAGTTTCGTCCGAAACACTGTAGCGCCCGAAACACTTGTAGCACTTCACTGTAGCGACCGAAACCCTGTAGCGCCCGAAACACTGTAGCAATTCAATCTAATCTCCAGATTGCAAATTTTCACTGTAGCAGTTTCGCCCGAAACACTGTAGCACTTCACTGTAGCACCCGAAACGCTGTAGCAATTCAATCTAATCGCCCGATTGCAAATGATTTTCACAAATTAACTGTAGTAAATTCGTCATACTCACTGTAGTAATTCACCCGAAACGCTACAGTACCCGAAACTGCTACAGTGCCCGAAACGCTACAGTACCCGAAATGCTACAGTACCCGATTTAAAAAATAAATTTCTTTCAAAATTTTCTGATTTTTTTTATCATTAGTAGAAACAAAAAAAAAATTAAAATTAATAATAAATATATATATATATAAAATTTTTGAATCCAACGGACACAACCTCTTTTAAAACTTTTTCGAAATTTTCTAAATAAATTTTTTGGGTCCAAAATTTTCGGTGTAGACGACGTTTTCGTAAAATCTTTTTTTTTAAAGCAAATCCACAAAACGTGTCAACGATCATTTATATCCAACAATCAACTTAGGACATCATTGGCAAATTATAGAGAAAGTTTTGGTAATTTTCACGAAGGTTTCGAAATTATCTCAAAATTTTAGGTGCACACCAAAAAAATTTTCGACACTGACTTTCTTCGATACTTCACGATACGTCTCAACTAAACCAAACTTTTCGAAACAGAACTTCCAAAAGCCAATTTGTTTTAAACAAAAAAATTAATTAATAATATTTTATTAATTAAAATCGATGCTCAAGCTAGGAAAATTGAGGAATTAGAAGCAAGACTTGCTAATAATTACTCCGTGTTGCTTAAGCAACAAGAAAACCTAGCCTATGCTAATGAAGATTTAACCATTGCAAAGTCCAAGATCATTAGCTTAGAAACTAAGTTAGAAGATAGTGAAAAGAGGGTCTGCGAGATGAAATAGTTTACGTTTTTGCGAAGCTGAGCAAAATGAAGTCTCATCAAAATATGAGACCATCTTAGAGGAACAGCGTATGCTTTACTCTACGATTAAACGGTTAGAGACTAATATTTCGAATTTAGGTCCAACAAACAAAAACTCTCCTTCTAACTTAATTTCTATCGGGGAAAATAATTTACATTATCAAAAACCTACTCCTTGTTGGGAAATACCAGAGGTTGCTAGTAAAATTTCGGAATTGAACGCAATCTTGGAATCTGAAAGAGTAGGTCTCCACGCTGAAAATGAAAAATTCTCAAAAGAGATTTTACTTCTAAAAAAATTTCCCCATCTTTATCTGTTTCCAATGATTTTTCAAGTAATATATCTTCCTCAAAACAGTTAAAGAAAACAAAACCAAAAACCAGCATCTTTGTTTCTAAAACTGAAAAGGCTTTTGCTAATCATTCTAAGTCAATTTTGACTGAAGCTGGAACGTTAAGTAAAAGCAAAGCGCTAAAAATAGCTAAGGAACAAATAAAGATTAGGAAAGAGAAAGGAAAATCAGTATTATCTTCCAAAATTAAAGCCGAGAATGTTCAAGGTTTTTCCTCTCCCATTCCTATCAAAAGGGAAGCGTGCAACGAAGAAGTTCCAGGCTTACGTAGACGAACTTCTCAAATCCCGCACACTCATCATTATAAAGTGAATGGTGTGATCTTGTAGGCAACATGATTCGTCATCCAATGACGCATATAGCGCCATAAGCTCATATTGCTACTTGAAATATCCAGTCCAGATTCATTCTAGAAAGCATCTTATGCGACTGGCTAGGGAGAAAATCTTTAGGTCTTCTACACCTAGGCACACATTCACCGGCGCTGAATTGTCATTTCCCTCTAAGGTTCACCAAACCTGGATTCCTAAATCACAAATCAAATTGGATAGGACTTTAAAGGATGATTTAGGATCAATATCTGAACCAAATGTGTTTAACTTGTTTTCTGCTAACAAGGGAGGACCATCAAAAAATGGGTACCAAATCCCGATAAAGTTTTTGCAGAATCCCAGCATGGGTAGGTACAAGATAGCTGCTCCACACCCATGACTGGTATGCGATGAGAGCAGCCAAACATCCCAGCGTGTATGGTACCTTCGGTTGCTCCACATACACGACTGGATAGCGATGTGAGCAATCACATGAGGGTACATTATATACATGCATGATTCAGAAGAACTTTAAATGTTAAATTTTAGCATGCATATGTACTGAAATGTCTAATACCCTCTCATAGGTACATTTTCATTATGCATACATATTAAAAAAAAAAGAAAGGAGAAAAAAATTCAAGCTTAAACATTCACGTATGCATACAAGCTGAATCGTTAAAATACCTATTTTAAGTGTTAAATAGCGAAAAACGTACATTCTAATGCATTTTTAAACAACAGTAATTCTTTAGTTTGCATTTGATCTGAAAATAGATAAATACGTTCACGCTTATTTAATTGGGAGAGAACATACATGTTTAAATGTGCATGCATTGAGGGGGAGTATCACTCCATATTTATGAGGGGAGAGTACATTTTTAGGGGGAGTACATCTTAGGTGCACGATTTGAGGGGGAGAAACTTACTGTAACCCATATACATATACCTATACATATACCTATATCTATTACTATTACGATACTACTTATCTACTACTATTACGATAATATATATATATATATGTATACATAAAAAAAGGGGAAAAGAAAAGCAAAAAAAAAGAAGGGAAAAGAAAAGCAAAAAAAAGAGGAAAAAAAAAAAGAAAAACACTGTCAGACGCTTCCACCTCTCATGATGGACTTCACTTGAAAACTCTACCCTCAAGAGTTCGAGAATTACAAAAGGGTGACATCCATACACAAACACGAAGATGATCTCAACCGCCCGCTCCGACTTGCTGATGAAGCAGCACTCACCAAACTTGATGGACGCATGGATTATAAGTTCCCATGGTTCAGTCAGACCAAACTGAACCTAGGCCCGGAACGTAGCCGAGTGTTAGTGAAGATTTCAAGTCCATAAGCCACATTCCCATTTGGCAATTCTTGACAAGACCGAAGAGCAGACGTTTCACATATCCCTCAACTCACAAAACGTTCGGCCCATCCCATATAGGTGCAGGAGCTGATTTTTATCAGCTCCGGGGTAGAAGTCGCCTCATTTGGTCCAATGGCGCATGCACAACCGAGCCTTAGCCACTCATCTATCTCCCAATAGACAGATGTTTCATAAAATCATGGGGAGCCACGTATGCTATCACCGCTTCACTTGGAAGCGGGAGATATTGAATTAAGGGGGTGTTTGTTTCTGGTGATCCAGCATCACGGTGATACTCGCATCACCGTAATGTGAGTATCATCGTGATATAGATCAAGGTGATACATCATCACTATGTTTGTTTTGGGGTGATATTTCATTTCGCATATCAAGGTAATATTGGAATATTATGTTTGATTAATCACGGTGATGTGTGGGATGATACTGCATAAATGACATATTTAACCCTACGTATATCATATAGGTAACGTGAATTAATATGTTTATGTTGAGATGATATTTTTACGTAACAATGATCAATATTTTAGTATCGAGTTTAAATTTTTTTTAAGTGTTAATTATAAGTCTATTATATAATTATCTCTATTATTTTATATTTTTAAATATTAAATACGTTTATAATTTTTAAAATAGTTAGTTATATAATTTAAAATATGATTAAGGGTATATAAGGAATAAATGCTAAAATATCATGGGTAATGTTGTCCAAATAAAACTTCCAAATATCACCTCATCACCGTAATGTTGGATCACCTAGTTTTTTGGGGGTGATCCAAAAGTTGGAATATCACCCCACTTTGATCACCTAGGTGATCCTTCATTACGGTGATGACTCATCACCTACGAAAAATAAACACAGTGATGAGGAGGTGATGTGAAGATCACGGTGATGTTTCGCAGGATCACCTCAAAACAAACACCCCCTAAGTGGTAGTTAGCCCCACACCACTGAACTTTCTTGAACACATCGAGTCTAGGTGTCCTCACTACCTAAATGTTTTAAAATTTTTAGGACACATACACTTTTTCTTATCTGGACTTCGCGACCAGATCAGAACTTCCATAGACACGTCTGTAGTAGATGTGATTCCAAGATTGGAAGGAAGTCCTACTGTTGCAACATCAAAACAACAACGGCATCAGGCCATCGTCTGCGAGCTACGCTCCTAGATCGATGTTAACGGAACGCCTATGTGGCTCCAGCTCTAAGCCCTGTTCTCACAGGCCGTATCTCGGAGTTTAACTCTGAACACGTGTCGACGGATTGCCTTAGTGGCTCCGTCAGGTTATTACCCAACCTGAGCACCCACCATCCGCTGTGCGTACCACTCTGAAGACGGGCTCTCATGCAATTGATGGAAAATCTGAAGGAGCCCAATTACATTTTTGGAAAAACGCACCCCACACACCTTCTTCTGGAGCCGAACAAGTTTCCTCGACGCCGAGTCAGACAACCTCCTTCGAAGAAGACCAATCTGATGCCGAGAAGAAGAGTTTTCGTGAGTACCAATCAACTCCACTTCTTGTCCTGACGACGCGATCTTCTTGCCAAAGACAATGCCCCATTTTGATCCATCGCATGACGATCTCTCCAACTCGATCATCATGAGGGGGAGTAGCACTAAAGCAAAATGGGTGCAATACTACGACGAAAGTGCAAGATAGGTCAAAATGCTGAATCACAAGCGCTGTTAGATAATCAAGCAAACACCACAGACTTCAAAGATCAAAGTTGACGCCTCGTGCACAGCTCTCCACATTTAAAGAGAACTCCCCAATCCCAACACAAGGTTGAACAAATGTAGGGGGAGTCGCGACTATCGAAGGGAGAGCTGGAACACAAGAAGAGAATATCCGTCTCTGTTACGCCTCTCCAAATTTTTAAGAGAACTCCCCAATTCCAACTAAAGGTTGACCAAATTAAGGGGAGTTGTAACTATTGAAGGGAGAGATCGAATACAAAGAGACGATCCGGCAAGCAGCTTCGAGAAGAGAAGTTCAGAACATGGTGAGCTTGGATCTCCTAAAGAAGAGGTCACAAGACGAGATAAATGAGGAGGAGATTGAAGAAGAACACGCACACACGCGCTTTCGCCACATATCCTTTGATACGTGTTCTTTGAGGACTCAAGATTATTACAAGACCAAGATGACAAGCGCTAAATTGCAAATTGAACACAAAGGGGGAGATTGTTAGGATTATTTTATTGTGTTCAATTAAATTAGGTCATCTTAATCTTGTAATTAATTTAAGTGAACTGGTCTTTAATGAGAGCCCAGTGATTTTATTCGTGTAATGGGCTTATAAGGGCCCAAGTATTATATACCAACATGTGGTATAAATATTAAAACCTTAACACATAGTTAGGTGTGTCTTGTGTGTTAAAATTATAGAGAGAGAATTTTGTGAAGCCACCAACCTTCAAACACACACACGCACCCCACGTTGAATCAATTCTTCCATCTTAAATCATGGTAAATTCGTTCTAGATTAGTATTGTTGGATCAAATAGGGACCAACAGTAAGGTTGGCGACAATCTTTACAATATGCAAAACCATTTTGGGGATCGTCTTTATTTAAAACGACCTCGAAAAAATTCCATACCTTAGACGTTCGTTTACGAACCGAAGGTTTTATCTTTCTCGTTACTGCAGTTGAGGTTTGGCTAGGTCCCTCTCCCACCGGCACCGGCGTCGGTTCTTCGTCTCCCTTGTCGTCGGGCGCTCCATGTCCGCGAAAATTCTCCTCCGCACCGAAAGCACCTACAAAATAAAAATTATCGTCGTTCGTATTTCTCGATAACGACGCCATTAGTAGAAAAAATCGTGCGAGGTGTGTGTATTTTACGTGTGTAATAATGTGATTTGGGTATAAAACTGTTTATTAATGTGTAATAACATAAATCGTGGATTATCGTTGAGAGAATGTGTGTTTTTAGAGAATGAGAGAGATTTGTGTGAAAAAAATGATGAAAATGAACCCCTATCTATAGATTTTTTTAGTAGGGACTAAAAGGAAAAAAATTGCATTTTGTATCAGAGCCAATCCGATTTTTTTTTTGCCACCATGACGATAACTAAAATGTCAATTGAAAAGTTAGACAGAAATGTCAACTTTGCAATGTGGAGTCTCAAGATTTGTGTGAGGTGGCGCTTGAAGGAGAAAAGAAGAAACCAGCAGAAGTAAAAGACGATCAATTTAAAGAATTGGACAAGAAAGACAGATCGGCTATTATCTTAAATCTCTCTTATGAGGTTTTTCCAAAAGCTGCCATGGAGACGACGGCCATGAGTACATGGATGTGTTAAAAGTTATCTACATGAAAAAGACTGAGGAGAATCGGCTTTGTTTAAAGCAAAACCTTTACAGTATGAAAATGACGGAAGGTACTACTACACTCTCGCATCTCGATAAATTCGATTCAATCATTATTGATTTGGCAAACGTAAAAGTCAAAATAACTGACGAAGATCAGATCATAATATTGTTGTGTTCCCTTCCCTCATCCTTAAAGCATTTTCGTGACACTTTATATACGAGAAAGATACGATATCATATGCTAGTGTCAAATATGTGTTACAATCGAAAGAACATATAGACATGGGTATAATGGGATAAATAAGTGGTAGCCAGGCAGAAGGTCTGTTTGCACGGGAAAGACCAGAACATAGAGACGCTGAAAGTAGTAGATCTAAAGGAAGATCAAAATTCGGCTACAGAAATAAAGTCTGTGGTATCTCACATAATAAATAAGTTCTACCATCCGGCCGTGGATGTGGGACATTCTGACCGAGCCACGTATATACGTATTCATTGCCCAAATTTAATTCGTCTCTTTTATTTATTATCGTCATTTCTCGGGCAAATATATTTGGGGATTTAAAATATCCTAACGAATTGGTATCAGAGCTAACCCAAATACAACCCTCGAATTTTTACTATTGTGAAATTTTTCCCGACTCGGCCGTGGTTTTTCCCTCTTCGTAAAAGAGGGTTTTCCACGTAAAAGTTCTGGTGTTCTTTCTTATCTTGTGGTTTTTCCCTCTAATTTTTACCGAGTAGTACTGTGCGGGTCCCACAAAATTTACCCGTGGGTTCCACTTCTCCCAATCGTCGTATGGGACCTGTTCCGCTGCGGGGCCCATTGACCACCGCGGGGCCCCACTGTAACACCCGGAGCCGATGAGGGCGGAGAGTGATCGCCGGTGTCAGAGAGGGGCACGGACAGGGAGCGGCTCCTGGCGAGGCTTCTAGGTGGAGGGATACATGAATGAACCGATTCCACACCCGAATGAGAGTGATCCTGAGACTGACAATGTATGGGGTTGCCAAGTTAAGGAATTGTATGAGAGAATTGATTGCGCTACTCATATCACCAAAGGTGCACCTTCCTTTTCGGGAGTCCATCCATAAGAACTTCAAAGTTAATCGTGCTTGACTTGAAGTAGCATGGGATGGGTGACACCCTGAGAAGTAGCTCAGGGTGCGTGCAGTGCAAAGCGCTGGAAGGCTAGTGGTGATACAGTGGGGCCAGACAATCAATGAAGTGCAGTGGACCCAACCCCACAGGTCCCGAGAGCGTGTGGTTACGCACCACCCTTCCCAACATAATAGCCACGTGAAGTTTTCTTATTGCCTTTAATGCGCACTATGGTGGATCAAAGGTCACAATTCAACACTAGTAATATTTTTATGAGTAAATAGCAAAAAGGTGCTCCAACTATACCGCAGTATCAATGTTGGTGATGAACCAAAGGCGAACAGTTTTGCAAAGTTTAGGAACCAAAACGGCACATATAAAAGTTTGAGTACCAACATTTAGAATTTTTTGTGTAAATTGATATATAATTCATATTCGATCTCCACGAAATTTTCTAACTTTTTATTTAAATAATATTCAACACAATTATTGTAATCATGTATGCTCTTGTAAAAAATAAAACAATATGTAAAAAAATTAATTATTGTTGTTCAAACTTTCAAAAATTTTGGTATGATTGTGTTGGTATGCCTCATGAAAAAACAATTATCGTGATAATCAAAACTTAATTTTATATTTAGTTTTTACTGTAACGTGTATATAAAATAAAAATTCTAAATGGTGCTAAAACTTTTATATGTGATGTTTTGGTTCCTGAACTATTCAAAGGTGTTCCCATTTGGTTCTTTTACCTGTAGGTTAAAGAAACAAGAAATGATATGTTTTGCAAAGTTCAGGAACCAAAATGACATATTTAAAAATTTGAGCACCAAAATTGAAACTGTGGTATAGTTCAAACACCATTTTTGCCATTTACGCTATTTTTATCTTGCAAGGTAAACAAGATAGTAATCTAATCCAATATAAAATGCTTAAATTGAAAATGAACAAGTATGTCAAGATATACTATATTAAGATAAATTTTATCTCCCTTTATTATAAGTGCAGTATATGAAGACTAAAAGAGAATTCGTTGGTATGCGACGACTTCAGTCAACTCATTCCTCAATACGATTATTATGCTAGTGGTACAATCAAGCGGAGCCTTCCTGGAACAGAGCAGAGCCGAAGGAAGGCTATGAAAAAGAGCATCCCTTCTTACTCAGTTCATTCCAAATTTTATTTCCTCTATAATCTTGATTGTGTATTGAGTAAAACATCATACTACTATTCCAAGTTTTCTGATCGAACGGATCGAGTAATAAAAATAAAACGAATATTACGAACTATTATACGCTCAATAGGCAAGTGTACCTATCGATAGTAGCACATAAGCGGTAAGTATTCGAGTATCGAACCAAAGGAACTATCTACTTTAGAAAACCTTCGTTTAAATATCCTAGTGAATATTTTTGTTTTGAAAAAAATATAATTAACGATAAACCAAATAAAAGATAAACACAAAAATAAAAATCCGACAAAACAGCTATAACGGGTTGGAACGACTTTATAAAAGCAAAGTATTTGAGACTTCGAATCCCCCTACCTCGATTGAAGCAAATATCTCTTATACATTAACATGACTATCATTAGACCGTGGAGATTCCTAACCCATGCGTACGAGTCTCTATAGCTGACGAAACTGCGCCTTACTATAAAATAATCGTAAACAACTAATCTACCTCTTGAATAGCTGGGCAAGCTTCCCTGACTACACAATCGCAGATCGCATAAAAATACGATAAATCTCTCTATTAGATTTCACTCTAATCCGGCGAGGTAGTTCAACCTATCTCTAGTGATGAATTTATTCCGCTCGTTTACGACTGGTCTTATCGTCAGCCCCTCTTTCGAGCGTAGCTTACGATTTTCCAACAATTATCTCAATCACATAGACATAATCAAATAATAACATAAATCATAATCGAGTCGTAACAATAGCCAAAAGCAACAATACTTAAAAACATGCGTACGATATCGCTAGGGTTCATCTAATCTCAAATACTACAGGATTTAGCTACTCATACGAAGCATTAACACGACGAGAAGCATAAACAACAAAAACAAAAACATATTATCTTCCCTGAAATTCGCCTTCGGGGCTGATCCATCGTTGAGGAATTTTTTCGAACGAGTGGTGGGCGATCAGCTTTTCTCTTCCCTTGTCCTTCTTTTCCACTCCCCACGTCTTCTGCTCTCAGTCAAACAGCACACTTCGTCGCTCTTCACAGCCCCAGTCCGTGAAATCAGTTCGTCGAAATGCACGGCTGCCTCGAGTTGCTTCCTTGTGAATAATGCGTGTGAAGTGAGAGGTGGGTGCTTGAGGTGTGAAGAGGGCAACGAGGGTTCAGTGTAGGATTTTTTTAGGTCCCCCCCTTCAATTACATCTGCCCGTCTAAATATTAAAGCAAGTGAGTTGTATACTTGCTTTCTTCTGTGTGAAAGAGACACGCCTGCAAACATGTAATACTTCTTTTCCTTTTTTTTATATTTTGTTTGCCTAACTTCTTGTTTCCAAGAAGAATTCTTGCACATGTCTCGTTAATGTCTTAAATAAGCCTGCCAAATTGCTCATTTTCCCTAATTCTTGCCATAATTACGCGATGACCCCCCAAAACTAATGATCTATTTATAATAAATATAAACATATAAAATTATGTTTATCAAATCTCCTCACACTTAAGCGTTTGTTTGTCCTCAAACAAATGAATGCAAATGGCATAAAAGGATAAAATCATGTAACAGATCATCAATCAAGAATAAAATCACGTAAAGAGATAATGCAAGTAAGTCGGAAAAAACATTCGAGACTAACAAACTACACGACTCCCTTAGCGATACCGTCGACATCCGAACTTCACAAGGATTCACTCAAATCACTCAGTGTATAGGTTAAAGTGTCTATGAGCTCTCTCGGGCCATGCACTAATCTAATCTCTAACATAAGCTTGCAAATAATGCGTTAATCTACCACTTTCAATTATCAAGCGTGAATCAGTTACCAGGTTATAATATGGCTGAGATATGTAGGATATGTAGAGAATAAGCGTAAAAAGGATATGAGCTGTAGTCGTGTCGGACTCATGCCATCATCTCGAAAGCACCCATGATTGGCCCCTTTTCAACTTCTTTCGTCGTTTTCTTTTCTTCTTCTTCTTTTTTTTTTCTTTTTTTCATTTTTTTTCGACGTAGCCCTTCTTCTTTCAACCTCTTAATCCATAAAATAGGTATATGCTTTTGAGAGTGAAAGATTATCGGAGGAAGAGTTCTTGGTCGACTAAACTTTTTTTTCTCTCTTTTTTTTCAATTTTTTTTCGACGCTCAGCTGTAATGTTCATCGGGAAATTGGTTTGGGTTGGGCTCTTTGAATTTGGCATTCATCCTCCACTTCTCCTATTGCTCTGATGGGTTTATGTCTGAAGGCTTAATCAGGGTCGGCAATTTATAATCCGGTTTTCGCAAATAAAAGGCTTAGGCTCAAAGTGGATAACTACGGTGATGAGGCGTGGTCGGATACTTTGGCCATGGGCTGAATTCCTAATGCCTTCCTTATTTTCACGCAATCACACTTTAAGTAGTTTCAAAACGTAATACATAAGCAAGTTCTGAAGGGAAATAAATTAAGCATGATTCACACAACCAAAGAAATGAGCAAAAGCTAGTAGGCTCAAAAAAAATCTCACAAACATAGAGTTATGTGTACGACTCTCTCAAGTATCACCAAGTTCATCATGTAAGAAAGAAGTCGACTCGCATATGTATCCTAATTACTCACAAGATTTCTAACATAAAGTCATCCTTTGATCGATAAGAAACATATTTTCGAAAAAATTCGTGCCAATTTTCGAAAATTTTATAGTAAAAAAATGAAGTCATGCACATATAAGATGTTCGCATCCATTTCGCAGAAATTTTCCTCCCCACTTTAAGATATATGTTGCCCTCAACGTAACAATGATGTAACATACGGAAGAGGAAATAAATAGATAAGCCAACTTCCCTCAATAGTTCGATGTGCATGTTTGTACAGCTCCTCCCCACACTTGAGATTTTGAATTCCATGCGATCATCGAAAAAAAAGAATCATAAAAACTTAAAAATACGCATAGAAATAAAGGAAAAACATAGGATAGGCTTGGGGTGCCTCCCAAGTAGCGCTTTCTTTAATGTCTTTTACTAGACATTGTTCGGTGGTTCAGCTCTAGGTGGTGTTGAGGAAGTGAATCGTTTCCTTCCCGAACGCCTCGATGTCACCGCCATAGCAATGCTTGAGACGCTGCCCGTTCACCTTGAAAGTCCCTCGTTCCGGGTGTGTGATTTCGACTGTGCCGTATGGAAATACTCGAGTTACCTTGAAGCGACCATCGTGACTTCAACTTGCCTGGAAATAGGCGTAGTCGAGAATTGTATAGCAAGACTAAGTCGCCTTCTTGGAATTCCCCCTTCATGATTTTCGATCATGATATTATTTTGTACGCATTGTAGAGGCGGGCATTTTCATGAGCCATTTGGTGCCATTCGTCGAGTTCGTTGATCTGCAAGTTCCTCTTTTCTCCTGCGAGATTCAAATCAAAATTTAATTTCTTTAGAGCCCAATATGCCTTATGTTCGAGCTCGACGGGTAAATGACAAGATTTTCCATAAACGAGGCGATAAGGTGTGGATCCTATAGGCGTCTTATAGGCTGTCCTATAGGCCCACAATGCGTCATTCAGCTTGTTCGACCACTCCTTTCGGTGGTGCTCGACGGTTTTCTCTAAAATTCGCTTCAATTCCTGATTCACGACTTCCACTTGGCCGCTTGCTTGAGGGTGGTAGGGAGTGGTAACACTATGCTTAACGCCGTATTTCTCGAGCGTCCTAGAAAACTGAGTGTTACAAAAGTGAGTACCTTTATCGCTAATAATGCAACGAGGTGAACCAAATCGTGAAAGCAATGTTTTAAGAATTTAATGACAACCCTAGCATCATTAGTGGGCAGCGCTTGTGCCTCTACCCATTTGGATACGTAATCAACCGCAACTAGGATATATCGATTACTAAACGAAGTAGGGAAATGTCCCATGAAATCAATGCCCCAAACACCAAATACCTCGCACACTTGAATAAAATTCTGTGGCATTTCATTGCGCTTAGAAATATTACCTATCCGTTGGCATCTATCGCACATGTCTACATACCATTGAGCGTCCTTGAAGATTGAAGACCAATAGAAACCACATTTGAGTACCTTATGGGCCGTTCGATTTCCCCCATAGTGGCCTCCGGTTGGTCCGGTGTGGCAATGGTCTAAGATTTTTATCGTCTCGGGGAATGACACGCATCACCTGACCATCTTATCGGTACAAGTCCTAAACAAGTATGGATCATCCCAAAAGTAATACTTCAAGCCCGAGAAGAATTTCTTGTTCTGTTAGCTTGAGTATTCCTATGGTATGATCCTTGACACGAGATAGTTAGCAATATCAGAATACCAAGGAATATCATCGTTTATCTCACGTAGGGCATAAAGATGCTCGTCAGGAAAGTGGTCCTTGATGTTATCCTCGTTCGTCTTTTTGTAATGTGAATCCTCCAATCTCGATAAGTGATCGGCTGCAAAATTTTCAGCCCCGTTTGGTCTCGAATTTCCACGTCAAATTCTTGAAGTAGTAGTATCCATCGGATTAGTCTTGGCTTTGCATCGGGTTTGACGAGGAGGTGCTTGAGGGCCGAGTGATCCGTGTAGACAATGACCTTGGAAAGGATGAGGTAGGTGCGAAACATGTCGAGCGCGAACACGACCGCAAGCAATTCTTTTTCAGTGGTAGTGTAATTCGCTTGTGCCTCGTTCAAAGTCTTGCTCGTGTAGTATATCGGCCGAAAGTGCTTGTCCCGCTGCTGCCCCAAAACTGCCCCTACTGCAAAATCACTAGCATCGCACATGAGTTCAAAAGGTAGATCCAAATCGAGAGCTGGAGCATTAATAAGCTTATCCTTAAGTATCAAAACTGCATGCATGCACTCGGATGTAAACTCATATGGCACGTCTTTCTCAAGTAATCGGGTTAAAGGTCTGGCAATTTTAGAGAAGTCCATAAAAAATCTACGATAAAAACCCGCATGTACAAGGAAACTTCTAATTGCTTTTACTGACGAGGGAGGGGGTAACCGCTCGATAGTCTCAATTTTAGCCCTATCTACCTCAATCCCCCTAGACGAAATCTTATGACCTAACACGATGCCCTCTCTCACCATAAAATGATATTTCTCCCAATTCAACACAAGATTTGTGTCCTCGCATCGCTTAAGCACAGCATTAAGGTTAGAGAGATATACCTCAAACGTGTTACCAAAAACCGAGAAATCATCCATGAATACCTCCATTATGTCTCCTACTAGCTTGTCTAAGATGGCCATCATACACCGTTGAAAAGTGGCCGGAGCGTTGCATAGTCCAAAAGGCATCCGTCGGTGTGACGCCCGGGGCCGATGAGGGCGGGGAGTGATCGCCGGTGCCAGAGAGGTGCACGGACAAGGAGCGGCTCCTGGCAGGCTTCTAGGCGAAGGGGTACGTGAACGAACGATCCGACACCCGAATGAGAGGGGATCCTGAGGCTGACAATGTATGGGCGTGTCAGGCTAAGAATCGTATAAGGGAATTGATAGTACTACTCATATTACCAAGGTCGACCTACCTTTCGGGAGTCCATCTATAGAAACTCCGAAGTTAAGCGTGCTTGACTTGGGGCAATCTAGGGATGGGTGACCCCCTGGGAAGTTTCTCAGGGTGCGTGTGAGCGAGTGCACGAAGCACGCTAAAGGGTTAAATGGTGGTACAGTGAGGCCAGACTATCAGTCGGAGTGTGGTGGGCCCAACCCCACTGGTCTCGGTAGGGACCGATGCTATAGTGACACCCGGTATGGGACGGGTTGTCACAGTCGGTATGCGAATGTCCCGAACGGGCACGTAAAGGTAGTCTTTTCTTGATCTTCGGGCACAATGGGAATCTGCAAATATCCTGAAAGACATCAAGAAAGCAATAAAAATCATGACCGGATAAACGTTCAAGCATTTCATCAATAAAGGGTCAAGGGAAGTGATCTTTTCGCGTCGCATCGTTTAATTTTCGATAGTCGATGCAAACGCGCCACCCCGTGACGGTCCTCGTCGGAATGAACTCATTCTTCTCATTGGGACCTACAGTTATTCCTCCCTTCTTTGGTCCCACTTGAACTGGGCTTACCCACTTGCTATCCGAGATTGGATATATAACACCTGTATCGAGCAACTTAATCACCTCGGCCTTCACGACTTCTTTCATGTTTGGATTCAATCGCCTTTGGTGTTGCACCACCGGTTTGTACTCGTCTTCCATTAGGATCTTATGCATGCGAAAGCTTGGGCTGATTCCATGAATGTCTGAGATCTTCCATGCAAGTGCCTTCTTGTGTTCTCTTAGTACGTCCAAGAGCATGCTTTTCTGCTCCGCTTCTAGATCCGCGGCCACGATGATGGGTAACTTCGAATTTTCTCCTAAGAATGCATACTCCAAGTGATCGGGTAGTTGCTTGAGTTCGAGCGTCGGTGGTTCCTCGATTGAGCTTTTCTCCCTTTCTTCTTCGTTGCTCGTCTTTACCTTGATGGTTTGCTCGTCTTCGAGGTTGATGTCTACGCTTACGTGAACTTCCGTCGATAAGGCAGCCTCGCGTTCTTCAAAGTTCGAAAGTTATCCCAATTAATAATATCCATGTAATAGCACTTATCATCGAGCTCTTCGGTGTTACTCATCGACTCCGTCATATCAAAGGTCACTTTCTCGCTATCTATAGTCAACATCAATGTTCCATTACGAACATCGACCATCGTTCCCCCGGTAGCGAGAAACGGTCTACCTAAATTATAAGAGGAAAATTCCCATCCTCCTCCATGTCAAGAATAACAAAATCAGCAGGGATTATAAATTTATCAACTTTTACGAGTACATCATCGATGATACCCCTAAGATACTTAATAGATCTATCCGCTAACTGAATACTCATTCTAGTGGGTTTTGGCTCACCTAAACCTAGTCTTTTGAACATAGAATAAGGCATTAGATTTATACTAGCATCTAAATCGGCCAATGCCTTATGGACAACTATATCTCCTATAAGAAAGGAGAATGGCCGAGCATTCCCCTCGAAGGCAAACAATGGCGATATCTTCGAGTTTGCGCTTGTTCGTTACCAAGTCCTTGACGAATTTCGACAACATGGCATCTGTGAAAGAGCCTCGACAAGCGGTAAGTTAATATGTAATGTTTTAAAAATAGAGAGAAATTTACCGAACTGATCGTCTATTATCTCCTTCTTGAGTCTGGCTGGGTACGAGAACTTTGGTTGGTACGCCTTAATAGTCGGTTTGGCTACGACTTCGTCCTCCTTGTCGGCCTTCTCGTCCTCGACATTCGATTTATCGATCTCGAGGTTAGCCTTGGTACTTGGTACTTCCTCGAGCTGTCGTCCGTTGTGAACTGTCACCGCCTTCACATGGTGGTCCTTTGGGTTGGTCTCGGTGTAACTAGGCAACGAACCGGAAGGGCGTTGTTGGATTGATTCGGCAATTTGCCCAACTTGTTTCTCCAAAGCCTGTAGTGAAGACTCGGTATTTTGCAAGCGACTTCTTGACTATCTAAGCGAGAGTCGAGCTTTCCCATAAGCTTAGATGACATTCCCTCGAGCTTGTCTACGCGACTTTCAGGAAGCGATTCAGAATTTCCTCCGTGATCTCCTTGTGTTCTATGATTTTGAAATCCCGGCGGAGCTTGTTGTTGATTTCCATAGGCCAGGTTGGGATGAACTCGATTCGGGACGAAATTTCACTAACCTTGGTAGTTTCCCATGTAATCGACTTGCTCTGTTGGAATAGTGGCTGGGCAGTGAGCTGCGTGTTGGCTTCCTCCGCATATAGTGCATGGTGGAATATACGTCGGATATGAATGAGAAGGCGCAATAGTTGTGGGAGTCCTCGGTGTGGGTTGTAATTGGACTTCATTAAGCCGGCTTCAGAGGCAAGAGCGCATTCATCAAAGTCTGCATTTGTTGTTGGAGGGCGTCGAACTTAGCGTTGATTGCGGTAGTTTCAGCGACATCGTACATTCCTGGTGGTTTACCTCTACTGCTTGAACTCCCTCGTCGGAAAGTGTTCGCACTATAATCTTCAATTAAGTTCCAGCCTTCCTTTGCGCTAAGATTACATAGCCCTCCATTGCATGCTTCGTCTAGTAATTGTACGGTATGATTGTTCAAGGATTCATGGAACCGCTGAATTTGCTCGCTCTTCGTCATCCCGTGTTGAGGAAAACGGTTCAAGAGTGCCTTGAATCTGGTCCAAACATCGTATAGATTTTCGCCCTCCTTTTGCTTGAATGCGGTGAGGTCCATTTTTAATTTGAGAGCCTTGGAAGGTGGAAAGAAATAGTTGATGAAGGTGGCATGCATCTGATCCCAAGTGGTAATAGATCTCTCGGGAAGTAAGTTAAACCACTCCTTCGCGTTGCCTCGTAGAGAGAATGGAAATAAGTAGAGTCGAATAGCTTCGGTGCTTACGCCTTGTACTCGTATTGCATCAGCGACGGATAGGAAGTCTCGGATGTGGCGATAAGCATCTTCCTCGGAGAGTCCATCGTATTGAGCTGTCGTCTGAAGCATCTGAAGCCAATGATGTTTCAGCTCAAAGTTGTTCGGGACTTGAGGAAGGACTATCGCTGAGCGAACCGTCCCTACGGCGTTGTTTCTCCACAGCTCTCTCATTGGAGGTTCTCTCGTTGCTAACAGCATCTCTTCGCGATTCTGCTCCGTCATTTCGACTCGCCTTGCGTTTTCTCGTAGGTTGTGTCGGAACGTTCTTTCGATCTCCGGGACTCCTTCAACTAATGGTAGCGAATGGCTTCTTCGGGTCATGCACGAGCGTTCATGTACCTAGACAAACAAAATAAAAATAACAATAACAATAAGAGATTTAGAAGTAAAAACCAATAAAACAAAATATATTGCTAAAACATAGAAGCAAGCGATGCTAAAAATAATAAAGGCAAAAATAATAAAGAAAATAATAATCACTATAATAATAATTTTTTAATTAATGATGTGATAAAAATAAAATAGAAAGTTTGAAGAAATAATAATAATAATAATAAAAATATTAATAAAGGTAAGCAGACAAAAAGAAATTCGCTTAAGCAAAAAAAAAATATTTTAATAAAAAATAACAGCAAATAATCCTAATTAAAATAACGAAAAATAGCGGAGAAAAAAATAAGTAAAAAAAATAAGCGTAGAAATAAAAAACTAATAATAATAAATTATAATAATAGAGCTAGAATAATAAACTAAAGTTTCCCAAATATCAATAGTTCCCCGGCAACGGCGCCAAAAACTTGATCGAACGGACCGAGTAATAAAAATAAAACGATTATTACGAACTATTATCCGCTCAATAGGCAAGTGTACCTATCGATAGTAGCACAGAAGCGGTAAGTATTCGAGTATCGAACAAAAGGAACTATCTACTTTAGAATACCTTCGTTTAAATATCCTAGTGAATATTTTTGGTTTGATACAAATATAATTAACGATAAACCAAATAAAAGATAAACACAAAAATAAAAATCCGACAAAACAGCTATAACGGGTTGGAACGACTTTATAAAAGCAAAGTATTTGAGACTTCGAATCCCCCTACCTCGATTGAAGCAAATATCTCTTATACATGAACATGACTATCATTAGACCGTGGAGATTCCTAACCCATGCGTACGAGTCTCTATAGCTGACGAAACTGCGACTTACTATAAAATAATCGTAAACAACTAATCTACCTCTTGAATAGCTGGGCAAGCTTCCCTGACTACACAATTGCAGATCGCATAAAAATACGATAAATCTCTATTAGATTTCACTCTAATCCGGCGAGGTAGTTCAACCTATCTCTAGTGATGAATTTATTCCGCTCGTTTACGACTGGTCTAATCGTCAGCCCCTCTTTCGAGCGTAGCTTACGATTTTCCAACAATTATCTCAATCACATAGACATAATCAAATAATAACATAAATCATAATCGAGTCGTAACAATAGCCAAAAGCAACAATACTTAAAACATGCGTACGATGTCGCTAGGGTTCATCTAATCTCAAATACTACAGGATTTAGCTACTCATACGAAGCATTAACACGGCGAGAAGCATAAACAACAAAGAGAAACATATTTTCTTCCCTGAAATTCGCCTTCGGGGTTGATCCTTTGTTGAGGAGTTTTTTCGAACGAGTGGTGGGCGATCAACTTTTCCCTTCCCTTGTCCTTCTTTTCCACTCCCGACGTCTTCTGCTCTCAGCCCAAACAGCACACTTCGTCGCTCTTCACAGCCCCAGCCGGTGAAATCAGTTTGTCAAAACGCACGGCTGCCTCGAGTTGCTTCCTTGTGAATAATGCGAGTGAAGTGAGAGGTGCGTGCTTGAGGTGTGAAGAGGGCAACGAGGGTTCAGGGTAGGATTTTTTTTAGGTCCCCCCTTCAATTAGATCTGCCCGTCTAACTATAAGAGCAAGTGAGTTGTATACTTGCTTTTTTATGTGTGGAAGAGACACGCCTGCAAACATGTAATACTTCTTTTCCTTTTTTTATTTTGTTTGCCTACTTCTTGATTCCAGGAAGAATTCTTGCACATGTCTCGTTAAGGTCTTGATAAACCTACCAAATTGCGCATTTTTCCCCAATTCTTGCCATAATTACCCAAAAACTCAAATATCAATTATCTATTTATAATAAATATAAACATATAAAAATATGTTTTATCATTTTCATTCCTTAGTATTGATTAAATGTAATTAATTAGCTCGAGAAATCGAAAAGAAAATAAGTGTAACATTTCCATGGATGTAGAATCAATTCACATTAAAAATTGATGTGAACCAAGTTAATTCTCTGTATGTTTGGGTTTATTAAGTTTCCTTTAAATTGATATTAAAAAAATCGAATCTTAGTCAACATGAATAAGTAAGGGGAGGGCAAAACTAAAGGAACTTTTGCATTAGGCAGTGTAAGTCTGAACTTCTGAATGAGTAGTAGCGGTAAAATTTTTTGGGACAATTTCATTTAAATCCCCATTAGCTAAAATAGCTTTCTACTAACTCCCTAGCTAACAAAATTTACCATTTAAGGACCACCTGCAAAATTATTCTATCACTTAAAGAACCAAATCTACTAAAAGACAATTTTACCCCTACTTTATGATTTTTATTTTAGTTTTTTTTTTATAACGAAACAAATGGTTGTATAAGAGAAATAAAAAGTAAAAGAAAATAGAAGAATAGAGAAAGCAACTATGAAGAAGGAGGAGGAGGAGGAGATTATTGCGCGATTGTAGTTTATCAGCCCGTTGTGGGGTTTTCAAAGAAGAAGAAAAAGAAAACCCAAAATGGAGAAGAATAAAAAAGAGAAATTGTGACGAAATTGTGGGGTTTCATGTTCAATCCGGTACAAGTTTTCTCGGTTCATGTCAGTGACAACATGGGTTCAATTTGTTGTGGGTTGTCATATTTGAACTTGTCCCAATTATTTTGTCGGTTTGCTCCAAGTAGAGGGGTCGTTCTTGATTTCTCTTTACCGAGCATCGATTACCGAATTCAATATTGTTTACGAAATGTACCATTTTCAATCGTATTGTTAAATCCAACCGTTTATGAAAATTTAACCACATGTTATTGTAAAAATCTAGTGAGTTTCGTGGAGTGAAAATGTTGTTTTTTCTCTGGATTGTTATTCACCGCCCCCTTTTTCCTAGTCACTGCCCCCTAAAGGGCTGAAAAAAGACAAAATTGCCCTTTTGAATTAAATTTTTTATTTAATGTCCTTTTCCAGACAACAATTTTCATATAACAATTAAACATTCAAATCAGACTCAAACAAAACAAAAAAAACGTTCAAATCGCAATCAAACATTCAAATCAGACTCAAACAAAACAAAACAAATTAACGTAAAATTCGTTCATACGAATGTGAATTATCGAACTTGATTCGATCACGCGCGAAAAAAGTCCCGACCGAAAAACAATCTCGTCTTTTCGGGTCGGACCGAAAAATAATTTTGGCCACATCAAGGTAGGACCGAAACAGTATTTCGGTCGTACCTTGAAGAGGCCGAAAAAAACATTTCGGCCGTGATGGTCCCGACCGAAATTGTGTTTCGGTCATGACTGTTCCGACCGAAATTATGTTTCGGTCGGAAACTGTTATGACCGAAAATTCATTTCGGTCGGATCCGCCCGGGCCGAAAAAATTTTTCGGCCGGCACCTATAGTGCCGAAATTTCTCTTCGGCTATGTATATATATATATATATTTTTTTAATTCAATTATTTAATTAGATTATTTAGTTCGATTATTTAATTAGATTATTTAATTGGATTATTTAATTAGATTATTTAATTGGATTATTTTGTATTATTTAATTCGATCATTTAATTGGATTATTTAATTAGATTATTAATTGGATTATTTAATTAGATTATTAATTGGATTATTTAATTAGATTATTTAATTGGATTATTTAATTAGATTATTTAATTGAATAGTTAGATTATTTAATTGTTATTATTTTGTATTATTTATTTTTTTTATAATTATTTTGTAATATTACGGGTCCTAAAAGACTCAACCCGGCCGGGTCCGGGTCGGATCTCGGGTCCAGCCAACCCCGGCCCGATCCCCGACCCGAAACCCGTCCCGGTTATTTTTTCGTTATATATTTATATATATATGTCATAATTGTTAATAAAAAGTTATGTAGTCCAATGGATAAGTACTTTCTTTATCAAGTAGAGGTCATGTGTTCAATCCCTAAATACTACTATATATGTTGACTTTTTATAAATTGCAATAAAAAAAAAACGAAAAAGTGAAAATTAATCGGGTCTGGTGGGCCGAACTGGAATTTCGACCGGGCCTGTGCGGGCCGAACTGGAATTTCGGTCGGGCCTGTGCGGGCCGAACTGGAATTACGGTCGGGCCTGTGCGGGCCGAACTTGAATTTCGGTCGGGCCTGTGCGGGCCGAACTGGAATTTCGGTCGGGCCTGTGCGGGCCGAAATTATTGTTCGGCCCGTGCACAGCCCGGTCGAAAATTTCGTTCGAATTTCCTTATCGATCGATCGTTCGAATTTATTTGTGTATGTAGTTTTCGGTATTTCATACCAGAATTATATATTTAGTTATTTTTTTTTTAAAATTAATTTAAATATCATAAGGGCAAAAATGTCTTTTTTCAGCCCTTTAGGGGGCGGTGACTAGTAAAAAGGGGGCGGTAAATAGTAACTCCCTTTTTTCTTTTCACTTTTTGCCAATGTCTGCAATTGATTTCTGATTTTTCATCTTTCGCCGTGAAGTTCTGATAATACGATTAGGTTTATTAGTTCTAAGCCTCGATTATGCAACTCCAACTCCTTCTTTGGTACGCTATATGTATGTTTTTCGTATGTTAAATGCATGTTTTTGGTACTATATATCTATTATGGTACGATATGTTTCTGAAGACAATATTATTTAGGAGATTTGTATTTGATCGCCATTCAGAGAACCTTCATTTATAGGAACACAATATCTTTTGTTCGTATGTTGCATAAGTTATGACATATGTTTTTGGGTCATATGTTGCATATATGTTCATTTGTTTCGGATAGTCTGATTACGAGAATTTTATTGGTAGGGGTGTCGTTCGGGACATACCTTACCGAAATTTTGGTACACCCCTTTTAGATACCGAATTTTTTTGGTAAATTCGGTTTTTACCGAACTTACCGAAATTTAAATAATAATAATAAAAAAACTCGGTAATAATTAAATCAATACGCATATTAATATAATTATAATTTTATTTTCAATATTAATATAATAAATGTATTTTAATTTTAAAATTTCGGTAATTCGGTATACCGAATTTATCGAAATTCAAAATCTATACCGAACAGAATTACCAAATTGCCATTTTTTTTTGAAGAACCGAATACCGAACCGAATTTTTCGGTTCGGTTCGATTTTTGTACCAAAATTTCGGTATTTCGGTTTGTTCGGTCGGTATACCGAACAACGAACACCCCTAGTTATTGGTGTTGCTGTAATGTTGGTGGATGTATTGAGATAGTGCTATAACTAAAATGATATTTGCTATACGTGCATTTTTTGGCACGGTAACAATGGTAGAAAAGGTACGATAACCGTGTGTAAAAGGTACAACCAACCATTGTTAAATAGTATTTTACATGCATTAAAATGGTACAACATATCAAGAGCCGTAAAACAGAGTTAGAAAAATACAAAAAATCAGCTCTTGAACAAAACTTGACATGTCAGAACTACTTTATGGCATAAATCTGACAATTAAATGTAGCTGACAGTCAGTGATAAAATCTGGAAAAAATTTCTCATGTGAGACTCTTTGTAATGTCGGGCCCCACTTGCTCCACGACCGTAGTGTGGGCTTCCCCCGCCACGGGAATCGCATTTTCTTCTTGTTTTCCATAGTTTTGGTTGTACAAAGAAGTAATTATGAAACTAGGTCGGATGCTGAAAGCGCTCCACCTCTTGTCTTTCTTAATTTTGGTACGATAACAATACTCAAATAGGTATAATATCCACAATAAGATACAGTCACAGACCTATCAATGATACATTATATACGGTATATTTGGTACAACTTAACAGGGCAAGCATTTTTCGTAGTAATGCCAATTTTTTTCTTCGGAAAACCATATTTCTATATGTATATAAGTTATCTATTTCATTTTATATCAATTCTTACTAAGTAACCCCTACACTAATGGTTTTATATTTCAACACGAAGTTCACTAGAGCCCGTTTGGTTGGGAGGATAGGTTTAGATGGTATAAGTTTTAGTTGGGTTTATATAATGGAGAGTATGAGTATTGTGGGTATTTGGTTGGCGGGTTTAAATAATGATGTTCCATATGTTCGGAAGATGGGTTTAGATGGTATTAAATTTAATTAAGTTAAATTACGAACCTACCCTTATTTTGTTCAGATTGGACACATGGTCCTAATTATGGATGGTTATCTAAGGAGAGATGGATGAGAGAGAGAGAGAGAGAGAGAGAGAGAGATGGATTCGAGAGAGAGAGAAAGATGGATTTGAGAGAGAGAGAGAGATGGATTCGAGAGAGAGAGAGAGATATGGAGTTGAGAGATATAACGTAGAGTGAAGAGAGAGAGAGAGAGAGAGGAGAGACGATGGTTTAATTTTTTAAATAAAAGAAGATAAGAAAAAAAAAAAAAGAAATGAGAGGATAAAATTGTCTAAGATTAGTGGGAAGGTAGGGGAGGAGATCCCTTTAATTAATATCTTATTAGAGGTATAAGGGGGTATTATCCAATTCTCCCCTTTAAATAATCCTCCGAACCAAACACTTCATTAATAAATTATAACCCCCCTAATCCCACCTAATACCCCCAACCAAACACACCCTAAAAAGATGAGGAACAATGTGAGAACAACTTACTAGAATATAGTGTAAATTATTGCTAAATTGAAATTGTTCAACTTTTTATAGATTTTTTTGTTTAATTCAACCTAGATATAATTTTTGGCGCATCCCATTATTAGTTGGCGAGCTGAACTTAGATATGTGAATCGATAAAACATGGTGCCGTATAAGCACTTATTTTGGTACTACAAATTTCATAAATATGGTACAATACAACTTCATAATAAGATACAATCACTGACTACTCGACGGTACACTATCTACGGAATACTTTGGTATAACTTATTAGCGTAAACATTTTCATCGCATTTTACATTAGTTTGATGCGAAAATACGTTAGTATATGTAAATATGTTATGATAATGTATTTAGTGGATTTATAGTTTACATTCAAACTTCATTAGTTTAATGTTCTTATAAGAATCATCATTTTATTATGAAACTTGAGATTTGGGATACAAACTATAAAAATTGATACTAAATCAAACATAATATATATATATATATTTATATATATATGAAATAAAATAGTTTCGCATAAACTAATTCGAACGACGACGAAAAACGCTTAACCTATTGTGTCATATATATCACTATAATGTATCTTAGAATAGCGAGTGTCAGTACCATTAAATAACCTGAGAATGTAGCTGATTGTGCAGATATACCATACCACAATTAAATAGCTTGATATACAAAAAATAAGGAACTTTCTAACTGGAAATATTGTACTTTTCTGACAGAAAAGTTTTTGTACGAGTCAGTGTTGGGACACGCGGTGTATTAGACGCAACGCCCCGGATATGGTGCGGAATAAAAATTTTTCCGGGTTTCCCGTTGCCATAGTAGCTCGGATCAGAAACGTGAAACACATACCCATGTAATAGGGCGGATTGAACCCGTAATAGATTCTTGTGACGCCGACCTCGCAGTGTACCACAGAATCAATTTCCTAAAGATGGCTAGAGAGATTTGATCCGTCGCGCGGGAGAGAAAGGTGTGTGCGGTTCTTTTCTATGTTTTTCGCTTAAGTTCTTATAAATTTTCAGCACTTTTATTTGGACTAGGGCAATCCTATTTACAATAGCGAGACTCGAAAATATCCCCCCCCCCCCTTTTTAAGGCTTGATATTTTCGATTTTTGCTCCTTAAGAAAATAGAGATTTTTGCTACATATCTCTCTCCTTTGATTCCAAATTCAAACTAAGTCAACTTACTATAATTAGATAACTAACTTAGATATTTAGCTCAAATAAAATATCTTTAAATATGAAATCAAACTTCGAATTCTATACCATATATAAATCAAAATTCATAATCTAGTTAAATATATTCCGAATATTCTTATTTCATATTTATTTCTATCAAATATTCAAATTCCGAAAATTCCCTCAGAGGTATATTTCAAATTAGCTTAAGGTGTAATTTTTTCTCAAGCCTTTTAAGCACTTGTCCAAGTCCAAGCCTAAAATGTTAGTTTCATACGAAGTCCGATTTTGGTCCAATAAACGGCCCAGGCCTATAAGGCGCTACCTGACGACCCAAGGCCCGCTAAGGTCCAAAACACATTCTCTCCTCATCAATGCACATTGATGATCCCGCAGTACCGGACAGTAACCCGACTGAGCACGAATTTCGACCTAGTCTTATTCTTGAACCTGCTATAGATTAAAGTACTACGTATATACCTTTCAACTGTGTGCCGATCGAGTGAGAGCCATGGCCTATGTCAAACTCACTGGACTCGATACTATGATACAGACGGGACGAGACAAATTACCAAACTACCCTTCATGTCTAACATGAGTTAGTTTAACAAGTCAGTGTCCATGAAACGATTCAATCCCCTGATTCGACTCGTATCACAAGTCATGGCCTCTACTTTCATGTGGGATATCGGCACACGATAGGTCATCGACAAATAAGTAATCTGTTATCCAGCACCCAACTGGAGCCTAAGGCTTACGGACAATTTATGTTCGAGGTTAAGAGTCCACTGGTGCCTTCCTCTCTCGTATCCATCGAGAACAGTGACTCAACTTGATGCATTTGGGTTATCATTTATTACTTTATTAACACGCAATAATATTTCATTATAAAACGACAGAACGATAAGTCCCTATACTCATCCAATCCCCGTACAACATTCCGATGGCATATTTCTAACAGTCAGATCTTTCTGTACGTGTCAGATTATGTTCCACAATACCTTTAAAAATGTCGGATACTAATAACTTTTGACTCTTTTAGTTTATTCACCAATTTTTTGATTTATCAATATAGCGTACTATTTTAATGTATTTAGCATATTATTTAACAAGTGTTTAATGACTTGTCCACATGGTTACTGTACCTAATTAACATTGTTATTGCATCAAATTATATGTATAGCAAACAACATATCTACCCTAACACTTTTTTTCTGAATATATCCAATATTACACCAATACAAAAGTATGCTGGTAATTAAATATGGCAACATATCGTTTGGTGTTCATTCGTGGATTAATTTATTGTGGGCGTTTCGAATTAGGGTTCAATTGAGAGTGAAATTTTGATTTGGCATGTGGGTTTCTCTTTTCCGTCGTTGTTGTGTTCATAATTTTCTTTTATTTTTTCATTAAATCAATAATCTAAGTATTGTAATAATACAAGCTTTGAGGGGTATTTTAGTCCAATTGGCCCTTATTTGAGACATATCTTTTTTCAACTGGTCCTTAAGTGATAATTTTTATATGATGTGGAGTTATGTGATCGAAAGTTATTCTGATAGGCATTTAAGCGATAATACCTTTTTTATGGGCTTTTTGGATATTCTACATTTTTGTATATAACAAAACAAATATGGCAAGGGCAATATTAACAGGAGATGATTAAAGCTGTCAATTTGGCGGGGCGGGTGGGCCGGCCCGCAGTCCGCCAAAGCCCGCAGTCTGGCGTGGCGGGCCATAAAACTGGGGCCCGTCCCGCCCCGCGGCGGGCCAGGCCTGCCAGTTCTAAAGAAATAATTTAATATTTATGTTAAATTTAAAATATTAATTTATTGATGATATATTAATTAATTATGATATTTATTAATAAATTATGTGTAAATTTGCAATTAATTATGTCTTTATTAATAAATGCGTCATTAATTATGGTATAGTTAATGAATTATTAATTAAATTCCCTAATTAATTTATTACCCTCCGTCCAGCTAATTTTATCACATTTTTCCATTTCGGGCGTCCCAATAATTTTATCATCTTTTCTTATTTAGCAAAAAACTATCACAAATAATCAATATAATATTAAGTATTCTTAAAAGACGTGCCAAAATATACACTTTTTTACCTTTTCAGTGTACTATATTAATATAATAATGCCACTTTAATTTGTGTGCCCATCAACTTATGTGATAACGTTGCTGGACGGAGGGAGTATATATTTAACATATAATATGTAAAAAATAATCTTAAAATTGCAGCCCGCCCCGCCCTTTTGCTGGGCTGGCTGCGGGCCGAATCGAGAGGTCTGGAGATAGATGAAAATATAAGTAATATACCGAAAGGAACACAAAAGCATTATCTCATCCTCGTTGTAATTTTGTAAATAACGAATGGCTTCAATTCAATTAAGGTAAAATCATAATGGTCCCTTTTTGAATGTATCAGTTGGGCCAAAGATCGAAGATCCAATCTCACCACCAACTTCATTGATATGAATCATGAATGATGAAAGCATAACATACGGTTGTTGAACTGCAAACGTGGCAGTCAACCATTCGTCCAACCTATTTCTTTATTTTGCGCCGAATCTATGTTATTAATATTTCTGGTAGTAAGTAAATGGGAAGATTTCTGTTCAGCCCTCCTAATGTTTCTATTACTTGTCAGACTCGGTCAGAAATTGAATAAGTTTAAAGAACCTGTTTTATATAAAATTCGAGTAAAGGACCCAAAAATAGAATTTGACGAAAATACCCTTTGCTCCTTTTTTTCCGGCGAAAGTCAGACGTGTTTTTTTGGTCTGATATGAAGCGGTACTTTTACTTCATTATTGTTACACAGATACAGCATATTGTTACTTTAGAAAACAGAAACGTTATTTTTCAATAATATTGCGTTACTTTGCTATTGCAAAACGTTATTAACAGAATTTTTTTTCGAACTCATTTTTCTTACACTGAATCGAGCACAAAAAAATTCGATTGACACATCCAACTGATTCGACATGTCATGTTGGATTCATTATGATATTGACGATGCACGAGGTAGAATTTGCTTGTCTAATTAGGGTGCAATTTCGAAAACATAATGGTAAATCGAATCTAGATTTCGACATAAATTGCAAGTAATCGGTATAAATTCGAGGTACCCATGAGAAATAGAGGTCTATTTTACCTTATTGAGCCAATAACGCCGAGATTTATGCAGTTTTCATCTGCTTTGTAGTGTCGTTTGTGATTGTCGTTATATTCCTCGCGGTGCATTGCTTTAATGCAGAATGTGTTATTTACGACACATAAAGCGTTATTAACTTTCAGTGGTCTGTTACTTCTGAGTCAACCTTAGTTATTAACCATAAGACAATTGTTATTTGTTTCTATGTTATAAGTATTTCTTTTTTACACAATTTAGGGCAAATATAATATCCGTTTCTTACAACTAATCGGTATAAATTCGAGGTACCCATGAGAAATTGAGGTCTATTTTACCTTATTGAGTCAATAACGACGTAATTTATGCAGTTTTCATCTGTTTGTTAGTGTCGTTTGTGATTTTCGTTCTCTTTCTCCCGATCTATTGGTTGTATACAGAATGTGTTATTTACGACATACAAGGCGTTATTACCTTTCAGCGACGTGTTACTTCTAAGTCAACATTTGTTATTAACCATAAGACATTTGTTACTTTTTGCTATGTTATAAGTATTTCTTTTTTACACGATTTAGGAAAAATATAATATTCGTTTCTTGCAATTAATCGGTATAAATTCGAGGTATCCATGAGAAATTGAGGTCTATTTTACCTTATTGAGTCAATATGTAACATCCCGTCCCATACCGGGTGTCACTGTAGCATCCGTCCCTACCGGGACCTGTGGGGTTGGGCCCACCACACTCCGACTGATAGTCTGGCCCCACTGTATCACCACTTAACCTTTCAGCGTGCTTCGTCCTCGCTCACACGCACCCTGGGCAAACTTCCCAGGGGTCACCCATCCTAAGATTGCTTCAAGTCAAGCACGCTTAACTTCGAAGTTCTTTCGGATGGACTCCCGAAAAGGTAGGTCGACCTTGGTGATATGAGTAGTACTATCAATTCTCTTATACAATTCTTAGCCTGACACGCCCATACATTGTCAGTCTCAGGATCCCCTCTCATTCGGGTGTCGGATCGGTTCATTCATGTACCCCTTCGCCTAGAAGCCTGCCAGGAGCCGCTCCTTGTCCGTGCATCTCTTTGGCACCGGCGATCACTCCCCGCCCTCGTCAACCCCGGGTGTCACACAATAACGATGTGATTTATGCAGTTTTCATCTGTTTTTAGTGTCGTTTGTGATTTTCGTTCTTTTTTTATCCTGATCCATTATTTGTATACAGAATGTGTTATTTACGACAAATAAGGCATTATTACCTTTCAGTGTTATGTTATTTCTGAGTCAACATTTGTTATTATCCTTAAGACATTTGTTATTTTTGTGAAACTTATCAAGATTCATATGAAATCGACGATAATTTCAACATATCAGGTCATAGCAACTGCAATCTTAGCAATTTCTTTGATTTGGGTTTATCACATGTAATAATATCGATAGTTGCCTTGGTTAAACACATTTACAAATTAATATTCATTTCTCTGTTGCGGATCTCACGAGCGCGACAGTGTCGGGACGAAATCTTAAAATTTTGTCGACGCAAACAATAAAAATATTTGTAGATCGAAGCATGTTTCTAGTTGAAATTGCAGGTAATACGCGTAGATTCGAGAGACCCATAGCCTTAGAGCCCGTTTGGTTGGGAGGATATGTTTATATTGTATTAGTTTTAGTTGGGTTTATATAATGGAGAGTATGAGTATTGTGGGTGTTTGGTTGGCGGGTTTAAATAATGATGTTCCATATATTCGGAAGATGGATATAGATGGTATTAAATTTAATTAAGTTAAATTACGAACCTACCCTTATTTTGTTCTGATTGGACATATGGTCCTAATTATGGATGATTATCTAAGGAGAGAGAGAGAGAGAGATGGATTAGAGAGAGAGAGAGAGAGAGAGATAGAGATGGATTCAAGAGAGAGAGAGATAGAGAGAGATATGGAGTTGAGAGATATAACGTAGTCAGGAGAGAGAGAGAGAGGAGAGAGAGAGAGAGAGAGAGAGGAGAGACGATGGTTTAATTTTTTTAAATAAAGGAAGATAAGAAAAAAAAGAAATGAAAGGATAAAATTGTCTAAGATGAGTGGGATTAGGTAAAGGTAGGGGAGGAGATTCCTTTAATTAATATCTTATTAGAGGTATTAAGGGGGTATTATCCAATTCTCCCCTTCAAAGTTTCTCGTGCCACCGTAGAATTTCTGAACTATTCTAGCGGGATATTAAAAAAAATTCTGGACAGTTTAATGTGGTACCCGTAAGGGTTTAATTGTTACCAATTAGAGTGTTATTTGTTATAAAATTGCCGTCTATGCACTAGGGTTTATGGATAATTTGTTATCGTCTATGCGCTAGGGTTTTTGGGTAGTTTTTAGGGTTTAGGACTTACGGGTTCGAGGTTAAGATTAAGGGTTTACGACATGAAATTTTGGGAGAACGATCCACGACTTGTGCAGGTATTTCTACAACCTTAAAAATATTTTGGGGTTCGGGGTTTAGGGTTTAGGTTTAGGGTTTCGGGCCTCGGATTTAGGGTTTTGAGCTTAGTATTTTGTGTTTGTGGTCTATAAATGTTATTAGTACTTTAATGTTGACGTTTGAACATGTTCGTGGTGCAATTCATAATGTCATGTTCCATTGAAAGAGGTGATAGTCTATGTTTTGCAATGGAGGACTATATGTTTATATATCTATTGAGATCAACATTCGTCTATTGACATCAAATTTCGCCTAATGTGTCTTTTAAAGGAATGTGGTGATTAAACTTCATCAAATTATATATTTACATGAACATCCATATTAAACATCCAAAATAAAAGTGTATTTTTGTACGAATTAATCGAATTATTGACGTGTACTGAACAACATTTATGAGGTATCAGTATTGATCAATGTGTTATTAATTGAGTTTGTGTTCTTTTTTTTTACCTAACATGTGTTATTATTTCTAATTATTGTAGTACAATTTTGAGAAACTCCTCTAAATATTCTCTGACGGTCCAGAACCTTCTAGAATATTCTCAATGAAGTGTTTTTTTACATGTATATGTGTTATATTTGTTGGGTAAACTGTTACTCACTTAAAAAACGTTTTAGTCTTAGAGAAAGCTAAATTTTCTCAATTCGTCTTTATTAGTAAGACCCATCTGAAATTGAGGACGGAAAAACTTTATTCAGTCACAAACGCTGAGATTTATGCAGTTTTCATCTGTTTTTTAGTGTCGTTTGTGATTTTCATTTTATTCCATTCGATCCATTACTTGTATACAGAATGTGTTATTTACGACAAACAAAGCGTTAGTACCTTTCAGCGATGTGTTACTTCTAAGTCAACATTTGTTATTATCCATAAGGCATTTGTTATTTTTTGCTATGTTATAAGTATTTCTTTTTTTATACGATTTGGGAAAAATATAATATCCGTTTCTTGCAACTAATCGGTATAAATTCGAGGTACCCATGAGAAATTGAGGTCTATTTTACCTTATTGAGTCAATAACGCGGAGATTTATGCAGTTTCATCTGTTTCTAGTGTCGTTTATGATTTTCGTTTTATTCCTTTCGATCCATTACTTGTATACATAATGTGTTATTTACGACAAATAAGGCGTTATTACCTTTCAGCGATGTGTTACTTCTATGTCAACATTTGTTATTATCCATAAGGCATTTGTTATTTTTTGCTATATTCGTTATTCTGACGATTAAAGCTGCAAATTAGATATACAAATCATACCCACGATCAAATTAACAATAATTTCAACATATTAGGTCATAAACTTTGATATTTTCGGCTACAGTCTCAACGATTTCTGTTATTTGTGTTTATCAGTTTTTTTCTGTAATTAGCTTCCATAGTTTTTTTGAAGATTTTTTCAATCTCAACGATTTATGTTTATCATTTCCGGCTACAATGTCAACTTTCTGACGATTAAAGCTGCAAATTAGAAATACAAATCGAGTTTGAAGATTTTTTTTAAAGGATTCGAGCTTGCACCGAATCGCTCGTTGGAGAAGACGATGGCAAATGTTTGAAAATTTTGCATCTGTTAGAGGGTATATATGTCATATCGCATAGTTTGGGTATTTTTCTCTATGAGTTTTGAAAAGTAGGTCATTCATACTAAATGGAACTTTATTGGAGCCTGAACACTAGTTTAAAATATTATCAGGGCCTGACTGATAATAAACCCTAACTAAATTATCTTGAGACATGGAAAATATATAAGCACTCGCCGCCTACACAAAAAACAAATTACGGAAAATTAGAAGACGAAGAGAAGAAAAAATTGAATACCGCCTTCGATTTTGCTAAGGTATTAGTATTCTTTGTCGATTAATGTTATGTTGCTGTTTTCCCTGCATTATTCTCTCTTGCATGTCAAGATCTGTTGCCGACTCTATATTTTGTGTCGTTTTTCGACAACCTTTTATGGAATAACGTGTTTTTATCCATGCTGGGAGTTGTTAATTGATGCTTTATTGATTCGTCGATTGGAAATGCAATAAGGGACGCGGATTCGTCAAGGTTTTGATTCGTATTTGTATTTGCAGGGGAGCATCTTGATTTGCCGGTTTATTTAACTGTAAAATGGGATATGGTTTGAGTTCGCCTTCAGCTGACGTTTCTTTCTCTCTTATGGAGAGTGTTACTCCTCAGAAGAGCTCAAAAATGGTTGGTGTGAGAGCTTTTGCTAGGGTTGGTGACTTTAACAAGAAAGAGAGGTATTGCGAGGTTGTGAGTAAGGCTTCAATTTCGGGCCATTCGGTCCCGGGGCAGCTGGAAGGGTCTTTCGCGGGGAAGAAACAGATAACCGAGACTTTGAAAAAGTTGGAATTTGTTCGAACGTTGTTGATCGATAATTATGATAGTTACACTTACAACATTTACCAGGAACTGTCTGTGATTAATGGATGTAAGTTTCATCATTGTTTACTTTTTATTCGATTTTGGTGCTGCTTCAGACTCCTTTGTAGTTGATCTTAGTCTAGTCGGTCATTTTCTTGCTATGCATGCTTGCTAGTGTCTCATTGTCGATATGTTATATGGAATCTTGGTGGTGCAATTTATGCAAAAGAATCAGGGATCAAGCACTAATATCTTTGCATACTTTTAAAAAACTTTTCGCAATTATGATTTAAATAAGTCAGCATGACAAATGAACTCCTTTTTAACATGCTTAATTTTTGACTTGTATCAGTGCCTCCAGTGGTGATCCATAATGATGAGTGGTCTTGGGAAGAATTCTGTCATTATGTATACGAAGAAAAGGCATTTGATAATATTGTATTATCTCCCGGTCCTGGTTCTCCTGCCTGTGCTGCTGATATAGGTTAGAATTTTGATATTACTATTTGGAGACTCAACACCACATTGAAAGATCCTCTTGACGTTTTCGTTACCTATATCAAGTAATTATTCACATGGAATTATGTAGCAAATGGTGAATGAGCAGGCGGTGACCATTAGAAACAGAAATAATATGGATGAATTGGGTTTTCATTCTTGTTGAACGTTTTGGGCCTAGTGGCCGAACAATTTTGCGTAGTTACATAAGAGGATTAAGGCAAACTGATGATCACCATGCTCAGGAATATATGTCGTGTAGAAGTATTAACATAGTTGCATATCCAAAATCTCATTTGATTGATATATTATGGGGCCAAAAACTGAGCAGATAAGGTTCAGAGCATGAAATGAGTGTTTGTTTCAGCAGTTCCAACATCTGCCACCCATAAACTTCAAGTTTACTTTAATCGGTTACAATGCAGGAATATGTCTGAGGGTGCTGCTTGAATGCAGGGACATCCCTATTTTGGGTGTTTGCCTAGGTCATCAGGTATGCCTACATTGTTCTATCATGACGTATTTAACATATTTTCTATTGATATTAAAACCTCCTGAATGAGTTGATCAGTTTTTTAATGGAGTATCATCTATGTGAACGAGATGTATAGTTGAAGTTCATGATTTAACCAATATCTTTGCTATTACTATTACTATCTACTGGAATTCGAGCTTCTCAATGGTACCAGGCTTGACTGAATTGTTTTTATATCCTCAAGTTGTATCTCGTCGTAAAATTTATATAATCAGTTGCAATCCATGTTGAAACTGAAATTTATTGTCTCCTGAACTAAAGGTGAATATATTATTATTGTTTGATTAATCATATGGTCAGATTTCTTAGATTGGGCTGAGCTTCCTTGATGAAAAATTGCAAGTTGGAAAATTTTCGTCAAAACAATATAGCTGCAAGGGTTTCCCTTGGCTAACCATGAGAAGCTAGATATCCAAATTCTAAAATGAACAGATATCAACATCTTTTCAACTTTTTTATTCTGAGATAATTTCAGTTCTTCCTTCTGATAATTGAAATAATTCATAGGCGTTAGGCTATGTGCATGGCGCTCAGGTCGTCCATGCGCCTGAACCAGTTCATGGACGGTTAAGGTAGGAGGTTTATATCTCTGTTTGAACCTTTTAATTACTGAAGCATGGTAGTAGTAAAATGATATACGACAATGCCTTCATTATATCCCTCAAACCACACGCATATAACCAGTGGAATTTTTGGATGCCGAAGCTGGTGTTTTCTTGAATTACTTTATGGTCTCTAAGCTCAAAGGTTTGCAATTATTTTGACTTTGCAGTGATATTGAGCACAATGATTGTGGCTTGTTCCATGGAATTCCATGCGGACCCAATTCAGGATTCAAGGTCAGGGCAATGCCATATAAGTTTCACTATATGTCATCTTTTCGTACTACAATACTCAGTTACTATCACTTTTCTAATATGATGTTATATAGGTAGTTCGATATCACTCCCTTGTCATCGACCCAAGCTCACTTCCAAGGGAACTTGTACCTATAGCATGGACCTCACCCCTTACAAGTCCATTCATTGGATCCCAAGATTTTGATGCCAATCTTGACGACATGGAAAGACATACTAGTTCCTCTAGCCTTGCCGACTCTATAATGCGAAATCAAGTTAATGGTAGGGGTTCATCCTGCTCACAAGCGGCTCAAAAAATAAAAGTTCTCATGGGAATTATGCATTCCAAATGGCCTCATTATGGTTTGCAGGTTTGTGCTGAATATTAATTTTTTAGCATCTTAAGACTTTTCATTATCTCAGCCGAAAACATCTTTCCACGGTCCAGTTTCATCCAGAGAGTATTGCTACTCACCATGGAAGGGAAATATTTAAGAATTTTGCCAAAATCACAAAAGATTACTGGCTCAGGTTGAGAGCTTCACAGAGTAACAATGGGAAGATCCAATATGCGGGTAACAGACTTCAAACAATAAGATATGTTTCTAAAGCTAGTTAATACTGTTAGTAAGACACTGTAATGCATCAGTAATTGAAATAATCAAGGGTGTGTCGTTTCTGTGAATGCTCGTATTAAGTATCACTAATTACTGCCCTTATAAAAACTTGTTGCTATTAGCCCGTTTATATTCCTTGTGCATTTGCATTTGCCCGTTTATTAGTTCCTGTTTATTTTTTTAGTTGCATACCCATAAAAACATTCTGAGCAGTGAACATTACATAGCATGCATGCAGGTGCCTAATATAAATCAGTTATTCCAACATGCTGAAACGAGTAAGCACTTGTTGAACGGGTCTTATTGCGTGAAACATCCCAGCCTATACAACTTTATGAACTCAACAAAGTCTAGAAATAGAACATACTTGAGGTTAAGATGGAGAAAACTTGAAATCTCTTCGAGCCAAATTGGTGGTGCTGAAGAGATATTCTGTGCGTTGTTTGGAGACAATAAGGCAGGAAACACGTTTTGGTTGGATAGTTCCTCGACAGAGAAGGTGTGCTTCTTCTTCTTTTGATATACTATTGTTAGATTTAAATTCCTTCAGAGACCGATAGAATGGCTGTGGCACTTCAATCATTCTTATTCTTAGGTTGTGATTATAATTTTTCATTTTTCCACCTTGATATATGACGTTGGAAGGAAATAGGTATATCTGGTTGTGTTTGTGCAACGAAATCAATGACCCATTTGGTGGCACATTTCAAATCATATAGTTGGACAATCAAATCCTACTCCAAATATTTTATCAGTCATTAGTTATATAATTTCCATCATTTCAAAGCTTTAGGTGTAGTCAGTTGTCTCCATTCCTCTGTTGGATATAGAAGATGGTGATACGTTAATTTCTTTCAAGGATCTGAATTTTTATATATAACTTCTGTTAGTTTTGGGACTATTTTCTCAATAGGTTAGTTGTATTGGCGTCTTGCTAAACGCCTGACATTGCAACTCTTCCCTTTGTAGGGTAGAGCTCGCTTTTCGTTTATGGGGGGTAGAGGTGGATCACTCTGGAGGCAAATTACGTTTGAATTACTGAAAAGCAGGTTAGATCTTAGTGTCGTGCCACTGCAATAATTGTAACTAAATTGGTCTCTTTGATGGTTTTTTCAATGGATTTATTCAATGTCATGATAAATTTCAGTGGTGCGGACGGTGGAGGTCACCTAACAATTGAAGATGCTGATGGCTTGACTACAAGAACTTATTTGCGAAATGGTTTTTTTGACTTTTTGAATGAGGTAGGTAATGTATGATTATATATTGTAATAATCCATCGTATGTATTCATGTTCAGTAGTACAAGGATTTAGGTTTTCAAAGATTTTGGCGAGGAAAGGTAAACCTGTTGAGATGAAAAGAAAACACCTAGAGCTTTTCTTTTTTTTTGATTGTCCAAAGTTATTTCGATAATTGTTGTCCCCCATAAAAACAGAGACTGAGAATTCTTGAATTTAGCTTCACGCTTTTATCTTCCTTTTCATATTATCCTTTTCGGCATATATTTACTCACATTTTTGCATGCTCAGGAGCTTCGGTCGTTTCAGTTTGATGCAGAAGAATACAAAGGATTGCCTTTCGATTTCTATGGGGGCTATATTGGCTACGTTGGGTATGTTTCTTTGCCTCTGTCTATTGCTATCCTGAGGTCAAATGTTGATCCTTTGTATTGCTGGAGGAGCGGATGAAGCATATTCTTTTGTTCCCAGCAATTCATCGTAGTTGATTTGTGCGCTGTACCATGGCCATTTTCTGATTGTATAGTTTGCGTCGGTCCTCATGAAATTCCTTCAATTCAATCGTTGTTTTCCATAGCTGATGGAGCAATACATGACACGATACGTCTTCTAACAAAATGCAGCTATGATCTTAAGATAGAATGCGGGGCTTCTGCAAATCATCACAAGTCAAGCACGCCCGATGCATGCTTTTTCTTTTCGGACAATCTATTGGTGATTGATCATCACTGCAATGATGTTTATGTCCTGTCTCTAGATGACAACATAAGCACACAAACAAGTAGTTGGCTGGACAACGTTGAGAAAAAGCTTCTAACCATGAAACTTTCGCCGAGGAAAAATCATCCTCCATCGAAGCCATCTCGAGCACTGGATTCTCCAGGTGAAGTATTCTCAGCCAACAAATCAAGAGAGCAATACATAAAGGACATAGAAAAATGTAAAAAATTTATAGAAAACGGCGAGAGTTACGAGCTGTGCCTTACTACACAAATGACCAGGAAAATTGTTGGCGATGTAAATCCTCTAGGACTGTATCTAAAGCTACGACAGAAAAACCCAGCGCCATACGCCGCATGGCTTAATTTCCAGAAACAGGACCTATCGATTTGCTGCTCTTCGCCCGAAAGATTTCTACGGTTGGATCCCAATGGAATCCTTGAGGCAAAACCCATCAAGGGTACAATAGCCCGAGGATCATCCCCTGAAGAAGACGAACTGCTCAAGATGCAATTGCAGTACAGGTATTGAAATAACCTAATAAATGGAATCGTGTTTATACACACACACATATACAGAAGTATATTCATTATTACAGTTCTTATGCTGCAGCGAAAAGGACCAAGCTGAAAACTTAATGATAGTCGATCTCCTAAGGAACGACCTTGGACGCGTTTGCGAACCAGGTTCAGTCAACGTGCCTCGTCTAATGGAAATAGAGTCGTACGCCACAGTCCATACGATGGTCAGCACCATACACGGGAAAAAACGTTCAGACATAAGCGCAGTCGACTGTGTCCGAGCAGCATTTCCGGGCGGTTCTATGACGGGCGCTCCTAAGCTGAGATCAATGGAAATCCTCGATTCTCTCGAGGGCGGTTCGAGGGGTATATACTCGGGATGCATAGGGTACTTCTCTTACAACCAAACGTTCGACCTTAACATTGTGATTAGGACGATAGTGATGCATAAAGGGGAGGCTTCGATTGGGGCGGGCGGTGCTATTACGTCCCTTTCGAATCCCAGCGATGAGTATGATGAGATGGTGCTGAAAACTCGAGCGCCTTCTGATGTTGTTGTGGATTACTGTTAGAAAGAAGCATTAAGTTTACTTATATACAGTTTTTCTTTTTATTTATTGATTTGATACAAGTTGTTGAACTTGTTATAGTGTTTCTTCATTTTCTGTTTTTCCTCGGGACACATTCTTGTTTCTGGGATTATTTAGTTTGGATTGTTGATTGAAAGATGTTTGTTTTGTTCCTTGATTGGCCAAATAGGCACTTTATAGGAATTTCTTTTTGAAATGAAAATTGCATGAAAACAGCTAATTTGATATTTGGATTCCTCGTTGCTATCAAATAGTAGTAGTAATTTCCTCTCATTATGAAAAGATGAAGGAAAATGCCTTCCCGAGTAAGGGGTTCCTTGTTTCATGTCAAAATATATCTAAATAGTAATTTCTTCTACCAAGGGCTTGTGGGCCTCTCATGAGACATTCTCCACAAGTCATTGATGTACCGTTTAAGTTAGTTTAACATGCGACAATAACTTTGGCTCCATTCATACCCATTTTAATGTAACTGTCAATAAACAACACTTCTATTTGACTTGTCTAATGTAAGCTCAGATTCTGCTGTGTATATGAAGTTCCTTCCTCAGCTCATCTCTAAGAACTCTTATCAGCAGCTTATTCGACGCCGTTCTAGGAAACTCCGGCACGATTTTAACAAAGCTCACCTGCCCACAATGATGTATGTAATAAACAGACCAAAGACTTACAAGATAAAAAATGGACCGTGTATTTTTCACCTTGAACAACGGGTTAAGGTTGGTCTGTATGGATCTCGAGAGCTTCGCCTTCAGCGCCTCTTTGTCTACATCGAACCCTTTCTTCAGCACCACGAATACACATAGCTGCTCGGGCCCACCATGTGATGGCTGGACACTAACTGCTGCAGTTTCAAGAATGCTTTGATCGGCGTCATTACAGACTCTCTCGATCTCAACGCAGCTCGTCTTGATGCCACCGAGGTTCATAGTGTCGTCGGCTCTTCCCTGAACCATTAGATATCCGCCGACGGTCCTCTTCAAAATGTCTCCGTGTCTCCTCAGTTGCTGACAGCTCAAATAAAAAAAAAAAATTAGAAAAATCATTTCAGCCAACATCAATGTGCAGAATTCTACAAGTACTATGTGTGAATGGCAAACCACTTCACCTAGAAGCTTTTATAATGCAGGAAGCGTATCATTTTAATTTTATATATTATATTTCCAACACGCCCCATCCGTCTAGGCTGATTTCTTTATTATCTAGAGTTAGAAACGTAATTTTGTTAAATGTGTGGTCGTGAGATTTCGTATCCAAAACCTATTTGGTTCCTAAATTCTGATACCGGGTTAAATGATCACTCCACCAAAAACCTTAAATTTTAGGTGGAGTGTCATTCTCACAGCATTGTCTCAAAAAGTAAGTACGTGCGTACCCTTCCTCTGTAAATGGGCATGCCCTTAAAGTAAACCTTGTCGTGGTCTGCGTTCAACAGCCTATCAGTTGCCCCCATGTAAAGAGGAAATAAGCCCACCTCGCCAACGCAGGGCTGATCGTCTGCCTGTTAGAAGTATACAATATATAATTTTCTTTTTTTTTTGAGGAGTTGTTGGTTGATTTGAAAAATCTTAAAAGTAAGATATGAAATCTTCTCACGTAGGGGTTTCCATTTTCATCGAGGATAACAAAGCCAGTGCCAATAGATGCGCAGCTAAATGCTGCGAATGCCTGCGGTTGCAAACGGTTTCCATAAACATAGGACGATGCGAGCTCTGTGCCGCCGCAGCACTCCAGGACGGGGATGTAATAATTCCTCGAGGAAAGCCATAAGTCATCGTCGACGTTCGAGGTCTCCCCGGTACTAGCAAATGACCTTCAAAAGTGATAGACATAGTGATAGGTGGATGATGTCTATGTCTACTATAAAGCTATATCGTTAATAACAATAAAAAGATTACTTGATCTTTGTCAAGTTCAGACCATCCATGCATCGCGTGTTTTTCCACGTCTTCACTAAGCTTGGCACAGTTCCTAATATAGTGACCCCTGCATCCTAAAATTAGTGAAAAAGTGTGCAGTCAGAAAATTTTTCATTGCCTAATAAAAGAAGCAGAAAGATCTTCGACGATTGGCGAGGTTTTGATTTAGACCTGAATGAACTTTCCAAAACCACGCGTCAGAGGAGACCCATGATAAAGGGCAAGAGTTGCCCCCGACAAGAAACACGAATAGAGCAATATCGGGCCCACAACCCATCCTAGGTTTGTGGGCCAGCAGCAGACATCTCCGGCCTGGATGTCGAGATGTGTCCACGAATCAGCAGCAGCTCTGATTGGAGACAGTTGAGTCCATGGGATAGCTTTTGGATCGCCTATAAGAATGGAAGATCGCAATAGTGCAGAGCGTATGAGAAAGAATCGATCGATGCATTTTCAAAAAATAGAACAGTTACCACTGACCTGTAGTGCCAGATGAGAAAAGGATGTTCGTCACAGCATCAATGGGTTGGCGAATGGGTGAATAATGATTCGATCTGCCACACAGAGTAACAGGATGAAGGCTTAATATGTGCTTGCACCAACTTTGAGGAGGATGAAAGTGTTGTTTATTACCTACCTAGGCATGCGATGTACACTCGAAAGAAACGTATTCCAAGACAAATCTTGGCTCCTTAATTGAACGGCAATGTCTTCGCCAGTAGCGGGGATGACGACTACTTTATCTGGGCCAGCTTCCACCACACGACTGCACCGAGACGTAATAGAATATCCCACTTAGCATTGAAAAGAGCCCATCTTTGCTAAGTTGAGATACATCTAAAAACATACTGTGTATATAAAACATTGTACTGCTTATCACCTGTACAAAGGGTATGTTCGCCGTCCTCGTACAATAACATCCTGGGATATGTTTGATAAAGGTCAAAGATTGCACACCATATCATAAGGGATATATAAACAGCATCTTCACTCATGCTTCTGAAAAAAGTAAAAGGATCAAAGTTCATTCATGTGGTAATTACCTGAGTGAAAATCGCTTTAGCCTTTGATACACGCAAGCGCGTGGCTATCTCCTTTGGTGCAAAGCTATCGGCGATAGAAACCACAACATGACCAGAAAGTACGATGGACAAGTATATAACAACTGCAGTGGCAGACATTGGCATGTCGATAGCAATAGCATCTCCTTTGACGAACATGGCATCCAATGCATTTGCTATCAACCTGATCGAGAGATAAAAAGCAAAATCAAGAAATGTTACGATGTTTTTCTTTTTTTTTTGTCACTGCTTTTTTCAGCAAACCAACAATAAAAGATTGATGAGAGTTGCCCAACAACATCATACATTACTTGCTCACGAAGCTGCTTGAGAGTCATACTCTTGACACTTTCTTGACCTTCATCTCTCCACACAATTGCAGGGCTATCGTCATCATTTCCATTTCTTGGCGATAGGCAACATTCTGCTACATTCAATTCTGCTCCAGGCAACCATGTTCCGCCGGGCCGGGATTTATCAGAAGTATCCAAGATAAATTTCGGCGGCTCATAGAATTTTATGGACAGCTCTTTCAAAATAAGTGGCCAATACATCTGAAAAAGAGCCCAAAAAGAAAAGCATTGCCCGAGTGAAATGGAAAATGCACTAACTTAACTAATAGATCCCATTGTGCAAGTAAGGGCTGGCCTCGGGATGTTGCACAGAGAAGCGCTGAAATAGCTTGAAACTTGTTATAGGGTCTTTGTATGATGAACCCAATAGACTCGGGCCATGAGTTTCCATGAGACGTCCCAAGTTTGTCCGTGTAGACAATGATCTGAAACGATAGAACACAACGCAATCACACCTAAATCAACAGCAAAATCAAGCAGAAATCAATGAGAACGCCTTCCTCTTTCATCACCAACAAAGAATGCTAATACAAAAAAAATTCAGAAAATCTTCACCTCGCATCCCTAATTAACCATAGCGACTAAGGTTTTCTAAGCTAAAAAACACAAACAAAAACCATCTCCAAGGTTTCCATTATATACATAAACTCCATCTTAAAACAAACCAACAAGAAAAACAAAAAATCTTGAAAAAAAAGGTGCTGCTAGAACAGAAATCATTTGGCACAATCCTAGCGAAATTGCACGAATCTGTTCACCGCCCGTGACTTACAGTGAAGGAAACCAGTACAATGGAGGGCCATTGACGGACTCATCGTATTCATGGTACACCGAGGAGTAGATTAGCCTGTGGAGAGCGTGTGGGTGCCATGGCTTCAGCAGCTTGCGAGCTGTAATCTCACGCCAAATGCTCTTAGCATCTTTAATCCCAAGAAATCTGATTGAGTCTTTAATCTGTGTTTCCAAATCTCTGGCGTCTTCAAATTCAAGCCCACTTCTCACCAAATCTTCAAGTCCCACTTCAATTATGTTCTTGCCCATTTGCTCTGCTACAGATTCTAACCAAAGACTATCAGCAGTTGCTTACACTATCACCTCTCCTTCGTTCACACACACAGAGTGAGTGAAAGTAGGCAGTAGTAGCATAAGAAGGCCCTTCATAATTGTGATCGTGATGTGGTTGTTACTTGTTAGCAGAATAGCAGTAGTTTTCCCATAATGTACAAATGCATGAGTTGTTTGGGTTGTCGTTTCAGAATTGTCCACGTCACAAACTTCATTAAGTAAGAGAATCGAATTTTGTTCGAGAAATGAATGATTCTTCTTTAAGAGTATATTATTTGATGCCAATAAACAAGTATAATTATCAACTCTATTTTATTAAGATTGAGGGGACATGATAATGGATGAAAATGAGAAAATTTATAACCCATAATCAGTTTGTCTCAACTGACCAATCGGATTTTTTTCATCTACTAAAAAATAACAAAAAGACTTGTTAAACCACGTATCTTCCATAACCTCATAATGAGTACCAAATGCTATTTTTAGTGTATTACTTATTAAAACTATTTAATAATAATTAACTATATTTTATTGCACACATGTAGGGTGTGCCATTAGTGATTTTTATTTGCGAGTCTTTTGGATTAAAAATAGGGTCCTACCTGTACTAGTGTGGTTAACCTGATTGGCGTGGTTTGCAGGCTATCATGCCCCGAGGCTTACTTGGTCCAAGATCAAGGTTTACCAGTTACTAAAAAACGGGTCCTACTATTCACATCCTTTTACACTCCTTTTACACCTTAGGGGTCGTTTGATATCCATGTTAATAGATTACATGAGTATAAGTTATATGTGTATGATTATACACGGATTTTGTTGATATTTTATTTTAATATGTTTGAAATGTGTTTATTAATTATTTGTTAATGATAAATTGTGCTTGATAGATGTATTTGAGGTGTGTATAGATTTTTGGGTGTGCATACAAGCCATATAACTAAAATCCTTGTAAATAGACGTCTATAGCCATACAAGGCATGCATACACAGATAAGAAACACGAGGTAACTTATTCGTACCCACCCCATAACTGTTGAAGAATATTAGTGATTATTTATTTGAAAAGATAAAATGTATTTGTGGTAGATTTGTATTGTATTAGAAGTGTAAGTAGAGCCGGCAATTTGGCCCGCGGGCCCGCACGCCTCGTCCCGCCAAAGGGGCGGCACGGGCCTGGGCGGGTACGCCCGCGCGGGCCGCGGGCCTAAGCGGGGCGGGGCGGGGCGGGTAAGCCCGCGGGCTGCCCGCCTATAAATTAAAAAAAAACTGTATTATATATTGGGCTGGATTTTGAATTTGATGAATGATGATAAATATTAGTAATGGGCTGCAAATGCTAAAGCCCATAAAAATATACATTATATTATACGTCCATCAATTATCAGTCAGGTGGGTAAGCCCGTAAAAATTTGCTAAAGCCCATAAAAATTTGAGTTCAGTTTTTTTTTTAATAAGCGGGGCGGGCCTCAATTTATGAGGCCCGCCAGATGGCGGGTATACTTGCGCCCGCCCCGCCAACTGGCAGGCTTTGGCGGGCAGCGGGCCGGCTCTCCCCGCCGGCCCATTTTGACAGCTCTAGTGGTGAATACATCTGCCGAGAGTTCAGAGATTATTGCAGAAAGCTGTCAACACTGCAGTCTATCTTATCAACCGACTGCCTTCATCGGTGTTTCATCAATTCCAAAGCTTCCTGCGCCGTGGCCTCATTTCGGAGGTCAGTGATTCAGTAAGGGTCCTCATCAAAGCAGACAACAAATCATGAAACCTATCCTATCGTTCGAGCTTGATAAACACTGAATAAAATTATTCACATCACTCAACGCAGCAATCTTCACATCGCCACTAGTCGAATTGCTCAAAACATTCAAGAACACGTTATGCAAATTAGTTATGTAAGGCAACAATATTTCACCGATAAACTGGTTGTGAGAACATCAAAAAAGAAGATTCCTGCAACTTCGCATTACTCGACGTCACGCACTAGAACATGAAGGGGATGATCTCCGGCCACTGATTTTCCGGCAAAAGAGACGAGGCCAGCTCAGACACCGTGTCGTAGAGCTTCTTCACAGTCGACTTCGTCTCTTCATTCTGTATGCAAAACGCCAGGAGCGTGTTCTTGAACGTCGACCTCGTTGATGCGGCAAGGTGCGGCCATAGGAAGGAGTCGTCGCGGGTCAGCTGCTTACGGAGGAGAATCGCTGCCATGGCACGCGACTCCACGAGCGCCGACGAGGTAAGCAAGTGAGCGTGCTTCAAAACAAGTGAATTTGGGTCATTTTGCTTGATCATATTTGTTACCCTTGGGATTCTAGCTAACGGTAAAATAACGTTAACTATAAAATGACCCACGAACTTAAGGGCAGAGAGGAAAGATGATGGAGTAGGTAATTCCCAAGAAGGGCGCGAGTGGAAGCCCGCGAGGGGGCGGCTCCAAGGATAACAGGAGACAATCGGGATGAGTTGCTTGGATCCATAAAATAGAGAACCAGTCGGGTAGCCTGACTGGCTAAGGAGAAGAGATGAGGAGAAGCAGATGTCCGAGGAGGTCCTCTCAGTGAGGGAAAGACAGACCAGGGTCAGAGAGCCCGAAGTGCCATTCGAGTAGCCTGACCAGCCAACAAGGGGAGACTGGACGAAGTGGAGATCTTCGAGAGGATGAACCATCCGAAGACAAACCGCCTGAGAGTGGAAGAACTAGAGAGGGGAGACCGAGTAGCGTAAAAACTGTTGAGGTATATGCCCTAGATGCCGTACGGGGACTGGGAGTACAAGGGCAATTTGCTAATTGTGTAGTGTTTAGTGATGTAATTTGATTACTTCTATTAATGGAATGACTTTATTAAATCATTAATTATAGAATGAATAAATTAAAAGGCAAATTATTAACTAGTCTAAAAATTTCACCTTGCAGTCTGGGTGGGTAAGACAAATAAATAAAACCCAAATATTGGCAGTTCAGTTACTTATTCTGTGGGGACAGAGAGGGGCACCAGTAAGCTGAGATAGCAATATTAAAATTGTCCACAAGTCTAAGTCTTCCGTAGGGTGACTGGATTGACAACTACGACTTGTTTGTCGATGGGTCCAATATGGTTGTGCCAACCGTTCACTTGGGAACTGGGAGCCCAAGACAATGATACAAGATGAATCAGGGGATTATCTGTATTTGGACACACGCTTGGATTGTCCTTGATCGATCGATTGACTGTAGTAGTATGCGTGAACATTAGACCGAAAGGGTTAACTTGGGGTTGGTCTTGAGGTTTTGACTTGTCACTAGTTTGCTAGGCCCGTCTTGCCGGTGGCATGGGTCAGCGGCGAAATGCGGTCTTGACTTTTCGATGCGATTGCCGGTTTGAACCGCGGAGCGGGATTTACGATCTCGATTAAATTCGAGGTTAACGTCTTATGACAAGTTTAATGTGCGGGAATTTATCCAAGTCTCTGGCCAGATCATATCTGACTCGCGATAGTCGTGGAGTGCAGTTTCGGTATTTTCACCGACATAAACGACATAGAGTCTAGTTCTGTAAGTTTGACTATGCATGACTTTCACTCGACCGGGACAAACGTAAAGGGTTTATACGTATGACGAAAATCTACAGTCGGTTCGTGTATTATGATTAGATCAAATTCGTACTCAACGTGGGATCTGTTCGGTACCACGGGGCTGGCTAGGTGAATACCGAACTCCTAGAAACCTCCTAGGCCGGTTGAGAAGAACCAAGAGAGTCGGGCTTAAAAAGGGCAATCGATACAACGTCATCATCAGAGAGATAGACAGGGCTAGGTCCTAGATTGAGACAGTAGGGTTTGGAGCTTGGCCAAAACCCTGATCGGCCGAAAATACTAAATTTGACTAGTGCGGGGTAAAATGGTCTTTTCACCTCACGATATATTTTCGAAATAAAATATTTGATATTGAATATTTAGTATATGATTTAAATTAGTTTTAGATCTTTATTATTGTCTTAGAGAAATAATATTGTTTAATTTGGAATTAAATAATATATATCGGATATATATATATATATAAGTTTCGAATTTTATTAGATAAAATTTCGAAAATTATTAAATATACTTATATTGGATATTTAAAATATACTAAATATGGTATCTTAATTAATTATGGTATTGGATATTTAACTAATTAAATTTAAAGTTTAAATTTTGAATTTGTTACTTGGTAAAACGAAGACTTGGTATATGGGAAGGTGTGAGGATTTTTCTCCTACCACCTCAACCTATTTTTGGCAAATCCTAAGGGTATAAATAAGGATTTTCGCGATCCTAAGGGTGAGTTTGGTATGCGGAAATCGGTGAGGGAAGGAAAAGAAAACGTATTATGGTACGACACATGAGGCATAATGTACAACAATCCGATGCGTATCACTTCATTTTCCTTTTCTTTTCCGCATTGGATTCCGCATACCAAACGGACCCTAAAGGAGAGGGAATCTAATTTTCGAAATTTGAGTTCAAGAGAGGAAAAACTAAGAGTTTTCTCCTCTCATCACTTTCTCTCTCGCACCCTCTCTCTCGGGGACAGCAAGCAGCTCGTTCTTGGCCTAGCCGCACATGCAAGGACAGCTGCAATGTTAGTGAGGTGTCGGCGTGACGATCTTGTGCGAAGAAGGCGTCCGTTCGTGTGCTTTTGGCGTAGGAGAGGGGCACTACGCCTCGGGGATTCGAAGGATTCGAAGCTAGCCATCGTCGAGAGATTTCAACAAGGTATCATGGCTGATCGATTATCTCTTTATGTCTGTATGTTCTCGTGTTTATAGCCGAGCGATCTTGGATAGGCGGGAAACCTCGTAAAATTTTAAAATTCCGCCGTTCTAGGAACGTGGGTCTGGGGACCCTCGGGGATTCCCAACAGTGTATCTGAGCCATAGGCTCGACTGTTAAAGTCACGGGACTATGACAAAAGGCCACAAAAACCCCGAAAGCCTTAGCCGTGCGCATGGCGCACACAGCGCCCGGGCAGCCCGCACCCTCGGCCTGCGGGGCTGTGTTTAGTCGTATACGGTGCGCGACTCAGGGCGGGCTGCGCACTGCGTGCGGCCTGCTCCTAGCTGTGTGCATGGCGCACGACACACGGGCAGCCGGCGCGCAAGGCTTGCATGGTGCGCGACTCAAGACGGGCTGGCCCCGCGCGGAGCGCGGCGCATAGGGCTGACCGCACGCAGGGCATGCGGCACGAGAGGCACGGACCGCACGCGTGGGTGCACGCAGCGCTCGAGAAAGCTGCGCATGGATGCACTGAAAGTAGGTATGATCGCGCCCGTGGGTGTGAGCAGCGCTGGCATATCTATATCACTCAAGTCAACACAAGTCATATTAAGTCAAATTACCTGTGATCGAGGCGCATTTAATCATTTCACCGAGCGATAGACCGTCGATTCGGAATTAAAGGGACTTTTGAGGGATTTAGTATTTTGGTTCTGACTTAGAAGGAAGGAAAATATTTAGGAATCATGGACTAAATATCTTCTTCTTTTCTTCGTCATTCTCCTTTTCTTCGGCATTTTTCATCTTTTTGTCTTTTTCATCCTTTTATCTTTTGTAAATTTTCTATTGGTCAAGCTGAAGCTCCGCTTTTCCACGAGGCTGAGATATTATCTATGGCAAAGTTCTTCTTGTTGGTTCTCGGGCCGATACCGTGCTCCTTTTCTCTTAATCCCTAGCGAGGTTTCAGAGATTATCGATTTGAGGAAGTTTACAATTATGGAATTCGAATCCAAGGCCGTGCTTCTCTTCTCGTTATCTCGATATAAGACCGATTATCGTTGGAGAAGTTCACTTCGTGGTGCTCCTCTTTCCAGCCGTTCTGACGAGTATACGAGATTATTACTGGAGAAGTCCACAGCAAGATCCATGCCCCCTGCTAAATGATTTGAGATTGTGATAGTCGAGAGGCAGGTTCATTTGGTCTGCTTTTTGTGCGTTGAGCATTCCTCGTGTGCGTTTTCCACCTTCTTTTGTCATTCATTTATTTTTGTCTTCGATTTTCTCCCCCTCCTTTTCGCGATTGAATATCCCGCTGAAAGTTTAGATATTCGGTTAAAGGCTCAAAGGGTTTTCAAATGAAGAAAGGAAAATTGGAGAAGGCTCAAAATGGATGACTAAAAGCTATTTTAAAGGATTGAAAATTACATATTTGGTCAAGTGAGGAATATCCTAAGTGCCCTAATCATGTTCCTTACGTTCTAACGCAAGGCGAGTATGAGGCCAAGAATCACTAGTTAAGACAATCCATGATTGTGTGACTCACTCAAGAATAGATCCATCAAAAGAAATAAAAAAGGCTAGAATCCTCACTAATATAAAGTGGCTTTGTGTCTAGTGGAGTCTACGAAAAAACTTTTAGACACAAGAATGCAACTTAGACTGACAAAATTAAGCAATTAATCAGTCGCAAGTCAGGGGAATTCATACGTGACTTAGATCGAGCATACTAAAGATATCGTCATACCCCTAATATTTATTCTTATATGTATAGTATTTATTATTATTATTATTTTAATATAAAGTATTTCACGCAAGATTTAGTATTCAAGTATAGAAAACACATAGCATAGAGCATGTAAAAGCACATAGGAGCACGTAGAGCACAGATTACGGAAGGTTCAACATGCCTAATTTTCCGACAAGGAATTGGAACCGTTTTTCATCCAAAGCCTTGGTGAAAATGTCAGCTAGTTGATATTCCGTGTTCACAAAATACATGTTAATCGTGCCTTTTTCTACGTGATCTTTTATAAAATGATATCTAATATCTATGTGTTTTGTGCGTGAATGGTGAACAGGATTACACGTAATCGTAATGGCACTTTGGCTATCGCTATAAATGGGTATATTATTTAAATTGTACCCATAATCACGAAGCTGAGTCCGCATTCATAGCATTTGTGAGCAACAGCTGGCAGCCGCGACGTATTCAGCCTCGGCCATCGATGTCGAAACGCAATTCTGTTTCTTTGATGACCAGCAGACGAGCTTTTCGCCTAGAAATTGAGCGCCACCGGAAGTGCTTTTCCTGTCCATTCGGCAACCTGCATAATCAGCATCAGTATAGCCAATTAATTTGAAATTAGTGCCTTTAGGGTACCATAAACCTAAGGTCGCAGTGCCCTTTAGGTAGCGAATAATCCGCTTAACCGCGAGCATGTGAGATTCTTCTATATTTCGATTTTAAACCAGTTGATCGTAATACATCCACATATAAACACAATAAATAGAAATAAAAAGACGGACTATGAAAGAGATTATGAGTTTGACGTAGGCATGTGCTTACGACTAAGCAAAAAGCTTACTAAAGAGAAGCTTGGAGAAGAGGCGGTTGTCGCTGATGCTTGAGAGAGGTGTTGAACTTGCATGCGTTGAGGCTGCATTGTTTACGCGAGGACTTTTTAAATTGATGTTAAGCACGTACTATAAGTAGGTGTACAATAGGGTAGTTGTACCAGAAAAACTCATGCACGTATTTGTTTAATGGTCGCAACAGTACGGTGGTTGTTGTTGGCCGAAAATGATGTTACAAGACGTTTCCTGAAATCTGAGAATGATAGAGTCGATTTAAATATCCAGTGTCTTGCTTCAACTGAGACGGCTTATCAATGCATTGAATTGGTTTTCTTTGACCAAGTGAAAGATAAGTTTTAAAGGAAGTAGAAATGTGCTAGCATCTAACCTTCTCGAAATCGATAACCTTATCATGCATTCGAGGGTAGAAGTTGCGTGTTCTACATGCAAGCCTTTGTGAATCAATCGAAATTGTGTTGTTACACAATTAGTATATCTATATTATGCCGAAATTATTTGTTTCAGTTCGAAATTGTTATAGTCTAACAGAACAACATTCAATTCCATGTGTATCTGATATGATGCCCTCCCAATCAACGAAATTTGTATGTATGTGGTCGAAGAATTTTTATAGCGGTAGATTATGCATTATAAAGTTTTAGAGTGCTCGTCTGGTGCTTTTTGTGAGGGACGTAAAGGGGGACGTAAAACATAAAGGCACAAGGATATACGTGGTTCGAATCCTTACGGATTCTATGTTCATGGGGCGCTATGGAACTTCCTTTCACTACCACTGGCTGAATTACACACTCGTTAATCTTCACTTTCGCTCATAATGTTCTAACTATTGAGATAGGATAGTTAATACACTGAAAGGAACGGAGATAAATGGTTGATTTTTATTCTAATAATGCCTGTCTCGAAAAATGGCTGTGCCTCTTCCGTGCAATATCCCCTGATTTTCGGGGTCGTGACAGCTGTGGTACGATGAACAGTGGCAGCCGCCGATTGAATGACCCCTCTGCAATTATCCCAGTCTGAAAAAGCAACAGTGGCGCTACCCTCTCACCAGTCGACATGCGTACTTGCCTAACAGTGCTTTTAGGGGTCATTTCAGTGGGAAGTGTAATGAGGAAGCTTCCTTTCTCTTGGGAACCGTCAGCCACCTATCAGAGGTCCTAAAGGCCCCTATTTTTCATCTTTTATTCTTTATTTATTAAATGGTAAATATTTCCTTGTGGGCCTGGTAGGCCTTTTCTTGTTAATTCTTTGGCCCACCCATCTTTAGCCCGTATCAACCACTCTCACACTCTAATTTATTTTGGAACAAGAAGTAAATTGGAGTAAAATAGCCCGGTGGGCCTTTCCTCCCCACCATAATTATTCTCTTGAAGAGATGCTTCCTGCAAGAAGTCAGTGCTTTGGGAACCGTTTTTAAGAGTCGCTTTTGGGCACTTCAGTGGCCATCACCCCCTTATTTCTAAAGGCGCTTTGAAATTTATCAGGTACGTTCTTTTTCTTCTTTCTTTTTCTTTCTTCTTTCTCGCTAAGTCTTCTCCCCGTCTTCATGGCTTTTTCTCCTCCCGACTCCGCGAATCGTTCCCACCCTTTTGCAAACTCATGTGATTCGTTTTCTTCTATGGCAGTTCCGAATCCTCCGGCCTTGTCGCCTGCTCCTAAGCCGAATGCCCACCCCAAAGTGCGCCGCCATGAGACAAACCTGCAATCTACCACGCACTCATTCGGGGACCGCCTCTATTGCCGCCCCCATTCCGCCTAGCGAATCTGCGGCCGGATTCGCCGGGTGGGCCCCAAGACCTAGTGATTCTAGTCGAACCGCCGATTTCGGCGCGGCCAAACCCTAGGTCTACCCCTCTTCTATTTCTCAGCCACCCCTAGCATTTTCAAAGTGTCGACGAGTTCACTGGCGGGTCTTGAGCCTTTGGTGGAAGGGGGTTTCGTTTTGAGGGTTTTGCGGTGAAGATGCCATCGCTGGAGCAGAGGGCGGATCATCCCCCCTTCATGCCTCGCCTTTTGGGAAGCTTAGATTAAGGCCGGCCTGCATTTTCCTATCTCCCCTTTTCTGTCGGACGTGTCCCGCTACTTTAAGGTCCCTTTAAGTCAGTTCCAACCCTCCTCCCTTTGTCTGCTTATTGCCTTTTTGTGGCCGCGCTGAGGCCTGGAGGCGTCCCCTCAGTAGATCTGGTTCTTTTCCAGTTTCTGTTGAAGCCCTATGGCCCATTTTTCTATCTCTCTTTCGATTTCCAACTCTCGAGGCGGAGCTACCCACTGTTTTGTGAAGAACCACAAAATAGACAAGAATTGGCAAAGCAGCTATTTTTTTGTGGAACCTCCGGACGGTATATGAGAATTCCCTCATGACAAGTGGGTGAAGGGGGCTCCCCCTCGTGATCCTGGTAAGTGCTCGAAGAAGAACGCAAGGGCACTATCATCGTTGAATACTGGCATGGCTGAACATGGGTTGCTGAATCCCACCTCCCTAATCAACTTTCCTGGCGTCCTCTATTGTTTCGACTTTTCCCCATCCTTCGTTCCCTTTTCTCCAGAGGGTATTTCGAATTTTTCGTGTCCTATTCTTTTGGGATTATGTTTGCTGGCAGTATGATTGGGTTCCTTTGATGCAGGTATGACGAGATCTTGGCACGCTTTGTTGGAGGACATGGAGGAAGGTGCTATTCCCCGCATCCCTCACAAAGACTCGTCCTTCCCAGTTCCCATGCTCCCCGATATTCCAAAGGCTATGGTCATTCGTGGGGAAATGACGCCCAAAGATCAGGGGACTTCGGTGGCTGCAGAGAATGTTCAAGTTTTGGGGACCGAAAGAAGACTGTTGCGCCGTCAAAGTTGAGCAAGGGGGCCAAGCGGAAGTTGCCAATGTCGGAAGGCGAAGGTAGGGAGATCCCCGCGGAAATTACGCGAGGGAAGATGTCAGAGGGGGACCTCCCTGGATTTCGTAGACCAGCTTGATAAGGAGAAGAGGATGGAGGTGCTGGGTCGCCTTGCTTTTCCTGGAGACAATGAGCGAATCTCCAAGTGATCCATTGAGGAGTAGGAGGCAGAGCTAGCACGTTATCTCCTAAAGGTAATTCCCTGACTTTGTCTTCCCTAGGTGTTTTATTACCTTGACGCCTCGTCCTGCGAACCTCCCTATTGATGTTTAGGTGGTAAATTGTGTGGCTGTGCGAGCATCCAGGGGTTCGTCTGTCCAAGTGTTGGGGGAAACTGGTCGGGCCCTCCAGGTGCGACTAGAGCAATTTTAGGCCAGTTTGGCCGCCCAGGAAGAGGCAACTAAGGAAGCTGCTGCTATGTTCGAGGTTGAGAAGGGACATTGGAAGAAAGAGAAGGAGGAGCTGCGGGGTTCCTTAGAAAGGGAGAGAGAGGATCATGCGGCGCTTCTGAATCGTCGTGAGGAGGAGTTCCCACGTTCCTTCGCCAAAGATAAGGCCGAATGGGACGAGTATTTTGCGGATCTGGCGAATGTGAAGGCGGAGGGTGCAAAGGTTTATCAGTGGCACCTCCTTTCTACAACTGGCGGAAGGAAGTTTTTGGAGGACCTGGCGGAGGGTTGGCGCCGAGCTTACCTGAGGGATTCCCTATCCTTGAAGGATTTTGTTCTCCTCATGAAGCACTACTTCATGGGGGGCTATAGCGTTGGGTCCTCAGGAGCTAAGGTTAACGAGTCTCTTCAGGACCTCCCTTACCCTGCTTGTTTTGAGGGTGATCCGCAGGCTACCGAGAATCCTTTATTTTGGCGTCCTATTGCAGAGGATGTACAGAGGCCCTCGCCAGTGCCGATATCTCTGACCTTCCCGGCGTCACCTTCCCCTCCTCAGAGAGCCCCGCCCCCTAACTTTCTTTATTTTTCTAAGTGCTGTGTAATGGACCCCTTTATTTTTCTGCTTTTCTTGCTTTTAGACGGTTGTTAGGACTCCTGTATCTTAGGGGAACTGAACTCCCCTAAGTCTATCTATTTTTGTTGGGGCTTCCTTTTTCCCTTGTAATATAGAACACCTTTTGTTATGACCAATCGTTTGTTCGTTATATTTTCTATCGCCAGTACTTGTGTTTCCGTGCGGTGTTATGGATAGGACCTGGCTATAGTGCCAGTTCACTTATCCTCGTAATTCGTAAGCCCAGCACCAATTTTACACTCCTCCGGTTGCAAGAACCGTCATCCATGTCCTTAGGTGCCATAAAGCGCTAGGTTCTCTCTGTCCTTCGAGAGTTCAGTTTTCGTTTGGACGCTTAGGTCCGTAAAACTTACATCCCGAGGTTCCCCTTCATCCATTTACCCTAGTTATAGCGCCAGCCTCGCTTTACGTATCGTTCACGTCGCAGGCTTATTGAGTGCCTTAGACGTCCTATATGCCGTAGCACGTCAACGGCGGTATCTTGTACGCCCTTATGGGTATCATCACGTCGCAGATTTATTACCTTTGATGTCGGGTACGCCCTCTGTTAGGACCCGTGCCCTCGCTACCTATTCTAATGTCATCCTCTGTGCCTAACGAGGTGTTAAGTTACATAAATGTGTGAATTTACGTATAAAATTTTTCCATTTATGTAATGGAAGTCGTTTCCTGTACATGACAAAAGAACCACATTTACTTCTTAATTACATTCATGTCCTAAGTACACGGGAAATGTATACATGCACAGCAAAAGAAACCTATGCGCCCGGCCTCATAGGTTGTCATCCATGCACACACCACCCTCAAAAGTCGCTGAAAGCATCAAAAGGATGCCTTGCCACCTAAGCGATCACGTATCGTGGTCGCGTGCACCTATAACACATAACGTAAGAGATGAGCCACATGGCCCAATAAGCGGAAATTATGCATGAATGCACGTGTCAACCCCCGCAAAGGAAATCCGCGCCGATGCACTTAACACTTGTACTATCTTCACTCAGGGCCCTCGGCTAATCTCACTACGCACCACAATGAGCTCACGTCCATTAAGGACAAATACGACAGAGGTCCACGCCGGATGGTCATACCCTAGGATGCACATTGTTCCCCTAGGTCGCCATATGTACCCGGTCGTCCCCGACTGCCCGACGGTCGCTCACACTGGTAGCCCAAACTGAAGCTGCCTACACGAGGGTTCCACCCTGTATCGCTTATACACTCATGTTGCATCATCAAGGTCACTTCCTACCATAACGGGCATTGCCCAAATATAATATATATATAATATATAATATATATATATATATATCATACGGAAAGGATCTTTACAAAAGTTTAAAAATATAAAAACGAAAGTGATGATTGATACTTGATAAAAACAACTTATCGAACCTTGATAATGATACACGGACTTTGTTTAACCAGTTTAGTCCAATCGGACCTGAGGTAGTCAAGCCGTCATACCAAAAATCGAACTTTCGTTAGAAAGCTTTGTTCAAAACTAGTTTAACCAAAATACCAAACATCAAAAAAGAAATTGGAAAAAGGTACGTGGCGTTGTTAAACCTATTAGTCCAGTTATCAAGCTGTAAACAGTTTGATCCCGTTCGGACCCAAGGTATTCCAACCTATATACCAAAATTCCAAAACAAAATAAAAATTTATTTTTGTGATTATTAGAATTAAATCATCGGATACAAGGATTTTTACATGATAAAATTTTCATTTGACTTAATTCAATCGGTAACAGCCATGCCCTCAAACGCCTTACTTCGGCAACACGGGCTTTGCCAAGAGCCGACACAGAATTAATCAAAATCAAAATTTTTCATAACCTTTATCCAAAATTTAATTCTTTTAATCGATTTTAAAGGTTTTTTATAATTAAATATATCATATTAATATATGTATAGAAATATGATATAAAACCACGATTAAGTATTAAGGCATCTTGGTGTAGTTTAACGTAGAAATTAGCCTTCCATTAAGGATAAGAGACAAAAGATAAATATATAAAACAAAAATAAAAAACTTACTTAAGCGAGAGGAGTCGTACAGAGAATTTCAACTTTTATTTCTTATAATATTTTACAGAGGAGAGAGGATTACAATGGAAGGAAGGAGAGAGAGAGAGAGAGAGAGTACATCAGAAGATGCGTACATAACTAATGGCTTAAGGCCATTTTTATAGACAAATAAAATTACATAGTGTACAATCATCATTCGTCGAGGAATTTCTTCGACTTTTATAATTGCTGAATGAGCTGGATCCACCATCTTCATTATCTTAATTGTTGGCCGTTCCTTTTAAAAAGATGAATAGCAATTTGTCGTTGCTTTATTAAAGTAACCAACTTTACCTTGAAAGTCTTCGTAATAATCTTCATTTTTGAAAGTGGACAAGAAGCATCATTTCGCCTTATCTTTTTCTTGAACTTTCTTAGTAATCGCATCTTTGAGAAGATCGATGGCGTCATCCACCATAATGTTGTCCGGATCTTCCGGTTCTTGTGATTCTCCACCAAGACAAAATTCTTCGTCTTTTGACGAGGTCTCCATTGAGAAATCCACCGAAGCTTCAATAACCAAATTCTTGTGGATATCTTTTTTTATTAGATCAAAATAAGCCTGAACAATTTCTTCAGTCTTCATTTTGCCTTTTTGTATATTCATCCTTCTTGAAATAATTTCAAAAGGACTTGGGGGTTCTCTTTGTTGATGATTATTAATCATCTCTTTATACTGAGAAATTTTCTCTTCGATTTTATCAATCGTTTGCTGGCTTTCATATTCACCAGTAGCAGTCCTTCTAATCATTTTTTTCCAAAATTTTATACAAAAATTTCGTTTAAGACATGGAATTTTTTGTTGGTATAACCCACTTCTGGAGTCCATCTCCAAATCCATGGAATACTGAATTCAGTATAAAAATGTGATGAAGCCATTCCTTCAATACATTCATGTTTATGCTCCGCTTCAATTAAATTCGGAGAAATTTTAACCCATTCTTGATATTATCCAAAAAAGGGTTCTTTAAGAATTTCAAATTGAGGCTCCATAAGAAAGCCACCATTGATAAAACCAATTAGGGATTTCGGACTTATAAACATCCGCACAAATCTTAATCCACCAAGAATGTTTCTTATTTTCATTCTGGTATAAAAACACTTTATAAAAAGCGTCGATATAATCATAATAATTAAATTTAATTAGAGTTTTTAATTCAGGATGGAAATATTCTCTATCCTTTAAAGGGTGAATAGCCCATTTTTCAGGCGAAATAATTTGTTTGAAAATAATTTTACTAAAAGTATAACCTCTTTTCAAAGCAGTTTGGGAATTTTCCGCATTGAAATGATCAAAATCACACGTTCCTGTGGATTTAAGAATATTTTCATAGTTATCACGATTCTTATAAAACGTGGCAGCATATGATCTCTTTCTAAATATCTAGACATTATAGTCGAAGGTTCATCAAACCATTTTAAATCTTTAAATTCAAGTAATATGATTACCTCTGTATGAGAAATTTTCTCATAGTCAACATCATCATCTTCTTCCGCAATAATTTTTGCATAAGAAGTACCTTCACTAGAAGACTTAGCTTTCTGCTTTTTGAATTCAAGGAATTCCTTATATTCCTCGCCACTCAAAGTATTACTTGAGGACGCAAAAATATTTTCTTTAACAAGTTTTTTATTGCCCATTTGAGCAATAATGTTTTTTCCACCTCTATTAGAGGGGAAATTTCGCCCATATTGGGACATATCTGCAAAAATTCATGAAAGATATTCACGAGTTAGATAATCAGGAAGGCTATTATCACTTTCTTTCTTATAAATTATTTCAAAATCAAATGGGGCTAAATGAGCCTGCCATCTCGCAAACATTTGCTTAGAGACATCGTGCTTAAAATCTTTCAAAAACATAAATTTTGCAGCTTGACAATCAGTTTTTATTAAAAACTTTTGATTATATAAATCATCTTGAAATTTAAGGACGCACTTAACAATAGCAAGTACATCCCTAGCTATAGTAGCGTAATTTTTCTGAGCATTATTCCATTTCCCCGAATGGAATCTTACTAAGTATTCTTTTTTATCTTCTGGAGAAACTTGTTTTAAGATCCTCCAAAACCTAAATCAGACGCATCAGTCTCAATAATTTTTTGCCAATTAGGATTAGCAAGCATAAGACATGGCGAATGCGTAACTTTATTCTTAATTTTTCTAATTGCTTCAGTATGACTATTTGTCCACTGACAAGGAATCTTTTTTAATCTATCGTATAATATAGATGTACCAATTGCAAGATTTTTATAATATGGAGAAATATAATTAAGACTCCCTAAAAATCTTTGAAGCTGAGTTTTATCAAGAATTTGATCGGGAAATTTTGACGCAAACTCAATACTTCTATTGATAGGATTAACATTACCCTTTTCAATATTATGACCCAAAAATCTAACTTTAGTCTGAAATAAAACCATTTTTGGGCTGGATAACTAATCCATTTTGAATAACAATTTTCTTGAAAATATCAAGATGTTTGAAATGAGTTTCAACATCTTTAGAAAAGATTAAAATATCATCAATATAAACGATAATGAAATTACTATAAGGAATAAAAATATCATTCATTATATTTTGAAATTCAGAATGAGCGTTTTTTAAAACCAAAAGGCATAACGTTCCATTCAAATTGTCCAATTGGGACTGTAAAGGCAGTTTTATATCTGTCCTTTTCAGCAACTTGGATTTGCCAAAAACCTGATTTTAAATCGAATTTTGAAAATATAATGGGAATTAAATAATCGATCTAAAAGATCTTTTTTATTTGGAATAGGATACCCAATCCATTTTTAAAACCTTATTTAAGGGTTTATAATTAATAACTAACCTTGGTGGTCTCCTTTCCTTTTCGGCATGATTATTAACATAGAAAGCAGTGCACGACCAAGGTGATTTCGAAGGTTTTATTAAACCTTTTTTTAGAAGAGAAGTTATTTCTTTTTTACATAATTCTAATAATTCAGAATTCATTTGACAAGGACGAGCTTTAGTGGGAATATTTTTCTCACTAAAATCATCTTCATATGGTAAAGAAACTATATGTTTCTTTCTATTCCAAAAAGCATTAGGAAGATCGTTACATATCTGCAACGTAAATTCATTATGTAATAGTTTAATTTTTTCTTGTAACTTAGGATTTTGGAGTTTATCCTCAATCGTAAGTATACTGATTTCTTGTTTAAGGTAACGGGTATCTATAGAAAAGTACCCAATTGGAAAATTTTTTTACACATAACTACCCATGTCAGAAAATTTTATAGATAGGTACCCGATTTAATTTTACCAGTTTCTTTAGTCATATCGTACCTTCCTGTGTGTATATTGCGTACTATAACACGTTTATATAGGGTACCTAAATATAGGATACGTCGAACCTACGGGCATGCCTGTGTGTTACATAGGACGTACCTAAATATAACATACGTCGTACCATTTTCTGTTATATAGGGTACCCAAATGTGTTGAGATAGGGTACCCAAATGTGTTGTTTGGTGTACTTTCGGGGATCGGGTACCTATGTGCAAAAACTTTATTCTGTTAGGTACCTACATATAAAAAAATCCTGACTGGGTACTAAATTACAAGTTTTTTTTCAAATAGGTACTTATGTGTAAAAACCCCTTAAGGTAATTTACCTGATTTTCTTTTGCCTTAATAAGGATAGAATCCTTAATTTCATTAAGAATCCTAGAAAGAGGTTCTGTAATGAATTCAAAGTATACTTCTTTATTTTCGAAGCTTCCTTTAAATCCATATTCATTAATATTTCTAATAGGAAATATTTTCCTAAGAAAAGGAGTACCAAGAATTACTTGGTTCGTAATATTCTTAACAAGTAAGAATGACGTAGGAATGCAGACCTTATTTTTACAAATAAAAGCCTTAGGAATTTTGTAATTAATTTGCAACTTTTCTCCGCTTGCAGAGCTAAGAGAATGAGTTGTTTTATGGAAATATTGGGTAGGAATTATTCCTTCCTGGATACAATTTAAATCTGCTCCACTATCAATTAGTGCGATCAGATTCTTTTGAAAATTTCCATCGATTAATAATGAAATTTTTACTAACCATTTCTGAGAAGTAATAACTTCTAAAGTTGAAAGATAATTATCATTTTCGACAATTTTGAACTACTAGCGAATTCTTCGTTAGTAAATTCTTCAACTTCTTCTTTTCCTTTTCTAATTTAGAAATCTTCCATCAAGAACCGAATCATGTTTTGAAAATATTTTTCTAAAAACAAGGAATAAAAGGTAACATTTCATTCCTTTTTGACAAATCATTATAAAATTCGTCTTGAAAAATAATTTTATCTTCTTTATTAAATTTCCAGAAAACCATTTTCGGAAAAGTTCCCATTTGGGTAAATTAAACTCTTGATTAATTTTCTTTCTTGCCGGAGATCCCGGACTAAAATCAATTTTGGTTTTAAATCCATTAAACATGAAAATCCATTTCTGACTCGGTTATTTCCTCGTCCTGATTTTTAAAACTCCATGAACAATATTATCAGAATTAATTCTTAATTCTTCTACTTTATTTTGAGAATAATCACTAGAGATTGATTCTCTAATTGAGAAGTCGAAGCTCTAGAAGGAGATTTTATCATATAATCACATGGTGATATATGATAATGAGAAGAAGCTGATCTTGTCATTCTAGATCTAGGGTGTTTTGATAGATCTTTGATTTTGTTCGAATTGTATTTGAACAGATCCATCGGTTGTTTGTATAATTTGAGTAGGATTATTTTTAATTTTAGGTTGAGGAGGCAAAGCTCTTTATATAACCCAATTTTCTGGGAATTGGATTTCTTCCCATTTAATAGATCTTCGAGTTGTGATATTAGATCTATTAAAATTGGTTTCTATAAGAACAGTTTCGTTGATAGGTTTATCAACAATTTTGCACTGAGGATTCAGTGTATATATAGGTTTATAATAAATTCTATTACAGATACATATTACTTCCGATCCCAGAGCGTAATTATATCCGTGAGTTTTGACATTTAATGTCAAAGCATACAATATATTGACATCGGTCAATGATAATTGGAGATTTGGGTAAACATTAAAATAAACTGGTCCATGAGCCAGACTAGACTGAATTATTCCCATAAGGGGTTGTTTCCAGTCGAGATTTCTACCATCTCTAAGAGCTGCAATAAAGCTCTCAGGTAAACCTTCTAAAGTCAAAGTCTTAAAGGCTACCTGTACTAACCCAATATGAATAAACTTATGGTTTATTCTATATTTTTCTAAGTCTCAATTACTTAGAAGTCTAACAACCATCTCTTCGTTGTTAAGAGAGATAGTTTCTTCGGTAGTTTTAACTACCTGTTTCAAGCCTAATTTCTCGAAAGTTCCTAATTCATAAATTATTTTATGATCTATCTTAGGAATTGTCCAACGATTTAATTTATCTAAATCTTGAGGAATATCATACTCCTCTTCAATACTGTTTTTAACAGTATCTTTTCGTCTCATCAAATTTTAACATTTGAAAAAGACCGTTAAACTACACCTTAACTTCTTAATAACCTCACCATGGCTCTGATACCATACGGAAAGGATCTTTACAAAAGTTTAAAAATATAAAAACGAAAGTGATGATTGATACATGATAAAAACAACGATTTGAACCGCGATAATGATACACGGACTTTGTTAACCAGTTTAGTCCAATCGGACCTGAGGTAGTCAAGCCGTCATACCAAAAATCGAACTTTCGTTAGAAAGCTTTGTTCAAAAGTAGTTTAACCAAATACCAAACATCAAAAAGAAATTGGAAAAAGGTATGTGGCGTTGTTAGACCTATTAGTCCAGTTATCAAGCTGTAAACAGTTTGATTCCGTTCGGACCCAAGATATTCCAGCCTATATACCAAAATTCCAATACAAAATAAAAATTTATTTTTGTGATTATTAGAATTAAATCATCGGATACAAGGATTTTTACATAATAAAATTTTCATTTGACTTAATTCAATCGGTAACAGTCATGCCCTCAAACGCCTTTATTCGGCAACACGGGCTTTGCCAAGAGCCGACACAGAATTAATCAAAATCAAATTTTTTCATAACCTTTATCCAAAATTTAATTCTTTTAATCGATTTTAAAGGTTTTTTGTAATTAAATACATCATATTAATATATGTATAGAAAAATGATATAAAACCACGATTAAGTATTAAGGCATCTTGGTGTAGTTTAACGTAGAAATTAGCCTTCCATTAAGGTAAGAGAGACAAAAGATAAATTTATAAAACAAAAATTTAAAAACTTACTTGAGAAAAAGGAGTTGTACAGAAAACTTCAACTTTTATTTCTTATTATATTTTACAGTAGAGAGAGGATTACAATGGAGTAAAGAATTATCAATATAGGAATAATAGAGGTAAAGGATAATAATAGAGGTGTAATTTATTCTCAAAGGATAATAATAGAGGTGTAATTTAATAATAGGTTGAGGAGGCAAAGGATAATAATAGAGGTGTAATTTATTCTCAAAGTATAATAAGAATTATCAATATATGAATAAATTTCCTCCAATTATTTGTCTAAATCTTGAGGAATATCATACTCCTCTTCAATACTGTTTTTAACAGTATCTTTTCGTCTCATCAAATTTAACATTTGAAAAAAGACCGTTAAACTACACCTTAACTTCTTAATAACCTCACCATGGCTCTGATACCTTACGGAAAGGATCTTTACAAAAGTTTAAAAATATAAAAACGAAAGTGATGATTGATACATGATAAAACAACGATTTGAACCGCGATAATGATACACGGACTTTGTTAACCAGTTTAGTCCAATCGGACCTGAGGTAGTCAAGCCGTCATACCAAAAATCGAACTTTCGTTAGAAAGCTTTGTTCAAAAGTAGTTTAACCAAAATACCAAACATCAAAAAGAAATTGGAAAAGGTATGTGGCGTTGTTAGACCTATTAGTCCAGTTATCAAGCTGTAAACAGTTTGATTCCGTTCGGACCCAAGATATTCCAGCCTATATACCAAATTCCAATACAGAATAAAAATTTATTTTTGTGATTATTAGAATTAAATCATCGGATACAAGGATTTTTACATAATAAAATTTTCATTTGACTTAATTCAATCGGTAACAGCCATGCCCTCAAACGCCTTTATTCGGCAACACGGGCTTTGCCAAGAGCCGACACAGAATTAATCAAAATCAAATTTTTTCATAACCTTTATCCAAAATTTAATTCTTTTAATCGATTTTAAAGTTTTTTGTAATTAAATACATCATATTAATATATGTATAGAAAAATGATATAAAACCACGATTAAGTATTAAGGCATCTTGGTGTAGTTTAACGTAGAAATTAGCCTTCCATTAAGGTTAAGAGAGACAAAAGATAAATTTATAAAACAAAAATTTAAAAACTTACTTGAGAAAAAGGAGTTGTACAGAAAACTTCAACTTTTATTTCTTATTATATTTTACAGTAGAGAGAGGATTACAATGGAGTAAAGAATTATCAATATAGGAATAATAGAGGTAAAGGATAATAATAGAGGTGTAATTTATTCTCAAAGGATAATAATAGAGGTGTAATTTAATAATAGGTTGAGGAGGCAAAGGATAATAATAGAGGTGTAATTTATTCTCAAAGTATAATAAGAATTATCAATATATGAATAAATTTCCTCCAATTATTTGTCTAAATCTTGAGGAATATCATACTCCTCTTCAATACTGTTTTTAACAGTATCTTTTCGTCTCATCAAATTTAACATTTGAAAAAAGACCGTTAAACTACACCTTAACTTCTTAATAACCTCACCATGGCTCTGATACCTTACGGAAAGGATCTTTACAAAAGTTTAAAAATATAAAAACGAAAGTGATGATTGATACATGATAAAAACAACGATTTGAACCGCGATAATGATACACGGACTTTGTTAACCAGTTTAGTCCAATCGGACCTGAGGTAGTCAAGCCGTCATACCAAAAATCGAACTTTCGTTAGAAAGCTTTGTTCAAAAGTAGTTTAACCAAAATACCAAACATCAAAAAAGAAATTGGAAAAAGGTATGTGGCGTTGTTAGACCTATTAGTCCAGTTATCAAGCTGTAAACAGTTTGATTCCGTTCGGACCCAAGATATTCCAGCCTATATACCAAAATTCCAATACAAAATAAAAATTTATTTTTGTGATTATTAGAATTAAATCATCGGATACAAGGATTTTTACATAATAAAATTTTCATTTGACTTAATTCAATCGGTAACAGCCATGCCCTCAAACGCCTTTATTCGGCAACACGGGCTTTGCCAAGAGCCGACACAGAATTAATCAAAATCAAATTTTTTCATAACCTTTATCCAAAATTTAATTCTTTTAATCGATTTTAAAGGTTTTTTGTAATTAAATACATCATATTAATATATGTATAGAAAAATGATATAAAACCACGATTAAGTATTAAGGCATCTTGGTGTAGTTTAACGTAGAAATTAGCCTTCCATTAAGGTTAAGAGAGACAAAAGATAAATTTATAAAACAAAAATTTAAAAACTTACTTGAGAAAAAGGAGTTGTACAGAAAACTTCAACTTTTATTTCTTATTATATTTTACAGTAGAGAGAGGATTACAATGGAGTAAAGAATTATCAATATAGGAATAATAGAGGTAAAGGATAATAATAGAGGTGTAATTTTTCTCAAAGGATAATAATAGAGGTGTAATTTAATAATAGGTTGAGGAGGCAAAGGATAATAATAGAGGTGTAATTTATTCTCAAAGTATAATAAGAATTATCAATATATGAATAAATTTCCTCCAATTATTTGTCTAAATCTTGAGGAATATCATACTCCTCTTCAATACTGTTTTTAACAGTATCTTTTCGTCTCATCAAATTTAACATTTGAAAAAAGACCGTTAAACTACACCTTAACTTCTTAATAACCTCACCATGGCTCTGATACCTTACGGAAAGGATCTTTACAAAAGTTTAAAAATATAAAAACAAAAGTGATGATTGATACATGATAAAAACAACGATTTGAACCTCGATAATGATACACGGACTTTGTTAACCAGTTTAGTCCAATCGGACCTGAGGTAGTCAAGCCGTCATACCAAAAATCGAACTTTCGTTAGAAAGCTTTGTTCAAAAGTAGTTTAACCAAAATACCTAACATCAAAAAAGAAACTGAAAAAGGTACGTGGCGTTGTAAACCTATTAGTCCACTTATCAAGCTGTAAACAGTTTGATTCCGTTCGGACCAAAGGTATTCCAGCCTATATACCAAAATTCCAATACAAAATAAAAATTTATTTTTGTGATTATTAGAATTAAATCATCGGATACAAGGATTTCTACATAATAAAATTTTCATTTGACTTAATTCAATCGGTAACAGCCATGCCCTCAAACGCCTTTCTTCGGCAACACGGGCTTTGCCAAGAGCCGACACAGAATTAATCAAAATCAAATTTTTTCATAACCTTTATCCAAAATTTAATTCTTTTAATCGATTTTAAAGGTTTTTTGTAATTAAATACATCATATTAATATATGTATAGAAAAATGATATAAACCCACGATTAAGTATTAAGGCATCTTGGTGTAGTTTAACGTAGAAATTAGCCTTCCATTAAGGCTAAGAGAGACAAAGATAAATTTATAAAACAAAAATTTAAAACTTACTTGAGAAAAAGAGTTGTACAGAAAACTTCAACTTTTATTTCTTATTATATTATACAGTAGAGAGAGAATTACAATGGAGGGAAAGAGAGAGAGAGAGAGAGAGAGAGAGAGAGAGAGAGAGAGAGAGAGAGAGAGAGAGAGAGTGCATACGAAGATGCGTACATTCTAAATGGCTTAAGGCCATTTTTATAGACAGAGAATAAAAGACAAAGTAAACATTAATCATTTGCCAAAGAATTTTCTTCAGCTTTTGCTTTATTAGCTGTCCACCATCTTTGAATGCAGACCGTTGCTTTATTTAAGTTGATTGCTTTATTAAAGTTATCAAGTTTGTCTTGAAAGTCTTCATAATGATCCTTACTTTAGAAAATGGACAAAGTAAGGCATCATTTCTTCTTATCATTTTCTTGGATTTTCTTGGTGATCGTGTCCTTGAGGAGATCAATTGCATCATCCACCAAAATATTATCCGGATCTTCCGGATCTTGTCCTTCTCCACCAAGACAAAAATCTTCATCTTTTGACAAAGTCTCCATTGAGAAATCCACCGAGGCTTCAATGCCAAGATTTTTATGGATATCTTTTTTCATTAGGTCAAAATAAGCCTGAACGATTTCTTCAGTCATCATTTTTCCCTTTTGAATATTCATCCTTCTTGAAATTTTTTCAAAAGGACTTGAGGGTTCTCTTTGTTGATGATTATTAATCATCTCTTTATACTGAGAAATTTTCTCTTCGATTTTATCAATCGTTTGCTGGCTTTCATATTCACCAGTAGCAATCTTTCTAATCATTTTCTTCCAAAATTTATATAAAAATTTCGTTTAAGACATGGAATTTTTTGTTGGGTATAACCCACTTCTGGAGTCCATCTCCAAATCCATGGAATACTGAATTCAGTATAAAATGTAATGAAGCCATTCCTTCAATACATTCATGTTTATGCTCCGCTTCAATTAAATTCGGAGAAATTTTAACCCATTCTTGATATAATCCAAAAAAGGGTTCTTTAAGAATTTCAATTGAGGTCCATAAGAAAGCCACCATTGATAAAACCAATTAGGTATATCGGATTTATAAACATCCGCACAGATCTTAATCCACCAAGAATGTTTCTTATTCTCATTCTGGTATAAAAACACTTTATAAAAAGCGTCGATATAATCATAATAATTAAATTTAATTAGAGTTTTTAACTCAGGATGGAAATATTCCCTATCCTTTAAAGGGTGAATAGCCCATTTTTCAGGCGAAATAATTTGCTTGAAAATAATTTTACTAAAAGTATAACCCCTTTTCAAAGCAGTTTGAGAATTTCCCGCATTGAAATGATCAAAATCACACGTTCCCGTCGATTTAAGGATATTTTCATAATTATCACGATTTTTATAAAAAGTAGCAGCATATGATGCTCTTTCTAAATATCTAGACATTATAGTCCACGGTTCATCAGACCATTTTAAATCTTTAAATTCTAGTAATATTATTACCTCAGTATGAGAAATTTTCTCATATTCAACGTCATCATCTTCTTCCGCAGTAACTTTTGCGTAAGAAGTATCTTCATTAGAAGATTTAGCATTCTATTTTTTGAATTCAAGGAATTCCTTGTAATCTTCGCCACTCAAGGTATTACTTGAGGAAGCTGAAAGATTCTCTTTAACGAGCTTTTTATTGCCCATTTGAGCAATAATATTTTTTCCACCTCTTCCACCTTTATTAGAGGGGAAATTTCGCCCATATTGGGACATATCTGCAAAATTCATGAAAGATATTCACGAGTTAGATAATCAGGAAGACTATTATCACTTCCTTTTTTATAAATTATTTCAAAATCAAATGGGGCTCAATGAGCCTGCCATCTCGCAAACATTTGTTTAGAGACATCGTGCTTAAAATCTTTTAAAAACATAAATTTTGCAGCTTGGCAATCAGTTTTTATTAAAAACTTTTGATTATATAAATCATCTTGAAGGACGCACTTAACAATAGCAAGTACTTCCCTAGCTATAGTAGCGTAATTTTTCTGAGCATTATTCCATTTCCCCGAATGGAATCTTACTAAGTATTCTTTTTTATCTTCTGGAGAAACTTGTTTTAAGATTCCTCCAAAACCTAAATCAGACGCATCAGTCTCAATAATTTTTTGCCAATTAGGATTAGCAAGCATAAGACATGGCAAATGCGTAACTTTATTCTTAATTTTTCTAATTGCTTCAGTATGACTATTTGTCCACTGACAAGGAATCTTTTTTAATCTATCGTATAATATAGATGCATCAATTGCAAGATTTTTATAATATGGAGAAATATAATTAAGACTCCCTAAAAATCTTTGAAGCTGAGTTTTATCAAGAATTTGATCGGGAAATTTTGACGCAAACCCAATTCTTCTATTGATAGGATTAACATTACCCTTTTCAATAGTATGACCCAAAAATCTAACTTTAGTCTGAAATAAAACCATTTTTGGGCTAGATATAACTAATCCATTTTGAATAACAATTTTCTTGAAAATATCAAGATGTTTGAAATGATTTTCAATATCTTTAGAAAAGATTAAAATATCGTCAATATAAACGATAATGAAATTACTATAAGGAATAAAAATATCATTCATTATATTTTGAAATTCAGAAGGAGCGTTTTTTAAACCAAAAGGCACAACGTTCCATTCAAATTGTCCAATTGGGACTGTAAAGGCAGTTTTATATCTGTCCTTTTCAGCAACTTGGATTTGCCAAAAACCTGATTTTAAATCGAATTTTGAAAATATAATGGCATTAAATAATCGATCTAAAAGATCTTTTTTATTTGGAATAGGATACCCAATCCATTTTAAAACCTTATTTAAGGGTTTATAATTAATAACTAACCTTGGTGCTCCCCTTTCCCTTTCGGCATGATTATTAACAACATAGAAAGCAGTGCACGACCAAGGTGATTTCGAAGGTTTTATTAAACCTTTTTTTAGAAGAGAAGTTATTTCTTTTTTACATAATTCTAATAATTCAGAATTCATTTGACAAGGACGAGCTTTAGTGGGAATATTTTTCTCACTAAAATCATCTTCATATGGTAAAGAAACTATATGTTTCTTTCTATTCCAAAAAGCATTAGGAAGATCGTTACATATCTGCAACGTAAATTCATTATGTACTAATTTAATTTTTTCTTGTAACTTAGGATTTTGGAGTTTATCCTCAATCGTAAGTATACTGATTTCTTGTTTAAGGTAATTTACCCGATTTTCTTTTGCCTTAATAAGGATAGAATCCTTAATTTCATTAAGAATCCTAGAAAAAGGTTCTGTAATGAATTCAAAGTATACTTCTTTATTTTCGAAGCTTCCTTTAAATCCATATTCATTAATATTTCTAATAGAAAATATTTTCCTAAGAAAAGGAGTACCAAGAATTACTTGGTTCGTAATATTCTTAACAAGTAAGAATGACGTAAGAATGCAGACCTTATTTTTACAAATAAAAGCCTTAGGAATTTTGTAATTAATTTGCAACTTTTCTCCGCTTGCAGAGCTAAGAGAATGAGTTGTTTTATGGAAATATTGGGTCGGAATTATTCCTTCCTGGATACAATTTAAATCTGCTCCACTATCAATTAGTGCAATCAGATTTTTTTGAAAATTTCCATCAATTAGTAATGAAATTTTTACTAACCAATTTTGAGAAGTAATAACTTCTAAAGTTGAAAGATAATTATCATTTTCGACAATTTTTGAACTACTAGCGAATTCTTCGTTAGTAAATTCTTCAACAACTTCTTTTCCTTTTTCTAATTTAGAAAATCTTCTTTCAGGATCAATATGACTTAATTTTAAATGTTTAATTTCAGTTTTGAGATTCGTAATTTCGAGTTTTAAATCTCTAATATTAGAAGGAGATTCAATTTTAAATTTATTTTTATTATGAAGTAATTTCATTACTTCGGACATACTATAAGGTTCAGATTTATGAATAACTTCTTTAGAAGTTTCTTCCTCTTTTTGAATTATTCTTTTAATAATCAGATTTTTTAAATCTGGATCTTCTGTTTCTTTTAATATTTCGAGAAGATTATTATCAAGAACATTAATTTCTTGAAATTGAGAAATAGTTTGATATAAATTATTATCTTCTGGTTCAGATTCTGAACTATCAATTTTCTTAGAACAAGGTTGTCCTATCTGACAATTTTGGCATTCATCAGATTCTAATGATGACGAAATATCTTCAATAATATTATTATTTTCATCATTTGAAGAATAATCTGATTCATTATCAGAGTTTAAGAGAATTTTTGATAATGTTTCTTTTAATTCATTATCGATTTCTAAACTATTAATTTTCTTCTTAGTCCAGCATGTACTAGCTTTATGACCTACTTTTCCACATATTCGACAAATAATTGGAGGAAATTTATTCCTATATTGATAATTCTTATTATCCTTTGAGAATTTTTGTTCTCTTCTTTTTGATTTTCGATATTTTCTTTTTTCGTATTGTTTAGGAGAATATTTTTTAGTTTTATGTTCTTTACGAGTTTTACTCGTAGAGGGATTTTCCATGCCAAATTGGCCACAGAATTCTCCTAATTGTTTCTTTTCGTCTAGAGAATGTCTCTTGACTTGTTTATTTAATTTAGTTTCATTGCATAAGGCTAATCCTTCTTGTATGCAAGTTCCTATCAATTTACCATTGGTATAGGAGTTATAATCGATACTCGATTCTCCTTTCCTAAGGTTATTCCTTACTCTTTCTGCAAAGAGTGAAGGTAATCCGTCTATGAATTTAGACTTCCAGTGAGTACTATTTGACTCAGGGAGTTCCATAACTCGACTAAGGAAAGTATCCTTATACCATCTAAAAGATGTAAGGGTCTTACACCTAAGATTTTGAAGAAGAGTTCTGATATTTTCAGAATTGTCAGACCATCGGCCTGTGAAGTGTTCAATGATATTTACACATAGTGTATAAACAACATTATCAACTTGTTGACCATTTTCTTCTTTAATGGTTTGATAAATATCATCTTTTTCATGTTGAGATAAATAATTATCCCACAATCCTTTTAACTGACCAGTAAAGCCAGCGACTATCATTTTTCCAACAGCTTTATCATTATTTTGATTAGCTTTGCAAATGGTACTATACATAAGCATCCTATGAATCATATTATAGATTTGTCTTTCGGTATAACCATCTAAATTCCATTCGTATATACTTCTACCGCTATACGAATTATTAAGCATAAACTCTTGTTCTTCGAACAAGATATCTTGAGGAGTAGGCATAGGGTAATAATATTTACTTTGAGTCGGCCTATCTGCATATTTTGTATGCTTTAATTTATTAATTTCTTCATTAAATGTGTTTTGAATATCCTGAATATTATCAGAATTTTCCATTCGATTTTCAAATTCTTCACTTAAAGTATTAAGCTTTAAATCTTTAAGTTTTTCTTCAAGTAAACTTTCGATATGAGAAATTGATTTTAATTTAAAATCAATAATTTCAGGAGGAGGCTGAATACTTGGAGAAGCAATATCGACCTTTTCTATTTTAGCTTTATCTTTTAAAAGATAATTTTTTATTTCTTTTACTGAAGACGAAATTTCTTCAATATTTTTCTTTAATAAAGAAATTTGTTCACCTAAAATAATAACATACATGTTTGTATAATTTTGTTGTTTTAGAAGACAATTAATATGACTTATAGTCACAGTTAGCGTATCACTTTCAAATAATTTTTGAAAAGCATTAAAATATCTTATTTCATTTTCTTTCTCCATTTGAAAACTAGTTTGAGGAGGATAAATTAAATTTAAATTTTTCCCCATTGAAAGTTTATAATTTCTTTCAAGAACCGAAATCATGTTTTTAAAATATTTTCCTAAAAACCAAGGAATAAAAGGTAACATTTCATTCCTTTTTGACAAATCATTATAAAATTCGTCTTGAAAAATAATTTTATCTACTTTATTAAAATTTCCAAAAAACCATTTTCGGAAAAGTTCTCATTTGGGTAAATTAAATTCTTGATTAATTTTCTTTCTTGCCGGAGATCCCGGACTAAAATCAATTTTTTGTTTTAAATCCATTAAACATGAAAATCTATTTCTGACTCAGTTATTTCCTCGTCCTGATTTTTAAAAACTCCATGAACAATATTATCAGAATTAATTCTTAATTCTTCTACTTTATTTTGAGAATAATCACTAGAGATTGATTCTCTAATTTGAGAAGTCGAAGCTCTAGAAGGAGATTTTATCATATAATCACATGGTGATATATGATAATGAGAAGAAGCTGATCTTATCATTCTAGATCTAGGTGTTTTGATAGATCTTTGATTTTGTTCGAATTGTATTTGAACAGATCCATCGGTTGTTTGTATAATTTGAGTAGGATTATTTTAATTTTAGGTTGAGGAGGCAAAGCTCTTTTGATAACCCAATTTTCTGGGAATTGGATTTCTTCCCATTTAATAGATCTTCGAGTTGTGATATTAGATCTACTAAAATTGGTTTCTATAAGAACAGTTTCGTTGATAGGTTTATCAACAATTTTGCACTGAGGATTCAGTGTATATAAAGGTTTATAATAAATTCTTCGGTAGTTTTGACTACCTGTTTCAAGCCTAATTTTTCGAAAGTTCCTAATTCATAGATTATTTTATAATCTATTTTAGGAATTGTCCAACGATTTAATTTATCTAAATCTTGAGGGATATCATACTCCTCTTCAATACTGTTTTTAACAGTATCTTTACGTCTCATCAAATTTAACATTTGAAGAAGACCGTTAAACTACACCTTAACTTCTTAATAACCTCATCATGGCTCTGATACCATACAGATATAATTACGCTCCGGGATCGGAAGTAATATGTATCTGTTATAGGATTTATTATAAACCTTTATATACACTGAATCCTCAGTGCAAAAATGTTGATAAACCTATCAATGAAACTGTTCTTATAGAAACCAATTTTAGTAGATCTAATATCACAACTCGAAGATCTATTAAGTGGGAAGAAATCCAATTCCCAGAAAATTGGGTTATCGAAAGAGCTTTGCCTCCTCAACATAAAATTAAAAATAATCCTACTCAAATAATACAAACAACTGATGGATCTGTTCAAATACAATTCGAACAAAATCAAAGATCTATCAAAACTCCTAGATCTAGAATGACTAGATCATCTTCTTCTCATTATCACATATCACCATGTGATTATTTGATAAGATCTCCTTCTAGAGCTTCGACTTCCCAAATTAGAGAATCAATCTCTAGTGATTATTCTCAAAATAAAGTAGAAGAATTAAGAATTAATTCTGATAATATTGTTCATGGAGTTTTCAAAAATCAAGACGAGGAAATAACCGAGTCAGAAATGATTTTCATGTTTAATGGATTTAAAACCCAAAATTGATTTTAGTTCGGGATCACCGGCAAGAAAGAAAATTAATCAAGAATTTAATTTACCCAAATGGGAACTTTTCCGAAAATGTTGGAAATTTCAATAAAGAAGATAAAATTACTTTGCAAGATGAATTTTATAATGATTTGTCAAAAAGGAATGAAATGTTACCTTTTATTCGTTGGTTTTTAGAAAAATATTTTAAAAACATGATTTCAGTTCTTGAGAGAAATTATAAACTTTCAACGGGGAAAGATTTAAATACAGTTTATCCTCCTCAAACTAGTTTCCAAATGGAAAAAGAAAATGAAATTAGATATTTCAATGCTTTTCAAAAATTATTTGAAAATGATACGCTTACTGTGACTATATGTCATATTAATTGTCTTTTAAAACAGCAAAATTATACAAATATGTATGTTATTGTTTTAGGTGAACAAATTTCTTTATTAAAGAAATATTGAAAAGGTCGATATTGCTTCAGCAAGCATTCAGCCTCCTCCTGAGATTATTGATTTTAAATAGAATGGAAAATTCTGATAATATTCAGGATATTCAAAACACATTCAATGAAGAAATTAATAAATTAAAGCATACAAAATATGCAGATAGGCCAACTCAAAGTAAATATTATTACCCTAGACCTACTCCTCAAGATATCTTGTTCGAAGAACAAGATTTTATGCTTAATAATTCGTATAGTGGTAAAAGTCTATACGAATGGAATTTAGACGGTTATACCGAAAGACAAATTTATAATATGATACACAGAATGCTTATGTATAGTACAATTTACAAAGCTAATCAAAATAATGATAAAGCTGTTGCAAAAATGATCGTCGCTGGCTTTACTGGTCAGTTCAAAGGATGGTGGGATAATTATTTATCTCAACATGAGAAAGACGATATTTACCAAACCATTAAAGAAGAAAATGGTCAACAAGTTGATAATGTTGTTTAGACACTATGTGTAAACATCATTGAACACTTCACAGGCCAATGGTGTGACAATTCTGAAAATATCAGAACTCTTCTCCAAAATCTTAGGTGCAAGACCCTTACATCTTTTAGATGGTATAAGGATACTTTCCTTAGTCGAGTTATGGAACTCCCTGAGTCAAATAGTACTCACTGGAAGTCTAAATTCATAGACGGATTACCTTCACTCTTGCAGAAAGAGTAAGGAATAACCTTAGGAAAGGAGAATCGAGTATCGATTATAACTCCTATACCTATGGCAAACTGATAGGAACTTGCATACAAGAAGGATTAGCCTTATGCAATGAAATAAAATTAAATAAACAAGTCAAGAGACATTCTCTAGACGAAAAGTAACAATTAGGAGAATTCTGTGGTCAATTTGGCATGGAAAATCCCTCTACGAGTAAAACTCGTAAGGAACATAAAACTAAAAAATATTCTCCTAAACAATATGAAAAAAGAAAATTTCGAAAATCAAAAAGAAGAGAACAAAAATTCTCAAAAGATAATAAGAATTATCAATATAGGAACAAATTTCCTCCAATTATATGTCGAAAATGTGGAAAAGTAGGTCATAAAGCTAGTACCTGCTGGACCAAGAAGAAAATTAATAATTTAGAAATCGATATTGAATTAAAAGAAACATTATCAAAAATTCTTTTAAACTCTGATAATGAATCAGAATATTCCTCAAACAATGAAAACAATAATATCATTGAAGATATTTCGTCATCATCAGAATCTGATGAATGTCAAAATTGTCAGATAGGACAACCTTGTTCTAAGAAAATTGATAGTTCAGAATCTGAAACAGAAGATAATAATTTATATCAAATCATATCTCAATTTCAAGAAATCAATGTTCTTGATAATAATCTTCTTGAAATATTAAAACAAACAGAAGATCCAGATTTAAAAAATCTGATTATTAAAAGAATTATTCAAAAAGAGGAAGAAACTTCTAAAGAAGTTATTCCTAAATCTGAACCTTAAAGTATGTACGAAGTAATGAAATTACTTCATAATAAAAATAAATTTAAAATCGAATCTCCTTCTAATATTAGAGATTTAACACTCGAAATTACGAATCTCAAAACTGAAATTAAACATTTAAAATTAAGTCATATTGATCTTGAAAGAAGATTTTCTAAATTAGAAAAGGGAAAAGAAGAAGTTGAAGAATTTACTAACGAAGAATTCGCTAGTAGTTCAAAAATTGTCGAAAAAGATAATTATCTTTCAACTTTAGAAGTTATTACTTCTCAGAAATGGTTAGTAAAAATTTCATTATTAATCGATGGAAATTTTCAAAAGAATCTGATCGCACTAATTGATAGTGGAGCAGATTTAAATTGTATCCAGGAAGGAATAATTCCTACCCAATATTTCCATAAAACAACTCATTCTCTTAGCTCTGCAAGCGGAGAAAAGTTGCAAATTAATTATAAAATTCCTAAGGCTTTTATTTGCAAAAATAAGGTCTGTATTCCTATGTCATTCTTACTAGTTAAGAATATTACGAACCAAGTAATTCTTGGTACTCTTTTTCTTAGGAAAATCTTTCCTATTAGAAATATTGATGAATATGGATTTAAAGGAAGCTTCGAAAATAAAGAAGTATACTTTGAATTCATTACAGAACCTTTTTCTAGGATTCTTAATGAAATTAAGGATTCTATCCTTATTAAGGCAAAAGAAAATCAGGTAAATTACCTAAAACAAGAAATCAGTATACTTACGATTGAGGAAACTCCAAAATCCTAAGTTACAAGAAAAAATTAAATTATTACATAATGAATTTACGTTGCAGATATGTAACGATCTTCCTAATGCTTTTTGGAATAGAAAGAAACATATAGTTTCTTTACCATATGAAGATTATTTTAGTGAGAAAAATATTCCCACTAAAGCTCGTCCTTGTCAAATGAATTCTGAATTATTAGAATTATGTAAAAAAGAAATAACTTCTCCTTTACAGAAAGGTTTAATAAAACCTTCGAAATCACCTTGGTCGTGCACTGCTTTCTATGTTAATAATCATGCCGAAAAGGAAAGGGGAGCACCAAGGTTAGTTATTAATTATAAACCCTTAAATAAGGTTTTGAAATGGATTAGGTATCCTATTACAAATAAAAAAGATCTTTTAGATCGATTATTTAATGCTATTATATTTTAAAAATTTGATTTAAAATCAGGTTTTTGGCAAATTCAAATTGCTGAAAAAGACAGATATAAAACTGCCTTTACAGTCCCAATTGGACAATTTGAATGGAACGTTATGCCCTTTGGTTTAAAAAACGCTCCTTCTGAATTCCAAAATATAATGAATGATATTTTTGTTCCTTATAGTAGTTTTATCATCGTTTATATTGATGATATTTTAGTCTTTTCTAAAGATATTGAAACTCATTCAAACATCTTGATATTTTCAAGAAAATTGTTGTTCAAAATAGATTAGTTATATCCAGCCCAAAAATGGTTTTATTCCAAACTAAAGTTAGATTTTTGGGTCATACAATTGAAAAGGGTAACGTTAACCCAATTAATAGAAGTATTGAGTTTGCGTCAAAATTTCCAGATCAATTCTTGATAAAACTCAACTTCAAAGATTTTTAGGGAGTCTTAATTATATTTCTCCTTATTATAAAAATCTTGCAATCGATACATCTATTTTATACGATAGATTGAAGAAGATTCCTTGTCAATGGACTAATAATCATACTGAAGCTATTAAAAAAATTAAAAATAAAGTTACGCATCTGCCATGTCTTATGCTTGCTAACCCTAATTGGCAAAAAATTATTGAGACTGATGCGTCTGATTTAGGCTTTGGAGGAATCTTAAAACAAGTTTCTCCAGAAGATAAGAAAGAATACTTAGTTAGATTCCATTCGGGGAAATGGAATAATGCTCAGAAAAATTACGCTACTATAGCTAGGGAAGTACTTGTTATTGTTAAGTGCGTCCTTAAATTTCAAGATGATTTATATAATCAAAAGTTTTTAATAAAAACTGATTGTCAAGCTGCAAAATTTATGTTTTTGAAAGATTTTAAGCACGATGTCTCTAAACAAATGTTTGCGAGATGGCAGGCTCATTTAGCCCCATTTGATTTTGAAATAATTTATAAGAAAGGAAGTGATAATAGCCTTCCTGATTATCTAACTCGTGAATATCTTTCATGAATTTTGCAGATATGTCCCAATATGGGCGAAATTTCCCCTATAATAGAGGTGGAAGAGGTGGAAAAAACATTATTGCTCAAATGGGCAATAAAAAACTTGTTAAAGAAAATATTTCTGCGTCCTCAAGTAATACTTTGAGTGGCGAGGAATATAAGGAATTCCTTGAATTCAAAAAACAGAAAGCTAAATCTTCTAATGAAGATACTTCTTACGCAAAAGTTACTGCGGAAGAAGATGGTGACGTTGAATATGAGAAAATTTCTCATACTGAGGTAATAATATTACTAGAATTTAAAGATTTAAAATGGTCTGATGAACCGTGGACTATAATATCTAGATATTTAGAAAGAGCATCATATGCTGCTACTTTTTATAAAAATCGTGATAATTATGAAAATATCCTTAAATCCACGGGAACGTGTGATTTTGATCATTTCAATGCGGGAAATTCTCAAACTGCTTTGAAAAGGGGTTATACTTTTAGTAAAATTATTTTCAAGCAAATTATTTCGCCTGAAAAATGGGCTATTCACCCTTTAAAGGATAGGGAATATTTCCATCCTGAGTTAAAAACTCTAATTAAATTTAATTATTATGATTATATCGACGCTTTTTATAAAGTGTTTTTATACCAGAATGAGAATAAGAAACATTCTTGGTGGATTAAGATATGTGCGGATGTTTATAAATCCGATATAAAATCGATTGATAAAATCGAAGAGAAAATTTCTCAGTATGAAGAGATGATTAATAATCATCAACAAAGAGAACCCCCAAGTCCTTTCGAAATAATGTCAAGAAGGATGAATATTCAAAAGGGAAAAATGAAGACTGAAGAAATCGTTCAGGCTTATTTTGACCTAATGAAAAAAGATATCCATAAAAATCTTGGCATTGAAGCCTCGGTGGATTTCTCTATGAAGACTTCGTCAAAAGATGAAGATTTTTGTCTTGGTGGAGAAGGACAAGATCCGGAAGATCCGGATAATATTTTGGTGGATGATGCAATTGATCTCCTCAAGGACACGATCACCAAGAAAATCCAAGAAAAGGATAATAAGAAATGATGCCTTACTTTGTCCATTTTCTAAAGTAAGGATCATTACGCAAACTTTCGAGACAAAGTTGATAACTTTAATAAAGCAATCAACTTTAATAAAGCAACGGTCTGCATTCAAAGATGGTGGACAGCTAATAAAGCAAAAGCTGAAGAAAATTCTTTGGCAAATGATTAATGTTTACTTTGTCTTTTATTCTCTGTCTATAAAAATGGCCTTAAGTCATTTAGAATGTACGCATCTTCTGATGTACTCTCTCTCTCTCTCCTTCCTTCCATTGTAATCCTCCCTCCTCTGTAAAATATTATAAGAAATAAAAGTTGAAATTCTCTGTACGACTCCTCTAGCTTAAGTAAGTTTTTTATTTTTGTTTTATATATTTATCTTTTGTCTCTTAGCCTTAATGGAAGGCTAATTTCTACGTTAAACTACACCAAGATGCCTTAATACTTAATCGTGGTTTTATATCATATTTCTATACATATATTAATATGATATATTTAATTATAAAAAACCTTTAAAATCGATTAAAAGAATTAAATTTTGGATAAAGGTTATGAAAAAATTTGATTTTGATTAATTCTGTGTCGGCTCTTGGCAAAGCCCGTGTAGCCGAAGTAAGGCGTTTGAGGGCATGGCTGTTACCGATTGAATTAAGTCAAATGAAAATTTTATCATGTAAAAATCCTTGTATCCGATGATTTAATTCTAATAATCACAAAAATAAATTTTTATTTTGTTTTGGAATTTTGGTATATAGGCTGGAATACCTTGGGTCCGAAGGGGATCAAACTGTTTACAGCTTGATAACTTGACTAATAGGTTTAACAACGCCACGTACCTTTTTCCAATTTCTTTTTTGATGTTTGGTATTTTGGTTAAACTACTTTTGAACAAAGCTTTCTAACGAAAGTTCGATTTTTGGTATGACGACTTGACTACCTCAGGTCCGAATTGGACTAAACTGGTTAAACAAAGTCCGTGTATCATTATCGAGGTTCGATAAGTTGTTTTTATCAAGTATCAATCACCACTTTCTTTTTTATTTTTCCGTATTTTGTAAAGATCCTTTCCGTTTTATAAGAAATAAAAGTTGAAATTCTCTGTACGACTCCTCTCGCTTAAGTAAGTTTTTTATTTTTGTTTTATATATTTATCTTTTGTCTCTTAGCCTTAATGGAAGGCTAATTTCTACGTTAAACTACACCAAGATGCCTTAATACTTAATCGTGGTTTTATATCATATTTCTATAGATATATTAATATGATATATTTAATTATAAAAAACCTTTAAAATCGATTAAAAGAATTAAATTTTGGATAAAGGTTATGAAAAAATTTGATTTTGATTAATTCTGTGTCGGCTCTTGGCAAAGCCCGTGTTGCCGAAGTAAGGCGTTTGAGGGCATGGCTGTTACCGATTGAATTAAGTCAAATGAAAATTTTATCATGTAAAAATCCTTGTATCCGATGATCTAATTCTAATAATCACAAAAATAAATTTTTATTTTGTTTTGAAATTTTGGTATATAGGCTGGAATACCTTGGGTCCGAACGGGATCAAACTGTTTACAGCTTGATAACTGGACTAATAGGTTTAACAACGCCACATACCTTTTTCCAATTTCCTTTTCGATTTTTGGTATGACGGCTTGACTACCTCAGGTCCGATTGGACTAAACTGGTTAAACAAAGTCCGTGTATCATTATCGAGGTTCGATAAGTTGTTTTTATCAAGTATCAATCATCACTTTCTTTTTTATTTTTCCGTATTTTGTAAAGATCCTTTCCGTATGGTATCAGAGCCATGGTGAGGTTATTAAGAGGTTAAGGTGTAGTTTAACGGTCTTTTTCAAATGTTAAATTTGATGAGACGAAAAGATACTGTTAAAAACAGTATTGAAGAGGAGTATGATATTCCTCAAGATTTAGACAAATTAAATCGTCGGACAATTCCTAAGGTAGATCATAAAATAATTTATGAATTAGGAACTTTCGAGAAATTAGGCTTGAAACATGTAGTTAAAACTACCGAAGAAACAATCTCTCTTAACAACGAAGAGATGGTTGTTAGACTTCTAAGTAATAGAGACTTAGAAAAATATAGAATAAACCATAAGTTTATTCATATTGGGTTAGTACAGGTAGCCTTTAAGACTTTGACTTTAGAAGGTTTACCTGAGAGCTTTATTGCAGCTCTTAGAGATGGTAGAAATCTCGACTGGAAACAACCCCTTATGGGAATAATTCAGTCTAGTCTGGCTCATGGACCAGTTTATTTTAATGTTTACCCAAATCTCCAATTATCATTGACCGATGTCAATATATTGGATGCTTTGACATTAAATGTCAAAACTCACGGATATAATTACGCTCCGGGATCGGAAGTAATATGTATCTGTTATAGAATTTATTATAAACCTTTATATACACTGAATCCTCAGTGCAAAATTGTTGATAAACCTATCAACGAAACTGTTCTTATAGAAACCAATTTTAGTAGATCTAATATCACAACTCGAAGATCTATTAAATGGGAAGAAATCCAATTCCCAGAAAATTGGGTTATCGAAAGAGCTTTGCCTCCTCAACCTAAAATTAAAAATAATCCTACTCAAATCATACAAACAACTGGAACAAAATCAAAGATCTATCAAAACTCCTAGATCTAGAATGACTAGATCATCTTCTTCTCATTATCACATATCACCATGTGATTATTTGATAAGATCTCCTTCTAGAGCTTCGACTTCCCAAATTAGAGAATCAATCTCTAGTGATTATTCTCAAAATAAAGTAGAAGAATTAAGAATTAATTCTGATAATATTGTTCATGGAGTTTTCAAAAATCAAGACGAGGAAATAACCGAGTCAGAAATGGATTTTCATGTTTAATGGATTTAAAACCCAAAATTGATTTTAGTCCGGGATCACCGGCAAGAAAGAAAATTAATCAAGAATTTAATTTACCCAAATGGGAACTTTTCCGAAAATGGTTTTTTGGAAATTTCAATAAAGAAGATAAAATTACTTTCCAAGATGAATTTTATAATGATTTGTCAAAAACGAATGAAATGTTACCTTTTATTCCTTGGTTTTTAGAAAAATATTTTAAAAACATGATTTCAGTTCTTGAGAGAAATTATAAACTTTCAACGGGGAAAAATTTAAATACAGTTTATCCTCCTCAAACTAGTTTCCAAATGGAAAAAGAAAATGAAATTAGATATTTCAATGCTTTTCAAAAATTATTTGAAAATGATACGCTTACTGTGACTCGTAAAATATCTCGCTGACAAAACTTCTCGCACGAGAACAGTACTCAGTACACTATCTCGACGGAATTAATTTCGATCAAACTTTAAGATTGAATCGAAAATAATTCTCGATCTAATTTTCGAATCAAACGCTACTAACGAATTTTGTCACTTGTGAAGCACATTACATCATCTTCAACCTTCAAAACAATTAACGAAGATCCTTCAACAACTCGACTACAATACAAACATGGATGCATACTCACTCGGAAATGACAACCATCCGCCGATCTTGCAAAGAGGCGAATACACAGTGTGATGAAGCCGCTTTCTGAACTTCATTGCTCTAAAGGATCAAGCCGAAAATCTACTGAAGTCCCTTGAAGAGGGACCGGCACAGTTCTGGGTTCATTTACCCGGGGACGAAACAGCTACTCCAGCAATCCCAGCTTCTAGGTGACTAAAGGAGCCTAGAGAATACTCTCTGGAGGAAAGAGCTAGAGCTAAGGCTGATCTAGTATCCATGAATACCCTTATGCAGGGCATCCCTAACGATATATACAAACAAATCGACAGCCTTACATCGGCCAAAGGGATGTGGGATGAGCTGCATAGGATGATGCAAAGGACAGAAGTTGGCATAAAGGCCAAGAAGGTGAACATTCTCACTGCTTACGACTCATTCAAAGCAAAACCGGAGGATAGCCTAAACGAGATCTACCAACGATACCTCACTCTTCTCAATGAAATGAGGAAGATAGAAATAACGAAGACAAACATGGAGACAAACATAAGATTTCTATCTTTTCTGCCCACGGAATGGAAGAAAATATCCACTCAAATACGACAAAACAAAGATCTAGAGGAGTTGGATGTCCATGCCGTGTTCGACAATCTCGCTCAGCACGAGGAGGATATACGCGAGATCACCAAAGAGCAGAAAGGCAAACAAATCGATGACACGGTTGCCTTAGTCTCGGAGAAGAGGAGCACAAGATCAAGAAAGGATAAGATCGTTAGGCCACCTTTATCATCAGAGTCGGAAAAGGAATCGGACTCCGACATCGAGCCGAACATGAAAGCCCTTGGAAAACAGTTAGCTCTCATTGGACAAATCATGAGCAAGACGTACTTCAAGAAGAAGTCTTCAAATAGAATTCGGACTACAAGCTCCAAGAACAAAGAACGTGCTCTGGAGAGTTCCGAGGTCAAGAATCCCAAAGAGACTAACAAATGTTTTAACTGTGGCAAAGCAGGTCACTTCGCTAGAGAGTGCACTCTCCCGAAGAAAAGAGATGCAAACTACTACTCCAGGAATCTTCAATTGACAAAACAGAAAGAAGCTGGAGTAGCTCTCATGGCCGAACAGGACCAATGGCTCGAGGACACGTCGAGCTCCGAAGAAGAGAACTTAGCCCTCATGGCCCGTCTCGACAACGAATTGGACGCCGAAACATCCACTCGTACGGACGACGACAATGCATCCACGTCTTCAAATGAGGTAGTCACTCCTTCCACAATGTTAGAATCATATCAAAAGCAATATGCTAACATGAAACGTGAGCAGAAAAGTATAAAGGAAGTAGAGAACGAACTTGAGAGAGCTCAGGAGAAGATAGATAGTCTCGAACAAGAACTAGCTCTAAAAATAGATGAACTTACCAAGAGCCTCCAGTCTAGAGAGACTAGTCAACCTCAACTAGGACAACAGAGCGAAAAGAATAAGGAATTAGAAGATAGGCTAGCAAATAACTACAATTGCTTGGTTAGAAATCTCAACGAGAAATCCATTTTAAATTGTGGATAACCGAAGCTACCTCTAAGATCACTAACTTAGAAGCTCAATTAGAAACATCGAATGCTAAGATTAGTGAGCTTAGTAAGGATTTCGATGCCTGTCAAGCCGCGAAACTAACCGTGGAAAATAATTACGCTCTCCTAGGTGAGGAACGCAAGAAACTATATGCCAAAGTAAAGAAATTAGACGATATAGTTACGCGTAGGGGATAGTCCGAACAGACGATATTTTTGAACAAGCCCAAGGATATAGAGTTCTATCCTATAGAAGGCATAGGTTTCACTAACCCGTGTGTTTTACAAAAGAAAGAAATATATGATGTTAAACACATGCGCTTAGGAATAACCTCTCTTAGAAATTTTACTGAATCGTCTTATGCAAATACTTTCGATTCGTCCATTAGACAAGGTCCACATGGTCCAGAAATCCCCTTTGACTACAAAGAACTAAATGAAAGGGACAAAAATAGGAAAGAAACTCTAACACCTGTCTGCAATTTAGTTCAAATTCTACCTCCTGATTCTCAAACACACCACGAGGAAGTTAAAGCCATTAATTATAAAAATTCTCTATACAAACCTCCTATCATAAAACAGATAGAGGAGTCACAGGCAAAATTAGAAAAAGAACTAGAGAATTTCGAAGCTGAAAGAAAAAATTCTTGAAGGAGATGGAAAATCTCAAGGCTTCCTCGTCCCCCCAAACTACCTCTCACGCTATTACAAAAAGCGTGAAAAATGAAAAATCGCCTGTGAAAGATAAATATTGTAAAAATAATTCTGGTAAGAGTGCTATGACTAATTTCACTTTACCTACGTCTACAGGGAGCGTAGCGTCAGCACTAAACACAAAGGCGAGAGTATCTAGCACTAAGATAAAGAAGGAGCCATTAGACTTAAATGTTTCTGAGCATGCTAATCCTTCTGTTACAATAAAAGACACTCGTAGAAATAAAAGAGCTATTTCCACTTTTAAGATAATTGCTTCTACTTATTCACTTCAGCCGATCACCTTTAGAAGCACCAACTTCGAAATAGGCTCCACGTCAAAAATTATTAATTCTGAAACAAATGCCACAATAAAGACTCGTAGGAAACAAGATCCAGCCATAAAGAAAGCTTATGACGCCATACATGATTGTACTCACCTAAGGTATCCCGTAGAAATTAAATCCCCCAAGCACCTTAGGAGACTATCACAAGAAAAGATCTTTTCCTCAGTCAAACCCTCCAAAGCATTTGTACGTGCTGAAATTAACCTTCCCTGTAAGGTTCAACCCAAATGGGTTCCTAAATCTCCGCCTAGGATGACAAAAGCCAAAAGGGCCAAGTCTCCTATAGAGGCAAAACCCAAACCCACTTTTTCAAAAGTGCAATGGGTTATTAAGACTCTTCCAAAAATAGATTTAGGAGTCATATCTGAACCCAAAACTAAATCTGCTAATCCGAGAGGACCCATGTTTAAGTGGGTACCTAAAGCTCTCTAAATTGTTTTTGCAGATCCATCATGTGTGGTACCTCGACTCTGGTTGCTCCACACACATGACTGGTAGTCAAGAGCTGCTGAGCAACTACAAAGACCGACCAAACGGCAAAGTCAGATTTGGAAATAACGATTCAGCCCCAATTCTAGGACTTGGGGATATCATTCTGAAGAATCTGACCATCAAAGATGTCTCATACGTCGAAGGCCTCCGCCATAACTTGTTCAGCATAGGCCAATTCTGTGACAAAGGCTTCCAGGTGGTCTTCCATGCTGACCGGTGCAGAATTGTGGATAGTCAGGACACGATCAACCTGACGTCTGTGCGGCCCTCGACAGCTGTATGCCTCATTTCTCAGACTGATTTACAGAGGAACAGCTTATGGCATCAACGACAGTCTCATCTGAATATGAAAGCTCTCCAACGTCTTTCTACGACACAGTTGGTTCACGGTCTTCCAACTATACAACTACAAAGGGAGCATCACTGTTCGGCATGTCAATTAGGAAAAATGAAGCGAGCATCTCATCACGTCAAGCAAATTGCATCTACTTCTCGACCATTGGAACTAATTCACATGGATCTCTGTGGTCCGATGCAGACTCAGAGTATCAATGGAAGAAAGTATGTCCTAGTGATTGTGGATGACTATTCTCGCTATACGTGGACAAAGTTCCTCCAAACGAAAGATGAGACTGGTTACTTGATTATCAATTTTGTGAACACAACTCAAAATCTGCTGCAACAGACTATTCAAGTTGTTCGAACAGACAACGGCACTGAGTTCAAGAACAATCACCTCAGTGAGTTTTATCACAGAAACTTGGAATAAGTCAACAATTTTCAGCCGCCAAAACACCTCAACAAAATGGGGTCGTTGAAAGGAAAAATCGAACACTAGTGGAAGCCGCTCGTACAATGCTGATCCAATCGGCACTTCCACACTTTCTATGGGCTGAAGCAGTCAATACCGCTTGTTTTACTCAAAACAGGACGGTGGTTCACAAACGGTTCAACAAGACTCCGTATGAGATTGTGAATAATAGAGTGCCCAACATCTCTTTCCTTAAAGTCTTCGGGTGCAAGTGCTTTGTGGCGAACGACAGAGAGCAACGTGCAAAGTTCGACCCTAAAGCATTCGAAGCTACATTTGTCGGGTATTCTTCAACTTCAAAAGCATACCGAGTATACATCAAGTCCAACCGAACTATTAAGGAAAGCTATAATGTCACTTTCCACGAAGTGGCAGATATGGCTTCTGGTCAATTCAGTCCAGGACCCGTGCCTAACCCGTTGGCTATTGAAGACAATATTTCAGAACCCGTAATCACTGGTGTGTTGGCACAAAACCAACAGAAGATGGCAAAAACTTCAGGATCAGTGTCAGACGAAGCAACGAGACTTGCAATAGACGACTTGGATTCTCTCTTCGAACCGGTATATCAGTCATACACGCCTACACCAACAATGGATTATCTACCGAACGAAACCGACGTACCAAGTTCATCTCACACCTCTAACCAACCCGATTCAGAATTACCACAGAACACCGAAGAACCTACAGTGGTCATCGAGGAAGTATCATCTGAGACGATCAATCCAAGTGCAGTATTGGAACTTCCTCAGACAAATGATCAATCTGAGACTATAGGCAATCAAGATCCACAGATGGCTGACGCATCGACTTCAGCCTTGCCTCATGAGCGCAAGTGGACGAGAGGCCACTCGGTTGATCAGATAATTGGCGATCCCTCGATTGGTGTGAGGACACGTCGTCAACACAGTCTTTTCAGTTGCTTCCTGAGCCAAAACGAGCCTACAAAGTAGCAGACGCACTTCGAGACCCGGATTGGACAATTGCAATGCAAGAGGAAATCAATCAATTCAAACGTCTTCAAGTGTGGACCTTGGTACCCCGTCCACATGGAAAAACAGTGGTCGGAACTAAATGGGTTTTCAAGAATAAGAAAAATGAAGATGGTGAAGTGATCCGGAACAAAGCAAGGCTAGTTGCTAAGGGATACAATCAATAGGAGGGCATCGACTACGACGAAACTTATGCTCCTGTTGCCCATATTGAAGCTATACGCCTCCTGCTGGCTTATGCGGCTCACAAAGACTTCAAAGTCTATCAGATGGATGTTAAAACCGCCTTTCTCAACGGCGTGTTAAAAGAAGAAGTCTACGTCGCTCAGCCGGAAGGTTTCATTGATCAAGAACATCCCGATCATGTTTATCGCTTGGACAAAGCTCTCTATGGACTAAAACAAGCCCCACGTGCTTGGTACGATGTCCTGAGTGATTTCCTCGTGAAGTCTGGATTCATACGAGGGACGATAGACACAACCCTCTTCATTAAATGGCATGACAAAGATCTGATGGTCGTCCAAGTATACGTCGACGACATCATCTTCGGATCAACAAATCCTCGGCTCTGTAAGAAGTTTGGAGATCTCATGAAGAGCAAATTCGAGATGAGTCACATGGGAGAGATGCAATTTTTCTTAGGACTCCAAGTCAGGCAGCTCAACGATGGAATTTTCATCAGCCAGACAAAATACATCAAGGATATTCTGAAGAAATTTCATCAAGACCAGAGCAAGGCTCTCAGCACTCCTATGTCACCAAGCTGCAAGTTGGATGCCGATCCCTCTGGCAAGTCGGTCGACATCACACTGTACCGCAGTATCATTGGATCTCTTCTCTACCTTACTTCGAGCCGGCCGGATATCATGTTTGCCACCTGCTTGTGTGCCCGTTTTCAAGCCGATCCCAAAGAATCCCATATGCTCGCGGTCAAAAGAATTTTACGCTACCGTAAGGGCACCTCTACCCTTGGCCTATGGTATCCAAAGGGTACGAATTTTAAACTTATCGGCTACACTGACGCCGACTATGCAGGTTGCCGAATGGACAGGAAAAGCACGTCCGGTGGCGCTCATTTTTTAGGCGAAAAGCTGGTTTGCTGGTCATCCAAAAAGCAAAACTGTGTGTCCACTTCGACGGCCGAAGCAGAATACGTAGCTGCCGCCAGCTGTTGCTCACAGATGCTGTGGATGCGGACACAGCTTCGCGACTATGGGTACAATCTAAATAATATACCCATATATAGTGATAGTCAGAGTGCAATTGCCATAACTTGCAATCATGTTCATCATTCACGCACAAAACACATAGACATTAGATATCATTTTATCAACGATCACGTAGAAAAAGGCACGATCGAGATGTACTTTGTGAACACGGAATTTCAACTAGCCGACATTTTCACCAAGGCCTTGGATGAGAAACGATTTCAATTCCTTGTCGGAAAATTAGGCATGTTGAATCTTCCGTAATATGTGCATTACCTGATCTTCTGTGCTATCACATGCTCTATTCTATGTGTTTTCTATGCTTATTTGTCCTTATCTTGCGTGATAAAAATAATATAAAAAAAAATATATCATATATATTTCTATATATAATATAAAGGGGGTATGACGAAATCCTTTAGGATGCTTTGATCTAAAGTCACTTAGAATTTTACCCCGACATGCGATCGATTTAATTGCTTAATTTTGTCAGTCTAAGTTGCATTCTTGTGTCCAAAGGTCATTAGGTTGCTCCACTAGACACAAAGCCACTATAAATGTGAGGATTCAAGCCTTGTTCCTTTTTCCTTTATTTGGATCTACTTCTCGAGTGAGTCACACATAAATTACTTGTCTTACCTAGTGATTCTTGGCTTCATACTCATATTGCGTTAGATCGTTAGGAAAATGATAAGGGAATTTAGGATATTCCTCATTCGGCCTTATACAAAATTCCCCACGTTAGCCCTTAGTCATCCACTTTGAGCCTTCTCCGCCGTCCTTTTCTTCATTTAAAACCCATTCCCAACCTTCAACCGAACTTTATACTCTTCGAATGGTTGTTCAAACGAGAAAAGGAGGGGGAGATAACAAAAGAAAAAGTAAGATGATGACAAAAGAAGGCATTGCTCAACGCGCAAAAATCAGACCAAAGGAACCGGCCTTCCGACTACCTTGTAGAAAGTGGCATGGATCCTGCTGTGAACTTCTCCAACGATAATCTCGTACGCTCGTCAGAACGGCTGGAAGAGGAGCACCACGAAGTGAACTTCTCCAACGATAATCCGGTCTTATATCGGGAAACGAGAAGAGGAGTGCAGCCTCGGGTACGAATTCCATAACCGAGAACTTCTCCAAATTGATAATCTCTGAAACCTCAATAGGGATTAAGAGAAGAGGAGCTCAGTATCGGCCCGAGAACCAACAAGAAGAACTTCGCCTACGATAATCTCCTAGAGCCTCATGGAGAAGCGGAGCTTCAGCTTGAGCACAACATTAAAAAAGGGATAGTTCTTAAAAGAAAAAGAGGGAGAAAAGATTGAAAAGAAGAAAGACGCCGAAAAAAGTAGACGGACGTAGAATTGGAAGACAATGAAGAGATAAGCTCACTTTCCGTTAAATTCCTTCCGTTCTAAGTCCTAGCCAAATTATAACCCTTACAACCCTTTGATTCCACATAGACGGTCTCTCGCTTAGGTGAAATGATTAAAATAATGCCTCGATCACAGGTAAATTGACTAAAAATTGCTTGTGTTGACTTGAGTGATAAAAATATAAAAAATCCCAAGATAGCTAATTGAGAGCAAGAGCGAACCTGGTGAGAGTTGTCGAAATGGACCAGTCTATGGACTTAGGACTTCAGTTTGACGACATGACTTGACGGCATTTTCTTCTTTCAATGTCTCGTAAAATTCTAGGCGTGACGATTGATCGAAGCAAAATAATCTGACCCCATAAATGAAAAAATATATATATACACATATATATAATAATAAATAAATAATAAATAATAAAATTCGCACATTTTGACATGAAATATTATGTTTCATATGCGTTGAATTGAATAAATGCGAATTTCTTTAGTATATCGCACATTCTAAATGCAATTATACGTTGCATTGGTACTGAATTGTTTAAATGCGATACATTTCTCATTGCTTCTACCCTCACACAAAATTTTAAAGTACATGTTTTCGGGGACCATGTATACATGCTTACTTGGTAAATTTGTGTGCTCGTGACTTGAATTGATTTCATATGCTTGCATAATTAGTCAATTCCTGTGCATCATTTGAGGGGGAGCAAGCATAAGACTTGTAGATTAGCTCCAAATATTTTTGACGTTTCTCTGAGTATTTCAGATCTTTCAAAATTAAAGAGCGAGACGTCGGCACTTCAAAGAGAGGAGCTAGACTCAAGACCAAATATTTCAAAGATAAAACTGCCAAAAATAATTGATGATTGACTCCATTATTACTAACGTTTATCACTAAGTGGTACAGATTTTTAAACTTCTGCCAGGGGAGCTAGACGTTACTACACGAAAATACAGGGAGTTAATTGCATTTATTTTAATTACTAAGGGGGAGCCTCATAATGGGTTTTATTTTGAAATAGGGGTCAATCTGAAATTCCTTAGAAAACTTACCATCGAGAAACTGAATCTTAGAATTAATTCGCGGAATAAAAGTTTCTCGATCGTAAACAGTGTCGGGATTGATTTTGATTGACTGCGACAATTTGTGATCGAAAAATTCGAATTTTTCGTGTGCAAATAGTAATGGGCCTGATCCCTTATATTGCAAAAGTGTCAAATCACAAGCCCGACAACATTTTAATGCTAGTTAATAAAAGTAAACTTTTGTCAGTCGAAAAACTTTTCTCACGCAAAACCTAATCGACAAAAATTCTCTCTCGCAAAACTTTCTCAGACGACACACAATCCTTCAAAAATCTTTCAATTTTTCACTTCAAATCGTCTGATTAAGGTAGACGGTTAACGTTTGCGAATGTTATAACTTGATTTGCATCTGCATTCTGTAGTTTTTCGCATGATTTATATTAGTTTCTCGACTGTTATTCAAAAACTGAGAAAATCGTATACTATTTCATAGTGTTTTAGGCTTGTGTTCGAACTTTATCTGAGTATAATGCCTGCACTTAAGATAGTTTCGATATTTTCTATGAATCTGGTAGAATGAATCGTCGGAAAAATCTGCATCTGTGACGTGAAAATAAGTTTAGATGAAACTGGGTTTTTGAAGTTTTGAAGCTGTCGAAGAACTTTGTCGATCGCAAATAAGACTTAATTGAATTCCAATTCAATTGAGAACCTATTTGTGTCGATTTAGTTTTCGATCGCAAAATTTTGACTTAGTCATCACGATAAAAGATTTTAACCGTTACACTTACCATCGAGAAATCCAATTATAATTTTCAGCGAGCGAAAAACTTATGCACTGACTAGACAATTTAAGATGCAAATTTTATCGAGCGTAAAACTTAACATCGCAAAATAGAATTTTCGATTTAATTTCAATTTGGTCGCAAAAATGTTAACAGTGAAAAATTAATTTTTCAACACTTAATTTTTGATCATAAAATTTCTCGACGGATTGACTTAGTCTTTCGTTGACTAATTTCTCGATCGAAAAATATTTAAGCGACAATTTTTACTTAGGATCGAAAATCACATGTCGCTCGACAAATTTCAAATCGAAAATTTTATTCAATTGAGGAAAATTTCTCGATAGTAAATTTACCTGAGAATTAATTTCTCGATCGTAAATTCACACGGAATTTTTCTCGATCGTAAAATTGATCGACTACAGTCTAGATTTCAACTTCAACACTTAGAAAATTTTTCTCTAAGTCTTTACTCTGTAGCGAAAATCGCAAATAAAATTTCTCGATCGAAAAAAAAAATAATTTTACACGTAAACGTTTCAATTGAAATCAGTGTATAGGAAATCAAATTGCAATTCAATTTTATCGACCGAAAATTTTCTCGGCATGAACAGTGACTTACTGATTTAACACTTAGCGAAATTTCGAACGATTTTTCACGCGACAAGTATTTTATTCGAAATTACAATCATGCCATCACGATTTTTGAAATTGAACATACACTATGCATTTCATATGATTTCAATTCAAAATTCATCAAACATGCTATTATTTGCTATATTACTATAGTTTGATGACATTTATTCATATTTCGACTGAAAATAAAATTGAACTAATCAACTTTTACATATCTTATATTTCAGATGGATCGCTACCCAAGATACAACCACATATACGATCACAATCTGTACTTGAAGGTTCAGGATACGAACTTTCAGCTCGATCTGGACACATTTCGGTGCCCGGACGAGATCATCGTATCCATCCTCAGAGGCCACCCCATCTGGCATGCGTTAACGGTCACCACATCGGTGCCAATGGTCTATCTCCAGCAGTTCTGGGGATGCATACAAGGAGTCGTAGCAGATGGGACATTCTCCTTCACGACCCGAATCGGGATGCGGCATATTCACATGATCAAGAGCCAGTTCGGCATGATACTGGACTTGCCTCACAACGATAACTACGACCCGCTCCCGACGGACGCAGAGATGATTCAGGACTTTCTGCACATGGGATACCAACCGCCGCTGACAAGATTGGCCCAGGTCCAGAGCAGCGGAATCCCACACCCGTGGAAGACACTATTCGGAATAGTGAATAAGTGTCTGTCGCCCAAGCACGCAGGATTCGATAAGGGCAACAGCAATATTTTGAAGATCTTCCACGGGATCGCCTTCTCAAGAAACTATGACTACTCACAGCTGATCTGGAATGACCTCGCGGACCAGATTCGGCTAAAGGAGAATCGAAGGTCGAAGAACGTGCCCTATGCTCGATGGTTCAGTGTAATCATCAGGGAGTTCATGGAACTACATGCAGAGAACATCCCTCGCTTGCCTCCTGGTGGAAACTACCAGCCGCCAAGGCTTAAGTTTTTCCACAACCCACGGCTCACGGACCTGGACCAACCGTTGATGCCGATTCCACTCAACTTACTCAGGCTCGCCGACCCCGCGGGAGCTGAGTATCAGAGATTCTGCCGAGAACACAACTTAACGGAGCAGATGATTAGAGGGCCCCCGGCAGATGTACATGTAAGCCCTCCCCAACCGCAACAACACCAACCAAGCCCTGACGACACGATGATCGATGTTGTCGCTCAGGGGCTTCAACAGGAGTCTCTTTTGGTCGAAGAGCCAATGCCCGACGTCAAAGATACTTCGATAGACGTCGTGGCTATAGAGATGGAACTCGAAGCTCCTGCACTCGAATTGGAAGTGGAAGTGCCCATACATGTTGGCGTGCTCGAAGACACTTCTGAGGAAGTTCTTCCACAAGAGGCACAGCCCGAAACGGAAATGGGGCAAAGCTCTCTTCCACCGGTGACGGATCAGGCACGGGAGGACGTCTATCGTGACCTCACTCCTCACACGGCCACCCCGTCTGACACAGAGTCTGACGAGGAAATTAGTCTGATCAGGAGGACTCCCAGAAGACTGAGCATTCAACTGGAGTCTCTCTTTCCGGCCATCACCGTCGCACCAGATACTCCGCTGACCACAACGACAAGTGTTGCTGGCACTTCATCGCTCAATCTTGAGCCGCAACCAACTCACATAGTGTCTGGTTCGCAGGCACAACCAGAGCCTACCTCAACACCCATAGAGGCGAATCCTCCGGATTCGACTCGAGGATTGGGTGGAAGTCTCATACAGTCACAACCTCAAGTGAGTGTGAGCCAACCCCAAGAGTCGGTGTCTACTCAAGGGTTGATAACAGGTGACATCAGTCGTCCTGGTCCATCCATGGAGGCGTTCACTCCCTTTGTGACCAACGAACAGTTTCAGGCCGCTCTCTCTGCCGCTGTACAGTCAATGGAAGAAAAGATCACAGAGAGAGTTCTCAACGCACTCGAGGCATCCCGAAGAGATACCAGGAAAACACCTGCCACTGAAGGCCCTTCGTCACAAACCCACCCCACACCTCCACAACCCACACCCACCGACCCTTTAGCCACTTCCTCCATCCTCATCAACCCATACACAATCCCCATCACCGCGCTCCACGACATTCTCCTCGCCCGTTTGATAGGCCTGTCCATCCGATCACTTCAAGAAGAATCCCTCTATCGTCGATTGGTGGATCATCCTGAGCCACCGACCTACACCTGCCGCGGCCAAAGCTCCCACTCCCGCCGCAGACATGACGATCCTGACGATTAGGACCCTCATGAGGGGGAGAAGAGGCCGAGGACATCTGCATCTGGCCAAGGACAAGGCTCGGGCGCCACGCAAACAAGCGCTGGAGCTCGTGAAACCCAAACACAAACCCACCAAACCCAAACACACACCACTCACCAAACACAAACCACCCAAACCGCCCACACCACGCACCGCACCGCCCACATCGAACCACCAACCTTTCACCTCAGGACGCCTCCGTCCACACCACCGATCTACTCAAGCCCCTTGCTTCCGGAAGAAGAAGCAAGTGCTGCGATGCTTGTAGCTCTAGCAGCTACCCATGCCACTCCTTCAGCCGCTCCAGACCAACCGGGACCCTCTGGACATGGTGTCAATCCACACGAGGCCCTAGACAAGTACATCTTCGAAGGCCAGTGGATGACCCACTCCATGCCCGAGGAGCATCAAAGACAACGGCTTCACGATGTTCGGCGCTTTCTACAACAAGCGTCCATAGATCTCGTAATCATAGAAGACGACGAACTACAGGAAGGTGAAGACTACGAGCGAGTTATCCCAAGGCTACCAGAGTTAATAGCTCAACAGGCGGTTCCCTCTCCAAGGCTAACGCCAGGGACCGTCCGGATCGACACGCCATGGGAAAACATTCAAATTGAAATTCCCTTCCTCGAAGAAGTTCGTGAGAATATTTGGAGGTCTCCAAACAGAGTGAAGAAGCCAGATGAGTTCGAGCTGAGAGGGATCTCTCATTGGGATCAGCAGAAGATGATGACTTACCTCTGGATGCTGACCAAACTAGGACCTGATGTTAGGCTGGGGATGACTAAGACACAAGCCAAGAGCCATTATAAGAGTCTCTACCCAATAAGACAACTACTCAGCATCTACTGTGACAAAGGAGGACTTCCAACACCTCACTACATCATTGATCGAGTGGACAGGACCCGAGAGGAACTGAGCGAGAGCGACCTACCGTACCTCCCCGCCGATGAAGTGTACCGTCTTTATCAGCTATATGTGGAGAAGTACAAAGGTCCTCAGGCTTCATCAAGAAAGAATGCCTCGAAAGGCTCTACCGGTTCATGATGCGCCAAGTCAAGTACTATAACGACCTTCAGATGGCTCTGGAGAGCAATATGAAGAAGGTCAACATGACCGCTCCACTCAACAAAGGACCTGAGATCGAAGGGCTTCCCAACAATCACGTGCACATCAGCTCAGTTCTAGGCATCACCTACCACAATCCAATCGCAAAGAAGAAATCAACAGAGACACTATGCTGAAGACTGAGATTCATAAGTTTTGCGATGGGACGCTCAAGGTCGTCAGGAAAAACATCGAGCAGTGGTTGGAAGAAATCAACAGAGACACTATGCTGAGGATCCACAGGTTCGTGAGAGAACAGCCGTTCCTAAAGGAATTGCTTGAAGATATTGAGGAGCGACTGGAGCTTAGGATCACTCTGAGGAACTACGAGCATGCGCTGGGCATGCGCAGATCATATTACGCCCGACGAGGACAAACGGCACGGAGACGCAATTAAGCACAAAGGGGGAGATTGTAGAATACTATTTGTAATTGTGCTTGATTTCATTAGTTGTCCTTGTAATTAGGGGCGTTTTGTATAGTAGTCCTTAGATTAGGACTAGTCCGAATCTATAAAACTAGTCCTAATCTAAGGACTACTATACAAAACGCCCCTACTTACAAGGACAAATAATGAAATCAAGCACAATTACAAATAGTATTCTACAATCTCCCCCTTTGTGCTTGATTGCGTCTCCGCGCCGTTTGTCCTCGTCGGGCGTAATATGATCTGCGCAAGCCCAGCGCATGCTCGTAGTTCCTCAGAGTGATCCTAAGCTCCAGTCGCTCCTCGATATCTTCAAGCAATTCCTTTAGGAGCGGCTGTTCTCTCACGAACCTGTGGATCCTCAGCATAGTGTCTCTGTTGATTTCTTCCAACCTCTGCTCGATGTTTTTCCTGACGACCTTGAGCGTCCCATCGCAAAACTTATGAATCTTAGTCTTCAGCATCAACCTATTTTTCTTTGCGATTGGATTGTGGTAGGTGATGCCTAGGACTGAGCTGATGTGCACGTGATTGTTGGGAAGCCCTTCGGTCTCAGGTCCTTTGTTGAGTGGAGCGGTCATGTTGACCTTCTTCATATTGCTCTGCAGAGCCATCTGAAGGTCATGTGCGGCATAGTACTTGACTTGGCGCATCATGAACCGGTAGAGCCCTTCGAGGCCTTCTTTCTTGATGAAGCCCTGAGGACCTTTGTACTTCTCCACATATAGCTGAAAAGACGGTACACTTCTTCGGCGGGGAGGTACGGTAGGTCGCTCTCGCTCAGTTCCTCTCGGGTCGTGTCCACTCGATCAATGATGTAGTGAGGTGTTGTAAGTCCTCCTTTGTCACAGTAGACGCTGAGTAGTTGGCTTATTGGGGAGAGACTCTTATAATGGGTCTTGGCTTGTGTCTTAGTCTTCCCCAGCCGCACATCAGGTCCTAGTTTGGTCAACATCCAGAGGTAGGTCATCCTCTTCTGCTGATCCCAATGAGAGATCCCTCTCAGCTCGAACTCATCTGGCTTCTTCACTCTGTTTGGAGACCTCCAAATATTCTCACGAACTTCTTCGAGGAAGGGAATTTCAATTTGAATGTTTTCCCATGGCGTGTCGATCCGGACGGTCCCTGGCGTTAGCCTTGGAGAGGGAACCGCCTGTTGATCTATTAACTCTGGTAGCCTTGGGATAACTCACTCGTAGTCTTCAACTTCCTGAAGCTCGTCGTCTTCTATAATTACGAGATCTATGGACGCTTGTTGTAGAAAGCGCCGAACGTCGTGAAGCCGGTGTCTTCGATGCTCCTCGAGCATAGAATGGGTCATCCACTGGCCTTCGAAGATGTACTTCACTAGGGCCTCGTGTGGATTGACACCATGTCCAGAGGGTCCCGGTTGGTCTGGAGCGGCTGAAGGAGTGGCATGGGTAGCTGCTAGAGCTACAAGCATCGCAGCACTTGCTTCTTCTTCCGGAAGCAAGGGGCTTGAGTAGATCGGTGGTGTGGACGGAGGCGTCCTGAGGTGAAAGGTAGGTGGTTGGATGTGGGTGGTGCGGTGCGTGGTGTGGGCGGTTTGGGTGGTTTGTGTTTGGTGAGTGGCGTGTGTTTGGGTTTGGTGGGTTTGTGTTTGGGTTTCACGAGCTCTAGCACTTGTTTGCGTGGCGCCCGAGCCTTGTCCATGGCCAGATGCAGATGTCCTCGGCCTCTTCTCCCGCTCATGAGGGTCCTGATCGTCAGGATCGTCATGTCTGCGCCGGGAGTGGGAGCTTTGGCCGCGGCAGGTGTCGGTTGGTGGCTCAGGGTGATCCACCAATCGCCGATAGAGGGATTCTTCTTGAGGCGATCGGATGGACAGGCCTATCAAACAAGCCAGGAGAATGTCGTGGAGCTCGGTGATGGGGATTGTGTATGGGTTCATGAGGATGGAGGAAGTGGTTAGGGGGTCGGCGGTTGTGGGTTGTGGAGGTGTGGGGTTGGTTCGTGACGAAGGGCCTTCAGAGGCAGGTTCTTTCCCGGTATCTCGTCGGGATGCCTCGAGTGCGTTGAGTACTCTCTCTGTGATCTTTTCTTCCATTGACTGTACAGCGGCAGAGAGAGCGGCCTGGAACTGTTCTGTCGTCACGAAGGGTGTGGACGCCTCCGTAGATGGACCAGGACGACTGACGTCGCCTGTTATCAACCCTTGAGTAGACACCGACTCTGTGGGTTGGCTCACAGTCACTTCAGGTTGTGACTGTATGAGACTTCCACCCAATCCTCGAGTCGAATCCTGAGGATTCGTCTCTATGGGTGTTGTTGCAGGCTCGGGTTGCGCCTACGAACCAGACACTATGTGAGTTGGTTGCGGCTCAAGATTGAGCGATGAAGTGCCAGCAACATTTGTCGTTGTGGTCAGTGGAGTATCTGGTGCGACGGTGACGGCCGGAAAGAGAGACTCAAGTTGAATGCTCAGTCTTCTGGGAGTCCTCCTGATCAGACTGATTTCCTCGTCAGACTCTGTGTCAGACGGGGTTGCCGTGTGAGGAGTGAGGTCACGATAGACGTCCTCCCGAGCCTGATCCGTCACCGGTGGAAGAGAGCTTTGCCCCATTTCCGTTTCGGGCTGTGCCTCTTGTTGAAGAACTTCCTCAAAAGGGTCTTCTAGCACGCCAACATGTATGGGCACTTCCACTTGCAATTCGAGTGCAGGAGCCTCGAGTTCCATCTCTGTAGCCATGACGTCTATCAAAGTATCTTCGACGTCGGGCATTGTCTCTTCGACCAAAAGAGACTCCTGTTAAAGCTCCTGAGCGACAACATCGATCATTGTGTCGTCAGGGCTTGGTTGGTGTTGTTGCGGTTGGGGAGGGCTCACATGTACATCTGCCGGGGGCCCTCTAATCATCTGCTCCGTTAAGTTGTGTCCCCGGCAGAATCTCTGATACTAAGCTCCCGCGGGGTCGGCGAGCCTGAGTAAGTTGAGTGGAATCGGCATCGACGGTTGGTCCAGGTCCGTGAGCCGTGGGTTGTGGAAAAACTTAAGCCTTGGCGGATGGTAGTTTCCACCAGGAGGCAGCCGAGGGATGTTCTCTGCATGTAGTTCCATGAACTCCCTGATGATTACACTGAACCATCGAGCATAGGGCACGTTCTTCGACCTTCGATTCTCCTTTAGCCGAATCTGGTCCGCGAGGTCATCAAACTATAGTAATTAGCAAATAATAGCATGTTTGATGAATTTTGAATTGAAATCATATGAAATGCATAGTGTATGTTCAATTTCAAAAATCGTGATGGCATGATTGTAATTTCGAATAAAATATTTGTAGCATGAAAAATCGTTCGAAATTTCGCTAAGAGTTAAATCAGTAAGTCACTGTTCATGCCGAGAAAATTTTCGGTCGATAAAATTGAATTGAAATTTGATTTCCTATACACTGATTTCAATTGAAACGTTTCCGTGTAATTTTTTTTTTTCGATCGAGAAATTTTATTTGCGATTTTCGCTACAGTGTAAAAGACTTAGAGAAAAATTTTCGAAGTGTTGAAGTTGAAATCTAAACTGTAGTCGATCAATTTTACGATCGAGAAAAATTCCGTGTAAATTTACGATCGAGAAATTAATTCTCAGGTAAATTTACTATCGAGAAATTTTCCTCGATTGAATAAAATTCTCGATTTGAAATTTGTCGAGCGGTATTTGATTTTCGATCTTAAGTAAAAATTGTCGCTTCAATATTTTTCGATCGAGAAATTTGTCAACGAAAGACTAAGTTACTGCGGAAGAAGATGATGACGTTGAATATGAGAAAATTTCTCATACTGAGTTAATAATATTACTAGAATTTAAAGATTTAAAATGGACTGATGAACCGTGGACTATAATGTCTAGATATTTAGAAAGAGCATCATATGCTGCTACTTTTTATAAAAATCGTGATAATTATGAAAATATCCTTAAATCCACGGGAACGTGTGATTTTGATCATTTCAATGCGGGAAATTCCCAAACTGCTTTGAAAAGGGGTTATACTTTTAGTAAAATTATTTTCCAGAAAATTATTTCGCCTGAAAAATGGGCTATTCACCCTTTAAAGGATAGGAAATATTTCCATCCTGAGTTAAAAACTCTAACTAAATTTAATTATTATGATTATATCGACGCTTTTTATAAAGTGTTTTTATACAAGAATGAGAATAAGAAACATTCTTGGTGGATTAAGATCTGTGCGGATGTTTATAAATCCGATATACCTAATTGGTTTTATCAATGGTGGCTTTCTTATGGAGCCTCAATTGAAATTCTTAAAGAACCCTTTTTTTGGATTATATCAAGAATGGGTTAAAATTTCTCCGAATTTAATTGAAGCGGAGCATAAACATGAATGTATTGAAGGAATGGCTTCATTACATTTGTATACTGAATTCAGTATTCCATGGATTTGGAGATGGACTCCAGAAGTGGGTTATACCCAACAAAAAATTCCAAGTCTTAAACGAAATTTTTATAAAAAATTTTTGGAAGAAAATGATTAGAAAGATTGCTACTGGTGAATATGAAAGCCAGCAAACGATTGATAAATTCGAAGAGAATTTCTCAGTATAAAGAGATGATTAATAATCATCAACAAAGAGAACCCCCAAGTCCTTTTGAAATAATTTCAAGAAGGATGAATATTCAAAAGGGAAAAATGAAGACTGAAGAAATCGTTCAGGCTTATTTGACCTAATGAAAAAAGATATCCATAAAAATCTTGGCATTGAAGCCTCGGTGGATTTCTCAATGGAGACTTCGTCAAAAGATGAAGATTTTTGTCTTGGTGGAGAAGGACAAGATCCGGAAGATCCGGATAATATTTTGGTGGAAGATGCAATTGATCTCCTCAAGGACACGATCACCAAGAAAATCCAAGAAAAGGATAAGAAGAAATGATGCCTTACTTTGTCCATTTTCTAAAGTAAGGATCATTACGAAGACTTTTAAGACAAAGTTGATAACTTTAATAAAGCAATCAACTTTAATAAAGCAACGGTCTGCATTCAAATATGGTGGACAGCTAATAAAGCAAAAGCTGAAGAAAATTCTTTGGCAAATGATTAATGTTTACTTTGTCTTTTATTCTCTGTCTATAAAAATGGCCTTAAGCCATTTAGAATGTACGCATCTTCGTATGCACTCTCTCTCTCTCTCTCTCTCTCTCTCTCTCTCTCTCTCTCTCTCTTTCCCTCCATTGTAATCCTCTCTCTACTGTAAAATATAATAAGAAATAAAAGTTGAAGTTTTCTGTACAACTCCTTTTTCTCAAGTAAGTTTTTAAATTTTTGTTTCATAAATTTATCTTTTGTCTCTCTTAGCCTTAATGGAAGGCTAATTTCTACGTTAAACTACACCAAGATGCCTTAATACTTAATCGTGGTTTTATATCATATTTCTATACATATATTAATATGATATATTTAATTATAAAAAACCTTTAAAATCGATTAAAAGAATTCAATTTTGGATAAAGGTTATGAAAAAATTTGATTTTGATTAATTCTGTGTCGGCTCTTGGCAAAGCCCGTGTTGCCGAAGAAAGTCGTTTGAGGGCATGGCTGTTACCGATTGAATTAAGTAAAATGAAAATTTTATTATGTAAAAATCCTTGTATCCGATGATTTAATTCTAATAATCACAAAAATAAATTTTTATTTTGTATTGGGATTTTGGTATATCGGCTGGAATACCTTGGGTCCGAACGGAATCAAACTGTTTACAGCTTGATAACTGGACTAATAGGTTAACAACGCCACGTACCTTTTTCCAATTTCTTTTTTGATGTTTGGTATTTTGGTTAAACTACTTTTGAACAAAGCTTTCTAACGAAAGTTCGAGTTTTGGTATGACGGCTTGACTACCTCAGGTCCGATTGGACTAAACTGGTTAAACAAAGTCCGTGTATCATTATCGAGGTTCAATAAGTTGTCTTTATCAAGTATCAATCATCACTTTCTTTTTTATATTTCCGTATTTTGTAAAGATCCTTTCCGTACAATCATCACTTTCTTTTTTATATTTCCGTATTTTGTAAAGATCCTTTCCGTACAATCATCACTTTCTTTTTCTCATATTCAACGTCATCATCTTCTTCCGAAGTAACTTTTGCGTAAGAAGTATCTTCATTTGAAGATTTAGCTTTCTGTTTTTTGAATTCAAGGAATTCCTTGTAATCTTCGCCACTCAAGGTATTACTTGAGGAAGCTGAAAGATTCTCTTTAACGAGCTTTTTATTGCCCATTTGAGCAATAACATTTTTTCCACCTCTTCCACCTTTATTAGAGGGGAAATTTCGCCCATATTGGGACATATCTGCAAAATTCATGAAAGATATTCACGAGTTAGATAATCAGGAAGACTATTATCACTTCCTTTTTTATAAATTATTTCAAAATCAAATGGGGCTAAATGAGCCTGCCATCGCAAACATTTGTTTAGAGACATCGTGCTTAAAATCTTTTAAAAACATAAATTTTGCAGCTTGGCAATCTGTTTTTATTAAAAACTTTTGATTATATAAATCATCTTGAAATTTAAGGACGCACTTAACAATAGCAAGTACTTCCCTAGCTATAGTAGCGTAATTTTTCTGAGCATTATTCCATTTCCCCGAATGGAATCTTACTAAGTATTCTTTTTTATCTTCTGGAGAAACTTGTTTTAAGATTCCTCCAAAACCTAAATCAGACGCATCAGTCTCAATAATTTTTTGCCAATTAGGATTAGCAAGCATAAGACATGGCAAATGCGTAACTTTATTCTTAATTTTTCTAATTGCTTCAGTATGACTATTTGTCCACTGACAAGGAATCTTTTTTAATCTATCGTATAATATAGATGCATCAATTGCAAGATTTTTATAATATGGAGAAATATAATTTAATACTTCTATTGATAGGATTAACATTAACCTTTTTTAATAGTATGACCCAAAAATCTAACTTTAGTCTGAAATAAAACCATTTTTGGGCTAGATATAACTAATCCAGTTTGAATAACAAGTTTCTTGAAAATATCAAGATGTTTGAAATGAGTTTCAATATCTTTAGAAAAGATTAAAATATCATCAATATAAACGATAATGAAATTACTATAAGGAATAAAAATATCATTCATTATATTTTGAAATTCAGAAGGAGCGTTTTTAAAACCAAAAGGCATAACGTTCCATTCAAATTGTCCAATTGGGACTGTAAAGGCAGTTTTATATCTGTCTTTTTCAGCAACTTGGATTTGCCAAAAACCTGATTTTAAATCGAATTATGAAAATATTATTGCATTAAATAATCGATCTAAAAGATCTTTTTTATTTGGAATAGGATACCTAATCCATTTAAAACCTTATTTAAGGGTTTATAATTAATAACTAACCTTGGTGCTCCCCTTTCCTTTTCGGCATGATTATTAACATAGAAAGCAGTGCATGACCAAGGTGATTTCGAAGGCTAATCCATTTTAAAACCTTATTTAAGGGTTTTATTAAACATTTCTGTAAAAGAGAAGGTGATTTCGAAGGCTAATCCTTCTTGTATGCAAGTTCCTATCAGTTTGCCATAGGTATAGGAGTTATAATCGATACTCGATTCTCCTTTCCTAAGGTTATTCCTTACTCTTTCTGCAAAGAGTGAAGGTAATCCGTCTACGAATTTAGACTTCCAGTGAGTACTATTTGACTCAGGGAGTTTCATAACTCGACTGAGGAAAATATCCTTATACCATCTAAAAGATGTAAGGGTCTTGCACCTATGATTTTGGAGAAGAGTTCTGATATTTTCAGAATTGTCAGACCATCGGCCTGTGAAGTGTTCAATGATGTTTACACATAGTGTATAAACAACATTATCAACTTGTTGACCATTTTCTTCTTTAATGGTTTGGTAAATATCGTCTTTCTCATGTTGAGATAAATAATTATCCCACCATCCTTTTAACTGACCAGTAAAGCCAGCGACGATCATTTTTGCAACAGCTTTATCATTATTTTGATTAGCTTTGCAAATTGTACTATACATAAGCATTCTGTGTATCATATTATAAATTTGTCTTTCGGTATAACCGTCTAAATTCCATTCGTATATACTTCTACCACTATACGAATTATTAAGCATAAACTCTTGTTCTTCGAACAAGATATCTTGAGGAGTAGGTCTATGGTAATAATATTTACTTTGAGTTGGCCTATCTGCGTATTTTGTATGCTTTAATTTATTAATTTCTTCATTAAATGTGTTTTGAATATCCTGAATATTATCAGAATTTTCCATTCTATTTTCAAATTCTTCACTTAAAGTATTAAGTTTTAAATCTTTAAGTTTTTCTTCGAGTAAATTTTCTATATGAGAAATTGATTTTAATTTAAAATCAATAATCTCAGGAGGAGGTTGAATGCTTGGAGAAGCAATATCGACCTTTTCAATATTTCTTTAATAAAGAAATTTGTTCACCTAAAACAATAACATACATATTTGTATAATTTTGTTGTTTTAAAAGACAATTAATATGACTTATAGTCACAGTAAGCGTATCATTTTCAAATAATTTTTGAAAAGCATTGAAATATCTAGCCTTCCATTAAGGCTAAGAGACAAAAGATAAATATATAAAACAAAAATAAAAAACTTACTTAAGCGAGAGGAGTCGTACAGAGAATTTCAACTTTTATTTCTTATAATATTTTACAGATGAGAGAGTGTTAGGAATATTTTAGAAGTGTCCAAAATATTTGTTCTAATTCTTGTTAGTTCTTTACTATGTTTTTATACGTTACACTTCGGTTATACGGGTTGTAGTTGCAATGGGTTTGTTAGGGGCCCAATGGGCTTAAATACCTTACAAGGTATTTAAGCTTAAACCCTAACCATCACTAATCAAGTTTTCCATTATTCAAAACTCTATAAACACACATACGCCTCCAAAGCACTATTCACAGAAAATCTCAAAGCTTTAATCCATTGAAGTTAATCTGTGCTTTTTGGATAATCTGGATTTTTCAAGTGGTATCAGAGCAAGCGTGTAGGTGAGGAAACTTCAACTGGTGTAATACCCGTAAAATTAATACGGGATTATCTTTGTAATGTTCAAAATTAATGAAGTTGATTTTCGGATAAGACGGATTTTCCAGAATTTAAGCTGGAAAATAATAGTTGGACCGAGAGCTAAAATAGAATTTTACGGGCCAACAAAATTAAAGAGCCCAAGGAATAAAAATGGGCCCAATTATCTTATTCACTTGGCCGGAAGTTTGAAGGGCCCCAATAATTAGGATAAATGTAACATTTCTTAATATCAAGGAAAGCCATGTGAAGGTGATTCACCTACTTTGAACTTGGAGCTTCACCACCTTGAGTAACCAATTACAAGAGAGCAAGAGCGTTTCGAAACATTGCTTGGCAAAGAAGGATTATTATTGACCCAAGAAAGAAACGTAGTATCAAAGAGGAGAAAAATAAAAACAAGGAAGAAGAAAGTGACGACCGAAGGAAAAAGGAAACGACGGAGAACCTTGGCCAGCTCCAAATCGAATTCTCAACCTAGAAAATCATTAAGAATAGCTAAGGAGGTAAGGATCTGATCTAACGTATAAAATCTCCTACTAGTCTATATATTAAACGTGTTACATGGTTGATGAATTTTCATTAAGCCGAAACGAGAGAAACGAGGGAGAAGTAGGATTCGGACAAGTGCAAGCTGATTTCAACTTAGAACATTAATCAAATACAGCTAAGGACGTGAGGTAGGTGGTTCTAAACCCCTACAACCCGTAATATTTTCCCGAAAAGTGTTAAAAATCGAATGGAAGGCCATTCGAATTTGAATCTTCAAGTTTCATGATTTTATAAATTTTTGGAATGTGTTATTACGTGAATTTAGAACTCAATATATGAGTTCTGTATTTTATTTATGTTCTTATATGGTTCGTTGTGATGAATATGTTAGAAATTCTGGAAAAATTTAGGGTTTGAATGAAGATGATTTCGATAGAATAGTAAAATCGGGCGATTTGAAGTTTTCGGGCGATTTTGAAATCGCGGGCCTGTGTTTGAGTGTAAATCGGACGAAAAATGATTTTCAAGAGATAGGATTGGCCAATTTTGGGTTTCGCGGGCCAGAGCTCGTGTTTCGCGGGCTGAAGCATTTGCGAGTTGTGAGAGAGCGTCGGGCCGATTTTGGGTTTCGCGGGCCGGTTTCAAATCGCGGGGTGATTCCTGTGAAGGAAATCGGGCGATTCGCGAGATTTAAGTCGGGCTTCGAGCGTTAAATCGGACGATTTCCGAAATCGCCGAAAGTCTCATGAAATCGGGCATTGACCTTACTTTCACTGGTTGACCAGAGGTTTTTAACGCAGAATCGGGCGATTCGGGAAATCGGGTGTTGACTCGACTCTCGCGGGTTGACCAAGTGGGTATCGGGCGATTTTAATTGGGCTTTGACCGATTTTGGTGTGAGTTGACTAGCGACATTTATTTTGGGCTTTTGCCCCATCTCAGGCCCAAATATTTTAAATAAAATGGTTTTAAGCCCAATCACTTTTAAATAAAATATTTTCGTATTATAACATACATTTTCGGGTCAATTTAAATTATAAATATTATTTTTGGATTTTTAAACCATCGGCCTAGTTTAAATACTATACGATTACGTGATTTCAATGTACGTACTTTATGTGATTTATTATATGTGCATTTCACGACATGCACGGGAGAGATGATGGTACCGTATTTGTACGGTGACGCCTTACGGTGTCGGTTAAGTGGGGTAGAGTGACCTTTATTGGTCGTCGAGGTTAGACTCGTGTAGCACCTGGTGGGAGAGGGGGTTTGCGACACCCATCTACTCGGGTTTGAGCCACCCGAGGTGCACACCACCGGATATTATTTGGCTCAGGGACGACCGACAGATGTGAGATTCCTGTCTACCCGGGTTGGTGGTAGGCCACTCGGGGAAGAGTCGTCGGGTTGAGATTATGGCGTACTTTGCCATTGCGCGCGTGGGTGCTGAGTCTAGCCGAGGGCCCTGTTATGTGATGAGACGTGATAGGTCGAGCGTGCATATTTCATGTGTGAGGACATGGGATTGGGTTGAGTGCACGCACGCATATATTGCATGTTTTTACTGCCACCTACTGGGCGTTTTTGCTCAGGGTTATATTTTTCAGGTGGGACTGAGCCCAACACCGACAGGTGTCAGGGTTGAGATATAGGACTGTGCCCAATTACAAGGGGCAACGATGTTCTCAAAGATCGACCAGCGTCCGGTTATCATCAGTTGAAGATCCGTGAGACGGATGTTCCCAAAACTGCGTTCAGCACGAGGTACGGCCACTTTGAATTCTTGGTCATGCCTTTCGGGCTAACGAATGCTCCTGCTGCTTTCATGGATCTGATGAACCGAGTGTTTAAAGAGTTTCTGGACCGCTTCGTCATCGTCTTTATTGACGATATTCTCATTTATTCTAAGACCAAAGAAGATTACGAGGAACACCTGAGAACGGTCCTTGGAATTCTCCGAGAGAAACAATTATTCGCTAAATTCAAGAAATGCGAATTCTGGTTGGGACAAGTGGCTTTTCTGGGGCATATTATTTCAGGAGATGGAATTTCAGTAGACCCCAGCAAGATTGAAGCAATTGATAAATGGCCACGACCGACCACTCCTAAGGAAGTCAGAAGTTTTCTCGGGCTTGCTGGATACTATCGGAAGTTCATCAAAGATTTTTCCAGTATAGCCTCGACGCTCACAAACCTGACGAAGAAGAATGTTCCGTACAAGTGGACTGAAGAATGTGAGCAAAGTTTTCAGGAGCTGAAGAAAAGACTGACGACTGCTCCAGTCTTAGCAATACCTTCGGGTACTGAAGGATTTTCAGTATATAGTGACGCCTCAAAGAATGGCTTGGGGTGCGTATTAATGCAGAATGGGAAGGTAATTGCATATGCCTCCCGACAGTTGAAGCCGTATGAGAAGAACTATCCCACCCATGATCTTGAACTCGCTGCAGTAGTGTTTGCCCTTAAGATTTGGCGACACTATTTATACGGAGAAAGGTGGGAGATCTTCACAGATCACAAGAGCCTAAAGTACGTCTTCACACAGAAGGAGTTGAATATGAGGCAAAGACGATGGCTCGAACTAGTGAAAGACTACGACTGCGTGATTAACTATCACCCAGGAAAAGCTAACGTGGTCGCGGACGCGTTGAGCCGAAAAGCCGTGAATACTGAATTGTGCCAAGTTGGAGTTGAAGTAATTCACTTCGGGGAGATTGAGACGAGATTGGCAGCGTTGACTATCAAGCCGACACTGTTAGATCGGATCCTCGAAGCACAAAAGGAAGACGAATTATACCTGAAGGTTCGAGATGAACGAGATGAAGATGTTCCGTCGGAATTCGAATTCCGAGGAGACGGAAGTTTACGATTCAGAGGTCGCCTGTATGTGCCAAAAGACGAAGACATCCGCCGAACATTGATGACAGAGGCACATACGACAATCTACTCGGTGCATCCTGGTGCCACGAAGATGTATCGGGATCTACGGATGAACTATTGGTGGCCTGGAATGAAAAGAGACGTTGCCACTTTCGTAAGTCGATGCCTGACTTGCCAACATATCAAAGCAGAACATCAAAGGTCGGCAGGAATGTTACAACCGTTGACGGTTCCCGAATGGAAGTGGGACCACATAACAATGGATTTTGTCGTTGGATTACCCAAGACGGTGAAAGGACATGATGCAATTTGGGTAATCGTCGATAGATTGACGAAATCTGCTCACTTTCTACCTATCAACCAGACATATCCCATGGAGAAATTCGCAGAGCTGTATATTCAGGAAATAGTGAGACTACATGGGATTCCGATGTCGATCGTTTCCGATCGCGATTCGAGATTTCTGTCTCAATTCTGGGTAAGTTTACAGAAAGCTCTAGGGACTAAATTGTCCTTTAGCTCGGCCTATCATCCCCAGACAGACGGACAATCGGAAAGAACGATCCACACGCTCGAAGACATGTTGAGGGCTTGTGTTCTGGATTTCCGAGGAAGTTGGAGTAAATATCTCCCGTTGATCGAATTTTCATATAACAACAGCTTTCAAGCTACAATTGGATGGCGCCTTATGAAGCCTTGTATGGGCGTAAATGTCGATCCCCAGTTCATTGGGGTGAAATCGGCGAAAAGGTGCTGTTAGGTCCCGAAATGATTCGTGAAATGACTGAAGCTGTCAGTAAAATTCGGGAAAGAATGCAGACGGCCCAAAGTCGTCAGAAGAGTTACGCGGATAAGAGACGAAGGCCGTTGGAATTTGAAGAAGGCGATCAAGTTTTCTTGAAAATATCACCCATGAAAGGAGTTAAGAGATTCGGACGGAAAGGGAAGCTGAGTCCGAGATACATAGGACCCTTCAATATTCTGAAAAGAGTCGGCGAGGTAGCATATCAGTTGGAATTGCCAACGTCTCTAGCACAAGTTCATGACGTCTTTCACGTATCTACGTTACGAAAGTACGTTCCGGACCCGAGTCATGTGCTACGAAGTGAAACGCTTCATCAGCAATTGAAACCGGACTTGAGTTACGAAGAAAGGCCGGTAGAGATTTTACTGTACGAGGTGAAGCGACTTAGGAATAAGAATATCCCCCTAGTAAAGGTGTTATGGCGAAACCAGACAGTGGAAGAAGCCACTTGGGAACGCAAAATCATACATGATGCAAGCCATTCCCAATGACATTTTGATGCAACTCGAATGTGGTGATAGCGCAAAAGAAATGTGGGATGCTCTTCGAATTATGATGCAGGGGACAGAAGTCAATACAATGGCAAGAATGGCGAACACACTCATCTTTTATGACCGCTTTCATGCTAACAAAGGGGAAACTCTCCAAGAAACCTTCCATCGATTTCTTGTTCTTCTAAACGAGCTAAAGATGAATGGAGTCACAAAAAGTGTAATGGAGATCAATATCAAATTCTTAGGATCACTTCATCCAGAATGGGAGGCTACTGCAATTACGATAAGACAAATGAACGACCTAACCAAAGTTAGCATTCATACATTATTCGACTACCTCAATCAACATTCCAATCACGTGGAGAAACGAAGGGAGGAAATCAAATCAATAGGAAGCGACTCACTGGCTCTTATGACTGAACGATCATCAAGAAACAATCCAAGGACAAAGAAATCATCCAGTCATCACAAGTTAAGGAGGGAGGAGACTCTGATTCTGATGGCGAATCCAAGGATCTTACGAAACATGGAGACCAGGAGATTACCCTCAAAGATCTTGCTAAGCAACTCGCTCTGGTCTCGAATTTTGTGCAGAAGAAATATTATAAGATGACTGGATCCTCCTCCAATCGTCAAAGAACTTACTCCAACTCTAAAGGAAAGACTCAAGATGAGGAAAACAACTCTGAAACTCCTCATCAAGGCGGCAAATGCTTCAACTGCGGTAAGAATGGACACTTTGCCAGAGAGTGCAGAATGCCCAAGAAAAAGGATGTTAACTATTACCGCCGAAAAGTTCAATTAGCTGAACAAAAAGAAAAAGGACTGGTCTTAATGGCAGAAGAGGATCATTGGCTTGAAAATACCTCAGACAGCGAGAATGAGAACGTGGCACTGATGGCCAAACTGGATGACGAAGAAGATGGAGCTGGAGCTGAAGGAAGCGAGTCAGACAGGGAAACCTCTAACAATTCAGACATGGTGGAGGTAAGTGAAGCAGATTATGATTCTTTACTTAAGATGAAAAATGAATTTTTATCCTTATATAAATCTAACGAATTAGGTAAAAGAAAAATCAAGGAACTAGAAGCCAACTTAGAGAAGAATTTAGTAGTATTAGATAAGTTTAGATATGATTATGCATGTGAGAAGAATCGTGTAATTGTAGCAAATGAAAAGGTTGCTAAGCTAGAAATACAAGTGCAAAAATCCAAAGCTAAAGCCAAGGATTTAGAAAAGGAAATGAAATCTCATAGAGATCAGGCAATGGACGCTACAACTAAATATGACTTACTATGTAAAGAACGGGAAAGACTGTACTCCAAAATCAAAAAATTGGAGGACATTTTAACCCGACGAGATCAGTCAGAACAAACGATCTTCTTGAACAAACCAGCTAACGTTGATTTCTACAATCCCCATAAAGGACTAGGTTTTGAAAACCCATGCAAGTTAAAACAAGGGATATCATGTTCACCTTATCTATATGATCTCAAATTCATGCAGACAGGTTGCCTGGCAAATCTCATGCCTTTTGTTTGTGAAAATGAGACATCAACACATAGTAAAACTCAAACATCATTTAACTACACAGAATTAAATGATAGTTATAAAGAAAGAAGTCGTCCAGCAATAACTGAATTTGAGTCAGATATTCCACGCCCAAATGAAGGAGATACCTCAGGTGTTTCGGAAAGTAAGGCACCGATGGCTACATATGCAACAGGATATATGTCTGATTGCATAAAGAAAATCAGTGATCTTCACTCCACTCTCGAAAGCGAGAGAAAGTCATTTGATGAAGAAAGGCAGAAACTTCTTCAGGAAATATCTTCACTTAAAGAAAAATTAAGATTACACACAATTTCATACACATTAGTTTCGCATGACAAAATTTCCTGCACTAATACATTGAAATTTTCAGGACCCACAAAAGAGTCATTGAAGGGTCAAGTATGGGTTATAAAGGAAGATATCTTGAAGGAGAATCGCGATCTCAATGCACCTTTTGTCATTGAGTATTTTCCTTCCAAAACCTTTGTACCTTCTTTATTCGCCATGTATCGAAAAAATTATCTTCTCAATCAAAAACAAAGCTTTCTGTGCGTGATCATGTCACCAAACAAACTCACAAAACAATTCCTAAAAACAAAACTACAAAGTCAAGACAAGAATCAAAACCGAAAGCTATCAAAGAACCTGTCAAACTTGCTAAAACCAAAAAACTCATGTCTAAGCTTAAGACAAAGAGACCCTTACTAGAGCACAAATGGGTTCCAAAGCTTCAAACTGCAGGAACACAAATCCCAACCCTAGAAATAATTAGTGACTATGTGTCATCCACTAACAAAGGAAAATCTAGGGAGTCTAAACGGACTAACAAACATAATAGAGGTGGACCCATATTTCAATGGGTACCTAAAACCCTCTAGTTTTATTTTTGCAGGCCATTCATGTGTGGTACTTAGATTCTGGTTGCTCCACACACATGACTGGGACAAAGGAACTGTTGAGCAACTACGTTGATAGACCAGGAGGACTGGTACGCTTTGGTAATAGCAATGGAGCCAGAATTCGTGGTTATGGCGATCTCATATGCAATCGACTCACAATCAAGGAAGTTCGTACGTAAAAGGACTAACACACAACCTCCTCTCTATCGGACAGTTCAGTGATATAGGACTCCAAGTCATGTTTCAGAAGAGAACATGCAAAATTCTCAATGCCAATGGTGACGAACTACCCACTGGAACTCGCAGAACAAATCTATACACCATTGACATTAGAACAGTCAGACCAAAGACGAATATATGTCTGATCTCCCGCGCAACATCAGCTCAGAATAACTTATGGCACCAGCGGCTATCTCATCTAAATTTCAAAACTCTCAACAAGCTTGCGACTAACAAATTGGCTATTGGAATTCCACCACTGAAATATCAAAAGGAACATTTGTGCCCGGCTTGTGAGAAAGGCAAAATGAAAAAGGCAACTCATCCTACAAAACACACAGCATCCACTCAACATCCACTAGAGCTTTTACACATCGACCTATGTGGTCCAATGCGAACAGACAGTATCAGTGGAAAGCGTTATATGCTGGTTGTTGTAGACGACTACTCACGCTATACTTGGGTCCGATTTCTTAGGACAAAATCAGAGACAGTTGATCATATTCCAAATCTCATCAGGACAACACAGAACTTGCTACAGCGCAATGTTCGAGTGATTCGACCTGACAATGGCACATAATTGAAAAATCAACAACTTAGTGAATTTTATGACTCTCTAGGGATTACCCAACAATTCTCTGCCGTCCACACCCCTCAACAGAATGGAGTCGTAGAAAGGCGAAATCGAACACTTGTAGAAGCTGCCCGAACAATGCTTATACAATCTTCACTACCTCATTTTCTTTGGGCAGAAGCCATGAACACCGCCTACTATACTCAGAATTGCACCAACATTCACCTAAGATTTGGAAAGACCCCTTATGAATTAATGAACAACAGATTACCCAACATTGCTCACTTGAGGATTTTTGGATGCAAATGCTTCGTTGCTAATGACCGAGAAGACAAAGCTAAGCTTGATCCAAAAGCTTTTGAAGGAATTTTTGTGGGCTACTCTTTGCAATCTAAGGCATATAGGGTATATCTTCGTACAAGGAGAATGATCATTGAAAGTACAAATATTACATTTGATGAGGGTCCAGAAACTCAATTCGGACTAAACGGCTCAGGACCAAACCACACACAACAAGGTGCTATTCAACCACAGATGGAATTAGGCGAGTCCTCACAGAGAGTTTCTGAGTACACTACTTCTGAACCAGCATTAAACAATGCAAGGCAAGATCAACAACATACAGCTGATGAATCTGGACACAACGTATTTCAGTCAACAAGCTCAAGAAGATCTGGATCAACTATTTGAGCACATATACATCTCTCTAAACAGGCCAATCACCAATTCGTTTTCAAATACAGAAACCGGTGCTTGTCCATCACCTCATGAATTCGACCCTATTCCTGATCAATCGTTTCCAACTACAAACGTTGAAACCTCAATCCCAGAAACACAGCCAGAGGACTCATCCACTTTCGCATGCAATCCTACCAATTCTGTGATTGAGTATCCATTAAATGAGGGATCAGAAACAGATGTTCCACCACTACCTCATGAAAAGAAATGGATTCGAAGTCATCCAGCAAATCAAATCATTGGGGATCCCACTACTGGAGTAAAGACCTGAGGTTCGCTCTCAAATGAGTGTACTTGTTTTTTGAGTCAAACAGAACCTACCAGAGTAATTGACGCACTACATGATCCAAACTGGATAGTAGCCATGCAAGAGGAAATTAATCAGTTCGAACGTCTCAAGGTCTGGAACCTAGTTCCTCGTCCAAAAGGTAAGACAATAATCGGAACGAAATGAGTATTTAACAACAAGAAAGACGAGGCAGGTGTGGTAATTCGTAATAAGGCCATACTTGTAGCTAAAGGATACAATCAGCAAGAAGGAATTGACTATGATGAGACTTTTGCCCCTGTAACACGAATTGAAGCCATCAGACTGTTTCTTGCATATGCGGCACACAAAGACTTTATTGTCTATCAAATGGACGTAAAGACTGCCTTCTTGAATGGAATTTTGAAGGAAGAAGTTTATGTCTCACAGCCAGACGGATTTCTCAATCAAGAACATCCAGATTTTGTCTACAAACTCGACAAGGCTCTCTATGGACTAAAGCAAGCACCAAGAGCTTGGTACGAAGTCTTGTCTGACTTCCTTATCAACTCAGGCTTCACTAAAGGAAAAATTGACACCACACTGTTTGTCAAAAAGGCTGGTCCTGAAATTATGCTTGTGCAGATTTACGTGAATGACATCATCTTCGCCTCTACAAATCCAGATGTCTGTGTCGAATTCAGCACATTGATGAAATCACAGTTTGAGATGAGTATGATGGGCGAAATGACATTTTTCCTTGGACTGCAAATTAAGCAACTTCAGGATGGGATATTTATTAACCAGTCGAAGTACATTCACGACATCCTAAGAAAATATGGGATTGACAAGAGCAAATCTTCCAGCACTCCAATGTCAACCTCATGCACCCTCAATGCAGATCACTTGGGCGAGCCTGTTGATCCAACGCATTATAGAGGCATTATTGGGTCTCTGCTCTATCTCACTGCCAGCCGACCAGATATTCTCTTTTCCACATGTTTATGTGCTCGATTCCAAGCCAATCCAAAGGAGTCACATCTCCACGCTGTCAAGAGAATATTGAAGTATCTGAAAGGCACACCAGACCTTGGACTCTGGTATCCTAAAAACTCAGGTATGAAACTAATAGGATATTCTAATGCCGATTTCGCAGGATGCAGACTGGATAGGAAAAGCACATCCGGCAACATCCAATTTCTTGGAGATAAGCTTGTCTGTTGGGCTTCTAAAAAACAAAATTGTGTGTCAACTTCCACGGCAGAAGCAGAATATGTGGCTGCCGCCAGTTGTTGCTCACAAATTTTGTGGATTCGAACCCAACTACGAGACTACGGGTTTGATTTCAACAAAATTCATATTTATTGTGATTCCAAAAGTGCAATAGCAATCACTTGCAACCCGTTCACCATTCACGCACTAAGCACATAGACCTACGTTATCACTTTATAAAGGACCAAGTAGAACGAGGCATAAAGAAATGTATTTTGTCAATACAGAGATTCAACTAGCCGATTTGTTTACAAAAGCATTGGATGATAAACGATTCCAATTCTTAGTGGCAAAACTGGGGATGTTGAATCTCAATCTCTAATTTCGATTATGCCTCCCTATAAGGTCAATTGTGCCTCACTGCTATTTTTTTTGTTATCTCTATTCTGTTCGTGTCTCTTAGTTCGTTACTACTTTCCTTTTTCTTAGATTTTATTTTCCATTCCAAATAAATTTTCTCGTTTCAAATAAGTCGATGTAGTGCCAATGCTGATGGCCCTACATCGAGGGGGAGAAATGTTATGCATCTAGGGGGAGTAAGGACTTTATTCAATCTTCAGTTTACTCGATAGGCATTGTATGTAGGGGAGTTTGAAAGAGTCTAGTCGGAACTTAAAAATATTAAAGGAAGTTCTTATTCAAGAAATCCAATTATTTAGGGGGAGTTCCTTTAAAAATAGTAAAGGAAGTTCTTATTCAAGAAATCCAATTATTTAGGGGGAGTTCCCAACAATACATAAAATCTTCAAAATACAAACAGCTCTCTCAAACACATAAAACACTCATAATACGCAAATTACTTCCAAAGGCAAACCCAAAACAGAATAGCGAGAAAAACAACAAATAAGCACAAAAGAAGAAAAAGTTCAAAGGCTAACATATTCAAATTGTGCTCAAAATTACGCCTCAAGTCTGCCTGTTCTTTGAGCTTCTCCTCTTCCTCTTGCTTCTGCCAATTCATCTCTTTGTGCGAAAACGAGAAAATATGAGATTGAGTAAGTTCTAGAATTTTGATACTTAGATATGGTTTGAGGCATATCTATTTATAAGTACGAAAGGGAACTTACGTCATTTATTATCCCGACATTAAGACGAATTTTTGACCAAAGAGCCGTAAAAGAAAAATGATGTTTTTCTTCTTCGACTATCGGACCCTGCATCAGGAAATCGATCTTTGAAAAACTCATAGATTTGATATTATCCTGGTAATTGATCGAGTCCAAATGGTGATTTTTGGCTAATTTCTAAACTTTTAGATATCTTAGGTAATTTGAAAATTTCGCACATTAGACTTGCATTTTTGGTTCACTGTCAAAATTTTATCGCAAATCTGTTCTTAGATCTTTCTTGAAACCAATTTTCAAATTTTCCTATTGGATTCGCAAAAGCATTCTTCTGTGGAGTCTAGATCCTCTGCCGTTTTCTGTTTGCGAACCTACATTCGCGAATCCTTCCATATTCATTATTTTGCGAACCAACTGTTCAAATGCATATCTTCTTATTCGCAAAACTTCACTTTATAAATTGAGGAGTCGCGAACTACACTGGATTCGCAAATTCCTTGTGGGCCCCCATTAAATTTCGCGGCCCAAATCTTTTTCTCAGCCCGCAAAATCTGGCTTAACCCTATTCGCGAAATCCTAAAATTCCCAAATCATAATTTCACGAACTCGAAATCTCTCTCTGTCGCAAAATCTCTCTGTCGCAAACTCCCTCTGTGTCTTCTCGCTTCAATCTCACTCTCACACACTCACAGATCTCCTTGGGGTAAGGAAGAAATGGTATTTAACTTATTTGTTTATGTATTTTCTTCGTTTTTGCAGGTTCGATCTCAGGAAGAACAGGGATTTCTGTTTGTGTTGTCCTTTGGTTGATTTTTTTTTTTTTTTGTGTTTAATACTCATCTCGCTTCATAATATGTTTAATTTCATCGTGAAAAATGAGTTACAATTACGCAGACTGAAGTTTTAAATGTCGATTTTGAAATTAGCTTTCAGCAAAGAGGGGTTTCTGTGTTTTTCTTCGAAATTTCATTTTTGATCTTTCGGTTTTTTCCTCGCGAATTGAAAATGTTTTTTGCGAATCAATCCATAAAATAAGTTGGTTAAATGAATTCACTGTTTACAGTTGACTATTTGACCAACTAAAACTTTGCGAATTCGAATGTCGCGAACTGCCAATTTCTTCAGATGCAATTCGCAAACCAGTGTTTTGTGTGTTGTGTTTGACCTGGTCAATTCGCGAACTATCGAGTTCGCGATCTCTATTTCGCAAATCTTTTCTAATCGCAATTCCCACCTCGCAAAATTTTCAATGATTCAAAGTCGATTCGCTAATTTCCTTTTAACAGACCCGCAAACCTCTGAATTCGCAAAATGAGTGGTTCGCAAATTTACAACTCGCGAATTGTCTTTCGCACTTCAATTCGAATTTCTTGAATTTCACGATTATAAATTGACTAAGTCAATTCGCAAACGGAACCCTCTCAGCATTACAAACTAATTCGCGAAACTAACTTAGTGTAATTTTTGAAGAACTTCAGGCTTTTACAGACCCGCATATCATTGTGTTCGCAAAACTGCATGTTCAAATTCGATCTGACACAAACTCGCAAAATCAATTTTGAAGCCTTTTGAACTAACTGTTTAAATTCGCGAACCCTTGTCAAAATTTCAAAACTTCAAATTCGTGAAATACACTTTGAAATTTTTTGGGGCCGAACAGTTCTTTGTTAATTAAACCATCTTTTTCTAAGAATTCCAAATATCTTCTCATAAGACTTTATTCACAACCTTGTTTTTCTCTTATATTGCAGTTTCGACAGAATGACTACACCAGCAGATCTCGTCTACTCAACCTCCAAATGGATTGTGATCAAAGACAACAACTTTCAACTCAACTTGAACATTTTCAAGTGTCAAGAAGAGATCATCCCATCCATCCTGAGAAACCACCATCTAGGATATGCATTCTCTGCATCAGTCCCAGTTCCTACTGTGTATCTTCAACAGTTCTGGGGGACTATGACTACCAAAATCTCTCAGGACAACAACACTTACTATGAAGCCCAAATCGCAAACGAGACCGTCAGAATCACTAGGGACTTTCTTCGACAAATTCTTCGGCTGCCGACTCAACCAGATTATGAACATGAGGCATCCGAGGACGAGCTCATCGCAGATATGTTGAAAATGGGTTACTATAGCTCACTCGAGTTTGTTTCCCGTTTTCAACAATCAATGATTCCACATCCGTGGCGAACTCTTTTCGCAATTGTCAACAAGTGCTTCTCACCAAAGCACTCAGGATGGGACAGATGCAACATTACGATCCTCCGAATCTTTGACGGGATCGCCTTCAGGAAAGGATACGACTATGCCAAGCTTATCACAATGGACCTGGACGATCAGCTTCATCAGAGATCAAAGTCCAAATCGAAAAAGACACAGAATCTGCCCTATCCCCGGTGGTTCTCACTAATGATCCCCCACTTTATGACTACAACACGGGGATACCAACAAGGCCGCAAGAAGAAAACTACACCCCTCCCAAACTCAAATTTCTTCAAAAAGGAAAGACCGACGAGAAGTACTCGCGCACACCAATGCTAATTCCGCGCGCCACCTTACTACTTGCTAGCCTAGATGACATTGAAAAGTATTGCCAGAAGTACAACATTCCCCAGCCCATGACTCAGGCCGACCCACCCGAGTCTAACCCAGGGGTTAGTGATACAGAGAGAGCGGAAACAAGCGAGAGAGAAAGAGAAAGTGAGATTCTGAGAGACACCACCGAACAAGTGATAACCCCACACGAACCGCAAACTACCCCTCAACAAACAATCCCTGACCAATCGCTCGCGGAACAACCACATACCGAACTACTCGAACAACCACAAATAGACGTTCCCGAGACGAGTAAAACTATCCAAACTACCCAGTCAGATACAGCCGGGTCACCCCCTAGGATAGGAGATGCCGCAGTCGACCCAACGGCGCAAATGCAACCTTCACCAGACCATTCACCTGTCTCCCAGCAGGCACGTGTCTCAAAATCCCCAGAACCTCCCCAAATATCTGTCACCTCGGCTCCTGTATCCACTCCACAACAAATAATCACCATCCCTACGACACAGCCCGAGTCTCCGCCTGTCCTTCAGGTATCAACGCCCATAGAAGAGCCTCAGATTGAGGCCCTTCGAGGATTGGACGGAAGTCTCACGGATGATGATGATCTCAGCAGCACAGCATTCGAGAGCCACCGACCACAACCTAGTTCTGGACGAGTGCTAACGGGAAGTGGCCCCGGTGAAAGCTCCACTCAAGCCCATCTTATCGATGTGCCCATAACGACCCGAGCACCATCTTCTAAAGATGTGTCGCAAGGAGAGGTCGGAAGACCCGTGGAAACTGAAGTCCACCGGACTTCGGTTGACGAGGGCCACCGTCCAGAACCTAGTTCTGAACGTGTGATAACGGCTAACCCAACAAGCGCCGGAGCACCATCCTCAACTCCTCAAGCTGTGACGATGCCTTACCTGGGGAATCACCTTTTTGAGTTCCTTGAATCTGTCACCTTACCACGGGTTCGAGGACTCATTAAGGATGCCATGCAATCAGCCTCCACGGACAAAGGAAAGGCACCCGTAGGAGAACAGCCGTCACAGCCTCGTCTCATCTCACTACCACCACCACGAGTCACTCCTGAACCCAGTCCATACAACATGCTTCTACTTGAGCTCTTCGACGTAGGTATCTCCCGAATTATCGAACTCGACAATCAGCGGACTCCGGACGAAGAAGATTTCTACAAAAAGCTGATAAAAAGGCGGAATCATACCTGACCCATCCATATGTAGTTAGGAAGGCTCAAGACAGAAACGTCGTCATGACGATCCTGACGACCAAGATCGCCCTGAGGGGGAGAAGAGACCAAGAGTCATGTATCCGGTCACTCGCGGCGGACGAGGGCGCGGGGTTCTAACTCGTGGAGGCGGTTCTTCCCGACAATCCAACCCACCACCAAGGTCCTCTAGGGGCAGACAAGCTACGCCAGGGCCGAACCAGACAATTTCCCTTGACGAAGTCGAATCTGGCTCCTTGAGGATTTCCACCCAATCAGTCCAAACAACCACAACCCCACATTTCACAAGCCAGATAAGTCCCCAAACTTCCATCCCATCCCTTCAGATCGACAATCCAGACACCTTAGTCGAAGAACTTTACAATCCACATGATGTTGTGGAGAGGTACATCTTTGGCGAGGAATGGAGAACTCATCCTGTTAATCCGATTATGGCCAGAAACCTTATGGACAATGCTAGATACTTTCTCTCGAAAGCTAACATTAGTCTAATTCGTCTTGAAGATGAGGAGCTCGAGGAAGGAGAAGACTACGAAGCAGAGATACCCGAACTTCCAGAACTTCTACAACACACGGTCATAGACGAGGATTACCCTCCAGATACACACAAAGGAATTGACGAGCTACAACTTCCATGGAAAAATGTGAAGGTTAATGCTCCTTATCAAGAAGAGATACGAAGGAAAATCTGGAGGAGGGAAGATAAGATCTTGAAGGTGGATGAGCTTGACCTCAGAGGTTTAACGCATTTCCCACGATCAAAAGCCGTTCAGTACCTGCTGTCTATCCGTCGAACACTGATATTCAGAGGAAAAGGAACGAACGTCGATGATCCCCGAAGACTTGAGGCAAAACGACCCAGAATCAAACAAATTCTGACTGTTCGAAAGGAGCGATTTGGAGACATTGATTTCCCTATTTGCATTGTACGACGTGAAGATAATTCAGCTGAAGAACTGAATGAAGGGGATTTCTCCTATCTCAGAGGTGAAGACATTGATCAATTAGTAGGGGATTATAGGAGGCTTGGAGTACTCAGGACTTCAGAATTAAGGATGGGCTATGCTTCATTAAAAAGGTTCATGTTGCGTCAAGTCAAGTTCAACTCTACACATGACCTCCAAATGGCACTTGAAAGCAACATAAAAAGAGTGAATCTCACGAAACCCTCCTTTGAAGCACCTGAGTCAGAGAGCTACGGAGAAGGCCATATCTTTAATGGAGAAGACCCTTCAGTAATCTACATCAATTACAAGGGAGAGAAGAGACTGATGAGAAGATCAGAAATCCACAAGTTCTGTGATGGAACTCTCCGTATTATTCTTGCTAAGCTCAAGACGATCATAGAGGAAATGAGATAAGTAGAATCTGAAGTACAAGAGAAGTATCATAAGATGATCGAAATCATCTCCGACAAAATCTCTTTTCGTAGAAGATTGAGATCATATGAATTAAGACTTGGACTCAGAAGATCAGCCTACGAACTTCTGGAGCCTGGCCTCCTCCTCGCTCGAAGAAAAAGAAGACTTGAAGACTTAGATAGGTTTATTTGTACTTTGGACACTTAGGGGGAGAATGTTAGGAATATTTTAGAAGTGTCCAAAATATTTGTTCTAAGTCTTGTTAGTTCTTTACTATGTTTTTATACGTTACACTTCGGTTATATGGGTTGTAGTTGTAATGGGTTTGTTAGAGGCCCAATGGGCTTAAATACCTTACAAGGTATTTAAGGTTAAACCCTAACCATCACTAATCAAGTTTTCCATTATTCAAAACTCTAAAAACATGCATACGCCTCCAAAGCACTATTCACAGAAAATCTCAAAGCTTTAATCCATTGAAGTTAATCTGTGCTTTTTGGATAATCTGGATTTTAGAGAAGATTACAATGGAAGGAAGGAGAGCGAGAGAGAGTACATCAGAAGATGCGTACATTCTAAATGGCTTAAGGCCATTTTTATAGACAGAGAATAAAAGACAAAGTAAACATTAATCATTTGCCAAAGAATTTTCTTCAGCTTTTGCTTTATTAGCTGTCCACCATCTTTGAATGCAGACCGTTGCTTTATTAAAGTTGATTGCTTTACTAAAGTTATCAACTTTGTCTTGAAAGTCTTCGTAATGATCCTTACTTTAGAATATGGACAAAGTAAGGCATCATTTCTTCTTATCCTTTTCTTGGATTTTCTTGGTGATCGTGTCCTTGAGGAGATCAATTGCATCATCCACCAAAATATTATCCGGATCTTTTCCTTCTCCACCAAGACAAAAATCTTCATCTTTTGACGAAGTCTCCATTGAGAAATCCACCGAGGCTTCAATGCCAAGATTTTTATGGATATCTTTTTTCATTAGGTCAAAATAAGCCTGAACGATTTCTTCAGTCTTCATTTTTCCCTTTTATTCATCCTTCTTGAAATTATTTCAAAAGGACTTGGGGGTTCTCTTTGTTGATGATTATTAATCATCTCTTTATACTGAGAAATTTTCTCTTCGATTTTATCAATCGTTTGCTGGCTTTCATATTCACCAGTAGCAATCTTTCTAATCATTTTCTTCCAAAATTTTATATAAAAATTTCGTTTAAGACATGGAATTTTTGTGGGTATAACCCACTTCTGGAGTCCATCTCCAAATCCATGGAATACTGAATTCAGTATAAAAATGTAATGAAGCCATTCGTTCCATACATTCATGTTTATGCTCCGCTTCAATTAATACAAAAAAGGGTTCTTTAAGAATTTTAACCCATTCTTGATATAATCCAAAAAAGGGTTCTTTAAGAATTTCAATTGAGGCTCCATAAGAAAGCCACCATTGATAAAACCAATTAGGGATTTCGGACTTATAATCATCCGCACTGTTGGTCCCGAATGCACCAAACAAGGAATCAAAGAGGCTTTGATGGAATGAAAAGGGAGTGTTCTCACCTTTGAGTGTGTGTGTTGTGTGAAAAATTTGGATAAGCCTTTGATCTTTGATTACTTTCAAAAGTGAGTTGGTAATACCTTATATACCACATTAACCCTAGGTATATTAAGGCCCAATCACTAAATATAAATTAATTACAATCTAGTCTAAAGCCCAAGCTAAAGATAATTACAAAATTAATAACAATACTTAAACTATTGACACAATCTATTAAATATCCTAACATTCTCCCCCTTTGTGTCAATCGTTGAGAGTCTTGGATCTTGAGTGTAGCGGTGGTGGATTAGCGTGTGAGTGTGTCGCGAAGCCCTAGCTTGAACTCGAAGGCGCGGAGGTTCCTTCGAAGTACCAATCGATTAGCTATAGCGTCAATGAGCTTCGCGAACTTGGATCGGCAGAGAGGATCTTCTTCTGAAAGTATGCGGCAGATCTTCATTAGTTTGTCTTGGATGATGGTGAGCATTCCATCCGAGAACTTTGCCACTTCAGAGCAGCGCAGCATCCTCATCTTTCCCTTATAGTTCGAGTAGGCGACCGCCGGATCGTCTCCGTCGATCACATCGCCCTCTCGGTAGTCGTCCGCGTTCTTGAAAGATGGGCGAGTCAGATTTACCTTCTTTAGGTTGTGCTCCACCGCCATCTGCAGATCGTGGGTGGCGAAGAATCTGACCTGTCTGAGCATGTGGCGTTTGATAGCCACATATCCCATGGTGACCGGTTCAGCACGTACGAGATGTCCAGAACTTCTGAGGACGAGTCTGAACTGCTTCATGGATTCCAGCATGCTGTACAGGTCGCCCAGGCGCAGAAACTTGAAGTCCGCCTCACTGACTTCACAGTAGCTCTCATCCTGCCTCATTACCGTGAATACTGGGTAATGGACAGGTCCTTTGGACTCTTGGCGGAGGTCAGTGACTTTGCAGATGGGGGCCCGACTCATTTCCTGAGCGATGTTTTCCTCATCGGATAGCGTCCTATTTGAGCATTTGTTGCACAGAAGGCTCGATAGAGCTGCTTCTTTCTCTCGCTCCAATTTTGGATGTTCATCAGCTCATATTCGTCGAAGGTTTTGATGATCTGCTCCTTGCGTCGCCAGATCCTCTTCCTGATCTCTTCCTGAAACGGCGCGGTAATCTTTTTGTTTTCCCACGGTGCTTCCGGTATATCCACCGTGGGTACATCCGTCCGAGCAGCATGGGCCCTTGAGTTTGTGAGGCTTGGAATTGCAGGATGTTCTCGAGCTCGGCTGGTTCGGCGTCGTACTCCTCTCCGTCCTCGTTGTCTGCAGTGTTGATCAGCGTTAGTGAGGCTTCCATTAGCAGACGTCGAGCGTTTTCCACCAGCTTCCTGGCTGCTACTGCATCAGCGGGTGTGTACAGCCATTTATCGTTGAAGATGTAGGCTTCGATCTCGTTCTGTGCGCAGTAGACATCCTCGGAAGCTACGTTGGGGTCGGTGTTGAGAGGAGTGTCGCTGTGTGGTGGCGAGGGTGTTGCTTCGGAAGAGTCTGTGGATTGTGGGGATGGTTGTGGTGGAGATTCTGGTGGTTCAGTTGTGGTGATGGTTTTGGCAAGGATGATTTGGGTGTCGGGTGGTGTAGGTGTGGTGGTGGCCTCTAACATCGATGTGATAGTTAGAGGTTCGGAGACTGTGGGTGGAGACGGTGTGGGGGTGGTCTCTAACGCCGATGTGACGATTAGAGTTTTGGAGACGGTAGTAGGTGGAGGTGAGGGTGATTTGGCTGGTGACTCGGGGTTGATAGGGTGGGATTTTTGGCTAGTGGGGTGTGAGGTTTCTGCGGGCGTTGTTTCAGGTGCAGAGGAGGAGGGCGGCGTCGATTGTATGGGCCCTTGAGTTTGTGAGGCTTGGAATTGCAGGATGTTCTCGAGCTCGGCTGGTTCGGCGTCGTACTCCTCTCCGTCCTCGTTGTCTGCAGTGTTGATCAGCGTTAGTGAGGCTTCCATTAGCAGACGTCGAGCGTTTTCCACCAGCTTCCTGGCTGCTACTGCATCGGCGGGTGTGTACAGCCATTCATCGTTGAAGATGTAGGCTTCGATCTCGTTCTGTGCGCAGTAGACATCCTCGGAAGCTACGTTGGGGTCGGTGTTGAGAGGAGTGTCGCTGTGTGGTGGCGAGGGTGTTGCTTCGGAAGAGTCTGTGGATTGTGGGGATGGTTGTGGTGGAGATTCTGGTGGTTCAGTTGTGGTGATGGTTTTGGCAAGGATGATTTGGGTGTCGGGTGGTGTAGGTGTGGTGGTGGCCTCTAACATCGATGTGATAGTTAGAGGTTCGGAGACTGTGGGTGGAGACGGTGTGGGGGTGGTCTCTAACGCCGATGTGACGATTAGAGTTTTGGAGACGGTAGTAGGTGGAGGTGAGGGTGATTTGGCTGGTGACTCGGGGTTGATAGGGTGGGATTTTTGGCTAGTGGGGTGTGAGGTTTCTACGGGCGTTGTTTCAGGTGCAGAGGAGGAGGGCGGCGTCGATTGTATGGGCCCTTGAGTTTGTGAGGCTTGCGGCCTATTCTCCCCCTGGCGGCGATCTTGATCATCGTCTTGATCGTCGCGCCTGATCCCGCTCGACTCGCCCTGAGCTCGACAAGTCAGAGGTTGAGTCATAATTCTCTTCATCTGCCGTTCCTCGTCGTCGAGTTCCGTCATCGACTCGAATCTTGCTCGTAGGAGGTAGAAGAGCTCCTTCGCGGAAATGGCAGAGAGAATGGTGGTGGCGTCTCCGGGGCCACACCTTTCCCTTTGTCGGCGGTGACGCATCGAGACGCGCGTAGACTTTATCGAGAATCGACGACTCAAGAGTCTTTGCAAACTCTTGAAGTCGGGTCTCCAGCGCGGTCTCGGTGACGAAGGTGGGTAAATCTAACAAGTTGGATTCACGGAGAATTCCAACTGACACCGAATCGGAGAAGATTGCCGATCGGCCGCCCGTTTGCACAGGACTGGAAAAGACGGGGTCACTTAGACTTCCCGTTGGCATCATTGATGAGACAGACTCAATCGTATGATGGCCTAGGCTCACGGTTGTTGTGATGTTGGCCGTGCTAGGTCTTCCGCTCTCAGTCACAGAGACATCACGAGCGTTCTGACAGAGTCACGAAGACTCTGTGGTGCGGTGGAAGGTGTATGTGTCCTAGAAACGGATGAAACTATGGGGAGTGAGGGCACTAGACTCGATGTGCATGAAGAGGATGCAGTCTGAGGCGAGGGACTGCTTGTTTCAACATCGACTATCTCCAAGTGGGATGTCGATGGTATACGTGGCTCCTCGTCGAATGAAATATCTTCCTGTAAAGAGGAAGATAAGTGGGTTGGTGGGGTAGTTTGCGTGGTTGAGCCAGATGCCACGACTTCTACTCGGGAGGTGAACACATCACCTCCTGTACCTATTGGTTCGGCTCGGCTTATCTGTGGCGGAGGAGGTCGATCGTGCTTTTGTTTCGATCGACGCTCCGTGGGGCGGCTTACGTCATCCTCTCGCGACCGTTTTTTCGGAGCGCGGGTGGAAGAGGATGCGGCGCGATTCGAGGACTTTTTGGAGGTGGTGGTGGGGTTTTGGCTAGTCCCGGGGTTGGGAGCAGTGGGGTTGATCTGCTCCGTAGGGACAGTAGATAGAGGTCTGGGGCTTTCTCGGTATGAGGCGGTTGAGATGCGATATTCGCGGACGTGTGGATTTGTCTGGTCTGCGTAGGCGAGAACTTCGTCCGGAATTATCATGGCGTGTCGATCCTTCGCCGGGGTGTTTTTCTTGGCGAACTTCTCGACTGTGGGGATGGGGAAGTGTTCGGCTGCTGGCCGCATGCCTGGTGGAGTGCATGCGGAAGTGTTTGATGAAGGCTGGGAGCCACCGCATGTAAGGGATGAAGCGGTTAGTGACTCCCTTTGCGACTTCCCGGTCGCGACGTTGGATCATCGCGACGAGATCCATCCAGATGATTTCCGCGTAGTTGTACTTGCGGTTGTGGGCGATGCCGGTGAGGATGGTGAGAATTTGAAGGTTTCCTCGGTCCTGACCGGCATGCTTTCCTGACATGCACTTGTTCACCAGCAGGTACAGTGTTCGCCAGGGTTGAGGTAGGTTGCGGGTGGTGACTTCACTGAGGACAAGTGGGCCCTTCTTCTTCTTGGTATCTGGTTGATAGCCCAGTCGGTCAATGTCTTCAATGAGTTGATCGTGCGTCGGTAGTGGGTCATAGGGTGAATAGACGGGGAGTTGAAGCACTTCTTGCACTATTTTGCGATTGAGGACCACCGTTTCTTGATCAATTTGGGCGGATAAGTTTTTGGCCAGATGGAGTGGTCCTGCTATCTGCAGTGTATGCCAGAATTGTTGAAGGTAGACCTGTGCTTCTGGCTCGCCATGTGTGAGGGCGTGGCGAAGTGGGTGCCCTTTGAGGATTTCTATGATGACGGGGGCATCACACCGAAAGCTCTGCAGGTCCACCATGAAGTTGTTGGGAATCAGGGCCGCCCATTGACTCAGTGGGAAGATTTGCTCGGGTGGTGGAACATAGAGACGTGTGTTGAGTTCGATGCGAGCAATGTCCCGTTGGATTGCAGTCGCCTCTAGTGCGTCAATGTGCTTTGATCTTTTTCAGTCATATCTGTGCTTGACAATAATTGTGATATGATTAGTATGGATTAAATTGCGAGAATGTGGACTTAAATAAGTCGTGGGTGAAATGATGGAAGTGGCCTCAAATTGCAAATGAAACATCGACAATGTTTTAAACTAAGTTTTTCAATACTTAGAGAATTTCGGAATTGAAGGCTTTCATATGAGATGAGAAAATTCGCTAAGTATAACATATAGACATGTTGAGAAAGTTTAGCATTTTGTGTCAAATTTCGCATGTAATGAGAAATTTCGCAGATTATCACACAAAGGCATGTCGAGAGAACATTTTCGCAGATATAAGGAAATTTCGCACTCAGTCTTATTCATGAATTTTGCATATAACAGGGAAATTCGCATTCAAAGGGAATTTTCGCATGTATTAGGAAACTTTCGCAAGTAATAGCACATAGACATAACGTGGGAAAGTTTCGCAGTCAGAGTAAAATTTTTGCAAGTGATAGCACATAGACATGTCATGGGAAATTTTCGCAGTCAGAGTAAAATTTTCGCAAGTATGGAAAATTTCGCAAGTTATATCACATAGACATGTCGTGAGAAATTTTCGCAGGTTATATGAAAGTTTCGCGGAGGGAAAATGCTATGTGGATTGCGAAAATTTTTGTTCACTGTAGTTGCGAAATAGTGAAGATGCGAAAATATGTAATATGAAGTGATGTGTTATTAGAATTTCGCGGGGCTAAACTCACTGTAGCAGGGAAAGTTTTGTCGTGAGGGAAAAAGATTTTCTCAGATAAACTTTTGCGGCACTTAACATACTGTAGCAGCGAAAGAAAAATTTTAACACATGTAAATTCTCGGGCGAAAGTTTCGCAGTTTCTTAGTCACTGTAGCAGCGAAAATTTTTAACATAAGAAATTTCTCGGAGAAAATAAAGTTTCGCGGGGCTTAACATGCTGTAGCAGCGAGAAAAATTTTAACATATATAATTTCTCGTAGAAATTTTCGCGGAACCTCACTCACTGTAGCGCAAGAAATTTCTCGAATAAAATAAAGTTTCGCGGGGCTTAGCTCACTGTAGCAGCGAAATTTAACGTTTGAAAGCAATTTTTCTGAGAATTTTTTCGCGGTGAAGAACACAGTGCGATATCGTGCGAAAACTACGCAATGATTTAGCCTTAGACCTACGCAAATCTCAACCAAAATGCAATAATCTGACTCAATCAACTCGAAATTGGATGGGCAATGCATACTTGAGGGTATTAAACATCAATAATCTAACATGCGTTCGATTTAGAGCCGAGAAAAATTAATTCAAACCTAACAGATTTAATTAAAATGGGGCAAAACAGGATAAGACGAACAGATATTTGGATTATTTAAGGTGTATTCATACCGAAAAAGCTTGATTTTGAAGTCGAAGAATGCAGATAAGTGGATTTTGAATGCAGATTGGACGTCGACAATGATGCGAGGGGTTGTGAAATTTTGAAAGAGGGGGTTGCGAAAATTTTGAATTTTTCTCGGGAATTTAGGATTGTAAAAAGTGTTAAGTGTTTAGGGTTTTAGGGGTTTAGTCACTGTATATGCGAAATTTTGAGTAACTGGGCCGAAATTTCGTGGGCTTGGTCAAAGCCTCAACTGAGCTGAATTTTCGCGGGTTTGGTAAAAGTTGGGTCCAATTGACGTTCAATTGGTCCAATTTTGACCCTTTTTGACCAGAAAAATTAGAAATTCAACCCAAAACATTTTAATCGGTCCAATTTTGACTCAGTTTGACCAAACTTTAAAATTTCAACCAAAATTTTATTTATTTATTTATTATATATATATTAATTTTATATATAATTTTTTGTTATTTTAAAATAAATAGAAAATCAGAAGCTCCCCCTTAATCGAAAAAACTTCCCGTTTTAAATAATAATAAAAAAAATTGACGCTCCCCCTTAATCGAAAAACTTCCCGTTTTAAATGATGAAATATCAGACGCTCCCCTAATCGAAAACTCCCTCTCAAAAGACATAATTCAGAAGACACATAGGAAATGAAGTGAAGTGAAAAAGGAAATATGTACACTTTATCAAGGTTCATGTAGGGTCGATTGATCACAACTGAACATTCAACATGCCCAACATAGTCACTAGGTGTTGAAATCGTTTGACATCCAACGGTTTTGTGAAGATGTCGGCCAGTTGATCTTCGGTTGTGATGTAGTGCAATTCAATCGTGCCTTGTTCGACATGTTCTTTGATGAAGGGGTGACGAATGTCTATGTGTTTCGTTCTGAGTGATGTACTGGATTACTCGTCATCGCAATAGCACTTTTTGAGTCACAGTAAATGGGAATTTATCAACATGAAAATTAAAATCTCGTAGTTGGGTTCTCATCCACAAAAGTTGTGAACAGCAACTAGCGGCGGCGACATATTATGCCTCCGTCGACGAAGTTGAGACACAGTTTTGTTTTCGAGACGACCAACTTACGAGTTTACCTCCAAGAAGTGTGCAGCTCCAGAGGTGCTTTTTCGGTCATCTTGCATCCTGCATAATCCGAGTCAGAGAATCCAACTAGTTTGAAGTCCGATAGAGTGGGGTACCACAAACCCAGATTGGGTGTTCCTTGAGATAGCGGAGGATCCTTTTGACAGCAGTGAGATGGGATTCCTTTGGTGTTGCCTGAAAACGAGCGCAGATTCCTGTCGAGAGAACGATGTCCGGTCGACTAGCAGTAAGGTACAAAAGAGAGCCTATTATGCCTCGATAGATGGTTTGGTCAACGGGAACACCAGATGGGTCCGCGTCGGGTCGGCCTGAGGGTGACATAGGTGTAGCAGCAGTCTTGGCATCCTTCATTCCATATTTCTCGAGGATGTCATGGATGTATTGGGACTGATTGATGAAGATTCCGTTGGGAAGTTGCTTTACTTGAAGACCAAGAAAGAAGTTCAGCTCACCCATCATACTCATTTCGAATTTCTCTTTCATCAATTCTGCGAACTCTTCACATAGTTGTGGTTTAGTCGATCCGAAAATGATGTCATCGACATAAATCTGTACAATCATTATGTCCGGGCCACTCCGCTTGGTGAAGAGAGTTGTATCCAGAGATCCTTTCTTGAATCCAGACTGAACAAGGAAGTCTGAAAGGACGTCATACCAGGCTCGGGGAGCCTGTTTTAGTCCGTAGAGGGCCTTGTAGAGTCGATATACGTGATGAGGAAACTCTTCGCTCAAGAACCCTTCAGGTTGATCAACGTACACTTCTTCTTTGAGAAATCCATTCAGAAATGCAGTCTTCACGTCCATTTGGTAGACTTTAAAGTTCTTGTGAGCAGCAAAGGCAAGAAAAATTCGTATGGCTTCGATCCTGGCAACTGGGGCGAAAGTTTCATCGTAGTCGATACCTTCTTGTTGGTTGTACCCCTTAGCCACAAGTCTTGCTTTATTGCGAATAACAACACCGTCTTCATCCTTTTTGTTCTTGAAGATCCATTTTGTGCTGATAATGGATCTATTGCGAGGTCGTGGTACGAGTTCCCAAACTTGTAAACGTTCAAACTGATTTATTTCCTCCTACATTGCAATCAGCCAATCAGGATCGTTGAGAGCTTCAGCTACTCGTGATGGTTCGACTTGACTGAGATAGCAAGCATACAGACTTTCATTCATCGTAGCTGAACGTGTCGAAACACCGGATGTGGGGTCCCCAATAATCTGGTCTGTAGGATGAGATCGAGTCCAGAGTGGTACATTGGTCTGTGAGGAGCTAGCCGCATTTGTGTCTATTGGAGGCTCATTAGATTGGGGTTCGGTGTCCGAAGAAGAGATCTCAACCGTAGTGGATTGAGAGGGTTCATCATCAGGATCAGGAATGTTCCCAGGGTTGGGTAAAATGTCGTCTTCGTTGAGATTGAGTGTATCCAAGTTTGGAGGAACGACGTCATTGCCGATAGCTGGTGGTGTAGGTGGAGTGGGTGCAGCGGTAGGTTCAGTGGTGGCGGCGGGAGTCTTGGGAACTGGATAGAAGTACTCGAAAAGTAGATCGAGATCCAGTTCACCAGAGTTGCCCTCAGATGAGGAAGTTCCCGCCGTTGAAGGTTGACCTTTTGTCAACGACTGTAGAAGACCTGGTTCTGGACTGATATGAGCAGAAGCCATGAGGTCGCCTTCGCTTTCGTCAAAGGTGACATTTGTGCTTTCCATGACAGATCGTTTCTCCTTAAGATAGACCCTGTATGCCTTCGAGTTTAGCGAATAACCAACAAAGATTCCTAGTGCTTTTGGATCAAGCTTCCCAAGATGTTGGCGATCGTTGGCAACAAAAATCGGCATCCGAAAACCCTTAGATAAGATATATCTGGTATACGACGGTTGTTCAACATCTCGTATGGAGTGCGGTTGAATCTCTTGTGGATGGAAGCCCGGTTCTGCGTGTAACAGGCCGTTTGAATAGCTTCGCCCCAAAGAGAGTGAGGAAGGCCGGATTGGATGAGGAGAGTCCTAGCTGCTTCAACTAGTGTCCTATTCTTACGCTCAACGACACCATTCTGTTCCGGTGTCTTCACAGCTGAGAACTGCTGAGTGATGCCCTGAGTGGCATAAAAATCACTGAGCTTCTTGTTCTTAAACTCAGTTTCGTTGTCAGTTCTGATAATCCGAACCTTCTGTTGATGAAGAGTTTGGGACGTAGCAACAAACTCGATGATTATATCAGGAACTTCATCCTTTGTACGAATGAGTTTCGTCCACGTGTAGCGTGAAAAATCGTCGACAATCACAAGAATATACCGTCTCCTCCGAGTGTGGCCGTAGGCATTGGGCCACATAGATCCATATGTAAGAGCTCGAGGGTTAGCTTAGAGGACGGTGTTTCCTTGGATATGTGAGACGATCGCTTCATCTTCCCCAATTCACAGGCAGAGCAGAGGTGTTCCTTATGATATGTTAGTTGGGGTAGACCGTTGACGAGTTTATCTTGACGCAGTTTGTTGATAGTCTTGAAATTGAGATGTGAGAGACGTCGGTGCCATAGATCATTCAACTTGGGTGCAGCCCGAGAGAGAAGGCATACTGGTCGAGAGGTCGTGAGATTGAGTACGTAGAGGTGAGACGTGCGCGTTCCAGAAACAAGTGGCAGTCCCGAGGCATCTATAATGCTGCAGATGTCAGATTCGAAGAGAACCTTGTATCCTTTGTCGCAGAAACGACCAATGCTGAAGAGATTGTAGCTCAAATCCTCAACGTAAGAGATGCCCTTGATCGTCAGTTTGTCATGGACGAGATCACCAGTTCCGAGAATTGGCGCCATTTGACTGTTTCCGAAGGAGACCCTTCCGAGATAGCGCTCGGAGAAGTTGCTCAGCAGCTCCTTGTTCCCCGTCATGTGTGTGGAGCAACCCGAGTCTAGATACCACACATGACAGACCTGCAAACATTAGCAAGCGTTGGGTCCCCGTTTTCGGACGGGACATTCTTGTGATATATGTAAAGTTTTTATGCGCTTAATGGGAAATGTGGTTTCTAAATCAGATTGTGTTGATTCTAATTTAGCTTTCCCTTTGTCGTTTGTTGATTAGGCGGGATTATGGTTTTTCTAACCCATATTTCCTAATTTGTGCTTGCATGTATGGCGCCTTATACATGAATTGGCGCGGGGAATGTGGTTGTCGTTTTCGTGCTTCGGTTTTGGTCGCCTTTGGCTTGCGAGTAGTAGGTGAGTTTGCGTTTGAGAGACGTTTTCGCTTGACCTTAGATTTTGGCGAGATGGGAGAATTCAAAGACGTCGTAGAGAAGGTTCACTTGCGAGGTCGGAGTGTTGCGTGTTCATGTGTTTCATATTCATGAAATTGTGGGAGAACAAAATCATTGCAGCAGCACATAGACATAAGTTTGGTAAAAGAAAGGTAAGTTTTAGCAACATAATTGTCTACGACCTTAGGATATTGGGACTCAGTACATAGAGAGGAAGGATGAATATAGGATGGTTTTTTCTTCTTGTCATCGAAGAGTGGATTCGCCTTTATCTGATACGAACTGCCTTCCAAAGACGTCGAACTCACATTCCCTGTATCCATAAGAATACTAGAGTTAGTGTTAGAACATATGTCAGCTTCAGGAGTCATTTTCGCCGTCCTCTTACATTTACATGTTTGAGAATCGGGTACTTGGCTCGATGTGGAGGGATAGTTCGTATTGGGAAATTTTTCTAGTGTGTAGATTTTGCTAAGTAGCTCATCTCGCTCTTTTGCAAAGGCCTTCCTTTCTACTTCTAGTTGTCGTTCTAGTTCAGCTATGAGTAGAAGTTTCTTTGGGATGTAAGTGCGAGAGAGCACATCTTGAAAAGCAACTTCCTGTTCTTTGTTTGGGAGTAAGGTTTCGACATCCTCCGAGAGTGAGGATACCTTAGTCTTATCTCTATTTTTCAACTCTGTGTAGTCATACGCGATTTTTGCCCAATGAATGTTCTGTTCTCTTGTTTCTTCTGAGATGGCAGCGGAGGATGATCTCACAAATGGCTAAGCTGCGGGGGAGCACCATTTCTTGTTTGCAAGAACGCAGTGTTGCACATGTTATATCTTTTAACTGTTAGCGGTGTTGGATTGCAATTGCTAGACAGTCCGATCCCCCCCGTGCGTCGTAGAATTCTGTTTCCACTGGTTGGTTCAATAGGCATAAGATGCGTGAGTTTTCATTTCTAAGGTGAAGTTGCTCTTCAAGATCTTTCACCTTGCGGTATAGCCTAACTCTTTCCTTCGTAAGCAGTTCATATTGGGAGGCCGTCAGGAGGCGAGAAGTTTCACATGAACTAATGGCTAGTGTAGTTTCCTTAACCTTAGTCTCACTTTGTTTGTTCTTGCTTTGCAGACGTTTGACAAAAGCTTCAGAGGCCATTAGACGTTCGTTTGCACAGGCAAGTTCTTCTACTTTTAGACTAAGTAAGGCATAGTTGTTTTCAAATTTTAGCTTAAGTTCATCATAATCCCTAGCGTCTACGGTGGGTTTCTTAATGGCGTGTCGGTGAGTAAACACATCATCGAGGTGTGAGATTCGTACCTCAGACTCAGCGTTGGTAGGAGTATTAGCTGTGTTTTCACCGGTGTGACCCATCTCCTCGTCCTCGTGATGTTCGACCAGCCTTGCCATGCAACAATCTTCATCCTTAGGCTCCTCGTCTTCTGAAGTGTCATTCACCCATTCAGCTTCTTCGGTGAGTAGAACTTTCCCACTTTCCACCTTGCGGGTCATTCTGGCCTTACGGTCGTAGTAGCCGGAGTCCTTCACGCGTGGGGCGTGGCATTCTTTGGCAAAGTGCCCCATCTTTCCACACCGAAAGCACTTCACGGACTTTTGAGGTGCGGAGTCCTCTTCTTTCTTTGTTGGCTTGGCTTCCTCTGTGGGAGTGGTCTTTTTGATGCCGCTATAGGTTCTTTGGCGATTGGAAGAGGATGAGGATTTTTTCCCGATCTTCTTTGAGACCAACTTAGTGAGCATTGCCAGTTGCTTGCGTATATCACGAACATCTTCGTCTGATTCTGTATCAGCTTCGGATCCTGAAGAGGTGTCAGATACAACAGCTGGTAGCTTCCCTTTGTTCGGTTTGGTCTTAGTGGTGGAAGATCGTTCATTGGTTTTGTTCGAGAGGAGGGCCAGTGGGTCGACTCGAGTGTTGGTGGACTGAGGTTGCACGTATGGAGCATAGGCAGACAGACTGTCATAAAGAGCATGGATGGAAGTGTTGGAGAGGTCCTTACTCTGAATCATCATCACGATTGCATTGCCCCACTGTGGTTTGAGGCTTCCAAGAAAGCGGTTGTTGATATCGAATTTGTCCCTCGAGATCCTGGCTTTCTTGAGTTCATTGATGACCTTTAGGTATCTGAGGTACGTGTCACGCAGCTCCTCTCCTTAGTAGGCTTGGAAGTGTTCATACTGTGAGAGACAGGCTGATTTCCTCCCTTGAGCACTTTCAGTTGTGCCTGCCATGATTTCTACGAGTTCATCCCATATTTATTTAGCAGTTGTGCAGCACTCGATGTGAGCATAGACTTCGTTGCCCATAGCCTGGAAGAGGTACCCTTTGGCAGTCTCGTCGGCCTGTACTCGAGCCAGTTCATCCTCATTGATGGGACCTCTTGGAGTGCGGCGTTCATCCATGGGAGGGTTTGCGTTTGGCTGTGCAGGGATGATTGTCCAGAACTGTGCTGGGCCGTTGAATATGGAGTCCAGAAGGTATTGAGAGAGTGGTGCGCCTTTGTTCCTGATGAACGTGAGGAACCGGTTTGTCCATATGCTGTAGTCGCCTTGTCGCAGCATCGGAGGCCTGGTGTCGGAGCCCACTGTGGAGATGTCATTCGTGGTAGACATGGTTGGTGCAGTCGAATCGTCCGTGGTTTTGATCTTGTATAGATAAGAGAGTTAGTAACGAACGATAAGAGAAATATGAGTTTAATGAGTAGAGTTTTGAGAATAAAAATGTTTAAAGAATTTCCTAGAACTAAGTGAGCGTGTGTGATGGTCGATAATGTGTGGAAGAGAAATAAATCTTGAAATTAGGAGAAGTTCTAGGAATTTAAATCGAGACTTGAGGAGCAAAAACAAATTTTATGTCAAATGTGGTCTAGGGTGTTAGGACTGAAGTGTTGGGATCAAATCTTAAATAAGTTTGAGAAAAGTTTAACCCAAGAAGATTTTAACACGAGAAAAAGGCTTAACACGTCAAAAAAAAATTAGCAGTTCGAAATTTTCTCGGATTCTAAAATTTCGCATGTGAGAATGATTCTCAGTTGAGAGTTTTTAAAGCTTCACAAGAGAATTTCGCACGTTAAAAAAAAATTTCGCATCGAGAGTTGACGTGTGGTCTTAGAAAATTTTCTCGGATTTGAAAGAGGTGTGGTATTGAAGAAAAAAACTTTCTCAAATTAGATAAATTTTCTCGGCTTTGAAAACTTTCTCGGATGTAAAAATTTCGCAAAGTTCAAAATTTTCTCGGTCTTGAAAGAAAAATTTCGCGGCTCAGAAAGATTCGCGGAATCAGCTTTCAAGGGTATAAAGTTTCTCGGATTTTAAAGAGTACGAAGTTGAGAAAAATTGGGTCTAAGTGAAATTTTCGCGGTTTAAAAATTCTCGGCTGAAAATTCTCGACCTGCGAAAATTTCTCAGATTTTTTGGAAAGTTTCGCGGCTTAGAAAAATTCTTGAATAGACTTTCTCGCACATAAAGTTTCTCGGATTTTAAGCATAGGCCGTTGCGAAAAATGCAGTGAACGTAAAATTTTCGCGGTTTAAAAATTCTCGGATGTTGCGAAAAATGTAGTGAAAGTGAAATTTTCGCGGATTTGAACGATTCAGAAAGTTTCGCGGATTTGAACGATTCAGAAAGTTTCGCGGGCAAGAACACCGAGTACTGTTCCATTGCTTGTCGCGAATCTTTCCCAGAAAAACCGTCCGTTTTCACTCAAATCTCAACCAAAATCGCTCAAACTTGATCCTAAATTTCAGAAATTCTTCCCTAAACACATATCGACCGATTTGTGAGCTAAAACCACCAAAAAATAGGTCAAATCGACCAAAACAGAGAATGGCCGAGATGTCCTTTTGTGAAAAGTTTTTGCTTCAATCTTGCTCAAAACTCGTTAAAACTGATCCAAAAGTGTTCTAAAAACATTTTAGGCATATACTCGATCTGGGGGAAGGTTTTAAACACAAAAACAAAGCATCAAAACCCCAAAACAAGCTCGAAATGCCGAAAATAATTTTTTTGCCCAAAAACACCTTTGATCTTTCTTGGAATCGAACGAAACTGGATTCAAATCAATGCAGATCGATCCACGTTTGCTCTGATACCACTTGTTGGTCCCGAATGCACCAAACAAGGAATCAAAGAGGCTTTGATGGAATGAAAATGGAGTGTTCTCACCTTTGAGTGTGTGTGTTGTGTGAAAAATTTGGATAAGCCTTTGATCTTTGATTACTTTCAAAAGTGAGTTGGTAATACCTTATATACCACATTAACCCTAGGTATATTAAGGCCCAATCACTAAATATAAATTAATTACAATCTAGTCTAAAGCTCAAGCTAAAGATAATTACAAAATTAATCACAATACTTAAACTATTGACACAATCTATTAAATATCTTAACACGCACAAATCTTAATCCACGAAGAATGTTTCTTATTTTCATTCTGGTATAAAAACACTTTATAAAAAGCGTCGATATAATCATAATAATTAAAATTTAATTAGAGTTTTTAATTCAGGATGGAAATATTCTCTATCCTTTAAAGGGTGAATAGCCCATTTTTTCAGGCGAAATAATTTGTTTGAAAATTATTTTACTAAAAGTATAACCTCTTTACAAAGCAGTTTGGGAATTTCCCGCATTGAAATGATCAAAATCACACGTTCCCGTGGATTTAAGGATATTTTCATAATTATCACGATTTTTATAAAAAGTAGCAGCATATGATGCTCTTTCTAAATATCTAGACTATAGTCCACGGTTCATCAGACCATTTTAAATCTTTAAATTCTAGTAATATTATTACCTCAGTATGAGAAATTTTCTCATATTCAACGTCATCATCTTCTTCCGCAGTAACTTTTGCGTAAGAAGTATCTTCATTAGAAGATTTAGCTTTCTGTTTTTTGAATTCAAGGAATTCCTTGTAATCTTCGCCACTCAAGGTATTACTTGAGGAAGCTGAAAGATTCTCTTTAACGAGCTTTTTATTGCCCATTTGAGCAATAACATTTTTTCCACCTCTTCCACCTTTATTAGAGGGGATATTTCGATCATATTGGGACATATCTGCAAAATTCATGAAAGATATTCACGAGTTAGATAATCAGGAAGACTATTATCACTTCCTTTTTTATAAATTATTTCAAAATCAAATGGGGCTAAATGAGCCTGCCATCTCGCAAACATTTGTTTAGAGACATCGTGCTTAAAATCTTTTTAAAAACATAAATTTTGCAGCTTGGCAATCAGTTTTTATTAAAAACTTTTGATTATATAAATCATCTTAAAATTTAAGGACGCACTTAACAATAGCAAGTACTTCCCTAGCTATAGTAGCGTAATTTTCTGAGCATTATTCCATTTCCCCGAATGGAATCTTACTAAGTATTCTTTTTTATCTCTGGAGAAACTTGTTTTAAAATTCCTCCAAAACCTAAATCAGACGCATCAGTCTTTAATAAAGTTTTGCCAACTAGGATTAGCAAGCATAGGACATGGCAAATGCGTAACTTTATTCTTAATTTTTCTAATTGCTTCTGTATGACTATTTGTCCACTGACAAGGAATCTTTTTTAATCTATCGTATAATATAGATGTATCAATTGCAAGATTTTTTATAATATGGAGAAGTATAATTAAGACTCCTTAAAAATCTTTGAAGCTGAGTTTTATCAAGAATTTGATCGGGAAATTTGACGCAAACTCAATACTTCTATTGATAGGATTAACATTACCCTTTTCAATAGTATGACCCAAAAATCTAACTTCAGTCTGAAATAAAACCATTTTTGGGCTAGATATAACTAATCCATTTTGAATAACAATTTTCTTGAAAATATCAAGATGTTTGAAATGAGTTTCAATATCTTTTGAAAAGATTAAAATATCACCAATATAAACGATAATGAAATTACTATAAGGAATAAAAATATCATTCATTATATTTTGAAATTCAGAAGGAGCGTTTTTTAAACCAAAAGGCATAACGTTCCATTCAAATTGTCCAATTGGGACTGTAAAGGCAGTTTTATATCTGTCTTTTTCAGCAACTTGGATTTGCCAAAAACCTGATTTTAAATCAAATTTTGAAAATATAATAGCATTAAATAATCGATCTAAAAGGTCTTTTTTATTTGGAATAGGATACCTAATCCATTTCAAAACCTTATTTAAGGGTTTATAATTAATAACTAACCTTGGTGCTCCCCTTTCCTTTTCGGCATGATTATTAACATAGAAAGCAGTGCACGACCAAGGTGATTCCGAAGGTTTTATTAAACCTTTCTTTAAAAGAGAAGTTATTTCTTTTTTACATAATTCTAATAATTCAGAATTCATTTGACAAGGACGAGCTTTAGTGGGAATATTTTTCTCACTAAAATCATCTTCATATGGTAAAGAAACTATATGTTTCTTTCTATTCCAAAAAGCATTAGGAAGATCGTTACATATCTGCAACGTAAATTCATTATGTAATAATTTAATTTTTTCTTGTAACTTAGGATTTTGGAGTTTATCCTCAATCGTAAGTATAATGATTTCTTGTTTTAGGTAATTTACCTGATTTTCTTTTGCCTTAATAAGGATAGAATCCTTAATTTCATTAAGAATCCTAGAAAAAGGTTCTGTAATGAATTCAAAGTATACTTCTTTATTTTCGAAGCTTCCTTTAAATCCATATTCATCAATATTTCTAATAGGAAAGATTTTCCTAAGAATAGGAGTACCAAGAATTACTTGGTTCGTAATATTCTTAACTAGTAAGAATGACATAGGAATACAGACCTTATTTTTGCAAATAAAAGCCTTAGGAATTTTATAATTAATTTGAAACTTTTCTCCGCTTGCAGAGCTAAGAGAATGAGTTGTTTTATGGAAATATTGGGTAGGAATTATTCCTTCCTGGATACAATTTAAATTTGCTCCACTATCAATTAGTGCGATCAGATTCTTTTGAAAATTTCCATCGATTAATAATGAAATTTTTACTAACCATTTCTGAGAAGTAATAACTTCTAAAGTTGAAAGATAATTATCATTTTCGACAATTGTTGAACTACTAGCGAATTCTTCGTTAGTAAATTCTTCAACTTCTTCTTTTCCATTTTCTAATTTAGAAAATCTTCTTTCAAGATCAATATGACTTAATTTTAAATGTTTAATTTCAGTTTTGAGATTCGTAATTTCGAGTGTTAAATCTCTAATATTAGAAGGAGATTCAATTTAAATTTATTTTTATTATGAAGTAATTTCATTACTTCGGACATACTATAAGGTTCAGATTTAGGTATAACTTCTTTAGAAGTTTCTTCCTCTTTTTGAATAATTCTTTTAATAATAAGATTTTTTAAATCTGGATCTTCTGTTTGTTTTAATACTTCAAGAAGATTATTATCAAGAACATTGATTTCTTGAAATTGAGATATAATTTGATATAAATTATTATCTTCTGGTTCAGATTCTGAACTATCAATCTTCTTAGAACAAGGTTGTCCTATCTGACAATTTTGACGTTCATCAGATTCTGATGATGACGAAATATCTTCAATGATATTATTGTTTTCATTATTTGAGGAATATTCTGATTCATTATCAGAGTTTAAAAGAATTTTTGATAATGTTTCTTTTAATTCATTATCGATTTCTAAATTATTAATTTTCTTTTTGGTCTAGCAGGTACTAGCTTTATGATCTACTTTTCCACATTTTCGACATATAATTGGAGGAAATTTGTTCCTATATTGATAATTCTTATTATCTTTTGAGAATTTTTGTTCTCTTCTTTTTGATTTCGAAATTTTCTTTTTTCATATTGTTAGGATATTAAATTGATTGTGTCAATAGTTTAAGTCTTAGGATTTATTTTGTAATTATCCTTTAGCTTAGGCTTAGGACTATAATGTAATTATTTTATATTTAGTGATTGGGCCTTAATATACCTAGGGTTAATGTGGTATATAAGGTTTTACCAACTCACTTTTGAAGGTAATCAAAGAAAAAGGCTTATCTTAATTTTCACACAATACACACACTTGAAGGTGAGATCCTCTCCCTTTTTCATTCCATTAAAGCCTCTTTGATTCCTTGTTTGGTGCAATCGGGACCAACAAGTGGTATCAGAGCAAACGTGGATCGATCTGCATTGATTTGAATCCAGTTTCGTTCGATTCCGAGAAAGATCAAAGGTGTTTTGGGCAAAAATCACTTTCGGGCATTTTTGAACTCGTTTTGGGGTTTTAATGCTTTGTTTCTGTGTTTAAAACCTTCCCCAAGATCGATTCTATGCCTAAAATGTTTTAGAACACTTTTGGATCAGTTTTTAACGAGTTTTGAGCAAGATCGAAGCAAAAACTCTTCAGAAAAGGACATCTCGACCATTCTCTGTTTTTGGTCGATTTGACCTATTTTTTGTTGTTTTTAGCTCACAAATCGGTCGATTATGTGTTTAGGAAAGAATTTCTGAAGTTTAGGATCAAGTTTGAGCGATTTTGGCTGAGATTTGAGCAAGAACGAGACGATTTTCTGGCAAAACGCGTGTAAGCAATGGAACAGTGAAAGCTTGTTCTTGCCCGCGAAACTTCTTGCTGAATCGTTCAAGTCCGCGAAAATTTCAAATCCGCGAAATTTTATTCCTAGAATTTTTAAACCGCGAAAAATTTCACTTTCACGGCACTTTTCGCAACTGCCTACTTTCAAAACCTGAGAAACTTTCATCTGCGAAATTTGCTTACTCTTCATAATCCGAGAAATTCCATATCCAAGAGAGCTTACTCCGCGAATTTCCTGAGCCGCGAAATTTTTCAGCCGAGAACTTTTTGAAATTTTTATATATCCGAGAAATTTTTCAAAACCAAGAAAAATTTGTAAATCCGCGAAATTTCATCTGAGAAAGTTTTTCAAAACACGACTCTTTCAAATCCGAGAAAATTTCCTAACTGAGAATTTTTTTTTTCCTTGCGAAATTTTATAACTTGCGAAATTTTCTTGCGAAGCTTTAAATTCTCAACTGAGAATCTTCCTCACATGCGAAATTTTAAAATCCGAGAAATTTTCCACTGAGAATTTTTCTCTTCTTCCGAGAATTTCTCTTTAAAACTCACAAACATTGAAATTTCTCAACACATAATTTCTCGGATAACTCTTCGTATAAACACGTCCTTTCAAACCGCGAATTTTTTTTTCTCTAACGTGTTAAGTCTTTTTCTCGTGTTGAAATCTCCTTGGGTTAAATTTTTCTCAAACTTATTTAAGATTTGATCCTTACACTTTAGTCCTATCGCCCTAGACCACTTTTGACATAAAATATTATCCCGCCTCAAAAATCGTTTCAAATTTCTAGAACTTCTCCTAATTTCAAGATATATCTTCTCTTCATACATTATCGACCATCACACACGCTCACTTAGTTCTAAGAAATTCTTTAAACAATTTTTTCTCAAAACTCTACTCATTAAACTCATATTTCTCATTTCGTTCGTTACTAAACTCTTTATCTATTTAAGATCAAAACCACGGACGATTCGACTGCACCAACCATGTCTACCACGAATGACATCTCAACAGTGGGCTCCGACACCAGGCCACCTATGCTGCGACAAGGCGACTACAGCATATGGACAAACCGGTTCCTCACATTCATCAGGAACAAAGGCGCACCACTCTCTCAATACCTTCTGGACTCCATCTTCAATGGTCCAGCACAATTCTGGACGACCATCCCTGCACAGCCAAACGCAAACCATCCCATGGATGAACGCCGCACTCCAAGAGGTCCCATCAATGAGGATGAAGAGGCTCGCGTACAGGCCGACGAGACTGCCAAAGGATACCTCTTCCAGGCTATGGGCAACGAAGTATACGCTCACATCGCGTGCTGCACAACTGCTAAGGAAATATGGGATGAACTCGTAGAAATTATGGCAGGCACAATTGAGAGTGCTCAGGGGAGGAAAATCAGCATGTCTCTCACAGTATGAACATTTCCAAACCTATGAAGGAGAGGAGCTGCGTGACACGTATCTCCGTTACTTAAAGGTCATCAATGAACTCAAGAAAGCCAGGATCTCGAGGGACAAATTCGATATCAACAACCGCTTCCTTGGTATCCTCAAACCACATTGGGGAAATGCAACTGTTATGATGATTCAGAGTAAGGACCTCTCCAACACCTCCATCCATGCTCTCTACGACAGCCTATCTGCCTATGCTCCTTACGTGCAACCTCAGTCTAACAACACTCGAGTCGATCCGCTGGCTCTCCTCTCAAACAAGACTACCGAACGATTTTCCACCGCTAAGGCCAAACAGAACAAAGGGAAGCTACCAGCTGCTGTATCTGATGCCTCTTCAGGATCCGAAGCTGATACAGAATCGGATGAAGATGTTCGTGATCTACGCAAACAACTGGCAATGCTCACAAAGATGTTCACAAAGAAGATCGGGAAAAAATCCTCATCCTCCTCCAATCGCCAAAGAACCTTTAGCGGCAGCAAAAAGACCACTCCACGGAAGAATCAAAGCCGATAAAGAAAGAGGAGGACTCAGCACCTCAAAAGTCTGTGAAGTGCTTTCGATGTGGAAAGACAGGCCACTTTGCCAAGGAATGCCACGCCCCACGCGTGAAGGACTCAGGCTACTACGACCGTAAGGCCAGAATGACCCGCAAAATGGAAAGTGGCAAAGTTCTGCTTACTGAAGAAGCTGAATGGGTGCACGACACTTCAGAAGACGAGAAACCTCAGGATGAAGATTGCTGCATGGCAAGGCTGGTCGAACATGACGAGGACGAGGAGATGGGTCACACCGGTGAAAACACAGCTAAGACTCCTACCAACGCTGAGTCTGAGGTACGAATCTCGCAACTCGATGATGTGTTTAGTCACCGACCCACCATTAAGAATCCCACCGTAGACGCTAAGGTTTATGATGAACTTAAGCTAAAATTTGAAAACAACTATGCATTACTTAGTTTAAAAATAGAAGAGCTTGCTTGTGCAAACGAACGTCTAATGGTCTCCGAAGCGTTAGTCAAACGTCTGCAAAGCAAGAATAAGCAAAATGAGAATGAGGTGAAGGAAACCACACTGGCCATCAGTTCATGCGAAACATCTCGTCTCCTAACTGCATCCCAATATGAACTACTTACCAAGGAAAGAGTTAGGCTGTACCGAAAGGTGAAAGAACTTGAAGAGCAACTTCACCTTAGAAACGAAAACTCACGCATCTTATGCCTATTGAACCAACCAGTGGAAACAGAATTCTACAACGCCCGGGGGGGATCGGACTGTCTAGCAATTGCAATCCAACACCGCTAACAGTTAAAAGATACAACATGTGCAACACTACGTTCCTGCAAACAAGAAATGGTGCTCCTCCGCAGCTTAAGCCATTTGTGAGATCATCCTCCGCTGTCATCTCAGAAGAAACAAGAGATCAGAACATTCATTGGGCAGAAATCGCGTATGACTACACAAAATTGAATAATAGAGATAAGACTAAGATATCCTCACTCTCGGAGGATGTCGAAACCTTACTCCCAAACAAAGAACAGGAAGTTGCTTTCCAAGATGTGCTCTCTCGCACCTACATCCCAAAGAAACTACTACTCATAGCAGAACTAGAAGGAACACTAGAATTAGAAAGGAAGGCCTTTGCAAAAGAGCGAGATGAACTACTTAGCAAAATCTTCACACTAGAACAATTTCCCAATACGAATATCCCTCTACATCGAGTCAAGTACCCTATTCTCAAACATGTAAATGTAAGAGGACGGCGAAAATGACTTCTGAAGCTGACATATGTTCTAACACTAACTCTAGTATTCTTATGGATACAGGGAATGTGAGTTCGACGTCTCTAGAAGGCAGTTCGTATCAAATAAAGGAGAACCCGCTCTTCGATGACAAGAAGAAAAGACCATCCTATATTCGTCCTTCCTCTCTATGTACTGAATCCCAATATCCGAAGGTCGTAGACAATTATGTTGCCAAAACTTATCTTTCTTTTACCAAACTTATGTCTATGTGCTGCTGCAATGATTTTGTTCTCCCACGATTTCATGAATACGAAACACATGAACACGCAACACTCCGACCTCGCAAGCGAATCTTCTCTACGACGTCTCTGAATTCTCCCATCTCGCCTAAACCTAAGGTCAAGCGAAAACGTCTCTCGTCGTCAAACGCAAACTCACCTACTACTCGCAAGCCAAAGGCGACCAAAACTGAAGCACGAAAACAACAACCACATTACCCACGCCAATTCATGTATAAGGCGCCATACATGCAAGCACAAGTTAGGAAAATATGGGTTAGAAAAACCATAATCCCGCCTCGTCAAACAAATGACAAAGGGAAAGCTAAATTAGATTCTACACAATCTGATTCAGAATCCACATTTCCCATTAAGCGCATGAAAATTTTACTTGTATTATGGTTTAGTGAGGTGAGGATCTGTCGAAGATATATTTCCATTATGTTCAAGTACTATATATATAGTACATTTACACAGCACTATCAAGTACAGCAATGCATGATTTCATCCCTAACTTAGGGAGTGAAACTAGGAACTAGCCACCACTAATAAAGTAAAGAAAACCCACTAATAAAGTAACCCACTAATAAAATATTTTATAATATTTTATATCCTATTCTGCAACACTCCCCCTCAAGCTGAGGAATAAATATTCTTCATTCCCAGCTTGGAAGTGAGATCATGAAATCTTGTGACATTCACTCCTTTCGTTAGAACATCTGCCAATTGATGTTGGGATGGAACGTATGTCAAACACACTTGACCGTCTTCAAGCTTTTCTTTGATAAAATGTTTATCAATCTCAATGTGCTTGGTGCGATCATGTTGTACGGGGTTATGTGCAATGTTGATCGCTGACTTGTTGTCACAATAGAGTTTCATAGGACCTTCTCTAGTGATCTTCAAATCGTTTAAAATGATATTCAGCCAAAGCATTTCGCATAATCCCTGTGCAAGAGCTCTGAATTCTGCTTCAGCTGATGATCTTGCCACCACATTTTGCTTCTTACTCCTCCACGTTACCAGGTTCCCGCCCAGAAAAGTGCAATAACCTGTTGTAGACCTTCTAGTTTCTGGTTTGTATCCATCGGACTTGAGGCTGGTTTGCACCCAATCTTCCCTGTTTCCTTTAAAAGATCAGCTACATACTTCTGTTGAGATATGAAGATGCCATGTGAAGAATAAGCAACTTCAATTCCAAGGAAATACTTGAGCTTTCCTAGTTCTTTTATTTCAAACTCGTGCGCAAGTCTGTGCCTAAGTTCATTCCTTTCCTTGTGATCATTTCCGGTAACTATAATGTCATCCACATAAACTAGGAGCGCTGTAACCTTCCATCGATCGAGTGTTTAATGAACAAAGTATGGTCTCCTTGACTTTGTTTATATCCCGATTTCTTCATCACATCAGTAAATCTCCCAAACCATGCTCGAGGAGATTGCTTCAGTCCGTATAGAGCCTTTCTCAATCTGCATACTTTCCCGTCAGTTTCTCTTGCAAATCCTGGTGGAATTCTCATAAATATCTCCTCTTTCAAATCCCCATGGAGAAAGGCATTCTTCACATCGTACTGCAAGAGGGGCCAATCATAATTAGCAGCTAAAGAAATTAGGACCCGTACCGTATTCATCTTGGCCACCGGTGCAAACGTTTCTTGGTAATCTACACCATACGTTTGAGTGTACCCTTTTGCGACCAATCTAGCTTTGTGTCTTTCAAGTGTCCCATCAGCTTTGTACTTCACGGTGAATATCCATTTGCAATCAACTATATTCTTCCCTTTTGGCCTATCAACAATCTCCCATGTTTTGTTCTTCTCAAGTGCTGTTATTTCCTCCTTCATAGCATCCTTCCACTCTCTTTTTGTCATAGCCTCAGAAACAGTGTTAGGTATAACAATAGTATTAAGGCTCATCATGAATTTTCTGTGGCTGGGGGAACAGGTTTTTAGACAAATATAGTGAGATAAAGGATAAACAGGATGTTTAGTACAATTTCGAGTACCTTTTCGAACAGCAATAGGAAGGTTTGAATCATCTGGTTGTTCAACTATATCAGAACTCAATAAGTTTTCTTCAGTTGGACCAGATTCCACAGGAGGTGCTGAGGTGGAGTCATGGACTTGTGTTTGAGCAGGGGCGGTCTTTCTTTTGGAATAAACTTGAGGAAACCTTGGAAATTGATCAGAACTCATAGGAGGCTGCTCAGTTTGGGCTGATTCAGGTTGGGGCTGCTCACTTTGGGCTGACTCGGGACTTTGGGCTGACTCGGGATGTGGCTGAGGTGCTGGTCTAGGCAAATATTGAGGTATATCAAGATCTTTTAAGGGTTCAATACTATCTTCCTTGGCAGTATTCTCCCCCTGAAGATAGGACTCTGAAAAATATGGTTTGTTTTCTGAGAATGTGACATCAGATGAGATATATGTTTTCCTTGACTTAGGATCATAGCATTTGTACCCCTTTTGTGTGTTCGAATACCCAATGAACACACACTTAATGGCTCTAGGATCTAGCTTCCCTCTTAGATGGCTATGAACATGAACAAAAGCAGTACACCCAAAGATTCGAGGAGTCAGGCCATTGGAAGTCTTAAAATGTGGATAAAAATCACTTAGAATTGCAACAGGACTCTTGTTGCCAAGAACTCTTGAAGGTAACCTGTTTATCATATAAGCAGCATTCAAAACAGCTTCGCCCCAATAATTTTTTGGAACATTATTCTGAAGGAGTAATGTTCGGACAGTTTCAAGTAAATGCCTATTTTTTCTTTCAGCCACCCCATTTTGTTGGGGTGTGTAGACACAAGATGATTCATGTATGATGCCATGCGACTGAAAGTAGGCGGACAAAGTATTATTGAAATAGTCTTTGGCATTGTCGGTTCGGAACATTTTTATTTTGGCTCCAAATTGATTTTGCACCATGTGATGAAACTGAGGTATAATGAGGCTGACTTCGGATTTTTGTTTTAGAAGGAATATCCATGTGACTCGGGTGCAATCATCTATAAAAGTGACAAACCATCTTGTTCCAGAGATGTTTGGGATAGAGGAGGGCCCCAAATATCACTATGAATCAACTGAAAAGGTGAAGAAGACCTTTTATTGCTAATGGGAAATGGAATACGAGTATGTTTAGCCATGCTACATATTTCACACTGAAAATCAGCAATATCTAAACCATAAAAAAGCTTTGGAAACATGACTTTTAAAGAGGTAAAGGAGGGATGTCCTAGACGCTTGTGATATAACCAAATGGAGTCTCTATTGGATATACTCAAATAAGAAGTAGGTGAGTTACTGTGAGGTGTATTATGTGGCTTCATATGGTAGAGACCGTCCCTTTCTTCAGCAAGTCCAATCCTCCTCCTCGACCCCTGTTCCTGAATAGTACAATGAGAGGGAAAGAAGGTGGCAAAACATTTGAGGTCATCGGTTAGTCTTTTTACAGAAATAAGACTAGTAGATAATTTTGGGACATGTAAGACATCTTTGAGTAGGAGGCCTGGTAAAAGTGATATATTTCCAATCCCTGCGACAGTGGCTAGAGACCCATTGGCAACAATAATTTTCCTGCTGCTAGGACAAGGAGTGTAAGAACGAAATAGGCTAAATGTAGGAGTCATATGGTCGGTGGCACCTGAGTCTAAAATCCAAGAGTGGTCGGGGACTGTTTCTGAGGCTTTTGAACATCTAGAGAATGAAAGATTACCTGACGGAGTCAATGAACAGTTTGCAGAAGTGGGCTTCCGGAGGGACTGAAGCAAGCTCCTTAGACAAGCAACTTCCTCACTATTGAATCTCCCACCATCTTTGCTTTCCTCTATGTTGGAGCTTTCTGTTATATTCGCGTGAGATCTTTGTTGATTTCCTCGATTTCCCCATTCTCTGCTTGATGGTTTGCCATGTATTTTCCAACAAGTTTCTCTAGTGTGTCTCGGCTTCCGACAGTGATCACACCATAAATCATCCTTGTTTCCCTTTCCTCGAGTTTCTTTGTTTGATACCTTTGGCAAGTCTGACTTTGCAACCATGGCAGTCCCGTCGGTTGACTGGGATTCAAGCATGACTGATCTTCTGCTTTCTTCTCCTCGAATCAAGGCAATTGTTTCTTCCAAAGAAGGTATATCTTCTTTTCCCAATATTTGGACCCGTACTTGGTCGAACTCAGGATTTAGGCCTGCTAGGAAATCATATGTTCGATCCTTTTCAATAAACCTTTTTAAGGTTTTGGCATCCTCCGTACACTTCATCTCAAATGTCCGATAGTGATCAAGTTCTTGCCATAGGTTCTGGAGTAAATTGGCATATTCAGTGACCGTTTTGTCCCCTTGCTTTGTAGCAGCCGTCTTGACCTTGATTTCGTATGCCTGTGCAGCATCACGTGCCTTTGAATAGGTTCGACTAACATATTCCCAGATCTGCTTGGAGCTGGACAGGAACATGCATGTATCACTTATCTGTGGATCCATGGATTCCCATAACCAAGACATAATCATGGAATCTTCTTCTTCCCATGCCTCAAACTTAGGATCATCAGACTTGGGGCCTTTTTCAAGAAGATGTTTGAGTCTTCCTTTACCTTTAAGATATGTGCGAATAAACTGAGACCACTTCAAGTAGTTTTTCCCATTGAGTCTGTAGGTGGATCGAAGGTTCTGTAGGTCTCCAATTTTCTGAGGATTATTGGAGTCTTCAGGGTTTTTTGGGCTGGTAATAGTTGATTCAGTCGACATTTGTACAGCAATTAAGGCTGTAAAATACCAAGGTTAACAACTATGAAGGTTGTTGATTTATTTGAGACCTTGCAAGAGGCTCTGATACCATATGGTTTAGTGAGGTGAGGATCTGTCGAAGATATATTTCCATTATGTTCAAGTACTATATATATAGTACATTTACACAGCACTATCAAGTACAGCAATGCATGATTTCATCCCTAACTTAGGGAGTGAAACTAGGAACTAGCCACCACTAATAAAGTAAAGAAAACCCACTAATAAAGTAACCCACTAATAAAATATTTTATAATATTTTATATCCTATTCTGCAACAGTATCACAAGAATGCCCCGTCCGTAAACGGGGACCCAACATTTGCTGATGATTTCAGGTCTGTCATGTGTGGTATCTAGACTCGGGTTGCTCCACACACATGACGGAGAACAAGGAGCTGCTGAGCAACTTCTCCGAGCGCTATCTCGGAAGGGTCTCCTTCGGAAACAGTCAAATGGCGCCAATTCTCGGAACTGGTGATCTCGTCCATGACAAACTGACAATTAAGGGGATATCTTACGTCGAGGGTTTGAGCTACAATCTCTTCAGCATTGGTCGTTTCTGCGACAAAGGATACAAGGGGACTGCCACTTCTTTCTGGAACGCGCACGTCTCACCTCTACGTACTCAATCTCACGACCTCTTGACCAGTATGCCTTCTCTCTCGGGCTGCACCCAAGTTGAATGATCTATGGCACCGACGTCTTTCACATCTCAATTTCAAGACTATCAACAAACTGCGTCAGAATAAACTCGTCAACGGTCTACCCCAACTAACATATCATAAGGAACACCTCTGCTCTGCCTGTGAATTGGGGAAGATGAAGCGATCGTCTCACATATCCAAGGAAACACCGTCCTCTAAGCTCATCCTCGAGCTCTTACACATGGATCTGTGTGGACCAATGCCTACAGCCACACTCGGAGGAAGACGGTATATTCTTGTGATTGTCGACGATTTTTCACGCTATACGTGGACGAAACTCATTCGTACAAAAGATGAAGTTCCTGATATAATCATCGAGTTTGTTGTTACGTCCCAAACTCTTCATCAACAGAAGGTTCGGATTATCAGAACTGACAACGGAACTGAGTTTAAGAACAAGAAGCTCAGTGATTTCTATGCCACTCAGGGCATCACTCAGCAGTTCTCAGCTGTGAAGACACCGGAACAGAATGGTGTCGTTGAGCGTAAGAACAGGACACTAGTTGAAGCAGCCAGGACTCTCCTCATCCAATCCGGACTTCCTCACTCTCTTTGGGGCGAAGCTATTCAAACGGCCTGTTACACGCAGAACCGGGCTTCCATCCACAAGAGATTCAACCGCACCCCATACGAGATGCTGAATAACCGTCGTATCCCAGATATATCTTATCTAAGGGTCTTCGGTTTCCGATGTTTTGTGGCCAATGATCGCCAACATCTTGGGAAGCTTGATCCAAAAGCACTTGAAGGCATCTTTGTTGGATATTCGCTGAACTCGAAGGCATACAGAGTCTATCTTAGGGAGAGACGATCAGTAATTGAGAGCACAAATGTCACCTTTGACGAAAGCGAAGGCGACCTCATGGCTTCGGCTCATATTAGTCCAGAACCAGGTCTTCTACAGTCGTTGACAAAAGGTCAACCTTCAACGGCGGGAACTTCCTCATCTGAGGGCAACTCTGGTGAACTGGATCTCGATCTGCTCTTCGAGTACGTCTATCCAGTCCCCAAGACTCCCGTCGCCACCACTCAACCTACCGCTGCACCCACTCCACCTACACAACCAACTATCGGCAATGACGTCGTTCCTCCAAACTTGGATGCACTCAATCTCAACGAAGACGACATTTTACCCAACCCTAGGAACATTGCTGATCCTGATACTGAACCCTCTCAATCCACTACGGTTGAGATCTCTTCTTCGGACACCGGACCTCAATCCAATGAACCTCCAACCGATACAAATACGGCCAGCTCATCTCAGGCCAATATACCACTTTGGGCTCGCTCTCATCCTACAGATCAGATTATTGGGGATCCCACATCCGGTGTTTCGACGCGTTCAGCTACGATGAATGAAAGTCTGTTCGCTTGCTACCTCAGTCAAGCCGAACCATCACGAGTAGCTGAAGCTCTCAATGATCCTGATTGGCTGATTGCAATGCAGGAGGAAATAAATCAGCAACGCTTACAAGTCTGGGAACTCGTACCACGCCCTCACAACAGATCCATTATCGGCACGAAGTGGATCTTCAAGAACAAAAAGGACGAAGACAGTGTTGTCATCCGCAATAAAGCAAGACTTGTGGCTAAGGGGTACAACCAACAAGAAGGCATCGACTACGATGAAACTTTTGCCCCCGTTGCCAGGATCGAAGCTATACGAATTTTTCTTGCCTTTGCTGCTCACAAGAACTTTAAAGTCTACCAAATGGACGTGAAGACTGCATTTCTGAATGGATTTCTCAAAGAAGAAGTGTACGTTGATCAACCGGAAGGGTTCTTGAGCGAAGAGTTTCCTCATCACGTATATCGGCTCTACAAGGCCCTCTATGGACTAAAACAGGCTCCCCGAGCTTGGTACGATGTCCTCTCAGACTTTCTTGTTCAGTCTGGATTCAAGAAAGGATCTCTGGATACAACTCTCTTCACCAAGCGGAATGGCCCGGACATCATGATTGTACAGATTTATGTCGATGACATCATTTTTGGATCGACTAAACCACAACTATGTGAAGAGTTCACAGAATTGATGAAAGAAAAATTCGAAATGAGTATGATGGGTGAGCTGAATTTCTTTCTTGGTCTTCAAGTAAAACAACTCACCGACGGAATCTTCATCAACCAGTCCAAATACATCCATGACATCCTCGAGAAATATGGAATGAAGGATGCTAAGACTGCTGCTACACCTATGTCTCCCTCTGGCCGACCCGACGCGGACCCATCTGGTGCTCCCGTCGACCAAACCGTCTATCGTGGGATAATAGGCTCTCTTCTGTACCTCACTGCTAGTCGACCGGATATCGTTCTCTCGACAGGAATCTGCGCTCGTTTTCAGGCTACACCGAAGGAATCCCATCTCACTGCTGTCAAAAGGATTCTCCGCTATCTCAAAGGAATACCCAATCTGGGTTTGTGGTACCCCACTCGATCGGACTTCAAACTGGTTGGATTCTCTGACTCGGATTACGCAGGATGCAAGATGGATAGAAAAAGCACCTCTGGAGCTGCACACTTCTTGGGCGGTAAACACGTGAGTTGGTCGTCTCGAAAACAAAATTGTGTCTCAACTTCGTCGACGGAGGCAGAATATGTCGCCGCCGCTAGTTGTTGTTCACAGCTTTTGTGGATGAGAACCCAACTACGAGATTTTAATTTTCATGTTGATAAAATTCCCATTTATTGTGACTCAAAGAGTGCGATTGCGATGACGAGTAATCCAGTACATCACTCGAGAACGAAACACATAGATATTCGTCACCACTTCATCAAAGAACATGTCGAACAAGGGACGATTGAATTGCACTACGTCACAACCGAAGATCAACTGGCCGACATTTTTACAAAACCGTTGGATGTCAAACGATTCCAACACCTTGTGACTATGTTGGGCATGTTGAATCTTCCGTTGTGATCAATCGACCCTACATGAATTTTGATAAAGTGTACATATTTCCTTTTCCACTTCACTCCAATTTCTATGTGTCTTCTGAATTATGTCTTTTGAGGGGGAGTTTTCGATTAAGGGGGAGCGTCTGATTTTTCCGTTATTTAAAAAGGAGTTTTAGATTAAGGGGGAGTTGCCTATTTTAAAGTTGGTCAAACTAAGTCAAAATTGGACCGATTCAAATGTTTAGAGTTGAATTTTCAATTTTCTGGTCAAAAAGGGTCAAAATTTTACCAATTCTGGTCAAAAAGGGTCAAAATTGGACCAATTGAACTTCAAATGGACCCAATTTTGACCAAGCCCGCGAAATTCAGCTCAGATGAGGTTTTGACCAAGCCCACGAAATTTCGGCCCGTCAACTCAAAATTCGCATGAACAGTCCCCAAAACCCTAAAACCCCAAATCCCTTAACGTTTTTCTTCACAATCCTAAAAACCCCAAGAAAATTCAAAAATTTCGCAACCCCTCTTTTCAAAATTTCGCAACTCATCGCATCATCGTCGTCGTCCAATCTGCATTCAAAATCCGTTTATCTGCATTCTCCGTCTTCAAAATCAAGCTTTTCGGTATGAATACACGTCAAATAAACCAAGTTCCATTCATTTTATCCTGTTTTGCCCCGTTTTGATTAAATCTGTTAAAGTTAAAATTAATTTTTCTCGGCTCTGAATCGAACGCATGTTAGATTTTTGATGTTTAATACCCTCAAATATGCATTGCCCATCCAATTTCGAGTCGATTGAGTCCAGATTATTGCATTTTGGATGAGATTTGAGTAGGTCTAAGGCAAAAATCATTGCGCCACTTTGAATGTCTTCGCACCATGTTCTTCACCGAGAAAATTTTCTGAGAAATTGCTTTAAACGTTAAAATTCGCTACTACAGTGAGTGAGGTTCCGCGAAATTTCATCCGAGAAATTTCTAGTGTTAAAAATATTTTTCGCTGCTGCAGTGAGTTTTGCCCCACGAAATTCTCATAAAACATCACTTCATATTACATATTTTCGCATCTTCACTATTTCGCAACTACAGTGAACAAAAAATTTTCTCAGTCCACAAAGCTTTTTCCCTCCGCGAAACTTTCATAGAACTTGCGGAAATTTTTTCCTTATATGCGAAAATTCATGGATAAACTACATGTGAATGTTCTTTGATACATGCGAAAAATTTGAACAACTTGTGAGATTTCCCAACTTGCGAAATTTTCCATACTTGCGAAATTTTACTCAATCTGCGAAAATTTCTCACGACATGTCTATGTGATATAACTTGCGAAATTTTTCATACTTGCAAAATTTTACTCAATCTGCGAAAATTTCTCACGACATGTCTCTGTGCTAAAACTTGCGAAAATTTTTCATTACATGCGAAAATTTGAACAACTTGTGAGATTTCCTAACTTGCGAAATTTTCCATACTTGCGAAATTTTACTCAATCCGCGAAAATTTCTCACGACATGTCTCTGTGCTAAAACTTGCGAAAATTTCTCATTACATGCGAAAAATTTGGACAACTTGCGAGAATTCTTGACATGCGACAATCTTCCAATACATGCGAAATCTTAATCTATCTGCGAAATATTCTCGGCCTGCCTACATATCATAATCTGCGAAAATTTTCCACTACATACATGCGAAAATTGTCTTCAATTCAAAATTACTAAGTGCTAAATTTTTTTATTGCATGCGAAAATCTTTGAACAACAGGCGAGACTTCCTAACTTGCGAAAATTCTCCATGTCTATTTGTTTAGCAAATTTTCTCATCTCACATTAATTCCTACTAATCATATTACAATTACTGTCAAGCACAGATATGACTGACAAAGATCAAGGCACAATTGAAGCACTTGAGGCGGCTGCAATCCAAAGGGACATCGCTCGCATCGAGCTCAACACGCGTACCTATGTCCCACCACCCAAGGAGATCTTCCCACTAAGTCAATGGGCGGCCCTAATTCCCAACAACTACATGGTGGACTTGGACACCTTTCGGTGTGATGCCCCCGTCATTGTAGAAATCCTCAAAGGGCACCCACTTCGCCACGCCCTCACTCATGGCGAGCCAGAAGCACAAGTGTATGTTCAACAATTCTGGCATACGCTGCAGATAGCTGGACCACTCCACTTAGCTAAAAACTTATCCGCCATGATTGATCAAGCAACGGTGGTTCTCACTCGAAAGATACTCCAAGAAGTGCTTCAACTCCCAATCTACTCACCATACGACCCGCTACCAACCCATGAACAACTCATCGAGGACATAGACCGGCTGGGCTATCAACCAGAAACCAAGAAGAAGAAGGGCCCACTTGTCCTCAGTGAAGTCACCACCCGCAATCTACCTCAACCCTGGCGCACACTGTACTTGCTGGTGAACAAATGCATGTCAGGGAAGCATGCTGGTCATGACCGGGGAAACTTTCAAATCCTCACCATCCTCACCGGCATCGCTCACAACCGCAAGTACAACTACGCCGACATCATCTGGATGGATCTTGTCTCAATGATCCAACGTCGCGACCGGGAAATTGCCAAGGGAGTCACAAACCGCTTCGTCCCTTACATGCGATGGCTCCCAGCTCTCATCAGACATTTCCGCTTGCACTCCACCAACATTCGTATCCGGCCGGCAGCGGAACACTTCCTCATCCCCACTGTCGAGAAGTTCGCGAAGAAAAACACCCCGGCGAAGGATCGACACGCCATGATAATTCCGGACGAAGTTCTCGCCTACGCAGACCAGACAAATCCACACGTCCAAGAATATCGCGCCTCAACCGCCTCATTCCGAGAAAGCCCCAGACCCCTATCTACTGTCCCTACGGCGCAGATCAACCCCACTGCTCCCAACCCCGGGACTAGCCAAACCCCCACCACCACCTCCAAAAAGTCATCGAGTCGTGCCGCATCCTCTTCCACCCGCGCTCCGAAAAAACGGTCGCGAGAGGATGACGTAAGCCGCCCCACGGAGCGTCGATCGAAACAAAAACACGATCGACCTCCTCAGCCACAGATAAGCCGAGCCGAACCAATAGGTACAGGAGGTGATGTGTTCACCTCCCGAGTAGAAGTCGTGGCATCTGGCTCAACCACGCAAACGACCCACCAACCCACTTATCTTCCTCTCTACAGGAAGATATTTCATTCCACGAGGAGCCACGTATACCATCGACATCCCACTTGGAGATGATCGATGTTGAAACAAGCAGTCCCTCGCCTAAGACTGCATCCTCTTCATACACATCGAGTATAGTGCCCTCACTCCCCATAGTATCATACGTTTCTAGGACACATACACCTTCTACCGCACTACAGAGACTTCGTGACTCTGTCAGAACGCTCGGTGATGTCTCTGTGACTAAGAGCGGAAGACCTAGCACGGCCAACATCACAACAACCGTGAGCCTAGGCCATCATTCGATTGAGTCTGTCTCATCGATGATGCCAACGGGAAGTCTAAGTGACCCCGTCTTTCCAGTCCTGTGCAAAAACGGGCGGCCGATCGGCATCTTCTCCGAGTCGGTGTCAGTTGGAGTTCTTCGTGATTCCAACTTGTTAGATTTACCCCAATTCATCACCGAGACCGCGCTAGAGACACGTCTTCAAGAGTTTGCAAAGACTCTTGAGGCGTCGATTCTCGATAAAGTTTAAGCACGTCTCGATGCGTCCACCGTCGACAAAGGGAAAGGTGTGGCCCCGGAGACGCCACCACCGACTCAAAATGTGGATGCTGAAGCCATTCTCTCTGCCATTTCCGCGAAGGAGCTCTTCTACCTCCTACGAGCAAGATTCGAGTCGATGACGGAACTTGACGAGGAGGAACAGCAGATGAAGAGAATGATGACTCAACCCATGACTTGCCGCACTCAAGGCGAGTCCAGCGGGATCAGGCGCGACGATCAAGACGATGATCAAGATCGCCGCGAGGGGGAGAATAGGCAACTAGGCCAACAATCCCAAGGACTCATGCACTCGACGCCGTCCTCCTCCTCCGGGCCTGAAACAACGCCCGCAACAGAAACCTCACACCTCACTAGCCAAAAATCCCACCTTATTTACCCTGAGTCACTAGCCAAATCACCATCACCACCACCCAATACCGTCTCCAAAACTCTAATCGTCACATCGGCGTTAGAGACCACCCCCACACCGTCTCCACCCACAGTCTCCGAACCTCTAACTATCACATCGACGTTAGAGGCCACCACCACACCTACACCACCCGACACCCAAATTATCCTTGCCAAAACCATCACCACAACTAAACCACCAGAATCTCCACCACAACCATCCCCACAATCCTCAAACTCCTCCGATGCAACACCTTCGCCACCACACAGCCATACCCCTCTCAACACCGATTCCAATATATCTTCCGAGGATGTCTACTGCGCACAGAACGAGATCGAGGCCTACATCTTCAACGATGAATGGCTGTACACACCCGCCGATGCAGCAGCAGCCAGGAAGTTCGTAGAAAACGCTCGACGTCTGCTAAAGGAAGCCTCGTTCACGCTGATCAACACCGCAGACGACGAGAATGGAGAGGAGTACGACGCTGAACCTGCCGAGCTCGAGAACATTCTCCAATTCCAAGCGCAGCAAACTGAGGCTCCTGCTGCTCAAACGGATGTGCCCACGGTGGATATACCGGAAGCACCGTGGGAAAACAAAAAGATCACCGCGCCATTTCAAGAAGAGATCAGGAAGAGGATCTGGCGACGCAAGGAGCAGATCATCACAACCTTCGACGAATATGAGCTGATGAACATCCAAAATTGGAGCGAGAGAAAGAAGCAGCTCTATCGATGGAGCCTTCTTTGCCACAAATGCACAAAAAGGATGCTATCCGATGAGGAAAACATCGCTCAGGAAATGAATCGGGCCCCCATCTGCAAAGTCACTGACCTCCGCCAAGAGTCCAAAGGACCTGTCCATTATCCAGTATTCACAGTAATGAGGCAGGATGAGAGCTACTGTGAAGTCAGTGAGGCGGACTTCAAGTTTCTGCGCCTGGGCGACCTGTACAGCATGCTGGAATCCATGAAGCAGTTCAGACTCGTCCTCAGAAGTTCTGGACATCTCGTACGTGCTGAATCGGTCACCATGGGATATGTGGCTCTCAAACACCACATGCTTCGACAGGTCAGATTCTTCGCCACCCACGATCTGCAGATGGTGGTGGAGCACAACCTGAAGAAGGTGAATCTGACTCGCCCATCTTTCAAGAACGCGGACGACTACCGAGAGGGCGATGTGATCGACGGAGATGATCCAGCGGTCGCCTACTTGAACTACAAAGGAAAGATGAGGTTGCTGCACTGCTCCGAAGTGGCAAAATTCTCGGATGGAACGCTTACCATCATCCAAGACAAACTCATGAGGATTCGCCGCATCCTTTCGGAAGAAGATCCCCTCTGCCGATCCAAGTTCGCGAAGTTCATCGACGCTATAGCAGATCGAATGGTTCTTCGAAGGAATCTCCGCGCCTTCGAGTTCAAGCTAGGACTCCGCGAAACACTCACCCGCTAATCCACCACCACAACGCCCAAGATCCAAGACTCCCAACAATTGACACAAAGGGGGAGATTGATAGGATATTTAATTGATTGTGTCAATAGTTTAAGTCTTAGGATTTATTTTGTAATTATCCTTTAGCTTAGGCTTAGGACTATAATGTAATTATTTTATATTTAGTGATTGGGCCTTAATATACCTAGGGTTAATGTGGTATATAAGGTTTTACCAACTCACTTTTGAAGGTAATCAAAGAAAAAGGCTTATCTTAATTTTCACACAATACACACACTTGAAGGTGAGATCCTCTCCCTTTTCATTCCATTAAAGCCTCTTTGATTCCTTGTTTGGTGCAATCGGGACCAACACATATTCTTTTTACTCGTAGAGGGATTTTCCATGCCAAATTGACCACAGAATTCTCCTAATTGTTTCTTTTCGTCTAGAGAATGTCTCTTGACTTGTTTATTTAATTTTATTTCATTGCATAAGGCTAATCCTTCTTGTATGCAAATTCCTATCAGTTTGCCATAGGTATAGGAGTTATAATCGATACTCGATTCTCCTTTCCTAAGGTTATTCCTTACTCTTTCTACATAGAGTGAAGGTAATCCGTCTATGAATTTAGACTTCCTGTGAGTACTATTTGACTCATGGAGTTCCATAACTCGACTAAGGAAAGTATCCTTATACCATCTAAAAGATGTAAGGGTCTTGCACCTAAGATTTTGGAGAAGAGTTCTGATATTTTCAGAATTGTCAGACCATCGGCCTGTGAAGTGTTCAATGATGTTTACACATAGTGTATAAACAACATTATCAACTTGTTGACCATTTTCTTCTTTAATGGTTTGGTAAATATCGTCTTTCTCATGTTGAGATAAATAATTATCCCACCATCCTTTGAACTGACCAGTAAAGCCAGCGACGATCATTTTTGCAACAGCTTTATCATTATTTTGATATTGATATATTTAATTATAAAAAACCTTTAAAATCGATTAAAAGAATTAAATTTTGGATAAAGGTTATGAAAAATTTTGATTTTGATTAATTCTGTGTCGGCTCTTGGCAAAGCCCGTGTTGCCGAAGTAAGGCGTTTGAGGGCATGGCTGTTACCGATTGAATTAAGTCAAATGAAAATTTTATCATGTAAAAATCCTTGTATCCGATGATTTAATTCTAATAATCACAAAAATAAATTTTTATTTTGTTTTGGAATTTTGGTATATAGGCTGGAATACCTTGGGTCCGAACGGGATCAAACTGTTTACAGCTTGATAACTGGACTAACAGGTTTAACAACGCCACGTACCGTTTTCCAATTTCTTTTTTGATGTTTGGTATTTTGGTTAAACTACTTTTGAACAAAGCTTTCTAACGAAAGTTCGATTTTTGGTATGACGGCTTGACTACCTCAGGTCCGATTGGACTAAACTGGTTAAACAAAGTCCGTGTATCATTATTGAGGTTCGATAAGTTGTTTTTATCAAGTATCAATCATCACTTTCTTTCTTATATTTCCGTATTTTGTAAAGATCCTTTCCGTATGGTATCAGAGCCATGGTGAGGTTATTAAGAAGTTAAGGTGTAGTTTAACGGTCTTCTTCAAATGTTAAATTTGATGAGACGTAAAGATACTATTAAAAACAGTATTGAAGAGGAGTATGATATCCCTCCAGATTTAGATAAATTAAATCGTTGGACAATTCCTAAAATAGATTATAAAATAATCTATGAATTGGGAACTTTCAAAAATTAGGCTTGAAACAGGTAGTCAAAACTACCGAAGAAACAATTTCTCTTAACAGCGAAGAGATGGTTATTAGACTTCTAAGTAATAGAGACTTAGAAAAATATAGGATAAATCTTAAAGTTATTCATATTGGGTTAGTTCAGGTAGCCTTTAAGCCTTTGACTTTAGAAGGTTTACCAGAGAGCTTTATAGCAGCTCTTAGAGATGGTAGAAATTTAGACTGGAAACAATCCCTAATGGGAATAATTCAATCTAGTCTGGCACATGGTCCAGTTTATTTTAATGTCTATCCAAATCTCTAATTATCATTGACCGATGTCAATATATTGGATGCTTTGACATTAAATGTCAAAACTCACGGATATAATTACGCTCCGGGATCGGAAGTAATATGTATCTGTTATAGGATTTATTATAAACCTTTATATACACTGAACCCTCAGTGCAAAATTGTTGATAAACCTATCAATGAAACTGTTCTTATAGAAACCAATTTTAGTAGATCTAATATCACAACTCGAAGATCTATTAAATGAGAAGAAATCCAATTCCCATAAAATTGGGTTATCGAAAGAGCTTTGCCTCCTCAACCTAAAATTAAAAATAATCCTACTCAAATTATACAAACAACCGATGGATCTGTTCAAATACAATTCGAACAAAATCAAAGATCTATCAAAACACCTAGATCTAGAATGACAAGATGAACTTCTTCTCATTATCATATATCACCATGTGATTATATAATAAAATCTCCTTCTAGAGCTTCGACTTCTCAAATTAGAGAATCAATCTCTAGTGATTATTCTCAAAATAAAGTAGAAGAATTAAGAATTAATTCTGATAATATTGTTCATGGAGTTTTTACAAATCAGGACGAGGAAATAACCGAGTCAGAAATGGATTTTCATGTTTAATGTAAAACCAAAAATTGATTTTAGTCCGGGATCTCCGGCAAGAAAGAAAATTAATCAAGAATTTAATTTACCCAAATGGGAACTTTTCCAAAAATGGTTTTTTGGAAATTTTAATAAAGAAGATAAAATTATTTTTCAAGACGAATTTTATAATGATTTGTCAAAAAGGAATGAAATGTTACCTTTTATTCCTTGGTTTTTAGAAAAATATTTTAAAAACATGATTTCGGTTCTTGAAAGAAATTATAAACTTTCACGAGGAAAAACTTAAATTCAATTTATCCTCCTCAAACTAGTTTTCAAAAGGAGAAAGAAAATGAAATAAGATATTTTAATGCTTTTCAAAAATTATTTGAAAGTCATACGCTAACTGTGACTATAAGTCATATTAATTGTCTTCTAAAACAACAAATTATACAAACATGTATGTTATTGTTTTAGGTGAACAAATTTCTTTATTAAAGAAAAATATTGAAGAAATTTCGTCTTCAGAAAAGAAATAAAAAATTATCTTTTAAAAGATAAAGCTAAAATTGAAAAGGTCAATATTGCTTCTCCAAGCATTCAGCCTCCTCCTGAGATTATTGATTTTAAATTAAAATCAATTTCTCATATAGAAAATTTACTCGAAGAAAAACTTAAAGATTTAAAACTTAATACTTTAAGTGAAGAATTTGAAAATAGAATGGAAAATTCTGATAATATTCAGGATATTCAAAACACATTTAATGAAGAAATTAATAAATTAAAGCATACAAAATATGCAGATAGGCCAACTCAAAGTAAATATTATTACCCTAGACCTACTCCTCAAGATATCTTGTTCGAAGAACAAGAGTTTATGCTTAATAATTCGTATAGTGGTAGAAGTATATACGAATGGAATTTAGACGGTTATATCGAAAGACAAATTTATAATATGATACACAGAATGCTTATGTATAGTACAAAAATGATCGTCGCTGGCTTTACTGGTCAGTTCAAGGGATGGTGGGATAATTATTTATCTTAACATGAGAAAGACGATATTTACCAAACCATTAAAGAAGAAAATGGTCAACAAGTTGATAATGTTGTTTATACACTATGTGTAAACATCATTGAACACTTCACAGGCCGATGGTCTGACAATTCTGAAAATATCAGAACTCTTCTCCAAAATCTTAGGTGCAAGACCCTTACATCTTTTAGATGGTATGAGGATACTTTCCTTAGTCGAGTTATGGAACTCCCTGAGTCAAATAGTACTCACTGGAAGTCTAAATTTATATACGGATTACCTTCACTCTTTGCAGAAAGAGTAAGGAATAACCTTAGGAAAGGAGAATCGAGTATCGATTATAACTCCTATACCTATGGCAAACTGATAGGAACTTGCATACAAGAAGGATTAGCCTTATGCAATGAAATAAAATTAAATAAACAAGTCAAGAGACATTCTCAAGACGAAAAGAAACAATTAGGAGAATTCTGTGGTCAATTTGGCATGGAAAATCCCTCTACGAGTAAAACTCGTAAGGAACATAAAACTAAAAAATATTCTCCTAAACAATATGAAAAAAAAAATTTCGAAAATTAAAAAGAAGAGAACAAAAATTCTCAAAAGATAATAAGAATTATCAATATAGGAACAAATTTCCTCCAATTATATGTCGAAAATGTGGAAAAGTAGGTCATAAAGCTAGTACCTGCTGGACCAAGAAGAAAATTAATAATTTAGAAATCGATAATGAATTAAAAGAAACATTATCAAAAATTCTTTTAAACTCTGATAGTGAATCAGAATATTCCTCAAACAATGAAAACAATAATATCATTGAAGATATTTCGTCATCATCAGAATCTGATGAATGTCAAAATTGTCAGATAGGACAACCTTGTTCTAAGAAAATTGATAGTTCAGAATCTGAACCAGAAGATAATAATTTATATCAAATTATATCTCAATTTCAAGAAATCAATGTTCTTGATAATAATCTTCTTGAAATATTAAACCAAACAGAATATCCAGATTTAAAAAATCTGATTATTAAAAGAATTATTCAAAAAGAGGAAGAAACTTCTAAAGAAGTTATTCCTAAATCAGAACCTTATAGTATGTCCGAAGTAATGAAATTACTTCATAATAAAAATAAATTTAAAATTGAATCTCCTTCTAATATTAGAGATTTAACATTCGAAATTACGAATCTCAAAACTGAAATTAAACATTTAAAATTAAGTCATACTGATCTTGAAAGAAGATTTTCTAAATTAGAAAAGGGAAAAGAAGAAGTTGAAGAATTTACTAACGAATAATTCGCTAGTAGTTCAAAAATTGTCGAAAATGATAATTATCTTTCAACTTTAGAAGTTATTACTTCTCAGAAATGGTTAGTAAAAATTTCATTATTAATCGATGGAAATTTTCAAAAGAATCTGATCGCACTAATTGATAGTGGAGCAGATTTAAATTGTATCCAGGAAGGAATAATTCCTACCCAATATTTCCATAAAACAACTCATTCTCTTAGCTCTGCAAGCGGAGAAAAGTTGCAAATTAATTATAAATTCCTAAGGCTTTTATTTGCAAAAATAAGGTCTGTATTCCTATGTCATTCTTACTAGTTAAGAATATTACGAACCAAGTAATTCTTGGTACTCCTTTTCTTAGGAAAATCTTTCCTATTAGAAATATTGATGAATATGGATTTAAAGGAAGCTTCAAAAATAAAGAAGTATACTTTGAATTCATTACAGAACCTTTTTCTAGGATTCTTAATGAAATTAAGGATTCTATCCTTATTAAGGCAAAAGAAAATCAGGTAAATTACCTAAAATAAGAAATCAGTATACTTACGATTGAGGATAAACTCCTAAATCCTTAGTTACAAGAAAAAATTAAATTATTACATAACGAATTTACGTTGCAGATATGTAACGATCTTCCTAGTGCTTTTTGAAATAGAAAGAAACATATAGTTTCTTTACCATATGAAGATGATTTTAGTGAGAAAAATATTCCCACTAAAGCTCGTCCTTGTCAAATGAATTCTAAAATATTAGAATTATGTAAAAAAGAAATAACTTCTCTTTTACAGAAAGGTTTAATAAAGCCTTCGAAATCACCTTGGTCGTGCACTGCTTTCTATGTTAATAATCATGCCGAAAAGGAAAGGGGAGCACCAAGGTTAGTTATTAATTATAAACCCTTAAATAAGTTTTGAAATGGATTAGGTATCCTATTCCAAATAAAAAAGATCTTTTAGATTGATTATTTAATGCTATTATATTTTCAAAATTTGATTTAAAATCAGGTTTTTGGCAAATTCAAATTGCTGAAAAAGACAGATATAAAACTGCCTTTACAGTCCCAATTGGACAATTTGAATGGTTTAAAAAACGCTCTTTCTGAATTTCAAAATATAATGAATGATATTTTTATTCCTTATAGTAATTTCATTATCGTTTATATTGATGATATTTTAATCTTTTCTAAAGATATTGAAACTCATTTCAAACATCTTGATATTTTCAAGAAAATTGTTATTCAAAACGGATTGTTGGTCCCGAATGCACCAAACAAGGAATCAAAGAGGCTTTGATGGAATGAAAAGGGAGTGTTCTCACCTTTGAGTGTGTGTGTTGTGTGAAAAATTTGGATAAGCCTTTGATCTTTGATTACTTTCAAAAGTGAGTTGGTAATACCTTATATACCACATTAACCCTAGGTATATTAAGGCCCAATCACTAAATATAAATTAATTACAATCTAGTCTAAAGCCCAAGCTAAAGATAATTACAAAATTAATCACAATACTTAAACTATTGACACAATCTATTAAATATCCTAACATTCTCCCCCTTTGTGTCAATCGTTGAGAGTCTTGGATCTTGAGTGTAGCGGTGGTGGATTAGCGTGTGAGTGTGTCGCGAAGCCCTAGCTTGAACTCGAAGGCGCGGAGGTTCCTTCGAAGTACCAATCGATTAGCTATAGCGTCAATGAGCTTCGCGAACTTGGATCGGCAGAGAGGATCTTCTTCTGAAAGTATGCGGCAGATCTTCATTAGTTTGTCTTGGATGATGGTGAGCGTTCCATCCGAGAACTTTGCCACTTCAGAGCAGCGCAGCATCCTCATCTTTCCCTTATAGTTCGAGTAGGCGACCGCCGGATCGTCTCCGTCGATCACATCGCCCTCTCGGTAGTCGTCCGCGTTCTTGAAAGATGGGCGAGTCAGATTCACCTTCTTTAGGTTGTGCTCCACCGCCATCTGCAGATCGTGGGTGGCGAAGAATCTGACCTGTCTGAGCATGTGGCGTTTGATAGCCACATATCCCATGGTGACCGGTTCAGCACGTACGAGATGTCCAGAACTTCTGAGGACGAGTCTGAACTGCTTCATGGATTCCAGCATGCTGTACAGGTCGCCCAGGCGCAGAAACTTGAAGTCCGCCTCACTGACTTCACAGTAGCTCTCATCCTGCCTCATTTCCGTGAATACTGGGTAATGGACAGGTCCTTTGGACTCTTGGCGGAGGTCAGTGACTTTGCAGATGGGGGCCCGACTCATTTCCTGAGCGATGTTTTCCTCATCGGATAGCGTCCTATTTGAGCATTTGTGGCACTTGCGTCGCCAGATCCTCTTCCTGATCTCTTCCTGAAACGGCGCGGTGATCTTTTTGTTTTCCCACGGTGCTTCCGGTATATCCACCGTGGGTACATCCGTCTGAGCAGCAGGGGCCTCAGTTTGCTGCGCTTGGAATTGCAGGATGTTCTCGAGCTCGGCTGGTTCGGCGTCGTACTCCTCTCCGTCCTCGTTGTCTGCAGTGTTGATCAGCGTTAGTGAGGCTTCCATTAGCAGACGTCGAGCGTTTTCCACCAGCTTCCTGGCTGCTACTGCATCGGCGGGTGTGTACAGCCATTCATGGTTGAAGATGTAGGCTTGGATCTCGTTCTGTGCGCAGTAGACATCCTCGGAAGCTACGTTGGGGTCGGTGTTGAGAGGAGTGTCGCTGTGTGGTGGCGAGGGTGTTGCTTCGGAAGAGTCTGTGGATTGTGGGGATGGTTGTGGTGGAGATTCTGGTGGTTCAGTTGTGGTGATGGTTTTGGCAAGGATGATTTGGGTGCGGGTGGTGTAGGTGTGGTGGTGGCCTCTAACATCGATGTGATAGTTAGAGGTTCGGAGACTGTGGGTGGAGACGGTGTGGGGGTGGTCTCTAACGCCGATGTGACGATTAGAGTTTTGGAGACGGTAGTAGGTGGAGGTGAGGGTGATTTGGCTGGTGACTCGGGGTTGATAGGGTGGGATTTTTGGCTAGGGGGTGTGAGGTTTCTGCGGGCGTTGTTTCAGGTGCAGATGAGGAGGGCGGCGTCGATTGTATGGGCCCTTGAGTTTGTGAGGCTTGCGGCCTATTCTCCCCCTCGCGGCGATCTTGATCATCGTCTTAATCGTCGCGCCTGATCCCGCTCGACTCGCCCTGAGCTCGACAAGTCAGAGGTTGAGTCATAATTCTCTTCATCTGTCGTTCCTCGTCGTCGAGTTCCGTCATCGACTCGAATCTTGCTCGTAGGAGGTAGAAGAGCTCCTTCGCGGAATGGCAGAGAGAATGGCTTCAGCGTCCACATCTTGAGTCGGTGGTGGCGTCTCCGGGGCCACACCTTTCCCTTTGTCGGCGGTGGATGCATCGAGACGCCCGTAGACTTTATCGAGAATCGACGACTCAAGAGTCTTTGCAAACTCTTGAAGTCGGGTCTCCAGCGCGGTCTCGGTGACGAAGGTGGGTAAATCTAACAAGTTGGATTCACGGAGAATTCCAACTGACACCGAATCGGAGAAGATTGCCGATCGGCCGCCCGTTTGCACAGGACTGGAAAAGACGGGGTCACTTAGACTTCCCGTTGGCATCATTGATGAGACAGACTCAATCGTATGATGGCCTAGGCTCACGGTTGTTGTGATGTTGGCCGTGCTAGGTCTTCCGCTCTCAGTCACAGAGACATCACCGAGCATTCTGACAGAGTCACGAAGACTCTGTGGTGCGGTGGAAGGTGTATGTGTCCTAGAAACGGATGAAACTATGGGGAGTGAGGGCACTAGACTCGATGTGCATGGAGAGGTGCAGTCTGAGGCGAGGGACTGCTTGTTTCAACATCGACTATCTCCAAGTGGGATGTCGATGGTATACGTGGCTCCTCGTGGAATGAAATATCTTCCTGTAAAGAGGAAGATAAGTGGGTTGGTGGGGTAGTTTGCGTGGTTGAGCCAGATGCCACGACTTCTACTCGGGAGGTGAACACATCACCTCCTGTACCTATTGGTTCGGCTCGGCTTATCTGTGGCGGAGGAGGTCGATCGTGCTTTTGTTTCGATCGACGCTCCGTGGGGCGGCTTACGTCATCCTCTCGCGACCGTTTTTTTCGGAGCGCGGGTGGAAGAGGATGCGGCGCGACTCGAGGACTTTTTGGAGGTGGTGGTGGGGTTTTGGCTAGTCCCGGGGTTGGGAGCAGTGGGGTTGATCTGCTCCGTAGGGACAGTAGATAGAGGTCTGGGGCTTTCTCGGTATGAGGCGGTTGAGATGCGATATTCGCGGACGTGTGGATTTGTCTGGTCTGCGTAGGCGAGAACTTCGTCCGGAATTATCATGGCGTGTCGATCCTTCGCCGGGGTGTTTTTCTTGGCGAACTTCTCGACTGTGGGGATGGGGAAGTGTTCGGCTGCCGGCCGCATGCGAATGCTGGTGGAGTGCATGCGGAAGTGTTTGATGAAGGCTGGGAGCCACCGCATGTAAGGGATGAAGCGGTTAGTGACTCCCTTTGCGACTTCCTGGTCGCGACGTTGGATCATCGCGACGAGATCCATCCAGATGATTTCCGCGTAGTTGTACTTGCGGTTGTGGGCGATGCCGGTGAGGATGGTGAGAATTTGAAGGTTTCCTCGGTCCTGACCGGCATGCTTTCCTGACATGCACTTGTTCACCAGCAGGTACAGTGTTCGCCAGGGTTGAGGTAGGTTGCGGGTGGTGACTTCACTGAGGACAAGTGGGCCCTTCTTCTTCTTGGTATCTGGTTGATAGCCCAGTCGGTCAATGCCTTCAATGAGTTGATCGTGCGTCGGTAGTGGGTCATAGAGTGAATAGACGGGGAGTTGAAGCACTTCTTGCACTATTTTGCGATTGAGGACCACCGTTTCTTGATCAATTTGGGCGGATAAGTTTTTGGCCAGATGGAGTGGTCCTGCTATCTGCAGTGTATGCCAGAATTGTTGAAGGTACACCTGTGCTTCTGGCTCGCCATGTGTGAGGGCGTGGCGAAGTGGGTGCCCTTTGAGGATTTCTATGATGACGGGGGCATCGCACCGAAAGCTCTGTAGGTCCACCATGAAGTTGTTGGGAATCAGGGCCGCCCATTGACTCAGTGGGAAGATCTGCTCGGGTGGTGGAACATAGAGACGTGTGTTGAGTTCGATGCGAGCAATGTCCCATTGGATTGCAGCCGCCTCTAGTGCGTCAATTGTGCTTTGATCTTTTTCAGTCATATCTGTGCTTGACAATAATTGTGATATGATTAGTATGGATTAAATTGCGAGAATGTGGACTTAAATAAGTCGTGGGTGAAATGATGGAAGTGGCCTCAAATTGCAAATGAAACATCGACAATGTTTTAAACTAAGTTTTTCAATACTTAGAGAATTTCGGAATTGAAGGCTTTCATATGAGATGAGAAAATTCGCTAAGTATAACATATAGACATGTTGAGAAAAGTGTAGCATTTTGTGTCAAATTTCGCTTGTAATGAGAAATTTCGCAGATTATCACACAAAGGCATGTCGAGAGAACATTTTCGCAGATATAAGGAAATTTCGCACTCAGTCTTATTCATGAATTTTGCATATAACAGGGAAATTTCGCATTCAAAGGGAATTTTCGCATGTATTAGGAAACTTTCGCAAGTAATAGCACATAGACATAACGTGGGAAAGTTTCGCAGTCAGAGTAAAATTTTTGCAAGTTATAGCACATAGACATGTCATGGGAAATTTTCGCAGTCAGAGTAAAATTTTCGCAAGTATGGAAAATTTCGCAAGTTATATCACATAGACATGTCGTGAGAAATTTTCGCAGGTTATATGAAAGTTTCGCGGAGGGAAAATGCTATGTGGATTGCGAAAATTTTTGTTCACTGTAGTTGCGAAATAGTGAAGATGCGAAAATATGTAATATGAAGTGATGTGTTATTAGAATTTCGCGGGGCTAAACTCACTGTAGCAGGGAAAGTTTTGTCGTGAGGGAAAAAGATTTTCTCAGTTAAACTTTCGCGGCACTTAACATACTGTAGCAGCGAAAGAAAAATTTTAACACATGTAAATTCTCGGGCGAAAGTTTCGCAGTTTCTTAGTCACTGTAGCAGCGAAAATTTTTAACATAAGAAATTTCTCGGAGAAAATAAAGTTTCGCGGGGCTTAACATGCTGTAGCAGCGAGAAAAATTTTAACATATATAATTTCTCGGAGAAATTTTCGCGGAACCTCACTCACTGTAGCGCAAGAAATTTCTCGGATAAAATAAAGTTTCGAGGGGCTTAGCTCACTGTAGCAGCGAAATTTAACGTTTGAAAGCAATTTTTCTGAGAATTTTTTCGCGGTGAAGAACACAGTGCGATATCGTGCGAAACTACGCAATGATTTAGCCTTAGACCTACGCAAATCTCAACCAAAATGCAATAATCTGGACTCAATCAACTCGAAATTGGATGGGCAATGCATATTTGAGGGTATTAAACATCAATAATCTAACATGCGTTCGATTTAGAGCCGAGAAAAATTAATTCAAACCTAACAGATTTAATTCAAATGGGGCAAAACAGGATAAGACGAACAGATATTTGGATTATTTAAGGTGTATTCATACCGAAAAAGCTTGATTTTGAAGTCGAAGAATGCAGATAAGTGGATTTTGAATGCAGATTGGACGTCGACAATGATGCGAGGGGTTGCGAAATTTTGAAAGAGGGGGTTGCGAAAATTTTGAATTTTTCTCGGGAATTTTAGGATTGTAAAAAGTGTTAAGTGTTTAGGGTTTTAGGGGTTTTAGTCACTGTATATGCGAAATTTTGAGTAACTGGGCCGAAATTTCGTGGGCTTGGTCAAAGCCTCAACTGAGCTGAATTTTCGCGGGTTTGGTCAAAGTTGGGTCCAATTGACGTTCAATTGGTCCAATTTTGACCCTTTTTGACCAGAAAAATTAGAAATTCAACCCAAAACATTTTAATCGGTCCAATTTTGACTCAGTTTGACCAAACTTTAAAATTTCAACCCAAAATTTTTATTTATTTATTTATTTATATATATATTATATTTTATATATAATTTTTTGTTATTTTAAAAATAAATAGAAAAATCAGAAGCTCCCCCTTAATCGAAAAAACTTCCCGTTTTAAATAATAATAAAAAAAATTGACGCTCCCCCTTAATCGAAAAACTTCCCGTTTTAAATGATGAAATATCAGACGCTCCCCCTTAATCGAAAACTCCCCCTCAAAAGACATAATTCAGAAGACACATAGGAAATGAAGCGAAGTGAAAAAGGAAATATGTACACTTTATCAAGGTTCATGTAGAGTCGATTGATCACAACTGAACATTCAACATGCCCAACATAGTCACTAGGTGTTGGAATCATTTGACATCCAACGGTTTTGTGAAGATGTCGGCCAGTTGATCTTCGGTTGTGATGTAGTGCAATTCAATCGTGCCTTGTTCGACATGTTCTTTGATGAAGTGGTGACGAATGTCTATGTGTTTCGTTCTTGAGTGATGTACTGGATTACTCGTCATCGCAATAGCACTTTTTGAGTCACAGTAAATGGGAATTTTATCAACATGAAAATTAAAATCTCGTAGTTGGGTTCTCATCCACAAAAGTTGTGAACAGCAACTAGCGGCGGCGACATATTCTGCCTCCGTCGACGAAGTTGAGACACAGTTTTGTTTTCGAGACGACCAACTTACGAGTTTACCTCCCAAGAAGTGTGCAGCTCCAGAGGTGCTTTTTCGGTCCATCTTGCATCCTGCATAATCCGAGTCAGAGAATCCAACTAGTTTGAAGTCCGATAGAGTGGGGTACCACAAACCCAGATTGGGTGTTCCTTTGAGATAGCGGAGGATCCTTTTGACAGCAGTGAGATGGGATTCCTTTGGTGTTGCCTGAAAACGAGCGCAGATTCCTGTCGAGAGAACGATGTCCGGTCGACTAGCAGTAAGGTACAAAAGAGAGCCTATTATGCCTCGATAGATGGTTTGGTCAATGGGAACACCAGATGGGTCCGCGTCGGGTCGGCCTGAGGGTGACATAGGTGTAGCAGCAGTCTTGGCATCCTTCATTCCATATTTCTCGAGGATGTCATGGATGTATTTGGACTGATTGATGAAGATTCCGTTGGGAAGTTGCTTTACTTGAAGACCAAGAAAGAAGTTCAGCTCACCCATCATACTCATTTCGAATTTCTCTTTCATCAATTCTGCGAACTCTTCACACAGTTGTGGTTTAGTCGATCCGAAAATGATGTCATCGACATAAATCTGTACAATCATTATGTCTGGGCCACTCCGCTTGGTGAAGAGAGTTGTATCCAGAGATCCTTTCTTGAATCCAGACTAAACAAGGAAGTCTGAAAGGACGTCATACCAGGCTCGGGGAGCCTGTTTTAGTCCGTAGAGGGCCTTGTAGAGTCGATATACGTGATGAGGAAACTCTTCGCTCAAGAACCCTTCAGGTTGATCAACATACACTTCTTCTTTGAGAAATCCATTCAGAAATGCAGTCTTCACGTCCATTTGGTAGACTTTAAAGTTCTTGTGAGCAGCAAAGGCAAGAAAAATTCGTATGGCTTCGATCCTGGCAACTGGGGCGAAAGTTTCATCGTAGTCGATACCTTCTTGTTGGTTGTACCCCTTAGCCACAAGTCTTGCTTTATTGCGAATAACAACACCGTCTTCATCCTTTTTGTTCTTGAAGATCCATTTTGTGCCGATAACTGATCTATTGCGAGGTCGTGGTACGAGTTCCCAAACTTGTAAACGTTCAAACTGATTTATTTCCTCCTGCATTGCAATCAGCCAATCGGGATCGTTGAGAGCTTCAGCTACTCGTGATGGTTCGACTTGACTGAGATAGCAAGCATACAGAATTTCATTCATCGTAGCTGAACGTGTCGAAACACCGGATGTGGGGTCCCCAATAATCTGGTCTGTAGGATGAGATCGAGTCCAGAGTGGTACATTGGTCTGTGAGGAGCTAGCAGCATTTGTGTCTATTGGAGGCTCATTAGATTGGGGTTCGGTGTCCGAAGAAGAGATCTCAACCGTAGTGGATTGAGAGGGTTCATCATCAGGATAAGCAATGTTCCCAGGGTTGGGTAAAATGTCGTCTTCGTTGAGATTGGTATCCAAGTTTGGAGGAACGACGTCATTGCCAATAGCTGGTGGTGTAGGTGGAGTGGGTGCAGCGGTAGGTTCAGTGGTGGCGGCGGGAGTCTTGGGAACTGGATAGAAGTACTCGAAAAGTAGATCGAGATCCAGTTCACCAGAGTTGCCCTCAGATGAGGAAGTTCCCGCCGTTGAAGGTTGACCTTTTGTCAACGACTGTAGAAGACCTGGTTCTGGACTGATATGAGCAGAAGCCATGAGGTCGCCTTCGCTTTCGTCAAAGGTGACATTTGTGCTTTCCATGACAGATCGTTTCTCCTTAAGATAGACCCTGTATGCCTTCGAGTTTAGCGAATAACCAACAAAGATTCCTTCGAGTGCTTTTGGATCAAGCTTCCCAGATGTTGGCGATCGTTGGCAACAAAACATCGGCATCCGAAAACCCTTAGATAAGATATATCTGGTATACGACGGTTGTTCAACATCTCGTATGGAGTGCGGTTGAATCTCTTGTGGATGGAAGCCCGGTTCTGCGTGTAACAGGCCGTTTGAATAGCTTCGCCCCAAAGAGAGTGAGGAAGGCCGGATTGGATGAGGAGAGTCCTAGCTGCTTCAACTAGTGTCCTATTCTTACGCTCAACGACACCATTCTGTTCCGGTGTCTTCACAGCTGAGAACTGCTGAGTGATGCCCTGAGTGGCATAAAAATCACTGAGCTTCTTGTTCTTAAACTCAGTTCCGTTGTCAGTTCTGATAATCCGAACCTTCTGTTGATGAAGAGTTTGGGACGTAGCAACAAACTCGATGATTATATCAGGAACTTCATCCTTTGTACGAATGAGTTTCGTCCACGTGTAGCGTGAAAAATCGTCGACAATCACAAGAATATACCGTCTTCCTCCGAGTGTGGCCGTAGGCATTGGGCCACATAGATCCATATGTAAGAGCTCGAGGATTAGCTTAGAGGACGGTGTTTCCTTGGATATGTGAGACGATCGCTTCATCTTCCCCAATTCACAGGCAGAGCAGAGGTGTTCCTTATGATATGTTAGTTGGGGTAGACCGTTGACGAGTTTATCTTGACGCAGTTTGTTGATAGTCTTGAAATTGAGATGTGAGAGACATCGGTGCCATAGATCATTCAACTTGGGTGCAGCCCGAGAGAGAAGGCATACTGTTCGAGAGGTCGTGAGATTGAGTACGTAGAGGTGAGTTGTGCGCGTTCCAGAAAGAAGTGGCAGTCCCGAGGCATCTATAATGCTGCAGATGTCAGATTCGAAGAGAACCTTGTATCCTTTGTCGCAGAAACGACCAATGCTGAAGAGATTGTAGCTCAAACCCTCAACGTTAGAGATGCCCTTGATCGTCAGTTTGTCATGGACGAGATCACCAGTTCCGAGAATTGGCGCCATTTGACTGTTTCCGAAGGAGACCCTTCCGAGATAGCGCTCGGAGAAGTTGCTCAGCAGCTCCTTGTTCCCCGTCATGTGTGTGGAGCAACCCGAGTCTAGATACCACACATGACAGACCTGCAAACATTAGCAAGCGTTGGGTCCCCGTTTTCGGACGGGACATTCTTGTGATATATGTAAAGTTTTTATGCGCTTAATGGGAAATGTGGTTTCTAAATCAGATTGTGTTGATTCTAATTTAGCTTTCCCTTTGTCGTTTGTTTGATTAGGCGGGATTATGGTTTTTCTAACCCATATTTTCCTAATTTGTGCTTGCATGCATGACGCCTTATACATGAATTGGCGCGGGGAATGTGGTTGTCGTTTTCGCGCTTCGGTTTTGGTCGCCTTTGGCTTGCGAGTAGTAGGTGAGTTTGCGTTTGAGAGACGTTTTCGCTTGACCTTAGATTTTGGCGAGATGGGAGAATTCAAAGACGTCGTAGAGAAAGGTTCGCTTGCGAGGTCGGAGTGTTGCGTGTTCATGTGTTTCATATTCATGAAATCGTGGGAGAACAAAATCATTGCAGCAGCACATAGACATAAGTTTGGTAAAAAAAAGATAAGTTTTAGCAACATAATTGTCTACGACCTTAGGATATTGGGAGTCAGTACATAGAGAGGAAGGATGAATATAGGATGGTTTTTTCTTCTTGTCATCGAAGAGTGGATTCGCCTTTATCTGATACGAACTGCCTTCCAGAGACGTCGAACTCACATTCCCTGTATCCATAAGAATACTAGAGTTAGTGTTAGAACATATGTCAGCTTCAGGAGTCATTTTCGCCGTCCTCTTACATTTACATGTTTGAGAATCGGGTACTTGACTCGATGTGGAGGGATAGTTCGTATTGGGAAATTTTTCTAGTGTGTAGATTTTGCTAAGTAGCTCATCTCGCTCTTTTGCAAAGGCCTTCCTTTCTACTTCTAGTTGTCGTTCTAGTTCAGCTATGAGTAGAAGTTTCTTTGGGATGTAAGTGCGAGAGAGCACATCTTGAAAAGCAACTTCCTGTTCTTTGTTTGGGAGTAAGGTTTCGACATCCTCCGAGAGTGAGGATACCTTAGTCTTATCTCTATTGTTCAACTCTGTGTAGTCATACGCGATTTCTGCCCAATGAATGTTCTGTTCTCTTGTTTCTTCTGAGATGGCAGCGGAGGATGATCTCACAAATGGCTTAAGCTGCGGGGGAGCACCATTTCTTGTTTGCAAGAACGCAGTGTTGCACATGTTATATCTTTTAACTGTTAGCGGTGTTGGATTGCAATTGCTAGACAGTCCGATCCCCCCCCCCGTGCGTCGTAGAATTCTGTTTCCACTGGTTGGTTCAATAGGCATAAGATGCGTGAGTTTTCGTTTCTAAGGTGAAGTTGCTCTTCAAGATCTTTCACCTTGCGGTATAGCCTAACTCTTTCCTTCGTAAGCAGTTCATATTGGGAGGCCGTCAGGAGGCGAGAAGTTTCACATGAACTAATGGCTAGTGTAGTTTCCTTAACCTTAGTCTCACTTTGTTTGTTCTTGCTTTGCAGACGTTTGACTAAAGCTTCAGAGGCCATTAGACGTTCGTTTGCACAGGCAAGTTCTTCTACTTTTAGACTAAGTAAGGCATAGTTGTTTTCAAATTTTAGCTTAAGTTCATCATAATCCCTAGCGTCTACGGTGGGTTTCTTAATGGCGTGTCGGTGAGTAAACACATCATCGAGGTGTGAGATTCGTACCTCAGACTCAGCGTTGGTAGGAGTATTAGCTGTGTTTTCACCGGTGTGACCCATCTCCTCGTCCTCGTCATGTTCGACAAGCCTTGCCATGCAGCAATCTTCATCCTTAGGCTCCTCGTCTTCTGAAGTGTCATTCACCCATTCAGCTTCTTCGGTGAGTAGAACTTTCCCACTTTCCACCTTGCGGGTCATTCTGGCCTTACGGTCGTAGTAGCCGGAGTCCTTCACGCGTGGGGCGTGGCATTCTTTGGCAAAGTGCCCCATCTTTCCACACCGAAAGCACTTCACGGACTTTTGAGGTGCGGAGTCCTCTTCTTTCTTTGTTGGCTTGGCTTCCTCTGTGGGAGTGGTCTTTTTGATGCCGCTATAGGTTCTTTGGCGATTGGAAGAGGATGAGGATTTTTTCCCGATCTTCTTTGAGACCAACTTAGTGAGCATTGCCAGTTGCTTGCGTATATCACGAACATCTTCGTCTGATTCTGTATCAGCTTCGGATCCTGAAGAGGTGTCAGATACAACAGCTGGTAGCTTCCCTTTGTTCGGTTTGGTCTTAGTGGTGGAAGATCGTTCATTGGTTTTGTTCGAGAGGAGGGCCAGTGGGTCGACTCGAGTGTTGGTGGACTGAGGTTGCACGTATGGAGCATAGGCAGACAGACTGTCATAAAGAGCATGGATGGAAGTGTTGGAGAGGTCCTTACTCTGAATCATCATCACGATTGCATTGCCCCACTGTGGTTTGAGGCTTCCAAGAAAGCGGTTGTTGATATCGAATTTGTCCCTCGAGATCCTGGCTTTCTTGAGTTCATTGATGACCTTCAGGTATCTGAGGTACGTGTCACGCAGCTCCTCTCCTTCGTAGGCTTGGAAGTGTTGATACTGTGAGAGACAGGCTGATTTCCTCCCTTGAGCACTTTCAGTTGTGCCTGCCATGATTTCTACGAGTTCATCCCATATTTCTTTAGCAGTTGTGCAGCACTCGATGTGAGCATAGACTTCGTTGCCCATAGCCTGGAAGAGGTACCCTTTGGCAGTCTCGTCGGCCTGTACGCGAGCCAGTTCATCCTCATTGATGGAACCTCTTGGAGTGCGGCGTTCATCCATGGGAGGGTTTGCGTTTGGCTGTGCAGGGATGATTGTCCAGAACTGTGCTGGGCCGTTGAATATGGAGTCCAGAAGGTATTGAGAGAGTGGTGCGCCTTTGTTCCTGATGAACGTGAGGAACCGGTTTGTCCATATGCCGTAGTCGCCTTGTCGCAGCATCGGAGGCCTGGTGTCGGAGCCCACTGTGGAGATGTCATTCGTGGTAGACATGGTTGGTGCAGTCGAATCGTCCGTGGTTTTGATCTTGTATAGATAAGAGAGTTAGTAACGAACGATAAGAGAAATACGAGTTTAATGAGTAGAGTTTTGAGAATAAAACTGTTTAAAGAATTTCCTAGAACTAAGTGAGCGTGTGTGATGGTCGATAATGTGTGGAAGAGAAATAAATCTTGAAATTAGGAGAAGTTCTAGGAATTTAAATCGAGACTTGAGGAGCAAAAACAAATTTTATGTCAAATGTGGTCTAGGGTGTTAGGACTGAAGTGTTGGATCAAATCTTAAATAAGTTTGAGAAAAGTTTAACCCAAGAAGATTTTAACACGAGAAAAAGGCTTAACACGTCAAAAAAAAATTCGCAGTTCGAAATTTTCTCGGATTCTAAAATTTCGCATGTGAGAATGATTCTCAGTTGAGAGTTTTAAAGCTTCACAATAGAATTTCGCACGTTAAAAAAAAATTTCGCATCGAGAGTTGACGTGTGGTCTTAGAAAATTTTCTCGGATTTGAAAGAGGTGTGGTATTGAAAAAAAACTTTCTCAAATTAGATAAATTTTCTCGGCTTTGAAAACTTTCTCGGATGTAAAAATTTTCGCAAAGTTCAAAATTTTCTCGGTCTTGAAAGAAAAATTTCGCGGCTCAGAAAGATTCGCGGAATCAGCTTTCAAGGGTATAAAGTTTCTCGGATTTTAAAGAGTACGAAGTTGAGAAAAATTGGGTCTAAGTGAAATTTTCGCGGTTTAAAAATTCTCGGCTGAAAATTTCTCGACCTGCGAAAATTTCTCAGATTTTTTGGAAAGTTTCGCGGCTTAGAAAAATTCTTGAATAGACTTTCTCGCATATAAAGTTTCTCGGATTTTAAGCATAGGCCGTCGCGAAAAATGCAGTGAACGTAAAATTTTCGCGGTTTAAAAATTCTCGGATGTTGCGAAAAATGTAGTGAAAGTGAAATTTTCGCGGATTTGAACGATTCAGAAAGTTTCGCGGATTTGAACGATTCAGAAAGTTTCGCGGGCAAGAACACCGAAGTACTGTTCCATTGCTTGTCGCGAATCTTTCCCAGAAAACCATCCGTTTTCACTCAAATCTCAACCAAAATCGCTCAAACTTGATCCTAAATTTCAGAAATTCTTCCCTAAACACATAATCGACCGATTTGTGAGCTAAAACCACCAAAAAATAGGTCAAATCGACCAAAAACAGAGAATGGCCGAGATGTCCTTTTCTGAAAAGTTTTTGCTTCAATCTTGCTCAAAACTCGTTAAAACTGATCCAAAAGTGTTCTAAAAACATTTTAGGCATATACTCGATCTGGGGGAAGGTTTTAAACACAAAAACGAAGCATCAAAACCCCAAAACAAGCTCGAAATGCCGAAAATAATTTTTTTGCCCAAAAACACCTTTGATCTTTCTTGGAATCGAACGAAACTGGATTCAAATCAATGCAGATCGATCCACGTTTGCTCTGATACCACTTGTTGGTCCCGAATGCACCAAACAAGGAATCAAAGAGGCTTTGATGGAATGAAAAGGGAGTGTTCTCACCTTTGAGTGTGTGTGTTGTGTGAAAAATTTGGATAAGCCTTTGATCTTTGATTACTTTCAAAAGTGAGTTGGTAATACCTTATATACCACATTAACCCTAGGTATATTAAGGCCCAATCACTAAATATAAATTAATTACAATCTAGTCTAAAGCCCAAGCTAAAGATAATTACAAAATTAATCACAATACTTAAACTATTGAACAATCTATTAAATATCCTAACACGGATTAGTTATATCTAGCCCAAAGATGGTTTTATTTCAGACTAAAGTTAGATTTTTGGGTCATACTATTGAAAAGGGTAATGTTAATCCTATCAATAGAAGTATTGAGTTTGCGTCAAAATTTCCCGATCAAATTCTTGATAAAACTCAGCTTCAAAGATTTTGAGGGAGTCTTAATTATATTTCTCCATATTATAAAAATCTTGCAATTGATACATCTATATTATACGATAGATTAAAAAAGATTCCTTCTCAGTGGACAAATAGTCATACTGAAGCAATTAGAAAAATTAAGAATAAAGTTACGCATTTGCCATGTCTTATGCTTGCTAATCCTAATTGGCAAAAAAGAGACTGAAGCGTCTGATTTAGGTTTTGGAGGAATCTTAAAACAAGTTTCTCCAGAAGATAAAAAAGAATACTTAGTAAGATTCCATTAGGGGAAATGGAATAATGCTCAGAAAAATTACGCTACTATAGCTAGGGAAGTACTTGCTATTGTTAAGTGCGTCCTTAAATTTCAAGATGATTTATATAATCAAAAGTTTTTAATTAAAAATGATTGTCAAGCTGCAAAATTTATGTTTTTGAAAGATTTTAAGCACGATGTCTCTAAACAAATGTTTGCGAGATGGCAGGCTCATTTAGCCCCATTTGATTTTGAAATAATTTATAAAAAAGAAAGTGATAATAGTCTTCCTGATTATCTAACTCGTGAATATCTTTCATGAATTTTGCAGATATGTCCCAATATGGGCGAAATTTCCCCTCTAATAAAGGTGGAAGAGGTGGAAAAAATGTTATTGCTCAAATGGGCAACAAAAAGCTCGTTAAAGAGAATCTTTCAGCTTCCTCAAGTAATACCTTGAGTGGCGAAGATTACAAGGAATTCCTTGAATTCAAAAAATAGAAAGCTAAATCTTCTAATGAAGATACTTCTTACGCAAAAGTTACTGCGGAAGAAGATGATGACGTTGAATATGAGAAAATTTCTCATACTGAGGTAATAATATTACTAGAATTTAAAGATTTAAAATGGTCTGATGAACCGTGGACTATAATGTCTAGATATTTAGAAAGAGCATCATATGCTGCTACTTTTTATAAAAATCGTGATAATTATGAAAATATCCTTAAATCCACGGGAACGTGTGATTTTGATCATTTCAATGCGGGAAATTCCCAAACTGCTTTGAAAAGAGGTTATACTTTTAGTAAAATTATTTTCAAACAAATTATTTCGCCTGAAAATGGGCTATTCACCCTTTAAAGGATAGAGAATATTTCCATCCTGAATTAAAAACTCTAATTAAATTTAATTATTATGATTATATCGACGCTTTTTATAAAGTGTTTTTATACCGGAATGAAAATAAGAAACATTCTTGGTGGATTAAGATTTGTGCGGATGATTATAAGTCCGAAATCCCTAATTGGTTTTATCAATGGTGGCTTTCTTATGGAGCCTCAATTGAAACTCTTAAAGAACCCTTTTTTGGATTATATCAAAAATGGGTTAAAATTTCTCCGAATTTAATTGAAGCGGAGCATAAACATGAATGTATTGAACGAATGGCTTCATTACATTTTTATACTGAATTAGTATTCCATGGATTTGGAGATGGACTCCCGAAGTGGGTTATACCCAACAAAAAATTCCATGTCTTAAACGAAATTTTTATCTAAAATTTTGGAAGAAAATGATTAGAAAGATTGCTACTGGTGAATATGAAAGCCAGCAAACGATTGATAAAATCGAAGAGAAAATTTCTCAGTATAAAGAGATGATTAATAATCATCAACAAAGAGAACCCCCAAGTCCTTTTGAAATAATTTCAAGAAGGATGAATATTCAAAAGGGAAAAATGAAGACTGAAGAAATCGTTCAGGCTTATTTTGACCAAATGAAAAAAGATATCCATAAAAATCTTGGCATTGAAGCCTCGGTGGATTTCTCAATGGAGACTTCGTCAAAAGATTGAAGACTGAAGAAATCGTTCAGGCTTATTTTGACCTAATGAAAAAAGATATCCATAAAAATCATCATCTTTTGACAAAGTCTCCATTGAGAAATCCACCGAGGCTTCAATGCCAAGATTTTTATGAATATCTTTTTTATTAGGTCAAAATAAGCCTAAACGATTTCTTCAGTCTTCATTTTTTTTTACTCCTCAATGCAAGTTACGCATTTTTTTCTTATGCTTGCTAACCCTAATTGGCAAAAAATTATTGAGACTGATGCGTCTGATTTAGGCTTTGGAGGAATCTTAAAACAAGTTTCTCCATAAGATAAGAAAGAATATTTAGTTAGATTCCATTCGGGGAAATGGAATAATGATCAGAAAAATTACGCTACTATAGCTGGGGAAGTACTTGCTATTGTTAAGTGCGTCCTTAAAAGATGATTTATATAATCAAAAGTTTTTAATAAAAACTGATTGTCAAGCTGCAAAATTTATGTTTTTGAAAGATTTTAAGCACGATGTCTCTAAACAAATGTTAATGAGATGGCAGGCTCATTTAGCCCCATTTGATTTTGCAATAATTTATGAGAAAGGAAGTGATAATAGCCTTCCTGATTATCTAACTCGTGAATATCTTTCATGAATTTTGCAGATATGTCCCAATATTGGCGAAATTTCCCCTCTAATAGAGGTGGAAGAGGTGGAAAAAACATTATTGCTCAAATGGGCAATAAAAAACTTGTTAAAGAAAATATTTCTGCGTCCTCAAGTAATACTTTGAGTGGCGAGGAATATAAGGAATTCCTTGAATTCAAAAAGCAGAAACCTAAGTCTTCTAATGAATGTCTTCTTATGCAAAAATTATTGCGGAAGAAGATGATGATGTTGACTATGAGAAAATTTCTCATACAGAGGTAATCATATTACTTGAATTTAAAGATTTAAAATGGTCTGATGAACCTTGGACTATAATGTCTAGATATTTAGAAAGAGCATCATATGCTGCCACGTTTTATAAGAATCGTGATAACTATGAAAATATTCTTAAATACACAGGAACGTGTGATTTTGATCATTTCAATGCAGGAAATTCCCAAACTGCTTTGTAAAGAGGTTATACTTTTAGTAAAATTATTTTCAAACAAATTATTTCGCCTGAAAAATGGGCTATTCACCCTTTAAAGGATAGAGAATATTTCCATCCTGAGTTAAAAACTCTAATTAAATTTAATTATTATGATTATATCGAAGCTTTTTATAAAGTGTTTTTATACCAGAATGAAAATCAGAAACATTCTTGGTGGATTAGATTTGTGCGGATGTTTATAAGTCCGAAATCCCTAATTGCTTTTATCAATGGTGGCTTTCTTATGGAGCCTCAATTGAAATTCTTAAAGAACCATTTTTTGGATTATATCAAGAATGGGTTAAAATTTCTCCGAATTTAATTGAAGCGGAGCATAAACATGAATGTATTGAAGGAATGGCTTCATTACATTTTTATACTGAATTCAGTATTCCATGGATTTGGAGATGAACTCCAGAAGTGGGTTATACCCAACAAAAAATTCCATGTCTTAAACGAAATTTTTATCTAAAATTTTGGAAGAAAATGATTAGAAAGATTGCTACTGGTGATTATGAAAGCCAGCAAACGATTGATAAAATCGAAGAGAAAATTTCTCAGTATAAAGAGATGATTAATAATCATCAACAAAGAGAACCCCCAAGTCCTTTTGAAATAATTTCAAGAAGGATGAATATTCAAAAGGGAAAAATGAAGACTGAAGAAATCGTTCAGGCTTATTTTGACCTAATGAAAAAAGATATCCATAAAAATCTTGGCATTGAAGCCTCGGTGGATTTCTCAATGGAGACTTCGTCAAAAGATGAAGATTTTTGTCTTGGTGGAGAAGGACAAGATCCGGAAGATCCGGATAATATTTTGGTGGATGATGCAACTGATCTCCTCAAGGACACGATCACCAAGAAAATCCAAGAAAAGGATAAGAAGAAATGATGCCTTACTTTGTCCATTTTCTAAAGTAAGGATCATTACGAAGACTTTCAAGACAAAGTTGATAACTTTAATAAAGCAATCAACTTTAATAAAGCAACGGTCTGCATTCAAAGATGGTGGACAGCTAATAAAGCAAAAGCTGAAGAAAATTCTTTGGCAAATGATTAATGTTTACTTTGTCTTTTATTCTCTGTCTATAAAAATGGCCTTAAGCCATTTAGAATGTACGCATCTTCTGATGTACTCTCTCTCTCTCTCTCTCCTTCGTTCCATTGTAATCCTCTCTCCTCTGTAAAATATTATAAGAAATAAAAGTTGAAAGTAGGCTTGAAACAGGTAGTCAAAACTACCGAAGAAACTATTTCTCTTAACAACGAAGAGATGGTTATTAGACTTCTAAGTAATAGAGACTTAGAAAAATATAGGATAAATCATAAATTTATTCATATTGGGTTAGTTCAGGTAGCCTTTAAGCCTTTGACTTTAGAAGGTTTACCAGAGAGCTTTATAGCAGCTCTTAGAGATGGTAGAAATTTAGACTGGAAACAATCCCTAATGGGAATAATTCAATCTAGTCTGGCACATGGTCCAGTTTATTTTAATGTCTATCCATATCTCCAATTATCATTGACCGATGTCAATATATTGGATGCTTTGACATTAAATGTCAAAACTCACGGATATAATTACGCTCCGGGATCGGAAGTAATATGTATCTGTTATAGAATTTATTATAAACCTTTATATACACTGAATCCTCAGTGCAAAATTGTTGATAAACCTATCAATGAAACTGTTCTTATAGAAACCAATTTTAGTAGATCTAATATCATAACTCGAAGATCTATTAAATAGGAAGAAATCCAATTCCCAGAAAATTGGGTTATCGAAAGAGCTTTGCCTCCTCAACCTAAAATTAAAAATAATCCTACTCAAATTATACAAACAACCGATGGATCTGTTCAAATACAATTCGAACAAAATCAAAGATCTATCCAAACACCTAGATCTAGAATGACAAGATCAGCTTCTTCTCATTATCATATATCACCATGTGATTATATGATAAAATCTCCTTCTAGAGCTTCGACTTCTCAAATTAGAGAATCAATCTCTAGTGATTATTCTCAAAATAAAGTAGAAGAATTAAGAATTAATTCTGATAATATTGTTCATGGAGTTTTTACAAATCAGGACGAGGAAATAACCGAGTCAGAAATGGATTTTCATGTTTAATGTAAAACCAAAAATTGATTTTAGTCCGGGATCTCCGGCAAGAAAGAAAATTAATCAAGAATTTAATTTACCCAAATGAGAACTTTTCCAAAAATTGTTTTTTGGAAATTTTAATAAAGAAGATAAAATTATTTTTCAAGACGAATTTTATAATGATTTGTCAAAAAGGAATGAAATGTTTCCTTTTATTCCTTGGTTTTTAGAAAAATATTTTAAAAACATGATTTCGGTTCTTGAAAGAAATTATAAACTTTCAACGGGGAAAAACTTAAATTCAATTTATCCTCCTCAAACTAGTTTTCAAAAGGAGAAAGAAAATGAAATAAGATATTTTAATGCTTTTCAAAAATTATTTGAAAGTGATACGCTAACTGTGACTATAAGTCATATTAATTGTCTTCTAAAACAACAAAATTATACAAACATGTATGTTATTGTTTTAGGTGAACAAATTTCTTTATTAAAGAAAAATATTGAAGAAATTTCGTCTTCAGTAAAAGAAATAAAAAATTATCTTTTAAAAGATAAAGCTAAAATTGAAAAGGTCGATATTGCTTCTCCAAGCATTCAGCCTCCTCCTGAGATTATTGATTTTAAATTAAAATCAATTTCTCATATAGAAAATTTACTCGAAGAAAAACTTAAAGATTTAAAAATTAATACTTTAAGTGAAGAATTTGAAAATAGAATGGAAAATTCTGATAATATTCAGGATATTCAAAACACATTTAATGAAGAAATTAATAAATTAAAGCATACAAAATATGCAGATAGGCCAACTCAAAGTAAATATTATTACCCTAGACCTACTCCTCAAGATATCTTGTTCGAAGAACAAGATTTTATGCTTAATAATTCGTATAGTGGTAAAAGTATATACGAATGGAATTTAGACGGTTATACCGAAAGACAAATTTATAATATGATACACAGAATGCTTATGTATAGTACAATTTGCAAAGCTAATCAAAATAATGATAAAGCTGTTGCAAAAATGATCGTCGCTGGCTTTACTGGTCAGTTCAAAGGATGGTGGGATAATTATTTATCTCAACATGAGAAAGACGATATTTACCAAACCATTAAAGAAGAAAATGGTCAACAAGTTGATAATGTTGTTTATACACTATGTGTAAACATCATTGAACACTTCACAGGCCGATGGTCGGACAATTCTGAAAATATCAGAACTCTTCTCCAAAATCTTAGGTGCAAGACCCTTACATCTTTTAGATGGTATGAGGAAAGTATCCTTATAATTCTGCAGAAGACCCTTCCTTAAAATGGTCAAAATCTTAGGTGCAAGACCCTTACAATTCTGCAGATGACAGTTCCATAACTCGACTAAGGAAAGTATCCTTATACCATCTAAAAGATGTAAGGGTCTTGCACCTAAGATTTTGGAGAAGAGTTCTGATATTTTCAGAATTGTCAGACCATCGGCCTGTGAAGTGTTCAATGATGTTTACACATAGTGTATAAACAACATTATCAACTTGTTGACCATTTTCTTCTTTAATGGTTTGGTAAATATCGTCTTTCTCATGTTGAGATAAATAATTATCCCACCATCCTTTTAACTGACCAGTAAAGCCAGCGACGATCATTTTTGCAACAGCTTTATCATTATTTTGATTAGCTTTGCAAATTGTACTATACATAAACATTCTGTGTATCATATTATAAATTTGTCTTTCGGTTTAACCGTCTAAATTCCATTCGTATATACTTCTACCACTATACGAATTATTAAGCATAAACTCTTGTTCTTCGAACAAGATATCTTGAGGAGTATGTTGGTCCCGAATGCACCAAACAAGGAATCAAAGAGGCTTTAATGGAATGAAAAGGGAGTATTCTCACCTTTGTGTGTGTACTGTGTGAAAAATTTGGATAAGCCTTTGATCTTTGATTACTTTCAAAAGTGAGTTGGTAAAACCTTATATACCACATTAACCCTAGGTATATTAAGGCCCAATCACTAAATATACGATAATTACATTCTAGTCCTAAGTCTAAGCTAAAGGATAATAACAAAATAAATCCTAAGACTTAAACTATTGACACAATCTATTAAATATCCTAACAATCTCCCCCTTTGTGTCAATTGTTGGGAGTCTTGGATCTTTAGCGTAGCGGTGGTGGATTAGCGTGTGAGTGTTTCGCGAAGCCCTAGCTTGAACTCGAAGGCGCGGAGATTCCTTCGAAGTACCATTCGATTAGCTATAGCATCAATGAGCTTCGCGAACTTGGATCGGCAGAGAGGATCTTCTTCTGAAAGTATGCGGCAAATCTTCATGAGTTTGTCTTGGATGATGGTGAGCGTTCCATCCGAGAACTTTGCCACTTCGGAGCAGCGCAGCATCCTCATCTTTCCCTTATAGTTCGAGTAGGCGACCGCCGGATCGTCTCCGTCGATCACATCGCCTTCTCGGTAGTCGTCCGCATTCTTGAAAGATGGGCGAGTCAGATTCACCTTCTTCAGATTGTGCTCCACCGCCATCTGCAGATCGTGGGTGGCGAAGAATCTGACCTGTCGGAGCATGTGGCGTTTGATAGCCACATATCCCATGGTGACCAGTTCAGCACGTACGAGATGTCCAGAACTTCTGAGGACGAGTCTGAACTGCTTCATGGATTCCAGCATGCTGTACAGGTCGCCCAGGCACAGAAACTTGAAGTCCGCCTCACTGACTTCACAGTAGCTCTCATCCTGCCTCATTACTGTGAATACTGGGTAATGGACAGGTCCTTTGGACTCTTGGCGGAGGTCAGTGACTTTGCAGATGGGGGCCCGACTCATTTCCTGAGCGATGTTTTCCTCATCGGATAGCGTCCTATTTGTGCATTTGTGGCATAGAAGGCTTCATCGATAGAGCTGTTTCTTTCTCTCGCTCCAATTTTGGATGTTCATCAGCTCATATTCGTCGAAGGTTGTGACGATCTGCTCCTTGCGTCACCAGATCCTCTTCCTGATCTCTTCTTGAAACGGCGCGGTGATCTTTTTGTTTTCCCACGGTGCTTCCGGTATATCCACCGTGGGTACATCCGTCTGAGCAGTAGGGGCCTCAGTTTGCTGCGCTTGGAATTGCAGGATGTTCTCGAGCTCGGCTGGTTCAGCGTCGTACTCCTCTCCGTTCTCGTTGTCTGCAGTGTTGATCAGCGTTAGTGAGGCTTCCATTAGCAGACGTCGAGCATTTTCCACCAGCTTCCTGGCTGCTACTGCATCGGCGGGTATGTACAGCCATTCATCGTTGAAGATGTAGGCTTCGATCTCGTTCTGTGCGCAGTAGACGTCCTCGGAAGCTACGTTGGGGTCGGTGTTGAGAGGAGTGTCGCTGTGTGGTGGCGAGGGTGTTGCGTCGGAAGAGTTTGTGGATTGTGGGGATGGTTGTGGTGGAGATTCTGGTGGTTCAGTTGTGGTGATGGTTTTGGCAAGGATGATTTGGGTGTCGGGTGGTGTAGGTGTGGTGGTGGCCTCTAACATCGATGTGATAGTTAGAGGTTCGGAGACTGTGGGTGGAGACGGTGTGGGGGTGGTCTCTAACGCCGATGTGACGATTAGAGTTTTGGAGACGGTAGTGGGTGGTGGTGAGGGTGATTTGGCTGGTGACTCAGGGTAAATAAGGTGGGATTTTTGGCTAGTGGGGTGTGAGGTTTCTGTTACGGCGTTGTTTTTCAGGCCCGGAGGAGGAGGACGGCGTCGAGTGAATGAGTCCTTGGGATTGTTGGCCTAGCTGCCTATTCTCCCCCTCGCGGCGATCTTGATCATCGTCTTGATCGTCGCGCCTGATCCCGCTGGACTCGCCTTGAGCGCGGCAAGTCATGGGTTGAGTCATCATTCTCTTCATCTGCTGTTCCTCCTCGTCGAGTTCCGTCATCGACTCGAATCTTGCTCGTAGGAGGTAGAAGAGCTCCTTCGCGGAGATGGCAGAGAGAATGGCTTCAGCGTCCACATTTTGAGTCGGTGGTGGCGTCTCCGGGGCCACACCCTTCCCTTTGTCGACGGTGGACGCATCGAGACGCGCGTAGACTTTATCGAGAATCGACGCCTCAAGAGTCTTTGCAAACTCTTGAAGACGTGTCTCTAGCGCGGTCTCGGTGATGAATTGGGGTAAATCTAACAAGTTGGAATCACGAAGAACTCCAACTGACACCGAATCGGAGAATATAGCCGATCGGCCGCCTGTTTGCACAGGACTGGAAACGACGGGGTCACTTAGACTTCCCGTTGGCATCATCGATGAGACAGACTCAATCGTATGATGGCCTAGGCTCACGGTTGTTGTGATGTTGGCCGTGCTAGGTCTTCCGCTCTCAGTCACAGAGACATCACCGAGCGTTCTGACAGAGTCACGAAGACTCTGTGGTGCGGTGGAAGGTGTATGTGTCCTAGAAACGTATGAAACTATGGGGAGTGAGGGCACTAGACTCGATGTGCATGAAGAGGATGCAGTCTGAGGCGAGGGACTGCTTGTTTCAACATCGACTATCTCCAAGTGGGATGTCGATGGTATACGTGGCTCCTCGTGGAATGAAATATCTTCCTGTAGAGAGGAAGATAAGTGGGTTGGTGGGTTAGTTTGCGTGGTTGAGCCAGATGCCACGACTTCTACTCGGGAGGTGAACACATCACCTCCTGTACCTATTGGTTCGGCTCGGCTTATCTGTGGCTGAGGAGGTCGATCGTGCTTTTGTTTCGATCGACGCTCCGTGGGGCGGCTTACGTCATCCTCTCGCGACCGTTTTTTCGGAGCGCGGGTGGAAGAGGATGCGGCGCGACTCGAGGACTTTTTGGAGGTGGTGGTGGGGTTTTGGCTAGTCCCGGGGTTGGGAGCAGTGGAGTTGATCTGCTCCGTAGGGACAGTAGATAGAGGTCTGGGGCTTTCTCGGAATGAGGCGGTTGAGATGCGATATTCTCGGACGTGTGGATTTGTCTGGTCTGCGTAGGCGAGAACTTCGTCCGGAATTATCATGGCGTGTCGATCCTTCGCCGGGGTGTTTTTCTTGGCGAACTTCTCGACTGTGGGGATGAGGAAGTGTTCGGCTGCCGGCCGCATGCGAATGTTGGTGGAGTGCATGCGGAAGTGTTTGATGAAGGCTGGGAGCCACCGCATGTAAGGGATGAAGCGGTTAGTGACTCCCTTGGCGACTTCCCGGTCGCGACGTTGGATCATCGCGACGAGATCCATCCAGATGATGTCGGCGTAGTTGTACTTGCGGTTGTGGGCGATGCCGGTTAGGATGGTGAGAATTTGAAGGTTTCCGCGGTCCTGACCGGCATGCTTTCCTGACATGCACTTGTTCACCAGCAGGTACAGTGTTCGCCAGGGTTGAGGTAGGTTGCGGGTGGTGACTTCACTGAGGACAAGTGGGCACTTCTTCTTCTTGTTATCTGGTTGATAGCCCAGTCGGTCAATGTCTTCAATGAGTTGATCGTGCGTCGGTAGTGGGTCATAGGGTGAGTAGACGGGGAGTTGAAGCACTTCTTGCACTATTTTGCGAGTGAGGACCACCGATTCTTGATCAATTTGGGCGGATAAGTTTTTGGCAAGATGGAGTGGTCCTCCTATCTGCAGTGTATGCCAGAATTGTTGAAGGTACACCTGTGCTTCTGGCTCGCCATGTGTGAGGCGAAGTGGGTGCCCTTTGAGGATTTCTACGATGACGGGGGCATCGCACCGAAAGCTGTGCAGGTCCACCATGTAGTTGTTGGGAATCAGGGCCGCCCATTGACTCAGTGAGAAGATCTGCTCGGGTGGTGGGACATAGAGACGTGTGTTGAGTTCGATGCGAGCAATGTCCCGTTGGATTGCAGCCGCCTCAAGTGCTTCAATTGTGCTTTGATCTTTTTCAGTCATATCTGTGCTTGACAGTAATTGTGATATGATTAGTATGGATTAAATTGCGAGAATGTGGACTTAAATAAGTCGTGGGTGAAATGATGGAAGTGGCCTCAAATTGCAAATGAAACATCGACAATGTTTTTAAACTAAGTTTTTTCAATACTTAGAGAATTTCGGAATTGAAGGCTTTCATATGAGATGAGAAAATTCGCTAAGTATAACATATAGACATGTTGAGAAAAATTTAGCATTTTGTGTCAAATTTCGCATGTAATGGAAATTTCGCTTTTTATAACACTTAGACATGTCGAGAAAGTTTGCGCAAATTTTGTACAATTTCGTATGCATGGAAAATTTTCGCACGTTAAGAGGTCTCGCAAGCATTCCAAAATTTTCGCATGCAATGAGAAATTTCGCAGATTATCACACAAAGGCATGTCGAGAGAACATTTTCGCAGATATAAAGGAAATTTCGCACTCAGTCTTATTCATGAATTTTGCATATAACAAGGAAATTTCGCATTCAAAGTTAATTTTCGCATGTAGCATGGAAATTTCGCATTCAGAGTATAGTTTCGCATGTATTGGAAATTTTCGCAAATTATAACACAAAGACATGTCGTGAGAAATTTTCGCAGATTGAGTAAAAGTTTCGCAAGTGATAGCACATAGACATGTCGTGAGAAAGTTTCGCAGTCAGAGTAAAATTTTCGCAAGTGATAGTACATTGACATGTCGTGAGAAATTTTCGCAGATTTGAATAAAATTTCGCAAGTATGGAAAATTTCGCAAGTTATATCACATAGACATGTCGTGAGAAATTTTCGCAGATTGAGTAAAATTTCGCAAGTATGGAAAATTTCGCAAGTATGGAAAATTTCGCAAGTTATATCACATAGACATGTCATGAGAAATTTTCGCAGATTGAGTAAAATTTCGCAAGTATGGAAAATTTCGCAAGTTAGGAAATCTCACAAGTTGTTCAGATTTTTCGCATGTATCAAAGGACATTCACATGTAGTTTATCCATGAATTTTCGCACATAAGGAAAAATTTTCGCAAGTTTTGTGAAAGTTTCGCGGAGGGAAAATGCTTTGTGGATTGAGAAAATATTTTGGTTCACTGTAGTTGCGAAATAGTGACGATGCGAAAAATATGCAATATGAAGTGGAGTGTATGAGATTTTCGTGGGGTTTCACATACTGTAGCAGGAAAAAAAAATTTCCCGGATAAAATAAAGTTTCGCGGGGCTTAGCTCACTGTAGCAGCGAAATTTAACGATTAAAGCATATTTTCTCGGTGAAGAACTCAGTGCGAAAATGTGCGAAACGACGCAATGACTTTTTGCCTTAGACCTACTCAAATTTTAACCAAAATGCAGTAATCTGGACTCAATCGACTCGAAATTGGATGGGGAATGCATATTCGGGGAATTTAAACATTAAAAACCTAACATGCGTTCGATTCAGAGCCGAGAAAAATTAATTCAAACCTAACAGTTTTAATCAAAATGGGGCAAAACTGGATAAGACGAACAGAAATTTGGATTATTTAAGGTGTATTCATACCGAAAAGTTGATTTGTGGCACTGGAGTTAGCAGAAAAACAGATTTTGATAGTGGATTTGATGACGACGAAGATGCGAGGAGTTGCGAATTTTGAGAGAGGGGGTTGCGAAAGTTTTGAATTTTTCTCGGGAATTTTTAGGATTGTAAAAAGTGTTAAGTGTTTAGGGTTTTAGGGGTTTTAGTCACTGTATATGCGAAATTTTGAGTTAATGGGCCGAAATTTCGTGGGCTTGGTCAAAACCTCAACTGAGCTGAATTTTCGCGGGTTTGGTCAAAGTTGGGTCCAATTGAAGTTCAATTGGTCCAATTTTGACCCTTTTTCACCAGAAAAATTAGAAATTCAACCCAAAACATTTTAATCGGTCCAATTTTGACTCAGAAAAATCAGAAGCTCCCCCTTAATCGAGAAACTTCCCGTTTTAAATAATGGAAAAAAAATAGATGCTCCCCCTTAATCGAAGAACTTCCCGTTTTAACTAATGAAAAATCAGACGCTCCCCCTTAATCGAAAACTCCCCCTCAAAAGACATAGTTCAGAAGACACATAGATAATGAAGTGTAGTGGAAAAGGAAATATGTACACTTTATCAAAGTTCATGTAGGGTCGATTGATCACAACTGAATATTCAACATGCCCAACATAGTCACTAGGTGTTGGAATCGTTTGACATCCAACGGTTTTGTGAAGATGTCGTCCAGTTGATCTTCGGTTGTGATGTAGTGCAATTCAATCGTGCCTTGTTCGACATGTTCTTTGATGAAGTGGTGACGAATATCTATGTGTTTCGTTCTTGAGTGATGTACAGGATTACTCGTCATCGCAATAGCACTTTTTGAGTCACAGTAAATGGGAATTTTATCAACATGAAAATTAAAATCTCGTAGTTGGGTTCTCATCCACAAAAGTTGTGAACAGCAACTAGCGGCGGCGACATATTCTGCCTCCGTCGACGAAGTTGAGACACAGTTTTGTTTTCGAGACGACCAACTTACGAGTTTACCGCCCAAGAAGTGTGCAGCTCCAGAGGTGCTTTTTCGGTCCATCTTGCATCCTGCATAATCCGAGTCAGAGAATCAAACTAGTTTGTAGTCCGATAGAGTGGGGTACCACAAACCCAGATTGGGTGTTCCTTTGAGATAGCGGAGGATCCTTTTGACAGCAGTGAGATGGGATTCCTTTGGTGTTGCCTGAAAACGAGCGCAGATTCCTGTCGAGAGAACGATGTCCGGTCGACTAGCAGTAAGGTACAAAAGAGAGCCTATTATCCCTCGATAGACGGTTTGGTCAACGGGAACACCAGATGGGTCCGCGTCGGGTCGGCCAGAGGGTGACATAGGTGTAGCAGCAGTCTTGGCATCCTTCATTCCATATTTCTCGAGGATGTCATGGATGTATTTGGACTGATTGATGAAGATTCCGTTGGGAAGTTGCTTTACTTGAAGACCAAGAAAGAAGTTCAGCTCACCCATCATACTCATTTCGAATTTCTCTTTCATCAATTCTGCGAACTCTTCACACAGTTGTGGTTTAGTCGATCCAAAAATGATGTCATCGACATAAATCTGTACAATCATTATGTCCGGGCCACTCCGCTTGGTGAAGAGAGTTGTATCCAGAGATCCTTTCTTGAATCCAGACTGAACAAGGAAGTCTGAAAGGACATCATACCAAGCTCGGGGAGCCTGTTTTAGTCCGTAGAGGGCCTTGTAGAGTCGATATACGTGATGAGGAAACTCTTCGCTCAAGAACCCTTCAGGTTGATCAACGTACACTTCTTCTTTGAGAAATCCATTCAGAAATGCAGTCTTCACGTCCATTTGGTAGACTTTAAAGTTCTTGTGAGCAGCAAAGGCAAGAAAAATTCGTATGGCTTCGATCCTGGCAACTGGGGCGAAAGTTTCATCGTAGTCGATGCCTTCTTGTTGGTTGTACCCCTTAGCCACAAGTCTTGCTTTATTGCGAATAACAACACCGTCTTCATCCTTTTGTTCTTGAAGATCCATTTTGTGCCGATAATGGATCTATTGCGAGGTCTTGGTACGAGTTCCCAAACTTGTAAACGTTTAAACTGATTTATTTCCTCCTGCATTGCAATCAGCCAATCGGGATCGTTGAGAGCTTCAGCTACTCGTGATGGTTCGACTTGACTGAGATAGCAAGCAAACAGACTTTCATTCATCGTAGCCGAACGTGTCGAAACACCGGATGTGGGGTCCCCAATAATCTGGTCTGTAGGATGAGACCGAGCCCAGAGTGGTACATTGGTCTGTGAGGAGCTAGCCGCATTTGTGTCTATTGGAGGCTCATTAGATTGGGGTCCAGTGTCCGAAGAAGAGATCTCAACCGTAGTGGATTGAGAGGGTTCATCATCAGGATCAGCAATGTTCCCAGGGTTGGGTAAAATGTCGTCTTCGTTGAGATTGAGTGTATCCAAGTTTGGAGGAACGACGTCATTGCCGATAGCTGGTGGTGTAGGTGGAGTGGGTGCAGCGGTAGGTTCAGTGGTGGCGGCGGGAGTCTTGGGAACTGGATAGAAGTACTCGAAAAGTAGATCGAGATCCAGTTCACCAGAGTAGCCCTCAGATGAGGAAGTTCCCGCCGTTGAAGGTTGACCTTTTGTCAACGACTGTAGAAGACCTGGTTGTGGACTGATATGAGCAGAAGCCATGAGGTTGCCTTCGCTTTCGTCAAAGGTGACATTTGTGCTCTCAATTACAGATCGTTTCTCCTTAAGATAGACTCTGTATGCCTTCGAGTTTAGCGAATAACCAACAAAGCTTCCTTCGAGTGCTTTTGGATCAAGCTTCCCAAGATGTTGGCGATCATTGGCAACAAAACATCGGCATCCGAAAACACTTAGATAAGATATATCTGGTATACGACAGCTGTTCAACATCTCGTATGGAGTGCGGTTGAATCTCTTGTGGATGGAAGCCCGGTTCTGCGTGTAACAGACCGTTTGAATAGCTTCCCCCCAAAGAGAGTGAGGAAGGCCGGATTGGATGAGGAGAGTCCTAGCTGCTTCAACTAGTGTTTTATTCTTACGCTCAACGACACCATTCTGTTCCGGTGTCTTCACAGCTGAGAATTGCTGGGTGATGCCCTGAGTGGCATTGAAATCACCGAGTTTCTTATTCTTAAACTCAGTTCCGTTGTCAGTTCTGATAATCCGAACCTTCTGTTGATGGAGAGTTTGGGACGTAACAACAAACTCGATAATTATATCAGGAACTTCATCCTTTGTACGAATGAGTTTCGTCCATGTGTAGCGTGAAAAATCGTCGACAATCACAAGAATATACCGTCTTCCTCCGAGTGTGGCCGTAGGCATTGGGCCACATAGATCCATATGTAAGAGCTCGAGGATTAGCTTAGAGGACGGTGTTTCCTTGGATATGTGAGACGATCGCTTCATCTTCCCCAATTCACAGGCAGAGCAGAGGTGATCCTTATGATATGTCAGTTGGGGTAGACCGTTGACGAGTTTATTCTGACGCAGTTTGTTGATATTCTTGAAATTGAGATGTGAAAGACGTCGGTGCCATAAATCATTCAACTTGGGTGCAGCCCGAGAGAGAAGGCATACTGGTCGAGAGGTCGTGAGATTCAGTACGTAGAGGTGAGACGTGCGCGTTCCAGAAAGAAGTGGCAGTCCCGAGGCATCTATAATGTTGCAGATGTCAGATTCGAAGAGAACCTTGTATCCTTTGTCGCAGAAACGACCAATGCTGAAGAGATTGTAGCTCAAACCCTCAACGTAAGAGATGCCCTTGATCGTCAGTTTGTCATGGACGAGATCACCAGTTCCGAGAATTGGCGCCATTTGACTGTTTCCGAAGGAGACCCTTCCGAGATAGCGCTCGGAGAAGTTGCTCAGCAGCTCCTTGTTCCCCGTCATGTGTGTGGAGCAACCCGAGTCTAGATACCACACATGACAGACCTGCGGTCATCAGCAAATGTTGGGTCCCCGTTTACTGACGGGGCATTCTTGTGATACAAGGAAATTTTCATGCGTTTAATGGGAAATGTGGATTCTGAATCAGATTGTGTAGAATCTAATTTAGCTTTCCCTTTGTCATTTGTTTGATGAGGCGGGATTATGGTTTTTCTAACCCATACTTTCCTAATTCGTGCTTGCATGTATGGCGCCTTATACATGAATTGACGTGGGTAATGTGGTTGTTGTTTTCGTGCTTCAGTTTTGGTCGCCTTTGGCTTGCGAGTAGTAGGTGAGTTTGTGTTTGACGACGAAAGACGTTTTCGCTTGACCTTAGGTTTAGGCGAGATGGGAGGACTCAGAGACGTCGTCGTAGAGAAGGTTCGCTTGCGAGGTCGGAGTGTTGCGTGTTCATGTGTTTCATATTCATGAAATCGTGGGAGAACAAAATCATTGCAGCAACACATAGACATAAGTTTGGTAAAAGAAAGATAAGTTTTGGCAACATAATTGTCTACGAACTTTGGACAGTGGGATTCAGTACATAGAGAGGAAGGACGAATATAGGATGGTTTTTTCTTCTTGTCGTCGAAGAGCGGGTTCTCCTTTATTTGATCGAACTGCCTTCCAGAGACGTCGAACTCATATTCCCTGTATCCATAAGAATACTAGAGTTAGTGTTACAACATATGTCAGCTTCAGGAGTCATTTTCGCCGTCCTCTTACATTTACATGTTTGAGAATCGGGTACTTGACTCGATGTAGAGGGATAGTTCGTATTGGGAAATTTTTCTAGTGTGTAGATTTTGCTAAGTAGCTCATCTCGCTCTTTTGCAAAGGCCTTCCTCTCTACTTCTAGTTGTCGTTCAAGTTCTGCTATGAGTAGTAGTTTCTTTGGGATGTAAGTGCAAGAGAGCACATCTTGGAAAGCAACTTCCTGTTCTTTATTTGGGAGTAAGGTTTCGACATCCTCCGAGAGTGAGGATACCTTAGTCTTATCTCTATTATTCAATTCTGTGTAGTCATACGCGATTTCTGCCCAATGAATGTTCTGTGCTCTTGTTTCTTCTGAGATGGCAGCGGAGGATGATCTCACAAATGGCTTAAGCTACGGGGGAGCGCCATTTCTTGTTTGCAAGAACGTAGTGTTGCACATGTTATATCTTTTAACTGTTAGCGGTGTTGGATTGCAATTGCTAGACAGTCCGAACCCCCCCTGGCGTTGTAGAATTCTGTTTCCACTGGTTGGTTCAATAGGCATAAGATGCGTGAGTTTTCGTTTCTAAGGTGAAGTTGCTCTTCAAGTTCTTTCACCTTGCGGTATAGCCTAACTCTTTCCTTCGTAAGCAGTTCATATTGGGAGGCCGTCAGGAGGCGAGAAGTTTCACATGAACTAATGGCTAGTGTAGTTTCCTTAACCTTAGTCTCACTTTGTTTGTTCTTGCTTTGCAGACGTTTGACTAAAGCTTCAGAGGCCATTAGACGTTCATTTGCACAGGCAAGTTCTTCTACTTTTAGACTAAGTAAGGCATAGTTGTTTTCAAATTTTAGCTTAAGTTCATCATAATCCCTAGCGTCTACGGTGGGTTTCTTAATGGCGTGTCGGTGATTAAACACATCATCGAGGTGTGAGATTCGTACCTCAGACTCAGCGTTGGTAGGAGCATTAGCTGCGTTTTCACCGGTGTGACCCATCTCCTCGTCCTCGTCATGTTCGACCAGCCTTGCCATGCAGCAATCTTCATCCTTAGGCTCCTCGTCTTCTGAAGTGTCATTCACCCATTCCGCTTCTTCGGTGAGTAGAACTTTCCCACTTTCCACCTTGCAGGTCATTCTGGCCTTACGGTCGTAGTAGCCGGAGTCCTTCATGCGTGGGGCGTGGCATTCTTTGGAAAAGTAGCCTATCTTTCCACACCGAAAGCACTTCACAGACTTTTGAGGTGCGGAGTCCTCTTCTTTCTTTGTTGGCTTGGCTTCCTCTGTGGGAGTGGTCTTTTTGGTGCCGCTATAGGTTATTTGGCGATTGGAAGAGGATGAGGATTTTTTCCCGATCTTCTTTGAGACCAACTTAGTGAGCATTGCCAGTTGCTTGCGTATATCACGAACATCTTCGTCTGATTCTGTATCAGCTTTGGATCCTGAAGAGGTGTCAGATACAACAGCTGGTAGCTTTCCTTTGTTCTGTTTGGTCTTAGTGGTGGAAGATCGATCATTGGTTTGTTCGAGAGGAGGGCCAGTGGGTCGACTCGAGTGTTGGTGGACTGAGGTTGCACGTATGGAGCATAGGCAGACAGACTGTCATAAAGAGCATGGATGGAAGTGTTGGAGAGGTCCTTACTCTGAATCATCATCACGATTGCATTGCCCCAATGTGGTTTGAGGCTTCCAAGAAAGCGGTTGTTGATATCGATTTTGTCCCTCGAGATCCTGGCTTTCTTGAGTTCATTGATGACCTTCAGGTATCTGAGGTACGTGTCACGCAGCTCCTCTCCTTCGTAGGCTTGGAAGTGTTCATACTGTGAGAGACAAGCTGATTTCCTCCCTTGTGCACTTTCAGTTGTGCCTGCCATGATTTCTACAAGTTCATCCCATATTTCTTTAGCAGTTGTGCAGCACTCGATGTGAGCATAGACTTCGTTGCCCATAGCCTGGAAGAGGTATCCTTTGGCAGTCTCGTCGGCCTGTACGCGAGCCAGTTCATCCTCATTGATGGGACCTCTTGGAGTGCGGCGTTCATCCATGGGAGGGTTTGCGTTTGGCTGTGCAGGGATGATTGTCCAGAACTGTGCTGGTCCGTTGAAGATGGAGTCCAGAAGGTATTGAGAGAGTGGTGCACCTTTGTTCCTGATGAACGTGAGGAACCGGTTTGTCCATATGCTGTAGTCGCCTTGTCGCAGCATCGGAGGCCTGGTGTCGGAGCCCACTGTGGAGATGTCATTCGTGGTAAACATGGTTGGTGCAGTCGAATCGTCCGTGGTTTTGATCTTGTACAGATAAGAGAGTTAGTAACGAACGATAAGAGAAATACGAGTTTAATGAGTAGAGTTTTGAGAATAAAATCGTTTAAAGAATTTCTTAGAACTAAGTGAGCGTGTGTGATGGTCGATAATGTATGGAAGAGAAATATATCTTGAAATTAGGAGAAGTTCTAGAAATTTAAATCGAGACTTGAGGAGCAAAAACAAATTTTATGTCAAAAGTGGTCTAGGGTGTTAGGACTGAAGTGTTAGGATCAAATCTTAAATAAGTTTGAGAAAAGTTTAACCCAAGAAGATTTTGACACGAGAAAAAGACTTAACACGTCAAGAAAAAAAATAAAAAAATTCGCAGTTCGAATGGACGTGATTAAATGAAGAGTTATCCGAGAAAATGTGTTGAGAAATTTCGGTGTTTGTGAGTTTTAAAGAGAAATTCTCAAAAAAAAAAAAATTTTCTTGAGAATTGAAGTGTGGTCTTAGGAATTTTCTCGGATTTGAAAGAGATGTGGTATTGAAAAAACTTTCTCAGATGAGATAAACTTTCTCAGATGAGATAAACTTTCTCAGATGAGATAAAAATTCTCGGCTTTGAAAACTTTCTCAGATGAGATAAATATTCTCGGCTTTGAAAACTTTCTCGGATGTAAAAATTTTCGCGAAGTTCAAAACTTTCTCGGTCTTGAAAGAAAAATTTCGCGGCTCAGAAAGATTCGCGGAATAAGCTTTCTAGGGTATGGAATTTCTGAAAATTCTAGGCTGAAAATTTCTCGACTTAGTAAAATTTCTCAGTGTTTGGAAAATTTCGCGGCTTAGAAAAATCCTTGGAATAGACTTTTTCGCATATAAAGTTCCTCGGATTTTAAAGAGTACGAAGTTGAGAAAAATTGGGTCTAAGAGAAATCTTTCGCGGTTTTAAAAATTCTCGGATTTTGAGCATAGGCCGTTGCGAAAAATGCAGTGAAAGTGAAATTTTCGCGGTTTAAAAATTCTCGGAATCAACTTCGTGGATATGAAAATTCGCGGATTTGAACAATTCAGAAAGTTTCGCGGGCAAGAACATCAAAGTACTGTTCCATTGCTTGTCGAGAATCTTTCCCAGAAAATCGTCCGTTTTCACTCAAATCTCAACCAAAATCGCTCAAACTTGATCCTAAACTTCATAAATTCTTCCCTAAACACATAATCGACGGATTTGTGAGCTAAAAACACCAAAAGATAGGTCAGATCGACCAAAAACAGAGAATGGCCGAGATGTCTTTTTCCGAAAACTTTTTGCTTCAATCTTGCTCAAAACTCGTTAAAACTGATCCAAAAGTGTTCTAAAAACATTTTAGGCATATACTCGATCTGGGGGAAGGTTTTAAACACAAAAACGAAGCATCAAAACCCCAAAACAAGCTCGAAATGCCCGAAAATAATTTTTTGCCCAAAACACCTTTGATCTTTCTTGGAATCGAACGAAAATGGATTCAAATCAATGCAGATCGATCCACGTTTGCTCTGATACCGCTTGCTGGTCCCGAATGCACCAAACAAGGAATCAAAGAGGCTTTAATGGAATGAAAAGGGAGTATTCTCACCTTTGAGTGTGTGTATTGTGTGAAAAATTTGGATAAGCCTTTGATCTTTGATTACTTTCAAAAGTGAGTTGCTAAAACCTTATATACCACATTAACCCTAGGTATATTAAGGCCCAGTCACTAAATATACAATAATTACATTCTAGTCCTAAGTCTAAGCTAAAGGATAATAACAAAATAAATCCTAAGACTTAAACTATTGACACAATCTATTAAATATCCTAACAGAGTAGGTCTAGGGTAATAATATTTGCTTTGAGTTGGCCTATCTGCATATTTTGTATGCTTTAATTTATTAATTTCTTCATTAAATGTGTTTTGAATATCCTGAATATTATCATAATTTTCCATTCTATTTTCAAATTCTTAACTTAAAGTATTAAGTTTTAAATCTTTAAGTTTTTCTTCGAGTAAATTGTCTATATGAGAAATTGATTTTAATTTAAAATCAATAATCTCAGGAGGAGGCTGAATGCTTGGAGAAGCAATATCGACCTTTTCAATTTTAGCTTTATCTTTTAAAAGATGATTTTTTATTTCTTTTACTGAAGACGAAATTTCTTCAATATTTTTCTTTAATATAGAAATTTGTTCACCTAAAACAATAACATACATGTTTGTATAATTTTGTTGTTTTAGAAGACAATTAATATTACTTATAGTCACAGTTAGCGTATCACTTTCAAATAATTTTTGAAAAGCATTAAAATATCTTATTTCATTTTCTTTCTCCATTTGAAAACTAGTTTGAGGAGGATAAATTGAATTAAAATTTTTCCCCGTTGAAAGTTTATAATTTCTTTCAAGAACCGAAATCATGTTTTTAAAATATTTTTCTAAAAACCAAGGAATAAAAGGTAACATTTCATTCCTTTTTGACAAATCATTATAAAATTCGTCTTGAAAAATAAATTTATCTTCTTTATTAAAATTTCCAAAAAACCATTTCGGAAAATTTCCCATTTGGGTAAATTAATTCTTGATTAATTTTCTTTCTTGCCGGAGATCCCGGACTAAAATCAATTTTTGGTTTTAAATCCATTAAACATGAAAATCCATTTCTGACTCGGTTATTTCCTCGTCCTGATTTTTAAAAACTCCATGAACAATATTATCAGAATTAATTCTTAATTCTTCTACTTTATTTTGAGAATAATCACTAGAGATTGATTCTCTAATTTGAGAAGTCGAAGCTCTAGAAGGAGATTTTATCATATAATCACATGGTGATATATGATAATGAGAAGAAGCTGATCTTGTCATTCTAGATCTAGGTGTTTGATAGATCTTTGATTTTGTTCGAATTGTATTTGAACAGATCCATCGGTTGTTTGTATAATTTGAGTAGGATTATTTTTAATTTTAGGTTGAGGAGGCAAAGCTCTTTCGATAACCCAATTTTCTGGGATTTGGATTTCTTCCCATTTAATAGATCTTCGAGTTGTGATATTAGATCTACTAAAATTGGTTTCTATAAGAACAGTTTCGTTGATAGGTTTATCAACAATTTTGCACTGAGGATTCAGTGTATATAAAGGTTTATAATAAATTCTATAACAGATACATATTACTTCCGATCCCGGAGCGTAATTATATCCGTGAGTTTTGACATTTAATGTCAAAACATCCAATATATTGACATCGGTCAATGATAATTGGAGATTTGGGTAAACATTAAAATAAACTGGTCCATGAGCCAGACTAGACTGAATTATTCCCATAAGGGATTGTTTCCAGTCGAGATTTCTACCATCTCTAAGAGCTGCAATAAATCTCTCAGGTAAACCTTCTAAAGTCAAATACTTAAAGGCTACCTGTACTAACCCAATATGAATAAACTTATGGTTTATTCTATATTTTTCTAAGTCTCTATTACTTAGAAGTCTAATAACCATATCTTCGTTGTTAAGAGAGATAGTTTCTTCGGTAGTTTTGACTACCTGTTTCAAGCCTAATTTTTCGAAAGTTCCTAATTCATAGATTATTTTATAATCTATTTTAGGAATTGTCCAACGATTTAATTTATCTAAATCTTGAGGGATATCATACTCCTCTTCAATACTGTTTTTAACAGTATCTTTACGTCTCATCAAATTTTACATTTGAAGAAGACCGTTAAACTACACCTTAACTTCTTAATAACCTCACCATGGCTCTGATACCATACGGAAAGGATCTTTACAAAATACGGAAATATAAAAAAGAGAGTGATGATTGATACTTGATAAAAACAACTTATCGAACCTCGATAATGATACACGGACTTTGTTTAACCAGTTTAGTCCAATCGGACCTGAGGTAGTCAAGCCGTCATACCAAAAATCGAACTTTCGTTAGAAAGCTTTGTTCAAAAGTAGTTTAACCAAAATACCAAACATCAAAAAAGAAATTGGAAAAAGGTATGTGGCGTTGTTAAACCTATTAGTCCAGTTATCAAGCTGTAAACAGTTTGATCCCGTTCGGACCCAAGGTAAGCCTAATACCAAAATTACAAAACAAAATAAAAATTTATTTTCGTGATTATTAGAATTAAATCATCGGATACAAGGATTTTTACATGATAAAATTTTCATTTGACTTAATTCAATCGGTAACAGCCATGCCCTCAAACGCCTTACTTCGGCAACACGGGCTTTGCCAAGAGCCGACACAGAATTAATCAAAATCAAATTTTTTCATAACCTTTATCCAAAATTTAATTCTTTTAATCGATTTTAAAGGTTTTTTATAATTAAATATATCATATTAATATATGTATAGAAATATGATATAAAACCACGATTAAGTATTAAGGCATCTTGGTGTAGTTTAACGTATAAATTAGCCTTCCATTAAGGCTAAGAGAAAAAGATAAATATATAAAACAAAAATAAAAAACTTACTTAAGCGAGAGGAGTCGTACAGAGAATTTCAACTTTTATTTCTTATAATATTTTACAGAGGAGAGAGGATTACAATGGAAGGAAGGAGAGAGAGAGAGAGTACATCAGAAGATGCGTACATTCTAAATGGCTTAAGGCCATTTTTATAGACAGAGAATAAAAGACAAAGTAAACATTAATCATTTGCCAAAGAATTTTCTTCAGCTTTTGCTTTATTAGCTGTCCACCATCTGTGAATGCAGACCGTTGCTTTATTAAAGTTGATTGCTTTATTAAAGTTATCAACTTTGTCTTGAAAGGCTTCGTAATGATCCTTACTTTAGAAAATGGACAACGTAAGGCATCATTTCTTCTTATCCATTTCTTGGATTTTCTTGGTGATCGTGTCCTTGAAGAGATCAATTGCATCATCCACCAAAATATTATCCGGATCTTCCGGATCTTGTCCTTCTCCACCAAGACAAAAATCTTCATCTTTTGACGATGTCTCCATTGAGAAATCCACCGAGGCTTCAATGCCAAGATTTTTATGGATATCTTTTTTCATTAGGTCAAAATAAGCCTGAACGATTTCTTCAGTCATCATTTTTCCCTTTTGAATATTCATCCTTCTTGAAATTATTTCAAAAGTACTTGGGGGTTCTCTTTGTTGATGATTATTAATCATCTCTTTATACTGAGAAATTTTCTCTTCGATTTTATCAATCGTTTGCTGGCTTTCATATTCACCAGTAGCAATCTTTCTAATCATTTTCTTCCAAAATTTTATATAAAAATTTCGTTTAAGACATGGAATTTTTTGTTGGGTATAACCCACTTCTGGAGTCCATCTCCAAATCCATGGAATACAGAATTCAGTATAAAAATGTAATGAAGTCATTCCTTCAATACATTCATGTTTATGCTCCGCTTCAATTAAATTCGGAGAAATTTTAACCCATTCTTGATATAATCCAAAAAATGGTTCTTTAAGAATTTCAATTGAGGCTCCATAAGAAAGCCACCATTGATAAAACCAATTAGGGATTTCGGACTTATAAACATCCGCACAAATCTTAATCCACCAAGAATGTTTCTTATTTTCATTCTGGTATAAAAACACTTTATAAAAAGCGTCGATATAATCATAATAATTAAATTTAATTAGAGTTTTTAACTCAGGATGGAAATATTCCCTATCCTTTAAAGGGTGAATAGCCCATTTTTCAGGCGAAATAATTTGTTTGAAAATAATTTTACTAAAAGTATAACCTCTTTTCAAAGCAGTTTGGGAATTTTCCGCATTGAAATGATCAAAATCATACGTTCCTGTGGATTTAAGAATATTTTCATAGTTATCACGATTCTCATAAAACGTGGCAGCATATGATGCTCTTTCTAAATATCTAGACATTATAGTCCAAGGTTCATTAGACCATTTTAAATCTTTAAATTCAAGTAATAGGATTACCTCTGTATGAGAAATTTTCTCATAGTCAACATCATCATCTTCTTCCGCAATAATTTTTGCATAAGAAGTACCTTCATTAGAAGACTTAGCTTTCTGCTTTTTGAATTCAAGGAATTCCTTATATTCCTCGCCACTCAAAGTATTACTTGAGGACGCAGAAATATTTTCTTTAACAAGTTTTTTATTGCCATTTGAGCAATAATGTTTTTTCCACCTCTTCCACCTCTATTAGAGGGGAAATTTCGCCCATATTGGGACATATCTGCAAAATTCATGAAAGATATTCACGAGTTAGATAAATCAGGAAGGCTATTATCACTTCCTTTCTTATAAATTATTTCAAAATCAAATGGGGCTAAATGAGCCTGCCATCTCGCAAACATTTGTTTATAGACATCGTGCTTAAAATCTTTCAAAAACATAAATTTTGCAGCTTGACAATCAGTTTTTATTAAAAACTTTTGATTATATAAATCATCTTGAAATTTAAGGACGCACTTAACAATAGCAAGTACTTCCCTAGCTATAGTAGCGTAATTTTTCTGAGCATTATTCCATTTCCCCGAATGGAATCTAACTAAATATTCTTTCTTATCTTCTGGAGAAACTTGTTTTAAGATTCCTCCAAAGCCTAAATCAGACGCATCAGTCTCAATAATTTTTTGCCAATTAGGGTTAGCAAGCATAAGACATGGCAGATGCGTAACTTTATTTTTAATTTTTTTTAATAGCTTCAGTATGATTATTAGTCCATTGACAAGGAATCTTCTTCAATCTATCGTATAAAATAGATGTATCGATTGCAAGGTTTTTAAAATAAGGAGAAATATAATTAATACTCCCTAAAAATCTTTGAAGTTGAGTTTTATCAAGAATTTGATCTGGAAATTTTGACGCAAACTCAATACTTCTATTAATTGGGTTAACATTACCCTTTTCAATTGTATGACCCAAAAATCTAACTTTAGTTTGGAATAAAACCATTTTTGGGCTGGATATAAATAATCCATTTTGAATAACAATTTTCTTGAAAATATCAAGATGTTTGAAATGAGTTTCAATATCTTTAGAAAAGATTAAATATCATCAATATAAACGATGATAAAATTACTATAAGGAATAAAAATATCATGCATTATATTTTGGAATTCAGAAGGAGCATTTTTTAAACCAAAGGGCATAACCTTCCATTCAAATTGTCCAATTGGGACTGTAAAGGCAGTTTTATATCTGTCTTTTTCAGCAATTTGAATTTGCCAAAAACCTGATTTTAAATCAAATTTTGAAAATATAATAGCATTAAATAATCGATCTAAAAGATCTTTTTTATTTGGAATAGGATACCTAATCCATTTTAAAACCTTATTTAAGGGTTTATAATTAATAACTAACCTTGGTGCTCCCCTTTCCTTTTCGGCATGATTATTAACATAGAAAGCAGTGCACGACCAAGGTGATTTCGAAGGTTTTATTAAACCTTTCTGTAAAAGAGAAGTTATTTGTTTTTTACATAATTCTAATAATTCAGAATTCATTTGACAAGGACGAGCTTTAGTGGGAATATTTTTCTCACTAAAATCATCTTCATATGGTAAAGAAACTATATGTTTCTTTCTATTCCAAAAAGCATTAGGAAGATCGTTACATATCTGCAACGTAAATTCATTATGTAATAATTTAATTTTTTCTTGTAACTTAGGATTTTGGAGTTTATCTTCAATTGTAAGTATAATGATTTCTTGTTTTAGGTAATTTACCTGATTTTCTTTTGCCTTAATAAGGATAGAATCCTTAATTTCATTAAGAATCCTAGAAAAAGGTTCTGTAATGAATTCAAAGTATACTTCTTTATTTTCGAAGCTTCCTTTAAATCCATATTCATCAATATTTCTAATAGGAAAGATTTTCCTAAGAATAGGAGTACCAAGAATTACTTGGTTCGCAATATTCTTAACTAGTAAGAATGACATAGGAATACAGACCTTATTTTTGCAAATAAAAGCCTTAGGAATTTTATAATTAATTTGAAACTTTTCTCCGCTTGCAGAGCTAAGAGAATGAGTTGTTTTATGGAAATATTGGGTAGGAATTATTCCTTCCTTGATACAATTTAAATCTGCTCCACTATCAATTAGTGCGATCAGATTCTTTTGAAAATTTCCATCGATTAATAATGAAATTTTTACTAACCATTTCTGAGAAGTAATAACTTCTAAAGTTGAAAGATAATTATCATTTTCGACAATTTTTGAACTACTAGCGAATTCTTCGTTAGTAAATTCTTCAACTTCTTCTTTTCCCTTTTCTAATTTAGAAAATCTTCTTTCAAGATCAATATGACTTAATTTTAAATGTTTAATTTCAGTTATGAGATTCGTAATTTCGAGTGTTAAATCTCTAATATTAGAAGGAGATTCAATTTTAAATTTATTTTTATTATGAAGTAATTTCATTACTTCAGACATACTATAAGGTTCAGATTTAGGAATAACTTCTTTAGAAGTTTCTTCCTCTTTTTGAATAATTCTTTTAATAATCAGATTTTTTAAATCTGGATCTTCTGTTTGTTTTAATATTTCAAGAAGATTATTATCAAGAACATTGATTTCTTGAAATTGAGATATAATGTGATATAAATTATTATCTTCTGGTTCAGATTCTGAACTATCAATTTTCTTAGAACAAGGTTGTCCTATCTGACAATTTTGACATTCATCAGATTCTGATGATGACGAAATATCTTCAATGATATTATTGTTTTCATTGTTTGAGGAATATTCTGATTCATTATCAGAGTTTAAAAGAATTTTTGATAATGTTTCTTTTAATTCATTATTGATTTCTAAATTATTAATTTTCTTCTTGGTCCAGCAGGTACTAGCTTTATGACCTACTTTTCAACATTTTCGACATATAATTGGAGGAAATTTGTTTCTATATTGATAATTCTTATTATCTTTTGAGAATTTTTGTTCTCTTCTTTTTGATTTTCGAAATTTTCTTTTTTCATATTCTTTAGGAGAATATTTTTTAGTTTTATGTTCCTTACGAGTTTTACTCGTAGAGGGATTTTCCATGCCAAATTGACCACAGAATTCTCCTAATTGTTTCTTTTCGTCTAGAGAATGTCTCTTGACTTGTTTATTTAATTTTATTTCATTGCATAAGGCTAATCCTTCTTGTATGCAAGTTCCTATCAGTTTGCCATAGGTATAGGAGTTATAATCGATACTCGATTCTCCTTTCCTAAGGTTATTCCTTACTCTTTCTGCAAAGAGTGAAGGTAATCCGTCTATGAATTTAGACTTCCAGTGAGTACTATTTGACTCAGGGAGTTCCATAACTCGACTAAGGAAAGTATCCTTATTGTGGCGACCCTACTTCCTAATTAGAATAATTGGCGGATTTCCGCAACGAAAGTCGCGGAGGACCCGATTTATTAAAAACTTTTTAATGAATATAATGTACATATATAAACTAAGTCGGGTTTACAAAATGCGTCTGTATAATACAACGGGCCGGAGCCCCAAAAATCTAAACCCGACTATCCTACGCCTCTCCACAGGTCGCATCCCATGTACCGCTCCGCCCTCAAAAGCCCGTGGAGTCACCGCCGCCAGCCAGCCTATATCTCAACCCTGACACCCATCGGTGTCGGGCTCAGTCCCACCTGAAAAACATAACCCTGAGCAAAATGCCCAGTAGGTGGCAGTAAAAACATGCAATATATGCGTGCGTGCACTCAACCCAATCCCATGTTCTCACACATAAAATATGCACGCTCAACCTATCACATCTCATCACATAACAGGGCCCTCGGCTAGACTCAGCACCCACGCGCGCAATGGCAAAGTACGCCATAATCATGCGGTAGCCCACGCCGGCCGTGCCGGGTCGCTCCTTCCGCACACAATCTCAACCCGACGACTTTTCCCCGAGTGGCCTACCATCAACCCGGGTACACAGGAATCTCACATCTGTCAGTCGTCCCTGAGCCAAATAATATCCGGTGGTGTGCACCTCGGGTGGCTCAATCCCGAGTAGATGGGTGTCGCAAACCCCCTCTCCCACCAGATGCTACACGAGTCTATCCTCGACGACCAATAAAGGTCACTGTACCCCACTCAACTGACACCGTAAGGCATCACCGTACAAATACGGTACCATCATCTCTCCCGTGCATGTCGTGAAATGCACATATAACAAAACACATAAAATACGTACACCGAAATCACGTAATCGTGTAGTATTTAAACTAGGCCGATGGTTTAAAAATCCAAAAATAATATTTATAATTTAAAATATGGGTTTGAAATCGGCCCGCGAAATCCAAAATCGGCCCGGCGCTATCTCACAGCTCGCGAAATGCTTCAGCCCGCGAAACCTGACTTCTGGCCCGCGAAAATACTTTTCACTCACACATCACACAACATTTGGGCCCGCGACAAAATTACGCGACCCGAACCCCAAATCGGCCAATCCCTATTCTTTTAAAATCATTTTTCGCCCGATTTACACTCAAACACAGGCCCGCGATTTCAAAATCGCCCGAAAACTTCAAATCGCCCGATTACTGTTCCATCGAAACTCAAGTTCATACTCAAAACCCTAATTTTTCAGAAACAATTAACACGATCATCACCCTAAATCACATAGGAACATCATAAAAATATAGAGCTCATATTTTGAGCTAAAAAGGCACGTAATAACACATCAAGAACAACACTTAAATCCGAAAATCTTGAAATAAATATTTTAAAACTCGGATGACCTTTCATCCGGATTTCGAATATTTTTAGGAAAATAATACGGGTTGTAGGGGTTAAAAACCACCTACCTCACTTCCAAGCTAAATTTGATTAATTTCCTAAGTTGAAGCTTGCTCAAAATTGCCAAAGTTTGCTTCTCCTTCGTGATTCGACTTCCTTTTATACTCTCACCTCCTTTAAATCACCAACCCACGTTAAACCTTAAACATATAAGCTTATAATCATTCTCATGAGTCTTATGTATAATTCTCACTTCCTTACTCGACCTTTCTTACTTTGGTTTTCGGCTTTCTTCCTTTGCTCCTTTCGTTGGTTTCCTTAAGTCACAATTGAGGGCTTTTGTTTTTCTTCTTGTAGTTACACGTTTTTAGCCTTGTCCAACAATGATGATTTTGAAGATAATTATCTACTTTAGGGTATGGGATTCACGTGGCTTTTCCATGCCATGAAGAAATCTTCATCCTTATCTCAAGCTATTTGGGCCAAGCCAAACTTTTCTTTGGGCCTTCTATTATTTGACTTGGATCTTTATTAATTTATTTAGGTTATTTGTCATTTAGTTTTATTTGGATCCTACTATTATTTTGGTCTACTTATATTTCGGCCCATAATGTTTTATTCAACTCTCGGGCCCAATTATTATTTTCGGGCCTAATTCCGAAAAATCCAATTTTGTCCGAAAATTAACTTCATTAATTCCGAACATCACAAAAATATTTCTTAGGAATTTTATTCCTAATATTTTCTCCCCTAATTATCTTGGAATTTCCTATCGTAATCCCACTTTAAATTTTGCGGGTATTACATTCTCCCCCCCTTAAAAGAATTTCGTCCCCGAAATTCAGCAGTAGGGAATTCGAGTTTAGTTCTACGACTAGACTCGTTCAATCTAGTTCCTACGTTCTCTAGGCCTACTTATTTCTATTTCCACTACGCTTCCGCTGCGCACTCCTATTTCCATGGTCTGGTTTTGCCACAAGACCTTCAGTAGAGAGTCCGTTTCACAGATCTCCAACTGATGGAAATCAGACGTGATCTTGTAGCGACCCGTCTTTCTTCTTAACGGAAAACACTGGGGCTCCCCATGGTGAGAATCTGGGTCCAGTTCTAGTTCTACGACTAGAGATCGGAGCAGCTCCAGGTATAGGATCAATAACGAATTTGGTTTCTCGACTCGGAGGTAATTCCGAGAGATCTTCGAGAAATACATCGAGATTTTTACTATCAGGACTTGCCCTACTTTCGGCAGAGAAGATTCCCCGGCTTTCACTGCAAAGAGCAGAAATCCTTCGCAACCCGTATTTACTAGTCGCTGAGCTTTCAAGGCAGAAATCCGAGGGATTGGTTTACTATTTATCGTTATAGAAAATTCAAATTCCTCTCCCTCGGGTGATCGAAACCTAACTATCTTCTCCTTCAGGCGATCCCCGTGGGGTGAAGAAACTACGTAATTGCACAAAGAACGGGTGGGATATATTCCCGCCCTTGGTCACGAAAATGGCCAACACAAACAATCGTGTGGCTCCAGAATCGTTAAGGATTGAAAACGGTACGTGGAAAATATTCAACGTACTCGTGACTACAGCTGGGTTCGCCTCCGCCACTTCGTTTGTCAACGTGAAAACTCGCGCAGGTATAGGTGGAGGTCGAATCAAGTTCTGCGACTGATTCTGCAGCAGAGGTTGAGTTCTCGTGCAATTCCGTGCAACGTGTCCGGTCTCCCCACACCGGAAGCATTGCAGATTTTGCAAAGATCGAGGTCCATAACAAACACCAAAATGATTCCGCCCACACTGCTGGCATCGGGGCGCTGTTATTGGTGGTCTACTGGGGACGTTAGTCGGTCCCTGATAAACGTCCGGGCGCCAACTTCGCTGATCGAATCGGTTACCCTTATTTTTCGAACCATTATCGATAAACTGACGCTTCTGAACGCTTTCTCCTTGTTGGCTCTCTCTCTTCCGGTTCGTTTCCTGAGCTTCCCTCACCACTCCTTCCGCCTGCTCGGCTATCAGCGCACGCTCTGTCGCTTGGCGGAATTCCAGCTGTCGCACGCCCGCTACGCTCAAGTCCCGATAGAATTCAGGTTTCAGCCCTTTAAGAAATCTCGTCACTTTTAGCGTATTCGTTGTGAGATGAGGAGCAAAACGGGACAATTCCTCGAATCTGCGGATGTATTCCGCAACCGGCATTCGCCCTTGCTTCAGATTCATAAATTCGTACATTCGCTGCTCTTGGTCAAGAGCAGTGAAGTACTTTTCGTAGAACAGTTCCCTAAAGCGCTCCCACGACATGGTAGCAGGATCCTCTAACACCTTCACGGTGTTCCACCAGAACCGCGCGCTTCCCCGAAGTACGGAAACGGCACATAACACCTTCTCATTGTTCGGCACGCGACTATAAACAAACAGATCTTCAATGGTGCCAATCCAGTCCTCGGCCACCGCAGGGTTGGCAGCCTCGGCGAAGGTTGGGGGATTTAGTTTGCGGAATCTCTCCCCTATGATTTCCACTCGATCAGGTTGCGGGGAGGAACGGAGCTCAGATGAGCTCCGATGATTGATCAGGTCGTTGATTTGGTCGGACTGACGCTGGATTAGTTCAGTCAGACGGTGGATGGTATCTCGCTCGCGAGTCGAGGACTCAGGTTCGTCCCGTCGACTAGATTCTCCCACAAATTTGCGTCTAGGTCTACCCCTCGACATTCCCGAATATTAGCTTTCACATATAACAAACACATATCAGCTCACATAATCACGTTAGCACATAACCCTTACAGGCGAGGCTGGTTCTCCCGGCTTCTGAGCGGCAGACTCCAATCCCACTTTATGTCCTTCTTCAAGAGGTCCGTCAGGGGCAAAGCAATCTTTGAATATCCCTTGATAAAGCGTCGATAGTAGTTCGCAACACCCAGGAATGACCGCAGCTCCGTAACGGTGCTTGGTCGTGGCCATTCCATCACAGCTCGAACCTTGGCCTTATCCATCTCGATCTGGCCATTTTCGATCATGTGGCCTAAGAAATTGATCCTGGTGCTACCGAACTCGCATTTCTCCCTTTTGACGTATAGTTGATTTTTTCTTAAGGTTTCCAGCACAACCTTCAGATGTTTGGCATGATCCTCCAGACTCGTCGAATACACGACGATGTCATCAAGATAGACGACTACGAACTTGTCCAAAAACTCATACAGAACATCATTCATCAAATTGCAAAATGTAGCAGGGGCATTAGTTAACCCGAAAGGCATAACTAAGAATTCATATGACCCGTACCTTGTCATGCACGTGGTCTTTGCCTCATCACCTTCAGCAATTCGAACTTGCCAATATCCAGATCGTAGGTCCAATTTTGAAAAGTACCTCCCCTTCGCTAGCTTGTCGAAGAGGTCTAAGGCATTAGGGATCGGATACTTATTCTTCACCGTCACCTTGTTGAGCGCCCTATAGTCGACACAAAATCGCAACGAGCCGTCCTTCTTGCGTTGGAAAAGAACCGGCGAACCAAAGGGTGCCTTCGAGGGTCTGACTAAGCCCGCATCCAATAGCTCGTCGAGTTGACGCCGCAATTTTTCCAGTTCAGTTGGATTCATGCGATAAGGCGCCTGCGCAGGAGGTCTCGTTCCAGGTTCCAACTCAATTCGGTGATCAGTGGGCCTCCTCGGTGGGAGTTCTTTAGGTAGTTCGTTGGGCATGACATCTTCAAACTTTTCAGGAATCGCCTGAATTTCAGCTGGCGGAACGTGCGGAGTTGCAGATTCATTCTCGCGCACAATAGTAAGGAAAGTTTGCTCGCCGTGACCGAGCCCACGCTTGAGCTGTATAGCCGAACACCTTGGCCCGTTCTTTGTCTCACCATAATGGAAAGTGTCCTGGATGAAGCCAGGCTGTGCCTCGTCAGCTATCATCATGCCGCTCATGAAGGGTATCGTTATGGCCTTTGCATCCACCAAGAATTCGTTCCCAAGAATGACTTCAAAGTCGAGTGGAGCAATGATAAATGTCACCGGGCCTTCCCAATGACCAATCCTCACATTGGCCTTTACGTTACCTTCCACATGTAAAGACGCGGCATTTGCTAATTTGATGGTGGCAGGTCGGTTGAGCAACACAAGCCCAGCTTTCTTCGCCATTTCGAGAGACATGAAATTGTGCGTCGCTCCCGAGTCCACCATCGCCATAGTGGGCTGTTTTTCCACGAGACAAGAAACGTACATGAGTTTATTATTTCCAAACTTGTCCTGCCGAACTGTGGCCAACACTCACGCATGGCAAACGATTCTATGTACCCGCTGGGAGACTGCGGAATGAGCTTTTGAAAGAGCACCATGAGCCGCAGTGGGCAGGTCATCCAGGAGTTAGGCGCATGATGGCCCTAATTTCTCGCAAGTTCTATTGGCCAAAACTCGAGCAGGATGTCGAGGCCTTTTGTAACACCCGTAATTTTAAAACGGGATTATTTTGTAATGTTCGAAATTAATGAAGTTGATTCTCGAACGAAACCGATTTTTGGGAGCAAGCCGGAAGATATTAATTGGGCCGATAGAGAATTAAATAAGATGGACCGGAGAGTGTGGGAAGCCCAATAAATAAATAAGGCTTAAAATGAAAGTAGAAAGGTCCAAATTAATAAGAATGGACCAAGTTAAATCATCAAAGCCCAAGTAAATGCTTAAATAGGCCAAATAAGTGTAATGCTTGGCCCAAGTTAGTTAAGGATGGAGATAGGTAGGGAGGCTCCTTAAATTGTGGGAAACCCACGTGAAAGCCATGCTTCTAAGTAGATATTTATCCTAAAATAATCATTTGGTGTTGGTCAAAGGAGAAAAACGTGATATTGATACAAAAGGAAATAAAACCCTCATTTTGGTGACTTGATGAAACGAAAGAAGCCAAAGGAAGAAGAAAACTCATTCTACAAACCTTAGACCAATATGAGTAGAGTTAAAGAAGAAAAGGAACTAAGCAAAAACCAAGAAAGGGAAGGAGTCGAACTAAGGAGCGACGAGCGAAGGGAGAGCAGTTTTTGGCAAGCTCGAGCTAAATCTTCAAAAGGAATTTATTTCAAGCAAGCTTAGGAAGGGAGGTAGGTGTATTCTTCACCTACAACACATAAAGTGCGTGTGAAAACCTTCGAACTTGAGTGATTGGGGATTTATGTTCGAAAAATGATGACTTCTTTTACTGCGTGATTTTGATAATTGTTGTTTAATGTTATGAATTCAGTTTAAACTCAATATATGGGTTTTGTTTTTTGTGATTTTATATGCCTATGTGCCTAGGAGAAAATTCGTTTAGTTTGGAGGTGTGAAGAACAATTAAACGTTTTCAAGTTTGGGGCATTCCAATTCGAAAATGATGAACTTTGGCCTAAATCCGTTGGTTGAAAATTGCTTGGGTTGTGTGCTAATTTCGAACCCCAACATATGGGATTGAGTGTACATGCGTGCTTTATATGCTTAGGGAACAAGTTGAATAATGCCGAATGGGTGAGGTAAATTTTCAGAAAATAGCTTTGAGACATAGGAGTAAGAATCGGGTAGATGAACTAGGATTGGGCGAATTCTCGTGAAAATCGGGTGTTTAAGAAAATTTGCATTATAGAGAATCGGGCGGAACTTAGTGTCGGACGAATCTTAGTTAAGGTTTGGTGTTGGAATTTAATTGTTGAGTAGAATCGGGCGAAACAAGAAATCGGGCGATTTAGGACACATGAATTTAGAATGTTATATTGACTTAGTTTCGGGCGATATACCAATAGTGTTAGTGCGAGTGGGTTAGTCGAATCGGGCGATTTAGGGCGTATTGAGTTTTAGAAATTTATGTTTATTAGAATCGGGCGATTTAAGATGTATTGAATTAGATAAAATTGTAGTTGTTAAAAAAATCGGGCGATGGGTTAGTCATTAAAGGTAGGGTGTGTATATTGTAAGAAATCGGGCGATTTAGGACACATGAACTTAGAAGGTTATTTTGACTTAGTTTCGGGCGATTTACCAATAGTGTTAGTGCGAGTGGGTCAGTCGAATCGGGCGATTTAGGGTGTGTTGAATTTAGAAATTTATGTTTACTAGAATCGGGCGATTTCGACCACCTTCCCAAATCGGGCGATTTCATTCGAGCACTTCATAAATCGGGCGAATTACGTCGGGAAAAAGTCGGGCGATTTCCCGCTGCAACACGTGTCGAACTGCCAAGAAATCACCGAACCTTTGCTCCAAATCGGGCGAAACTTAGCATTGGGAGGAAATCGGGCGAAACCAACGAATGCGTCAGGCTGTTTTCGATTCGGGCGGTTTCAATCGTTCGAAGCTCCTATCAGTGAAGAAATCGCCGAGCTCTCACCAAATCGGGCGATTCCCAGTCGATTCCAACTCGCGTGATTCCTTTAAGCCCTTAAATCGGGCGATTTCCATCAGGAACTAAATCGGGCGAATCCCTCTTCAGTGTGCAAATCGCCGAACCATTTCATGTCCTTGACTGTATCTGGCGCGTTGACTAGAATAGGACTTAGTTGGGCTTTAGTTTAAAATTAGGCTCATTTCCACACTTAGTCTATTTGAGCAATAGGAACTAGACGACTTACGAAATTTCAGCAATATGGTATGCGGTTTTAATTGCTACACGACTGAACAGACTTAGCATTTCTTATGCTTTAGCCCAAATCTAGGTTATTTAGCTTATTTCGACTGTTAGAATAATTTCCAGAAATTTAAAGAAATGAGAGAATCCTGATTATGCGGGTTGTGCGATACGTGATTTTTATTTCGTGAAAATGGCATGAAGTGCGATTACAATTGTTATGTGATTTATATTATTATATGCATTGCATAACACGGCATGTCACGACATTTTGGGAGATAATGACCACGTTGGTGGTGACGCCCTGCCGGGGTCGTTTGTGCGGGGTAGAACGAGATGACTGTGAGGATGTGGTTAGACTCATGGGGCACCGGTGGGAGACAGGCGTGAACGACCTGTCTACTCGGGTGTGAGCGACCCGAGGTGCAAACCACTTATTATTAGCTCCAGAGCGGGAGACAGACGTGATCGATCTGTCTACTCGGGTGTGAGCAACCCGAGGTGCAAACCGCCAGATATTTGCTCAGGTGCGGGAGACAGGCGTGAACGACCTGTCTACTCGGGTGTGAGCAGCCCGAGGTGCAAAACCGCTGGATACGTTAGCTCCAGAGCGGGAGACAGACGTGATCGATCTGTCTACTCGGGTGTGAGCAACCCGAGGTGCAAACCGCCAGATATTTGCTCAGGTGCGGGAGACAGGCGTGAACGACCTGTCTACTCGGGTGTGAGCAGCCCGAGGTGCAAACCGCTGGTTACGTTAGCTCAGGGACGGCAGACAGGCGTGAACGTCCTGTCTACTCGGGGAGAGCGTGGTAGCGCAACCCGAGGTGCAAAACCGTCGGTGATATGATATGATATGCGTGCGAGGTGCCGAGTCTAACCTAGGGCCCTAATGTGTAGGAATGTGGGAAAATGAGTGTGCATTGCATTTATTCCATGTTGTGAGGTATTGGGATGGGGATCGAGTGCACGCTGCATTTGCATGAATCCACCTACTGAGCAAATAGCTCAGGCCTTTATGTGTTGTAGGTAACGATGAGTCCGACGCCGACACACGTCAGGACTAGGCTAGCGGCTGGGGCGGTGACTCCACGGGCTTTTGAGGGCAGAGCGGTACATGGATGCGACCTGTGGAGCGGTTTCAAATATATTTTTTTTATTTTTGGGCTTCGGCCCATGTAAATATTGACTTTTGTAAAAACACTATGATATATAAATATTTTATTTAAAATGTTTTTGAAAAATGGGCTTTCCGTGGCTTTCGTTGCGGAAATCCGCCAAATAATATAATTAGAAATTAGGGTCGTTTCAGGTGGTATCAGAGCTTCGGCTCTAGATTCTGAAGACTGTCCATGTACCGCCGCTCAAGAGCCTGGAGAACAAGCCTGGCCTGTAAGTCCGACACTTAATGTATGTGATTGTGGGTTATTATGTTTTGATGCGATTAGGTGACCTAGGCGGAATTTCGAGTATGAGTTATGTTTTGGAAACTCTTGCGTTTAAATTTTTACGTGCGCTAAGATGTCTATTCATAATTGAGACATGTGAAGACTTGGAAATTCCTAGGAAAGAGTATAGTTTTGGAAGTGGAATTTTGTGTTGGGGTAGTTAATTTAGGTTTGAATCTAAGATAGTTTCATGTGGAATAACAAGGGTATTTGGGTGGATGAGAAGAGATGAGAAAGTCCCCGGGTAAGATACTTTCTAGCTTAGCAGGTTGGGTAAACGAATCGAGTGTGTAGACTATTTCAATTATTTCGGCCACATAAGTAAGTTGCATTGTTGGGGGGGGGCGAATTTAAATGACTTAATGTTTTCGGAATTCTCCAATTTAAGATTAGATTAAAGTAATTTCGGACGTATGAAGTATGTAGACATGGGCCTTATAATGGGGAGTATTTCGGGTTCTTATCCTTTGATTTTCGGTCTTAGAGACCTGTTCTAATCAAGCATTTAACTTGTTCTAATATTCATGTATCCTTTAGTAAGAATGTTCTGGTACAGAGTGGGGACCACATTTAACCAAACTTCGAGTGTAGGATGCTAAATATTTCATGATTGGTATAAATTGTTAGTAGTAAAATTAGGCCATAGGGCCTTAATTTCGGGCCTTGAAGGTTTGAGAGTAATTTCATGTGATACGGGATATATTTAGGAACTTATTTGAAATTTCGGGCATGGAGAATCTCGGGTAATGTCAAAAATTAATTTTGCCGAACTTAGTTAATTTCATTATAATGGCTTTGGCTTAATTTTCGAGTATGCATCGATTTGAAGTGGGTTTTTACTAGGATACCGGAAGATAGAGACGGTAGAAGTAGTACGATAAACCAAGTACAAAGAATGGTGGGGGTTATCGTGTGTTTGAAATTTGGGTTGTACGTGACACAGGGACACCAGGACGATTAGCGTTCGGTGCCTAAAGCCTGATGTCACGACTAAGGTACCTCAGGACGGTTATCACGAAGAATAGACGGGAAACTTGGGATAGAGTTTGAGCGCTTCCCCGTGTATTTTATTCAAGTGCGTCTTGAGTGCGAAGTGGAAGCGTGGTAGAAATTAGAAATAAGTAAACCTAGAGAACCCGGGAAAAATATATGGGCGAGTCTAGGCGTAGAAAACTTGATGATCATCAAAACGTGGCAACACATCTAAAACGTGTTGTCAAGATTTCGTGCTAAAGGTAGGAATATCTCCTACCTCCCCCTTCTAAAGGGGTGTAGTGATTTTCGTATGGGGATCCAACATGAACCAAACCGGTGTCAGAAGGATGCTCTATTTCTATTTAAGAGAGTAACTTGAGTATCGATATAAACCATAACCTTGACCGATAGACTTTCAAAATATGAAGCCGCAGCTGATTCCCATAGGAAAGATCACAAGCTTCAATTACCAGAGATGAGAAATATCCGTCTTACGGGTAAAATCAGCCAAAATAGAGTCTTCCAATCTCCCGAAAAAAAAAAAATAAAAAATAAAAAAATAGTATCTTCTAAGTATAAGTTAAGAATCTTTTCTCGCGTATGTGGTTAGACGGAGGAATTTCCTCAGTCCTAAGAACCGTGCCAGTAACTATCCAAAGTGCCAACTTATTTTCCGATAATATTTCATGATCACCCACTAATCGAAAAAAAAAAAAAAAAGAAAGAGAGAAAAAATAATATAATAATAATAATAAAAATAAATAAATAAATAAAAGCTCCTTCTTAGGTAGATAATCTTTCCTTCTGGAATATACGAGGGAACCACACTTCTTCCAGTTCAATATTCTAAACCCTATACCGCCGAATGTTGCAACCTCTCTGTTCGTCTTGCTACCCATACATGATCAGCAGTTAGATGGTGCAGCGAAAGTGGGATGGACACTCGTGATCTCCGATCTTGCCTGAATCAGAAATATAGCTATTCTCGTTAGCTAAACCACAAGACGATTCAGATCCGACCAACCTAGGCGACCTTTACATGCTCTATCAAGAAGCAACCATCTAAATCTAAGACAACGAGAAAGATCTTACACTAACTCCTATAATCCTGCCTTCCTACTTTCTACTTCGATGGAAAGTCTTTCTTTGAGCTCATGCTACCGTGTAAACATTCCCTTCCAGATTTGCAGAAGTGGAAATTTGGGCTAATCTTTAAGGGGGGAGTAAGTAGGTTATTAACTACCCATAAGTTCCCTTTTCTATGCAGAAATTTAAATAAGATAAACCATGATCAGCCATCGATAAATGGTTCCTCTCCAATAGTCGTAAGTTAGGAAGTATTTACGTACCCTAGCAACAAGACGTCATCACCATCTTCGACCGGTGAACAAGGTAGGATTGCCATTGACCTTTATAAGGTCATGGAACGCCGTAGGAAATAAAAGAACGATAGATTAGCTAGGCAATTAGTATACGACAAATAGGATGACTATTAAGATTCAGGACATACCCTATGATTTCCACGCTAGGAGCTTGTAGAAATCTTAGGAAACCTTGCATGTCGGGAGAACGACAAGTGCAGAATAAATCAAGCGGAAATACCGTTTTCCTGGGCAACTCGACTTATCATGGCCTTGCCGCGTTGACCTCCCGTACGTGCCATTCAATTCTCACCCTAGACAACCGAGGATTTTGAATGCAAGAACCTTACTTGCCTTAGGATAGCCTAGGGGATTTTCTCATGACCCGAACAAGTTCTGAGATAAGTTCTAACCCAGATCAGTGCGCCTGATGTAGAAACCTCTGTCATATTTTACTCCACCTTCGAAGAAGCCACGTGGGGCAAGAAGATGATATGAAGAATCTATACCCCCGAGTTATTCCCGACGATCTAAATTTCGGGGACGAAATTTCTATAAGGGGGGGAGGATGTAACACCCATAATTTTAAAACGGGATTATTTTGTAATGTTCGAAATTAATGAAGTTGATTCTCGAACGAAACCGATTTTTGGGAGCAAGCCGGAAGATATTAATTGGGCCGATAGAGAATTAAATAAGATGGACCGGAGAGTGTGGGAAGCCCAATAAATAAATAAGGCTTAAAATGAAAGTAGAAAGGTCCAAATTAATAAGAATGGACCAAGTTAAATCATCAAAGCCCAAGTAAATGCTTAAATAGGCCAAATAAGTGTAATGCTTGGCCCAAGTTAGTTAAGGATGGAGATAGGTAGGGAGGCTCCTTAAATTGTGGGAAACCCACGTGAAAGCCATGCTTCTAAGTAGATATTTATCCTAAAATAATCATTTGGTGTTGGTCAAAGGAGAAAAACGTGATATTGATACAAAAGGAAATAAAACCCTCATTTTGGTGACTTGATGAAACGAAAGAAGCCAAAGGAAGAAGAAAACTCATTCTACAAACCTTAGACCAATATGAGTAGAGTTAAAGAAGAAAAGGAACTAAGCAAAAACCAAGAAAGGGAAGGAGTCGAACTAAGGAGCGACGAGCGAAGGGAGAGCAGTTTTTGGCAAGCTCGAGCTAAATCTTCAAAAGGAATTTATTTCAAGCAAGCTTAGGAAGGGAGGTAGGTGTATTCTTCACCTACAACACATAAAGTGCGTGTGAAAACCTTCGAACTTGAGTGATTGGGGATTTATGTTCGAAAAATGATGACTTCTTTTACTGCGTGATTTTGATAATTGTTGTTTAATGTTATGAATTCAGTTTAAACTCAATATATGGGTTTTGTTTTTTGTGATTTTATATGCCTATGTGCCTAGGAGAAAATTCGTTTAGTTTGGAGGTGTGAAGAACAATTAAACGTTTTCAAGTTTGGGGCATTCCAATTCGAAAATGATGAACTTTGGCCTAAATCCGTTGGTTGAAAATTGCTTGGGTTGTGTGCTAATTTCGAACCCCAACATATGGGATTGAGTGTACATGCGTGCTTTATATGCTTAGGGAACAAGTTGAATAATGCCGAATGGGTGAGGTAAATTTTCAGAAAATAGCTTTGAGACATAGGAGTAAGAATCGGGTAGATGAACTAGGATTGGGCGAATTCTCGTGAAAATCGGGTGTTTAAGAAAATTTGCATTATAGAGAATCGGGCGGAACTTAGTGTCGGACGAATCTTAGTTAAGGTTTGGTGTTGGAATTTAATTGTTGAGTAGAATCGGGCGAAACAAGAAATCGGGCGATTTAGGACACATGAATTTAGAATGTTATATTGACTTAGTTTCGGGCGATATACCAATAGTGTTAGTGCGAGTGGGTTAGTCGAATCGGGCGATTTAGGGCGTATTGAGTTTTAGAAATTTATGTTTATTAGAATCGGGCGATTTAAGATGTATTGAATTAGATAAAATTGTAGTTGTTAAAAAAATCGGGCGATGGGTTAGTCATTAAAGGTAGGGTGTGTATATTGTAAGAAATCGGGCGATTTAGGACACATGAACTTAGAAGGTTATTTTGACTTAGTTTCGGGCGATTTACCAATAGTGTTAGTGCGAGTGGGTCAGTCGAATCGGGCGATTTAGGGTGTATTGAATTTTAGAAATTTATGTTTACTAGAATCGGGCGATTTCGACCACCTTCCCAAATCGGGCGATTTCATTCGAGCACTTCATAAATCGGGCGAATTACGTCGGGAAAAAGTCGGGCGATTTCCCCGCTGCAACACGTGTCGAACTGCCAAGAAATCACCGAACCTTTGCTCCAAATCGGGCGAAACTTAGCATTGGGAGGAAATCGGGCGAAACCAACGAATGCGTCAGGCTGTTTTCGATTCGGGCGGTTTCAATCGTTCGAAGCTCCTATCAGTGAAGAAATCGCCGAGCTCTCACCAAATCGGGCGATTCCCAGTCGATTCCAACTCGCGTGATTCCTTTAAGCCCTTAAATCGGGCGATTTCCATCAGGAACTAAATCGGGCGAATCCCTCTTCAGTGTGCAAATCGCCGAACCATTTCATGTCCTTGACTGTATCTGGCGCGTTGACTAGAATAGGACTTAGTTGGGCTTTAGTTTAAAATTAGGCTCATTTCCACACTTAGTCTATTTGAGCAATAGGAACTAGACGACTTACGAAATTTCAGCAATATGGTATGCGGTTTTAATTGCTACACGACTGAACAGACTTAGCATTTCTTATGCTTTAGCCCAAATCTAGGTTATTTAGCTTATTTCGACTGTTAGAATAATTTCCAGAAATTTAAAGAAATGAGAGAATCCTGATTATGCGGGTTGTGCGATACGTGATTTTTATTTCGTGAAAATGGCATGAAGTGCGATTACAATTGTTATGTGATTTATATTATTATATGCATTGCATAACACGGCATGTCACGACATTTTGGGAGATAATGACCACGTTGGTGGTGACGCCCTGCCGGGGTCGTTTGTGCGGGGTAGAACGAGATGACTGTGAGGATGTGGTTAGACTCATGGGGCACCGGTGGGAGACAGGCGTGAACGACCTGTCTACTCGGGTGTGAGCGACCCGAGGTGCAAACCACTTATTATTAGCTCCAGAGCGGGAGACAGACGTGATCGATCTGTCTACTCGGGTGTGAGCAACCCGAGGTGCAAACCGCCAGATATTTGCTCAGGTGCGGGAGACAGGCGTGAACGACCTGTCTACTCGGGTGTGAGCAGCCCGAGGTGCAAAATCGCTGGATACGTTAGCTCCAGAGCGGGAGACAGACGTGATCGATCTGTCTACTCGGGTGTGAGCAACCCGAGGTGCAAACCGCCAGATATTTGCTCAGGTGCGGGAGACAGGCGTGAACGACCTGTCTACTCGGGTGTGAGCAGCCCGAGGTGCAAACCGCTGGTTACGTTAGCTCAGGGACGGCAGACAGGCGTGAACGTCCTGTCTACTCGGGGAGAGCGTGGTAGCGCAACCCGAGGTGCAAAACCGTCGGTGATATGATATGATATGCGTGCGAGGTGCCGAGTCTAACCTAGGGCCCTAATGTGTAGGAATGTGGGAAAATGAGTGTGCATTGCATTTATTCCATGTTGTGAGGTATTGGGATGGGGATCGAGTGCACGCTGCATTTGCATGAATCCACCTACTGAGCAAATAGCTCAGGCCTTTATGTGTTGTAGGTAACGATGAGTCCGACGCCGACACACGTCAGGACTAGGCTAGCGGCTGGGGCGGTGACTCCACGGGCTTTTGAGGGCAGAGCGGTACATGGATGCGACCTGTGGAGCGGTTTCAAATATATTTTTTTTATTTTGGGCTTCGGCCCATGTAAATATTGACTTTTGTAAAAACACTATGATATATAAATATTTTATTTAAAATGTTTTTGAAAAATGGGCTTTCCGTGGCTTTCGTTGCGGAAATCCGCCAAATAATATAATTAGAAATTAGGGTCGTTTCACCTTTGTTCGTACTTGCAACATTTGCCAGCGAGATAAGCCCGAGCGTACAAAGCCAGCAGGTTTGTTGCAGCCGTTGCCTATTCCGGCTAGTCCATGGCGTTCCATTTCTATGGACTTCATTGTTGGGTTGCCAAAGAGCGAAGGAAATAATTCCATCTTAGTCGTGGTGGATCGGTTCTCCAAAATGGCGATATTTATGGCGGCCCCTATTCAGTGCAATGCCGACATTGCTGCGGACCTGTTCTTCCGAAATGTGGTGAAGTATTTTGGGATGCCAGAAAAAATCATTAGTGATCGGGACGTAAGGTTCACAAGCCGATTCTGGACGATTCTATTCCGAAGGCTTGGCACAAAACTGCGATTTTCTTCAGGCTATCACCCACAAATGGATGGACAGACCGAGCGAGTCAAACTCCTTGAGGAGTATCTTCGGCACTACATCTCGGCCAGCCAACACAACTGGACGAGCTTACTTGACCCGGCGCATTTTTGCTACAATCTCCATAAATCATCAGCGACGGAAAAGAGTCCATTCAAGGTAGTTTATGGTTTCCAACCTTTAACACCCCAAAATCTTTCTATGTGGAAAGCTGCAGGAGATTGTCCACCGGCGTAAAGTTTGCTCGAGGGCGACAGTTGTTGTGGGCCGAAGCTCGAGACAGCCTCGCCAAAGCTGGTAGACGGATGAAGAAATATTACGACCAAGGACATCGGGCTGTAACCTTCGAAGTGGGCGAGAAAGTTTGGGTAAAACTTTCACCTCAAATGAAGGCCAAGTGGAAAGCTCAATCGCTCGCATGGAGCTTGTTGCCAAAGTATGATGGGCCTTTAGAGATCGTGAATCGAGTCGGCCAAGTGGCGTACAGATTGTTGCTTCCACCAAAGTATCGAATCCACCCAGTGTTTCACGTAAGCTTCTTGAAGAAATTCCATGAAAACCAGCTCCCGGGATCGTCGACGAGGGCGTCGCCGATTCAGGCGGGGGAGAATTGTTATGTAGTTGACGGATCTTGACCGTTGACCTCGGTCAACGGCGGCCGAGCAGTACTCGGCCGGGCTCGGGGATGCCTAGATCCCGAGATATGTTCGGTAGAAATGATCTGTCGGGCAGTGGCCAGATGGGTAGGTCTGGACACACACGAACTTGACCCATGAGGTGGCCGAAAGGCAGATGGGCAGTTCGCTCGAACATGAGCACATACGCGACCCTAGACGGATATAGCCTTGGCGCACATAGCTTGTGGCAAGCGCCGGCTCGATGGACTTGAGTGGGCATTCGGTAAAGGACGCGCGCGGCCGCGTCGAACATGCGTGGCACAATGACGGCACAGTAGGCCAACACGCTTGCGCGGACTTATACCTGATTGCGGAACAAGCCAGCACACGAATGTGGGAGCCTGGCGGAAGCCACTTGCGCGCGCGCCCGACTTGGCCAGCGACGTTGCTCGCAACCTGATGGCATCGGGCAGACTGGCATGGCTTTTGCATGGGCCAGGCTGGCAGCACATGGGCGGAAAATTGATTATGCCAGGCTGGCATAGCATGGGCAAAAGGTGGCTTTAACAGACTGGCATCACATGGCTAGTTGATGAAATAACCAAGCACATGGGCGAAAGTGCTTTGTCCACCAAGAACATGGGCGACATACTTTTGTTCCATCAAGAACATTGGCAGCATGCCTTTGTCCCATCAAGCATCTAAAACCTAACGCTCTGATACCACCTGTGGCGACCCTACTTCCTAATTAGAATAATTGGCGGATTTCCGCAACGAAAGTCGCGGAGGACCCGATTAATTAAAAACTTTTTAATGAATATAATGTACATATATAAACTAAGTCGGGTTTACAAAATGCGTCTGTATAATACAACGGGCCGGAGCCCCAAAAATCTAAACCCGACTATCCTACGCCTCTCCACAGGAGTCACCGCCGCTCCGCCCTCAAAAGCCCGTGGAGTCACCGCCGCCAGCCAGCCTATATCTCAACCCTGACACCCATCGGTGTCGGGCTCAGTCCCACCTGAAAAACATAACCCTGAGCAAAATGCCCAGTAGGTGGCAGTAAAAACATGCAATATATGCGTGCGTGCACTCAACCCAATCCCATGTTCTCACACATAAAATATGCACGCTCAACCTATCACATCTCATCACATAACAGGGCCCTCGGCTAGACTCAGCACCCACGCGCGCAATGGCAAAGTACGCCATAATCATGCGGTAGCCCACGCCGGCCGTGCCGGGTCGCTCCTTCCGCACACAATCTCAACCCGACGACTTTTCCCCGAGTGGCCTACCATCAACCCGGGTAGACAGGAATCTCACATCTGTCAGTCGTCCCTGAGCCAAATAATATCCGGTGGTGTGCACCTCGGGTGGCTCAATCCCGAGTAGATGGGTGTCGCAAACCCCCTCTCCCACCAGGTGCTACACGAGTCTAACCTCGACGACCAATAAAGGTCACTCTAACCCACTCAACCGACACCGTAAGACATACCGTACAAATACGGTACCATCATCTCTCCCGTGCATGTCGTGAAATGCACATATAATAAATCACATAAAATACGTACAACGAAATCACGTAATCGTGTAGTATTTAAATTAGGCCGATGGTTTAAAAATCCAAAAATAATATTTATAATTTAAAATATGGGTTGACTCGAAAATATACGTTATAGTACGAAAATATTTTATTTTAAAAGTGATTGGGCTTAAAACCATTTTATTTAAAATATTTGGGCCTGAAATGGGGCAAAAGCCCAAAATAAGTGTCGCTGGTCAACTCACAGCAAAATCGGTCAAAGCCCAATTAAAATCGCCCGAAACCCACTTGGTCAACCCGCGAAATACAGGTCAACGCCCGATTTCATGAGACTTTCGGCGATTTCGCAAATCGTCCGATTTAATGCTCGAAGCCCGATTTAAATCTTGCGAATCGCCCGATTTCTTTCACAGGAATCACCCCGCGATTTGAAATCGGCCCGCGAAATCCAAAATCGGCCCGGCGCTATCTCACAGCTCGCGAAATGCTTCAGCCCGCGAAACCTGACTTCTGGCCCGCGAAAATACTTTTCACTCACACATCACACAACATTTGGGCCCGCGACAAAATTACGCGACCCGAACCCCAAATCGGCCAATCCCTATTCTTTTAAAATCATTTTTCGCCCGATTTACACTCAAACACAGGCCCGCGATTTCAAAATCGCCCGAAAACTTCAAATCGCCCGATTACTGTTCCATCGAAACTCAAGTTCATACTCAAAACCCTAATTTTCCAGAAACAATTAACACGATCATCACCCTAAATCACATAGGAACATCATAAAAATATAGAGCTCATATTTTGAGCTAAAAAGGCACGTAATAACACATCAAGAACAACACTTAAATCCGAAAATCTTGAAATAAATATTTTAAAACGCGGATGACCTTTCATCCGGATTTCGAATATTTTTAGGAAAATAATACGGGTTGTAGGGGTTAAAAACCACCTACCTCACTTCCAAGCTAAATTTGATTAATTACCTAAGTTGAAGCTTGCTCAAAATTGCCAAGTTTGCTTCTCCTTCGTGATTCGACTTCCTTTTATACTCTCACCTCCTTTAAATCACCAACCTACGTTAAACCTTAAACATATAAGCTTATAATAATTCTCATGAGTCTTATGTATAATTCTCACCTCCTTACTCGACCTTTCTTACTTTGGTTTTCGGCTTTCTTCCTTTGCTCCTTTCGTTGGTTTCCTTAAGTCACAATTGAGGGTTTTATTTTTCTTCTTGTAGTTACACGTTTTTAGCCTTGTCCAACAATGATGATTTTGAAGATAATTATCTACTTTAGGGTATGGGTTTCACGTGGCTTTTCCATGCCATGAAGAAATCTTCATCCTTATCTCAAGCTATTTGGGCCAAGCCAAACTTTTCTTTGGGCCTTCTATTATTTGACTTGGATCTTTATTAATTTATTTGGGTTATTTGTCATTTAGTTTTATTTGGATCCTACTATTATTTTGGTCTACTTATATTTCGGCCCATAATGTTTTATTCAACTCTCGGGCCCAATTATTATTTTCGGGCCTAATTCCGAAAAAATCCGTTTTGTCCGAAAATTAACTTCATTAATTCCGAACATCACAAAAATATTTCTTAGGAATTTTATTCCTAATATTTTCTCCCCTAATTATCTTGAAATTTCCTATCGTAATCCCACTTTAAATTTTGCGGGTATTACACTTATACCATCTAAAAGATGTAAGGGTCTTGCACCTAAGATTTTGGAGAAGAGTTCTGATATTTTCAGAATTGTCAGACCATCGGCCTGTGAAGTGTTCAATGATGTTTACACATAGTGTATAAACAACATTATCAACTAGTTGACCATCTTCTTCTTTAATGGTTTGCTAAATATCGTATTTCTCATGTTGAGATAAATAATTATCCCACCATCCTTTTAACTGACTAGTAAAGCCAGCGACGATCATTTTTGCAACAGCTTTATCATTATTTTGATTAGCTTTGCAAATTGTACTATACATAAGCATTCTGTTTATCATATTATAAATTTGTCTTTCGGTATAACCGTCTAAATTCCATTCGTATATACTTCTACCACTATACGAATTATTTAGCATAAACTCTTGTTCTTCGAACAAGATATCTTGAGGAGTAGGTCTAGGGTAATAATATTTACTTTGAGTTGGCCTATCTGCATATTTTGTATGCTTTAATTTATTAATTTCTTCATTAAATGTGTTTTGAATATCCTGAATTAATATAATTTTCCATTCTATTTTCAAATTCTTCACTTAAAGTATTAAGTTTTAAATCTTTAAGTTTGTCTTCGAGTAAATTTTCTATATGAGAAATTGATTTTAATTTAAAATCAATAATCTCAGGAGGAGGCTGAATGCTTGGAGAAGCAATATCAACCTTTGCAATTTTAGCTTTATCTTTTAAAAGATAATTTTTTATTTCTTTTACTGAAGACGAAATTTCTTCAATATTTTTCTTTAATAAAGAAATTTGTTCACCTAAAACAATAACATACATGTTTGTATAATTTTGTTGTTTTAGAAGACAATTAATATGACTTATAGTCACAGTTAGCGTATCACTTTCAAATAATTTTTGAAAAGCATTAAAATATCTTATTTCATTTTCTTTCTCCATTTGAAAACTAGTTTGAGGAGGATAAATTGAATTTAAAATTTTCCCCGTTGAAAGTTTATAATTTCTTTCAAGAACCGAAATCATGTTTTTAAAATATTTTTCTAAAAACCAAGGAATAAAAGGTAACATTTCATTCCTTTTTGACAAATCATTATAAAATTCGTCTTGAAAAATAAATTTATCTTCTTTATTAAAATTTCCAAAAAACCATTTTCGGAAAATTTCCCATTTGGGTAAATTAATTCTTGATTAATTTTCTTTCTTGCCGGAGATCCCGGACTAAAATCAATTTTTGGTTTTAAATCCATTAAACCTGAAAATCCATTTCTGACTGGGTTATTTCCTCGTCCTGATTTTTACAAACTCCATGAACAATATTATCAGAATTAATTCTTAATTCTTCTACTTTATTTTGAGAATAATCACTAGAGATTGATTCTCTAATTTGAGAAGTCGAAGCTCTAGAAGGAGATTTTATCATATAATCACATGGTGTTTTGATCTAGGTGTTTTGATAGATCTTTGATTTTGTTCGAATTGTATTTGAACAGATCCATCGGTTGTTTGTATAATTTGAGTAGGATTATTTTTAATTTTAGGTTGAGGAGGCAAAGCTCTTTCGATAACCCAATTTTCTGGGAATTGGATTTCTTCCCATTTAATAGATCTTCGAGTTGTGATATTAGATCTACTAAAATTGGTTTCTATAAGAACAGTTTCGTTGATAGGTTTATCAACAATTTTGCACTGAGGATTCAGTGTATATAAAGGTTTATAATAAATTCTATAACAGATACATATTACTTCCGATCCCGGAGCGTAATTACATCCGTGAGTTTTGACATTTAATGTCAAAACATCCAATATATTGACATCGGTCAATGATAATTGGAGATTTGGGTAAACATTAAAATAAACTGGTCCATGAGCCAGACTAGACTGAATTATCCCCATAAGGGATTGTTTCCAGTCGAGATTTCTACCATCTCTAAGAGCTGCAATAAATCTCTCAGGTAAACCTTCTAAAGTCAAATACTTAAAGGCTACCTGTACTAACCCAATATGAATAAACTTATGGTTTATTCTATATTTTCTAAGTCTCTATTACTTAGAAGTCTAATAACCATCTCTTCGTTGTTAAGAGAGATAGTTTCCGGTAGTTTTGACTACCTGTTTGAAGCCTAATTTTTCGAAAGTTCCTAATTCATAGATTATTTTATAATCTATTTTAGGAATTGTCCAACGATTTAATTTATCTAAATCTTGAGGGATATCATACTCCTCTTCAATACTGTTTTTAACAGTATCTTTACGTCTCATCAAATTTAACATTTGAAGAAGACCGTTAAACTACATCTTAACTTCTTAATAACCTCACCATGGCTCTGATACCATACGGAAAGGATCTTTACAAAATACGGAAATATAAAAAAGAGAGTGATGATTGATACTTGATAAAAACAACTTATCGAACCTCGATAATGATACACGGACTTTGTTTAACCAGTTTAGTCCAATCGGACCTGAGGTAGTCAAGCCGTTATACCAAAAATCGAACTTTCGTTAGAAAGCTTTGTTCAAAAGTAGTTTAACCAAAATACCAAACATCAAAAAAGAAATTGGAAAAAGGTACGTGGCGTTGTTAAACCTATTAGTCCAGTTATCAAGCTGTAAACAGTTTGATCCCGTTCGGACCCAAGGTATTCCAGCCTATATACCAAAATTCCAAAACAAAATAAAAATTTATTTTCGTGATTATTAGAATTAAATCATCGGATACAAGGATTTTTACATGATAAAGTTTTCATTTGACTTAATTCAATCGGTAACAGACATGCCCTCAAACGCCTTACTTCGGCAACACGGGCTTTGCCAAGAGCCGACACAGAATTAATCAAAATCAAATTTTTTCAAAACCTTTATCCAAAATTTAATTCTTTTAATCGATTTTAAAGGTTTTTTATAATTAAATATATCATATTAATATATGTATAGAAATATGATATAAAACCACGATTAAGTATTAAGGCATCTTGGTGTAGTTTAACGTAGAAATTAGCCTTCCATTATTGCTAAGAGACAAAAGATAAATATATAAAACAAAAATAAAAAACTTACTTAAGCGAGAGGAGTCGTACAGAGAATTTCAACTTTTATTTCTTATAATATTTTACAGAGGAGAGAGGATGTTAGGATATTTAATAGATTGTGTCAATAGTTTAGGTCTTGGGATTAATTTTGTAATTATCTTTAGCTTGAGCTTTAGACTAGATTGTAATTAATTTATATTTAGTGATTGGGCCTTAATATACCTAGGGTTAATGTGGTATATAAGGTATTACCAACTCACTTTTGAAAGTAATCAAAGATCAAAGGCTTATCCAAATTTTTCACACACTACACACACTCAAAGGTGAGAATACTCCCTTTTCATTCCATCAAAGCCTCTTTGATTCCTTGTTTGGTGCATTCGGGACCAACAAGTGGTATCAGAGCAAACGTGGATCGATCTGCATTGATTTGAATCCAGTTTCGTTCGATTCCAAGAAAGATCAAAGGTGTTTTGGGCAAAAAATTATTTTCGGCATTTCGAGCTTGTTTTGGGTTTTGATGCTTCGTTTTTGTGTTTAAAACCTTCCCCCAGATCGAGTATATGCCTAAAATGTTTTTAGAACACTTTTGGATCAGTTTTAACGAGTTCTGAGCAAGATTTAAGCAAAAGTTCTTCAGAAAAAGTCATTTCGGTCATTCTCTGTTTTTGGTCGATTTGATCCATTTTTGTTGTTTTTAGCTCACAAATCGGTCGATTATGTGTTTAGGGAAGAATTTCTGATACTTAGGATCAAGTTTGAGCGATTTTGGTTGAGATCTGAGTGAAAACGGACGATTTTCTGGCAAGAAACCGCGTGAAAGCAATGGAACAGTACTAACGTGTTCTTGACCGCGAAATTTTGTGCTTGATCGTTCAAGTCCGCGAAATTTCCATGACCGCGAAAATTGATCCCGAGAATTTTTAAAACCGCGAAACTTTCCCTTATACTGCATTTTTTCGCAACTGCCTACTTTAAGAATCCGAGAAATTTTAAACCCGCGAAACTTTCATTTATACTACATTTTTCGCAACTGCCTATTTTCAAGATCCGAGAATTTTAAAACCGCGAAACTTTCCCTTATACTGCATTTTTTTCGCAACTGCCTACTTTAAGAATCCGAGAAATTCTAAACGCGAAACTTTTATTTATACTACATTTTTCGCAACTGCCTATTTTCAAGATCCGAGAATTTTAAGCCGCGAAACTTTCACTTATACAACATTTTTTTCGCAACTGTTTACTTTCATAATCCGAGAAATTCCATATCCAAGAAAGCTTATTCCAAGAATTTCTTTTCCGCGAAAATTTTCTCAACTTGCGGAAGTTTTATAACTTGCGAAAATTCTCTTGCGAAGCTTTAAAATTCTCAACGTGCGAAAGTTTTATAACTTGCAAAAATTCTCTTGCGAAGCTTAAAAAGTCGTAACTTGTGAAATTCTTCAACTTGCGATTTTTTTTTTCTAACGTGTTAAATTCTTCCAGGGTTAAAATTTCTCGGGTTGAATCTTTCTCAACCTATTCAAGATTTGATCCTTACACTTTAGTACTATCACCCCAGACCACTTTTGACATAAATTATTTTTCTCGCCTCAAATCTCGCTCTTAAATTTCTAGAACTTCTCCTAATTTCAAGATATATTTTCCCTTCATACATTATCGACCATCACACACGCTCACTTAGTTCAAAGAAATCCTTTAAAGAATTTTTCACAATCTCTACTCGTTAAACTCATCTATCTTATCGTTCGTTACTAACTCTCTCATCTATACAAGATCAAAACCACGGACGATTCGACTGCACCGACCATGTCTACCACGAATGACATCTCCACAGTGGGCTCCGACACCAGGCCTCCGATGCTGCGACAAGGCGACTACAGCATATGGACAAACCGGTTCCTCACGTTCATCAGGAACAAAGGCGCACCACTCTCTCAATATCTTCTGGACTCCATCTTCAACGGACCAGCACAGTTCTGGACAATCATCCCTGCACAGCCAAACGCAAACCCTCCCATGGATGAACGCCGCACTCCAAGAGGTCCCATCAATGAGGATGAACTGGCTCGCGAACAGGCCGACGAGACTGCCAAAGGATACCTCTTCCAGGCTATGGGCAACGAAGTCTATGCTCACATCGAGTGCTGCACAACTGCTAAGAAATATGGGATGAACTTGTAGAAATCATGGCAGGCACAACTGAAAGTGCTCAAGGGAGGAAATCAGCCTGTCTCTCACAGTATGAACACTTCCAAGCCTACGAAGGAGAGGAGCTGCGTGACACGTACCTCAGATACCTGAAGGTCATCAATGAACTCAAGAAAGCCAGGATCTCGAGGGACAAATTCGATATCAACAACCGCTTTCTTGGAAGCCTCAAACCACAATGGGGCAATGCAATCGTGATGATGATTCAGAGTAAGGACCTCTCCAACACTTCCATCCATGCTCTTTATGACAGTCTGTCTGCCTATGCTCCATACGTGCAACCTCAGTCCACCAACACTCGAGTCGACCCACTGGCCCTCCTCTCAAACAAAACCAATGAACGATCTTCCACCACTAAGACCAAACAGAACAAAGGGAAGCTACCAGCTGTTGTATCTGACACCTCTTCAGGATCCAAAGCTGATACAGAATCAGACGAAGATGTTCGTGATATACGCAAGCAACTGGCAATGCTCACTAAGTTGGTCTCAAAGAAGATCGGGAAAAAATCCTCATCCTCTTCCAATCGCCAAAGAACCTATAGCGGCATCAAAAAGACCACTCCCACAGAGGAAGCCAAGCCAACAAAGAAAGAAGAGGACTCCGCACCTCAAAAGTCCGTGAAGTGCTTTCGGTGTGGAAAGATGGGGCACTTTGTCAAAGAATGCCACGCCCCACGCGTGAAGGACTCCGGCTACTACGACCGTAAGGCCAGAATGACACGCAAGGTGGAAAGTGGGAAAGTTCTACTCACCGAAGAAGCAGAATGGGTGAATGACACTTCAGAAGACGAGGAGCCTAAGGATGAAGATTGCTGCATGGCAAGGCTGGTCGAACATGACGAGGACGAGGAGATGGGTCACTCCGGTGAAAACACAGCTAATACTCCTACCAACGCTGCGTCTAAGGTACGAATCTCACACCTAGATGATGTGTTTACTCACCGACACGCCATTAAGAAACCCACCATAGACGCTAGGGATTATGATGAACTTAAGCTAAAATTTGAAAACAACTATGCCTTACTTAGTCTAAAAGTAGAAGAACTTGCCTGTGCAAACGAACGTCTAATGGCCTCTGAAGCTTTAGTCAAACGTCTGCAAAGCAAGAACAAACAAAGTGAGACTAAGGTTAAGGAAACTACACTAGCTATTAGTTCATGTGAAACTTCTCGCCTCCTGACGGCCTCCCAATATGAACTGCTTACGAAGGAAAGAGTTAGGCTATACCGCAAGGTGAAAGAACTTGAAGAGCAACTTCACCTTAGAAACGAAAACTCACGCATCCTATGCCTATTGAACCAACCAGTGGAAACAGAACTCTACAACGCCCGGGGGGGATCGGACTGTCTAGCAATTGCAATCCAACACCGCTAACAGTTAAAAGATATAACATGTGCAACACTGCGTTCTTGCAAACAAGAAATGGTGCTCCCCCGCAGCTTAAGCCATTTGTGAGATCATCCTCCGCTGCCATCTCAGAAGAAACAAGAGAACAGAACATTCATTGGGCAGAAATCGCGTTTGACTACACAGAGTTGAACAATAGAGATAAGACTGAGGTATCATCACTCTCGGAGGATGTCGAAACCTTACTCCCAAACAAAGAACAGGAAGATGCTTTTCAAGATGTGCTCTCTCGCACTTACATCCCAAAGAAACTACTACTCATAGCAGAACTAGAACGACAACTAGAAGTAGAAAGGAAGGCCTTTGCAAAAGAGCGAGATGAGCTGCTTAGCAAAATCTACACACTAAAAAAATTTCCCAATACGAACTATCCCTCCACATCGAGTCAAGTACCCGATTCTCAAACATGTAAATGTAAGAGGACGGCGAAAATGACCCCTGAAGCTGACATATGTTCTAACACTAACTCTAGTATTCTTATGGATACAGGGAATGTGAGTTCGACGTCTCTGGAAGGCAGCTCGTATCAGACAAAGGCGAATCCACTCTTCGATGACAAGAAGAAAAAACCATCCTATATTCGTCCTTCCTCTCTATGTACTGAATCCCAATATCCTAAGGTCGTAGACAATTATGTTGCCAAAACTTATCTTTCTTTTACCAAACTTATGTCTATGTGCTGCTGCAATGATTTTGTTCTCCCACGTTTTCATGAATATGAAACACATGAACACGCAACACTCCGACCTCGCAAGCGAACCTTCTCTACGACGTCTTGGAATTCTCCCATCTCGCCAAAACCTAAGGTCAAGCGAAAACGTCTCTCGTCGTCAAACGCAAACTCACCTACTACTCGCAAGCCAAAGGCGACCAAAATCGAAGCACAAAACAACAACCACGTTACCCACGTCAATTCATGTATAAGGTACCATACATGCAAGCACAAATTAGGAAAATATGGGTTAGAAAAATCATAATCCCGCCTAATCAAACAAACGACAAAGGGAAAGCTAAATTAGAATCAACACAATCTGATTTAGAATCCACATTTCCCATTAAGCGCATGAAAATTTTACTTGTATCACAAGAATGCCCCATCAGTATACGGGGACCCAACATTTGCTAATGATTGCAGGTCTGTCATGTGTGGTATCTAGACTCGGGTTGCTCCACACACATGACGGGGAACAAGGAGCTGCTGAGCAACTTCTCCGAGCGCTATCTCGGAAGGGTCTCCTTCGGAAACAGTCAAATGGCGCCAATTCTCGGAACTGGTGATCTCGTCCATGACAAACTGACGATCAAGGGCATCTCTTACGTTGATGGTTTGAGCTACAATCTCTTCAGCATTGGTCGTTTCTGCGACAAAGGATACAAGGTTTTCTTCGAATCTGACATCTGCAGCATTATAGATGCCTCGGGACTGCCACTTCTTTCTGGAACGCGCACGTCTCAGCTCTACGTACTCAATCTCACGACTTCTCGACCAGTATGCCTTCTCTCTCGGGCTGCACCCAAGTTGAATGATCTATGGCACCGACGTCTTTCACATCTCAATTTCAAGACTATCAACAAACTGCGTCAAGATAAACTCGTCAACGGTCTACCCCAACTAACATATCATAAGGAACATCTCTGCTCTGCCTGTGAATTGGGGAAGATGAAGCGATCGTCTCACATATCCAAGGAAATACCGTCCTCTAAGCTAATCCTCGAGCTCTTACATATGGATCTATGTGGCCCAATGCCTACGGCCACACTCGGAGGAAGACGGTATATTCTTGTGATTGTCGACGATTTTTCACGCTACACATGGACGAAACTCATTCGTACAAAGGATGAAGTTCCTGATATAATCATCGAGTTTGTTGTTACGTCCCAACTCTTCATCAACAGAAGGTTCGGATTATCAGAACTGACAACGGAACTGAGTTTAAGAACAAGAAGCTCAGTGATTTCTATGCCACTCAGGGCATCACTCAGCAGTTCTCAGCTGTGAAGACACCGGAACAGAATGGTGTCGTTAAGCGTAAGAACAGGACACTTGTTGAAGCAGCCAGGACTCTTCTCATCCAATCCGGCCTTCCTCACTCTCTTTGGGGCGAAGCCATTCAAACGGTCTGTTACACGCAAAACCGGGCTTCCATCCACAAGAGATTCAACCGCACTCCATACGAGATGTTGAACAACCGTCGTATACCCGATATATCTTATCTAAGGGTCTTCGGTTGCCGATGTTTTGTTGCCAATGATCGCCAACATCTTGGGAAGCTTGATCCAAAAGCTCTCGAAGGAATCTTTGTTGGATATTCGCTGAACTCGAAGGCATACAGAGTCTATCTTAAAGAGAAACGATCTGTCATTGGGAGCACAAATGTCACATTTGACGAAAGCGAAGGCGACCTCATGGCTTCTGCTCATATCAGTCCAGAACCAGGACTTCTTCAGTCGTTGACGAAAGGTCAACCTTCAACGACGGAACTTCCTCATCTGAGGGCAATTCTGGTGAACTGGATCTCGATCTGCTCTTCGAGTACTTCTATCCAGTCCCCAAGACTCCCGTCGCCACCACTCAACCTACCGCTGCACCCACTCCACCAACACCACCAGCTATCGGCAATAATGTCGTCCCGCCAAACTTGGATGATCTCAACCTCAACGAAGACGACATTTTACCCACCCTGGGAACATTGCTGATTCTGATGCTGAACCCTCTCAATCTACCACGGTTGAGATCTCTTCTTCGGACACCGGACCCCAATCTAATGAGCCTCCAATAGATGCAAATGCGGCCAGCTCCTTACAGACAAATGTACCACTTTGGGCTCGTTCTCATCCTACAGACCAGATTATTGGGATCCCACATCCGGTGTCTCAACGCGTTCGGCTACGATGAATGAAAGTCTGTTCGCTTGCTATCTCAGTCAAGACGAACCATCACGAGTAGCTGAAGCTCTCAACGATCCCGATTGGCTGATTGCAATGCAGGAGGAAATAAATCAGTTTGAACGCTTACAAGTTTGGGAACTCGTACCACGACCACGCAATAGATCCATTATCGGCACAAAATGGATCTTCAAAAAAAAAGGATGAAGACGGTGTTGTTATTCGCAATAAAGCAAGACTTGTAGCTAAGGGGTACAACCAACAAGAAGGCATCGACTACGATGAAACTTTTGCCTCCGTCGTCAGGATCGAAGCAATACGAATGTTTCTTGCATTTGCTGCTCACAAGAACTTCAAAGTCTACCAAATGGACGTGAAGACTGCATTTCTGAATGGATTTCTCAAAGAAGAAGTGTACGTCGATCAACCTGAAGGTTCTTGAGCGAAGAGTTTCCTCATCACGTTTATCGACTCTACAAGGCTCTCTACGGACTAAACAGGCTCCCCGAGCTTGTATGACGTCCTTTCCGATTTCCTCGTTCAGTCTGGATTCAAGAAAGGATCTCTGGATACAACCCTCTTCACCAAGCGGAGTGGCCCGGAGATCATGATCGTACAGATATATGTCGATGACATCATTTTCGGATCAACTAAACCACAACTATGTGAAGAGTTCGCAGAACTAATGAAGGAGAAATTTGAAATGAGTATGATGGGCGAGCTGAATTTCTTTCTTGGTCTTCAAGTAAAGCAACTCCCCGACGGAATCTTCATCAACCAGTCCAAATACATCCATGACATCCTCGAGAAATATGGAATGAAGGATGCTAAGACTGCTGGCAACAAACCCTATGTCTCCCTCTGGTCGACCCGACGCGGACCCATCTGGTGCTCCTGTTGACCAAACCATCTATCGAGGGATAATAGGATCTCTTCTGTACCTCACTGCTAGTCGACCGGATATCGTTCTCTCGACAGGAATCTGCGCTCGTTTCCAGGCTACACCTAAGGAATCCCACCTCACTGCTGTCAAAAGGATTCTCCGCTATCTCAAAGGAACACCCAATCTGGGTTTGTGGTACCCCACTCAATCGGACTTCAAGCTGGTTGGATTCTCTGACTCGGATTCCGCTGGATGCAAGATGGATCGGAAAAGCACCTCTGGAGCTGCACACTTCTTGGGCGGTAAACTCGTAAGTTGGTCGTCTCGAAAACAAAACTGTGTCTCAACTTCGTCAACGGAGGCAGAGTATGTCGCCGCTGCTAGTTGTTGTTCACAGCTTTTGTGGATGAGAACCCAACTACGAGATTTTAATATTCATGTCGATAAAATTCCCATTTATTGTGACTCAAAGAGTGCGATAGCGATGACGAGTAATCCGGTACATCACTTGAGAACAAAACACATAGACATTCATCACCACTTCATCAAAGAACATGTCGAACAAGGGACGATTGAACTGCACTACGTCACAACCGAAGATCAACTGGCCGACATTTTTACAAAACCGTTGGATGTCAAACGATTCCAACACCTTGTGACTATGTTGGGCATGTTGAATCCTCCGTTGTGATCTATCGACCCCTACATGAACTTTGATAAAGTGTACATATTTCCTTTTCACTTCACTCCATTTTCTATGTGTCTCCTTGATTATGTCTTTTGAGGGGGAGTTTTCGATTAAGGGGGAGCGTCTGATCTTCTCGATTTTGTAAAAAGGGATTTTTAGATTAGGGGGAGTTTCTGATTTTGCCTAAAATAATAATAAATATTTTTTTTTTTGGGTTGAAATTTTAAAGTTTGGCCAATTGAGTCAAAATGGACTGATTAAATGTTTTGGGTTGAATTTTAAAATTTCTGTCAAACAAGGTCAAAATTGGACCAATTGAGTCTCAATTGGACCCAATTTTGACCAAGCCCGTGAAATCATATCTGGACCCAGCTTTGACCAAGCCCATGAATTTCGGCCCATTTACACAAAATTTCGCATGAATAGCGCCTAAAACCCTAAAACCCTTAACGTTATTCACTATCCTAAAATTCCCGAGAAAATTCAAAACTTTCGCAACCCCTTTCTTAAAAATTTCGCAACTCCCCGCATCGATTCGTCGTCAAATCTGCTCTCAAAATTGTCGCAAATCAGCTGTTTCGGTATGAATGCGCCTCAACAAGTCAATTTCGCTCATTTTAATCCTGTTTTGCCCCGTATAGATTAAATCTGTTAGGTTACGCCTAAATTTTCCTCGGCTCTGAATCGAATGCTTGCTTCGTTCTTTATGTTTAATATCCCCAAATATGCATTGCCCATTCAATTACGAGTCGATTCAGCCCAGATTATAGCTTTTTGGTTGAGATTTGAGTAGGTCTAAGGCTAAAATCATTGCGTCGTTTCGCTGCTTTCGCACTGTGTTCTTCACCGCGAAATTCTCAAGAAAAATTTGCTTTAAAACGTTAATTTTCGCTGCTACAGTGAGGACAGTTCCACGAAAATTTTTCCGAGAAATTTCTTACGATTGAAAGTTTCGCTACTACAGTGAGTGAGGTTCCGCGAAATTTTATCCGAGAAATTTCCAGCGCTAAAATTTCGCTGCTACAGTGACTAAGGAAATGCGAAACTTATTGAAGACATTGACCGACTGGGCTACCAACCAGATACCAAGAAGAAGAAGGGCCCACTTGTCCTCAGTGAAGTCACCACCCGCAACCTACCTCAACCTGGCGAACTCTGTACCTGCTGGTGAACAAGTGCTTGTCAGGAAAGCATGCGGTCAGGACCGTGGAAATCTTCAGATCCTCACCATCCTAACCGGCATCGCACAACCGGAAGTACAACTACGCGGACATCATCTGGATGGATCTCGTCGCGATGATCCAACGTCGGCGACCGGAAGTCGCAAAGGGAGTCACTAACCGCTTCATCCCTTACATGCGTGGCTCCCAGCCTTCATCAGACACTTCCGCATGCACTCGACGAGCATTCGCATGCGGCCGGCAGCCGAACACTTCGCCATCCCAACAGTCGAGAAGTTCGCCAAGAAAAACACCCCGGCGAAGGATCGAAACGCAATGATAATTCCGGACGAAGTTCTTGCCTACGCCGACCAGACAAATCCACACGTCCGCGAATATCGCATATCAACCGCCTCTTTCCGAGAAAGCCCCAGACCACTATCCACTGTCCCTACGGAGCAGATCAACCCCACTGCTCCCAACCCCGGGACTAGCCAAAACCCCACCACCACCTCCAAAAAGTCCTCAAGTCGCGCCGCATCCTCTTCCACACGCGCTCAGAAAAAACGGTCGCGAGGATGACGTAAGCCGCCCACGGAGCGCCGATCGAAACAAAAGCACGATCGACCTCCTCCGCCACAGATAAGCCGAGCCGAACCAGTAGGTACAGGAGGTGATGTGTGTTCACCTCCCGAGTAGTAGAGTCGTGGCATCTGGCTCAACCACGCAAACTACCCCACCACCCACTTATCTTCCTCTCTACAGGAAGATATTTCATTCCACGAGGAGCCACGTATACCATCGACATCCCACTTGGAGATAGTCGATGTTGAAACAAGCAGTCCCTCGCCTCAGACTGCATCCTCTTCATGCACCTCGAGTCTAGTGCCCTCATTCCCCATAGTTTCATCCGTTTCTAGGACACATACACCTTCCACCGCACCACAGAGTCTTCGTGACTCTGTCAGAACGCTCGGTGATGTCTCTGTGACTGAGAGCGGAAGACCTAGCACGGCCAACATCACAACAACCGTGAGCCTAGGCCATCATACGATTGAGTCTGTCTCATCGATGATGCCAACGGGAAGTCTGAGTGACCCCGTCTTTTCCCGACCTGTGCAAACGGGCGATCGGCGATCTTCTCCGATTCGGTGACAGTTGGACATCTTCGTGATTCCAACTTGTTAGACTTACCCAGTTCGTGACCGAGACCGCGTTAGAGACTCGTCTTCAAGAGTTTGCAAAGACTCTTGAGGCGTCTATCCTCGATAAAGTCTACGCGCGTCTCGATGCGTCCACCGTCGACAAGGGCAAAGGTGTGGCCCCAGAGACGCCACCACCTACACAAAACGTGGACGCCGAGGCTGTTCTATCCGCCATTTCCGCCAAGGAGCTCTTCTACATCCTCAGAGCTCGCTTCGACAATGACGGAACCTGACGAGGAGGACGGCAAATGAAGGCAATAATGACACAACCAATGACTTGCCGCACACAAGGCGAGTCTAGCAGGATCAGGCGCGACGATCAAGATGATGATCAAGATCGCCGCGAGGGGGAGAATAGGCAGCTGGGCTCACAATCCAAGGACTCATGCAATCGACGCTGCCCTCCTCTGTACCTGAACGAACGCCCGCAGCAGAAACCTCACACCCCACTAGCCATAAAACCCATCTCATTTACCCTGAGCCACTAGCCAAATCACCCTCACCACCACCCACCACCGTCTCCGAAACTCTAATCGTCACATCGACATTAGAGACCACCTCTATACCTTTCTCCCACACCATTTCAGAACCTCTGACTGTCACATCGACGTTAGAGGTCACCACCACATCTACACCACCCGTCACTCAAATCATCCTCGCCAAAACCATCACCTCAACGAACCACCAGAATCTCCACCAATTCCATCCCCACAATCCACAAACTCCTCCGACGCTACACCCTCGCCACCACATAGCCATACCCCTCTCAACATCGATTCCAACCCGGCTTTCGAGGATGTCTACTGCGCATAGAACGAGATCGAAGCCTACATCTTCAACGATGAATGGCTATACACGCCCGCCGATGCAGTAGCAGCTAGGAAGTTGGTGGAAAATGCTCGACGTCTGCTCATGGAGGCCTCGCTAACGCTGATCAACACCGCAGACGACGAGAACGGAGAGGAATACGACGCTGAACCGGCCGAGCTCGAGAACATCCTACAATTCCAAGCGCAGCAAACTGAGGCCCCTGCTGCTCAAAAAGATAACCGCGCCGTTTCAAGAAGAGATCAGGAAGAGGATCTGGCGGCGCAAGGAGCAGATCATCACAACCTTCGACGAGTACGAGCTGATGAACATCCAAAATTGGAGCGAGAGAAAGAAGCAGCTCTATCGATGGAGCCTTCTGTGCCACAAATGCTCAAATAGGACGCTATCCGATGAGGAAAACATCGCTCAGGAAATAAGTCGGGCCCCCATCTGCAAAATCACTGACCTCCGCCAAGAGTCCAAAGGACCTGTCCATTACCCAGTATTCACGGTAATGAGGCAGGATGAGAGCTACTGTGAAGTCAGTGAGGCGGACTTCAAGTTTCTGCGCCTGGGCGACCTGTACAGCATGCTGGAATCCATGAAGCAGTTCAGACTCGTCCTCAGAAGTTCTGGACATCTCGTACGTGCTGAACCGGTCACCATGGGATATGTGGCTATCAAACGCCACATGCTCCGACAGGTCAGATTCTTCGCCACCCACGATCTGCAGATGGCGGTGGAGCACAATCTGAAGAAGGAATCTGACTCGCCCATCTTTCAAGAACGCGGACGACTACCGAGAAGGCGATGTGATCGACGGAGACGATCCGGCGGTCGCCTACTCGAACTATAAGGAAAGATGAGGATGCTGCGCTGCTCTGAAGTGGCAAAGTTCTCGGATGGAACGCTCACCATCATCCAAGACAAACTAATGAAGATCTGCCGCATACTTTCAGAGAGAAGATCCTCTATGCCGATCCAAGTTCGCGAAGCTCATTGACGCTATAGCTAATCGATTGGTACTTCGAAGGAACCTCCGCGCCTTCGAGTTCAAGCTAGGGCTTCGCGACACACTCACATGCTAATCCACCACCGCTACGCTCAGATCCAAGACTCCCAACAAACACAAAGGGGAGATTGTTAGGATATTTAATAGATTGTGTCAATAGTTTAGGTCTTGGGATTAATTTTGTAATTATCTTTAGCTTGAGCTTTAGACTAGATTGTAATTAATTTATATTTAGTGATTGAGCCTTAATATACCTAGGGTTAATGTGGTATATAAGGTATTACCAACTCACTTTTGAAAGTAATCAAAGATCAAAGGCTTATCCAAATTTTTCACACACTACACACACTCAAAGGTGAGAATACTCCCTTTTCATTCCATCAAAGCCTCTTTGATTCCTTGTTTGGTGCATTCGGGACCAACAGAGGATTACAATGGAAGGAAGGAGAGAGAGAGAGAGAGTACATCAGAAGATGCGTACATTCTAAATGGCTTAAGGCCATTTTTATAGACAGAGAATAAAAGACAAAGTAAACATTAATCATTTGCCAAAGAATTTTCTTCAGCTTTTGCTTTATTAGCTGTCCACCATCTTTGAATGCAGACCGTTGCTTTATTAAAGTTGATTGCTTTATTAAAGTTATCAACTTTGTCTTGAAAGTCTTCGTAATGATCCTTACTTTAGAAAATGGACAAAGTAAGGCATCATTTCTTCTTATCCTTTTCTTGGATTTTCTTGGTGATCGTGTCCTTGAGGAGATCATTGCATCATCCACCAAATATTATCCGGATCTTCCGGATCTTGTCCTTCTCCACCAGACAAAAATCTTCATCTTTTGACGAAGTCTCCATTGAGAAATCCACCGAGGCTTCAATGCCAAGATTTTTATGGATATCTTTTTTCATTAGGTCAAAATAAGCCTGAACGATTTCTTCAGTCTTCATTTTTCCCTTTTGAATATTCATCCTTCTTGAAATTATTTCAAAAGGACTTGGGGGTTCTCTTTGTTGATGATTATTAATCATCTCTTTATACTGAGAAATTTTCTCTTCGATTTTATCAATCGTTTGCTGGCTTTCATATTCACCAGTAGCAATCTTTCTAATCATTTTCTTCCAAAATTTTTATATAAAAATTTCGTTTAAGACATGGAATTTTTTGTTGGGTATAACCACTTCTGGAGTCCATCTCCAAATCCATGGAATACTGAATTCAGTATAAAAATGTAATGAAGCCATTCCTTCAATACATTCATGTTTATGCTCCGCTTCAATTAAATTCGGAGAAATTTTAACCCATTCTTGATATAATCCGAAAAAAGGGTTCTTTAAGAATTTCAATTGAGGCTCCATAAGAAAGCCACCATTGATAAAACCAATTAGGTATATCGGATTTATAAACATCCGCACAGATCTTAATCCACCAAGAATGTTTCTTATTCTCATTCTGGTATAAAAACACTTTATAAAAAGCGTCGATATAATCATAATAATTAAATTTAATTAGAGTTTTTAACTCAAGATGGAAATATTCCCTATCCTTTAAAGGTGAATAGCCCATTTTTCAGGCGAAATAATTTGCTTGAAAATAATTTTACTAAAAGTATAACCCCTTTTCAAAGCAGTTTGGGAATTTCCCGCATTGAAATGATCAAAATCACACCTTCCCGTGGATTTAAGGATATTTTCATAATTATCACGATTTTTTATAAAAAGTAGCAGCATATGATGCTCTTTCTAAATATCTAGACATTATAGTCCACGGTTCATCAGACCATTTTAAATCTTTAAATTCTAGTAATATTATTATCTCAGTATGAGAAATTTTCTAATATTCAACGTCATCATCTTCTTCCGCAGTAACTTTTGCGTAAGAAGTATCTTCATTAGAAGATTTAGCTTTCTGTTTTTTAAATTCAAGGAATTCCTTATATTCCTCGCCACTCGAAGTATTACTTGAGGACGCAGAAATATTTTCTTTAACAAGTTTTTTATTGCCCATTTGAGCAATAATGTTTTTTCCACCTCTATTAGAGGGGAAATTTCGCCCATATTGGGACATATCTGCAAAATTCATGAAAGATATTCACGAGTTAGATAATCAGGAAGGCTATTATCACTTCCTTTCTTATAAATTATTTCAAAATCAAATGGGGCTAAATGAGTCTGCCATCTCGCAAACATTTGTTTAGAGACATCGTGCTTAAAATCTTTCAAAAACATTAATTTTGCAGCTTGACAATCAGTTTTTATTAAAAACTTTTGATTATATAAATCATCTTGAAATTTAAGGACGCACTTAACAATAGCAAGTACTTCCCTAGCTATAGTAGCGTAATTTTTCTGAGCATTATTCCATTTCCCCGAATGGAATCTAACTAAATATTCTTTCTTATCTTCTGGAGAAACTTGTTTTAAGATTCCTCCAAAGCCTAAATCAGACGCATCAGTCTCAATAATTTTTTGCAAATTAGGGTTACCAAGCATAAGACATGGCAGATGCGTAACTTTATTTTTAATTTTTTTAATAGCTTCAGCATGATTATTAGTCCATTGACAAGGAATCTTCTTCAATCTATCGTATAAAACAGATGTATCGATTGCAAGATTTTTATAATAAGGAGAAATATAATTAAGACTCCCTAAAAATCTTTGAAGTGAGTTTTATCAAGAATTTGATCTGGAAATTTTGACGCAAACTCAATACTTCTATTAATTGAGTTAACATTACCCTTTTCAATTGTATGACCCAAAAATCTAACTTTAGTTTGGAATAAACCATTTTTGGGCTGGATATAACTAATCCATTTTGAATAACAATTTTCTTGAAAATATCAAGATGTTTGAAATGAGTTTCAATATCTTTAGAAAAGATTAAAATATCATCAAACGATGATAAAATTACTATAAGGAATAAAAATATCATTCATTATATTTTGGAATTCAGAAGGAGTGTTTTTTAAACCAAAGGGCATAACGTTCAATTCAAATGTCCAATTGGGACTGTAAAGGCAGTTTTATATCTGTCTTTTTCAGCAATTTGAAATTGCCAAAAACCTGATTTTAAATCAAATTTTGAAAATATAATAGCATTAAATAATCGATCTAAAAGATCTTTTTATTTGCAAAAGGATACCTAATCCATTTCAAAACGTTATTTAAGGGTTTATAATTAATAACTAACCTTGGTGCTCCCCTTTCCTTTTCGGCATGATTATTAACATAGAAAGCAGTGCATGACCAAGGTGATTTCGAAGGTTTTATTAAAACTTTCTGTAAAAGAGAAGTTATTTCTTTTTTACATAATTCTAATAATTCATAATTCATTTGACAAGGACGAGCTTTAGTGGGAATATTTTTTTCACTAAAATCATCTTCATATGGTAAAGAAACTATATGTTTCTTTCTATTCCAAAAAGCATTAGGAAGATCGTTACATATCTGCAACGTAAATTCATTATGTAATAATTTAATTTTTTCTTGTAACTTAGGATTTTGGAGTTTATCCTCAATCATAAGTATACTGATTTCTTGTTTTAGGTAATTTACCTGATTTTCTTTTGCCTTAATAAGGATAGAATCCTTAATTTCATTAAGAATCCTAGAAAAAGGTTCTGTAATGAATTCAAAGTATACTTCTTTATTTTCGAAGCTTCCTTTAAATCCATATTCATCAATATTTCTAATAGGAAAGATTTTCCTAAGAAAAGGAGTACCAAGAATTACTTGGTTCGTAATATTCTTAACTAGTAAGAATGACATAGGAATACAGACCTTATTTTTGCAAATAAAAGCCTTAGGAATTTTATAATTAATTTGCACCTTTTCTCGGCTTGCAGATCTAAGAGAATGAGTTGTTTTATGGAAATATTGGGTAGGAATTATTCCTTCCTGGATACAATTTAAATCTGCTCCACTATCAATTAGTGCGACTAGATTCTTTTGAAAATATCCCTCGATTAATAATGAAATTTTACGAACCATTTCTGAGAAGTAATAACTTCTAAAGTTGAAAGATAATTATCATTTTCGACAATTTTTGAACTACTAGCGAATTCTTCTTTTCCCTTTTCTAATTTAGAAATCTTCTTTCAAGATCAATATGACTTAATTTTAAATGTTTAATTTCAGTTTTGAGATTCGTAATTTCGAGTGTTAAATCTCTAATATTAGAAGGAGACTCAATTTTAAATTTATTTTTATTATGAAGTAATTTCATTAATTCGGACATACTATAAGGTTCAGATTTAGGAATAACTTCTTTAGAAGTTTCTTCCTCTTTTTGAATAATTCTTTAAATATTTCAAGAAGATTATTATCAAGAACATTGATTTCTTGAAATTGAGATATAATTTGATATAAATTATTATCTTCTGGTTCAGATTCTGAACTATCAATTTTCTTAGAACAAGGTGTCCTATCTGACAATTTTGACATTCATCAGATTCTGATGATGACGAAATATCTTCAATGATATTATTGTTTTTTCTGATTCATTATCAGAGTTTAAAAGAATTTTTGATAATGTTTCTTTTAATTCATTATCGATTTCTAAATTATTAATTTTCTTCTTGGTCCAGCAGGTACTAGCTTTATGACCTACTTTTCAACATTTTCGACATATAATTGGAGGAAATTTGTTCCTATATTGATAATTCTTATTATCTTTTGAGAATTTTTGTTCTCTTCTTTTGATTTTCGAAATTTTCTTTTTTCATATTGTTTAGGAGAATATTTTTTAGTTTTATGTTCCTTACGAGTTTTACTCGTAGAGGGATTTTCCATGCCAAATTGACCACAGAATTCTCCTAATTGTTTCTTTTCGTCTAGAGAATGTCTCTTGACTTGTTTATTTAATTTTATTTCATTGCATAAGGCTAATCCTTCTTGTATGCAAGTTCGTATCAGTTTGCCATAGGTATAGGAGTTATAATCGATACTCGATTCTCCTTTCCTAAGGTTATTCCTTACTCTTTCTGCAAAGAGTGAAGGTAATCCGTCTATGAATTTAGACTTCCAGTGAGTACAATTTGACTCAGGGAGTTCCATAACTCGACTAAGGAAAGTATCCTTATACCATCTAAAAGATGTAAGGGTCTTGCACCTAAGATTTTGGAGAAGAGTTCTGATATTTTCATAATTGTCGGACCATCGGCCTCTGAAGTGTTCAATGATGTTTACACATAGTGTATAAACAACATTATCAACTTGTTGACCATTTTCTTCTTTAATGGTTTGGTAAATATCGTCTTTCTCATGTTGAGATAAATAATTATCCCACCATCCTTTTAACTGACCAGTAAAGCCAGCGACGATCATTTTTGCAACAGCTTTATCATTATTTTGATTAGCTTTGCAAATTGTACTATACATAAGCATTCTGTGTATCATATTTTAAATTTGTCTTTCGGTATAACCGTCTAAATTCCATTCGTATATACTTCTACCACTATACGAATTATTAAGCATAAACTCTTGTTCTTCGAACAAGATATCTTGAGGAGTAGGTGTAGGGTAATAATATTTACTTTGAGTTGGCCTATCTGCATATTTTGTATGCTTTAATTTATTAATTTCTTCATTAAATGTGTTTTGAATATCCTGAATATTATCAAAATTTTCCATTCTATTTTCAAATTCTTCACTTAAAGTATTAAGTTTTAAATCTTTAAGTTTTTCTTCGAGTAAATTTTCTATATGAGAAATTGATTTTAATTTAAAATCAATAATCTCAGGAGGAGGCTGAATGCTTGGAGAAGCAATATCGACCTTTTCAATTTTAGCTTTATCTTTTAAAAGATAATTTTTTATTTCTTTTACTGAAGACGAAATTTCTTCAATATTTTTCTTTAATAAATAAATTTGTTCACCTAAAACAATAACATACATGTTTGTATAATTTTGTTGTTTTAGAAGACAATTAGTATGACTTATAGTCACAGTTAGCGTATCACTTTCAAATAATTTTTTAAAAGCAATAAAATATCTTATTTCATTTTCTTTCTCCATTTGAAAACTAGTTTGAGGAGGATAAATTGACTTTAAATTTTTCCCCGTTGAAAGTTTATAATTTCTTTCAAGAACCAAAATCATGTTTTTAAAATATTTTTCTAAAAACCAAGGAATAAAAGGTAACATTTCATTCCTTTTTGACAAATCATTATAAAATTCGTCTTGAAAAATAATTTTATCTTCTTTATTAAAATTTCCAAAAAACCATTTTTGGAAAAGTTCTCATTTGGGTAAATTAAATTCTTGATTAAAAACCAAGGAATTGGATTTCTTCCCATTTAATAGATCTTCGAGTTGTGATATTAGATCTACTAAAATTGGTTTCTATTATGTTGGTCCCGATTGCACCAAACAAGGAATCAAAGAGGCTTTAATGGAATGAAAAGAGAGAGGATCTCACCTTCAAGTGTGTGTATTGTGTGAAAAATAGGATAAGCCTTTTGATCTTTGATTACCTTTCAAATTGTGTTGGTAAAACCTTATATACCACATTAACCCTAGGTATATTAAGGCCCAAACTCTAAATATTAACTAATTACATTCTAGCCCAAATCTCAAACTAAAGGGTAATTACAAAATTAATCCCAAGACTAAAACTATTGACACAATCTATTAAATATCCTAACAATCTCCCCCTTTGTGTCAATTGTTGGGAGTCTTGGATCTTGAGCGTAGCGGTGGTGGATCAGCGAGTGTGTGTTTCGCGAAGTCCTAACTTGAACTCGAAGGCACGGAGATTCCTTCGAAGCACGATTCGATCAGCTATGGCGTCAATAAACTTCGCGAACTTGGAGCGGCAGTGTGGGTCTTCTTCCGAAAGTATGCGGCAAATTCTCATGAGCTTGTCTGGATGATGGTGAGTGTTCCATCCGAGAATTTGCCACTTCGGAGCAGCGCAGTAGCCTCATCTTTCCCTTGTAGTTCGACTAGGCGACCGCTGGATCATCTCCGTCGATCACATCGCCCTCTCGGTAGTCGTTCGCGTTCTTGAAAGATGGGCGAGTCAGGTTCACCTTCTTCAGGTTGTGCTCTACCGCCATCTGCAGGTCGTGGGTGGCGTAGAATCTGACTTGTCGGAGCATGTGGCGCTTGAGAGCCACATAACCCATGGTGACCGGTTCAGCCCGTACGAGATGTCCCGAACTTCTGAGGACGAGTCTGAACTGCTTCATGGATTCCAGCATGTTGTACAGATCACCTAAGCGCAGATATTTGAAGTCCGCCTCGCTTACTTCACAGCAGCTCTCGTCCTGCCTCATCACCGTGAACACTGGATAGTGAACACGTCCTTTCGACTCTTGGCGAAGGTCAGTGACTTTGCAGATGGGGGCCCGACTCATTTCCAGAGCGATGTTTTCTTCATCGGACAGCGTCCTCTTTGTGCACTTGTGGCAAAGAAGGCTCCATCGATAGAGCTTCTTCTTTTCCTCGCTCCAATTTTGAATGTTCATCAGCTCATATTCGTTGAAGGTCGTGATGATTTGCTCCTTGCGCCGTCAGATCCTCTTCCTGATCTCCTCTTGAAATGGCGCGGTGATCTTCTTATTTTCCCACGGTGCTTTTGGTATATCCACCGTGGGCACATCCAGTTGAGCAGCAGGAGCCTCAGCTTGCTGCGCTTGAAACTGTAGGATGTTCTCGAGTTCGGCAGGTTCAGCGTCGTACTCCTCTCCATTCTCGTTGTCTGCAGTGTTGATTAGCGTGAGCGAGGCTTCCTTTAGCAGACGTCGAGCATTTTCCACTAACTTTCTGGCTGCTACTGCATCGGCGGGTGTGTACAGCCATTCATCGTTAAAGATGTAGGCCTCGATCTCGTTCTGTGCGCAGTAGACGTCCTCGGAAGCCACGTTGGAATCGGTGTTGAGAGGGGTATGGTTGTGTGGTGGCGAAGGTGTTGCGTCGGAGGAGTTTGAGGATTGTGGGGATGGTTGTGGTGGAGATTCTGGTGGTTCGGATGAGGTGATGGTTTTGGCTAGGATGATTTGGGCATCGGTTGGTGTAGATGTGGTGGTTGTGGTCTCTAATGCCGATGTGACAGTTAGAGTATCGGAGACGGTAGTAGGTGGAGGTGAGGGTGATTTGGCTGGTGACTCGGGGTTAATAGGGTGGGCTTTTTGGCTCGTGGGGTGTGAGGTTTCTGTTGCGTGCGTTGTTTCAGGTGCAGAGGAGGAGGGCGGCGTCGATTGTATGGGTCCTTGAGTTTGTGAGGCTTGCGGCCTATTCTCCCCCTCGCGGCGATCTTGATCATCGTCTTGATCGTCACGCCTGATCCCGCTCGACTCGCCCTGAGTGCGGCAAGCCATCGGTTGAGTCATTATCCTCTTCATTTGCTGTTCCTCCTCGTCGAGTTCCGCCATTGACTCGAATCTTGCTCGTAGGATGTAGAAGAGTTCCTTTGCGGAGATGGAGGAGAGAACAGCTTCAGCGTCCACATTTTGAGTTGGTGGTGGCGTCTCCGGGGCCACATCTTTGCCTTTGTCGATGGTGGACGCATCGAGACACTTTATCGAGGATAGACGTCTCAAGAGTCTTTGCAAACTCTTGAAGACGAGTCTCTAACGTGGTCTCAGTCACGAACTGGGGTAAGTTTAACAAGTTGGAATCACGTAGAATTCCAACTGTCACCGAATCGGAGAAGATAGCCGATCGGCCGCCCGTTTGCACAGGACGGGAAAAGACGGGGTCACTCAGACTTCCCGTTGGCATCATCGATGAGACAGACTCAATCGAATGATGGCCTAGGCTCACGGTTGTTGTGATGTTGGCCGTGCTAGGTCTTCCGCTCTCAGTCACAGAGACATCACCGAGCGTCTGACAGAATCACGAAGACTCTGTAGTGCGGTAAAAGGTGTATTTGTCCTAGAAACGTAAGAAATTATGGGGAGTGAGGGCACTATACTCGATGTGCATGAACAGGATACAGTCTGAGGCGAGGGACTGCTTGTTTCAACATCGACTATCTCCAAGCGGGATGTCGATGGCATACGTGGCTCCTCGTGGAATGAAATATCTTCCTGTAGAGAGGAAGATAAGTGGATTGGTGGGGTCGTTTGCGTGGTTGAGCCAGATGCCACGTCTTCTACTCGGGAGGTGTACACATCACCTCCTGTACCTATTGGTTCGGCTCGGCTTATATGTGGCTGAGGAGGTCGATCGTGTTTTTGTTTCGATCGACGCTCCGTGGGGCGGCTTACGTCATCCTCTCGCGACCGTTTTTTCGGAACGCGGGTGGAAGAGGATGCGGCACGACTCGATGACTTTTTGGAGGTGGTGGTGGGGTTTTGGCTAGTCCCGGGGTTAGGAGCAGTGGGGTTGATCTGCGCCGTAGGGACAGTGGATGGTGGATGAGGGCTTTCGCGGAAAGAGGCTGTAGAGGCACGGTATTCTTGGACGTGCAGGTTGGTCGGGTCGGCGTAGGCGAGGACGTCGTCTGGGATTATCATTGCGTGTCGATCTTTCGCCGGAGTGTTTTTCTTGGCGAACTTCTCGACAGTGGGGATTTGGAAGTGTTCCATTGCTGGGCGGAGGCGAATGTTGGTGGAGTGCAAGCGGAAATGTTTGATGAGAGCTGGGAGCCACCGCATGTAGGGGACGAAGCGGTTTGTGACTCCCTTGGCGACTTCCCGGTCGCGACGTTGGATCATGGAGACGAGATCCATCCATATGATGTCGGCGTAGTTGTACTTGCGGTTGTGGGCGATGCCGGTGAGGATGGTGAGGATTTGAAAGTTTCCGCGGTCCTGACCAGCATGCTTCCCTGACATGCATTTGTTCACCAGCAGGTACAACGTTCGCCACGGTTGAGGTAGATTGCGGGTGGTGACTTCACTGAGGACAAGTGGGCCCTTCTTCTTCTTGGTTTCTGGTTGATAGCCCAGCCGGTCTATGTCCTCGATGAGTTGTTCATGGGTTGGTAGCGGGTCGTATGGGGAGTAGACAGGGAGTTGAAGCACTTCTTGGAGTATCTTTCGAGTGAGGACCACCGTTTCTTGATCAATTATGGCAGATAAGTTTTTAGCAAGGTGGAGTGGTCCAGTTATCTGCAACGTGTGCCAGAATTGTTGAAGATACACTTGTGCTTCTGGCTCGCCATGAGTGAGGGCGTGGCGAAGTGGGTGCCCTTTGAGGATTTCTATAATGATGGGGGCATCGCACCGAAAGCTGTCCAAGTCCACCATGTAATTGTTGGGAATTAAGGCCACCCATTGACTTGTTGGGAAGATCTGCTCGATCGGTGGAACATATGTTAGAGTATTGAGCTCGATGCGAGCGATGTCCCTTTGGAATGCTGCTGCCTCAAGTGCTTCAATTGTATCTTGATTTTTGCTAGTCATATCTGTGCTTGACAGTAATTTTAACATGATTAGTACGGACTAAGTTGCGAGAAAATGGATATACGCAATTTGTGGGTATAACAATAAAGTGAAACATACCAGTGCGCAAAATCGTAAGGATATAAATAAAACTAACTAGCCGAGAGAAAACAAAATTCATTTAATGTAGAATTTCGCGCAGGAAATTTTTCGCAAGTTAAGACATTTAGCAATTTGTCCAAAATTTTCGCATGTAATGAGAAAATTTTTAGATTATCGCACTTAGACAGGTCGAGAGTAATTTTCGCAGATATTGGAAAAATTCGCATGTAGTGTTAGATTTTCGCACGTAGTGAAAACTTTCGCAGATTATGAAATGTCACAAGTTATCAAAACTTTCGCATGCAACGGAAATTTCGCTGATTATCACATATAGACATGTTGAGAAAAAAAAAATTTGCATTTAGTTTAAAAATTCGCATGTGGTGGCAACTTTTCGCAAGTTATGGAATTTCACATGTTATCTAAAAATTTTCGCGGTTAAAAATTTTCTCAAGAGGTGTTAAATTTTCTCAAGTGATATGAGGGTTGCACAGAGTGATAAATCTTTGAGGGAAATCTGTTTAAGTGGTAAAATTTCTCGGGTTGGAATTTCTCAGTTTGACAAGTGAAAAGAAATTCTCGGATTGTTAACTTTCTCAGATTGAGAAATTTTAAGAAATTTTCGCATGCACGGGTTGAGAAATTGGTTACTGTAGTTGCGAAATGGTGATGGTGCGAAAAATGTAATATGAAGTGTGGTATATGAAAATTTTCGCGGGGCATGACATACTGTAGCAGCGAAAATTTTGACGTATGGAAACATTTTCTATCATAAAACTTTCGCGGGATTTTATTCACTGTAGCCACGGAATTTTTTAATGAACGTAAAATTTTCTTGGATAAAATTTCGCGGGGCCTTAGACAGTGTAGCAAGAAATTTCTCAAAAAAAAAAAAAAATTCGCGGGACGTTGCTCACTGTAGCAGCGAAAATCTAATGGAAAAGAAAAAAATTTCTCGGATAAGATTTTCTCAGGATTTTACGTGCTGTAGAAGAGAAACTTATCGTGAGGAATTTCTCGGATAAAATTTTCGCAGAACCTTACTCACTGTAGCAGCGAAAACCTATTGTTAAAGTAATTTTTCCAGAAAATTTTTGCGGTGAAGAACACTTTGCGAAATCGTACAAAATGACGCTGTGATTTTTGCCTTAGACCTACTCAAATGTTAACCACAATGCAATGAACTGGACTTAATCGACTCGAAATCGGACGGGAATTACATATTTGGGGTTTACAAACACCTAAAATCTAACATGCGTCCTGATTTAAGCCGAGAAATAATATTAACCTAGAAAAATTCAGCAAATACGGGGCATAGACATGATTAAAACGAACTGAAATTGGTTTATTTAGGGTGTTTTCATACCGAAAAGTTGATTTTGACAACGGAGAATGCAGGAAAACGGGTTTTGAGGACAGATTTGATGACGACGATGATGGGAGAGGTTGAGAAATTTTTAAGTGTGGGGTGCGAAATTTTTGAATTTTTTCTCGGGAATTTGTAGGATTGTGAAAAAGAGTTAAGTGTTTTGGGGTTTTAGGGGTTTAGTGACTGTTCATGCGAAATTTCGAGTTAATGGGCCGAAATTCGTGGGCTTGGTCAAGATTGTGCCCTGATTCAATTTTCGCGGGCTTGGTCAAAATTGGGTCCAATTGGTGTTCAATTGGTCCAATTTTGACTCTGTTCTGACCAAGGAATTAAAATTTCAATCAAATTTTTTTTTATTTTTATTTATTATTATTATTATTTTTTTAAATTAAAAAGGCATAATCAGAAACTCCCCCTTAACCTAAAACTTCCCCTTTTAATTTGAGAGAAAAATAATCAGAAACTCCCCCTTAATCGAAAACTCCCCCTTGAGAGATATAATTTAGAAGACACATAGAGAATGAAGTGAAGTGAAAAGGAAATATGTACACTTTATCAAAGTTCATGTAGGGTCGATTGATCACAACTGAATATTCAACATGCCCAACATAGTCACTAGGTGTTGGAATCGTTTGACATCCAACGGTTTTTGTGAAAATGTCGGCCAGTTGATCTTCGGTTGTGACGTAGTGCAATTCAATCGTCCCTTGTTCGACATGTTCTTTGATGAAGTGGTGACGAATATCGATGTGTTTCGTTCTCGAGTGATGTACCGGATTACTCGTCATCGCAATCGCACTCTTTGAGTCACAGTAAATGGGAATTTTATCAGCATGAAGATTAAAATCTCGTAGTTGGGTTCTCATCCACAAAAGCTGTGAACAACAACTAGACGCGGCGACATATTCTGCCTCCGTCGACGATGTTGAGACACAGTATTGTTTTCGAGAAGACCAACTCACGAGTTTACCGCCCAGGAAGTGTGTAGCTCCAGAGGTGCTTTTTCTATCCATCTTGCATCCTGCATAGTCCGAGTCAGAGAATCCAACCAGTTTGAAGTCCGATCGAGTGGGGTACCACAAACCCAGATTGGGTGTTCCTTTGAGATAGCGGAGAATCCTTTTGACAGCAGTGAGATGGGATTCCTTAGGTGTAGCCTGGAAACGAGCGCAGATTCCTGTTGAGAGAACGATATCCGGTCGACTAGCAGTGAGGTACAGAAGAGATCCTATTATCCCACGATAGACGGTTTGGTCAACGGGAGCACCAGATGGGTCCGCGTCGTGTCGGCCAGAGGGAGACATACGTGTAGCAGCAGTCTTAGCATCCTTCATTCCATATTTCTCGAGGATGTCATGGATGTATTTGGACTGGTTGATGAAGATTCTGTCGGGGAGTTGCTTTACTTGAAGACCAAGAAAGAAATTCAGCTCGTCCATCATACTCATTTCAAACTTCTCTTTCATTAATTCTGCAAACTCTTCACATAGTTGTGGTTTAGTCGATCCAAAAATGATGTCATCGACATATATCTGCACAATCATGATGTCCGGGCCACTCCGCTTGGTGAAGAGAGTTGTATCCAAAGATCCTTTCTTGAACCCAGACTGAACAAGGAAGTCTGAAAGGACGTCGTACCAAGCTTGGGGAGCCTGTTTTAGTCCGTAGAGGGCCTTTTAGAGTCGATATATGTGATGAGGAAACTCTTCGCTCAAGAACCCTTCCGGTTGATCAACGTACACTTCTTCTTTGAGAAATCCATTCAGAAATGCAGTCATCACGTCCATTTGGTAAACTTTAAAGTTCTTGTGAGCAGCGAAGGCAAGAAAAATTCGTATAGCTTCGATCCTGGCAACGGGGGCGAAAGTTTCATCGTAGTCGATGCCTTCTTGTTGGTTGTACCCCTTAGCCACAAGTCTTGCTTTATTGCGGATGACAACACCGTCTTCATCCTTTTTGTTCTTGAAGATCCACTTCGTGCCGATAATGGATCTGTTGTGAGGGCGTGGTACGAGTTCCCAGACTTGTTAACGTTCAAACTGATTTATTTCCTCCTGCATTGCAATCAGCCAATCAGGATCATTGAGAGCTTCAGCTACTCGTGATGGTTCGGCTTGACTGAGGTAGCAAGCGAACAGACTTTCATTCATCGTAGCCGAACGCATCGAAACACCGGATGTGGGATCCCCAATAATCTGATCGGTAGGATGAGAGCGAGCCCAAAGTGGTACATTGGTTTGTGAGGAGCTGGCTGCATTTGTATCGATTGGAGGCTCGTTAGATTGGGGTCCGGTGTCCGAAGAAGAGATCTCACCCGTAGTAGATTGAGAAGGTTCAGCATCAGGATCAGCAATGTTCCCAGGGTTGGGTAAAATGTCGTCTTCGTTGAGATTGAGATCATCCAAGTTTGGCGGGACGACATCATCGCTGATAGCTGGTGGTGTAGGTGGGGTAGGTGCAGCGGTAGTTTGAGTGGTGGCGACGGGAGTCTTGGGGACTGGATAGAAGTACTCGAAGAGTAGATCGAGATCCAGTTCACCAGAATTGCCCTCAGATGAGGAGATTCCCGTCGTTGAAGGTTGACCTTTTGTCAACGACTGTAGAAGACCTGGTTCTGGACTGATATGAGCAGAAGCCATGAGGTCGCCTTCGCTTTCGTCAAATGTGACATTTGTGCTCTCTATTACTGATCGTTTCTCTCTAAGATAGACTCTGTATGCCTTCGAGTTCAGCGAATATCCAACAAAGATTCCTTCAAGTGCTTTTGGATCAAGCTTCCCAAGATGTTGGCGATCATTGGCTACAAAACATCGGCAACCGAAGACCCTTAGATAAGATATATCTGGGATACGACGGTTATTCAGTATCTCGTATGGGGTGCAGTTGAATCTCTTGTGGATGGAAGCCCGGTTCTACGTGTAACAGGCCGTTTGAATAGCTTCGCCCCAAAGAGAGTGAGGAAGTCCGGATTGGATGAGGAGAGTCCTAGCTGCTTCAACTAGTGTCCTATTCTTACGCTCAACGACACCATTCTGTTCTGGTGTCTTCACAGCTGAGAACTGCTGGGTGATGCCCTGAGTAGCATAGAAATCACTGAGCTTCTTGTTCTTAAACTCAGTTCCATTGTCAGTTCTGATAATCCGAACCTTCTGTTGATGAAGAGTTTGGGACGTAACAACAAACTCGATGATTAAATCAGGAACTTCATCCTTTGTGCAAACGAGTTTCGTCCATGTATAGCGTGAGAAGTCGTCGACAGTCACAAGAATATACCGTCTTCCTCCGAGTGTAGCCGTAGGCATTGGGCCACATAAATCCATGTGTAAGAGCTCAAGGATGAGCTTAGAGGACAGCGTTTCCTTAGAGAAGTGTGATGATCGCTTCATCTTCCCCAATTCACAGGCAGAGCAGAGGTGTTCCTTATGATATGACAGTTGGGGTAGACCGCTGACGAGTTTATTCTGACGCAGTTTGTTGATAGTCTTGAAATTGAGGTGTGAAAGATGCCGGTGCCATAGATCGTTCAACTTGGGTGCAGCACGGGAGAGAAGGCAAATTGGTCGAGAGGTCGTAAGATTGAGTACGTAAAGGTGAGACGTGCGAGTTCCAGAAAGAAGAGGCTGTCCCGAGGCATCAATAATGCTGCAGATGTCAGATTCCAAGAGCACCTTGTATCCTTTGTCGCAGAAACGACCAATGCTGAAGAGATTATAGCTCAAACCCTCGACGTAAGAGATGCCCTTAATCGTCAGTTTGTCATGGACGAGATCACCAGTTCCGAGAATTGGCGCCATTTGACTGTTTCCGAAGGAGACCCTTCCGAGATAGCGCTCGGAGAAGTTGCTCAACAGCTCTTTGTTCCCCGTCATGTGTGTGGAGCAACCCGAGTCTAGATACCACACATGACAGACCTGCAATCATCAGCAAATGTTGGGTCCCCGTTTACGGACGGGACCTTCTTGTGATATAAGTAAAATTTTCATGCGCTTAACGGGAAATGTGGGGTCTAAATCAGGTTGTGTTGGATCTAATTTAGCTTTCCCTTTGTGATTTGTTTGAGGAGGTGGGATTATGGTTTTTCTAACCCATATTTGCCTAACTTGCGCTTGCATATACGTTGTCTTATTTTTGAATTGACGTGAAGGTTTTGGTTGTTGTTGTCGCCTTTTGGTTTTAGTCGTCTTTTGCATGCGAGCAGTAGGTGACTTTGTATTCAGCGTTGCTTAACCGTGGGCGTAGATGAACTGGGAGAATGCAGGGGCGTTGTAGAGGAGGTTTGCCTTTTTGGTCGGAGTGTTGCGTGTTCGTGTGCCTCATATTCATGAAAGCGTGGAAGAATAAAGTCATTGCAGCAACACATAGACATTAGTTTGTCAAAGGAAAGATACGTTCTGGTAACATAATTATCTACGTCCTTAAGATGTTGGGATTCAGTACATGGGTTGGAAAGACGAATATAGGATGGTCTTTTCTTCTTGTCATCGAAAAGCGGGTCCTCCTTTATTCCAAATGAACTTCCTTCCAAAGACGTCGAACGCACATTCCCTGTATCCATAGGAATACGAGAGTTAGTGTTTGAATAAGTTTCAGCTTCAGGAGTCATCTCCGCCATCCTCTTACATTTACATGTTTGAAAATTGGGTACTTGACTCGATGTAGAGGGATAGTTCGTATTGGGAAATTGTTCTAGTGTAAAGATTTTGCTAAGTAGTTCATCTCGCTCCTTTGCAAAGGCCTTCCTTTCTAATTCTAGTGTTCGTTCTAGTTCTGCTATGAGTAGAAGTTTCTTTGGGATGTAGGTGCGAGAGAGCGCATCTTGGAAAGCAACTTCTTGTTCTTTGGTTGGGAGTAAGGTTTCGACATCCTCCGAGAGTGAAGGTATCTTAGTCTTATCTCTATCATTCAATTCTGTGTAGTCATACGCGATTTCTGCCCAATGAATGTTCTGTACTCTTTTTTCTTCTGAGATGACAGCGGAGGATGATCTCACAAATGGCTTAAGTTGCGGGGGAGCACCATTTCTTGTTTGCAGGAACGTAGTGTTACACATGTTATACCTTTTAACTGTTAGCGGTGTTGGATTGCAATTACTGGCCAGGCCAATTACCTCCCGGGCGTTGTAGAATTCTGTTTCAACTGGTTGGTTCAATAGGCATAAGATGCGTGTGTTTTCGTTTCTAAGGTGAAGTTGCTCTTCAAGTTCTTTCACCTTTCGGTACAGCCTAACCCTTTCCTTTGTAAGCAGTTCGTAATGGGATGCCGTCAGAAGACGAGAAGTTTCGCATGAACTGATGGCCAGTGTGGTTTCCTTCACCTTATTCTCACTTTGCTTATTCTTGCTTTGCAGACGTTTGACTAACGCTTCAGAGGCCATTAGACGTTCGTTTGCACAAGCGAGCTCTTCTACTTTTAAACTAAGTAATGTATAGTTGTTTTCAAATTTTAGCTTAAGTTCTTCATACTCCCTAGCGTCTACGGTGGGTTTCTCAATGGTGTGACGGTGATTGCACACATCATCGAGTTGCGAAATTCGTACCTCAGACTCGGTGTTGGTAGGAGTCTTAGCTGTGTTCTTATCGGTGTTGGCCATCTACTCGTCCTCATCATGTTCGACCAGCCTATGCATGCAGCAATCTTCATCCTGAGGCTCCTCGTCTTCTGAAGTGTCGTTCACCCATTCAGCTTCTTCGGTAAGTAGAACTTTCCCACTTTCCATTTTGCGGGTCATTCTGGCCTTACGGTCGTAGTAGCCAGAGTCCTTCATGCGTGGGACGTGGCATTCCTTGGCAAAGTGACCTGTCTTTCCACACCGAAAGCACTTCACAAACTTTTGAGGTGCTGAGTCCTCCTCTTTCTTTATCGGCTTAGATTCTTCCGTGGGAGTGGTCTTTTTGGTGCCGCTAAAGGTTTTTTGGCGATTGGAGGATGATGAGGATTTTTTTCCGATCTTCTTTGTGACCATCTTTGTGAGCATTGCCAGTTGCTTGCGTAGATCACGAATATCTTCATCAGATTCTGTATCAGCTTCGGATCCTGAAGAGGCGTTAGATACAACGGCTGGTAGCTTCCCTTTGTTCTGTTTGGCCTTAGCGATGGAAGATCGTTCGGTAGTTTTGTTTGAGAGGAGAGCCAGTGGGTCGACTCGAGTGTTGGTGGACTGAGGTTGCACGTAAGGAGCATATGCAGACAGGCTGTCGTAGAGAGCATGGATGGAGGTGTTGGAGAGGTCCTTACTCTGAATCATCATCACAGTTGCATTTCCCCAATGTGGTTTGAGGCTACCAAGGAAGCGGTTGTTGATGTCAAATTTGTCCCTCGAGATCTTGGCTTTCTTGAGTTCATTGATGACCTTCAAGTATCGGAGGTATGTGTCACGCAACTCCTCTCCTTCATAGGCTTGGAAGTGTTCATACTGCGAGAGACATGCTGATTTCCTCCCCTGAGCACTTTCAGTTGTGCCTGCCATGATTTCTTCAGTTGTGCAGCACTCGATGTGAGCGTAGACTTCATTGCCCATAGCCTGGAAGAGGTATCCTTTGGCAGTCTCGTCGGCCTGTACGCGAGCCTCTTCATCCTCATTGATGGGACCTCTTGGAGTGCGGCGTTCATCCATGGGAGGGTTTGCGTTTGGCTGTGCAGGGATGATCGTCCAGAACTGTGCTGAACCATTGAAGATGGAGTCCAGAAGGTATTGAGAGAGTGGTGCGCCTTTGTTCCTGATGAACGTAAGGAATCGGTTTGTCCATATGCTGTAGTCGCCTTGTCGCAGCATCGGAGGCCTGGTGTCGGAGCCCACTGTTGAGATGTCATTCGTGGTAGACATGGTTGGTGCAGTCGAATCGTCCGTGGTTTTGATCTTGTATAGATAAGAGAGTTAGTAACGAACGAGACGAGAAATATGAGTTTAACGTGTAGAGTTTTGAAAAAAAAAAATTGTTTAAAGAATTTCTTAGAACTAAGTGAGCGTGTGTGATGGTCGATAATGTATGAAGGGAAAATATATCTTGAAATAAGGAGAAGTTCTAGAAATTTAAAAACGAGATTTGAGGCGAGAAAAAATTTATGTCAAAAGTGGTCTAGGGTGATAGGACTAAAGTGTAAGGATCAAATCTTAAATAAGTTTGAGAAAAATTTAACCCGAGAAAATTTTAACTCGAGAAAAAGGCAGAAACCTTAACACGTCAGGAAAAGAAAATTCGCAGTTTGAAGGGACATGATTATATGAAGGATTATCCGAGAAATTATGTGTTGAGAAATTTCGGTGTTTGTGAGTTTTAAAGAGAAATTCTCGGAAGAAAAAAAATTCTCAGTTGAAAATTTCTAGGATTTTAAAATTTCGCATGTGAGAAGGATTCTTGATTTTGAATTTTTACCACTTACGCAAGAAATTTCGCATCAAGAGTTGAAGTGTGATTTTAGGAAGTTTTTCTCGGATTTGAAAGAATTGTGGTTTTTGAAAAACTTTCTCGGATGAAATAAACTTTCTCGGCTGAAAATTAAGAAAATTTCGCGGATTTGTAAACTTTCTCGGTTTTGAAAAATTTCGCGGCTCAGAGAAATTCGCGGAATAAGCTTTCTCAGGTACAAAGTTTCTCAGATATATGAAGAGTAAGCAAATTTCGCAGATGAAGGTTTCTCGGATTTTGAAAATAGGCAGTTGCGAAAAATGCAGTGAAAGTGAAATTTTTCGCGGTTCTAGGTAAATTCTCGGAATCAAATTTCGCAGGGAAAATTTCGCGGACTTGAGCGATTAAGCAAAAATTTCGCGGTCAAGAACGAGCTTTCACTGTTCCATTGCTTTCATGCGTTTTGCCAGAAAATCGTCCAGTTCTTGCTCAAATCTCAACCAAAATCGCTCAAACTTGATCCTAAACTTCAGAAATTATTCCCTAAGCACATAATCGACCGATTTGTGGGCTAAAACCAACAAAAAACAGGTCAAATCGACCAAAAACAGAGAATGGGCGAGATGTCATTTTCTGAAGAATTTTTGCTTCGATCTTGCCCAAAACTCGTTAAAACTGATCCAAAAGTGTTCTAAAAACATTTTAGGCATAGAATCGATCTGGGGGAAGGTTTTAAACACAAAACGAAGCATTAAAACCCAAAACGAGTTCAAAATGCCCGAAAGTGATTTTTGCCCAAAACACCTTTGATCTTTCTCGGAATCTAACGAAACTGGATTCAAATCAATGCAGATCGATCCACGTTTGCTCTGATACCACTTGTTGGTCCCGATTGCACCAAACAAGGAATCAAAGAGGCTTTAATGGAATGAAAAGGGAGAGGATCTCACCTTCAAGTGTGTGTATTGTGTGAAAAATAGGATAAGCCTTTTGATCTTTGATTACCTTTCAAATTGTGTTGGTAAAACCTTATATACCACATTAACCCTAGGTAAAGGCCCAAACTCTAAATATTAACTAATTACATTCTAGCCCAAATCTCAAACTAAAGGGTAATTACAAAATTAATCCCAAGAATAGTTTCGTTGATAGGTTTATCAACAATTTTGCACTGAGGATTCAGTGTATATAAAGGTTTATAATAAATTCTATAACAGATACATATTACTTCCGATCCCGGAGCGTAATTATATCCGTGAGTTTTGACATTTAATGTCAAAGCATCCAATATATTGACATCGGTCAAAGATAATCGGAGATTTGGTAAACATTAAAATAAACTGGTCCATGAGCCAGACTAGACTGAATTATTCCCATAAGGGATTGTTTCCAGTCGAGATTTCTACCATCTCTAATGTGGCGACCCCTACTTCCTAATTTGAATAATTGGCGGATTTCCGCAACGAAAGTCGCGGAGGACCCGATTTATTAAAAAACTTTTTAAATAAATAATATACATATATAAACTAGGTCGGGTTTACAAAATGCGTCTATATAATACAACGGGCCGTAGCCCCAAAAATCTAAACCCAACTATCCTACACCTCTCCACATGTCGCGTCCCATGTACCACTCCGCCCTCGAAAGCACGTGGATTCACTGCCGCCAGCCAGCCTATATCTCAACCCTGACACCCATCGGTGTCGGGCTCAGTCCCACCTGAAAAATATATCCCTGAGCAAAATGCCCAGTAGGTGGCAGTAAAAACATGCAATGTATGCGTGCGTGCACTCAACCCCAATCCCATGTCCTCACACATAAAATATGCACGCTCAACCTATCACGTCTCATCACATAACAGGGCCCTCGGCTAGACTCAGCACCCACGCGCGCAATGGCAAAGTACGCCATAACCATGCGGTAGCCCACGCCGGCCGCGCCGGGTCGCTCCTTCCGCACACAATCTCAACCCGACGACTTTTCCCCGAGTGGCCTACCACCAACCCGGGTAGACAGGAATCTCACATCTGTCGGTCGTCCCTGAGCCAAATAATATCCGGTGGTGTGCACTTCGGGTGGCTCAATCCCGAGTAGATGGGTGTCGCAAACCCCCTCTCCCACCAGGTGCTACACGAGTCTAACCTCGACGACCAATAAAGGTCACTCTACCCCACTCAACCGACACCGTAAGGCGTCACCGTACAAATACGGTACCATCATCTCTCCCGTGCATGTCGTGAAATGCACATATAATAAATCACATAAAATACGTACATCGAAATCACGTAATCGTATAGTATTTAAACTAGGCCGATGGTTTAAAAATCCAAAAATAATATTTATAATTTAAAATATGGGTTGACCCGAAAATATATGTTATAATACGAAAATATTTTATTTAAAAGTGATTGGGCTAAAACCATTTTATTTAAAATATTTGGGCCTGAAATGGGGCAAAAGCCCAAAACAAATGTCGCTGGTCAACTCACACCAAAATCGGTCAAAGCCCAATTAAAATCGCCCGAAACCCACTTGGTCAACCCGCGAAAGTCGAGTCAACACCCGATTTCACTAATTGCTCGATTCTGCGTTAAAAAGCTCTGGTCAACCCGCGAAAGTAAGGTCAACGCCCGCGACAAAATTAAGTGACCCGAACCCCAAATCGGCCAATCCCTATTCTTTTAAAATCATTTTCGCCCGATTTACACTCAAACACAGGCCTGCGATTTCAAAATCGCCCGAAAACTTCAAATCGCCCGATTACTGTTCCATGGAAGCTCAAGTTCATACTAAACCCTAATTTTCCAGAAACAATTAACACAATCTTCATCGAATAAACATATCAGTTAAATCATCCAGTCCAAGAACTCATATATTGAGTTCAAAATCACGTAATAACACATAATAACATACCACGTAAATTTATAAAAATCATAAAACTTAAAGATATGAATCCGAATGGCCTTCCAATCGAATTCTAACACCTTTACGGAAAATAATACGTTTTAAAAGGGTTTGTAGGGGTTATAAACCACCTACCTATCCTCCAAGCTTAATTTGATTAATTCCTATGTTGGAAATCTGCCTAAACTCGTCCAAAATCCCTTTTTCTGCTTCGAACGTTACCTTCCTTCTCCTTTTGTTCACTTCCTATTCTGCACCAACTTTAGCTTAATCCACCCAACCATATATAGTATTAAACACGTGGGTTCATACAAGATTTCCTAGGTTATAAGTTGAATTCTTACCTCCTTTGCTACTTCACATCTTTTTCTTTATTCGGTTTTCTCCTTGCTCAACTCTCTCTTTCACGTTGATTTCATGTAGTGATTATTAATGTGTTTCATATGAAATGGCAAGGCACCAACGTGTATTAACACCGTCACTAAGCAACCTCAACCTTATCCTAAAGGTTTGGGCCAATGCTTAATTCCTACTTGGGCTATGGAAAATGATTTATTTTGGGCCATATTATTTACTACTTTCTCTCTATTTAATTGCCATTAGTTTGGCCCATTTAATTCCCTCGGCCCAAATTACTATTTTCGGCTCGCTCCCGAAAATTCGGTTTTGTCGTTCGAAAATCAACTTCATTAATTCCGAACATCACAAAAATATTTCTTAGGAATTTTATTCCTAATATTTTCTCCCCTAATTATCTTGAAATTTCCTATCGTAATCCCACTTTAAATTTTGCGGGTATTACATTCTCCCCCCCTTAAAAGAATTTCGTCCCCGAAATTCAGCGGTAGGGAATTCGAGTTTAGTTCTACGACTAGACTCGTTCAATCTAGTTCCTACGTTCTCTAGGCCTACTTATTTCTATTTCCACTACGCTTCCGCTGCGCACTCCTATTTCCATGGTCTGGTTTTGCCACAAGACCTTCAGTAGAGAGTCCGTTTCACAGATCTCCAACTGATGGTAATCAGGCGTGGTCTTGTAGCGACCTGTCTTTCTTCTTAACGGAAGACACCGGGGCTCCCCATGGTGAGAATCTGGGTTCAGTTCTAGTTCTACGACTAAAGATCGGAGCAGCTCCAGGTATAGGATCAATAACGAATTTGGTTTCTCGACTCGGAGGTAATTCCGAGAGATCTTCGAGAAATACATCGGGATTTTTACTATAGGGACTTGCCCTACTTTCGGCAGAGAAGATTCCCCAGCTTTCACCGCAAAGAGCAGAAATCCTTCGCAACCCGTATTTACGAGTCGCTGAGCTTTCAAGGCAGAAATCCGAGGGATTGGTTTACTATTTATCTTTATAGAAAATTCGAATTCCTCTCCCTCGGGTGATCGGAACCTAACTATCCTCTCCTTCAGGCGATCCCCGTGGGGTGAAGAAACTACGTAAGTGCACAAAGAACGGGTGGGATATATTCCCGCCCTGGTCACGAAAATGGCCAACACAAACAATCGTGTGGCTCCAGAATCGATAAGGATCGAAATTGGTACGTGGAAAATATTCAACGTACCCGTGACTACAGCTGGGTTCGCCTCCGCCACTTCGTTTGTCAACGTGAAAACTCGCGCAGGTATAGGTGGAGGTCGAATCAAGTTCTGCGACTGATTCTGCAGCAGAGGTTGAGTTCTCGTGCAATTCCGTGCAACGTGTCCGGTCTCCCCACACCGAAAGCATTGCAGATTTTGCACAGATCGAGGTCCGTAACAAACACCAAAATGATTCCGCCCACACTGCTGGCATCGGGGCGCTGTTATTGGTGGTCTATTGGGGACGTTAGTCGGTCCCTGATAAACGTTCGGGCGCCAACTTCGCTGATCAGATCGGTTACCCTTATTTTTCGAACCATTACCGATAAACTGACGCTTCTGAACTGTAATACCCGTAAAAATTAGATACGGGATTTTGACATAGTTATTATTGTTATTATTATTATTACTATTATTATTCTTAACCTTGTTAGTCGGTAAATTTGATAACGAAATTTAAATTTGCAAGATGAAAATATATATTGTAATAGTTGGAATTAATTCCGAACCTAGCTAAAGAAGTAAACGAAAGTAATAATACTAGAATAAATAAGTTGGGTTGTACCAAATTCTGAATTAAAGCCCAAGTAGTGACATTACTTAATCTCAAGGTAAGGTAACGACACTACCTTGTCATGTCATTCACGAAACCCTATGGAAAAACCCATGTCTATCTTATAGTTCTCAAAGAAATCTTAGGAGAGGAGAGTACCGAAATCATATCAAGTGCAAAAGAAATTTCAACAAGCTTAAGATCTTAAACTCGGAACTTAGACAGAGGTAAAGTTACCTATATACTATGTTTATTAGAATAACATATTTTTGAGTTTATGTGATTTTATTTGTATATATATATGTGTTGAACATGAATTATGTGAAACTTATGTGACTTGTTATTCTAAATCTTAAAATCCAGAATGTCGAATTGTCATGTTAAGTGCACATTGATATGTTAAGCACTGGTTTTCGATGCTAGAACATAAATGGAAACCCTATCTCTTTGAGAATCGACTTATATTTATAGGTGTTTATATGATATGAGTTCTAGTGAATTCGAGACATGTAATGTTCCTAAGAGCTCATTATGTTCCTTAGAATTTAATGTTTTAAGGTGCAAGAGTTTATGGTTTTTGAATAAGCTCGAAGCTGACCTCTATAGTATATCTAATTCTATCTTAGGGTTTTCGATGAATTTTGCAATTTATAATATCGAGAAGTATTTTTCCAAGAAATGTCCATTTTATGTACTAGGTTCTTAGTAATGTTAAATCTCGAAAGGAAGTTTTAACGAGGATAAAATTATCTCGAGAAGTCATGTAAGTGATGTTTGAAATCAGGACAAAACGCAAGTTCGAGATATATCTTATAGGATTTCGAAGTCTGATATCGAGATTTATACCTTTCACAAGTAAAGTTCTCGACATTTTAATATCTCAACATTTAACCTCTAACAGGTCTCGACATTGTATATATAATTTCGATATTATCTTTCAAAAATCTCGATAACCACATTAAGGGGCTCGACATTTATATGTCGATATGATGACTTCGACTTTATTTTCTCCAACACAAAATGTCGACAATTCTTTTCAATTAAAGATCTCGACATCTTTATGTAACATTTCGATATTGCTAAGAATTCGAGCTCAACATTTTTTATATGTCTCAATATTTTGTTCGAGCTCGACATTTTATATGTCTCGACAATGAGCTCGACATTCTTTAGAAATAGATTTCGACAATGTTTAAATATTTCGACACTTAACATAATTTCAATAATTTAACAGTGTTCCACATTTAATAAATTTTTGGTATTTTAGAATTTGCGATTTCTAGGGTTTCTAATATTCTGGGATTTAGTAATTTTTAAGAATTTCATTATTTTTAAAATTTTAAGGTTTTCAAGAACTAGCACATATACTAATAATATTTATTTATTTAGAGGTTCGACATTTACGGATTCCACCAGATCCCTGATTGACAATAGCAGGAGGGCAGGTAGGTGAATTATTCATCTACAATGCGTAAACACTTATTTAAATTACGTGCTTTTATGTGCTTCAATAATTTACGTGATTTATGTGTTTTACGTATATTTCATGTGGAATCATGAATTCATATGTTATCACGTTTATATGCATGTCATATGCATATCATATCACAGGGGTGAGATATTTACACCGTATTGAGACGGTTGATTTGAGATATTGTCGAGCGGGGGTAGAATGAGATGTTTGTGATTTTTATTGTTGACTCGTTGAGGAGTCGAGGTTGGTACTCATATGACACCTGACGGCAGACAGGCGTGATCGATCTGTCTACTCGGGCGTGAATGTCCCGAGGTGCAAAACCGTCGTGATTGTATTTTTAGCGGAAGGAGCGACCTGACAGGGCAGTTGCGTGAACGTCAAAACGCTGTCGGCGTAGGCTACCGCTTACGGAAGAGCGACCTAATAGGGCAGTTGCGTGAACGTCAAAACGCTACTAGTGTAAGCTTCCGTTATGTTATAGGCGCGCGAGGTGTCGAGTCTGACCTAGGGCCCTGTGTTGTGTGATTTGAGATAAGGTTGTGGGAAAAGAAAGAGTGAATATTGCATGTGAGATATTGGGATTGGGAATGAGCGCTCACGTGCATACATGCATTTTATTCACCTACTGGGCAAATCGCTCAGTGTTTACGTGTTGTAGGTACCGAGTCTGACGCCGACGCGCATCAAGACTGAGGCGGCTGGTGGCGGTGCTCCACGGACTTTTGAGGGCAGGGCGGTACATGGATGAAGACCTGTGGAGCGATAATAGGGGTTTTTGTTCTTTTGACTTTTTGGGGCTACGCCCGTTGTATAGATACTACGATGTAAAATAATATTTTATTATTTTATATTATATTTTAGGAAACAGTTTTTATTAGACGGGTCTTCCGCGACTTACGTTGCGAAAATCCGCCACTAATCTTAATTAGAAAAGTAGGGTCGCCACAGGTGGTATCAGAGCGTAGGCTTTAGATTCTGAAGACTGTCCATGTACTGCCGCTCAAAAGCCTGGAGAACCAGCCTGGCCTGTAAGTTAAATGCTTGATTATGTGATTATGGGTATCTGATATGTGTTTTATTTGAATTAATGTAGATAATAGTTGAAAAATGCCAAGAACCCGTAGTGAACATGTGGCTGAATCCAGCCGTAGGGCTGAACCGGAGTCCCCTCCAAATGAAAGGGACTCCACTATTCTACGACTGACCGATTTACTTCAACGTCAGTCGGAACATATCAATCGCCAGTCGAGTCAAATCGACGAGCTACTCCATCATCATAGCTCGTCTGAACATCGTCCTTCCCCACAGCCAGCGCGTGTAGAAATTATAGGGGAACGGTTTCGGAAAATGGATCCCCAACCTTTGCTGATGCTACGGACCCAGCAGTGGCGGAAGATTGGCTGCGTACTATAGAAGATATGTTCATATATAGTCGTGTGCCTGAGAATGAAAAGGTCTTGTGCGCCGTTTCCATGCTCAGAGGAAACGCCCGATTCTGGTGGGATACCGTTAAAGTCCTAGAAGATCCGACGAATATGTCGTGGGAACGATTTAGAGAATTGTTCCACGGCAAATATTTTACTGCCCATGAACAGGAACGACGGATGCTAGAATTTATGAATCGCAGACAAGGAGGAATGCCGGTAACCCAATATATCCGCCGATTTGAGGAGCTGTCCCGTTTCGCTCCTCACATGGTGGCAACAAATCTACTCAAGGTGACGAGGTTCATTACGGGCCTCAAACCCGAACTTTATCGTGACCTAAGTATTTCGGGAGCCCGACAAATGGAATTTACCCAAGTAGCGGAGCGGGCCATGATAGCGGAGCAAGCGGAGGCTCAGATTTCTGAAGCTCAGGAAGAGAAAAAGAGAAAGGAGGGTCAACAAGGATCAGGGAATGACCATAAACGCCAATTTTTCAACAAAGGCCAAGGTAACCAAGGAAATTGTCAGGGCCAACAGAACTGGCGCCCGATGCCGAACCAGGGACCCATAAATACTTCGAATAGACCTCCAAATACCGCGCCTCAGTGCAGGCAGTGCGGCCGATATCATTTTGGAATATGCTATAGATTTGGAGCAAATCCAAATCCTCAGTGCTTCAGGTGTGGAAGAATGGGTCACTATGCCCGGAATTGCGATGTGCCTTTACCCCAAACCCAACCCAACCGTCGGTTCGACCTCCACCTGTACCGGCTCGAGTTTTCACGCTTACAAATGAGGAAGCTGAGGCGAATCCCTCCGTAGTAACGGGTACGCTAATTATTTATGAAGTGCCCACTTCGGTGTTAATTGACTCTGGAGCCACCCAGTCATTTGTGTCGGCCAAATACGTGGCAAAGGTAGGAATATCTCCTACCTAATCTGAATATAACTATATAGTTACTCTACCACATGGGGATCCGACGTATACCAACCAAATACTGAAAGGATGCGTCGTAGTTATTGAGGGTAGGAACTTGAGTGCCGACCTGATTGTAATCCCGATGAACGACTACGATGTCATCTTCGGTATGGATTGGCTTTCAAGATATGGAGCCATCATAGATTGCAACAAGAAGGTCGTTAAATTCCAACTGCCCGAGGAAGAAGCATTCACTTTTTCGGGAAAAACAGATAAGAATAGTATTCCACGAATATCAGCTCTAAAGGCTCAACGACTTTTGAGGTCAGGTTGTGAGTCTTATCTCGTGTATGCGGTGAAGGCAGAGGACTTACCTCAGCCGGAACTAAAAAACGTACATGTAGCCAACGAATACACTGATGTATTTCCTGACGATCTCCCGGGGTTACCCCCTGATCGAGAAATACAGTTCAAGATAGATCTGATGCCAGGGTCAGCCCCAATATCCAAAGCCCCTTACCGTTTAGCCCCAAATGAGTTAAAGGAATTGAAGGAACAGTTAGAAGACCTACTATCTAAAGGGTTTATCCAGCCGAGTTTTTCGCCGTGGGGCGCACCCGTTCTTTTTGTGCGAAAGAAGGATGGGTCGATGCGATTGTGTATCGACTACAGGGAGTTGAATAAGATCACGATAAAAAATAAATACCCTTTGCCAAGGATCGATGATCTGTTCGATCAACTACAAGGAGCTACGGTATTCTCGAAAATTGACCTCCGTTCGGGATACCATCAGTTGAAGATCAGGGAGGTAGATGTTCCTAAAACCGCATTCAGTACAAGGTACGGCCATTACGAGTTTCTGGTCATGCCTTTTGGACTGACAAATGCCCCAGCTGCTTTATGGACTTAATGAATCGAGTCTTTAAAGACTACCTCGATCGTTTTGTTATCGTCTTTATTGACGATATTCTGATCTATTCTAAGACAAGAGACGAACACGAAAGCCATCTACGAACCGTCTTAGGAATCCTGCGAGAGAAACAGCTCTACGCCAAATTCAAGAAATGTGAATTTTGGCTTGAGCAAGTAGCCTTCTTGGGACACGTGATTTCTGGGAATGGAATCTCTGTGGACCCGAGTAAGATCGAAGCTGTAAATAACTGGCCACGACCTACTACGCCTACCGAAGTCCGTAGTTTTCTGGGACTTGCGGGATACTACCGCAAGTTTATAGCGGACTTTTCCAGTATTGCCTCTACATTAACCAATCTGACGAGGAAGAACGTTCCGTTCAAATGGACCGAAGCATGCGAACAGAGTTTTCAAGAGTTGAAGAAACGTCTTACCTCTACTCCGATATTGACAATACCATCGGGAACCGGAGGATTTGCAGTATACAGCGATGCTTCGAAAAATGACTTGGGATGTGTGCTGATGCAGAACGGAAAGGTGATTGCCTATGCTTCGCGACAACTAAAGGAATACGAGAAGAACTACCCAACCCATGACCTCGAATTAGCAGCGGTGGTCTTCGCTCTGAAGATCTGGAGACATTATCTCTACGGAGAGAAATGTGAGATCTTCACAGACCATAAGAGTTTGAAGTATTTCTTCACCCAGAAAGAACTGAATATGCGACAGCGAAGATGGCTGGAGCTCGTTAAGGACTACGATTGCGTCATCAGCTATCATCCGGGTAAGGCAAACGTGGTCGCAGATGCGCTAAGTCGAAAAGCGGTGAATGCAGAGTTACATCAACTTGGAATAGAGGTAGTTAATTTGGGCGAAGTTGAGGCAAGACTAGCAGCGCTAACTCTCCAACCCACGCTGCTAGAACAGATTAAGAAGACGCAAGAAGAAGACGAACTCTACCTAAAGATAAAGGAGGCACTACCCGAAGATTTTAACATCCGAGAGGATGGAGCTTTGCTATACAAGAATCGTCTTTACGTACCTAACAATGGGGAGCTACGACAAATGATAATGAAGGAAGCACAGGCGACCACATATTCGATACACCCAGGATCCATGAAAATGTATCAAGACTTGCGAACAACATACTGGTGGCCAGGAATGAAGAAAGACATGCAGCGTTCGTGAACCAATGTATGACCTGCCAATTGATTAAAGCGGAACACCAGCGACCCGGTGGAACCCTACAGCCTCTACCCATTCCGGAATGGAAGTGGGGTCATATCACGATGGATTTCGTCGTTGGTTTACCCAAAACAACGAAAGGCCACGATGCTATCTGGGTGATTGTAGATCGCCTAACTAAATCGGCTCATTTCCTTCCAATCAGTTCCACTTTTTCCATGGAACGCTACGCTGAATTATATATTCAGGAAATTATCCGCCTCCATGGAATTCCAATTTCTATAGTCTCGGATCGAGATTCGAGATTTTTGTCGAACTTTTGGCAGAGCCTGCAGAAAGCAATGGGTACCAAGCTCTCGTTCAGTACTGCTTACCATCCCCAGACCGATGGGCAGTCTGAACGAACGATCCAGACTATTGAGGATATGCTACGGGCATGTGTGCTCGATTTCAAAGGAAATTGGAGTAAGTATTTGCCGCTCATAGAATTTTCATACAACAACAGTTTCCACGCTACAATCGGAATGGCGCCATACGAGGCGTTATATGGGCGCAAATGCCGATCCCCAGTCCATTGGGACGAAATTGGTGAGAGAACACTGTTAGGACCTGATATGATCCGAGAGATGACAGAAGCTGTGACGAAGATTCGGGAAAGGATGCGAACCGCACAGAGTCGTCAGAAGAGTTACGCAGATCATCGACGACGACCGTTGGAATTTGTAGAAGGTGACCAAGTGTTCCTAAAAATTTCCCCAATGAAAGGAGTAAAACGTTTTGGAAAGAAGGGCAAGCTAAGTCCCAGATACATAGGCCCCTTCAAGATAATCAAACGAGTTGGCGAGGTTCCGTATCAGTTAGAATTGCCGGCTTCACTATCGCAAGTTCACGACGTATTTCACGTATCGACATTACGAAAGTACGTCGCGGACCCGAGTCATGTAATCCAGAACGAACTTCTTTATCAACAGCTCAAGCCTGACTTGAGTTACGAAGAGAAGCCTGTAGAGATTTTGATGTACGAAATGAAACTACTTCGGAATAAGACTATTCCGTTAGTGAAAGTCTTGTGGCGGAATCAGTCAATTGTGGAAGCCACGTGGGAACGTGAGGATGATATGAGAATTCGTTATCCTGAGTTATTCCAGTAGGCGTAATTTCGGGGACGAAATTTCCTTAAGGGGGGAGGATGTAATACCCGTAAAATTTAGATACGGGATTTTGACATAGTTATTATTGTTATTATTATTATTACTATTATTATTCTTAACCTTGTTAGTCGGTAAATTTGATAACGAAATTTAAATTTGCAAGATGAAAATATATATTGTAATAGTTGGAATTAATTCCGAACCTAGCTAAAGAAGTAAACGAAAGTAATAATACTAGAATAAATAAGTTGGGCTGTACCAAGTTCTGAATTAAAGCCCAAGTAATGACATTACTTAATCTCAAGGTAAGGTAACGACACTACCTTGTCATGTCATTCACGAAACCCTATGGAAAAACCCATGTCTATCTTATAGTTCTCAAAGAAATCTTAGGAGAGGAGAGTACCGAAATCATATCAAGTGCAAAAGAAATTTCAACAAGCTTAAGATCATAAACTCGGAACTTAGACAGAGGTAAAGTTACGTATATACTATGTTTATTAGAATAACATATTTTTGAGTTTATGTGATTTTATTTGTATATATATATATGTGTTGAACATGAATTATGTGAAACTTATGTGACTTGTTATTCTAAATCTTAAAATCCAGAATGTCGAATTGTCATGTTAAGTGCACATTGATATGTTCAGCACTGGTTTTCGATGCTAGAACATAAATGGAAACCCTATCTCTTTGAGAATCGACTTATATTTATAGGTGTTTATATGATATGAGTTCTAGCGAAATTTCCCCTCTAATAGAGGTGGAAGAGGTGGAAAAAACATTATTGCTCAAATGGGCAATAAAAAACTTGTTAAAGAAAATATTTCTGCGTCCTAAAGTAATACTTTGAGTGGCGAGGAATATAAGGAATTCCTTGAATTCAAAAAGCAGAAAGCTAAGTCTTCTAATGAAGGTACTTCTTATGCAAAAATTATTGCGGAAGAAGATGATGATGTTGACTATGAGAAAATTTCTCATACAGAGGTAATCATATTACTTGAATTTAAAGATTTAAAATGGTCTGATGAACCTTGGACTATAATGTCTAGATATTTAGAAAGAGCATCATATGCTGCCACGTTTTATAAGAATCGTGATAACTATGAAAATATTCTTAAATCCACAGGAACGTGTGATTTTGATCATTTCAATGCGGGAAATACCCAAACTGCTTTGAAAAGAGGTTATACTTTTAGTAAAATTATTTTCAAACAAATTATTTCGCCTGAAAAATGGGCTATTCACCCTTTAAAGGATAGGGAATATTTCCATCCTGAGTTAAAAACTCTAATTAAATTTAATTATTATGATTATATCGACGCTTTTTATAAAGTGTTTTTATACCAGAATGAAAATAAGAAACATTCTTGGTGGATTAAGATTTGTGCGGATGTTTATAAGTCCGAAATCCCTAATTGGATTTATCAATGGTGGCTTTCTTATGGAGCCTCAATTGAAATTCTTAAAGAACCCTTTTTTGGATTATATCAAGAATGGGTTAAAATATCTCCGAATTTAATTGAAGCGGAGCATAAAGATGAATGTATTGAACGAATGGCTTCATTACATTTTTATACTGAATTCAGTCTTCCATGGATTTGGAGATGGACTACAGAAGTGGGTTATACCCAACAAAAAATTCCATGTCTTAAACGAAATTTTTATATAAAATTTTGGAAGAAAATGATTAGAAAGATTGCTACTGGTGAATATGAAAGCCAGCAAACGATTGATAAAATCGAAGAGAAAATTTCTCAGTATAAAGAGATGATTAATAATCATCAACAAAGAGAACCCCCAAGTCCTTTTGAAATAATTTCAAGAAGGATGAATATTCAAAAGGGAAAAATGAAGACTGAAGAAATCGTTCAGGCTTATTTTGACCTAATTGTAGAATACTATTTGTAATTGTGCTTGATTTCATTAGTTGTCCTTGTAATTAGGGGCGTTTTGTATAGTAGTCCTTAGATTAGGACTAGTTTGATATTTATACCAAGTTTGTTTGGTATAATACTTGTAAATCAATTGAGCTGAATAGAGAAAGTTTTGAGAATTGATCCGAAGGGCTTGCAATTCGATTTCTAGATAGAGAAACAACAGTAACTTTCTCACTCTACTCGAATTCTCTCTCTTGTTCTTCATTTGAGTTTTTCGATCGAATTCAATTGCTTATCTAAACGATCGAATTACTATGAATTCTAACCTAGGATCGTAGAGTTGTTAATCGTAGGACCTAACAATTGGTATCAGAGCAGATTCGTTCTGTTTTGAATCGAAAATTGTTAGAATTGGATCGAAAATTTAATTCTGTTCACTGTTCATCGAAGAACAGTTTGGCGCGAAATCTGTTTTCGATCCAATAGCTTAATTCTGTGCTTAACTGACTTGAATTTGGTGTTTCTGTGCTTGTTTAAGTGATAGATCGTCATTGCGATCAGTTCTATAACAGTTTAAACTTCGATTTCTAGGATTGAATTGCTTCTGCGTGTTACTGTTTGCGAAGAACATGAAGAACACGTTCTGATTTTGATCAAAGTCGATATATTTTGCTTCATCACGTGTTTAATTGCTTGTTCGTGCGTGATTAGTACTTAATTGCGAGCAATTGCCTCAAATTTCACTATCTGATTCTTTGTTTTTGCTCGAATTAGTGTTATCGTATTCTGTGAATTTTTCTCGATTGCTCAAATTTTTCTCGCTAAGTTTTGCGATCGGATTAGTTTCTCGATCGATAAACTTAGCGCGAGAATTTTTCTCGGTCAGAATACGAAGTCAGTACTAGAATCGTCATCAGCAGAAACGATTTAGTTAGAAATATTTCTCGAGCTTTATACAGCGAAAAACTTTTTCGAGTGAGACTTATTTTGACTTTGCATGCGTAGAAACTTTCACTCGAAAAACTTTTTCGGTCAAACCTTTTAACGTTTGACCAGGCGAAAATCATTTACACGCGAGAAACTTTTCTAGTCAACAGATTTATTTTGACTTGTCGAGAAACTTACTAACGTATTAATTTCTCGACCGAATGATTTTGAGCAATTTATCTCGCTCGTAAAATATCTCGCTGACAAAATTTCTCGCACGAGAACAGTACTCAGTACACTATCTCGACGGAATTAATTTCGATCAAACTTTAAGATTGAATCGAAAATAATTCTCGATCTAATTTTCGAATCAAACGCTGCAAATGAATTTTGTCACTTGTGAAGCACATTACATCATCTTCAACCTTCAAAACAATTAACGAAGATCCTTCAACAACTCGACTACAATACAAACATGGATGCATACTCACTCGGAAATGACAACCGTCCGCCGATCTTGCAAAGAGGCGAATACACAGTGTGGAGAAGCCGCTTTCTGAACTTCATTGCTCTAAAGATCAAGCCGAAAATCTACTGAAGTCCCTTGAAGTGGGACCGGCACAGTTCTAGGTTCATGTACCCGGGGACGAAACAGCTACTCCAGCAATCCCAGCTTCTAGGCGACTAAAGGAGCCTAGAGAATACTCTCTGGAGGAAAGAGCTAGAGCTAAGGCTGATCTAGTAGCCATGAATACCCTTATGTAGGGCATCCCTACGATATATACAGACAAATCGACAGCCTTACATCGGCTAAAGGGATGTGGGATGAGCTGCATAGGATGATGCAAAGGACGGAAGTTGGTGTTGGTCCCGAATGCACCAAACAAGGAATCAAAGAGGCTTTGATGGAATGAGAAGGGAGTGTTCTCACCTTTGAGTGTGTGTAGTGTGTGAAAAATTTGGATAAGCCTTTGATCTTTGATTACTTTCAAAAGTGAGTTGGTAATACCTTATATACCACATTAACCCTAGGTATATTAAGGCCCAATCACTAAATATCAATTAATTACAATCTAGTCTAAAGCCCAAGCTAAAGATAAATACAAAATTAATCACAAGACTTAAACTATTGACACAATTAATTAAATATCCTAACAATCTCCCCCTTTGTGTCAATTGTTGGGAGTCTTGGATCTTGAGCGTAGCGGTGGTGGATTAGCGTGTGAGTGTGTCGCGAAGCCCTAGCTTGAACTCGAAGGCGCGGAGGTTCCTTCGAAGTACCAGTCGATTAGCTATAACGTCAATGAGCTTCGCGAACTTGGATCGGCATAGAGGATCTTCTTCTGAAAGTATGCGGCAGATCTTCATTAGTTTGTCTTGGATGATGGTGAGCGTTCCATCCGAGAACTTTCCCACTTCAGAGCAGCGCAGCATCCTCATCTTTCCCTTATAGTTCGAGTAGGCGACCGCCGGATCGTCTCCGTCGATCACATCGCCTTCTCGGTAGTCGTCCGCGTTCTTGAAGGATGGGCGAGTCAGATTCACCTTCTTCAGATTGTGCTCCACCGCCATCTGCAGATCGTGGGGTGGCGAAGAATCTGACCTGTCGGAGCATGTGGCGTTTGATAGCCACATATCCCATGGTGACCGGTTCAGCACGTACGAGATGTCCAGAACTTCTGAGGACGAGTCTGAACTGCTTCATGGATTCCAGCATGCTGTACAGGTCGCCCAGGTGCAGAAACTTGAAGTCCGCCTCACTGACTTCACAGTAGCTCTCATCCTGCCTCATTACCGTGAATACTGGGTAATGGACAGGTCCTTTGGACTCTTGGCAGAGGTCAGTGACTTTGCAGATGGGGGCCCGACTCATTTCCTGAGCGATGTTTTCCTCATCGGATAGCGTCCTATTTGAGCTTTTGTGGCACAGAAGGCTCCATCGATAGAGGTGCTCTTTCTCTCGCTCCAACTTTGGATGTTCATCAGCTCATACTCGTCGAAGGTGGTGATGATCTGCTCCTTGCGTCGCCAGATCCTCTTCCTGATCTCTTCTTGGAACGGTGCGGTGATCTTTTTGTTTTCCCACGGTGCTTCCGGTATATCCACCGTGGGTACATCCGTTTGAGCAGCAGGGGCCTCAGTTTGCTGCGCTTGGAATTGCAGGATGTCCTCAAGCTCGGCCGGTTCAGCGTCGTACTCCTCTCCGTCCTCGTTGTCTGCTGTGTTGATCAGCGTTAGTGAGGCTTCCATCAGCAGACGTCGAGCGTTTTCCACCAGCTTCCTGGCTGCTACTGCATCGACGGGTGTGTACAGCCATTCATCGTTGAAGATGTAGGCTTCGATCTCGTTCTGTGCGCAGTAGACGTCCTCGGGAGCTGGGTTGGTGTTGAGAGGAGTGTCGCTGTGTGGTGGCGAGGGTGTTGCGTCGGAAGAGTCTGTAGGTTGTGGGGATGGTTGTGGTGGAGATTCAGGTGGTTCAGTTGTGGTGATGGTTTTGGCAAGGATGATTTGGGTGTCGGGTGGTGGAGGTGGTGGTGATAGTTAGAGGTTCGGAGACTGTGGGTGGAGACGGTGTGGGGGTGGTCTCTAACGCAGATGTGACGATTAGGTGTTGGAGACTGTAGTAGGTGGAGGTGAGGGTTATTTGGCTGGTGACTCGGGGTTGATAAGGTGGGATTTTTGGCTAGTGGGGCGTGAGGTTTCTGTTACGGCGGGCGTTGTTTCAGGTGCAGAGGAGGAGGGCGGCGTCGATTGTATGGGCCCTTGTGTTTGTGAGGCTTGCGGCCTATTCTCCCCTCGCGGCGATCTTGATCATCGTCTTGATCGTCGCGCCTGATCCCGCTGGACTCGCCCTGAGCGCGGCAAGTCAAGGGCTGAGTCATCATTCTCTTCATCTTCCGTTCCTCGTCGTCGAGTTCCGTCATCGACTCGAATCTTGCTCGTAGGAGGTAGAAGAGCTCCTTCGCTGAAATGGCAGAGAGAATGGCTTCAGCGTCCACATCTTGAGTCGGTGGTGGCGTCTCCGGGGCCACACCTTTTCCTTTGTCGGCGGTGGACGCATCGAGACGCGCGTAAACTTTGTCGAGAATCGACGCCTCAAGAGTCTTTGCAAACTCTTGAAGACGTGACTCTAGCGCGGTCTCGGTGATGAATCGGGGTAAATCTAACAAGTTGGAATCACGAAGATGTCCAACTGTCACCGAATCGGAGAAGATCGCCGATCGGCCGCCCGTTTGCACAGGTCGGGAAAAGACGGGGCCACTCAGACTTCCCGTTGGCATCACCGATGAGACAGAGTCAATCGTATGATGGCCTAGGCTCACGGTTGTTGTGATGTTGGCCGTGCTAGGTCTTCCGCTCTCAGTCACAGAGACATCACCGAGCGTTCTGACAGAGTCACGAAGACTCTGTGGTGCGGTGGAAGGTGTATGTGTCTTAGAAACGGATGAAATTATGGGAAGTGAGGGCACTAGACTCGAGGTGCATGAAGAGGATGCAGTCTGAGGCGAGGGACTGCTTGTTTCAACATCGACTATCTCCAAGTGGGATGTCGATGGTATACGTGGCTCCTCGTGGAATGAAATGTCTTCCTGTAGAGAGGAAGACAAGTGGGTTGGTGGGGTAGTTTGCGTGGTTGAGCCAGATGCCACGACTTCTACTCGGGAGGTGAACACATCACCTCCTGTACCTACTGGTTCGGCTCGGCTTATCTGTGGCGGAGGAGGTCGATCGTGCTTTTGTTTCGATCGGCGCTCCGTGGGGCGGCTTACGTCATCCTCTCGCGACCGTTTTTTCGGAGCGCGTGTGGAAGAGGATGCGGCGCGACTCGAGGACGTTTTGGAGGTGGTGGTGGGGTTTTGGCTAGTCCCGGGGTTGGGAGCAGTGGGGTGGATCTGCTCCGTAGGGACAGTGGATAGTGGTCTGGGGCTTTCTCGGAAAGCGGCGGTTGATATGCGATATTCGCGGACGTGTGGATTTGTCTGGTCGGCGTAGGCGAGAACTTCGTCCGGAATTATCATCGCGTTTCGATCCTTCGCCGGGGTGTTTTTCTTGGCGAACTTCTCGACCGTTGGGATGGCGAAGTGTTCGGCTGCCGGCCGCAAGCGAATGCTGGTGGAGTGCATGCGGAAGTGTCTGATGAAGGCTGGGAGCCACCGCATGTAAGGGATGAAGCGGTTAGTGACTCCCTTTGCGACTTTCCGGTCGCGACGTTGGATCATCGCGACGAGATCCAGCCAGATGATGTCCGCGTAGTTGTACTTCCGGTTGTGGGCGATGCCGGTGAGGATTGTGAGGATCTGAAGGTTCCGCGGTCCTGACCGGCATGCTTTCCTGACAAGCATTTGTTCACCAGCAGGTACAGAGTTCGCCAAGGTTGAGGTAGGTTGCGGGTGGTGACTTCACTAAGGACAAGTGGGCCCTTCTTCTTCTTGGTATCTGGTTGGTAGCCCAGTCGGTCAATGTCTTCTATAAGTTGATCGTGCGTTGGTAGTGGGTCATATGGTGTGTAGACGGGGAGTTGAAGCACTTCTTGCACAATTTTGCGACTGAGGACCACCGTTTCTTGATCAATTTGGGCGGATAGGTTTTTGGCAAGATGGAGTGGTCCGCTATCTGCAGTGTGTGCCAGAATTGTTGAAGGTACACCTGTGCTTCTGGCTCGCCATGTGTGAAGGCGTGGCGAAGTGGGTGCCCTTTGAGGATTTCTACGATGACGGGGGCATCGCACCGAAAGCTCTGCAGGTCCACCATGAAGTTGTTGGGAATCAGGGCCGCCCATTGACTCATTGGGAGATCTGCTCTGGTGGTGGAACATAGAGTCGTGTGTTGAGTTCGATGCGAGCAATGTCCCGTTGGAGTGCAGCCGCCTCAAGAGCTTCAATCGTGCTTTGATCTTTTCAGTCATATCTGAGCTTGACAGAAATTGTAGCACGGTTAGTACAGATTAAGTTGTGAAAATAATACAACAAGACATAGATTTGAAGCAAATAAGGGAAATTTTGCAAAAATGTTTATAGGAGATGAGAATATGTGCTAGGTAAGACACATAGTCACAAAGAAAAAACGCAATTTGTGTAAGATTTCGCATGTTAGGGAAAATTTCGCAGATTATAACACGTTGAAATGTCGAGGAAATTGTCGCATTTTTGGAAAATTTCGTATGTATGAAAGAAATTTCGCATGTAAGCAGAATTTTCGCATATAAGGATGCAAATAGGGAAATTTTCGCATATATGAATTTTTTCTTACAAGGTAAATTTTCGCAAGTTTAAGTGTTTTCACATTCTGAGTCAAATTTCGCATGTATCTAGGAGATTTTGCATATGAATTTTCGCAATACAAGAGATTTCGCATTCAAAGGAAATTTTCGCATGTAGCATGGAATTTCGCTTTCAGTGTCAAGTTTCGCATGTATTGGGAAATTTTCGCAAGTTATAACACAAAGATATGTCTTGAGAAATTTTCGCAGTCAGAGTAAAATTTTCGCAAGTATGGAAATTTTGCAAGTTATATCACATAGACAAGTCGTGAGAAATTTTCGCAGGTTATAGTAAAATTTTCGCAAGTATGGAAAATTTCGCAGGTTATACCACATAGACAAGTCTTGAGAAATTTTCGCAGGTTATATGAAAGAGCTTTGTGGACTGCGAAAATTTTGTTCACTGTAGTTGCGAAATAGTGATGATGCGAAAATATGTAATATGAAGAGATGTGTTATTAAGAATTTCGCGGGGCTAAACTCACTGTAGCAGAGAAAAAGTTTTGTCGTGAGGAAAAAGATTTTCTCAGATAAACTTTCGCGGTACTTAACATGCTGTAGCAGCGAAAAAAAATTTTAACACATGTGAATTCTCGGGCGAAAATTTCGCAGGTTCTTAGTCACTGTAGCAGCGAAAAAAAAAAATTTAAACATAAAAAATTTCTCAGAGAAAATAAAGTTTCGCGGGGCTTAGCTCACTGTAGCAGCGAAAACCTAAAAATTTCTCGTATAAATCATAAAGTTTCGCTGGGCTTAGCTCACTGTAGCTGCGAAATTTAACGTTTTAAAGCAATATTTCTGAGAATTTTTTCGCGGTGAAGAACACTGTGCGATATCGTGCGAAACTACGTAATGATTTAGCCTTAGACCTACGCAAATCTCAACCAAAATGCAATAATCTGGACTCAATCAACTCGAAATCGAATGGGCAATGCATATTTGGGGATATTAAACATAAAGAACGAAGCAAGCATTCGATTTAGAGCCGAGAAAATTTAGGCGTAACCTAACAGATTTAATCTATACGGGGCAAAACGGGATAAAATTAGCGAAATTGACTGGTTTGAGGCGCATTCATACCGAATAGCTGATTTTCGACAGTTTGAGAGCAGTTTTGACGACGAATCGATGCGGGGGAGTTGCGAAATTTTTAAGAACGGGGTTGCGAAAGTTTTGAATTTTTTCTCGGGAATTTTAGGATAGTGAATAACGTTAAGGGTTTTCGGGGTTTTAGTGGTTTTAGGCACTGTTCATGCGAAATTTTGTGTAAATGGGCCGAAATTCATGGGCTTGGTCAACGCTGGGTCCAGATATAATTTTCGCGGGCTTGGTCAAAATTGGGTCCAATTGAGACTAATTGGTCCAATTTTGACCTTGTTTGACCAGAAATTTTAAAATTCAACCCAAAACATTTTAATCAGTCCAATTTTGACTCGATTTGACCAAACTTTAAAATTTCAACAAAAAAAAAAAATTTATTTATTATTTATTTAGGCAAAATCAGAAACTCCCCCTTAATCTAAAAATCTCTTTTTTTTTCAAAATGGAAAGGTCAGACGCTCCCCCTTAATCGAAAACTCCCCCTCAAAAGACATAATCAAGGAGACACATAGAAAATGGAGTGAAGTGAAAAGGAAATATGTACACTTTATCAAAGTTCATGTAGGGGTCGATAGATCACAACGGAAGATTCAACATGCCCAACATAGTCACAAGGTGTTGGAATCGTTTGACATCCAACGGTTTTGTGAAAATGTCGGCCAGTTGATCTTCGGTTGTGACGTAGTGCAGTTCAATCGTCCCTTGTTCGACATGTTCTTTGATGAAGTGGTGACGAATGTCTATGTGTTTTGTTCTCGAGTGATGTACCGGATTACTCGTCATCGCTATCGCACTCTTTGAGTCACAATAAATGGGAATTTTATCGACATGAATATTAAAAGAACAACAACTAGCAGCGGCGACATACTCTGCCTCCGTTGACGAAGTTGAGACATAGTTTTGTTTTCGAGACGACCAACTTACGAGTTTACCGCCCAAGAAGTGTGCAGCTCCAGAGGTGCTTTTCCGATCCATCTTGCATCCAGCGTAATCCGAGTCAGAGAATCCAACCAGCTTGAAGTCCGATTGAGTGGGGTACCACAAACCCAGATTGGGTGTTCCTTTGAGATAGCGGAGAATCCTTTTGACAGCAGTGAGGTGGGATTCCTTAGGTGTAGCCTGGAAACGAGCACAGATTCCTGTCGAGAGAACGATATCCGGTCGATTAGCAGTGAGGTACAGAAGAGATCCTATTATCCCTCGATAGATGGTTTGGTCAACAGGAGCACCAGATGGGTCCGCGTCGGGTCGACCAGAGGGAGACATAGGTGTTGCAGCAGTCTTAGCATCCTTCATTCCAATTTCTCGAGGATGTCATGGATGTATTTGGACTGGTGATGAAGATTCCGTCGGGGAGTTGCTTTACTTGAAGACCAAGAAAGAAATTCAGCTCGCCCATCATACTCATTTCAAACTTCTCCTTCATTAGTTCTGCGAACTCTTCACATAGTTGTGGTTTAGTTGATCCGAAAATGATGTCATCGACATATATCTGTACGATCATGATGTCCGGGCCACTCCGCTTGGTGAAGAGGGTTGTATCCAGAGATCCTTTCTTGAATCCAGACTGAACGAGGAAATCGGAAAGGACGTCATACCAAGCTCGGGGAGCCTGTTTTAGTCCGTAGAGAGCCTTGTAGAGTCGATAAACGTGATGAGGAAACTCTTCGCTCAAGAACCCTTCAGGTTGATCGACGTACACTTCTTCTTGAGAAATCCATTCAGAAATGCAGTCTTCACGTCCATTTGGTAGACTTTGAAGTTCTTGTGAGCAGCAAATGCAAGAAACATTCGTATTGCTTCGATCCTAGCGACGGGGGCAAAAGTTTCATCGTAGTCGATGCCCTCTTGTTGGTTGTACCCCTTGGCCACAAGTCTTGCTTTATTGCGGATGACAACACCGTCTTCATCCTTTTTGTTTTTGAAGATCCATTTTGTGCCGATAATGGATCTGTTGTGAGGACGTGGTACGAGTTCCCAAACTTGTAGTCGTTCAAACTGATTTATTTCCTCCTGCATTGCAATCAGCCAATCAGGATCGTTGAGAGCTTCAGCTACTCGTGATGGTTCGACTTGACTGAGATAGCAAGCAAACAGACTTTCATTCATCGTAGCCGAACGCGTTGAAACACCGGATGTGGGATCCCCAATAATCTGGTCTGTAGGATGAGAGCGAGCCCAAAGTGGTACATTTGTCTGTGAGGAGCTGACCGCATTTGCATCTATTGGAGGCTCATTAGATTGGGGTCCGGTGTCCGAAGAAGATATCTCAACCGTGGTAGATTGAGAGGGTTCAGCATCAGAATCAGCAATGTTCCCAGGGTTGGGTAAAATGTCGTCTTCGTTGAGGTTGAGATTATCCAAGTTTGGCGGGACGACATTATTGCCGATAGCTGGTGGTGTTGGTGGAGTGGGTGCAGCGGTAGGTTGAGTGTGGTGGCGACGGGAGTCTTGGGGACTGGATAGAAGTACTCGAAGAGCAGATCGAGATCCAGTTCACCAGAATTGCCCTCAGATGAGGAAGTTCCCGTCGTTGAAGGTTGACCTTTCGTCAACGATTGAAGAAGTCCTGGTTCTGGACTGATATGAGCAGAAGCCATGAGGTCGCCTTCGCTTTCGTCAAATGTGACATTTGTGCTCTCAATGACAGAACGTTTCTCTTTAAGATAGACTCTGTATGCCTTCGAGTTCAGCGAATATCCAACAAAGATTCCTTCGAGAGCTTTTGGGTCAAGCTTCCCAAGATGTTGGCGATCATTGGCAACAAAACATCGGCAACCGAAGACCCTTAGATAAGATATATCGGGTATACGACGGTTGTTCAACATCTCGTATGGAGTGCGGTTAAATCTCTTGTGGATGGAAGCCCGGTTTTGCGTGTAACAGACCGTTTGAATGGCTTCGCCCCAAAGAGAGTGAGGAAGGCCGGATTGGATGAGAAGAGTCCTGGCTGCTTCAACAAGTGTCCTGTTCTTACGCTCAACGACACCATTCTGTTCGGTGTCTTCACAGCTGAGAACTGCTGAGTGATGCCCTGAGTGGCATAGAAATCACTGAGCTTCTTGTTCTTAAACTCAGTTCCGTTGTCAGTTCTGATAATCCGAACCTTCTGTTGATGAAGAGTTTGGGACGTAACAACAAACTCGATGATTATATCAGGAGCTTCATCCTTTGTACGAATGAGTTTCGTCCACGTGTAGCGTGAAAAATCGTCGACAATCACAAGAATATACCGTCTTCCTCCGAGAGTGGCCGTAGGCATTGGGCCACATAGATCCATATGTAAGAGCTCGAGGATTAGCTTAGAGGACGGTGTTTCCTTGGATATGTGAGACGATCGCTTCATCTTCCCCAATTCACAGGCAGAGCAGAGGTGTTCCTTATGATATGTTAGTTGGGGTAGACCGTTGACGAGTTTATCTTGACGTAGTTTGTTGATAGTCTTGAAATTGAGATGTGAGAGACGTCGGTGCCATAGATCATTCAACTTGGGTGCAGCCCGAGAGAGAAGGCATACTGGTCGAGAGGTCGTGAGATTGAGTACGTAGAGGTGAGACGTGCGCGTTCCGAAAGAAGTGGCAGTCCCGAGGCATCTATGATGCTGCAGATATCAGATTCGAAGAGAACCTTGTATCCTTTGTCGCAGAAACGACCAATGCTGAAGAGATTGTAGCTCAAACCCTCAACGTAAGAGATGCCCTTGATCGTCAGTTTGTCATGGACGAGATCACCAGTTCCGAGAATTGGCGCCATTTGACTGTTTCCGAAGGAGACCCTTCCGAGATAGCGCTCGGAGAAGTTGCTCAGCAGCTCCTTGTTCCCCGTCATGTGTGTGGAGCAACCCGAGTCTAGATACCACAGATGACAGACCTGCAATCATTAGCAAATGTTGGGTCCCCGTTTACTGACGTGGCATTCTTGTGAAACAAGTAAAATTTTCATGCGCTTAATGGGAAATGTGGATTCTAAATTAGATTGCGTTGATTCTAATTTAGCTTTCCCTTTGTCGTTTGTTTGATTAGGCGGGATTATGGTTTTTCTAACCCATATTTTCCTAATTTGTGCTTGCATATATGGCGCCTTATACATGAATTTGCGCGGGGAATATGGTTGTCGTTTTCGTGCTTCGGTTTTGGTCGCCTTTGGCTTGCGAGAAGTAGGTGAGTTTGCGTTTGTCGACGAGAGACGTTTTCGCTTGACCTTAGGCTTTGGCGAGATGGGAGAATTCAAAGACGTCGCAAAGAAGGTTCGCTTGCGAGGTCGGAGTGTTGCGTGTTCATGTGTTTCATATTCGTGAAAACGTGGGAGAACAAAATCATTGCAGCAGCACATAGACATAAGTTTGGTAAAAGAAAGATAAGTTTTGGCAACATAATTGTCTACGACCTTAGGATATTGGGATTCAGTACTTAGAGAGGAAGGATGCATATAGGATGGTTTTTTCTTCTTGTCATCGAAGAGTGGATTCGCCTTTGTCTGATACGAGCTGCCTTCCAGAGACGTCGAACTCACATTCCCTGTATCCATAAGAATACTAGAGTTAGTGTTAGAACATATGTCAGCTTCAGGAGTCATTTTCGCCGTCCTCTTACATTTACATGTTTGAGAATCAGGTACTTGACTCGATGTGGAGGGATAGTCGTATTGGGAAATTTTTCTAGTGTGTAGATTTGCTAAGCAGCTCATCTCGCTCTTTCGCAAAGGCCTTCCTTTCTACTTCTAGTTGTCGTTCTAGTTCTGCTATGAGTAGTAGTTTCTTTGGGATGTAAGTGCGAGAGAGCACATCTTGAAAAGCATCTTCCTGTTCTTTGTTTGGGAGTAAGGTTTCGACACCCTCCGAGAGTGAGGATACTCAGTCTTATCTCTATTGTTCAACTCTGTGTAGTCAAGCGCGATTTCTGCCCAATGGATGTTCTGTTCTCTTGTTTCTTCTGAGATGGCAGCGGAGGATGATCTCACAAATGGCTTAAGCTGCGGGGGAGCACCATTTCTTGTTTGCAAGAATGCAGTGTTGCACATGTTATATCTTTTAACTGCTAGCGGTGTTGGATTGCAATTGCTAGACAGTCCGATCCCCCCCTTGCGTCGTAGAATTCTGTTTCCGCTGGTTGGTTCAATAGGCATATGATGCGTGAGTTTTCGTTTCTAAGGTGAAGTTGCTCTTCAAGTTCTTTCACCTTGCGGTATAGCCTAACTCTTTCCTTCGTAAGTAGTTCATATTGGGAGGCCGTCAGGAGGCGAGAAGTTTCACATGAACTAATAGCCAGTGTAGTTTCCTTAACCTTAGTCTCACTTTGTTTGTTCTTGCTTTGCAGACGTTTGACTAAAGCTTCAGAGGCTTTTAGGCGTTCGTTTGCACAGGCAAGTTCTTCTACTTTTAGACTAAGTAAGGCATAGTTGTTTTCAAATTTTAGCTTAAGTTCATCATAATCCCTAGCGTCTATGGTGGGTTTCTTAATGGCGTGTCGGTGAGTAAACACATCATCTAGGTGTGAGATTCGTACCTCAGATGCAGCGTTGGTAGGAGTATTAGCTGTGTTTTCACCGGAGTTACCCATCTCATTGTCCTCGTCATGTTCGACCAGCCTTGCCATGCAGCAATCTTCATCCTTAGGCTCCTCGTCTTCTGAAGTGTCATTCACCCATTCCGCTTCTTCGGTGAGTAGAACTTTCCCACTTTCCACCTTGCGGGTCATTCTGGCCTTACGATCGTAGTAGCCGGAGTCCTTCATGCGTGGGGCGTGGCATTCTTTGGCAAAGTGCCCCATCTTTCCACACCGAAAGCACTTCACGGACTTTTGAGGTGCGGAGTCCTCTTCTTTCTTTGTTGGCTTGGCTTCCTCTGTGGGAGTGGTCTTTTTGATCCCGCTATAGGTTCTTTGGCGATTGGAAGAGGATGAGGATTTTTTCCCGATCTTCTTTGAGACCAACTTAGTGAGCATTGCCAGTTGCTTGCGTATATCACGAACATCTTCGTCTGATTCTGTATCAGCTTCGGATCCTGAAGAGGTGTCAGATACAACAGCTGGCAGCTTCCCTTTGTTCTGTTTGGTCTTAGTGGTGGAAGATCGTTCATTGGTTTTGTTTGAGAGGAGGGCCAGTGGGTCGACTCGAGTGTTGGTGGACTGAGGTTGCACGTATGGAGCATAGGCAGACAGACTGTCATAAAGAGCATGGATGGAAGTGTTGGAGAGGTCCTTACTCTGAATCATCATCACGATTGCATTGCCCCATTGTGGTTTGAGGCTTCCAAGAAAGCGGTTGTTGATATCGAATTTGTCCCTCGAGATCCTGGCTTTCTTGAGTTCATTGCTGACCTTCAGGTATCTGAGGTACGTGTCACGCAGCTCTCTCCTTCGTAGGCTTGGAAGTGTTCATACTGTGAGAGACAGGCTGATTTCCTCCCTTGAGCACTTTCAGTTGTGCCTGACATGATTTCTACAAGTTCATCCCATATTTCTTTAGCAGTTGTGCAGCACTCGATGTGAGCATACACTTCGTTGCCCATAGCCTGGAAGAGGTATCCTTTGGCAGTCTCGTCGGCCTGTTCGCGAGCCAGTTCATCCTCATTGATGGGACCTCTTGGAGTGCGGCGTTCATCCATGGGGGGGTTTGCGTTTGGCTGTGCAGGGATGATTGTCCAGAACTGTGCTGGGCCGTTGAAGATGGAGTCCAGAAGATATTGAGAGAGTGGTGCGCCTTTGTTCCTGATGAACGTGAGGAACCGGTTTGTCCATATGCTGTAGTCGCCTTGTCGCAGCATCGGAGGCCTGGTGTCGGAGCCCACTGTGGAGATGTCATTCGTGGTAGACATGGTCGGTGCAGTCGAATCGTCCGTGGTTTTGATCTTGTATAGATGAGAGAGTTAGTAACGAACGATAAGAAAGATGAGTTTAACGAGTAGAGTTTGTGAAAAATTCTTTGAAGAATTTCTTTGAACTAAGTGAGCGTGTGTGTGATGGTCGATAATGTATGAAGGAAAATATATCTTGAAATTAGGAGAAGTTCTAGAAATTTAAGAGCGAGATTTGAGGTGAGAAAAATAATTTATGTCAAACGTGGTCTAGGGTGATAGTACTAAAGTGTAGGGATCAAATCTTGAATAGGTTTGAGAAAGATTCAACCCGAGAAAATTTTAACCCTGGAAGAATTTAACACGTTAAAAAAAATTCGCAAGTTGAAGAATTTCGCAAGTTACGGTTTTTAAGCTTCGCAAGTGAATTTTTTGCAAGTTATGAAACTTTCGCACGTTGAGAATTTTAAAGCTTCGCAGGAGAATTTTCGCAAGTTATAAAACTTTCGCACGTTGAGAATTTTAAAGTTTCGCAAGAGAATTTTGCAAGTTATGAAACTTTCGCACGTTGAGAATTTTAAAGTTTCGCAGGAGAATTTTCGCAAGTTATAAAACTTTTGCACGTTGAGAATTTTAAAGTTTCGCAAGAGAATTTTCGCAAGTTATAAAACTTTCGCACGTTGAGAAAATTTTCGCGGCCAAAAGAAATTTTTGGAATAAGCTTTCTAGGATATGGAATTTCTCGGATTATGAAAGTAAACAGTTGCGAAAAATGTTGTATAAGTGAAAGTTTCGCGGCTTAAAATTCTCGAATCTTGAAGATAGGCAGTTGCGAAAAATGTAGTATAAATAAAAGTTTCGCGGTTTAAAATTTCACGGATTCTTAACGTAGGCAGTTGCGAAAAAATGCAGTATAAGGGAAAGTTTCGCGGTTTTAAAAATTCTCGGGATCAATTTTCGCGGTCATGGAAATTTCGCGGACTTGAGCGATCAAGCACAAAATTTCGCGGTCAAGAACACGTTAGTATTGTTCCATTGCTTTCACGCGGTTTCTTGCCGGAAAATCGTCCGTTTTCACTCAGATCTCAACCAAAATCTCTCAAACTTGATCCTAAGTATCAGAAATTCTTCCCTAAACACATGTTCGACCGATTTGTGAGCTAAAAACAACAAAAAATGGATCAAATCGACCAAAAACAGAGAATGACCGAAATGACTTTTTCTGAAGAACTTTTGCTTAAATCTTGCTCAGAACTCGTTAAAACTGATCCAAAAGTGTTCTAAAAACATTTAGGCATATACTCGATCTGGGGGAAGGTTTTAAACACAAAAACGAAGCATCAAAACCCCAAACCAAGCTCAAAATGCCCGAAAGTAAAATTTTGCTCAAAACACCTTTGATCTTTCTTGGAATCGAACAAAACTGGATTCAAATCAGTGCTGATCGATCCACGTTTGCTCTGATACCACTTGTTGGTCCCGAATGCACCAAACAAGGAATCAAAGAGGCTTTGATGGAATGAGAAGGGAGTGTTCTCACCTTTGCGTGTGTGTAGTGTGTGAAAAATTTGGATAAGCCTTTGATCTTTGATTACTTTCAAAAGTGAGTTGGTAATACCTTATATACCACATTAACCCTAGGTATATTAAGGCCCAATCACTAAATATCAATTAATTACAATCTAGTCTAAAGCCCAAGCTAAAGATAAATACAAAATTAATCCCAAGACTTAAACTATTGACACAATTAATTAAATATCCTAACAGTTGGCATAAACGCCAAGAAGGCGAACATTCTCACTGCTTACGACTCATTCAAAGCAAAACCGGAGGAGAGCCTAAACGAGATCTACCAACGATACCTCACTCTTCTCAATGAAATGAGGAAGATAGAAATAACGAAGACAAACATGGAGACAAACATAAGATTTATATCTTCTCTGCCCACGGAATGGAAGAAAATATCCACTCGAATACGACAAAACAAAGATCTAGAGGAGTTGGATGTCCATGCCGTGTTCGACAATCTCGCTCAACACGAGGAGGATATACGTGAGATCACCAAAGAGCAGAAAGGCAAACAAATCGATGACACGGTTGCCTTAGTCTCGGAGAAGAGGAGCACAAGATCAAGAAAGGATAAGATCGTTAGGCCACCTTCATCATCAGAGTCGGAAGAGGAATCGGACTCCAACATCGAGCCGAACATGAAAGCCCTTGGAAAACAGTTAGCTCTCATTGGACAAATGATGAGCAAGAAGTACTTCAAGAAGAAGTCTTCAACCTCAGCCAATAGACTTCGGACTACAAGCTCCAAGAACAAAGAACGTGCTCCGGAGAGTTCCGAGGTCAAGAATCCCAAAGAGACTAACAAATGTTTTAACTGTGGCGAAGCAGGTCACTTCGCCAGAGAGTGCACTCTCCCGAAGAAAAGAGATGCAAACTACTACTCCAGGAAGCTTCAATTGACAAAACAGAAAGAAGCTGGAGTAGCTCTCATGGCCGAACAGGACCAATGGCTCGAGGACACGTCGAGCTCCGAAGAAGAGAACTTAGCCCTCATGGCCCGTCTCGACAACGAATTGGACGCCGAAACATCCACTCGTACGAACGACGACAATGCATCCACGTCTTCAAATGAGGTAGTCACTCCTCCCACATTATTGACCATGTTAGAATCATATCAAAAGAAATATGCTAACATGAAACGTGAGCAGAAAAGTATAAAGGAAGTAGAGAACGAACTTGAGAGAGCTAAGGAGAAGATAGATAGTCTCGAACAAGAACTTAGGAGCTCTAGTGCAAAAATAGATAAACTTACCAAGAGCCTCCAGTCTAGAGAGACTAGTCAACCTCAACTAGGACAACAGAGCGAAAAGATTAAGGAATTAGAAGATAGGCTAGCAAATAACTACAATTGCTTGGTTAGAAATCTCAACGAGAAAGCCATTTTAAATTGTAGGATAACCGAAGCTACCTCTAAGATCACTAACTTAGAAGCTCAATTAGAAACATCGAATGCTAAGATTAGTGCTTAGTAAGGATTTCGATGCCTGTCAAGCCGCGAAACTAACCGTGGAAAATTATTACGCTCTCCTAGGTGAGGAACGCAAGAAACTATATGCCAAAGTAAAGAAATTAGACGATATAGTTAGGCGTAGGGGACAGTCCGAACAGACGATATTTTTGAACAAGCCCAAGGATTTAGAGTTCTATAATCCTATAGAAGGCATAGGTTTCACTAACCCGTGTGTTTTACAAAAGAAAGAAATATATGATGTTAAACACATGCGCTTAGGAATAATCTCTCTTAGAAATTTTACTGAATCGTCTTATGCAAATACTTTCGATTCGTCCATTAGACAGGGTCCACATGGTCCATAAATCCCATTTGACTACAAATAACTAAATGAAAGGGACAAAAATAGGAAAGAAACTCTAACACCTGTCTGCAATTTAGTTCAAATTCTACCTCCTGATTCTCAAACACACCACGAGGAAGTTAAAGCCATTAATTATAAAAATTCTCTCTACAAACCTCCTATCATAAAACAGATAGAGGAGTCACAGGCAAAGTTAGAAAAAGAACGAGAGAATTTCGAAGCTGAAAAGAAAAAATTCTTTAAGGAGATGGAAAATCTCAAGGCTTCCTCGTCCCCCCAAACTACCTCTCACGCTATTACAAAAAGCGTGAAAAATGAAAAATCGCCTGTGAAAGATAAATATTATAAAAATAATTCTGGTAAGAGTGCTATGACTAATTTCACTTTACCTACGTCGACAGGGAGCGTAGCGTCAGCACTAAACACAAAGGCGAGAGTGTCTAGCACTAAGATAAAGAAGGAGCCATTAGACTTAAATGTTTCTGAGCATGCTAATCCTTCTGTTACAATAAAAGACACTCGTAGAAATAAAGAGCTATTTCCACTTTTAAGATAATTGCTTCTACTTATTCACTTCAGCCGATCACCTTCAGAAGCACGAACTTCGAAATAGGCTCCACGTCAAAAATTAATAATTCTGAAACAAATCCCACAATGAAGACTCGTAGGAAACAAGATCCAGCCATAAAGAAAGCTTATGGCGTCATACTTGATTGTACTCACCTAAGGTATCCCGTAGAAATTAAATCCCCCAAGCACCTTAGGAGACTATCACAAGAAAAGATCTTTTCCTCAGTCAAACCCTCCAAAGCATTTGTACGTGCTGAAATTAACCTTCCCTGTAAGGTTCAACCCAAATGGGTTCCTAAATCTCCGCCTAGGATGTCAAAAGCCAAAAGGGCCAAGTCTCCTATAGAGGCAAAACCCAAACCCACTTTTTCAAAAGTGCAATGGGTTATTAAGACTCTTCCAGAAATAGATTTAGGAGTCATATCTGAACCCAAGACTAAATCTGCTAATCCGAGAGGACCCATGTTTAAGTGGGTACCTAAAGCTCTCTAAATTATTTTTGCAGATCCATCATGTGTGGTACCTCGACTCTGGTTGCTCCACACACATGACCGGTAGACAAGAGCTGCTGAGCAACTACAAAGACCGACCAAACGGCAAAGTCAGATTTGGGAACAACGATTCAGCCCCGATTCTAGGACTTGGGGATATCATTCTGAAGAATCTGACCATCAAAGATGTCTCATACGTCGAAGGCCTCCGCCATAACTTGTTCAGCATAGGCCAATTCTGTGACAAAAGGCTTCCAGGTGGTCTTCCATGCTGACCGGTGCAGAATTGTGGATAGTCAGGACACAGAACTCCTTCAAGGACTTCGGAGATCCAATCTTTACACGATCAACCTGACGTCTGTGCGGCCCTCGACAGCTGTATGCCTCATTTCTCAGACTGATTTACAGAGGAACAGCTTATGGCATCAACGACTGTCTCATCTGAATATGAAAGCTCTCCAACGTCTTTCTACGAAAAAGTTGGTTCAGGTCTTCCAACTATACAACTACAAAGGGAGCATCACTGTTCGGCATGTCAATTAGGAAAAATGAAGCGAGCATCTCATCACGTCAAGCAAATTGCATCTACTTCTCGACCATTGGAACTAATTCACATGGATCTCCGTGGTCCAATGCAGACTCAGAGTATCAATGGAAGAAAGTATGTCCTAGTGATTGTGGATGACTATTCTCGCTATACGTGGACAAAATTCCTCCGAACAAAAGATGAGACTGGTGACTTGATTATCAATTTTGTGAACACAACTCAAAATCTGCTGCAACAGACTATTCAAGTTGTTCGAACAGACAACGGCGCTGAGTTCAAGAACAATCACCTCAGTGAGTTTTATCAGAAACTTGGAATAAGTCAACAATATTCAGCAGCCAAAACACCTCAACAAAATGGGGTCGTTGAAAGGAAAAATCGAACACTAGTGGAAGCCGCTCGTACAATGCTGATCCAATCGGCACTTCCACACTTTCTATGGGCTGAAGCAGTCAATACCGCTTGTTTTACTCAAAACAGGACGGTGGTTCACAAACGGTTCAACAAGACTCCGTATGAGATTGTGAATAATAGGGTGCCCAACATCTCTTTCCTTAAAGTCTTCGGGTGCAAGTGCTTTGTGGCGAAAGACAGAGAGCAACGTGCAAAGTTCGACCCTAAAGCATTCGAAGCTACATTTGTCGGGTATTCTTCAACTTCAAAAGCATACCGAGTATACATCAAGTCCAACCGAACTATTTAAGGAAAGCTATAATCTCACTTTCCACGAAGTGGCAGATATGGCTTCTGATCAATTCAGTCCAGGACCCGTGCCTAACCCCGTTGGCTTCTGAAGACAATTCAGAACCCGTAATCACTGGTGTGTTGGCACAAAACCAACAGAAGATGGCAACAACTTCAGGATCAGTGTCAGACGAAGCAACTAGACTTGCAATAGACGACTTGGATTCTCTCTTCGAACCGGTATATCAGTCATACACGCCTACACCAACAATGGATTATCTACCGAAAGAGACCGACGTACCAAGTTCATCTCACACCTCTACCCCACCCGATTCAGAATTGCCACAGAACACCGAAGAACCTACAGTGGTCATCGAGGAAGTATCATCTGAGACGATCAATCCAAGTGCAGTATTGGAACTTCCTCAGACAAATGATCAATCTGAGACTATAGGCAATCTAGATCCACAGATGGCTGACGCATCAACTTCAGCCTTGCCTCATGAGCGCAAGTGGACGAGAGGCCACTCGGTTGATCAGATAATTGGCGATCCCTCGGTTGGTGTGAGGACACGTCGTCAACACAGTCTTTTCAGTTGCTTCCTGAGCCAAAACGAGCCTACCAAAGTAGCAGACGCACTTCGAGACCCGGATTGGACAATTGCAATGCAAGAGGAAATCAATCAATTCAAACGTCTTCAAGTGTGGACCTTGGTACCCCGTCCACATGGGAAACCAGTGGTCGGAACTAAATGGGTTTTCAAGAATAAGAAAAATGAAGATGGTGAAGTGATCCGGAACAAAGCAAGGCTAGTTGCTAAGGGATACAATCAACAGGAGGGCATCGACTACGACGAAACTTATGCTCCTGTTGCCCGTATCGAAGCTATCCGCCTCCTGCTGGCTTATGCAGCTCACAAAGACTTCAAAGTCTATCAGATGGATGTTAAAACCGCCTTTCTCAACGGCGTGTTAAAAGAAGAAGTCTACGTCGCTCAGCCGGAAGGTTTCGTTGATCAAGAACATCCCGATCATGTCTATCGCTTGGACAAAGCTCTCTATGGACTAAAACAAGCCCCACGTGCTTGGTACGATGTCCTGAGTGATTTCCTCGTGAAGTCTGGATTCATACGAGGAACAATAGACACAACCCTCTTCATTAAATGGCATGACAAAGATCTGATGGTCGTCCAAGTATACGTCGACGACATCATCTTCGGATCAACAAATCCTCGGCTCTGTAAGAAGTTTGGAGATCTCATGAAGAGCAAATTCGAGATGAGTCACATGGGAGAGATGCAATTTTTCTTAGGACTCCAAGTCAGGCAGCTCAACGATGGAATTTTCATCAGCCAGACAAAATACATCAAGGATATTCTGAAGAAATTTCATCAAGACCAGAGCAAGGCTCTCAGCACTCCTATGTCACCAAGCTGCAAGTTGGATGCCGATCCCTCTGGCAAGTCGGTCGACATCACACTGTATCGCAGTATCATTGCATCTCTTCTCTACCTTACTTCGAGCCGGCCGGATATCATGTTTGCCACCTGCTTTTGTGACCGTTTTCAAGCCGATCCCAAAGAATCCCATATGCTCGCGGTCAAAAGAATTTTACGCTACCTTAAGGGCACCTCTACCCTTGGCCTATGGTATCCAAAGGGTACGAATTTTAAACTTATCGGCTACACTGACGCCGACTATGCAGGTTGCCGAATGGACAAGAAAAGCACGTTCGGTGGCGCTCAATTTTTAGGCGAAAAGCTGGTTTGCTGGTCATCCAAAAAGCAGAATTGTGTGTCCACTTCGACGGCCGAAGCAGAATATGTAGCTGCCGCCAGCTGTTGCTCACAGATGCTGTGGATGCGGACACAGCTTCGCGACTATGGGTACAATCTAAATAATATACCCATATATAGTGATAGTCAGAGTGCAATTACCATAACTTGCAATCCTGTTCATCATTCACGCACAAAACACATAGACATTAGATATCATTTTATCAAAGATCACGTTGAAAAAGGCACGATCGAGATGTACTTTGTGAACACGGAATTTCAACTAGCCGACATTTTCACCAAGGCCTTGGATGAGAAACGATTTCAATTCCTTGTTGGAAAATTAGGCATGTTGAATCTTCCGTAATATGTGCATTACCTGATCTTCTGTGCTATCACATGCTCTATTCTATGTGTTTTACGCTTATTTGTCCTTATCTTGCGTGATAAAAATAATATAAAAAATAATAATAAAAAAAAATATCATATATATTTCTATATATAATATAAAGGGGGTATGACGAAATCCTTTAGGATGCTTTGATCTAAAGTCACTTAGATTTTTTACCCCGACATGCGATCGATTTAATTGCTTAATTTTGTCAGTCGAAGTTGCATTCTTGTGTCCAAAGGTCATTAGGTTGCTCCACTAGACACAAAGCCACTATAAATGTGAGGATTCAAGCCTTGTTCCTTTTTCCTTTATTTGGATCTACTTCTCGAGTGAGTCACACATAAATTACTTGTCTTACCTAGTGATTCTTGGCTTCATACTCATCTTGCGTTAGATCGTTAGGAAATGATAAGGGAATTTAGGATATTCCTCATTGGGCCTTATACAAAATTCCCCACGTTAGCCCTTAGTCATCCACTTTGAGTCTTCTCCGCTGTCCTTTTCTTCATTTAAAACCCATTCCCAACCTTCAACCGAACTTTATACTCTTCGAATTGTTGTTCAAACGAGAAAAGGAGGGGGAGATAACAAAAGAAAAAGTAAGATGATGACAAAAGAAGGCATTGCTCAACGCGCAAAAATCAGACCAAAGGAACCGCCCTTCCGACTACCTTGTAGAAAGTGGCATGGATCCTGCTGTGAACTTCTACAACGATAATCTCGTACGCTCGTCAGAACGGCTGGAAGAGGAGCACCACGAAGTGAACTTCTCCAACGATAATCCGGTCTTATATCGGGAAACGAGAAGAGGAGTGCAGCCTCGGGTACGAATTCCATAACCGAGAACTTCTCCAAATTGATAATCTCTGAAACCTCAATAGGGATTAAGAGAAGAGGAGCTCAGTATCGGCCCGAGAACCAACAAGAAGAACTTCGCCTACGATAATCTCCTAGAGCCTCATGGAGAAGCGGAGCTTCAGCTTGAGCATAACATAAAAAAGGGATAGTTCTTAAAAGAAAAAGAGGGAGAAAAGATTGAAAAGAAGAAAGACGCCGAAAAAAAAGGAGACGGACGTAGAATTGGAAGACGATGAAGAGATAAGCTCACTTTCCGTTAAATTCCTTCCGTTCTAAGTCCTAGCCAAATTATAACCCTTACAACCCTTTGATTCCATATAGACGGTCTCTCGCTTAGGTGAAATGATTAAAATAATGCCTCGATCACAGGTAAATTGACTAAAAATTGCTTGTGTTGACTTGAGTGATAAAAATATAAAAAATCCCAAGATAGCTAATTGAGAGCAAGAGCGAACCTGGTGAGAGTTGTCGAAATGGACCAGTCTATGGACTTAGGACTTTAGTTTGACGACATGACTTGACGGCATTTTCTTCTTTCAAATGTCTCGTAAAATTTTAGGCGTGACGATTGAGCAAAGCAAAATAATCTGACCCCATAAATGAAAAAAACATATATATATACACAAATATATAATAATAAATAAATAATAAATAATAAAATTCGCACATTTTGACATGAAATATTATGTTTCATATGCGTTGAATTGAATAAATGCGAATTTCTTTAGTATATCGCACATTCTAAATGCAATTATACATTGCATTGGTACTGAATTGTTTAAATGCGATACATTTCTCATTGCTTCTACCCTCACACAAAATTTTAAAGTACATGTTTTCGGGGACCATGTATACATGCTTACTTGGTAAATTTGTGTGCTCGTGACTTGAATTTATTTCATATGCTTGCATTTTAGTCAATTCCTGTGCATCATTTGAGGGGGAGCAAGCATAAGACTTGTAGATTAGCTCCAAATATTTTTGACGTTTCTCTGAGTATTTCAGATCTTTCAAAATTAAAGAGCGAGACGTCGACACTTCAATGAGAGGAGCTAGACTCAAGAACAAATATTTCAAAGATAAAACTGCCAAAAATAATTGATGATTAACTCCATTATTACTAACGTTTATCTCTAAGTGGTACAGATTTTTAAACTTCTGCCAGGGGAGCTAGACGTTACTACACGAAAATACAGGGAGTTAATTGCATTTATTTTAATTACTAAGGGGGAGCCTCATAATAGGTTTTATTTTGAAATAGGGGTCAATCTGAAATTCTTTAGAAAACTTACCATCGAGAAACTGAATCTTAGAATTAATTCGCAGAATAAAAGTTTCTCGATCGTAAACAGTGTCAGGATTGATTTTGATTGACTGCGACAATTTGCGATCGAAAAATTCGAATTTTTCGTGTGCAAATAGTAATGGGCCTGATCCCTTATTGCAAAAGTGTCAAATCACAAGCCCGACAACATTTTAATGCTAGTTAATAAAAGTTAACTTTTGTCAGTCGAAAAACTTTTTCTCACGCAAAACCTAATCGACAAAAATTCTCTCTCGCAAAACTTTCTCAGACGATACACAATCCTTCAAAAATCTTTCAATTTTTCACTTCAAATCGTCTGATTAAGGTAGAAATTCGATTCGGTTAACGATTGCGAATGTTATAACTTGATTTGCATCTGCATTCTGTAGTTTTTCGCATGATTTATATTAGTTTCTCGACTGTTATTCAAAAACTGAGAAAATCGTATACTATTTCATAGTGTTTTAGGCTTGTGTTTGAACTTTATCTGAGTATAATGCCTGCACTTAAGATAGTTTCGATATTTTCTATGAATCTGGTAGAATGAATCGTCGGAAAAATCTGCATCTGTGACGTGAAAATAAGTTTAGATGAAACTGGGTTTTTGAAGTTTTGAAGCTGTCGAAGAACTTTGTCGATCGCAAATAAGACTTAATTGAATTCAATTTCAATTGAGAACCTATTTGTGTCGATTTAGTTTTCGATCGCAAAATTTTGACTTAGTCATCACGATAAAAGATTTTAACCGTTACACTTACCATCGAGAAATCCAATTATAATTTCAGCGAGCGAAAAACTTATGCACTGACTAGACAATTTAAGATGCAAATTTTATCGAGCGTCAAACTTACCATCGCAAAATAGAATTTTCGATTTAATTTCAATTTGGTCGCAAAAATGTTAACAGTGAAAAATTAATTTTTCAACACTTAATTTTTCGATCATAAAATTTCTCGACGGATTGACTTAGTCTTTCGTTGACTAATTTCTCGATCGAAAATATTGAAGCGACAATTTTTACTTAGGATCGAAAATCACATGTCGCTCGACAAATTTCAAATCGAAAATTTTATTCAATTGAGGAAAATTTCTCGATAGTAAATTTACCTGAGAATTAATTTCTCGATCGTAAATTTACACGGAATTTTTCTCGATCGTAAAATTGATCGACTACAGTCTAGATTTCAACTTCAACACTTAGAAAATTTTCTCTAAGTCTTTTACTCTGTAGCGAAAATCGCAAATAAAATTTCTCGATCGAAAAAAAAATATTTTTACACGGAAACGTTTCAATTGAAATCAGTGTATAGGAAATCAAATTGCAATTCAATTTTATCGACCGAAAATTTTCTCGGCATGAACAGTGACTTACTGGTTTAACACTTAGCAGCGAAATTTCGAACGATTTTTCACGCGACAAGTATTTTATTCGAAATTACAATCATGCCATCACGATTTTTGAAATTGAACATACACTATGCATTTCATATGATTTCAATTCAAAATTCATCAAACATGCTGTTATTTGCTATATTACTATGGTTTAATGACATTTATTCATATTTCGACTGAAAATAAAATTGAACTAATCAACTTTTACATATCTTATATTTCAGATGGATCGCTACCCAAGATACAACCACATATACGATCACAATCTGTACTTGAAGGTTCAAGATACGAACTTTCAGCTCGATCTGGACACATTTCGGTGCCCGGAAGAGATCATCGTATCCATCCTCAGAGGCCACCCCATCTGGCATGCGTTAACGGTCACCGCATCGGTGCCAATGGTCTATCTCCAGCAGTTCTGGAGATGCATACAAGGAGTCGTAGCAGATGGGACATTCTCCTTCATGACCCGAATCGGGACACGGCATATTCACATGAGCAAGAGCCAGTTCGGCATGATACTGGACTTGCCTCACAACGATAACTACTACCCGCTCCCGACGGACGCAGAGATGATTCAGGACTTTCTGCACATGGGATACCAACCGCCGCTCACAAGATTGGCCCAGGTCCAGAGCAGCGGAATCCCACACCCGTGGAAGACACTATTCGGAATAGTGAATAAGTGTCTGTCGCCCAAGCACTCAGAATTCGATAAGGGCAACAGCAATATTTTGAAGATCTTCCACGGGATCGCCTTCTCAAGAAACTATGACTACTCACAGCTGATCTGGAATGACCTCGCGGACCAGATTCGGCTAAAGGAGAATCGAAGGTCGAAGAACGTGCCCTATGCTCGATGGTTCAGTGTAATCATCAGGGAGTTCATGGAGCTACATGCAGAGAACATCCCTCGGCTGCCTCCTGGTGGAAACTACCAGCCGCCAGGCTTAAGTTTTTCCACAACTCACGGCTCACGGACCTGGACCAACCGTCGATGCCGATTCCACTCAACTTACTCAGGCTCGCCGACCCCGCGGGAGCTGAGTATCAGAGATTCTGCCGGGAACACAACTTAACGGAGCAGATGATTAGAGGGCCCCCGGCAGATGTACATGTGAGCCCTCCCCAACCGAAACAACACCAACCAAGCCCTGACGACACGATGATCGATGTTGTCGCTCAGGAGCTTCAACAGGAGTCTCTTTTGGTTGAAGAGCCAATGCCCGACGTCGAAGATACTTTGATAGACGTCGTGGCTACAGAGATGGAACTCGAGGCTCCTGCACTCGAATTGCAAGTGGAAGTGCCCATACATGTTAGTTTGCTCGAAGACACTTTTGAGGAAGTTCTTCCACAAGAGGCACAACCCGAAACGAAAATGGGGCAAAGCTCTCTTCCACCGGTGACGGATCAGGCATGGGAGGACGTCTATCGTGACCTCACTCCTCACACGGCCACCCCGTCTGACACAGAGTCTGACGAGGAAATTAGTCTGATCAGGAGGACTCCCGGAAGACTGAGCATTCAACTGGAGTCTCTTTTTCCGGCCGTCACCGTCGCACCAGATACTCCGCTGACCACAACGACAAGTGTTGCTGGCACTTCATCGCTCAATCTTGAGCCGCAACCAACTCACATAGTGTCTGGTTCGCAGGCACAACCAGAGCCTGCCTCAACACCCATAGAGGCGAATCCTCCGGATTCGACTCGAGGATTGGGTGGAAGTCTCATACAGTCACAACCTCAAGTGACTGTGAGCCAACCCCAAGAGTCGGTGTCTACTCAAGGGTTGATAACAGGTGACATCAGTCGTCCTGGTCCATCCATGGAGGCGTCCACTCCCTTTGTGACCAACGAACAGTTTCAGCCCGCTCTCTCTGCCGCTGTACAGTCAATGGAAGAAAAGATCACAGAGAGAGTTCTCAACGCACTCGAGGCATCCCGAAGAGATACCGGGAAAGCACCTGCCTCTGAAGGCCCTTCGTCACAAACCCACCCCACACCTCCACAACCCACACCCACCGACCCTTTAGCCACTTCCTCCATCCTCATCAACCCATACACAATCCCCATCACCGCGCTCCACGACATTCTCCTCGCCCGTTTAATAGGGCATGTCCATCCGATCGCCTCAAGAAGAATCCCTCTATCGGCGATTGGTGGATCATCCTGAGCCACCGACCGACACCTGCCGCGGCCAACGCTCCCACTCCCGGCGCAGACATGACGATCCTGACGATCAGGACCCTCATGACGGGGAGAAGAGGCCGAGGACATCTGCATCTGGCCAAGGACAAGGCTCGGGCGCCACGCAAACAAGCGCTGGAGCTCGTGAAACCCAAACACAAACTCACCAAACCCAAACACACACCACTCACCAAACACAAACCACCCAAACTGCCCACACCACGCACCGCACCGCCCACATCGAACCACCATCCTTTCACCTCAGGACGCCTCCGTCCACACCACCGATCTACTCAAGCCCCCTTGCTTCCGGAAGAAGAAGCAAGTGCTGCGATGCTTGTAGCTCTAGCAGCTACCCAAGCCACTCCCTCAGCCGCTCCAGACCAACCGGGACCCTCTGGACATGGTGTCAATCCACACGAGGCCCTAGACAAGTACATCTTCGAAGGCCAGTGGATGACCCACTCCATGCCCGAGGAGCATCAAAGACAACGGCTTCACGACGTTTGGCGCTTTCTACAACAAGCATCCATAGATCTCGTAATCATAGAAGACGACGAACTTCAGGAAGGTGAAGACTACGAGCGAGTTATCCCAAGGCTACCAGAGTTAATAGCTCAACAGGCGGTTCCCTCTCCAAGGCTAACGCCAGGGACCGTCCGGATCGACACGCCATGGGAAAACATTCAAATTGAAATTCCCTTCCTCGAAGAAGTTCGTGAGAATATTTGGAGGTCTCCGGACAGAGTGAAGAAGCCGAATGAGTTCGAGCTGAGAGGGATCTCTCATTGGGATCAGTAGAAGAGGATGAACTACCTCTGGATGCTGACCAAACTAGGACCTGATGTTAGGCTGGGGATGACTAAGACACAAGCCAAGAGCCGTTATAAGAGTCTCTCCCCAATAAGCCAACTACACAGCGTCTACTGTGATAAAGGAGGACTTCCAACACTTCACTACATCATTGGTCGAGTGGACAGGACCCGAGAGGAACTGAGCGAGAGCGACCAACCGTACCTCCCCGCCGATGAAGTGTACCGTCTTTATCAGCTATATGTGGAGAAGTACAAAGGTCCTCAGGGATTCATCAAGAAAGAAGGCCTCGAAGGGCTCTACCGGTTCATGATGCGCCAAGTCAAGTACTATGCCGCACACGACCTTCAGATGGCTCTGGAGAGCAATATGAAGAAGGTCAACATGACCGCTCCACTCAACAAAGGACCTGAGATCGAAGGGCTTCCCAACAATCACGTGCACATCAGCTCAGTCCTAGGCATCACCTACCACAATCAAATCGCAAAGAAGAATAGGTTGATGCTGAAGACAGAGATTCATAAGTTTTGCGATGGGACGCTCAAGGTAGTCAGAAAAAACATCGAGCAGAGGTTGGAAGAAATCAACAGAGACACTATGCTGAGGATCCACAGGTTCGTGAGAGAACAGCCGCTCCTAAAGGAATTGCTTGAAGATATCGAGGAGCGACTGGAGCTTAGGATCACTCTGAGGAACTACGAGCATGCGCTGGGCTTGCACTGATCATATTACGCCCGACGAGGACAAATGGCACGGAGACGCAATCAAGCACAAAGGGGGAGATTGTAGAATACTATTTGTAATTGTGCTTGATTTCATTAGTTATCCTTGTAATTAGGGGCGTTTAGTATATTAGTCCTTAGATTAGGACTAGTTTGATATTTATACCAAGTTTGTTTGGTATAAATACTTGTAAATCAATTGAGCTGAATAGAGAAAGTTTTGAGAATTGATCCGAAGGGCTTGCAATTCGATTTATAGAGAGAGAAACAACAGTAACTTTCTCACTCTACTCGAATTCTCTCTCTTGTTCTTCATTTGAGTTTTTCGATCGAATTCAATTGCTTATCTAAACGATCGAATTACTATGAATTCTAGCCTAGGATCGTGGAGTTGTTAATCGTAGGACCTAACACTAATGAAAAAAGATATCCATAAAAATCTTGGCATTGAAGCCTCGGTGGATTTCTCAATGGAGACTTCGTCAAAAGATGAAGATTTTTTGTCTTGGTGGAGAAGGACAAGATTCGGAAGATCCGGATAATATTTTGGTGGATGATGCAATTGATCTCCTCAAGGACACGATCACCAAGAAAATCCAAGAAAAGGTTAAGAAGAAATGATGCCTTACTTTGTCCATTTTCTAAAGTAAGGTTCATTACGAAGACTTTCAAGACAAAGTTGATACCTTTAAAAAAGCAATCAACTTTAATAAAGCAACGGTCTGCATTCAAAGATGGTGGACGGCTAATAAAGCAAAAGCTGAAGAAAATTCTTTGGCAAATGATTAATGTTTACTTTGTCTTTTATTCTTTGTCTATAAAAATGGCCTTAAGCCATTTAGAATGTACGCATCTTCTGATGTACTCTCTCTCTCTCTCTCTCTCTCTCTCTCTCTCTCTCTCTCTCTCTCTCCTTCCTTCCATTGTAATCCTCTCTCCTCTGTAAAATATTATAAGAAATAAAAGTTGAAATTCTCTGTACGACTCCTCTCGCTTAAGTAAGTTTTTTATTTTTGTTTTATATATTTATCTTTTGTCTCTTAGCCTTAATGGAAGGCTAATTTCTACGTTAAACTACACCAAGATGCCTTAATACTTAATCGTGGTTTTATATCATATTTCTATACATATATTAATATGATATATTTAATTATAAAAAACCTTTAAAATCGATTAAAAGAATTAAATTTTGGATAAAGGTTATGAAAAAATTTGATTTTGATTAATTCTGTGTCTGCTCTTAGCAAAGCCCGTGTTGCCGAAGTAAGGCGTTTGAGGGCATGGCTGTTACCGATTGAATTAAGTCAAATGAAAATTTTATCATGTAAAAATCCTTGTATCCGATGATTTAATTCTAATAATCACAAAAGTAAATTTTTATTTTATTTTGGAATTTTGGTATATAGGCTGGAATACCTTGGGTCCGAACGGGATCAAACTGTTTACAGCTTGATAACTGGACTAATAGGTTTAACGACGCCACGTACCTTTTTCCAATTTCTTTTTTGATGTTTGGTATTTTGGTTAAACTACTTTTGAACAAAGCTTTCTAACGAAAGTTCGATTTTTGGTATGACGGCTTGACTACCTCAGGTCCGATTGGACTAAACTGGTTAAACAAAGTCCGTGTATCATTATCGAGGTTCGATAAGTTGTTTTTATCAAGTATCAATCATCACTTTCTTTTTTATATTTCCGTATTTTGTAAAGATCCTTTCCGTATGATTAATATTTTAAGTTTTTCTTCGAGTAAATTTTCTATATGAGAAATTCATTTTAATTTAAAATCAATAATCTCAGGAGGAGGCTGAATGCTTGGAGAAGCAATATCGACCTTTTCAATTTTAGCTTTATCTTTTAAAAGATAATTTTTTATTTCTTTTACTGAAGACGAAATTTCTTCAATATTTTTCTTTAATAAAGAAATTTGTTCACCTAAAACAATAACATACATGTTTGTATAATTTTGTTGTTTTAGAAGACAATTAATATGACTTATAGTCACAGTTACCGTATCACTTTCAAATAATTTTTTGAAAAGCATTAAAATATCTTATTTCATTTTCTTTCTCCATTTGAAAACTAGTTTGAGGAGGATAAATTGAATTAAAATTTTTCCCCGTTGAAAGTTTATAATTTCTTTCAAGAACCGAAATCATGTTTTTAAAATATTTTTCTAAAAACCAAGGAATAAAAGGTAACATTTCATTCCTTTTTGACAAATCATTATAAAATTCGTCTTGAAAAATAAATTTATCTTCTTTATTAAAATTTCCAAAAACCATTTTCGGAAAATTTCCCATTTGGGTAAATTAATTCTTGATTAGTTTTCTTTCTTGCCGGATATCCCGGACTAAAATCAATTTTTGGTTTTAAATCCATTAAACATGAAAATCCATTTCTGACTCGGTTATTTCCTCGTCCTGATTATTAAAAACTCCATGAACAATATTATCAGAATTAATTCTTAATTCTTCTACTTTATTTTGAGAATAATCACTAGAGATTGATTCTCTAATTTGAGAAGTCGAAGCTCTAGAAGGAGATTTTATCATATAATCACATGGTGATATATGATAATGAGAAGAAGCTGATCTTGTCATTCTAGATCTAGGTGTTTTGATAGATCTTTGATTTTGTTCGAATTGTATTTGAACAGATCCATCGGTTGTTTGTATAATTTGAGTAGGATTATTTTTAATTTTAGGTTGAGGAGGCAAAGCTCTTTCGATAACCCAATTTTCTGGGAATTGGATTTCTTCCCATTTAATAGATCTTCGAGTTGTGATATTAGATCTACTAAAATTGATTTCTATAAGAACAGTTTCGTTGATAGGTTTATCAATAATTTTGCACTGAGGATTCAATGTATATAAAGGTTTATAATAAATTCTATAACAGATACATATTACTTCCGATCCCGGAGCGTAATTATATCCGTGAGTTTTGACATTTAATGTCAAAGCATCCAATATATTGACATCGGTCAATGATAATTGGAGAATTGGGTAAACATTAAAATAAACTGGTCCATGAGCCAGACTAGACTGAATTATTCCCATAAGGGATTGTTTCCAGTCAAGATTTCTACCATCTCTAAGAGCTGCAATAAAGCTCTCAGGTAAACCTTCTAAAGTCAAATGCTTAAAGGCTACCTGTACTAACCCAATATGAATAAACTTATGGTTTATTCTATATTTTTCTAAGTCTCTATTACTTAGAAGTCTAATAACCATCTCTTCGTTGTTAAGAGAGATAGTTTCTTCGGTAGTTTTAACTACCCGTTTCAAGCCTAATTTCTCGAAAGTTCTTAATTCATAAATTATTTTATGATCTATCTTAGGAATTGTCCAACGATTTAATTTATCTAAATCTTGAGGGATATCATACTCCTCTTCAATACTGTTTTTAACAGTATCTTTACGTCTCATCAAATTTAACATTTGAAGAAGACCGTTAAACTACACCTTAACTTCTTAATAACCTCACCATGGCTCTGATACCATACGGAAAGGATCTTTACAAAAGTTTAAAAATACAAAAGTGATGATTGATACATGATAAAAACAACGATTTGAACCTCGATAATGATACACAGACTTTGTTAACCAGTTTAGTCCAATCGGACCTGAGGTAGTCAAGCCGTCATACCAAAAATCGAACTTTCGTTAGAAAGCTTTGTTCAAAAGTAGTTTAACCAAAATACCAAACATCAAAAAAGAAATTGGAAAAAGGTACGTGGCGTTGTTAAACCTATTAGTCCAGTTATCAAGCTGTAAACAGTTTGATTCCGTTCGGACCCAAGGTATTCCAGCCTATATACCAAAATTCCAATACAAAATAAAAATTTATTTTTGTGATTATTAGAATTAAATCATCGGATACAAGGATTTTTACATAATAAAATTTTCATTTGACTTAATTCAATCGGTAACAGCCATGCCCTCAAACGCCTTTCTTCGGCAACACGGGCTTTGCCAAGAGCCGACACAGAATTAATCAAAATCAAATTTTTCATAACCTTTATCCAAAATTTAATTCTTTTAATCGATTTTAAAGGTTTTTTGTAATTAAATACATCATATTAATATATGTATAGAAAAATGATATAAAACCACGATTAAGTATTAAGGCATCTTGGTGTAGTTTCACGTAGAAATTAGCCTTCCATTAAGGCTAAGAGAGACAAAAGATAAATATATAAAACAAAAAATTTAAAAACTTACTTGAGAAAAAGGAGTTGTGCAGAAAACTTCAACTTTTATTTCTTATTATTTTTTACAGTAGAGAGAGGATTACAATGGAGGGAAAGAGAGAGAGAGAGAGAGAGAAAGAGAGAGATAGAGAGAGAGAGTGCATACGAAGATGCGTACGTTCTAAAAGGCCTAAGGCCATTTTTATAGACAGAGAATAAAAGACAAAGTAAACATTAATCATTTGCCAAAGAATTTTCTTCAGCTTTTGCTTTATTAGCTGTCCACCATCTTTGAATGCAGACCGTTGCTTTATTAAAGTTGATTGCTTTATTGAAGTTATCAACTTTGTCTTGAAAGTCTTCGTAATGATCCTTACTTTAGAAAATGGACAAAGTATGGCATCATTTCTTCTTATCCTTTTCTTGGATTTTCTTGGTGATCGTGTCCTTGAGGAGATCAATTGCATCATCCACCAAAATATTATCCGGATCTTCCGGATCTTGTCCTTCTCCACCAAGACAAAAATCTTCATCTTTTGACGAAGTCTGCATTGAGAAATCCACCGAGGCTTCAATGCCAAGATTTTTATGGATATCTTTTTTCATTAGGTCAAAATAAGCCTGAACGATTTCTTCAGTCTTCATTTTTCCCTTTTGAATATTCATCCTTCTTGAAATTATTTCAAAAGGACTTGGGGGTTCTCTTGTTGATGATTATTAATCATCTCATTATACTGAGAAATTTTCTCTTCGATTTTATCAATCGTTTGCTGGCTTTCATATTCACCAGTAGCAATCTTTCTAATCATTTTCTTCCAAAATTTTATATAAAAATTTCGTTTAAGACATGGAATTTTTTGTTGGGTATAACCCACTTCTGGAGTCCATCTCCAAATCCATGGAATACTGAATTCAGTATAAAAATGTAATGAAGCCATTCCTTCAATACATTCATGTTTATTCTTCAATTAAATTCGGAGAAATTTTAACCCATTCTTGATATAATCCAAACAAGGGTTCTTTAAGAATTTCAATTGAGGCTCCATAAGAAAGCCACCACTGATAAAACCAATTAGGTATATCAGATTTATAAACATCCGCACAGATCTTAATCCACCAAGAATGTTTCTTATTCTCATTCTGGTATAAAAACACTTTATAAAAAGCGTCGATATAATCATAATAATTAAATTTAATTAGAGTTTTTAACTCAGGATGGAAATATTCCCTATCATTTGAAGGGTGAATAGCCCATTTTTCAGGCGAAATAATTTGCTTGAAAATAATTTTACTAAAAGTATAACCCCTTTTCAAAGCAGTTTGGGAATTTCCCGCATTGAAATGATCAAAATCACACGTTCCCGTGGATTTAAGGATATTTTCATAATTATCACGATTTTTATAAAAAGTAGCAGCATATGATGCTCTTCCTAAATATCTAGACATTATAGTCCACGGTTCATCAGACCATTTTAAATCTTTAAATTCTAGTAATATTATTACCTCAGTATGAGAAATTTTCTCATATTCAACGTCATCATCTTCTTCCGCAGTAACTTTTGCGTAAGAAGTATCTTCATTAGAAGATTTAGCTTTCTGTTTTTTGAATTCAAGGAATTCCTTGTAATCTTCGCCACTCAAGGTATTACTTGAGGAAGCTGAAAGATTCTCTTTAACGAGCTTTTTATTGCCCATTTGAGCGATAACATTTTTTCCACCTCTTCACGAGTTAGATAATCAGGAAGACTATTATCACTTCCTTTTTTATAAATTATTTCAAAACCAAATGGGGCTAAATGAGCCTGCCATCTCGCAAACATTTGTTTAGAGACATCGTGCTTAAAATCTTTTAAAAACATAAATTTTGCAGCTTGGCAATCAACTTTTATTAAAAACTTTTGATTATATAAATCATCTTGAAATTTAAGGACGCACTTAACAATAGCAAGTACTTCCCTAGCTATAGTCGCGTAATTTTTCTGAGCATTATTCCATTTCCCCGAATGGAATCTTACTAAGTATTCTTTTTTATCTTCTGGAGAAAGTTGTTTTAAGATTCCTCCAAAACCTAAATCAGACGCATCAGTCTCAATAATTTTTTGCCAATTAGGATTAGCAAGCATAAGACATGGCAGCGTAACTTTATTCTTAATTTTTCTAATTGCTTCAGTATGACTATTTGTCCACTGACAAGGAATCTTTTTTAATCTATCGTATAATATAGATGTATCAATTGCAAGAATTTTATAATATGGAGAAATATAATTAAGACTCCCTAAAAATCGTTGAAGCTGAGTTTTATCAAGAATTTGATCGGGAAATTTTGACGCAAACGCAATACTTCTATTGATAGGATTAACATTACTCTTTTCAATAGTATGACCCAAAAATCTAACTTTAGTCTGAAATAAAACCATTTTTGGGTTAGATATAACTAATCCATTTTGAATAACAATTTTCTTGAAAATATCAAGATGTTTGAAATGAGTTTCAATATCTTTAGAAAAGATTAAAATATCATCAATATAAACGATAATGAAATTACTATGAGGAATAAAAATATCATTCATTATATTTTGAAATTCAGAAGGAGCGTTTTTTAAACCAAAAGGCATAACGTTCGATTCAAATTGTCCAATTGGGACTGTAAAGGCAGTTTTATATCTGTCTTTTTCAGCAATTTGAATTTGCCAAAAACCTGATTTTAAATCGAATTTTGAAAATATAATGGCATTAAATAATCGATCTAAAAGATCTTTTTTATTTGGAATACCTAATCCATTTTAAAACCTTATTTAAGTGTTTATAATTAATAACTAACCTTGGTGCTCCCCTTTCCTTTTCGGCATGATTATTAACATAGAAAGCAGTGCATGACCAAGGTGATTTCGAAAGTTTTATTAAACCTTTCTGTAAAAGAGAAGTTATTTCTTTTTTACATAATTCTAATAATTCAGAATTCATTTGACAAGGACGAGCTTTAGTGAGAATATTTTTCTCACTAAAATCATCTTCATATGGTAAAGAAACTATATGTTTCTTTCTATTCCAAAAAGCATTAGGAAGATCGTTACATATCTGCAACGTAAATTCATTATGTAATAATTTAATTTTTTCTTGTAACTTAGGATTTTGGAGTTTATCCTCAATCGTAAGTATAATGATTTCTTGTTTTAGGTAATTTACCTGATTTTCTTTTGCCTTAATAAGGATAGAATCCTTAATTTCATTAAGAATCCTAGAAAAGGTTCTGTAATGAATTCAAAGTATACTTCTTTATTTTCGAAGCTTCCTTTAAATCCATATTCATCAATATTTCTAATAGGAAAGATTTTCCTAAGAATAGGAGTACCAAGAATTACTTGGTTCGTAATATTCTTAACTAGTAAGAATGACATAGGAATACAGACCTTATTTTTGCAAATAAAAGCCTTAGGAATTTTATAATTAATTTGAAACTTTTCTCCGCTTGCAGAGCTAAGAGAATGAGTTGTTTTATGGAAATATTGGGTAGGAATTATTCCTTCCTGGATACAATTTAAATTTGCTCCACTATCAATTAGTGCGATCAGATTCTTTTGAAAATTTCCATCGATTAATAATGAAATTTTTACTAACCATTTCTGAGAAGTAATAACTTCTAAAGTTGAAAGATAATTATCATTTTCGACAATTTTTGAACTACTAGCGAATTCTTCGTTAGTAAATTCTTCAACTTCTTCTTTTCCCTTTTCTAATTTAGAAAATCTTCTTTCAAGATCAATATGACTTAATTTTAAATGTTTAATTTCAGTTTTGAGATTCGTAATTTCGAGTGTTAAATCTCTAATATTAGAAGGAGATTCAATTTTAAATTTATTTTTATTATGAAGTAATTTCATTACTTCGGACATACTATAAGGTTCAAATTTAGGAATAACTTCTTTAGAAGTTTCATCCTCTTTTTGAATAATTCTTTTAATAATCAGATTTTTTAAATCTGGATCTTCTGTTTGTTTTTATATTTCAAGAAGATTATTATCAAGAACATTGATTTCTTGAAATTGAGATATAATTTGATATAAATTATTATCTTCTGGTTCAGATTCTGAACTATCAATTTTCTTAGAACAAGGTTGTCCTATCTGACAATTTTGACATTCATCAGATTCTGATGATGACGAAATATCTTCAATGATATTATTGTTTTCATTGTTTGAGGAATAATTTGATTCATTATCAGAGTTTAAAAGAATTTTTGATAATGTTTCTTTTTAGTCATTATCGATTTCTAAATTATTAATTTTCTTCTTGGTCCAGCAGGTCCAGCAGGTACTAGCCTTATTAATTTTCGAAATTTTCTTTTTTCACATTGTTTAGGAGAATATTTTTTAGTTTTATGTTCCTTACGAGTTTTACTCGTAGAGGGATTTTCCATGCCAAATTGACCACAGAATTCTCCTAATTGTTTCTTTTCGTCTAGAGAATGTCTCTTGACTTGTTTATTTAATTTTATTTCATTGCATAAGGCTAATCCTTCTTGTATGCAAGTTCCTATCAGTTTGCCATAGGTATAGGAGTTATAATCGATACTCGATTCTCCTTTCCTAAGGTTATTCCTTACTCTTTCTGCAAAGAGTGAAGGTAATCCGTCTATGAATATAGACTTCCAGTGAGTACTATTTGACTCAGGGAGTTCCATAACTCGACTAAGGAAAGTATCCTTATACCATCTAAAAGATGTAAGGGTCTTGCACCTAAGATTTTGGAGAAGAGTTCTGATATTTTCAGAATTGTCAGACCATCGGCCTGTGAAGTGTTCAATGATGTTTACACATAGTGTATAAACAACATTATCAACTTGTTGACCATTTTCTTCTTTAATGGTTTGGTAAATATCGTCTTTCTCATGTTGAGATAAATAATTATTCCACCATCCTTTTAACTGACCAGTAAAGCCAGCGACGATCATTTTTGCAACAGCTTTATCATTATTTTGATTAGCTTTGCAAATTGTACTATACATAAGCATTCTGTGTATCATATTATAAATTTGTCTTTCGGTATAACCGTCTAAATTCCATTCGTATATACTTCTACCGCTATACGAATTATTAAGCATAAACTCTTGTTCTTCGAACAAGATATCTTGAGGAGTAGGCCTAGGGTAATAATATTTACTTTGAGTCGGCCTATCTGCATATTTTGTATGCTTTAATTTATTAATTTCTTCATTAAATGTGTTTTGAATATCCTGAATATTATCAGAATTTTCCATTCGATTTTCAAATTCTTCACTTAAAGTATTAAGCTATATATATAACGACGACGCTCAATGCCGCCCTAGTGACATAGTAGGTTAGCCCTGACTCAACTGCGAGTCGACAACAAATGCCCATATCGGCAAGTATCATTCGCTTCCAAGCGACATAAATATGCATACTCATCTCACCCATTCCCCACATATGATCGTGCATGCTCGTGAATATGCAACGTAGCTAATACCAATTATACTTACCATGCGCAAGCATATCAATCAATTTCATGTAAATCATGTAATCATTGAGGCACATAGTCATGTAACATTTGGCACACGCAAGTAAGTTATGTGTCGTAGGTGAATTTCCACTTACCTGTTGTCCGTCGATTATCCGTTATTGGTTCGGCGAATATTCCTAATTTTCGACCTTAACACAAAGATCATCACGTTAGTACATTGTCTAAATTATTTGACTAACTATGTATTAGAATATTATATTTAGGGAAGATTTCTGTTCAGGCCCCCCCTAAAGTTTTCATTTACCTGTCAGACCCTGTCAGAAAATGAATAAGCTTAAGAGACCCACTTTTTGTAAAAATCTGAGTAAAGGACCCAAAAATAGAATTTGATGAAAATACCCTTTGCTTTTTTTTTTTTTTCCAGCGAAAGTACGACGCCTTTTTGGTCTTATATGAAGCGTCACTTTTACTTCATTGTATGTTATCTAGTTACAGCATAGTGCTACTATACAAAACAGATACGTTATTTTTCAACTACATTGTGTTATTTTGCTACTGCAAAACGTTATCAACAGAAATTTTTTCAAACTAATTTTTCTTACACTGAATCGAGAACAAAAAAATCCGATTGACCAATCCAATCGATTCAACATGTAATGTTGGATTCATTATGATATTGACGATGCACGAGGTAGAATTTGCTTGTCTAATTAGGGTGCAAATTCGAAAAATAATGGTAAATCGAAACTAGATGTCGACATAAATTGCAAGTCTTCGGTATAAATTCGAGGTACCCATGAGAAATCGAGGTCTATTTTACCTTATTGAGTCAATAACGCCGAGATTTATGTAGTTTTCATCCGTTTTTAGTGTCGTTGCGACATTCGTTATATTTCCCCCGATCCATTGGTTGACTACAGAATGTGTTATTTACGACACACATAGCGTTATTACCTTTTAGCGACGTGTTACTTCTAAGTCAACATTTGTTATTAACCATAAGATATTTGTTATTTTTTGCTATGTTATAAGTATTTTTTTTACACGATTTAGGAAAAACATAATATCCATTTCTTGCAACTAATCGATTTAAATTCGAGGTACCCATGAGAAATTGAGGTCTAATTGACCTTATTGAGTCAATGACGACGTGATTTATGCAGTTTTCATCTTGCTTTTAGTGTCGCTTGTGATTTTCGTTTTATTCCATTCAATCCATTACTTGTATACAGACTGTGTTATTTACGACGAACAATTTGTTATTACCTTTCAGCGACGTGTTACTTCTAAGTCAAAATTTGTTATTAACCATAAGACATTTGTTATTTTTTGCTATGTTATAAGTATTTCTTTTTTACACGATTTTAGGGAAAATATAATATCCGTTTCTTGCAACTAATCGGTATAAATTCGAGGTACCCATGAGAAATTGAAGTCTATTTTACCTTATTGAGTCAATAACGACGTGATTTATGCAGTTTTCATCTGTTTTTTTAGTGTCGTTTGTGATTTTCATTCTTTTTATCCCGATTCATTATTTGTATACAGAATGTGTTATTTACGACAAACAAGACGTTATTAACTTTCAGCATTTTATTATTTTTGAGTCAACATTTGTTATTACCCTGAAGACATTTGTTATTTTTGTGAAACTTATCAACATTCATATGAAATTGACGATAGTTTTTGGGGTTTAGGACTTACGGGTTCGAGGTTAAGATTAAGGGTTTACGACATGAAATTTTGGGAGAATGATCCACGACTTGTGCAGGTATTTCTACAACCTTAAAAAAATTTTGGGTTCGGGGTTTAGGGTTTAGGGTTTCGGGCCTCGGATTTAGGGTTTTGAGCTTAGTATTTTGTATTTGTGGTCTATAAATGTTATTAGTACTTAATGTTGACGTTTTAACATGTTTGTGGTGCAATCTGTAATGTTATGTTCCATTGAAAGATGTGATAGTCTATGTTTTGCAATGGAGGACTACATGTTTATATATCTATTGAGATCAACATTCTTCTATTGACATCAAATTTCGCCTAATGTGTATTTTAAAGGAATGTGGTGATTAAACTTCATCAAATTATATATTTACATGAACATCCATATTAAACATCCAAAATAAAAGTGTATTATTGTACGAATTAATCGAATTATTGACGTGGTACTAAATAACATTTATAAGGTATCAGTATTGATCAGTGTGTTATTAATTGAGGTCGAGTTGTTTTTTTAACCTAACGTGTGTTATTATTTCCAAGTAATGTGGTACAATTTTGAGAAAGTCCTGTAAATATGCTCTGACAATTCTGTTAAATTCTCTGACGGTAGAACCTTCTAGAATATTCTCAATGAAGTGTTTTTTTTACATGTATATGTGTTATATTTGTTGTGTAAACTGTTACTCACTTAAAAAACGTTTTAGTCTTAGAGAAAGCTAAAATTTCTCAATTTCATGGTTACCGACTTATTTTTTCTTTTAATATTAAGACTCGTTTGATTCGATTTTATCTTATTCAGTCGCTTTTACCTTGTTCGGCCGTTAAAGTTGATATTGAATCGATTTCTGGACGAAATTTTTGATTTGGGGGTGGAAGCACGAATTCATTCGATACATAAAAAATTCGTCTTTATTAGTAAGACCCATCTGAAATTGAGGATGGGAAAACTTTATTTAGTCACAAAAAATGAGATTTATGCAGTTTTCCATCTGTTTTTAGTGTCGTTTGAGAAATTGAGGTCTATTTTACCTTATTGAGTCAATGACGACATGATTAATGCACTTTTCATCTTGTTTTTTAGTGTCGTTTGTGATTTTCGTTTTATTCCTCGATCCATTACTTGTATACAGACTGACGTGTTACTTCTAAGTCAAAATTTGTTATTAACCATAAGACATTTGTTATTTTTTGCTATGTTATAAGCATTTATTATTTACACGATTTAGGGAAAATATAATATTCGTTTCTTGCAACTAATCGGTATAAATTCGAGGTACCCATGAGAAATTGAGGTCTATTTTATCTTATTGAGTCAATAACGACGTGATTTATGTAGTTTTCATCTTTTTTTAGTGTCGTTTGTGATTTTCGTTCTTTTTCTCCCGATCCATTGGTTGTATACAGAATGTGTTTTTTACGACAGACAATGCGTTATTACCTTTCAGCGACGTGTTACTTCTAAGTCAATATCAGTTATTAACCATAAGATATTTGTTATTTTTTTTTGTTATAAGTATTTCTTTTTTACACGATTTAGGGAAAATATAATATCCGTTTCTTGCAACTAATCGGTATAAATTCGAGGTACCCATGTGAAATTGAGGTCTACTTTACCTTATTGAGTCAATAACGACGTGATTTATGCAGTTTTCATCTATTTTTAGTGTCGTTTTGTGATTTCGTTCTTTTTCTCCCGATCTATGGGTTGTATACAGACTGTGTTATTAACAATATATGGATCGTTATTTCTAATGTAAGATGTGGTATTTTTGTGTGACGATTTGTTAATTACTAGAAGAGATGTGTCATACGTCACCAAGTGATTTGGAAAAACAAAAAAAATTAAGTTAAACTCCGGCAGCCTGTCGCCTCGCCTGTGGCCTCCTTCGAGCTCTACTACGACGACGGGTCAGGGTCGGACCTCTTCTGCTCACGAATGTCGAGATTATAGGTGGAAATCGAGCTTGAAGATTAGCTAGCTCGTTGGAGAAGATGATGGCAAAAGTTTGTAATTTTTGCATCTGTTAGGGGTAAATATGTCATATCGCATAGTTTGGGTATTTTTCTCTAAGAATTTTGAAAAGCAGGTCCTTCATACTAAATAGTATTTGATTGGGGCCTGAACACTAGTTGAGAATATTGTTAGGGCCTGACTCGTAATTAACCCTTATATTTATTCTATCTTTTATAAGGTAGTCATTTGGGAAGAGTTCGTTAGCTTTAATACGTGAAAGTTCTTAAGACTCGTGAAGTGTAGGGTATCTCTAAATCCTATACTTCGCGAAGCTTGGGTCATTAATGATTCGCGAAGCTACACTTCGCGAATCCATGCTTGAAACTCGTAAAGTTAGCGAGTTGATACTCACTTCGCGAAGTCTCTTAGCTCTCTCCTAATTCGTGACTTGGCATGGGTTCGTGAACTTCTCCAATTGCAAAGCCTACTTCGCGAGACGTTTCATACCTACTCTTCGCGAACCCATCGAAGTCGCAAACGTCACAAAATTCGCAAAGTTTCCACACTTCCCAACCAATTCGCGAACTAACCCTAATTTGCAAAGTATGGCTTATACTCTCATGGTTCGCGAAATAGTCCTATACTCTCTTAGTTTGCGAATTGCTGCCCTAATAATTCGTGAAAATTGTCATCTCACTCTCATTCCACTCGACTCGCCCAAAACCCTACTTCACGAACTCGTTTAACTTACGTGCCATAAGAAGTTCACGAACTCTCACTCACTTCGCCAAGTTGCCTAATTCGCAAAGTCTTTCTTTACACTACTTAGGGTTCACCACTCATCAACTCGCCAATCTCATTTTTCGCTTGATTTGTGAGACGCTCATTCTAGTTCGTGACCTACTTTGCTTCGCGAAATAATCTACTTCGCGAACTAAACTCATTTCGCGGATCACTTAGTTCGTGCTTTACATGGAATTCGTGAACCTCCATCGATTCGCGAAACTCATCCCTGATTCGTGATTCGTGGCTTGGCTTGATTCGTGAAACTCGTTGAATTCGCTAAAGGGCCACAACCCGCGAACCCTAGCTCACTTCGCGAACTTTTCTTCTATTCGCGAACTTAGTTTTAGTTCGTGAAATGATCTACCACATGCTTCGCGAACTCTACCATGCCTTGCCTAATTTCGCGAAATAGCTATTACTCTTTAATGATTCGCGAATTATTTTGAACCCATGAACCGTAGTTTCGCGAATCCAGGCAAGTGAAATTGGTTGAGTTCGCGAACCTTTCTCAATTTGCGAAGGCCTTGGTTCGCGAAGTCATCCTCACTTTGCTAACCTAGCTTGATTCGCGAAGTTCATCTCCGTACTTATAGTTCGCGAAGTACCCATACTCGACTCGTGAAGTGCCCTGATTCGCGACTTGCATGGGGTTCGTGACTTGCTAGCTTGGCGAGCTACCCCATTTTGCGAACCATGGCTTTCATATGTTATGCGAATTCTTCCTGGCTCGTGAAGTTCGCGACTCACGGTTCGCGAAGTGAATGGATTTGTCAAATTCTCTTTGCATGCTTTCTTTGCGAATCCTTGCATGTCAACTCCTTTTGGAGTTCGCGAACCTCACTTCACCAAGAGCTCGCGAACGACGATTCGCGAAGTCCTTTCTTCATTGATTCGCGAAGTTCGTCGCACACAATTCGCCAAGTTAGATTTCCTTGCAGACCCACTTCGCGAACCGCGGCATGTAAAACCTGTTTGATTCGTGAATCTCATTTTGCCTAGGGTCCGTGACTTAGGGTTCGCAAAGCCCACCCTTCACGACCCGCAAACCCTCAAACTATCTATCAAAAAGTCTACGTTTTCAAGAACACTATGAACATCTCATGAATTTCAAAAACCCTATAGATCGAGTAACTATTGGACACGATTGTTGGGCAGATTTTCAAGTGCTAATATCCTAAACATGTTAAATCTAAACTTAGAGCCTAAAATCATAGACTAAGAACGTAGAAAGCATAGAAAATTTCCATACCTTCTCCAAGCAATTGTTCGAACTCTCCTCCTTCTCTCTAACTTGTGTTTTCTAGTGTGAAAAATGAATTATGTTTTTGATTAAAATATCTTGGACAAGCTTTTAAGTTTATTATCAATGGCATGGTTGACAGGGCTTAGGGTGGCGTGAACCTCCCATAATTTAGGGAACTTTGTTTCCCAAATTGCTTCTAAAGGTTTCGGGCCTAAATTTGGATTTAATTCTAGCCAATTAATAACTATAGTCCACTTTACTTTATTTACCTCAATCTATATCTTGTTCATTAATTTTTCGAAAATCCCTAAGCGAGTTAGATATCACCAAGGCACAAAATTTCATGGAAATTCACTTCATTATCATTGCGCAATTTCATGGAATCACATAAGCATAAAACACATATGCTAATTTCGGATAGTCGCATAGGCGTACAATGTGCGCGCAATTTTATTGTCCAAACTAGTTTATAGGGACTCGGGTTCTACACCGCCGGCCCGTCGGCCTTTGGTATCATTACACTTCACAGACTATCAGTATTTGATGCCGGGTACACCTTCGACATCGTTTCACAACGCAGATTTATTATCTTTGACGTCCTGTACCCCGCAAGTCCGTCGACCCTTGGCATCGATTATGTCTATGGGTGCACCATTATTTATAACAAAATACTTATATTCCGACAAGGAGGTATGCCTCATTAAAACCTTACCCAGGCAAAACCTCAATTTAGGTAAAATCCTGGATTAAGAAAAAATAGTACGTCCCCTCCATTTTAAATGGCGATATTACACATAAAACTTTTTCAAGTTAGAGATATTTTAGGGACGAGGCAGGGCCCTCCCCTTTGCATCTTCTAACTCATAAGGTATTGAATTTCCTAAGTATTGACAAATTATATTTAAGGTTGCCTTTGAAAGATAATTATTTGGGACGAATTCGTTAAGGTAAATTTCGTGAAAGACCAAGACTCGTGAATTATACTTAAGTCGTGAACCGATCTTAGACTTAGGAATTGTAGAACTTGAATGGCTCGTGAACCCTTTCAATTCGTGAAATGTCTTTGCTAGCTTATGAGTCGCTAACTAATTCTACACTCTTATGTCGTGATAGCTCATAATTCGCTAAGTGTTATTTATGAAATACCCTAATTCGTGAAATACCAAAAGCTCGCAATTCGCGAATCCTAGTTCGTGACCTATCCCATTCGTAACTCGCTTCCCTTAGTTCGCGAATTGTTCTACTTCGCAAACCACTTAGACTTAACAAGAAATTCCTAATTCGCTAAACCACTCTAATTCGCAGAAGGTCTAACACACTCACGCTTCGCGAACCCTAACTATCTCTCAATTCGTCAAGCTTATATTTTGCGAATTGATACCCTAATTCGTGAAGTTACCTACATTGCCTTATAGTTCGTGAAATGAGCTACTTCACGAACTCTACTTACTTTTCCTCTCGATTCTCGAATCATTTTGCACTTACATTTCGCACAATTCGTGAACTCGCATGATACCTAATTCGCGATCTATACTACTTTGCGAACTCCTTATGCCCAACACGGAATTCACAATCTCTCTGGAGTTCGCGAAACACATGGCATGGCTTATGGTTCGCCAAGTTTGCACTTCGCGAATCCTTTTCGCGGCTTGCATAGAATATCACTTGTAATTGTGCTTTGATTTATTAGCTGTCCTTGTAATTTGGGGCGTTTCATATATTTGTCCTTAGTTTAGGACTAGTTTGATATATATACCAAGTATGTTTGGTATGAATAGTATTGTAAACATGAGCTAATTAGAGAAGATTTAGAAATTTGATCCGAAAGGCTTGCAATTCAATTTATAGAGAGAGAAACACACAAAATCTTCTCACTCTCAGCGAAATTCTCTCTCGAGCTCTCAAAGAAGGTTTTCATAGAAATCTCAATCTCTACAATTCTAATCGATTGCCTTAGAATTCATGCCTAGGATCTCAGAGTTGATTAATTAGGACCTAACAATTGTAATCAGAGCAGATTCGTTCTGTTTTGAATTGATAATTGTCAGAATCAGATCGAAATTCATTTTCTGGAACTGTTCCGTGCGAAGAACATTTCTGGCGCGAAACTTAATTTCGATCTGATAAGCTTAATTCCGTGATTGATCGACTTGAATTTGATGTTTCTCTGCTCGGTTTAGTGATACGAAATGGTTGTGATTAGATCGGTAGCGTTTAGAACATCATTCTAGCAGAATTGATCGATTTTGAATAGCTGTTGTTCGCGCGATAAACTATTAGAACACGTTCTGATTTTGATTGAATTTTTTGACCTGTTTTGCTTCGTAACGTGTTTAATTACTTGTTCGTGCGTGCTAAGTAACTGATTGTGAGTGAATACCTGCAGTTTCACATTCTAATTTGGTGTTTTTTTGCTTGAATCAGTGTTAATAGAGTTTTCGACTGTTTAAGTGATTTTAATTTTTCTCAAGTTTTCGATCGAATTAAATTCTCGATCGAGAACTTTGTGCGACAATTATTCTCGGTCAAGACTCTAAAGTCAGCACTAAAGTCGTCGTCGTTAGAAGCGATTTTAGGAGAAAAATTCTCGAGCTTTACTTTGCGAAATTTTTTTGACAAAATTACTTTTGATTTTTGCGCTCGTAAAATTTACTAAACTTTTTTGGTCAGACTTCGCAGTGTGACTAAGCGAAAATCATTTCCGTACGAGAAACTTTTCGAGTCAACGAATTTATTTTGACCCAGCGAGAAACTTATTAAACATAATGTTTCTCCGGGCTCGAAATACATTCACGATCCAAAACTTTTTCTCGACCAAAAGATTTTGAGCAATTTTTCTCGCTCGAAAAATTTTTCGCTGACGTTCTTTCTCGCACAAGAACAGTAACAGCGACAATTTTTCTCGACGAATTAGTTTTGATCAAACTTTAAAGATTGAGTCAAAACTTATTCTCGAAACTGCTCTAGAATCAAACTCTACTAACTAATCTGCTACTTGTGAAGCACACCACATCAATTCAAACCAACCGAAACAACAAACGAAGATCCTACATCAACTCGAAGAAGAAATGGATGCCTATTCTCTAGGAAATGATAATCGTCCTCCAATTCTCAAAAGGGGCGAATATACAGTATGGAGAAGTCGGTTCTTAAACTTCATAGAGCTTATAGATCAGGTTGAAGATCTACTCAAATCACTACATGAGGGACCGAAAATATTTTACATAAACCACGAAAGTGATAGCTCAAACAATCCTCCAATCGAACCCACTAGGCGAGTAAAATTACCAAGTGAGTACGATGCAGCTGAGAAAAGAAGAGTAAGAGCAGATCTTGTTGACCTTTTTGGTCCATGATGTAAGAGAGTTTTGATGAACGATGTAATTGTAATGACGTTAGGTCTATAAATTAAGCAATTCGATTTGTGATTAATATAACGTTAAGTTCATGATAATATTCGACCATGCATTAATAATGAGCTATAAATTGATTAAAGTGTTGAATATTTGATTCGCATATGAGTTTGTGATTTGTTGATGAGACTATGTGATCGCATGTTATAGACAACCCATATGATAGGATATATCGTACTGTGCTATATATGGAAATAACGCATGAGATATCCTACTCAGTTATAAAAGGCAAATATGCTGTTTATATATGGAAAGTGATATATCCGTTGATACTTGATTATTCCTGGACGCGAATCACATATACGATTCTTGCATGCTTTCTACTGAATTTAATGTGAAATATTGAATTAATATCTTTCCTTATGCTGATTGGATTATTATATTTGGGAAAGATTTGATTTGGTTGACTTTGTGGATAAGATGCTATTATATGGTAATGTGCTAAACGCGGACGTGATCTCTGAAATATGCAAAGTTGTGGCATGACAAGTAAATTCGTGACAATTGTGATATGATATGATATTATGTGCTAAACATGGTAATTAATATGCTGCTATCTCGTGTGTTATACTTGGAAAGAAAATCTGGATTGACTTGTTCTAGAAACTGATAGCAGGGAATCACTTATGGAAAGTTCTGATATGGTAATTGTATGCGAAATGCTTGAATATTTTTGAGAACGAAATTGAGCTTTCATATGGAATATAATCATGCTTAAATGTGCTGTATGACCATTGCAATGATTTATTAAAAGCATGATTTATATGGTATGATTGACTCGAAAAATTACATGGAAACTATGCTAAATTTGGTGATTATTATGATATGATTTTCCATGTAAAGTGCTAATTGAAAAGGACTATATATAAGTCACACTTCAGATTTTTGAGGGAACTTAGAATTTGCAATTATAAGCCTCCGAGAAATTCTTGAGCAGAAACAGATAGAGAGATTCCTGAGCTTTTATTTGCGATAGCTTTCTGCCATACTGAGCGTTAACTTGCGATTCAATCACTGAGCGAGTGATTCATCCCGATATTTGTACCTCCACCATATATTCTGTCTTCAGACGTGTTGTCTTCGGACGTGAGCAATACCAAGGAGGCAAGGTCGACAATTACGCACACGTGAAGGGAAAGACGAGTTCCGGGGGCCCTTCGGTAGTGAGCTGTGTCTGTCGGGATCAGGAGATTCCGAGGAACGGAACTCGGCGTGTGGTAACCTAGTACTGGCTAGTGTTCGACTTGTTTCGGTTGTGTATTGGGCTAACCAATCAGTTTTGTATCCAGCTACGGTGCATTATAGTGATTGGTTAAACTCTTGGGAAGCAAATCCCAAGGAGAGGAGTAAACCCCAGTTGGGGATATAACCTCTATAAAAATCCTGTCTCGCATTTGCATTTCAGTTATTTCTTTATCGCTGTGAGACAGACCCGACACACATCTGACGTTACTAGGATATATCAGGCAAACTAGTCACAAGCATCAATAGGCATATCTAAGTCACTACAGTTAGAATTCGGGAAAAGAAGCATAAAATTTTTATAAGCCTGAGTTAAAGAAGCATATCTAAGGCACATTTATATCTTCATTTGGTTTCAGCGACAGGTTACTCAAACGACGGGCCTAACAAGCCTGAGTTAAATATCTAATGGCTTCTTCGAGTTTTGATGTTTTTGCAGAGGGACAATCCCATTCCAGGCCACCACTTTTCGATAGAACCAACTACGCCATATGGAAAAATCGGATGAAGGACTTCCTGCTTGCTACCGACTATGATCTGTGGGATATCATCACGACTGGACCTTACACTCCTAAGAATGCGGATGGAACTCCAAAGAATGGTTCTAACTATGATGCAACAGACAAGCGAGGAATCTCCTTGAATGCCAAAGCAAAGAACATGATCGCTTGCGCGCTTACAAGAGAAGAATACTATCGCGTGAGTTCATGCAAATCTACCAAAGATATGTCGGACATGCTTCAAGTTACACATGAGGGAACCACTCCAGTTGTACAAGAAAGAATAGCCCTCTTTACTCACCAATACGAGCTGTTCAAAATGGAGGACAACGAGACCATAAGCCACATGTACGCGAGATTCATGAACATCATCAATCAAATGTTCTCGTTGGGAAAGAAAATACCGGACGGTGAGAAGGTTCAAAAATACTGAGATCTCTTCAAAGAGAATGGAATTCCAAAGTAGCAGCCATCTACGAAGCTAAGGATCTGGACGACTTATCTATCTCGGAGCTGATCAGATCTCTAACCACGTACGAGATGACTCAAATCTCCATGGAAGAAAAACCAAAAATCAGGAATACCGCTTTCAATGCTGAACAGAAGGAATCTGATCCTGACGACGAAGAAACTGAGGAAGACTTACTAGAGCAGATCGTCATGCTGACCAGGAAGTTTGAAAAGTCTCGGCTGAGAACAAAGTTCAAAGGAAACTCCAAGTTCCAACCTAGGAACAAGGGAATATCATCATCCGGGAACAATGTGCAGAAATGCTTCAAGTGTAACAAGCCAGGCCACTTCGCATCAAACTGCCCGACGGAAAATGGTGACAAAAGGATAAAGAAGCAGAAAGCCATGGTCACAAACTGGGAAGAGGCCGGAAGTGAAGAGGAGGAAGATCTCGCCTACATGGCCGATGATGATGATCAGGTATCTACTTCATCCACTATTAAGAAAATACTATTTCTGAATGAATTATATGCTAGGCAAGATGAATCTCGTGATAACACTTCCTTAGTCCCTGAAGTAGATGAAAAGGAAGAGATGTTTGAAATAATTCAAAACGCAGAAAGAAGAATTAAGTCGCTCAACTCACAAGTAAAAAGTTTGATTAGGCAACGAGATGACGTAGCTAGAGAGAAGCACCAAACAGATCTTGAAACTAGCGCCTGAGAGCCGAAGTAGAAATCCTTAAGGAAGAGAAGGCCTTGTGTAATTGCGAAAAGCTTAGGAAGCAAGAAAGTATATCTAGAGACATGTCTGTTCTTAAGTATTTCTTAGAAGAAAAATCTCGTACTAATAATAGACTTCTTGAGGGACAACAAAATCTTGATATGTTACTCAGTATTCCCAGAAATGTTGGAAAATCAGGACTAGATATGCGGCCTACTGTTAGAAAACCTAAGTGTTTTTCATGCGCCCGTCACGGTCATTATGCTAACCATTGTTTTCTAAAGAGAGCTGATAAAGCTAGATATGTCTGGAGGCCAAAGAAGGTTCCTAAAGTCTCTAACACTGACCAATCAGTGCTCAAGAGATCACAGACTGTTACACATGATATATCACCTGTGAACAGAAGTATTTTGCTGCTAACCATTTAGGACCCAATCAATGTTGGGCACCTCAGAAAAGAACTGATTCATGCAGGTACAAAGAAGAAAATCCAGCAAGAAAAACAAGTGGTACCTCGACAGTGGGTGTTCCCACCATATGACAGGTCATATCGGTAAGTTTGTGTCGGTGAAAGCGTATGACGGAGGATATTTCTCTTACACCGACAACACAAAAGCTAAGATTATTGGAGTTGGAATTGTCGGTAACACTTTACATACTACTTTAGATGACGTATGGTTAGTTAAGAATTTAGAACATAATCTCATTAGAGTTAGTCAATTATGTGATAAAGGCCATACGGTAACTTTCGAAAATGATATGTGTGTTGTTAGAAATGATAATAAAGTGCTATTTAGTGCATCTAGGGATAGAAATATCTATTGTATCACTCTTGATGATATCACTGACTAGAATGTCAAGTGCCTAGCAGTTACACAGGATAACACCTGGTTATGGAATAGACGGTTAGGACATGCCAACATGGAATTACTGTCTCATATTACAAGCAATGCACTGGTACGAGGTGTTCCTGACATAAAGTTCTTCAAGGACAAAACATGCAAGGAATACCAAATGGGCAAGCAGACCAAGACATCGTTCGAAGCAAAGAATGTGATATCCACATCCAGACCTCTGGAACTGCTACATCTCGACCTTTTTGGTCATGTTCAGACGATGTTTCTGCGAGGTAAAAGATATGCCTTTTTCATCGTTGATGATTATTCCAGGTATACATGGGTGATATTCCTTGCACATAAGAATGAGGCATTGGATAACTTTGCATCGCTAGTAAAGAGACTTGAAAATGAAAAAGAAATGAACTTATGTAGGATACGCAGTGATAACGGATTGGAATTTGATAGTAAGTCATTTGCATCATTCTGTGATCAATATGGATGTAGTCATAACTTCTTTGCTCCTATAACTCCCCAACAGAACGGTGTAGTCAAACGGAAAAATAGAGTGTTACAGGAAATGGCTAGATCTATGTTACATGAGTATGATATTCCTAAACAGTTCTGGGCGGAAGCTGTTAGTACAGCCTGTTATGTGTCAAATCGCGTGTTCCTTAGGCCAATATTAAGAAAAACATCTTATGAAATCTGGCATGGTAGAACTCCTAATATAGGTTACTTTCGTGTGTTTGGATGTAAATGTTTTATCTTAAATGATAGATATAAGAGAGGAAAATTTGACTCTAAGGTGGATGAAGGGATATTCGTTGGTTACAGTCTTCAGTCTAAGGCATATCGTGTTTATAATAAAAGGAAGCTGACTGTTCAGGAATCCATACATGTTACTTTTGATGAGATACCTAACACAGATGCTACTGATGAGGAAGCTATAGATTTGCCTTGTGAAGAATTGCAGGATACTAAAGACAGTGAGGAGGATATTCCAAACGACAAAAATGTTGAGACACAAGAACCAGAAGCTGATGAGCAGCAACGCAGAAAATGGAAACATGCTTTCGGTCATCCAACAGATCAAGTGATAGGGAATATCAGATCTGGAATCAAAACTCGATCTACTGCACGAAATCAGGATACGGAGGAATCCCATGATGTACTGCTTTCACTGACGGAACCAAAGACGGTCCATGAAGCTCTAGACGATATATCTTGGGTGTCTGCCATGGAAGATGAGCTATCTCAGTTCGACAAGAGCCAAGTATGGACACTCGTAGAAAGACCGGACGAAAAATCCATCATAGGAACCAAATGGGTCTTCCGCAACAAACTCGACGAACATGGTAATGTCACAAGAAACAAAGCGAGGTTAGTCGCAAAAGGTTATTCCAGGAGGCAGGTATTGATTTCGATGAAACTTTCGCTCCGGTAGCTAGATTAGAATCTATACGTGTCTTACTTGCATATGCCTGCTTTAAACGCTTTAAACTTTTTCAAATGGACGTAAACAGTGCTTTTTTAAACGGTTTTATAAATGAGGAAGTCTATGTAGAACAACCTCCGGGTTTTGCTAGGGAAGATTTTCCAAATCATGTTTTTAAATTGAATAAAGCATTATATGGTTTAAGCAAGCACCTAGGGCATGGTATGAAAGACTAAGTAAGTTCTTGATTGACATAGGATTTTCAACTAGAACTATTAAAAACACGCTGTTTATTATGTATGAAGGTGAACACATGATACTGGTCCAAATATACGTTGATGATATCGTATTTGGTAGTACTAAATCCGTCTTTGCGAGGAATTCTCTAAGTCTATGCAGGAGGAGTTTGAGATGAGTTTAATGGGTGAGCTGAATTACTTCCTTGGGTTGCAAATAAAGCAACTTGACGATGGAACTTTCGTATCCCAAACGAAGTACAGCAATGAACTACTGATAAAATTCGGGATGAACGATTCCAAAGCAATTTCCACGCCCATGCATCAGACCACCAAAATAGGCAGTGACGAATCGGGTACACTAGTTGATCAAACAGAATATCGAGGTATGATCGGAAGCCTTCTTTACTTAATTGCTAGTCGTCCTGATATCATGTTTGCTGTTGGTAAGTGTTCGACATATCAGTCTGACCCTAGGGAATCCCACTTGACCGCAGTTAAGCGTATACTTAGATATATCAAGGGTACTGTCAATTTTGGTCTGTGGTACTCTCATACGGATGAATTCCCATTAATGAGATATTCCGATGCCCACTTGTTAGGTCCTACGATTAACAACTCTAAGATCCTAGGCAAGAATTCAAAGTAATTCGACGATAATGATAATCAATAAGATTCGATCGAAAAACTCATTTGAAGAACGAGAGAGAGAATTCGAGTAGAGTGAGAAAGTTACTGTTGTTTCTCTCTCTACAAAGTGAATTGCAAGCCTTTCGGATCAATCCTCTAATTTTTTTTTATTAAGCACAATGTTTCTACGACTATTTATACCAAACAAAGTTGGTATAAATATCAAACTAGTCCCAAACTATGGACTAATACAAATAAAGCCCCAATTACAAGAACAACTAATGTAATCAAGCACAACTTAAATCAATACTCTACAATTTAAAATCCCCGAAGAGTAGACACCGACTCTTCAGGTTGGCTCACAATCACTTGAGGTTGTGACTGTATGAGACTTCCACCCAATCCTTGAGTCGAATCTTGAAGATTCGGCTCTATGGGTGTTGTGGCAGCTCGGGTTGCGCCTGCGAACCAGACACCACGAGATTTGGTTGTGGCTCATGATTGAGCGAAGAAGTGCCAGCAACACTTGTAGATGTGGTCAGCGTAGTATCTGGTGCGTTGGTGACGGACGGGAAGAGGGACTCCAGCTGAATGCTAAGTCTCCTGGGAGTCCTCCTTATCAGGCTTATTTCCTCGTCAAACTCCCTGTCAGACGGGGTGGCCGTTTGAGGAGTGAGGTCACGATCGACGTCCTCCAGTGCCTGATCCGTCACCGGTGGAAGAGAGCTTTGCCCCATTTCTACTTCGGGCTGTGCTACTGGTTGAAGAACCTCCTCAAAGGTTTCTTCGAGCACGCCAACATGAACGGGCACTTCCACTTGATATTCATGTGCATGAGCCTCGAGCGCCATCTCAGTAGCCACGACGTCTATCAAGGTATCATCTACGTCGGGCATTGGCTCTTCGACCAATGGAGACTCCTGTTGAAGCTCCTGGGCGACAACATCTATCATCGCGTCGTCAGGGCTTTGGTGATGTTGCGGTTGGGTAGGGCTCATATGTACATCTGCCGGGGGCCCTCTAATCATTTCCTCGGTGAGGTGATGTTCCCGGCAGTATCTCTGATATTCAGCTCTTGTGGGGTCAGCGAGCCGAAGAAGCTTGAGAGATATGGCCATTGAAGGCTGTGCAAGGTCCACCAGTCTTGGGTTGTGGAAGAATTTGAGCCGGGGCGGCTGATAGTTTCTTCCCGGGGGCAGGCGAGGAATGTTCTGCGCGTACATCTCCATGTGTTGGCGTATGATGACGGAGAACCATCTCGCGTACGGCACGTTCTTGGACCGCTTGTTCTCCTTTTGTCTTATCTGTTCGGCAAGGTCATTCCAGATCAGCTGGGCGAAATCGTAATTCCGCGAGAACACGACTCCGTGAAAAATCCGGAGGATGTGACCGTTGCCCTTGTCGAAGCCGACGTGCTTTGGAGATAGACACTTGTTCACGATCCCGAACAGTGTCTTCAATGGGTGAGGGATACCGTTGCTCTGAACCTGAGCGAGCTTGGTGAGCGCCGGACGGTACCCCATTTGAAGGAAATCAGCCACCAGTTCTTCATCTGATGGGAGGGGGTCGTAGTTTTGGCTGTGAGGGAGGTCAAGTAGAGCTCTGAACTCGTTCTTGCCCATGCAGATGTGCCTCGTCCCTACAACCGTCGTGAAATGGTATCCCCCGTCCAAGATGATGCTCTTGATCATCCCCCAAAACTGTTGGAGGTAGACCATCGGCACTGATGCCGTCACGGTAAGTCCATGCCATAGTGGATGGCCTTGAAGGATAGACACGATAATGTCGTCTGGACACCAGAAGGTGGCCAGGTCCAATGGAAGTTCGTGTCGTGGACATTGAGGTATAAGGACTTCTCGTATATGTGATTATATGTTGGATAGCGATCCATCTGAAAAGGTAAGGAATATAACAAATCATTAGTTCATAATTTTTTTATATTAGTCGAGAATGAATTTAATTTCATCAAACTATAATATTGTATCAAGTCATGACATGTTTGATGACTTTTGAATTGAAATAGTATATATAGGATTCTCGATTTTGAAAAAAATGTAATGGCATGATGGTAATTTCGAATTAGACACCTAACGCGTGAAAAATAGTTTGAAAATTTTCTAAGTGTTTAATCGCGGGTAATGTCACTGTTCATGCCGAAATTTTTCGCTCGATGAAATTGGTTTTCAAATTGATTTCCTATGCATTGATTTCAATTGTAATGACTCAATTTAATTTTTCGATCGAGAAAAATTTTATTCGCTAATGTTCGCTACAGGGTAAAAGACTTAGAGAAAAAATTTCTAAGTGTTGAAGTTGAAATCGTGTTAGGATATTTAATAGATTGTGTCACTAGTTTACGTCTTGGGTTATCTATTGTAATTATCCTTTGAGCTTGGGCTTTGGACTAGATTGTAATTAGCTTAATCTTTAGTGTTTGGGCCTTAATATACCTAGGTTTAATGTGGTATATAAGGTTTTTCCAGCACTATTTTGAAGGTAATCAAAGATCAAAAGGCTAACCCTAATTTCACACAATACACACACTTGAAGGTGAGAACTCTCCCTTTTCATCCCATCCAAGCCTCTCTGATACCTGGTGGTCCCGATTGCACCAAACAAGGATTCAAAGAGGCTTGGATGGGATGAAAAGGGAGAGGTTCTCACCTTCAAGTGTGTGTATTGTGTGAAAAATAGGGTTAGCCTTTTGATCTTTGATTACCTTCAAAATAGTGCTGGAAAAACCTTATATACCACATTAAACCTAGGTATATTTAGGGCTGGGGAAAAATACCGAAATACCAAAATACCGTCCTTATCGTATCGAATCGTATCGAAAATATCGAAAATTTTGGTATACCGATGTTTTTGGTAAGGTATGATACCGTACCGAAAATTTTCGGTACGGTAATGGTATGAAAGTTTTTAAAATTAGGTATACCGATTATACCGAATACCGAAATACTAAAATTTTTAATATATGTTATGTATATCTATATATATACACACCTACATATATTATATTATTTCAAAAAATATAAAATGAAAAATTAAGGAGCTTCATAAACTTATTTAGCCCAATTATTAACTTATACACAACTAGATTAGGCCCACCATATTTTACTTATGTAACTCAAGTAACGTTTAATTTTTACCTTTTTAATGTTTTTTTTAAGGATTTTGAAAGCGTGAAGATGCAATGCAATTACCTTTTGTTAATCTTCACTATTTTTAAATATAGCCGTTTCGTTTTAATTAATCTGTATATAAAGTTGTATTTTGTGGTTATGTAAAGTTTTTTGTCTTACTAAAGAGACTGGCTAAAATATGTAAATTATTTAAGGTTAATTTTTTTTTTATTTTGAAAATTTTGGTATTAATAATCTATCTTATTGGGGCCTAAGGAGTTTGAATTGATTAAAATTTCCAAAACAACGAATCAACGAGTTACGAGACATGCATGGTAAAATCCCTCTGTGTGAAGGTATAGAAGGTATGATACCGATACCATACCGAAATTTCAGTATGATAACGTATCGAAATTTAAGGTATACCGAAATGTTGGTATGGTATTGGTATGGTTTTTTTGGATACCGAAATTTGGGTACGGTATACGGTATCACAGTTTTGGTACGGTATGCCGTACTGAACCACCCCTAGGTATATTAAGGCCCAAACACTAAAGATTAAGCTAATTACAATCTAGTTCAAATCCCAAGCTAAAAGGATAATTACAATAGATAACCCAAGACGTAAACTAGTGACACAATCTATTAAATATCCTAACAATCTCCCCCTTTGTGTCAATTGTTGGGAGTCTTGGATCTTGGGCGTAGTGATGGTGGATCAGCGAGTGTGTGTTTCGCGAAGGCCTAGCTTGAACTCGAAGGCGCGGAGATTTCTTCGAAGAACGATTCGATCAGCTATAGCGTCAATGAACTTCGCGAATTTGGATCGGCAGTGTGGGTCTTCTTCCGAAAGGATGCGGCAAATCCTCATGAGCTTGTCTTGAATGATGGTGAGTGTCCCATCCGAGAACTTTGCCACTTCGGAGCAGCGTAGTAGCCTCATCTTTCCCTTGTAGTTTGAGTTGGCGACCGCCGGATCATCTCCGTCGATCACATCGCCCTCTCGATAGTCGTCCGCGTTCTTGAAAGATGGCGAGTCAGGTTCACCTTCTTTAGGTTGTGCTCCACCGCCATCTGCAGATCGTGGGAGGCGAAGAATCTCACCTGTCGGAGCATGTGCCGCTTTTGAGCCACGTAGCCCATAGTGACAGGTTCAGCCTGTACGAGATGTCCAGAACCTTTGGTGATGAGTCTGAACTGCTTCATGGATTCCAGCATGCTGTACAGATCACCCAGGTGCAGAAACTTGAAGTCTGCCTCGCTTACTTCACTGCAGCTCTCATCCTGCCTCATTACCGTGAACACTGGATAGTGGACATGTCCTTTTGACTCGCGGCGAATGGTAGTGACTTTGCAGATGGGAGCCCGATTCATCTCAAGCACGATGTTCTCCTCATCGCAACCTCCGCTTTGTGCACTTGCGGCAAAGGAGACTCCATCGGTAGAGCTTCTTCTTCTCCTCGCTCCAGTTTTGGATATTCATTAGCTCGTATTCATCGAAGACCATGATGATCTGCTCCTTGCGCCGCCAGATCCTCTTCCTAATCTCTTCTTGGAATGGTTCGGTAATCTTCTTGTTTTCTCACGGTGCTTCCGGCTTATCCGCAGTGGGCGGGTTCAGCGTCGTACTCCTCCCCGTTCTCGTTGTCTGCAGTGTTGATCAGCGTAAGTGATGCTTCCTTTAGCAGACGTCGAGCATTCTCCACCAATTTCCTGGCTGCTACTGCGTCGGCGGGTGTGTAAAGCCATTCATCGTTGAAGATGTAGGCCTCGATCTCGTCTGCGCGCAGTAGAAGTCCTCTAGAGCCATGTTGGGGTCGGTATTGAGAGGGGTATGGCTATGAAATGGCAAGGGTGTTGCGTCGGAGGAGGTTGTGGATTGTGGGGATGGTTGTGGTGGAGATTCTGGGGGCTCGGTTGAGGTGATGGTTTTGGCGAGGATGATTTGGGTGTCGGGTGGCGTAGATGTGGTGGCAGCCTCTAATGTGGATGTGACAGTTAGAGGTTCCGAAAAGGTGGGTGGAGAAGGTGCGGTGGCGGTTTCTAACGTCGATGTGACGATTAGCGTTTCGGAGACGGTTACAGTAGGTGGTGGTGAGGGTGACTTGGCTAGTGACTCGGGGTTAATAGGATGGGATTTTTGGCTGGTGGGGTGTGAGGTTTCTGTCGCGGGCGTCGTTTCAGGTGCAGAGGAGGAAGGCGGCGTCGATTGCACAAGTCCTTGAGATTGGCCTTGCTGCCTATTCTCCCCCTCGCGTCGATCATGATCATCGTCTTGATCGTCGCGTCTGATCCCGCTAGACTTGCCTTGAGTGCGGAAAGTCATTGGCTGAGTCATGATGGCCTTCATTTGCTGTTCCTCCTCGTCGAGTTTCGTCATTGATGCGAGTCGGGCTCGGAGGATGTAGAGGAGCTCCTTCGCAGAAATGGAGGCAAGAACAGCTTCGACGTCCACATGTTGCGTTGGTGGTGGCGTCTCCGGGGCCACACCTTTGCCTTTGTTGCGGGTGGACGCATCGAGACCCGCATAGACTTTATCTAGGATAGATGCCTCAAGAGTCTTTGCAAACTCTTGAAGGCGAGCCTCTAGCGCGGTCTCGGTGACGAAACAGGGTAAGTCTAACAAGTTGGAGTCACGAAGAATTCCAACTGACACCGAATCGGAAAAGAGAGCCGATCGGCCGCCCGTTTGCACAGGACGGGAAAAGACGGGGTCACTAAGACTTCCCGTTGGCATCATCGATGAGACAGACTCAAACGATTGATGGCCCAGTCTCACAGTTGTGTTGATGTTGGCCGTGCTAGGTCTTCCGCTCTCAGTCACAGAGACATCACCGAGCGTTCTGACAGAATCACGAAGACTCTGTTGTGCAGTAAAAGGTGTATGTGTCCTAGAAATATATGACATTATGGGGAGTGAGGGCACTATACTCGATGTGATTTAAGAGGATGCAGTCTGAGGCGGAGGACTGCTTGTTTCAACATCGACTATCTCCAAGTGGGATGTCGATGGCATACGTAGCTCCTCGTGGAATGAAGTATCTTCCTGTAGAGAGGAAGATAAGTGGATTGGTGGGGTTGTTTGCGTGGTTGAGCCATGTGCCATGTCTTCTACCCGGGAGGTGAACACATCACCTCCTGCACCTATGGGGTTGGGCTCGGCTTGTTTGGGAATGAGGAGGTCGATCGTTTTTCCGTTTTGATCGACGCTCCGTGGTGTGGCTTACGTCATCCTCGTGCGACCGTTTTTCGGTACGCGGGTGGAAGAGGATGCGGCGCGACTCGATGACTTTTTAGTAGTGGAGGTGGGGTTTTGGCTAGTCCCGGGGTTAGGAGCAGCAGGGTCGGTCTGCTCCGTAGGGACAATGGTTAGGGGACTCTCGCGGAATGAAGCGGTGGAGGCGAGATATTCTCGAACGTGCGGATTTGTTGGGTCAGCATAGGCAAGTACTTCGTCCGGGATGATCATAGCGTGTCGATCTTTCGCCGTAGTGTTTTCCTTGGCGAACTTTTCGACAACGGGGATCACGAAATGTTCATTCGCCGGGCGGATGCGGATGCGGGTGGAGAACATGCGGAAGTGTTTGATGAGTGCAGGGAGCCATCGCATGTAAGGGACGAAGCGGTTCTTGATTTCCTTGGCGATTTCCCGATCGCGACGTTGAATTATAGTGACAAGATCCATCCAGATGATCTCAGTGTAGTTGTACTTGTGGTTGTGTGCGATGCCGGTTAGGATGGTAAGGATTTGGTGGTTCCCGCGGTCCTGGCCAGCGTGTTTACCCGACATGCATTTGTTCAGTATGAGGTACAGAGTCCGCTAGGGTTGAGGTAGGTTGCGTGTGGTGACTTCGCTGTGAACGAGTGGGCCTTTCTTCTTCTTGTTTTCAGGTTGATAGCCCAATCTGTCGATGTCGTCGATGAGTTGTTCGTGCATCGGAAGTGGTTCGTAAGGTGAGTAGACAGGGAGTTGAAGTACTTCTTGGATAATCTTGCGAGTGAGGACTACGGTTTCTTGATCGATTTCGGCGGACATGGCTGAAGCGCGGTAGTGTGGTCCAGCAATCTGCAATGTGTGCCAGAACTGTTGGAGATAGACTTGGGCTTCTGGCTCGCCATGAGTGAGGGCGTGTCGGAGGGGATGCCCTTTGAGGATCTCAATGATGATGGGGGCATCGCACCGAAAGTTGTCCAAGTCCACCATGTGATTGTTTGGTATCAAGGCAGCCCATCGACTTGTTGGGAAGACCTGCTCGATTGGTGGAACAAATGTCAGCGTATTGAGCTCGATGCGAGCGACGTCCCTTTGTATTGCATCATTCTCAAGTGCTTCAAGTGCTTCTTGATTTGTGTTGGTCATATCTGTGCTCGACAGTAATTGTCGCATGATTAGTACGGGCTAAATCGCGAGAAGATGGATATAAGTAAGTTGTGGGTGAAACAATAAAACGAAACGTAAAAGAGCCCAAAATTGTAAAGATAAAAATGAACTTAAAATTAAAGGTAACTTAGAGTCCTTTTGAAATAACATTGTTAAGATTGAATGATGGTCATGTGATGGCGAGTTTCGACAATTTTCGGAAATGTAACGAAATTTTTCCCACACTTACAAAATTTTCAGAAGTGAAAGAGTTTATGTGATATGAGAAAATTTTGGTACATGAGAAAAATTTTGTAGCGGAGAGAAAATTTTCGCATGTAGTGTAAAATTTTGCAAGTTATAACACATCGGCAAGTTGAGGAAATTTACAAGTGAGCAGTCTGATTTTTGCATGTAGAGAAATTTTCTAAGTTGTCCAAAAATTTCGCAGTTAGAACATTGTCCCAGGTAGAGAAATTTCCAAGCTAGCAAAAATTTCGCATGTTTTGAATTTTCCCAAGTGCTCTGAAAGATTCGCAGGGTGAGAGAAAATACATTTTCTCAGGGGATAAAATTTCTCGGTTTGAAATTAGTTTGACAAGTGATAAAATTTCTTGGATTGACAATTTTCTCAGGTTGAGAAAGTTGCGTGATCCGCGAAAAAACAATGATGTATGGGTTGAGAAATTATTGAACCACTGTAGCTACGAATGAATTTGACAGCACGAATCCGAGAAAAATTGAAGTTTATGTGTTGAGAAATTTTTGGGTCACTGTAGTTGCGAAATAGTGAAGATGTGAAAAGATGTAATATGAAGTGAGATGTATGAAAATTTCGCGGGGCATGACTCACTGTAGCAGCAAAATATTAACGTAAGGAAAAAATTTTCTCGGATAAGAACTTTCGCGGGACTTCACTCACTGTAGCAGCGAAATTTTAACGCAAGAAATTTCTCGGAAAAAAAAACTTTCGCGGGACTTCACTCACTGTAGCAGCGAAAATCTGTCGTTAAAATATTTTTCTCGGAAAAAATTTTCTCGGTGAAGAACAGAGTGCGAAAACGTACGAAACGATGCTATGATTTTTGCCTTGGAACCACTCAAATCTTAACCAAAATTCGATAAACTGGACTCAATCGACTCGAAATTAGACGGGCAATACATATTTGGGGGTTTTAAACACCAAAATCGTATCACGCGGCCGAATCGAAGCCGCGAAAATAATTCTAAACCTAAAATTTTAAACACAAAACGGGGCAAAATCATGATTAAAACGAACGGAGATGGGTTTATTTGAGGTGTATTCATACCGAAAAGCTTATTTTGGCGACGGAGTATGCAGGAAAAGTGATTGTGAATGCAGATTGAAGAAGACGACGATGCGTGAAGTTGAGAAATTTTTGATTGGTATGGTGCGAAATTTTTGAATTTTTCGGGGAGTTGAAAGGGTTTGTGAAAAAAAAGTTAAGTGTTTTGAGGGTTTAGTGACTGTTCATGCGAGAAATTGAGTAAATGGGCCAAATTTCGCGGGCTTGATCAAAATTGGGTCCAATTGGTCCAATTTTGACTCCGTTTGACCAAAATTTAAAATTTTGACATTTGGACCAATTTTAACGAAAATTTGGTATCAAAAACTCCCCCTAAATCGCAAATATTAATTTTTCGCTGCGAAACTCTTGCGACCAAAATCCAATTAAAACGAAAATTCTAAATAGTAAGTTTTGCGCTCGATAAAATTTGCATCTAAATTGTCTATGCAGTGCTTAAGTTTTCGCTCACAGAAAATCCAAATTAGATTTCTCGATGGTAAATAATTTTTCGTTCAAAATCATCTATCTTAACGACTAAGTCAGATTTTTATCGATCGAGAACTTATTTGACACAAACAGTATCTCAATTGAATCGGAATTCACTTAAGATTGTTTGCGATCGACAAAGTTCTTCGAACCTTTAAACATTCAAAAACCCAGTTTTATTGAAACTCAAATCTCAGTCGAAGATGCAGATTTTCCGAAGATATATACTACCAGATTCATCAAGAACATCGAAACTATGTTAAGTGCAGGCATTAGTCCCAGATCACACTCATAATCAAGCCTAAATCACTATAAAATAGTATACGATTTCTCAGTTATGAAGAACAGGCGAAAATCTAAACTTAAACATTCGAAAAACTTCAAAATTCAGATGCTAACGACGTTAAATCACACACAACTATCAACAGATTCTCATTTCTACCTTAAACAGACAATTTTGAGTTGAAAATGGAAGGATTTGTGAGTGATTTGAACTGTCTGTGAAAGTTTTTCGCGAGAGAATATTTTGCGATTTAAGGTTGCGTGACAAAAAGTTTTTCGACTGACACAAAGACGAACTTTTATTTACTCGCTGTAATTCAATGTTGGGTTTCCGATTTGACGTGTTGCGATTAAATGGAACAGGCCCATTACTATTTTCGCTCGAGAAATTTTCGATTCGAAAATTGCTCTTCAATTCAATTTTCTCGATCGCAAATTATCGCGGTTAATCAAAAATTGTTCCCAACACTGTCTTACGATCGAGAAACTTATGACTGCGTCAGTTTCTCGACTGTAAGTACTTCTAAAATTTTCAGATTGACCTCTTTTTCAGATACAATCACATTGCAAAGCTCCCCCTCAGAATTAAAATAAATGCAATCAACTCCCTGTATTTTCTGTGCAGTAACGTCTAGCTTCCCTGGCTGAAATAAAAAATCTGTACCACTTAGAAAGAAAGACGTTAGAAATAATGGAGTTAATTTGGTCTATAATTAGCTCCGTTCCTTGTAGTGTCGACGTCTGACTCCTTAATTTTGTTTGAAGGAATCTGAAACACTTAGTGAAGAACGTCAAGAATATTTGGAGCTAATGCACTATTTTTATATTTGCTCCCCCTCAAATAATGCGCAAGAATTGACTAAACATGCAAGCATATGAAATCAATTCAAGTCACGAGCATATAACACACAAATTTACCTAGTAAGCACATATACATGGTCCCCAAAAACAAGTACTGAAGATATTGCGTGAGGGTAAGAGCAATGAAAAATTTATCGCATTTAAAAAATTCAGTACCAATGCAATCTAAAATTACATTTAGAATGCGCGAAATTTTTCCTTTCCCGATTTTTTATTTTTTTTATTTTCTTTTTTATTTTTCAGAAATTAAAAAATATTATTTTTCTATATATACATGTATATATTTTTTTTTCGGTTAATTTTTTTTAATATTGTTTTTATGTATATTACTATTATTATAGTATGGGGTCAGATTATTTTGCTTCGATCAATCGTCACACCTAAAATTTTACGAGACATTTGAAAGAAGAAAATGCCGTCAAGTCATGTCGTCAAACTAAAGTCCTAAGTTCATAGACTGGTCCATTTCGACAACTCTCACTAGGTTCGCTCTTGCACTCAATTATATCTAAGGCAAGGTGAGTATGAAGCCAAGTATCACTAGTTAAGACAAGCAATTTATGTGTGACTCACTCGAGAAATAGATCCAAGGAAAGAAATGAACAAGGCTTGAGACCTCACGTATGTATAGTGGCTTTGTGTCTAGTGGAGCAACCTAATGACCTTTAGACACAAGAATGCGACTTAGACTGACAAAATTAAGCAATTAAATCGATCGCATGTCGGAATAAAATTCTAAGTGACTTTAGATCAAAGCATCCTAAAGAATTTCTTCATCCCCTATATTATAGGTATATGTATAGCATTATTCTTTTATTTCTTAAATTCACGCAAGATAAAACATATAGGCAAAGAAAACACATAGCATAGAACATTTAGTAGCACAAAAGTCAGGTAAAGCACATAATACGGAAGATTCAGCATGCCTAATTTTTCGACAAGGAATTGAAATCATTTTTCATCCAATGCCTTGGTGCAAATGTCAGTTAGTTGGTACTCTGTGTTCACGAAATACATATCTATGGTGCCTTTTTCTACATGATCTTTGATAAAGTGATATCTAATGTCTATGTGTTTTTTGCGTGAGTGATGAACATGATTGCAAGTAATAGCGATGGCACTTTAACTATCACAATATATGCGATACAGTGTGACGTCGACCGACTTGCCAGAGGGATCGGCATCCAACTTGCAGCTTGGTGACATAGGAGTGCTAAGAGGCTTGCTCTGATCTTGATGGAATTTCTTCAGAATATCCTTAATGTATTTTGTCTGACTGATGAAAATCCCATCTTCGAGTTGCTTGATTTGTAGCCCTAAAAAGAACTGCATCTCTCCCATGTGACTCATTTCGAACTTACTTTTCATTAGATCTCCAAACTTCGTGCAAAGCCGTGGATTAGTTGATCCGAAGTTGATGTCGTCGACATATACTTTAACGACCATCAGATCTTTGTCTTGCCATTTGATGAAGAGGGTTGTGTCTATCGTTCCTCGTATGAATCCAGACTTCACGAGGAATTCACTCAGGACATCATACCAAGCACGTGGGGCTTGTTTTAGTCCATAGAGAGCTTTGTCCAATCGATAGACGTGATCGGGATGTTCTTGATCAACGAAGCCTTCCGGCTGAGCGACGTAGACTTCTTTTAACACGCCATTGAGAAAGGTGGTCTTAACATCCATCTGATAGACTTTGAAGTCTTTGTAAGCCGCATAAGCCATGAGAAGGCGGATAGCTTCGATTCGGGCAACAGGAGCATATGTCTCGTCGTAGTCGATGCCTTCTTGTTGATTGTAGCCCTTCGCAACTAGCCTTACTTTGTTCCGGATCACTTCACCATCTTCATTCTTCTTATTCTTGAATACCCATTTGGTTCCGATAATTGTTTTCCCATGTGGACGGGGTACTAAGGTCCACACTTGAAGACGTTCGAATTGATGAATTTCTACTTGCATCGCAATTATCCAATCCGGGCTCGTAGTGCGTCTGCTACTTTAGTAGGATCGTTTTGGCTTAAGAAGCAGCTGAAATGATTGTGCTGACGACGTGTCCTTACTCCGCTCGAAAGATCGCCAATTATCTGATCGACCGGATGGGATCTAGTCCACTTGTGCTCATGAGGCAGGGCTGAGGAAGATACATCAGCCAGTTGTGGTTCTAGATTTCCAATTATCTCCGATTGTTCAATTGTTTGAGGAAGTTCCACTTCTTCACTTGGAACGATTGTCTCTGATGATTCTTCCTCAGTAACCATTGTAAGTACTTCGTTATTCTGTGGCAAATCTGAATCGGGTGAGGTAGGGACGTGAGAAGTACTAGGTACATCGGTCTCGTCAGGTGGAGAATCCACTATAGGTGTAGCAGTGTGTGACCGATATACGGGCTCGAAGAGAGAGTCCAGATCGTCAAATGCGAGTCTTAATGCTTCTTCGGACATTGAATTCAAAGTTGTTGCCATCCTCTGTTGGTTTTGTGCCAACACACCAGTGAAAACAGGTTCTGAACTGTTATATTCAGAAGCTATCTGGTTGGATACGGGTCCTGAACTGAGGTGTGCAGGAGCCATCGGATTAGGCACGGGTCCTGGATTGACTTGATCAGAAGCCATCTCCGCCACTTCGTGGAAAGTGACGTTGTAGCTTTCTTTGATTGTGTGGTTGGACTTGATATATAATCGGTACGCTTTCGAGGTTGAAGAATACCCGACGAAAGTCACTTCGAATGCTTTAGGGTCGAACTTAGCACGTTGCTCTCGGTCGTTCGCCACAAAGCACTTGCACCCAAAGACTTTAAAGAATGAGATGTTGGGTACTCTATTATTCACAATCTCATACGGAGTCTTGTTGAACCTTTTGTGAACCACCGTCCTGTTTTAAGTAAAACAAGCGGTATTAACTGCTTCAGCCCATAGAAAGTGTGGAAGTCCGGAATGAATCAGCATTGCCCGAGCTGTTTTCACTATGGTTCGATTTTTCCTTTCAACGACCCCATTTTGTTGAGGTGTTTTTGCGGCTGAGAATTGTTGACTTATCCCAAGTTTCTGATAAAATTCACTGAGACGTCTGTTCTGGAACTCAGTGCCATTGTCTGTTCGAATGACTTGGATAGTCTGCTGGATCAAGTTCTGAGTGGTGTTCATAAAATTAATAATCAAGTCACCGGTCTCATCTTTGGTTCGGAGGAACTTTGTCCAAGTGTAGCGAGAGTAGTCATCGACGATAACTAGCACGTACTTTCTTCCATTTATGCTCTGACTCTGCATCGGCCCACAGAGATCCATGTGGATTAGTTCCAATTGTCGAGATGTAGACGCAATTTGCTTGACGTGATGGGATGCTCGCTTGGCATGCCGAACACTAATGCTCCCTTTGTAGTAGTATAGTTGGCAGACCATGAACCAACTTTTTCGTAGAAAGACATTGGAGAGCTTTCATATTCAGATGAGACAGTCGTTGATGCCATAAGCTGTTCCTCTGTAAATCAATCTGAGATATGAGGCATACAGCTTTCGAGGGCCGCACGGACATCAGGTTGATCGTGTAAAGATTTGATTTCCGAAGTCCATAGAGGAGTTATGTGTCATGACTGTCCAAAATTCTGCATCGGTCAGCATAAAAGACCACCTGGAACCCTTTGTCACAGAACTGGTCTATGCTGAACAACTTATGGCGGAGGTCTTCGACGTATGAGACATCTTTTATAGTCAGATTCTTCAGAATGATATCCCCAAGTCCTAGAATCGTGGCTGAATCGTTGTTCCCAAATATGAATTTGACGTTTGGCTGGTCTTCGTAGTTGCTCAGCAGCTCTTGATTTCCCGTCATGTGTGTGGAGCAACCAGAGTCAAGGTACCACACATGATGGATCAGCAAAAACAAATTAGAGAGCTTTAGGTACCCATTTAAACATGGGTCCTCTCAGATTAGCAGAAATTTTTGGTTCTGATATGGTTCCTAAATTATGACTTGAGGGAGTTTTGATAACCCGTTCCACTTTCGGAGAAGTGGGTTTGGGTTTGACCTCTTTATGTGACTTGGCCATTTCGGCTTTTGTCGTCCTAGGCGGAGATTTAGGAACCCACTTGAGTTTAACCTTGCAGGGAAGGTTACTTTCAGCACGTACAAATGCTTTGCTAGGTTTGGTTGAGGAAAAGATCTTTTCTTGATGTAATCTCCTAAGGTGCTTGGGGGATTTAATCTCTACGGGATACCTTAGGTGAGTACAAGCATGTACAGCGCCATAAGCTTTCTTTATGGCTGGATCTTGTTTCCTACGAGTCTTCCTAGTGGCATTTGTTTCAGAATGATTAATTTTAATTTTTGAAGTAGAGCCTATTTCGAAGTTGTTGCTTCTAAAGGTGATCGGCTGAAGTGAACAAGTAGAAACAACTATCTTAAACGTGGAAATAGCTCTTTTATTTCTACGAGTGTCTTTTATTGTAACAGAAGGAGTAACATGCTCAGAAACATTTAAATCTAGTGGCTCTTTCTTTATCTTAGTGCTAGACACTCTCGTATTTGTTTTTAGTGCTGACGCTACGCTCCCTGTAGACGTAGTAAAGTAAAATTAGTCATAGCACTTTTAACAGAATTATTTTTACAATTTTTATCTTTCAAAGGCGATTTTTCAATTTTTCACGCTTTTTGTAATAGCATGAGAGGTAGTTTGGGAGGACGAGGAAGCCTTGAGATTTTCCATCTCCTTAAAGAATTTTTTCTTTTCAGCTTCGAAATTCTCTCGTTCTCTATCTAGATTTGCCTATGACTCCTCTATCTGTTTTATGACAGGGGGTTTGTAGAGAGAATTTTTATAATTAACGGCTTTAACTTCCTCGTGGTGTGTTTGAGAGTGAGGAGGTAGAACTTGAACTAAATTGCAGACAGGTGTTAGAGATCCTTTCCTATTTTTGTCTCTTTCATTTAGTTCTTTGTAGTCAAAGTGGATTTCTGGACCATGTGAGCCTTGTCTAATCGATGAATCGAAAGTATTTTCATACGACGATTCAGTAAAATTTCTAAGAGAGGTTAGTCCTAAGCCCATGTGTTTAGCATCGTTATTTCTTTCTTTTGTAAAACACGTGGGTTAGTGAAACCTAAGCCATCCTTTGGATTATAGAAATCTACATCCTTTGGCTGATTTAGAAATATTGTTTGCTCGGATTGTCCCCTACGCGTAACTATATCGTCTAATTTCTTTACTTTTGCATATAGTTTCTTGTGTTCCTCACCTAGGAGAGCATAATTATTTTCCACCGTTAGTTTAGCGGCTTGACAGGCGTCTAGATCCTTACTAAGCTCACTAACCTTAGCATTTGATGTTTCTAATTGAGCTTCTAAGTTAGTGATCTTAGAGCTAGCTTCGGTTATCCTACAATTTAAAATGACTTTCTCGTTGAGATTTCTAACCAAGCAATTGTAGTTATTTGTTAGTCTATCTTCTAATTTCTTAATCTTTTCGCTCTGTTGTCCTAGTTGAGGTTGACTAGTCTCTCTAGAATGTAAGCTCTTAGTAAGTTCATCTATTTTTGCACTAGAGCTCCTAAGTTCTGATTCGAGACTATTTATCTTCTCCCGTGATCTCGCAAGTTTATCCTCTACTTCCTTAATACTTTTCTGCTCACGTTTCATGTTAGCATATTGTTTTTTATATGAATCTAACATGGTCAATAATGTGGAAGAAGAGACTACCTCTTGTGACGAAGTGGATGCGTTGTCGTCGTCCGTACGATTGGATGTTCCTGCGTCTGATTCATTGTCGAGACGGGCCATGAGAGCTAAATTCTCTTCTTCAGAACTCGACGTGTCCTCGAGCCATTGGTCCTGTTCGGCCATGAGAGCTAATCCAGCTTCCTTCTGTTTCGTCAATTGGTGCTTCCTAGAGTAGTAGTTGGCATCTCTCTTCTTCGAAAGAGGGCACTCTCTGGCGAAGTGACCTGGCTTGCCACAGTTGAAGCAGTTGTTAGCCTCCTTAGGATTCTTGACATCGGAGCTCCCTGGTGCACGTTCTTTGTTTTTAGAGCTTGTAGTCCGAAGTCGGTTGGCTGAGGTTGAAGACTTCTTCTTGAAGTACTTCTTGCTCATCATTTGTCCTATGAGAGCTAACTACTTTCCTAGTGCTTTCAGATTTGGCTCAACGTCGGAGTCCGACTCTGCTTCTGACTCTGAAGGTGAAGGAGGCCTAACGGTCTTTTCCTTTCTTGATCTTGAGCTCCTCTTCTCCGAGACTAAGGCAACAGTGTCTTCGTTCTGTTTGCCTTTCTGCTCCTTGAGAATCTCGCATATATCATCCTCATGCTGTGCGAGATTTTCAAACACGGCATGGGCATCCAACTCCTCTAGATCTTTATTTTATCGAATCTGAGTGGATATTTTCTTCCATTCCGCGGGCAGAGAAGATAGAAATCTGATGTTTGTCTCCATGTTGGTCTTCGTGATCTCTATCTTCCTCATCTCGTTGAGAAGAGTGAGGTATCTTTGGTAGATCTCGTATAGACTCTCCTCAGGCTTTGCTTTGAAGGAGTCGTAAGCGGTGAGAATGTTCGCCTTTTTGGCCGTTATGCCAACTTCCGTCCTCTGCATCATTCTCTGCAGTTCATCCCACATTCCTTTAGCCGATGAAAGGCTATCATTCTGTCGGTATATGTCGTTGGGGATGCCCTGCATGAGGGTGTTCATGGCTACTAGATCAGCCTTAGCTCGAGCCCTCTCCTCGATTGCGTACTCCCTAGGCTCCTTCAGTCGCCTAGATGCGGGAATTTGAGGAGTTGCCGTTTCGTCACCAGGGACATGTACCCAAAACTGTGCGGGTCCCTCTTCTAGTGACTTCAGTAAATTCTCGGCTTGATCTTTTAGAGCGATGAAATTGAGGAAGCGGCTCCTCCGCACGGTATATTCGCCTCGTTGCAAAATCGGTGGACGGTTTTCATTTCCGAGCGAGTATGCATCCATTTTGTTTTCTAGTTGAGTTGTTGAAGGATCTTCGTTAAGTGTTTTGAATGTTTGAAGATGATGTAATGTGCTTCACAAGTGACAAAATTCGTTAGTAGCGTTTGATTCGAAAAATAGATCGAGAATTATTTTCGATTCAATCTTTAAAGTTTGATCAAAAATAATTTCGTCGAAATACAATATAGTGTGTACTGTTTACGTGTGAGATAGTTTGTCAGTGAAATATTTTTCGAGCGAAATAAATTGCCCAAAATCGTTCGGTCGAGAAAAATTTCCGGATCGTGAATTTATTTCGATCGTAAAGAAATAGTATGTTAGTAAGTTTCTCGACAAGTCAATAAATCGGTTGACTGGAAAAGTTTCTCGCGTGTAAATGATTTTTAGCTTGGTCAAGCTTTAAATTCTGACTTAAAATGTTTCTCGAGAGAGAGTTTTTACGCGTGCAAAGTCAAAATTGGTCCCCCTCGAAAAAGATTTTCACTGAATAATGCTCGAGAAATATTTCTAACTAAAATCGTTTCTAGTGTTGACGATTTTAGCACCGACTTCGTATACTGACCGAGAAAAATTATCGCGCCAAGTTTTTCGATCGAGAAATTTATCCGATCGCAATACCTAGCGAGAAAAATTAGAACAATCGAGAAAAATCACAGAATACAATTATCACAGATTCAAGCAAAAACAAGGAATTAGACACTGAACTTTCAGGTAATTGCTCGCAATCGATTACTAACTACGCACGAACACGCAATTAAACACGTTATGAAGCACAATATGTCGAATTTGACCAAAATCGGGACGTGTTCTTCATGTTCTATGCAAACAGTAACTCTCAAAATCGATTTAATCCAAACACGAAGTGCAAACAGCTACGGATTTGATCACAATCAACATTTGACACTTAAACGAGCACAGAAACATCAAATTCAAGTCAATTAGGCACAGAGTTATGCTATTGGATCGAAAACAGATTTCGCGCCAAACTGTTCTTCGATGAACAGTAAACAGAATTAAATTTTCGATCCAAATCTAACAATTTTTGATTCAAAACGGAACGAATCTGCTCTGGTACCAATTGTTAGGTCCTACGATTAACAACTCTAAGATCCTAGGCAAGAATTCAAAGTAATTCGACGATAATGATAATCAATAAGATTCGATCGAAAAACTCATTTGATAACGAGAGAGAGAGAATTCGATTAGAGTGAGAAAGTTACTGTTGTTTCTCTCTCTAGAAAGTGAATTGCAAGCCTTTCGGATCAATCCTCTAAGTTTCCTTATTAAGCACAATGTTTTTACAACTATTTATACCAAACAAACTTGGTATAAATATCAAACTAGTCCCAAACTATGGACTAATACAAATAAGCCCCAATTACAAGAACAACTAATGCAATCAAGCACAATTTAAAATCAATACTCTACACGATTATGCCGGCTGTAGGGAAGATAGAAAAAGTACTAGCGGAACTTGCCAATTACTTGAAAATTCCCTGGTAACTTGGTCTTGTAAAAGCAAAATGTTGTCGCCCTCTCCACAACCGAAGCTGAATATATGGCCTTAAGAAATTGTTGTCAACAAGTTCTTTGGATGAAACAAACCCTTAGTGATTTTGGGTTAGGTTATGAAATATTCCTATTATGTGTGATAGCACTAGCGCCATTAGTATTACTAAGAATCCCGTGCATCACTCTCGTACTAAGCATATTGAGGTTAAACATCATTTTATACGAGACCATGTTCAGAAGGGGACTATCAGTTTGGAATTCGTAGGTACAAATGACCAGCTTGCTGATATCTTCACGAAGCCCCTAATTGAGGTGAGATTCTGCGACATCCGTGATCGATTGGGAATTATCGAGCTAAATAAGGTTAGTAAATCTGCCTAATTCTATCATTTACTCTAGGTTATTCTGTTTTAGGTAGAAATTCGTAGTTATCCTATCTTAAGAAATTCATTCAACCCTTGAAATATTTCCGTGGATCTTATAGAATTTTTCCTTAAGTGTGGTCTTCGTATTTTAGGAAAAAATTCGTAGTTATCCCATTCCGAGACATTCCTTCAGCTATCTAGATTATTTTAGGAATATCCGATCTTCTGGATCTGTCGTTGAATGTGATCAGGTTATTTTAGGACGGAACTCGTAGATATCTTTCCAGCCGTTCAGTTATTTTAGGGAACTCATTTATTTAAAATATATTCCTATTCAGTCCAGTCAAATCCCTTCCATAAATATGAAATCCTGTCAAATCAGCTCGATATTTCTAACAGTTTTCCACTTTCCAACTTCGAAATTTCAAATTTCCAAATTCATCCTTATCTCTTCCTAAAATAAACCGACCATATTCTTTAAAAATTCAGAACCGTTCCTCATCTTCATCAACTCATTCATCTTCTCCAAACTTCCTATCAAACCCTAACTTCTGAAAATGGCTAAAACATCCACACCCAAGGCAGCACCAAAGAATCCTCAAGCCAAAAACGCAAGGAACACACGTCTGATGAGTCCCCACTTGAATCTCCTCCAAAATCACCGGAACAAGCCTCAGCCTCATCGCCTTCTGCTCGCGGAAAACGTTCCAAAGTGAAATCCACTGAAACGATTTCCTCTCCGGCCAAACCTGTCAAGAAGAAGAAGAAAAAGACAAAGAGATCCAGCCTCACCCTACCGTACCCCCGCAAAGTCACCCGAACCAGAAAAGCCTGCCTCAAGTTCCGAGATCCCTGAAGAAGTTCCTGAGGAAACTCAGAAATCGCCTCCACGATCCCCAACTCTTGAAAAACCTCCATCACCACTTGAAAGAGCCTCTCCTTCTCCACATTCGACCCCAAAACATTCTGACATCCCGCCTATTGATCTGTCAAAGCCAAACGAAATCCCTGTTGAAGCCCTCTTTTTGGAGGAACGCAATCGAACCATCTACAAGAGTTTCAGCAACCGGGATATTGCCAGAGGACGGGGAGTTGCTTTCGACAACTTGCCTGAAGGAACGGTTATCACTTGGTTAAAGGATTTTGGATGGGAGCAGTTTTTAAGCATCAACACGCCCTACTATCCTGAGGTCGTCAAGCTCTTCTATGCAAACTTCGACTACGAAGAGTTCGAAGGGCATATCAACATCCGCTCCTATATTCTCGGCCGCAAAATCGAATGGACCACTAAGACTATGAATGCCTTGTAACCCTAAAGCGCATGGGAATTCATCACTCCAAGAGCCAAGTTTGGTTCAAGGCAAAGGAGAACAGGTCAGTCGATAGTGCCCAGAAACGGTCTGCTGCGAAGGGAAAGGCAAAGGTCAAAAGCGACGAAGACGACGACTACGAGGATGAGCTCAGCGTAGGGAAGGCATGAATCTCAGTGTTGCGCCGCGATCTCTTCGATATCAAGGCTGATAATCAGAAGCGCTTCCGCAAGCTCAAAGAACAGTATACCGAGCTGTCGCTGAAACTGTCCAAGCTATCCAAGCTGGTCAAGAAGTCCTTTCCTAAACCCGCCGATTCTGAAGCATCTTCAAGCCAGTAGGCTGCCCCTCATGTTCCATTCTCCTCTTAGTTGCTCTTAGGATATTTCGCTCTGCTAGTATCAGTTTACTTCTTAAGTGTCCCTCCCACCTTTTTGATAATGAAGGGGGAGCAGCAAGGTAAGTGTTAGGCGTTGTACGTCTAAGTGTTTTGGTATGTATGGAAGCTTGTTGAACCCTAATATATATAATATTTTGCTGCGTTTATGATATATCTCCAATGCTTAATATTTTTGCTCTGATCTCTGGATATATCTGTGCTGATCTTATACTGCGCTATCTGATCTTATGTCCAGATACAGTGATACTCTGTTACTTAACTGTGAAAATTGATATGTGTAAGATTTCTTGATAAGTGCTAAGTGTCTGCTGCGATGATTGTCTGATTGCTTGAATCATGCTTGGAAAATGCGAACTTAGGCAGGGGAGCACACTCAAGGGTAAATTTCAAAATTTTGCACTGATGATATAACCTCGAAAATGACACGATATATCTGCACTTAGATAGAGGGAGCAAATTCACTCACGATATATCTTAGCATGTCATAGAGATAACTACACTTAGGCAGGGGGAGCAAATATGTATCATATGTGATTAAAAAAATATCATATGCTCTGTTTTGCAATTATGGAACACTTAGACATATGCGCTAGGACTTGCGAAATCGAATATGCTTACAAGCTTCTGTACTGCATGAATTACATGTCATCATCAAAATGGGGGGAGAATGTTGACCTTTTGGTCCATGAGTGTTAGAGAGTTTTGATGAACGATGTAATTGTAATGATGTTAGGTCTATAAATTAAGCAATTCGATTTGTGATTAATATAACGTCTAAGATCATGATAATATTCGACCATGCATATAATGAGCTATAAATTGATTAAAGTGTTGAATATTTGATTCGCATATGAGTTTGTGATTTGTTGATGAGACTATGTGATCGCATGTTATAGAACCCCATATGATAGGATATATCGTACTGTGCTATATATGGAAATAATGAATGAGATATCTTACTGAGTATAAAAGGAAAATATGTTGTTTATATATGGAAAGTGATATATCCGTTGATACTTGATTATTCCTGGACGCGAATCACATATACGATTCTTGCATGCTTTTCACTGAATTTAATGTGAAATATTGAATTAATATCTTTTCCTTATGCTGATTGGATTATTATATTTAGAAAAGATTTGATTTGGTTGACTTTGTGGATAAGATGCTATTATATGGTAACGTGCTAAACGCGGATGTGATCTCTGAAATATAGAAAGTTGTGGCATGACAAGTAAATTCATGACAACTGTGATATGATATGATATTATGTGCTAAATATGGTAAATATGATTGATCTGTGCCAAATATGGAATTAATATGCTGCTATCTCGTGTGTTATACTTGTAAAGAAAATTTGGATTGTCTTGTTCTAGAAACTGATATTAGGGAATCACTTATGGAAAGTTCTGATATGGTAATTATATGCTAAATGCTTGAATATGCTTGAGAATGAAATTAAGCTTTTATATGGAATAATCATGCTTAAATGTGCTATATGACCGTTGCAATGATTTATTAAAAGCATGATTTATATGGTATGATTGACTCGAAAAATTGCATGGAACTATGCTAAATTTGGTGATTATTATATGATATGATTTTCCATGTAAAGTGCTAATTGAAAAGGATTATATATGAGTCACACTTCAGAATTTCGAGGGAACTTAGAATTTACGATTATAAGCCTCCGAGAAATTCTTGAGCAGAAACAGATAGAGAGATTCCTGAGCTTTTACTTGCGATAGCTTTCTGCCATACTGAGCGTTAACTTGCGATTCCACCACTGAGCGAGTGATTCATCCCGATATTTGTACCTCCACCATATATTCTGTCTTCGGACGTGAGCAATACCAAGGAGGCAAGGTCGACGATTACGCACACGTGAAGGGAAATACGAGTTTCGGGGGCCCTTCGGTAGCGAGCTGTGTCTGTCGGGATCAGGAGATTCCGAGGAACGAAACTCGGCGTGTGGTAACCTAGTAGTGGCTAGTGTTCGACTTGTTTCGGTTGTGTATTGGGCTAACCAATCAGTTTTGTATCCAGCTACGGTGCATTATAGTGATTGGTTAAACTCTTGTGAAGCAAATCCCAAGGAGGGGAGTAAACCCCAGTTGGGGGTATAACCTCTATAAAAATCCTGTCTCGCATCTACATTTCAGTTATTTCTTTATCTCTGTGAGACAGACCCGACACACATCCGATGTTACTAGGATATATCAGGCAACTAGTCACAAGCATCAATAGGCATATCTAAGTCACTACACTTAGAATTTGGGAAAAGAAGCATAAAATTTTTATAAGCCTAATTCACCCCCTCTTAGGCACATTTATATCTTCAGATCTTATAGCCAAGAACACACTGAAGCACGACATCCCTAATGATATCTATAGACAAATAGATAGCATCCCAACTGCTAAAGGGATGTGGGATGAACTGGAACGGATGATGCAAAGAACCGAAGTCGGCGCCAAAGCTAAGAAGGCTAACATACTCACAGCGTATGACTCCTTCAAGGCCAAAAATGAGGAGAGCTTACACGATCTTTATCAGCGGTACCTCACCTTCTCAACGAAATGATAAAAATTGACATAAAAAAAGATGAATATGGAGATGAATATTCGGTTTCTGTCAGCATTGCCCACCGAATGGAAGAAAATCTCTTCCCAACTTCGACAAAATAAGGACTTGGATGAGATGGATATTTAAGCTGTTTTTGATAACCTCGCACAACATGAAGAAGACATCGGCGAGATACAAAAAGAGCTTAAGGGCAAACAGACCGATGACTCCATAGCTCTAGTTTCTGAGAAGAAGAGCTCCCGCTCTAAGAAAAGCACGTAAGGCTCCCTAGCTCCTCAGAGGAAGAAGACACATCTGATTCAGAACTTCCCTCTGAGATCAAAGAATTTGGGAAACATCTGGCCTTAGTAGCTAAGATGAGGACAAAGCATTACTTCAAGAAGAAGTCCTCATCTTCTGCCAACAGACTTCGAACTACAAGCTCGAAGAATAAAGAGAAGCCATCCGAGTCCTCAGAAGCCACAATCTCTAAAGACACACAATCGTTAGAGAAGCATAGTTCGGTTGTAAAGGAACTAGAAGACAGACTAGACAATGACCACAGATGTCTACTAAGGAACTTAGAAGAAAAGAGTCTTGTTAAAAAGTAGACTTGAGGAAGCAACTAAGAAGGTCACTAGTTTCGAAGAAGAATTGACTAAGTAAAATTCTAAGGTTAGTGAACTACGAAAAAGTCTAGACGCCTGTCAAGCCGAAAAGAGCACTGCTCTAAATAACTAGGCTACCTTAGATGCTGAACGTAAGAAGCTATACAATAAAATTAAGAAATTAGAAGATCTTTTTGTGAAAAGGGCACATACTGATCAATCTATATTTTTGAATCAGGCCAAAGACTTAGAATTCTATGACTATAAGTATGGCTTAGGCTATGAGAACCCACGTAACTTGAAAAAAGTTAACTGCAAACAACTCTATGATATCTCGTACATGGGTCTCGGACTAACTTCTCTCATGAATTTTACTAACGCAAAAGTAACATATGAGGAAGAAGAAGCCAAGAGACAAGCCAATACTAGGGCTGAAATTCCTTTTTCTTACATCGAACTGAATCAACGCCACAAAACTTGGGTACCTCCCAAGGGCTGGAGCCTTGAAACAGTTGATTTTCTTGAAGATTATTCTAAAAATGAGGAAGTACAAGTTCATCATTCTGAAAATCCTCTCTACATACCTCCCATAGTAAAGAAAATAGAGGAATTAAGAGCCACCTCAGAAAAAGAAAGAGATGGTTTTGAAGCTGAAAAGAAACAATTCCTAAAAGAGATGGAAAATCTCAAAGCTTCCTCCATCTCAAGAACTATTTCTCACGCATCTCCCCCAATCGAAAATATTATTCTGAAAAGCGTGAAGAAAGAAAAAGCGCCTTCAAAGGATCAGAAAATAAAAAGTAATCAAAAAATTCTAACTCTAATCCTGCTTTGCTTACGTCTACAAGGAGCGTAAGGCCAACACTAGAGTTGAAAGCAAGAGTGTCTAGATTAAAATTAGAGAAGGAGTCCGTAGATTTGAATTCCTCAACAAATATATCTCCTTCTGTAAAAATAAAAGACACTCGTAGAAATAAAAGAGTTGTTTCCTCTCTCAAAATAATTGCTTCTACTTGCTCCTTAAAACCTACCACATTTAGAAGTACTAATTTCGGAACAGGCTCTACTTCAGCAATAAAGACCAATCATTCTAAGACAAATGCTTCTAGGATGACTCGTAGGAAACAGTATCCAGTCATAAAGAAAGCATATGGCGCTATTCATGCTTGTTCTCACCTACGGTATCCAGTTAAGATCGAATCTCCCAAGCACGTTAGGAGATTATCAAATGAAAATATCTTTTCCTCGGTCAAGCCTACCAAAACATTTGTCCGCGTTGAAATTAATCTTCCCTGCAATTCTAGGATTCGGAGACATTATTCTGGAAAATCTAACGATAAAGAATGTCTCTTATGTCGAAGGTCTCCGCCATAACTTGTTCAGCATAGGCCAATTCTGCGACAAAGGATTCCAGGTGGTCTTTCTTGCTGACCGGTGCAGAATATTGGACAGTCAGGACATGGAACTCTTTCAAGGACTTCGGAAATCAAATCTTACACGATCAACCTGCGTGCGGCCTTTGACAGCTGTTTGCCTCATCTCTCATACTATAATTCAGAGGAACGTCTTATGGCATCAACACATGTCTCATCTCAACATTAAAGCTCTTCAATGGCTTTCAACGAAAAAGTTGGTTCAGAATCTTCCAACTATAGTATTACAGAAAGAGCATCAATGTTCGGCGTGCGAATTAGGAAAAATGAAGCGAGCATCTCATCACATAAAACAGATTGCTTCTACTTCCCATCCATTGGAATTGCTTCGCATGGACCTATGTGGACCAATGCAAACATAGAGTATTAATGGATGCAAGTACATTCTGGTCATTGTTGATGACTTCTCTCGCTACACTTGAACAAAGTTCCTCCGAACTAAAGATGAGACGGGGGACTTGATAGTTAATTTCGTGAACACCACTCAGCATTTGCTACAACAAACCATCCAAGTCATCCGAACGGACAACGGCACTGAGTTCAAGAATAAGTATCTCAATGAATTTTATCAGAAACTTGGCATTAGTCTACAATCCTCAGCCGCTAAGACGCCTCAACAGAATGCGGTCGTTGAAAGGAATAACAGGACTCTAGTGGAAGCCGCCCGTACAATGCTGATCCATTCCGGCCTCCCACACTTCCTTTGGACTGAAGCAGTAAATACCGCCTGTTTCGCTCAGAACTGGACGGTGGTTCACAAGCGCTTCGATAAGACTCCGTATGAAATAATAAACAATAGAGTACCCAATATCTCCTTCTTCAAGGTCTTCGGGTGCAAGTGCTTTGTGGCGAACGAAGTGCTAAGTTCGACCCTAAAGCATTCGAAGCCACATTCGTCGGGTATTCATCAACGTCAAAGGCGTACAGAGTATACATCAAGTCCAACCGTTCAATCAAATAAAGCTACAACGTCACTTTCCACGAAGTGGCAGAAATGGCTCTTGCACACCTCAGTTCAGGACCCGTACCAAACTGTGGCTACCCTCGTTTTCTAATTAGGATTAGTGGCGGATTTCCGCAACGTAAGCCGCGGAAGGCCCGTCTAACAAAAACTTTTCCTAAATGATATTATAATACAACAAAATATTATTTTACATAATAGTATCTGTACAATGGGCCGAAGCCCCCAAAATGTCAAATGGTCAAAAACCCTATCGCCGCTCCACAGGTCTTCATCCATGTACCGCCCCACCCTCAAAAGTCCGTGGAGCACCGCCACCAGCCGCCTCAATCTTGACGCGTGTCAGCGTCAGACTCGATATCTACAACACGTAAACTCTGAGTGAATTGCCCAGTAGGTGAATAAAATGCAATGCAGCGTGCACTCATTCCCATATTTCTATCGTATATCAATATCAGGGCCCTAGGCTGGACTCGGCACCTCGCGCGCAATAAAATAAAATATATCATCTGGTCGCTAACGCCAGACTAGCGGTGCCCACGCCGATAGTGCGCTGATCGATCACGTCAACGTCCTCCTATCAGGTCGCCGCTTCCGCTACATAACTCATCCGACGGTTTGCACCTCGGGTCGCTCACGCCCGAGTAGACAGATCGCTCACGTCTGTCTCCCGTCAGGTGTCCCGCGAGTCCAACCTCAACTCCGCTACGAGTCTGACTGCCAAAATCGGCACGCTCTACCCCGCTCAATCGACACCTTAAGCCTTAAGGTGTCACCACTAATGTGGTAATTATCCCTCACAATGTCGTGCGATGCCATGCATATACGTGATACACATGAAACGTGATGCCACATAAAACATACGTAAAACACGTAAATCATCAAATCACATAATCACATAGTAGCAGGTAAGCATTTACGTGTCGGAGATGAATGATTCACCTACCTGTACTCCTGCCAAAATTAGTCACGAGATCTGGTGGAATCCCTAAGTGTCGAACCTCTGAATAAATAAATATTATCACATCACCATTTTTGCTAAGTTATGTAAGTCTCGAATTTCCAAATCTTAAGTATCGACAAACCTAGAAATTATCAAAATCCTAAAAATTGTGAAAACCCTAAAATAATGAAAACCCTAAAATGTCAAAAATTAATAAATGCCGAAAAACTTTATTAATCTAATACTGTTGATTTTATGGGTCTGAGTTTCTTTCGTTTTTGGTTTATTAAAGTGTTTTGCACATGAGTAATAAGTATATATATATATATAAATATATATATATAGATATATACGAATTTTACCCTTGCATGTTACCCTAAATTTAAGAAAACTTTATCTTAGTCATACTTATAAAATTGTAAGAGATTCCCACGTGTTACTCTAGCTCTCCTTAGGGTTTTAGTTATAATTATTTTAATTTATGTGTGTATGAAAGTTTAACGTGTAAAGGTAATCTATTGCATCGTTAATTCCTTAGTATATAGCAATGTCGAGATCTCATTGTTAAAAAAACAATTGTCGAGATCTTTCGCTGAGAAACAAATATCGAGATCATCTAATAAGCTTATCGAGATCTTTTGTTGGGAAGCAATGTCGAGGTCTTCCTATTATCGACACATTCTCGAAATCATTTTTATTATACATATCGAAATCTTCCTATTTATACATCTCGAATTCATCTCGAATTTCTTCCATGAAGCATCTCGAGATTTATCTATCACCTCTCGAAATTTATCTAAGGTATGTCTCGAAACATTTCTATAAAGCATCTCGAAGTTCATTTAGAGATTATCCTAATTGTACACCTCGAAATCTTTGGGGGTACTATAGCATGTCGAGAACTTCTAAAATTCCTCATGTTTCTTTTCTTATTTTTCTTCTTTTTTTATACCGAAACCCTGGCATTCCAAATTGAATCTGTCATCTAAACTATCTCTTAAAGATTTACCCTAATCTCAGAATATGGTACCCTTAATTTAACGAAAGGTTCATAGTATAATTGTCCACAAAAGTTGAAAACCCTAGACTGCAAAACTTATATACTTCACGAGACATATCCTATTAGGCAAATACATACACTCATGAATTGACTTCGAACTTATAGCGGCTCTTAAACATGATAGTCAATCACCTAATCTCGAAATCACTGTAAGTAAATAGCATATATAATTTAGTTATCCCAAGATTACGATTTATACCTCACTTCGAAGTATAGTTCTCGAGCTATCACGTTTCCAAGTTTGCTAAATTCTCCCCTTTTCTCCCTTCTTACTCCTCGCACCCAACTAAGGTTTTTACCAAATGAAAGGTCTCGTTGTATTACTCATTTAGATATACATAAGCACCTAGAACTTTGGGGAGTGGTTAGACACAAAGGTGACTGTCGAGTCTTACATTAGAATTAAGTAATCTTATTGTTATCTTATTCTTTTGGGCTTTGTGGGCTTTAATTTCTAATTCATTAACTTAGTTATAGCCCAATCTCATATCTTTTAGTACTTTACTTTTAATTAATTCTTCTCATAAATTTCGAAATTGAGTCAAACCATAAGAATTTATACATTTGTTCTGCGACTAGTATTTCTTTATTAGACTTCCTAATTCACAGAATTATATATGTAATTACAAAAATCCCGTTTTAATATTTACGGGTATTACATCCTCCCCCCTTAAAAGAGTTTCGTCCCCGAAATTATGCCTACTGGAATAACTCGGGCTAACGAACTCTCATATCGTCCTCACGCTCCCATGTGGCTTCCTCAATTGATTGATTCCGCCACAAAACCTTTACTAACGGAATATTTTTATTCCGGAGCTGTTTCATCTCGTACATCAATATTTCTACAGGCTTCTCTTCATAACTCAAGTCAGGCTTGAGCTGTCGATAAAGAAGTTCGTTCTGGATCACATGGCTTGGGTCCGCGACGTATTTTCGTAATGTCGATACGTGAAATACATCGTGAACTTGCGATAGGAAAGCTAGTAACTCCAATTGATATGCGACTTCGCCGACTCGTTTGATAATTCTGAACGGGCCTATGTAGCTAGGACTCAACTTGCCCTTTCGTCCAAATCGCTTCACTCCTTCCATCGGGGAAATCTTTAAAAATACTTGATCGTTCTCTGCAAACTCCAATGGCCGTCGTCGATGATCTGCATAACTTTTCTGTCGACTCTGAGCCGTTCGCATTCTTTCCCGAATTTTGGTCACTGCTTCAGAAATTTCACGGATCATATCTGGTCCCAATAGAGCTCGTTCGCCATTTTCATCCCAGTGAATAGGAGACCGACACTTGCGCCCGTACAATGCCTCGTACGGCGCCATCCCGATCGTAGCGTGGAAGCTATTGTTGTAAGAAAATTCGATCAGCGACAAGTATTTACTCCAGTTTCCCTTGAAGTCTAGCACGCACGCTCGTAACATATCTTCAAGGGTTTGGATCGTTCGCTCAGACTGCCATCGGTTTGGGGGTGATATGCAGTACTGAACGAGAGCTTAGTTCCCATCGCTTTCTGTAAGCTCTGCCAAAAGCTGGATAGAAATCTCGAATCTCGATCCGAGATGATAGAGATTGGAATTCCATGGAGTCGGATTATTTCCTGAATATATAATTCAGCGTAGCGTTCCATGGAAAAAGTAGAGCTGATTGGAAAGAAATGAGCCGATTTGGTTAGACGGTCGACAATCACCCAGATAGCGTCATGGCCTTTCGTCGTCTTGGATAAACCCACGACGAAATCCATAGTGATGTGGTCCCACTTCCATTCGGGTATTGGTAAAGGCTGTAGAGTTCCAGCTGGTCGCTGGTGTTTGGCTTTGATCAGCTGGCAAGTCATACATCTATTTACGAACGTGGCTATATCCTTCTTCATTCCCGGCCACCAATACGTAATTCGCAAGTCTTGGTACATTTTCGTCGAGCCCGGATGTACGGAGTAGGTAGTTGTGTGCGCTTCTGTCGTTATCGTTCGTCGTAACTCGTCGTCGCTAGGCACGTACAGTCGATTCTTGTAAAGTAAAGTTCCGTCTTCTCGGATTTCAAAGTCGTCGGGGAGTGCATCTTTCATCTTCAAATAAAGTTCATCCATTTCCTGAGCTTTTCTGATTCGCTCTAGCAACGTAGGCTGAAGAGTTAGTGTTGCTAGTTTTGTTTCAACTTCACCTAAATCAACTACCTCCACTCCAAGTTTACTTAACTCGGCATTCATAGCTTTTCTACTTAACGCGTCAGCGACTACGTTTGCCTTGCCCGAATGATAATTAATGACGCAATCATAGTCCTCTACAAGCTCCAGCCATCGTCGTTGTCTCATGTTTAACTCCTTCTGAGTGAAGAAGTATTTCAAACTCTTGTGGTCGGTGAAAATTTCACACCTTTCTCCGTAAAGGTAATGCCTCCAAATCTTTAAGGCAAACACGACTGCTGCAAGTTCTAAGTCGTGGGTCGGGTAGTTCTTCTCGTATTCTTTTAGTTGTCGGGAGGCGTAAGCAATTACTTTACCGTTCTGCATCAATACGCATCCCAGTCCGTTCTTCGAGGCGTCGCTGTAGATCGAGAATCCTCCAGTTCCCGAGGGTATAGTCAGAACAGGGGCTGTAGTAAGTCGTTTCTTTAGCTCCTGAAAACTTTGCTCGCACGTTTCAGTCCACTTGAAAGGTACATTCTTCCTCGTAAGATTCGTTAAGGTTGAAGCAATACTTGAGAAGTCAGCTATGGACTTGCGATAATATCCCGCAAGTCCGAGAAAACTTCGAACCTCAGTAGGAGTAGTAGGACGCGGCCAGTTATTCACGGCTTCAATCTTACTCGGGTCCACAGAAATTCCATCTCCTGAAATCACGTGCCCCAAGAAGGCTACTTGCTCGAGCCAGAATTCACATTTCTTTAACTTTGCGTAGAGTTGTTTCTCTCGCAATATTCCTAAGACGGTTCTTAGGTGGCTTTCGTGTTCGTCTTTTGTCCTAGAATAAATCAAGATATCGTCGATAAAGACGATAACAAAGCGGTCGAGATAGTCTTTAAAGACTCGGTTCATAAGATCCATAAACGCAGCTGGGGCATTTGTCAGTCCGAAGGGCATGACCAAAAATTCATAATGGCCGTACCTCGTACTGAAAGCCGTTTTAGGAACATCTGTCTCCCTAATCTTTAATTGATGTATCCTGAACGGAGATCTATTTTCGAGAATACCGTGGCACCGTGTAACCGATCGAATAGATCGTCCTAGGCAAGGGATATTTATTCCTGATAGTAATCTTGTTCAGGTCTGTATAGTCGATACATAATCGCATTGACCCATCATTCTTCCGTACAAATAGAACCGGTGCTCCCCACGGTGAAAAACTGGGTTGGATAAACCCTTTATAACACAGGTCCTCCAGCTGTTCTTTTAATTCCTTCAATTCATTGGGAGCTAGCCGATATGGAGCTTTAGAAATTGGGGTGGACCCCGGTATCAAATCTATTGTGAATTGTATTTCTCGATCAGGGGGTAACCCCGAGAGGTCATCGGGAAATACATCGGGATATTCGTTGACAATCGGTATGTCTTTCAGTTCTGGCTGAGGTAACTCCTCCGCCTTCACCGCATACACGAGGTAAGACTCACAACCGGATCTCAATAGTCGTTGAGCCTTTAGCGCAGAGATTCGTGGAATACAATTCGAACTGGCTTTACCCGAAAAAGTGAACACCTCTTCTTCGGGCAATTGGAATTTTACGACCTTTTTCTTACAATCTATGATGGCCCCATATCTTGAAAGCCAATCCATCCCAAAGATGACATCATAGTCGTTCATTGGGATCATTATTAGGTCGACGTTCAGATCCCTAACCTCAATGTTCACGGAACATCCTTTTAGCACCTGGTTAGTGCGCGTCGGATCACCGTGCGACATAGTAACTACATAATTGCATTCAGATAAGGTAGGAGAGTTTCCCACCTTATCTATATGCTTAGCCGACACAAACGAATGTGTGGCTTCAGAGTCAATCAACACAGATGTCGGCACGTCGTAGATAGTCAACGTACCCGTTACTACTGAAGGGTTCGTTTCGGCCTCCTCATTTGTCAAAGTAAAAACTCGCGCGGGAACGGGTGGAGGTCGAATCGGCGATTGAGTCGGGTTCCGTACTAGGGGTAAATTCTCTGTACAAGCTCTAGCAAAATGACCAATCTTTCCGCATCGAAAGCACTGCGGAATCTGTCTCGCTCCGTAGCAGGCCCCAAAATTGTAACGCCCGCATTGTCGACAATGGGGCGCAACATTTTGAGGTCGATTGGGGATATTGATCGGTCCCTGAATTGGTCTCGGGCGCCAGTTTTGTTGGCCCTGACGGTTCCATTGGGTATTAGGACCTTTGCCGAAGAATTGGCGTTTCTTATCTCCTCCACTTCCTTGTTGGGCCTCTCTCCTTTTTTCGTTTCCTGGGCTTCCACCACCACCGACTCTGCTTGTTCCGCAATCAAGGCACGTTCCGTCACTTGCATAAACTCTAGTTGGCGTGCACCCGCAATACTTAAATCCCGATAGATTTCGGGTTTAAGTCCCTTGATGAGCCTTGTCACTTTCAACGAATTAGTCGCCACTAACTGCGGAGCAAATCGAGATAATTCTTCAAATCGACGGATGTACTCCGCCACTGGCCTCCCTTGCTTCAAGTTCATGAACTCGTACATCCTTTGTTCTTGATCGTGCGCCGTAAATAATTTGTTGAAAAAGAGCTCCCTAAACCTTTCCCAAGTCATAGTCATTGGGCTCTCCAACACCTTTACGGTGTTCCACCAATATCGCGCATTCTCTCGGAGAAGGGAAACGGCACAAAGGACTTTTCCGTTGTCAGGCACTCGACTATAGATAAACATGTCCTCTATAGTGCCTATCCAGTCTTCAGCCACCGCAGGATTGGTGGCTTCGGTAAATATTGGGGGGTTTAGCTTTCGAAATCGTTCCCCGATTAGTTCCACTCGATCAGGTTGAGGGGAATGTTCCGACGAGCTCCGGTGATGGATCAAGTCGTTGATTTGATCCGACTGTCGTCGGATCAGATCGGTTATTTGATGGATAGTAGAGCGGTCGTCATTCGGTGGGGATTCAGACCCCGCCCTACGACTAGAGCTACCTACCTCTCGACGTCCCTTCGGCATTTTTATCTATTTCTACAATCATTCACATAAAGCACATATCAAATAACACGTAATAACAAAATCAAATATTAAACTTACAGGCCAGGCTGGTTCTCCAGGCTTTTGAGCGGCAGTACATGGACAGTCTGCAGAATCTAAATCCTACGCTCTGATACCACCTGTGGCGACCCTCGTTTTCTAATTAGGATTAGTGGCGGATTTCCGCAACGTAAGCCGCGGAAGGCCCGTCTAATAAAAACTTTTCCTAAAAGATATTATAATACAACAAAATATTATTTTACATAATAGTATCTGCACAATGGGCCGAAGCCCCCAAAATGTCAAAAGGTCAAAAACCCTATCGCCGCTCCACAGGTCTTCATCCATGTACCGCCCCGCCCTCAAAACTCCGTGGAGCACCGCCACCAGCCGCCTCAATCTTGACGCGTGTCAGCGTCAGACTCAGTACGTACAACACGTAAACACTGAGCGAATTGCCCAGTAGGTGAATAAAATGCAATGCAGCGTGCACTCATTCCCAATCCCAATTCTCACAACATGATATAATGCACGCTCGTTCCTATATTTCTATCGTATATCAATATCAGGGCCCTAGGCTGGACTCGGCACCTCGCACGCAATAAAATAAAATATATCATCTGGTCGCTAACGCCAGACTAGCGGTGCCCACGCCGATAGTGCGCTGATCGATCACGTCAACGTCCTCCTATCAGGTCGCCCCTTCCGCTACATAACTCATCCGACGGAGTGCACCTCGGGTCGCTCACGCCCGAGTAGACAGATCGCTCACGTCTGTCTCCCGTCAGGTGCCCCGCGAGTCCAACCTCAACTCCGCTACGAGTCTGACTGCCAAAATCGGCACACTCTACCCCCGTCAATCGACACCTTAAGCCTTAAGGTGTCACCACTAATGTGGTCATTATCCCTCACAATGTCGTGCGATGCCATGCATATACGTGATACACATGAAACGTGATGCCACATAAAACATAGGTAAAACGCGTAAATCATCAAATCACATAATCACATAGTAGCAGGTAAGCATTTACGTGTCGTAGATGAATGATTCACCTACCTGTCCTCCTGTCAAAATTAGTCACGAGATCTGGTGGAATCCCTAAGTGTCGAACCTCTGAATAAATAAATATTATCACATCACTATTTTTGCTAAGTTACGTAAGTCTCGAATTTCCAAATCTTAAGTATCGAAAACCCTAGAAATTATCAAGATCCTAAAAATTGTGAAAACCCTAAAATAATGAAAACCCTAAAATGTCAAAAATTAATAAATGCCGAAAAACTTTATTAATCTAATACTGTTGATTTTATGGGTCTGAGTTTCTTTCGTTTTTAGTTTATTAAAGTGTTTTGCACATGAGTATTAAGTATATATATATATAGATATATACGAATTTTACCCTTGCATGTTACCCTAAATTTAAGAAAACTTTATCTTAGTCATACTTATAAAATTGTAAGAGATTCCCACGTGTTACTCTAGCTCTCCTTAGGGTTTTAGTTATAATTATTTTAATTTATGTGTGTATGAAAGTTTAACGTGTAAAGGTAATCTATTGCATCGTTAATTCCTTAGTATATAGCAATGTCGAGATCTCATTGTTAAAAAAACAATTGTCGAGATCTTTCGCTGAGAAACAAATATCGAGATCATCTAATAAGCTTATCGAGATCTTTTGTTGGGAAGCAATGTCGAGGTCTTCCTATTATCGACACATTCTCGAAATCATTTTTATTATACATATCGAAATCTTCCTATTTATACATCTCGAATTCATCTCGAATTTCTTCCATGAAGCATCTCGAGATTTATCTATCACCTCTCGAAATTTATCTAAGGTATGTCTCGAAACATTTCTATAAAGCATCTCGAAGTTCATTTAGAGATTATCCTAATTGTACACCTCGAAATCTTTGGGGGTACTATAGCATGTCGAGAACTTCTAAAATTCCTCATGGTTTCTTTTCTTATTTTTCTTCTTTTTTTTTTCATACCGAAACCCTGGCATTCCGAATTGAATCTGTCATTTAAACTATCTCTTAAAGATTTACCCTAATCTCAGAATATGGTACCCTTAACTGCAAAACTTATATACTTCACGAGACATATCCTATTAGGCAAATACAGACACTCATGAATTGACTTCGAACTTATAGCGGCTCTTAAACATGATAGTCAATCACCTAATCTCGAAATCACTGTAAGTAAATAGCATATATAATTTAGTTATCCCAAGATTACGATTTATACCTCACTTCGAAGTATAGTTCTCGAGCTATCACTTTTCCAAGTTTGCTAAATTCTCCCCTTTTCTCCCTTCTTACTCCTCGCACCCAACTAAGGTTTTTACCAACTGAAAGGTCTCGTTGTATTACTCATTTAGATATACATAAGCACCTAGAACTTTGGGGAGTGATTAGACACAAAGGTGGATGTCGAGTCTTACCTTAGAATTAAGTAATCTTATTGTTATCTTATTCTTTTGGGCTTTGTGGGCTTTAATTTCTAATTCAACTTAGTTATAGACCAATCTCATATCTTTTAGTACTATTACTTTTAATTAATTCTTCCCATAAATTTTGAAATTGAGTCAAACCATAAGATACATTTGTTCTGCGACTAGTATTTCTTTATTAGACTTCCTAATTCACATAATTATATATGTAATTACATCAAAATCCCGTTTTAATATTTACGGGTATTACACAAACCCAATGGCTTCTAAATATGATAGTTTAGAACCCATATACACTAGTGCGTTGGCACAAAACCAACAGAAGATGGCAACAACTCCGAATTCAACGTCTGAAGAAGCTCTGAAACTTGCGTTGGAAGACTTGGTATCTCTCTTTGAGCCCGTATATTGGCAAGAAACCATTGTTGCTACACCTTTAGTGGATCCCCCACTCGATGAGACCGATGTACCAAGCTCCTCAAATGTCCCTACCTCACCCGATTTCGAATTACCACAGATCACTGAATAACCTACCACAGTCAATGAGGAAATGAGGAAGTCTCATCAGAATCACTCAATTCAACAGCAGAATCTGACTTACCTCAAATTAACGAACAACCTGAAATCATTGAACCTAGGACTTTAGTTTGCTGACGTGACTTGACGGAATAAAAATCTTTCAACTGTCCTGTGAAATTTTTAGGCGTGACAATGATCGGAGCAAAATAATCTGACCCCATACTAATAAAATTAGTATATATAATATAAAAATAATAATAATAAAAAAAAATTATTATACAAAAATACTTTTAATCGCTCATTCTAATATGCATTTTTTGCATTTATGTGGAATTGATTAAATGCGATATATTGATCATGCTCATACTCTCATGCGAAAGTATACTACATGATTAGGGGACCATGTATCTAGGCTAATCTTGGTAAATCCCATGTTCTTAATAATGTGTTACTTAGATTGATTTATGTACTTGCTTAATAAATCAATTGAAGTGCACTATTTGAGGGGGAGCATTTACAACATTTATGTCTTGAACTCCAAATAATTTTGATGATCTTTCTCTAAGTAGTGCAGAAAAAGAACAACGCACTTCTGAGGAGGACTTCACGAATCGTTACGGCTTGGAGCTCACAACTTTGGTACAATAAATCAGGGGGAGCTTAAATAGATAAATTTGCTTCCAAAATTAACTCTAAATCATCTCGACATCTTTTGCTCTAAGTATCGCAGTTTTACAAAATTTGAAGATTGAGCCATATGTCACTAATCTGAATTACAGGGAGTTAATTGCATCTATTTACATACATAGGGGGAGCAACTATGTGGTTTATCTTTAACTTAGGGTCAATCTGAAAACACGTTTAAACTTGCTATCGAGAAATTCAGGCGAATTTAATAATTTTTCATTCACAGATTCTCGAGCGAAATTTGATTTGGGACCAAGTGGAAATTTTCGCTTTTTACTGACGAGCGAAAATTAAACCGGAACCAATGGGCCTAGAAATTGTTAAGTATAAAAAAGTCTAATCAGCCCATTTAACGAATATAATGCTTGCAGTCGAAAATCCCCAAATACATGCAAAACCCTCAATCGTAAAACTCATCTGTCGAAAATCTTTCTCTCGCGCATAACTTTTTCCGCACAGACGAAATCATTCAAAATCTTACATTTTTTCCCATATTTTCGTCTTTGAGAGGTAGATTCGACATCCTTTAGGGATTTTTGTGTGTTTCAACTCCATTTGCATCTGCTTTCTACAATCTTTCGCATGATCTTTTGAAAATTTCTCGTCTGTTCACATTATGGAAACACGAATGCTAGTTTGCAGTGCTTAAGACCAGTTTCAAGGAATAATCTAGGTTAAGAACTGCATATTAAGATAGTTTCGAAGTTTCCTGGTCGGTTTAAGGGTAGATTGTTTTGATTTTTTGCGTTATTTGAGTTCGATTGAAAGAAAGACTAAACTGGGATTTTAACGTTTGAAGGCGTCGAAGAACTTTCTCGCTCACAAACAGTGTCAATTGAATTACAATTGTTCTACTGTTTGCACTGTAAAAGTTTTTCGATCGCTATTTTGACTTAGTCGTTAAGAAAGATAACGTAGATTGAAAAATAATTACAATCGAGAAATTGAATTTGGATTTTATGCGAGCGAAAATTACTGCATGAAATAGTTCAAATAGGTGCAATTTAAGTTTCGAGCGCAAAACGTACAATCGCAAACAGTAATTTTGATTTCAATTTTATTCTTGGTCGAAAATTTTAGCGGCGATAAAATTAATTTTTCGACGACAAAATTTCTCAATCGCAAACATGCACAGTGATGATTTTTATTGATCGAAAATTTTCTCTGCGAGTCACCGAGTTTCTCGCTGTCAAATTTCTCGATCGTAAAATCTCACAGCGAAAAACTGTTTTAAAATCGAAATACTTTCTCGCTCGACAAAAAAAAATTCTCGATCGTAAATTTACGCTAAAATCTAATTTCTCGATCGTAAATTTACACGGAAATTTTTCTCGATCGTAAATCTTTCCCCTACAGTACCAAACGAATAACTTTCAGCACTTAGTGAAATTTTCTAAGTCTTTTTCACTGTAGCGAAACTTAGCGAATGAAATTTTCGATCGCAAATTAGACGGAGATTTTAAATAGTAATTAGCACTTAGGAAATTAAATTGAGGATCTTATTTCTCGCAGGATAAAAATCATGGAGTGAACAGTGAGATTCAACACTTAGAGAACTTTTCAACTTCAAACTTATTGTATGTTGAAATTTAACTATCTCCTCAACATTCACTTCGTATGTTCTATGTGCAATTCCATGACTTCAATTACGAATGTATTCAAACATGTTATGACTTCATCCATTATTCTGGTTTGATAAATTCTAAATTCGACTCAAAATAAAAATTGTGAACTAATGGTTTACATCTCTTATTTGCATTTCAGATGGATCATTACCCAACATACAACCACATTTATGAGAAGGCCATGTACCTCAATGTCCACGACACAAACTTCCAACTCGACCTGACTACCTTCCGGTGTCCGGACGAGATCATGGTGTCCATATTACAAGGCCATCCCTTATGGCATGCTCTAACGGTGACGGTCTCAGTGTCGATGGTTTACCTCCAACAATTTTGGGGGATGATCTAGAGCCACGTCATTGAAGGGGCGTACAGCTTTACAACGGCGATAGAGACAAGGCACATAAATATGAACAAGAATGACTTCGATCTTATCCTCGACCTCCCCTATAGCCCAAATTACGACCCCCTTCCTACTGACGGGAGCTCGTGTGTGACTTTCTTCAGATGGGATACCGTCCGCCACTGGCCAAGCTTGCTCAAATTCAGAGCAACAGAATCCCTCACCCTTGGAAGACAATGTTTGGAATCATCAACAAATGTCTATCACCTAAGCACGCCGGCTTCGACAAAGGCAACGACAACATTCTCAAAATATTCCACGGAATCGCCTTCTCGCAGAATTACGATTTCGCTCAACTGATCTGGAATGATCTAGCCGAGCAGATCAGGCAGAAGGAAAAAACGCTCAAAGAATGTGTCGTACGCCTGGTGATTCTCCGTCATCATCCGACAATACATGGAGATGTACGAGCAGAACATCCCTCGTCTACCTCTTGGAGGGAATTACCAACCACCGCGGCTAAAATTCTTTCACAACCCGAAGCTAACGGATTTGGACCAGCCGTCAATGGCCATACCGTTCGAGTTGTTGAGGCTCGCCGACCCCACGGGAGCCGAATCCAAAGGTTCTGCCGGGAGAATCATCTGACAGAACAGATGATCAGAGGGCCCCTGACAGATTTCACAGTCAGCCCTCACCAACAACAAAGCCCTGAGGACACGATGATTGATGCAGTGGCCCATGAGCTTGAGAAGGAGTCCCCCGGTCCAAGAAACCAGCTACCAGATCCTGATGTCACGATGATCGATGAAGTGGCCCTTGAAATGGAAGCTGAAACACAAAATCAGGAGCTCCAAGGAGAAGTGACCATCCATGTAGGTGTGCTAAAAGAGCCCAATGAGGAGGTTCTTCAACAAGTAGCACGGCCCGAAGCAGAAGCGGGGCAAAGCTCACTTCCACCGGTGGCGAAACAGGCTCGTGAGGATGATGAACATGTACCCACTCCTCACACAGCCACCTCATCCGACATGGAGTCCGATGAGGAGATCCAACTAATGAGACGAACTCCAAGAAGACTAAGTATTCAACTGGAGTCTCTCTTAACTAGCGTCACCACCCCATCAGACATCGCGCCGATCTTACCTCCAAGTGTTGCGGACATTTCTTCGCTCAATCTTGAGCCGCCGCACAGTCTACCGGTGTCTGATTTGCAGGTTCATTCAGAACTACCGTAACACTCATAGAGGAGAATCTTCAAGATTCGACTCAAGGATTGGGGTGAAAGTCTCCAACAGTTACAAGTGACTGCGAGCCAACCTGAGGAGCCGGTGTCTGCTCAAGGGTTGCTAACAGGCGACATCAGTCGACTTGGTCCATCTTCGACGGAGGCGTCCGTCCAGTTTGTAACTGAAGCCCAGCTCCAGACTGCGCTCTCTGCAGCCATCAAATCCCTAGAAGACAAAATGATGGAGAGGGTGCTCGCTGCCATCGAGACGTCCCAGCGCGACACTGGGGAAGCATCCGTCTCCGAGGGCCCTTCAGCACAAACACAGCCAACCCCACAACCCTTTACCACCGACCCACCAGCAGATTCCTCAATCCTCATCAACCCATACAAATTCCCATTACCCAGCTCCACGACATCCTTCTCGCCCGCCTTATCGGCCTTCCCACCTGAACGCCTCAGGAAGAATCACTCTACAGGCGTCTCGTGTATCAACCAGAGCCACCTACTAAGTCTTGCCGAGGCCAAAACTCCCGCACACGACGTCGACATGACGATCCAGACGATCAGGATCGTCATGAGGGGGAGAAAAGGCCTAGGACATCAACGAGTGGCCAAATGTGAAGGTCAAGAACAAGGCTCAACCGCAACACAGACAGGCGCTGGAGCAGGCCAAACCCAAACCACCACCCAAAGTACCCAAACAGCCCACACCACCACTCTAGCCCAAATCGACTAACCATCCTTCTCCTTAAGGACGCCTCCGCCCACACCAACGGCCCTCACAAGCCCCTTGCTTCTGGAAGAAGAAGCAAGTGCCCCCATGCTCGTGGCATTGGTGCAGACCCTAGCTACTCCTTCAGCCGCTCAAGATCAACCGGGACCATCAGGACATGGTGTCAATCCACATGAGTTTCTCGACAAGTACATCTTTGATGGACAGTGGATGACCCATTCCATGCCCGAGGAGCATCAGAGACAACGGCTTAAGGCGTTCGGCAGTTTCTACAAAAAGCATCGGTGGACCTGGTACTGATAGAAGAAGAAGAGCTTCAGGAAGGTGAAGACTATAAATAAGATCCCACAGGGCTTCCAGAGTTGATTGTGCAACAAGCGGTTACCCCCACAAGACTAACGCCTTAGGCCGTTCGTATCGACACGCCGTGGGAGAATATTAGAATTGATATTCCCTTCCTTGAAGAAGTTCATGAGCACATTTGAAGGTCACCGAATAAAGTCAAGAAGTCGAACGAGTTCGAGCTCAGAGGGATCTCTCACTGGGATCAGCAAAAGAGAATGACGTACCTCTGGATGCTGACCCACCTCGGACCGGATGTGAGATTGGAGATGACTAAAGGCCAAGCAAAGAGTCATTACAAGAATCTCTCCCCAATCTGTCAGTTACTCAGTGTCTACTGTGCTAAAGGAGGACTTCCAACACCTCACTACGCCATCAAGCGAGTAGATAGGACTCTAGAAGAACTAAGCAAGAGCGACCTACCGTATCTCCCTGCTGAGGAGGTGTACAACCTCTACCAGCTTTATGTGGAGAAGTACAAAGGTCCACAAGGCTTCATCAAGACAGAAGGTCTCGAGGGGCTCTACCGGTTCATGATGCGCCAAGTCAAGTACTTCGCCGCACACGACTATCAGATGGCTCTGGAGAGCAATATGAAGAAGGTCAACATGACCGCTCCGCTCAACAAAGGACCGAGATCGAAGGGCTTTCCAACAATCACGTTCACATCAGCTCAGTCCTAGGCATCACCTACCACAATCCAATCGCTAAGAAGACCAGGTTGATGCTGATGACTGAGATTCACAAATTTTGTGATGGGACGCTCAAGGTCATCAGGAAAAACATAAAGCATAGGTTGGAAGAAATCAACAGAGAGACGATGCTGAGGATTCACCGGTTCGTGAGAGAACAACCGCTCCTGATGGAACTTCTCGATGAAATCCAGGAGCGACTAGAGCTGAGAAATACGCTCAGGAACTTCGAGTATGCTGGTCTTGCGCAGGTCGTACTACACCCGACGAGGACAGACAGCGCGGAAGAGAAATCAAGCACAAAATTGGAGAATGTAGAATATCACTTGTAATTGTGCTTTGATTTATTAGATGTCCTTGTAATTTGGGGCGTTTCATATATTTGTCCTTAGTTTAGGACTAGTTTGATATTTATACCAAGTATGTTTGGTATAAATAGCATTGTAAACATGAGCTAATTAGAGAAGATTTAGAAATTTGATCCGAAAGGCTTGCAATTCAACTTCTAGAGAGAGAAACACACGAAATCTTCTCACTCTAAGCGAAATTCTCTCTCGAGCTCTCAACGAAGGTTTTCGATCGAAATCTCAATCTCTACAATTCTAATCGATTGCCTTCGCATGCCTAGGATTTCAGAGTTGATTAATTAGGACCTAACATTAGGAAATGCCCGTGGCAGTAGGGGCCAACCTGGAGCATGCGACGTGAGGGTATAAGCGACACAGGGGGAATCCATGGTGTAGGCAACTCAGCGTAGGCTACCAGCGTGAGCGATGCCGGGCAGCGGGGACGGTCGGGTACATATGGCGACCTTGCGGAACGATGTGCATCCGAGGGTATAGTCATCCGGCATGGACCGCTGTCGTATTTGCCGAGGGCCCTGAGTGAAAAGATTACGAGTATTAGATGCATTGGCGCGGATTGTCGTATTTGCAACGGTGCATTCCCACAGTATTTCTGTCGCAAGATTGCGACTAAACTACGGTCGCCACTGCGGAATTTCCGCAGCTAAGTTTTGCGACGGATTTTCCGTCGCAAATTTCCGTTGCAAATTTTTGCGACGTCATTTATGTCGCGGGTTCCGTCGCTGATAGAACTTTTTTTGTAGTGGTGTGTATGGATGACGACCTGCGAGGCCGGGTGCATAGGATTCTTTTGCTGCGTAGTTAGATCCACTTCCATGTAATTAAGATTTGGAAATGTAATTTTATCATGTACAAACGATCTCCTTTATATAAAAGGAAAGGAAAAAAAATTTATACGCACTATAGTACGCTTTCCAATTACAACTCGTTAGGCACGTAGGAATACGCTAGAAAAGGTAGCGGGTCGCTAGAGACTCTTTCTGGTTCGCCCTGGGACCCTGCTCGGGACCCTGGCGTACAAACTCCTTCAAGTGCCCCGCTTGTATGAGTCTCTCTATCTCATCCTTCAAGTGGTAATATTTTTTTAGTATGATGACCATATTCGTTATGGTAGCGACAGTATAAATTAGAATGGGGTTTAGAAGGCCCTGTGGTCCCGGTCTGAAGTCTTTGCATGGCTGGATGTCTGCCTACTAAACTCTGTTGGGTTACCCGATGTCTCCCGGAGACGCCACGTCCCCGGGTACGGTGCGGAACAAAAATTTTCCGGGTTCCCGGATTGCCCTCGTTGCTCGGATCAGAATAGTAACACATAGACATGTAATAGGGTGGGTCAAACCCGTAGAGAATTACCAGTTGAAGCGAGTGGCAGCTCCTCGTCCTTTTTTTCAAGACTTCGTCGATGGTGGTGGATGGCACTAGATCGTCACGCCGACCTCGCAGTGTACCATGGAATCAGTTCTCTAAAGATGGCTAGAGAGAACCGAGCCGTCGTGTGGGAGAAAAGTGTGTGCGTTCGTGCATGTTTTGTGCCTTTAGTTGATTTCGAAAATCACTTCTCTCTTGCTATGGAGCACGAAATTTTGTCTATTTAAAGACTTGGATTTCGATTTCTAAGCCCCCTAAAGTGAGAGATTTTTGCCAAATCTTACTCTCTTTTGAACTCCAAATCCAAACTTAAGGAACTTGCTATTATTAGAAAACCAACTTAACTACCAAATCAAACTAAGTATATTTAAATATGGTATAAAATTCGAAACATAATCCTAGAATAATTTCGAAATTTCAATAAATAATATACCAAATATTTTATTCCATATTTATTTATATCAAATATGCAAATTCCGAGAATACTCTCAAAGGCATATTTCGAAATTAGCTTAAGATGAAATCCAGTTTTATCCTCAAGCCCATTAAGTATTTGGCCAAGCACAAGTCTTAAAGTTAGTTTCATAAGAAGTCCAACTTCGATCCAATAAATGGCCCTAGGCCCATTAAGGCCCAACGGCCCAAGGCCCGTTAAGGCCCAACGGCCCAACGGCCCGTTAAGGCCCAAAACACTTTCTCTCCTTATCAGTACACGTTGATGATCCTTTTTAAGCCCGACTCTCTAGGTTCGACTCAATCGGCAAGGGAGGAATCCAAGAGTTCGGTAGTTACCTAGCCAATCCCGCAGTACCGGACCGTAACCCGATTCGAGTGTGAATTTCGACCTAGTCTTTATTCCAGAACCTCACTACATATAACACTGCTACGTATAAACCCTCCAGCTATGTCCCAATCAAGTGAGAGTCGTGGTCTATGTCAAACTCACTAAACTCGATTCTATGATAAAACGGAGACGAGGCAAATTACCAAACCCCTTCCCATGTCTCACATGAGTTAGTTCAATACCTTGGCCAAGGATTTCGTAATTTCCCGTCGCTGTCCTCATAGGACACTTATCTCGATTACTTGCGAGAATTTGAATCCTACTCGGCGGTCTAAGCCCGACAATCACAAATTGTCATCAAGACCGCATCTGGCCCCTGACCCATGCAACAGCAAATTGGGTCGAGGGGAACCAGTGACAGTCGAGACTTCGAAGTCAACTCCGTCAAAGCCCCTTTCGATCTAATGTTCAGATAGACTACTGTAGTGTTGACGTCGGTCATTGCCACTCCTTGCGTAATAAGCCATGTTCGACCGTACGACCCGTGAGTCAGTGTTCATGAAACGGTTCAATTCCTTGATTCGATTCGTATCACAAGTCATGACCTCCGCTTACAAGCGGGATATCGGCACACGATAGGTCATCGACAAATAAGCCGTGATCGGTTATCCATCACCTAACTGGAGCCTTGGACTTACGGACGTTTAATGTTCGAGGTTAAGAGTCCACTGGTGCCTTCTTCTCTCGTACCCATCGAGAACAGTAACTCAACTCGACACATTTGGATTTGTTCATTTATTGCTTTACCGGATGCTAAGTAAAGAACTCTTATATCCAATAAACGAACAATGTCTTTCATTAAACATACGAAAATATCTTATTACACAAAAGATCGAGTGATAAATAATCTGATGCCCTATACAATCTAATCCTCTTAGCATTCGAGGGCATATTCATAACAATCTCCCACTTGCACTCAATGCCATGCGCAGCAGTATCTAATACCCATATTTTCGAGATGTCTAGCCAGCACTGTCTGTGATAGAGGCTTGGTGAACGGGTCGGCCACGGTTTCCACGGTCGCAATCTTCTGTACGGCTATGTAGCCATTCTCAACGAATCCACGTAACACGTGGTACTTTCTTTCTATATGTTTGAACCTGCTATGAGATCTCGATCATTTCACCTGAGCAATAGCGCCAGTATTGTCACACCACAAGGGCAATGGCCTATCTGCTACAGAAACGACACCAAGTTCTTCCAAGAACTTTCTCATCCAAACACCTTCCTTAGCTGCCTCTGAGGCCACTATATGCTCTGCTTCGCAGGTGGAATCTGCAGTATTGCTCTGTTTGGAACTTTTCCAAGACACTACTTCACCGTTGAGCGTAAAGACGAATCCTGAAGTGGATTTTTGGTCATCCACGTCAAACTGAAAATCTGAATCCGTATACCCTTCCACTTCTAATTCTCCAATACCATAGACCAGCATCTATCCTTAGTCCGTCTGAGGTACTTGAGGATAGTCTTGACTGTTGTCCAATATTCCTCATCAGGGTCAGCCTGAAATCGACAGACTACGCTCACAGCGTAGGCCAAATCAAGTCGCGCGCAAAGCATTGCGTACATCAAGCTACCCACTGCGGATGCATAGATGATTTCGTTCATCTCTTTCCGCTCCAACTCACTTTGAGGGCTCATAGCCTTGGAAAGGTGAATCTCATGTCGCATAGGTAGGAAACCTTTCTTAGAGTTGTCCATATTATATCGCTTCAGGACCTTCTCTAAGTAAAGGGCCTGGGAGAATCCTACCATACGATTCGCTCGATCTCTACAAAGGCGAATACCCAAGATGTAGGTAGCTTCTCCCAAGTCTTTCATGGAGAATTCGGTCGAAAGCCACGCTTTCACCACCGAGAGCATTCCAATATCATTTCCTATCACAAGGATGTCGTCCACGTACAATACGAGGAAAGATATTTTGCTCCCACTGTTTTTCTTGTAGACGCAAGGTTCGTCTTCGTTCTTCAAGAATCTGTGGCTCTTGACCACTTCATCGAACCGAAGTATCCAGCTTCTGGAGGATTTTTAATTCCATAAATGGACTTGTTCAATTTGCACACCTTATGAGCATCTCCTTGCGATGTAAAACCCTTGGACTGCTCCATATATATTTCCTCCTTGAGGTATCCATTTAGGAACGCAGCTTTCACATCCATCTGCCAGATCTCATAGTCATAGTGCGCAGCTACAGCAAGCAATGTTCGAATGGGCTTCATCATAGCGACAGGCGAAAAGGCTCCTCATAGTCAATGCCCTCTTTTTGACTGGACCCTTTCGCCACAAGCCTAGCTTTGTATGTGTCAACCAATCTGTCAGATCCAATCTTTCTCTTGTAGATCCATTTACACCCAATGGGTCTAAAACCATCTGGGAGGTCTACTAGAGTCCATTTTGGGTTTCGTGCAAAGAATACATTTCAGCTTGCATAGCTATAAGCCATTTTTTCGAATCTCTATCCCTGATTGCCTAGTCATAGGTAGTGGGATCGTCTCCGACGTTCCCTTTCATCGCAACAACCTCGTGCTCGATGTGGACCATCCCGTATCTCTCAGGCTGGCGAGATACTCTACCCGACCTGCGCAACTCAGGTTGCATCTCGGACTGCTCTACGGTGTCATCTGACACTGGAGTCTGTTAAAGCGCTTTCGACGACTCTCCAAGAGTTACTTCGCGACCCGCTCCACCTTCTCCAACGAAATCTTCTTCGAGAAAGTGAGCCTGAAGGGCTACAACGATTATCTTATCGTCGTGGAAGTAAAATTGGTATCCCATGGAATCCTCATGATACCCGACTAAACGTCCTTTCACAGTCTTCTATTCCAGTTTATCTGTCTTGAGATTTTTCACGAATGCGGGGCAACCCCAAACTCTAATATGATTCAAGCTCGGTCTTCGTCCTGTCCATACCTGATACGGAATACGATCGACAGACTTTGTAGGACATCTATTCAGAATTTATGCCGCTGTCAACAGGGCATGACCCCACAATGATATGGGCAGGTCTGTATAGCTCAGCATAGATCGAACCTTATCCAACAGAGTTCGATTTCTGCGTTCGGACACACTGTTACCAGTCCTTTACCCGGCCTTGGCTGCATGGTATGGCTTCGTACCATGTCTAGACCTGTTTGAGGTTTGCCAGTTGATCTCTCAGCTCTTTTTCCTTTTCCGCCCATGCGTCTTCCTTCCTTTCGGCGCGCGGCTCCGCCCTCTTCCTCGTTCTGGAGCTCCCAGCTCCCTTTGTGTTCTCGAGTGGTTCATTGGCAAAACTGGTGGAGGTCCGAGTGGGCATTCTAGGATCTCTCTCCGATCTGTCCATACCGTCTTGCTCCTCATCTTGGTGTCAGGCCTGAATTTCGAGCTCCGGTTGTTCCTCATTGCGTCTGGTGGTATTCGAAGGTCCTTCTTCCCGCCGCAGCTCGCTTTCTGACTCAGATTATCGCCTGCGCGTCCCTTGGGGCTCTGCAGACGGAGCTGGATGCTGTGTCTCGGCTTCGTTTTCTTCCGTCACTTCGGTGAATTGGCTATCGACCTGTCCCACTCTTGTTAGCGACTGCCCTAGTCGGTGCCTTCGATTCCTCCACCTTTTGGCTAAGGTACTACTGACAATGTGGCGCACCAAGCGGTCCAGTCGTGCCGCGGTCAAGGTGATTCGGTGTTTTCGGCGCGAGCGGAATAGAAACAGGTTTTGGACCAGTTGTTTGTTCTTGGCGGTCACCCTCAGCGGCTTCGACGAACTGTGGGTCTAGGTTCTTTTGCACGGACGAGCCTTCTTCCATTGATTCCCAATGCCCTTCGATGTGATGTTACAGCAGAAAAAGGCGAAAAAAGAAAAAGGAAAGATGGTAAGTTCCGAGCACGATTTTAACTACAAAAGCAACTAACGCCTTTAACCCTTTATTTTTTCCACAGACGGCGTCATTTGATATAGGGTCCTCCCAATCAACAAAATTTGTATGTATATGGTCCAGGAATTTTTATAGCGGTAGATTACGTATTATAAAGTTTTAGAGTGCTCATGTGGTGCTTTTTGCGAGGGACGTACAGGGGGACGTAAAACAGAGAGGCACAAGGATATACGTGGTTCGAATCCTTACGAATTCTACGTCCACGGGGCGCTACGGAACTTTCTTTCACTACCACGGGCTGAATTACACACTCGTTAATCTTCACTTTCGCTCATAACGTTCTAACTATTGAGAAAGGATAGTTAAAACACTGAACGGAACAAAGATAAGTGGTTGTTTTTTATTTACTAATGACTGTCCCGAAAAATGGCTAAGTCTCTACTTTTATAATAGCTCCCCGCAGCCTCTTCCATGCAATATCCCCTGATTTTTGGGGTCGTGAAAGCTATGGTACGATGAACAGTGGCAGCCGCCGATTGAATGACCCCTCTGCAATTATCCCAGTCTGAAAAAGTAACAGTGGCGCTACCCTCTCACCAGTCGACACGCGTCCTTGCCTAACAGTGCTTTTAGGGGTCATTTCACTGGGAATTGTACTAAAGGAAGCTTCCTTTCTCTTGGAAACCGTTAGCCACCTATCAGAGGTCCTAAAGGCTCTTATTTTTCATCTTTTCTTCTTTTGTTTATTAAATGATAAATATTTCCTTGTGGGCCTGGCGGGCCTTTTCTTATTAATTCTTTGGCCCACCCATCTTTAGCCCGTATCAATATCTATATTAACTGGTTTAATAATTCGTGTTAGGGGTGCAGTTACAATGAGTCGCGCGAAATGCGGCCACGTCATCTAGTTTTGATAATATGTGAGAAAATTCGTAATCCTGATAATAGAGTTGCCCTGAAATATAAGTGAAGGAAAATGAAGACAAGAATTTGCGTGGTTTGATCCAAATGACTTGCATTCACGGCCGAACCGGGGTAGAACTTCTTTATTATGTGGTTATGATTACAGAACACGTTATACAAATCTATGGTATGAACCAAATGATAAATCACTCGAGAAATATTCTATCAAATCTATAATTGATAAAGCTGCAGAGAAACGTTCGGAGAAGAGTGTTGGCATGGACAGCTGACCCGATCGAGTAATTTTATTTTTCATTTGATTATTTCTTTAAGTAATATATTTTTTGATATATTTGAATTAAAATAGGTACGGGTAAAAATTTAATTATTAGCAAGTGTTGTGCTATTTGAAGATAACACTAGTGAAAATTTGTAATTTTAAGTATCTTCGTGGTTAAAATGATACAAAAATAGTTAGAATTAAAAAAGTCAATTAGTTTTGGAATAAATTTAAAAACCCAACTAGTTTTCTAATTCCATTCTCAGCATAACATCATTTGTGTAATCCTCTCGATTAAGTTGAGTTCAGTATTCGGTTTCCAGGTTTTTATTATAGAAAAATATAGATAAAATTCGATTTGATCCGTTTGTACTTGATGATGAACAACCTTAGTCAGACCTGAAATATGGACGCAATTAATATTATAACGGCTCACTAATCGGAATAGAAATCCGATAAGAATAATAGCGACTAGACATGCCCAACGCCGGTTAACCGTAAACGGTGGTTGACAGTTAGTCCATGGGACTAACCGTAACCTAACTTGCCGGGGGGCGGTTGACGGTTAGCCGTCCCCGGTTGCCGGTTAATCTAACTGATAAACGTATTTTTTGTACGTTTATCTCAGTTATAATTACTTTGAACTTGAGCGTATTTGAGTCGTTTTTAAATTATTACGCGAGTAGTTACACATGTTTATGATTTTATAATATTTCAAGATGACATTGGAGTAATTCGAATGAAAACTAGCAGAAAGTGGAACCATGCATTGGACAGCTGAAAATCGAATCAAGCATGCATCTTGTTGAAATTGGGCCTTCTAATTCAAACTCAGTCCATTAAAATATCAGCCAAAACATCAGCCCATCTAAAACATATGATTGAAGATAATTATAGCAAATAAGTGGTGGGACCCTTACACATGTTAGCTACTTCGACAATTTGACTGTGGCATCATTTTTTATTTGGAGATTAAGAGACTCTGGACAATTATCTCTACTTATGCAGCTCAAGCAGACAAAATAAAGAGAATTACGGTTCCGTGTTTCCAGAGTTGATAGCTGGACTATTGAAGACACTATGCATGCTTGAGATGAAGACGTTCTACCTTTATTAAAGGGAGTTCGACAGTCCTGCTGGGGGCAGCGACGCATAAGAAGAAGCCACTCACAAAGAGCCCTCTGAATGATCGAAATCCTCAAGGCCATTAGATAAGATCATAAACGGCTGTGGAGAAATCGAGCACATTGTTCTCTTCTCACGCTTAGCGACGTTCAATGTTTGTAACCTCCTCCGAGCAGACCTGAGAAGCGCAGCTGTCCTAAGCACCTCGATGCTGAGAAGAACTAAAGCAGATAACTCTTTCAAGAAGCAAGACACCTCACGCAGCTACTTTTCTCCTCACACAGCACACACACCGCATCAAGGACCAAAGACGGGGGCTGCTGCAACAAGGAGCTGAAAGTGCTGCCCCTTCCTCATACGCACACCACGTGTTTGATCAAAGCACTCAACGAAGAACGAGGGATTAACTCGGACCCGAATTTCGGGGAAGATATTATGTTTTTCCTTTTTATTAAAATTGTTCCTCGTTATGTTCAATTGTGCCATGAGTGCTAATTTTACTTTGAGATTAGATCAACCCTAGCGAGATTATACGAATGTTTTAAGTATTATTGTTTTTTGCTATTGTTATGACTCGATTTTGGCTATTGAACGAGCGGAATATATTCATCGCTAGAGATAGGTTGAGCTATCTTTAGAGTCAAATCTAATAGTGGGATTCATTGTGTTTTAATGCGATACTTCGGTTAAGTTGTTAGGGAAGCTTGCTCGGCTATTTAATTCGAAAATTAGTTGTTTATGAGTCTTGTGTGATAAGTCGCACATTCGTCAGTCATATGAACTCGTACGCATATTGTAGGAATCTCCACGGTCTAATAAATAGCTAAAACTTCATTAAAATTTTCAGCGTTTCGGTCGAACTAGGGGGATTCGAAGTCTCAAATATTCTGCTTTCATAAAATCGTCCCAACCCCGTTATCGCTATTTTATCAAAGTATTATTTTCGTGTGTATTGTATTTAGTTTATCGTTATTTATATTTGTATCAAACCGAAAATATTTACTAGGATATTTAAACGACGGTAAATTATATAGCTCCTTTGGGTTCGATAGTCGAATACTTGCCATTTCTATACTATTTTCGATAGGTACACTTGCCTGTTGAGCGTGGGATAGTTCGTCGATATTCGTTTTATTTTTATTACTCGATCCGCTGGATCAAGTTTTTGGCGTCGTTGCCGGGGAACCATTGATGTTTGGAAAACTTTAGTTTATTATTCTAGCTCTATCATCATCATCATCATCATCATCATCATCATCATCATCATCATTATTAATATTATTATTATTTATGAGTATTTTTTCTCTCTTATTCTAGGTAAATCGCATGCAAAGTATTGCTAGAAATGTATGAGGTCACCGAGACAACAGCGTTCAATGCTAAGCTCGAGGCTGATAAGGAACCCCCGATCTATTTCACCTGAGACCCGAATCCCAAAGTCGCACAGCGTCGATCGCCATGTAGGGAACACTTGATGGATTGAAAGATGCCACTAATGGATGTGTAAAGCCGTACGATAAGTCTCAGATCTATTCACACAACGCACTGCTTTTGCAAGAGATGGACGATGTTCGAACGTCGAACGAAGAGAGTAACAAATACTCGAAGAGATTCAATAATGAAACTCGAATATATATATATATATATATATATATATATATACAAAGTTGATTTTTTCTAGTGAACCCCCAATCTATCTCACCTTAGACCCCGAATCCCCAAGTCGCACTGCGTCGATCGCCATGTAGGGAACACTTGATGGATTTAAAGATGCCACTAATGGATGTGTAAAGCCGTACGATAAGTCTCAGATCTATTCTCACAACGCACTTCTTTTGCAAGAGATGGACGATGTTCCAACGTCGAACGAAAAGAGTAACAAATACTCGAAGAGATTCAATAATGAAACTCGAAAATATATTTATCAAAGTTGATTTTCTCTAATGAGAAACAAGACATATTTATACTAGTAGGCTATGGCTAAATATAGAAATAGAATTACAAATTAATAGATATTTAAGCAAAAATCTAGGAGAATCTTACTAACTAAATATCTTATTAATTTGAATATAAAATCTTGCAAATCTCGTTCAGAGCTGGTCCAATGACGAAAATTGATTTTCGTCCTTCAATTCTTCGGTATTTGCATAGTCCCTGAACTTTCCAAAATTGTCATTTCTGCCCCGATCAAGTTCTTGAAAATTATATTCCGACCCTCTTTAATCTGAGTTGCTATGAACATGACTTTCTCTTCTTCAAGAACCTTCAATATGGCATGTTAAGTTTTTCTTTGAACTTCTTTGCTCGAAATTTTGTTACGTTCCCGATCGGTATTTGAATCTTCAACTTAGCTTGCTTCTGATTGGACTCGCTCACATCAGACGCCTACCAACAAATTACATCGGACGGCCTTTGAATGCAGACCATAACGAATTTGTTCTTGACGAATCTTGTATCAAAGGAAATCGTTAACGATGTCAGTTGCAGTCTAGCCCCTTGACGACTATAGCTGTCGTGCCTCCCTTCACATACCCGATGTATATCCCGCCACACAATACCTGCAGTGGAGGCCACGATGCATCTCAATGTCCATCCACTCTCTCGATTGACTATGTCTAGTATATGGAGAACTACCAAGAGGAGCAAATTTTTCTCCAAGTTATCCTAACCTGAGCTACGGAAATCATCAACAAGCTCCTCTAATATTTCAAAATCAAAGAGCTCAAGTATAGCAAGACGTAAATGCTAAGGATGATCTCGAGGCTCGTTTAGATAAGCTCGAAGACATGTTTCTCGTGTTGATGGAGAAGCTTGATTCTCGCTTGGATAGTCAAGAAGTTCGATTGCAAAATGCAGAATCTTCCTTGAGAGCATGAGAGAAGCAAGTCAGAGAAATAGCTAAAACTATCCACCAACGCAAGCTAAGTGAATTACCTATCAGTACGGAGACAAAAGCAAAGGAGTATTGCCATGACATTACACCAAGGAGCAGGGAGGAGGTTGCCTCAAGATCACATGTCAACATTTATCAACCAAATATTCCATTTCCGGCAGCCTAACAGGGGAATACCAAAAGATCCATTTGGAAAATATCTTGCCGAGAAGGCCGCCAAGAAGGAAGCTGCGAAGAAGAACGATGTCGAGATCCATGAGGAGAAAGTAGAAGAGCAAGTGAAGAAAGTGGTAGCGAAAAGTATAAGAGCAAGTGAAGAAAGTGGTAGCGAATAGCGTGACGGAAGAAGTCATGTCGAGGAAGAACTACTTGACAAAGAAAAAGAGGTCACGACTAAGCCCCCCGTCAAGGCGAATCAACTAGAGATCTCATACCCAACAATGGTAGACAAGGATATGGTTTCGATGAGTACGATACATCGCAGGTCACTATGAAAAGAACATGAAAATTATTGACGGAAGTAAGGAGGTTGATAAAGAGGCGCTAAACGACCGCCATGTTTGGGGCTTAACCAATCCGGTGGTCGTATCGTCAATAATTATATATTTTTTTTGAACCACTGAAACCACTAAACGATGTCTAGCTAAAAGACATTAAAGAAAGCGCTACTTGGGAGGCAACCCAAGCTTACCGTATGTTTTCTTTTATCTTTATATTCGCACTTTTTAATGTTTGTGTTTTAAGTGATCGCAGGGAATTCAAAAAATCTCAAGTGTGGGGAGGAGCCGTACAAAGCATGAACATCATAGGACTATTCTGGGAAGTTCACTTACTAATTTCATTCTCTTCCTTGTGTTACATTGTTTGTTACGTTGAGGACAATGTAACTTTAAGTGTGGGGAGGGGAATTTCTGCGAAATTGATGTGAACTTATTTATATGTGCATGACGTGATTTTTGGTATAAAAGTTTTGGAAAATTTGGCATATTTTTGTTTCGAAAATTGTGTTTCTTATCATGAAAGGATGACTTTATGTTAGAAATCTTTTGAGGAAGTAGGATACATATGCGTGGTTGACTTCTTTCTTACATGATGAACTTAGCGATACTTGAAGGATCCGTGCACATAACTCTATTTTGTGAGAGTTTTTAGCCTACGAGCTTTTTGCTCATTTCTTTGATTGTGTCATGCCTAATTATTTCTATCTAGAACTTGCTTGCATGAAATTACTTAAGGTGAGATAGTGTGAAAATGAGAAAGGCATTAGGAATTAAGTCCAAAGCCAAAGTTTCCAACGACGACTGGCCACCTTAGTTAGCCACTTTGAGCATGAGCCTGTTTATTTGTGAAATCGAAATATTCGTTGCCGAGGATAATAAGCTTTCAGAAATAACCCGATCAATAGTGGAAGTAGAGGTGTCAAAGTGGAAAAGCGTAGCCCAGCCGTTGAAAAATACCCAAAAAAAGAAATAACGTTAAGAACTCCTCCTTTGACAATATCTCGCCCGAAAAAAAAGAGAGAAGAGGAGCTTAACTACAGGAGAAAAGGAGCGTAGACACGAGAGAAACATGCTAAGAACCCTTCCTGTTAGGTCCAAATTTATCCAACCTAGATTGAATTTAGAAGAATCGAATAACAAATCTAAGAAAAACGAAGTTAAGGCTTGAGATTTGCTTACGAAGATAGCTTGGGAGAGAAGTAGCGTTGAGAGCACAAAAGGGAGGCGAATTTCTCTCTAAAATTTTCGATTCTAATTTTCCAATCTGATTCCCTTGTACAACACACTCCTTATTTCCTAAGGAGTTCACTTATATATACCACATCGTCGTATATTTACACAAGTAGTCCTATACAATGACTATTTACTATTTAGCCCAAGACTACTAATTTGCATAGCAAGACTAAGACAACTCTATTAATTGAATACAATAAAATAGTTCCAATAATCTCCCCCTTTGTATTCAATTTTCAATATTAGCGGGTTGTCTTCGTCTTGCAATGGAAAGAGTCCTCTGGTCCTCGAAATCTCCTCTTTAGAATATCTTCAAGCTCACCCGGTCTTCTAGGCATCGGCATTTTCTTGGAATCTTCCTTTGAAGTTCTTCTCCTAAATGTCGTAAGATGTACGAAGTATTCTTGCCGGATTTAGAAAGTCCGCATTCCATTTCTCCCGTTGGAAGCACACGAAACTCGAAACTCCTCCTATTTGGGTCAACCTTATGTTGAGATCGGGGAGTCCGATGTGAGGTTTGGAGAGGTGGACACGATTGGCAACTTCGGTCATTGATGCAGTGGACACGGTTGGCAACTTCGGTCCTTGATGCACTTGACACGGTTGGAAACTTCGGTCGTCGATGATGCTTGAATCACGTGACGTTCAGTCGAGGAGAGGGCTCGGGTTTAGCCATCTTCTCCGTTTTGCCAGATTCGTCTTCTCCTGAAGCTGCACATTTTTGTGGAAACTTTGTAAATATACCGTCTCTGATGATATATACAGGTGACATTAAGCGGTTGGACCCTGAAGCTGCACATTTTAGTAGGAGATACCATCAATCTGACTGATATATGTATATATATATATATTATATATAGGTTATATAATATATAATACCTACTACTTCACTCTAGGTGCATTTGTTTTTCTGAACTTGTTATTACATTCTCGCATTGAAATTAAGAATCCTCGATAATTTTGTGATTATATTTTTTGCAGGTCTTATCAGATGGATTGAGTAATTATGTAGCGTATGATTTGGTTAGAAATGATTTTACTTTCTGTCTCAAGTGGGAAGTCGTCTTCATTATTCTTTAGATGTTGCTGTGAAGTGCTCAATTTGTCTCTCTCTTTTATGAAGTGGTGGAAATGGATAAGTTGTTACTGTACTAGGTTCGTTCGATGTGTAATTACGAAAGCTGTTCTATTTGTATATATATACATGATTCTATTGTACAATTATCGTATTAAATAGGCTAGTTTTGAAGTTTTACTTATTTATCTACTCTCTGGTAATTTCTTGGAAGAGAATAGATGATCTTTTATTAAATCATGATATTTTTCTAACTCGCTATTGGACAAAAAAATTTGATGTGATCCGCATAAAACGACTTCTTGCAACAGCTTCTGGCGCGGCTTCTCTTGCTCCAACGATTGCTCACGTCGAACCTAACACTCAAAGCTCAACAGAAAACAAGTCAGAAGGGGGCCGGGGTTGATTCCGGCGAAGACCATCTGATGCTTAAGTTAGAATCCTCGAAAATGGGTGATCATAGGTGCTAGGCTCGTAAAATAGCGCTTTTAGTTATTTCCAATGCATACCTGGGAAATGACTCAACCGCTACCTTTTATACTAACCTCGTTCCGTCTTTCCTTGACCTAGTCCTCACCCCGGCCCGCTTTTCTCGCGAACCTCTTGTGGAGAACGTGGTCTTTTCCACCACCCCACGTTCTCGTTTCCTCTTCTTTCCTTCATTTTCTCCTCTGACTTCTTCTTCCGGAGGACGTAACTGTTATGTTCAAGCCCTCTCTTCATTTCTCGGAGACTTCGGGCTTACTCAACCCCGTTCGCGTCATGCTTCAAGTCGGCCTGCTTGCTCTGCTTCCTTTGCATCCTCCAACTAACTTACTGGGATGTCATCTCGCCTTCCTCAATTAGTCTCCTCAACCTGATCTCTTCGCCTTTCCCCACCGATCCGCTCGAGCCTCTATCTTCTCCCTTCACGAGGGAAATACCTTTTCCCTCCTTGACAATTCCACGATCTCCTCTCTTCTCGAGCCGTCTCCTCGGGCTCTCCTTCTTTCCTCGGGTCGCGTCTTCCGCCCTTACCTCCCTTGTTATTTTCCCACCTCCCGATTCTCGGGTTGTTTTATCATTAATGTTATTTTACCGTTAGCCGAAATTCCGAGGGTAACAACAGTCCCCCCTAAAATAATCAAAAAGGAGTGTAGTGAGTTTTTGGACGTTAACTATCGGTGAAATAAATGGTCTTAAGGCCTTCTAGTTCTCCATAACAGGCTTTCCCGGGCATCCTCTTTGCGCCCTCTTCTTCCGATCCCTGAGCATCTCTATCTTTTACCTATTGTGTCGGCCTATACAGACGCCACGTCGTAATCTCCCTAGGCGGGAAAGTTACCGCCCTTTTATACGACCTTGACTCGTCATCGCCACGTGTTACTCATCCCAAGACTTAACGTCTCATCTCCATTTTTCTTCTTTTTTTTTCTTTTATTTCTTCCCCTTCCTAGGTTTTCAGTTTTACTATTTTGCTTTCACTTTCTCCCAAAATCTCAAGCAGCACGGCGACATTTCCTCACACCGACGTTCCATTTTCGGGCTCGACCGTCTTCTTCTTCCTCTTTAAATCCGGTAAATCATTTTTCATCTCTCTCTTCTTCACTTCTCCTCTGTTTTTCGTTTGGGGTATGTGTTAGAAATCGTGAATCAAAGAATTCAGATTAAACAGTTTTGGTGATTGTCCAAACTTGATAGAGTATACCGGTTGAACGAAGACTCATGACTGGATACCAGTCAGCAGTTCACAAGCTCACCAGAAATCGGATATAAACTGCCAAGACCGGAGTGCAGATATCGGACCTGCCACATGGATGAAAATTCAAAATTATTCAAGGCGGGACGTTGAAGACTTATTATAAAACATTTAATGCAAGGCTGCCAGGAAAAAGCCAAGCTGAAGTCAAGCCAAGCTAAAAGAGGAAAAAGCAAATGGCACAGTGCAAACTGCTATGGAAACCGGACAGTACCCATTTTGGGTAAATAACATGTAATGCACTGTCCGATACAAGGAGCTATCTCACAACAGCTCCCTTCATCAAGCTCAACTATAAAAAGAAGAGAGGCGTGATGAAGATAAATGACGACTAACCTTGAAAGTGAAAAACAAGTGAAAAACTGTTAAGCTCTTAAGCGAGTTATTTGGGTGTTGTCCTCACTGTACGTAGACCAGTTTCGGTTTGAGTTGTTTCCAAGGGACTTTAACAAGCTCTTGAAGTAGGTGGATTGTATTATACTACTGCCTAGGTGATTCATTAGATTAAAGCTGAGGGCAGCTGGGTAGGTTGTACTTACTGTATAACTGAAGATCTAGTGAACCTTCCTTGCGAGGAAGAAGGGGAGACGTAGGAGAGTTAACTCCGAACTTCCAGAAACAAACTGGTGTTCCTTCACACACACAAACACATCAAATAATGACCGGTACAGAAACGGGTGTTCAAAAACAAGGCGAGATTACGAGATTAGGTCACTCTAGGATACCCGCAGATGGAAGGAACTGATTGTGAAATTGTCGCATCGGACGCGAGACTTGAAGCCATTTGGGTTATACTCTGTACATGAGGGCTTCAAGCAGAAATTTAAAGAAGGTTGGTATGGACGACTATTCAGAGACCAACTCAAATGAGCACATCAAACATGAAAAAGAAGAGGGCGTGGAAAACACAACTAAATACTGGAGGGACATAGGTTTATTATACTTAATGGCCAGCAGACCGGATACCATATGCAGTATCTGTCTCTGAGGACGGCGTCAGTCAAACTCCAAGGGTTATACCAATGGTAACCACGACGATGTCAGGATTCACCAAAGAAGCACCAATACATACAAATGCCTCGATGACCGGCCAGTATCCAAATTCAACAAGCAAGCTTAAGTAGCCACAACAGCTGAAGCAGAACCCATGGTGATTGGGAAATACTGCTCTCATAATGCGGAGATGACATGAAAAGACCGTGGCATCAAGAAAACTAACATTCTGTATCTCGTAAAGATACAAGTGAATCAGCCAACATTTAGGATCCGGTATTCCATTCAGACAAAACTGAGACCGAGTTGACCTACGGTTGATCGTGCTGACCAGAAGAAAACCGATTCGACCGGAGTGCCAGCTAACATAGATCAGCAAGCAGATGTTTAGAAGATCAAAATTTAGATTGGTGATCGGATAGCAATCCTATACCATGGAGATCGTCTACGAGCCTAGAATCTAGCAGATTTTACAGACCGGGACTCGGACATCTCAGCAAAAAGCTATTCTATTTTTAGTGAAGCTGCTGCATTGGATGTCACACGACGACAGGGTGAACATCCAACATCGTTTGGAGATCATAGAGTGGAAGAATTAGACATGACAGACCTTCTGCAACTACAATCACAAGACCGGTACTCCACTCAAAGATCATCACAGGTCGAGTGATCAAGAAAGCGAGACTGAGGGACACTTCGACAAACCGGCAAGTGACAGACACACAAGACCGCTCTTCAAAGCTAAGTCTATCTCCTTTCAGAGTGCTTTAGGACTGTTAGAAATATCTTAGTCCTAGCATGAAGTCAGGGGGAACGATGTTATATCAATATAAATGATATAACGCAGTTGCCTAGACATTACAGAAAATGTTGCATTTTGATGATTTCAGTGCACGACTTTTTTCGGTCATTTCTTCATAAAAACCAGCTCATACACTTATCCCAGTCGATTTCAGCCAAAATTGAACTCCGCCAAATATCCACTACAGAAACTTAAACATATATCTTATATCGATTTAAGCCAAGTTCTCATTACCTATACCGGATTCCTTCTGAAACCAGGACTAGAATCTGTCTAATGGATATTACAACTTACCCATTCTGCTGGTTAAAGACCGACTTTGCTTTAATAATTGCACTGCATCAATGCACATATTATATGTCTAAGCATAGCTGGCTTTGAGTTTGCAGGGTCATCTGAAGGCGTGAATAGTCTTGTCATCAAAGAATCTCTGCCAACAGACAAGACTTAAAGTTCCGATACACTGAATGGAGCGATAAGGATAGTCTGGATTACTGTGCACCCGTGACACAACACGTGAAACTCTCCCAAGTATTTAAGGATCTCGCACCCTCTTTCGAAGTTCATCAACCTACAATCGACTGAGTTCACAATGCCTAAACCTCCAAAACATCCACCACCCTTAGTCAGGATAAGCATCACAACCAGAAAAAGCCTACCTAGTCCAAATCCGGTTTTCCTCTTAGACCATCTTAGAGTCGCAATGACTCTGCATTGGACGCAAACCGACCCATTAGGGTATGCAGAGATCTCTTGGCGGTCCAACAATGACGTAAAGACGTTGTTTCGGACCAGCAAGAATTCTAAAGCAAGTCCGGCGGCACGGAAGGCTAGCTCCGGGAAGCTTCTCTGTGGACTGGGCGAGGTGAAAGTGACAAACCCAAGACACACAGAAGATGGCACTAGATGAAAAGAAGATGCCGCTGGCAGGGTAGGCCATCCTGGCACTACAAGGACCCAAAGAAGAGGATGGCGCCCGTCCCAGTTTCTTGGTAGAGAAAAGGCTGAGAACCCACCAAGAAATGGCTCTGGAGCTGACGAGCGGATATCCGGGATTGAATGCCATGCCAGACGGTATCCCTCCGCTCCTATCAGGTTTGTTGCGCTCTCTGAGGAGAAAACAAGCGAAGGATCTCCTCGTCGCAACATCTAATTCCCCGAAGAAACCCTCGACAAGGCGTGGGTTCAGGGGATACCGTAGCTCTGCAAGAGGCCAGCTGCTAAGACGGAGCAAATCGGACAAGGTTTTCTTCAGACCTTTAAGAGTCCCGTTGAGACTGAGCGATCTCTGTTAAGACTCGCCAGTGCAGCCGCAGAGCTACCGGATTCATTGTGCTTTATGAGAAGAAAACAATCGCAATGACGACTCTCGTGCACAATGACAACGGCTACCTTCCCTCATACCGGACAAGCGATTATCAAAAAGGGGGAAGAAGAGTACTGCCAATTCAGGAGAAAGGCAGATGACAGTACTGACGAAACAGAAGGTCGAGATCGGAAGATGTCATCAATCGGAAGGTCGAAGAACTGTCCAAATCTAAGTAATAAGATAGGCTAACAAAGGTTGTAATAGATTGTAGTTTATGTATCAAATCCCTTTGATATAGTAAATACCTTTCTGCGTCGTTGAGCTTTGACAATCACCAAAAAGGAGGAAATTGTTAGAAATCGTGAATCAAAGAATTCAGATTAAACAGTTTTGGTGATTGTCCAAACTTGACTAAGTATACCGGCTAAACGAAGACTCAAGACCGGATACCAGTCAGCAGTTCACAAGCACACCTGTTATAACCAGTATATCCAACTAAAACACATTTCTAGCATTTTAACCACGAAAATAATGGGAAGAATTTAACTTATCGTGGGGGCGTGCGTGTTCTTGAGAGGGGTTTGGAGCTTCTCTCACAAAAATTATTTATCTGTATTTCTCACACACACAAGACACACTTAATGTGTGTTAGGGTTTTAGTACATATACCACATGTTGGTATATTGTACTTGGGCTTCATGAAAGCCCATTACAAATAAGCTCACTGGGCTTTACAAATAAAAGCCAGTTCACTTAAATAAAATTACAAGGCTTAGATAAAATAATTAATTGAACACAATAAATAATTCCTAACAATCTCCCCATTTGTGTTCAATTTGCAATTTAGCGCTGGTTCTCTTCATCTTGTAATCGTCCTGAGCCCTCAAAGAACACGTATCAGAGTTGCGTTCGCAAAAGCGTTTACATGCGTGTTCTTCTTCAATCACATCCTCATTTGTCTTGTCTTCTGACCTCTTCTTTCAAAGATCTTCAAGCTCGCCGTCTCTTGAACTTCTTTTCTTCTAAGTGTTCAAAGCTGCTTGTTGGATCGTATCTTTTTGTGTTCGATCTCTCCCTTGGATAGTCACCACTCCCCCTACGCTTCTTTAGTTGAGATTGAGGAGTTCTCTTTAAATTTAGAGAGACGTACACGCGTCGAATCTTCTCTTTAGGTGTTCCAGCTCTACCTTCACTTGTCGCAACTCCCCCTACATTTGCTCCACCTTGTGTTGGGATTGGGAGTTTTCATTAAACTCGAAGAGCTGTACACGAGTCGGCAGCTTTGATGCTTGAAGTCCATGCTGAAGTTGTTGGTTGTATCCTAGATTTTCGTGTCTGATCTCTCCCTACAACACTGGTACAACTCCCCTTCATTTGTTCAACCTTTATACGTTGTGATTGGGGTGTTTCCTTAAAATTGGAGAGCCGTACGTGAGGCGACAACTACAATCGTTGGACTATGTGGTCTCGGCTTGATTCTTTGACAACGCTTGAGATTTGGCATTTTCTGATCTATATTGCACTTTCGTCGTGATGTTGCCCCCCTTTTGCTTTAGTATTCCTTTCCCCCAAGAACATCGAGCTGGGGAAATCGTCATGGGAAAAAAAGGGACATCGTCCTTGGCAAGAAGATCGCATTGTCGGGACAAGATAATGGAGTTGATTGGTAGTCACGATTACTCTACTTCTCGGTGTCAGATTCTTCGTCTTCGAAGGAAGTTGTCTGGTTCGGCCTCGAAGAAGTTTATCTGGTTCCGAAAGAAGGTAGGTGTGAGGTGTTCTTTCCGCAAATGTGTTTGGGCTCCTTATGATTTTTCATTCAATTGCATGAGAGCCTGTCTTCAGAGTGGTTGGCGCGGCAGAAATGGTGGATACTCAGGTTAATCTTCTCCTTCAGTGGAGTTAAAACATGGTGAATCTTCTTCTTTGTGGCGCCAGATTCGTCATCGCCGAAGGAAGTTGTCTGGTTCGACCTCGGCGAAGCTTATCTGGTTTTCAAAGAAGGTGTACGTGGGTTGTGTTCTAAGTTGTGCCGAGGCTCCTTTGGAATATATATATTTTAAGTGTTGTGGAGCCTGGCTTCAGAGTGGTACGCTCGGCGAAAATTGGTGGGTGGTCCGACCTGTTTGTTTATACATATTCCCTTCTCCCCCTCATGGCGATTCGTGTTAACGAAATCGGCATGCTTGTATAGGAGACCAAGAAGGACACAAACGACAGGTCGATTAAGGTAATAACCGGACGGAAACACTAAGGCGATCCGTCAACACTGCTTCAGAGACAAACTCTGAGACGTGGCCTATAATGACAGGGCTTGAGAAACCGAAGCCACATAGGCATTTCGTTTGCATTGCTATTGAGACTAGCTTGAAGAACGATGGCCTAAAACCGTTGTTGTTTTGACGTTGCAACGGTAGGACTTCCTCTCGATCATCGAAGCATGTCGTAGTAGGACATGTCTACGAAAGTTCTGATCTGGTCACAAAGTCCAGATAAGAAAAAGTGTATGTGTCCTAGAAAAATATAAAACATTTAGATAGTGAGGACACCTAGACTCGATGTGTTCAAGAACGTTCAGTGGTGTGGGGCTAAGTACCACTTAATTCTATATTACCCGCTTCCAAGTGAAGCAGTGATAGCATACTTGGCTCCCCGTGATTTAATGAAATATCGGTCTGTTGGGAGATCGATGAGTGGGTAAGGCTCGGTTGTGCAAGCGCTGTTGGACCTAATGCGATGACTTCTACCCGGGAGCTAAAAAAATTAGCACCTGTACCTATGGGGCTTGGTCCGACAATTTGTGAGGTAAGAAAATTTTGTATCTACCGTTTTTCAATCTTGTCAAGATTTTCCGAATATGGGTAGCTATATGAGTTTGAGATCGTCGCTAACACTCGGCTGTGTTCCGGGGTTAGGTTCAGTTTTGTTTGACTGAACCATGGGAACTTGAAATCCATACATCCGGTACAAAGTGATGTGTGCTGCTTGATTTTGGTCAGCAGTTCGGGGCATGTCGGTTGAGGTTATTCTCGAGTTAGCACTAGAAGCCACCGTCGCCTTTTGGATTTCTTGAACTCTCGAGAGTTGCTTGTTTTTGGTTGGAGTCCGTCTTGGAGATCGAAGTGCTTGAGGGGGGCAGTTTCTTTCTTTGTTCTTCTTCCTCGTCTTCTTTTTTTTTTTGCATTTCTTTTCCCTCTTTTTTGTGCTTTTCTTTTCCTCTTTATATATATATATCTGTATATATGTATTATCGTATTAATAATGTAATAGTATATTATATATTATACTACGTATATATATGTATATATATTTTTTTCCCTCAAACCATGCGTCTTAAAACTGAATACCTCCCCCTCAATAGATGCAACAAAAAAACGGATCAAACTTATCTTTTGAATCTCTTTCCTTAAGTTCAAGTATTTAAGTTCGCTCCCCCTCAAAAATTTAATTATCTCTCCCTTTAACACAATAGGAGTTGCTTCTCTTTAAACATAAAGAGTTGCCCCCCTCAAATTTAGCTCAATTAAAAAAATGGTATTTATAAGTTGGCCACGGAATATGCGTTGTCTATTTCAAAATCTTGCAAGAACATGCATATTCAAAATGTACCATTTAAACGATATAGGCATTTATCAATTCAGCGTATATGCATACGTAAAAGTTAAGCTTGAAAATTCTATAACTTGTATGCATAATGAAAATATACCTATTATAGGGTATTTATGAATTTCAGCTCATGTTTGCATGCAAAAATGTGGAATTTAAAGTCTTTTTGAAGCATGCCTAACTATAATGTACCCTATTATTTTCAAGATAGGCAATTTGAAGTTATAACATGATATGCATGCAAAAATTACAAAAGGATGTATATAAAATTTACCTACGTTGGGTTGCTCGCATCCTAACCAGTCGTGTCTGTGCAGCAGCCCGAGATACCATACACGCTGGGAGGTGTGGTTGCTCGCATCTCTTACCAGTCAAGTGGAGCAACCCGAGATACCATGCATGCTGGGAGGTGTGGATGACCACTAGGTGTTTTGGAAGAATTTTCAAAGTAGGATACCGAGTTCATAAAATGAGGAGTTCGAAGATGTGTGGTGCTGTTAGTTTCGAAGATTTCAAAGTATTGTGCCAAAAATCCCATATGCGAAAATGATTTTCTAAGATGTATGTCTTCGAAAGAATTTGAAGTCTTTGAGTCGCAAATTGGAATTTGGATTGGCCCGCGAATTGAGCTGTGGTTCTCGAACTGAAGAGGGTTCGTGAAACTTGAATTTTAATGACACGGGAACTGAACTCGCGAAACTCTAGTTCTTAAGATGACCCGCGAAGCTTGATGACCTTATGAGAATGATTCGTGTACACAATTTTGGGAAAATGATGAAAATCGGGCGAATTTGGTATATATATAAGATGCACTGTAGCACGTTCGATCGATTGAGGAATCGGGTGATTGGAAGAATCCAGCGATTTGATAAATCGGGCGATTTTGAAGAATCGCCGAGAGGTATTTTAACAAAGTGATTTGTCGATTCCGAAATTGGGCAATTTTGATGAATCGGGCAATTTGACAATTCGGCTGATTCTAGTATTTGATGGAAAGTGATTGTGTCAGGCAATTTTGATAGATCCGATGAATTGAATCGATTGAGAATCGGGCGAACTGAGGAATCGGGCGATTTGAAGAATCGCAGAGGATATTTAGAAGTAGTTGAAATTGCCGAGAGATTAAGTTGAAATCGGGCAATTTTGAGAATGATGAAACTTTTTTTAAAAAAAAAAATTTGACTCAAAAAATCAATTAAAGAAAATCTGAGTAAAATCACCCTAACACTGACATATGCGAGATTTCCAATTAATATGTAACACAGAGTTCAAAATTTTTCCCAAATTAAATGTCAAATCAACTTAGTTTTTCAAAGTCGATTTATGTGACGCAAAATCCAATAAACAACGACGAAAGCATCGGTTTCACTCGCGGCGCTCGCTGAGCTCTCAAGTCAAAGATCCGTCGATATCATTTATCATGTTTGTCGGGACTATTATGATTTCGTTGGTCGATTTACGCCTATAAATAGACACGATTCGAGCAGCACAGTAATGCCATAACAAAAAAAATCTAGCTGACGGAAATGAACTGGAATCAGAAGCAAGACGATGAAGAGAACGAGGAACATGCGGAGTTAAGGCGTCGTTTTAAACGCAATTTAGATGTTGGTTCTCGAGCTCTTTCTTCTTTCGTGTTTATCTGTTGCTTTAATGGATGTTCTGTTTTGGGTCCTTACAAAGCGTACTGGGTTTTGAGAATGATCTATGTATTTTGGTGATGTAATTTTCATGAATTGTGTGATGAAAGTGGTTTTCGCATTTTGAAGGTGTTTTGCGTATTTGAGTTGTAAGTGTTTTTTGTTTTCTTTTTTTTTTCATTTAAAAGGATGTACAAAATCGTTTAAAGACTAGTTCGTGAAACACATCTACTCCCCCTCAATATTTGAAGTTTTGGGAATTTGAACCTCACAGATAAAAACTTAAAGCAAAGAAATATTTTAATAAATAAAAATATTTCCCCGATTCTTAAGTTCGGGTGATTCAAAAGTTGCAAAGGAAGTTTCGAGCGATGCTCAGTATCGGGCGATTCATAGGCTCGGTCAATTAATTAAAATAAAATCCAAAGCAGTTCCGAGCGATTCTTAGTTCTCCGAGAAAAACATAAATTAATTTGAAATTTCAGTTCAAAATTTTATAAAGGTAAAATTGACGAAATATTTCAAAACCTCCCCCTAAATAAATTGATTTTGTACATTACTTAATCATGTAAACTAGGATTGAAAATGTTTTTCAGAATAAAATGCAGTTCTTCCTAGATTTTACTAACATAGTAGATATGTTATTCATTTGAGCACATATGCATATTGAAAATACAGTGAACTACGAACATGTAATTTTATGCATATTTAGAATTTACCAAATTTGTCAGTGTGGTTTTAGTTGTCCGCATCCCATCCCTTAATCACGTATGTGGGGCTGCTTCAGGTACCATACGTGAGGGATAATCGTGGTTACTCGCGTCGCCAACCAGTCATAGGTGTGGAGTAACCATCTCTATGTACCTACCCATGCTGGAAACTGCAAAACATCTCAAGCAGATTTTGGTACCCATCTAAGAATGGGTCCTTTCGTATTAGATCTAGAGTTTATGCATGCGTCTTTCATAGATTTATGTCCTAAGTCAACTTTAGGTTTATCTATAGCGTTAATTGTTGATTTAGGAACCCAAATCTTTCTAATTCCTAAGGGATAACAAAGGCTAGTGCTTGCTCTAAGTTCTTGTTTTGTAATCCAGATTTTCTTAATTCCCAAAACTTTAGCTTTAGCTGCAGTCTTAGGGTGCTTTGACTGGATGCTTTTGTGATCTTCTCGTTTGTCAAGTTTAGAACTGGACTTGGGAGACGAATGTGTAGGCTTTATCTTTCTGTTCGTTTGAATCTTCTCCTTTTGAGTTTGTGTGCCTAACTTAGCAAAGAAGCGTTCGTCGTTCTTGGTTGTACGTGAATTTGCTAATCTAAAACGAGAATTTAAGGCTAGTGCATCATCATAAGAATAGTGAAAATTAGAGAGCATAGATGTTCGTACAGGTTCAGAAAATGAAATCATGGATGGAGATGTGGCAATGTTAGATTTAGCTTGTGACTGATGCCTACTATGCAAATTTGAACATGATGCTCTAAATTTAATTGCCTCCTTCTTTTTAAAAGAAGGAGCACAATTTTCAAATAATAGGTCGTCGCCTGTGGCTATCTCCTTTCCTTTTATTCTATTTAAAATTTTACCTGTAGGTGCATGCGAGGATAAGTTGGTACGCATTGATTTTCTCGATGCATTCTGCTTCCTTAGTGTCCTAGGCTTGGTTAGAGTTTTTATTTTAGACTCACCTAAAGATATTTGTGGAGACGTTGAAGCTATAATGTTATTGATTTGTTTTCCGAGTGAGGAAATTATTGTCAATAGCACGTCATTTTCTACCTGAAAAACAATCTTTTCGGACTCTAGGGTCGAGCGCAAGTCAGATATTTCCTTAATTGCTGGTGGGATATATGCACTAGAGGGGCTGGACTGTGCTAAGTCACGGGACGTGTTCTTGAGGATGATTGGTGTTGAAGGGGGAATAAGAGCATCTAAGTAGTCATCAGACAAAGGTATTTCCCTTGTCTTGTAGCTATTATTCATAGCTTCATAGTCAAGTGGAATTTCTACTCCTGTCTTCCTATCTCCATCACTTTCTGGTGTGAATGTCATTAATTTAGGCATGTTAATCCCTAAATAGCTAATATCATACGGATCATTTGGATTTAGGGATTTCTTCACAGCTAGAGTAGGGTTTGGAACAAAGCCTAGACCTGCACGTGGATTGTAGAATTCTGTGTCCTTAGGCTGGTTCAAGAAGATCGTTCGATCTGTTTGTCCTCTTTTTGTTAAGAGGTCCTCTAGCTTTTTAATCCTAGCATACAGTTTTACACGTTCTTTATTCAGGAGATCGAACTCGCATGTTTTATTAATTCGCTCGTCGATGCAAGTTGTCAATTTAGAGTTTAGCTCGCTAACCTGTGTCTTCAACTTTACTATTTCAGCGCCGCGACTGTCAATTTTTGATTGCGCTACTTCCAGCAGGCAATCAAGATTACTCATCTCTTGAAGCTGCCTGCGCAGACATTGATAATTGTTATCACACCGTGCTTGCAAGTCGTTGATTGTCCTCTCGTGATCAACACATTTGATTGTTGTTTGCTCGTAGTTTGAGACTTTGTTAGTTAAGTCAATGACTTTTGACGCTGATTCAGCTAAATTGGCTTCGGAATTAGCTAAGCTAGTTTCTAGTCTATCTACGTTTTCACGTGTCATATCTAGATCGACTATAGTCTTAGCTAGTTCATTTTCTACTGACATAAACTTGCTATGAAGAGCCGTAAATTTTTCTTGGAGTTCGAATAGAAAAGGGGGTCTATAGATTCTACCTCCCTTTCTGAATATGCTTCCTCGTTTTTACCACCATCGTCTGCCTCCATGTCCTTTTGCTCTGATTTAGCTCCTTTCACTAGGGCTACGTTGGCTACATTTTCTTGCTCGCTTTCAGATGTTTCATCGAGCCAGCTGTCTTGTTCTGCCATCAAAGCTACTCCAGCTTTTGTTTGCTTAATCCGTCGTAATTTTCTGGAGTAGTACTCCTCACCCTTCTTTTTGGTTAGAAAGCAGTCTATAGTCGTGTGCCCAGGTTTGCTGCAATTATAGCATTTGATTGGCTCTGCCCTTTTCTTACTATGGGAGTTGTGGAAGGGTGCCATTGATTCGAAGTTTTCAGAATTTAAGCGTTGAAAACTTTTGGTGTACACCCAAAGACTGTGTGATGATTTCGAAACTTCGAGAAAATGCCAAGTCTTTTTCTATAATATGCTTGAATGTTCTAAGTAGATCGTTGGATATGTGATCGTTGACACGTTTGTGGATTTGCTTTCAAAACTTTACAAAAACGTTGTTTCACCGATATATTTGGACCCGGAAAAAATATTTTGAAATTTTTCGAAAAAAGGCCTAAAACAGACTGTAACTGTTGGGTTCAAATTTGTTTTTCCCTTTTTTTTTTGTGCCGATAATGGATCGATCAAGAACTTTTAAGTGTGAATTTCAAAGAATGATTTAGTGAGAACTGGATTTCCCCATTAAAGTTTCGAATGATGAAGATTTTTTTTTTACTAAAAATTCTAAGTTTTGAAATCGATAGCAAAAATCGGGCGAATTTGCAAAGTGAAGATTCACCGAATTTAATTCGGACGAATTGCTGTTCAAAGAGATTAGAATCGGGCGATTGTTTGTCAAAAGGACTGGAATTCGCCGAGGGTTTCAAATCGGGCGAATTTGCTACGGTGAAATCATCCGATTTGAACTTGCTACAGCGAATCGCTACAGTGAATCGTCCGATTTGAACTTGCTACAGTAAATCGTCTGATTTGAGCTTGCTACAGTGGATCTATTAGAATCGGTCGATTTGCTATTTGAGAAACAAGTGCATGCTTTGCTACAGTGAATTGATTAAAATCGTGCGATTGTTTTGAGTGTCTGAATTGGGATCGACCGATTTGTAAAGTGGTGTACTGAAAATAAAACTAATCGGCCGATTTATGAGTATTTAAAGAAGTAGCCTATTGAATGAGTGACAAATCGATGGGAGATCACCAATAAAAGAAATCGGCCGATTGTGTTTTGATTAATGTCACTATCGAATGTGTGAGTGGAACAATCAAGAAATTGTGACTCACCAACAACTCACCATGTTGCTTCTACTTTTTGACCAAAAAGGAATTGTTTGACCAAGAACAAAAGAGTGGCCGATTGTTTAGGGAGGGGCGATTTGTTTTGTTCTATTAATTTTTTTTATGATTGCAAGCCCAGTGAGTGCTTTTTGACCGAAAAGAAATTGTTTTGACCAAGTAAATATGAGAAATCGGCGTGTGTTTTTTTCTTTTTTTTTTTTAACCAAATCGGGCGATTTGGACATCAAAACCGTAATTGCAAATCGGGCGATTCGAAAAGCCGTGCGAAAATCCTGCCAGAAAATGAAGAACTGAAAAAAAAAATCCAGAGTGGAATTTTAGCCCAAATCAAACTCAATTTTGCTGAAAACAGTTGGGTAAACACTGAGAATCACTCGAGCGCAGCCTAATTACTTCTTGAGCTTGCAAAATCAGTAAAATCAACTCAAAAACTCAAGAAATTGCCAGAAATTCGAAACTGAAAAAGAAAACCCAAAAAATTTTGAAACTTGCTCAAATCCTAACGTGTTTTGCTCTGATACCAATTGTTATTCCCAGTATATCCAACTAAAACACATTTCTAGCATTTTAACCACGAAAATAATGGGAAGAATTTAACTTATCGTGGGGGCGTGCGTGCGTGTTCTTGAGAGGGGTTTGGAGCTTCTCTCACAAAAATTATTTATCTGTATTTCTCACACACAAGACACACTTAATGTGTGTTAGGGTTTTAGTACATATACCACATGTTGGTATATTGTACTTGGGCTTCATGAAAGCCCATTACAAATAAGCTCACTGGGTTTACAAATAAAAGCCCAGTTCACTTAAATAAAATTACAAGGCTTAGATAAAATAATTAATTGAACACAATAAATAATTCCTAACAGCACCAGAAATCGGATGTAAACTGCCAAGACCAGAGTGCAGATACCGGACCTTCCACGTGGACGAAAATTCGAAATTATTCAAGGCGGGATGTTGAAGACTTATGATAAAACATTTAATGCAAGGCCGCCTGGAAAAAGCCAAGTTGAAGTCAAGTCAAGCTAAAAAAGGACAAAGGAAATGGCATAGCGCAAACTGCTATGGAAACCGGACAGTACCCATTTGGGTAAATAACATTTAATGCACAGTCCGGTACAAGGAGCTATCTCACAACGGCTTCCTTCATCAAGCTCAACTATAAAAAGGAGAGAGGCGTGATGAAGATAAATGACGACTAACCTTGAAAGTGAAAAACAAGTGAAAAACTGTTAAGCTCTTAAGCGAGTTATTTGGGTGTTGTCCTCACTGTACGTAGACCAGTTTCGGTTGGTAAGTGAGTTGTTTCCAAGGGACTTTAACAAGCTCTTGAAGTAGGTGGATTGTATTATACGACTGCCTAGGTGATTCATTAGATTAAAGCTGAGGGCAGCTGGGTAGTGTATAACTGAAGATCTAGTGAACCTTCCTTACGAGGAAGAAGGGGAGACGTAGGAGAGTTAACTCCGAACTTCCAGAAACAAACCGGTGTTCCTTCACACACACAAACGCATCACGTTTATCATCGGTCTTGATTCAAAATCGACCGACCCGTTTCCGCACGTTACACTTAGAAAATTATCAAGTACCGGTATTGACCCTAACTAGTTAAGTGCCGAAAAAGCGACAAGCATTTATTCACCCCCTCTAAACGCGTTAACCGATCCTAACAGTAAGTGGTCTTCTGTTGGGAACGACGATACGAATACTTCCCCTCTTTCGACTCAGCCGCCTTCCTCCCCAGCTTCTCGCCGGAATCTTCCTGTATCACCTTCAACATTTGGGTCTTTAGCCTCATTTCTCGACGCCGCGCAGGCTTTATCCAATTCCCTGACCTGGATATTTTCCACCCCCTCATCTTGTAGGATTTCGCGAAGAAAAAACCATCTTCAAGCTTTAGAAGATTGGGTCTTTCAAATGGAGGATTTTCATGAGTCAATCAAACTCCCATGGCACGAAGTGAACATTTCCAGCCTACGGGAATCTCATATCCCGACCATCATAGATCGGGCCGGGTTGACCCCCGAATACGAGGTGAGAATCCCGGGTCCTCGGGAAGTGGTCAGTGGGCCTCCTGAGGGCTTTCACACCTTCTATCTAGACCAACTCGATATGGACTCCGCCTCCCTCTTCCCCAATTCATAGTTGATCTTTGTAATTATCATATTTCCCCGAGCTAACTTACTCCGAACTCCTTCAGTCTTCACCTCTCCTTAGCTGCCTTATTAAATATTTTCAGATGCCTCTTTTCGTTCCTATCATCTTATCATTCCTAAAATTAACCATAAGGCGCACGGCAAATTTTTCTTTTCGTCAACTGCTTCAGAAGAATTCGTCCTCGGGAACCCTTCCTCTCACAAAGGGTGGATGAGTAAATATCTCTTCGTTAGGTCTCCCGAGGGAAGTCCCGAGAATGATACCGTCGATGATTGGCCTGAGGCCATATCCGTGTCAACTCCTCTTCCTCCCACTCCCGACTCAGAGGTAGAGAGTTCTCGGGCGCAGACGCTTCAGCGCTCCCGAGCTCGTCAAGAATGATTTGCTACGCCATTTCAGTTTTTGCTCAAAAGGAATAGTAATAGAGGACTTAGGTATATTTGCGGAGTCTTTCTTTTCCTCTCGGGCCTGCTCCTTTTCTCGTTCTACTTTATTATTGACCGATTTGCTTATCGCGCCAGAGTCACGCATGGATCTCGCTGACCTCCTCGTCATTCAAGAAAAGATGAAGAAAGGTGGCACCTCTCAAGCTCCTCTTTCTCCCTCTGTCACTCGGGCTCTCAACAAAGGCAAGGGCAAAGCTCCTGCTGCCTCCTCGTAAAACGACTTCTTGCAACAGCTTCTGGCGCGGCTTCTCTTGCTCCAACGATTTCTCACGTCGAACCTAACAATCAAAGCTCAACAGAAAACAAGTCAGAAGGGGGCCGGGGTTGGTTCCGGTGAAGCCCCGATGCTTAAGTTAAAATCTTCGAACATGGGTGATTATAGGTGCTAGGCTCGTAAAATAGATTTTTAGTTATTTCGAATGCATGCCTGGGAAATGACTAAACCACTACCTTTTATAATAACCTCGTTCCGTCTTTCTTGACCTGGTCCTCACCCCGGCCCGCTTTTCTCGCGAACCTCTTGTGGAGAACGTGGTCTCTTCCACCACCCCACGTTCTCGTTTCCTCTTCTTCCTTCAGTATCTCCTCTAGCTTCTTCTTTTCGAGGATGTAACTGTTATGTTCAAGCCCCCTCTTCCTTTCTCGGAGACTTCGGCTTACTCAACCCCCATTCGCGTCATGCTTCATGTCGGCCTTCTTGCTCTGGTTCCTTTGCGTCCTCCAACTAACTTACTCGGATGTCATCTCACCTTCCTCAATTAGTCACCTCAACATGATCTCTTCACCTTTCCCAATTGACCCGCTCGAGCCTCTATCTTCTCCCTTCCCGAGGGAAATACCTTTTTCCCTCCACACTTCCACGATCTCCTCCCTTCTCGAGCCGTCTCCTCGGGGCTCTCTTTCTTTCCTCAGGTCACGCCATCCGCCCTTACCTCATTTGTCATTTCCCCGCCTCCCGATTCTCGCGTTGTTTTATCGTTAATGTCCGTTAGCCGAAAATCCCAAGGGTAACAAAATTGAACACAATGGGAAGTTGATTTGCATGTGTCATACATATCTTTACTATATATAAGTGTTGATTTCACGTTATCTTCAGGTTGACAGTAAGCATATTTATTAGTTTAATTTCAAATATAAAAATATTGTTAGTGGGCCTATGACCTAGAACAGATTTGGATGATACTTATTTCTAAAATTTTATCTACTGTACAGGTTTACTTACGTCACTATTGACATTTATAGCTTGTACATTGTATTTTATTTATTTATCTTAATAAACGTGTCTTGTCCTAATCTTTATACAGAAACAAACTAAAATAGTTATTCTCTCTCCGCACAGTAAATACAACATCCTCCACAGTTCATAAAAACTATCGATGATATCAGTTTCCAAATAGAGTTCAGTATATCTGTTTTGGTTGATCTTTATTTCGCTTTATTTGTTTGTTATTCAGTGTTGTTGAGATTAGCAAGTTATGTAAGTACGACACAAGTTATTAGCAAGTTATGTAAGTAAGACATCGATTTTGTTTGGTAATGAAGTGGAAAACACTGTAAAAGAAAGCTAATACTTAGAACGTAATACAAAACAAAAGAAAGAGATGAAGCTTGAGCAGGCCGTTGTTTTCCGTTTGTCTAATTTTTTTTTTATTTTTTTTATCTTGCTAAATAAGAAATGGATGTTTTGGGGGAAGGAAAAAGATAGGAATTATTGGAGAAGACGATGATGATTAGGATAGAGAAACTTAATGTGTGTTCTCTTATTTGGTGCCATTTTGCTTATATTTTTTCTCCTTTCTATTTCAGATCTTATCATAAATATTATTTTTCTATTTATTGTTTTAGAAAACTTACCTTTTTATGTTTGGTTATTTTTATGATTTTGATTATTTTTTCCCTAACTTTACTCAATTATATTATAAATTAACATTATCATATGTTGCAGTTTTTATATAATTTAAAATATTCCATTTACCTACAATAATTCAAAATTTCCTTCTTCAATTTTAAGATACTCATGACAATTAGTTTTGAAGTCATAGTTAGTGAGGAGAAATGATTGGTTAGATTATTCAATTCAGTGCGATGTGTAAGTCAACTCCGCTAATCCTCATATAAATGTTTGATTATTTGCTTTGCCATTTATTTTATATTTTTTCTTACAACGCCTGCAATTTTAGATTTGATGCTATTGTCTCATGCTATTAAAAAATCCAGATTAGTTCCCAACTTACCCATCCATATTTGTTGAATCCCAACTTGTATAACCATATTTATTGGGATTGTTTTTCATTATTTTAGGTATCGATTACTGCTGCGTCGGAAGCTCTGTTCAGATCAAATAAGGTATATATTGAGTAATCTTTCATGTATATGTTATTTACTTTAAATATTCCCAATTCAATATAAACAATGGATAATATCTCACATTCTCGAAAAAGAAAGCATGTATGTGTTGAAGAAAGGATACGAGAAAGAAATCAAAGAAGAAAAGTAGAAAATAATGCAAATGCTCAAAATCAATATTCAATTCTCCCAAATATTGAACCTGATTTGTTACCTCCTACCACTAAATGCTTATACTGTAGTGCAGTTCGAGTATATTTGGAACCACCATCCTTTTGTTGTTCGCTAAGACAGGTGAGATTGCTTGAAACACAAATGCCTTCCGAATTAGTGAGCTTATCCTTAGGAGATACAGAATTATGCAAACATATACGTATTTTATACGTTGCTATAATAACATGTTTGTGTTTACCTCAATGGGAGTGCGTTATGATAAAGCATTAGCAAAACGAAATATACACATTTCGGGTACAGGGACAATTATATCACTTCATAAATCAGTTACTACCAATTGAGAATGACAACTTAAATCACCTCCAGTTATATTTCTTTGACACTGGCAATGAAATATCAAATCGCTTATCCACTAACTCAAGCTTTAAAAAGGAAGCTATTGAAGCATTCACTAATGTTATGAGAAGGAATCCATATGCAAATTTCTTCCGAAACTTAATTAACATAGAGAATCTTGATTTATATAAAATTGATTTGCATATGGATCCCTTAATTGATCAGGGAGTGTTTAACAGGCCGACTACATAACAAGTTGCAGTAATATGGTTGGAATAAAAAAATCAAAATAGTAATGTTACTCCACACATTCAAGTTTATCCTACGAATAATCAACCTCAAATTATTAAATATTGTTATGGTTGTTATGATCCTTTACAATATCCTCTAATGTTCCCTATGGAGAACCAGGCTGGCATCATAATATTTCAAAAAAAAATAGAAACAGTGATGATCATCTGTCAGACAACGAAAACATTAATTTTAATATAACAGATTACAGAGACACCAATGATTACTTATTGGCTGAATTGAAGGTTAGTACAATCACAAATAAGAAAATTCTATCGATTTATGAATGTGCACACTAATTAAGAAAATTGATATAGGTTCCGGAACACGGAAGCATCGAAGAATGAATGTGTCACGCCGCGAATACTATTGCTATAAATTACAGATAAGAGAAAATGATCAGTCAAATTTACTTCACACTGGAAGACTTTTGCAACAATATGTTGTTGATATGTACATAAAAATTGAGACTTCTAGTTCTATATGGGAAGCAAATATATATGCTTTTCTTTTGTATAATATTCAATAAAATAAAGAAGGTGAATCTACATAAAACTACCCATTTGTATAAAAAACTTGCAAGTCAGTACCCATGTCAGGAAATATTTTATATAAGTACCAGTTTGACTGTGTGTAACATTTTCCTAGTCTTGACGTACCTTTTTACATGTGTATTACGTACCACGTCACGCGTTTATATGGTACCTATATATGTTTCTATATGGTACCTTAATGTGTTATATGATGTACCATTTCTCATTGTGTTATGTACCACAATGCGATTATGCATGGTACCTAAATGTGTTATATGACGTACCTTGCGGCGGGATGGGTACCAATGTGCAAATAATTTATTCTAATAGGTATCTACATATAAAAAAAATACTGATGGTACTGACTTGCAACTTTTATATAATTGGGTATTTTTTGTAAATTCCCCAATAAAGAATATGTATGAATTTTACTTGCCATTTCTGATTCGTATCCTTTTAATATACATTAAATCAAGATATTATTACATTTTTTTTATTCACCGGGCATTAGTTTTCTGAAACAATAGCTTTCGTCTCTATTTAGATTTATTGAGGAAAAGAATTTAATACATGAAATACTAATCAGGCAGGGCAGGCCAGGCGTATTAATATAATACTAGTGCAGATGGCCGCACAATGTGCGGCCGACTTTAACTGTAACCCGTCTATACTTAGAGATATTGGCAATAACTTAGTATTCAAATCAAACTAAGACTTATATTAACATGGATAATAGAGCCACCATAGTCAGCAAAGATATTCAGGCACGTAGATTACCAAACCTATTTACACAAAGGATAGAGAAACTTAATGTTTTTCCTGTGTTTTCTTATTTGGTGCCATTTTGCTTATATTTTTTCTCCGTTCTATTTCAGATCTTGTCATAAATATTAGTTTTCTAATTACTGTTTCAGAAAACTTACCTTTTATGTTTGGTTATTTTTATGATTTTGATTATTTTTTCCCTAATTTTACTCAATTATAATATAAATTAACATTATCATATGTTGCAGTTTTTATATAATTTAAACAATGTGTCATTGCATTAGATTACTATTATATGACTCTTTCAACAATTCTCACTATTGCATGTTGATTTCATCTCATACGTTTTGCAGGTCAAATCTTTCTGGACAGTTGTTATATCAACCACTCTATGTCATGCTTTGTCCAGAATGTCGAAGAACCTGTGGGGCTACAAATGTGACTTCTCATGCTTATACTGCAATAAAGAATTCCAATCGCCATTGCCAAAGTAACAGTACTAAGTACATGTCATGGTTGGCGAGTATTTCTAGCATATACAATTCCTCCATGCAGGTTACGCTTTCGGGTTACTTTATCTGATGAAACGTATAACATAGCAGTTCATTATCTATACATATATATTCAGGTACGCGTATTTGATGCTCATGCGATCAACACTACTTTAGAAGCCACACAATCATTATATCATATCAAAGTATATCAATACTCATCAAGGGGTCGGACCATCCACCCAGTACACTATTATCGCTCGACTTCCTATAGGTCCAGAGCCTTTGTTACACGAAGAACCGGAGTCTTCATCAAAGAAAAGGGAAGCAATCGATTCTCCTGATCATGATACATCAGCTCAAGGTAAAACTGCCAAGACGTAACAATTTCATCTCTTTTGTTGTTATGTTTATGCATAGTATAGCTAACACCCTTTTGCCTTATAAGCTTGTATGGTGGGTAAGCTTTTGAGTAATATCACAAAGGTAGGTAAGTAAATAGGTTTGGTCAACTATGTGCCCGTAAATAAGTTTGGTAAACTGTGTAAATAAGTTTGGTAAACTACGTGCCTGTATATCTTTGCTGACTATGGTTGCTCTATTATCCATGTTAATATATCTCTTAGTTTGATTTGAATACTAAGTTATTGCTAATATCTCTAAGTATTGACGGGTTACAATTAAAGTCGGCCGCACATTGTGCGGCCATCTACACTAGTATCTATATAATATATATATATGTATATATATATATAGAGAGAGAGAGTAATGTTATGGTGCTCACCTTGCGTGAGCACCTTCGTGAGCACCAACCACATCAACGCGCCAAATCAGCATATAATGGAATTTTTTATTGATCTATAACCTACACATGGGATTAGTGAACCCGTCGGAGATTGATTTAGCATGTTGACGTGGCACAAAAAATGCCACACAACAGGTGCCCATGGATGGTGCTCACGCAAGGTGAGCACCATAACATTTCTGTAAGTATTGACGAGGTGCGGCCATCTACACTAGTGTATATATATATATATATATATATATATATATTATATTGAAACACATGGATTGTTGTTTATGGATGAAATATCTATTCTGTAAATGGTCTACGATGGCTAAAAACTGTCAATTTTGTCTGTCATTTTATTTGCAATTTAGTCACCTATTTATAATTTAATTAATTTAATAGTTATCATTTCAATTCTAAATTTCTTTGTTATTGCAATTTATACTGAAATACATTAGTTTTCACTTTATATATGTAAAATTATATTTCATTTATTAAATATTATAAATATCAATATTGAAATAACGTAAATATAACTATATTTTTAACCACATGCATAGAGCATGTGGAAAGTACTAGTTATATATAAAGTGTTACATATCAAATTTTAAACCCCTTTGAGTTCATCCCCAATTTATAATTGTGGGAATAGCTTATGAAAACCTACATTACAAAGAATTCAGGCATTTTTGGTCAACGATGACTACCTCAGAATAATTTTACTATAGACTAACGTTTGTTTTAATCCAACCCAAGACTTCAATCATCCCCACCCATTACTGTATTCGTATCTACACTGTACAAATTGGCGATAAATAAACAACAGATTCTGCTTCAAACACCAGCAGCATGTTCACCAAGATTTGAAAGAAACCCGAAGAGATATATACGACTTGCGTATTATGCCATCTCCCAATTTTGCTAAAAAAAATAATCAATCCTCACCTGCATTAGGTCCATACCCAGAAGACGACGAATATGGGTTCTCATCACCCTCCGAAGACGAAGAGAACAACAAACTACTGAAAGGTCATCGCAATGGAAGAGGTACTAATTGTTGTCTACTGTCACTTCCATCATCTCCATTCTCCGAAGAACCTCCTTCTCTACCAATCTTCGACTCGTCGTCGCAAGGCAACTGATGCCTTCAAACTGGGCAAGTGCTATGGAGCTCGAACCAAGGCAAAATGCATTCTCCATGGAACTTGTGCTTGCAAGGCATTTCCTTTGCTTCGTTACCAACCTCAAAATCGTCCAAACACACAGAACACTGCTCCTTTGCCTCTTCGACTTTCACCGTGGGCAAGGCTTCCACTGCCTCTTTCTTCGCAGGTGGCGCTCCATACCTATTCGGGTCATTCTCAGCCAAGTGCTGAAGCAAAACATCCAACCCGGAACCCACAAAGTAATCCCCCAAATAACCAATTCGCGGCAAAATCGTTCGTTCTCCATCTCTGTCAGAATCAATGGAATCCGACAATATTCCAGCTATTATGCCACGCAAGAGCTGGAAAAGCGCAGCATTATTTCTCGTCCTCCTCATAAGTGACTCGAGCTCGCCGAAGAGTTGGGGCGGGTTGCTGTCGTCGTCCTCAGGGTCGTTGTCCTCCATTTCGAATTCTTCTACGCCTGAGCCTACGGCGATGGAGCCTATTGTCCACCATGCCTAGCAAGACTGGGGCCCACAGGTTAAGGGAACGATCTGAGTTTGAGTCTCCATCAAGGGTGGGTTCGATGGAATAGGCATCGTTGCCTTCGGCAGCGGCAGAGGACATTTCTTCCACGAAGCCACCGAGGCATATGGGGCATTTAATTGTCTTGACTTCTAAGATTGGATTCACCGCCTGGGAACACGCGTGGCACCAGTATTCTGATGATGCCTCTGTATTGCCGTCCATTGTTGATATACGAGGGTGAATGAGGCTTTTTACCTACTCATCACAAGCATTGATTCTAACGTTAGGAACAATAAGGAGAGAGATAGACGAAGGAGTACAATCGTGTTACTGAACTAAACATGCTGGTAACTTCGATAGAGATTCCTCTTTCGTATTCGGAAAAGGATGAATGATCCATGGTTTCTGTATCCACCGAGCAGGATTGAATAGTCAAATCAAGGAAAAAATCTTCAACTGAAAAAGGGCTACCAGAAATACAAGCACGAATTCGCAGAATTCAACAGATCCAACAGATGCCAGGCTAGTTGATACAGCAATTGCTCGTGCAAAGTTGTGAAGCACAAAGTTAGTAAAATAAGACGAAGCTATAATCAACGGCAGACTAAGAATCGATGCCTACCAAGTTCTAAATAGAAACAGCAACATTCGCCTATATAGGTTTAAAACGAATCATCAAGAGGGAAAAGCGAAAAGTTCCACCTAGAAAGCTACCAACATTTGCAGCAACAAACAAAATTCCACCAAATAACGGATAATAAATCACCACCATGAGAACAAAGAAAACCAAAAGAGCAAAGCATTTACCAGGATCCAGAGAACTCCTGATTTACCAGGTGAGGAATTTTTCAGAAATTTCCGTTTCTTGTTCGTGCTTCCCCGATTCTGATCTTTTTGTCGTCGTCGACTTTAAATTTTTTTTTTCCCTTGTTAAACCGCGTTTTGTGAATATTTTACATTTCGATGTATATTAAGAAATAAATAAATCAAAATAGTTGAGCATTAATTACTAAATATGTGACGTTATTAGGGCTGGGGAAATATACCGAAATATCGATATACCGTCTTATCGTATCAAAACGTAGCGAAATATCGAAAATTTTGGTATACTGATGTTTTTGGTAAGGTTTGATACCGTACCGCGGTACGGTAATGGTATGCAATTTTTAAAAATTAGGTACACGGATTATACCTAATACCAAAATATTAAAATTTTTAATATTTTATATATATATATACACACACCTACATATATTATAAAATATAAAATGGATAAAAATATTATAAGGATCTTCATAAATTTATTTAGCAGATAAATTACTAATTATATCCAACTTTCTAACATATTGAGGCCCGCCATATTTCACTAATTTTTTTAAATAGCCGTTTCATTTTATTAATCTGTATATAAAGTTGTATTTGTGGTTATGTAAAGTTCTTTGTCTTACTAAGGAGACTGACTAAAATATGTAAATTATTTAAGGTTATTTTATGAATTAAAAATCTTTTTATTTTGGAAAATTTGGTATTAATAATCCATCTTATCGGGGCCTAAGAGTTTGAATTAACTAAAAATTCGAAAACAACAAATTAACGAGTTACGAGACAGGTAAAAAACCATCCGTGTGAATGGTATTGAAGGTATGATACCGATACCGAAATTTTGGTATGGTATTGGTATGATTTTTTTCGATACCGAAATTTCGGTACGGTATACAGTTTCACAGTTTTGGTACGGTATACCGTACCGAACCACCCCTAGGCGTGATATCATGTCCCAAAATCTCCAATAACATGAATGACGACGGCATCTTCCCATTTAGGGGGTGTTTGTTTCTAGTGATCCAAGATCACAGTGATACTCGCATCACCGTAATGTGAATATCACCGTGATGTGGATCAATGTGATATATCATTAATGTGTTTATTTTGGGGTGATATTTTATTTTGCATATTGTTGGTCCCGAATGCACCAAACAAGGAATCAAAGAGGCTTTAATGGAAGGAATAGGGAGTATTCTCACCTTTGAGTGTGTGTAGTGTGTGAAAAAGTTGGATAAGCCTTTGATCTTTGATTTCTTTGAAAAGTGAGTTGGTAATACCTTATATACCACATTAACCCTAGGTATATTAAGGCCCAATCACTAAATGTTAACTAATTACAATCTAGTCTAAAGCCCAAACTAAAGATAAATACTAATTTAATACCAAGACTTAAACTATTGACACAATCAATTAAATATCCTAACAATCTCCCCCTTTGTGTCAATTGTTGGGAGTCTTGGATCTTGAGCGTAGCGGTGGTGGATTAGCGTGTGTGTGTGTCGCGAAGCCCTAGCTTGAACTCGAAGGCGCGGAGGTTCCTTCGAAGTACCAGTTGATTTGCTATAGCGTCAATGAGCTTCGCGAACTTGGATCGGCATAGAGGATCTTCTTCTGAAAGTATTCGGCAGATCTTCATTAGTTTGTCTTGGATGATAGTGAGCGTTCCATCCGAGAACTTTGCCACTTTAGAGCAGCGCAGCATCCTCATCTTTCCCTTATAGTTCGAGTAGACGACCGCCGGATCGTCTCCGTCGATCACATCGCCTTCTCGATAGTCGTCCGCGTTCTTGAAAGATGGGCGAGTCAGATTTACCTTCTTCAGATTGTGCTCCACCGCCATCTGCAGATCGTGGGTGGCGAAGAATCTGACCTGTCGGAGCATGTGACGTTTGATAGCCACATATCCCATGGTGACCGGTTCAGCACGTACGAGGTGTCCAGAACTTCTGAGGACGAGTCTGAACTGCTTCATGGATTCTAGCATGCTGTACAGGTCGCCCAGGCGCAGAAACTTGAAGTCCGCCTCACTGACTTCACAGTAGCTCTCATCCTGTCTCATTACCGTGAATACTGGGTAATGGACAGGTCCTTTGGACTCTTGGCGAAGGTCAGTGACTTTGCAGATGGGGGCCCGACTCATTTCCTGAGCGATGTTCTCCTCATCGGATAGCGTCCTATTTGAGCTTTTGTGGCACAGAAGGCTCCATCGATAGAGTTGCTTCTTTCTATCGCTCCAACTTTGGATGTTCATCAGCTCATACTCGTCGAAGGTGGTGATAATCTGCTCCTTGCGTCGCCAGATCCTCTTCCTGATCTCTTCTTGGAACGGTGCGGTGATCTTTTTGTTTTCCCACGGTGCTTCCGGTATATTCACCGTGGGTACATCCTTTTGAGCAGCAGGGCCTCAGTTTGCTGCGCTTGGAATTGCAGGATGTCCTCAAGCTCGGCCGGTTCAGCGTCGTACTCCTCTCCGTCCTCGTCGTCTGCGGTGTTGATCAGCGTTAGCGAGGCCTCCATTAGTAGACGTCGAGCATTTTCCACCAACTTCCTAGCTGCTGCTGCATCGGCGGGCGTGTATAGCCATTCATCGTTGAAGATGTAGGCTTCGATCTCGTTCTGTGCGCAGTAGATATCCTCGGAAGCCGGGTTGGAATCGATGTTGAGAGGGGTATGGCTATGTGGTGGCGAGGGTGTAGCGTCGGAGGAGTTTGTGGATTGTGGGGATGGAATGGGTGGAGATTCTGGTGGTTCGGTTGAGGTGATGGTTTTGGCAAGGATGATTTGGGTGTCGAGTGGTGTAGATGTGGTGGTGACCTCTAACATCGGTGTGATAGTTAGAGGTTCGGAGACTGTGGGTGGAGACGGTGTGGGGTGGTCTCTAACGCCGATGTGACGTTTAGAGTTTTGGAGACGGTAGTTAGTAGGTGGAGGTGAGGGCGATTTGGCTGGTGACTCGGGGTTGATAGGGTGAGATTTATGGCTAGTGGGGTGTGAGGATCTGTTACGGCGGGCGTTGTTTCAGGTGCAGAGGGAGGAGGGCGGCGTCGTTTGTATGGACCCTTGAGGTTGTGAAGCTTGTGGCCTATTCTCCCCTCGCGGCGATCTTGATCATCGTCTTGATCGTCGCGCCTGATCCCGCTGGACTCGCCCTGAGCGCGGCAAGTCAAGGGCTGAGTCATTATTCTCTTCATCTGCCGTTCCTCGTCGTCGAGTTCTGTCATCGACTCGAATCTTGCTCGAAGGAGGTAGAAGAGCTCCTTCGCGGAGATGGCAGAGAGAATGGCTTCAGCGTCCATATCTTGAGTTGGTGGTGGCGTCTCCGGGGCCACACCTTTTCTTTGTCGGCGGTGGACGCATCGAGACGCGCGTATACTTTGTCGAGAATCGACGCCTCAAGAGTCTTTGCAAACTCTTGAAGACGTGACTCTAGCGCGGTCTCGGTGATGAAGCGGGGTAAATCTAACAAGCTGGAATCACGAAGATGTCCAACTGTCACCGAATCGGAGAAGATCGCCGATCGGCCGCCCGTTTGCACAGGTCGGGAAAAGACGGGGTCACGCAGACTTCCCGTTGGCATCACCGATGAGACAGACTCAATCGTATGATGGCCTAGGCTCACGGTTGTTGTGATGTTGGCCGTGCTAGGTCTTCCGCTCTCAGTCACAGAGACATCACCGAGCGTTCTGACAGAGTCACGAAGACTCTGTGGTGCAGTGGAAGGTGTATGTGTCCTAGAAACGGATGAAACTATGGGGAGTGAGAGCACTAGACTCGAGGTGTATGAAGAGGAGGCAGTCTGAGGCGAGGGACTGCTTGTTTCAACATCGACTATCTCCAAGTGGGATGTCGATGGTATACGTGGCTCCTCGTGGAATGAAATATCTTCCTGTAGAGAGGAAGATAAGTGGGTTGGTGGGGTAGTTTGCGTGGTTGAGCCAGATGCCACGACTTCTACTCGGGAGGTGAACACATCACCTCCTGTACCTATTGGTTCGGCTCGGCTTATTTGTGACGGAGGAGGTCGATCGTGCTTTTGTTTCGATCGGCGCTCCGTGGGGCGGCTTACGTCATCCTCTCGCGACCGTTTTTTCGGAGCGCCGTGTGTGGAAGAGGATGCGGCGCGACTCGAGGACTTTTTGGAGGTGGTTGTGGGGTTTGGCTGGTCCCGGGGTTGGGAGCAGTGGGGTTGATCTGCTCCGTAGGGACAGTGGAGTGAGGTCGGGGGCTCTCGCGGAATGCGGCGGTTGTGGCTCGATATTCGCGGACGTGCTGGTTTGTCTGATCTGCGTAGGCGAGCACTTCGTCCGGAATGATCATGGCGTGTCGATCCTTGCGCCGGAGTGTTCTTCTTGGCGAACCTCTCGACAGTTGGGATGATGAAGTGTTCCGCTGTCGGCCGGATTCGAATGTCGGTTGAGTGCAGGCGGAAATGCTTGATGATAGCAGGGAGCCACCGCATGTAGGGTACGAATCTGTTTGTGACTCCCTTGGCGACTTCCCTGTCGCGACGTTGGATCATGGAGAACGAGATCCATCCAAATTATATCGGCGTAGTTGTACTTGTGGTTGTGGGAGCGATGCCGGTCAGGATTGTGAGAATCTGAAAATTGCCGCGGTCCTGACCAGCATGCTTCCCTGACATGCACTTGTTGATGAGCAGGTACAGCGTTCGCCATGGTTGAGGTAGATTGCGTGTGGTGACTTCACTGAGGACAAGTGGGCCCTTCTTTTTCTTGTTATCTGATTGGTACCCCAGTCTGTCAATGTCGTCAACTAGTTGCTCGGTGTCGTGTAGTGGGTCGTAGGGTGAGTAGACGGGTAGTTGAAGTACTTCTTGGAGTATCTTGCGGGTGAGCAACACCGTGGCTTGATCAATCCTGGCTGACAAGGTTTTGGCAAGATGGGTTGGTCCAGCGATCTGCAGTGTATGCCAGAATTGTTGGAGATAGACTTGTGCTTCTGGCTCGCCATGCGTGAGGGCGTGACGAAGTGGATGTCCTTTGAGGATTTCAACAATGACGGGTGCATCGCATCGAAAGTTCTCCAAGTCCACCATGTAGTTGTTAGGAATCAGAGCTGCCCACTGGCTTAGTGGGAATATCTGGTCAGGTGGTGGAACATAGAGGCGTGTGTTGAGTTCGATGCGAGCAATGTCCCGTTGGAGTGCCGCCGCCTCAAGAGCTTCAATCGTGCTTTGATCCTTTTCCGTCATATCTGTGCTTGATAGAAATTGTACCACGGTTAGTACAGACTAAGCATCGAATTCGCGAAGTATAAAAACGTAGATATGAAAAAAAAATTCGCATTTTGTGTAAAATTTTACATGCCAAGTAGTGGAAGATTTTCGCATATTAGGTAAATTTCGCAGATAGGACAGTTTTCGCATGCATTGGAGAAATTTCGCAAGTGTTTGTACATGGACATATCATGGGAAATTTTCGCACAGTAAGTAAAATTTCGCAAGTTAAGAAATCATGTAAGTTGTCCAAATTTTGCATGTAATGAGAAAATTCGCATATGATGGAAGATTTCGCAAGTTATATGAAAGTTTTGCAGATTGAGTATATTTTCGCATGTTGTTGAGAATTTCTCATGTTATGAAAATTTTTCGCATGTATTAGGAAACTTTCGCAAGTAATAGCACATAAGAAATTTCGCAAGTAATAGAAAATTTCGCAAGAAATAGCTTTGTGGACTGCGAAAAATTTTGTTCACTGTAGTTGCGAAATATCGATGATGCGAAAATATGTAATGTGAAGTGATGTTAAAAAAAATTCGCGGAGTGAAATAGCTTTGTGGACTGCGAAAAATTTTGTTTACTGTAGTTGCGAGATATCGATGATGCGAAAATATGTAATGTGAAGTGATGTTAAAAATTTCGCGGAATGACACTCACTGTAGCAGAGAGAGTTTTGACGTGAATAATAAAAGTTCTCAAATAAACTTTCGCGGCGCTTCACATACTGTAGCAGCGAAAAAGAAATTTTAATTTTATGTAAATTCTTGGATGAAAGTTTCGCATTTCTTTAGTCACTGTGGCAGCGAATTTTAGCGTTGGAAATTCTCTTCATAAAATTTCGCGGAACCTCACTCACTGTAGTAGCGAAACTTTCAAACGTAAGAAATGTCTCTGAAAAATTTCGCGGATCTGTCCTCACTGTAGCAGCGAAAATATAAATTTTGAGAATTTTCGCGGTGAAGAAGGCAGTGCGAAAAGTAGCGAAACGACGCACTGATTTTAGTCCTAAACCTACTCAAATCTCAACAAAAAAGCTATAATCTAATCTGGGCTGAATCGACTCGTAATGGAATGGGCGATACATATTTGGGGATATTAAACATAAAAAAACGAAGCACGCATTCGATTCAGAGCCGAGAAAATTTAGCATAACCTAACATATTTGCGAAAATTGCGTAACCTAACAGATTTGCGAAAATATACAGGGTAAAAACAGGATAAAATGAGCGAAAATTGATTTGTTTGAGTCGCATTCATACCGAACTGTTGATTTGTGACAATGGAGGTAGCAAGAAACGGATTTTGAAAGGAGATTTTGACGACGACACGAAGCAGGGAGTTGCGAAATTTGAGAGAAGGGTTGCGAAATTTTGAATTTTCTCGGGGATTTTAGGATAATGAAAAAACGTTAGGGTTTTGGGGTTTTAGGGGTCATGGTCACTGTTCATGCGAAAGTTGTGTAAATGGGCCGAAATTCATGGGCTTGGTCAAAGCTGGGTCCAGATATGATTTTCGCGGGCTTGGTCAAAATTGGGTCCAATTGAAACTCAATTGGTCCAATTTTGACCTTGTTTGACCAGAAATTTTAAAATTTAACCCAAAATATTTTAATCAGTCTAAATTTGACTCATTTTGACCAAACTTTAAAATTTCAACACAAAAAAAATTTTTTATTTTAGAGGCATAATCAGAAACTCCCCCTTAATCTAAAGCTCTCCCTTTTTACGTAATGGAAAAATCAGAAGCTCCCCCTTAATCGAAAACTCCCCCTCAAGGACATAATTTAGAAGGCACATAGACAATGAAGTGAAGTGGAAAGGAAATATGTACACTTTATCAGTTCATGTAGAGATGATTGATCACAACTGAATATTCAACACATGCCCAACATAGTCACTAGGTGTTGGAATCGTTTGATATCCAATGGTTTGTGAAAATGTCGGCCAGTTGATCTTCGGTTGTGACGTAGTGCAATCAATTGTCCCTTGTTCGACATGTTCTTTGATGAAGTGGTGACGAATGTCTATGTGTTTTGTTCTCGAGTGATGTACCGGATTACTCGTCATCGCTATCGCACTCTTAGAGTCACAATAAATGGGAATTTTATCGACATGAATATAAAATCTCGTAGTTGGGTTCTCATCCACAAAAGCTGTGAACAACAACTAGCAGCGGCGACATATTCTGCCTCCGTTGACGAAGTTGAGACACAGTTTTGTTTTCGAGACGACCAACTTACGAGTTTACCGCCCAAGAAGTGTGCAGCTCCAGAGGTGCTTTTTCGATCCATCTTGCATCCAGCGTAATCTGAGTCAGAGAATCCAGCCAACTTGAAGTCGGATTGAGTGGGGTACACAAACCCAGATTGGGTGTTCCTTTGAGATAGCGGAGAATCCTTTTGACAGCAGTGAGATGGGATTCCTTTGGTGTGGCCTGAAAACGAGCGCAGATTCCTGTCGAGAGGACGATGTCCGGTCGACTAGCAGTAAGGTACAGAAGAGATCCTATTATCCCTCGATAAACGGTTTGGTCAACGGAAACACCAGATGGGTCCGCGTCGGGTCGGCCAGAGGGTGACATAGGTGTAGCAGCAGTCTTGGCATCCTTCATTCCATATTTCTCGAGGATGTCATGGATGTATTTCGACTGATTGATGAAGATTCCGTTGGGAAGTTGCTTTACTTGAAGACCAAGAAAGAAGTTCAGCTCACCCATCATACTCATTTCGAATTTCTCTTTCATCAATTCTGCGAACTCTTCACACAGTTGTGGTTTAGTCGATCCGAAAATGATGTCGTCGACATAAATCTGTACAATCATAATGTCCGGGCCACTCCGCTTGGTGAAGAGGGTTGTATCCAGAGATCCTTTCTTGAATCCAGACTGGACAAGGAAGTCTGAAAGGACGTCATACCAAGCTCGGGGAGCCTGTTTTAGTCCGTAGAGAGCCTTGTAGAGTCGATAAACGTGATGAGGAAACTCTTCGCTCAAGAACCCTTCAGGTTGATCGACATACACTTCTTCTTGAGAAATCCATTCAGAAATGCAGTCTTCACGTCCATTTGGTAGACTTTAAAGTTCTTGTGAGCAGCAAATGCAAGAAACATGCGTATTGCTTCGATCCTGGCGACAGGGGCAAAAGTTCCATCGTAGTCGATGCCTTCTTGTTGGTTGTACCCCTTAGCCACAAGTCTTGCTTTGTTGCGAATAACAACACCGTCTTCATCCTTTTTGTTTTTGAAAATCCATTTTGTGCCGATAATGGATCTATTGCGAGGTCGTGGTACGAGTTCCCAAACTTGTAAGCGTTCAAACTGATTTATTTCCTCCTGCATTGCATCAACCAATCGGGATCGTGAGAGCTTCAGCTACTCGTGATGGTTCGACTTGACTGAGATAGCAAGCAAATAGACTTTCATTCATTGTAGCCGAACGTGTCGAAACACCGGATGTGGGATCCCCAATAATCTGGTCTGTAGGATGAGAGCGAGCCCAAAGTGGTACATTTGCCTGTGAGGAGCTGGCCGCATTTGCATCTATGGAGACTCATTAGATTGGGTCCAGGGCCGAAGAAGAGATCTCAACCGTGGTAGCATCTATCGGAGGCTCGTTAGAGTGGGGTCCGGTGTCCGAAGAAGAGACCTCAACCGTGGTGGATTGAGAGGGTTCAGCATCAGAATCAGCAATGTTCCCAGGGTTGGGTAAAATGTCGTCTTCGTTGAGGTTGAGATTATCCAAGTTTGGCGGGACGACATTATTGCCGATAGCTGGTGGTGTTGTGGAGTGGGTGCAGCGGTAGGTTGAGTGATGGTGACGGGAGTCTTGGGGACTGGATAGAAATACTCGAAGAGCAGATCGAGATCCAGTTCACCAGAATTGCCCTCAGATGAGGAAGTTCCCGCCGTTGAAGGTTGACCTTTCGTCAACGACTGAAGAAGTCCTGGTTTGGTCTGATATGAGCAGAAGCTATGAGATCGCTTCGCTTTCGTCAAAAGAGACATTCGTGCTTTCTATTACTGACCGTTTCTCCTTAAGATAGACTCTGTATGCCTTTGAATTTAGTGAATATCCAACAAAGATGCCTTCAAGAGCTTTTGGATCAAGCTTCCCAAGATGTTGGCGATCATTGGCCACAAAACATCGGCAACCGAAGACCCTTAGATAAGATATATCGGGGATACGACGGTTATTCAGCATCTCGTATGGGGTGCGGTTGAATCTCTTGTGGATGGAAGCCCGGTTCTGTGTGTAGCAAGCCGTTTGAATAGCTTCGCCCAAAGAGAATGAGGAAGTTCGGATTGGATGAGAAGAGTCCTTGCAGCTTCAACTAGTGTCCTGTTCTTGCGCTCAACGACACCATTCTGTCCGGTGTCTTCACAGCTGAGAACTGCTGAGTGATGCCTGAGTGGCATAGAAATCACTGAGCTTTTTGTTCTTAAACTCAGTTCCGTTGTCACTTCTGATAATCCGAACCTTCTGTTGGTGGAGTGTTGGGATGTAACAACAAACTCGATAATTATATCAGGAACTTCATCCTTTGTACGAATGAGTTTCGTCCACGTGTAGCGTGAAAAATCGTCGACTATCACCAGAATATACCGTCTTCCTCCGAGTGTGGCCGTAGGCATTGGGCCACATAGATCCATATGTAAGAGTTCGAGGATGAGCTTAGAGGACGGTGTTTCCTTAGAGACATGAGACGATCGCTTCATCTTCCCAATTCACAGGCAGAGCAGAGGTGTTCCTTATGATATGTCAGTTGGGGTAGACCGTTGACGAGTTTATTCTGACGCAGTTTGTTGATGGTCTTGAAATTGAGATGTGAGAGTCGCCGGTGCCATAGATCATTCAACTTGGGTGCGGCTCGAGAGAGAAGGCATATTGGTCGTGAGGTCGTAAGGTTGAGTACATAAAGATGGGACGTGCGCGTTCCAGAAAGAAGAGATTGTCCTGAGGCAATCCATAATGCTGCAGATGTCAGATTCGAAGCGAACCTTGTATCCTTTGTCGCAAAATCGACCAATGCTGAAGAGATTGTAGCTCAAACCCTCGACATAGGAGATGCCATTGATTGTCAGTTTATCGTGCACGAGATCGCCAGTTCCTAGAATTGGCGCCATTTGAACGTTTCCGAAGGAGACCCTCCGAGATAGCGCTCGGAGAAGTGCTCAACAGCTCCTTATTCCCTGTCATGTGTGTGGAGCAACCCGAGTCTAGATACCACACATGACAGACCTGCAAGCATTAGCAAACGTTGGGACCACCGTTTTCGAACGGGACATTCTTGTGATATATGTAAAGTTTTTACGCGCTTAATGGGAAATATGGTTTCTAAATCAGATTCTGTTGTTTCTAATTTAGCTTTCCCTTTGTCGTTTGTTTGATTAGGCGGGATTATGGTTTTCTAACCCATATTTTTTCCTAACTTGTGCTTGCATGTATGGCGCCGTTATACATGAATTGACGTGGGTAACGTGGTTGTTGTTTTCGTGCTACGGGTTTGTAGGTAGCCTTTGGCTTGCGAGTAGTAGGGGAGTTTGCGTTTGTCGACGAGAGGCGTTTTCGCTTGGACTTTGGGTTTTGGCGAGATGGGAGAATTCAAAGACGTCGTAGAGAAGGTTCGCTTGCGAGGTCGGAGAGTTTGCGTGTTCATGAGTTTCATATTCATGAAATCGTGGGAGAACAAAATCATTGCAGCAGCACATAGACATAAGTTGGTAAAAGAAGGATAAGTTCTAGCAACATAATTGTCTACGCGCTTAGGATAGTTAGATTCAGTACATAGAGAGGAAGGATGAATATAGGATAATTTTTTCTTCTTTTCATCGAAGAGTAGATTTGCCTTTGTCTGATACGAGCTGCCTTCCAGAGACGGCGAACTCACATTCCCTGTATCCAAAGAATACTAGAGTTAGTGTTAGAACATATGTCAGCTTCAGGAGTCATTTTCGCCGTCCTCTTACATTTACATGTTAGAGAATCGGGTACTTGACTGATGTGGAGGGATAGTTCGTATTGGGAAATTTTTCTAGTGTGTAGATTTTGCTAAGTAGCTCATCTCGCTCTTTTGCAAATGCCTTCCTTTCTACTTCTAGTTGTCGTTCCAGTTCTGCTATGAGTAGTAGTTTCTTAGGGATGTAGGTTCGAGAGAGTACATCTTGAAAACATCTTCCTGTTCTTTATTTGAAGTAAGGTTTCGACATTCTCCGAGAGTGAGGATACCTCAGTCTTTATCTCTATTGTTCACTCTGTGTAGTCAAGCGCGATTTCTGGCCCAATGGATGTTCTGTTCTCTTGTTTCTTCTGAGATGGCAGTGGAGGATGATCTCACAAATGGCTTAAGCTGCGGGGGAGCACCATTTCTTGTTTGCAAGAATGCAGTGTTGCACATGTTATATCTTTTAACTGCTAGCGGTGTTGGATTGCAATTGCTAGACAGTCCGATTCCCCCCCGTGCGTCGTAGAATTCTGTTTCCGCCGGTTGGTTTAATAGGGATAGGATGCGTGAGTTTTCGTTTCTGAGGTGAAGTTGCTCTTCAAGCTCTTTCACCTTGCGGTATAGCCTAACTCTTTCCTTCGTAAGTAGTTCATATTGGGAGGCCGTCAGGAGCGAGAAGTTTCACATGAACTAATAGCTAGTGTAGTTTCCTTAACCTTAGTCTCACTTTGTTTGTTCTTGCTTTGCAGACGTTTGACTAAAGCTTCAGAGGCTTTTAGGCGTTCGTTTGCACAGGCAAGTTCTTCTACTTTTAGACTAAGTAAGGCATAGTTGTTTTCAATTTTAGCTTAAGTTCATCGTAATCCCTAGCGTCTACGGTGGGTTTCTTAATGGCGTGTCGGTGAGTAAACACATCATTAGGTGTGAGATTCGTACCTCAGACGCAGCGTTGGTAGGAGTATTAGCTTGTTTTCACCGGTGTGTGATTCTCTCCTCGTCCTCGTCATGTTCGACCAGCCTTACCATGCAGCAATCTTCATCCTTAGGCTCCTCGTCTTCTGAAGTGTCATTCACCCATTCTGCTTCTTCGGTGAGTAGAGCTTTCCCACTTTCCACCTTGCGGGTCAATCTGGCCTTACGGTCGTAGTAGCCGGAGTCCTTCACGCGTGGGGCGTGGCATTCTTTGGCAAAGTGGCCTATCTTTCCACACCGAAAGCACTTCACAGACTTTTGAGGTGCGGCGGAGTCCTCTTCTTTCTTTGTTGGCTTGGCTTCCTCTGCGGGAGTGGGACTTTTTGTGCCGCTATAGGTTCCTTTGGCGATTGGAGGAGGATGAGGATTTTTTCCCGATCTTCTTTGAGACCAGCTTGGTGAGCATTGCCAGTTGCTTGCGTATGTCGCGGACATCTTCGTCTGATTCGGTATCTGCTTCGGATCCTGAAGAGGTGTCCGATACAACAGCTGGTAGCTTTCCTTTGTTCTGTTTGGTCTTAGTGGTGGAAGATCGTTCAGTGGTTTTGTTCGAGAGGAGGGCCAGTGGGTCGACTCGAGTGTGGTGGACTGAGGTTGCACATATGGAGCATAGGCAGACAGACTGTCATAAAGAGCATGGATGGAAGTGTTGGAGAGGTCCTTACTCTGAATCATCATCACGATTGCATTGCCCCATTGTGGTTTGGGCTTCCAAGAAAGCGGTTGTTGATGTCGAATTTGTCCCTTGAGATCCTGGCCTTCTTGAGTTCATTGATGACCTTCAGGTACCTGAGGTATGTGTCACGCAGCTCCTCTCCTTCGTAGGCTTGGAAGTGTTCATACTGTGAGAGACATGCTGATTTCCTTCCTTGAGCACTTTCAGTTGTGGCCTGCCATGATTTCTACGAGTTCATCCCATATTTCTTTAGCAGTTGTGCAGCACTCGATGTGAGCATAGACTTCGTTGCCCATAGCCTGGAAGAGGTATCCTTTGGCCGTCTCGTCAGCCTGTTCGCGTGCCAGTTCATCCTCATTGATGGGACCTCTTGGAGTGCGGCGTTCATCCATGGGTGGGTTTGCGTTTGGCTGTGCAGGGATGATTGTCCAGAACTGTGCTGGACCGTTGAAGATGGAGTCCAGAAGGTATGAGAGAGTGGTGCGCCTTTGTTCCTGATGAAAGTGAGGAACCGGTTTGTCCATATGCTGTAGTCGCCTTGTCGCAGCATTGGAGGCCTGGTGTCGGAGCCCACTGTGGAGATGTCATTCGTGGTAGACATGGTTGGTGCAGTCGAATCGTCCGTGGTTTTGATCTTGTATAGATGAGAGAGTTAGTAACGAACGATAAGAAAGATGAGTTTTAACGAGTTTAATATGTAGAGTTTTGAGAAGAATCGTTTAAAGAATTTCTTAGACCTAAGTGCTTGTGTGTGACGGTCGATAATGTATGAACGGATCTGTATCTAGATTGGGAAGTTTGAGAATGTAAAACCGAGATTTGAAATGAGAAAATAATCTGTCAAAAGTGGTCTAGGGAGATGGGACTAAAGTGTACTGATCTATCTTTAAATAGGTTTGGGAAGATTTAACCCGAGAAAATTTTAACCCTAGAAGAAATTAATACATTAGAGAAATTCGCAAGTTGAAGAATTTCGCACGTTAAAATGTTTAGCAAGACGAGAATTTTTGAGCTTCGCTAGAAACTTCGTAAATTGTAAAAATTTCGCTAGTGGAGAATATTAAAGTTTCGCATGAGATTTTTGCAAGTTATAAAGCTTTCGCAAGTTGAGAAATTAAAGCTTCGCAAGAGAATTTTCGCAAGTTATATAATTTTCGCACGTTTGAGAAATTTAAAACTTCGCAAGAGAATTTTCACAAGTTATAAAACTTTCGCAAGTTGAGAGAATTTTCGCGGTCACAAGAATTCTTGGATATGGAATTTCTCGGATTATGAACGTAAACAGATGCGAAAAAATGTTGTATAAGTGAAAGTTTCGCGGCTTAAAAATTCTCGGATCTTAAAGATAGGTAGTTGCGAAAAACAAATGTAGTATAAACAAAGTTTCGCGGTTTTAAATTTTCTCGGATTCTTAAGGTAGGTAGTTGCGAAAAAAATTCAGTGATGTAGAATTTCGCGGTTTAAAGTTTCTCGGATGTTTAAAGTATACAGTTGCGAAAAAAAATTCAGTGAATGTAGAATTTCGCGGTTTAAAGTTTCTCGGATGTTGCGAAAAATGTAGTGGAAGTAAAAGTTTCGCGGGTTTATAAATTCTCGGAATCGACTTTCGCGGACGTGGAAAATTCGCGGATTTGAACGATCAAGCTCAAAGTTTCGCGGTCAAGAACAGTTTAGTACTGTTCCATTGCTTTTCACGCGATTTCCCAGAAAAACGTCCCGTTCTTGCTCAAATCTCAACCAAAATCGCTCAAAACTTGATCCTAAACTTCAGAAATACTTTCCTAAACAACACCGATAATCGACAATTTAGTGCTAAAACAACAAAGTGGGTCCAATCGACCAAAAACAGAGAATGGCCGAGATGTCCTTTTCTGAAAATTTTCTGCTTAAATCTCGCTCAAAACTCGTTAAAACTGATTCAAAAGTGTTCTAAAACCATTTTAGGCATAGACTTGATCTGGGGGAGGGTTTTAAACATAAAAACGAAGCATCAATACCCCAAACAAGCTCAAAATGCCGAAACCTATTTTTTTGCTCAAAACACCTTTGATCTTGCTTGGAATCGAACGAAACTGGATTCAAATCAACGAAGATCGATCCACGTTTGCTCTGATACCACTTGTTGGTCCCGAATGCACCAAACAAGGAATCAAAGAGCTTTAATGGAAGGAATAGGGAGTATTCTCACCTTTGAGTGTGTGTAGTGTGTGAAAAAGTTGGATAAGCCTTTGATCTTTGATTTCTTTGAAAAGTGAGTTGGTAATACCTTATATACCACATTAACCCTAGGTATATTAAGGCCCAATCACTAAATGTTAACTAATTACAATCTAGTCTAAAGCCCAAACTAAAGATAAATACTAATTTAATACCAAGACTTAAACTATTGACACAATCAATTAAATATCCTAACACATATCAATGTGATATTAGAGTATTGTGTTTGTCTAATCACGGAGAAGTGTGGGGTGCATAAATGTCATATTTAACCTTACGAATATTACATAAATTATGTGGATGATATATATATGTGATATTAATAATGATTACTATTTTAATATCGAGTTTAATTTTTTAAGAATTAATAATAAGTTTTTCGTATGATTATTCAATATAACTATTTATTATTAAATGTATTATTTTAAGATTTATCTAATTATATAAGGGGTTTTTACACATAAATACCTATTTGGAAAAAAATTTGTAATTTAGTACCCAGTCAGGATTTTTTTATATGTAGGTACCTAACAGAATAAAATTTTTGCACATAGGTACCCGATCTCCGAAAGTACACCAAACAACACATTTGGGTACCCTATCTCAACACATTTGGGTACCCTATATAACAGAAAATGGTACGACGTATGTTATATTTAGGTACGCCCTGTGTAACACACAGGCATACCCGTAGGTACGACGTATCCTATATTTAGGTACCCTATATAAACGTGTTATAGTACGCAATATACACACAGGAAGGTACGATATGACTAAAGAAACTGGTAAAATTAAATCGGGTACCTATCTACAAAATTTTCTGACATGGGTAGTTATGTGTAAAAAATTTTTCCAATTGGGTATTTTTCTATAGATTACCGAGTATATAATCTAAAATATGAATAAGGATATATTAAGTATAAATGCTAAATTAAGGGGCAATGTTGTCCCAAATATAAATTTGAAAGATCACCCCATCACGGTGATGTAAGATCACCTAGCTTTTTTGGGGTGATCTAAAGGGTAGAATATCACCCCATTTTCGTAACTAGGTGATCTGTCATTACGGATGACTCATCACCTAGGCTAAACAAACATGGTGATGATAAAGACGAGAGGATTACGGTGATGTTTTGGAGGATCACCCCAAAACAAACACCTCTTTACTATATAAAATAAATTAAAATTAAAGAAGAAAAAAGAAAGCACCTTTCGTTGTAATTTATTACTATGTAATGCAGGAATAAATTTCTAAAATAAAATATATATTAGCGAGATTTGCAATGATGCCAAACTAGGTCGAGCAACTAACTTCGGTGAACATCATAGTAAATCTCTCCTCTATTGTGCTTTCTCTCCCTCTCCGACGTTTGTAATCACTTACGATAAGACAAAGTGGCTAGTAATATTTCAACCGGAGATCTCATGTTGAATCCATTTGTTTGATGATATTATTTTATCTCAAGGTGTTTTAGAATGTGTTGTGTTTTTTTCGTTCGCAAACCAACTGTATTTTTTGCTCATCTGTGTTCCTAGATATGTACAAAGTGCTTTTCAACCTCACTTAACTATTCTTGTTATGAAAGGAATGCAGTATGAGAATTTTTTTAGTCATTTGAAATACACATCTATGCGTGTGTAGACAGGTCCATAACCAAGTCGTTAACAACGGTTAACAGTTTCGGTTCAAATCGTAATCGGAACGTTAAACCTTTTTTCTAACCATAAATTGACGGTAGGTACTAGATTTGGATGCGTAAATCGGCAAGTGTAAACAAGAATTGAAATCGGATCGGCCATTTCCAAAATGTGATTGAAAATGTGGTCAGCGGTTCATAATCGGGAACCATAACCATAACCGGATGAAAATGTCTTTTGGCGGTGCACATATCGACAAATCAAAAACTCGGTACAAATCAAATCTTGAATGAAATTTTTGTTCAATATTTTCTTTTCACAAATAAACAAATTCTCTAAGGTTTCGCAGTATCGTCCATAGTGATGGGGCGGGGAGGGGCGGGGATTAGGTCCCCATCCATCCCCGTCCCCGCATCGACGAGGAGTCCTCATCCCCGCGAAATAAACGGGGAAAAAATCGTCTCCATCCCCATCCCCGCCGGGTCCCAGCCCCCACGGGGATTCCCCGCCCCGCAACTTTAAAAACAATTATATTTTTTGATTATAATATAAATTGTATATATTATTTAAATTATATTTTAAATATTATTTATATTATAATATTAAAAAATTGGTAAAAAGATATTATTTTAAACTATAATAGTATAAACTATGTATACAAAATATTAATTAGATATAAATTTAAGATATAAAACATTTTATTTAAACAATATTAATGGCGGGGAATGGGGCGGGGACTATGATTCCCGTCCACGCCCCGTCCCCGCCTAAGGGGGCAAAAAATTCCCCATCCCCACCTCACGGGGATTAAAATTCGAGGATTCCCTGAGGGGACGGAAAATCCACGCCCCATTGACAAGTCTAATCGTCCAACTCATTGAATTATTCGTTTTTTTTTAATTTATAAAAGTTATTTGTGTTAAAAACAAATCACAGTATTGTTTTTATTCTCGCTCACTTTCTTTTCACGTAAGCATGGTTTGTGAATTTGCTCTTAGCAGTAACGCTAGGGTTCGGGTTCAGAAAACCCTCCTACTTCTCTCTACCCCGATCTCCACCGCCAGACGCTTCCCTCCCCAAAAACAAAAGCCAAAACCTCCCTCCTCCCTCCCGTCCTCCATAAAGGAGGTTGGGGGAGCTCCATTTTTTTTCTTTCTACTCTCTGTTTTTAATTTAAAAAAAAATCTCTCCCTCTCCTGCCACCTCGAAGCCCGCCTCCGACAGCCGCCCGGTTGCCACCCCGACGCCGGCTTCCACCACCCGCCCGTTTAGAAGTCGTTTTTCCTTTTTTCTTTTTGTTTTTTTCTTTTTTCCCCCTTTTTTTCGGCTTTAGCACAGTCCCCTCTGCCAACGACCTGCTGCTGGCCGCCTTCGGCCCCCCGCCTCGTCTCGCTGACCCCAGCCTCTCCTCGCCGGCGTCTCGCCGAAGCCGCAAATGCTGCCTCCGCCTCGCTACCACCTTGTCGCAGACGCCTCGCGGCTTTCACCACCTCGCAGCAGCCTTCTCCGCCGTCCCACTGCCTCCACCAACGCCTCCTCAGTCGTCCCAACCTCGAGTCTCCCGTAGTGGGACCCGTCTCTCTCGACCATCGGGTCGGGAGTTTTTTCTCCTTTGTGGAGCCTCCAGTCTGATAACGATAAAAACCCAGAAGTCGAAGGCTATTGAAGTAAAGAGTATCGTAAATTTAACTTAATAACTTTTTCTGTTATAGATTCTTTAGTTCTTGGTCGTATATAATGTGTTTTGTTTCTGTCCCGTTTTTGTCCCTTGTGGACATTTTTCTCCCATGTTGGAGTTTTGTGCCCCCGGGGTTGTGCTGTGTTCGTTTGTGAACTTTGTTCTCCCGATTTATGATGTTGCGGTGGAGACCCTTTGAGCTATCTAGCCCATGTATCATTGTTTATGAATTCAAGCTATCTTTTCGGGAAAAAAAGGGGCATTTTCATTTTAGGCCCTTCCATAACTATCATTTAGGATTCAGCCCCTCTTCGCAAAAAATTTAGTTTTAAGGACCCATTTTTGTGCAGTACCACTTCATTGATCTTACATACCAATATGTTGAAAATCTGTACCACAAAACCATAATCTGGTACCAGTTTATGATTATCTGATACCAGTTTATTTTCTGCAGTACCACTTTATTGCTTTGACATACCAGTATGTTCAAAGTTTGTAACACAAAACGATCATTCTATACCAGTTCATATATCTTTCGTACCACTTTTTTACACCACACAAAATGGGTCCTTTAACCTAAAAAATTCTCAAACAGGGTCTGAATTCGAAATCAAACCCTTAATGGGGCCTGATTTCGAATTGACCGAAAAAAATAAAGACCCCTAATTTTAGCTATTTTACAACAAAGATTACATATACAGCTAGGGGTGTTCAAATGGGTTAATTTTCGGTGTTCGGGTTATTCGGTTTGGGTTATTCGGGTTTTTGACAATTGAGACAACCACCCACAAACCAAACCAAAACCATTTAACTATTTGGTTTTCGGGTTATTCGTTTTTCGGTTACTGGTTTGGTTATGTAAAAACCAATTAACAAGTTACAAGCTTGGTGGTCTAAATATTCATAACACAATCCATCAACAAAGTTACACAATAACAAACAACATTCATACGACACGATTGTTCAAAACACAAAGCATCCTTCACGTTCAACAAAATCCTTCCATCCTACAAAATATTACAAATGCAATATAAGTAACAAAAATCAACCGTTTGCTCCTATAATATCGGCACTTACTTTTCTCCTCACCACTCTCATTCGTAAATGAAGTGAATGTGCCCATACCTTCGATCTTTTCTTAGAAGCTCGAGTTCTCTTTGGCTTTTCCTCAATCGGCATTTCAGTTTGCTGTCTGTCCAAGTCCATGTCCTTGTCCCCGGCCTCCACAATCACGGGTTCTGACATCCTTTGTTCTATGGTGCCGTGCGATTCCCGTGGGTGTTGATTGGTGATTGGTGGAGTGAGTGTAGTTTGTTTTTGGTTTGGTCTCTTGAGAGATGGTAGCAGTTTCCGCAAAAGAGGAATATGGCGTTGGCTGGTGTTGGTGAATGGTGATGTTGATGGCGTTAGGTGTTCTGATGTTGTGAATGGAGTGGTGATGATGGTGTGAGATCGATGGTGTGAGATCGTTACCCTAGGTCCATATAGTATAAAGTATTATATTGATATGATTTATATTTTTAAGGTAGGCCCAATTGTATTAGTTTTATATGATTTATATCTTTTAGGCCCAATTAGTATTATTTATATTATTAATATCTATATTAAAAAAATAATTATGATATTCGGGTTTCGGGGGTGCCCTGATTTTTTTTATCCCACCAATACCCAAACCATTTCCCGTTTAATAATTCGGTGACCCATTAACCACCCGATCCCCGAATTAACCAAACCAAATAAGCCGAATTCAGTTCGGTTCGGGTGGGTTAATTGGGTCACCCGAATAATCAACACCCCTATATACAGCTTCTAAAAAAAGGTGCCAAACAAAAATGAAAATTTCACGAGTCCAAAATGAAGTCAAACATTTCCGCCTTATCATAATAAGTAGCTATGATATGCTACAAAACAGAATATAATAATAATAATAATAATAATAATAATAATAATAATATATAAACATTATGTTTGGAATTGCCTTCATTCACTTTCTCATCTGCGTAAATAACTGAGGAGGAGGTCTACTGCCGCACCGCCAAAGGCAGAGAAACCACCACCACTTTGCTGACTCCCAAAACCTCCAAATCCACCGCCACCTGCAAACATAATATCAATAAATAAGATAACAAAAAAGCACACAAGATAAAACAAATTAGATAGCTCCTTAAGAAAGAGCAAATAGCAGCACCAAGTCTTTGTCACTGATATAGATATTTGATATCAGTTTTGCATGTCTTCGAAAAGCTTATAATATAGTAAGTCTAGCACCAGCAGATATTATTTAACCATTGCTCACTTATTGCTATTTTCTAGCTGAATATGGAACGCTTCAGCATGTGACAATAGACATTCGTAATCAGCAAAAATCACCTGAACAGAACCAAATCCACCGCCCGACGAAGAAGCAGAAGCAAACCCCCACCAAATCCACCGCTCGAAGAAGCCATGGCAGCAAATCCACCACTTGTTGAAGAAGCAGTAGCAATCCACCACCACCAAGCCACTACCAGACATACCCGTAAACCCGCCGCCAGCCAAGCACCAGGCGAACCACTATTGCTTCGCTAGTACCCAGTCCAACAGCCTAGACTGCCAAAGCTAGTATCCAAACGAAGACGAGCCTTGCATCCCAATCCTAAAGATGCTGGTTGCAAATCCAGATGCTTGCACTGAACCTTGAACGGCATTCCCAGAACCAAACCCACCAGAAAAGTTGATGGTGCTCGTTGGCTGGGGAGAATGTTGGGGAGTAGGTGACTGGAAACTGAAAGATGCGGGTCGGAACAGCTCACCGCTAGGGTTAGCATATGATGGAAATGGAGATGCACCAAAATTATTGTCCTTGTTGTTGAGAGAAGAAACACCAAATGGATTGGATTTTGCCGCAGTTGCATTCGTATTTGATCCGAAGCCAAATCCACCGAGGCTCCCAAATCCCAGGTCAACAGTTGTCTGATTGGACTCGGGGGCTTCCTCCTCCATTTCTTCCTGAGAAGTATCTGAAGCTGTTATGCTGCCAACACACCTTCACTTGATGGTACAACTGAAGGCAAAGTTTCTTCAGTTGCAGAAGGCTGTTGTCGCTCAACAGCTGAGGTAAGGATGGAGGAGCTCTCTAATGAGCCACGCAGATCGAATTGACGGACAGAATTCGAAGTGTTTGCTAACTCACTCGGTGTTGATGATGCCTGAGGCCCCAATTCCAAGACAGACTTAGAAGGAGCTGAGGCAGTGGACTGCAAATCTGAAACCTCTGTCTTGGTCTCTTTTCCCGGTTTAAATGGAGGAGCGACAACTGGAGCCTCCACTAGGGAAGAACCTTCAGTTTTCGAGCCATACACTGAAGGGGAAGGGTGAGAAAATGTCGATTGGTCTGAGTTTCCCATATTAGAAGGGGATGTTGATGAAATGGGCATCGGGACTGACAATAACAAGGAAGAAGATTTCACTGGTGAAGAAAATGCCGTTACTGGAGACGGTGATAGCTCATGTTTTGCAGTTGTGCTTGCTGCCGAGCTTGATGAAACTGCAGAGAATGGTGCGGGAGAAATAAACCCCGATGAAGAAGATGAAGAAGTCCCAGTTAAACGCAATGACGAACCAAAGCCTTGAAATGGGGGATTAGAAGATGACAGATCATTAGAAGGCTGACTAGACTTCACCACAGTTTTGTGAATGTAACCTTATCAGATGTACCCAGGCCAAGACTAGAAGGTACAGAAGTCACAGGAATGTCGAACTTAAACGCTGTAGACTCAGGCGTCCTTGTGACTGTCTGACCTGAAGGTATAAACTTGGTAAAGCCGCAACTGAACTTCTCTAAATTTTCAGCACCGCCAGACTCACCTATATCTGATATGGAATGTGGAGGCATAGCAGAAGAGCTTTTGATTGCTGACTGTTCCCTAGTACCATCTGCAAGGTTATCTGTCCCTTGGAACAAGGATGGGGACAGTCCCCTGGTGAATTGATTACCTTCTACTGCAATATTATCTGTGCAGGTAATGAATTAGTAATAAGCACACCTTTCTTTTTAAAAAATGTGAATTCTATATACTTCCTTATACTTAATAAAGAAGAGTTCTGTTTATTACTTTTGATATTGGAACTGGAAGCATTCACTGATGCCCCTAACATGCTCAAACGCATAGGAAAAGCGGGATCTGTCTTTGTCTGTGACTGAGGGCTAAGATATGGCTTATCAGCTATCACAAATGATTGTTTTGGACTCCTTTTTTGGCGATCTTCACTCAACACCCTTTGCAAAGTCATTTTTGGAGGCTCGAAGGCAGCCATAGACTGCATTTAGAAGTCAAATGTAGCATAAAACTCGGTAAAGAGTTCTCTCTTCAAAGAAAAAGAAGAAAGCATAACTTGGAGAAACATACCAAGTTTTAAGTAGACAAAGACCAGTCTTTATTATCCAGTTACTAAGTGTTAACAGGCAAACAAAATAATTGATGAAACATCCCTAACATAGTGAATAAAATATGCTAATGTCCAATATTCCCTTTTCCTGTATTTCTTTCAAATGGAGTTCGCAAATCCGTTACACAAATTCTGATCACTTTTGGCCAATCTGGTACTTTATTTAAAGGACTTTAAGGATGACTATGCAAACTTCATGCATGATAGATGATGCTTGACTTTATTTGTAGCCAGCAGACTAAATGGAGAGGATAAAAAGGGATGAAGGAATCTTCATCGAAGCAACAAACAATAAAACAGTACTGTCTCAACACCCATAGGTAAGTCAAATGAAGCACATCTTCAGCAAACAACGCAAAGCATGATACAGTGCGAGCAAGATTTATTACCTTATCCAAGGAATCCCTGCACCGTCTTGCAGTTTCTGGTGCATAACTACTCTTGGCTGAGTTTCCTTGGTTTCTTCTGGACTGATCTCTAGCAGCAGCACTAGTCAAACTTACGGAATTTTCTTTATTAGGAGTTAAGAAAGACAAATCAACAGCAGGAGATTGAGAGTCACTGCTACAAGTAAGGCCAATGGATTCGAACAATTTTTTCTTTACATCAGTTCTCCCACCAGATTCTATACTCAGGGTAGCCATCTGTTTCGAAAGACATCCAGAAAGCTGCTCAGCAGCCGCTAATTGAGCATTCGCCGTGTTATGTAGCCTATGTAATGACTGATTTTGTCTGAAAAATAGCAAGCATCCATTTCAATATGTTATAAAGCTACTTCAGAAACTAACGAGTTAAAAGAAGGACAAACATCAGTATCAGGTAGGCATTATAAGGATGTAATTAGGGAACATATTTTAGTTTGGCGCATGGAAAATAAAAGAAAAAGCCAAGACCAACAAACAGCATTGTCCAGTAAATATCAGCTACGAACTAGTCAACATGAACTCGACAAGCACTGCACTAGCATACAAGAGGAAAGAACGTATAAGGAGCAGATATGGTAAAAAAATGCCATATCCCAAAGCCGTTACTTAATGTTAATGGATTGATGTTGACGACCATGCTACATTACAAACAGAAAGAAAACATAACATTGATGTGTAGCACCTTATGTTTCCATGCCTATTCGGTGAAACTGTCATGTTTCTTTGCATTCCTCCATTTTCTCCAAACTTACCGAACTCCAAAGAAGTGAAGTGTCTTTCCAATTCAATCAACCTATTGGTCAAGTCCTATTTTTCCAGAGATGAGGTAGACAGTAAGGATGCATTAATATAGTTAGAACAAAATCAACCTAATGTTAACTTTAAAGTACCTGGTTTAGTTCTAAAATACGTTTTTGCTTCAGCTCCAGTTCAGAATTCAGTTTTTGGCGATTCCACAATTCCCAATATCTGCTATCTGCAGCTTGCTTAAAAATCCCATCCATGTATATCTTCCTGGCCAAAACTGGAACACAAATAAACAATCCATCAACTTCATAAAACAGCCACATTTATTTGCTCGGCAATACAGATAGAAGAAATTTTAAAATTAAATAGATGAATAATCCATTATGTAAAAACATTAAGACATTTAATATAGATACCAAATATGCTTAAAATCATTTAAAACAACATTAGAACTTTTCCCTTCAACCCCAACCATTACACCAACATGTGCGAGATAGAGAGGAGATAGCGGGCAGAAAGATAGATGAAATAATGAAAGTAGGAACAAACCCTGTACTGTTTTATCCATCAGAAGTTGAACTTCCCTCAATTGCCCATCCATTAGTCCCTGAATAATCAAAGAGGGAAAAAAAATTAAAGAATAGACTGCATTGGAGATGCATTCTCAAAGTTCAAGCAATATCTGAAAAAGAACTACATTGTATTTGCTAGCTCATAGGTAGTCTCCTAGGGTATTCTCCTATTGATATAATAAAATACCAACCAGCCTAATCAACATGGCTTGGGGCAGCAAGGAAGGTCGAATGAAGGACTGGTAAACAGGACTGATCTTGCTAATTGGAGTTCAATTTTCAATAACAATCAGCTGTCCATTTCAATTCATAAACTTCATATCTGACTAAAATTTAGGAGTCTCCATTCCAACTTCAAAGTATAGTTCTTATTTGAATATTTTGCATTCTGTCACACGTTTTTCTTGGACAGGAGTCATTTTGGTACCCTGCTTTAACTATTCTGTCTCTATCGAGTGATTCATGAGGATTCTTTACCATTCCTCCATCCTTAGAAAAGCTAGAGCGAGATGGTATATCGTAAAAAGACAATATTTTAACACCATAAATAGATTTACAACATTGAAGTCTGAGTAAAAAGAAAAGAAAAAGGAAACGAACCCTCCACTTTCTGCATTTGTCAGAAAGAGCACGCGTGCCATCCTCCAACTCATTGACTGAGTTTGTTTGAGAGGCTACAATTTCTTCTAGGAAACCGCCCTTTCCTTCAATAGCTTCAAGAAGACAATCCAATTCTTCCGCCATCACTTCAACCTGAAGATACAAAAGAGTACAGGACCATAATAGGACATCCAGGTCACTTCCTCGTCTAACATTTTATAAAGTATCAATCCAAAAGGACAACAAAATGGAGGAACCGCTCGTAGATGAAACATAAGAACGAGCGCTTCCTTATTTGATATTTTATTAACAAAAAGACAGTAGAAGGGTACCACTGTTAGACTGAAAGAAAATGAAAGAACAGCAGAGCCCATAAAAGTATTAAACATCACGATATGGAAAAGTGGAACGATGATATTGTAACACAAGCAAGAATGTTACATTTCCAAACTGTTTCAACGCCTTATTTGTGGTATGTGGAAGCCTGGTGGGTGAGAAAGCTCCATTCAATTTCCTTCCAGAACTAAATTGGAATTGTTTTCCTAAAGCATTACCCTCTCCCAAAGAAGCATGTTGAAAAGGATTCCCTATCGCTGATTGTTTAATCTCCCGCGCAGATGCCACTCCAAAACTATTGACTGAACCCGGAGGTTTATCTTTCTCGTTGAGATCCGTTTGATGCTTCAGTCTACAATCAGGGAATTGTCGAGCAGGACTTGCTGATTTTTCTATTCCATCAGAGAAATGTGGCCCGGAAGATGTTTTTGGATTATCAATTCTTACATTCGATTGGGATAAAGACCATATGTTGGGTGCATTTGTTGATGGCACTTGTCCTAGTGGTAATGGTTTGGAGAAAGAGCTTGAGATTTGATTGTTGGTTCTCGATGAAAGGGGAGCATTTCCTGTAGCTTTATCGGGAAAGAGGAACTTTCTAGGCTCAGTTTCCGATTTAGTGAGAGTCTCTGAATTGCCTAATTGTTGAGGTTTAATCAAAAGAGACCTTTCTGGCTCATTAGCTCTCGTTGTAGGTAAAGTTCCACGAGAATTTTGAAGCAAGTTTGTGCTGCCTGTTTGCCCTTGTGAACTGAATCCTAAATTAGGAGATGGTGAATGGTCTGTGTAACATTAACCTTGGAATCAGAAGATTCATCGGAATCACAGGATTCATCAGCAACTCTGCTAAGTTGGTGAGACTCAGACTTCGAAATCTTCGATCGTTCTTTAGTCTCCGCAGATGGGATGAGGGACGAATCGTATTGCTTGGACATCTTAGCAACCGCATCTTCCTCTTCGACACCACTGCTATCAGATAATACTAAGGGGCCTGCAGCACTGCAGAAAAAAATATATTATTTACATGATACAGCACCAAATAATCGCCACCCAAAGCTTTCAAATAAAGGTTAGAACCTCACCTAGCAAAGTGGTAAATGGAGATTTTCCCATCACTGGTTAAACATAAGATGACACAGCAAGGTGCTACTTCTCTTTCTTCATCGCCCAAAGTAAATTTGACATTTTCTTTCTGTGATACTGAGTCAACAGTTACTCCCAGCACCACATTTACTCCATCGCCTAATTTAACATCAAAGAGTTGATCATCCTTAAGAATTATAGTTCCAAATAAAATTGGTACTGCATAGCAGGAACGAATACAGAACACCTTCATTCGAAGTAGGTATCGGGACCAACTTTTCAAAAAGCTTAATCATTTATTTTAATGCTCATTAGAATTGGAACTTGGGACTTCTTCTAGTCTACCATATAAGACGATCATCTTCTAAGTTCTAAAGCTTAAGCTTCATAGAGGTGTCTCATCACTCACACACACATATTGATAACATTATTATCTAATACTTCGATTAATGAGAAAAAATAGGAGTAGATGTATTTTACAAGGACGCATCATGTTTCTGGAAAAATAGCACAAAGCTGTCAAACTTAACTTATGTTACATACAGCAGAGACATTATTCGTAGAAACTATTCATTCTTCAAATAGAAACTGCACGTTACAAGTAATGTGAAATCGATTGCATAATCTCAGACGCAATATGAAGAACTATATCGAAATAGAATGTCATTTAATATTCCAATACCTTGATCAATATGAAAATCCCAAGAGTCATTCAAAATTTCGACGACGGCGAGTTCAGTCTTATCTTCTCTTGACCAACAAAACAATCGAACTCCGACCGACATTTTCTTGTTACCAATAAATACAAGCTCACTGCAAGATGTATCATCAGACACAAAAGGTGAAACAGTGAATGAAAAAGCAGAAAAGATAAAATATGCCAATAAAGAAGAAATATATATTATCATATTAGCAACCAAAGTTCATAATTCGAAGCAACTACAGTTGATACTCATAACAACCAAAGTCATGCCTTGCCTACAATAAAGACATTAATAAATTCAGACTCACTAAATATACTCTACACTTCTATTCTCAAGTACTAAAATGCAGGTCAAAGACAAAAAGGCGCCTAAGGTAACAGAAATAGATTTAGTATATCGAAGACATACTGAGAAGCTAGATAATTGAGTAGCATGTGCGAACTGTCTCTTGAGGGTTTCGCACCGGTACTAAAATCCATGAAGATATTACTGAATGATAATACATCAGGCTTGGAAGTATCCTGAAAAAGAAAGAAAGGATTTTCGTTCCAGTGCGACATATAGACAGAACTTTATGCATAAACGATAAGATGATTAAACAAATTTTTTCAATCTAAAACTTTCACCCTTCAGTTGACTATGCAATCCATTATCAGGCATGATACCAAAACAAATAATCCATTTGGAAGTTGACAATGCCTAACGCATAATGCTTAAGTGCACAAGGAAAACACATTGACGGTCACTGCTAACTAATCGATGGTAAACTACTTGACCTTTAACCCAAGGGGCAAGTGGACATACTTCTCATATCCAAGCGAACTTATAAACATTCCTTACTTAAATAAACATATACGAGAAACAGAGAATATATTTCAACCAAGAAATTTACAGCAAGTTTGTGAAAGCCTCAGCAAAATTATCACTACATTGACTCGGATTATTTTTATTGAGAAGTTAAAAGAAAAAGGAAAAACAAAACACGATGAAAAAAATTAACAAGGTACCGGAAGACCCTTTACCCCAAGGAATGAGCCTAGTTAGCATAAGGTGTATCCTCACAAGTTTCGACTAAGTCAAATTTCATACGACCTGGTATATTGCGAAGCAAATGGAATACCATGATAACAAGTCTAGAAGACTTCCTTACTGATGCTGACTCATAAGTTGAACTATACAAAGGATTCAAACATTCCGTATCAGAATTAGAAACTGATTGAAAGAGAAGAAAGCAAGAGTTGAGCTTTTGAGTCGCAATAACCAACGAAAAAGAATACAAAAGACACATACATCGACATCGGCAATATTTTTTCCTCTGCTAGTAATGTAGTGGACCACATAATCTTCTGCTTCACCACTCTCATCTAATTGGAAGCACCCAACAGCAATACAATCTGGACGGACCCATCGGATAGAATCGACTGGAATCCAAAAAAAGATTAACAATTGCTTGTAGTTGATAAGAAACAAATTAAATATATGCAGTTTATCCAGGCAAAATCATACTCGAAGTCATACATCTTTCATGAAGCAACCAATAATCACTCCACTACTTCATTATCTTGAAAATTTAGGTTGTCAAATTTTAGGCAAAGGGAAAAGAGATCAGATCCAGCAATCCACACAAATGATATTGGGAGATAAACATCAACTAAAAGCAGATAGCCATAAGCTAAGGCTAAAAAGATATGTGCTGGATGTAAAGCAATTTCTAACAGACGAAAGCGTATATGCCCCAGAAAAATAAAACACAACTAAATCTCTTTTCTTGTTACGAGAAGTTGAAGTGCACAGAGTTAACTTTTAAAGAGGGCAGCAATTTTAAAGTTACTAAAGTCAGTGTCAATAAATGAACAGAAAAATGACTACATGAAATATGTTCGCTGCCAAATTTAAATGTGAAAGTTGAAGCAATTTTACGAGGGATACATGGAAAGAACGGAAGAGATTGAGGTCGTTAACATTTACATGAAAAAACACGTGCATGGCAGTCACGCCCCTAAAAGTTTAGAACAAAATGTTCACTTTCAGTAAGCTTAAAACCTAGTAAGTAGCTTAAAATATTGAAAGGTCAAGGAAAACCATTAAGATACGTGATATATATCTGTAGATCACAATGGGCAAGTAGGTGTATATCACCCCTGCATTAAGCTAAAAGCAGGTTAAATAATCTCAAGCAACAGTCTTGCGAATAAATCAGAATAGATGGCAGAATAAGTACAGAATGATGTTAATCAGAAACAAACAAATTGACAGATGCACTATATAATACAGAGAGCGTGATACCTTTTACAAGACCACAATCATCAACTAGTGACTGGAAACGCAGCAAAAAGCTTATTTTTTCCTTGAACTGTGATGATAGAATGCGGACGGTATTTCCTTTTGCAATAGCAAAACAATCTCCTTCGACACTCCAATCAACTAAGCAAATGACGGTATTCATGTGTTAAACAATAAATGGTAACAGGTTCAGTATCCCAACCAGATGAAAATTATGACACAATATAAAAACATATCCTCGTCTGTTTCTACTGAAATATTTTATGCTTTGATTTACGAAAATGAAAGACGATATGCCAAAATTCTGAGAATTGTGACCGAGATTTTGCTGGAACTAATCTTGTAAGTTCATTTCAATTTTACTAGGCATTCATAATTTAAACTCATAAAGTAGAAGACAACATACCTGAATCAACACCTTCCATCACTTGAGTTAAGGGACCTTGGCCAGATCCATGATACATCACTCCTTCATCAGAAAGAATTACATAATCTTTTGTGCTTCTTGCCCAACACATGTCCTTTATGGAACTTGGTTGGTCAAATGAAAAGGAATATGATGGCATTTGATCCTGTTCAACACCAATATCACAAGTACTAATTTTGAACTCTCAAAATAAATCACAGTTGGAGGCAGATGAGATGAGGAACAAAGAGGACAGAATCCTTCCATGCCAACTCATCGAGCAATTAATTGGCAGTATTCACCAAGCAGGACAAAGTTATCACTAGGGAATAACCTATACAAAACCTTGAGGTCTTCCACGGTAGCTACTTACTATAGATTCTGGGAAATTGAAATGCAATCAAATATTAAAATGTTACCTACCAGAAATAGCAACATATGGGATCCTATATTTCAGCTTTACAGAAGATGGGTGTCGGAGTTGCATGAAATTAAAGAGATCTGAAGAATAATAATGAAAATTGTTATGTCGTGCGATTGTAGCTATCCACGCATGACCCATACAATCAACTTTGTATCCTCCAAAAAATAAGTAATCAAAATCAATACTTGCAACATAGCTCAAATGCATTTCCAGTTGATTTGATTTTGAAGCCTTGTATATCGCCCTTAAGGACCATTCAAGATTTTCCAACACCCCGTTAAGTTCAATCCTTAAAAAATTCTATGATACGATTAGTTTCTTACTCACTTTCTGATTATATGATTAGTTCCTCACTCACTTTCCAAGCAGCTTATATACCGCACAGACAGTCCTTAAACCAAATATATACATGGACACAAGGCACTGCAAGAATATTGTAATTTATGAATCCACAAAACTAACATCACAAAAAAGTTATTCAATACGACGTTCAACTAAACAACAAAACTGAAGCAATACCTTATGCAGCAAAGCGCTAACAGCGAAGAAATTAACTTTTTTCCCCACAATAGCAGCAAGCAACGATTCATCCGCAGAGAGAGCCAAGATATCAACTTTTCCCATGGAAACATCCACAATGCTCAAATCTTTTACACACCGCACAGTTTTTTTCTCCTTGATCTCATCAACTGCTTCCATCAATTCCTTGGTCCTCGCAACACAAAAACCCTAAAAAGCAAGACATAAGGATAACACCAATAACACGCAGTTTAGCGCAGACAGAGTGAACGTAGTACAAAGTGAAGTGTAGTGGAACAGCATGGTAGATTGTTTCACCATTTGGATGAGAAACGAAGAAGAGACGAAGCCGCTTTGAAAAGGCGAGAGGCCGTATTGGGAGGCTATTAGGATCGAATTCTTCAGAGTTGACGGGTACGGCTTCACCGATTTTGGAGAATCGGAAATCTCTGGAGCCAATTTCTTCACCATCGACTTCTTCGACCAATTCGATGATGCCATCGATCTCGTCTGCAGTGGACTCTATCGCCATCTAGCGAAATAAACTCGTATGTTTAGGAATCCGTTGGATGAAGACGGTGATGAGTGTTTTTGGTGTGTGTTTTTGGTGATGAGAGGTTTTGAGGGAGCCAACGTTAACCTAGAAAGACTTGGGAGAAATCAGAAAAAGGGATTTGAAGGTAATTTAATTTGATTATTATTATTTTTTAAAGGGATCTTTACACATAAATATCTAGTTGGATAAAAAGTTGTAATTTAGTACCTTGTCAGGATTTTTTTATATGTAGGCACCTAATAGTATAAATTTTTTGCACATAGGTACCCGATCTCCGAAAGTACACCATACTGGGTACCCTATATCAACACATTTGGGTACCCTATATATAACAGAAAATGGTACGGCGTATGCTATACTTAGGTACGCTCTATATAACACACAGGTATGCCGTAGGTACGACGTATGCTATATTTAGGTACCCTATATCAACGTGTTATGGTACGCAATATACACACAGGAAGGTACGACATGACTAAAGAAACTGTTAAAAATTAAATTGACTAAAGAAACTGTTATCCAATTGGGTATTTTTCTATAGATTCACCTCTTTTTAAAGGGCAACCATACTTTTGTTCCCAATATTTGAGGCACGGGCATTTCTAGTCCCTGTTACGATGTGCCACTTTTAGTCCTCAATGTTACCGATTTTTGGACTTTGGTCGCTCGATTAATTTAAACGCTCGTTTAGATGAAATTTAACACGTGAGAGTCCATGATCTCCTTTTACTCGATTTAAAACCTCATAACACATCTTCCTCTTCGATTTAAACTCACATAAACATCATTATACATCACATTGAGGAAATGATCGACAACATTGAAAATGAGTTAGATGTGATACGTAATGATGCTCACGTGCGAGTTGAAGAAGATGATGATTCGTGAGCTATTAAGTCAAGTTGAAGGAGCCACGTGCTCTCATATGTTAAATTCCAACTAAATTAGTGATTTCGTTAATCGAAGGACCAAAACGACCCAAAATCGATAAGATTGGTGACTAAAAGTGGCACCTCGGAGATATTAAGTCAAGTTGAAGGAGTCATGTGCTCTCATGTGTTAAATTCCATCAAAATTAGTGATTTCGTTAATCGAAGGACCAAAACGACCCAAAATCGGTAAGATTGGTGACTAAAAGTGGCACCTCATAACATGGGGGACCGAAACCGCCCATGCTTCAAACATCAGGGACTAAAAATATCGTTCTCCCTTTTTTTAAACTTAGAGCCGTATAATTTGTTACGAGTCGATCTATAATATATAAAAGTTGATAAGAACTCTCCTTGGAGTGACACATCACCAACAAAATGATACCCGCATCTTACATGTGGACAAGTATTGACATCTTACATGTGGACAAGTATTGACATCGAATAGTTTTGATTAATCTACAGAAAAATGCCCATTTATATAAAAAATTTGCAAGTCGATACCCCTGTCAGAATTTTTTTATTTAAGTACCTGTTCGATTGTTGTACCATTTTTCCAGTCTTGACGTTCCTTTTTATATGTGTATTACGTACCACGTCACGCGTTTATATGGTACCGATATATGGTACATATATACGTTCTACGTAGTACCTTAATGTATTATATGATGTATCATTTTCTCACTGTATTATGTACCACAATACGTTTCTCTATGGTACCTAAATATGTTCTATGACGTACTTGCGGCAGGACAGGTACCAATGTGCAAAACAATTATTCTAATATGTACCTACATATAAAAAAAATCTGACATGGTACTGCCTTGCGAATTTTTTATGTAAACGAGTATTTTTCCGTAGATTCCTTAATAGTTTTCTATGGACGTGAAATTTTTGTTATTATTTTATATAATAATAGCCTCCCAGACATTAAATATTGGTTTCATACGTAATCTGGACAAATTATAGCTGTACGTAACCATTTGATGTTATATAATATAAAATTAAAATGCTTTAACAACTTTCATAGGATTTATTTATGTTTGGTTAACGAAGAGTTATTATCAAATAGAGTTTTGACAAGATTACGTATGGAACAAATATTTATTGTCTGAGCTATATAAAATAATAAAAAAAATTTCAAGTCTGTAGAAAACTATTCGATATCATATAATTAGCTTTTTGCCCGTGCAATGCACGGGTCTTAATCAAGAGGTATAAATGTAAATTGCCTGAAAATAATTTTTTTTTATAATTATGGCCTTCTAATATTACAAAATTAGGATTGCCATAATTACACAGTTGAGGTGCCTTTGATTTGCCACAATAATCGTGCTAACAGACTTCACGTTTGTTCCACCTTGACTTGATTTGGCTATGCGTAGCATTGCACTTGTCAGCTGCCAAGGCCAACCGTCAATGGAATGCTGCAGCATCGACATATATGCAGCTTTGGGAGAAATATCTTATAAGTGATAGCAGAATTCAGCTAAAGAATGATTATTTTCCGCACGATACACATCGACAAATCTAAGATGCAATGTTATTGATTATTTGTGTTCTAAGCAGAGATGTGCAAAGAGAGGCATATAACTAACTTCTCCAACAGAACATGCATTGTTGAGCTGGATAGATTGATCAGGCAAAGCATCTACTAAAGCCCATGAGAAATCACTGATATACGTCAGCCATATGCAAAAATAGATGATCGGGCAAATTTATAAATCAAAACAAAATGAGTGTAAAGCAATGAGAAAAATCTTAGAAGGATACATTTTACAGCAGGAACCTGAAAATTCAAATGTCAAGTAGTTTTCCTTCATTTTAAGAGAGATAATAAAATAATTAAAAAATTGCCACACAAGTTAGAATAATGCCATTCGACCAAAAGTAAGAAGTTTTCAATTTGAAGACAAAACTTAATTAGGAACTTCCATTGCTTCTTGAGTTCATATCATTCTCCATGTCACAATTCAAAGTAGTTTAACTTCATCCACGACATCTCGCAGTCGCTGCGCTAAATATTATGCAACTTCATTTCTTGCAACCTTTGACTGCACGGACCTTCTTTAAATAAGTTAAATAAATTGAAGGAGACATATTATTGAATATCAGCATACCAAATACATACATCAACTTTGCTTTCCTTACAACTTCCACCTTATTTGAGATCTCCACTTGTCGGCATATTTTCCACGAATGCTGAAAAAAGAGAACTAACCATTGTTATGGACTGCAATTAATTAGACCATCAATAATGCCTAACTAAATAAGCACGTAACTGATTTCAAACCTCGAACGAACCTGATTTCAAACCTCGGAGAGACTTGCTTACTAATCAAAGGCCAAACCATCACCGTCGTCAGTGAAGCCAAATCATCCCAAAGATGGGATTGGGATGTTTAAGATTATTATCTATGGATTGGCAGATGTAACCACAACTGTTACGATCCCTGATTCCAAAAATTCCAAGAGAAAAAGTAAAAACTGTTTAAATAAAATAGAGAATTTTGACAGTTCCATAGATATTAAGCAAAGGTATTTAAGAATGTTTACATAATTATAATGATGTTTGTATGAATATACCGGAAAACTTTGCAAAATAAAATTATCTTCTATTATTGTAAGTAAATATCGCCAAGTTCTTATCAATCAGACAATAGCAATCGACAAACAACGATGTGAGAACCACATTTTTCGAATTAAACGTAAGTCATCAAATAATTTAGACACTAACCCTATCAGCAATCATAAAGATCATAGTATAATATGCTACAAATGCACATGGACATTAAAGTAATCCCCCCGTTAAAGTCAACTCTAAGAAAAGGCCACATCAACGTACCTCCGTGAAGAAAAAAATGATGCAAATAATAAAAGATGGACAAAACCACCCATGAAATTCAGTTCTGATTCTGCAAGCACCCAACTTTAAGCTTCGAAGTAAATCAACAGCCGTATGAAGTTTGGGTGGATTTGCTTGAGTCTTATCCTTCAGATTTTTGAACGTGGGCTGATTTAGTTTTGTTAGAAGGTGGGTAGTTTTTGTTTTTTATATATATAATTTAGTACAGAGAGGTGAGCATACGGAAAGGTCATAAAATTCTTTGAATTGAGGGACACGTGTCCCCTTAGCAGCAATACTACATTTCTATTTATATATAAGGTATACTTCATTTAATAAGTGACTTATAGTTAGGTTGTAGTACTCTGACAGTATCCTTTATGCACAATCTTTTCATATCTCATATTTTTAAATATTTTCTCATAAATGTATTCTCAGGAGAAGTTCCTTGATCAATCGGCAAAACGAATGGATCCTCTAAAAACATAATTAAAAATCTTACAGAGATTTGATGTGAACTCTATCAATAACAAATATTTTATTTATGTTTATGAAGCCTTGTGACCAAGGTTCTGAAACGGGGTTCTCGAACCGGACCGAAACTTTTAGTGGTTTAACAGGTAACCGGAATCAAACTTGAGTAAAACCGGTATCTCTAGATATAACAAATATATATTTTTTAATAAAAAAATCGGCGGTGGTTCTGAATTTCTCTCTCTTGCTATGGCGAAAAAGAGAAGGACAGTCCAAAAGAGGTCGGCGGCGCCGGTCGTGGAGATGACGCCGCCCCTACCACCGAGAGAGCGCACGGGAAAGGTACAACGGCGGAGATTGAAGGTGATAAGGATACGCGCGAGATCGCTGGTGCGCAAAATCGGGGGAAATTCATTGTTCCAGTGAATGATTGATCGCCACAAAGTGTTGCGAAATGGTCATTGCTTGATGAAGCAATTTGTCGAACAGCTGCCAAAATACCTAATGGGAAGGGTAGTGAGTGTAGCCCGTGGACCAAATTCAGTGTTGACCTGTTGAAAAAACAAGACAATTGACTGGAATTTGTGAAACCTAAATCGGAGTCTGGAAATGCAATAGGTGTAATCGATGCTGATGAACCTGAGGAGATTGACCATTGGAAATTGGCAATATTATGCTATGTGCTAGGCTCAAATCCCCCGTACAATGTCATGGAAGGATTTTTGAAGCGGAAATGGGCAAAACTGGGGCTAGTGAACGTGTGGCAAGTCAGACAGGGTCTGTTTTTGGCTCGTTTTGACAGTATGGAAACTAGGGATAAAATACTGCAAACGGAGATCTTACATTTTGACAAAAAAACCGGTTATTCTAACTCCATGGACTGAGAACACTCAATTGAATAAGATCGGGGTGGATCGTGTTCCTATATGGATACAATTGCCTCAACTTGATCTGAAATATTGGGGGAGTAAAACCTTGAGCAAACTGGCAAGTCTGATTGGGAATCCAATCATGACTGACGACTTTACCCGAACAAAAGCCAGAATTCACTATGCTAGACTTATGGTATAAGTGAACCTTGATGAACCTTTAAAAGAGAGCATTCAGTTTTTAAACGAACATGGGCTGTTGATGGAACAAAAAGTTACCTATGAATGGAAACCAATTCTATGTACTAAGTGTAGGAAATATGGACATGATGTAGAGGTATGTAGGCAGGTTACTAAACAGGTATGGCAGCCTGGTACTCAGACATCAAACCCCGTGCAGGAACTACAACAGCAAGAACCAGGAATCCATTCCACTGATGTGCATGTTTCTTCTAATCTATGGGGGCAGGTAGTCGAGACAGGATGGCCTAGAAGGTTGATGAGAATCAAAAGCTGGCTGAAAACAATCAGCTGAGCAGAGAATCAACAGAAAGCAGTCTTGGGCGGAACTGGTACAACAACAACTAGCAGAAATTACAATCAACCCTTCCAAGCAGAGGGTCCATGACAATGTTCATGGATAAGTGTGCTATTTGGAATGTAAGGGGCCTCAACGGCCCTACAAAGCAGAGAGAGCTTGCTCTTTTCTGCCGGAAATATGAGGTAAATATAATGTGTCTGCTTGAAACTAAGTTGAAAGAGGAGCAAATAAAGACTGTCATGCATTAGACCTTTGCGGGATGGAAGTTTTGCCACGATTTAAGCAATCATCCGAATGGTAGGATCATAGTCACATGGAGAGGAGATATGCAGATAGAACTAAACAAAACTGACCAACTCATGCACTTCAGAGTTGCCAAAAATGGGGACCTAGTTACATTTCTCACGGCTGTATACGGTCACAATGCCCAGGCTGCGAGGGAATCCCTATGGGAATCTCTGATACAAATAGGGGAAGCCTTAAGGGAGCCTTGGATGATCTAGGGAGATTTCAACAACATCAGAGACTTTGAGGATAGGTTGGGAGGTCTGAAATCCTTATGGAGGAGTTTAGTAGATTTAACCATTGTCTAGCACACTGTCAACTGGACGAAATCAGGAGGATTGGATGCCATTTTACTTGGACCAACAACCAAAAACTAGAGAGTAGGATATACACTGCAGTATTCTTGAATGAGGGGGTTTCTGACCATTCTCCCATCCAGGGATACTGGCCACAACAAGGACAGCAGAGGCCCTTCAAATTTTTTAACATGTGGTGCATGGCTCCATCCTTTGTAGCCACAATGGAACAAGGCTGGAAGAATGCTAAGGGGTCAGCTATGGTGGAGTTAAGCAGGAATTTATATAATCTTAGAGGACCCCTTAAGGCTCTTAACAGAGAGACATTTGCTGATATATTGAAGAGGACTGAAATCGCCAGGAAAATGCTTGATGATTGTCAGGCTGCATTACATCAGAATCCTCTGAATGGAGACTTGCTGGCTGCAGAGGAGAAGACCAGAATGGAATACCAGTTTCTGAGCAGGGCAAATGAGAAGGTCTTGCGCCAAAAGGCTAAGGCCAGATGGCTGGCTGGAGGGGATCATAACACTGCTTATTTCCATGCTGCTATTTAGAAGGGATCCTACTCTAATAGAATTGTGTCTATCACTGATGATGAGGGGAGTACCACAACAGAAAATAGGGATATCCAGAAGCTGTTTCTTCTCTATTTTCAAGGGATGCTGGGCAAATCTAAAGCTGCTAAAATAAGACCAGAGCAGGCAGTAGCAGACGAAGGCTACACTCTGACTTTGGAAGATCAACTGAAGATGACTCAACCATTTGAGAGGAAGGAAATTTTTGAGGCTATGAAAACAATACATGAGGATGCTGCTCCGGGTCCAGATGGCTATGGCAGTGCTTTCTTCAAAAAGGCTTGGAAAATAGTGGGAGAGCAAGTCACAGATGCAGTCCTGGAATTCTTTGAAACTGGTAAACTGTTGTCGAGGATGAATGGCACAATCCTATGCCTTATCCCCAAGAAACAGACGCCAGCCACCCCACAGGAATTCAGGCCCATCTCGTGTTGTAATACCATCTATAAATGCATCTCTAAACTGCTATATTTTAGACTAAAACCCCTACTGCCCAAACTAATTCATGCAAATCAGAGTGCATTTATAGAAGGTCGATCCATCGTTCACAATATCCTCCTCTGTTAGGACCTGCTCAGACTATACAAAAGGAAAAATGCATCAACTCGAATGCTAATGAAAGTAGACGTAAAGAAAGCTTATGACTCAGTGGAATGGGATTTCCTGGAAGAATGGCTGTGCTTACTAAAATTCCCTATGAAGTTCATCAAATGGACCATGGAGTGTATATCAACTGCGTCCTACACCATTTCCATCAATGGGTCACATGTTGGCAGTTTTAAAGGGGCCCGAGGGCTGCGTCAAGGAGATCCCATGTCCCCTTTAATTTTTGTCATTGCCATGGAGTACCTATCAAGGAAAATATTCCTATCGACCAAAGACCATAGGTTCAGATTTCACCCAATGTGCAAACCTCTCAGATTGGTTAACCTCTGCTTTGCCGACGATCTTATGATTTTCTGTAAAGGTAGAAGTGGGTCAGTGAAGGTGATTCAGAAGGCTCTTGAACACTACAAAGCAACCTTGGGACTGGAAGCGAATGATAGAAAATCCAGTTTATATGTAGCTGGTATTCCACCCGGTGAAGTGGATGACATCAGAAGGATCATAGGGTCCAATCTTGGGAGCTATCCTATGAGATACTTGGGTATCCCTGTCTCACCTACTAAATGGAGCAGGCAGGCGTGCCAGATATTCGTGGATAAAATCACTGCTCGACTACACTGCTGGGCAACTAGGGTCCATATTGGGTATTGGGGGTCCATATTCTTGCTGCCCAAATCTGTTTCCAAGGAGGTAGATCGAATCTACAGGGAGTTCCTCTGGGGGAAGAATGAGAATGGTATAAGTCTATCTCTCATTAGTTGGGACCATGTCTGTAGAACGAAAACGCAGGGCGGATTAAACATCAGAGAGTGAAACCTGGAACAAAGCTCTAGCAGGAAAACAGCTATGGGACATCATCTTAGATGGAGCATCGTTGTGGATTATGTGGATTAACGTGGTATGCTTAAGGGGAACCAGTATTTGGGATTACTCTCCTGGCAGGGATGCCTGCTGGCAATGGAAGAAACAAAACAGATTAAAGGAGAGCTTTCGAGAGGGATATAGAGGCAAGAAAATGGTATAACAGATGGGAGACTCTGCTAAGTTAGGATATGACTGGCTCGAAGCTCAAACTGCCCAGTTCATGTATCATAAGGCAGTGTGGAACAGATATTCCCTGCCCAAACATTCCTTTATGCTTTGGTTACTGGTTCATAAAAGACTATTAACGATGGATAGATTGCAGAAATGGGGCCTGAGTATCTCTGATACCAGCTGCAGATTATGTGGAAAAGCTGAAGAATCAATAGACCATCTCTTCCTGGAATGTAAAATTCAGCCAAGAGCTGGGTCAGCGAATTAAAAAGATGGCTGCATGGAGATGAGAACTTCAGTACCTTCGAAAAACTGAGTGATTGGTTGGGGAGGATTGGTAGGAAAAAGAATGTGCAGTGTGGTATTAAAGTGGCTGTAATCTCAGCCATGTTATATCATATTTGGTATGAAAGGAACAGAAGAATGCACGCTAAGGGATCGATGACAGTAGAGCAACTAAGTCAGATGATAGCCCGGGAGATGCAAAAATGGAGAATTAGTAGTGTGTGTCTAGTTAGAAATGCAAACAGATATGGCATTTACAACCGTGTGTGTACCTATAGGCGCAGTTGTAGTAACTAACTCAAGGCTGATGTAATTCTTGAAGCTCTTGGTGGTAAATGAAAATTCATTATACCAATATATATATATATTATAAATGAATCAAACAAAATATCATAGGAAATATACGTATTTTTATGATTTTTTTTCAAATTATAATTTTATAAAATTAAGTGGTAAATTAAATAAAACTAAATTATGTTGGGTTTAAAAATTAAGTGTAATATGGGGATGTCAAGTATTAAAATCTATCAATCGGGGTCAAAAGTAAATAAAAAGAAAATATTGGGTTGGCAAGGTAATTATAAATTAAAATAGTAAGTGTTGGGTGGTATTCGAACCCAGCCCATTAAGATAAACTAATATATGTAGCACACCCTATGTGTGTGCAATTAAATAAAATTGATTAAAAATAAATTATTTAATTTTAATCATAAATTTTAATATTTATTTACAAAAAGGAAGGCAATATACTAAAAATAGTAATTTACAATGAGTTGTGAAAGGTTATTTATTTTTTAAAAATAATTATTATTACTAACTTGAGGTGGAACTTAATTCAGGACGTGGGTGTTGGTTGAACGAGGGTGTCTAAATTAGAATATCATTGGTTGATTGGTAAAAATGACAGACCAAATTAGAATCCAAATTGACGGTTTTTGTCACCCCACAGCCTTTATTAAATAGAATAGATAAATCAGACCTTCACTAGCAAACCAAGCCAATATTCTCGTATATTTACTCTTTTTTGTACAAATTATTGATAATTGTATATTTATTTATTTTTTTATAAATATAGATCTTTCCCTGGAACGGTCCGGTCGGAGCCAGCCGGAATCGGCCGGTTCCGGTTTTCAAAACCATTCTTGTGACAAATATACCCATTCTACAGTATTCAAAACTAACGAGACATTTACATTAACAAAAAAATGCGTTCAACCACAATAAAAATAAAATCGAAGTGCATTCATCAAAATAACTCAATAACGTGTTTTATTATTTTTCAACTCATTAAAAGCACAAGTCGCTAATACATTTCTTGAATTTGTCCATTCTAACATAGAATATCAAGAAACATTATGCGTATTTGTTTAACAATATTGTCTCCATTGATTAGGGTATTATTCTTCATTTGATGTCGTCGGTGTGACTTCCCTTTTTCGCACGGTATTCTGCTCCGCAACGTGATAACTGCAAATTTTGGGAATTTTACAACAAATATCAACAAAGAATCATGTCATTAATAGTTCTGATATGGGTAGAATATCGAGCACGCCGGAAAGGAGTAATGCTTTCCTAATAATACTCTGAGCTGCAATACTTAGCATATTGCAACTCAGAGTAGGGAGACTGGATGATAGGGGTGACATTCGATCCAGCATTCTTCCTGACCTGACAAACTCACAAAGAGCAGAGTAGGAGGTTGGGTTTGAAGGAGGCAAGGACCAGGCCGGGGTCCGACCAGAGGCAATGTCCGAAAGTGATGTTTGGACGAGCTCGGGAGATATTCCATAGAGCTACGGAGCTATGCAGAGAGGATAAATGAAGCAGTCAGGAGAGCTAAGGAAGCGTCCGGGAGACCTGATGAGGGAAAGCAGTACCAGACCCTAGACGCACCTACAAGTATAAATAGGGGCTCTTATCCACTTTAAATCATCTTCCACATGCCCCACACACACTAGCACACCAAGAACACACACATGCTCTATCTCCCTCTCTTTATCTTCTCTTTACCTTTTAGGGCTTGAAATCACTTGTAAACATGAGAGAAGGTGAGATTGAGTGTGTAACCTCATTCGATTAATAGTGAATATTCTCCGGCGACCCTTGGACGTAGGATTCATCCGAATCCGAACCACGTAAATCTCTGTCCCTTTATGTTTTCCGTCATTCTTTATATCATCCTCCACGATTTCATCCTTTTCGGCCCTCACCTTGATTTTCCGGACCATAAATCTCGTTGATCGGGGTCATACCCGCATCAAATGGCGCCGTCTGTGGGAAACGAGGTTTGGAACGTGAGATATGGAGTCGTGGCTTGGATTCGACGATGTTTTTGGAAGTTTTTTGGGCTGCTATTCTTGGTTTTCTTCTACGGCATTTCGTCGAGCACTTGCCGAGCGGAAGCTTCTCCCGCTGTGAGCTTAGCCACCGGCCGCCTTTGCCTTACCGTCAGCGACCATTCCATCACCCAGACCGCCCAGCCATCACCGAGGCGGCACCGTACAGCCCTCGCCGCAGCTGGCCCTCCGAAAGATACCGCGGCGTTTGCCTCGTATCGGTGTGGTCTGTCGTCGCCATCCTATCAGCTCTTCTTCTCGCCACCATCGAACCACCAATGACCAAGGAAGCTTCATCGCTGCCATGGCCATCGGTGATCCCAGCCCACCAGCGCCGACGACTTTCGCCGACTCAGTCGACGCCTACATCACGCCATCGACCATCTGGGCAACGACGAGCAACAACCACCCCTCGAAGCAAAAATCTGGGAACAAAGTCCCAGTAGCAGACAAAAATCCCAACACCATCGCATCTAAAAATTGGAAAAATCGACACCGAGCTCTCGAAATTGAGGGTGCCCAAGGGGAAGAGACGACAGCAAAGACGAAACAGAGAGGAAATTAACATACGAGTCCTGAGAAATCTGTCTCTTTAGGCAAGTGAAGATATCGCTCCATGACCAATAGAAAAACCCTTCAAGAAACACTTCGGTTCGATGTAAGAGTTTGACTTTCGAAGGCCTCTCGTCCATCTCAAGAAACGCGGCGCAGCAATGGAGGACGGCGATATCCAAGACGGTGATGTCGACCTCGCCGCCGTCGCCATACCAGAATCTTGAAACAAGCTCGGATTTCGAACTCCATTGAGCTTCAGCTGCCGAAGCGGCGACCGTCATGCCCTAGGGTAGGACCGCTGTGGTCGCCTCTCCGGCCGCCGGCGACGTCCTCACCGGAGATTGCTTTTTGGGATGGATGGTATGTTTTCTAACTTTTGTGGTGTTTGTGTAGAATTACAGAAATAATGGGGTCAATTCCGTTATTTTCCCTGGGGCCAAACGTTGTGAAATCTGAAATTGGGGGATGAACTGGAATCTGATAATATTCGAGGTACTGTAGTTATTTTATCTAGGGTTTCTGATGGGCTTGGGCCCTTAAAATTATATTTTTTGGGCTATAATTAATTTGATGAGTGACTTAAATCAATCGTTGGGGCTTTTAGGTTGATGGACTTTTAAAATATTTGGGGCTGGTATTATTTTATTGGGATGCAGAAATTAATTATTTTTCACTGCTGGGATTTATTTTAATTAGTTTCCGAAAATGATTATTTTGGAGTTATTAAGATTAATTTTCATAGCTTACTGGTATTAACTATTTTGGGTTACTAACATAAATTAGATGTGGGACTTTTAGAGTCGAGAGACTTAAATGAGTTGGACTTGATTAATTTTATTAGGCTCTTAAAATTAATTATTTTGGACTAGAATAGTTGGGTTGCCGGAATTATTGTTATTGGGCCGCTGGTCCAGTAGGTCTCCATCAGGACTCTCCAAAAAGTACAGCCTAGGACAGACAATTACAGGTGTACTATTGTCAGAATTTTATGCCCTCTGTCTGACCATAATGTTCCCCAATCTACACCCTCTTTGTGTCCTCTGGTCGGCTGTAGACAGTCCCGTCCTTTCCAACACCCCGTGTCAGGATTAGCTGAGATATGTACCTCCTCCGTACACTACCTTTGACCTGCAGCTTTCCTACTTAGCTACGGACCTCCAGATAACCTACTTAGCTACGGACCTCCAGATAACCTTTTCAACACCCCGTGTCAGTTTTCCTACTTAGCTACGGACCTCCAGATAACCTACTTAGCTACGGACCTCCAAATAACCTTTCCAACACCCCGTGTCAGTTTTCCTACTTAGCTACTGATCCCTAGCTTTCCAACTTAGCTACTGATCTCCAGCTTTCCTATTTAGCTATTGACCCCTGGCTCTCTTACTTAGCTACTCCATATCTTGAAATATGACCTTTCTAGATCACCAGATTAAGAGGAGTGTTGAGCTATGTGCTAGAATTTATTTGTACATGCTTATTTCTGACCTGCCAGGCTGCTCTGTTTCACTAGGCAATTACTAAATATTATTTCATTATTATTTTTATTATCTCACAACGCTCACTGCGTTTTGTGCGTTGGAGTTGCTTGTGGCTGTGGCTTGCAGATTTTGTAGGTATAATGGTCCAGCTCTCCGCTGGCGACCAAAGTCTCCTCGCTCCAGGAGGAAACCAAAGCCTTTAAGCACTGGTGTAGCTCCAGATGGAGTTGGAGACCGTAAGATTGACTTAGATCCAGGCTAGGAGCGAAACCCCGTAAGCCCTGGCATAGATCCAGGTTGGGAACAAAGTCTATAAGCCCTGGCTCAGGTCCAGGCTGGACACGAAGCCTCTAAGCCCCGACGTAGCTCCAATGGAGAAGAAGCCTATAAGACCTGGCTTAGATTAAGGCTGGCAGAGAAGATCGTAACCCTGTCTTAGGAGCAAAACCCCGTAAGCCCTGGTATAGATCCAGGTTGGGAGCAAAGTCCATAAGCCCTGGCTCAGGTCCAGGCTGGACACGAAGCCTCTAAGCCCCGACGTAGCTCCAGATGGAGAAGAAGCCTATTAGCCCTAGCTTATACCCAGGCTGGAAAATATGCCCAAGTCCCGAATTACTCCGGGTTGACACTTGAGGGTTGCACAAAGCGTGCCCCGCACAGATTGCGCTTGAATCCCAGGCTCCAGGTTACTCTGGATCAAAGCCTGATGAACCTAGATTGGGTTATATCCAGGAGGGCTGTGCAAAGCACGCCCTGCACAGAATACGGTTGAATCCCAGGCTCCAGGTTATCCTGGATCAAAGCCTGATGAACCTAGATTGGGTTATATCCAGGAGGGCTATGCAAAGCACGCCCCACGTAAATTGCGCTTGAATCCCAGGCTCCAAGTTATCCTGGATCAAAGCATGATGAACCTAGATTGGGTTATATCCAGGAGGGCTGTGCAAAGCACGCCCCGCGCAGATTGCGCTTGAATCCCAGGCTCCAGGTTATCCTGGATCAACGCCTGATGAACCTAGATTGGGTTATATCCAGGAGGGCTGTGCAAAGCACGCCCCGTGCAGATTGCGCTTGAATCCCAGGCTCCAGGTTATCCTGAATCAAAGCCTGATGAACCTAGATGGGGTTATATCCAGGAGGGCTGTGCAAGCACGCCCCGTGCAGATTGCGCTTGAATCCCAGGCTCCAGGTTATCCTGGATCAATGCCTGATGAACCTAGAATGGGTTATATCCAGGAGGGCTGCGCAAAGCGCTCCCCCGCAGATTGGGCTTGTATAAATGTGCCTAGGCTCCAGGTTACCCTTGATAAACACCTGACGGACCCGAACGGGGACGAGCTCCAGCTCTGGACCATTACAGATAGGAAAGGAACCTCCTAAGCTCCGAATCAACTCCAAAACAAAGGACAGAACCAGTCAATGCTGGCCCTACACAGGGGGAAAGATTTGGTAAGATGTTGGAAAGAGAACGCGTAAGGGGCGAACACCTCTCACAAACAAACGTTCGGGATATTGCTGTTTGTAAAGAGAGCCTAACGCAGACCACCCCGGAGTAGCAATGGAAAAAATTGAAGTTGGTAAATTAGGGGGTACGCCACGTACTTTGAATGCGTTGATAAGCATCAGCACAATTCAAAGTAGGGGGAGTGGAGAGAGGTAGTAGTACAGGTTCCCACATTGACAGAGAGGCGGACCACAAATACTTAAGGGAAAAACGTTCCTGGGATAAAGACAGGCTCAAGGTGGAAAGCTTACCCGGTAGCCTACCGACCTTGCGATGACGAGCCCCCATCTATAAAAATGAAAGCAAGGAGCGCTGGGTTCAGCCTATAAAAATCTCCCAGATACATGTTTAAATATGCCCTTAACCTTTCAGATGAAAGTGATGGATGTGAATGTAGTAGGATTTGGGAGGAAAGCGCAAGAGGCAGAAATGTCACCCATAAGTAAACATCCAGAGTACCGCAATCTGCGAGATGGATTAGCGTGGGTACTCAAAGTGCAGCTTGCAAGGGAAGGATTGATGTCGGCAAATAAGGAGGCATACCCCTCACTTACTTCAAATGCGCTGACAAGCATCGGTACAATTCGAAGTAGGGGGAGTGGAGAGTGGTAGTGGTACAGGACCTGACTCAGTGCCCAGACTGAAAACAAGGCCCGAAGGCCCTAGCCTATCTCCATGTGGGAGCTTCCTCAGTCAGTCTGCAGACCTTGTGATGACGGGCATCCAATCCACGAAAATGAAAAGTACCATGTCCGACTTAGGCGGACATCGTTCAAGTACATGTTTAAATCCGCCACTAACTCCTCAAATGTATGTTCGGTGCGAGTGCAGCAGTGAGGCAATTTAGTGAGCCAGAAGTTGGGATTAAGAATCGTCACAGGATCCCCTTTAAAGGCCGGATGAGCGTTTATAGCTGCCACCGCTACATCCAGGGTGAAAGCTAGCTCTTGTCTAGCAGCAAAACCTCCCAAGAAGTAGTGCCGCACGAGAGGTTGAGAGATATTTTTGGCAGAGGAGTGTTCCCTCTAGCCTGCCTGCAGAACGCCCTTCCCATCGCATTGACTCGAGCCACTCTGCACTTCCTTCGCCACCTAAATATCGAAGGCTCACTCCAGAACAGCCTTTATAGCCTTCCCCCTCTCTGCCAACAAGTCCTTAGCCTTGCATTCGACCAAGGCTGCTGCTCCTCCACGAGCTGGTTCATATGCGACGCAAGTTCATTCTCCTTGGCAGCAAGAGCAACTACACTTCGCTCCTCTAAGTCTGGGCTCAACCCCCAAGCTGGAAACGAGGCCCGTAGACCCCAGATACTCCGTGGTTGATCTATGGACCTAGTTAAGACGAATCCTCAGCTCGTGGAAACGAGAGCAATGCGTGCCAAGTCCAGCACATGCGGACATCTTTCAGGTTTCCAGATAAGTTTTCTGGCATGGACCTCCAGACGACAAATGACAGGTTGCTAGAAACCAGTGCAGAACTCCCAACTCCAGACGGATAGCGTATTCAATAACCTACGAACCTGGTGAAGATGAGCCCCCAACTCATAGAAACGAGAGCGATAAACACCAAGTCCAGCCTCGGTGGACATCTTCCAGGTACACATTTAAATCTGCCAATAACCATTCAGGCGAATGTTTGGACGTGATTGCATCAGGATGTCAGAGGGAGAATGCATAAGGAGGGGATGTCACCCAGACCGGAAACAAATATCATGAGCAATGGCCTAGCCCATGCAGAAACGTTTCGGCGTTTACTCTAGACTATGGATCTGTCGATGACAAGTCCCAAGACTATAAAACAGAAGGCAGCAAGCCCTAGCCTGTCAGGTGATGCTAACTTCCTAGCATTAATACTTCGACTAGCCTTCTGTTCCAGGTTTCCTGATCAGCTTTCTGGCATGGACCTCCAGACGACCCATGACAGGTCACCAGAAGCCGACGCAGACTCCTAGCTCTGCGCTGGCACCAGAAGACCCAACCTAACTGTTGGGATATCTAAGTCCAGCTCCACGCTGGCACCAAATGCCCAACTTACGTGTTTGAGATACTAAGTCCAGCTCCGGTCTGGCACCTGAATGCCCAACCTAACTGTTGGGATATCTAAGTCCAGCTCCGTGCTGGCGAAGAAGACCCAACCTAACTATTGGTATATATATATATATCTAAGTCCAGCTCCGTGCTGGCACAGAAAACCCGATCTATCTGGATTGGGACATCTAAGCCCAACTCTGCGCTGGCACCAGAAGACACAACCTAACTTTTGATATATCTAAGTCCAGCTTCGCGCTGGCACAGGAAACCCAATTTATCTAGATTGGGATATCTAAGTCCAGCTCCGCGCTGGCACCATAAGACCCAACCTAACTGTTGGGATATCTAAGTCCAGCTTCGCGCTGGCACAGGAAACCCAATCTATCTTGATTGGGACATCTAAGTCCAGCTCCGCGCTGGCATGTCCAACCTACGTGTTTGGGATATATGAGTCTAGCTCCGCGCTAGCATAGGAAGCCCAATCCAGATGGATTGGGATATCTAAGTGCAGCACCCCGCTGGCAGGGGAAGGCCCAAGCTATCTGTTTGGGTTATCTAAGTCCAGTTCCGTGCTGGTGCATAATACCTAACCTATCTGTTGGGATATCTAAGTCCAGCCCCGTGCTGGCACTCAAAGACCCGGCCAACTTAATCGGGATACCTAAGTTCAGCTCCAACCTGGCAGGCAACGCTCGACCCAGCGTTCTTAAAACATCAGCATGACCCGTTCGCTGAAGTTTGACCCAGGAAAGCGAAGAAACTTCAAGGCTAGCCCTGATAGGAAGGGACCACAGAAAGCTGGAGAGCTGGATTCCCCACAAGCGAAGGCGGATAGTTACGCCACATTGACGTCATGCAGGATGAAATCCAGATCCAGCAACGAAGTCTCCGTGCCTCCTCTCTGACTCTTACTTCGAAGGCTCCAGCTTGGCGTTTTGCTCCTTTGCCAACAGATTTGCAGCCTTGCACTCGAGGAACTGCTCCTATTCTGCTGCAAGCGTGCTAACTCATCCTTCAACCGTCTGATCGTGGCATCTCTACACTTCAGCAGCTCGGCTAGCTCCATGGGGACAAGCCACAATCAGGAGTTAGCCAGTGGAGCAGACATCCTACTTACCAAGGGAGACGGACAAAGTCCACTGCATGGTAACCTACCTCCCACGCTAACAATAGGAGACCTGGCTTGGGAGCAAGAGTTCTACATCAGCTCTCCGTTGATAAAGAGACCTGATCTGTGCAATTAGGAGTCCATCTTCGAACCAATGAATGAAGACATGATCTACCTTCCCCAAATTTTAAGGTCAGCTCTCCGGAGTCTAGGTTAGTTCTCACCCACAGGCTGGAATCTGCTCGATCCTAATTTACAAGGCCAGTTCTATGCTGGCCTGGGGAGACCCAATTCATCTATTTGGGATTTCTAAGCCGGCTCCTGCTGGCATGAAGCCTATTCATCTATTCGAGGTCCCTAAGTCCGGCTCCAGGCTGGCAAGCGAGGATCCGACGCACTCCGTCCGGATGTTTTAAGTCCAGATCTAACCGAGAGACGAAGACTCGATGTATCTAGTCCGATTATCTGAAGCCAGCCCTCCGCCGACTCATAAAGGCCTGATCTATATGATCAGGATTTCCAATTCCAGCTCTCTGATGGCAAAGAGGATCTGATCTATCTGATTAGGATTTCAAAGATCAACTTTTCACCAACAAGTGAAGAACTGCTCTACTGATCAAGGACCCAACTACGAGCTATCAAGTGAAGGACTCGATCTGTCCAATTGGGATTGCCTACAATGCCCTGGTTAGTAAACATACAACTCATCTGGTCGAGATTGCTGAGTATATCTAGTGCAGACATGAGAAGTCCTAAGTTGTTTGGGACTTCTTGGGCAACGGGAGAAAATGGTAGTTTATGAGTGTGGTACGTCGGGATCAAGAGCGGTCAAAATCCGGACCTAATTGGGAACTGAAGCAAGGAGGGAAAGACAGCGTGCTCTAAAAGTACTCTGAAACGTGTTACTACGTTGAACACAATTCAGAGTGGGGGACTGGTTGATATGAGTAGAATATCGAGCACGCCAGAAAGGAGTAATCCTCTCTTAATAATACACCGAGCTGCAATACTTAGCATATTGCAACTCAGAGTAGGGGGACTGGATCATAGGGGTGACCTTCGATCCAGCATTCCTCCTGACCTGACAAACTCACAAAGAGCAGAGTAGGAGGTTGAGTTTGAAGGAGGCAAGGACCAGGTACAAGGTCCGACTAGAGGCAATGTCCGAAAGTGATGTTTGGAGGAGCTCGGGAGATATTCCAGAGAGCTACGGAGCTATGCAGAGAGGATAAAGGAAGTGGTCAGGAGAGCTAAGAAAGCGTCTGGGAGACCTGACGTGGGGAAGCAGTACCAAACCCTAGACATACCTACCATTATAAATAGGGGCTCTTATCCACTTTAAATCATCTTCCACACGCCCCACACACACTAGCACACCAAGAACACACACATGCTCTCTCTTACTCTCTTTATCTTCTCTTTACCTTTTAGGGCTTGGAATCACTTGTAAACATGAGAAAAGGTGAGATTGAGTGTGTAACCTCATTCGATTAATAGTGAATATTCTCCTGCGACCCGTGGACGTAGGATTATTCGAATCCGAACCACGTAAATCTATGTCCCTTTATGTTTTCCGTCATTCTTTATATCATCCACCACGATTTCATCCGTTTCGGCCCTCACCTTGATTTTCCGGACCATAAATCTCGTTGATCGGGGTCATACCCGCATCATGTTCGTTGCCTTGCCTATAAAACATCATGCAGTAAGTAAGCAATGATGTATCTAAACAGATTATCATTTGCATATACACGGAAAGCACATTATGTTTAAAAAGAATAAAATCGGAAGGTGTTGAAATCACGAGTGGCCATCAAGCGATCACAAAGGTAACAAATGAGGGAATTTAAGCGTAAATGAGATTGATAATAACTTGAGTTGCTAAGTACACATTCCGATAATGGTAACATCTCTAACAATCCTATATTGTAAGAATCACTTCCACCTGATTTATTCAATCAAAACTTCACAAATAAGAAGCAATTGCAAAATATAAGCAATAAATACAACCTCTAAGCTGGGCATGATTCTCTGCCAATATCTATTCAGTAGATGTCTTCAATCTCAAAATCCACTTTCATTTATTACACTATTACCTTACATTCTATTGGCACCCCTTTTTCCTATTTGCACCCCTGATTAATGTTTTAAGGAAAGTCTTTGTTGAGAAATGCGAGCCTAAACCTCGCCGAGAGACGCTGGAATCGATCGAAGAAGATGATCGGACGAAATGAGCTTGAGAAGAGCTGAAGATGATGCGACGTTCAGGAGCCGATCGATCTAGGTGCGCGCGAGATCTGAAGGCAGAGGTTTAAACTTGAAGTTTGAATGTGGTTCGTTGGATCAAGATCGGATGATAAATGAGATTAAATGAGATTTGATCACGCGGATGATAAATCTCGAACGTCGGATCAAGATCGGAGGGCTCTCGTTGAAGGCGGGATTTTACTTATAAAACCGTCACACGCCTCATGCCTCTTCACGCGCAAATCATGGCGAATCTGGAACGTCCGATCAGATTAGATATACGGCTGAGAGCGATCGCGAGTCACAAGCAAAGTGTGACTTTCAGCTAACGTTGAAATATTGAATATGAAACTTTGAAACATACAAGTTTGTCAATATTTCAGAAACAAGGCAAACATTGCAGAAAATATTTTATTATTTAGATGTGTTGCATTGCATATACAATCTATATCAAAAAGGCTATTTCAAAGCTCACTAATTAAAAAAAATAAGTTTTCATGGTAAATAAGTAGCATATATGTTATATGAATATTTTTATAATATTAAATATTAATACTGATAGTTTGATATTAATACTGATATTTTGAAAATATTAATACTTTTAAAGTTAATGTAACCTTAACGATTAATATAAAGAGTAATTAATAATATATAAATTAGATATTGTTTAGTCAGTTCATTAAATAACCAAGTTAATTTAATATTGTTGAACACGCCGAGTAATAATGTTGAATTTTATAAAAAAACTAATAAAATAATTATTATTGAAATCATTTCATTGGGTAACCAATTTCAAGTGTTTGGGATGTGAAATGATGGTGTAAATAGTAGATGCGGTGTCAATATTATGATGGATAATTCGATTGACACCTCTATAAGGATTTTTCAGCCTCGATTCTAACTCAATCCCAAACTCATATAAGCTTGTGAGCTTCATCTCTAAAACCAATTGGCGGCAAGAGAGTGTGTTAGCCCACAAGCTTATGTACTTGATCAATTTCTTTTGTTTATCGGATGTGGGACTTGGGTTCCCAACAACCTACTTATTTTCTATTTGCATCCCATTATTAATAATCATAACACATAAAGTAAATCGAATTGTTTATTAAGGAGATAAGTCAGCCACTAAATAATGCTGAAGCCGTGCGGTCCCCAAATGGATGTAAATACTAAGTAATAAAACTGATGTTGGATGAAATATTGGGTGAACACTCTCTCTAACACTCAAAGCGCACAGCGGAATAAATGATTACTTAGTGACGAAATGAAAAGAGCACGAGATGTAATTTGTGCAGCAAGTAAAAATACTTGCTGCGTACCTCAAGGCGCAAACTCCACTATAAAGATGGATTACAAACCAACTATAAAAAGGATAGTAAAATCAAGCCTGCAAAACTACGAATCAAATGATTCTGCAAACTACAAAGTCTTTCGACCTTTGGAAAACTAGGCTAAAAACAAACTCTCGTGATAAGTGATACTCGCTCGTAAAATCTCGTGTTCGTCGTCCTCCCATCAAACGGTAAAGTCCCTTTGCTATATATATGTCTTCGACTTCTAAAGGACTTCTCCAACAACTTGGTCTAGCCCAATAACTTCCACAACGTCCACTAAGTGATTGTGACCGTTGGGAGTTAGTTTGCATCAGCTCAAACGACTTGGTCTTGACTTGAGCTTCAAACATCCTATATTTAGCATGCTCCACTCCTAAGCTTGCTCCAACTTATCCACGCGCAATCCACAAGCATTTGACCCATTCCAATCTTTATCTAAGTCCTGCAGAACACTAAAAATATCCAAGAATTGAATTAAACAAGTTTTGTGTATGAAGGACAAAACTGAGATGGCAACAAATGTTGGCTATAATGTTCTCCCAACGTTGCCTATGTTGAAGTCTCAACATTAACAATCTCCCCCTTTTTGTCTTTCTTCCCAAAACCAAAGCAGAAGTTAGACATAGTGGAACTCCCATGAAGGCCAAATCTACTCAACCACAAAACATTAAAAGATAGTTAGAGTAAACGCAAATATAATAGCTACAAACTAATTCAAAGTACTACGAAATAGTACATAGCCACTTCGAGGTATGAAATAAGCATCTGCAAAAAATAAAAAGTCATACGCAAGCAGGCAAGACAAAACAGGAATGCAAAATCCGATGATAAAAGCAAAGCATGCACAAAAACAAAAACAAAAAAAGGTCTATAAACTTGCATTGCAGCCGCAACTTCAGCTCCATCTTGAACTCCCCCTGTTTGTTCTGCCTCTCCTTCAGCTTCTGCCTCTTGGGAAGAACGAATGTCCTTGAATGTATGAAGCTGAGTAGTCAAGAACGCAATAGTCTCCTCGAGGCACCGAATTTCCTTATCAAAGTTCGATGTTGGCGCTGATATTGGGTCAACATTCTGCGTCTCATTCACAGGTGAGTTCGACATGATGTAATCAAGACTAAAATTCAAGAAATTGATATGAGAACAGAATGAGTAACCCTCGATTATATCAAACACAATCAAGAACAGAGAGGAATTTTTAGAGAGAAGATCGACTTATGAATTAGGGTTTGTGACGTGATAGACAAACAAGCTGAAGATATAAATGTTGCCTAAGGGGGAGTGAATTTGGCTTATAAAAATTATGCTTCTTCTTTTCTCAAAAACTTAAGATGTAGTGACTTAGATATGCCTGCTAATGCTTATGATGTGTATGCCTGATATATCCTGATAACGTAGGATGTGTGTCGGGTATGTCTCACAGCGAAAAGGAAATAACTGTAAAATAAATGCGAGACATGATTTTTATAGAGGTTATATCCCCAACTGGGGTTTACTCATCTCCTTGGGATTTTCTTCCCAAGAGTTTAACCAATCACTATAATGCACCGTAGCTAGATACAAAACTAATTGATTAGCCCAATACACAACCGAAACAAGTCGAACACTAGCTACACTAGGTTACCACACACCAAGTTTTGTTCCTCGGAATCTCCTGATCCCGACAGACACAGCTCGCAATCGAAGTGCCCTCGGAACTCGTCCTTCCCTTCACGTGTGCGTAAACGTCGACCATGCCTCCTTGGTATTGCTCACGTCCGAAGACAACACGTCCGAAGACAGAATATATGGTGGAGGTAGGAATATCGGAATGAATCACTCGTGTAGTGATGATATCGCAAGTTAAACCGCAGTATGGCAAAAAGCTATCGCAAATGAAGGGTCAGGAATCTCTCAATATGTTTCTACTCGAAAATCTCATGTAGACGTATATTCGTGAATTCTAGGTTACTCGAAATTATGAAGTGTAGCATGTACGTATACCTTTTCAATCAGCACTTCACATGGAAAATCACATCACATAATAATCATCAAATCAATCATATTTTCCATACAATTTTCGAGAGTCAACATGCCATGTAGATCATGCTCGTATATCAATGTTCACAACGGTCATTAGCTCATTAATGCATGATCATATTCCACATAAATGCTCAGATTCGTTATCAAGGCATATTCAATCATTTCGATATATATTTACCATATCAGCACTTTCTATATGTGATTCCCTGCTATCTGTTTCTAGAATAAATCAATCCGGATTTACTTTCCAAGTATAGCACATGAGATAGCAACAAATCAATGCATTTTCCATGTATAGCACATAATATCCAATCAACATATTTACCATGTTTAGCGCACAATTCATATCACAACATTTTCCATATGTCACAGATTCCAACCTATTTCATCACATACCATACATTATTGCATCTTATCCAACGAGTCAATTAATCAATTCTTTCCTAAATATAATATCCTAATAAGTATAGGGAAAGATATCAACTAAATATTGCACATTAAATTCAGTGGGAAGCATGCAAAAATCGTATATGTGATTTTCGTCCAGGAATAAACAAGTATCAACGGATATATCAATTTTCATATATAAACAATATATTTTCCATATATAGCACAGAACGATATATCCTATCATATGGGTTGTCTATAACATGCGATCACATAGTCTCATCAACAAATCACAAAATCATGTGGGAATCAAATATTCAACAATTTAATCAATTAAGCTCATATATAATGCATGGTTGAATATTATCATGAACTTAGACGTTATATTGATCACAAATCGAATTGCTTAATTTATAGACCTAACGTCATTACAATTACATAGTTCGTCAAAACTCTCTAACGCTCATGGACCAAAAAGGTCAACATTCTCCCCCTTTTTTATGATGACATGTAATTGATGCAGCACAGAAGCATGTAAGCATATTCGATTACGCAAGTCCTAGCGCATATGTCTAAGTTTTCTATAATCACAAAGCAGAGCATATGATTTTTTCTCATCACATATGATACATATTTGCTCCCCTGCCTAAGTGCAGTTATCTATATGACATGCAAAAATATATCATGAACGAATTTGCTCCCCCTGTCTAAGTGCAGATATATCATATCATTTTAAATGTTATATCATGAGTGCAAAATTTTTAAATTACCCGTGAGTGTGCTATAGTAAAAGCTTAAGTGCGCGTTTTCCAAGCATGATTCAAGCAATCAGACAATCATCGCAGTAGGCACTTAGCACTTATCAAGAAATCTTACACATGTCAATTAGCACAGTTAAGTATCTGAGTATCACTAAATCAGAGCATAAGATCAGGGCAGAGCAGTATAAAGGCATCATAGATATATCCATAGATCAGAGAAAAATATTAAGCATCGCATAGAAGCACCAGAAATATATCATAAAAGCAAATATTATATAGATTAGTGTTCAACGAACTTCCCTATACATCACCTACCAGCCAAAAACTCCCACACACACTTAGACGCTAATGATTAAACTCACTTACCTTACTCCCCCTTCATCATAAAAAGGGGAATCACCTAACAACCTAAAGGCAGAACAGAGGAAATATCCTAAGATACTAGGATCATAGTAGAACGAAGGCAGCCTACTGGCTTGAAGAACCTTCGGAATCACTGGGTTTGGAGAGAGACTTTTTAATCAACTTGGAGAGCTTGGACAGTTTCAGAGACAACTCAGTGTATTGTTCTTTGAGCTTGCGGAAACGCTTCTGATTATCTGCCTTGATATCAGAGATATCACGGCGGATCACCGAGATTCCTTCCTTCCCGAAGCTGAGCTCGTCTTCATAGTCGTCGTCGCTCTTGACCTTTGCCTTTCGTTTGGTTGCGGAACATTTCTGGGCACTGTCCACTGATCTATTCTCCTTGGCCTTGAACCAACCTTGGCCTTTCGAGTAGTGAATTCCCATATGCTTTAGAGTCACCAAATCCACTATGTGGATGGCCTTGTCTTCCCAAGACGGCGGCATCATGATCGCACTCAAGGAAGTGAGTGAGCAACATCTCGTAGGGCAATGCTTTATCTCTGCTTTCGAAGGCCTGGATCATGTGCTTCAGGATCACATATCCGAGGTTGAACTTGCGATTCTGGGATATCATGTAGACAGCGTATGTGCTCATGAAATTCATCGTCGTCTGGCCTCCGCTATCGATTTTTGCACTCCACAGGGTCATGTTGAGGAGTTTGTGCAGAAAGAAGTAATCGATGGGCAGTTGGTTTAGGGCTTCACCGTCTGAGAAGCGAGGCTTACTACGGGTGTTCCAGAGGGTCTGTAGGAAATCATTGAGATTGAATTCATCAGTGCGGCACCAGTCGTTCATGTCGTAATGGCAGAAGGGCTCGTTGGGAACTCCAAGCATCTCATTGATCTTCTTCGTGGTCCAGTGGATTCTTCCTCCAAGCACATAGGAGCGGACGTTGATGTGTTCTTCATACTCATCATAGTCGAAGTTTGCGTAGAAACGCTTGACCGCTTCTGGGTAGTAGGGTTTGTTGATACTCAGGAATTCTTCCCAGCCGTAGTCTTTTAGCCAGGTGATAACCGTTCCAGCAGGCAACTTGTCGAAGGCGACACCAAGACCACGAGCGATATCTCGGTTGCTGAAGCTTTTGTAGGTGGTGCGGTTACTTTCCTCAAGGAACAAGGCTTCAACGGGGATATCATTTGGTTTTAATGGATCAACAGTAGGGATGTCAGAAGATTCGAGGTTGGTTGTGGAGATGGTTGAGCTTGGTCAAGTGGTGAAGGATGTTACGCCAAAAAGGACTTAGAAATTTTTCGCTCGATTCCTAATCCCCCAACGCGCGCAACACGGCTCTTCCTTGGCTTACTCCGCGCGCGCGCTTCGTAACCAAGGCAAGACACGCCTCTCTCACACTCGCCTCGCCCAAACGGAAACGTAAAGACAAGTGTTTGGCCAAAGGGGGCCGGCCCACGCAAACGTGGCCTCTCTTTATTTCGCACAAATAAAGTACAATATGACTTGAACGATTCGGACACGTCCCGAACTCGTTCGACTCGATCGCACACTAGTCTACCCAAATCCTATCGTCCCTTTGACCGGGATCTTACAACGCTAAGAACCCTCGCCGAAACTACCCCGAACGCAGCCTCGACTACCCTTGGAACACTTCGACAAACTCACGCTATTTGCCTAAGTGAATCGCTCTCGAACTCGATGCTTGATCACTCGAATTCTTCTCTCCTTGATGATCGACTTGGCTTGGGCGAATGGGACTATATATAGGCACTCGAAATTTCCTTTTGTGACTTGGTAAAGATCTTCCTAAAAGATCTTTCCATATCTTGCTCCCATATCTCCTAAATATAGTAAATATGGAAACAAGATCTTTCCTAAAAGATCTCAAACCTTTTTGGACCAAATCACCTTCCGGAAGCTTCCTTGGACTTGGCAAGCCGCTGCCCCGCCATCGTCCCGCGCGCCTATCTCGTCGCCCAGCCCCGCGCGCCCAGTGCCGCGCGCGCCCAAGTGCCGCACGCGCCCAGCGCCGCGCGCGCGCACCCGGCCTGGCCCTCGTGGCCAAGCCGCGCCATGGTCCGCCCGCGTCGCCCCGCTGGTCTGCCGGGCTGGCCTGGCCTGGTCTCGGCCCCAGCCGGCAGCACGCGAACGCGCCGCCGCCGTGGCCTGGTCGCGGTCCGGCCGTGGCCTGGATGGCCCGACCCGACCCGACCCGACCCGGCCCGTCTTCCGACCCGCTCCGTCTTGACCCGGTCCGACCCGCTTTGACCCAGTCCGACCCGACCCGTGGTCCGGCCCGTGGGTCGACCCGCATCCTCCAAGGGTGGCCGCGCCGTCGCCGGCGTGGCCCGTGTCGTCCGTCGATTAGCGCTCCGAACCTCCTCGTCCCGAACGTTCTCCAATCTCCGGAAATCGTCTAAGTGTCGTAAAGACTCCGTGCCTTAGCCACGCACGCCTTCGTTTGGTAAGCCTGTCGAAGACCCAGGCTAGTGGAACTTACGTTCGTGACGCCCTCCCCCCCCGGGAAAAGTCGGCGGCCCCGTCGACATCCGTTGTCCGTAGCCCGCACCGTGCCTCCAGTTCCAATACGCCGCAACTTCCTCCTCGAATTGCGCGATGTCCGTGAACTTCTCCCAAGAAGTCTCGGACGGATCCTCCCCGCTCCACAAGACCAAGAACTCGTTCAAGCCTCCCGCCCGCCGATGGTCGAGAATGCTGAAAATTCTTCGATCAAACGCCTTAAGTGCCGCCTCTGGCACGCGCGTCGTAGCCTCCCTCGAAGTCTCACGGGGGTGATACTTCTTCAAAAGACTTACATGGAACACCGGATGGATCTTCATGCGGTCCGGTAGCTTTAGCCGATACGTCACCCTTCCGATTCGAGCCTCCACCTCGAACGGCCCATCGTACTTTGGCATTAAGCTGCGGGACAGATTCGCCTTCTTGCCCCAGCGCCCGCGCTCCACATGTGCGGCCGCAACTTGAGCATCACTTGCTCGCCAACTTCGAACTCCACCTCGCATCGATGTTGGTCCGCGTACTTCTTCATACGTCGTTGCGCCTTCGCCATGCTATCCTTGGCCGCGGTCCAGAGCTCATGCATGGTCCACGCGAACCTATAAGCCGCCGGGCAGTCGCCGATCATCCTCGTCGCCACGACCGCCGGTTGGTTCGGCCGAAACCCGTACACCATCTCGAACGGGCTCACCTTCGTCGCCGATGACTCGTGCAAGTTGTAACTAAACTGAGCCGCGTCGAGCAAGTCGACCCAGTTAGTCTGGCTCACCGAGATAAAGTGTCGAAGATACTCCTCCAAGGTCTGATTCGCCCGCTCCGTCTGGCCATCCGTCTGCGGGTGAAATGCGGTCGAGAACTTCAACTTCGTCCCTAGAAGCTTGAAGAGAAACGTCCAAAAACGCCCCGTAAACCTCGCGTCTCGATCGCTCACGATGGAAGATGGCACGCCGTAGTACTTCACAACGTGCGCAAAGAAAATCTCCGCCGTCTCCTTCGCGGGGCACTCGATCGGTGCCGGCGCGAACACCGCCATCTTCGAAAACCTGTCCACACACACAAGTATCGAACCGAACCCTCGGGTCCGGGGTAAAGCAGTGATGAAATCCATCGAAACCGACTCCCACGGTCTCGCTGGGATGGGTAGCGGCTGTAGTAAGCCGGCTTGCTTCCTCCGATCCGCCTTGTCTTGTTGGCACACCAAGCAAGACCTCACGTAGGCCTGAACATCGGCCTTCATCTTCGGCCAAATGAACTTCTTCGAAAGCAACGCGTACATCCGTCCCTCGCCCGGATGACCCGCCCAAAGTGTGTCGTGGTGCTCGCGAACCAATTCCCGTCTAAGCTCGCCTTCGGGCACGTAGATCCGTCCGCCATGGGCCACCAAGATCACGTCCTCGAGCCAATATTGTCGCACCACACCCTCGTTTACCTCCGAAACGAGCTTCCGATACGCCTTGTTCCCCTCCGCTGCCGCGCGCACCTTCCCCTCGAAGTCCGCGACCGCCGAACTAAGCGCGGCCACAAAGGTCTCGACCCCTTTGCGGCTAAGTGCGTCGGCCACATCCTTGTGCCGACCCGGCTTGTGAATCCACTCGAAGTCGAACTCTCCTAAGAACTCCTGCCACCTCGCCTGCTTTGGAGACAACTTCTTTTGGGTCTTGAAGTATGTGTTGGCAACGTTGTCCGTCATGACGACGAACTTCGTCCCAATCAAGTAGTGTCGCCACGTCTCCAAGCAATGGATCACCGCCGTCATCTCCTTCTCGTGGGTCGAGTATCGAGTCTCCGCCTCGTTGAACTTGCGACTCTCGTACGCCACGGGATGGCCTTCCTGTACGAGAACGCCCCCAAGGGCCTGTCCCGACGCATCGGTATGCACCTCGAAGGGCTTGGTGAAGTCTGCCAGCCTCAGCACTGGCTCGGACGCGAGCGCGCCTTTCAACTCCTCGAAGGCCGCGATCGCCTTCTCCGACCAAGTCATTGGGCCCCCTTCTTCAGCATGTCCGTCAAAGGGCTCGCGATGTGCGAGTATCCCTTGATAAACCGCCGATAAAATAGTTCGCCATGCCCAAGAACGATCTCAACGCCGAGACGTTCTTCGGCCGCTCCCACTCGACCACGGCCACCACCTTCTTTGGGTCCATCCGGATCGATCCTCCCGATATGATGTGGCCTAGAAAGGAAATCTCGCTCAAGCCGAAGTCGCACTTCTCGCGCTTGAGATAGAGACGATGCCGCCGCAACGCCTCGAAGACCGCTCGCAAGTGGCCCACATGCTCCTCCACCGATTGCGAGTAGATCACAATGTCGTCCAAGTAAACGACGACAAACCTGTCCAAGAACTCATAAAGGACATTATTCATCAAGTTACAGAACGTGGCCGGCGCGTTCGTGAGGCCAAACGGCATCACCAAGAACTCGAACGACCCGTAACGCGTCACGCAAGTCGTCTTCGCCTATCGCCCTCCGCGATGCGCACCTGCCAATATCCCGACCTCAAGTCCACCTTCGAAAAGCACTCCGCCTTCGCCAACTTGTCGAACAAGTCGAGTGCGTTCGGAATGGGATACTTGTTCTTCACCGTAACCTTGTTAAGCGCGCGGTAGTCGACACAGAACCGCATGCTCCCGTCCTTCTTCTTCTGAAACAGAATGGGTGAACCGTACGGAGCCTTGGATGGTTGGATCAATCCCGCGTCCAATAGCTCGTCAAGCTGCCTCCGTAACTCGGCCAACTCCGCCGGGTTCATCCGATAAGGTGCCTGCGCCGGAGCCTTCGCGCCCGGCTCCAGCTCAATCTGATGGTCGATCGCGCGCCTCGGTGGCAGCTCCCTGGGAAGTTCGGCCGGCATCAAGTCCTCGAACTCGGACAGCACCTCCGCCAGCTCCTTCGGCACATCGGTCGCACTCCCCCCGTCATCAAGCCGTAAAGCCGCCACGTATGTAGGCTCGCCCCGTCGTAGGCCATCATCGAGTCGTATGGCTGAGATCACCTCGGCCTGCCGCGGCTCCGCCTCGTCGCGTCGCCCCGCGCACTCGACTCGTCCACATCCGTCTCCAATCTCGATCGTGTGGCTCGAAGGATCCACCGTCACCTTCGCAGCCCGTAGAAAGTCTAGCCCCAAAATAAGGTCGTAGTCATCTAGTTCCGTCACCGTTAGATCGACCCGTCCCATCCAACCGCCCACGCTAAGTGTCAACCTCGCAAGGCTGCACACTTCCGTAGACCTCGAGTTGATGGGCTTGATGGTGGCCTTGTAGTAGCGAACGTCTAGCTTCAAATCCTTGATCAACCGTCTCGCCACAAAGGTATGCGAAGCGCCCGTGTCGACGAGTCCGAACACCTCGACCTCGTTCACCCTGCACTTCACAAAAAGTAAGTCCGCCGTGGTAGGTACGCTACGGATCGCTACGATCCGAAGAGGATTCATGCGCACAATCTCAGCGTTGGGATCCCCTCCCTCGGCCGTGACTGTTGCCACGTGGGCCCGCGCTCCCTTCGGACATTGCCGCGCCCGGTGACCCGGGAGCCCGCAAGTGTAGCACCCGCCCTTCGCGTTAGCCGCGCTCTCCGCCGCCGGCTCCTTACCCTTGGACTTGTTTCCACCAAACTTCTTCTTTTGGACTTTCTTCTTCGGATTGGTCGCCTTAGAAGTGGTCGCCACGGACTCCTTCTCCGCGGCCCGTTGCTCGGTCGGCCTTATCTCGATAAGCCGCTCCGCAACGGCATAAGCCGTCGCAAGGTCCTGGACACCTTGTCGAGTAAGCTCTAGCTGGGCCCAAGGCTTGAGCCCGCCCTTGAAGTGGAATAAGCGGTCCGTCTCCGACATGTCGTGGATGCCGAGCATGATCGAGGCGTACTCGCGCACATAGTCCCGAATCGAACCCGTGTGCTTGAGCCTAACCAACATCTCCCTCGCAGCCCACGTCGAGTTCCCCGGCAGAAACTGTGCCTCAAGCTCACGCCTAAAGTCGGCCCAAACCGCAAGCCTCGGCCGGCCCTGCTCCGCGTCTTGCGTAAGCCGCGTGCGCCACCACAGCTTGGCGTCGTCCTCGAGATAGTTCAACGCCACCTCCACCTTGTCCGCCTCTTGTATTCCCGCCCCATGGAAATACGCTTCCACGTCGTAAAGGAAGTTTTGCAACTCCCTCGCATCTCGAACTCCCGAGAAAGCACGCGGCTCGCGCGTGGTCTTTCGGCCCGTCGGCGCGGCCGGTGCCGTGAGGCCACCCGCCACCAAGACTCGAAGCGCCCCATGCTCGGCTTCGATCCTTGCCATCCTCGCCACGTCCGCTGCCCTCTCGCCCTTGAGTTCCGCAATCTCGGTCAACACATCCGTGAGGGTGGGAAGACCGTCGAGGATCGCCTGCTGCGCCGCGACCCTCGTCTCCAGTTCGGTCAATCGAGCCGCCGTCGATCTGACCCCGTCAGCCATCAGCTCTGATACCAACTTTGTTACGCCAAAAAGGACTTAGAAATTTGTCGCTCGATTCCTAATCCCCCAACGCGCGCAACACGGCTCTTCCTTGGCTTACTCCGCGCGCGCGCTTCGTAACCAAGGCAAGACACGCCTCTCTCACACTCGCCTCGCCCAAACGGAAACGTAAAGACAAGTGTTTGGCCAAAGGGGGCCGGCCCACGCAAACGTGGCCTCTCTTTATTTCGCACAAATAAAGTACAATATGACTTGAACGATTCGGACACGTCCCGAACTCGTTCGACTCGATCGCACACTAGTCTACCCAAATCCTATCGTCCCTTTGACCGGGATCTTACAACGCTAAGAACCCTCGCCGAAACTACCCCGAACGCAGCCTCGACTACCCTTGGAACACTTCGACAAACTCACGCTATTTGCCTAAGTGAATCGCTCTCGAACTCGATGCTTGATCACTCGAATTCTTCTCTCCTTGATGATCGACTTGGCTTGGGCGAATGGGACTATATATAGGCACTCGAAATTTCCTTTTGTGACTTGGTAATGATCTTCCTAAAAGATCTTTCCATATCTTGCTCCCATATCTCCTAAATATAGTAAATATGGAAACAAGATCTTCCCTAAAAGATCTCAAACCTTTTTGGACCAAATCACCTTCCGGAAGCTTCCTTGGACTTGGCAAGCCGCTGCCCCGCCATCGTCCCGCGCGCCTATCTCGTCGCCCAGCCCCGCGCGCCCAGTGCCGCGCGCGCCCAAGTGCCGCACGCGCCCAGCGCCGCGCGCACCCGAGTGCCGCGCGCGCGCACCCGGCCTAGCCCTCGTGGCCAAGCCGCGCCATGGTCCGCCCGCGTCGCCCCGCTGGTCTGCCGGGCTGGCCTGGCCTGGTCTCGGCCCCAGCCGGCAGCACGCGAACGCGCCGCCGCCGTGGCCTGGTCGCGGTCCGGCCGTGGCCTGGATGGCCCGACCCGACCCGGCCCGTCTTCCGACCCGCTCCGTCTTGACCCGGTCCGACCCGCTTTGACCCAGTCCGACCCGACCCGTGGTCCGGCCCGTGGGTCGACCCGCATCCTCCAAGGGTGGCCGCGCCGTCGCCGGCGTGGCCCGTGTCGTCCGTCGATTAGCGCTCCGAACCTCCTCGTCCCGAACGTTCTCCAATCTCCGGAAATCGTCTAAGTGTCGTAAAGACTCCGTGCCTTAGCCACGCACGCCTTCGTTTGGTAAGCCTGTCGAAGACCCAGGCTAGTGGAACTTACGTTCGTGACAAAGGATGTTTCTCAGGAGTTGGGGTTCGCGAAGGCGATTTCTGGGTTTCTTCAGGAATATCTTCAGGGATCTCTTGGCTTGAAGCAGACTTTTCAGGTTCGGGTGATTTAGCGGGGGTTCGAGTAGGAATGAGGCTTGACTTCTTGTTTTTTTTCTTTTTCTTGACAGTTTTGACCGGAGAGGAGATCTTTTTAGTAGATTTGGCTTTGGAACGAGTTTTCCGAATAGAGGATGATGAGGGTGAGACTGGTTCTGGAGATTTGGGAGGAGAATCGAGCAAGGTTTCATCGGACATAGGCTCTTTGCGCTTGCGGGTGGAGGATTCAGTGGCGGTAGCTTTAGTTCCGGCGGTTTTCACCATGTTTGAATGTTTGAGGATTGAAAGGGGTTTCGAAGAAGATGATTTAAGGATAGGTGTGAGACGTGAAGTGGTTCTGGATCTTTCAAGGAGGAAGAGTCGTTTTAATTTAGGAAGAGATAAGGATGGTTTTCAAAATTCAAAATTATAAATTTTGAATGGAAAGAGGGAAACTGTTGGACAGCGTGTCAGAAATATCAGACCGATTTGACAGGATCTCATAATTATGGAAGGGATTTACTTGGGCTGAATAGAACGGATTTTTGAGTATCCGAGTTTCCTAAAATAACTGAGCGGGCTGGAATGATATCTACGAATTTCTTCCTCAAATACCTTAATCACATTCAATGAATAGATCCAGAAGATTGGACATTCCTAAAATAATCTAAATAGCTGAAGGAATGTTATGGAAAGGAATAACTATGAATTTCTTCCTAAAATACAAAAATCACACTTAAGGAAAAAATCTATAAAATCCGAGGAACTATTCTAAGGGCTGAACGAATATCTTAGATAAGGATAACTACGGATTTCTACCTAAAATAGAGTAATATAGAGTAAATGGCAGAATTAGGCAGATTTACTAACCTTATTTAGCTCGATGATTCCCAATCGATCACGGATGTCACAGAATCTTGCCTCATTTAGGGGTTTTGTTAAGATATCAGCAAGCTGATCATTTGTTCCTACGAATTCCACACTGATATCCCCTTCTGAACATGGTCTCGTATAAAATGGTGTTTTACCTCAATATGCTTAGTACGAGAAGGATGGACAGGATTCTTAGTAATACTAATGGCACTAGTGCTATCACACAGAATAGGAATTTTGTCATATCTTAACCCAAAATCACTAAGAGTTTGGTTCATCCGAAAAACTTGTTGACAACAATTTCCTAAGGCCATATATTCAGTTTCGCTTGTGGAGATGGCGACAGCATTTTGCTTTCTACTAGACCAAGTTACTAGGGAATTTCCAAGTAATTGGCAAGTTCCGCTAGTACTTTTTCTATCTTCCCTACAGCCGGCATAGTCGGCATCGGAATATCCCATTAATGGGAATTCATCCGTATGAGAGTACCACAGACCAAAATTGACAGTGCCCTTGATATATCTAAGTATACGCTTGAATGCTGTCAAGTGAGATTCCCTAGGGTCAGACTGAGTAAAGAAGGCTTCCGATCATACCATATTCTGTTTGATCAACTGGTGTACCTGATTCATCACTGTCTATTTTGGTGGCCTGATGCATAGGGGTGGAAATTGCTTTGGAATCGCTCATCCCGAATTTAGTCAGTAATTCCTTGCTGTACTTCGTCTGGGATACAAAGCTTCCATTGTCAAGTTGCTTTATTTGCAACCCGAGAAAGTAGTTCAGCTCACCCATCAAGCTCATCTCAAATTCCTTCTGCATAGACATAGAGAATTCCTCGCAAATAAGGATATTAATACTTCCAAATATGATATCATCAATGCAGATTTGGACCAGTATCATGTGATCACCTTCATACTTTATAAACAGTGTGTTATCAATAGTTCTAGTCGAAAATCCTATGTCAATCAAGAACTTACTCAGCCTTTCGTACCATACCCTAGGAGCCTGCTTTAAACCATATAATGCTTTATTTAATTTGAAACATGATTTGGGAATCCTTCTATAGCATAACGTGGGGGTTGCTCTACATAAACTTCCTCATTGATAAAACCATTTAAAAATGCACTTTTTACGTCCATTTGAAAAAGTTTAAAGCGTTTAAAGCATGCGTATGCAAGTAAGACACTTATAGACTCTAATCTGCTACTGGAGCAAAAGTTTCATCGAAATCAATACCTTCCTCCTGGGAATAACCTTTTGCGACTAACCTCGCTTTATTTCTGGTGACTTTACCGTGTTCGTCGAGTTTGTTGCGGAAGACCCATTTGGTTCCCATAATGGATTTATCATCTTGTCTCTCAACGAGTGTCCATACTTGGCTCTTTTCGAACTGGGATAACTCATCCTCCATAGCAGCGAGCCAAGATATATCGTCTAGAGCTTCATGGACCGTCTTTGGTTCCATCAATGAGAGCAGTACATCATGGGATTCCTCCGTATAATGATTTCGTGCAGTAGCTCGAGTTTTGATTCCAGATGTGATATTCCCTATCACTTGATCTGTTGGATGACTAGAAGCATGTTTCCATTTTCTGCGTTGCTGCTCATCAGCTTCTGGTTCCAGTGTTTCAACATTTTCGTCTTTTGGAATATCTTCCTCACCGTCTTTAGTATCCTGCAATTCTGCACAAGAAAAATCTATACCTTCCTCATCAGTAGCATTTGAGTTAGGTATCTCATCAAAAGTTACATGTATGGATTCCTGAACAGTCAGCTTCCTTTTATTATAAACACGATATGTCTTAGACTGAAGACTGTAATCAAGGAATATCCCTTCATCTACCTTAGAGTCAAATTTTCCTCTCTTATCTCTATCATTCAAGATAAAACATTTACATCCAAACACACGAAAGTAGCTTATATTTGGAGTTCTACCATGCCGGATTTCATAAGATGTTTTCTTTAATATCGAACTTAGAAACACACGATTTGACACATAACAGGCTGTACTAACGGCTTCCGCCCAGAACTGTTTAGGAATATCATACTCATGTAACATGGATCTAGCCATTTCCTGTAACACCCTATTTTTCCGTTCAACTACACCGTTCTGTTGGGGAGTTATAGGAGTAGAGAAGTTATGACTATATCCATATTGATCACAGAATGATGCAAATTATTTACTATCAAATTCCAATCCATTATCACTACGTATCCTACACAGATTCATTTCTTTTTCATTTTCTACTCTTTTCACTAATGATGCAAAGCTATCTAGTGCCTCATTCTTATGTGCAAGGAATATCACCCATGCATACCTGGAGTAGTCATCAATGATGACAAAGGCATATCTTTTACCTCGCAGAGACATCGTCTGAATTGGGCCAAAAAGGTCGAGATGTAGCAGTTCCAGAGGTCTGGATGTCGATATCACATTCTTTGCTTTGAACGATGTCTTGGTCTGCTTGCCCATTTGACATGTGTTAGGAATATTTTGTAGCATCCTTTAATTTATGTAATCTTGGGTTAATATGTGTTTATTTAGTGGGTTGTAGTAGTTTGGGGTGACATATGATATTTAGTAAGAGTTATGTATTGGGCTTTAATATACCAAATAATTGTGGTATATAAAGCCCCAACTTACCCTAATTAGGGTTTATCAAGAGAAATCAAAAGGTAAGCCACCTTGTAAACCGATCCTATGTGACACTCCAGAGACTCTTCGTAAATTAAAAGATTTACATGATACTTTGAACTCTGAAAGGATAGGTTTTGTCGCTGAAAAGGAAATGCTTTTAAAGGAGATCTTATATCTCAAAAATTCCCCGTCTTTATCTGTTTCAAATGATTTGTCAAATAATACATCTTCCTCAAAACAAGTAAAGAAACAAAAACTAAAAGAAGCATCCTTGTTCCTAAAACTGAGAAAACTTTTACTAATAATTCTAAGTCAATTTTGACTGAAGCTGAAACGTTAAGTAAAAGCAAAGCGCTAAAAATAGCTAAGGAACAAATAAAGATTAGGAGGAGAAAGGAAAATCAGTAATATCTTTCAAAATTAAAGCCGAGAATGTTCAAGGTTTTTCCTCTCCCATTCCTATCAAAAGGGAAGCGTGCAACGAAGAAGTTCCAAGCTTACGCAGACGAACTTCTCAAATCCCGCACACTTATCATTATAATGTGAATGACGCGCGTTACTGTCATAGGAATACCAGTTTTCCTGTTACTGATGCTTATAATGCTTTATGTCGTATTCTTACATGCAATATCCAGTTCAGATTAAGTCTGAAAGACACCTTCTGCGACTAGCTAGGGAGAAAATCTTTAGATCTTCTAGACCTAGGCACACATTCACTGGCACTGATATGTCATTTCCCTATAAGGTTCACCAAACCTGGATTCCCAAATCACAAATCAAATTGAATATGACTTTGAAGGATGATTTAGGATCAATATCTGAACCAAATGTGCTTAACTTGTTTTCTGCTAACAAGGGAGGATCCATCCAAAAATGGGTACCAAAGTCCCAATAAAGGTTTTGCAGAATCCCAGCATGGGTAGGTACTAAGAGTGCTGCTCCACACTCATGACTGGTATGCGACAAGGGCAGCCAAACATCCCAGCGTGTATGGTATCTTGGGTTGCTCCACATACGCGACTGGTAAGCGATGTGAGCAACTACGTAGGTAAATTCTATATGCATCCCATAAGAAACTTGGCATGCATCTTGAGCTGAAAAGACAATATACCTACTTTTAAAACACGAGGGTACATAATATACATGCATGATCAAAAGAACGTTAAATGTTAAATTTTCGCATGTATATGAGCTGAAATGTCTAATACCCCATGATAGGTACATTTCAACTATGCATATATCTTAAAGAACTTCAAGCTCAAACATTCACGTATGCATATAAGCTGAATCGTTAAAATACCTATTTTTATGTATTAAATAGCGAAAAACGTACATTTTAATGCATTTTTAAAGAACAATATCTTTAGTTTGCATCTGATCAGAAAATAAATAAATATGTTCACGCTTATTTAATTGGGAGAGAACTTACATGTTTAAACGTGCATACTTTGAGGGGGAGTATAACTCCATATTTACGAGGGGAGCATACATTTTTAGGGGGAGAACATCTTAGGTGCGCGGTTTGAGGGGGAGAAACTTCATTTAACCCATATACATATACATATACCTATATCTATTATTATTACGATACTACTTATCTACTACTATTACGATAATATATATATATATGTATACATAAAAAAAATGAGAAAAGAAAAGCAAAAAAAAGCAAAAAAAAGAAAGAAAAACCCACTCAGATGCATCCACCTCACAAGACGGACTTCACCTGAAAACTCGACCCTCAAGAGTTCGAGAATTACAAAAGGCGTGACATCCATACACAAACACGAAGATGATCTCAACCGCCCTGCTCTGACTTGCTGATGAAGCAGCACTCACCAAAATTGACGGACGCATGGATTCTAGGTTCCCATGGTTCAGTCAGACCAAACTGAACCTAACCCCGGAACATAGCCGAGATAGTGAAGATTTCAAGTTATAAGCCACATCCGTATTTGGCAATTCTTGATAAGACCAAAGAGCGGAAGATACGAAATTCCCTTAGCTCACAAATTACTCGGACCATCCCATATAGGTTCAGGAGTTGATTTCTATCAGCTCCCGGGTAGAAGTCGTCTCATTTGGTCCAATGGCGCATGCACAACCGAGCCTTACCCATTTCCCAATAGACCGATGTTTCGTAAAATCACGGGGAGCCGCGTATTCTATCACCGCTTCACTTGGAAGCGAGAGATATTGAATAAAGTGGTAGTTAGCCCCACACCACTGAACTTTCTTGAACACATCGAGTCTAGGTGTCCTCACTTCCTAAAAATTATAATTTTTAGGACACACATACTTTTTTTTATCTGGACTTCCTGACCAGATCAGAACTTCCATAGACACGTCTGTAGTAGATGTGATTCCAAGATTGGAAGGAAGTCCTACCGTTGCAACATCAAAACAACAACGGCATCAGGCCATCGTCTGCGAGCTACGCTCCTAGATCGATGTTAACGGAACGCCTATGTGGCTCCGGTTCTAAGCCCTGTCCTCACAGGCCGCGTCTCAGAGTTTAACTCTGAACTCGTGTTGATGGATTGGCTTAGTGGCTCCGTTTGGTTATTACCCACACCGACCTGTCGTTTGCGTATTTCTTCGAATCCTATACAAGCATGCCGATCTCGTTAACACGAATCGCCATAAGGGGAAGAAGGGGATATGTATAAACAAACAGGTCGGACCACCCACCAACTTCCGCCGCGCGTACCACTATGAAGCCGGGCTCTCCTGCACTCAAATGTCAATTCAGAAGGAGCCTTGGCACATTTTATAACACATCCCATGCTCACTATCAATATTCTGCCGTGCTTACCACGATGAAACCGAACTCCACTGGAACTACAATGTCACATTCCAAAGTAGCTTTGGCACATGTTAAAAGACGCCCCACACATATCTTCTTCTGGAGCCAAACAAGCTTCCTCGAGGCCGAACCAGACAACTTCCTTCGACGAAGACGAATCTGGTGCCGAGAAGAACGGAAAAAGACAAGGACAAGATGCAAATAAAATTTCAAAGATCTGCGACATCATCAAGAAACGATCAAGGCGTGGATCACATGTTAGGATATTTAACTGATTGTGTCAATAGTTTAAGTCTTAGGATTTATTTTGTAATTATCCTTTAGCTTAGGCTTAGGACTATAATGTAATTATTTTATATTTAGTGATTGGGCCTTAATATACCTAGGGTTAATGTGGTATATAAGGTTTTACCAACTCACTTTTGAAAGTAATCAAAGATCAAAGGCTAAACCTAGTTTTTCACACAATACACACACTCGTAGGTGAGAATACTCCCTTTTCATTCCATCTAAGCCTCTTTGATTCCTTGTTTGGTGCATTCGGGACCAACAAGTGGTATCAGAGCAAACGTGGATCGATCTGCATTGATTTGAATCCAGTTTCGTTCGATTCCGAGAAAGATCAAAGGTGTTTTGGGCAAAAATCACTTTCGGGCATTTTGAACTCGTTTTGGGGTTTTAATGCTTTGTTTTTGTTTTTAAAACCTTCCCCAAGATCGATTCTATGCCTAAAATGTTTTTAGAACACTTTTGGATCAGTTTTAATGAGTTTTGAGGAAGATCGAAACAAAAACTCTTCAAAAAAGGACATCTCGGCCATTCTCCGTTTTTGGTCAATCTAACCTATTTTTTGTTGTTTTTAGCTCACAAATCGGTCGATTATGTGTTTAGGGAAGAATTTCTGAAGTTTAGGATCAAGTTTGAGCGATTTTGGTTGAGATCTGAGTGAAAACGGACGGTTTTCTGGCAAAAAATCGCGACAAGCAATGGAACAGTACATTGATGTTCTTGCCCGCGAAACTTTTTGCTGAATTGTTCAAATCCGCGAAAGTTTCATATCCGCGAAGTTGATTCCGAGAATTTTTAAAACCGCGAAAAAAATTCACTTCACTGTCACTTCATTTTTTTCAACTGACTCGCGTTCCAAAACCGCGAAAAATTTCACTTAGACCCAATTTTTCTCAACTTCGTACTCTTTAAAATTCGAGAAACTTTATATCCAAGAAAGCTCATTCCGCGAATTTTTCTGAGCCGCGAAATCTTTCAGCCTAGAACTTTTTGAAATCTTTATATCCGAGAAATTTTTCAAGACCGAGAAAGTTTTGAAACTCGCGAAAATTTTTACATCTGAGGAAGTTTTTCAAAACCACATCTCTTTCAATTCGAGAAAATTTCCTAAAACCACACTTCAACTCTCGATGCGAAATTTTACAACTTGCGAAATTTTTCTTGTCAAGCTTTAAAACTCTCAACTGAGAATCATTCTCACATGCGAAGTTTTAAAGTCCGAGAAATTTTCAACTGAACCCTTTAAAAATCCGAGAAATCTTTAAACTCACAAACACCGAAATTTCTCAACACATAATTTCTCGGGTAATTCTTCATACAATCACAGGTTAAGTTGAAAATTTCGCAACACAAAAAAAACGTCACTTCAAAACTGCGAATTTTCCTGATGTGTTAAATTTTTTTTTTCCTCGGGTTCAAATTTTTTTTTCTCGAGTTGAATTTTTTTTGTCGAACTTTACAAAGTCTTGATTGTTACACTTCAGTCCTATCACCCTAGACCACTTTTGACATAAAATTTATTTTGCTCCTCAAGTCTCGATTTAAATTTCTAGAACTTCTCCTAATTTCAAGATATATTTCTCATTCATACATTATCGACCATCACACACGTTCACTTAGTTCTAAGAAATTCTTTAAACGATTTTTCACAAGATCTACTCGTTAAACTCATCTTTCTCATCTCGTTCGATACTAACTCTCTTATCTATACAAGATCAAAACCACGGACGATTTGACTGCACCAACCATGTCTACCACAAACGACATCTCAACAGTGGGCTCCGACACCAGACCGCCGATGCTGCGACAAGGCGACTACAACATTTGGACAAACCGGTTCCTCACGTTCATCAGGAACAAAGGCGCACCACTCTCTCAATACCTACTGGACTCCATCTTCAATGGTCCAGCACAATTCTGGACGATCATCCCTGCACAGCCAAACGCAAATCTTCCCATGGATGAACGCCGAACTCCAAGAGGTCCCATCAATGAGGATGAAGAGGCTCGCGTACAGGCCGACGAGACTGCCAAAGGATACCTCTTCCAGGCTATGGGCAACTAAGTATACGCTCACATCGAGTGCTGCACAACTGCTAAGGAAATATGGGATGAACTCGTAGAAATTATGGCAGGCACAACTGAGAGTGCTCAGGGGAGGAAATCAGCATGTCTCTCACAGTATGAACATTTCCAAGCCTATGAAGGAGAGGAGCTGCGTGACACTTATCTCCGTTACTTAAAGGTCATCAATGAACTCAAGAAAGCCAGGATCTCGAGGGACAAATTCGATATCAACAACCGCTTCCTTGGTAGCCTCAAACCACATTGGGGAAATGCAATTGTTATGATGATTCAGAGTAAGGACCTCTCCAACACCTCCATTCATGCTCTCTACGATAGCCTATCTCCCTATGCTCCATACGTGCAACCTCAGTCTAACAACACTCGAGTCGATCCGCTGGCTCTCCTCTCAAACAAGACTACCGAACGATCTTCCACCTCTAAGGCCAAACAGAACAAAGGAAAGCTACCAGCTGTTGTATCTGATGCCTCTTCAGGATCCGAAGCTGATACAGAATCGGATGAAGATGTTCGTGATCTACGCAAACAACTGGCAATGCTCACAAAGATGGTCACAAAGAAGATCGGGAAAAAATCCTCATCCTCCTCCAATCGCCAAAGGACCTTTAGCGGCAGCAAAAAGACCACTCCCACGGAAGAATCAAAGCCGATAAAGAAAGAGGAGGACTCAGCACCTCAAAAGTCTGTGAAGTGCTTTCGATGTGGAAAGACAGGCCATTTTGCCAAGGAATGCCACGCCCCACGCGTGAAGGACTCAGGCTACTACGACCGTAAGGCCAGAATGACCCGCAAAATGGAAAGTGGCAAAGTTCTGCTTACTGAAGAAGCTGAATGGGTGAACGACACTTCAGAAGACGAGGAGCCTCAGGATGAAGATTGCTGCATGGCAAGGCTGGTCGAACATGACGGAGACGAAGAGATGACCAACACCGATGAGAACACAGCTAAGACTCCTACCAACGCCGAGTCAGAGGTACGAATCTCGCAACTCGATGATGTATTTAATCACCGTCACACTATTAAAAAACCCACCGTAGACGCTAGGGAGTATGAAGAACTTAAGCTAAAATTTGAAAACAACTATGCATTACTTAGTTTAAAAATAGAAGAGCTTGCTTGTGCAAACGAACGTCTAATGGCCTCTGAAGCGTTAGTCAAACGTCTGCAAAGCAAGAATAAGCAAAGTGAGAATAAGGTGAAGGAAACCACTCTGGCCATCAGTTCATGCGTAACATCTCGTCTCCTAACTGCATCCCAATATGAACTACTTACCAAGGAAAGAGTTAGGCTGTACAGAAAGGTGAAAGAACTTGAAGAGCAACTTCACCTTAGAAACGAAAACTCACGCATCTTATGCCTATTGAACCAACCAGTTGAAACAGAATTCTACAACGCCCGGGGGGGATCGGACTGTCTAGCAATTGCAATCCAACACCGCTAACAGTTAAAAGATATAACATGTGCAACACTACGTTCCTGCAAACAAGAAATGGTGCTCCCCCGCAGCTTAAGCCATTTGTGAGATCATCCTCCGCTGTCATCTCAGAAGAAAAAAGAGTACAGAACATTCATTGGACAGAAATCGCGTATGACTACACAGAATTGAATAATAGAGATAAAACTAAGATGTCTTCACTCTCGGAGGATGTCGAAACCTTACTCCCAACCAAAGAACAGGAAGTTGCTTTCCAAGATGTGCTCTCTCGCACCTACATCCCAAAGAAACTACTACTCATAGCAGAACTAGAACGAACACTAGAAGTAGAAAGGAAGGCCTTTGCAAAAGAGCGAGATGAACTACTTAGCAAAATCTTCACACTAGAACAATTTCCCAATACGAACTATCCCTCTACATCAAGTCAAGTACCCGATTCTCAAACATGTAAATGTAAGAGGACGGCGAAAATGACTCCTGAAGCTGACATATGTTCTAACACTAACTCTAGTATTCTTATGGATACAGGGAATGTGAGTTCGACGTCTCTGGAAGGCAGTTCGTATCAAATAAAGGAGAACCCGCTCTTCGATGACAAGAAGAAAAACCATCCTATATTCGTCCTTCCTCTCTATGTACTGAATCCCAATATCCTAAGGTCGTAGACAATTATGTTGCTAAAACTTATCTTTCTTTTACCAAACTTATGTGTGCTGCTGCAATGATTTTGTTCTCCCACGATTTCATGAATATGAAACACATGAACACGCAACCCTCAGACCTCGCAAGCGAACCTTCTCTACGACGTCTCTGAATTCTCCCATCTCGCCTAAACCTAAGGTCAAGCGAAAACGTCTCTCGTCGTCAATCGCAAACTCACCTACTACTCGCAAGCCAAAGGCGACCAAAACCGAAGCACGAAAACAACAACCACATTACTCACACCAATTCATGTATAAGGCGCCATACATGCAAGCACAAGTTAGGAAAATATGGGTTAGAAAAACCATAATCCCGCCTCATCAAACAAACGATAAAGGGAAAACTAAATTAGAATCAACACAATCTGATTTAGTAACCACATTTCCCATTAAGCGCATAAAAACTTTACATATATCACAAGAATGTCCCGTCCGAAAACGGGAACCCAACGTTTGCTGATGATTGCAGGTCTGTCATGTGTGGTATCTAGACTCGGGTTGCTCCACACACATGACGGGGAACAAGGAGCTGTTGAGCAACTTCTCCGAGCGCTATCTCGGAAGGGTCTCCTTCGGAAACAGTCAAATGGCGCCAATTCTCGGAACTGGTGATCTCGTCCATGACAAACTGACGATCAAGGGCATCTCTTACGTTGAGGGTTTGAGCTACAATCTCTTCAGCATTGGTCGTTTCTGCGACAAAGAATACAAGGTTCTCTTCGAATCTGACATCTGCAGCATTATAGATGCCTCGGGACTGCCACTTCTTTCTGGAACGCGCACGTCTCACCTCTACGTACTCAATCTCACGACCTCTCGACCAGTATGCCTTCTCTCTCGGGCTGCACCCAAGTTGAATGATCTATGGCACCGACGTCTTTCACATCTCAATTTCAAGACTATCAACAAACTGCGTCAGAATAAACTCGTCAACGGTCTACCCCAACTAACATATCATAAGGAACACCTCTGCTCTGCCTGTGAATTGGGGAAGATGAAGCGATCGTCTCACATATCCAAGGAAACACCGTCCTCTAAGCTAATCCTCGAGCTCTTACATATGGATCTGTGTGGACCAATGCCTACAGCCACACTCGGAGGAAGACGGTATATTCTTGTGATTGTCGACGATTTTTCACGCTATACGTGGACGAAACTCATTCGTACAAAAGATGAAGTTCCTGATATAATCATCGAGTTTGTTGTTACATCCCAAACTCTTCATCAACAGAAGGTTCGGATTATCAGAACTGACAACGGAACTGAGTTTAAGAATAAGAAACTCGGTGATTTCTATGCCACTCAGGGCATCACCCAGCAATTCTCAGCTGTGAAGACACCGGAACAGAATGGTGTCGTTGAGCATAAGAACAGAACACTAGTTGAAGCAGCTAGGACTCTCCTCATCCAATCCGTCCTTCCTCACTCTCTTTGGGGCGAAGCTATTCAAACAGTCTGTTACACGCAGAACCGAGCTTCCATCCACAAGAGATTCAACCGCACTCCATACGAGATGTTGAACAACCGTCGTATACCAGATATATCGTATCTAAGGGTTTTCGGATGCCGATGTTTTGTTGCCAATGATCGCCAACATCTTGGGAAGCTTGATCCAAAAGCACTCGAAGAAATCTTTGTTGGTTATTCGCTAAACTCGAAGGCATGCAGAGTCTATCTTAAGGAGAAACGATCTGTCATTGAGAGCACAAATGTCACCTTTGACGAAAGCGAAGGCGACCTCATGGCTTCTGCTCATATTAGTCCAGAACCAGGTCTTCTACAGTCGTTGACAAAAGGTCAACCTTCAACGGCGGGAACTTCCTCATCTGAGGGCAACTCTGGTGAACTGGATCTCGATCTGCTTTTCGAGTACTTCTATCCAGTTCCCAAGACTCCCGCCGCCACCACTCAACCTACCGCTGCACCCACTCCACCTACACCACCAGCTATCGGCAATGACGTCGTCCCTCCAAACTTGGATGCACTCAATCTCAACGAAGACGACATTTTACCCAACCCTGGGAACATTGCTGATCCTGATGCTGAACCCTCTCAATCTAATACGATTGAGATCTCTTCTTCGGACACCGGACCCCAATCTTATGAGTCTCAAATCGATACAAATGCGGCCAGCTCCTCACAAACAAATGTACCACTTTGGGCTCGCTCTCACCCTACCGATCAGATTATTGGGGATCCCACATTCGGTGTTTCGACGCATTCAGCTACGATGAATGAAAGTCTGTTTGCTTGCTATCTCAGTCAAGTTGAACCATCACGAGTAGCTGAAGCTCTCAACGATCCTGATTGGCTGATTGCAATGCAGGAGGAAATAAATCAGTTTGAACGTTTACAAGTTTGGGAACTCGTACCACGACCTCACAACAGATCCATTATCGGCACGAAGTGGATCTTCAAGAACTAAAAGGATGAAGATGGAATTGTCATCCTCAATAAAGCAAGACTAGTGGCTAAGGGGTACAACCAACAAGAAGGCATCGACTACGATGAAACTTTTGCCCCCGTCGCCAGGATCGAAGCAATACGAATTTTCCTTGCCTTTGCCGCTCACAAGAACTTTAAAGTCTACCAAATGGATGTGAAGACTGCATTTCTGAATGGATTTCTCAAAGAAGAAGTGTACGTTGATCAACCTGAAGGGTTCTTGAGCGAAGAGTTTCCTCATCACGTATATCGACTCTACAAGGCTCTCTACGGACTAAAACAGGCTCCCCGAGCTTGGTATGACGTCCTTTCAGATTTCCTCGTTCAGTCTGGATTCAAGAAAGGATCTCTGGATACAACCCTCTTCACCAAGCGGAGTGACCCTGACATCATGATTGTACAGATTTATGTCGATGACATCATTTTTGGATCGACTGAACCACAACTGTGTGAAGAGTTCGCAGAATTGATGAAAGAAAAATTCGAAATGAGTATGATGGGCGAGCTGAATTTCTTTCTTGGTCTTCAAGTAAAACAACTCCCCGACGGAATCTTCATCAACCAGTCCAAATACATCCATGACATCCTCGAGAAATATGGAATGAAGGATGCTAAGACTGCTGCTACACCTATGTCTCCCTCTGGCCGACCCGACGCGGACCCATCTGGTGCTCCCGTCGACCAAACCGTCTATCGTGGGATAATAGGCTCTCTTCTGTACCTCACTGCTAGTCTACCGGATATCGTTCTCTCGACAGGAATCTGCGCTCGTTTTCAGGCTACACCGAAGGAATCCCATCTCACTGCTGTCAAAAGGATTCTCCGCTATCTCAAAGGAACACCCAATCTGGGTTTGTGGTACCCCACTCGATCGGACTTCAAGCTGGTTGGATTCTCTGACTCGGATTACGCAGGATGCAAGATGGATACAAAAAGCACCTCTGGAGCTGCACACTTCTTGGGCGGTAAACTCGTGAGTTGGTCGTCTCGAAAACAAAACTGTGTCTCAACTTCGTCGACGGAGGCAGAATATGTCGCCGCCGCTAGTTGTTGTTCACAGCTTTTGTGGATGAGAACCCACTACGAGATTTTAATTTTCATGTTGATAAAATTCCTATTTATTGTGACTCAAAGAGCGCGATTGCGATGACGAGTAATCCAGTACATCACTCGAGAACGAAACACATAGATATTCGTCACCACTTCATCAAAGAACATGTTGAACAAGGGACGATTGAATTGCACTACGTCACTACCGAAGATCAACTAGCCGACATTTTCACAAAACCGTTGGATGTCAAACGATTCCAACACCTTGTGACTATGTTGGGCATGTTGAATATTCAGTTGTGATCAATCGACCCTACATGAACTTTGATAAAGTGTACATATTTCCTTCTCCATTTCACTCCATTTTCTATGTGTCTTCTGAATTATATCTTTTGAGGGGGAGTTTTCGATTAAGGGGGAGCTTCTGATATTTCCATTATTTAAAAAGGGGAGTTTTTAGATTAAGGGGGAGTTTCTGATTTTGCCTTTATAAAAATAATAAAATAATAAAAAAAATTTTGGGTTGAAATTTTAAAGTTTGGACAAACTGAGTCAAAATTAGACCGATTAAAATATTTTGGGTTGAATTTTTAAAATTTCTGGTCAAACAGGGTCAAAATTGGACCAATTGAATTTCAATTGGACCCAATGTTGACCAAGCCCGCAAAATTCAACTCAGTTGAGGTCTGACCAAGCCCACGAGATTTCGGCCCATTAACACAAAATTTCGCATGTACAGTCACAAAACCCCTAAAACCCCAAAACCCTTAACGTTTTTCACAATCCGAAAAATTCCCGAAAAAATTCAAAAATTTCGCAAACCCTCTTTCAAAATTTCGCAACTCCTCGCATCATCGTCGTCGTCAAATCTACAATCAAAATCTGTTTCCTGCTAACTTCATTGTCGCAAATCAGCTTTTCGGTATGAATACACCTCAAATAAATCAACTTCCGTTCATTTTATCCTGATTTGCCCCGCATTGATTAAATCCGTTAGGTTAGGATCAATTTTCTCGGCTCTGAATCGAACGCATATTAGGTTTTTGATGTTTAAAACCCCCAAATATGCATTGCCCACCCAATTACGAGTCGATTGAGTCCCGATTATTGCATTTTGATTGAGATTTGAGTAGGTCTAAGGCTAAAATCATTGCGTCGTTTCGCACGATGTCGCACTGTGTTCTTCACCGCGAAAAATTCTCAGAAAAATTGCTTTAAACGTTAAATTTCGCTGCTACAGTGAGCAAGGTTCCGCGAAAATTTTTCCGAGAAATTTCTTACGTTGAAATTTTCGCTGCTACAGTGACTAAGAAACTGCGAAACTTTCGCCCGAGAATTTGCATGTGTTAAAATTTTTTTTTTCGCTGCTACAGCATGTTAAGTCCCGCGAAAGTTTATCTGAGAAAATCTTTTTCCCTCACGACAAAACTTTCTCTGCTACAGTGAGTTTAGCCCCGCGAAATTCTAATACACTTCACTTCACTTTACATCCTTTCGCATCTTCACTTTTTCGCAACCACAGTGAAACACAAAAATTTCTCAATGCACAAAGTTTTTTCCTTCCGCGAAACTTTCATAAAACATGCGAAAATTTTCATTTTATGCGAAAAATTTGGACAACTTGCGAGATTTCTTAACTTGCGAAAATTTTCCATAATTGCGAAATTTCACTCAGTCTGCGAAAATTTCTAACAAACATGTTTATGTGCTATCGCTTGCGAAAATTTTCCATACTTGCGAAATTTTACTCAGTCTGCGAAAATTTCTCACGAACATGCTTATGTGCTATCACTTGCGAAAATTTCCTAATACATGCAAAATTTTCTCTATGCTAAAATTTCTACGTGTTACACTTAGCGAATTTTCCATTACATGCGAACCTTTACACAACATGAGAAAATTTTTCTCTATCTGCGAAACTTTTCCTTGATATGCGAATTTTCCATCACACAATATGCAAACAATTTCTTGACATATCTATGTGTTATACGTAGCGAATTTTCTCATCTCACATGCACGCCCTCAAGTCAGAAATTTTCTAAGTATTGGAGAAATTTCGTTTAAAAATTGTCGATGTTTTCGTTTACAATTTGAGGTTACTATCATTGTTTCACCCACACTAATCCGTACCAATCATATTACAATTACTGTCAAGCACAGATATGACCGACAAAGATCAAGGTACAATTGAAGCGCTTGAGGCGGCTGCAATCCAAAGGGACGTTGCTCGCATCGAACTCAACACGCGTATCTATGTCCCACCACCCGAGCAGATCTTCCCACTAAGTCAATGGGCGGCCCTGATTCCCAACAACTACATGGTGGACTTGCACAGCTTTCGGTGCGATGCCCCCGTCATTGTAGAAATCCTCAAAGGGCACCCACTTCGCCACGCCCTCACACATGGCGAGCCAGAAGCACAGGTGTATCTTCAACAATTCTGGCATACGCTGCAGATAGCTGGACCACTCCATCTTGCCAAAACCTTATCCGTCAAAATTGATCAAGAAACGGTGGTCCTCACTCGCAAAATAGTACAAGAAGTGCTTCAACTCCCTGTCTACTCACCCTACGACCCACTACCGACGCACGAACAACTCATTGAAGACTGGGCTATCAACCAGATAACAAGAAGAAGAAGGGCCCACTTGTCCTCAGTGAAGTCACCACCCGCAATCTACCTCAACCCTGGCGAACACTGTACCTGCTGGTGAACAAATGCATGTCAGGAAAGCATGCTGGTCAGGACCGCGGAAACCTTCAAATCCTCACCATCCTAACCGGCATCGCCCACAACCGCAAGTACAACTACGCCGACATCATCTGGATGGATCTCGTCGCGATGATCCAACGTCGCGACCAGGAAGTTGCCAAGGGAGTCACAAACCGCTTCGTCCCTTACATGCGGTGGCTCCCAGCCTTCATCAAACACTTCCGCTTGCACTCCACCAACATTCGCATCCGGCCGGCAGCAGAACACTTCCTCATCCCCACTGTCGAGAAGTTCGCCAAGAAACACTCCGGCGAAAGATCGACACGCCATGATAATCCCGGACGACGTGCTCGCCTACGCCGACCCGACCAACCTGCACGTCCGAGAATACCGTGCCTTCACAGCATCCTTCCGCGAAAGCCCTCACCCACTATCCACTGTCCCTACGGAGCAGATCAACCCCCCTGCTCCTAACCCCGGGACTAGCCAAAACCCCACCACCACCTCCAAAAAGTCATCGAGTCGCGCCGCATCCTCTTCCACCCGCGCTCCGAAAAAACGGTTGCGAGAGGATGACGTAAGCCGCCCCACGGAGCGTCGATCGAAACAAAAACACGATCGACCTCCTCAGCCACATATAAGCCGAGCCGAACCAATAGGTATAGGAGGTGATGTGTTCACCTCCCGAGTAGAAGTCGTGGCATCTGGCTCAACCACGCAAATGACCCCACCAACCCACTTATCTTCCTCTCTACAGGAAGATATTTCATTCCACGAGGAGCCACGTATACCATCGACTGCATCCTCTTCATGCACATCGAGTGTAGTGCCCTCACTCCCCATAATTTCTTACATTTCTAGGACACATACACCTTTTACCGCACTACAGAGTCTTCGTGATTCTGTCAGTACGCTCGGTGATGTCTCTGTGACTGAGAGCGGAAGACCTAGCATGGCCAACATCACAACAACCGTGAGCCTAGGCCATCATTCGATTGAGTCCGTCTCATCGATGATGCCAACGGGAAGTCTAAGTGACCCCGTCTTTTCCAGTCCTGTGCAAACGGGCGGCCGATCGGCAATCTTCTCCGATTCGGTGTCAGTTGGCATTCTCCGTGAATCCAACTTGTTAAACTTACCCACTTTCATCACCGAGACCGCGCTGGAGACCCGACTTCAAGAGTTTGCAAAGACTCTTGAGGCATCCATCCTCGATCAAGTCTATGCGCGTCTCGATGCGTCCACCGTCGATAAAGGCAAAGGTGTGGCCCCGGAGACGCCACCACCAGCGCAACATGTGGACGCAGAAGCTGTTCTCTCCACGATTTCCGCCAAGGAGCTCTTCTACATCCTCAGAGCCCGATTCGAGTCCATGACGAAGCTCGATGAGGAGGAACAGCAAATGAAGGCTATAATGACTCAACCACTGACTTGTCGAGCTCAGGGCGAGTCGAGCGGGATCAGGCGCGACGATCAAGACGATGATCAAGATCGCCGCGAGGGGGAGAATAGGCCGCAAGCCTCACAAACTCAAGGGCCCATACAATCGACGCCGCCCTCCTCCTCTGCACCTGAAACAACGCCCGCAGAAACCTCACACCCCACTAGCCAAAAAGCCCACCCTATCAACCCCGAGTCACCAGCCAAATCACCCTCACCTCCACCTACTACCGTCTCCGAAACTCTAACTGTCACATCGGCATTAGAGACCACAACCACCACATCTACACCAACCGACGCCCAAATCATCCTAGCCAAAACCATCACCTCATCCGAACCACCAGAATCTCCACCTCAACCATTCCCACAATCCTCAAACTCCTCCGATGCAACACCTTCGCCACCACACAGCCATACCCCTCTCAACACCGATTCCAATATATCTTCCGAGGATGTCTACTGCGCACAGAACGAGATCGAGGCCTACATCTTCAACGATGAATGGCTGTACACACCCGCCGATGCAGTAGCAGCCAGGAAGTTGGTGGAAAACGCTCGACGTCTGCTAAAGGAAGCCTCGCTCACGCTGATCAACACCGCAGACGACGAGAACGGAGAGGAGTACGACGCTGAACCTGCCGAGCTCGAGAACATCCTCCAATTCCAAGCGCAGCAAACTGAGGCTCCTGCTGCTCAAACGGATGTGCCCACGGTGGATATATCGGAAGCACCGTGGGAAAACAAAAAGATCACCGCGCCATTTCAAGAAGAGATCAGGAAGAGGATCTAGCGACGCAAGGAGCAGATCATCACAACCTTCGACGAATATGAGCTGATGAACATCCAAAATTGGAGCGAGAAAAAGAAGCAGCTCTATCGATGGAGCCTTCTTTGCCACAAATGCACAAAAAGGACGCTATCCGATGAGGAAAACATCGCTCAGGAAATGAATCGGGCCCCCATCTGCAAAGTCACTAACCTCCGCCAAGAGTCCAAAAGACCTGTCCATTATCCAGTATTCACAGTAATGAGGCAGGATGAGAGCTACTGTGAAGTCAGTGAGGCGGACTTCAAGTTTCTGCGCCTGGGCGACCTGTACAGCATGCTGGAATCCATGAAGCAGTTCAGACTCGTCCTCAGAAGTTCTGGACATCTCGTACGTGCTGAACCGGTCACCATGGGATATGTGGCTCTCAAACGCCACATGCTCCGACAGGTCAGATTCTTCGCCACCCACGATCTGCAGATGGCTGTGGAGCACAACCTGAAGAAGGTGAATCTGACTCGCCCATCTTTCAAGAACGCGGACGACTACCGAGAGGGCGATGTGATCGACGGAGATGATCCAGCGGTCGCCTACTCGAACTACAAAGGAAATATGAGGTTGCTGCGCTGCTCCGAAGTGGCAAAATTCTCGGATGGAACGCTTACCATCATCCAAGACAAACTCATGAGGATTTGCCGCATCCTTTCGAAAGAAGATCCCCTCTGCCGATCCAAGTTCGCGAAGTTCATTGACGCTATAGCAGATCGAATGGTTCTTCGAAGGAATCTCCGCGCCTTCGAGTTCAAGCTAGGACTTCGCGAAACACTCACCCGCTAATCCACCACCACAACGCCCAAGATCCAAGACTCCCAACAATTGACACAAAGGGGGAGATTGTTAGGATTTTTAATTGATTGTGTCAATAGTTTAAGTCTTAGGATTTATTTTGTAATTATCCTTTAGCTTAGGCTTAGGACTATAATGTAATTATTTTATATTTAGTGATTGGGCCTTAATATACCTAGGGTTAATGTGGTATATAAGGTTTTACCAACTCACTTTTGAAAGTAATCAAAGATCAAAGGCTAAACCTATTTTTTCACACAATACACACACTCGAAGGTGAGAATACTCCCTTTTCATTCCATCTAAGCCTCTTTGATTCCTTGTTTGGTGCATTCGGGACCAACATCACAGCTTACATCCGAGCTACAATGTATATCGTCAAGACAAGAGAGTTCTAGCTGAATCCCCCATAAGAAGAGGAGACAGCCTTTGCAGGGGGAGCAAGGGGAGATTGTTAGGACTCGGGAGATTCTCCATGTAGCCAACAAAGATAACCCGCGCTGAATTGAAGATTGAACACTAAGGGGGAGATTGTTAGGAATATTTTATAGTGTTCAATTTCATTGTGTTTATCTTAGTTCGCTTGTATTTAATTAACTTTGGGCTAGTTTGTTATATTCTAGTTCTTAGTTACTAGGGGTATATTATACCAACTAATGTGGTATATATTTCCCAAACCCTAATTCATTAGGGTGTGTGTTTTTGGTGTAGTATGTGTGAGTTGCGTGTGTATTGAATAGTAGAAACCATTTTCAAAGCACCAATCGTCTACACTAACCCACCCCACGTTCGATCTTTAAATCTTCCATCATTAGCGTGGTAAATTCGTTCATTGTAGATTGTTTGGATAGAAATAGAGAACAACAACATGCCTTGCATGTTTTGTCCTTGACGAACTTTATGTCAGGAACACCTCGTACCAGTGCGTTGCTTGTAATGTGAGACAATAGTTCCATGTTAGCATGTCCTAGGCATTTGTGCCATAACCAGATGTTATCATGTGTAACTGCTAAACACTTGACATTCTTGTCAGTGATATTATCAAGAGTAATACAGTAAATATTTTTATCCTTAGATGCACTAAATAACACCTTACTATCATTTCTAACAACGCACTTATCATTTTCGAAGGTTACCGTATGACCTTTATCACATAATTGACTACTGCTAATGAGATTATGTTCTAGATTCTTAACTAACCATACATCATCTATAGTAGTATGTAAAGTGTTACCGACAGTTCCAACCCCAATAATCTTAGCTTTTGTGTTGTCGGCGTAAGAGATGTATCCTCCGTCATACGCTTTCACCGGCACAAACTTACTGGTATCACCTATCATATGGTGGGAACACCCACTGTCGAGGTACCACATATTTTTCTTGTTGGATTTTCTTCTTCGTACCTGCATGAATCAGTTCTTTTCTGAGGTGCTCAACTTTGATTGTGTCCTAAACGGTTAGCAGCAAAATAACTTCTGTTAACACGTGATATATCATGTGTCACAGACTGTGATCTCTCAAACACAGGTTGTCCAGTGTTAGATACTTCAGGAACTTTCTTTGGCCTCCAGACATATCTAGATTTATCAGCTCTCTTCAAAAAACAGTGGTTAGCATAATGACCGTGACGGCCGCATGAAAAACATTTAGGATTCCTAACATTTTGAGGCGGTGCAGCTTGTTCATGTGTCGTGGAATATCATATCCCTGATTTTCCAACATTTATAGGAATATTAAGTAACATATCAAGATTTTGTTTTCCTTCAAGAAGTCTATCATCAGTACGTTATTTTTGTTCAAGAGATTCCTTAGGAACAGACAAGTCCCTAGATATATCATTATTTTGCTTTCTAAGATCTTCACAATTACACAAGGCTTTTTCTTTCTTAAGGCTTTCTAGCTCGGCTCTTAATCGCTCGTACTCTAGATCTGTTTGATGATTTTCTCTAGCTATGTCATCTCTTTGTCTAACCAGACTCTTTACTTGTGAGTTGAGCGACTTAATTTTCCTTTCTGCATTTTGAATTATCTCGAACATCTCTTCTTTTTCATCTACTTCAGGAATTGAGGATGCGTTATCATGAGATTCATCTTGCCTAGCATATAATTCATTTAGAAACATTATTTTCTTAATAGTAGATGAAGAAGATACCTGATCATCATCATCGGCCATGAAGGCAAGATCTTCTTCTTCTTCACTTCCGGTCTCTTCCCAGTTGGTGATCATGGATTTCTACTTCTTTACCTTTTTATCACCGTTCTCCATCGGGCAATTTGAGGCGAAGTGGCCTGGCTTGTTGCACTTGAAGCATTTCTGAACATTGTTCCCGGTGACGATATTCCCTTGTTCCGGGGTTGGAACTTGGAGTTTCCTTTGAACTTTCTTCTCAGCCGAGATTTTTCAAACTTCCTGGTCAGCATGGCGATTTTTGTCCTAGTATGTCTTCCTCAGTTTCATCTTCACCCTCAGAATCGTTCTCTTGTTCTGTATTGAAGGCAATGTTTGGTTGGTTTCGGACTGATGGTTTCTCTTTGATGGATATCTGAGTCATCTCGTAGGTGGTCATATGAGTTCTGAGATGGAAAGTTCGTCCAAGTCATTCGCTTCGTAGATGGCAGTTACTTTGGGATTCCATTCTCTTGGAAGAGATCTCAGGATTTTTCGCAATTTCTCTCCGTCTGGTATTTTCTTTCCCAACGGGAACATTTGATTGATGATGTTCATGAACCTTGCGTACACGTGACTTATAGTTTCGTTGTCCTCCATATTGAACAGCACTTATTGGTGAGTTAAGAGGGCAATTCTTTCTTGTACAACTCGAGTGGTTCCTTCGTGTGTAACTTGAAGCATATCCCACATATCTTTGGCAGATTCGTAAGAACTCACACGATTGTATTCTTCTCTTGTAAGCGCGCATACGATCATGTTTTTTGCTTTGGCATTGAAGAAGATTCCTCGCTTGTCTATTGCATCGAAGTCAGCACCTTTCTTTGGAGTTCCATCCGCATTCTTTGGAGCGTACGGTCCAGTTGTGATGATATCCCACAAATCATAGTCAGCGGCAAGCAGGAATTCCTTCATCTGGTTTTTCCATATAGCATAGTTGGTTCCATCGAAGAGTGGTGGCCTGGAATGGGACTGACCTTCTTCAAAAACATCAAAACTCGAATAAGCCATTAGATCTTTAACTCAGGCTTGTTAGGCTTGTCGTTTGAGTAACCTGCTCTGATACCAAATGAAGATATAAATGTGCCTAAGAAGGGGGTGAATTAGGCTTATAAAAATTGTGCTTCTTTTCTTTGCTCGGATGTGTGTCGGGTCCGTCTCACAGCAAAAAGGAAATAACTGTAAAGTAAATGCGAGATATGATTTTTATAGAGGTTACATTCCCAACTGGGGTTTACTCCTCACTTTGGGATTTGCTTCCCAAGAGTTTAACCAATCACTATAATGCATCGTAGCTGGATACAAAACTGATTGATTAGCCCAGTACACAACCGAAACAAGTCGAACACTAGCTACACTAGATTACCACTCGTCATTCCCTTCACGTGTGCGTAAACGTCGATCTTGCCTCCTTGGTATTGCTCACGTTCGAAGACAACACGTCCGAAGACAGAATATATGGTGGAGGTAGGAATATTGGAATGAATCACTCGTGCAGTGATGATATCGCTAGTTAAAGCTCAGTATGGCAGAAAGCTATCGCAAATGAAGGGTCAGGAATATCTCAATATGTTTGTGCTCAAAAATTTCACGTAGACGTATATTCGCAAATTCTAGGTTACTCGAAATTATGAAGTATAGCATGTATATAAACATTTTCAATCAGCACTTCACATGGAAAATCACATCACATAATAATCATCAAATCAAACATATTTTCCTTGCAATTTTCGAGAGTCAACATGCCATGTAGATCATGCTCGTAATCAATGTTCACAACGGTCATTAGCTCATTAATGCATGGTCATATTCCATATAAAAGCTCATATTCGTTATCAAGGTATATTCAATCATTTCGACATATATTTACCATATCAACACTTTCTATATGTGATTCCCTGCTATCTGTTTCTAGAATAAATCAATCCGAATTTACTTTCCAAGTGTAGCACACGAGATAGCAACACATCAATGCATTTTCCATGTTTAGCACATAATATCCAATCAACATATTTACCATATAGCGCGCAATTCATATCACAACATTTATATCACGGATAAATATGCCATAGCAGAACTTTCCATATATCAGAGATTCCAACCTATTTCAGCACATACCATATATTATTGCATCTTATCCAAAGAGTCAATTTATCAATCTTTCCTAAATATAATATCCTAATAAGTATAAGGAAAGATATCAACTTAATATTGCACATTAAATTCAGTGGAAATCATGCAAAAATCGTACATGTAATTTTCGTCCAGGAATAAACAAGTATCAGCGGATATATCACTTTCCATATATAAACAACCTATCTCCATATATAGCACATAACGATATATCCTATCATATGGGCTTTCTATAACATGCGATCACAGTCTCATCAACAAATCACAAAATCATATGGGAATCAAATATTCAACAATTTTATCAATTAAGCTCATAATGCATGGTTGAATATTATCATGAACTTAGACGTTATATTGATCACAAATCGAATTGCTTAATTTATAGACCTAACGTTATTACAATTACATAGTTCATCAAAACTCTCTAACGCTCATGGACCAAAAAGGTCAACACAAGCCGAGACTTAAAGGTTATTAACTAGTTCCAACGGTAGAAAGATAAAGAACAGTCACTCAGTTATATCGCATGTAGTGAGGTAATTGGACTGAGAAAGTAACCGTTAGGACCAACTAAAGTTATATTAAACAGCTTAATATAGGATATTTTCGAACTAAGAACAAGCTGTCTAATTGAACGTGGAGCTAATTATAGTATATGGAGGACTGATTCATGCATAAATATAGGAGCAAATCAGGTCATGATTAAACCAAAAATACCAAGTCAAAAGTCAAAGTAGAATCGAGCGAGACTAACCATTTAAGCGACAATTATGAGCACTTGAGACAAGTGTAACAAGCTGTTCTTCGAGGAGTTCTAATGCACTTATGAGATATATCAAAACTAGACACACAAACTGACAAATGCAAGACTAAAAGATAAATCAAATAAACGAAAGCTAAAAAATATAGCATGATCAATTACACGTGTTGTCTCAACATTTGACTCAACATTCTCATTCCATAATCCTAGACTTTTCTGCCTAACCCTTCTCAAACTAGTTCTCTTTCATTTCTACCCTTTCACCTTATTTATCTATCCGATTTATGCACTGCCCTTATACCCTAAGCCTCAAGGTTTGGCTTTTTGTCGCATAGTGTACATCATTACAGCAAATGTCGTGTACCTAAGGAAGCTTATTACCAAGTACCTATATCTAGCAACGAGTTTATGAGCAGGCTTATATGCGTCAAGGATTGGTTTTGTCGCAGAGAGTACATCGTCACCGCGAATGCCGTGTACCTAGGGAATTTATTACCAAGAGCCTATTATTAAGGGATCGGGTTCATTCAGGGACCAGTCAAGAAGAATCAAGTCATTTCACAGGAAAACAAAACAGAATATCTAACCAAATATTAAGCAGTAACCATCGAATTTGACATATGCTATGTTGATCCCAATATTGGACCAACATTCAGACTGACATGTGCAAACCTATGGATTTTTTCAGGTCCGAGAACCTTTCAGAATCCAATGCTTTCGTGAATATGTCTGCTAACTGATGTTTCGTGGCTATATGTTCGATGCGAACTAACTCTTTCTCTACGATATCTCTCAGAAAATGACGCCTTATATCAATATGCTTTGTACGTGAATGTTGGATGGGGTGGGTTTTAGATATGTTGATGGCACTAAGGTTATCACAAACAGATTCGGACTCTAAACCATAGTCACACAACATGCTATTTAACCACATTAGTTGCGTACATCAACTACCCGCCGCAACATACTCAGGCTCAGCAGTAGATAAGACACACAATTCTGTTTCTTACTGTACCATGCAACTAAACTGTTACCTAAGAAGAAACAACCGCCACTTGTCCTCTTGCGATCATCCTCGTCACCTGCCCAATCAGTATCGCTGTAGCCTACAAGACTCATATTAGTATCTGTAGAGAACCACAACCCTAGGCTCCACGATCCACTCACATATCGAAGAATATGCTTAACAGCATTAAGATGGGAAACCTTAGGCTCAGATTGATATCTAGCACAGACACATACGCTATACAAATGTCGAGTCTACTACCTGTAAGGTACAACAAACTGCCTATCATGGATCTATACAATGTTGGGTCAACATTCTGTCGAACATTGTCTTTACTTACCTTTTGAGTAGACCCCATAGGCCTTTTCATTACCTTAGCCGTGTCCAACCCGTACTTCTTTACGGTGTTCTTAGCGTACTTCTCCTGGGACATAAAGATCCCGTCACTGCTTTACTTTATCTGTAAACCTAAGAAAAAGGTTAGTTCCCCGATCATGCTCATTTCGAACGTGGAGTTCATAGCTTGTACAAACTGATCTAACATAGATTGTGAGCTTGAGCCAAAAACAATATCATCTACATAAACTTGAGCAATTAAAATGTCATAACCGACCCTTTTTATAAAAAGAGTGCGGTCTGCCTCTCCTCGAGTGAACCAAATTCAAGTAAAAATGTAGCTAACCTACCGTACCAAGCTCGGGGTGCTTGCTTCAGTCCATACAAAGCTTTCTGCAACTTATAAATATGGTTAGGAAAATGCGGATCCTCAAAACCCTTAGGCTGTTCAATGTAGATATCTTTATCAATATACCCATTTAAAAAGGCATCTAACCTAGCCACGGGAGCAAAAATCTCATCAAAGTCTATGACCTCGACTTGCGTATAACCTTGGGCTACTAAATGTGCTTTGTTCCTAACAACTCTACCAAGTTCATCAGATTTGTTCTTGAAGATCCACTTCGTGCCTATGACATTAATGTCATTTGGCCGTGGAACCAAGGTCCATACTTGGTTTTTCTCAAACTGCAAGAGTTCCTCTTGTATCGCATTTATCCAAAAATTATACCTGAGAGCTTCAAGAACATTTTTGGGTTCTACTTCAGAAACAAAACAGTTAAAGCGTACATCGGCGTATACAAAATTCATGCATACGTTCCTTGCCATAGACTTGTAGTCCTTGCGTGGCTTGTCCCTGGTTTTCCTTCCTTCGTTCACATCACCAATGACTAGGTCAGTGGGATGGTCCTTCTAAATCTTTGTAGGGGGATCGTTTCGAACTTCACTGGGTCCTTCATTATCGTCCTGTTCAGGTGCTGATGTTGGATCAGATGTTGACTCAACATTTTCCTCCACATTCTCCTCTGTTTCATCAACAACTTTGACAACATCTGTAATAACTTGTGGAGCATTTCTGCTGAGATCAGTAGCATCATCAAATACAATATTAATAGATTCTTGAACAGTTTTTATAAGCAAATTGTAAACACGATAGGCACGACTATTCGAGGAATATCCTATGAAGATACATTTATCACTCTTCGAATCAAACTTGGTCAGATATTCACGATCATTAAGCATACAACAGGGACATCCAAAAACATGAAAATAATTCACAGTAGGCTTTTTCCCCTTCAACAATTCATAAGACGTTTTCTTAGTACCAACGAAAGAATACACGATTTGAAATATGACAAGCAGTATGCAACACTTCAGCCCGAAACTCCTAGAGATATTCTTAGATTGCAACATAACACGAGCCATTTCTTGCCACCCCATTTTGTTGGGGCGTCTTACGAGATGATACTCATGAATGATGCCTTTCTTATCACAAAACTCATTAAAGAACTGATTCTCAAATTCCCTACCATGATTAGACCTAATACGAAAGCTATGAGCACTGAAATTATTCTTCACCATGGCACAAAATGTTTTGAAGAAATCAAACGATTCAGATTTTTCCCTAAGAAAGAAAATCCATGCATATGTAGAAAAATCATCCACGAGCACATAAACATATTTCCTACCACCTATGCTATCTACTTCCATCAGACCCATCAAATCCATATGAACTAACTGAAAACGAGCAATTTTAAAATGTTGGGCAACATGTTGATCAACATTATGGCTAGCATGCACTTGCTTACCTTCAAACAAGACTCACAAACAACCTTACCAAACTCCTTAAGCTTTGGAATGCCTCTGATTGCATCGTGATTGGTAAGTTGTTCTAGGGTTCGGTAGTTGACGTGGCCCAGTTTGTAATGCCAAAGGATCACATCCTCTTCGGCCTTCCAAAGTTGGCACACATCCTTCGAACTGGATTTGTCTCCGACTAAGTAGCAGTTACCGCTCGATCGTTTACCTGCCATAACTCGAACACAATTGCTGTTAAAAACTTCACAACATTCTTTATTGAATCTTACCTCAAGGACTTCGTCGCATAGCTGACTTATGCTAATCAAATTAGCTACAAGCCCATCGACGTGCTTCGGGAAGTCGGGCACGTTCAATCTGCCTCGACCGAGAATCCGTCCTTTAGCACCCCCTTCGAACGTCACAGATCTACTCCATAAAGGCATGTAATCACATAGATACTCTTTGGTACCCGTCATATGTCGGGAACACCCGCTATCGAAGTACCAAGAACCTGTCACGCTAGCTCGCAAAGAGGTAACAACATTGCATTTGCGCACGGACTTCTCTACCTATACTTTCTTAGATGACAAAACAGCATTTGATCCACGAGAACGTGAAGGAGTGTCAACTGAAATTTCTCCAGACACACTTTTCAACGCTGATTTCTCAATGTTGAGTGGAATATTGGATGACATTTCAGCCAACATAGATTTATTCGAAAGCTCCTTCTTCAATTTCCAGCAAAACGGCTTTAAATGTCCAGTCTGAACAATCTCAGTCTCACTAACATCATTTGAGGCATGAGATTTTTCCTTAACAAAAATTATCTTAGGCTGAACATGGGTCACAGGCTTAGGAACATCACAGGTAGGCTATGAATTAAATCCTAGAGCTTGCTTATCAAAAATACCTAGTGATAATAGCTCATCAAGGGTCGATTTACCCTTGTTCATCTTAGAGAACGTCTGCTCAGCATCATCGACTCGTTTCTGTAGCTTGACACTTTCTTTGTCCTTTCGTGTCAGTACGGATTCCATTTTGTTCATACCATCCACCAAGCTTGCGATCATCTTCTTGTTTTTGTCATTCTCATCGGACAGCGGTTTCACCATGGCTTTGAGTTCCGAGTTTTTCACCTTTTCACTCTCATATTGCGCGGACAGCAATCTCACAGCTTCACTAGTCTCGACTTCAGCACAAAGGTCTATTTCTAACTCTGCATCATCAGAACTTAAATGCCCATCAACACAGTTTGAATCATCATAATCGAAAATGATATATTTTTTCTGATGTTGAGCCAGATGTTGGCTCAACATCAGTTACCGCAGTGAAGCCTATTTGATGATCTTCTTCTTCGTTGTCTGAGAAGGACTGTATGGTTACTGATGATTGCATGGACTCCTTTGGATATGGTTCTTCATCTTCATCATCTGAAAGATCGACCCAGAGCGTTTTCCTACTTTCGCGGAAATTGTTCGCACATTCGTTGGCAAAGTGAACCCATCCAGTGCATGCATGGCATCTCACTGAATCCCAGTCAATCTTTTTTCTCCTTCAGGATTGCGTTTGAAGAACGAAGGAGTAGAAGAAGGTCCAGCTTTGGCATTCTGGCACTTCCTGAATGTTGGGCCAACATTCTGCCCAACATTCTTCTTCTGGAGAAACTTTGTGAATTTCTTCACGAGCATAGTCATATCCTCCTCATTGTCAGGGTCAACTTCAGTTTGAACCAAGGTTGTAAAAAGCACTAGGCGCTACCTAGGCTCCCGAGGGGGGCCTAGCGCCTAGGCCGTCTAGGCGGGGCCTAGGCCGTTTCTAGGCGGAAATTAGGCGGTATATGTATTTAAATTTTTTCTATATATCACATATGCTAGATAAATAATTCAATCCAAACTATTCCACAAATAAATATTAGTATAAAAGTAATGTTTTAAGGATGATGTCGTATTTTGTTATTTTTTTTAGTTCAACGTATGTGTCTTTTGTATAAACGATTTGGTATCACATATAAATAATAACTCTTATTATCCAAAAAATAAGTATTAGTGAAATATTTAATGCTTTCGTTTTTCGGAGGGAAGCTTCTTTAATGCTGTAATCAATCAAAGACACATAGCATATTGATAAGAGAGTATGGGAAATGTCCCACACCGCTAGAGTTCTGGTAGGAGATGGACATCGCTTCTATATATAGGTGTATGACTTCCTTGACAAATCACAGCTAATTTGAAATGGGGCTCCATTCTGTGGTTTAAGCTTCTTTATTTCATTTGAGTTTTTTTTATGGGCCGATTAATCGGCCCAATACGCGGTCTGTGCACCGATTGAACGGGCTAGGTGCCGATTAGTCGGCAGACAGATTTTCCCAGCCGAATAACCTTTATTCGCCTCGGTGACCGGCGCCTAGCACCTAGGCGGCGCCTAGGCCGCATTTTACAACACTGGTTTGAACCTTGGATGACTACTGACTAGAGGAAGGCTTTTGCCGCGTGAAGCTCTCTTTTGGACTTGGAGATTTGTCTCATAGTTCTTCATGATGTTCATCAACGTGTTGAAGTCCAACGTGGCCAGATTGTGGGCTTCATCGACCGTAGCTATCACATTAAACTTTTCAGTTAAAGTACGTACTGCTTTAGAAATTATTACCTTATTGGAGATCGGATCTCCGACACTAGCACACTCGCTCGAGATCGTCAGAATCTTGCCGAAGTACGTGGTAATGTACTCATCTTCCTTCATTCTGAGGTTCTCGAACTGGTTGAGGAGAAGCCTTAGTCGGGTCTACTTCACACCTGCACCGCCTTCGCAGTACCTCTGAAGTAGATCCCACGCATTCTTCGCAGTAGTACTGTTCTAAATAATCTTGAACATGAATATATCGACCGAAGAGAAGATGGCATTAAGGGCTTTGTTGTTGAACTCGGCTGCATTCTTCTCTTGAAGGCTCCATTCATCGGCCGGTTTCTCATAGATCGCCATCAACATCCAGGGCAGACTTTGGAGTCGTATACCCATTGAGCACAGCCTCCCACGCACACGAATCAATAGATTTGATACATTGGCGCACACGAACCTTCCATTAGGCATAATTGGAACCGTCTAGCACAGGGACTTTTCCTATGTAGTTTGAGCTAGTAACATCTACTGTAGAGGATTGTCAGCGCTTAGTAACGTCAAGGCTCTGATACCACTTTGAAGCCGGACGGTCCTGAAATGGATGCAAATACTAAGTAATAAAACTGATGTTGGATGAAATGTTGGGTGAACACTCTCTCTAACACTCAAAGCGCACAGCAGAATAAATGATTACTTAGTAACGAAATGAAAAGAACACGAGATGTAATTTTGTGCAGCAAGTAAAAGTACTTGCGGCGTGCCTCAAGTCGCGAACTCCACTATAAATGTTGGTCCCTATTCTACCCAAACAATCTACAAGTAACGAATTTATCACTCAAATGGGTGAAGGATTTGAAGATCGAACGTGGGGTGGGTTAGTGTAGAAGATGCGTGCTTTCAAAATTGTTCTTTCTATTCTCAACACACACGCACTCGCACATACTACACCAAAAACACACACCCTAATGAATTAGGGTTTGGGGGTATATATACCACATTAGTTGGTATATTATACCCCTAGTAACTAGGAACTAGAATATTACAAACTAGCCCAAAGTTAATTAAATACAAGCCAACTAAGATAAACACATTGAAATTGAACACTATAAAATATTCCTAACAATCTCCCCCTTAGTGTTCAATATTCAATTCAGCGCAGGTTATCTTTGTTCGGCACATGGAGAATCTCTCGAGTCCTAACAATCTACCCCTTGCTCCCCCTGCAAAGGGTATCTCCTCTTCTTGTGGAGGATTTTAATGCACTTTGAGCTAGAACCCTCTTATCTTAACGCTATACGTTGTAGACCGGATGTATACTGTGATTCACGCCCCGACAATCATTTCTTGATAATGTCGTAGATCTTTGAAATTTTGTTTGCATCTTGTCCTTGTCTTTTTTTTCGTATTTTAAAGTCGTCAAGTCTTCTCCAATCTTCTTCTTCTCGGTGCCAGATTAGTCTTCATCGAAGGAAGTTGTCTGGTTCGGCCTCGAGAAAGCTTCTCTAGCTCCAGAAGAAGGTATGCGTGTGGTGTCTTTTAACATGTGCCAAAGCTCCTTTGGAATGTGACATTGTAGGTTCCAGTGGAGTTCGGTTTCATCGTGGTAAACACGGCGGAATATTGATGTGAGCGTGGAATGTGTTATAAAATGTGCCAAGGCTCCTTCTGAATTGACGCTTGAGTGCAAGAGAGCTCGACTTCATAGTGGTACGCGCGGCGGAAGTTGGTGGGTGGTCCGACCTGTTTGTTTATACGTATTCTCTCCCCCTCATGGCGATTCGTGTTAACGAGATCGGCATGCTTGTATAGGAGTCGAAGAAATACACAAAAGACAGGTCGGTGTGGGCAATAACCAGACGGAGCCACTAAGGCAATCCATCAACACGAGTTCAGAGTTAAACTTTGAGATGCGGCCTGTGAGGACAGGGCTTAGAACCGAAGCCACATAGGCGTTCCGTTAACATTGATCTTGGAGCGTATCTCGCTGACAATGGCCTGATGTCGTTGTTGTTTTGATGTTGCAACGGTAGGACTTCCTTCCAATCTTGGAATCACTTCTACTACATATGTGTCTATGGAAGTTCTGATCTGGTCACGAAGTCCAGATAAGAAAAAGTGTATGTGTCCTACAAATTATAAAACATTTAGGTAGTGAGGACACCTAGACTCGATGTGTTCAAGGAAGTTCAGTGGTGTGGGGGCTAACTACCACTTAATTCAATATCTTTCGCTTCCAAGTGAAGCGGTGATAGCATGCGTGGCTCCCCGTGATTTGATGAAACATCGGTCTTTAGGGAGATCGATGAGTGGGTAATGCTCGGTTGTGCATGCGCCATTGGACCAAATGAGGCGACTTCTACCCGGGAGCTGATAACAATCAGCTCCTGCACCTATATGGGATGGCCCGAGTAATTTGCGAGCTAAGGGAATTTTGTATCTTCCGCTCTTTGGTCTTGTCATGAATTGCCAAAATAGGGATGCGCCTTTTACGAGCTTGAAATCGTCACCAACACTCGACTACGTTCCGGGGTTAGGTTCAGTTTGTCTGACTGAACCATGGGAACTTAGAATCCATGCGTCCGTCAATTTTGGTGAGTGCTGCTTGATCAGCAAGTCGGAGCAGGTCAGTTGATGTCGTTTTCTTGTTACTGTGAGGATGTCACCTTCACCTTTTTGAAATTCTTGAGTTCTCGAGGGTTGCTTATTTTCAGTTGAAGTCCGTCTTGGGATGAGGAAGCACCGGAGAGGGTTTTTCTTTCTTTTTTTTCATAATAACTTTTTTTGTGATTTTCTTTTCCTTTTTATATATATAGAGATATACGTATATATGTATTATAGTAAGAGTAATATATAAGTATATGTATACATATATGTATATATGGGTTAAATTAAGTTTCTCCCCCTGAAATCTTGCATCTAAGATGTACCCCCTTAAAAATATACTCTCCCCTCGTAACTGTGGAGTGATACTCCCCCTCAATGCATGCACGTTTAAACATGTAAGTTCTCTCCCAATTAAATAAGCGATATATTTTTCTTTTCGGAGAAGATGCAAACTAAAGAATTATTATTCTTTAAAATTGCATATTAGAATGTACGTTATTCACTTTTTAATGCTCCGAAAAAAATAGGTATTTTTGACAATTCAGCTTATATGCATACGTGAATATTTAAGCTCAAAGTTCTTTAAGATATATGCATAGTTAAAATGTACCTATCATGGGGTATTAGACATTTCAGCTCATATGCATGCGAAAATTTAACATTTAAAGTACATTTGAGTCATGCATGTTTATAATGTACCCTAGTGTGATTGCTCGCATTTCTAACCAACCGTGTATGTGGAATAACCCGAGATACCATACACGCTGGGATGTTTGGCTGCCCTCGTCACATACCAATCATGAGTGTGGAGCAGCTCTCTTAGTACCTACCCATGCTGGGAATATGCACAAACTTTATGGCGACTTTGGTACCCATTTTAGGATGGGTCCTCCCTTGTCAGCAGAAAACAAGTTAAGCATATTTGGTTCAGATAATGATCCTGAATCATCCTGTAAAGTCCTATTCAATTTGATTGTGATTTAGGAATCCAGATTTGGTGAACCTTAGAGGGAAATGACATATCAGCGCCAGTGAGTGTGTTCCTAGGTCTAGAAGATCTAAAGATTTTTTCCCTAGTCAGTCGCATAAGATGCTTTCTAGAATGAATCTGGACTGGGTATTTCAAGTAGGAATATGAGCTTATGGCGCTATATGCGTCATTGGATGATGAGTCGTATTGCCTACGAGAGTTCACATCATTCACTCTATAATGATGAATTTGCAGGATTTGAGAAGTTAGTTTGCTTAATCTTGGAACTTGTTCTTTGCACGCTTCCCTTTTGATAGGAATGGGAGAGGAAAAATCTTGAACATTTTTCACTTTAATTTTCGAAGATAATATTAATTTTCTTTGCTCCTTCCTAATTTTAATCTGTTCCTTAGCTAATTTTAAAGCTCTACTTTTACTTAACGTTTCAGCTTCAGTCAATATTGACTTAGAATGATTATTAGCAAAAGCCTTCTAAGTTTTAGGAACAAGGACGCTTCTTTTAGTTTTTGTTTTCTTTACCTGTTTTGAGCAAGATGTATTATTTGACAAATCATTTGAAACAGATAAAGACGGGGAATTTTTGAGTTATAAAATCTCCTTTAAAATCTTTTCCTTTTCGGCGCCAAAATCTATCCTTTCAGAGTCCAAAGTATCTTGTAAATCTTTCAATTTACGAACAGTCTCTGGAGTATCGCATAGAGTAGGTTTTTGATCATGTAAATTATTTTCCCCGTTAGAAATTATGTTAGAATGAGAGTATTGATCTCTTTGACCTATATTCGAAATATCAATCTCTAACCGTTCAATTGTAGAGTAAAGCATACGCCGTTCCTCTAAGATAATCTCATATGTTGATGAGACTTCATCTCGCTCATCTTCGTAAGAACGTAGACTGTTAGTTATCTCGTAGACCCACTTTTCACTATCTTCTAACTTAGTTTCTAAGCTAATGATCTTTGACTTTGCGTTGGTCAAATCTTCATTAGCATAAGCTAGGCTCTCTTGTTGCTTAAGCAACACAGAGTAATTGTTTGCAAGTCTTGCTTCTAATTCCTCAATTTTCCTAGCTTGAGCATCCATTTAAGATAATATGATATTAATTAATTAAAATTAATTTTAGAATTAAGATGGCTTTTGGAAATTCAGTGTCGAAAAGTTTGGTTTACTTGAGAAGTATCGTGAAGTATCGAAGATATTAAGTGTCGAAATTTTTTGGTGTGCACCGAAAAATTTTTGTGATGATTTCGAAAACTTCGAGAAAATGACCAAAACGCTTTCTATAATTTGCCAATGATGTCCTAAGTTGATTGTTGGATATAAATGATCGTTGACACGTTTTGTGGATTTGCTTAATTTTTTTTTTTACGAAAACGTCGTCTACTCCGAAAATTTTGGACCCCGAAAATTTATTTTGAAAACTTTTGAAACCAAAAGTTTAAAAATGGTTGTGTCCGTTGGATTCAAAAAAAATATCTCTATCGGAAAAAGGAAATTCAGGAACTTTTTTTTTCGGGTACCGTAGCTTCGGGCGATCATTGTAGCAATTTGGGTACTGTAGCAGTTTCGGGCTATTACTGTAGCAATTTCGGTACTGTAGCAGTTTCAGGCGATTACTGTAGCAGTTTCGGGTACTGTTCATCGGGCGATTACTGTAGCGTTTCGGGCGATTTCTTTTTTAAATCAGTCCAATTTCGAGTGTTGACTGTCAATTTTCGGGTTGACCAGTCAAGCTTCGGGTTTGACCAGTCAGTTTCCCCCGAAACTGAATAAAAACGCCCGAAACTGAGTCAATTGGTACTGTAGCAGAATAGGATACTGTAGCAATCGGGCGATTTGTTCATCTACCCGATCCAGGACTGAAAACTGACGAAAAACAAATCTGATTTCTACCCAAAACTCACCCCAAATCAACTGAAAAATGTTGGGTAATGACTTCAAATCACTCGAAAACAACCTAGTTACCTCTTGAGCTTGCAAAATCAGTAAAAACAACTCAAAAACTCAAGAAATAGCAGAAATTCGAACCCAAAAAAAAATACCCAAAAATTTCAGAAATCGTTCAAATCCGAACGCGTTTTGCTCTGATACCACTTGTTGGTCCCTGTTCTATCCAAACAAAATACAAGTAACGAATTTACCACGCAAAAGGATGAAGGATTTGAAGATCGAACGTGGGGTGGGTTAGTGTAGAAGATGTGTGCTTTCAAAATTGTTCTTTCTATTCTCAACACACACGCACTCGCACATACTACACCAAAAACACACACCCTAATGAATTAGGGTTTGGGGGTATATATACCACATTAGTTGGTATATTATACCCCTAGTAACTAAGAACTAGAATATTACAAACTAGCCCAAAGTTAATTAAATACAAGCCAACTAAGATAAACACATTGAAATTGAACACTATAAAATATTCCTAACAATAAAGATGGATTACAGACCAACTATCAAAAAGGATAGTAAAATCAAGTCTAGCTAAACTACGAATCAAATGATTCTGCAAACTACAAAGTCTTTCGACCTTCGGAAAACTAGGCTAAAAACAAAATCTAGTGATAAGTGATACTCGCTCAAACTCGCTCGTAAAATCTCGTGTTCGTCGTCCTCTCATCAAACGGTAAAGTCCCTTTGCTATATATATGTCTTCGACTTCTAAAGGACTTCTCCAACAACTTGGTACAGCCCACTAACTTCCAAAACCTCCACTAAGTGATTGTGACCGTTGGGAGTTAGTTTGGATCAGCTCAAACGACTTGGTCTTGACTTGAGCTCCAAACATCCTATATCTAGCATGCTCCACTCCTAAGCTTGCTCCAACTTATCCAAACGCAATCCACACGCATTTGATCCATTCCAATCTTTATCTAAGTCCTGCAAAATACTAAAAATAGCCAAGAACCGAATTAAACAAGTTTTGGGTATGAAAGATAAAACTGAGATAGGAGACATTCTCGAGCAACAAATGTTGACTAGAATGTTATCCCAACATTGCCTATGTTGAAGTCTCAACATTAACAATTGCAATAAAGATAGAGTCAAGCCATGTTTGCTTCTATATATTTGGTGACGTGTGGTCGAGATGGACAAGGCCGAGCTTGTACTTAGTGATGAGGTCATTTTGAAATTTATTATTTTATGTTTTAAAAAATAGTTGAAAAAATAGAGTTGAAGACGAAAGCTTGCTTTTCTTAGAATAAAATTAATTTCTTTGTCAACCAAAATACGACCATATTTTCTTATTAAAATGACGCGTCTAATTGTTTTAATAAGCTATATCAAGAGATGGCAACGGGTAGGGTATGGGTATACCCATCTAGACTGTGGTGCCCCGCCATCTACTAACCTTTCTAACGTTATCTTACGTGACAAAATATAATATAAAGTAAACAATACGCCAAAATGCGTATTAAATTTTTCCTTTTATATAAAGGAATTCATTATGTACATGCTCAAAATATCGCTCCAACCCTATATACAAGGGAAGTGTATTAGTGCGAAGCAAAAGAAACCCTAACGCCCGGCCACACAGGTCGCATCCATGTACACACCACCCCCAAAAGTCGCTGGAAGCTTCAAAAGGTAAGCCTTGCCATCAAAAGTGATCAAGTACCGTGGTCGCGTGCGCCTACAACACATAAAGTAAGGGGTGAGCTATAAAGCTCAGTAAGTAGGAATATGCAATGTCGTGAACGTGAAAACCCCGCAAAGGCATCCGCGCCAATGCATCCCACACCTTGTAAATCAAACTCAATCTCATATCTCTCAGGGCCCTCGGCTAACTTGCTATGCACCATAAAGAGCTCTAATCCAACATGGATAAACGTGGCAGCGACCTACGCTGGGTAGCCTACGCTAGGTTTCCCTAGGTCGCACCCTCCCAGGTCGTCCCCTCTGCCCTGCGGTAGCCCACGCTGGTAGCCTACGCTGGTTAGCCTACGCTAGGGTCCCCCTAGGTCGCTCCTTCCCATGTCACCCTCCAGGTCGCATCCCTCCGCTATCAGGGCATCAGCCCAAATAAAATAAACAGGGCTGAAGCCCAAATAAATATATAATATAATCGACGACGCACCACACCGTCATGGTGCCATAGAAGTAGCCCTGACTCAACTGTGAGTCGACATCAAATGCCTATATCGACAAATATCATTCGCCCTCATGCGATAAAACCCCAAGTGTCTCGTGCATGCATATGAATATGCAACGTGAATTAATATCGTAAACATTTATCATGCTGAAGCATGTCAAATAATTCACGTATTAATATAAACACCCAAGCACATAGTCACGTAATTCAATCACATACAAATAAATTATGTGTTGTAGTTGAAATTCCCACTTACCTGGTATCCTTAGTTATTAGCTTATCGTACTGTAAATTGCTAACCTTCGAACCCTAAATATTGAAACATATAAAATTAGGGTTTGTTAGTCTAATTATAATTTCACGAAATTGGCTTAATTTGAAAACCCTAATTTCAACTTATAAATTTCGAAACCCTAAAATTTAGAACTTTAACCTAGACTAAGAAATATTATTTCGGAGATAGATCTCGAGTGGAGTTGTGAAATGCTATTGATATAAATCTTGGCATGTTATCAATCTCGACATATATTAGCTATGGATATCGAACTACATAAATAAATCCCTGACATAGTTGATAAATCTCGATATGAATCTCGAGATGTATGAAAGTCGAAAGGTAAAATGTCGAAATATGTTATGTAAGGATTTCGATACTACATATGAAAATCTCGATATGTATCTTAAGATAGATTTCGATATCCATCATAAAACTAAACTGCGGTATAAATCTCGACATTGTAATCAAAATATCGAAATGTATGTTAAGCTCTTACAAATGTCGAGATGTTAAAACAAGATGTCGATATGGAATAGGTTTCGAAGTTGTTTTCAAAATCAATTCTCGACATTACACTCTTACCTATTTCGACATTTGATTAGTCAATACACTAAGATTTCGAATTAAATAATGCACAAAGATTTCAAAGATTTCGAGATGTATGCTTGGGAATATATCCAAGATGTCGAGATGTTATTATGTATAGAAATTTCGATGTTTCTTCAAGATCACAAAAATAAAAAAATAAAAAAAAAAACAAAATTCCTATCCATACGAAATAATAAATTCAAGTCTTTTCCCTAAAACAAACTCGACATCTCTTCAATTTACCCGAGAATTACCTAAGTGAATGTTCAAAATTTCAGACCCTTAGAGCTTTTGTCTATACGAATATTATTTTTCCTACAAAAATAACTTGATTAACCTTCAGACTTAAGCACATATGAATCTAAGCGGTTGGGTTAGCACAAACTTAAACCTAGAAGTTAGGGTTTTCAGAATAAAAATTTATCTCTAACCTCTTGAATACGAGAATTCTTATTGAAGAACATATGAACAAATAAGGATCAATACTAAATTAGATGTCCAAACTTACTTCCCACCCGAAGAGTTGTCCTAAATCGTTCTTATATCTAGTTTACTCATAATTCGTCTAATAAAATCCTCCAAGCTTAAACCTATACAAACCCTAAACACAAACGTAACCTTTGGTGTTTAATATTCTCTAATACATATGAGGATAAAAGAAAGTTATGATAGAAATTATACCTCTTAGCTTTGTGCGAAATTCAATACAGCTCTTAGTTCTTCTTACTCCAAGTTTTCGATGGTTTATGTTTAATGAATTGGAGTTTTCATTCTTTATCCCTAAAGGTGGCGTGTTTGAGTAAACAATTGGTATTTATCAAGTCCTTATCCTTATTCTATTTTTACCTTACTTTAGTTTACCTTCTAGCTTAAGTAATCGAAGTTTATCATTTCATTCGAAATCCCCTATGGTTCTTTGATTTCGATATTTCAAGTAATTACCTATCGAGATTTCTAAATCTCGAGACTAAGAGACTCTACAATTGATTTCTTTCGATGTTGGTTATTTTCGATCTTCATCTTATTGACTTCCCCTTGTAACTATAAATTTCAAGGTTGATTAATCAGTATCAAGATTGCGAGATGTGTTTCGAATTCATTCCTACCAATTCATGTTTTCAGAATATAATATCAACACCTAATATACTAAAATAAATCTTCTAGGTTAGCATGTCATGTATTAGAAACCCTAAAATAAATAACTATCCTAAATTAAATTAATTCATATATGTCATGTTAGCATATAACATGAAATCATTTAAGCACATGAAAATCACAAAACATGTCTCATGCAGTCACGTAAGTCACATAATATATATATGCATATTTATTGGCCAACTTACGTGCGGGACCCGGGTATTACATCCTCCCTCCCTTAAAAGGGATTTCGCCCCCGAAATCAGGCAGGGAGAAAAAGCTCAGGGTAGCGATTCCTCATATCATCTTCTCGTTCCCAAGTGGCTTCTTCTGTTGACTGATTCTGCCATAATACTTTTACTAACGGGTCTCTCCTCATAACTCAAGTCGGGCTTGGGTTGCTAGTGAAAACTTTCGTTATTCAACACATGACTGGGATCTGCGATGTATTTTCGTAACGTCGATATGTGAAAGACGTCGTGAACCTGAGCTAATGATGCTGGTAACTCCAGCTGATAAGCTACTTTGCCTACTTTCTTAAGTATCCGGAACGGTCCTTTGTATCTCGGGCTCAACTTGCCTTTCTTTCCAAACCGTTTCACGTCTTTCATTGGGGATACCTTTAAAAATACCCAATCATCTGCTGTAAACTCTAACGGTCTTCGCTTTTGGTCCGCATAATTCTTCTGTCTACTCTGTTCCGTTCGCATTCTTTCACGTATCTTTGAAATGGCCTCCGTCATTTCTTGCACCATATCAGGGCCTAGTATTGCCCGTTCTCCAACTTCATCCCAATGGACTGGAGATCTGCATTTGCCTCCGTAAAGAGCTTCATAAGGAGCCATTCCAATCGTCGCGTGATAGCTATTATTGTAAGAGAATTCGATTAATGGAAGATATCGGTTCCAATTCCCTTTAAAATCGAGTACGCACGCCCTTAACATATCTTCCAATATCTGGATTGTTCGTTCTGACTGCCCGTCAGTTTGGGGATGATAGACAGTACTGAAAGAAAGTTTGGTTCCCAGTGCCTTCTGCAGACTCATCCAGAACTTAGACAGGAATCTCGAATCTCGATCAGAAATGATTGAAATTGGAACTCCGTGGAGTCGAACTATTTCTTGCACATATAACTCTGCGTATCGCTCCAAGGAAAATGTCGAGTTAATCGGCAAAAAGTGGGCAGACTTAGTCAATCGATCAACGACGACCCAAATAGCGTCGTGGCCTTTTACTGTTTTTGGTAAGCCAACGACAAAGTCCATTGTGATGTGATCCCATTTCCACTCAGGTACTGGCAAGGATTGTAACGTCCCTGCCGGTCGTTGGTGCTCCGCTTTTATCTGTTGGCAGGTCAAACAGTGACTTACAAACATCGCTATTTCTCTTTTCATTCCTGGCCACCAATAGTTGTTTCGTAAATCTCGATACATTTTTGTAGCTCCTGGGTGTACGGAATAAACGTAGCGTGTGCCTCTGTCATAATAGTCCTTCGAAGCTCCGCGTTATTGGGCACGTATAAGCGATTCTTGTAATATAAGCTTCCATTTTCTCGTATTTCAAAATCAGAGGGCATTTCTTCTTTTTGTACGCCTTTAATCTTCAAATAGAATTCATCATTCTCTTGCGCATTCCTGATCTGTTCTATTAATGTAGGTTGGAGGGTTAGTGCCGCCAATTTCCATTCAAGTTCGCCCAATTGTACTATTTCCACGTCGAGTTGTTGTAACTCCGCGCTCGCAGATTTTCGGCTTAATGCATCGGCGACCACATTTGCTTTGCCTGGATGATAATTGATTACGCAATCATAATCTTTAACAAGCTCTAGCCACCGTCGCTGCCTCATATTTAACTCCTTCTGGGTGAAGAAGTACTTCAGACTCTTGTGGTCTGTGTAAATTTCGCATCGTTCGCCGTATAGATAGTGCCTCCAAATCTTTAAAGCAAAGACTACTGCGGCGAGCTCCAAATCATGAGTCGGATAATTCTTTTCATATTCTTTTAACTGTCGGGAAGCATACGCAACCACGTTCCCATTTTGCATTAACACACATCCCAGACCATTTTTCGAAGCATCGCTGTATACTGAAAATCCTCCGGTCCCTGTGGGTATTGTCAGAACTGGGGCCGAGGTGAGTCGTCTTTTTAATTCCTGAAAACTCTGTTCGCACGCGTCGCTCCAGTGAAATGGGGCGTTCTTTTTCGTCAACTTCGTTAATGTTGAGGCGATCTTCGAGAAGTCTTTAATAAATTTTCTGTAATACCCCGCTAGGCCAAGAAAACTACGTATGTCAGTGACATTGGTTGGTTGGGGCCAGTTATTTATAGCTTCGATCTTGCTTGGGTCTACGGAAATTCCTGCTCCAGAGATAACGTGTCCCAAAAATGCGACTTGATTCAGCCAAAACTCGCATTTCTTGAATTTAGCGTATAACTCTTTTTCTCGTAATATCTCAAGGACGATCTTCAAGTGTTGTTCATGGTCCTCGTGCGTCTTCGAATAGATGAGGATGTCATCAATGAATACGATGACAAATTTACCCAGGTATGGCTTGAATACACGATTCATCAGGTCCATAAATGCTGCTGGTGCATTAGTCAGCCCGAAAGGCATGACTAAGAACTCATAGTGCCCGTATCGGGTACTGAAAGCCGTCTTCAGGATATCTTCCTCCCGAATCTTCAACTGGTGGTATCCCGACCTTAGATCTATTTTCGAAAATACCGTCGTGCCTTGTAATTGATCAAATAGATCATCAATTCTGGGTAGAGGGTACTTGTTCTTGATTGTGATCTTGTTCAACTCCCTGTAATCGATGCAGAGTCGCATCGATCCATCTTTCTTCTTAACGAATAGAACCGGCGCTCCCCAAGGAGAAAAGCTTGGCTGAATAAATCCTTTCTGCAATAATTCATCCAGCTGGTCCTTTAGTTCTTTCAACTCTGTTGGAGCTAATCGATAAGGAGCCTTCGAAATTGGTGCAGCTCCAGGTATTAAATCAACCGTGAATTGAATCTCACGATCAGGAGGGAGTCCTGGTAAATCTTCTGAAAAAACATCAGGAAATTCTCGTACTACTGGAATTTCTTCTAAATTTGGGGACAAGCATTCCTCTGATGTTATTGCAAAAATGAGGTATGCTTCACATCCGGCATTGATCAAACGTCGTGCCTTCAATGCCGAGATCTTCGGAATACCTTTGCCTTTAGCCGTTCCAGTAAAGACGAATGGTTCACTGTTCTCTAAGCTGAACGTGACTGTCTTGTGGTTACAATCGATCACAGCTCTATATTTAGACAGCCAGTCCATTCCTAAGATTACTTCATAATCGTTCATCGGAATGATTATGAGGTCTACAGGTAGTTCTCTATTACTAACTAATACTGGGCAATCTCGTAAGATTAGGCTAGTTCGGGTCGAAGCCCCATGTGGAATAGTTACGTTATACTCACAATCAGATTGCTGAGGTGTAACCCCGAGTCTCGCCACGTATTTAGATGATGCAAATGAGTGCGAGGCTCCTGAATCTATTAATATGCATGTCGGGGTATGGTGTATAGATAAGGTACCTGCTATCACTGACGGGTCGGTCTCTGCTTCTTCGGACGTCATGGTATATACACGAGCTGGTACAGTTGGTGGCCTCGCCTGGCTTGCAGCTTGACTTCCAGAAGTGTTCTCTGGGCATTGCTTCGCATAGTGCCCTGGCCTTCCGCATCTGAAGCAGTTATTAGTCTGTGGAGGACAATTACCAAAATGTCGTCTCCCACACCTTGGACAATTTGGTACTGGTGCGGGAAACCTCGGTTGCATCTGATTTGGTTGTTGAGGTGGTCCAGGTCTATTCTGGAAATTGGGCTTTGCGCCCTTCACGAAAAACCGCTTCTTTTGGTTTCCTCCACTCCACTGTGTTCCTTGAACAAATTTTCTCTTTGCCTCTTGTGCACGAATGATTCTGGTTTCGGCCTGTTCAGCAACTAATGCCCTCTCCGCAACTTGAGCGTATGTGGCTCCCTGAAGCCCGGCCATATTTACGTCGCGATACAATTCTGGCTTCAGGCCCTCCAAAAAACGTTCGATCTTCAGGGCATCAGTGCTAACCATGTGAGTGGCAAACCTCGACAACTGTTCGAATTTCCGGATGTACTCCGCCACTGTCATCGGCCCCTGGCAAAGATTAATAAACTCATTCATTCTCTGGGCTCGCACTGGAGCAGTAAAGTACTTGCTCCTGAAGAGTTACTTGAAGCGATCCCAGCTCATCGTGATCGGGTCCTCGATTGCCAAGATGGTGTCCCACCAATGGCCTGCGCTTCCCCGCAGTAGAAATGCTGCACATAACACTTTCTCTTCCTCAGGGATGCGGCTGTACTGAAACATGATTTCAAGGGTCCTTAACCAATCCTCAACAGACGTGGGATCGATGGCGTCTTCCAATGTAGGCGGATTGAGTTTGCAAAACCTTTCCCCAACTATCTCGATTCTTTCGGTCTGAGAAAGTCCGCTGGTTTGCTGCCCCTCAGCGTTTCGTTGTTGGATTAATTCTTGGATTTGGGCAGATTGCTGACGTACTAACTCCGTAAGTTGGAGAATAGCAGCGTCACGATTATCAGTAGGTGCTTCGGGTTCTTTACCCCGATCAGAGCTCCCACTACCTTCACTCCTTGTTCCACCCATCATAAATATTCCTACCCTGATGTCCCTAAGGCCAATAAATTACGCAACACAAACAAAAATCACAGGAACAAAAACTTACTAGCAAGGCTGCTTCCACGCTTTTGAGTGTGTGTACATAGACAGTCTACAGAACCTGCAACCGAAGCTCTGATACCACCTGTGGCGCCCCGCCATCTACTAACCTTTCTAACGTTATCTTACGTGACAAAATATAATATAAAGTAAACAATACGCGAAAATGCGTATTAAATTTTTCCTTTTATATAAAGGAATTCATTATGTACATGCTCAAAATATCGCTCCAACCCTATATACAAGGAAAGTGTATTAGTGCGAAGCAAAAGAAACCCTAACGCCTGGCCACACAGGTCGCATCCACGTACACACCACCCCCAAAAGTCGCTGGAAGCTTCAAAAGGTAAGCCTTGCCATCAAAAGCGATCACGTACCGTGGTCGCGTGCGCCTACAACACATAAAGTAAGGGGTGAGCTATAAAGCTCAGTAAGTAGGAATATGCAATGTCGTGAACGTGAAAACCCCGCAAAGGCATCCGCGCCAATGCATCCCACACCTCGTAAATCAAACTCAATCTCATATCTCTCAGGGCCCTCGGCTAACTTGCTATGCACCATAAAGAGCTCTAATCCAACATGGATAAACGTGGCAGCGACCTACGCTGGGTAGCCTACGCTAGGTTTCCCTAGGTCGCACCCTCCCAGGTCATCCCCTCTGCCCTGCGGTAGCCCACGCTGGTAGCCTACGCTGGTTAGCCTACGCTAGGGTCCCCCCCTAGGTCGCTCCTTCCCAGGTCGCACCCTCCAGGTCGCATCCCTCCGCTATCAGGGCATCAGCCCAAATAAAATAAACAGGGCAGAAGCCCAAATAAATATATAATATAATCGACGACGCACCACGCCGTCATGGTGCCATAGAAGTAGCCCTGACTCAACTGTGAGTCGACATCAAATGCCTATATCGGCAAATATCATTCGCCCTCAGGCGATAAAACCCCAAGTGTCTCGTGCATGCATATGAATATGCAACGTGAATTAATATCGTAAACATTTATCATGCTGAAGCATGTCAAATAATTCACGTATTAATATAAACACCCAAGCACATAGTCACGTAATTCAATCACATACAAATAAATTATGTGTTGTAGTTGAAATTCCCACTTACGTGGTATCCTTAGTTATTAGCTTATCGTACTGTAAATTGCTAACCTTCGAACCCTAAATATTGAAACATATAAAATTAGGGTTTGTTAGTCTAATTATAATTTCACAAAATTGGCTTAATTTGAAAACCCTAATTTCAACTTATAAATTTCGAAACCCTAAAATTTAGAACTTTAACCTAGACTAAGAAATATTATTTCGGAGATAGATCTCGAGTGGAGTTGTGAAATGCTATTGATATAAATCTCGGCATGTTATCAATCTCGACATATATTAGCTATGGATATCGAACTACATAAATAAATCCCTGACATAGTTGATAAATCTCGAAATGAATCTCGAGATGTATGAAAGTCGAAAGGTAAAATGTCGAAATATGTTATGTAAGGATTTCGATACTACATATGAAAATCTCGATATGTATCTTAAGATAGATTTCGATATCCATCATAAAACTAAATTTCGGTATAAATCTCGACATTGTAATCAAAATATCGAGATGTATGTTAAGCTCTTACAAATGTCGAGATGTTAAAACAAGATGTCGATATGGAATAGGTTTCGAAGTTGTTTTCAAAATCAATTCTCGACATTACACTCTTACCTATTTCGACATTTGATTAGTCAATACACTAAGAGTTTGAATTAAACAATGCACAAAGATGTCAAAGATTTCGAGATGTATGCTTGGGAATATATCCAAGATGTCGAGATGTTATTATGTATAGAAATTTCGATGTTTCTTCAAGATCACAAAAATAAAAAAATAAAAAAAAAAACAAAATTCCTATCCATACGAAATAATAAATTCAAGTCTTTTCCCTAAACTAAACTCGACATCTCTTCAATTTACCCGAGAATTACCTAAGTGAATGTTCAAAATTTCAGACCCTTAGAGCTTTTGTCTATATGAATATTATTTTTCCTACAAAAATGATTTCAACTTGATTAACCTTCAGACTTAAGCACATATGAATCTATGCGGTTGGGTTAGCACAAACTTAAACCTAGAAGTTAGGGTTTTCAGAATAAAAATTTATCTCTAACCTCTTGAATACGAGAATTCTTATTGAAGAACATATGAACTAATAAGGATCAATACTAAATTAGATGTCCAAACTTACTTCCCACCCGAAGAGTTGTCCTAAATCGTTCTTATATCTAGTTTACTCATAATTCGTCTAATAAAATCCTCCAAGCTTAAACCTATACAAACCCTAAACACAAACGTAACCTTTGGTGTTTAATATTCTCTAATACATATGAGGATAAAAGATAGTTATGATAGAAATTATACCTCTTAGCTTTGTGCGAAATTCAATACAGCTCTTAGTTCTTCTTACTCCAAGTTTTCGATGGTTTATGTTTAATGAGTTGGAGTTTTCATTCTTTATCCCTAAAGATGGCGTGTTTGAGTAAACAATTGGTATTTATCAAGTCCTTATCCTTATTCTATTTTTACCTTACTTTAGTTTACCTTCTAGCTTAAGTAATCGAAGTTTATCATTTCATTCGAAATCCCCTATGGTTCTTTGATTTCGATATTTCAAGTAATTACCTATCGAGATTTCTAAATCTCGAGACTAAGAGACTCTACAATTGATTTCTTTCGATGTTGGTTATTTTCGATCTTCATCTTATTGACTTCCCCTTGTAACTATAAATTTCAAGGTTGATTAATCAGTACCAAGATTGCGAGATGTGTTTCGAATTCATTCGTACCAATTCATGTTTTCAGAATATAATATCAACACCTAATATACTAAACTAAATCTTCTAGGTTAGCATGCCATGTATTAGAAACCCTAAAATAAATAACTATCCTAAATTAAATTAATTCATATATGTCATGTTAGCATATAACATGAAATCATTTAAGCACATGAAAATCACAAAACATGTCTCATGCAGTCACGTAAGTCACATAATATATATATATATATGCATATTTATTTGCCAACTTACGTGCGGGACCCGGGTATTACATAGACTCATACCCAAACCCAATTAAATAAATGGGTATGGGCATACACAATGTTTAGTGGGTCTTAATAATTGGGTATAGACCCAAATCCATTAAATTAAACGGGCAAACGGGTCTTAAATGGGTATTAAATGGATCTTTAATTTTCTAAAAACAGCAATACTTTATTTCATAATCCGATCAAATCGAGCAACAAAGCCAAAGAAAAAAAACTAAACAATAAAACCAGGAAATCGAAAATTCTAGGTTATACAAATCAAATCAGCACCAATGAATAAAATCGAAATACAATTAATTAATACATACCATGATTCACAACATCCTCGAGATAATGTGTCTACTTCCCAACATAACGAAATAACAGAACAACTCAAATTACATAATTCTTGAAAATCAACAATCTTGACATAAAATTTTCAAAAATATAACATACCATGTCAAATATCTCAGCGTCTTCAACTTCTTGTTCATCTCCATACAAATCCTGAGTAACCGAGCCAAGCGCAAATATGTCTTCCATTGGAGTTACTTCACAATTCATACATTCATTGCATTCAAGCATATATGATATATCCAACACACATTCATTAAAAAAGAAGTGCAAACTTAGCATACGAAACGAGAAAAACAAAGACCAAAACATCATATTAAGGAAACTGAAGTTGCCTGAGAAGTGAAAATCCATGGAGCACTCTCTGTTTAATCACGTCACATCTGATTCTATCATCTCCAAGCTTGCTTACACAGAGGGTACTGCTTCCCTTCTCTACAATCTCTGTGAAAATATTCAACCTTTCTACTCAAAATCCCCGACAACCTACGCAGTCTTCTCAATGATCAGCCTCAGCATATGGGATCCCACTATACGACAGGGTAATTGTTCCCATCCTCCATCGATTCACCGGAAAGGAACAAGGAATCACGATGTTGAGAGAATTGGGATCGGAATAGAGCTTGCGATAACGACGATGATTATTTCAGGCATCGTCGAGAATCGACGACAAACCCTAGTACTAAGTCAGGGTCCATACCCTAGCCCCTGACCAGAGCAAACCAAGGATTCGTGCCCATAAAAGGCGCAGTGCAGTCTTTTCACAGTTGGGAAATTGAATGAATAATAACCTTTTACTTTAATTTTGATAAATGAGTAATGCCCATTTAATACCCAAATTAATTTAACTGGGTATGGGTCTTGGGTCTGGCCCATACCCATTAAATTTAATTTTTAAAGACCGATACCCATAGTTAAAGGGTAGGGTCCTATGGGTATCTGCAGGTCCAAAATAATTGTCATCCCTATATATCACTATGGTATAATTTAATTTGATAAATTTAGTATTACATTGTTTAACCAAAGGAGAAGGGACGGACCCAGGCTTAACAACTTGAAAATATTACTTTGAGATGAATCGAACCCAACTAGATCTGCCCTGCGACACTTGTTTAATGTGATTACCACTAGACTACATGACAAATATTGAAATAATAATACATGATACTTCTTTAGTTGATTAGGCTGGGGTTCAACTGCCCACCCAAGCCCCTATGTAAGTCCGTCACTGCATAGGAGGTTAGGATTGTAAGCAATTCAATAGGGCTTTAGCATTTTTAGGCCCGAACTCAAAAATTATATATTCGAAATTATTTCTGAATTTAGTTTAGTTTGTATATATCAATAAGAATATTTAGTATATATGAATATTTTATTAAAATAAATTACATAATCCAATAAATTTAAATATTAGTTTAGTTAATATAAAAATTCATCATAACTATAAGATATGGAAATAAATGAAACATAATATTGATGTTTCATTTGATACATAACTCCTTAATGGCCAGTTGAATTATATTACATAAATTATAAAATAATCAGTGTAGAATTCATGTAATTAGGTAAAATTAGTTTTACAAATTTTATGTGTTTTTCATTAAGGTGTAAAGAGGTGCAAGTGCAAGATGAGGTGTAAAAAGAGTGTGATTAGTGGGACCGATGTATATTCTAAACCCAATTGTTAAATTCTTTTACTTAAAATAAAAGCCCAAATCAACTTTATTTTCAAGACTGTTTTCATATTGGCAGAGACACGTTGCACTTTTCAGCCATGCCACGTTTCATAATAGCAAGAAAAAGTTTCCCAACTATAAATGTAAATAAAGGTGATGACACGATGAGAAGAGAAGTTGAGAAGTATGTTTTTTTTTTTAGAAAAGAAAAGGAGAAATATTGATCGTACAAATAAAATTTGTGTTGTCATGATCAAATCAACAAGCCAGACAGATGTCATCGGAATACAAAGAAACTGGGAAAATTGAGTTCTGAATTCTGATCAAATAAATAAAGTAAAATGGTAATTTTCTAATTCAGCTTCAGGGTTCTTTGTGAAACATGTAAAGCTCAAACCTTTCTGATTCATATCATCAAACCGTTTTTGCTGCACTAATATTTGCTTGTTGATATTATAGGAATTTGTGTTTTTTTTTATTCCCTAAATTACGTGTAGGGATTTTTCAGGCCAATTGCATCCCAATGTCCGTATTAGCTTGTGGGGTTCCTCTCTAAAACCAATTGGCAATAGAGGGAGTGAACCCACAAGCTTATAAAGCACTCATTTTTCTTTTGCTTAACGGTGTGGGATATGGGTTTGCTTTCCCAACAATCCTCCCCTCAAACTCAAGACCACACAACGGGCCTTCCCTTACGACGATTATCTGCGTCAAACGCTTCATCACAATCACCTGCCCAAGCGCTTTTTTCATCGCAAATTCACCAATCGTCTTACAAGGGCCGGGGACACACCACTCACACCGTATCCGGGCTAGAATTTCTCCATCTGAAGGTCTCCCTCACGTGTTCGTCCACGCTCACCGCACCATGTAGAGATTTTTTAGGCCCAATTCCAGCCCAATCTCAGGTCCGTATAAGCTTGTGTGGTTCCTCTCTAAAACCAATTGGCAATAGAGGGAATGAACCCACAAGCTTATAAAGCACTCCTTTTTCTTTCGTAATTTTTTTTCATTTTATATAAAGGAATCGTAAAGGTTCCTACAAAATCCTCATGGGTCCTAATTACATAGGAGATGCGCAAGCGTGACAAAATAAAACTATCTACTGGGCTTCCACAAGGACGCATCCATGCACATACTTCCATCTCAAAAGCCCCCGGAAGCTTCAAAAGTTGGCCTTGCCGTGAATACCATCGCGGGGTCCTACACATAAAAACGTAGAATGAGCTTATAAAGCTCAGTAAGTGAAAACCATGCATGCAATGCACGTGACCTAAATAGCGAATGCATTCGCGCCAATGCTATCTACTTTTCACATCCTTCTCATTCTTTCACTTCATATTGGGCCCTCGGCTTTCCATCTTACTATGCACCATTCATAGAGCCAGACCCCTAAGGGTATAAATAAGTGACAGTACACACACTGAGAGGCTAAATCCGAGTACGCAATCTGTGATTAACCCTATGGTGTCTTTCCATCCCAATGTGGTCCACACTGAGAGGCTAATAGTGTCTTTCAATCTCAACGCGGTCCCATTGAGAGGCTAACCCGGGCACACAAATTACGTTTAACCCTAAGGCGTCTTTACATCCCAATGCGGTCTGACACGCGGGCGTTTCTCACTCGTAGCCTACTACGAGGTCGCGTACACTCGAGGTTCCCTCGGTGCCGCTTATTCCTTCGAGTCGCATCCTCCAGGTTGCATCTCCCGCTACGGGGTATCCACCTGCCTATCGTGAATCAGGCAATCAGCATCGTGAATCGCCATGGTCAATTTGCCCTACCTTTCGTGAATCAGGTAAATCGGCATTGTGAATCGCCATGGTAACATAGAAGAGCCGTGACTCATCATTGAGTCGACACAAATGCCTATATCGGCAAATATACAGCGCTCTCACGTGAAGTTATACTCATGCACGCTCTCTTTCCCTTACTCTTATACTAGTCGTGCGTGCATATGCTCATCTCATGAACATGCGTGTCATGTCATCACATAATGTAAACAAATCATGTAAGAACTCACATAAAATCATAGAGGCACATAAACACATAATTCATACACATATAATTATGTGTTGTAGTTGCGATTTCCACTTATCTGTCGTCCGTAGATTGCTAGTTACTGATCCGGTGAAGTTCCAGATTTTCGACCTTAAGTATGAAATTAAAATGTCAGTACACTATTCCTTTAATTTTAGTTAGCTACGAATACTATAAACCAATAAATATTCTTAACCTTGTGAATTCTAGAAACCCTAATTCATGAAATACATTAATTTGCAAAGCTAGGTTCGCCAAATTAGGGTTTGCTAATTAAAGTTCATCAAATAGCTAATTCGCCAAGTAACCACTCACAATTCGCCAAATTTTAATTCTCACAACTCACGAGGTCTAGCATGTTCTCTCTCAATTTGTGGGGTCCATAATAGTTCGTGAAGTTTACTTACTTTGATTCGTGAAATTCTCATCTCATATTCCTATCTTCTATTAATTCACTAAATTCAATTAATTCGTGACCTTGTCATCACATAACCCTACTTCGCACCCTACATGTCATCTCAATTCGTGAAGTTGGCCATATACACACAATTCGTAAGGTCCTATACTATTATTTTATTCCCTTAAAACCACGTTATTGGTACATGTACATGCACTATTCCCAAGTCCACTCAATTGATAAAGTGCTATCTTGTAGTTTATATAGCCTATAATATTACTTAATCCTTTAGGCTACGTGGGCTCCTTATTTGCATCCACAATTCCATGTTAGTTCCACTTAATACAAAATATTATTATTTTATTACCTATTTAGGAATTGTATATTGATTCGCCAAGCTCTCACTCTAATTCGCATAGTACTGTTTAACTTAAGAGTTCGCGAAGTGCATTCGCGAATTAGGATTCGCTGAGTTCATCTTCGATTCGCGAAGTGCCATACGGATTCGCGAAGTTTATTTCGCCAACTAGTAATTCGGGAAATACACTAAGCTAAGGGTTCGCGAAGTTTATTCACTTTATGGATTCGTGAAATTCCAAGCCTCCCCATTCGTGAAGTTCACTTTGCGAATTTAAACCCCTTAACACTTAAAATCTTTACATCTTTCGATCAAAATTCTATACCTCTTCAAGAACAGTTTAAAGGTCGTATGAACATTATCAAACCCTAAAATGTATTAAACTGTCGAAAGATCATTTTTAGTTAACCTTAAATTCTAAGAGCATAGTTCTTAACCTTAAGAGTCACTAAACCCTCGATGGACGACCTATTTTTCTCGAACATACTCCCTGAATATTGTTAGGTCCTAATTAATAAACTCTATGATCCTAGGCATGAATTCTAAAGGAATCGATAAGAATTGCTTAGATTGAGATTTCGATCGAAAACCTTCTTGGAGAGCTTTTGAGAGAATCTCGAGTAGTGAGAGAAGATATTTTTGTTTCTCTCTAGAAATCGAATTGCAAGCCTTTCGGATCAAATTCCTAAATCTTCTCTATTAAGCTCAATGTTTACAAATGTATTTATACCAAACAAGCTTGGTATAAATAACAAATAAGTCCTAACTAAGGAAAAATACAATAAAAGCCCCAATTTACGAGGATAGCTAATGAATCAAAGCACAATTAAAATTGATATTCTACATTCTCCCCCTTTGTGCTTGATTTCTCTTCCGAGCTATCTGTCCTCGTCGGGCATAGTACGACCTACACAAGCCCAGCGCATGCTCAAAGTTCCTGAGTGTATTCCTTAGCTCTAGTCGCTCCTTAATGTCCTCAAGTAATTACATTAGGAGCGGCTGTTCTCTCACGAACCGGTGGATCCTCAACATCGTCTCTCTATTGATTTCTTCCAACCTTTGCTCTATGTTCTTCCCGATGACCTTGAGCGTCCCATCACAGAATTTGTGTATCTCAGTCTTCAGCATCATTCTAGTCTTGTTCACGATTGAATTGTTGTAGGTGACGCCTAGGCTGAGCTGATGTGCACGTGATTATTGGGAAGCCCTTTGATCTCAGGTCCTTTGTTGAGTGGAGCGGTCATGTTGACCTTCTTTATGTTGGTCTCCAGAGCCATCTGAAGTTCATGTGCGGCGAAGTACTTGACTTGGCGCATCATGAACCGGTAGAGTCCCTCGAGTTCTTCTTTCTTTACGAAGCCTTGAGGACCGTTGTACTTCTCTACGTAGAACTGGTAGAGACGATACACCTCCTCGTGAGGAAGGTAGGGTAGGTCGCTCTCGCTGAGTTCATCTCGATTACATAGAACGGTGTTGGAAGTCCTCCTTTGGCGCAGCAGACGCTTGTAGCTGGTAGATGGGAGATAGACTCTTATAATGGTTCCTTGCTTGTGCTTTAGTCATCTTCATCCTCACATCCGGTCCGAGATGGGTTAGCATCCAGAGATATGTCATTCTCTTTTGCTGATCCCAGTGACAAATCCCTCTCAGGTAAAACTCGTTCGGCTTCTTGACTTTGTCCGGTGACCTCCACAAATTTTCATGGACTTCTTCAAGGAATGGTATCTCTATTCGAATATTCTCCCATGGCGTGTCGATCCGAACGGTCCCTGGCATTTGTCTTGTGGGGGAAACTGCTCGTTGTGTGATCAGTTCTGAAATCCCTGTGGGATCTTCATGGTCTACACCTTCCTGAAGTTCGTCGTCTTCTATTAAGGTCCACCGAAGCTTGTTGCAAAATTTGTCGAACTTCATTGAGCCGTTGTACTTGATGCTCCTCGAGCATATGATGGGTCGCCCACTTTCCTTCGAATATGAATTTGTCGAGGAACTCATGTGGATTGACGCCATGTCCTGAAGGGCCCGGTTGATCTGGAGCTACAGAGGGAGTAGCTTGGGTTTGCGCCAGTGCTACGAGCATAGCTGCACTTGCTTCTTCTTCCGAAAGCAAGGGGCTTGTCAGAGTCGGTGGTGTGGGCGGAGGCGTCCTTAGGTGAAAGGATGGTGGGTCGATGTGGGTTAGAGTGCTGGTACGGTGCGTGGTGTGTGTAGTTTGGTGGTTTGTGTTTCACCTTCTCCAGCGCCTGTTTGCGTTGCGCCCGAGCCTTGTCCTTGGCACTCGTAGATGTCCTTGGCCTCTTCTCCCCCTCATGATGATCCTGGTCGTCAGGGTCGTTATGTCGTCGTCTGGAGTGAGAGCTTTGGCATCGGCACGTTTGGGTAGGTGGCTCAGGATGGTCCACCTATCGCCTATAGAGCGATTCCTCCTGAGGCGACCGGATGGTAAGACCAATGAGGCGGGCTAGAAGGATGTCGTGGAGCTCGTTGATTGGGATGGTGTATGGGTTGATTAGGATGGATGAGTTTTGTAAAGGGTCGGTGGGTGTGGGTTGTGAGGTTGTGAGGCCGGCTTGTGCTGAAGTTGGCTCCGAGACGGGTGCTTTCCCTCGATCTTGACGGGACGTCTCAATTGTCGTACGCACGCTCTCCATAATTTTGTCTTCGAAGATTTGAATGCTGCGGAGAGAGTGGCCTTGAGGTGGTCTTCAGTCACAAAAAGTGCGAACGCCTCCGTAGATGGACCAAGACGACTGATGTCGCCTGTTGACAACCCTTGAGTAGACACCGGCTCCTCAGGTTGGCTCGTAGTCACTAGAGGTTGTGACTGTCCGAGCCTGTACATCAAACATTTCGATGTCGAGGCCGGTAGAAGTCGGAGTTGATATCTCGGCCAAGACACTTGAAGCGATGACTGGTGTCATGTCTGATGTGGTGGGAAAGAGAGACTCAAGTGGTATACTTAATCGCTTTGGAGTCCTTAAAAGTAGGATCTCCTCATCTGACTCGGTGTCTGATGAGGTAGCCGTGTGAGGGGAAGTTTGAACTGGATCATCCTCACGGGCTTGTTCCGTCACCTGAGGCTCCTTGGGTTGAATCGTGGAGATCAGAGCCTCTGTTTCTGGCGTCGTTGCCAAAGTAGGTGAGTTGTGCCCTATTTCAGCTTCGGGTTGTGCTTCTTGGTGAAGGACCTCCTCAAATGATCCTTGAAGCGCACCAACATGAATGGGCACTTACATTTGGAGCTTCTGATTCTGTTCTTCAGCTTCCATGTCAAGGGCCACTTCATCAATCATCATGACCTCAAGATCTGGTTGCTGAGTTTCATGTACTGAGGGCTCCTGTTCAAGCTCCTGAGCCACTGCATCGATCATCGTGTCCTTAGGGCTTGGGGAGGGCTGACTGTGAAATCTGTCAGGGGCCCTCTGATCATCTGTTCCGTCAGATGATTCTCCCGGCAGTAGAGTTGGTATACATCTCCCGAGGGGTCGGCGAGACGTAACAACTCGAACAAGATGGCCATTGACGGCTGGTCCAAGTCCGTTAGTTTTGGATTGTGGAAAAATTTCAGCCGCGGTGGTTGGTAAGTCCCTCCAGGAGGTAGACGAGGAATGTTCTGCTCGTGCAACTCCATGTATTGTCGAATGATGACGGAGAACCACCGGGCGTACGGTAGATTCTTTGAGCGTTTGTTTTCCTTCTGCCCGATCTGCTCGGCTAGATCATTCCAGATCAGTTGAGTGAAATCGTAATTTCACGAGAAGACGATTCCATTGAAAATCCTCAGAATGTTGCCGTTGCCTTTGTCGAAGCCGGCGTGCTTCAGGGATAGACATTTGTTGATGATCCCAAACAATGTCTTCCACGGATGAGGAATCCCGTTGCTCTGCATTTGTGTGAGTTTGGTGAGCGGCGGATGGTATCCCAGCTGAAGAAAGTCACGTACTAGCTCCGCCATCAGTTGGAAGGGGGTCGTAGTTCGGGTTGTAGGGGAGGTCGAGGATGAGACCGAAGTCATTCTTGTTCATATTTATGTGCCTTGTCCCTATCACCGTTGTGAAGCTGTATGCCCCTTCAATAACGTGGCTCTTGATCATCCCCCAAAATTACCCTAGGCACTGAGGCCGTCACCGTCAGAGCATGCCACAGGTGATGGCCTTGTAGTATAGACACCATAATCTCGTCAGGACACCGAAAGGACATCATGTCGAGCTGGAAATTAGTGTGTTGTATACTGAGGTACAGAGCCTTTTCGTAGATGTGATTGTACGTAGGATAGTGATCCATCTGAAAAACAATTCATTAATGTAAACCATTAATTCGAGATTTAAATCGAGTCGAAATTAATTTTGAAGAGTATATGAATTGGCACATAGGTATACGAGAGTGAACATTGACGAGAATAATGACATTTCGACATATGTATATAAGTCATATGAAGGTTTAGTCGAAAATTTTACTAAGTATTTACCACCACAGTTCACTCCGTGAAGTTTTTCGTACGCAAAATTGAAATTTCAATTGTGTTCCTAAGTGCTTATTTCTAATTAAAATCTCCGTTAATTTTTGAGAGAAAATTTTATTCGCTAAGGTCAGCAACGGTGTAAATGACTTAGGAAATTTTTACTAAGTGTTGAACTTAACGTGTGATACTGTAGCCGAGAAAATTTACGACCGAGAACAATTTCGTGCAAATTTAAGATCGAGAAATTTTTCGCGCGCTAATAAAATTTTCGTCGTGAAAGTTATCGTGCGGGAAAGTATATCAATTTTAAAATGATTTTACGCTGTGAAATTTTACGATCGAGAAAATTGACAGCGAGAAACTTGGTGACTTGCCGAGAAAAATTTCGATCGATAAAAAATCATCACTGCACATATTTACGATAATTTTATCGTCGAAAAATTAATTTTATCGCCGCTAAAATTTTCGACCGAGAACAAAATTGAAATTGAAATTACTGTTTTCGATGGTAAGTTTTGCGCTCGAACTTAATTACATCTATTTGAACTATTCCGCACAGTAATCTTTTCGCTCGCACAAAATCAAGATTCGATTTCTCGATTTTAAGTATACTTCGACTTATGTTATTTATTTTATCGATTTAATTCAGGAATTTAACGATCGAAAAACTTTTATAATGCAAACACTAACTCAATCAAATTAAAATTCAATTGACACTGTTTGCAAGCGAAGTTCTTCGACGCCTTCAAACATTTAAAACCCAGTTCAGTCTAACTCTCAATCGATCATTAAGAACGCAGATAATCGAAGAAATATACCCCTAGAATGATTTAAAACACCGAAACTATCTTAAGTGCAAATTATAGCCCAGATTTTACTCATAAAATGATCGAAAAACACTGCAAAGTAGCACTCGAGTTTCATATTCTGAACAGACGAGAAATTGGCACAGAATCATGCGAAAGATTACAGAATATAGATGCAAATGAAGTTGAACCACACGCTATACCCTAAAGGATGTCGATTCTACCTTATAAAGACGAAAATCAGATGAAAATGTAAGATTTAAAAGATTTTGAAGTTCGTCTTTGTGAGAATAGTTTTTCGCACGAGAATTTTGACTGTTGAATTTTGCGATCGAGGGTTTCAGCTTGTATTTAGGGATTTTCATCTTCAAGCATTAGGTACTTTAATGGGCTGATTAGACGTTTTCGACACTTAAGAATTTCTAGGCCCGTTACTATTTGCGATCAAGAAATTTCCTATGGTTACTGTTTAATTTTCCTCGCGACAAATTTCGATCGAGAAATTTCATTTGGTTCCTGTTTAATTTTCGCTCGTATGCAAACGAAAATTACAACATGGTCCCAAATAAATTTTCGCTCGAGAATCTGTAAGAGAAAATTACGAATTTTGCCTAAATTTCTCGATAGCAAGGTTCTCTGTGTTTTCAGATAGATCCAAAGTTTTCGAGTAAATCACATAATTGCTCCCCCTGTGTATGAGAATAAATGCAATTAACTCCCTGTAATTCTGGTTGATGACATCTGACTCCGTCTTCTCATTTTATAAATCTGCAAGGCTTAAAGCAACTGATGTCGAAAATATTAGAGTTAATTTTGGAACCAATTATTTTTATTTTATTTGACTTCCCTTGAAAATTTTTTGAGATAAATTGGTTAAAATCAAATTCATAAAACACGTTGACGATCCAAATATTTAACCAACCAAAATTTAAACCAATGTCGTGTGCACCAAATCCTGTAAATTCGTGAAGTCCTTCTCATTGAGGTGCGTGGTACGGGAATTTAGATCGATTTCTGCAACACTTAGAGAAGAATCATCAAAAAATATTGGGGCTTAAGACATAAATTTAGTAAATGCTCCCCCTCAAATAATGCATCTCAATTGATTCATTAAATAAGCATATAAATTAATCAAAGAGACACTTGTTAAAAACACACGATTTATCAGCATTAGTCTACTAATCGATTTGAAGAAGTTCATGGTTATGGAATCAAACCAAAGGCCGTGCTCCTCTTCTCGTTGTGTCGATATAAGACCGGATTATCGTTGGAGAAGTTCACTACTAGGCGCTCCTCTTTCCAGCCGTTCTGACGAGTGTACGAGATTATCTATGGAGAAGTTCACACCAAGATCCATGCCTCCGTCTTAAATGTTTTGAGAGTGTCATAGTTGAGAAGGCAGGTTCTTTTGATTTGTTTGTTGTGCGTCGAGCATTCCTCGTGTGCGTTTTTTCTCCTTCTTTTGTCATCTTTTTTTCGTCTAGTTATTGTCCCCCCTTTTCTTGATTGAATATCCCGTCCAAATCATTAAATCGTCGGTTGAAGGCAAAAAGGGTTTTCAATTGAAGAAAAGGAGAAAGCTCAAAATGGATGACTAAAGGTAATCTTAAAGGAATGAAAATTTAGATTTGGCCAAGTGAGGAATTTCCTAAGTGCCCTAATAATTTTCTGAACGATCTATTACACGGCAAGTATGAGGCCGAGAATCACAAGTTAATGACAAGCAATTAATGTGTGACTCACTCAAGAAAAGATCCGATGAGAGTAATGAAAAGGCTAGAATCCTCACTTATATGAAGTGGTTTTGTGTCTTAGTGGAACAAACTCAATACCTAAGAAAGACAAGAATGCGACTTAGACTGACAAAATTTAAGCAAGTAATCAGTCTCATGTCAGTGAATTCTATTCATGACGTAGATCGAGCATCCTAAAGATATCGTCGTACCCCTAATATTATACTTATATGTAAATTTTTTTTTAATTGAAAAATTTCACGCAAGATATAATATTGGTTAAGTATAGAAAACACATAGCATACGTGAAAGCACATAGGATCACATCATGCACAAATCACGGAAGGTTCAACATGCCTCATTTTCCGACAAGGAACTGGAACCGTTTTTCGTCCAAAGCCTTGGTGAAAATGTCGGCTAGCTGATGTTCCGTGTTCACAAAATACATGTCAATCGTGCCTTTTTCTACATGATCTTTGATGAAGTGATATCGTATGTCTATGTGTTTTGTGCGTGAGTGGTGAACAGGATTACATGTAATCGCAATGACACTTTGGCTATCGCTATAAATGGGTATATTATTTAGATTGTACCTATAATCGTGAAGCTGAGTCCGCATCCATAGCATTTGTGAGCAACAGCTGGCAGCCGCGACGTATTCTGCCTCGGCCGTCGATGTTGAGACACAGTTCTGCTTTTTGCATGACCAGCAGACTAGTTTTTCGCCTAAAAATTGAGCGCCACCAGATGTGCTTTTCCTGTCCATTCGGCAACCTGCGTAGTCAGCGTCAGTATAGCCAATTAATTTGAAATTTGTTCCTTTAGGATACCATAGTCCTAAGGTGGAGGTGCCCTTAAGGTAACGCAGAATTCGCTTCACCGCAAGCACGTGAGATTCTTTGGGATCGGTTTGAAAACGAGCACATAGACATGTGGCAAACATGATGTCTTGCCGGCTTGAGGTGAGATAAAGAAGAGAGCCGATGATGCTGCGATATAATGTAATGTCGACCGATTTTCCTGTGGGATCGGCATCCAACTTCAGCTTTTGGATTTGTTGATCTGAATATGATGTCGTCTACATAGACTTTGACGACCATCAAATATTTGTCTTGCCATTTTATGAAGAGGGTCGTATCGACGTTCCTCGGATAAAGCCAGGTTTTACGAGGAAATCGCTGAATACGTCATACCAAGCGCGTGGAGCTTGTTTCAGTCCGTAGAGAGCTTTGTCCAATCGATAGACGTGATCGGGATGTTTTTGATCAATGAAGCCTTTTGGATGAGCGACGTAGACTTCCTCTTTTAGCACGCCATTGAGAAAGGCAGTCTTTACATCCATTTGGTAGACTTTGAAATCTTTATGTGCCGCATAAGCCAGGAAGAGATGAATGGCTTCGATTCGGGTAACCGGAGCATATGTCTCATCGTAGTCAATTCCTTCCTGTTGGTTATAGCCCTTCGCAACCAATCTAACTTTGTTCCTAATCACTTCACCATCTTCATTCTCTTTGTTTTTAAATACCCATTTTGTTCCGATGATTGTTTTCCCATGCGGACGGGATACTAGGCTCCACACTTGAAGACGCTCAAATTGGTTGATTTCCTCTTGCATTGCTATCACCCAATCCGGGTCTTTTAGTGCATCTTCTACCTTAGTTGGCTCATTTTGGCTTAAGAAGCAGCTGAATAAACTGTGTTGATGACGTGTCCGTACTCCACGTGAAGGATCACCAATAATCTGATCAACCGGATGTGCTCGAGTCCATTTTCGCTCATGGGGTAGTGCAGAGCTAGACGCATCGGTCATTTGAGGACTGATACTTCCAATGATTTCAGATCCGTCAGGAGATAGAGGTAAGTCAGATTCTGCATTTGGATTGAGTGATTCTGTAGAGACTTCCTCATTTACTGTTGTAGGTTCGTCATTGATCTGTGGTAATTCGAATCGGGTGAGGTAGGGACATTTGAAGAGCTCGGTTTACTGGCCTCTTCGAGTGGGGGTTCCACTAACGGTGTTGCTACAATGTTTTCTGACCGATATACGGGCTCAAAAAGAGAGTCCAAATCTTCCAAAGCAAGTTTCAGTGCTTCTTCAGACGTTGAATCTGGAGTTGTTGCCATCTTCTGTTGGTTTTGTGCCAACACCAGTGTATACGGGTTCTGAACTGTCGTATTCAGAAGCCATCGGGTTTGGTACGGGTCCTGAACTGAGGTGTGCAAGAGCCATTTCTGCCACTTCGTGGAAAGTCACGTTGTAGCTTTCTTTGATGGATCGGTTGGACTTGATGTAAACTCGATACGCCTTTGACGTTGATGAATACCCAACGAATGTGGCTTCGAATGCTTTAGGGTCAAATTTAGCACGTTGTTCTCTGCCATTCGCCACAAAGCACTTGCATCCGAAGACCTTGAAGAATGAGATATTGGGTACTCGCTTGTTTATTATTTCGTACGGAGTTTTATTAAAGCGTTTGTGAACCACCGTCCTGTTCTGAGTGAAACAGGCGGTATTTACTGCTTCAGCCCATAGAAAGTGTTAGGGAGGCCGGAATGAATCAGCATTGTACGGGCGACCACTACTAGAGTTCTGTTTTTCCTTTCAACAACCCCGTTTTGTTGAGGGGTCTTGGCGGCCGAGAATTGTTGATTAATGCCAAGTTTCTAATAAAATTCACTGAGATACTTGTTTTTTAACTCAGTGCCGTTGTCCGTTCGGATGACTTGGATGGATAGTTGCAGCAAATTCTGAGTAGTGTTCACGAAATTAACTATCAAGTCCCCTGTCTCATCTTTAGATCGGAGGAACATCGTCCATGTGTAGCGGGAGTAATCATCAACGATAACTAGTACGTACTTCCACCCACTAATACTTTGTGTCTGCATAGGTCCACAGAGATCCATATGTAACAATTCCAAAGGACGTGAAGTGGAGGCAACTAGTTTAACATGATGAGATGCTCGCTTCCTTTTTCCTAATTGACATGCCGAATACTGATGCTCTTTTTGTAGACTAATTGTTGGTAGACCGTGAACCAACTTTTTCGTTGATAGTCGTTGAATTTGATGTTTAGATGAGACACACGTTGATGCCATAAGCTGTTCCTCTGAATTGTAAGCTGGGAGATGAGGCAAATAGCTGCCGTAGTCCGCACAGACGTCAGATTGATAGTGTAAAGATTAGATTTCCGAAGTCCTTGTAGGATTTCTTTGTTCTGATTGTCCAATATTCTGCACCGGTCAGCATGAAAGACTAGCTGGAAGCCTTTGTCACAAATTTGGCCTATGCTAAACAAGTTATGGCGGAGACCTTCGACGTAAGAGACATCTTTTATCGTCAGATTTTCTAGAATGATGTTCCCAACTCCTAGTATGGGGTGAGTCGTTATTTCCGAATCTGACTTTTCCATTTGGTCTGTTTTTGTAGTTGCTCAGCAGCTCTTGTATTCCCGTCAAGTGTGTGGAGCAACCAGAGTCGAGGTACCAGACATGATGCTGCAAAAACAGTTAGAGCGCTTTAGGTACCCACTTGTAAATGGGTCCTCGTGGATTAGCAAATTTAGTCTTAGGTTTAGATAATGTTCCTAAATTATCACTTTTAGTGACTTTAGCAACCCAAAACATCTTTAAAGATGTGGATTTGGTTTTGCCCATTGTAGGAGACTTGGCCTTTTTGGCTTTTGTCTTCTTAGGCGGAGTCTTAGGAACCCATTTGGGTTGAACCTGGCAGGGAAGGTTAATTTCAGCACGAACAAATGCTTGGTAGGCTTGATCGAGGAAAAGATCTTCTCATTGAATAGTCTCCTAAGGTGTTTGGTGGATTCAATCTTAATGGGATACCTTAGGTGAGAACAAGCATGTATAGCGCTATATGCATTCTTAATGGCTGGATCTTGTTTCGTACGGGTCATCCTAGAAGCATTTGTCTTAGAATAGATGTTTGGTTTTGTAGATGAAGAGCCTATTTCAAAGTTTTTTTTTTTTGGTAAACTGAAAGTTTCATTTACCACGTGGCCAATCGTGTTTACATCACAGCTCCTCCGAGACAAACATCTCTTTTAGCATTCACAAAAAAGAGAAAAAAATGAACTAATCTGACCTAAACCTGAAGTTAGCAATCTGCTTTACATGGCTGAAACTCTGCAACCTGAGGACCATTTCCCTTTTGATCATACATGAAAGCTGTTCTGCACTACAAGATCCTGCTTCGTGCACTCGTCTATTGCGCTCACACCACACATGATGGATTGTTGCAGCATAACAAGCCACACTAATGCGATGGCCTGCATCTCTTTTCCTTCCCGCCCTTATCAACCATTTGCATAAGTCATCAAAGGACTGTACCAAGTCCCCAATTTGCAGCCAAGCATTGATCCTTCTAATCACCTGTTGGCTAAATTGGCATGTCAGAAGCAAATGTTCCACAGACTCTTCACCTATATCACAGAGTCTACAGTTTCTTTTTAGTATAGGCATGCCCCATTTACACAGTCTATCCACCGTTAACAACCTTCTCTGCACAACCAACCATAGTAGAAAAGAGTGCCTGGGCAAATTAAGCCTGTTCCAGACCGCATCACAGTAGGGGAAAGGAGGATGATTCCCTTTCAGCCAATCATATCCACTGCTAACCGTATATACCCCATCCTTTGCAGGTAACCATTTACAGCCTGAATATCCCAATCGAAACTTTTCCTTGAGTCGATTAAGTTTCCTCCAGTGCCAACTGGAATCAGCCGCCGGACTAAAATCCCAGAAGTTGGTGCCCTTTAAGTAAATTACATTCACCCATTTGATCCACAGGGAATCCACTGCCAGTGTAATATCCCATAGTTGTTTCCCAGCCAGTGCAGTATTCCAAGTAGCACAATCCCGTATATTCAATCCTCCTTGTTTCTTTGGGCAGCAAACACTATCCCAATTTAACAGTGGAACACATTTGCCATGAGTTTTCCTCCCCCATAGGAATTCCTTGCAAATTCTATCAACATCTTTTGTCACAGCCTTGGGCAATAAGAACATGGACCCCCAGTAGCCGTGGATAGACAATAGGACAACATTAATAAGACACAATCTGCCAGCATATGAGAGATTACGAGTGGCCCAACACTAAATTCTGGCTGTGATTTTTTCCACGAGTGCTTGGCAAGAACTCTTGCTCCATCTAACTGGGGATAGAGGTACTCCCAAGTAGCGCATAGGATAACCTCCCAGCTTGAAACCCGTGGTCTGAAGAATCTGCTCAGCCACCTCTCTAGAAGTACCCGCAAGGTATATACTGGACTTTTGCAGATTAGCATCTAGACCAGAGACTTGTTGGAAGTTCTTGAGAGCTTCCATCACCACTGATACAGCTCCATTGCTTCCTTTGCAGAAGATCATAAGATCATCTGCAAAGCAGAGATTCACCAAGTTGACCTGCTTACACATAGGATGAAATCTGAAATTGGGAGTCTTGGAGGACAGCTGTAGCAGTCTAGTAAGGTACTCCATGGAAATAACAAAAAGTAGAGGGGAGACAGGGTCCCCCTGTCTCAGGCCCTGTGCTCCTTTAAAAGCCACAGAGGTAGACCCATTAAGAGACAGTGCACACACACTCCATGATCCATGCCACAAATTTCCTGGGAAATCTAAGCAAACAGAGCAAATTTTCCAGAAAACTCCAATCCAATGTATCATACGCTTTCCTAATATCAACTTTCATAAGGGCCCGGGCTGAGGTATTCTTTCTCTTATACAATCTGAGAAGGTCCTGGCATAATAATACATTGTGCACAATTGATCTTCCCTCCACGAAGGCACTTTGGTTAGCGTGGATGATCTTAGGGAGCAGAGGCTTGATTCTGCTACACAACAACTTGGCAATGCATTTATACAATGTATTGCAACAAGCTATTGGTCTGAATTCTTGTGCTGTGCTGGGATGGGGCACTTTAGGTATGAGACAGAGCACGGTTTTATTCAGGCTAGGAGCCTATTTCAAAGTTGGTGCTTCTAAAGATGATAGGTTTTAAAGAACAAGTCGAAGCAATTAATGGAGAGATGAAATAGCTCTTTTATTTCTACGAGTGTCTTTTATTTTTACAGAAGGAAAAGATAAGCTTGTAAATTTAACATCTATGGGCTCCTTCTTAATATCTAGGCTGGACACTTTCGCCTTCGGTTTCTCTAGCTCAAGTACTACGCTCCCTGTCGACGTAGTAGATACAAAGTTAGAGTTAGTATTTTTAACATTTTTATTTTTAGACTTATGATCTTTTGAAGACGATTTTTCTTTCTTTACGCTTTTCAGAATGATATTTTCTTTTGGAGGAGATGCGTGAGAAATGGAGCTTGAGATGGAGGAAGCTTTGAGATTTTCCATCTCTTTTTGGAATTTAGTCTTTTCAGCTTCAAAATTCTCTCTTTCTTTATCTAAGGCAATTCGTAATTCCTCTATTTCTTAACTATAGAAGGGATGTAGAGAGAATTTTCAGAATGATGAGTTTGAACTTCCTCATTTTTAGAATGATCTTCAAGAAAATTAACAGTTTCAAGGCTCCAGCCGCTGGGAGATACCCAAGTTTTGTCGCGTTGATTTAGTTCGATGTATGAAAAGGGTATTTCAGCCCTCGTAATGGATTGTCTCTTGGCTTCTTCTTCCTCAAATATTATTTTTGGTTTGGTAAAGTTCATAAGAGAAGTTAGTCCGAGACCCATGTACGAGATATCATAAAGTTGTTTGCAATCAACTTTCTTGAGGTTATGTGGGTTCTCATAGCCTAAGCCATACCTATAGTCATAGAATTCTAAGTCCTTGGGCTGATTCAAGAATATAGTTTGATCAGTATGTGCCCTTTTCAAAACAACATCTTCTAACTTCTTGATTTTAGTATTTAGCTTCTTACGCTCATCTCCTAAGAAAGCAAAGTTATTCTCCATCGTTACCTTGGCAGCTTGACAGGCATCTAGTTCATTCAAAAGTTCAAAGTTATTCTCCATCGTTACCTTGGCAGCTTGACAGGCATCTAGGTCCTTCACAAGTTCATAAACCTTAGTATTCAATTTATCTAATTCGGCTTCTAGATTAGTGATCTTAGAAGTTGCTTCTGTTAATCTACAATTAAGATTAGCTTTCTCATTGAGATTTCTAATCAAGCAATTGTAGTTATTTTCTAGCCCGTCTTCTAATTCATTCACTTTCGAGCTATGCTTCTCTAACGAAATATGCTTAGTCTCGCTAAGGTTCGAGCTCTTAGTTAGTTCATCTATTTTCACACTAGAGCTCCTAAGTTCTAATTCGAGACTAGCTATTTTCTCCTCAGACTTAGCTAGTTTCTTCTCTATTTCCTTTACGCTTTTCTGCTCACGTTGCATGTTAGTGTATGCTAATTTATATGATTCTAACATGGTCAATAATGTGGAAGGAGAGATTACCTCATGTGAAGAATCGGATGCTTGGTCCTCGTCCGTCGAGTTTGAGTCTTCGGCGTCTGATTGTTTGTCTTGGCTGGCCATTAGAGCTAGATTCTCTTCCTCTGAGCTAGATGTGTCCTCGAGCCAGTGGTCTTGTTCAGCCATTAGAGCTACTCCAGCTTCCTTTTGTTTCGTAAGTTGAAGCTTCCTAGAGTAGTAATTAGTGTCTCTCTTCTTCGGGAGAGTACATTCTCGGGCGTAATGACCAGGTTTTCCACGTAATGACCAAGTTTTGACCTCAGAAGTCTCAGGTGCAGGTTCTTTGTTCTTCGAGCTTGAGGTCCTAAGTCGATTGGCTGATGATGAGGACTTCTTTTTGAAGTACTGTTTGTTCATCATTTTCCCAATTAGCTCCAACTGCATTTTCATGTTAGGCTCCATGTCTGAATCTGATTCGTCTTCAGATTCTGAGCGGGTAGGAGGCTTGACGATCTTTTCTTTTCGCAGTTTTGCGCTCCTCTTATCTGAGACTAGGGCAACTGAGTCGTCGATAAGTTTGCCCTTCTGCTCCTTCTAAATCTCGCTTATGTCTTCCTCGTGATGTGCAAGATTGTCAAACATGGCATGGATATCCAGCTCCTCAATGTCTTTATTCTGTCCGATCTGAGTGGATACCTTTTTCCATTCTGAGGGCAGGGAGGAAAGAAATCTGATGTTGGTTTCCATGTTTGTCTTAGAGATTTCGATTTTCCTCATCTCATTTAGGAGGGTGAGATATGTCTGGTATAGATCATTTAAGCACTCCTCTGGTTTAGCCTTCTTGGCCTTGATACCGACTTCTGTTCGTTGCATCATCTTGTGCAGCTCATCCCACATCTTGATACCTTAGCGGTTGGAATACTATCGATCTGTCGATAGATATCATTTGGGATTCCTTGCATAAGCGTGTTCTTGGCTATCAGCTTTTGCTCTCACTCTTTCCTTCGCAGTATATTCTCGAGGCTCTTTCAGTCGCCTAGAGGTAGGAATTGGAGGGTTGGCATTGTTGTCCCCGGGAACATCTACCCAGAACTGAGCTGGACCTTGCTCAATTGATGAGAGAAGGTCTTCTTCCTGTTCCTTTAGCTCTATGAAATTTAGAAATTGGCTTCTCCAGACTGTATATTCGCCTCTCTTGAGAATTGGAGGACGATTATCATTTCCTAGTGAGTAAGCATCCATGTCTTCTTGGAGTTGATGAACGATCTTCGTTTGTTGTTTTGATGTCTTGAACTTATATGATGTGCTTCACAAATAGCCGATTAGTTAGTAGCGCTTGATTCTAGATTAGATTCTAGAATTATTTTTGACTCAATCTTTAAAGTTTGATCAAAAATTAATTCGACGAGAATAATTGTCACTGTTACTGTTCTCGTGCGAGAGAGTATGTCAGCGAAAAATTTACGAGCGAGAAAAATTACTCAAAATCTTTTGGTTGAGAAAGAAATTTGGATCGCGAATTTATTTCAAGCGCGGAGAAACAGTATTGTTTAATAAGTTTCTCGCTGGGTCAAAATACATTCGTTGACTGAAAAAGTTTTTCGACAGTAAGTTTTACGCACACAAAGTCAAAATTGGTCTTTGTCGAAAAAGTTTTTCGCTAACGCTAATTAATGCTCGAGAAATTTTTCTACTAAAGTCGTACTTGACAGAGACGACTTTAGGTCTGACTTCGTATTCTGATCCAGAAAAATTCTCTCGCAGAGTTTTTCGTTCGAAAAATTAATCTGATTGAAGAATCAAGCGAGAAAATTAAGATGATCGCAAAAAATCACAGAATACAATTAACACTGATTCAAGAAAAAATTATGAATTAGACCGTGAAATTGCACCTATCTGCTCGAAATCAACTACTGACTACGCACGAACAGGCAATTAAACACGTCATGAAGCAAAATATGTCGAATTTGAGCAAAATCAGAACATGTTCAAGCTGTTCTTCGCGCGAACAGTAACTTCTCGAATCAAATCAAATCTGCTAAATCGAAGTTCAAATAGCTACAGATCTAATCGCAATCAACTTATATCACTAAGACGAGCACAGAATCATCAAATTCAAGCCAAATAAGCACAGAATTGAGCTATTAGATCGAAATTGAATTTCGCGCCAAAATTGTTCTTCGATGGAACATTGTCAGAATTAAAATTTCGATCCAATTCTAACAATTTTCGATCCAAAACAGAACGAATCTGCTCTGATACCAATTGTTAGGTCCTAATTAATCAACTCTATGATCCTAGGCATGAATTCTAAAGGAATCGATAAGAATTGCTTAGATTGAGATTTCGATCGAAAACCTTCTTGGAGAGCTTTTGAGAGAATCTCGAGTAGTGAGAAGATATTTTTGTTTCTCTCTCTAGAAATCGAATTGCAAGCCTTTCGGATCAAATTCTAAAATCTTCTCTATTAAGCTCAATGTTTACAAATGTATTTATACCAAACAAGCTTGGTACAAATAACAAATAAGTCCTAAACTAAGGACAAATACAATAAAAGCCCCAATCTACGAAGACAGCTAATGAATCAAAGCACAATTAAAATTGATATTCTCTTAACTTAAACCCTAAAATCCACATGAAATCCTAATAATTGATCTTTTCGCACTTCTATCCCGTAGAGCATGCTACTACTTAAATGTATACATAAAATTATAGTAAAAGAATTATACCTCTTCCAAGTTTTAAGCTCGTTCTTTGTTGATTGTTCTTCTTTCTCCTCCCTGCCTAGGCATTTCAATCGTTCTTTACTAATGAGTTATGAAATATGAGTTTCTTCTTATCTTTATTTTACGTGTCATAGTGTCTAAATGGCGTTGCTCTCTATTTTATACATACTTATCAACTTCCTAAGTAACAATCATTATAATATTAATTTAACCTTTTCCATTTTTGCTAAGTAATCAAACCATACTTCTTGGTCTCTTAATACTTGGGCTCGAATTTAAATATAGCCCAAAATCATGACATAGTCCAAATTTTAGTTCTATTACAAGGTTCGAATTTCTTAACTTTTATTACTAATTTCTCTTACCAAAATTTAGGTACCTTATATTAAATTACTTCTAAGTTCCAGCTTAAGTTTCCTACCAAGTCAGTTATTCTAGTAGCACATAAGTCCATATAGGACTATATCATGTATAGCATGGAATTACATAAACACATGAGTTACTGAAAGACATAAAAGCATGAAAGTATCGTATCACCCATTAAGCTCAAAATAATTATGTGTTATAAATAAGGTTTTCACTTAAAGTCCTAACTTCTTTAATTAATAAATCCCACGAAGTTTCTAATTTACTGCTAATTAAATCGTAAATCCCGTAATTAAGTTTTACGGGTATTACATCCTCCCACCCTTAAAATGAATTTCACCCCGAAATTTCGTCAGCTGAAATAAATTTAGGGTACGATTGGTAGGGAGTTGAGCTGGCTTAGTTAGGTGGTAGGAAATCACCTAATTGCTTGTAAAGGCATCCCTTACTAATGAGTGTGAAAGAACGACTTCTCATGGAATAGAATAATTCTTCAATGCTTTACATTTCTGATTGGAAGATAAAGGTCGAAGTCGTTGATCTCAGACCGAAGGATATCTTGGTCTAAGCATTAGGAATTTATCGGGGATCTCGAATAATTTTTTTTTTCAACACAGAAGAAGGGAATCTACGAAGAATTTACCCCCCCCCCCCTTAAAAATTCGTCTATCTCCATTCCTTGAGAACTGGGAAAAATGTTAACGTAGCGACAGGAAAGAAAAATTTAAGAGCTTTCTTGTTGCTTTGGATTCAGCCAGTTGATTTTCGGATAGTACGAAAATCATTCAAGTTAATTGAACCCGTATCGCCTCAGGAGTTAACGAGAATAGCTACGATTCTAACTCAGGCAAAGGTCGAAGCTTAAAAGCGTCCACGCTTTCGCTGCACCATTCTGACACTTAACAGGTATGTTTCTTGAAATGATCATAAAAATTGGGCGTTAGGGTTATACCCAAGATATTATGTGAAATTGGAATTTATTCCTAGGTAATTCAGGTACGCCTCCTATTTCAAACGCCTATCTGCTACGATTACGATTCAGGTCGACACTCGAACTGGTATCAACCAAGTCAGCTAAACGATATCCCGAGTCTTACCACGTAAGTCGTGGATACAAGAGAAAGTGTGGCTCCTAAGTCCACTAAAATGCATGTTGAGGTATAATCGGTTAGGAGGGTACCTTCCATCTCGGATGGGTTGTTTTCAGCTTCTTCCGCCGTAAGCATGTATACCCGAGCGGGTACCTTCTGCGGTCTAGTCTGACTTGCTGCCTGACTTCCCGACGTATTCTCCGGGCAGGCTACAGAATAGTGGCATGTCTTGCCATATTTAAAGCAGGTAGCATTTTGTGAAAAACAGACGCCCAGATGACGTCGTGCACATTTTGGGCACATGGGTACGTTTGGTTGGGGTCTCCCTAATTCGTATTAGTTTGTTGAGGTGGTTCAGGACGGTTTTGGAAGTTGGGCTTCGCGTTCTTAGGAACGAACTGCTTTTTCAGGTTACCTCCATCCCATTTCGGTCCTTGTGTCACGACCTCACTTTACTTAGAAATTTTTTTGCTCAAAAGCGGGACTTGACCGGCCGGCAAAGGTATGGGCGAACCTTGCCGATAAGCCTAGACTCACACGCGGGTTTGCGGAATAGGGACACACAGAATTTACGGGAGAATCTCCCAACCCAACTGCTTTATTAATCGGGGATGTACACGTATAAGCTCTCTATCGTATACAAGCAAAGGACGAGCTACAAGCTACAAGTGCCTAAGCTAAGTGTGTGTTTGGAGGGTGAAGACTTCCAGCTCAAACTTGTGGCCAAGGAGCTTCTTATATAGGCGCCAAGGAGGGGCAGCTCAAGGGTCTTCAAAAGTGGGCCGGCCGAGTTGGCCTATGGGGCGCGCTGACGGGCCGCGCGGGCTGACCAGTCGCAGGGCCTGGCGCGGAATGATGGCCTGGGCTGGCCTTGCCTTGCTTGGATGGGTTTCCAGGTCTGGCAGGGCTGGCAGGGTCTCTTCAGCTGCTTGGCCTGTGGCTGGGCTGCTTTTTCTGGCGGGACAGGGCTGGCAGGCGCACTAGGCAAGCCGGCCAATTGGGGAGCTCCTTTTTCTGACACCAGTCAAGTCTTGGCAGGGACTTTCCAGCTTCCGTGTCAGGCCAGCTTTGAGCAGGCCATTCGACTTCCGGCCAGGGACAAGCTGCCAGGTGGCAGCTACTCATGCGGCCGAGGTGGCCAGGCGCGGGCCAAGCCGCGCGCGCAAGTGCCGCGCGCGCGCGCGCGCTGAGGCCGCGCACAGAGGCATCGCGCGCGGGCGAGCCGCGCGCTGAGGCTGCGTGCCGCCCGGGCGAGCCGCGCGCTGAGGCTACGTGCCGCGCACTGAGTGGGCAGGCCGCGCGCTGCGTGGGCGGGCCGCGCGCTGAGGCCGCGCGCATCTTGTTCGGACAGGTGCGGCGAGGTGGCCGAGAGGGTCAGGGCGCGCCATGGGCGGCGCGGCTGGCTGTCGGTGCGGCGCCGGGCCAGGTGCGGCTGGGACTAGCCGCCTGGCATGCGTTGACCGACGGTCAACGGTCAACGCTAGTCAACCCTCTAACATTTTGAACCTTCTCTTGGTTTCCTAGGCACGCACAATTCGGGTTTCGGCTTGTCAGCCATCAGGGCTTGTTCCGCCATTTGGGCATAAGTAACCCCTTGGAATCCAGCCATGCCAACGTCACGGTAACGTTCTGGCTTCAGGTCCTCCACAAATCGCGCAATTTTTAGCGAGTCAGTGCTCACCATGTGGGTTGCGAATCGAGACAACTGTTCAAACTTTCGGATGTACTCCGCCACCGTCATTGCCCCTTGGTGGAGATTGATGAACTAATTCATTGTTTGAGCTCGAACAGGGGCGGTATAATATTTGCGTCTGCAAAGTTCCTTAAAGCTCCCAGGTCATTGTCACGGGATCTTCAAGAGTTAGTATGGTATCCCACCAGTGACCTGCGCTTCCCCTTAATAGGTAACCAGCGCACATGACCTTTTCTATTTAAGGAGTACGGCTATGTTGGAACATAGTTTCTAGGGTTCAAGAGCATCTTCGAAGGTTGGGGGGTTAAGTTTATGAAATCTCTCTCCGATCATTTCGATTCTATCGGCCTGAGAGGATCCGTTGCTTGATTGCCCACCAGCGTTTTGTTGCTGGATCAGTTGCTGAATTTGGGCAGATTGTTGGCGGACTAGTTCCGCAAGTTGGAGAATAGTCGTATCCCGACTATCAGTAGAGGCTGCGGGTTCCTTACCTTTATCTGCACCCCCATTATTTTCATTTCTTGTTCTACTCATCGTTCTTTTATACTAACGTTTTTAAGGTCAATAAAAAATCATGTAATACAAGAAATTCAAACACTTACCAGCAAGGCCGCTTCCGTGCTCTTGAGTGTGTGTACATGGACAGTCTGCAAGAACCTATATCCTAAGTTATGATACCACATGTGGCGCCCCGCCTTCCACCACTACTTTCTTAACTAATTCACATAATTAACATCGTAGAAAAGAAATAGATGGTACGACCTCGTATAAAATTTTTTTCCTTTTTATATAAAGGAATCGTAAAGGTTCCTACAAAATCCTCATGGGTCCTAATTACATAGGAAGATGCGCAAGCGGGTCAAAATAAAACTATCTACTGGGCGTCTACAAGGTCGCATCCATGCACACACTTTCATTTCAAAAGCCCCAGAAGCTTCAAAAGTTGGCCTTGCCGTGAAAATGATCACGTACCGTGATCGCGGGGTCCTATAACACATAAAAATGTGGAATGAGCTTATAAAGCTCAGTAAGTGAAAACCATGCATGCAATGCACGTGACCTAAATAGCGAATGCATTCGCGCCAATGCTATCTACTTTTCACATCCTTCTCATTCTTTCACTTCATATTGGGCCCTCGGCTTTCCATCTTACTATGCACCATTCATAGAGCTCAGACCCCTAAGGGTATAAATAAGTGGCAGTACACACACTGAGAGGCTAAGTCCGAGTATGCAATCTGTGCTTAACCCTATGGTGCCTTTTCATCCCAATGTGGTCCACACTGAGAGGCTAATAGTGCCTTTCAATCCCAACGCGGTCCCATTGAGAGGCTAACCCGGGCACACAAATTACGTTTAACCCTAAGGCGTCTTTTCATCCCAATGTCGTCTGACACGCGGGCGCTTCTCACTGGTAGCCTACTACGAGGTCGCCAATACTCGAGGTTCCCTCGGTGCCGCTTATTCCCTCGAGTCGCATCCTCCAGGTTGCATCTCCCACTACGGGGTATCCACATGCCTATCGTGAATCAGGCAATCAGCATCGTGAATCGCCATGGTGAATTTCCCCTACCTTATCATCACATAACCCTACTTCGCACCCTACATGTCATCTCAATTCGTGAAGTTGGCCGTATACACACAATTCGTAAGGTCCTATACTATTATTTTATTCCCCTAAAGCCACATTATTGGTACATGTACATGCACTATTCCCAAGTCCACTCAATTGATAAAGTGCTATCTTGTAGTTTATATAGCCTATAATATTATTTAATCCTTTAGGCTATGTGGACTCCTTATGTGCATCCACAATTCCATGTTAGTTCCACTTACAAAATATTATTAGTTTATTACCTATTTGCGAATTGTATATTAATTCGCCAAGCTCTCACTCTAATTGGCATAGTACAGTTTAACTTAAGAGTTCGCGAAGTGCATTCGCGATTTAGGATTCGCTGAGTTCATCTTCGATACGCGAAGTGCCATACGGATTCGCGAAGTTTATTTCGCCAACTAGTAATTCGCGAAATACACTAAGCTAAGGGTTCGCGAAGTTTATTTCACCTTAAATTCGTGAAATTCCAAGCCTCCCCATTCGCGAAGTTCACTTTGCGAATTTAAACCCCTTAACACTTAAAATCTTTACATCTTTCGATCAAAATTTTATACCTCTTCTAGAACAGTTTAAAGGTCGTATGAACATTATCAAACCCTAAAATGTATTGAACTGTCGAAAGATCATTTTTAGTTAACCTTAAATTCTAAGAGCATAGTTCTTAACCTTAAGAGTCACTAAACCCTCGATGGACGACCTATTTTTCTCGAACATACTCCCTGAATATTATACTAGCTTTAACTTAAGTTAAACCCTAAAATCCACATGAAATCCTAATAATTGATGTTTTCGCACTTCTATCCCGTAGAGCATGCTACTACTTAAATGTATACATAAAATCATAGTAAAAGAATTATACCTCTTCCAAGTTTTAAGCTCGTTCTTTGTTGATTGTTCTTCTTTCTCCTCCCTGCCTAGGCATTTCAATCGTTCTTTACTAATGAGTTATGAAATGTGAGTTTCTTCTTATCTTTATTTTACGTGTCATATTGTCTAAATGACGTTGCTCTCTATTTTATACATACTTATCAACTTCCTAAGTAACAATCATTATAATATTAATTTAACTTTTTCCCTTTTTGCTAAGTAATCGAACCATAGATCTTGGTCTCATAATACTTGGGCTCGAATTTAAATATAGCCCCAAATCATGACATAGTCCATATTTAGTTCTATTATATGGTTCGAATTTCTTAACTTTTATTACTAATTTCTCTTACCAAAATTTAGGTACCTTATATTAAATTACTTCTAAGTTCCAACTTAAGTTTCCTACCAAGTCAGTTATTCTAGTAGCACCTAAGTCCATATACGACTATATCATGTATAGCATGGAATTACATAGACACATGAGTTACTGAAAGACATAAAAGCATGAAAGTATCGTATCACCCATTAAGCTCAAAATAATTATGTGTTATAAATAAGGTTTTCACTTAAAGTCCTAACTTCTTTATTTAATAAATCCAACGAAGTTTCTAATTTACTTCTAATTAAATCGTAAATCCCGTATTAAGTTTTACGGGTATTACAGAGTTGAAATTGAGTTATCAATTATCTATGAGCGGTATGGAAGGGTGTGCTCCACTGTATATAAGGAATGATAGAGAGTTGAAGGGTTATATTTACTTAGGGGGTCCAATGGATAGACCGATTCTATGTAGAAATCGGACACGCTACGACCTTTCTCCGTCAAACTCTTGCGGATCATACAGTTAGTCCTCTTCCAGTTGAGGTTCGTAACGGTGGAGGTGGTTATAACAATGAATATTTTGATCGTATCATCGACTTCAGCAGTGATGAAGATGTGAATTATGGGGGTGAGGGCCACGATGAAGCAAACGTGCACGCCAACTTTGATGAGAATGTTGTTACACGGCAGAACATGCACATCAATTTTGACGGTGTAATTGAAGAAAATGCAGACAGGGATGAGAAGAAGAATGAGGATGAAAATGCAATAATTCCCAGTGATCGGTATTCTTTTACGGATGGTTCCACCATGAGGTCGGTGATGAATTTGAGGATAAGAGGGCTGCCATGAAGATGATCCAAAGAGTTGTCGTAGATGCATCCTTCGAGCTCCGGATCCTAAAATCTTCTCGATCGGTCTATGCCGTGAAATGCAAAGAGGGATGTAGTTGGAGGATATGGACGGCAAGGAATAAGGATACATCAGTATTTTCAATTCGTACATATTGCAACACACTTACGTGTGACCTTGCAAATCGGAACGCAAGACTTACTCAAGCAGCATCATCCTCCGTGAGCGATATGCTGCTTGAATCTTTTCAGGGTTCTACAAGTATACCAGCCCCTAAACTAATTCGGACGATGATGAGAAACCGTGGGAGCGAAGTTTCATACTTCAAAGCATGGAAATGAGGCATTTTAGCACAAAATGCAATGAAGGGTGACCCCGATGAGAGTTAAAAGTTGTTGCCGTCATACTTGTCAACATTGAAAAGGTTGAATCCGGGAACCATAGTAAGTCTATATCTAGACGATGAGCGGAGATTTAGACGTGTATTCCCATCCCTTGGTGCTTGTATTACGGGATATCGTCATATGAGGAAGGTTGTTTGCATCGACAATACTTGGTTGAAAGGAAAGTATAACGGTACGTTACTTGTTGCATCAACAGAGGATGGCGACACCCATTAGTTTCCTTTAGCTTGGGGCATAATTGACGATGTAGAGTCAATAGAAGCTTGGACGTGGTTTTTGAATGAGCTCTTGGCATTCGTACCCAATGAGAAAGATCTTGTTATCGTCTCCGATAAAGCTGCTTCAATCAAAGTCGGCGTTGCAAACATCTACATCGTGCACACCACGGTCATTGTATTTGGCATCTATCACAAAATATGAAAGGCCGTTGTAAGAAGCAAGGTGCGACTGAGATGTTCATGCGGATTGCTAAACTATACAAGCAATGTGACTTAGATTCACAATATAAGGATTTTGAGAAAAGGTTTCCCGCCGCACATGCGTATTTGGAAGCAAATGCTACTAAGGAACGATGGAGTCGAGTTTATTCTCCGATAACTCGCTATAACATCATGACTACGAATGGAGTCGAATCGATCAATTTCAATGCAAGACTCCGTGAAGAAAGAAAGCTTCCAATCATTGCGCTTCTGGATTCGATACAGAAGATGACGGCTAATTGGTTTGCTAGATATAGACAGAAATCCATACAAAAAACCACACAGTTTACCCCAACGGTGGAAACATTAATCCATGAAAGGTATACGCTAAGTCAAGGGTATGAAGTTAGTGAAATCGCTCCGCAAGATTATGATGTCCGATCTTCAGGGATTCGTGTCGTTGTTAATCTCCAATCGAAGACACGTACGTGCCGCCAATTCGATATCGACAGGATTCCGTGTTCGCACGGAATTGCAGCGAGTCTACTAGTGAACATGTCTTTCTATCCGTTGTGTTCGTATGATTATTCTGTGCTAATATGGCAGTTCCCTTACCATGGACGAGTTTCTCCGATTCTGGATCAAGTCGAATGGGATACCGTGGAGGAATTGTTGTTGCTGCCTCGGTTCGTAGCAAGGCGTGGTAAGAGAAAAGAAAGTAGGTTTCCGTCCGTCGGTGAGATTGTAGACGTTAATCATATTGTAATGTGTCAAGTGATACAATGTTGCTATGGATATTTTAAAATTGTATCGTTGGGATGGGAAAGATTCATATTTGGATTTTAGTCTCTGTTTTTCGAATTTTTTATGGAAGTTCGAATATTTCGAATATGTTACTCGAATAGAGTTGTGTTAAAGATCGAAAATGAACTTATTCGAGTATGTTAGGAAATCGAAAACATTCATATATATTACTGGAATAAAGTATTCTTATTAGAATAACAGAAAATTTCAAGTAACAAAATTAACCTGTTAATGATCGAAAATGAACTTACTCGAGTATGTTTTGGAAAATCGAAAACATTCGGATATATTACTCGAATAATGTATTCTTATTAGAATAATAGAAAAGTTCGAGTAACGGAATTAACCTGTCAATAATCGAAAATGAACTTATTCGAGTGTGTTATTAAACGAAATAATTAATAATAGCATTCTATTTTATTAAACGAAATAATTAATTAACTAGAACATATTGAGCAAAAAGAACATACCGGTTCCGAGATCCAAATTTTTGGAGTAGACAGATCTTTGAAGAATTTCTTGTCATAAGCCTGTATTATGCCCGCCCGTTCATGAGTTTCTTTCCAACTCCACACTTACTGCATCCCAATATTTCACCCTCGAGTCAATGTGATGCTAAAATTTGTTGAGGCGAGGTTTTGTGCAAGGAGGAGTCGATTCGGGCAACGGCACAAACAGACTCATCAGCAACTTTGATCGTTTCTTCTCACGTTCAAGTCGATCTCGTTTTCTTAACCGCTTGTACCGTAAGGGATCATTCACCGTATCCTCGGCCTCAGGCGTCCTCTTCTCGGCCTCGGGCTCAGTCACCGTCCTCTCGGCCTCGGGCTCATTCCCCGTCCCCGTCTTGGCCTCCGTCTTCATCTTTCGGCCGTCTCATTCCCCGTCACGGCCTCCGTCACCATCCTCTCGGCCGTCTCATTCCCCGTCTCGGCCTGCGGCTCATTCTCCCTCTCGGTCGTCTCATTTCCGCATCTCGATCATAATGTCCCGAACATAGGACTCTGCATCATAAACGCAAACATTGAGACCAAGACTACCAAAAGAGAAACTAATTAAAACAAGAAGTATGTAAAACGTAAACATACCGATATTTGTCTCCCTCTGTACTGACTATCATAACTCATATCTCGTTCCCTTGTCGACCTCAGCGTCTCAAAGCCTAAAAATGGGAGTATTATGTTGAACTTAAGTAATATATACCAATATAATTTTATATACTGTAAACATAAAGTAATGCATACCCTCGAGCCTATCGAGCGTAACGCTATAACCTCTGTCCTTTCATCTTTTTCCCGCATATCCCTAACATCGGCCTCCATCCTGCCCATTCTTCTATCAATATGAGCGACTATCGACCTCGAAGAAACAGGGGGGAGGAGCGACCCCTCGAGTACGATGATCACCTTGCGGGAGGGGATGCCTCACGTGAAGGCTCTGTCGACTGCGGAGGAGGAGACGCTGGAGGAGATAGAGCAAGTCGATGGTTACTGCAGTAGACCGACTTCCCATTTAGAAGATGCTTCACTATCCTCTGGGATATGACATCATCAATGTTGCCACAAAAGCCGGCGATCGTGCCTCCGTGATTTGAAGCAACTTCAGCATCGGATGGTGTAAGCCAACACTGCACATCATGTGTATTTGTACAAGTTAAAAAACTCAATCCAATTAGGGACATGCAACTGTAAAAATCAATATTGTAAATAAATATATATATATATATATACTTACATCCATCTCGACACCATTGAAGGCATGTTCCACCGCTTCCCATTATGGAGCAGAACTCTTGCCGAAAAATTTGATCTTCCAATGGCACATACGGGGTGGGAGTCGTTCACCACTTTTCAACCTTGCAAAATCGAGCCCGACACTCGGCCAACATTCGTAGGCAAGAACCTGATAAAAGAGAGTAAATATAAGTTAAATAAATATAATATAACTTAAATAAAACAAAATTACTTACCTGAAGCAGTTGGACGAAGCCGCTAATATAGAAGGTTTGTATGGTTTTTTCCCGTAGAAGTCATCATCCGATGCTTCTCCACTAGGTCTTTATTCAGACCATACACAACCTCTTCGAATGCAATCCTTCCCCATGGATAATTATTGAAGATGTCAAAATCCTCCACCAGACGAAGCCACTCGTTCTTAACCTTCAAATCCTTTTTTAACTCTCTGCGGCCGTAGTACCCCAACGAGAAAATATAGCGTCGCGATCTTCAATTTCTCGATATTCACCCCCGTGTCGTCATCGGCGGTAGCATCACACATCATATCATTAACTTTTTGCTCCAGGTCATCTAAATATATAACTCTCTTGCCTACGAGCCATAAAACAAACGTCAGTTTCTAAATTGAAGTAAAAAAGATTCAAAATGAAAAAAAAAATAGGAGATTCATACCAGGCCAATGCCTCGTTGCAAAATCGTTCGACGACGGTATCACTTGATCGGTAGCGTGGCAATGAAGGCCGGTGAGTAAGCAATACTTGACCAACGAAAATCGTAAGGGTCGCTCGCGAACGACCATCCACACCTCCTCCGAATCAGGCACATACTCGACCTGTCGGCTCATCAGAAACCATAATATCATGTTGGAGTTGTAGTGGTCTCGGGCCACCTTTATCAGATTCCTGAACTGGGTCGTAGCGACCATCTCCGCCATTTCCCTTTCATTCAAAAGGGTACTAATCCGTTCACAAAGTAGCATGTACTGTGTGGTCAACGTTAGGGTTGCATGGTAGAAATTATCCGCCGGCAACTTCGACGGAAAATAGATCGGAAATTGCACAACATATCAAAAATCACTGTTATTCGAACAAACTATTCGACTATAAATTACTCGAAAAGTATAATAAGCTACTCGAATAAGATTATTCGAATAAAATTACTCGAATAAGCGCAAATCCAATTTTTACAGCAAAATTCACATAAATCGGATCGATTTCGAGGTTTACCCATCGATTACACATGAAAATTGGTCGATTATCTATATGAACACAAAACCAGAAAACCCGTTAACGTATAAACCCGAAAACTCACCGTGACTCTATCGCCTTCGACCATCTCATCGACCCGGTCCCGTCGAAGCACCGCCGGCATAGATCTCTTCGTTTTCGTCATTGCAATCGGTCTCAGATTTGGCAAAGTTGTGGAATGTTTCCAATTTTTTCCGAGTGTAAGAAACCGAAGAGAAGATAAGAAAAGGGAAGGCTACGGTTCGAATGAGTTTCGAATCGACCGTTTGCATTTTTATTTTTATTGTTGATTTTATTCGACTTTTTGGATTATTCGAATAGCTTACTCGAATAGATTATTCGAATAAGTGATGTGTTGGTCCCGAATGCACCAAACAAGGAATCAAAGAGGCTTAGATGGAATGAAAAGGGAGTATTCTCACCTTCGAGTGTGTGTATTGTGTGAAAAACTAGGTTTAGCCTTTGATCTTTGATTTCTTTCAAAAGTGAGTTGGTAAAACCTCATACACCACATTAACCCTAGGTATATTAAGGCCCAATCACTAAATATAAAATAATTACATTATAGTCCTAAGCCTAAGCTAAAGGATAATTACAAAATAAATCCTAAGACTTAAACTATTGACACAATCAATTAAATATCCTAACAATCTCCCCCTTTGTGTCAATTGTTGGGAGTCTTGGATCTTGGGCGTTGTGGTGGTGGATTAGCGGGTGAGTGTTTCGCGAAGTCCTAGCTTGAACTCGAAGGCGCGGAGATTCCTTCGAAGAACCATTCGATCTGCTATAGCGTCAATGAACTTCGCGAACTTGGATCGGCAGAGGGGATCTTCTTCGAAAGGATGCGGCAAATCCTCATGAGTTTGTCTTGGATGATGGTAAGCGTTCCATCCGAGAATTTTGCCACTTCGGAGCAGCGCAGCAACCTCATCTTTCCTTTGTAGTTCGAGTAGGCGACCGCTGGATCATCTCCGTCGATCACATCGCCCTCTCGGTAGTCGTCCGCGTTCTTGAAAGATGGGCGAGTCAGATTCACCTTCTTCAGGTTGTGCTCCACCGCCATCTGCAGATCGTGGGTGGCGAAGAATCTGACCTGTCGGAGCATGTGACGTTTGAGAGCCACATATCCCATGGTGACCGGTTCAGCACGTACGAGATGTCCAGAACTTCTGAGGACGAGTCTGAACTGCTTCATGGATTCCAGCATGCTGTACAGGTCGCCCAGGCGCAGAAACTTGAAGTCCGCCTCACTGACTTCACAGTAGCTCTCATCCTGCCTCATTACTGTGAATACAGGATAATGGACAGGTCCTTTGGACTCTTGGCGGAGGTCAGTGACTTTGCAGATGGGGGCCCGATTCATTTCCTGAGCGATGTTTTCCTCATCGGATAGCGTCCTTTTTGTGCATTTGTGGCAAAGAAGGCTCCATCGATAGAGCTGCTTCTTTTTCTCGCTCCAATTTTGGATGTTCATCGGCTCATATTCGTCGAAGGTGATGATCTGCTCCTTGCGTCGCCAGATCCTCTTCCTGATCTCTTCTTGAAATGGCGCGGTGATCTTTTTGTTTTCCCACGGTGCTTCCGGTATATCCACCGTGGGCACATCCGTTTGAGCAGCAGGAGCCTCAGTTTGCTGCGCTTGGAATTGGAGGATGTTCTCGAGCTCGGCAGGTTCAGCATCGTACTCCTCTCCGTTCTCGTCGTCTGCGGTGTTGATCAGCGTGAGCGAGGCTTCCTTTAGCAGACGTCGAGCGTTTTCCACCAACTTCCTGGCTGCTACTGCATCGGCGGGTGTGTACAGCCATTCATCGTTGAAGATGTAGGCCTCGATCTCGTTCTGTGCGCAGTAGACATCCTCGGAAGATATATTGGAATCGGTGTTGAGAGGGGTATGGCTGTGTGGTGGCGAAGGTGTTGCATCGGAGGAGTTTGAGGATTGTGGGGATGGTTGAGGTGGAGATTCTGGTGGTTCGGATGAGGTGATGGTTTTGGCTAGGATGATTTGGCGTCGGTTGGTGTAGATGTGGTGGTTGTGGTCTCTAATGCCGATGTGACAGTTAGAGTTTCGGAGACGGTAGTAGGTGGAGGTGAGGGTGATTTGGCTGGTGACTCGGGGTTGATAGGGTGGGCTTCTTGGCTAGTGGGGTGTGAGGTTTCTGCGGGCGTTGTTTCAGGTGCAGAGGAGGAGGGCGGCGTCGATTGTATGGGCCCTTGAGTTTGTGAGGCTTGCGGCCTATTCACCCCCTCGCGGCGATCTTGATCATCGTCTTGATCGTCGCGCCTGATCCCGCTCGACTCGCCCTGAGCTCGACAAGTCAGTGGTTGAGTCATTATAGCCTTCATTTGCTGTTCCTCCTCATCGAGCTTCGTCATGGACTCGAATCGGGCTCTGAGGATGTAGAAGAGCTCCTTGGCGGAAATCGTGGAGAGAACAGCTTCTGCGTCCACATGTTGCGCTGGTGGTGGCGTCTCCGAGGCCACACCTTTGCCTTTATCGACGGTGGACGCATCGAGACGCGCATAGACTTGATCGGGGATGGATGCCTCAAGAGTCTTTGCAAACTCTTGAAGTCGGGTCTCCAGCGCGGTCTCGGTGATGAAAGTGGGTAAGCTTAACAAGTTGGATTCACGGAGAATGCCAACTGACACCGAATCGGAGAAGATTGCCGATCGGCCGCCCGTTTCCACAGGACTGGAAAAGACGGGGTCACTTAGACTTCCCGTTGGCATCATCGATGAGACGGACTCAATCGAATGATGGCCTAGGCTCACGGTTGTTGTGATGTTGGCCGTGCTAGGTCTTCCGCTCTCAGTCACAGAGACATCACCGAGCGTTCTGACAGAATCACGAAGACTCTGTAGTGCGGTAAAAGGTGTATGTGTCCTAGAAATGTAAGAAATTATGGGGAGTGAGGGCACTACACTCGATGTGCATGAAGAGGATGCAGTCTGAGGCGAGGGACTGCTTGATTCAACATCGACCATCGCCAAGCGGGATGTTGATGGTATACGTGGCTCCTCGTGGAATGAAATATCTTCCTGTAGAGAGGAAGATAAGTGGGTTGGTGGGGTCGTTTGCGTGGTTGAGCCAGATGCCACGACTACTACTCGGGAGATGAACACATCACCTCCTGTACCTATTGGTTTGGCTCGGCTTATATGTGGCTGAGGAGGTCGATCGTGTTTTTTTTCGACCGACGCTCCGTGGGGCGGCTTACGTCATCCTCTCGCAACCGTTTTTTCGGAGCGCGGGTGGAGGATGCGGCGCGACTCGATGACTTTTTGGAGGTGGTGGTGGGGTTTTGGCTAGTCCCGAGGTTAGGAGCAGGGGGTTGATCTGCTCCGTAGGGACAGTGGATAGTGGGTGAGGGCTTTCGCGGAAGGATGCTGTGAAGGCACGGTATTCTCGGACGTGCAGGTTGGTCGGGTCGGCGTAGGCGAGCACATCGTCCGGGATTATCATGGCGTGTCGATCTTTCGCCGGAGTGTTTTTCTTGGCGAACTTCTCGACAGTGGGGATGAGGAAGTGTTCTGCTGCCGGCCGGATGCGAATGTTGGTGGAGTGCAAGCGGAAGTGTTTGATGAAGGCTGGGAGCCACCGCATGTAAGGGACGAAGCGGTTTGTGACTCCCTTGGCAACTTCCCGGTCGCGACGTTGGATCATCGCGACGAGATCCATCCAGATGATGTCGGCGTAGTTGTACTTGCGGTTGTGGGCGATGCCGGTTAGGATGGTGAGGATTTGAAGGTTTCCGCGGTCCTGACCAGCATGCTTTCCTGACATGCATTTGTTCACCAGCAGGTACAGTGTTCGCCAGGGTTGAGGTAGATTGCGGGTGGTGACTTCACTGAGGACAAGTGGGCCCTTCTTCTTCTTGTTATCTGGTTGATAGCCCAGTCTGTCAATGTCTTCAATGAGTTGTTCGTGCGTCGGTAGTGGGTCGTAGGGTGAGTAGACAGGGAGTTGAAGCACTTCTTGTACTATTTTGCGAGTGAGGACCACCGTTTCTTGATCAGTTTTGGCGGATAAGGTTTTGGCAAGATGGAGTGGTCCAGCTATCTGCAGCGTATGCCAGAATTGTTGAAGATACACCTGTGCTTCTGGCTCGCCATGTGTGAGGGCGTGGCGAAGTGGGTGCCCTTTGAGGATTTCTACAATGACGGGAGCATCGCACCGAAAGCTGTGCAAGTCCACCATGTAGTTGTTGGGAATCAGGGCCGCCCATTGACTTAGTGGGAAGATCTGCTCGGGTGGTGGGACATAGATACGCTTGTTGTGTTCGATGCGAGCAACGTCCCTTTGGATTGCAGCCGCCTCAAGCGCTTCAATTGTACCTTGATCTTTGTCGGTCATATCTGTGCTTGACAGTAATTGTAATATGATTGGTACGGATTAGTGTGGGTGAAACAATGATAGTAACCTCAAATTGTAAACGAAAACATCGACAATTTTTAAACGAAATTTCTCCAATACTTAGAAAATTTCTGACTTGAGGGCGTGCATGTGAGATGATAAAATTCGCTAAGTATAACACATAGATATGTTAAGAAATTGTTCGCATATTGTGTGATGGAAAATTCGCATATCAAGGAAAAGTTTCGCAGATAGAGAAAAATTTTCGCATGTTGTGTAAAGGTTCGCATGTAATGGAAAATTCGCTAAGTGTAACACGTAGAAATTTTAGCATAGAGAAAATTTTGCATGTATTAGGAAATTTTCGCAAGTGATAGCACATAAGCATGTTCATGAGAAATTTTCGCAGACTGAGTAAAATTTCGCAAGTATGGAAAATTTTCGCAAGTGATAGCACATAAACATGTTTGTTAGAAATTTCGCAGACTGAGTGAAATTTCGCAATTATGGAAAATTTTCGCAAGTTAAGAAATCTCGCAAGTTGTCCAAATTTTTCGCATATAATGAAAATTTTCGCATGTTTTATGAAAGTTTCGCGGAAGGAAAAAACTTTGTGCATTGAGAAATTTTTGTGTTTCACTGTGGTTGCGAAAAAGTGAAGATGCGAAAGGATGTAAAGTGAAGTGAAGTGTATTAGAATTTCGCGGGGCTAAACTCACTGTAGCAGAGAAAGTTTTGTCGTGAGGGAAAAAGATTTTCTCAGATAAACTTTCGCGGGACTTAACATGCTGTAGCAGCGAAAAAAAAAATTTAACACATGTAAATTCTCGGGGCGAAAGTTTCGCAGTTTCTTAGTCACTGTAGCAGCGAAAATTTCAACGTAAGAAATTTCTCGGAAAAATTTTTCGCGGAACCTTGCTCACTGTAGCAGCGAAATTTAACGTTTTAAAGCAATTTTTCTGAGAATTTTTCGCGGTGAAGAACACAGTGCGACATCGTGCGAAACGACGCAATGATTTTAGCCTTAGACCTACTCAAATCTCAATCAAAATGCAATAATCGGGACTCAATCGACTCGTAATTGGGTGGGCAATGCATATTTGGGGGTTTTAAACATCAAAAACCTAATATGCGTTCGATTCAGAGCCGAGAAAATTGATCCTAACCTAACGGATTTAATCAATGCGGGGCAAATCAGGATAAAATGAACGGAAATTGATTTATTTGAGGTGTATTCATACCGAAAAGCTGATTTGCGACAATGAAGTTAGCAGGAAACAGATTTTGATTGTAGATTTGACGACGACGATGATGCGAGGAGTTGCGAAATTTTGAAAGAGGGTTTGCGAAATTTTTGAATTTTTTCGGGAATTTTTCGGATTGTGAAAAACGTTAAGGGTTTGGGGTTTTAGGGGTTTTGTGACTGTACATGCGAAATTTTGTGTTAATGGGCCGAAATCTCGTGGGCTTGGTCAGACCTCAACTGAGTTGAATTTTGCGGGCTTGGTCAACATTGGGTCCAATTGAAATTCAATTGGTCCAATTTTGACCCTGTTTGACCAGAAATTTAAAAATTCAACCCAAAATATTTTAATCGGTCTAATTTTGACTCAGTTTGTCCAAACTTCAAAATTTCAACCCAAAAAAAAATTTTTTTTTTATTATTTTATTATTTTTATAAAGGCAAAATCAGAAACTCCCCCTTAATCTAAAAACTCCCCTTTTTAAATAATGGAAATATCAGAAGCTCCCCCTTAATCGAAAACTCCCCCTCAAAAGATATAATTCAGAAGACACATAGAAAATGGAGTGAAATGGAGAAGGAAATATGTTCACTTTATCAAAGTTCATGTAGGGTCGATTGATCACAACTGAATATTCAACATGCCCAACATAGTCACAAGGTGTTGGAATCGTTTGACATCCAACGGTTTTGTGAAAATGTCGGCTAGTTGATCTTCGGTAGTGACGTAGTGCAATTCAATCGTCCCTTGTTCAACATGTTCTTTGATGAAGTGGTGACGAATATCTATGTGTTTCGTTCTCGAGTGATGTACTGGATTACTCGTCATCGCAATCGCGCTCTTTGAGTCACAATAAATAGGAATTTTATCAACATGAAAATTAAAATCTCGTAGTGGGTTCTCATCCACAAAAGCTGTGAACAACAACTAGCGGCGGCGACATATTCTGCCTCCGTCGACGAAGTTGAGACACAGTTTTGTTTTCGAGACGACCAACTCACGAGTTTACCGCCCAATAAGTGTGCAGCTCCAGAGGTGCTTTTTCTATCCATCTTGCATCCTGCGTAATCCGAGTCAGAGAATCCAACCAGCTTGAAGTCCGATCGAGTGGGGTACCACAAACCCAGATTGGGTGTTCCTTTGAGATAGCGGAGAATCCTTTTGACAGCAGTGAGATGGGATTCCTTCGGTGTAGCCTGAAAACGAGCGCAGATTCCTGTCGAGAGAACGATATCCGGTCGACTAGCAGTGAGGTACAGAAGAGAGCCTATTATCCCACGATAGACGGTTTGGTCGACGGGAGCACCAGATGGGTCCGCGTCGGGTCGGCCAGAGGGAGACATAGGTACTGTAGCAGCAGTCTTAGCATTCTTCATTCCATATTTCTCGAGGATGTCATGGATGTATTTGGACTGGTTGATGAAGATTCCGTCTGGGAGTTGTTTTACTTGAAGACCAAGAAAGAAATTCAGCTCGCCCATCAAACTCATTTCGAATTTTTCTTTCATCAATTCTGCGAACTCTTCACACAGTTGTGGTTCAGTCGATCCAAAAATGATGTCATCGACATAAATCTGTACAATCATGATGTCAAGGTCACTCCGCTTGGTGAAGATGGTTGTGTCCAGAGATCCTTTCTTGAATCCAGACTGAACGAGGAAATTTGAAAGGACGCCATACCAAGCTTGGGGAGCCTGTTTTAGTCCGTAGAGAGCCTTGTAGAGTCGATATACGTGATGAGGAAACTCTTCGCTCAAGAACCCTTCAGGTTGATCAACGTACACTTCTTCTTTGAGAAATCCATTCAGAAATGCAGTCTTCACATCCATTTGGTAGACTTTAAAGTTCTTGTGAGCGGCAAAGGCAAGGAAAATTCGTATTGCTTCGATCCTGGCAACGGGGGCATAAGTTTCATCGTAGTCGATGCCTTCTTGTTGGTTGTACCCCTTAGCCACAAGTCTTGCTTTATTGCGGATGACAATTCCGTCTTTATCCTTTTTGTTCTTGAAGATCCACTTCGTGCCGATAATGGATCTGTTGTGAGGTCGTGGTACGAGTTCCCAAACTTGTAAACGTTCAAACTGATTTATTTCCTCCTGCATTGCAATCAGCCAATCAGGATCGTTGAGAGCTTCAGCTACTCGTGATGGTTCAACTTGACTGAGATAGCAAGCAAACAGACTTTCATTCATCGTAGCTGAACGCGTCGAAACACCGGATGTGGGATCCCCAATAATCTGATCGGTAGGGTGAGAGCGAGCCCAAAGTGGTACATTTGTTTGTGAGGAGCTGGCCGCATTTGTATCGATTTGAGACTCATTAGATTGGGGTCCGGTGTCCGAAGAAGAGATCTCAATCGTATTAGATTGAGAGGGTTCAGCATCAGGATCAGCAATGTTCCCAGGGTTGGGTAAAATGTCGTCTTCGTTGAGATTGAGTGCATCCAAGTTTGGAGGGACGACGTCATTGCCGATAGCTGGTGGTGTAGGTGGAGTGGGTGCAGCGGTAGGTGAGTGTGGCGGCGGGAGTCTTGGGAACTGGATAGAAGTACTCGAAAAGCAGATCGAGATCCAGTTCACCAGAGTTGCCCTCAGATGAGGAAGTTCCCGCCGTTGAAGGTTGACCTTTTGTCAACGACTGTAGAAGACCTGGTTCTGGACTAATATGAGCAGAAGCCATGAGGTCGCCTTCGCTTTCGTCAAAGGTGACATTTGTGCTCTCAATGACAGATCGTTTCTCCTTAAGATAGACTCTGTATGCCTTCGAGTTTAGCGAATAACCAACAAAGATTTCTTCGAGTGCTTTTGGATCAAGCTTCCCAAGATGTTGGCGATCATTGGCAACAAAACATCGGCATCCGAAAACCCTTAGATACGATATATCTGGTATACGACGGTTGTTCAACATCTCGTATGGAGTGCGGTTGAATCTCTTGTGGATGGAAGCTCGGTTCTGCGTGTAACAGAATGTTTGAATAGCTTCGCCCCAAAGAGAGTGAGGAAGGACGGATGGATGAGGAGAGTCCTAGCTGCTTCAACTAGTGTTCTGTTCTTACGCTCAACGACACCATTCTGTTCCGGTGTCTTCACAGCTGAGAATTGCTGGGTGATGCCCTGAGTGGCATAGAAATCACCGAGTTTCTTATTCTTAAACTCAGTTCCGTTGTCAGTTCTGATAATCCGAACCTTCTGTTGATGAAGAGTTTGGGATGTAACAACAAACTCGATGATTATATCAGGAACTTCATCTTTTGTACGAATGAGTTTCGTCCACGTATAGCGTGAAAAATCGTCGACAATCACAAGAATATACCGTCTTCCTCCGAGTGTGGCTGTAGGCATTGGTCCACACAGATCCATATGTAAGAGCTCGAGGATTAGCTTAGAGGACGGTGTTTCCTTGGATATGTGAGACGATCGCTTCATCTTCCCCAATTCACAGGCAGAGCAGAGGTGTTCCTTATGATATGTTAGTTGGGGTAGACCGTTGACGAGTTTATTCTGACGCAGTTTGTTGATAGTCTTGAAATTGAGATGTGAAAGACGTCGGTGCCATAGATCATTCAACTTGGGTGCAGCCCGAGAGAGAAGGCATACTGGTCGAGAGGTCGTGAGATTGAGTACGTAGAGGTGAGACGTGCGCGTTCCAGAAAGAAGTGGCAGTCCCGAGGCATCTATAATGCTGCAGATGTCAGATTCGAAGAGAACCTTGTATCCTTTGTCGCAGAAACGACCAATGCTGAAGAGATTGTAGCTCAAACCTCAACGTAAGAGATGCCCTTGATCGTCAGTTTGTCATGGACGAGATCACCAGTTCCGAGAATTGGCGCCATTTGACTGTTTCCGAAGGAGACCCTTCGAGATAGCGCTCGGAGAAGTTGCTCAACAGCTCCTTGTTCCCCGTCATGTGTGTGGAGCAACCCGAGTCTAGATACCACACATGACAGACCTGCAATCATCAGCAAGCGTTGGGTCCCCGTTTTCGGACGGGACATTCTTGTGATATATGTAAAGTTTTTATGCGCTTAATGGGAAATGTGGTTACTAAATCAGATTGTGTTGATTCTAATTTAGTTTTCCCTTTATCGTTTGTTTGATGAGGCGGGATTATGGTTTTTCTAACCCATATTTTCCTAACTTGTGCTTGCATGTATGGCGCCTTATACATGAATTGGCGTGAGTAATGTGGTTGTTGTTTTCGTGCTTCGGTTTGGTCGCCTTTGGCTTGCGAGTAGTAGGTGAGTTTGCGATTGACGACGAGAGACGTTTTCGCTGACCTTAGGTTTAGGCGAGATGGGAGAATTCAGAGACGTCGTAGAGAAGGTTCGCTTGCGAGGTCTGAGGGTTGCGTGTTCATGTGTTTCATATTCATGAAATCGTGGGAGAACAAAATCATTGCAGCAGCACACATAAGTTTGGTAAAAGAAAGATAAGTTTTAGCAACATAATTGTCTACGACCTTAGGATATTAGGATTCAGTACATAGAGAGAAGGACGAATATAGGATGTTTTTATTCTTGTCATCGAAGAGCGGGTTCTCCTTTATTTGATACGAACTGCCTTCCAGAGACGTCGAACTCACATTCCCTGTATCCATAAGAATACTAGAGTTAGTGTTAGAACATATGTCGGCTTCAGGAGTCATTTTCGCCGTCCTCTTACATTTACATGTTTGAGAATCGGGTACTTGACTTGATGTAGAGGGATAGTTCGTATTGGGAAATTGTTCTAGTGTGAAGATTTTGCTAAGTAGTTCATCTCGCTCTTTTGCAAAGGCCTTCCTTTCTACTTCTAGTGTTCGTTCTAGTTCTGCTATGAGTAGTAGTTTCTTTGGGATGTAGGTGCGAGAGAGCACATCTTGGAAAGCAACTTCCTGTTCTTTGGTTGGGAGTAAGGTTTCTACATCCTCCGAGAGTGAAGACATCTTAGTTTTATCTCTATTATTCAATTCTGTGTAGTCATACGCGATTTCTGCCCAATGAATGTTCTGTACTCTTTTTTCTTCTGAGATGACAGCGGAGGATGATCTCACAAATGGCTTAAGCTGCGGGGGAGCACTATTTCTTGTTTGCAGGAACGTAGTGTTGCACATATTATATCTTTTAACTGTTAGCGGTGTTGGATTGCAATTGCTAGACAGTCCGATGCCCCCCCGGGCGTTGTAGAATTCTGTTTCAACTGGTTGGTTCAATAGGCATAAGATGCGTGAGTTTTCGTTTCTAAGGTGAAGTTGCTCTTCAAGTTCTTTCACCTTTCGGTACAGCCTAACTCTTTCATTGGTAAGTAGTTCATATTGGGATGCAGTTAGGAGACGAGATGTTTCGCATGAACTGATGGCCAGAGTGGTTTCCTTCACCTTATTCTCACTTTGCTTATTCTTGCTTTGCAGACGTTTGACTAACGCTTCAGAGGCCATTAGACGTTCGTTTGCACAAGCAAGCTCTTCTATTTTTAAACTAAGTAATGCATAGTTGTTTTCAAATTTTAGCTTAAGTTCTTCATACTCCCTAGCGTCTACGGTGGGTTTTCTAATAGTGTGACGGTGATTGAACACATCATCGAGTTGCGAGATTCGTACCTCTGACTCGGCGTTGGTAGGAGTCTTAGCTGTGTTCTCATCGGTGTTGGTCATCTCTTCGTCTCCGTCATGTTCGACCAGCCTTGCCATGCAGCAATCTTCATCCTGAGGCTCCTCGTCTTCTGAAGTGTCGTTCACCCATTCAGCTTCTTCAGTAAGCAGAACTTTGCCACTTTCCATTTTGCGGGTCATTCTGGCCTTACGGTCGTAGTAGCCTGAGTCCTTCACGCGTGGGGCGTGGCATTCCTTGGCAAAGTGGCCTGTCTTTCCACATCGAAAGCACTTCACAGACTTTTGAGGTGCTGAGTCCTCCTCTTTCTTTATCGGCTTTGATTCTTCGTGGGAGTGGTCTTTTTGCTGCCGCTAAAGGTCCTTTGGCGATTGGAGGAGGATGAGGATTTTTTCCCGATCTTCTTTGTGACCATCTTTGTGAGCATTGCCAGTTGTTTGCGTAGATCACGAACATCTTCATCCGATTCTGTATCAGCTTCGGATCCTGAAGAGGCATCAGATACAACAGCTGGTAGCTTCCCTTTGTTCTGTTTGGCCTTAGAGGTGGAAGATCGTTCGGTAGTCTTGTTTGAGAGGAGAGCCAGCGGATCGACTCGAGTGTTGTTAGACTGAGGTTGCACGTATGGAGCATAGGCAGATAGGCTGTCGTAGAGAGCATGAATGGAGGTGTTGGAGAGGTCCTTACTCTGAATCATCATAACAGTTGCATTTCCCCAATGTGGTTTGAGGCTACCAAGGAAGCGGTTGTTGATATCGAATTTGTCCCTTGAGATCCTGGCTTTCTTGAGTTCATTGATGACCTTTAAGTAACGGAGATATGTGTCACGCAGCTCCTCTCCTTCATAGGCTTGGAAATGTTCATACTGTGAGAGACATGCTGATTTCCTCCCCTGAGCACTCTCAGTTGTGCCTGCCATAATTTCTACGAGTTCATCCCATATTTCCTTAGCAGTTGTGCAGCACTCGATGTGAGCGTATACTTCGTTACCCATAGCCTGGAAGAGGTATCCTTTGGCAGTCTCGTCGCGAGCCTCTTCATCCTCATTGATGGGACCTCTTGGAGTGCGGCGTTCATCCATGGGAGGATTTGCGTTTGGCTGTGCAGGGATGATCGTCCAGAATTGTGCTGGACCATTGAAGATGGAGTCCAGTAGGTATTGAGAGAGTGGTGCGCCTTTGTTCCTGATGAACGTGAGGAACCGGTTTGTCCAAATGCTGTAGTCGCCTTGTCGCAGCATCGGCGGTCTGGTGTCGGAGCCCACTGTTGAGATGTCGTTTGTGGTAGACATGGTTGGTGCAGTCAAATCGTCCGTGGTTTTGATCTTGTATAGATAAGAGAGTTAGTATCGAACGAGATGAGAAAGATGAGTTTAACGAGTAGATCTTGTGAAAAATCGTTTAAAGAATTTCTTAGAACTAAGTGAACGTGTGTGATGGTCGATAATGTATGAATGAGAAATATATCTTGAAATTAGGAGAAGTTCTAGAAATTTAAATCGAGACTTGAGGAGCAAAATAAATTTTATGTCAAATGTGGTCTAGGGTGATAGGACTGAAGTGTAACAATCAAGGCTTTGTAAAGTTCGACAAAAAAAATTCAACTCGAGAAAAAAAAATTTGAACCCGAGGAAAAAAAAATTTAACACATCAGAAAAATTCGCAGTTTTGAAGTGACGTTTTTTTTGTGTTGCGAAATTTTCAACTTAACCTGTGATTGTATGAAGAATTACCCGAGAAATTATCTGTTGAGAAATTTCGGTGTTTGTGAGTTTAAAGATTTCTCGGATTTTTAAAGGGTTCAGTTGAAAATTTCTCGGACTTTAAAACTTCGCATGTGAGAATGATTCTCAGTTGAGAGTTTTAAAGCTTGACAAGAAAAATTTCGCAAGTTGTAAAATTTCGCATCGAGAGTTGAAGTGTGGTTTTAGGAAATTTCTCGAATTGAAAGAGATGTGGTTTTCAAAAACTTTCTCAGATGTAAAAATTTTTGCGAGTTTCAAAACTTTCTCGATCTTGAAAAATTTCTCGGATATAAAGATTTCAAAAAGTTCTAGGCTGAAAGATTTCGCGGCTCAGAAAAATTCGCGGAATGAGCTTTCTTGGATATAAAGTTTCTCGGATTTTAAAGAGTACGAAGTTGAGAAAAATTGGGTCTAAGGGAAATTTTTCGCGGTTTTGGAACGCGAGTCAGTTGAAAAAAATGAAGTGACAGTGAAGTGAATTTTTTCGCGGTTTTAAAAATTCTCGGAATCAACTTCGCGGATATGAAACTTTCGCGGATTTGAACAATTCAGCAAAAAGTTTCGCGGGCAAGAACATCAATGTACTGTTCCATTGCTTGTCGCGATTTTTTGCCAGAAAACCGTCCGTTTTTGTTGGTCCCGAATTCACCAAACAAGGAATCAAAGAGGCTTTGATGGAATGAAAAGGGAGTGTTCTCACCTTTGAGTGTGTGTGTTGTGTGAAAAATTTGGATAAGCCTTTGATCTTTGATTGCTTTCTAAAGTGAGTTGGTAAAACCTTATATACCACATTAACCCTAGGTATATTAAGGCCCAATCACTAAATATAAGATAATTACATTATAGTCCTAAGCCTAAGCTAAGGATAATTACAAAACCAATCCTAAGACTTTAAACTATTGACACAATCTATTAAATATCCTAATAATCTCCCCCTTTGTGTCAATTGTTGGGAGTCTTGGATCTTGAGCGTAGCGGTGGTGGATTAGCGTGTGAGTGTTTCGCGAAGCCCTAGCTTGAACTCGAAGGCGCGGAGATTCCTTCGAAGTACCATTCGATTAGCTATAGCGTCAATGAGCTTCGCGAACTTGGATCGTCAGAGAGGATCTTCTTCTGAAAGTATGCGGCAAATCTTCATGAGTTTGTCTTGGATGATGGTGAGCGTTCCATCCGAGAACTTTGCCACTTCGGAGCAGCGCAGCATCCTCATCTTTCCCTTATAGTTCGAGTAGGCGACCGCCGGATCGTCTCCGTCGATCACATCGCCTTCTCGGTAGTCGTCCGCGTTCTTGAAAGATGGGCGAGTCAGATTCACCTTCTTCAGATTGTGCTCCACCGCCATCTGCAGATCGTGGGTGGTGAAGAATCTGACCTGTCGGAGCATGTGGCGTTTGATATCCACATATCCCATGGTGACCGGTTCAGCACGTACGAGATGTCCAGAACTTCTGAGGACGAGTCTGAACTGCTTCATGGATTCCAGCATGCTGTACAGGTCGCCCAGGCGCAGAAACTTGAAGTCCGCCTCACTGACTTCACAGTAGCTCTCATCCTGCCTCATTACCGTGAATACTGGGTAATGGACAGGTCCTTTGGACTCTTGGCGGAGGTCAGTGACTTTGCAGATGGGGGCCCGACTCATTTCTTGAGCGATGTTTTCCTCATTGGATAACGTCCTATTTGAGCATTTGTGGCACAGAAGGCTCCATCGATAGAGCTGCTTCTTTCTCTCGCTCCAATTTTGGATGTTCATCAGCTCATATTCGTCGAAGGTTGTGATGATCTGCTCCTTGCGTCGCCAGATCCTCTTCCTGATCTCTTCCTGAAACGGCGCGGTGATCTTTTTGTTTTCCCACGGTGCTTCCGGTATATCCACCGTGGGTACATCCGTCTGAGCAGCAGGGGCCTCAGTTTGCTGCGCTTGGAATTGCAGGATGTTCTCGAGCTCGGCTGGTTCAGCGTCGTACTCCTCTCCGTCCTCGTTGTCTGCAGTGTTCATCAGCGTTAGTGAGGCTTCCATTAGCAGACGTCGAGCGTTTTCCACCAGCTTCCTGGCTGCTACTGCATCGGCGGGTGTGTACAGCCATTCATTGTTGAAGATGTAGGCTTCGATCTCGTTCTGTGCGCAGTAGACGTCCTCGGAAGCTACGTTGGGGTCGGTGTTGAAAGGAGTGTCGCTGTGTGGTGGCGAGGGTGTTGCGTCGGAAGAGTTTGTGGATTGTGGATGGTTTGGTGGAGATTCTGGTGGTTCAGTTTGTGGTGATGGTTTTGGCAAGGATGATTTGGGTGTCGGGTGGTGTAGGTGTGGTGGTGGCCTCTAACATCGATGTGATAGTTAGAGGTTCGGAGACTGTGGGTGGAGACGGTGTGGGGGTGGTCTCTAACGCCGATGTGACGATTAGAGTTTTGGAGACGGTAGTGGGTGTGGTGAGGGTGATTTGGCTGGTGACTCAGGGTAAATAAGGTGGGATTTTTGGCTAGTGGGGTGTGAGGTTTTGTTACGGGCGTTGTTTCAGGCCTGGAGGAGGAGGACGGCGTCGAGTGAATGAGTCCTTGGGATTGTTGGCCTAGCTGGCTATTCTCCCCCTCGCGGCGATCTTGATCATCGTCTTGATCGTCGCGCCTGATCCCGCTGGACTCGCCTTGAGCGCGGCAAGTCATGGGCTGAGTCATCATTCTCTTCATCTGCTGTTCCTCCTCGTCGAGTTCCGTCATCGACTCGAATCTTGCTCGTAGGAGGTAGAAGAGCTCCTTCGCAGAGATGGCAGAGAGAATGGCTTCAGCATCCACATTTTGAGTCGGTGGTGGCGTCTCCGGGGCCACACCTTTCCCTTTGTCGACGGTGGATGCATCGAGACGCGCGTAGAGTTTATCGAGAATCGACGCCTCAAGAGTCTTTGCAAACTCTTGAAGACGTGTCTCTAGCGCGGTCTCGGTGATGAATCGGGGCAAATCTAACAAGTTGGATTCACGGAGAATGCCAACTGACACCGAATCGGAGAAGATTGCCGATCGGCCGCCCGTTTGCACTGGACTGGAAAAGACGGGGTCACTTAGACTTCCCGTTGGCATCATCGATGAGACGGACTCAATCGAATGATGGCCTAGGCTCACGGTTGTTGTGATGTTGGCCGTGCTAGGTCTTCCGCTCTCAGTCACAGAGACATCACCGAGCGTTCTGACAGAGTCACGAAGACTCTGTGGTGCGGTGGAAGGTGTATGTGTCCTAGAAACGGATGAAATTATGGGGAGTGAGGGCACTAGACTCGATGTGCATGAAGAGGATGCAGTCTGAGGCGAGGGACTGCTTGTTTCAACATCGACTATCTCCAAGTGGGATGTCGATGGTATACGTGGCTCCTCGTGGAATGAAATATCTTCCTGTAGAGAGAAAGATAAGTGGGTTGGTGGGGTAGTTTGCGTGGTTGAGCCAGATGCCACGACGTCTACTCGGGAGGTGAACTCATCACCTCCTGTACCTATTGGTTCGGCTCGGCTTTTCTGTGGCTGAGGAGGTCGATCGTGCTTTTGTTTCGATCGACGTTCCGTGGGGCGGCTTACGTCATCCTCTCGCGACCGTTTTTTCGGAGCACGGGTGGAAGAGGATGTGGCGCGACTCGAGGACTTTTTGGAGGTGGTGGTGGGGTTTTGGCTAGTCCCAGGGTTGGGAGCAGTGGGGTTGATCTGCTCCGTAGGGACAGTAGATAGAGGTCTGGGGCTTTCTCGGAAAGAGGCGGTTGAGATGCGATATTCGCGGACGTGTGGATTTGTCTGGTCTGCGTAGGCGAGAACTTCGTCCGGAATTATCATGGCGTGTCGATCCTTTGCCGGGGTGTTTTTCTTGGCGAACTTCTCGACTGTGGGGATGGGGAAGTGTTCGGCTGCCGGCCGCATGCGAATGCTGGTGGAGTGCATGCGGAAGTGTTTGATGAAGGCTGGGAGCCACCGCATGTAAGGGATGAAGCGGTTAGTGACTCCCTTTGCGACTTCCCGTCGCGACGTTGGATCATCGCGACGAGATCCATCCAGATGATTTCCGCGTAGTTATACTTGCGGTTGTGGGCGATGCCGTGAGGATGGTGAGAATTTGAAGGTTTCCTCGGTCCTGACCGGCATGCTTTCCTGACATGCACTTGTTCACCAGCAGGTACAGTGTTCGCCAGGGTTGAGGTAGGTTGCGGGTGGTGACTTCACTGAGGACAAGTGGGCCCTTCTTCTTCTGGTATCTGGTTGATACCCAGTCGGTCAATGTCTTCAATGAGTTGATCGTGCGTCGGTAGTGGGTCATAGGGTGAGTAGACGGGGAGTTGAAGCACTTCTTGCACTATTTTGCGATTGAGGACCACCGTTCTTGATCAATTTGGGCGGATAAGTTTTTGGCCAGATGGAGTGGTCCTGCTATCTGCAGTGTATGCCAGAATTGTTGAAGGTACACCTGTGCTTCTGGCTCGCCATGTGTGAGGGCGTGGCGAAGTGGGTGCCCTTTGAGGATTTCTATGATGACGGGGGCATCGCACCGAAAGCTCTGCAGGTCCACCATGTAGTTGTTGGGAATCAGGGCCGCCCATTGACTCAGTGGGAAGATCTGCTCGGGCGGTGGGACATAGAGACGTGTGTTGAGTTCAATTGTGCTTTGATCTTTTTCAGTCATATCTGTGCTTGACAGTAAATGTGATGATTAGTATGGATTAAATTGCGAGAATGTGGACTTAAATAAGTCGTGGGAGAAATGATGGAAGTGGCCTCAAATTGCAAAGGAAACATCGACAATGTTTTTAAACTAAGTTTTTCAATACTTAGAGAATTTCGGAATTGAAGGCTTACATATGAGATGAGAAAATTCGCTAAGTCTAACATATAGACATGTTGAGAGAAATTTAGCATTTTGTGTCAAATTTCGCATGTGATGAGAAATTTCGCAGATTATCGCACAAAGGCATGTCTAGAGAGCAGTTTCGCAGATATAAAGGAAATTTCGCACTCAGTCTTTTTCATGAATTTGCATATAACAAGGAAATTTCGCATTTAAAGGGAATTTTCGCATGTACATGGAATTTCGCATTCAGTGTAAAGTTTCGATGTATTGGAAATTTTCGCAAGCTATAACACAAAGACATGTCGTGAGAAAGTTTCGCAGTCAGAGTAAAATTTTCGCAAGTGATAGCACATAGTCATGTCGTGAGAAATTTTCGCAGTCAGAGTAACATTTTCGCAAGTGATATCACATAGACATGTCATGAGAAATTTTCGCAGGTTATATGAAAGTTTCGCGGAGGGAAAGAGCTTTGTGGACTGCGAAAATTTTTGTTCACTGTAGTTGCGAAATAGTGAAGATGCGAAAATATGTAATATGAAGTGATGTGTTATTAGAATTTCGCGGGCTAAACTCACTGTGCAGGGGAGGAGTTTGTCGTGAGGGAAAAAATTTTCTCAGATAAACTTTCGCGGTACTTAACATGCTGTAGCAGCGAAAAAAAAAATTTAACACATGTAAATTCTCGGGCGAAAGTTTCGCAGTTTCCTAGTCACTGTAGCAGCGAAAATTTTAACATAAGAAATTTCTCGGAGAAATTTTCGCGGAACCTTACTCACTGTAGCGCAAGAAATTTCTCGGATAAAATAAAGTTTCGCGGGGCTTAGCTCACTGTAGCAGCGAAATTTAACGTTTTAAAGCAATTTTTTCTGAGAATTTTTTCGCGATGAAGAACACAGTGCGATATCGTGCGAAACTACGCAATGATTTAGCCTTAGACCTACGCAAATCTCAACCAAAAATGCAATAATCGGAACTCAATCAATCGACTCGTAATTGGTGGGCAATGCATATTTGAGGGTATTAAACATCAAAAACTAACATGCGTTCGATTTAGAGTCGAGAAAAATTAATTCAAACCTAACAGATTTAATTAAAATGGGGCAAAACAAGGATAAGACGAACAGAAATCTGGATTATTTAAGGTGTATTCATACCGAAAAGTTGATTTGCGACAATGGAGTTAGCAGGAAACTGATTTTTATTGTAGATTTGACGACGAAGATGCGAGGGGTTGCGAAATTTTGAAAGAGGGGATGCGAAATTTTTGAAATTTTCTCAAGAATTTTTAGGATTGTGAAAATCGTTAAGGGTTTTGGGGTTTTAGGGGTTATGTGACTGTACATGCGAAATTTTGAGTTACTGGGCCGAAGTTTCGTGGGCTTGGTAAAAACCTCAATCTGAGCTGAATTTTCGCGGGTTTGGTCAAAGTTGGGTCAATTGAAGTTCAATTGGTCCAATTTTGACCCTTTTGACCAGAAAAATAGAAATTCAACCCAAAATATTTTAATCGGTCCAATTTTGACTCAGTTTGACCAAACTTTAAAATTTCCACCCAATTTCCACCCAAATTTTTTAAAATAAATAGAAAAATCAGAAGCTCCCCCTTAATCGAAAAACTTTCCGTTTTAAATAATGAAAAATCAGACGCTCCCCCTTAATCGAAAACTCCCCCTCAAAAGACATAATTCAGAAGACACATAGATAATGAAGTGAAGTGGAAAAAGAAATATGTACACTTTATCAAAGTTCATGTAGGGTCGATTGATCACAACTGAATATTCAACATGCCCAACATAGTCACTAGTGTTGGAATCGTTTGACATCCAACGGTTTTGTGAAGATGTCGGCCAGTTGATCTTCGGTTGTGATGTAGTGCAATTCAATCGTGCCTTGTTCGACATGTTCTTTGATGAAGTGGTGACAAATATCTATGTGTTTCGTTCTTGAGTGATGTACTGGATTACTCGTCATCGCAATAGCACTTTTTGAGTCACAGTAAATGGGAATTTTATCAACATGAAAATTAAAATCTCGTAGTTGGGTTCTCATCCACAAAAGTTGTGAACAGCAACTAGCGGCGGCGACATATTCTGCCTCCGTCGACGAAGTTGAGACACAGTTTTGTTTTCGAGAACGACCACTTACGAGTTTACCCCAAGAAGTGTGCAGCTCCAGAGGTGCTTTTTCGGTCCATCTTGCATCCTCATAATCCGAATCAGAGAATCCAACTAGTTTGAAGTCCGATAGAGTGGGGTACCACAAACCCAGATTGGGTGTTCCTTTGAGATAGCGGAGAATCCTTTTGACAGCAGTGAGATGGGATTCCTTTGGTGTTGCCTGAAAACGAGCGCAGATTCCTGTCGAGAGAACGATGTCCGCGCTAGCAGTAAGATACAAAAGAGAAACCTATTATCCCACGATAGACGGTTTGGTCAACGGGAACACCAGATGGGTCCGCGTCGGGTCGGCCAGAGGGTGACATAGGTGTAGCAGCAGTCTGCATCCTTCATTCCATATTTCTCGAGGATGTCATGGATGTATTTGGACTGATTGATGAAGATTCCGTTTGGAAGTTGCTTTACTTGAAGACCAAGAAAGAAGTTCAGCTCACCCATCATACTCATTTCGAATTTCTCTTTCATCAATTCTGCGAACTCTCTTACACAGTTGTGGTTTAGTCGATCGTCCGAAATGATGTCATCGACATAAATCTGTACAATCATTATGTCCGGGCCACTCCGCTTGGTGAAGAGAGTTGTATCCAGAGATCCTTTCTTGAATCCAGACTGAACAAGGAAGTCTGAAAGGACGTCATACCAAGCTCGGGGAGCCTGTTTTAGTCCGTAGAGGGCCTTGTAGAGTCGATATACGTGATGAGGAAACTCTTCGCTCAAGAACCTTCAGGTTGATCAACGTACACTTCTTTTTGAGAAATCCATTCAGAAATGCAGTCTTCACGTCCATTTGGTAGACTTTAAAGTTCTTGTGAGCAGCAAAGGCAAGAAAAATTCGTATGGCTTCGATCCTGGCAACTGGGGCGAAAGTTTCATCGTAGTCGATACCTTCTTGTTGGTTGTACCCCTTAGCCACAAGTCTTGCTTTATTGCGAATAACAACACCGTCTCATCCTTTTTGTTCTTGAAGATCCATTTTGTGCCGATAATGGATCTATTGCGAGGTCGTGGTACGAGTTCCCAAACTTGTAAACGTTCAAACTGATTTATTTCCTCTGCATTGCAATCAGCCAATCGGGATCGTTGAGAGCTTCAGCTACTCGTGATGGTTCGACTTGACTGAGATAGCAAGCAAACAGACTTTCATTCATCGTAGCGAACGTGTCGAAACACCGGATGTGGGGTCCCCAATAATCTGGTCTGTAGGATGAGACCGAGCCCAGAGTGGTACATTGGTTTGTGAGGAGCTAGCCGCATTTGTGTCTATAGGAGGCTCATTAGATTGGGGTCCGGTGTCTGAAGAAGAGATCTCAACCGTAGTGGATTGAGAGGGTTCATCATCAGGATCAGCAATGTTCCCAGGGTTGGGTAAAATGTCGTCTTCGTTGAGATTGAGTGTATCCAAGTTTGGAGGAACGACATCATTGCCGATAGCTGGTGGTGTAGGTGGAGTGGGTGCAGCGGTAGGTTCAGTGGTGGCGACGGGAGTCTTGAGAACTGGATAGAAGTACTCGAAAAGTAGATCGAGATCCAGTTCACCAGAGTTGCCCTCAGATGAGGAAGTTCCCGCCGTTGAAGGTTGACCTTTTGTCAACGACTGTAGAAGACCTGGTTCTGGACTAATATGAGCAGAAGCCATGAGGTCGCCTTCGCTTTCGTCAAGGTGACATTTGTGCTCTCAATGACAGATCGTTTCTCCTTAAGATAGACTCTGTATGCCTTCGAGTTTAGCAAATAACCAACAAAGATTCCTTCGAGTGCTTTTGGATCAAGCTTCCCAGATGTTGGCGATCATTGGCAACAAAACATCGGCATCCGAAAACCCTTAGATACGATATATCTGGTATACGACGGTTGTTCAACATCTCGTATGGAGTGCGGTTGAATCTCTTGTGGATGGAAGCCCGGTTCTGCGTGTAACAGACTGTTTGAATAGCTTCGCCCCAAAGAGAGTGAGGAAGGACGGATTGGATGAGGAGAGTCCTAGCTGCTTCAACTAGTGTTCTGTTCTTACGCTCAACGACACCATTCTGTTCCGGTGTCTTCACAGCTGAGAACTGCTGAGTGATGCCCTGAGTGGCATAGAAATCACTGAGCTTCTTGTTCTTAAACTCAGTTCCGTTGTCAGTTCTGATAATCCGAACCTTCTGTTTGATGGGGAGTTTGGGACGTAACAACAAACTCGATAATTATATCAGGAACTTCATCCTTTGTACGAATGAGTTTCGTCCATGTGTAGCGTGAAAAATCGTCGACAATCACAAGAATATACCGTCTTCCTCCGTGTGTGGCCGTAGGCATTGGGGCCACATAGATCCATATGTAAGAGCTCGAGGATTAGCTTAGAGGACGGTGTTTCCTTGGATATGTGAGACGATCGCTTCATCTTCCCCAATTCACAGGCAGAGCAGAGGTGTTCCTTATGATATGTTAGTTGGGGTAGACCGTTGACGAGTTTATCTTGACGCAGTTTGTTGATAGTCTTGAAATTGAGATGTGAAAGACGTCGGTGCCATAGATCATTCAACTTGGGTGCAGCCCGAGAGAGAAGGCATACTGGTCGAGAGGTCGTGAGATTGAGTACGTAGAGGTGAGATGTGCGCGTTCCAGAAAGAAGTGGCAGTCCCGAGGCATCTATAATGCTGCAGATGTCAGATTCGAAGAGAACCTTGTATCCTTTGTCGCAGAAACGACCAATGCTGAAGAGATTGTAGCTCAAACCCTCAGCGTAAGAGATGCCCTTGATCGTCAGTTTGTCATGGACGAGATCACCAGTTCCGAGAATTGGCGCCATTTGACTGTTTCCGAAGGAGACCTTTCCGAGATAGCGCTCGGAGAAGTTGCTCAGCAGCTCCTTGTTCCCCGTCATGTGTGTGGAGCAACCCGAGTCTAGATACCACACATGACAGACCTGCAAACATTAGCAAAGCGTGGGTCCCCGTTTTCGGACGGGACATTCTTGTGATATATGTAAAGTTTTTATGCGCTTAATGGAAATGTGGTTTCTAAATCAGATTGTGTTGATTCTAATTTAGCTTTCCCTTTGTCGTTTGTTTGATTAGGCGGGATTAGTGGTTTTTCTAACCCATATTTTCCTAATTTGTGCTTGCATGTATGGCGCCTTATACATGAATTGGCGCGGGAATGTGGTTGTCGTTTTCGTGCTTGGTCGCCTTGGCTTGCGAGTAGTAGGTGAGTTTGCGTTTGTCGACGAGAGACGTTTTCGCTTGACCTTAGGTTTTGGCGAGATGGGAGAATTCAAAGACTCGTAGAGAAGGTTCGCTTGCCGAGGTCGGAGTGTTGCGTGTTCATGTGTTTTCATATTCATGAAATCGTGGGAGAACAAAATCATTGTAGCAGCACATAGACATAAGTTGGTAAAAGAAAGTAAGTTTTAGCAACATAATTGTCTACGACCTTAGGATTTGGGATTCAGTACATAGAGGGGGAAGGATGAATATAGGATGTTTTTTCTTCTTTTCATCGAAGAGTGGATTCGCCTTTATCTGATACGAAATGCCTCCAGAGACGTCGAACTCACATTCCCTGTATCCATAAGAATAACTAGAGTTAGTGTTAGAACATATGTCAGCTTCAGGAGTCATTTTCGCCGTCCTCTTACATTTACATGTTTTTAGGATCGGGTACTTGACTCGATGTGGAGGGATAGTTCGTATTGGGAAATTTTTCTAGTGTGTAGATTTGCTAAGTAGCTCATCTCGCTCTTTGCAAGGCCTTCCTTTCTACTTCTAGTTGTCGTTCTAGTTCTGCTATGAGTAGTAGTTTCTTTGGGATGTAGTGCGAGAGAGCACATCTTGAAAAGCAACTTCCCTGTTCTTTGTTTGGGAGTAAGGTTTCGACATCCTCCGAGAGTGAGGATACCTTAGTCTTATCTCTATTGTTCAACTCTGTGTAGTCATACGCGATTTCTGCCCATGAATGTTCTGTTCTCTTGTTTCTTCTGAGATGGCAGCGGAGGATGATCTCACAAATGGCTGCTGTGGGGGAGCACTATTTCTTGTTTGCAAGAACGCAGTGTTGCACATGTTTATATCTTTAACTGTTAGCGGTGTTGATTGCAATGCTAGACAGTCGATCCCCCCCCTCCCGTGCGTTGTAGAATTCTGTTTCCACTGGTTGGTTCAATAGGCATAAGATGCGTGAGTTTTCGTTTCTAAGGTGAAGTTGCTCTTCAAGTTCTTTCACCTTGCGGTATAGCCTAACTCTTTCCTTCGTAAGCAGTTCATATTGGAGGCCGTCAGGAGGCGAGAAGTTTCACATGAACTAATGGCTATGTAGTTTCCTTACCTAGTCTCACTTTGTTTGTTCTTGCTTTGTAGACGTTTGACTAAAGCTTCAGAGGCCTTAGACGTTCGTTTGCACAGGCAAGTTCTTCTACTTTTAGACTAAGTAAGGCATAGTTGTTTTCAAATTTTAGCTTAAGTTCATCATAATCCCTAGCGTCTACGGTGGGTTTCTTATGGCGTGTCGGTGAGTAAACACATCATCGAGGTGGGAGATTCGTACCTCAGACTCAGTGTTGGTAGGAGTATTAGCTGTGTTTTCACCGTGTGACCCATCTCCTCGTCCTCGTCATGTTCGACCAGCCTTGCCATGCAGCAGTCTTCATCTTAGGCTCCTCGTCTTCTGAAGTGTCATTCACCCATTCAGCTTCTTCGGTGAGTAGAACTTTCCCACTTTCCACCTTGCGGGTCATTCTGGCCTTACGGTCGTAGTAGCCGGAGTCCTTCACGCGTGGGGCGTGGCATTCTTTGGCAAAGTGGCCTATCTCTCCACACCGAAAGCACTTCACAGACTTTTGAGGTGCGGAGTCCTTTTCTTTCTTTGTTGGCTTGGCTTCTTCTGTGGGAATGGTCTTTTTGGTGCCGCTATAGGTTCTTTGGCGATTGGAAGAGGATGAGGATTTTTTCCCGATCTTCTTTGAGACCAACTTAGTGAGCATTGCCAGTTGCTTGCGTATATCACGAACATCTTCGTCTGATTCGGTATCAGCTTCGGATCCTGAAGAGGTGTCAGATACAACAGCTGGTAGCTTTCCTTTGTTCTGTTTGGTCATAGTGGTGGAAGATCGTTCAGTGGTTTTGTTCGAGAGGAGGGCCAGTGGGTCGACTCGAGTGTTGGTGGACTGAGGTTGCACGTATGGAGCATAGGCAGACAGACTGTCATAAAGAGCATGGATGGAAGTGTTGGAGAGGTCATTACTCTGAATCATCATCACGATTGCATTGCCCCAATGTGGTTTGAGGCTTCCAAGAAAGCGGTTGTTGATATCGAATTTGTCCCTCGAGATCCTGGCTTTCTTGAGTTCATTGATGACCTTCAGGTATCTGAGGTACGTGTCACGCAGCTCCTCTCCTTCGTAGGCTTGGAAGTGTTCATACTGTGAGAGAAAGGCTGATTTCCTCCCTTGAGCACTTTCAGTTGTGCCTGCCATGATTTCTACGAGTTCATCCGATATTTCTTTAGCAGTTGTGCAGCACTCGATGTGAGCATAGACTTCGTTGCCCATAGCCTGGAAGAGGTATCCTTTGGCAGTCTCGTCGGCCTGCACGCGAGCCAGTTCATCCTCATTGATGGGACCTCTTGGAGTGCGGCGTTCATCCATGGGAGGGTTTGCATTTGGCTGTGCAGGGATGATTGTCCAGAACTGTGCTGGGCCGTTGAAGATGGAGTCCAGAAGGTATTGAGAGAGTGGTGCGCCTTTGTTCCTGATGAACGTGAGGAATCGGTTTGTCCATATGCTGTAGTCGCCTTGTCGCAGCATCGGAGGCCTGGTGTCGGAGCCCACTGTTGAGATGTCATTCGTGGTAGACATGGTTGGTGCAGTCGAATCGTCCGTGGTTTTGATCTTGTATAGATAAGAGAGTTAGTAACGAACGATAAGAGAAATACGAGTTTAATGAGTAGAGTTTTGAGAATAAAATTGTTTAAAGAATTTCTTAGAACTAAGTGAGCGTGTGTGATGGTCGATAATGTATGGAAGAGAAATATATCTTGAAATTAGGAGAAGTTCCAGAAATTCAAATCGAGACTTGAGGAGTAAAACAAATTTTATGTCAAAAGTGGGATAGGGTGTTAGGACTGAAGTGTTAGGATCAAATCTTAAATAAGTTTGAGAAATGTTTAACCCAAGAAGATTTTAACACGAGAAAAAGACTTAACACGTCAAGAAAAAAAAATTCGCAGTTCGAATGGACGTGATTAAATGAAGGGTTATCCGAGAAAATGTGTTGAGAAATTTCGGTGTTTGTGAGTTTTAAAGAGAAATTCAAAAAAAAAAAAATTCTCAGTTGAAAATTTCTCGGATTTTAAAATTTCGCATGTGAGGATGATTCTCAGTTGAGAGTTTTAAGGCTTCTCAAGAAAATTTCGCACGTTAAAAAAAATTTCGCATCGAGAGTTGAAGTGTGGTCTTAGAAAATTTTCTCGGATTTGAAAGAGATGAGGTATTGAAAAAACTTTCTCAAATGAGATAAACTTTCTCGGCTTTGAAAACTTTCTCAGATGAGAAAAAAAAATTCTCGGCTTTGAAAACTTTCTCGGATGTAAAAATTTTCGCAAAAAACAAAACTTTCTCGGTCTTGAAAGAAAAATTTCGCGGCTCAGAAAAATTCTTGGAATAGACTTTCTCGCATATAAAGTTTCTCGGATTTTAAGAGTACGAAGTTGAGAAAAATTGGGTCTAAGAGAAATTTTTCCGCGGTTTTAAAAATTCTCGGATTTTGAGCATAGGCCGTTGCGAAAAATGCAGTGAAAGTAAAATTTTCGCGGTTTAAAAATTCTCGGATTCAACTTCGCGGATATGAAACTTTCGCGGATTTGAACGATTCAGAAAGTTTCGCGGATTTGAACGATTCAGAAAGTTTCGCGGATTTGAGCGATTCAGAAAGTTTCGCTCGATTTTGTGAGCTAAAAACACCAAAAAATAGGTCAGATCGACCAAAAACAGAGAATGGCCGAGATGTCCTTTTCCGAAAAGTTTTTTGCTTCAATCTTGCTCAAAACTCGTTAAAACTGATCCAAAAGTGTTCTAAAAACATTTTAGGCATATACTCGATCTGGGGGAAGGTTTTAAACACAAAAACGAAGCATCAAAACCCCAAAACAAGCTCGAAATGCCCGAAAATAATTTTTTGCCCAAAACACCTTTGATCTTTCTTGGAATCGAACGAAACTGGATTCAAATCAATGCAGATCGATCCACGTTTGCTCTGATACCACTTGTTGGTCCGGAATGCACCAAACAAGGAATCAAAGAGGCTTTGATGGAATGAAAAGGGAGTGTTCTCACCTTTGAGTGTGTGTGTTGTGTGAAAAATTTGGATAAGCCTTTGATCTTTGATTGCTTTCTAAAGTGAGTTGGTAAAACCTTATATACCACATTAACCCTAGGTATATTAAGGCCCAACCACTAAATATAAGATAATTACATTATAGTCCTAAGCCTAAGCTAAGGATAATTACAAAATCAATCCTAAGACTTTAAACTATTGACACAATCTATTAAATATCCTAACAGTTTTCACTCAGATCTCAACCAAAATCGCTCAAACTTGATCCTAAACTTCAGAAATTCTTCCCTAAACACATAATCGACCGATTTGTGAGCTAAAAACAACAAAAAATAGGTCAGATCGACCAAAAACAGAGAATGGCCGAGATGTCATTTTTTGAAGAGTTTTTGCTTCGATCTTGCTCAAAACTCGTTAAAACTGATCCAAAAGTGTTCTAAAAACATTTTAGGCATAGAATCGATCTTGGGGAAGGTTTGAAAACAAAAACAAAGCATTAAAACCCCAAAACGAGTTCAAAATGCCCGAAAGTGATTTTTGCTCAAAACACCTTTGATCTTTCTCGGAATCGAACGAAACTGGATTCAAATCAATGCAGATCGATCCACGTTTGCTCTGATACCACTTGTTGGTCCCGAATGCACCAAACAAGGAATCAAAGAGGCTTAGATGGAATGAAAAAGGGAGTATTCTCACCTTCGAGTGTGTGTATTGTGTGAAAAACTAGGTTTAGCCTTTGATCTTTGATTTCTTTCAAAAGTGAGTTGGTAAAACCTTATATACCACATTAACCCTAGGTATATTAAGGCCCAATCACTAAATATAAAATAATTACATTATAGTCCTAAGCCTAAGCTAAAGGATAATTACAAAACAAATCCTAAGACTTAAACTATTGACACAATCAATTAAATATCCTAACATGATGTATATCCGTGATTAAATAGTTATCCGATCTTGTAGTTCAATCGAGTCGTATAATGTATTCGAATATGTTATTCGAGTTCGATTCGGTTGTATAAGTTACTCGAATAACTTATTAAGTTGGTTAAATGAAACCGTTTGATAATTAACATTCTTATATTTTCTAGTAAGGGTATTCTATCATTTTCTCCCCCACTCCCCCGCAAAAACTAGGAATGACTCACAACCCGTGTTTACGAGTCGCTGAGCTTTTAAAGCAGAAATCCGAGGGATTGGGTTACTATTCTTCTTTCCGAAAATTCAAACTCTCCTCCCTCGGGTGATCGAAATAACCCTCTTTGAGCAATCAATGATGGCTCCGTACTTTGAGAGCCAATCCATTCCGAATATGATGTCGTAATCATTCATCGGAATTATTATTAGATCTACATTCAATTCCCTACCATCTATGCAAACGGGACAACATTCTACAACTAAATTCGTCCGAGTTGGATCTCCGTGGGGTAAGGAAACAACGTAATTGCATAAAGAACGGGTGGGATAGATTCCCACCCTAGTCACGAAATTAGCCGATACAAACGAATGTGTGGCTCCAGAATCAATCAAAATCGAAGACGGTACGTGAAAAATATTCAACATACCGGTAACTACTGCTGGGTTCGGCTCCGCCTCCTCATTCGTCAACGTGAAAACACAAGTGGAGGTCGAATCAGGTTCTGCGGCTGATTTTGCAGCAGAGGCTAAGCTCTCGTGCAATTCCGTGCAACGTGTCCGATCTCCCCACACCGGAAGCATTGCAGAGTCTGCACTGGTCGGGGTCCATAACAAACACCAAAATGGTTCCGAACGCACTGCTGGCATGGGGGCTCTGGCATCAGTGGTCTATTGCGGACGTTTGTCGGTCCCTGATAAACAATCGGGCACCACATCTGCTGACCGGTCGGTTGCCTTGGTTCTTCGGGCCTTTGCCGAAAAACTGACACTTCTGGCTACTTTCTCCTTCCTGGCTCTCCCTTTTTCGATTTGCTTCCTGAGCTTCCTTCACCACTCCTTCCGTCAGTTCGGCTATCAGCGTACATTCCGTCGCTTGGCGGAATTCTAGCTGTCGCACACCCTCCACACTTAGATCCCGATAGAATTCGGGTTTCAATCCCCGAAGAAATCTCGTCACTTTCGAAGTATTAGTCGCCACGAGATGAGGGGCAAAACGGGACAATTCCTCAGATCGGTGGATATATTCCGCAACTGGCATACGCCCTTGCTTCAGATTCATGAATTTGTACATTCGCTGCTCGTGGTCATGAGCAGTAAAGTACTTATCATAGTAAAGCTCCCTGAAGTGCTCCCACGACATAGTAGCGGGATCTTCCAATGCTTTCACAGTGTTCCACCAGAAACGGGCGCTTCGCAGAAGTAGGGAAACGGCACATAAAACCTTCTCATTATTCGGCACACGACCACAGATGAAGAGATATTTGATTGTCCCATCCAATTTTTAGCTACTGCAGGGTTAGCGGCCTCAGCAACCATCGGGGGATTAAGCTTACGAAATCTCTCTCCAATGATTCCCGCGCGGTCATGTTGCCGGAAGGAACGGTGTTCAAATGTGCTCCGATGGTTGATCAGATCATTGATCTGGTCTGACTGTCGTTGGATCAGTTCAGTCGGACGATGGATAGTATCGCGTTCACGAGTCGAGGTCTCAGGTTCATCCCGCCGACTAGTTTCTCCTACGAACTCTCGTCTAGGTCTCCCTCTTGACATTTTCCGAACACTAAATAGTACACATGAACCGTAGCGTTACCCCAATGCTAAGAGCAAATTCACAAACCACTGCTTACGTGAAAAGAGTGAGCGAGAATTAAAAAAAACAATACCTTAGGTGATTTGTTTTTAACACAAATAACTTTTATAAATCTTTTAAAAAGTGACATTTATAGAAAAATACCCAATTGAGTAAAAAATTTACAAAACAGTACCTATGTCAGAAATTTTTACAGATAAGTACTCGTTCTACTGTTTGTACCAATTTTCTCAGTCTTTTTTTCGAAACAATAGCTTGCATTAATAACAAAGATACAGGGCTAAATAGCCCAAGGGTCTCACCGATACATCGTCAACCGGGAGAACAAAGGCTCACATAGGAGCACCACACAATCCCACAAGGGGAACAACACTCCCACGTGGGGAGAAAAGGGTCCACAAGGGACAAAAAACCGACAGAAAACAAAACACATTACCTACGACCAAGAACTAAAGAACCTATAACAGAAAAAACGATTAAGCTAAATCTACGATCCTCTTCACTTTAACTTGGCCTTCAACGTCAGGGTTTTATCTTCATCGGACTGGAGGCTCCACAAGGAGAAAACGCTCCCAACCCGCGGGTCGAGAGACTAGCGGGAGCGGGAGCGGGCGAGGCTGCAGGACGGGGAGGCTACGGGGCGGCAAGGCGGCAGCGGCTGCAGGCGGCGAGATGGCAATGAGAGGAGGTGGTGAAACGACGGCGAGCGGAGGCGGATGCGGATGTAAAGTTTCCAATTTTCTCAGTCTTGACGTACCTTTTATGTGTATATTGCGTACCACGTCACGCATTTATACGGTACCATATACGGTTTCTATATGGTACCTTAATGTGTTATATGATGTACCATTTTCTCATCGTATTACGTACCACAATACGATGCTGTATGGTACCTAAATGTGTTATATGGCGTACCTGCGGCGGATCAGGTACCTATGTGCAAAACTATTCTAATAGGTAGCTACATATAAAAAATACTGACATGGTACTGAATTACAAGTTTTTATGCAAATGGGTATGTGTAAAGTCCCCAAAACATAATCGAATAATTCAATGTAGTTGGACGATACAACGAAAACTTAGAAAATTTGTTTATTTGTGAAAAAATTTTGAACAAAAATTTCAATTCGAGGTTTGATTTGTACCGAGTTTGGATTTGTCGATATGTGCATCCGCCAAAAGACGTTTTCATCCAGTTATGGTTATGGTTCCCGATTATGAACCGTTGGTTTACAGTTAGTAACAAATCGTAACCACAGTTTCGATCACGTTTTGAAACTGGCCGATGTGATTTCGATTCTGGTTTATACCTGCCGATTTACGCATCCAAATCTGCATATATATATATATATATATATATATATATATCAGAAATGTTATGGTGCTCACCTTACGTGAGCACCATCCGTGGGCACCTCTTGTGTGGCATTTTCTTGTGCCACGTCAACATGCCAAATCAACCCCCGACGGGTTCACTAATCCCATGTGTAGGTTATAGATCAATAAAAAATCCCATTATATGCTGATTTGGCGCGTTGATGTGGTTGGTGCTCACGAAGGTGCTCACGTAAGGTGAGCACCATAACATTACTCATATATATATATATATATATATATATACAAAGGATCTTTTTACAAACATTTAAAAACTTTACAAAAAAGTGATGATTGATACATGATAAAAACAACTTATAGAACCTCGATAATGATACACGGACTTTGTTTAACCATTTTAGTCCAATCGAACCTGAGGTAGTCAAGCCGTCATACCAAAAATCGAACTTTCGTTAGAAAGCTTTGTTCAAAAGTAGTTCAACCAAAATACCAAACATCAAAAAAGAAATTGGAAAAAAGGTACGTGGCGTTGTTAAACCTATTAGTCCAGTTATCAAGCTGTAAACAGTTTAATCCCGTTCGGACCCAAGGTATTCCAGCCTATATACCAAAATTCCAAAACAAAGTTAAAATTTATTTTTGTGAATATTAGAATTAAATTATCGGATACAAGTATTTTTACATAATAAAATTTTCATTTGACTTAATTCAATCGGTAACAGCCATGCCCTCAAACGCCAATCTTTCGGCAACACGGGCTTTGCCAAGAGCCGACACAGAATTAATCAAAATCAAATTTTTTCACAACCTTTATCCAAAATTTAATTCTTTTAATCAATTTTTAATAGATTTTTATAAAAGAAAAAATGAAATACATCATATTAATACATTTATAATACATCATATTAATATATTTATAGAAAAATGATATAAAACCACGATAAAGTATTAAGACATCTTGGTGTAGTTTAACTAGAAAATTAGCCTTCCATTAAGGCTAAGCGAGACAAAAGATATATATGTAAAACAAAAATTAAAACTTACTTGTAAGAAATATCGTACAAGAAACTTCAACTCTTATTACTTCAAATATTTTACAGTAGAGAGAGGATTACAATGGAGGGAGAGAGAGAGAGAGAGTGCATAAGAAGATGCGTACATTGCAAATGGCTTAAGGCCATTTTTATAGACAGAAAATTAAAGACAAAGTAAACATTAATAATTGGCCGAAGAATTTTTCTTCAGTTCTTGCTTTATGGGCTGTCCACCATCTTTGAATGTAGACCGTTGCTATATTAAAGTTGATTGCTTTATTAAAGTTATCAACTTTGTCTTGAAAGTCTTCGTAATGATCCTTACTTTAGAAAATGAACAAAGTAAGGCATCATTTCTTCTTATCTTTTTCTTGGATTTTCTTGGTGATCGTGTCCTTGAGGAGATCAATTGCATCATTCACCAAAATATTATCCGGATCTTCCGGATCTTGTCCTTCTCCACCAAGACAAAAATCTTCGTCTTTTGACGAAGTCTCCATTGAGAAATCCACCGAGGCTTCAATGCCAAGATTTTTATGGATATCTTTTTTTATTAGGTCAAAATAAGCTTGAACGATTTCTTCAGTTTTCATTTTTATTCATCCTTCTTGAAATTATTTCAAAAGGACTTGGGGGTTCTCTTTGTTGATGATTATCAATCATGTCTTTATACTGAGAAATTTTCTCTTCGATTTTATCAATCGTTTGCTGGCTTTCATATTCACCAGTAGCAGTTTTTCTTATCATTTTTTTCCAAAATTTTATTTAAAAATTTCGTTTAAGACATGGAATTTTTTGTTGGGTATAAACCACTTCTGGAGTCCATCTCCAAATCCATGGAATACTGAATTCAGTATAAAAATGTAATGAAGTCATTCCTTCAATACATGCATATTCATGTTTATGCTCCGCTTCAATTAAATTCGGAGAAATTTTAACCCATTCTTGATATAATCCAAAGAAGGGTTCTTTAAGAATTTCAATTGAGGCTCCATAAGAAAGCACCATTGAAAAAACCAATTAGGTATATCGGATTTCTGAACATCCGCACAAATCTTGATCCACCAAGAATGTTTCTTATTCTCATTCTGGTATAAAAATACTTTATAAAAAGCATCGATATAATCATAATAATTAAATTTAATTAGAGATTTTTACTCAGGATGAAAATATTCTCTATCCTTTAAAGGGTGAATAGCCCATTTTCAGGCGAAATAATTTGCTTGAAAATGATTTTACTCAAGGTATAACCTTTTTTCAAAGCAGTTTGGGAATTTCCCGCAGTAAAATGATCAAAATCACACGTTCCTGTGGATTTAAGAATATTTTCATAATTATAACGATTTTATAAAACGTGGCAGCATATGATGCTCTTTCTAAATATCTAGACATTATAGTCCAAGGTTCGTCAGACCATTTTAAATCTTTAAATTCTAGTAATATTATTACCTCAGTATGAGAAATTTTCTCATATTCAACGTCATCATCTTCTTCCGCGGTAACTTTTGCGTAAGAAATATTTTCATTAGAAGATTTAGCTTTCTGTTTTTTGAATTCAAGGAATTCCTTGTATTCTTCGCCACTCAAGGTATTACTTGAGGAAGCTGAGAGATTCTCTTTAACGAGCTTTTTATTGCCCATTTGAGCAATAACATTTTTTTCCACATCTTCCTCCTCTATTAGAGGGGAAATTTCGCCCATATTGGGACATATCTGCAAAATTCATGAAAGATATTCACGAGTTATATAATCAGGAATACTATTATCACTCCCTTTTTTGTAAATTATTTCGAAATCAAATGGGGCTAAATGAGCCTGCCATCTCGCAAACATTTGTTTAGAAACATCGTGCTTGAAATCTTTTAAAAACATAAATTTTGCAGCTTGGCAATCAGTTTTAATTAAAAAATTTTGATTATATAAATCATCTTGAAATTTAAGAACGCACTTAACTATAGCAAGTACTTCTCTAGCTATCGTAGCATAATTTTTCTGAGCATTATTTCACTTCCCCGAATGAAATCTAACTAAATATTCTTTCTTATCTTCTGGAGAAACTTGTTTTAAGATTCCTCCAAACCCTAAATCAGACGCATCAGTCTCAATAATTTTTTGCCAATTAGGGTTAGCAAGCATCAAACATGGTAAATCCGTAACTTTATTTTTAATTTTTCTAACAACTTCACTGTGACTATTTGTCCACTGACAAGGAATTTTTTTAATCTATCGTATAAAATAGATGTATCAATAGCAAGATTTTTATAATATGGAGAAATATAATTAAGACTCCCTAAAAATCTTTGAAGCTGAGTTTTATCAAGAATTTGATCGGGAAACTTTGACGCAAACTCAATACTTCTATTGATAGGATTAACATTACCCTTTTCAATAGTGTGACCCAAAAATCTAACTTTAGTTTGAAATAAAACCATTTTTGGGCTAGATATAACTAATCCATTTTGAATAACAATTTTCTTGAAAATATCAAGATGTTTGAAATGAGTTTCAATGTCTTTAGAAAAGATTAAAATACCATCAATATAAACGATAATAAAATTATTGTAAGGAATAAAAATATCATTCATAATATTTGAAATTCAGAAGGAGCGTTTTTTAAACCAAAAGGCATAACGTTCCATTCAAATTGTCCAATTGGGACTGTAAAAGCAATTTTATATCTGTCTTTTTCAGCAACTTGGATTTGCCAAAAACCTGATTTTAAATCAAATTTTGAAAATATAATTGCGTTAAATAATCGATCTAAAAGATCTTTTTTATTTGGAATAGGATACCTAATCCATTTCAAAACCTTATTTAAGGGTTTATAATTAATAACTAACATTGGTGCTCCCCTTTCCTTTTCGGCATGATTATTAACATAGAAAGCAGTGCACGACCAAGGTGATTTCGAAGGTTTTATTAAACCTATCTGTAAAAGAGAAGTTATTTCTTTTTTACATAATTCTAATAATTCAGAATTCATCTGACATGGACGAGCTTTAGTGGGAATATTTTTCTCACTAAAATCATCTTCATAAGGTAAAGAAACTATATGTTTCTTTCTATTCCAAAAAGCATTAGGAAGATCGTTACATATTTGTAACGTAAATTCATTATGTAATAATTTAATTTTTTCTTGTAACTTAGGATTTTGGAGTTTATCCTCAATCGTAAGTATACTGATTTCTTGTTTAAGGTAATTTACCTGAAATTCTTTTGCCTTAATAAGGATAGAATCCTTAATTTCATTAAGAATCCTAGAAAAAGGTTCAGTAATGAACTCAAAGTATACTTCTTTATTTTCGAAGCTTCCTTTAAATTCATATTCATCAATATTTTTAATAGGAAATATTTTCCTAAGAAAAGGAGTTCCAAGAATTACTTGGTTCGTAATATTCTTAACTAATAAGAATGATGTAGGAATGCAGACTTTATTTTTACAAATAAAAGCCTTAGGAATTTTATAATTAACTTGCAACTTTTGTCCGCTTGCAGAGCTAAGAGAATGAGTTGTTTTTTTGAAATAGTGGGTAGGAATTATTCCTTCCTGAATACAATTTAAATCTGCTCCACTATCAATTAGTGCGATCAAATTTTTCTCAAAGTTTCCGTCGATTAGTAATGATGTTAGGATATTTAATAGATTGTGTCATTAGTTTACGTCTTGGGTTATCTTTTGTAATTATCCTTTTAGCTTGGGCTTTAGACAAGAATGTAATTAGTTAAATCTTTAGTGTTTGGGCCTTAATATACCTAGGGTTAATGTGGTATATAAGGTATTACCATCACTATTTTCAAAGTAATCAAAGATCAAAAGGCTAACCCTACTTTTCACACAATACACACACTTGAAGGTGAGAACCTCTCCCTTTTTCATTCCATCCAAGCCTCTTTGATTCCTTGTTTGGTGCAATCGGGACCAACAAGTGGTATCAGAGCAAACGTGGATCGATCTACATCGATTTGAACCCCGTTTCGTTCGATTCCGAGAAAGATCAAAGGTGTTCTGGGCAAAAAATCACTTTCGGGTATTTTGAACACGTTTGGGGTGTTAATGCTTCGTTTTTGTGTTTAAAATCTTCCCCCAGATCGATTCTATGCCTAAAATGTTTTTAGAACACTTTTCGATCAGTTTTAACGAGTTTTGAGCAAGATCGAAGCAAAAATCTTCAGAAAAAGTCATCTCGGCCATTTTCTGTTTTTGGTCGATTTGATCCGTTTTTTGTTGTTTTTAGCCCGCAAATCGGTCGATTATGTGTTTAGGAAAGAATTTCTGAAGTTTTGGATCAAGTTTGAGTGATTTTGGTTGAGATTTGAGTGAAAACCGGACGATTTTCTGGCAAAACGCGCGACAGCAATGGAACAGTGAACACTTGTTCTTGGCCGCGAAATTTCTGTTGCGTCGTTCAAGTCCGAGAAATTTTTATATCCGAGAAATTTCATTCCGAGAATCTTTCTAAAACCGCAAAAATTTCTCTGTTTCACTTCATTTTCACTTCACTTTTTCTCAACTGCTTATTCTTCAAAATCCGAGAAACTTTATATGCGAGAAATTTCATTCCGAGAATTTATCTAAACCGCGAAAATTTCTCTGTTTCACTTCATCTTTTTCTCAACTGCTCACTTTCAAAATCCGAGAAATTTTATACCCGAGAAAGTCTATTCCGAGAATTTATCTGAGCCGCGAAAATTTTCGAAAACTGAGAAATATTTCAAAGCCGAGAAACTTTTTAAAACCTAGAAAGTTTATTCCGAAAATTTATCTGAGCCGCGAAAATCTTCAAAAGCTGAGAAATATTTCTAAGTCGAGAAACTTTTTAAAACCGAAACAGATTTCAAATCCGCGAAAATTCTTTGAAACTGAGAAAGTTTGTCAAATCCAAGAAAATCTCAGCCGAGAAAGTTTCTTTCTTCCAAGAAAATTTTTCAAAACACGACTTTTCAAATCCGAGATACTTTCTAAAACCACACTTCAACCCGCGATACTTCTTCCAAACTGAACTTTTTTTTAACCTGAAAATTCTCAAAACTGAGAAACTTTCTCACATGCGAAATTTTAAAAATTCGAGAAAATAATTTTCAACTGAGAATTTTTTTTCGTCCGAGAATTTTTCTTTAAACTCACGCAAACACTGAAATTTCTCAAACAATAATTTCTCGGGTAATTTATCTTGTAGTCACGAACCATTTTGAAACGTCTTTTCAAACCGCAAATTTTTTCTCGTGATAAATTTTTTCTCAAACTTATTCAAGTCTTGATCCTTTACACTTTAGTCCTATCCCCCTTGACAACTTTTGACAAAAAAAATTTACTCTTCCAATCTCGTTTTTAAATTTCTAGAACTACTCCGAATTTCAAGATATATTTTCCCTTCATACGTTTTCGACCATCACACACGTGCACTTAGTTCTAAGAAGTTCTTTAAACGATTTTCTCAAACTCTACTCGTTAAACTCATATTTCTCATCTCGTTCGTCACTAACCTTCTTATCTATACAAGATCAAAACCACGGACGATTCGACTGCACCAACCATGTCTACCACAAATGACATCTCAACAGTGGGCTCTGACACCAGGCCTCCGATGCTGCGACAAGGCGATTACAGCATATGGACAAACAGGTTCCTCACGTTCATCAGGAACAAAGGCACCCCACTCTCTCAATACTTACTGGACTCCATCTTCAACGGTCCAGCACAGTTCTGGACGATCATCCCTGCTCAACCAAACGCGAACCCTCCCATGGATGAACGCCGCACTCCAAGAGGTCCCATTAATGATGATGAAGAGGCTCGCCTACAGGCCGATGAGACTGCCAAAGGATACCTCTTCCAGGCTATGGGCAACGAAGTCTACGCACACATCGAGTGCTGCACAACTGCCGAGGAAATATGGGATGAACTCGTGGAAATTATGGCTGGCACAACAGAAAGTGCTCAGGGGAGGAAATCAGCCTGTCTCTCGCAGTATGAACACTTCCAGGCCTATGAAGGAGAGGAGCTGCGTGACACGTACCTCCGATACTTGAAGGTCATCAATGAACTCAAGAAAGCCAAGATCTCGAGGGACAAATTCGATATCAACAACCGCTTCCTTGGTAGGCTCAAACCACATTGGGGCAATGCGACCGTGATAATGATTCAGAGTAAGGACCTCTCCAACACCTCCATCCATGCTCTCTACGACAGCCTGTCTGCCTACGCACCCTACGTACAACCGCATTCTACCAACACTCGAGTTGACCCACTTGCTCTCCTCTCGAACAAGACTGCTGAAATCTTCCAGCTCTAAGGCCAAACAGAACAAAGGGAAGCAACCAGCTGTTGTATCTGACACCTCTTCAGGATCCGAAGCTCATACAGAATCTGATGAAGATGTTCGTGATCTACGCAAGCAGCTGGCAATGCTCACAAAGATGGTCTCAAAGAAGATCGGAAAAAAATCCTCATCTTCCTCCAATCGACAAAGAACCTTTAGCGGCACCAAAAAGACCACACCTACGGAGGAAGCTAAGCCGATAAAGAAAAACGACGAATCCACACCTCAAAAGTCTGTGAAGTGCTTTCGGTGTGGAAAGTCAGGCCACTTTGCCAAGGAATGCCACGCCCCACGCGTGAAGGACTCTGGCTACTACGACCGTAAGGCCAGAATGACCCGCAAAATGGAAAGTGGGAAAGTTCTTCTCACCGAAGAAGCTGAGTGGGTGAACGACACTTCCAAAGACGAGGAGCCTAAGGATGAAGATTGCTGCATGGCAAGGCTGGTCGAACCTGACAAGGACGAGGAGATGGTCAACACCAGTGAGAACATTGCTAAGACCCCTACCAACGCAGAGTCTGAGGTACGAATTTCACAACTCGATGATGTGTTTAATCACCGTCACACCATTAAGAAACCCACCGTAGACTCTAGGGACTATGATGAACTTAAACTAAAATTTGAAAACAACTATGCCTTACTTAGTTTAAAAGTAGAAGAGCTCGCCTCCGCAAACGAACGACTAATTGCCTCTGAAACGTTAGTCAAACGTCTGCAAAACAAGAATAAAACAAAGTGAGACTAGGGTTAAGGAAACCTCACTGGCCATCAGTTCATGTGAAACATCTCGTCTCTTGACGGCCGCACAATATGAACTGCTTACTAAGGAAAGAGTTAGGTTGTACCGAAAGGTGAAAGAACTTGAAGAGCAACTTCACCTTAGAAACAAAAATGCACGTCTCTTATGCCAATTGAACCAACCAGCCGAAACAGAATTCTACGATGCCCGGGTGGGAATCGGCCTGACTAGCAATTGCGAACCAACGCCGAAAATAGTAAAACGGTATAACATGTGTAGCACTACGTTCCTGCAAACAAGGAAGGATGCTCCCTCACAGCTTATGCCATTTGTGAGATCCTCCTCCATTGTTCTTTCGGAAGAAAAGAGGGAACAGAACATTTGTTGGGCGAAAATCGCGTATGACTACACAGAATTGAATGCTAGTGATAAGACTAAGAAACCTTCACTCTCTGAAGACATCAAGACTCTACTTCCAACCAAAGAACAGGAAATTGCTTTCCGAGAAGCGCTTTCTCGCATCTATATCCCAGAGAAACTTATGGTCATAGCAGAACTAGAACAAACACTAGAATTAGAGCGGAAAGCCTTCGCGAAGGGGCGAGATGATCTACTTAGCAAAATCTTTACCCTAGAGCAAGTTCACAATATGAACAAACCCTCTACGTCGAGTCAAGTACCCGATTCTCAAACATGTAAATGTAAGAGGATGGCGAAGATGACTCCTGAAGCTGAAACATGTTCAAACACTAACTCTCGTATTCCTATGGACACAGGGAATGTGAGTTCGACGCCTCTGGAAGGGAGTTCATTTGAAATGAATGTTAGATCTGACGGATCACGGTCACGATAGTCGTTACGTAATCTCGAGCCCATACTCGAGTACTAACGTAACCGTTGAATCCTTAAGCATGACGTCTAAAGGTAATCTCGTTTTCGTAAGCGAGATTACGACCATGTGTGCGGATCTTCTCTGACACATGATCAAAATGAGTTTATACTAACGAATTACCTGTGTTGATCGCAGACATCGTTGATGGCCGTTTGGACGCGATCTTCGTCTCTTTCGCTCTACAATGGTTGATGGAGACCCGTGTACTTCTGCTAGAGCTCCCACGTTATAGTGACAGCGTAACGTTCGATCGTTAGGAACGTTCACGCTACAGTGTGTGTGTGTGTGTATTAGAGTGTACGTTAAATGGCTTATATGATAGCCTATATATAGAGTCACTAGGGAGTCCGGTATTAATTGTAGAGCAAGAGACGGGACCGGCCCAATAAGTGTAATGGTTATTAGTCCGTCCATCAAAGCTTAATAACCGGGCAATAAATAATAAATTATTAAGGATCAAAATATCCCAACTAATTATAAATGAAGGAGAACCCGCTCTTCGATGATAAGAAGAAAAGACCATCCTATACTCGTCTTCCCTCTTTATGTAATGAATCCCAATATCTTAAGGACGTAGATAATTATGTTTCCAGAACTTATCTTCCTTTTACCAAACTTATGTCCATGTGTTGCTGCAATGACTTTGTTCTCCCACGCTTTCATGAATATGAAACACACGAACACGCAACACTCCGACCAAGCAAGCGAACCTCCTCTACGACACCTTTGTATTCTCCCATTTCATCTAAACCTACGGTTAAGCGAAAACGTCTTCCGACGCTAAATACAAAGTCACCTAGTGCTCGCAAGCAAAAGACGACCAAAACCGAAGCACGACAACAACAACCAAAACCCCCACGCCATTTCATGAATAAGGCGCCGTACATGCAAGCACAAGTTAGGCAAATATGGGTTAGAAAAACCGTAATACCGCCTCCCCAAACAAATCACGACGGGAAACCTAAATTAGATACAGCGCAACCTGATTTAGACCCTACATTTCCCGTTAAGCGCATGAAAATTTTTCTTGTATCACAAGAAGGTCCCGTCCGTAAACGGGGACCCAACGTTTCTTGATGATTGCAGGTCTGTCATGTGTGGTATCTAGACTCAGGTTGCTCCACGCACATGACGGGGAACAAGGAGCTGTTGAGCAACTTCTCCGAGCGCTATCTCGGAAGGGTCTCCTTCGGAAACAGTCAAATGGCGCCAATTCTCGGAACTGGCGATCTCGTCCATGACAAACTGACGATCAAGGGCATCTCTTATGTCGAGGGCTTGAGCTACAATCTCTTCAGCATTGGTCGGTTCTGCGACAAAGGATACAAGGTTCTCTTCGAATCAGACATCTGCAGCATTATCGATGCCTCGGGACTGCCTCTTCTTTCTGGAACGCGCACGTCTCACCTCTACGTACTCAATCTTACGACCTCTCGACCAATATGCCTTCTCTCTCGTGCTACACCCAAGTTGAACGATCTATGGCACCGACGCCTTTCACATCTTAATTTCAAGACTCTCAACAAATTGCGTCAGAATAAACTTTTCAACGGTCTACCTCAGCTATCCTATCATAAGGAGCATCTCTGCTCTGCCTGTGAATTAGGGAAGATGAAGCGCTCGTCTCACATCTCCAAGGAAACACCGTCCTCTAAGCTCATCCTCGAGCTCTTACACATGGATCTTTGTGGCCCGATGCCTACGGCTTCACTCGGAGGAAGACGATATATTCTTGTGATTGTCGACGATCTCTCACGCTACACGTGGACGAAACTTGTTTGCACAAAGGATGAAGTTCCTGATTTAATCATCGAGTTTGTTGTTACGTCCCAAAATCTTCATCAACAGAAGGTTCGGATTATCAGAACTGACAACGGAACTGAGTTTAAGAACAAGAAGCTCAGTGATTTCTATGCCACTCAGGGCATCACCCAGCAGTTCTCAGCTGTGAAGACACCGGAACATAATGGTGTCGTTGAGCGTAAGAATAGGACACTAGTCGAAGCAGCTAGGACTCTCCTCATCCAATCCGGCCTTCCTCACTCTCTTTGGGGCGAAGCTATTCAAACGGCTTGCTACACGCAAAACCGGGCTTCTATCCACAAGAGATTCAACCGTACCCCATACGAGATGCTGAATAACTGTCGTATCCCGGATATATCTTATCTAAGGGTCTTCGATTGCCGATATTTTGTTGCCAATGATCGCCAACATCTTGGGAAGCTCGATCCAAAAGCACTTGAAGGCATCTTTGTTGGATATTCGCTGAACTCGAAGGCATACAGAGTCTATCTTAAGGAGAAACGATCAGTCATAGAGAGCACAAATGTCACCTTTGACGAAAGCGAAGGTGACCAAATGACTTCTGCTCATATCAGACCAGAACCCGGTCTTCTACAGTCGTTGACAAAAGGTCAACTTTCATCAACGGGAACTTTCTCATCTGAGGGCAACTCTGGCGAACTGGATCTCGATCTGCTCTTCGAGTACTTCTATCGAGTCCCCAAGACTCCTGTCGCCACCACTCAACCTACCGCTGCACCCACCCCGCCTACACCACCGGCTATCGACGATGATGTCGTCCCTCCAAACTTGAATGATCTCAATCTCAACGAAGACGACATTTTACCCAACCATGGGAACATTGCTGATCCTGATGCCGAACCCTCTCAATCTACTACGGTTGAGATCTCTTCTTCGGACACCGGACCCCAATCTAATGAGCCTCCACTCGACACAAATACGGCTAGCTCCTCACAGACTAATGTACCACTTTGGGCTCGCTCTCATCCTACGGATCAGATTATTGAGGATCCCACATCGGGTGTTTCGACGCGTTCGGCTACGATGAATGAAAGCTTGTTCACTTGCTATCTCAGTCAAGCCGAACCATCACGAATAGCTGAAGCTCTCAATGATCCTGATTGGCTGATTGCAATGCAGGAGGAAATAAATCAATTCGAACGTTTACAAGTTTGGGAACTCGTACCACGCACTCACAACAGATCCATTATCGGCACGAAGTGGATCTTCAAGAACAAAAAGGATGAAGACGGTGTTGTCATCCGCAATAAAGCAAGACTTGTGGCTAAGGGGTACAATCAACAAGAAGGCATCGACTACGATGAAACTTTCGCCCCCATTGTCAGGATCGAAGCTATACGAATTTTTCTTGCCTTTGATGCTCACAAGAACTTCAAAGTCTACCAAATGGACGTGAAGACTGCATTTCTGAATGGATTTCTCAAAGAAGAAGTGTACGTTGATCAACCTGAATGGTTCTTGAGCAAAGAGTTTCGTCATCACGTACATCGACTCTACAAGGCTCTCTACGGACTGAAGCAGGCTCCCCGAGCTTGGTATGACGTCCTTTCAGACTTCCTCGTTCAGTCAGGATTCAAGAAAGGAACTCTATATACAACTCTCTTCACCAAGCGGAATGGCCCGGACATCATGCTTGTACAGATTTATGTCGATGACATCATTTTTGGATCGACTAAACCACAACTGTGTGAAGAATTCGCAGAACTGATGAAGGAGAAATTCGAAATGAGTATGATGGGCGAGCTGAATTTCTTTCTTGGTCTTCAAGTAAAGCAACTCTCCGACGGAATCTTCATCAACCAGTCCAAATACATCCATGACATCCTCGAGAAATATGGAATGAAGGATGCTAAGACTGCCGCTACACCTATGTCACCCTCTGGCCGACCCGACGCGGACCCATCTGGTGCTCCCGTCGACCAAACCGTCTATCATGGGATAATAGGCTCTCTTCTGTACATCACTGCTAGTCGACCGGATATCGTTCTCTCGACAGGAATCTGCGCTCGTTTTCAGGCTACACCTAAGGAATCCCATTTCACTGCTGTCAAAAGGATTCTCCGCTATCTCAAAGGAACACCCAATCTGGGTTTGTGGTACCCCACTCGATCGGACTTCAAACTGGTTGGATTCTCGGACTCGGATTACGCAGGAGGCAAGATGGATCGAAAAAGCACCTCAGGAGCTGCACACTTCTTGGGCGGTAAACTCGTGAGTTGGTCTTCTCGAAAACAAAACTGTGTCTCAACTTCGTCGACGGAAGCAGAATAAGTCGCCGCCGCTAGTTGTTGTTCACAGCTTTTGTGGATGAGAACCCAACTACGAGATTTTAATTTTCATGTTGATAAAATTCCCATTTATTGTGACTCGAAGAGTGCGATTGCGATGACGAGTCATCCAGTGCATCACTCGAGAACGAAACACATAGATATTCGTCACCACTTCATCAAAGAACATGTTGAACAAGGGACGATTGAATTGCACTACGTCACTACCGAAGATCAACTGGCCGACATTTTCACAAAACCGTTGGATGTCAAACGATTCCAACACCTAGTGACTATGTTGGGCATGTTGAATCTTCCGTAATGATCAATCGACCCTACATAAACTTTGATAAAGTGTACATATTTTTCTTCACTTTACTCCATTTTCTATGTGTCTTCTGAATTATGTCTCTTAAGGGGGAGTTTTCGATTAAGGGGGAGTTTCTGTTTTTGCCTATTTAAAAAAAAAAAATTGGGTTGAAATTTTAAATTTTGGTCAAACGGAGTCAAAATTGGACCAATTGGTTGGGTTGAAATTTTAATTGAAATTTTAAATTTTGGTCAAACGGAGTCAAAATTGGACCAATTGGACACCAATTGGACCCAATTTTGACCAAGCCCGCAAAATTCGGCCCAGGACCAACTTTTGACCAAGCCCGCGAAATTCGGCCCTACTCAATATCTCGCATGAACAGTCACAAAACCCCCAAAATACTTAACTCTTTTCACAATCTTTCCAACTTCCCGAGAAAAATTCAAAAATTTCGCACCTTCCTCTTCGAAAATTTCCCAACCTCTCGCATCGTCGTCTTCTTCAAATCTGCCTTCAAAATTCATTTTTCTGCATACTCCGTCGTCAAAATCAGCATTTCGGTATGAATACATCCCAAATAAACCAATCTTGTTCGTTTTATTCTGTTTTTGCCCCGTTTTTTTATTAGGTTTAAAATTAATTTTTCTCGGCTTCAATTCGGACGCATGTTAGGATTTTGGTGTTTAAAACCCCCAAATATGTATTGCCCGTCCAATTTCGAGTCGATTGAGTCCAGTTTATTGCATTTTGGTTAAGATTTGAGTGGTTCTAAGGCAAAAATCATAGCGTCGTTTCGTACGTTTCCGCACTGTGTTCTTCACCGAGAAAATTTTTCAGAAAAAATAATTTAACGATAGATTTTCGCTGCTACAGTGAGTGAGGTCCCGCGAAAGTTTTATCCGAGAAATTTCTTACGTTAAAATTTCGCTGTTACAATAAGTGAAGTCCTGCGAAAGTTTTATCTGAGAAACTTATTGCGCTAAAATTTCGCTGCTAGTGAGTGAAGACCCGCGAAAGTTTTCATCCGAGAAATTTTTTCCCTTACGTTAAAATTTTCTTTTGCTGCTACAGTGAGTCATGCCCCGCGAAATTTTCATACATCTCACTTCATATTACATCTTTTCGCATCTTCACCATTTCGCAACTACAGTGACCCCAAAATTTCTCAACCCATAAACTTAAATTTTTCTCGGATCCGTGCTGATCAAAGTCTTTCGCAGCTACAGTGGTTCATTAATTTCTCAACCCATACATCATTGTTTTTTTCGCGGATCATGCAGATTTCTCAACCTGAGAAAATTGTCAATCCGAGAAATGTTATCACTTGTCAAACTGAGAAAGTTCAAACCGAGAAATTTTACCACCTGAGCAAACTTTTTCCAAAATTTTCTCACCCCGCGAAACTTTCATATCACTTGAGAAAATTCAATAACTTGCGAAATTTTTGCTTACTTGAAAACTTCTCTACTTGCGAAACTTTAATACCTTTTGAGAAAATATTTTAACTGCGAAATTTTTGGATAACTTGTGAAATTCTTTAACTTGCGAAAATTTTCCACTACATGCGAAAATTTTCCACTACATGCGAAATTTTACACTATATGCGAAAATTTTCTCTCGACTTGCCTATGTGTTATAATCAGCGAAATTTTCCATTACATGCGAAAATTTTTGGATAACTTGTGAAATTTCTTAACTTGCGAACATTTTGCACTACATGCGAAAATTTTACACTACAAGCGAAAATTTTCTCTCTACTACGAAATTTTGCTCATGTACCAAAATTTTCTCATATCACATGAACACTTTCAATCCTGAAAATTTTCTAAGTGTTGGAAAAATTTCGTTTAATTTCCGAAAATTGTTGAAACTCGCCATCACATTACCATCATTCAATCTTAACAACTTCATTTCAAATGGACTTTAAGTTACCTTTAATCTTAATTTTAATTTTATTTTTACGATTTTGGGCTCCTTTTATTGTTTCACCCACGACTTACTTATATCCATGTTCTCGTGACTTAGTCCGTATTAATCATGCTACAATTACTGTCGAGCACAGATATGACCAACACAAATCGAGAAGCACTTGAAGCACTTGAGGCTGCAGCAATCCAAAGGGACGCCGCTCGCATCGAGCTCAATACATTGACATTTGTTCCACCGATCGAACAGGTCTTCCCAACAAATCGATGGGCTGCATTGATACCAAACAATCACATGGTGGACTTGAACAACTTTAGGTGTGATGCCCCCATCATCATAGAGATCCTCAAAGGGCATCCCCTCCGACACGCCCTCACTCATGGCGAGCCAGAAGCCCAAGTCTATCTCCAGCAGTTCTGGCACACATTGCAGATTGCTGGACCACACTACCGCGTTTCAGCAATGTCCGCCGAAATCGATCAAGAAATCGTAGTCTTCACTCGCAAGATTGTCCAAGAAGTACTTCAACTCCCTGTCTACTCACCTTACGAACCACTTCCAATGCACGAACAACTCATCGAGGACATCGACAGATTGGGCTATCAACATGAAAACAAGAAGAAGAAAGGCCCACTCGTTCTCAGCGAAGTCACCACACGCAACCTACCTCAACCCTGGCGAACATTGTACCTCCTACTGAACAAATGCATGTCAGGGAAGCATGCTGGCCAGGACCGCAGGAACCACCAAATCCTTACCATCCTAACCGACATCGCACACAACCGCAAGTACAACTACACTGAGATCATCTGGATGGATCTCGTCTCCATGATTCAACGTCGCGATCGAGAAGTCGCCAAGGACGTCAAGAACCGCTTCGTACCTTACATGCGGTGGATCCCAGCGCTCATCAAACCCTTTCGTCTGTTCTCCACCAGCAACCGCATTCGCCCGGCGAGTGAACACTTCGTGATCCCCGTTGTCGAGAAGTTCGCCAAGAAAAACACTACGGCGAAAGATCGGCACGCCATGATCATCCCGGACGAAGTACTTGCCTATGCCGACCCGATAAACCTGCACGTTCGAGAATATCGCGCCTCCACCGCTTCATTCCGCGAGAGTCCCCGTCCCCTAACCATTGTCCCTACGGAGCAGACCGACCCCGCTGCTCCTAACCTCGGGACTAGCTAAAACCCCACCACCACTACAGAAAAGTCATCGAGTCGTGCCGCATCCTCTTCCACCCGCATACCGAAAAACGGTCGCACGATGATGACGTAAGCCGCACCACGGAGCGTCGATCAAAACGGAAAAACGATCGACCTCTTCAGTCACAAACAAGCCGAGCCCAAACCATAGGTGCAGGGGGTGATGTGTTCACCTCCCGAGTAGAAGACGTGGCACATGGCTCAACCACGCAAACAACCCCACCAATTCACTTATCTTCCTCTCTACAGGAAGATATTTCATTCCACGACGAGCTACGTATGCCATCGACATCCCACTTGGAGATAGTCGATGTTGAAACAAGCAGTCCCCCGCCTCAGACTGCATCCTCTTCATTCACATCGAGTATAGTGCCCTCACTCCCCATAATTTCATATGTTTCTAGGACACATACACTTTTTACTGCACAACAGAGTCTTCGTGATTCTGCCAGAACGCTCGGTGATGTCTCTGTGACTGAGAGCGGAAGACCTAGCACGGACAACATCAACACAACTGTGAGCCTAGGCCATCAATCGTTTGAGTCTGTCTCATCGATGATGCCAATGGGAAGTCTTAGTGACCCCGTCTTTTCCCGTCCTGTGCAAACGGGCGGCCAATCGGCTCTCTTTCCCGATTCGGTGTCAGTTGGAATTCTTCGTGACTCCAACTTGTTAGACTTATCCTGTTTCGTCACCGAGACCGCGCTAGAGACTCGCCTTCAAGAGTTTGCAAAGACTCTTGAGGCATCCATCCTAGATAAAGTCTATGCGGGTCTCTATGCGTCCACCCGCGACAAAGGCAAAGGTGTGGCCCCGAAGACGCCACCACCAACGCAACATGTGGACGCCGAAGCTGTTCTCTCCTCCATTTCCGCAACGGAGCTCTTCTACATCCTTCGAGCCCGATTAGAATCAATGACGGAACTCGACGAGGAGGAACAGCAAATGAAGGCCATCATGACTCAGCCGATGACTTGCCGCGCTCAAGGCGAGTCTAGCGGGATCAGACGCGACGATCAAGACGATGATCATGATCGACGCGAGGGGGAGAATAGGCAGCAAGGCCAATCTCAAGGACTTGTGCAATCAACGTCGCCTTCCTCCTCTGCACCTGAAACGACACCCGCGATAGAAACCTCACACACCACCAGCCAAAAATCCCATCCGATTAACCCTGAGTCACTAGCCAAATCACCCTCACCACCACCTACTGTAACCGTCTCCGAAACCCTAATCGTCACATCGACATTAGAGACCACCACCACACCTTCTCCACCCACCTTCTCGGAACCTCTAACTGTCAAATCGACATTAGAGGCCACCACCACATCTACGCCACCCGACACCCAAATCATCCTCGCCAAAACCATCACCTCAACCGAGCCCCCAGAATCTCCACCACAACCATCCCCACAATCCACAACCTCCTCCGACGCAACACCCTCGCCACTACACAGCTCTACCCCTCTCAATACCGACCCCAACGTGGCTCCCGAGGACTTCTACTGCACGTAGAACGAGATCGAGGCCTACATCTTCAACGATGAATGGCTTTACACACCCGCCGACGCAGTAGCAGCCAGGAAATTGGTAGAGAATGCTCGACGTCTGCTAAAGGAAGCATCGCTTACGCTGATCAACACTGCAGACAACGAGAATGGGGAGGAGTACGACGCTGAACCCGCCGAGCTCGAGAACATCCTACAGTTTCAAGCGCAGCAAGCTAAGGCTCCTGCTGCTCAACCGGATGTGCCCACGACGGATATACCGGAAGCACCGTGGGAAAACAAGAAGATCACCGCACCATTCCAAGAAGAGATCAGGAAGAGGATCTGGCGGCGCAATGAGCAGACATCACAGTCTTCGATGAATATGAGCTGATGAATATCCAAAACTGGAGCGAGAAGAAGAAGAAGCTCTACCGATGGAGCCTTCTTTGCCACAAGTGCACAAAGCGAATGCTGTCCGATGAGGAAAACATCGCTCTTGATATGAATCGGGCTCCCATCTGCAAAGTCACTGACATTCGCCAGGAGTCGAAAGGACGTGTCCACTATCCAGTGTTCACAGTAATGAGGCAGGATGAGAGCTATAGTGAAGTGAGCGAGGCGGACTTCAAGTTTCTGCGCCTGGGTGATCTGTACAGCATGCTGGAATCCATGAAGCAGTTCAGACTCGTCGTCAGAAGTTCTGGACATCTCGTACGGGCTGAACCGGTCACTATGGGCTACGTGGCTCTCAAGCGACACATGCTCCGACAGGTGAGATTCTTCGCCTCCCACGATCTGCAGATGGCGGTGGAGCACAACCTAAAGAAAGTGAACCTGACTCGCCCATCTTTCAAGAATGCGGACGACTATCGAGAGGGCGATGTGATCGACGGAGATGATCCGGCGGTCGCCTACTCGAACTACAAGGGAAAGATGAGGCTACTGCGCTGCTCCGAAGTGGCAAAGTTCTCGGATGGGACACTCACCATCATCCAAGACAAGCTCATGAGGATTTGCCGCATCCTTTCGGAAGAAGACTCACACTGCCGATCCAAATTCGCGAAGTTCATTTACGATATAGCTGATCGAATCGTTCTTCGAAGGAATCTCCGCGCCTTCGAGTTCAAGCTAGGCCTTCGCGAAACTCACACTCGCTAATTCACCATCACTACGCCCAAGATCCAAGACTCCCAACAATTGACACAAAGGTGGAGATTGTTAGGATATTTAATAGATTGTGTCATTAGTTTACGTCTTGGGTTATCTTTTGTAATTATCCTTTTAGCTTGGGCTTTAGACAAGAATGTAATTAGTTAAATCTTTAGTGTTTGGGCCTTAATATACCTAGGGTTAATGTGGTATATAAGGTATTACCATCACTATTTTCAAAGTAATCAAAGATCAAAAGGCTAACCCTACTTTTCACACAATACACACACTTGAATGTGAGAACCTCTCCCTTTTTCATTCCATCCAAGCCTCTTTGATTCCTTGTTTGGTGCAATCGGGACCAACAAGTGGTTCCTTTTAGCTTGGGCTTTAGACAAGAATGTAATTAGTTAAATCTTTAGTGTTTGGGCCTTAATATACCTAGGGTTAATGTGGTATATAAGGTATTACCATCACTATTTTCAAAGTAATCAAATATCAAAAGGCTAACCCTACTTTTCACACAATACACACACTTGAAGGTGAGAACCTCTCCCTTTTTCATTCCATCCAAGCCTCTTTGATTCCTTGTTTGGTGCAATCGGGACCAACAAATGATATTTTTACTAACCATTTTTGAGAAGTAATAACTTCTAAAGTTGAAAAATAATTATCGTTTTCAACATTTTTTGAACTATTAGCGAATTCTTCGTTAGTAAATTCTTCAACAATATCTTTTCCTTTTTCTAATTTAGAAAATCTTCTTTCAAGATCAATATGACTTAATTTTAAATTTTTAATTTCAGTTTTGAGATTCGTAATTTCGAGTGTTAAATCTCTAATATTAGAAGGAGATTCATTTTTAAATTTATTTTTATTATGAAGTAATTTCATTACTTCGGACATACTATAAGGTTCAGATTTAGGAATAACTTCTTTAGAAGTTTCTTCCTCTTTTTGAATAATTCTTTTAATAATCAGATTTTTTAAATCTAGATCTTCTGTTTCTTTTAATATTTCGAGAAGATTATTGTCAAGAACATTGATTTCCTGAAATTGAGATATAATTTGATATAAATTATTATCTTCTAATTCAGATTCTGAACTATCTATGCAAGGTTGTCATATCTGACAATTTTGGCATTAATCAAATTCTGATGATGATGAAATATCTTCAATAATATTATTGTTTTCATCGTGTGAGGAATATTCTGATTCATTATCAGAGTTTAAGAGAATTTTTGATAATGTTTCTTTTAATTTATTATCGATTTCTAAATTATTAATTTTCTTTTTTGTCCAACAGGTACTAGCTTTATGACCTACTTTTCCACATTTTCGACAAATAATTGGAGGAAATTTGTTCGTATATTGATAATTTTTATTATCTTTTGAGAATTTTTGTTCTCTTCTTTTTTATTTTCTAAATCTTCTTTTTTCATATTGTTTAGGAGAATATTTTTTAGTTTTATGTTCCTTACGGGTTTTACTCGTAGAGGGATTTTCCATGCCAAATTGGCCACAGAATTCTCCTAATTGTTTCTTTTCGTCTAGAGCATGTCTCTTGACTTGTTTATTTAATTTTATTTCATTGCATAAGGCTAAACCTTATTGTATGCAAGTTCCTATAAGTTTACCATAGGTATAGGACTTATAATCGATATTCGATTCTCCTTTCCTAAGGTTATTCCTTACTCTTTCTGCAAAGAGTGAAGGTAAGCCATCTATGAATTTAGATTTCCAGTGAGTACTATTTGACTCAGGGAGTTCCATGACTCGACTAAGGAAAGTATCCTTATACCATCTAAAGGATGTAAGGGTTTTACACCTAAGATTTTGGAGAAGAGTTCTGATATTTTCAGAATTGTCAGACCATCGGCCTGTGAAGTGTTCAATAATGTTTACACATAGTGTATAAACAACATTATCAACCTGTTGACCATTTTCTTTTTTAATGGTTTGTAAATATCGTCTTTTTCATTTTGAGATAAATAGTTATCCCACCATCCTTTTAACTGACCGGTAAAGCCAGCGACAATCATTTTCGCAACAGCTTTATCATTATTTTGATTAGCTTTACAAATAGTACTATACATAAGCATCCTATGAATCATATTATAGATTTGTCTTTTCGTATAACCATCTAAATTCCATTCGTATATACTTCTACCACTATATGAATTATTGAGCATAAACTCTTGTTCTTCGAACAAGATATCTTGAGGAGTAGGCCTAGGGTAATAATATTTACTTTGAGTTGGCCTATCTGCATATTTTATATGCTTTAATTTATTAATTTCTTCATTAAATGTGTTTTGAATATCCTGAATATTATCAGAATTTTCCATTCGATTTTCGAATTCTTCACTTAAAGTATTAAGTTTTAAATCCTTAAGTTTTTCTTCGAGCAGATTTTCAATATGAGAAATTGATTTTAATTTAAAATCAATAATTTCAGGAGGAGGCTGAATACTTGGAGAGGCAATATCTACCTTTTCAATTTTAGCTTTATCTTTTAAAAGATGATTTTTATTTCTTTTACTGAAGACGAAATTTCTTCAATATTTTTCTTTAATAAAGAAATTTGTTCACCTAAAACAATAACATACATATTTGTATAATTTTGTTGTTTTAAAAGACAATTAATATGACTTATGGTCACATTAAGCGTATCACTTTCAAATAATTTTTGAAAAGCATTAAAATATCTTACTTCATTTTCTTTTTCCATTTAGAAACTAGTTTGAGGAGAGTAAATCGAATTTAAATTTTTCCCCGTTGAAAGTTTATAATTTTTTTCAAGAACTGAAATCATGTTTTTAAAATATTTTTCTAAAAACCAAGTAATAAAATGTAACATTTCATTCATTTTTGACAAATCATTATAAAATTCATCTTGAAAAATAATTTTACCTTCTTTATTAAAATTTTCAAAAAATCATTTTCTAAAATGTTCCCATTTAGGTAAATTAAATTCTTGATTAATTTTCTTTCTTGCCGGTGATCCCGGACTAAAATTAATTTTGGGTTTTAAATCCATTAAACATGAAAAACCATTTCTGACTCGGTTATTTCCTCGTCTTGATTTTTAAAAACTCCATGAACAATATTATCTGAATTAATTCTTAATTCTTCAACTTTATTTTGAAGATAATCGCTAGAAGTTGATTCTCTAATTTGAGAAGTTGAAGCTATAGAAGGAGATTTTATCATATAATCACATGGTGATATATGATAATGAGAAGAAGCTGATCTTGTCATTCTAGATCTAGGAGTTTTGATAGATCTTTGATTTTGTTCGAATTGTATTTGAACAGATCCATCAGTTGTTTGTATGATTTGAGGGGGATTATTTTTAATTTTTGGTTGAGGAAGCAAAGCTCTTTCGATAATCCAGTTTTCTGGAAACTGTATTTCGTCCCATTTAATAGATCTTCGAGTTGTAATATTAGATCTACTAAAATTAGTTTCTATTAGAACCGTTTCGTTGATTGGTTTATCAACAATTTTGCACTGAGGATTCAGCGTATATAAAGGCTGAATCCAATATAACAGATACAAATTACTTCCGAACCTGGAGCATAATTATATCCGTGAGTTTTGACATTTAATGTCAGGGCATCCAATATATTGATATCGGTCAATGATAATTGGAGATTTGGATAGACATTAAAATAAACTGGACCATGTGCCAGACTAGACTGAATTATTCCCATAAGGGATTGTTTCCAGTCGAGATTTCTACCATCTCTAAGAGCTGCTATAAAGCTCTCTGGTAAACCTTCTAAAGTCAAAGGCTTAAAGGCTACTTGTACTAACCCGATATGAATAAACTTATGGTTTATTCTATATTTTTCTAAGTCTCTACTTAAAAGTCTAATAACCATCTCTTCGTTGTTAAGAGAGATAGTTTCTTCGGTAGTTTTGACTACCTATATATATATATATATATTCAATGGAAATGAATTAAAGGAAATTGAAACTTTTAATTCAAGCTTAGAACTTATAAAAGAATACACACTCAACATCTGAAAAAAAAAAATAGTTACGTTTAAATATTAAAATAATATGATTATTTGGTCAATCTTTACTTTGTGTAGTGTTTGACGAACACTCGTAGGCATCTCCTTTGTACATATCGTTGAAGTTCATTTTTTGTGTTCTTGCTTCGCTCTTGTTCAATCATCGAGCAAACATTAGTTTTCTATATTTTTTAACGGTTAATCTCGGATGAATCCAATGTATCTCATCCCACGCTAACCGCTTGCTTCGGATTAATCTACCGATTAATCGGTTAAGCGATTAATTGGGCGCATTAGTACTTTTCGCCATGGCAGGTGGCCGATCAGCGCCTAGGCGCCGCCTACTCGGCCGCTTAGGTCGACTTTTACAACACTGGGGAACATCCTAATATTTCTCTTTCAATCGCCACCGGAAAAGATGTCACTTTCTTCGGACGCCAATTTAGAATATTGAAATCTTCTAAGTTACACAAAAACATGAGATTAAAGAAAGGGGAGAACGACATTTTTATTCCCCGGTGTTTGGGGCATGGGTGTTTTCCGTCCCCATGTTTCGATGTGCCACTTTTAGTCACCAATCTTACCGATTTTGGTCCTCTGACTAACGTAATCACTAATTAGATGGAATTTAACACATGAGAGCGCATGATCTCCTTTAACTTGACTTAACACCTCATGACCCATCATCATCTTCAACTAAAACGCACGTGAGCATCATTACGTATCGCATTTAACTCATTTTCAAGGTTGTCCATCTTTCCTAAATGTGATGCATAATGATGTTCATGTGCTCTTAAATCGAAGAAGAAGATGTGTTATGAGGTTTTACGTCGAGTAAAAGGAGATCACAGGCTCTCACGTGTTAAATTTCGTCTAAATTAACGATTGAATTAATCGAGGGATCAAAACCGTCCAAAATCGGCAACATTGGGGACTAAAAGTGGCACCTTAGGAACATGAGGGACCATAAACGCCCATACCTCAAACATTGGGGATTAAAAATATCGTTCGCCCAAAAAAAAGCACAAACATATGCTCAATCCAACGCACCAACCCAAAGTCCATTATCCAAATTAGTATGTTTAGCACACAAAATGTGTTTGCAAATATATCAAACTATTTTATATTTTGAACGTTTCATATTATAAATCAAGTAATTAAAAAAATAAAATCTTAATGTAAGGATATATGTGTAATAAATTAAAATATTAAGGATAAACTGTAGTTAAACAATTAAGGGTAAACTTGTAATAATTGTTTATCAAATTGACAGACAGTTTTTATCCACCTTACACCCTATAAAAGTATAGATAACCGCATGTTATAAATGACGTTAACTGCAAGTTATAACCATCTATTTATGGTTAGAAAAAAGGTTTAACGTTCGGATTACGATTTGAATCGAAACTGTTAACCCGACTTGGTTACGGTTGTTCAAACCGGATGAAGACCTTACATTAGCATAGATGTGTATTACAAATGAAAATACTATGCCTTCTATTCATAACAAGAATAATTAGAGTGATTTTGAGAAACCCTATATACATCTCTAGGAACACAGATGAGCAAAAACTACAGCTGGTTTGAGAACGAAAAACAAAAAACACATTCTAAAACACCTTCAGATTAAAAAATATCATAAAACAAATGGATTCAATATGAGATCTCGGGTTCAAATATTACTAGCGACTTTGTCTATCGTAACTGATGACATCGTGAGATAGGGAGAGAAAGCACAATAGATGAGAGATTTACTATGGTGTTCATTGTAATTAGTTGCTATGGTGTTCACTCTGTTAGTTGCTCGATGTAGTTTGGCATCATTGCAAATCTCGCTAATATATATCTAGTTTTTGAAATTTTATCCTGCATTACAAAGTAATAAATTATACTAATATAATTAAGGTGAATCTATAAAAAAATACCGAACTAAATAAAATTTTTACACATAACTACCCATGTCAGAAAATTTTACAGATAAGTACCCGGTTTAATTTTACCAGTTCTTTAGTCATGTCGTACCTTCATGTGTGTATATTGCGTACCATAACACGTTGATATAGTGTACCTAAGTATAGCATACGTCGTACCTACGGCATGCCTGTGTGTTACATAGGGCGTACCTAAATATAACATACGTCGTACCATTTTCTGTTATATAGGGTACCCAAATGTGTTGATATAGGGTACCTAAATATAACATACGTCGTACCTACGGCATGCCTGTGTGTTACATAGGGTGTACCTAAATATAACATAAGTCGTACCATTTTCTATTATGTAGGGTACCCAAATGTGTTGAGATAGGGTACCCAAATGTGTTGTATGATGTACTTTAGGGGATCGGGTACTTATGTGCAAAAAAATTATTCTGTTAGGTACCTATATATAAAAAAATCCTGTTTGGGTACTAAATTACAAGTTTTTTCTAATAGGTACTTATGTGTAAAAACCCGTATAATTAATTGTTTTTATCATGAAATAATTATTCAGTGGCCCGTGCAAACACGGGTATAAACCAGTTTCCCTATTGAAACTTATAAAGCTCAAGAATAAATCCTAAACATAAAAAATTAAAAGAATAAAAAACAAAAACATTGTTTCGTTAAAACGTTATATCTAATCCTATTTTCGGTAAATTCCAGTTGTAAATTGTAATGAAAAAGACAAAGAACGCTTACGTGGCAGTATATATAAAACGTGCGTCTATCTATATATATCTGTGTGTGTATTTATAAAATACTGTTCATATATTGTTTGCCACCTTTACCACAACTGTATCATCGTCAATTTCAAAAAACAAAACAAAATTCGAGAAAAAACAATCCCAAAAATTGGAAAGACTTCCCCCAGTGGAAAAGAAACGCAGTTGTAAACGAAAGGAAACCTTCCTCAAATCAATCCATGCAGAAAATTCCCAATTGAAAGAAAATTCCCAATTTCTTGAATCAGATGGGTTCGAGGTGGTGGTGGCAGAACAATGGATTTAGTGGTAACGGCATCGGCGCCGTCGTTAGCAGTGGGAAGAATAGCAGAAATCGTCACGAGTCCTCTTTCGTCGTCTCATCGACTTTTGTGTTTTTCCTTTGTTCCTTCGTCGTTTTGGGGACGGTTGGGAGCTTGTATGCGCGGTATATGCTCGCTGCTAACGTGCGCAGCGGCCTCGGTTTAGTGGGATGCGAAGAGGATAACGAGGGTTCGTGGGCTCTTGGTGTTTACTACGGAGATTCACCTTTTTCGCTCAAGCCTATTGAAGATGTAATCTATTATTTATTATGCAGCTTTATTGTTTGTTTTCTGTGTGTTGAATGAATGTTGAAGGGGTGGTTTTTGTGAGGAAAAATGGATATTTATATATCCTTTGACGCTATGTTTGATTTGGATTTGGATTTTACAATTTTTTCCTGGGTCGCATATTGTGGGATTTTGATACTGGCGACAAATATTGAATCTTTTTGGTTTCGGGCATCTGGGCATGCAAGTCGATCTTCGTTCTAATTGCTGATGGGATATAATTCTTAATTTTATATTTTCTTGAATGCTATGTGTTATAATCTTTCTGAGTTGTGTTTATACCATTTCTTGAATCTGCCCAGCATCTTCTGTTGGGCACTAGTTCTTGTGTTTTCTTGATGAAGTGGTTCATTGAAATTTCTTTGATGATATATTTCTAGAAAAAACTTGGCTTGACTTATAAACGAGGTGAAAAGGTTGTATTTCAAAGTATTCGTATGTATTTTCTTACTTTGAGGCTCAAAATTGGTACAATAGGTTAATGTATGGAAGGATAAGAGTGCAGCGTGGCCCGTAGCTAACCCAGTCATCACTTGTGCCTCACTTTCTGAAGCAGGATTTCCCAGTAACTTTGTTGCTGACCCTTTCCTTTATGCACAGGTGATATTTACTTCTAACCTCATATGTTTTTATATTCTTGCGTTTGCATCTTTCCTTTTTTCCCCTACTACATGAAATGTTTTATATTGGCTATTTCTTATCCAATAAGGAGTAGCCTATTGTCTTCCGCATGAATTTTATACATGGATACTGTACTTGCTCGTTAGCTTTTCTATTATGACGTCGAAGATCAATGAAAGTGAGCTAATATTATTTTGTTGGTATTGGTTGGCTCTCATTATCTTTGATCTCATCACCATTTTTTGTCTGTGGTGTGTATTTGAGGAAACTGCCTACTCTGTCGAATGGTGATGATCATCACAATGTATTTCTTCAGCTTTTGGAAGCTGTACTTTCTAACTTTTTGTTTTTATTTCTTGTTGAGTTGTGGGGATCTTACAATAAGTAATCCGGCCGGAGAGGAACTGATCTGATAGGGAAGAGTTGAGTTTTGGACAAGTGGGATGAATTTTACATTTGATGGTGGAGGGGAAAGTGCTCATAGCTTTATCTTTGCTGGAATGTCTTCTTTTTCATTTTTTTTATCATTGTCTATGCATTTCTTTTAGGTGTTTTGAACATGTCTTCTTTGCATTACATAGGAAAAGTCGAAACCAAAAATGACGAGTCAAATAAGAACTTGCAGTATGATATTATTCCAGTTGGGAAAGTATTCCTAATTTTTTTACCTGTATTCTGTTTTAGTTGAATTTTGTGTTCATCAGAGCATATGCTGGCATATGCCATCAAAGGATGAATCTGTAGTTAATGTTACGATAGTTTGCAGCTGTAGAAAGATACGCAGTTAGCTAAACTTGGATGCAAGTGCAACTATTCGACTCGAAACGGATATGATTTGGCACTATTTAAGGCACACAAAATGCTCTAATCTGGAATATGAGGCATCTTTCAGCTATTAGTTGTCATCATGAATGATTGGCAGCTACTAAAGTTTATTAAATCCTTCTACTTTCTTTGGTTAAAGTCGGCAATTCGCCAAATCGTCTGTTAAATGTGGAATGGATCATACACTTCTTGATTGAAGTTTGAAACAGGAGATTTATGAGCTTATGCATTGGTTGAAGCAATTTCGAGTAACCTATATGTTATAAATCAAAATGATAACCTTTTCTACTGTAGTTGTAAGCAATCATGGTTTGCATGGATAGATGGAGAATCACTTCACTTCACTTCACTTGTCTTTTCCAAAAGGTGAAGTGCTTTCGTAGTTAGTCATCCCCCCTAACCCTTTTCTTAGGTCTTGTTCATTTGCTTATATGCAAGAAGTCATTTTTTTTACTTTCTATATGTGCTAAACTATTACCGGAAGTGAGTCTTTGCGTCCTCGCTGTAATACCGATGATCGTATGGCAGAATGAAATTGACAGGTTGATATGCCATGCACACAGACCCTCTCTTTATCCATAACATTTCTTATGAAGAAGTTTAAATGGTTAAAACTGTAATATTTTGCATAAATTCACAATGTGGTTACGACAACTTCTGAGGATGGGAAATAGCTATTAATTTTTTTTTTCGATGATCATTTTCTCTTTTTCCATTTTGCTCCCCATCAGCAGTTTTCGGGTCATAGCACTGTATATGTTTTGAGTTGCAGAATGATGCTATAGGAGTACATATCTACCATTACAGTCTGAAATCATGCAATAGTTATTCTTTCCCTGATAATTCCACATAAAACGGAGCCCCATTTCTGATCCTTCCAATTATAGGGAGATTTCCTCTACGTCTTCTACGAAACGAAGAACTCAATTACAATGCAAGGAGACATTGGAGTTTCAAGAAGCATCGACAAAGGAGCAACATGGCAGCAGTTAGGCATCGCCCTAGACGAAGATTGGCACCTGTCATTTCCATACGTCTTCGATTACAATGGGAACGTAAGTAGCAAGCCAACTTCATCAGACATCTTCGATTAATTTCACAATCTTTCTTCAGTACTAACGAAGTTCTCACAGGTATATATGTTGCCCGAGGGAAGCACCAAGGGTGACCTACGCCTCTACCGTGCGGTCAACTTTCCCATGGAGTGGAAATTGGAGAAAGTCATCATGAAAAAGCCACTCGTCGATTCCTCCATAACCCAACACAACGGCGTTTTCTGGCTATTTGGGTCGGACAACACTGGGATCAGAACGAACAAAAACGGGCAGCTCGAAATCTATTACAGCAATTCGCCCTTGGGCCCGTGGACCCCACACAAGAAGAACCCTATATACAACACTGCTAAAAGCGAAGGGGCCCGAAATGGAGGCAGGCCATTCATAGCCGATGGAAAGCTCTTTAGGGTCGGCCAAGACTGCAGCGAAACGTACGGTCGCCAAGTTCGCGTCTTCGAAATCGAGGCTCTCACGCCCACAGACTTCAAAGAAACTGAAGTTAAGTTAGGTATAGAACTATCTCCCAAACGAAGAAACTCGTGGAACGGTGTGAGAAACCACCACCTCGACGTCCAAAAGCTCAGCGATGGCAAGTGGATTGCTATCTTAGACGGGGATAGAGTGACTTCGGGCGATGTCACGCGCCGTTTTTTCGTCGGATACGCTTCGGTTTTAGCAGTTGGCTCGCTCGTGCTTCTCGGGGGAATGCTCGTCGGCGCCGTGAAGTGCTTGGTGCCTTTGAGTTGGTGCCCGCACGACGCTGGCAAGAGGAGCGACACCACGTTCTTGGCCTGGGAAACGCCAGCGAGGTTACTCTCTTCTTCGAAATTGAGGCTCGTTTTCAGCAGACTGAACAGGGGAATCTCGGTCTTCCGAGAGAGGATAAGGCCCACCACTTTCATAGGAATCGCCATCCTCGCCACGTCAGCAATCCTCGCCGCGGGTCTTACTTGCACGGGGATACAGTACGTATATGGTAGGGGCGGGGCGGAGGAGCCTTACCCAGTGAAGGGCCACTACTCTCAGTTCACACTGATGACGATGACGTACGACGCCCGACTTTGGAACCTTGAGATGTACGTCAAACACTACTCTCGGTGCTCCTCCGTGCGGGAAATAGTCGTCGTGTGGAACAGAGGAACGCCCCCCGAAGAGGTTGATTTCGATTCCGCAGTGCCCTTGAGGATAAGGATCGAGGAGAAAAACTCGCTCAACAACCGCTTCAATTTGGACCCACTTATAAGGACAAGGGCCGTCCTCGAGCTCGACGATGACATCATGATGTCGTGCGACGACGTGGAGAGAGGGTTTAGGGTTTGGCGTGAAAACCCGGAGAAGATCGTCGGGTTTTACCCGCGTTTGGTGCGCGGCGATGGCCCGTTGAAGTACAGAGGCGAGAAGTATGCTCGGGCGAACGATGGGTATAACATGGTTTTGACGGGGGCGGCTTTCATGGATGGTTCTTTGGCTTTTGAGAGGTATTGGAGGAAGGAAGCCGAGGAGGGTCGGGAAATGGTGGACGGTTTGTTTAACTGCGAAGACGTTCATATGAACTATTTGTACGCTAATTCGAGCGGTTTGAGTTCTACGGTTGTTGAGTACGTGAGGCCGACTTGGGCTTTGGACATGTCGAAGTTTTCGGGGGTTGCGATAAGTAGGAATACGAACACTCATTACAACGTTCGGAGTCGGTGTTTGAGGAGATTCGCCGATATGTATGGGAGTTTGGCTGATAAGAAGGTGAGGTTTGGGAGGAGGGAAGATGGGTGGGATGTATAGTTTGAAAGTGAAAGTGAAGTGCTTCTAATTTATTTGGTGGGGGTTTTTTGTACATTTGTTTACTTTGGTTCTTTTATTTAATTCCTTAAGGTTTTTCTTAGAATTGGAGAAAATCAGCTGTGTGAGTTGTTGATAGGTATTATGTTTCTTAAGTTGTTCAATGGTATGGTATGGTATGACTGATCACACTCACACCTGGTTATAAGTTATGCAAGGCTTTTACATTGCATTTTTATGCACTTCCTCTGTTATGGAATAAAAAATTTTACTAGTCATCTGTATGATTGTTAAGTTTTTTGGATTCCAATATGGATTTAGATTTCTCAATTAAATTGATGCGTCGACGGATTCAAATGGGTATGTGGGTGAAAATGAGGCGAGCCGCCTAGTTCGAGCTTAAAATAAATAACTTATCGAGTTCATTCGAGCTGAACTCCGCGCCTAATATATGATTTTGGGTTTGAGCTTTTTATCCCAAAATTTTTAAATGTAATTAAGTAGAGCTCTAATACCTGGCTTTTTTTAATTATTTTAGGTCTTTTTCATGGGACACTTTCACTTAAATACCTATTTGCAAACTTTCTATCACTTAACTCCCTTGTCAGAGAAATATATCACTTCACTCCCCGATTTACTGTTTGTACTACATTTTTAAGTAACGTTGTACCTTTCTATGTTTGTATTGTGTACCACAATACGTTGATATAGTGTACATATATGTGTTGTTACAGCGTACCTATTTTTTTTCCAGATAGGTACCCGATCCGCCGCAGGTACACCATACAACACATTTAGGTACACTATATCAATATATTGTGGTACACAATACAAACATAGAAAGATACAGCGTGACTGAATAAATTGGTGCAACAGTAAATAGGGGAGTTAAGTGATATATTTCTCTGACAAGAGAGTTATGTGATAGAAAGTTTGCCTAATAGGGATTTAAGTGAAGTTTCACCCTTTTTATTTCATTATTAATAAAATAGGGTTATTTTAGCATATATTAACAAAATAGTGTAAAATGCATCTATTTCGGTTCGGTATTTGGTTTTCATTTTCGATAACCGAAAAAAATTCGATTCGGTTCGGTTTATTACCTCGGTAAATAGGACCGAACCAAAAAGAAAATCGAATTCTCAGTTTTATATAAATATATACTCCCTCCGTCCCATTAATTTTATCACATTTTGCTATTTCGGGCGTCCCACTAATTTTATCACCTTTCCTTATTTAGCAAAAAACTATCACAAACAATCAATATAATAATATTAAATATTCTTAAAAGACGTGTCAAAATATACACTTTATTACCTTTTCATTGTACTATATTATTATAATAATACCACCTTAATATCCGTGCCCACCAAGATATGTGATAAAAATAACGGGACGGAGGGAGTATTATTGTTATTATAATGGGTATTACCTATTTGAATAAAAACTTATAGATTAGTACCAATGTCAGAAATTTTTACAGATAGCTACCCGATTTAATTTGTACCAGTCTCTTCAGTCATGCCGTACCTTCCCGTGTGTGTATTGCGTACCATAACACGTTGATATAGGATACCTAAATGTGTTTGTACGGCGTACATAATGTGTAGATAGGGCGTACCTAAATGTGCTAATACGGCTTACCATTTTCTAAACGTATTATGTACCACAATACGTTATATAGTGTACCAAATGTGTTGTACGGCGTACCTGCGGCGAATTGGGTACCTATCTGCAAAATATTTATTCTGTTAGGTACCTACATATAGAAAAATGCTGACAGGGTACTAAATTACAATTTTTTTTACAGAGGGGTATTTATGTGTAAAAGACCCTTGTTATAAATTATATAACGATATATTATTGTATGTTTTATAGTAATAGTATATCCACCATAAATAACATATAATGAATGCCCTCGCCATGACACTCGAGAATATAAATAACATTTATAACTTATCAAAAAGGAAAATAATTTCTAAGAGATATATACATAATTGATTTATGACAATAACATATAATAAATGCCCTCGCCAAACACTCGAACTTTCTTTAACTAATCCATTATTCAACTCCAATGGTTAGCCAAGAAAATTCATAAAAAAAAAAAAAACACTTTTGGATGGACCGTGGTTTAGACGGTTAATTATTTGTACCGTGTCGTGCGGTTTGGAATATGATTCATGTTTTATTGTTTATCTCTAGATCTTTAGTTTCGTTTTTGATAAACTATAAAATTATATTTTCAAATTTTTTTGATAAATTATAAAATTTATATTGTCGAACAATTGAAGAGATGATGTGGGCGTCGTCGCATCCAATGGCTGCCTCCAATAGACGCGTTTTACACTATTTTGTTAACATTTGCTAAAATAACCCTAATTTATTAATAATGAAATAAAAAACCCTAAATAATTAAAAAGCCCTTTAATTTTGTAACTTTATAATTTTACAACATTTAAAATTAGTAACAAATTCTTTTAAAATTTCACTCCTATCGTGGCCTTTTAGGCAAATCACTATTAGTGACACATGGCGCATTACCTTGCTAGAGTAGAGCCATGGGGCAACGCGTGCGACGTTGAAGTAGAGTAGTAAATTAACTAAATCTTTTGTTGATTCGAAATTTTAAGATTCCAATTCGAAATATTAGAATATCAAATCAGTATAAGAATACTGTTTGAGTCGATAACGAATACGAATACAATTATGTCAATATTTGATTCGAATATTTTTACACGTATTGGATCAACCAATGACATGTTTTGGAAAGTTTGTCAATGCCGTAACCCGGTATTTCATTCGCTAGCTAGTTTTTGCTCATGTATATTATTTTTCTCTTTAAAATATGTTTTGTGAAAAACATGTGTATATAATTGAAAAATAAACGAAAACACAAATATAATTGATGCTATTCGACTCTATTTGATCCATTTGTAACCATACGTTGAAGTATTGAAATATTAACAATTAAAATATATGAGCTACATATAATAATATTAACGAAAATATATCATTAAAAGCTATATATACATATATTAAATTCAGCTAACTTTAAAGGGTCTCGTAAATTAATATCCTGCCAACCTACTATATATATATATATATATATATATATATATATATATATATAAAGTTTCGAATATAAGTCAAGCATGTAAGCTTCATGAATCACTTTCCAAGTTTTCTTACCATATGTAGGGGTGTTCAAATGTCGGTTAACTGACCGAACCGAAACTGTATTCGTTTTCATTTTGATAACCGAATAAAATTCGGTTCGGTTTCGGTTTATTACCTCGGTAAACCGAACCGAACCGAAAAACCGATTTCTATTTTATTTTTATTTTTATCATATATATTATGTCTTATATTATACTCACCATATTTAATAGATTATGAAAAATATTAGGTTTTTATCGAAATTTATACAAATAATACAATTTCTTCCTCAAACGATGAAAATAATAATATCATCGAAGAAATCTCATCGTCAGAATCTGATGAATGCAAAAATTGTCAAATAGGAAACCATGTTCTAAAGTTTTAGATAACTCAGAATCTAAAATAGAAGATAATAATTTATATCAAATTATATCACAATTTCAAGAAATAAATGTTCTTGACAATAATCTTCTCGAAATATTTAAAGAAACAGATGATCCAGATTTAAAAATCTGATTATTAAAAGAACTCAAAAAGAGGAAGAAACTTCTAAAGAAGTTATTCATAAATCTGAACCTTATAAAATGTCCGAGTAATGAAATTACTTCATAATAAAATATATAATGATAATGTATGGGCTTTGTTTGCTTTAATGGGTCCTTATTCACTAAATGTGACCCATTAATTGTTATTATCGTCCAAGGGCCTGTTTCCTATCCCTTATTAGCCCTTTATAATATTAATAATATGTTGTTAAATTTTGCTTGGTTCAGTTATTTAAAGCCCGAGTTAATAGACTGATGATCTCGAAAAATGACCTACCACGTAAGTGATCGACGAGCTTCTTCCCCCCTTAATTTCGTGGCGAACTTGGTCTGAAAGCTAGTAAAACGAGGTTAGTGGTGGGGGACGTTTTCCCTCTTGCCTTAGTCAAGAGGGTTATCCCGTTTTCAGGTGAGGTAAACAAGGGAAAATGAAACGTAAAAATGATAAAGGAAAGTGATCGGAAAATGGTTAAATGTGTGGAATACCAGATAACGATGTCGATGAATGGCGTACCCTAGTGGTGTCTCACGATATTTATAGCATCCTAAAAGCGTACCTGGTCCTCGGCAGTTTCTCCACGTTCGTTCTCGGCAATTTTCCCCACGTTTGACACTTCTGGGTAGGGATGGTAATGGGTAGGGTATGGGTAGGCCCACTTAGATCCATACCTAAACCCAATTAAATATACGGGTATATCTTTGATGGGTCCAGTGTATTGGGTATGGACGAATTTTTAACTTTTTGTAGAATATCATGTCTTTAGTTGTGCTTTGATTTATTAGTTGTTCTTATAATTTGGGACGTTTCATGTATTTGTCATTAGTTTAGGACTAGTTTGATATTTATACCAAGTATGTTTGGTATAAATAGATGTACAAACATCGAGCTAATAGAGAAGTTTAGGACTAGTTTGAATTTGATGTTTCTGTGCTCGTGTTAGTAATAAACAATGATTGCGATTAGATTCGTAGCTGTTTGAACTTGGTTGACATTACATTATATCGCAGCATCATCGACTCTCTTCTCTATCTCACCTCAAGCCAGTCAGACATCATGTTTGCCACATGTCTATGCGCCCGTTTCCAAGCCGACCCCAAAGAATCTCACATGCTCGCGGTCAAGCGGATTCTTCGCTACCTAAAGGGCACCTCGACCTTAGGTTTATGGTACCCTAAAGGCACATACTTCAAACTGATTGGCTAAACTGACGCTAATTATGCAGGTTGCCGAATGGACATGAAAAGCACATCCGATGGCGCTCAATTTCTAGGCGAAAAGCTAGTTTGCTGGTCCTCGAAGAAGCAGAACTGCGTTTCAACATCGACGGCCGAGGCCGAATACGTCGTGGCTGCCAGCTGTTGCTCGCAAACGCTGTGGATGCGGACTCAGCTTCGTGACTATGGGTACAATCTAAATAATATTCCCATTTATAGCGATAGCCAAAGTGCCATTGCGATTGACGCGGTGTCTGATGTGGTGGTGACGGTGGTGAAGAGAGGCTCCAGTAGAATCACTCCAAGTGGAAGTCCCCGTACATGTCGGTGTGCTCGAAGAGCCCATAGAGGTGGATCTTCTCCAAGAAGCACAGCCCGGGTTAGAAGCAAAGCTCACTTCCACAGGTGGCGGAATAGGCTCGTGAGGACGTTGACCGTGAACCCTCTCCTCACACAGCCACCTCATCCGACATGGAGTTCGATGAGGAGATCCAACTAATGAGACGAACTCCCAAACGATTAAGTATTCAACTGGGGTCTCTTTTCACCACCGTCACCACCACATCAGACACCGCGCCGACCATTCCTTCAAGTGCTGGGGACCTTCCATCGCTCATTCTTGAGCCGCAGTACAACGTACCGGTGTCTGGTTCGCAGGTTCAATCGGAGCCTGCCGAAACACCCATAGAGGAGTATCTTCAAGATTTGACTCAAGGATTGGGTGGAAGTCTCGAACAGTCACAACCTCAAGTGACTGTGAGCCAACCTGAGGAGCCGGTGTCTGCTCAAGGGTTGATAACAGGCGAGTTCAGTCGACCTGGTCCATCTTCGACGGAGGCGTCCGTCCAGTTCGTGACCGAAGACAGACTTCAGGCAGCTCTCTCAGAGGCTTTCAAGACCTTTGAAGAAAAACTTATGGAGAGTCGTGCGTACAACAATTGAGACATCTCGCCAGATCGTGGGAAAGCACTCGTCTCAGAGCCGTCTTCTTCACAACTGATCCTCACACCACCTCAACCCACACCCTTCGCCACACCAATCATCACACACAACCTCATAAACCCAGCCACCGTACCTATCAGCGACCTCCACTCCATCCTAGATGCCCGCCTTAGAACTGACTACTCGAATGCCGGAAGAAGAAGACCTCTTCCGCCGGCTCGTCGACCATCCTAACCCAATCGAAACTTGTCGAGGTCAAGGCTCCCGCTCCAAACGCAGACATGACGAGCCAGATGATCAAGGCCGTCATGAGGGGGAGAGGAGACCCAGGCTAATGCTGAAAATCAAGGACTAAGCTCGGGTGCGACACAGACAAGTGGAGCCGCTGAAACTTCACAACCCACTACCCAAACAACCACCACCACGCACCGCACACTCATACAACCCAAATCGACCCACCAACCTTTCATATAAGAACGCCTCCACCCACACCAACGACCCTCACAAGCCCCTGCTTCCGGAAGAAGAAGCAAGTGCCACCATGCTCGTAGCTCTGGCGCAGACCCAAGCTACTCCTTCAGCCGCTCAGAATCAACCGGGACCATCAGGACATGGAGTCAATCCACACCAGTTCCTCGACAAGTACATCTTCGAAGGACAGTGGATGACCCATTCCATGCCCGACGAGCATCAGAGACAACGACTTACGTTCGTCACTTTCTACAACAAGCGTCGGTGGACCTAGTACTGATAGAAGACGAAGAGCTTCAGGAAGGTGAATATTATGAACAAGATCATACGGGGCTTCCAGAATTGATTGCGCAACGAGCGGCTTCCCCCACAAGGCTAACGCCAGGGACCGTTCAGATCGACACGCCGTGGGAGAACATTCGGATTGAAATCCCTTTCCTTGAAGAAGTTCGTGAAAACATTTGAAGGTCACCAGACAAAGTCAAGAAGCCGAACGAGTTCGAGCTTAGAGGCATCTCTCACTGAATCAGCAGAAGAGAATGACGTATCTCTGGATGCTGACCCACCTCGGACAGGATGTGAGACTAGGGATGACTAAAAGCCAAGCCAAGAGTCATTACAAGAGTCTCTCCCCAATCTGTCAGTTACTCAGCGTCTACTGTGCGAAATGAGGACATCCAACACCTCACTACGCCATCGAGCGAGTAGATAGGATTCGAGAAGATCTAAGCAAGAGTGACCTACCGTATCTCCCTGCCGAGGAGGTGTACAACCTCTACCAACTTTACGTGGAGAAATACAAAGGTCTCAAGGCTTCATCAAGACAGAAGGTCTCGAGGGGCTCTACCGGTTCACGATGTGACAAGTCAAGTACTTTGCCGCACACGACCTTCAGATGGCTCTGGAGAGCAACATGAAGAAGGTCATGACTTCTCCGCTCAACAAAGGACTTGAGATCGAAGGGCTTCCCAACAATCACGTTCATATCAGCTCGGTCCTAGGCATCACCTACCACAATCCAATCGCTAAGAAGAATAGGTTGATGCCAAAGACTGAAATCCACAAATTCTGTGATGGGACGCTCAAGGTCACCAGGAAGAATAGAGAGCAGAGGTTGGAAGAAATCAACCGAGACGATGCTGAGGATCCACCGGTTCGTGAGAGAACAGCCGCTCCTGATGGAACTCCTCGATGAAATCCAAGAGCGACTGGAGCTGAGAAATACTCTCAGGAACTACGAGTATGCGCCGGGCTTGCGCAGGACGTACTACACCCGACGAGGACAGATAGCGCGGAAGAGAAATCAAGCACAAAGGGGGAGAATGTAGAATATCGTGTCTTTAGTTGTGCTTTGATTTATTAGCTGTTCTTGTAATTTGGGGCGTTTCATGTATTTGTCCTTAGTTTAGGACTAGTTTGATATTTATACCAAGTATGTTTGGTATAAATAGATGTACAAACATTGAGCTAATAGAGAAGTTTTAGAAAATTGTCCGAAAGGCTTGCAATTCTATTTCTAGAGAGAGAAACATCAAATATCTTCTCTCACTACAAGGATTCTCTCTTGTGTTCTTCAAAAGAGGGTTTCGACCGAAATTCGATTCTATTCAATTCTAATCGATAATCTTAGAATTCATGTCTAGGATCACAGAGTTGATAAATTAGGACATAACACTTTTTAACAGAAAATTAACCTAATGAGCTAATAAGTACTTTGTAGTATCAATTGATATAACAATAACAATGATAGCAATAGTCATTAAGCTGTAAATAAGAAATGATTACAAAGCTTGATGTTTAAGAATTACGAAAACGAAAAAACTATTCATTTCTTAAGTAGTAAATCCATGCTCCAAGTCCTACTCCAATCTTCAAATATCATCTTCAAAATGAATGACTAGAATAACCTTTAGTTTAAATGGTTACGTAGGGCTGTTTGTTCGGTACAAACCTACCGAACCGTCGGTTCAACCAAATTCAAAACCGAATACTGAACTGAATTACTCGGTTCGGTATTCGGTTATACCGAATTGTAATTCAGTTTTTTCGGTTAACCGTTTAAAAAAAAATAATTAAATAATATTAAAATAAAAAACATATAAAACATGGGCCGGGCCGTCACTTTATGTTTAATATAAAGTATATGTTTTGATTTAAATAGATTTATTTTTTAAATATAAAACAGGAAATTTGGTAATTCGGTTCGGTACGGTATACCGAACCAGTATATCTATACCGAACCAAATTATCGAAATTTTATTTTTTTTAAACCGAATACCGAACCGATCGGTTTGTACCGTATTTTCGGTTTTTCGATCGGTTCGGCCGGCATACCGAATTGCGAACACCCCTAGGTTTTGCTGAATGAGTAAATGGGTAATACCCATTTAAAGACCCAAATTAATTTAATTGGGTCTGGGTCTGGCCCATACCCATTAAATTTAATTTTTAAAGACTCATACCCATAATTAATGGGTAGGGTCCTATGGGTATGGGCCGGGTCCAAAAAAATTGCCATCCCTACTTCTTGGCTTGGCGTCTGGCGGTTTCATCACGTTCGGCGCCTTTCGGCCAAGTCTTTGGCGGTTTCCCCACGTTAAGCACCTGTTCTGGCTCTTTCGGACCAGTTTCCTTTGCTCCATGTTTGAACGATTACTCATACGTGGGGTGGTGTGCGGCCAGGATCTAAGTCTGTCAAGCGATCCTTTTTTTTCGCGCCTCGGAATTCCGTTCAGTGAGGTTCTTCCTTCGTGCCTCGGGCGCCTTCTCTATAGAAAGCCTCTCGAACCTTCCTCATAGGCCTCGGTACAGCATAGGTTCGCTCCCTTCAGCGGGGCTCCTTTCTGTCCCTTGTCCTTCATTCCCGGAGACCTATTTTTCCGAGGGGTGACCTATACTCCTGAGGGGGCTTCGATCAAATACCCCGAGGGGCACCCCATATGCCCTTCGGGTCGAGTATCTGAGAGGCGCTGTGAAGTGTTATTTCCCTTGTACATCGCCCCTGACTTGGGTCGGGTCTTTCCTCGAGGGTGTGGTTCATGCCCTCGGTGTTATGCTAGTTCAGGGGGAGTTTTAGTTTGTTGGGTGGGGCGAATTAAGTTTGTTATAACCTATTGATTACTTTGCCGCGGTATCGGTGACAACCAAGGGTAACAATAGACATGCCCGATATTGATAGATAAGCTCGCTATAGATTAACTGAGTTGTTGAGACTAGATAAATTATCATGTGCCTCTTAACTTTAATTTGTATTGGGCCCTTATCATGCGCTTATAACCAAACATGGCGCAAAGGGTTATGTTTAGTGCTGGCAATTGGCCCCGCGGGTCTAGGCGGGGAAGCCGCGCGGGGTTCGGGCTTTGGCGGGGCGGACCCGCGGGCAGGCCCATCAGGTATTATAAAATAATTTTTATTTTTATTTTATTTGGATGGGCCTTCATTTTTCATGCCGTCAAATGGCGGGCTTACCCGCACCCGCCACGTCAAAGGCGGGCTTTGGCAGGCTACGGGCTGGCCAGCCCGCCCGGTTTTGACGGTTCAAGATATGTTATTAGGACAAGTCATGTTTAAGGTCAACTTGACACATATGTCATGTTCCAAGTTCAGGGACAATGAAATACAAGTTAGATTAAAACTGAATTTAGTCGAAAATTGGCACTACAACGAGGTGGGTGGAGATATTAACAAATCCTCAGGAATGTCATAGTTCATTGTTTTTGTAAGAATAATAACAAAAAAGATATACTACCAAATCTATTTTGGTTAAATGTCCTTGTATTTTAAGATCAAATGTAAATAGCTGGGACGGTGTCGGTCATATAGGTAACGTCAGTCGTAATTATTGCATTGCATGGAAAATAATGGATATTCAATGTAATATGCCATTTGGGGGCTAAACTTAAAACAAGAATCATATACAATTATTTATTAATAGCATATAAATAATCGTCGATAATCCACGGCCCTTTTCCTCCTTTCAATGAAAGAACAAAAAATTCATAAAGATCTGATTTTTATACATTGGATGAACTTAAAATGAAAGAAACAAATAAAGAGAACCCATTCGACATCTTTTGATTTGCTTGCTCGCAATTTGTGTAAGGAATCATTCGCTTTTCCTTTGTTGGAGCTTTCCCTTGAAAAATGGTGGTGAATTGTAACTGCTTTATCAGAATTGCTGTCTCAAAGAAAGAATATTATAAAAAGAGAATCTGATCTGACGTTTGATTGCGTTGTTCTCTTCTCAGGTTGTTTTTCTTTTCCCGCTATTCAACGGTCGTCACTCTCCTTGGGTTCTGTGAAAAATAAATCCAACGCTGTGTTTGCAGTGACGAAAAGCCGAGAGCTTCATTTTCCTTTTTTTTTCTGTGAATATATACCTATTCATCGAATAATTGAAAATTATAGATCTCATTTGGAGGTGGGTTGTTCTTGTTCTTTCTAGCTGTATGAGAAATTGTTTATGGGCAAATTAATGTTGCCATTGGTTGTTGAAAAGAAAAGGAGGAAGAGCATTTGATAAAATGGAGAATGAATTCGATTCGAAGCTGAGTATTCAGGGACACAGTTCATCATCGTCATCAGGAAATAACAGTCTTGGTGGTAATAACGATGCTCAGAGATCTAAGAATTTCGCCTTTAGAGCACCTCAGGAGAATTTCAGCATCCAAGACTTCGAATTGGGGAAGATTTATGGCGTTGGTTCTTACTCCAAGGTCAGACTTTTCTCTATTTTCCCTCTTCTTTTTTTTCTTTTCTTTTCTTTTCTTCATGTAATTTCTGTTTTGATTGAGCTATTCCTTTTTCTTACTTCATTTATGCCCTTTCCTCTTCTCCAATTTGTTATTGTTGTCTTGGTTCAGCAACTCAGATGTCTAATGTAGGAAAGAATGGATGGAATTTCTTGATTGGAATTTTGAAACGTATTACCTTTTTCTGCATATCCCATGTCTGAAAACTTATGATTAGGGAGACCGTCGAAAGATTTTTCAAATGTAACTATTCGAATTCCATGGTGCTTTACTGTGTGAAAAGGTTGTAAGAGCGAAGAAGAGGGACACTGGGATTGTATATGCCATGAAGATAATGGACAAGAAATTCATCACAAAGGAAAACAAAACCGCATATGTAAAGTTGGAGCGCATCGTTTTGGACCAATTGGATCATCCCGGCATTCTGAGACTGTTCTTCACCTTCCAAGATACTTTCTCCTTGTGTGAGTATTCACTCGTTTTGATCAAAACCGTTTATTTTCTTGAATTTTTCCTACGACGTAAATAAATAACGTATCTTATCTGTTGTTTGTATTTCTAAGATATGGCGCTTGAGCCTTGCGAAGGTGGCGAGCTTTTTGACCAAATAACCCGTGTAAGTCCCATAAATCTGATATGCATTAACTTCGACGCAACTTATTTTGATTTTATGTGCTGTCTTTTTTGGTTTCAGAAACGACGTTTGTCTGAAGATGAAGCTCGTTTCTATGCTGCTGAAGTTGTGGATGCTCTTGAATACATTCACAGCATGGGATTAATTCATAGAGATATTAAGGTAAAAACCTCAATTTTGAAAACATTCTAACACATATAAATCTTTCCTTATTACAATGCTAATAAGAGTGTTCAATCTCAGCCCGAGAATTTACTGCTTACTACAGACGGGCACATCAAAATAGCTGATTTTGGCAGCGTAAAGCCCATGCAAGATAGTCGAATAACGGTTCTCCCCAACGCAGCTTCTGGTAATAATCATTCTATATGTAATATAAAGGGTGCAAAAAAAGAAATATATGGGAATCTGAAGCAAATTCGTCGGTTTCTTAAATTTTATTCAGATGACAAAGCGTGTACCTTTGTGGGAACAGCTGCTTACGTACCTCCCGAAGTTTTAAATTCTTCCCCAGCAACTTTTGGGTAACGGAAAAAAAAAAGCTGCAAAACTTAGCAAATTGAACGTACTTTTTTTCTCTCTTTTCTTTGCTATTCTTGAACTGATTTTGAATTATGTCGAAATAACTAGGAACGATCTCTGGGCGCTCGGATGCACTTTGTACCAAATGCTTTCGGGCACTTCACCGTTTAAAGACAAAAGCGAATGGCTCATCTTCCAAAGAATCGCCACTAGGGATATCACATTTCCAGATTATTTCTCAGCTGAAGCTAAAGATCTCATTGATAAGTTGCTGGTGAGAAACCTTCAGTTTTCGAATCGTAATGCCCATTCTTGGCTGAGTTAGACATATTTTTTGTCCTTCAATGTACAAAAAATTTTTGTTCTTTAGTTTTGCTATAATTTATTCAATGTTCAACTTAGGACATGGAACCAAGTAGAAGACCAGGGGCGGGACGTGAAGGTTATGCTTCTCTCAAAAATCATCCCTTTTTTATGGGAATCGATTGGACGAGCTTACGATCAACAATTCCTCCCAAACTTGCATTAGAGCAACGAGTAAATCCTTTTCTTCTCCTATTTTACTCCGTTAAGAATCACGATTCTTGCCTTACCTTTTGGCCCGAATTTTATTTCTTGCAAGGTTCAATCTTCTGAAAGCGAATACCAAAGCTCTCTATGGAACCCATCGCACGTCGGGGATAGCTTGTTCAAGGCCAACGACGGAGATGGAGGTGCCACGGCAGCATCTTCTTCCGAGGCTGGTAGCATCACTAGGCTTGCTTCGATCGACTCCTTTGATTCGAAATGGCAAGTTTTTTGGAATTAATACATTGTTTTTCTTTGTTTCTTTTTCTTGTTTTGAATTTTTTTTTTTTTCTGTCAAAAACTTTGAATATAGGAAGCAGTTCTTGGAGCCAGGCGAGTCTGTTCTAATGATCTCCACGGTGAAAAAGCTTCAGAAACTCACGAACAAAAAAGTGCAGCTTATCCTTACGAATAAGCCCAGGTTGATCTACGTGGACCCCGGGAAATTGGTCGTCAAAGGAAATATAATATGGTCTCATAATCCTAGCGATCTCAGCGTTCAAATCGTTAGCCCATCGAATTTCAAGATCTGCACGGTAAGTCTGTTATATGATATATGATCGTTTATGATGAATAGCGTGTGGCTGTGCATCGAATCTGTTTTCGATAACTTAGACACATTCTTTTTCTTGTTTGTTACAAACGTTTACGATTTTGTTTACTATAAAACTGCCTTATACAACGCAATCCGAAAGTTTTATGTAATAATTTATCGAGCTGCTGATCATATGTTTGGTTTTTATTACACAGCCGAAGAAAGTTGCTACCTTTGAGGATGCAAAGCAAAGGGCTGCACAGTGGAAAAAGGCGATTGAATCCCTTCAGAATCGGTGAAATTCTTCTTGCGTTCTTTTTTTCTGGGACTAATCGTAGGATGAGACAAGAGTGAAAAAAAGTTAGGTGAAAATTTGTTTATAGCAGATTTTGCTCTTGAGCTTCATTATTGTTTTTTCGTTTGAGTTCTTTGTCAAGAGAGAAGAAAATTGATGAAAGTAGTGTTAGGGAAACATTTTTACTGCAGTGATGCTTTAATTCCTCTACTCTGATCTCTACTTTGGTAGTTTGTATTGGTGAGCAAAACCGGATATCCGGTTTTTCGGATATCCGAGGATATCCGGATTTTCGGATATCAAAAAATGGTATCCGTATCCGCTCCGGTTTTAATCGGATATCCGGAAATCGGTTATACGTTTTATTCGGATATTTACACCGGATATCCGCATCCGGTTTTATATTTATTTTTCTTATATTTTTTATTATTTTCGTTTGAAAAGCATATTTTTATTTCTTATAACAATAAAAAAATATGTTTTTTAATATAAGAATTTCTACACATAGTAGTTCACACAATATGTGAATTTATGATTCAAAATTACATAATAAATAATAAACACAATACCACAAATTCACATTAATTTTTTCACTTGCATCTCGATGTTTTTATGTTTTTTTTTATCTCAATTCTCTAACAAAGTTTTTTGCAATAATAAAATAATATAAATTTAAATATTCTACTTGATGATTTTTTTTTCCTTTTTGGACCATCATTTTTCTTTTTGGACAATTTTTTTTTATTTTTTTAAATAAAAACGGATACCGGATATCCGGATTTTAGACAAACCACTATCCGTATCCGATCCGATTTAGTTTAAAATAAATCGAATCGGATATCCGATCCGGATTTTAAAACCGGATATCCGTTTTTCGGGTTTTGAAAACCGGATACCGGATCGAAATCCGGTTTCCGGATATTTTTGCTCACCCCAAGTTTGTATTGGATAGATTAAGCAGTTATTACATTATGTCCAAATTATTTATTTATCTCTTTCTTCGTTTCTCAAAAATGTTAGTTTTTTTTTTTTATTTAAAAGTTGTTTTATTTATATATATATTTTTTAAAAATGTTATGAAAGATTACTTGCGTACCAACGAAGTAAAATACAATTCAAGAGATTCAAGCGGAGTCAGGTTCTTAGACTTTTAAACATACTAGTTTGGCTCTGTGCGATGCACATGTTATGTTTTGTGCAATATACATCGACACGAATGGCACCCGAAAATAACAGGTTTATTAAACGTGTTGAACCCGAATGTGACCCAACCATATGTTTTGTCACATACATCATTTTTTTTTATCGTGTAATATCAAATTAATGCATCATTATCATTAGCTCTTTATAAAAACAATAATAAAAGTTCTACAGTCTTGAAGTCTACAGTCTTACAATGTTTAAGTAGTTCTAGGTTTTGCTCCCGTGCGATGCACGAGTTATTTTTTGTCAAGTATAAAAACACAATTTTTAAGTTAATATTTTATTAGTCTTATTTTGTCACACACATCAATCTTGTATTGTGTAATGTAAAATTACTGCATAATAAATCTTCTTTTTATAAAAACAATAATAAAAAAATACATTCTACAGTCTCACACCCGTGCATTCTTATCATGTCTAAGTAGTGTAGTTTGCTAGCTGTGGATCGTACAGTCTAACACGATAAAATGATATTGATGTCATAACTATACATTTTATGTATATCCACTAATGAGGAAGGTGAAAAAGCTTATCAAGGTTAGAACCATAACTTTTTGAGGCAAATGAAGCGAATTTCTTCTTGACAATGACCTGTTTCTCTTCATCATCGTCGGTAAAATTCTGAAATCATTAAGATTCTTAGTTAAAAGTGGAAACGTAATATAACCCCTTAATTTAAATAGGATTTAAGATGTTTTCATCAAATACAATCGTATTCATAATAAATGTCGATATGGTAGTGGTATACTATGTTGGTGAACCCGTTATCTTGTATGTCGTGTTCTGTGATGCTCATAATATGCTCATAAGAGAAAGATTAATCATCATGCATATCACTTTCAAAAGTTTTAGCCTCAGATAACATAAATGGCGATTGTCGAATTGGCTTTCAGATAATCTATTCCCGAGCAAAAGTGTACCATTCTTAGACTCAATATTTTATGTTATAATTCATGAGATAAGACACCAGTGTCATCCATAGGATGCAGATCAAATTCAAAGTCTGATACCAAAATTGTATGGAAATGCAGAAGTTTGTTTCGATCTTTTTGTGAAACTTCGTAAGACTGCTTTAGTGTAAGACTGCACACAACTGTAAGACTGCTTATTTGCGCGATTGGATTTGTAGAAGGCTGCACCAATTTGTATGACTGACTCCGGTAATTTGTAGAAGTGTACGACTGCTAACTTCGTTAGACTACTTCAGTGTAAGGCTGCATACAAATGTAAGACTGGTAATTTGTGCGATTGCGAATTTCTTTTTTTCCAATGTAAATATAATGTTGTATATTTTATTGTGCTTTTGCTTGTCTAATTCAGATATGTCGGTCAATATCGAATTATTGTCATATTATCCTAGAATAAAAATGGAGAACACGAATTAACAGTGGAAGATTGTAGTTAAATGAAACCGTCCGAAAATTTCAATGCAGAGAAAATAGGTGACTCTCATTGATGAACTAATAAATAGTGTCGACGCAAGGCAAATCTGAAAAATGGTGTTCAAACATACGAAAGGCAGTTTTATAATATATGTAGTCACAAAAACTTATCTAATAATAATCAGCCAAAAATTGTAAACACCAAAATAATGATCTCTGTGAAATCTTCTTGGTAGGCTGTACTTCCGTTGTGGACGTGTTATCACAGTAGTGGCAGCATCCACGCTTCCTTGCACAGGCGGGAATCGATTCCTTTTGAAGTTAGGCTGGGTGACTCCATCTACTTTTCCGCCTGTGCAAGGAAACTCAGTCCTAAAACACTGATGAGCTGAAAAGTTGTCCGCTGGTGCGAGTGAAAGATCTTTTTCAGGCAAACGAAAGGAAGTTCTATAAGATTTGTAGTCACAAAAGCCATCTTCGATTGTGAGCTTGTTACTTACACCACAACATCGTTGAATATGTTGTGTTGCTCTTCATTCAAGGTTGCAATAAGGCGTTGATGCTCAACGTCGTTCTCCTCACCATTGTAATAACTTTCTTCCATTAATAATCTGTTGTCCAGATCTTTTAGTATGTTCTTCGATGGCGGTGGCATTGGGGGGAAGTCAGAGAGTGTCTTTGAGTTCTGTCTCATTAGTTTCGATCTCAGCCAGCGCATAGTTTTTGACCTGGTCGTCTGTAAGATGCATTTATGTGAACCCAAATAATCGCCTTTGACGCATTGGTATGCTGATAGAGTTTTCCAGAAGCTATTCCACAAATTGAGGGGATTGGTTACTTCGTAGAAAATCAGCAATGTGACAAACAGCTGGGGAAGCTGAATTGGAGTCGCCCATTGCGCAGCTTCATCCATTGCATGCCACTCAGAGTCTCCAACTAATAATCCCTTCTATAACATGCTTCTTTGAAAGTTGGGAGAACGTCACTATTGACTGTACGTATGTCTTCACATGACGTGGGCCCCCTAACGATTGTCAATAACATCTTCATGTAATATATCTCACCTGTTGTTGGATGAATGTTAACCACCCTACCAATGACAAATCCTTTCTTCCGTGGTGTCCAACTCTTCTTTGAGACGTTCCATACAAATCTTGATGGGAACTGAATATAAGTAAGGTTTTTTGCCTCTTCACTTTGTTTGTTTGTTTCCGTCCATTTCGTCATTATAGTCTTGTGTATGCCATCCCTATTCAACATATTGTTGGGATCAACAGACTCATCGTATACTAAACTTTGTTCTCCTCCAAATGAAGTGGCAACCTCTGTAATGCCGGCGTTCTGTAGTGCACGTCAAATGCAAATATTCTCCACATAGCTTCACAGGCCGACAAATATCTGCAATCAAGATATCTTACGATTTCATCACATTTCTGGGCAGCTGGTTCAGCAGAAGAATGAGTTTGATTCGCCAGATTTTCAATCATTGTGCCTTGTCTACCCCTTTTATGATGTACTTGAACAAATATTTAATAGCCCTACTCGTGTTGCATCATTCTACATTAATGTGCGCCTTGTATTTCTTCAGCAGCTGTATATTATGAGGGACTACGTATCTGTTGTCCATGACAATATTCTTTTTAATTACACACCTGTTTTCATTCCTCATTCGCTTGTACCAGATGCGTCCAACATCATTAATTGTCGTACGGTTGCTGTATTGTTTTGGGAAGTGTTTTTTGCATTTATTATTTTCCATGCAAGGTGAGTTCACCCCTTCAAAACCACACGGTCCATGCATCATAAATTGTTCAACTAAAGCATATCCTTCTTCGTCAATTGACGGTCAGGAATTTCAGCGGCAATTAATTCATCGACCTCCGCTAGAGTTGGTTCTATTCCGGTTCGATTCAGCCAAACCAATATATGTGCATGGGGGGCAACCCACGTTTCTGGAATTCAATTGTATATAAAAGCATTTGTTTTGAAAAAAAAACAACGAAAAAGTCGTCCACGCTTAATAAGTAAAGAAACACGTCAGGAAAAGGCCGAGAATAAAAATGCATGAATGTAAAGCTGCCATGTAACCGAATAGCACAGCTAAAACTGCATGACTGGGAAAATATATGGCAATGCTTATTCGATAATATACAATGGCTTTACAGACTGCAAGACTGTGTGACCGCATGCACAGTCATGAGGCTGCAGTCAGCAATGAGACCGCACTATTTAACATTGCAAGACTGTAAGACTGCACAACTACTATCTAAAAATTGTAAGACTGTACATATGATTCAAGATGCGATGGGTCTTAAACATAACATACTTGCTTTGCAATTTTTGAAGAAACGTCGTCGTCTAATATCTTCTATTAACTGTTCCAATTTTATTTTGAATAATATGCATTGTAAGTGTGGCCTGTCATCTGAAATGTCGTTTCCATACTTTTTAGATGCTGACCAATTTCATCCCATTTTGGGTTGGCAGTAATGGTTATGACAAGTTGAGGATTGCCATACCATCTGCATAAAACAAGTGCGTCATGATAATTTTCTACCATATACCTCGGTGATCCTGTAAACGACGGGCAGGATAATTTTCTTCCCAACAGTTTTTGCATTCGTTCTCCTCTCGAAACTACACCCCATATATTGTTGTAAACATCTGCCCTCAATGTTTGTTGGTTATTTCTTACCCAACGCAACCGTTCTTGTTCGACAGCCGTGTATGCATCAACAACGTATTGATGAAATAACCGACCACCTTGAATTATTCCTCTCCCTTCAGTCAACCTCGTTTGTATCTGGTATGCGTAAAACTCACGCATTGTTACGAACTTCATTTTTAATGACAAATGAACTCTTTCACTGTATAGAATCTGGTTGTGGAATCCAATCTCGCCAAATGGGAATAACAATGGGTATTGCATTGCCATGAACGGCGGATGTAACTCGCTTATTCTCTGAAGTTGGCCTGTCTTCATTTGAACAATTACATCGCGTTGCCCATTTGTCATAGGTAACTCTCCAACTATAAGTCCATCAATTTCTTCAGAAGTAGGATGATCGTACTGCCTGTCTTGGCGTGCACGACCAACCAGCCTTATTGAAAATTCTGTTGCTCCTCCTGCTTCGTATCTATCTCTTGCCATCCTAAACACTTTCGCAAGCTCGTTATTTTCATCCATAATCTTGATTAGCCGTGCAACAACGCCTGCGTCTAAATTCTCAGAACTTCCGCGTGTCAGTGTATTTATGCGGTTATAAACTTCATTTACAGTGTTGTAAATGTATAACTGCGCGAATCTCGGTCTGTCGCCCTCAGTCGGTAGCAAGGAACCTATGTTATGATAGTTTTGCCCGTGAATTCGATAAACGTATGCGCCTGATTTCTGTTTCACTGATGAGTCGACTTTTGCTCCCATATGCCAGAATTGAATTATAGACCCTGATATATTGTCGAAAATTATGTTCTGAGAACTTGTTGAATAGGCATTGAGGCGTCTGACGTAGTGGGGATAATGGCACCCGATCCTGTCCACAGCAGATAGAAAATTGGCAACTATTAAGTTGTCATGTCCCCTTTGTTGACTCAGCTTTCCAAACCAATGCGTTACAGAAACGGCAATGCATGAGTTCTTCTTTTTTGTGTCTTCCTATGGTCTGCAAAATATTCATGTGAAAGTCAGGAGACGTTAAACAATTCCGGAATACTTATTTGGTCAAAATTATTTTATAAATATGTGAACCTTCATCTGGAGCAGTTTCTGGTCTTTGACGTTTGACTCGCCTTGTCAATAAGTTTGCAGAAGACATGTCAATATTCCCTATTGGTTACAGAATGAAATTCCTATTTAATGAATGCAATAGGACATACTTTATGCACAAATATGTTGGTCAACCTTGCCCCAGAGTTGCATGTGCATGGCGTTTGTTGTTTAAAAGACGCTTTCTCTCTAAACGTTTGATGCGGATGTGCCTTGCGTGTTTAGCTTGACCGTATACCAATTCACCTGGAAAACAGCTCTGAATGATTAATTGTCCTCTTCTTATGAATACTTCATAGATTTTGCAAAATAAATTTGGAAAACGTAAAGCGAAGAACGTTAAGGTTGAAGTAAAATACCCATATTTGACTTGTTTGGTGGACAACATGGCGTGCCTTCCTTATCCCCCCTATTCTGAACTTGATTATGCTCACTATATTTGTCGTTCTGGAAACTTCTGAGGCTGTATGCATCTACAAATCAACGTATGTTGTTTTGTACTGGTTATTCACAACGTTTCCTGAAAATAAACAGTGCAAAATGGCTATATAATGTTCCTGTGCTGGCGTGTGGGTGAGCAGGCCCGCAAAATAATTGCATAGTAGTTACATTACCAACTGTTGTACTTATTCTGAAGTCTTGTGCGCCGCATTGTTTGTCAAAACCCGGCACAGTTCTTTGAAGGTCATATGTAAGACTCTCACAATTGTACTGTGATGTTCTGCACTACTGCTCTTCATAGCTTGCGCAATAATTTATCTATCCTTTCTGTCAGCTCGGCAAATTGTCCACAAAGATTGTCGGAACGTTTTTTCAAAAAATTAGTCATATTTGCGTCCATAACAACTAATTTTTATTTGGTGCTATGGTTGAGGTGTTGGGAGAGTTAAATGATATCTGGCATTCTGAAAACGTTCGTGCAAACACCTTGCAAAGAAAAGTGAGTCCACATATCAGCTGGTTAATATATGTTGCCTCGAAAACGAAGGAGCAGTTGAAGAGGCGCTCCTAAATTCAATGCACTTGTGTGTAAAATATTTTTTCCCTAGTCCTGCATTCAATTGTATTGAATGGAAATTGGTTGCCACTATATTAGTAATGTGACGTATGGCATGTGATAGCATATTAATGCATAAGAACTTCATATATATAGTCCTCTATATTATATAGTCATAGACGACACTTTAAAATATTGAATATTATATTATATTATATTATATTATAATATAATAAATTAAGAAATTCGTCAAAAAAGGAAGTGATAATATTACAACGCCACGTATTCAAAGATAATTTTTTATATCTTTAATTTTGCAGATTTTATCAGAGCCTTTTTTTAAAATGAAAAATTACCTTTTATTCCTTGGTTTTTGACAAAATATTTCAAAAATATGATTTTTGTCCTTGAACGAAATTATAAACTTTCAACGGGAAAAATTTAAACTCAATTTATCCTCCTCAAACTAGTTTCCAAATGGAAAAGGAGAATGAAATTAGATATTATAGTGCTTTTCAAAAATTATTTGAAAACGATACACTTGCAGTAACTATTAATCATATTAATTGTCTTTTAAAACAACAAAATTATACAAATATGTATGTTATTGTTTTAGGAGAACAAATTTCTTTATTAAAGAAAAATATAGAAGAAATATTATCCTCCATTAAAGATATAAAAAATTATTTTTTAATAAATAAAGATAAAGATATAAATGAAATTAAAATAGCTAATATAGCTTCTCCTAGTATTCAACCTCCTCCAGAGATTGTTGATTTTAAATTCAAATCGATTTCTCATATTGAAGATATGATTGAGAAAAAACTAAAAAATTTAAAGCTTAATACTTTAAGTGAAGAATTTAAAAATCAACTTGAAAATTCGGATAATATACATAATACTTTTAATGAAGAAATAAATAAATTAAGAAATTCGTCAAAATTTGCTAGTAAACCAATTCAAACTAAATATTATTACCCTAGACCAACTCCTCAAGATGTTCTAATAGAAGAACATGATCTTACTATTAATAATTCATATAATGGTCATTGTATCTATGAATGGAACCTAGATGGTTATACTGAAAGATAAACTTTTGGTATGGTTCATAGAATGATGATGTATAACACAGTTTGTAAAACTCAAGGTAATGCCGATAAAACTATTGCTCAAATGCTTGTTGCTGGCTTTACTGGTCAGTTAAAGGGTTGGTGGGATAATTATTTATCCCAACAAGATCGAGAAAATATTTTCCTTACTGTAAAGGAGGAAAATAATATAATTATTGAAAATGCTGTTTATACACTATGTATAAACATTGTAGAACATTTTACAGGCCGATGGTCTGACAATTCTGAAAATGTCAGAACTCTTCTTCAAAATCTTAGGTGTAAAACCCTTACATCATTTAGATGGTATAAGGATACATTCCTTAGCCGAGTTATGGAACTTCCTGAGTCAAATAGTACTCATTGGAAATCTAAATTATAGATGGTTTACCATTTCTCTTTGCAGAAAGGGTGAAGAAAACCCTAGAAATGGAGAATCTAGTATAGATTATAATTCCTATACTTACGGAAGATTAATAGGAACTTGTATACAAGAAGGTTTAGCTTTATGTAATGAAATAAAGCTTAACAAACAACTTAAGAGACATTCTCTTGATGAAAAGAAACAATTAGGAGAATTTTGTAGTCAATTTGGTTTAGAAATCCTTCTACGAGCCAACTTCGTAAAGAATATAAATCTAAAAAATACTCTCCCAAACAATATGAAAAAAGAAAATATCGAAAATCTAAAAGAAGAGAACAAAAATTCTCAAAAGATAATAAGAACTATCAATATAGAACTAAATTTTCTCCAATAGTTTGCAGAAAATGCGGAAAAATTGGTCATAAAGCAAAAACTTGCTGGACCAAAAAGAAAATTAATAATTTAGAAATTGATAATGAATTAAAAGAAACATTATCAAAAATTCTATTAGAATCTGATAGTGAGTCAGACTCTTTTTCAGAAAATGAAAATAATTTCATTGAAGAAATTTCTTCGGAAGAATCCGAAGAATGTCAAAACTGTCAAATAGGTCAGTCTTGTTCTAAAAATGTAAAAAATTCAGAATCTGAACCAGAAGATAATTTATATCAAATTATATCTCAATTTCAAGAATCAGAATTAAATGTTCTTGATAATAATCTTTTAGAAATGTTAAAAGAAACAGAAGACCCAGATTTAAAAAATCATATAATTAAAAGATTAATTCAAAAAGAGGAAGAAACTTCAAAAGAAGTTATTCCTAAAGCATTTAAATCTGAACCTTATAGTATGTCTGAAGTAATGAGATTACTTCGTAATAAGCATCAATTAAACAAAAATGAATCAACTATTAATATTAAAGATTTAACAACAGAAATCTCGAATTTAAAAAATGAAATAAAAAGCTTAAAATTAAGTCATATTGATTTAGAAAGAAGATTTTCTAAATTAGAAAAAGGAAAAGAAATCATTAATGAATTTGAAATTAATGAAGAATTTGCTAGTACTTCTAAAAATATTGAAGAAGACAACTTTCTTTCAACATTAGAAGTTATTACTTCCCAAAAATGGTTGGTGAAAATATCACTACTCATTGACGGAAATTTTCAAAAAAATCTTATAGCTTTAATTGATAGCGGAGCAGATTTAAACTGTATTCAGGAAGGAATAATTCCTACCCAATATTTTCATAAAACAACTCATTCTCTTAGCTCTGCAAGCGGAGAAAAACTTCAAATTAATTATAAAATCCCTAAGGCCTTTATTTGCAAGAATAAGGTCTGTATTCCTACTTCATTCTTGCTAGTCAAGAATATTACAAACCAAGTAATTCTTGGTACTCCGTTCCTTAGGAAAATATTTCCTATCCAAAATATTAATGAATATGGATTTAAAGGTAACTTCGAAAACAAAGAAGTCTACTTTGAATTCATTACTGAACCTTTTTCAAGAATTCTTAATGAAATTAAGGATTCTATTCTTATTAAAGCTAAAGAAAAACAGGTAAATTACCTTAAGCATGAAATTAATATACTTACGATTGAAGATAAACTTCAAAATCCTAAGTTACAAGAAAAAATTAAATTATTGCATAATGAATTCACGTTGCAAATATGTAACGATCTCCCTAATGCTTTTTGGAATAGAAAAAAGCATATAGTATTTTTACCTTATGAAGATGATTTTAGTGAGAAAAATATTCCCACTAAAGCTCGTCCTTGTCAAATGAATTCTGAACTGTTAGAATTATGTAAAAAAGAAATAGCTTCTCTTTTACAGAAAGGGTTAATAAAACCTTCAAAATCGCCTTGGTCATGTACAGCCTTTTATGTCAATAATGCGGCAGAAAAGGAAAGGGGAGTACCTAGGTTAGTTATTAATTTTAAACCCCTAAATAAAGTTTTAAAATGGATTAGGTATCCTATTCCGAATAATAAAGATCTTTTAGATAGATTATTTAATGCCATTATATTTTCAAAATTTGATTTAAAATCAGGTTTTTGGCAAATTCAAGTTGATGAAAAAGATAGATACAAAACTGCTTTTACAGTCCCAATTGGACAATTTGAATGGAACGTTATGCCTTTTGGATTGAAAAATGCTCCTTCTGAATTTCAAAATATTATGAACGATATTTTTATTCCTTATAGTAATTTTATTATCGTTTATATTGATGATATTTTGATATTTTCAAAAGATATCGAAACACATTTTAAACATCTTGATATATTTAAGAAAATTGTTGTTCAAAATGGATTGGTTATATCAAGTCCAAAAATGGTTTTATTCCAAACCAAAATAAGATTTTTAGGTCATAATATTGAAAAGGGAAAAATTAATCCGATTAATAGAAGTATTGAGTTTGCATCAAAATTTCCAGATCAAATTTTAGATAAAACTCAGCTTCAAAGATTTTTAGGGAGTCTTAATTATATTTCTCCTTATTATAAAAATCTTGCTATAGACACATCTATTTTATATGATAGATTAAAAAAGATTCCTTGTCAGTGGACAGATAGTCACACTGAAGTAATTAAAAAAATTAAAAATAAGGTTACGCATTTACCTTGTTTAATGCTTGCTAATTCTAATTGGCAAAAAATTATTGAAACTGATGCTTCTGACTTAGGTTTCGGAGGAATTTTAAAACAAATTTCTCCAGAAGATAAGAAAGAATATTTAGTTAGATTCCATTCGGGGAAATGGAATAATGCTCAGAAAAATTATGCTACTATTGCTAGAGAAGTTCTTGCTATAGTTAAATGCGTTTTAAAATTTCAAGATGATTTATATAATCAAAAGTTTTTAATAAAAACTGATTGTCAAGCTGCAAAATTTATGTTTATGAAAGATTTCAAGCATGATGTCTCAAAACAAATGTTTGCAAGATGGCAAGCCCATTTAGCTCCATTTGATTTTGAAATAATTTATAAAAAAGGAAGTGATAATAGTCTTCCAGATTTTCTTACGCGAGAATTTATTCAATGAAGAATTTTGCAGGAATGTCCCAATATGGGAAAAACTATCCCTCTAATAGAGGCGGTAGAGGTGGTAGGCCTCCTATTGTTCAACATGGCAATAGGAAATTATTTAGAGAGAATCTCTCTTCGTCTTCGAGCAACATGAGTACTCAAGACCAGCAAATGTACAAAGAATTCCTTAAATATAAGGAGCAAAAAACTCAAGAAGGTACGACATCTTATGCTAAAATTGTAGCAGATGATGAAATTGAGGATCAAGAATTACTTATGAGCAGAATTCTCATAAAGAAGTTATACTCTTCTTAACTGAGAATGATTTAAAATGGAAAGATCAACCATGGACCTTAATGGAAAGGTATCTTGATACAACATCATATGCTGGGGGATATTATAAAAATAGAATGAACTATGAAAATATTCCTAAGTTCACAGAATCTTGTGAATTTGATCATTTTGTCACTGGAAATCAGAAGGTTTATAACTTCAGTAAGATTATTATTAAAAGGATTATATCACCTGAATCATGGGCTATTCATCCTATGAAGGATAAAGAATATTTTCATCCGGAATTAAAGGTTCCAGTCAAATTCAATTATTGGGATTATATCCAAGCATTTCATAGAGTTTTCTTATATGAAAACGTCAAAAGAAAACATTCTTGGTGGATCAAGATATGTGCTGATGTGTACAAGCAGAAAATTCCTACATGGTTTTATAATTGGTGGTTATCATACGGAGCCACAGTTAATATTCTAAAAGAACCATTCTCAGGATTATATACTGAGTGGGTTAAAGTTTCGCCAGCTTTAATAGAGGCTCAACATAATAATAAATGGATTGAAGGAATGGCTTCAATGCATTTTATATTGAGTACAGTATCCCATGGATTTGGAAATGGGCTCCTGAAGTTGGTCATAACCAACAGAATATACCCTGTCTTTGGAGAACTTTTCATACAAAGTTCTGGAAGAAAATGATCCGAATAGACGGACAAGGTGAATATGAAGGACAACAAACAATTGATAAAATCAAAGAAAAAATTGTTTGTTATAAAGAACAAATTGAAAAGAGACAGCAAAGAGAATCTCCTAGTCCATTCGAAGTCCTTTCTAGAAGATTAAATATTCAGAAAGGAAAAATGACTAAAGAAGAAATTCTGATTGAATACATGGAAGAAATAAAGAAAGATATCGGAAAGAATTTTGGAATTGATATTTCCGATGTAACTATGGGGACTTCATCAAAAGATGAAGATTTTTGTCAAGAAGCTCAAGACCCCTTTGAGGATGACGACTTATTATCTTTTGAAGATGCAATCGATAATATCACTAAAGGCAAAAAAGGAAGTGATAATAGTCTTCCAGATTTTCTTACGCGAGAATTTATTCAATGAATAATTTTGCAGGAATGTCCCAATATGGGAAAAACTATCCCTCTAATAGAGGCGATAGAGGTGGTAGGCCTCCTATTGTTCAACATGGCAATAGGAAATTATTTAGAGAGAATCTCTCTTCGTCTTCGAGCAACATGAGTACTCAAGACCAGCAAATGTACAAAGAATTCCTTAAATATAAGGAGCAAAAAACTCAAGAAGGTACGACATCTTATGCTAAAATTGTAGCAGATGATGAAATTGAGGATCAAGAATTTACTTATGAGCAGAATTCTCATAAAGAAGTTATACTCTTCTTAACTGAGAATGATTTAAAATGGAAAGATCAACCATGGACCTTAATGGAAAGGTATCTTGATACAGCATCATATGCTGGGGGATATTATAAAAATAGAATGAACTATGAAAATATTCTTAAGTTCACAGAATCTTGTGAATTTGATCATTTTGTCACTAGAAATCAGAAGGTTTATAACTTCAGTAAGATTATTATTAAAAGGATTATATCTCCTTAATCATGGGCTATTCATCCTATGAAGGATAAAGAATATTTTCATCCGGAATTAAAGGTTCCAGTCAAATTCAATTATTGGGATTATATCCAAGCATTTCATAGAGTTTTCTTATATGAAAACGTCAAAAGAAAACATTCTTGGTGGATCAAGATATGTGCTGATGTGTACAAGCAGGAAATTCCTACCTGGTTTTATAATTGGTGGTTATCATACGGAGCCACAGTTAATATTCTAAAAGAACCATTCTCAGGATTATATACTGAGTGGGTTAAAGTTTCGCCAGCTTTAATAGAGGCTCAACATAATAATAAATGGATTGAAGGAATGGCTTCAATGCATTTTTATATTGAGTACAGTATCCCATGGATTTGGAAATGGGCTCCTGAAGTTGGTCATAACCAACAGAATATACCCTGTCTTTGGAGAACTTTTCATACAAAGTTCTGGAAGAAAATGATCCGAATAGACGGACAAGGTGAATATGAAGGACAACAAACAATTGATAAAATCAAAGAAAAAATTGTTTGTTATAAAGAACAAATTGAAAAGAGACAGCAAAGAGAATCTCCTAGTCCATTCGAAGTCCTTTCTAGAAGATTAAATATTCAGAAAGGAAAAATGACTAAAGAAGAAATTCTGATTGAATACATGGAAGAAATAAAGAAAGATATCGGAAAGAATTTGGAATTGATATTTCCGATGTAACTATGGGGACTTCATCAAAAGATGAAGATTTTTGTCAAGAAGCTCAAGACCCCTTTGAGGATGACGACTTATTATCTTTTGAAGATGCAATCGATAATATCACTAAAGGCAAAAAAGGAAGTGATAATAGTCTTCCAGATTTTCTTACGCGAGAATTTATTCAATGAATAATTTTGCAGGAATGTCCCAATATGGGAAAAAACTATCCCTCTAATAGAGGCGATAGAGGTGGTAGGCCTCCTATTGTTCAACATGGCAATAGGAAATTATTTAGAGAGAATCTCTCTTCGTCTTCGAGCAACATGAGTACTCAAGACCAGCAAATGTACAAAGAATTCCTTAAATATAAGGAGCAAAAAACTCAAGAAGGTACGACATCTTATGCTAAAATTGTAGCAGATGATGAAATTGAGGATCAAGAATTTACTTATGAGCAGAATTCTCATAAAGAAGTTATACTCTTCTTAACTGAGAATGATTTAAAATGGAAAGATCAACCATGGACCTTAATGGAAAGGTATCTTGATACAGCATCATATGCTGGGGGATATTATAAAAATAGAATGAACTATGAAAATATTCTTAAGTTCACAGAATCTTGTGAATTTGATCATTTTGTCACTAGAAATCAGAAGGTTTATAACTTCAGTAAGATTATTATTAAAAGGATTATATCTCCTGAATCATGGGCTATTCATCCTATGAAGGATAAAGAATATTTTCATCCGGAATTAAAGGTTCCAGTCAAATTCAATTATTGGGATTATATCCAAGCATTTCATAGAGTTTTCTTATATGAAAACGTCAAAAGAAAACATTCTTGGTGGATCAAGATATGTGCTGATGTGTACAAGCAGGAAATTCCTACTTGGTTTTATAATTGGTGGTTATCATACGGAGCCACAGTTAATATTCTAAAAGAACCATTCTCAGGATTATATACTGAGTGGGTTAAAGTTTCGCCAGCTTTAATAGAGGCTCAACATAATAATAAATGGATTGAAGGAATGGCTTCAATGCATTTTTATATTGAGTACAGTATCCCATGGATTTGGAAATGAGCTCCTGAAGTTGGTCATAACCAACAGAATATACCCTGTCTTTGGAGAACTTTTTATACAAAGTTCTGGAAGAAAATGATCCGAATAGACGGACAAGGTGAATACGAAGGACAACAAACAATTGATAAAATCAAAGAAAAAATTGTTTGTTATAAAGAACAAATTGAAAAGAGACAGCAAAGAGAATCTCCTAGTCCATTCGAAGTCCTTTCTAGAAGATTAAATATTCAGAAAGGAAAAATGACTAAAGAAGAAATTCTGATTGAATACATGGAAGAAATAAAGAAAGATATCGGAAAGAATTTTGGAATTGATATTTCCGATGTAACTATGGGGACTTCATCAAAAGATGAAGATTTTTGTCAAGAAGCTCAAGACCCCTTTGAGGATGACGACTTATTATCTTTTGAAGATGCAATCGATAATATCACTAAAGGCACTTTGGGAAAAATGAAAGATAAGGCCAAATGATGAGGTATCCACTAGGCGGCTAAAAATTTAGCATGACGACAACATAATTTTCTACTTTTATAAAGTAAATGGCCGACAAGAGGAATCAAGAACAAGAACAAGATGATGGCCAGCTGGAATTATAATTCCTTACTGCTCTTTTGTCTTTTTACTTTTTGTGTGTCTTTAAATATGGCCTTTCGCCATAAGTTGTGTACGCAGTTTTTACTTTGCACTCTTGTACTCTCTCTCTCTCTCTTTGTAAAATACGTTGAAGAAATAAAAGTTCTGGTTTGCATCTACTTCTTCTCTTTCAAGTAAGTTTCTATCTCTATTATAATTTTGTTTGATCGAGCCTGAATGGAAGGCTAAACTTTAACGTTGAACTACACCAAGATGCCTTAATATCTAAATCATGGTTTAATATATATATATATATATGTATTATGTATTAATAGGATGTATTTAATTTCTAAAATCTTTTAAAATCTGATTGAAGGAATTAAATTTTGAATAAAGGTTGTAATAAAATTTGATTTTAATTAATTCTGTGTCGGCTCTTGGCAAAGCCCGTGTTGCCGAATGATAGGCGTTTGAGGGCGATGGCTGTTACCGATTGAATTAATTGAATGAAAAATTTTATTATGTAAAACTCCTTGTATTCGATGATTTAATTCTAAAGATCACAAAAATAATTTTGTTTTCGGATTAATGATATATAGGCTGGACTACCTTGGGTTCGAACGGGATCAAACTGTTTACAGCTTGATAACTGGACTAATAGGTTTAACAACGCCACGTACCATTTTCCATCTTTTTGTAATATATTTTTCAAATTTTTGTAAAAAGATCCTGAGTATGGTATCAGAGTCATGGCGGGGTATTAAGAAATTACGGTGTAGTTTAACGGTCTTTATCAAATGAATTTGATAAGACGAAAAGATAATACTGTTAAAAACAGTATAAAAGAGGAATATGATGTTCCTCAAGATTTAGAAAAATTAAATCGTTGGACTATTCCTAAAATAGATTATAAAATAATCTATGAATTAGGAACTTTTGAGAAATTAGGTTTGAAACAAGTAGTGAAAACTACTGAAGAAACAATTTCTTTAAATAATGAAGAAATGGTTATTAGACTTCTAAGTAATAGAGACTTAGAAAAATATAGAATAAATCATAAGTTTATTCATATTGGGTTAGTTCAGGTAGCCTTTAAGCCATTAACTTTAGAAGGTTTACCAGAAAACTTTATAGCAGCCCTTAGAGATGGTAGAAATCTCGACTGGAAACAATCCCTTATGGGAATAATTCAGTCTAGTCTGGCACATGGTCCAGTTTATTTTAATGTTTATCCAAATCTCCAATTATCATTGACTGATGTCAATATATTGGATGCTCTGACATTAAATGTCAAAACTCATGGATATAATTACGCTCCGGGATCGGAAGTAATTTGTATTTGTTATAGAATTTATTATAAGCCTTTATATACGCTCAATCCTCAATGTAAAATAGTTGATAAACCTATCAACGAAACTGTTCTTATAGAAACTAATTTTAGTAGATCTAATATTACTACTCGAAGATCTATAAAATGGGAAGAAATACAATTTCCAGAAAACTGGATAATTGAACGAGCTATGCCTTTACAACCAAAAATAAAAAATAATCCTACTCAAATAATTCAAACGTCTGATGGTACTGTTCAAATACAATTTGAACAAAATCAAAGACCTACAATTCCTAAGTCTAGGATGTCTAGATCAGCTTCCTCTCATTATCATATATCACCATGTGATTATATGATAAGATCGCCCTCTAGAGCTTCAACCTCCCAAATAAGGGAATCAACTTCTAGCGATTATCTGCAAAATCGGGTAGAAGAATTAAGAATTAATTCTGATAATATAGTCCATGGAGTTTCTAAAAATAAAGACGATGAAATAACCGAGTCAGAAATGGATTTTTGTGTTTAATGGATTTAAAACAAAAAATTGATTTTAGTCCGGGTTCTCCGGCAAGAAAGAAATTCAACAAGAATTTAATTTACCTAAATGGGAATCATTTAGAAAATGGTTTTTTGAAAGTTTTAATAACGAAGATAAAATTATTATTCAAGAAAAATTTTATAAAGACTTGTCAAATCAAAATGAAAAATTACCTTTTATTCCTTGGTTTTTGACAAAATATTTCAAAAATATGATTTTTGTCCTTGAACGAAATTATAAACTTTCAACGGGAAAAAATTTAAACTCAATTTATCCTCCTCAAACTAGTTTCCAAATGGAAAAAGGAGAATGAAATTAGATATTATAGTGCTTTTCAAAAATTATTTGAAAACGATACACTTGCAGTAACTATTAATCATATTAATTGTCTTTTAAAACAACAAAATTATACAAATATGTATGTTATTGTTTTAGGAGAACAAATTTCTTTATTAAAGAAAAATATAGAAGAAATATTATCCTCCATTAAAGATATAAAAAATTATCTTTTAATAAATAAAGATAAATATATAAATGAAATTAAAATAGCTAATATAGCTTCTCCTAGTATTCAACCTCCTCCAGAGATTGTTGATTTTAAATTAAAATCGATTTCTCATATTGAAGATATGATTGAGAAAAAACTAAAAAATTTAAAGCTTAATACTTTAAGTGAAGAATTTGAAAATCAACTTGAAAATTCGGATAATATACATAATACTTTTAATGAAGAAATAAATAAATTAAGAAATTCGTCAAAATTTGCTAGTAAACCAATTCAAACAAAATATTATTACCCTAGACCAACTCCTCAAGATGTTCTAATAGAAGAACATGATCTTACTATTAATAATTCATATAATGGTCATTGTATCTATGAATGGAAACTAGATGGTTATACTGAAAGACAAACTTTTGGTATGGTTCATAGAATGATGATGTATAGCACAGTTTGTAAAACTCAAGGTAATGCCGATAAAACTATTGCTCAAATGCTTGTTGCTGGCTTTACTGGTCAGTTAAAGGGTTGGTGGGATAATTATTTATCCCAACAAGATCGAGAAAATATTTTCCTTACTGTAAAGGAGGAAAATAATATAATTATTGAAAATGCTGTTTATACACTATGTATAAACATTGTAGAACATTTTACAGGCCGATGGTCTGACAATTCTGAAAATGTCAGAACTCTTCTTCAAAATCTTAGGTGTAAAACCCTTACATCATTTAGATGGTATAAGGATACATTCCTTAGCCGAGTTATGGAACTTCCTGAGTCAAATAGTACTCATTGGAAATCTAAATTTATAGATGGTTTACCATTTCTCTTTGCAGAAAGGGTGAAGAAAACCCTTAGAAATGGAGAATCTAGTATAGATTATAATTCCTATACTTACGGAACTTCCCTTAGAAATGGAGAATCTAGTATATAATTTATAGATGGTTTACCATTTCTCTTTGCAGAAAGGATACATTCGAATTATAATCTATACTAGATTCTCCATTTCTAAGGGTTTTCTTCACCCTTTCTGCAAAGAGAAATGGTAAACCATCTATAAATTTAGATTTCCAATGAGTACTATTTGACTCAGGAAGTTCCATAACTCGGCTAAGGAATGTATCCTTATACCATCTAAATGATGTAAGGGGTTTTACACCTAAGATTTTGAAGAAGAGTTCTGACATTTTCAGAATTGTCGGACCATCGGCCTGTAAAATGTTCTACAATGTTTATACATAGTGTATAAACATCATTTTCAATAATTATATTATTTTCCTCCTTTACAGTAAGGAAAATATTTTCTCGATCTTGTTGGGATAAATAATTATCCCACCAACCCTTTAACTGACCAGTAAAGCCAGCAACAAGCATTTGAGCAATAGTTTTATCGGCATTACCTTGAGTTTTACAAACTGTGCTATACATCATCATTCTATTCTATGAACCATACCAAAAGTTTGTCTTTCAGTATAACCATCTAGGTTCCATTCATAGATACAATGACCATTATATGAATTATTAATAGTAAGATCATGTTCTTCTATTAGAACATCTTGAGGAGTTGGTCTAGGGTAATAATATTTAGTTTGAATTGGTTTACTAGCAAATTTTGACGAATTTCTTAATTTATTATTTCTTCATTAAAAGTATTATGTATATTATCCGAATTTTCAAGTTGATTTTCAAATTCTTCACTTAAAGTATTAAGCTTTAAATTTTTAGTTTTTTCTCAATCATATCTTCAATATGAGAAATCGATTTTAATTTAAAATCAACAATCTCTGGAGGAGGTTGAATACTAGGAGAAGCTATATTAGCTATTTTAATTTCATTTATATCTTATCTTTATTTATTAAAAATAATTTTTTATATCTTTAATGGAGGATAATATTTCTTCTATATTTTTCTTTAATAAAGAAATTTGTTCTCCTAAAACAATAACATACATATTTGTATAATTTTGTTGTTTTAAAAGACAATTAATATGATTAATAGTTACTGCAAGTGTATCGTTTTCAAATAATTTTTGAAAAGCACTATAATATCTAATTTCATTCTCCTTTTCCATTTGGAAACTAGTTTGAGGAGGATAAATTGAGTTTAAATTTTTTCCCGTTGAAAGTTTATAATTTCGTTCAAGGACAAAAATCATATTTTTGAAATATTTTGTCAAAAACCAAGGAATAAAAGGTAATTTTTCATTTTGATTTGACAAGTCTTTATAAAATTTTTCTTGAATAATAATTTTATCTTCGTTATTAAAACTTTCAAAAAACCATTTTCTAAATGATTCCCATTTAGGTAAATTAAATTCTTGTTGAATTTCTTTTCTTGCCGGAGAACCCGGACTAAAATCAATTTTTTGTTTAAATCCATTAAACACAAAAATCCATTTCTGACTCGGTTATTTCCTCGTCTTTATTTTTAGAAACTCCATGGACTATATTATCAGAATTAATTCTTAATTCTTCTACCCGATTTTGCAGATAATCGCTAGAAGCTGATTCCCTTATTTGGGAGGTTGAAGCTCTAGAGGGCGATCTTATCATATAATCACATGGTGATATATGATAATGAGAGGAAGCTGATCTAGACATCCTAGACTTAGGAATTGTAGGTCTTGATTTTGTTCAAATTGTATTTGAACAGTACCATCAGACGTTTGAATTATTTGAGTAGGATTATTTTTTATTTTTGGTTGTAAAGGCATAGCTCGTTCAATTATCCAGTTTTCTGGAAATTGTATTTCTTCCCATTTTATAGATCTTCGAGTAGTAATATTAGATCTACTAAAATTAGTTTCTATAAGAACAGTTTCGTTGATAGGTTTATCAACTATTTTACATTGAGGATTGAGCGTATATAAAGGCTTATAATAAATTCTATAACAAATACAAATTACTTCCGATCCCGGAGCGTAATTATATCCATGAGTTTTGACATTTAATGTCAGAGCATCCAATATATTGACATCAGTCAATGATAATTGGAGATTTGGATAAACATTAAAATAAACTGGACCATGTGCCAGACTAGACTGAATTATTCCCATAAGGGATTGTTTCCTGTCGAGATTTCTACCATCTCTAAGGGCCGCTATAAAGCTTTCTGGTAAACCTTCTAAAGTTAATGGCTTAAAGGCTACCTGAACTAACCCAATATGAATAAACTTATGATTTATTCTATATTTTTCTAAGTCTCTATTACTTAGAAGTCTAATAACCATTTCTTCATTATTTAAAGAAATTGTTTCTTCAGTAGTTTTCACTACTTGTTTCAAACCTAATTTCTCAAAAGTTCCTAATTCATAGATTATTTTATAATCTATTTTAGGAATAGTCCAACGATTTAATTTTTCTAAATCTTGAGGAACATCATATTCCTCTTTTATACTGTTTTTAACAGTATTATCTTTTCGTCTTATCAAATTCATTTGATAAAGACCGTTAAACTACACCGTAATTTCTTAATACCCCGCCATGACTCTGATACCATACTCAGGATCTTTTTACAAAAATTTGAAAAATATATTACAAAAAGATGGAAAATGGTACGTGGCGTTGTTAAACCTATTAGTCCAGTTATCAAGCTGTAAACAGTTTGATCCCGTTCGAACCCAAGGTAGTCCAGCCTATATATCATTAATCCGAAAACAAAATTATTTTTGTGATCTTTAGAATTAAATCATCGAATACAAGGAGTTTTACATAATAAAATTTTTCATTCAATTAATTCAATCGGTAACAGCCATCGCCCTCAAACGCCTATCATTCGGCAACACGGGCTTTGCCAAGAGCCGACACAGAATTAATTAAAATCAAATTTTATTACAACCTTTATTCAAAATTTAATTCCTTCAATCAGATTTTAAAAGATTTTAGAAATTAAATACATCCTATTAATACATAATACATATATATATATATATATATTAAACCATGATTTAGATATTAAGGCATCTTGGTGTAGTTTAACGTTAAAGTTTAGCCTTCCATTCAGGCTCGATCAAACAAAATTATAATATAGATAGAAACTTACTTGAAAGAGAAGAAGTAGATGCAAACCAGAACTTTTATTTCTTCAACGTATTTTACAAAGAGAGAGAGAGAGAGTACAAGAGTGCAAAGTAAAAACTGCGTACACAACTTATGGCGAAAGGCCATATTTAAAGACACACAAAAAGTAAAAAGACAAAAGAGCAGTAAGGAATTATAATTCCAGCTGGCCATCATCTTGTTCTTGTTCTTGATTCCTCTTGTCGGCCATTTACTTTATAAAAGTAGAAAATTATGTTGTCGTCATGCTAAATTTTAGCCGCCTAGTGGATACCTCATCATTTGGCCTTATCTTTCATTTTTCCCAAAGTGCCTTTAGTGATATTATCGATTGCATCTTCAAAAGATAATAAGTCGTCATCCTCAAAGGGGTCTTGAGCTTCTTGACAAAAATCTTCATCTTTTGATGAAGTCCCCATAGTTACATCGGAAATATCAATTCCAAAATTCTTTCCGATATCTTTCTTTATTTCTTCCATGTATTCAATCAGAATTTCTTCTTTAGTCATTTTTCCTTTCTGAATATTTAATCTTCTAGAAAGGACTTCGAATGGACTAGGAGATTCTCTTTGCTGTCTCTTTTCAATTTGTTCTTTATAACAAACAATTTTTTCTTTGATTTTATCAATTGTTGTTGTCCTTCGTATTCACCTTGTCCGTCTATTCGGATCATTTTCTTCCAGAACTTTGTATAAAAAGTTCTCCAAAGACAGGGTATATTCTGTTGGTTATGACCAACTTCAGGAGCCCATTTCCAAATCCATGGGATACTGTACTCAATATAAAAATGCATTGAAGCCATTCCTTCAATCCATTTATTATTATGTTGAGCCTCTATTAAAGCTGGCGAAACTTTAACCCACTCAGTATATAATCCTGAGAATGGTTCTTTTAGAATATTAACTGTGGCTCCGTATGATAACCACCAATTATAAAACCAAGTAGGAATTTCCTGCTTGTACACATCAGCACATATCTTGATCCACCAAGAATGTTTTCTTTTGACGTTTTCATATAAGAAAACTCTATGAAATGCTTGGATATAATCCCAATAATTGAATTTGACTGGAACCTTTAATTCCGGATGAAAATATTCTTTATCCTTCATAGGATGAATAGCCCATGATTCAGGAGATATAATCCTTTTAATAATAATCTTACTGAAGTTATAAACCTTCTGATTTCTAGTGACAAAATGATCAAATTCACAAGATTCTGTGAACTTAAGAATATTTCATAGTTCATTCTATTTTATAATATCCCCCAGCATATGATGCTGTATCAAGATACCTTTCCATTAAGGTCCATGGTTGATCTTTCCATTTTAAATCATTCTCAGTTAAGAAGAGTATAACTTCTTTATGAGAATTCTGCTCATAAGTAAATTCTTGATCCTCAATTTCATCATCTGCTACAATTTTAGCATAAGATGTCGTACCTTCTTGAGTTTTTGCTCCTTATATTTAAGGAATTCTTTGTACATTTGCTGGTCTTGAGTACTCATGTTGCTCGAAGACGAAGAGAGATTCTCTCTAAATAATTTCCTATTGCCATGTTGAACAATAGGAGGCCTACCACCTCTACCGCCTCTATTAGAGGGATAGTTTTTCCCATATTGGGACATTCCTGCAAAATTATTCATTGAATAAATTCTCGCGTAAGAAAATCTGGAAGACTATTATCACTTCCTTTTTTATAAATTATTTCAAAATCAAATGGAGCTAAATGGGCTTGCCATCTTGCAAACATTTGTTTGAGACATCATGCTTGAAATCTTTCATAAACATAAATTTTGCAGCTTGACAATCAGTTTTTATTAAAAACTTTTGATTATATAAATTATCTTGAATTTTTAAAACGCATTTAACTATAGCAAGAACTTCTCTAGCAATAGTAGCATAATTTTCTGAGCATTATTCCATTTCCCCGAATGGAATCTAACTAAATATTCTTCTTATCTTCTGGAGAAATTTGTTTTAAAATTCCTCCGAAACCTAAGTCAGAAGCATCAGTTTCAATAATTTTTTGCCAATTAGAATTAGCAAGCATTAAACAAGGTAAATGCGTAACCTTATTTTTAATTTTTTAAATTACTTCAGTGTGACTATCTGTCCACTGACAAGGAATCTTTTTTAATCTATCATATAAAATAGATGTATCTATAGCAAGATTTTTATAATAAGGAGAAATATAATTAAGACTCCTAAAAATCTTTGAAGCTGAGTTTTATCTAAAATTTGATCTGGAAATTTTGATGCAAACTCAATACTTCTATTAATCGGATTAATTTTTCCCTTTTCAATATTATGACCTAAAAATCTTATTTTGGTTTGGAATAAAACCATTTTTGGACTTGATATAACCAATCCATTTTGAACAACAATTTTCTTAAAATATATCAAGATGTTTAAAATGTGTTTCGATATCTTTTGAAAATATCAAAATATCATCAATATAAACGATAATAAAATTACTATAAGGAATAAAAATATCGTTCATAATATTTTGAAATTCAGAAGGAGCATTTTCAATCCAAAAGGCATAACGTTCCATTCAAATTGTCCAATTGGGACTGTAAAAGCAGTTTTGTATCTATCTTTTTCATCAACTTGAATTTGCCAAAAACCTGATTTTAAATCAAATTTTGAAAATATAATGGCATTAAATAATCTATCTAAAGATCTTTTTTATTCGGAATAGGATACCTAATCCATTTAAAACTTTATTTAGAGGTTTATAATTAATAACTAACCTAGGTACTCCCCTTTCCTTTTCTGCCGCATTATTGACATAAAAGGCTGTACATGACCAAGGCGATTTGAAGGTTTTATTAACCCTTTCTGTAAAAGAGAAGCTATTTCTTTTTTACATAATTCTAACAGTTCAGAATTCATTTGACAAGACGAGCTTTAGTGGGAATATTTTTCTCACTAAAATCATCTTATTAGGTAAAAAAACTATATGCTTTTTTCTATTCCAAAAAGCATTAGGGAGATCGTTACATATTTGCAACGTGAATTCATTATGCAATAATTTAATTTTTCTTGTAACTTAGGATTTTGAAGTTTATCTTCAATCGTAAGTATATTAATTTCATGCTTAAGGTAATTTACCTGTTTTTCTTTAGCTTTAATAAGAATAGAATCCTTAATTTCATTAAGAATTCTTGAAAAAGGTTCAGTAATGATTCAAAGTAGACTTCTTTGTTTCGAAGTTACCTTTAAATCCATATTCATTAATATTTTGGATAGGAAATATTTCCTAAGGAAAGGAGTACCAAGAATTACTTGGTTTGTAATATTCTTGACTAGCAAGAATGAAGTAGGAATACAGACCTTATTCTTGCAAATAAAGGCCTTAGGGATTTTATAATTATTTGAAGTTTTTTTCCGCTTGCAGAGCTAAGAGAATGAGTTGTTTTATGAAAATATTGGGTAGGAATTATTCCTTCCTGAATACAGTTTAAATCTGCTCCGCTATCAATTAAAGCTATAAGATTTTTTTTGAAAATTTCCGTCAATGAGTAGTGATATTTTCACCAACCATTTTTGGGAAGTAATAACTTCTAATGTTGAAAGAAAGTTGTCTTCTTCAATATTTTTAGAAGTACTAGCAAATTCTTCATTAATTTCAAATTCATTAATGATTTCTTTTCCTTTTTCTAATTTAGAAAATCTTCTTTCTAAATCAATATGACTTAATTTTAAGCTTTTATTTCATTTTTTAATTCGAGATTTCTGTTGTTAAATCTTTAATATTAATAGTTGATCCATTTTTGTTTAATTGATGCTTATTACGAAGTAATCTCATTACTTCAGACATACTATAAGGTTCAGATTTAAATGCTTTAGGAATAACTTCTTTTGAAGTTTCTTCCTCTTTTGAATTAATCTTTTAATTATATGATTTTTTAAATCTGGGTCTTCTGTTTCTTTTAACATTTCTAAAAGATTATTATCAAGAACATTTAATTCTGATTCTTAAAATGAGATATAATTTGATATAAATTATCTTCTGGTTCAGATTCTGAATTTTTTACATTTTAGAACAAGACTGACCTATTTGACAGTTTTGACATCCTTCGGATTCTTCCGAAGAAATTTCTTCAATGAAATTATTTTCATTTTCTGAAAAAGAGTCTGACTCACTATCAGATTCTAATAGAATTTTTGATAATGTTTCTTTTAATTCATTATCAATTTCTAAATTATTAATTTTCTTTTTGTCCAGCAAGTTTTGCTTTATGACCAATTTTTTCGCATTTTCTGCAAACTATTGGAGAAAATTTAGTTCTATATTGATAGTTCTTATTATCTTTTGAGAATTTTTGTTCTCTTCTTTAGATTTTCGATATTTTCTTTTTTCATATTGTTTGGGAGAGTATTTTTTAGATTTATATTCTTTACGAAGTTGGCTCGTAGAAGGATTTTCTAAACCAAATTGACTACAGAATTCTCCTAATTGTTTCTTTTCATCAAGAGAATGTCTCTTAAGTTGTTTGTTAAGCTTTATTTCATTACATAAAGCTAAACCTTCTTGTATACAAGTTCCTATTAATCTTCCGTAAGTATAGGAGTATAATCTATACTAGATTCTCCATTTCTAAGGGTTTTCTTCACCCTTTCTGCAAAGAGAAATGGTAAACCATCTATAAATTTAGATTTCCAATGAGTACTATTTGACTCAGGAAGTTCCATAACTCGGCTAAGGAATGTATCCTTATACCATCTAAATGATGTAAGGGTTTTACACCTAAGATTTTGAAGAAGAGTTCTGACATTTTCAGAATTGTCAGACCATCGGCCTGTAAAATGTTCTACAATGTTTATACATAGTGTATAAACAGCATTTTCAATAATTATATTATTTTCCTCCTTTACAGTAAGGAAAATATTTTCTCGATCTTGTTGGGATAAATAATTATCCCACCAACCTTTAACTGACCAGTAAAGCCAGCAACAAGCATTTGAGCAATAGTTTTATCGGCATTACCTTGAGTTTTACAAACTGTGCTATACATCATCATTCTATGAACCATACCAAAAGTTTGTCTTTCAGTATAACCATCTAGGTTCCATTCATAGATACAATGACCATTATATGAATTATTAATAGTAGTTCATGTTCTTCTATTAGAACATCTTGAGGAGTTGGTCTAGGGTAATAATATTTTGTTTGAATTGGTTTACTAGCAAATTTTGACGAATTTCTTAATTATTTATTTCTTCATTAAAAGTATTATGTATATTATCCGAATTTTCAAGTTGATTTTCAAATTATTCACTTAAAGTATTAAGCTTTAAATTTTTTAGTTTTTTTCTCAATCATATCTTCAATATGAGAAATCGATTTTAATTTAAAATCAACAATCTCTGGAGGAGGTTGAATACTAGGAGAAGCTATATTAGCTATTTTAATTTCATTTATATATTTATCTTTATTTATTAAAAGATAATTTTTTATATCTTTAATGGAGGAAATATTTCTTCTATATTTTTCTTTAATAAAGAAATTGTTCTCCTAAAACAATAACATACATATTTGTATAATTTGTTGTTTTTAAAAGACAATTATTATGATTAATAGTTACTGCAAGTGTATCGTTTCAAATAATTTTTGAAAAGCACTATAATATCTAATTTCATTCTCCTTTTCCATTTGGAAACTAGTTTGAGGAGGATAAATTGAGTTTAAATTTTTTCCCGTTGAAAGTTTATAATTTCGTTCAAGGACAAAAATCATATTTTTGAAATATTTTGTCAAAAACCAAGGAATAAAAGGTAATTTTTCATTTTGATTTGACAAGTCTTTATAAATTTTTTCTTGAATAATAATTTTATCTTCGTTATTAAAACTTTCAAAAAACCATTTTCTAAATGATTCCCATTTAGGTAAATTAAATTCTTGTTGAATTTCTTTCTTGCCGGAGAACCGGACTAAAATCAATTTTTTGTTTTAAATCCATTAAACACAAAAATCCATTTATGACTCGGTTATTTCCTCGTCTTTATTTTAGAAACTCCATGGACTATATTATCAGAATTAATTCTTAATTCTTCTACCCGATTTTGCAGATAATCGCTAGAAGCTGATTCCCTATTTGGGAGGTTGAAGCTCTAGAGGGCGATCTTCATATAATCACATGGTGATATATGATAATGAGAGGAAGCTGATCTAGACATCCTAGACTTAGGAATTGTAGGTCTTTGATTTTGTTCAAATTGTATTTGAACAGTACCATCAGACGTTTGAATTATTTGAGTAGGATTATTTTTATTTTGGTTGTAAAGGCATAGCTCGTTCAATTATCCAGTTTTCTGGAAATTGTATTTCTTCCCATTTTATAGATCTTCGAGTAGTAATATTAGATCTACTAAAATTAGTTTCTATAAGAACAGTTTCGTTGATAGGTTTATCAACTATTTTACATTGAGGATTGAGCGTATATAAAGGCTTATAATAAATTCTATAACAAATACAAAATTACTTCCGATCCCGGAGCGTAATTATATCCATGAGTTTTGACATTTAATGTCAGAGCATCCAATATATTGACATCAGTCAATGATAATTGGAGATTTGGATAAACATTAAAATAAACTGGACCATGTGCCAGACTACACTGAATTATTCCCATAAGGGATTGTTTCCAGTCGAGATTTCTACCATCTCTAAGGGCTGCTATAAAGCTTTCTGGTAAACCTTCTAAAGTTAATGGCTTAAAGGCTACCTGAACTAACCCAATATGAATAAACTTATGATTTATTCTATATTTTTCTAAGTCTCTATTACTTAGAAGTCTAATAACCATTTCTTCATTATTTAAAGAAATTGTTTCTTAAGTAGTTTTCACTACTTGTTTCAAACCTAATTTCTCAAAAGTTCCTAATTCATAGATTATTTTATAATCTATTTTAGGAATAGTCCAACGATTTAATTTTTCTAAATCTTGAGGAACATCATATTCCTCTTTTATACTGTTTTTAACAGTATTATCTTTGCGTCTTATCAAATTCATTTGATAAAGACCGTTAAACTACACCGTAATTTCTTAATACCCCCGCCATGGCTCTGATACCATACTCAGGATCTTTTCAAAAATTTGAAAAATATATTACAAAAAGATGGAAAATGGTACGTGGCGTTGTTAAACCTATTAGTCCAGTTATCAAGCTGTAAACAGTTTGATCCCGTTCGAACCCAAGGTAGTCCAGCCTATAAATCATTAATACGAAAACAAAATTATTTTTGTGATCTTTAGAATTAAATCATCGAATACAAGGAGTGTTACATAATAAAATTTTTCATTTAATTAATTCAATCGGTAACAGCCATCGCCCTGAAATTCCTAGTTTATCCAACAATACAAATATTAAGAGAGTTTACCACGATTTTGAGATGGAAGAATTGAATCCGTGGGGTGTTGTGCGTGCGTTTGTTCTTGATAGGGTTGAGAGCATTCTTAAAATTTTCTCTTTCTGTAATAATTTCACACACAAGACACACTCAATGTGTGTTAGGGTTTTAGTACATATACCACATGTTGTATATTGTACTTGGGCTCATGAAAGCCCATTACAAATAAGCTCACTGGGCTTTACAAATAAAAGCCCAGTTCACTTAAATAAAATTACAAGGCTTAGATAAAATAATTAATTGAACACAATAAATAATTCCTAACAATCTCCCCTTTGTGTTCAATTTGCAATTAGCGCTGGTTATCTTCGTCTTGTAATCGTCCTGAGCCCTCAAAGAACACGTATCAGAGTTGCGTTCGCAAAAGCGTTTGCATGCGTGTTCTTCTTCAATCACATCCTCATTTGTCTTGTCTTCTGACCTCTTCTTTCAAAGATCTTCAAGCTCACCGTCTCGTGAACTTCTTTTTTTTTAGTGTTCAAAGCTGCTTGTTGGATCGTATCTTTTTGTGTTCAATCTCTCCTTGTATAGTCACCACTTCCCCTACATTTGATCAACCTTGCGTTGGAATTAGGGATTTCTCTTTAAATTTGGAGAGATATACACGAGTCGAATCTTCTCTTTAGGTATTCCAGCTCTACCTTCACTTGTCGCCATTCCCCCTACATTTGCTCCACCTTGTGTTGGGATTGGGAGTTTTCATTAAACTCGAAGAACTGTACACGAGTCGGCAGCTTTGATGCTTGAAGTCCATGCTGAAGTTGTTGGTTGTATCCTAGATTTTCATGTCTGATCTCTCCCTACAACACTGGTACAACTCCCCTTCATTTGTGCAACCTTTCTACGTTGTGATTGGGGTGTTTCCTTAAAATCGGAGAGTCGTACTTGAGGTGACAACTTCAATCGTTGGACTATGTGGTCTCGGATTGATTCTTTGACAATGCTTGAGATTTGGCATTTTCTGATCTATATTGCACTTTCCTCGTGATGTTGCCCCCTTTTGCTTTAGTATTCCTTTCCCCCAAGAACATCGAGCTGGGGAAATCGTCATGGGAAAAAAAAGAAAATCGTCCTTGGCAAGAAGATCGCATTGTCGGGACAAGATAATGGAGTTGATTGGTAGTCACGATTACTCTACTTCTCGGTGTCAGATTCGTCGTCTTCGAAGGAAGTTGTCTGGTTCCGAAAGAAGGTAGGTGTGAGGTGTACTTTCCGCAAATGTGTTTGGGCTCCTTACGATTATTCATTCAATTGCATGGGAGCCTGTCTTCAGAGTGGTTGGCGCGGCAGAAATGGTGGATACTCAGGTTAATCTTCTCCTTCAATGGAGTTGAAACATGGTGAATCTTCTTCTTCGTGGCGCCAGATTCTTCATCGCCGAAGGAAGTTGTCTGGTTCGGCCTCGGCGAAGCTTATCTGGTTTTCGAAGAAGGTGTACGTGGGGTGTGTTCTAAGTGTGCTCTTTTGGAATATATATATTTTAAGTGTTGTAGAGCCTGGCTTCAGAGTGGTACGCTCGGCGGAAATTGGTGGGTGGTCCGACCTGTTTGTTTATACGTATTCCCTTCTCCCCCTCATGGCGATTCGTGTTAACGAAATCGGCATGCCTGTATCGGAGATCAAGAAGGACAGAAACGACAGGTCGGTAAAGGTAATAACCAGACGGAAACACTAAGGCAATCCGCCAACACTGCTTTAGAGACAAACTCTGAGACATGGCCTATAATGATAGGGCTTGAGAAACCGAAGCCACATAGGCATTTCGTTTGCATCGCTATTGAGACTAGCTCGAAGAACGATGGCCTAAAACCGTTGTTGTTTTGACCTTGCAACGGTAGGACTTCCTTTCGATCATCGAAGCATGTCGTAGTAGGACATGTCTACGAAAGTTCTAATCTGGTCACAAAGTCCAGATAAGAAAAGTGTATGTGTCCTAGAAAAATATAAAACATTTAGATAGTGAGGACACCTAGACTCGATGTGTTCAAGAACGTTCAGTGGTGTGGGGCTAAGTACCACTTAATTCAATATCTCCCGCTTCCAAGTGAAGCAGTGATAGCAAACGTGGCTCCCCGTGATTTAATGAAACATCGGTCTGTTGGGAGATCGATGAGTGGGTAAGGCTCGGTTGTGCAAGCGCCGTTGGACCTAATGCGGCGACGTCTACCTGGGAGCTAATAAAATTAGCACCTGTACCTATGGGGCTTGGTCCGACAATTTGTGAGGTAAGAAAATTTTGTATCTACCGTTTTTCGGTCTTGTCAAGATTTTTCAAATATGGGTAGCTATATGAGTTTGATATCGTCGCTAACACTCGGCTGTGTTCCGGGGTTAGGTTCAGTTTGGTCTGACTGAACCATGGGAACTTGAAATCCATACATCCGGTACAAAGTGATGTGTGCTGCTTGATTTTGGTCAGCAGTTCGGGGCAGGTCGGTTGAGGTTATTCTCGAGTTAGCACTAGAAGCCACCGTCGCCTTTTGGATTTCTTGAACTCTCGAGAGTTGCTTGTTTTTTTTTTTTTTTTTGTTGGAGTCCGTCTTGGAGATCGAAGTGCTTGAGGGGGCAGTTTCTTTCTTTGTTCTTCTTCGCCCCCTTTTTTTTTTTTTTTGCATTTCTTTTCCTTTTTTTTTATATATATATAGGTATTATCGTATTAATAGTATATTATATTTATACTACGTACATATATGTATATATATATATATTTTTTTTTTTTGACCATGCGTCTTAAAACTGAAAACCTCCCCCTCAACAGATGCAACAAAAGACGGATCAAATTTATCTTTCGAATCTCTTTCCTCATGTTCAAGTATTTAAGTTCGCTCCCCCTCAAAATTTAATAATTGCTCCCTTTAACACAATATGGGAGTGCTTCCCCCCTTTTTTTTTTTTAAAAAAAGAATTGCTCCCCCTCAAATTTAGCTCAATTTAAATAAAATGGTATCTACCAGTTTACCATGGAATATGACTAATCAATATCAAAATCTTGCAAGAATTCAAAATGTACAATTTAAAAGATACGGGCATTTATCAATTCAGCTCAGATGCATACGTAAAAGTTTAAGCTAAAAAAATCCTTTAAGGTATGCATAAAGAAAATATACCTTGGGATTTATGCATTTCAGCTCATGTATGCATGTGAAAATTTGGACTTTAAAGTCTTTTTAAAGCATGCATAACTAATGTACCCTATTGTTTTTCAAAGTAGGTAAATTGAATTTTCAACTTAAAATGCATGCAAAAGTTACAAAATGATGAATATAGAATTTACCTACGTTTCGTTGCTCGCATAGCTAGTCGTGTCTGTGGAGCAGCTCGAGATACCATACACGCTAGGAGCTGCTCACGGTACAAGCCAATCAGGGTTGTGGAGCAACTCGAGAGATACCAACCATGTGGGAGACGTAGTTATATCACTAGGTGGTTTTTGAAAAATTTTCAGAGAAGAATGTACCGAGTTTATAAAATGGGAGCTTGGGTCGCGAAAAAATCTTGATTCGTAAAATAGAACTGGATTTGAGAAGTTGGATCGCGAACTGGACTGGAATTTGGATTCGCAAAGTGGATGGGTTCGCGAACTGAATGATTAACAAATTCGAACTGGTTCGCGAAGCTGGAGAAGGTTCGCAAAACGTGAGTCTCAATGAAAAGTGAACTGAGTTCGCGAAACTCCCAGTTCTTAATCTGACTCGCGAAACTTGATGACATCAGGACAAACGTGATGTGCAAAATTTTCCTACTGATCAAACGCACAAAATTTAAAATAATGACCGACAACATCAATTTGACCAGATCAACCAACCTAATAAATACCAAATCGACGAGTTTCTCAAGGTCGATCTTTGCGTAAATCAAGATCAGAAAACTGACGAAGAAAGCATCGCTTTCTTTCGCGGCGCTGAACCCTTAGGTCAAGAATTCGTCTAAATCATTGACGATTTTTTATTTTTTTTTAATCATTGACGATTTTTTTTTTTTTTTTTTTTTTGGCAGGACCGTAATGACATTTTTGTTCAATTCGTGCTTATAAATAGACATAGCTCAACCCTCACCATAACTCCATAGATTAACAAAATACTCATCTTGAATTTTCTTGTTTTCGCAATTGTTACACGATGAATTGGAGAAAGCAGGAAGAAGAGAAGAAGCTCAAGGAACAGGCAAAGTTAAGACGTGACTTTGAGCATAACTTGAATATGCTGGTTTTTGAGATTTTCCTTCTTTTGAGCTTATTCGCTGTTTTACTTGCTATTCTGCTTTGGGTCTTAATAGGGCATACGAGTATTTGAGAGTTGTTTTTATTTTGCTTATTTTGAAAAAGTAATGTTCGTAATGAGTGTTTTTTGCCTTTTGATAATGTAATGTTTGGAATTTCTCTCATGATTCGCACTTTGATAGTGGGTCTTATTTTCAAATGGTTGTCGAGAGCTGATTTCGAAGTCATATTTCGAGACAAACTTAAGCACTTAAGGTGAAATCAAAATTCGACGAATAATGACACAATTTTCTCCAGAACTTAACTCCAGACATTGATTAAACATTTAGAATCATTACCTAAACTCGATTAAACACTGAAAAACATCATTTAAAGTCGATACATCAGCAAACACGAAATTAGTAGTTTTTGAAATGGCGATTTGTGAAACTGTAAGGTTGCAAAAATCTCTCGGTAGTCGACTAAAATTTGTGAAATCTATAAAGGTTGACGTTCTATTTTGCGAAGGGAATTTGGCGTTGTTCGATACGTGAAGCGGTCAGCAAGCGTATTAGAGCATACTAACTCAACTGAACTGCGCGGGGCTAAAGAAAAAATGAGATCGAAATTAGACCGTGAAGGTTTTGAAAGACAGGCCCAATAGGGTTCGCGAATTGATTTCATGTCAACTTCATCAAATAGAGTTTGCGAATCAGATGATTGAAAAATTGAAGTATTGGTTTGCGAACTTAATATTGACGAGTCAAAATTGCTGAATTGAATGTCAATTGGATTCGCGGAACTAGATGTTGAAAGAGTGAAAAAGTAATTCGCGAATTGTAAGATAAGATTTATTTAACGATCAGTCGCGAATTTTAAGATTTTGGGCTCACGTTGGGCTTTCAGTACTCCCCCTTGATTTTCTAAAGAAAGGTCCCTCTGAATATAATAATTTACGAATTATTATTTTTTTTTTTTTTTTTTTTTTTTTTTTTTTTTTGGAACCTTATTTTAGCATGTCTAGTAGGATGAGGAAAGCAGGAACTAAGTGCAGTTCATCCTAGATATCACCAACGTATTAGGTATGTTATTCATTTGAGCACGTATGCATATTGAATAGATCATGAAATTTTATGCATATTTAGAATTTTACCAAATTTGTTAGCGTGAAGTTAGTTGCTCGCGTCTCATCCCTTGATCATGTATGTGGAGCAGCTTCGTGTACCGTACATGAGGGAATTGCAAAATCAAACTAGAGGGTTTTAGGTACCCATTTAAAAATGGGTCCACCTCTGTTGTACTTGTTAGTCCGTAAAGACTCTCTACCTAGCCTAAATTTATCATAGTCAACGGAAGAGTTACTATCACGCACAGAGTCATTAAGTGTGTCTAGGGCTTGGATTTGGGTTTCCTCAGTCTTAAGCTTTGGAACCCATTTTTGTAGGAGTGGATCTCTCTTTGTTTTGGCTTTAGAGACGCGTTTTGGAGTTTTTCCTTGTTTTGTGGGTTCCTTAGCAGTTTTTATTTTTGATTGTTTCTTTTTCTTTAAAGACGTGTCTTTTGAAGTAGTTTTGTGAGCTGGTTTGTAGAAACGGTTATACGTGGGAGAGTGATTTTTGGAATGAAAGGATGGGTTTTGCGATACATAAGGAAATAAAAATGGTACAGAAATTTTTGGAGGGAAACAATCTATAACAAAAGACTCGTTAAAATCGCTGGTCTCCTTCAAAATATCTTCCTTTTTAACCCAGACTTGACTTTTCAGTGACTCTTTTATGGGTCGTGAAAATTTCGAAGTATTTGTGCAAAAGATTTTGTCATGCGAAGTAAAGGTATAAGAAAGTGAGTGTAATCGTAATTTTTCTTTTAGTGAAGATATTTCCTCTAGAAGTTTCTGCCTTTCTTCATTGAAGGACTTTCTCTCTCTTTCGAGAGTGGAGTGTAGATCACTAATTTTCTTTATGCAGTCAGGCATATACCCTGCTGCATATTTAGTCATCGGTGCCTCACTCGTTGAATCTTCTGAGGTGTTTCCTTCACTTGGACGTGGGATATCGGACTCAAATTCTGTTATTGCTGGACAATTTCGATCTTTATAACTGTCATTTAACTCTGTATAATCAAATGATGTTTGAGTTTTACTATGTGTTGATGTCTCATTTTCACTGACAAAAGACATGAGATTCGCCAGCAACCTGTCTGCATAAATTTGAGATCATATAGATATGGTGAACTTGATATGCCTTCTTTTAACTTACATGGGTTTTCAAAACCTAGTCCCTTATAAGGATTGTAAAAATCAACGTTAGCTGGTTTGTTCAAAAAGATCGTTTGTTCAGATTGATCTCGTCGGGTTAAAAGGTCCTCCAATTTTTTTATTTTGGAGTACAGTTTTTCCCGTTCTTTACAGAGTAAGTCATATTTTATTGTAGCGTCCATTGCCAGATCTCTATGAGATTTCATTTCTTTTTCCAAATCCTTGGCTTTAGCTTCGGATTTTTGCACTTGTACTTCTAGCTTAGCAACCTTTTCATTTGCTACAATTACACGATTTTTCTCACATGCATAATCATATCTAAATTTATCTAATACCACTAAATTCTTTTCTAGGTTAGCTTCTAGTTCCTTGATTTTTCTTTTTTCTTGTTTGTTAGATTTATATAAAGATAAAAATTCATTTTTCATCTTAAGTAAGGAGTCATAATCTGCTTCGCTTACCTCAACTATATCAGAGTTGCTGGCGAGCTCCCTTTCTGAGTCACTTTCTTCAGCTTCAGCTGCATCTTCTTCGTCGTCCAACCTAGAATCCTGTTCACCCATCCAGACCATTCCTTTCTCCTTCCTGTTTTTCTTCAGTTCCTTGGAAGTATTATGCTTAAGGCTTTTACTTATCGTTTCCTTTTGGGACACCATGGACTTTAAAGTCGTCACATGTGACTTAGAATAAGTATTAGCCTTTTGAGGTTTGGGAACAAGATCGTTTGTTTGAATACTCTTATCCTGTCTAGAGAAAGATATTTCTATAGCACGATCATTTGGAACATGTAAGGGCTGGGAGTTTTTGAGATTTGAAATTTCCTCTAAAAGTTTTTCCTTTTCCGCTTGAAAACCTACTCTTTCCGATTCCAGGGTTGCGTTTAATTCTGAAATTTACTAGCAACCATCGGAATTTCCAACCATGAGATAGGTTTATTACGATATAATTGTTTTCCCCATCAAGCGCTGAGAAAGAATTTTGGTTGACTAGTTTCGCAATAATTTCTCTAAAGGGATACCTCTAGTGTAACAGTTATTGCGGTAATATAGGCTAATCTCATATTGTTCAGTGTTTGCATTCCACACAGTTGCTTTGAGTTCAAGATGATTTAGCTCATTTATTTTATGCTTAATTCCTCAATTTCCTTAGCTTGAGCATCCATAATAAATTTTTAATTTAAGTTAATTATTTTCTTCAAAAAATGACTTTAGAACGTTCAATTCCTAAAAATTTGTTCTGTCAAAAGATAGCTTGAAGTTTTTGTGTGCACTGTGAAAAATTTGAGATAATTTCGACAGTTGCGTTAAGATTACTAAAGCTTCTCTAAATTTGCCAAAAATGTCCTTAGTTGATTGTTGGATACATGATCGTTGACACGCTTTGTGGATTTGAATAACCTTTTATTTTTTTTATTTTTTTTTTATCAGTACAAAAAGGCTTTAGTGTTATAATTAAATTTTTTTTTTATTGACTATATATAAATATATGTATATATATTTAATATATTTCGTGAATTGCTACAGTAACTGTGTTTCAAAGGTTTCGCGAACTCGTACAGTGATTTAATTGCTACGCAAAACTGCTTCAGTGAATTCGCAAAACTGCTATGCATTCGCAAAACTGCTAAGTGAATTCGCAAAACTGCTACAGTGAACTCGCAAAACTGCTACAGTGAATTCGCAAAACTGCTATGCATTCGCAAAACTGCTAAGTGAATTCACAAAACTGCTACAGTGAACTCGCAAAACTGCTACAGTGCCAACCCGCAAAAACGCTACAGTGTCTGCTACAGTGAATTCGCAAAACTGCTACAGTGAATTCGCAAAACTGCTACAGTGCAACCCGCAAAACTGCTACAGTGCCAACCCGCAAAACTGCTACAGTGTCTGCTACAGTGAATTCGCAAAATTGCTACTGTGAATTCGCAAAATTGCTACAGTGAATTCGCGAGCTACAGTCTGTGCTACAGTGCCGACCCGCAAAGCTGCTACAGTGCCGACCCGTGAACTTGCTACAGTAATTCGCAAAAAAATGCTACAGTACATTCGCTACAGGGCCGACCCGCAAACTTGGTACAGTAATTCGCAAAGAATGCTACAGTATATTCGCTACAGTGCCGACCCGCAAAACTGCTACAGTGCCGACCCGCGAACTTGCTACAGTAATTCGCAAAAAAAAAAGCTACAGTACATTCGCAATGTGAATTCGCAGACCTTTTATTATTAATTTTTTTTTTTAACTGCTAGAGTTTGCGAATTGCTTACAGTTCGCGAATTGCTACAGTAATCGAGAACTGCTTTCTCACGCACAAATATCAGAAAACTGATCTCCAAACCCAGAAAATTGTTCAAGAAATGTTTGAGAAATGATCTTTAACACTTATATCTACAATCCTAAACACTCAAGCATCATCCAAAACACCAAAACATATCAAAATTTTCGAAATAAGTGAAGAATTCGAAGAACACCAAAAAAAGAATTTCAACAATTTTCTCAAATCCGAGCGCGTTTGGCTCTGATACCAATTGAAATTCCTAGTTTATCCAACAATACAATATTAGAGAGTTTACCACGATTTTGAGATGGAAGAATTGAATCCGTGGGGTGTTGTGCGTGCGTTTGTTCTTGATAGGGTTGAGAGCATTCTTAAAATTTTTCTCTTTCTGTAATAATTTCACACACAAGACACACTCAATGTGTGTTAGGGTTTTAGTACATATACCACATGTTGGTATATTGTACTTGGGCTTCATGAAAGCCCATTACAAATAAGTTCACTGGGCTTTACAAATAAAAGCCCAGTTCACTTAAATAAAATTACAAGGCTTAGATAAAATAATTAATTGAACACAATAAATAATTCCTAACACGCCCTCAAACGCCTATCATTCGGCAACACGGGCTTTGCCAAGAGCCGACACAGAATTAATTAAAATCAAATTTTATTACAACCTTTATTCAAAATTTAATTCCTTCAATCAGATTTTAAAAGATTTTAGAAATTAAATACATCCTATTAATACATAATACATATATATATATATATACATATATATTAAACCATGATTTAGATATTAAGGCATCTTGGTGTAGTTTAACGTTAAAGTTTAGCCTTCCATTCAGGCTCGATCAAACAAAATTATAATAGAGATAGAAACTTACTTGAAAGAGAAGAAGTAGATGCAAACCAGAACTTTTATTTCTTCAACGTATTTTACAAAGAGAGAGAGAGAGAGTACAAGAGTGCAAAGTAAAAAACTGCGTACACAACTTATGGCGAAAGGCCATATTTAAAGACACACAAAAAGTAAAAAGACAAAGAGCAGTAAGGAATTATAATTCCAGGTGGCCATCATCTTGTTCTTGTTCTTGATTCCTCTTGTCGGCCATTTACTTTATAAAAGTAGAAAATTATGTTGTCGTCATGCTAAATTTTTAGCCGCCTAGTGGATACCTCATCATTTGCCTTATCTTTCATTTTTTCCCAAAGTGCCTTTAGTGATATTATCGATTGCATCTTCAAAAGATAATAAGTCGTCATCCTCAAAGGGGTCTTGAGCTTCTTGACAAAAATCTTCATCTTTTGATGAAGTCCCCATAGTTACATCGGAAATATCAATTCCAAAATTCTTTCCGATATCTTTCTTATTTCTTCCATGTATTCAATCAGAATTTCTTCTTTAGTCATTTTTCCTTTCTGAATATTTAATCTTCTAGAAAGGACTTCGAATGGACTAGGAGATTCTCTTTGCTGTCTCTTTTCAATTTGTTCTTTATAACAAACAATTTTTCTTTGATTTTATCAATTGTTGTTGTCCTTCGTATTCACCTTGTCCGTCTATTCGAATCATTTTCTTCCAGAACTTTGTATAAAAAGTTCTCCAAAGACAGGGTATATTCTGTTGGTTATGACCAACTTCAGGAGCCCATTTCCAATCCATGGGATACTGTACTCAATATAAAAATGCATTGAAGCCATTCCTTCAATCCATTTATTATTATGTTGAGCCTCTATTAAAGCTGGCGAAACTTTAACCCACTCAGTATATAATCCTGAGAATGGTTCTTTTAGAATATTAACTGTGGCTCCGTATGATAACCACCATTATAAAACCAAGTAGGAATTTCCTGCTTGTACACATCAGCACATATCTTGATCCACCAAGAATGTTTTCTTTTGACGTTTTCATATAAGAAAACTCTATGAAATGCTTGGATATAATCCCAATAATTGAATTTGACTGGAACCTTTAATTCCGGATGAAAATATTCTTTATCCTTCATAGGATGAATAGCCCATGATTCAGGAGATATAATCCTTTTAATAATAATCTTACTGAAGTTATAAACCTTCTGATTTCTAGTGACAAAATGATCAAATTCACAAGATTCTGTGAACTTAAGAATATTTTCATAGTTCATTCTATTTTTATAATATCCCCCAGCATATGATGCTGTATCAAGATACCTTTCCATTAAGGTCCATGGTTGATCTTTCCATTTTAAATCATTCTCAGTTAAGAAGAGTATAACTTCTTTATGAGAATTCTGCTCATAAGTAAATTCTTGATCCTCAATTTCATCATCTGCTACAATTTTAGCATAAGATGTCGTACCTTCTTGAGTTTTTTTGCTCCTTATATTTAAGGAATTCTTTGTAAATTTGCTGGTCTTGAGTACTCATGTTGCTCGAAGACGAAGAGAGATTCTCTCTAAATAATTTCCTATTGCCATGTTGAACAATAGGAGGCCTACCACCTCTACCGCCTCTATTAGAGGGATAGTTTTTCCCATATTGGGACATTCCTGCAAAATTATTCATTGAATAAATTCTCGTGTAAGAAAATCTGGAAGACTATTATCACTTCCTTTTTTATAAATTATTTCAAAATCAAATGGAGCTAAATGGGCTTGCCATCTTGCAAACATTTGTTTTGAGACATCATGCTTGAAATCTTTCATAAACATAAATTTTGCAGCTTGACAATCAGTTTTTATTAAAAACTTTTGATTATATAAATCATCTTGAAATTTTAAAACGCATTTAACTATAGCAAGAACTTCTCTAGCAATAGTAGCATAATTTTTCTGAGCATTATTCCATTTCCCCGAATGGAATCTAACTAAATATTCTTTCTTATCTTCTGGAGAAATTTGTTTTAAAATTCCTCCGAAACCTAAGTCAGAAGCATCAGTTTCAATAATTTTTTGCCAATTAGAATTAGCAAGCATTAAACAAGGTAAATGCGTAACCTTATTTTAATTTTTTTAATTACTTCAGTGTGACTATCTGTCCACTGACAAGGAATCTTTTTAATCTATCATATAAAATAGATGTGTCTATAGCAAGATTTTTATAATAAGGAGAAATATAATTAAGACTCCCTAAAAATCTTTGAAGCTGAGTTTTATCTAAAATTTGATCTGGAAATTTTGATGCAAACTCAATACTTCTATTAATCGGATTAATTTTTCCCTTTTCAATATTATGACCTAAAAATCTTATTTTGGTTTGGAATAAAACCATTTTTGGACTTGATATAACCAATCCATTTTGAACAACAATTTTCTTAAATATATCAAGATGTTTAAAATGTATTTCGATATCTTTTGAAAATATCAAAATATCATCAATATAAACGATAATCTATAAGGAATAAAAATATCGTTCATAATATTTTGAAATTCAGAAGGAGCATTTTTCAATCCAAAAGGCATAACGTTCCATTCAAATTGTCCAATTGGGACTGTAAAAGCAGTTTTGTATCTATCTTTTTCATCAACTTGAATTTGTCAAAAACCTGATTTTAAATCAAATTTTGAAAATATAATGGCATTAAATAATCTATCTAAAAGATCTTTTTTATTCGGAATAGGATACCTAATCCATTTTAAAACTTTATTTAGGGGTTTATAATTAATAACTAACCTAGGTACTCCCCTTTCCTTTTCTGCCGCATTATTGACATAAAAGGCTGTACATGACCAAGGCGATTTTGAAGGTTTTATTAACCCTTTCTGTAAAGAGAAGCTATTTCTTTTTACATAATTCTAACAGTTCAGAATTCATTTGACAAGGACGAGCTTTAGTGGGAATATTTTTCTCACTAAAATCATCTTCATAAGGTAAAAAAACTATATGCTTTTTTCTATTCCAAAAAGCATTAGGGAGATCGTTACATATTTGCAACGTGAATTCATTATGCAATAATTTAATTTTTTCTTGTAACTTAGGATTTTGAAGTTTATCTTCAATCGTAAGTATATTAATTTCATGCTTAAGGTAATTTACCTGTTTTTCTTTAGCTTTAATAAGAATAGAATCCTTAATTTCATTAAGAATTCTTGAAAAAGGTTTAGTAATGAATTCAAAGTAGACTTCTTTGTTTTCGAAGTTACCTTTAAATCCATATTCATTAATATTTTGGATAGGAAATATTTTCCTAAGGAACGGAGTACCAAGAATTACTTGGTTTGTAATATTCTTGACTAGCAAGAATGAAGTAGGAATACAGACCTTATTCTTGCAAATAAAGGCCTTAGGGATTTTATAATTAATTTGAAGTTTTTCTCCGCTTGCAGAGCTAAGAGAATGAGTTGTTTTATGAAAATATTGGGTAGGAATTATTCCTTCCTGAATACAGTTTAAATCTGCTCCGCTATCAATTAAAGCTATAAGATTTTTTTGAAAATTTCCGTCAATGAGTAGTGATATTTTCACCACCATTTTTGGGAAGTAATAACTTCTAATGTTGAAAGAAAGTTGTCTTCTTCAATATTTTTAGAAGTACTAGCAAATTCTTCATTAATTTCAAATTCATTAATGATTTCTTTTCCTTTTTCTAATTTAGAAAATCTTCTTTCTAAATCAATATGACTTAATTTTAAGCTTTTTATTTCATTTTTTAAATTCGAGATTTCTGTTGTTAAATCTTTAATATTAATAGTTGATTCATTTTTGTTTAATTGATGCTTATTACGAAGTAATCTCATTACTTCAGACATACTATAAGGTTCTGATTTAAATGCTTTAGGAATAACTTCTTTTGAAGTTTCTTCCTCTTTTTGAATTAATCTTTTAATTATATGATTTTTTAAATCTGGGTCTTCTGTTTCTTTTAACATTTCTAAAAGATTATTATCAAGAACATTTAATTCTGATTCTTGAAATTGAGATATAATTTGATATAAATTATCTTCTGGTTCAGATTCCGAATTTTTTACATTTTTAGAACAAGACTGACCTATTTGACAGTTTTGACATTCTTCGGATTCTTCCGAAGAAATTTCTTCAATGAAATTATTTTCATTTTCTGAAAAAGAGTCTGACTCACTATCAGATTCTAATAGAATTTTTGATAATGTTTCTTTTAATTCATTATCAATTTCTAAATTATTAATTTCTTTTTGGTCCAACAAGTTTTTGCTTTATGACCAATTTTTCCGCATTTTCTGCAAACTATTGGAGAAAATTTAGTTCTATATTGATAGTTCTTATTATCTTTTGAGAATTTTTGTTCTCTTCTTTAGATTTTCGATATTTTCTTTTTTCATATTGTTTGGGAGAGTATTTTTTAGATTTATATTCTTTACGAAGTTGGCTCGTAGAAGGATTTCTAAACCAAATTGACTACAGAATTCTCCTAATTGTTTCTTTTCATCAAGAGAATGTCTCTTAAGTTGTTTGTTAAGCTTTATTTCATTACATAAAGCTAAACCTTCTTGTATACAAGTTCCTATTAATCTTCCGTAAGTATAGGAATTATAATCTATACTAGATTCTCCATTTCTAGGGGTTTTCTTCACCCTTTCTGCAAAGAGAAATGGTAAACCATCTATAAATTTAGATTTCCAATGAGTACTATTTGACTCAGGAAGTTCCATAACTCGGCTAAGGAATGTATCCTTATACCATCTAAATGATGTAAGGGTTTTACACCTAAGATTTTGAAGAAGAGTTCTGACATTTTCAGAATTGTCAGACCATCGGCCTGTAAAATGTTCTACAATGTTTATACATAGTGTATAAACAGCATTTTCAATAATTATTTATTTTTCTCCTTTACAGTAAGGAAAATATTTTCTCGATCTTGTTGGGATAAATAATTATCCCACCAACCCTTTAACTGACCAGTAAAGCCAGCAACAAGCATTTGAGCAATAGTTTTATCGGCATTACCTTGAGTTTTACAAACTGTGCTATACATCATCATTCTATGAACCATACCAAAAGTTTGTCTTTCAGTATAACCATCTAGGTTCCATTCATAGATACAATGACCATTATATGAATTATTAATAGTAAGATCATGTTCTTCTATTAGAACATCTTGAGGAGTTGGTCTAGGGTAATAATATTTAGTTTGAATTGGTTTACTAGCAAATTTTGACGAATTTCTTAATTTATTTATTTCTTCATTAAAAGTATTATGTATATTATCCGAATTTTCAAGTTGATTTTCAAATTCTTCACTTAAAGTATTAAGCTTTAAATTTTTTAGTTTTTTCTCAATCATATCTTCAATATGAGAAATCGATTTTAATTTAAAATCATGGTTATATATACCATACTCAGGATCTTTTTACAAAAATTTGAAAAATATATTACAAAAAGATGGAAAATGGTACGTGGCGTTGTTAAACCTATTAGTCCAGTTATCAAGCTGTAAACAGTTTGATCCCGTTAGGACCCAAGGTAGTCCAGCCTATAAATTAAGATCGATTTACCGCCTCTATTAGAGGGATAGTTTTTCCCATATTGGGACATTCCTGCAAAATTATTCATTGAATAAATTCTCGCGTAAGAAAATCTGGAAGACTATTATCACTTCCTTTTTTATGAATTATCACTTTCTTTATAAATTATATTATACTATATTATATTACATTATATTAAATTACATTCTATTATATTATACTATACTATATTACATTATATTATGTTATCTTATATTATTATATTTTTTATGAAATGATCTTATATGATTTGATACTACATTAGACTACAATAAATTATATTGTATGGCGTGCTTTTATATTGCATTATATTATGTTATGTTATATTATATTATATTATATTATATTATATTATATTATATTATATTATATTATATTATCTTATATTATATTATATTATATTATGTTATATCCTATAATTTGATAAGCCATTTATTATATTATATTATACTTTATAAGAATGTACTACATTTTATAATGTTATATTCGACTATAATAAATTATATTTTATCATACTATATCATCCAACACGATAGTATATTAGCTTTGGCTACAATATATTATATTATCTTATATAAAATTATATTACACATTGTATGATATTATATGTATATTATATTACATTATAACGTATTATCTTACACTACGTTTTATTTTATATTATAATATTTGATTTCCGAAGTTGTATCTTTCACAATAAATCAACATTCATGCTAAGTTGGCAATAAGAATGAAATTGTTTGCTGCAACAGTCTGTCGAGTAATGTTATGAAATATTGGTTATAGGGTCGGTCATACAATAAACACACTAATTATTTGTAAAAAATGCAATTTGCTAATGTGAACAGTTTTCTTACAGCCTTTCGGAGGGGACCGACTAACATCATAGCTAGGACAAGAAGGTATCTCAAGCGGGGAAAGATTACTCATCTACGATATGCCAATGCAATACTTTCTACAACACAGATCGATAACAAAAAAGAGCAGTTATTTTTCGACATTCATCGTTCTTCTTCGGAGTATAAAGAAATAGAAATCAACGATCAAAATAATATTTGCTTATATATTTTTGAGGCTGTTCATTACAACAGTATCATATTCATATATACCTGTCTGTTTCCAGGGTTTCGATCCCAAGAGAGGCGAACCCTGCCGAACAAATTTATGAATAAATAGAAATCAATGATCAAAATAATATTTGCTTATATATTTTTGAGGATGTTACAACAGTATCATATTCATATACACCTATCTCTTTCCACGGTTTCGACCCCAAGAGAGGCGAACCGTTTGCTTCCCTATCACTGTACCGTTCAACTTCCCAATCGCTTCTTCAGCCACGTTTCTGTAGAGGGACGACGCAAAATAACATAAATGATTTCTGTTAGGAGAATAAAAGAAAAAAATGATTTACCTGTTGGGACCCACCGCCCACCAACATATCCATGCCCGCCTTCGACCCACCACCAGCATTCGAAACGTTCGCCACGCTCTCCATATACTGAGGGTGAAACTCAGCCCCTTTGCCCGCCTCAGAAGTGGCTGGGCATAGGGTCCAGCGAAAAGGAAAGCAAGTGCAGCAACCACACAGCCTTGGCCAGCCCCCAAGAACTCGCCGTACAACTGACTCCTAGGGTGGTGGCCGTCGAGCACCTGCCTCCTATGATCCAAGTTTCCGAACGGTGACTCCTCCATCTTAGGGTGGACGATGGAGAGGTACTTTTTGAAGCAGAAGTTCCCAAAGGTGCAAGTGGCAAGTATGCTTAGTAGCTCGGCGGGCTCCATGGCTTTCATGTCTCTGTAGGTGTGAAGCAGTCTTGCCTGTGTTGGTCGGGGTGGAGTATGGAGGATAGGCTTCCGTCCATGTAAGTGACCCTTCTTTCCACAGTGGTAGCATTCATATCCTTCTTCTTACTTCTTGATTTTCCACTGCCTTGAGTGTGACTCCCACTTGAACCATATTCCATTGATCGCCCTCTCATCTCCATCAAAGCTTCGACCTGTTGAGAGCCTGGTTGTTGGTCCTCCTTTTCATCGATTTTATTTTTTGAGAATAACAGTTGTGATGTTATTGAAGACCAGATCTTTCGCATGTTCGTCAAGTTGATGATGAGTTGATCATACGAATCAGGCAGACTTTGAAGTAGAATTTTTGCACGTTCTTTAGCCTCCGTTTTATAACCCCAATGATGTTAGCTGAGAATATAGAATATTCAAGACGTTGAGATGCTCCGTCACCGAAGTATTTTCTCTTCAAGAATATTTTGTTGTGTAACGACGTTGTCTCGTATAGATTGGTTAGGTGGTCTCATATCTCCTTTGTCGTTTTCTTTTCTTCAACGCTGGATTATATCACATCTGCTAGTGCCAGATGGACATTTGCGATAGCTCCCGTCAATCTCATTCCATTTCTTTCGTCTGTCACTGTAGCTGGTTTTCCATCGGTAGCCTCCAGACAGATGTCTTCTCGTAAGATCGCTTTTATCTTTAATTTCCACATTGAGAAATTTTTCCTGTTGAACTTTTCGTTATCAAACTTCGCCGCCATAATTTCTGCTCAGTCGTGAACGATAACTCCAACGGGATTACAACAGATAATTATGAACTCGTCCCGGATTTCTCGTCACTGCTACAAGAGCAATATAATATCTATTATTTTTTGATGTGGAGGATCCACGTTAATGGCAACCACAGAGCATACGATAAACAGATATATATCCAAACTCAGCTCTGATACAAATTGTTGGCGTGGTAGCAGACCCGGTCGAATAACACCACGGCTAATATTTGAACAATTAAAGAATGGACACCGAGAGTTTTACGTGGAAAACCCCAAACAAATCGGGGTAAAATACACGGGCAAGGAAGAAGAGTTTTCAATATAGGAAAAATAGGAGTTACAATATCTCGAACTATAAAGAAGAAATCTCTCTTTTGTAGTCGGAGAAAATAGTATACCGACAAATGCTCTATTATTTTCAATGTTTTAAAAGGCGTGTAGCGTACCGCGTCGTGTTTTGGGTCCGAGAGCGCATAGCGTAAAAAGCGTAGCGCATTGCGTGAGTATTTCAGGCAGTTCAAAGAACTGTAAGACTGCTTATTTGCGCGATTGGACTGTAGAAGGTTGTACCCATTTGTTTGCATGGAAACTGTGTAGCATTGTTTTAGTGTACGACATATGTATCCCGTGTCCACATATAAAGTTCGTCCAATATATAAAGATTTAACATTGGCGTTATCAGAATCAGACAATAGGTAAAAAACACTTGTGTTCAGAAGCTAACTAAGAAATTGAATTTTTTCTTTTTCCCAACTAAGAAACTGAACTCCAATTTTGAGAAAATGGTGAATCTGGTTAATGAAATCATAATCGGGTCGACGCAGAACAGTTTTGATAAATGTTGTTCAAAGATACAAAAGGTAATTCTATAATATACGTTGTCACAAAAAGTTATCTTCCGCTGTTCTCTTGTCCTTTAGACCACGGGATTTTAAGAGCTCCTATTTCACCTGGAATAATAAGCACAAAATTGAAGACGTGTTCTCATAGTAGAGGCAGCATCCATGTTTTCTTGCACAGGCTTCAAGTAGACGGGGTCCACGAATTACTCGTTTTCACTCAACAGCGACCGTTGTCAGATGTCACTTAAACTATGGCATATTAAGCCTCATATTTCACCTGAAAGAATAAGGAAACAATTGTAAATGCCAAAATACCCATGTATCTGAAATCATATTGGGTAGAAGGACTCCCTTTGCGGACGTGTTGTCAAAATAGAGCTCGCATCCACGCTTCCTTGAACAGCAGGGAAGTACACGGAGTCCACGAACTTGGGCTCTAACTGAACTGATTTAGGAATGGATTCCTTTTCAAGTTAGGCTCGTTCACTCCATGTATTTCTCTGCATGTGCAACGAAACTGAGTCATAACAGACTCATGAGTTGAAATGCAGACTGTTTTCAGTTCATATGCAGGAGGTGGCCTGAAGTTAGGTAGAGGGACTTCCTTTGGGGACGTGTTGTCAGAATAGAGCCCGTATCCACGCTTCCTTGCACAGCTGGGAAGTACACGGAGTCCACGAACTTGTGATGTAACTGAACTGATTTAGGAATGGATTCCTTTTCAAGTTAGGCTCGTTTACTTCATGTACTTCTCAGCATGTGCAACGAAACTGAATCATAATTGGACAAATGCGGTTCATTGCAATATTCAAATGGTTCACATGTAGAGGAAGGATTGGGCTCCACATTTCATCGAACATATTGGGTAGAAGGACTCCCATTGCGGACGTGTTGTCACAATAGAGCTTGCATCCACGCTTCCTTGCACAGCAAGGAAGTACACGGAGTCCACGAACTTGGGCTCTAACTGAACTGATTTAGGAATGGATTCCTTTTCAAGTTAGGCTCGTTGGCTCCATGTACTTCTCTGCCTGTGCAACGAAACTGAGTCATAACAGACTCATGAATTGAAGTGCATATTGTTTTCAGTCCATATGCAGGAGATGGCCCCAAGCTTGCGAAGGATGTCGACCTCTGAAAATACATACATGAATTTCAACACTGGAGAAACGCGGTTCATTGCAATATTCAAATGGTGCACATGTAGAGGAAGGATTGGCCTGCACATTTCATCTAACATATTGGGGGCGTCAGCAGCTTCGCCACAATGGGCGTTATTCTGCAGAACACCCTGAGAGAGGGCGTAATCAAACAAACAAAATGCAGATCTGAAATCTATTTAATATAGCATGAAACAGTTTGAAATCAGATATCCGTTCTCAGAAGAGGAAGGAATGATTATGTTAAAGGAAACCTATATAAACCCAAAAGGCGAAGATAAAGAGCACTGCAAACACGTTGGCAAAACAGCATATGAAAGTAAGTTCAACTGATTGATCTTAGACTAAACATACCCTAACTACTTCAGATCAATTCAGCGACTTAAGAATGCCCATGTCGTAGTCGATCATGTTGTTGTGATTCAGCAATTCTATCTTCGCCTTCAACATGTCTTCCTCAAAATACAATCCCCTCTCCCGCAAGAACTCAAGCGAGGGGAAGACCAACTGACTGTCTAGGTTGGGCGCGATGCGCTGCGTGAGATCGTACTTGTCCGCTGCGTATGTACTAAGACCCACCGATTGATTTTGGTTTAGGTTTCGGGCTTCCTTGGTCGGCTGCGTCTGAAGCTATATGGTTAAATACTTTGTCTGAAAGTTGAGGTTTGGTCCGGTGACATGAAACTATGTGCCGTCTCGAGAACACTTTCATTACTATAATTGCAATCCAGCCCATCGAATATATATTTATATATATATATATATATATATTTCCCGTTTCCTTAGTAAAATAAAAATAAGTAAAAATGGTAACACGCTAAATAACTTTTATTAATAGGGAGTGCAAATGGAGGGCACGGATAGACGGTCATACACATAAGACGTTCCTGTACCTTTTGGTTCCCAAACATAATAGTATTCACAGTCTCACCATTTTATTGTCTTATATTGACTCCAATTTCTTTTGAAATTAGTGATTTGTCTTACAGTAATACGTTTTCAGGTTCATATTTAATTATTGTGGGTACGTGGGGCTAAATTATGCTTTTTGGTGTAGTATCGAATTACTTCCATGCTATCCTTTGTCTCAGTCGTAACGAATAGTTTTGAACATAGATTGCAGTATACAATTATACTGTCATACACTTTGAAGCGCTTGGTATGACTGCAATGTATTTGTTGTATGAGTGGTGGTCGATAGGTGTGGCCATATTATGTAACATGAGCAGCGAAGCATAATTCATAAGTTTTTATGACCAAGCTATTGTACGGAAAACAATTTGAAAAGTACATAATATAGTGATATATATAGTCGCAGTAAGACCTAAAACCAGTTGCTGAAGAATATATTGAAAATTATACGCTAACTAACACTTGGAAGGGTTTGTTGTAATTGCAGTGTCTTTGTTTTAATTGCAAAATATTGTATTGTTATCCTATTTGCCTATTCCTATGAGAACATGCAAGGCGGTTCATGGAAATATGCAATGAATAATTAAAATGTCTAGAATGATACAGTTGGTGTTTTTGTGTTGTATTCAATAAATTGGTAGTATATGTTGGTGCTGACATTATTGTAATATGAGCATTGTAACATGGTTCATAATTTTATATTGTCATAATGATTAGGGGGGAAACGATACATAAACAGTAATATAGAATTGCAGTAATGAAAGATTGATTAGAACAGTTTTCAAGAGCTACGACCAGTTATTAAAGAATATCGATGTAGTAAGATATTCTCTAAATTCTTGAATCATCTCAGGCAAAACATCGTGGACATCGTCCTCTGCAAACATAAGTGAAAATGCTGACCGCAGCATGTATACGCCGCATTCCCCGCTAGTGCACAGTTGAGAAATGTTATGAATTATTATTTTACCAAATGTTTATTGTACAGATTGAATACATGGAGACATTAGAATTACTCGAGGGCTTGACGGGGGAAGTCAGGATCCCTGTAAACAGTGAAGGTCGACGATGGAGTCAGTCATTCACAGGTCTCGAAGAATATAGGGGATCGTAAGCCGTGTTTTATTAAACGCCTCCTCAAAGAACCTCATATCCTTGTCAACCGAAGGGTCACAATCGTGCACTGTTATGGATCGTTTTCTATAGTCCACAATGCATAGTATCCAATGACACTCATTAATCTTAACCGGGATAACTATGAGGTCCGAATCCTGCCATGGAAGAGATGGCCAGTTGTCAACAATACCCTGAACATATGGACGTATGGCTGTTAGGTCAGTATGTCCGTCACTTCGAAATTCCGTTGCAATTATCTGGTTGAATGTTGTGTTCATAAAAGCGACCCTTGACTTGGGGAATTTTGCATGAGTCTGTTTCTCGATAAACCCACGTATGCATTCGTCTATGTGGTGTTTCAGATAACAATACATTGTAAGAATATGTTTACATAGTTCACATTAAATAATATGATGTTGTACCTCATCACTTAGCCAAGTTCCCTTTGTCATGAGATCTTGGAAGAATTGAAGCCACGCTCTTCTCCTAATATGGTACTGATAGAGTCGTCCTCGGTCATTGTCCCTATTGATGCTGCTACGCGGGAAACACTTTTGAGAGTTTCTTGACAGTTGCCGCAAGGGTTTTGTCTTTAGGAACCTTTTTTGACTTTGAATGTTCTTGGTCTAATGGGGGGAGGGGGGGGGGGGGGGTTATTTGCTCTTAGGCCTTTTTTGCAATTGAGTCTGCGTAGGCTCTTTGGGAATGTTGGGACGCTTTCTTTTTCCCGAAGGCGACGTTTCGTTATTTGAATGAATGGTTGTTACGTTTTCTGCCGACTAATTGCCGCCTGGTGTTGGGCTGATTTTTCCTGCCAAAAAAATTGCATAGCGATTATATGTAGTGAAGGTTATGTAAGACTGTTTGGAAAATACTGTTGACATACCAAGCGCCTGCTCTATATGTGATAGCCTCTGTTGCATTTCGGAGTAATTCTTGTTGATCTTTGTCAATTCATTTAGGACAGTAATCTGTCGATTGTGCCTTGAATGTAGGTCGTTGAACCTTTGGGCAGCAGATTCCACATAGGTATCTATCTTAAGTTCTATCTTGTCAGCAAATTGGGTGGCCGCTCGCCGAAGATCCGCAACAATGTTGTCAGAATAATTTCTCATTTCATTCGTCATTTTTCCCTGGAATTGTTTTGCAGTTAATCGTTTATGAAATGGACTTTCGGAGGCCTTATATAATGTAGAAACACGTGTAGAAAACTGTAAAGGCACAACTCATTGCAAAGGAACGTTTCTCTAAAATGAGTGTGTTCGGTTTGTTTGAATAAGGTGTGTCGTTTCGTGTATTTAATTTATGCTTGGGGCGAGTTCAATGGTCACAATTATTATGGAGCAATTACCAAGTAATGAATGAATTTTTTAGTAGGTATTTGAGTAGTGGAAAGGTTTTCTTAATAAGGGTTGTTGTTTTGCGTGAATAGTATTGGGCTGATTCAAAAAAGCCGTAATTAACCATTAGTGTATATTTATTTTTATTGATACCTATTCGTTGGTTTGCCACCCGTAATTGCATTATCAATCGGTTTTAATGCAACTGTTTCGTCTATAAGGCAATATATAATGGGATTGTATTTATGTTTGCCTATAGATAATATTTTTGTTATTCTTTTTATATAATAGTAATAGTAATTTTATTACTTAAGTATGGAGCAAAGGGGTCGATGCCTTATAGTTTCTTTTATTATAGCTATAATTCCTGGTTATTCAACATTTGTTTTTAATTAGTTTGCACTTGAGTGTTATTTATGTTGTGTATAATTTCCTTGCCACCATACAGTCACATGATTGATTTCCAAACAACTTTCTCGCTCTAGACTAAATGTACACGTGAATGAAGATGTAAGGGAATTAAACTGCATGACTGTAAAAGTATCATGGAAGTGAACACTATTACATAACTTATTGAATAGTATGACTGTAACAATTACCTTTTGTTTGCTGGTATGCTTGTTAAAATGGCTGAATGTCAGCTGTTTTGTGTTATATGGTTATTTATGTTCGTAATAATTCCTTAATATACTGCAGTCACGTGTTCGGGTGCAGTCAGTATTGTTGTTATTAGTTCAGTCATATGGCGTAGCCAGTATACTGTTACTGTGTTCTTGTCTTACACAATTGCATGACTATTGCAGTTAATGATTGTTAAGCTGTATGTCTGTTGTATTGGTAGAATGTGAGCGGCTATCGCAACAATACTGTAAGGTTGAATAATTTTGTAACAACTTATGCTAAACACTACTGTCATACAACAATTTCCATGTGTTTAAATGTTGTTGAAAACTTCATGGAAAACCATGTCTATGACCTTGTTGTCCTCCACATTGTCTTCTATCATGCTCAATATTCTGATCCCCACGGATGATGTCACTCTAGACAGTGCCACATAAAGTTGCCCATAGGTGAAAACTGAACTGGGAAGATACACACCGACCCCTTTTAGGCTCTGGCCTTGACTCTTATTTATTGTCATTGCATAGCAGACTTTAAGCGGGAATTGTCTACGTCGTAGTTTGAAGGGCCACGCTGTGTCAGAAGGAGACATAATTATCCTCGGTATTAGAACCTTATTGCCAACTTGCGTTCCAGTTAAGATTTCTGCCTCAACAACATTGCTTCCAAGATGCGATACAATGAGTCTTGTTCATTGCATAGTCCGTCCTCTGATTTAAATTCCGTAATAACATTATGTAATACCCGAGTCCCGTAAGTAAACCGGCCAATAAATATGCATACATATTATATGGCTTACGTGACTGCACGAGACACGTTTTGTGACTTTTATGTGCTTAAATGATTTCGTGTTATATGCCTACATGACATGTATGGATTGGAAAATAGACTTTGAATTTAGATTAGTTATTGATTTTAGGGTTTCTGGTACATGGCATGCTAACCTAGAAAATTTGATTTATATATTAAGTGTTAATACCACGCTTTCGGGAACACGAATTGGTAGGAATAATTTCGAAACACATCTCACAACCTCTGTATTAATTAATCAACCTCGAAATCTATAGTTTGCGAGAAAATGTCGATAGCATGAATGTCGAAAGAGACCATTTGCGAAATAAGAGAATCTCGAGATATTTGGATCTCGAAGTCAATGAGTCTCAAGATCTATAGATTCAAGTAGCATAAAGGTCGAAATTAGAAGATCTCGAAATGAGTAAATGTCGAACAATCAAATGTCGAGACATTGGGAGTGGAAATTCTACGATATTCTAAGTATATCTAAGACTAAGATGAGATAAGGACTAACTAATAGATGTCGATGTCATTTATTCACTTATACACGTTAACTTAGGGATAAGAAACGAAAACTTCATTCATTAACACCAACCCTCGAAAACTTAGAAATACAAGAAGAAACGAGGAGCAGATTTCTCTAAGCTAGGAGAGGTATGAAATTTCTATCCTAACTTACATATTTCGATTCATGTTTAGCATAGTAAGTGTTAGTATCACATCTTAGAAAACATGAATTAGTAGGAGTAATTCTTCAGTTAAGGATCTTATATGATATCAAGTCGCATGTTTTGAAGTCCATATAATATTTATACTGTTCTTGAATATGAAAAGAGATGATTTTGAAGTCACCTGAATTATACTGTCTTTTAATCGAAGGGAAAGATGATTTTGTATGAAAAGAGAGTTTTTCGTGGGATATGATTTCCAGTATAGTAAATGTCGAGTTAAAATGCGAGACAATCTCGAGATGAAGCTCGAAGTATATGTCGAAATTGTGTGTTATTTAGTTTAAATCTCGAAATCTTTATATATGACCTCGACAAATACATATCGAAATCCTTGCATATACTATGTCAAGATCTATTTCAGGAACATGTCGAGATTTATTCTATGTCGAGATCCTTGTGTATTGTTTAAATATTGAACCCTTGTATATAATGTTGAAATATAATTTACCATGCAGTTCGAGATTTATCAACCATGTCGAGATTCATTTATAATGTATCTCGAAATCCAAGTTAAAACTCGAAATTCATGTCGCAATTCCATAACCAAGCTCGAAATTCATTTTATAATCCATCTCGAGATTCATGTCCAAATCCATATCGAGATCTTTATGAATTTCGAAATGGCATATTTTCAATTTAAATCAAAGTTCGAAATTGTAGGGTACCGAAACTTATAAAAATCAAAACTAGGGTTTTTAAACTAAGCCACTTTTGTATAACTGTAACTAGACTAACAAACCCTAATTTTATATGTTTCTATGCATAGGGTTCGAAGATTAGAGACTTACAGTACGATAAGATAAATACCTAAGGATACCAGGTAAGTGGAAGTCCCAACTACAACACATAATTGTATGTGCATGAAATTATGTGTTATGTGTTTCTATGATATTACGTCACTTCCTACGTGAATTATTTGCGTTACATGACCACATTATTTATTTACATGATATGATGGCATAACACGCATTATTCATGACATGAGCATATGCACGCATGATTAGAATGAAAGACAGGATACGATAGCATGCATAATACACGATCACCTGAGAGCGATAAATACTCGCCGATATGGGCGTTTGATGTCGACTCACAGTTGAGTCACGGCTCTTCTATGCTACCATGGTGACGTCGTATGGCGCTACCGTTAAGACATGACATGTATAAGGCAAGACATGATTTTAGGGCTAAGGCCCTCATGGCGGATCGTAAAACCTGGAGGGTGCGAGCTGAGGGAGTAAGCGACACCGAGGGTACCTCTGGTGTTGACTACCTCAGATTAGGCTACCAGTGTGAAGCATCCGCGTGGCGTATGAAACCACCTTGAGACAGAAAAGGCGCCCTAGGGTTAGCCTCCCTTGAGTGGGTATTGCCACTTATATATTTATTTATCCCTTGCGGACTCGAGCTCCATGATGGTGCATAGCAAGATAGCCGAGGGCCCTACATGACAAGACAAGACAAGACAAGGAAAATATGAGGTGTATGGAGCATTGGCGCGGATGCCTTTGTGAATTTAGGACACGTGCATGGCATGCATGGCTTTCACTTACTGAGCCTTATAAGCTCATTTCACGTATTTATGTGTTGTAGGTTTACGGGATCACGGTACGTGATCTTTTCGAAGGCGAGGCCAAATTTTGAAGCTTCCGGAGGACTTTTGAGGTGGTAGTGTGTAATGGATGCAACCTGAGTGGGGGCCGATAGATTTGTTTTGAAACACGCATGCGCACTCACCTTGTATTTATGTCCTAAGAACATTTTGTATTGTACAGAAGAGTTTCCTTTATATAAAAGGAAAAATTTTGTACGCATTTTCGTATATAGATTTTATTTATATCACATGCAGTCACATAAAATAGTAATAAGAATGGGCGGTAGAAGTCAGGGGCGCCGCAGGTGGTATCAGAGCTTCGGTTACAAGTTCTGTAGACTGTCCATGTACACACACTCTAAAGCACGGAAGGGGCCTTGCTAGTAAGTTTTATGTTTCTATGAATGTTGTATGTGCATAATTTATTGGCCATAGGGACTATTAGGGTATAGGAAAAAGAATGGGTAGAACACGGGGTGACGGCAGTGGGAGTGCGGACAAAGGCAAGCAACCCGCAACTCCTACTGATAGCCGAGACACGGCAATTATCCAGCTGACCGAACTCGTCCGCCAACAGTCCGCTCAAATTCAAGATATGATGCAACAACAGAATACGGGCGGACAATCTAGCAGTGGACATTCTCAAGCAGAAAGGGTTGAGATAGTAGGGGAAAGATTTCGTAAGCTCAATCCCGACGTTTGAAGATGCCATTGACCCTACTACGACCGAAGATTGGCTCCGAACTCTAGAAAGTATCTTTCAGTACAGTCGCATTCCTGAGGAAGAGAAGGTGTTATGTGCTGCCTTCCTACTGAGAGGAAGTGCAGGTCATTGGTGGGATACTATTCTCGCCTTTGAAGATCCGATGACAATGGCATGGGAAAGGTTTAAGGGGCTATTTAGGAGCAAATACTTTACCGCACCAGTACGAGCCCAAAGGATGAACGAATTCATCAATTTACGACAGGGCCCGATGAAGGTGGTGGAATACATTGGGAAATTTAAACAATTGTCCCGATTTGCGGCTCACATGGTGAGCACAGATACGTTAAAGGTTGAGCGGTTCCTGGAAGGCCTGAAACCTGAACTATACAGAGATGTGAAATGGCTGAATCCCAAGGAGCTACCCATGCTCAAGTAGCTGAACGCGCTTTGATGGCAGAGCAAGCCCAACTCCGAATTATGTGAGCCCATGAAGCAAAGAGAAAGTTTGTTCAAGGACCTAAGTGGAGTGGAGGTAACCCAAAGAAGCCATTTAACCCCAAGAATGCCAGGCCCAATTTCCAGAGTCGACGTGGACCCCCACAACAATTTAGTCGTAACCAGGGAAGATCTCCGATGACCATACCTCCATGTCCCAGGTGCACACGACGACATCTGGGCGTGTGCTACTCTCAGAATGCAACTTGCTAAAAGTGTGGCAAGACATGCCACTTTTCCAGGGCATGCACGGAAGTTGCATCTGGAAGTCAAGCACTGGTTCATGCTAGACTACCTACAGTATCTGCTAGAGTATACACGTTAACTTCTGAGGAGGCGGAGAACAACCCGTCCGTGGTGGCAGATACTCTCCTTATCCATTCAACCCGACATGCATATTAGGTGATTCAGGAGCCACGCATTCATTTGCATCTACTAACTATGTGGCGAGACTCGGGGTTACACCTGACCTAGTTAGCTACGAATACAACGTTACCATCCCCCATGCAATCTCTACGAGAACCAACCAAATCTTACGAGATAGCCCAGTAATAGTGAATGATAGGACCTTACTCGTTGACCTGATAGTCATTCCAATGAACGATTATGAAGTAATCCTTGAAATGGACTGGCTATAGAAGTACGGAGCAGTTATTGACTGTAACCGTAAGGAAGTAACTTTCAATCTAGAAGGTACCGAACCATTCACATTTATGGGAACTAGCAAGAGTAATAAGATTCCCAAGATTTCAGCAATGAAGGCACATTACCTGATATTGACAATATCATCCGAAGAATGTTCACCCTCGAAGCTGGAAGAAGTTCCAGTAGTACGAGACTTTCCTGATGTATTTCTCGAAGAATTACCCGGACTTCCGCCAGATCGTGAGATTTAATTCACGATTGACCTAACACCAGGAGCTGCACCAATTTCTAAGGCACCATACCGACTCGCTCCAGCTGAGCTGAAGGAATTGAGGGAGCAACTAGATGAACTGTTGCAAAAAAGGTTCATTCGCTGAGCTTCTCACCATGGGGAGCTCCAGGTTTGTTCGTTAAGAAGAAAGATGAATCGATGCGGCTCCGCATCGATTATAGGGAGCTGAACAAGATTACGATTAAGAATAAATACCCCCTCCCACGAATTAAGGCACATTACCTGATATTGACAATATCATCCGAAGAATGTTCACCCTCGAAGCTGGAAGAAGTTCCAGTAGTACGAGACTTTCCTGATGTATTTCTCGAAGAATTACCCGGACTTCCGCCAGATCGTGAGATTTAATTCACGATTGACCTAACACCAGGAGCTGCACCAATTTCTAAGGCACCATACCGACTCGCTCCAGCTGAGCTGAAGGAATTGAGGGAGCAACTAGATGAACTGTTGCAAAAAAGGTTCATTCGCTGAGCTTCTCACCATGGGGAGCTCCAGGTTTGTTCGTTAAGAAGAAAGATGAATCGATGCGGCTCTGCATCGATTATAGGGAGCTGAACAAGATTACGATTAAGAATAAATACCCCCTCCCACGAATTAACGATTTATTTGACCAATTGCAAGGCGCAACTGTCTTTTCGAAGATAGACTTGAGATCAGGGTACCACCAGTTGAAAACTCGAGAAGAGGATGTCCCGAAGACGGCTTTTAGTACCCGCTATGGGCATTATGAATTCCTAGTCATGCCTTTTGGGCTGACTAATGCGCCAGCAGCATTCATGGACCTGATGAACCGGGTATTCAAGCCATTCCTAGACAAATATGTCATCGTATTCATCGATGACATTCTCATTTATTCGAAGACCAAGGAGGAGCATGAACAACACTTGAAGATCATACTAGAAATATTGCGAGAAAAACAGTTATATGCGAAACTCAAGAAATGCGAATTCTGGCTCAATCAAGTCGCATTTCTTGGACACGTTGTCTCGGGAGATGGAATTTATGTGGACCCTAGTAAGATCGAGGCTATTAACAACTGGCCTCAACCGACGAACGTGACAGAAATACGGAGTTTTCTTGGACTAGCCGGATACTACCGAAAATTTATCAAGGATTTCTCCAAAATTTCATCAACCCCTGATGAAGCTAACGAAGAAGAATACTCTATTTCAATGGGACGATGCTTGCGAACAGAGCTTTCAAGAACTTAAGCGACGACTCACTACGGCCCCAGTGCGAACCATTGCCACAGGAACGGGAGGATTTTCTGTCTACGGTGATGCGTCTAAGAATGGCCTAGGATGCGTTCTAATGCAGAATGGGAACGTAGTTGCATATGCTTCCCGACAGCTAAAGGATTATGAGAAGAATTACCCAACACACCACTTAGAACTTGCTGCCGTCGTTTTTGCTCTCAAGATATGGAGACATTACCTATACGGCGAGCGATGCAAAATTTTCACTGACCACAAGAGCCTCAAATACTTCTTTACCCAGAAGGAGTTGAATATGAGGCAAAGACGATGGTTAGAACTAGTTAAAGACTACGACCGCTTAATTAGCTACCACCCGGGAAAGGCGAACGTAGTGGCTGATGCACTAAGCCGCAAGACTGTAAATACGGAATTACAGAGGTTTGAAGTAGAAGTGATACCAATGGGTGAGATTGAAACGACACTAGCAGCGTTAACACTTCGACCTACATTGATGGAACAAATTATGAAGACCCAAGATAATGACGAATTATATTTGAAAATCAAAGAAGTACAATCAGAACACAGATCAGCAGACCTCACCATACGGACAACCGAAGTTTATACTATAGAAGACGTTTATATGTTCCTAACGACACTGAACTCCGAAAGACTGTCATGACGGAAGCCCATACCACCCTATATTCTATCCACCCAGGAGAAACGAAGATGTACAGAGATCTACGAACCAACTATTGATGGCCAGGGATGAAAAGAGAAATCGTAACCTTCGTAAGCCAATGCCTGACGTGTCAGCAAATTAAGGCAGATCATCAACGACCAGCAGGAACCTTGCAATCTTTGCCAGTACCTGAATGGAAGTGGGATCACATTACGATGGACTTCGTTGTCGGCTTGCCTAAGACCGTGAAAGGCCACGACGCTATATGGTCATCGTTGATCGACTGACCAAATCTGCTCATTTTCTACGGATCAGTTCAACATTCTCAATGGAACAATATGCGGAACTATATATTCAAGAGATAGTACGATGATCGACAGTGCTAATATAATTTGCAAGTGCGACAAGTGATAATATAAGACGAATACCTAATTACTATCACCAACGTGCGATAGGCAGTGGACCTATCGTTTGTAGTGCAGTAAAGTGAGTAAACGAGTATCGAACACAAGGAATAAACTGAGTACTAGTAGTGACCTATCGACTCGATATTTAGCCTAAATAAAATAAGCAGATGGGTTTACGAACTATCCTAACAGATTACTCCTAAATCCACTAGAGATGCAAAAAACACGCCTAAAACTGGTAAGAGAACTTTCAGATAATAAAGATGTGCTCGGGATTTGTGGCGTAACTAGTGTCGTAGAAGAAAATAAATAGTACGAAATTTCGAATAAAATTTTTCCTTTCATAAAAAGGAAATCGTAACTGTTCCTACAAAATTATCATGGGTCCTATTTACATAGGAAAGCGCGCATGCGGGTCAAAATAAATTTATCTACTGGGCCTCCACGAGGTCGCATCCATGCACACACTTCCATCTCAAAAGCCCCCGGAAGCTTCAAAAGTTGGCCTCGCCGTGAAAATGATCACGTACCGTGATCGCGGGGTCCTTTTTCTATCTTGTGGATGTTTGCTACCTCACCTTCTCCTTGCTCTTAAGTTCTTAAATGGTTTGCAAATGAGGTACGTTTTCTTCCTTCCTTAATTCTTATCTACTATTGCGTGTAACACTAGGTAAATGACGTTGGAAGTTTAGGTTAATGTTTATCCTAAGTTAAGAAATACCTATTATTTTAATATTAGTTTCCCTTTACTTTAAGTTTTCGAAATGTATAGAAAACCCGAGAGTAATAAGGTTTCGACATTTGATGGCTCGCTATTTTACTTATTTCGAGATCTTCTAACTTCGATCTTTATACTACTTGTATCAATAAATCTCGAGACTCATGGATTTCAAGATCCAAGGATCTCGAGATTCTCTTCTTTTTCAAATGGTCTCATTCGACATTCATGCTATTAACATTTTCTCACAACTATAGATGTCGAGGTTGATTGATTAATACCAAGGTTGCGAGGCATGTTTTGAAATTATTCCTGCCAATTTGTGTTTCCCAAAACATGGTATCAACACCTAATGTACTAAACTAAATCTTCTAGGTTAGCATGCTATGTATTAGAAACCCTAAAATAATTAACCTAAAAATAATTAATCCTTCTACTTAGTTAGTAATCCTAATAGCATTTAATATGTAACCACTTTGACACATAAAATCATAGAATATATTACATGCAGTCACGTAAGTTATAATTCGTAACACGCATAAGAATTATAAGTCACACATCACGAAATCATATAGACACATAAGTCACTTAAAAAAACATAAATTCATGAAAGCATCGTATTACCGAAGTCCTAATTTCTTTCTTTAACTCAACGAAATTTCTAATTTACTACTAATTAAGTCTTAAATCCCGTAATTAGATTTACGGGTATTACATCCTCCCCCCCTTAAAAGAATTTCGCCTCGAAATTCCGTCAGCTGGAATAATTCAGGGTGACGATTGGTAGGGAGTTGATCTAACTTAGTGAGGTGATAGAAAATTACCTAATAACTTGTAAGGGTACTCCTTAGTAAGGAGGATAATAGAGCGAATTCTCATGAAGTGGGATAATTCTTCAAGTCTTGCATTTCTGACCTTGAGAAGAAAAGATCGTAGTCGTTGATCTTAAACCGAAAGCTATCTTGGTTTATGCCTTAGGAAGTTAACAGGGAGGCTCAAATAAATTGTCAAAGGTAGAAGCGAATAGGATATTAACAAAGTAAATATGGACATTGTTTTAGATTAGTCGAACCCGCATCGCCTTGAGGACCTAACGAGAATAACTACAATTCTAACTCAAACAGAGTTTGGAAGTCATTAGCGTCTATCACGCTTCTCTCGAGATTCTCTTCTTCTTCATATGGTCTCATTCGACATTCATGCTATTAACATTTTCTCACAACTATAGATGTCGAGGTTGATTGATTAATACCAAGGTTGCGAGACATGTTTTGAAATTATTCCTGCCAATTTGTGTTTCCCAAAACATGGTATCAACACCTAATGTACTAAACTAAATCTTCTAGGTTAGCATGCTATGTATTAGAAACCCTAAAATAATTAACCTAAATTTAATTAATTCTTCTAGTTAGTTAGTAATCCTAATAGCATTTAATATGTAACCACTTTGACACATAAAATCATAGAATATATTACATGCAGTCACGTAAGTTATAATTCGTAACACGCATAAGAATTATAAGTCACACATCACGAAATCATATAGACACATAAGTCACTTAAAAAAACATAAAAGCATGAAAGCATCGTATTACCCAAAGTCCTAATTTCTTTCTTTAACTCAACGAAATTTCTAATTTACTACTAATTAAGTCGTAAATCCCGTAATTAGATTTCACTGGTATTACATCCTCCCCCCTTAAAAGAATTTCGCCCCCGAAATTCCGTCAGCTGGAATAATTCAGGGTGACGATTGGTAGGGAGTTGATCTAACTTAGTGAGGTGATAGAAAATTACCTAATAACTTGTAAGGGTACTCCTTACTAAGGAGGATAAAAGAGCGAATTCTCATAAAGTGGGATAATTCTTCAAGTCTTGCATTTCTGACCTTGAGAAGAAAAGATCGTAGTCGTTGATCTTAAACCGAAAGCTATCTTGGTTTATGCCTTAGGAAGTTAACAGGGAGGCTCAAATAAATTGTCAAAGGTAGAAACGAATAGGATATTAATAAAGTAAATATTGACATTGTTTTAGAGTAGTCAAACCCGCATCGCCTTGAGGACCTAACGAGAATAACTACAATTCTAACTCAAACAGAGATTGGAAGTCATTAGCGTCTATCACGCTTCCGCTGCACTACTCTGATATTGAACGAACATGTTCCTTAGAATGAGCAAAAGATTGGGGCATAGAGTTATACCCCGAATATTATTGAATCTTAGGTTTCAGGAATTCAGGTGTGGCTTCCTATTTCGAACGCCTATCTACTACGATCACGATTCAGGTCGACACTCGAACTGGTATCAACCAAGTCAGCTAAAAGAATTCCCGAGTCTTACCACATAAGTGGTGGATATAAAAGGAAGTGTAGCTCCTAAGTCCATTAATATGCATGTTGAGGTTTAATCGGTTAGAAGGGTACCTTCCATCTCGGACTGATTGTTTTCAGCCTCTTCCGCTGTAAGCATGTATACCGGAGCATGGGCCGTTAGCGGATTAGCCTGGTTTGCTCCCTGACTTCCAGATGCATTCTCTGGGCACACTACGGAGTAGTGGCCTGTCTTGCCACATTTAAAGCAGGTGGAGTTTTGGGAGAAACAGACGCCAAGATGACGTCGTGCACATTTTGGGCATACGGGTGCATTCGGTTGGGGTTTCCCCTGATTCGGATTTGTTTGTTGAGGTGGTCGAGGGCGGTTTTGAAAATTGGGTTTCACATTCTGATGAACAAACGGTTTCTTCTGACTATTTCCGTTCCCCTTGGGTCCTTGTTCGAATTTCCTCTTAATCTCCTGGGCTCGTGCAATTTTGATTTCGGCTTGTTCAGCCATCAGAGCTCGTTCGCCATTTGGGCATAAGTAGCCCCTTGGAATCCAGCCATGCCAACATCACGGTAAAGTTCTGGCTTCAAGCCCTCCATAAATCGCTCAATCTTTAACGCATCTGTAAACTTACCATGTGTGTGGCGAATCGGGACAATTGTTCAAATTTCCTAATATACTCTGCCACCGTCATTGTTCCCTGGCGGAGATTGATGAACTGGTTCATCCTCTGGGCACGGACGGGAGCAGTGAAATACTTATTTCGAAAAAGTTTTTTGAAATGCTCCCAGGTCATGGTTAAGGGATCTTCGAAAGTTAGTATTGTATCCCACCAATGACCTGCGCTTCCCCTTAATAGGTAGCTAGCGCACAAGACCTTTTCCGTTTCAGGGGTACGACTATGTTGGAACATACTTTCTAGGGTTCGGAGCCAATCCTCAGCCGAGGTTGGGTCAACAGCCTCTTCGAAGGTTGGGGGGTTAAGTTTACGAAATCTTTCCCCGACCATTTCGATTCTGTCGGCCTGAGAAGATCCGTTGCTTGATTGCCCACAGCGTTTTGTTGCTGGATCAATTGCTGGATGTGGGCAGATTGTTGATGGACTAGTTCCGCGAGCTAAAGGATAGTTGTAATTCCAGATTATCCAAGAACAATTCAACAGATTAAACCTTCATAGAATGTGAATAGTATACTTTAGAGGTTTAGTGTTGAATACGTTTGAGTTTTGCAAATGGAAACTTAGATTAATGAGTGTTAGGATTTAAGCTTAAATACCTTGTGAGGTATTTAAGCCCATTGGGCCCCTAACAAGCCTATTACAAATACAACGCACTAACATAAATAAAACATCTATAAAATACATTGAAAAGAAATTACAAGACTTAGAATTAGTATTTTGGACACTTCTAAAATATTCCTAACATTCTCCCCCTAAGTGTCCAAATTACAATCGAGCAAATAAACTAAGTCTTCATTTCTTTTTCTTCGAGCGAGGTGGAGGTGGAGGTTCTCTATGGGCCAAGTAGGTCTTCCTGAATCCTAGGGCCGTCTCGAACTGTCTGATGTCGTTCCGAAGAACGACTCGATATCTGATCTTGTCGACGAGTTTCCGTAGGACATCTTTCTCTTCCAGTTCTGTTCCTTCTAGTTTGTCATCTTCGGAAACTGTCTTCTTCTTAGCCCGAAGTTGGTTGAGGATAATCTTCAATGTTCCATCTGAGAATTTGGAGACCTCTGACAGAAGTAGCACCTGCTTCACTTTCTTCTGAGCTTGAAGGTAAGTGACCCCTGGTTGTGGTTCAAGGAAGATAAATCCCTCTTCATACTTTTCGAGATCCTTATATCTGTTGTCTGGACGTGTCAGGTTGACCTTGCTCATATTGCTTTCTAAGGCCATTTGGAAGTCATGAGCAGCGAAATACTTGACCTGCCTCAGCATACACTCTTTGATAGCTCTATAACCATCTCGTCTTGTGTGCGTGTCAAGGGGAAACTTATTGCGATAAATATTGTAGAGCTTGTTGAGTTCGCCCAGTGGAAGATAGGGAAGATCTGCTTCTGAATATTTTACAATTTTCCTGTCATAACGATCAATAACAAAGACAGGGCCTACATATCTTCCTACCGCCCATTCGACATCCACAATATCACAGATGGCCGATTGATCTCTCATGTACTTCCTGTATTGATCTCTATTCATTCCTTTCTTGGCCGTGACTTCCCAGAGCATAATCTGATGGCTAAGTCCCCTATACGTCCCTCTTAGGTGCTCAAGGCCTCGAAGATTCAGCTCGTTGACTCCCTTTATTTCTTCTTCCTTCCTCCAGATCTTTTGATAAAGATCCTCAAGAAAAGGTGCCTTGATCTTTGCCTTTCTCCAACGAGTTTCTATGAACTCGTAGCCTGGCGTCGGTTCCTCGGGCACCTGATGTTGAAGGAGTTCTGGAAGTTCTGGAAGATCTGCCTCAGGATTTTCTCCTTGCTCCTCTTCCTCTCGCTCGATGAAGCAGAAGTCTGCTGCTGCCGCCTTTAATAAATTACGAACACTGTCAATCCTTAGGCGGGACTCTTCTGCTGTCTCTGTTCTCGTCGTCCATTCCTCGTCTAAGATGTATCTGTCAATGTAGCCTTGAGGATCCTTTGGACGAGGGGTTGTAGTTGCTTGGACTGGTCGGGTGGAGATCCTCGAGGGAGCAGACTCGACTTCACCAAGGGAAGTTGTCTAGTTCGGCCCTGGTGTAGCTTGTCTGCCACTGGAGGACCTTGGTGGTGGATTAGGTGGTCGTGACGAACTGCCTCCACGCATTTGAACCCCGCGTCCTCTGCCTCTTCCGCCGCGAATAACAGGATACTTGGTTCTCGGTCTCTTGCTGCTCTCCCCCTCAGGACGATCCTGGTCGTCTGGATCGTCGTGACGACGTTTCTGACTGGGGCCTTCTTGGCGGCATGTGTCAGTCGGTATGCTCGCATCAGGAGGTGGGATGACGCCACCTGCGACCAGCTTCCGGTAGAGGTCTTCTTCTTCAATGCTCCGGTTGCTGTCGAGATCTATTATGCGAGCAATGCCAACGTCAAAGAGCTCTAGCAGAGGCACTGTGTACAAGTTGGGTGTCGTCGGGTTGCGTGGTGGCAGGGTGAGAAGACGGGGAAGTACCGGCTGTTGAGGAGGAGGTTGGTCAGATATGGGAGCCTTCCCTTTGTCGGTGGAAGTTGCTTGAACCGCCTCCTTAATAAGACCTTTGACCCTTGGTAGGGTTACGGTCTCGAAGAATTCGAACAGCCGATTCTCCAAGTAGGCAGTCGTCACCTGTGTTGGAATAGATCCGGTGCCACTAGAGGTAGCCGTTGGCACACGTTCAGAACGAGGTTCTGGACGGTGGCCCTCGTCACCCGAAGTTCGTGGAACTTCGGGGTCCTTGGGTCTTCCGACCTCTCCTTGCGACACATCTTTTGGAGATGGTGCTCGGGTCGTTGTTGCCACGTCAGTGTGACGGGCTTGGGTGGAGCTATCTCCGGGATCGCCAAGGCGTCCCGTTAGCACGCATCCAGAACTAGGTTCTGTACGGTGGCTCGCGGATGGTGAGCTGCTGAAATCATCAACATCCGAGAGACTTCCGTCCAATCCTTGAAGAGCCTCTATTTGGGGCTCTTCTATGAACGTTGAGGCCTGAGGATCAGGCAGAGGCTCGGTCTGTGTCACGGAAATGGGTATTTCTCGAGTTGGTTCAGACACAGGAACCGAGCTGCTGGAGGTTTGGGGTGGTTAGTGTTGCGTTGAGATACTTGTCTGTTGGGAGACAAGTGAATGGTCTGGTGGGGTTCGCTCATGCGTCGTTGGGTCGATTACGACGTCTTCTATCCTAGGGATTGACCCGGCTTTTTCTGACTGAGTTAGTGCAGTCGTGATCGTCTCGGGAACATCTATGTGTGGTTGTTCCTCGAGCGATTGTTCAGGTATTGTTTGTTCAGAGGATGGTGGTGGTTGGTCGGGGATTGTTTCTTGAGATGTAGTCTGTGGTGCTTGTGGGATAAATTCGGTTTCTGTGGTTTCTCTCAGTATCTCACTTGTTTGTTCTCTCTCTCTTGTTTCTATTCTCTCAGTCTCACTAACCCCTGGGTTAGACTCGGGTGGGTCGGCCTGAGTCATGGGGTTTGGAATTTTGGTCCTCTTGCAGTATTTTTCAAGGTCTTCTGGGTTAGCTAGTAGTAAGGTTGCGCGCGGAATGGGCATTGGTGTTCGTGAGTATTTCTCGTCCGTCTTTCCTTTTTGAAGAAATTTGAGTTTGGGAGGGATGTAGTTTTCTTCTTGTGGCCTTGTTGGTATCCCCGGTGTTGTAGTCATAAAGTGGTGGATCATTAGTGAGAACCACCGGGGATAGGGCAGATTCTGTGTCTTTTTCGATTTGGACTTTGATTTCTGATGAAGCTGATCATCCAAGTCCATTGTGATCAGCTTGGCATAGTCGTATCCTTTCCTGAAGACGATCCCATGAAAGATTTGTAGGATCGTAATGTTGCATCTGTCCCACCCGGAGTGCTTTGGTGAGAAGCACTTGTTGACAATTGCGAAAAGAGTTCGCCATGGATGTGGAATCATTGATTGTTGAAAACGGGAAACAAGCTCGTTCTCGGATGCCTCATGTTCATATTCTGGTTGAATAGGCAGCCGAAGAATTTGTCGAAGAAAGTCCCTGGTGATTCTGACGGTTTCGTTTGCGATTTGGGCTTCATAGTATGTGGTGTTGTCTTGAGAAATTTTGGTAGTCATCGTTCCCCAGAACTGTTGAAGGTACACGGTTGGTGCAGGAACTGATGCAGAGAAGGCGTATCCCAGGTGGTGGTTTCTCAGAATGGATGGGATGATCTCTTCTTGACACTTGGAAGTGTTCAAGTCGAGTTGAAAGTTGTTGTCTTTGATTACAATCCATTTGGTGGTTGAGTAGACGAGATCTGCTGGTGTAGTCATTCTGTCGAAACTGCATTATAAGAGAAAAAAAATTGTGAGTAACGTTTTATGAGAATATATTTGACATTCTTATAAAAGGATGATTTAATTAATAAGGTACTGTTCGGCTCCAAACAAATCAAAGTGTATTTCGCAATTTTGAAATTTTGAAATTTTTGACAAAGGTTCGTGAATTTGAGCAGTTAGTTCACAAAGACTTAAAGAAATTGATATTTGAATCATACATTTTATTTGCGAACATAAAGTATACGGGTCTGAAAGAACTTGAAATTTTTGTTAAAAATTTCACTAAGTTAGATTCGCGAATTAGTTTGAAATACTGAGAGGGTTCCGTTTGCGAATTGATTTGAAATTGCGAAGTCTCAATTTGCGAATTGACTAAGTCAAGTTTAGATTGGGAAATTTGGGGTTTGCGAACTGAATTTAAAAAAAAAACCATTTGGAAAGTATAGTTCGAAAGACTAGTTCGCAAGTTTGAAATTTTGCGCACAAATTTGGCGAATTTGGAAATTTGCGAGTCTGTCAAAGGAATTTCGCGAATTGATTTTGAACTTTGAAAAGAATTTGGCGAAATGTGAACTGACAGTTCGGGAAGTGCGAAGAAAAAATTTGCGAATAAAGATTGGCGAATTCGGCGGTTCCCGAAGTGACAATATTACTCACACCCCGCAAAACATTAGTTCGCGAATTTAGATTCGTAAAATCTTTAGTTGGTCAACCAGTCAACTTAAAAGTGCGAAAGTATTTTACTAACATATTTTACGAATTCATTTTGCGAACTTATTCTACGCATGAATTGCGAACTCATTCTACGCATGAATTCGCAAAAAACACATATTCAATTCGCGAATCATGAACAGATAGATCAAAAAGCAAATTTTTGAATAAAAACCCAGAAAAGCCCTATTCGCTGAACATCGATTTCAAAAACGATATCGAAGAATCCTGTCAACACGGTTCGTATTCTTTTTCACGATAATCATCTAAGAGTATGAATAAGAATGACTAAAGAACACAAGATCAAATAACAAAGACGAACTCCCTGTTCTTTTCCGATTTCAACCTGCAAAATCAACGAAGAGAATACATGAAAAATAAAGATTAAAAGACTGTTTCTTCCTTACCTCAACGAAATCTGTGGGTGTGTGTGTGTGGACGAAAGCACAGCAACGAAAATCCAAAGTTGAGTTTGATGCGTTTTTGAGTGATTTTGAGATTTAGGGTTCGTAAAAACTGATTTGGGGAAATTCGCGAATAGATAAAGAAAGTTTTGCGGGCCGGAAGATAACGAATAAGTTTAAAACTGGGCCGCAAAATTTAGTTAAAGAGGCCCACCTAGAGTTCGCGAATTATCTTTTAGAAGAATCAGTTCGCAAATCAGGGATTTAAAACTTTAGCGAACTAGTAGGAAGGAGTTTTAAAATTTACGGTTCACAGATTTTGAAAAAAGACGAATTCGCGAAATGTCCATGAGTTATCACAAAGTTCGCGGATTATGATTTCACAATTGTTCACTAAAAGTTTAGCGAATTATTTACCAAAGATATTAAGTAATCTAGTAATCACCCAAATACTACCACTTTGACTCGATCAATCACTAGGATAACATCAAATCTATGAGATTTTCAAGATCGATTTTCATGATACGATATCCTTGTTGGAGAAGAAAAAATCGTCGCCTTAGTCAAAAATTCGTCTTAATGTCGGGACAATAAATGACGTAAATTGCCTTCATGTTTATAAATAGATATGTCTCAAATTTCATTGAAGTACCTTATATCTAAGGACTAACTCATTTCTAATTTTCTCGTTTACAGATGAATTGGCAGAAGCAGGAAGAAGAGAAGAAGCTCAAGGAACAGGCAAAGTTAAGACGTGACTTTGAGCATAACTTGAATATGCTGGTTTTTGAGATTTTCCTTCTTTTGAGCTTATTCGCTGTTTTACTTGCTATTCTGCTTTGGGTCTTAATAGGGCATACGAGTATTTGAAAGTTATCTAAGTATTATGAATGTTTTATGTGTTTGAGAGAGTTGTTGTACTAAACTCCCCCTAGATAAAATGCCTATCGAGTATCTTAAACATTGAATGATTGAAGTTGATTGAACTTACTCCCCCTCGATGCATGGATATAACATTTCTCCCCCTCGATGTATTGCCATCAGCTTTGGCAATACATCGACTTATTGAAAACAAGAAAATTTATTGAAACGTAGAAAGTAAACAAAAGAAAAGAAAAAAAATTGAGTCATAATTAACCAACTAAGATAATAAACACGCACAGAATATGAGAGAAGTAAAAACATAGCAAATAGATAAATAGTGAACTGTAGGAAGGCATAATCGAAATTAAAAATTTAGGTTCAACATTCCCAACTTTGCAACTAAGAATTGGAAGCGTTTTTCATCCAATGCTTTTGTAAGCAAATCGGCTAGTTGAATCTCTGTATTGACAAAGTACATTTCTATTATGCCTCTTTCTACGTGGTCCTTTATGAAGTGATATCGAAGATCTATGTGCTTAGTGCGTGAGTGATGAACAGGGTTGCATGTAATTGCGATAGCACTCTTGGAATCACAGTAAATAGGAATTCTATTTAGATCAAACCCGTAGTCCCGTAGTTGAGTTCTGATCCACAAAATTTGTGAGCAGCAACTTGCTGCAGCAACGTATTCTGCTTCCGCCGTAGAAGTTGATACACAATTTTGTTTCTTCGAGGCCCAACATACAAGTTTGTCGCCTAGGAATTGGACGTCCAGAAGTGCTTTTTCTGTCTAGTCTGCAACCTGCAAAGTCTGCGTCAGAATACCCTATTAGTTTCATATTTGAGTTCTTAGGATACCACAGTCCAAGGTCTGGTGTCCCTTTCAGATACATCAAGATTCTTTTGACGGCATGAAGATGCGACTCCTTGGGGTTAGCTTGAAATCGAGCACAAAGACATGTAGAGAATAAGATGTCTGGTCGACTGGCTGTGAGGTAGAGTAATGATCCAATGATCCCTCGGTAATGAGTAACATCTACAGGTTCACCTAACTGATCTGCATCGAGTGAGCATGATCTGGACATAGGTGTACTCGATGATTTGCTCTTGTCAATCCCATATTTTTTGAGAATATCGTGGATGTACTTTGATCGATTGATAAAAATCCCATCCTGAAGTTGTTTGATTTGTAATCCGAGGAAGAATGACATTTCTCCCATCATACTCATTTCAAATTGTGATTGCATCAGAATGCTAAATTCTTCACAAAGTTTAGGATTAGTAGAGCCAAAAATGATATCATCCACATAGATTTGCACAAGCATGATATCAGAACCATCTTTCTTTACGAACAAAGTAGTGTCTATTTTCCCTTTAGTGAAACCTGAGGAGATAAGAAAGTCGGATAGCACCTCATACCAGGCCCTTGGAGCTTGTTTAAGTCCGTACAGTGATTTGTCAAGTTTGTAAACAAATTCGGGATGTTCAGCATTGAGAAATCCGTCTGGCTGTGACACATACACTTCTTCTTTCAGAATTCCGTTCAGAAAGGCTGTTTTTACATCCATTTGATAGACAGTAAAGTCTTTGTGTGCTGCATATGCAAGGAATAACCTAATAGCTTCGATTCTGGCTACAGGGGCAAACGTTTCATCGTAATCAATTCCTTCCTGTTGATTATATCCCTTAGCAACTAGCCTAGCCTTGTTTCGAATTACAACACCATCTTCATCCTTTTTGTTTTTAAATACCCACTTTGTTCCGATCACAGTTTTCCCTTTTGGACGAGGAACTAAGTTCCAGACTCTGAGACGTTCGAATTGATTAATCTCCTCTTGCATAGCCACTATCCAGTTAGGATCCCGTAGTGCGTCGACTACTCTTTTAGGTTCTGTTTGGCTCAAGAAACAGGTGAACTGACATTCATTTGAATGTGATCTTCTAGTCGTTACTCCTGTATTGGGATCTCCTATTATTTGATCAGTAGGATGATGTCGAACCCATTTCTTTTCGTGGGGTAATGTCGTTTCGTCTATTTGCGATTCCTCACTTAGTGGATAGTCGATTGCAGACACGGTAAAGTTGCCGGTTGAAGTTGAAGAGGAGGCCTCTGTCTGCGTTGTTGTCAAAGTTGTTGGGATCGAGTCTTCTGCATCTGAGGGAGGAATCTGGTTAGGAATAGGTTCTGAATCATGAGTTGACGAACTAGGACTGGATTCAGTATTTGGAAAGGGATCGGTGGATGGTCTTGTCTGATTTTGAGAGATATAAATATGCTCAAAAAGTAGATCCAGATCCCGTTCCTCTTGAGCTCGTTGAGTGAAGCATGTGGGGTTGCTTTGTCTAGAATTATCAGTTGCTTGGTGATCTGGCTTCAAACTTCCTTTGTCCGAACCCGGTTCTGAAGAGTTCCGTTCAGAGGCATCTCTCGAACACTCTCCTTCTTCTTTATGATAAGGAATAAGGTGTGGTGTTCTAGAGACTTGTCCCAAACTGCTATGTCCAGTCGAAAGTTCGAGTGCCTCATCAAAGGTGACATTTATACTTTCAATGATCATCCTTCTGTTTCTAAGAAATATCCCGTACGCCTTAGATTGTGCAGAGTAGCCTACGAAGATTCCTTCAGTTGCTTTTGGATCAAGCTTGGACTTGTCTTCGCGGTCGTTGGCGACGAAGCACTTGCATCCAAAAATTCGAAAATGAGCAATGTTGGGCAGTCTTCCATTTATATGTTCATAGGGCGTCTTTCCAAATCTTAGATGAATGTTTGTGCGATTCTGCGTATAGCAAGCAGTATTCATTGCTTCAGCCCAAAGGAAATGAGGTAGTGATGATTGGATGATCATTGTTCGAGCAGCCTCTACGAGTGTTCGATTTCGCCTTTCGACAACCCCATTTTGTTGAGGTGTGTAGATAGCAGAAAACTGTTGAGTAATCCCTATGGATTCGTAGAAGTCACTGAGCTGTTGATTCTTGAATTCTGTTCCATTGTCTGATCTAACTATTTTAACACTACTCTGGAGTAGGTTCTGTGTTGTTCTGATTAGGTTTGGAATATGATCGACTGTCTCTGATTTAGTCCGTAGAAAGCGTACCCAAGTATATCGGGAATAGTCGTCGACGATAACCAGCATATTCCGCTTTCCACTTATGCTTTCAGTTCGCATTGGGCCACACAGATCCATGTGTAAAAGCTCTAGAGGATGTTGAGTGGATGCTGTGTGTTTTGTAGGATGTGAAGCTTTCTTCATTTTTCCTTTCTCACAAGCAGAGCATATATGCTCTTTTTGATACTTCAGTGGTGGTAGTCCAATAGCCAATTTGTTGGTTGACAGCTTGTTGAGGGTCTTGAAGTTAAGATGAGATAACCGCTGGTGCCATAAGTCATTTTGAGTTGAAGTTGCTTTGGAGATTAGGCAGATATCAGTCTTTGGTTTGACAGTTCTAATATCAATGGTGTAAAGATTTGTCTTGCGAGTTCCAGTGAGAAGTTCTCCACCATTGGCATTGAGAATTTTGCAAGTTTTCTTTAGAAACACAACTTGGAGTCCAAAATCACTGAACTGTCCTATTGATAAGAGGTTGTGTGTCAGTCCTTCAACATACGAGACTTGTTTAATTGTGAGTCGATTGCATAGGAGATCGCCATAGCCAAGAATTCTGGCTCCATTGCTATTACCAAAGCGTACCAGTCCTCCTGGTCTATCAACGTAGTTGCTCAACAGTTCCTTTGTCCCAGTCATGTGTGTGGAGCAACCAGAATCTAAGTACCACACATGAAGGGCCTGCAAATATAAAACTAGAGGGTTTTAGGTACCCATTGAAATATGGGTCCACCTCTGTTAGTTTTGTTAGTCCGTTTAGACTCCCTAGATTTTCCTTTGTTAGAGGATCACACAGAGTAACTAATTATTTCTAGGATAGGGATTTGTGTTCCTGCAGTTTGAAACTTTGGAATCCATTTGTGCTCTAGTAAGGGTCTTTTTGTCTTAGGTTTTGACTTGAGTTTTTCGGTTTTTGTAAGTTTGACAGATTCTTTGATAGTTTTTGATTTTGATTCTTGTTTTGACTTTGTAGTTTTGTTTTTAGGAATTGTTTTGTGAGTTTGTTTGGTGACATGATCACGCACGGAAAGCTTTGTTTTTGTTGAAGAAGATAATTTTTCCGATACATGACAAAATAAAGATGGTACAAAGGTTTTTGGAAGGAAAATATTCAATGACAAAAGGTACATTGAGATCGCGATTCTCCTTCAAGATATCTTCCTTTTTAACCCATACTTGACCCTTCAATGGCTCTTTTGTGGGTCCTGAAAATTTTAATGTATTAGAGCATGAAATTTTGTCATTTGAAATTAAGGTGTATGAAATTGTGTGTAATCTTAATTTTTCTTTAAGTGAAGATATTTCATGAAGAAGTTTTTGCCTTTCTTCATCAAATGACTTTCTCTCGCTTTCGAGAGTGAGTGAAGATCACTGATTTTCTTTATGCAATCAGGCATATATCCAGTTGCATATGTAACCATCGGTGCCATACTTTCCGAAGCACCTGAGGTTTCTCCTTCATTTGGATGAGAAATATCTGTCTCAAATTCAGTTATTGCTGGACAACTTCTTTCTTTATAACTATCATTTAATTCTGTGTAGTTAAAAGATATTTGAGTTTCACTGTGTGTTGATGTCTCATTTTCGCTGACAAAAGACATGAGATTCGCCAGGCAACCTGTCTGCATAAATTTGAGATCATATAGATAAGGTGAACTTGATATGCCTTGTTTTAACTTATGTGGATTTTCAAAACCTAGTCCTTTATAGGGATTGTAAAAATCAATGTTAGCTGGTTTGTTTAAGAAGATTGTTTGTTCTGATTGATCTCGTCGGGTTAAAAGGTCCTCCAATTTTTTTATTTGGAGTACAGTTTTTCCCGTTCTTTACTTAGTAAGTCATATTTAATTGTAGCGTCCATTGCCTGATCTCTATGAGATTTCATTTCCTTTTCTAAATCCTTGGCTTTAGCTTCGGATTTTTGCACTTGTATTTCAAGCTTAGCAATTTTTTCATTTGCTACAATTACACGATTCTTCTCACATGCATAATCATATCTAAACTTATCTAATACTACTAAATTTTTCTCTAAGTTAGCTTCTAGTTCCTTGATTTTTCTTTTACCTAATTTGTTAGATTTATAAAGGGATAAAAATTCATTTTTCATCTTAAGTAAGGAATCGTAATCTGCTTCACTTACCTCCACTATTTATGAACTGTTAGAGGTTTCCCTGTCTGACTCGCCTCCTTCAGCTCCAGTTCCATCTACTTCGTCATCCAGCTTGGCCATCAGTGCCACGTTCTCATTCTCGCTGTCTGAGGTATCTTCAAGCCAATGGTCCTCTTCTGCCATTAAGACCAGTCCCTTTTCTTTTTGTTCAGCTAATTGAACTTTTCGACGGTAGTAGTTAACATCCTTTTTCTTGGACATTCTGCACTCTCTAGCAAAGTGTCCATTCTTACCGCAGTTGAAGCATTTGCCGCCTTGATGAGGAATTTCAGAGTTGTTTTCCTCATCCTGAGTCTTTCCTCTAGAGTTGGAGGAGGTTCTTTGACGATTGGAGGAGGATCCAGTCTTCTTATAATACTTCTTCTGCACAAAATTCGAGACCAGAGCGAGTTGCTTAGCAAGATCCTTGAGAGTAATCTCCTGGTCTCCATGTTTAGTAAGGTCCTTGGATTCGTCATCAGAATCAGATTCTCCTCCTTCCTTAACTTGTGATGACTGCACAATTTCTTTGTCCTTGGTTCGTTTTCTTGATGATCGCTCAGTCATAAGAGCAAGTGAGTCGCTTCCTATTGATTTGATTTCCTCCCTTCGTTTCTCCACATGATTGGAATGTTGATTGAGGTAGTCGAACAATGTATGAATGCTAACTTTGGTTAGGTCATTCATTTGTCTTATCATAATTGCAGTAGCCTCCCATTCTGGATGAAGTGATCCTAGGAATTTGATATTGATCTCCATTACGCTTTTTGTGACTCCATTCATCTTTAGCTCGTTTAGAAGAACAAGAAATCGATGGAAGGTTTCTTGGAGAGTTTCCCCTTTGTTAGCATGAAAGCGGTCATAAGAGATGAGTGTGTTCGCCATTCTTGCATTGTATTGACTTCTGTCCCCTGCATCATAATTCGAAGAGCATCCCACATTTCTTTTGCGCTATCACCACATTCGAGTTGCATCAAGATGTCATTGGGAATGGCTTGCATCATGTATGATTCGCCACTTTGTCTGCCTTTAGTCGCAGTTTTTCTTCATTACTGCATTGGTCAGCAGTCTTCAAGATCCTCTGTTCCTCTCTTGCTGGAGTGGTGTCAGTAGTGGCGGGAATTATGGTCCAATACTGTGTAGGTCCATTGTAAATAGATTCCAGAAGGTTCTCTGAATTGTCCTTGCTTTCTATGAAGTTTATGAACCTTCTCTTCCAGACTGCGTATTCTCCATGTCGGACAATGGGAGGTCTAACATCATTGCCCATACTGAAAGAGTCCATTGCTTGTGTTTTGGATATGATCGTTAACGTGTAATGTGAGGAAAGGTTAATTTTGAAATGAAATTGGTTCAAAGTCTAAAACTTTAGACTTTGACTTTGACTTGAAAAATGTGTTCGTGGAATTTTGTTCAGAGTCGTGGATTTTGTAATGTGAGGATTGCGATATGTGTTTACGAGCGTACTTAATCGAGAATAAATCAAGTTTGCAAGACGTCAAAGGTTCGCAAATCGCGGGATAGTACTGATTCGCAAATTAATGTAGGATTCGCGAAATGTCTAGTGACATGTACGATTGTCCAAATTCGCAGAATGAGACGAGTTCGCAAAAGTGTAAACGAGTTCGCGAATTATGCGAAGAGTGAGTTCGCAAAACTTCTTGAACTGGATTCGCAAATTTCTGCGGGCAACGGAGTTCGCAAAATTTCTCCCAGAGATGCGATTCGCGAAATGTGGCAGTGAGTATTTCTTGATTCGCAAACTTTAGTTTCACAAAAATTGAGGAAATATTTTGCGGGTTGACTTGATTCCTTCAAGTCACAGTCGGTCCTCAACTTGAGTTCGTGAAACTGAATTGCGAATTTAGAATCTGCGAATTCAAATCCAACTTAAGTGCCGTTCGCAAACTCAAAAGCAGGCCAAACAACAAAGCTGTTCTTCAAATACTCCAGCAGAAATCCGGAAATTTAACGCAAATTGACAGAAACAGAATCAGTAGTTCTCAGAACATAGAGAAACTAGTCAGCCGTCCAAGTTGCAGAAAATCCTCAGAGACAAAACTTAAACCCACGAAACAGAGCTTTGAACTGAATGCTTGAAAAATCAATAACTTATATTGACGATGCAAACGAACTTGGAATGAAGTTTCCTCACCTACACGCTTTCTCTGATACCACTTGTAATTCCAGATTATCCAAGAACAATCAACAGATTAAACCTTCATAGAATGTGAATAGTATACTTTAGAGGTTTAGTGTTGAATACGTGTGAGTTTTGCAAATGGAAACTTAGATTAATGAGTGTTAGGGTTTAAGCTTAAATACCTTGTGAGGTATTTAAGCCCATTGGGCCCCTAACAAGCCTATTACAAATACAACCCACTAACATAAATAAAACATCTATAAAATACATTGAAAAGAAATTACAAGACTTAGAATTAATATTTTGGACACTTCTAAAATATTCCTAACAATAGTCGCATCCCGACTATCGGTAGGGGTTGTGGGTTCTTTACCTTTATCCGCACCTCCACTATTCTCACCTCTTGTTCTACCCATCGTTCTTTGATCCTAACGTTCCTAAAATTAACCAATCATGTAATACAAGAGATTCATAGAAACATAAAACTTACAAGCAAGGCCGCTTCCGTGGTTTTGAGTGTGTGTACATGGACAGTCTGCAGAACCTATATCCTAAGCTCTGATACCACCTGTGGCAGCCCCGCCTTCCACCACTACTTTCTTAACTAGTTTACGTAACTAGTGTCGTAGAAGAGAATAAATAGTACGAAATTTCGAATAAAATTTTTCCTTTCATAAAAGGAATCGTAACTGTTCCTACGAAATTATCATGGGTCCTATTTACATAGGAAAGCGCGCATGCGGGTCAAAATAAATTTATCTACTGGGCCTCCACGAGGTCGCATCCATGCACACACTTCCATCTCAAAAGCCCCCGGAAGCTTCAAAAGTTGGCCTCGCCGTGAAAATGATCACGTACCGTGATCGCGGGGTCCTTTTTCTATCTTGTGGATGTTTGCTACCTCACCTTCTCCTTGCTCTTAAGTTCTTAAATGGTTTGCAAATGAAGTACGTTTTCTTCCTTCCTTAATTCTTATCTATTATTGCGTGTAACACTAGGTAAATGACGTTGGAAGTTTAGGTTAATGTTTATCCTAAGTTAAGAAATACCTATTATTTTAAGTTTCCCTTTACTTTAAGTTTTCGAAATGTATAGAAAACCCGAGAGTAATAAGGTTTCGACATTTGATGGCTCGCTATTTTACTTATTTCGAGATCTTCTAACTTCGATCTTTATACTACTTGTATCTATAAATCTCGAGACTCATGGATTTCAAGATCCAAGGATCTCGAGATTCTCTTCTTTTTCAAATGGTCTCATTAGACATTCATGCTATTAACATTTTCTCACAACTATAGATGTCGAGGTTGATTGATTAATACCAAGGTTGCGAGACATGTTTTGAAATTATTCGTGCCAATTTGTGTTTCCCAAAACATGGTATCAACACCTAATGTACTAAACTAAATCTTCTAGGTTAGCATGCTATGTATTAGAAACCCTAAAATAATTAACCTAAATTTAATTAATTCTTCTACTTAGTTAGTAATCCTAATAGCATTTAATATGTAACCACTTTGACACATAAAATCATAGAATATATTACATGCAGTCACGTAAGTTATAATTCGTAACACGCATAAGAATTATAGGTCACACATCACGAAATCATATAGACACATAAGTTACTAAAAAAACATAAAAGCATGAAAGCATCGTATTACCCAAAGTCCTAATTTCTTTCCTTAACTCAACGAAATTTCTAATTACTACTAATTAAGTCGTAAATCCCGTAATTAGATTTCACGGGTATTACAGGATTCAAATCCCGCTAGGTATTATCGCCTAAGACAGTAAATTATCGTTCCTACGTGATTCTGACTAGATCGCAGTAACTTCCTACCCGCTAACGAGTTTGCTGTCCCCCTAAACGCTCGCGGGGATCTAAAATTCAGTAATTACTAACGGCGAGGATCGAGTATTTGCTTTTGCCCTATACTCGAATCCTGTCTTCTACGAACGGCCTAATCGTTATTTAGCTGTCGCCCTAAACGATTTTCCACACGATCACCTTAACACATAGACATATTAAAGCGACGAAACAATTTCATAGATAGATAAATAGTCATAAACACGAGTCACGATAACATACGTCTTAAATACAAAATAACCTAGTGTTCATCTAATCCCAAATACATTGGGAATTTAGCTACTCATAATAGACGAGAAAACAACGAAAGAAATAGAGAACAGAGAAGGAAGACTCATGATCTTGAATACTGGCGAATTAGGGATGGTAGCGTGGATGAATCTCCGTTCTTCGTTCAATTGGGCGTGAATTCTTCGTTGATCCGTCTCTCACGCTCCGGGATGCAATTCTGTGTTCTTTTAGGCTCTTTTTCGTCTCCTGAGTGATTAGGGTTGATGTCTGGTAAGTCGCCCTTTTTCTGGATCGAATTTGGGCTTTTTATACTGATTCCCGCAATGGTCACGGCCTGGGACATGGGCCGTCACGGCCGTGACCATCTTCTCTTCGCGTCTCGTCACTTTCTGCCAAGTGTCACGGCCATGTGCATAGGGTGTCACGGCCCTGACCATCTGCGATCGAATTCTCTGTCTTCTGTCACGGCCTGGAGCAATAGGCGTCACGGCCGTGACCTTGGGCAGTGCGTTTGTTACAGCTTCTGTCTGGCGTCACGGCCAATCGCACGAGACGTCACGGCCGTGACATGTTCATCTTTCGCTCTCTGGTGGTTGTCACGGCCACGTGCTCAAGGTGTCACAGCCATGACGTGTTGCAGTCTTCGCCTTCTTTGCTCCGTTTTGCCTCGTTTTCGCTCCTTCTCGCCCAAAACTCGTCCTAAGCCCCTTCAATAACAAAATAAGTGTAAATATATCGAATAAATGCATAATGTGATTGCTAAAGCTCTATTATACCCCAGATAAATACTACGATAAACGTATTGAAATGCGTTTATCAAACCTCCCCACACTTAAGCATTTGCTTGTCCTCAAGTAAATTAGAAATGAGATAAGGCATCAAATCAGGATAACGGCACGATTATTCACAATTTATCATCAAAGCTAGAAAGCACAAAAGGAATCAAGCAAACAATCACGGACATTACACAAATGACTTGCACTTGTCGACCTAAACTTCCTTCGCGCTGCTAATCGAGACTCATACCTCACAAGGATTCGCTCAAGTCGCTCAGTGTATAGGCTAAATTTATAGTGAATCGCTCAAATTCGTGCACTAGTCCAACCCCTGCTATAGGCTTGCGAGCTAATCGCATATCTACTATTTAAAGTGGCAAGCATAAATCTGAGGGTCTTTTCAGGTCGAAACGGGTCGAAGAATCATGAAACGACAAGCATGTAATGATCACGTAATCTTAGAGTTAGGATACGTAAGCGAAAAGTATCAAAGAACATAGCATGATCAAATTGATAGTCACATGCCCCAACATAAGACTCAACATTCTCGCTCTGAAATCCTAGACTTTTCTGCCCGACCCTCGCAACTCAGTTCCCTTTCATTTTCTACCCTTTCACCTTAATTTCGCTCTAATTTGTGCACTGCCCTTATTCCCTAAAAACATCAAGGTTCGGCTTTTGTCGCAAAGAATACATCGTCACAGCGAATGCCGTGTACCTAGGGATACTTATTACCAAAACCTATATCTTGCCAAAGGGTTATGAGCATGCTTATGAAAGGGATCGGGTCATTTCACAAAATGGTCAAGTAGGATCGAGTCATTTCACGAATAGCAGATAAGAACATCCAATCATACACTGAAACAGTAACTCTCAAATTTGACTTCTGCTCTATTCTAATCAACTCGGGTTCATATAATATCTGGAGGCTTAGTCGGGTCGGTGGCTTTTCTAGTTTATGGGGTAAGCAAACGAATAAGCTCAGGCTCAAGGCTAACTAAGGGTATTAGTCATGGTAGGATAATGTGGCCATGGACTTAATTCCTAATGCCCTCATCATTTTCACGCTAACGCACCAAAACAGTTTCAACACGTATCAGGCAAGCAAGTTCTAGAGAGATATAGTCTAGGCACGTCACACAACCAAGAAAAATGAGCATAAGCTCGTCAGGCTCAAACTCTCACAATGAAACAGGGTTATGTACGAATCTCTCAAAACAGTGCTATATCTATTCAGGCAAACATGATTCAATCAGTCATTCATATCTTAATTGCTCACAAAATTTCATAAAATGCAAACCAACTCGAGATAAACGCAAACAATCATGCCTGATTCAGTAATTCATGCATTTCCAACGAAATTTATAGCTCACGGACACGTCATTAAAAAAATTTAAAAATTTTCATGTAAGTTCTCAAACTAAATTCCCCTCCCCACACTTAAGTCTGACGTTGTCCTCAACGTAAAAAGGATAAAAGGGAAGGAAAAAAGAGTTTAAAAAGAACGGGACTCCCCTGACGAGAAAATGACGTGGTTGTGAAGTCGTCGTGACTTAGCGCGTGAAGGTCGTGTTGTAACCCGTTATGCGTATCCTGGCGCTAGCTAAAGAGAGAAATAGACATAAAAAGAGAGTAGTCATAGATTAACTATAAACATAGTTATAAGCATCAAAGGTAGAAACAAAGTAAAAACACACGCGACTACTCAAGCAAACGAAATGTCTTAAAGAAGAAAAGAAATCCCTAAGGTGGTGGCGGCGGTGGCGACAGTTGCCTCGGACGAAGGAGGGACATCGACTGCTGGGAGTACTTGAGCGCGGTGTCCATGGCTTGCAGGGCCTGGTTGTAGCGGTCTAGCTCTTCCTGGTACCGACGGTGGGCTTCCTCGTTCCGTCGCTCGTACTCTTCCTGTCGGCGCCGAGTCTCTTCGTTATATCGCCGGGCTTCTTCGTCCCGCTGCAGCGCGTCGGCGTTCATGCGCATCATGTCCTGGCGCAGCGCTTCGAAGTCCGCTGTAGACGCGTAGTGGGCGATGCCGAATGACTCGCCATGGTGGTAACCGGAGGAGTAGGAGGGCCCGGCGGTCGTGTCTGTCTCCACTGGGTAAGGGCCCTCGAGGTATAGCTAGTCGGCGGGGACATCGACGTGGTCCGTCTGGCCACGATACATCTCGTGCCAGACGTACACCTTGTTCGTGCGGGTCCAGGTGGGCGCCTTCACCAACATCTTCATTTTGACGAGCATCTCCTCGTTCAAGGGGTGGCGCCCGCCGACTATCTCCATCTCGGGTGCATTCGCTGGCCAAAGGCGTAGTCCCCGGACGACCTTGGTGATGAGTGCTCCTACGGCAATCTTGCCATGGCTTCTTGCTTCCGCCTGAGCACTGAAGGCGTGGGCCACCGTCATCCCCAAATGGACCTGTTCGCCCCGCTGTAGCTTAGTTAGGAAAAAGAGATCAAGGAGGGTGATGGCTCCGTGCGACTCGCCCCTCGGTGTGAGCGAGGTCGTGAGGAGGCGGTGGATGTAGCACAGGCCTGGGCTCCTGAGCGACGACGCCTTCGACGTCTTCGCGCTGCTGGCTCGCCTAGTCGCGCGATGTCAGCCCAGCAACCCTGTCGACCGCCCGATTGATCAAAGTAGGTCGCATAGGACCGGTGTGGATATGGCACTGGTACTCCAAGTGCGTGGCATAGGTTGTCGGCCCTCACTATCTGCTCCTCGTTGAATGCCCGGAATGTGATTTTGTCGTCGCCGTATTCATCGTAGGAGACCGTGGACAAAAACTCCAGGGTGAGTTCCTTGTACGCCGGTTCGTCGATGTTGAAGAATGTGGCCCATCCGCTCAGTGAGAGGTACTGGCCGACTTGCTGTTCGATGTTGTGTTTCGCCAGCGTATCGTGATCGATCTGGTCCATGGAGATGAACTCCATGGCCTTCAGCTTGTTGTACCGGGCCGTCTGAGTGTCCTCGGCGAACTGACCCATGGCTTCTAGCAATGTAGGCGGGGGTCCGTATCGCCTTTGGCGAACGGGCGAACGCGAGGCGGGGTCACGCTGAGCTGAGGAGCGACTTTTACCCATAGTACCTAGAAAAGAGATGTGAGCTCAACGAGTATAGCAATTAAATTCAAAGCAGCGTGACTCGACCAAAATAGCGACAAAGTAGTAACTTGCATATGCAATAACTCATGAAAAACTCAAAGTGGCATTTTATCGAACATATAACGTGCAGGTGAAGGTAGGCATAGCAAGTCCCAAATTTTAGCAACCAGTGTACCCGAAAATTCATAAGGTAGTTTCGAAATCAAGCAAGCAAAAGTGCACACAGAAGTCATAATAGAACTCAAAACGAACCCACATAATCAGAGTAACCAATTTCGATAATACTGTCCAAAAAGCCCCAAATTTAGGGTTAGGGTTCGTTTGTGTCCTAAATTCGAAAGTAATGAACCAAATAAGCAAATTAAGGATTCCCAAGGTGTTATTGGCGTGTATATCATCATAAAAGAGCAAGTGTAACACCAAATTGTACCCAATTTCGAAAATCCCCAAATATGAAAATTTTGGTTCGTCGTTGAACTTCAAAATTAACCCTCAATATCACGTAATTAAGCATTCCCAAAGTGTTATTCACATATATATATAGCCATGAAAAAGCATGAATAATACGAAATTGGACTCAATTTTGAAAAACCGCAAATTCGAAATTAGGGTTCTTCGTTGAAATTTCAAAAATCGTCCGCAAATTAACGTAATCGAGCAATTCTCTAGCATCTATGGCATATAGAGAATAGCAGATAGCATCCCCAAAATTAGCAATTATGAACAAAATTTCTGAATTCGGAGTAGATAGGGCAAAAATCATACCTTGTATTCTTAATCAAATTAAATGGGGGTTGAGGGTGGCCTTGTGGGTGTCGCCGAGTTGGGAGGGCGGCGGTGATGTTGGTGTTGGAGGGAGGTAGTTTTCGAGAGACGAGAGAGGGGAAGATCGCGAGGCGAGGGGGAGGGAGAAGAAAGAGAGAAGAAAAGGAAAAGAAAAGAAATTCTACTTAAAATCGTAAAGGTCACGGCCGTGACCTACAAAGGTCTTGGCCGTAACATGTGACAGCAAGGGCCTCTGCCAGCCGTCACGGCCGTGACGGGCACGTCACTGACCGTGACACTATCGGGGTTTACTTTTTTTTTATTTTACTTTTATTTTTTTCAGTCATAGGAGTCACGGCCGTGACGGATTAAGCCGTTGGCCGAGACATGAGGCAGAGGTGCCTCTGGACTCTTTCACGGCCGTGACAAGGGGCAGTGAGTGCTCCTTCGTTCAGTCACGGCCATGAAGGCTTAAGCCTTAGGCCGTGACGAGTGACAGTGCTTAAATGGGTGTGTCACGGCCGTGACTACTTAAGCAGTTGGTCGTGACCGTATTTTTTTTCTTTTTTTTTTAACTAATGGCTAGAACATAAAGGAAAATACCTGGGTTGCCTCCCAAGAAGCGCTTACTTTACCGTCTTTAGCCGGACGTCTTTTCGTTCGCTCAAGTCTGGAAGTCCAGGTACAGCACTTCCTTTTCGGTCATGTCTTCCTCTCCTGCATGATAATGCTTCAACCTGTGGCCGTTCACTTTGAAAGTGCCTTGCTCCATACCTGAAATCTCAACAGTACCATAAGGAAAAACACGGGTAACAGTGAACGGTCCCGACCAACGCGATCTAAGTTTTCCGGGAAAAAGTCTAAGTCGAGAGTTAAAAAGGACTTGGTCCCATTCCTGAAACTCTCGTCTTTGCCTAATTTTTTTATCATGATAGGCTTTGGAGCGTTCCTTATACATGCGAGCGTTATCGTAAGCCGATAAACGCCACTCGTCTAACTCGTTGATTTGGAGTTGCCGCTTTCCGCCGGCAATCTCCAAATCAAGATTCAAGGACTTAATTGCCCAATAGGCCTTATGTTCTATTTCTACGGGGAGGTGACATGCCTTTTCATAGACTAGTCTATACGGTGTAGTGCCTGTAGGTGTCTTATATGCAGTCCTATATGCCCAAAGTGCATCGTTCAACTTATTCGCCCACTCCCTACGGTTTCCTTCTATGGTCTTTTCTAAAATGCGTTTCAACTCACGGTTCACTACTTCGATCTGACCGCTAGCTTGGGGGTGGTATGGGGTGGATAGGCTGTGTCTAACACTGTAACGTTCTAACGTGCGTGCAAACTGGGTGTTACAAAAGTGTGTACCCCTATCACTAATAATGCACCTAGGCGCCCCAAGACGTGAAAACAATGCTCGAAGAAATCTAACGACTACCCTAGCGTCGTTCGTGGGTAAGGCTTGCGCCTCGGCCCACTTAGACACATAATCGACAGCAACTAGGATGTACTTATTATTTACGAGCTAGGGAACGGACCCATAAAATCTATACCCCACACATCGAATATCTCACATACCAAAATGAAATTCTGGGGCATTTCGTCGCGTTTAGAGAGATTACCTGCGCGGTGACACTGATCACAAGTGTCAACGTACCTTTGGGCGTCCTTGGAAATCGTGGGCCAGTAGAATCCACTTTCTAACACCTTCTGAGCGGTTCTGTTGGCTGTGTAGTGCCCTCCGGTCGGTCCGTTGTGGCAATGCCTATGGATCTGCGTCGTTTCTGGAGCAGCCACGCATCGTCGAATCACCTGGTCCGCACATCGCCTGAAACGATATGGATCTTCCCAAAAGTAGTACCTCAAATCAGAAAAGAATTTCTTCTTTTGCTGACTGGTGTACTCCATTGGTAGGACCCTCGGAACGAGATAGATAGCGTAATCTGCGAACCATGGGGTATCGTCACTTACCACCTGTATCGAGTATAGGTGCTCGTCTGGGAACCGATCATGTATCGCCCTTTCGTCCTTATGGTATATCTTGGACTCCTCTAGTCGAGAGAGGTGATCCGCCGCTAGGTTCTCCGCACCCTTCTTGTCCCGGATCTCTATGTCGAACTCTTGCAGTAGTAGGATCCATCTTATTAGTCGTGGCTTGGCATCGGGCTTTGCTAACAATTACTTAAGATCAGAATGGTCAGTAAAAACAATGACTTTGGATAGGATAAGATATGACCTGAACTTGTCGAAAGCGAACACGATGGCCAACAGCTCCTTTTCGGTGGTCGTGTAATTGGCCTGGGCTGCGTCTAACGTCTTACTTGCGTAGTAGATCGGCCTGAATAGATTATCCTTGCGCTGCCCTAACACGGCCCCAACTGCATAGTCACTAGCATCGCACATTAGTTCAAAGGGTAGCCCCCAGTCGGGGGCGACCATAATAGGTGCTGCGGTGAGTCGCTCCTTAAGTAAATTGAAAGCATGCAAGCACTCGTCATTAAAATCAAACGGAGCATCTTTTTCTAGCAATCTTGACATGGGACGTGCGATCTTAGAAAATTCTTTGATAAACCTACGATAAAACCCTGCATGTCCTAGAAAGCTTCTAATCGACTTCACGTTCGAGGGGACAGGCAATTTTTCTATCGTCTCCAACTTAGCTCGGTCCACTTCGATTCCTTTAGAGGAGATCTTGTGACCGAGAGCTATACCCTCTCGAACCATGAAGTGGCACTTTTCCCAATTAAGTGCCAAGTTCGTCTCCTCGCAGCATGCGAGTACGAGTTTTAAATTTGACAAGCATGCATCGAACGACGACCCGAAAACAGAAAAATCGTCCATAAATACCTACATTACCTCACCTACCAGTTCGTCGAATATGTCCATCATGCATCGCTGGAAGGTGGCTGGGGCATTGTAGAGATCGAATAGCATCCTTCTGTACGCGAACGTCCCGAACGGGCACTTGAATGTGGTCTTCTCCTGGTCCTCGGGTGCTATGGGGATCTGCAGATAACCTGACAAACCATCAAGAAAACAGTAAAACGATTGACCGGCTAACTTTTCTAACATTTGGTCAATCAACGGTAAAGGGAAGCGATCCTTTCGCGTGGCATTGTTCAACTTCCTGTAGTCGATGCAGACGCACCATCCGGTCACGGTCCTCGTCATGATTAGGTCGTTCTTGTCGTTGGTGACGACCGTCATGCCTCCCTTCTTTGGTACCACTTGGACCGGACTGACCCATGCGCTGTCTGAAATGGGATAGATCATCCCCGCGTCTAGCAGCTTGATCACCTCCTTCTTGACAACGTCCTTCATGTTGGGATTGAGGCGCCTTTGACGTTGAACGACCGGCTTGAAGTTGTCCTCCATGAGGATCTTGTGCGTGCAGTAGCTCGGGTTGATACCCCATATGTCGGATATCTTCCACGCCAAAGCCTTCTTGTGCGCCTTCAACACGTCTAAGAGCTGGCCCTTTTGTCCGTCGTCGAGGGTCGACGAGATGATGACTGGCAGCCCTCCGTTGCTGCGAAGAAACGCGTACTCGAGATGTTCGGGCAGCGGCTTCAATTCCAAGACCGGTGGCTCCTCGACCGAGCTCTTTTCCTTGTCCTCTTCGCTGCTCTCATTGATAGGCTATGATAGGCTCGTCGACCTCCTCCCCACACTCGTCGATCGCCATAATAGTGTTCGTGTCCTGCTCGCCGACCTGTGACAGACCTTGCACAGAGAAAAGGAAATCGTGCTCAAATACGTCTAAGAAATAGCACTTATCATCCTGCTCGTTACTCTTTTTCATCGAGTCGGCCATATTAAAAGTAACATTTTCCCCACCTACCGTCAAGGTTAACGTCCCATTCCTAACGTCTATCATGGTCTCCCCCGTGGCTAAGAACGGTCTACCTAGAATCAATGGGACATTTTCATCTTTCTCCATATCTAGAATAACGAAATCCCCGGGAATCACAAACTTATCAACTTTAACTAGGACATCCTCGATAACGCCTCGATGATACTTTAATGATCTATCAGCTAGTTGAAGGCTCATCCTAGTGGGTCGTGGCTCACCTAGTTCTAAACGCTTAAACATAGAATACGGCATAAGATTAATACTAGCGCCTAGGTCTGCTAACGCACGCTCAATCACTAAATCTCCTATAAGACAGGGAATAGTAAAACTCCCTGGGTCCTTAAGCTTCTTCGGGATTTTGCTCTGGAGTATCGCCGAGCACTCTCCTCGCAGGCATACGGTGGAGACGTGTTCGAGCTTCCTTTTATTCGTCAGCAGGTCCTTCAAGAACTTGGCGAAGCTGGGCATCTGCGTAATAGCTTCAACAAACGGTAAGTTAATGTGCAATTCTTTACACATACCCATAAATTTACCAAACTGTGCCTCGTTCTTGTCCTTTTTGAGTCGAGCCGAGTACGGGATCTTTGGCTGGTATGGCTTCACCGGTGGCCGCTCGATCTCCTTCGCCTTTTCCTTCTCGGGCTCGACCTTCTCCTTCTCAGCGTCGGCCTTCTCGACATCGTCGACTCTGCTCTCCTCCACTTTGGGCTCGTCGTGGCTCTCGAAGTTGGCGCTCTCCTTGGCCTTCTTCTTGGCGGGCACTTCTTGCAGTTCTCGTCCATTCCTCAGTGTCACCGCCTTGCAGTATTCCTTGGGATTCGGCTCGGTGTAGCTTGGGAGCGATCCCTGAGTACGCCCTGCCAACTGCTTCGCCATCTGACCTACCTGTTGCTCCAGCTTCTTGAGCGAAGCGTCCATGTTCTGGGCATGCACGTCGTTCGCCTCCATGTACTCCTCCATCTTCGTCATTCGGCTTTCGCGGGCTGCAGTGGTGCTGCTGAAATTCGTCCGTGATTAGTACTTGATTGCGACCAATTACCTCAAATTTCACTATCTGATTCTTTGTTTTTGCTCGAATTTGTGTTAATCGTATTCTATGAATTTTTCTCGATTGCTCAAATTTTTCTCGCTAAGTTTTGCGATCATATTAGTTTCTCGATCGATAAACTTAGCGCCAGAATTTTTCTCGGTCAAAATACGAAGTCAGCGCTAGGATCGTCATCAGCAGAAACGATTTTAGTTAGAAATATTTCTCGAGCATTATACAACGAAAAACTTTTTCGAGAGAGACTTATTTTGACTTTGCATACGTAAAAACTTTCACTCGAAAAACTTTTTCAGTCAAACCTTTTAACGTTTGACCAGGCGAAAATCATTTACACGCGAGAAAATTTTTCTAGTCAACAGATTTATTTTGACTTGTCGAGAAACTTACTAACGTACTGTTTCTTTAATATCGAAATAAATTCACGATCAAGAAATTTTTCTCGACCGAATGATTTTGAGCAATTTATCTCTCTCGTAAAATATCACGCTGACAAAATTTCTCGCACGAGAACAGTACTCAGTACATTCTATCTCGACGGAATTAATTTCGATCAAACTTTAAAGATTGAATCGAAAATAATTGTCGATCTAATTTTCGAATCAAACGCTACTAACGAATTTTGTCACTTGTGAAGCACATTACATCATCTTCAACCTTCAAAACAATTAACGAAGATCCTTCAACAACTCGACTACAATACAAACATGGATGCATACTCACTCGGAAATGACAACCGTCCGCCAATCTTTCAAAGAGGCGAATACACAGTGTGGAGAAGCCGCTTTCTGAATTTCATCGCTCTAAAGGATCAAGCCGAAAATCTACTGAAGTCCCTTGAAGAGGGACCGGCACAGTTCTGGGTTCATGTACTCGGGGACGAAACAGCTACTCCAGCAATTCCAGGTTCTAGGCGACTAAAGGAGCCTAGAGAATACTCTCTGGAGGAAAGAGCTCGAGCTAAGGCTGATCTAGTAGCCATGAATACCCTTATGCAGGGCATCCCCAACGATATATACAGACAAACGACAGCCTTACATCGGCCAAAGGGATGTGGGATGAGCTGCATAGGATGATGCAAAGGACGGAAGTTGGCATAAAGGCCAAAAAGGCGAACATTCTCATAGCTTACGACTCATTCAAAGCAAAACCGGAGGAGAGTCTAAACGAGATCTACCAACGATACCTCACTCTTCTCAATGAAATGAGGAAGATAGAAATAACGAAGACAAACATGGAGACAAACATAAGATTTCTATCTTCTCTGCCCACGGAATGGAAGAAAATATCCACTCAAATACGACAAAATAAAGATCTAGAGGAGTTGGATGTCCATGCCGTGTTCGATAATCTCGCTCAGCATGAGGAGGATATTCGCGAGATTACCAAAGAGCAGAAAGGCAAACAAACCGATGACACGGTTGCCTTAGTCTCAGAGAAGAGGAGCACAAGATCAAGAAAGGAAAAGATCGTTAGGCCACCTTCATCATCAGATTCTGAAGATGAATCGGACTCCGACATCGAGCCGAACATGAAAGCCCTTGGAAAATAGTTAGCTCTCATTGGACAAATGATGAGCAAGAAGTACTTCAAGAAGAAGTCTTCAACCTCAGCCAATAGACTTCGGACTACAAGCTCCAAGAATAAAGAACGTGCTCCGGAGAGTTCCGAGGTCAAGAATCCCAAAGAGACTAACAAATGCTTTAACTGTGGCAAAGCAGGTCACTTCGCCAGAGAATGCACTCTCCCGAAGAAAAGAGATGCAAACTACTACTCCATGAAGCTTCAATTGACAAAACAGAAAGAAGCTGGAGTAGCTCTCATGGCCGAACAGGACCAATGGCTCGAGGACACGTCGAGCTCCGAATAAGAGAACTTAGCCCTCATGGCCCGTCTCAACAACGAAATGGACGCCGAAACATCCACTCGTACGGACGACGACAACGCATCCACGTCTTCAACTGAGGTAGTCACTGCTTCCACATTATTGACCATGTTAGAACATATCAAAAGCAATATGCTAACATGAAACGTGAGCAGAAAAGTATAAAGGAAGTAGAGAACGAACTTGGGAGAGCTCAGGAGAAGATAGATAGTCTCGAACAAGAACTTAGGAGCTCTAGTGCAAAAATAGATGAACTTACTAAGAGCCTACAGTCTAGAGAGACTAGTCAACCTCAACTAGGACAACAGAGCGAAAAGATTAAGGAATTAGAAGATAGGCTAGCAAATAACTACAATTGCTTGGTTAGAAATCTCAACAAGAAAGCCATTTTAAATTGTAGGATAACCGAAGCTACCTCTAAGATCACTAACTTAGAAGCTCAATTAGAAACATCGAATGCTAAGATTAGTGAGCTTAGTAAGGATTTCGATGCCTGTCAAGCCGCTAAACTAACCGTGGAAAATAATTATGCTCTCCTAGGTGAGGAACGCAAGAAACTATATGTCAAAGTAAAGAAATTAGACGATATAGTTACGCGTAGGGGACAATCCGAACAGACGATATTTTTGAACAAGCCCAAGGATATAGAGTTCTATAATCCTATAGAAGGCATAGGTTTCACTAACCCGTGTGTTTTACAAAAGAAAGAAATATACGATGTTAAACACATGAGCTTAGGAATAACCTCTCTTAGAAATTTTACTGAATCGTCTTATGAAAATACTTTCGATTCATCCATTAGACAAGGTCCACATGGTCCAGAAATCCCCTTTGACTACAAAGAACTAAATGAAAGGGACAAAAATAGGAAAGAAACTCTAACACCTGTCTGCAATTTAGTTCAAATTCTACCTCCTGACTCTCGAACACACCACGAGGAAGTTAAAACCATTAATTATAAAAACTCTCTCTACAAACCCCCTATCATAAAACAGATAGAGGAGTCACAGGTCAAGTTAGAAAAAGAACGAGAGAATTTCGAAGCTGAAAAGAAAAAATTCTTTAAGGAGATGGAAAATCTCAAGGCTTCCTCGTCCTCCCAAACTACCTCTCACGCTATTACAAAAAGCGTGAAAAATGAAAAATCGCCTTTGAAAGATAAAAATTGTAAAAATAATTATGTTACAATAAAAGACACTCGTAGAAATAAAAGAGCTATTTCCACTTTTAAGATAGTTGCTTCTACTTATTCACTTCAGCCGATTACCTTTAGAAGCACCAACTTCGAAATAGGCTCTACGTCAAAAATTAATCATTTTGAAACAAATGCCACAAGGAAGACTCGTAGGAAACAAGATCCAGCCATAAGGAAAGCTTATGGCGTCGTACATGATTGTACTCACCTAAGGTATCCCATAGAAATTAAATCCCCCAAGCACCTTAGGAGACTATCACAAGAAAAGATCTTTTCCTCAGTCAAACCCTCCAAGGCATTTGTACGTGCTGAAATTAACCTTCCATGTAAGGTTCAACCCAAATGGGTTCCTAAATCTCCGCCTAGGACGACAAAAGCCAAAAGGGCCAAGTCTCCTATAGAGGCGAAACCCAAACCCACTTTCCCAAAAGTGCAATGGGTTATTAAGACTCTTCCAAAAATAGATTTAGGAGTCATATCTGAACCCAAAACTCAATCTGCTAATCCGAGAGGACCCATGCTTAAGTGGGTACCTAAAGCTCACTAAATTGTTTTTGCAGATCCATCATGTGTGGTACCTCGACTCTGGTTGCTCCACACACATGACCGGTAATCAAGAGCTGTTGAGCAACTACAAAGACCGACCAAACGGCAAAGTCAGATTTGGGAACAACGAGTCAGCCCCGATTCTAGGACTTGAGGATATCATTCTGAAGAATCTGACCATCAAAGATGTCTCATACGTCGAAGGCCTCCGCCATAACTTGTTCATCATAGGCCAATTCTGTGACAAAGGCTTCCAGGTGGTCTTCCATGCTGACCGGTGCAGAATTTTTGATAGTCAGGACACAGAACTCCTTCAAGGACTTCGGAGATCCAATCTTTACACGATCAACCTGACGTCTGTGCGGCCCTCGACAGCTGTATGCCTCATTTCTCAGATTGATTTACAGAGGAACAGCCTATGGCATCAACGACTGTCTCATCTAAACATGAAAGCTCTCCAACGTCTTTCTACGAAAAAGTTGGTTCACGGTCTTCCAACTATACAACTACAAAGGGAGCATCACTGTTCGGCATGTCACCTAGGAAAAATGAAGCGACCATCTCATCACATCAAGCAAATTGCATCTACTTCTCGACCATTGGAACTAATTCACATGGATCTCTGTGTTCCGATGCAGACTCAGAGTATCAATGGAAGAAAGTATGTCCTAGTGATTGTGGATGATTATTTTCGCTACACGTGGACTAAGTTCCTCCGAACGGAAGATGAGTCGGTGACTTGATCAATTTTGTGAACACAACTCAAAATCTGCTGCAACAGACTATTCAAGTTGTTCGAACAGACAACGACACTGAGTTCAAAAACAATCACCTCAGTGAGTTTTATCAGAAACTTGGAATAAGTCAACAATTTTCAGCCGCCAAAACACCTCAACAAAATGGGGTCGTTGAAAGGGAAAATCGAACATTAGTGAAAGTCGCTCGTACGATGCTGATCCAATCGGGACTTCCACACTTTCTATGGGCTGAAGCAGTCAATACCGCTTGTTTTACCCAAAACAGGACGGTGGTTCACAAACGGTTCAACAAGACTCCGTACGAGATTGTGAATAATAGAGTGCCCAACATCTCTTTCCTTAAAGTCTTCGGGTGCAAGTGCTTTGTGGCGAACGACCGAGAGCAACGTGCAAAGTTCGACCCTAAAGCATTCGAAGCTACATTTGTCGGGTATTCTTCAACATCAAAAGCGTACCGAGTATACATCAAGTCCAACCGAACTATTAAGGAAAGCTATAATGTCACTTTCCACGAAGTGGCATAAATGGCTTCTGGTCAATTCAGTCCAGGACCCGTGCCTAACCCGCTGGTTCCTGCTCAACTCAGTTCAGGACCCATTCTCAACCCGTTGGCTTCTGAACAACAATTCAGAACCCGTACTCACTGGTGTGTTGGCACAAAACCAATAGAAGATGGCAATAACTTCAGGATCAGTGTCAGACGAAGCAACGAAACTTGCAATAGACGACTTGGATTCTCTCTTCGAACCGGGTATATCGGTCATACACGACTACACAAACAATGGATTCTCTAACAAACGAGACCGACGTACCAAGTTCATCTCACACCTCTACCCCACCCGATTCAGAATTGCCACAGAACACCGAAGAACCTACAGTGGTCATCGAGGAAGTATCATCATAGACGATCAATCCAAGTGCAGTATTTGAACTTCCTCAGACAAATGATCAATCGGGGACTATAGGCAATCTAGATCCACAGATGGCTGACGCATCGACTTTAGCCTTGCCTCATGAGCGCAAGTGGACGAGAGACCACTCGGTTGATCAGATAATTGGCGATCCTGCGGTTGGTGTGAGGACACGTCGTCAACACAGTCTTTTCAGTTGCTTCCTAAGCCAAAACGAGCCTACCAAAGTAGTAGACGCACTTCGAGACCCGGATTGGACAATTGCAATACAAGAGGAAATCAATCAATTCGAACGTCTTCAAGTGTGGACCTTGGTACCCCGTCCACATGGGGAAAACAGTGGTCGGAACTATATGGGTTTTCAAGAATAAGAAGAATGAAGATGGTGAAGTCATCCGGAACAAAGCAAGGCTAGTTGCTAAGGGATACAATCAACAGGAAGACACCGACTATGACGAGACTTATGCTCCTGTTGCCCGTATCGAAGCTATCCGCATTCTGCTGGCTTATGCGGCTCACAAAGACTTCAAAGTCTATCAGATGGATGTTAAAACCGCCTTTCTCAACGGCGTGTTAAAAGAAGAAGTCTACGTCGCTCAGCCGGAAGGTTTCGTTGATCAAGAACATCCCGATCATGTCTATCGCTTGGACAAAGCTCTCTATGGACTAAAACAAGCCCCACGTGCTTGGTACAATGTCCTGAGTGATTTCCTCATGAAGTCTGGATTCATACGAGGAACGATAGACACAACCTTCTTCATTAAATGGCATGACAAAGATCTGATGGTCGTCCAAGTATACGTCGACGACATCATCTTCGGATCAACAAATCCTCGGCTCTGCAAGAAGTTTGGAGATCTCATGAAGAGCAAATTCAAGATGAGTCACATGGGAGAGATGCAATTTTTCTTAGGCCTTCAAGTCAGGCAGCTCAATGATGGAATTTTCATCAGTCAGACAAAATACATCAAGGATATTCTGAAGAAGTTTCATCAAGACCTGAGCAAGCCTCTCGGCACTCCTATGTCACCAGGCTGCAAGTTGGATGTCGATCCCTCTGGTAAATCGGTCGACATCACACTGTATCGCGGTATTATTGGATCTCTTCTCTACCTCACTTCGAGCCGACCGGACATCATGTTTGCCACCTGCTTGTGTACCCGTTTTCAAGCCGATCCCAAAGAATCCCATATGCTCGCGGTCAAAAGAATTTTACGCTACCTTAAGGGCACCTCTACCCTCGGCCTATGGTATCCAAAGGGTACGAATTTTAAACTTATCGGCTACACTGACGCTGACTATGCAGGTTGCCGAATGGACAGGAAAAGCACGTCCGGTGGCGCTCAATTTTTAGGCGAAAAGCTGGTTTGCTGGTCATCCAAAAAGCAGAACTGTGTGTCAACTTCGACGGCCGAAGCAGAATACGTAGCTGCCGCCAGCTGTTGCTCACAGATGCTGTGGATGCGGACACAGCTTCGCGACTATGGGTACAATTTAAATAATATACCCATATATAGTGATAGTCAGAGTGCAATCGCCATTACTTGCAATCCTGTTCATCATTCACGCACAAAACAGATAGACATTAGATATCATTTTATCAAAGATCACGTAGAAAAAGGCACGACAGAGATGTACTTTGTGAACACGGAGTTTCAACTAGCCGACATTTTCACCAAGGCCTTGGATGAGAAACGATTTCAATTCCTTGTCGGAAAATTAGGCATGTTGAATCTTCCCTAATATGTGCATTACCTGATCTTCTGTGCTATTACATGCTCTATTCTATGTGTTTTCTATGCTTATATGCTTTATCTTGCGTGAATTTAATAAAATAAATATATAAGAATAATAATATACTATACATATACATATAACATAGGGGTATGACGAAATCCTTTAGGATGCTTTGATCTAAAGTCACTTAGAATTTTACCCCCGACATGCGATCGATTTAATTGCTTAAAATTTGTCAGTCTAAGTCGCATTCTTGTGCCTAAAAGGTCATTTGATTGTTCCAATAGACACAAAGTCACTCTACATGCGTGAGGATTCAAGCCTTGTTCCTTTTTCCCTTCTTTGGATCTACTTCTCGAGCGAGTCACACATAAATTACTTGTCGTACCTATTGATTCTTGGTGTCATACTCATCTTGCGTTAGATCGTCAGGAAAATGATAAGGGAGTTTAGGATATTCCTTATACGGCCTTATATAAATTCCCCCACGTTAGCCCTTAGTCATCCACTTTGAGCCTCCTCCGATGTCCTTTTCTTCATTTGAAACCCATTCCCAGCCTTCAACCGAACTCTATACTTTTCGAATGGTTGTTCAAACGAGAAAAAGGAGGGGTAGATAACAAAAGAAAAAGTAAGATGATGACAAAAGAAGGCATTGCTCAACGCGCAAAAATCAGACCAAAGGAACCGGCCTTCCAACTACCTTGTAGAAAGTGGCATGGTTCCTGCTGTGAACTTCTCCAACGATAATCTCGTACGCTCGTCAGAACGGCTGGAAGAGGAGCACCACGAAGTGAACTTCTCCAATGATAATCCGGTCTAATATCGGGAAACGAGAAGAGGAGTGCAGCCTCGGGTACGAATTCCATAACCGAGAACTTCTCCAATTTGATAATCTCTGAAACCTCTATAGGGATTAAGAGAAGAGGAGCTCGGTATCGGCCCGAGAACCAACAAAAAGAACTTCGCCTATGATAATCTCCTAGAGCCTCATGGAGAAGCGGAGCTTCAGCTTGAGCATAATATAAAAAGGGATAGTTCTTAAAAGAAAGGGAGGGAGAAATGATTGAAAAGGAGACGGACGTAGAATTGGAAGACGATGAAGAGATAAGCTCACTTTCCTTTAAATTCCTTCCGTTCTAAGTCCTAGCCAAATTATAACCCTTACAACCCTTTGAATCCACATAGACGGTCTCTCGCTTAGGTGAAATGATTAAAAATGCCTCGATCACAGGTAAATTGACTTAAAATTGTTGTGTTGACTTGAGTGATAAAAATATAAAAATCCCAAGATAGCTAATTGAGAGCAAGAGTGAACCTACTGAGAGTTGTCGAAATGGACCAGTCTTTTGACTTAGGACTTTAGTTTGACGACATGACTTGACGGCATTTTCTTCTTTCAAATGTCTCGTAAAATTTTAGGCGTGAAGATTGATCGAAGCAAAATAATCTGACCCCATAAAAAAATAATATATATATACATATATATAATAATAAATAAATAATAAATAATAAAATTCGCACATTTAGACATGAAATGTTATGTTTCATATGCGTTGAATTGAATAAATGCGAATTTCTTTAAGTGTGTCGCACATTCTAAATGCAATTTTAGATTGCATTGGTACTGAATTGTTTAAATGCGATAAATTTTTTCATTGCTTCTACCCTTACACAATATTTTAAAAAGTACATGTTTTCGGGGACCATGTATACATGCTTACTTGGTAAATTTGTGTGCTCGTGATTTGAATTGATTTCATATGCTTGCATAATTAGTCAATTCTTGTGCATCATTTGAGGGGGAGCAAGTATAAGACTTGTAGATTAGCTCCAAATATTTTTGACGTTTTTCTCTGAGTATTTCAGATCTTTCAAAATTAAGGAGCGAGACGTCGACACTACAAAGAGAGGAGCTAGACACAAGACCAAATCGTTCAAAGATAAAATTGCCAAAAATAAGTGTTGATTAACTCCATTATTACTAACGCTTATCTCTAAGTGGTACAGATATTTTAAGTTTCTGCCAGGGGAGCTAGACGTTACTACACAGAAAATACAGGGAGTTAATTGCATTTATTTTAATTACTAAGGGGGAGCCTTGCAAAAGGTTTTATTTTGAAATAAGGGTCGCTCTGAAAATTGTACTTACTATCGAGAAACTAGATAGAAGACTTAATTCACGATCATAAGTTTCTCGATCGTAAACAGTGTTGGGAACGATTTTGATTAGCCGCGATAATTTGCGATCGAGAAAATTGAATTGAAAGCAATTTACGAATTGAAATTTCTCGAGCGCAAATAGTAATGGGCTTGTTCCGTTGAATCGTCAAATGTCAAATCGTAAACCCATCATCGACTTACAGCGAGTAAATAAAAGTTCACTTTTATGTCAGTCGAAAAACTTTTTCTCACGCAACCCTAAATCGCAAAAATTTCTCTCTCGAAAAACTTTCACAGACAGTTCAAATTTCTCAAAAATCTTTCGATTTTCAACACGAAATTGTCTGTTTAAGGTAGAAATGAGAATCTGTTGCCATTTGCGTGTGATTTAACTTCGTTAGCATCTGCATTTTGTAGTTTTTCGCATGATTTATATTAGTTTCTCGACTGTTCTTCAAAACTGAGAAAATCGTATACTATTTCATAGTGTTTTAGGCTTGATTTTGAACTTTATCTGAGTTTAATGCCTGCGCTTAAGATAGTTGCGATATTCTCTATGAATCTGGTAGAATGAATCATCGGAAAATCTGCATATTCGACTGTAATTTGAGGTTTGATGAAACTGAGTATTTGACTGTTTAAAGCCATCGAAGAACTTTGTCGATCGCAAGCAGTCTCGGTTGAATTCCGATTTAATTGAGATACTGTTTGTGTCGAATTAGTTTTTCGATCGGTAAAATTCTGATTTAGTCGCTAAGATAGAAGATTTTGACCGAAAAATTTACTTACCATCGAGAAATCTAATTAGGATTTTTGTGAGCGAAAAACTTACGCACTGATTAGACAATTTAGATGCAAATTTTATCGAGCGTAAAACTTACTATCACAAAATAGAATTTTCGATTTAATTTCAATTTGGTCGCAAAAATTTAGCAGCGAAAAATTAATTTTTCAACACTTAACTTTTCGATCGTAAATTTCTCGACGGTTGACTTAGTCTTTCGTTGACTAATTTCTCGATCGAAAAATATTGCAGAGAAATTTTTTTTTCTTAGGATCGAAAATCACATTTCGCTCGACAAATTTCAAATCGAAAAATTTTATTCAATTGTGGAAACTTTCTTGATAGTAAATTTACCTGAGATATAATTTCTCGATCGTAAATTTACGCGGAATTTTTCTCGATCGTAAAATTGATCGGCTACAGTCTCACGATTTCAATTTCAACACTTAGAAGTTTTTTTCTAAGTCCTTTACACTGTAGCGAACATTAGCGAATAGAATTTTCTTGATCACAAAATTAAACTGAGTTATTGCAATTGAAATCAATGCATAAGGAAATCAATTTGACACCAAAATTTTCGAGCGAAAAATTTCTCGGCATGAACAGTGTCCTTTTTCACGATTCAACACTTAGAAAAATTTCGAAATCCTTTTCAAGCATTACATGTTTAATTCGAAATTACAATCATGCCATTACGTTTTTTTTAAAAAAAACAAGAATCCTATATGCATATCATACGATTTCAATTCAAAATTCATCAAACATGTTATCACTTGTTACAATATTATAGTTTGATGAAATTAAATCAATTTTCGACTGAAATCAAAATTATGAACTAATGAACTTTTATATCTCTTATTTTTCAGATGGATCGCTATCCTACATATAACCACATATACGAGAAGACATTATATCTCAACGTCCACGACACGAACTTCCAATTAGACCTGACCACCTTCCGGTGTCCAGACGACATAATCGTGTCCATTCTACAAGGCCTGCACTATGGCATGCACTTACAGTGACGGCATCAGTGCCGATGGTCTACCTCCAGCAGTTTTGGGGGGATGATCAAGAGCCTCATTTTGGACGGGGCATACCATTTCACGACGGTTGTAGGGACGAGGCACATCTGCATGGGCAAGAACGAGTTCAGAGCTCTACTTGACCTCCCTCGCAGCCAAAACTACGACCCCCTCCCATCAGATGAAGAACTGGTGGCTGGTTGAAGAACTGGGCTTGCGCAGATCATATTACGCCCGACGAGGACAAACGGCGCGGAGACGCAATCAAGCACAAAGGGGGAGATTGTAGGAATACCATTTGTAATTGTGCTTGATTTCATTAGTTGTCATTGTAATTTGGGGCGTTTTGTATAGTAGTCCTTAGATTAGGACTAGTTTGATATTTATACCAAGTTTGTTTGGTATAAATACATGTAAATCAATTGAGCTTAATAGAGAAAGTTTTTAGAATTGATCCGAAGGGTTTACAATTCGATTTCTAGAGAGAGAAACAACAGTAACTTTCTCACTCTACTCGAATTCTCTCTCTTGTTCTTCATTTGAGTTTTTCGATCGAATTCAATTGTTTATGTAATCGATCGAATTACTATGAATTCTAGCCTAGGATCGTAGAGTTGTTAATCGTAGGACCTAACAGTTGCAACTGAGCTGATGACTTCGTTGAATATGTTGTATTGTTCTTCATTCAAGGTTGCAATTAGCCATTGATGATCAACGTCGTTCTCCTCACCATTGTAATAACTTTCTTCCATTAGCAATCTGTTTTTCAGATCCTTTAGGATGTTCTTTGATGGCAGTGGCATTGGGGGTAGTTGAGAGTGTCTTTGAGTTCTGTAACATTAGTTTTTCAATCTCAGCCAGCACATAGTTATTGACCTGTTCGTCTGTAAGATGCATTTCTGCAAAGCCAAATAGTCGCCTTCGACGTATTGATACGTCTTCTGATAGAGTTTTCCAGAAGCTATTTCACAAATTGGTGGGGTTCGTTACTTCGCAGAAGATCAACAATGTGACAAAGAGCTGGCGAAGCTGAATCGGAGTCGCCCATTGCACAGCTTCATCCATTGAATGATGCCACTCTGAGTCTCCATCTAATAATCCCCTTCTATAACATGCTTCTTTGAAAGATGAGAGAACTTCACCATTGACTGTACGTATGTCTTCATACGACGTCGGCCCCCTAACGATTGTCAATAATCCCCTGCCGTTGGATGAATGTTAACCACCCTACCAATGAAAAATCCTTTGTCCAACTCTTCTTTGAGGCGTTCCATACAAATGTTGATGGAAACTGAATATAAGTATGGTCTTTTGCCTCTTGACTTTGTTTGTTTGTTTCCATCCATTCCGTCATTATAGTCTTGTGGATGCCATCCCTGTTCAACATATTGCCGAGGTCTACAGACTCATCGTATACTAAGCTTTGTCCCCCTCCAAATGAAGTGTCAACCCCTGCACTGCCGGCGTTCTGTAGTGCACGTCAAATGCAAATATTCTCCACATAGCTTCACAGGCCGACAGATATCTACAATCAAGATATCTTGTGATCTCATCACATTTCTGGGGAGCTGGTTCAGCAGAATTCTGAGCTTGATTAGCCAGATTTTCAATTATCATTGTGGCCTTCTCTACAACTTTTGTGATGTGCGCCTTCTATTTCTTCAGCAGCTGTATGTTATGAGGGACGACGTATCTGTTGTCCATGACAATATTCTTGTTAATTTCAAACCTGTCTTCAGTCCTCCTTCGCTTGTACCAGATGTGTCCAGCGTCATCAATTGTCGTGCAGTTGCTGTATTGTTTTGGGAAGTGTTTTTTGCATTTATTAGTTTCCATGCAAGGTGAGTTCACCCCTTCAAAACCACACGAGCCATGCATCATAAATTGATCAACTAAAGCATATCCTTCTTCATCAGTTTGACGGTCAGGGATTTCGGCGGAAATTATTTCATCGACCTCCGCTGGAGTTGGTTCCGTCCCAGTCCGATTCAACCAAACCAACATATGTGCATGGGGCAATTCTCGTTTCTGGAATTCAATTGTGTATAAAACTGCATTGTTTTGGGAAAAAACACCGTTGTCGTCAGTGATTAATAAGCAAAGAAACGGGTGATGAAAAGACCAAAAATAAAATTGAATTAAGCTGCCATGTAACCAGACAGCACAGCTAAAACTGCATGATTGCGAAAATATATGGCATTGCTTATTCGATAATATACAATGGCTTTACGGACTGCAAGACTGTGTGAAGGAACGCACAGTCATGAGGCTGCAAGAAGCAATGAGACTGCACTATTTAACATTGCAAGAGTGTAAGACTGCACAACTACTATTTAAAATTTGTGAAAATGCTGGTATGAGTTAAGGTGCGATGGGTCTTAAACATAACATACCTGCTTTGCAACTTTTGAAGAAACGTCCTCGCCTAATATCTTTTATTAATTGTTCCAGTTTAATTTTGAATAATCTGCATTGTAAGTCTGGCCTGTCATTTGAAATGTCATTTCCATACTTCTGTAGATGCTGACAAATTTCATCCCATATTGGGTTGGCGGTAATGGTGATGAAAAGATAAGGATTGCCATACCATCTGCATAAAGCAAGTGCGTCATGATAATTTTCTACCATATACCTCGGTGATCCCGTAAAAGACGATGGCAGAATAATTTTTCTCCCAACAGTTTTTGCATTAGTTTCTCCACTCGAAACTGCGCTCCATATATTGTTGTAAACGTCTTCCCTCAATGTTTGTCGGTTATTTCTTACCCAACGCAACCGTTCTTGTTCGACAGCCTTGTATGCATCAACGACGTATTGATGAAATAACCGACCACCTTGAATTATTCCTCTCCCTTCAGTCAACCTCGTTTGTATCTGGAATGCGTAAAACTCACGCATTGTTACGAACTTCCTTTTAATGACAAATGAACTCTTTCACTATATAGAATCTGATTGTGGAATCCAATCTCGCCAAATGGCAATAACAGTGGGTATTGCATTGCCATGAATGACGGATGTAACTCGCTTATTCTCTGAAGTTGGCCTGTCTTCATTTGAACAATTACATCGCGTTGCCCATTTGTCATAGGCAAGTCGCCAACAATAAGTCCAGCTATTTCTTCAGAAGTTCGAAGATCGTACTGGTTTTCTTGGCGCGCACGACCAACCAGCCTTATAGAAAATTCTGTTGCCCCTCCTGCTCCGTATCTGTCTCTTGCCATCCTAAACACTTTCGCAAGCTCATTATTTTCATCCATAATCTTGATTAGCTGTGCAACAACACCCGCGTCTAAATTCTCAGAAATTCCGTGTGTCAGTGTATTCATGCGGTTATAAACTTCATTTGCAGAGAATCTCGGTCTTTCGCCCTCAGCCGGTAGCAAGGAACCTATGTTATGATAGTTTTGCCCGCGAATTCGATAAACGTATGCGCCTGACTTCTGTTTCACTGATGAGTCAACTTTTGCCCCCATAGACGTGAATGCCGGTATGGAATTATAAACCCTGATATATTGTCGGAAATTATGTTCCGAGAACTTGTTGAATAGGTATTGAGGCGCCTGACGTAGTGGAGGTAATGACACCCGACCCTGTCCACAGCAAATAGAAAATTGGCAACTATTAAGTTGTCATGTCCCCTTTGTTGACTCAGTTTTCCAAACCAATGCGTTACAAAAACGGCAATGCATAAGTTCCTCTTTTTTGTAGTGTGTCTTCCTATGGTCTGGAAAATATCCATGTACCATGAAGATTTATGGTTACAGAATGAAATTCCTATTTAATGAATGCAACGGCACATACTTTATGCACAAATATGTTGGCGAACCTTGCCCCATAGTTGCATGTGCATGGCCTTTGTTGTTCAAACGACGCTTGCTCTCTAAAATTTTGATGCGGATGTGCCTTGCGTGTTTAGCTTGATCGTATTGTAATTTACCTGGAAAACAGCTCAGAATGATTAAATGTCCTCTTCTTATGAATACTAAATAGATTTTGCAAAATGAAATTGGAAAACGTAAAGGAAGAACGTTAAGGTTGAAATAACCTACCAATATCTGTCTTGTTTGATGAACAACGCGGGGTGCCTTCCTTATTTACTTCATTCTGAACTTGATTATGCTCACTATGTCCTTCTGCAAAAATTATAAGGCTGTATGCGTCTGTAGATCAACGTATGTGGTTTTGTAGTGGTTATCCACAACGTTTCCTGAAAATAAACAGTACAAAATGGCAATATAATGTTCCTGTGCTGGCGTAGGGGTTGAGCAGGCCCGTAAAATAATTGCATAGTAGTTTCATTACCAACTGTTGTACTTATTCTGTGAAGGCTTGTGCGCACATCACCGCATTGTTTGTCAAAACCTGGCACAGTTCTTTGAAGGTGATATGTAAGGCTCTCACAATTGTACTGTGACGTTCTGCACTCCTGCTCTTCGTAGCTTGCGCAATAATTTATCTTCTGATCAATTCTTTCTGTCAGCTCGGCAATTGTCCTACAAAGATTGTCGGAACGTTTTTTTAAAAAAATAGCCAGATTTAAGTCCATAACAACTAATTTTTATTTGGTGCCAAGGTTGAGGTGTTGGGAGAGTTAAATGATCTATGGCGTTCTGAAAACGTTCGTGCAAACACCTTACAAAGAAAGGCGAGTCCACATATAAAGCTGGTTAATGTATGTTGAAGAGGCGCTCCTAAATTCAATGTATGTATATGTAAATATTTGTTCCCTAGTCCTGCATTAAATTGTATTGAATGGAAATTGGTTGCCAATATAATAGTAATGTGGCGTATGGCATGTTATGGCACATCAATGCATAAGAACATATATAGTTCTCTATATAATATAGTCATAGACGAAATTTCAAAATACTGTATATTATATTATATAATGTTATACTATAATATATTATTTTTTATTACATTATATTTTAGTATATTATATTATATTATACTATATTGTAGTCTTATATTATGCAGTATTATACCATATCATATTATGTTGTATTACACTATATTATATTGCATTATATTACATTACAGTCTATTATATTATACTACATTATACCATAGCATATTATATTATATTATACTATATTATATTATATGAAACGATATTATATGATTTGATACTACATTAGACTATAATAAATTATATTGTATGACGTGTTATTATATTGTATTATATTATGTTATATTATATAACATTATATTAAATTGTAATATATTATATTATATTATGTTATATCCTATTATTTGATAAGCCCAATCATTATATTATATTATACTTTATGATGCTATACTACATTTAGTAATGTTATATTCGCCTATATTATTTTATACGTGTATTCAACTTAGACTGTATGCAACTTGGCCTGTATGTTTTATTTTATATTATAATATTTGATTGTCTCCTTCACAATAAGTCAACAGTCATGTAAAGTTGGCAATAGTCTGCCGAGTGATGTTACGAAATATTGGTTATAGGATCAGTCAGACAATAAAACCTAACTATCTATACTAATTTGAATTTGCTATTCTGAGCAGTTTTGTTAAAGCCTTTCGGAGGGGTACGACTAACATCACTGCTAGGAATTAGGATTGTCGAGTAAGGTAATATTCTCAGTGACCAAGACGGTAAAATAACATCAATATTATATCAGCGTTTTCATACATCGGGCACAAATATTCGTCAAAAAAAGTAGTACGCAGATGTCATCAATGGTCTTAAACATGTCTATTCATTATATGGAGGCCAATGCCAAAAATTAAAGTACATAAACACCGTCAAATACTTTCGGAATTCTTCTATCTGGCATGGTTTTATGGCATATAAAATTGTCTCCAGGAAACATCATTCCAAATGCATTCCGCAACATGTGTACACCACATTCTCCACTGCATTGGAAACCAATCCATATGATTAGGTAAATAAAATAGAACCATTAGTTTGTGAATTGATTAATTTGTATAATCTCACCTGTAACCTTGCTGCGGGATTCGGCCGTCACGCCTAAAGTCAAACTGAAAATCAGAGCGTTCGATGTCTAGTTCTCGTAACAACATCTTGGTGATAATGAGTGTGTTGCCCAACGCAGCATGTGTCTGTGTAAATTGTTTATTAACTGATCTTTCGGAATCCATCACAAAAAATACTCGTTGCCTAAGAAAGATAACGACCAACACCCAATGATTGTTGTTCACGTTGATAGGCAGGACAATTTCTGACGCATATTTCCAACTGCACGATGGCAAATTGGTAGCCTTTCCAAGAACATAGGGCATCAAGTCCGTCAGGTCAGCCGTTTATTCACAACCAGAAGTGACTTGATGAACTGGCTGAAAACTGTAGTCATGAATGCAACTGTCTTCACAGGGGTGGCACACCTTAGTTGCATTTCGATGAATCCTCGGATACATTCATCGACATGCTACGCTACCAATTTCAGAAAAATATGGTTATTCGTAAATTTGTGGGAAATATCTCATAATTTAGCACTCGAACGTAAACTTACAACATCTCGTACGCAAATGCTGCGAGTCTTTAGTTCATTGAAGAAATCTTGCTTCAGCTCTGTCCCACAAAGCCCTACTATGCAGTGCCTCGCGCTCATCTGTTCTATGGACTCGGCTGCTTTTGGCCACATTTTCAGTTTGTACAAAACATGCTCATCGATATTCGTCTTTCCGTATGGAATTCTGGTCGTTACAGAAGATGGAGCAACACATTTTTTCCAATGTTTTTTGCCTTTTTGCGGTTGGAAGCTGAGTCCCTTCATCGATTGTCTTGGCGCCAGCTGACTCTATAAGTGAAATATGATGGCAGACATTTAGAAGATTGAGAATGCAAATCGTATCAGTAGAAAAAGCTATTTTTACCGGGCTTTGTGGATTGTTTCTTCCCTATCCTTTCTGTCAGCTAATGTAGCTGGTCACTAAAGGATCTGAAAACATCTTCCAGTGGTTTAGCATGCTCAATATCAGTCAGCCGCATGTTCAATCCAAGAAAGCCTTCTTTTATTTGATTGCTCATATGGAAGACCTGGTCAGTGTGGTATTCGATTGCTGTACTGAGCTTTTCCAGTTGTTGCAAGACCTTCTCAGTTTCCGCCGACCCAACTTGCGACGGCTCAAAATCAAACTGGCTCATTCCTCGCTGCGTTTCCAACCCATGTACAACACACGACTCCTGGACATGAGAAGACCTACCCCGCTCATTTTCCACAGTGTTGAAGAACTCATAATGCGCATCCATACCATCATTTCCAGCATCACCCGACGCATTCGCATTATCTTTAGGATTGGTGGTCCGGTTATCAACCTCGCTCACTTCTCGCTGTGTTCAGCCCATGTACAACAGACGGATCCTGGACATGAGACGACTTAGCTGCCTCAATTTCCACAATGTTGAAGAACTCATGATGCGCGCCCATATCGTCCTTTGCAGCATGACCCATCGCATTAACATCGTCATGAAGATTAGTGGTCTGGTGGTGGCGCTCGTCAACCATCGGAGATGAACTGTTGGTAGTAGGCACACCATCTACGTGTAGATCCGTAGGTGACTGGATCTGTTCTACGGCATTTGATTCGATATTGTCACTACCATCAAGGGCAAAAATTGGCGTTTCATGCAGTGCCTTGCGTTTGGACAGGAGTTCGCTCCCAAAATCCTATAATCGTGGGGACGGTACTGTTTCCTCATTGGTTTTTCCCCCAGATTTGTGACATCGTCATCGTCCAAACGGGTGTCTGTGGTGAATCACTTTCGCTGATAGTTCTCAATAATGGCGAGGGGCCTTGTTGAAGACCATGGTTTGCGGGAATAGCATCCAAGTTTTGGCAAAATAGTCTGCTATTGCCTCATGTGCTCTAGCAATAAAAAAATTATTGACAACCTCTGACTTCCTAACAGCGTCATCAATGTCTTGTAATCGTGGTGCTCGCTTTGTTGACCAAGGAGTTGTCTTCCATCGGCACATAGGGGGTAGCGCATCGACCATATCATCGAAGCGCGTTGCATATTTCCGTGCAACGCCTGGCAAGCATTCGTAAGCAAGGATCTGCTTCAAAATAAAAGTTGTTAGTCTAACATTACATTTTGAATATGCAAGGGTACAAATCATGCGTGTTGAGGCTGGTCAGATTACCTGAATTGGGTGGTCGAACCCACCCAAGCATAAGGTATGGTACTTTCTTGACCCTCCTGTTCCCAGAATATTTTTGAACGAAGAGAGGTCCCTTTTCAGTGAAGCCATAACAGTGTTGAAAGCATACTTTCCAAAGGGATAGGTGTTGAAGCTGTCGAAATCTTCCATTAAGTGAAGTATCATTGGATTTATCTTCACATCCGTTCTGCAGCCACGCTGATCAAATACTCCCGCGCCTAACACCACACTGACCATTTTTAATCGTTCAACATAGACAGCAGACGATGAGTTACATCCCATCTCACTTAATTTGTCAATAGCATCCTGCAGCGTAATCTTTTGTGCGCCTGGAAAATGCCTCTGAACAAAATCATGATTCTTGGCGACCTCTGGCTCGGCAGAGAATCGCAGCCCAGCAATCAAACAGAATTCTATTGGCAAAAATCGTATAGTCTTGGAGTTGATAACCATCCACAGTTCGTCCCTACGAAGTAGCGGAGTCTGCGCTTGCATCATGTACCAAAATTAGCTGGCTCGACAGATAGAACATATGTGCACAGGCTATGAGATGTCCAAACGGAGATCGTGCCACGACTTCCGCAATTTCTGCTGTGTTTAGCACGTCCCGTATAAGTTTGCTAATTCCTTATAGTCAGCACATAAGGTTAATTTCCAGGGCAGAATATTGTCTTGTGGAAGCTGATTGTCTTATAACGTCTGATAATTTAATAATCATAGTGTTAGAGAAAACAGATAACAGTATGTAAGAGCAGTTTGCAGAACAATTGATCACCATTAATCTGCAACAGATTACATAAAAAACCTACATAATAAATATATGCAGAAATATATTACGAATATACGCAGAAATATGGAACACCATGCAACAACATCTTGAGACCATTTATCTCCAACAGTCTGCATAATATTTCTACAAAACATCTGTAGCCCACTTATAAAAGGGGGGAATCGAGCGACAGCCGACATTTCACTATCTTAACGTAGAAGATAGAATCAATTTTGACAGAAGAAGTCGACATATACAGGCTAAATGAAGCACAGACAGTAAGCATTTTTTAAACTATCAAAACACACACAATACCTCTGAATCAGTTGCCGCCATTGCAGTTTCTCTGATCGTTTGATGTTCGTTGTAAAATACCGCACATGCAAGTTGTTTCAGACTTCAAATGATCAACCTTCACCAACTTCTAAATAGTATTAGATGAAATACCGCGAACCTGTGGACTGTATGACCAAGGAATAAATTGATGCTGGGAATTCAAATCAAGTTAAGCGAATGATGGTGAAATTTCTATGTTTTTTATCGTGGATAAGCACTGTAAGTTTCTCCTCGGATGGGTTGGGCCGTCAATTGCATGGGAGACATAATTATTTAAGGCACACTGCGCTAAATGAAATCAATGGAAATTTCGAAATGGGCTGGGCCAGGAATAAAAATATTCACATAATTAGTAAGGGCCTAGCTGAAGGTTTTTTCCCCCCAAATCAATGCAGGAAAATTAATAAACGAAAATTGTTTAATTTCTTGTAAAAATCGCGACGATATAAAATATATAACAATTTATGTTGCATAAGTAGTAATAAAAATAAGTCGAAAATCTAACATACCATGATACTATGATATACATGAATTTATCTTATCGTAACGTTTCCCAAACACATTAGTCTTTTACTTTGTAATATAAAATTAATGCATGACTATCCTTACCTTTTCTAAACACAAAAATTATATTCTGCATTATTATTTTATCCAGTCTACAGTTTTACGTTGTTTTACAGACATACATTTAACGCACCAGACTTTTGCCCAAATTCGCTAGGCTGGCGACACAAATTGGCATAATTATCTATTACGACACATCTATTATGACACAAAGATGCCTATTGATTGATTTATAATATCAAATTTAATAAAGTATGTTTTATTCGATTAACTGAATTCCTATCCTTCACAATAAGTCAACAACCATGCATGTTGATAGTAAGAATGGATGTGTGCGGTGCCCCAGCCTGCTAAATAATGGGGGTGGAATACTGGTTATAGGGTCAGTCATACAGTAATCAGCTTGTAATTAATTGTACTAAATGTTATCTAATAATGTTGAAAAATTTCTACCAACCTTTCATACAATAACGGCTACCATCATGCCTAGGATTGCTGAGTCATCTAATATTGTCAAGGACAGGAACGATAAAACACCCACAAAAGCATGTCCAGAGGCACTGACATCAGTCTCAAAGACCCATCGCAAATAGTACGAAAATAAGTTCAATGTTCTTCAACATGCCTATTCATTATATGGAGGCCAATGCCAATAATTAAAGTAGACAGATGCTGCCAAATATTTCCTGAATTCTTCTATTTGGCATGGTTTAATGCGAGACAGATTGTCGCCTGGGAACATCATGCCGAATGCATTCCGCAACATGTGGACGCCACATTCTCCGCTGCAATGAAAACCACGTCATAAGGTTAACTAATAAAGAAGGCCATGACGTATGCGAATCAATTAATTTATATAACGTCACCTGTAATGCTACGTGATCCGCCCGTCATGACTATAGTCGAACTGAAAATTAGAACGTTCAATGCCTAGGTATCGTACCAACAATTTTGTGATACAGACTGTGTTTCCCTTCGCCGCACGGGTCGCTGTGAACCTTGGATCGGCTGATATTTCAGAATTCGAATGATCGTTTCCTAGGATGAATGGTGGTCAACACCCAACGATTGTTGTTGACGTTCACTGGTAGCACAATCACCGACGCATTTTTCCAACTACACGATGGCCATTGGGCAGACTTTCCAAGAACAAACGGCATCACTTTCGTCAGATCAGCCGTTCCACTAACAATTGGGAGAGATTTAACCAACTGGCTGAAAAATGTGTTCATGAATGCGACCGTCTTCACGGGCTGGCACACCTCAGTTGCATTTCAACGAATCCGCGCATACATTCGTCGACATGCTGCGTAGCCAAAGTCAGTAAAAACAATGGATATTCAAAATGTCTACCACACACGAATTCACTGGGGAATATCTCATGATTTGATGCTCAAACGTAAACTTACAACAGCTCGAAGGCAGGTGTCGCGGGTCTTCAGTTCAACGAAGATTTCTTGTTTAAGCTCTGTCCCGCAAAGACCTGCTACGGTGTGATTGGTGGCCATGCGTTCTATGGACTCAGCTACTTTCGGCCACATTTGCAGCTTGTACAGAACGTGCTCATCAATATTCTGCTTTCCGTATGGAATTCTGGCAGGGCTAGAAGACGGTTGGGCACTCTGCCCTAATGCTTTTTGCCTTTTCGCCGGTGGAATTTCATTTCCTTCGTCTGTTGCGTTTCGGCCAATTAACTCTATAAGACGAATAAGATGTGAGATAATTAGAGGAAAGATATTGCAAATTTTAGCTGCAAGAAAAAGTATTTTACCAGCCTCCATGCCTTGTATCTTACCTATCTTTTCTGTCAACTGTTGTAATTGGCCACCGATGGTTCTCAACATATTTTCCAGTGGTTTAGCAACTTCAATATCAATCAGTCTCACGTTCAAACCATCAAAACCTGCTTTAACTTTGCTGGTCATATGCACGACATGCTGAGTGTGGCGTTCGACGACAGTACTGAGATTCCCAAGTTGTCGCAAGACCTTCTTAGCTCCTCTCGACCAACCATGCGATGACCGAGAATTAACCTTGCATGTATCTCGCTCCCTTTCCAACTCGCCCTCAACAAACGGCTCCTCAACATGAGAAGTTCCACCCACCTCATTTTCCACGACGTTGACAAACTCATCATGGGTACTATACCATCATTTCCATCAGCACAAAACACAGTTGCACTGTCGTCCAAATCAGTTGTCTGCTGCGGCATGTTGTCAATTACTGGCGACGCATCGTTCATATCAGCCACGACATCTACATGCGACTGAGGAGGTGATTGTATACGTTCTTCATGATTTGATTCGATGTTGGCATTATCCTTAATAAGAACATCTGGGCTCTGATGCATACCCTTGCGACTGGCCCGGAGATTGTCCACGAAACTTTGTAATGTTGGAGAAGGCAAAACTCTCATTGCTACCTTCCCCTGAATTTGGGTGTATTCATCGTCCAATAGGGGGAATTCGGCGAACCAGTCCCACTGGTGCTTCTCTATGGCGGCAACCTGTCATGCTGAAGGCATTCGTTGTGGGGACGTGCATCGAAGTTGCTATTGGCAAAATAGTCTGCAACAACCTCTTGACTAGTAGGGAAAATAACTTTATTATTTTCAACTGCTGACTTCCTAACAGTATCGGCAACGTCCTGCAATCTTGGAGCTCGTTTTGTTGGCCATGCATTTGTCTTCCATCTGCACATTCTCGGGATCGGCTCGACTATATCGGCCAAGTACATTGCATATTTACTTGCAACACCTGGCAAGCATTCATAAGCAAGGATTTGTTTTGAAAACAACAATGAGTTACAACACCTTTTAGTATAAATATGCAACGATATGAATCGTGTGTGTAGAGTCGTGTAAGATTACCTGAATTGGGTGCACGAAGCCACCCAAGCACAACGTCTGGTATCTTCTTGAACTGCTTGTTCCCTGACTGTTTTTAAAATAAGAGAGGTCCCTTTTCAGTGACGTCAGACGGTGTCGTAGGCATACTTTCCAAAAGGATAGTTGTTGAACTCGTCGAAATTCTCTACTAAGTGAAGAATCACTGGGTTTATCTTCACATTCGTTCGCCATGCACGCTGATCAAGAACTCCAGTGACAAATACCACACTGGCCATTTTTAATTTTTCAACGTCAACAGCAGATGATGAGTTACATCCCATTTCCGTCAACCTATCAAACGCGTCCTGCAACGAAACCTTTTCCTCGCCTGTAAAGTGCCTTGTAATAAACGAATTATCTTCGTCCAACCCTGGCTCGGCAGAAAATCTCAGACCAGTAATCAAACAGAATTCTCGAGGCGAAAACCGTATCGGCCTGGAATTGATAATCATCCACAGTTCATCCCTACTTCATAGTGGAGTCTGTGCTTGCATCATGTACCAAATTAGCTGGCTCGACAGATAGATACTTTCTGCACAGGCTACGAGATGTCCAAATGGAGATCGTGCAAGCATTTCTGCAATCTCTGCTGCCTCTAGGATGTCCCAAGTAAGTTTGCTAACCCCCTTATAGTCAGCACATAAGGTTAATTTGCAGGGCAGAATATTATCTTGTGGAAGCTGAGTGTCAAACAACATCTGAAAACGGAAAACCAATGCTGTTACACAAAATATAGAACAATATCCAACAACACTATGCAACAACATCCGAGGACTGTTCATGTCCAACAGATTGCATAAGAAATATACACAGAAATATACAACGAATATGTATTGGACTATAGAATAGCCTACAAGAACATCTTGACCAGATTGCATAGTATACCCACCAAAAAAACTACGTCTCACTTGTAAAAGAGGGGAAAATGGCCATTCGCCAATTGACTATCTTATTGCAAAAGACCCAGTCCGTTCACCCAGTAAAGCTCGGAATATGCAGACTAAATGATTCATACTGAGTAATCATCGTACAAACTGTTAAAACACAAAGAATACCTCTAAGCAGTTTCGGCCATTCCAGTTTCTTTGATCACTGGAAACTGGTTGGAAAATACCGCACAGACAAATTTTGCAGGCTCCAGATAGTCGTCCTTCAACAACTTAGTATTCGATGGAATAGTCGTCACCTCTGGACTGTATGACCACGGAATAAACAGGTTCGATTCTGGGAAATTTGAAATCAGGTGAAACGAAGGAGAGGAATTTTGTAATTTTTCAATTACATAATTCATAAGTATTTAGGGCACAATGCCACAAAGGCAATCAATTGAAATGTTGAAATGGGCTGGCCCAACAAATTAAAAAATGCACATAATTAGGTCCAATATAAGGGAAAAATACACAATATGAATTGCCTTTCTTGTAAACATGAGTACGGTAGAAAATGCATAAAAATCATATTAACATGGTATATTTAGTATAAAACATATTTAGCCTGCTCTATTAATATTATTACACAAATATGGAATTATACTATATTATAAATATTATTATATTATATGATGTTATGTTCTATTATAGAACATTATATTATCCAGTCTTAATACGTTATTCAGGCACCAAATTCTTAATGCCTCCACAAAACCATTATTACACGTAGTCATGGTCTAATAAAAAATGTAATGAATAGGGTCTTCAGTAGCTAAATTATTCACGAATCCACAAAGGCAGTATTGCACGCATATATTCGGCAGTCATACAATCTCAACATTGACTATTGGGAAAATGCGCCCTTACAGTATGGAGTTCGATTTCGACGTTTATGGTATGCCAATGCGAAAACTATGAACGGCTTCGTACCATCCCAAAACTTTGGATAAAGTAAGAACTAAATATAATGTGATATTCCATGGACTTAGATGGAAGGGTCAAATCTATTAGAGAAAGAGACAAAATTAAGCTCGAAAGACCATAGACGGCAGAATTGCATAGTATAAAGAGATTAAATAAAGATTAGATGCACTAAATCTAATCTTTTGGATATTTATTCAGCATGCAAACCAAGACACATGCTCTATAAGCAGTTCCATACAAACGGCTTAGTTGAGGCTCATCTTCCGTTTCTTGTAAGTAACAGGCTCACTACCACCACCATTTCGCCCGCCGATGTTCGTGATACAATTGTCCACTGCTTGCTCAGAGACAACCGGAAATGAATTTTCAGGCAAACACTTATCTCCATAGACAGCACAACATTCTCAACAACGGTTGCTGCACAATCCTGACCAACACGACCCAATCCATCGAGCCCGTCTCTCACAATTGCCACATTACCTTTGCCAACGGTGCCCTAAAAATCAGCACACAAATAAAATAGGTCAACACACAATACACAGGCTGATGGTAAAAATAAATTACCTTTGATCCATCCACCAAGACGTCGGCGAGCTTTTGCCCAGTTTGCTCCACCATACGGGACACAGCAAAACTTCGAAACATGCTACGAAAATCGAATGGCTTAACCTTTTTGCAGAACTTAAAGGTTCTGCCAACCAAACTTGATATGCAATCGGATATTTCAACAACCCCCCCCCCCAACATCAGAGTCAACACGCGCCTGAAAATTCACTGCGATCGTAAGAATGGAGGCTCAACATAATTAATATACACATAGCATACCAGGCCACCACGAATCTCCTCAGCTGTAGTGTTTGTACACTTTCTGCAGGCCTATCGAATATAACGAACGTCGCAGTATCAGCATCATTAGCGACCATACACTCAATTCGGAATCTGGGATGAAACGGGTAAAACGGCTTTCAATCAACGTGTTCAGGGGAAAATATATAAAGGTCAATGAACCGAATGTACAATACCGTAGAATTCCAATAGCTTTCGGGCCCCGAACACCTATTACATATCAAAGACGAATCCGTTTTCTCCACCTTACTGGAACACTTTGAGCATGAGATATAATGCCAACCATTCCTTGTCAGAATCTCAGTTATTTTAGCCACACAAACAAAATCCTTGACCTGCAAATCAACCATCTCCAATCAGTCACCAATCATCTTTTACAAGCAAATGAAAATATATGAGTCCATACCTGTTCATCTTCCTTATGCAAGAATGCATAGATATCAGCAATACGGCACAACTGCATGTCAGGCATTTTTTATGCCTAGGGACAGTGCGACGGGCCTTTCCAATATACTCATACTGCACGAGGCAAATGTTAGGTCCCTACGATTAACAACTCCATGATCCTAGGCATGAATTCTAAGCAATTCGATGATAATGATTGACATTAAGATTGGATCGAAAAACTCAAATGAAGAACAAGAGACAGAATTCGAGTAGAGTGAGAAAGTTACTATTGTTTCTCTCTCTAGAAATTGAATTGCAAGCCTTTCGGATCAATTTCCAAAACTTTCTCTATTGATTGCGATTGATTACAAAGTATTTATACCAAACACATTTCGTATAAATATCTATCTAGTCCTAATCTACGGACTAATACAAATAAAGCCCCTAATTACAAGGACAACTAATGAAATCAAAGCACAATTAGAATTGATCTTCTACATTCTCCCCCTTTGTGCTTGATTGCGTCTCTGCGCTGTTTGTCCTCGTCGCTCGTAGTATGATCTGCGCAAGCCCAGCGCATGCTCAAAGTTCCTGAGTGTGTTCCTCAGCTCCAGTCGCTCATTGATTTCTTCTAGTAGTTCCATTAGGAGCGGCTGTTCTCTCACGAACATGTGGATCCTCAGCATCGTATCTCGATTGATTTCTTCCAACCTCTGCTCGATGTTTTTCCTGACGACCTTGAGCGCCCATCACAAAATTTATGAATCTCAGTCTTCAGCATCAACCTATTTTTCTTGGCTATTGGCTTGTGGTAGGTGATGCCTAGGACTGAGCTGATGTGCACGTGATTGTTGGGAAGCCCTAGGATCTCAGGTCCTTTGTTGAGCGGAGCGGTCATGTTGACCTTCTTCATGTTGCTCTCCAGAGCCATCTGAAGGTCGTGTGCGGCGAAGTACTTGACTTGGCGCATCATGAACCGGTAGAGTCCCTCGAGTCCTTCTTTCTTGAAGAAGCCTTGAGGACCTTTGTACTTTTCCACGTACAGCTGATAGAGATGGTATACCTCAGCAGCAGGGATGTATGGCAGGTCTTTCTTGCTTAGATCTTATCGAGTTCTATCTACTCGCTCGATGGTGTAGTGAGGTGTTGGAAGTCCTCCATTTGCACAATAGACGCTGAGAAGCTGGCATATTGGGGAGAGACTCTTATAATAGCTCTTGACTTGTTCTTTAGTCATCCCCAGCCTTACATCAGATTCAAGTTCGGTCAGCATCCAAAGGTAGGTCATCCTCTTCTGCTGATCCCAGTGAGGGATCCCTCTTAGCTCGAACTCGTTCGGCTTCTTAACTCTCTCCGGTGACCTCCAAATGTTTTCACGAACTTTTTCGAGGAAGGGGATTTCTATTTGGATGTTCTCCCACAGCGTGTCGATCCCAACGGTCCCTGGCGTTAGCCTTGTAGAGGGAGCCGTTTGTTGCGCGATCAACTCGGGTAGCCTTGGGATGTCTCGCTCGTAGTCTTCACCTTCCAGAAGCTCGTCGTCTTCTATGATCACGACGTCTATGGAGGCTTGTTGTAGAAAATGTCGAACGTCTTGAAGCCGTCGTCTTTGATGCTCCTCGGGCATGGAATGGGTCATCCAATGTCCGTCGAAGATATACTTATCTGAGCCTCATGTGGATTGACGCCATGTCCTGAGGGGCCCGGTTGGTCTGGAGCGGCCGAGGGAGTAGCTTGAGTAGCTACTAAGGCTATGAGCATTGCGGTACTTCTTCTTCTTCCGGAGGCAAGGGGCTTGTCAGAATCGGTGGTGTGGGCAGAGGCATCCTGAGGTTTGGATGGTTTATGTTTGGTGGGTCGATGTGGGTTAGAGTGGTGGTGCGGTGCGTGTTGCGGGTAGTTTGGGTGGTTTGTGTTTGGTGGGTGGTTTGATTTTCACCTGCTCCAGCGCTTGTTTACGTTGCGCCCGAGCCTTGTCCTTGGCCACTAGTAGATGTCCTTAGCCTCTTCTCCCCCTCATGATGATCCTGATCGTCAGGGTCGTTATGTCGGCGTCTTGAGTGGGAGCTTTGGCCTCGGCAAGTATCCGTAGGTGGCTCAGGATGATCCACCAATCGCCTGTAAAAGAGACTCTTCTTGAGGCGACCGGATGGAGAGGCCGATCAGTCGGGCGAGAATGATGTCGTGGAGCTCGGTTATGGGTATGGTGTATGGGTTGATGAGGATGGATGAATTTTGTAGAGGGTCGGTGGTAGTGGGTTGTGGAGGTGTGAGGTTGGATTGTGACGAGGTGCCTTCGGAGATAGGAGCTTTTCCGGTGTCTCTGCGGGATGTCTCTATGGCAGTAAGAACTCTCTCCGTTATTTTGTCTTCAAGCGATTGAACAGCAGCGGAGAGAGCGGCTTGAAATTGCTCATTCATCACAAATGGTGCGGACGCCTCCGAGGATGGACCAGGACGACTGATGTCGCCTGTTAGCAACCCTTGAGCAGACACCGGCTCCTCAGGTTGGCTCACAGTCACTTGAGGTTGTGACTGTATGAGACTACCACCCAATCCTTGAATCGAATCTGGAAGATTCTCCTCTATGGGTGTTACGACAGGCTCGGTTTGGACCTGCAAACCAGACACCAGTAGTGGTTGTTGCGGCTCAAGATTGAGCGAAGAGGTGCCGGCAACACTTGAAGAAGTGAGCAGCGTGGCATCTGGTGTGATGGTGACGGCGGGGAAAAGGGACTCCATTTGTATACTAGGTCGTCTGGGAGTCCGTCTTATCAGGCTAATCTCCTCATCTGACTCCGTGTCGGATGGGGTAGCTGTGTGAGGAGCGGGGTCACGTTCAACATCCCCTCGAGCCTGATCCGTCACCAGTGGAAGCGAGCTCTACCCCATTTCTGTCTCGGGTTGTGCTTCTTATTGAAGAACCTCCTCAATGGTTTCTTCGAGCATGCCTACATGTACGGGCACTTCCACTTGAAATGTTTCGGTAGGATCTTCTTGTTCCAACTCTGCAGCCACAACATCGATCAGCGTGGCGTCTATGTCAGGAATTTCTTCGTCCTGAGTTGGTAGCTCCTGCTCGAGCTCCCGGGCCACTTCATCAATCAACATGGCCTCAAGGCTTTGGTGTTGTTGCGGTTGGGGAGGGCTAACTCCAAAATCTGTCGGGGGCCCTCTAATCATCTCCTCGGTGAGGTGATTCTCCCGGCAGTACCTCTGATATTCAGCTCCTGTGGGGTCAGCAAGCCGAAGAAGGTTTAGAGGAATGGGCATGGAAGGCTGAGCTAGGTCTACCAGCCTTGGGTTGTGGAAGAACTTGAGCCTTGGTGGCTGATAGTTTCCTCCCGGAGGCAGGCGAAGAATGTTCTGCTCGTACATCTCCATGTGTTGGCGGATGATGACGGAGAACCATCTCGCATACGTCAAGTTTTTGGACCGTTTGTTCTCCTTTTGTCCGATCTATTCTGCGAGGTCATCCCAGATCATCTTTTAGGGAGGTCAAGTAGAGCTCTGAACTCGTTCTTGCCCATGCGGTTGTGCCTCGTCCCTACAACCGTCGTGAAATGGTATGCCCAGTCCAAAATGAGGCTCTTGATCATCCCCCAAAATTGCTGGACGTAGACCATCGGCACTGATGTCGTCACTGTAAGTGCATGCCATAGTGGATGGCCTTGCAGAATGGACACGATTTGTCGTCTGGACACCGAAAGGTGGTCACGTCTAATTGGAAGTTCGTGTCGTGGACGTTGAGATATAATGTCTTCTCGTATATGTGGTTATATGTAGGATATTGATCCATCTGAAAAATAAGAGATATAAAAGTTCATTAGTTCATAATTTTGATTTCAGTCGAAAATTGATTTAATTTCATCAAACTATAATATTGTAACAGGTCATAACATGTTTGATGAATTTTGAATTGAAATCGTGTAGTATACATATGGTATAATTGATTTTGAAAAATGTAATGGCATGTTTGTAATTTCGAATGAAACATATAACGCGTGGAATAAACTTCGAAATTTTCTTAAGTGTTGATTCGCGGGAAATGTCACTGTTCATGCCGAGATATTTTTCGCTCGAAAAATTGATTTTCAAATTGATTTCCTATGCATTGATTTCAATTGAGATAACTCCGTTTAATTTTGCAATCGAGAAAATTTTACTCGCTAATGTTCGCTACAGTGTAAAGGACTTAGAAAAAAAATCTTCTAAGTGTTGAAGTTGGAATCATGAGACTGTAGCCGATCAATTTTACGATCGAGAAAAATTCCGCTTAAATTTACGATCGAGAAATTATTTCTCAGGTAAATTTACTATCGAAAATTTTCCTCGATTGAATAAAATTTTTTGATTTGAAATTTGTCGAGCGGTACGTGATTTTCGATTCTAAGTAAAATTTTTCGCTGCGATATTTTTCTATCGAGAAATTAGTCAACAAAAAACTAAGTCAATCGTCGAGAAATTTTTCAATCAATTAAATCCTAAGCGGCGAATTTAACGATCGAAGAATTAAACGTTGAAAAATTAATTTTTCGCTGCTAAATTTTTGCGACCGAAATAAAATCAAATCGAAAGTTCTATTTTACGATAGTAAGTTTTGCGCTCGATCTAATTTGCATCTAAATTGTCTATTCATTGCTTAACTTTTTTCGCTTACAAAAAAACTTAATTAGATTTCTCGATGGTAATTAATTTTTCGGTCAAAATCTTCTATCTTAGCGACTAAGTCAGAATTTTATCGATCGAGAACTAATTCGACACAAACAGTATCTCAATTGAATCGGAATTCAATTAAGACTGTTTGCGATCGACGAAGTTCTTCGATGGCTTCAAACATTCAAATGCTCAGTTTTATCTAAACTCAAAACAGAGTTGAAGATGCAGATTTTCCGAAGATTCACATTACCAGATTCATAAAGAACATCGAAACTTTCTTAAGTGCAGGCATTAATCTCAGATAAAACTCATAATCATGCCTAAATCACTGTAAAATAGTATACGGTTTTCTCAGTTTGGAAAAACAGTCGAGAATCTAATTCAAGCGAAAAACTACAAAATGCAGATGCTAATCGAGTTAAATCGCACGCAAATGTCAGATGTATCTCATTTCTACCTTAAACAGACAAGTTGGTGTTGAAAATCGAAAGATTTGTTAGAGATTTGAACTGTCTGTGAATGTTTTTCGAGAGAGAAATTTTGCGATTTAGGTTTGCGTGAGATAAAGTTTTTCAACTGACAAAAAGTGAACTTTTATTAACTCGCTGTAAATCAATGTTGGGTTTGCGATTTGACATTTTGCGATTAAATGGATCAAGCCCATTACTATTTGCGCTCGAGAAATTTTTGATTCGAAAATTGCTCTTCAATTCAATTTTCTCGATCGCAAATTCTCGCGGCTAATCAAAATCGTTCCCAACACTGTTTACGATCGAGAAACTTATGATCGCAAATTAATTCTTGTGCTCAGTTTCTCGATAGTAAGTACTTCTAAACTTTTCAGATTGACCCCTATTTCAAATAAAATCACATTAGTAAAGCTCCCTCTCAGAATTAAAATAAATGCAATTAACTCCCTGGATTTTCTGTGTAGTAACGTCTAGCTCCCCTGGCGAGAAAAATCTGTACCTCTTACAGAAAAAAGAACGTTAGAAATAATAGAGTTAATCAACAATTATTTTTTTTGCAAGTTTTCCTTTGAAATATTTGTCTGTGACAGTAGCTCCTCGTCTCGTAGTATCGACGTCTCATTCCTTTATTTTGTTTGAAGGAATCTGAAATACTTAGAGAAAAAAACGTCAAAAATATTTGGAGCTAATGCATGATTTTTATATTGCTCCCCTCAAATAATGCGCGAGAATTGACTAAACATGCAAGCATATTGTTGGTCCCGATTGCACCAAACAAGGAATCAAAGAGGCTTTGATGGAATGAAAAAGGGAGAATCACCTTCAAGTGTGTGTATTGTGTGAAAAATAAGATAAGCCTTTTTAATCTTTGATTCACTTTGAAAAGTGTGTTGGTAAAACCTTATATACCACATTAACCCTAGGTATATTAAGGCCCAAACACTAAATATTAACTAATTACATTCTAGGCCAAAGCTCAAGCTAAAGGATAATTACAAAAATTAATCCCAAGACTTAAACTATTGACACAATCTATTAATATCCTAACAATCTCCCCCTTTGTGTCAATTGTTTGGGAGTCTTGGATCTTGGGCGTAGCGGTGGTGGATCAGCGAGTGTGTGTTTCGCGAAGTCCTAGCTTGAACTCGAAGGCACGGAGATTCCTTCGAAGCACGATTCGATCAGCTATGGCGTCAATAAACTTCGCGAACTTGGAGCGGCAGTGTGGGTCTTCTTCCGAAAGTATGCGGCAAATTCTCATGAGCTTGTCTTGGATGATGGTGAGTGTTCCATCCGAGAATTTTGCCACTTCGGAGCAGCGCAGTAGCCTCATCTTTCCCTTGTAGTTCGAGTAGGCGACCGCTGGATCATCTCCGTCGATCACATCGCCCTCTCGGTAGTCGTCCGTGTTCTTGAAAGATGGGCGAGTCAGGTTCACCTTCTTCAGGTTGTGCTCTACCGCCATCTACAGATCGTGGGTGGCGTAGAATCTGACTTGTCGGAGCATGTGGCGCTTGAGAGCCACATAACCCATGGTGACCGGTTCAGCCCGTACGAGATGTCCCGAACTTTTGAGGACGAGTCTGAACTGCTTCATGGATTCCAGCATGTTGTACAGATCACCTAAGCGCAGAAATTTGAAGTCCGCCTCGCTTACTTCACAGCAGCTCTCGTCCTGCCTCATCACCGTGAACACTGGATAGTGAACACGTCCTTTCGACTCTTGGCGAAGGTCAGTGACTTTGCAGATGGGGGCCCAATTCATTTCCAGAGCGATGTTTTCTTCATCGGACAGCGTCCTCTTTGTGCACTTGTGGCAAAGAAGGCTCCATCGATAGAGCTTCTTCTTTTCCTCGCTCCAATTTTGAATGTTCATCAGCTCATATTCGTTGAAGTCGTGATGATTTGCTCCTTGCGCCGCCAGATCCTCTTCCTAATCTCTTCTTGAAATGGCGCGGTGATCTTCTTATTTTCCCACGGTGCTTCTGGTATATCCGCCGTGGGCACATCCGGTTGAGCAGCAGGAGCCTCAGCTTGCTGCGCTTGAAATTTTAGGATGTTCTCGAGCTCGGCAGGTTCAGCGTCGTACTCCTCTCCGTTCTCGTTGTCTGCAGTGTTGATTAGCATGAGCGAGGCTTCCTTTAGCAGACGTCGAGCATTTTCCACCAACTTCCTGGCTGCTACTGCATCGGCGGGTGTGTACAGCCATTCATCGTTAAAGATGTAGGCCTCGATCTCGTTCTGTGTGCAGTAGACGTCCTCGGAAGCCACGTTGGAATCGGTATTGAGAGGGGTATGGCTGTGTGGTGGCGAGGGTGTTGCGTCGGAGGAGTTTGAGGATTGTGGGGATGGTTGTGGTGGAGATTCTGGTGGTTCGGATGAGGTGATGGTTTTGGCTAGGATGATTTGGGCGTCGGTTGGTGTAGATGTGGTGGTGTCCTCTAACGTCGATGTGGTAGTTAGAGGTTCCGAGACGGTGGGTGGAGAAGGTGTGGTGGTGGTCTCTATTGCCGATGTGACGATTAGAGTTTCGGAGACGGTGGTAGGTGGTGGTGTGGGTGATTTGGCTAATGACTCGTGGTTAATGGGATGAGATTTTTGGCTAGTGGGGTGTGAGGTTTCTGTTGCGGGCGTTGTTTCAGGTGCAGAGGAGGAAGGCGGCGTCGATTGCACGAGTCCTTGTGATTGTGAGCCTTGTTGCCTCTCCCCCTCGCGGCGATCTTGATCATCATCTTGATCGTCGCGCCTGATCCCACTAGACTCGCCTTGAGTGCGGCATGTCATGGGTTGAGTTATTATTTTCTTCATTTGCTGTTCCTCCTCGTCGAGTTCCGTCATCGACTCGAATCTTTCTCGTAGGAGGTAGAAGAGTTCCTTTGCGGAAATTGAGGAGAGAACAGCTTCAGCGTCCACATTTTGAGTTGGTGGTGGCGTCTCCGGGGCCACACCTTTGCCTTTGTCGATGGTGGACGCATCGAGACGCGCGTAGACTTTATCGAGGATAGACGCCTCAAGAGTCTTTGCAAACTCTTGAAGACGAGTCTCTAACGCGGTCTCAGTCACGAACTGGGGTAAGTTTAACAAGTTGGAATCACGAAGAAATCCAACTGTCACCGAATCGGAGAAGATAGCCGATCAGCCGCCCGTTTGCACGGGACGGGAAAAGACGGGGTCACTCAGACTTCCCGTTGGCATCATCGATGAGACAGACTCAAGCGAATGATGGCCTAGGCTCACGGTTGTTGTGATGTTGGCCGTGCTAGGTCTTCTGCTCTCAGTCACAGAGACATCACCGAGCGTTCCGACAGAATTACGAAGACCATGTAGTGCGGTAAAAGGTGTATGTGTCCTAGAAACGTAAGAAATTATGGGAAGTGAGGGCACTATACTCGATGTGCATGAAGAGGATGCAGTCTGAGGCGAGGGACTGCTTGTTTCAACATCGACTACCTCCAAGTGGGATGTCGATGGCATACGTGGCTCCTCGTGGAATGAAATATCTTCCTGTAGAGAGGAAGATAAGTGGATTGGTGGGGTCGTTTGCGTGGTTGAGCCAGATGCCACGTCTTCTACTCGGGAGGTGAACACATCACCTCCTGTACCTATTGGTTCGGCTCGGCTTATCTGTGGCTGAGGAGGTCGATCGTGTTTTTGTTTCGATCGACGCTCCGTGGGGCGGCTTACGTCTTCCTCACGCGACCGTTTTTTTCGGAACGCGGGTGGAAGAGGATGCAGCGCGACTCGATGACTTTTGGAAGTAGTGGTGGGGTTTTGGCTAGTCCCGGGTTAGGAGCAGTGGGGTTGATCTGCTCCGTAGGGACAATGGATAGAGGTCGGGGGCTTTCGCGGAATGTGGCGGTTGAGGCGCGATATTCACGGACGTGCGGATTTGTCGGGTCTGCGTAGGCGAGACCGTCGTCCGGAATGATCATTGCGTGTCGATCTTTCGCCGGAGTGTTTTTCTTGGCGAACTTCTCGACAATAGGGATGATGAAGTGTTCAGTTGCCGGGCGGGTGCGAATGTTGGTGGAGAACAGGCGGAAATGTTTGATGAGAGTTGGGAGCCACCGCATGTAGGGTACGAAGCGATTCGTGACTCCCTTGGCGACTTCCCGATCTCGACGTTGAATCACGGAGACGAGATCCATCCATATGATGTCGGCGTAGTTGTACTTGCGATTGTGGGCGATGCCGGTTAGGATGGTGAGGATTTGGTGGTTCCCACGGTCCTGGCCGCCATGCTTCCCTGACATGCATTTGTTCACCAGTAGGTACAGTGTTCGCCAGGGTTGTGGTAGGTTGCGAGTGGTGACTTCACTGAGAACGAGTGGGCCTTTCTTCTTCGTGTTCTCAGGTTGATAGCCTAATCTGTCGATGTCTTCGATGAGCTGTTCGTGAGTTGGTAGTGGGTCGTATGGTGAATAGATAGGTAGTTGAAGCACTTCTTGGACAGTCTTGCGAGTGAGGACCACAGTTTGTTGATCGATTTGGGCGGACAATGTTTTAGCAAGGTGGAGTGGTCCAGCAATCTGTAGTGTGTGCCAGAACTGCTGGAGGTAGACTTGTGCTTCTGGCTCGCCATGAGTGAGAGCGTGTCGGAGGGGATGTCCTTTGAGGATCTCTATGATAATGGGGGCATCACACCGGAAGTTGTCTAAGTCCACCATGTGGTTGTTCGGTATCAGGGCAGCCCATTGACTTGTTGGGAAGACCTGCTAGATTGGTGGAACATAGGTTAGCGTATTAAGCTCGATGCGAGCGATGTCCCTTTGTATTGCGGCAGCCTCAAGCGCTTCAAGTGCTTCTTGGTTTGTGTTAGTCATGTCTGTGTACGACAGAAATTGAAGCATAATTAGTGCTGACTAAATTTCGAGAAAAAGGATTATAGGTAAGTTATGGGTAAGATAAATAAAATGAAGCAAAAAAGAAAGAAATGTCCAATATCGTAAATTTAAAAGTAAAGTTAAAACTTAAGCTAAGTAAGAGTCCTTTTTTAGATAAATTCGTTAAGATTGAATGATGGTCATGTGATGGCGAGTTTCGACAATTTAGGTATTCATACGAAATTTTTCCTATACTTAGAAAATTTTCAAGATTGAAGTTTCACATTTAGTGTAGAATTTCGCGTAGGTAAATTCAAGTTGTCCAAAAATTTCCGCATGTGATGAGAAAATTCGCTAAGTATAACACATAGTCATGTCGAGAAAATTTTCGCATTTTGTGTAAAATTTCGCATGTTATGGAAAATTTCGCAGATTATAACACGTAGACATGTCGAGAAAGTTTTCGCATATTGTGTAAAATTTCGTATGCAGGGAAAATTTTCGCAAGTTAAGAAGTCTCGCAAGTTTGTCCAAAATTTTCGCATGCAATGAGAAATTCCCTGATTATCACACAAAGCCATGTCGAGAGAACATTTTCGCAGATTGAGTAAAATTTCGCAAGTATGGAAAATTTTCGCAAGTTAAGAAATCTCGCAAGTTGTCCAAATTTTTCGCATGTAATGAGAAAATTCGCTAATTATCATACATAGACAAGTCGAGAGACATTTTCGCATATATCAAGGAAATTTCGCACTCAGTCTATCCATGAATTTTTGCATATAAGGAAAAGTTTCGCAAGTCATGAAATTTCAAAGGATATCCAAAAATTTCTCGGTTGAAATATTTTCTCAAAAGATATTAAGATTTTTCGCAAGCAGAGAAATTTTTCGCAAGTTATATGAAAGTTTCGCGGAGGGAAAAAAGCTTTGTGGATTGAGAAATTTTTTGGTTCACTGTGGTTGCGAAATAGTGAAGATGCGAAAAGATGTAATATGACGTGAGGTGTATGAAATTTCGCGGGGTATAACTTCACTGTTGCGGAGAAAAAAATTTAACGTAAGGAAAACAAATTTCTCGGATGAAAGCTTTCGCGGGACTTCAGCCAATGTAGCAGCGAAAATTTTATAGCGCAAGAAATTTCTCGGATAAAAGTTTTCGGGGGACCTTAGTCACTGTAGCAGCGAAAATTTAACGCAAGAAATTTCTCGGATAAAAACTTTCGCAGAAACTCACTCACTGTAGCAGCGAAAATCCATCGTTTGGAGTATTTTCTCTGGAAAAAGTTTTCTCGGCGAAGAACACTGTGTGAAAAACGTACGAAACGACTCAATGATTTTTGCCTTAGACCTATTTAAATCTTAACCAAAATGCAATAATCTGGACTCAATCGACTCGAAATTGGATGGGCAATACAGATTTGGGGTTTTTAAACTCCAAAAACCTAACATGCATCCGATTTTAAGCCGAGAAAAAAAAATTAATTTTAACCTAAAAAATTTAACAAAACGGGGCAAAAACTGGATTAAACGAACGGAAATGGGTTTATTTTGGATGTACTCATACCGAAAAGCTGATTTTGACGACGGAGAACGCAGAAAAATGGATTTTGAAGGCAGATTTGAGGACGACGACGACGCGATGTGTTGAGAAATTTTCGAAGAAGTAGGTTGCGAAACTTTTGAATTTTTTCTCGGGTATAGAATTTGTAAGATTGTGAAGAAGAGTTAAGTGATTTGGGGTTTTGTGACTGTTCATGCGATAATTATAGTAAATGGGCCGAAATTCGTGGGTTTGGTCAAAATTGAGTCCTGAGCAGAATTTCGCGGGCTTGGTCAAAATTGAGTCCAATTAGAGTTCAATTGGTCCAATTTTGACCCAGTTTGACCAAAATTTAAATTAAATTTCACCCTTTTTTTTTAATTTGCATAATCAGAAACTCCCCCTTAATCTAAACTCCCTTTTTAGAAAAGAAAAGAGAAAAAAAGAAACTCCCCTTAATCGAAAACTCCCCTTTAAGAGACATAATTCAGAAGACACATAGAAAATGGAGTGAAGTGGAAAAGGAAATATGTACACTTTATCAAAGTTCATGTAGGGTCGATTGATCACAACTGAATATTCAACATGCCCAACATAGTCACTAGGTGTTGGAATCGTTTGACATCCAACGGTTTTGTGAAAATGTCGGCCAGTTGATCTTCGGTTGTGACGTAGTGCAATTCAATCGTCCCTTGTTCGACATGTTCTTTGATGAAGTGGTGACGAATATCTATGTGTTTCGTTCTCGAGTGATGTACCGGATTACTCGTCATCGCAATCGCACTCTTTGAGTCACAATAAATGGGAATTTTATCAACATTAAAATTAAAATCTCGTAGTTGGGTTCTCATCCACAAAAGCTGTGAACAAAAACTAGCGGCGGCGACATATTCTGCCTCCGTCGACGATGTTGAGACACAGTTTTGTTTTCGAGAAGACCAACTCACGAGTTTACCGCCCAAGAAGTGTGCAGCTCCAGAGGTGCTTTTTCTATCCATCTTGCATCCTGCATAATCCGAGTCAGAGAATCCAACCAGTTTGAAGTCCGATCGAGTGGGGTACCACAAACCCAGATTGGGTGTTCCTTTGAGATAGCGGAGAATCCTTTTGACAGCAGTGAGATGGGATTCCTTAGGTGTAGCCTGGAAACGAGCGCAGATTCCTGTCGAGAGAACGATATCCGGTCGACTAGCAGTGAGGTACAGAAGAGATCCTATTATCCCACGATAGACGGTTTGGTCAACGGGAGCACCAGATGGGTCCGCGTCGGGTCGGCCAGAGGGAGACATAGGTGTAGCAGCAGTCTTAGCATCCTTCATTCCATATTTCTCGAGGATGTCATGGATGTATTTGGACTGGTTGATGAAGATTCCGTCGGGGAGTTGCTTTACTTGAAGACCAAGAAAGAAATTCAGCTCGCCCATCATACTCATTTCAAACTTCTCTTTCATCAATTCTGCAAACTCTTCACATAGTTGTGGTTTAGTCGATCCAAAAATGATGTCATCGACATATATCTGCACAATCATGATGTCCGGGCCACTCCGCTTGGTGAAGAGAGTTGTATCCAGAGATCCTTTCTTGAACCCAGACTGAACAAGGAAGTCTGAAAGGACGTCGTACCAAGTTCGGGGAGCCTGTTTTAGTCCGTAGAGGGCCTTGTAGAGTCGATATACGTGATGAGGAAACTCATCGCTCAAGAACCCTTCCGGTTGATCAACGTACACTTCTTCTTTGAGAAATCCATTCAGAAATGCAGTCTTCACGTCCATTTGGTAAACTTTAAAGTTCTTGTGAGCAGCAAAGGCAAGAAAAATTCGTATTGCTTCGATCCTGGCGACGGGGGCGAAAGTTTCATCGTAGTCGATGCCTTCTTGTTGGTTGTACCCCTTAGCCACAAGTCTTGCTTTATTGTGGATGACAACACCGTCTTCAACCTTTTTGTTCTTGAAGATTCACTTCGTGCCGATAATGGATCTGTTGTGAGGGCGTGGTACGAGTTCCCAGACTTGTAAACGTTCAAACTGATTTATTTCCTCCTGCATAGCAATCAGCCAATCAGGATCGTTGAGAGCTTCAGCTACTCGTGATGGTTCGGCTTGACTGAGATAGCAAGCGAACAGACTTTCATTCATCGTAGCTGAACGCGTCGAAACACCGGATGTGGGATCCCCAATAATCTGATCCGTAGGATGAGAGCGAGCCCAAAGTGGTACATTGGTCTGTGAGGAGCTAGCCGCATTTGTATCGATTGGAGGTTCATTAGATTGGGGTCCGGTGTCCGAAGAAGAGATCTCAACCGTAGTAGATTGAGAAGGTTCAGCATCAGGATCAGCAATGTTCCCAGGGTTGAGTAAAATGTCGTCTTCGTTGAGATTGAGATCATCTAAGTTTGGCAGGACGACATCATCGCTGATAGCTGGTGGTGTAGGTGGGGTGGGTGCAGCGGTAGTTTGAGTGGTGGCGACGGGAGTCTTGGGGACTGGATAGAAGTACTCGAAGAGTAGATCGAGATCCAGTTCACCAGAATTGCCCTCAGATGAGGAAGTTCCCGTCGTTGAAGGTTGACCTTTTGTCAACGACTGTAGAAGACCTGGTTCTGGACTGATATGAGCAGAAGCCATGAGGTCGCCTTCGCTTTCGTCAAATGTGACATTTGTGCTCTCTATTACTGATCGTTTCTCCCTAAGATAGACTCTGTATGCCTTCGAGTTCAGCGAATATCCAACAAAGATTCCTTCAACTGATTTTGGATCAAGCTTCCCAAGATGTTGGCGATCATTGGCCACAAAACATCGGCAACCGAAGACCCTTAGATAAGATATATCTGGGATACGACGGTTATTCAGCATCTCGTATGGGGTGCGGTTGAATCTCTTATGGATGGAAGCCCGGTTCTGCGTGTGACAGGCTGTTTGAATAGCTTCGCCCCAAAGAGAGTGAGGAAGTCCGGATTGGATGAGGAGAGTCCTAGCTGCTTCAACTAGTGTCTTATTCTTACGCTCAACGACACCATTCTGTTCTGGTGTCTTCACAGCTGAGAACTGCTGGGTGATGCTCTGAGTAGCATAGAAATCACTGAGCTTCTTGTTCTTAAACTCAGTTCCATTGTCAGTTCTGATAATCCGAACCTTCTGTTGATGAAGAGTTTGGGACGTAACAACAAACTCGATGATTAAATCAGGAACTTCATCCTTTGTGCGAACGAGTCTCGTCCATGTATAGCGTGAGAAGTCGTCGACAATCACAAGAATATACCGTCTTCCTCCGAGTGTAGCCGTAGGCATTGGGCCACATAGATCCATGTGTAAGAGCTCAAGGATGAGCTTAGAGGACGGTGTTTCCTTATAGATGTGTGATGATCGCTTCATCTTCCCCAATTCACAAGCAGAGCAGAGGTGTTCCTTATGATATGACAGTTGGGGTAGACCATTGACGAGTTTATTCTGACGCAGTTTGTTGATAGTCTTGAAATTGAGGTGTGAAAGATGCTGATGCCATAGATCGTTCAACTTGGGTGCAGCACGGGAGAGAAGGCAAATTGGTCGAGAGGTCGTAAGATTGAGTACGTAGAGGTGAGATGTGCGTGTTCCAGAAAGAAGAGGTAGTTCCGAGGCATCAATAATGCTGCAGATGTCAGATTCGAAGAGAACCTTGTATCCTTTGTCGCAGAAGCGGCCAATGCTGAAAAGATTGTAGCTCAAACCCTCGACGTAAGAGATGCCCTTAATCGTCAGTTTGTCATGGACGAGATCACCAGTTCCGAGAATTGGCGCCATTTGACTGTTTCCGAAGGAGACCCTTCCGAGATAGCGCTCGGAGAAGTTGCTCAACAGCTCTTTGTTCCCCGTCATGTGTGTGGAGCAACCCGAGTCTAGATACCACACATGACAGACCTGCAATCATCAGCAAACGTTGGGTCTCGTTTACGGACGGGACCTTCTTGTGATACAAGTAAAATTTTCATGCGCTTAACGGGAAATGTGGGGTCTAAATCAGGTTGTGTTGGATCTAATTTAGCTCTCCCTTTGTGATTTGTCTGAGGAGGTGGGATTATGGTTTTTCTAACCCATATTTGCCTAACTTGCGCTTGCATATACGTTGTCTTATTCGTGAATTGACGTGAAGGTTTTGGTTGTTGTTGTCGCCTTTTGGTTTTAGTCGTCTTTTGCTGCGAGCAGTAGGTGACTTTGTATTCAGCGTTGGATGGCGTTTTTGCTTAACCGTGGGCGTAGATGAACTGGGAGAATGCAAGGGCGTTGTAGAGGAGGTTTGCCTTTTTGGTCGGAGTGTTGCGTGTTCATGTGCCTCATATTCATGAAAGCGTGGAAGAATAAAGTCATTGCAGCAACACATAGACATTAGTTTGGCAAAGGAAAGATACGTTCTGGTAACATAATTATCTACGTCCTTAAGATGTTGGGATTCAGTACATAGGTTGGAAAGACGAATATAGGATGGTCTTTTCTTCTTGTCATCGAAGAGCGGGTCCTCCTTTATTTCAAATGAACTTCCTTCTGGAGACGTCGAACGCACATTTCCTGTATCCATAGGAATACGAGAGTTAGTGTTTGAACAAGTTTTAGCTTCAGGAGTCATCTCCGCCGTCCTCTCACATTTACATGTTTGAGAATCGGGTACTTGACTCGATGTAGAGGGATTGTTCGTATTGTGAAATTGTTCTAGTGTAATGATTTTGCTAAGTAGTTCATCTCGCTCCTTTGCAAAGGCCTTCCGTTCTAATTCTAGTGTTCGTTCTAGTTCTGCTATGAGCAGAAGTTTCTTTGGGATGTAGGTGCGAGAGAGCGCATCTTGGAAAGCAACTTCCCGTTCTTTGGTTGGGAGTAAGGTTTCGACATCCTCCGAGAGTGAAGGTATCTTAGTCTTATCACTAGCATTCAATTCTGTGTAGTCATACGCGATTTCTGCCCAATGAATGTTCTGTACTCTTTTTTTTCCGAGATGACTGCGGAGGATGATCTCACAAATGGCCTAAGTTGCGAGGGAGCACCATTTCTTGTTTGCAGGAACGTAGTGTTACACATGTTATACCTTTTAACTGTTAGCGGTGTTGGATTGCAATTGCTGGCCAGGCCGATTCCCCCCCCCCCCCCGGGCGTTGTAGAATTCTGTTTCAACTGGTTGGTTCAATAGGCATAAGATGCGTGCGCTTTTGTTTCTAAGGTGAAGTTGCTCTTCAAGTTCCTTCACCTTTCGGTACAGCCTAACTCTTTCCTTTGTAAGTAGTTCATATTGGGATGCAGTTAGGAGACGAGATGTTTCGCATGAACTGATGGCCAATGTTGGTTTCCTTCACCTTATTCTCACTTTGCTTATTCTTGCTTTGCAGACGTTTGACTAACGCTTCAGAGGCCATTAGACGTTCGTTTGCACAAGCGAGCTCTTCTACTTTTAAACTAAGTAATGTATAGTTGTTTTCAAATTTTAGCTTAAGTTCTTCATACTCCCTAGCGTCTACGGTGGGTTTCTTAATGGTGTGACGGTGATTGAACACATCATCGAGTTGCGAAATTCGTACCTCAGACTCGGCGTTGGTAGGAGTCTAAGCTGTGTTCTCATCGGTGTTGGCCATCTCCTCGTCCTCGTCATGTTCGACCAGCCTTGCCATGCAGCAATCTTCATCCTGAGGCTCCTCGTCTTCTGAAGTGTCGTTCACCCATTCAGCTTCTTCGGTAAGTAGAACTTTCCCACTTTCCATTTTGCGGGTCATTCTGGCCTTACGGTCGTAGTAGCCAGAGTCCTTCACGCGTGGGGCGTGGCATTCCTTGGCAAAGTGACCTGTCTTTCCACACCGAAAGCACTTCACAGACCTTAGATTCTTCCGTGGGAGTGGTCTTTTTGGTGCCGCTAAAGGTTCTTTGGCGATTAGAGGAGGATGAGGATTTTTTCCCGATCTTCTTTGTGACCATCTTTGTGAGCATTGCCAGTTGCTTGCGTAGATCACGAATATCTTCATCAGATTCTGTATCAGCTTCGGATCCTGAAGAGGCATCAGATACAACGGCTGGTAGCTTCCCTTTGTTCTGTTTGGCCTTAGCGGTGGAAGATCGTTCGGTAGTTTTGTTCGAGAGGAGAGCCAGTGGGTCGACTCGAGTGTTGGTGGACTGACGTTGCACGTAAGGAGCATATGCAGACAGGCTGTCGTAGAGAGCATGGATGGAGGTGTTGGAGAGGTCCTTACTCTGAATCATCATCATAGTTGCATTTCCCCAATGTGGTTTGAGGCTACCAAGGAAGCGGTTGTTGATGTCAAATTTGTCCATCGAGATCTTGGCTTTCTTGAGTTCATTGATGACCTTCGAGTATCGGAGGTATGTGTCACGCAACTCCTCTCCTTCATAGGCTTGGAAGTGTTCATACTGCGAGAGACATGCTGATTTCCTCCCCTGAGCACTTTCAGTTGTGCCTGCCATGATTTCCACGAGTTCATCCCATATTTCCTTAGCAGTTGTGCAGCACTCGATGTGAGCGTAGACTTCGTTGCCCATAGCCTGGAAGAGGTATCCTTTGGCAGTCTCGTCGGCCTGTGCGCGAGCCTCTTCATCCTCATTGATGGGACCTCTTGGAGTGCGGCGTTCATCCATGGGAGGGTTTGCGTTTGGCTGTGCAGGGATGATCGTCCAGAATTGTGCTGGACCATTGAAAATGGAGTCCAGTAGGTATTGAGAGAGTGGTGCGCCTTTGTTCCTGATGAACGTGAGGAACCGGTTTGTCCATATGCTGTAGTCGCCTGGTGTCGGAGCCCACTGTTGAGATGTCGTTTGTGGTAGACATGGTTGGTGCAGTCAAATCGTCCGTGGTTTTGATCTTGTATAGATAAGAGAGTTAGTGACGAACGAGATGAGAAAGATGAGTTTAACGAGTAGAGTTTGTGAAAAATCGTTTAAAGAATTTCTTAGAACTAAGTGAGCGTGTGTGATGGTCGATAATGTATGAAGGGAAAGTATATCTTGAAATTTGGAGAAGTTCTAGAAATTTAAAAACGAGATTTGAGGCGAGAAAAAAAAAATTTATGTCAAAAGTGGTCTAGGGTGATAGGACTAAAGTGTAAGGATCAAATCTTAAATAAGTTTGAGAAAAATTTGCCCCGAGAAAATTTTAACACGAGAAAAAAAAAACTTAACACGTCATGGAGAAAAAAAAATTCGCAGTTTGAAGGGACGTGATTATATGAAGAATTATCCGAGAAATTATGTGTTGAGAAATTTCGGTGTTTGTGAGTTTTAAAGAGAAATTCTCGGAAGAAAAATTCTCAGTTGAAAAATTTCTCGGATTTTAAATTTCGCATGTGAGAAAGATTCTTAGTTTTGAGAATTTTCAGGTTTGAGAAGAAATTTTCATGTTGGAAGAAGTATCGCGGGTCGGAGTGTGATTTGAGAAAGTTTCTCGGATTTGAAAATCGTGATTTAAAAAATTTCTCGTAGGAAAGAAACTTTCTTGTCTGAAACTTTCTCGGATAAAGAATTTCGAAAAGTTCTCGGCTGAAAATTTCTCGACTTAGTAATATTTCTCAGGTTTTTTGAAAATTTCGCGGCTCAGAAAAATTCTTGGAACAGACTTTCTCGGGTATAGAATTTCTCAGATTTTGAAAGTGAGCAGTTGAGAAAAGATGAAGTTGCACAGAGGTAATTTCGCGGTTTAGATCATTCTCGGAATGAAATTTCTCGTATATAAAGTTTCTCGGATTTTGAAAATAGGCCGTTGCGAAAAAAATGCAGTGAAAGTGAAATTTTCGCGGTTCTAGGTAAATTCTCGGAATCAAACTTCGCAGATGTGAAAATTTCGCGGACTTGAACGATTAAGCAAAAATTTTCGCGGTCAAGAACGAGCTTTCACTGTTCCATTGCTATCATGCGTTTTGCCAGAAAATCGTCCAGTTCTTGCTCAAATCTCAACCAAAATCGCTCAAACTTGATCCTAAACTTCAGAAATTTTTCCCTAAACACATAATCGACCGATTTGTGGGCTAAAAACAACAAAAAACAGATCAAATCGACCAAAAACAGAGAATGGCCGAGATGTCCTTTTCTGAAGAATTTTTGCTTCGATCTTGCTCAAAACTCGTTAAAACTGATCCAAAAGTGTTCTAAAAACATTTTAGGCATAGAATCGATCTGGGGGAAGGTTTTAAACACAAAAACGAAGCATTAAAACCCCAAAACGAGTTCAAAATGCCCGAAAGTGATTTTTGCCCAAAACACCTTTGATCTTTCTCGGAATCGAACGAAACTGGATTCAAATCAATGCAGATCGATCCACGTTTGCTCTGATACCACTTGTTGGTCCCGATTGCACCAAAGAAGGAATCAAAGAGGCTTTGATGGAATGAAAAATGGAGAGGTTCTCACCTTCAAGTGTGTGTATTGTGTGAAAAATAGGATAAGCCTTTTTAATCTTTGATTCACTTTGAAAAGTGTGTTGGTAAAACCTTATATACCACATTAACCCTAGGTATATTAAGGCCCAAACACTAAATATTAACTAATTACATTCTAGTCCAAAGCTCAAGCTAAAGGATAATTACAAAATTAATCCCAAGACTTAAACTATTGACACAATCTATTAAATATCCTAACACATATGAAATCAATTCAAGTCACGAGCATATAAAACACACATTTACCTAGTAAGCACATATACATGGTCCCCAAAAACATGTATTGAAGATATTGTGTGAGGGTAAGAGCAATGAAAAATTTATCGCATTTAAACCATTCAGTACCGATGCAATCTAAAATTACATTTAGAATGTGCGATAACAAAAATAAATTCGCATTTATTCAATTCAACGCATATGAAACAAAATATTTCATGTCATAATGTGCGAATTTTTCTTCTTTTTTTATAATATGTTTTTATATGGGGTCAGATTATTTTGCTTCGATCAATCGTCACACCTAAAATTTTACGAGACATTTGAAGGAAGAAAATGCCGTCAAATCATATCGTCAAACTAAAGTCCTAAGTTCATAGACTGGTCCATTTTGACAACTCTTACTAGGTTCGCTCTTGCACTCAATTATTTCTAACTTGGGATTTTTATATTTATATCGCTCAAGTCAACACAAGCAATTTTAAGTCAATTTAATTGTGATCGAGGCATTTTTAATCATTTCACCTAAGCGAGAGACCGTCGATTGGAATCAAAGGGTTGTAAGGGTTTTAGTTTGGCTAGGACTTAGAAGGGAAGGAATTTAGAGGAAAGTGAGCTTATCTCTTCGTCATCTTCCATTTCTACGTCTGTCTCCTTTTTTTTCGGCGTCTTTCTTCTTTTCAATCTTTTCTCCCTCTTTTTCTTTTAAGAACTATCCCATTTTATGCTATGCTCAAGCTGAAGCTCCGCTTCTCCACGAGGCTATAGGAGATTAGGCGAAGTTCTTCTTGTTGGTTCTCGGGCCGATACCGTGCTCCTCTTCTCTTAATCCCTAGAGAGGTTTCAGAGATTATCTTTTTGGAAAAGTTCACGGTTATGGAGTTCGTACCCAAGGCTGCGCTCCTCCTCTCGTTTCTCGATATAAGACCGGATTATCGTTGGAGAAGTTCACTTCGTGGTGCTCTTCTTTCCAGCAGTTCTGATGAGCGTACGAGATTATCGTTGGAGAAGTTCACGGCAGGATCCATGCCACCTTCTAAGAGATAGTCGGAAGGCTGGTTCCTTTGGTCTGATTTTTGCGCGTTGAGCAATGCCTTCTTTTGTCATCATCCTCTCTCCCTTTATTTTTTATTATTTTCTCCCCCTCATTTTCTCGTTTGAACAACCATCCGAAGAGTATAGAAGGCGGTTGAAGGCTGGGAATGGGATTCAAAGGAAGAAAAGGACATCGGAGAAGGCTCAAAGTGGATGACTAAGGGCTAATTTGAGGGGAAAATGTTAAAAGGCCGAGTGAGGATAACCTAAGCCCCCTTATCATTTTCCTAACGATCTAAGGTAAGGTGAGTATGAAGCCAAGTATCACTAGTTAAGACAAGTAATTGATGTGTGACTCACTCGAGAAATAGATCCAAAGAAAGAAGAAACAAGGCTTGAATCCTCACTTATGGATAGTGGCGTTGTGTCTAGTGGAGCAACCTAATGACCTTTAGACACAAGAATGCGACTTAGACCGACAAAATTAAGCAATTAAATCGATTGCATGTCGGGGTAAAATTCTAAGTGACTATAAATCAAAGCATCCTAAAGGATTTCGTCATCCCCCTAATATTATATATATTTATAATGTTTTTGAATTGTATTATTTTTTATTTATTATATTCACGCAAGATCAAACATGTAAGCAAAGAAAACACATAGCATAGACATTTAGTACCACAGAGGATCAGGTAAAGCACATATTACGGAAGATTCAACATGCCTAATTTTCCGACAGGAATTGAAATCGTTTTTCATCCAATGCCTTGGTGAAAATGTGATAGTTGGTACTCCGTGTTCACGAAATACATATCTATGGTGCCTTTTTCTACATGATCTTTGATAAAGTGATATCTAATGTCTATGTGTTTTGTGCGTGAGTGATGAACAGGATTGCAGGTAATAGCGATGGCACTTTGACTATCACTATATATGGGTATATTATTTAAATTGTACCCATAGTCGCGAAGATGAGTCCGCATCCACAGCATCTGAGAGCAACAACTGGCAGCAACCACGTATTCCGCTTCGGTCGTTCGAAGTTGACACACAGTTTTGCTTTTTGGATGACCAGCAGACCAGTTTTTCGTCTAGAAATTGAGAGCCACCGGACGTGCTTTTCATGTCCATTCGGCAACCTGCATAATCAGCGTAAGTATAGCCGATAAGTTTGAAATTCGTACCCTTTGGATACCATAGTCCAAGGGTAGAAGTGCCCTTAAGGTAACGCAGAATCCTTTTAACCGCGAGCATATGGGATTCTTTGGGATTGGCTTGAAAAAGGCACATACGCAGGTGGCAAACATGATATCCGGTCGGCTCGAAGTGAGGTAGAGAAGAGATCCAATGATGCTGCGATACAGTGTGATGTCAACCGATTTTCCATAGGGATCGGCATCCAACTTGCAGCTTGGTGACATAGGAGTGCTGAGAGGCTTGCTCTGATCTTGATGGAATTTCTTCAGAATATCCTTGATGTATTTTGTCTGACTGATGAAAAACCCATCTTCGAGTTGCCTGACTTGTAGTCCTAAGAAGAACTGCATCTCTCCCATGTGACTCATTTCAAACTTGCTTTGCATTAGATCTCCAAACTTTTTGCAAAGCCGTGGATTAGTTGATCCGAAGATGATGTCATCGACGTATACTTGGACGACCATCAGATCTTTGTCTTGCCATTTGATTAACAGGCTTGTGTTTATCGTTCCTCGTATGAATCCAAACTTCACGAGGAATTCACTCAGGACATCGTACCAAGCACGTGGGGCTTGTTTTAGTCCATAGAGAGCTTTGTCCAATCGATAGACGTGATCGGGATGTTCTTGATCAACGAAGCCTTCCGGCTGAGCGACGTAGACTTCTTCTTTTTAACACGCCATTGGGAAAGGCGGTCTTAACATCCATTTGATAGACTTTGAAGTCTTTGTGAGCCGCATAAGCTAAAAGAAGGCGGATAGCTTCGATTCGGACAACAGGACCATAAGTCTCGTCGTAGTCGATGTCTTCCTGTTGATTGTATCCTTTTCGCAACTAGCCTTGCTTTGTTTCGGATCACTTCACCATCTTCATTCTTCTTGTTTTTGAATACCCATTTAGTTCCGACAATTGTTTTCTCATGCGGACGGGGTACTAAGGTCCACACTTGAAGACGTCCGAATTGATGAATTTCATCATGCATGACTATTACCCAATCCGGGTCTTGAAGTGCGTCTGCTACCTTGGTAGGCTCATTTGTACTTAAGAAGCAGCTGAAGTGACTATGTTGACGACGTGTTCTCACTCCATCCGAAGGATCGCCAATTATCTGATCAACCGGGTGACCTCTAGTCCACTTGCGCTCATGAGGCAAGGCTGAAGTCGATGCATCAGTCATCTGTGGGTCTAGATTTCCTGTAGTCTCTGATTGATCAATTGCTTGAGGAAGTTCCAATGCTGCACTTGTCGTCTCTGATGATTCTTCCTCAATAACTATTGTAGGTTCTTCGGTATTCTGTGGCAATTCTGAATCGGGTGAGGTAGGGACGTGAGAAGGACTTGGTACGTCGGTCTCGTCGGGTGGAGAATCCACTGTAGGTGGATTAGTGTGTGACCGATATACTGGCTCGAAGAGAGAGTCCAAATCGTCTAATGCAAGTCTCATTGCTTCTTCTGACGTTGCATTCGGGGTTGTTGCCATCTTCTGTTGGTTTTGTGCCAACAGACTAGTGAAAACAGGTTCTGAACTGTTATATTCAGAAGCTATTTGGTTAGGTACGGGTCCTGAACTGAGGTGTGCAGGAGCCACAGGGTTGCGCACGGGTCCTGGACTGAAGAGACCAGAAGCCATATCTGCCACTTCGTGGAAAGTGACATTGTGGCTTTCTTTGATTGTATGGATGGGCTTGATGTATACTCGGTACGCTTTCGAGGTTGACGAATACCCGACGAAATTGGCTTCGAATGCTTTAGGGTCGAACTTAGCACATTGCTCTCGGTCGTTCGCCACAAAGCACTTGCACCCGAAGACTTTAAAGAAAGAGATGTTGGGTACTCGTTTGTTGATAATTTCGTATGGAGTCTTGTCGAAGCGCCTGTGAACAATCATCCTGTTTTGAGTGAAACAGGCGGTATTTACTGCTTCAGCACTAGGAAATGTGGAAGGCCTGAGTGAATTAACATCGTACGTGCTGCTTCCACTAAAGTTCTGCTCTTTAGTTCGACTACCCCATTCTGTTGAGGAGTCTTGGCGGCTGAGAATTGCTGACTTATTCCAAGTTTCTGATAAAAATCACCGAGACATTTGTTCTTGAACTCAGTGTCATTGTCTGTTCGAATGACTTGGATAGTCTGCTGCAGCAAATTTTGAGTTGTGTTCACGAAATTGACGATCAAGTCCCCTGTTTCATCTTTTGTTCGGAGGAACCTTGTCCATGTGTAGCGAGAGTAGTCATCGACTATGACCAGCAGATACTTGCGTCCATTTATGCTCTGTGTCTTCATCGGTCCACAGAGGTCCATATGTAGCAGTTCCAGAGGACGTGAAGTAGAGGCCACTTGTTTGATATGATGTGATGCTCGCTTCATTTTTCCTAATTGGCACGCCGAACATTGATGCTCTTTTTGTAAAGTTATAGTTGGAAGACCGTGAACCAACTTTTTCGTTGAGAGATGTTGAAGAGCTTTGATGTTGAGATGAGACATGCGTTGATGCCATAAACTGTTCCTCTGAATTACAGTTTGAGAGATGAGGCAAACAGCTGTCGAGGGCCGCACGGACGTTAGGTTGATCGTGTAAAGGTTGGATTTCCGAAGTCCATAGAGGAGTTCTGTGTCCTGACTGTCCAAAATTCTGCACCGGTCAGCATGAAAGACCACCTGGAACCCTTTGTCACAGAACTGGCCTATTTGAACAAGTTATGGCGGAGGCCTTCGACGTATGAGACATATTTTATAGTCAGATTCTTCAGAATGATATCCCCAAGTCCTAGAATCGGGGCTGAATCGTTGTTTCCAAACCTGACTTTACCATTCAGTCGGTCTTGATAGTTGCTCAGCAGCTCTTGATTTTTGTCATGTGTGCGGAGCAACCAGAGTCAAGGTACCACACATGATGGATGTGCAAAAACAATTTAGAGAGCTTTAGGTACCCACTTAAGAATGGGTCCTCTCATATTAGCAGATTTAGCTTTCGGTTCAGATATGATTCCTAAATTACTACTTGAGGGAGTTTTAATAACCCAAGTCACTTCCGTAGAAGTGGTTTTGGGTGTTGCCCTTTTAGGTGACTTGGCCTTTTCGGCTTTTGTTGTCCTAGGCGGAGATTTAGGAACCCATTTGGGTTGAACCTTGCAGGGAAGGTTAATTTCAGCAAGTACAAATGCTTTGGTAGGCTTGACTGAGGAAAATATCTTTTCTTTTGATAATCTCCTAAGGTGCTTGGGGGATTCAATCTTTACAAGATACCTTAGGTGAGAACAAGCATGTATGGCGCCATAAGCTTTCTTTATGGCTGGATCTTGTTTCCTACGAGTCTTCCTAGTGGCATTTGTTTCAGAATGATTAACTTTAGCTTTGGATGTAGAGCCTATTTCGTAGTTGGTACTTCTAAAGGTGATGGGCTGAAGAGTACACGTAGAAGCAAATACTTTAAGCCCAAAAATGGCTCTTTTATTTCTATGAGTGTCATTTATTCGTACAGAAGGAGTAACATTCTTAATCATACTCAAATCTACTTGCTCCTTCTTAAGACTAGACACTCTCGCCTTCGATTCTAGTGCTTGCCCTACGCTCCCTGTAGACGTAGGTAAACTAGATTTAGTCTTAGCACTCTTATCAGAATTATTAATACACTTTTGATCTTTCGAAGATGATTTTTTCGATTTTCACGCTTTGCAGGATAGCGTGAGAGGTAGTTTGGGAGGATGAGGAACCTTTGAGATTTTTCATCTCATTTAAGAACTTCTTCTTTTCAGCTTCGAAATTCTCTCTTTCTTTGTCTAATTTAGCTTGAGATTCCTCTATCTGTTTTATTAGAGGAGGTATGTAGAGAGAATTTTTAGACTGAACATCTTTGACTTCCTCGTTGTGTGCTTGAGATTCAGGAGGTAGGACTTGAGCTAAATCACGGACAGGGGTTAAAGAAGGTTTCATATTTTTGTCTCTTTCATTTAGTTCAGTGTAGTCAAAGGGGATCTCAGGCCCATGTGAGGTTTTTCTCATAGATGAATCATAATTACTTTGGTACGTCGATTCAGTGAATTCTCTAAGAGTGGTTACTCCTAAACCCATTTGCTTAGTATCATATATTTCCTTTTTCCGTAGAACTCGTGGGTTAGTGAAACCTATACCTTCTATAGGATTATAGAACTCTATATCCTTGGGCTTGTTCATAAATATTGTCTGTTTGGATTGTCCCCTACGCGTAACTATATCATCTAATTTCTTAATTTTAGCATATAGTTTCTTGCGTTCCTCACCTAGGAGAGCATAATTATTTTCTACCGTCAGTTTGGCGGCTTGACAAACGTCTAGTTCTTTACTAAGCTCACTAATCTTTGCATTTGATATTTCTAATTGAGCTTCTAAGTTAGTGATCTTAGTGGTAGCTTCGGTTATCCTACAATTTAGGGTGGTTTTCTCATTGAGATTTCTAACCAAGCTATTATAGTTATTTGCTAGTTTGTCTTCTAACTCCTTAATCGTTTCGCTATGCTATCCTATTTGAGGTTGACTAGTCTCTCTAGAATGTAGGCTCTTGGTAAGTTCTTCTATTTTAGCACTAGAGCTCCTAAGTTCTGATTCGAGACTATTATCGTCTCCTGAGACCTAGAAAGTTTATCCTCTACTTCCTTAATACTTTTCTGCTCACGTTTCATGTTAGCATATTGTTTTTTATATGAATCTAACATGGTCAATAATGTGAAGAAGAGACTACCTCTTGTGAAGTGGTGGATTTGTTTTCGTCGTCCGTATTATTGGCAGTTTCAGCGTCCGATTCATGGTCGAGACGGGCCATCAGGGCTAGATTCTCTTCTTCAGAACTCGACGTGTCCTCGAGCCATTGGTCTTGTTCGGCCATGAGAGCTACTCCAGCTTCCTCTATTTAGTCAATTGAAGCTTCCTGGAGTAGTAGTTGGCATCTCTCTTCTTCGGAAGAGTGCACTCTCTGGCAAAGTGACCTGGCTTGCCACGATTGAAGCATTTGTTAGCCTCTTTTGGGATCTTGACTTCGGAGCTCTCTGGTGCACGTTCTTTGTTTTTAGAGCTTGTAGTCCGAAGTCTGTTGGCTGAGGTTGAAGACTTCTTCTTGAAGTACTTCTTGCTCAACATTTTCCTATCAAGGCCACTGTTTCCCTAGGGCTTTTATATTTGGCTCAACATCGGAGTCCGATTCTTCTTCCGACTCTGAAGGTGAAGGAGGCCTAACGATCTTTTCTTAGCTTTGAGCTCCTCTTCTCTGAGACTAAGGCAACAGTGTCATCGATCTGTTTGCCTTTCTGCTCCTTTTGAATCTCGCTAATATCATCCTCATGTTGTGCGAGATTGTCAAACACGGCATGGATATCCAGCTCCTCTAGATCTTTATTCTGTCGAATTTGAGTGGATATCTTTTTCCATTCCGCGGGCAGGGAAGAGAGAAATCTAATGTTTGTCTCCATGTTGGTCTTCGTGATTTCTATCTTCCTCGTCTCGTTGAGAAGAGTGAGTATCTTTGGTAGATCTCATATAGACTTTCCTCCGGCTTTGCTTTGAAGGAGTCGTAAGCGGTGAGGATATTCGCCTTTTTGGCCTTTATGCCGACTTCCGTCCTCTGCATCATCCTATGCAGTTCGTCCCACATTCCCTTAACCGATGAAAGGCTATCAATCTGTCTATATATGTCGTTGGGGATGCCCTGCATAAGAGTATTCATGGCTACTAGATCAGTCTTGGCTCGTGCCCTCTCCTCAATAGAATACTCCCTAGGCTCCTTCAGTCGCCTAGATGCGGGAATTTGAGGAGTCACTATGTCATCACCGGGAATATTAACCCAAAACTGTGCGGGTCCCTCTTCTAATGAACTCAGTAAATTTTCAGCTTGATCTTTCTAAGCTATGAAATTGAGGAAGCGGCTTCTCCAAACGGTGTATTCGCCTCGGTGCAAAATCGGTGGACGATTATCATTTCCAAGCGAGTATGCATCCATCTTGTTTTGTAGTAGAGTTGTTGAAGGATCTTCGTTAAGTGTTTTGAAGGTTTGAAGATGATGTAATGTGCGACAAGTGACAAAGTTCGTTAGTAGCGTTTGATTCGTAAAATAGTTCGAGAATTATTTTCGATTCAATCTTTAAAGTTTGATTGAAAATAATTTCGTCGAAATAGAATATAATGTGTACTGTTCTCGTGCGAGAAAGTCTGTCAGCGAAATTTTTCGAGCGAAATAAATTGCCCAAAATCGTTCGGTCGAGAAAAATTTCCAGATCGTGAATTTATTTCGATCGTAAAGAAACATTACGTTAGTAAGTTTCTCGACAAGTCAAAATAAATCTGTTGACTAGAAAAGTTTCTCGCGTGTAAATGATTTTTAGCTTGGTCAAACTTTAAAGGTCTGACCGAAAATGTTTCTCGAGAGAAAGTTTTTACGCATGCAAAGTCAAAATTGGTCTCTCCCGAAAAAGATTTTCGCTGAATAATGCTCGAGAAATATTTCTAACTAAAATCGTTTCTAGTGTTGACGTTTTTAGCGCTGACTACGTATTCTGACCGAGAAAAATTCTCGCGCCAAGTTTTTCGATCGAGAAATTAATCTGATCGTAAACCTAGCGAGAAAAATTATAACGACCGAGAAAAATCACAGAATACTATTAACACAGATTCAAGCAAAAACAACGAATTAGACAGTAAAATTTAGGTAATTGCTCGCAATCATTTACTAACTACGCACGAACAAGCAATTAAACACGTTATGAAGCAAAATATGTCGAAATCGATCAAAATCAGAACGTGTTCTTCATGTTCTTCGCAAACAGTAAATCACAGAATCAATTTAATCCTTAAAACGAAGTTAAAACAGCTACAAGTCTGATCGCAATCAACATTTAGCACTTAAGCGACCACAGAAACATCAAATTCAAGTCAATTAACCACAGAATTAAGCTATTGGATCGAAAATAATTTTTCGTGCCAAACTGTTCTTCGATGAACAGTAATCAGAAAAATTTCAATCCAATTCGAACAATTTTCGATTCAAAACAGAACGTATCTGCTCGGATACCAATTGTTAGGTCCTACGATTAACAACTCCATGATCCTAGGCATGAATTCTAAGCAATTAGATGATAATGATTAACATTAAGATTGGATCGAAAAAGTCAAATGAAGAACAAGAGAGAGAGTTCGAGTAGAGTGAGAAAGTTACTATTGTTTCTCTCTCTAGAAATTGAGTTGCAAGCGTTTCGGATCAATTTCCAAAACTTTCTCTATTGATTGCGATTGATTACAAAGTTTATACCAAACACATTTGGTATAAATATCTATCTAGTCCTAATCTACGGACTAATACAAATAAAGCCCCTAATTACAAGGACAACTAATGAAATCAAAGCACAATTAGAATTAATCTTCTACAGCAAATAACGACATCAGGCAACTATATTAACCAAAAAGGAAAATAAGTTTAACACCGGTGAGATCACCTCCTGCGGAATTGCCAAACTTCATCAACCTCGAGGTCGACATACAGCTTCGACGCAGTTGTGGTATTCAAAGTAGAGGGTTTCTGCAAGAACAGTTTAAATAAAGATAGACAGTAGAATACCCGAGGAAAAATAAACTAAATAACTTACGCCCAAAAAATCTGGGGTTAACACTTGTCACAATAACAACTACTTGTTTCCCAATACTGGACCGAACAGCGTCGCAAAACTCGTCCGCCTTCTCGGCCCACACAGTAACAGTGGCGTTCAGATAATTGCAAAATCGCGAATGATCAAAATATACCTATGCCTTGAAAGGCGGAAAATATGGAATTTGGACAACTTAATATGAAACAGGCAGAGAACAAATACCCCTGGAAGAAAATCCTCAACTCAGCACGCCTTGCACCACGACCTTCGGAAACATCTGGCTCAACTACTTGAGATAAACCAATAACATCTATATGGGGAAGCAAACAAAAAATGTCAGGAACAGCATCGCCAGCAAATACATGCTCACAAAACCACGCCGGATGAGAACTACAAGCCCGTAGGCTAACCATATACGTAGATGGAAACATATGGAAATTCAATTGTATGGTTGTAAAAAATGGCATAACAGGGAACAATAACGTAGGCTAAACTGTAGATGCACCCGAAAGTATAACTGTAAAGAAGGGCAAGGTAGTGAGCACCAACGCAGGCTAACTGTATATGTATCTGAAAATGCCATGGAATTAAAATGCTCGACTGTAAAAATACTATGCTAATGAAATATATCGTTGCAGACACGGCTGGTAGTAAATCTATACAGCAATCCAAAAACGGAAGACTGTACCACGGAAAAACAAAGTAAAATGTAGCAGTCTATCTATTGTGACTGTAAAAAAAGACATGGCAGTGAACACTAACGTAGGCTAACTGTATATGCACCTGAAAATCTCAGTCAATTAAATGCATGACTGTAAAAATATCATGTTAGGGAACGTTACGTATGTAAACGGAAGAGGGTACCACGGAGACAACAAATTTAAACATAATAGTAATCTCTACGCAACACCACAGAATACCCGGTAATTCCTTATTGCGGTTGGCCAACTGCATCAAAACCTCATAAGCCATGAATCTAAATTTGTCGAGACCTATTGAGCGCGATTGGGCATCCACCTCATCCACGACAGTACGATCAGTGAATCTCACCATATAGTCAACATCAGTCATACGATAGCTGCTGGGAGAATCAACAACCTCAAAGTCAGATATTGAATAAACATGGCCAACCTTAAGCTTTGATGCAAATCGATCAGCCCTTTGGATATGAATAGACGCCTGCATCACAGTATCATACAAACCCCAAAAAAGAAATAAATGATAAAAAAAATACAAACAACACAGAACATACATTGAATAATCACCTTCTCATCCAACAACAGCATATCTAGGCTCATGGGCTATCCATTTTTCTTGATGTTTCTTGCCGTTCATGACCGGAGAAGGCGCGCAACAATAGTTCCACATTTCGTTCTAGACTTTAATTCATCTAGAGAAGAATATTTCGTAACAACAACCATTTCACAAAAAACACAGTTCGTCAAAGTCAACATGATAGACAGACCATTATATAGCCGGGCTCAAAGTCTGTTCAACTACTACACCCACTGAAACCTATGATGAAATGAGATAATAAATGATCAATAAAGACATCTCATACGATTCATCATTCATCAATATTGAAAGACTGTTAAAATTCACGGTCGGTCAGAATGGAAATAAGGAATATTGATCGAGACATTAATAGGAAGACAACATACAACGCATCTAACATCCTATGACCATACACCTGCCAGACCATTAAAAGAATGAATGTATAAAGGCAAGACTCTAACGGTCACACATACGACCCATTAATGAACCACGATTAGTGGGAAATTAAATATACTATCATTAATATCGCCGGCGAGAGAACATCGTATTATATAGTGCAATCGGCCAAATAAAATATAGAATCATTCCTACAATGCCACGTCAGCACTTTCATACAAATAAAACTCGGAATCTACCAACATTAAATTAGAATATTAATCAGAATTGCTTCCGCGCGCTGTGATTGGATGGGGGGACTCCGTTGCACACGTGTCATAACAGGAGAGTTACCATCCAACTTTTATATATATAGATAAGACGAAATAATAACATAGTATGTAATAGAAAAATTACCTGGCAAATTATAATTGCTTTTTTTTTTACAAGCCTCCATAGAAATCATTGTATGATAAATGACAAATAATTGGATATATTAGATGAAAAATGCTAAAATATTGGATATACCAACAATGTAACAATGGGGTTATTTTCTCCGGACCTATATTATTTTTGTTAATGTCTAATGATGATGGATTCTACGTCGCTTGAAATCATATGTCAGGTATTTGGAAAGATAATCAATTAGTTCCATAACGAGAATAATATAATTTATATAATAAAAGAATTGCCTATCAAGTAAAGATTCAAGTAAGTGTCATGGCTTGCCAGTCGGCAGCAATGGACTTCATTTATGTGTTATGGTCAATTAAGAGGGAAATTACTATCTTACCATAAAATTAATATTATATTGGTTAGTTAATCAATTAGATTTATATGCACAAAGGAGGCTGGTGGGGCCCTTAGAAGAAGCAACATATATATGATATGCATATATATAGGTAAAAAAAATTAAAATTTCAGGATAGGCACTTGCCTACCCTAGGTAAGAGGTGGCTCCGCCCCTGAATTTTAAGTAGTTTCGATAATATATAAATAAATAATATAAAACTATTTTTTTGGTATTTTATTGAAATTATTATTTAAATTTAATTACGTATATATACATTATAAAATTAAAGGTTTAAAAATTAATTAAAAATAGTAATTACGAGATAATGAGCGGTTTTTAAGTTTTATTATTAATTGTTTTGTAAAATAGATACGGGGCAGTTTATATTCACCCCTCACACTTAATAAAATGGTTTTGTCTTTCCTACCTAATTAGGTCGTGACACATTACACCATACCTTACCTATGAAATATACATACGTGTGTTTCACTAAATGAAGATTACAGTTGTCTTACTTTTAATGGATGTTGGGTTATCCTAGAGCTGTCAAAAGGGCCGCAGCCCGCGGGCTGTTAATTTTCACTTTGGCGGGCGGGCTGTTAATTTTAGGCCCGCCAGGGAGCGGGCATGCCCGCGCGGGGCCCGCCAAAAAATATAATATTATATAATTATATTTCACAATAAGAAATTATATTGCTTTTATAATTTTTTTAAGGTATGATTATGATTTAATAACATAAATAATTAGTATTAATAAAGTTGATTAAATTAGATATATTTTTCAACTTGAATTCTTCATTTTTTTCCTATTTATCTATTTTTATATTTTTTCCCTATTTTTTTATTATGTTTTAACACAGGCAGGCTAAGCCTGCCAGGCTCGCTACCGCCTGTAGGCGGGCGGGCCTTCATTTCCCAGGCCCGCTAGTAGGCGGACTTGCCCGCGCCCGCCCCGCCAGTGGCGGGCTTTGGCGGGTTACAGGTCGGCCCAGCCCGGCCCAGCGGCCCATTTTGGCAGTACTAGTTATAGCCAATTGGGTAGTTATAACAAAATATAGTAGATGAAGAGATTCAAAAGATTATTAAACCGAGAAAAAAACTAATTTCTTTTCCCAATAGCCATTAGGTCATCTCCAACCGAGAAACCCATTTGTAAACCCATTTTGCAGTAAATGTCACATCAAACAGTAATTCAACTCCAACCATTAAACTCATTCTCAAACTCAAAAGAATATTCTTAGAATATTTGCTTTCACATCAATTTTATAACTTTTCTATATTAATCACATATTTTGTCATATTACATATTAGACCACACTATACACTATTATTTTAATTCGATTGGAAAAAATGCATGATTTTTTATAAACTGATAAAAGGTACACATAAAAGCTGATAAAATAATTAAATAAATTTAATGATGATGAATAATAATATTATAATAGTGATAATAATAATATTAATAAAAACAACCACAATAATAATAATAACAACAAGAACAATAATAATAGTATAATAATGATAATAATAATAACAATATAATAATAATAGTAATGATAATAATAATAATCATAAAATCAAACCATAATAATAAGACTGGAAATAATTAAAAATTGGACGAAAATGTAATTTACCAAATAGGACTTTAAAACAATTAAGTAACATTGTGGGCCAAAATCGAATTTTTACCAAACTTTTTGGTATAGGAATAGTAAAAACGCAAAAATGAGTTGAAAAGAAAAAACAATCCACCCAACGCATTATGGGTTCTTGATTGCAGTTCGGTTGGACCATTTTTTTCTATCCATTTTGCGTTTTGGGTATCGGGTGGAGAAGGTCTTATCTTGGACAACGTTACATAGAGGCCTTATCTTTAGTCATGTTAGACCATCTCCAACCGATAAACGCATTCTCAAACTCAAACGCATTCTCAAACTCAAAATGCAGTAATTCTTCTCCACCCGATCAACTCATTCTCAAACTCAATAGACTATTTTGTAATATTCACTTCCACACCAATTTTTACAAGTTTTCAATACTACCCACATATTTTACAACTTTACAAGTTAGACTGCAAATGGCTTTTTAATTAGAATATGGCAATTAGAGCCCATATTCAATAAAATAGGGCAAATGGAGACGAAGTTAATAAAATAGGGCGAAACGCGGTTAATAACCGCGACATCGCACCTATTAGACGTGACGGCTGACGTGGCAAGCAATCCCTAAGCTGGGCCCGCGTGTGGCCCGCTTGTGGCCCGCGTCGCATCAAATGGACGCGACGTCGCGGTCACTGCACGCGTCGTTGACTGAGACCCACTAAAGCCCACTAAACCCATTAAAACACGGCCACTAAACCCACTAGTTATTGGGCCACTAAACCCACTAGTTATTGGGCCACTTACCGTCGCGTCTAATGGATGCGGCGTCGCGTCCATTGCCCGCGACGACGCGCTCAATAAGCGCTGCGATTTGCCCTATTTAAGGCCGCTCAATTCTTCGAATAATTCATAAATTCATACATATCCAATATGGTATCTAGAAAAATTCAAGTAGTTGTTTATTTTGGCGTTGAAATCATACACGAATCTAGGTAATCGAGCCACTGATCCTGCGTCATGCTGTGGATCACACCACTAACTGAGTGACCATCGATCGGGAGTCCCCACAGCACACCGACGTCCTAAAGAGTGACGGTGGCCTCACCCACAGGCAAGTGGAACGTGTGCGTCTCCTTCCTCCACCTCTCTACGAGGGCCGTGATCAAGTGTGGATCTAACTTCTGAGATCCACAACTATACACGTCGTAGAAGGACATGGCATGCAACCTCTCCAGAATACGACCGTGCAACCGCACCGGTCGTGAAAGCTTACCCCAGTCAACACTCTCCAAACCCCTAACGGTCAAAGGCGTGTCGAGGGCACCATCAGCAATGGATAGTACATCGTTACAACGATGACTATCCTGGAATATCAGAAGTGATCTGTCGATCGGACCGTAATATTCGTACGTATCCATCCTAAATTAGCGTTTCAAAGTCAATATCGCAACAAATAACAATAAACAAACACATAAATTGACTTATGTACTAACAATCGAATCAAATAACCTAAAAACCCTAATTTCAAAATTAGGTTTCTAAATTAGGGAAAATTTCTAAATCGAATCAATTATCTAAAATTAACGTGTTATATCAACATACTGAGCAACCCATAATATCTAGAGCACAAATTTTCCCAAAACACAAACATAAATGAAAGAATTTGACGAAATCTAACGAAACATCAAAAGCAAGATTTAAACAAAGTACGAGTTTCATACCAAACGAAGCTTAATCGACGATGACGAGGAATAACGGATCTATCACTGTTCCAAAACGCGCAGCAATCGCCCGAGATTTCGCCTGAGGAATCGAGGAGAGGAGAGGATAAGAAATGGGGAAGAAAAGAGGCGTCGCGGCTTTATTCAACGCGTCGTCGCTGCCATTAAGCGCGACGACGCGGCCATTAGCCGCGACGCCCCGTGAATTGGGCCGTAGGTCGGCCCAATTGATCTTTTACAAAAAAGGCCCGTGTTAAGCCCGATTGAGCCCGCGTTAAGCCTGATTGAGCCCGCGTTAAGCCCGATTGAGGCCTCGTCGCGTTTAATGGGCGCGACGTCGCGGACAATAAGCACGTTTCACCCGATTTTATTAATTTCCTCCCCATTTGCCCTATTTTATTGAATATGGGCTCTAATTGCCCTATTTTAATTAAAAACCCGACTACAAATATTATTTTAGAGTTAATCGAAAAATGAATAAGGTTAATAATAAAAAATATATTTATCCATATAAAAAGCATCGATTAATGTTTATTACACGACAACTACAATATATGTTGATAGTTTCGTGGTCAATAATACGTACTTCTATTGTTAAAAGTTTATGATGATTTTATTTTCTTTATTTATGCAATAATGCCAGTTTCACTTTTAATATTGCGTACTCGTTGGGTTTAGATCTCGAAATTTAAACTACATGAGCAAAAAAGTATATTTAGACGGACTACAATTAAATGAAATCTAGAAGAATCAAACAATTTCTATACATAGCGTTGGTACAGTACAATTTATTCACATACAAAGTTTGAACAGTAGCAAGAAACTCCAGCAATTTCCTCTATATAAAACATTTCTCAATATTTTCCATTATATACTCAATATTTTATAAATTTATATTCTAATATTTTCTATTTATAATAATTAAATTACGTATATTACAAATGAATTCATTTTATAGTTCAAAAAACTATCAAAGTCGATCTTGTATTCATTTTAATATTACCACTTCGAATTATTCTCAAAATTGTTAGTTAACTATTAAATGTTAACTTTATTAGATTATTAATAATCTTTAAATAAAAAATTATTATTATTAGTCACATCAATTGTTGTCCTCTCTCTCGTGACTACTGTTCGTCATCTTCTCCACGATGAAAATCGATTTTGACCTAAAATCTACATGAAATCCCAAACCAACTGAAATCCAAAATAGAAAACCAAAAGAAATAAAGGTCCTATATGCAAATATAAAGTTCAGATGCATCCTTTCAGTTTCAAACGCATCTTTGAGTTTTAATTAGGAGAGAGAAAGTTTAGATCGCATTATGGGTCTGATTTTGGAGTTCGATTGGAGTAATTTTACTCCATTTTTTTGGATTTGCAGCTCCATTGGAGTTGCTCTTAGTAATTTTGCAGAGCGATACGTGTATGCTATACATTATGTATATTAATCATAAAATAATATTTACTAAAATAGAAGGATGAGTTTGAAAATGTAAAAACTTTATATATGGGTGGTTTTTCTCTATTGATGGTTATTTTATGACAGACCAAAATACGGATTAACCTAGCCCTGAGCCTTAATAAAAAAAAAAGAGTATAAATGCTTCATTAATTTAAAATAGTTTAATAAGGAATTCTCTCTCGTAACAACAATAAGTTTGTCGCCCTCCTAGCCAAAATGCAATTGCTAAAGCTTAATTCCTTCTTTTTCTTGCTTTGCTTGATCTACCTTACGAATTAACGTAAATTTGAAAATTCATTATCAGTCTCATAAATTATACTAGTATATTTAGCACATCCTATGTACGTGCAAATATATAAGTCATTTTATATTGTTATATTACTAATTACGTTATTTAATAAATAAAATTTTAAATCAAAGGATTAAGTTGTAATAAATCAAAATATTAAGGGTAAAAAATTGTAAAAAACTAACTATTTTACAGACCAAATAACAGTTTATACTCACCGTTTATCGTTAATATACTCACCCTTCATTACAGACCAAATAGGATTAGCAATATTTGTTTGTGATTCTGGTTACTGCCGGTGGACTCGTTTATTTTTCTGCTTAGTAATTGAGGCGGATTTTACAAATTTAAATCTCGATGGGTAATTCTGAAATTAGTTGGTATCCGAAGGTTCAAAATTAAAATTTATTACATCTTAAATTGAACTAGGGTTTTCATAAATAAACCCCTTTAGAACTTTAGTTACGCTGGCTGGTGGTGTTGTTGCTCATTAGTACGACGAATCATGGGGGCAAAGGCGAAGTCTAAGAAGAAGGAAGTAATGAAGAATTTGAAAAAGGCCTCTGCTCAGTTTTCGGCTCCCAAGGATCCGTCAACTCATGATTTCTTGGTACTTTTTATTTTGTGCATCTTTTTTTTTTCTTTTTAAATTCCAGTTATATTTGTCAGTTAATTCAGACAGTCGATTCTTTGTATTGTAGGGGAGTAGTGTTAATACGTGTTCGTGCTTCTTGTTATTTTTCAATTTTCTAAATGTTCGTATGATTTTAGCCTCTCGAGGGTGGCCCTGCGAAGAATCTTCCCAAAAGCGAAGTTGGACAGAACAATGCAACGGTTTTGTACCTCGGTAGAATCCCACATGGATTTTACGAGAATGAAATGGAAGGTTGGTTTTTGTTAATGATAGTTTGTATTTTAATTGCGAGCTGCTAGGTTTTATTTTTCGGCGTGAGGTATCGTTGAAAATATGGTTTTTTTTTCGATTGCAGCATTCTTTTCGCAGTTTGGAGCAGTGAAAAGGCTCAGAATAGTGAGGAATAGGAAGGTTCGTTTTTTTTAACGTTACTGTTCCTTTTCCTTTGCGTGTGTTATTTTCGTTTGAAACGACTGCTAACGAGCTTTGTGGGATGATTGTATATCTGTGCTGTGCCATTGGGTGTCAAACGGTTTCGATTGTAACGTTATGCCTCACTCGTGTGTAAGATAAAAGCTATCCATTTGCATAGTTTAGTAATGTTTGAGATGAAATTGTTACCTTTTTGCTTCTGGTTTTTCTTGTGATTTGTTTAAGTTTGATTTGTTACATGGACTTGCATACGTTTCAGTTCCTTTTTACGTATTATTTTCTGCTTTGAGTTCATCTGTGGTGACTGCCCTGTTGTTTGATTTAGTTATGAACACGTTTCTTTTTTGCTTCATCTTTTTCCTCATTAGTAGAATGCTTCAATTGATTGAATTTGTGCACAAGATGAAACTGCACATTTTGATTACTCATTCGTGTTGTTCCTGGTTTATTTTACCTTCTCCTTAACAGACTGGGAAGTCGAAGCACTTTGGGTTTATTGAATTTGAATCTCCTGAGGTTCGATATTTCGACTACAACGTTAATTATTTACGTGCATATATTACTAGGGATTTAACCTTTCGCTGCTCGTCATTTTCTAAAAAACAAATAGGTAGCGAAAATCATTGAAGATTGCATGCATAATTATTTAATGTACGAGCACCTTCTCCAAGTTCATCTAGTTCCTCCCGAGAAGGTTCATCCAAGATTGTGAGTAATTTCATTTTCTCCTATTTTCATCCTTTCCCCAAGTCATCCAATTCATAGTATGATAGTTTTGGAGAGATGCCATTTATGTCGTGGAATTTAAATTTGTTTTCCTGACCTTTAGGTGTCGAGAAAACCCGTTCTTTTTTTTGCCCATAATACGAACTTTTTTTTTTGTTCGTGGGGATTTATTAAAGATTATTTCATCCTCATATTATATAGCCAGGGGCGGAGCCACCTCTTGCCTTGCCTACCCTGAAATTTTAATTTTTTTTACCTATATATATGCATATCATATGTTGCTTCTTCTAAAGGCCCCACCGGCCACCTTTGTGCGTATAAATCTAATTGATTAACTAATCTATATAATATTAATTTTAGGATAGTAAGTTCCCTCTTAATTGACCATAACACATAAATGAAGTCCATTGCTGGCGACTGGCAAGCCATGATACTTACTTGAATCTTTACTTGATAGGCAATTCTTTTATTATATAAATTATATTAGAGTCTCTTCATTGAACTAATTGATTATCTTTCCAAATACCGGACATATGATTTCAAGTGACATAGAATCCATCATCATTAGACATTAACAAAAGTAATATAGGTCCGAAGAAAATTACCCCATTGTTATATTATTGGTATATCCAATATGTCACCATTTTTCATCTAATATATCCAATTATTTTGTCATTTGTCATACAATGATTTCTATGGAGACTTGTAAAAAAAAAAGCAATTATAATTTGCCAGGTAATTTTTCTATTACATACTATGTTATTATTTCGTCTTATATTTTTTAAATATTTGGCCTACCCTCAAATTATCTCCTAGCTCCGCCCTTGTATATAGCACATATATATGCCATAGCATATGCATCTGCTAATCTGCTATTGACATCATTCATTGACTATGCTAACAATTTCTTCGTCATATTTGAAGATGGAAAGGCGTAAATCGCTCCTACATTCACCCAGACTGGGTTCAAATTGAAAGGAAGCGTCACGATAAGGTAATAACTAGTTTGTAGGCACGAATGTTTGGAATTACGTTGTCAGTCCTCGTGCTTTTCTCTTATTGCAGGAACGTACCCTCGAAGAGCAGCAGAAGTTGGTTTCGCGAATCGTGAAGAGAGATAATAAGAGGAGAAAGCGTATCGAAGCCGCGGGTATTGATTATGAGTGCCCGAATTTTGTGGGTTCCGTCCAAATTGCGCCCAAGAAAATCAAGTTCGATGTGGAGGAGTAAGTAGCTTTATAGATCCTTTTTGTTTTCCTTTTCGTTTTCCTTGTTATGGTTAATTTCTTGCTAGTTAAAACTGCATTGGATGTTTTAATGTGATGAAATCGATATTGGGTTGTTGTGTTTGTTTTGGCGTGATCCTCCAAAACGTTACGGTGATGCTCTCCGCTCAGTACACTGTTTATTCAGCTTAAGTGATAAACCATAATAACTGGAATGAAGGATCACCTAGACGATTAAAATAGGATGATATTTCGAACCTTGAAATTTTTATGGAGAAATTCCCTTTGTATATTCTATCTCTATTTTCTCTATTTTTAATTGTATAATTAGTATGTTTAAAGCTAAAAAAGATAAAAGACGATTATATGGAATAGTTGATAAAGTGATTAAAAATAAAATTAGGTCTTCAAAATGCTAACCAGTAACAACATAAAAATGAAAGTACTGATTCAGATTACTTGGTTAATTTTGACGGGTTTAAATATGTGATTTATTCAATGTTACTCTACACATTTGGTTGGTAAAAAATGCCTTTGTCAACCTCACCTTTATTTACATTTCGATGATATTCACGTCAAGATAATGTAACGTTGGTCGTGGGCAAACACTCCTTACAAGTATTTGCGTTGGTAAAAAATGCCTTTGTCAACCTCACCTTTATTTACATTTCGATGATATTCACGTCAAGATAATGTAACGTTGGATTTTCGTGGGCAAACACTCCTTACAAGTATTTGCGTTGGTAAAAAATGCATTTGTCAACCTCACCTTTATTTACATTTCGATGATATTCACGTCAAGATAATGTAACGTTGGATTTTCGTGGGAAAACACTCCTTACAAGTATTTATAATGGCGTCTTGTTTCCTTTGATGCATGTTATTAATCATTTAAGGGGACATGGCCACCATGACCTTAATTTTCAGCATATGATCTCCAATTTCTCATGTAAATTCACATCTTTATTGTATTACTTCCAATATCGCATTTATCATTCCATGATTTTTTTGTGACCAATGTTGAAAAGATACATGTATGGTGAATAGGATACATGAAAAATAAATACAAAATTGACCAGAGTGGGAGTCGAACCCACGACCTTTCGATCCGAAGTCAGACGCGCTAATCCACTGGGCTATGCGGCCATGCTTTCTTATTTCAGTTTTTTCTTTTTATGAGTTTTATGTAGATGGCTTTGAATTCTTGCAATATCTATTAATTATTATATTTTATTGGTACCTGTAAGAAATACGGGCCGGGCCTCCGGTAATTTATCCGTTAAGGAGGCCCACGCACATGCGCCACACAGAGAAGGGGTGCCGGTATTATCTTGATGGGTTCCTTCCTAAAACTAATTGGTTTTAAGAAGGAACCTCATCAAGCTTATACCCGGCACTCCTTCTCCGTGGCGCATGTGCGTGGGCCTCGTTAACGGATATTAATTACCGGAGGCCCGGCCCGTATTTCTAACATGGTACCAGAGCGGGAAGATCCGACTCAATTTAAAATATATGGCGGGTTCGAAAAGAATGACGTTCCCGTCCGATTAAAAAAAAGAAATGGGCTCACACGTGAGGGGGGAGTGTTGAAACATATCACTGTGTGAGGAAGAGTCCCACACCGATAAATACAATAAATAATAATGGGTATATAGCTTGATGGGTGAACTCCTCTTAAATACCAATTGGTTTTAAGAAGGAACTCATCAAGCTTATATCCGGCACCCCTTCTCGTGTGGCGCATGTGCGTGGGTCCGGATAAATTACCGGGGCCCGGCCCGTATTTCTAACATGGTATCAGAGCGGGCAGAGATCCGACTCAATTAAGAAAAATAAATAAATATGGTGGGTTCGGAAAGAATGGCGTTCCCTTTTCCGATTAAAAAGAAAAGGGCTCACACGTGAGGGGGGAGTGTTGAACTGATCACGTGTGAGGACTGAAGAGTCCACATCGAAACCTATCAAGAAAACTAAATGGTTTATAAGCTTGATGGGCCACTCCTCTTAAACACCAATTGGTTTTAAGAAGGAACCCCATCAAGCTTATACCGGACACCGATCCTCCGTGTAGCGCATGTGCGTGGGCCTCGTTAACGGATAAATTACCGGAGGTCGGGCCCGTATTTCTTACATGGTATCAGAGCGGGGATGATCCGACTCAAATAAAAATATATGACGGGTTCGAAAAGAATGACGTTCCCGTCCAATTAAAAAAAAAAAGAAAGAAATGGGCTCACACGTGAGGGGGAGTGTTGAGATGCTCACGTGTGGTGTGAGGACAAAAATGTCCCACATCGAAAGTTACAAAGAAATTGAAATGGTTTATAAGCTTGATGGGTCACACCTCCTAATACCAATTGGTTTTAAGAAGGAACATCATCAAGCTTATACCCGACACTCCTTCTCCGTGTGGCGCATGTGCGTGGGCCTCGTTAACGGATATTAATTACCGGAGGCCCGGCCCGTATTTCTAAGAGTACCTTAGCCTTTGTCACAAAATAAGAATGTTTTTTCTGAGCTTTTAGTAGACTGGAAGCTATATACCATACCTATTTCTAATACTCCCAAATCCTCAACTGTATATAAAATGTCACTTTTTTTTTATCTTCAGAAATTATGCAATTTGACTTTTGTCGAAAGCTTACGAAGTGAATGATACCTTCCCACCTATACAAAGTTGTCCTTTGACAAATGAAAACCGGTGAATTAATGATTTCTGCAATAAATAATTATATGCATAGTGGAATTTATTGCAGCAGTTCATTTAAGTCTTCTTTCTTACATAGGAAGGAGATGGACATCTCTTACTTCTACTATATATTCAAATTCTGTTTTGTATAAAATCTATCTTTCACTTTCTGTATTCCATTAAAATTCGAACTCAATTAGAATTAAGATGTTAAGATAAAAATATATGAGATCAAGAGTTCGTGGATATAAATTCGTACAGCCATCTAAAAGGAAACATTGCCCAGAAGTGAGATGGATGTTGGAAAGATAAATGCATTCCCTTGAAAGATTTTTTTTTTTCCGAAATTCCCTTGAAAAAGATTCACTTGATCATTTTGACAAATAAAAAATATATAATTAAGAGAATGATGTTAAAACTTAAAACTCGCGTCCGAAAGGGGCATATGTACTTGTACTCATATTTTTATTCTATATTATATGCGTTTTCATATTTAATTAATATGACTTTCCTATAGCTTCCATTGGACCTCAAAGCGAAGACCAAAGCTGCATTAAATGCAGCATCAAACAACAACACATATATGCACATGAAAACTTCAAACATGAGTCAACCTCTAACTTTTCATCTCCATTAAATGTCATAGATTCAAAGTTAGTAGTAGTAGTTAGTTGAGGTGGTAATAAAAACAAATTTTAAATAAACAACCAATTAATTAAACCCCCACTCAACTGTCTATTTATATCTCCCTTTTCCCCCCCCACCGCTTTACACAAACACAAACTCTCTCTCCCTCTCTTTCTTACATGCAAAAGAAACCATTTTATTCGTAATAGAAAGAAATTCTTTAATTGCCCCAAGTAAGAGTATTTATTGCTCCTCACCCATAATTTCCAGCAATCACCCATTCATATACAACACTCTTCGCCTCCACACAATTCCCAAACAACATCTCATCAAATGGCGTCTTCTTCTTCCAACCTCTCTCCTTACTACCACATAATCTTCTCCGCCATAGCTTTGCTCCTCTCTTTCCTCATCTTCTTCCTCACCAAAAAATCGCCGCCGCCGCCGTCGAAAAAGCTCAACCTCCCACCTGGACCGAAGGGTTACCCCATCGTCGGAAACCTCTTTCAGTTCGCCCGCTCAGGCAAAGCCTTCTTCGAATATACGCGCGAAGATCTCATCCCTAAGTACGGGCCCATTCTTACCCTAAAGATGGGAACTCGAACAATGATCATACTCAGCAGCGCCGATTTGGTCCACGAAGCTTTGATCGAAAAGGGCCAAGCCTTCGCCAGTCGGCCGAGGGAAAACCCTACTCGGACCATCTTCAGCTGCGATAAGTTCACCGTCAACGCTGCCCTCTACGGCCCCACGTGGCGGTCGCTGCGTCGGAACATGGTTCAGAACATGCTGAGCTCGGCGAGGCTGAGGGAGTTCCGATCGGCGAGGGACGGCGCCATGGACAAGCTCGTGGAGAGGATAAGGTCCGAGGCGGCGGCCCACGACGGGCTGGTGTGGGTGCTGAAGAACGCTAGGTTCGCCGTGTTCTGCATACTCGTGGCTATGTGCTTTGGGATAGAGATGGGCGAAGAGAAGATCGAAGCCATAGATCAGATGATGAAGGAGGTGCTGATGGTGCTCGATCCGAGGGTGGACGATTACTTGCCGATTCTCAGCCCTTTCTTCTCCAAGCAGAGGAGGCACGCCGCTGAGGTGAGGCGGCGGCAGGTGGAGATGCTTGTTCCGTTGATTGAGCGGCGGAGGGCAGCCGTGCAGAACCCAGGCTTTGACGAGGCGGCGGCGTCCTTCTCTTACTTGGATACTTTGTTCGATCTGAAGACGGAGGGGAGGAAATCTGCGCCATCGGATGCTGAGATCGTGACGCTTGTGTCTGAGTTCTTGAACGGCGGTACGGACACGACGGGGACTGGTGTTGAGTGGGCCATTGCTAGGATCATCGATAACCCAGGTAGTTTAATCTTTAATATATTCCAATTTTTCTTATAGTTTATATGGAAAAATATATGTCTCGTCCCATATTATATAATTATGGGATAAAATCATTTTTGTCCTCAATCTTTGGTGCATGAGTATTTTTTGGTATCTTATGCCCCGAGATGCCATGTTTCGTCTCTGGTTACCAGATTTGTGCTGTTTTGGTCTCCTGGTTAATTGAATCGTTAGTTTCGACGGAACAGGTTGGTAAAGCCTGAATTTACGGATCGGGCCGTAACCATCTTTTGGCTTGCAAAAGATGAGGCTGATCTGACTGTTATATTTACTGGCCCGTCCCGTAATTCCGTCCACACTAGCCTTTAAATAAATCGGCGAAACAAAAAAGGCATAAAACTGAGAACATTGGGGACTAAAAATGACTTCTTGAGACAAAACAAAATGTCCATAACCCCAAACATTGTGAACTAAAAATTGCCTCAGCCCTTCAATAAATTAGCTAGTACATATTACCTCAAATTAGTTCTAATGGGTCTTGTCTGCCCGCCCCCCCCCCCCCCCCCCCCATTATAGACATCCAATCCCGCCTCGTCGAAGAAATCGAATCGGTCGTGGGATCGAAGACAGTCGATGAAAAGGACGTCGAAAACATGCCCTACCTCAACGCCTTCACCAAAGAGCTCCTGCGAAAGCACCCGCCGACCTACTTCTCACTCACCCACGCTACTATCGAGCCCGCCAAGATCGGAGGCTACGACGTGCCCACAGACGCCAACATCGAGATTTACATCCCGGGAATCAGCGAGGACCCGAAACTATGGACCGAACCGGACCGGTTCGACCCAGACCGGTTCTTCGCGGGTCGCGAGGAGGCGGACATCACTGGGGTGAAGGGGGTTAAGATGATGCCATTTGGGGTCGGGCGGAGGATATGCCCTGGCCTGACTATGGCCACTGTGCACGTGAACTTGATGATCGCGAGGATGGTTCAAGAGTTTGAGTGGTCGAGCGATGTGAAGATCGATTTCTCGGAGAAGTTGGAGTTTACGGTGGTGATGAAGAATAGCTTGAGGGCTAGGGTTCAGCCGAGGAGGGCGGGTTAGGGTTTTCACGGGTTGTTATTAGGGTTTGTGAAATGAGCTTGTGTTTTTAAGTATATTTGTTATAATGGATGTTTTAAATTATGTTTTTCTTTTTTTGGAATTCTTGAGAGGTATGTGATATATGTTTTGGTGTTTTTGCATTTTTTTCTTCACTTATATTTGGAATAGTAATTCTACTATCTTTGCTCGGTGGTCATGTTTTTATTAATGACGTGTTCTTATTTTTATTTGGCTAAATAGCATATAATTCCCATGTGGTTTTAAAACTAAGCACGATTACCCCCCGTTTAATAAACATGCTAAAACTCACTTATGGTTTATTTAACCAACGCTCCACTTTCGGTCAAACAAGGACTAAATTTTTGAAATTCCCGTCATACCCTTGTTAAAGTTACATCTTGAAAGGGTGGGACCAAAGAATACAAAAGCCCCAATAAATTTGACATAAAAAACAACAGCAAACCTTAATCTGATAACCTTCATTTGCCTCTGGAGAAACCAAAATTCATTCATTCACGTATTGTCAGCCGCAATGACAGACTCTTATTGCAATATTTATTTGTGGGTGAGTGGTAGGATCGAATGGCTTCCACTTGCGAGATATTCTGGGGGAATGAAGGTTTTATTCAGAGGTATAGATAAAGATAAGCTATTTGTCGGGACTTTATATGATTTTTATGCTCACACTGTCGACATGTGTGCATAACTAAAGGAAACATGGTTGCATGTTTAAAGGAACTATCATCTAAGTGGCTTACTTTAAGGCTTACTTTAAGGCTTGTTTTTGGAATACCTTTTTACCCATTGATGTATCGTATGATTAAAGTAGATCACATTATGTATAAAAGGAGGTGCTCCTTAGTAGAGATGTAACAGAAAAAAAACCTTTCTATCGAATCTCACAAGTTTAACATGGTATCAGAGACATCAAACTCACCAAGTTTATCAAATTAATCCATCAATACCACAAGAATCTAACTTCTTGTCCCTTTCTCAAATCCCTAATCTCGAAACAAGAGATTCAAATGGCTGAAGAAAACACAGCTATTACCCTACAAAACCAAATTACAAACCCAATCGAGTTCAATAACTCTAATAGCTTACCCATTGGATTCAGATTGAATGATACAAATTTCAAGATCTGGTCACGTTTGATAGAGGTTCATGCTGCAGGATCAAACAAACTTGGCTATTTAAACGGCCAAACTCCAAAAGTAGATGAAGGGCATGCCGACTACGCACGATGGTGTACGGAGGATGCAATTGTACGTGGGTGGCTGCTCAAAACGATGGAACCGCACCTCCTTAGTCTATTCATTGATCTCCCAACAGCTGCCGATATTTGGAATAGCGTCACTCAAACCTTATATGACGGAGCAGATGACGCACAATATTATGAGTTGCGTCGCAAGGCAACAAAAACCAAGCCTAATGGACGGCCTCTTCACATATATTACGCTGAGCTGAATAGTGTGTGGCAAGAAATGGATAGACGACGTCCGTTAAAAATGAAATGTGCTGCAGATCTACTCGTCAGACAAGAGGAGATAAAAAAGGATCGAATTTATGACTTTCTTGCAGGTCTAGATGAAATCTTTGATTTTATCAGAGGCGATATTCTACGAATGAAGGTTATTCCTGGTATTGAAGAATGCTTTAATATGATTCGACGAGATGCCCAACGACAAATCACCATGCTAGGGAAGAAGGATCATGGAGAAGGTTCTCATATGGCCATGATCTCCAAAACCAATATTTCTAAAACCACTCTTCGAGCAATTGAAGATGCTGAAAAAGACAAGTTACGCTGCACCCACTGCACCCACTGAAGATCCATGGTTATCTTGACTGGTTTTTGGAAAAGCGAGCAAACGGCCGGCTCAAGCAAAGATGGCGAACACTGTAGAAACTGAGTGTGGATTCTGTTGCGACAACAATTGTTCAACCTTCTGAGTATGGGAAATTGTTGTCTCTATCCAACCGCATGTCTCTGGAAAGCTCAGGTAAGATAGAAAAGGGTATTTCTGTATCTACATCACAAGAAATCGGTTGGATTATTGATTCAGGAGCTACAGAACACATGAGTTACGACAAATCTCTGTTTCAGCACATGAGTCCATCATCGAAGAAAAGTGTTATAACTGCTAATGGAGAGACCACTCATGTCATTGGTGCAGGATCAATAACACTTACGCCTACAATTTTCTTACATAATTGTTTACTTGTTCCCTCACTATCTAATCATTTGCTATCAGTTGGCCAAATCACGGAACAGTTACAATGTGTTGTCATCATGTTTCCAAATTTTTGCTTGCTTCAGGATATTCGGACTCAGGCGATTATTGGGCGCGGTACTAAGAGGAGAGGGTTGTACTACGTAGACGATGTTGCGGTTGGCTATGCAAATCAAGCCAATAGTTGCAATAATGACGATTTAAGGAATATTTGGTTGTGGCATCGCCGTCTTGGACATGTATCATTTGGTTATCTGAGAAAACTATTCCCATCTTTGTTTGGTAATATATCTGATTCTGCTCTTCAATGTAACGTGTGCACTTTGGCCAAAAGTCATCGCATCTCATATCCGTCAAGTTTAACAACGCGAACAGCTCTATTTGAGTTAATTCACTCGGATGTTTGGGGACCTGCTCCTAACTCGGTGAAATCTGAAACTCGATGGTTTGTTACATTCATTGACGACTGCACTCGGATGACATGGTTATACACTATGAAGCATAAAAGTGACGTAAGTGTTATTTTTGCAACATTTTCTAGCATGGTTCGAACTCAATATTCTCTACCAATAAAGATAGTGAGATCAGATAATGGCGGTGAGTATATAAACTCCGAGCTCTCAAATTTTTTTGACGCTAATGGAATTCTACATGAGACCACATGTCCCGCACCCCATAACAAAATGGAGTTGCTGAACGGAAACAGGCACATACTTGAGACGGCAAGAGCACTTCTTATTGGGGCAAGTGTTCCTCAAACTTATTGGGTCGATGCAGTCACTTATGCAGTATACCTGATGAACAGGATGCCGTCACGAGTTCTGTCCTTTCAGACCCCGTTGGAGGTACTTGGCAAACATATTCACATTCCATCGTTATTACAATTAGAACCTCGCGTTTTCGGGTGTCACATATGTGCATCTCCACAAGACTCAACGTACTAAACTCGATCCTTGTGCAGTACGTTGCATTTTTTTTGGTTTTCATCCTCAACAGAAGGGCTACAGGTGTTGTCATCCATCTACTGGCCATAAGTATGTGAGCATGGATGTTACGTTATCGGAGTCAGAATATTTCTTCAGCGATCAAACCACCTTTAGTCCTCAGGGGGAGATAATATATGATAACTACAGTTGGATTGATCTCCCTCAACCAATGGAGTTTTCTGAGTCAGGTAGAGAAATTCATCTACCAAATGAATCAGACGCTCTTGTTGAAAATAATGAAGATAGCCCAGAAGATACCATCTCATCTTCTCCTCTAATACCTGCACAAGATCAATCAGATATTCTCGAAGTAGTCCTGAAAACCTTAATAATCAATTACATGCACCAACTTGCTATTTGCCTCCTAGACAGAATCGCGGGAAACCTTCTGATAGGTACTCTCCCGATGGAAAAGCAAGATATGCAATCGGCAAGTTTGTATCTACTCATAGGTTGTCATCGCAACACCAAGCCTTTGTAAATCAAATGGAGAGTATAAAGATACCTACAAAAGTCGAAGAAGCTCTAGAAATCCAAGGTGGGCGGAAGCTATGCAAGTTGAAATGGATGCACTACAGAAGAACGGCACAAGGAACATTGTGTCACTTCCACCAGGTAAAAAACCAGTAGGATGCAAATGGATTTTCACACTCAAACATAATGCAGATGGGACGATCGACCGATACAAGGCAATGTTGGTGGCAAAAGGATACTCACAATCAGGATTTTATTATCATTGGCAGCAAATTTCAATTGGCCGTTGAAACAGTTTGATGTTAAAAATGCCTTTTTACATGGAGATTTAAAAGAGGAAGTGTACATGCAAATTTCTCCAGGCTTTAATTCTTCACATCCTGATGGCAAAGTCTGCAAATTGCAAAAGGCATTGTATGGATTAAAACAATCCCCAAGGGCGTGGTTTGGGAAATTTACCGATGCTATGAAAAAAATTGGGTATCATCAAACAAACTCGGATCATACTTTGTTCATTAAACGCAAGGAGGACAAAGTTACTCTTCTAATCATCTATGTAGATAATATGATTGTTACAGGCGATGATGCAGAGGAAATAAAAGGTTTGCAAAAGGAATTGTCTGCTGCATTTGAAATGAAAGATTTAGGAGGATTGAAATATTTCTTGGGGATAGAAGTTACAAGAAAAAAACAAGGTATATATTTGTCCCAACGAAAATATATACTTGATCTTTTATCTGAAACAGGTATGTTAGATTGTACGCCTGCTCGGACTCCTATCGTTCAGAATCATCACCTTGCCATTTACCAAGATCAAGTGCCCACAAATAAAGACCGGTATCAAAGATTGGTGGGGAGGCTAATCTACTTGTCTCACACACGACCAGACATTGCGTATGTTGTCAGTGTGATAAGTCAGTTTATGCATGAACCTAGTGAAGATCATATGGCTGCAGTTATGAGGATCTTAAGTTATCTAAAGGGGACACCTGGAAAAGGGCTAACATTTAAGAAACATGGACATATAGAAGTAAAAGGGTATACAGATGCAGATTGGGCTGGGAATGTCACAGATCGTAAATCAACATCTGGGTACTTCACATTTGTTGGTGGAAATCTTGTCACTTGGAGAAGCAAAAAGCAAAATGTTACGGCAAGGTCATCTGCAGAAGCAGAATATAGAGGCATGGTTCACGGAGTAGCAGAACTACTATGGATTAGATTATTGCTTACTGAGATCGGCATACCACCTGAAGAGCCTATGATTTTATACTGCGACAATAATGCAGCTCGCGAAATAGCAAACAATCCGGTGCAACACGATAGAACCAAACACATTGAAGTAGATAGACATTTCATCAAGGAAAATCTTAATCAAAAACTGATTGATGTTCCATTTGTTCGCTCTAGTGAACAACTAGCAGACGTTTTAACACATGCAGTCTCTGTGGAAGCCTTTCGGAGATCTCAAGACAAATTGGGCTTAGAAGACATCTTCGCACCAATTTGAGGGGGAGTGTCGACATGTGTGCATAACTAAAGGAAACATGGTTGCATGTTTAAAGGAACTATCATCTAAGTGGCTTACTTTAAGGCTTACTTTAAGGCTTGTTTTTGGAATACCTTTTTACCCATTGATGTATCGTATGATTAAAGTAGATCACATTATGTATAAAAGGAGGTGCTCCTTCGTAGAGATGTAACAGAGAAAAACCTTTCTATCGAATCTCACAAGTTTAACACACACAGGGGGAAATGTAGTATTGTTTAGTTCTATTATTGCATACCTGGGGAGGATATGAACACGGGTCTGAGGCTGATTAAAAATGACAATGATATTAGGGGATTACTTAATGAACATAGGAAGGAGCATGTCGTCCACATCTTTGTTGAAGAGGTGGCTTGTTTCGTTGAAGCTTCAGATAGGAATGGTAGAAGATTATCTGATGCTAGCATGGAGGTACCTCTAGTTACTTATCCTATGGCAGAGGGTGCTACTAATGAGACTAATGTTGCTGCTGAAGAAAATACAACAGAACATGATGTGGCTGGTGAGGGTCAACATGATGCTGATACAAACAATTTTCGGGATAGTGTCAACATTGAAGAGTTTCATCATCAAACAGGGGCTGGCGAGGCTGATAATGATGATGATGGGCGTCAAACGATTGGTCTATTATCCAGTGCAATTGATTCTTCAGATGAGGACTTTGTAATTGACGATGCTCTTGAGGAAAGTGGATCAGAAGATGAAGTCTAGATAAGGAAGAAAAGTCATCAAGAAGGGACAAGTAAAGTTGCAGACAACAATATACAAGAAGATTGGCTCACTGATATTGATCAAGATTCTTATTATGAGTTGGAGAGGGCAGAATCTGATGATGATGGTGTTCCAAATCACCCCGAATGGGATGAGACCGATTTCCAAATAGACAAACCTTTAAGGCGGCCTTGAAAGATTGGGCAGTTAGGAGAGGATTTGATTTAAAATTCATTAAGAATGAAAGAACGAAGGTGACAGCTGTATATAAACATGGCTGTGATTGGAGGTTACATGCTTCACCAGTTATGAGAGGCACAGAATGGATGGTTAAATCACACAAAGGGGCACATAATTGTTCTCACAGAACAATCAATTCTCAAGCTGACTACAGGTACCTTGCAAAGAGAATTGAATATGTGCGAGACAATCCCACTGAGGATTTAATGTCATTAAAGAGGAAATTTAGGAGGGATGTGAAAGTTGATGTTAGTATATTCAAAGTATATAGGGCAAGAAAACATGCTCTTGAGCTGCTTAGGGGAGATGTGAGAGTGCAATATACAAGACTTTATGACTATTGTGCTACTGTGGTGAAATACAATAGTGGTAGCTCTTGTATTCTACATGTGAGTAGGGATGAAAACCCACTCGTTCTAATCAGATTTTATTATTGTTTGAGGCCTTTGATTGATGGCTTTAAAGATGGTTGCAGGCTAATTATTGGGTTGGATGGATGTTTTTTGAAGGGGGTATTTAAAGGACAATTACCAAGTGCTGTGGCAATGGATGGGAACAATAATATTTATCCATTGGCTTGGGCATTTGTTGAGATAGAGAAAGGAGAAACTTGGGAATGGGTTATAGATTTGTTGCTGAGAGATATTGGTGATGCATGTGGGGCAAATCTGGCCTTTATAAGTGATAGGCAAAAGGAGCTCGTTGATGCAATATCAAATCTTGCTCCTCAGTCAGAACATAGATTTTGCTTAAGACACATGTACAACAACTTCAAAGGAATATAAGGGACTGGATTTGAAGAAGCTATTTTGGAAGGCAGCATCTACATATAGTCTGAGAGAGCAGCAGAAGATAATGCTTGATATTCGAAAGGAGTATCCAAAAATAGGTGATGACAAGTCACCTTATGAGTGGCTATGTGAGATTCCTCCGCATCAGTGGGCAAGAAGCCACTTTCCAGCAACAACTAAATGTGATGTGCTTGTTAATAACATTAGTGAATGCTTCAAGCACTATATATTGCCTGCCAGAGACTTACCAATTATCGAGATGATGGAATGGATCAGAAAAAAATGCATGTCCAGTATTCAAAAGAAGAGAGAAGGGATGCTGAAGTTTGATACAGACATCTGCCCTAACATTATAAAGAAAGTTAATGATGAGAGAGAGAGAGAAGTGCAAACTGTTTTGCTATGTGGGGAGGAGGTGCACAATTTGAGGTAATTCATGGGATTCAGACACATGTGGTCAATCTAGATGAAATGAGGTGTACTTGTGGAAAGTGGCAATTGGTTGGATATCCGTGTTGTCATGCTATTGCTTGCTTAGACCTTCATCGCCTCGAATATACACCTTATATTGATAAGGTTTATAGCAAAGAGGTATATAGTAAGGTGTATGAGCATCTCATTTCACCAGTCCCCGGGATGCATGACTTTGAAGGCCGGATGCAAATGACCACAATCCTACATCAACTAGAAGAGGTTTTGAGGGTGACTTGTGCTATATGTTTGCAACAAGGGCAGAATAGAAGGAAATGTAAGAGCCAACCTCATCCGAATTCAAAATTCTATAAGGTAATAAATTCAAGGCTTCAAGGTTAAGTCAGTCTAATACTAGGTTGTTGTTTTTTTAATTTTTTTATGATCATTATAATTTGTCGGCAGGCTACAAGTCAATACACTTCAGGAACTGCCCAGTCTGCTCAAGAAACTGCTCCACAAGCCACGGCTCAAGAAACTGCTCCAGAAGGCTTCGAGGTTAAGTCAGTCTAATAGTTTCTTGGTTTTTCATAATGTCTTGATGGTTTATAATTTCTCGACAGGCTTCAAAAGACACTTCAGAAGCTGCTCAGTCTGCTCAAGAAACTGCTCCACAAGGTACGGCTCAAGAAATTGCTCTAGAAGCTGCATATTCTGCTCCACATGCTATTAAAAAAACTGCTTCAGAAGCTGCTGCACATCCTATTCCAGATCCATATATTCCTACTCAGGTCCAATATTTGATTACCTATAATTTATCACATATTTCATACATAAAATCTCTACTGGATTCCGCCACTAATTCACAAGTACGGCCAAAGGCCAAGAAATCTGAAGCACTCAGCTTCGACTTCTTCAAAAGTGGTAAAGAGAATGGGCAAATATAGTGAGGCTGGTAGTAGTAGGGCATTCAAGAAGTTATGCAAACCAACTGCATCTAGTTTGTTGCGGGCTGTTCAAGTGTCAGTCAAGCCAAGAAGTAAAGCTGCAAGACCACCAAATGATAAGGGAAACTAGTGGTGGAATTTCCATATATTGTTCACACAATTTTCTTTTTTCTGTGACAATTTGCTTGCTTCTAATGACTGTGTGTGACAATATGCTTTTGTTGTGAAACAATGTTGGTGATGTATTGCTTTTGTTTCTCAGAGTTTGTTTGATTCAAGAAATTCAACCACACACATTTCAAATACATAAGCACAACCACATAAACCGAAAGACACATCCTACAACATTCAATAAGGATCATACTTAGTACCTTCAAACTTACACAAAAAACTTTCAAAAGCTAACAGATTTGCTACATGAAGATTATGACAAATAGCAAGATCAAAATCCCAACAAACAAGTACTTCAACATACTTACATAATTTTCCAGCATCATAACTCTTTTTTCCAGCTTGTCACTCGTATCAATGAGATCACCAATATGCTCTCTGTTCATACCATGTCTCCTTGATTACACATCGTCAGTGTCCGAGATATCATCTTCGATGGTGTTATCAATCGGACTCAACCACATGAAGAAATCACAATCCCCATTCCGACAGTTACAAAAATAATTTTCCTTTCGTGGGTTTCGTGGCACCAACAACTCTAACAGCAGCCACTCTTCCACATTTGCACATATAATTTTTGTATCTCAACTCTGTCTTCACGTAATTCATAGAAGCAGAAGACATGCTTAATGCTACACTCCCCGAATTAAAGACGATGCAACCCTAAACACATGAAGTCGAAATTAATTACAGTACAAATAATTATAAGAGGAATAGTCGAACTCACAATATACAGGTTAGGTTATTGTCTGAACTCAAGCTCCAATCGATTAGGAATGCGACGCCCTATTCCTCTTTCACTGTGTTGTGTTAAGAAGATGAACTTGAGGGATATTTTCGTCAATTCGCGTGACATAATGTTGCAATAGGATATCCCAGTTGCACTATACGCGCGTTTAACGTAACCGCGGGCTCCGGGGGTAATTTGCTAAGTTTCATAAACCATAAGGGGGTGTCAAGTCATTTTTAAACCATAAGGTATAAATTAGCTTTCAGTATAACCACGTGGGGGTGTAGTGTATTTTTCCCTTTTTATTTTAGTTTGGCATCGTAATAAACAAATATGCTTATATGTGCACCAAGGTTCTGAAACCGGGTTTTTGAACCGGACCGGAAATTTTAGTGGTTTAAGGTTTAGTGGTTTAACCGTATCAAACCGGAATCAGACCGGAGTAAAACCGGTATCTTAAATATAATAAATATTAATTTTATAAAGGAATCAATCAAATAATATAGAAAATGTACATATTTTTTATAAACTTTTTTCAAATTATAATTTTATAAAACTAAAGGACAAACTTAAATAAAGTAAATTGTGTTGGTCCTTAAAAATTAATTGTGCATAGGTTGTAAAATATTAAATGTATCAATTTGGGGTCAAAATTGAAGAGAAAGAAAAAGTTGGGTAAAGAGTTAATTATTATAAAATCGAAGAAAAAGGGCCAGCTTAAATTCGAACCCAGGCCCGTTAGATGTTATATGACACCTTCACCAACTGGCCGACCCACTGTTTCATTAATTTTATTCTTTTTCACCAACTTATTCACACTGTAATTGTTTTTCTTTTTCTTTTTTAAAAAAATGGAAGACCGGACCGGGACCGGACCGGATTTTCGACCGATTCGCGGTTTTCCGGTCCGAACCGGTCGGTCCGGTCCGGTCTTCAAAACCTTGATGTGCACTGAAAAATAGAAAAGCAATAAATGATTTTAGTGAAAGAAACTTAAAATAGTTGTACTTGTTGGGGAGGATACATAAGGAGGAACAAAAGTGTTGGTGTACCGATTAGATTGCAAAAAATGCTCCCGTTTTAAGCTATACTTGTTGGCTAGCTAGTATTAAGTGAACACCTACTTTGTATTTTCCTATTTTACTTTTTGTTTGGTTTTACTATATTTTTTTGGGACAATTTCTATTCAGTCCCTAGTCAGTAAGTTTCTAAACCGTTCAGTCCCTGTCAGAATCCCTATTACTTTAAAGGACCAATGTTTCGAAAATGGCAGAGGTAAGGCTTAAAAATATGTATTGACGAAAATACCCTTCCTAACATACTAAACTAAGAGTTATTTTCCGGCGATTTTCTGTTATGCTGTTAGATTATATTATTATAAACGTATGGTGAACTGTTATTTTTCATCCCTTAGCTGTTACTCTGAGGCAGAAAATTGTTATCGACAGAAAATATTTATTTTACGAATCTCGTTTTTACAGTGAATCGAGCTCCGAAATTTCGAATGCCCATTAACCAACTAGTTTCGGCGTGTAAGGTAGAATGTATTGTGGTATTGACGAAGCAAGATGTAAGATTTGTAATGAATTTTTATCTTTCTATTAGGGTTCTAATATGCGAAGATAAGCTGAAATCAAAGCCGTTTTTGGCACGATTACATCTAATATGTATAAATTCGAAGTACCCATAGTATGGGCAGCTCGGTGCATTGTTTGCTCGTTCGTCCGACTTTCATCTTTTAATTTCGCGAAAATACGACTGACCCCAATAATTTGGGTATATTTTTAATGTCAACACTGTTACTCGGAGTATCAAATCTATTACTCGGAGTATCAAAACCGTTACTAGGTGTATCAAAACTGTTATTAAACTATAATTAATTGTTACCATGTGTAGGGTTTTAATTTGCGAAAATAAAATGAAATCAAAGCCGTTTTGGCAACGATTACATCTAATATGTATAAGTTCGAAGTACCCATAGTATGGGCAGCTCGGTGCGACACATCGTTTGCTCGTTCGTCCGAAGTTCATATTTAATTTTGCGAAAATACGGTCGACCACAATAATTTGGGTATATTTTTACTGTGTCAAAATTGTTACTCTGAGTATCAAATCTGTTACTCGGAGTATCAAAACCGTTACTAGTAGTATCAAAACCGTTATTAGACTAACCATGAGTATATGAAATGTTACTGTGTACGTAATTTGTTATTACAGGCAGAAACATCCAATACGTAAACAACGAGAAGGCAAAAGTTACCAATTGATATCAACTAGACAAAAGGACAAATTGATATCAAATAGATAAGAAAAGACAAAAAGATGATGCTTCTTTTACGTCCAACAAAAAAATCGCTTTTATAAGCACAAAGTGCAAGAATCTAATCTTGTATGCTGACATAGCGGGGACCATGGATACTGTCAAAGGCAGTAAATGAAGAAGAGAGATGATTTTTCTTGTTGAATGGGGTTTAGAGGAAAGTGGTGTACATTTTTCGTATTGGCGGGTTTTGTAAAATTTTCAGGTTCTGTTACTAGTATGTTTATTTCTATTACTACGTTGCCCACATTTGTTACTAAATGGGCGTTGAAAGTCGGGCAAAAAACCATCATGAGAAGAATTTTGGGCGGGAGAGTAAATAAAGTCAAGCATAGATTATCTGTTACCCGATATGTGTAAATTTGTTACTAGTTATACGTTTATCTGTTACCAGAATTATTTTAGTTTGTAAAACTTCTTCAATTCCAACATAACATCCACGAAAATCATAACCTAAACTAACATATTTTTATCTAAAACTTCGTAAGTTCATATATTATAGTGAATGTAGCGTGTTTACAATATAATATAGTTGAAACTCATAAACTAAACTAATTATATGTTAAATTATTTTTGCACCAGCGTTATCTGTTACTCGTCAAGTATCGACCTGTTACCTGCGTATTAGCTTCTGTTTTCTCCTCTCATTAAATTGTTTCTGATCAGTGATAAATTGTTACTGCAGGAAATCAGTAAACAACAAAGGGTTTACGTTTAAAATTAGTTGAAGATGTCATTAATTTTGTTGAATCATTTATTTTAGGTCGATCATCTGGATTGTAATAAACAACTAATAGTTCATATCCGCAACGTTTTGAGTAAGTAGAATCAATTTCGTAGAAGCATGATCTCCTTTCAAGAAGAAACTTGTTTTCCATAAAATATACTTCAACTTCTTTAATTCCAACATAATTTCCACGTAAATCATAACCTAAACTAATATATTGTATCTAAAACTTTGTAATTCTTTTATTTTAGTGAATGTAGTGTGTTTACAATTCAAAATTTGAAAATCATAAATTAAACTAATTACATATTAAATTGTTATTGTGACTAAGAATTATATTACTCGTATTGTACTTCCTTGTTGCCTACATATCGATTTCTTTTTTTTTCTCCGCTTCAATTGTTGCTGAACTCTGTTAAACTGTTACTGCAGGAAATCATTAAACAACAGAAGATTTTACCAGAATCATGCATACATTTTCAGCAACAGAAGAGAAGTTTGTTCGAAAGAAACATCCTACATAGAAGTATCAGATACACATAGCACCAAATTGTAACATCCTCGTCGTCGCTGCTCGTCTTCGATTTCTTCGATTAATTTGGGGGTTATCGATTTGGTATTAGCGAATCAGAAAGAACTTAAAGAATAAAAGACATACATAATTAAGTTGGATATTCACAGGACTTTGAATCAAAGTCATTGGAATTCTAGACTGAAAGTTATACTAAAAAAGGTGCAGGTTGCCATTTTCGGACAACATCCCTAAGCACCCGTAAATCTTTTTCGGGCACATTTTTTAGGTCAATTGACTTCGAATCAGAAATAACGTAAAGAATAAATGTTATACATAATTAACTAGGCTAATCAAGGGAGCTTGAATCAATGTCATTTGATTTCTAGATCGAAAGTTATACTCCAAAAGGCGCAGGTTGCCATTTTCGGGCAATGCAGAATGCATAGTGTTACCCAGAATGCATAAATTGTTACGCAGAATGCATAAAGCGTTATCCAGAATGCATAAAGTGTTACCCATAATGCATAAATTGTTACCCAGAATGCATAAATTCTTACATAGCGAGCGTTTTATTAGCAAAAGCTTCAATCATGGGCCGCGTCAAATTTATTCGCGATTAACATCAATATTTTCATTGATTATTAAGACACACGATCAATTTCACCTTATTCAGCATTAAAGTCCAGATTTTCCTTGTTTCAACGAGATTTTCGATTACTTTTAATACATTATTTCAATATAAACTTCAAAAATATTCATTGATTATTGACACCTATGAGAAATTATCATCAAGTTAACCTTATTCGGTCATTAACATCGAGTTTGAGCCGGTTTTAGATCGTAAATTTTTGTCTTCGTTGAAGGTTGTTTTTGCTTTAACCGTTTGGAGAAGAAGATGGCACATGGGTGTAATTTTGACAAATATGAAGGATAGAAAGGTCGTTTACAATTGGGTCCTTCAAACTAATATTTTCAGTAATTAGGTCCTTGAGCCTAAATGGAACTAGTAAAGGGCCTGAACTATATGGGGAAATACTTATAGGCCTGATCCGAAATATACCCTATTTTTTCCGAAAACTTTCTTTAATGTCGCAAATGTAGGTAAGTTCTCGTGTAATTATTATGTCATGATGAGTTTCACCCGAGGGTCTTTAACTATGAACCAAAGGCAAACTAGTGAGTTAGATTTGAACACACGATGGTTCAATAGTGGTTGACCACAAAAAAAATAAAATACTCCCTCTGTTTTCCTTAATAAAAGTCATTTTTTAAATTATTATTTTTTAAATACAACTCGTTTTACGGTTTTCAAGATAAAAATATTGATTATTTCTAGCTTTACACTTTATCTTAAATAGAAATTGTAAAATTAAATAGCTAAGAAATTAATTAAGGGTATAATGTAGATTTTACTTTATTTCTTAATATGCGCGTAATGTCCTTACATGACTTGTATTAAGGAACAGAGGGAGTAAAATTTAACCCGTACAAAGACAACAATGAAAGTTTTCATCACCAAACATGACCAAAAAAAGTATTAAGAGTGCGTTTGCATACGTGTATTTGAACGAAATCACTTGATTTTAGATTATGAATTTCAAATTCAAATCCATTGTTTGACAAACGGTATGATTTCGAAACGAAGATCGAGCTCAAGCTCGTGAAGCTCGTCGGGTTCTACATCTAACTTTTTATTAAAAAATAAAAAGTACAAAATAAATTAATGAAAAAGAAACAAGGTCTTGAGCCCTTTCGAGCACTCATGAGGAACTTGAGCTCGACAATAATGAGCTCAAGCTCGAGCTGGCTCATCGAGCTCGCAAGTCGACTCAACTTATTGAGCTCGCGAGTCAGAGCGACTCATTGTCCCCACTTATAATTATTATTAATATTTATTATTTGTGAAAACTTATCATGAGATCTGTCTCGGATTTCAAAAATGGTCTACTTGTCATCGAATTTTAAAATCCGACACAATGAACGTTTAAGTTACCATCGGATTTGGACGAAATCCAAATCCGTTCGATTGGCAAATGGAAGATTTGGAGGAATCCAAACGGATCATTAATCATTTCCCTTCCTTTAGGAAATTACGGACCAAGCGTAATTAATTAGAAACACTCTAAGAGTGCGTTTGGATTGGCGAAATTGATCGGAATCGGATGATTTTAAATAATAGATTTCAAAATCATAATTTCAAATGCAAATCCGTTGTTTGGCAAATGTCGGGATTTCGAGATTCGAATTTCAAAATGAAGTTCGAGTCGAGAAGCTCATCGAACTTGACTTCTAAATTTTTCTTAAAAAATTTAAATATACAAAATTGAAATAAAATAAACAAATAATAAAATAAAAAAGTTCGCAAGTTGGCTTGGGAGCACCCACGAATGAGCTCGAGCTCGATTCAGGAACTCGTCGAGCTCTAGCCGGCTCATTCGCGAGCCCGTAACGAGCTTGAGCTAGCCCATCGATCTCGCGAGTCAGCTCAACTCATCGTTCACCCCAAATTATTATTATTGTTATTTTTATTATTATTATTTAGTGTTATTATATATTATTATTACTATTAATATTATTGTTACTTTATTATTATTATTATTATTATTATTATTGTTTGTGAAAAACTCATTATTGGGCTCAACTTTGGATTTTGAAAACACCTTGACGTTGAATTTCAAATTCGACAAATAATAAGCATTTAGATTTAACCACGAATTTGGACGAAATCGAAATCCAAATAAGCGAAATCCAAATCAGCGTGGCACGAAATATTTGGGAGGAACAATGTCTGCACTTGCCTACGTGTCTCTGACATGTCATCACGAGTCGCCATGTCATCGAACCACCCTCTCTCCGTCACATCGTTTCCATAACATAATTTTGACTCCTAAGAGCTCATAGCGACGTGCAAAATGCGCGTCTACAAAGCACCAATTTCGCATGATAGCTCAGCCTCGGCCTCGGTCTCAGGACCATGCTCGGTTCGGAGGTTCGAGGCACCTCCTCGTACTTGCGTAATCCCTTGGGCTAAAACTCATTCAAACCCATAACAAGCTCATCTCATCGCAAATCTTTAGAATTAAATGCAAGGTAATTCTATTTATAGTGGAGTTAAACAAGTGATATAACTAATGTGTGTCGAAGTCCGTTTTGTTAATTTTTATTAACACTTTATTGGCCAATTTTGAAATATTAATTTCACAGTAACATATGATCAGCCTCGAGCAAATTAATATTATTTGGATTCCTCTCGAGACGTTGATTTTAGATCTATCATATTTTGAATTCCTTTGCACGAAGCCTTTTCAATTTAATGAAAACCGATCAAATGGATATTAATGAGTCTATTACCCAACATGGGCCCCAAGCCCTTTTTGTTGTTGTTATTATTATTATTATTACTATTATTATTATTATTATTTCTTTAAGTGTCGGACTTATTGTTGCAATGATAAACACAACCAAGACTTAGAGGTGGGCATGGGCCGGGCTAGCACACGGCGGCCCGGCCTGGCATGCCAATGGCCGGACTGGCACGAGCACTTTACAAGCACAAGCCGGGCCCATAAGTCACTTAACGGGTCGCGTGCTTCAGACACGACCCGCATGTCTAGCCCGTTCCTTGGCCAGCAACTCAACCAACAAGCACGGCCTGCGGGCCCATGCATTTCCCAACACCTAAATAGCTCTTGTTTTTATAACTCACTCATTTACTATCCGAAATTCTACATAAATTCTAATCATTTTTAGCCCGACCAGCGTCCAGCTCGCAATTTGCATGAGACCCACGTCCAGCCCGCAATTTACAAAATAACTCGCTCATTTACTATCCGAAATTCTACTTAAATTATAATCGAAGGAGCTCTTTTGAGCCCTGCACGGCACAGAGTGGGCTCTAGCCTAGCCCGGCCCGCAAGTCACCTCGAGCCCGCGTGCTTGGCATGTGGCCCTGCAGATTGTAGCCCATGCACATCTCTAATAACAACAACATTATAACGAGGCGACAAAGCAAACATCGACAACCCATACAAAACAAATATACAAATCCATGGAACGAACCTTGTTACCTTTAACAAATAACACCGGTCAAAACGAAGATCACAAGTTCATAGTTGACGCCTTTTTTTTACTCATAATTAACATAAACACAGTGCAACAATTATTGTTAAAAGAATCAAGAACGAAATTTGTGGTCGGGCCTCGGGCATCGGGCTTTATCCTTGCCGACCGCGTGGCTTGCCTTATGCTAGTCTTTGGTCTGAAGCCTCACCTAAGTTGAAAGCAATGAAAATCTTTGCACAAGAACGTCACTCATTAGTATTATATGAAATATTGATATCAAACATCTCATTTATGAGTATTATGAAACTGTGTATCTTTATTTAATGATCTATCTTATACATGAGAAAATTACCAGATGTGCAAAAGTCTGCGTATCCCTTCACTACAAAAAAAAAGGCTTTTAGCGACTACAAGTATTAGTCGCTAAACACCCAAAATTAGTCGCTAAACAGATTTAGCGACTACATTTGCTACTACAAGTGGTAGTCGCATATGGCTTGTCGCATAATTTGGGTAGTCGCCATTTAGTCGGAGTTTAGCGACCACATGGCGACTACAGTATTGTAGTCGCTAAATTGTTTGCGAATTTTAATTTGTTTTTTTATTTATTTTTTATTCTTATATTTTAGGGAGATGTGGACTTAAATACCTAAACGTATAAAAAAATTGCTGCCCAGTACCCGGTCAGACATTTTTTATTGTCCAGTACCTACTTGAAAAGTGTTTTGCTATAAGATACCCACTTGACTATAACACCCCTGACATTACCTTATATTACAACTTTACCTACGTATTTTTCAGTACACATTAAACAATAGAAAAAACCTGCAATACAATGTATCGAACCAAACCTCTTCTTTTCATTGAATAACTCCACTCAATCTCTCTTGCTCAATATCACCAGTGATCGGCCAAACCCAAAATCCAAAATACACAACATGTTTGGCAGGATCTTTAAACTTGTGGGTAGAAATTTTTGTTTGTAATATTCAATCGTATCCTAGAAAAAAACCGACTCAAATAATATTGTTTAACGAAATTTGTGCACAGATTAAGCATTTATGAGGGCGAAATTGTTGAACCCAGAGTTTTTGTATCCCAAACAATCAGTCAATTTTTCAATCGATGTTCTTTTTGTTTTTATTTGTCTGATTTAAAGATTCTTGTTTGTCGATTTGTTTGATGGTAATATAGTGGATGCTTTTGTATATTTCATCCACCGGGGCTTTAATGCTATAATATGATTTGCACAATCAATTTGAAATCATATGATACAGCAGTTCTCCATGATTGGCTCAATTTATGCATTACTGGTATTAAGTATCATATGGTTGTATATATTGGTACGGTATATGTACGATTTGGTACATAATGTAAATACAAATTGGTATGATATATGTACTGCGATCACATAATTTGTTTGCTAATATGGTTTTTTATTTATTTTAAAATGACACTAAATCTAATCTACATTGGATACTGGAACGACATTAAAATGGTACCACAATATATATTTATACTAAGTACTATGATCACAACAAAATGGTACCACACAATACGTACAATAAGTACTGCAAGTCAATGTAAATGGTTTTTCAATTCTGTAAAAATTGTGCGTGCAATGTGAATCCATTTCTTGTAGTAGTGCATACCTTTTCGTCTGTTTTTGTCTATGTTGATCGATCCGTGATGTAGTTCGATACGATGTTTCATATAATAAGCAATCTTGTTTCTTGCAGTAGGGTACTGCAATAGCATATGTTTGGTACTGCAAACAACCTACAAAGGGTACTACACTTCATATGTTTTGGTACTACAAACGTCCATATTGGTAACACAAATTAGAATAAGCGTATTTTGACGCCGTTCGGCCGCTACATTCAAGATACTACAAATAAGTGTTTATGTTTTATGTTGCCATATGTTTAACTTTTTTATTGCCGCAGTATGTAAGCTCTCAGGATTTAATTGGTTAAGAATCTACGTGTTTTCGACAATCAAACATGGGTACGACAAAGATACTACAAACCTACGAAGGGTACTGCAATAGCATATGTTTTGGTACTATATACGTCGATATATTAGTACTGCAAATGTCTTTATATTGGTACCACAAACTACTTATAAATGGTACAATGTCGCTCCGTAATCAGATACACTCACAAGGTATTATATTGTACCGTACAAATGATGAATTTGGTGCAACTTATTAGGTAACCGAAAATAATCGTTTAATTTCAAACTTCTAATAATATGTTGTACCATATTTATGAATGGTATGGTACCATTTTTTTTATCTATTAGAGTACATTAGTACATTTTGTACAGTACCAAAACTACAAAGAATGAAGTACCTTATATTGTCGGTCAATTTATGATATACAAATAGTCGTTCAAGACCTTAAACTAGTGGATGTTAAACTAAAGATTCACTAAATAAATAGAATATTAAGCTACAAGTATTATATTAAAAATTATTAGTTGGATAGTTCGAATTACAAACTACATAGTATAATGTTCATCATACAAAGAGCCTTCTCTTACATTGTAGCTTGGGATCTAAACTACAAATATGTAACTTCAGGGGTTAACCCATTGAATATGATACGAAATGAAATATATAATGAATACAAATTTGTAAAATGGTTTTGCATCAAAATTTACGCAAATATTGACGAAAAATGTGTACCCTAATATACCGTACCAAATTTGTAAACATTAAAGTACTCAATATAAGTAGGTTAAAGTATCTTACTATGATGTCACACGGTACCACTTGTAAGTAATTCGTAGTACCAAATATGTCAAACAATCTCTGACATTTCTGGGACATTCTGACATATTATGACCAAATTTTTCATCACCTGACATGTCAAAAATTCTCTGACATGTCAATTTCTGTCTCGAAAAAATGTAAAACGCTATGAAAAATGTCTACCCGAATAAGCTGTATCGAATATATCGTGTATAATGTACCATCGGACAGTCTATGACTGTATCTTACTGCAGAGATATATTGTATCACAATGAAGTAGTTTATCGTACCAAAATTGAGAAAGACGAGTTGAAAAGACTTGTATACCACCAAATTGTGAACCATATAGTACTTTATATAACCAAGTTGAAGTATCTTATTACGATGTTACACAGTACCACTCTAAGTAGTTTGTAGTACCAAATATATCAAACATTCTCCGATATTCACCGACACATTCTGATACATGCTGAACATATTTTTCGTCGTCTGAGATGCCAGAAATTCTCTGACAATTTTTTCAATTTTTTACGGCTGCAGTTTAACGTGTACCTCCTAAAGTAGTTTATGGTACCACTGTAACGTTGTTGTAGTGCCTAATATACATTAGTTATGATACCACTTCAATGTGATTGAGGTACCTATTGTAGAAATGTTATTGTACCATTTTGAAACCGAAATAATTAGCAGTCATTCTTGGAAATAATAAGCATAAGCGTTCAACAATCTAATTATCGTAATCAATGCATTACATTATTAATGTTATTTTACAACAATCTACTTTAATCATCACAAGAATTACAATCGGATCCAATCGTTTACCTACCCAACATCTCAAACCATCATGCATCGAACCACTTAATCTTAACCTTGCTCGTTACTTTCTTCGATATCTTCACCTCGTTCAACAAATAATACAAGTGAATGGAGTGCTCAAATGAAACTCTACAAACTAAAAAATTCCATAATAGATATTACGACAATCTCTTATAAAGGTACTATATATTGAGACATAAAATACTACAACATCACGTTTAATGGTAAACAAAATGATTACAATTGGTACCGCATAACATTCATATAAAAAATCGTCAAAATTAAACTCATTTACTACCAAACAGATCTCACACACTTGCATACGCTAAAAGTTCGCGTCTAATTTGCTTTACATGTGTGGAATGAAAAAAAAAACAACTTTCAATAATCTTTTTATAAAGGTACTACATATAAAAAATTTAAGTACGACAACAACATGCCCAATGGTACACAATGTAATTAAGAATGGTACTACGTAATATCATATATAACTGAGGTTTTAATCAAATTAACCCAGTTGCTAAAAAAGCAGATTTATCATACATATACAACTGAAATTCGGAAAAACGCAGACAAAGAAATCTCATGACTATCATTGTCGAGATGGATTAACTTTTAGGCGCCAAAAGGAAGAAATGCGAATATTAAAAAAAAAACCTGATTTTCGCCATTGACAATAGGTAGAAAAACTTCTCCCCAAAAATTGGCCAAGGAGGACGACGTCGAAGTGGGAGAAATTTTTTCGTTTCAATGAGACAATTTACTATGAAAAATAGAAGAAGCTTTCGTTTGATCCTACAATGGAGGGTTTTGTGGAGAGAAATGATGTTGAAAGTGAGAACGATAAAGCAAAGAGAAATGATAAAATAATCATAAAGGAAGGGTAATTTGTCTTTTTAAACAAATGGGTACCTAAGAGTAAAAATTATATATCAATGGGTACCTCACAATAAAACCAATCTGACAAGGTACTGAGCAACAAAAAAATTGTATGGATTGGGAGTTAAGTCTTCATTCCCCTATATTTTATTGTAATTGGTAATTATATTAAATAGTTAATAATAAAAAAAATAAATAAAACTGGTAGTATAGGATAAAATTTGAAACGCCATTGATATATATTATAAAACATAATCTACTACATAAAAGCAACAAAAACAAAACAGTCCAACTAGGCAACTCCGGTAAAGCCATGGGGCCTTCTCGATGACGGGCATTCCCGCAATTGGTTCGTCTTGGTCGTCACCGTAATCCTATCCCATTCCATGTCACACTCCTTTAAAATTGATTTTTATGATTATCGAAAAATATATGATATGAATATCAAATCGATCATCATAAAACAAGGAATAAATTGGATGTGTTTATTTATTTTTATCATATAAATCTCATGAAATAGCGACGATTTTATGATTTGGTGGACTATGGGATTAAAATAATTAATCAATAAAAAAGAAAATTTGTGAACCGTCGGATTTAAATTTTAACGGATGTGATCATTTTGGGACATAGAGGGAGACATGTTTTTGAGACAGATGATTTCGTGCGAGAAGACAAATACATTTCCGTTCCCTCGTGAAACGAGTCTGTCGTCACCAAATTGTCGGCCGAAGAAACATAAATGTTATTGAAGAATTCCGAAACGATTAACTTTGATCATATCGGCTGCTCTCTCCCCGATTTCTAACATAAAAGCTTGCAATTTAATTAAAGAATCATAAAACCAAGATAACATAACATATGAAAAATGCAGGAAAATATGTCCAGAAATCCAATAATCAGAAGAAAATCGCACAAGTGCAGAATCTGATGACAACTGCCCATATGTTATTCAAAGGAAACATAACCAAAACCAAGTTATATTGTTGAACATCATCATCAGAGGTGCATCAATCAATTACACACTCCAAACACACACACGCACACACACACACACACCTATTTCCCGCAAAAACTATCTTCCTCCAAAGCCCTTACGAACTCTTCGAAATGATTCCTCGTCAAGCGAGTCAAAGAAACGACCTTCGACTTAAAATCATGGAGCTTTACGGAATCATACTCAACAAGCAATATCCCATTTATTTCCTTTTCTAGGCAGTGATGAAGCTTCTCTAACACTGACTCGGCTTGGCCTTGCAAGAACTCAAAAAACTTGAGCTTTTCATCTTCATTGCAACATAAATAGTACGCCTTAACGTAACTCCACCTCAAAACGCGCCTGCATTCGATCACTTGCTCCCAAGCTTCGACAACAAAGTCCAGCCCAATCTCCGTCGTTTCCTTCTGCAAGTCAGAAATCTTAGGAAGTTTCACTTTCTTCGCACGGTCCAAATCAGACATGGCCTTCATCCTCGATCTCCTATTCGAATCGCACCTTTCGTAGTAATGCATATACATCTTTATCTCCGCCCTCGATTTATCCTTCAACGGATCCTTTTTATCGTAAGCATTACACCTATGGCTATAACTTATCCATGTTTCTAAACAAAACCAGCAAAATTCATGGCGGCAAGGCTGCGCACAAGTCATGTGGTGGCAGCCACTGTGCCTCTCTATGGCTCTATTACATTTAGGGCATAGCTTAGTGTAGGCTAACATCCACTTCGAATTGAAAGAATCTGAGGTGTCCTTTTCTGACCATTTCCTCACTGTCTCGCAATCCAAGGGTCGATGGCTTTCTTCGCCGCAGTTGAAGCAGAACTTGTAAGAACAATCGCACTTGACGTCGAAGTTATTGCTCGACGAACACTGCTTGAGCTCTACTGCGAATTCGCAACCTGGGCTAGGGCACCACTTCCTCTTCTTACAACCTTCGATGTAAGAACGCTTTACGTAGCTGTAGTACTTCTTCCGATCCTCGGGATTGGTTAGCCCGTCGATGACATCGGTTCGAACGATGGCTTTGCACTTGGGCTCGGGGCAGGTTAGGGTTAAGCAGCCCGGGCCGTCGCGAATGGAAACGGAGATGTATTCTTTCCAGCAATTTACGCAAAAGAGGTGCGAACAATTCAGGGCCAAGAATTCGAGATTAGGGTTTGATACCTCGAAGCAGATTCGGCAAGAAGTCCCTTTGCTTTTGATTCTGATGGGCTGTTGTCGACGGTTGTCTGAGATATCTGAGCTTTTTTCGAGGACGATTTCGACGCGCCACTGATGCTGAATGAGAAGGGAGAAAGCTATGGCTTTTGAGACGGATAAGATGTTCGCCACTGTGTTTACGTCTTCGTTTTGCTGTTTGTCGATTGCCTTTTCGTCGAGGACTGTGAACTTACTACCGGCGGAGTCGTCGTCGTCGGAGGCGGTAGCGCCGTCTTCGTCGGGGATGTACGGCGTCTGTTCGTCGGAAGTCGTGTATTCGTCGGGCTCCATGAGTATTGGGCGGAGAAGGGTTTTTATCTCTGAGATCGTAATTATCGAACGATGAGGTTGTGACTCACCTCTTCGCTGTTATTTACTTTGTTTGAAAGTTTGTTCCTATGTATTCGCACGACTTGTAAAAATAGTAATTTTTTTTCCTTGTTGGGTTTTCGATTGTGAATATATGGGCTTTCGCTAAGGCCGTGAGTTTAGTTGGATTTTAATATATATCACGTAGATTAATTTAAGGTGTGTATACACTTAAATACCCAAAAATATAAAAAAATTATATCATTTCAGTCCATTGTCGCAACATATTACTAGTATTCTCAAATACGTGTGCTATAATATCATATTGTAATTTAAGTTAGAAATTTGATTTATTATTAAATTACGTATAGAATTATAATTAACTAAAAATAAGTTAATAATTAGCTAAAAATAGTAAGTGAAGGTAGTGGATTATTTTCTTTTTATTTTATTTAATAATTCTTTTCAAATAAGTCTTAAGACTAATTCAGGCTTATTCCAAACTATGAGGCTTGCTAAAATAGTATAAATATGTAGGTACTGAGTAGAAGAATATTTTTACACATAACTATCCGCTTGGTTGGAGTACCATTTTCCCATTGCTTACGTATATTTTTTATATGTATATTACGTGTTAATGTGATACCTAAATATTGTATATGATATCTCTATGGTACCTAAATTTCTTACGTGACGTACTTCAGCCAATCAGGTACATATGTGTAAAAACTTTATTCTTTTAGATTTGTATAATAAAAAAGTGCTGACAATGAACTGATATGGTGATCTTTCGTACTTAGGTATTTAAGTGTAATTTTCCTTAATTAAATATAGATAAATCAATACTTTAAATCCTAAATATTTATCACCACATCACATTAACGGTTAATCAATTTTATGGCCATTCCGAAGACAATGCTATACAAAGAAAACCACAATAATGGAAACGTCCCCATCTTGCCCCGTCTCGTAGCTGCTTCACCCACGCCGGAGGACCCTTTGCGAGGACCTTTCGCCTCCATACCCATCGCCATCGCCATCACCCATGTCATTCTCATTGTACATTGTATATCCTATTTATACATGAATACTAACTTGTGCAGTATCAACATTAATTACAATGAAACTCTGCAATCAACAATATACAAGACCACAATTATAGTGTAGGATAAAGGCTTACTGTATGTTGTTACCCCTCAAGCAAGACATGAGATGTGGGCCAACGTAGCTTGAAAGTATCTTAGGAAACGAGCTTTTGTGAAGATGTCTACAATCTGTAATTCAGAATATATGTGTTGCATGTGTAGGAGCTTATTTGAAACAAGTTCACGAACAAAGTGAAATATTGATGTGCTTGGTACGCTTGTGAGAACTAGGGTTTTGACTTAGAAAAAGAGCACTGTTGTTGTCCGAAATGGAGTAGAACAACACGTATGTTTGATGAAGCTCATGAAGATGTTGAAGAACACATACATGTTATGGGTTGTATTTGCAAGAGCACGGTATTCAGATTCACAAGTTGAACAAGATGTTGGAGAATTTGATTGATATCTGATTTCGGTAAGTCGACAAAGCAGAAAATTAAAACGAAGAATACAGTTTTTACGTGGTTCGGATTCAATACGAGTCCTACGTCCACGGGAGATTCTAAATCTTTATTGATCGTTCGGGATTACAGGATACAAGCTTTCTATCTTCTCTCAATAGATTACAGAGATCCCATAAGCTTTTCTTTCTCTCGACTGCAAGAGTTATTTTTCTTCTCCACTCGAAGGGGTTTGTCTATTGAGCATGTGTTTACAATAGAGAAACTGCCTTTTCTACCCACATTTTGCACCCATTTCTTTGCTCTTGCAAGAGTTGATGATTTAACTCTACACGAGAAACTATTGGTCGTTTATTAGTATTCGAAGAAACAAGATTCCCACCAAGCAAAATAGAGTATCCGTAAGTCGATCGTCTCATTTTTACACAAAGGAGCTCAGTCAGCATCACAATATGCAATGAGATTAGGTGTAATGAATAAACTGAAGGTCGATGTATCCTTCACGTAGCGAAGAATTCGCTTTACCGTCTGCGAATGTTCCATAGTTGTATCCTGCAAATTAGATTCACGGCAAATGATAAATTTGGGGGTGTAACCGTAGGATATTGGAGAGCTCCAACCAACGATCAAAATAAAGTAGGAACATCAAAACTCAAAAGGCTTGCCATCAATAGAAAGCTGATACTTTGCCGGTCATGGAGTAGAAACAGGTTTGCGTCTTCGAAAGATGCTCGCTTACGTATGTCACAAGCATATTTCTCCTGATTAAGAAAATACCAAAAGATGTAGAAACCTCAATGCCCATAAAATAATTTAATTTCTCAAGATTATTAATGTCGAACTCCCGAAGTCGATTGATGAAGGATCGCAAGCTCTCTATTGAGTTTTCTGTCACTAGTACAGAACATAGTATATGCAACAACACTATAGGCGATAGTTCCTGAAAAATCGGCGCCTATACCACACGTGGGGGCTATTTTGTAATATTTACAAAGTAGTTAAGACTTTAGGCGACACAGTGGAGAGGAGGAGAGCATGACAGAATCATCGGCGTTGGCGGTGGTTGACCGTCCGAGGACATCGGTGATTGTGTTGGATCTGAACCTCCCTCCGCCGCCGGAAGGGCTTTAATGTGATGTGTATGAAGTGATTTAGCGTGAATGACTGTTGATTCATATGATTTTAATTTACTTTTTTGTTTTTATTTTTCCTTTTCCAATTCCCATTTTGTGTTAGACAACAAGTGAAGTGGGCTAGCGGATGGTGAAGCTCAACAGAGATGCGTCCGGGACGATCGGGGCTGCATCTGGTCTGGGTCTTGTGGGCATGGTTAGGGCTGTTGCTGTGGATGATCAAGGGGCAACAAGCTCGAGATATTCGAGAAGTCGGGTTGGTTTTGTATTCATGTTTTATACAATTTATTGTGTTTGGATTTTTATTTTCTTTTGCACTTTAGAAGATGCTCGAGATTTTGTCGGTAAGTAATGAAAAAGAGCTCCCTAGAAAGCTTCATTTTCTCTGTTTGATGGTTCTGTTCTTTGAGGACGTGTGCACTGGTGAAGAAGCTCAAGGATGTGCACTTGAAGCCTTTAGAGGATGTGTAACTGGGAGGAACGGAGATGATGTTGAGGAAGTTATCTCTATGTTTGGTTTATTTTTATACGTCTTTATCTTTTTATTGAGATGTTGTTTTATTGCATTCTTAAGACATTTATATTGCTTTATTCATTCTATATAATGATGCACTTATTGTTCAATTAACTCAGAGAAACGAAAACTAGTTCAAGAAAATGATGAAGTAAAAGGCTTCCTACTTTTATAATTTTTTAGTCACAGAAGTTTGTGATGTATTTTTAATAGTTGAACTTTGTTGAATTGTTGAATTATTGGATTGAAATGGTTAATGAAATTGTTTGATTGAACTATTGGTGTTAAAGGAAATATACATAATATCGGGGATTGATTCTCATATCAAAGGAAATCAGCTAAATATCGGGGAGCGATTACATATTCTTTAATTAGTTATTCTTTAATTGATTAGTTTACTTATTTAGCTATGACATGTATCTATATGTACGATGAGAAGTATACGAAATAGACATTCAGTTTTCTTCAAATACAAACATGGTATCAGAATATTGGATTTCTAGGGTTTCCCCCACTTTTCCACGTGAGTTCTTATTTCAGATCCAAGCAGCTGTGTGCTTCGCCCTTTTGTCCTGATCTGTCCCGCTCCTGCTTGAAGTTCGCTCTTATCTGTACTCTCCGAAGATGACAACCGACTCAGACATACCCACAATTCGAAAAATGGTTGAAGATACCGGTAAGCTTATCTGATTCGAATTGGGAACAATGGTCCATATTTGTACAAACTAGATTGCACGCAATTGAAAAGGAGAAATACCTAACCGACGACCCACCAACTGCACCCACCGATATGAAAATATGGACCACGGAAGATAGCACCATTCGTATGATTTTGTGGAATGCAATGGAACCACAAATTCTGTCAATGGTGCATACATTCACATATATGCTGTTTCTCAAGCATATGCACGATCTGAACAAGGAGAGTCGGGTCTTACCGAGTACTTTGCATTCTTTAAGAAAAAGTCCGATAAAATGAGAGAATTATTTCCCTACTGTCCGGAACGTGCTACTTATGAACAACTATTGAACCAGCTTGACACGCTCACATTTCTTGGAGGTATGTCTACTAAATATGCTACAGCTCGGCCAATTCTACTAGGGCAACCGACAGTACCAAAACCTAGCAGCCACGTATCATCTCCTACGTGATATGTTTCCATCAGAGGCTAGTGTTCAAACACATCAGGGAGAAATTTCAGCTCTAATTGTCGGATCCTACAAAGGTACGGGTAAACAAACAAAAAAGGCAAATGGTGGGTCTTATTCCACAAACAAGAATGTACAGTGTCGCTATTGAAAGGAATGGGGTCACATGAAATGAGACTGTCCAAAGCGCCCCAAAGACTCACCACATCCTCCTCGTGCTCAAGTGGCAACTATTGATCAAACTCCCGGTGAGTAATCCGAAAGAGATGATATGCTAGTTCAACAACTTGAACAATTGGGTTTCTCTCGTGCCTCTACAGCCACTCCAACACAGACCCCGTGGGCTACTTTAGCCCACACAGGTATGACTTCGAACTGTTTTTTGCATCAAAACCGTCATGGATTGTTGATTCAGGTGCTACTGATCACATGACTGGGAATAAAAGTTTATTGTCGGGACTTCGCAACTCTTCAAACCCGCCGGTTCAAATAGCTAATGGCACGTCATGCACTGTAGAGGGGACAGGCTCTACTCAGATCTCCCAAAATTTACCTTTTATCATCAGTCATATACGTTCCTTATTTTCCCGAAAACCTTTTATCTATAAGCAAACTAACAGAACACTTATATTGCTCAGTTAACTTTACACCAACTAAGTGTATATTTCAGGAATTGGGGACGAACAGGTTGATTGGCACTGAGGAGAGGGGATTGTATCGCATGGAGAGTTCAGCTCAACGAGTGGCATACCTGAGTACTATTAGTGCTAAGGAGGTTCATTCTCAGCTGGGTCATCCCTCTCTCCCCGTGTTGAAAAAGGTTCGGCCTGAATTTCAGTCTGTTTCAAAATTAATTTGTGAGTCTTGCATTCAGGGTAAACATATTCGTGTTTCTCATCCACCTAGAGTTAATAAGCGGTCAGCAAGTCCTTTTCCTTAGCACATTCAGATGTTTGGGGTCCGTGTCCTGTCGAATCTGTCTCTGGTTTTCGGTATTTTGTCATCTTTGTGGATGATTTTTCTCGTGCAACTTGGATTTTTGTTATGAAATCTCGTCAAGAAGTTTTTGAAAAATTTTCTACATTTTATTCTCTTGTGCAGACTCAATTCAAAACAAATGCTAAAACTTTTCGTAGTGATAATGTCAAAGAATATTTTTCAAAAGAATTTCAGCAATACATAATCGATAAGAGTATCATCCACGAATCATCATGTGCATACACACATACACACCACAATAAAATGGCGTAGCTGAACGAAAGAACAGACGCATTCTTGAAGTGGCTCGCACTATGATGATTCATGGACTTGTTCCTCATCGATTTTGGGCCGATGCTGTCCTAACTGCTTGTTATCTCATAAATCGCATGCCCTCGTCTGTCCTTGATGGTGACATACCTTATAATGTCTTATATCCATCTATGCCTTTATTCTCTGTACCACCTAAGGGCTTTGGTTGTATCTATTACGTAATATGATAATCGCCCAAGTCGTACAAAACTTGATCCTAAGTCCTTACGATGTGTCTTTTTAGGATATCTAAACTGAAAAGGGTTATCGGTGTTACAGTCCTTCTCTTAGGCGGTATTTTATATCATGTGATATTATTTTTATGGAGTCTGCACCATATCATGAGTCCATTGCACCGTGCACACCAGAACCATTCAAGTCTATTCTAAAATATTCTGATAATTGGGTAGAATCTTTATCGTCTGGGAATCAGGAGATACTCATACCTCCTACGTGTAATTCTTAGTATATCCAACAAAATAAAGATTAGAGAATATTTACCACGATTTTGAGATGGAAGAACTGAATCCGTGTGTTGTGCGTCCGTTTGTTCTTGATAGGGTTGAGAGCATTCTTCTTAATATTTTCTCTTTCTATAATAATTTCACACACAAGACACCCTCAATGTGTGTTAGGGTTTTAGTACATATACCACATGTTGGTATATTGTACTTGGGCTTCATGAAAGCCCATTACAAATAAGCTCACTGGGCTTTACAAATAAAAGCCCAGTTCACTTAAATAAAATTACAAGGCTTAGATAAAATAATTAATTGAACACAATAAATAATTCCTAACAATCTCCCCCTTTGTGTTCAATTTGCAATTTGGCGCTGGTTATCTTCGTCTTGTAATCGTCCTGAGCCCTCAAAGAACACGTATCAGAGTTGCGTTCGCAAAAGCGTTTGCATGCGTGTTCTTCTTCAATCACATCCTCATTTGTCTTGTCTTCTGACCTCTTCTTTCAAAGATCTTCAAGCTCACCGTCTCATGAACTTCTTTTCTTTTAAGTGTTCAAAGCTGCTTGTTGGATCGTATCTTTTTGTGTTCAATCTCTCCCTTGGATAGTCACCACTCCCCTACATTTGATCAACCTTGCGTTGGAATTAGGGATTTCTCTTTAAATTTGGAGAGATATACACGCAGCGGATTTTCTCTTTTTGTGTTCGATCTCTCCCTTGGATAGTCACCACTCCCCTACGCTTATTCAACCTTTAGTTGGGATTGAGGATTTCTCTTTAAATTTAGAGAGACGTACACGAGTCGAATCTTCTCTTTAGGTATTCCAGCTCTACCTTCACTTGTCGCAACTCCCCCTACATTTGCTCCACCTTGTGTTGGGATTGGGAGTTTTCATTAAACTCGAAGAGCTGTACACGAGTCGGCAGCTTTGATGCTTGAAGTCCATGCTGAAGTTGTTGGTTGTATCCTAGATTTTCGTGTCTCGTCTCTCCCTACAACACTGGTACAACTCCCCTTCATTTGTTCAACCTTTCTACGTTGTGATTGGGGTGTTTCCTTAAAATTGGAGAGTCGTACTTGAGGTGACAACTTCAATCGTTGGACTATGTGGTCTCGGCTTGATTCTTTGACAACGCTTGAGATTTGGCATTTTCTGATCTATATTGCACTTTCGTCGTGATGTTGCCCCCCTTTTGCTTTAGTATTCCTTTCCCCCAGAACATCGAGCTGGGGAAATCGTCATGGGAAAAAAGGAACATCGTCCTTGGCAAGAAGATCGCATTGTCGGGACAAGATAATGGAGTTGATTGGTAGTCACGATTACTCTACTTCTCGGTGTCAGATTCGTCGTCTTCGAAGGAAGTTGTCTGGTTCCGAAAGAAGGTAGGTGGGAGGTGTACTTTCCGCAAATGTGTTTGGGCTCCTTATGATTATTCATTCAATTGCATGAGAGCCTGTCTTTAGAGTGGTTGGCACGACAGAAATGGTGGATACTCAGGTTAATCTTCTCCTTCAATGGAGTTGAAACATGGTGAATCTTCTTCTTCGTGGCGCCAGATTCTTCATCGCCGAAGGAAGTTGTCTGGTTCGGCCTCGGCGAAGCTTATCTGGTTTTCGAAGAAGGTGTACGTGGGGTGTGTTCTAAGTTGTGCCGAGGCTCCTTTGGAATATATATATTTTAAGTGTTGTAGAGCCTGGCTTCAGAGTGGTACGCTCGGCGGAAAATGGTGGGTGGTCCGACCTGTTTGTTTATACGTATTCCCTTCTCCCCCTCATGGCGATTAGTGTTAACGAAATCGGCATGCCTGTATCGGAGATCAAGAAGGACACAAACGGCAGGTCGGTAAAGGTAATAACCAGATGGAAACACTAAGGCAATCCGTCAACACTGCTTCAGAGACAAACTCTGAGACGTGGCCTATAATGACAGGGCTTGAGAAACCGAAGCCACATAGGCATTTCGTTTGCATCGCTATTGAGACTAGCTCGAAGAACGATGGCCTAAAACCGTTGTTGTTTTGACCTTGCAACGGTAGGACTTCCTTTCGATCATCGAAGCATGTCGTAGTAGGATATGTTTACGAAAGTTCTAATCTGGTCACAAAGTCCAGATAAGTAAAAGTGTATGTGTCCTAGAAAAATATAAAACATTTAGATAGTGAGGACACCTAGACTCGATGTGTTCAAGAACGTTCAGTGGTGTGGGGCTAAGTACCACTTAATTCAATATCTCCCGCTTCCAAGTGAAGCAGTGATAGCATACGTGGCTCCCCGTGATTTAATGAAACATCGGTCCGTTGGGAGATCGATGAGTGGGTAAGGCTCGGTTGTGCAAGCGCCTTTGGACCTAATGCGGCGACTTCTGCCCGGGAGCTAATAAAATTAACACCTGTACCTATGGGGCTTGGTCCGACAATTTATGAGGTAAGAAAATTTTGTATATACCGTTTTTCGGTCTTGTCAAGATTTTTCAAATATGGGTAGCTATATGAGTTTGAGATCGTCGCTAACACTCGGCTGTGTTCCGGGGTTAGGTTCAGTTTGGTCTGACTGAACCATGGGAACTTGAAATCCATACATCCGGTACAAAGCGATGTGTGCTGCTTGATTTTGGTCAGCAGTTCGGGGCAGGTCGGTTGAGGTTATTCTAGAGTTAGCACTAGAAGCCACCGTCGCCTTTTGGATTTCCTGCTCTCGAGAGTTGCTTGTTTTTTGTTGGAGTCCGTCTTGGAGATCGAAGTGCTTGAGGGGGCAGTTTCTTTCTTTGTTCTTCTTCGTCTTTTTTTTTGCATTTCTTTTCCCTCTTTTTTTTCCTTTTCCTCTTTATATATATATATGTATTATCGTATTAATAATGTAATAGTATATTATATATTATACTACGTATATATATGTATATATTTTTTTCTTAGACCATGCGTCTTAAAACTGAATACCTCCCCCTCAATAGATGCAACAAAAGACGGATCAAATTTATCTTTCGAATCTCTTTCCTCAAGTTCAAGTATTTAAGTTCGCTCCCCCTCAAAAATTTAATAATTGCTCCCTTTAACACAAATATGGGAGTGCTTCCCTTTTTCTAAAAATTGCTCCCCCTCAAATTTAGCTCAATTTAAATAAAATGGTATCTACCAGTTTACCATGGAATATGCCTAATCAATTTCAAAATTTGCAAGAAATCAAAATGTACAATTTAAAAGATACAGACATTTGTCAATTCAGCTCAGATGCATATGTAAAAGTTTAAGCTAAAAAAAAATTCTTTAAGATGTATGCATAAAGAAAATATACCTTGGGTATTTATGCATTTCAGCTCATGTATGCATGTGAAAATTTGGACTTTAAAGTCCTTTTTAAACCATGCATAACTAATGTACCCTATTGTTTTTCAAAGTAGGTAAATTGAATTTTCAACTTAAAATGCATGCAAAAGTTACAAAATGATGAATATAGAACTTACCTACGTTTGGTTGCTCACATAGCTAGCCAGTCGTGTCTGTGGAGCAGCTCGAGATACCATACACGCTAGGAGCTACTCACGGTGCAAGCCAGTCAGGGTTGTGGAGCAACTCGAGAAATACCAACCATGTTGGGAGACGTAGTTGTTTCACTAGGTGGTTTTCGAAAAATTTTCAGAGTAGAATGTACCGAGTTTATAAAATGGGTGCTTGGGTTCGCGAAAAAATCTTGATTCTTAAAATAGAACTGGATTTGAGAAGTTGGATCGCGAACTGGACTGGAATTTGGATTCGCAAAATGGATGGGTTCATGAACTGAATGATTAACAAATTCGAACTGGTTCGCGAAGCTCGAGAAGGTTCGCAAAACGTGAGTTTCAATGAAAAGTGAACTGAATTCGCGAAACTCCCAGTTCTTAATCTGACTCGCGAAACTTGATGACATCATGAGACTGGTTCACGAAACTGAATGTGTCAACTTGATTATACAAAAGAAATTCTCCTAGTTGAAAGAAGTAAATGCAGGTTTCGCGAATCAGGACAAATGTGATGTGCAAAATTTTCCAACGGATCAAACGCACAAAATTTAAAAAATAACCGACAACATCAATTTGACCAGATAAACCAACCTAATAAATACCAAATCGACGAGTTTCTCAAGGTCGATCTTTGCGTAAATCAAGATCAGAAAACTGACGAAGAAAGCATCGCTTTCTTTCGCGGCGCTGAACCCTTAGGTCAAGAATTCGTCTGAATCATTGACGATTTTTTGTCGGGACCGTAATGACTTTTTGTTCAATTCGTGCTTATAAATAGACATAGCTCAACCCTCACCATAACTCCATAGATTAACAAAATACTCATCTTGAATTTTCTTGTTTTTGCAATTGTTACACGATGAATTGGAGAAAGCAGGAAGAAGACAAAAGGGCCAAAGAGCAGGCAGAACGAAGGCGTAATTTTGAACACAATTTGGATATGCTGGCCTTTGAATTTTTTGTTCTTTTGTGCTTATTCGTTGCTTTATTAGCTGTTCTGTTTTGGGCCCTTACAGGTCGTACTGTGTTTTGAGAGTGTTTTACTTGATTTGAGAGTGTTTTCCGTATTCTGAGAGTTGTTTTATTTGCTTATTTTGAAAAAGTAATGTTCGTAATGAGTGTTTTTGCCTTTTGATAATGTAATGTTTGGAATTTCTCTCATGATTCAGCCTTGTGAGTTTCGCACTTTGATAGTGGGTCTTATTTTCAAATGGTTGTCGAGAGCTGATTTCGAAGTCATATTTCGAGACAAACTTAAGCACTTAAGGTGAAATCAAAATTCGACGAAAAATGACACAATTTTCTCCAGAACTTAACTCCAGACATTGATTAAACATTTAGAATCATTACCTAAACTCGATTAAACACCTAAAAACATCATTTAAAGTCGATACATCAGCAAAAACACGAAATTAGTAGTTTTTGAAATGGCGATTTGTGAAACTGTAAGGTTGCAAAAATCTCTCGGTAGTCGACTAAAATTTGTGAAATCTATAAAGGTTGACGTTCTGTTTTGCGAAGGGAATTTGGCGTTGTTCGATACGTGAAGCGGGCAGCAAGCGAATTAGAGCAGATTAACTCAACTGAACTTCGCGGGGCAAAAGAAAAAAATGAGATTGAAATTAGACCGTGAAAGGTTTTGAATGACAGGCCCAATAGGGTTCGCGAATTGATTTCATGTCAACTTCATGAAATAGAGTTTGCGAATCAGATGTTTGAAAAATTGAAGTATTGGTTTGCGAACTTAATATTGACGAGTCAAAATTGCTGAATTGAATCTCAATTGGATTCGCGAAACTAGATGTTGAAAGAGTGAAAAAGTTAATTCGCGAATTGTAAGATAAGATTTATTTAACGATCAGTCGCGAACTTATTATTTTAAGATTTATTTAACGATCTGAATATAATTATTTACGAATTTTTTTTGGAACCTTATTTTAGCATGTCTACTAGGATGAGGAAAGCAGGAACTAAGTGCAGTTCATCCTAGATATCACCAACGTATTAGGTATGTTATTCATTTGAGCACGTATGCATATTGAATAGATTATGAAATTTTATGCATATTTAGAATTTTACCAAATTTGTTAGCGTGAATTTAGTTGCTCGCGTCTCATCCCTTGATCATGTATGTGGAGCAGCTTCGTGTACCGTACATGAGGGAATTGCAAAATCAAACTAGAGGGTTTTAGGTACCCATTTAAAAATGGGTCCACCTCTGTTGTACTTGTTAGTCCGTAAAGACTCTCTACCTAGCCTAAATTTATCATAGTCAACGGAAGACTTACTATCACGCATAGAGTCATTAAGTGTTTCTAGGGCTTGGATTTGGGTTTCCTCAGTCTTAAGCTTTGGAACCCATTTTTGTAGGAGTTGATCTCTCTTTGTTTTGGCTTTAGAGACGCGTTTTGGAGTTTTTTCTTGTTTTGTGGGTTCCTTAGCAGTTTTTATTTTTGATTGTTTCTTTTTCTTTAAAGACGTGTCTTTTGAAGTAGTTTTGTGAGCTGGTTTGTAGAAACGGTTATACGTGGGAGAATGATTTTTGGAATGAAAGGATGAGTTTTGCGATACATAAGGAAATAAAAACGGTACAGAAAATTTTGGAGGGAAACAATCTATAACAAAAAGACTCGTTAAAATCGCTGGTCTCCTTCAAAATATCTTCCTTTTTAACCTAGACTTGACTTTTCAGTGACTCTTTTATGGTTCGTGAATATTTCAAAGTATTTGTGCAAAAAATTTTGTCATGCGAAGTAAAGGTATCAGAAAGTGAGTGTAATCGTAATTCTTCTTTTAGTGAAGATATTTCCTCTAGAAGTTTCTGCCTTTCTTCATTGAAGGACTTTCTCTCTCTTTCGAGAGTGGAGTGTAGATCACTAATTTTCTTTATGCAGTCAGGCATATACCCTGCTGCATACTTAGTCATCGGTGCCTCACTCGTTGAATATTCTGAGGTGCTTCCTTCACTTGGACGTGGGATATCGGACTCAAATTCTGTTATTGCTGGACATTTCGATCTTTATAACTATTTTTAACTCTGTATAATCAAATGATGTTTGAGTTTTACTGTGTGTTGGTGTCTCATCTTTACTTAGAAAAGACATGAGATTTGCCAGGCAACCTGTCTGCATGAATTTGAGATCATATAGATAAGGTGCACTTGATATGCCTTGTTTTAACTTACATGGGTTTTCAAAACCTAGTCCCTTATAAGGATTGTAGAAATCTACATTGGCTGGTTTGTTCAAGAAGATGTTTGTTCTGACTGATCTCGCCGGGTTAAGATGACCTCTAATTTTTTGATTTTGGAGTATAATCTTTCCCGTTCTTTACAGAGTAAGTCATATTTTGTTGTAGCGTCCATTGCCTGATCTCTATGAGATTTCATTTCTTTTTCCAAATCCTTGGCTTTAGCTTCGGATTTTTGCACTTGTACTTCTAGCTTAGCAACCTTTCATTTGCTACAATTACACGATTTTTCTCACATGCATAATCATATCTAAATTTATCTAACACCACTAAATTCTTTTCTAGGTTAGCTTCTAGTTCCTTGATTTTTCTTTTTCCTTGTTTGTTAGATTTATATAAAGATAAAAATTCATTTTTCATCTTAAGTAAGGAGTCATAATCTGCTTCGCTTACCTCAACCATATCAGCGTTGCTACAGTGCATTCGCAAACTGAATTTTTTATTTTTTTTTTAATATTTCACGAATTGCTACAGTGCCGCCCCGTGAAACTGCTACAGTGTCTGCTACAGTGACATCGCGAACTACAGTGCCTGTGTTTTAAACTGCTACAGTGATAGAGAACTACTATAGTGAATTCGCGAAATTGCCACAGTGAATTCGCGAAATTGCTACAGGGCAACGCAAACTGAATTTTTTTTTGTTTTTTTTACGAATTGCTACAGTTTGCGAATTGCTACAGTAATCGCGAACTGCTTTCTCACGAACGAATACCAAAAAAACGATTCCCAATCCCAGAAAATTGTTCAGGAACAGTTTGAGAAATGATGTTTAACACTTATATCTACAATCCTAAACACTCAAGCATCAATTAAAACACCAAAACATATCAAAATTTTTGAAATCAATGAAGAACTCGAAGAACACCCAAAAAAGGAATTTCAAAATTTTTCTCAAATCCAAGCGCGTTTGGCTCTGATACCAATTGTAATTCCTAGTATATCCAACAAAATAAAGATTAGAGAATATTTACCACGATTTTGAGATGGAAGAACTGAATCCGTGGGGTGTTGTGCGTGCGTTTGTTCTTGATAGGGTTGAGAGCATTCTTCTTAATAGTTTATCTTTCTATAATAATTTCACACACAAGACTGTTGGTCCCGAATGCACCAAACAAGGAATCAAAGAGGCTTTAATGGAATGATAAGGGAGTGTTCTCACCTTTGAGTGTGTGTAGTGTGTGAAAAAGTTGGATAAGCCTTTGATCTTTGATTACTTTCAAATGTGAGTTGGTAATACCTTATATACCACATTAACCCTAGGTATATTAAGGCCCAATCACTAAATGTTAACTAATTACAATCTAGTCTAAAGCCCAAGCTAAAGATAAATACTAATTTAATACCCAAGACTTAAACTATTGACACAATCAATTAAATATCCTAACAATCTCCCCCTTTTGTGTCAATTGTTGGGAGCCTTGGATCTTGAGCGTAGCGGTGGTGGATTAGCGTGTGAGTGTGTCGCGAAGTGTTGGTCCCGAAATGCACCAAACAAGGAATCAAAGATGGCTAAATGGAATGAAAAGGGAGAGTTTCTCACCTTTGAGTGTGTGTAGTGTGTGAAAATAAGAGTAAGCCTTTTGATCTTTGATTGCTTTCAAAAGTGAGTTGGTAAAACCTTATATACCACATTAACCCTAGGTATATTAAGGCCCAATCACAAATAATAAAGTTATTACAATCTAGTCCAAAGCCCAAGCTAAAGATAATTACATAATTAATCCCAAGACTTAAACTATTGACACAACTAATTAAATATCCTAACAATCTCCCCCTTTGTGTCAATTGTTGGGAGTCTTGAATCTTGGGCGTTGGGATGGTGGATTAGCGTGTGAGTGTTTCGCGAAGCCCTAGCTTGAACTCGAAGGTGCGGAGATTCCTTCGAAGAACCATTCTATCAGCAATAGCGTCAATGAGCTTCGCGAACTTGGATCGGCAGAGGGGATCTTCTTCCGAAAGAATGCGGCAAATTCTCATGAGTTTGTCTTGAATGATTGTGAGCGTCCCATCTGAGAATTTTGCCACCTCGGAGCAGCGCAGGAGCCTCATCTTTCCTTTGTAGTTCGAGTAGGCGACCGCCGGATCATCTCCGTCGATCACATCGCCCTCTCGATAGTCGTCTGCATTCTTGAAAGATGGGCGCGTCAAGTTCACCTTCTTGAGATTATGTTCCACCGCCATCTGCAGATCGTGGGTGGCGTAGAATCTGACCTGTCGGAGCATGTGGCGCTTGATAGCCACATATCCATGGTGACCGGTTCAGCACGTACGAGGTGTCCAGAGCTTCGGAGGACAAGTCTGAACTGTTTCATGGATTCCAGCATGCTGTATAGGTCGCCCAGGCGCAGAAACTTGAAGTCCGCCTCACTGACTTCGCTGTAGCTCTCATCCTGCCTCATTACTGTGAAGACTGGGTAGTGGACAGGTCCTTTCGACTCGTGGCGGAGGTCAGTGACTTTGCAGATGGGGGCCCGATTCATTTCCAGAGCGATGTTTTCCTCATCGGATAGCGTCCTCTTTGTGCATTTGTTGCAGAGAAGACTCCATCGATATAGCTGCTTCTTTTTCTCGCTCCAATTCTGGATATTCATCAGCTCATACTCGTCGAAGGTTGTGACGATCTTCTCCTTGCGCCGCCAGATCCTCTTCCTGATCTCTTCCTGAAATGGTGCCGTGATCTTTTTGTTTTCCCACGGTGCTTCCGGTATATCCACCATGGGCACATCCGTTTGAGCAGCAGGAGCCTCAGTTTACTGCGCTTGGAACTGAAGGATGTTCTCGAGCTCGGCCGGTTCCGCGTCGTACTCCTCTCCGTTCTCGTCGTCTGCGGTGTTGATCAGCGTGAGCGAGGCTTCCTTTAGCAGACGTCGAGCGTTTCCACCAACTTCCTGGCTGCTACTGCGTCGGCGGGTGTGTACAGCCATTCATCGTTGAAGATGTAGGCTCGATCTCATTTTGTGCGCAGTAGACGTCCTCGACTGCCAGGTTGGAGTCGATGTCGAGAGGGGTGTGGCTATGTGATGGCGAGGATGTTGCTTCGGAGGAGTTTGTGGATTGGGGGGATGGTTGTGGTGGAGATTCAGGTGGTTCGGTTGAGGTGATGGTCTTGGCGAGGATGATTTGGGTAATTGGTGGTGTAGATGTGGTGGTGGCCTCTAACATCGATGTGACAGTTAGAGGTTCGGAGTTGGTGGGTGGAGACTGTGTGGAGGTGGTCTCTAACGTCGATGTGACGATTAGGGTTTGGAGACGTTGGTGTGTGGTGGTGAGGGTGATTGGTTAGTGACTCGGGGTTATGGAATGGGATGTTTGGCTAGTGGGTTGTGAGGTTTCTGTTGCGGGTGCCGTTTCAGGTCCAGAGGAGGAGGGCGGCGTTGATTGTACGAATCCTTGGGATTGTGCGCCAAGCTGCCTATTTATCTCCCCCTCGCGGCGATCTTGATCATCGTCTTGATCGTCGCGCCTGAACCCGCTAGTCTCGCCTTGGGTGCGGCAAGACATTGGTTGCAACATGATTTCTTCATCTGTTGTTCCTCCTCGTCGAGTTCCGTCATTGTCTCGAATCGTGCTCTGAGGAGGTAGAAGAGCTCCTTGGCGGAAATGGAGGAGAGAACAACGTCCGCGTCTTCATTTTGCTTCGGTGGTGGCGTCTCCGTGGCCACACCTTTGCCTTTGTCGATCGTGGACGCTTCGAGACGCGCGTAGACTTTATCTAAAATCGACGCCTCAAGAGTCTTTGCAAACTCTTGAAGACGTGTCTCTAGCGCGCGCGGTCTCGGTAACGAAGTGGGGTAAATCTAACAAGTTGGAGTCACGAAGAACTCCAACTGACACCGACTCGGTGAATATCGCCGATCGGCCGCCCGTTTGCACGGGACTGGAAAAGACGGGGTCACTCAGACTTCCCGTTAGCATTATCGATGAGACAGACTCAATCGAATGATGGCCTAGGCTCACGGTTGTTGTGATGTTGGCCGTGCTAGGTCTTCCGCTCTCAGTCACAGAGACATCACCGAGCGTTCTGACAGAGTCACGAAGACTCTGTGGTGCGGTAAGAGGTGTATGTGTCCTAGAAACGTAAGGAATTATGGGGAGTGAGGGCACTAGACTCGATGTGCATGAAGAGGATGCAGTCTGAGGCGAGGGACTGCTTGTTTCAACATCGATCACCTCCAAGTGGGGTGTCGATGGTATACGTGGCTCCTCGTGGAATGAAATATCTTCCTGTAGAGAGGAAGATAAGTGGACTAGGGGGGACGTTTGCGTGGTTGAGCCAGATGCCACGACTTCTACTCGGGAGGTGAACACATCACCTCCTGTGCCTATTGGTTCGGCTCGGCTTATTTGTGGCTGAGGAGGTCGATCGTGTTTTTGTTTCGATCGACGCTCCGTGGGACGGCTTACGTCATCCTTACGCGCCCGTTTTTTCGGAACGCGGGTGGAAGAGGATGCGGCGTGACTCGATGACCTTTTGGAGGTAGTGGTGGGGGGTTGGCTAGTCCCGAGGTTAGGAGCAGGGGGGTTGATCTGCTCCGTAGGGACAGTGGATCGAGGGTGCGGGCTTTCACGGAAGGAGGCGGTTGAGGCACGGTATTCTTGGACGTGCGGGTTGGTTGGGTCGGCGTAGGCGAGCACGTCGTCCGGGATCACCATTGCGTGTCGATCCTTCGCCGGTGTGTTCTTCTTGGCGAACTTCTCGACTGTTGGGATTTGAAAGTGTTCTGCTTCCGGACGAATGCGGATGTTGGTTGAGTGTAGGCGGAAGTGCTTGATCAGAGCTGGGAGCCATCGCATGTACGGGACGAACCGGTTCGTGACTCCCTTGGCGATTTCCCGGTCGCGTCGCTGGATCATCGAGACTAGGTCCACCCAGATGATGTCGGCGTAGTTGTACTTGCGGTTGTGAGCGATGCCGGTCATGATTGTGAGGATTTGAATGTTTCCACGATCCTGACCGGCATGCTTTCCAGACATACACTTGTTCACCAGCAGGTACAGCGTCCGCCAGGGTTGTGGTAGATTGCGGGTTGTGACTTCACTGAGGACAAGTGGGCCTTTCTTCTTCTTGGCATCTGGTTGATAGCCCAGTCTGTCTATGTCTTCAATGAGTTGGTCGTGAGTTGGTGGTGGATCGTAGGGTGAGTAGACCGGGAGTTGAAGAGCTTCTTGGAGTATTCTGGGAGTGAGGACCACTGTTTCTTGATCGATTTGGGCGGATAAGATCTTGGCAAGGCGTAGCGGTCCAGCAATCTGCAGCGTGTGCCAGAATTGTTGAAGGTACACCTGTGCTTCTGGTTCGCCATGAGTGAGGGCGTGGCGAAGTGGGTGCCCTTTGAGAATCTCTATAATTACAGGGGCATCGCACCGAAAACTGTCCAAGTCCACTTTGTAGTTGTTGGGAACCAGGGCCGCCCATTGACTTAGTGAAAAGATCTCCTCCGGTGGTGGAACATAGGTACGCGCGTGGAGTTCGATGCGAGCGACTTCTCTTTGGATGGCAGCCGCCTCAAGTGCTTCAAGTGTGCTTTGGTCTTTGTCCGTCATTTCTGTGCTTGACAATAATCATAAGATGATTAGTGTGGTCTAAGTCACGAGAATGATAGAACTAGACATAAAATTGCCCAATTATATATAAGAATATTTCACAATAAAGCTAATTTAGGGTCCCTTTGATATGGTAGTTAAGATTGAAATTTGAAAATTTTCGCATTTTGTGGAAAATTTAGCAAGTATGCAAGTTAAGAGGTCTCGCACATTGTAAGAATTTTTTCGCATGCGTTGACAAAAAAGTCGCAACTTATCATACATAGAAATTTTCTCAAGTTTCAAGAAATTTCGCACTCAGTCACAAAAATCTCGCACGTTAAGTAATTTTCGCATGTTTCAAAATTGCGCACTCAGCCACAAAAAAAATCTCGCACGTTAAGGAATTTTCTCATGTTTCAAAATTTCGCACTCAGCCACAGAAATCTCGCATGTTAAGAAGTTTTCTCATGTTTCAAGAAATTTCGCACTCAGCATATAATGAAAATTTCGCAGATTGAAAAATCTTTGTGGATTGAGAAAATTTTTGTTCACTGTAGATGCGAGTTTATGAAATTTTCGCGGGTTGAAACATCTCTGTGGATTGAGAGAAACTTGTTCACTGTAGATGCGATTATATGAGATTTTCGCGGGTTGAAAAATCATTGTGGATTGAGAAAATTTTGTTCACTGTAGATGCGAGTTTATGAAATTTTCGCGGGTTGAAACATCTTCGTGGATTGAGAAAATTTTTAGTTCACTGTAGATACGAGAAAAATGAAGATTCAAAAAAAATCTGGATTATGAAGTGAAGTAAATGAAATTTTCGCGGGACTTCACGTGCTGTAGCAGCGAAATTTTAACATATGTGAATTCTCGTAAGAAACTTTCTCAGATGGACTTTCGCGGGACCTTATTCACTGTAACGCAAGAATTTCTCGGGTAAAGTAAAAGTTTCGCGGGGCACATCTCACTGTAGCAGCGAAGTTTAACAATTAAAGCACTTTATCTGAGAATTTTTTTTTTTTCGGTGATTTAAAAATTTCGCGGGGCTTATCGTACTGTAGCAGCGAAAATTTAGCGTTTAAAAGCACTTTTTCTGAGAAAGTTTCGCGGTGAAGAACACAGTTAAAAAGGTACGAGACAGCGCAATCAATTTTTGCCTAGACCTACTCAAATCTTAACCAAAATGCAAGAATATGGGCTCAATTGACTCGTAATAGGATGGGAAATGCATATTTGGGGAATTTAAACATTAAAAACCTAGCATGCATTCGATTCATAGTCGAGAAATTTTAACCCTAACCTAAGCAGATTTAAACAAAACGGGCAAGACAGGGTAAAATAGCACAGAAATTGGGTTATTTGAGGTGTATTCATACCGAAAAGCTGATTTGCGATGATTGAGTTAGCAGGAAACGAAGTTTGAAAGCAGATTTGACGAAGACGACGATGCGAGGAGGTGCGAATTTTTGACAGAAAGGGTTGCGAATTTTTTGAAGTTTCTCGGGAATTTTTGAATAGTGAAAAAAACGTTAAGGGTTTTGGGGTTTTACGATTGTAGGCACTGTACATGCGAATTTTTTGAGTAAATGGGCCGAAATTTCGCGGGCTTGGTCAAAACCTTAACTTGGCTGAATTTCGCGGATTTGGTCCCAATTTTGACCCTTTTTGACTAGAAATTTGAAATTCAGCCCAAAATGTTTTGATCAGTCCGATTTTGACTCAGTTTGACCAGACTTTAAAATTTCAACCCAATGTTTTTTTTTTTTAATAATGAAAAATAAGAAAAACTCCCCCTTAATTGTAAAACTTCCCGTTTTTTAAATAATGAAATATCAGACGCTCCCCCTTAATCTAAAAACTCCCCCTCAACAGACATAATCCAGAAGACACATAGAAAATGAAGTGAAGTGAAAAGTGAAATATGTACACTTTTCAAAGTTCATGTAGGGTCGATTGATCACAACTGAATATTCAACATACCCAACATAGTCACTAGGTGTTGGAATCGTTTGACATCCAACGGTTTTGTGAAAATGTCGGCCAGTTGATCTTCAGTTGTGATGTAGTGCAATTCAATCGTGCCTTGCTCGACATGTTCTTTGATGAAGTGATGACGAATATCTATGTGTTTTGTTCTTGAGTGATGTACAGGATTACTCGTCATCGCGATGGCACTTTTTGAGTCACAATAAATGGGAATTTTATCAACATGAAAATTAAAATCTCGTAGTTGGGTTCTCATCCACAAAAGCTGTGAACAGCAACTAGCGGCGGCGACATATTCTGCCTCCGTCGACGAAGTTGAGACACAGTTTTTGTTTCGAGACGACCAACTTACGAGTTTACCGCCCAAGAAGTGTGCAGCTCCAGAGGTGCTTTTTCTGTCCATCTTGCATCCTGCATAATCCGAGTCAGAGAATCCAACCAATTTGAAGTCCGATAGAGTGGGGTACCACAAAACCCAGATTGGGTGTTCCCTTGAGATAGCGGAGAATCCTTTTGACAGCAGTAAGATGGGATTCCTTTGCTGTGGCCTGAAAACGAGCGCAGATTCCTGTCGAGAGGACGATATCCGGTCGACTAGCAGTAAGGTACATAAGAGATCCTATTATCCCTCGATAAACGGTTTGATCAACGGGAACACCAGATGGGTCCGCGTCGGGTCGGCCAGAGGGTGACATAGGCGTAGCAGCAGTCTTAGCATCCTTCATTCCATACTTCTCGAGGATGTCATGGATGTATTTGGACTGATTGATGAAGATTCCGTTGGGGAGTTGCTTTACTTGAAGACCAAGAAAGAAATTCAGTTCACCCATCATACTCATTTCGAATTTCTCTTTCATCAATTCTGCGAACTCTTCGCACAGTTGAGGTTTAGTCGATCCAAAAATGATGTCATCGACATAAATCTGTACAATCATGATGTCCGGGCCACTCCGCTTTGTGAAGAGAGTTGTATCCAGAGATCCTTTCTTGAATCCAGACTGAACAAGGAAATCTGAAAGGACGTCATACCAAGCTCGGGGAGCCTGTTTTAGTCCGTAGAGGGCCTTGTAGAGTCGATAAACGTGATGAGGAAACTCTTCGCTCAAGAACCCTTCAGGTTGATCAACGTACACTTCTTCTTTGAGAAATCCATTTAGAAATGCCGTCTTTACATCCATTTGGTAGACTTTGAAGTTCTTGTGAGCAGCAAAGGCAAGGAACATTCGTATGGCTTCGATCCTGGCAACTGGGGCGAAGGTTTCATTGTAGTCGATGCCTTCTTGTTGGTTGTACCCCTTAGCCACAAGTCTTGCTTTATTGCGAATAACAACACCATCTTCATCCTTTTTGTTCTTAAAGATCCATTTTGTGCCGATAATGGATCTATTGTGAGGTCGTGGTACGAGTTCCCAAACTTGTAAACGTTCAAACTGATTTATTTCCTCCTGCATTGCAATCAGCCAATCAGGATCATTGAGAGCTTCAGCTACTCGTGATGGTTCGACTTGACTGAGATAGCAAGCAAACAAGCTTTCATTCATCGTAGCCGAACGTGTCGAAACACCGGATGTGGGATCCCCAATAATCTGATCGGTAGGGTGAGAGCGAGCCCAAAGTGGCACGTTGGTTTGTGAGGAGCTGGCCGCATTAGTGTCTACTTGAAGCTCATTAGATTGGGGCCCGGTGTCCGAAGAAGAGATCTCAATCGTATTGAATTGAGAGGGTTCTGCATCAGAATCAGCAATATTCCCCGGGTTGGGTAGTATGTCGTCTTCATTGAGATTGAGAGCATCCAGGTTTGGAGGGACGATGTTATTGCCGGTAGCTGGTGGTGTAGGCGGAGTGGATGCAGCGGTAGGTTCGGGAGTCTTGGGAACTGGGTAGAAGTTTTCGAAGAGCAGATCGAGATCCAGTTCGCCACAATTGCCCTCAGATGAGGAAGTTCCCGCCGTTGAAGATTGACCTTTTGTCAACGTCTGTAGAAGACCTGGTTCTGGACTGATATGGCCAGAAGCTATGAGATCGCCTTCGCTTTCGTCAAAAGAGACATTCGTGCTTTCTATTACTGACCGTTTCTCCTTAAGATAGACTCTGTATGCCTTTGAATTAGTGAATATCCAACAAAGATGCCTTCAAGAGCTTTTGGATCAAGCTTCCCAAGATGTTGGCGATCATTGGCCACAAAACATCGGCAACCGAAGACCCTTAGATAAGATATATCGGGGATACGACGGTTATTCAGCATCTCGTATGGGGTGCGGTTGAATCTCTTGTGGATGGAAGCCCGGTTCTGTGTGTAGCAAGCCGTTTGAATAGCTTCGCCCCAAAGAGAATGAGGAAGTCCGGATTGGATGAGAAGAGTCCTTGCAGCTTCAACTAGTGTCCTGTTCTTGCGCTCAACGACACCATTCTGTTCCGGTGTCTTCACAGCTGAGAACTGCTGAGTGATGCCCTGAGTGGCATAGAAATCACTGAGCTTTTTGTTCTTAAACTCAGTTCCGTTGTCACTTCTGATAATCCGAACCTTCTGTTGGTGGAGTGTTTGGGATGTAACAACAAACTCGATAATTATATCAGGAACTTCATCCTTTGTACGAATGAGTTTCGTCCACGTGTAGCGTGAAAAATCGTCGACTATCACCAGAATATACCGTCTTCCTCCGAGTGTGGCCGTAGGCATTGGGCCACATAGATCCATATGTAAGAGTTCGAGGATGAGCTTAGAGGATGGTGTTTCCTTAGAGACATGAGACGATCGCTTCATCTTCCCCAATTCACAGGCAGAGCAGAGGTGTTCCTTATGATATGTCAGTTGGGGTAGACCGTTGACGAGTTTATTCTGACGCAGTTTGTTGATGGTTTTGAAATTGAGATGTGAAAGTCGCCGGTGCCATAGATCATTCAACTTGGGTGCGGCTCGAGAGAGAAGGCATATTGGTCGTGAGGTCGTAAGGTTGAGTACATAAAGATGGGACGTGCGCGTTCCAGAAAGAAGAGATTGTCCTGAGGCATCCATAATGCTGCAGATGTCAGATTCGAAGAGAACCTTGTATCCTTTGTCGCAAAATCGACCAATGCTGAAGAGATTGTAGCTCAGACCCTCGACATAGGAGATGCCCTTGATTGTCAGTTTATCGTGCACGAGATCGCCAGTTCCTAGAATTGGCGCCATTTGACCGTTTCCGAAGGAGACCCTTCCGAGATAGCGCTCGGAGAAGTTGCTCAACAGCTCCTTATTCCCTGTCATGTGTGTGGAGCAACCCGAGTCTAGATACCACACATGACAGACCTGCAAGCATTAGCAAACGTTGGGACCCCGTTTTCGAACGGGACATTCTTGTGATATATGTAAAGTTTTTACGCGCTTAATGGGAAATATGGTTTCTAAATCAGATTCTGTTCTTTCTAATTTAGCTTTCCCTTTGTCGTTTGTTTGATGAGGCGGGATTATGGTTTTTCTAACCCATATTTTCCTAACTTGTGCTTGCATGTGTGGTGCCTTATACATGAAATGGTGTGGGGAATGTGGTTGTCGTTTCCGCGCTTCGGTTTTGGTCGCCTTTGGCTTGCGAGCAGTAGGTGAGTTTGCGTTTGACGGCGAGAGGCGTTTTCGCTTGACCTTAGGTTTAGGCGAGATGGGCGAATTCAAGGATGTCGTAGATGAACTTCGCTTGCGTGGTCGGAGTGTTGCGTGTTCATGTGTTTCGTATTCATGGAAGCGTGGGAGAACAAATTCATTGCAGCAGCACATAGACATAAGCTTGGCAAAAGAAAGATGAGTTTTGGCAACATAATTGTCTACGACCTTAGGACATTGGGATTCAGTACATAGAGTGGAAGAACGAATATAGGATGGTCTTTTCTTCTTGTCATCGAAGAGTGGGTTCGCCTTTGTCTGATACGAGCTGCCTTCCAGAGACGTCGAACTCACATTCCCTGTATCCATAAGAATACTAGAGTTAGTGTTAGAACATATGTCAGCTTCAGGAGTCATTTTCGCCGTCCTCTCACATTTACATGTTTGAGAGTCGGGTACTTGACTCGATGTGGAGGGATAGTTCGTATTGGGAAATTTTTCTAGTGTGTAGATTTTGCTAAGCAGCTCATCTCGCTCTTTTGCAAAGGCCTTCCTTTCTACTTCTAGTTGTCGTTCTAGTTCTGCTATGAGTAGTAGTTTCTTTGGGATGTAAGTGCGAGAGAGCACATCTTGAAAGGCATCTTCCTGTTCTTTGTTTGGGAGTAAGGTTTCGACATCCTCCGAGAGTGAGGATACCTCAGTCTTATTTCTATTGTTCAACTCTGTGTAGTCAAGCGCGATTTCTGCCCAATGGATGTTCTGTTCCCTTGTTTCTTCTGAGATGGCAGCGGAGGATGCTCTCACAAATGGCTTAAGCTGCGGGGGAGCACCATTTCTTGTTTGCAAGAATGCAGTGTTGCACATGTTATATCTTTTAACTGTTAGCGGTGTTGGATTGCAATTGCTAGACAGTCCGATCCCCCCTCGTGCGTCGTAGAATTCTGTTTCCGCTGGTTGGTTCAATAGGCATAGGATGCGAGAGTTTTCATTTCTAAGGTGAAGTTGTTCTTCAAGTTCTTTCACCTTGCGGTATAGCCTAACTCTTTCCTTTGTAAGCAGTTCATATTGGGAGGCCGTCAGGAGGCGAGAAGTTTCACATGAACTAATGGCTAGTGTAGTTTCCTTAACCTTAGTCTCACTTTGTTTGTTCTTGCTTTGCAGACGTTTGACTAAGGCTTCAGAGGCCATTAGACGTTCGTTTGCACAGGCAAGTTCTTCTACTTTTAGACTAAGTAAGGCATAGTTGTTTCAAATTTTAGCTTAAGTTCATCATAATCCCTAGCGTCTACGGTAGGTTTCTTAATGGCATGTCGGTGAGTAAACACATCATCTAGGTGTGAGATTCGTACCTCAGATGTAGCGTTGGTAGGAGTATTAGCTGTGTTTTCACCGGTGTGACCCATCTCCTCGTCCTCGTCATGTTCGATCAGCCTTGCCATGCAGCAATCTTCATCCTTAGGCTCCTCGTCTTCTGAAGTGTCATTCACCCATTCCGCTTCTTCGGTGAGTAGAACTTTCCCACTTTCCACCTTGCGGGTCATTCTGGCCTTACGGTCGTAGTAGCCGGAGTCCTTCACGCGTGGGGCGTGGCTTCTTTGGCAAAGTGTCCTGTCTTTCCACACCGAAAGCACTTTATGGACTTTTGAGGTGCGGAGTCCTCTGCTTTCTTTGTCGGCTTAGTGTCCTCCGAGGGAGTCGTCTTTTTGGTGCCGCTATAGGTTCTTTGGCGATTTGAGGAGGATGAGGATTTTTTCCCAATCTTCTTTGAGACCAACTTGGTGAGCATTGCCAGTTGCTTGCGTATATCACGAACATCTTCATCTGATTCTGTATCGGCTTCGGATCCTGAAGAGGTGTCAGATACAACAGCTGGTAGCTTTCCTTTGTTCTGTTTGGTCTTAATGGTGGAAGATCGTTCATTGGTTTTGTTCGAGAGGAGTGCCAGTGGGTCGACTCGAGTGTTGGTGGACTGAGGTTGCACGTAAGGAGCATAGGCAGACAGACTGTCATAAAGAGCATGGATGGAAGTGTTGGAGAGGTCCTTACTCTGAATCATCATCACGATTGCATTGCCCCAATGTGGTTTGAGGCTACCTAGGAAGCGGTTGTTGATATCGAATTTGTCCCTCGAGATCCTGGCTTTCTTGAGTTCATTGATGACCTTCAAGTATCAGAGGTATGTGTCACGCAGTTCCTCTCCTTCATAGGCCTGGAAGTGTTCGTACTGTGAGAGACATGCAGATTTTCTCCCCTGAGCACTTTCAGTTGTGCCTGCCATAATTTCTGCGAGTTCATCCCATATCTCCTTAGCAGTTGTGCAGCACTCAACGTGACCGTAGACCTCGTTTCCTAAAGCTTGGAAGAGGTAACCTTTGGCAGTCTCGTCGGCCTGTACGCGAGCCAGTTCATCCTCATTGATGGGACCTCTTGGAGTGCGGCGTTCATCCATGGGAGGGTTTGCGTCTGGCTGTGCAGGGATAGTTGTCCAGAACTGTGGTGGGCCATTGAAGATGGAGTCTAGAAGATATTGAGAGAGTGCTGCGCCTTTGTTCCTGATGAACGTGAGGAAGCGGTTTGTCCATATACTGTAGTCGCCTTGTCGCAGCATCGGAGGGCCTGGTGTCGGAGCCCACTATGGAGATGTCATTCGTGGTAGACATGGTTGGTGCAGTTGAATCGTCCGTGGTTTTGATCTTGCGTAGATAAGAAAGTTAGTAACGAACGATATGAGAAATACGAGTTTAATGAGTAGAGTTTTGAGAATAAAATTGTTTAGAGAATTTCTTAGAACTAAGTGAGCGTGTGTGATGGTCGATAATGTATGAAAGAGAAAATATATCTTAAATTTAGGAGAAGTTCTAGAAATTAAATTGAGACTGGAAAGCAAAACAAATTTTTATCGCAAAAGTGGTTTAGGGAGATAGTACTAAAGTGAAAGGATCAAATCTTAAAAGTTTGAGAAAAGTTTAACCCAAGACGTTTTTATCATGAGAAAAAGACTTAACACACAAGAAAAAATTCGTAGCTCAAGGAGACGTGATAAATGAAGTGTTATCCGAGAATTTAGATGTTGAGAAATTTCGGTGTTTGAGAGTTTTAAAAGAGAAAGTCTGAAGGAAAATTCTTAAGTGAAAAATTCTCGGTTTTAAAAGTTTCGCATGTGGGAATAATTCTAAGTTGAGAGTTTTAAAATTTCACAAGAAAATTTCGCGGGTAAAAAAAACTATGAGATAAATTTCTCGGCTTGAAGATTTCTCGGATTGAAAACTTTCGTGAATTTCAGAACTTTCTCAGTCAAAAGAAAAGAATTCTCAGATGTAAAATTTCAAAAATTCTCAACTTTGAAACTTTCTCGGATGTAAAGATTTTCGTGGCTTTCAAAAATTTCTCGGCCTTTTAAAAAATTTCTCGGATGGAAAAAAATTTCACTGGGTTCAAAAACTTTCGCGGTCTTGAGACAAATTTCTCGGATATAAAAATTTTCAGAAAATTCTTGGCTGAGAAAAAAAAATTCGCGGCTTAGAAAGATTCGCGGGATAAGCTTTCTAGGGTATGGATTTTCTGAAAATTCTCGGTTGTTAATTTCTCGACTTAGTAAAATTTCTCAGTTTTTAAAGAGTATGAACTTGAGAAAGATTGGATCTTAGAGAAATTTTCGCGGTTTTGGAAATTCTCGGATTTTATATATAGTATGAAGTTGAGAAGACAAAATTTGGCCTAAGAAAAAATTTTCGCGGATTTAAACTTTCTCGGATTTTGGGCATAGGTCATTGAGAAAAATGTAGTGAAAGAGAAGTTTCGCGGCTTAAAAATTCTCGAGATCGACTTTCGCGGGCGTGGAAAATCGCGGACTTGAACGATCAAGCTCAAAGTTTCGCGGTCAAGAACATGTTAGTACTGTTCCATTGCTTTTCACGCGATTTCCCAGAAAAACGTCCCGTTCTTGCTCAAATCTCAACCAAAATCACTCAAACTTGATCCTAAACTTCAGAAATCCTTCCCTAAACACACAATCGACCGATTTGTGAGCTAAAAACAACAAAAAGTGGGTCAAATCGACCAAACACAGAGAATGGCCGAGATGTCCTTTTCTGAAAATTTTCTGCTTAAATCTCGCTCAAAACTCGTTAAAACTGATCCAAAAGTGTTCTAAAAACATTTTAGGCATAGAGTTGATCTGGGGGAGGGTTTAAACATAAAAACGAAGCATCAAACCCCAAAACAAGCTCAAAATGCCGAAACCTATTTTTTGCTCAAAAACACCTTTGATCTTGCTTGGAATCGAACGAAACTGGATTCAAATCAACGAAGATCGATCCACGTTTGCTCTGATACCACTTGTTGGTCCCGAAATGCACCAAACAAGGAATCAAAGATGGCTAAATGGAATGAAAAGGGAGAGTTTCTCACCTTTGAGTGTGTGTAGTGTGTGAAAATAAGAGTAAGCCTTTTGATCTTTGATTGCTTTCAAAAGTGAGTTGGTAAAACCTTATATACCACATTAACCCTAGGTATATTAAGGCCCAATCACAAATAAATAAAGTTATTACAATCTAGTCCAAAGCCCAAGCTAAAGATAATTACATAATTAATCCCAAGACTTAAACTATTGACACAACTAATTAAATATCCTAACACGAAGCCCTAGCTTGAACTCGAAGGCGCGGAGGTTCCTTCGAAGTACCAATCGATTTGCTATAGCGTCAATGAAGCTTCGCGAACTTGGATCGGCATAGAGGATCTTCTTCTGAAAGTATGCGGCAGATCTTCATTAGTTTGTCTTGGATGATGGTGAGCGTTCCATCCGAGAACTTTGCCACTTCAGAGCAGCGCAGCATCCTCATCTTTCCCTTATAGTTCGAGTAGACGACCGCCGGATCGTCTCCGTCGATCACATCGCCTTCTCGGTAGTCGTCCGCGTTCTTGAAAGATGGGCGAGTCAGATTTACCTTCTTCAGATTGTGCTCCACCGCCATCTGCAGATCGTGGGTGGCGAAGAATCTGACCTGTCGGAGCATGTGGCGTTTGATAGCCACATATCCCATGGTGACCGGTTCAGCACGTACGAGGTGTCCAGAACTTCTGAGGACGAGTCTGAACTGCTTCATGGATTCTAGCATGCTGTACAGGTCGCCCAGGCGCAGAAACTTGAAGTCCGCCTCACTGACTTCACAGTAGCTCTCATCCTGTCTCATTACCGTGAATACTGGGTAATGGACAGGTCCTTTGGACTCTTGGCGAAGGTCAGTGACTTTGCAGATGGGGGCCCGACTCATTTCCTGAGCGTTGTTTTCCTCATCGGATAGCGTCCTATTTGAGCTTTTGTGGCACAGAAGGCTCCATCGATAGAGTTGCTTCTTTCTCTCGCTCCAACTTTGGATGTTCATCAGCTCATACTCGTCGAAGGTGGTGATGATCTGCTCCTTGCGTCGCCAGATCCTCTTCCTGATCTCTTCTTGGAACGGTGCGGTGATCTTTTTGTTTTCCCACGGTGCTTCCGGTATATTCACCGTGGGTACATCCGTTTGAGCAGCAGGGGCCTCAGTTTGCTGCGCTTGGAATTGCAGGATGTCCTCAAGCTCGGCCGGTTCAGCGTCGTACTCCTCTCCGTCCTCGTTGTCTGCTGTGTTGATCAGCGTTAGTGAGGCTTGCATCAGCAGACGTCGAGCGTTTTCCACCAGCTTCATGGCTGCTACTGCATCGACGGGTGTGTACAGCCATTCATCGTTGAAGATGTAGGCTTCTATCTCGTTCTGTGCGCAGTAGACGTCCTCGAGAGCTATGTTGGGGTCGGTGTCGAGAGGAGTGTCGCTGTGTGGTGGCGAGGGTGTTGTGTCGGAAGAGTCTGTGGATTGTGGGGATGGTTGTGGTGGAGATTCTGGTGGTTCAGTTGTGGTGATGGTTTTGGCAAGGATGATTTGGGTGTCGAGTGGTGTAGATGTGGTGGTGACCTCTAACATCGGTGTGATAGTTAGAGGTTCGGAGACTGTGGGTGGAGACGGTGTGGGTGGTCTCTAACGCCGATGTGACGTTTAGAGTTTTGGAGACGGTAGTAGGTGGAGGTGAGGGCGATTTGGCTGGTGACTCGGGGTTGATAGGGTGGGATTTATGGCTAGTGGGGTGTGAGGTTTCTGTTACGGCGGGCGTTGTTTCAGGTGCAGAGGAGGAGGGCGGCGTCGTTTGTATGGGCCCTTGAGGTTGTGAGGCTTGCGGCCTATTCTCCCCCTCGCGGCGATCTTGATCATCGTCTTGATCGTCGCGCCTGATCCCGCTGGACTCGCCCTGAGCGCGGCAAGTCAAGGGCTGAGTCATCATTCTCTTCATCTGCCGTTCCTCGTCGTCGAGTTCCGTCATCGACTCGAATCTTGCTCGGAGGAGGTAGAAGAGCTCCTTCGCGGAAATGGCAGAGAGAATGGCTTCAGCGTCCACATCTTGAGTTGGTGGTGGCGTCTCCGGGGCCACACCTTTTCCTTTGTCGGCGGTGGACGCATCGAGACGCGCGTAAACTTTGTCGAGAATCGACGCCTCAAGAGTCTTTGCAAACTCTTGAAGACGTGACTCTAGCGCGGTCTCGGTGATGAAGCGGGGTAAATCTAACAAGTTGGAATCACGAAGATGTCCAACTGTCACCGAATCGGAGAAGATCGCCGATCGGCCGCCCGTTTGCACAGGTCGGGAAAAGACGGGGTCACTCAGACTTCCCGTTGGCATCACCGATGAGACAGACTCAATCGTATGATGGCCTAGGCTCACGGTTGTTGTGATGTTGGCCGTGCTAGGTCTTCCGCTCTCAGTCACAGAGACATCACCGAGCGTTCTGACAGAGTCACGAAGACTCTGTGGTGCAGTGGAAGGTGTATGTGTCCTAGAAACGGATGAAAACTATGGGGAGTGAGGGCACTAGACTCGAGGTGCATGAAGAGGATGCAGTCTGAGGTGAGGGACTGCTTGTTTCAACATCGACTATCTCCAAGTGGGATGTCGATGGTATACGTGGCTCCTCGTGGAATGAAATATCTTCCTGTAGAGAGGAAGATAAGTGGGTTGGTGGGGTAGTTTGCGTGGTTGAGCCAGATGCCACGACTTCTACTCGGGAGGTGAACACATCACCTCCTGTACCTATTGGTTCGGCTCGGCTTATCTGTGACGGAGGAGGTCGATCGTGCTTTTGTTTCGATCGGCGCTCCGTGGGGCGGCTTACGTCATCCTCTCGCGACCATTTTTCGGAGCGCGTGTGGAAGAGGATGCGGCGCGACTCGAGGACTTTTTGGAGGTGGTGGTGGGGTTTTGGCTAGTCCCGGGGTTGGGAGCAGTGGGGTTGATCTGCTCCGTAGGGACAGTGGAGAGAGGTCGCGGGGTTTCACGGAAGGAGGCGGTTGAGGCACGGTATTCTTGTACGTGCGGGTTGGTTGGGTCGGCGTAGGCGAGCACGTCGTCCGGAATCACCATTGCGTGTCGATCCTTCGCCGGTGTGTTCTTCTTGGCGAACTTCTCGACAGTTGGATTTGAAAGTGTTCCGCTGCCGGACGGATGCGGATGTTGGTTGAGTGCAGGCGGAAGTGCTTGATCAGAGCTGGGAGCCATCGCATGTATGGGACGAAGCGGTTCGTGACTCCCTTGGCGACTTCCCGGTCGCGTCGCTGGATCATCGAGACTAGGTCCACCCAGATGATGTCGGCGTAGTTGTACTTGCGGTTGTGAGCGATGCCGGTCATGATTGTGAGGATTTGAATGTTTCCGCGGTCCTGACCAGCATGCTTTCCTGACATACACTTGTTCACCAGCAGGTACAGTGTCCGCCAGGGTTGTGGTAGATTGCGGGTGGTGACTTCACTGAGGACAAGTGGGCCTTTCTTCTTCTTGGTATCTGGTTGATAGCCCAGTCTGTCGATGTCTTCAATGAGTTGGTCGTGTGTTGGTGGTGGATCGTAGGGTGAGTAGACCGGGAGTTTGAAGAACATCTTGGAGTATTTTGGGAGTGAGGACCACCGTTTCTTGATCGATATGGGCGGATAAGTTCTTGGCAAGGCGTAGTGGTCCAGCTATCTGCAGCGTATGCCAGAATTGTTGAAGGTACACCTGTGCTTCTGGTTCGCCATGAGTGAGGGCGTGGCGAAGTGGGTGCCCTTTGAGAATTTCTATAATAACGGGGGGCATCGCTCCGAAAACTGTCCAAGTCCACCATATAGTTATTGGGAATCAGGGCCGCCCATTGACTTAGTGGAAAGATCTCCTCGGGTGGTGGGACATAGGTACGCGCGTGGAGTTCGATGCGAGCAATGTCCCGTTGGAGTGCCGCCGCCTCAAGAGCTTCAATCGTGCTTTGATCCTTTTCAGTCATATCGAAAAGCTGATTTGCGATGATGGAGTTAGCAGGAAACGAAGTTTGAATGCAGATTTTGATGATGACGACGATGCGGGGAGTTGCGAATTTTTGAAAGAGGGGTTGCGAATTTTTGAATTTTCTCGGGATTTTTAGGATAGTGAAAAATGTTAAGGGTTTTGGGGTTTTACGATTGTAGACACTGTACATGCGAAATTTTTGAGTAAATGGGCCGAAATTTCGCGGGCTTGGTCAAAAATTCAACTTAGCTGAATTTTGCGGACTTGGACCCAATTTTGACCCTTTTTGACCAGAAAATTTGAAATTCAGCCCAAAATGTTTTGATCAGTCCGATTTTGACTCAATTTGACCAAACTTTAAAATTTTAACCCAAAGAAAAACTTTTATATAGGCAAAATCAGAAACTCCCCCTTAATCTAAAATTCCCTTTGTTTTTTTTTCATAATGAAAAGATCAACGCTCCCCCTTAATCGAAAACTCCCCCTCAAAGTACATAATCAAGGAGACACATAGAAAATGGAGTGAAGTGAAAAGGAAATATGTACACTTGATCAAAGTTCATGTAGAGGTCGATAGATCACAACGGAAGATTCAACATGCCCAACATAGTCACAAGGTGTTGGAATCGTTTGACATCCAACGGTTTTGTAAAAATGTCGGCCAGTTGATCTTCGGTTGTGACATAGTGCAATTCAATCGTCCCTTGTTCGACATGTTCTTTGATGAAGTGGTGACGAATGTCTATGTGTTTTGTTCTCGAGTGATGTACCGGATTACTTGTCATCGCTATCGCACTCTTTGAGTCACAATAAATGGGAATTTTATCGATATGAATATTAAAATCTCGTAGTTGGGTTCTCATCCACAAAAGCTGTGAACAACAACTAGCAACGGCGACGTACTCTGCCTCCGTTGACGAAGTTGAGACACAGTTTTGTTTCCGAGACGACCAACTTACGAGTTTACCGCCCAAGAAGTGTGCAGCTCCAGAGGTGCTTTTCCGATCCATCTTGCATCCAGCGTAATCCGAGTCAGAGAATCCAGCCAGCTTGAAGTCCGATTGAGTGGGGTACCACAAACCCAGATTGGGTGTTCCTTTGAGATAGCGGAGGATCCTTTTGACAGCAGTGAGATGGGATTCCTTTGGTGTAGCCTGGAAACGAGCGCAGATTCCTGTCGAGAGAACGATATCCGGTCGACTAGCAGTTAGATACAAAAGAGAACCTATTATCCCTCGATAGACGGTTTGGTCAATGGGAACACTAGATGGGTCCGCGTCGGGTCGGCCAGAGGGTGACATAGGTGTAGCAGCAGTCTTGGCATCCTTCATTCCATATTTCTCGAGGATATCATGGATGTATTTGGACTGATTGATGAAGATTCCGTTGGGAAGTTGCTTTACTTGAAGACCAAGAAAGAAGTTCAGCTCACCCATCATACTCATTTCGAATTTCTCTTTCATCAATTCTGCGAACTCTTCACACAGTTGTGGTTTAGTCGATCCGAAAATGATGTCGTCGACATAAATCTGTACAATCATTATGTCCGGGCCACTCCGCTTGGTGAAGAGGGTTGTATCCAGAGATCCTTTCTTGAATCCAGACTGGACAAGGAAGTCTGAAAGAACGTCATACCAAGCTCGGGGAGCCTGTTTTAGTCCGTAGAGAGCCTTGTAGAGTCGATAAACGTGATGAGGAAACTCTTCGCTCAAGAACCCTTCAGGTTGATCGACGTACACTTCTTCTTTGAGAAATCCATTCAGAAATGCAGTCTTCACATCCATTTGGTAGACTTTAAAGTTCTTGTGAGCAGCAAATGCAAGAAACATTCGTATTGCTTCGATCCTGGCGACAGGGGCAAAAGTTTCATCGTAGTCGATGCCTTCTTGTTGGTTGTACCCCTTAGCCACAAGTCTTGCTTTATTGCGAATAACAACACCGTCTTCATCCTTTTTGTTTTTGAAAATCCATTTTGTGCCGATAATGGATCTATTGCCAGGTCGTGGTACGAGTTCCCAAACTTGTAAGCGTTCAAACTGATTTATTTCCTCCTGCATTGCAATCAACCAATCGGGATCGTTGAGAGCTTCAGCTACTCGTGATGGTTCGACTTGACTGAGATAGCAAGCAAATAGACTTTCATTCATCGTAGCCGAACGTGTCGAAACACCAGATGTGGGATCCCCAATAATCTGGTCTGTAGGATGAGAGCGAGCCCAAAGTGGTACATTTGTCTGTGAGGAGCTGGCCGCATTTGCATCTATTGGAGACTCATTAGATTGGGGTCCGGTGCCCGAAGAAGAGACCTCAACCGTGGTAGATTGAGAGGGTTCAGCATCAGAATCAGCAATGTTCCCAGGGTTGGGTAAAATGTCGTCTTTGTTGAGGTTGAGATTATCCAAGTTTGGCGGGACGACATTATTGCCGATAGCTGGTGGTAATGGTGGAGTGGGTGCAGCAGTAAGTTGAGTGGGGGCGACGGGAGTCTTGGGGACTGGATAGAAGTACTCGAAGAGCAGATCGAGATCCAGTTCACCAGAATTGCCCTCAGATGAGGAAGTTCCCGCCGTTGAAGGTTGACCTTTCGTCAACGACTGAAGAAGTCCTGGTTCTGGACTGATATGAGCAGAAGCCAGGAGGTCGCCTTCGCTTTCGTCAAATGTGACATTTGTGCTTTCAATGACAGATCGTTTCTCTTTAAGATAGACTCTGTATGCCTTCGAGTTTAGTGAGTATCCAACAAAGATGCCTTCAAGAGCTTTTGGATCAAGCTTCCCAAGATGTTGACGATCATTGGCCACAAAACATCGGCAACCGAAGGCCCTTAGATAGGATATATCGGGAATACGATGGTTATTCAGCATCTCGTATGGGGTGCGGTTGAATCTCTTGTGGATGGAAGCCCGGTTCTGTGTGTAGCAGGCCGTTTGAATAGCCTCGCCCCAAAGAGAATGAGGAAGTCTGGATTGTATGAGAAGAGTCCTGGCTGCTTCAACAAGTGTCCTGTTCTTACGCTCAACGACACCATTCTGTTCCGGTGTCTTCACAGCTGAGAACTGCTGAGTGATGCCCTGAGTGGCATAGAAATCACTGAGTTTCTTGTTCTTAAACTCAGTTCCGTTGTCCGTTCTGATAATCCGAACCTTCTGTTGATGAAGAGTTTGGGACGTAACAACAAACTCGATGATTATATCAGGAACTTCATCCTTTGTACGAATGAGTTTCGTCCACGTGTAGCGTGAAAAATCGTCGACAATCACAAGAATATATCGTCTTCCACCGAGCGTGGCCGTAGGCATTGGGCCACATAGATCCATATGTAAGAGCTCGAGGATTAGCTTAGAGGATGGTGTTTCCTTGGATATGTGAGACGATCGCTTCATCTTCCCCAATTCACAGGCAGAGCAGAGATGTTCCTTATGATATGTTAGTTGAGGTAGACCGTTGACGAGTTGATCTTGACGTAGTTTGTTGATAGTCTTGAAATTGAGATGTGAAAGACGTCGGTGCCATAGATCATTCAGCTTGGGTGCAGCCCGAGAGAGAAGGCATACTGGTCGAGAAGTCGTGAGAATGAGTACGTAGAGGTGAGACGAGCGCGTTCCAGAAAGAAGTTGCAGTCCCGAGGCATCTATAATGCTGCAGATGTCAGATTCGAAGAGAACCTTGTATCCTTTGTCGCAGAAACGACCAATGCTGAAGAGATTGTAGCTCAAGCCCTCAACGTAAGAGATGCCCTTGATCGTCAGCTTGTCATGGACGAGATCACCAGTTCCGAGAATTGGCGCCATTTGACTGTTTCCAAAGGAGACCCTTCCGAGATAGCGCTCGGAGAAGTTGCTCAGCAGCTCCTTGTTCCCCGTCATGTGTGTGGAGCAACCCGAGTCTAGATACCACACATGACAGACCTGCAATCATTAGCAGATGTTGGGTCCCCGTTTACTGACGGGGCATTCTTGTGAAACAAGTAAAGTTTTTATGCGCTTAATGGGAAATGTGGTTTCTAAATCAGATTGTGTTGATTCTAATTTAGCTTTCCCTTTGTCGTTTTTTTGATTAGGCGGAATTATGGTTTTTCTAACCCATATTTTCCTAATTCGTGCTTGCATGTATGGTGCCGTATACATGAATTGACGTGGGTAACGTGGTTGTTGTTTTCGTGCTCCGGTTTTGGTAGCCTTTGGCTTGCGAGTAGTAGGTGAGTTTGCGTTTGACGACGAGAGGCGTTTTCGCTTGACCTTGGGTTTTGGCGAGATGGGAGAATTCAAAGACGTCGTAGAGAAGGTTCGCTTGCGAGGTCGGAGTGTTGCGTGTTCATGAGTTTCATATTCATGAAATCGTGGGAGAACAAAATCATTGCAGCAGCACATAGACATAAGTTTGGTAAAGGAAGGATAAGTTTTAGCAACATAATTGTCTACGCCCTTAGGATATTGAGATTCAGTACATAGAGAGGAAGGATGAATATAGGATAATTTTTTCTTCTTTTCATCGAAGAGTAGATTCGCCTTTGTCTGATACGAGCTGCCTTCCAGAGACGTCGAACTCACATTCCCTGTATCCATAAGAATACTAGAGTTAGTGTTAGAACATATGTCAGCTTCAGGAGTCATTTTCGCCGTCCTCTTTACATGTTAGAGAATCGGGTACTTGACTTGATGTGGAGGGATAGTTCGTATTGGGAAATTTTTCTAGTGTGTAGATTTTGCTAAGTAGCTCATCTCGCTCTTTTGCAAAGGCCTTCCTTTCTACTTCTAGTTGTCGTTCAAGTTCTGCTATGAGTAGTAGTTTCTTAGGGATGTAGGTTCTGAGAGAGTACATCTTGAAAAGCATCTTCCTGTTCTTTGTTTGGGAGTAAGGTTTCGACATCCTCCGAGAGTGAGGATACCTCAGACTTATCTCTATTGTTCAACTCTGTGTAGTCATACGCAATTTCTGCCCAATGAATGTTCTTTTCTCTTGTTTCTTCTGAGATGGTAGCGGATGATGATCTCACAAATGGCTTAAGTTGCGGGGGAGCACCATTTCTTGTTTGCAAGAACGCAGTGTTGCACATGTTGTATCTTTTAACCCCTAGCGGTGTTGGATTGCAATTGCTAGACAGTCCGATCCCCCCCCCCGTGCGTTGTAGAATTCTGTTTCCGCTGGTTGGTTCAATAGGCATAAGATGCGTGAGTTTTCGTTTCTAAGGTGAAGTTGCTCTTCAAGTTCTTTCACCTTTCGGTATAGCCTAACTCTTTCCTTCGTAAGCAGTTCATATTGGGAGGCCGTCAGGAGACGAGACGTTTCACATGAACTAATTGCTAGTGTAGTTTCCTTAACCTTAGTCTCACTCTGTTTGTTCTTGCTTTGCAGACGTTTGACTAAAGCTTCAGAGGCCATTAGACGTTCGTTTGCACAGGCAAGTTCTTCTACTTTTAGACTAAGTAAGGCATAGTTGTTTTCAAATTTTAGCTTAAGTTCATCATAATCCCTAGCGTCTATGGTGGGTTTCTTAATGGCGTGTCGGTGAGTAAACACATCATCTAGGTGTGAGATTCGTACCTCAGACGCAGCGTTGGTAGGAGTATTAGCTGTGTTTTCACCGGTGTGACCCATCTCCTCGTCCTCGTCATGTTCGACCAGCCTTGCCATGCAGCAATCTTCATCCTTAGGCTCCTCGTCTTCTGAAGTGTCATTCACCCATTCTGCTTCTTCGGTGAGTAGAGCTTTCCCACTTTCCACCTTGCGGGTCAATCTGGCCTTACGGTCGTAGTAGCTGGAGTCCTTCACGCGTGGGGCGTGGCATTCTTTGGCAAAGTGCCCCATTTTTCCACACCTAAAGCACTTCACGGACTTTTGAGGTGCGGAGTCCTCTTCTTTCTTTGTTGGCTTGGCTTCCTCTGTGGGAGTGGTCTTTTTGATGCCGCTATAGGTTCTTTGGAGATTGGAAGAGGATGAGGATTTTTTCCCGATCTTCTTTGAGACCAACTTAGTGAGCATTGCCAGTTGCTTGCGTATATCACGAACATCTTCGTCTGATTCTGTATCAGCTTCGGATCCTGAAGAGGTGTCAGATACAACAGCTGGTAGCTTCCCTTTGTTCTGTTTGGTCTTAGTGGTGGAAGATCGATCATTGGTTTTGTTCGAGAGGAGGGCCAGTGGGTCGACTCGAGTGTTGGTGGACTGAGGTTGCACATATGGAGCATAGGCAGACAGACTGTCATAAAGAGCATGGATGGAAGTGTTGGAGAGGTCCTTACTCTGAATCATCATCACGATTGCATTGCCCCATTGTGGTTTGAGGCTTCCAAGAAAGCGGTTGTTGATGTCGAATTTGTCCCTCGAGATCCTGGCTTTCTTGAGTTCATTGATGACCTTCAGGTATCTGAGGTATGTGTCACGCAGCTCCTCTCCTTCGTAGGCTTGGAAGTGTTCATACTGTGAGAGACATGCTGATTTCCTTCCTTGAGCACTTTCAGTTGTGCCTGCCATGATTTCTACGAGTTCATCCCATATTTCTTTAGCAGTTGTGCAGCACTCGATGTGAGCATAGACTTCGTTGCCCATAGCCTGGAAGAGGTATCCTTTGGCAGTCTCGTCGACCTGTTCGCGAGCCAGTTCATCCTCATTGATGGGACCTCTTGGAGTGCGGCGTTCATCCATGGGTGGGTTTGCGTTTGGCTGTGCAGGGATGATTGTCCAGAACTGTGCTGGACCGTTGAAGATGGAGTCCAGAAGGTATTGAGAGAGTGGTGCGCCTTTGTTCCTGATGAACGTGAGGAACCGGTTTGTCCATATGCTGTAGTCGCCTTGTCGCAGCATCGGAGGCCTGGTGTCGGAGCCCACTGTGGAGATGTCATTCGTGGTAGACATGGTTGGTGCAGTCGAATCGTCCGTGGTTTTGATCTTGTATAGATGAGAGAGTTAGTAACGAACGATAAGAGAAATACGAGTTTAAAGAGTAGAGTTTTGAGAATAAAATTGTTTAAGGAATTTCTTAGAACTAAGTGAGCGTGTGTGATGGTCGATAATGTAGGGAAGAGAAATATATCTTGAAATTAGGAGAAGTTCTAGAGATTTAAATGCGAGATTTGAGGCGAGAAAAAATAATTTATGACAAAAGTGGCCTAGGGTGATAGTACTAAAGTGTAAGGATCAAATCTTAAGTAGGTTTGAGAAAGGTTCACCCCGAGAAAATTTTAACCCTAGAAGAATTTAACACGTTAGAAAAATTCGCAAGTTGAAGAATTTCGCAAGTTAAGAGTTTTTAAGCTTCGCAAGAGAATTTTCGCAAGTTATAAAACTTTCGCACGATGAGAATTTTAGAGCTTTGCAAGAGAATTTTTCGCAAGTTATAAAAACTTTCGCACGTTGAGGGAATTTTCGCGGTCACAAGAAATTCTTGGATTAAGCTTTCTTGGATATGGAATTTCTCGGATTATGAAAGTAAACAGATGCGAAAAAATGTTGTATAAGTGAAAGTTTCGCGGCTAAAAATTCTCGGATTCTTAAGGTAGGCAGTTGCGAAAAAATTCAGTGAATGTAAAATTTTCGCGGCTTAAAAAAATTCTCGGATTTAAATTCGTGGAAATGAAACTTTCGCGGATTTGAAGGATTCAGAAAGTTTCGCGGATTTGAACGACTCAGAAAGTTTCGCGAATTTGAATGATTCAGAAAGTTTCGCGGGCATGGAAATTTCGCGGACTTGAACGATCAAGCACAAAATTTCGCGGTCAAGAACACGTTAGTACTGTTCCATTGCTTCACGCGGTTTCTTGCTAGAGAATCGTCCGTTTTCACTCAGATCTCAACCAAAATCGCTCAAACTTGATCCTAAACTTCAGAAATTCTTCCCTAAACACATAATCGACCGATTTGTGAGCTAAAAACACCAAAAATTAGGTCAAATCGACCAAAAACAGAGAATGGCCGAGATGTCCTTTTTCTGAAAAGTTTTTGCTTCAATCTTGCTCAAAACTCGTTAAAACTGATTCAAAAGTGTTCTAAAAACATTTTAGGCATATACTCGATCTGGGGGAAGGTTTTAAACACAAAAACGAAGCATCAAAACCCCAAAACAAGCTTGAAATGCCGAAACTAATTTTTTGCCCAAAAACACCTTTGATCTTTCTTGGAATCGAACGAAACTGGATTCATATCAATGCAGATCGATCCACGTTTGCTCTGATACCACTTGTTGGTCCCGAATGCACCAAACAAGGAATCAAAGAGGCTTTAATGGAATGATAAGGAAGTGTTCTCACCTTTGAGTGTGTGTAGTGTGTGAAAAAGTTGGATAAGCCTTTGATCTTTGATTACTTTCAAATGTGAGTTGGTAATACCTTATATACCACCTTAACCCTAGGTATATTAAGGCCCAATCACTAAATGTTAACTAATTACAATCTAGTCTAAAGCCCAAGCTAAAGATAAATACTAATTTAATACCAAGACTTAAACTATTGATACAATCAATTAAATATCCTAACAAAGACACCCTCAATGTGTGTTAGGGTTTTAGTACATATACCACATGTTGGTATATTGTACTTGGGCTTCATGAAAGCCCATTACAAATAAGCTCACTGGGCTTTACAAATAAAAGCCCAGTTCACTTAAATAAAATTACAAGGCTTAGATAAAATAATTAATTGAACACAATAAATAATTCCTAACACTACGCCTAGTATTACTCAGGTATATCGACGCGAAGTACGGATAAATCTATTGATACTAACTCTCTCGAGACTATGCAGGGTAATGACACTTGTGTATCTCCTATATCACCTACAACCATCGAATCTGACATACCCACTGAACCTCTTCCATGATAACGAAGGACTAACTGGATCACTCGGTGTTTTATAAACATCAGCAAGGAAGGACCATTATTTTGGTTGCATATTGGATGATCTTATTATTACTGGTGATGATAACGAAGGTATCTTTTCCTTGAAGAAATTCTTAGGTGAGCAATTTCAGATTACTGACCTTGCTAAGCTCAAATACTTTCTTGGTATTGAGATATTACGATCTCATGCAAAGCTGCTCATTTGTCAAAGAAAGTATGTGCTCGAAATGCTTACAGAAAGTGGATTATTGGGATGCAAAACTATGATTCACCAATGATCTCTAACACCATACTCCTTCCAGAAAGTGGAGAGTTACTACGTAATCCTGAGCGATATCGCAGATTGGTTGATAGACTTAATTATCTTTCGGTCACTCGACCTGACATATCCTATCCAGTAAGTGTTGTGAGCTAATTTATGGCAGCTCCTCGCACTACCCATTGGGAGGCTGCTATTCGGATCCTCCAATATCTCAAGGGATCTCCAGGAAAAGGACTTGTATACTCAGATCAAGGGCATTAACAAGATTGCAGGTTTCACTGATGCGAATTGGGCAGGTTGTCCTACAGATCGGAGATCCACCACAGGGTTCTGTATTTTCCTTGGTGGTAATCTTATCTCTTGGAAGAGTAAGAAACAAACAGTTGTAGCAAGATCAAGTGCAGAGTCCGAATATCGTGTAATGGCAAGCACTTCATGTGAGTTGATATGAACGAAACGCTTGCTCGAAGAGTTGGGTATTGTGCATAATAACTTGATGAGATTACATTGCGACAATCAAGCAACAATCCATATTGCCAAGAATCAGGTCTTTCATGAACGAACTAAAGATATAGAGGTCGATTGCCATGTCATACGAGATCTTGTTATCGGTACAACTTGTCAACCTCCTTTTATCGAATTTGTTCATGTTCGGACAGACATTCATCTTGCCGATATTTTAATTAAGCCACTTTGGAGGACACATATCAATGATATCTGTAACAAGTTGGGCATGTTAGATGCGTATGCTCCAACTTGAGGAGGAGTGTTAAAGGAAATATACATAATATCGGGGATTGATTCTCATATCAAAGCAAATCAGCTTAATATCGGGGAGCGATTACATATTCTTTAATTAGTTATTCTGTAATTAATTAGTTTACTTATTTAGCTATGACATGTATCTACTATACATACGATGAGAAGTATAAGAAATAGACATTTAGTTTTCTTCAAACACAAACAATTGGGTCCAAAATTGCAGGTTTACTGGAATATAAAGGACAAATAAAAATATTACAAAAAATAAAAAAATAAGAATTGTCCCGGTTGTTGTTACCAACGGTCGCCCATAATGTTGTATAGGCTTTACCAACTGCCGCCCATAATGTAATATAGGCTTTACCAACTGTCGCTCACGACAACTGCCACCTATTGTAAACCGTCACTGATTAGCTGAAGTATGTGCGTCGGGGCTCTTGACGTCGCCGAGAAATCATCGCCCATAACCCACAATGTAGAGTACGCTTTTAGTTGTGCTTTGATTTTAATAGTTGTCCTTGTATTTGGGGGCGTTTATTGTATTTGTCCTTAGTTTCGGACTAGATTGTTATTTATACCAAGTTTGTTTGGTATAGATACAGTTGTAAACATTGTGCCTAATAAAAACAGTTTTAGAATTTGATCCGAAGGGCTTGCGAATTGAATTCTAGAGAGAGAAACATCATAAACTTTCTCACACTACAAAGTTCTTTCTCGTGTTCTTCATTAGAAGGTTTTCGATCGAAACTCAATCCTATCAATTCAAGTCTATTACCTTAGAATTCCTGCCTAGGATCATACGAGTTGATAATTAGGGACCTAACAATTGGTATCAGAGTAGATTCGTATCTGTTTTGAAGATGAATTGTTAGATTTAGATCGAAATTCAATTTGAAAAGTTTTCGATTGCTCGAAGAACGTTTTGGTGCGAAACTGATATTTCGATCTAACAGCTCAATTCTATGCTTATTTGATTTGATTTTGATGTTTATATGCTCGCAATAGTGTTAGAAATCATTTGCCATTGGATTGGTATCAAATTAAAACATTGAAATTGAGAGAATTTCGATTTTGTGATAGTTACTGTTTGCGAGTGAACATGATGAACTCGTACTGATTTTGCTCAAATTTGCCATATTTTGCTTCATATCATTTTAATTGTCTGTTCGCGTATGTTTAGCTGATAGATTCGAGCTATTACCTGCAATTTCAATGCCTAATTTGCTGTTTCTGCTTGAATCTGTGTTAAAATTATGTGCTTTTAACTGTGTAATTCCAATTTTTCTCGCTAAGTCTTCGATCAAAAAATCTGTGCGGGAAACTTTGTTCAATTAGAATACGAATTAGGTTCTGAAATCGCTACTGCAAAGAGCGATTTACGCTAAAAATTTCTCGAGCATTATTTTAGCGAGAATCTTTTTCGACAAGAATCATAATTGATTTTGCGCGCGTAAAGTTTTCTATCGGAAAATATTCTCAATCAGACTTATCAAGTTTGACCAAGCGAAAAATCATTAGAGCTCGTAAAACTTTTTTCGGTCAACCAATTTATTTTGACTCAATGAGAAACCAACGGTACTATTTCTTAACGATAGAAATAAATTCACGCACTGATAAAGTTTATCGACCGAAAGATTTGAAGCAAATTATTTTCGCTCGAAATTTTTTTCCCCAACTGTACTTATCGCGCGAAAACAGTGACACATTTTATTCCGAAGATATTATTTTTGATCAAAAAGATTGAATAAAAAATAAGATCACTTTCGGATCAAATGCTAATAACAAATCTGCTACTTGTGAAGCACATTACACCGAATTCCATTCTTCAAACAACTTACAAAGATCTCTACAAATCAACTCCAAAAATGGATGCTAAGACGCTTGGAAACAACAACCGTCCGCCTATTCTAAGACGCGGCGAGTACACAGTGTGGCGCAGCCGTTTTATGAACTTAATAGAGGTTAAAGATCATGCAGAAAACCTTCTCAGATCTCTTGAAGAAGGACCAACTCAGTTCTGGGTCACTGTAGTGGGTGACAATGCAGTAAATCCTCCAATTCCAGCCACTAGGGGACTAAAGGAACCTAGTGAGTATACAGCGGAGGAGAGACAACGAGCTAAGGCCGATCTGATAGCCAAAGTCACATTAATGCAAGGCATCCCTAATGACATCTACACACAAATAGATAGCCATCCAACGGCTAAAGGGATGTGGGATGAATTGTACAGAATGATGCAGAGAACTGAAGTAGGCATCAAGTCTAAGAAGGTAAATATTCTGACCACGTATGACTCGTTCAAGGCCAAACCTGAGGAGAGCTTACATGACCTTTATGAGAGATACCTCACACTTCTCAACGAGATGGGGAAGATAGATATCACGAAGACAAACATGGAAGAAGATATCCACTCAAACCCGACAAAACAAAGACCTTGAGGAATTGGATATCCATGCCATGTTTGATCATCTCGCCCAACATGAGGAATTGGGTCTTCCCTGCCCTCTGAATGGAAGAAGATATCCACTGAAACCCGACAAAACAAAGACCTTGAGGAATTGGATATCCATGCCATGTTTGATCATCTCGCCCAACATGAGGAAGACATAAGCTAGATTCAGAAGGAGCAGAAGGGCAAACATATCGAAGACGCAGTTGCCCTAGTCTCAGAGAAGCGGAGCTCGAGATCACGAAAAGAGAAGGTTGTTAGGCTTCTCACGCCTTCAGAGTCGGAAGACGAATCAGACTCCGACGTCGAGCCATATATCAAAGCGCTGGGAAAGCAGTTGGCTCTGGTTGGAAAGCTGATCACAAAAGAGTACTTCAAGAAGAAGTCCTCATCATCAGCCAATCAACTTCGAACCACAAGCTCAAAGAATAAGGAACATGCACCCGAGACATCCGAAGTCAAGAATACTAAAGAGCCAAACAAATGCTTTAACTGTGGCAAGCCCGGTCACTGCGCCCGAGAGTGCATCCTCCCGAAGAAGAGGGATGCCAACTACTACTCCAGGAAGCTTCACCTCACTAAGCAAAAGGAAGCTGGAGTAGCCCTAATGGCGGAACAAGACCACTAGCTCGAGGATACGTCTAGTTCTGACGAGGAAAATCTCGCCCTACTGGCCCGCCTGGACGAGAACTCAGATGCCAAAACCTCCAACCAGACGGACGATGACCAAGCATCTGAATCTTCACAGGAGGTAGTCTCTACTTCCACACTATTGACCATGTTAGAAGCACTAATTTTGAAGTAGGCTCTACCTCTGAAATTAAAAATAATCATTCTAAGATAAGTGCCGATAGGATGACTCGTAGGAAACAGGATCCAGCCATTAAGAAATAGCTTATGGCGCAATTCACTCATGCTCTCACCTAAGGTACCCGTAAAGATCGAATCCCTCAAACACCTTAGAAGACTATCTAATGAAAAGATCTTTTCCTCAATCAAGCCTACCAAAGCATTTGCCCGCGCTGAAATTCAACTTCCTTGTCAGGTTCAATCAAAATGGATCCCTAAAACTTCGCCTAGGAAAACGAAAGCCAACAAGGCCAAATCTTCTACAAAGGCTAAACCCAAATTTACCTATTCGAAGCTAACTTGGGTCGCTAATGCTCCTACTAGCAATAATTTAGGAATCGTATCGGAACCTAAGATTAAATCTGCTAATCCGAGAAGATCCATTTATAAATGGGTACCTAAAGCTCTCTAATTTGTCTTTGCAGATCCATCATGTGTGGTACCTCGATTCCGGTTGCTCTACACACATGACGGGAAATCAAGAGCTACTGAGCAACTACCAAGACCGATTATGGAAAAGTCAGATTTGGGAACAACGACTCGACTCCTATACTAGGATTCGACGATATTATTTTGGAGAATTTGATCATCAAAGATGTCTCATAGGTCGAAGGTCTCTGCCATAACTTGTTCAGCATAGGCCAGTTATGCGATAAAGGATTCCAGATGGTCTTCCTTGCTGACCGGTGCAGAATTTTGGACAATCAGGACAAAGAACTCCTGCAAGGATTCGGAAATCAAATCTATACACGATCAACCTGACGTCCGCGCGGCCTTCGGCTGTTGTTTGCCTCATTTCTCAGACAAATTTCAGAGGAACAGCCTATGGCATCAAATGGTATCTCATCTTAACTTCAGAGCTCTACAGCGCCTTTCCAACAAGAAGTTGGTTCGCGGCCTACCAGCAAATTTGGCGCAAGAGCATCACTGTTCAGCGTGTCAGCTTGGAAAAATGAAGCGAGCCTCTCATCATGTCAAGACAGTTGCTTCTACTTCACGTCCTCTGGAATTACTTCACATGGACCTCTGTGGACCTATGCAAACACAAAGTCTCAACGGATGTAAGTATGTGCTGGTCATTGTTGACGACTTTTCTCACTACACATGGACAAAGTTCCTCCGAACAAAAAATGAGACCGGGGACTTGATCGTAAATTTTGTGAACACGACTCAGAACCTCCTACAGCAGACACGTACAGACAATGGCACTGAGTTCAAAAACAAGTTTCTCAGTGACTTCTACCAGAAACTTGGAATCAGTCCATTTTCAGCCGCAAAGACGCCTCAACAGAATGTGGTAGTTGAAAGGAAGAACATAACTCTAGTGGAAGCCGCGCGTACGATGCTGATTCATTTCGGCCTCCCACACTTCCTTTGGGCTGAAGCAGTAAATACCACCTGCTTCACTGAGAATAGGACGGTAGTTCACAAGCGCTTCGATAAAACTCCGTACGAGATCAACAAGCAAGTACCCAACATTTATTTCTTTAAGGTCTTTGGGTGCAAGTGCTTTATGGCGAACGACAGAGAGCAACGTGCTAAGTTCGACCCTAAAGCATTCGAAGCCACTATCGTTGGGTATTCTTCAACTCTAAGGCGTAAAGAGTATACATCAAGTCCAACCGGACAATCAAAGAAAGCTACAATGTCACTTTCCTTGATGTGGCAGAGATGGCTCCTGCACACATCAGTTTAGGACCCGTGCCTAACCAGATGGCTTCTGAATACGACAGTTCAGAACCCGTACTTACAGGTGTGTTCGCACAAGACCAACAGAGAATGGCAACAACTCAGGATTCAACATCAGAAGAAGCTATGAGATTTGCTTCAGCAGACTTGGATTCGCTCTTTGAGCAGATATATCGGCAGAACAATACTGTTACCAAACCTATCGTGGAACCTTAACTTGACGAAGCCGATGTACCGAGTACTTCAAATGTCCCAACCTCACCCGATTCAGAATCACCACAGAATGCTGTTACACCAATGTTGGAAGATGAGGGAACATCATCAGAGTTGTCCAACTCAAGTGCAGATATGGCACAACCTCAACCGGCCGAACTGTAGCGACCCTCACTTTCTAATTTAGATTAGTGACGGATTTTCGCAACTTAAGTCGCCGAAGACCCGTCCAACACGTAAACCTGAGCTATTTCCCATTAGGTGAAATATGCGTGTATGCAACGTGCGCTCGATCCTATCCCACACACCTCACGACATGCACGCTCGACCCAGATCATGACCTATCACATCTCACGACTCCCCATGACTCGACACTATACACCCTCGGGTATCCCACTCAGGTCGCTTTAGAATGCGAAGGCTTCTCAGGTTTCTTTAGAGTCGCCCATTCCCGAGTGGAGGTTCGCGTTCGGTCGGCGCACTCAGATCACTTTAGAGTGGCACGTACTAGAGTTTTCCCCTCTATACCGAATGTACTAACCTAACGTTCGGGCGGCCAACTCAGGTCTCTTTAGAGTGGCTCCACCCAATCCACTATCCCAACGCTCGGGCGGCCAACTCATGTCTCTTTAGAGTGGCCCGCACCCAAGCACGGGCAACCTACTCAGGTCTCTTTAGAGCAGCATACACCCATGTTTTTCCCTCTATCCGATGCAAAGACCTACACTGATCGCTTTCTCATTCTCCACCACTCGTCGACACTCCAAACGTTACCGTTCCGCATGGTACTCAACTCCCTCGCACTGACATAGTATGCAAGTGCAGAGCAAATAACATGTATATCCAAAAACATTTAAAACATGTAAAACACATCATCCACTAAATCACATAATCACATAAGACATAAATTTCAAAACTCGTACACCTATATTCACATAGAAGGTACGTGTTGTAGATGAAAAGCACCTACTTGTCGTCCTTAATTAAGTAGATTAGAAATCTCGTTAATTTCCTAATGTACTGGACCTTCAGGCATGCGAAATGTTTTTAGGTTAATGCATGTAACATTTTCTCGAATTGTAAAGAAATAAAATGACTAAGTTTCGAAGCTAAGATTGTTTCGAAAATTTTACTTAATTGCGGAATGCTTCGCGAAAGATTTTGCGAAATACATGATTTCAAAAATCGGTTTGAAATTCATTTCCAAAATCAGTTGTTTCGAAAACTTGACTTAATTTGGTGCGAATGGTATTGCGAAAGATACTGCGAAAGATACTGCGAAAGATCGGTTTCGAAGTTTGTTTCGAAAATTCGTTTCGAAATTGCTTTTGAAAATTAATACTTTAGGCCGGCAGAAATCTCTTCATCTCACATGTTTCGAAAATAATCAGCCCGTCTTAACCTAATTTTTGGCCCGAAAATCGAATTGCGAAACCTTTTTGCGAAACTCAACAATTTAACATTGCGAAAACTTCAACTCGCGAGAATCTCTTTTCTTTCAAAAATCAACACTTTGAAAATAAATCTTGTTACAATTTTGCGAAACCAATTTTGAAAAACATGGAAACACTGTCAAGCATATCTCTCGAAAATAAAAAATCCTTACCTTTCAAAAATCTTCAAAATCGTTAAAAACAGTAACCTTCGAAATTCATTAAAACCCATACATCATCAAAGTCATCTTCGAAAATCATTCTAATCTCAAAAAGTCCTACACCATAATTATCAATCCCCACGAACATCCTTATATTTCGAAAATCATCAAAGCTGATATCCAAATTCATACTCACGGCTAAACATGAATTTTAAACTTCAAGAATCTAAAATCTTAGCTACATCTAATGATGTTCAAAATTTCACCTAATTCATATGATCCTTCAAGGTATTAAAATACGTAAACCTATTAAAGATACAAGATTGTAAATAAAATTTTTACCTTCCCTTCGTCTTAATATTCTTTTGAACTTGCTATTCGTTTTTAAGCTAAGCCAAACTTATACCTGCTAAGTTCTCATTTCTCTCTCGTTCTTTTCTTATTATTATTTGTTCTTTGTTTATTCCTAAGGGTTTCGTTGCTTTTGATATGATAAGTTGTAGATATATATAGAAGTGTTCGATAAGTGTGATGATTAGACAACTAGGTGACGTTATTTCCCTTAGTACTAAGTAAAGTTTATCTTAACCTAAGAAACTTATATTATTTTATTCATTTCTTTCCCTATGTGGTTTTCGAACAAATCCCTAATATTTGGGGATGTAATATCCTTAAAAAACTTCTAACTCTTGAATTTATCTTTCAAGAATTTCTGATTGTCGAAACTTCACATTTCGAAGATCTCTTACTTTGAGATTGGCTAATTTAAGGTCCACTCTTTTATAAATCTTCTTATTTTATTTCGAATTTCTCCTAAGTCTTAAACTTAACTTCTATATAAACTAGACATAACGTAGACATATACATATAACACATAATATTAATTTAGGTAATCACATAATTTGAACATAAGTCCATATATTAGCATGTTCATAAAATTTTGGGGTATTACACGAACAGCTTGAGATCACCGGATATCTCGCTCCACAGATGACTGATGCTTCAAGCTTGGGTTTACCTCATGAGCGGAAGTGGACTAGAGCACATCCGGTTGATCAGATTATTGATGATCCTTCGAGTGGCGTACGGACAAGACATTAGAAAGGACATTTTAGTTGCTTCTTAAGCCAAAATGAGCCAACAAAGGTAGCCGATGCGCTTAAGGACACGGATTGGGTAATCGCAGTGCAAGACGAAATCAATCAATTCGAACGTCTCCAAGTGTGGACAATAGTACCCCGTCCGCATGTGAAAACAGTTGTAGGGACGAAATATGTATTCAAGAACAAGAAGAATGAAGATGGAGAAGTGATCAGGAACAAAGCACGATTAGTTGCTAAGCGCTACAACCAACAGGAAGTAATCGATTACGACGAGACATACGCACATGTTGCCCGCATCGAAGCAATCCACCTATTCTTGGCATAGCGGCTCATAAGGACTTCAAAATCTATCAAATGGACGTGAAAACCGCCTTTCTCAACGGTGTGTTAAAAGAAGTCTATGTCGCCAACCTGAAGGCTTCGCTGATCAAGAACATCCGGATTACGTCTATCGATTGGATAAAGTACTCTATGGACTAAAACAAGACCCTCGTGTTTGGTATGACGTCCTGAGTGAATTCCTCGTGAAGTCTGGATTTATCCGAGGAACCATCGATACGACTCTCTTCGTTAAATGGAAACACAAAGATCTGATTGTCGTTCAAGTATACGTCGACGACATCATCTTCGGATCTCCAAATCCGCGGCTTTGCCAGAAATTCAGAGATCTCATGAAGACCAAGTTTGAGATGAGCGACATGGGAGAAATGCAGTTTTTCTTAGGACTCCAAGTCAGGCAGCTTGAAGATGGATTTTTCTTAAGTCAGACAAAGTACATCAAGGACATCTTGAAGAAATTCCATCAAGATCAGAGCAAGCCTCTAAGCACTTCTATGGCAACAAATTGCAAGTTGGATGCCGATCCTTCTGGACAAGCAGTAGACATCACACTCTATCACAGTATCATCGGGTCTCTTCTGTATCTCACCTCGGTCGGACATCATGTTTGCCACTTGTCTCTTCGACCGTTTCAAGCAGATCCCAAAGAATCCCACATGCTAGCGGTCAAGCGGATTCTGCGCTACCTCAAGGGAACTTCAACCTTAGGATTGTGGTATCCTAAAGGAATGAATCTCACAGGTTGTCGAATGGACAGGAAAAGCACGTCAGGTGGCGTTCAATTTCTAGGCGAAAAGCTCGTCTGCTGGTCATCCAAGATGTAGAACTGCGTCTCCACATCGACGGCTGAGGCAGAGAACGTCGCGGCGGCCAGCTGTTGCTCACAAATGCTATGGATGCGGACTCAGCTTTGTGATTATGGGTACAATTTAAATAATATACACATAAACAGTGATAGTCAGAGTGCCAATGCTGTAACGTGTAAACTTGTTCATCACTCACGCACAAAACACATAGACATATGATATCACCTTATAAAAGATCACGTAGAAAAAGGCACAATTGATATGTATTTCGTGAATACGGAGTATCAGCTAGCCGACATTTTCACCAAGGCATTGGATGAAAAACGATTCCAATTCCTTGTCGGAAAATTAGGCATGTATATAGGGAATTGTACCACACTCAACCTCCTTTCTTTGGGCGTAAGCAGCTCCTTCTTGCTTCCATTTTCATGCAACACTAATAGAATGACTGTCGTGAATAGCTTCTTGGAACGCTACGACGAGAGAGGCCGAGATGAGTGGTCCATTCCGCGGGCATGGCTTCGTGATTGGTTAAGGTACTGTCGTCACGTGATATGTGCTTTATTTGATATTGCCTTCCTACGCTCTATTCTGCTTGTTTCTGTACTTAATTGTTATAATCTTGCGTGGAAATTTCACAAAAAAATATGTATATACTAATACAAAAATAAAATTAAAAAATATTATAGGATGCTCGATCTAAGTCACGAATTGATTTCCTTGACATGTGACTGATTATTTGCTTAATTTTGTCAGTCTAAGTCGCATTCTTGTATCTAAAGGTCATTAGTTTGCTCCACTAGACACAAAGCCACTTTTCATAAGTGATGATTCTAGCCTTTTACTTTTCTCTCTTCGGATTTCTTCTTGAGCGTGTCACACATCAATTGCTTGTCTTAACTAGTGATTTTTTTGGCCTCATACTCGCCTTGCGCAAGATCATTAGGAAAATGATAAGGCACTTAGGAAATTCCTCACTCGGCCATATGTAAATTTCAACCCTTTAACAATAGTCTCTAGTCATCCACTTTGAGCTTTCTCTTCATTTGACTCCCGTTCAAGCCTTCAATCGATGTTCACAATCTTCGGAAGGATATTCAAACGAGAAAAGGAGGGGGAGAAAAGAAGAATAGAAAAGAAAAGATGACAAAAGAAGGTGAAAAAGCACACGAAGAATGCTCAGCGTACAAAAATCAGTCCAAAAGAACCGGCCCTCCCAATTATTGAGATCGTTCATAAATCATAAGAAGAGGAGCATGGATCTTGCTGTGAACTTCTCCATCGATAATCTCGTACGCTCGTCAGAAAGGCTGGAAAGAGGAGCACCACGAAGTGAACTTCTTCAACGATAATCCGGTCTTATATCAGGAACGAGAAGAGGAGCACGGCATTGGGTACGAATTCCATAACTGTGAAATTCTTCAAATTGATAATCTCTGAAACCTCTCTGAAACCTCTCTTGAAATTTTAGGCGTGACATTGATCGAAGCAAAATAATCTGACCCCATACTATTAATAATATTAATATACATAAAAAATAAATAATAACAATGATAAATAAATAATATTTTTAAATATTTTTAGTATCTTTTTAATCGCACATGAAGTCATGCAAATTTATTTTGCATCTGCATTGAATTGTTAAAATGTGATAATTTTTGTCTGATTCGCTCATTAAGTTATGCAATTTTATTTTGCATATGCATTGACTTGTTTAAATGCGAATATTTTTTTTCTCATACCCACACGCATTATTTTGAATACATGATTAAGGGGACCACATATCTAGGATAAACGATTAAATGCGTGTTATAATTGTTAAGTACTTGAATTGATTATATATAATTTCGTGACAAATCAATTTTGGTGCATTATTTGAGGGGAAGCACTTATGAGTTCCAACCATTTCTGATGTTTTTCTCTAAGTGTTTCGGATTTTTCTCGAACGCTATTTAAGAGAGGGACATCACGTTTTGTCAAGCCACGGAGCTTATATCATCCAATAAAATAATTCTGGGGACCTCTATTATTAAATTTACTTGTTGATTAACTTTAACATTTTCGACATTTTGCTCTTAGTAATGCAGATTTTTCAAAAATCAGCTATGGAGCCAGATGTTACTTCGGAATTACAGGGAGTTGATTGTATTCATTTTAATTCATATGAGGAACGAATGTTTGGTTTTTAGCTGAAATAGGGGTTAATCTGATATAAATAAGAAACTTAACATCGAAAAAACTAGGACTAAATGGTAATATTCGATAGGAATTCTTTGAGCGAAATTGAATTAGGACCAACTGATAATTTTCAATTCCAGTTTCTCGATCAAAAAAATTGAAATGGGCCTGTCTAATCTGCGAACACAATGTGTCTTGTCAGCCCATTAAAACAATTTTATTTTTTGCAGTCGAAAAAATATTTCTCACGCAAAAACCCTCATTCGAGAATTCAACAGTGTCAATCGAAAATTTCTTTCTCGCGAAAACTTAAAAAGACGAACTCAAAATTCCTTCAAAGCTCTTACTTTTCAAAAGATTTCGTCTTTTTAAGGTAGATTCAACATTCTTTACGGATTTGCGTCCATTTAAACTCCGTTTGCATTTGCATTTTGTGATTTTTCGCTTGATTTGATGATAATTTTCTCGTCTGTGAACTGTTTGAAAACCCGTAGGCTATTTTAAGAAATCTAAGACCTTTAGATGCGTTTATTTGGTTCAATTTCTGTGTTTTATGGTCGTCTAGGTGTTTTTGATCAGCCTGAGAGTATAAAATTTTCGATATTCTGCATTTTAGAGTTAGATTTAAGTTTCGACTAAAACCGAGTTTTGAACGTCTGAAGCGGCGATGAACTTTTTCGATCGCAAACAGTCTTAGTTCAATTCCGATTTAACTAAGATAATGCTTATATCGTAAAAGAATTTTCGATCGCTAAATTCTGACTTAGTCACTAAGATAGATGACGAAGACCGAAAATTTACTTACCATCGAGAAATCTAATTAGGATTTTCTGCGAGACAAAAATTAAAAATTGAAATAGATATAATAGATGCAATTAAGTTCGAGCGCAAAACTTACCGTCGACAACAGTAGTTCGGTTTCATTTTCATTAAGGTCGTAAATTTTAGCGGCGATAAAGTCAATTTTTCAGCGATAAAATTTCTCGATCGTAAAATTACGCAGCGATGACTTTGATCGATAAAAAATTCAACAAAAGTCACGACGAAAATTTTATTCATGCGCGAAAAAAAATTCTCGAATATAAATTTACTCGGAAATTAATTCTCTCGATCGTAAATTTACACGAAAATTTTTCTCGACCGTAAAATTGAACGTCTACAGTACTGCGCTTAACACTTAGAAACAAATTTCTAAGTCTTTAACACTGTAGCATACCCCGCGAATAAATTTTTCGATCGCAAAATTAAACGGAGACTTTAATCAGAAATTAACACATAGGAAATTAAAATTGCCAATTCAATTCTTGAGCAAAAAATTTCAAATGAACAGTGGTATTCTTGTGCTTAACACTTAGAAAATTTTCGATATACTACCTATGTGTCACATATGTGCCGTTCGAAAATTTTATTAAAGACCATATCATCCGTTTGTTCCATATGTCATATGTGCACGAAATTTCATTTTAATCATTATCAAACATGGGATACACTGGCTGAACATTATAGTTTGATGTGATATCTTCGACTCAAATTTAAAATTGATCTCATATAGTTTATTCTTATCTTTTTCAGATGGGAACTATCCAGCATACGACCATATCTACGACCACAACCTGTATCTCAAAGTTTCAGGACACGAACTTTCAGCTAGACCTGATTACATTCCGATGTCCTGACGAGATCATGGTGTCCATTCTACAAGGCTATCCCCTCTGGCACGCACTCACAGTGACGGCCTCGGTGCCAATGGTCTACCTCCAACAGTTTTGGGGGGATAACGAGCCACATTGATGGAACTTACCAATTCACAATGGTTCTTGGGACAAGACATGTCAACTTCGACAAGAACGATTTTGGCCTCGTCTTAGACCTGCCGTTCAACAACAATTATTTTAGGTCCTACGATTAACAACTCTACGATCCTAGGCTAGAATTCATAGTAATTCGATCGTTTAGATAATTAATTGAATTCGATCGAAAAACTCAGATGAAGAATACTAGAGAGAATTCAATTAGAGTGAGAAAGTTACTGTTGTTTCTCTCGCTAGAAATCGAATTGCAAGCCCTTCGGATCAATTCTCTAAACTTTCTCTATTCAACTCAATTGATTTACATGTATTTATACCAAACAAACTTGGTAAATATCAAACTAGTCCTAATCTAAGGACTACTATACAAAACGCCCCTAATTACAAGGACAACTAATGAAATCAAGCACAATTACAAATGGTATTCTACAATCTCCCCCTTTGTGCTTGATTGCGTCTCCGCACCGTTTGTCCTCGTCGGGCGTAATACGATCTGCGCAAGCCCAGCGCATACTCGTAGTTCCTCAGCGTGATCCTCAGCTCCAGTCGCTCCTCGATATCTTCAAGCAATTCCATTAGGAGCGGCTGTTCTCTCACGAACCTGTGGATCCTCAGCATCGTATCTCGATTGATTTCTTCCAACCTTTGCTCGATGTTTTTCCTGACGACCTTGAGCGTCCCATCGCAACACTTATGAACCTCAGTCTTCAGCATCAACCTATTCTTCTTTGCTATTGGATTGTTGTAGGTGATGCCTAGGACTGAGCTGATGTGCACGTGATTGTTGGGAAGCCCTTCGATCTCAGGTCCTTTGTTGAGCGGAGCGGTCATGTTGACCTTCTTCATATTGCTCTCCAGAGCCATCTGAAGGTCGTGTGCGGCATAGTACTTGACTTGGCGCATCATGAACCGGTAGAGACCCTCAAGTCCTTCTTTCTTGATGAAGCCTTGAGGACCTTTGTACTTTTCCACATATAGCTGATATAAGTTGTACACTTCTTCAGCCGGAATGTACGGTAGGTCGCTCTCGCTCAGATCTTCTCGAGTTCTATCTATACGCTCAATTGTGTAATGAGGTGTTGGAAGTCCTCCTTTGTCACAGTAGACGCTGAGTAGTTGGCTTATTGGAGAGAGACTCTTATAATGGCTCTTGGCTTGTGCCTTAGTCATCCCAGATCAGGTCCTAGTTTGGTCAGCATCCAGAGGTAGGTCATTCTCTTTTGCTGATCCCAATGAGAGATCCCTCTAAGCTCGAACTCGTTCGGCTTCTTCACTCTGTCCGGAGACCTCCAAATATTCTCACGAACTTCTTCTAGGAAGGGAATTTCTGTTGGAACTATTTAATTGTATTCAATTAATATAGTTGTCTTAGTCTTGCTATGCAAATTAGTAGTCTTGGGCTAAATTGTAATTAGTCGTTGTATAGGACTACTTGTGTAAATATACCACGAGGTGGTATATATAGGTGAACTCCTAAGAAAATTAGGAGTGCGCTTAGTAGGGTTTTACAGATTGAAAATTAGAATCGAAAATTTTAGAGAGAAAAATTCGCCAACCCTTACTTGTTCTACAAGTTTTCTCTCCCAATCTTCAACGAAGGTAAATCTCATACGTAAGCTTCGAATTTCTTAGATTTACGATTCGATTCTTCTATATTCGATCTGTGTTGGATAAAAAAGGACCTAACAATTGGTATCAGAGCTAAACGTGTTAGGATTTGGATTAAATTTGGACTGAATTCTGAATTTTTGAAACTGATTTTTAACTTTCTCGACACTGTTCTTCACTAGGATTGCTACTGATTTTCAAAACTTGATATGATTTGCTGATTGTTGCGGTTCGATCGAGTGTTTCTAACCTGTCTGTGCTAAAACCTGATCGATCGAATCAATATTTTGTGCTAATTTGGAGAATTAATCGGAAATCTCATGTGAGTGTTCTTCGAGAAATTTTTCAAAATTCCACTGATTCTGCTTTGATTTTGTTAAATTGATTGTTTGTTCTTGCTAAGCGCTTGATTTCGATCAATAACCCGCTGTCAATTGAAACAATTTTGTGTTTGGATCAAGCTTTTTCGTTTTTTTGGCATCGTCTCTGTTTTGCTCGGCTTCGTGTTTGTTCTCTGTTCTTCATAGTGTTCTTCGCCAATTCTGGTTAGAATCTTCGATCGAGAAACTACCGAAGCGATCAATCCTTCTTCGCTGACCTGTTCGTCATTGTTCTTCGATCGAGAAACTCATCGACGGAATTTTTTTTCTCGATCGAAATTCTTCTTCGACCATAGCTTCTTCATCGCGTTCGACAGAAAAAAAAATCTGTTCTGCCGTCGATAATTCGGGTCAACGCGTAAAACTCACTCGCAAAATCCATTCGAGAAAGCTTTTCGATCGGAAAAATTGTACGGAGTTTATTTTTTTCGATCGTCAAATCTGCTCTTCATCGTCTTGGTCGTTGATTACGCATAGATACACGTATACTTACATCTTATTTGCAGGGCTAATTACATTTCGATACCAGAAATATTATTCCAATCCCTGTAGTTATATTTTGGTCCTATATATTTTTCAATTCAATCCAGAAAGTTCTGAGCTAGTCCAAAGTTTTCAATTTAACCCCGGAACTTTCAATTTTATTGATTTCTCACTCATTTACGTGATTTTACGTTCGCAAATTTTTTGTTGTTGCTTTTACAGGTTTGTCGTCGCAAAATTATTTTTTGCCCGCAAAACTTTTTGCGATCGAAAAATTTTATTTTAAAGGTTTAGATATTAAAACCTCAAAACGACGACGTTTTATCAAATCGCAAAACTTTTACGATCGTAAGTCTATACATAACTGTTTGAAATTCAAAACTATTTCTAAAGACAGTACATCGAAAAAACTTAACTATCGAAAGCAGTTCTCTACATTTTCATTAGAAACTTTTACTCGAGAATTATTTTCGATCGAAAACAGTAACAATTTTGCACATTATAGAAACAGCTTTTGGTTTATACTATTAAATTTCTAAATCAAATCTTATAAACCAAAACCTTTTCGAAACTGAAAATTTTAAAAGCCAAATACTTTAATCAATATTAAAAAATTCAAATCCATAAAACTGGTTAACGATCAAATTATCCAACCAAAATGGACACCTACTCGATTATTCGATCCGACGACTCTAGCTCCGACACTGATGAAGTGCTGAAGAAGCTTGGGCGTCAACTACGATTAATCAAGAAGGAGTTAAACAAGCAGACCACAAAGACCAAGTCACGCTCAAAGAAGCAAGAGACAACAAACTCCGAACAAACGACGCACTTGGCTTTGATGGCACACCACGAAGATGAAACTAACACATCCTCTAAGGAGGCTTTGATTTCTAACTCTACATTGTTTAACATGTTAGAATCCTTACAAACTAGGTATGCTAACATGAAAAATGAGCGGAAAAGTACTAGAGAGTTAGAGGACAAATTAACTAAGTCTAAGGAGGAAATAGCTAGTCTCGAATCTAAGCTTAGGAGCTCTAGTGCCAAAATAGAAGAATTATCTAAGAGCCCCAATATTAGCGAGACTAAGTATATTTCCTTAGAGAAACATAGTTCTATAGTGAAGGAACTTGAGGACATGCTAGACAACAACCATAAGTGTCTACTTAGGAATTTAGACGAGAAAAGTCTACTTAAGTGTAGACTAGAAGTTGAGAGCAAAAACGTCACTAGTCTAGAAGCCAAAATAGATAAATCTAATTCTAAGATTAGTGAATTGAGAAAAAGTCTAGACGCCTGTCAAGCCGAGAAGAGCACTGCTCAAAATAACTATGCTTTCTTAAGAGAAGAACGTGGGAAGCTCTACTCTAAGATTAATCAATTAGAAAATCTTCTTGCGATTTCTAAGACCAAGGAAGCACATTCTCGTCATTCTGAAAATTCTTCTTCCGTTGATATACCTTCTATTCTTAAGAACATCGAGGATTTAAATTCTACATTAGAAACGGAACGAAAGAATTTTGAAGTAGAAAAGAATACACTTCTAACGGAGATATCTAGTCTCAAAGCTTCCTCGTCTTTAAAACATGATCAAGGAATGCAAACGGATGGTCTCGTTCCTACCACCGAAACGGCTTCAACTAATTCTACGTCAATCTTGACCAAAGCTGAAATTCAAAGTAAAGGTCCCGCACTTCCTATACTCAAGGAACAAGTCCCGCGGAAATGGGAGGACGGAAAAGCTCCACAACGGAATCATAAAAACCAAAAGTCTTCCTCTACCGTTTCTAAAAAGAAAATCTTTCACGAAAATATTTCAAGTTCTAGCGCACAAACTTCATCGTGTGCTTCAAATGATTCTACTAATTTTTCATTTAAAAAGCCTAGACTTGAAAATAATTTTCGAAATTCTTACTCTCATTCTAATGTGAAAGGTGTGAATTCTAACCATAGGAAATACGACTTATGTGCGATAGATGCTTATAATTCTATATGCTCGTATTCCTACATACAATATCCGGTCAAGGTTCATTCAAAGAAACATCTTGTGCGCTTGGTCTCGGAGAAAATTTTTAAACCTTCTCCGAACACTTTCACCCGAGCGGAAATGCCTTATCCGTGTCAAATTACTCCCACATGGGTTCCTATTTCTTCACAAAATTTAGGTAGTCCCAAACAAATTTGGGTACCGAAAGGTTCATTAATGGATGATTTAGGACATCATTTAAATTTGACACCTTTTATGCTTAAATTGTTATCCACTAATAAGGGAGGACCCATACAACAATGGGTACCAAAGTCCCGATAGTTTTGCAGATTTCCCTCATGTATGGAATTCGACGTAGTGGCTCCACGTACATGATAAAGGGATGAGGCGTGAGCTACTATAAATAAAGTATCAACGAGGTATATTTCAAACTTACATATGCATATGAGTTTCGTCGTAAAAAAAAATATATATACCTATTTTCTTTGAAAACTTTTCAAATGATACATTTTCGATATGCATTTCATCGCTTTAAACGAGTTTTAAAATTTTCAAATGCATATTACGAACGGAAACGATAAATATCATTTTTCGATTAATACTTTCAAATGAGCTTTAATTGAGGGGGAGCTACTCGTTATTTTAATGAAGAGCAACCTTTATATTTTTAAGGAAGCACAAATTTTTAATTCTTGAGGGGAGAAAAACTTACAACGAGCGATTTAAGGGAATGAGATTCTTAATATTCGTCAAGCTAACTACGCAGATTTCTAGGGGGAGAAAATTTCTTTTCGAAGCATATTTTGGGAGATATAAATATAATACTACTTTACTAATAATACTCATATATATATATGAAAAATGTGCTTCACAAGTGACAAAATTCGTTAGTAGCGTTTGATTCGAAAATTAGATCGACAATTATTTTCGATTCAATCTTTAAAGTTTGATCGAAATTAATTCCGTCGAGATAGAATGTACTGAGTACTGTTCTCGTGCGAGAAATTTTGTCAGGGTGATATTTTACGAGCGAGATAAATTGCTCAAAATCATTTGGTCGAGAAAAATTTCTTGATCGTGAATTTATTTCGATCGTAAAGAAATAGTACGTTAGTAAGTTTCTCGACAAGTCAAAATAAATCTGTTGACTAGAAAAATTTCTCGCGTGTAAATGATTTTCGCCTGGTCAAACGTTAAAAGGTTTGACTGAAAAAGTTTTTCGAGTTAAAGTTTTTACGCATGCAAAGTCAAAATAAGTCTCTCTCGAAAAAGTTTTTCGCTATATAATGCTCGAGAAATATTCCTAACTAAAATCGTTTCTGCTGATGACGATTCTAGCGCTGACTTCGTATTCTGACCGAGAAAAATTCTCGCGCCAAGTTTTTCGATCGAGAAACTAATCCGATCGCAAAACCTAACGAGAAAAATTAGAGCAATCGAGAAAAATTCACAGAATACAATTAACACAGATTCGAGCAAAAAACAAGGAATTAGACAGTGAAATTTCAGGTAATCGCTCGCAATCAATAGCTAACTACGCACGAACAAGCAATTAAACACGTTATGAAACAAAATATATCGAATTTGAGCAAAATCAGAACGTGTTTTTCATGTTCTTCGCAAACAGTAACACGCAGAAGCAATTCAATCCTAAAAATCGAAGTTCAAACTGCTACAGATTTAGTCGCAATGATCATTTATCACTTAATCTAGAACTGAAACATCAGATTCAAGTCAATTAAGCACAGAATTAAGCTATTAGATCGAAAAACTTTTCGCGCCAAATCTGTTCTTCGATGAACAGTATCTAGAAAATGATTTTCGATCCAATTCTAACAATTTTCGATTCAAAAAAGAACGAATCTGCTCTGATACCAATTGTTAGGTCCTACGAAACAACTCTACGATCCTAGGCTAGAATTCATAGTAATTCGATCGTTTAGATAATCAATTGAATTCGATCGAAAAACTCAAATGAAGAACACTAGAGAGAATTCAATTAGAGTGAGAAAGTTACTGTTGTTTCTCTCCCTAGAAATCGAATTGCAAGCCCTTCGGATCAATTCTCTAAACTTTCTCTATTCAGATCAATTGATTTACATGTATTTATACCAAACAAACTTGGTATAAATATCAAACTAGTCCTAATCTAAGGACTATTATACAAAACGCCCCTAATTACAAGGACAACTAATGAAATCAAGCACAATTACAAATGGTATTCTACAAATTATGACCCTCTACCAATGGATGCTGAGATGGTACAAGACTTTCTTCAAATGGGACACCGTCTGCCGCCCACTAAGCTCGCCCAAGTTCATAGCAACGGCATCCCTCACCCATGGAAGACCTTATTTGGGATTGAAAATAAGTGCCTCTCGCCGAAGCATGCCAGTTTTGACAAAGGCAACGGCAATATCTCCGGATCTTCCACGGCATTGCCTTCTCCCGAAACTACAACTTCGCCCAGCTGTCTGGAATGACCTTGCAGAACTGATCAGACAAAAGGAGAACAAGCGCACGAAGAATGTGCCGTATGCAAGGTGGTTTAATGTAATCATTGCCCATGTCATGGAGCTTCACGAGAATATTTCTCGCCTGCCTCCAGGAGGAAATTATCAACCACCACGGCTCAAGTTCTTCCACAACGCGAATCTCACGGATCTGGATCAGCCATCGATGCCGATCCCATTCGAGCTGCTACATCTCGCCGACCCCATGGGAGACGTATATAGACTGTACTGTCGGGATCATCATCTAACGGAAACGATGATACGAGGGCCCTTGGCAGATTTTAATGTGAGCCCTCAACAATAACCAAGCCCTGAGGCTGTGCCGATCGATGAAGTAGCTCAGGAGCTTCAACAGGAGCCTCCAACTCAAGAAGCTCAAACGCCGGATCTAGATGCAATGTTGATTGATACAGTGGCACATGAGTTGGAATCTGAGGCTCCACAACTAGAAGAAAGACCCAGTCATTGTTGAAGTGCTTCAGGGACCAATTGAGGAAGTTCCTACACATGAAGCACCGCTCGGAGCGGACACGGGGCCAAGTCCACTTCTCGAATCTCATGAGACAACACCTGCTCAGGAGGACGTTGATCATGGACTAACTCCCCACACGGCTACCTCGTTCGAAGCAACAGATTTAGTCGAGGAGGTTCAATTGATGAGACGGGTTCCACATCTTCAACCCCAATCCAGTCAACCCGTCGATACAGCTGTCTTCACCACCCGTCAGACACGACGCCTCAAGAGGAAGAAGCTCTTTACAACCGTCTGGTAGATCATCCTGACCCGCCTACGCATTCATGCCGCGGCCAAAGCTCTCACTCCAAACGACGACATGACGATTTTGACGACCAGGATCGTCATGAGGGGAGAAACGGCTGCGAGCATCTTCAAGAAGTCAAGGACAAGGCTCGGGCATGGCACAGACATACGGTGGAGCAGCTGAAACCTCACAACCCACTACAACTACACAAATCCGAACCACCCATAAAACCACCACGCACCCGCACCACACCCATATTCTTGAACCAATCGAACCACCAACCTTCAACGTACGGACGCCTCCAAAAATATAAATCCTAAGTCGCATAAGGAAAGATAGATCATGATTCACTGATTTAAGAGTCAAATAATATCGCACTCAACGGATATATCATTGATATTCTTTCCTAAAATAGATCAATCACATGTAAGCACTTAATGAGAATATCTTTTCCATATATACAGCATAGCCATTCATATCCGGGTGATCACATCGGTATTCCTTCCTAAAATAACTCAATCACTTTTTCAGCTCGATCAAATATCTTTTCCATATATAGCACACATTCATATCCGGGTGATCAAATGATATTCTTTCCTAAAATAACTTATTCTCGCAGACAGTTCACATATCACTCAGCATAATATATTTTTCATATATAGCACGCAATGAGATTCCATTCATACGAAAACGTTCATAACAAGGTGATTACATAAATATTCCAGTTAAGCACAAGATCACACATATTCGATTTTCTTAACAGTTTAATCACATTTAAGCGCGTAATCGAACATTTTCACATACTTAAACATCACACAACATGCATATCGAGTTTTCTAATTTGTACCCCCCAATTTACATAATTACTTGGAATAATCAAAACGCTCATAATCATTTGGACCAAAAAGGTCTACACGGGGCAATAACGTCTTACGGAAAGCGTACGATGTACGTGCCTCGACTTCTACGTAGTAAGCCGAAACTCAGTCCGAGTTTTACGAGCACCACCGACAAGACACCCAACACCGCAACCAACAATCGTAAGACATTGTTCTGTCTAACGGGAAATAGTCACGCCCAAAGACCGGCGAAATTCAACGGAGCCGACTTCAACAGATGACAACAGAAGATGTTGTTTTATCTCACGACCCTGAACCTGGTGCGCTATCTGAAAGATCTCCCGCCCCATATGAACGCCAACGACGCCGCATACGACACTACACTCGAAGTTGAGAACAAGCGGCGTTGGACGCTTGGAATCATAATGATTTCATGTGTCCAAATTACTTTCTGAATGCCCTAGATGATTCCCTATACAACGTCTACGTAGTGGCCAAGACTGCTAAAGAGTTTTGGGACCCGTTAGATAAGAAATACAAGACTGATGATGCTGGACTGAAAAAGTTCATAGTCGACAGATTCTTGGACTATAAGATGATCGACTCCAAACCAGTGTTGGACCAGGACCGTGATCTGCAGCTGATAATCCACGATATACACGCAGAGAATATGCAAATCAGCGAATCCTTCCAGGTAGATGCTATAAATTATAATGGAGAAGCTGTCGCCCCTGTTGAAGGACTTCAAGAACTACCTCAAGCACAAACGTAAGGAAATAGGGCTTGAGGACCTGATTGTGATGCTCCCAATCGAAGAAGATAATCAAAGGATCAATGCCAAGAACAAAAGGGGCAGTGTTGAGGTCGTGCAAACCTATCCGAATCTAGCACCGACAAAAAGCGCAAATAGGCCTAATACGACGCAGCAGAAGCCGAACAAAATATGGGGCAACTGCTACAATTGCGACAAACCAGAGGATATGGCCAATGACTGTCGGCTGAAGAAAAAGAGCAAAAAGAACCAAGCTCACTTGACCGAGGCGAAGCTGGGGGCCCTGACAGGGATGGACCTAGCCACCGTCGTATACGAGGCCAACGTGGTGGACAATCCTAGGTTGTGGTATATCGACTCTGGAGCGACTCGCCACATCTGCTCTGATAAGGAGATGTTTTTAACCTACATCTGATAAACGTATATTAATGCGTTTATTGTCAATTATTTGGGATATAATAGAGTATTCTCCATTGTTTCTCGCTTTTATATGCTCTATTTACACTTATTTGCACATTGTAGGACCTTAGACGGCTATCGGGCGAAAATGGGTGAAAACGAGGCAAAACGGACAAGTTATAAAGCTGCAGTAGAGTGTCATGGCCGTGACAGTATTGTACCAGGCCGTGACGAGAGGCAGAAAAGGAAGCGAAGCGATGCAGAGCACAGTCACGGCCTTGAAGCCCGTCTGAAAAGTAGCAACGGACTAAACAATTCATAGCTCTCAATCTAGACCTCAGATTTAGAATCCCTTTTGTCGCTATGAATACTGGCAAGTCTTTTACCTATGGTTAAAATTTCTGGTCAATCGGACTTCGTTTACCCCTCCATATGAGAGAAATACAAAACTGTCGCAAAGCTGTTGAAAGTGTCACGGCCGTGACACCACTGCACGAGGTCGTGACGCACAACAATGAGCTCATTTTGTGCCCCGAGAGTGTCACGACCGTGACGGATCATGTTTTAGGTCGTGACGGATCAAGTCCAAGGCCGTGACGGTGTCGAATTTCACTATAAAAGCCCAATTTCAACTCAGAAAGAAAGGAACGCCTACCAGATATCAACCCTAACTCCACAGAGACGAAAAAGAGGCACCAAGAATGTAGAAATCCACCCAAGAAGTGCAAGAGACGGATCAACGATGCAATCACGACGAATTCATGGAAAGAGAACCTTCCCCCGAGACCATCCCAAATCAATCAGAAGGGAAGATTATGAGTCCTTGCCCTTGTTCTCTATTTCTTTCGTTGTTTTCCCGCCAGTTACGAGTAGCTAAATCCCCTTTGTGTTTGGGATTAGATGAACGCTAGTTTATTTCGTATTTAAGACATATGTTTATCGTGACTCGTGTTCAGACTATTTATTGTTCTATGAAATTGGTTATTCGTTTTAATATGTCTATGTGTTAAAGTGAATGTGCGGAAATCGTTTAGGGCGACAGCTAAACAACGATTAGGCCGTTCGTAGATGATAGGATTCGAGTATAGAGCGAAAGCAAATACTCGATCCTCGCCGTTAGTAATTAATGAATCTTAGATCCCCGCGAGCGTTTAGGGCGACAAAAATTCGCGAGTGGGTAGGAAGTTACTGCAGTTTAGTCTTAATCAGTAGAAACGATATTTCATTGTCTTAGTCAATAATACCTAGCCGGATTCGAATCCTGAGCACATATTTATCATCTGAACCCACTCATATCAGTTTAAGTCATGTTCTTTGATTCTCTCGTTGAATTAGGAGTGATCTGTTAGGATAGTTCGTACAAAAATCTACGCACTTTATTTAGGCTAGATATCGAGTCGATAGGTTATTACTAGTAATCCGTTTATTCCTCGCATTCGATACTCGTTTACTCACTTTATTGTACTACAAACGATAGGTCCACTGCCTATCGCACGTCGGTGATAGTAATTAGGTATTCGTTTTATTTTATCACTTGTTGCACTTGCAATTTACAATAGCACACCACGTGTCGATCTAGTTTTTGGCGTCGTTGCCGGGGAATAGATTGATATTAGGAACACCGTAATTCGGTACTTTAGCCATTTTTATTTGACGTTTTCTTTGCTTTTTACTATTTGTGTTATTTGTTCTTTTAGTTATCATTATTTTCGTTATCTCTTTTGCGTGTCTATTTGTTCTTTGTAGAAGGAGACATGGCGGACCACAGAGTGCCCACTGCCCGTCCATAATATTCCAGAAGAGGAGCAGTCACTACAAGATCTGCTCAAGAACGCCGCACTAGGTGGTACGGAGTCGGCGATTGTTATTCCGCTGATCGAGAACAACAACTTCGGACTGAAGAATTCTTCGCTTCAGATGATTTTTCAGACGGTCTAGTTCGAGGGAAATCCGGATGACGATCCTTACTCACACCTGAAGGCCTTTATGATGGTGACAGACACCATCAAGATCAGTGGGGTCACGGGGGATGCAATTAAATTGATGTTGTTCCCATTCTCGCTGAAGTTCAGAGCGAAGGATTGGCTGGAGATGTTGCCACCCCGATCGATCACTACATGGGAGGAGTTACGAGCCGCATTCATCGGCCACTACTTCCCATTATCAAAGGTGCTGATACTGAAGACGAAGATAACCCTGTTCCACCAAAAAGACTCAGAAAACCTCTACGAGGTGTGGGAGCGATAGAAATCGTTACTAAAGAAGTGCCCGCAGCACGAGATGTCGAAGGCAGCCCCCAGATCAACCGATTCCACGAGGGGCTCAATGATCAGACTGTCCACATGTTAGGCGGAGCCGCAGGAGGAGGACTCGTGAAGCTCAGTGCGACTGATGCTTGGAGCCTGATTGAGGATTACTCGAGGAACAATTTTATTAGAGGCAATACGAGGGTTAAGACACCAGGTGTATTCTGAGTGAGCGAGGAGACGTCCACGAATACCAAATTCGAGGCGTTCCAGCAACAAATTGCGGCGACGAACTCCCAGCTACAGACGGTGATTTGCGCACTACTTCCAAAATACGAGCAGATACAGCCCGTGAACGCCATGATGACCATCGCACAGACGCAGCATACGCCATATAAAACACAATGCGGGATTTGTGGCGCAGCCCACGAGACGTCCGAATGCCAACTCGAGCAGCCACTAGAGCACGTTTACATGGGAAACCACCAAGGGCAGCGAGGTTTCCAACCTCGAGCACACCCCAATCTGGCGTACGGGAATCAAAACCACCACGGGCAAGCACCGCCGAGATTTCAGCCCAAACCATCCGGTTTCCAAGGCAAACCACCACGACAGTATCATAATGCATCCGCGGGGTTAGGATCTGAAGATATGAGGGAAATGAAGGACATGATGAAGACGCTCCTCAAGAATTTCAGCAACACCACCGCGGCCCACGAGAGTCGAGTGACGAAGATGGATGAGTATATGGAAGCGAACGATATACGTGCTCAGAACACAGACGCGTCAATTAAGGATCACTCACGAGCTACACCGAGACAAACCCTAAGGAGTACTGCAATGCGGTAACCCGGAGGAGCGGGAGAGGATTGCAAGTTCCCGCCAAGTAGAATTCAATGGAGAAAGTCGATTTCAAGGGCCACGACGAGCCAGAAGTGGAGGAAAGCAAGGGTGACAGAGTCGAGAAGGTTAATGTTGACAAGGGAAAAGTGCGACTATTCGTGAAGCCATACCAGCCGAAGATTCCGTACCAGCTCGGTTGAGGGAGGCTGACCCTAAAAAGGAGAAGACCACACCTGAAAAAGAAAAGGCAGAGGAGAACGCGCGACCAGTGAAGCCGTACCAGCCGAAGATTCCCTACCCAGCACGTTTGAAGAAGGACAAAGACGAGGCGCTATTTAGCAGATTTATGGGTATGTACAAAGAACTACATATTTAACTTACCATTTGTTGAAGCTATTATGCAGATGCCCAGTTTTGCGAAGTTCCTGAAGGACTTGCTGACGAATCGACGGAAGCTTGAACATGTCTCCACGATATATCTACGAGGGGAATGTTCGGCGATACTCCAGAGCAAGATACCGAAGAAGCTCAAGGACCCAGGGAGTTTTACTATTCCCTGTCTTATAGGCGATTTAGTAGTTGAGCATGGCTTAGCTGATCTAGGTGTTAGTATTAATTTGATGTCGTATTCTATGTTTAAGCTCTTAGGATTAGGTGAACCACGACCAACTAAGATGAGTATTCAATTGGCCGATAGATCATTAAAATACCCTCTAGGTATTATCGAAGATGTTCTAGTTAAGATCGATTAGTTCATTATCCCTGCTAATCTTGTTATCCTAGAGATGGACGAGGATGAAAATGTTCCATTGATTCTGGGTAGACCATTCTTAGCTACAGGCGAAAGCATAATAGATGTTAGGAATGGGACGTTAACTTTGACGGTAGATGGTGAAAAGGTTACGTTTAATATGGCTGATTCAATGGAAATGAGTAATAAGCATGAGATAAGTGTTATTACTTAGATACTTTTGAGCACAATCTCTCGTCTTCTGTGCAAGGTTTATCACAGGTTTTGAGCAAGGAGGAAGTCGACGAGCCCACGATGACCATCGGCAAAAACAGCAAAGAAGTTAAGGACAAGAGCCCAGTCGAGGAGCGACCGCCACTAGAGCTGAAACCGCTGTCCGGCAAAAAGCGACACCTCCAAGGCATGGATGTAGGCGAGGGAGACTTAAGCAGAAAAGAGGTGATGTACCTCGACTTCCAGCCACCCTAAGCGAACGAAAGCACGTCCGGCTAAAGACGGTAAAGGAAGCGCTTCTTGGGAGGCAACCTGGGTTTTATCTATCTAGAACTTTCTTTTATTTGCCCATGACTATGATGCATATGAATATATCTACTATTATTATCTATATCTAGTTCATTTTTTTGTTTCATTTTCTTTTTAGTTATGTCAGGATATCACGAGTCACGATCCACGACCTTCACACGTCCAATCACGACCACGTCACTTATTCGTCAGTGGAGTCCCGTTCTTTTTAACCTTCTTTTCCCTTTCTTTATTCATTTTTACGTTGAGGACAACGTAAGTCTTAAGTGTGGGGAGAGGAATTTGAATTTACGTGAAATATTTTTTTGTTGGAAAGGCATGAATTGTTTAACGTCGAGCATAATTGTTTGTTTCTATCTCAAGTCAGTTTGCGTTTTATGAAATTTTGTGGGCGATTAGGACATGCATGAGTGATTGAATCATGTCTGCTTGGATCGACATAGCATTACTTTGAGAGATCCGTACACATAACCTGTTTTCCGTTGTGAGAGTTTGAGCCTGACGTGATCATGCTCATTTTTTTCTTGATTGTGTGACGTGCCTAGTCTATATCACTCCAGAACTTGCATTTTGATACGCGTTGAAACTGCTTGTGGTGTATTAGTGTGGAATAACGAGGGCATTAGGAAATAAGTCGAGGGGCAAATTTTTCCACCCACGCTATCCCCATAGTTAACCACGTTGAGCCTGAGCCTATTCGTTTCTCACGATGTACAGTAAATAAGCCGCTACCCGAATAAGCCCCCAGAGATACTAAGCACAGCAGATGTCGAACTTGATGGTTAATGCTTTAATATCTGATTTAATGTTCTTCTCTGCTATTCGTGAAATGACTCGATCTTACTTGACCGTTTTCTAAAATGACCCGATCCCTTGCATAAGCCTGCCCATAAACCTTTTGCAAGATATAGGTTTTGGTAATAAGTATCCCTAGGTACACGGAATTCACTGTGACGATGTATTCTTTGCGACAAAATCCAAACCTTGATGTTTAGGGAATAAGGGCAGTGCACAAATTAGAGTGTAACTAAGGTGAAATGGCAGAAAATGGAAGGGAACTGAGTTGAGAGGGTTGGGCAGAAAAGTCTAGGATTCAGAGCGAGAATGTTGAGTCTTATGTTGGGGCATGTGACTGTCAGTTTTATGATGCTATATTTTTTTTTTGATTTTTCACTTATGTGTCTTAAGCTTTAAGATTACGTGCGTCAGTAGCTATGCTTGTCTTTGACCCGTTTCGACCCGAAAAGACATTCGGATTTATGCTTGCCACTTTAAGTAGTAGATATGCAATTAGCTTGCAAGCTTATGGTAGGGGTTGGACTAGTACACGAACTGAGCGTTCACTATATGCTACCCTATACACTGAGTGATTTGAGCGAACCCTTGTGAGGTATGAGTCTTGATTGGTAGTGCTAAGGAAGTTCAGGTTAATAGGTGCCTATCACTAGTGTACCGTTCATGATTGTTTGTTGATTCCATTTTGTGCTTTCTAGTTATGATGATAAGTTGCGAACAATTGTGCCGTTATCTTCATTTAGTGCCTCCTCTGACTTCTAATTTACTTGAGGACAAGCAAATGCTTAAGTGTGGGGAGGTTTGATAAACGTATATTAATGCGGTTATTGTAGCAATTATTTGGGATATAATAGAGTATTCTCCATTGTTTCTCGATTTTATATGCTCTATCTACACTTATTTGCACATTTTAGGACCTTGGGACGGCTATCGGGCGAAAAGAGGCGAAAACGAGGCAAAACGGACAAGTTATGAAGCTGCAGTAGAGTGTCACGGCCGTGACAGTATTGCACCAGGCCGTGACGAGAGGCAGAAAAGGAAGCGAAGCGATGCAGACCACAGTCACGGCATTGAAGCCCGCCTAAAAAGTAGCAACGGAATAAACAATTCATATCTCTCAATCTAGATCTCGGATTGAGAATTACTTTGGTCAGATCAAGACTCGCAAGTCTTCTATCTATGGTTGACATTTCAGGTCAATCGGACATCGTTTACCTCTCCATCTGAGAGAAATACGAAACTGTCGCAAAGCTATTGAAAGTGTCACGGCCGTGCACTACTGCACAAGGCCGTGACGCACGGCAGTGAGCTCATTTTGTGCCCCGAGAGTGTACGGATGTGACGGTGTCGAATTTCACTATAAAAGCCCAATTTCAACTCAGAAATAGAGAAACGCTTACCTGATATCAACCCTAACTCCACATAGACGAAAAAGAGGCACCAAGAACGCAGAAATCCATCCAAGAAGCGCAAGAGATGGATCAACGACGCAATCATGCTGAATTGAACAAGGAAAGAGAACCTTCCCCCGAGACCATCCCTGCTCAATCAGAAGGGAACATTATGAGTCCTCTGCTCTTGTTATCTATTTCTTTCGTTGTTTTCCCGCCAGTTACGAGTAGCTAAATCCCCTTTGTGTTTGGGATTAGATGAACGCTAGGTTATTTCGTGTTTAAGACATATGTTTATCGTGACTCGTGTTCAGACTATTTATTGTTCTATGAAATTGCTTATTCGCTTTAATATGTCTATGTGTTAAAGTGAATGTGTGGAAAATCGTTTAGGGCGACAGCTAAACAACGATTAAGCCGTTCGTAGATGATAGGATTCGAGTATAGGGCAAAAGCAAATACTCGATCCTCACCGTTAGTAGTTATTGAATCTTAGATCCCCGCGAGCGTTTAGGGCGACGGCAAATTCGCGAGTGGGTAGGAAATTATTGCGATTTAGTCTTAATCACGTAGAAACGATATTTCATTGTCTTAGTCGATAACACCTAGCGGGATTCGAAACATGAGCACATATTTATCATCTGAACCCACTCATATCAGTTTATGTCGCGTTCTTTCATTCTCTCGTTGAATTAGGAGTGATCTGTTAGGATAGTTCGTACAAAAATCTGCGAACTTTATTTAGGCTAGATATCGAGTCGATAGGTTATTACTAGTAATCGGTTTATTCCTCGCGTTCGATACTCGTTTACTCACTTTACTGCAGTACAAACGATAGGTCCACTGCTTATCGGTGATACTAATTAGGTATTCGTTTTATTTTATCGTTGTCGCACTTGCAATTTACATTAGCACACCACATGTCGATCAACATCCATATCTCAGGCGAGAAGCTATGGGTAAATCAGCTACCTCTGACATCATCGGATTAGGGAGGATAGTGCTGAAGATGACCTCGGGCAAGGAACTAACTCTTGTGGACGTGCTGCATGTGCCAGACATCCGCAAGAACTTGGTATTCGGCTCCCTGTTGAGCAAAGCCAGATTTAGACAGGTGTTTGAGAGTGATAAATTTGTCCTGACCAAAAACGGTCATTTCGTAGGAAAGGGCTACCTCGAGAAAGGGCTCTTTAAGATGAATGTAATGCTTGTAATACGCGAGATTAAGCTCACTAATAATAATAAAGAAATTTCATCTTACTTGGTTGAGTGTTCCAATTTATGGTATCATAGATTACGTGGGTTTAAATAAAATCAAAAAGTTAATAAGTTTAAACCTGCTTCCACATGGAAGTCGACTCACAACAAAAATGTTAAGTCTGTGTCGAGACAAAAATGGCCAAGGCACAGTTCTTCTCCGTTGAGAGAAGTGGTGCACCTCTAGAACTGATCCATACTGGTATATGTGATCTGAACTTCGTGCAGTGGTGGAAAAAGTACTTTATTACTTTTATCGATGATTGCACGAGATTTTGCTACGTATATTTGTTAAGTGGCAAGGACGAGGCTCTTGATGCCTTCAAAAGATATAAGAGTGAAGTTGAGAATCAACTAAACTCACAAATTAAAATAATTCGAAGAGATAGAGGAGGAGAATACGTGGCGCCGTTTGAAGAATTCTGCCAACAGCACGACATTATTCATCAAACAACTGCACCTTATTCACAGCAGTCAAACGGCGTTGCTGAACAAAAAAAGGTCTCTTAAGGAGATGATGAATACTATGTTGATCAGTTCTGGGCAACCTCAGAACTTGTGGGGGGGGAAGCAACTCTCTCGGCAAACCGCATTCTAAATATGGTGCCACACAAAAAGAAAGAAAAGACTCCATACGAACTATGGAAAGGTAGGGCTCCGTCCTACAATTACCTGAAAGTTTGGGGGTGCCTAGCAAAGGTCGAAGTACCTAAACCTAAACAGGTTAAGATAGGACCAAGACTGTTGATTGCATTTTCATCGGATATGCTAATAATAGTAGTGCATATAGATTTCTAGTGCACGAATAAGAAAATCCTGAAATGAACACGGGGATGATATTTGAATCGTGGAATGCAGTATTCTTCGAGAATAGAAAGAAATAAGCTATAGTAAGCGAACTTACGATGCCGTCGAGAGTTCACCTCAAGAAAACGAGGAATCAAGGCAAAGCAAACGTAAAAAAAAGGTGGCCAAATCATTTGGGCCTGATTTCCTAACGTATATGTTAGATGATGAACCCCGGACGTTGCAAGAGGCATTGTCTAGTCCAGAAGCTCCGTTCTGGAAAGAAGCTGTTAATAGCGAGATAGAGTCCATTATGCAAACCATACATGGGAGCTGGTAGATCTCCCAAAAGGGTCCAAGCCTTTAGGATGCAAATTGGTTTTTAAAAGGAAGCTTAAGACAGATGGATTAATCGCAAAATATAAAGCTCGTTTAGTAGCTAAAGGGTTTAACCAAAAGGAAGGTATGATTTCTTCGATACCTACTCACCCATGACAAGGATTACATTCACACGGGTCTTGATCGCTATAGCAGCGTTGTATGACCTCGAGATACACCAGATGGACGTGAAAACAACCTTTCTAAACGGGGAACTTGAGGAAGACATATATATGAGGCAGCCCGAAGGGTTTATTGTACTCGGGCAGGAAAATAAAGTGTGCCAAGTCGTGAAGTCATTTTACGGGCTCAACTAAGCGCCGAAGCAGTGGCACGAGAAGTTCGACATGACGATGTTGTCGAATGGGTTTAAGATTAATGAGTGTGATAAATGCGTTTATATAAAAGGCACACCCGATGAGTTTGTGATTGTCTGTCTTTACGTAGACGACATGTTAATCATGGGAAGCAATCACAGAATAATCGTTAATACAAAGAATATGCTGAAAAAGTATTTCAGTATGAAGGATATGGGGTTGGTCATTTTGGGAATAAATGTCTCTAAGACGTCCGAAGGAATTATGATTACACAATCTCACTATGTTGAGAGCGTCTTAAAGAGATTTAACGCCTTCGACGATCCTTCGGCTAAGACACCTGTGGACACTAATGTACACTTAGCCAAAAATAGAGGAGAACCTGTATTGCAACTCGAATACGCTCGGGTAATTGGCAGTCTGATGTATTTGTCTAACTGCGCTCGACCTGACATAGCGTACTCAATTAGTAAATTGAGTAGGTTTACGAGTAACCCGGGTAGTAGCCACTGGGTAGCACTAAGAAGGGTGCGAAGATATCTGAAGCACCCTATTAATCACGATATACTATACACGAGATATCCCGCAGTACTAGAAGGGTACTGCGATGCGAATTGGATATCTGATAGTAAAGACTCCAAATCCACGAGTGTTTATATATTTACCATCGGTGGAGGAGCAGTTTCTTGGAAGTCCTCCAAACAAACGTGCATAGCTCGATCCACGATGGAGTCGGAGTTCATCGCACTAGATAAAGCCGGCGAAGAAGCAGAATGGCTTCGAAATTTCCTGGAGGATAGTCCGTATCGGAATAAACCTGTGCCACCAATTATGATTCACTGCGATAGCATGGCGGCTATCGGCAGGGGACAGAACTGTATGTATAACGGCAAGTCTTGGCACACGACAAGACACCGTAAGATAGCTTATCTCTAGGGGAATAATTTCCACTGACTATGTAAAGTCAAAGGAAACTATTGCGGATCCGCTAACAAAAGGCATAGCTAGAGATCAGTTAGAAAATGCAGTAAGGGGAATGAGACTAAAATCCACACACCAAAGAACGAAACAGTGGTAACTCAACCTTGATGATTGGAGATCCCACGAACTTGGTTCAATGAGACAACTAGGCCGTGATTAGTTCAGTAGTATACTTGGAAACTAAAAAATCCATTCTCGACAGCTACCCAAGTAATTTCCCCATGACGTATGGTTAGGGTAAGCACATATGCTTTTAATGATGACTATACCAAATTGGTGGAGTATTTCGGGCTACTGCAGGATTAAGTCCTAATAGTCGGTCACCTATATAAGTGTGAAGTGGGGCCGCTTCAATGGAAAACACTTATGAATAGGAGATATGGTCCACGGCCAAAACGGACACAACGTGAGAATCGAAAAGAGATCAGATTCATCACTGTGTGTATACCATTGTCTTGGTTTACACAAAAAGCCGCCAGTTCAAGACATTACGTTCACTGAGCAGCAAGTAAATCCCATAGTATTTCACTAGGGAAGGTTCAAAGTCACAACCTACCTATCATGATGTAGTGATGGGTCGTCGGGCTTTATCAAGAGTCAGCATGCAATGCATTTACATTAATTTCCATTCATGTGAGGGATTGTTGGGTTTTAAGCCTAAATGGGCATTGGGCCCAAGTGTGGGTAATTAGCTCGCTAAGAGAAGAGCTGAAACGATTTTATTAAATCGAGAAGACGTCGGTCGCTGAAACGAGAAATCGTTGAAAGATTACGAATCTATGTTTCGAGACGATCTAACGAATATTAATTTGCCCAAAACCGATACAGGTGAATGAGAAATTAATTAGTAAAGTCGGCCCAAATAAAATGAAAAAAAAACGAAAAAAAATAAAAATAAATTTGATGACGTGGCTGGGCTGATGACATGTCATTGACACGTGGACTGATGCGGACTGGGCGCGCTGATGTGGCTGGAAAGGGTATTGCTGGAATAGTCCAACTATTGTGCCTGTTCGCATATAGACCCCTAGCCAATAGTTGTGTCTATTTACAATTCGGCCCAGTCAAAGGAGGTCAACAGAAAAGTTGTAACTTTTCACGAATTGACCCCTGCAGCTTTTCAGAAGCTATAAATAGGTCCCCTGGCAGATTGGAAATTCATTTCACTCCCAGCACTTTAGAAAAACTTGGCAGCACATTCCTTAGTAATAAAAAAGCAAGAAATGCTCGAGTCTTTAGTAGATTCGCCCGATAATTTCGTTGCGGTGTGCGACGTTTCGAAATCCTTGAAGTCGTTGTATCTTCGGGACGTATTGCGACAACCCGAGGCACTGAAATACGGGGCAATAACGTCTTACAGAAAGCGTACGACGTACGTGCCTCGACTTCAACGTAGTAAGCCGAAACTCTGTCCGACTTTTACGAGCGCCACCGACTAGACGCCCAACACCGCAACCTACAACAATGTCTGCACTTGCCTACGTGTCTCTGACATGTCATCACGAGTCGCCATGTCATCGAACCACCCTCTCTCCGTCACATCGTTTCCATAACATAATTTTGACTCCTAAGAGCTCATAGCGACGTGCAAAGTGCGCGTCTACAAAGCACCAATTTCACACGATAGCTCAGCCTCGGCCTCCGTCTCAGGACCATGCTCGGTTCGGAGGTTCGAGGCACCTCCTCGTACTTGCGTAATCCCTTGGGCTAAAACTTATTCAAACCCATAACAAGCAAATCTCATCGCAAATCTTTAGAATTAAATGCAAGGTAATTCTATTTATAGTGGAGTTAAACAAGTGATATAACTAATGTGGGTCGAAGTCCGTTTTGTTAATTTTTATTAACAGTTTATTGACCAATTTTGAAATATTAATTTCACAGTCACATATGATCAGCCTCGAGCAAATTAATATTATTTGGATTCCTCTCGAGACGTTGATTTTAGATCTATCATATTCTGAATTCCTTTGCACGAAGGCTTTTCAATTTAATGAAAACCGATCAAATGGATATTAATGAGTCTATTACCCAACATGGGCCCCAAGCCCTTTTTGTTGTTATTATTATTATTATTATTATCATTATTATTACTATTATTATTATTATTTCTTTAAGTTTCGGACTTATTGTTGCAATGATAAACACAACCAAGACTTAGAGGTGGGCATGGGCCGGGCTAGCACACGGCGGCCCGGCCTGGCATGCCAATGGCCGGACTGGCACGAGCACTTTACAAGCACAAGCCGGGCCCATAAGTCACTTAACGGGTCGTGTGCTTCAGACGCGAAGATGAAGGGATATTCCTAGGTGACAGCCTTCATTCCAAAGCTTTTAGAGTGTTTAATAATATGAAGAAAACTGTTCAAGAATCTGTGCATGTTACATTTGATGAATTTCCTAACACATATGCTACTGAGGAAGGTATAGTTGTGTCTCCTGCAGATATACAGGTTACTGACAAAGGAGTGAACGCAATTCCGTTGGAACTAGATACTGAGTCAGAGGAACCTGAGGCTTCAGATGAACAACAGCGCAGAAAATTCAAACATGCTTCCAGCCATCCCACTGAGCAAGTCATAGGGAATATCACTTCAGGGTCAAAACAAGAGCAACTGCACAAAACAATATTGCTGAGGAATCACATGACGTGCTTGTCAACCATGGAACCTAAGACAGTGAATGAGGCTCTTGACGATGAATCGTGGGTGATTGTCATGGAAGAAGAGCTGGCACAATTCGAAAAGAGCCAAGTGTGGGCTTGATCGACACGTGGTGTGTGAATGAAAAGTGCGACAAGTAATAATTAAAACGAATACCTAATTACTATCACCGACGTGCGATAGGCAGCGGACCTATCGTTTGTAGCGTAGTAAAGTGAGTAAACGAGTATCGAACACAAGGAATAAATCAAGTACTAGTAGTGACCTATCGACTCGATATTTAGCCTAAACAAAATACGCAGATTGTTTTATGACTCAGCCTAACAGATTACTCCTAAATCAACTAGAAATTCAAAGAACACGTTTAAAAACTGATACGAAGCTTCAGATAACAGAGATGTGCTCGGGATTCGAATCCCGCTAGGTACTATCGGCTAAGACAACGAATCGTTCCTACGTGATTCTGACTAAATCGCAGTAATTGTCCTACCCGCTCGCGAGTTTGCTGTCGCCCAAAGCTCGCGGGGATCTAAGTTTGATAATTACTAATGGCGAGGATCGGGTATTTGCTTTCGCCCTATACCCGAATCCTAACTTCTATGAACGGCCTAAACGTTATTTAGTTGTCGCCCTAAACATTTTTCCACACGATCGCTTTAACACATAGACATATTAAAGCAACAAAACAGATTCATAAAATGATAAATAGTCAGAACACGGAGTCACGATAATCATACGTCTTAACTACGAAATATCCTAGCGTTCATCTAATCCCAAACACAAAGGGGAATTAGCTACGCATAATAGACGAGAAAACAACGAAGGAAATAAGGAATAAAGGCGAAGAATTCATATTCTTGATATACGGATGATCTGCGATGATAGCACGGGAGATTCTTCGTTCTTCGTTAAATCGGGCGTGATTTCGTCGATGATCCGTCTCTAGCGCTCCGGGACGCGATTCTGCGTTCTTCTGTGCTAATTTTCGTCTCTAGAGTGATTAGGTTTAATCTCTGACGAAAAAGTCCTTTTTCTGGGTCGAATTGGGCTTTATATAGCGATTTCCGTATAGGTTACGGCCTCGGACATGGGCCGTCACGGCCGTGACCATCGCCGACTGAACTTGCTACGCTCACTGCCTAGTGTCACGCCCAAGTGCATAAGGCGTCACGGCCGTGACCATCATCAGTCCAACTCTTTGCCAAGTGTCACGGCCTGGTGCAAAGGTTGTCACGGCCGTGACGTTAGGCAGTGTCTTCTATTTCGGCCTCTGGTGAGTGTCACGGCCAAGTGCATAGGGTGTCACGGCCGTGACACATGACAGTGTTCTTCATTTTTGCACCGTTTTGCCTCGTTTTCGCTCCTTTTCGCCCGAAACTCATCCTAGGCTCCTTCAATAACAAAATAAGTGTAAATATATCGAATCAATGCATTATTATACCCCAAATAAATACTACAATAAACGCATTAAAACGCGTTTATCAAAGCTCCCCACGCTTAAGCCTGACGTTGTCCTCAACGTAAAACGGATAAAAATGAAGGAAAAAGTTTTAAAAAGAACGGGACTCCCTTGTCGAGCAAAAGACGTGGTCGTGAAGTAGTCGTGACTTAGCGCATGACGGTCGTGTTGTAACCCGTTACGCGTATCCTGGCGCTAGCTAAAGAGAGAAGTCATAAAACAAGAGTAGTCATAGATTAACTATAAACATAGTTATAAGTGTCAAAAGTATAAATAGAGTAAAAACACAAGCGACTACTCAAGCAAACGAACTGTCTGAAAAGGAAAAGAAGAAATCCCTAAGGTGCTGGTGGTGGTGGCGGCGGCGAGCGTTGGCTCGGGCGAAGGAGAGCCATCGGTCGCTTCGACAGCTCAAGCGCCTGGTCCATGGCTTGCAGGGCCTCGTTATAGCGGTCCAGCTCCTCACGGTACTGACGGTGGGCTTCTTCATTCCGTCGCTCATACTCCTCCTGTCGGCGCCGAGTTTCTTCATTGTACCGCCGAGTCTCTTCGTCCCGTTGCAGCGCGTCTGCGTTCATACCCATCATGTCCTGGCGCAGCGATTCGAGGTCCGCCGTCGACGAGAAGGGGGCAACGCCGGATGACTCGCCCTGATGGTAGCCGGAGGAATAGGAGGGTCCGGCGGCCGTCGTGTCTGTCTCCACCGGGTAAGGGTCCTCGAGGTAGAGCTGGTTGGCGGGGACGGCTACGTGGTCCGTCTGGCCACGGTACATCTCGTGCCAGATGTACACCTTGTTCGATCGAGTCCAGGTGGGTGCCTTTACCAGCATCTTCATCTTCACGAGCACCTCCTCGTTCAAGGGGTGGCGCCCGCCGACTATCTCCATCTTAGGTGCCGTCGCTGGCCAAAAGCGTAGTCCTCGGACGACCTTGGTGATGAGTGCTCCTACGGCGATCTTGCCATGGCTTCTTGCTTCTGCTTGAGCACTGAAGGCGTGGGCCACCGCCATCCCCAAATGGACCTGGTCGCCTCGCTGCATCTTAGCCAGGTAGAAGAGGTCGCGGAGCGTGATGGCTCCGTGCAAGTCTCCCCTCGGTGTGAGCGAGGTCGTCAGGAGGCGATGGATGTAGCGTAGACCTGGGCTCCGGAGCGCTGACGCCTAGGAAGTCTTCGCGCTGTATGCCGGCTCGCCGGGTCGAGTGATGTCAGCCCAGCATCCCTGTCGTCCGCCTGAATGATCAAAATAAGTCGCGTAGGACCGGTGCGGGTAGGGCTCGGGTACTCCAAGTGCACCGCATATGTAGTCGGCCCTAACTATCTGCTCTTCGTTGAATGCCCGGAATCTGATCTTATCATCGCCGTACTCGTCGTAGGAGAATGTGGCAAGGAACTCCAGGGTGAGTTCCTTGTACGCCGGTTCGTCGATGCCGAAGAACGTCCCCCATCCGCTGAGTGAGAGATATTGGCCGACTTGCTGGTCGATGTGGTGCTTCGCCAGCGTGTCGTAATCGATCTGGTCCATGAAGATGAACTCCATGGCCTTCGGCTTATTGTAGCGTGCCGTCTGAGCCTCATCAGTGAACTGACCCATGGCCTCGAGCAATGTAGGCGGCGGTCCTCGTCGCCTTTGGCGAACGAGCGACCGCGAGGCGGGATCACGCTGAGCGGAAGATCGACTTTTACCCATAGTACCTGTAAAAGAGATGTGAGCTCAACTGGTATAGCAATTGAATGCAAGCAACTTGACTTGACCAAAATAGTGACAGAAGACATGTAGTAATCAAGATCACATGAAAGTTCAAAGCGGCGTTTTGTCGAACATGTAGCGGGCAAGTCGGGATAAGCATATTAGATCTAAGATTAATGCATCGAATCAACAATTTACGCATACCCAACATGTCTTTAGCATGTAATCATCATAAAATAACATGAAGAACATGAAATTGGGCTCCACTTGAAAAATCCCCAAATGTGAAAATTAGGGTTCTTCATAAAATTTCGCAATTGAATTACAATTTCACGTAATTAAGTACACCCAAAGCATTCATAGCATGTATCTAATTATAAGAGGGCAAGATTAACCCAGATCAAGACAAAATTCGAAAACCCCCAAATTAAACGAAATTAGGGTTCATCGTAAGATTTCGGAATTCAACCAAAAAATTACGTAATTAAGCATACCCAAAGTGTTATTCGCATATATATAGCCATGAAAAGCACGAAATTGGACTCAATTTTCAAACCCCCAAATTCGAAATTAGGGTTCTTCAGAGAAATCTCGAAAATCATCCACACATTAACGTAATCAAGCGATTCTCTAGCATCTATGGCACATAGTGAACGAATAATAGCAAATAGCATCCACAAATTAGCAATTACGACCACAATTTCTGAATTCGGAGTAGATAGGGCAAAACGCATACCTTGTATTCTTAATCGAATTAAATGGAGGTTGAGGGTGTTGTTGTGGGTGTCGCCGGAGTTGGGGGTGACGGCGGCGGTGGTGGTGGTGCTTTGTGGGTGGTGGTGTTGGTGCGAGAGAAAAGGTCGCGAGAGAGAGAGAGAAGAGGGAGAAGAAAAGAAAAAATTCGGATTTTCTCCTCAAATCCGTGAGGGTCACGGCCGTGACCTTTAAAGGTTTTGGCAGTGACCTGAGGCAGTATGCACCTCTGGAAGACGTCACGGCCGTGACGTATTGGTCACAGGCCGTGATCGAATCGAAATAACTAATTTTTTTTATTTTTTTACTTTTTTTGTTTTTTTATTTTATATATATATATATATTTTTTAAATATGGACGTCACGGCCGTGATGGCTTAAGCCATTGGCCGTGACAAGAGGCAGTAGGGGCCTCTGGGATAGGTCACTGCCGTGACGCCTATGCGTCTGGCCGTGACAGGAGGCAGAAAGTGCCTCTGGGTGCCGTCACGGCCGTGACTGCTTAAGCAGTTGGCCGTGACCACTTTTCTTTTTGTCAAGGTAATGCCTAAGACAGAAATAAAAATACCTGGGTTGCCTCCCAAGAAGCGCTTACTTTACCGTCTTTAGCCGGACGTCTTTTCTTTCGCTCAAGTCTGGAAGTCCAGGTATAGCACTTCCTTTTCGCTCGCGTCTTCCTCGCCTGCGTGGTAGTGCTTCAATGATCGTTCACCTTGAAGGTACCCTGCTCCATACCTGAAATCTCAACAGTACCATAAGGAAAAACACGGGTAACAGTGAAAGGTCCTGACCAGCGTGATCTAAGCTTGCCAGGAAAAAGCATAAGTCGAGAGTTAAAAAGAAGGAATTGATCCCCTTCCTGAAACTCTCGTCTTTGCCTAATTGTTTTATCGTGATAGGCTTTTGAGCGTTCCTTGTACATGCGAGCGTTATCGTAAGCCAATAAACGCCACTCGTCTAACTCATTGATTTGGAGTTGCTGCTTTCCGCCGGCGTTCCCCAAATCAAGATTCAAGGACTTGATGGCCCAATATGCCTTATGCTCTATTTCTACGGGAAGATGACATGCCTTTTCATAAACTAATCTATATGGTGTAGTGCCTATGGGAGTTTTATATGCAGTCCTATATGCCCACAGTGCATCATTTAACTTATTCGCCCACTCCCTGCGGTTCCCTTCAATGGTCTTTTCTAGAATGCGTTTCAACTCACGACCACTAGCTTGGGGGTGATATGGGGTGGATAGGCTATGTCTAACACCTAACGTTCTAAAGTGCGTGCAAACTGGGTGTTACAGAAATGAGTGCATCTATCGCTAATAATGCATCTAGGTGCACCAAAACGTGAAAACAATGCTCGTAAAAATCTAACGACTACCCTAGCGTCGTTTGTGGGTAAGGCTTGCGCCTCGGCCCATTTAGACACATAATCGACAGCGACTAGGATGTACTTATTGTTGTACGAGCTAGGGAATGGACCCATATAATCTATACCCCATACATCAAAAATTTCACAAACTAAGATAAAGTTCTGGGGCATTTCGTCGCGTTTTGAGAGATTACCTGCGCGCTGACACTGAGCGAGGCGTCCGTGTTCGGAGCTCGCAAGTCGTTCGCCTCCATGTATTCCTCCATCTTCGTCATTCGGCTTTCGTGGGCGACTGTGGTGCTACTGAAATTCGTGAGGAGTGTCTTCATCATGTCCTTCATCTCCCTCATGTCGTCAGATCCTCCTGTGGGCGCGCTCTGGTACTGTCGTGGCGGCCCGTTTTGGAATCCGGACGGTCTGGGCTGAAATCCTGGCGGTATTTGGCCCTATTGGTTCTGATTCCCGTATGCCAGGTTCGGATCTGCCCGAGGCTTGAAGCTTCGCTGGCCACCTTGGTAATTGCCCATATAGTCTACGTGCTCCAGCGGCTGCCCATGTTGGCAATCTGAGGTCTCGTGGGCTGCGCCGCAAATTCCGCACAATGGCCCGTAAGGTGTGTGCTGTGTCGGTGTGGTAGTCGCCACGGCGTTCACGGGCTGGGTCTGCCCGGATTTGGGAAGTAATGCACCAATCACCGTCTGCAACTAAGAGTTCGTCGAGGCGATTTGTTGCTGGAGCGCCTCGATCTTGGCATTCGTGGCCGTCTCCTCGCTGACTCCGAACACGCCGGGTGTCTTCATCCTGGCATTGCCCCTCATGAAACTGTTCCTCGAGTAATCCTCAATCAAATTCCACGCGTCGGTGGCATTGAGCTTCACGAGTCCTCCTCCTGCGGCTCCGTCTAACATGTGGGCAGTCTGATCATTGAGCCCCTCGTGGAATCAGTTAATCTGGCCTGCCTTTGACATCCCGTGATGTGGGCACCTCTTCAGTAGCGCCTTATAACGCTCCCATACCTCATACAAGTTTTCGGAATCCTTCTGGTGGAAGAGAGAAATCTCCGTCTTCAACCTTATCACCTTTGTTAATGGGAAGTAGTGGTTGATGAAGGCGGCTCGCATCTCTTACCAGGTAGTGATCGATCTGGGCGGCAACATATCCAACCAGTCTCTCGCCCTGAACTTGAGCGAGAACGAAAACAGCATCAACTTGATTGCATCGCCCGGGACACCATTGATTTTGATGGTATCAGTCACCGTCAGAAACGCCTTCAGATGCCAGTAAGGATCGTCATCTGGGTTGCCCTCAAACTGGGCCGTCTGGAAGATCATCTGAAGCCAAGAGTGCTTCAGCTCGAATTGTTTTCTATCGGCGAAATGACAATCGCCGACTCAGTACCGCCTAGCGCGGCATTCTTAAGGAGGTCCTGAAGTAATGGCACCTCCTAGTGGACGGGCACTCTATGGTCTGCCATGTCTACTTCTATGTAGAGACTATCCACGGCTGCCTCTACACGTGAGTGTTGGGTTGATTCCTGCGAACTATCCTCTGAATAGCTAACTAAACGGTCCTGAGAGCTAGTGGAAGCTCATTCGATGTCATACTTGAGTCTCCTTCGTAACTTCCGCTCGAAATCGGGGTCTGCGTCAACGATGGGACCCGATGGATGGCTCGGGTCATTCACCACTGAATCGTACCTTCAATGAGTGAAAACAAAAATTAGCAAAGGAGTAAACAAATACGTCGAAAAGAATACGAGACTACTAATCACGTAGGAAAACAACTAACGAAATTAAAACTAATAACGCAAATAGTAAAGACAAAGAAAACGTCAAATAAAAGTGGCTAAATTACCGAACTACGGTGTTCCTAATATCAATTTATTCCCCGGAAACGGCGCCAAAAACTTGATCGACACATAGTGTGTGAATGAAAAGTGCGACAAGTAATAATTAAAACGAATACCTAATTACTATCACCGACGTGCGATAGGCAGTGGACCTATCGTTTGTAGCGTAGTAAAGTGAGTAAACGAGTATCAAACACAAGGAATAAATCAAGTACTAGTAGTGACCTATCGACTCGATATTTAGCCTAAACAAAATACGCAGATTGTTTTATGACTCAGCCTAACAGATTACTCCTAAATCAACTAGAAATTCAAAGAACACGTTTAAAAACTGATACGAAGCTTCAGATAACAGAGATGTGCTCGGGATTCGAATCCCGCTAGGTACTATCGGCTAAGACAACGAATCGTTCCTACGTGATTCTGACTAAATCGCAGTAATTGTCCTACCCGCTGGCGAGTTTGCTGTCGCCCTAAACGCTCGCGGGGATCTAAATTTGATAATTACTAATGGCGAGGATCGGGTATTTGCTTTCGCCCTATACCCGAATCCTAACTTCTATGAACGGCCTAAACGTTATTTAGCTGTCGCCCTAAACATTTTTCCACACGATCACTTTAACACATAGACATATTAAAGCAACGAAACAGATTCATAGAATGATAAATAGTCACAACACGGAGTCACGATAATTATACGTCTTAACTACGACATATCCTAGCGTTCATCTAATCCCAAACACAAAGGGGAATTAGCTACGCATAATAGACGAGAAAACAACGAAGGAAATAAGGAATAAAGGCGAAGAATTCATATTCTTGATATACGGATGTTCTGCGATGATAGCGCGGGAGATTCTTCGTTCTTCGTTAAATCGGGCGTGATTTCGTCGATGATCCGTCTCTTACGCTCCGGGACTTGATTCTGCATTCTTCTGTGCTAATTTTTGTCTCTAGAGTGATTAGGTTTAATCTCTGACGAAAAAGTCCATTTTCTGGGTCGAATTAGGGCTTTATATAGCGAGTTCCGTATAGGTCACGGCCTCGGACATGGGCCGTCACGGCCGTGACCATCGCCGACTGAACTTGCTACGCTCACTGCCTAGTGTCACGGCCAAGTGCATAAGGCGTCACGACCGTGACCATCATCAGTCCAACTCTCTGCCAAGTGTCACGGCCTGGTGCAAAGGTTGTCACGGCCGTGACGTTAGGCAGTGTCTTCTATTTCGGCCTCTGGTGAGTGTCACGGCCAAGTGCATAGGGTGTCACGGCCGTGACACATGATAGTGTTCTTCATTTTTGCACCGTTTTGCCTCGTTTTCGCTCCTTTTCGCCCGAAACTCATCCTAGGCTCCTTCAATAACAAAATAAGTGTAAATATATCGAATCAATGCATAAATTCATTACTAAAGTTCTATTATACCCCAAATAAATACTACGATAAACGCATTACAGGACTCTTGTGGAAAGACCTAACGACAAGTCCATAATAGGCACAAAGTGGGTGTTTCGCAGCAAACTAGATGAAAATGGTAAATGTGACACGAAACGAGGCCAGGTTAGTTGCGAAAGGTTATTCCCAAGAAGAATGTATAGATTTTCAAGAAACCTTAGCACCTGTAGCTAGGCTCGAGTCGATACGCATTTTACTTGCATATGCATCTTTTAAAAGATTCAAGCTTTTTCAAATGGACGTGAAAAGTGCATTTTTAAATGGTTTTATAAATGAGGAAGTCTTTATCGAACAACCACCCGGTTTTGAAAAAGAAGAATTTTCAAATCACGTATTTAAATTAAACAAAGCTTTATATGGTTTAAAACAAGCCCCTAGGGCATGGTATGAAAGATTGAGTAGGTTTCTACTAGACATGGGCTTTTCAACAGGAACAATAGATAACACCCCGTTTATAAAGTGCGAAGGGAATCACATACTACTTGTGCAGATATACGTTGATGATATCATATTTGGTAGCACTGACATCACTCTTTGCGAGAATTTTGCTAAGTCTATGCAACAGGAATTTGAGATGAGCCTAATGGGAGAACTCACGTACTTCCTTGGATTGCAAATCAAGCAATTGGATACGGGAACATTCATATCTCCAACAAAGTACACGAAGGAACTACTTGAAAAATTCGGAATGGCTGATTCCAAGGTACTTCCCACTCCTGTGCATCAGACCGCCAAGGACAGTGATGAACAAGGTACGCCCTTTGACCAAACTAAGTATAGAGGTATGATCGGAAGTTTGCTCTACCTTACGGCAAGCAGACCCGATATTTGAAAGGAACAATCAATTTTGGTATGTGGTATCCAAATTCCAAGGAATTCCCATTAATGGGATACTCGGACGCGGATTATGTCAGTTCTAGGGAAGATAGGAAAAACACTAGTGGTACTTGCCAAATACTAGGGATTCCCTTGTAACTTGGTCCAGTCGAAAACAAAATGCCATGGCCCTATCCACAACCGAAGCCGAATATATGGTCTTAGGAAGTTGTTCTCAGCAAATCCTTTGGAAGAAACAGACCTTGAGTGATTACGGTTTAAGGTACGATCAAATCCTATTTTTTGTGATAGTACTAGTGCCATTAGTATCACTAAGAATCCCGTACATCACTCTCGAACTAAGCATATAGATGTGAAACATCATTTTATTCAAGATCATGTTCAGAAAGGGAATATCAGCGTGAACTTCGTAGGAACTAATGATTAGTTGGCTGATATCTTCACGAAACCCCTTATTGAGAGTAGATTCAGTGATATTCGCGACCGATTAGGAATTTTTGAACTCAAATAGGAAAGATGACTAGATATGTTAGCCCTTAGTATTTCCTTGATATTATCCTTTAGGATCTCCTCGATTTTATTCCTTGATTCTATTAACAATTTTTTCCTTTATTATATCTTCCTTATCTATTCAGATCCTTTCCACTCATAGGGAGATTATTCTTTTTCCTTCTTCGATACTTATGTCAAAATCTATTTTCAGCCAAAAACTCTGATCTTAGTTCTTATTTCATTCCTTAATCTCCGCGAGATATCCTCTGATCTTCATTTAATTCCATCTAATGGGCAGTTTCCTTAACCAGCCATGATCTTTGAAATTCAAATTTTGAAATCTTTTCCTTATCTGCCTCATGTCTAATCGTTATCACATCTCTCCAAAATCCTTTTCATTCTTATCCAAGAAGTATTCGGCCTTTCTAACCATCCAATCTCTTCTTTATTCAATTCATTCAACCCTAAGTCTTTCACTTCATTATTTCGCTCTATCCTTCGATCTCAATCATGATGAAAACCAAAGGCGCTGAATCTGTCTCTGACAAGAAGTTTATGAAGGAGATCTCCACGGCTCTGGATATCACTGAATCCTCATCTGCCTCATCTGATAGTGATTCCAGCCCTTAGAACCTCGATCCCCAGTGATCTCCTAGCTCTAGTATGCCTAGTTCCCGTCTGCGCTTAGTACTAAGTTGTTTTACTTTGCTGTGTTTTGGTTAGTAGGTTGTGGTAAGTTGCACGTTTTTGGTAAGTTAGTGGTGTTTTGGATCCCTCCTTTTTTATGATGAAGGGGGAGAATTTTGGGCAATTAATGCCGTGTTTTGGGTGTTTTGGTTTTGTGTTGAGTCGTTCACTTTTTGGCCCTTAGTTATCTTGGAATGCGATTAATACTATCGGCTTGCTTTTATATGCTTATGTCTTAATCCCTCTGTGCTTGAGTTTGTGATTTGTTAAGGTATAAGGAATTCGGCACATAGGCAGGGGGAGCAAACTGATATGGTGTGATAATTTGCGACATTCCATGGAAACTTGTGACATTCCATATGATATGATCTGAAAATTTGTGACATTCCATGGTGACTTGTGACATTTCGTATGATATGACCTGGTAATTGCTATATGTTTTTGATGTTGTGCTTTACTTGGTAATACTAGCAATTAGACAGGGGGAGCATGCTTCGAAATCTGATAAAATTATTTGCTCTGATCATATGTCGCATGCTGTGATACTTAAACATGCTACGTGCGTAAATGGCTTCATATCGAGTGTACTCATATGCTTAAGATATGCATTAATTACTTGTCATCATCAAAAAGGGGGAGATTGTAGACCTTTTTGGTCCAAATGATTATGAGAGTTTTGATTATTCCAAGTAATTATGTAAATTGGGGGTACAAATTAGAAAACTCGATATGCAGTGTGATGTTTAAGTATGTGAAAATGTTCGATTAAGCGCTTAAATGTGATTAAACTATTAAGAAAATCGAATGTGTGATATTGTGCTTAACAGGAATATTTATGTGATCACCTTGTTATGAACGTTTAAGTATGAATGGAATCTCATTGCGTGCTATATATGGAAAATATATTATGCTGAGTGATATGTGAACTGTCTGCGAGAATAAGTTATTTTAGGAAAGAATATCATTTGATCACTCGGATATGAATGTGTGCTATATATGGTAAAGCTATATATGGAAAAGATATTTGATTGAGCTGAAAACGTGATTGAGTTATTTTAGGAAGGAATATCGATGTGATCACCCGGATATGAATGACTATGCTGTATATATGGAAAATATATTCTGATTAAGTGCTTACATGTGATTGATCTATTTTAGGAAAGAATATCAATGATATATCCGTTGAGTGCGATATTATTTGACTCTTAAATCAGTGAATCATGATCTATCTTTCCTTATGCGACTTAGGATTTATATTTTGGAAAGCGATTAATTGATTGGGCTCATATGTGGTAAGATGTTGATTGAGTCTATTTATGGAATGTGCTGAAATCGGATGAGATCACCATACATGGAAAGTATGCTTTGCATTATACTCAGTAAATCAAATCTTTCTCTATGCGAATTGGCTATCATATTTTGGGAAAGAAATCAGTTGATTGAGCTTACCATTGATAATATGCTGAGTGGAATTATATATGGAATATGCTGACTAACGGATGAGATTACGGTGGAATGAAAGTTAATATGTGGTATTTATTGTAAATTATCATGTTTGACCGTTGAGCTTAATTTGGTTTATTCTTGGCATGATTATTTGAGTTAATGCACGTGATTATTGAGCTTTCTCTTGCATATTCTGTGCTTAAATTTCCTTGTGAAGTGAAGAAGCTATTCGTGGTCTATATAGAAGAAAAACTTCACGTTGATGGGTACACAACGAACACACAAGCTATCGAATTCCTTAGACGATTTGCGCTTTACTTTGCGATTCATTCGTAGTTTGTGATTGAGCTTTCATTTGCGAATCTGTACCCATTAAACGATCCTTAGAAACTCCAAATCCTAAAAACCTTAGTCTTCGGACGTGTGAGCGCACAAAGGAGCACGAGTGGAGTCTTACGCACGTGGAGGGACGAATTTTGTGGATTCCGTGGCCCTTCGGTAGCAAGCTGCATCCAGTCGGGGAATAGGTTTCCTGGGTAAACGACGTGGATCGAAACTTGGCGTGCATCGGCCGAGAACGAGATCTAGTGTCCATAGTGCTTCGGTTGTGTACGGGTCAATCATTGTGTAACCGATAATACTTAGTGATTGATTGGAACTCTTGAGAGATCACACCCCAAGGACAGGATTAAACCCCAGTTGGAGATATAACCTGTATAAAAATCCCATCTCACTTTACTTTCTGCTATTTACTTTTCTGTGAGACAAACCGGGGACACCAGCAAATAACACGGTGATATCGTTGAAACAAGTTCTGAAAATAACGTGATATTTTGTGAATCAAAATTAGGGAGATAACTTGGATACTCGTACTGCTTTCTGGGAAATAACATACTCTGCATATATCTTCTTAAAGAAAAGTATTTTTCAAAGAAGAACAAGCCAAAAATTTTTATAGCCTAATTCACCCCCTTCTTAGGCATATTTTACACTTCACCCCGTATGTCAGTGCCCCGGGTTGTCGCAATACGTCCCGAACATACAATGACTTCAGGAATTTCGAACCGCCGCACACCGTAACGAAATTATCGGGCGAATCTACTTACGATTCAAGCCTTTCTTGCTTTTTAATTACTAAGGGATGTGCTGTCAAGTTTTTCTAAAGTGCTGGGAGTGAATTGAATGAATTTCCAATCTGCTAGGGGACCTATTTATAGCTTCTGAAAAGCTGCACGGATCAATTCGTGAAAAGTTGCAACTTTTCTGTTGACCACCTTTGACTGGGCCAAATTGTAAATACCCTTTCATCAGCCACATCAGCGCGCCCAGACATCGCCAAATCAGCGCCGCGTCAGTCCGCGTCAGTCCACTTGTCAGTGACACGTCATCAGCCCTGTCATGTCATCAAATTTATTTTTTTTTTATTTTTTTCGTTTTTTTCATTTTATTTGGGGCGACTTTACTAATTAATTTCGCATCACCTGATATCATTTTTGAGCAAATTAATATTCGTTAGATTCGTCTCGAAACATAGATTCATAATCTTTCAACGATCTCTCGTTTCAGCGACCGACGTCTTCTCGATTTAATAAAATTGTTTCATCTCTTCACTTAGTGGGCTAATTACCCACACTTGGGCCCAATGCCTATTTAGGCTTAAAACCCAACAAGTGTGTCACTGAGATAGAGCTGACTGGGCAGAATGACGTGGAAAATATCCGTTGGGTCGATGGGGCGTGAGAGGTGACCATTAGTGCGAACCGGTTCGACCCATACTGAAGGTGTTGGTCGAAGGGGCCAGTTGAGCAAAAAGGCACAAAGATGTGGCCATTCTCGACATGACCCCGTGTTAAACCGGTCAAACAGTCATACTAGGCCAATAGTTGCACCTATTTTCATAATCAGCCCTGAATATTTCAAAGGATATAAATAGCCCCCTTCAGGATATGAAAATTTCTTTTATTTCACTACCCTCCATTTAAGATACTAGCACACCTAGTCCCCGGAATTCTCAAATTTGCTGAGAACTTTGTTCATAGTGCTGAGACAAGGAGAACTTTGTTCGTATTGCTGCGACACGAAGTTTTGAAAAACGTTTGGGGACAATCGTCGTAACCCAAAAGCATGTGGGCATACGCGCCTCGACTTACCGCGACGAGATTCCCAACGACCAGATTGTACGGAAGCCGACACTAACTTCATAATTCAATGCTTCATGTCATAAAATTTGGTCCTTCGATTTTTTTTCAACGAAGTTGGAAATGGACAAAGATGGGCTCACGGCTTGGCGAAGACAAGTTTCCTATCACTTTTTTTTTGTAAAAAGTAGTTAATATGCAGCTTTGTTTCGACATATGAAGTTAGTTGCCATTTATTAAATGTAGTGACTGCAAATTGCAAATCAGTATAGCAATACAAATTTATATTTTTTGTAGTTAGACACTGATTAAACAAAATGAGTAAAATTCCACATAGGCCTTGGCGTACCTACCAATTGGGTATAACCCAACCCATAAAAACATATGACACGTGTCATGTTTATTTAGTGAAACATACATACCCATGTTTGAATGTGGTTAGGGTAGGTTGTAATGTGCCACGTGTCATTTCTGAGTGGAGTTTCGATTATTACCAGTTGGGTTATATTATTGCCATTGTGTTGGAATAATATCATTATGAGACATATATACCGACTACTTTTTACTAGCTTTTTAAAATCTAAATATAACAAAAAATCTAGTGTTTTCATAGAAAAAAATAACGAACCATGCAGTGGGTTCACGAATCAAGACTTCCAAAAAATCGGATATTTCAATAATCATTACCGTGTTTTCACATATGCCAAAAGATTCGTCCAATCCCGAATACATATAGCTTATATCTATCTATATATAACAAAATAATTTAAAATGGCAATTCATCGCTATATATAAATAACCCCAAGAATCAATTGCATAGCCAAATTTCGATGATCCAAACCTTCTTAATTGACCTAACTTAATGGTTTCTTTCTGCCTTTCCCTCTGAAGTTGCTTCTTGATCTCAGCAAAATGGTATGTAATAATAATAAATTTTTTTTGTCTAATTATCGAATTCGATTTTTATTGAGGGCTGCTGCTAATTTTCATCAACTTAGACGACGACTTCACATAGGATAGAATTTTACATACTCTTTTGGAGAAATGATTGGAGGAACTCGAATTTTTCTGGCATATAATGCACCACGTATTTTCGCAATTATCAATTCACAATCGAAAAGTTGGTAATGTTATTTATGCAAATTTATAATTTTGATTATGTGTGCTACTGAAACGAAGTATGTTCCACCTATAGGTTATAGTTTTTTTTTTGGTAGAATGAGATTTTCATTTACCACAATCGAAAGAATTGGTGGCCTTTTTCACTCGACACACTTTTAATTCTTCCTCTCATATCCGCCGCAATTAGATGTGTGATTTGTTCCACTGTCATCTCTCGCCCATCATGTAGTCTTCTATTCCTTTCACACCATAAATGATAGAGAGTAGCAAAGTAGCATGCAAGCACAATGCAATGATGAATATTCTCTTTCCCCCACATGCGACAACCATTTACATAAACCAGCATAAGTGGATACAAGTCCTCCCAAGTTTAGCCAGCTATGAATCTTCTACAATACCTCACGACTGAACCTACACTCCACAAACATGTGTTCAATTGATTCCTCTGTTATACCACATAACCTGCACTTGCTATCAGTTATATACAACCCCCAGCTTAACAGTCTGTCAGATGTAGAAGTTTCCTATGCATGATCAGCCAAAAAATAAAGGAATGTTTGGGTATGTTTTATCTGTTCCATACAGCTTTACAGTATGGAAAATAGGAAGCTGCCCCCTTAAGCCAATTGTATCCAAACTTGATGGAGTAGTTACCATCAGTCGACAGTGTCCATCTCCTCTCATTATATCCAGCTTGGAACTTCCTTTTAAGTCGATTCAATTTCTTCCAATGCCAGCTGGAGTCTAAGGCAGGTGCGAATTCCCAGAAATTTGTGCCCTTTAGGTATATAGTGTTGATCTTTATCCAAAGCGAGTCTGCTTCTTGTGTGATGTCCCAAATCTGTTGTCCAGCCAAAGCGATGTTCCAAGTCACACAATCCCGTAGATTTAGTCCACCTTGCTTCTTAGGCTGACAGACTTTATCCCAGCTAAGGAGAGCCATACTCTTCCCATTCACTGATCTGCCCCATAAAAACTCCCTACAAATTTTGTCCACCTCCTTGGAAACGGCCTTTGGCAGTAGAAATATCGAACCCCAGTAGCCATGTGTTGCCAAAAGCACCGAGTTAATCAAGCACAATCTCCCCGCATATGACAAGTTTCGGGTTGCCCAGCATCTGATTCGTGCAGTGATCTTCTCCACCAAACATTGGCAAGAGTTGCTAGTCCATTTCGTAGGGGATATCGGTACTCCCAAATATTTCATAGGATACGTCCCCAATTGAAACCCGGTTATCTGAGCAATCTGTTCTGCCATTAAGCTTTGTGTTCCAGCCATGAATATACTCGACTTCTGCTGATTAGCCTCCAATCCAGATACTGTTCTAAACTGCCTCAGAGCCTCATTCACCACCCTCACAGCTCCTAATGTTGCAGAAAATCATTAGGTCATCAGCGAAACATAAACTCACTAGCCTAATCTATTTGCAAAGCGGGTGGAATCTAAATTGGGGATCCTTAGAAGAGAGCTGCAATTGTTTTGTCAAATACTCCGTTGCTATGACAAACAACAATGGTGAGATAGGGTCCCCCTGCCTTAGACCTCTAGCAGCCGCAAAAGAACCAGTTTGAGACCCATTAATAGAAATGGTATAGGTCACCTTTGTTACACAAGCCATGATCCACTTTATGAACTTCCTAGGGAACTTCAGCAGCTTTAACCATTCTTCCAGAAATGACCATTCCACGGAATCATAAGCCTTCTTGAGGTTAACTTTCATAAGGACCCTTGCAGATGCATGTTTCCTATTATACAGTCGAAGCATATCTTGGCATAACAGTATATTATGCACGATAGATCGTCCTTCTACGAATGCACTCTGGTTATCATGGATGAGTTGGGTAAGAGCGGCTTCAGCTGAAAGCACAGCATTTTAGAAATGCATTTATAGACTGAATTACAGCAGGATATAGGCCTAAACTCCTGGGCTGTGACTGGATTGGCAACCTTAGGTATAAGGCATAAAACTGTTTTGTTAAAACTTGGATGGATCTTCCCTGTTTCAAAGAATTCTATAACAGCTTTAGTTACCTGATTACCTACAATGCTCCAAGCTTGGGTGAAGAAATCACTTCCATAACCATCCGGCCCTGGGGCAGCATCCTTGTGGATTGCCTTCACTACCTCCAGCACTTCCTTTCTATCAAAACGTTGCACTAGATGTAGTTGATCTGACAAAGTTAACAGATAGCCTTCCTCTGCCACTCTTTCCTCTAGTTTTTTCTGTTTCGAGGAAGCCTTCCCCAACAGCCCCTGGAAGTCTTCTGTAAAGTGTGTGTTTAGCTCCTCAGGATCAGATATAATTCTGCCCTCACCAGTAGTTATAGAGATCACTCGATTAGAATAGGCTCTCTGTCTTATCATGGCATGGAAATATGCAGTGTTTTGGTCTCCTTTGTCCAACCATCTCAATTTAGCTTTTTGCCTTAAGAACTGCTCACTGGCTTGGGATAGAAAACCATATTCCTTCCTGTCTTATTCTAGCAATTACGTATTTAGTGGGTCCTCGTGCAGATCCCGTTGAACCTCCTCCAAATTACCCCTTACAGCCTCAGTTTGCTTCACAATATCAACAAATGTGTCTCTGTTTAAGGCCTTCAGGGGCCTGCGCAGTCTAATCAGATTCTCCCAGAGGTTCCTCATAGCTGAGCCATTGGAAATCATCCAGTTATCATGCACAGTCTGCAAAAAGGAGGGGGCTAGGCTCCACATGTTGAAATATTTGAATGGTTTTCTGCCAGCCTGCTGCTGCCCGTTGCATCTGAGAAGCAAAGGAGTGTGATCAGAGACTCCTTCATTCAAATAGATCACACTGTGCTCAAAGTGCTTTGAGATCCATGCCTCATTTGCAAAGGCCTAATCTATCCTACTCCATATTCTACTTTCTTCTTTTTGCTTATTAGTCCATGTGAAATGGCAGCCACTCCTTCTGATTTCCTCCAGCTGGTAGAGTTGCAAGCAGTGATTGAAGCTTTTGAATTAATTGGCAATGATATCAGCTCCACCAATCCTGTCCTCAAAGCCTCGAATGTTATTGAAATCCCCACATACCATCCAAGGGTCAATCATACCCTCTCCAACTGCATGATGGATTCCCAGAGCCTCTCCCTACCATGGAGGTCATTGAAACCATAGACACATTTGAGGTATGAACAAAAACCCCAGCCTTCCTGACTTTAAAGTCATAAGCTGTTCTGATTTTGATAGTAAGTCCAACTCCATATCTTCTCTCCACAGAACCATTATTCTACCATTCGGGTGCTCACTCAGGTTATGACTCATTTCCCAGCCACAAAAGAGTCTAGTACTTGCAGTCTGGATACCTCCCAACTTCATCTTAGTTTCTAGCAGACGCATTATATTTATTCTATATTTACTGCAGAAATGAGTTACCTCTCTCTGCTTGGAAGGGCCATTGAGGTCCCTAATGTTCCACACGGCAGCCCTATCCATGACCACAGTCATGGACCCTCTGCTTGGAAGGGTTGGATTTGGCTCTATTCACATGTCCCTCCTCCTCTGTTTGGATCAATTCTGCCCAAGATTGCCTACCACTGATGGTCCGTGTAGTAGGAGATGTCTGTGGCACATTACCAGTCACATCCTTCTCCTCTCTTGGGATCACCTTTGATCCTGGGGGTTCCACCAGATCATTATGACCTTCTTCTGTTGCTACGGGATTATCCTTTTTTGGTATGGTCTGTTGCCACGCTTTATGCCCCTTTTGCTTACAAACATCTTCCAAATGCCCATATTTCTTACAGTTAGTGCAAAGCACAGGTTTCCACTCATATGTCACCTTCTGTTCAACCAGCTGTCCTCTTTCACTTCGCAATTGGATGCTGTCTGGCAGAGGTTTCTCTAGGCTGACTGCCACAAGCACTCTGGCGAAATGTATCCTCTCCTTCTTTCTGGTATAATCATCTGTCATGATCGGCTTTCCAATCAAACTAGCTAATTTGCTGAGTGTCCTTAGCTAGCCCCCAGTACTTGAGCTCAAGTTGCGGTAGCTGGACCCAGATTGGGACACTATCCACCCCAACTTTGCTCATCTGCGTCTCCTCAGTCCATGGCGAAAGGATTACAGGCTTCCTGTCAAAATGGAGGATCTCCGTTTGCAGAATTTTGTCCCTCTGTGCCAAAGATTCAAATCGAGCTAGGAATAAACCTTGTCGCATTTTTGCCACAAATTTACTAGCCCTAGCTTCTCCCATTTCCTCTTCAGAAATCCCGCCATAACTCCATAAGGAGTATTTGCTCCAAGGACATAGCACATCAAGGCGGAATTCCAGTGATCGACTTCCTCTTTGATCTCCTCCATTTCAATCACTCCAATGTTTTGTCCCCGTTCAGCCTTAGGTTCAACAAATTCAAGCTTATTGTCCTGTTTTTCCTGCAAATTCATATTAAATTGCAGCCAAGGGTTACAATCAGCCCCCACTTTCACATCTCTAGCACGCCCAATCGATTCTGATAGTGTAGGCCAATCCTTTCGCAATGCAGAAATTCCATTATGCGGCGACGCACATGCCGCCAATGGAACAGTACTCGCATTATGCGGCGACGCACAGGCCGCCAATGGAACAGTACTCGCAGTCGATTCTAAGTGTACCGATCGATCCTTGCTGTTACTCTCCGAATTACCTTGCATACGCCCGGCGGTAGGGGGAGGCGTCGTCACCTTTTTTCAAGACCGGCGCCGCCCTCTGTTTCACCATCTTCCTCTTCTTCATGGCCGAGAGAGAGAGAGAAAAATTGGCGCTAATTTTCAATCAGTGATATGATGTTGGTTTTTATAGGTTACAGTTACGATATGCATTAATTTAAAAAAAAAAAAAAAAATCCTGAGAGGAAAGGATGTTTGAAAGGTATCTATCTTTAATTAGACATCCACTGCATCAAGGAAGAATTATGATTTCGTTACTCCAAAAAAAAAAAGAATTATGATTTCGTACCTTTTATCTCGTGATTAAAAATTTCTGTAAACCCTTGTTGATTGAAGGGATGAGATTGCAACATTCTAATTAAAATAGGAGATTATATTCTATATAGATATTATATACTTTCTCTTCCTTGTATATAAGGCGATACAAATTAACTATATGGCAAGACTTCAAATTTATCTATGATTATAACTTCATAATTATCCTCTTAATTAATTGAAAAACTCCCACTGTCTCACTCAATCACTAATTTATTATTATGATTATCATTATTCATTCATCATTAACCTGTTAAGTTAAGTACAACCTCAAGAATTATTTCTTGTATTTATCGTCATCACTCTCCATTTATTTACTTATATTGGAATGTTAATAAACTAAACCCTCACCTCACCCCACCCATGTCTAGAGATTCTTTCATTTATTCATTCAATTAACTACCCCAAGAATGAAATGTGGAAAGAATACATAAATAAAATAAATCATAAATAATCCATCCAATCGGATCAAACCATCTAGCCCTATTCACTTGCTGAGATCCCTTACTGCTACTATATTAAACCATTCCCAAAAAGAACGCTCTTTCACTATAAAAAAATTTTCCAAGTCAATAATTCCTTCACCAATTAATCAATTTAATTCGACGATGAACTCGTGGTACTCGGCCGCCTGCGTTCCCACCGTCGAAAAAGAGTCCGATGAAAACTACACCGTCCTCAGCCAAGAAACCCTAGAAGAGCGCCAAAATGACGACGTAAAAATGGTCGCAAGCGTCTTATCCGTGCCCAAAACCGTAGCTTGCTCCCTTCTGATGAAGAGCAATTGGTGCGTCGAGACGTCTATCGAGCACTTTTTTTCCGATCACCTCTTCGCAAATCGCGTCGAAATCGAAAAACAAGGGATCGAAGGAAAAGCCCCTTTGCTTTGCAAAATTTGCTTCGAAGAATCAAACCCTAATCTCAATTTCCTCTCTCTGGCTTGCGCTCATCCGTTCTGCGCCGACTGCTGGGGAAATTATGTCTCAACGTCGATTCGAGATGGGCCCGCTTGCCTAACCCTAATTTGCCCCGAGCCCAAGTGCGAAACAATCGTAGGGCTGGATTTAATTGATGCCTTAGCTTCGCCCGACGACCGAAAAAAGTATTACGAGTATCTCAAGCGCTCTTACGTCGAAGGTAGTAATAAGAAGAGGAAGTGGTGCCCTAGCCCTGGGTGTGAATTCGCCTTGGAATTATTCAACCCCTCGTCGTGGAAAAACTACGAAGTGAAGTGCGCTTGTTCGAACAAATTTTGCTTCAAGTGCAGCGAGGAGAGCCACAGGCCCGTGGATTGTGTGACCGCCGAGAAATGGGTCGAATGGGAGCAAACTGACGATTCGATGTCCAAGAATTGGATTTTGGCGTACGCAAAGAGATGCCCAAAGTGCGAACGTCCCATAGAAAAGTACCAAGGTTGCATGCACATGTCTTGTCCTAAGCCGTGCGGCCATCAATTTTGTTGGGATTGTCTGGAGCCTTGGGAGGATTTCAACCACACTTGCGTGGCGGGGCCCAAGGATGCCCTAGAAAGGGAGAGGGCAAAAGCGGAAATAGAGAGATTTTTCAGGCCAGGCATAGAGATGCAGACAGCGATGGATAGGGTTTCCAAGCTTTCTCGCATGGCGAAGGAGGACGTTAGATTCGCGAGGAAGGCTTTGGAGCAAATCATCGAGTGCAGGCGAGTTTTGAGGTGGAGCTATGCGAATACGCATTATCACCGCGAGACTTTTCCGGAGGGGCTCGGGAAGATCGAGTTCTTGGAGTTCTTGCAAGCCCAGGCGGAAACTGTGTTGGGTGAGCTTTGTCGTTGCATGGAGAGTGAGATGGATGGGATGATTCAAGGGACGTTTGATTCGTCGAAGTTTCGCGATTTTAAGCATCGGGTTTTGAGTTTAACTCACGTGGCGGGGAATCATTTCGAGGAATTCGTAAGGGCTTTGGAGGAAGGCGACGATCTTTGTGTTGGCTGAGGTTATTATTACAATGTGCTATGTTCTTTCTGTGTTCTTGCTTGAGTTTTCGAACAGTGTCATGATGCATGCATATGATCTTTTTGTGGTATGTTCCGATAGCTATGGACGAAGTATTAACATTGTGGTTTTAGGATAATTCTGCAATGTGATTCGTATAGCAAGAAGACATGCAAAAGCTCATAGCTATTGAATGAAAGTTAAAACAAAACAATGATTATTCATTAGGAGCTCATCATCTACATAGACAGTGAGCCAATGCATATGTGCCCTCTTTACACAGCTTGAGAAACAGTAGTAATCTTCTTGCATTCGTTTTTTTTTTCGAAATTCAGTAGTTGAGTTGCAGCTATACGGATGAAACCTTTTTAACGGCAAGTACAGTAATGAATGAGTTGACATGGACTTTGGAGTTGGAAAGAGTTTAAACACAAGTGATATGTACAAAGGAATTGATGTAACAATGATGCCATAACACACAAGTTGAGTTTATTTCAAGGGTCTCAATCTCAAACGGATTAGCAATAGCCGTATATGTTCTTATCATCTTCAAGAATCAATTGAAAAGTCCCATGAAAAAGTTTATAGAGAATCATTACACAAAAAATTGAGGTATTCGATAATTGATTCTTTGTGGACCTAAAAATAAAAAACAACAGTACTTGTGGGTGAAACGCGAAAAACCTAAAACGTAAAGGAGCTTAACTGCATTTTATAAACTGAGATGGTAATTTATGATATTAAACCTCAATGTTCACTTCTTCCTTGGAATTACGGGCGACGTTGAGGCGGGAAATAGAAATGGGTTCTGAAGCTGAAACGCCGGCGGCGACGATTCTTTTGCCGAAATGGGCTTCGAAGCCATGCATCATGGGAATCGACGAAGCTGGTCGTGGTCCTGTTTTAGGTGACTTACTGCGCAATTTTCAATTACGATTCGTGCATTCAATTTGTGGTGTTTTTCAGTACAAATTATATGCTTTTGTTCGGAATTTGTTTGGCAATTGACTTTTAAATCACTTGATCAGGTCCAATGGTGTACGGATGCTTGTACTGTGCGCAATCGTACCAGAAAACTCTATCCACTTTGAGCTTCGCAGGTTTTACCACATAGATTAGTCAATCATCGTCTTCTTCTTTTTTTTTTTGTTTTTATTTTCTGGCTTTGTTATTTGTTTAACTTTATTGTTGTTTTATGCGAGTTAAATTGTTTTTGGATGGGTACTTGCGATTGATTCTTGGAATAATTTCAGTTCATTGGGTAAATTTGGATACTTGCTTCTCCTCGTGCGAAAAAAAAACTGATTGTTGCCCGAATTCGTTCAGTTATTAGGGTTGTTGAAGTGTTTGTAGAAGATGTTATTTCATTCTTTTGTTCAATGTAGATTCAAAGACTTTGAAAGAAGAAAAGAGGGAAGAACTATTTGAGAAGTTGAAGGTTGATGAGTCCATTGGATGGGCTGTCGATGTGATAGACCCAAGAGAGCTCTCTACCAAAATGTTACAGAAGTAAATTTAGTGATCACTATGCCACAATATTGTCTAATTGTTTTGTTAAGACGAACTCCTTTCACATTATGTTTTGTTGTGCCTACTTTTGCAGTAACAAGATAAACCTCAATGAGATATCTCATAATTCTGCCATTGGGCTCATCGACAAGGTGTTAGGCCTAGGTGTTCTTCTGACTGAGGTAAATCTATTGTGAGATTATCATCTGCTTTGATTATTGGTTAAACGATTTAGGCTTGGCGAACAAAATAAAGCAAGTTTAGATCTTTAATACAGTGATGAGATGAGATTTAGCGCGCTTCATCTCATTCACATTGTGTGAATGGAGCTTACATCCATGGGCCATTATCAATCAATTTCTTTCTAGTGTTGAGTGTGTTTAGACCGTGTGTACGTTAAATGTTGACAAGCAAAGCAACAATCTTCTTTCTATGTTTTCTATCTGCTGTAATGATTAAGAAATGATTCCACTCTAGAAACTTAGTTCACAGATTTAAGGTGTGTATCGTGTGCCTTTCATGTGATATTCACTCGAGCTGTAACAATAACTTTTTTATGACTATTTTATCACAACTTCTATTTTCTGCTGTAATGTTTGCAGCAAACTTCATGACATGTTTCAACCAGATCTTATTTGGTGTTATCTTCACATGTCTTAAGTTCTTATCTTATCCATCTAATGATTGGCCATGTGACTATCTTTGGACACAGAGCTTGTTTTGAACCGCAATTCGGGAATGGCATATTTCTGCATCAATGTTGAAGATATAACTATGCATTTTGTTTAAGACTGCTTTGCAAGTCTCTTATCAAAGTGCAGCAAATTAACTTACATTGTCCATACTTTTTACCCGTTGTGCTTTCAATGATTCAAGTCATATGAGTGCCTAAGTTAGTCAGGCAGGCTGCTTTTCAGTAATGTGTGAATTCTAGGAATGTGTTAGTACTTTGCTATTGGATCGGTGTGGTGATACAAGTCTTAAATCTTCAGTGTTTATAGGACTTCATCTGAAGCTGATGCAATATAAATTTTGCCTTGACTCATCCATATATTCATCTCTGAAGCTATACTCTTTGTGGAATCAGGTATACTTGGATACCGTTGGAGATGCTGAAAAGTATAGGTTAAAGCTCTCGGAAAGATTTCCTCATATCAAATTTGTTGTTTCTAAGAAAGCTGACAGTCTTTATCCTGTTGTAAGTGGTGCTAGTATAGTTGCAAAGGTAATCAACTCTCTCTCTCTCTCTCTCTCTCTCTCTCTCTCTCTCTCTCTCTCTCAACACATGACGATGTACACAATATACCTGCCTCCTTTTTAGGTCACGAGGGACAGAACTCTGAGAAATTGGATTCTTGACGAAACTGCAGAAAATCTCCACACGAATTTCGGGTCAGGTTACCCAGGAGGTAAATCTTGCGTTCGAGTAATTTTAGGCACACTTTCTTGGACTATGTTGTCTGCTGATCAATATACGTAATACGATTCGATGTTTCTCCTAAACACACTCAAACAGATCCATTAACAAAGTCGTGGTTAGAAGATCACAAGCACTCGGTTTTCGGCTTCCCAACGTTGGTACGCTTCAGCTGGGGAACTTGCGCTTCGTATTCCAAAGATCTTGTCCAAGTCTTATGGTTAGCCTTGTTCTTCGGCCAATGTTTTCGAATGCAAACTTTGAATATTCTTTTGTCATTGTAGTCAATGGAGATGTAATAAAAACTATGGCATCTATGATTTTGAAGGGAATCGAACGGTGCAGATGTTGAGGAAAATGGAAACAGGAGACAGACGAAGCTCTCTAGCTATGGGCTAACACCAGGGAAACGAAAATCTGAAGAAATTGCGTCGAGTTCTAAGGCTCGGTGCACGTTTTTTCGGGCTCGTAAGCTTGAATTGCTTCACCATTTCTAACACTTGTTCAACGAAACTAATGCGAAATTTTATGTTATTTTTCAGGCTCGTAAGTTTTTTTTTTTCCTCTCAACTCTCAAGGATAGCTTGCTTTTTTATTTCACAAATATAAATATAAATTAGGCTAAATGGCCCAAATAGGTTTTTCCTGTAACACAAAAATCAGGCGTAAATAAAGGCTTATGAGCATCACAAACAACCACAATCAAACAAAAAAATGTGGAAAGAAAAAAAGCACATTTTTTGAACAAGAAAATCAAAGATACGAATTACTCAAAATTCCATAAAATGGCTACTGAGACAAGATCCGCGGCGTCTTCCTTGTTTCTTGCATTCAAACTCCAATAATCTCTCTCTTACAAGGACAAGAAACTCCCATTGGTCTAGCGCCCAAGGGCTTAGGTCATGGGGTCTTATCATATGACTATCGTGTTGGGTAAATTTGGGCGTGTTTACCTAGCCCTTGGAGATCTAATCTCATCCCCCGAATGTGCAGCGTAAGCTCATAGCTGGTTGAGTGGGGATACTCCGAGTGGTTAAATATGATGAAATAAAGCAAGATATTCTGCTTAGACTAAAATATAGATAGAGAACATTATCATCAGAGGTTGTTACCATTTCAATATTCAATTTTGTGCATGACGCGACCGAATCCAACAACGTAGGGGAAAGGGAAACAAAGTCTCTCACTTCAATTATTACGTTAAATAATTAAAATACCAAAGGGAAAAACTCCTTTGCTTTCTGTTCCTTTTTTTATACGCTATCTCCACCGATCCACTGCATCCATTTCCTACAGCCAATCGTTCAATCCATAGCAAAAAAATACTTTTCTTTCGTGAATCTCCCCACCGCTCAATTCGCGTTACCAGATTTGTTTTATTTTTGTTGTCTTAATTTGAAGGAAAGCAAAAATGGTGTCGGCAAACAGAGAGATGGCAGTGTACTGCTTTGACGCGCTCGTGGCTCACTTTAACGGCCAAGAGATTCACCCTCCTGCCTTTGCTGACGGCCATTAGTAATTGATTTTTCTCTCTTTCTTCAATCCTCGTTAACTTATGTCGTATTATGCCTATTTCTGCGTTTTTGGGGGGTTGTGAGTGGAATTCTGGTGGTGTGTGTTTACGATAATCGATTTCTTCTGAAGCTATTCTGATTTGTGGGTTTTGTCGGTCAAACGATGTTTGTTGAGAAGATTTTGTGGGGTTGCTAATTACATCTGCAATCTTCAATTGAATAATTTGCTTGCCTTTGCTCTCTCATAAGCATAGTTTAGCAACTGATCTTGGTTGAGTGAATAGATTGATCTAAAGGCTCTTTAGATGTTTGGATTTATTGATCTTTCAACTCTCAAGGTAATTTAGCTTGCTGCTGATTGGAGTTAGTCGATGTTTCGAAGAAGGTTGGGTAGTTCTTATTCATGGACCTATGAAGTTGAATCAAGGATGAAAATGCCCAATATTTGTGATTTTTTCTTGTAGATATTCGAACTGAATACACTTTCTGTTTACTGCCTTTTTTCTCTGCTTCAGCCCATTATTCGTTACGTGGAAGAAAACGACCAACGGTGGGGAGCCAAGGCTTCGTGGGTGCATAGGGACGTTAGAAGCTCTCGATATAGTCAATGGCTTCAAAGACTATGCTTTAACAAGGTAAAAAAAAATGGCCTAACAAGGAATTTGTTGAGCTTTAATTGGTTTTAGAATGAAGCCCTCAATTTCTGAAAGAATCTACGCATCAATTTTGTGCTTCTCTCAGTGCCCTTAGAGACCGAAGATTCCCTCCTATACAGGCAAAAGAATTGCCTTACTTGGAATGCACGGTTTCCCTCCTCACAAATTACGAAACCGCCCTCAACCACCTTGACTGGGAGGTCAGATTTTTTCGCTTTGGTTGCTAACTATTCTCAGATTTTTACACTCTTTGTCTAGTTTTGTGTCGTCTGAAACGTAGCGAACGTCTGTTCTTACCACAAGTTAGATGGCCCGAGGGTCGTTCGTTTCTTCACGATAATAAAAAAGAGTCATTGTGTTTTCGCACAGGTCGGAATTCATGGAATAATCATCGAATTTACCGATCCCCACTCTGGCACAAAGCGAAGCGCCACGTATTTGCCTGAGGTTGCTGCCCATGAAGGTACCTTTATTTTTCTTACATACTATGAATTAGTAATTTGGTTCTTACACAAAGTGTTCCCGGCTATTGTTGTTTCTGTCTACTTAACAAGGATGGACTAAGATTGAAGCGATCGACTCGCTGATGAGAAAGGCGGGCTATAACGGGCCAATCTCTGAGTCCCTGAGGAAGAAAATTCGACTTACGAAATATCAGAGTACTCTGTTTACCATGAGCTACGGCGATTATCTTGCATATGTGAAGGAAGCTAGGGGTTTTGCTCCTACTATTAATGGAGCAAAACCAGGCAACTATTGATTTAAATCATTCGATCATTATCTGATATAAGCTGAATAAACTTCATTTATCAGCCTTTGACTCTAGAATTGAACAGAATGTTGTTTATGCTGAATAATCTAAAGCCTATCTTTCATATATCTAGGTAAGATCTTCAAATGTAGCAGGCAAACAAACCAAAGGGAATGTAATGAAATCCCAGCAAGGCAAACCATATTCAAGAACAATCAGAAGAGTTATACAATCAGCTTCAGACTGGCAACAGTTTCCTCCTCATCTTGCAAAAGAAACATAAATAAAAAAAATAAAAAAAGCGGTAAGAGAATCAAAATAACTCACTCATCTTAGTCAGAATCTTCACAGTATTCTCCTTCATCAGATGGCTCGTCGAAGGTCCTCATATCGAGTTGGTACCTTAAAATCCCACCGACGCCACCAAACCCTCGGCAGAACTGGGAACCCTCTTGAGATCTATTAGTGACGAACTCAAGCGAACACCCAAAGTTCTTGTACTCATTCGCAAACCACTCGAGCAGTGGCATTTTGTCTTGAACTTCAAGTTCAGCACAAGTAGCATCATCCGTGAAGTTTGTCTGGTCGTTTTCTTGATCCTTTGCCAGGTATTTTATGACAACCTCGTTCGTGACGCTGTTCTTAAGCTCGTATCTATTGACGTCGAGATTCTCCCATACGATCAGCGTCTCAACGGCTCCCATCTCAAGAGCTTTAATGGTGTCCTCCACCCCGAAAACGTACTTCCCAGTGTCTTGGCTGATCTCTTCGAAGAACTTCCCTATCAGGCGCTTCTCTTGTGTGAACTTCACGTTCGATAGGATCTCAGCAGATAGTTCGATCGCCTGGTTGAACCCATTCTCCCCTCCGTAAGAAACGTCGACTACGTTCAGTATCTTTGCACCAAGTCGAGGATCGAACATGTCTGATTGACTCAGCTCTGTCTTGAAATCAGCCGAGCCAGCGAGTATCAGCCCAGAAACATTCGGCTGGCTAGTGGCTGGATTTATGAAGAACTGAGTCGCCAGCTCAGTGGTTTTCCTTACATAGTTGTGCCTCTTCTCCATCCTAAGACGGGCAAAACGAAGGGCAGACTGCCCACCCCTTCCGTGCTTCTTAGGAAGATCGACGGTGAACTTGTGAAGAACTTCCCTCGTGTTTCCACTCAAGGTCCCGAAAAGGGTTCCATTTCCATCCATGACTATAAAACCGAACTTCTCGTCGGATTCCAAGAGCTGACTTAGGGGCTCGGTGTGGAATTTATTGTCGCAGAGGTATAAAGAAGCGTTTATGGGCTTAAATGGCATGAAATCGAAGGTGACATTTTTTCCTTTCCCGTCGTCGGTGACTATGGTTCCAGTGTAGAGCACTAAGCCATTTGGGGGAACTTTGCTGTAGAGCTTAAGCCCTGCTGAGCTTAAGTGATTGCGCCCAACACTGACTGACGATTGACCCTACTTTTGATGTTCGAAGCAGTTCCGTATTCTTGGGCGAGCATTTTAGTCACTCGAGAAATCTGATCGCCGGGAGGAATGATGAGGGAAATCATGGACGTACCGTTTCCTCTTGCAGCTTCGAGCGCCTTAATCAGCTTCTTTATCTTCCATATTTCGATGTTTTTGTCATTTTCTTGACCGTCTGCCATTGTTAATAAACTGAAAGAAGCAGAGTTTGAAATTAAAGAGGCAACGTTTATCATGAAAGACCAAATGAAGCAACAGACATAAGCAGAGCAATTTCCCCTTCTTCCAATATTTTCAGCCATTCTTTTGGGTCATAACACTCACTGAATCTCCATTGGAAATGAGGCAACATAGAGTTTGATGTCAAGAACAACTACCCATCTTTAATGTGATTGACCTCAAACAAAAAAACCATGAACCCTAATTGCTAGGAACGTTCAACTATTAATGAAATTAATCTCCGTAATTGTTTCACGGCAAAGTTACAGGAAAATCTTAGGGAAAGACGTCCAAAAACTATATCTATTGCAATTACAAATCCTTAAAAATCGCCATCAGAAATTCAGTAATCAAACGGCCTATTTCATATAGTATGGAAATTACACATCAATGGAAATGAATTACTAAGAGCTGGATTGAGAATACAAAGCATACCTTTGACCTCCGACGACGACGGGAGGACAGCAAAGACGAAGCTGAACTCTGCTGAAGTAACGAGAATGTACGGATTGATGTGAAATGAAAGGGTTTGACTGCTAAACGAGTAATCAACGACCTAATCGGATCTTTTTAAGTATTACGATTCAGTCCTCAAACTTATTATTGTATTATGAAATCCATTAGGAATCCATTGCTTGTCCGCCAGTTTTGGTAAGGTAATAGGTAACCATCAAAATTAAAATTCTAAATATGTATTCCGTTCAATAAATAATAAAATATTATAAACAAATAGGTATGGATGCTAGGTATGGATGCCCATATTGGTTAGATATATTATTTTATTTGTTAGATTTAATTTCATTGGTTGAAGGTTGGAATTCTTGGCCTATAAATACCTCCCATTGGCCATTGAAGTTGTAAGAGACCAAGTCATAATTTTTCTCTTTGATTCATGATACAAACACGTTAGGTTTTATATTATTATACAAATATTTTATAACACGTCAGCACGAAGCTCTACCAACAACGCCGATCTCCGCCGAAGACGCTAATTTCTTTCGAAGATTTACGGGCATAATTAAGGTTTTTATATGATGGACACGGGCATGTGCAATGAAGAATTATGTCTTGCAGACTGTGTAACGACTAATAAAGGGCGGCCGAGGGGTCCCTAGGAAAGAAGCCCGAGGAGCAAGGAAAGCCGATCGCTCAAGGTCCCAAGGCATATCGCGACGCCTAGCGAGAATTGAGGAGGGAAATGAGATCGTGGCCACACACGACCCCCACGCATGCATAACCGACCGAATGAGGAGAAGCCGTGATGGACCCGGAACCAGTTGAGATCGTGGCCACGCACGATCCCCGCACACGCGTAACCGGCTGAAGGTGGAAGAAATCGCCGAAGATCAGGTACGCTTTAGGATGCTATAAATATCGTCAGACACCCCTAGGGTGCGCCATCCGTCGACACCGTCACTCTACCATTTTTACTACATACTTAGCCATTTTTATCATTTCATTCCATTTTTCGTTGCCATTTTATATCTTGAAACGGAAACACCCTCTTGACTAAAGCAAGAGGGCGAACGACACCCCAAATTTACCCTGTTTCGGCAGTTTTCAGCCAAGAGGCGTGGTGGAGTTGAGGCGGGAAGAAGCTCGTTAGCCCAAATTCGTGGTAGGTCATTTTTCGACGGCATCAATTTGGCGTCGTCTGTGGGAAACTATAGTTTCTCTCTACTAGAAATTTAATATGGTGACAGTCGAAAACGACCACGCACCGCCAAATGGTGACGAGCCGAACCTGGCCGACCTCGCTGGACTGATGTCTGCGGCGATGCAGGAAATTAAAAGGATCGGGACAGATGTAAGAGTGCTAATGGCGGAAAGAGCCCGAAAAAATAACCAACGCCGACCTGAAGGAGAACGTGACGCCGAGTCTGGAATGGGAGACAACGAGAAAGAAAACGGGGAACCAAGAGAAGAACCAAATAACGTACGCGCCGAGAGGAGGAGACGAGTAGAGCAACAAGAGGCTGAACTGGAGAACCTGAAGGAGGAGATCCGAAAACTGCAGGAATGGGCACATCCGAAGGAAACGCCGCTTGTTCCTCGAGGGTCGCCTTTCTCCCCAGAAGTTATCACGACGCCCCTACCCGACCACTTCCGTACCTTCGAGATGAGTAAGTACGATGGAGCCGGACACCCCGAGGATCACTTAGCCACCTTTGAAGGAAATGCGGCGTTATACCACTTAGGTGATGCTATCAAATGTAGGCTCTTCGTGACTACTCTAACGAAAGGAGCCCAGCAAGGTTCACCTTACTGCCGCCCGGGGAAATACAGAGCTTCCAAGACCTCACTAGCAATTTCCTCAAGTATTTCTCTAGTAGTCGGAGGCGTCCCTCTTCGGCAGTGCAGCTGCTGAACATACGACAGACGAAAAAGGAAAGCCTGAGGAATTACCTTAGGCGATTCAATCAGGTCAAGATGGAGGCGCCTAATACCGCACCTGAGTTGCTCATCGGGGCCTTTCACCACGGATTAAGAGAAGGAGACCTATTCATATCACTGGTGGAGAAATACCCGACCACAGTGGAGGAGCTAGTAGTGCGGGTGGAAAAATATGTCCGCGTGGTAGAGGCTCGAGGTCGCGAGTCCGAAGAAAATAGAGCCAAAGGTCCGCCGAGGGAGCGAATTAGAAGTCCCCCTAGTGATCAAGAGGGGCCTCTGCCTCGAGAAAATGATTTTCCCGTACCTACCCCCACTACGTCTCGAGCAAATCATCCCCGTTGGCGGGTAAACAAGGTGCGGGCACTAGAGATATGCGCCGAACATGACTTTATTAGGAGGCCTCCCTACACCGGCGATCATCCGAAGAAGTCTGCCTCGGATACTTACTGCGAATACCATAACGAGTACGGCCACACCACGGAAGAGTGCTTCCAACTAAATAGGGAGCTAGACAAGTTGGTCGCCACAAACCCGGAGGCCCGAGCAAAAGTGGTGGGGGAAGATGATGGACCACGATACCCAGGCACGGGAAGCGGGCGGAACGCCCGACCAGAGCACCCCACCCCTTGCCCGAGGGGAAGAGACACTTTGTACACGATCGAGAACGCCAATGGAAAGCAGTTGGATCGACCTTTGAACGTTAGGAAGCTGCAGAAATATCATCCCTAGAGGGGAGTACCCTCACTACGTCTATGTTCATTTCAACTTTTATTGAATTCTTTACTTGCTCGAACATTGTACGTATTTGGCCTATTAATGAAGTTATTTCCTTTTTTCACGAGGTCGTTCGGGCTATACGAAAATTAATCCCCGCGAACATCGCCCAAGAGATGAAAAAAAAAAAGGAAGACCTTGGCTAAGGAAGAAGAAATCCCTCTCTAAGAGGCTGAAATTCCCTCTCCGCGAGGCTGAAATCCCTCTCTAAGAGGCTGAAAATCTCTCTTCTCGAGGCTGAAACCCCCTCTCCAAGAGGCAGAAAAAGCCCTCTTCGTGAGGCACCAGATCTGTCCTCGGGTTCGGGAGGACGCTCCCCATCCGAGGTCAGAAGCACCAAAGAAAGAAGACGACTCATGGATAAAAGGTGTAACCCTGAGGCGCGAAGGGTCGAGCCGCAAGATGAAAAAGGGAAATCGTCTTCTCTGCCGAAAATTATACACTCTGATCGTAAATATCTTCTGTCCGGGAAATTATATCTCTGGTCGGGAAAAACACGCCTCTGGGCTGAAATTATCTCTGAGCTGGAAATCACGCCTCTGGAACTTACGTCCTTTGATCTGGGATTCGAGCAGCCGGCCGGGTCTGGTCTAGAAATCGCCCGCAAATTACACCCTTTGGTCGAGAATATTTTCTCTTCAGAAAATTATATTATATGTGCAGGAGTTCGTCTCCTCCGGTCGAGAATGTTTTCTGTTCGGGAAATTAAATTTTCTGTGCGAAAAATATCGTCTCTGGTCGGGAAATCACGCTTCTGGTATGGGAGTCAATCGCCCTCTGGTCGAGAAGTCTCGTCTGCTAGTCTCGGATTCGCGCCTCTGGTCTGCAAATTATCTCCTCTTGTCTGGAATTATATTTCTGGTCTAGATATCATCTCCTCTGGTCTGGTATTACGTTTCTGGTATGGAAATTATCTCCTCTGGTCTGGAATTTACACTTCTGATTTGAGAAATTGCGCTTCTTGCCGGGTAATAACGCCCCTCTTCGGGACTTTACGCCCTCTGATATGGAAATCACGCATCCGGCCGAGAACGACCCTGGTCTGGAACTTACGTCTTCTGGTCTATAAATCGCCCGAGAAATAACGGCTCTCGTCCTGGAATTTACATCCACCGATCTCACGCAGCTGGTCGGGCGATAACACCTCCTGGTTTGTAAATCTCGCCTCTTGTTTGAAAATCCCATCTGCTGGTCTGGAATCACGTCCTCTGGTCTGGTGTAGCGCGTCATGGTCGGGAAATAATCTCCGTTGGTCGAAAGTAATGCCTCTGGTCCGGAAATCAGATGCTCTGGTCGGGAATATTTTTATTTTCGAAATTATATTCTATACGCCGGAAATCATCCCCTCTGGTCCGGAAATAATTCCCTCTGGTCGGGAATATTTTTTATTTTGGTAATTATATCCCATGCACAGGAAACCAACGCCTCTGGTCCGGAAATTATCCCTCTGGTCGGGAATATTTTTTTTTCGAAATTATATTCTATACGCCGGAAATCATCCCCTCGGAAATAATTCTCTCTGGTCGAGAATATTTTTTATTTTGGTGATTATATCCTACGCACAGGAAACCAACGCCTCTGGTCCGGAAATTATTCCTCTGGTCGGGAATATTTCTTATTTTGGAAATTATATTCTATGCGTAGAAAATCGTGTCCCTGGTCCGTAATTATACCCCCTGGCCGAGAATATTTCTTGTTTGGGAAATATATGCGCGGAAAATATCGCCTCTGTTCGGGAAATCACGCCTCTGGTATGGAAATCACATCCGCTGGTCCGGATTAGCGCCTCTAGATGGAAATCGCCCTCTGGTCTAGAATTCGTGCCTCTGTCCGGGAAATTTCGCCCTCTGGTATGGGAGTCACGTCTGCTTGATTGGAAATCGTCCTCTAGTCGAGAAATCATGTCTGCTGTTTTGGAATTGTCGCCTCTGGTATGGGATTCATTTGCTTGTCTGGAAAGCGTCCTCTGGTCGAGAAATCACGTTTGCTTGACTGAAAATCATCCTCTGGTCGAGAAATGATGTCTGCTGGTCTGGAATTGTCGCCTCTGGTATGGGAGTCATCTGCTTGTCTGGAAAGCGTCCTCTGGTCGAGAAATCATGTCTGCTGGTCTGGATTTTGCGCCTCTGGTATGGGAGTCACGTCTGCTTGTCTGGAAAACGTCTTCTGGTCGAGAAATCATGACTGCTGGTCTGGAATTTGCGCCTCTGGTATGGGAGTCACATCCGCTTGTCTGGATATCGCCCTCTGGTATGGGAGTCACGTCTGCTTGACTGGAAAACGTCCTCTGGTCGAGAAATCATGTCTGCTGGTCTGGAATATGCGCCTCTGGTATGGGAGTCACGTCCGCTTGTCTGGATATCGCGTTCTGGTATGGAAATCAGGTACTCTTGTCTGGAGTTATATGTTCTAGTCGAAGGTTATCTCCACTGGTCGAGAGTTATGCCTCTGGTCGAGAAAGACACACTGGCTGGGGCTGAGGAGGAAACACTCGTTCATTCGGGAGGGAAGAGCAAAACTAACTTCGAGTATTTTTCCATGACCACTCAACGTCCAAAATTCACTACACTCTTTTGGACTATTTGCGAGGGGGACTATTGTTATCCACAAATTCTCCGGGTCAACGGCAAAATACTCGAAGTTAGTTATAACAAACCAAACCCGCGAATCTAACCAACTTAAGGGACATCTCCGCGAGGGGAGCACGCTTTGGACCTATCAAGACCCGACCCTTCAAACCACGAGAACGGCTCGTCAGGGATGTCCTCGAGAATGCAGCTCGAGGAGCAAGCCTCTCGGGACAATTTCCTGAGCCGGTACTCCTACCTCTTTAAGCCACAGGGGCAGCCGTGAGGGAGGTCCTCTAGATCAAATTCTCGAGGTGCCACAGATTCCTAAGCCCTCGCAACGCGAGGGAGACCGCGAGAAGGGCCCTTAGGAGGAATCTCGACGAGCAGGGAAACTGAACCACTGAGAAGTCGAGGTGACACACCATGCCCTCAGGTCGCCCCCAGAGGAGCCGCCGACCTCGAGCCCACGCACCACGAGGGCCGTCGTGAGGACGTCCTCGGGATAATATCTAGAAGAACCACCGACTCCGACCTCGCACAACTTAAGGGCAGCCGCGAAGATATCCTTGGGAGAAATATCCCGAGGAGTGGCCGACCCGTGAAGGCAGCCGCGAGGATGTCCGCGGAGAAATATTCCTAGGAGTTGCCGATTCCGGCCTCTCGAGATAATTTCCCCGAGAGCCACGGGCCATGAGCCTTCATGTTACGACAGTAGCAAGAAGAACGTCCTTGAGAAAATTTCCCTAGGATCGGCCAAGGTCCCAAGGCATATCGCGACGCCTAGCGAGAATTGAGGAGGTAAATGAGATCGTGGCCACACACGACCCCAACGCATGCATAACCGACCGAATGAGGAGAAACCGTGATGGACCCGGAACCAGTTGAGATCGTGGCCACGCACGATCCCCACACACGCGTAACCGGCTGAAGGTGGAAGAAACCGCCGAAGATCAGGTACGCTTTAGGATGCTATAAATATCGTCACACACCCCTAGGGTGCGCCATCTGTCGACACCGTCACTCTACCATTTTTACTACAAACTTAACCATTTTTATCACTTCATGCCATTTTTCGTTGCCATTTTATACCTTGAAACGGAAACACCCTCTTGACTAAGGCAAGGGCGAACGACACCCCAAATTTACCCTGTTTCGGCAGTTTTCAGCCAAGAGGCGTGGTGGAGTTGAGGCGGGAAGAAGCTCGTTAGCCCAAATTCGCGGTAGGTCATTTTTCGACGGCATCAATTACTATATCGAGTAGCTCAAATATAATTGAAGGCTCCGGAAGAGCTAATTTATTACTGCCGAGAGGAACAAGGCTGATTATTGAAAATGCTTTCTATTCCCCTAAGTCTCAAAGAAATTTATTAAGCTTTAAAGCGATTCGAAATAACGGATATCATGTTGAGACTGCACAAAAGAAAGATATTGAATATTTGCACATTACAAAAGTGATTTCGAATGAAAAAGGAATCATAGAAATATTACCGTCTTTTGACTCTGGGTTATACTACACATATCTTAGAACGATTGAATCATATGCTATCCAAAAGTTTAGCAATGACAGTACATTTAATATTTGGTATGACCGGTTGGGCCATCCCGGTACAATTATGATGCGAAAAATAATTGAAATTTCACGCGGACATTTATTGGGGAACCCGAAGATTCTTCAGTCTAAAGAATTAGCATGTATTGCTTGCTCTAAAGGGAAGTTAGTTATTCAACCATCCCAAATGAAAGTAAAGATTGAATCTATTGCATTTTTGGAGCGACCATTTAAATATTTCATGGTATTAATTGATGCTTCAAGTAAATGGTCCCATGTATGTTTATTATCTACGAGAAACGTGGCATTTGCGAGATTACTTGCTCAGCTGATTAGATTAAGAGTCCATTTCCCAGATTATCCGATAAAGAAAATACGCCTCGATAATGCTGGTGAATTTACATCAAAGGCATTTAATGATTATTGTATGTCTATCGGTATCGATGTCGAGCATCCTGTGCCACATGTCCATATACAAAACGGTTTTGCAGAATCATTGATTAAACATCTGCAATTAATTGCAAGGCCATTGTTGATGAAGTCGAAACTTCCATCGTCTTGTTGGGGACATGCTATATTGCATGCAGCAGCACTAATCCACATCAGGCCAACAAGTTATCATGATATCTCCCCGTTACAAATGGTTTATGGTCAGGAACCAGATATTTCTCATCTAAGAATTTTCGGATGTGCAGTATATGTTCCAATTGCACCACCACAACGCACAAAGATGGGACCTCAAAGGAGGTTGGGAATATATGTCGGATTTGAATCTCCATCAATTATAAAATATTTAGAACTCTTAACCGGTGATCGATTCACGACCAGATTTGTCGATTGTCACTTCGACGAAACAAATTTTCCGACATTAGGGGGAGAAAAGAAACAGTTGGAAAGAAATATTAGTTGGAATGAATTATCGTTAAATCATTATGATCCTCGAACAAAAGAAAGTGAACTAGAAGTTCAAAAGATAATTCATTTACAAAGTTTAGCGAACCAATTGAAAAAGAGTGACAAAGTCACATATTCCAGCTGTTAATGCTCCTGCTAAAATTAATGTTCCTACAGAACAAACAGATAATACGATTGAGCTTAAACCACAACTAAAGCGTGGTAGGCCCTCTGGTTCCAAAGATAAAAATCCTCGAAAAAGAATAGGAGCAAATAATAAGAATGGTCCAATCGAGGATTTATCGACTAGAGAAGAGTCGATGGGCATAAATGATGATAAGAATGAAAGTCAGGTACCTGAACAAATTGAAAATAATGATAATGAAGAGATCTCGATCAATTACGCCCAGAATGGAATAAGATGGAACCGAGATAAAGTCAACGTTGACGATAAATTCCCATTTAACGTAGCGCTACAAGAAATGAATGAGATTAATGAGAATGAGGATCATGAACCAAGGTCTGTAAAAGAATGCAGACAAAGAAATGATTGGCCAAAATGTAAAGATGCAATCGATGCTGAATTAAAATTACTTGAGAGACGAAAAGTTTTTGGACCTGTAGTCCGTATACCAGAGAATATAAAGCCAGTTGGATATAAATGGATTTTTATCAGAAAGAGAAATGAAAAGGGCAAAATTGTGAGATATAAAGCCCGGCTCGTTGCACAAGGTTTTTTCGCAAAGACCTGGTATTGATTATGAAGAGACATATTCTCCTGTGGTGGATGCAACAACTTTTCGTTATATAATAAGTCTGGCAATACGTGAAAAACTCCATATGCGTCTAATGGATGTTGTCACTGCATAGTTATATGGCTCACTTGATAGTGATATTTATATGAAGCTTCCTGAGGGATTCAATTGCCTGAAACTTCAGGGCCCCGTAATGAGTACTCAATTAAACTGAACAAATCGCTTTATGGATTAAAGCAATCTGGGCGTATGTGATATAATCGCCTAAGTGAATATTTATTAAAAGGGGATACAAAAATGATCAAATTTGCCCTTGTATATTTATGAGAAGATGTAGAAATAATTTTGTCATCATAGCAGTATATGTTGATGATATCAATATAACTGGAACTCCTGAAGAGTTATAAGAGGCCATTAATTGTTTGAAAAAGGAGTTCGAAATGAAAGATCTAGGAAAGACGAAATTTTGTCTCGGTCTGCAGATTGAATACTTGAATAACGGAATATTTGTATGTCAAGAAACATATACGAAAAAGGTATTGAAAAGATTTTATATGGATTAAGCTCATCCGTTGGATACTCCGATGATTGTTCGATCTCTAGATGTGAATAAAGATCCGTTCTGACCTCGAGAAAATGATGAAGAATTGCTTGGTCTTGAAGTACCACATCTTAGTGCCATAGGAGCATTAATGTATCTTACGAGTCATACGCGCCTGATATGGCATTCGCTGTAAATTTATTGGCGAGATATAGTTCGTGACCAACTCGTAGATATTGGAACAGTGTTAAACGAATTTTTCGATACCTAAAAGGAACGATTTGGGATTATTCTATTTAAATGAATCCAGGTCAGATCTAATCGGATATGCAGATGATGGTTTTCTATCCGACCCACATAATGCTCGATCGCAAACGGGTTATCTCTTTACATATGGTGGAACTGCTATTTCTTGGCGGTCAGTTAAACAAAGTTTAACCGCCACTTCAATCATGCGGAAATTTTAGCGATTCACGAAGCTAGCAGAGAATGTGTTTGGTTGCGATCGATAATCCAGCATATACGACAAACTTGTGGGTTATTATCAGAAAAGTTACCTCCAACGATCTTATATGAAGACAATGCCGCATGTATTGCTCAGTTAAAGGAAGGTTACATCAAAGGCGATAGAACCAAACATATATCGCCTAAATTCTTCTATACGCACGACCTTCAGAATACCGGCGAAATTGACGTACAACAAGTTCGATCAAGTGACAACCTCGCAGATATATTCACAAAAGCACTACCTCCAAGAATATTCGGAAAACTTGTAGATTTAATTGGTCTCCGAAGGCTCAAAGATCTTGAGTAATGTTTACATTAGGGGGGAGACAATATACGCTGCACTCTTTTTCCCTTCATTAGGTTTTTATCCCACTGGGTTTTTCCTAATAAGGTTTTTAACGAGGCGGTTATATAGTTAGATGAAAATATTTTTGTAATGGGCATCCAATGGGGAGTATTATAAACAAATAGGTACGGATGCTAGGTATAGATGCCCATATTGGTTAGATATATGATTTTATTTGTTAGATTTAATTTCATTGGTTGAAGGTTGGAATTCTTGGCCTATAAATACCTCCCATTGGCCGTTGAAGTTGTAAGAGACCAAGTCATAATTTTTCTCTTTGATTCATGATACAAACACGTTAGGTTTTATATTATTATATAAATATTTTATAACATAAAATAAATTATTATAGATAAACATTTGTTTTCGACAATCTCATTGCAGGGAAATTATTATCAGTTATTGTTGGCTCCCAATGACAGTCCATCTGATGCACATATTGGTTCTTTAAATGGTGGTAGTTTTGAACGACTTAATGGAGCTCTCTATCTTCTACCTCTTTCACAACAGCGCTTCAACCAAGGTTATTCTCATGGAAGGCTAGATAATTTTTTTTTATTAGCTAAGATTTTTAGATGATTGTACAATTTGTTTTTGTGAATCTACTGTTTTCTTGTTTTCTTTCTCTACTTTTATTTCGTCGTTGTTCACCTCATTTGTTCGGTTTGTTTCTATAACCTCCAATCTCCATAACCGTTGATTTATCTCTGTTCCACTTTTGCCACTGTCACGTCGGCCCCGTAGGGTTCAAACAATGACATGACTCAAGTACGTTGCACCTTCAAATGCTTGTAATCTCAGCCCTATGGGATAAACGTCATCAACCACTTGATTGTGAGCTGACGGCCCACCTTACCCAACTTGGCAGCTCTCTTAGAGTCAACTCTTTGTAGTATAACCATCATGTGGACGTATGATTTTGGGCTTTGAAGGCCGATGGAAAGAGTTCTCTTGTTAGAATAAATACATGGAGCTAGTTTGTAGAGAGAGGATCTATAGAGAAAATTTTATTGGGGGCAGCAAGGTTTGGAAACAGGGTTTTCGAGCCGGATCGAAAAACAAAAAATCAAATTTGGGCGAGAATTTTCGGCCCGTGAGCTTACTTCTAAATGGATTAAGCTTCCCATTCACCTTTTCATATTATTTCTGTTTTTTTAATTAAACTATCGGACCGGACCGGACCCAAACCGGATTTTGGGCCAGTCCGCGGTTTTCTGGCCGAAACCGGCCGATTCGGTCCGGTCATTAAAACCCTAGGGGGAGATGGGGGCTTTTTCTAATATACATGTGGTCTGTGGATGTATGTTATTTAGAATATTGATTATATAGAAAAATTGGTTTTTAAGAATGAATTTGAAAATATTAGATGCGGTTATTTTATCAAATTAAAGTGAAAGATGCAATATATATATAAATTTAGAATGATGACGCAATATTTTAATTTGTGGATATAATTTGATAGATTTGTATGTCAATAGATGAGTCATATTCTTTAAAATTATATTGCCAGTACTGAATATAAGATGCTGATTATCTTTCGAATAATTTTTTAAATATTACTATAATCATCATTAGTATAAATATTTAAAACAAGTTATGATATTTTTATAACATTATTAGTTTTAAATTCCTATTTAATTTTTAAGTTGGTTTTTATCATGTATCAATCATCACTTTCTTTTTTATATTTTGGGAAACTTTTGTAAAGATCCTTTTCGTATGGTATCAGAGCCATGGTGAGGTATTAAGAAGTTAAGGTGTAGTTTAACAGTCTTTTTCAAATGTTAAATTTGATGAGACGTAAAGATACTGTTAAAAACAGTATTGAAGAGGAGTATGATATCCCTCAAGATTTAGATAAATTAAATCGTTGGACAATTCCTAAAATAGATTATAAAATAATCTATGAATTAGGAACTTTCGAAAAATTAGGCTTGAAACAGGTAGTCAAAACTAACGAAGAAACTATCTCTCTTAACAACGAAGAGATGGTTATTAGACTTCTAAGTAATAGAGACTTAGAAAAATATAGAATAAATCATAAATTTATTCATATTGGGTTAGTTCAGGTAGCCTTTAAGCCTTTGACTTTAGAAGGTTTACCAGAGAGCTTTATTGCAGCTCTTAGAGATGGTAGAAATCTCGAATGGAAACAATCCCGTATGGGAATAATTCAGTCTAGTCTGGCACACGGTCCAGTTTATTTTAATGTCTATCCAAATCTCCAATTATCATTGACCGATGTCAATATATTGGATGCTTTGACATTAAATGTCAAAACTCACGGATATAATTACGCTCCGGGATCGGAAGTAATATGTATCTGTTATAGAATTTATTATAAGCCTTTATATACGCTTAATCTACAGTGCAAAATAGTTGATAAACCAATCAACGAAACTGTCTTAATAGAAACTAATTTTAGTAGATCTAATATCACAACTCGAAGATCTATTAAATGGGAAGAAATCCAATTCCCAGAAAATTGGGTTATCGAAAGAGCTTTGTCTCCTCAACCTAAAATTAAAATAATCCTACTCAAATTATACAAATAACTGATGGATCTGTTCAAATACAATTCGAACAAAATCAAAGATCTATCAAAACTCCTAGATCTAGAATGACTAAATCAGCTTCTTCTCATTATCATATATCACCATGTGATTATATGAAAAAATCTCCTTCTAGAGCTTCGACTTCTCAGATTAGAGAATCAATCTCTAGTGATTATTCTCAAAATAAAGTAGAAGAATTAAGAATTAATTCTGATAATATTGTTCATGGAGTTTTCAAAAATCAAGACGAAGAGTCAGAAATGGATTTTCATGTTTAATGGATTTAAAACCCAAAATTAATTTTAGTCCGAGATCACTGGCAAGAAAGAAAATTAATCAAGAATTTAATTTACCCAAATGGGAACTTTTCCGAAAATGGTTTTTTTGGAAATTTTAATAAAGAAGATAAAATTATTTTCCAAGATGAATTTTATAATGATTTGTCAAAAAGGAATGAAATGTTCCTTTTATTCCTTGGTTTTTAGAAAAATATTTTAAAAACATGATTTCAGTTCTTGAAAGAAATTATAAACTTTCAACGGGGAAAAATTTAAATTCGATTTACCCTCCTCAAACTAGTTTCCAAATGGAAAAAGAAAATGAAATAAAATATTTTAATGCTTTTCAAAAATTATTTGAAAACGATATGCTTACTATAACTATAAGTCATATTAATTGTCTTTTAAAACAACAAAATTATACAAATATGTATGTTATTGTTTTAGGTGAACGAATTTCTTTATTAAAGAAAAATATTGAAGAAATTTCGTCTTCAGTAAAAGAAATAAAAAATTATCTTTTAAAAGATAAAGCTAAAATTGAAAAAGTAGATATTGCTTCTCCAAGTATTCAGCCTCCTCCTGAAATTATTGATTTTAAATTAAAATCAATTTCTCATATTGAAAATTTGCTCGAAGAAAATATTATTACCCTAGGCCTACTCCTCAAGATATCTTGTTCGAAGAACAAGAGTTTATGCTCAATAATTCGTATAGCGGTAGAAGTATATACGAATGGAATTTAGACGGTTATACCGAACGACAAATCTATAATATGATACATAGAATGCTTATGTATAGTACAATTTGCAAAGCTAATCAAAATAATGATAAAGCTGTTGCAAAGATGATCGTCGCTGGCTTTACTGGTCAATTAAAGGATGGTTGGATAATTATGTATCTCAACATGAAAAAGACGATATTTATCAAACCATTAAAGAAGAAAATGGTCAACAAGTTGATAATGTTGTCTATACACTATGTGTAAATATCATTGACCACTTCACAGGCCGATGGTCTGACAATTCTGAAAATATCAGAACTCTTCTTCAAAATCTTAGGTGTAAGACCCTTACATCTTTTAGATGGTATAAGGATACTTTCCTTAGTCGAGCTATGGAACTCCCTGAGTCAAATAGTACTCATTGGAAGTCTAAATTCATAGACGGATTACCTTAACTCTTTGCAGAAAGAGTAAGGAATAACCTTAGGAAAGGAGAATCGAGTATCGATTATAACTCCTATACCTATGGTAAACTTATTGGAACTTGCATACAAGAAGGTTTAGCCTTATGCAATGAAATAAAATTAAATAAACAAGTCAAGAGACATTCTCTAGACGAAAAGAAACAATTAGGAGAATTCTGTGGCTAATTTGGCATGGAAAATCCCTCTACGAGTAAAACTCGTAAAGAACATAAAACTAAAAACTATACTCCTAAACAATATGAAAAAAGAAAATTTCGAAAATCAAAAAGAAGAGAACAAAAATTCTCAAAAGATAATAAAAATTATCAATATAGGAATAAATTTCCTCCAATTATTTGTCGAAAATGTGGAAAAGTAGGTCATAAAGCTAGTACTGCTGGACTAAGAAGAAAATTAATAATTTAGAAATTGTAATTCCAGATTATCCAAGAACACTTCAACAGGTTAAACCTTCGTAGAATGTGAATAGTGTGCTTTTGAGGTTTAGTGTTGAGTACGTGAGATTTTAGCAAAATGGAAACTTAGATTAATGAGTGTTAGGGTTTAAGCTTAAATACCTTGTGAGGTATTTAAGCCCATTGGGCCCCTAACAAGCCTATTACAAATACAACCCACTAACATAAATAAAACATCTATAAAATACATTGAAAAGAAATTACAAGACTTATAATTAATATTTTGGACACTTCTAAAATATTCCTAACATTCTCCCCCTAAGTGTCCAAATTACAATCGAGCACATAAACTAAGTCTTCATTTCTTTTTCTTCGAGCGAGGTGGAGGTGGAGGTTCTCTATGGGCCAAGTAGGTCTTCCTGAATCCTAGGGCAGTCTCGAACTGTCTGATGTCGTTCCGAAGAACGATTCGATATCTGATCTTCTCGACGAGTTTCCGTAGGACATCTTTCTCTTCCAGTTCTGTTCCTTCTAGTTTGTCATCTTTGGAAACTGTCTTCTTCTTAGCCCGAAGTTGGTTGAGGATAATCTTCAATGTTCCATCTGAGAATTTGGAGACCTCTGACAGAAGTAGCACCTGATTCACTTTCTTCTGAGCTTGAAGGTAAGTGACCCTTGGTTGTGGTTCAAGGAAGATAAATCCCTCTTCATACTTTTCGAGATCCTTATATCTGTTGTCTGGACGTGTCAGGTTGACCTTGCTCATATTGCTTTCTAAGGCCATTTGGAAGTCATGAGTAGAGAAATATTTGACCTGCCTCAGCATACACTCTTTGATAGCTCTATAACCATCTCGTCTTGTGTGAGTGTCAAGGGGAAACTTATTGCGATAAATATTGTAGAGCTTGTTGAGTTCGCCCAGTGGAAGATAGGGAAGATCTGCTTCTGTATATTTTACAATTTTCCTGTCATAACGATCAATAACAAAGACAATATCTTCCTACAGCCCATTCGACATCCACAACATCACAGATGGCCGATTGATCTCTCATGTATTTCCTGTATTGATCTCTATTCATTCCTTTCTTGGTCGTGACTTCCCAGAGCATAATCTGATGGCTAAGTCCCCTATACGTCCCTCTTAGGTGCTCAAGGCCTCGAAGATTCAGCTCGTTGACTCCCTTTATTTCTTCTTCCTTCCTCCAGATCTTTGGATAAAGATCCTCAAGAAAAGGTGCCTTGATCTTCGCGTTTCTCCAACGAGTTTCTATGAACTCGTAGCCTGGCGTCGGTTCCTCGGGCACCTGATGTTGAAGGAGTTCTGGAAGTTCTGGAAGATCTGCCTCAGGATTTTCTCCTTGCTCCTCTTCCTCTCGCTCGATGAAGCAGAAGTCTGCTGCTGCCGCCTTTAATAAATTACGAACACTTTCAATCCTTAGGCGGGACTCTTCTGCTGTCTCTGTTCTCGTCATCCATTCCTCGTCTAAGATGTATCTGTCAATGTAGTCTTGAGGATCCTTTGGACGAGGGGTTGTAGTTGCTTGGACTGATCGGGTAGAGATCCTCGAGGGAGCAGACTCGACTTCACCAAGGGAAGTTGTCTGGTTCGGCCCTGGTGTAGCTTGTCTGCCACTGGAGGACCTTGGTGGTCGTGACGAACTGCCTCCACGCGTTTGAACCCCACGTCCTCTGCCTCTTCCGCCGCGAATAACAGGGGACTTGGTTCTCGGTCTCTTGCTGCTCTCCCCCTCAGGACGATCCTGGTCGTCTGGATCGTCGTGACGACGTTTCTGACTGGGGCCTTCTTGGCGGCATGTGTCGGTCGGTATGCTCGCATCAGGAGGTGGGATGACGCCACCTGCGACCAGCTTCCGGTAGAGGTCTTCTTCTTCAATGCTCCGGTTGCTGTCGAGATCTATTATGCGAGCAATGCCGACGTCAAAGAGTTCTAGCAGAGGCACTGTGTACAGGTTGGGTGTCGTCGGGTTGCGTGGTGGCAGGGTGAGAAGACGAGGAAGTACCGGCTGTTGAGGAGGAGGTTGGTCAGATATGGGAGCCTTCCCTTTGTCGGTGGAAGTTGCTTGAACCGCCTCCTTAATAAGACCTTTGACCCTTGGTAGGGTTACAGTCTCGAAGAATTCGAACAGCCGATTCTCCAAGTAGGCAGTTGTCACCTGTGTTGGAATGGATCCGGCACCACTAGAGGTAGCCGTTGGCACACGTTCAGAACGAGGTTCTGGACGGTGGCCCTCGTCACCCGAAGTTCGTGGAACTTCGGGGTCCTTGGGTCTTCCGACCTCTCCTTGCGACACATCTTTTGGAGATGGTGCTCGGGTCGTTGTTGCCACGTCAGTGTGAGGGGCTTGGGTGGAGCTATCTCCTGGATCGCCAAGACGTCCCGTTAGCACGCGTCCAGAACTAGGTTCTGTACGGTGGCTCGCGGATGGTGAGCTGCTGAAATCATCAACATCCGAGAGACTTCCGTCCAATCCTTGAAGAGCCTCTATTTGGGGCTCTTCTATGAACGTTGAGGCCTGAGGATCAGGCAGAGGCTCGGTCTGTGTCACGGAAATGGGTATTTCTCGAGTTGGTTCAGACACAGGAACCGAGCTGCTGGAGGTTTGGGGTGGTTCGTGTTGCGTTGAGACACTTGTCTGTTGGGAGACAAGTGAATGGTCTGGTGGGGTTCGCTCATGCGTCGTTGGGTCGATTACGACGTCTTCTATCCTAGGGATTGACCCGGCCTTTTCTGACTGAGTTAGTGCAGTCGTGATTGTCTCGGGAACATCTATGTGTGGTTGTTCCTCGAGCGATTGTTCAGGTATTGTTTGTTCAGAGGATGGTGGTGGTTGGTCGGGGATTGTTTCTTGAGATGTAGTCTGTGGTGCGTGTGGGATAAGGTCGGTTTCTGTGGTTTCTCTCAAGATCTCACTCTCTCTTTCTCTCTCGCTCATTTCAGCTCTCTCAGTCTCACTAACCCTGGGTTAGACTCAGGTGGGTTATCCTGTGTCGTGGGGTGAGGAACTTTGTAATCTTTGCAGTAGGCATCGATATGGTCGGGGTTTGCGAGAATGAGTAACTCGTGAGGGATTGGCATTGCCTTGCGCGAATATTTCTCATCAGTCTTTCCTTTTTGAAGGTAGCGCAGTTTGGGTGGGGTGAAATTTTCTTCTACGGGTCGTGATGGTATTCCCGGTGTTGTGGTCAGAAAATGATGGATGATAAGTGAGAACCACCGGGGATATGGCAGATTCTGTGGCTTTTTGGACTTTGTTCGTTGGTGAAGTTGGTCGTCGAGATCAGTGATGATAAGCTTGACAAAGTCGTAATTTCTTCGAAACACAATCCCATGGAAGATGCGAAGGATTGTGATATTGCATCTATCCCATCCTGAGTGCTTGGGTGAGAAGCACTTATTGACAAATGCAAAGAGTGTTCACCAAGGATGCGGGATCATTGAGTTCTGAAGGAGATCTCTTGTGATACTGACAGTCTCATTTGCGATTTGGGCCTCGTAGTAAATACTGTTATCCTGAGCAATTTTGGTCTTCATCGTCCCCCAGAACTGTTGAAGGTAAACTGTAGGGACTTGGACCGAGGCCGAAAAGGCATACCCAAAGTGGTGGTTTCTCAGAATGGATAATATGATTTCTTCTTTGCACTTGAATGTGTGAAGGTCAAGTTGGAAATTATTGTCCTTGGTCGTAATCCATTTTGAGGTTGGGTAAACCATATCCGTAGGTGGGTAAGCCATGTCCGTAGGTGTCGTCATAATATTTTTTTTTTTTTGACACCGGGAAGTGCTGCTGAAACTGCAAGAAGAAGAACAAAAGGAACTAGAGACGTGATATTGAAACAACAAAATATCAATAAATAATGTTGTTTGAGGTTTGGGCTATGAAGAAAACGTTTAGAAAAAGATTTGGCCCATTCCTGTTTGGCCCATTGATGTTCAAAGAGATTTTTGGCCGAAAATTTTCAAAGTCTGGATTGCGGGTTGATAAAAGGAAATTGTACGCTGTGTTTTTGTGGTGATTTTGCGAGTTTGCGAATTCTAGATTGCGAATTCTGCGAGAAGTTTGAAACACAGAACTTTGCGAATTCTGAAATGCGAGTTCAAAGGTTTGCGGGTTGAGTTGAAAAGGATTTTGCGAATTGAGTGTTGCGAACGCCAATACGTGAAGTGTGTCTTGCATATACTTAAATTCGCATACTTAGAATTCGCAATGTAAAGGAAATTTAAATTCGCAAAGCAGAGCAGTTTGCGGTTTTGACTAAGTCAAATCAGTTTGAACTTTACAAAGCAGAAAGTTTGCGATTCTAACAAGATTCGCAAATTGACCAGGTCAATCAAAGAATCGCAAAGCATCAAATCGCAGAATGAACTTTACGAGTCCCAAGATTTGCGATCTTCGAATTTGCGAATTAGGTAGTCAGACGGTCAAAGCCGCAAAGTGAGTGATTCGAGAGTTTGAAGAAAAATAAACACTATTGGACCCGCAAAGTTCCATTCTGAAGAATAAAAAAGGTACCCCCTCTTAAAAAATTTCGAACCCAGATAAAAAGAATCCCTCGATTAAAAAAAAAACGATTTGAGAAGAAAAACTCGATTTCAGTACATAAATCAACCAAACAGGCTTGTGTTATCACTAAAAACTACAAGATTTCTGCAGGAACCAACTGCAAACCACCTGTTCTTCGAGAAATCACTCCTGTAATTTAAGAAAATCAATCGTTAAACAAAGAAAAGAGAAAGAGTTAAAGCAGCATTTCATACATACCACAGAGAAGACGCGAGTATGTGACAGTAATAATTTGAGCAATCAACCACAGAATATCCAAGCGATGATGGAAGATTTGATGAACGGGATTCGCAGAGGAGGGGTTTATGATTTGGGATTTTTTTGTTTTGCGAGTTCAGTTCGCGAATTGGTTAAAATAAAAATAAAAAAAACAAACTTCGCGGGCCTAAAGTGTGAACCCTAGCTTAGAGCTGGGCTGTAAACTTTTGAGGTAAAGGCCCACTAGATTTGCGAATTCGAAGTAGATTGCAAAGTCGCGGTAGTTTGCGAATAGATCAGTTTGCGATTTGAGAGCTGTGAGTTCGCAATTTTACTCATTGACTGGTCAAAATTGGAGATGGTTTGCGAATAATAGTTGTTTTCATGCGTTTTAGTTTTGCGAATTCTAAGCCGACTAAGAGTTTAGCGAATTATGATTTCGCAAATTGAGCTTTTGATTCGCAAATGAGTATAATTTGCGAATCTTAACCCTAATAATTGATTTGCAATGAGATTTTAGAAACTGACCTAAGAAGAAGAAGAAATGAATGTACGAGATTTCCAACTTACCAACTATATCAAGTAATCTAGAAATGACCCAAATACTACCAATTTGACACAATCAATCACAAGGATAATATCAAATCTATGGATTTTTTTTTTAGATCGATTTTCATGATACGATATCCTTATTGGAGAAGAAAAAACGTCACCTTAGTCAAAAATTCGTCTTAATGTCGGGACAATAAATGACTTATGTTTCTGTCATCAAGTTTATAAATAGATATGTCTCAAGTCTCATAGAAGTACCTTACATCTAAGAACTAACTAATTTCTTATTTTCTCGTTTACAGATGGATTGGCAGAAGCAGGAAGAAGAGAAGAAGCTCAGGGAACAGGCAGAGTTAAGATGCAACTTTGAGCATAATTTGAATATGCTTGTTTTTGAGATTTACCTTCTTTTGAGCTTATTCGTTGTTTTACTTGCTATTCTGCTTTGGGTTTTTATAGGGCATACGAGTTTTTGAGAGTACGAAAACTCCCCCTAAATGTTTGGATTTCTTGAATAAGTATTTGAGTTGTTGTACGAAAACTCCCCCTAAATGTTTGGGTTTCTTGAATAAATATTTGTTGAAAAACTCCCCCTAGATATAATGCCTATCGAGTATTTGAAAAATGATTGAACTTACTCCCCCTCGATGCATGGATATGGCTTTTCTCCCCCTCGATGTATGGCCATCAGCATTGGCGATACATCGACTTATTGTAAACAGGAAAATTTATTGAAAAAAAGTAACCAAAGAGAGAAAGAAGGAAAAAAAATAAAGTCCTAATAAACCAATTAACATAAGAAACACGCACAGAATAAGAGATAAGTACAAACATAGCAGATAGATAAATAGTGAACTGTAGGAGGGCCTAGACGAAATTAAAAATTGAGGTTCAACATTCCCAACTTTGCTACTAAGAATTGGAAGCGTTTTTCATCCAATGCTTTTGTAAGCAAATCGGCTAGTTGAATCTCTGTATTGACAAAGTACATTTCTATTATGCCTCTCTCTACGTGGTCCTTTATGAAGTGATAGCGAAGATCTATGTGCTTAGTGCGTGAGTGATGAACAGGGTTACATGTAATTGCAATAGCACTCTTGGAATCACAGTAAATAGGAATTCGATTTAGATCAAACCCGTAGTCCCGTAGTTGAGTTCTGATCCACAAAATTTGTGAACAGCAACTTGCTGCAGCAACGTATTCTGCTTCCGCCGTGGAAGTTGACACACAATTTTGTTTCTTCGAGGCCCAACATACAAGCTTGTCGCCTAGGAATTGGATGTGTCCAGAAGTGCTTTTTCTGTCTAATCTGCAACCTGCAAAGTCTGCGTCAGAATACCCTATTAGTTTCATATTTGAGTTCTTAGGATACCACAGTCCAAGGTCTGGTGTTCCTTTCAGATACTTCAAGATTCTTCTGACGGCGTGAAGATGCGACTCCTTGGGGTTAGCTTGAAATCGAGCACAAAGACATGTAGAGAATAAGATGTCTGGCCGACTGGCTGTGAGGTAGAGTAATGATCCAATGGTCCCTCGGTAATGAGTAACATCTACAGGTTCACCTAAGTGATCTGCATCGAGTGAGCATGATGTGGACATAGGTGTACTCGATGATTTGCTCTTGTCAATCCCATATTTTTTGAGAATATCGTGAATGTACTTTGATTGATTAATAAAGATCCCATCCTGAAGTTGTTTGATTTGTAATCCGAGGAAGAATGACATTTCTCCCATCATACTCATTTCAAATTGTGATTGCATCAGAATGCTAAATTCTTCACAAAGTTTAGGATTAGTAGAGCCAAAAATGATATCATCCACATAGATTTGAACCAGCATGATATCAGAACCATCTTTCTTTACGAACAAAGTAGTGTCAATTTTCCCTTTAGTGAAACCTGAGGAAATAAGAAAGTCGGATAGCACCTCATACCAGGCCCTTGGAGCTTGTTTAAGTCCATACAGTGATTTGTCAAGTTTGTAAACAAAGTCGGGATGATCAGCATTGAGAAATCCGTCTGGCTGTGACACATACACTTCTTCTTTCAGAATTCCGTTCAAGAAGGCTGTTTTAACATCCATTTGATAGACAGCAAAGTCTTTGTGTGCTGCGTATGCAAGGAATAACCTAATAGCTTCGATTCTAGCTACAGGGGCAAACGTTTCATCGTAATCAATTCCTTCCTGTTGATTATATCCCTTAGCAACGAGCCTAGCCTTGTTTCGAATTACAACACCATCTTCATCCTTTTTGTTTTTAAATACCCACTTTGTTCCGATCACAGTTTTTCCTTTTGGACGAGGAACTAAGTTCCAGACTTTGAGACGTTCGAATTGATTAATCTCCTCTTGCATAGCCACTATCCAGTTAGGATCACGTAGTGCGTCAACTACTCTTTTAGGTTCTGTTTGGCTCAAGAAACAGGTGAACTGACATTCATTTGAAAGTGATCTTCTAGTCGTTACTCCTGTATTGGGATCTCCTATTATTTGATCAGTAGGATGATGTCAAACCCATTTCTTTTCGTGGGGTAATGTCGTTTCGTCTATTTGCGATTCCTCACTTAGTGAATAGTCGATTTCAGACGCGGTAATGTTGCCGGCTGAAGTTGAAGAGGAGACCTATGTCTGCGTTGTTGTCAAAGTTGTTGGGGTCGAGGCTTCTGCATCTGAGGGAGGAATTGTCTGGTTAGGAATAGGTTCTGAATCATGACTTGACGAACTAGGACTGGATTCAGTATTTGGAAATGGATCAGTGGATGGTTTTGTCTGATTTTGAGAGATATAAATATGCTCAAAAAGTAGATCCAGATCCCGTTCTTCTTGAGCTCGTTGAGTGAAGCATGTGGGGTTGCTTTATCTAGAGTAATCAGTTGCTTGTTGATCTGAAGAGTTCCATTCAGAGGCATCTCTCGAACATTCTCCTTCTTCTTTATGAAGAATGAATAAGGTGTGGTGTTCTAGAGACTTGTCCCAAACTGCTATGTCCAATCGAAAGTTCGAGTCCCTCATCAAAGGTGACATTTATACTTTCAATGATCATCCTTCTGTTTCTGAGAAATATCCTGTACGCCTTAGATTGTGCAGAGTAGCCTACGAAGATTCCTTCAGTTGCTTTTGGATCAAGCTTGGACTTGTCTTCGCGGTCGTTGGCGACGAAGCACTTGCATCCAAAGATTCGAAAATGAGCAATGTTGGGCAGTCTTCCATTTATAAGTTCATAGGGCGTCTTTCCAAATCTTAGATGAATGTTTGTGCGATTCTGCGTATAACAAGCAGTATTCATTGCTTCAGCCCAAAGGAAATGAGGTAGTGAAGATTGGATGATCATTGTTCGAGCAGCCTCTACGAGTGTTCGATTTCGCCTTTCGACAACCCCATTTTGTTGAGGTGTGTAGATAGCAGAAAACTGTTGGGTAATCCCTATGGATTCGTAGAAGTCGCTGAGCTGTTGATTCTTGAATTCTGTTCCATTGTCTGATCTAACTATTTTAACACTACTCTGGAGTAGGTTCTGTGTTGTTCTGATTAGGTTTGGAATATGATCGACTGTCTCTGATTTAGTCCGTAAAAAGCGTACCCAAGTATATCGGGAATAGTCGTCGACGATAACCAGCATATACCGCTTTCCATTTATGCTTTCAGTTTGCATTGGGCCACACAGATCCATGTGTAAAAGCTCTAGAGGATGTTGAGTGGATGCTGTGTGTTTTGTAGGATGTGAAGCTTTCTTCATTTTTCCTTTCTCACAAGCAGAGCATATATGCTCTTTTTGATACTTTAGTGGTGGTAGTCCAATAGCCAATTTGTTGGTTGACAGCTTGTTGAGGGTCTTGAAGTTAAGATGAGATAGTCGCTGGTGCCATAAGTCATTTTGAGTTGACGTTGCTTTGGAGATTAGGCAGATATCAGTCTTTGGTTTGACAGTTCTAATATCAATGGTGTAAAGATTTGTCTTGCGAGTTCCAGTGAGGAGTTCTTCACCATTGGCGTTGAGAATTTTGCAAGTTTTCTTTAGAAACACAACTTGGAGTCCAAAATCACTGAACTGTCCTATTGATAAGAGGTTGTGTGTCAGTCCTTCAACATACGAGACTTGTTTAATTGTGAGTCGATTGCATATGAGATCGCCATAGCCAAGGATTCTAGCTCCATTGCTATTACCAAAGCGAACCAGTCCTCCTGGTCTATCAACGTAGTTGCTCAACAGTTCCTTTGTCCCAGTCATGTGTGTGGAGCAACCAGAATCTAAGTACCACACATGAAGGGCCTGCAAATATAAAACTAGAGGGTTTTAGGTACCCATTGAAATATGGGTCCACCTCTGTTAGTTTTGTTAGTCCGTTTAGACTCCCTAGATTTTCCTTTGTTAGGGGATGACACAGAGTCACTAATTGTTTTTAGGATAGGGATTTGTGTTCCTGCAGTTTGAAACTTTGGAATCCATTTGTGCTCTAGTAAGGGTCTTTTTCTCTTAGGTTTAGACTCGAGTTTTTCGACTTTTGTAAGTTTGACAGGTTCTTTGATAGCTTTTGATTTTGATTCTTGTTTTGACTTTGTAGTTTTGTTTTTAGGAATTGTTTTGTGAGTTTGTTTGGTGACATGATCACGCACGGAAAGCTTTGTTTTTGTTGAAGAAGATAATTTTTTCGATACATGACAAAACAAAGATGGTACAAAGGTTTTGGAAGGAAAATATTCAATGACAAAAGGGACATTGAGATCGCGATTCTCCTTCAAGATATCTTCCTTTTTAATCCATACTTGACCCTTCAATGGCTCTTTTGTGGGTCCTGAAAATTTTAATGTATTAGTGCAGGAAATTTTGTCATTTGAAACTACGGTGTATGAAATTGTGTGTAATCTTAATTTATCTTTAAGTGAAGATATTTCATGAAGAAGTTTTTGCCTTTCTTCATCAAACGACTTTCTCTCGCTTTCGAGAGTGGAGTGAAGATCACTGATTTTCTTTATGCAATCAGGCATATATCCAGTTGCATATGTAACCATCGGTGCCATACTTTTCGAAGCACCTGAGGTTTCTCCTTCATTTGGATGAGATATATCTGTCTCAAATTCAGTTATTGCTGGACAACTTCTTTCTTTATAACTATCATTTAATTCTGTGTAGTTAAAAGATATTTGAGTTTCACTCTGTGTTGATGTCTCATTTTCACTGACAAAAGACATGAGATTCGCCAGGCAACCTGTCTGCATAAATTTGAGATCATAAAGATAGGGTGAACTTGATATGCCTTGTTTTAACTTATGTGGATTTTCAAAACCTAGTCCTTTATAGGGATTGTAAAAATCAATGTTAGCTGGTTTGTTTAAGAAGATTGTTTGTTCTGATTGATCTCGTCGGGTTAGAAGGTCCTCCAATTTTTTTATTTTGGAGTACAGTTTTTCCCGTTCTTTACTAAGTAAGTCATATTTAATTGTAGCGTCCATTGCCTGATCTCTATGAGATTTCATTTCCTTTTCTAAATCCTTGGCTTTAGCTTCGGATTTTTGCACTTGTATTTCTAGCTTAGCAATTTTTTCATTTGCTACAATTACACGATTCTTCTCACATGCATAATCATATCTAAACTTATCTAGTACTACTAAATTTTTCTCTAAGTTAGCTTCTAGTTCCTTGATTTTTCTTTTACCCAATTTGTTAGATTTATAAAGGGATAAAAATTCATTTTTCATCTTAAGTAAGGAATCGTAATCTGCTTCACTTACCTCCACTATTTCTGAGTTGTTAGAGGTTTCCCTGTCTGACTCGCCTCCTTCAGCTCCAGTTCCATCTACTTCGTCATCCAGCTTGGCCATCAATGCCACGTTGTCATTCTCGCTGTCTGAGGTATCTTCAAGCCAATGGTCCTCTTCTGCCATTAAGACCAGTCCCTTTTCTTTTTGTTCAGCTAATTGAACTTTTCGACGGTAGTAGTTAACTAGCAAAGTGTCCATTCTTACCGCAGTTGAAGCATTTGCCGCCTTGATGAGGAGTTTCAGAGTTGTTTTCCTCATCCTGAGTCTTTCCTCTAGAGTTGGAGGAGGTTCTTTGACGATTGGAGGAGGATCCAGTCTTCTTATAATACTTCTTCTGCACAAAATTCGAGACCAGAGCAAGTTGCTTAGCAAGATCCTTGAGAGTAATCTCCTGGTCTCCATGTTTAGTAAGGTCCTTGGATTCGTCATCAGAATAAGAGTCTCCTCCTTCCTTAACTTGTGATGACTGCACAATTTCTTTGTCCTTGGTTTGTTTTCTTGATGATCGTTCAGTCATAAGAGCAAGTGAGTCGCTTTCTATTGATTTGATTTCCTCCCTTCGTTTCTCCACATGATTGGAATGTTGATTGAGGTAGTCGAACAATGTATGAATGCTAACTTTGGTTAGGTCGTTCATTTGTCTTATCATAATTGCAGTAGCCTCCCATTCTGGATGAAGTGATCCTAAGAATTTGATATTGATCTCCATTACGCTTTTTGTGACTCCATTCATCTTTAGTTCATTAAGAAGAACAAGAAATCGATGGAAGGTTTCTTGGAGAGTTTCCCCTTTGTTAGCATGAAAGCGGTCATAAGAGATGAGCGTGTTCGCCATTCTTGCCATTGTATTGACTTCTGTCCCCTGCATCATAATTCGAAGAGCATCCCACATTTCTTTTGCGCTATCACCACATTCGAGTTGCATCAAAATGTCATTGGGAATGGCTTGCATCATGTATGATTTCGCCACTTTGTCTGCCTTTAGTCGCAGTTTTTCTTCATCACTGCATTGGTCAGCAGTTTTCAAGATCCTCTGTTCCTCTCTTGCAGGAGTGGTGTCAGTAGTGGCGGGAATTATGGTCCAATACTGTGTGGGTCCATTGTAAATAGATTCCAGCAGGTTCTCAGAATTGTCCTTGCTTTCTACGAAGTTGATGAATCTTCTCTTCCAGACTGCGTATTCTCCATGTCGGATGATGGGAGGCCTAACATCATTTCCCATGCTGAAGGAGTCCATTGCTTGTGTTTTGGATATGATCGTTAACGTGTAATGTGAGGAAAATTGGAATTGAATTGTGAATTTTGGTCAAAATCAAATGTAGAATTGATTTTGAAATATATGGGTATGTATCGCAAGAGTGGATAGGACAAAGTGTTTGCGACTTGAGGAATTTGACTCGTTTGCGAATTGAGAAAGTGAATTGAGTTCGCAAAGTGTTTGGATTTGTTACTTTGCGAATTGATCTGTGAATTCGAAAGATTTTCGCTTCACGGGTTAATGAGAAGATTCGCAAACTATCTTGATTCGCGAGGTGAGAGACTTCGCAAAGTGCTATTTGAGTTTGCAAATTGACCTGAATCCGCGAAGTAGTGGCAAGTTCGCAATGAGTCACGAGATCGCAAAGTATTTCGGATTCGCAAAATAGACAAGAGATCGCAAGGACCTGACTTTGCGAGTTGAAGAATGAACCCGTGAAGTGAAGAAGAACTCTAGACGTTGATCTTTGAAAACTGTCGGCTTGGTAACATAGAACCCGCAAAGTTCTACTTTGCGAAGTGTCGATGCGCAAACTTGAAAAACAGCAAACCAAGTGTGGAAATTTAGAATCGCAAAGTAGCCTTGTGAGATGAATGAGCCGCAAAACTATAAGAAATCCTTGAGTTCGCAATCCTAGTTCCCAAAAATAATTCCGTTCGCAAACTCAAGAACACACTGAAGGACAGGACTGTTCTTCAAATGTTTTAGACAGAAATTCCAACAAGACTGATACAACCTCCACGGAGACCACTTTGATGACTCAGAATTGATAGCAACACAAGCTTGCCTTAACAAACAAAGTATCTCCGAGAATGGCTAATACACAAGAGTCTAAGCTTTGTAACAGAGGATAGCGACCACGCAAGAGTTCAAACTGCTCAATCCTTAAAAGCTTGAAATGAAGTTTCCTCACCTACACGCTTGTCTCTGATACCACTTGTAATTCCAGATTATCCAAGAACACTTCAACAGGTTAAACCTTCGTAGAATGTGAATAGTCTGCTTTTGAGGTTTTAGTGTTGAGTACGTGAGATTTTAGCAAAATGGAAACTTAGATTAATGAGTGTTAGGGTTTAAGCTTAAATACCTTGTGAGGTATTTAAGCCCATTGGGCCCCTAACAAGCCTATTACAAATACAACCCACTAACATAAATAAAACATCTATAAAATACATTGAAAAGAAATTACATGACTTATAATTAATATTTTGGACACTTCTAAAATATTCCTAACAGAAATCGATAATGATGAATTAAAAGAAACATTATCAAAAATTCATTTAAATTCTGATAATGAATCAGAATATTCCTCAAATGATGAAAATAATAATATCATTGAAGAAGTTCGTCATCAGAATCTGATGAATGCCAAAATTGTCAGATAGGACAACCTTGTTCTAAGAAAATTGATAATTCAGAATCTGAACCAGAAGATAATAATTTATATCAAATTATATCTCAATTTCAAGAAATTAATGTTCTTGATAATAATCTTCTTGAAATATCAAAACAAACAGAAGATCCAGATTTAAAAAATCTGATTATTAAAAGAATTGTTCAAAAAGAGGAAGAAACTTCTAAAGAAGTTATTCCTAAATCTGAACCTTATAGTATGTCCGAAGTAATGAAATTACTTCATAATAAAAATAAATTTAAAATTGAATCTCCTTCTAATATTAGAGATTTAACACTCGAAATTACAAATCTCAAACTGAAATTAAACATTTAAAATTAAGTCATATTGATCTTGAAAGAAGATTTTCTAAATTAGAAAAAGGAAAAGAAGTTGTTGAAGAATTTACTAACGAAGAATTCGCTAGTAGTTCAAAAATTATCGAAAATGATAATTATCTTTCAACTTTAGAAGTTATTACTTCTCAAAAATGGTTAGTAAAGATTTCATTACTAATCGATGGAAATTTTCAAAAGAATCTGATTGCACTAATTGCTAGTGGAGCAGATTTAAATTGTATCCAGGAAGGAATTATTCCTACCCAATATTTCCATAAAACAACTCATTCTCTTAGCTCTGCAAGCGGAGAAAAGTTGCAAATTAATTATAAAATTCCTAAGGCTTTTATTTGTAAAAATAAGGTCTGCATTCCTACGTCATTCTTACTAGTTAAGAATATTACGAACCAAGTAATTCTTGGTACTCCTTTTCTTAGGAAAATATTTCCTATTAAAAATATTAATGAATATGGATTTAAAGGAAGCTTCGAAAATAAAGAAGTATACTTTGAATTCATTACAGAACCTTTTTCTAGTATTCTTAATGAAATTAAGGATTCTATCCTTATTAAGGCAAAAAAAAATCAGGTAAATTACCTTAAACAAGAAATCAGTATACTTACGATTGAGGATAAACTCCAAAATCCTAAGTTACAAGAAAAAATTAAATTATTACATAATGAATTTACGTTGCAAATATGTAACGATCTTCCAAATGCTTTTTGGAACAGAAAGAAACATATAGTTTCTTTACCATATGAAGATGATTTTAGTGAGAAAAATATTCCCACTAAAGCTCGTCCTTGTCAAATGAATTCTGAATTATTAGAATTATGTAAAAAAGAAATAACTTCTCTTTTACAGAAAGGTTTAATAAAACCTTCGAAATCACCTTGGTCGTGCACTGCTTTCTATGTTAATAATCATGCCGAAAAGGAAAGGGGAGCACCAAGGTTAGTTATTAATTATAAACCCTTAAATAAGGTTTTAAAATGGATTAGGTTTCCTATTCCAAATAAAAAAGATCTTTTAGATCGATTATTTAATGCCATTATATTTTCAAAATTTTGATTTAAAATCAGGTTTTTTGGCAAATCCAAGTTGCTGAAAAAGACAGATATAAAACTGCTTTTACAGTCCCAATTGGACAATATGAGTGGTGGAACGTTATGCCTTTTGGATTGAAAAACGCTCCCTCTGAATTTCAAAATATTATGAATGATATTTTCCTTATAGTAATTTTATCATCGTTTATATTGATGATATTTTAATCTTTTCTAAAGATATTGAAACTCATTTCAAACATCTTGATATTTTCAAGAAAATTGTTATTCAAAATGGATTAGTTATATCTAGCCCAAAAATGGTTTTATTTCAAACTAAAGTTAGATTTTTGGGTCACACTATTGAAAAGGGTAGTGTTAATCCTATCAATAGAAGTATTGAATTTGCGTCAAAATTTCCTAATCAAATTCTTGATAAAACTCAACTTCAAAGATTTTTAGGGAGTCTTAACTATATTTCTCCATATTATAAAAATCTTGCAATTGATACATCTATATTATACGATAGATTAAAAAAGATTCCTTGTCAGTGGACAAATAGTCATACTGAAGCAATTAGAAAAATTAAAAATAAAGTTACGCATTTGCCATGTCTTATGCTTGCTAATCCTAATTGGCAAAAAATTATTGAAACTGATGCGTCTGATTTAGGTTTTGGAGGAATCTTAAAACAAGTTTCTCCAGAAGATAAAAAAGAATACTTAGTAAGATTCCATTCGGGGAAATGGAATAATGCTCAGAAAAATTACGCTACTATAGATAGGGAAGTACTTGCTATTGTTAAGTGCGTCCTTAAATTTCAAGATGATTTATATAATCAAAAGTTTTTAATAAAAACTGATTGCCAAGCTGCAAAATTTATGTTTTTGAAAGATTTTAAGCACGATGTCTCTAAACAAATGTTTGCGAGATGGCAGGCTCATTTAGCCCCATTTGATTTTGAAATAATTTATAAAAAAGGAAGTGATAATAGTCCCTGATTATCTAACTCGTGAATATCTTTCATGAATTTTGCAGATATGTCCCAATATGGGAGAAATTTCCCCTCTAATAGAGGTGGAAGAGGTGGAAAAATATTATTGCTCAAATGGGCAATAAAAAGCTCGTTAAGGAGAATCTTTCAGCTTCCTCAAGCAATACCTTGAGTAGCGAAGATTACAAGGAATTTCTTGAATTTAAAAAGCAGAAAGCTAAGTCTTCAAATGAAGGTACTTCTTATGCAAAAATTATTGCGGAAGAAGAAGATGATGTTGACTATTAGAAAATTTCTCATACAGAGGTAATCATATTACTTGAATTTAAAGATTTAAAATGGTCTGATGAAACTTGGACTATAATGACAAGGTATTTAGAAAGAGCATCATATGCTGCCACGTTTTATAAAAATCGTGATAATTATGAAAATAACCTTAAATCCACGGGAACGTGTGATTTTGATCATTTCAATGCGGGAAATTCCCAACTCCTTTAAAAAGGGGTTATACTTTTAGTAAAATTATTTTCAAGCAAATTATTTCGCCTGAAAAATAGGCTATTCACCCTTTAAAGGATAGGGAATATTTCCATCCTGAATTAAAAACTCTAATTAAATTTAATTATTATGATTATATCGACGCTTTTTATAAAGTGTTTTTATACCAGAATGAAAATAAGAAAAATTCTTGGTGGATTAAGATTTGTGCGGATGTTTATAAGTCCGATATACCTAATTGGTTTTATCAATGGTGGCTTTCTTATGGAGCCTCAATTGAAATTCTTAAAGAACCCTTTTTGGATTATATCAAGAATGGGTTAAAATTTCTCCGAATTTAATTGAAGCGGAGCATAAACATGAATGTATTGAAGGAATGGCTTCATTACATTTTTATACTGAATTCAGTATTCCATGGATTTGGAGATGGACTCCAGAAGTGGGTTATACCCAACAAAAAATTTCATGTCTTAAACGAAATTTTATATAAAATTTTGGAAGAAAATGATTAGAAAGACTGCTACTGGTGAATATGAAAGCTAGCAAACGATTGATAAAATCGAAGAGAAAATTTCTCAGTATAAAGAGATGATTAATAATCATCAACAAAGAGAACCCCCAAGTCCTTTTGAAATAATTTCAAAAAGGATGAATATTCAAAAGGGAAAAATGAAGACTGAAGAAATCGTTCAGGTTTATTTTGACCTAATGAAAAGAGATATCCATAAAAATCTTGGCATTGAAGCCTCGGTGGATTTCTCAATGGAGACTTCGTCAAAAGACGAGGAATTTTGTCTTGGTGGAGAATCACAAGAACCGGAAGATCCGGACAACATTTTGGTGGATGACGCCATCGATCTTCTCAAAGATGCGATTACCAAGAAGGTTCAAGAAAAAGATAAGGCGAAATGGTGCTTCTTGTCCACTTTCAAAAGTGAAGATTATTACGAAGACTTTCAAGGTAAAGTTGGTTACTTTAATAAAGCAACGACAAATTGCTATTCATCTTTTTAAAAGGAACGGCCAACAATTAAAGATAATGGAGATGGTGGATCCAGCTCATTCAGCAATTATAAAAGTCGATGAAATTCCTCGACGAATGATGATTGTACACTATGTAATTTTATTTGTCTATAAAAATGGCCTTAAGCCATTAGTTATGTACGCATCTTCTTATGTACTCTCTCTCTCTCCTTCCTTCCATTGTAATCCTCTCTCCCCTGTAAAATATTATAAGAAATAAACGTTGAAGTTTTCTGTACGATTCCTCTCGCTTAAGTAAGTTTTTAATTTTGTTTTATATATTTATCTTTTGTCTCTCTTAGCCTTAATGGAAGGCTAATTTCTACGTTAAACTACACCAAGATGCCTTAATACTTAATCGTGGTTTTATATCATATATCTATACATATATTAATATGATGTATTATAAAAAAAACTTTAAAATCGATTAAAAGAACAAAATTTTGGATAAAGGTTATGGAAAAATTTGATTTTGATTAATTCTGTGTCGGCTCTTGGCAAAGTCCGTGGTGCCGAAGAAAGGCGTTTGAGGGCAAGGCTGTTACCGATTGAATCAAGTCAAATGAAAATTTTATCATGTAAAAATCCTTGTATCCGATGATTTAATTCCAATAATCACAAAAATAAATTTTTTATTTTGTTTTCGAATTTTGGTATATAGGCTGGAATACCTTGGGTCCGAACGGGATCAAACTGTTTACAGCTTGATAACTGGACTAATAGGTTTAACAACGCCACGTACTTTTTTCCAATTTCCTTTTTTGATGTTTGGTATTTTAGTTAAACTACTTTTGAACAAAGCTTTCTAGCGAAAGTTCGATTTTTGGTATGACGGCTTGACTACCTCAGGTTCGATTGGACTAAACTGGTTAAACAAAGTCCGTGTATCATTATCGAGGTTCGATAAGTTGTTTTTATCATGTATCAATCATCACTTTCTTTTTTATATTTTTGGAAACTTTTGTAAAAAGATCCTTTTCGTATGGTATCAGAGCCATGGTGAGGTATTAAGAAGTTAAGGTGTAGTTTAATAGTCTTTTTCAAATGTTAAATTTGATGAGAACTGTTAAAAACAGTATTGAAGAGGAGTATGAATCCCTCAAGATTTAGATAAATTAAATCGTTGGACAATTCCTAAAATAGATTATAAAATAATCTATGAATTAGGAACTTTCGAAAAATTAGGCTTGAAACAGGTAGTCAAAACTAACGAAGAAACTATCTCTCTTAACAACGAAGAGATGGTTATTAGACTTCTAAGTAATAGAGACTTAGAAAAATATAGAATAAATCATAAATTTATTCATATTGGGTTAGTTCAGGTAGCCTTTAAGCCTTTGACTTTAGAAGGTTTACCAGAGAGCTTTATTGCAGCTCTTAGAGATGGTAGAAATCTCGAATGGAAACAATCCCGTATGGGAATAATTCAGTCTAGTCTGGCACACGGTCCAGTTTATTTTAATGTCTATCCAAATCTCCAATTACCATTGACCGATGTCAATATATTGGATGCTTTGACATTAAATGTCAAAACTCACGGATATAATTACGCTCCGGGATCGGAAGTAATATGTATCTGTTATAGAATTTATTATAAGCCTTTATATACGCTTAATCCACAGTGCAAAATAGTTGATAAACCAATCAACGAAACTGTCTTAATAGAAACTAATTTTAGTAGATCTAATATCACAACTCGAAGATCTATTAAATGGGAAGAAATCCAATTCCCAGAAAATTGGGTTATCGAAAGAGCTTTGTCTCCTCAACCTAAAATTAAAAATAATCCTACTCAAATTATACAAACAACTGATGGATCTGTTCAAATACAATTCGAACAAAATCAAAGATCTATCAAAACTCCTAGATCTAGAATGACTAAATCAGCTTCTCATTATCATGTATCACCATGTGATTATATGATAAAATCTCCTTCTAGAGCTTCGACTTCTCAGATTAGAGAATCAATCTCTAGTGATTATTCTCAAAATAAAGTAGAAGAATTAAGAATTAATTCTGATAATATTGTTCATGGAGTTTTCAAAAATCAAGACGAGGAAATAACCGAGTCAGAAATGGATTTTCATGTTTAATGGTGTTAGGAAATATTTTGTAGTGTTCAATTTCATTATATTATCTTTGTTGGTTAGCTTTTAATTAATTTGGGCTAGGTCGTAATGGGCTAGCCCGTAGCTATTTTGTAATGGGCTTACAGAAGGGCCCAAGTATTATATACCAACTTGTGGTATAAATACTAAAACCCTAACACATAGTTAGGTGTGCTTGTGAGTGTTTCTATTCTAGAGAGAAAATTTTTTGAGCCTCCATCTTATCCTCTCAAGCACCCCACACCATTTGCTTTGATTTCAAGATTATTTGTGTGGTTAATCCATCCTAGGTTAGATTGTTTGGTGTAATAGGGACCAACAAGTGGTATCAGAGCCCAACGCGACCGGATTTGCGTGTTTTGAGCAAGATTAGAGTGAAAAATTGCTTGAAAAATTATTTTCGTCACTTTCAGTTTTTGGGCGATTTCGACCTCGATTTGTTGTTTTTAGACATCCCAAAGGTTGATTATGTGGTTAGGAATGTTTTTCTGAAGTTTTGGAACAAGTTTCGTCGATTTTGAGTGAGATTTGAGCGAAAACGAGTTGATTTTTCTGGTATAAGTCGCGCGTACACTGTTCTTGGCCGAGAAATTTCATAGCCGAGAAATTTCATAGCCGAGAAATTTTTTTTCTCAGGCTGAGAAATTTCATGGCCGAGAAATTTTTTTTCTCAGGCTGAGAAATTTCGAAACCGAGAAATTTTTTTTCTCAGGCTGAGAAATTTCGAAACCGAGAAACTTTCACTGCCCGAGAAATTTTCATACCCGAGAAAATTCTTAGCCGAGAAATTTTTTTTAGGCCGAGAATTTCTTAGCCGAGAAAGTTTGCCTGAGAAAATTTCGCTGGCCGAGAAACTTTCACTGCCCGAGAAATTTTGCTAAAACTGAGAAATTTTTTCAAATCCGAGAAATTTTGCAAAACTGAGAAATTTTTCAAATCCGAGAAATTTCGCAAAACTAAGAAATTTTTCAAAACGAGAAATTTTCTTTTCCAGGCTGAGAAATTTCTATCCGAGAAATTTTTCAGTTGCGAAACTTTCTCAGTTCACAATTCATGATTTTTTCGCGGTCTCTCTCACACAGCTGCTTTTTCCTCAGCCCGCGAATTTTTCAACCTGAAAAACTTTTAAAAACTGAGAATTTTTTTTCAAACTGAGAAATTTTTCGGAATTTCAAAGTTTTCGCGACTCACTCTCTCAACGAAATTTCTCGGGACAACATTTTTCGCACATTTGCACACATCATTTTCGCACCTCCCGAGAAATTTGCACCCCGACCTTTAAACTTGATACAAACCGATTTTTGGCTTCGGATCTTGCAAAATCACTCTTTAAAAATACACTTAAATGTTTTTTACCACCAAAAATTTCTGGTCCCCCCTTCGGATTAAATAAGTTTGAAAAAAAAATATAAATAAATATATATATATATATATTTGGTTGAAAATTTTTTATATCATTAGATAGATTTTAAAAAAAAAAAATTCCGAAATAAATTTTTCTGGGCCAAAATTTTTGGTATAGACGACGTTTTTTTTTTGAAATTTTGAAGGCAAATCCAAAACGCGGCAACGATCACCGTACCCAACGATCGACCTAGGATGGTATTGGCACATTATAGAAAAAGTTTAGGTCACCCCCAAACTTTTCAGAGCGGAATTTCCAAATGCCAATTTCACTCACCCAGCATGTATGGTACCCGGGTTGCTCCACATACATGACTGGTACACGACGTGAGCAACCACCCCCGGCATGAATGGTACATGAGTTGCTCCACATTCATGACCGGTATGCACTGCGAGCAACCAACCCCATCATGCACGTTACACGGGTTGCTCCACGTGCAAGAAGGGATGTCAGAGAAGCGAGCAACCATCATGACTTCTGTACAAATCCGTGCAGAACCCAAACCTACAAAGAAGGGTTGACAAAAGTTCAACCAACCCTCAGTGGGCGCGCCATCCAATCTTGATGCTTAGGCGATGTGGATCTCTTGTACCAGACTCCACCGTCCACCCACTGCCATCCATTCCACCATGGTGCGCTACATGGAGACGTCCTAAGCCACCGTGATCCTCTTTACGCCCTCACCACCACCACCACCTGACGAGTCTCAGAAGTGTCTGATCAACAGTTTTGGGCCACCCTTGTCGACATCACTCGTGGTCGCCTTTCAACGCGATCACGCCACGCCACCATAGTTCCCATGGATCAGTGAAACCCCCCTGATCCTAACCCAGGAACGAGCCTACCCTAGCCTCTCTAGTCTAGGTCTAGGTCGCGCGACATCCTTCTCCACACAAAGATCCAATCAACGATCTCGGGAGGATGACGTAAGTCGCTTGCAGGAGCTGCGAACCAACGACGAGATGATCGCACTCCTCTATCATATCTCACCATAACCCGGACCTCGCCCATAGGTACAGGAGACGACTCGTTCGTTTCCCGAGTAGAAGTCGCGGCATCTGGTCCAACCGCGCAATTAACCCCCCCAACCACTCAGCTATCCTTTCGCAGATAGCTGTTTCATTCGCACAAGAGGAACCACGTTAGCCATCACCGCCCCACTTGGAGACGGTTGATGTTGAACATGTAGTGCCCCGCCTCTCACTGCACCTCTTCCACTCACATAGAGTCTAGTGTCCTCACCCACCGAAATTTTCCACTTTCTAGGACACAAACGCTCTTTACGCACCGTAGGTTCTTCGTGAACTTGCACGAACGCTTGATGACGTCCTTGTGACCGAGAGCGGAAGACCCACGACAGCCACCCTCACCACAACTGTCGATGGGCCACGGATACGAGCTTGTCTCATCGTCCGTGCGAACGGAAAGCCTTTGTGGCTCTCCGGTTCTTTCTGACCTGTGCAAACAGGCGGCACATCGGACACATGTTTCAATTTTGTGACGACGGAGCGTCTTTGTGACCCCCGTCTGGTTAGTTACCCCGTTCGTGATGGAGACCCGACTCGTAGCAATTAGCGAGGAACTTACACATTCCATGCCGCACTCGAGTTCACAAGGATCTATGAAGGACACGGTCCCATCACCGACACCACTCCTACGCCTACGCCTATGCCACCACATGCTGCTCTGCCTCTTCCAAGTTTCGAAATGAACTTGGAGGAAAGCCAAATGCTGCTACTCCTGAGAATCCCACATGATTTCCTCACTCAACGCCACACCACATCACCATCACCACCATCAACGCCAGAGGCAGACTTGTCCCACGGACGACGTGACGATCCCAAAGACGGAGATCATCTCAAGGGGGAGTAAAGGAGAAGAACTGAGTTGAAGATCGAACAGCAGCATCAGCAGCAACCATCATCCACCTCCGCTCACACCACCTATGCCACCTCTCACAACACCTACTCCACCACCTACGCAAACTACGCCACGCCGGAGGCTTCCACTACCTCTGCGCTTACGCATCGCCGGAGGCTTCCACTACCTCCACACACATTCTGATGTGTCAGGCTTTTTGTTCATAATGGAACACTCGAAGGAGCCATGGCACATCTCACCCACCACATTCCGCCACCATTGCGCTGACCACTCTGGAGACCGGGCTCCCTACTCTTGAAAGTCACATTTCAATAGAGCCTTGGCACATTTTTTACACCCCACGCCTACCTTCTTCTGGAGCCAGACGAGTCAACTTCGTGGCCGAACCAGACAACTTCCATTCGAAGACGACGAATCCGGCATCGAGAAGAAGAAGATTGGAGAATCTTCACAAGTGAGTCCTAGCCGAGCCATCAATGCCTCCGCAAGAAGAGGAGATATCCCTTGTAGGGGGCGTTTGTTAGGACTCGATATTTCTCCAATACGCCCAACAAAGATATCCCGTGCTGAATTGAAGATTGAACACTAAGGGGGAGATTGTTAGGAAATATTTTGTAGTGTTCAATTTCATTATATTATCTTTGTTGGTTAGCTTTTAATTAATTTGGGCTAGGTCGTAATGGGCTAGCCCGTAGCTATTTTGTAATGGGCTTACAGAAGGGCCCAAGTATTATATACCAACTTGTGGTATAAATACTAAAATCCTAACACATAGTTAGGTGTGCGTGTGAGTGTTTCTATTCTAGAGAGAAAATTTTTTGAGCCTCCATCTTATCCTCTCAAGCACCCCACACCATTTGCTTTGATTTCAAGATTATTTGTGTGGTTAATCCATCCTAGGTTAGATTGTTTGGTGTAATAGGGACCAACAAATGGATTAACCCAAAATTGATTTTAGTCCGAGATCACTGGCAAGAAAGAAAATTAATCAAGAATTTAATTTACCCAAATGGGAACTTTTCCGAAAATGGTTTTTTGGAAATTTTAATAAAGAAGATAAAATTATTTTCCAAGATGAATTTTATAATGATTTGTCAAAAAGGAATGAAATGTTACCTTTTATTCCTTGGTTTTAAGGAAAATATTTTAAAAACATGATTTCAGTTCTTGAAAGAAATTATAAACTTTCAACTGGGAAAAATTTAAATTCGATTTACCCTCCTCAAACTAGTTTCCAAATGGAAAAAGAAAATGAAATAAGATATTTTAATGCTTTTCAAAAATTATTTGAAAACGATATGCTTACTATAACTATAAGTCATATTAATTGTCTTTTAAAACAACAAAATTATACAAATATGTATGTTATTGTTTTAGGTGAACAAATTTCTTTATTAAAGAAAAATATTGAAGAAATTTCGTCTTCAGTAAAAGAAATAAAAAATTATCTTTTAAAAGATAAAGCTAAAATTGAAAAAAGTAGATATTGCTTCTCCAAGTATTCAGCCTCCTCCTGAAATTATTGATTTTAAATTAAAATCAATTTCTCATATTGAAAATTTGCTCGAAGAAAAACTTAAAGATTTAAAGCTTAATACTTTAAGTGAAGAATTTGAAAATCGAATGGAAAATTCTGATAATATTCAGGATTTTCAAAACACATTTAATGAAGAAATTAATAAATTAAAGCATACAAAATATGCAGATAGGCCAACTCAAAGTAAATATTATTACCCTAGGCCTACTCCTCAAGATATCTTGTTCGAAGAACAAGAGTTTATGCTCAATAATTCGTATAGCGGTAGAAGTATATACGAATGGAATTTAGACGGTTATACCGAACGACAAATCTATAATATGATACATAGAATGCTTATGTATAGTACAATTTGCAAAGCTAATCAAAATAATGATAAAGCTGTTGCAAAGATGATCGTCGCTGGCTTTACTGGTCAGTTAAAAGGATGGTGGGATAATTATATATCTCAACATGAAAAAGACGATATTTATCAAACCATTAAAGAAGAAAATGGTCAACAAGTTGATAATGTTGTCTATACACTATGTGTAAATATCATTGACCACTTCACAGGCCGATGGTCTGACAATTCTGAAAATATCAGAACTCTTCTTCAAAATCTTAGGTGTAAGACCCTTACATCTTTTAGATGGTATAAGGATACTTTCCTTAGTCGAGTTATGGAACTCCCTGAGTCATAGTACTCACTGGAAGTCTAAATTCATAGACGGATTACCTTCACTCTTTGCAGAAAGAGTAAGGAATAACCTTAGGAAAGGAGAATCGAGTATCGATTATAACTCCTATACCTATGGTAAACTTATTGAAACTTGCATACAAGAAGGTTTAGCCTTATGCAATGAAATAAAATAAAATAAACAAGTCAAGAGACATTCTCTAGACGAAAAGAAACAATTAGGAGAATTATGTGGCCAATTTGGCATGGAAAATCCCTCTACGAGTAAAACTCGTAAAGAACATAAAACTAAAAAATATACTCCTAAACAATATGAAAAAAGAAAATTTCGAAAATCAAAAAGTAGAGAACAAAAATTCTCAAAAGATAATAAAAATTATCAATATAGGAATAAATTTCGTCCAATTATTTGTCAAAAATGTGGAAAAGTAGGTCATAAAGCTAGTAGCTGCTCGACTAAGAAGAAAATTAATAATTTAGAAATCGATAATGAATTAAAAGAAACATTATCAAAAATTCTTTTAAATTCTGATAATGAATCAGAATATTCCTCAAATGATGAAAATAATAATATCATTGTGTTAGGAATATTTTGTAGCATCCTTTGATTTGTGTAATCTTGGGTTAATATGTTTTATTTAGTGGGCTGTAGTAGTTTGGGGTGACTTATGATATTAAGTCATAGTTTTGTATTGGGCTTTAATTTACCAAAGAATTGTGGTATATAAAGCCCAAATTACCCTAATTAGGGTTTTATCAAAAGAATTGAAAGGTAAGCCACCTTGTACGTTACATTAAGAAAACACACACTAACACACACTCAAGGTGTTCTTCACGTTTTACACATTCAAACCCTTCTTTTGATCCTTGTTTGGTAATAAAAGGACCAACAAGTGGTATCAGAGCCTAACGCGGATCAATATCTTCCATTTGAATCCAGTTTTGCTCGATTTCGACGTGATTTGACAGAGATTTTTGCTTGAAAACTCATTCCCTGTTTTTCGCTGTTTTTGGATGTTTTCAAATCGTTTTCAATGATTTTTTACTCCTAGGACATTAGAAAACTGATATTGAGTACATTTAGGTTCTTTCACGTCGATTCCAGTCAAGTTTGAGTCGGATTTTAGCAAAAACGAGTCTGAAATTTTTTTTTTCACTGAACTGGGCGTCACTTTCGAGCAACAAATTGAACAGTACCATTGAGTTTGAAGGTTTCGACCGAAACTCACTGTGAGGAGATTCGATCGATTTGAATTTCGGTCAATTTCTCGCATTTTCCACAGTTTCGATCGAAAGATTTCTCGGCGAAAGTCCAATTGTTTCGCCCGAAAGTCGATCGTTTTGAGTTTCGACGAATTTTCCATAAATTTCACAAGTTTGGATCGATACAATTCCCAGTGTAAGCCCAATTTTTATCGCCCGAAACGCAACAGTGCCCAATTTCACAGATTCGATCGATACACATCTCGGCGAAAGTCCAATGCTCTAACTGTTTCGCCCGAAACTCAATTCTCCACTTAGTCAATTTCAATCTCATACGATCGAAACTTTTTATTCAAATCAAAATCGAATTCCATCTTTCGATCGAAACTAACATTTTCAGAACTCTTTCGGCCAAATTCACACTTTCGCCCGAATCTTGAAATCCAAACTTAGTTACGATTGCCCGATTCTCAACACTTAGGACCAATCGTTGAGCTTAATTTTCATATCATTCTAGAATCGATCAAACACTCATTTTGAGTTGAACAAAATTCACGATCTAACTTAACACCAATCGTTCCATCCTCGAGCAGTACACTAAATTCATCAAACTCTTATATCTCGACAGAATTCACCAAGTGAATTTACATACTTATACTCAACACTAGAAATTACTCAAACTTGACTATATTTCTTTCAAAACTAAAGCGTTTCATTTCGCAGATATATCCCGCGTTAACGATCATTACCAAACATAAACATGGACGGTCTTGCTATTGGATCTGACAATCGTGCACCACTACTGAGATGGGGAGAATATGGCATATGGAAGCAACGATTCATCAACTTCATAGAAATCAAAGATGTAGAGCTCGCGAACGACATGCTTTCCTCCATTTTTGAAGGACCCGCTCAATGCTGGACTATCATTCCTGCTCAACCCGATGCTGTTCCTCCTATTCCAGAGAGGAGAACACCTAAGGACCCTAGTCGATACACTGATGCTGAGAAGGCACGTGCCAGAGCAGACAAACTTGCCCGACACTATGTACTTCAGGCTCTACCAAACGATGTCTACAAGCAAGTCGACGCAATGGTCACTGCAAAGGAAATTTGGGATGAAGTTTGCAAGATGATGGTTGGAACAGAAGTTAGTAATTTGTCTAAGAAATCCAGCATCCTTACTGCCTACGACTCCTTCAAAGCTAAGGAGGGGGAAGAACTTCGAGATGTTTACCTTCGCTTCTTGACCATCATCAACGAGATGGGAAAGATCAACATCCAGCGCTCCAATCTCGAACACAACATCAAGTTCCTTTCCACACTTCAACCTGAGTGGGGACGGATTGTAGTTCTGGTTAAGCAACAGAACAAAGATCTGGACGCTATGGATATTCACTCCCTGCACGATAATCTCTCACAATACTCGCAGTATGCCAAAGAAATCAAGAACGGAGGAAAACCAAACATCGACATGGAACCAATTGCATTGGTAACCTCTAAGTCAAACAACAGGAGCTTGAGGATTTCTAAAGGAAAGCAGGTAGTAAAATCTGACTCCTCTGACAACGCCGAATCTGACCAAGAATCTGAGGACTAACTCGAATCCATCAGAAAGAAACTAGAAATGATCTCAGATACGGTCAATAAGATGAGCTCCAAGAAATCATCTTCTTCCTTCAACAAACAACGAACATCGGGGGGCAAACAGAAGTACATTTCCCCTGAAGAGACTGAAACTAAGAAATCAGAAATAGTGAAGAAATGCTTCAACTGTGGCAAGCCGGGTCACTTTGCTTCTGAATGCTTCAGACCCAAGAAGAAAAACACTGAATACTACAAGAAAAAATTTCAGCTCTCACAGCGCAAGGAAGCGGGAATAGTCTTGGTTGCTGAGGAAGAGGAATGGCTGGAGGACACATCCGACGAGGAGGAAGAAGAAATGGCCTTCATGGTGAAAAGCATTGAAGATGACTCCGACGAGGATGAGCCAGCCATCGGATCAAACAGGACAGATGTTTATTCATCCGACCAGGAGGTATACACTCCATCCCTAAACGATTTCGTTAACCTTGAACGTAGGATAGCCGAACTATCCATGCATCGTAAAGATTACTCAGAGCTCCAAAGCAATTTCGACAAAAATTATGCCTTGTTAAACAAACAACAGGAAGAAATAGCTATTCTTAATGAATCCTTGATCTTGTCTACAACTAAAGTAAAGACTTTAGAAGATCTTATAGAAAACAAGGAAATACAAATTAACGATATGAATAGAAGTTTGAAAGACAGCGAAGAAGAACGAGCAAACGTATTGTCTCAATACGAATTAATCACAAACGAACGTGTTCGTCTATACAAGAAAGTCAAAGAGCTAGAGGACATTAACACCAAGAGAGGTCAATCTGAACGAACCGTCTTTCTTAGTCAACCTAAAGATGTAGAATTTTATGATCCCCGCGAAGGTTTAGGATTTGAACCCACCACTAACCCTGAAACAGAGAAAGCACACTCACTGTACAACATTAAACGTTTTGGTTTAAGCATTGAACAATTGAGGCCCTTCGTAAGCTCAAGAGAGGTGACTGAAACTGACGAACAGAAACGGAGGAACAAAGAATGGGCTCAAATCATGTGTGACTACAACGAACTCAATGATAGCTACAAAACCAGAGAGATAACGCTCTCTGATGATTACATGTCACCATTTGGACCCGAAGGCAACGAAGAACAGGCTAAACCTATTTATTCATTTATCTATATTCCAGAAATTATACGCAAAATAGGTTCCTTGACAGCCTCCCCAGAGTCGGAAAAGAAAGCTCACGAAGAAGAGAAAACTATTTTGTTGAGCAAAATATATACTCTTGAAAACTTTCCTGACGCCTACAAACCTTCCACCTCACGTCCTGTTCCAGAATCCTCTACATGTAAATGCAAGCAAACTACAAAGAAAATACCTTTATCTCACACTAACTTTGTATCGCATGTGCTCACAGACAAAGGCGTGAGCTCTAAGGAAGCGAAGAAGGTTCTACCTGGCTCAGCTAAGAAGACAACAGTCCCTGATAAGAAGAAGAGACCAGTCTCCAACCTTTCTTCTCATGTTTCAAAATCTTTTGCATTTCCAAAAGTGACTTCTCGTAATGTCGCAGAACGTGTTTCGTTATTCCATTCCCTAAGATCAAAATTCTGTCATATCTACAATGATGTACTTTTCCATCCTCGTGACAGTTATTTCCGCAATAGCATTTCCACATCACATATCCCTCGTTCTAAGGACACATCTCCCACGACGTCTAATTATACTATTAAATCTAAAGTAAAGAAACACAACATCTCCAAGACCAAGCCAAGCAAGAAATTAAGTCCAAAACAGATTTGGATTCCGAAATCTCAACTGCATCCTATAGGAAATCTACACGCTTGGATTCTCAAACTAGCTACACAACAACCTAGCAAAGAATTAAATCTAGCAACGAACAAGAAATCTACTACACCTGCTATCAAAAAGGGACCCATCTATAAATGGGTGCCAAAACTTACTTGATTCTTTTTGCAGGTCCGTCATGTGTGGTACTTAGATTCAGGTTGCTCCTCACACATGACTGGAAACAAAGAGCTGTTAAACAACTTCTCTGAAGGATTCCTCGGGAAGGTCTACTTCGAAAACGGTCAATCTGCATCTATGCTAGGAACTGGTGATCTCATCCATGACAGGCTAACCATCAAAGGAGTATCCTACGTCGAAGGACTGAGCTACAATTTATTCAGCATAGGTCGTTTCTGCGACAAAGGCTACAAGGTGAACTTCGAGACCAACAAATGTAATGTCACAGATATCAATGGAAGAGAACTACTCACTGGACACAGGAAGACGAGTCTCTACTCCATTGACCTCAAGACTATCCGACCGACATGCCTTATTTCTCGAGCCTCTCTACATCAGAACGATCTATGGCATCAGCGACTTTCCCATCTCAACTTCAAAGACCTGAACAAACTGCGATCAGAAAACTTGGTAAAAGGTCTTCCCTCGTTCAGATATCACAAAGAGCATCTTTGCTCGGCGTGTGAAATGGGAAAGATAAGGAAGGCCTCCCACCGGACCAAACACATAGCCTCAACTTCCAAACCTCTCGAACTCATTCATATGGATCTGTGTGGACCCATGCGCACTCAGACCATTAATGGGCGAAAATATGTGTTAGTCATTGTGGATGATTTCTCACGCTACACATGGACTAAATTTCTGAGAACCAAGGATGAAACTCCAGGTCTAATCATTGAGTTTATCAAAACCGCTCAAAACCTCTACCAACTAAGTGTACAAATCATCAGAACTGATAATGGGACAGAATTCAAAAACAGAAAACTCAATGACTTCTATGCATCGCTTGGAATCACCCAACAGTTCGCAGCAGCTAAAACACCTCAACAAAATGGGGTAGTTGAGCGCAAAAACAGAACCTTAGTTGAAGCAACTCGTACACTCCTCATTCACTCTGGACTACCTCATTTCTTGTGGGCCGAAGCTATGAACACAGCTTGTTTCACTCAAAATCGTGGCTCACTTCACAAGAGGTTCAATAGGACTCCCTATGAGTTGATAAATCGTAGAGTGCCAGACGTCTCATTCCTGAAATTCTTTGGATGCAAGTGTTATGTGGCAAATGATCGTGAAGATAGAGGCAAACTCGACCCAAAAGCATTCGAAGGCATACCGGTGGGATACTCAACAACATCAAAAGCCTATCGCATATATCTCAAGGAGAAAAGATCTGTTATGGAGAGCATTAACGTAACGTTTGATGAAGTAGACCGAGTCGTTTCTGCACAAATCAGTCCAGAACCAGGACTTCTACGAGAATTGACAAAGGATCAACCTAGCACTTCCTCTGTGGGCGAAACTTCAAAAACAAATGCGTTAAGTAACATGGAACTCGATCTCTTATTTGAATATCTCTTCCCAAAGCCGCTACCACCGACTGCTCCAACAACTTCTGCGGCACCAGAAAATATTGATCATGCGGAGCCTAGCAATGACAATAACTCTCATACAATGGAAAATCTTCATCTTGATGACGATAGTGAACCCCAACAGATACAGAGATCATATCCAGCTCAGGCGCTGAAACTCATCAGCCTTATGATACAACAATAGAAATTTCTTCAGGAGAGTCAGTAATGCCACAACCTGGTGAAGAGATAGAACATCAGGCTGGTCAAGTTGGAGAAATAATACACGATACAAACACAGCTGGATCATCACAACCTAGTACCAGAAAGTGGACTCGAGCTCACCCAAACTCACAAATAATTGGAGATCCCTCCACTGGAGTAACCACTCGATCATCAACGATAAACGAAAGCCTCTACTCTTGCTTTCTCAGTCAAAAGGAACCCAGTAAAGTAGCTGAAGCACTCGCTGATCCAGACTGGATAATTGCAATGCAGGAGGAAATCAATCAATTTGAGAGGTTGAAAGTTTGGAACCTAGTACCTAGACCAGCTGGGAAAACTATTATAGGGACTAAATGGGTGTTTAAGAACAAAAAGGACGAGCAAGGAGTTGTTATCCGGAATAAAGCAAGGCTGGTGGCAAAAGGTTACAATCAACAAGAAGGAATCGACTATGATGAGACATATGCCCCAGTCGCAAGAATAGAAGCCATCAGGATATTCTTAGCTTTCGCTGCACACAAGAACTTCACAGTCTACCAGATGGATGTCAAAACTGCATTCCTCAACGGAATACTAAAAGAATAAGTTTTTGTATCCCAGCCTGAAGGTTTTGTAAACGAACAACTCCCAGACCACGTCTACAGACTCGATAAAGCTCTCTTAATATTTCTCTATATGTTATATCTAGGGGGAGATTAATAAAAATTTATGCATGGATCTAGGGGGAGTCTTTCATTTTTATGCACTAATTTAGGGGGAGTCATTGAATGGTTCGCACAAATCTAGGGGGAGTCTCTCAAAATTATGCATAAATTATTCAAATATTTCAAATATCACAAATATTTCTCAGCGAAACTGCATATCGCTCAAAATCCTTTCAAATTGATTTGCCAATCGCACTAAACAAGTTTCGATCGAAACTGAACTTTAACTCTTGATTTATTAGTTTCTCGGCGAAACTGACTTTCGCCCGAAACTCAATACAATCGATCAAAACTAAAAATTGACTCTTTGACATTATTCTCGGCGAAACTGAGATTCTGTTTATTTGCCAATCCTTTCAAATTGATTTGCAAATCGCACTAAACAAGTTTCGATCGAAACTGAACTTTAACTCTTGATTTATTAGTTTCTCGGCGAAACTGACTTTCGCCCGAAACTCAATTCAATCGATCGAACATCAAAATTGACTCTTTGAAATTATTCTCGGCGAAACTGAGACTCTGCTTATTTAAATAGAGTTTCGCCCGAAACACTGTTCTTCTTCATCGATTTTCAAATTCACTCTTAAAACCTCTCTGCAATCGCACAAAAACTCATCACAGTCTCGCTCTGTTTTACCGATTTTTGCAACTCCAAATTACTCATTGGTAAGGAAAAACGCTTAATCCACAGTTTTCAACTGTTTATTTTCTCCTTTGTGCAGGTTACGCAGATTAGGGTTGTGTGAGTTCGAGCGAATCACTGTTAAAACGCTTTTTCATCTCGTTTAGATTCGCTCGAAACTAAACTCTAGTTTCTATTTCACATCACAATCGATCGATTGTTACTGAAAATATTATTTTCTGTGTTTTTCAAATCGACGGAGTCGAGGGTTTTACTACTTCGATCGAAACGGGCATTCCAATTTTCAACATAAAACCCTTTTACTACTTTCGATCGAAACAGGGCATTTCAATTTTCAACATAATTTTAATCGCTTTGATTTAACCAAACTGTGATGAAATTATCTCACAGTTTCGATCGAAACTGACGACAAAATCTATTTTAATCGATCGACATTATCTCACAGTTTCGATCGAAACCGACGACAAAATCAATTTTAATCGATCGACATTATCTCACAGTTTCGATCGAAACTGACGACAAAATCAATTTTAATCGATCGACACTATCTCACAGTTTTGCTCTATTCCACAGTCTCGATCGAAACTGAAGGCTCAATTGAATCGATCGATTCGTGATTTAAATTGTACAACATAGGACTTTCGATCGAAACAGAATTGAATTCCCCTTTTGCCGACCTTATTTAAATTTAAAATGACTTTCGATCGAAACCACAGACCAAACTGAATTTATGAATTAAATCGCACGATGCACATTATTGCCCGAAACTCAAAACCAATTGAAATTGAATTGGAATTGGCACTTTCAGCGATTACTTAATTCAATTTCACTTTGTTTCATCAACGATACTTAGTCAAAATTTTTGCAAAATTTTTCTAAGTCCTAACATGCTCAACACGCATTGAATAGTTTTGCATTTTTCTCTAAGTCTAAATCGTCGATTTCCACTAATCCGTTGCTCTTATCTTGCAGATATACCAAAATGGTGCGACTAATTGATGAGATTTTCGCCTCCAAGGACTGGGCACAGAGGGCACCCAATAACCATCAACTTCGACTTTGATAATACCTCGTGCCCAGATCCTATCATTATTAAAATCCTCGCAAACCACCCTCTAAAAACCGCCCTAAATATCACCGAGGTAGTCCCTGAAGTGTATGTGCAACAATTTTGGTCTACCCTTCAGAAACCAACAAATAACCCCAAAATAACCACCCTTTCCGCAAAAATCGACAACACCATAGTTGTCTTTACCCCGTCCATTCTCCGTTCCATCCTAAACCTACCACACTCACTCATATATGATCCCCATCCCTCCAACGACGACCTAATCAGGGACTTCCTATTCATGGGCCACAAACCTAACGCCCAAAATTCCATTCACCTCCCTGACTTCACCGCCAAAGACATCCCTGGACCATGGAGGACCCTGTTCCTGATCGTGAACAAATGTCTCTCGCCAAAACACTCCGGGTCCGACAAATGCAACTGAAATATTATGCTGATCTTCCATGGGATCGTCTTCAACAAAAATTATGACGTCGCCCAACTCATCTGGTCGGATATTCTCGATCAACTTCGAAGGCGAGGTCTCGGATCCACGAAGCCAGTGCTCCCTTACTTACGGTGGATACCTGTCATCGTCCAACATTTCGTGGATCTTCATCCCGAAATCGAACGACGACCAAGAGAAGAGGGCTACCAATCTCCGAAGCTCAACAAAATCCTATCAACGAAGAACAAATTCGATCAGGAGGCCATGCTCATCCCAGACCACTTACTTCGCCGCCTCGATCCAAATGAGCCGGAGCTACGCAAATATTTGCGAGCCAACAACCTCGACGACGTCCCCGTGGCTCAACACAACCCAGTTGAACCTAACCCAGGGACAAGCCAACCCCCACAGCCAAATGTAGGTCTAGGACACTCCTCATCCCCAAAGCCAAAACAAAAGCGCAAATCCAAAGGGGATGACCGAGGAGGAAAACAGGAACGGCGTACAAATCAAAAACACGACCGTACTCCTCAGCCAATTAGTCCACTAACAAGCCGGGCCGAACCCATAGGTACAGGGGTTGACTTTGTCTTCCCCCGAGTAGAAGTTGCGACATCGGGTCCAATCGTGCAAACTACCCTTCCCAGCCACTCAATCATCTCCCAACAGATGATTGTTTCACATACTCACGAGGTGCCACGTCATTCATCACCACCTCGCTCGGAGGTGGTTGATGTAACAAGCAGTCCTCCGCCTCAGACTGCACCTTCTTTGATCACTACGAGTCTAGTGCCCTCACCATCCATAATTTTTCCACTTTCTAGGACACTACGATTAGATTCTGCACCTCTAGATCTTCGTGATCTAGACCGAACGCTCTACGACGTCTCCGTACTAGAGTCTAGTACGGAACAGAGTGGAAGACCCAACGTAGTCAACATTACTGCAGCTACGACCTTGGGCCATCAATCTGAGTCAGTCTCAGCTTTGATGTCAACGATGAGCCTTCGTGGCCTCGGTTCTTCAAGTCCTATGCAAACGGGCGGCACATCAGTACCCTCTACTGATGTTGTGACGACGGAACGTCTTAGTGACTCCGTCAGGTTATTTTCCCCGTTCGTGACGGAGGCGAGGCTAGAGAATCGACTCGCAACATTGGCGAAAGATCTCGAGCATACTATTATGACCCAAGTCTACAACGCCATTGGGACATCCTCTCGGGATAAAGGCAAAGTCCTCGTCAACGAAGAAGTACCCACGCAACCCGACCCAACTCCTGGCTCTGAGGAAGGACCGTGGAACGTACCAATCCCGGAACTGATCGACGTTCTACTGGCCAGACTCCGTATTGCACCGAAGCTCACTGCCTATGAAGCGGAGGTCCTCAGACGTCTGGAACTTCCTTTCAACCCGCCTAACCCCGTCGAGGTCCAGTCATCAAGACAATCACGTGACGACCCTGACGGTGGGGATCGTCCCGAGGGGGAGAAGACACAAGGGACAGGGCCTCCGCCTCAGCCACAGCCGCAACCTAGAACCACCCAAACACCCACCAGAACAAAATCACCTACACCCACCCAAACCAGAAAATCTACCCGAACTACTACCAATACAACCCAAACGACCTCCTCATCAACCGTGAGTCCATCACCGCCTAGCCTTACAAACCCAAGACCTTCCTCTGATCCTCCATCCTCACATATTCTATCTCTCGAAACACTTTACAACCCACACTCAGCGGTAGAAAAGTACATCTTCAACGACGATTGGTTAACAAAGCCGATGCATCCAGACTTGGCCAAAGGCTTACTAGAGAACGCCAGATACTTCTTGATGAAGGCAAATGTTGACCTAGCACTAATCGACGATGATGAGCTCGAGGAAGGTGAAGACTACGAAGCAGACATTCCAGAACTTCCAGAGCTTCTCAAACACGTTGTCGTCGATAAGGAGTGCCCTCCTTCGAAGTCGAAGATAGGAAAAGAACAGACGCCGCCGTGGGAAAATGTCAAAGTGATAGCTCCATATCAAGAAGAGATACGGAGAAGAATTTGGAGGAAGAAGGATAGGATCAAGGACCTAGACGAGCTGAGTCTAAGAGGCCTAACTCATCTCCCGAGACCAACTGCTATACGATACCTGCTCTCTCTTCGTAGAGGGCTTGTGTGGAGAGCAAAAGATACAGATGTTAACATTCTTAGAAGAGAAGATAAGGAAAAGGCCAGAATCAACAAAATCTTGGGAGTTCGGCGAGGTCGTGTCGACTATTATGAATACCCTGTCTATAGGGTGCAGCGAGAAGATGGAACGGTCGAGGAACTGACTGAAGGCGATCTCTCCTACATCAGAGGTAAAGATGTTGATCGGATACTTATAAGCTTCAGATTTCTTGGAACACTCCAAAATCCAGACTTGAAAGTGGGCTACGTTGCTCTTAAGCGGTTCATGATGCGCCAAATCAAGTTCAATTCGACTCACGATCTTCAAATGGCGGTGGAAAGCAACATGAAAGGGTGAATCTCACGAAGCCATCCTTCGAAGTCCCCGACTCAAGTCTCGGTGAAGGCCACATAATCAATGATGACAACGATCCATCGGTGGTCTACATCAACTACAAGGGAGAAAAGAGGCTGATGAAAACATCCGAGATTGCCAAATTCAGCGATGGGACGCTGCTGATTGTTCGGATGAAACTCGAAAGGATTTTGGAGGAGCTAAGGCACGAAGAAGCAGAAGTCCAGGAAAAGTACGAGAAGCTGATCAACATCATCTCCGATCGATTATCCTTACGAGGAACGATACGATCATACGAGTTCAGACTTGGACTCAGGAAATCGATTGATGCTGTGGAGAAACCCAAGAAGAAGAAGACACAAAGGACGCCAAAGCGAAAAGGATGCTAAGGGGGAGATTGTTAGGAATATTTTGTAGCATCCTTTGATTTGTGTAATCTTGGGTTAATACGTTTTATTTAGTGGGTTGTAGTAGTTTGGGGTGACTTAAAATATTAAGTCATAGTTTTGTATTGGGCTTTAATATACCAAACAATTGTGAAATATAAAGCCCAAATTACCCTAATTAGGGTTTTATCAAAAGAATTGAAAGGTAAGCCACCTTGTACGTTACATTAAGAAAACACACACTAACACACACTCAAGGTGTTCTTCACGTTTTACACATTCAAACCCTTCTTTTGATCCTTGTTTGGTAATAAAAGGACCAACACATTGAATATAGTTCGTCATCAGAATCTGATGAATGCCAAAATTGTCAGATAGGACAACCTTGTTCTAAGAAAATTGATAATTCAGAATCTGAACCATAAGATAATAATTTATATCAAATCATATCTCAATTTCAAGAAATTAATGTTCTTGATAATAATCTTCTTGAAATATTAAAACAAACAGAAGATCCAGATTTAAAAAATCTGATTATTAAAAGAATTATTCAAAAAGAGGAAGAAACTTCTAAAGAAGTTATTCCTAAATCTGAACCTTATAGTATGTCCGAAGTAATGAAATTACTTCATAATAAAAATAAATTTAAAATTGAATCTCCTTCTAATATTAGAGATTTAACACTCGAAATTACAAATCTCAAAACTGAAATTAAACATTTAAAATTAAGTCATATTGATCTTGAAAGAAGATTTTCTAAATTAGAAAAAGGAAAAGAAGTTGTTGAAGAATTTACTAACGAAGAATTCGCTAGTAGTTCAAAAATTATCGAAAATGATAATTATCTTTCAACTTTAGAAGTTATTACTTCTCAAAAATGGTTAGTAAAGATTTCATTACTAATCGATGGAAATTTTCAAAAGAATCTGATTGCACTAATTGATAGTGGAGCAGATTTAAATTGTATCCAGGAAGGAATTATTCCTACCCAATATTTCCATAAAACAACTCATTCTCTTAGCTCTGCAAGCGGAGAAAATTTGCAAATTAATTATAAAATTCCTAAGGCTTTTATTTGTAAAAATAAGGTCTGCATTCCTACGTCATTCTTACTAGTTAAGAATATTACGAACCAAGTAATTCTTGGTACTCCTTTTCTTAGAAAAATATTTCCTATTAAAAATATTAATGAATATGGATTTAAAGGAAGATTCGAAAATAAAGAAGTATACTTTGAATTCATTACATAACTTTTTTCTAGGATTCTTAATGAAATTAAGGATTCTATCCTTATTAAGGCAAAAGAAAATCAGGTAAATTACCTTAAACAAGAAATCAGTATACTTACGATTGAGGATAAACTCCAAAATCCTAAGTTACAAGAAAAAATTAAATTATTACATAATGAATTTACGTTGCAAATATGTAACGATCTTCCAAATGCTTTTTGGAATAGAAGGAAACATATAGTTTCTTTACCTTATGCAGATGATTTTAGTGAGAAAAATATTCCCACTAAAGCTCGTCATTGTCAAATGAATTCTGAATTATTAGAATTATGTAAAAAGAAATAACTTCTCTTTTACAGAAAGGTTTAATAAAACCTTCGAAATCACAAGGGACAGGGCCTCCGCCTCAGCCACAGCCGCAACCTAGAACCACCCAAACACCCACCAGAACAAAATCACCTACACCCACCCAAACCAGAAAATCTACCCGAACTACTACCAATACAACCCAAACGACCTCCTCATCAACCGTGAGTCCATCACCGCCTAGCCTTACAAACCCAAGACCTTCCTCTGATCCTCCATCCTCACATATTCTATCTCTCGAAACACTTTACAACCCACACTCAGCGGTAGAAAAGTACATCTTCAACGACGATTGGTTAACAAAGCCGATGCATCCAGACTTGGCCAAAGGCTTACTAGAGAACGCCAGATACTTCTTGATGAAGGCAAATGTTGACCTAGCACTAATCGACGATGATGAGCTCGAGGAAGGTGAAGACTACGAAGCAGACATTCCAGAACTTCCAGAGCTTCTCAAACACGTTGTCGTCGATAAGGAGTGCCCTCCTTCGAAGTCGAAGATAGGAAAAGAACAGACGCCGCCGTGGGAAAATGTCAAAGTGATAGCTCCATATCAAGAAGAGATACGGAGAAGAATTTGGAGGAAGAAGGATAGGATCAAGGACCTAGACGAGCTGAGTCTAAGAGGCCTAACTCATCTCCCGAGACCAACTGCTATACGATACCTGCTCTCTCTTCGTAGAGGGCTTGTGTGGAGAGCAAAAGATACAGATGTTAACATTCTTAGAAGAGAAGAGAAGGAAAAGGCCAGAATCAACAAAATCTTGGGAGTTCGGCGAGGTCGTGTCGACTATTATGAATACCCTGTCTATAGGGTGCAGCGAGAAGATGGAACGGTCGAGGAACTGACTGAAGGCGATCTCTCCTACATCAGAGGTAAAGATGTTGATCGGATACTTATAAGCTTCAGATTTCTTGGAACACTCCAAAATCCAGACTTGAAAGTGGGCTACGTTGCTCTTAAGCGGTTCATGATGCGCCAAATCAAGTTCAATTCGACTCACGATCTTCAAATGGCGGTGGAAAGCAACATGAAAAGGGTGAATCTCACGAAGCCATCCTTCGAAGTCCCCGACTCAAGTCTCGGTGAAGGCCACATAATCAATGATGACAACGATCCATCGGTGGTCTACATCAACTACAAGGGAGAAAAGAGGCTGATGAAAACATCCGAGATTGCCAAATTCAGCGATGGGACGCTGCTGATTGTTCGGATGAAACTCGAAAGGATTTTGGAGGAGCTAAGGCACGAAGAAGCAGAAGTCCAGGAAAAGTACGAGAAGCTGATCAACATCATCTCCGATCGATTATCCTTACGAGGAACGATACGATCATACGAGTTCAGACTTGGACTCAGGAAATCGATTGATGCTGTGGAGAAACCCAAGAAGAAGAAGACACAAAGGACGCCAAAGCGAAAAGGATGCTAAGGGGGAGATTGTTAGGAATATTTTGTAGCATCCTTTGATTTGTGTAATCTTGGGTTAATACGTTTTATTTAGTGGGTTGTAGTAGTTTGGGGTGACTTAAAATATTAAGTCATAGTTTTGTATTGGGCTTTAATATACCAAACAATTGTGAAATATAAAGCCCAAATTACCCTAATTAGGGTTTTATCAAAAGAATTGAAAGGTAAGCCACCTTGTACGTTACATTAAGAAAACACACACTAACACACACTCAAGGTGTTCTTCACGTTTTACACATTCAAACCCTTCTTTTGATCCTTGTTTGGTAATAAAAGGACCAACACATTGAATATAGTTCGTCATCAGAATCTGATGAATGCCAAAATTGTCAGATAGGACAACCTTGTTCTAAGAAAATTGATAATTCAGAATCTGAACCATAAGATAATAATTTATATCAAATCATATCTCAATTTCAAGAAATTAATGTTCTTGATAATAATCTTCTTGAAATATTAAAACAAACAGAAGATCCAGATTTAAAAAATCTGATTATTAAAAGAATTATTCAAAAAGAGGAAGAAACTTCTAAAGAAGTTATTCCTAAATCTGAACCTTATAGTATGTCCGAAGTAATGAAATTACTTCATAATAAAAATAAATTTAAAATTGAATCTCCTTCTAATATTAGAGATTTAACACTCGAAATTACAAATCTCAAAACTGAAATTAAACATTTAAAATTAAGTCATATTGATCTTGAAAGAAGATTTTCTAAATTAGAAAAAGGAAAAGAAGTTGTTGAAGAATTTACTAACGAAGAATTCGCTAGTAGTTCAAAAATTATCGAAAATGATAATTATCTTTCAACTTTAGAAGTTATTACTTCTCAAAAATGGTTAGTAAAGATTTCATTACTAATCGATGGAAATTTTCAAAAGAATCTGATTGCACTAATTGATAGTGGAGCAGATTTAAATTGTATCCAGGAAGGAATTATTCCTACCCAATATTTCCATAAAACAACTCATTCTCTTAGCTCTGCAAGCGGAGAAAATTTGCAAATTAATTATAAAATTCCTAAGGCTTTTATTTGTAAAAATAAGGTCTGCATTCCTACGTCATTCTTACTAGTTAAGAATATTACGAACCAAGTAATTCTTGGTACTCCTTTTCTTAGAAAAATATTTCCTATTAAAAATATTAATGAATATGGATTTAAAGGAAGATTCGAAAATAAAGAAGTATACTTTGAATTCATTACATAACTTTTTTCTAGGATTCTTAATGAAATTAAGGATTCTATCCTTATTAAGGCAAAAGAAAATCAGGTAAATTACCTTAAACAAGAAATCAGTATACTTACGATTGAGGATAAACTCCAAAATCCTAAGTTACAAGAAAAAATTAAATTATTACATAATGAATTTACGTTGCAAATATGTAACGATCTTCCAAATGCTTTTTGGAATAGAAGGAAACATATAGTTTCTTTACCTTATGCAGATGATTTTAGTGAGAAAAATATTCCCACTAAAGCTCGTCATTGTCAAATGAATTCTGAATTATTAGAATTATGTAAAAAGAAATAACTTCTCTTTTACAGAAAGGTTTAATAAAACTTCGAAATCACAAGGGACAGGGCCTCCGCCTCAGCCACAGCCGCAACCTAGAACCACCCAAACACCCACCAGAACAAAATCACCTACACCCACCCAAACCAGAAAATCTACCCGAACTACTACCAATACAACCCAAACGACCTCCTCATCAACCGTGAGTCCATCACCGCCTAGCCTTACAAACCCAAGACCTTCCTCTGATCCTCCATCCTCACATATTCTATCTCTCGAAACACTTTACAACCCACACTCAGCGGTAGAAAAGTACATCTTCAACGACGATTGGTTAACAAAGCCGATGCATCCAGACTTGGCCAAAGGCTTACTAGAGAACGCCAGATACTTCTTGATGAAGGCAAATGTTGACCTAGCACTAATCGACGATGATGAGCTCGAGGAAGGTGAAGACTACGAAGCAGACATTCCAGAACTTCCAGAGCTTCTCAAACACGTTGTCGTCGATAAGGAGTGCCCTCCTTCGAAGTCGAAGATAGGAAAAGAACAGACGCCGCCGTGGGAAAATGTCAAAGTGATAGCTCCATATCAAGAAGAGATACGGAGAAGAATTTGGAGGAAGAAGGATAGGATCAAGGACCTAGACGAGCTGAGTCTAAGAGGCCTAACTCATCTCCCGAGACCAACTGCTATACGATACCTGCTCTCTCTTCGTAGAGGGCTTGTGTGGAGAGCAAAAGATACAGATGTTAACATTCTTAGAAGAGAAGAGAAGGAAAAGGCCAGAATCAACAAAATCTTGGGAGTTCGGCGAGGTCGTGTCGACTATTATGAATACCCTGTCTATAGGGTGCAGCGAGAAGATGGAACGGTCGAGGAACTGACTGAAGGCGATCTCTCCTACATCAGAGGTAAAGATGTTGATCGGATACTTATAAGCTTCAGATTTCTTGGAACACTCCAAAATCCAGACTTGAAAGTGGGCTACGTTGCTCTTAAGCGGTTCATGATGCGCCAAATCAAGTTCAATTCGACTCACGATCTTCAAATGGCGGTGGAAAGCAACATGAAAAGGGTGAATCTCACGAAGCCATCCTTCGAAGTCCCCGACTCAAGTCTCGGTGAAGGCCACATAATCAATGATGACAACGATCCATCGGTGGTCTACATCAACTACAAGGGAGAAAAGAGGCTGATGAAAACATCCGAGATTGCCAAATTCAGCGATGGGACGCTGCTGATTGTTCGGATGAAACTCGAAAGGATTTTGGAGGAGCTAAGGCACGAAGAAGCAGAAGTCCAGGAAAAGTACGAGAAGCTGATCAACATCATCTCCGATCGATTATCCTTACGAGGAACGATACGATCATACGAGTTCAGACTTGGACTCAGGAAATCGATTGATGCTGTGGAGAAACCCAAGAAGAAGAAGACACAAAGGACGCCAAAGCGAAAAGGATGCTAAGGGGGAGATTGTTAGGAATATTTTGTAGCATCCTTTGATTTGTGTAATCTTGGGTTAATACGTTTTATTTAGTGGGTTGTAGTAGTTTGGGGTGACTTAAAATATTAAGTCATAGTTTTGTATTGGGCTTTAATATACCAAACAATTGTGAAATATAAAGCCCAAATTACCCTAATTAGGGTTTTATCAAAAGAATTGAAAGGTAAGCCACCTTGTACGTTACATTAAGAAAACACACACTAACACACACTCAAGGTGTTCTTCACGTTTTACACATTCAAACCCTTCTTTTGATCCTTGTTTGGTAATAAAAGGACCAACACATTGAATATAGTTCGTCATCAGAATCTGATGAATGCCAAAATTGTCAGATAGGACAACCTTGTTCTAAGAAAATTGATAATTCAGAATCTGAACCATAAGATAATAATTTATATCAAATCATATCTCAATTTCAAGAAATTAATGTTCTTGATAATAATCTTCTTGAAATATTAAAACAAACAGAAGATCCAGATTTAAAAAATCTGATTATTAAAAGAATTATTCAAAAAGAGGAAGAAACTTCTAAAGAAGTTATTCCTAAATCTGAACCTTATAGTATGTCCGAAGTAATGAAATTACTTCATAATAAAAATAAATTTAAAATTGAATCTCCTTCTAATATTAGAGATTTAACACTCGAAATTACAAATCTCAAAACTGAAATTAAACATTTAAAATTAAGTCATATTGATCTTGAAAGAAGATTTTCTAAATTAGAAAAAGGAAAAGAAGTTGTTGAAGAATTTACTAACGAAGAATTCGCTAGTAGTTCAAAAATTATCGAAAATGATAATTATCTTTCAACTTTAGAAGTTATTACTTCTCAAAAATGGTTAGTAAAGATTTCATTACTAATCGATGGAAATTTTCAAAAGAATCTGATTGCACTAATTGATAGTGGAGCAGATTTAAATTGTATCCAGGAAGGAATTATTCCTACCCAATATTTCCATAAAACAACTCATTCTCTTAGCTCTGCAAGCGGAGAAAAGTTGCAAATTAATTATAAAATTCCTTATTGTAAAAATAAGGTCTGCATTCCTACTTCATTCTTACTAGTTAAGAATATTACGAACCAAGTAATTCTTGGTACTCCTTTTCTTAGAAAAATATTTCCTATTAAAAATATTAATGAATATGGATTTAAAGGAAGATTCGAAAATAAAGAAGTATACTTTGAATTCATTACATAACCTTTTTCTAGGATTCTTAATGAAATTAAGGATTCTATCCTTATTAAGGCAAAAGAAAATCAGGTAAATTACCTTAAACAAGAAATCAGTATACTTACGATTGAGGATAAACTCCAAAATCCTAAGTTACAAGAAAAAATTAAATTATTACATAATGAATTTACGTTGCAAATATGTAACGATCTTCCAAATGCTTTTTGGAACAGAAGGAAACATATAGTTTCTTTACCATATGCAGATGATTTTAGTGAGAAAAATATTCCCACTAAAGCTCGTCATTGTCAAATGAATTCTGAATTATTAGAATTATGTAAAAAGAAATAACTTCTCTTTTACAGAAAGGTTTAATAAAACCTTCGAAATCACCTTGGTCATGCACTGCGTTCTATGTTAATAATCATGCCGAAAAGGAAAGGGGAGCACCAAGGTTAGTTATTAATTATAAACTCTTAAATAAGGTTTTGAAATGGACTAGGTATCCTATTCCAAATAAAAAAGATCTTTTAGATCGATTATTTAATGCCATTATATTTTCAAAATTCGATTTAAAATCAGGTTTTTGGCAAATCCAAGTTGCTGAAAAAGACAGATATAAAACTGCTTTTACAGTCCCAATTGGACAATATGAGTGGAATGTTATGCCTTTTGGATTAAAAAACGCTCCCTCTGAATTTCAAAATATTATGAATGATATTTTTATTCCTTATGGTAATTTTATCATCGTATATATTGATGATATTTTAATCTTTTCTAAAGATATTGAAACTCATTTCAAACATCTTGATATTTTCAAGAAAATTGTTATTCAAAATGGATTAGTTATATCTAGCCCAAAAATGGTTTTATTCCAAACTAAAGTTAGATTTTTAGGTCATACAATTGAAAAGGGTAATGTTAACCCAATTAATAGAAGTATTTAGTTTGCGTCAAAATTTCCAGACCAAATTCTTGATAAAACTCAGCTTCAAAGATTTTTAGGGAGTCTTAATTATATTTCTCCTTATTATAAAAATCTTGCAATTGATACATCTATATTATACGATAGATTAAAAAAGATTCCTTGTCAGTGGACAAATAGTCATACTGAAGCAATTTGAAAAATTAAAAATAAAGTTACGCATTTGCCATGTCTTATGCTTGCTAATCCTAATTGGCAAAAAATTATTGAAACTGATGCGTCTGATTTAGGTTTTGGAGGAATCTTAAAACAAGTTTCTCCAGAAAATAAAAAAGAATACTTAGTAAGATTCCATTCGGGGAAATGGAATAATGCTCAGAAAAATTACGCTACTATAGCTAGGGAAGTACTTGCTATTGTTAAGTGCGTCCTTAAATTTCAAGATGATTTATATAATCAAAAGTTTTTAATAAAAACTGATTGCCAAGCTGCAAAATTTATGTTTTTGAAAGATTTTAAGTACGATGTCTCTAAACAAATGTTTGCGAGATGGCAGGCTCATTTAGCCCCATTTGATTATGAAATAATTTATAAAAAAGGAAGTGACAATAGTCTTCCTGATTATCTAACTCGTGAATATCTTTCATGAATTTTGCAGATATGTCCCAATATGGGAGAAATTTCCCCTCTAATAGAGGTGAAAGAGGTGGAAAAAATATTATTGCTCAAATGGGCAATAAAAAGCTCGTTAAGGAGATTCTTTCAGCTTCCTCAAGTAATACCTTGAGTAGCGAAGATTACAAGGAATTTCTTGAATTTAAAAAGCAGAAAGCTAAGTCTTCTAATGAAGGTACTTCTTATGCAAAAATTATTGCGGAAGAAGAAGATGATGTTGACTATGAGAAAATTTCTCATACAGAGGTAATCATATTACTTGAATTTAAAGATTTAAAATGGTCTGATGAACCTTGGACTATAATGACAAGGTATTTAGAAAGAGCATCATATGCTGCCACGTTTTATAAAAATCGTGATAATTATGAAAATAACCTTAAATCCACGGGAACGTGTGATTTTGATCATTTCAATGCGGGAAATTCCCAAACTCCTTTAAAAAGGGGTTATACTTTTAGTAAAATTATTTTCAAGCAAATTATTTCGCCTGAAACATGGGCTATTCACCCTTTAAAGGATAGGGAATATTTCCATCCTGAATTAAAAACTCTAATTAAATTTAATTATTATGATTATATCGACGCTTTTTATAAAGTGTTTTTATATCAGAATGAAAATAAGAAAAATTCTTGGTGGATTAAGATTTGTGCGGATGTTTATAAGTCCGATATACCTAATTGATTTTATCAATGGTGGCTTTCTTATGGAGCCTCAATTGAAATTCTTAAAGAACCCTTTATATCAAGAATGGGTTAAAATTTCTCCGAATTTAATTGAAGCGGAGCATAAACATGAATGTATTGAAGGAATGGCTTCATTACATTTTTATACTGAATTCAGTATTCCATGGATTTGGAGATGGACTCCAGAAGTGGGTTATACCCAACAAAAAATTCCATGTCTTAAACGAAATTTTTATATAAAATTTTGGAAGAAAATGATTAGAAAGACTGCTACTGGTGAATATGAAAGCCAGCAAACGATTGATAAAATCGAAGAGAAAATTTCTCAGTATAAAGAGATGATTAATAATCAACAACAAAGAGAACCCCCAAGTCCTTTTGAAATAATTTCAAGAAGGATGAATATTCAAAAGGGAAAAATGAAGACTGAAGAAATTGTTCAGGTTTATTTTGACCTAATGAAAAGAGATATCCATAAAAATCTTGGCATTGAAGCCTCGGTGGATTTCTCAATGGAGACTTCGTCAAAAGACGAAGAATTTTATCTTGGTGGAGAATCACAAGAACCGGAAGATCCGGACAACATTATGGTGGATGACCGCCATCGATCTTCTCAAAGATGCGATTACCAAGAAGGTTCAAGAAAAAGATAAGGCGAAATGATGCTTCTTGTCCACTTTCAAAAGTGAAGATTATTACGAAGACTTTCAAGGTAAAGTTGGTTACTTTAATAAAGCAACGACAAATTGCTATTCATCTTTTTAAAAGGAACGGCCAACAATTAAAGATAATGGAGATGGTGGATCCAGCTCATTCAGCAATTATAAAAGTCGAAGAAATTCCTCGACGAATGATGATTGTACACTATGTAATTTTATTTGTCTATAAAAATGGCCTTAAGCCATTATTTATGTACGCATCTTCTTATGTACTCTCTCTCTCTCCTTCCTTCCATTGTAATCATCTCTCCTCTGTAAAATATTATAAGAAATAAACGTTGAAGTTTTCTGTACGATTCCTCTCGCTTAAGTAAGTTTTTAATTTTTATATATTTATCTTTTGTCTCTCTTAGCCTTAATGGAAGGCTAATTTCTACGTTAAACTACACCAAGATGCCTTAATACTTAACCGTGGTTTTATATCATATTTCTATACATATATTAATATGATGTATTATAAAAAAAACTTTAAAATCGATTAAAAGAATTAAATTTTGGATAAAGGTTATGGAAAAATTTGATTTTGATTAATTATGTGTCGGCTCTTGGCAAAGCCCGTGGTGCCGAAGAAAGGCGTTTGAGGGCAAGGCTGTTACCGATTGAATCAAGTCAAATGAAAATTTTATCATGTAAAAGTCCTTGTATCCGATGATTTAATTCTAATAATCACAAAAATAAATTTTTATTTTGTTTTGGAATTTTGGTATATAGGCTGGAATACCTTGGGTCCGAACGGGATCAAACTGTTTACAGCTTGATAACTGGACTAATAGGTTTAACAACGCCACGTACCTTTTTCCAATTTCTTTTTTGATGTTTGGTATTTTGGTTAAACTACTTTTGAACAAAGCTTTCTAACGAAAGTTCGATTTTTGGTATGACGGCTTGACTACCTCAGGTTCGTTTGGACTAAACTGGTTAAACAAAGTCCGTGTATCATTATCGAGGTTCGATAAGTTGTTTTTATCATGTATCAATCATCACTTTCTTTTTTATATTTTTGGAAACTTTTAAAAACATTTTATTTTTAAGTAACTTATTAAGAGTATTTCGGACAATAATAATGTTACAAATCAAAGAAATCTAATTAAGAAAATAAAAGATAAACCCTAATCAATCACTTCTAATCTAGAACATTCAATAAATTTCAAATTGAAGTAATAAAAATATTGAAAACTTTAGGACAATATTTTAAATTTGAAGCAATTTGAAGACGCATAAATTAAATGTAACTTGAGAATAGAAAGTTTCAAAATTGAAGTAATTAGAAGACGATAAATTTAATGTCTCAAATTGTTTTAATACTGAAAGTTAACCTTACTAAAAGCGCAACGTTTAATTTAATTGTCTCATGCAGCTTCAATTGATACTTACCGTCCTAAAATTGCAACCATTTAATTCAAGTGTCCTTACAACACCACCACCCCTAATATCGAAAATAATAAAAATTATGAAAGCCATTCACCGATGTACGTAAATTCCCGACCAGAAAAAAAAAGCCCGAATCGAACGCCACGCATCGAACTATACAAGCGCGCAAAGATAAACACGACACGTAAACGAAAAAACACGAAAATCAATCATTAGGAGAGAGTAAAAAAAATGAAGCGTGGAAAAGAATAAGAACTCAGTAAACGGTCCCTATAAAAAATCGTCGGACTCATCTTTCCATCCGTAGTCGCGGGCCCTACTCATCCACATAGCCGTGACTTTGCGCTCTTCTGATAGCGCTACTTCGGCATTTTCTCTCGATTGTTCGCATATTTCGACCCCAACGTCGCACTTTCCCGCTTCTTTTCGGTAGTGAGAAGAAGCTCTCTTTGCAGCTACGGTTAACCGCTTTATGCGCATTAGTCTTTCGTTGGTTACGTTTTTGTGTAGGCTTATTTCCTCGGTTAGTAGAGCTACGATGTCCTTCTCCATTTCTTCGTGAATTTCAGGGTCATCTTTACCACAACCTGAACCATGGCCAGAAAAATGAAAAAAGAGAAATTCTTACAGATATCATTGAAAGCGAAGAAACGTTTAAATATTTTCTAACCTGCAAATGAGCTATCGATGGCGTCTGCAAAGCCATGAAGAAGAAAAGGAGATATATTAGCGACGAGAAAGTAATAGCGTATATGCAACAGAAGAGGTATGTATTCTTCTTAAGCAATGAGATACTGAAAGATTCGTATGGCTAACTACCTAATTGGCAAACGTTGACCGAAGATTTTCAGACATCTCAAATGGGAAACAGCGGTTAATAAGATCATAAATGATCGGTAATAAGGCTAAACGTAATTTAGATTTGAGGTAACAACTGTAAGAGTCTAACTTCAATTATCAATTCGCAGGAAACAGAACTTACTAAAACAACATATCATCATTCCTCTTAATGTACCCTATCGATAATCTTCGCTGGCTATCGACAATTATTCTTGGAAGTAAACTAATGTTACCAAACAAATTTCTACCCACGATCTTTCTTAAACAGACTTTCATGCCAGTGAATTATCGAATAACAATTTAATTTTTGTCTTCAAGAGCTCAGAAATTGCCAAATCTCCAAACTACTACAAGGATTGAAGTTCTTTTGTTCCAAACTAAAAGAATGCCACACTGCTTATGTGAAGAGCATTCATACACGTATGCCTTTTTTCCTCTACTAACTTCAGTTTATTAGCGCCACGAAATGTAAGAAGAGCACAATATTAGTGACTAGTTCCACTTTAATGGGGGAAAACATGGTATCACAAGTCAGTAAGACGAACTCTAAGGCAAGTGATATACATTGTCATTAATACACTTCATACATATAAACCACAGTGCCATCAATCTGCTAAAACAATTCACTAAAAGGAAAACGTACCACTCAAATCGATAATTTTTCCATATAACGCATTGCCAATCACAAAAGATACCATCTGTCAACTACCATTGGAATAAAGAAGGAAACCGCAAATTACAATCCAACAAATGAGAAATGCTCAAAAGGGAATACAAAACAAATGCCCAACAAACAAAGAACAAGAAAATAATTAGATATACTTCAAAGAAACAACTCCTGTGTCTCACCTTGAGGCAGAGTAATTGAGGGATGTTCCTCGCAATCGCAAGAACAAATTGGGCAAAAATTCACCAATGCACTTGAATTTTTCGGGGAAAGCCTCTCCACGTTGTAAATTAACAATAAACACATTAATAATATCAACGCCGTCCTCACCACCTTAACACGGCTAATTCTAAACGGTGGCGACGACGACGACATGAGTGGTTTAGCCATCAAATCCCCTTGTTTCTTATTCTCCCTTATAAATCAGAAGAGAAAAAAATAAGATAAACCCCATGTCGTAAATCTGCAAAATAGTGAATCGAAAAATGCTCGCTCATTGATGAACCCAACGCTTAATCACCTGAACGCCGCTACTAATGTTGACAAGCAAAGCAGTGATCTCTCACGCATTCGGGCAAGAGTTTTATCATAAGTCTTGTGACGGTTTACAGTTTGTGGAACGAATGCTATTTGTGGTTTTATTCTGAGTGGCAACTAGGATTGCAAATGAACCGAATATTTTCGGTTCGGTTCGAGATTCGATTCGAAATTTAAGATTAGAATTCGAAATAAACGAATACGAATACGAATACAAATACTTTATGATTCGAATACGAATAAGAATATGTCTGTATTCGATTCGAAAATTAACGAATATTCGGTTCGTTATATGCAATATATATTTAAATAATATATATTATATATATACTTGTAAGCCCAAATAAAATATTACACCCAAATTATTTATTTGTTTTGACCCATAAAAGGAAATAAAGCAAACCCTTCATCTATTTATCTCACGCTCCAAGTGTAAAAATAAAAAGCAAATACGAACATTGAGTTGTTTCTTAGATTTTGTAATTTTTCGGAATTATTTTGTAATTCTAACAGGTTTTATGGGGGAAATTGATTTTTTATTCGAATATTCGAATATTCGAATATTCGCGAATATATTCGAATATCGTTATCGAATCGAATCGATTTTTAGGATTCGAATACGAATCGAATCGAATACGAATACTTGAAAAAATTAACGAATATAAATTGGTTATTATGATATTCGATTCGATTCGGTTCGTTTGCAACCCTAGTCGCAACTCACGGATCCACTTTGAACGTACCTTTGCTGCGCCTGATGTGTAAAAATTAAATAATACTCCGTGCGTTCATTTTATACATTTTACTAAATCGGGCGTCCCACATCTTTTGTATATTTTCTTATTTAGCAACAAAACTATCTCAAACAATCAATATAATAATATTTAATATTCTTAAAAGGCGTGTCAAAATATACATTTTTTTACCTTTTAATAATATTTAACATAACCTTTTTTCTGTTACCAATGTTTTAAAAAGCGCATAGCGCAGTGTGTCGCGTTTTGGTATCGGTAGCGCGTAGCGTAAATAGCGTAGCGCATTGCGTGAGTATTTCAGATAATCTAAATATAATACAGTAAATTATATATAATATATAATAAATATAAATATGGTCACTTTTTATGTCGTTTTTGTATTTATGGGCCTAAATAATCTATATTATCCTTAGAAATTCAATGAAATAAAAATAAGGTACAAATAAGTGACTATAAACTAAAATATAAATATATATATGAATTATATATTAAAAAGTTTATATAATCCCAACAATTAAAAAATCATTCTTGTTACAGTTTACTACGAGTACTACTAAAATAAGCCTATTAAAATGATTGATAAACCTATTGAATATTATATTGGTATCGAAAAATATATGATATGCATGTCATTATGATCGTCATGAAACAAGGAATAAGTTGAATATGTGTATGTATTTTTATCATATACATTACTCAAAACAAATACGTTTTAATTATTCGGTAGAAGTCAATATAAAAACAACTAAAATAAAATATTATTGTCGCTTTTTGAGTTAAATTAGGTCAGAGCAAGCCCATCTACAACGCATTTAGGGCTGTCAGGATCAGGAAATTGTCTACTGTTTCTTTTGCGGCGGAAATTGTCAGGAATTGTCACTGTTTATTTTGCGACGGATTTCCGACGGTTTATCGGTCGCTAAGCAAGAAAAAAATAAAAAAAAATAAAACGCGAAATAAAAAACGCGTTGGAGCGTTTTGACGGAGAAACACGCAATCCAACGCATTTTAAAACACTGGCTGTTACAAAAGTATATAACTTTCTCACCCTACTACAAAACCAATCCGTTTTTTTCAATTATTATTTTCAGTTTTCACCACAAAATTGTTTTAAATTACAAATATCTCTATTGTTATTTCAAATAAGTAAAACAATTGCTGTTAATTATATTTTAATCTCAAAATATTTTTTTACTCATTATTTTTCTCATCTCTCCATTTAACATAAAAAATCAGTCATCTCATCTTGGCATATACTAAGAAATATTATTGACGCATTAACAAAGGGAAAATATTGATGAAAAAATGTAATAGCCCATGCATAGAATGTTCAAATAAGTATTATTAACAACAATCATTTTCTAAATTTTGTTTTATGACAACTCATCATAGTTTTCCCTTGAGTTTTTCCTTGTGAGATATTCGATCCATTTCCCATGGACATCTTCGCGATTGCTTACGTCCGACCTTTCTCTCCGGACGTAAAAAATGATTATGTACAACAGATGAATATAGCCTTCCAACGTGACTCATCTAATGGACACTCAAACTGATAAGAATATGTTGTCTCCAATATCTCAAATCATCTGGAAAGTATTCAAATGGATCAACTTTAAAATGCTTGCAAAGCTGAACTAAATTAGAGCAACAGGAATTCAACAAAACAACAACACAATAATAGTAATAATAATAATAAAATAATAAAAATAATAATTTTAACAAAAATAATAATAATAAGTTATTACAATAATGGAATATATTTTTATTGCCAACTAATGATTTGGATTATGTTTTATTTGGATGTTATTTTCTTAGTTAATATCTTTAAAATTAAATCAATAGCATTAGATTGCTAAGTTGAAATATGAGATTTCTTAGTTCATAAAAGTATTAAAAAGATTATGGTTGAAAATATAATTATTGATAATTATGTTGACAATTTGAGATGATTATGGTGAAAAAAAAGCAATATTAAAAAGATTGTGGTGAAAACTAAAAAAAATAATAATAATTAAAATAAAAATTGATTAGATTTGTAATAGGGTAAGTTATCTACTTTTGTAATTGCACTATTAAGAAAACAATATTTGTATCATTCTCTCGTAGAGTATCCCCCACTCAAACCTATTTATGGATTGAAATACTACACTTTATCTATTCTATTAAAACTCAAGTTAGGTATTTTTGTCTAATTTTCCCATATAACACATTAATTTATATTTTAAATTTGAAATAAAAACTTATTTACTTAGAAGCTTGCATAATTCAAACTAGATTTGTCAAACTAGCCGGCGGGGCGAAGCCAACCCCGCTCCTCAGGCGGGCCGCGGGACTGGCAGGCTTACCCTGCCAGAATAAAAAAAATAGAGAACAATTTTTTTTAAAAAAAAGAGAGAAAAAGAAAAATTAATTCGAAACGATCAATAATTTTATCCTAACTCCTTAATAATAAACTATTTATTAAACTTAATTTCACTAAAATTGTAATTAAAAACGTATATAATTTATTTAATCATCTATTTAATATAAATATTAATATTTTAAATAATGACGGGCCTGCTGCGGGCCACACCGTCGGAGCCCGCCGCTCGACGGGCTTGTCCACAATCAACCATGATTCTTTTCCGACCATGAAGTTCTCAATCTCACGGGACTGCTACAATGGCAATACAACGCTTTGGATGAAGACATTTAGACCTTTTCCCACGTGAGCCCTAAAATTATGATGGTAAAGAAATGGAGTTGTAGGGAACATGAATGCACGTTTTATCGGTTTGAATGACTCGATTTTTTTGGGTTACTTGCTCGATTCTGACAGAGTTTTGGAAGAAGAAATGAGTTAGTTGATTTTGAATTCGACTATCAAGATCATGTTGTTGGTGTTGTTGAAGATAGGTTTTTTTACTTAATAATATTATTGTTAATTACTTAGTCGTTATGTAATTTTTTTTTGTTTGATTATTCTTATCATTTAATTTTTTTCGTTACGTAGGTGGCGCTTAGTTGGATGATAGAGAAAAAAATGGGGTCCAAATCATCGATATCGGCGCACGCCGTACACGTGTTAATTTCGGCTAAATTGTCCTTAAATTGCTCTTTTTATTAGACTTAAAGGACTAATAATTTTCCGCTTAATTAAAGTGTCCCGAAATCGCCTGCCATTTGATGAAGAGGTTCGTATCGATTGTACCTCGGATAAATCCAGACATTACGAGGAAGTCACTCAAGACATCATACCAAGCACGTGGGGCTTGTTTAGTCTGAGAGAGCTTTATCCAATCGATAGACGTGATCGGGGTGTTCTTGATCAACGAAGCCTTCTGGCTGAGCGACATAGACTTCTTCTTTTAGTACGTGTTAGGAATATTTTGTAGCATCCTTTGATTTATGTAATCTTGGGTTAATATGTGTTATTTAGTGGGTTGTTAGTAGTTTGGGGTGACTTATGATATTAAGTCATAGTGTAGTATTGGGCTTTAATATACCAAACAATTGTGGTATATAAAGCCCCATTTACCCTAAATAGGGTTTTATCAAAAGTATTGAAAGGTAAGCCACCTTGTACGTTAGATTAAGAAAACACACACTAACACACACACTCAAGGTGTTCTTCACGTTTCACATATTCAAACCAATCTTTTGATCCTTGTTTGGTAATAAAAGGACCAACAAGTGGTATCAGAGCCTAACGCGGATCGATCCCGACAGTACAGTCTAATATCTTCCATTTGAATCCAGTTTTGCTCGATTTCGACGTGATTTGACGAAGATTTTTGCTTAAAAACTCATTCTCTGTTTTTCACTGTTTTTGGATGTTTTCAAATCGTTTTTCAGTGATTCTTCACTCCTAGGACATTAGAAAACTGATATTGAGTACATCTAGGTTCTTTCACGTCGATTCCAGTCAAGTTTGAGCCGGATTTAAGCAGAAACGAGACAGAAAATCTGTTTTTTTCACTGAACTGGGTACCATTGAGTTTGAAGGTTTCGATCGAAACTCACTGTGAGTAGTTTCGATCGATTTGGATTTCGGGAATTTCTTCGCAAATTTCATAGTTTCGCCCGATAGTTTTCTCGGCGAAAGTTTCACACGTTTCGCCCGAAAGTCAATCAATTTGAATTTAGATCAATTCTTTGCATTCTTCACAGTTTCGCTCGAAAGATTTCTCGGCGAAAATCCAATTGTTTCGCCCGAAAGTCAATCAATTTGAATTTAGATCAATTCTTTGCACTCTTCACAGTTTCGCTCGAAAGATTTCTCGGCGAAAATCCAATTGTTTTGCCCGAAAGTCGTTTGCTTTCAGTTTCGATCGATACTATTCTCAGCAAAACTCAATTTCTTTCGCCCGAAACGCTACAGTGCTTAATTTCACAGATTCGATCGAAACTCACATTTTCAGCAAATTCCATTGAATTTCATCCTGCACACTTTCGCCCGAATCTTGAAATCTTGAATTGACCACTTTCGCCCGAATCTTGAAATCTTGAAATCTAAACTCAATCTCACACTTTCATACTTTCACACTTTCGCCCGAATCTTAAAATCTAAACTCAATTTTGATTGCTCGATTCTCAACACATTTGGACCAATCGTTGAGCTTAATTTTCATATCATACTTGAATCGACCACGTACCTATTCACTTAACACGAATCGTTCAAGCAGTTCACTAAATTCATCAAATTCTTATATTTCGACAGAATTCACCTAGTGAATTTACATACTCAACATTAGAAATTACTCAAACTTGACTCTTTCTTTCAAAACTAAAGTGTTTCATTTCGCAGAGATATCCCGCGTTAACGATCATTACCAAACATAAACATGGACGGTCTTGCTATTGGATCTGACAACCGTGCACCACTACTGAGATGGGGAGAGTACGGCATATGGAAGCAACGATTTATCAATTTCATAGAAATCAAAGATGTAGACCTCGCAAACGACATGCTCTCCTCCATATTTGAAGGACCTGCTCAAGTCTGGACCATCATCCTTGCTCAACCCGATGCTGTTCCTCCTATTCCAGAGAGGAGAACTCCTAAGGATCCTAGTCGATACACCGATGCTGAGAAGGCACGTGCCAGAGCGGACAAGCTTGCCCGACACTATGTACTTCAGGCTCTACCAAACGATGTCTACAAGCAAGTCGACGCAATGGTCACTGCAAAGGAAATTTGGGATGAAGTTTGCAAGATGATGGTTGGAACTGAAGTTAGTAATTTATCTAAGAAATCCAGCATTCTTACTGCCTATGACTCCTTCAAAGCTAAGGAGGGGGAAGAACTTCGAGATGTTTACCTTCGCTTCTTGACCATCATCAACGAGATGAGAAAGATCAACATCCAGCGATCCAATCTCGAACACAACATCAAGTTCCTTTCCACACTTCAACCTGAGTGGGGACGGATTGCAGTTCTGGTTAAGCAACAGAACAAAGATCTGGACGCTATGGATATTCACTCCCTGCACGATAATCTCTCACAGTACTCGCAGTATGCCAAAGAAATCAAGAACGAAGGAAAACCAAACATCGACATGGAGCCAATTGCATTGGTAACCTCTAAGTCAAACAACAGGAGCTTGAGGACTTCTAAAGGAAAGCAAGTCGTACAATCTGACTCCTCTGACAACGCCGAATCTGATCAAGAATCTGAGGACGAACTCGAATCCATCAGAAAGAAACTAGCAATGATCTCAGATACGGTCAATAAAATGAGCGCCAAGAAATCATCTTCTGCTTTCAACAAACAACGAACATCGGGGGGGAAACAGAAGTACGTTGCCCCTGAAGAGGCTGAAACTAAGAAACCTGAAGCAGTGAAGAAATGCTTCAACTGTGGCAAGCCGGGTCACTTTGCTTCTGAATGCTACAGACCCAAGAAGAAAAACACTGAATATTACAAGAAAAAATTTCAACTCTCACAGCGCAAGGAAGCGGGCATAGTCTTGGTTGCTGAGGAAGAGGAATGGCTAGAGGACACATCTGATGAGGAGGAAGAAGAAATGGCCTTCATGGTGAAAAGCATTGAAGATGACTCCGACGAGGATGAGCCAGACCTCGGATCAGACAGGACGGATGTCTCTTCATCCGACCAGGAGGTATACACTCCTTCCCTAAGCGATTTCATTAACCTTGAACGTAGGATAGCTGAACTCTCCATGCATCGTAAAAATTACTCAGAACTCCAAAGCAATTTCGACAAAAATTATGCCTTGATAAACAAACAACAGGAAGAGATAGCTATTCTTAATGAATCCTTGACCTTGTCTGAAACTAAAGTAAAGACTTTAGAAGATCTTGTAGAGAGTAAGGAGAAACAAATTAGCGATATGTGTAAAAGCTTGAAAGACAGCGATGAGGAACGTGTAAACGTATTGTCTCAATACGAATTAATCACAAACGAACGTGTTCGTCTATACAAGAAAGTCAAAGAGCTAGAGGACATTAACACCAAGAGAGGTCAATCTGAACGAACCGTCTTTCTTAGTCAACCTAAAGATGTAGAATTTTATGATCCCCGCGAAGGTTTAGGATTTGAACCCACCACCAACCCTGAAGCAGAGAAAGTACGATCTTTGTACAACATCAAACGTTTTGGGTTAAGCATTGAACAATTGAGGCCCTTCGTAAGCTCAAGAGAGGTGACTGAAACTGACGAACAAAAACGGAAGAACAAAGAATGGGCTCAAATCATGTGTGACTACAACGAACTCAATGATAGTTACAAAACTAGAGAGACTACACTCTCTGATGATTACATGTCACCATTTGGACCCGAAGGCACTGACGAACAGGCTAAACCTATTTTTTCATTTATCTATATTCCAGAAATTATACGCAAAATAGGTTTCTTGACTGCCTCCCTAGAGTCGGAAAGGAAAGCTCACGAAGAAGAGAAAACTATTTTGCTGAGCAAAATATATACTCTTGAAAACTTCCCTGACGCTTACAAACCTTCCACCTCACGCCCTGTTCCAGAATCCCCTACGTGTAAATGCAAGCAAACTACAAAGAAAATATCTTTATCTCACACTAATTTTGTATCGCATGTGCTCACAGACAAAGGCGTGATACCTAAGGAAGCGAAGAAGGTTCTACCGGGCCCAGCTAAGAAGACAACAGTCCCTGATAAGAAGAAGAGACCAGCCTCCAACCTTTCTTCTCATGTTTCAAAATCATTTGCATTTCCAAAAGTGACTTCTTGTAATGTCGCAGAACGTGTTTCGTTATTCCATTCCCTTAAATCAAAATTCTGTCATGTCTACAATGATGTTCTTTCTTATCCTTGTGACAGTCATTTCCGCAATAGCACTTCCCCATCACATATCGCTCATTCTAAGGACACATCTCCCACGCCGTCCAACCATACTACTAAATCCAAAGTAATGAAACACAACATCTTCAAGACCAAGCCGAGCAAGAAATTAAGTCCAAAACAGATTTGGATTCCGAAATCTCAACTGCATCCTATAGGAAATCAACACGCTTGGATTCTTAAACCAGCTACACAACAATTTAGCAAAGAATTAAATCTAGCAACGAACAAGAAATCTGCTAAACCTGCTACCAAAAGGGGACCCATCTATAAATGGGTGCCAAAACTTACTTGATTCTTTTTGCAGGTCCGTCATGTGTGGTACTTAGATTCAGGTTGCTCCTCACACATGACTGGAAACAAAGAGCTGTTGAGCAACTTCTCTGAAGGATTCCTCGGGAAGGTCTACTTCGGAAACGGTCAATCTGCATCCATGCTAGGAACGGGTAATCTTATCCATGACAGGCTAACCATCAATGGGGTATCCTACGTCGAAGGACTGAGCTACAATCTATTCAGCATAGGTCGTTTCTGCGACAAAGGCTTCAAGGTGAACTTCGAGACCAACAAATGTAGTGTCACAGATATCAATGGAAGAGAGCTACTCACTGGACACAGGAAGACGAATCTGTACTCCATTGACCTCAAGACTGTCCGACCGACATGCCTTATTTCTCGAGCTTCTCTACATCAGAACGATCTCTGGCATCAGCGACTCTCTCACCTCAACTTCAAAGACCTGAACAAACTGCGATCAGAAAACTTGGTAAAAGGGCTTCCCTCGTTCAGATATCACAAAGAACATCTTTGCTCAGCGTGTGAAATGGGAAAGATAAGAAAGACCTCCCACCGGACCAAACACATAGCCTCAACTTCCAAACCTCTCGAACTCATTCATATGGATTTATGTGGACCCATGCGCACTCAGACCATTAATGGGCGAAAGTATGTGTTAGTCATTGTGGATGATTTCTCACGCTACACATGGACTAAATTTCTAAGAACCAAGGATGAAACTCCAGGCCTAATCATTGAGTTTATCAAAACCGCTCAAAACCTCTACCAACTAAGTGTACAAATCATCAGAACTGATAATGGGACAGAATTCAAGAATAGAAAACTCAGTGACTTTTATGCATCACTTGGAATCACCCAACAGTTCGCAGCAGCTAAAACACCTCAACAAAATGGGGTAGTTGAGCGCAAGAACAGAACCTTAGTTGAAGCAACTCGTACACTCCTCATTCACTCTGGATTGCCTCACTACTTGTGGGCCGAAGCAATGAATACAGCTTGTTACACTCAAAATCGTGGCTCACTTCACAAGAGGTTCAATAGGACACCCTAACCTATGAGTTGATAAATCGTAGAGTGCCAGACGTCTCATTCCTGAAAGTCTTTGGGTGCAAGTGCTATGTGGTAAATGATCGTGAAGATAGAGGCAAACTTGACCCAAAAGCATTCGAAGGCATACTGGTGGGATATTCAACAACATCAAAAGCCTATCGCATATATCTCAAAGAGAAAAGATCTGTTATGGAGAGCGTTAATGTAACGTTTGATGAAGTAGACCGAGTTGTTTCTGCACAAATCAGTCCAGAACCAGGACTTCTACGAGAATTGACGAAGGATCAACCTAGCACTTCCACTGTGGGCGAAACCTCAAAAACAAATATGATAAGTGATATGGAACTCGATCTCTTATTTGAAGATATCTTCCCAAGGCCACTACCACACATTGCTTCAACAACTTCTGCGGCACCAGAAAATATTGATCATGCGGAGTCTAACAATGACAATATACCTCCTACAATGGAAAATCTTCATCTTGATGACGAAAGTGAATCCCCAACAGATACAGAGATCATATCCAGCTCAGGCGCTGAAACTCCACAGCCTTATGATACTACAATAGAAATCTCTTCAGAAGAGTCAGTAATTCCACAACCTGGAGAAGAAATAGAACATCAGGCTGATCAAGGTGGAGAAACAGTATACGATGCAAACACAGCTGGATCATCACAGCCTAGTACCAGAAAGTGGACTCGAGCCCACCCAAACTCACAAATAATTGGAGATCCCTCCACTGGAGTAACTACACGGGCATCAACGATGAACGAAAGCCTCTACTCCTGCTTTCTAAGTCAAAAGGAACCCAGTAAAGTAGCTGAAGCACTCACCGATCCGGACTGGATAATTGCCATGCAGGAGGAAATCAATCAGTTTGAGAGGTTGAAAGTTTGGAACCTAGTACCTAGACCAGCTGGGAAAACCATTATAGGGACTAAATGGGTGTTTAAAAACAAAAAGGACGAGCAAGGAGTTGTTATCCGGAATAAAGCAAGGCTGGTGGCAAAAGGCTACAATCAACAAGAAGGAATTGATTATGATGAGACATATGCCCCAGTCGCAAGAATAGAAGCCATCAGGATATTCTTAGCTTTCGCTGCACACAAGAACTTCACAGTCTACCAGATGGATGTCAAAACTGCATTCCTCAACGGAATACTAAAAGAAGAAGTTTTTGTTTCCCAGCCTGAAGGTTTTGTGAATGAACAACTCCCAGACCATGTCTACAGACTCGATAAAGCTCTATATGGACTTAAACAAGCTCCCAGAGCCTGGTACGAGGTCCTCTCGGATTTTCTCATCTCATCAGGTTTCACAAAAGGGAAGATTGACACGACTCTTTTATCAAAAAGGACGGCTCAGACATTATGCTAGTGCAGATCTACGTTGACGACATCATATTCGGGTCAACAGACTCACGAATGTGCAGAAACTTTGGGGATCTAATGAAGCAGAAATTCGAAATGAGCATGATGGGCGAACTAAGTTTCTTCTTAGGACTTCAGGTTAAACAGCTTCACAATGGAATCTTCATAAGTCAATCCAAGTACATTCACGACATACTCAAGAAGTACAACTTGGACAACTCAAATACTGCCATGACTCCCATGTCTACCTCATGTAAACTTGACGCAGATTCCACAGGAAAATCTGTTAACCAGACAACTTATCGAGGCATGATAGGCTCTTTGCTCTATCTTACATCAAGTAGACCGGATATCATGTTCGCCACATGTCTCTGTGCACGTTTTCAAGCCGATCCAAAGGAATCTCACATGCTCGCGGTCAAGCGAATTTTCAAATATCTCAAGGGAACTCCGAATCTAGGTCTATGGTACCCAATGGAATCAAGCTTTGAACTCGTAGGATACACAGATGCTGATTACGCAGGATGCAAGCTGGACAGAAAGAGCACTTCTGGAGCCGCTCAATTTCTCGGGGGTAAACTCGTAAGCTGGTCGTCTCGAAAGCAAAATTGTATCTCAACATCGACAGCAGAGGCAGAATATGTCGCTGCTGCGAGTTGCTGCTCACAAATTTTGTGGATGAGAACCCAGCTGCGAGATTTTGACATAACGTTAAATCATATTCCAATTTTTAGTGATTCTAAAAGTGCTATAGCTATAACAAGTAATCCAGTACATCATTCACGCACAAAACATATAGACATTAGATATCACTTTATTAAGGAACATGTGGAACAAGGTACAATCGAAATGCATTTTGTCCACACCGATCTTCAACTTGCTGACTTATTTACTAAGGCATTGGATGAAAAGCGTTTCCAATTCTTGGTATCTAGGTTAGGCATGTTGAACCATAAGACATGATCGATTGTCCCTACATGAACCTGATATTGTGTAAAATCATTTCAATTTTTCTCTATATGTTATGAATGGTAAAAATCCTACTATTATATCTAGGGGGAGACTAATAAAAATTTTATGCATGAATCTAGGGGGAGTCTTTCATTTTTATGCACTAATTTAGGGGGAGTCATTAGTAAATGGTTCGCACAAATACTTCACACAAGGAGTTTATGATTCCTCATCAAATTTAATTTATATAGTATGGTGAACCTCCTTAAGCTTCTATCAAAAATTAAAATTATTCAAATATTTCAAATATCACAATTATTTCTCGGCGAAACTGCATATCGATCGAAACCCTTTCAAATTGATTTGCCAATTGTACTAAACAAGTTTCGATCGAAACTAAGCTTTAACTCTTGATTTATTGGTTTCTTGGCAAAACTGACTTTTGCTCGAAACACGTTTCGATTGAAATTGCAATTTGATTTCATACCTTTATAATTTTATCGGCGAAACTGACTTTCGCTCGAAACACACTACGATTGAAATTGATTTTTAAATCCTTTGACATTTCTCTCGGCGAAACTGACTTTCGCTCGAAACTTATTTCAATCGATCGAAATCAAAATTGACTCTTTACAATTATTCTCGGCGAAACTGAGACTTCTTAATTAAATAGAGTTTCGCCCGAAACATTTCTTCTTCATCGATTCTCAAATTCACTCATAAACCCTCTCTGAAATCGCACACGAACTCATCACTGTCTCACTTTTTCTTTCTCGTTTACTGCAACTCCAAATCCCTCATTGGTAAGGAAAAACGTTTAATCTACAGCTTACAACTGATTTTTTTTCTCATTCGTGCAGTTTACGCATATTAGGGTTGCGTGTGTTCGCGCAAATCATTGTTTAAATGTGTTTTCACATCGCCTAGATTCGCTCGAAACTACTCTCTTGCTTCAATTTCACATTCCAATCGATCGATTGTTACTGAAAATTTTTCTTATTTTGTGTTTTCAAATCGACGTTTTTCTAGGGTTTTACAACTTTCGATCGAAACAGGGCATTTCAATTTATCACAGTTTCGATCAAAACAGAGCATTTCAATTTTTCACAGTTTCGATCGAAACTGACGACAAAATTAATTTCAATCGATCGACACCACTATTCAACAGTTTCGATCGAAACTCAAGGCTCAATTGAATCGATTGATTCGTGACGATCGAAACTGAACTGATTTACACTTTCGCCGCACTTATTCAAATTAAATATGACTTTCGATCGAAACTGGTTTATAATTTCACCTTCGCCGAATTTACCTTAATTGAACATCACTTTCGATCGAAACCACAATCCAAATTAAACTTATCGCACGATACACATTAATGACCGAAACTCAAAATCAATTGAAATTGGCACTTTCGCCACTAACTTAATCCAATTTCAATTGTTGCCGAATTTTTGCCCAAATTTTCTAAGTCCTAACATGCTTATCAACGAATTGCACAACTTTTGTATGCTTTCTAAGTCACATGGTCGATTTCCACTAATCCACTGCTTTTATCTTGCAGATCGACCACAATGGTGAGACAAATTGACGAGATTTTCGCCTCTAAGGACTGGGCACAGAGGACACCCAATAACCATCAACTTGACTTCAATAATACCTCGTGCCCAGATCCTATCATTATTAAAATCCTCGCAAACCACCCTCTACGAACCGCCCTAAACATCACCGAGGTAGTCCCTGAAGTGTATGTACAACAATTTTGGTCTACCCTTCAGAAACCAACGAATCACCCCACAATAACCACCCTTTCCGCAATAATCGACAACACCATAGTCGTTTTTACTCCAACCATTCTCCGTTCCATTCTCAACCTACCACACTCACTCATATATGATTCTCCTCCATCTAATGACGTCCTAATCAGGGATTTCCTTTTCATGGGCCACAAACCTAACGCCCAAAATTCCATTCACCTCCCTGACTTCACAGCCAAAGACATCCCTGGACCATGGAGGACCCTGTTCCTGATCGTAAACAAATGCCTCTCGCCCAAACACTCCGGGTCCGACAAATGCAACCGAAACATTATGTTGATTTTCCATGGGATCGTCTTCAACAAAAATTATGACGTCGCCCAACTCATCTGGTCTGATATCCTCGATCAACTTCGAAGGCGAGGTCTCGGATCTACGAAGCCAGTGCTCCCTTACTTACGGTGGCTACCTGTCATCGTCCAACATTTCGTGGATCTTCATCCCGAAATCGAACGACGACCAAGAGAGGAGGGCTACCAATCTCCGAAGCTCAACAAAATCCAATCATCGAAGAACAAATTCGATCAGGAGGCCATGATTATCCAAGATCATTTACTTCGCCTCCTCGATCCAAATGAGCCGGAGCTGCGCAAATATATGCGAGCCAACAACCTCGACGACGTCCCCGTGGCTCAACACAACCCAGTTGAACCTAACCCAGGGACAAGCCAACCCCCACAGCCAAATGTAGGTCTAGGACACTCAACATCCCCAAAGCCAAAACAAAAGCGCAAATCTAAAGGGGATGACCGAGGAGGAAAACAGGAACGGCGTACAAAGCAAAAACACGACCGTACTCCTCAGCCAACTAATCCACTAACAAGCCGGACCGAACCCATAAGTACAGGGGTTGACTTTGTCTTCCCCCGAGTAGAAGTCGCGACATCGGGTCCAATCGCGCAAACTACCCTTCCCAGCCACTCAATCATCTCCCAACAGATGATTGTTTCACATACTCACGAGGTGCCACGTCATTCATCACCACCTCGCTCGGAGGTTGTTGATGTAACAAGCAGTACTCCGCCTCAGACTGCACCTTCTTTGATCACTCCGAGTCTAGTGCCCTCACCATCCATAATTTTTCCACTTTCTAGGACACTACCTTTAGATTCTGCACCTCTAGATCTTCGTGATCTAGACCGAACGCTCTACGATGTCTCCGTACTAGAGTCTAGTACGGAACAGAGCGAAAGCCCCAACGTAGTCAACATCACTGCAGCTACGACCTTGGGCCATCAAACTGAGTCAGTCTCAGCTTTGATGTCAACGATGAGCCTTCGTGGCCTCGGTGCTTCAAGTCCTGTGCAAACGGGCGGCACATCAGTACCCTCTACTGATGTTGTGACGACGGAACGTCTTAGTGACTCCGTCCGGTTATTTTCCCCGTTCGTGACGGAGGCCAGGCTGGATGATCGCCTCGCAGAGTTTGCAGAAGGACTCGAGAACACAATAATGGCCAAAGTCTACAGTACCATTGAGTCTTCCACTCGAGACAAAGGCAAAGCCCCCGTCACCGAAGACGCCTCCACATGAGCCGAGCCATCCCCTGCCTCTGAGGAAGGGCCGTGGAACGTACCAATCCCAGAATTGATTGACGTTCTACTGGCAAGACTTCGCAGTGCCCCAACGCTGACTGCGTACAAAGCGGAGGTCCTCCGACGTTTGGAACTTCCGTTCAACCCTCCTAATCCCGGCGAGGCCCAGTCATCGAGACATTCACGTGACGACCCTGACGGTGGGGGTCGTCCCGAGGGGGAGAAGACACAAGGGACAGGGCCTTCGCCGCAACCACAATCACAACCTAGAACCACCCAAACATCCACCAGAACAAAACCATCTACACCCACCCAAACCAGAAAATCTACCCGAACTACTACCAATACAACCCAAACGACCCAAACATCAACCGTGAATCCATCACCGCCTAGCCTTACAAACCCAAGAACTCCCTCTGACCCTCCTTCTTCTGACCCCCCATCCTCACATTTTCTATCTCTCGAAACACTTTACAACCCACACTCAGCGGTAGAGAAGTACATCTTCAACGACGACTGGTTAACAAAGCCGATGCATCCAGACTTGGCCAAGGGCTTACTGGACAACGCCAGATATTTCTTAATGAAGGCAAATGTTGACCTAGCACTAATCGACGATGATGAGCTCGAGGAAGGTGAAGTCTACGAAGCAGACATTCCAGAACTTCCAGAGCTTCTCAAACACGCTGTCGTTGATAAGGAGTACTCCACCTCGAAGTCGAAGAAAGGAAAAGAATAGACGCCGCCGTGGGAAAATGTCAAAGTGATAGCTCCATATCAAGAAGAGATACGGAGAAGAATTTGGAGGAAGAAGGATAGGATCAAGGACCTAGACGAGCTGAGTCTAAGAGGCCTAACTCATCTCCCGAGGCCAACTGCTGTACGATACTTGCTCTCTCTTCGTAGAGGGCTTGTGTGGAGAGCAAAAGATACAGATGTTAACGTTCTTAGAAGAGAAGAGAAAGAAAAGGCCAGAATCAACAAAATCTTGGGAGTCCGGCGAGGTCGTGTCGACTACTATGAATATCCTATCTATAAGGTGCAGCGAGAAGATGGAACGGTCGAGGAACTGACCGAAGGCGATCTCTCCTACATCAGAGGTGAAGATGTTGATCGGATACTCGTAAGCTTCAGATTTCTTGGAACACTCCAAAATCCAGACTTGAAAGTGGGCTACGTTGCTCTAAAGCGATTCATGATGCGCCAAATCAAGTTCAATTCGACTCACGATCTTCAAATGGCGGTGGAAGGCAACATGAAAAGGGTGAATCTCACGAAGCCATCCTTCGAAGTCCCCGACTCAAGTCTCGGAGAAGGTCATATTATCAATGATGACAACGATCCATCTGTTGTCTACATCAATTACAAGGGAGAAAAGAGGCTGATGAAAACATCCGAGATTGCTAAATTCAGCGATGGGACGCTGCTGATTATTCGGGTGAAACTCGAATGGATTTTGGAGAAGCTAAGGAACGAAGAAGCAGAAGTTCAGGAAAAGTACGAGAAGCTGATCGACATCATCTCCGATCGATTATCCTTACGAAGAACGATGCGATCATACGAGTTCAGACTTGGACTCAGGAAATCGATTGATGCTGTAGAGAAACCCAAGAAGAAAAAGACACAAAAGACGCCAAAAAGAAAAGGATGCTAAGGGGGAGATTGTTAGGAATATTTTGTAGCATCCTTTGATTATGTAATCTTGGGTTAATATGTGTTATTTAGTGGGTTGTTAGTAGTTTGGGGTGACTTATGATATTAAGTCATAGTGTAGTATTGGGCTTTAATATACCAAACAATTGTGGTATATAAAGCCCCATTTACCCTAAATAGGGTTTTATCAAAAGTATTGAAAGGTAAGCCACCTTGTACGTTAGATTAAGAAAACACACACTAACACACACACTCAAGGTGTTCTTCACGTTTCACATATTCAAACCAATCTTTTGATCCTTGTTTGGTAATAAAAGGACCAACAGTACGCCGTTGAGAAAGGCAGTTTTAATGTCCATTTGATAGACCTTGAAGTCTTTATGAGCCGCGTAAGCCATTAAGAGACGAATGGCTTCGATCCGAGCAATAGCAGAATATGTCTCGTCGTAGTCAATGCCTTCCTGTTGGTTATATCCCTTTGCAACGAATCTTGCCTTGTTCCTGATCACTTCGCCATCTTCATTCTTTTTGTTCTTAAATACCCATTTCGTACCGATGATAGTGTTCCCATGCGGGCGGGTACTAATTTCCACACTTGAAGACGTACGAGTTGATTGATTTCCTCTTGCATCGCAATTATCCAATCCGGATCTTGTAGTGCATCTGCTACCTTAGTAGGCTCATTTTGGCTTGAAAAGCAGCTGAAGAGACTGTGTTGATGACGTGTCCTTACAGTGGTCGAAGGATCGCCAATTATCTGATCAATCGGGTGAGCTCTAGTTCACTTGCGCTCATGGGACAAAGCTGAAGATGATGCATAAGCCATTTGTGGGTCTAGATTTCCAATGATCTGCGATTGGTCACTTGTGTGAGGAAGTTCCAAATCTGCATTGGGAACAATCGACTCTAATGATTCTTCCTCAACAATCATGGTAGGTTCTTCATTATTCTGTGGTAATTCTGAATCGGGTGAGGTAGGGACCGTTGAAGAGTTTGGTACATCGGCCTCGTCGGGTGTAGGGCAGATGGTGACTGGCTGATGTAGAGGCTCAGAGAGGGAATCCAAGTCTTCTAATACCAATCTCATAGCTTCTTCCGGCGTTGATTGCTGAGTTGTTGCCATCTTCTGTTGGTTTTGTGCCAACACACCAGTGAAAACGGGTTCTGATATGTCGTCTTCAGAAGCCAGCTGGTTAGGCACAGGTCCTGAACTGAGGTGTTCAGGAGCCATCGGGTTAGGCCGGGTCCTGAACTGAGGTGTTCAGGAGCCATATCTATCACTTCGTGAAAAGTGGCGTTGTAACTTTCCTTAACCGTACGGTTGGACTTGATGTATACTCGGTACGCTTTTGAAGTTGAAGAATATCGGACGAAGGTTGCTTCGAATGCTTTAGGGCCGAACTTTGCGAGTTGCTCTCTGTCGTTCGCCACAAAGCACTTGCACCCGAAGACTTTGAAAAATGAGATGTTGGGTATTCTCTTATTTAAGATCTCGTACGGAGTCTTGTTGAAACGTTTGTGAACCACCGTCCTGTTTTGGATAAAACAAGCGGTGTTTACTATTTCAGCCCAAAGGAAGTGTGGGAGGTTGGAATGAATCAGCATCGTACGAGCGGCTTCCACTAGGGTTCTGTTTTTCCTTTCAACTACCCCGTTTTGTTGCGGTGTTTTTGCGGCTGAGAATTGTTGAGTGATTCCAAGTTTCTGATAAAACTCACTGAGATATTTGTTCTTGAACTCAGTGCCGTTGTCTGTTCGAATAACTTCTGCAGCAAGTTTTGAGTAGTGTTCAAAAAATTGATAATTAAGTCCCTATCTCATCCTTAATTCGGAGGAATATTGTCCAAGTGTAGCGAGAGCAGTCATCGACGATAACTAGCACATACTTGCATCCATTGATACACTTTGTCTGCATCGGCCCATAGAGGTCCATGTGGATTAGTTCCAAAGGACGAGAGGTAGACGCAATTTGCTTGACATGATGAGACGCTCGCTTCATTTTTCTTAATTGACAGGCCGAACATTGATGCTCCTTTTGTAGCACTATAGTTGGAAGACCGTGGACCAACGTTTTCGTAGAGAGGCGTTGAAGAGCTTTCATATTCAGATTTCGTTGATGCCATAAGCTGTTCCTCTAAATCACAGTCTGAGAAATGAGGCATACAACTATCGAGAGCCGTATGGACGTCAGGTTGATCATGTAAAGATTGGATTTCCAAAGTCCGTGGAGGAGTTCTATGTCCTGATTGTCCAAAATTCTGCACCGGTCAGTGTGAAAGACCACTTGAAATCCTTTGTCGCAGAATTGGCCTATGCTAAACAAGTTATGTCGGAGACCTTCGACGTAAGAGACATCTTTTATCGTCAGATTTTCCAAAATGATATCCCAAATCCTAGAATGGGGGCCGAGTCATTATTCCCGAATCTGAATTTGCCGTTTGATCGGTCTTTGTAGTTGCTCAGCAGCTCTTGATTTCCCGTCATGTGTGTGGAGAAACCAGAATCGAGATACCACACATGATGGATCTGCAAAGATAATTTAGAGAGCTTTAGGTACCCATTTAAGAATGGGTCCTCTCGGATTAGCAGATGTAGAATTTGGTTCAGATATGGTTCCTAAATTATTATTTGAGGGAGGTTTAATAACCCAAGTCACTTTTAGAGAAGTGGTTTTGGGTTTTGCCTCTTTAGGTGACTTGGCATTCTTGGCGGTTGTCTTCCTAGGCGGAGATTTAGAAATCCATTTAGGTTGAACCTTGCAGGGAAGGCTAATTTCAGCTCGTACAAATGCTTTTGTAGGCTTGGCCGAGGTAAAGATCTTTTCTTTGGATAATCTCCTAAGGTGTTTGGGGGATTCCATCTTTACGGGATACCTTAGGTGAGAGCAAGCATGAACAGCGCCATATGCCTTCTTTATGGCAGGATCTTGTTTCCTACGGTTTATCCTAGATGCACTTGTCTTAGAATGATTAGACTTCATTTGTGAAGTAGAGCCTATTTCGAAGTTGTTGCTTCTAAAGGTGATAGGCTGAGTGAACAAGTAGAAGTAATTATTTGAAACGAAGAAATGACTCTTTTATTTCTACGAGTGTCTTTTATTTGAACCGAAGGAGTAACATTCTTAGAAACACCCAAATCTACTCTTTATCTTATCACTAAACACTCCCACCTTCGTTTTTAGGGCTGGCCCTACGCTCCCCGTAGATGTAGGTGAGATAGATTTAGACTTAGCACTTTTAACAAAATTAACAATACATTTTTGATGTTTTGAAGGCACTTTTTCTATTTTCACGCTTTTCACAAGAGCGTGAGAGGTAGCTAGGGAGGATGAGGAAGCTTCGAAAATTTCCATCTCTTTTAGAAACCTTTTCTTTTCGGCTTCGAAGTTCTCTCATTCTTTGTCTAATTTCGTCTGAGATTCCTCTATCTGTTTTATGATAGGAGGTATGTAGAGAGAATTTTTATAATGAACGTCTTTGGCTTCCTCATAGGACGTTTGAGGGCCACGAGGTCGAACTAAATCACAGACATGTGTTAGAGATGATTTTATATTTTTATCTCTATCATTTAGCTCTGTGTAGTCGAAGGGGATTTGAGCCCTTTTTGTGGTTTTTCTCTTGGCGATTTCTAGAACATCTTGTTCTTTTGCTTCAGTAAATGCCTTGAGAGTGGTTAGCCCTAACCCCATGTGCTTTATGTCATACATTTCTTTCTTCTTTAGCAAACATGGGTTAGTGAAACCTATGCCTTCTAAGGGATTATAGAAATCTAAATCCTTGGGCTGATTTAGAAATATACTATGTTCAGATTGGCCCCTTCGCGTAAGAAGATCGTCTAATTTCTTAATTTTTGCATATAACTTCTTACGTTCCTCGCCTAAGAGAGCATAATTGTTTTCTACCGCCAGTTTAGCGGTTTGACAGGCATCAAGTTCTTTACTAAGTTCACTAATTTTTGCATCAGATATTTCCTAAGTCAGCTTCCATGTTAGTGATCCTAGTGGTAGCTTCGGTTAACCTACAATTGATGGTGGCTTTCTCATTGAGATTCCTAACCAAGCATTGCTAGCCTATCTTTAATTGTTTAATCTTTTCATTATGCTGCCCATTTGAGGTTGACTAGTCTCCCTAGAATGCAGGCTCTTAGTGAGTTCTTCTATTTTAGTACTAGAGCTTCTAAGTTTTGATTGGAGACTAATTTTCTCCTGAGACTTAGAAAGTTTGTCTTCTACTTCCTTCATACTTTTCTGCTCACGTTTCATGTAAGCGTATTTTATGTTATACGATTCTAACATGGTCCATAATGTGGAAGGAGAGACTACTTCTCGTGATGAGGTGTGTGCATCGTCATCATCCATCCAGTTTGAGGTTTCGGCGTCCAAGGTGTTGTCCAGGCGGGCCATAAAGGCTAAGTTCTCCTCTTCGGAATTGGACGTGTCTTCGAGCTAGTGGTCTTGCTCTGCCATGAGGGTTACTCCAGCTTCCTTTTGCGAGTTGAAGCTTTCTGGAGTAGTAATTAGCATCTCTCTTCTTGGGAAGAGTGCATTCTCTGGCGAAATGACCAGGCTTGCCACAGTTGAAGCACTTGTTGGGCTCTTTGGCGTTTTTGATTTCCGAGCTCTCACGTGCACGTTATTTATTCTTAGAGCTTGAGGTCCGAAGTCGGTTGGCCGAAGATGAGGACTTCTTCTTGAAGTACGTATTGCTCATCAATTTTCCGATTAAAGCCAACTGCTTCCCAATGCTTTCATGCTTGGCTCAGCGTCTGACTCCGAATCTTCTTCTGACTCTGATGGGGAGGGAGGCCTAACGATCTTCTCTTTGCGAGGCTTTGTTCCACGCTTCTCTGAGACTCGGGCAACGGTGTCTTCAATCTGCTTGCCCCTCCTTCTGAATCTCGCAGATATCTTCCTCGTGTTGGGCGAGATTATCAAAGACCGCATGGATATCCAATTCCTCCAAATCTTTGTTTTGCCTGAGTTGAGTGGATATCTTTTTATAGTCTGAGGGCAGGGAGGATAGAAATCTAATGTTTGTTTCCATGTTTGTCTTAGAGATTTCTATTTTCCTCATCTCATTAAGAAGGGTAAGGTATCTTTGATATACGTCATGTAGGCTCTCCTCTGGCTTTGCGTTGAAAGAGTCATATGCAGTGAGAATATTTTCCTTTTTGGCCTTGATGCCCACTTCCGTCCTTTGTATCATTCTATGTAGTTCATCCCACATTCCCTTAGCCGTTGGGAGGCTGTCTATCTATCTATAGATGTCGTTGGGGATGCCCTGCATGGGTGTGTTCATGGCTATCAGATCTGCCTTAGCGCGGGCCCTTTCTTCGATGGTGTATTCCATAGGCTCCTTCAGTCGCCTATTAACGGGAATTTGAGGAGGGTCCGTGTCATCACCGGCTACATTGACCCAGAACTGTGCGGGTCCCTCTTTGAGTGACTTTAGTAGGTTTTCGGCTTGACCTTTCAAGGCTATGAAATTTAGAAAGCGGCTTCTCCAGACTGTATATTCACCGCGTTGCAAGATTGGCGGACGGTTGTCGTTACCTAGTGAGTATGCATCCATCTTTTCTTTCTTTGTGGTAGAGTTGATGAAGGATCTTTGTTAGTTTTGATGAATGGATTTTGATGTAATATGCTTCACAAGTAGCAAATTAGTTAGTAGCGTTTGATTTTTAAAAAAATGATCGAGAATTATTTTTGATTCAATAGTTACTGTTTGATTAAAAATAATTTCGTCGATTTTAACGTAATAATACTGTTTTCACGCGTCAGGTACTGTTGGCGAAAAGTTTGTCGAGCGAGAAAAAATAGCCTTAAGTCTTTCGGTCGAGAAACTTTTTCAGTGTGTGAATTTATTTCGATCGTTAAGAAACATCACAGTTAGTATGTTTCTCGCGAAGTCAAAATAAATTGTTTGACCGAAAAAGTTTTGCGATCGTAAAATAGATTTCTCTTGGTCAAACTTGAGAGTCTGACCGAGAAAGTTTTTCCATTGAAAAAATTTGGGCACGCAAAAATCTATTATAAATCTCTCGAAAAAGGTTCTCGCTGAAATAACGCTCGTAAAACTTTTACGCTCAAATCATCCTTAGCAGTAGCGACTTCTGTTCCTAATTCGTATCCTAATTGAGAAAATTTTTCGCACGTTGTTTTTCGATCGATGAAATTTCAGGTATATGCTCGAAATTAGCTACTGAACCCTTACGAACAGATGATTAAACATGTTTTGAAGCAAATGATATTCAAATTTTGCAAAAGATAGAACATATTCAAACTGTTCTTCGCGCGAACAGTAAATTCTCAGAGTAAAAAATTCGGTCTAAATCCTTGATTCTGATTGCTACTGATCTAATCGCAATTGATCCAAACTACTTATGCGAGCACAGAAACATCAAAATCAGATCAAATAAGCACAGAATTAAGATTATCAGATCGAAATCAACTTTCGCGCGTAAATTGTTCTTCGCACGGAACGGTTCCAGAATTAAATTTCTATCTGATTTCTTACAACTTTGATTCAAAACAGAACAAATCTGCTCTGATACAATTGTTAGGTCCTCGATTATCAACTCAATCAATCCTAGGCATGAATTCTAAGGCAATCGACCAGAATGATAGAAATTGAATCACGATCGAAAACCTTTCTTGGAAGAACACGAGAGAGAAACTTTTAGTGTGAGAAAGTGTTTGTTGTTTCTCTCTCTAGAATTTAATTCAAAAGCCTTTCGGATTGATTCTCTAATTTTCTGTATTCAGCTCAATTGTTTGTACAAGTATTTATACCCAACAAGCTTGGTATAAATAACAAACTAGTCCGAATCTATAGACTAATACAAATAAAGCCCCTAATTACAAGGACAACTAATGAAATCAAGCACAATTAAATATAGTCTCTACAATCTCCCCCTTTGTGCTTGATTGCTCTTCCGTTCCATTTGTCCTCGTCGGGCAAAGTACGATCTTCGCAAGCCCAGCGCATGCTCAAAGTTCCTTAGACTGTTTCGTAGCTTCAGGCTCCTCGATGTCATCAAGGAGTTCCAGCATCAGAGGTTGTTCTCTTACGAACCGATGTATGGGCAATCTCGTCTCTCTGTTGATTTCTTCCAATCTTTGTTCTATATTTTTCCTGATGACCATGAGCGTCCCATCACAAAATTTGTGAATCTCATTGTTCAGCATCAATCTATTCTTCTCTGCAATTGGATTGTGATAGATGATTCCTAAGACTGAGCTGATATGAATGTGATTGTTGGAAAGCGCTTCGATCTCAGGTCCTTTGTTAACAGGAGCGGTCATGTTAACCTTCTCATGTTGCTCTCCAGAGCCATCTGAAGGTCGTGTGCGGCGAAGTATTTGACTTGTCGCATCCTGAAATGGTAGAGTCCCTCGAGTCCTTCTTTCTTGATGAAGCCTTGAGGACCCTTGTACTTCTTTATGTAGAGCTGGTAGAGACGGTACACGTCCTCGTAAAGAAGGTAGGGTAGGTCGCTCTCGCTGAGTTCTTCTCGAGTTCTGTCTACTCTCTCAATTACATAGAACGGCCTTGGAAGTCCTCCTTTGGCGCAATAGACGCTTAGCAGCTGGCAGATGGGAGATAGAGATTACAAGTGCGACAAGTGATAAAATAAAACGAGTACTTATTTACTATCACCAACGTGCGGGTAGGCAGTGAACCTATCGTTTGTAGAACAGTAAAGTGAGTAACGAATACCGAACACGAGGATCAAACTTGAGTATTAGTAATGACCTATGGACTAGATATCTAGCCTAAATAAAGTGCGCAAATTGTTTATATTACGAATTATCCTAACAGATCAATCCTAATGCAACGAGAAATTGAGAGAACGCGACTTAAACTGGTATGAGTGGGTTCAGATGATAAAGATGTGCACGGGATTCGAATCCCGCTAAGTACTTTCGACTAAGACAATAAAATCGCTCCTACGTGATTAAAACTAAATCGCAGTAATTTCCTACCCACTCACGAATTTGCTATCGCCCTAAACACTCGCGGGGATCTAGAATTCAATAATTACTAATGCCGACGATCGAGTGCTTTCCTTTCTCCCTATACTCGAATCCTATCATCTATGAACGGGTTTAGTCGTTGTTTAGCTGTCGCCCTAAACGATTTCCCACACATTCACTTTAAAACATAGACATATTAAAGCGAAGAAGCAATTTCATAGATAAATAAATAGTCATAAACACGAGTCACTATAAATATATGTCTTTAGTACGAATTGACCTAGCGTTCATCTGATCCCAAACACAGAGGGGATTTAGCTACTCATAATTAACGAGAAAATAGTGAAGGAAATAGAAAATAGGGAAGGAAGACTCATGAACTTGAGTGCTGATGGATCAGGGATGGAATTGTGGACAAATCTTCGTTCCTCGTTCAATTCGGTGTGGATTCTTCGTTGATCCGTCTCTTGCGCTCCTGGATGCAATTCCTTGTTCTTGAAGGCTCTTTTTCGTCTCTTGATGGGTTAGGGTTGATATCTGGTAGGTGTCCCTCTTTTTGAGTCAAAATCGGCCATAAATACTGAAATTCGCTGGTGTCACGGCCTGGGACATGGGCCTTCACGGCCGTGACCTTCATCGATTTACTTCGCACGCTCTCTGCCCTGTGTCACGCCTAGTGCACTAAGCTTCACGGCCATGACGACTCTGCTTCGACTCTCTGTCCTGGTTCACCGCCTTGTGCTTTACCAGTCACGGCCGTGACATTGTTCTGTATCGTTTCGTAGCTCACTGTCGGCTGTCACGGCGTAGTGCAATATCAGTCATTGCCGTGACCTTCTCTAAGTCCGGTTTCTGCCTCGAGTCATGGCCTGATGCACTACGTGTCACGGCCGTGACACTTGACTGGTTTCTTCATACTTGCTCCGTTTTGCCTGGTTTTCGCTTCTTTTCGCCCGAACGTCGCCCAAGGTCTTTCAATATCAAATAGCTGTAAATAGAGCGAATAAGTGCATAAAATGATTACGAAAACTCTATCATAACCCAATTAAATACTACAATAAACATATTGAAATATGTTTATCACTCAAACACCCACATCGATAAACACGAACGCACGCAGTAAATTATAGGAAAAGCACAAAATATAAGATGAAATAACAAAATAAATAAAGTAACTTACCATCAATCCAATAGTGCAACCATTGATCGTCACATTCGTTCCCCCATTTTAAAAAGCAGCGGCAATTTTCATCTTCTCCAACAAAAAATTATGCACGGCCGCTCCCCAAGCATATTCTCCAAGACCCTCTAGATCGTCCACGTATACATTAACAAAAGATGGGTTTTTCGAATTACCCATCGGAAAAAGTACACAATTGAATAGGAGAAGAATAAGCGCCCGAACAAAATCCTCAACGCTCTCCTTATCCTCCTCACCAACTAAAGACTCCAACAACTTCATAATCATTTTTCGTGTTACATTGCCATTTTTCCCATCAAAATGGCGTTCAACGATTGACGACGTAAATTTACTATCCGGATCAACGGGTTGCCCTAAATGGTGCAATCCCATCACCAAACTAAACTCCTGCGGTGAGAATATAACGTCTATATCCTACTGAACACTGTTCTCCTCCACATTATAGCGCCTCAATAATGCAACAATTTTTTTGTAAAAGATTGTGACATCTTTGGCATCTCCAAGAAACTGTAGAATGGAGTTTGCTTTAACAGTTTTCTGTCTTCCTCCTTCAGCCCTAGTTCGATTATCATCTCTCTAAGAAGGTTGGGATGGCACCGTGATCAGTGACGGAACCACAGGGGGTCAGAGGGGTCGGCCGACCCCCCGGCGGCCGGCGTCAGAAGGGTATATATGGTAGATATAGGGTGGAGCTCCACGGCATAGCTGCGTAAGGACTGAGGTTGAAGAAGATGACTGTACCTAATTTTTGGGGAATTTTACTAATTGGACTTGTATATTGGGCCAACTTTTAAATAATAAAATTAATGTTGGGCTTACTTGACTTTGGGCTCAATTTCCTTGAAATAATAATAGAAAAGAATATAGATGAAAAAGTGGAAAACCATCAATTGGGAAAGACAAGGGATTGCGATTTGCGATTGTAGACTTGTACTGGTTGAGTGGTTGCAGTGCAGACACACCACACAAATGGCGTCCAAGTATTCTCCCTTCCTCCCTTGTTTTAAAGAAAAACTTATGTGCTAAAGAAATTAATTTATTCATTATCATGATTTAGTATTTTATTTTACAGGAATGTGTCGATTGAAAATTTTTTTCAGAAGAAATCTAAACAAAGCATCGATTCACCGTCATATGATGTGAATACAAGTGAAATACGTTATAAAAGGAGACGAGAAGAAACCGAATTATTTGAAATTGAAATTGTTGGTGATCCTGCGTTACGTAAGCCAATTAACGAATATTCTGTTAATTTCGAGAGGAAGTAAGGAAATATATTTAACCAAAGGTCCTTGTCAGCCAAGAGGTACAAATTCTCCTCGAACAGATATTAGTGGGTGCATGAGAAAATTTCAGGAAGCATGGTATAATCAATTTTGTTGGCTTGAATATAGTGCTTCGAAAGATGTTGCATATTGTTTATGGTGTTATTTGTTTCCTACTAGTGGTAGTAAAAGGGGGATGACATATTTACAGAGCATGGGTTCATAAATTGAAAAAAGCGTTAGAGAAGTTTCGTGATCATGAAGGAACTAATGACAGTAAACACAATCATGCTAGAGTTCAGTTGGAATCATTCAACAATCGAAGGAACAATTTGGATTATATGTTGTCTCGACAAAATAAACAAAGCGAAATCGATTACCGTATTCGATTAACAGCGGTAGTTGATGTGATTCGATTTCTTGTAAATCAAGGGTTGGCTTTTCGTGGAAATGATGAGTCTGCAAGTTCAAAGAATAGAGGTAATTTTCTGGAACTTATCAAATGGTATTCTGAGCGTAATGAGGACGTTAATAGGGTGATGAAATGTAATGTTCCTGGAAATCATCAATTGACATCTCCTAAAGTTCAAAAGGAAATTGTTAATGCTTGTGCCACGGAGGTAAGAACTATAATAGTGAATGAGATGAGAGAAAAGTTCTTTTCTCTTTTGATTGACGAGGCTCGTGATAGTTCTATAAAAGGAACAAATGTCAATAGTTTTGAGGTATGTGAATGATCAAGGAGAAGTGATCGAACGCTTTCTTGCAGTGGTGCATGTTAGTGATACTTGCGCTCATCTTTGAAAAACTTGGACTAACAATGTTCAAACTACGAGGGACAAGGCTACGATGGGGCATCCAACATGCGCGGTGAGCTTAACGGTCTGAAGGAAAAGATTTTAGATGAACACAGGTGTGCATTTTATATTCATTGCTTTGCTCATCAACTACAGTTAGTAGTTGTCGCTACATCAACAGAAAATGCAAGCGTGAGAAACTTTTTTGATTATCTTGGTATGATTGTCAACATTACTGGAGCTTCATGTAAAAGAAAAGATGCTATTAGACAAAAACAATATGATGAGTATGTTAGACGTGTGGAGATAGGTGAAATTTCGACAGGAAAGGGCAAAAATCAGGAAATAAGTTTAGCGCGGTCGTGTGATACTCGTTGGGGTTCTCATTTTAAGACAATACATAGACTGTTAGAGTTATGGAAATCCTTTGAGGGAAGTACTTATTGCTTTGTCTAGGGATGGCACTGATTCTAAAAGCCGGGGAACAGCTTTGAGTTTGGCAGATAAAATGGAAACATTTGAATTTGCATTTATTGCTCATTTAATGCTCAATTTGTTGGGAAGAACACATGACCTTTCACAAGCCCTGCAGTTGAAGAATCAAAACATAGGTAATGCTGTGCAAATGATTCAAGATGTGAAGGATGATTTGAGGAAATATAGAGATATTGGGGTTTGACTCGTTATTGAGGGAGGTCATTACTTTTTGTTCCAAAAATGAGATCCATGTACCGGATATGGAAAATGTAATTCCAGGGCGAGTTCGGAGGACAGTTGATAATGAAGCACAAACATATCTTCATCGTTTTCGCATTGATATTTTTTATCAGGTATTTGCTTTATTATTTCAATATTCTCGTTTATCAGTATTTATAATTATTTAATAATAATTTCGTCATGTGATCTTAGGTTGTTGATCAGCTTTTCAATGAGATGGACGATCGTTTTACTAAAGCCAACACAGACTTGTTGTTATGCATTTCATTCCTTGATCCTAGAGATTCATTTCGAAATTTTGATCGTGAAAGGCTACTACAACTTGGCAAGCTATATTCAGAAGATTTTACGGACATTGATGTGACGCCCGAGGCCGATGAGGGCGGGGAGTGATCGCCGGTGCCAGAGAGGTGCACGGACAAGGAGCGGTCGTAGCAGGCTTCTAGGCGAAGGGGTACGTGAACGAACCGATCCGACACCCGAATGAGAGGGGATCCTGAGACTGACAATGTATGGGCGTGTCAGGCTAAGAACCGTATAAGGGAATTGATAGTACTACTCATATCACCAAGGTCGACCTACCTTTTCGGGAGTCCATCTATAGAAACTCCGAAGTTAAGCGTGCTTGACTTGGGGCAATCTAGGGATGGGTGACCCCCTGGGAAGTTTCTCAGGGTGCGTGTGAGCGAGTGCACGAATCACGCTAAAAGGTTAAATGGTGGTACAGTGGGGCCAGACTATCAGTCGGAGTGTGGTGGGTCCAACCCCACTGGTCCCAGTAGGGACCGATGCTATAGTGACACCCGGTATGGGACGGGTCGTTACAGGTGGTATCAGAGCACAACCTCTCGCAGTACGGTGCTGGTTCGGGGACGAACCAGGCGGAAGCTGGTGGGCATGTGATGCCCGAGGCCGATGAGGGCGAGGAGTGATCGCCGGTGCCAGAGAGGTGCAGGAACAAGGAGCGGCTCCTGGTAGGCTTCTAGGCGAAGGGGTACGTGAACGAACCGATCCGACACCCGAGTGAGAGGGGATCCTGAGACTGACAATGTATGGGCGTGTCAGGCTTAGAATCGTATAAGGGAATTGATAGTACTACTCATATCACCAAGGTCGACCTACCTTTTCGGGAGTTCATCAATAGAAACTCCGAAGTTAAGCGTGCTTGACTTGGGGCAATCTAGGTCAGGGTGCGTGTGACCGAGTGTACGAAGCACGCTAAAAGGTTAAATGGTGGTACAGTGAGGCCAGACTATCAGTCGGAGTGTGGTGGGCCCAACCCCACTGGTCCCGGTAGGGACCGATGCTATAGTTATACCCGGTATGGGACGGGTCGTTACAATTGATTTATGTCGTTTAGTAATACATTTGGATCGATATATTTTGAATGTGAAGGGAAACGAAGCTTTTAGTGAACTTCAGGATATTGGAGAACTTGGAAAGAAGATGGTTGTAATGGGGTATCACACTATCTATGATCTGGTATACCGACTTCTGGAATTGGCTTTGGTCTTGCCGGTTGCAACAGCTACTGTCGAAAGATCATTTTCTGCGATGAAAATTATCAAGCATGATTTACGTAATAAGATGGGTGATGATTATCAAGCATGATTTTCTTCTCTCAGATTTGTTGGTGTGTTACATCGAAAAAGAAACATTTGCAAGTGTTGGAAATGAAACACTTTTGCGAAGATTTCAGGATATGGGACCGCGGAGACTTCTTTTACCGAAGACTACTTTTAACAATGTTATTTAGCCTTTTCTTTGTCGATAAATGTATGTGATAGGGGTGACCTTCGGCCCAGCATTCCTCTTCACTCGGACACCTGAAGATAGCGACTTTCAGGATATATGGCCAGATGGGTAGTACACCTGGGGACCTGCAACCCTGTACGGAAAAAGTAAGGTGGGTCCCGACAACAAAGCAACCCAAGCGGGAAACGTTGGATAAGGTCGACCAGGAAACACGTGGCGTTCTAGGAGTGGTCGACATTGTGAACAGTGAGGAGGCGCGCCAGTCTGACGACAGTACGACCGCAGGTGCTGTCTCTCCTAGGTTGTACCAGATGTCGCTATCAAGTGGTCCCGGAAGTGTGCCAGCTAGGAAAGCAAAGGGAATTTGGGTATATGTGAACAGAAATAGACGAGATCAAAGAGAGATTCAACACACAACACAAAACACTTAGATATTTTCACTGTATTCATCTTCTTCGTCTTGATCATACAAAAAAGCACTGTAATGAGCGAAGTAAGGTTGAGTGTGTAAATCCCGACTGTTAATAGTGAACACTGTTTCCGGCGGCCCGTGGACGTAGGACATCTGTCCGAACCACGTAAAATCCTTGTCTCTCGCGTTTTCTTTCTTCTTTGGCACTAAAATCAAACCCTAAAACATATCAAGAAATCAAGGCCCAGTCCGTTTCACCCATCACCGTCTTTCCCGAACCAAATATCGTTGATCGGGGTCATACCCGCATCAAATGGCGCCGTCTGTGGGAACGATGGCTTGAGACGTGAGTGCGCTGGGTAGCAATAGCAAGGAAGACAGGCTGTTTCTGGGTCTGTTTGAAGATAGGTTGAAGAAGGTAAGCTGAGCTTATGTTATCTGAAGGTGAAACGTGAGAGGGATAGTGGAAGGTTGCCGTCGTTAAAGGAGTGACAGATCTTAGAGACGAATAGACGCTGGCCGCGATGGAGGAACAGCCGTCATTGGCACAAAACTTGCAAGGACGGTTTGAGGAAGTCGGGGGGAAAGCGGGGGAAAGTCCTACGCCGGCTCCGACACTGGCTTCGCCGATCGAGGCCCCGGTGGTCACACCAACGCCCACCTTTGCAGGGCCGTCCGGAGCCGTACCGCCTCAAACTCCCGTGACCATGATGGCAGAGCAGCTAGATCTGTTGGTGAAGAATGCAGTGGACGCGGCCATAACCGCCAAGAAGGCGAGGAGCAAGGGCAAACGGAAGCAGTCCTTTTCCGTTCAAGGCAGAACCTCAGAGGGCCATGTCTCAGAGTGGGCAGAAACTGTAGGCGAAAACATGGTGGCGGGGAAGAAGCCTTGCGTCACCTGCCAGACAGGGACTTGTCCAGAAGAGAGGCTGCCCGGGAGGAAAGAAATGCGGGGCCGCGGGCCCCAACACTTAGGCGAGAAGGACCTTCTAGAGGAGTTCAGGAAGGACTAGTGAACCCAAGGAATGCCGTACCTCCGACGACTATAGCCAGCGGGTACATGGTGGAAGGAGAGGAGAAGGCCGGAGAACACCAGGCGGAAGTGAGGAGCTATGGCACGCGCGGTCGAGAAGGAGCCGTCAGTTCCAGGGACAGGAGCTTAGGAGGCAAGTGTCTGACCTCAGGAAAGTAATAGACGAGATCCGAAACAAGACAACCAGACCCCATCTGCGAGGGCTGCATCAGGCAGGTACGCCTTTTGCCAAAGGGTTGTTGGAAGGGGAGGTGGCGCTCAACTTTAAGCAGTTGCCGTATGAGTATGATGGTACCACTGACCCAGAGGAACACGTGCTACGTTTCAAGAACACCATCCTACTGCACAACTTCTCGGAAGGAGTGAAGTGTAGAGTCTTCCTGACAACTCTGGTGAGAGCCGCCCAACAGTGGTTCAGCCAACTCGAGCCAGAGGTTATCCACTCATTTGAGGAGTTCCAGGAGATGTTCATTAACCAGTTTGCTAGCGCCAGGAAGCCTCCTAAGTCGGACATGTCATTGTTTCAAGTCAAGCAGCGATCAGACGAGAGCCTCCGATCTTACATCAGAAGGTTTAATGTGGCAGCCCTCGAGGTACCCTCCTCCACCACGTCCGTTAAAATTAACGCTTTGGTTCATGGTTCGCAAGTTGGCGATTTCTTCGCGTCGCTCTCTAAGAAGCCCCCGCAGACGTTCGAGGAACTGCTGGGCAGAGCGGATAAGTACATAAATCTGGAGGAAAGCAGGTTGGCAAAGATCCGAGAGGGAACGTCCAGGGTGATACCTAAAAAAGAAACACAGAACCATAATCGAGGCAAGGCAAACGTCCGGGTCACTCACCCTCCCAGCGATTAGAAGGCCATGGCAGGTGGGTGCGAACAGATTCCCTCCTAGGTATCAGAAATACACTCCTCTACGGACGAGTCTGGAGGAAGTCCTGGCTGTGGCATCAAGACATCCAGACATGCGGTATCCTCGAGCCAGTCCGCGGAGACACCCAAAGCCCACGTCAGGACCCTTATGCCGGTACCATAACGAATATGGACATCATACTGACAACTGTACGCATCTGAAGAATGAGATAGAGAGGCTGATCAAAGCAGGGCATCTTAAGGAGTTTATATACCGGGATCGAGGGCCAATCCCGCCAGCACCACCCCGAGAGAGGGAAGGTCCGTTACCGGACAAGGGAAAGCAGCCTATGCTGGAACCTAACAGGCCGGGGCCTAGCCAGCCAAGAGCCCATATCCTCATCATAGTGGGAGGCCCAGACGGTGGAGATTCACACAGAACGCGGAAGTCGTATGCTCGAATGAGAGAAAGAGGAAAACTCCGGACAGAAGGCAGCCTGGTGGGTCAGATGGAGACCACAGGGAACATACAGTTCGGAGCGCAGGATGAGGTCGATGTCGTTCGGCCCCACAACGACGCTCTCGTGATCACCACGGACGTGGCAGGGTATAACGTGTCACGAGTGTTTATAGACGGGGGTAGTTCAGCGGATATCCTGTTCTCAGACTGTTTCAAGCAAATGAAGTTGGGAACGGAGCTGAAACCGGTGGCCACCTCCTTATACGGATTCGGCGGAGCTGGCATACAGCCTTTAGGCCAGGTCACACTCCCCGTGGGACTAGGAGAAGCCCCTCGGCGGGTGGTACGAATGGTTAACTTCCTGGTCGTTGAGGCGACTTCTTCATACAATATCATATTGGGGCGCCCAGCCATAAACGGATTCAGGGCAGTACCTTCGACGTACCACTTGAAGATCAAGTTTCCTGTTGGAGACCAGGTGGGGGAGGTCTCAGGGGACCAGGTTAGCTCTCGCCATTGTTACGCCAATGAGGTTAAGGTTGTGACAGGGGGAAAGGAAAGAGACGGAGTTGAAGCCAAACAAGCAAAACGAACGAAGTTAGAGCAGGAATACGGGGAACCTACGAAGTTGCAGCCCCAACCTGACGAAGAATTGATGACAGTGGAACTTTATCCAGGAAGAGAAGGTTTCACTACCCAGGTGGGGACAAAGATGGATGCGGAGATTGCATCGCAGCTGGTCGAATGCCTTAGGCGGAACGCTGATCTCTTTGCCTTTTCGCCATCAGACATGACCGGGGTGGATCCGAGGATAGCTATGCACCACCTGAACATAACCCCAAGTAGCCACCCGGTGAAACAGAGACTCCGACAGTTCGGAGCCGAAAGGGACCAAGATATCAGGACAGAAGTGGAGAAGTTGCTTAAAGCCGGACACGTTAGAGAGGTACAGTTTCCCACCTGGTTGGCCAATGTTGTCATGGTCAAAAAAGGAAATTGGTCCTGGAGGATGTGTGTAGACTTCCGAGATCTTAACAAAGCTTGTCCTAAGGATCACTATCCTTTACCAAGGATAGATCAGCTGGTAGATTCCACCTCTGGGTATGAGATGTTAAGCATGATGGACGCTTATCAGGGGTATCACCAGATTAGGCTGAACCCGGAGGATGTGGATAAAGTTTGCTTTGTCACAGCGGGTGGCACATATGGTTACGTCAGGATGCCCTTTGGACTCAAGAACGCAGGAGCTACCTATCAACGAATGGTTGATACGGTGTTTAAGAGCCAGCTGGGGCGTAACATGGAGGTGTACGTGGATGATATGTTGGTCAAATCGACTTGGGCCAAGGATCATGTGGCGGACCTAGAAGAAGCCTTCCGGACCATCCGGACCTGTGGAATGAAACTAAACCCGGCGAAGTGTACCTTTGGGGTGTAGTCGGGGAAGTTCTTGGGGTATATGGTGATCAAGAGGAGAATCGAGGTGAACCCCAATAAGGTGAAGGCCATACTGGAAATGCAGCCGCCGCGGAACATCAAGGAGGTTCAACGCTTAACGGGAAGGTTGGCGGCACTTAGCAGATTCATCGCCAAGTCCGCAGATAAAAGCCTACCCTTCTTCAGAATACTCCGGAAAGGATGCCGATTCGAATGGACAGAAGAATGCCAATCGGCATTCGAAGGGCTAAGAAATTACCTGCACAATATGCCGTTATTGACCAAACCTTTACCCGGGGACGAGCTAATCTTGTATTTTTCTACAGGGGAACAGGCCGTGAGTTCGGTTCTCCTGAAAGAAGAGGGTGACACCCAGAAGCCTGTGTACTTCGTGAGTAAAACAATGCAGGGGGCCGAAAGCAGGTACTCCGAAATTGAGAAGGCAGCCTTGGCGGTGATGGTGTCGGTTCGGAGGCTACGCCCCTATTTCCTATCTCACAAAGTACGGGTACGTACCAATTTACTATTGAAGCAGACTCTGAGTAGGCCAGACCTTTCCGGAAGGATGGTCAAGTGGGCAGTAGAGTTGGGTGAATACGACGTTGAGTTCGAAAGGCGACCCGCCATTAAGGGACAGGCCTTGTCGGACTTTCTGCTAGAATCTACCCGAGGAGAGGTGTCACCAACTTGGAAAGCTTATGTGGATGGCTCATCTACAGCGACTGGGGCCGGGGCCGGGGCAGGAGTCCTCATCATCACACCAGAGGGGGACGAACTACAGTTCGCTGTGACATTCGACTTTCCAGCGTCTAATAATGAGGCCGAGTACGAGGCCCTGGTGAAAGGGATGGAGATCCTTAACAACCTGGGAGCTGCAGCAGTAATTATATACTCGGACTCCCAGTTAGTGGGTCAGCAGGTCCAAGGAAACTACGAGGCTAAGAATGAGAAGATGGTGAGGTATGCTGAGCGAGTGGGGAAGCTGAAAGCCTCTTTCGATAGCTTCGAGATACGGCAGATCCCCCGGGAGGAGAATGGGCGAGCAGATTCCCTGGCAAAGTTGGCTAGTGCCGCGATCCCGGAGGGGACCCGAAAGGTGACGATGCTAACAGCCAGCCGGGAGGACCGGACGGAGCAGGTGGGATGTATAGAAGAGGAGGAAGACTGGAGGGCTCCTATCCTGGAAGCCTTGCGTGATCCTGCGCACAAGGACGCAGGAAAATTTCGACAGAAGTTCTGCCTCATCGGAGGAGAGTTATACAAAAGGACTTTTGTACATCCTTATGCTCGATGCTTGTCCAGAAAGGAAGGGATGCTAGTGTTGGAAGAGGTGCATTAAGGATGTGCCGGCGACCATACCGGGTACAAGGCGGTAGCTCGAAGAGTGGTCAGGGCCGGGTACTTCTGGCCGACCCTATTGAGGGATGCTAAGGAGCTGGTCCGACGATGCGAAAGCTGCCAGAAACACGGCCCGAAGATCCACTAACCCGCGGAAGAACTGGGGTTGATGCATGCCCCTTGCCCATTTGACAAATGGGGAATAGACATAGTCGGGCCTATGCCAGTTGCCAAGGCTGAGAAGAAGTTCATCATAGTGGCTGTCGATTATTTCAGCAAATGGGTGGAAGCCAAGGCAGTGGCCAAAATCGATGAAACTAACGTGATAGATTTCCTGTGGCATAACATTTGTTGTAGGTTCGGAGCCCCTCGGATCCTAATCTCCGATAATGGCACGCAGTTTTGTGGAGCCCGAGTCCGTGAGTTCTGTGCGGGGATGAAGATACAGCAGAGATTTGTCTCAGTGGGGCACCCTCAAGCTAATGGACAAGTAGAGGTCACCAATCGCACCATCCTCCACGGGATTAAGGCCAGACTGGACCAGGAGGGTGGTAAATGGTTGGAGTCCCTTGACCCCGTGTTATGGGCATATCGCGTCACTCCGCGAGAGGCTACGGACGAAACGCCTTTCCAGTTAGTCTATGGATCCGCCGCCCTGATACCTGTTGAGATAGGGATGGAGACGCATTGGGTTATCCACTATTAAGAGGAGCAGAACGCACGGCTCAGAAGAGAAGATCTGGACTTAATAGGGGAAATCAGGGAATTAGCCTTGATAAGGATGGAAAAATACAAGAGTCGGGTAAAAGCGGCTTGCGACCGGAGAGTAAGGCCTCGACAATTCCAAGTGGGAGACTTAATCTTGAGGAGAGCCGATGTACTTAAGCCGTTGAAGAAGATAGACTCGACATGGGAGGGTCCTTACAAGGTGGCCCGCGTTTTGGGAGGTGGCGCATACGAGTTAGAGGATGAAGATGTGCGCAGAATACCCCGCCCCTGGAACATCTCAAAACTCAAGAAGTATTACGCTTAGTGAGGGGTTAGAGGGTTGTATATAAATCAAACAGGAAGGTGTACTCTTTTTCCTTCGCCAAGGTTTTGTCGCAAGGGGGTTTTACTTGGCAAGGTTTTAACGAGGCACCATCCAATGAATGAAATGGCTTTTTCGGAAACTCGTGTCTTGATGGCTCCTCTCCCAAAATTGAGAATCACGAGTCCTGTCTACAGACTACCCTGGATTCCCTGATGGCCCAGACGTGGCCGCGCAGATTGCGCATCTATAGCCCAGACGTGGCTGGCCCAGATGTGGCCGCGCAGATTGCGCATCTATAGCCCAGATGTGGCTGGCCCAGACGTGGCCGCGCAGATTGCGCATCTATAGCCCAGATGTGGCTGGCCCAGACGCGGCCGCGCAGATTGCGCATCTATAGCCCAGATGTGGCTGGCCCAGATGTGGCCACGCAGATTGCGCACCTATAGCCCAGACGTGGCTGGCCCAGACGCGGCCGCGCAGATTGCGCATCTATAGCCCAGATGTGGCTGGCCCAGACGCGGCCGCGCAGATTGCGCATCTATAGCCCAGATGTGGCTGGCCCAGACGTGGCCGCGCAGATTGCGCACCTATAAGCCCAGATGTGGCTGGCCCAGACGCGGCCGTATAGATGCATACTAATGAGCATTAGATGTAGCTATGCAGATGACTCCCCTGCAGGGGGCGTCCCACTCCCAGGTCGTCGTAGGCCCACGTCCGGCGAACTTGGACGAGGCTACAAGTGAAGAGCCTTGTTGATTCCCAGGATTAGCCAAAGTCGACCTCGAAGAGGAGACAGGCTCGCCGATATCTAACGAATCTGGCAAAAAAGTTGGACGAGGCCAACGCTGGAGGTACCATTAAATCCCCCAGGTACGCGTTTCTGCTTGTTAATATTTCCCTGAAGAGGAATTTTGAGATGAGCATAACCCGACGGAATAATAGTTGGGGAAAGTAAGGCTGGTAAGTCGAAAGGAACGCTCTTGGTGTACTTCGAATACGCTGACAGACCTCAGCGCCATTCGAAGTAGGGGGAGTAGAGAGTGGTAGTAACGCAGGACCCCAGCGAAAAGGGCCCATAATATTTAAGTTTGTATGCAATTAAGTTGGGAGGCAGACAAGAAAGGAAGAAAAACACGCCACAACATCAAGCATACAAAAGCAACAGAGTGTTCAAAATAGGAAAACAACAAAACGAGTCCGAAAAAGGAAAAAACGACGTCAATTGTTCAAAAGCAGGAAATAGATTAATGAGCTAGGGGGTGGAGCGCTGGAACCGGTCGCGGAGTCGAGGACCTCAGAAGCAGTAGACAGCTCATCCAACTTGGAGAGCTGGCCTAGAAGGACCTCAGGCGAAACCTCCAGCAACGTAGGAGAGCAATGGGGGACCCCAATAGACCAGAAGTCCGGATTTGGGGCTGCCTCTGGATTTCCCTTAAACGCTGGAGGGGCACTCAGAGCGTCCCATCGCCGCATCTAGCGTAGAGGTGGACTCACGACAAGCAGTGAAACCTCCCAGGAAGTAATGTTGCATAAAGGGCGCGAAGTCCATCAGGGAGAGGGTGTCACGCAGATAGCCCTCATGCCAACTCTGGCTCAGCTGGGTCAGGAACTTCATGCCAAGAGGGGAACCCATGAGATGCTTCTGGCAGAGCTGGACACCTTCCAGCCTCCCCGAGAAGTGACTACTCTCGACCTTAGCAGCAAAAGCCTGCTCCAACTCAACCCTCAAGGTCTTCTCCCTCTCAGCCAGCAGTTCCTTGGCCCTCAGCTCGATTTGGGCCTGCTGTGCATCTATGAGCTGATGCTGACGGGTCGTGAGCTCGGTCTCCTTAGCAGCAAGAGCAGCTGCACTTTCCACCTCTAACTGATGTGACCTCTCCAAAGCTAAGTCTTTCACACGAGCCCCGCACTCGTTCTTTTCTTTCTCAAGTTCTTTTTCCAGCTGGGCGATCTTTGAGTCCTGCTCCTCAATTATTTCGAGCATGTGGCTCTCAGAAGAGGCGGGACCACCGGGTGCTAAACCCCGATGGGAGATCGCGGACAAGAGAGCAGGCAGCAGAAAGGACAGCTGAGATAACCAAGCCCGAATTAACAAAGTACCGAAAAATAAACCAGCAAAAGGAGGCCAAGGAGGAGAATTACCTCGGCCCAATGATGGACGGCAAGCTCAGCAACAGAAGCGTCAGATCGACGATGGAGCACTTTTTGTTGTTCAGGAGGCACGATGGCTTGGAGGAACTTCATCTGTTCCTCAGGACTCAATGAATCATAACTGTCGGGCAGGTCCAGCACCATCTTCCCATCAGCCCGCTGATCGATACCCCACTCAGAACCGTGGTGAACAAAAGGGGTGAACTCAGAAGTGTCAGGAGAGGGAGAGGTTGTCTCCACACGTGGCCTCTTTCCCTTTGCCACGACGACCATTTTCTTTTTCTTCTTGGGAAGCACCGGCGAGGCATCCTTCTTGCTCACATCGCCTTCTGAGTCAGATAGCACCACATGAGGAGAGGAAGATCCAACAGGAGGTTTCCCTTTCACTTCTGAAGCTGGCAGGTCAGTCCCATCAAGACCCGCTGAGGGGTGAGGCGCAGCGGGAACCTCGGATTCTTCTTGCTTCACAGGAAGCATGCGAAACGCATCTCTCCAAGAGAACGACATATCTGCAAAAAGACATACTAAGTCAGAGAGGAAAATCTAAAAAGGAGGTCAGGAAGCAGGAGGGAAACCTGTTTACCCTTAGGATCGAAGGGTAGAGACTTTGAGGAGAGGTTGAAGTGATGGAGAAGGCCGGGATAGGTTACCAACTCAACCATGTTAAATTTCTTTTCAGGGGCCCTAAGGTTCAAAAGGTTAAGAGCCGCCTCATTCTCCTCGGAACATTCAGGCTGGACCCCTCGCAGTCTCTGAGGCGCTTGGTGAACCCAATGGCGATGAGGAAAGTCCCAGCTAATCTCTGTGGGGGCTACGAAGAAGTAAAAAGGGTGCCACTCCTTATCTTTGTAAGTGCCCCTGCTGAGGAAATGAACGAGACCGCGCGGATTCGCGCACAGATAGAAAAAGGGGGGAGCAGATTTAAGTTGAAACTGGGAAAGGACAAGTTCTATAGAGGGTCTCCCCCCTGCAGCAGAAACCAAGACATAAAAAGCTGCCAACTGACGTATAGAAGAGGGACTGAATTGATTCAGAGGTATGCGAAAAGCCTGCGATACTGCAGCGAAGAAGGGGTGGATTGGAAAGCGTAGGCCGGCCCTTATCTGGCTCTCCCAGAAAGCAAGGGCCGGCGAAGGCGGGAAGTTTGCTCGCTGATTAGGATTTGGGATAGAGATGTGGAAGCCAGGGCTGTGAAAACCTTCTGGAACGAGCTTTCCTAAGCGTTGATAGGTTGACTTGGATGGGCCGAACATCTTCCAATCGTCCACCCTCGCGCTGTCTCCGGCAGCACTTCGCGAGCGGGTTTGACGAGAAGTAGACGAATCGGGGGCTGCCTGCGCTGGCGTCGGCGCGACGGAGGATGTGTCGGCGGGAGTGTGAGAGGAAGAAGGCTGGGGGAGATCAGGCGCCGCCGCATCTGGCGATGGGGCCTTTCGCTTTGACCCCCTTTTGGCGGCAGCGCCCAGCGCGGCGGAAGACGCGGAGATGCCCGGCGACGCCGAGCGAGCACTTTCGGTGGTGGTAGTATCGGACATGTCTTCGACGCGCAAAGGAGGAAAACATGGGAGACTGAGGCCAAATCGACGAAGAGACGGTAAATAGAAGCAAAGAAAAGCGAAATAATACCTGTGAGAGTCGCGGATGGTGAGGAAATTGGAGATGACGACGGTTCGGAGCGCTGTGCGATTTGGAGCAAGACGACGATTAAAACCCTAAAGTGACGATTGGGTTTTCGATTTTCTTCGCTAAGTATAGAAGATGATTTTGAAAAGGGGGAAAAAACGAGAAGAGACCGCCTCGAAGGATTCAAAAAGCAGAAATGATGGGTTTGGACACGTGTCGCCAGACGAGTGGTGCCGCCCCCCGTTGAGAGCACAGAGCCTGTCCAATCGGCGTAGACGCAACACAGACTGACCAAAGGAGTCCAGAAGTACTGCAGAAGAGGAATGCTCTCTCAAATGTACTCCGAACCGTAATACCTGACGTATTACACTTCAGAGTAGGGGGACTGGATGATAGGGGTGACCTTCGGCCCAGCATTCCTCTTCACTCGGACACCTGAAGATAGCGACTTTCAGGATATATGGCCAGATGGGTAGTACACCTGGGGACCTGCAACCCTGTACGGAAAAAGTAAGGTGGGTCCCGACAACAAAGCAACCCAAGCGGGAAACGTTGGATAAGGTCGACCAGGAAACACGTGGCGTTCTAGGAGTGGTCGACATTGTGAACAGTGAGGAGGCGCGCCAGTCTGACAACAGTACGACCGCAGGTGCTGTCTCTCCTAGGTTGTACCAGATGTCGCTATCAAGTGGTCCCGGAAGTGTGCCAGCTAGGAAAGCAAAGGGAATTTGGGTATATGTGAACAGAAATAGACGAGATCAAAGAGAGATTCAACACACAACACAAAACACTTAGATATTTTCACTGTATTCATCTTCTTCGTCTTGATCATACAAAAAAGCACTGTAATGAGCGAAGTAAGGTTGAGTGTGTAAATCCCGACTGTCAATAGTGAACACTGTTTCCGGCGGCCCGTGGACGTAGGACATCTGTCCGAACCACGTAAAATCCTTGTCTCTCGCGTTTTCTTTCTTCTTTGGCACTAAAATCAAACCCTAAAACATATCAAGAAATCAAGGCCCAGTCCGTTTCACCCATCACCGTCTTTCCCGAACCAAATATCGTTGATCGGGGTCATACCCGCATTAGTATGGTAGTGACATCAAAATTTGTTATTGTTCTTTATTATAATTATTTTCGACCCCCCACACCATAAATCCTGGTTCCGTCACTGACCGTGATGTCATCTCGTAATTATTTCTTCTTGAGCCGGAGGGTTTTTCGACTTCGGTGCCAATTTCTGCACGCAACAAAGACGAGAGAATCAAATAATAAACTTACGGTACCATTAACTATGTAATATGGTACCAAAAAACATATACAAGCACCAATTCAATTATAGTACCAAAAAAACCATGACTCGTACCAAGACAGTCACAAATGCAGTACATTTACATCGAATAGGGAAACTAGAAGCTAACAAACTCTGATTTGAATGATACCAACTTCCCCAAATCGAAAAATGAAATAATTAAACCTAATTTGGCATAAACCCCAAATTCGAGCCGTAATCAACAATTAAAGAGAGCCCGACATGAAATCCTTCAAGTAATGCAACTATGAAAGCCCCAATCTCTACATTAACGCAAAATCACAAAAAAAATCGAAAAAGTTAAATTCGAACGAAGATGTGAAGCGGTCGTACTGTTGAAATGATGTGTTCGAATAAAGGCGTGAAGCCATAATATCTCGTTCGCTGCTCGTTGTGGAGGTGAAGTTGAGAATCGACCGACTGCTCTGTATCGTTTTCGTTCTAATTTTCGTTCGTCTGCTTTTCGTTTGTCGTCCTCAGTATACGCATTCAGTTGGTTATTTTGCAATATTTATGTTTTACAGGGGTATATTTGTCCATTAGGTAGTTATGTGATATAATAGTTTGAAAGGGGGAGTTTGATGATAAATGAATTGAAAGGGGGAAGTAAGTTGATGTATAGTTTGTGGTAGGGGGATTTATGTGTAGATTTGCCTTTAATCAACTTTTTAATATTAATTATTTATGTTATTAAAAAGCTCATATCAAAATCAATATAATTTATTTATAAATCTTATTATTTAATGTAATTATATAATATATTATTTTTTTACGGGCCTGCCTGCGGCCCGCGCGGGCATGCCCGCTCAGGCCCACCCTATGGCCGGCCGAAAAATTAACATGGCGGGGCGGGGCGGGCGGGCCCGCAGGCCGCAGGCCCGTTTGACACCACTAACTAAATAGCTTCGGCGTTTGAAGCTACGGTGGTATCGGAAATGGCAGAAATGACTGGACGACGGTGTGTTTGCTGCCATACCATATGCATACGACTTAGATATATAATTCGAATATTCTTAAGCATTTCTAGAGTGTATATTTCTTACTAGATGAAACTCTAATTTTACCAATTTGCTTTCTTTTAAATAGGCTTTTGAGAAAGCACGGATGGCCTCGTGCAGCTACACGGGTGGCAGACGTAAGATGGTGATCCCAAGAGGAGACAGTAATTTGGCCTCAATTATCTTCAAAAGCCCGTGTAAAGGCGAGTTGGATTTCGTCGTTGACGGAAAGATAAGCGCAGCACCAACACCCTTTTCGAGGAGGGGTGTATCCATTTTCAGTACGTCAACGATCTCACGATCAGAGGCAGTGGGGTTTTTGACGGCCAAGGCACGGAGGTGTGGCGTTCCAACGATTGCATCACCAATCATAACTGCAAACATCACCCAACGATAATTTAATGATACATTTAGTCCTTAATTGCGACTCTGGTACGCGGAATAATACGCATGAATTTTCTTTTTTTTCCGCGTCGAACTCATTGTACCAAACACCCTAAAAAACGTTTTTATCGCATATGCGCCAATAATGCAGACACTAAACCTGGACTTTGTGAATGACTCGACTGTCCAAGGCCTTCGTTCCCTAAACCGTAAGGCGACCCACATTAGCCTATTCAAGTTCTACAACGTGGAGCTTGTCGGCCTCAACATCACGCTACGGCGAAGGCACTCAAGACGGACGGCGTGCGCAAAGGCTTCTCCAAGGGCATCCGCATCTCGAATTCCGTCATAAGCACTGGTAACGACTACGTCTCGATGGTCACGAGGAGCCAAAACGTAAGCTTGGAGGGCCTGACGTGCGGGTCGGGCGGGGGGATTAGCGTAGCCAGCCTCGGGAAGGACGTGAAGCCCGTGAGCGGGATAAGCGTCAAGAACAGCACCTTCTTGGGAACGGATAACGGGTGAGGATCAAGACATGGGCCGACGCCTCGATAGACAGCCTCGTGCCTGGGATTTTGTTCCAAGACATCGTTATGGTGGGAGTGAATAATCCCATCGTCATCGATCAACCGTATTGTCCCGGACATTACTATGGGAAGGTATGGAATTGAAATTTTAGGGCCTATTCCCATGGGCCCACGTAGGAGGAGAGTGTTGGAATCCCCAACCTAACAGAGAGTTGACCTAGAAGCTTGATGGGGTTCAGTTAAAACCGATTGGTGATAGGTGGAGTAGTCCATCAGCTTATACTAAGTCAATCTCTTCTCAATTAGTCGATATGAGATACATGTGACTTGTTAGGGTTGTTAATCGAATCAATTTTCCTTTCTTATTACAGGGAGAATCGAGGGTTCGGATACGTAACGTAGTTCAGCAATATTACGAGAACACCCCACATCGAGGTGGTGGTGAATATCCAGTGCAGCAGAGCGAAGCCGTGCAAGGACGTCAAGATCAAAGATATCAACTTGGTCTACCACGGAAAGGGTAAGGAGAAGGCCAAAGCTCTGTACTCTTGCGTCTTTGGTTCTAATTACGGCACGCAGAACACGGCTGGTTGCTTACTACAGTAAACTGTCTTATTGCATAGCTTGGAATCATGGTTTTTAGATGAATTAAAGTTATGTATTAAGAAGATTTTAGTTTAGGGTAAATATGTATATGCTGCTGTGACTTATACTCGTCTTTTCTTTTCAGTTTAATAAACGATATGTTTTGATTGAATGGAGAAAACAAGTTTTTAAAGTCTTTGTGCTGTTATTACAATAGTCCTCCATTTCAATTAAGCAATTTAAAAAAATATATCCTAAATGACATGACTTCTAATAATATTCATAACTAATTGTGTTACAATACCGTCGCAATTCCGTTGCAATTGTGATATTTGTAAACAGCCGCAATTTTCTTCTATATCCATTGTAATTGCCGGGAATTGTGTTACTCTACAAATTTATGTGGATTAGCGACGGATTACACCGTCGCAACTTTGTCGCTAATCAAATCTGCGAATGGATTAGCGATGGATCAGTAGCATTGTCCCAATTGTTGCGACGGATATTTTTTATGGATATGTTTTTCCAACAAAAACTTACTGATAGATATTTGTAACGGATAAAACGTGGAAACTGCTGACATGCCTAAAAGATAATCCGCCACGAAAATAATATTATATTTAAAATTCTACAATTATTTTTAAGTAAAGATGATAAATAGAATAAGAAATATATTGATTATAGATACTAAGACCATCTCCAACAGTCAACCGCAAATGCAAACGCATTTTGCCGTAACAATCATAGTTTGCAGTGATTGTTCTCCAACAGTCAACTGCAAACGCAAACGCAAAATAATATCTGTAATATTCTCTTTCATACCAACTTTTATAACTTTTCAATATCAATCCTATATTTAATTACTCTACAAATTAACCACAATATTCTTTTTATTTTGATTTCGAAAATATTTAAGCAATCATTATTGGTCAAGCAATATTTAATTATATATTTGTGCTCAAAACAATACAATTATATCACGTATAAAAATATAAAAAATACGTAATAAGATATAAAATAGATTATTACTAAAATAATTAGGTTAACATAACTATTTATTATGTCAATTTATAATCATAATGAATATTATACGATTTTCAAATTCTTTAATATATTTTTATTTATTTTATAATTTTTGATTTAGTAATTTAAATTTTAAAACATCAGACGCATTTTTGCGTTCGAACGCAAATTTGCGTTTGAAATAGGTGAAAGAAAGCAAAAAACGCATTTTGCGTTTGTAGTAGTGTTGGAGCAGCTTTACTGCATTTTTGCATTTGCGTTTGCGTTTTGCCGAACTATTGGAGATGCTCTAAATTAGCCGCTTGCCAGTAGAATTTCTAGCGCTGATTCTGCTTTATTTGGATGGAATTTTCGTAGCCAAGGTGATCTATCTTGTGACGGATTACCGACAATATTTCCGCCGCTATTGTCAAGTGGCAGATTTTCTTTATTTAGCGAAGAAACTTCTATCGCTAAGAGCATCTCCAACCCACAACATAAAAAAGACACAATTAATTTTACACAATAATACAGTTGCTACAGTACCTTTACTCCAACTATAAAACTCTATTTTCTACTCTAGCTTTTACTCCAACTCAAACTCTATTTTTTTACACTAAAAATCAAAACATAAACTTTATATTATAATATTTATTAAAAAGTCAATATATTATAATTATTAATATTTATAAATTAAATAAATCATAAATTAGCATTTTATTAAATTATAATTATAATAAATTAAAAAGAAAATATCAATAAATAAATGAAAAAAATATTATATACTTAATCATTATAAGAATATTCAAATATCCTAAAAACTATATTTTAGTAAATAAAATATGTCGCCTAGATGTATGATGAATATTGATTTAAGGAAGGCCTACGATATGGTCGAGTGGCCATTCCTAATTAGCCTCTTACAGAAACTAATGTTCCCGAAATTTGTGGCATGGATCAAGGAGTGTAACCACGGTAACGTATAAGTTAGAGAACTCACCATGTTAAATATAGTGTCTCATTGAAGTAGAAACATACTCTATTTTTGTATTTTACATAAAAATAAAGTACTCATCGGAGATGCTCTTAGTAAGCCAAATAGTTTACGAAAACGTAGAAATAATGAGATATTCTTGTGACGTAGTTGCAAAAGTAAAAATGAGAGATTTCTGAAAACAAGTAAGGAAATCAATACAATGTTGGAATAATTAAAGTTTGGGCTTTAACTAAAGTTTGGGCTTTAATTAATCGGGCTTGTGAATGTGAATTTTTGGAGAGAAATTGTGTGGGAATCCCACATTGGAACAGTAGCTTGTTTTTGCACTCTTTATATATTGTTGTAGAATTATTGGTTTCTAAAACAAAATAACCAACATTATACAACAGTCATACCAATCGCGTGCGCGCGCAGGGGGTGCAAATCCGGCGAAAATCTAATGGACTCGTGTGCGAGTGCAACATGCGTACACGAAGTGGGCTCACGCGCGCGCAGGGTGTGCAAATCAACTCACTTTTTTGCTCCAGATCTATTAATTTTCCTTTGAAAAATTCAACTTAAGTGGGCTCTTGGAAGTGAAATGGGCTTGGCCTACCGACAGTCATCCTTCTAGAAAAGGATTAGAGGCTGCTAAGGTAAAGGACGAAGCAGTTCTGTTAGGTCCTCAGATCAACAACTCTACGATCCTGGGCTAGAATTCATAGTAATTCGATCGTTTAGATAATCAATTGATTCGATCGAAAAACTCAAGTTAAGAACCCTAGAGAGAATTCAATTAGAGTGAGAAAGTTACTCTCTCTAGAAATCGAATTGCAAGCCCTTCGGATCAATTCTCTAAACTTTCTCTATTCAGCTCAATTGACTTACATGTATTTATACCAAACAAACTTGGTATAAATATCAAACTAGTCCTAATCTAAGGACTACTATACAAAACGCCCCAAATAACAAGGACAACTAATGAAATCAAGCACAATTACAAATGGTATTCAACAATCTCCCCCTTTGTGCTTGATTGCGTCTCTGCGCCGTTTGTCCTCGTCGGGCGTAATACGATCTGCGCAAGCCCAGCGCATACTCGTAGTTCCTCAGCGTGATCCTCAGCTCCAGTCGCTCCTCAATATCTTCTAATAATTCCATTAGGACCGGCTGTTCTCTCACGAACCTATGGATCCTCAGCATCGTATCTCGATTGATTTCTTCCAACCTCTGCTCGATGTTTTTCCTGACGACCTTGAGCGTCCCATTGCAAAACTTATGAATCTCAGTCTTCAGCATCAACCTATTCTTCTTTGCTATTGGATTGTTGTAGGTGATGCCTACGACTGAGCTGATGTGCACGTGATTGTTGGGAAGCCCTTCGATCTCAGGTCCTTTGTTGAGCGGAGCGGTCATGTTGACCTTCTTCATATTGCTCTCAAGCGCCATTTGAAGGTCGTGAGCGGCGAAGTACTTGACTTGTCGCATCATGAACCGGTAGAGCCCTTCGAGGCCTTCTTTCTTGATGAAGCCCTGAGGACCTTTGTACTTCTCCACGTATAACTGATAAAGATTGTACACTTCATCGGCGGGGAGGTACGGCAGGTCGCTCTCGCTCAGTTCCTCTCGGGTCCTGTCCACTCGTTCGATGATGTAGTGAGGTGTTGGAAGTCCTCCTTTGTCACAGTAGACGCTGAGTAGTTGGCTTATTGGAGAGAGACTCTTATAATGGCTCTTGGCTTGTGCCTTAGTCATCCCCAGCCTAACATCAGATCCTAGTTTGGTCAGCATCCAGAGGTAGGTCATCCTCTTCTGCTGATCCCAATGAGAGATCCCTCTAAGCTCGAACTCGTTCGGCTTGTTCACTCTGTCTGGAGAACTCCAAATATTCTCACGAACTTCTTCTAGGAAGGGAATTTCTATTCGGATGTTCTCCCATGGCGTGTCGATCCGAACGATCCCTGGCGTTAGCCTTGGAGAGAGAACCGCCTGTTGAGCGATCAACTCTGGTAGCCTTGGGATGTCTTGTTCGTAATCTTCACCTTCCTGAAGCTCGTCGTCTTCTATGATTACGAGGTCTATAGACGCTTGTTGTAGAAAGCGCCGAACGTCGTGAAGCCGTCGTCTTTGATGCTCCTCGGGCATGGAATGGGTCATCCACTGTCCTTCGAAGATGTACTTGTCTAGGGCCTCGTGTGGATTGACGCCATGTCCAGAGGGTCCCGGTTGGTCTGGAGCGACAGAGGGAGTGGCTTGGATAGCTGCTAGAGCTACAAGCATCGCAACACTTGCTTCTTCTTCCGGAAGCAATGGGCTTGAGTAGATCGGTGGTGTGGACGGAGACGTCCTGAGGTGAAAGGTTGGTGGTTCGATGTGGGCTGTGCGGTGCGTGGTGTAGGTAGTTTGGGTGGTTTGTCTTTGGTGGGTGGTTTGTGTTTGGGTTTGGTGGGTTTGTGTTTGGGTTTCACCAGCTCCAGCGCTTGTCTGCGTAGCGCCCGAGCCTTGTCCTTGGCCACTTGTTGATGTCCTTGGCCTTTTCTCTCCCTCATGAGGGTCCTGATCGTCAGGATCGTCATGTCTGCGCCGTGAGTGGGAGCTTTGGCCTCGGCAGGTGTCAGTCGGTGGCTCAGGATGGTCCACCAATCGCCTATAGAGGGATTCTTCTTGCGGCGATCGGATGGAAAGGCCTACCAGACGAGCGAGGAGAATGTCGTGGAGCTCGGTGATGGGAATTGTGTATGGATTGATGAGGATGGAGGTAGTGGCTAGAGGGTCGGTGGGTGTGGGTTGTGGAGGTATGAGGTTGATTTGTGACGAAGGGCCTTCAGAGGCAGGTGCTTTCCCGATATCTCTTCGGGATGCCTCGAGTGCTTGGAGTACTGTGATTTTGTCTTCCATGGACTGTACAACGGCAGAGAGAGCGGCCTGGAACTGCTCGTTCATCACGAAGGGTGCGGACGCCTCCTGAGATGGACCAGGACGACTTATGTCGCCTGTTATCAACCCTTGAGTAGACACCGACTCTGTGGGTTGGCTCACAGTCACTTGGGTGTTAAGGCAGGCTCAGGTTGCGCCTACGAACCAGACACCACGTGGGTTGGTTGCGGCTCAAGATTGAGCGAAGAAGTCCCGGCAACACTTGTCGTAGTGGTCAGCGTAGTATCTGGTGCGTTGGTGACGGCTGGGAAGAAGGACTCCATTGAATGCTAAGTCTCCTGGGAGTCCTCCTTATCAGACTTATTTCCTCATCAGACTCCGTGTCAGACGAGGTGGCCGTGTGAGGAGTGAGGTCTCGATGGACGTCCTTCAGTACCTGACCCGTCACCGGTGGAAGTGAAGTTTGCCCCATTTCGACTTCGGGCTATGCTACTGGTAGAAGAACCTCCTCAATGGTTTCTTCGAGAACGGGCACTTCCACTTGGTATTCATGTTCAGGAGTCTCGAGCGCCATCTCGGTAGCCACGACGTCTATCAAGGTCTCATCTACGTCGGGCATCAGCTCTTCGATCAAGGGAGACTCCTGTTGAAGCTCCTGAGCGACAACATCTATCATCGCGTCGTCAGGGCTTGGTTGGTGTTCCGGTTGGGGAGGGCTCACATGGTAATTTGCCGGGGGCCCTCTGATCATTTGCTCCGTTAAATGGTGTTCCCGGCAGAATCTTTGATACTCAGCTCCCGCGGGGTCGGCAATCCTGAGTAGTTGGAGCGGAATTGGCATCAACGGTTGGTCCAAGTCCGTGAGCCGTGGGTTATGGAAGAACTTTAGCCTTGGCGGCTGATAGTTTCCTCCGGGAGGCAGCTGTGGGATGTTCTCCGCATGTAACTCCATGACCTCCCTGATGATCACGTTGAACCATCGAGCATAGGGCACGTTGTTTGACCTTCGGTTTTCCTTCAGCCAGATCTTTTCTGCTAGATCATTCCAGATTAGCCGTGCGAAGTCGTAGTTTCTGGCGAAGGCGAGACCGTGAAAGATTCGCAGTATATTGCCGTTGCCCTTGTCGAAGCCGGCATGCTTTGGTGATAGACACTTGTTCACGATCCCGAACAGTGTCTTCCAGGGGTGAGGGATACCGCTGCTCTGGACCTGAGCTAATTTGGTGAGCTGCGGTTGATATCCCATTTGCTTGAAGTCATGGACCATTTCTGCGTTCGACGGGATCGGGTCGTAGTTGTCGCTCTGTGGCAAGTCCAGTATCATCCCGAACTGGCTCTTGCTCATATGAATATGCCGCGTCCCGATTCTTGTTGTGAAGGAGAATGCCCCATTCGCTACAACTCCTTGTATACATCCTCAGAATTGCTGGAGATAGACCATTGGCACTGAGGCTGTGACCGTCAATGCGTGCCAGATGGGGTGGCCTCGCAGGATAGATACGATGATCTCGTCTGGACACCTAAACGTGCTCAGATCGAGCTGGAAGTTCGTATCCTGGACCTTCAAGTATAGATTGTGATCGTATATATGGTTTTATCTTGGGTAGCGATCCATCTGAAAATAAGAAATATAAGAGTTTATTAGATCAGTTTTATTTTTAGTCGAAAAATGAATAAATTTCATCAAACTATAGTAACATTGGAAATAATAGCATGTTCGATGAATTTCGAATTGAAATCGTATCAAATGCATAGTGTATGCTCAATTTTGAAAAATCGTAATGGCATGAATGTAAGTTCGAATGAAGTTTAAATCGCGTGAAAAATAGTTCGAAGTCACTGTTCATGCCGAGAAAATTTTCGGTCGAGAAAATTGAATTGCAATTTGATTTCCTATACATTGATTTCAAATGAAAGAATTCCGTCTAAGTTTTGCGCTCGAAGAATTTTATCCGCTATTGTTAGCTACAGTGTAAAAGACTTAGAAAAATTTCCTAATGTTGAAGTTGAAAGCGTGACTGTAGTCGATCAATTTAACGATCGAGAAAAATTCACTGTAAATTTACGATCGAGAAATTACGTCTCAGGTAAATTTACTATCGAGAAATTTTCTTCGATTGAATAAAATTCTCGATTTGAAACTTGTCGAGCAGTATGTGATTTTCGATTGAAAGTAATTTTTTTTTTCGCTGCGATATAATTTTATCGAGAAATTAGTCAACGAAAGACTAAGTCAAACGTCGAGAAATTTTCTGATCAATTAGGTCCCTAGCGGCGAATTTTACGATCGAAAAATTAAGTGTTGAAAAATTAATTTTTCGCTGCTAAATTTTTGCGACCAAATTGAAATTAAATCGAAAATTCTATTTTGCGATAATAAGTTTTACGCTCGATAAATTTGCATCTAAATTGTCTAATCAGTGCGTAAGTTTTTCGCTCACAAAAATCCTAATTAGATTTCTCGATGGTAAGTAATTTTTTTCGGTCAAAATCTTCTATCTTAGCGACTAAATCAGAATTTTACCGATTGAAAAACTAATTCGACACAAACAGTATCTCAATTAAATCGGAATTCAATTAAGACTATTTGCGATCGACAAAGTTCTTCGATGGCTTTAAACATTCAAATACCCAGTTTCATCAAAACTCAAATTACAGTCGAAGATGCAGATTTTCCGATGATTCATTCTACCAGATTCATAGAGAATATCGAAACTATCTTAAGTGCAGGCATTAAACTCAGATAAATTTCAAAATCAAGCCGCAAACACTATAAAATGTTACGGTTTTTCTCAGTTTTGAGGAACAGTCGAGAATCTAATCCTACTAATGCGAAAAACTACAAAATGCAGATGCTAATAAAGTTCAATCACACGCAAATGTCAAAAGAATCTCATTTCTACCTTAAACAGACAGTTTGATGTTGAAAATCGAAAGATTTTGAGAATTTTAAGTTGTCTGTGAAAGTTTTTCGCTAGAGAGATTTTTTGCGATTAGGGTTGTGTGAGAAAAGTTTTTCGACTGACAAAAGTTAAACTTTTATTAACTAGCATTAAGTCAATGTTGGGTTTGCGATTGGACGTTTTGCGATTAAATGGATCAGGCCCATTACTATTTGCGCTCGAGAAATTTTTGATTTGAAAATTTCCTCTCAATTCAAATTTTTCGATCGCAAATTATCTCGGCCAATCAAAATTGTTTCCAACACTGTTTACGATCGAGAAACTTATGATCGTGAATTAAGTCTTCTATCTATTTTCTCGATAGTAAGTACTTCTAAAATTTTCAGATTGACCCCTATTTCAACATAAAACCCTTTGTAAGGCTCCCCCTTAGTAATTAAAATAAATGCAATTAACTCCCTGTATTTCTGTGTAGTAACGTCTAGCTCCCCTGGCAGAAATTTAAAAATCTGTACCACTTAGAGATAAGCGTTAGTAATAATGGAGTTAATCAACACTTATTTTTGGCAATTTTATCTTTTGAAAGATTTGTTCCTGTGTCTAGTTCCTCTCTTTGTAGTGTCGACGTCTCACTCCTTAATTTTGAAAGATCTGAAATGCTCAGAAAAAAACGTCAAAAAAATTTGGAGCTAATCTACAAGTCTTATACTTGCTCCCCCTCAAATGATGCACAAGAATTGACTAATTATGCAAGCATATGAAATCAATTCAAGTCACGAGCACACAAATTTACCAAGTAAGCATGTATACATGGTCCCCGAAAACATGTACTTTAAAATATTGTGTGAGGGTAGAAGCAATGAAAAATTTATCGCATTTAAACAATTTAGTACCAATGCAATCTAAAATTGCATTTAGAATGTGCGATTCACTAAAGAAATTCGCATTTATTCAATTCAACGCATATGAAACATAACATTTCATGTCAAAATGTGCGATTTCTTTTTTATATTACTATTATTATAGTATGGGGTCAGATTATTTTGCTTCGATCAATCGTCACGCCTAAAATTTTACGAGACATTTGAAAGAAGAAAATGCCGTCAAGTCATGTCGTCAAACTAAAGTCCTAAGTTCATAGACTGGTCCATTTCGACAACTCTCACTAGGTTCGCTCTTGCTCTCAATTAGCTATCTTGGGATTTTTATATTTTTATCACTCAAGTCAACACAAGCAATTTTAAGTCAATTTACCTGTGATCGAGGCATTTTTAATCATTTCACCTAAGCGAGAGACCGTCTATGTGGAATCAAAGGGTTGTAAGGGTTATAATTTGGCTAGGACTTAGAATGGAAGGAATTTAAAGGAAAGTGAGCTTATCTCTTCATCGTCTTCCAATTCTACGTCCGTCTCCTTTTTTTTTTTCGGCGTCTTTCTGCTTTTCAATCTGTTCTCCCTCTTTTTCTTTTAAGGACTATCCCTTTTTATGTTATGCTCAAGCTGAAGCTCCGCTTCTCCATGAGGCTCTAGGAGATTATCGTAGGCGAAGTTCTTTTTGTTGGTTCTCGGGCCGATACCGTGCTCCTTTTATCTTAATCCCTATAGAGGTTTCAGAGATTATCAATTTGGAGAAGTTCTCGGTTATGGAATTCGTACCCGAGGCTGCACTCCTCTTCTCGTTTCTCGATATAAGACCGGATTATCGTTGGAGAAGTTCACTTCGTGGTGCTCCTCTTCCAGCCGTTCTGACGAGCGTACGAGATTATCGTTGGAGAAGTTCACAGCAGGAACCATGCCACTTTCTACAAGGTAGTCGGAAGGCCGGTTCCTTTGGTCTGATTTTTGCGCGTTGAGCAATGCCTTCTTTTGTCATCATCTTACTTTTTCTTTTGTTATCTCCCCCCTCCTTTTCTCGTTTGAACAACCATTGGAAGAGTATAGAGTTCGGTTGAAGGCTGGGAATGGGTTTCAAATGAAGAAAATGACATCGGAGAAGGCTCAAAGTGGATGACTAAGGGCTAATGTGGGGGAATTTATGCCGTATGAGGAATATCCTAAACTCCCTTATCATTTTCCTGACGATCTAACGCAAGATGAGTATGACACCAAGAATCACTAGGTAAGACAAGTAATTTATGTGTGACTCACTCGAGAAGTAGATCCAAAGAAAGGAAAAAGGAACAAGGCTTGAATCCTCATGCATGTAGAGTGACTTTGTGTCTAGTGGAACAAGCAAATGACCTTTTAGACACAAGAATGCAAACTTAGACTGACAAATTTTAAGCAATTAAATCGATCGCATGTCGGGGTAAAATTCTAAGTGACTTTAGATCGAAGCATCCTAAAGGATTTCGTCATACCCCTTTATATTATATATAGAAAATATATATTATTATTATATGTTATTTTTATATTATTTTTATCACGCAAGATAAGGACAAATAAGCATAGAAAACACATAGAATAGAGCATGTGATAGCACAGAAGATCAGGTAATGCACATATTACAGAAGATTCAACATGCCTAATTTTCCGACAAGGAATTGAAATCGTTTCTCATCCAAGGCCTTGGTGAAAATGTCGGCTAGTTGAAACTCCGTGTTCACAAAGTACATCTCTATCGTGCCTTTTTCTACGTGATCTTTGATAAAATGATATCTAATGTCTATGTGTTTTGTGCGTGAATGATGAACAGGATTGCAAGTAATGGCGATTGCACTCTGACTATCACTATATATGGGTTTATTACTTAGATTGTACCCATAGTCGCGAAGCTGTGTCCGCATCCACAGCATCTGTGAGCAACAGCTGGCGGCAGCTACGTATTCTGCTTCGATCGTCGAAGTGGACACACAGTTCTGCTTTTTGGATGACCAGCAAACCAGCTTTTCGCCTAAAAATTGAGCGCCACCGGACGTGCTTTTCCTGTCCATTCGGCAACCTGCATAGTCAGCGTCAGTGTAGCCGATATGTTTAAAATTCGTACCCTTTGGATACAATAGGCCAAGGGTAGAGGTGCCCTTAAGGTAGCGTAAAATTCTTTTGACCGCGAGCATATGTGATTCTTTGGGATCGGCTTGAAAACGGGCACACAAGCAGGTGGCAAACATGATATCCGGCCGACTCGAAGTGAGGTAGAGAAGAGATCCAATAATACTGCGATACAGTGTGATGTCGACCGATTTACCAGAGGGATCGGCATCCAACTTGCAGCTTGGTGACATAGGAGTGATGAGAGGCTTGCTCTGGTCTTGATGAAATTTCTTCAGAATATCCTTGATGTATTTTGTCTGACTGATGAAAATTCCATCATTGAGCTGCCTGACTTGAAGGCCTAAGAAAAATTGCATCTCTCCCATGTGACTCATCTCGAATTTGCTCTTCATGAGATCTCCAAACTTCTTGCAGAGCCGAGGATTTGTTGATCCGAAGATGATGTCGTCGACGTATACTTGGACGACCATCAGATCTTTGTCATGCCATTTAATGAAGAGGGTTGTGTCTATCGTTCCTCGTATGAATCCAGACTTCACGAGGAAATCACTCAGGACATCGTACCAAGCACGTGGGGCTTGTTTTAGTCCATAGAGAGCTTTGTCCAAGCGATAGACATGATCGGGATGTTCTGATCAACGAAACCTTCCGGCTGAGCGACGTAGACTTCTTCTTTTAACACGCCGTTGAGAAAGGCGGTTTTAACATCCATCTGATAGACTTTGAAGTCTTTGTGAGCCGCATAAGCCAGCAGGAGGCGGATAGCTTTGATACGGGCAACAGGAGCATAAGTCTCGTCGTAGTCGATGCCTTCCTATTGATTGTATCCCTTAGCAACTAGCCTTGCTTTATTCCGGATCACTTCACCATCTTTATTCTTCATATTCTTGAAAACCCATTTAGTTCCGACCACTGTTTTCCCATGTGGACAGGGTACCAAGATCCACACTTGAAGACGTTCGAATTGATTGATTTCCTCTTGCATTGCAATTGTCCAATCCGGGTCTCGAAGTGCGTCTGCTACTTTGGTAGGCTCGTTTTGGCTCAGGAAGGAACTGAAAAGACTGTGTTGACGACGTGTCCTCACACCAACCGAGTGGCCTCTCGTCCACTTGCGCTCATGAGGCAAGGCTGAAGTTGATGCGTCAGCCATCTGTGGATCTAGATTGCCTATAGTCTCCGATTGATCATTTGTCTGAGGGAGTTCCAATACTGCACTTTGATTGATCGTCTCTGATGATACTTCCTCGATTACCACTGTAGGTTCTTCGGTGTTCTGTGGCAATTCTGAATCGGGTGGGGTAGAGGTGTGAGATGAACTTGGTACGTCGGTCTCGTTTGGTAGAGAATCCATTGTCGGTGTAGTCGTGTATGACCGATATACCGGTTCGAAGAGAGAATCCAAGTCGTCTATTGCAAGTTTCGTTGCTTCTCTGACACTGATCCTGAAGTTGTTGCCATCTTCTGTTGGTTTTGTGCCAACACACCAGTGATTACGGGTTCTGAATTGTTGTCTTCAGAAGCCAACGGGTTGAGAACGAGTCCTGAACTGAGTTGAGCAGGAACCAACGGGTTAGGCACGGGTCCTGGACTGAATTGACCAGAAGCCATTTCTGCCACTTCGTGGAAAGTGACATTATAGCTTTCCTTAATAGTTCGGTTGGACTTGATGTATACTCGGTACGCTTTTGTTGTTGAAGAGTACCCGACAAATGTAGCTTCGAATGCTTTAGGGTCGAACTTTGCACGTTGCTCTCGGTCGTTCGCCACAAAGCACTTGCACCCGAAGACTTTATGGAAAGAGATGTTGGGCACTCTATTATTCACAATCTCGTACGGAGTCTTGTTGAACCGTCTGTGAACCACCGTCCTGTTTTGAGTAAAACAAGCGGTATTGACTGCTTCAGCCCATAGAAAGTGTGGAAGTCCCGATTGGATCAGCATTGTACGAGCGGCTTCCACTAGTGTTCAATTTTTCCTTTCAACGATCCCATTTTGTTGAGGTGTTTTGGCGGCTGAAAATTGTTGACTTATTCCAAGTTTCTGATAAAACTCACTGAGGTGATTGTTCTTGAACTCGGTGCCGTTGTCTGTTCGAACAACTTGAATAGTCTGTTGCAGCAGATTTTGAGTTGTGTTCACAAAATTGATAATCAAGCCACCAGTCTCATCTTTCATTCGGAGGAACTTTGTCCACGTGTAGCGAGAATATTCATATACAATCACTAGGACATACTTTCCTCCATTGATACTCTGAGTCTGCATCGGACCACAGAGATCCATGTGAATTAGTTCCAATGGTCGAGAAGTAGACGCAATTTGCTTGACGTGATGAGATGCTCGCTTCATTTTTCCTAGGTGACATGCCGAACAGTGATGCTCCCTTTGTAGTTGTATAGTTGGAAGACCGTGAACCAACTTTTTCGTAGAAAGGCTTTGGAGAGCTTTCATATTTAGATGAGACAGTCGTTGATGCCATAAGCTGTTCCTCTGTAAATCAATCTGGGAAATGAGGCATACAGCTGTCGAGGGCCACACAGACGTCAGGTTGATCGTGTAAAGATTGGATCTCCGAAGTCCTTGAAGGAGTTCTGTGTCCTGACTATCCAAAATTCTGCACCGGTCAGCATGGAAGACCACGTGGAAGCCTTTGTCACAGAATTGGCCTACGCTGAACAAGTTATGGCGGAGGCCTTCGACATATGAGACATCTTTGATGGTCAGATTCTTCAGAGTGATATCCCCAAGTCCTAGAATCGGGGCTGAATCGTTGTTCCCAACTCTGACTTTGCCGTTTGGTCGGTCTTTGTAGTTGCTCAGCAGCTCTTGATTACCGGTCATGTGTGTGGAGCAACCAGAGTCGAGGTACCACACATGATGGATCTGCAAAAACAATTTAGAGAGCTTTAGGTACCCACTTAAGCATGGGTCTCGGATTAACAGATTTAGTTTTGGGTTCAGATATGACTCCTAAATCTATTTTTGGAAGAGTCTTAATAACCCATTGCACTTTAAGTGGGTTTGGGTATTGCCTCTATAGGAGACTTGGCCCTTTTGGCTTTTGTCGTCCTAGGCGGAGATTTAGGAACCCATTTGGGTTGAACCTTGCAGGGAAGGTTAATTTCAGCACGTACAAATGCTTTGGAGGGTTTGACTGAGGAAAAGATCTTTTCTTGTGATAGTCTCCTAAGGTGCTTGGGGGATTTAATTTCTACGGGATACCTTAGGTGAGTACATTCGTGTATGGCGCCATAAGCTTTCTTTATGGCTGGATCTTGTTTCCTACGTGTCTTCCTTGTGGCATTTGTTTCAGATGATTAATTTTTGACGTAGAGCCTATTTCGAAGTTGGTGCTTCTAAAGGTAATCGGCTGAAGTGAATAAGTAGAAACAACTATCTTAAAAGTGGAAATAGCTCTTTTATTTCTACGAGTGTCTTTTATTGTAACAGAAGGAGTAGCATGTTCAGAAACATTTAAATCTAATGGCTCCTTCTTTATCTTAGTGCTAGACACTTTCGCCTTTGATTTAGTGTTGACGCTACGCTCCCTGTAGACGTAGGTAAAGTAAAATTAGTCATAGCACTTTTAACAGAATTATTTTTACAATTTTTATCTTTCAAAGGCGTCTTTTTATTTTTCACGCTTTTTGTAATAGCGTGAGAGGTAGTTTGGGAGGACGAGGAAGCCTTGAGATTTTCCATCTCCTTAAAGAATTTTTTCTTTTCAGCTTCGAAATTCTCTCGTTCTTTTTCTAACTTTGCCTGTGACTCCTCTATCTGTTTTATGATAGGTGGTTTGTAGAGAGAATTTTTATAATTAACGTTTTTAACTTCCTCGTACTGTGTTCGAGAGTCAGGAGGTAGAATTTGAACTAAATTGCAAACAGGTGTTAGAGTTTCTTTCCTATTTTTGTCCCTTTCATTTTGTTCTTTGTAGTCAAAGGGGATTTCTGGACCGTGTGGACCTTGTCTAATGGATGAATCGAAATTATTTTCATAAGACGATTCAGTAAAATATCTAAGAGAGGTTATTCCTAAGCCCATGTGTTTAACATCGTATATTTCTGTCTTTTGTAAAACACACGGGTTAGTGAAACCTATGCCTTCTATAGGATTATAGAACTCTATATCCTTGGGCTTGTTCAAAAATATCGTCTGTTCGGATTGTCCCCTACGCGTAACTATATCGTCTAATTTCTTTACTCTGGCATGTAGTTTCTTGCGTTCCTCACCTAGGAGAGCATAATTATTTTCCACGGTTAGTTTAGCGGCTTGACAGGCATCGAAATCCTTACTAAGCTCACTAATCTTAGCATTCGATGTTTCTAATTGAGCTTCTAAGTTAGTGATCTTAGAGGTAGTTTCGGTTATCCTACAATTTAAAATGGCTTTCTCGTTGAGATTTCTAACTAAGCAATTGTAGTTATTTGCTAGCCTATCTTCTAATTCCTTAATCTTTTCGCTATGTTGTCCTAGTTGAGGTTGACTAGTCTCTCTAGAATGGAGGCTCTTAGTAAGTTCATCTATTTTTGCACTAGAGCTCCTAAGTTCTGATTCGAGACTATTTATCTTCTCCTGTGATCTCGCAAGTTTATCCTCTACTTCCTTAATACTTTTCTGCTCACGTTTCATGTTAGCATATTGTTTGTTATATGAATCTAACATGGTCAATAATGTGGAAGGAGTGGCTACCTCATTTGAAGACGTGGATGCGTTGTCGTCGTCCGTACGAGTGATGTTTCGGCGTCCAATTCGTTGTCGAGATGGGCCATGAGGGCTAAGTTCTCTTCTTCGGAGCTCGACGTGGCCTCGAGCCATTGGTCCTGTTCGGCCATGAGAGCTACTCCAGCTTCTTTCTGTTTTGTCCATTGAAGCTTCCTTGAGTAGTAGTTTGCATCTCTTTTCTTCGGGAGAGTGCACTCTCTGGCGAAGTGACCTGCTTTGCCACAGTTAAAGCATTTGTTAGTCTCTTTGGGATTCCTGACCTCGGAACTCTCCGGAGCACGTTCCTTGTTCTTGGAGCTTGTAGTCCGAAGTCTATTGCCTGAGGTTGAAGACTTCTTCTTGAAGTACTTCTTGCTCATCATTTGTCCAATGAGAGCTAACTGTTTTCCAAGGGCTTTCATGTTCGGCTCGATGTCGGAGTCTGATTCATCTTCCGACTCTGATGATGAAGGTGGCCTAACGATCTTTTCCTTTCTTGATCTTGTGCTCCTCTTCTCCGAGACTAAGGCAACCGTGTCATCGATTTGTTTGCCTTTCTGCTTTTTGGTAATCTCGCGGATATCCTCCTCATGCTGAGCGAGATTATCGAACACGGCATGGACATCCAACTCCTCTAGATCTTTATTTTGTCGTATTTGAGTGGATATTTTCTTCCATTCCGTGGGCAGAGAAGATAGAAATCTTATGTTTGTCTCCATGTTTGTCTTCGTTATTTCTATCTTCCTCATCTCGTTGAGAAGAGTGAGGTATCGTTGGTAGATTTCGTATAGACTCTCCTCCGGCTTTGCTTTGAATGAGTCGTAAGCAGTGAGAATGTTCGCCTTCTTGGCCTTTATGCCAACTTCCGTCCTTTGCATCATCCTATGCAGCTCATCCCACATCCCTTTGGCCGATGTAAGGCTGTCGATTTGTCTGTATATATCGTTGGGGATGCCCTGCATAAGGGTATTCATGGCTACTAGATCAGCCTTAGCTCGAGCTCTTTCCTCCAGAGAGTATTCTCTAGGCTCCTTCAGTCGCCTAGAAGCTGGAATTGCTGGAGTAGCTGTTTCGTCCCCGGGTACATGAACCCAGAACTGTGTCGGTCCCTCTTCAAGGGACTTCAGTAGATTTTCGGCTTGATCCTTTAGAGCGATGAAATTCAGAAAGCGGCTTCTCCACACTGTGTATTCGCCTCTTTGCAAGATCGGCGGATGGTTGTCATTTCCGAGCGAGTATGCATCCATTTTTGTATTGTAGTCGAGTTGTTGGAGGATCTTCGTTAATTGATTTGAAGGTTGAAGATCATGTAATGTGTGCTTCACAAGTGACAAAATTCGTTAGTAGCGTTTGATTCGAAAATTAGATCGACAATTATTTTCGACTCAATCTTTAAAGTTTGATCGAAATTAATTCCGTCGAGATAGAATGTACTGAGTACTGTTCTCGTGCGAGAAATTTTGTCAGCGTGATACTTTACGAGCGAGATAAATTGCTCAAAATCATTCGGTCGAGAAAAATTTCTTGATCGTGAATTTATTTCGATCGTAAAGAAACAGTACGTTAGTAAGTTTCTCGACAAGTCAAAATAAATCTGTTGACTAGAAAAATTTCTCGCGTGTAAATTGGTCTCAAAATCTGTTGACTGAAAACGTTTTTCGAGTGAAAGTTATTACGCATGCAAGGTCAAAATTGGTCTCACTCGAAAAAGTTTTTCGCTGGATAATGCTCGAGAAATATTTCTAACTAAAAACGTTTCTGCTGATGACGATTCTAGCGCTGACTTCGTATTCTGACCGAGAAAAATTCTCGCGCTAAGTTTATCGATCGAGAAACTAATCCGATTGCAAAAATTAGCGAGAAAAATTTGAGCAATCGAGAAAAATTCACAGAATACGATTAACACAAATTCGAGCAAAAACAAAGAATCAGATAGTGAAATTTCAGGTAATCGCTCGCAATCAATAGCTAACTACGCACGAACAAGCAATTAAACACGTTATGAAGCAAAATATATCGAATTTGAGCAAAATCAGAACGTGTTTTTCATGTTCTTCGCAAACAGTAACACGCAGAAGCAATTCAATACTAAAAATCGAAGTTCAAACTGCTACAGATTTAGTCGCAATGATCATTTATCACTAATCTAGCACTGAAACATCAGATTCAAGTCAATTAAGCACAGAATTAAGTTATTAGGTCGAAAAACTTTTCGCGCCAAATCTATTCTTCGATGAACAGTATCTAGTAAATAATTTTCGATCCAATTCTAACAATTTACGATTCAAAACAGAACGAATCTACTCTGATACCAATTGTTAGGTCCTCAGATCAACAACTCTACGATCCTAGGCTAGAATTCATAGTAATTCGATCGTTTAGATAATCAATTGAATTCGATCGAAAAACTCAAGTTAAGAACCCTAGAAAGAATTCAATTAGAGTGAGAAAGTTACTGCTGTTTCTCTCTCTAGAAATCGAATTGCAAGCCCTTCGGATCAATTATCTAAACTTTCTCTATTCACCTCAATTGATTTACATGTATTTATACCAAAAAAACTTGGTATAAATATCAAACTAGTCCTAATCTAAGGACTACTATACAAAACGCCCCAAATTACAAGGACAACTAATGAATCAAGCACAATTACAAATCGTATTCTACAAGTTCAACTGCTTTGTCTTCTTTTGTCGCATGTTTTGTCATGATTCTGATTAAAATATGATGATGAATAGTTCCTTACAACTTGTTGGGAGCCATATGCGTAGGTTTTTCTTATATAATAAGATTTCATCTCACAGCAAAAAGACGGACAGAGAAAATAAAAGAAAATGAGAGAAGAAGAGAGAGGAAAAGAGAAGAAAGGTCCAACTCATCTCTCAGTTCACAGTCGCTAATTCACAGTCGTTCATCGTCATTTCTATTGTTCAATGTTCGCCATGTGATTAAGGATTCAGTGCAGCCTATAATCATGTTTTCGTCGTATCCTGGGTGGAAAGAGACGCTCATGAAAATCTCCTGCACTTACGTAGAGAGAGCGATCTGTTTTAAAGAAATTGTGTTGAACATAAGCTTCGAAAAACCATACAGACTTTCAGCCATACGTTGTGGAGCAGTTATACGTAACTGTTACCAGTTATACAGTCGCACAATTCTGCTCGGTCGTGCAATTCTGGTCAGTCGTGCAGTTCTCATCAGTGGTGCAGTCCACTTCGGTCGTGTAATTCTCCTGGGTGGTGTAGTTCTTTCAGTAGTGTAATTCGGTGGTCAAACAAGCAGTATTGTGATTCTTCAGTAGTGTAATTTTGTGGTCAAACCAGCAGTAGCGTAAAATTACAGTCATGCAATTCTTTACAGTCTTGTAGTGTGGTCTAACAATTTGACGGTCACGAGTTTGACAGTCATACAAGGTACGTATATATATGTTTCCCTAACAATCTTAAAACAGATTTTGAGCTACGATGTAGTGACCACCACAAGCTCGAACCAAAACGACAAGGATAACAACATGGTTCAACCCAATGTGGCGTCTATGGTGATGAGATCGAGCGTACCGGTCAGCCACTTGGAGAAACCCGAGAAGTTTGTGGGGATTGTGTTCATGTTCAAGAGATGGCAACAGAAGATGCCCATCTACCTCACCACACTGAACCTGGCAACGTACCTGAAAAAGGTCGAGCCTAAGGTGAACGAAGGCAAGACGAACATTGAGGTTGTGAACGTTGTTGACGCATGGAAATACTCTGATTTCCAGTGTCGTAATTATATTCTGAATGCTCTAAGCGATATTCCGCACAACGTGTATGGTGCGGTCGCTATGGTAAAAGAATTGTGGGAATCGCTAGACCGGAAATATAAATCTGAGGATGCCGGCACAAAGAAACTTTTTGCGGATGGTTCCTTGATTATAAGATGGTCGATTCCAAGACTGTGATCAGTCAGGTGCAGGAGATCCAAGTTGATCTTGCACGAGATCCATGCAGAATGAATGGTTCTGAGTGAATCTTACCAAATTGCGGCTATTATTGAAAAGCCGCCGCCGGGATGGAAAGACTTCAAAAACTATGCCAAACATAAGCACAAGCAGATGTCTTTGGAGGATTTAATTGTTAGACTTTCAATCGAAGAAGACAACAAAAGGTCGGAAAAGAGAGATTTGAGCTCATCTGAATCGAAAGTATATGTGTTGGAGCATGGCTCTAAAAAGGGCAAACGCACGGTTAAACCCAAAGCAAAACTTGGGGCGATCGAAGGCGTCGCAAAGGCGAACTACAAGTTCAAGGGAGCGTGATGCTCAAGATGACGTCCGGAAAAATAGTAACGCCGAAAGATGTGTTGTATGTGCCGGAAATTCGCAAGAACCTTATATCGGGATTCTAGTTGGACAAGGACGGTTTTTGTGTTATTAATGAATCGAAAAATTGATATTGTCAAAGTCGGGATTGTTTGTAGGAAAGGGCTATGCTACAGACGGTTTGTTCAAGTTGAATGTAATGACCAAGGTCAATCAGATGAATAAAAATAATTCTTCTGTTTATATGCTTTGAATCTTCTAACTTTGGCATGGCAGACTTGGTCACGTTACTTTTAATTCGATACGTCGATCAATTAACATATACCATATTCCTAAATTCGATTATTCGAAACATGAATGTGAAGTTTGAAGCAAAACTGACAAGATCGTCATTCTCCATAGTCATACATATGACTGAACCGCTTGAATTAATTCATAGCGATGTATGTGATTTGAATTACGTTCAATCACGGGGTGGAAATAAACATTTCATAACGTTTATTGATGATAGAACGAAATATTGCTATGGTTATTTGCTAAAGAGCATGACATAGTGGGGACCATGGAGACTGCAAGTCAGTAAATGAAGAAGAGAGATGATTTTTCTTGTTGAAGTGGTGTTTAGAGTAAAGTGTGGTGTATTTTTTTCGCATTGGCGGGTTTTGTAAAAATTTCAGGTTCTGTTACTAGAATGTGCATTTGTGTTACTTTCATTGCCTACATCTATTACAAAATTGGCATTGAAGCTTCTGGCGGGAAAACCATCATGAGATGAATTTTGGGCGGGAGTGTAAATAAAATCAAGCGTAGACTATATGTTACCCGGTATGTGTAAATTTGTTTCTAGCTATACGTTGAACTGTTACTGCCTGAAATCATAAACTAAACTAATTACATATTAAATTGTTATTGCACCAGCGTTATCTGTTACTCGTTGAGTATTGACCTGTTACCTGATTATACTGTTTTAGTTATTCATGTCGTTAAGTTGTTACTAGTTATACGCTGAACTGTTACTGCCTGAAATCAGTAAACAACATACGGTTTACGCTTAAGATTAATTGAAGACGTCATTAACTTTGTTGAATTGCTTATGTTAGGTCGACCATTTGGACTGTAACTTAACAACTAATAGATCGTATCTTCCCGTTTTGGGTAAGTAAATCAATTCGTAGAAGAATAATCATCCTCTCAAGAAGAGTGCTACTTGTTTTTCATACTCTATACTTCAACTTCTTCAATGCCAACATAACCTCCACGAAAATCATAACCTAAACTAACATGTTTTTATCTAAAACTTCGTGAAATTTATATATTTAACTGAATGTAGCGCGTCTACAATATAAAATTTGAAAATCTTAAACTAAACTAATTACATATTAAATTGTTATTACACCAGCGTTATCTGTTACTCGTCGAGTATTGACCTGTTACCTGATTATACTCTTATGGTTATTTCTATCGTTAACTTGTTACTACTTATTCGTTGAACAGTTACTGCCTGAAATCAGTAAACAACAGAGATTTTACAAGAATCATGCACACATTGTCAGCAACATAATCGAAATTTGTTCAAAAGAAAACATTCTACACATAAGTCTCAGGTACACATAGCAGCAAATTGTAACAAACCGGCTAAGATCTGCGCCCGATATGATCGGATGTCACCGGTACTGTTGATTTCATCCCATGTACCAACATCATCTTTCAACAATGCGTACCCAAACACACACCCACGGGCCACAATCCAAGCTATCCATGGCTTGCTGGCGACAAATCTTTCCCATGACCATTGAAGCAAACTTCTTATCCAACCCCACATGCTTCAAATATTGTCCAAGTGCAAGCGCTTATAATAACCAGCGAATCAAGTTCAACGAAGAACAGCTGAAACAATTTATTTACAGATCGAACTTACACAACGGTTTGCAACAGCTGTTCCAGTCGGCCCTCTCATTGAATTATAATGTTTCCAAGATCTATTTCCGACATCGAGTACAAGCAGATGCCAATGATTGTGATTGTTCAATGGCAGCGCAACAAACTTGCATCCGGACTGTACGTCGCCTGAAAATCCTCCAACTCAGTCTTGGTAATAGGAGACATTTTTTCCAACAATGTAATCATACCGTTTTTGGTTCCTACCTGGAGACGCTTCCCCGCTCTGGACAACACAGCCTCAATATTTTGCTGAGAATTAATCAAAGTTTTAGTTAACTCCCAAAAAAAATAAAAACATGATATTCGATGAAATAAACTCACCGAAACATACGAAGGAAGAAAGTACGTGCCGGAGTCGGGAGCCACCACCATCAGGTATTTAAACCATGCATCTAAACATCGGATGCAATAGCATTTCCCTTCCCATTTCCACCAAATGAAACCCGTTCAAACGCTGGATGTTGTCCTCCCATACAAGGGAACTGCATTTGCAAGGAATTCAAAGATAAATATAATAAAACCGCATCTAAAACATAATCGAACAACTTACTTGAAGTTTGCGTTTGCAATGAAGCAGTCTACAATTTCTTTCTCTTTCGGGGATAGGGATGCCTTTTCCTCAAAGTCTCTATCGAGCATGCCGGTGTACATCTCTGCGGGAGGATCCAACTTTTTACCCGACGAGATATCGAACACCTCGATTGGTCCCTTTTTTTGTTGCGCCTTTTGCACCCTTGCGCTTCTTCTTCACTGGCATCGTGCTCCTTGGAGGCGTTACAAAGTCGGCCAGCTTCTTCTTGCGGTTATCCCTTCCCATGACCGTGCAAGCAACTGATCCGGCCTCAAGAGATTCCTTCGCAGCGACATATTGTTTGTATTCTTGATCCACCGTCGCAATAGTGAACGATCTCAACACAGCTGAAACGATAGAATTTATACTCTCATCTACCTCGACAGCAGCTTGCTCCCGCTGCATCTCAGCAACTGCTTGCTCCTCAGCCACCACGGCAACAACTGGATCCTCAGCCACCACAGCAACAGCTTGCTCCGCAGCCACCACATCATCAGCTTGCTTCTCAGCCACCACAGCATCATCTTCTGCCTCAGCCACCACAGCATCAGCTTGCTTCTCAGCCGCCACAGCATCAGCTTCTACTTCCTCCACAGTAGCTTGCTCCACATGAATGTCCTCTACCACCACAGCTTGCTCCACAAACTCATGGACCCTCTCAGTCTCCATACGAGCACCCTCATCACCAACAGCTTTCTCCGTAGGCATGTAAGGACGACCATCCTCGTCACCAACAACTTTCTCCATACGACCACCCTCGTCACCAACAGCTTTCTCCTCAGCTTTCTCCTTAGATGTGTAAGGTTCCGCCTTGTCCGTCCTCACGTTGTCCGTCCTCTCGAAAGTAGGAATCCTCACGTTGTCGGTTAATGTGCAGAACCCCCCATACTCGTTCCGCCACACGTAGATCGGGTTTACCACCTCATCTTCATTCAACAACTCAATAGCTTGCTCCATTTCTTGTTCGGCTGGCCGCCACCTGATATAGTTACAACATGCAAAAGAACTTTAATATGTAGAACACGCATTAAACTAGAAAGAAATGACTTACCAATAATCCGAGGGTGCACCCTTCTACGTATTGTGAATTTGTAAGCTTGACATCATCAGGAAAGAATGGACTGCCTTACCCTAGGCGTAGTCCTTCACCTCGTCTAGCCGGTCGACGTACTCAAATACAAACGACGGGAAACAGTAGTTCGACGTGGGGAATAAAATACAAATAAAGACTAACAAAATATACATTCTACTAAAGTCTTCTAAGCTAGTTCTATCCTCCAAACTCGATAATTCTCCCATCTTCTTCAGCACGTCATCTCGAAACAGTAGAGATTTACCGGGAAACAACCTCTTCACAAATCAACGTCCTTCACCATTGTTTTATGATTCAAGTCCACAAACATTCCATTCGCCCTTAAACCCATAAACACAGAAAACTCTTAAACGGAAACCGAAATTAGAGTATCGTGCCCGAATCTAAAAAATTTACCGCCCGGGGTAAATCGTTTCATCATACCCACCCTAGCACTTCCTATCTCGCACGGGACGATACGGAGGAAAGAAGCAAATGGCGTCCTTTGAACCACCTCCTTATGCTCCTCGCTTGCTCCGTCATAAATCGACCCGATAGTTTCAACGAAATATCTGGGTTGACATCGGGGTCGTGGGATGGCTCTCCCTTCGTTGGAACCCTCCGGCTGTTTCGACATTTTCTCCTTCTTCGTCGCTGCTTTCTTCGATTTCTTGGCCATGGTCGTCGTGGTATGGCTCGCTGCTCGTGCTCGTCGCTGCTCATCGTCGCTGCTCGTGGGACGGCTCGCTGCTTTCTTCAATTTCTTCACCATTGTCGTTGTCACTGCTTTCTTCGAACAACTTTGGGGATGGCTCGCTGCTCGAGGTCGTCGCTGCTCGTGGACGCCTGTAGGTCCACTGTTACCAAACAAGGATCAAAAGATTATTAGAAAGATTCAGACCGTATGAAGCACCTTTTAGTGTGTGTTTGTGTGTGTGTTTATCGAGAGCTGCTTCAAAGAATTTTCTTTTGATAAACCCTAACAAGGTATAAACGGGCTTTATATACCACAAACTCTTTGGTATATTAAAGCCCAAGTCCAAAACTTCTACAAAGTACTAATTGTCTCCCCAACCTACTACAATACATTAATATCACAATTTTAACCCAAAACACAAATAACTAGAGGACACTAGAATTAATTCCTAACAATCTCCCCCTTAGTGTCCTCGTCCTTTTGTTGATGTCTTCTGCGTCTTCCTTTTCTTGGGGCTCCCTAGCTCGTTTGGTGATTTCCGAAGTCCTAAGATGTGTTCATATGACCTTAAAACACTTCGAAATGATATTCTCTCAGATATGATCTCGATCAGCTTCTTGTACTTTTCTTGAACTTCGTGTTCTTCATCTTTCAGCTGTTTGAGAATACTTCTAAGCTTGTTGCGAATGATTCGAAGTGTACCGTCGCTGAACTTGTTGATCTCTGATGTCTTCATTAGCCTTTTATCTCATTTGTAGTTGATGTAAACGACAGATGGATCATCAACTTCATTGATTATGTGTCCTTCGCCAAGACCTGTGTCAGGAACTTCAAAGGACGGTTTTGTCAGGTTCACCCTCTTCATATTGCTTTCCACTGCCATTTGGAGGTCATGAGTCGCGTTGAACTTGACTTGGCGCATCAAGAATCGCTTAAGAGCGACATATCCAACGTTGAGGTCTGGATTCTGAAGCGTTCCAAGAAATCTGTAGCTTCCAACCATCCGAACAATGTCCTCACCTCTTAAGTAGGAAAGATCGCCTTCAGTCATTTCTTCGACTGTTCCATCTTCTCGCCCTATCTTGTAGATGGGAAATTCGTAGAAGTCGAGTCGAGCTCGTCGTACTCCGATGATTGCCCTAATTCTGGCTCGTTCCTTCTCTTCACTTCGAAGAGTCTCAACATCAGCTCCTTTCCTTTTCATCCTAAGTCCTCGACGGAGAGAAAGCAGGTACCGAATGGCAGTTGGTCTTGAAAGATGGGTTAACCCTCTGAGTTCCAGTTCATCCAGCTGCTTAATCCTATCTTCTTTTCTCCAGATTCTCCGTCGTATCTCTTCTTGATAGGGAGCAACTACTTTGGCATTCTCCCATGGTAGATTAAGCTCTTCTCTTATCTTTGTCTTCGGGGGAGGGCATTCTTCATCAACGACGTGGTGTTTGAGAAGCTCGGGAAGTTCTGGAATTGCAGTTTCGTAGTCTTCACCTTCCTCAAGCTCGTCATCATCGATAAGGGCAAGGCTTATGTTGGCTTTCATCAGAAAATATCTGGCATTCTCCATTAAGCCCTTAGCTATGGCTGGATCCATTGGTTTTGTTATCCAATCCTCGTTGAAAATGTATTTTTCAACAGTGGTGTGAGGATTGTATAACTCTTCGAGGGATAGGATAGGCTCATTGGTAGGAGATGAGGAAGGTATTGGAGGGCTTCTTAGATAGTGTGTGTCTGGTGATGTGGCTTGTTGGGTTGTTTTGGTGGTAGGTCGGGTAGATTTTTTGGTTTGTGAGGGAGTAGGTGTTTTGGTAGTTCGAGTCACTTGCTGTTGTTGAGGTTGTGGCTCTGGCTGCTTCTCCCCCTCGGGATGACCCTCACCCTCAGGGTCATCACGCGGCTGATTGGAAGTCTGAGCCTCACCTCGGCACATGAACGGAAGCTCAAGGCGTCGAAGAACCTCCGCTTCATATTCGGTGCGTTGTGTTGCAGTGCGGAGTCTGGCGATGACGACATCAATCAGTTCCGTCACAGGGACATTCCATGGACCGTCGTCAGGGGCAGTAAGGGGATCGGCTTGAGATGGTGCTTGTTCGGGGACAGAGGCTTTGCCCTTGTCTCGAGAAGAACTCCCAATTGCGTCGTACACTTGGGTCATTATGGAGTCTTGAAGGTCTTTTGCGAAGGCAGCTAGGCGAGCATTTAGTGTGGCCTCCGTCACGAACGGGGAAAATAACGGGACGGAGTCACGAAGACGTTCCGTCGTCACAACATCAGTAGAAGGTACTGATGTGCCGCCTGTTTGCACAGGACTAAATGAACCGAAGCCACTAAGGCAAATCGTTGACATCGATGCTGAGACGAGCTCAGAGCGATGGCCCAAGTCAGCAGTTGGAGTGGTGTTGACCACTGTGGACTTCCGCTCTGTCCCAGACTAGTAGCTAGTACAGAGACATCGAAGAGCGTTCCGGACAGGTCACCAAGACCTGTCAGTGCAAAAGGAGGTGTATGTGTCCTAGTAAAGAAGAAAATATAGGTGGTGAGGTTACTAGACTCGTTGTGGACAATGAAAGTGCAGTGTGAGGCGGAGAACTGCGTATTTCAACATCGACCCCCTCAGAGCGAGGAGGAGATGGCTGACGTGGTTCCTCGTGAGAAAGTGAAACAATCGTCTGTTGAGAGACGATTGAGTGGACAGGTGGGGTACTTTGCGCGATTGAACCAGATGTCGCGACTTCTACTCGGGGGAGGACAAAGTCATCCCCTGAACCTATGGGATCGGTCCGGATTATTTGCTGACTAGAGGATGGAGGAGGATGATCGTGCTTTTGTTTAGTACGGCGTTCCTTCTTGCTGCTGGTGGCATCCCCTTTCGATTTTCTCTTTCATTTTTGTTTTGGAGATGCGGAGCGTCCTAGACCTATAACTGGTTGTTGGGGTTGGCTAGTCCCGGGGTTAGATCCAACTGGGTTCTGTTGAATCGTGGGGATATCTTCGAGATTGTTGGCTCGCAGGTAGGCTTGTAGCATGGGATCTGCGTTGTCGAGAAGTTGAAGGAGGTGTTCCCCCAATAGCATGGCTTCTTCATCGAATTTTGACTTTGTCTTGGTGGATTGTATTTTGCCGAGCTTAGGTATATCATAGCCTTCGAGTTGGGGACGACGTTCGATTTCTGGGTGAAGGTCGATGAAGTGTTGAATCAGAATGGGAAACCATCTCACGTAAGGGAGGACTCTTGTGGAGCTGTATTTTCGTCTTCGGAGTTGATCAACAAGGTCAGACCATATTAGTTGGGCGATGTCGTAGTTTTTGTTGAAGACAATGCCGTGGAAGATCAACATGATATGGCGGTTGCAGCGGTCTGATCCGGCGTGCTTAGGTGATAGGCACTTGTTGACGATTAAGAAGAGCGTCCGCCAGGGTCGAGGTATGTCTTTGGCGCAAAAATCTGGGAGATGAATGGATTGCTGGCCATTGGGCTTGTATCCCATGAAGAGGAAGTCGGCAATCAAATGATCAGAAGTCGGATGTTTATCATAAATGAGTGAGGATGGTAGGTTTAGTTGGGAGCGTATTATAGCGGGGGTCAGGACGACAATGGTGTGGTCAATTTGGGCAGAGAGACGGGTTGGTTGTGGGTTGTCAGTTGGATTTTGGAGCGAGGACCAAAATTGTTGTACGTAAATTTCGGGGACGCGCTCGATTTTACAAAAGCATTGTTGTGGGGATGGTTTGAAGAATTTTGAGGATGATAGGATCGGGGCATTGGGTATTTTCAAAATCCAATTGGACGTTATTTGGAAGCCTTTGAGCCCAGTCTTTAGATGGGAAAACTTCGTCAATTGCGCGCACCATAGTGATCAATCTGTAGAGATAGAATGCAAACATTAGGAGAAAATCGCACCAATACTCGAATATTTCTACCTACATCGCTTTAGGTTGAAACATCGCATAATATGTGTACGGGACTTAGAAAAATTCAAGATCTAAATTTCAAGATCTTGTCTTTGTAAGATAATCGGACGATTTAATGTTAATCCAATATGAGTGAATGATAATCGCACAGTATGATAATCGGATAATATGTTAGTCATAATTTCAATCTTGTATGTTTACGGGACTTAGACAATTCAATTTCAATAACATATTGGCAGAATCGGGCGATGTAATGAAATCGGGCGATTGAGAGTAGTATAGAAAGATTTAAGATGCAATCGGGCGATTTGAGATTGAAGTTTGAAATCGGGCAATTTAGAGGCGATTGAGAGTCAAATCGAGCAATTGAGTCAAATCGGGCGATTGAGAGTTATCGGGCGATTGTAAGTAGACACAGGCAATTGAAATTAAAATTGAAATTGAACTTGAAAGTAGAAAATCAATTTTCGGGCGATTTTGGGACAGCTGTGAGAAAGAATACATACGAAATCGGGCGATTAAAACAATCGGGCGATTTCGGAAGGAATTAGACTTTTGAATTTGGGCGTAAAATCGAGCGATTAAAGACATTTATCCTAAACAGCTAAGAACCTAAAATCAGGCGAAGCAATCAGAAATCACAACGGCAGGCCAAGCATAACAGATAATTGATATTAAGATTATCTCAGTAACCACATAGAATCGAAATTTGCATATTCAAAGTAATGTAATGGTTACATATGGACGAACGCGTAACCCCTAAACTGACAGTTCTGAGAAATAAGTTAAAATCAAACCAAAATTTGCAGAGACAGGGATTCGCTTACGAAGATAGGTCGGAATCTTCAGAAAGATGCAAAGAGATGGATTTTGTGAGCTTGAGCGATGTAGGTATGTGGAGGTTTTGAGAGAGATCTGTAAGTGTGAATCGCGTAAATTTGGAAAAAAAAATGAGAAATCGGGCGATTTTAAATTTATACGAAGGACGGTTACTGTAGCGGAATTGGAGATAGAGAAATCGGGCGAAAAACAAATCGCCGAAGTCAGTCCTTAGCTGAATTTGAATGGCACAGTGAGAATAATCGGGCGATTTTGAGAAATCGGCCGAATTGAAATTTAGACTTACTGTAGCGGAATTGATCATTTAGAAATCGGGCGAAATGGCCAATTTTAGAAGAACGAACGATTCTTGTGCTTTGTATAAATTAGTTTTGAAGAATATCAAGGATATCAAAATGGTCAATTAATCTATGATACTAGGCACCAAAATCTAATATCAAATCACCGAGTTTTCCAAGATCGATTTCTGTGTGACAGAATCCGGTAAATGACAAAGAAAGCTTCGCTTTCGTTCGCGGCGCTAAACCCTCAAGTCAAAAGTGCATCTGTATCATTGATTAGGTCCTCTGGACGAACGATTTTGTTGTTGGGTTTTTGCCTATAAATAGACCCGATTGAATAAACATGGGAAGATCATAAATCATTCAATCGAACGAATCGAGTTCCTAAAGATGAACTGGAATCAGCAGCGAGACCAAGAAGAGAGCAGGGAGCACGCAGAGCTAGTGCGTCGCTTCAATCACAATTTGGATATGTTAGTACTGGAGATTGCACTTCTTATGTGCTTCTTCATCGTTTTTATGGCGATTCTGTTTTGGGTTTTAACAGCCCGTACTGGCTTTTGAGACCTTGTTATGCATTTCAAGTGATTTTCATAGTTTTCCTTGCTGGAGTGATTGGTATTTTGAAGATGTTTTGCGTATTTGAGTTGTAATCGCGATTTTCGCTTATTGAAGGGTGTATGAATCATTAAAGAATAGTTTGTGAAATCAACTACTCCCCTCAATCTGTGTATATCATTAAAAAACGCTCCCCCTAGATTCGAGTAATTCCTGCAAAAACTCCCCTCAAACAAAGCATATATGCATATAATTAAGTGCCCCCTCAAACTAAGCATATATTATTAAGCCGTCCTTAAACCAAATACAAATTTTTGTTTTTTTTTTTTTTTTTTTTTTTTTTTTTTTTTTTTTTTTTTTTTTTTTTTTTTTTTTTTTTTTTTTTTTTTATTTTATTTTAAAAAAAATAAGAGGAACAAGTATGTGCACTCTTACAAAAAAAACGTCGTGAAGGTATATCACCTAAGGTTCACGATTCAGCATTCCTAACTCAGATACAAGGAAATGGAATCGTGTTTCATCCAAAGCCTTGGTAAATAAGTCAGCCAACTGAACCTCCGTATTCACGAAGTACATGGCAATTGTGCCCTTCTCCACATGGTCTTTTATAAAGTGATACCTAAGATCTATGTGCTTTGTGCGAGAATGGTGAACAGGGTTACAAGTAATGGCTATGGCGCTCTTTGAGTCGCTATATATAGGAATATTATTGAAATCAAACCCGTAATCCTGTAGTTGCGTTCGCAACCACAGAATTTGAGAACAGCAACTCGCCGCAGCTACATACTCCGCCTCGGCAGTGGATGTGGATACACAGTTTTGCTTCTTAGATGACCAACTTACTAGTTTGTCACCTAAGAACTGTAGTCCTCCTGATGTACTTTTCCTGTCCATCTTACATCCTGCAAAATCCGCGTCAGTATAACCAAGTAATTGAAAATTTGAGTTTTTAGGATACCATAGTCCAAGTGTTGAGGTTCCTTTGAGATACTTCATTATTCTCTTCACAGCTAGCATGTGTGACTCCTTTGGATTGGCTTGGAACCGAGCACATAGACATGTAGCGAAAACAATGTCAGGTCTGCTGGCTGTGAGATACATGAGTGATCCGATAATTCCCCGATATGTGGTTGGATTGACTGGCTTTCCATCTGGGTCTGAGTCAAGCTTACAGGAAGGAGACATTGGGGTGTTCTTCGTAGTTGAGTTCTCCAAGTTGTATTTCTTGAGTATGTCGAGGATGTACTTTGATTGGTTAATAAAGATGCCTTCTGAAAGTTGTTTAACTTGAAGTCCAAGAAAAAAATTGAGTTCTCCCATCATGCTCATTTCGAATTTCGTCTTCATTAAATCGCCAAATTCTTTGCACAATTTTGGATTTGGGGACCCAAAGATAATATCATCAACATATATTTGAACGAGGAGAATCCCTGATTTATGTCTTTTAATGAAGAGTGTCGTGTCAATCTTTCCTTTCGTGAACCCTGATTTAATCAAAAAGTCTGAGAGTGCCTCGTACCAAGCACGTGGGGCTTGTTTTAGTCCATATAGAGCTTTCTCTAGAGAGTACACATGGTCAGGATGAGTTTCACTCACAAAGCCTGCAGGTTGAGCTACGTAAACTTCTTCTTTCAGTACCCCGTTGAGGAAGGCTGTCTTGACGTCCATCTGGTAAACAGTAAAGTTTCTGTGAGCAGCATAAGCAAGAAATAGTCGGATGGCCTCAATTCGAGCAACTGGTGCAAATGTTTCGTCGTAGTCAATTCCTTCTTGTTGATTGTAGCCTTTTGCCACTAATCGGGCCTTGTTCCGAATGACGATTCCATCTTCATCTCTTTTATTTTTGAAGACCCACTTGGTTCCTATAATTGTCTTGCCTTGTGGTCTTGGGACTAATTTCCACACTTGGAGTCGCTCAAATTGATTAATTTCTTCCTGCATGGCTTGTATCCAGTCTGGATCAGCTAATGCATCTTCGATCTTACTTGGTTCGCTTTGACTTAGAAAGCATGCATATAAATTCTCGTTTATTGTTGACGAACGTGTGCTTATTCCTTGATTTGGATCTCCGATAATTTGAGACGTTGGGTGAGCTCTAGTCCATTTCCTTGTGTGAGGGGTGGTTGACTCAATTCCTCATGGTCAAGTTCCTCACTAGGTTCAGCTTCGATGGTACTAGAGATTTCAATGGGAATTTGATCTTCGTTACCTGAATTATCCGATGGGTCATTCCCTGCATCTACATTGTGGATTTGCTGAGGTGGGATGCTTGAAGTCATTTCATCAGCCTCTGTTGAAGTGTGTATAGACGGAACTGTTGTATCTGTTTGTTGTGAGCGAGGGCATATATATAGCTGATCAAATAAGAGATTTAGTTCGTCTTCATCAAATGTCTGTGGAGTAGATGATCCTTCTTCGGTTGAAGGATTATGTTGATTTTCAGTCAATATCCTTAAGACTCCAGGTTGTGGACTTATCTGTTCAGCAGCAATAGATGGCGTTTCATCGAACGTAACATTCGCACTTTCCATGACGGTTCGTTTTTGTGGCAGGTAGACTCTGTACGCCTTGGACTCGGCAGAGTATCCAATGAATATCCCTTCGACTGCTTTAGGATCGAATTTTCCTCGGTCTTCTCTATCATTTAGAATGAAGCATTTGCAGCCAAATACTCGAAGAAACTTGATGCTTGGTATTCTTTTGTTGATGAGCTCGTAAGGAGTTTTTCCGAATCTTTTATGAATGCTAGTTCTGTTCTGAGTGAAACAGGCTGTGTTCACCGCTTCGGCCCAGAGAAAATGAGGAAGTTTCGATTGTATTAGCATTGTACGAGCTGCTTCAACTAGACTACGATTTCTTCTTTCCACAACCCCATTCTGTTGGGGTGTCCTCACTGCTGCGAATTGCTGAGTGATTCCCAGTGATGAATAGAAATTGTCAAGCAATTGATTCTTGAATTCAGTGCCATTGTCAGTTCGAATCACTTGAACATTGCATTCTAGTGAGTTCTGAGTCTTCCTCACAAAATCTATGATCAAGTCGGGAGTCTCATCTTTCGTCCTAAGGTATCTAGTCCACGTATATCGAGAGAAATCATCCACTATTACCAGAACGTATTTTCGTCCGTTGATGCTTTGTACTCTCATAGGTCCACACAGATCCATGTGCAGTAGTTCTAGTGGTCGGGACGTTGAAGCTATGAGCTTTGCCTTGTGTGATGCTCTTCTCATTTTCCCCATTTCGCACGCACTGCAGAGATGTTCCTTGTGATACTTCAAGGCTGGTAATCCAATCACTAGTTTGTCGGTGTGTAGTCTATTCAACGTTTTGATGTTGATGTGGGATAGTCTTTGATGCCAAAGGTCACTTTGTTGAGTTGAGTTCTTCGTCATGAGACACAGTTTGGACGAGGGTCGAGTAGTTTTCAAATCGATGGTATAAAGATTTGTCTTCCTCATTCCAGTTAGAAGGTCTCGACCACTCTTATCAGTAATACTGCAACCTTCAGCATGAAATTGAACCTTTAGTTGTCTGTCACAGAATTGACCAATGCTGAAGAGATTATGACTGAGACCCTCAACATATGAAACCCCCTTGATCGTCAGGTTATCATGAATTAGATCGCCATGTCCTAAGATAGGAGCCGCGTGGTTGTTTCCAAAGCGCACATTTCCACTGAATTGTTCGGTGTAGTTGCTCAAAAGCTCTTTTCTTCCAGTCATGTGTGTAGAGCAACCAGAATCAAGTATCCACACATGACGGATCTGCAAAAAATAATCAATAAGATTTAGGTACCCATTTAAGGACGGGTCCTCCCTTATTAGTTTTATAGTCCGTGTATGTCTTTCTTATGGGTCGGTTTCTAAGGTCAGAATTAAATTTTTCTACAACTCCCGTTGATTGCTTAGGGACCCATATCTTTCTAATTCCAACGGATGACAGTGATTTATCCATGCTCTGAGTTGTTGTTTTGTAACCCATATGCTACGCATTCCTATAGCTTTGACTTTGTTTGCTTGTCTTTGTCTTTTGTCAGGTTTGTACTTTGATTTAAGAGAGGATGGTGGTGTTTCCTTGGAAGTACTGACATTGGTAGATTGATATTTAGCATTTAAGATAAAAGCATCATCATAGCTAGAATAGTAGGTACGATTCTTAGTAGTCGTTACAGGCTTAAGAAGAATAGACGAAGGTTCAGCAAGATAATTATTAGCACACAATTGACGCCTAATACAAAAATTAGAACTAGACGCTTCAAAATCGACAGGTTGCTTCTTTTTAGAGGTATAAGCGACATCGCTCTTTGGCAGACTGTCTCCTGTGGCTTTCTTCTTCCCTTTCTTATTTAGAGGATCGCCTGTGAGCACATGCAAGGATGGGTTAGTAAGCTTATATTTGTCAGATGCAATCTGCATTCTTTTCTTCCTAGTGTCGATGGGGATGGATATTTGGCATTTGGTTAAAGGAGTTTGTAGAGATCCTGAAGCTATGCCGATGTCGACTTGAGTCTCTAGAGAGGAAATTATACTTAGTAGAATTTTATTCTCTACTTGGAGAGTTATCCTTTCTGACTCTAGAGTTGAGACTGTAGTTCTGTCGCTGTCGATTTGTTTTTCAAATGAGGAAATTATACTAAGCAGTATTCCATTCTCTATCTGGAACTTTATCCTTTCAGATTCCAGGTTTGATTGCAAGTCAGAGATTACTTTGATTTTAGTTGGTATATATGCATTAGAGATATTTGGTTCTTCGATACTTACTTCATTTGACGAAGGTGAATAAATAAGTAAGTAGTCATCAGGATTGGATAATGGTATTTCCCTCGTCTTGTAACTATCATACAATTCATCATAGTTAATAGTGATTTCTGCCCAATTCTCCCTATTTCTCTTTTTCTCTTCTAGTGCATCATGCGCAGATGAGGTTGTGAAAGGCATTAGATAAGGCAGATTTAACCCCGAGAAACTAACATCATAAAGAGGGAGTGGTCTCTTTACTAGAGAGTTTGGATTGAACCCTAATCCTTCATGTGGGTCATAGAATTCTATGTCTCTAGGTTTATTCATGAAGATCGTTCTATCTGATTGTCCTCCTAATAAGTAAGTCTTCGAGCTTCTTAATCTTAGCATACAATTTTGCACGTTCTTTATTTAAGATATCGTACTCGCATGTTTTGTTGATTCGCTCATCGTTGCAAGTTGTCAATTTGTCTTTTAGCTCACTAATCTGTGTTGTCAAACCTTCTATTTCTAAGTCTCGACTACCAACTTTAGACTGTGCTACTTCTAGCAGACATTCTAGGTTGCTATTCTCTCGTAATTGCTTAAGTAGGCATGCATAATTATTGTCAAACCGAGCCTGTAGGTCATTGACTTTTGATTCAGATTCAGATAGGTAAGCTCTCAAGTCAACTAAGCAAGTTTCTAATCTACATACTTCATCACGGGTCGTATCTAGGATTTCTAATGTGTTAGATAATTTCACTTCTGTTGACCTGAGATATTTAAGTTCATTTTGAAGGATAATGTTTTTTTCTTGAAGTTCAGAATACAGTCTTAAGTTAAGAGTTTCTACCTCCTTTCCGGAAGACAGCTCCTTGTTTTCAGTATCAGCATTGGCTTCCATGTTCTTTTGCTCAGAGTCATCTTCTTCCACCAGAGCCATCAGGGCTATCTTCTCCGTCTCACTTTCAGATGTATCTTCTAGCCAGTGGTCCTGTTCAGCCATCAATGCGGTTCCAGATTTCTTCTGCTTGAGTAGTTGAAGTTTTCTGGTGTAGTACTCTTCATCCTTTTTCTTAGGAAGGTAACAGTCTCTAGCGAAGTGCCCAGGCTTTCCACAATTGAAGCATTTGCTAGGCTCGGAGTCATTCCTAGTATCAGGTTGTTGGAAAGGCTTTGGCGGCTGTTTGGAACTTGATGAGACTCTCTGACGATTGGCAGATGATGATGATTTTTTGAAATATTGTTTTGCCATTCTTTTCGTTATAAAAGCCACGTGCTTCTCAAAATCTTTGAATTCAGGGTCTGATTCTGACTCAGAGTCTTCACTTTCTAACGGACTGGAGGACTTAACAGATTTACTCTTTGCAGCTTTTGCACTTTTCTTAAGATTAGTATCTGTCACTAGGGCAACTATGTCCATGATTGCTTTACCCTTCTTCTCTCCGATCGCTTCATAAACATCATCATTGTGCTGCTCCAGACTTTCGTAAACACTGTGAATATCAATCTGATCTAGGTCCTTGTTGAGCCTGAAGTGTGTGGTGACTCTCTTCCATTCTGGAGGTAGGGAGGTAAGAAATTTGACATTGAGTTCCATGTTAGTTTTTATGATGTTTATCTTCCTTAATTCGTTCACGAGGACCATGAACCTGTTGTAGGTCTCACTGATTTGCTCATCAGGCTTAGCCTTGAATGAATCATATGCTGCAAGGGTGTTGGCTTTCTTGGCTCTTAGTCCACTCTCTGTTCCTTGCATTAATTTTGCAGTCTCATCCCACATGGCTTTAGCGGTTGGAAAGCTATCCACTTGAATCAGTATGTCATTAGGTAAGGCTTGCATCAAATAATTTCTTGCCAGAAGATCGGCTTTAGCTCGTTTCTTTTCCGCATCATTGTATTGTGCTGAAGTTTTGAGTATTGTGCTTTCTTGAACTGGTGGGGTGACGGTGTTGTCACCACGAACTGTGACCCAGAATTGTTGTGGTCCATTCTCAAGAGAATCGATAATGTCTTCGCCATTTTCCTTTATTTCAAGAAAGTTCAGGAATCTGCTTCTCCAGACTCCGAAGTCTCCGCGCCTCAGAACTGGAACCCGGATGTCGCTTCCCATGGCTAATGAATCCATTTGTTGTTTGGTAGTGATCGTTACGTGGAGGTGATCTGCGAAATGAAATGTTAGTCTCGAACAATTTTAGTCAAGTTTGAAACAAATGAGAATGATATTTAGTATTCTTATTTTATTTATTTGACAATATAGTGGTTATTGCAAGAGAAATAATCAGGACTAGTCGAGTTTACTTCAAAACTTTTGGTTCTAGCGACTCTTGTTTAGAAAATAAATCGGACGATTTCAGTTTTAAATTGATCGGACAGGTAAAGAGCTGGAGTAGGACAGCACAAATCCTAAATGTGAAAATTGAGTGACTTGATGTTGATTTAAATAGGGCGACTCAACAAATTTACTTGGATAGGCTGGGTCAGAAATTAAAATTTGGACGAGATATGTTTCGGGTGAGACTTAAAAGGATTTGATTCGGATGACTTTAGTTAAAAAGAGAAATCGGACGATTTGAAACTTATTACTAAGAGATTTAAATCGGACGATTTGTGGTAAATAAGAATGTGTCAATCGGACAATTTGAGCGAAATCGTGAAGGTTAATATTAATCGGATGATTTATCAAATCGGGCGATTTGACTCAAACTACCAATTAGTCTTTTGAAGAGAATTCATGTTCGTTACAGTGAAATCGGGCGATTCTGTGGAATCATACAATTTTTCTCTTCAGGAAGGAAAGAAATCGGGCGATTTAGTCTTAGAGACTGGAAATCGCCGAGGCTTAAATCGGACAATTGTGGTGCAATCGATCGATTTTCCCTTATGTGATAGGAATCGGGCGATTCCTGGACACACACTGTGTGAAAGAAATCGGGCGATTTAGTCTTAGAGACTGGAAATCGCCGAGGCTTAAATCGGACGATTGTGGTGCAATCGATCGATTTTCCCTTATGTGATAGGAATCGGGCGATTCCTGCGAAATTAAACCATCTCCATCGAATTCTTCAAAATTCAAAAGGCTGTGTGAAAAATCTACCCGAAAGTGAAGAACAGACCCAGAAAAAAAATTTCAGACTCGATTTTCTGGTTTCAAAACAACTCAAACTTGACTATAAAATATGTGAAAGAACAGAGATGCACTCATTAACGATTTTCCTCACCAAAAGATGGTAATTAAAACGATTTAAAAGGCATATTAATGAAAAATCGAAACTGGATTTTGAGCGTAGGTTCTTTCAAATCTTTTCAGAATTGAACAAAACTGGATTCAAATTGATGAGATCGATCCACGTTTTGCTCTGATACCACTTGTAGGTCCACTGTTACCAAACAAGGATCAAAAGATTATTAGAAAGATTCAGACCGTATGAAGCACCTTTTAGTGTGTGTTTGTGTGTGTGTTTATCGAGAGCTGCTTCAAAGAATTTTCTTTTGATAAACCCTAACAAGGGTATAAACGGGCTTTATATACCACAAACTCTTTGGTATATTAAAGCCCAAGTCCAAAACTTCTACAAAGTACTAATTGTCTCCCCAACCTACTACAATACATTAATATCACAATTTTAACCCAAAACACAAATAACTAGAGGACACTAGAATTAATTCCTAACAACGCCGCCTGCTGGTGGGATGGGGAAATCGTCTCTTCGATTAGGGTTATCGATTTGGGCGTTTTTGTCACTAATAGAGCCCGATTCGTTACTTTGAATATGTACTGTAAAATTTGTCAATAAAAATCGATTTTGTTGTTAAAATAATCATTTTCCAGATATGTTATTTTTACAGAAAATTTTGTTATTTGAATTAACTGTTTAGTTACTAACTTTTACTGATTTGGTATGAGCGAAATATGGAATTGTTATCACCTTTTAATATTTTGTTACTCAGGGACTGTTCAATAACATGAGATTAGGGTCGACTATTTCTCAATTTCGACAATTAAAACTGAGATTCCAACACTAGATTTTCGAATTGGGTTTGAAGTAATAGTTCGGTATAAACCTAATTAACCTAATTCGGTCAATAACATCGACGTTTCTGCGACTTTCACCATTTTTTAGAGTCATTGCTGATTTTCGTAACAAAGAATTGGTATTCAACAATTGTTACTTTTCTTCAATGATAAGTGTTACTACGATTGTTACATTTGTTACTGTAATAGTCATATCTGTTACTCTATTTGCTACATTGGTTACTTCAATTGCATGACTTGTTACCCAGATATCGTGTTCAGAAAATCTTCAATATACGTCGCATAAAAAATTTTGATTCAAAATTCTTCACCATTTCTTTGTTAAACTCAATAATTCTAGTTCATTATTAAGACCTATTATCAAATTCACTCAGTTTCGTCTTAATCGACCATTAAATTCGATACTTGGTCCATCTATATTCTCTTTTTTCGAAGTCGAATTTCGATATTATTTCTTCTTACACTTTAAATTATTCGTTTATTAGAACTACCCATGAGGAATCGAAGTTGATCCCATCTTATTTGCACCTAAACAACGATATTTCGTTCTGTTCTAGAGTCCTCACAGCAGCCCTAAATCGAATGGAGGAGACGATGGCAAATTGCTGTAATTTTGGGCACCTGTGAAGGATAGAATTGTCATTTCCTATCACATGGGTCCTTCAAACTTATATTTTCGTTACTTAGGTCCTTCTGCCCAAATATGTTGAACATGCCTAACAGGGCCTGAACCCAAATTAACCCTTATAAATAGTGCAAACGTAACTTAAACTAGTATTTTTCCGTATACCGTATGCGTGTGCTTCAAAGATAATTGTGTAATTTTATATTGAGATTTATAATTTAATGTTTAGTAGAAGAATATAATTTTTAAATATATAAAAGAAAAATAATGGTAGGAGTATAAGTACAATAACTAAAAATGGAGAGAGGTTGGATATGATAATTATTTAATTCATGTAATTATAAATAGATGGGTTAAATTGTAAATATTTCCACAGACCAATGAGGCAGTATATAATTGTGTTATTTCATTAATGTAATTATAAATAGAGGGGTTAATATTATAGAATATATATTATTAAATTGCAGGAAAAAACTGTCAATTTGGTCTGTCATATTATTTGCAATTTAATCCAATTTGTAATTTAATTAATTTATAATTTATCATTTCACTCCTAAAATTTTTAGTTAGTGTAATTATACCCTCTACATTAGTTTTCATTTTATATATTTAATTAGACAATATAAATATCAAATTGGAATTATTTTTAAGGGGATTTTAAGGAAAAATACCTAATAGGAGTTTAGTCTTATGATTCTATCCCTACAACTTTTATTTTAGAGATAGGTATTGACACTAGGCAAAAACTTAGTTAAAACTCCCTCACATAGCAAATTCCAATATTGCCCTTTCTTCTTTATGTCAAAAGCTATATAGAATTCAGATAGGACAGTCGAGAGAGCTTTAGAACAGAGAAGGAAAATTCTTGCGGTCCATAACAATGCAATGGAGAGCATTGATAACTTTCTTTGCCGAATCCTCTTGAGCGAAACCAAACCCTTTACTCATCCCATTTTCTTCAGCAACTTTACAAGAAATTACATTGCTGTTTTTGGGGAAATCTTTTGAAACAGTATTATGGTTCGGATTTGTCGAGAGATTCTTTACAAGAGTTTTCAAACGCTTTTTTTCCTCAAAATGGGGTCTTTTGATTTCCCATCAGCTTCGTGGTCGAGATAAACTCGATAATTATTGATTCAAAGAAATTCCTGCAATTGGTGGAGGAAAAGAAGAAAAGAGATCTTATCCATCATTGAGTTGTTGCACGTAGTGATTGAGAAGATCATAGGAGAACGAGGCGCCAACAATGTCCACGGGGCAGTCAACGACACCCTCGCGCCCAAGGAGGGGAAACTGGTCGGAATCTTAGAGATGGCCAATGATAAATGAGATACCTTAAGAAAAGACTACAGTGTGCCCGTGTGTGTTTGTATGTCTCGTGAACGTGTTTTGTTCGATGAGCAGTATGGCAAGAAATAATGAATACCTGAAGCAGAATTTGTCCTATAAACAAGATCTATGCGATGATTATATGTTGTAGTAAGCTCAGTTTTGTTTGCTCGACTAAGATCTTGTCGACATTTTGCATTTGGGGAGTAAAGGACTGGTTTATACATTTCTAAAGGGTTTTCTCAAGAATTAGTCTCACGAAAATACATTTGCGCAGTTGGGTAAGATCTTGTTTTTCTGTATTGACTTGTGACTATAGGATTCATTATTTTCATCTAACGACGTTAGTTGTGAACCCAAATCGCAAATATTGCTTTTGCAACTTGACCTTCAACTAGGTTAAAGAATTTAACATCCAAACACCTAATTTCGAGACATACATAATTTTAGAGCCAAATACTCGTGCTTATGACGAAAATGATGGTTTTTAACCAACATCTTACATTTAAGGACATTACTCATCATATACAACATAAATTGAGTTTTCTAGCAACTTCACATTCATTCACGGTTAAATACTTGAAATCAACGACAAAATACCTAAATCGAGACTAAAAGTACCTAACTTAAGGCCACAAATACTGATTTTTATGCATAAAATAAACTTGTGTATATGGTCGAGTTATCTAAGTCTAAAATTGTTTTTAACCATCCTCTTACATATTAAGGACATTACTCATCATAAACAACATAAAATCTATAAAAAACTGAAGTTGAAAATCAATTCGGTAGGAAAATGAAACGATTTAAAAGTGATCAAGGTGGCGAATACGAAGTGCCAATCGATAACTTCTGTGTGGAACGGTATTATCCATGAACTGACTGCTCCGTATTCACCTCAATCGAATGGGGTCGTTGAACGGAAAAATCGCACATTGAAAGAAATGATGAATGCAATTTTGTTAATTTTAGGTTTACCGCCCAACATGGGGGGAAGATATCTTGTCGAGTTATTACCTTTTAAATAGGGTACCTCGAAAGAAAGAAATAAAACTCCTTATGAGTTATGTAAACGAAAGACGGCATCCTATCGACATTAGCTGATGTGGGTGTGTCTGGGGGTAGTCGTACCTATGCCTAAGGTAATAAAAATTGGTCATAAAGCGGTGGGCTGTGTTTTTATTGGATATGTGCATAATAGTACGGCATATCGATTTCTTGTATATGATTCGAAAATATCGGATATAAACAAGAGCTACTAGAATCGAGGAATGCATGTTTCTTTGAAAATGTATTCCCGTATAATTCCAAAGATAGATCGAGTTCGTCTAAACGAATTAGTGAGTTTTTGGATCCGTTGCCGGGGATAACTTATTATTAATTATAGGATTTATTCTGAGTTTTAGTTTAGAGGTTTTATTTCTTGATTATTATTATTATTATTATTATTTATTATTATTTTTGCCAATTCGCTTACATTGATTTTTCATCTTTTGAAGACAATTCCTATAAGTGCATGACACGAAGCTCGAGGACCATTGCTGTTTGACGCAGAAATCGAAGCGACGTGTCGGCGTAACAATCGAAATCGTAGACAGAGAATGGACAATCAAGAACACGAGCATGAACAGATGGTTCCTCCACGGCCCACTTTACTGAGTCGAGCGCTTCCGGGAATTTTCTATGACAACGACCCGATTGCCATCGCCCGGGACCGAATAATCACTTCGAGATTAAACCCGTTACTATACAGATGGTGACGGGTTCAGCACAGTTTCATAGGCTTACAAACGAGGACGCAAATTCACATATTTTAAAATTTACTCAGCAGAACTATTAGGTATCCACGCGTCTCTACAGAAGTGATAAAACTGACATTTTTTCCATTTTCTTTGACAGGTAAAGCTTCTGAATGGTTCTCATCTTTGCCACATGCATCTATCACCAGTTGGGAGCAACTAGTGGAGTGTTTTCTGGGCAAATATTATCCACTGTCAAGGACTATCGAAATTAGAAGCCTACTAGTGAACTTTAAACAAGAAGGTGGCGAATCTCTGAGCGATGCAAGTAGATACAAGAGCCTTCTAAGACAATGCCCGAACCACAGCATACCCCTGAGCGTTCAGATGCAGCCATTCTTCTTAGGGCTGAGCACACCAAATAAAAGAATTGTCGACGGCGGGTGCACACAAAACTTTATGGAGTTAGGCGACGAGGAAGCACTCCAAGCCATCGAGCGAATCGCAGCCTACCCTGCAAGATATACTGAGCATGATCTGGACCGAGGGACAGCTGGAGTACATGAGATAAGCAGCTCTTTGGAGGCACAATTCGAAGCCATACATAAAAGGTTAGACCAGATACAATCCATGGACCATAAGGCGGTGAACTACATCCACAATAGGCAAAAAAATGCGTACTCCAACACATACGACCCAAGCTGGCGAGGCCATCCGAATCTGTCCTACGGAAACTCGCACTACTTAAGGCCTCCAGAAGCTCAAAATCAATAGAGTGCGCCACCAACGAAACAAAAAGCAGAGTGGGAGATAGCATTTGAGAAATTGACGGGCTATCAAGGCGATCAGAGTCGTAACGATTCAACAAGATAGAGGATACAATACAAAGTTTGGCGACTACAATAGAGCATCTAACAAGTTCAATGTCCGAGCGCAAGCCAGTCACACTCCCAAGCGACACAGAAAAGAACCCTCAATAGTACGTCAAGGCCATTAAGCTGAGGAATGGGAAGACGCTAGAATCAACTCAGGAGGCTGAGGAAGTGGAGGAAGCAAAAGAGACGGGAAACGGCGATGGGAGCAACATCACGGTCACTCACACAGCTCATCACGGCCAAAGGAAGGACCAGCGAGCCGAAGAAGTCGAGGACGAGCCGGATCCTCTCGCGGTGGAAGAGAAGGCCGACCCACTCCCACCGGTCAAGATTCGACCTCCATATCCCGCAGCATTACGAAGGGGATAACCGGATAAGCACTTCGAGCGCTTTATTAATATTTTTAGGAAGTTAGAAATTAACATTCATTTTTGTGAAGCTCTTTTGCAGATTCCGAAATACGCCAAAATTTTCAAGGAGTTGCTATCAAGCCGGAACAAGCTAGAGCAATATGGCACGATAGCCCTTAACGAAGAATGCTCTGCGGTGTTACAAAGGAAGCTACCACCAAAGCTCAAAGATAGGGGGATTTTTTCTATTCCTTGTTCCATAGGCTCATTATCATTTACTAATGTTCTTTGTGATTTCGGAGCGAGTATTAACTTGTTACCTTTTTCACTTGTGAAAAAGCTAGGGATTGGTGAGCCAAAGCCTACATCTACGGTCCTCCAACTAGCGGATGATCACATACCCACGAGGAGTATTTGAGGACGTATTAGTGAAGGTTGTAGAGCACTACTTCCCAGTCGATTTCGTGGTGCTAGACTTGTGAGAAGACACCGACATGCCTCTTATTTTAGGAAGACCATTTCTAAATACGGCAAGAGCCCTTATTGATGTTGGTAATGTTAAGCTCATCCTACAGGTTGGGGATGAGAAAGTTATATTTGATGTTTATAAGGCAATGAAACTCCCTCCAGATGATGATTCTTGTCCTTTATTGATAGTATTGACGCATGAGCTCTGGAGTATTTTAAAATTTTCAGGAATAAGGAAAAATTGGAAGCATGCCTAGTCGGAGACGAGTCCGAGGAAATGGCCGATACCGTAGCAAGCTTAGAAGAGAACCCACCTCATCGGAGGTCGGCCCAGCCCAAAGTAGAGCGTCTCGATCGATCATCAGCCATGCAACCTCGACCATCAATCGAGGACCCTCCGATTCTAGAACTTAAACCCTTACCTAGTCATCTTAAATATGTTTACCTTGGTGCCCTTGATACTTTACCCGTGATTATTTCCTCCACTTTGACAGATCTAATAGAGGAAAAGCTAGTGACGGTGCTAAGAGAACACAAACGAGCATTTGCATGGAAGGTTGCTCACATCAAGGGAGTAAGCCCGACCGTTTGCCTGCACAAGATTTTGATGGAAGATTCTTACAAGACGGTCGCACAAACACAGAGGCGCCTAAACCCTGCGATGCAAGATGTGGTGAAAACGGAGGTAATTAAGCTTTTGGACGCAGGTATTATATACCCTATCTTTGATAGCGCATGGGTTAGTCCGACCCAAGTTGTTCCTAAAAAGGGAGGTATGACCGTTATAAAGAATGCCTCTAATCAGTTGATTCCCACGAGGACAGTTACGGGGTGGCGTGTATGCATAGATTACAGGAAATTGAATGATGCCACCCGTAATGATCATTTTCCCCTCACCTTTATTGATCAAATGTTAGAAAGACTAGCTGGACATGAGTTTTACTACTTTCTAGATGGTTACTCAGGTTATAATCAGATTTCTATGGCACTCGAGGATCAGGAAAAGACGACTTTTACTTGTCCCTATGGTACTTTTGCATATAGACGTATGCCATTCGGATTATGTAATGCACCAGCTATTTTTCAGAGATACATGCTTGCTATTTCTCATGACTGGTTGAGAAGTTTATGGAGATATTCATGGATGATTTTTTTGTATTTGGGTTTACGTTTGATACATGCCTTGATAATTTAGCATCCGTTTTATCACGATGTGAAGAGACTAACCTTGTCTTAAATTGGGAGAAGTGTCATTTTATGGTACATGAAGGTGTAGTTCTCGGGCACAAGGTATCGAACAAAGGAATTGAGGTGGACCGAGCCAAGGTTGACGCGATTGAGCAGTTGCCACCACCCACGTCAGTAAAGGGAGTCCGAAGCTTCTTGGGACACGTAGGATTCTACCGACGCTTCATAAAGGATTTTTCAAAGATAGCTAAGCCATTATCTAATTTACTTGTTAAAGATGCTATTTTTAACTTCACTAATGATTTTCTGCAGGCTTTTCGAACTTTAAAAGAGAAACTCACCACAGCCCAGTTATGGTCGCACCAGACTGGACACTCTCATTTATATTGATGTGCGATGCTAGCGATGGTGTTGTAGGTGCGGTTCTAGGACAACGCAAGGATAAGGTATTTCAGGTCATTTACTACGCTAGTAAAACTCTGGACGATGCACAGAGGAATTATGCTACTACTAAGAAAGAGTTACTAGCCGTGGTATTTGCAGTAGATAAATTTCATTCTTACCTAGTGTTGAATAAGGTAATCATCTACACTGATCATGCTGTACTTAGATACTTATTTACTAAGAAAAATGCTAAGCCTAGGTTGATTCGCTGGATTTTACTACTTCAAGAGTATGACTTAGAGATTCGTGATAAAAAAAAAAAGGTGTTGAGAATGTGATAGCTGATCATTTATCTAGGTTAGATAACTCGCATGAGCAAGATAAGGCGGTACCTATTGACGAATATTTTCCTGATGAACAATTATTTGCTTTGATTGATACATCCTTTCCTTGGTTCGCGGATTTTTCAAATCATGCTTCTACAGGTGAGATTCCCACAGGCTTTAGTTTTCATCAGAAGAAGAAATTTCTCTCTGATGCGAAGCACTACCTGTGGGATGATACATTCCTACATAAAATTTGTTCTGATCAGGTAATCCGACGATGTATTCCCGTCGATGAGGTAACCTCTGTTTTATTTCATTGTCATTCTGGTTTGACGGGTGGACACCACGGACCAACAAAAACAGCATTTAAGGTACTTCAATCAGGTTTATTCTGGCCAACTCGTTTTAAGGATGCCCATGCATATGTAGCTTCATGCGATCGTTGTCAGGACACTGGTACTATATCTAGGAGACATGGGATGCCTTTAAATGTCATGTTAGAAGTAGAGTTATTTGATGTCTGGGGCATTGATTTTATGGGACCGTTTCCTACTTCTTGCTCTCATAAGTATATTCTCGTTGCTGTCGATTACGTGTCTAAGTGGGTAGAAGCTGAAGCATGTCGAATTAATGATGCTCGAGTTGTCATTCGTTTTCTTAAGAAGCATATATTTCGTCGTTTTGGTACACCACGAGCAATAATTAGTGATGAGGGTACTCATTTTTTCAATAAATTATTTGATAATTTGCTATCTAAGTATGGTGTTAAGCATAAAGTGTCTACCCCGTATCATCCTCAGACTAGTGGACAGGTAGAGGTTTCCAACAGGGAGCTTAAGCATATCTTGGAAAAGACGGTGAACGCCTCAAGGAAAGATTGGTCGTTGAAGCTAGATGACGCACTATGGGCGTACCGCACCGCATATAAAACTCCAATAAGGACTTCGCCTTTTCGTCTAGTCTATGGAAAAGCGTGTCATTTACCTGTTGAGTTAGAACATCGTGCATATTGGGCTATTAAAAAGCTTAACTTTGATTGTTTTGAAGCAGGTAAAAATAGGTTGCTTCAGCTGAACGAAATGGAAGAATTTCGCCAAAAAGCTTACGAGAACGCTAAGTTGTTTAAGGAGCAAACAAAGAAGTGGCATGACAAGAGATCATTGAAAGGGACTTCGAAGTCGGCGATCGGGTCCTTATATTCAACTCAAGGCTACGCACGCCTATTTCCGGTAAATTAAAGAGTAAATGGTGCGGACCTTACGAGCAAGTCTTCCCATCTGGAGCCGTACAAATTCTTATGAACGGAAAAGACTCTCTCAAAGTCAACGGACAACGGCTAAAGCAGTATGACGAAGGGAAAATCGGCGAAACAACATCGGTATATCTCGTGGAACCCGTAATTTCTGATTTTTCTGCTTCTAGTTGTTCTGTGCCTTTCAGGAATGCCTCGTCTGGAGAGAATACCAGCGAGCTGAAGGACCTCCAGAGCAACAAAGCACCGAAAAAACAAAGCCACCTTCATCGTCTCGAGAGTCGAGCTAACGACTTTAAAAACAGCGCTTCTTGGGAGGCAACCCAAGTATTATCGATGCATATATATATTATATTATTTTTAGTCCTATTACTCTAAGTACTGCTTATTTTTCGTCTAATAAAACTCGCTTTCACGGTGCGCCTAGTCATGTTTTTTTATGCAGGCTCATAACTAGTTTGGGGGTTGTCCATTCGCTATGGTTGCTTGTTCATTGCAGATAAACCAAGTCTTCTACATCGATCGACATAAAATTCAGGGCAGTGTCATTTCTACTATCTCTTTGCTTTTAGTTTACACATTGAGGACAATGTGCTATTTAGTTTGGGGGTGAGATGTGACACATGCTAGATTTAATATGCTTACATATTTAGGTATCGACGTGTTTTGGTCTTTTTAGTGGGTATAACTTATGAAGGTTGCGATTTGAACGTCATCTGTGGAATCTCCTGTCAATGATGAAATATTTTGAAATTTTACCGTTCGTGATATGATTCGATGAATTGAGTGAGATAGTCTTACATGTTGCATTGTCATGATATTAGCATAATTATTCGGCTATATTGACTGTTTAAGGAGAGTACTGAATATTTTCGAACTTGCTCTGTTATGCATGTCAATGGTTATATGTGGAATTTTATGTGCGAAAATGATAAGGGCACTAGGATTGAGTCATTGGCCTAAATATTTACCTACCTTACGTATTTAACCCCTTTAGTGAGCCCTTTTGAGCCTTATTTGACTTATATGTTGATTCGGAGCCCAGATATTTAGCCTAATTACCTCAAATTTAGCCTATACGACCCCTCATCAACGTGTTAATATATCGATATCGTGAATAGTGACTTGTTGGGTGAGAAGGAGCTAATCGTCGATACATGTTAGTTATGAACTCGTCCTATGATATAGATCTCTCGTCGTAATATTGCAGCGGACTAGAAACCTCTCCCTTCGATAAGACGTAAAAAACAATATGAGGGGCTAGTTCGGAAAAACAAAGGAAAAAAAAGAGAAAGAAAAAAAAGAAGACGAAGAAAAAATGGCGCTAGAAGGAGGGCGAGCTAGAAGAGCTAGAAAAGGTGAAAGGATGAGTCGAGTGAAAAATAAAGCACGGCGTTGGAAGAGCGAAATAAGTGGTGAGAAGTGCGATTCGATGATTGACACATTTGATACTTTTAGGTCACTTTCCTATATGACGCACCTTTCAAAACCCGAGCCCCATTACAACCTTTGATAAAGACCCTTTGATTCGTGCATGACTTCTATTATGTGACTATGATGTGATATATTTGCAAGCATAGAGTAATATCTTTTCATGTCGTGCATTGAGCGTCTTTATACAGATCCCTTTGAAAAACACTTCGAGCGACTTGAGCGATCCTTGTGAGAGTTGTGGATTGATGCGTGGTATAATTCTAGAAATGTCTTTCATGCTATGATAAAATTGCGACTTATTACCTCATGCCTCGCGTTTTAACTAGATCGTTTATTAGTTGATGATTATCTTGACTTTATACGCTTTTACGTTTTCTGAGATGAAACATGAGAATTTCATTGCTAGATGTTCTATAATCCTAACTTGATTTGGTTTGATTCCGTTTTTATGATCGAGGACGATCGAAGCTAGTTTGGGGGTTGTTGAAGTGTTAGGATTTTACACTATTTTTATACCCTGAAAAGCGTATTTTCGGCCGTCATTTATTCGAATAAACTTGGATATCCTACCCTTATATGCATTCTTCTTTTTGACAGATTTCGAGGAAAAAGAACCAAAGTCGGGCCATCGCAAGCACGTTTATAGAAATTGGGCTATAATCACCACAAGAATTCGATTTATGCTTGGAGAATAAGTCAAAGATTATTTTTAAAACTCCACCAAGATATGCTACGTGATGGATGGACGGAAGAAAAAGTCAAAGATATCATTGTGAAGATTAGAATATAATCAAATACTGGACTTAGTTTCTTGGAGGTTGGTGGAATTCCAATGTCGGCTGATTTATTCCATAAAAAGGGAGGAGAGCAGCAATCATATACAAGCTTTGCGGCAGAGCATAAAGGAACGGCTGAGAAGAAAAATAAAAGCAGCGAAGGACTTCACGAGAGCACAACTGAATAAAAAAGACGCCGACGCGATTATTTCCATCCGCAAAAGCGAAGTTTTTATTTTATTTCTCTATTATGCCTTTGAATATTTTGTGCTTCTATTTTATTAATATGCTAGCTTAAGTTTTCTTGTGATTGAGGCCGATTAGGCCGGATTATGTATTCGTAGTAATGCTATTCGTATTTTATTTAATCGTATGAATTTAGTTACGTGTTCTATATTTGAGTTTAATGCTTGCGTATGCTTGATCACCATGTGCATGATTTTGATTGGTTTATGAGACTGAAAAAGTGATTAGACCGGTTAGAATAATAAATATAGGACACCACGACGTAAAACCAATCAGAGATGGAATTCGGTTTCGTACGTGTGGTTTTCGAGACCTTGGGCGCCGAAAGCGTCTAAACTCGGGGAAATTCATTAAGCGGAAGGCATGTGAAGTGATTGCAGTCTTATAGGAATATAGAGATTGGTCATTATCGCATAGGGTTGCTAGTTACGTGAATAACGGGTAGCGCGTATACTAGGAATTTCTACCTTGACTAGTTTATATTGATTAAATAAATATTGATTGCATGAATACGTAGGATTAATCCGTGCCGAGTATGTGCTTTGATCACGTTCGTCATTAATTAATATTTATCTCATCTATTTTATTTGCGTCTATTTTATTTTTTGCACTTTTGTCTCGTTTAATTAAATCATTAAAACTATAAAAATTCTCTTAGTCTAAATTAGAATTAGGTTTAATATCTTAGAATTAATCAAGCTATCTTCGTGGATCGATACTCGGACTTCGTCCGTTTTACTACTTGCACGACCTAGTACACTTGCTAGTATCTAAGCATGTCAGGTTAGACTCAGGTGGGTTTTCCTGAGTCATGGGGTTGAAGACACTGTATTTTTGGCAGTATATATCGACTTCATCAGGGCTGGCAAGGGCTAATAAGTCATGTGGAATGGGCATTGCTGTGCGCGAGTACTTCTCCTCCCCCTTTTGAAGATAGCGCAGTTTAGGTGGGGTGTGATTTTCTTCTACTGGTCTTGGAGGTATCCCCGGTGTTGTAGTCATAAAATGGTGGATCATGAGTGAGAACCACCGGGATAGGGCAGGTTCGGTGGCTTATTCAACTTTGTCCGCTACGTTACTTGATCGTCCAGGTCCATTATGATTAGCTTGGCGTTGTCATATTTTTTCCTGAAGACAATTCCATGGAAGATCCGGAGAACCGTTTTGTTGCAACGGTCATGGCCCGAGTGCTTTGATGAGAAGCACTTGTTGACGAGTGCGACGAGTGTCCGCCAGGGATGTGGAATCATTGACTGTTAAAAACGAAAGACAAACTTGATTGGAGTGTAGTATCCCATCTTCATCATGTCCTCAATGAGCTCTTCCTTGGATTCCTCATGTTTGTATTGGGTTGACTTGGCAGCTGGAGGATGCTTCGAATGAGTTCCCTGGTGATGCTGACAGTCTCATTCACAATTTGGGCCTCGTAGTAGATGCTGTTGTGCTGAGCTACTTTGGTCTTCATTGTCCCCCATAATTGTTGAAGATAGACTGTAGGGACTTGGACCGATGCCGAGAATGCATACCCAAGATGGTGGTTCCTCAGAATGGAATAGGAGATCTCGTCCTTGCACTTGAATGTGTTTAGGTCGAGTTGGAAGTTATTGTCTTTGGTCGCTATCCACTGTGAGGTTGGGTATACAAGATCCACAAGTGTCGTCATTCTTTTTACACCAGGAATTCCTGCCGAAACTACAACACAAAAGAAAACGCGATTACAATAGTAACATGATAAATATAGCCTTTTGTTGTAAATAGTGTGGGCTAGAATAAAATTCGTTTTTCTGAACAAAAAAAGGCACGACCCAAACTATTTGGCCCATTTAAGTTTGAAGTAAGTTTTAAAAAATTTTCTAAGTATGGATCACGGATTGATCTGAGAAGGACTTCGCGAACTTTATATCGCGAACTCGGAGGTTCGCGAGTCTGTGAAAGTGAGAGTTCGCGAACTGAAAAGAAGCCAACTTCGCGAACTTAAATCGTGAACTTAATTCGCGAATCATCACTTCGCGAATTGACTAAGTCAGCATGAGAACGGGAGAGGTTCGCAAAGTTGCAACTTGCGAACACTGAGGTTCGCGAAGTCGGAAAGTCAAAGTGTCAAATTCGCGAAGTAAAAAAGATTTCAACAGACAGAGTTCGCGAAACGTGTGATGTGCGAATTTGACGAAGTCAAACAGACAGAGTTCGCGAAAACATTTTTGGACTCGTGAAGTTCCGTTTTGAAAGATCAAAAAAGTACTTTTTATAGCCATGTCGCGAACCCAAAAATTACCACCTCTTCTACGAAACACTTTAAAAATAAGAAATCAGAGTCGAAGATGATTTTAAAAGAAGATAACTTATTTCCAGTAAAATCCTCAAAATTGACGTCTCGGTTTAACTGAAAACAGACTAATTTCTCCAGGAATGAAAACGAAAAGCCATGTTCTTCGAAGAATCAGCCCTGCAAATAAAATCAAAAGCAGTAAGAAGAGTGAAATGAGTTGTTCCGTACCACAGAGAAGTTCGTCTGTGTGCGTGAGGATGATTTAGAGACGAAGAAACCATAGAAAAAACGACGAGACAGTAGGATCTGAGAAGTTTGATGAAATGAGATTCGCGAAGAAGACAGTGACGATTTGGGAATTTTCGGCAAAGTCGGATAAGTGCATTCATTTTGCGAATTAGGGTTGAGTTGGAAAAGCTTCGCGGGCCGAAAGTTTGAAGCTGAAGTTGAAGTTGGGCCGTGTAATTTTAGTGAGGGCCCACTATCTAGTTCGCGATTAAATGAAAATACCATTTCACTAAGTGGAGTTCGCGAATCAGAGGATTGAACGTTTGAACTGTTGGTTCGCGAACTGGTTGATACGAGTGTTTACGGGTCAACCTTTGATAGGATCGCGAATTGAGACTTCGCAAACTAAGATGAGTTCGCGAATTGAAGAGATATTGCTATGTGAACTTCGCGGGTTTGTGGATTGGCTGCAAAGTGAATTGAAAAATAGGCCCATGACTGAGTTCGCGACGTGAAAGTCCAAAGGGCTTGAGAATTTGAGTTCGCGAACTGAGAGGTTAAACTAATTGAAGTAGGTTCGCGAACTGAACATGATAGTTTTGACGAGTTCGCGAACCCGAGAGTTCGTGAAGTGAAATTCGCGAATAATAAAAAAAACTTAGAAAATTTGAAATTAAGGATTCACGAATTAAGTGTGGATCAGAGAAATTCAGGTTCACGAATCTATCTGGAACTGATAAGTGCGAAATTTCCACTGATCTCAAACATAGAATCTAATACTTAGTCCTATAACATCAATTTGACTCCATCGGAAAATATCAAATCTACGACTTTTTAAAATCGATTTGTCTGAGGCAAAATCCAAAAATCGACGAAGAAAGCATCGCTTTCTTTCGCGGCGATGAACCCTTAAGTTAAAAATTCGTCTGTATCATTGATTATGTTTGTTGGAGAATAATGATGTGATTGTTAAAATTATGCCTATAGATAGAGACAAAACTCGAATCAATACCACAATATCAAAATTTACAACTAACTTGTCTTGCATTCTCACATTTTTAGCACTATCGCTTAAACAAATGAACTAAATGCAGCAAGACCAAGAAAATGATACTGAAAAACATGCCGAGTTAAGGCGTAAATTTGAACGCAATTTGGATATGCTGGCGTTTGAGCTTTTACTTCTGTTGTGCTTATTCGTCACTTTACTAGCTATTCCGTATTGTGTTCTCACAGGGCGTACTAGCTTTTGAAATTGTTTGTGTATTTTGAGAGTGTTTTATGAATGTTTGAAAGATCAATTTGCTAAAAACACCTTCTCCCCCTTCAATATTTTTGGATTAAGAAATAAACTCCCCCTCGATGAAGTGCCTATTCGAGAATCTTAAGAATATTTGATAAACCTTTTGCTCCCCCTCAATGTAGTGCCATCAGCTTTGGCTCTACATCGACTTATTTAAAAAAAAACGAAGTAAATTTATTTGAAAAATACACTAAAACAAGAATGAGAAAAATAAACTAACTATCATACACGCATATAATTGAAAATATTAAAATGCAGCGCATATAGACAAGAACGAAATTAGAGATTGAGATTCAACATTCCCAGCTTTGCAACTAAGAATTGGAATCGTTTTTCATCCAATGCTTTTGTAAACAATCGGCTAGTTGAATCTCTGTATTGACAAAATACATTTCTATTATTCCTCTTTCTACCTGGTCCTTCGTGAAGTGATATCTTAGGTCTATGTGTTTAGTGCGTGAATGGTGAACAGTATTGCACTTAATTTCTATGGCACTTTTGGAATCACAATAAATAGGAATTCTATTTAGATCAAACCCATAATCTCGTAGTTGGGTCCTTACCAAAAAATTTGTGAGCAACAACTTGCGGCAGCTACATATTCTGCTTCTGCTGTAGAAGTTGACACACAATTTTGTTTTTTAGGAGCCCAACATACGAGTTTGTCTCCAAGGAATTGGATGTTGTCTGAGGTGCTTTTCCTATCCAATCTGCAGCCTGCGAAATCTGCATCATAATACCCTATTAGTTTCATACCTGAGTTGTTAGGATACCAAAGCCCGAGGCCTGGTGTGCGTTACAGATACTTTAAAATTCTCTTGACAACATGAAGATGTGATTCCTTGGGATTAGCTTGAAACCTTGCGCAAAGACATGTGGAGAATAGAATATCGGGTCGGCTGGCAGTGAGATAGAGCAGAGACCCAATAATTCCTCTGTAGTGGGTAGCATCTACAGGTTCACCCAAGTGATCTGCGTCAATTGCGCACGAGGTCGACACTGGAGTACTTGAAGATTTGCTCATCGATCCCATATTTTCTGAGAATGTCGTGAATGTACTTGGACTGATTGATAAATTTCCCATCCTGAAGTTGCTTGATCTGCAGTCCAAGGAAGAAAGACATTTCTCCCATCATACTCATTTCAAACTGGGATTTCATCAAATTGCTGAATTCGACACAGAGTTTCGGGTTGGTAGAGCCGAAAACGATGTCATCCACGTAGATCTGCACAAGCATGATATCGGAACCATCTTTCTTGACGAACAATGTGGTATCAATTTTCCCTTTAGTGAAACCTGAGTTGATAAGGAAGTCGGATAAAACCTCGTACCAGGCCCTTGGAGCTTGCTTTGGCCTATATAGTGCCTCGTCGAGTTTGTATACGAAGTACGGATGTTCTGTATTGAGAAACCCGTCTGGCTGTGAGACATACACTTCTTCTTTCAAAATTCCATTTAAGAAGGCTGTCTTTACATCCATTTGATAGGCAGTAAAGTCTTTGTGGGCTGTATATGCTAGAAACAATGTGATCGCTTCAATTCTTTTACAGGGGCAAAGGTCTCATCGTAGTCGACTCCTACTTGATGATTGTACCACTTAGCGACAAGTCTAACCTTGTTACGGATTACCACACTATCCTCGTCTTTCGTGTTCTTAAATACCCATTTTGTTCCGATCATTGTCTTACCTCTTGGACGAGGAACTAAGTTCCAGACCTTGAGACGCTCGAACTGATTGATTTCCTCTTGCATAGCTACTATCCAGTTCAGGTCATATAGTGCGTCGATTACTCTGGTAGGTTCTGTTTGGCTCAAGAAACAAGTAAAATTACACTCGTTGCAGTCGAACCTCTAGTCTTAACTCCGTCAGTGGGATCACCTATTATTTGATCTGTATGATGACTTCGAATCCATTCGTGAGGTAGTGTATTTTCATCCATTGCTGATCCCTCGTTAAGTGGGTACTTGATCTCAGAGGCAGTAGTGTTCCTGGCGGAAGCCGGTGAGTCCTATGACTGTGCTGAAGGGATCGAGTTATCGACGTCTGAGGGTGGAATTTTTTGTTCAGGAATGGGTTTGAATTCAGGAGTTGATGGACTCGGACTGGATTCTGTATTAGGAATGGATCGATGGTTGTCTTATTTCGGTTTAGAGAGAAGTACATATGTTCAAAAAGTTGATCCAAATCCATATCCTCTTGAGCTTGTTGACTGAAACATGTTTGGTTGCCGTGTCTCGAGTCGCCAGCTGCATGTTGTGGGTTTTGCCCCAACGTTTCCTTGTCTAACCCTGGTTCTGAACGGTTGTGCTCAGAAGTGCCACTCGAGGATTCTCCTAATTCCATACATGATTGAGTAGAACCTAGTTTTGTTGGTTCGAGACCTGAGCTGCTTTTTCCAGAATTAATTTCTAGACCCTCATCAAAAGTGACATTTACACTTGCAATGATCATCCTTCTTTCACGAAGATATACCCTGTACGCCTTAGATTGTGCAGAGTAGTCCACAAAAATTCGTAAGGTAGCCTTTGGATCTAGCTTAGATTTGTCTTCTCGGTCATTCGCAACGAAGCATTTGCATCCGAATATTCTCAAGTGGGCTATTGATAAACGTATTGTAGTACGTTTGTCGTAGTAGTTAATTGGCTCATAATAGAGTTTTCATAGTCATTTTATGCACTTATTAACCTTATTTCTACTTATTTTTATATTATAAGGCTCTAGGACGAGTTTCGGGCGAAAAGGAGCGAAAACGAGGCAAGACGGCGCGAAGACGATGAAAACTGGTGAAGGTCACGGCCGTGACACATAGTGCACTAGGTCGTGACGTTGGGCAGAGAGTTGGAATGAAGACGGTCACGGCCGTGACACTTATTGCACCAGGCCGTGACCCATAGCAGCAGCAACATTAGAAAATTCATATCTCTCAGTCCAAATCTCGCATTGAGAATCCCTTTGGTCAGAATCAATATTGGCGAGTCTTCTATCTATGGTTAAAATTTCTGCTCAATCGAGCATCGTTTACCCCTCCATCTGAGAGAAATACGCAACTGTCGCAAGGCTGGAAAAGTGTCACGGCCGTGACACCTCTGCACGAGGCCGTGACGCACGGCAGTGAGCTCCATTTTGTGCCCCGACAGTGTCACGACCGTGACGGGCCATGTCCCAGGCCGTGACATTAGCGAAAATCATTATAAAAGCCAAAATTCGACCCAAAAAGAGGGGACTCCTTCCAGAACTCAACCCTAACATATTAGAAACGAAATAGAGCCGTCAAGAATGGAAAAACATCCCCAGAAACGCAAGAGACGGATTGACAATGCTTTCACGCCCAATTGAACAAGGAAAGGGAGTCTTCCCGAGACCATCCCGGATCAATCAGAAGGGAAGATTATGAGTCCTCTGCCCTTGTTCTCTATTTTTTTCGTTGCTTTTCCGTTGATTATGAGTAGCCAAATTCCCTATGTGTTTGGGATTAGATGAACGCTAGGTTATTTCGTATTTGAGACATATGTTAATCGTGACTCGTGTTTTGACTATTTATCATTCTATGAAATTGCTTCTTCGCTTTAATATGTCTATGTGTTAAGTGCATGTGTGGAAAATCGTTTAGGGCGACAGCTAAATAACGATTAGACCGTTCGTATATGATAGCATTCGAGTATAGGGCGAAAGCAAATACTCGATCCTCGCCGTTAGTAATTCTTACATCTTAGATCCCCGCAAGCGTCTAGGGCGACAGCAAATTCGCGAGCGGGCAGTAAATTACTGCGATCTAGTCTTAACCACGTAGGAACGATATTTCATTGTTTTAGGCGATAATACCTAGCGGGATTCGAATCCCGAGCACATCTTTATTATCTGAAAGCTCTCTTATCAGTTTAAGTTGTGTTCTTTCATTCTCTCGTTGAATTAGGAATGTTCTGTTAGGATAGTTCGTAGAAATATCTGTGCACTTTATTTAGGCTAAATATTGAGTCGATAGGTCACTACTAGTACTTGATTTATTCCTCGTGTTCGATACTCGTTTACTCACTTTACTGCACTACAAACGATAGGTCCACTGCCTATCGCACGTTGGTGATCGTAATTAGGTACTCGTTTTATATATCGCTTGTCGCACTTGCAAATCATATTAGCACACCACGTGTCGATCAAGTTTTTGGCGCCGTTGCTGGGGAATAAATTGATATTAGGAACACCTTAGTTCGGTAATTTAGCCATTTTTATTTGAAGTTTTCCTTTTTTTCGTTGTTACTATTTGCGTTATTTGTTCTTTTAGTCATTGTAATTTTAGTTAGTTCTTTTACGGGTGATTTCTTTTAGTCCACAGGGTACCTGTCCATAACGTTCCAGATGAGGAGTAGTCACTACAAGATCTGCTCAAGAACGCCGCACTAGGTGGTATGGAGTCGGTGATCGTTATTCCGCCGATTGAGAACAACAACTTTGAGCTGAAGCATTCTTGGCTTCAGATGATTTTCCAAACGGCCCAATTTGAGGGCAATCCCGACGACGATCCCTACTCCCATCTGAAGGCTTTCTTGACGGTGACTGACACCATCAAAATCAACGGAGTCTCGGGTGATGCAATTAAGCTCATGTTGTTCCCGTTCTCCCTGAAGTTCAGAGCGAAGGACTGGCTGGAGATGTTGCCACCTCGCTCAATCACTACATGGGAAGAGCTGCGAGCCGCGTTTATCGGCCACTATTTCCCGCTGACGAAGGTGCTAAGGTTAAAGACAGAGATCTCCCTATTCCATCAGAAGGACTCAGAAAACCTCTACGAGGTGTGGGAGTGATATAAGGCGCTACTGAAGAGGTGCCCGTAGCACGGGATGTCGATGGCAGCCCAGATCAACCGATTTCACGAGCGGATCAATGACCAGACTGTCCATATGCTAGACGGAGCCGCAGGAGGAGGACTCGTGAAGCTCAATGCGACCGACGCTTGGAATCTGATTGAGGACTACTCGAGGAACAACTTCATGAGGGGTAACACGAGGATCAAGATGCCACGCGTGTTCCGAGTTAGCGAGGAGACGGTAACGAATTCTCAGTTGACAAATCGTGGCGACGAATTCTCAGTTGCAGACAGTCATTGGCGCACTACTCCCAAAATCCGGGCAGACATAGCCCGTGAATGCCGTGACGACCACCGCACCATCGCAGCAGACACCGTACCTACCACTGTGCGGGATCTGTGGCGCAGCCCACGAAACATCTGAATGCCAACTCGGGCAGTCGCTGCAGCACGCAGATTACATGGGGAATTACCAAGGTTCCCAGCGAAGCTACCAGCCTCGAGCGCACCCCAATCTGGCGTACGGGAATCAGAATCATCAGGGGCAAGGACTACCAGAATTTCAGCCCAGACCGTCTGATTTCCAAAACGGGGCTCCACGCCAATATCAGAACGCACCCGCCAGAGGATCCAATGATATGAAGGAGATGAAGGATATGATGAAGACGCTCCTCACGAACTTCAGCAGCACTACCGCAGCCCACGAGAGTCGGATGACAAAGATGGAGGAGTACATGGAGGCAAATGACATCCGTGCTCAGAATACAGACGCCTTGATCAAGAGGTTGGAGCAGCAAGTGGGGCAATTAGCAAAGCAAATGGCGGGGCGAAATCAAGGATCACTCCCAAGCTACACCGAGACAAACCCCAAGGAGTATTGCAATGCGGTAACCCTGAGGAGCGGGAGAGGATTACAAGAAGCTCACGCCAAGCAGAATTTAAAGGAGAAAGTCGATTCCGAGGGCCACGACGAGCCAGAAGTGGAGGAAAGCAAGGGCGACGGAGTCGAGAAGATCAAGGATGATGAGGGAAAGACGCGACCATTCGTGAAGCCGTATCAACCAAAGATCCCGTACCCAGCTCGGTTGAGGGGAGCTGCACCTGAAAAAGAGAAAGTTCAACTTAAAAAGGAGGAGGCTGCAGAAATAGAAGAAGCGAGGGAGAACGAGCGACCACTAGTGATGCCGTACCAGCCGAAGATTCCCTATCCAACACGGTTGAAGAAGGACAAAGACGAGGCACTAATTGGGAGATTCATGGGTATGTGCAACGAATTACATATTAACTTACCGTTTGTTGAAGCTATTGCGCAGATGCCCAGTTTCGTTAAGTTCCTGAAGGACGTGCTAACGAATCGACGGAAGCTCGAACACGTCTCCACGGTATACCTACGAGGAGAGTGCTCGGCGATACTCCAGAGCAAGATACCGAAAAAGCTCAAGGACCCAGGGAGTTTTACTATTCATTGTCTGATAGGTGATTTAGTTGTTGAGCATGCTTTAGCTGATCTAGACGCTAGTATAAATTTAATGCCGTACTCCATGTTTAAGCGCTTAGGATTAGGTGAACCACGACACACTAGGATGAGTATTCGATTAGCTGATAGATCGTTAAAATACCCCCTAGGTGTTATCGAGGATATTCTAGTTAAGGTGATAAGTTCGTTATCCCTGCTGATTTTGTGATCTTAGAGATGGACGAGGATGAAAATGTTCAATTACTTCTAGGTAGACCATTCTTAGCTACAGGCGAGACCATGATAGATGTTAGGAAAGGGACGTTAACTTTGATGGTAGACGGCGAGAAAGTTATGTTTAATATGACTGACTCGATGAAAAATAGTAGCGAGCATGATAATAAGTGTCGTTACTTGGATGCTTTTGAGCACGGTTTCTCGTCTTCTATGCAAGGTTTATCACAGGTTATGAGCAAGGAGGAAGTCGACGAGCCCACAATAACCATCGGCAAAAACAACAAAGAAGTTAAGGACAAGAGCCCAGTCGAGAAGCGACCGCCACTAGAGCTGAAACCGCTGCCCGGTGAAAAGCAAGAACTCCAAGGTCTGGATGTAGGCGAGGGAGACGTAAGCAGAAAAGAGGTGTTGTACCTCGACTTCCAGCCACCCTAAGCGAACGAAAGCACGTCCGGCTGAAGACGGTAAAGGAAGCGCTACTTGGGAGGCAGCCCAGGTTTTATCTATCTAGTACTTTCTTTTATTTACCTATGACTATGATGCATATGAAATCTACTATTATTATTATTATTATTATTATCGATGTCTAGTTCCTTTTTACGTTTCACTTTCTTTTTAGTTATGTCAGGATATCACGAATCACGATCCACGATCTTCACGCGTTCAGGCACGGCCACGTCACTTATTCGTCAGGGGAGTTTCACTTTTTTTGACCTTCTTTTTCCCTTCCTTTTATCCGTTTTTACGTCGAGGACAACGTTGGACTTAAGTGTGGGGAAGGGAATTTAGGTTGAAAATGCACGTAAATTTTTTTTATGACGTGTCCGTGAGTCGTGAATTTTGTTAGAAAGGCATGAATTACTTAAATCAGGCATGATTGTTTGCGCTTATCTCGAGTTGGTCTGCATTATTATGAATTTTTGTGAGCAATTAGGATATGCATGACTGATTGAATCGTGTCTGCCTGAATAGATATAGCACTGTCTTGAGAGATTCGTACACATAACTCTATTTCGTTGTGAGAGTTTGAGCCTGACGAGCTTATGCTCATTTTCTTGGTTGTGTGGCGTGCCTAGTCTATATCTCTCTAGAACTTGCCTGTCTGATATGTGTTGAAACTGTTCGGTGCGTTAGTATGGAAATTACGAGGGCATTAGGAATTAAGTCCAGGGCCAGATTTCCCTACCATGACTAACCCCCCCATTAGTTAGCCACTTTGAGCCTGAGCCTATTTGTTTGCTTTCCTCGTAAATCATATAAGCCACTGACCCGAATAAACCTCCAGAGATTATATAAACCCGAGTTGATTAGAATAGAGCAGAAGTCGAACTTGAGAGTTACTGTTTCAGTGTATGATTTGATGTTCTTTTCTGCTATTCATGAAATGACTCGTCCCTTACTTGACCGTTTTCTGAAATGACCCGATCCCTTGCATAAGACTGCCCATAACCCTTTGGCAAGATATAGGTTTTGGTAATAAGTATTCCGAGGTACACGACATTCGCTGTGACGATGTAATCTTTGCGACAAAAGCCAAACCTTCATGTTTTTAGGGAATAAGGGCAGTGCACAAAAGTAGAGCGTAACTAAGGTGAAAGGGCAGAAAATAAAAGGGAACTGAGTCGAGAGGGTCGGGCAGAAAAGTCTAGGATTTCAGAGCGAGAACGTTGAGTCTTATGTTGGAGCATGTGACTGTCTTAATCATGCTGTGTTCTTTGATATTTTTTCGCTTACGTGTCATAGCTCTAAGATTATGCGACCCGTTTCCCCCCAAAAAGACCCTTAGATTTATGCTTGCCACTTTAAGTAGTAGAGATGCGATTAGCTTGCAAGTTTATGGTAGGGGCGGGACTAGTGCACGAATTGAGCGATTCACTATATGCTAGCCTATACACTGAGTGATTTTGAGCGAATCCCTGTGAGATATGACTCTCGATTGGCAGTGCGAAGGAAGTTTAGGTAGACAAGTGCAAGTCATTAGTGTGATGTCCATAATTGTTCGTTTGATTCCGTTTCATGTTTTCTAGCTTTGATGATAAATTGCAAACAATCGTGCCGTTATCTTGATTGGATACCTTTTCTGACTTCTAATTTACTTGAGAACAAGCAAATGCTTAAGTGTGGGGAGGTTTGATAAACGTATTGTAGTACGTTTATCGTAGTAGTTAATTGGCTCATAATAGAGTTTTCGTAGTCATTTTATGCACTTATTAACCGCATTTCTACTTATTTTGATATTATAAGGCTCTAGGACGAGTTTCGGGCGAAAAGGAGCGTAAACGAGGCAAGAAGCGCGAAGACGATGAAAACTGGTGAAGGTCACGGCCGTGACACATAGTACACTAGGCCGTGACGTTGGGCAGAGAGTTGGAATGAAGACGGTCACGGCCGTGACACTTATTGCACCAGGCCGTGACCAATAGCAGCAGCAACATTAGAAAATTCATATCTCTCAATCCAGATCTCGCATTGAGAATCCCTTTAGTCAGAATCAAGATTGGCGAGTCTTCTATCTATGGTTAAAATTTCAGCTCAATCGAGCATCGTTTACCCCTCCATCTGAGAGAAATACGCAACTGTCGCAAGGCTGGAAAAGTGTCACGGCCGTGACACCTCTGCACGAGGCCGTGACACACGACAGTTAGCTCCATTTTGTGCCCGACAGTGTCACGACCGTGACGGGCCATGTCACAGGCCGTGACATTAGCGAAAATCATTATAAAAGCCCAAATTCGACCCAAAAAGATGGGACTCCTTCCAGAACTCAACCCTAACATATTAGAGACGAAATAGAGCCGTCAAGAATTGAAAAACATCCCCAGAAGCGCAAGAGACGGATTGACAACGTTTTCACGCCGAATTGAACAAGGAAAGTGAATCTTCCCGAGACCATCCCGGATCAATCAGAAGGGAAGATTATGAGTCCTCTGCCCTTGTTCTCTATTTTTTTCGTTGCTTTTCCGTTGATTATTAGTAGCTAAATTCCTTATGTATTTGGGATTAGATGAACGCTAGGTTATTTCGTATTTGAGATATATGTTTATCGTGACTCGTGTTTTGACTATTTATCATTCTATGAAATTGCTTCTTCGCTTTAATATGTCTATGTGATAAAGTTCATGTGTGGAAAATCGTTTAGGGCGATAGCTAAACAACGATTAGACCGTTCGTAGATGATAGCATTCGAGTATAGGACGAAAGCAAATACTCGATCCTCGCCGTTAGTAATTCTTACATCTTAGATTCCAGCGAGCATCGAGGGCGACAGCAAATTCTCGAGCGGGCAGGAAATTACAGCGTTCTAGTCTTAACCACGTAGGAACGATATTTCATTGTCTTAGGCGATAATACCTAGCGGGATTCGAATCCCGAGCACATCTTTATTATCTAAAAGCTCTCTTATCAATTTAAGTTGTGTTCTTTCATTCTCTCGTTGAATTAGGAATGTTCTCTTAGGATAGTTCGTAGAAATATCTGTGCACTTTATTTAGACTAAATATCGAGTCGATAGGTCACTACTAGTACTTGATTTATTCCTCGTGTTCGATACTCGTTTACTCACTTTACTGCACTACAAACGATAGGTCCACTGCCTATCGCACGTTAGTGATAGTAATTAGGTACTCGTTTTATATTATCACTTGTCGCATTTGCAAATCTTATTAGCACACCACGTGTCGATCAGCTATGTTGGGTAATCTTTCATTTATTAGTTCATAAGGCGTCTTTCCAAATCTTAGATGAATGTTTGTTCGATTCTGAGTATAGCAAGCAGTGTTCATTGCTTCTGCCCAATCAAAATAAGCTAGTGATGATTGTATTAGCATTGTCCGGGCAGCTTCTACAACCGTTCGATTTTGCCTTTCAACGACTCCATTCTGTTGAGGAGAATTGTTGAGTAATCCCTAGAGATTCGTAGAAGTCACTGAGCTGTTGATTCTTGAATTCTGTTCCATTGTCAGATCGAATTACTTTAACACTGCGCTGTAGCAAATTCTGCGTTGTCCTGATGAGATTTGGAATATATTCAACTCTCTCTGATGCTATCTGTTTTCATGGGGCCACATAGATCGATGTGTAATAGCTCCAGTGGATGTTGAGTTGATGCGGTGTGTTTTGTAGGGTGAGACGCCTTTTTCATTTTGCCTTTCTCACAAGCTCAGCACAGATGTTCCTTTTGGTACTTCAGTGTCGGAAGTCCCAGTTTGTTATTTGACAGCTTGTTGAGAGTCTTGAAGTTAAGATGAGATAGCCGCTGGTGCCATAAGTCATTCTGAACTGATGATGCTTTGGGTATTAGGCAAATGGTTGTTTTTGGTCTGACGGTCCTAATGTCGATGGTATATAGATTTGTTTTGCGAGTTCCAGAGAGAAGTTCTTCACCATTGGCATTGATAATTTTGCAAGTTCTCTTTTGAAACACAGCTTGGAGTCCGATGTCACTGAACTGTCCTTTAGATAAGAGGTCGTGTGTCAGTCCTTCGACATAAGAAACTTCCTTGATTGTGAGTCGATAGCATATAATATCTCCGTAACCTAGGATTCTGGATCCATTACTGTTTCCAAAGCGCACCAGTCCACCCGGCCTTTCAATGTAGTTACTCAACAGTCTCTTCTTCCCGGTCATGTGTGTGAAGCAACCTGAATCGAGATACCACACATGCGGGGCCTGCAAAATCATACTAGAGGGTTTTAGGTACCCATTTAAAATTGGGTCCACCTCTGTTGTGCTTGTTAGTCTGTATAGACTCTCTACCTAGCCTAGATTTATCAGTGTCAGCGGAAGACTTACTATCATGCACAGAGTCATTAAACGTTTCTAGGGCTTTGATTTGGGTTTCCTCAGTCTTAAGCTTTGGAACCCATTTTTGTAGTAGTGGAGCTTTCTTTGTTTTAGTTTCAGAAACGCGTTTGGGAGTCTTTTCTTGTTTTGTGGATTTCTTGGCAGGTTTTGTTTTTGACTGTTTCTTTTTTTTAAACACGTGTCATTTGAATTCGTTTTCTGAGCTTGTTCGTAGAAAACGATTATGCGTGGGAAAATAATTTTTTGAATGAAAGGATGAGTTTTGCGATACATGAGAAAATAAAGACGGAAGTTTTTTTGAAGGAAAACAATCTACAACAAAAGGCTCGTTAGAATCGCGGGTCTCCTTCAAAATATCTTCTTTTCTAACCCAGACTTGACCTTCCGATGGCTCTTTTACGGGTCCTGAAAATTTCAGAGCTTTAGTACAAGAAATTTTATCATGCGAACTCAAGGTATATGAAAGTAAATGTAGTTTTAATTTTCTTTAAGTGTGGATATTTCCGCTAGAAGTTTCTGCCTTTCATCATCAAAGGACTTTCTTTCTCTTTCGAGAGTGGAGTGTGGATCACTGATTTTTCTTTATGCATTCAGGCATATACCCTGCTGCATATGTACTCATTAGTGTCTCACTTGCTAGTTCTTCTGAGGTATCTTCCTAACTAGGACGGATTTCAGACTCAAATTCAGTTATTGCTGGGCATTTTCTTTCTTTATAACAATCATTTAATTCTGTTTAATCAAATGATATCTCAGTTTTCTTGTGTGCCTCATCCTTTCCTGGTAAGGTTTCAGATTTACTGACAAAAGGCATGAGTTCTGTCATATAACCTAACTGCATATATTTGATATCATAAAGGTAGGGTGCATTGGTTATACCTTTCTTTAACAAACATGGGTTATCAAAACCAATTCCCTTTATGGGGATTGTAGAAATCGATGTCTGTAGGTTTGTTCAAGAAAATTGTCGATCTCGTCAGATTAGGAGGTCCTCCAATTTTTTTATCTTGGTGTACAGTCTTTCCCGTTCCTTACAGAGTAAGTCATATTTTGCTGAAGCGTCCTTCGCGTTATCTCTATGGGACCTCATTTCTATGGTTAATTCCCTGGCTTTAGCCTCGGGTAGCACTTGAGCTTCTAGCCCTGTTTGTTCGATTTATATAGAGTTAAGAATTCATTTTTCATTTTAAGTAATGACTCATAGTTTGCTTCGCTTACCTCAACTATATTTGAGCTGTAGGTGATTTTCTTTTCTGAGTCACTTCCTTCAGCTTCAGTTTCATCCTCTTCGTGATCCAGTCTGGCCATCAGTGCCATGTTTTCTTCCTCGCTGTTTGAGGCGTCCTCAAGCCAATGATCCTATTCAGCCACCAAGACCATTCCCTTCTCCTTCTGCTCAGCTTTGACATCCTTTTTCTTTGGCAATCTGCATTCTCTGGTAAAATGTCCAGTTTTTTCACAATTGAAGCATTTTCCACCTTGAGAGGCGGTTTCAGGGTTCTGTTCTTCATCTTGAGCATTTCCCTTTGAATTAGAGGAAGTTCTTTGACGATTGGATGATGATCCAGGCTTCTTATAGTATTTCTTCTGTACGAAGTTTGAGACCAATGCGAGTTGTTTTGCAAGTTCCTTGAGATGACTGAACAATCTCCTTGTCCTTAGATTGTTTTCTTGATGACCGTTCAGTCATGTGTGCGATTGTGTCGCTTCCTAGTGGTCTAGCTTCCTCCCTTCTTTTCTCATTGTAATTAGAGTGTTGATTGCGATGGTCGAATAAGGTGTGGATGGTGACCTTGGTCAGAATGTTCATTTGTCTCATCATGATTGTTGTTGCTTCCAATTCTGGATGAAGTGATCCAAGAAACTTGATGTTGATCTCCATTACATTTTTTGTAACTCCATTCATTTTTAGTTTATTTAGGAGAACAAGGAATCGATGTAATGTTCCTTGAAGAGTTTCTCCTTTGTTTGCCTGAAAGCGAGTAAGATATTAGGGTATTTGCCATTCATGCCATTGTGTTCACCTCTGTTCCCTGCATCATAATCCGTAGGGCATCCCACATTTCTTTCGCACTTTCACCACATTCGAGTTGCATCAGAATTTCGATGGGAATGGCTTGCATTATGTATGATTTTGCGACTTTATCGGCCTTAAATCGCAGTTTTTCTTCGTCGTTTCATTGGTCGACAGTCTTTAAGATCCTCTGTTCTTCGCTTGCAAGAGTGGTGGTGGTAGTGACCGGGATTATGGTCCAGTACTGCTTAGGTCCATTGTAAATAGATTCCAGCCAGTTTTCTGAATTGTCCTTGCTCTCAATGAAGTTGATGAACCTTATCTTCCAGACGGCACACTCACATGGCAGATGATAGGAGGTCTAACTTCATTTCCCATGCTTAAGGAGTCCATTTCTTGTGTTTTGGATATGATCGTTAACGTGTAATGTGAGGAAAAAATGTGAATGGAAAATTGGGTCTTAATTGAGTTTTGAAGTTTGATTTTGATTTTTTTAAGGTTTCGGTTGCTAATTGGGAAGGGAAATGAATTCGTGAATTTGAAATGAGCTTGGTTTATGAATTGGGTTCACGGATTGGTAAAGTATTATTCGCGAATTGTTCTGACAGGGAATTCGCGAAGTTGAGTGGCTCTCTGGGTTTGCGAAGTAAGCTAGATTCGTGAAGCATGACTTGAGGTCGCGTGATGATCAGATCGCGAACTGGTCTGGGAAAGGATTTGCGATGTTAACTCGGGAAATTTGATTCGTGAAGTGTCTGAATCGCAAAGTAGCTTGATCCGTGAAATGACTGAATTCGTGAAGTGGCTGGATTACAAATTGACTCAATTCGTGAAATATTCAAGTTCTTTGAGTTCGCAAATAGGTTGAGGTTTGTGAAGTTCGGATTCGCGACGTGGTCTAAGTTCTCAAAGTGGTCAGAGTTCGCGACGTGGTCTGAGTTCGCGAAGCTGTCTGAGTTCGCGAAGTGGTTTGAGTTCGCGAAGTGGGGACTGGATTCGTGAAGCGATGATATTGCGAAATGGTGCAAGGGTTCGCGGACTGACTTGATAACTTGAGTCCGTGAACCTCCGACTTGCAAACCTCTACTTCGCAAAGTGTGACAAAGTGTTAACCGAATTCACAAAGTTGGAAGTGTGACTCGTAGTTCGCCAAACTGAGAGTTCGGGAAGTTATCTTGTGAAGATGAGAACCAGCGAAGTAGACACAAGCCCGGGAGTTCGCGGATTGAAACCCTAAAGATGCTCCGATCGCGAAGCCAAGAACAGAACGAAGAATTGAACAGTTTTTCGCTTCACAGACTGAAAATCTCCAGAAAAACAACCTTAAACTTGATCGAAACTGGTTGGAAAATTCCCAGAACTGATAGATATGCAACTATACAGCTTGAAAAACCCAGAAGACAATCGAAAAACAGCTTGGAGGTGCGATTTTTAGCTGCTTGATGAAATCTGAAATTTCTGCAGAATGTTTCAAAACTCAATTTTTTTGGTGCCTGTATTGAAGTTTCCTCACCTACATGCTTGCTCTGATACCACTTGTAATTCCAGATTATCCAAGAACACTTCAACAAATTAAACCTTCGATTGATATTATGAATATTCTTTGGAGGCTTAGTGTTGAATACGTGAAGTTTTTAGCAAATGGAAACTCAAATTAGAATAAAGTTAGGGTTTAGGGTTTAATACCTTGGAAAGGTATTAAGCCCATTGGGCCCTAACAACCCATTACAACTACAACCCAAATATGTAAGAATAAAACATATTAAATACAATATAAAGAAAGAACTAACTTAGAATAAATATACTGGACACTACATTCCTAACAGCTATTATTATCTTATTTAATCATATGATTTAAGTTATGTGTTCTTTATTTGAGTTTATTGACGTGTGTGATCGGCCACCGCGCACACGATTCTTGACCTAGTACATGAGACCGAAAAGGTGATTAGAAAGGTTAGATCAAAATATCGAACATCACTACGTAAACCGACCAGAGATGGAATTCGGTTTCGTATGTGTGGTTTTCGAGACCTTAGGCGCCGAAAGCGCATAAACTCAGGGAATTTCACGAAGATTAAATGCACGTGTGGGAACCACAGTCATATAGGAATATAGTTGATTGGTTCACTGTTCATGTAGGGTTGCTAGTTACGTGAATAACGAGTAGCACATATATTAGGAAATTCCACCTTGACTTGATTAGATAAGTAAGATTGCATGAAGACGTAAGAATAGTTCCTGCCGAGCATGTGTCTTAATCACGTTGTCGTCAACTGCTCTATCCTCATCTATTTTATTTGAGTTTATTTATTTATTATTTGCATATTTTATCTCTTTTGTCAAATCATCAAAACTATAAAAATTCCGTTAGTCTAAATTAGAATTAGGAATATTTTCTTGGAATTAATCGAGCTGTCTTCGTGGATCGATATCGGACTTCGTTCGTTTTACTACTTGCGCGACCTAGTACACTTGCTAGTATTTGAGCATGTCAGATAGCCAATTGGCAATGGACGAGCACAGTGTACTATGTAGAAGGTATTTCGAGACACGTACGACTTCGACATAATACCGTTAGACAACTGCTCTGAACCGGGGTTATCTCGTTTGATTATTTGAAATCGACGGATAACAGCGGATCTGCTAACCAAATTGTTAAAAAGAGATGCGGTTGAAAAGTTGGCGAAGGAATGAGCTTAAAGCCTTAAAGTATAAAATGGCTAAGAAGGAAAACCCTACCTATGTGACTGGAGATCCCAAGATCTAGGTTCAAAGGGACAATCTACTCTTAGGACTTGGTATCACTGTGGGGATAACCCCGCTCATTCCTCTCAAGAAACAGCGATGACGGAAAAGGCTAGCATTATGATGCTTTAATGACTATCATAGAGTATTGATAGGAAATACTCGCGATGTGAGAAGTCACATATGTTAGGGAGAAGTTGGGCCGTTCAAAGGAGAACTGAAAGGCTTATTTCTTTAGAAACCCTCGCAGAATCAGGACGTGTCCATGGCCAAAACGGGCAAAACTATGAGAACGAACAAACGGAAATGATTTCTGTGTCGTGTACGTGGGCTGTTTACTCAATAAAGCGGGACAGTTCAAAGACATTGCGTTCTACTGGATTGCTAGTAGACTAAGCGTACTCTACAAGGAGAAAGTTCAAATGGCAAACCCATACTTATCTCTATGCAGAAATCAGATGATGAACACTTATTGTGAGTCCAAATAATTCGCATTCATGTGGGGCATTGTCGGATTAATTAATTAAAGTTTGGGCTTTAACTAAAGTTTGGGCTTTAGTAGTGTAATTTTGTGGTCAAACCAGCAGTAGTGTAAAATTACAGTCATGCAATTCTTTATAGTCATGTTGTGTGGTCTAACAGTCTGACGGTCACGAGTTTGACAGTCATACAAGGTACGTATATATATATATATATATATATATATGTTTACCTAACATACAATACATTAAGACGCAAGTGATAACCTTTTAAGAAAATCAATGCACATGCGCTTTTCTTATTTTGGCCAAGCTTCAACACTTCAAAATAAAACAACCTCCTATACATGTGATATTACGAAGGAAATCAAACGTAGACTCTTATTCTGGAAATCTTACAACGAGTGGAAATGGAATCAATACAACATGTACGAAGAAATATCGACTCCACCCGTGAGTTCTATTCGAAGTGTTTTTTATTCACATCTTTTCTCGCGCATGGGTGCATTAACCTCACTGATTTATTGGATAGTACCTCATTCCACAGTCTATCATTGCAACAAATGCAGACATGGAATACTCGCAATCCTCCCTAAGGAAGTCAGCAGCGGCCTCGAGGCACGAGATGCAGTCAGTTGGATTGTTAAAGAGATTGGGTTGGCAGTATGCAAATCCTATGGCGTACGTTCCAGTGAGAAGGTATTGTTAGTTGGTTTGATCAATGGTATGGTAGGCCAACTCGTCTAGCCCGTAGTCAATTTCCGCTGCATAGTTTCCATCTGGGTCATATGTGTCATCAGAGCAGTCGTAGTCGTCAATGGTAGTATTTGGATCGCCTTTTACAACGAATACATCTGCATATAAGAGAGCAAGGAAACAAGAAATCACAAAGATGCTTGAGAGCATTCTCATCGTTTTTCTCCCTCAATCATTGATATCTTATATAAGGTTTAGTGTAGTTAACTTATGGTTTAGAGGTGTTAGGTAACACATGAATATATATTAACTACCGAACTCTTGATGTAATCGTCTTGTTGAGGTTTTCGTGGTTTTTTTGTTTGATAAACGAACATGGATTCGATATATGAGACAATAATTAGCATGGATAATATCATGATGTTCAAATACGGATGAGATTTGCCGTACGTGAAACATACGAGAAGATAACCGTTGGTGTAGGATTATTCTTTTGCCGTTCTTCATGGTGTCGAGGATCTGACATGCTTAGGAAACAATAAACTTATAATGATTGTGTGAAAGATCACGTAAATAATTTTTTATTTAAATTAGTATCAATTTATCACATTACAAGATCATGGACTCGGAAATCGTCAATATATCATGGATTGTCGGACATGCATCATGTATTAATTTGTTTCTATTACATTATGTTTTATCCTCATTATTATTAGGTAAATAATGAAACTTCTTTTCTATATTTTAATTCGACTACACCTTGTGATATTTTATTAAAAAAAAGGCTTCCCCGTCCTATGTCTTAATGTTATCATCCGAACACCAAAGAATGTTATCACCATGTCGTAACGAATTGATTCTGTGCATCCGGCGTATTCCTTGTATTTGCCTCTCATTTAATATTTTCTTTTTTCAAATATCACCCTTTTCCTCACCTAATGTGTTGACCTTGTTATGGATATATTCGTTCAATTCATATGTATTTTATTGATAAATTTGTTTTGTTATTGATATGTTTGTTTTGTCACTATTATAGTTGACATATTGTTTATGTTGTCACTCAATGTTTTCTGTTCTATTTTATAAACAGCGTATGGTTGATTAATACTGTAAATTAGTCTGTCAATTAACCGATAAGATTTTTTTCTACATTCTTTACTATTAAAAATAAAAAAGACTTATTAAACCATGTAGCTTTAACCTCATACTAACTACTTCATTCTATTTTCGGGATATCACTTTTTAAAACCATTCATACTAATTGAATTTATTTCATTGCACACACGTAAGGTGCGCTAAAAATACCATTATACATAATTGTAATGTTGTGATCCAAATCATGAAAATAACGATTCGATAATGAACGGCATGCGAGACAACTGTTTAAAAAAGCTAGAAGATCATCCATCATCGTGATGTGATGATGCCTCAAATTTATTTTAACTTCTGTCTCTTATGTACCATTGTTTCTATTTTTAACTATAACTAAACTATTTATATCTTAAATATTGTATATATATATATATATAAAAGATTTATATTGATTAGTTATATAATAAATTTATAATTAACTCCTAAACAGATATTTGATGCTGAAACATTACGCAAATCACATACAAAATCACTTGATCGAGAAACATAGTAATTCATCTCACTTGGATAATATGCATATGGTTAAATATAACCTTTGAACGTTATCACCTCACGCATCCCTCTTCTAAAAAATAATCACAATATTTTAGTATGTGCAAATTGAAATATCACCTCAAAATAAACACAATGACGACATTCACATCCAAGCAAGTAGACTTGCCCACTTTCGACCGTAACCGGCGGTTACACGGTTACGGAACCGCCGGTTACGGCGGCACCAACTTTAACCGGCAACCGTTGGTGCCGGTTACGTGGTGGTTGGTCCTTCCGACCAACCGTCGACCCGGTTAACAACCGTCGACTAGGCAGTTAATCGGCGGTTAGAAGTTTAAAAAATATATATAAATTCAAATAAGTAGCCGTTGACAACTGTTGTAATATAAAAAACATTAAAAGTAAACTAGCCGTTGTAACCGCCGGTTAACCGATGAACCGGCGTTTACAACAGCTAGTTAGCCAAAATTTCCTATAAATATCCACCCCCCCCCCCAAATCCAAAAAAAACACAACTATCAACTCAATTCCTCGCTGTCCCGATCCCGACGTGAAATTTTTTTGAAACGCCGCCCCGAAAAGTAAATACAACCCTAATTAAAACACAACACCCGACCCGACCCGACTCGACACTGCCCCGCCCCACCGACTCCAACACTCCGTTACCCCGCCTGCCGCCCGTCGCCCCCCCCCGCGCCCTGCACCTGTTAAGGGGTGTGCCATCGGAATGCCATTCGAGGATAAAATAAATAAGGCACTTATAATTACCGATGTATTATTCGCCGTGTATATGAATATTGTATTCCAACACTTAATTATGAAATATATGTTTTTATGTGATTTTACATTATTCCCTTATAGGCTTATTATTTATTTACCATTAATTCTTATTAGAATCCAGTAAGACGGTAAATAAATAAAACCCAAATATCGTGAGTTTAGTCACTGATTCTCATGGAATGGGAGAGGAGGCATCAGTGAGCTATTATTCTCGTAAATTAAATTTGTCCATAAGTCTTGGACTTCAGTAGGGTGACTGAATGTCGATAACGATTTATTTGTTGACGACTCTTAAATGGTTGTGCCAACTATTCACTTGGGAACTGGGAGGTCGTAACATTGATTTGAGTTGAATCAGAGATTACTTATATTTGGGCACGACTCATAATCGACGATCACATGGCCTATTACTTAGGGAAGCGACTGATTGATCGATTGACTATAGTAGTGTACGTGGAGCTTAAGACGAAAGAGTTTTTGATGGAGTTGACTTCGAGGTCTTGATTTGTCACTAGTTTTCTAGGCCCGCATTGTTGAAGGTAGAACATGGGTCAGCGGCGACATGCAGTCTTGACAACGAAGGGTAACTCTGGGCATAGACATTCGTGAGGGATTCACAGTCTCGTTGGTAATCGAGATATGTGTCCTATGTATATTTGATGACCGTCGATTACAAAGTCTTTGGCCAAAACAATATACTGACTCGCGTGGGACGTGGAGTGCAGTTTAGTAATTTCGCCAAGTCACGAATTGATCATAGTGTCGAGTTAGTGAGTTTGACGTGACCATGACTCTCACTCGACCGAGACATAGGTGAAGGGTCTATACGTACCGCGATAATCTATAGTGGGTTCGTAAAACGATGAATATCGTACTGAACACGGGATCTATTCGGTACCGTGGGATTGCTTATCGAATTCTTGAATTCCTCCCTTGCCGGGTTGAGACGAACCAAGAGAGTCGGGCTTAAAAAGGCTCATTGTGATAGTGCCTAACTAATATGAGATGTAAATTAATTTAACGGTCTTATAGGCATTAATAAAGCGTTGAATACAAGTTTTAGAAACTGTATTTATATGGACGTAAATTTACGAAAATAGGGTTCACAGCGATGAGCAAGGCTCGTCACGTCGTGAAGCCTGTATGCAAAGTAGCAGCAGCTTTAAAACTTCATATCTCCCAATCTAGACCTCGGATTGAGAATCCATTTGGTTAGAATCAAGACTGGCGAGTCTTTTATCTATGGTTAAAGTTTCAGGTCATCAGATATTGTTTAGATCTGAGAGAAATATGAAACTGTCGCAATCCTGTCAAAAGCATCACGGCCACGACGTGTCTTGCACGTGGCCTTGACGCCCGACTGCGGGCGAGCCATAGGGCACCCGACAGTGTCACGGCCGTGACACTGGCTCACCGAGGCCGTGAAGGCCTCTAGGCAAATGTCACGGCCGTGACGGTGGCCGTGACGAACGGTCGAAGCTGGCCATAGGCGTTTCACGGCAGTGAACAGACCGGGCCGAGGCCGTAATGCGGATAAAAATGTCATTTTCTTGGCCAAATCAAATCCAATTTCGGTCTTTGTTCTTTTGTTACACTTGTGGGACAATGTCTAGTCATTAGATGATATAATTCAAAGGAATCTAACAAGAAATGATTTATGTAGGACATGATCTCATTTAATTAAGATTAAAATCATTTTCGAAGGTTTAAAATGGATTTTTATCATTATGCTTTGATGATTTTCGTCCATAACTTGATTCCATGCTTTCTCACACTAAGACTTTGAGTTTAGAGAGTGGTGAGAACTCTTTAGGTTGTTCTTAGAGAAAACCCTAAGTGCGTTTGAGTTTGTAGCAAATCAAACACACTAAAACACATCTCTATACAAACATTCTTCACTTCCTCTAGCCATCCTTGGGGAGGTGAGGTCTGCGGCACGTCACGGGGTCGCGTGACTCTCTTCGGCACGATTCGTGAGCTAAGGATCTTCGCAACGAGGGTAAGGTCCCTATACCTTTATACGTGTCTCGTGCGTTTTCTTTACTTATACCCAGCTCAATCTTAGTAATGGTGGTGAGAAAAAATTTTGAAGTTCACTCGCACCAACAGCACCGCCCTGCCACGACGCACCTTAATTGGGTATCGTTTGTTGCCGTTTATGATCTTTTTTATCTAACGATATTTCTTCGTGCCCATGTATTTGTAGTCTACAGATGTATCGTAGTCGACGTGGTTCTCGTGGATCGAGGGGCAAAGGGAAGCAAGTTGTTGGTAGTTCATCGCAAGATGACTACCAAGAATATGACCCGACAAACGAGATGTTGGATTTTTCCAGCGCTCGGCGAGGATTTCAACAAGGACGCGTTCGTGTACGGTACATCGCAGGGAGATCACTCGCAAGCGGCGCCGACGGAGACGGATGCGCAGGCGCAGACCGGCACCGGCCGGCGGCTACAATCGGACCTCTTTGCTGTAAACTTCAAGAAGGTACCGACTAGTATAGTTAACCAATTTAGAGCTATTTGTAAATACTGTCCTAAGTCCTTTTAGAAAGGGCGGCGGATATGGGTCATTGAATTCCCATCTCCGTTCGAAACACCCGACTAAGTTAGGATTAGGACAAAACCAAAGTCAAATGTGTGGCGTTACGGATTCCTCCACTTCGGGTCCCGCCGGCGAAAGCGGAAGCACAACGTCTTTGTTTCATTACAACGAAGACGTTGCGCGCCGCGAACTTGCGAAGTTTGTAGCCGTGAAGCATCTTTCCTTTCGGTTGCCGATGATCCGATCTAAGAACATTGGATCAAAATGGCATATAACCCACAGACGAAGAAAGTTTCGCGGAGCGCACTTACGCGGGAGACTAGGAAGACCATAGTCGCGCTTAAGGGCGACTTAACAGGTATATTAGGTAATTTAGAATATAACATGTCGGTTTGCTCCGATATATGGGGCGATCACCGACAACGGGGTTCATACATGGGCGTTACATGCCATTGGGTCGATGATTCATGGACGATACAAAAGTGCTTGATCGCATGTAGGGAGTTCGATGAAGCGCGCACGGCGCAAAACATTGCGATGAAACTTAGGCGTATCTTACCGGTATAAGATACTCAAGAAAGTCTTTTCAGTAACGTTCGACAATGCGAGCGCAAACAACGCGAGCATAGAACATTTGATCCAGTATTGTCAACCGTCATTTGGCTGACGGTTTTTCCACATGCGTTGTTTTTGTCACATACTTAACCTGTGTGTGCAAGACGCACTCGCGGAATTAAAGGAACAAGTGTTGGGATACGCCGGTGTCTCCCGGAGACGCCACGTCCCCGGGTACTGTGCGGAACAAAAATTTTCCGGGTTCCCTTATTGCCCTCGTTGCTCGGATCAGATCGTCCTTTTCTTCAAGACTTCGTCGATGGTGGTGGATGGCACTAGATCATCACGCCGACCTCGCAGTGTACCACGGAATCAGTTCTCTATAGATTGTGTGCGAGAAGAGTGTGTGCGTTCGGTGTGTGTTTTGTGCCTTGTATTATGGACGAAATTTTCACTCCCAATTATGAAATAGGGCTGCCCAATTTATACTATGATATATTTGGAAATCCCTAGGATATCTCAAAGATATGGTTTCTGATTTTGCTCCTTAAGTGGAGAGATTTTGCCATATCTTTCTCTCCCTTAATTAATTCAAAATTAATACAAGGATACTTACCATAATTAGACAACTAACTTAAATACTAAGTCAAGCTAAGTATATGTAAATATGGTATAAAATTCGAAACTTAATCCAAGATTAATTTTGAAATTTTCACCTTAAAATAAATATTATTCCAAATACATTATTTCCATATTTATATTTAATTTTCGAAATTAATTCCCAAGGCATAATTCGAAAATAAACTTAGGGTCAAATTCCAATTTTACCCTCAAGCCTTTTAAGCACTTGGCCAAGCCCAAGTCTCAAAGGTAGTTTCATACGAAGTCCGACTTCGGTTCATTAAACGGCCCGAGACCCACTAATGTGACGACCCTCGTTTTCTAATTAAGGTTAGTGGCGGATTTCAGCAACGTAAGCCGCGGAAGGCCCGTCTAACAAAAACGTTTTCCTAAAATATAATATATTACAAAAAAATATTATCTACAGAGTCAAGTCTATACAAAGGCCGTAGCCTCAAAATAACGGCAAAAGAACAAAAATCCTAAGTCGCTCCACAGGTCTTCATCCATGTACCGCCCTGCCCTCAAAAGTCCGTGGAGCACCGCCACCAGCCGCCTCAGTCTTGACGCGCGTCGGCGTCAGACTCAGTACCTACAACACGTAAACACTGAGCGATTTGCCCAGTAGGTGAATAAAAATGCATGTATGCACGTGAACGCTCATTCCCAAGCCCAATATCTCGCATGCAATGTTCGCTCTTTCTCTTTCCACATTCCTATCTCAAATCACAAAACACAGGGCCCTAGGTCAGACTCGACACCTCGCGCGCCCATAATAATAACATACGGAAGCTTAAACTAGCAGCGTTTTGACGATCACGCAACTGCCCTGCTAGGCCGCTCTTCCGTAAGCGGTAGCCTACGCCGACAGCGTTTTGACGATCACGCAACTGCCTTTTCAGGTCGCTCCCTCCGCTGAAAATATAATCACGACGGTTTTGCACCTCGGGTTGTTCACGCCCGAGTAGACAGATCGCTCACGCCTGTCTGCCGTCAGGTGTCATACGAGTACCAACCTCGACTCCTCGACGAGTCAACAACAAAAACACAAACATCTCATTCTACCCCGCTCGTCAATATCTCAAATCGTCACCGTCTCAATACGGTGTAAATATCTCACCCCTGTGATATGATATGCATATGCCATGCATATAAACGTGATAATATAAAAACATATTTTCATGTGAGACATATGTAAAACACGTAAAACACGTAATTCACTTAATCACTTAGAAGCACATAAATATCACATAGGTGTTTACGCATTGTAGATGAATAATTCACCTACCTGTCCTCCTGAAAAAATTAGTCGACAATCCTGGTGAATTCCCTACAGTTCGAATATCTGAGCACAAAATATTATTATATCAGTATATTTACTAAGTCACCTAATTTCGAAATTTCCAAACACTAAATTTCGAAATTCTAAAATTATCAAAACCCTAAAATTCATGAAAGCTTTAAAACTAATAAAATCCCTAAAATAAATAAACCCTAAAATATCGAAAACCCTAGAAATAGTAAAACCCTAAAATACCAAAAATTTATTAAGTGTAGAAAACTTTTAAATGCTGAGATTATATCAAGTGTCGAATTCCTTAACCAATGTCGACGTTTTATAAATCTCGAGATCATATATCGAACCCTCAAATGTCGAGACCATATGTCAAACCCTTAAATGTCGAAATCATGATGATATCGAAATACTCTCTATATTGATGTCGACATCTATATTATTATTATCAAACATCTCGAGATCTTACGTTAGTATATCTCGAACTCTCTGTATAACATATCTCTCGAATTTTATCTATTATATACCTTGAAATCCTTCTAATCATTATATAACGGGATCTATCTATGAGAAAGGCTGTTAAATCTCGAAATCATTTTATACAATGTCTCGAGATTTATCTGTTGGTCCCTTTTTGATCCAACAATACTAACCTAGGACGATTTACCACGCTAATGATGAAAGATTTAAAGCTTGTGCGTGGGGTGTGATAGTGAAGACGATGAATGCTTTGAAAATGGTTTCTTACTATTCAACACACACGCACTCACACATACTACACCAAAAACACACACACACTAATGAATTAGGGTTTGGGGGTATATATACCACATTAGTTGGTATATTATACCCCTAGTAACTTAGAACTAGAATATTACAAACTAGCCCAAAGTTAATTAAATACAAGCCAACTAAGATAAACACAATGAAATTGAACACTATAAAATATTCCTAACAATCTCCCCCTTAGTGTTCAATCTTCAATTCAGCGCGGGTTATCTTTGTTGGGTACATGGAGAATCTCTCGAGTCCTAACAATCTCCCCTTGCTCCCCCTGCAAAGGCTGTCTCCTCTTCTTGTGGAGGATTTGAATGCACTTTCAGCTAGAACTCTTTTGTCTTGACGCTATACGTTGTAGATCGGATGTATGCTGTGATCCACGCCCCGATATTCGTTTCTTGATGATGTCGCAGATCTTTGAAATTCTGTTTGCATCTTGCCCGTGTCTTTTTCCGTATTTTGAAGTCGTCAAGTCTTCTCCAGTCTTCTTCTCGGCGCCAGATTCGTCTTCGTCGAAGGAAGTTGTCTGGTTCGGCCTCGAGGAAGCTTGTCTGGCACTGAGAAGAAGAAGATATGCGTGGGTGTCTTTTAACATGTGCCAAAACTCTTTTGGAATGTGACATTGTAGGTTCATGTAGAGTTCGGCTTCATCATGGTAAGCGCGGCGGAATTTTGATGGTGAGCGTGGGATGTGTTATAGAATGTGCCGAGGCTCCTTCTAAATTGACGTTTGAGTGCAGGTGAGCCCGGCTTCGTAGTGGTACGCGCGGCGGAAGTTGGTGGGTGGTCCGACCTGTTTGTTTATACGTATCCCCTTCTCCCCCTCATGGCGATTCGTGTTAACGAGATCGGCATGCTTGTATAGGAGTCGAGAAAATATACAAACGACAGGTCGGTGCGGGTAATAACCAGACGGAGCCACTAAGGCAATCCGTCGACACGAGTTCAGAGTTAAACTCTGAGATGCGGCCTGTGAGAACAGGGCTTAGAACCGGAGCCACATAGGCGTTTCGTTAACATCGATCTAGGAGCGTAGCTCGCAGACGATGGCCTGATGCCGTTGTTGTTTTAATGTTGCAACGGTAGGACTTTCTTCCGATCATTGAAGCATGTCTTAGAATGACATGTCTACGGAAGTTCAGATCTGGTCACAAAGTCCAGATGAGAAAAGGTATATGTGTCCTAGAAAAATATAAAATATTTATGAAGTGAGGACACCTAGACTCGATGTGTTCAAGAAAGTTTAGTGGTGTGGGGCTGACTACCACTTAGTTCAATATCTCCTGTTTCCAAGTGAAGCGGTGATAGATTATGCGGCTCCCCGTGATTTTATGAAACATCGGTCTATTGGGAGATCGATGAGTGGGTAAGGCTCGGTTGTGCATGCGCCGTTGGACCAAATGAGGCGACTTCTACCCGGGAGCTAATAAAAAATCAGCTCCTGCACCTATATGGGATGGCCCGAAAATTTTGTGAGGTGAGGATTTTTTTGTATCTTCCGTTCTTCGGTATTGTCAAGAATTGCCAATTGGGAATGTGGCTCATGGACTATCTTCACTAACACTTGGCTACGTTCCGGGGTTAGGTTCAGTTTGGTCTGACTGAACCATGGGAACCTAGAATCCGTGCGTCCGTCAATTTTGGTGAGTGCTGCTTCATCAGCAAGTCGGAGCAGGGTGGTTGAGATCATCTTCGTGTTTGTGTATGGATGTCACGCCTTTGTAATTCTTGAACTCTTGAGGGCCGAGTTTTCAAGTGAAGTCCGTCTTGGGAGGTGGAAACATATGAGAGGGTGTTTTTTTTTTTTTACATATATATATTACCGTAATAGTAGTAGATGAGTAGTATCATAGTAGTAATAGATATAGGTATATGTATACGTATATGTATATTGGTTAAATGAAGTTTCTCCCCCTCAAAGCGTGCACCTAAGATGTACTCCTCCTAAAAATGTACTTCCCCCTCGTAAATATGGAGTGATACTCCCCCTCAATGCATGCACGTTAAAAGATATAAGTTCTCTCCCAATAAAATAAGCGTGAACGTATTTATCTATTTTCAGATCAGATGCAAATAAAAGAATTATTTTTCTTTAAAATTGCATATTAGAATGTACGTTTTTCACTTTTTATCGCTCGCAATAAATAGGTATTTTTGACAATTCAGCTCATATGCATACGTGAATGTTTAAGCTCAAAGTTTCATAAGATATATGCATAGTTAAAATGTACCAATTTAAAGACATAGGCATTTATCAATTCAGCCTATATGTATACGTAAACGTTAAGCTTGAAAATTCTATAAGTTGTATGCATAATGAAATATACCTATAATAGGGTATTCATGCATTTCAGCTCATGTTTACATGCAAAAATTTGGAATTTAAAGTCTTTTTGAAGCATGCGTAACTATAGTGTACCCTCGTTTGGTTGCTCGCACCGCTAACCAGCCGTGTATGTGGAGCAACCCAAGGTACCATACACGCTGGGATGTTTGGCTGCCCTCGTCGCATACCAGTCATGAGTGTGGAGCAGCTCTCTTAGTACCTACCCATGCTGGGAATCTGCAAAAAAACTTTATCGGGACTTTGGTACCCATTTTTGGATGGTTCCTCCCTTGTTAGCAGAAAACAAGTTAAGCACATTTGGTTCAGATATTGATCCTAAATCATCCTTTAAAGCCCTATTCAATTTGATTTGTGATTTAGGAATCCAAGTTTGGTGAACCTTAGAGGGAAATGACAATTCAACGCTAGTGAATGTATGTCTAGGTCTAGAAGATCTAAAGATTTTCTCCCTAGACAGTCGCAGAAGGTGTCTTTCAGACTTAATCTGAACTGGATATTGCATGTAAGAATACGAGCATAAAGCATTATAAGCATCAGTAACAGGAGAACTGGTATTCCTACGACAGTAACGCACGTCATTCACATTATAATGATAAGTGTGCGGGATCTGAGAAGTTTGCTTGCTTAAGCTTGGAACTTCTTCTTTGCACGTTTTCCTTTCCCTTTTTATATGAGTAGGAGTGGAAAATTCTTGATCATTTTCGACCTTAATTTTAGAATTAAAAGTTGACTTTCCTTTCTCCTTCCTGATCTTTATTTGTTCCTTAGCTATTTGTAGCGCTTTGCTTTTACTTAACGTTTCAGCTTCAGTCAAAATTGACTTAGAATGATTAGTAAAAGTTTTCTCAGTTTTAGGAACAAAGCTTTTCGTTTTTGTTTTATTTATCTGTTTCGAGGAAGATGTATTACTTGAGAAATTATGGGAAACTGATAAAGACGGGGAATTTTTGAGATATAGAATCTCCTTTAAAAGCTTTTCCTTTTCAGCGCCAAAACCTATCCTTTCAGAGTTCAAAGTATCTTGTAAATCTTTCAATTTACGAAGAGTCGCTGGAGTATCACATAGGGTAGGTTTTTGATCATGTAAAGTATTTTCCCCGTTAGGAATTAAGTTAGAAGGAGAGTTTTGACCTGCTGGACCTATATTCGAAATAACATTCTCCAATCGTTTAATCTTAGAGTAAAGCATACGTTGTTCCTCTAAGACAGTCTCATATTTTGATAAGACTTCATTTCGCTCAGCTTCGCAAGAATGTAAATTTTTAGTCATCTCGCAGACCCTATTTTCACTATCTTCTAACTTAATTTCTAAGCTAATTATATTTGACCTTGCGTTGGTCAAATCTTCATTAGCATAGGCTAGGCTTTCTTGTTGCTTAAGCAACACGGAGTAATTATTAGCAAGTCTTGCTTCTAATTCCTCATTTTTCCTAGCTTGAGCATCCATTTTAATTAATATAATATTTAATTGAAAAATCAAAATTGGCTTTTAAAATTTCAGTGACGAAAAGTTTGGTTTACTCGAGAAGCATCGTGAAGTATCGAAGAAAGTCGGCGTCGAAAATTTTTGGCGTGCACCGAAAAGTTTTGTGATGATTTCGAAAACTTCGAGAAAATGACCAAAACTTTTTCTATAATTTGCCAATGATGTCCTACGTTAATTGTTGGATATAAATGATCGTTGACACGTTTTGTGGATTTGCTTAAATATGTATATATATATATTTTGTTTTTTCAAGATATATATATATATATTTTTTTTTTGATCAAGAACGTTTAAGTGTGATTTTGAAGAGTGAGTTTCGATCGATTTTAAATGAGTTTCGGACGATACTCAGTTTCGCCGAGAAAAGATTTTAAAAATGTGAAAATTCAGTTTCGATCGAATTTGAATGAGTTTCGGGTGATTTTGGTCCAATTAGATTGAGTTTCGATCGATTGAAATTGAAATTGGATACTGTAGCATTTCGGGCACTGTAGCAGTTTTGGGCGAAACTACTACAGCGAAAATTTGCAATCGGGCGTGCTACAGTGAAATTTGCAATTGGGGCGTGCTACAGTGATTTGCGTGCTACAGTGATTTGTAGTTTCGCCCGAAACCAGATTTGCTACAGTGAAATTAATAGTTGCTACAGTGGTATTAAAAGTTTTGCCCGAAACCAGATTTGCTACAGTGATTTGCTAAAAGCTTAATATGAGAGTGACAATCGATTGATGAGTCATCATTCGATGGTTGGGTGATGAGTGAAATAAAAATGAATTGATGAGTCACCAATCGATTCCAGCGAATAGTGTGTGAGTAAAAATAATCAACAAATTGATTTGTATTGAACTGACACTTGCTTTGTACTCTTTGACCGAAAGAGAAAGTTTGACCAAAAAAAATTTGCAACTTTCGGGCGATTGAATGTCTGTAACTTGCAGTTTCGGGCGATTTGTTGCAACTTTCGCCGTGTATATATATATATATTTTTAACAGTCCAATTTCGGGTGTTGACCACTCAAGTTTCGGGTTTGACCAGTCAAAATTCGCCTAAAACTGAATAAAAACGCCCGAAACTGAGTAAATTGGTACTGTAGCTGTTTCAGGTACTGTAGCAATCGGGCAATTTGTTCATCTACCCGATTCTGGACTGAAAATGACGAAAAACAGACGCAATTTCTATCCAAAACTCACCCAAATCAACTGAAAAAAAGTTGGGTAATCACTTAAAATCACTCGAAAACAACATAATTACCTCTTGAGCTTCCAAAATCAGTAAAATCGGCTCAAAAACTCAAGAAATGGCAGAAATTCGAACCCAAAAAAAAAAAACCCAAAAATTTCGAAAATTGTTCAAATCCGAACGTGTTTTGCTCTGATACCACTTGTTGGTCCCTTTTTGATCCAACAATACTGACCTAGGACGATTTACCACGCTAATGATGAAAGATTTAAAGCTTGTGCGTGGGGTGTGATAGTGAAGACGATGAATGCTTTGAAAATGGTTTCTTACTATTCAACACACACGCACTCACACATACTACACCAAAAACACACACACACTAATGAATTAGGGTTTGGGGGTATATATACCACATTAGTTGGTATATTATACCCCTAGTAACTTAGAACTAGAATATTACAAACTAGCCCAAAGTTAATTAAATACAAGCCAACTAAGATAAACACAATGAAATTGAACACTATAAAATATTCCTAACATTATCTATGATGAGGTTATTAATTTTCGAGATCTGTTCATCATATATTTCGAAATCTTTTGTGGTATAACACCAATTCGAGAACTTCAGAAAATGTGATTCTCCTCAAAACCCTAAGCTGAATATATCGACACATCATGCATTTTATCCTACAAACATATATCAAGGTCATATATATAATTATTGAAAACATTTTAACCATCGAAACTATCATGGTTATGTCATCAATAATCACACCTAAATATGAATTATAATTTGAAACCCTAAGCTTTCTTAATATACCTGCTTCGACAATCTTCCTAGAATTATTACGTAATCACACAAGGCATATATAAGTATAGTGAACATATCATAAACATATCGAGTATGACGACTTAAAAATACCTTGGTTGGAGTTTTAAATTTTCGTTGCTTGGAGTGCTCAAGCTCGTGTTTCAGTGTTTGCCCTCATAAGAGTTGTTCAACTTTTAAGGTTTAGAGAGGTGACGTGATTTACTTTTAGGTTAAGCAAACTTTCATTAGTCACTTCTTATAATAATTGTAAGACTTCCACGTGTGTTTCTCAACCTTTGATTTGATGGATAACTAATATTTTATCTAAGAGATTATATTGTAAAAATTCTATGTAGGTTTGTACGAAAACTTTGTTTTCAAAGGTGGGTGTTTCACGAAAACTTTCTACTAAACCAATTACATAGTTAATCAAAATCCCGTATTAAATTTACGGGTATTACAACTAAGGCGCGGCCCAACGGCCCAAGGCCCGTTAAGGCCCAAAACACTTTCTCTACTTATCAGTACGCATTGATGATCCTTTTTAAGCCCGACTCTCTAGGTTCGACTCAATCGGCAAGGGAGGAATCCAAGAGTCCGGCAGTTACCTAGCCAATCCCGCAGTACCGGACCGTAACCCGATTCGATTGCGAATTTCGACCCAGTCTTTATTCGAGAACCTTACTATAGATTATAGTACTACGTATAAACCATTCAGCTGTGTCCCAATCGAGTGAGAGCCATGGTCTATGTCAAACTCACTATACTCGATTTTATGATAAAACGGGGACGAGGCAAATCACCAAAACTACCCTCCATGTCTAACATGAGTTAGTTCAATACCTTGGCCAAGGATTTCGTAATTTCCCGTCGCCGTCTTCTTAGGACACTTATCTCGATTACTTGCGAGACTGTGAATCCGTACTCGGCGGTCTAAGCTCGGCAATCACAAATAGTCATCAAGACCGCATCTGGCCCGCTGACCCATTGATCGCGAGCGTGTACGTTAATATATTAAATAAAGGTTCGTGCAAGTACGTCAAGTAATAATTAAACCGAATATGTTATAACTAGCACGACGCGCGATAGGCAGTGTACCTATCGTTTGTAGAATAGCTATAGCGAATATCCGAGTATCGAACACGAGGAATAAATTGAGTACTAGTAATAACCTATCATTTGATATTTAGCCTAAATAAATATTGTTTTAGTTGTATTTTTAGTTGTAAAATATATTCTAACAAACCAAAAGCTTGAATGCAACTTAAATATTTAATAATAATAACTTAACAAATGTGCTCGGAATTTCGAATCCCGCTAGGTATCATTGACGAGGCCGTAAATTATCGTTAACACAAAAATAATGGCTAAGTCGCGGTAATTCCTACTCACGTCCGAATTTGCTGTCGCCCAAGACGGTTGTGAGAATATATATTGATTTACCTAAGCGAGGATCGATTATTTGCTGTCGCCCTATAATCGAATTCCTATCATTTTATGAAAGGTCTAATCGTTTTTCTAGCTGTCGCCCTAAAACGATATTACCACGAAATCAAATCACATAGACATATCGAAGAGATATCCAAATCAACACATAGACATATTAATTTGAACAACAAAATCACAAATGATAAATAGTCAATATCGCATGTTCACGAGTATTTTACGTCCAATAATTTTACCTAGCGTTCATCTCATCCCAAACACATAGAAAATTAGCTACTCATAATTACGACGGAAACAAGAGAAGACGATAATATCAGAGACAAAAACATAATTTCTTCCCTGATTTTTAGCTCCGATAACGTCGCGCTCCGTCAATGCCTTCCGTCGCAAATAGATTCTGCCCTCACGTCTCTTCTCAGCCCGTGTACGTACCGCTGCCCTCCACAGCGTGTGTACGCTGCGTGAGCTTCAGTTGCCCGCTGTCCTACGTGCGTACGTCATTGAGTGATTTCGTCGAGCGGGTGGTGAGCGAGTTGGGAATGCTTACGGCAACCACTTGACTACCCCTTCTTTGGCTCCTAACATGCACGCAGCCCAATCATAGTCCCAAGGATAGCATATTACCTCGCCCGCTACTGCTTCGCCGCGACCGTTGTGTGCTGCTGATGATCCCGTTTGCTGTCCCGCTCAACGCACCACTGCCTCACTCCAATTCACGCGTGGCTGCCTTGCTTGATTGTAAATTCTTTGGCCCGTACGTAAGGTGTAGCTTTCCGTGAGGTGCCTCCTTGAGGGAGGTGCTTTGGGAGGCTAGGTATCCAACGTGTTGACGTGAATGATGCTTGAGAGCTGCCTCCTTGAGGTCGGTGGTTTGGATGTTGGGCGTGCAAGTGATTTAGAATGGAGAGGCGGATGCTTCCTTGAGGTGGGTGTTTGGTGTGGTTGAGCAGAGAGGTCGATGGTGTGTGGTTGGTGAGGTGCCTCCTTGAGGTGGGTGAGAAGTGATGTTCGATGGTTTCGTTTTGTTCGACGGTGAAGAGCTCGGCTATTTATAGAACTAAAAGAAAATCAAAGTGGGAAACAACTTCCCTGTTTCCTTGCGAGAACTCCAATCCATGGTTCGAGTGCTTGTGATTGCCAGCTCCAAAATGCTTATTCTTGAGGTGTCATAACACGTAGATGTCAAAACATCTCTATTCCTCATGGTCCCTCCCAATAATATAGTATCACTTATTGTATATGATTATGGGCCAAATACAACATAATTTGGTCTGTTTTGTTCGGATAATGAATTTGGGCTCTCGATTTAGAAGATGGGCAGAGTTCAACCAAATCATGGCGGACTGCGCAACATCGGCACAAATGGAATAGCTTTGCGCTCAGATATCAAAATTCCGATCCGTAAATTTTGCCACAAACTAGACTCGCCGACTATCGCAAGCATATAAATTTCGCAGTGTAGTTCCTCCTGAAGAAAAGCAGTTTATTCAGCATAGTTCGCTTCAATCATCGTCTTCAGATCCATAAAATAAATAAATTAATTAAAGCTTTTAAAAACGTATCAAGACGACTTAGTTTAGCCCGCAAACGACTTATTTATCATAAATATAAACATATAAAAATACGTTTATCACCCATACAACAGCAAATCGGGTCGAGGGGAACCAGTGACAGTCGAGACTTCAAAGTCAACTCCGTCAAAGCCCCTTTCAGTCTAAGGTTCACGTAGACTACTATAGTGTTGTCGTCGGTCATTGACACTCCTTGAGTAATAAGCCATGTTCGACCGTACGACCCGTGAGTCAGTGTCCATGAAACGATTCAATCCCTTGATTCGACTCGCATCACAAGTCATGACCTCCGCTTCCAAGCGGGATATCGGCACTCGATAGGTCATCGACAAATAAGCCATAATCGATTAACCAGCACCCAACTGGAGCCTAAGGCTTACGGACTTTTAATGCTCGAGGTTAAGAGTCCACTGGTGCCTTCCTCTCTCGTACCCATCGAGAACAGTGACTCAACTCGACACATTTGGATTTGTTCATTTATTGCTTTACCGGATGCTTAGTAAAGTACTCTTATTTCCTATAAACGAACAATGCCACACAAAATATCTTATTACATAAAAGGTCGAATGATCAATAAGCTAATTCCCTATACAATCTAATCCTCGTATAGCATTCGAGGGCATATTCCTAACAATCTCCCACTTGCACTCAATGCCATGCGCTGCAGTATCTAATACCCATCTTTTCGAGATGTCTAGCCAGCACTGCCTGTGATAGAGGCTTGGTGAACGGGTCGGCCACGTTTTCCGCGGTCGCAATCTTCTGCACGGCTATCTAGCCATTCTCAACGAATCCACGTAACACGTGGTACTTCCTTTCTATATGTTTGGACCTGCTATGAGACCTCGGTTCTTTCGCCTGAGCAATAGCGCCAGTATTGTCACACCACAATTAGACCTGTCAAAACGGGCCGACGGGGCGGGGCGGCCCGTATCCCGCCAAAGCCCGCCCACTGGCGGGGCAGGGCGGGGCGGGCTATCCCGCCAACCGGCGGGCTGAAGAAAGCTAGGCCCGCGCCCGCCCACTGGCGGGCTGCGGGCCCGGCGGGCTTAGCCCGCATAAATTAGAAAAAATAAAAAAAACCTTAAAATAAAAAATATAAATAAAAAATATATTTAATATATTTCAACTTCAGAAAATATTAATTAATTTATCTTTTAGTTTTATAAATTATAAAATATTACCAAAATAATATAAAAAATTATATAATTTATATAATATATTATAATTTATATATAAATATATATATTTATCAATTAATATTATAATATTTATAATTGGCGGGCTTTTTAGGCCCGCCAGAAATCGGAGCCCGCCCCGCCCGGCGGGCCGCGGGCAATATTGCCAGCTCTAACCACAATGGCAATGACCTATCTGCTACAGAAACGACACCAAGTTCTTCCAAGAACTTTCTCATCCAAACACCTTCCTTCGCTGTCTCTGAGGCCGCTACATACTCTGCTCCGCAGGTGGAATCTGCAGTAGTGCTCTGTTCGGAACTTTTCCAAGACATCGCTCCACCGTTGGGCGTAAAGACGAATCCTGAAGTGGATTTTCGGTCGTCCACGTCAGACTGTAAATCCGAATCCGTATACCCTTCCACTTCCAATTCTCCATTACCGTAGACCAGCATCATATCCTTAGTCCGTCTGAGGTACTTGAGGATAGTCTTGACTTCTATCCAATGTTCCTTACCAGGGCCAGCCTGAAACCGACTGACTACGCTCACAGCGTACGCCAAGTCAGGTCGCGTGCAAAGCATCACGTACATCAAGCTACCCACTGCGGATACATAGGGGATTCTCTCTACCCATCTTTAGAGAATTCGTTTTGTGGTACACTGCGAGGTCGGAGTGACGATCTAGTGACATTCACCACCATCGCCGTAGTCTTGTAGAAAAGGACGATGAGCTGCCAGTCGCTTCAACTGGTAAATCTCTACGGGTTTAACCCGCCCTATTACGTGTCAATATGAATTACAGTTTCGATCCGAGCACCGAGGCCAATAGGGAAGCCCGAAAATTTTTTATTCCGCACTGTATTCGGGGACGTGGCGTATCCGGTACACACCGGGTAACCCAACAGTGGTATCAGAGCGGGCACTCGTGATTGAATTCATAACGTGTTTGAATTGAAACGAGGCGGGCGGGAGATAATCTAAATGCCGACGCGGTTCGATCGTTGTTGGTCTGCTCGATGCGTCGTTTGCCAACCCACGGCCACCAACTCCTGCGGCACGGACCGACGATGAACCACGGACCAGACATGGACCCGCGAGGCGGTGGGACCTGGAAAGCTGGGCGATGCGTGCGGGCTGCGTGCGCTGCAGTGCGGCTGCAGCCGCAGGATCGGGTTGCTTCGAGCAGGCCCGATCCACCTCGATCCCTGGGTCCGACGCCGGCCATGTGGCTCCGGCATCGGCGGGGAGTGCCGCCGCAAGGTCGGCGGCACAGTATGATTGTCCGCAGCTTTGGTCGCGGACTGCACTAGCGCACGCGTTGCGCTGCGCATGTCAGCCGCAGCGACTCCAGCTTCTACTGGAATGCTGCGGCGACAGTCTCCCCCGGCGAGGTGGCGACAGTCTCTCATGCAATTGTCAACGTGCTCATTATGAATGTGATAGGCAAACTTGTGGGTTTAGAAAGTTGGTTTCTGGGTCATTTGTTAAGGGTTACGTCCCCCCGGTTATATTTGTTTTATTCGGGTTGTTCGGGACTTACGATCTCCCAGTGTTGTAGTTTACCGTTTTATTAGATTATACTTAAATACGAACACGAGGAGCTATTTGATGGATGGCGACCCCCCGGCGGTGACGAGGTGGTGGACGTCCGGCGCTTTGAGGCCGTTCAATTGAAGGGCGTTTGACGACTCCAAGACCCGTAGGACGACCCGAATTATTTAAGACCTACGTGCGTGTCGATTTTTGAAATGATATGCATGTTTTATGTGCTCTTATGTGAGATGGTTTATTCACCCGTTTGATATATACTAAGTGAGTAAAGGAATTGGATTTCTGTCTCCTATCATGATCGAGATGTCTAGCATTGGGGAGTTTTGCAATTTGTTCCGAGTAAGTTGGCGTCGTATATCCCGCCCCAGTGTTGGCATCTCGGGTGCGTCTTGGACGCCGCTCGTCATATCAGTCCACCCCCCACAAAGTGTATGGCAGCAAGGAGCGGTAGATTCTATGCGATTTGAGCATAGCTTGATAGGTCACATATTGAACTTGTGTGTGCAAGACGCGCTCGCGGAATTAAAGGAACAAGTGCAGCCTATACGCTATGCAATCAGTTACCTGGTGCGGCACCCTTCTTTATATAAGAAGTGGAAGCGTTTCTGCATTAGGGAGAATGTTTCGGCCAGTAAGTTTAGTTTAGACGTAGAGTGTTCGATCCAGGTATTTCCACAAATGTGGGATTCATGAAACAACTTATGTGAGATACTTCAAGTATTTCACGACGCCATCCAGGCGATGTCGGGTTCATATTACCCGACATACTAGCGTGTGATCATTGCGTTAAAGTCACAATCATCCTCGACGGGTATCGGTATGATCCAGTAGACGGCGAGGTCGTTACGAGCATGACTACCAAGTGGCTCAAATATTTTTTTTCATTACCGGATCTCTTCCTTATAGCAAAAGATATTGGGTCCGAGATTGGTTTAGAGGTACGGGTAGATAACTAGAATGTTACTATTTGAAGATATCGTCGGGTCGTAGTGTCGATACCGATTATTGGAAGATCGTACTAGATCGAGCATATGACTCTTTAAAGGATCTCAATAACGAGTATAAGCCCGATTTCAGTCATGACCCATGTCGACCGGGATCAGGTCGCGGTCAATCTTGTTCTAGTAGCGGTCGATCTTCACGATTAGCCGACTACTACGACATCCTCAACGCAAACAAGCATGCAAGGTCCTCCCAAAACCCCTACATAGAACTCCAAAACTTTATGTGGACGACTTTCGAGTTCAAGGACGACGATAACTTCAACGTCCTTAGATGGTTATCGAGGGTTTCGCCAACGTATCCAACATTGGTGAGGATCGCTCGGGAGATCCTTCCCGTCCCGGTTTTGACCGTCGCGGTGGAGGATGCTTTTAGCATGGGCGGTTTGACTTTGAGCGAAAAGCGTCCGAAATTGGTGTCAAAAACCTCGAGTACCAATGTCTTCTCGATGATTGGACTCGAACCGAGTATCACCCAAGATGACGACAAAAGCGACTCACCCGACGATGTTTTCGATGACCCCACCGGCAACGGCAGCGGCGAGGATTAGAGACAATCGAGGTGGCAATGCGTGGACTCCACATCAACAAACACGCCCGAAAAAATATAAGTATTCATCTCTTATATTTTGTTGATACAAATAATTGTTATGTTTATCGCTAACTATGAATTGTTATGTTCAGGTACTTCAAGATTTGCACAAGCCAATTACGACGACGAAGCCCGAAAAACATAAGAATCCATCTCAATCTCTCACCATATTAACTTTTTAATTTTAAATAATTGTAACGTTTATAACTAACAAATAATGTCTTAGTTTTAGGTATTTCAAGATTTGCACCAGCCGATTACGACGACGAAGCCCGAAAAAGATAAGTAAATATTAGCTCTTTAATTAAGTTTTATTCGTTTTTTTAATTTAACATCTAACTTATATGTTTACGCATTTGTTTTTTCAGATGGAGGAAGATTTCGAAGAAGAATGGCTTCGGTAAGTGCAGGCAAGTTCGCAACGTGTGATCTCAGGATGCTTTGACGGATCGTATTTGATTCGTCAAAGCTCAAGAGATCATACGCTGCTTTCTTGCCTGCACTTGCTGAAGTCCGGTAGTTCAAGATTTGCGGAGAACGGACGAAGACTGAAAACTTCTCACCATATTTTGTTTTAATTTAATGTATTGTACTTGGTTCAGTTAAAATTTTGTAATACATTTTTTTCGTAAAATACATTTTTCATAAGTGTCTTATATACTACATTTCAATATATAATTCGACCAAATAATATACCGAACATTTATCTAAACCTGAATTACAAAACAAAATTAAAAAATTAATAACCGCCTGTCAACCGTAACCAGCGGTTAGTCAACCGCCGGTTAGGCTAACCATCAACAGGGGCGGCTAACCGTCAACCGCCCTCGGACGGTTCGACGGAGTCTGACTAACCGCCAAACGCCGGTTTCCAACCGCCGGTACGGTTAACCGGCGTTGGGCATGTCTACATGCGATACTCATTGTGAGTAATGTGTATCGCCGTAATATTAGATGAGCTCAAGGCTCAATCCCTGACCTTGTTGATTAGTTACTTCTCATTACATTTCAAACCCTACATTTCAGTCCATCTAGATATAAGGAGGTTATCAATTTCACAATCCCTAATTTTCCCTAGAATTGGAATGATAATATGAAAGATCACATCGTAAGATGTTAAGAGTGTCTCTCAAATCTCTCGCGGTTAAATATAACACATTCAATATTCAAATCTCACGTCAGAGTGAAAAACATGGAGAAATGTGTTTGTTGTACCAATACGAACTAGATCTAGAACACTATCCATCCCTTTATATATCAGACAAAAATAGTAAATAATTTCCCCAAAAATATCTGAACTCTCGATTTACTAATAGGGGATAACTTTTTGGAAGGAGGTTTTGTTGTTTATACACAAGTTCCTTTTATTTATGGAAGCTATTTTGTGCATTGTAAATGCATTTTATAGCTTGTTTTGTACAGTATAAAATCTCCATTCATCCTAATATACAAATATTTTTGTTAGAATTTTCTTTCAATTTCTTTCATGAGGTTGTAGAGGATATCAACGCCTTACATTTATTGAGAAACGCGGCGGTTGTTACCAATTCGACGTGGACCAAATCGTTTGCCCAAATTGCGATGCAAATGCGTTTTAAGAACGCTTCAAGAAAACCTCTATTCATCCCGACAATAACCATTCAATCAGTTTGGAGTCTTTTCTTGTTTTGTGGATTTCTTGGCAGGTTTTGTTTTTGACTATTTCTTTTTCTTTAAACACGTGTCATTTGAAGTCGTTTTCTGAGCTTGTTCATAGAAACGATTATGCGTGGGAAAATAATTTTTTGAATGAAATGATGAGTTTTGCGATACATGAGAAAATAAAGACGGAAGTTTTTTTGAAGGAAAACAATCTACAACAAAAGGCTCGTTAGAATCGCGGGTCTCCTTCAAAATATCTTCTTTTCTAACCCAGACTTGACCTTCCGATGGCTCTTTTACGGGTCCTGAAAATTTCAGAGCTTTAGTACAAGAAATTTTATCATGCGAACTCAAGGTATATGAAAGTAAATGTAGTTTTAATTTTCTTTAAGTGTGGATATTTCCGCTAGAAGTTTCTGCCTTTCATCATCAAAGGACTTTCTTTCTCTTTCGAGAGTGGAGTGTAGATCACTGATTTTTCTTTATGCATTCAGGCATATACCCTGCTGCATATGTACTCATTAGTGTCTCACTTGTTAGTTCTTCTGAGGTATCTTCCTAACTAGGACGGATTTCAGACTCAAATTCAGTTATTGCTGGGCATTTTCTTTCTTTATAACAATCATTTAATTCTGTATAATAAAATGATATCTCAGTTTTCTTGTGTGCCTCATCCTTTCCTTGTAAGGTTTCAGATTTACTGACAAAAGGCATGAGTTCTGTCATATAACCTAACTGCATATATTTGATATCATAAAGGTAGGGTGCATTGGTTATACCTGTCTTTAACAAACATGGGTTATCAAAACCAATTCCCTTTATGGGGATTGTAGAAATCGATGTCTGTAGGTTTGTTCAAGAAAATTGTCGATCTCGTCGGATTAGGAGGTCCTCCAATTTTTTTTATCTTGGTGTACAGTCTTTCCCGTTCCTTATAGAGTAAGTCATATTTTGCTGAAGCGTCCTTCGCATTATCTCTATGGGACCTCATTTCTATGGTTAATTCCTTGGCTTTAGCCTCCGGTAGCACTTGAGCTTCTAGCTTTGTGACTTTCTCATTAGCTACAAGTACACGATTTTTCTCACATGCATACTCATACCTAAACTTATCTAGAACTTCTATATTATTTTGTAGATTCGCTTCTAATTCTCTAATTTTCTTTTTGCCCTGTTTGTTCGATTTATATAGAGTTAAGAATTCATTTTTCATTTTAAGTAATGACTCATATTTTGCTTCGCTTACCTCAACTATATCTGAGCTGTAGGTGATTTTCTTTTCTGAGTCACTTCCTACAGCTTCAGTTTCATCCTCTTCGTCATCCAGTCTGGCCATCAGTGCCATGTTTTCTTCCTCGCTGTTTGAGGCGTCCTCAAGCCAATGATCCTGTTCAGCCAGCAAGACCGTTCCCTTCTCCTTCTGCTCAGCTTTGACATCCTTTTTCTTTGGTAATCTACATTCTCTGGTAAAATGTCCAGTTTTTTCACAATTGAAGCATTTTCCAGCTTGAGAGGCGGTTTCAGGGTTCTGTTCTTCATCTTGAGCATTTCCCTTTGAATTAGAGGAAGTTCTTTGACGATTGGATGATGATCCAGGCTTCTTATAGTATTTCTTCCGTACGAAGTTTGAGACCAATGCGAGTTGTTTTGCAAGTTCCTTGAGTATGATCTCCTTGGTTTCCCCCTGTTTAGTGAGGTCCTTGAGTACTTCATCAGAGTCTGAATCTCCTCCCTCTTAAGATTGAGATGACTGAAGAATCTCCTTGTCCTTAGATTGTTTTCTTGATGACCGTTCAGTCATGTGTGCGATTGTGTCGCTTCCTAGTGGTCTAGCTTCCTCCCTTCTTTTCTCCATGTAATTAGAGTGTTGATTGTGATGGTCGAATAAGGTTTGTATGGTGACCTTGGTCAGAATGTTCATTTGTCTCATCATGATTGTTGTTGCTTCCCATTCTGGATGAAGTGATCCAAGAACGTTACATTTTTTGTAACTCCATTCATTTTTAGTTTATTTAGGAGAACAAGGAATCGATGGAATGTTCCTTGAAGAGTTTCTCCTTTGTTTGCCTGAAAGCGAGTAAGATATGAGGGTATTTGCCATTCTTGCCATTGTGTTCACCTCTGTTCCCTGCATCATAATCCGTAGGGCATCCCACATTTCTTTCGCACTTTCACCACATTCGAGTTGCATCAGAATTTCGATGGGAATGGCTTGCATTATGTATGATTTTGCGACTTTATCGGCCTTAAATCGCAGTTTTTCTTCGTCGTTGCATTGGTCGACAGTCTTTAAGATCCTCTGTTCTTCGCTTGCAAGAGTGGTGGTGGTAGTGACCGGGATTATGGTCCAGTACTGCTTAGGTCCATTGTAAATAGATTCCAGCAAGTTTTCTGAATTGTCCTTGCTCTCAATGAAGTTGATGAACCTTATCTTCCAGACGGCACACTCTCATGGCAGATGATAGGAGGTCTAACATCATTTCCCATGCTTAAGGAGTCCATTTCTTGTGTTTTGGATATGATCGTTAACGTGTAATGTGAGGAAAAAATGTGAATGGAAAATTGGGTCTAAATTGAGTTTTGAAGTTTGATTTTGATTTTTTTAAGGTGTCGGTTGCTAATTGGGAAGGGAAATGAATTCGTGAATTTGAAATGAGCTTGGTTTATGAATTGGGTTCACGGATTGGTAAAGTATTAATTCGCGAATTGTTCTGAGAGGGAATTCGCGAAGTTGAATGGCTCTCTGGGTTTGCGAAGTAAGCTAGATTCGTGAAGCATGACTTGAGGTCGCGTGATGATCAGATCGCGAACTGGTCTGGGAAAGGATTTGCAAAGTTAACTCGGGAACTTTGATTCGTGAAGTGTCTGAATCGCGAAGTAGCTTGATCCGTGAAATGACTGAATTCGTGAAGTGGCTGGATTACAAATTGACTGAATTCGTGAAATATTCAAGTTCTTTGAGTTCGCAAATAGGTTGAGGTTTGTGAAGTTCGGATTCGCGACGTGGTCTAAGTTCGCAAAGTGGTCAGAGTTCACGACGTGGTCTGAGTTCGCGAAGTGGTTTGAGTTCGCGAAGTGGGGACTGGATTCGTGAAGCGATGATATTGCGAAATGGTGCAAGGGTTCGCGGACTGACGTGATAACTTGAGTCTGTGAACCTCCGACTCGCAAACCTCTACTTCGCAAAGTGTAACAAAGTGTTAACCGAATTCACAAAGTTGGAAGTGTGACTCGTAGTTCGCCAAACTGAGAGTTCGGGAAGTTATCTTGTGAAGATGAGAACCAGCGAAGTAGACACAAGCCCGGGAGTTCGCGGATTGAAACCCTAAAGATGCTCTGTTCGCGAAGCCCAGATCAGAACGAAGAATTGAACAGTTTTTCACTTCACAGACTGAAAATCTCCAGAAAAACAACCTTAAACTTGATCGAAACTGGTTGGAAAATTCCCAGAACTGATAGATATGCAACGTAACAGCTTGAAAAACCCAGAAGACAATCGAAAAACAGCTTGGAGGTGCGATTTTTAGCTGCTTGATGAAATATGAAATTTTTGCAGAATGTTTGAAAACTCAATTTTGGTGCCTGTATTGAAGTTTCCTCACCTACATGCTTGCTCTGATACCACTTGTAATTCCAGATTATCCAAGAACACTTCAACAAATTAACCCTTCGATTGATATTATGAATATTCTTTGGAGGCTTAGTGTTGAATACGTGAAGTTTTTAGCAAATGGAAACTCAAATTAGAATAAAGTTTGGGTTTAGGGTTTAATACCTTGGAAAGGTATTAAGCCCATTGGTCCCTAACAACCCATTACAACTACAACCCAAATATGTAAGAATAAAACATATTAAATACAATATAAAGAAATAACTAACTTAGAATAAATATACTGGACACTTCATTCCTAACAGCTATTATTATCTTATTTAATCATATGATTTAAGTTATGTGTTCTCTATTTGAGTTTATTGACGTGTGTGATCGGCCACCGCGCACACGATTCTTGACCTAGTACATGAGACCGAAAATGTGATTAGAAAGGTTAGATCAAAATATCAAACATCACTACGTAAACCGACCAGAGATGGAATTCGGTTTCGTATGTGTGGTTTTCGAGACCTTAGGCGCCGAAAGCGCATAAACTCAGGGAATTTCACGAAGATTAAATGCACGTGTGGGAACCACAGTCATATAGGAATATAGTTGATTGGTTCACTGTTCATGTAGGGTTGCTAGTTACGTGAATAACGAGTAGCACATATATTAGGAAATTCCACCTTGACTTGATTCGTATTGATTAGATAAGTAAGATTGCATGAAGACGTAGGAATAGTTCGTGCCGAGCATGTGTCTTAATCACGTTGTCGTCAACTGCTCTATCCTCATCTATTTTATTTGAGTTTATTTATTTATTATTTGCATATTTTATCTCTTTTATCAAATCATCAAAACTATAAAAATTCCGTTAGTCTAAATTAGAATTAGGAATATTTTCTTAGAATTAATCGAGCTGTCTTCGTGGATCGATATCGGACTTCGTCCGTTTTACTACTTGCGCGACCTAGTACACTTGCTAGTATTTGAGCGTGTCAGATAGCCAATTGGCAATGGACGAGCACAGTGTATAATGGTAATTCGAGACATGTACGACTTCGACATAATACCGTTAGACAACTGCTCTGAACTGGGGTTATCTCGTTTGATTATTTGAAATCGACAGATAACATTGCGGATCTGCTAACCAAATTGTTAAAAAGAGATGCGGTTGAAAAGTTGGCGAAAGGAATGAGCTTAAAGCCTTAAAGTATAAAATTGCTAAGAAGGAAAACCCTACCTATATGACTGGAGATCCCAAGATCTAGGTTCAAAGGGACAATCTACTCTTAGGACTTGGTATCACTGTGGGGATAACCACACTCATTCCTCTCAAGAAACAGCGATGACGGAAAAGGCTAGCATTATGATGCTTTAATGACTATCATAGAGTATTGATAGGAAATACTCGCGATGTGAGAAGTCACATATGTTAGGGAGAAGTTGGGCCGTTCAAAGGAGAACTGAAAGGCTTAGTTCTTTAGAAACCTATCGCAGAATCAGGACGTGTCCATGGCCAAAACGGACAAAACTATGAGAACGAACAAACGGAAATGATTTCTGTGTCGTGTACGTGGGCTGTTTACCCAATAAAGCGGGACAGTTCAAAGACATTGCGTTCTACTGGACTGCTAGTAGACTAAGCGTACTCTACAAGGAGAAAGTTCAAATGGCAAACCCATACTTATCTCTATGCAGAAATCAGATGATGAACACTTATTGTGAGTCCAAATAATTCGCATTCATGTGGGGCATTGTCGGATTAATTAATTAAAGTTTGGGCTTTAACTAAAGTTTGGGCTTTAGTAGTGTAATTCTGTGGTCAAACCAGCAGTAGTGTAAAATTACAGTAATGCAATTCTTTATAGTCATGTTGTGTGGTCTAACAGTTTGACGGTGACGAGTTTGACATGGAATACTCGCAATCCTCCCTAAGGAAGTCAGCAGCGGCCTCGAGGCACGAGATGCAGTCAGTTGGATTGTTAAAGAGATTGGGTTGGCAGTATGCAAATCCTATGGCGTACGTTCCAGTGAGAAGGTATTGGTAGTTGTTTTGATCAATGTATGGTAGGCCAACTCGTCTAGCCCGTAGTCAATTTCCGCTGCATAGTTTCCATCTGGGTCATATGTGTCATCAGAGCAGTCGTAGTCGTCAACGGTAGTATTTGGATCGCCTTTTACAACGAATACATCTGCATATAAGAGAGCAAGGAAACAAGAAATCAAAAAGATGCTTGAGAGCATTCTCATCATTTTTCTCCCTCAATCATTGATATCTTATATAAGGTTTAGTGTAGTTAACTTATGGTTTAGAGGTGTTAGGGTAACACATGAATATATATTAACTACCGAACTCTTGATGTAATCGTCTTGTTGAGGTTTTCGTGGTTTTTCTGTTTGATAAACGAACATGGATTCGATATATGAGACAATAATTAGCATAATATCATGATGTTCAAATACGGATGAGATTTGCCGTACGTGAAACATACGAGAAGATAACCGTTGGTGTAGGATTATTCTTTTGCCGTTCTTCAGGGTGTCGAGGATCTGACATGCTTAGGAAACAATAAACGTATAATGATTGTGTGAAAGATCACGTAAATATAATTTTTTATTTAAATTAGTATCAATTTATCACATTACAAGATGGACTCAGAAATCGTCAATATATCATGGATTGTCGGACATGCATCATGTATTAATTTGTTTCTATTGCATAATGTTTTATCCTCATTATTATTAGGTAAATAATGAAACTTCTTTCTATGTTTTAATTCGACTACACCTTGTGATATTTTATTAAAAAAAAGGCTTCCCCGTCCTATGTCTTAATCTTATCACCCGAACACCAAAGAATGTTATCACCATGTCGTAACGAATTGATTCTGTGCATCCGGCGTATTCCTAGTATTTACCTCTCATTTAATATTTTCTTTTTTCAAATATCACCCTTTCCCTCACCTAATGTGTTGACCTTCTTATGGATATATTCGTTCAATTCATATGTATTTTATTGATAAATTTGTTTAGACCTTGTTATTGATATGTTTGTTTTGTCACTATTATAGTTGACATATTGTTTATGTTGTCACTCAATGTTTTCTATTCTCTTTATAAACAACGTATGGTTGATTAATACTATAAATCAGTCTGTCAATTAACCGATAAGATTTTTTTCTACATTCTTTACTATTAAAAATAAAAAAGACTTATTAAACCATGTAGCTTTAACCTCATACTAACTACTTCATTCTATTTTCGGGATATCACTTGTTAAAACCATTCATACTAATTAAAATTTATTTCATTGCACACACGTAAGGTGCGCTAAAAAATACCATTGTACATAATTGTAATGTTGTGATCCAAATCATGAAAATAACGATTCGATAATGAACGGCATGCGAGACAACTGTTTAAAAAAGCTAGAAGATCATCCATCATCGTGATGTGATGATGCCTCAAATTTATTTTAACTTCCGTCTCTTATGTACCATTGTTTCTATTTTTAACTATAACTAAATATTTATATCTTAATATTGTATATATATATATAAAAAAGATTTATATTGATTAGTTATATAATAAATTTATAATTAACTCCTAAACAGATATTTGATGATGAAACATTACGCAAATCACATACAAAATCACTTGATCGAGAAACATATTAATTCATCTCACTTGGATAATATGCATATGGTTAAATATAACCTTTGAACGTTATCACCTCACGCATCCCTCTTCTAAAAAATAATCACAATATTTTAGTATGTGCAAATTGAAATATCACCTCAAAATAAACACAATGACGACATTCACATCCATGCAAGTAGACTTGCCCATTTTCGACCGTAACCGGCGGTTAGAAGTTTAAAAAACCGCCGGTTACGGCGGCACCAACTTTAACCGGCAACCGTTGGGTGCCGGTTACGTGGTGGTTGGTCCTTCCGACCAACCGTCGACCCGGTTAACAACCGCCGATTAGGCTGTTAATCGGCGGTTAGAAGTTTAAAAAATATATATAAATTCAAATAAGTAGCCGTTGACAACTGTTGTAATATAAAAAAAAGTAAACTAGCCGTTGTAACCGCCGGTTAACCGATGAACCGGCGTTTACAACAGCTAGTTAGCCAAAATTTCCTATAAATATCCCCCCCCCATCCAAAAAAACACAACTATCAACTCAATTCCTCGCTGTCCCGATCCCGACGTGAAATTTTTTTGAAACGCCGCCCCGAAAAGTAAATACAACCCTAATTAAAACACAACACCCGACCCGACCCGACTCGACACTGCCCCGCCCCACCGACTCCAACACTCCGTTACCCCGCCTGCCGCCCGTCGCCGCCACCCACCCCCCCCCCCCCCCCCCGCGCGCCCTGCACCTGTTAGGGGTGTGCCATCGGAATGCCATTCGAGGATAAAATAAATAAGGCACTTATAATTACCGATGTATTATTCGCCGTGTATATGAATATTGTATTCCAACACTTAATTATGAAATATATGTTTTTATGTGATTTTACATTATTCCTTTATAGGCTTATTATTTACTTACCATTAATTCTTATTAGAATCCAGTAAGACGGTAAATAAATAAAACCCAAATATCGTGAGTTTAGTCACTGATTCTCATGGAATGGGAGAGGAGGCATCAGTGAGCTATTATTCTCGTATAATAAATTTGTCCATAAGTCTCGGACTTCAGTAGGGTGACTGAATGTCGATAACGATTTATTTGTTGACGACTCTTAAATGGTTGTGCCAACTATTCACTTGGGAATTGAGAGGTCGTAACATTGATTTGAGTTGAATCGGAGATTACTTATATTTGGGCACGACTCGTAATCGACGATCACATGGCCTATTACTTAGGGAAGCGACTGATCGATCGATTGACTATAGTAGTGTACGTGGAGCTTAAGACGAAAGAGTTTTTGATGGAGTTGACTTCGAGGTCTTGATTTGTCACTAGTTTGCTAGGCCCGCATTGTTGAAGGTAGAACATGGGTCAGCGGCGACATGCAGTCTTGACAATGAAGGGTAACTCTGGGCATAGACATTCGTGAGGGATTCACAGTCTCGTTGGTAATCGAGATATGTGTCCTATGTATATTTGATGACCGTCGATTACAAAGTCTTTGGCCAAAATAATAAACTGACTCGCGTGGGACGTGGAGTGCAGTTTAGTAATTTCGCCAAGTCACGATTGATCATAGTGTCGAGTTAGTGAGTTTGACGTGACCATGACTCTCACTCGACCGAGACATAGGTGAAGGCTCTATACGTACCGCGATAATCTATAGTGGGTTCGTAAAACGATGAATATCGTACTGAACACGGGATCTATTCGGTACCGTGGGATTGACTATGTGCTTATCGAATTCTTGAATTCCTCCCTTGTCGGGTTGAGACGAACCAAGAGAATCGGGCTTAAAAAGGCTCATTGTGATAGTGCCTAACTAATATGAGATGTAAACTAATTTAACGGTCTTATAGGCATTAATAAAGCGTTGAATACAAGTTTTAGAAACTGTATTTATATGGACGTAAATTTCCGAAAATAGGGTTCACAGCGATGAGCAAGGCTCGTCACGTCGTGAAGCCTGTATGCAAAGTAGCAACAGCTTTAAAACTTCATATCTCCCAATCTAGACCTCGGATTGAGAATCCATTTGGTTAGAATCAAGACTGGCGAGTCTTTTATCTATGGTTAAAGTTTCAGGTCATCAGATATCGTTTACCCCTAGATCTGAGAGAAATATGAAACTGTCGCAATCCTGTCAAAAGCATCACGGCCACGACTTCACGTGGCCTTGACGCCCGACTGCGGGCGAGCCATAGGGCACCCGACAGTGTCACGGCCGTGACACTGGCTCGCCGAGGCCGTGAAGGCCTCAAGGCAAATGTCACGGCCGTGACGGTGGCCGTGACGAACGGTGGAAGCTGGCCATAGGCGTTTCACGGCCGTGAACAGGCCGGGCCGAGGCCGTAATGCGGATAAAAATGTCATTTTCTTGGCCAAATCAAATCCAATTTCGGTCTTTGTTCTTTTGTTACACTTGTGGGACCATGTCTAGTCATTAGATGATATAAGTCAAAGGAATCTAACAAGAAATGATTTATGTAGGACATGATCTCATTTAATTAAGATTAAAATCATTTTCGAAGGTTTAAAATGGATTTTTATCATTATGCTTTGATGATTTTCGTCCATAACTTGATTCCATGCTTTCTCACACTAAGACTTTGAGTTTAGAGAGTGGTGAGAACTCTTTAGGTTGTTCTTAGAGAAAACCCTAAGTGCGTTTGAGTTTGTAGCAAATCAAACACACTAAAACACATCTATACAAACATTCTTCACTTCCTCTAGCCATTCTTGGGGAGGTGAGGTCTGCGGCACGTCACGGGGTCGCGTGACTCTCTTCGGCACGATTCGTGAGCTAAGGATCTTCGCAACGAGGGTAAGGTCCCTATATCTTTATACGTGTCTCGTGCGTTTTCTTTACTTATACCCAGCTCAATCTTAGTAATGGTGGTGAGAAAAAATTTTGAAGTTCACTCGCACCAACAGCACCGCCCTGCCACGACGCACCTTAATTCGGTATCGTTTGTTGCCGTTTATGATCTTTTTTATCTAACGATATTCTTCGTGCCATGTATTTGTAGTCTACAGATGTATCGTAGTCGACGTGGTTCTCGTGGATCGAGGGGCAAAGGGAAGAAAGTTGTTTGGTAGTTCATCGCAAGATGACTACCAAGAATATGACCCGACAAACGAGATGTTGGATTTTTCCAGCGCTCAGTGAGGATTTCAACGAGGACGCGTTCGCGTACGGTACATCGCAGGGAGATCACTGGCAAGCGGCGCAGACGAAGACGGATGCACAGGCGCAGACCGGCACCGGCCGGGCGGCTACAATCGGACCTCTTTGCTGTAAACTTCAAGAAGGTACCGACTAGTATAGTTAACCAATTTAGAGCTATTTGTAAATACTGTCCTAAGTCCTTTTAGAAAGGGCGGCGGATATGGGTCATTGAATTCCCATCTCCGTTCGAAACACCCGAGTAAGTTAGGATTAGGACAAAACCAAAGTCAAATGTGTGGCATTAAGGATTCCTCCACTTCGGGTCCCGCCGGTGAAAGCGGAAGCACAACGTCTTTGTTTCATTACAACGAAGACGTTGCGCGTCACGAACTTGCGAAGTTTGTAGCCGTGAAGCATCTTTCCTTTTCGGTTGCCGATGATCCGATCTAAGAACATTGGATCAAAATGGCATATAACCCACAGAAGAAGAAAGTTTCGCGGAGCGCACTTACGCGGGACACCAGGAAGACCATACTCGCGCTTAAGGGCGACTTAACGGGGTATATTAGGTAATTTAGACTATAACATGTCGGTTTGCTCCGATATATGGGGCGATCACCGGAAACGGGGTTCATACATGGGCGTTACATGCCATTGGGTCGATGATTCATGGACGATACAAAAGCGCTTGATCGCATGTAGGGAGTTCGGTGAAGCGCGCACGGCGCAAAACATTGCGATGAAACTTAGGGGTATCTTACCGGAGTATAAGATACTCAAGAAAGTCTTTTCAGTAATGTTCGACAATGCGAGCGCAAACAACGCGAGCATAGAACATTTGATCCAGTATTGTCAACCGTCATTTGGCTGACGGTTTTTCCACATGCGTTGTTTTTATCACATACTTAACCTGTGTGTGCAAGACGCACTCGCGGAATTAAAGGAACAAGTGTTGGGATACCCCGGTGTCTCCCGGAGACGCCACGTCCCCGTGTACTGTGCGGAACAAAAATTTTCCGGGTTCCCTTATTGCCCTCGTTGCTCGGATCAGATCGTCCTTTTCTTCAAGACTTCGTCGATGGTGGTGGATGGCACTAGATCGTCACGCCGACCTCGCAGTGTACCACGGAATCAGTTCTCTAAAGATTGTGTGCGAGAAGAGTGTGTGCGTTCGGTGTGTGTTTTGTGCCTTATATTATGGACGAAATTTTCACTTCCAATTATGAAATAGGGCTGCCCAATTTATACTATGATATATTTGGAAATCCTTAGGATATCTCAAAGATATGGTTTCTGATTTTGCTCCTTAAGTGGAGAGATTTTGCCATATCTTTCTCTCCCTTAATTAATTCAAAATTAATATAAGGATACTTACCATAATTAGACAACTAACTTAAATACTAAGTCAAGCTAAGTACATGTAAATACGGTATAAAATTCGAAACTTAATCCAAGATTAATTTTGAAATTTTCACCTTAAAATAAATATTATTCCAAATACATTATTTCCATATTTATATTTAATTTTCGAAATTAATTCCCAAGGCATAATTCGAAAATCAACTTAGGGTCAAATTCCAATTTTACCCTCAAGCCTTTTAAGCACTTGGCCAAGCCCAAGTCTCGAAGGTAGTTTCATACGAAGTCCGACTTCGGTTCATTAAACGGCCCGAGGCCCACTAATGTGACGACCCTCATTTTCTAATTAAGGTTAGTGGCGGATTTCCGCAACGTAAGCCGCGGAAGGCCCGTCTAACAAAAACGTTTTCCTATAAATATAATATATTACAACAAAATATTATCTATAGAGTCAAGTCTATACAAAGGTCGTAGCCTCAAAATAACGCCAAAAGAACAAAAATCCTAAGTCGCTCCACAGGTCTTCATCCATGTATCGCCCTGCCCTCAAAAGTCCGTGGAGCACCGCCACCAACCGCCTCAGTCTTGACGCGCGTCGGCGTCAGACACAGTACCTACAACACGTAAACACTGAGCGATTTGCCCATTAGGTGAATAAAAATGCATGTATGCACGTGAACTCTCATTCCCAAGCCCAATATCTCGCATGCAATGTTCGCTCTTTCTCTTTCCACATTCCTATCTCAAATCACATAACACAGGGCCCTAGGTCAGACTCGACACCTCGCGCGCCCATAATAATAACATACGGAAGCTTACACTAGCAGCGTTTGACGATCACGCAACTGCCCTGCTAGGCCGCTCTTCCGTAAGCGGTAGCCTACGCCGACAGCGTTTTGACGATCACGCAACTGCCCTGTCAGTTCGTTTCCTCCGCTGAAAATATAATCACGACGGTTTTGCACCTCGGGACTTTCACGCCCGAGTAGACAGATCGATCACGCCTGTCTGCCGTCAGGTGTCATACGAGTACCAACCTCGACTCCTCGACGAGTCAACAACAAAAACACAAACATCTCATACTACCCCGCTCGTCAATATCTCAAATCGTCACCGTCTCAATACGGTGTAAATATCTCACCCCTGTGATATGATATGCATATGCCATGCATATAAACGTGATAATATAAAAACATATTTTCATGTGAGACATATGTAAAACACGTAAAACACGTAATTCACTTAATCACTTAGAAGCACATAAATATCACATAGGTGTTTACGCACTGTAGATGAATAATTCACCTACCTGTCCTCCTGATAAAATTAGTCGACAATCCTGGTGAATTCCCTACAGTTCGAATATCTGAGCGCAAAATATTATTATATCAGTATATTTACTAAGTCACCTAATTTCGAAATTTCCAAACTCTAAATTTCGAAATTCTAAAATTATCAAAACCCTAAATTCAAAGGCTTTAAAAATAATAAAATCCCTAAAATAAATAAACCCTAAAATATCGAAAACCCTAGAAATAGCAAAACCCTAAAATACCAAAAATTTATTAAGTGTAGAAAACTTTTAAATGCTGAGATTATATCAAGTGTCGAATTCCTTAACCAATGTCGACGTTCTATAAATCTCGAGATCATATATCGAACCCTCAAATGTCGAGACCATATGTCAAACCCTTAAATGTCGAAATCATGATGATATCGAAATACTCTCTATAATGATGTCGACATCTATATTATTATCAAACATCTCGAGATCTTACATTAGTATATCTCGAACTCTCTGTATAACATATCTCTCGAATTTTATCTATTATATACCTTGAAATCCTTCTAACATTATATAACGGGATCTATCTATGAGAAAGGCTATTAAATCTCGAAATCATTTTATAAAATGTCTCGAGATATCTATGATTAGGTTATTAATTTTCGAGATCTGTTCATCATATATTTCGAAATCTTTTGTGGTATAACACCAATTCGAGAACTTCCGAAAATGTGATTCTCCTCAAAACCCTAAGCTGAATATATCGACATGCATTTTATCCTACAAACATATATCAAGGTCATATATATAATTATTGAAAACATTTTAACCATCGAAACTATCATGGTTATGTCATCAATAATCACACCTAAATATGAATTATAATTTGAAACCCTAAGCTTTCTTAATATACCTGCCTCGACAATCTTCCTAGGATTATTATGTAATCACACAAGGCATATATAAGTATAGTGAACATATCATAAACATATCGAGTATGAAGACTTAAAAATACCTTGGTTGGAGTTTTAAATTTTCGTTGCTTGGAGTGCTCAAGCTCGTGTTTCAGTGTTTGCCCTCATAAGAGTTGTTCAACTTTTAAGGTTTAGAGAGGTGATGTGATTTACTTTTAGGTTAAGCAAACTTTCATTAGTCACTTCTTACAATAATTGTAAGACTTCCACGTGTGTTTCTCAACCTTTGATTTGATGGATAACTAATATTATATCTATTGTAAAAATTCTATGTAGGTTTGTACGAAAGCTTTGTTTTCAAAGGTGGGTGTTTCACGAAAACTTTCTACTAAACCAATTACATTGTTAATCAAAATCCCGTATTAAATTTACGGGTATTAAATCCCCCCCCTTAAAAGAATTTCGTCTCCGAAATTACGCCTACTGGAATAATTCTGGATAACGAACTCTCATATCGTCCTCACGCTCCCAAGTGGCTTCCTCAATTGATTGATTTCGCCACAAGATTTTAACTAACGGAATAGTTTTATTCCGAAGTTGTTTCATCTCATACATCAGAATCTCTACAGGCTTCTCTTCATAGCTCAAATCAGGCTTGAGTTGTCGATAAAGAAGTTCGTTCTGGATTACATGGCTTGGGTCCACGACGTATTTTCGTAATGTCGATACGTGAAATACATCGTGAACTTGCGATAATGAAGCCGGCAGCTCTAATTGATACGCGACTTCGCCGATTCGTTTGATAATTCTGAACGAGCCTATGTATCTAGGACTCAATTTGCCCTTCCGTGTAAATCGCTTCACTCCTTTCATCGGGGAGATCTTTAAAAATACTTGATCGTTCTCTGCAAACTCCCATGGCCGTCGTTGATGATCTGCATAACTTTTCTGTCGACTCTGAGCCGTTCGCATTCTCTCCCGAATTTTTGTCACAGCTTCTGTCGTCTGACGGATCATATCTGGTCCCAACAATGCTCGTTCGCCTATTTCATCCCAGTGAATGGGAGATCGACACTTGCGTCCGTACAACGCCTCGTACGGTGCCATCCCGATCGTAGCGTGAAAACTATTGTTGTAGGAGACTTCTATCAGTGGTAGGTATTTACTCCAGTTTCCCTTGAAGTCTAGAACGCACGCTCGTAGCATATCCTCAACGGTTTGGATTGTTCGTTCAGATTGCCCGTCGGTCTGGGGATGGTAAGCAGTACTGAATGAGAGCTTAGTTCCAATCGCTTTCTGTAAGCTCTGCCAAAAGTTCGATAGAAATCTCGAATCTCGATCCGAGACGATAGAAATTGGAATTCCATGGAGGCGGATAATTTCCTGAGTATACAATTCAGCATAGCGTTCCATGGAAAAAGTAGAGCTGATGGGAAGGAAATGAGCTGATTTAGTTAGGCGATCTACAATCACGCAGATAGCATCGTGGCCTTTCATCGTTTTGGGTAAACCAACGACGAAATCCATCGTGATATGATCCCACTTCCATTCCGAAATGGGTAGAGGCTGTAAGGTTCCACCGGGTCGCTGGTGTTCCGCTTTAATTAATTGGCAGGTCATACATCGGTTCACAAATGCAGCGATGTCTTTCTTCATTCCTGGCCACCAGTATGTTATCCGTAAATCTTGATACATCTTTGTGGCTCCTGGGTGTACCGACTATGTGGTCGCGTGTGCTTCCTTCATTATTGTCTGCCTCAATTCCTCGTTCTTAGGCACATAAAGACGGTTTTTGTATAGTAAAACTCCATCTTCTCTCACTTTAAAATCCTCAGGTATCGCCTCCTTCATTTTTAGATAGAGTTCGTCTTCTTCTTGCATCTTTCTGATCCGATCTAGCAACGTGGGCTGAAGAGTTAACGCTGCTAGTTTTGTTTCAACTTCGCCAAAATTGACTATATGTATTCCTAATTGATGTAGCTCTGCATTCACCGCTTTTCGACTTAGCGCGTCTGCAACTACGTTTGCCTTGCCCGGATGATAGCTGATAACACAATCGTAGTCCTTTACTAGTTCCAACCATATCCGATGTCGCATATTCAATTCCTTCTGAGTGAAGAAATACTTCAAGCTCTTATGGTCTGTGAAGATTTCGCACTTCTCTCCATAGAGGTAATGTCTCCATATTTTCCAAGCGAAGACCACTGCTGCCAGTTCTAAATCGTGGGTCGGGTAGTTCTTCTCATATTCCTTTAACTGTCGTGAAGCATAGGCAATCACCATTCCGTTCTGCATCAGCACGCATCCCAAACCATTCTTCGAAGCATCACTGTATACTGCAAATCCTCCGGTCCCTGATGGTATTGCCAATATTGGGGCAGAGGTAAGACGTTTCTTTAATTCTTGAAAACTCTGTTCGCATGCTTCGGTCCACTTGAATGGAACGTTCTTCCTCGTCAGATTTGTCAGTGTAGAAGCAATGTAGAAGCAATACTAGAGAAGTCCGCTATAAACTTACGGTAATATCCCGCAAGTCCCAGAAAACTCCGAACCTCGGTAGGAGTATTAGGTCGTGGCCAGTTATTCACAGCTTCGATTTTACTCGGGTCCACAGAGATTCCATTCCCAGATATCACGTGTCCCAAGAAGGCTACTTGCTCAAGCCAAAAGTCACATTTTTTGAATTTGGCGTAGAGCTGTTTCTCTTGCAGAATTCCTAAGACAGTTCGCAAATGACTTTCGTGTTCGTCCCTCGTCTTAGAATAGATCAGAATATCGTCGATAAAGACGATAACAAACCGATCGAGGTAGTCCTTAAAGACCCGATTCATCAAGTCCATAAAAGCAGCTGGGGCGTTTGTTAGTCCAAAAGGCATGACCAGAAACTCGTAATGGCCGTACCTCGTACTGAATGCGGTTTTAGGAACATCTACCTCACTGATTTTCAACTGATGGTATCCCGAACGGAGGTCAATTTTCGAGAATACCTTAGCTCCTTGTAGTTGATCGAACAGATCATCGATCCTTGGCAAAGGGTATTTATTTTTTATCGTGATCTTATTCAACTCCCTGTAGTCGATGCACAATCGCATCGACCCATCCTTCTTTCGCACAAAAAGAACGGGTGCGCCCACGGCGAAAAACTCGGCTGGATAAACCCCTTAGATAGTAGGTCTTCTAACTGTTCCTTCAATTCCTTTAACTCATTTGGTGCTAAACGGTAAGGTGCTTTGGAGATTGGGGCTGACCCTTGCATCAGATCTATCTTGAACTATATTTCTCGATCAGGGGGTAACCCCGGGAGATCATCGGGAAATACATCAGCGTATTCTTTGACTACAGGAATGTCTTTTAGTTCCGGCTGAGGTAAGTCCTCTGCCTTCACTGCATACACGAGATAAGACTCACAACCTGACCTCAAAAGTCGTTGAGCCTTCAGAGCTGATATTCGTGGAATACTATTCTTATTCGCTTTACCCGAAAAAGTGAATGCTTCTTCTTCAGGCAGCTGGAATTTAACGACCTTCTTATTGCAATCTATGATGGCTCCGTATCTTGAAAGCCAATCCAAATCTTCGGGATTACAATCAGGTCGGCACTCAAGTTCCTACCCTCAATAACTATGACGCATCCTTTCAGTACTTGGTTGGTAAGCGTCGGATCCCCATGTGGTAGAGTAACTACATAGTTGCATTCAGAGGAGGTAGGGGATATTCCTACCTTAGTCACATACTTAGCCGACACAAACGAATGTGTGGCTCCAGAGTCAATCAATATCGATGTGCGCACGTTATAGATAGTTAACGTACCCGTCACAACAGAAGGGTTCGCCTCGGCCTCCTCATTGGTAAGTGTGAAAACTCATGCAGGAACCGGTGGAGGTCGAACCGGTGGTTGAGTCGGGTTCTGGGGCAAAGTCGTATTGTAATTCCTAGCGTAATGCCCCATTCTTCCACATCTGAAACAATGTGGGTTTGGGTTGGGTCTGGGTTGATAACAGCCGCCGAAGTGGTAATGGCCACACTGTCTGCACTGGGGTGCTGAATTTGGGGGTCTATTCGGTGTATTCATGGGTCCCTGGTTCAGCATTGGGCGCCAGTTTTGTTGGCCCTGTCGGTTCCCCAGATTTCCTTGGCCCTTGCTATAGAATTGACGCTTACGATCATTTCCTGTTCCTTGCTGACTCTCCTTTCTCTTCCTCGCCTCTTGAGCTTCAGTAATCTGGGCCTCTGCTTGCTCAGCTATCATGGCTCGCTCTGCTACTTGGATGAATTCCATCTGTTGGGCCCCCGAGATACTTAGGTCACGATAAAGTTCCGGTTTGAGGCCAGTAATGAACCTCGTCACCTTCAACAGATTAGTTGAGACCATATGAGGAGCAAAACGGGATAGCTCCTTACATCGACGAATGTACTGAGTTACAGGCATTCCCCCTTGCCTGAGGTTCATAAATTCTAGCATTCGTCGTTCCTGTTCACGACATGAGTCTTGGGTCTTCCAGAACTTTCACGGTGTCCCACCAGAATCGGGCACTTCCTCTAAGCATAGAAACGGCGCACAGAACCTTTTCGTCTTCTGGTATGCGACTATATGTGAACATATCTTCTATGGTACGCAGCCAATCTTCAGCCACTGCTGGATCAGTGGCATATGCAAACGTTGGGGGATCCATTTTCCGAAAGCGCTCCCCGATAATTTCTACACACGGGCTGAGGGGAGTGATGATGTTCAGATGAGCTATGATGATGGAGTAGCTCGTCGATCTGATTCGACTGACGATTGATATGCTCCGACTGACGTTGAAGTAAGTCAGTCAGTCGTAGAATAGTGGAGTCCCTTTCATTTGGAGGGGACTCTGATTCAGCCCTACGGCTGGATTCAGCCACATGCTCACTACGTGTCTTTGGCATTTTCCCACTATCTATAACATATAGCACATATCAGATAACACGTAGTAATATAATCAAGCATTTAACTTACAGGCTAGGCTGGTTCTCCAGGCTTTTGAGCGGCAGTACATGGACAGTCTTCAGAATCCAAAGCCTACGCTCTGATACCACCTGTAACGACCCGTCCCATACCGGGTGTCACTATAGCATCGGTCCCTACCGGGGACCAGTTGGGTTGGGCCCACCACACTCCGACTGATAGTCTGGCCCCACTGTATCACCATTTAACCTTTTAGCGTGCTTCGTGCACTCGCTCACACGCACCCTGAGAAACTTCTCAGGGGGGTCACCCATCCCTATATTGCCCCAAGTTAAACACGCTTAACTTCGGAGTTTCTATAGATGGACTCTTGAAAAGGTAGGTCGACCTTGGTGATATGAGTAGTACTATCAATTCCCTTATACGATTCTTAGCCTGACACGCCCATACATTATCAGTCTCAGGATCCCCTCTCATTCGGGTGTCGAATCGGTTCGTTCACGTACCCCTTCGCCTAGAAGCCTGCTAGGAGCCGCTCCTTGTCCGTGCACCTCTCTGGCACCGGCGATCACTCTCCGCCCTCATCGGCCCCGGGCGTCACATGCCCACCAGCTTCCGCCTGGTTCGTCCCCGAACCAGCAACGTACTGTGAGAGGTTGTGCTCTGATACCACCTGTGACGACCCTCGTTTTCTAATTAAGGTTAGTGGCGGAATTCCGCAACGTAAGCCGCGGAAGGCCCGTCTAATAAAAACGTTTTCCTAAAATATAATATATTACAACAAAATATTATCTACAGAGTCAAGTCTATACAAAGGCCGTAGCCTCAAAATAGCGCCAAAAGAACAAAAATCCTAAGCTCCACAGGTCTTCATCATTGTACCGCCCTGCCCTCAAAGTCCGTGGAGCACCGCCACCAGCCGCCTCAATCTTGACGCGCGTCGGCGTCAGACTCAGTACCTACAACACGTAAACACTGAGCAATTTGCCCAGTAGATGAATAAAAATGCATGTATGCACGTGAACGCTCATTCCCAAGTCCAATATCTCGCACGCAATGTTCGCTTTTTCTCTTTCCACATTCCTATCTCAAATCACAAAACACAGGGCCCTAGGTCAGACTCGACACCTCGCGCGCCCATAATAATAACATACGGAAGCTTAAACTAGCAGCGTTTTGACGATCACGCAACTGCCCTGCTAGGCCGCTCTTCCGTAAGCGGTAGCCTACGCCGACATCATTCTGACAATCACACACTGCCCTGTCAGGTCGCTCCCTCCGCTGAAAATATAATCACGACGGTTTTGCACCTCGGGACGTTCACGCCCGAGTAGACAGATCGATCACGCCTGTCTGCCGTCAGGTGTCATACGAGTACCAACCTCGACTCCTCAACGAGTCAACAACAAAAACACAAACATCTCATTCTACCCCGCTCGTCAAATATCTCAAATCGTCACCGTCTCAGTACGGTGTAAATATCTCACCCCTGTGATATGATATGCATATGCTATGCATATAAACGTGATAATATAAAAACATATTTTCATGTGAGACATATGTAAAACACGTAAAACACGTAATTCACTTAATCACTTAGAAGCACATAAATATCACATAGGTGTTTGCGCATTGTAGATGAATAATTCACCTACCTGTCCTCCTGATAAAATTAGTCGACAATCCCTGGTGAATTCCCTACAGTTCGAATATCTGAGCACAAAATATTATTATATCAGTATATTAACTAAGTCACCTAATTTCGAAATTTCCAAACTCTAAATTTCGAAATTCTAAAATTATCAAAACCCTAAAATTCAAAAGCTTTAAAAATAATAAAATCCCTAAAATAAATAAACCCTAAAATATCGAAAACCCTAGAAATAGCAAAACCCTAAAATACCAAAAATTTATTAAGTGTAGAAAACTTTTAAATGCTGAGATTATATCAAGTGTCGAATTCCTTAACCAATGTCGACGTTCTATAAATCTCGAGATCATATATCGAACCCTCAAATGTCGAGACCATATGTCAAACCCTTAAATGTCGAAATCATGATGATATCTAAATACTCTCTATAATGATGTCGACATCTATATTATAATTATCAAACATCTCGAGATCTTACACTAGTATATCTCGAACTCTCTGTATAACATATCTCTCGAATTTTATCTATTATATACCTTGAAATCCTTCTAATCATTATATAACGGGATCTATCTATGAGAAAGGCTGTTAAGTCTCGCAATCATTTTATAAAATGTCTCGAGATTTATCTATGATGAGGTTATTAATTTTCGAGATCTGTTCATCATATATTTCGAAATCTTTTGTGGTATAACACCAATTCGAGAACTTCCGAAAATGTGATTCTCCTCAAAACCCTAAGCTGAATATATCGACACGTCATGCATTTTATCCTACAAACATATATCAAGGTCATATATATAATTATTGAAATCATTTTAACCATCGAAACTATCATGGTTATGTCATCAATAATCACACCTAAATATGTATTATAATTTGAAACCCTAAGCTTTCTTAATATAGCTGCTTCGACAATCTTCCTAGAATTATTATGTAATCACACAAGGCATATATAAGTATAGTGAACATATCATAAACATATCGAGTATGAAGACTGTTGGAGTTTTAAATTTTCGTTGCTTGGAGTGCTCACGCTCGTGTTTCAGTGTTTGCCCTCATAAGAGTTGTTCAACTTTTAAGGTTTAGAGAGGTGACGTGATTTACTTTTAGGTTAAGCAAACTTTCATTAGTCACTTCTTACAATAGTTGTAAGACTTCCACGTGTGTTTCTCAACCTTTGATTTGATGGATAACTAATATTATATCTAAGAGATTATATTGTAAAAATTCTATGTAGGTTTGTACGAAAACTTTGTTTTCAAAGGTGGGTGTTTCACGAAAACTTTCTACTAAACCAATTACATAGTTAATCAAAATCCCGTATTAACGGGTATTACAACTAAGGCGCGGCCCAATGGCCCAAGGCCCGTTACGGCCCAAAACACTTTCTCTCCTTATCAGTACGCGTTGATGATCCTTTTTAAGCCCGACTCTCTAGGTTCGACTCAATTGGCAAGGGAGGAATCCAAGAGTCCGGCAGTTACCTAGCCAATCCCGCAGTACCGGACCGTAACCCGATTCGATTGCGAATTTCGACCCAGTCTTTCTTCGAGAACCTTACTATAGATTATAGTACTACGTATAAACCATTCAGCTGTGTCCCAATCGAGTGAGAGCCATGGTCTATGTCAAACTCAATATACTCGATTTTATGATAAAACGGGGACGAGGCAAATCACCAAAACTACCCTCCATGTCTAACATTAGTTAGTTCAATACCTTGGCCAAGGATTTCGTAATTTCCCGTCGCCGTCCTCATAGGACACTTATCTCGATTACTTGCGAGACTGTGAATCCGTACTCGGCGGTCTAAGCTCGGCAATCACAAATAGTCATCAAGACCGTATCTGGCCCGCTGACCCATGCAACAGCAAATCGGGTCGAGGGGAACCAGTGACAGTCGAGACTTCAAAGTCAACTCCGTCAAAGCCCCTTTCAATCTAAGGTTCACGTAGACTACTATAAGTTTGTCGTCGGTCATTGACACTCCTTGAGTAATAAGCCATGTTCGACCGTACGACCCGTGAGTCAGTGTCCATGAAACGATTCAATCCCTTGATTCGACTCGCATCACAAATCATGACCTCCGCTTCCAAGCGGGATATCGGCACTCGATAGGTCATCGACAAATAAGCCATAATCGGTTAACCAGCACCCAACTGGAGCCTAAGGCTTACGGACTTTTAATGCTCGAGGTTAAGAGTCCACTGGTGCCTTCCTCTCTCGTACCCATCGAGAACAGTGACTCAACTCGACACATTTGGATTTGTTCATTTATTGCTTTACCGGATGCTTAGTAAAGTACTCTTATTTCCTATAAACGAACAATGCCACACAAAAATATCTTATTACATAAAAGGTCGAATGATAAATAAGCTAATTCCCTATACAATCTAATCCTCGTATAGCATTCGAGGGCATATTCCTAACAATCTCCCACTTGCACTCAATGCCATGCGTTGTAGTATCTAATACCCATCTTTTCGAGATGTCTAGCCAGCACTGCCTGTGATAGAGGCTTGGTGAACGGGTCGGCCACGTTTTCCGCGGTCGCAATCTTCTGCACGGCTATCTAGCCATTCTCAACGAATCCACGTAACACGTGGTACTTTCTTTCTATATGTTTTGACCTGCTGTGAGACCTCGGTTCTTTCGCCTGAGCAATAGCGCCAGTATTGTCACACCACAATTAGACCTGTCAAAACGGGCCGACGGGGCTGGCCGGCCCGTAGCCCGCCCACTGGCGGGGCGGGGCGGGGTGGGCTAGCCCGCCAACCGGCGAGCTGAAGAAAGCTAGGCCCGCACCCGCCCACTGGCGGGCTGCGGGCCTAGCGGGCTTAGCCCGCATAAATTAAAAAAAATAAAAAAAACCTGAAAACAAAAAATATAAATAAAAATATATTTAATATATTTCAACTTCAGAAAATATTAATTAATTTATCTTTTAATTTTATAAATTATAAAATATTACCAAAATAATATAAAAAATTATATAATTTATATAATATATTATAATTTATATATAAATATATATATTTATCAATTAATATTATAATATTTATTATTGGCGGGCCAGCACGCGGGCCGGCCCGCGCGGGGCGTGCTTTTTAGGCCCGCCAGAAATCGGAGCCCGCCCCGCCCGGCGGGCCGCGGGAAATATTGCCAGCTCTAACCACAATGGCAATGGCCTATCTGCTACAGGAACGACACCAAGTTCTTCCAAGAACTTTCTCATCCAAACACCTTCCTTCGCTGCCTCTGAGGCCGCAATATACTCTGCTCCGCAGGTGGAATCTGCAGTAGTGCTCTGTTCGGAACTTTTCCAAGACATCGCTCCACCGTTGGGCGTAAAGACGAATCCTGAAGTGGATTTTCGATCGTCCACGTCAGACTGGAAATCCGAATCCGTATACCCTTCCACTTCCAATTCTCCATTACCGTAGACCAGCATCATATCCTTAGTCCGTCTGAGGTACTTGAGGATAGTCTTGACTGCTATCCAATGTTCCTTACCAGGGTCAGCCTGAAACCGACTGACTATGCTCACAGCGTACGCCAAGTCAGGTCGCGTGCAAAGCATCGCGTACATCAAGCTACCCACTACGGATACATAGGGGATTCTCTCTACCCACCTTTAGAGAATTGGTTTTGTGGTACACTGCGAGGTCGGTATGACGATCTAGTGACATTCACCACCATCGTCGTAGTCTTGAAGAAAAGGACGATGAGCTGCCAGTCGCTTCAACTGGTAAATCTCAACGGGTTTAACCCGCCCTATTACGTGCCAATATGAATTACAGTTTCGATCCGAGCACCGAGGCCAATAGGGAAGCCCGAAAAAATTTTATTCCGCACTGTATTCGGGGACGTGGCGTATCCGGTACACACCGGGTAACCCAACAGTGGTATCAGAGCGGGCGCTCGTGATCGAATTCATAACGTGTTTGAATTGAAACGAGGCGGGAGGGAGACAATCTAAACGCCGACGCGGTTCGATCGTTGTTGGTCTGCTCGATGCGTCGTTTGCCAACCCACGGCCACCGACTCCTGCGGCACGGACCGACGATGAACCACGGACCGGACATGGACCCGCGAGGCGGAGGGACCTGGAAAGCTGGGCGATGCGTGCGGGCTGCGTGCGCTGCAGCGCGGCTGCAGCCGCAGGATCGGGTTGCTTCGAGCAGGCCCGATCCGCCTCGATCCCTGGGTCCGATGCCGGCCATGTGGCTCCGGCATCGGCGGGGAGTGCCGCCGCAAGGTCGGCGGCACGGTATGATTGTCCGCAGGTTTGGTCGCGGACTGCACTAGCGCACGCGGTGCGCTGCGCGTGTCAGCCGTAGCGACTCCGGCTTCGACTGGAATGCTGCGGCGACAGTCTCTCCCGGTGAGGTGGCGACAGTCTCTCATGCAATTGTCAACGTGCTCATTATGAATGTGATAGGCAAACTTGCGGGTTTAGAAAGTTGGTTTCTGGGTCATTTGTTAAGGGTTCGTCCCCCCGGTTATATTTGTTTTATTCTGGTTGTTCGGGACTTACGATCTCCCAGTGTTGTAGTTTACCGTTTTATTAGATTATACTTAAATACGAACACGAGGAGCTATTTGATGGATGGCGACCCCCCGGCGGTGACGAGGTGGTAGACCTTCGGCGCTTTGAGGCCGTTCAATTGAAGGGCGTTTGACGGCTCCAAGACCCGTAGGACGACCCGAATTATTTACGACCTACGTGCGTGTCGATTTTTGAAATGATATGCATGTTTTATGTGCTCTTATGTGAGATGGTTTATTGACCCGTTTGATATATACTAAGTGAGTAAAGGAATTGGATTTCTGTCTTCTATCATGATCGAGATGTCTAGCATTGGGGAGTTTTGCAATTTGTTCCGAGTAAGTTGGCGTCGTATATCCCGCCCCAGTGTTGGCATCTCGGGTGCGTCTTGGACGCCGCTCGTCATATCAGTCCACCCCCAAAATCTACACCACCCGACACCCAAATCATCCTTGCCAAAACCATCACCACAACTGAACCACCAGAATCTCCACCACAACCATCCCCACAATCTACAGACTCTTCCGACGCAACACCCTCGCCACCACACAGCGACACTCCTCTCAACACCGACCCAGCTCCCGAGAGGACGTGTACTGCGCACAGAACGAGATCGAAGCCTACATCTTCAACGATGAATGGCTGTACACACCCGTCGATGCAGTAGCAGCCAGGAAGCTGGTGGAAAACGCTCGACGTCTGCTGATGGAAGCCTCACTAACGCTGATCAACCTAGCAGACAACGAGGACGGAGAGGAGTACGACGCAGAACCGGCCGAGCTTGAGGACATCCTGCAATTCCAAGCGCAGCAAACTGAGGCCCCTGCTGCTCAAACGGATGTACCCACGGTGGATATACCGGAAGCACCGTGGGAAAACAAAAAGATCACCGCACCGTTCCAAGAAGAGATCAGGAAGAGGATCTGGCGACGCAAGGAGCAGATCATCACCACCTTCGACGAGTATGAGCTGATGAACATCCAAAGTTGGAGCGAGAGAAAGAAGCAACTCTATCGATGGAGCCTTCTGTGCCACAAAAGCTCAAATAGGACGCTATCCGATGAGGAAAACATCGCTCAGGGAATGAGTCGGGCCCCCATCTGCAAAGTCACTGACCTCCGCCAAGAGTCCAAAGGACCTGTCCATTACCCAGTATTCACGGTAATGAGGCAGGATGAGAGCTACTGTGAAGTCAGTGAGGCGGACTTCAAGTTTCTGCGCCTGGGCGACCTGTACAGCATGCTGGAATCCATGAATCAGTTCAGACTCGTCCTCAGAAGTTCTGGACATCTCGTACGTGCTGAACCGGTCACCATGGGATATGTGGCTATCAAACGCCACATGCTCCGACAGGTCAGATTCTTCGCCACCCACGATCTGCAGATGGCGGTGGAGCACAATTTGAAGAAGGTGAATCTGACTCGCCCATCTTTCAAGAACGCGGACGACTACCGAGAAGGCGATGTGATCGACGGAGACGATCCGGCGGTCGCCTACTCGAACTATAAGGGAAAGATGAGGATGCTGCGCTGCTCTGAAGTGGCAAAGTTCTCGGATGGAACGCTCACCATCATCCAAGACAAACTAATGAAGATCTGCCGCATACTTTCAGAAGAAGATCCTCTATGCCGATCCAAGTTCGCGAAGCTCATTGACGCTATAGCTAATCGACTGGTACTTCGAAGGAACCTCCGCGCCTTCGAGTTCAAGCTAGGGCTTCGCGACACACTCACACGCTAATCCACCACCGCTACGCTCAAGATCCAAGACTCCCAACAATTGACACAAAGGGGGAGATTGTTAGGATATTTAATTAATTGTGTCAATAGTTTAAGTCTTCGGATTAATTTTGTAATTTTCTTTAGCTTGGGCTTTAGACTAGATTGTAATTAATTTATATTTAGTGATTGGGCCTTAATATACCTAGGGTTAATGTGGTATATAAGGCATTACCAACTCACTTTTGAAAGTAATCAAAGATCAAAGGCTTATCCAAATTTTTCACACACTACACACACTCAAAGGTGAGAACACTCCCTTCTCATTCCATCAAAGCCTCTTTGATTCCTTGTTTGGTGCATGCGGGACCAACACCCTACATAGAACTCAAAAACTTTATGTGGACGACTTTCGAGTTCAAGGACGACGTTAACTTCAACGTCTTTAGATGGTTATCGAGGGTTTCGCCAACGTATCCAACATTGATGAGGATCGCTCGGGAGATCCTTCCCGTCCCGGTTTCGACCGTCCCCGGTGGAGCATGCTTTAGCATGGGCGGTTTGACTTTGAGCGAAAAGCGTCCGAAATTGGTGTCAAAAACCTCGAGTACCAATGTCTTCTCGATGATTGGACTCGAGCCGAGTATCACCCAAGATGACGCCAAAAAGCGACTCACCCGACGACGTTTTCGATGACCCCACCGGCACGGAGACAAGCGGCGGCAACGGCAGCGGCGAGGATTAGAGACAATCGAGGTGGCAATGCGTGGACTCCACATCAACAAACACGCCCGAAAAAAGATAAGTATTCATCTCTTATATTTTGTTGATACAATGTTATGTTTATCGCTAACTAATGAATTGTTATTTTCAGGTACTTCAAGATTTGCACAAGCCAATTACGACGACGAAGCCCGAAATACATAAGAATCCATCTCAATCTCTCACCATATTAACTTTTTAATTTTAAATAATTGTAACGTTGATAACTAACAAATAAAGTCTTAGTTTTAGGTATTTCAAGATTTGCACCAGCCGATTACGACGACGAAGCCCGAAAAAGATAAGTAAATATTAGCTCTTTAATTAAGTTTTATTCGTTTTTTTAATTTAACATCTAACTTATATGTTTACGCATTTGTTTTTTCAGATGGAGGAAGATTTCGAAGAAGAATGGCTTCGGTAAGTGCAGGCAAGTTCGCAACGTGTGATCTCAGGATGCTTTGACGGATCATACTTGATTCGTCAAAGCTCAAGAGATCATACGCTGCTTTCTTGCCTGCACTTGCTGAAGCCCGGTAGTTCAAGATTTGCGGAGAACGGACGGAGACTGAAAACTTCTCACCATATTTTGTTTTAATTTAATGTATTGTACTTGGTTTAGTTAAAATTTTGTAATACATTTTTTTCGTAAAATACATTTTTCATATGTGTCTTATATACTACATTTCAATATATAATTCGATCAAATAATATACCGAACATTTTTCTAAACCTGAATTACAAAACAAAATTAAAAAATTAATAACCACCTGTCAACCGTAACCAGCGGTTAGTCAACCGCCGGTTAGGCTAACCGTCAACCGGGGGCGGCTAACCGTCAACCGCCCTCGGACGGTTCGACGGAGTCTGACTAACCGCCAAACGCCGGTTGCCAACCGCCGGTTACGGTTAACCGGCGTTGGGCATGTCTACATGCGATACTCATTGTGAGTAATGAGTATCGGCGTAATATTAGATGAGCTCAAGGCTCAATCCCTGACCTTGTTGATTAGTTACTTCTCATTACATTTCAAACCCTACATTTCAGTCCATCTAGATATAAGGAGGTTATCACTTTTCACAATCCCTAATTTTCCCTAGAATTGGAATGATAATATGGAAGATCACATCGTAAGATGTTAAGAGTGTCTCTCAAATCTCTCGCGGTTAAATATAACACATTCGATATTCAAATCTCACGTCAGAGTGAAAAACATTGAGAAATGTGTTTGTTGTACCAATACGAACTAGATCTAGAACACTATCCATCCCTTTATATATCAGACAAAAATAGTAAATAATCTCCCCAAAAATATCTGAACTCTCTCGATTTACTAATAGGGGATAACTTTTTGGAAGGAGGTTTTGTTGTTTATACACAAGTTCCTTTTATTTATGGAAGCTATTTTGTGCATTGTAAATGCATTTTATAGCTTGTTTTGTACAGTATAAAATCTCCATTCATCCTAAAATACAAATATTTTTGTTAGAATTTTCTTTCAATTTCTTTCATGAGGTTGTAGAGGATATCGACGCCTTACATTTATTGAGAAATGCGGCGGTTGTTACCAATTCGACGTGGACCAAATCGTTTGCCCAAATTGCGATGCAAATGCGTTTTAAGAACGCTTCAAGAAAACCTCTATTGACGTCTCGCGCATACAATCGCTCCAACTGAATCAAAAAATTTATCTCATAGTGGGTTTTACCTTCTCTCTACCCCAATTGGACACCCATTTTCCAACGCAAAAACAAAAAGTTACTCCAATGGACACCCGTACACATACCCGAAATGGGTTTACAGCAATTTCGCTCACAAATAAACGCATCTTTGGGTTCTACTCTTTCATAAACACATTTCTGTATATCTATTACATGTTGCCCTCCTACACTTAATAATTATTATTTTGGCTTGGTGTTAGCTATGAGAGCTTTTGTCCTAAGAGTTTTTATGACACGTGGCTCAAGCTCTTGTCCATCAACTCTTTTTATATGTATAAATTATATAATTTATTATTAATTTATTAATTTTTTTTTCTAGATTAAATCTTAAATAATATTTGTAATCTAATTTGTAAAGTTGTAAAATATACGGGTTTTGAAATTTCGTAAACTTGGTGTGAAAGTGAATATTACAAAATAGTTCTTTTGAGTTTGAGGGTGAGTTTAATAGTTGGAGAAGCATTACTGCATTTTGAGTTTGAGAATGCATTTTTTAGTTGGAGATGATCAATATGCATAATATGAGTTTTGTTTTTAGTAGTTGTATTTAAAGTCTTTTTATTTGTTTTAATAATTAAAGCATCCTTATAAAAAATAAAAATATAATAAGTAATTAAAAGTTTTTTAAAATTATAAAATATACTAGCAATATTTTGCTTATTTGTTTAGCATAATATAATATTAAAATATTTTTTTAATTATATAATATGTTGGCATTATAGAAAAGTTGTAAAACTTGGCGGAGAGTGAATATTTCGTAAATAGTCTTTTGAGTTAGAGAATGAGTTTAAAGGTTGGATAAGAATTGCTGCATTTTGAGTATGAGATCGAGTTTCAATTTGGGATTGAGTTTGTCGTTGGAGATGCTCTAAGGCATATGACGTGTTACCATATTCAAAAAAAAGATCAGAGTACGACACAGAGACGCAGATAATCCCCACGAAATTATCTCAGCGACCTAATAAACTTCCTTTGAGTCCGATTTTTTCCCAATAGTATTCATGGTAAAGATTTGGTATGGTTTTCTTTTTTTAGGGACGTACCCTTCCGTTTCAATAAGGCTTGATAGGTTTTTTGTCATGTAAGGACAACGAATTTAGCGCCGCTGTCGTCGATGGAGAGAATAATTGATTTGCGCATTAAGTCGTCGAAGAGGGATTAGGAGAGTTTGGTGTGGGCTAAGTCGAGGAAGGAGAGGGGAAGGATTAGGGTTAGTGTGTGATGTGGACCGCGTAAAACGACTTCTTGAAACGGCGGTTGGCGCGACTACTCTTCCCCTCTCAATTCCTCCGGGGCGAGTTCCTCGGTCTCCGTCAGCCTTCCTCGTCGAACCTAGCACTCGGAAACTCAACACGTCAGAAGGGGGTCACGGTTGATGCCGGCGTAGCCCCTCCGATTTTCCCACGATCCCACGTTCTCGTCTCCCTTCCTCCTTTCAGTTTTCTTCGTGACTTCGTCTCCTCGTTATGAAACTGCCCTGTTCGGGCATCTATTTTTCCCCCGGCCTTGTCCCTCTAGTCGGGCTCTTGCCTCGCTTACGAGTTTTTGGCGTTGCCTGGTCTTATCTTCCTGTCTCTTATGTTCTCGGGCGACTTATTTTCGGGCGATTCCCTTCTCCATGATCTCCTCGAGCACTTCGTCCCGATTTGTCTCTCATTTCCCCTCCCGCGAGGCTCGATCGGGCATTTAGCCCTCCTTTGTGTTCAGCCCCCCTGGTCAGGCTATTCTCTTTCTAGCCCCTCCTGCTCCTTGCTACGGGACCTTCCTTCTCGACTTGCAGCCGATCTACTCGGGGTATCTCTTCGCGCCCTTATCATTTCTCTCGCGTTCTACTACTCGCATGAACATTTGTTAGTTAACATTATTTAACCATTAGCTATCAAACCAAAGGGTAACAATAGTCCCCCCCAAAAATAGTCCAAAAAGAGTGTAATGAGTATTTGGACGTTAGCTATCGGTAAAATAAATTGTTTGGAGTTCTTTTTACTTTCCATCACACTCCTTCAAGTTTTCCACCTTTCCTCCCTTCCTAGCTCCTCGGGCAGTTCTTATCCTTCCTTCGTCGCGACGCTCCCTGATAGTGCCACGTCTCAGTCTTTCTTGGGCGGGAAAAATACCGCCCCATCTGATCAATCCAGGATCAGGTCGCCACGTGTCGATCATCGTAGGGTATAACGTCTCATCTTCTTTTCCCCTTTCCATGGGTTTGCAATTTTCACTTCTCATTTTCTTCCGTTTCTCTCTCGCCATTTCCTCTGTTCGCCCAAAGTATCAACGACAGTGGCGGTCTCCTCCTTTCCCAAGCACTTCAGTTTCATGATCTCGCCGCCTAGGGTCTCACCACCTTCCCCTCCCCTACAACCAGTAAGTCCTTCTTCCCCTCTCTCTTTTCTTCTTTTATCGCTAATGCTTTATTTCTTCTAGTTCCGATTGTGTAACCTCTACCACAGCGTCCCTTCCTGTTTTCTTTCTCTTTTTTCCTTTCTTTTCTCTTGTTTACCTTGCTAGTTCTGGGATTATGCATCCTTTTCGCTGTGAGTGCTAAGATGGCTTCGCCTCCCCCAAATCGACCGATTTATCTTTCGAGCTTGAACCGCCCCAAATCTCCTTCTCTTCCTTTCTTCCTCACGTCGTTTCTCAACGCGATAGAAGCCCTGAATAACTTCCCTGACTTAGACATTTTTTGCCCCCCAAAAATTGTAGGTTACCGGAGCGAGAAAATGTATCTCCTAGCTCTAGCTCATTGGACTTCGCAGATGGAAGAATTTCCCGAGGAGGTTAAGCTCCCCTAGCACGAGATGAACTGTCCACCCTTCGGGACTCCCACATTCCTATGATCGTCGACCGGGTCGGGCTCACTCCTGACTACGAAGTGCTAATTTCCGGCCTTCGGGATGTAATTAGTGGGCCTCACGAGGGTTTCCATACCTTTTTCCTCAGTCAAATCGACATGGGGCTTCACCTCCCTCTTCCCTAGTTCCTAGTCGATCTTTGCAATTACTATCAGATTTCCCCGAGCCATTTGACTCCAAATTCATAATAGCCTTCTTCTTTCCCTCACCATCCTTATTGAATATTTCCATATTCCTTTTTCTCTTTCCCTTCACCTATCTATTTTGAAAATAAATCAGAAAGAACTTGGCAAGTTCTTCTTTTCCTCCACCGCTTTTGAAGAATTCCTTCTCGGGAACCCTTCCTCCCATAAAGGATGGATGAAGAAATTCTTCTATGTCTGATCCCCAGGGGGAAGTCCTGAGAACAATACCGTGATGACTGGCCCCCAGCCATATCTATATCTACTCCTCTTCCCCCCGCCCCCCGATTCAGAGGTTGAGAGATTCAAAAAGGTCCTCGGGGGCCGGCACTTCAGCGCCCCCGAGCTTGTCAGAGACGACCCTCTTTGCCATTTTGGTTTTTGCTCGAAGGGATTCGTGATAGATGACCTAGGTATATTGCATAGGTTTTTTCTCTTTTCTTCTTCGACCCTATTTCTGACCGGGCCTCTTTTCTTTTCTTTCCAGACTCCCGCATGGATCACGCCGATTTGCTCAAGATCTCGGAGCAGATGAAGAAGGGTGGCCCCTCCTAGGCCCTTCCCCCTGCCCCAGTTACTCGGGCCCTCAATAAGGGCAAGGGTAAAGCTCCCTCCACTTCCTCGAGCTCCCCGAAGGCAGCCCCGAAGAGGAAGGCTACTGCTGCCCTGAGCGGCTCCACATAGCACTGCAAGCACCGCCGAGGGTTCTCCCTCCGCGAGCATCCCGGTGGAGCACGGATTATTTTCACCGCCCTCTCGGAGCTCAATGCGTGGAGTTTCTTCGGGGCTTCCGAAGTGAGGCAGTCTCATCTCTCAGGCATGAATCCTCGAGAGTTCTTCTCACTCTTTGCACAGATTATGGGCCAGGTATTAACTTTTTCCCCCTTTACTTTCTCTTCTTACCTTTTCTTGATCCCTTGTTTATCTTACTGCCTGCCTTCAAGGTTTTGCCAGCGCTGTCGAGGCTCTCGAGAGAATGTTGTTCATGCACGAAGATTGCATATAGCTAACTCAGCGAGGAGAAACTGAAAGGGGAGATAGATCAACTCAAGGAGGATGCCAAGTCTCGATAGGATGACTTGCGTAAGCAGCTGAGGGATGCTCCGGCGGAGTCCGAGAGAACAAAGAGGGCCTTGATCGAGGAGAAAGAGCTCGAGAGGAAGTAGAGAAGGCCAGGCAGGACCTGGAGGAGAGCATCGAGTGGGACTATTTGCCCCGAGAGACGTATGGGAGGCAAGTCGTTACTTATTTTAAGTACGGCTTCTGGGGCTATCTCCGCCAGCTTCGGGAGGCTGGTTTTGTCCGCTATAAGTTCAAACTCGATTTTTTGAACGCCGACCGAACCCTCACCCAGTGCCCTCCCGAGGGATATAAGCCTGAGTCCGTGGCTCAGGGGGATTCCGAGGATGTTGTCCTCGAGGAGATGGTGGCCACGCCCTCGAGCAAAGAGAATGAGGAAATTCCCCGGTCCCTCATTCGAGCTCCTGAGAAGCCCGAGGAAAGGCTGGAGGAAGTCCCTAAGGTCTCGGAGTCCATCCCCGAGGAGGTGATCGAGCCAGCCCGTGAGGAGGAGGTCCTTCGTCAAGAAGAGGAGCAGTTGACGTCCCTGGTTGAGTCAGTAACCAACGGGGTGGAAGATATAGTGGTGGAGTCCCATCAGGCCGGTTCGGCCGCTCCATTCCTTTTTTTGTGTTATTCTTTTCAGAACAATATTAATATGTCCCTTTTGTTTCCCGAACAATTGTAATATATTGATATGCATTTTCCTTCAAACCCTATTATCTTAGCGTAATCGTATATTTTTCCTCGGCATCTCGTGCCTGTTTTTGTTATCGTATCGTTTCATCGACGTCCTCGAGCATGTTTCCTTTTCGTGCAATCAAAATTATTTCCCATGCTTCATAAATTAAAAATCAAGACGTTCAGTGACTAAGAAATTAATCCTCCGCGACGTTCTTTCCGGCCTTCTCGATGAGCCTAAAGTTAACTCTCACGTGTGGGCTCCCTATCGGGCTCGATATTCAATAGAGAATTGTTCTACCAATTTTTACGTATTTCATAATTCGAAAATCCTGACCACAGGGAGACCCGACTTATCGGGACTTGCCGACCATGTAAATCGCAAATCTTTCCCAGCGTTAATCATTTGGACCAACGGTCTCTAAATCCTTCCGCCTCACATCTCTTTAGTTTGAATCTTCGAATTTAAAAAACTCGAGACTCACGGGGCCATTCCCCTATAAAATCAACGAACACTGAACCAAAATTTTGTAGCACCTCATCAAGTTCACGCCTTATTAGGTTTAACTCGTCTGTTCCAGGTTTTGTCATTTCTCCTTACTCTTTGCTACGTGAAACGATCATTCTTTACCATTTCTTTTACTTCCTGCCCAGTTTGTCGATGGACAAGAGGATGGCGCACCCTCATCTTAGGGAGAATCCCTATTTGCCCGCCCAGAATCGAGATCCTTCAACTCGTCCTCTTTGGGATCTATGGAAGGAGGCAACAGGCTTTACTTCGCATGTGAATGCGGACTTTCCGCACAGGGAGGGCCAAGTCGTTGTGGCCCCTCCCTCCCGATGAGCACCATCGGAGATCTCAACCCACTCCTCGTTTCCTTCTAGAGGCCGACGGCACATCCTCCCGCCAGTTCATGGAGAGCTTCCTAACCCGACGAAAAGCGGCGTTTGGCGAAATTTTCTGATTCCAGCTTCTGTGATTGGTGGGCTTTAAGCGAGAGTCGGGTCAATTATGCCGACCTTGGCCTTTTATCTTTCCTCTTTCTTCACTCTTCCCTAACTTTCTTCGTTAGTCCTATTCACTTTCTTGTGAGGGACTTCGGCATTGTACCCAACGCGCCCTGATTCAGTATTACGAGGATGCTTGTTCTAACTACCTTCTTGGGCGAGAAAGATCGACAAATTGCTGAGTTGAAAGAGTTATTGGCCAAATCCCGTGCTGAGACCCAAGGTAGCCGCTCGAGGTTCCGAGGGAGAAATAATCGGGCTTGGCTATCCAGTCGCGTGGGGCGTGTTTTTTCCCCTTCCTTAGGTGGAATCTCATAATTAAGGCGTAAGAAGATTCCTCGGGAGGAAGAAGTCATTACTTCCTCGAGAATGCGGCACCTGGCACGCCTTACGCTCGAGACATGATGCAATAAATGTTTCTTTATGTATCGTTTTTCTTTATGATTCGTGGGATTTCTGGTTTTTCGTGAATCCTGCTCCCTTATCTTATTTGTATTCGTTTTCTCTTTTCTATTCTTGTCGATCAGGCCTCATCTGGCGATTTTCTTCACCCTCATGGGTGATCGGGCCTCGTCCGAGGACTTTTTCCACTTTCGCAAGTGATCGGGTTTCCATTGGTGATGTGGACTCAACTAAGCTGGGCCGAGAAAACAAAAAACAAGGAGAAGCCCAATAAGCCCAAGAAGAAGGAAAGCCCATAATAAGGTACAGAATCAGACCTGGGAGAAAGGACCTGCGAAGGTCCCCCGGATATAGGCATTATCCAGACAAAGGAAGGAGGACTTTTGGGTATTTCAGGACGACAGAATAGCAGAAAAGAGGGAGGAAGTCACAGAGACACGTGTCGATTCATTATAGGAAGGTACCACTGACCACATCACTGTGGCAGCTGCAGGGGTCATTCCATCAAGCAGTGTGTCACTTTTCCTAAGTACCCTAGGTAGTACGTCCCCCAGAAATCCTGGGATATTATTTGCAAGGACTGCTGGGAGGTACTATAAAATGGAGACTTAGCCATTTTTCAGAAAAAAGATCATCATTCTAACACTTTCTCACACACGAAAAACACCTAGAAATCTCTCTTTCTTACTGTAATAGTTCTCTTCCACAAGATCTTTAACATATATGAGTGAAAGTGAGTTATGCGTGTAAATCTTCCAAGTTTAGTGGAAAACAGTTTTAGAGCGCCAGTGGACGTAGGATCTACAAAGATCCGAACCACGTAATCCTTGTGTTATTTCATTTACGTTCAAACAGGTCCCCCACGTTCCAAACACGTTCAAACAGATCCCCCACATTCCAAACACGTCCAAACATGTCCCAAAGAGGTCCCAAGCAGGTCCCCCACGTTCCAAACACGTCCCAACAGGTTCCCAACGTACCAAATATGCCCCCAACAGGTCCCCATCACGTCCCCATCGTAAAGACAGCACCTTACGCCCTAAAACACTTCATAATATTCGATCTACCATTATTAAATTTCTTGAACCCCACATAAAAATCTTGTTGATTGGGATAGCCCCATATCAAATGACGCCGTCTGTGGGAAATTCCGAGTTGAAGGCGTGAGTATTTTTTATTGATATCATGCGAAGTTGTGCTGAGTATTCACTGTTTTTTCTCTTATTCTGTCCTGTTGGGACAAAACAAAATGCGCGAGACGTCAATGGAGGAAGATCTGTCCATATCGAAGAACCTAGACCCACAATTTGCGGAGGAGGACCTCCAGAAACTGCCAAATGTGTTGAGGAGCGTCCAGGACCTGAAAGACATGCCTGAAATGATGAAGACGAGCAAGAGGGTACAAATGAATCTTAAAGGGATCTCAAAACACCCAGGCGGACCTCCGCGAGTCCCGCTAGTGAGCCACCCGAAAAAGCAAAGGAAGCTTTGAGCTCCAACGCCACGGCCTCACAACCAGGAACCCTGGGAATCTCCGCCAAGAATTCCACAGAGATGCACACCACTATACAAATCCAGAAGACATACTGACACTAGCCTGGGGACCTCCCGTGATGAGGGGACTCTTAGCCGGAACTCCAGGACCTTTAAATTTCATTCTCATTTATATACCATGATAGCATGACCACCATACTAACAATTTTTGTCTCTTGAAGGACGAAATTGAATGACTCGTTCTAGCGGCAAATCTGAGGGAAGTCACTTATCATGGCCACGAATACGATCAGAAGGTGGCTTAGGAGGAGCCTGTAGGAACTGTGCCAACCAAAGATAGACGACGTCCACCTCCTCCAGATGGAGGCCAGTTTCAGTCAGGACTCATGTCCTTGTCCTAGTAGGAGCGCGAGGCACTGGGGGCTCCAATGGCCAACAGAGCCCGAATCATGCACCTAAGCATTTGACGGACTTAGAGGCCCAGCTCCACAATGGTGTACAAAGGCCAGAGGGACCTCAAACCCCAGCTCCGCGCTGGCAAGAAGACCCGAAGCTCCCCCTTTGGACATAAAAGCCCAGCTCCGCGCTGGCAGGAAGACCCGAAGTTCCCCTTTGGGACCTAAAAGCCCAGCTCCCCGCTGGCAAGAAGACCCGAAGCTCCCCCTTTGAACATAAAAGCCCAGCTCCGCGCTGGCAGGAAGACCCGAAGTTCCCCTTTGGGACCTAAAGGCCCAGTTCCCCGCTGGCGAGAAGACCCGAAGCTCCCCAGCTCCCCACTGGCGAAAAGGTCCGTAGCTCTGCACGCAAGACCTCCCAGCTCTGCGCTTGCGAGAAGACCCGAAGCTCCCCCTTCGGGACATAAAAGCCCAGCTCCGCGCTGGCAAGAAGACCCGAAGCTCCCCCTTCGGGACCTAAAAGCCCAGCTCCGTGCTGGCAAGAATATCCGAAGCTTTGCACTCTGGATCTCCCCAGCTCCGTGCTGGCACCAAGACCTGAGCTCTTATATTTGGGATCTAAGAGCCAAGCTCCACGCGCAAAGCCTAACCCCTTTGGGAAGAACCACTGGGGAGTTACGAAGACCAGCTTCGTGCTGGAAAAAAAGATAGGATCTATGTGTTTGAGATCTCCGTGCCAAGCTCCTCGCTAGCACGTGAAGTCCGTTACGGGGGATCTCCAAATGGGCTGAAACCCAGCTGCGCGCTGAAATAAAGGCAAAGAGGCACAGCTCCACGCCAGCATGCGAAGGTCTGGGGGACCTAAGACACAGCTCCGACGCCTGAGCCGAAAGAGTTAAAAGCGCAGCTCTGCGCTGGCACAAAGACCCGAATCTCCGCATTCGGGACCTCCCAGCTCCGCGCTGGCAGGAAGCGCGAAGCTCCGCATCTGGAACCTCCCAGCTCCGCGCTGGCAGAAGACCCAAAAGTCTAGCTCCGTGCCAGCAGAAGTCTTAAAAAGCCCAGCTCCATGAAGGTCTGAGCTCCTATATTTGGAATCTAATAGCCAAGCTCCAAGTTGATCCGTAAAACTCAACTTCTTGGTGGAGACCCACTGAGGTTTACGAAGACCAACTCCGTGTTTGCAAAGAAGTCCGACTCCACACCGACATTGAAGATCCGCGAGAGATAAGAGCCCCATTCCACGTGGGCACATAAAAATGCATGGGAGACATCCCGCACTTAAGGCTCTTAGCCGGGACCTCAGGGCCCTCTAGATCTTATTCTCTATTATATATCATTTTATCATGATAAATATATGCACCGCACTAATAATTGTTGTTATTTGAAGGATATGATCAAGTGGCTCATCATGACGGAACACCTTAAAGTGGTGGTAGTCGCGGTAGCACGCATGATTTGAAGGTGACCAACAAGGAGTCCTGGGGATCTATGCCGTATAAGGGCAGACGACCCCCATTCTCTCTAGACAAAGGCGCGACAGCCCCGCCATCATCTGAAAGCTGAGGCATGGTTTCCGAAGCAGATCATTGATGTTTAGGAACTTTAAATTAGTCGAAGACCCGACCTAAGCTCGACTCTGCACTAACGTATGAAGGCTCGATTTCTCCATTCGGAGTTTATAAGCCCTACTCCTCGCTGGCGTGCAAAGATTCAACCATCTAATGGGGATATCCAAAGACTAGCTCCGCGTCGGTTACGAAGGAAGTACGTAAGAAGTACCTACTTGTCAGATCGAACCTATGACCCTTGCTCTCCACGAGCATAGGAAAACCACCAAAGAGGATTTATGAAAGACCAGCTGCCTGGAAACAAGACGCGAGTCATGAGTCCGGAATCTCCAAGCCTTGCGCCTCGGTTGCATGCGAAGGTTTGCTTTTGGGGACCTCTGAACCAGCTCCACTATGATGGCAAAACACCAATCCTCCTGTTAGGGATCTACCATATCAGCTCCATGAAGGATCTGAGATGCTCCTATGTGGAGATCTTTTTCGTCCCCAAGTCATGATCGTTCAACATTGGTTGTAGCTAGCGCCCAATTCCATTCAATTATTCGAGGGAACTCCACGTCGTGCCGGTTACACAAATTCACCGAATTAAAAAGATAACCTGAAAACAATATGACGAGGTAGAGGGAGAACGGGGACCTCCATGCGTACATCAGCAAGAGGACAAGTATCTTAGCACAAACAAAGTAAGGTCGCCAACGCCCATGAGGAGAAGCAAACCACGACAACTGAACGAAAAGAAGCAAGCGAGAAGCATGACCAAAGAAAACCATTACTGCCTTAACAACAATTAGCTGTCAAAATCTATTCTTAGGGTCTTGCAGAACGCCATACTATTATGCAACAACATGGAGAGGGTTCCGACATCAGCCGGGAGATGATCCTCGACGAAAAGGCTCTCAGCCGGAATTCCAGGGCCTTCAAAATCTCATTTCCTTTTACATTACAATATCTACATGCATCCTACTAAAGATTACCATCATATGAAGGATGACATCGAAGGGCCCATCCTAACGGAACATCGAAGGGAGTTCGTAGACCATGGCCTCGACCAATGTCTGAAGGTAGCACAGAAGAAGTCCGGAGGATCTGTGCCGACTAAAGACAGACAACCCCCGCCTCTTCTAGGGACCAGTGTTGATCAAGGCTCACATCTCTATCATAATAGGAGTTCCGAGCAAGGTGGATCCCAACCTCCAACAGAGCCCCAAAATTGTACACATGAGCAGCCGAAGATCCAAAACTCCGCAGATCGTAGACCTGCGGTGAGCTTGTCGGCCGCAACGGCAAACATGACTCCAAGCTCGCCAAAAGAAGTAGGGGATATGTGCCTAATAAAGGCAGACAACCCCCACTTCCTCCAGATTAGAGATCCAAATATGAGGGGATTTGTGAGACGTACAAGGATGCATCGGCCGAAGTTCGATTTATGCCAGGAGATGGATCACATGTGACCAGACCACATGACGATGCCTTGGACATGGGAAGTCCGACCTCCGGAGATACGACCAGTGGAAGGAATCACGACTCTTAAAGGACATGGAAAATGAGCCATTCAAATGACGGAAGAGTCGACGAAGCTCCTGGCGATACGACCCAAATGATGCTAGGGCAGCAGCAAAATGAAGACATAGTACAAAAATGGAAAATCGGAGGATTGAGACAAAAGGAAAGGGGCCCTCTAGCTTACAACAAGATCCCGACAAGGAGCTGCTGGGATGTCTACAAAAAATGCGGACCTATTCACATCTTCTCCAAAATATATGACTGGAGTTCGCCCGGACATCACCACACATCATGAGGCCAAGAAGACTACTTATCAAATAGAAGCTCCAACCGCGCGAGACTGAAAGAGCCCAGATCCTGAAGGAAGAAGTAGACAAGCTTTTCCAAGCAATGACTTCAGGGACCTGAGCAAGAGCGTGTCCTAGGGATCATTCTTCATCGCCTCGAGTGAATCAGCTGGTGGACTCCACCTCTTGGAGTGAGGTCCCCAGCGCCATAGACACTTACCAGGGGATTTGGGAGGTCCAGAGGCCAGTAGGGAGGTTAGTAGCTCTCAGCCAAGAAAAGTCTCCTATTCTTCAAATGCGATACGAAAGGGCGAAGAGCACGAGCGGACTGAAAATTACGAACAGACCTTTGAAGAATTAAAAGAATACCTCCATAATACACATCCCCCAACAAAACATCTAATATGGGACGAGTTGGCACCGTATATCTCCATGGAAGCATTAGCTTCGTATTACTAAAAGAAGGAGGGACCACCCAAAGCCGGCCCATCTTATGAAGCAAGGAGCTGTTGAAGGATGAAACCAGATGATAAGTCGATCAGATCTACCCGGTAGAATGGTAAAATGCACCATCAAGCTGGGGGAGCACGACGGGGAATTCAAACAATGGACGGCCCCCCAAAAAACTCATATCCTCTTCAACGTTGTGCTTGATATCACCAAAGGACCACATAAGTAGTAAGGGGAGGTGCACACGTACGGATCTATGACATCCCATAGATCTGGAGCGGAGGTCCTTATCATTAGCCCGATAGGAGAGGAGCTCCCTTTCGTCACGACCTTCAAATTCCCTGAGAATGATTCGGAATACAAAGCCTTAACTTCTGGAGGAATGCGAAGGAGGCGGGACATGAGACGTCATTTGGTTCTTAGATTCACAACCGGTAGTACAAACGAAGGGGAACGATGAAAGGAAGAAAAGTCGTAGAGTTGACTACTTGGCCAAAACAACGATAAGGGCGGACTATCTCTGTCCTGCCATAATCACGGACCTCGAATTCAAACCCCAAGCGAGGTCTGGGAGAAAACTAATGGTAACCACGGGAGAAATTGAAGGGGTCACAGCCCCACCTGACAGCAGGAGCTCCGCCGACATCCGGGACATGATCCCCTATAAAGGTCCAAAGATTCAAAAAGTATAAGTTGGCTAACGACTTGATCTGATTTTCCAGGGCGAGTAAGACAGTTCCACACGACACATTACGATCCCGCCTCATGGGATCTGTGAGCATCCCCGCGCAGACGCACGAAGAGTGGATTCATATGTTCCAAACCTACAGTCCAACTCCGCGCTAACGTGAAGGCCCTAACTCCCGGGGACCTAAAGACAAGCTCCTTGCTAAAAACAAGGACATGATCCGTGTGTTCGAGATCTCCATGTTGAAGCTCCTCGCCAGCATGCGATGTTCATTACAATGGACCTCCAAACCAGCTGAAACCTAGCTCCGTGATGGTTGAAGGCAAAAAAGTCAAGCTCTGCGCTAACATGCGAAGGTCCAGGGGACCTAGAAGATAGCTCCATGCTGACATCCGAACCTCCGGAGATCTGGGGCCACGGACCTCATTGTTAACCAAGAAGAAAGGGGGACTCCATTTCACCATCACTCTCAAATCTCAGGCCTCCAACAAGGAGCCCTGATATTAAGCGAGCGGGCGCTATAACCATACATGTAAGCGAACGGGCGCTATAACCACGCATGTAAGCAAGCGGGCGCTATAACCGCACGTTCAAGCGAAGCTGGCGCTATAACCAGGGTAAACTAATTATATCCCTAAGAAAATACCGCCTTGTCGGAATATATACAGTTTATGATATAATAGACAGTCCACTTATGAAAATACTCGATACCAAGGGTCGACGGGCCTGCGGCGTACAAAGACATCAAAGGCTGATAGTCTGCGACGTGAGATGATGCCAAAGACCGACGGGTCGGCGGTGTACCCGACATCAAAGGCCACAGGTCTGCGACGTGAAAGATGCCCATGAGGGCGTACAAGATGCCGCCGCTGACGGGCTGCGGTGTATAGGACATCAAAGGCTCTCAGTAGGCCTGCGACGTGAATGGTACCTAAGAGCGTAGCTGGCGCTATAACCAGGGTAAATCGATGAGGGGATCCCCGGGGTTATAATTTTGTAGGCCTGAGTGTCTACCCAGATACTGAACTCGCTAAGGACAAAGAGAGCCTAGCACAAAGCGACACCCGAGGACAATGAGACGGTCATTGCAACCGAGGGCGTGGTTTCGTACTTGGCTTACGAATTGGTAAGCGAGCTGGCGCTATAACCATGCCATGATAATGATGTTCCCAGAAACATCCACCAGGTCCCGTGAAAGAAAATATAATACGAGGAGGAGAACTCCGACGAAACTTACGAACATGGGGAGTTAAGCTCCCCAAGTCCTTGCCATCGTATCTCGAAAGGAGAAAATGACATAGAATTTCGTACAGGCTATCACCACCCTGAAAAAGGCAAAGAAAGAGGATGCCCCAGGGAGCTAGAAGCAATGTACAGTAGGACCTGAGGATCTCCCCCAAGGCTTGTAGAGGAGCTCCGTCATCAGGTCCCTCCAATCCCCAAGGACGACGGACGACTATAAAACACAGAGGGGTCCCAACGGAGACAATAAACACAGGGGAGTTAAGCTCCCCCGAAACATGACAAGAAGCAGAGTTTCCTGAGGAGCTGGGGTGACGAGACCGCAGCATGTGTCAAGACCTCTATGTGCTCCTCGACTGCAGGAATCCAGAAGTGAGGATTCTCGGGTAACTAAGGATCTCCTCGAAAGCACGAAGTCCCTCAAGAAAAGAGGATCTTTCGAGTACGCTGGCGTCAATCCTCAGTCAGGTCCCTCGAAAACTTCCTCCCAACCGCTGTGGACAGAGGGCGCTGCTGGTACAAGCACGAAGTTCCAGCCTTCACGTCCTCCAAGTGGGAAACTACTTCCGCATTCACCAGGCCATCAAAAACAGCATCCCATTCCTCCATTTCACTAGGAGCTCTGTAGCCTCTTTTCGCGATGTTCCATGAGTGTGGCACTCTCCTACTTTTAATTCTCAAGGGGGCTCCACAACTCATTCCCATAATACCCCAAGACCTCTACATGCTCCCTCGCAATGTCAAGCCAAAAACAAGAATCCTCGAAGAGCTTGGTGATCTCACTCAAAACAATCAAAGGTACGCTTGGTGCCGGTCCTTGGTTAGGTCCTCTAGGAACTCCTTTCCAACTACCCTGAACGGGAGATGTTGCTGAGAGAAGCAGGTACCTTCAGCCTCTTCCCCCACCAGCTAGGTAGCCCACTCTTCATTCTCCTTAGCAAAGGATCTCCACAGCTCCTCTTCCCACTGTTCCACGAGTAGTGTGTGTTCCTGCCTTTCTTTGCTCTTGGGAGCTCCGCAGTTCCCTCTTGCGCTGCTCCACTAACTCGGCACGTCCCTCCTCCACCTTCTTGCAACCCGGATTCAATTTCCCGGGCTACCTCTGTTTTGCTGCTAACAGCTCGGCCTAAGCTTGTTCTAATTGGGTCTTCATGATTCGAGTAACTAGCTCCAACCCCTGGATTGACGAATGAGCGGACAATATGGCAGCTACGCAGCACACCTGGACGAAAAAGCAAAACTTACGAAAAGAACACCAGAATGGACTAGAAGACAACGGATGATGGCACGCCAATCCCTGGGAAATATTCCCCGATCATCTGGGAGCACCAAACGACTTACCATGATCATCTTTTCAGCTATGTTCGGATGATCCACGGAAGCGGGGGGTTTGACCACTGAGGTTCCTACGGATCCCGAAAGAGGCTCAGCACTTCGTTTCCTGAGGAAGAGTGAAGGAATCCCCCTTTCTACTTTTCCTTTCCAAATTTTTTGACGAAGTTGTTTTCCTTCTGACACACGAGGCAGGGCGGTATTGGGAACTTCTTGAGCTCCCAAAACAGGAGAAGGAACCAAAGGAATATCCTCCGTTCCCACCGAAGGAGGAATATCCTCGTGAACGTCCTTAGCCACCATGACGCAATATATGTTTCTTTATGTATCGTTTTTCTTTATGATTCGTGGGATTTCTGGTTTTTCGTGAATCCTGCTCCCTTATCTTATTTGTATTCGTTTTCTCTTTTCTATTCTTGCCGATTAGGCCTCATCTGGCGATTTTCTTCACCCTCATGGGTGATCGGGCCTCGTCCGAGGACTTTTTCCACTTTCGCAAGTGATCGGGTTTCCATTGGTGATGTGGACTCAACTAAGCTGGGCCGAGAAAACAAAAAACAAGGAGAAGCCCAATAAGCCCAAGAAGAAGGAAAGCCCATAATAAGGTACAGAATCAGACCTGGGAGAAAGGACCTGCGAAGGTCCCCCGGATATAGGCATTATCCAGACAAAGGAAGGAGGACTTTTGGGTATTTCAGGACGACAGAATAGCAGAAAAGAGGGAAGGAAGTCACAGAGACACGTGTCGATTCATTATAGGAAGGTACCACTGACCACATCACTGTGGCAGCTGCAGGGGTCATTCCATCAAGCAGTGTGTCACTTTTCCTAAGTACCCTAGGTAGTACGTCCCCCAGAAATCCTGGGATATTATTTGCAATGACTGCTGGGAGGTACTATAAAATGGAGACTTAGCCATTTTTCAGAAAAAAGATCATCATTCTAACACTTTCTCACACACGAAAAACACCTAGAAATCTCTCTTTCTTACTGTAATAGTTCTCTTCCACAAGATCTTTAACATTTATGAGTGAAAGTGAGTTATGAGCGTGTAAATCTTCCAAGTTTAGTGGAAATCAGTTTTAGAGCGCCCGTGGACGTAGGATCTACAAAGATCCGAACCACGTAGTCCGTGAGTTATTTCGTTTACGTTCAAACAGGTCCCCCACATTCCAAACACGTTCAAACAGGTCCCCCACGTTCCAAACACGTCCAAACATGTCCCAAAGAGGTCCCAAGCAGGTCCCCACGTTCCAAACACGTCCCAACAGGTTCCCAACGTACCAAATATGCCCCCAACAGGTCCCCATCACGTCCCCATCGTAAAGACAGCACCTTACGCCCTAAAACACTTCACAATATTCGATCTACCGTTATTAAATTTCTTGAACCCCACATAAAAATCTTGTTGATTGGGATAGCCCCATATCAATTGGAGATTTTCTTTACCCTTGTGGATGATCGGGCCTTATCCGAGGACTTTTTTCACTCTTCCCAAGTGATCGAGTTTCCATTGGAGATTTTCTTCACCCTCGTGGGTGATTAGGCGTCATCCGAGGACTTTTTTCACTCTTCGCGAGTGATCGAGTTTCCATTGGAGATTTTCTTCACCCTCGTGGGTGATCGGGCCTCATCCGATGACTTTTTCACTCTTCGCGAGTGATCGGGTTTCCATTGGAGATTTTCTTCACCATCGTGGATGATCGGGCCTCATCCGAGGACTTTTTCACTCTTCGCGATCGGGTTTCCCTTGAGATTTTCTTCACCCTCGTTGGTGATCGGGCCTCATCCGAGGACGTTTCTTGGAATTCATACCCCACGTTCTTTTGGACATCAATAACTTCATTCAAAAAGAAACAAAGTGTTCGGACTAAAAACATATAACTTGTACTTGAGCAAAACTAGCTAACTAGGCAAATAAAGCCCGAGTATGGTATGGGGGATAGGGGCGAGCCCGAGGGCTTATCACAGGTAATACTTCTTCAAGTGCCGAGCGTTGTGCGGCCTTTCCAACTTTTTTCCTTCCAAATCTTCCGAGTAGTAGGCAGCTTCTCCTGCCTTATTGATCACTTTATACGGTCCCTCATATTTAGTCCAACTTTCCTCGTTCTCCTTTATGCTGTATTTCTTTCATGACAAGCTCTCATTCCTCGAACTTTTTCAAACACACATTCCTATTGTAAGCTCGAGTGATTTTCCTCAGATAGGCTGCCATCCTAAGCGCGGCCCTCTGCATTCCCTCCTCGATCAGGTCCAGTTCATCCGCGCGAAGCTGGTCATTTTCCTCCGAATATCCTATAACTTGGGCGCTCTCCTGCCATATCTCCACGGGCAGCACGGCTTCACTTCCATATACTAGGCTGAACGGAGTTTCCTTCGTCCCTGCCCGGGCATAGTTCGGTAGGACCAGAGCACGCTCTGTAACTCGTTAAACTAGGCCCTTTTCAACTCATCCAGATGGACTTTCAGCGTCTGGCCAATCGTTTGGTTCGTCACTTCGACCTGGCCGTTGCTCTGTGGGTAGGCTACGGAAGTGAACACCTGCTCGATTCCATATCCTTCGCACCATTCTTTCAATTTGCGCCCGCTAAACTGTCTCCCATTATCGCTTATCAACCTCTTCGGGACCCCAAACCTGCATAGGATGTTTTTCCACAAAAAGGCGATGACATCAGTTTCGGTGATCCGTGCCAAAGCCTCGGCTTCCACCGATTTGGAGAAGTAGTCGATCACGACCAAGAGGAATTTCTTTTGTGAGGCATTGCCTTCAAATGGCCCGACTATATCCAAACCATTTGTCGAACGGACAGGCCGACACCACGGCCTTCATCATTTCCGCAGGCGCTCTTTGTAAGTTCACGTGTTTCTGACATCTGAGGCAGCTTTGTACCACTCGGATCGAGTCCATCCTCATGGTGGACCAGAAGAAGCCCGCCAGCATTGCATTTCGCGCCAAGGTCCTCCCTCCAATGTGGCTTCCACAACTTCCCTCATGTATGTCTACAAACACTTCTTCCGCTTCCTCTTTCGATAAGCATCTCAACAGGGCGCCCGAGTCAGATCTCTTAAACAAAATTCCATCTATAATTATAAAGTGGCTGGATCTCTTCAGTATGACTCGGGCTTGAACTTTATCTTCGGGGAGGATTTGTCTCCCCCAGTATCGATAGATGTCATATCGCCAATTCTCGGGCTCCACATCACCCCTCTGTTCAATCTGATGAATTTGGGGAGCTCTTTCAATCTTTGCCCTTCCTCGGGTGGGTTCGGAGCATTTGCCCATTTGGCAATCCGATCCGCTTTCTCATTTTCCTTTCTATTAATTAGATCCAGTTTGAACTCCTCAAATTTTTCCTTCATCTTCTCAAACGCCTTCACATACTCCATTAGCTTGTCTTCTTTGGTGGCGAAGGTTCCCTCTATTTGTTGGACCACCAGTTGCGATCAGAATAAAAGGTTACTCGAGTCAAATCCATCCTGATGGTTGTCCTCATCCCGAGTAGTAGGGCTTCGTACTCGGCCTCGTTGTTGGATGCTCGAAAATCCAGGTTTAATCCCAAGCTGGTTTATTCTCCCCATGGTGAAATGATCACAAGCCTGACGCCGTTCCCAAATCGGCAAGAAGACCCATCCACATAGATCTTCCATATTTCAGCAGGTCCTTCTTATGCCATCTCAACAATAAAATCAGCTAAGGCATGTGCCTTGATGGCCACTCGAGGTCGGAATTGGATATAATACTCCCCCAGCTCAGTAACCCATTTGATCGATCTCCCAGAAATATCCGGTCGAGTCACGATTACTCCTAAAAGACTGTTGGTCAGTACCACAATGGATGTTACAAGAAGTATGGCCTTAATCTCCTGGCCGTAATCACTAGGGCTAGCAGTAACTTTTCTTGAGAGGTGTACCGAACTTCTGTGCCCTTCAGAAGATGGCTGACGAAGTAAACTGGCTTCTGCACCTCCTCTCGGACGATAACCGAGCTGACCGATCGAGGAGTGGTTGATAGGTAAACAGTCAGTTCCTCCTCGGGCTTTGGTTTGTTCAGGACCGGCAGCTCCTTCAGGTATTCCTTCAATGCTTGGAATGCTTTCTCGCACTCCGACGTCCATTCGAAATCCTTCACTTTCCTTAGTTCCTTGAAAAGGGGCATACTTCGTTCGGCAGATCGCGAGATGAACCTGGACAGGGCCGTGATTCTCCCTATCAGCTTCTTGACTTCGCTAAGATTTTTAGGGCAGGTCATGTTAGAGATAGCCTTCACCTTGTCGGGATTAGCTTCGATGCCCGATCGGGTAACCATCTACCCTAGCAACTTTCCCGACCGCACTCCGAACGTGCATTTAGCAGGATTTAGCTTTAGGCCGTATCTTCTGGCTGTGGAGAAAGTTTTTAGGAGGTCTCCCGAGAAGCTATTCTCTATCTTGGATTTTATCAATATATCATCAACATAGACTTCCACATTTCTCCCAATTTGAGCCTCGAAGACTCGATCCATCAGTCTTTGATACGTAGCCCCCGCGTTCTTCAGCCCGAAGGGCATGACTATGTAGCAGAAAGTCCCTTCCGACGTGATGAAGCTAACCTTAGGTTGATCCTCCTTGGCTAGCCCGATCTGATGATAGCCTTGAAAGGCATCCAAGAAACACAAGAGTTCGTGCCCAGCTGTGGAGTCTACCAGCAGATCTATGCGCGGCAAGGGGTAACAATCCTTCGGGCATGCCTTGTTCAGTCCCTGAAGTCGACACACATTCGCCATTTTCCCGCAGATTTAGGAACTAGTACAACATTTGAGAGCCAGGTCGGGAACTGGACTTCGCGAATATATCCCGCTTTTAGGAGTTCCCCAACCTGTCCCTTTACTATCACATCCTTCTGTGCCCCTAGGTGTCTTTTCTTTTTCCAAAACCGACCGGACAGTGGAAGAGATGTTAAAGTGATGTTCCATTATATCCAGAGGTATTACTGTCAGCTCGCTTGCCGACCAAGCGAACACGTCTTCGTTCTGTTTTAGTTACTTGATTAGATCTGCCTTCAATTCGGGAGATAGGTCTCGAGCTACCTTAACTGTTCACGAAGGGGGCCTGATTATGACCTCCTCTATTTCTCCCTCTGTCCCGACCTCTTGGATGGTGTGTATCGCATGAAAAGCTCCTCGATTCCTGGGGACACTATCCCATCGGCTCTTCAAGGACTTTAGCTCGATCCTCACCTCTTCCACGTAACACTTGCGTGCCACTTTTCGATCCCTGAGTACCTCTCCTACTTGGTTCCCCACTGGGAAGTTCATCTTTTGATGCAGGGCCAAGGCAATGGCCACAAACAAACTCAGTGCCAGGCGCCCTAATATGACATTGTAGGACGACTCCATGTCTAACACCAAGAAGGGGGTGATTCGGGTCTTTCTAAGCTCTCCCGACCCTAGTGTCAGAGGTAGTTGAATCAAACCTACAGCCTCGATGGCATATCCTGTGAACCCGAACAGTGTCATTTTCCACAGGATCCATCTGATACTTTCCCAGCTCTATTTGATCCATGGTCTCTTTGAAAATGATGTTCACCGAGCTCCCATTGTCAACAAAAATTCTCCCTACATCATGATTGGCTATTTCAGCTGGGACCACCAGTGCGTCTTCATGTGAATCCTCTCCTCCGTGGAAGTCTTCGGGCCCAAAGGAAATGGTGGGTCCCGAGCGCTTGTGTACGGAGGTTACTCCCAAATTTTCCAACTTCCTCACCTCCGCCTATCTGGCTCTGTTTGAATCCCCGATTGCCGGTCCTCCAGATATCATATTAATTCTGCACGGGGGCACGTACGCTTCTGCGGGTGCCCGGGCACGTTTGGGAGTTCGCCAATTGTTCTCTCGTTCTTAGTTGGCTCTGTTCTCCGTATTGTGTTCAGTCCGCCTTCGCTCGGGAGATTTTGGAATCACCGTGGTCTGTCGTTTGCATTTGTTTGATTCCTCCCCGATGTTTGTTCGAACTCTCTCCTGTTTCGTGGGGCATCTCCTTCTTCTCCAATTACAAGCTTTGCTCGAGCTTCCGGGTTGGCCGTTATGAGTCTCTCGAGCTCGTCGTTCAACTGAAAACAGGCTTCAATCGGATGGTCGTATTTCTGATGAAACTCACAGTATGATTTTGACACAGGATTCCTGGTTCCTTTCCTGCTTGTAGTCGGCCTTTTAATGGAGTATCGTTCTTCACATATTTCTAACACCAGAGCTTTATTTACCTTCCACTGGGTGTCGCTGGGCCTAGATCCTCTTTAGACTTTCTTTCTAGGATTTTCCTCCTTCGGGCCCATTGGGCGAGTCGGCTCCCGAGCGACATCTACCGCCCCGATGGCTCTCTTTTTATCTTCCTTCTTGAAGTTGTGTGCTTCTTCCACTCTTACGTGCTTCTCCACCCTGATTATTAGGTCCTCTACTGTGGTCGGTTATTTTTTCACCAATGACCGGTAGAGGTCTCCTTCTTTCAATTCATTGTGGAAAGCCCCGATCAGCAGGTCCGAAGTGGCGTCAGGACTTCCATCATAGTCCTGGTGAATCGCTTCAAATAGTCTCGTAAACTCTCCTGGTCTCCTTGCTTCCTGTTCAACAAATTCATGGCCGAGAAGAGCCTTCTTCCGCTGCTAGAAAACTGCCTTAAGAAGGCTCGAGTGAAATCTGCGAAGTTGCGGATTTCGCCCGCGGGCAGCATGGTGAACCACTATTGGGCTCCTTTTGCTAGTGTTGTGGCGAACACTCGGCACTTGATCGCGTCCGCTAACTGGTAAAGTGCAGCGTTTCCTTCAAAGCTAGCCAGGTGGTCCTCGGGGGGTCTCGAGCTATCGTACCGGCTCATATCGGGGAATCTAAAGTTGTTCGGTAAAGGTGCTTGAACGACTTTTTGTGAGAAGGGAGAGCCGCGTTGGACTGTGAGGGGTATTTGTGGGCTGGCCAACTCCTTTAATTTTTGACTCTACTCTTTCATCCGCTCCCATTCCATAATCTGCTCCTCCGGGTTCGCAGAACGTTTACTTCTGCTCTCAACGGTCTTTCTTCAGTTTCTTTGTCGCGTTCCTCCTCGCGCGCATTTTCCTCTTCTCTCCGCATCATTTCTGCTTGTTCTTCCTCGGTTTCAGGTTGTTCCTGCGATTCGCAGCTGGTTTTTCGATTTCGCTCGGCCCGCAACATCTCTACCTCTGCCCTCAGGTTCCTCAATTCAGTTAGCTCCACTTCAGACGCTCTATTAGGTATTTCTCCCTTCAACTCGGTTATGGGCACTTCCTCCATCGGCGGCGATTGACTGTCATTTGCGGCATCCACCATGTTGTTACTGATATATCTTTCCACAGACGGCGCTAATGATGTGGACCGCGTAAAACGACTTCGTGAAACGACGGTTGGCGCGACTACTATTCCCCTCGTAATTCCTCCGGCACGAGTTCCTCGGTCTCCATCAGCCTTCCCTGTCGAACCTAGCACTCATAAACTCAAAAACACGTCAGAAAGGGGTCGGGGTTGATGCCGGCGTAGCCCCTCCGATGCTTAAGTCAGAAAACGGGTGAAATATATGTGTTGGCTCGTAAAACAGCTTCTGGTATTTGTAAACGTACCTGGGAAATGAACTAACCGTTGCTATTTATACTGACCTCATATCATTTCGCCTTCACCTAGTCTTCCACCCTAGCCCGCTTTTCTCGCGAACTTCATGCTGGGAACGTGTTCTTCCCACGATCCCATGTTCTCGTCTCCCCTTCCTCCTTTCAGTTTTCTTCGTGACTTCGTCTCCTCGTTACGAAACTGCCCTGTTCGGGCATCTATATTTCCCCCGGCCTTGTCCCTCTGGTCGAGCTCTTACCTCGCTAACGAGTTTGTGGCGTTGCCTGGTCTTATCTTCCTGTCTCTTATGTTCTCGGCGACTTATTTCGGGCGATTCCCTTCTCCATGATCTCCTCGAGCACTTCATCCCGATTTGTCTCTCATTTCCCCTCTCGCGAGGCTCGATCGGGCATTTATCCCTCCTTTGGGTTCAGCCCCCCTGATCAGGCTGTTCTCTTTCTAGCCCCTTCTGCTCCTTGCTACGGGACCTTCCTTATCGACTTGCACCCGATCTACTCGAGGTATCTCTTCGTGCCCTTATCATTTCTCTCGCCCTCTACCACTTGCGGGAACATTTGTTAGTTAACATTATTTAACCGTTAGCTATCAAACCCGAGGGTAACAGTGTGATTTGTATAAAGATCTTTCTTTGTGATGAGATCAACCTGCATGACTCTTTGATGATTCCAAAGAATCCCAGGAACTGAGTTTCTTCTTGTTCTTTGTCCATGTCTTTCTTTTTTATTGGAAAGGTCCGAATGAGTGGACAGTGACGATTTAGATGGACTATTGGGATGAGTTAATGGAGGTTGAGTAGTGTGTTGAAATGGTGGGGCAGAGCAAATTTGGATTCTTCGGTTGATTGAAGCTAATAGTGCTTTAACCAATTGATGGAAGGAGAGAGAGAAAATATAATATGCCTTCTTTCATATTTTTTCGGGTGGAAGAATGCATTTTTTCTTGGGCAAATTTCATTCCAGGCCCTTGTCAGTATTTTATTTCAGTTTTCCGGCCCTGTCAGGAAAACGTTTAGTTTTAAGGACTCGGTTTATGCGGTACCACTTCATTGTTCCGCAGTACCACTTCATTGTTTTGCAGTACCACTTCATTGTTTTGGAATGTCACAAATCGATCATCCGATACCAGTTCCTATAAACTTTATAAGGTCATCTCCAACCGAAAAACGCATTCTCAAACTCAAACTAATTCTCAAACTCAAAATGCAGTAATTCTTCTCCAACCGTTAAACTCATTCTCAAACTCAAAAGTTGTTTTTTGTAATATTCACTTCCACATCAATTTTTACAAAATTCGATACTACCCACATATTTATAACTTTAAAGATTAGACTATATATTATTTTATAGTTGATCGTGAAAAAATTAATAAAATTAACAATAAAACTATAATTTGTACAAGATGTAGGTATCAGTTAAATTAAATGAGATATAGGCAAACTTAATAACTCCAGAAGAATTAATGGACACAACTCTGATCAACTCAATCAATGCATCTGCTGAATCTGTGCTCATTGAGGAATTTTGTCAAACAGTAGGTGCGCGCAACATTTAGGAAAACAGCATTGCGTAGGCTTCTTTGCAACGAATGTTCTCAACACGGAGATCACAACGACCAGAGATCATCCCTCCCCTATTTTTGAAGTGACCTTTGCTAATTTCTTCGAAGCAAATTCCTGCGAATCAGCGTCGTCCTCATCTTCAGCATTTTCCTCATCCTCTGCTACATCATTGGCATCATCACAGTCATCATCATTATCATCTTCATTGCTGGCATCACTATCTTCATCAGTATCATCATCATTTTCCTCGCCATCTTTAAGATCAACGAGTTCATCATTCTCACGAGATGCAATGCACCTTTGCTTATCTCATCAATCTCCTCGACGCTATCACTATTTTATCGTCTTGTTCCAATAACTCAATGCCATGAATATTGTTCGCAACTTGCACGTCCCCGAAGGCCTTAGGTTTCGGTTTAACATCAGATGGCCTGCCTCTATCGTTTTTCACCAATAATGAAGGGCATATCTGCACGAAAACTCATTCTGTGAATAAAAAGTCTAATGCTTAATTCCACTAGCAAGATATAAACAACATAGCTGCTTGAACAGAAAATAATCGATGTTTTAGGGGCAAAAAAAGTGGCGTGCCTCTCTAAATAGAGTAAGGAGGGAACGAGCAGCTAAAGAAACTGCCTTTTCATGAGACCCCCTGTACAACACAAGATCTTGCAGCAATTCCTCTGTCATTAACGGGAGATATGTGAAGGTAAGAAAAAAAAAGTAAGATTCCAAGACACAGTATTAACCAATGAAATGTTTTGGGTGATTTATTGTAAAATTACAAAAGGCATGCGTAAACATATCTCTCGCACAACATTCAGTCCGACAGAGATGGCCTGTGAAATATGGATGTCTGAGAAATAAAATTACGAATTGACGTGATAGAGTTCCTTTCCAAAGATAATGACTGTACCTCAGGACGTGAGCGATCATGAACAAACTGATTAACGATTTACTTGAATAATAGTTCCACAACATCAGGTGGCACCTAAATGGCATGAGCAAATAAGAAATAAATCCATAAAGCGAATTCAAGTCGAAGAATGGAAACTTTGAAAACCTACCATATCTGACAGACCTGAACAGTAGCTACAAGGAGACTTTGTTTAGATCATAACGACCAGAGAGATTTACAACAGCATGTAATGGTGGGATAATTTTAAAAAAGAGGAATGATTCTATTTCGTTTTAAAAAAAAAAAGGAACGAGTTCTAAAATAACTGAAATACCCTTACAAAAAAACTGGTTAAGGAGGCTAATCCGACTCATTAACAGCGAAAAGTTATCCGAGTTTTATTCGAGTAAACAACACACTCGAATGGCAGACTCGAATAATTGCTTATCCGACTTATTAACAGCGAAAAATTACTCGACTTTTATTCGAGTTAAATGCAAAACTCGAATTACAAACTCTAATAACAAATCGAAGAGATAAGGTCACTCGAATAATGTGCAGAAAATTTAAACGAATAAGCAGCATTTTTCGAGTAACTTATCGAGTAAACTTTTCGAGTCAATACTCGAGTAACAAACTCGGATAAGTAACTCGAATAAGCCGTATTTTATAAAGCTCGGAAAGAAAATTAGACACAAATCACTCGAAAACCTTAAATCTCTCGCGCTCTCTCTTCGAAACCAATCTCTTACTCGAAAAATCGTACACAACCCCAAGCATAATCATCAATGGCGAAAAGAAAAACGAGATCATCGGAGCCTCCGCGCCTGTTCGTAACCGGGTGGATGAGCAAATCGACGCCGGTAGAGCCACGGTGAGTTTTGGTCGCGTTTTGGGTTTTTGTTAAATCGATTAGGTCAAACGAATTTCTTGGTTAGATCTTTCGTTTCTAGCGTTAAATCGAACGATTTTGATGTTAAATCGTTGGGCAAACGTCGAAATCGGTCGGATTTTTTTAATTCGTCGCCTTTCCGAGTATTTATTCGAGTAATTAGGGTTAGGATAACGTTTTAATGTATTCGAGTGACGTGTTACTCGAATAATTGACTCGAATAACAGTGAATTTTCATTGTTTTTCTGCATTTTCAGATCTATCTTCCGACGAAGTTGCCGACGGACAATTTCTACCATGCCACCCTCACTCTGAACTCGCATTACATGCCGGTATGCGAACGCATCCGTACGCTTTTGAACGAGGAGGAAATGGAGGAGACGGTTAGACGGACTCAGTTCGGGAACTTGATAAAGGTGCCCGAAACCACTACAACTCGAACATGATCCCGTGGTTTTTGATGAGCCGGCAGATGGATTATATGCCGGAGTCGGAGGAGTTCTGGATGGTCGTCCGTGGGCGACCATTAAGATTTTCATTGGTCGAGTATTGCCTACTCACGGGCCTCGACTGTGGCGCTAACGAGCCGGAGATACCGTCGTCGAACGAGTTTGCGAAGAGGCATTGGCCTGGTATTAATCCTATTTTTTATCATTTTCATTCTTTTTTTTACTTCGATTTCAAAAACTAACGTTTGTTTTATGGCTCGTAGGCAAGCCCGTTATATATTTTGACGATTTGGAGAAGAAAGTCACGGAGATGATTCGTGATGCCGGTGGAGACTCGAGCGTGAATCCCTAGAAATTGAAGATCGCGGCCCTTTATTTTACCGCCGGGGTGCTAGGGGAGCGGAGGGTAAAGAGGGACCTGAAGCTCAAGGAGGAGTGGCTCCATCTGGTGGAGGACTTCGACCGCTTCAACGAATATCCTTGGGGAAGGATATCATTCGAGGAGGTCGTTTACGGTCTGAACAAAGACCTCTTGGGGAAGCACATGGAGATGACATCGAAGGGAAAAACCCAAACAACCTTCGATATCAGCGGCTTCTTCATGCCGCTTCAGGTAATTAGTTTTGTATTATTTAAGACATATTATATTTATTTTAACTTATGTTTACTCTCTTTTATCAGGTTTTGGCGTACGAGTGCTGGCCGACCGTCGGGCAGGAATTCGCCGTGAGAAGAGCCGGCGAAGGGCTCCCGATACCCCGGATGTGCCACTGGAAGACCACATTGTTTGGCAAGAGCTCTGCTCCGGGATGGCAAGCGGTCGAGCGTGCATTCGGTGCCGTGGGGATGGATGTAAGTATATATATTTATTTATTTATAATATGGATTTATTTAGATTGCCTCTTCTAAATTGTACAAATACACAGGACGTGCGGTGTTGCCTTACACCGACCGATGCTGAAGCCGATTCAAGGCACTTCCGCATGATCGCCGGCTTTTGTGGCAGCAGGGATGATGTCGTAGCCCAGAGGATAGTGGAGCATCTTCTAAATGGGCTGCCGGTCTACTGCACCGAGTATCGGCTTGCTCCGTCTCCTCCTCCGAGGCCGTCTCCTCCGAGGTTTTCTCCTCCGAGGCCGTCTCCTCCTCCTTTCGGCTCAATAATCGCCCATTTCGATAGAAGAATGGACATGCGGACGGAGATTAGGGAGCTACGCTCGCTCGTGCTCCAAGGTATGTCTTACTTAATGTTTATTTTATAAGATGATGTTGATATTACGTAAATCCAACGTAATACTCTAATTTTGTAGCCCTTGACATCCTGACGCTGACAACGGTGCGGGATATTGCGAGGAGCTATGATCGGGACATGCCGCCTCCTTCGCCTCCTCATTCGCCGCCGATGTTCGGGAGGACGCCGAACCAACCCGAGGCAACGGGGAGGACGACGAACGAGGGGGAGGCGGAGAACGTGACGGGTAGTCGGGAGTAGGGGGACGAGAATGTGGAGATGGAGATGGATGTAGAGATGATGGAGGCCGCGGCCGTGGCGGCGGAGAAGGCGACGGCGGAGAAGGAGAGGGCCGCGGCGGAGGCGGCGGCGGCGGAGAGGGCCGCGGCGGCGGCGGCGGCGGCGGAGAGGGCCACGGGGGAGGCGGCGGCGGAGAGGGCCGCGGTGGCGTCGAAGGCAAAGAAGGCGGCGTGGGCGGAGGCGCATAAGGCTGCGGCCAAGCAGTCGGATAGCAAAAAACGGCCACGGACTGAACGTGTGAAGAAGAAGTCGAAGATGCTTCGAGTCCGTATACGCCGACGCCCGATTCGACACCTCGCGTTACAAGGCAACGCCGAGCGGACATAGAGCAGATCATTGGCGAGAGGGTGAAGAATTGGGATGCCGTGAAGGTGGAGGTGGCAAGAATGGGCGCAAAGGATGAGCGGGAAGGAATTCTCCAAGCGTACGACAAGAAATTCTTTACCGACCTGTCCAATCGGAAAGTGTGGATCTCGGACGAGCTATGTGTGTTTTTTTGCTAAATATGTTCTAATTATTTCGTTTAATAACATTATATGCTATTATTGCAGCACGTCAACGAGGCATTCAGCGGGTTTACGGCGATGCAAGAAAACTGCGTGCATGAGGAGCGAAATCGCGTACATGAACACCAATTTCGCACAGGCAGTCAAGTTGGAGTCCGCCAAACCGCGACCGTGGGACATGTCCTCGTTCGAGCTATTCGCCATGGGAGAGATCAATGCGATATACGGCGGCAAGCCGTCACTTCACTGGAGCCAAGCAGATGTGGCCGTCATCCCATTGGCGTTTAACTCGCATTGGGTGCTCCTCGTCGCTCGGTTCAAGGAGAGGAACATCCTCATTTTGGATTCCGACATCAGCATCGATTCGGACTTGAGGTTCATGAAGCCGTTCCTCGACCCCTTGGCCGAAGTGATACCTCTGATGCTACAACACGTAGGTGTGGAGCAAAATTCCGTGGATAAGTTTGCTTGGGTGCGGTGCTCCAAGTTCCCTCAACAAGTCCTCAGGTAATTTTCTTATTTTCTCACTTTCTTATTTTCTTATTTTCTTGAACCTGAAATTGTTCTATTTCTCGAACAGCGGAGAGTGTGGTATATACATGCTTAGGGTGGTGATGTCTCTGTTGATCGGTAACAGAGATGATCTCTACGCTTTGGACGATTCTAAAATTGATTCGTTTAGAAAGTTTTTGACGATATGTATTTATTTTAACAATTGGGATATTGTATGAACCGTTTTAGATATATTTGTATAGGTTTTTTCATTTGGAACTGTTCAGTTTTGGTTGGTTGACTGTGTCTGTTCAGTTTGTTCAGATTGTTCAAGGTTCAGTTGTTGTTTTCTTAGATTTTCACTGTTATTCGAGTCAAAGAGCTTGTTCGAATAGTGATATTTACTCGAGTAACCTATCCGAGCTTATTCCGAGTACTATATAGTACTCGAATAATGTTCAAGGATCAGTTATTTTTTTGGATTTCACTGTTATTCGAGTCAAGGTGTTTGTTCGAATAATGTTGTTTTTATCGAGTTACGTATTCGAGATAATTCGAGTACCACAGAGTACTCGAATAATTGAAACATGCAAAACGATGTAATTACGAGTAAACTATTCGAGACTATTCGAGTTCTGTATATAACTCGAATAATTTAAAAGTCGAAAATATTATTTTTATCATGAGCATGAAATGTTAATAACATTTCCTGTCTAAGTAATAAAATATTTAGAGATTCTTGAAAAAATAAAAAAAAAATCAAGTTGATATTTCTATACATGTTGACCAACGTTGATGAGAATGTATATACTAAAGTCCTATCTACCATTGTATTTCATTGTATGTCATGCAACGACTTTTATCAAACATTGTTAATCTTCATAAAGCGACTTATTAACATCATGAAGGCCCTAAAACATCGAAATATTGATATTTATACATCTAAGTATCGAGATAATTAAAATTCAAAAATTCTGAAAACAACAGTCGAATTGCAAGAAATTATTCGAGTTTGGTATTCGATTTTTTTCTAAATTATTCGAGTTCTTCTATTACTAGAATAAGTTCAGATTTTCTTTTTCGACTTTTTATCGTTATATTATTCGAGTGACGTATTCTAATAATATTCGAGTTGTGCAGTTTACTCGAATAACAGTGAAAAAAGCAACAATCAAGCCAAACTCACAATATCCATCAATCTCATACAACCTCATACATCAAACTCATACAACCTCATACATCAAACTCATACAAACTTAATGTCTACGACCAAACTCACCGACGGACGGAAACCTCCTTTCTTTTCTCCGACCACGCCTTGCTACGAACAGAGGCGGCAACACCAATTGATCCGAGGTATCCCACTCGGCTTGATCCGGAACCGGCGAAACTCATCCGTGATAAGCAGACTGCCAGGTTAGGACAGAATAATATTCCGAACACAACGGGTAGAAACTCATGTTCGCTCGTACACTCGCCGCGATTGCATGTGGACAAGGAATCCTGTCGATGTCGAATTGGCGGCACGTACAAGTCTTCGACCGCAAGTTAACAATGGCACGACCCCCCGGAGATCGGACATCGTACTCATGCGGAGCGATTTCATGTACTTCATACCCTTGACTTAGCTCCTACCTCTCACGGAGCTTCATTTCCACCGTCGGGGTAAACCGCGTGGTTGCTTGTCCAGATTGCTGTCTGTATCTAGCAAACCAATCCGCCGTCATCCTTTGTATCGATTCCAGAAGCGCAATGATCGGTAGCTTTCTTTCTTCGCGGAGTCTTGCATTAATCGATTCCACCCTGTTCGTGGTCATGATGTACACTTGCTATGGTTCCTGGATTCACTCTTCTCAACGTCGACAGGTACGACGGCAACAGCTTGTAACTCTCATCGGGGTCACCCTTCATTGCATTTTGTGCTAAAATGCCTCCTTTCCATGCTTTGAAGTACGAAACTTCGATCCCACGATTTCTCATCATTGTTTGAATGAGTTTAGGGGCCGCTGTACTTGTTGAACCCTGAAAAGATTCAAGCAGCATATCACTCACGGAGGTTGACGATGCTTGAGTGAGTCTTGCGTTCCGATTTGCAAGGTCGCACGTATGTGTGTTGCAATACGTACGAATCGAGAATACGGATGTATCCTTAATCTTCGCCGTCCATATCCTCCAAGTACATCCATCCTCTTTGCATCTCACGCCATAGTACGATCGGGAAGATTTTATAATCATGACCTCGAAGCATGCCTCTATAGCAACTCTTTGGATCCTATTCTTGACGGCCTTCTTATCCTCGAATTTATCACCGACCTTCATGGTGGAACCGTCGGTAAAAGAATACCGATCGCTAGGAATAGTTGCATTTTCCTCTTCCTCCTCCTCCTCATCATTCCCGTCCGCATTTTCTCCGTTTACGCCATCAAAATTGACGTGCACGTTCTGCCGTGATGCAACATTCTCATCACGGTCGTTCGCCTCATTGTGACCTTCACTCCCATAATTCACATCTTCGCATCCGCCAAAGTCGATGATACGGTCAAAATAATCATCGATGTAACCACCTCCACTGCTACGAACCTCAATTGGAACGACCAACTTCATCATCCGCAAGAGTTTGACGGTGGAGGGTCGTAGGGAGTCCAATCTCCACACGGAGAATCGGTCTATCCATTGGACCCCCTAAGTATATATAACCCTTCAACTCTCGATCATTCTTTATATACAACGGAGCACACCCTTCCATACCTCTCATAGATGGCTGATAACTTAGCTTTAACTCCGGCCTCCCGCTAGTCTCGTATATTTCGTATACCCTTCCAATAGTCTCGTATATTTCGTTCCGCAGATCGTCCAGCAAACAACAATCGACATCGAACCCAATTGGCTTCATATTTGTTCCCATCCTTGGAACCCATATCCATTTATTATCATTCCCAATTATCCATTCTCCATCGTAATCAATCATGATGCTGGTCGGCATCACCTGCATATGAAATAAATCATTGTTAATAAAATTTAATTGCAATATGCATTATTCGAATAAATAAAATATTCGAAAAATAAAAATTACTCGAGTAAAATATTCGAGTAGAAAAACAACTCGAATAAAATGTTCGAGTGTTAAGATGTTGAAGACACTCGATAAATTGTTATCGAAGAAATAAATGGAATAAATAAACTTTAATTGCAAACGAATTATTCGAATAAATAAAATATTCGGAAACTAAAAATTATTCGAGTAAGGTATCCGAGTTCACCTTCACTCGAATAGTTTTTTCGGGTAATATGTACGTGTAAAATTTAATAAACAATAGTAATATTATTCGAGTAACGTTTTCGAATTTATTCGAGTATGTTGTCCGAATTGAAAGTTGCCAAAATAACCTATCCGAGTGGAATTTTCTAGTCTAAGGAAAATCGAATAATGAACTCGAATAAACGGAAAACGAAATTTTTCTGCAAATTCGCACAGATCTACGGTTAAAATGCTACCCATAACTACCCAAACCTTCGAAAATCTAATACCTGATGCTCGAAATGTAAATGTCGTTAACATGAACGGAAATTACAATGCCCGATAATGTATACTAGTAACCGGCGTTAACATGAACGGAACTTAATGTATATGCGTTCAAGAACGAAATTGGGATTCTTGGAGCTCGGGTATTTCGATTTCGGCGGATGCTTCAGCTCGTTTTTCCTTCAAGATCTCGTTTGGTGCTTGGTGGGTGCATTAATGAATGAGGTGGGTGCGTTTTATTATATATATATATATATTTTCTTTTTTTATTTATTTAGGTATTAATTAGGGGTGGAAACAGGTTCCTCTTTTTTAAATTGACTCGGTCAAGTTCCTATTTTTTAAAAAGAAATCAAAAATAATCTCATTTTTTAAAATATCCCTCTAATCGTGATACTTGGATCCATAAAGGAGGACAACGTCTCCACCTGCAGATTTTTTTTCAAGAGAAAAAAATGCCCAGAATAAGATAAATAATAATTAGTAATTTTAGGAGGATCACTTTGTAATATTAAAAACATTATGCGATTTTGGAAAAAGAAAAACGCAAAGATGCGTATTTTGGTGAGAGAAACTGTTGAAATCCCATTTTGGGGATGAGTATTGGTGTCCATTGGAGCAATTTTTGTGTTTGAGCTGAAAATGGGTGTCTACTGGAGATGGTCTAACGCTTGTGTGGTCTAGGTCCTTATCTCTAAATTTATAAAAAAATTGGGTCCTTTAAACAATAGTTTTTTCTGACAGGGTCTGAAACCTATTGTAAAACTTTAAAGGGGCCTAAAACAAAATTAACCCTTTTTTCTTTCCAACATTTGGGATAAGATTCTTTTCTATCCCATGCGTTTTTAGATTCCAATGATAGTCTTGTTATTACCGATTTAGTATCGTTTGGTTCCCAATTAATTTGAACGTTAGTTTGGACAGAATCATGAGCCTAGTCATTCCGAACTTTTAGCTTTCATTTTCCATTACCAAGTTGTTTCATTGCATATTATTTAGTAATTTTATCGATCTAGTTCGGCACAAGGTATAATAGACTACGTCCAGTCTGAGCTAAATTTGTATCAGTTATAGACCGACATCAACGATAATAAATAAAAGGATGAAAAATAAATAGTGAACACGATAATTACGTGGTTCGGTCAGAATGATCTACGTCCACGAACCGGATGGTAGAACTTCTTCATTATGTGGAGATACTACACTGATGTACTCGTTAGGGAGAAGTGTAGGAAATCAACTACAACGATTGTGAGAATAAAAATGAGCAGACTGACAGGAGATCTATTGTGTTGTGGTGTGGTGGTGTTCTTCCTTCGTCAAATGATGTCTACTTATAGGTAGTAAGTTGAGGAAATGGACAAGGCATCACCATCGAGCTCCTTGGAAGAGAAAGCCAAATGAAATACGCAACCGTAGTTTGATGACTAATCAGACTTCAAGTGTGTGGCGCCAAGAAGAAAAGCAATTTTCTTTCTTTATTTATTTCCTTCACCTATCGCATGTATCATACATTAGACTTTTCAAAGATCACTTGTGCTTAAGATCTTTTCATTCAATGCAAACACTTTTCAAAGATCATTTGTGCTTAACGTGTGATCGATCTTTTCATTCAATGCAAACACTTTTCAAAGATCATTTGTGCTTAAAATCTTTTCATTCAATGCACAAATATCAAGGTCACATCACAAATCTCCACATTGACCTTGATTCCGAAAATTACTCAACCTTTATTAGTAATACATTTGTATCCCTCCGACTTAGCCCTGGCGGGCTAGTTCATCATGGAAACAATAATAAAGTCCAAGCAATGTTGGAACTTGAAAGCTGGAAGAGCCTTTGTAAACATATATGCAGGATTATTCTCCGTGTTCTTGATAAACATCTTCCTATTTGCAATGATATCACGATAAAATGATATTTAACATCAGTATATTTAGTCTTTTCGTGATACTTAACACTTTGACTGTCACAAAAAAATAGTAATAACTCTCTATTCTTGAGTTAATTTACTGAATAACCCCTTTAGCCATAAAGTTTCTTTAATCGCATCACTAATGGCCATGTATTCTGCTTCAGTAGTAGATATCGCCACTACATGTTGTAGAGTAGCTTTCTAGCTAACTGCAATATCCTCCAATAGAATATACAACCAGTAGAAGATCGTCATTATCGAGATGACATGTGTAGTCTGAAGTAACAATGACAACGAGAGTACCACTGTTGCTGCCAAACTCCAAACAAGTACTTAGAGTACTCTTAAAATATTTAAGTATCCACTTCACTGCATGCTAGTGTTCTTTCCCTAGAAAGCCATATACCTGCCAACAACACTAACAGACTCAGAAATATAGTCAGTTGCTAGTGTTCTTTCTCAAGAATAGTCATATACCTGCTAACAACACTAACAGCCTCTACCGACTGCACTCGAGTAAGGTACTCGTGTCATATACTATTCTTCCTCATCTGATGATGGTAACTTAGCAGCGCATAGCCTTAAATGGCTAGTAAGATGAGTGCTGATGTTTGGCACCGTGCATGCCAAATCTCTCCAATACCTTCTTAAAGTAACTTTCCTGGGCTAGGTGTAACTTATCAGCTCCTCTATTACGTTTAATCTCCATACCAAGAATCTTATTAGCTGCTCCCAAATCATTCATCTCAAATTCACCATTTAATAAGGCCTTCAACTGTTGAATTTCTGCAAGATTCTTAACTGCAATGAGCTTGTCATCATCATATAACAATAGATAAATGAATGAAAGTTCATTTAACTTTCGGAAGTAAACACCAATATCATACTTGATCCTAAAGAAACCATGACCCAACATGAAAGAATCGAACCGTTACACCACTGTCTTAGAGATGGCTTTAACTCGTACAGGATCTTCAACAAACAAACTTGTTCTTCTTTTCCTTCAACTACGAAGCCTTCAGGTTGCTTCATGTAATCTGCTCATCGCCATGTAAGAACGTCGTCTTGACGTCAAATTGTTCTAACTCCAAATCATACATGTCAACGAATGCAAGTAATACACGGATAGAGCTATGTCTAACGAAGGTGAGAATGCATCATTAAAGTCAAACACCTTGTACCTGATTATAGCCTTTCATGACTAATCGTGCATTATACCTTGCATAATCAGAACCAGGTAACCCTTCTTTCTTGAAAATCCACTTACATCCGACTATTTTCTTCTTCTTCGACGATGCACAAGAATCTAAGTACCATTCTTGTGCAAAGACTCAATTTATGCATTCATCACTACTAGCCACTTATCAGAACTTACGTCGTTTATCCAATAGGTAGAAGGTTCACCACCTCCACCTGTTTCTTGTGCCACTGGTAAAGCGTAAGAAACTAATTAACGTACTGCTGTGGTAGTCGAATCTCTCATCTCTGTCTATTTTTGGAATACTCATGTTCGTTGCTTTCATCTTCAACAGGATATGAATCAGGTTCAGGCCCATCCACTTGATCCGTTGAACTCATAGCAAGATAACCTGAAGGATCTTAGTTGATCTCGAGCTCCATCTCGTTCTGTACTCTACGCGTATATCATATGTTAGACATTTCAACGATCACTTGTGCCTAAGATCTTTTCATTCAATGCACGCATATCAAGGTCTTATCACATCAAGGAATTTCAGATATTATATTTGCAGTGCTTTTTTATTACCATGTTTTACTAATCAGTGAAGATATCATGCATGTGTTATCGATTGATGGAATTAGTGTCCAAATGTTTTTTGGCCGTTGGATCTGCATGTTGAAGATCAAAGATAAGGTATAAGTTGAAGATGCTGCTAGTGCTTGAGTATTACTGATGAAGCTTGATGTACAACCTTTAAAAGCATGGCAGTTCTTTATGAATGAAGAATGTGAAACAGAACGGTTCAAAGAGGGAGAGAGAGAGAGTTGATGAGATCTCATCAATCTGAGTAGGTTTCTCTTGGAGATTGATAAAAAAAAGGCCGGATCTAGGGTTATCCCCGCGGGGACGGGAATCCCCGCTATTCTACCCCCGTGGGACGAGGACGGGGGAATATTTTTCTCCGCGGATATCCTCGCCCAGTCCCCGATAATTAAAATATATATTATAAGATAAATAATATTAAAATATACTTTGGATAATATTAAAATAATTTAAATATGATTAAACTATAGTTTAAATAATATAAATAATATTAAAATATAGTTTAAATAATATTAAATATAAATTGAATTTTTTTCTAAAAAATAGTGACGGGACAGGGAATATTTCGTCCTCATTTGCTTCGCAGGGGCGGGCATCTAACCCGCCCCCGCCCCACCCCGTTGACAACCCTATTTGGATCTCTGTAATTTTGAGCATAGAAAGAGTAGAAAAACTTTGTAATCGTGGTCAATAAAGAGAAAAGTGTTATCTCCCATTGATGTAGGATTCGTATTGAATTTGAACAACGTAAAAAAAGTATTGTGTTCGTTGTTTTGATTTATGCTTTATCAACTTGTTAAAATATGGTATCAGTCCAATTCCCAACGTAATCAAAACTTCATCATCTCAATCTCATGTTCCTTTTTGTTGTCATTTTTCCTACTAGCTATGACGAAAACTAAATGACTCTTTAATCGGAAATCTAACTTCAGGCTGCGTTCAGTTCTCCACATCAGAAAAGGCGAGACAAAAAAGCACATGTTAAAAAGTGAGATAGTTATCTTACGATGTGATGTTTTGTAGTTTGTTCGCTAGCCAGGATTAATTAATTGATATATTGTTTTACACATGTAATTTGACAAATATACCCCTTTTATAGATCAAACGAAAACATTCTTCTACAACCCTCTGTTACACCACAACATACACATCGTCCAAATTCAGTAGTAATCATCAGGATTGCTACACAATTTGAATAGTCTATCCATTTGCCTTTTGACCAATAAAAACTTCAAAGTTCATCATCAGGATTGAATTTCTGACCCATTTATCAAAGTCCAAGAAAAGGCATTTCTTTCCAGCATACGATCAAATACCTTGCGAGCAGACTCCACATCCCCGATCACTTATCACACTATAAAAATCATAGCAGGCAATCACCATTCCAAAAACTTCCACAGCGACAATCAAAGAGCAATGCATCAAGCCTAATTATGATCAGTTTGGGGTAAGATTTCAAATGAAGCAAAATCTACTAAGAAAAACCACAAATAGGAAGCACGGCATCTGACATTAACATCACAAAAAATCTGACGATTCTTCCACACACTTTATAAGAAAACGTATGCAGCTTCCTAACCTCGTTAACGCTCGAACAAATGCACCACGTTTAATATCTCATTTTTCAATAATTTTGTGCAGCTTGGGAATTCTCGAAATGTCTGGCATTTTTGTTCCTGAATCTAAACCTTGGGAAACTTTCTTGGGGTTCTTTGAGATTCAAGGATATTCAGCATCTCTCTTCTTGAGATATCTATGGAACTAAACGCAGCCATAGTTCTCAATACTAATTTTTTCAATCCTATCCAAAAAGGGCATAGACTAACGACTAATCGAGATATCGAAGCATGAGTGTGAAAACCTCGAGAGCTGAGAGTTATCACTCAAAGGACTTCGATTGGGATGAATTGAGACAACAAGTCGAAAGCGATTACTCATTACGATTCCACTTGCTTCCTTACGAATCTATTTCTGACAGCAATTTCAAGAATGACGATTCCGACAATACCAAGCAAGATCCATACAAAGACCCACAAGCGTGGGATCGATTCCATGCGCGTCACTCCACTGGCAGGTTCTTCAAGGTGTAATGAAGTCTAATTCTTCTGCTATTGTTGTCAATTTTCCCTCAAGCCTTAGGTCGGGTTTAGATAATTTTAATTTCGTCGTGCTTTGTTTGAGTATTTTAACAAATAAATCGTGGGCATATTGCGTGAAGTTCTTGAAAGGACTAATTATATGTAGAGTAGAATTCAATTTGTTTGGAAGAATTCCCTTGTTATTGCTGAGTGTTTAATTGGTTCAGGAGAGAAGATATTTGTTAAAGGAATTTCCAGAACTTGCATCTTGCCGTGACCATTTTACGGTTTTGGAGGTTGGCTGTGGTAATGGCAGTACAGTGTTACCGATATTGCGGTAAGCTTTAGGCTTTTGTCTTTTTTATGATAGCTGTAGCTGTTTTGGAATGTTTTCTATCAAGTAGTATCATGTGAACAGATCGATTCAATGTTTTAATCCGTTCCGTAAAGTGATGGAAGGGAAATTGTTGAAGTATTCTGATTTAGGCATTTCGACACGAGTCATCATAGGAAAAGGGTCTTCGTACTTGGCCAAACTTATTTCTTATAGTGAAGATGGTGAAGATACATTGTTTTGATATATTCAAATCAACTGGTTATTTGCATTACTCTTCTGAATTTTCTTGCTTTAAGTCCTAAGGAACCCTTAAGTTGTTAGTATTTTTATATGAGACTTACTATGCTCGTCTTTTGACGTTGTTGCCCCATGTAGGCACTTGTCCTCGTTTTATTGTATGACCTTTTCAATTGAAGATGCGTCGCTTTGACATATTTTAACCAACTGGTTATTTGCGTTATGCTTCTGAGTTTTCTTGCTTTAAAGTGCTAAGGAACCCTTAAGTTGTTAATCATCTTCATATATGAGACTAGCTATGCTCGTATGTGACGTTTCCCCATGTAAGCACTTGTCCTCCTTTTAATGACTTCTTCAGCTGGAGGAAATTTGTTCGTTAATATGTTGCCCCAACTTCAGTTGTAACAATGTAAAACCATTACAGCACATAACCCCTATAGAGTAGTCTATGAGAAAGATTTGATCAGTTCCTGTTCTCTAGGTTTTCTCTGATTTTTTTACTTGACCCAGAAATTAAAACTATTCTACGTTTATATTATCTCATTTGGACTTTGCTGCGAAAAAATTGTTTCTGTGCAGTGCACATGAGAGCATCACATTGTATGCATGTGACTGCAGCAGTGAAGCTCTTGATAGAACAAAGGAGATAATCAACGATGCTAATTTAATCTCCTCTAAGCATCGCTTCCATCCATTTATATGCGACTTTTCAACAACGGGTTTTCCTTCATGGCTAACCTCTGGGAAATTGTTGCAGAATCATAGTACAGTTTTTTCAGGTACCATTCATCATCTCCATTGTTCGTACAAAAGCAATCTGTCTGTAATAACTTTTGTATTTGATGCTTATGAAGTTGAAAATGAGGCGAACGATGCCAGCGTACTAAAATGCAGCAGTGGAGTAGATTTCATCACAATGGTAATAGTTTTACGATCATACAGAATTATCTTATTACACCGTTCACCAATCAAAGACTTGGATAATATCAAAAAGGTCCTTTGACTCGAAGAAAAATCTGAACATTATCCTATCAGATATTTACACTATCGGCGGTACCATATGATAAGATGTCTAAAGCCATAGCTGAGTGCTTCGCCGTCCTAAAACCTGGTGGGTTATTACTATTTAGGGACTATGGTAAAGATAACTCATGACTCAACATTCCCTTTAACCAAATTACTATGGAGCTTCAAACTTTTTTCTGAGAGACCTAATATATACGATTTCGTGCGATGAAATTAGGTATTTATGACATGACCATGCTTCGATTCAAGCCCGAGCAAAGAATCGCGTTTAGGGAATACAGGCGCTCGGATGGGACACGTTCTTACTTTTTCTGTTTGGACACTATTAGAGATCTAATTTCTGCTGCTGGGTTCAATGAGGTAAAGTCCATGTAAATCATTTACTAATCATTACTTTCAAACTAACCCTTCCTTTATTTTTTATCAAAGATCGAGCTCGAATATTGCCTTGTCAAGTCGTCGAATCGACGGAATGGAAAAACTATGAAGCGAGTTTGGATCCACGGCAAGTTTCAGAAGCCCACTTTTGCCTTATAGCAGGAAAGATTTTCTTTGTTACCTTGTTTTAGACATGTGGCTTTGAATATATATACTACATTGGATTATTAATGATTGCTCTGTAGGGTGTATTTGGCTTAAATATTTTAGTGGGGAAAGGAACATGAAATGGAAAAGAAAAATTAATTTATGTTCGGTTGATTAGAGAAATAGGTGGAAAAAATAACTAACTTTAAAACTAAAACCATGAAAACTCAATTTTTTCACCAAATGACAGGAAAAAGGAAAAACAAAAGCTAGTAAAAATAGTTCTCTTTAATTTTCTTTTATTCACTACTTTCCTCAGTCCAAACACAGTCTTAGTCATGAAAACATCGATGAGACGGTACCAGCAATTTCTGACAAGCGAAGTAGACGAGAAAGTGTCGTAAACAAAAAGTAAGAGATTTCTCTAAAAGACGTAGGGAAACACCGCCTTAACATCCTCGGGAAAATCTTCGAACTTTGATTTGTACCATTCCCTCGTAGCATGGCTCCTACCCATTAAGTAAAATGTCGTCCCGAGTGTAAAGCTCAACGTATACACTGTTTGGGAGATGCAAGAGACACCATAAAACCCGAGAATCTCGAACAAGTAGTGCGGGCATACGACGAGGCCAAAGAGACCGCCCTTTGGAATCTTGTATTGCTTCTCACCCTTGGACCTCATCTTGGAGAGAAGGTAATGGTGGTAGAAATTGCCCGAAATCCCGAGCAAAAAAAGCGGCGCGCCGACGAATTTCAGATCCAAGGCGGGCTCGGGGAGATCCAATGTTAGGTTCTGATTGTAGAGCGTTATCGCCGAGAAACTGAAGTAGCTCGTCGAGATGATGACCATGGCGTCGGCGTCCATGCAACCGCTGAACTTGTGTAAGAACAGCACCTATGGATATACGCATAGTAAAAGGAAAGAATCATTACTTCGTTCGTAAATCATACAATCAAAACCGACAAAAACGTCACAGACGAAAAGAATTCGACTTAACAGAGGGTTAATTATTGTTTTTCGTTATGTTATTCGGAGCATGGCATTAGGGTTTCAAAACTAAGCAGTTTAGAAAAATTGCACGTTGGAACCTTAAAAATTAAATTTAGAGTTGCGTAATTAAAAATTATTGTCCGTTTCCCTGCTAAATTTGCCGATCATTAAATTATATGTTGGAACCCTAGAATTATGGGTGAAATCAAGGATTACAGTGTATAATGTCCTTAAATTTAAAAGTTAGCGTATGCATGATGACACCATAAATTCGTTATCCATATTCCATTTCTAGGATTTCATCGTATAATTTAAGGCTTAGTTTTAAAAGTGTACCCATAAAGCTTAATTTTAAAAGTGTACGCATAAGGCTTAATTTTGGTAGAAAGGTTTATTTAAAAGTGAAAGTTAGTTAATATCTCCTTAATACCACCATTAAGGTAGTACTTAAAGCTACATCTCCTCCCATCTTTAGCTAATTCCGATCACTTATAACAAAATTACCTTTTATTTTTAAAATACTAAATTCAAAATACAAATAAAATTGTAATTAAATTTAAGGAAAATTCCACTTGGTACCCCTGTGTTTTAGGCTTTTTCAGCTGGTGCCCAAAATTATCTTCAATTCCGGTAGGTATCCTTGTATTTAAGACTTTTCCAACTGGTACCCAAAATATTTTTCAATTCCGGATGGTACCTCTGTGTTTAAGGCTTTTCCAACTCGTATTCAAAGTGTTTCAAAGTATATAACTCTAACTTATAACGTCGTGATTTTAAAAAGCTACATTTTAGGTGTCAGAACCATTTTTAGTCAGTTCTAGAATTCCATTAGAATTAACAACGCTTACTACTAAAAAATTTCGTTTTTGGTCATTTAAAATCACGACATTATAAGTTAGGGATATCTACCTTGAAACACTTTGAATACGAGTTGGAAAAGCCTTAAACACAGGGGTACCATCTGAAATTGAAATATACTTTGGGTATCATTTGAAAAAGTCTTAAATATAGGGGTACCTACCGAAATTGAAAATAACTTTGGACACCAGCTAAAAAGCTTAGAACACATAGGTACAATGTGGAGTTCCCCTAAATTTAATGAAACCGAAAATCATTTATCAAATCCAAGGAGATGATTATTTAAATTCATCAATCAGACACCCTAAAAGTATACGTCTACCGTTATTTGAACTCAGCTAAAAGTTAATATCACTAAACTCATCTAACAAACGGACTAACAAACGGACTGATTTCATATCCCTTAACTAAGGAACAAAAAAAGTAATTAAATCTAACTAAAATAGAAAAGAGAAAAAGAAATATCATAATCTAAAGAAACTTCCAACCTCCAAAATCCGCTTGAGGAAGTGAACGGTGACGGCAGATCGGAGCAAAGTGAACCTTAAATTCCCCAAAGGGTAGAGAAAGAAGGAAGAAGCGCCGGCGATAAAAGCAGGCGCGTACGCCACAAACATTCCAACTTTACCGCTGACTTTCGGCGCCTCCTTCGTCTGATTATTACCGTCGCCGCCGTCCTTCTTTTGGGTCTTCAGCTTTGCGTATTGCATGTGCTTACCTTTGATTTCGTTCCACCCAGCGTTTGCCAGAGACACGAAACCTAGTACGGACATGGCCGTGAGGAACACGCTCGGCGGCGGTGGATAGATTACCTTCAACAGAACGCTGAGAATCATTTTTTCTTTGGTGGGCTTTTTCCGATGTATGCTTTTCTACTATTGCCGAGTCCCCTTTCTCTGTGTATGTACTATTTATTAAAATGTGTATGTGTTGTTTTTGGCTTTGTATTTTTTATCTGTTTTTTGAGTTGTGCGTGGAGGAGTGTACACCTCGCACTGGAAGTTGGATCTTTCGTACGTTTTGGTTGGTAACATCTTTCGGGCCCGTTTGGTTGGGGGTATTAGGTGGGATTAAATGGGTTAACATTAGGTAAAGAATTGTTTGGTTAAAAGGTTTATTTAAAGATAGGTATTAATTAATACCCTATTAATACCATCTATAAGGCATTAAATAAATCAGCCCCCCACCCTCCCTTTATTTAATCCCAAGCTTGTTGGACAAATTTTTCCTTTATTTCACTATTTATTTCCTAGTATACCCTTTTATGAATCAAATCTCGTTAATCTTTTTTTTCCATTATCTACATCGAAGAAAAATTAACTCACCCACCAAGACATCCAATCACCAGCGATCGACATCCGACGACATCCAACCGCCAGCGAGCATCGTCCGACGACTTCCAACCACCGGTGGTCGTCCTAGCAACGAGAAAAGCCCCCCCAAACACAATATTCGAACATTGATTAAGATTGGAAGGTATGATATTCTAAACCGAATTTTTATTATTCCAAGATATGTTTTTATTGTCTGTTTCGATGTTAAAATTCTCAGTATCATGTGGCTCAAATTGCTTGAAAATAGCCCGAGAAGTTTGTCTATAAATGGGCGAAGGTTAGAGCGGCAATCAATATTGTTTTTGTTGTTCTTGAGTTCCTCGTCTTCTTTTGTCAAAATATCGATTGAAGTAATGGGTTTATGTTAAAGACGATCTTGTTTATGATTTAGTAGATGATAGTCTGGACAAATCTTGTTTGTCTATAATTTTACTGCTTGAACTGTGTCGTTGAGTTCTTATTCAAGTTTATGCTGCTCCTGGTTTTGCAATGGAGTACCATCTGTACGTGGAGATGAAAAATAAAAGCTTAATCAAGATTTATATTTTAAATTAAAACAAAGGATAAAATCGTAATTGAAATTAATTAAACCTAATACGACATAAATCTGTCTACCAAACAGAATCGAAATAATTATTTAAACCAATCAACCAAACATCCCGAATAATCCATACCCTCTATTATTTAAACCCAACTAAAACTAATACCGCCTAAACCCATCCTCCCAACCAAACGGGCCCTTCGGGGTTCACTTGTCATGTGGTAATAAAATAAAGGGGAATTCCACTTTTTACCCTGTCTTTTAGGATTTTTCAGCGTCCAAAGTTATATTCATTCCAGTAGATATTCGTGTATTTAAGATTTTTCCAACTGGTACCAAAAGTATTTTTCAATTTCAGTTGGTACCCCTGTGTTTAAGGGTTTCCATTTGGCGTCTAATGTATTCCCAAGGTAGATACCCCGTCGTGATTTAAAAATGCTAGAAATGTGATTTTTAGGTGTCGGAGCCGTTTTTAGTCATTTCTAGAATTCCATTAGCAATTGACAGGCTTACACCTAAAAAATCTCGTTTTTGGTCACTTAAAACCACGACGTTATAAGTTAGGGATATCTACCTCGAAACACTTTGAATACCGGTTGGAAAAGTCTTTAACACATGGGTACCTCCTGGAATTGAAAGATACTTTGGGTACCAGTTGAAAAAGTCTTAAATACAGGGTACCTACCAGAATTGAAAATAACTTCGGGTATCAGCTGAAAAAGCCTAAAACACTGGGGTACCAAGTGGAATTCCCCTAAAATAAATGTTTTGATTAGGTTTGGAAACTTTTTATTTTGTTTATCCAAAAACTATCGAAGAGTACGTAGGCATTGAAATATCTAGTCTCCTACTCATCTATACTCTAATATAAGGAGCGTAAGATAGATAAAAAAATTCAAATTGCTCTGTCATGGTTATTTACAATTTACAGTTTTATTCTTAATATTTTAATTTATTACAATTTCATCCATTAAAAAAAATTTATTTGTTAAATAATTTAATAAATAATATAAAATGTTCAAAAAATAAAATATATTGATATATTGCACACACATTGGGCGTGATATAGATATTAGTCTTATATAAAGAGCGGGTGGATAAAAACTGTAACTTAGTCTGTAAATAGACCAATAAGAATTTTTCTAGATTAATTATTATTAAAAACAATTAAGTAAATCACGCATCATTAGTTTAGAATAACCAGCTCGTTCTATTTTTAGTACGTCACTTATTAAAACAATCCACTGATAATTAATTTTCTTTTATTACACAGACGTAGGGAATGCTAAAAATACTAGTGTTAATAATGTGTGTTGTTTCTTTTTGCGTTTTTTTTTCTATTGATAAAATAACCAAATTGGAAGAAGAAAAAATTATTGTTAGGTAAACAAAAATTTGTTCTAAAAATTACTTCAATTTACTCACTTTACTACTTTTATTGAGGAAAACATTAAGAAAAGAAACGAAACGAAAAACTTCATTGTTGGCATGGCTTAAGAAAATACCATTTGTATTAAAACCAAGTTGTTGCCGTCGAAATTTTGAAGTTACAAAGAACTATCCGAACCAAGCACTATCTTGGGGAGATTTGTTGTAGTGATAAACTACGGCGAGCAACTACCGTAATTAGGGGTGGTTCGGTACGGTATACCGTATCAAAACTGTGATACCGTATACCGTACCGAAACTTCGGTATTGAAAAAAAGCATACCAATACCATACCAAAATTTCGGTATACCTTAAATTTCGATACGGTATCATACCGAAATTTCGGTATGGTATCGGTATCATACCTTTCATACCATTCACACGGAGGGTTTTTTATCATGCGTGTCTCGTAACTCGTTAATTCGTTGTTTTCGAATTTTTAGTAAATTTAAACTCTTTAGGCCCCAATAAGATGGATTATTAATACCAAATTTTCCAAAATAAGAAGATCTTTAATTCATAAATTAACCTTGAATAATTTACATATGTTAGTCAGTCTCCTTAGTAATACAAAGAACTTTACATAACCACAAAATACAAATTTAGATACAGATTAATTAAGACGAAATGGTTATTTAGAAAAATTAGTGAAGATTAACAAAAAGTAATTGCATCAAGATTAACAAATTAGTGAAGATTAACAAAATATGGTGGGCGTCAAGGGTATAGTTAATAATTTATGGGCTAAATAAATTAATGAAGATCCTTATAATATTTTTATCCACTTTTATTTTTTGGAAATAATATAATATATGTAGGTGTGTGTCTATAAATATATAAAATATTAAAAATTTTAGTATTTCAGTATTTCGGTATAATCGGTATACCTAATTTTCAAATTTTCATACCATTACCGTACCGAAAATTTTCGGTACGGTATCATACCTTACCAAAAACTTCGCTATACCAAAATTTTCGATATTTTCGGTACGTTACGATACGATAAGAACGGTATATCGGTATTTCGGTATATTTCCCCAGCCCTAACCGTAATCACCCCAACAAACTCTCTTTTAGGGTGCTATATTTTCACTTTTTGACACTGCCTTTAGAAAAAGCAGTCACCTCCGTGCTCCCTTTCTGACTCGTTGATTTCTCATAAATTTGTGGTTTTTAAATTTTTTTTTTATATTTTACTTACAGAAACTCAAAATCACACATTATGAGAAATCAACCATTCGAAGAGGGATGACGGACATGATAATGGTGCCGAAGAGAAAAGGAAAGCGCCGTAAGGGAGAGAACTGCTATGATACTTGTTGGCGTGGCAGCGGACCCGGTCGAAAAATATTACGGCTAATATTTGGGTAATTAAAGATAAAATGTGGATACCGAGATTTAACGTGAAAACCCCCAAACAAATCGGGGTAAAAACCACGGGCAAGGAAGAAGAATCCACTATAGGAGAAAATTATAGGAGTTACAACCTCTCAATCTATAAAGGAGAAAACCCTCAACCTCTCTTTTTATAGTCGGAGCAGATACCGACAAACTCTCTATTTATTTTCTCTCTATCTCTCAATCTTCGTTTCTATCTGTGGGATGCATTTTCATCTGATGCTTTGAGTGCTATTTATAGCCGAAGGATTAGGTGTGAATAAATCCATGTGAAACTAAAGAAAAACTTTAGCACACCATTGGACTAATCACGTTGATGTAGTCTCCTTTTGACTGTTCAATAAAGCCATGTGCCCATTTTATATTATGTCGACAATACTTGCGGTAGTTGGTAGTTGCCCACCTTATTTGGGCACCATATCAAAACTATATACATGTATTCATATATTCTCTCAAATGCCAATTTTCCGATTTCATGGAGAGAAAAGAAAAGATTTGAATGGATGAGGATGACACATCTTTGTTTAAACTTGGACTGGACTTGATTGTAACAGTCCATTTGAGATGGGCACAAAGTATTACATGTGCTGTTACAAAGTTCATTAAAAATAAATACAATCTTCCAGCATGTGATGATAAAAGTAAGACATAAAAATAACATATATTGAATACTTGACACACGTGTCAAAAATTGCAGTTACGTTTAGCTAGAGGATGGATAGATGCATTCAATTTGATTTCGCACTATAATCAAAACCAATACTAAAAGCAAGGCATCCAAAATGAAGAAGACTGCTCACAACAAGTAAATGCGCCGATCAAAGCATGACATAATCACTACACAAAGTGTTGAAATAAAATGACAAAACCCTCATCAACTCATTAAGCATTTCTCAACACCATAGCATTCACTTCCTTTTGTTCTTTTTTTTTTTTTTGAACTTTCACTTCCTTTTGTTCTCTTCCCCTCAAAATGCACATAAATACCCCCTACCCCACCCCTTCACACACACACACACACACAATGGCCATCACCAAGAAACTAAATCCCCTCCACCTCTATTATTTCCTAATCCTCATCCCAATTTCCCTCAATTTTCGAGCCACTTTATCGGAAAACTCTAGTTCGAACTCGATTCTGATCGCCCTTTTAGACTCCGATTACACCCTATTCTCCGACCTGGTCGATAGAACTTTCCTCCTCGAACCCATCGAGCGTGCCCTAATCCACAACAACGTAACCATCTTCGCCCCGACGAACGAAGCCATAGAAAACTATCCTGACCCTCAGTTCAAAAGCTTCGTCCTCAGTACGAACAACCTCGAGTCGTTACAGCGCCTCGTACTGCACCACATAGTCCCGACCAGGCTAGGACACGACGCCTGGCCTAGTTACGACGACCGAGGGGAGGAGACTCCCGCCCGTCGCCACGTGGCGCTCTCTGACGACCGCGTGGTGCTATCGTGTAATAATATGAGTATTCGCTACGTGAGCGGTGCTAGGGTTTTGTCGTCGCTCGGCTCGATAGAGAGGGAAGATGGGATTATTTACGGGATCGATAATTTGGTGATTCCTTTGTCGGTCGAGCAAGCGTTTGTTAATAGTCGGCGAGGGCTTAGGTCGGCCGTCGAACCTGAGGGTGCGCCCGAGATGAACCGAAGAGGTAAGAAGATCACCGAGAAGATGACGCCATCTAATTCATTGTAAGTGCTACAAAATTAACAATATATGTATATACTTCCATCTTAGTTTAAAAACACGTCGCTTAAGGAACATATTAAGAAATAAAGTGAAATTTTCATTATATTCTTTATTAATTGTATTATTCTATTTACTTTTAAAACTTCTATGTAAGATGGGGGATAAAATAAGAAAGACATATTTTGTTGAAAACTGTAAAATGATTTTTATTTAAAAACAGAAGTAAATTCTAAAATGACTATACCCTTTAGATATCTTTACAAATTCATAATTATTACTCTTACTCGGTTGCATTTAATTGTTCGACATTTTCCGATACAGACAGAGTCCAAAAGGCGTTGCTTATTATAATAATTATTGTTGCCTTTTTTTTTTCTTTTCGTACAGCGACAACGAGCTTTCTCCGGCGTCAGGCGTGACAATAGCTCAATCACCGTCGACCACGGCGGACGGCTCCGACCCTCCGTCGGCGTTTGAAAACGTAGCCGAAGCTCCTTTTTTCTACCACGGCCAAGCTAATTCTCCGTGGCCTGGTGGGCCGCCTGGGCTGCCTCTCCATCGGCACCGCTTCTCCGCCGTCGACGGCCGGAAGAAGGTCGACGACCTCGTCCGTGCGCTGGTGAACTACGGCGGCTACAACGAAATCGCAGACATATTGGTGAACCTCACCAGCCTCTCGACGGAGGTGGCGAAGCTCATAAGCGAGGGGCGCAAACTGACGATTTTAGCCCCCAACGACGAGGCCATGGCGAAGGTGACGACGGAGCAGCTGACGAGCGACGGCGGCGCGGTGGAGGAGATAGTCTACAACCACATGTTGACCGATTATCTTACCGACTCTAGTGTGTACGACGCCGTGAGGAGGTTCGGCACCGTGGAGTATAGGAGCTTGGTGAAGGGAAGGGTGGTGGCGCGTGAGAGCGAGGGCTCGGTGAGGTTCGGGTCGGAGTCGGGTTCGGGTCGAGTCGAAGGGTATTTGATGGATCCGGATATTTATGCCGATGGGATCGTTTCTGTTCAAGGAATAGACGGCGTTTTAATGGGGCCACGTCAGCTGATTAAGGAGGAGAGGAAAGGTTATAATTCTCAAGATAAACGTTTGCAGAAGACGAGAAGGGGTATTATATGAATATTTGATATCTATTTGATTTTGTTTGATGGGATTTTTTTCTTCTTCTTTTTGGTTATTTGATATTTTTGTACTGTGACAGGTAAATTGCTTGAAGTGGCTTGTGGGGTGATGAGTGCAATAGGACGAAAGTCGAGGTTTACAACATGCGAGGCAGATTAAGTAAATATTGTTTTGCATATTGTGATGTTCTATTCTATAAATAATGCAGTGATATTGGCTGTTTGAATATAATTTGATCAAATAAAAAAAATAAATGTATAGATATCTCTTTTTTTGCTATTCGAATCCAAATTATGTTTGACGGATCAACTATTTAGCTTACTTGTAGAAGCGTATCATATATGCTTCAAAGTTTCAATGTCAATATACATCTTTCGACCAGAATATTTTTAGAAACGGAAAAATGCAACAGTTTCACTAACATATGTTTATATGCCGAATGATTGAATTCCAAAAACACGATAATTATTTTTTTGTTGTGACAGAAAGAAAAGAAACTAACTTAATAATTTAACTAAAACTTATTAAAACAAATTATGGACAAAAACTTAAAGAAAAATTAAGACTTAATTCTTTGAGGTGTGCGCCGTATTGATGATTTGGACCCCATTTTTTCGCTACATCCAACTAAGTGCCACCTAGGTTAAGGAAAAAATTGAATGATATGAAAAACAATTATAATTGCTGGTAATACGAATCTAAACATTCGGATTAATAGTTTTGGTGTTGACATAACTAATTAAAGACGAGAAACCGGAGAGCTCACACTAAGGAACAAACGTTACACTTAAGTGACCAGTCTTGACTAAGCACGAAGAATTCTACTGCATACCGACTAAGGATACCGGTCTCAGACAAGACTTTCAAACAGAACATCACAACATGTTGGACCGGACTCGATACAAATTGAACACCCAAGACAAGAACTTATTGAGACAAAAAGGAAATTTCAGACATTCAATGCAAGGCTGCAAGTCTAGAGAGAAGCAGATGTCAACTAACGCAAATAATGAGTAAAGCAAAGTGACAGGATAAACTGCAGCACAAACCGGACAGACCCATTTTGGAAAAGTCAATTAATGCACTGTTCAGAGTGAAGAGTTTATCTCACAACGGTTTGAAATTCAAACCTCAAGTATAAAATGAGGAGTACAAGCTGAAGACAAGTACTTCACGACTTTATAACTTCACCATCTCATGAACTCTAAGTGATTATCAACGATCTTCAAGCACTGTGAAAGAGTGGAATTCTAGAGTGAAGTCTAAAGACATAATTGGTTTTAGTTTTATGTTCTTTATTCTTCAACGGACTGTAAAAAGCTGTTGAAGTAGGTGGATTGTTGTAAACAACTACCTAGGTGATTCACTAGATCAGAGCGGTTTTCAGCTGGGTAGGTTGTACTTAAGTTTGTATAACTGAAGATCTAGTGAACCTTCCTTGCGAGGAAGAAGGGGAGACGTAGGAGATTTTAACTCCGAACTTCCAAAAACAATTCGGTCTCACCCACACACGCATTTCATTTCATATCGGTCACAATCGTTCAGTACTGTTTTCCGCACTAATACTGACCGGTCACTGATTGAATACCAGTCATCGCACAAACAAACCGAAAAAGAGTCAAGCGTTTATTCACCCCCTCTAAACGCATAAACCGATCCTAACAAGTGGTATCAGAGCGGGCTTATTCAATCACCAATCGATAAAAAAGAATACATCAAGCAAGTTGCCGATGTTCTCCCGGGAAAACTTCATGGAATGGAAAGTTCGCATGATGACTCATCTAGCGGCTCAAAATGAAGACATGTGGGATGTCATCACAGAAGGACCTCCCTCGTTGACAAAGATCAACCCACTACACACAGAATAGGACACAACGACAAATGATTGCAAAGGTAAAAAGTGAATGGACAGAGGGCGAAAATAAACTGATGAATCTGGACAACGTAGCCAAGGACATTCTGTTCAAAACACTGGATACCGGAACATTCAGACAAGTCATGCTGTGTAAAACCGCAAAGGAGGTCTGGACAAAACTCTGCCAAATCTGTGAAGGAAATGAGTCTACAAGGGAAACAAACTTATAGTTTCCATACAAAAGTATGACAGTGCAAAAATGAAGCCGGGAGAATCAATGACCGATTTCGAGAGTCGGTTCATGAACATCATCAACGACCTCAACGCTCTTGGAAGGATGTTGGAAAACCGAGATGTCGCCATCAAAATCATGAAAGCACTTCCTCGTGAGTGGGACGTAAAGACCATGGCCATGAGAGAATCAAAGGATCTAAGCAAGATACAGGTCCATGACTTATTTGCTGATCTCAAGGCCTATGAGTTTGAACTACAAACGAGAATGAAAGAAGCAGTTACGAAACAACCGGTAAAAGCACTTGTTGCCCCAGAAGCCTCAACCTCTAAGACATCTGAAGAACTGACCGACGAAGTCATGGCGCTTTTTGTAAATAGATTTGGAAAGTTCATGAAGAAAAACCGAAGCAATTCTTCGGAAGGTAAGAACTCTTCTAAGAACAAAACTAAAAGAACTGAAGTTTCCTGTTTTAAATGTGGCAGGAAAGGACATTATGCTATCGACTGCCGAGTTTCTAAGAAAGAAAAGGAAAAAGCCGGTACCAAATCCAAGAAGTACCAAAAGGCATTGGTAGCCAAAAGTGGAAGAACCTGGGATGATTCTGACTCTGAAGAATCAGAAGCGATGAATCGGATATCGGTAGCGACCAGGAATCTCATAAGTGCCTTATGGCCAATATGACCGACGATGAGGTATGCGATTCTGCCTCAAATGATTTTACAAAGGAAGAGCTGCTTCAAGCTCTTCAAGAAATGGATGATAAATATCAGAAGCTATCTGCTAGAATTAAGCAAAAAGGGAAAATCACACCGGTTGAACAAACCGATAGTGACTTCAGTCAAACGGGGGCTTTGACTGAAGAGGTTACGGAACTTAGGAACGAGATAGTGCAGCTAAAAGCTTAAAAGGTTAAATACTATTGTGAAGACCTGGAATCAGTCCAAAAATACAGTAGAAAGCATCCAGAGCAACCTGAAAGATAGCAATGGTAGGATCGGGCTAGGGTTTAAGGACATCGGACTAGGTGAATCTTCAACACATGCAAAGAATACCGGATGGATCAAGTTTGTCTCAGCTAGCTCTTCGCAAGCTAATAATACCGGCAACATATCAAATCCCCCAGTCAGGTTAGGGAGAGAATATCAACCTGATAAGAGACAGCCAAAAACTGTTCCCTCACGAACTAGACCAATGTCTAATAGGCATGAACCTAAGGGGAATCGGGGGATAATTATGAACGTAAAAACTGGGGTAGACATTACCGGGGACCTAGATTAGGAGTGACTAAGTCTAGAAATATTAAATATCTTATAGACCCACGTACTGGTCGGACTGTCAAGGTCTTTCAGATCTGGGTATTTAAGAATCTAATCTATTCGGGACCCAAGTAAGACTGGGTACCAATATATGTATATATATATTTTTCTTTTCAGGAGTACATCGAGGAGCTAAACCGGTCGGTATGGTATCTTGACAGTGGATGCTGTCGACATATGACGGGAGACGAAGGACTGCTGAAGAAGCTTAGGCCACATACCGGACCAACAATTACCTTTGGAGATAACGGTAAAGGTAAAACAATAGGGAAGAGAGTGATTACTCACAGGAACCTTACCCTAAAGGATGTACACTTAGTACAAAACCTCCATTATAACTTAATAAGTGTGAGTCAGCTATGTAGAAATAACTTCCTAATATCCTTTGAAAAAGATAAATGCTTTGTCAAGGATAAAACGGAACGCATACTGATAACCGGTCATAGAGTCGGTGGTACTTATAGAGTCCAGTGGGGAGATAAATCGGTATCCACTCAAACTTGTCTTATAGCTCATAACTCCAAAAGTTGGCTGTGGCACAAACGCCTCAATCATTTAAACTTTGAGACTATTTCAGCCCTTAGGAAGAACAATCTAGTAAGAGGTCTACCTAATCTAAAGTTTTCGAAAGATAAACATTGCACTGCATGTCAGTTACGTAAACAAATTAGGTCAACCTTTAAGAGTAAAGGGAATGTAGAGTCAAACCGGTGTTTAGACTTACTTCACATGGATCTCTTTGGAACTATACCGGTAATCAGTCTTGATGGTACTAAGTACACTCTTGTAGTTGTAGATGACTTCTGTAGGTTTACTTGGTTTGTTTTCTTAAAATCCAAAGACCAAACTTCAGTCAGTTTAATAAAATTTTTCAAAAGAATAGAAAATGAACAAAATGGTAACATAAACTGAATTCGTAGTGACCGAGGTACTGAATTTGTGAATATTACGCTAACTGAATTTCTTGAGAACCATGGTATACGCCATGAGTTATCTGCTGCTAGGACACCGCAGCAGAATGGAGTTGCTGAAAGAAGAAATAGAACTCTCAAGGAAGCAGCCAGAACAATGTTAGCAGATGCAGACATTTCCCATAAGTTCTGGGCAGAAGCCATCAATACTGCGTGCTATACACAGAATCGGTCCATGATTTGCAAGAAACAGGGCAAAACACCTTACGAAGTATGGACCGCAAATGTTCCTTCAATCGGCTACTTCGAAACCTTTGGGAGCAAGTGTTTCATCCACAACAATGGGAAAAATCAACTCTCAGCTTTTGATACAAGGGCATAAAAAGGGATATTTCTTGGTTACTCTTCAGTCAGCAAAGCCTACCGGGTCTTCAACACTAAAACGCTATCTATTGAAGAATCAGCACATGTAGTGTTTGAAGAATCAGAGACAGATGATCAAACTCCCAGTAACATCAGTTGCCTAAGCAGTCAATTGGAGAAACCTCATCTTGAAGTCGAGAGTGATGAAGAACGGGATCAACCAGTCTTAGAACTTACAGAAATACCCATCATAGAAGAAACCGGTATTCAAAATGATACTGCTGATATACCTGTGGAATCAACAAATGCATGCAATGCGGGTCATGAGCCTGTCCCAGAAAAAAGAACCAATAACAATACTCAAGACATACCGGAGGAATCAACTGAGGGGGAACATATCAAATGGAACCGCACAAAGCTGAATCATCCTCAGCAACTGATCATAGGATATCCTACAGCACCTATGAAAACAAGGAGACAAACGAATCCGAACTTATTCGGTCATGTGTTTATATCTTAGATTCAACCAACAAAAGTCGATGAAGCTCTCAAGGATGACAACTGGATAGAAGCAATGCAGGAAGAACTGAAGCAGTTCGAGAGGAATCAAGTTTGGACACTTGTTCCCAGGCCAATCGAAACCGTAATAGGTACGAAATGGATATTCAAGAACAAGCTCAATGAGGATGGACTTGTCACTAGGAATAAGGCAAGGCTGGTTGCTCAAGGCTATAGACAAGAAGAAGGAATTGACTATGATGAGACTTTCGCACCGATAGCAAGACTTGAGGCCATACGGATTTTCTTGGCATACGCAACTCACAAGGATTTCAAAGTATTTCAAATGAATGTCAAGAGTGCATTTTCTGAAAGGAACAATTTCTGAGGAAGTGTATGTCGCTCAACCACCCGGTTTTGAAAGCCATGAGCACCCTGATCACGTCTACCGGTTGAAAAATGCTCTCTTTGGACTGAAGCAAGCACCAAGAGCTTGGTACGAAACACTGTCAAAGTTCTTAACTGATCACCAGTTCACCATCGGAAGTGTTGACAAAACACTATTCAGATTTAGGAAGGGTGACTACCTACTGATTGTTCAGATTTATGTCGATGACATCATATTTGGGTCGATTGATTCTAAGCTGTGCAAGCGGTTTTCTAAAATGATGCAAGATCAGTTTGAGATGAGTATGATGGGTGAACTTACCTTCTTCTTGGGACTTCAAGTAAAGCAGTTGGAGCAAGGCATATTCATCAATCAAGCCGAGTACACGAAGGAGATGCTCAAAAGATTTGGTATGGAAAATTGTTCTCAAGCGACCACGCCCATGAGTTCCTCAATAAAATTAGACAAGGATGAAAAAGAAACTCCAGTTGAGGTTACCAAGTATCGGGGATTAATCGGATCATTACTCTATCTCACTGCCAGCAGACCGGATTATGTATAGCGTCTGTCTGTGCGCCCGGTTTTAGTCTGATCCAAAAGAAAGCCACTTCTCTGCTGCGAAGCGTATCTTGAAGTATCTCAAAGGGACCATCAATGTTGTCCTATGGTATCCCAAAGATTCAAGTATGTCGCTACATGGATATACCGATGCTGACTATGCCGGTTGTAAAATCGATCGATGAAGCACCAGTGGAACATGTCAGTTCCTTGGTGACCGACTAATATCTTTGTTTAGCAAGAAACAAACCTCCATAGCCACATCCACAGCTGAAGCAAAGTACTTGGCGGCTGGAAGTTGTTGCTCACAGATCCTATGGATACAGCATCAACTGGAAGACTATGGGATCAAAGAAACCGATACACCAATATTCTGTGACAATACGAGCGCAATTGCCATCACACAGAATCCGGTATTTCATTCAATGACGAAGCACATTGAGATAAGACATCACTTCATACGAGATCATGTGCTGAAGAAGAATGTGCGCTTGGAACACATCTCCACCGATCCGCAAGTCGCTGACATACTGACCAAGCCTCTACCAGAAGCTAAGTTCCTCTTCTTTCGAAATGCTTTAGGTTTATTAGATTTATCTTAAAATAACCTAAGCATAGAGTCAGAGGGAACATTGTTATTTCAAAATAATTGATATAACTAGTTGCCTAGACACTACAATAATCCGTACAAATTGATGATCGTAGTAAGCCTTTCTCTTTCTTAAACAGTCATTTCTTTCATACTGGTCGAACTATATAACGCCTATCAGTTTCGTCTAAAACTGATCCTCGTCACAAATATACTTATAAAATTTCAAATTTCTGCTTCTCTCTCTCAAATCGGTTTGCCTTCTTCTTTGTGAAATCGGTAATTTTCTCAAAAAGTATGGTATTGATACCGAAATATTCCCTTTCTCTTGACCGATGACTGACCGAAATCGTTTTTGTTTAATACACGTCATTAATTGCACACATTCCGTCATAGTACCTTTTTAGGAAAACTGACATCAGGCTCTGTACTGCCCATCAGTTAAGATGTGAAAGGAAGGGTAAGAGACAAGACGTCTTGAGCATTAAATGCGAAAACACGCTTTATCCCGCTCAAAAGACTTGGTTTCGTGATCAATTGGAGAAGTTTCATCATTATCTTCAACTCACAAGCATAATCGTCTATCTCTCTCTAATTTCTCCAAATCCCTTGTCATAACCCTACCTCACTTTCAGAACAATGGCACCAGTAAACAACGATCTTACAAGAACTGCGCTCCAAATATACTTCGCCAACAGTATGGAAACCGAACATGACGGTTTCCGCCCTATTCTCGAAGCCCTAATCGCAATCGGTCTTCAAACTTTTCTGCAGTGTTCAAACGAATACTACCCAGAAGCTCTGTATCAACTCTTCGACACAGTTGTTATTGTTGGAGACCGTCTACAGTGTCTAATCAATGGGCATCTGGTCGACATTACCGAGGAATACTTTGCAGACCTCTTCAATCTGCCAACCTCTGGAGCAACCGCCATCAGTGTTCCAGATGACGTAAAGGAACAACTGAAGCCCACGATGTCACTAACAGGAACATCGTTAAAAGACTCTGATAAGCGGGTTGTCCTGAAACCAGAGTACGCCTGCTCCATGATGTGGTGGCCAAGGCAGTTTTGGGCAAGGCTGGGTCATTCGACATGCTCACGAGTGATAAAGTTCAGGCCATGGTGGCCATCTTAACAAGAATCGAGATTAACTGGTCCTCAGTTATCTTTTCGGTGCTGAAAGGTGTCCTGCCAGTTCGTGAAATGCAGTACAAGAACTTCGCCCCGCAACTTTCCTTCCTTCGCAAGCACAAGATTGCTGCCGTTGGAACTATCTACCCATTGGGCTTCACCCAGATAGTCTCGGCAGACATCATCCGTCAAATGGTAAGTGTGGCTTCACCCACGAAGAAAGCGGCAAAACGAAAAGCTACTGAGGATCTTGCTGCCTCCAAGCCAACCAAGAAACCCTACACTAATCGTCGGCTGTGTCAACAAAGAAGAAATCGACTGGCAGATCAGAGACTAATCCAAGACCGGTTTCCTCCGCCCCCACCAAGAAGAAAGTTGCCACTGACAAACCGGTCTCCTCAAAACCGGCTAAGAAGAAGCTTGCCTTGGCACCCTCTACCTCCTCTGAAGACACTAAACCACTTCAGAAGGTTTTAACGAAACCAAGGAGCCAAGCGCCCAAAAAGAAGGCAAAGACCGGATCAGTCCCCTCTCAGGAACCGACTCAATCTACACAGCCCCAACAACCGGTTTCTATTGTTGCACCAACCATCACTGTCTCTCCAACTTCAGGGACAACTAGTTCGGTGATCAGGACTGCTCCACCACAAGGCGGTGTGGTGATACGATAACTGGTCCGAACAGTCCCAACTGACAAAGGGAAGGGCAAGGCGCCATCTTTGTACCAGAAGACCCTGAGTCAGTTGATGATACAGCCTGTCGCCTTATAAGTGACGATTGATGAACAGATTACGGCTGACCTTCAGGCCTATGAAGACTGGCTTGATTTACGATACACCCCGTTCAATCAAAAGATCTGGAGATCCAAGGGTTTTTCTGAACGTCTCAAGCAGGCCAGAAAGACTGAGGGCAAAATCATCAAGTCACTGGGAATTGAGTCTATCAAGCGCTTGATGAATGCTCAGAAGCTATACCGCATTCGCCTCACAATGGACCAACTGGAGCACTATATTGAACAGCGCAGGCAGAACTTTCAACCGGAAGGACATGATGTAGTTCATGAACTTCAGGTTCTAACTAGGCTGGAGGCGGAAATGCAAAGCATGCAGGCCTATTATGCCACGGTTTTGGCCAAGTTTCAACCGGATGTTTCTTCGTCCTCTGCTGGCTCTGCTACACCGACTGCATCAGCCTCTGCTCCATTCGACAAAACACCGTTTGCCTCCACAATGACCACTGCCTTGGTCATCGCGCCGATGCCTTCATCCTCAGCTCCAGCCGACAATGCTGCTCAACTGGTATCCCAACCAGTTCATCTTTCAACATCTGAACCGGGTCCTTCAATACTGGCTCCCTCATCTCTACCTGGCAGACCATTGTTTTTCCGACAACCCATTCTAGGTTTCTCAAGGCCATCTTTGGCAAATTTGCAGATACCGATTCAGATTCCGGCCCTTGATGAATCATCTCTGCTCCTCACCTTTGATGGTACCTCTGCAACAGAACCTCTGTCTTCCTCAACAAATTTGCAGATGTCCAATACATCCCAGTCACTATCGCAAACCCCCAACCGGTGGAGGTTCAATCTGAACAGGAAACCGGGGCTGTCAGTGAGCCTGCTCCTTTGCATAATACTGATGCACAAGGCACCTCAGTAACCGCCATCACTACTGTGTCGGTTATTGTTTTCACCGATCATCAACCGGTGCAAGTTCAGAATCAAGCTCATCCGCAGTCGGCTCCACAGTCATCTCTGCTACCGGGTGAATCTCCTAAAACCGCCTCAATACCGGTTGAAATCATGAGCTCAACAAGGGAGATTTCTTTGGTCAAACAGACTTACCGCACGATGTCTGTTATTAGCAAGACTCTCAACAGTGACCGGCAAAATACTAATGACAGGTTCCGTGCCATTGCGGACGATATCACCAGTCTTCGTTCTGACGTCTGTGCAGATCTGGAGGTCATCAAAGCTCAGCTCACTTCATTAACCCAATTGGTCACTCCGGTTATTGCCAAAAAGGGGGAAAGTAGTGGCACCAGCAGAAAAGACTCTAGCTCAAGCTCCGAGCCTCAGAAGTTTATCTCGCAGCTGTCTCTCAAGGTCGATGATCCGAAAAGAGTTGCGATTGAGGCTGCGCTCATACCGGATGAAGCCTTAAAGGAACATGCTTCTGCTATCCCAGTTAGCGTAGTCGGTCCAGTTGAAGTGCAGTATGATAGCAGCATGCTGAGGCACTTGGCCTGTACGCTTACGAAGGATCAACTGGCTGATCTTGAAAGAATGCATGACTTGAAGTAACATGCATACAAGGACGACGCCAAGCTAAAAGAAGTGTAACAGATCTTCAAGAGCAAGAGCTATGAATAGTTATAGTTTGTATCAAATTTTTTTTGATATAAATGAAAAACTGGTTTTCTGCTGCTAAGTTTTGTCAATCACCAAAAAGGGGGAAAGTGCTAGTAATACGAATCTAAACATTCGGATTAATAGTTTTCGTGTTGACATAACTGATTAAAGATGAGAAACCGGAGAGCTCACACTAAGGAACAAACGTTACACTTAAGTGACCAGTCTTGACTAAGCACGAAGAATTCTACTACCGACTAAGGATACCGGTCTCAGACAAGACTTTCAAACAGAACATCATAACATGTTGGACCGGACTCGATATAAAATTGAACACCCAAGACAAGATCTTATTGAGACAAAAAGGAAATTTCAGACATTCAATGCAAGGCTGCAAGTCTAGAGTGAAGCAGAGGTCAATTAACGCAAATAAGGAATAAAGTAAAGTGACAGGATAAACTGCAGCACAAATCGGACAGACCCATTTTGGGAAAGTCAATTAATGGACTGTTCAGAGTGAAGAGTTTATCTCACAACAGTTTGAAATTCAAACCTCAAGTATAAAAGGAGGAGTACAAGCTGAAGACAAGTACTTCACGACTTTATAACTTCACCATCTCATGAACTCTAAGTGATTATCAACGATCTTCAAGCACTGTGAAAGAGCGGAATTCTAGAGTGAAGTCTAAAGACATAACTAGTTTTAGTTTATGTTCTTTATTCTCCAACGGACTGTAAAAAGCTGTTGAAGTAGGTGGATTGTTGTAAACAATTGCCTAGGTGATTCACTAGATCAGAGCTGTTTTCAGCTGGGTAGGTTGTACTTAAGTTTGTATAACTGAAGATCTAGTGAACCTTCTTTGCGAGGAAGAAGGGGAGACGTAGGAGATTTTAACTCCGAACTTCCAGAAACAATTCGGTCTCACCCACACGCGCATTTCATTTCATATCGGTCACAATCGTTCAGTACTATTTTCCGCACTAATACTGACCGGTCACTGATTGAATACCAGTCATCGCACAAACAAACCGAAAAAGAGCCGAGCGTTTATTCACCCCCTCTAAACGCATAAACCGATCCTGACAATAATTAAATAACATTAATTAGCAATAACTATCAAGAAAAAAAACCTGTCAAATGAGGTGAGAGATTACAAGATAAAGCAAATGCATCCAAGTACCATGGTGCGATACATGTTTGCCTTCCTTGCGGATTTTGTAACTTCTTTGTTCATCATTTTCACCTTCTTTTACATTTTCTCAATCTCCGGTTGCAGCTTTTTCTCATTCTCAATCACATATGGAGGATCCACCCATTAAAAAAAATTAGATCCATTTTTCTGAAAAAAATGAACTAACTTTCACAGTCACATATAGAAAAAGGAAGAAAAATAAACTAATAAATGCTCACCTTGTAATCTCGACAAGAGTGGATTCGATGACTAGGATTTTTTTTCCAACCATGACGTTTTCACTCTCACGTGACTGCTACAGTGGCAATACAAGCCGCTTTGGATGCAGACTTTGGGACCTTGTCCCACGAAAATCCTAAAATTATGATTGTAATGAAATGGAGTTGTGAGAACAAGGTTATGCATGCTTTACCCGGTAATAATTCGATTTGTTTGGGTTACATGCTCGATTCTGACTGAGTTTCGTAAGAAGAAATTAGTTCTTCGATTGGAGAAAAATTTCGATGATCAAGATCGTGTTGTTGCTCGTTCTTGAAGATAGGTTGTTTTATTTAATATCTATTGTTAACTACTCAGTTGTTATTATGTAATTATTGTTTTATTATTGTGATCATTTTTATTTCTTTTACTTTACGTAGTGGGGCTTAGTTGGATGATAGAGAATAAAAATGGGGTCAAAATCATCAGTATTGGCGCACACGTGTTTATTCAAGTCAAACTGTCCTTAAATTGCTATTTTTATTAAACTTAAAGGACTAAAATGCTCCGGTTAGTTAATGTGTCTCGAAATCGCCACCACTCCAAATATACAGGACTAAAAAATTAATTAAGCCAAAAAATAATCATGACCGAGAAAAAGTTAAAGGCCAATAATGATCACAAAAGTTTTGAAAGGTACAAACTACCGAGATGCATTGGCATTTATGATCATCATGTTTTGAGGTGCCACTTTAATTCCCAATATCACCAATTTTAGGTTGTTTTGGTATCTTAATTAACTTAAACGCTAATTTAAATAGGATTTTAACACGTGAGAGCACACGAATGTTTTTTACTCGACTTAAACATCATAACTCATCATCTTTTTTATCGACATAAATGCACGTGAACATTAGGGGTGAAATGAGCCGAGTGGGCTCGGCAAACTCTCGGATCGAGCTCGATATAATTGAGCTCGAGCTCGAGCTCGTTTATGTCGAGCTCAAGCTTGAGCTCAATCATGTGGGCTCGAAAGCTCGCGAACAGGCTCGCAATTTTTTAATTTTTATTTTTATGTTAAATTTATATTATTCTATTATTTTTTAATTTTTTTATTATTCGAGCTCGAGATCGATGAGCTTGTGAGCTCGAGCTCATCGGGCTGTAAATGAGCTCGAGCTCGAGCCATGAGCTGAAAAGCTCGTCGAGCTCGAGCACGCTGTAACGAGCCCGAGCCCAGGAAATAATTGTTTATATAAGCCTCAAGGCTGTTTCTCGCCTTGATCCACCGCTTCACGTCCTTTTCTTTCTGGCGCTCTTCTTCCTCGTTAAAGCGCTCTTCCTTGTTCGAACTGGCTTCTATAGGTTCTCCAGCTCCTTGTACACCGACTTCATCGCCCGCCAGTTGCAGGCCTTCGTCATGGCTTCATGCGCGTCCATCTCATCGCGCTCCTGCGTCTCTCCTCGCTCAGCTTTTTCAGCATGCTTGGTTGTCTCTTCAACCACCTCACCGCCTTTCTCGGACACTATCTCGTGTGTCTTCATGGCTTTTTCATTCACCTCGTGGGTCTTATCTTTAGCTTCGTCTGACGACGTCTGCATGGCAAAGTCGACCTTATTTTTCATTTCACCGGCATTTTTCGATGTCTTTGCGTTGATCTCCTCGACTTTCTCAAGAGGTTGTCTTGGCGGCGTTTCTTCATATGCCTCCTCTTTCTCGAGCTTTTCTTCGATTGGAGTTCCTTTTTTCTTTTCTTCTTCCACAGGTTCCTCGGCGTTTGGATACTTTTCTTCCATTTTCTTTTCACTGCCGGCTTGCGTCATTGACGCTTTACCTTTTATCTCCTCCTCGGGTGTAAGGGGTGGTTCGTCTTCTCTATTTTCCATCACCAACTCAGCGTGATCTCTATTATGCTCAGTCTCCTCGTCACCATCTTCTCGTACGTGTTTGCCTTCTATTTGGAGGTCCTCTTGCCTCTCTTTTTCCTTTTCGTCCTCGGAGAATCCAATATCGCCATCATCTTTCGATTTCTCAAGTTCGCCCTGATTTTGTAGTTGAACTTGCTCCAATTGAGCAGCGTCTTTGTATGCTTTCTCTACTGTATCCCAGATTTCCTTCGCGTTCATCGCCCCGGTTATTTTTCGGTTACCGGCTTCATGTACGCTTTCGTAGATGATGCATTGAGCGATTATATTTTGCGTGTAGAAGTTTCTCCACGTCTTTAACTGGGCCGTTCTGAGTCCAGTAGTTGTTTTGGGCTTGTTGTATCCGATTTCAACTATCTCCCAGAGACCTTGTGAGCTGAGTAGAGCTTTCATCAGGATGCTCTAGTTCGGGATTGGCATTTGGCCACCCAGTGCTTCCACCGTAATCATCGGCATTTCCACGGTTGACATTTCCTCTGTGACCATCGGCTCTGAGCACACCATTTGCTCTGTCGGCTCCGTTGACACCTTCGGCTCTGATACCATTTTGTTGTTTTATAAGTTGAACTTTATTTCCTGCTCAATTATCACACACACGCTCACTGAACTCAAATAAGGAGGTATATTATATTTTGTTAATCGCAATTTAATCGATACACATTTTTCTTTCATTCGATGTATCTCTCTCTCACACCGTAGCATATTTTCAACTATTTGCTCTTCCTACTCTCTCTCTCTCTTATTAAGCCACATGTACCATGCTTTTATAGTACAAGCTAGACACTAGAAGACAAATGGATAAAGCATACAATTCTAATTTCTCTTCCAAGCATGTTTCCTTGTCGTCCGCTCCTTGTTTTCCTTTCGTCTATTTTTGACTTCTCATTGTTGAATGTTTGTTGGCTTTTGGGCGTTGCTTACTTTTTTTGTTGTCCCATTCTTTATTTTATAATTGTTTTAGTTTTTATCTTTGAGCTTATTGACATATTCGTCGTAGCGCATTCTACAATCCCCTATCACAATGCGCGCATACATGGAAGACGAACACTTGCTAAAAAGACTCGGGCCGCAAGCAAGCAAGTCGTACAGTCGTCGTGGCTCAAACCTCTGTTTGAACAACGCGAAAATCCATAGAGAAGCATATCATCGAACGAGTAGTCGATGTAATATTCGTATTTAGGCTGATTAGAGCCGAAGAGCGCTATCTCGTTAAGCATTTGCACAACGGTCGTCCCATAAAAGGAATTTTCTCCCCACTTTTCTACGCTGCATTGAGTTTCATCGACGGTTATGTTGGGTTGACCTTTCACGGCGGTGACGTTGATCAAAAATAGCAATGAAAAGGTTATGGTAATCAATTGGCTCATTTTGCTTTACTTTTGTACCTTGTTCAATGGTGAAGGTATAACTTGCTTGGCTGTATATATAGAAAGTGATGAACTTGTTACCATGGAGAAATGTTGGGCGTGTGATTTATTCACTTTTTGTAATAAGGACATTAACCTGTCAATTGCTTGCTAATTTTAAGTGTATTTTTTTTTTGATGGGAAGAATTCACAATAGTCTAACCGAGAGAGAATATATGCAACACCATTTCCTTTTATAACGAAGAAAGGTGACACGCTCAAATACTAGCAAGTGTACTGGGTCGTGCAAGTAGTAAAATGGACGAAGTCCGAGTATCGATCCACGAAGACAGCTCGATTAATTCTAAGATAATATTCCTAATTCTAATTTAGACTAAGGGAATTTTTATAGTTTTAATGATTTAATTAAAAGAGATAAAAGACGCAAATAATAAAATAATTGCAAATAAAATAGATGAGGATAAAGCAGTTGACAACGACGTGATCAAGACACATGCTCAACACGAATTATTCCTACGTCTTCATGCAATCTAATTTATGTAATCAATATGAATCATAGTCAAGGTAGAATTTCCTAACATACGTGCTACTCGTTTGTCCCGCAATAGCAACCCTACGTAAATAGAGAACCAATCAACTATATGTTATTGCACATTAAATTCAGTGGAAAGCATGCAACAATCGTATATGTGATTTTCATCCAGGAATAAACAAGTATCAATGGATATATCACTTTCCATATATAAACAACATATTTTCCATATATAGCTCAGTAGGATATCTCATGCGTAAAATTTCCATATATAGCACAGAACGATATATCCTATCACATGGGCTGTCTATACAACATGCGATCGCATAGTCTCATCAACAAATCACAAAATCATATGCGAATCAAATATTCATCAATTTAATCAATTTAAGCTCATATATAGTGCATGGTCGAATATTATTATGAACTTAGACGTTATATTGATCACAAATCGAATTGCTTAATTTATAGACCTAACGTCACTACAATTACATAGTCCATTAAAACTCTCTAACTCTCATGGAACAAAAAGGTCTACAACTTAACGAGGTATTGTTAATCGTATGTCCATTTGACGTCCTTCAATTATTTTTTTCTTTTCTGATTGGAAAATGAACTGGAAAAGGTTGATTCCAAGTTCAACCACACGAAAGTTTTCTTTAATCGGCTAAAACGACTGAAGAGTGCTCTTGAGTCCAAGGAAGCTTGAGTTCTTATCCCCGAAGACCTTGCCTATGATACTCCGCTTACATTCAGCTCTAGTATAGTGCACATCCTTTTCCTCAAAGGTTACCCCAGCTCTTTTGACTTCAGACGAAGTTATTTTTCCAGTAACCAACCCTACAATACATGTCGGCTTAGCTGAGGATATCGATACCTTCCATTCTCACTCCATCTCCACATGATCTACAGCCCCTACAAAGTAGGAAAAAACAGGGAAATAAGGTAAAACTTATTAAGAATTATATATTTGGAGTTATTTAGGCAGGGATATTATGGTCATTTCCTTACTGAGTCTTAGTATCAATATAGATTAGATGAGAGGTGATCGATTTCCTTCTGGTACGTAAAACTGAAACACTCACACAAAATTCTCTTCAATCAATGGAAATTCTTTATTGTTGATTTGTTTACATGGTACAAAGCTTCACAAGATCCGCAATTGATTCTATCAGTTCTCATCTCACTTGAGATCTTTTGGAATACACATTCACGGCAATTTCGACGGACGATGATGTATCAAAGAGTAAAGCCCTAACCAAGCCGATTGAATTTCAAGATCCATTGTATCTGCATCCATCGGATACACCGAATTTGGATTTGGTGACAGAGGTGTTGTGGGGATTCGAAAACTACAAGATATGGAGCCGAGAGATGATTCTCGCCCTAGAAGCAAAAAATAAAGTTGGCTTCGTCGATGGTACATGCAAGGAGCCTGAGAATGATCAACCACGACTACAACAATACAGGAGATGCAATGCGCTTGTAAGGTCTTGGTTACATAGGTCGTTATCTAGGTATTTGGTTCATGGGGTTGTTTATTGTGAATCTGCCCAATTAGTTTGGCAAGACCTAAAAGAAATATTCGATAAGACAAATGGGGCTAGACTTTATGCATTGTATAGGCAGATAAACACCGTACACAGGGCAGTAACAGCGTCGCTGACTACTATTCTAAGTTGAGGCAATTATGGGAAGAATATGATAGTTTAATCCCATCACCCTCAAAGGAAGTCTCGAAGGAATATAAATAATATTGCAGTCAACTTAAAATGATGCAATTTCTTATGGGGTTGAATGAGTGTTATGGTGTGATAAGATCACAAATGTTAATGATGTCGCCTCTTCCTTCACATGGACAAGTTTTTTCAATGGTCTCAAATGAAGAAACACGGAGAGGAATCAGCATTAGTGGATCAGGTTCAGACAACTCAATAGCCCTAATGTCTAGTTCAAGTCAGAATAAATATCAGATGTCACATGTTGATAAGGCAGCCCTATTTTGTGAGAGTTGCAACATCTATGGTCAAACTAAAGATATTTGTTTCAAGATATATGGCTATCCCCCGAGTTTTAATAGGGGAGGTAGAAGAGCTGGAAGAAGAGGGAGTGGACGACTCAATGCACAAGCTGTAGGGAGAGGGCCTAAAGCAAATGTTTCGGCAACCACTACACATGATGTTCGGCAGCACATAGATCAAGGCTCACAGCAGTCCATCAGAGTCCAACCGCCTCAGCTAGGGGTGTTCATTGTTCGGTAAACCGACCGAACAAACCGAAATACCGAATTTTCGGTACAAAACCGAAACGAACCGAACTTATTCGGTTCTTCAAAAAACAATTCGCTAAATTAAGTAAATTCAGTTCGGTACAGATTTTGAATTTCGGTAAATTCGGTATACCGAATTACCGGAATTTTAAAATTAAAATATATTTTATTATATTAATATTGAAAATAAAATTATAATTATATTAATATATATGTATTAATTTAATTATTACCGAATTTTTTATTATTATTGTTTAAATTTCGTTTACCGAATTTACCGAAAAAGATTCGGTAAAAACCGTCTCGGTTCGGTATTCGGTATCTACTAGGGGTGTACCGAAATTTCGGTATACCAAAATTTCGGTTCGATTCGGTACGGTATGTACCGAACGAACACCCCTAGCCTTTGACACCACAACAATATCAACAAAACATTTCTTTGCTTGGAGAAAAGGGTATTGGTTCAGCTTCCAACCCTGCAATGGCAGTCACTAGCGTGTCATGTAATCTGACAGGTATATTCTCTAATGTTTCCCAAATAGGTGATACACTACATGATGAATGGATTATTGATGCAGGTGCTAATCAACATATGATTCCAATAAATTCTACCCGTTTCTATACGTGCATTCGATCTTTATGAAATTCCCCAAGTTTAGACGCTTTCGGCGCCTAAATTATCGGAAACCACACATGCGAAACCGAATTCCATCTCTGGTCGGTTTTACGTAGTGGTATTCAATGTTTTGTTCTAATCGGTCTCATCACTTAGTCCGTCTCATAAACCAATCAATAATCATACGCATAGAGGTCAATCACACGCATGCACATGAAGTACAAACAAAGAATACATGACTTGAATCATATAATTAAATAAAATAAGAATAGCATTAATACGTAGTCATAATCCGGCTCACACGGCCTCAATCACAAAAGGAATTAGGCTAGCATATTAATAAACGAAAACGACAAAGAATCACATTATCGAAAACGAAATATTAAAAGATAAAGAATTCGCTCTCGTTACGGTGTTCGCGTCGTCTCGCTCCTTCTTATTCTTCGCCGTCGCAAGCTCTATTTCGCTGCTCAGCTCCTCTCTTTATTGGCTGCCCAAAGCTTTTATTTTCAGCCGCCAATCTCCTTATATAGAAAGGACACCTAGATGCACCTAATATGCGATAATCACTCCACGTATCTTTGCTTCAAGTTTGAATGGAAACATTTTTGACTTTCTTCTCATCGGTGCGCCTATCTTGGGTAAATATAAGGTGATCTTGACTTGTTCTTCTCTCCTTGCACGTGTATATCTTGGTGGAAAATATAAAAAATCTTCTTTGACTTGTTCTCCAAGTATATATCAAATTCTTGTGGGCTTTAGTTAATTCATATGCTTAAATTAAACTAAAAGCCCACAATTCAATTCACATACGTACTTACAATGACTCGACTTTGGCTCTTTTTCCTCGATATCTATCAAACAAGAAAAATGCACGTAAGGGTATGATATCCATGTTTATTCGAATAAATAATGGCCGAAAATATGCTTTTCGGGGTATATAATGGCGTAAAATCCTAACATATCAAAAGGTATTGTACTTAACTAATGCTCGAGGAATTCAACTCTTGTGTGTGCCTCATGAAACCCCTAGCTTTTTCTCCTTTCGGCGACTCGAGAAATTGACAAGCGGAAAGTATCGTAGTTGATTTTCTTCGCAGTAGTGGTTTTGAATAATTCGAGAAATCATGTTGGAGAGAATTGCAAAAATACTTCAGTTTTAAAACTTAAATTGCAAAACTAGATAACTTTTTTAAAACTTGTGCAAAATTAATCAACCTCCTAAATTTAATTATTTTTATTTTCTTTATTCAATGCAAATTACTTAAAATTCTAAATCTTCACCATTGTTATCTTACATTGCATAGAAATTAGTAATAATTATATTTTAACCCAAATTCAATTTAAAAATTTTTAAGCCCTCAAAATATATAAACTTAGGTAGGTGTATTTAAATGGGTTCAGTTCCAAATGTGAAAGCCGTTTCTATTGAACCAAAACATCGCGTCATTCGAGCTGTGGTAACACAGTTTCGATTATTATTTTGAACTGGTTGGAGCCGGTGTCGGTTTCGAACTAAAACCATTAATTTTTTTTTGTTATGAATATTGCTTATTTTTCCATTTCTAATTGAAAAATAAATTTGAATTTCTTTAATAACGTATAAAAACATATTTCAAACTTGGAAAATTGAGGGAGATTCGTGAGAGATCGGATAAAGATTTGAGTGGGAAAAGTGTGAAAAACCAAAATAAGTTCCCAATACTTACAAGCAAAATAAATAAAACAGTCATATGATCATTGAGTTAAAAAGCAACAAATGAACAAATTCCCAACATAGGATAAAATATATATAGGAAATAAATAAAAAACCGTTATAAACAACGGTTCGATTATGATTGAACTGAAATCATTGTCCGTCAGTTTGTTTATAATATTTTAAACCGAATAAATACGTTAACGCATATGCAACAATTAGTTGAACGTAAAATACAATTGAATTTAACATGTGAGCTGGACGAAGAAGCTTGCAATGCTCAATTCCCTACATATAAAAAATATTGTGATTCTCAAAATAATAAATAATATTAGATATGCTATAGCGATTAAAACTTACCAAAATGAAATGGGGTTCAAAATGAAGTTATTAATAATTTATAGGATAATGTGAGACAATAAAATGAAAAATTGTAATTGTAGTAGTATTGTGGTGAAGAGAAAATAACAATTGTAGACCTTTTTGGTCCAAATGATTATCAGAATTTTGATTATTCCAAGTAATTATGTAAATTGGGGGGTACAAATTAGAAAACTCGATATGCATGTTATATGATGTTTAAGTATGTGAAAATGTTCGATTAAGCGCTTAAATGTGATTAAAGTGTTAAGAAAATTGAATTTGTGTGATCTTGTGCTAAACTGGATTATTTATGTGATCACCTCGTTGTGGACATTTTCGTATGAATGGAATCTGGTTACGTGCTATATATGGAAAATATATTCTGTTAAATGATATGTGAGCTGTACACGTGATTGAGTTATTTATGGAAAGAATATCACTGTGATCATCCGGATATGAATGACTATGCTATATATGGAAAAGATATTCTGATAAAGTGCTTACATATGATTGATCTATTTTAGGAAAGAATATTTATGAGATGTCCGTTGAGTGCGATATTAAGTGACTCTTAAATCAATGAATCATAATCCTGCTTTCCTTGTGCGACTTAGGATTCATATTATGGAAAGTGATTAATTGATTGGGCTTATATGTGGTAAGATGCTGATTGAGTCTATTTATGGAATGTGCTGAAATTGGGTGAGATCACTATACATGGAAAGTATGCTTGGCATTATACTCAGTAGATCAAATCTTTCAATGTGCGAATGAGTTATCATATTTTAGGAAAGAAATGAATTGATTGAGCTTACCGTTGATAATATGCTGAGTGGAATATATGTGGAATATGCTGACAACGAATGATATTACCGTGGAATGAATGTTAATCTGTGGTATTTATGGTAAGTGATCATGCATGATCGTTGAGCTTAATTGGTTTATTCTTGGCATGATTGTTGGAGTTAATGCACGTGATTATTGAGTTTCATCTTGCATATTCTGTGCTTAACTTTCCTTGTGAAGTGTAGAAGCGATTATTGGGTCTATATAGAAGGGAACACTTCACGATTGAAGAGTACAAAACGAACACACAAGCAATCGAATTCCTTAGAGTTATTGAGCGTTAACTTGCGAAAAATTCGTAGTTTGTGTTGAGCTTTCATTTGCGAATCTGTACTCTTTGAGCGATCCTTAAAAACTCCAAATCCTAAAAACCTTGTCTTCGGACGTGTTGTGTCTGCGGGCACGTTGAGCGCACAAAGGAGCACGAGTGGAGTCTTACGCACGTGGAGGGACGAATTTTGTGGATTCGGTGGCCCTTCGGTAGCAAGCTGCATCCAGTCGGGGATTAGGTTTCCTGGGTAGACGGCGTGGATCGAAACTTGGCATGCGTCAGCCTAGAGCGAGGTCTAGTGTCCATAGTGCTTCGGTTGTGTACGGGTCAATCATAGTGTAACGGGTAATACATAGTGATTGATTGGAACTCTTGGGGAGATCACACCCCAAGGACAGGATTAAACCCCAGTTGGGGATATAACCTGTATAAAAATCGCGTCTCACTTTACTTTCTGCGATTTACTTTTCTGTGAGACAAACCCGGGACGCGTGCAAATATCTAGGTGATATCTTTGATACGACTTCTGAAAATAACGTGATATTTTTGAAACAGGCTTAGGGAGATAACTTTATTACTCGTACTGCTTTCTGGAAAATAACATAATGTGCAAATATCTTCTTAAAGAAAAGTAGTTTTCAAAGAAGAACAAGCCAAAACTTTTATAGCCTAATTCACCCCCCCTCTTAGGTATATTTTACACTTCATTTGGTATCAGAGCGGGTTACTCAACGAAAGGCCTAACACGCCTGAGTTAAGATCTAATGGCTTTTTCGAGTGATGTTTTTGCAGAGGGTCAATCCCACTCTAGGCCACCTCTCTTCGATGGAACGAACTACGCAGTGTGGAAGAATCGCATGATCGAATTTCTCATCGCTGTCGACTACGATCTTTGGGAGACAATCATCAACGGACCGTACGCGGCTGCAAAAGAAGATGGAACCCTAAAAGCTGCCAAAGATTACAATGCCGATGATAAAAAGGGAATCACGCGAAACGCAAAGGCGAAGAACATGCTCGCATGCGCACTCACACGGGAAGAGTACATTCGGGTCAGTTCCTGCTCATCAGCAAAGGCCATGTGGGATATGCTCCAAGTTACTCATGAAGGAACTCAACGAGTTGTGCAAGAAAGACTGGCTCTGCTCACTCATCAGTACGAAATGTTCTCTATGGAATCTGACGAGAATATAAGCCAGATGTACGCCAGATTCATGGGAATCATCAACCAAATATTCTCCCTCGACAAGAAGGTTCCCGACAGTGAACAAGTGAGAAAGATAATGAGATCACTGCCGCGAGAGTGGAATGCCAAAGTTACTGCCATCTACGAAGCAAAGGATCTAGAAGCACTTAGCATCTCCGAACTGATTGGATCTCTTATATCCTACGAGATGATTCAAACATCAATGAATGAGAAGTCGCAGAACAAAAATCATAAGTCCATTGCTTTCAAATCCAACCAAGAAGAATCTAATTCTTACAACGAAGAAGAGGACTTGATGAACGATCTAGCCATGCTTACAAAAAGATTTGAAAAGTTCCAGAAGAAAAAGAAATTCAAAGGGAACTTCAACAAATTCTAGAACAAGAGCAAGGGAATATCCACGTCTGGGAAGAAAGTTCAGAAGTGTTTCCGATGTAACAAACCAGGCCATTATGCACATGAATGCCCAACGACCAACAATGAGAAACCAAGGAAGCAGAAGGCTATGGTGAAGGAATCAAATGACTCTGAACCAGAACAAAGCGAGGACGAGGATCATGCTTACATGGCTGACGAGGATCAGGTATCCCGCTCTTCATCTATTGAGAAAATTCATATCCTAAATAGTCTATATAGCAATGATTGTGAAAGTGACTCATCTGTTTCTGATATAGAAGAAAGTAAGGAAGAATTGTGTGATTTACTTCATAAAGCTGAGAGAAAGATCAAGTCACTAAATTCCTTAAATAAGGAACTGATAAGGCAGCGAGATGAACTAGCTAAGGAAAAACATGATGCTGATCTAGAGATCTCACGTCTGAAAGAGGAGTTAGTTACTGCTAAGATAGAGGAAATTCCATGTGACTGTGAGAAAATAGAAAAGAAAAACTGTGACTCATCGAGAGATATCGTAGAACTCAGGAATTCCTTAGATAGAGAAAAACAAAAAGTTGATAGACTCCTTGAGGGTAAGCAGAACCTAAATATGCTGTTAAGTACTCCTATGAACACTGGTAGGTCAGGGATAGGTTATTCCACTGAAGGAAGCATGCTAAACATTATGTGCCTAAGCTTAAATGTTTCTGTTGTGGTAGAAATGGTCATTATGCATACAACTGTCCTTTAAAGAAAGTTGATAAAACTAAGTATGTTTGGAGACCTAAGAAGTCACCTGTAAATGCCACTGCTGTATCCGATTCTAGCAGGAGATCACCGTCTATGCAGAATGATATCTCATATGTTAACAGAAGTTATTTCCCCGCAAACATGTTAGGACCCAACAGAAATTGGGTACCTTAGAGAGTACTTCTTTCTACAGGTACGAAGGAAGAATTCCAGTAAGAAAAACAGGTGGTATTTCGATAGCGGGTGCTCCCGCCACATGACAGGTGATATAAGTAATTTTGTGTCGTTGAAGGCGGTTGATGGGGGATACGTTTCGTACGCCAACGACGCAAAAGCCAAAATCGTGGGAGTTGATACTGTCGGTAACAATTTAAATATCACTATAGATAACGTATGGTTTGTTAGGAACTTACAACATAATTTAATTAGTATTAGTCAATTATGTGATGATGGACATACCGTAGCCTTCGCCAAAGATAAGTGCTTTGTTAAAAAGGATGATGAGATTGTGTTTAGTGCATCTAGGCATGGTAACATTTACTGCATCACTCTTAATGATATTTCTAACCAAAATGTCAAGTGTCTAGCAGTTACACAGGATATCACATGGTTATGGCATAGACGTCTGGGACATGCTAACATGGAACTGATGTCTCACATATCATGCAATGAATTCGTGAGAGGTATTCCAGATATGAAAGCCACCAAGGACAGAATCTGTAAAGCGTGCCAAATGGGGAAACAGACCAAGACGTTCTTTAAACCTAAGAATGGTATCTCTACGTCCAGACCACTGGATCTGCTGTATCTTGACCTTTTTGGTCCGGTACAGGTTATGTCATTGAAAGGTAAACGATATGCCTTAGTTATCGTAGACGACTATACTAGGTACACATGGGTCTTATTTCTTGCGCACAAAAGTGAGGCTTTAGATAATCTTGCACCACTGATCAAAAAGCTAGAAAATGAGAAAGAGATGAAGGTCCGTAAGATTAGGAGTGACAATGGTCTAGAATTTGATAGTAAATCCTTTGCATCTTTTTGTGATGAAAATGGTTATAGTCATAATATTTCAGCCCCTATTATGCCTCAACAGAACGGAGTGGTCGAGAATGGCTAGGACAATGTTGAGCGAATATAATACTCCAAAACATTTTTGGGCCGAAGCTGTTAGTACGGCATGTTATGTCTCGAATAGGATTTTCCTTAGACCGATTATTAAGAGAACTCCCTATGAACTTTGGAACGATAAAACCCCTAACATAGGATATTTCCATGTATTTGGTTGAAAATGTTCATTTTGAATGATAGGGATAAAAGAGGAAAATTCGATTCCAAGGTAGATGAAGGGATATTCCTAGGTTACAGCCTTCATTCCAAAGCTTTTAGAGTGTTTAATAATAGGAAGAAGACTGTTCAAGAATCCGTGCATGTTACGTTTGATGAATTTCCTAACGCAGATGCTACTGAGGAAGGTATAGTTGTGTCTCCTGCAGATATACAGGTTACTAACAAAGGAACGAACGCAATTCCGTTGGAACTAGATACTGAGTCAGAGGAACCTGAAGCTTCAGACGAACAACAGCGCAGAAAATTCAAACATGCTTCCAGCCATCCCACTGAACAAGTCATAGGGAATATCACTTCAGGGATCAAAACGAGAGCAATTGCACGAAACGATATTGCTGAGGAATCACATGAAGTGCTATTGTCAACTATGGAACCTAAGATAGTGAATGAAGCGCTCGACGATGAATCGTGGGTGATTGCCATGGAAGAAGAGCTGGCACAATTCGAAAAGAGCCAAGTGTGGACTCTTGTGGAAAGACCTAACGATAAGTCCATAATAGGCACGAAGTGGGTGTTTCGCAACAAACTGGATGAGAACGGTAATGTGACACGAAATAAGGCCAGGTTAGTGGCCAAAGGTTATTCCCAAGAAGAAGGTATAGATACGCATTTTACTTGCATATGGTAAGTGATCATGCATGACCGTTGAGCTTAATTGGTTTATTCTTGGCGTGATTGTTGGAGTTAATGCACGTGATTATTGAGTTTCATCTTGCATATTCTGTGCCTAACTTTCCTTGTGAAGTGTAGAAGCGATTATTGGGTCTATATAGAAGGAAACACTTCACGATTGAAGAGTACAAAACGAACACACAAGCAATCGAATTCCTTAGAGTTATTGAGCGTTAACTTGCGAAAAATTCGTAGTTTGTGTTGAGCTTTCATTTGCGAATCTATACTCTTTGAGCGATCCTTAGAAACTCCAAATCCTAAAAACCTTGTCTTCGGACGTGTTGTGTCTGCGGGCACGTTGAGCGCAAAAAGGAGCACGAGTGGAGTCTTACGCACGTGGAGGGACGAATTTTGTGGATTCGGTGGCCCTTCGGTAGCAAGCTGCATCCAGTCGGGGATTAGGTTTCCTCGGTAGACGGCGTGGATCGAAACTTGGTGCGCGTCAGCCTAGAGCGAGGTCTAGTGTCCATAGTGCTTCGATTGTGTACATGTCAATCATAGTGTAACGGGTAATACATAGTGATTGATTGGAACTCTTGGGGAGATCACACTCCAAGGACAGGATTAAACCCCAATTGGGGATATAACTTGTATAAAAATCGCGTCTCACTTTACTTTCTGCGATTTACTTTTCTGTGAGACAAACCCGGGACGCGTGCAAATATCTAGGTAATATCTTTGAAACGACTTCTGAAAATAACGTGATATTTTTGAAACAGGGTTAGGGAGATAGCTTTGATACTCGTACTGCTTTCTGGGAAATAACATACTCTGCAAATATCTTCTTAAAGAAAAGTAGTTTTCAAAGAAGAACAAGCCAAAATTTTTATAGCCTAATTCACCCCCTCCCTCTTAGGCATATTTTACACTTCAACAATAATATCGATATGTTAGCCTTGATACTCGTACTGCTAGCCTTGACGATAGAATTAGTTTTGTATCCTCGTAAGATCGATATGTTATATATGTATATATATATTATATGTATATAATATATATACCATTTTCCATCTTTTGTATTTTTAAAATTTTTGCAAAAAGATCCTTTGTATGGTATCAGAGCCATGGTGAGGGTATTAAGAAATTATGGTGTAGTTTAACGGTCTTTATCAAATGAATTTGATAAGACGCAAAGATAATACTGTTAAAAACAGTATAAAAGAGGAATATGATGTTCCTCAAGATTTAGAAAAATTAAATCGTTGGACTATTCCTAAAATAGATTATAAAATAATCTATGAATTAGGAACCTTTGAGAAATTAGGTTTAAAACAAGTAGTAAAAACTACTGAAGAAACAATTTCTTTGAATAATGAAGAAATGGTTATTAGACTTCTAAGTAATAGAGACTTAGAAAAATATAGAATAAATCATAAGTTTATTCATATTGGGTTAGTTCAGGTAGCCTTTAAGCCATTAACTTTAGAAGGTTTACCAGAAAGCTTTATAGCAGCCCTAAGAGATGGTAGAAATCTCGACTGGAAACAATCCCTTACGGGAATAATTCAGTCTAGTCTGGCACATGGTCCAGTTTATTTTAATGTTTATCCAAATCTCCAATTATCATGACTGATGTCAATATATTGGATGCTCTGACATTAAATGTCAAAACACATGGATATAATTACGCTCCGGGATCGGAAGTAATTTGTATTTGTTATAGGATTTATTATAAGCCTTTATATACGCTCAATCCTCAATGTAAAATAGTTGATAAACCTATCAACGAAACTGTTCTTATAGAAACTAATTTTAGTAGATCTAATATTACTACTCGAAGATCTATAAAATGGGAAGAAATACAATTTCCAGAAAACTGGATAATTGAACGAGCTATGCCCTTACAACCAAAAATAAAAAATAATCATACTCAAATAATTCAAACGTCTGATGGTACTGTTCAAATACAATTTGAACAAAATCAAAGACCTACAATTCCTAAGTCTAGGATGTCTAGATCAGCTTCCTCTCATTATCATATATCACCATGTGATTATATGATAAGATCACCTTCTAGAGTTTCAACCTCCCAATTTAGGGAATCAACTTCTAGCGATTACCTGCAAAATCGGGTAGAAGAATTAAGAATTAATTCTGATAATATAGTTCATGGAGTTTCTAAAAATAAAGACGAGGAAATAACCGAGTCAGAAATGGACTTTTGTGTTTAATGGATTTAAAACAAAAAATTGATTTTAGTCCGGGTTCTCCGGCAAGAAAAGAAATTCAACGAGAATTTAATTTACCTAAATGGGAATCATTCAGAAAATGGTTTTTTGAAAATTTTAATAACGAAGATAAAATTATTATTCAAGAAAAATTTTATAAGGATTTATCAAAACAAAATGAAAAATTACCTTTTATTCCTTGGTTTTTAACAAAATATTTCAAAAATATGATTTTTGTTCTTGAAAGAAATTATAAACTTTCAACGGGAAAAAATTTAAATTCAATTTATCCTCCTCAAACTAGTTTCCAAATGGAAAAAGAAAATGAAATTAGATATTATAGTGCTTTTCAAAAATTATTTGAAAACGACACACTTGCAGTAACTATTAATCATATTAATTGTCTTTTAAAACAACAAAATTATACAAATATGTATGTTATTGTCTTAGGAGAACAAATTTCTTTATTAAAGAAAAATATAGAAGAAATATTATCCTCTATTAAAGATATAAAAATTATCTTTTAATAAATAAAGATAAAGATATAAATGAAATTAAAACAGCTAATATAGCTTCTCCCAGTATTCAACCTCCTCCAGAGATTATTGATTTTAAATTAAAATCGATTTCCCATATTGAAGATATGATTGAGAAAAAACTAAAAAATTTAAAGCTTAATACTTTAAGTGAAGAATTTGAAAATCAATTTGAAAATTCGGATAATATACATAATATTTTTAATGAAGAAATAAATAAAATAAGAAATTCGTCAAAATTTGGTAAACCAATTCAAACTAAATATTATTACCCTAGACCAACTCCTCAAGATGTTCTAATAGAAGAACATGATCTTACTATTAATAGTTCATATAATGGTCATTGTATCTATGAATGGAACCTAGATGGTTATACTGAAAGACAAACTTTTGGTATGGTTCATAGAATGATGATGTATAGTACAGTTTGTAAAACTCAAGGTAATACCGATAAAACTATTGCTCAAATGCTTGTTGCTGGCTTTACTGGTCAGTTAAAGGGTTGGTGGGATAATTATTTATCCCAACAAGACCGAGAAAATATTTTCCTTACTGTAAAGGAGGAAAATAATACAATTATTGAGAATCCTGTTTATACACTATGTATAAACATTGTAGAACATTTTACAGGTCGATGGTCTGACAATTCTGAAAATGTCAGAACTCTTCTTCAAAATCTTAGGTGTAAAACCCTTACATCATTTAGATGGTATAAGGATACATTCCTTAGCCGAGTTATGGAACTTCCTGAGTCAAATAGTACTCATTGGAAATCTAAATTATAGATGGTTTACCATTTCTTTTTGCTGAAAGGGTAAAGAAAACCCTTAGAAATGGAGAATCTAGTATAGATTATAATTCCTATACTTACGGAAGATTAATAGGAACTTGTATACAAGAAGGTTTAGCTTTATGTAATGAAATAAAGCTTAACAAACAACTTAAGAGACATTCTCTTGATGAAAAGAAACAATTAGGAGAATTCTGTAGTCAATTTGGTTTAGAAAATCCTTCTACGAGCCAACCTCGTAAAGAATATAAATCTAAAAAATACTCTCCCAAACAATATGAAAAAAGAAAATATCGAAAATCTAAAAGAAGAGAACAAAAATTCTCAAAAGATAATAAAACCTATCAAAATAGAACTAAATTTCCTCCAATAGTCTGCAGGAAATGCGGAAAAATTGGTCATAAAGCAAAAACTTGCTGGACCAAAAAGAAAATTAATAATTTAGAAATTTATAATGAATTAAAAGAGACATTATCAAAAATTCTATTAGAATCTAACAGTGAGTCAGAATCCTCTTCAGAAGATGAAAATAATTTCATTGAAGAAATTTCTTCAGAAGAATCCGAAGAGTGTCAAAACTAGGCTTGGCAATGGGGCGGGGCGGGGTCGGGAGGCTAATCCCCATCCCCACCCCAACACATATCGGGGAATCCCCGTCCCCATCCCCGTTAGCAAACGGGGAAAATTTTCTCCCCATCCCCATCCCCGCGGGGATTTTCGGGGTTTCTTCCCCCACGGGGAATCCCCATCCCCATTGCTTTTAATACATTAAAATTATATTTTTGTACTAACAAAAAGGAAGGAAATGCTTTTAAATAAATAAAAACATAAATTAATATTCGAATTTAACCTCAATAATAAGTTTGCTCATATCCATAAAAAATAAAACTTAAACTAAATGTGTAGTGGACTAAAAATATCAATGATCAGCAATTCAATTGAAGAGTTATGCTGGAGGAATCAACGTCCCATGCAATGTTCCATGCGATCTCCAACCTATTTCTTAAACAAACAACCAAGCAAACAATGACGAAAACAACAAAAAAATAAATTAGTAATAATAATCATTAATAAACGTAAATAAGCTTACCTCTTCCTCACCATCATCATCGAGATCATTGTAAAAAGATTGGCATCCATGACCAGCAATCGAAACATTATCTTGAAGACAAAACAATCATGAGTTAAAACAAAAAAAAATTAACGAATTATAATGTTTTACGTAAATCTTGTCTATATACCTTCCATTTCAGCCCATAACCAATCTTGCGAGCACATTAAAGCCTCCAATGTATCATGATGAAGTCTGCTACGATGTGGACTCACAAATCTCCCACCCGTACTAAAAGCCGACTCGGAAGCCACCGTAGAAATAGGGATTGCTAGAACATCCTTAGCAATCAACTGTAAAGTGGGGTATTTATGTGCATTCTTCCACCAACTCAATATATCGAAATCAGCCTTCCTTGGTATCACACGCTCCTCCAAATAGCAATCTAACTCTGTCTTTCCGTCATCATTATCGGGATCACATGCAACAAATATATCATAACTGCTCATCGGGTCTACATCTTCTAGACTAGTCAATGATGATCGAGAACTAGTAGCAACTTCAGAAGAATCAACAGCTCCAGCCAATCTTTTAGAAGAGTACTCAGCTAACAAGTCAGAGCAGAAGTCTTGAATCCTTTTGATTTCACTCTTCGACTCCTCAGCATCATAAAGACGAGGATAATAGTACTCTAGCAATTTCAGCTTATATCGAGGATCCAAAACAGTAGCCACCCCCATAATCCCATGAATTTGAAACCAATACTTATCAAATTTTTCTAACATCTTCCCTGCCATATCTTCAATATCACTATGCCCACAAACAAGCCAATGCCTCAAAGCCATTCTAATTTCACAAATTTTCGGGAAATAAAGATTGGCAGTAGGATATTTAGTACCTGAAAAGAGCTGAGTAACATCATTAAATAACTTCAATTTAGAACAAATTTCTGTAGCTTTTTCCCAATCTTCCTCAGATGGTACACTCTTATAAAGTGGGTCTCGTTGTTTTAATCGACTGAAGACATCTCTGTAGGAAATAGCAACAGTGAGCATTGCATAAGTAGAATTCCACCTAGTCTTGCAATCTAAGACTAGCTTCTTTGCAAAAGCAACTTTTAATTGGCGAGCTGTCTCCTCAAACCTCTCACATCTTTTAGGAGTTGCTACCCAAAAAGCAACGCTAGAACAAATCCTTTCAATACCATCGCCAATAATTTCTAAACCATCCCTGACAATAAGATTAAGTATATGAGCACAACATCGCATGTGAAACAACGACCCCTCCAACCAAAGTGAACTTCTATCCAATTTATTCAACACCACTTTAATTACTGCATCGTTAGTTGTGCAATTATCTACCGTTAATGTAGATAACTTTCGGTCAAGATTCCAATCCATGTGGCAATCCACAAGAACATCGGCAATAACATCTGATGTATGTGGACATGGCACGTAGATAAACCTGAATTAAATGTCAATTTATGAGGAAAAATATGATTAACTTAGATACATGAAAATAAACAAAGTAAAAACTTAACCTGACAATACGACTTTGCAAATTCCAACAGTCGTCAACAAAATGTGCCGTGACGGTCATAAATCCCTTTTTTTGATTGTTTGCCGTCCACATGTCCGTTGTGATAGCCACCCTAGTTTCATTTTTGTCGAATAGCTTCATCGTTTTTGACCTCTCATGTTCATAAATCTTCATTATATCACTTTTCACGGTATTTCGAGAAACTACTTTGAATAACGGTTGAAGAGAAGCCACGAACCTTCGAAATCCTTGATGTTCAACCATGTTAAGTGGATACTCGTGTAAGATTATCATTGTAGCTAACTCTTTCCTCGCAAATTCTTCATCAAAAGTGTAAGCGCCAATATAAACTTTTCCTTCACTATTTGTCGTTGACTTCAAATACATTTGTTTTATGTCTTTAGTTTTTCTCAAAGGACATATCTTCAAATGATCATGTAAATGTGCCGTCCCGTTCTTTGTTTCACCTCCAAGCTGCTTCTTGCAATAGTTGCATATTGCCTTCCATTTAGTTCCTATTTTCTGTCTCTTGTAATGGTTCCACGCCTCTGATCTGAACCCCCTCTTATTACCTAGGACCAAAACATTTGTAGTGTCACTGGAACACTGAGTTAAATCAATAGGAGCGGAAGAATCCTCATTATTTTTGCTAGGTTGAGAATTTTCTACTAGCGAGGGACTGACTGTCGAGTTATCGGGAACTTCTGAAGATGCCATCTTTCACCTAAATTATTATGAAACAACTAAAATAGATTAATATGCAAATTTCGAGCAACCACAACACATAAAATATGAAGATCTTCCAAGTTATGAACGATGAGCAGATTGAGTAAATAATCTTTAAATAATAAACATGTTCCTGTTGAGTGTTGATGCGATTAAAACATGTTCAAGAAAATATTAAAGAAATATATTATATAATATCAAACCTTGTGAAGAGATGTGGCCACTGATGTTATGCGCACGATTCACCCCAAAGCCCTCTGTTATTCTAAATCTTCACACCACTTTTGCTTTGCTTAAATGGTTATGAGGTCAAACGATCGGTCACCCCACTCATAGTCATAACTCTTGACGGCTAGGGAAAGGAGTATTTTAATTAGGGTATTTTATTAGGGTATTTCAGATATAAGGGTACATTAAGTAATTATATATAGCGGATCCCCACGGGGAATGGGGCGGGGATCCCCGCGGGGCGGGGACATGATCCCCATCCCCGCCAACGGGGAGAGAAGTTTCCCCATTGTTGCCCCACGGGGAAAGAAAGCGGGGAATCCCCGCCCCATTCGGGGCGGATCCCCGCGGGGAGCGGAGAATCCCCGCCCCATTGCCAAGCCCAGTCAAAACTGTCAAATAGGTCAATCTTGTTCTAAAAATGTTAAAAATTCAGAATCTGAACCAGAAGATAATTTATATCAAATTATATCTCAATTTCAAGAATTAGAATTAAATGTTCTTGATAATAATCTTTTAGAAATATTAAAAGAAACAGAAGATCCAGATTTAAAAAATCATATAATCAAAAGATTAATTCAAAAAGAGGAAGAAACTTCAAAAGAAGTTATTCCTAAAGTTTCTAAATCTGAACCTTATAGTATGTCTGAAGTAATGAGATTACTTCGTAATAAGCATCAATTAAACAAAAATGAATCAGCTATTAATATTAAAGATTTAACAACAGAAATCTCGAATTTAAAAAATGAAATAAAAAGCTTAAAATTAAGTCATATAGATTTAGAAAGAAGATTTTCTAAATTAGAAAAAGGAAAAGAAATCATTAATGAATTTGAAATTAATGAAGAATTTGCTAGTACTTCTAAAAACATTGAAGAAGACAACTTTCTTTCAACATTAGAAGTTATTACTTCCCAAAAATGGTTGGTGAAAATATCATTACTTATTGACGGAAATTTTCAAAAAAATCTTATAGCTTTAATTGATAGCGGAGCAGATTTAAACTGTATTCAGGAAGGAATAATTCCTACCCAATATTTTCATAAAACAACTCATTCCCTTAGCTCTGCAAGCGGAGAAAAACTTCAAATTAATTATAAAATCCCTAAGGCCTTTATTTGTAAAAATAAGGTCTGTATTCCTACTTCATTCTTGCTAGTCAAGAATATTACAAACCAAGTAATCCTTGGTACTCCGTTCCTTAGGAAAATATTTCCTATCCAAAATATTAATGAATATGGATTTAAAGGTAACTTCGAAAACAAAGAAGTCTACTTTGAATTCATTACTGAACCTTTTTCAAGAATTCTTAATGAAATTAAGGATTCTATTCTCGTTAAAGCAAAAGAAAAACAGGTAAATTACCTTAAGCATGAAATTAATATACTTACGATTGAAGATAAACTTCAAAATCCTAAGTTACAAGAAAAAATTAAATTATTGCATAATGAATTCACGTTGCAAATATGCAACGATCTTCCTAATGCTTTTTGGAATAGAAAAAAGCATATAGTTTCTTTACCTTATGAAGATGATTTTAGTGAGAAAAATATTCCCACTAAAGCTCGCCCTTGTCAAATGAATTCTGAACTTTTAGAATTATGTAAAAAAGAAATAGCTTCTCTTTTACAGAAAGGGTTAATAAAACCCTCAAAATCACCTTGGTCATGTACAGCCTTTTATGTCAATAATGCGGCAGAAAAGGAAAGGGGAGTATCTAGGTTAGTTATTAATTATAAATCTCTAAATAAAGTTTTAAAATGGATTAGGTATCCTATTCCGAATAAAAAAGATCTTTTAGACAGATTATTTAATGCCATTATAATTTCAAAATTTGATTTAAAATCAGGTTTTTGGCAAATTCAAGTTGCTGAAAAAGATAGATACCAAACTGCTTTTCCAGTCCCAATTGGACAATTTGAATGGAACGTTATGCCTTTTGGATTGAAAAATGCTCCTGAATTTCAGAATATTATGAACGATATTTTTATTCCTTATAGTAATTTTATTATCATTTATATTGATGATATTTTGATATTTTCAAAAGATATCGAAACACATTTTAAACATCTTGATATATTTAAGAAAATTGTTATTCAAAATGGATTAGTTATATCAAGTCCAAAAATGGTTTTATTCCAAACTAAAATAAGATTTTTAGGTCATAATATTGAAAAAGGAAAAATTAATCCGATTAATAGAAGTATTGAGTTTGCATCAAAATTTCCAGATCAAATTTTAGATAAAACTCAGCTTCAAAGATTTTTAGGAGTCTTAATTATATTTCTCCTTATTATAAAAATCTTGCTATAGATACATCTATTTTATATGATAGATTAAAAAAGATTCCTTGTCAGTGGACAGATAGTCACACTGAAGTAATTAAAAAAATCAAAAATAAGGTTACGCATTTACCTTGTTTAATGCTTGCTAATTCTAATTGGCAAAAAATTATTGAAACTGATGCTTCTGACTTAGGTTTCGGAGGAATTTTAAACCAAATCTCTCCAGAAGATAAGAAAGAATATTTATTTAGATTCCATTCGGGGAAATGGAATAATGCTCAGAAAAATTATGCTACTATAGCTAGAGAAGTACTTTCTATAGTCAAATGTGTTCTTAAATTTCAGGATGATTTATATAATCAAAAGTTTTTAATAAAAACTGATTGCCAAGCTGCAAAATTTATGTTTCAAAAGGATTTTAAACATGATGTTTCCAAGCAAATGTTTGCAAGATGGCAAGCTCATTTAGCTCCATCTGATTTTGAAATAATTTATAAAAAAGGAAGTGATAATAGCCTTCCCGATTTTCTTACCAGAGAATTTATTCAATGAATTCTTTTGCAGGTATGTCCCAATATGGGAAAAACTATCCCTCTAATAGAGGTGGTAGAGGTGGTAAGCCTATTGTTCAACATGGCAATAGGAAATTATTCAGAGAGAATCTCTCTTCGTCTTCGAGCAACATTAGTGTTCAAGATCAGCAAATGTACAAAGAATTCCTTAAATATAAGGAGCAAAAAACTCAAGAAGGTACGACCTCTTATGCTAAAATTGTAGCAGATGATGAAATGAGGATCAAGAATTTATTTATGAGCAAATTCTCATAAAGAAGTTATACTCTTCTTAACTGAGAATGATTTAAAATGGAAAGATCAGCATGGACCTTAATGGAAAGTATCTTGATACAGCATCATATGCTGGGGGATATTATAAAACATAATGAACTACGAAAATATTCTTAAGTTCACGGAATCTTGTGAATTTGATCATTTTGTCACTGGAAATCAAAAGGTTTATAACTTCAGTAAGATTATTATTAAAAGGATCATATCTCCTGAATCATGGGCTATTCATCCTATGAAGGATAAAGAATATTTCCATCCGGAATTAAAGGTTCCAGTCAAATTCAATTATTGGGATTATATCCAAGCATTTTATAGAGTTTTCTTATATGAAAACGTCAAAAGAAAACATTCTTGGTGGATCAAGATATGTGCTGATGTGTACAAGCAGGAAATTCCTACTTGGTTTTATAACTGGTGGTTATCTTATGGAGCCACAGTTAATATTCTAAAAGAACCATTCTCAGGATTATATACTGAGTGGGTTAAAGTTTCACCAGCCCTAATAGAGGCTCAACATAATAATAAATGGATTGAAGGAATGGCTTCAATGCATTTTTATATTGAATACAGTATCCCATGGATTTGGAAATGGGCTCCTGAAGTTGGTCATAACCAACAGAACATACCCTGTCTTTGGAGAACTTCTTATACAAAGTTCTGGAAGAAAATGATCCGAATAGACGGACAAGGTGAATACGAAGGACAACAAACAATTGATAAAATCAAAGAAAAAATTGTTTGTTATAAGGAACAAATTGAAAAGAGACGGCAAAGGGAATCTCCTAGTCCATTCGAAGTCCTTTCTAGAAGATTAAATATTCAAAAAGGAAAAATGACTAAAGAAGAAATTTTGATTGAATATATGGAAGAAATAAAGAAGGATATCGGAAAGAATTTTGGAATTGATATTTCCGATGTGACTATGGGGACTTCATCAAAAGATGAAGATTTTTATCAAGAAGCTCAAGACCCCTTTGAGGATGACGATTTATTATCTTTTGAAGATGTAATCGATAATATCACTAAAGGCACTTTGGGAAAAATGAAAGATAAGGCCAAATGATGAGGCATCCACTAGGCCGGCTAAAAATTTAGCATGGCGACAACATAATTTTCTACTTTTATAAAGTAAATGGCCGACAAGAAGAATCAAGAACAAGAACAAGATGATGGCCAGCTGGAATTATAATTCCTCACTGCTATTTTGTCGTTTTACTTTTTGTGTGTCTTTAAATATGGCCTTTCGCCATAAGTTGTGTTCGCATTTTTTCATTTTGCACTTTTGTACTCTCTCCCTCTCTGTAAAATAAGTTTGAAGAAATAGAAGTTTGGTTTCATCTACGTCTTTTCCCAGTAAGTCTTTTATCCATCTCTTTTATATTTTGTTTGATCAAGCCTTAATGGAAGGCTAAACTTAAACGTTAAACTACACCAAGATGCCTTAATATCTGAAGCATGGTTTTCTATCATATAATATATATATGAATTATATATTAATATGATGTATTTAATATCTAAAATCTTTTAAAATCGGATTGAAGGAATTAAATTTTGAATAAAGGTTGTAATAAAATTTGATTTTGATTAATTCTATGTCGGCTCTTGGCAAAGCCCGTGTTGCCGAAAGATAGGCGTTTGAGGGCGATGGCTGTTACCGATCGAATTAATTGGATGAAAAGTTTTATTATGTAAAACTCCTTGTATTCGATGATTTAATTCTAAAGATCACAAAAATAATTTTTAAATTTGTTTTCGGATTACTGGTATATAGGCTGGACTACCTTGGGGCCGAACGGGATCAAACTGTTTACAGCTTGATAACTGGACTAATAGGTTTAACAACGCCACGTACCATTTTCCATCTTTTGTATTTTTAAAATTTTTGCAAAAAGATCCTTTGTATGGTATATAGGCTGGACTACCTTGGGTCCGAACGGGATCAAACTGTTTACAGCTTGATAACTGGACTAATAGGTTTAACAACGCCACGTACCATTTTCCATCTTTTGTATTTTTAAAATTTTTGCAAAAAGACCATACAAAGGATCTTTTTGCAAAAATTTTAAAAATACAAAAGATGGAAAATGGTACGTGGCGTTGTTAAACCTATTAGTCCAGTTATCAAGTTGTAAACAGTTTGATCCCGTTTGGACCCAAGGTAGTCCAGCCTATATACCAGTAATCCGAAAACAAATTTAAAAATTATTTTTGTGATCTTTAGAATTAAATCATCGAATACAAGGAGTTTTACATAATAAAATTTTTCATCCAATTAATTCGATCGGTAACAGCCATCGCCCTCAAACGCCTATCTTTCGGCAACACGGGCTTTGCCAAGAGCCGACATAGAATTAATCAAAATCAAATTTTATTACAACCTTTATTCAAAATTTAATTCCTTCAATCCGATTTTAAAAGAGTTTAGATATTAAATACATCATATTAATATATAATACATATATATATATTATATGACAGAAAACCATGCTTCAGATATTAAGGCATCTTGGTGTAGTTTAACGTTTAAGTTTAGCCTTCCATTAAGGCTTGATCAAATAAAATATAAAAGAGATAGATAAAAGACTTACTGGGAAAAGACGTAGATGCAAACCAAACTTTTATTTCTTCAAACTTATTTTACAGAGAGGGAGAGAGTACAAAAGTGCAAAATGAAAAACTGCCTACACAACTTATGGCGAAAGGCCATATTTAAAGACACACAAAAAGTAAAAAGACAAAATAGCAGTAAAGAATTATAATTCCAGCTGGCCATCATCTTGTTCTTGTTCTTGATTCTTCTTGTCGGCCATTTACTTTATAAAAGTAGAAAATTATGTTGTCGCCATGCTAAATTTTTAGCCGGCCTAGTGGATGCCTCATCATTTGGCCTTATCTTTCATTTTTCCCAAAGTGCCTTTAGTGATATTATCGATTGAATCTTCTAAAGATAATAAATCGTCATCCTCAAAGGGGTCTTGAGCTTCTTGACAAAAATCTTCATCTTTTGATGAAGTCCCCATAGTCACATCGGAAATATCAATTCCAAAATTCTTTCCGATATCCTTCTTTATTTCTTCCATATATTCAATCAAAATTTCTTCTTTAGTCATTTTTCCTTTCTGAATATTTAATCTTCTAGAAAGGACTTTGAATGGACTAGGAGATTCCCTTTGCTGTCTCTTTTCAATTTGTTCCTTATAACAAACAATTTTTCTTTGATTTTATCAATTGTTTGTTGTCCTTCGTATTCACCTTGTCAGTCTATTCGGATCATTTTCTTCCAGAACTTTGTATAAAAGTTCTCCAAAGACAGGGTATATTCTGTTGGTTATGACAACTTCAGGAGCCCATTTCCAATCCATGGGATACTGTATTCAATATAAAAATGCATTGAAGCCATTCCTTCAATCCATTTATTATTATGTTGAGCCTCTATTAGGGCTGGCGAAACTTTAACCCACTCAGTATATAATCCTGAGAATGGTTCTTTTAGAATATTAACTGTGGCTCCATAAGATAACCACCAGTTATAAAACCAAGTAGGAATTTCCTGCTTGTACACATCAGCACATATCTTGATCCACCAAGAATGTTTTCTTTTGACGTTTTCATATAAGAAAACTCAATAAAATGCTTGGATATAATCCCAATAATTGAATTTGACTGGAACCTTTAATTCCGGATGGAAATATTCTTTATCCTTCATAGGATGAATAGCCCATGATTCAGGAGATATGATCCTTTTAATAATAATCTTACTGAAGTTATAAACCTTTGATTTCCAGTGACAAAATGATCAAATTCACAAGATTCCGTGAACTTAAGAATATTTTCGTAGTTCATTCTGTTTTTATAATATCCCCCAGCATATGATGCTGTATCAAGATACCTTTCCATTAAGGTCCATGGCTGATCTTTCCATTTTAAATCATTCTCAGTTAAGAAGAGTATAACTTCTTTATGAGAATTTTGCTCATAAATAAATTCTTGATCCTCAATTTCATCATCTGCTACAACTTTAGCATAAGAGGTCGTACCTTCTTGAGTTTTTTGCTCCTTATATTTAAGGAATTCTTTGTACATTTGCTGATCTTGACACTAATGTTGCTCGAAGACGAAGTGAGATTCTCTCTGAATAATTTCCTATTGCCATGTTGAAAAATAGGCTTACCACCTCTACCACCTCTATTAGAGGGATAGTTTTTCCCATATTGGGACATACCTGTAAAAGAATTCATTGAATAAATTCTCTGGTCGGGGAAGGCTATTATCACTTCCTTTTTTATAAATTATTTCAAAATCAAATGGAGCTAAATGAGCTTGCCATCTTGCAAACATTTGCTTGGAAACATCATGTTTAAAGTCCTTTTGAAACATAAATTTTGCAGCTTGGCAATCAGTTTTTATTAAAAAACTTTTGATTATATAAATCATCCTGAAATTTAAGAACACATTTGACTATAGCAAATACTTCTCTAGCTATAGTAGCATAATTTTTCTGAGCATTATTCCATTTCCCCGAATGGAATCTAACTAAATATTCTTTCTTATCTTCTGGAGAGATTTGGTTTAAAATTCCTCCGAAACCTAAGTCAGAAGCATCAGTTTCAATAATTTTTTGCCAATTAGAATTAGCAAGCATTAAACAAGGTAAATGCGTAACCTTATTTTTTATTTTTTTAATTACTTCAGTGTGACTATCTGTCCACTGACAAGGAATCTTTTTTAATCTATCATATAAAATAGATGTATCTATAGCAAGATTTTTATAATAAGGAGAAATATAATTAAGACTCCCTAAAAATCTTTGAAGCTGAGTTTTATCTAAAATTTGATCTGGAAATTTTGATGCAAACTCAATACTTCTATTAATCGGATTAATTTTTCCTTTTTCAATATTATGACCTAAAAATATTATTTTAGTTTGGAATAAAACCATTTTTGGACTTGATATAACTAATCCATTTTGAATAACAATTTTCTAAATATATCAAGATGTTTAAAATGTGTTTCGATATCTTTTGAAAATATCAAAATATCATCAATATAAACGATAATAAAATTACTATAAGGAAAAAAAATTCGTTCATAATATTTTGAAATTCAGAAGGAGCATTTTTCAATCCAAAAGGCATAACGTTCCATTCAAATTGTCCAATTGGGACTGTAAAAGCAGTTTTGTATCTATCTTTTTCAGCAACTTGAATTTGCCAAAAACCTGATTTTAAATCAAATTTTGAAAATATAATGGCATTAAATAATCTGTCTAAAAGATCTTTTCTATTCGGAATAGGATACCTAATCCATTTTAAAACTTTATTTAGAGGTTTATAATTAATAACTAACCTAGGTACTCCCCTTTCCTTTTCTGCCGCATTATTGACATAAAAGGCTGTACATGACCAAGGTGATTTTGAGGGTTTTATTAACCCTTTCTGTAAAAGTGAAGCTATTTCTTTTTTACATAATTCTAAAAGTTCAGAATTCATTTGACAAGGGCGAGCTTTAGTGGGAATATTTTTCTCACTAAAATCATCTTCATAAGGTAAAGAAACTATATGCTTTTTTCTATTCCAAAAAGCATTAGGAAGATCGTTGCATATTTGCAACGTGAATTCATTATGCAATAATTTAATTTTTTCTTGTAACTTAGGATTTTGAAGTTTATCTTCAATCGTAAGTATATTAATTTCATGCTTAAGGTAATTTACCTGTTTTTCTTTTGCTTTAATGAGAATAGAATCCTTAATTTCATTAAGAATTCTTGAAAAAGGTTCAGTAATGAATCAAAGTAGACTTCTTTGTTTTCGAAGTTACCTTTAAATCCATATTCATTAATATTTTGGATAGGAAATATTTTCCTAAGGAACGGAGTACCAAGGATTACTTGGTTTGTAATATTCTTGACTAGCAAGAATGAAGTAGGAATACAGACCTTATTTTTACAAATAAAGGCCTTAGGGATTTTATAATTAATTTGAAGTTTTTCTCCGCTTGCAGAGCTAAGGGAATGAGTTGTTTTATGAAAATATTGGGTAGGAATTATTCCTTCCTGAATACAGTTTAAATCTGCTCCGCTATCAATTAAAGCTATAAGATTTTTTTGAAAATTTCCGTCAATAAGTAATGATATTTTCACCAATCATTTTTGGGAAGTAATAACTTCTAATGTTGAAAGAAAGTTGTCTTCTTCAATGTTTTTAGAAGTACTAGCAAATTCTTCATTAATTTCAAATTCATTAATGATTTCTTTTCCTTTTTCTAATTTAGAAAATCTTCTTTCTAAATCTATATGACTTAATTTTAAGCTTTTTATTTCATTTTTTAAATTCGAGATTTCTGTTGTTAAATCTTTAATATTAATAGCTGATTCATTTTTGTTTAATTGATGCTTATTACGAAGTAATCTCATTACTTCAGACATACTATAAGGTTCAAATTTAGAAACTTTAGGAATAACTTCTTTTGAAGTTTCTTCCTCTTTTTGAATTAATCTTTGGATTATATGATTTTTTAAATCTGGATCTTCTGTTTCTTTTAATATTTCTAAAAGATTATTATCAAGAACATTTAATTCTAATTCTTGAAATTGAGATATAATTTGATATAAATTATCTTCTGGTTCAGATTCTGAATTTTTAACATTTTTAGAACAAGATTGACCTATTTGACAGTTTTGACACTCTTCGGATTCTTCTGAAGAAATTTCTTCAATGAAATTATTTTCATCTTCTGAAGAGGATTCTGACTCACTGTTAGATTCTAATAGAATTTTTGATAATGTCTCTTTTAATTCATTATCAATTTCTAAATTATTAATTTTATTTTTGGTCCAGCAAGTTTTTCCTTTATGACCAATTTTTCCGCATTTCCTGCAGACTATTGGAGGAAATTTAGTTCTATTTTGATAGGTTTTATTATCTTTTGAGAATTTTTGTTCTCTTCTTTTAGATTTTCGATATTTTCTTTTTTCATATTGTTTGGGAGAGTATTTTTTAGATTTATATTCTTTACGAGGTTGGCTCGTAGAAGATTTTTTAAACCAAATTGACTACAGAATTCTCCTAATTGTTTCTTTTCATCAAGAGAATGTCTCTTAAGTTGTTTGTTAAGCTTTATTTCATTACATAAAGCTAAACCTTCTTGTATACAAGTTCCTATTAATCTTCCGTAAGTATAGGAATTATAATCTATACTAGATTCTCCATTTCTAAGGGTTTTCTTTACCCATTCAGCAAAAAGAAATGGTAAACCATCTATAAATTTAGATTTCCAATGAGTACTATTTGACTCAGGAAGTTCCATAACTCGGCTAAGGAATATATCCTTATACCATCTAAATTATGTAAGGGTTTTACACCTAAGATTTTGAAGAAGAGTTCTGACATTTTCAGAATTGTCAGACCATCGACCTGTAAAATGTTCTACAATGTTTATACATAGTGTATAAACAGCATTCTCAATAATTGTATTATTTTCCTCCTTTACAGTAAGGAAAATATTTTCTCGGTCTTGTTGGGATAAATAATTATCCCACCAACCCTTTAACTGACCAGTAAAGTCAGCAACAAGCATTTGAGCAATCATTTTATCGGTATTACCTTGAGTTTTACAAACTGTACTATACATCATCATTCTATGAACCATACCAAAAGTTTGTCTTTCAGTATAACCATCGGTTCCATTCATAGATACCATGACCATTATATGAATTATTAATAGTAAGATCATGTTCTTCTATTAGAACATCTTGAGGAGTTGGTCTAGGGTAATAATATTTAGTTTGAATTGGTTTACTAGCAAATTTTGACGAATTTCTTATTTTATTTATTTCTTCATTAAAAATATTATGTATATTATCCGAATTTTCAAATTGATTTTCAAATTCTTCACTTAAAGTATTAAGCTTTAAATTTTTTAGTTTTTTCTCAATCATATCTTCAATATGAGAAATCGATTTTAATTTAAAATCAATAATCTCTGGAGGAGGTTGAATACTGGGAGAAGCTATATTAGCAGTTTTAATTTCATTTATATCTTTATCTTTATTTATTAAAAGATAATTTTTTATATCTTTAATAGAGGATAATATTTCTTCTATATTTTTCTTTAATAAGAAATTTGTTCTCCTAAAACAATAACATACATTTTTGTATAATTTTGTTGTTTTAAAAGACAATTAATATGATTAATAGTTACTGCAAGTGTATCGTTTTCAAATAATTTTTGAAAAGCACTATAATATCTAATTTCATTTTCTTTTTTCCATTTGGAAACTAGTTTGAGGAGGATAAATTGAATTTAAATTTTTTCCCGTTGAAAGTTTATAATTTCTTTCAAGAACAAAAATCATATTTTTGAAATATTTTGTTAAAAACCAAGGAATAAAAGGTAATTTTTCATTTTGTTTTGATAAATCCTTATAAAATTTTTCTTGAATAATAATTTTATCTTCGTTATTAAAATTTTCAAAAAACCATTTTCTGAATGATTCCCATTTAGGTAAATTAAATTCTCATTGAATTTCTTTTCTTGCCGGAGAACCCGGACTAAAATCAATTTTTTGTTTTAAATCCATTAAACACAAAAGTCCATTTCTGACTCGGTTATTTCCTCGTCTTTATTTTTTAAAACTCCATGAACTATATTATCAGAATTAATTCTTAATTCTTCTACCCGATTTTGCAGGTAATAGCTAGAAGTTGATTCCCTAAATTGGGAGGTTGAAGCTCTAGAAGGTGATCTTATCATATAATCACATGGTGATATATGATAATGAGAGGAAGCTGATCTAGACATCCTAGACTTAGGAATTGTAGGTCTTTGATTTTGTTCAAATTGTCTTTCAACAGTACCATCAGACGTTTGAATTATTTGAGTAGGATTATTTTTTATTTTTGGTTGTAAGGGCATAGCTCGTTCAATTATCCAGTTTTCTGGAAATTGTATTTCTTCCCATTTTATAGATCTTCGAGTAGTAATATTAGATCTACTAAAATTAGTTTCTATAAGAACAGTTTCGTTGTTAGGTTTATCAACTATTTTACATTGAGGATTGAGCGTACATAAAGGCTTATAATAAATCCTATAACAAATACAAATTACTTCCGATCCCGGAGCGTAATTATATCCATGTGTTTTGACATTTAATGTCAGAGCATCCAATATATTGACATCAGTCAATGATAATTGGAGATTTGGATAAACATTAAAATAAACTGGACCATGTGCCAGACTAGACTGAATTATTCCCATAAGGGATTGTTTCCAGTCGAGATTTCTACCATCTCTTAGGGCTGCTATAAAGCTTTCTGGTAAACCTTCTAAAGTTAATGGCTTAAAGGCTACCTGAACTAACCCAATATGAATAAACTTATGATTTATTCTATATTTTTCTAAGTCTCTATTACTTAGAAGTCTAATAACAATTTCTTCATTATTCAAAGAAATTGTTTCTTCAGTAGTTTTTACTACTTGTTTTAAACCTAATTTCTCAAAGGTTCCTAATTCATAGATTATTTTATAATCTATTTTAGGAATAGTCCAACGATTTAATTTTTCTAAATCTTGAGGAACATCATATTCCTCTTTTATACTGTTTTTTAACAGTATTATCTTTGCGTCTTATCAAATTCATTTGATAAAGACCGTTAAACTACACCATAATTTCTTAATACCCTCACCATGGCTCTGATACCATACAAAGGATCTTTTTGCAAAAATTTTAAAAATACAAAAGATGGAAAATGGTATATATATTATATACATATATATATATATACATATATATATACATATATAACATATCGATCGTACGAGGATACAAAACTAATTCTATCGTCAAGGCTAGCATTAGACAATATGCCTTTAAAATGAGATCTATGCTCACTGTGCTTACGGAATAAGGCAATCATTTATGAAGGTATAGCGATAATTGCCTCGTAATATAAACGCTTTAAATTTTGAGATCAACGAACTTAATCGATTTTTTCGGACTCTTAAACAAGACCTGAATATAAAATATACTAAATATATTTCACAGAGGAAAGAACGAAAAGGACAACGTGATTGAGAGCATTGCAAAAATAGTTAAGTTTTAAAACTAGAATTGCAAAACTAATTGACTTTTTAAAATTAGTGCAAAACTAATCAACTTCTTAATTTTAATTATTGTTGAAGTGTAAAATATGCCTAAGAGGGAGGGGGGTGCATTAGGCTATAAAAATTTTGGCTTGTTCTTCTTTGAAAACTACTTTTCTTTAAGAAGATATTTGCAGAGTATGTTATTTCCTAGTAAGCAGTACGAGTATCAAAGCTATCTCCCTAACCCTGTTTCAAAAATATCACGTTATTTTCAGAAGTCGTTTCAAAGATATTACCTAGATATTTGCACGCGTCCCGGGTTTTGTCTCACAGAAAAAGTAAATCGCAGAAAGTAAAGTGAGACGCGATTTTTATACAGGTTATATCCCCAATTGGGGTTTAATCCTGTCCTTGGAGTGTGATCTCCCCAAGAGTTCCAATCAATCACTATGTATTACCCGTTACACTATGATTGACCTGTACACAATCGAAGCACTATGGACACTAGACCTCGCTCTAGGCTGACGCACACCAAGTTTCGATCCACGCCGTCTACCGAGGAAACCTAATCCCCGACTGGATGCAGCTTGCTACCGAAGGGCCACCGAATCCACAAAATCCGTCCCTCCACGTGCGTAAGACCCCACTCGTGCTCCTTTTTGCGCTCAACGTGCCCGCAGACACAACACGTCCGAAGACAAGGTTTTTAGGATTTGGAGTTTCTAAGGATCGCTCAAAGAGTACAGATTCGCAAATGAAAGCTCAACACAAACTACGAATTTTTTCGCAAGTTAACGCTCAATAACTCTAAGGAATTCGATTGCTTGTGTGTTCGTTTTGTACTCTTCAATCGTGAAGTGTTTCCTTCTATATAGACCCAATAATCGCTTCTACACTTCACAAGGAAAGTTAGGCACAGAATATGCAAGATGAAACTCAATAATCACGTGCATTAACTCTAACAATCACGCCAAGAATAAACCAATTAAGCTCAACGGTCATGCATGATCACTTACCATATGCAAGTAAAATGCGTATCTATACCTTCTTCTTGGGAATAACCTTTGGCCACTAACCTGGCCTTATTTCGTGTCACATTACCGTTCTCATCCAGTTTGTTGCGAAACACCCACTTCGTGCCTATTATGGACTTATCGTTAGGTCTTTCCACAAGAGTCCACACTTGGCTCTTTTCGAATTGTGCCAGTTCTTCTTCCATGGCAATCACCCACGATTCATCGTCGAGCGCTTCATTCACTATCTTAGGTTCCATAGTGACAATAGCACTTCATGTGATTCCTCAGCAATATCGTTTCGTGCAATTGCTCTCGTTTTGATCCCTGAAGTGATATTCCCTATGACTTGTTCACTGGGATGGCTGGAAGCATGTTTGAATTTTCATCGCTGTTGTTCGTCTGAAGCTTCAGGTTCCTCTGACTCAGTATCAAGTTCCAACGGAATTGCGTTCGTTCCTTTGTTAGTAACCTGTATATCTGCAGGAGACACAACTATACCTTCCTCAGTAGCATCTGCGTTAGGAAATTCATCAAACGTAACATGCACAGATTCTTGAACAGTCTTCTTCCTATTATTAAACACTCTAAAAGCTTTGGAATGAAGGCTGTAACCTAGGAATATCCCTTCATCTACCTTGGAATCGAATTTTTCCTCTTTTATCCCTATCATTCAAAATGAAACATTTTCAACCAAATACATGGAAATATCCTATGTTAGGGGTTTTATCGTTCCAAAGTTCATAGGGAGTTGTCTTAATAATCGGTCTAAGGAAAATCCTATTCGAGACATAACATGCCGTACTAACAGCTTCGGCCCAAAAATGTTTTGGAGTATTATATTCGCTCAACATTGTCCTAGCCATTCTCGACCACTCCGTTCTGTTGAGGCATAATAGGGGCTGAAATATTATGACTATAACCATTTTCATCACAAAAAGATGCAAAGGATTTACTATCAAATTCTAGACCATTGTCACTCCTAATCTTACGGACCTTCATCTCTTTCTCATTTTCTAGCTTTTTGATCAGTGGTGCAAGATTATCTAAAGCCTCACTTTTGTGCGCAAGAAATAAGACCCATGTGTACCTAGTATAGTCGTCTACGATAACTAAGGCATATCGTTTACCTTTCAATGACATAACCTGTACCGGACCAAAAAGGGTCAAGATACAGCAGTTCCAGTGGTCTGGACGTAGAGATCACATTCTTAAGTTTAAAAGGACGTCTTGGTCTGTTTCCCCATTTGGCACGCTTTACAGATTCTGTCCTTGGTGGCTTTCATATCTGGAATACCTCTCACGAATTCATTGCATGATATGTGAGACATCAGTTCCATGTTAGCATGTCCCAGACGTCTATGCCATAACCATGTGATATCCTGTGTAACTGCTAGACACTTGACATTTTGGTTAGAAATATCATTAAGAGTGATGCAGTAAATGTTACCATGCCTAGATGCACTAAACACAATCTCATCATCCTTTTTAACAAAGCACTTATCTTTGGCGAAGGCTACGGTATGTCCATCATCACATAATTGACTAATACTAATTAAATTATGTTGTAAGTTCCTAACAAACCATACGTTATCTATAGTGATATTTAAATTGTTACCGACAGTACCAACTCCCACGATTTTGGCTTTTGCGTCGTTGGCGTACGAAACGTATCCCCCATCAACCGCCTTCAACGACACAAAATTACTTATATCACCTGTCATGTGGCGGGAGCACCCGCTATCGAAATACCACCTGTTTTTCTTACTGGAATTCTTCCTTCGTACCTGTAGAAAGAAGTACTCTCTGAGGTACCCAATTTCTGTTGGGTCCTAACATGTTTGCGGGGAAATAACTTCTGTTAACATATGAGATATCATTCTGCATAGACGGTGATCTCCTGCTAGAATCGGATACAACAGTGGCATTTACAGGTGACTTCTTAGGTCTCCAAACATACTTAGTTTTATCAACTTTCTTTAAAGGACAGTTGTATGCATAATGACCATTTCTACCACAACAGAAACATTTAAGCTTAGGCACAGAATGTTTAGCATGCTTTCCTTCAGTGGAATAACCTATCCCTGACCTACCAGTGTTCATAGGAGTACTTAACAGCATATCTAGGTTCTGCTTACCCTCATGGAGTCTATCAACTTTTTGTTTTTCTCTATCTAAGGAATTCCTGAGTTCTACGATATCTCTCGATGAGTCACAGTTTTTCTTTTCTATTTTCTCACAGTCACATGGAATTTCCTCTATCTTAGCAGTAACTAACTCCTCTTTCAGACGTGAGATCTCTAGATCAGCCTCATGTTTTTCCTTAGCTAGTTCATCTCGCTGCCTTATCAGTTCCTTATTTAAGGAATTTAGTGACTTGATCTTTCTCTCAGCTTTGTGAAGTAAATCACACAATTCTTCCTTACTTTCTTCTATATCAGAAACAGATGAGTCACTTTCACAATCATTGCTATATAGACTATTTAGGATATGAATTTTCTCAATAGATGAAGAGCGGGATAACAACGCCACGTACCATTTTCCATCTTTTGTATTTTTAAAATTTTTGCAAAAAGATCCTTTGTATGGTATCAGAGCCATGGTGAGGGTATTAGGAAATTATTGTGTAGTTTAACGGTCTTTATCAAATGAATTTGATAAGACGCAAAGATAATACTGTTAAAAATAGTATAAAAGAGGAATATGATGTTCCTCAAGATTTAGAAAAATTAAATCGTTGGACTATTCCTAAAATAGATTATAAAATAATCTATGAATTAGGAACCTTTGAGAAATTAGGTTTAAAACAAGTAGTAAAAACTACTGAAGAAACAATTTCTTTGAATAATGAAGAAATGGTTATTAGACTTCTAAGTAATAGAGACTTAGAAAAATATAGAATAAATCATAAGTTTATTCATATTGGGTTAGTTCAGGTAGCCTTTAAGCCATTAACTTTAGAAGGTTTACCAGAAAGCTTTATAGCAGCCCTAAGAGATGGTAGAAATCTCGACTGGAAACAATCCCTTATGGGAATAATTCAGTCTAGTCTGGCACATGGTCCAGTTTATTTTAATGTTTATCCAAATCTCCAATTATCATTGACTGATGTCAATATATTGGATGCTCTGACATTAAATGTCAAAACACATGGATATAATTACGCTCCGGGATCGGAAGTAATTTGTATTTGTTATAGGATTTATTATAAGCCTTTATGTACGCTCAATCCTCAATGTAAAATAGTTGATAAACCTATCAACGAAACTGTTCTTATAGAAACTAATTTTAGTACATCTAATATTACTACTCGAAGATCTATAAAATGGGAAGAAATACAATTTCCAGAAAACTGGATAATTGAACGAGCTATGCCCTTACAACCAAAAATAAAAAATAATCCTACTCAAATAATTCAAACGTCTGATGGTACTGTTCAAATACAATTTGAACAAAATCAAAGACCTACAATTCCTAAGTCTAGGATGTCTAGATCAGCTTCCTCTCATTATCATATATCACCATGTGATTATATGATAAGATCACCTTCTAGAGCTTCAACCTCCCAATTTAGGGAATCAACTTCTAGCGATTACCTGCAAAATCGGGTAAAAGAATTAAGAATTAATTCTGATAATATAGTTCATGGAGTTTCTAAAAATAAAGACGAGGAAATAACCGAGTCAGAAATGGACTTTTGTGTTTAATGGATTTAAAACAAAAAAATTGATTTTAGTCCGGGTTCTCCGGCAAGAAAAGAAATTCAACGAGAATTTAATTTACCTAAATGGGAATCATTCAGAAAATGGTTTTTTGAAAATTTTATAACGAAGATAAAATTATTATTCAAGAAAAATTTTATAAGGATTTATCTAAACAAAATGAAAAATTACCTTTTATTCCTTGGTTTTTAACAAAATATTTCAAAAATATGATTTTTGTTCTTGAAAGAAATTATAAACTTTCAACGGGAAAAAATTTAAATTCAATTTATCCTCCTCAAATAGTTTCCAAATGGAAAAAGAAATGAAATTAGATATTATAGTGCTTTTCAAAAATTATTTGAAAACGATACACTTGCAGTAACTATTAATCATATTAATTGTCTTTTAAAACAACAAAATTATACAAAAATGTATGTTATTGTTTTAGGAGAACAAATTTCTTTATTAAAGAAAAATATAGAAGAAATATTATCCTCTATTAAAGATATAAAAAATTATCTTTTAATAAATAAAGATAAAGATATAAATGAAATTAAAACTGCTAATATAGCTTCTCCCAGTATTCAACCTCCTCCAGAGATTATTGATTTTAAATTAAAATCGATTTCTCATATTGAAGATATGATTGAGAAAAAACTAAAAAATTTAAAGCTTAATACTTTAAGTGAAGAATTTGAAAATCAATTTGAAAATTCGGATAATATACATAATATTTTTAATGAAGAAATAAATAAAATAAGAAATTCGTCAAAATTTGCTAGTAAACCAATTCAAACTAAATATTACCCTAGACCAACTCCTCAAGATGTTCTAATAGAAGAACATGATCTTACTATTAATAATTCATATAATGGTCATTGTGTCTATGAATGGAACCTAGATGGTTATACTGAAAGACGAACTTTTGGTATGGTTCATAGAATGATGATGTATAGTACAGTTTGTAAAACTCAAGGTAATACCGATAAAACTATTGCTCAAATGCTTGTTGCTGGCTTTACTGGTCAGTTAAAGGGTTGGTGGGATAATTATTTATCCCAACAAGACCGAGAAAATATTTTCCTTACTGTAAAGGAGGAAAATAATACAATTATTGAGAATGCTGTTTATACACTATGTATAAACATTGTAGAACATTTTACAGGTCGATGGTCTGACAATTCTGAAAATGTCAGAACTCTTCTTCAAAATCTTAGGTGTAAAACCCTTACATCATTTAGATGGTATAAGGATACATTCCTTAGCCGAGTTATGGAACTTCCTGAGTCAAATAGTATGTTAGGATATTTAATTGATTGTGTCAATAGTTTAAGTCTTGGTATTAAATTAGTATTTATCTTTAGTTTGGGCTTTAGACTAGATTGTAATTAGTTAACATTTAGTGATTGGGCCTTAATATACCTAGGGTTAATGTGGTATATAAGGTGTTACCAACTCACTTTTCAAAGTAATCAAAGATCAAAGGCTTATCCAACTTTTTCACACACTACACACACTCAAAGGTGAGAATACTCCCTATTCCTTCCATTAAAGCCTCTTTGATTCCTTGTTTGGTGCATTCGGGACCAACAAGTGGTATCAGAGCAAACGTGGATCGATCTTCGTTGATTTGAATCCAGTTTCGTTCGATTCCAAGCAAGATCAAAGGTGTTTTTGAGCAAAAAATAGGTGTCGGCATTTTGAGCTTGTTTTGGGGTATTGATGCTTCGTTTTTATGTTTAAAACCCTCCCCCAGATCAAGTCTATGCCTAAAATGGTCTTAGAACACTTTTGAATCAGTTTTAACGAGTTTTGAGCGAGATTTAAGCAGAAAATTTTCAGAAAAGGACATCTCGGCCATTCTCTGTTTTTGGTCGATTTGACCCACTTTTTGTTGTTTTTAGCTCACAAATCGGTCGATTATGTGTTTAGTAAAGTATTTCTGAAGTTTAGGATCAAGTTTGAGCGATTTTGGTTGAGATTTGAGCAAGAACGGGACGTTTTTCTGGGAAATCGCGTGAAAAGCAATGGAACAGTACTAACCTGTTCTTGACCGCGAAACTTTGAGCTTGATCGTTCAAATCCGCGAATTTTCCACGTCCGCGAAAGTCGATTCCGAGAATTTATAACCCGCGAAACTTTTACTTCCACTACATTTTTCGCAACATCCGAGAAACTTTAAACCACGAAATTCTACATTCACTGAATTTTTTTTCGCAACTGTCTACTTTAAACATCCGAGAAACTTTAAACCGCGAAATTCTACATTCACTGAATTTTTTTCGCAACTACCTACCTTAAGAATCCGAGAAATTTAAAACCGCGAAACTTTCGTTTATACTACATTTGTTTTTCGCAACTACCTATCTTTAAGATCCGAGAATTTTTAAGCCGCGAAACTTTCACTTATACAACATTTTTTCGCATCTGTTTACGTTCATAATCCGAGAAATTCCATATCCAAGAATTTCTTGTGACCGCGAAAATTCTCTCAACTTGCGAAAGTTTTATAACTTGTGAAAATTCTCTTGCGAAGTTTTAAATTTCTCAAACGTGCGAAAGTTTTATAACTTGCGAAAATTCTCTTGCAATGCGAAGTTTTTAAATTTCTCAAACGTGCGAAAATTATATAACTTGCGAAAATTCTCTTGCGAAGCTTTAATTTCTCAACTTGCGAAAGCTTTATAACTTGCAAAAATCTCATGCGAAACTTTAATATTCTCCACTAGCGAAATTTTTACAATTTACGAAGTTTTCTAGCGAAGCTCAAAAATTCTCGTCTTGCTAAACATTTTAACGTGCGAAATTCTTCAACTTGCGAATTTCTCTAATGTATTAATTTCTTCTAGGGTTAAAATTTTCTCGGGTTAAATCTTCCCAAACCTATTTAAAGATTAAATCAGTACACTTTAGTCCCATCTCCCTAGACCACTTTTGACAGATTTATTTTCTCATTTCAAATCTCGGTTTTACATTTCTCAAACTTCTCCCAATTTCTAGATACAGATCCGTTCATACATTATCGACCGTCACACACAAGCACTTAGGTCTAAGAAATTCTTTAAACGATTTTCTTCTCAAAACTCTACATATTAAACTCGTTAAACTCATCTTTCTTATCGTTCGTTACTAACTCTCTCATCTATACAAGATCAAAACCACGGACGATTCGACTGCACCAACCATGTCTACCACGAATGACATCTCCACAGTGGGCTCCGACACCAGGCCTCCAATGCTGCGACAAGGCGACTACAGCATATGGACAAACCGGTTCCTCACTTTCATCAGGAACAAAGGCGCACCACTCTCTCAATACCTTCTGGACTCCATCTTCAACGGTCCAGCACAGTTCTGGACAATCATCCCTGCACAGCCAAACGCAAACCCACCCATGGATGAACGCCGCACTCCAAGAGGTCCCATCAATGAGGATGAACTGGCACGCGAACAGGCTGACGAGACGGCCAAAGGATACCTCTTCCAGGCTATGGGCAACGAAGTCTATGCTCACATCGAGTGCTGCACAACTGCTAAAGAAATATGGGATGAACTCGTAGAAATCATGGCAGGCACAACTGAAAGTGCTCAAGGAAGGAAATCAGCATGTCTCTCACAGTATGAACACTTCCAAGCCTACGAAGGAGAGGAGCTGCGTGACACATACCTCAGGTACCTGAAGGTCATCAATGAACTCAAGAAGGCCAGGATCTCAAGGGACAAATTCGACATCAACAACCGCTTTCTTGAAGCCTCAAACCACAATGGGGCAATGCAATCGTGATGATGATTCAGAGTAAGGACCTCTCCAACACTTCCATCCATGCTCTTTATGACAGTCTGTCTGCCTATGCTCCATATGTGCAACCTCAGTCCACCAACACTCGAGTCGACCCACTGGCCCTCCTCTCGAACAAAACCACTGAACGATCTTCCACCACTAAGACCAAACAGAACAAAGGAAAGCTACCAGCTGTTGTATCGGACACCTCTTCAGGATCCGAAGCAGATACCGAATCAGACGAAGATGTCCGCGACATACGCAAGCAACTGGCAATGCTCACCAAGCTGGTCTCAAAGAAGATCGGGAAAAAATCCTCATCCTCCTCCAATCGCCAAAGAACCTATAGCGGCACCAAAAAGTCCACTCCCGCAGAGGAAGCCAAGCCAACAAAGAAAGAAGAGGACTCCGCCGCACCTCAAAAGTCTGTGAAGTGCTTTCGGTGTGGAAAGATAGGCCACTTTGCCAAAGAATGCCACGCCCCACGCGTGAAGGACTCCGGCTACTACGACCGTAAGGCCAGATTGACCCGCAAGATGGAAAGTGGGAAAGCTCTACTCACCGAAGAAGCAGAATGGGTGAATGACACTTCAGAAGACGAGGAGCCTAAGGATGAAGATTGCTGCATGGCAAGGCTGGTCGAACATGACGAGGACGAGGAGATGGATCACACCGGTGAAAACACAGCTAATACTCCTACCAACGCTGCGTCTGAGGTACGAATCTCACACCTAGATGATGTGTTTACTCACCGACACGCCATTAAGAAACCCACCGTAGACGCTAGGGATTACGATGAACTTAAGCTAAAATTTGAAAACAACTATGCCTTACTTAGTCTAAAAGTAGAAGAACTTGCCTGTGCAAACGAACGCCTAAAAGCCTCTGAAGCTTTAGTCAAACGTCTGCAAAGCAAGAACAAACAAAGTGAGACTAAGGTTAAGGAAACTACACTAGCTATTAGTTCATGTGAAACTTCTCGCCTCCTGACGGCCTCCCAATATGAACTACTTACGAAGGAAAGAGTTAGGCTATACCGCAAGGTGAAAGAGCTTGAAGAGCAACTTCACCTCAGAAACGAAAACTCACGCATCCTATCCCTATTAAACCAACCGGCGGAAACAGAATTCTACGACGCACGGGGGGGAATCGGACTGTCTAGCAATTGCAATCCAACACCGCTAGCAGTTAAAAGATATAACATGTGCAACACTGCATTCTTGCAAACAAGAAATTGTGCTCCCCCGCAGCTTAAGCCATTTGTGAGATCATCCTCCACTGCCATCTCAGAAGAAACAAGAGAACAGAACATCCATTGGGCAGAAATCGCGCTTGACTACACAGAGTTGAACAATAGAGATAAGACTGAGGTATCCTCACTCTCGGAGAATGTCGAAACCTTACTTCCAAATAAAGAACAGGAAGATGCTTTTCAAGATGTACTCTCTCGAACCTACATCCCTAAGAAACTACTACTCATAGCAGAACTGGAACGACAACTAGAAGTAGAAAGGAAGGCCTTTGCAAAAGAGCGAGATGAGCTACTTAGCAAAATCTACACACTAGAAAAATTTCCCAATACGAACTATCCTCCACATCAAGTCAAGTACCCGATTCTCTAACATGTAAATGTAAGAGGACGGTGAAAATGACTCCTGAAGCTGACATATGTTCTAACACTAACTCTAGTATTCTTGTGGATACAGGGAATGTGAGTTCGACGTCTCTGGAAGGCAGCTCGTATCAGACAAAGGCAAATCTACTCTTCGATGAAAAGAAGAAAAAATTATCCTATATTCATCCTTCCTCTCTATGTACTGAATCTAACTATCCTAAGCGCGTAGACAATTATGTTGCTAGAACTTATCCTTCTTTTACCAAACTTATGTCTATGTGCTGCTGCAATGATTTTGTTCTCCCACGATTTCATGAATATGAAACTCATGAACACGCAACTCTCCGACCTCGCAAGCGAACCTTCTCTACGACGTCTTTGAATTCTCCCATCTCGCCAAAACCCAAAGTCAAGCGAAAACGCCTCTCGTCGACAAACGCAAACTCACCTACTACTCGCAAGCCAAAGGCTACCAAAACCGGAGCACGAAAACAACAACCACGTTACCCACGTCAATTCATGTATACGGCGCCATACATGCAAGCACAAGTTAGGAAAATATGGGTTAGAAAAACCATAATCCCGCCTAATCAAACAAACGACAAAGGGAAAGCTAAATTAGAAACAACAGAATCTGATTTAGAAACCATATTTCCCATTAAGCGCGTAAAAACTTTACATATATCACAAGAATGTCCCGTTCGAAAACGGGGTCCCAACGTTTGCTAATGCTTGCAGGTCTGTCATGTGTGGTATCTAGACTCGGGTTGCTCCACACACATGACAGGGAATAAGGAGCTGTTGAGCAACTTCTCCGAGCGCTATCTCGGAAGGGTCTCCTTCGGAAACGGTCAAATGGCGCCAATTCTAGGAACTGGCGATCTCGTGCACGATAAACTGACAATCAAGGGCATCTCCTATGTCGAGGGTTTGAGCTACAATCTCTTCAGCATTGGTCGATTTTGCGACAAAGGATACAAGGTTCGCTTCGAATCTGACATCTGCAGCATTATGGATGCCTCAGGACAATCTCTTCTTTCTGGAACGCGCACGTCCCATCTTTATGTACTCAACCTTACGACCTCACGACCAATATGCCTTCTCTCTCGAGCCGCACCCAAGTTGAATGATCTATGGCACCGGCGACTCTCACATCTCAATTTCAAGACCATCAACAAACTGCGTCAGAATAAACTCGTCAACGGTCTACCCCAACTGACATATCATAAGGAACACCTCTGCTCTGCCTGTGAATTGGGAAGATGAAGCGATCGTCTCATGTCTCTAAGGAAACACCGTCCTCTAAGCTCATCCTCGAACTCTTACATATGGATCTATGTGGCCCAATGCCTACGGCCACACTCGGAGGAAGACGGTATATTCTGGTGATAGTCGACGATTTTTCACGCTACACGTGGACGAAACTCATTCGTACAAAGGATGAAGTTCCTGATATAATTATCGAGTTTGTTGTTACATCCCAAACACTCCACCAACAGAAGGTTCGGATTATCAGAAGTGACAACGGAACTGAGTTTAAGAACAAAAAGCTCAGTGATTTCTATGCCACTCAGGGCATCACTCAGCAGTTCTCAGCTGTGAAGACACCGGAACAGAATGGTGTCGTTGAGCGCAAGAACAGGACACTAGTTGAAGCTGCAAGGACTCTTCTCATCCAATCCGAACTTCCTCATTCTCTTTGGGGCGAAGCTATTCAAACGGCTTGCTACACACAGAACCGGGCTTCCATCCACAAGAGATTCAACCGCACCCCATACGAGATGCTGAATAACCGTCGTATCCCCGATATATCTTATCTAAGGGTCTTCGGTTGCCGATGTTTTGTGGCCAATGATCGCCAACATCTTGGGAAGCTTGATCCAAAAGCTCTTGAAGGCATCTTTGTTGGATATTCACTAAATTCAAAGGCATACAGAGTCTATCTTAAAGAGAAACGGTCAGTAATAGAAAGCACGAATGTCTCTTTTGACGAAAGCGAAGGCGATCTCATAGCTTCTGCTCATATCAGACCAGAACCAGGACTTCTTCAGTCGTTGACGAAAGGTCAACCTTCAACGGCGGGAACTTCCTCATCTGAGGGCAATTCTGGTGAACTGGATCTCGATCTGCTCTTCGAGTATTTCTATCCAGTCCCCAAGACTCCTGTCACCATCACTCAACCTACCGCTGCACCCACTCCACCAACACCACCAGCTATCGGCAATAATGTCGTCCCGCCAAACTTGGATAATCTCAACCTCAACGATGACGACATTTTACCCAACCCTGGGAACATTGCTGATTCTGATGCTGAACCCTCTCAATCCACCACGGTTGAGGTCTCTTCTTCGGACACCGGACCCCACTCTAACGAGCCTCCGATAGATGCTACCACGGTTGAGATCTCTTCTTCGGACACTGGACCCCAATCTAATGAGTCTCCAATAGATGCAAATGCGGCCAGCTCCTCACAGGCAAATGTACCACTTTGGGCTCGCTCTCATCCTACAGACCAGATTATTGGGGATCCCACATCCGGTGTTTCGACACGTTCGGCTACAATGAATGAAAGTCTATTTGCTTGCTATCTCAGTCAAGTCGAACCATCACGAGTAGCTGAAGCTCTTCACGATCCCGATTGGTTGATTGCAATGCAGGAGGAAATAAATCAGTTTGAACGCTTACAAGTTTGGGAACTCGTACCACGACCTCGCAATAGATCCATTATCGGCACAAAATGGATTTTCAAAAACAAAAAGGATGAAGACGGTGTTGTTATTCGCAACAAAGCAAGACTTGTGGCTAAGGGGTACAACCAACAAGAAGGCATCGACTACGATGAAACTTTTGCCCCTGTCGCCAGGATCGAAGCAATACACATGTTTCTTGCATTTGCTACTCACAAGAACTTTAAAGTCTACCAAATGGACGTGAAGACTGCATTTCTGAATGGATTTCTCAAAGAAGAAGTGTATGTCGATCAACCTGAAGGGTTCTTGAGCGAAGAGTTTCCTCATCACGTTTATCGACTCTACAAGGCTCTCTAGGGACTAAAACAGGCTCCCCGAGCTTGGTATGACGTCCTTTCAGACTTCCTTGTCCAGTCTGGATTCAAGAAAGGATCTCTGGATACAACCCTCTTCACCAAGCGTAGTGGCCCGGACATTATGATTGTACAGATTTATGTCGACGACATCATTTTCGGATCGACTAAACCACAACTGTGTGAAGAGTTCGCAGAATTGATGAAAGAGAAATTCGAAATGAGTATGATGGGTGAGCTGAACTTCTTTCTTGGTCTTCAAGTAAAGCAACTTCCCAACGGAATCTTCATCAATCAGTCGAAATACATCCATGACATCCTCGAGAAATATGGAATGAAGGATGCCAAGACTGCTGCTACACCTATGTCACCCTCTGGCCGACCCGACGCGGACCCATCTGGTGTTCCCGTTGACCAAACCGTTTATCGAGGGATAATAGGATCTCTTCTGTACCTTACTGCTAGTCGACCGGACATCGTCCTCTCGACAGGAATCTGCGCTCGTTTTCAGGCCACACCAAAGGAATCCCATCTCACTGCTGTCAAAAGGATTCTCCGCTATCTCAAAGGAACACCCAATCTGGGTTTGTGGTACCCCACTCAATCCGACTTCAAGTTGGCTGGATTCTCTGACTCAGATTACGCTGGATGCAAGATGGATCGAAAAAGCACCTCTGGAGCTGCACACTTCTTGGGCGGTAAACTCGTAAGTTGGTCGTCTCGAAAACAAAACTGTGTCTCAACTTCGTCAACGGAGGCAGAATATGTCGCCGCTGCTAGTTGTTGTTCACAGCTTTTGTGGATGAGAACCCAACTACGAGATTTTAATATTCATGTCGATAAAATTCCCATTTATTGTGACTCTAAGAGTGCGATAGCGATGACGAGTAATCCGGTACATCACTCGAGAACAAAACACATAGACATTCGTCACCACTTCATCAAAGAACATGTCGAACAAGGGACAATTGAATTGCACTACGTCACAACCGAAGATCAACTGGCCGACATTTTCACAAAACCATTGGATATCAAACGATTCCAACACCTAGTGACTATGTTGGGCATGTTGAATATTCAGTTGTGATCAATCATCTCTACATGAACTGATAAAGTGTACATATTTCCTTTCCACTTCACTTCATTGTCTATGTGCCTTCTAAATTATGTCCTTGAGGGGGAGTTTTCGATTAAGGGGGAGCGTCTGATTTTTCTATTATTTTTAAAGGAAAGTTTTCGATTAAGGGGGAGCTTCTGATTTTTCCATTACGTAAAAAGGGAGAGCTTTAGATTAAGGGGGAGTTTCTTTTTTTTTTTTGGTAAAAAGAATTTTCCATTTACCACGAAGCCAGCCTATTATTTACACCTTCACACCCCTATTACAACCACAACCAATCTAATTAAAGCAAATGGTGTGAAATAAACGTGAGCTCTTGACCTGCTTTACAAGAAGAAAATGTTGAAACCACAGCTTCATTTCCTGTTTAATCATGTGGACAATTTGGTCCGCACTCCGCGACCCACTGCCATGCAATCGCCTGTTACGTTCACTCCACAAATGGTGAAGGGCAGCTGCATAACAAGCCACACTTATACGATGTTGAGCACTTCTCTTCCTTCCCACTTGTTCCATCCAGCTACACAAGTTCTCAAAGGTCAGATACACGTCTCCAATTTGTAGCCATACGTTGATCCCCTTGATTACAGTTTGGCTAAAAGGGCAGACCAAAAAGATATGCTCGACAGATTCAATGTATACCCCACACAGTCTACAGCTCGTATCAGATATGCTCATCCCCCAATTGATCAGTCTATCCACAGTTAGAATTCTTTTCTGCAGTATTAACCACAGTAGAATGGAGTGCTTAGGGATGTTAAGTCTGTTCCATACTGCTTTGCAGTATGGAAAGTTAGGAGAGTGGCCTTTGAGCCATTCATAGCCGCTTTGGGCAGTGTATATCCATTCTCGGCCGGTACCCATTTAGTTCCCATATAGCCCAACCTGAACTTCTCTTTGACTCTGTTAATCTTCCTCCAGTGCCAGCTAGAATCAGCTGCAGGAAGTATATCCCAAAAATTAGCTCCCTTCAGGTATATGACATTTATCCACTTGATCCATAATGAGTCTACTTCAAGGGTGATATCCCATATCTGTTTGCCTGCGAGGGCTAAGTTCCATGTTGCACAATCTCTTACATTCAACCCACCATACTTCTTTGGACAGCAGACACTGTCCCAATTTAAGAGAGGAATACACTTGCCGTTAGCTTTTTTACCCCATAAGAATTCCTTGCAACTTCTGTCAACCTCCTTAGCAACAGCTTTGGGCAAGAGGAATATGGACCCCCAATAGCCATGTGTAGCCAGCAACACCGCATTGATCAAGCATAACCTTCCAGCATAGGAGAGATTTCGTGTGGACCAGCACTGAATACGAGCTGTGATTTTTTCCACTAGGGACTGACATGAGCTCTTGCTCCATTTAATCGGGGAGAGGGGGACTCCCAAGTACCTCATGGGATAGCCACCCAGTTGAAAGCCTGTGACCTTAAGGATCTGCTCCGAAACCATTTGAGATATTCCAGCAAGGTACAGACTCGACTTCTGTTGGTTAGCCTCCAGCCCAGAGACTTGGTGAAAATGATCCAATGCTTCCATTACCACTGTGACAGCCCCTTTTGTGCCCTTGCAAAAGATCATTAAGTCATCAGCGAAGCATAAATTCACCAAGTTGAGGTGTTTGCACATGGGATGGAATCTGAATCGTGGGTCTTTCGAGGACAATTGCAGCTTTCGAGTCAGATATTCCATTGATATCACAAAGAGAAGTGGTGAAACAGGGTCACCCTGTCGCAGCCCCTTAGCCCCTCTAATGCTGCCAGATTGAGACCCATTAATGGCTATAGAATATGAAACAGTTGTAACACATTCCATTATCCAATTCACAAACTTCATCGGGAAATTGAGAAGACACAGCCAATCTTTCAAGAAATCCCAGCTCACTGTGTCATATGCTTTTCTAACATCCACTTTCATAAGGGCCCTGGAGGATGCGTTCTTTCTATTATAAAGTCTAAGCAGATCCTGACATAGGAGTATGTTGTGCACAATTGACCTCCCCTCAACAAATGCACTCTGATTGGGATGTATGAGCTTCGGGAGAATAGCCTTAATTCTACCACATAGCAGTTTAGCAATACTCTTATAAATGGTGTTGCAACACGCTATGGGTCTGAAATCTTGAGCTGAATTGGGATTAGCCGTCTTTGGGATGAGGCAGAGCATTGTATTATTCAGCCTGGGCAGCATACTGCCTGACTCAAAGAATTCCAACACAGCCGAGGTTACCTGTTCCCCCACAACTTTCCAGGTTTTCCTGAAAAACCCACTACCATAACCATCAGGGCCCGGAGCCGCTTCTTCATGGATGGACTTCATCACATTCCAAACTTCTGATCTGTCAAAAGGTTTGATGAGTCTGAGCTGGTCTTCCAGAGACAGTGTATATCCCTCTGCAGCCACTTTCTGGTCCAGTGCTTTGGTGTTCCTACTTTTCCCCAATACTTCCTGGAAATATTCAGAGAAATGTCGTAGCAGGTCCCCACTATCTGTGATTAGTTTGCCATCTGAGTTAGAAATGGACAGGATACGATTGGTGTATGCTCTTTGCTTGATTCTGGCATGGAAAAAAGCAGTATTCTGATCTCCTTTAGCTAACCACCTGGCTTTGGCTTTTTGCCTCAAGAACTTGTCGTTGGCCACGCTTAGAAAGCCAAACTGTGTTCTTGCTTCTTGTTCCCTGGCCACTAGCTCCAAATTTTGGGGATCAGCATGAAGGGCTCCTTGCAGTTTTTCCAGTCTGTCCCTTGCCAGCTCAGTGTTGGTACTGATATTAGCAAACTGAGTTCTATTCAACTTCCTCAAAGGTCCCTGCAACTTAGATAAATTCCAATAAACATTCCTCATGACTGGGCCAGGCTGTGAGCTCCAATTCTCCTCCACTATGCTTAGGAAGGAAGGGGCTGTAGACCACATGTTGAAATATTTGAAGGACTTTCTAGGAGCTAGTACCTGCCTTGTGTTTCGGAGGACAATGGGTGTATGATCAGAAACTCCTTCTTGAATGAAGTCTGTGATATGTTCTGGAAAATTGTTAAACCAGCTTGAGTTGGCAAAGGCCCAATCGATTTTACTCCAGATTCTGCTCTCCTGTTTTTGCTTATTGGACCAAGTGAATTTGCAGCCTCTTCTCTTGATCTCCCCTAGCTGGCAGGCATGCAGACAGTTATTAAAGTCTCTGAATTCAACAGCATTAATAGGGGCACCTCCCAATCGATCATCAAAGCCTCTGATATTATTGAAATCACCCCAAACCATCCATGGACCAGTTATAGCCCCTCCAATCTGAGCCAAAATTTCCCATAATTTGCTTCTTGGTGCGGTTTCATTGTGCCCATACACACAGGTGATATAGGTGACTAGTGCTCTGTTTTTCAGTAGTTTGAAATGCATGTGCTGATCTGATTAAGGGGGAGTTTCTGATTATGCCTCTTAAAATAAAAAATTTTTTTTGTGTGTGTTGAAATTTTAAAGTTTGGTCAAAATGAGTCAAATTTAGACTGATTAAAATATTTTGGGTTAAATTTTAAAATTTCTGGTCAAACAAGGTCAAAATTGGACCAATTGAGTTTCAATTGGACCCAATTTTGACCAAGCCCGCGAAAATCATATCTGGACCCAGCTTTGACCAAGCCCATGAATTTCGGCCCATTTACACAACTTTCGCATGAACAGTGACCATGACCCCTAAAAACCCCAAAAACCCTAACGTTTTTCATTATCCTAAAATCCCCGAGAAAATTCAAAATTTCGCAACCCTTCTCTCAAAATTTCGCAACTCCCTGCTTCGTGTCGTCGTCAAAATCTCCTTTCAAAATCCGTTTCTTGCTACCTCCATTGTCACAAATCAGCAGTTCGGTATGAATGCGACTCAAACAAATCAATTTTCGCTCATTTTATCCTGTTTTACCCTGTATATTTTCGCAAATCTGTTAGGTTACGCAATTTTCGCAAATATGTTAGGTTATGCTAAATTTTCTCGGCTCTGAATCGAATGTGTGCTTCGTTTTTTTATGTTTAATATCCCCAAATATGTATCGCCCATTCCATTACGAGTCGATTCAGCCCAGATTATAGCTTTTTGGTTGAGATTTGAGTAGGTTTAGGACTAAAATCAGTGCGTCGTTTCGCGCACTGCGTTCTTCACCGCGAAAATTCTCAAAAATTTATAATTTTCGCTGCTACAGTGAGGACAGATCCGCGGAAATTTTTCAGAGACATTTCTTACGTTTGAAAGTTTCGCTACTACAGTGAGTGAGGTTCCGCGAAATTTTATGAAGAGAAATTCCAACGCTAAAATTTCGCTGCCACAGTGACTAAAGAAATGCGAAACTTTCATCCAAGAATTTACATAAAATTAAAATTTCTTTTTTCGCTGCTACAGTATGTGAAGCGCCGCGAAAGTTTATTTGAGAAACTTTTATTATTCACGTCAAAACTTTCTCTGCTACAGTGAGTGTCATTCCGCGAAATTTTTAAACATCACTTCACATTACATATTTTCGCATCATCGATATCTCGCAACTACAGTAAACAAAATTTTTCGCAGTCCACAAAGCTATTTCACTCCGCGAAATTTTTTTAACATCACTTCACATTACATATTTTCGCATCATCGATATTTCGCAACTACAGTGAACAAAATTTTCGCAGTCCACAAAGCTATTTCCCTCCGCGAAACTTTCATATCACCTGCGAAAATTTCTTATGACATGTCTTTATGATATAACTTGCGAAATTTTCCATCACTTGCGAAATTTTCCATCACTTGCGAAATTTTCTATTACTTGCGAAATTTTCTTATGTGCTATTACTTGCGAAAGTTTCCTAATATATGCGAAAAATTTTCATAACATGAGAAATTCTCAACAACATGAGAAAATATACTCAATCTGCAAAACTTTCATATAACTTGCGAAATTTTCCATCATATGCGAATTTTCTCATAACTTACATGATTTCTTAACTTGCGAAATTTTACTTACTGTGCGAAAATTTCCCATGATTTGTCCATGTACAAACACTTGCGAAATTTCTCCAATGCATGCGAAAACTGTCCTATCTGCGAAATTTACCTAATATGCGAAAATCTTCCACTACTTGGCATGTAAAATTTTACACAAAAATGCGAAATTTTTTTTTTCATATCTACGTTTTTATACTTCGCGAATTCGATGCTTAGTCTGTACTAACCGTGATACAATTTCTATCAAGCACAGATATGACGGAAAAGGATCAAAGCACGATTGAAGCTCTTGAGGCGGCGGCACTCCAACGGGACATTGCTCGCATCGAACTCAACACACGCCTCTATGTTCCACCACCTGACCAGATATTCCCACTAAGCCAGTGGGCAGCTCTGATTCCTAACAACTACATGGTGGACTTGGAGAACTTTCGATGCGATGCACCCGTCATTGTTGAAATCCTCAAAGGACATCCACTTCGTCACGCCCTCACGCATGGCGAGCCAGAAGCACAAGTCTATCTCCAACAATTCTGGCATACACTGCAGATCGCTGGACCAACCCATCTTGCCAAAACCTTGTCAGCCAGGATTGATCAAGCCACGGTGTTGCTCACCCGCAAGATACTCCAAGAAGTACTTCAACTACCCGTCTACTCACCCTACGACCCACTACCGACACACGAGCAACTAGTTGACGACATTGACAGACTGGGGTACCAATCAGATAACAAGAAAAAGAAGGGCCCACTTGTCCTCAGTGAAGTCACCACACGCAATCTACCTCAACCATGGCGAACGCTGTACCTGCTCATCAACAAGTGCATGTCAGGGAAGCATGCTGGTCAGGACCGCGGCAATTTTCAGATTCTCACAATCCTGACCGGCATCGCTCACAACCACAAGTACAACTACGCCGATATAATTTGGATGGATCTCGTCTCCATGATCCAACGTCGCGACAGGGAAGTCGCCAAGGGAGTCACAAACAGATTCGTACCCTACATGCGGTGGCTCCCTGCTCTCATCAAGCATTTCCGCCTGCACTCAACCGACATTCGAATCCGGCCGACAGCGGAACACTTCATCATCCCAACTGTCGAGAGGTTCGCCAAGAAGAACACTCCGGCGAAGGATCGACACGCCATGATCATTCCGGACGAAGTGCTCGCCTACGCAGATCAGACAAACCAGCACGTCCGCGAATATCGAGCCACAACCGCCGCATTCCGCGAGAGCCCCCGACCTCACTCCACTGTCCCTACGGAGCAGATCAACCCCACTGCTCCCAACCCCGGGACCAGCCAAAACACCACCACCACCTCCAAAAAGTCCTCGAGTCGCGCCGCATCCTCTTCCACACGCGCTCCGAAAAAACGGTCGCGAGAGGATGACGTAAGCCGCCCCACGGAGCGCCGATCGAAACAAAAGCACGATCGACCTCCTCCGTCACAAATAAGCCGAGCCGAACCAATAGGTACAGGAGGTGATGTGTTCACCTCCCGAGTAGAAGTCGTGGCATCTGGCTCAACCACGCAAACTACCCCACCAACCCACTTATCTTCCTCTCTACAGGAAGATATTTCATTCCACGAGGAGCCACGTATACCATCGACATCCCACTTGGAGATAGTCGATGTTGAAACAAGCAGTCCCTCGCCTCAGACTGCCTCCTCTTCATACACCTCGAGTCTAGTGCCCTCACTCCCCATAGTTTCATCCGTTTCTAGGACACATACACCTTCCACTGCACCACAGAGTCTTCGTGACTCTGTCAGAACGCTCGGTGATGTCTCTGTGACTGAGAGCGGAAGACCTAGCACGGCCAACATCACAACAACCGTGAGCCTAGGCCATCATACGATTGAGTCTGTCTCATCGGTGATGCCAACGGGAAGTTTGCGTGACCCCGTCTTTTCCCGACCTGTGCAAACGGGCGGCCGATCGGCAATCTTCTCCGATTCGGTGACAGTTGGACATCTTCGTGATTCCAGCTTGTTAGATTTACCCCGCTTCATCACCGAGACCGCGCTAGAGTCACGTCTTCAAGAGTTTGCAAAGACTCTTGAGGCGTCGATTCTCGACAAAGTATACGCGCGTCTCGATGCGTCCACCGCCGACAAAGGAAAAGGTGTGGCCCCGGAGACGCCACCACCAACTCAAGATATGGACGCTGAAGCCATTCTCTCTGCCATCTCCGCGAAGGAGCTCTTCTACCTCCTTCGAGCAAGATTCGAGTCGATGACAGAACTCGACGACGAGGAACGGCAGATGAAGAGAATAATGACTCAGCCCTTGACTTGCCGCGCTCAGGGCGAGTCCAGCGGGATCAGGCGCGACGATCAAGACGATGATCAAGATCGCCGCGAGGGGGAGAATAGGCCACAAGCTTCACAACCTCAAGGGTCCATACAAACGACGCCGCCCTCCTCCTCTGCACCTGAAACAACGCCCGCCGTAACAGAAACCTCACACCCCACTAGCCATAAATCTCACCCTACCAACCCCGAGTCACCAGCCAAATCGCCCTCACCTCCACCTACTACCGTCTCCAAAACTCTAAACGTCACATCGGCGTTAGAGACCACCCCCACACCGTCTCCACCCACAGTCTCCGAACCTCTAACTATCACACCGATGTTAGAGGTCACCACCACATCTACACCACTCGACACCCAAATCATCCTTGCCAAAACCATCACCTCAACCGAACCACCAGAATCTCCACCCATTCCATCCCCACAATCCACAAACTCCTCCGACGCTACACCCTCGCCACCACATAGCCATACCCCTCTCAACATCGATTCCAACCCGGCTTCCGAGGATGTCTACTGCGCACAGAACGAGATCGAAGCCTACATCTTCAACGATGAATGGCTATACACGCCCGCCGATGCAGCAGCAGCTAGGAAGTTGGTGGAAAATGCTCGACGTCTACTAATGGAGGCCTCGCTAACGCTGATCAACACCGCAGACGACGAGGACGGAGAGGAGTACGACGCTGAACCGGCCGAGCTTGAGGACATCCTGCAATTCCAAGCGCAGCATACTGAGGCCCCTGCTGCTCAAAAGGATGTACCCACGGTGAATATACCGGAAGCACCGTGGGAAAACAAAAAGATCACCGCACCGTTCCAAGAAGAGATCAGGAAGAGGATCTGGCGACGCAAGGAGCAGATTATCACCACCTTCGACGAGTATGAGCTGATGAACATCCAAAGTTGGAGCGAGAGAAAGAAGCAACTCTATCGATGGAGCCTTCTGTGCCACAAAAGCTCAAATAGGACGCTATCCGATGAGGAGAACATCGCTCAGGAAATGAGTCGGGCCCCCATCTGCAAAGTCACTGACCTTCGCCAAGAGTCCAAAGGACCTGTCCATTACCCAGTATTCACGGTAATGAGACAGGATGAGAGCTACTGTGAAGTCAGTGAGGCGGACTTCAAGTTTCTGCGCCTGGGCGACCTGTACAGCATGCTAGAATCCATGAAGCAGTTCAGACTCGTCCTCAGAACTTCTGGACACCTCGTACGTGCTGAACCGGTCACCATGGGATATGTGGCTATCAAACGCCACATGCTCCGACAGGTCAGATTCTTCGCCACCCACGATCTGCAGATGGCGGTGGAGCACAATCTGAAGAAGGTCAATCTGACTCGCCCATCTTTCAAGAACGCGGATGACTACCGAGAAGGCGATGTAATCGACGGAGACGATCCGGCGGTCGTCTACTCGAACTATAAGGGAAAGATGAGGATGTTGCGCTGCTCTGAAGTGGCAAAGTTCTCGGATGGAACGCTCACCATCATCCAAGACAAACTAATGAAAATCTGCCGCATACTTTCAGAAGAAGATCCTCTATGCCGATCCAAGTTCGCGAAGCTCATTGACGCTATAGCAAATCAACTGGTACTTCGACGGAACCTCCGAGCCTTCGAGTTCAAGCTAGGGCTTCGCGACACACTCACACGCTAATCCACCACCGCAACTCTCAAGAACCAAGACTCCCAACAATTGACACAAAGGGGGAGATTGTTAGGATATTTAATTGATTGTGTCAATAGTTTAAGTCTTGGTATTAAATTAGTATTTATCTTTAGTTTGGGCTTTAGACTAGATTGTAATTAGTTAACATTTAGTGATTGGGCCTTAATATACCTAGGGTTAATGTGGTATATAAGGTGTTACCAACTCACTTTTCAAAGTAATCAAAGATCAAAGGCTTATCCAACTTTTTCACACACTACACACACTCAAAGGTGAGAATACTCCCTATTCCTTCCATTAAAGCCTCTTTGATTCCTTGTTTGGTGCATTCGGGACCAACATAGTACTCATTGGAAATCTAAATTTATAGATGGTTTACCATTTCTTTTTGCTGAAAGGGTAAAGAAAACCCTTAGAAATGGAGAATCTAGTATAGATTATAATTCCTATACTTACGGAAGATTAATAGGAACTTGTATACAAGAAGGTTTAGCTTTATGTAATGAAATAAAGCTTAACAAACAACTTAAGAGACATTCTCTTGATGAAAAGAAACAATTAGGAGAATTCTGTAGTCAATTTGGTTTAGAAAATCCTTCTACGAGCCAACCTCGTAAAGAATATAAATCTAAAAAATACTCTCCCAAACAATATGAAAAAAGAAAATATCGAAAATCTAAAAGAAGAGAACAAAAATTCTCAAAAGATAATAAAACCTATCAAAATAGAACTAAAATTTCCTCCAATAGTCTGCAGGAAATGCGGAAAAATTGGTCATAAAGCAAAAACTTGCTGGACCAAAAAGAAAATTAATAATTTAGAAATTGATAATGAATTAAAAGAGACATTATAAAAAATTCTATTAGAATCTAATAGTGAGTCAGAATCCTCTTCAGAAGATGAAAATAATTTCATTGAAGAAATTTCTTCAGAAGAATCCGAAGAGTGTCAAAACTGTCAAATAGGTCAATCTTGTTCTAAAAATGTTAAAAATTCAGAATCTGAACCAGAAGATAATTTATATCAAATTATATCTCAATTTCAAGAATTAGAATTAAATGTTCTTGATAATAATCTTTTAGAAATATTAAAAGAAACAGAAGATCCAGATTTAAAAAATCATATAATCAAAAGATTAATTCAAAAAGAGGAAGAAACTTCAAAAGACGTTATTCCTAAAGTTTCTAAATCTGAACCTTATAGTATGTCTGAAGTAATGAGATTACTTCGTAATAAGCATGAATTAAACAAAAATGAATCAGCTATTAATATTAAAGATTTAACAACAGAAATCTCGAATTTAAAAAATGATTTAAAAAGCTTAAAATTAAGTCATATAAATTTAGAAAGAAGATTTTCTAAATTAGAAAAAGGAAAAGAAATCATTAATGAATTTGAAATTAATGAAGAATTTGCTAGTACTTCTAAAAACATTGAAGAAGACAACTTTCTTTCAACATTAGAAGTTATTACTTCCCAAAAATGGTTGGTGAAAATATCATTACTTATTGACGGAAATTTTCAAAAAAATCTTATAGCTTTAATTGATAGCGGAGCAGATTTAAACTGTATTCAGGAAGGAATAATTCCTACCCAATATTTTCATAAAACAACTCATTCCCTTAGCTCTGCAAGCGGAGAAAAACTTCAAATTAATTATAAAATCCCTAAGGCCTTTATTTGTAAAAATAAGGTATGTATTCCTACTTCATTCTTGCTAGTCAAGAATATTACAAACCAAGTAATCCTTGGTACTCCGTTCCTTAGGAAAATATTTCCTATCCAAAATATTAATGAATATGGATTTAAAGGTAACTTCGAAAACAAAGAAGTCTACTTTGATTCATTACTGAACCTTTTTCAAGAATTCTTAATGAAATTAAGGATTCTATTCTCATTAAAGCAAAAGAAAAACAGGTAAATTACCTTAAGCATGAAATTAATATACTTACGATTGAAGATAAACTTCAAAATCCTAAGTTACAAGAAAAAATTAAATTATTGCATAATGAATTCACGTTGCAAATATGCAACGATCTTCCTAATGCTTTTTGGAATAGAAAAAAGCATATAGTTTGTTTACCTTATGAATATGATTTTAGTGAGAAAAATATTCCCACTAAAGCTCGCCCTTGTCAAATGAATTCTGAACTTTTAGAATTAGGTAAAAAAGAAATAGCTTCTCTTTTACAGAAAGGGTTAATAAAACCCTCAAAATCACCTTGGTCATGTACAGCCTTTTATGTCAATAATGCGGCAGAAAAGGAAAGGGGAGTACCTAGGTTAGTTATTAATTATAAACCTCTAAATAAAGTTTTAAAATGGATTAGGTATCCTATTCCGAATAAAAAAGATCTTTTAGACAGATTATTTAATGCCATTATATTTTCAAAATTTGATTTAAAATCAGGTTTTTGGCAAATTCAAGTTGCTGAAAAAGATAGATACAAAACTGCTTTTACAGTCCCAATTGGACAATTTGAATGGAATGTTATGCCTTTTGGATTGAAAAATGCTCCTTCTGAATTTCAAAATATTATGAACGATATTTTTATTCCTTATAGTAATTTTATTATCGTTTATATTGATGATATTTTGATATTTTCAAAAGATATCGAAACACATTTTAAACATCTTGATATATTTAAGAAAATTGTTATTCAAAATGGATTAGTTATATCAAGTCCAAAAATGGTTTATTCCAAACTAAAATAAGATTTTTAGGTCATAATATTGAAAAAGGAAAAAATTAATCCGATTAATAGAAGTATTGAGTTTGCATCAAAATTTCCAGATCAAATTTTAGATAAAACTCAGCTTCAAAGATTTTTAGGGAGTCTTAATTATATTTCTCCTTATTATAAAAATCTTGCTATAGATACATCTATTTTATATGATAAATTAAAAAAGATTCCTTGTCAGTGGACAGATAGTCACACTGAAAAAAAATAAGGTTACGCATTTACCTTGTTTAATGCTTGCTAATTCTAATTGGAAAAAATTATAGAAACTGATGCTTCTGACTTAGGTTTCGGAGGAATTTTAAACCAAATCTCTCCAGAAGATAAGAAAGAATATTTAGTTAGATTCCATTCGGGGAAATGGAATAATGCTCAGAAAATTTTATGCTACTATAGCTAGAGAAGTACTTGCTATAGTCAAATGTGTTCTTAAATTTCAGGATGATTTATATAATCAAAAGTTTTTAATAAAAACTGATTGCCAAGCTGCAAAATTTATGTTTCAAAAGGATTTTAAACATGATGTTTCCAAGAAAATGTTTGCAAGATGGCAAGCTCATTTAGCTCCATTTGATTTTGAAATAATTTATAAAAAAGGAAGTGATAATAGCCTTCCCGACCAGAGAATTTATTCAATAAATTCTTTTGCAGGTATGTCCCAATATGGGAAAAACTATCCCTCTAATAGAGGTGGTAGAGGTGGTAAGCCTATTTTTCAACATGGCAATAGGAAATTATTCAGAGAGAATCTCACTTCGTCTTCGAGCAACATTAGTGTTCAAGATCAGCAAATGTACAAAGAATTCCTTAAATATAAGGAGCAAAAAACTCAAGAAGGTACGACCTCTTATGCTAAAGTTGTAGCAGATGATGAAATTGAGGATCAAGAATTTATTTATGAGCAAAATTCTCATAAAGAAGTTATACTCTTCTTAACTGAGAATGATTTAAAATGGAAAGATCAGCCATGGACCTTAATGGAAAGGTATCTTGATACAGCATCATATGCTGGGGGATATTATAAAAACAGAATGAACTACGAAAATATTCTTAAGTTCACGGAATCTTGTGAATTTGATCATTTTGTCACTGGAAATCAAAAGGTTTATAACTTCAGTAAGATTATTATTAAAAGGATCATATCTCCTGAATCATGGGCTATTCATCATATGAAGGATAAAGAATATTTCCATCCGGAATTAAAGGTTCCAGTCAAATTCAATTATTGGGATTATATCCAAGCATTTTATAGAGTTTTCTTATATGAAAACGTCAAAAGAAAACATTCTTGGTGGATCAAGATATGTGCTGATGTGTACAAGCAGGAAATTCCTACTTTGTTTTATAACTGGTGGTTATCTTATGGAGCCACAGTTAATATTCTAAAAGAACCATTCTCAGGATTATATACTGAGTGGGTTAAAGTTTCGCCAGCCCTAATAGAGGCTCAACATAATAATAAATGGATTGAAGGAATGACTTCAATGCATTTTTATATTGAATACAGTATCCCATGGATTTGGAAATGGGCTCCTGAAGTTGGTCATAACCAACAGATTATACCCTGTCTTTGGAGAACTTTTTATACAAAGTTCTGGAAGAAAATGATCCGAATAGACGGACAAGGTGAATACGAAGGACAACAAACAATTGATAAAATCAAAGAAAAAATTGTTTGTTATAAGGAACAAATTGAAAAGAGACAGCAAAGGGAATCTCCTAGTCCATTCGAAGTCCTTTCTAGAAGATTAAATATTCAGAAAGGAAAAATGACTAAAGAAGAAATTTTGATTGAATATATGGAAGAAATAAAGAAGGATATCGGAAAGAATTTTGGAATTGATATTTCCGATGTGACTATGGGGACTTCATCAAAAGATGAAGATTTTTGTCAAGAAGCTCAAGACCCCTTTGAGGATGACGATTTATTATCTTTTGAAGATGCAATCGATAATATCACTAAAGGCACTTTGGGAAAAATGAAAGATAAGGCCAAATGATGAGGCATCCACTAGGCCGGCTAAAAATTTAGGATGGCGACAACATAATTTTCTACTTTTATAAAGTAAATGGCCGACAAGAAGAATCAAGAACAAGAACAAGATGATGGCCAGCTGGAATTATAATTCCTTACTGCTATTTTGTCTTTTTACTTTTTGTGTGTCTTTAAATATGGCCTTTCGCCATAAGTTGTGTACGCAGTTTTTCATTTTGCACTTTTGTACTCTCTCCATCTCTGTAAAATAAGTTTGAAGAAATAAAAGTTTGGTTTGCATCTACGTCTTTTCCCAGTAAGTCTTTTATCTATCTCTTTTATATTTTGTTTGATATGGAAGGCTAAACTTAAACGTTAAACTACACCAAGATGCCTTAATATCTGAAGCATGGTTTTCTATCATATAATATATATATGTATTATATATTAATATGATGTATTTAATATCTAAAATCTTTTAAAATCGGATTGAAGGAATTAAATTTTGAATAAAGGTTGTAATAAAATTTGATTTTGATTAATTCTATGTCGGCTCTTGGCAAAGCCCGTGTTGCCGAAAGATAGGCGTTTGAGGGCGATGGCTGTTACCGATCGAATTAATTGGATGAAAAATTTTATTATGTAAAACTCCTTGTATTCGATGATTTAATTCTAAAGATCACAAAAATAATTTTTAAATTTGTTTTCGGATTACTGGTATATAGGCTGGACTACCTTGGGTCCGAACGGGATAAAACTGTTTACAGCTTGATAACTGGACTAATAGGTTTAACAACGCCACGTACCATTTTCCATCTTTTGTATTTTTAAAGTTTTTGCAAAAAGATCCTTTGTATGGTATCAGAGCCATGGTGAGGGTATTAAGAAATTATGGTGTAGTTTAACGGTCTTTATCAAATGAATTTGATAAGACGCAAAGATAATACTGTTAAAAACAGTATAAAAGAGGAATATGATGTTCCTCAAGATTTAGAAAAATTAAATCGTTGGACTTTTCCTAAAATAGATTATAAAATAATCTATGAATTAGGAACCTTTGAGAAATTAGGTTTAAAACAAGTAGTAAAAACTACTGAAGAAACAATTTCTTTGAATAATGAAGAAATGGTTATTAGACTTCTAAGTAATAGAGACTTAGAAAAATATAGAATAAATCATAAGTTTATTCATATTGGGTTAGTTCAGGTAGCCTTTAAGCCATTAACTTTAGAAGGTTTACCAGAAAGCTTTATAGCAGCCCTAAGAGATGGTAGAAATCTCGACTGGAAACAATCCCTTATGGGAATAATTCAGTCTAGTCTGGCACATGGTCCAGTTTATTTTAATGTTTATCCAAATCTCCAATTATCATTGACTGATGTCAATATATTGGATGCTCTGACATTAAATGTCAAAACACATGGATATAATTACGCTCCGGGATCGGAAGTAATTTGTATTTGTTATAGGATTTATTATAAGCCTTTATGTACGCTCAATCCTCAATGTAAATAGTTGATAAACCTATCAACGAAACTGTTCTTATAGAAACTAATTTTAGTACATCTAATATTACTACTCGAAGATCTATAAAATGGGAAGAAATACAATTTCCAGAAAACTGGATAATTGAACGAGCTATGCCCTTACAACCAAAAATAAAAAATAATCCTACTCAAATAATTCAAACGTCTGATGGTACTGTTCAAATACAATTTGAACAAAATCAAAGACCTACAATTCCTAAGTCTAGGATGTCTAGATCAGCTTCCTCTCATTATCATATATCACCATGTGATTATATGATAAGATCACCTTCTAGAGCTTCAACCTCCCAATTTAGGGAATCAACTTCTAGCGATTACCTGCAAATCGGGTAGAAGAATTAAGAATTAATTCTGATAATATAGTTCATGGAGTTTCTAAAAATAAAGACGAGGAAATAACCGAGTCAGAAATGGACTTTTGTGTTTAATGGATTTAAAACAAAAAATTGATTTTAGTCCGGGTTCTCCGGCAAGAAAATAAATTCAACGAGAATTTAATTTACCTAAATGGGAATCATTCAGAAAATGGTTTTTTGAAAATTTTAATAACGAAGATAAAATTATTATTCAAGAAAAATTTTATCAGGATCTTTTTGCAAAAATTTTAAAAATTCAAAAGATGGAAAATGGTACGTGGCGTTGTTAAACCTATTAGTCCAGTTATCAAGCTGTAAACAGTTTGATCCCGTTCGGACCCAAGGTAGTCCAGCCTATATAATGTATATAATATATATACATATATATATGTATATATATGTATAGATTTGTTACGGTAATCACTGTGAGCACCATAAGCAAATCTATCAATTTTTTGCATTTTTTCGATTCCCGACATCGCCAACAGCTCCTTAGACCCTCTCATATCCATTGCTAACATAAATCACCCTCTCCAACACATTAATCTCTAAGAAAAATTAATGTTTTAGAGAATTTACCAAATGAATATAATTAGACAATGCATATGAGATATGAGAATGTAATAGATGTGTCTGATATACTACGTGATATTAAGGTTTTTAATTAGGTTGGCATATCCAACTAACAATTTTTATTACACGAATTCAACTGATTAATGACTCAATTTATCGCAAGGAAATTTCTTAGACTGTGTGAAATATAATTTTCTTAAAACAGATTGAGTCCATCGACGAGCGCCTGCTCCCAAGATACTTCAAAATAAAATATATGTGATGTTTATTTTGCACAGTAACAAAGCCATCGACGAACTTAAACAAATTTTATATGAACTGAGTAGTTTTTGTAGCTTTATGTTTTCTAAAACTGAGTGTCTTTCTTCATTGAGAATGATCCTATATTTGTTGGAATAAAAAACCGTATCAAGCTAGAGAAACAACTCTTCGAAGAGACTCTTGAAACAGAAAAGTCCCGGCTTTTCGAAGAGTTTAGTATTTCGGTTTAGTATTTCGGTTTTCTTTAAACACTACGGTTTCGGCACCACTTCAACAGAGAGTTTTCGGTAGTTTAGCTACGGATTTGCATTGCCCCCTGCGCGCATGCGAGCAACACACATATTATTATAATATTGCACTATTACTGTAAACAAATAAAAACCACATTTATATACAAGGAGTATCAAATTAATTTTTCTCATTCATCAACACCAATTTATAAAGCCCATCACTTTATAAATTTCCGACAACCACCTCTTGGAATCTTGTACCCCTTACCATCACTCTTCTTCTTCTTAAGCATTAAGAGTAGATACTGGCGATAGAACTTACCAAAAACATCCAATGGCAAATAGCAAAATATCGTAACTCAATGAATTAATGTAGGCTTTGTGTATAAGTAAAGCCCACCAAATTCATGTGAGGAGTAGTAGGATGAGATTTAGAAATGCACTTTCCTGAACAATCGAGTTGCAAGAGTAAATGACTAAAAGGGATGAAAGTAGATGGTTTTGACCTTATTGTAAGAGTACTATGTTTAAAAATGACAACTTTGTCCGAACAGATTCTAGCTGCTAGCTTGCTATATGCAAGTGCTGTAGTTTGTATGATAAGCTACTGTTGTGCATAAGGTTTGTGTGCATGTCATAATGTCTACCTGGAATATATGAACTTAATAGTAAGTCTGAGATACAAGTTTGACTCGTCGGTAAGATAAAGTTTTTCCCCAGCATCAGTGCTCTTGCTTTTCGGCAATCGTACCAAGATACAAGGATTTTCTACTTTGCTGTCGACTTTAACAAACTTCTCGCCGAACTATTAAATAATTGTAACGTTCTTGCTTGACTCGATTAGGGACGTGAAATGCTATATTTTAATTCTGAGTGCAAGGATGTTTTTGAATATTTTTTTGAAAGGGGACTCTATTTATATGTTCTGAGCCATGGCAATTGGCATATCGTCAACCATTACATCACCCGAGTGCTACATCATCGACACACACCACAGTTCCATGTAGAAGACACATCAGCGTAGTGCCACATCACTAGAGAATAGACTTATGGTGTGTTTAGTTCAAGGAATAGTGAGGAAACGAAAAGAATGGAAAAAGGAAAACTAATTTTTGTGTTTGGTAGATTAGATAACGAAAAGAAAACAAATGAAAGTGACACGTTCGAATAGTAGCAAATGAACTAGGTCGTACAAGTAGTAGAATGGATGAAGTTCGAGTATCGATCCACGAGGACATCCCGATTAATTCTAAGATATATTGCTAATTCTAATTTAGACTATGATTTTTTTTTATATTTTAAGATTAGGATAAAATGCAAATATAAGTAGATGCAGAGAAAATAAATGAGATAAAGATGAATTGACGATGAGAGACCAAGGCACATGCTCGGCACGGATCAATCATACGTCTTCATGCAATCAATTCTATCTAATCGACATGAACATAATCAAGGTACAATTTCCTAAAATACGTGTTACTCGATTGTCCCGCAATAGCAACCCTACGTGATAGCAAACCAATCAACAATATCTAAGTCTCAGAAACCACACATACAAAACCGAATTCTATGTCTGGTCGGTTTTCCGTAGTGGTATTTGATGTTTTGTTATAATCTGTCTAATCACTTAGTCCGTCTTATAAATCAATCAAGGATCATACATATGGAGGCCAATCACACGCATGCACATGAAGCACAAAAAAGAATAAATGGTTGACTCAAATGATTAAATTGAATAAGAAAAGCATTAATACTAATCATAATCCGCAAAAGGAATTACGCTAACATGGGGATAACCAACGAATCTAACGAAAACATTGTTGAAAACGAGGTAATAAATGTATTGAATTCGCCCCTCACGATGCTCGAGTCGTCACGCATCGCCCGGCGTGTCGTGTGAAAGAGGGAGAAACGCGTTGGAGACCATCGGACTCGCTCTTAGCTTTTCTAGTCTTTTTGGCCGTCAAAAGTCCCCCTTTAGGTCTTCTTTAGTCCCTATTTATAATAGGATAGAAAGATATCAAATTGCCCTTCTATCTCAACAAATTTGGCCAAAGATTAATAAGATTCGGTACCAAAATAAAAGATATGATCTTCCCGCGGCCGCTTGCAAAGGGGCCCACGGTCGTGGGACTTACGGGACTTGAAATTTTGCCTTGCGAAGCTCCGCAGAGTCATGTGCACGGGGCTCCCACGGCCGTGGGTACGGACAAGGAGCATAAAAGTATGTCACGGCCTCTTCCACGACGTAAATTTCAGGCAGAGAACTTAGACAACCACGGCTATGGATTCTCCACGGCCATGGCTCTCGGGCATAGGGTTAAGAAGTTGCCACGGCTTTGTGCTAAGGTTTCCACGTCCGTGGGCATCGAGCAGAGAGTGAGGTGCCCACGACTTCATTTATAGGCCTCCACGGCCATGGTCCTCGAGCAGAGAGCTCGAGAAGCTCCCACGGCCTGTTGAACAACTCTCCACGGCGGTGGGCGTGTGTCCCAGGCCTCTTGCATGTTGCCCACGGTCGTGGGCTTGGTGGTATGCGCTCACGGCCCTCGGCTAGGTCTTCCACGGCCGTTGGTGTGGCTTTACTTTGTTGGCTTCGCTCGTTCATGTCTGAAACTTGTATTTTTTGGTTCCTTTTGCCTTGATGCCTACAAAACATGATAAATAGAATAAAGTGAGGTATTCAAGGGTATTTAGATGTCTAACGATCAAATAACACAAGTTTATGGATATAAAATGTACGTACAATCCTAACTTATTAGAAAGCGTAAACAAAGTTTAAAATAAAAATCATGAAAATCATTTTCTTTCACTAAATGTGAGGAAAAGAAAGGAAAATCTAGTGAAAACCAAATTCTATTTAGCTTTCTTTTCCTCATTGCTTTCCTCGATCCATCACAACCATAAGCTTCTTAGTGTTGATCGCGGCGTTCGAAATGAGCCGTCAAAGCGCCCATTACACACTGGCACGTCATGGGCTCGTAGGTTCACCTGCCCGCGCCTTCATTTTATTTGGACCTAATAAGTTAATAGCTCCATAAACATACAAGAAAGGTAAAACATTGAAGTTTTTATTATTTGGGATTTACATTCCTTCCTTACATATTAATCAGTAACAATTTCTCATTCATTACATATCAATTTTGGGTATAGTAGCCTACAAATATATACACAAAATGCAAATTTATGTTCATCAAATCAATTTTGACTTTCGTTGAACGATGATTTCTCGAATTCTCGAAAGCTATTCGAGTTGGATTGTCATTGGCTTTAAGCGACTAAGAAAACTCAAGTAGTTTCATCATGTTTATCTTGTCTTGGATTATAGCATAGCAGCTATTCTTGAGGAAAATAATTCGGAGATCGATGATTATCGGCCTCAACTTTCTGGTGATCGCAATGTGCGTGATATACATATTTGAATCATCAAACATTACCAATTCAATTTATAACGTTTCATTAGGGACGAAAATTGTCCTTCTTCGTAAGAAAAATCGAATGATTAAGTAGGAGTTGGTCACAAAATCATCCAACTCACAAATAAAATCAAGTGTTTTATTCATTTCTTCAACGGATGTCATGACACTCATGGACTCAGACCTCTTACAACATACAAATATTTTATATTATGACGAAAGAAAGGACTCTTTATTTGATCCCAACAGAAGATGGGACACCACCGTAACACACACACATATATAATAGCGAAGTTTGAACCATGAATTGCCATCTTCAATTACCTTCAAACGCCTGGTTGGAGCATTTCATCTCACAATCCTCCATTACAACAAAAGCAAACTTGCAAAAGGGACAACCCGAGACAAGATTTTCTTGGGCCACGGCCAAGCAACCGAGCAGTCCTCAACGCTCTATCGCCGTTATACAACGTGAATATCCGTAAGCCTCTAATCCGTCAGTCGAAAATGGTAGTCCATTACTCTATCAGGCTCGTTCACAAAATCTGCTGCTAGCTCGTTAAGCATTTGCTCCACGAGCGTTCCATATGGATCGTTTTGTTCCCATCTTTCAAGGCTTCATGCCATGTTTGTAATGCTTGTGTTTGGGGCACCTTTCACAGCAGTGAAAATCAGCAGTGACAATATAGTGATGACGATAATGATATTGGTGTTAGGATAGTGGCTCATTTTCTTAACTCTCTTTTCTGTTTTTCTTTTTTTTTTTTGCTTTTTTTGGTAGTTCGATGGTAAAGGGTATCACGTTTTTGCTATATATAGAGAAACCGATGCCATGTTTATATACAAAAAAAATGTTGGGCAATGATGACACGATGCTTGGGCGTTCGGTTTATCCAATGTATCTAATGAGGAGGACGTTAATATGGCGTTCTGCTAGTTTGTTAGGTTTCTGTTGTTTGATAGGAAGAATCTATCCAAGTCCTCCCAAAAGAGAGAATATAAAACATTTTTCGTGCATACATATCAAAGAAATGTATCATGATTAACTAATGCTTCTGTCTGCAGTCTTTTGATCCCAACTGTCAGTCTAACGTAGATTACGATTAAGATGCAATAGTGAATTCCATTACGCTATTGAAATTCGATAAGATGCATTACTGATTGCATTACGTTATTGAAATCCTAACATACGAATCTTTCACTGGGATGTTCTTAAATATCATTCCCAAACGAACTAGAGACAATGATTAATTATCGAAAGTTTGTCATAGTAGTCGTGGGCTACTCTTTGTATTGCTAATTAGTTTTACTGTGGAATTCAACAAGACTTGTGGGGTTTGGCCTAAAGGCGTCTTAGAAATTCCCTATAACTAATTTCTTGAGATTTGTGAGTCTAAACTCTGATGACTGAGCAGAAAGAATGGAACAAAAACTTAAAAAAGGAAAATGGCTCCAGGTAAAAAAAAAACATTGATACAACCTAATTTCTCTCTTCTGCCATGGCGAAGAAGAGGAAGACGGCGACACAAAGAGCTGTGTCGGTCACGGTGGTGACGCCGCCCCTACCATTGGGAAACTCGAGAGAGCTTATCTATAAACTCGAAAATCACTGTTCCATTGGTGAATGTGTCTGCAAAAATGCAATCTGGTATGAAACAGGCTGACGATAGCGAATCGGAGCAGGATTGGCCCAAACTCTCAGGCTCCTCTGGTTGGATTCCTGTGCAATCCACTGAGTGCAATCCGTGGCTCAATTTCAGTGCAAAGATTTTGAAGAATCAGGACACGCGACTAAACATATCGAACCTATTACTGAAGCAGGGCAGGAAATAGGTATAGTTGAAATTGATGAGATCCAGGAGGAAGTTGACCACTGGAAATCAGCTCTAATGTGCTATGTTCCAGGGGCTAACCCTCCATATGGGGTTATGTCTGGTTTTTTGAGGCGCAAATGGGAAAAACTTGGTTTGATGAATGTATGGCAAGTAAGACAAGGCCTCTTCCTCGTGAGATTTGATAGCGTGGAATCTAGAGATCGAATTCTGCAAACTGAGATACTACATTTTGACAAACAAACAGTAGTGTTAGCTCCATGGACTTAGGACACGCAGTTGAATAAAGTAGGAGTGGAGAGTGTTCCTCTATGGATTCAAATGCCTCAATTGGAACTCAAATACTGGGGGACAAATACACTGAGCAAACTCTCGAGTCGATTGGTAAACCAATTATGACTGATGATGTAACTAGAAACAAAGAGAGAATTCACTATGCTCGAGTACTTGTGGAAGTGAACCTTAGCAAACCACTCAAGGATCCCATTCAATTCTTGAATGAGAAAAGGCAATTGGTGGAGCAGAATATCACATATGAATGGAAACCGGTTTTCTGTCATAAGTGCAAGAAGTATGGTCATGAAGAAAATATTTACAGACAAGGAGAAAAAAGAGTATGGCAACTAGTCCAGAAGGTCACTGTGGCCCCTGCACAGCAACCAGCTATCCCCCTTGTGGTCCCTACTCAGAAGCCAGATGACCCTACCCTGAAAGTCACTATGCAAGCCTTGTGGGACCGGGCAGTCCCAGAGCCAGTGGGGCTAGAAAGTCCTGGGTAGACCTAGTTCAGTCTGAAAAAATGAGGCTGCAAACTGAACCTATACTCAACCATTCTAAGCAGAGGGTCCATGACCCTGGTTGTAGACCTTTTTGGTCCAAATGATTATGAGAGTTTTGATTATTCCAAGTAATTATGTAAATTGGGGGGTACAAATTAGAAAACTCGATATGCATGTTGTGTGATGTTTAAGTATGTGAAAATGTTCGATTAAGCGCTAAAATGTGATTAAACTGTTAAGAAAATCGGATTGTGTGATCTTATGCTTAACTGGAATATTCATGTGATCACATGGTTATGAACGTCTTTGCATGAATGGAATCTCGTTGCGTGCTATATATGGAAAATATATCATGTTGAGTGATATGCAAACTGTCTGCGAGATTGAGTTATTTTAGGAAAGAGTATCGCTGTGATCACCCTGATATGAATGACTGTATGTTATATATGGAAAAGATATTCTGATTGAGCTGAAACGTGATTGAGTTATTTTAGGAAAGAATATCGATGTGATCACACGGATATGAATGACTATGCTGTATATACGGAAAGGATATTCTGATTAAGTGCTTACATATGATTGATCTATTTTAGTAAAGAATATGAATGATATATCCGTTGAGTGTGATATTAAATGACTCTTAAATCAGTGAATCATGATCCTGCTTTCCTTGTCCGACTTAGGATTTATATTTTGGAAAGTGATTAATTGATTGAGCTTATATGTGGTAAGATGCTGATTGAGTCTATTTATGGAATGTGCTGAAATCGGATGAGATCACCATACATGGAAAGTATGCTTTGCATTATACTCAGTAGATCAAATCTTTCTCTGTGCGAATTGGGTATCATATTTTGGGAAAGAAATCAGTTGTTTGAGCTTACCATTGATAATATGCCGAGTGGAATTATATATGGAATATGCTGACTAACGGATGAGATTACATTGGAATGAATGTTAATCTGTGGTATTTATGGTAAGTGATCATGCATGACCGTTGAGCTTAATTGGTTTATTCTTGGCATGATTGTTTGAGTTAATGCACGTGATTATTGAGCTTTATCTTGCATATTCTGTGCTTAACTTTCCTTGTGAAGTGTAGAAGCGAATATTGGTTCTATATAGAAGATAACACTTCACGGTTGAAGGGTACGAAACGAACACACAAGCCTTCGAGTTCCTTAGACTGTTTTTGAGCGTTAACTTGTGAAAAACTCGTAGTTTGTGTTGACTTTAATTTGCGAATCTGTACCCGTGAGCGATCTTGAGTATCACCCTACCCTAAAACCATTGTCTTCGGACGTGTTGTGTCTGCGGGCACGTCGAACGCACAAAGGAGCGCGGTTGGAGTCTTTCGCACGTGGAGGGACGAATCTGGTGGATTCGGTGGCCCTTCGGTAGCAAGCTGTATCCATTCGGGGAATAGGTTTCCTGGGTTAATGACGTGGATCGAAACTTGGCGTGCGATAGCCTAGGTGGAGGTCTAGTTTCCAAAGCGCTTCGGTTGTGTAAGGGTCAATCATTTTGTAACCATAACCGGTAATACCTAGTGATTGATTGGAACTCTTGGGGAGATAACACCCCAAGGACAGGATTAAACCCCAGTTGGGGATATAACCTGTATAAAAATCTCGTCTCACTCTACTTTCTGCTATTTACTTTACTGTGAGACAAACCCGGAACACGCGCTAATATCTAGGTGATATCGTAGCAATCATTTCTGAAACTAACGTGATATTTTGAAACAGGGTTAGGGAGATAACATCGATACTCATACTGATTTCAGGGAAATAACACACTCTGCAATATCTTCTTAAAGAAAAGTATTTTTCAAAGAAGAACAAGCCATTTTTTTATAGCCTAATTCACCCCCCCCCCCCCTTAGGCATATTTTACACTTGATTTGGTATCAGAGCGGGTTACTCAACGAAAGGCCTAACACGCCTGAGTTAAGATCTAATGGCTTTTTCGAGTGATAATTTTTTCAGAGGGTCAATCCCACTCTAGGACACCTCTCTTCGACGGAACGAACTACGCAGTATGGAAAAAACGCATGATCAAATTTCTAATCGATGTCGACTACGAGCTTTGGGAGACAATCATCAACGGACCATATACGGCTGCAAAATCCGATGGAACTCCAAAGGATGCTAAAGATTACACTGCTGATGACAAAAATGGAATCACGCGGAACGCAAAGGCGAAAAACATGCTCGCATGCGCACTCACACGGGAAGAATACATTAGGGTCAGTTCCTGCTCATCGGCAAAGGCCATGTGGGATATGCTCCAAGTTACTCATGAAGGAACTCAACGAGTAGTGCAAGAAAGACTGGCTCTGCTCACTCATCAGTATGAACTATTCTCAATGGAATCTGACGAGAATATAAGCCAGATGTACGCCAGATTCATGGGAATCATCAACCAAATGTTCTCTCTCGGCAAGAAGGTTTCCGACAGTGAACAAGTGAGAAAAATACTAAGATCACTGCCACGAGAATGGAATGCCAAGGTTACTGCCATCTACGCAGCAAAGGATCTAGAAGCACTTAGCATCTCCGAGCTGATTGGATCTCTTATATCCTATGAGATGATTCAAACATCAATGAATGAGAAGTCGCAGAATAAAAATCAGAAGTCCATTGCCTTCAAGTCCAACCAAGAAGAATCTGATTCTGACGACGAAGAAAAGGACCTGATGAACGATCTGGCCATGCTTACAAAAAGAATTGAAAGGTTCCAGCAGAAAAAGAAATTCAAAGGGAACTTCAACAAATTCCCGAACAAGAGCAAGGGAATATCCACGTCTGGGAAGAAAGTTCAGAAGTGTTTCCGATGCAACAAACCAGGCCACTATGCACATGAATGCCCCGCAACTAGCAATGAGAAACTAAGGAAGCAGAAGGCTATGGTGACGGAATCAAATGACTCTGAACTGGAACAAAGTGAGGACGAGGATCCGCTTACATGGCTGACGAGGATCAGGTATCTCGCCCTTCCTCCATTGAGAAAATTCATATCCTAAACAGTTTCTATGGTTATGAAAGTGACTCATCTGTTTCTGATATAGAAGAAAGTAAGGAAGATTTGTGAAGGTTACTTCAAAAAGCAGAGAAAAAGATCAAGTCACTAAATTCCTTGAATAAGGAACTGATAGGGCAGCGAGATGAACTAGCTAAGGAAAAACATGAGGCTGATCTAGAGATCTCACGTTTGAAAGGAGAGTTAGTTACTGCTAAGAACGAGGGAATTCCCTGTGACTGTGAGAAAACAGAAAAGAAAAACAGTGACTTATCCAGAGAGATTGTAGAACTTAAAAACTGCTTAGAGAGGGTAAAACAGAAAGTTGATGGACTCCTTGAGGGTAGGCAGAAGCTAGACATGCTGTTGAATGCTCCTAGCAACATTGGTAGGTCAGGGATAGGTTATTCCACTGATGAAAAGCATGTTAAACATTCTGTGCCTAAGTTTAAATGTTTCTGTTGTGGTAGAAATGGTCATTATGCATACAACTGTCCGTTAAAGAAAGTTGATAAAGCTAAGTATGTTTGGAGACCTAAGAAGTCACCTGTAGATGCCACTGTTGTATCTGATTCTAACAGGAGATCACCATGTATGCAGAATGATATCGCACATGTTAACAGAAGTTATTTTCCCGCTAACATGTTATGACCCAACAGAAATTGGGGACCTCAGAAGAATAATTCTTTCTACAGGTACGAAGGAAGAATCCCAGTAAGAAAAGTAGGTGATACCTCGACAGCGGGTGCTCCCGCCACATGACAGGTGATATAGGTAATTTTGTGTCGTTAAAGGCGGTTGATGGAGGATACGTTTCATACGCCAACGACGCAAAAGCCAAGATCGTGGGAGTTGGTACTGTCGGTAACAATTTAAATATCACTATAGATAACGTATGGTTGGTTAGGAACTTAGAACATAATTTAATTAGCATTAGTCAATTATGTGATGATGGACATACCGTAGCCTTCGCCAAAGATAAGTGCTTTGTTAAAAAGGATGATGAGATCGTGTTTAGTGCATCTAGGCATGGTAACATTTACTGCATCACTCTTGATGATATTGCTAACCAAAATGTCAAGTGTCTAGCAGTTACGCAGGATATCACATGGTTATGGCATAGACGTCTGGGACATGCTAACATGGAACTGATGTCTCACATATCATGCAATGAGTTGGTGAGAGGTATTCCAGATATGAAAGCCACCAAGGACAGAATCTGTAAAGCGTGCCAAATGGGGAAATAGACCAAGAGGTCCTTTAAGCCTAAGAATGTGATCTCTACGTCCAGACCACTGGAACTGCTGCATCTTGACCTTTTTGGTCCGGTACAGGTTATGTCATTGGAAGGTAAACGATATGCCTTTGTGATCGTAGACGACTATACTAGGTACACATGGGTCTTATTTCTTGCGCACAAAAGTGAGGCTTTAGATAATCTTACGCCACTGATTAAGAAGCTAGAAAATGAGAAAGAAATGAAAGTCCGTAAGATTAGGAGTGATAACGGTCTAGAATTTGATAGCAAATCCTTTGCATCTTTTTGTGATGAGAATGGTTATAGTCATAATTTTTCAGCCCCTATTACGCCTCAACAGAACGGAGTGGTCGAGAGGAAAAATAGAGTATTACAAGAAATGGCTAGGACTATGTTGAGCGAATATAATACTCCAAAACATTTTTGGGCCGAAGCTGTTAGTACGGCATGTTATGTCTCGAATAGGATTTTTCTTAGAGCGATTATTAAGAGAACTCCTTATGAACTTTGGAACGATAAAACCCCTAACATAGGATATTTCCATGTATTTGGTTGCAAATGTTTCATTTTGAATGATAGGGATAAAAGAGGAAAATTTGATTCCAAGGTAGATGAAGGGATATTCCTAGGTTACAGCCTTCATTCCAAAGCTTTTAGAGTGTTTAATAATAGGAAGAAGACTGTTCAAGAATCTGTGCATGTTACGTTTGATGAATTTCCTAACGCAGATGCTACTGAGGTAGGTATAGTTGTGTCTCCTGCAGATATACAGGTTACTGACAAAGAAACGAGCGCAATTCCTTTGGAACTAGATACTAAGTCAGAGGAACCTGAAGCTTCAGACGAACAACAGCGCAGAAAATTCAAACATGCTTCCAGCCATCCCACCGAACAAGTCATAGGGAATATCACTTCAGGGATCAAAACGCGAGCAACTGCACGAAACGATATTGCTGAGGAATCACATGACGTGCTGTTGTCAACCATGGAACCTAAGACAGTGAATGAAGCGCTTGACGATGAATCATGGGTGATTGCCAGGGAAGAAGAGCTAGCACAATTCGAAAAAAGCCAAGTGTGGACTCTTGTGGAAAGACCTAACGACAAGTCCATAATAGGCACGAAGTGGGTGCTTCGCAACAAACTGGACGAAAATGGTAATGTGACACGAAATAAGGCCAGGTTAGTTGCCAAAGGTTATTCCCAAGAAGAAGGTATAGATTTTCAAGAAACCTTTGCCCCCGTAGCTAGGCTTGAGTCGATTCGCATTTTACTTGCATATGCATCTTTTAAAAGATTTAAGCTCTTTCAAATGGACGTGAAGTGCCTTTTTAAATGGTTTTATAAATGAGGAAGTTTTTGTCGAGCAACCTCCCGGTTTTGAAAAAGAGGAATTTTCAAATCACGTTTTTAAATTAAACAAAGCTCTATATGGTTTGAAACAGGCTCCTAGGGCATGGTATGAAAGATTGAGTAGGTTTTTACTAGACATGGGATTTATAACAGGAACAATAGATAACACTCTGTTTATCAAGTGCGAAGGGAATCACATATTACTTGTACAGATATACGTTGATGATATTATATTTGGTAGCACTGACATCACCCTTTGCGAGCATTTTTCGAAGTCTATGCAACAGGAATTTGAGATGAGCCTAATGGGAGAACTAACGTACTTCCTTGGATTGCAAATCAAGCAATTGGATACGGGAACATTCATATCTCAAACGAAGTACACGAAGGAACTACTTGAAAAATTCGGAATGGCTGATTCCAAGGTACTTCCCACTCCTATGCACCAGACCGCTAAAATTGATAGTGATGAACAAGGTACGCCCTTTGACCAGACTAAGTATAGAGGTATGATCGGAAGTTTTCTATACCTTACGGCAAGCAGACCCGATATCATGTTTGCTACTGGTCTATGTTCTAGATATCAATCGAGTCCTAGGGAATCTCACTTGACGGCAGTCAAGCGGATACTTAGATATTTGAAGGGAACAATCAATCATGGTATGTGGTATCCAAATTCCAAGGAATTCCCATTAATGGGATACTCGGATGCGGATTACGCCGGTTCTAGGGAAGATAGGAAGAGCACTAGTGGAACCTGCCAAATACTAGGGAATTCCCTTGTAACTTGGTCCAGTCGGAAACAAAATGCCGTGGCCCTATCCACAACCGAAGCCGAATATATGGCCTTAGGACGTTGTTCTCAGCAAATCCTTTGGATGAAACAGACCTTGAGTGATTACGGCTTAAGGTACGACCAAATTCCTATTTTTTCTGATAGTACTTGTGCCATTAGTATCACTAAGAATCCCGGACACCACTCTCGAACTAAGCATATAGAGGTGAAACATCATTTTATTCGAGATCATATCCAGAAAGGGAATATCAGCGTGAATTTCGTAGGAACTAATGATCAGTTGGCTGATATCTTCACGAAACCCCTTATTGAGAGTAGATTATGTGATATCCGTGACCGATTAGGAATTATTGAGCTCAAATAGGAAAGGTGACTAGATATGTTAGCCTTTAGTATTTCCTTGATCTTATCCTTTAGGATCTCTGCGATTTTATTTCTTGATTCTATTAATAATATCTTCATTATCTATTCAAATAATATCCATTCATGAAGAGATTATTTTTAGACCTCCTTCGACATTTATGACAAAATCTATTTTCGGCCAATATTTTCTTTGAACTCTGTTTTTTACTTATTTCCTTCCTTAATTCCTGCGAGATATCATTTTATCCTTAGTAAATTCTATCTAATGGGCAGTTTCCTTATCCCGCCATGATCTTTGAAATTCAAATTTTGAAATCTGTTCCTTATCTGCCTCACGTCTAATCGTTATCACATCTCTCTAAAATCCTTTTCATTCTTATCCAAGAAGTTTTCGGCCTTTCTAACCATCCAATCTCTTCTTTATTCAAACCCTAAGTCTTTCACTTCATTATTTCGCTCTATCCTTCGATCTCAATCATGATGAAAACCAAAGGCGCCGAATCTGTCTCTGGCAAGAAGCGAAAGTCTGCTCGTATCAAATCCCCAATCTCTCCAAAAGCCACTCGTTCGAAATCAGGAAGAAAACGGATCAAGAGAGCGACTACGAGCAGGGAACCATAACTGATTGAAACGGAGTATCAAAGGCATCAAAGATGATAACAGGAAGAAGTTCGATGAGATCTCACAGCACTTTAAAAGGGGTTAAAAAGTATATGAAGGAGATCTCCACGGCTCTGGATATCATTGAATCCTCATCTGCCTCATCTGATAGTGATTCCAGCCCTTAGAACTTCGATCCCCAGTGATCTCCTAGCTCTAGTATGCCTCCCATCTGCGATTAGTACAAGTTGTTTTACTTTGCTGGTTTTTGGGTTAGTAAGTTGAGGTAAGTTGCACGTTTTTGGTAAGTTAGTGGTGTTTTGGATCCCTCCTTTTTGATGCTGAAGGGGGGAGAATTTAGGGAAATTAATGCCATGATCTGGTATGTCGTGTTTTGGTTCGGTGTTGGGTCGTTCATTTTGTTATCTTGGAATGCTATAATATAATCGGCTTGCTTGCTTTTATATGCTTATGTCTTAATCCTCTGCTCTTGAGTTTGATAGAATGCTATAATATAACCGGCTTGCTTGCTTTTATATGCTTATGTCTTAATTCTCTGCTCTTGAGTTTGATGATTTGTTAAGGATTAAGGAATTCCGCACATAGGCAGGGGGAGCAAACTGATGTGATGTGATAGCTTGAGATATTCCATGATAACTTGCGACATTCCATGGTATTGTGACATTCCGTTTGATATGATCTGAAAATGTGAGACATTCCATGATGACTTGTGACATTTCATATGATATGACCTGGTAATTGCTATATGTTTTTGCTGATGTGCTTTACATGGGAATACTAGCAATTAGACAGGGGGAGCATGCTTCGAAATTTGATAAAATTATTTGCTCAGATCATATGTCGCATGCTGTGATACTTAAACATGCTGCGTGCGTAAATGGCTTCATATCGAGTGTACTCATATGCTTAAGATAGGCATTAATTACTTGTCATCATCAAAAAGGGGGAGATTGTAGACCTTTTTGGTCCAAATGATTATGAGAGTTTTGATTATTCCAAGTAATTATGTAAATTGGGGGGGTACAAATTAGAAAACTCGATATGCATGTTGTGTGATGTTTAAGTATGTGAAAATGTTCGATTAAGGGCTTAAATGTGATTAAACTGTTAAGAAAATCGGATTTGTGTGATCTTATGCTTAAACTGGAATATTCATGTGATCACATGGTTATGAACGTCTTCGCATGAATGGAATCTCTTTGCGTGCTATATATGGAAAATATATCATGTTGAGTGATATGCAAACTGTCTGCGAGATTGAGTTATTTTAGGAAAGAGTATCGCTGTGATCACCCTGATATGAATGACTGTATGTTATATATGGAAAAGATATTCTGATTGAGCTGAAACGTGATTGAGTTATTTTAGGAAAGAATATCGATGTGATCACACGGATATGAATGACTATGCTGTATATACGGAAAGGATATTCTGATTAAGTGCTTACATATGATTGATCTATTTTAGTAAAGAATATGAATGATATATCCGTTGAGTGTGATATTAAATGACTCTTAAATCAGTGAATCATGATCCTGCTTTCCTTGTCCGACTTAGGATTTATATTTTGGAAAGTGATTAATTGATTGAGCTTATATGTGGTAAGATGCTGATTGAGTCTATTTATGGAATGTGCTGAAATCGGATGAGATCACCATACATGGAAAGTATGCTTTGCATTATACTCAGTAGATCAAATCTTTCTCTGTGCGAATTGGGTATCATATTGATCGACACGTGGTGTGTGAATGGAAAGTGCGACAAGTGATAAAATAAAACGTAAACCTAATTACTATCACCAACGTGCGATAGGCAGTGAACCTATCGTTTGTAGTGCAGTAAAGTGAGTAAACGAGTATCGAACACAAGGAATAAATCAAGTACTAGTAATAACCTAATCGACTCGATATTTAGCCTAAAGAAAATACGCAAGTTGTTTGTGACTTAACCTAACACTTACCCTTAAATCGACTAGAGATTCAAAGAACACGTTAAACTGGTACGAAGCTTTCAGATAATGGAAAAGTGCTCGGGATTCGAATCCCGCTAGGTACTATTGGCTAAGACACTGGATTATCGCTCCTACGTGGTTCTGACTAGATCGCAGTAATTTTCCTGCCCGCTCGCGAGTTTGCTGTCGCCCTAAATGCTCGCGGGAATCTAAAATTTAGTAATTACTAACGGCGAGGATCGAGTATTTCCTTTCGCCCTATACTCGAATCCTATCTTCTACGAATGGCCTAATCGTTATTTAGCTGTCGCCCTAAACGATTTTCCACACGATTACTTTAACACATAGACATATTAAAGCAACGAAACAATTTCATAGAAAGATAAATAGTCAAAAACACATAGTCACGGTAATTATAAGTCTTAACTACTAAATATCCTAGCGTTCATCTAATCCCAAACACAAAGGGAATTAGCTACGCATAATGGAAGGAAAAACACATAAAGAGATAATATGAATTAAGAGTAAAGAACTCATAATCGATGAAAGCACGGGTGGATCTTCGTTCTTCGTTCACGTCTGCGTGGAATTCCGTCTCTTGCGCTCCGGGACGTGATTCTGCGTTCTTTCGTGCTAACTTATGTCTCTATAGAGGTTAGGGTTTGTATCTGGTAAGTTCTCCCCTTTCTGGGACGAATTTGGGCTTTTTATAGCTATTCGTGACGGTCACGGCCTGGGACATGGGCCATCACGGCCGTGACCACCATCGAGCCGACGCGTCTAAGTCTCTGTCATAGGTCACGGCCAAGTGCATTGAACGTCACGGCCGTGACCATCATCAGCGCTAGTCTCTGCCTCGCGTCACGGCTTGGAGCATCACCCGTCACGGCCGTGACCAAGGACAGAAACTTCGTCCTGACTTTCTGCCGTGCGTCACGGTCTGGTGCAAGGGCTGTCACGGCCGTGACCTGGGGCAGTGTCGCTCATTACGTCTCTGGGTTGTGTCACGGCCAAGTGCATAAGGTGCCACGGCCGTGACACATGGCAGTGTTCTTCGTTTTTGCACCGTTTTGCCTCATTTTTGCTCCGTTTTGCCCGAAACTCGTCCTAGGCTCCTTTAACACAAGTATAAGTGTAAATATGGCGAATAAATGCATAAATTCATTGCTAAAGTTCTATTACACCCCAAATAAATACTATGATAAACGCATTGAAATACGTTTATCAAACCTCCCCACACTTAAGCATTTGCTTGTCCTCAAGTAAATTAGAGTTCAGAAGAGGCATCCAATCAGGATAACGGCACGATTGTTCGTAATTTATCATCAAAGCATAGAAAGCACGAAACGAAATCAAGCAAGCAATCATGGACGCTGCACTAATGACCTGCACCTGCAAATCGAGACCTATACCTCACAAGGGTTCACTCAATTCACTCAAGTGTATAGGGTAGCATAAGATGAGTCGCTCAATTCGTGCACTAGTCCAACCTCTACCATAAACTTGCAAGTTAATCGCATCTCTACTATTCAAAGGGCAAGTATAAATCTGAGGGTCTTTTCGGGGAAAAACGGGTCGACAATCATGAAGCGGCAAGCATAAATAATGAACACTTAATCTTAGAGCTAGGACACGTGCTCGAAAATTATCAGAGAATATAGCATGATCAAACAGACAGTCACACGTCCCAACATAAGACTCGACGTTCTCGCTCCGAAATCCTAGACTTTTCTGCTCGACCCTCTCAACTCAGTTTTCTTTCATTTTCTGCCCTTTCACCTTAGTTAAGCTCTACTTTTGTGCACTGCCCTTATTTCCTGAAAACATCAAGGTTTGGCTTTTGTCGCAAAGAATACATCGTCACAGCGAATGCCGTGTACCTAGGGATACTTATTACCAAAACCTATATCTTGCCAAAAGGTTTATGGGCAGGCTTATGCAAGGGATCGGGTCATTTCAGAAAACGGTCAAGTAAGGGACGAGTCATTTCACGAATAGCAGAGAAGAACATCAAATCAAACACTGGAACAGTAACTTTCAAGTTCGACTTCTGCTTTATTCTAATCAACTCAGGCTCATAAAATTTCTGGAGGCTTATTCGGGTCAGGGGCATTTTATAACATACGAGGTAGCAACGAATAGGCTCAGGCTCAACGTGGCTAACTAATGGGGTTCGTCATGGTTAAGAAAATTTTGGCCCTGGACTTGATTCCTATTGCCCTCATCATTTTCACACTAAGACACCAAAACAGTTTCAACACGCATCAGACAGGCAAGTTCTAGAGAGATATAGACTAGGCACGTCACACAACCAAGAAAAATGAGCATAAGCTCGTCAGGCTCAAACTCTCACACTAGACAGGGTTATGTGTACGGATCTCTCAAAACAGTGCTATATCTATTCAGGCAGATAAGATTCAATCAGTCATGCATGTCCTAATTGCTCACAGAATTTCATAGAATGCAGACCAACTCGAGATAAGCGCAAACAATCATGCCTGATTCAGTAATTCATGCCTTTCCAACGAACTCAACGACTCACAAAATTTTAAAATTTTCACGTAAGTTCTAAAACTACATCCCCCTCCCCACACTTAAGTCAGACGTTGTCCCCAACGTAAAAATGATAAAAGGGAAAGAAAATTGTTTTAAAAGAACGGGACTCCCCTGACGTGGTCGTGTCGTAGTTGTTTATTATGCGCGTGAAGGTCGTGTTGGAATCCATTATGCGTATCCTGGCGCTAGCTAGAGAGCAATAGACATGAAAAGAGAGTAGTCATAAGATTAACTAGAAACATAGTTATAAGCGCAATGTCATAAATGAAACACACGCGACTACGCAAGCAAACGCAATGTCATAAAGGAAAAAGAAGAAATCCCTAAGGCGGTGGCGGCGGTGGCTGTGGTGATGGTGGCCTCGGGCGCAGGAAAGCCATCGATTGCTGGGAATACTTGAGCGCCGTGTCCATGGCTTGAAGGGCCTGGTTATAACGCTCTAGCTCTGCGTCGTAACGGCGGTGGGCTTCCTCGTTCTGGCGCTCGTACTCTTCCTGTCGGCGCCGAGTCTCTTCGTTGTATCGCTGGAGCTCGTCGTCCCTCTGTATCGAGTCGGCGTTCATGCGCATCATGTCCTGGCGCAGTGCTTCAAGGACCGCTGTAGACGCGAAGTGGGCGACGCCGGAGGACTCGCCGTGGTAGTAGCCGGATGAGTAGGAGGGCCCTGTAGTCGTCGTGTCTGTCTCCACTGGGTGGGGACCCTCGAGGTAGAGCTGGTCGTCGGGGACGGCTCCGTGGTCGGTCTGGCCGCGATACATCTCGTGCCAGATGTACACCTTGTTGGCACGAGTCCAGGTGGGCGCCTTCACGAGCATCTTCATCTTCACTAATGCCTCCTCGTTCACGGGTTGGCGCCCGCCTACAATCTCCATCTCGGGCGCATTCTCTGGCCAGTAGCCTAATCCCTTGATCACCTTGGTGATGAGTGGTCCTACAGCGATCTTCCTATTCCGTCTTGCTTCCGCCTGAGCGCTGAAGGCGTGGGCCACCGCCATCCCCAAATGGACTCGTTCGCCTCGTTGGAGCTTGGCCAGGTAAAATAAGTTGCGGGGGTGACTGCTCCGTGTGAGTCACCCCTCGGTGTAAGCGAGGTCGTCAGGAGGCAGTGAATGTAGCGCAGTCCTGGGCTCCTCAGTGCAGACGCCTTCGACGTCTTCGCGCTGTACGCCGGTTCGCCGGGTCGGGCGATGTCAGCCCAGCAACCCTGTCGTCCGCCCGGTTGATCGAAATAAGTGGCGTAGGGCTGGTGTGGGTGTGGGCGTGGTACGCCAAGTGCACGGCACAGGTTGTCGTCCATCACGATCTGCTCTTCATTGAACGCCCGGAATCTGAGCTTGCTGTCGCCGTATTCGTCGTAGGAGAACGTGGCAAGGAACTCCAGGGTGAGTTCCTTGTACGCCGGTTCGTCGATGCCCAGGAATGTGTTCCACCCAATGAGTGATAAGTACTGGGCGACTTGCTGGTCGATGTGGTGCTTCTCCAGCGTCTCATGGTCGATTTGGTCCATGGCTATGAACTCCATTCCCTTCAGCCTGGTGTATCGCGCCGTCTGGGCCTCGTCAGTGAACTGACCCATGGCTTCTAGCATTGTCGGCGGGGGCCCGCGTCGCCTTTGACGAACGGGCGAACGCGAGGCCGGGTCACGTGAGGCTGAGGATCGACTTTTACCCATAGTACCTGAAAGTGAAAGTGTGAGCTCAAAGAGATAGCAAATAAACGCAAGCAACCTGACTCGACCAAAATATTTACAGGAGACATGTAGTAATCTCGATCACATGAAAAAGTTCAAAGCGGCATTTTGTCGAACACGTCACGGGAAAGTTGGGGTAAGCATATCAAATCCAAGATTAATGTTCCAAATCAACAAATTACGCATACCCAACATGTCAATAGCATGTAATCATCATAAAATAGCACGAAGAACACGAAATTGGGCTTAATTTTGAAAAGCCCCAAAATCGAAATTAGGGTTCTTCGTAAGCATGTCGCAATTCAACGTCAATTCACGTAATTAAGCATGATTGAAGAGCTCCTAGCATGTATCTACCAATAATTAGAGCAAGTCAAACACAAAATTGGTCCCAATTCAAAAAGCCCCAATTTCGAAAATTAGGGTTCGTCATTAAAATCCGAAAATTCGCAACTAATTTCAACGAATTAAGCATACCCAATAGTAGATATATCATTTAATGAACAATTAAGAACAGATTCATATCCAAAAACTAACAATTTCGACGAGATTCTCCAAAATTTAAATCGAAATAGTGCAAAGAAGAAAGTTCATACCGTGTATTCTTAATCGAATTGAATGGAGGTTGAGGGTGGTGTTGTGGGTGTCGCCGGAGTTGGGGGTGACGGCGGCGGTGGTCGAAGGTGGTCGAAGGTGGTGGTTTGAGGGAGATGAGAGGGAGAGGTAGGGAGAAATCGCGAGAGAGAGAGAGAGAGAGAGAGAGAGAGAGGGAAAAAGGAGAAGAAATAGGGAGAAAGAAAGGCTAATTGCCTTTAAGGTCGCACGCGTCACGGCCGTGACCAATGGGTCACCTGGCCGTGACGCGAGACAGTGTTGCCTTTGTCGCCAGTCACGGCCGTGAAGTTTGCGTCACAGGCCGTGACCAAGTCGCGATGAATTTTTTTTTTTTTATACAGTCCCGGCCGTGACGGCTTAAGCCGTTGGCCGTGACGTGAGGCAGAGAGGGTCACTGGAGGGTGTCACGGCCGTGACTGCTTAAGCAGTTGGCCGTGACAAGTGGCAGAGTGCTCGAATTGAGGTCCCCCTAGGTCACAGCCGTGATGTCTTAACCCTCTGGCCGTGACTCTTGGCAGTGTGCATATGTACGCACGTCACGGCCGTGACTGCTTAAGCAGTTGGCCGTGACCTCCCTAAATATTTTTTTTTTAAGAAATAAATAAGAATACCTGGGTTGCCTCCCAAGAAGCGCTTACTTTACCGTCTTTAGCCGGACGTCTCGTTCGCTCAAGTTTGGAAGTCCAGGTACAGCACTTCCTTCTCGGTCCCGTCTTCCTCGCCTGCGAGATAGTGCTTCAACCTATGGCCGTTCACCTTAAAAGTCCCCTGCTCCATACCTGAAATCTCGACAGTACCGTAAGGGAAAACACGGGTGACAGTGAACGGTCCTGACCAGCGTGATCTAAGCTTGCCAGGAAAAAGCCTAAGTCGAGAGTTAAAAATAAGGACTTGGTCCCCCTCTTGAAACTCTCGTCTTTGCCTAATCTTTTTATCGTGATAGGCTTTGGAGCGTTCCTTGTACATGCGGGCGTTATCGTAAGCCGATAAGCGCCACTCGTCTAATTCGTTGATTTGGAGTTGCCGCTTTCCGCCGGCGTTCCCCAAATCAAGATCCAAGGACTTGATGGCCCAATATGCCTTATGCTCTATTTCTACGGGAAGATGGCATGCTTTTCCATAGACTAGTCTATATGGTGTGGTGCCTATGGGAGTCTTATACGCAGTCCTATATGCCCAAAGTGCATCATTTAACTTGTTCGCCCACTCCCTACGGTTCCCCTCTATAGTTTTCTCTAGAATGCGTTTCAACTAGCGATTCACGACTTCGACTTGACCACTAGCTTGGGGATGGTACGGGGTGGATAGGCTATGTTTAACACCGTAACGTTCTAAAGTGCGTGCAAACTGGGTGTTACAAAAGTGAGTGCCTCTATCACTAATAATGCATCTAGGTGCCCCAAAACGTGAAAATAACGCTCGCAAAAATCTAACGACTACCCTAGCGTCGTTTGTGGGTAAGGCTTGCGCCTCGGCCACTTAGACACATAATCGACGGCAACTAGGATGTACTTATTATTGTATGAGCTAGGAAATGGTCCCATAAAATCTATGCCCCACACATCGAATATCTCACATTCCAAAATGAAATTCTGAGGCATTTCGTCGCGTTTGGAGAGATTACCTGCGCGCTGACACTGATCACAAGTGTCAACGTACCTTTGGGCGTCCTTGAAGATCGTGGGCCAGTAAAATCCACTCTCCAACACCTTCTGAGCGGTTCTGTTTGCTGCGTAGTGTCCTCCGGTCGGTCCATTGTGACAATGTCTAAGGATCTGTGTCGATTCTGGGGCCGCCACGCATCGCCGTATTACCTGGTCTGCACATCGCCTGAAAAGATACGGGTCTTCCCAAAAGTAGTACCTCAACTCAGAAAAGAATTTCTTCTTTTGCTGACTCGTGTACTCCTTTGGTAGGACCCTTGCAACAAGATAGTTAGCATAATCTGCAAACCAGGGGGTGTCGTCACTTACCACATGTATCGCGTAGAGGTGCTCGTCTGGGAACCGATCGTGTATCGCCCTTTCGTTCTTCTGATATATCTCGGACTCCTCTAGTCGAGAGAGGTGATCCGCCGCCAAGTTCTCTACACCTTTCTTATCACGAATCTCGATCTCGAATTCTTGCAGTAGCAGGATCCACCTAATTAGCCGTGGCTAGGCATCGGGCTTTGCTAACAAGTACTTAAGGGCAGAGTGGTCAGTAAAAACAATAACTTTAGATAGGATTAGATATGACCTGAACTTGTCGAAAGCGAAAACGACGGCCAACAGCTCCTTTTCGGTGGTCGTGTAATTAGCCTGGGCTGCGTCTAGCGTCTTCCTCGCGTAGTAGATCGGTCTGAAGTGGTTGTCCTTACGCTGCCCTAGCACGGCCCCAACTGCATAGTCACTAGGATCGCACATTAGTTCAAAGGGCAGCCCCCAATCAGGGGCTACCATAATAGGTGCTGCGATAAGTCTTTCCTTAAGTAAATTGAAAGCATGCAGACATTCATCATTAAAATCAAACGGGGCATCTTTCTCTAACAATCTAGACATAGGACGTGCAATCTTAGAAAAATCTTTGATAAACCTGCGATAAAATCCCGCATGTCCTAGAAAGCTTCTAATCGACTTCACGTTCGAGGGGACAGGCAATTTTTCTATGGTTTCTAACTTAGCCCGGTCAACTTCGATTCCTTTAGAGGAGATCTTGTGACCGAGAACTATACCCTCTCGAACCATGAAGTGGCACTTTTCCCAATTAAGTGCCAAGTTCGTTTCCTCGCATCGTGCGAGTACGAGCTTCAGATTTGATAAGCATGCATCAAACGACGACCCAAAAACAGAGAAATCGTCCATAAATACCTCCATTACCTCACCTACCAATTCGTCGAATATGGCCATCATGCATCGCTGGAAGGTGGCTGGGGCATTGCATAAACCGAACGGCATCCTTCGGTATGCAAACGTTCCGAACGGGCACGTAAAAGTGGTCTTCTCCTGGTCCTCAGGTGCTATGGGAATCTGTAGATAACCTGACAAACCATCAAGGAAACAATAAAATGAGTGACCGGCTAACTTTTCTAACATTTGATCGATAAATGGTAAAGGAAAGTAATCCTTTCTCGTAGCATCATTCAACTTCCTGTAGTCAATGCAGACGCGCCATCCGGTCACGGTCCTCGTCGGGATCAGTTCGTTCTTGTCGTTGGTGACGACCGTCATGCCTCCTTTCTTTGGGACCACTTGGACCGGGCTGACCCACGCGCTGTCTGAGATGGGATAGATCATTCCCGCGTCTAGCAATTTGATCACCTCCTTCTTGACAACGTCCTTCATGTTGGGATTAAGGCGCCTTTGACGTTGAGCGACCGGCTTGAAGTTGTCCTCCATGAGGATCTTGTGCGTGCAGTAGCTCGGATTGATACCCCTTATGTCGGATATCTTCCACGCCAAAGCCTTCGTGTGCGCCTTCAACACGTCTAAGAGCTGGCTTTTCTGTCCGTCGTCGAGGCTCGACGAGATGATGACCGGCAGCCCTCCATTGCTGCTAAGGAATGCGTACTCGAGGTGGTCGGGCAGCGGTTTCAACTCCAGGACCGGTGGCTCCTCAACCGAGCTTTTTTCCTTGTCCTCTTTGCTGCTCTCATCGATGGCTATAATGGGCTCGTCGACTTCCTTCCCACACTCGTCGATGGCCATAAGCGTGTGTGTGTCCGGATCACCAACCTGTGATAGACCTTGCACGGAAAAGAGAAAGTCGTGCTCAAATACGTCTAAGAAATAACACTTATCATCCTGCTCGCTACTCTTTTCATCGAGTCGGCCATATCAAAGGTAACCTTTTCCCATCTACCGTCAAGGTTAACGTCCCGTTCCTAACGTCTATCATGGTCTCCCCCGTGGCTAAGAATGGTCTACCTAAAATCAAGGGGACATTTTCATCTTCCTCCATATCTAAGATAACGAAATCTGCGGGAATCACAAACTTATCGACTTTAACTAAGACATCCTCGATAACACCTCGAGGGTACTTTAACGACCTATCCGCTAATTGGAGGCTCATCCTAGTGGGTCGTGGCTCGCCTAGTCCTAAACGCTTAAACATAGAATACGGCATAAGATTAATGCTAGCGCCTAGGTCTGCTAACGCACGCTCAATCACTAAATCTCCTATGAGACAGGGAATAGTAAAACTCCCTGGGTCTTTAGCTTCTTAGGAATCTTGCTTTGGAGGATCGCCGAGCACTCCCCTCGTAGGCAGACGGTGGAGACGTGTTCGAGCTTCCTTCTGTTCGTCAGCAAGTCCTTCAAGAACTTGGCGAAGCTGGGCATCTGCGTAATAGCTTCAACAAAAGGTAAGTTAATATGTAATTCCTTACACATACCCATAAATTTACCAAACTGCGCCTCGTTCTTGTCCTTTTTTAGTCGGGCCGGGTACGGGATCTTCGGCTGGTATGGCTTCACCGGTGGCCGCTGAATCTCCGTCACCTTATCCTTCTCGGGCTAGACCTTCTCCTTCTCAGCGTCGGCCTTCTCGGCGTCGTCGCCCCTGCTCTCCTCAACTTCGGGTTCGTCGTGGCTCTCAAAGTTGGCATTCTCCTTGGCCTTCTTTTTGGCGGGCACTTCTTGCAATTCTCGCCCATTCCTCAGCGTCACCGCCTTGCAGTACTCCTTAGGATTCGGCTCGGTGTAGCTTGGGAGTGATCCCTAAGTACGCCCCGCCAACTGCTTCGCCATCTGGCCCATCTGCTGCTCCAGCTTTTTGAGCGAGGCGTCTGTGTTCTGAGCACGCAAGTCGTTCGCCTCCATGTACTCCTCCATCTTCGTCATACGGCTCTCGTGGGCTGCTGTTGTGCTACTGAAATTCGTGAGAAGCGTCTTCATCATGTCCTTCATCTCCCTCATGTCGTCGGATCCTCCCGCGGGCGCACTCTGGTACTGTCGTGGTGGCCCGTTTTGGAATCCGGTAGGTCGGGGCTGAAATCCTGGTGGTCCTTGGTTTTGATGGTTCTGATTCCCGTACGCCAAGTTAGGATGTGCCCGAGGCTGGAAACTTCGATGGCCGCCTTGGTAATTTCCCATATAATCTACGTGTTCCAGCGGCTGCCCAAGTTGGCAATCTGAGGTCTCGTGGGCTGCGCCGCACATCCCGCATAATGGTACGTAAGGCGTGTGATGTGTCGGTGTGGTTGTGGCCACGGTGTTCACGGGCTGAGTCTGCCCGGACTTGGGAAGTAATGCACCAATCACTGTCTGCAACTGTGAGTTCATCGAAGCGATTTGCTGCTGGAGCGCCTCGATCTTGGCATTAGTGGCCGTCTCCTCGCTAACTCCGAACATACCGGTTGTCTTCATCCGGGCATTGCCCCTCATGAAACTGTTTCTCGAGTAGTCCTCAATCAAATTCCACGCGTCAGTGGCGTTGAGCTTCACGAGCCCTCCTCCTGCGGCTCCGTCTAACATATGGACCGTCTGATCATTGAGCCCCTCGTGGAATCGGTTGATCTGGGCTGCCTTCGACATCCCGTGCTGTGGGCACCTCTTCAATAGCGCCTTGTAACGCTCCCACACCTCGTAAAGATTTTCAGACTCCTTCTGATGGAATAAAGAGATTTCTATCTTCAATCGTAGCACCTTCGACAGTGGGAAGTAGTGGCCGATAAACGCGGCTCGCAGCTCCTCCCATGTAGTGATTGAGCGAGGTGGTAACATCTCAAGCCAATCCTTGGCTCTGAACTTCAAAGAGAACGGGAATAACATGAGCTTAATCGCGTCGCCCGGAACACCATTGATTTTGATGGTGTCGGTCACCGTCAGAAATGCCTTCAGATGGGAGTGAGGATCGTCATCGGGGTTTCCCTCGAACTGGGCCGTCTGGAAAATCATCTGAAGCCATGAGTGCTTCAGCTCGAAGTTATTGTTCTCTATCGGCGGAATGACAATCGCTGACTCCGTACCGCCTAGCGCGGCGTTCTTGAGGAGGTCCAGAAGTGATGGTTCCTCCTCGGGAATGTTATGGACGGGCAGTCGGTGGTCCGCCATGTCTACTTCTGTGTAGGGGCTATCTACGGTTGTCTCTGCACGTGAGTTTTGGATGGATTCCTGCGAACTATCCTCTGAATAACAGACTAATGGATCCTGGGAGCTGGTGGATGCTCCCTCGGTATCGTACTTAAGTTTCCTTCTTAACTTTCGCTCGAAATCCGGGTCTGCATCAAAGATGGGGCCCGATGGACGGCTTCGGGTCATTCACCGCTGAATCGTACCTTTAAGACGTGAAAACAAAAATTAGTAAGGAAATAAACAAATATGTCGAAAATAATACGATACTAATAATCACGTAGGAAAACAAATAACGAAGTTAACACTAATGACGCAAATAGCAAAGACAAAGAAAACGTCTAAATAAAAGTGGCTAAAGTACCGAACTACGGTGTTCCTAATATCAATTTATTCCCCGGCAACGGCGCCAAAAACTTGATCGACACGTGGTGTGTGAATGGAAAGTGCGACAAGTGATAAAATAAAACGTAAACCTAATTACTATCACCAACGTGCGATAGGCAGTGAACCTATCGTTTCTAGTGCAGTAAAGTGAGTAAACGAGTATCGAACACAAGGAATAAATCAAGTACTAGTAATAACCTAATCGACTCGATATTTAGCCTAAAGAAAATACGCAAGTTGTTTGTGACTTAACCTAACACTTACCCTTAAATCGACTAGAGATTCAAAGAACACGTTAAACTGGTACGAAGCTTTCAGATAATGGAAAAGTGCTCGGGATTCGAATCCCGCTAGGTACTATTGGCTAAGACACTGGATTATCGCTCCTACGTGGTTCTGACTAGATCGCATTAATTTTCCTGCCCGCTCGCGAGTTTGCTATCGCCCTAAACGCTCGCGGGAATCTAAAATTTAGTAATTACCAACGGCGAGGATCGAGTATTTGCTTTCTCCCTATACTCGAATCCTATCTTCTACGAATGGCCTAATCGTTATTTAGCTGTCGCCCTAAACGATTTTCCACACGAGTACTTTAACACATAGACATATTAAAGCAACGAAACAATTTCATAGAAAGATAAATAGTCAAAAACACATAGTCACGGTAATTATAAGTCTTAACTACTAAATATCCTAGCGTTCATCTAATCCCAAACACAAAGGGAATTAGCTACGCATAATGGAAGGAAAAACACATAAAGAGATAAGAATTAAGAGTAAAGAACTCATAATCGATGAAAGCACGGGTGGATCTTCCTTCTTCGTTCACGTCTGCGTGGAATTCCGTCTCTTGCGCTCCGGGACGTGATTCTGTGTTCTTTCGTGCTAATTTCCGTCTCTAGAGAGGTTAGGGTTTGTATCTGGTAAGTTCTCCCCTTTCTGGGACGAATTTGGGCTTTTTATAGCTATTCCCGTGACGGTCACGGCCTGAGACATGGGCCGTCACGGCCGTGACCACCATCGAGCCGACGCGTCTAAGTCTCTGTCATAGGTCACGGCCAAGTGCATTGAACGTCACGGCCGTGACCATCATCAGCGCTAGTCTCTGCCTCGCGTCACGGCTTGGAGCATCACCCGTCAGGCCATGACCAAGGACAGAAACTTCGTCCTGACTTTCTGCCGTGCGTCACGGTCTGGTGCAAGGGCTGTCACGGCCGTGACCTGGGGCAGTGTCGCTCATTACGTCTCTGGGTTGTGTCACGGCCAAGTGCATAAGGTGTCACGGCCGTGACACATGGCAGTGTTCTTCGTTTTTGCACCGTTTTGCCTCATTTTTGCTCCGTTTCGCCCGAAACTCGTCCTAGGCTCCTTTAACACAAGTATAAGTGTAAATATGGCGAATAAATGCATAAATTCATTGCTAAAGTTCTACTACACCCCAAATAAATACTATGATAAACGCATTGAAATACGTTTATCACATATTTTGGGAAAGAAATCAGTTGTTTGAGCTTACCATTGATAATATGCCGAGTGGAATTATATATGGAATATGCTGACTAACGGATGAGATTACATTGGAATGAATGTTAATCTGTGGTATTTATGGTAAGTGATCATGCATGACCGTTGAGCTTAATTGGTTTATTCTTGGCATGATTGTTTGAGTTAATGCACGTGATTATTGAGCTTTATCTTGCATATTCTGTGCTTAACTTTCCTTGTGAAGTGTAGAAGCGAATATTGGTTCTATATAGAAGAGAACACTTCACGGTTGAAGGGTACGAAACGAACACACAAGCCTTCGAGTTCCTTAGACTGTTTTTGAGCGTTAACTTGCGAAAAAACTCGTAGTTTGTGTTGAGCTTAATTTGCGAATCTGTACCCGTGAGCGATCTTGAGTATCACCCTACCCTAAAACCCTTGTCTTCGGACGTGTTGTGTCTGCGGGCACGTCGAACGCGCAAAGGAGCGCGGTTGGAGTCTTTCGCACGTGGAGGGACGAATCTGGTGGATTCGGTGGCCCTTCGGTAGCAAGCTGTATCCAGTCGGGGAATAGGTTTCTTGGGTTAACGACGTGGATCGAAACTTGGCGTGCGACAGCCTAGGTGGAGGTCTAATTTCCAAAGCGCTTCGGTTGTGTAAGGGTCAATCATTTTGTAACCATAACCGGTAATACCTAGTGATTGATTGGAACTCTTGGGGAGATAACACCCCAAGGACAGGATTAAACCCCAGTTGGGGATATAACCTGTATAAAAATCTCGTCTCACTCTACTTTCTGCTATTTACTTTACTGTGAGACAAACCCGGAACACGCGCTAATATCTAGGTGATATCGTAGCAATCATTTCTGAAACTAACGTGATATTTTGAAACAGGGTTAGGGAGATAACATCGATACTCATACTGATTTCAGGGAAATAACACACTCTGCAATATCTTCTTAAAGAAAAGTATTTTTCAAAGAAGAACAAGCCATTTTTTTATAGCCTAATTCACCCCCCCCTTAGGCATATTTTACACTTCACTGGTTATGCATAGTTGTGTCTCGTGGAATATTAGGGGCCTCAATGGCCCTGCCAAACAGGGAGGTCTCTCTCTTCTGTAATAAATATAGAATAAATGTCATGTGCCTTTTGGAAACAAAACTCAAGAAGAACTCTGTGAGGGAAACAATTAACAAAGTGTTTGAGGGCTGGGAAGTATGTCATAACCTAAGTACTCATCCAAATGGTAGAATAGTAGTGGCATGGAGAGGAGGTACTGAACTGAAGATGGTTTCACAATCTGATCAACACATGCACTTCAAGGTCTTGAAGAACTGTCTGCTTGTCATCCATCTGACTTGTGTCTATGGGCACAACGAACCTGCTCCTAGAGGTAAACTATGGGAAATTCTGGCACAGATGGTGGGGGCCTAGCTAACCCTTGGATGGTTTTGGGTGACTTCAACAATATCAGGGCTTTGGAGACAGACTGGGCGGATCACCTATCACTACAGCTGAGTTTAGTGAGTTCAACCAGTCCCTACAATCCTGTCAGCTTGAGGAAATAAAAAGATCTGGCTGTCAATTCACTTGGTCCAATAAACTATGCCATGAGAAGACAATATGGAGTAAAGTAGACTGGGCTTTTGCTAATCAAAGATGGATGGATAAGTTTTTTTATTATACACTGGTATTTCTGCAAGAGGGTATCTCTGATCACACCTCCATGGTGCTGCAGAACAACATACAGACTCAAAATTATAGAAAAGCCTTCAAGTACTTTAACATGTGGAGTTTGACCCCTACTTTTCTAAGGACAATAGAGGAGCATTGGCACCCTCAGCCTGGACCAGTCATGAAGGCCATCTGTTGGAACTTATGCCAGTTGCAGAGACCTCCCAAGAATTTAAATAAAGCTTGCTTTGCTGACATTAACACTGATGTGGTTAGGAAAAAACTGGAGGAAGTACAATCTGCCCTTCATGCAGATCCTATGAATAAGGTAGTCTTAACTAAGGAGCATGAAACTAGACTCAAATATGGATTCCTGAGTGTGGTAACTGATAAATTCTTGAGACAGAAAGCCAAAGGCAGAAGGTTGGACAAATGGGACCAGAATACATCCTACTTCCATGCAAGAATTAAGTAGAGGACTTATTCTAACAGAATCTTAACCATTGCCACACCAGATCGCATAGCCCTTACTGATAGTGCAGCAATCAAACAGCACTTGACTGACTATTTTCAGGAAGTGTTGAGGAAGGGAATACCAACCAAGGGCTGGATCTGAGAGCTGTAGCTGAGGGCTATACACTTACTTTGGAAGAGCAATTAGGCCTCATTAAGCCATTTGGGAGGGAAGAGGTGTGGACTGTCATGAAGACAATACATGAAGATGTGGCCACCGGGCCGATAAGTTGGTTTATAATTTACATTGAACAATATAATAGAAAAAACTGCAAAAAAATTGATAGTTATACATGGTCCTTAAAGTTAGCAGAAACAAGCACAACTTCTATTTTTATTAAACATTTTAGCTCAAACAATAATACTTTTCTCTTTTTAATAATAGACATAATTCTCTCCTCGACACAATCCAAATCAAAATTTCTCAAAAGAATAGGGTCTATATAACTATTTCAAGTAATTTATTGAACATTCAACTATTAAACATATTTTGCATTTCTTATTTAAGTTACAATTAAACGGTTTAAATTTATGCTATATTACGTAACTCATTTGAAAAAAAAAGTACTTAAGAAGGCTACGGGGCCCAAATTTTGAGTTTCGCTTCAGGTCCTGACTTCTTCAGCTACGGGCCTTAGTTCGTACCTACGTAGTTAATCGAGGAAAGTAATAACATATAACTTAACTGGTTTTGGGATGAAACCCTCGTTACTGAAAACAATCCACCATTAAAACTTGTCCAAAGATGGAAAATGGGCACATTGCACACAAGTGTCTTAAAACATAGATGGGATGAAACCCTCGTTACCGATTGCATAATCATCAAACTCATAAAACAATCCACCACTAAAAGCCACGATGTGAAGACAAGGGGAGATATCTTCAATCGTAAAATGTCGTCGTATCGCATTTTACAATCCTCCATTGTAACATGTGCATACATGGAAAAGGGACACTTCATAACAAGATTTTCTTGAGTTGTAGCCAAGCAAGCCTTGCAGTCGTCGTGACTCAAATTCTCGTTCGTGCAATGTGCATACCCGTAGGCCTCAATGTCATCATATGAGTAATCGATGTAATATTCGTAATTTGGCTGATCAGCGCCTAAGGCCGCAAGATCTTTGATCATATCCTCGACGAGCGTTCCATAAAGGTCGTTTTGTCCCCATTTGGAGATGCAACATTGCAAATCTGTAATGGTCGTGTTCAGCTGACCCTTCACAGCAGTGATGTTGAACAACGTTTTGTCCCCATTAGGAAATCCCCCCATTTTCCTATCTCTTCTCTCTTTTTTTATTCGTTTTGTATGTTCACTGGTAAGCCTATAGCTTTGGCTACGTATATATAGAGAAAATGGTGACCTTGTTTACATATGGAAAGTGTCGCCCAAATATTAAACTTGGTGCTCGGCTTGCGATTCCAATTTATTCTAAGAAGGAATTAAACCTTGCGAGACGGAATATATAAAACATGATCTTTCGTACATAACAAAGAAAAGTTGCGTATAATTAACTAATGCTTTAACCGGACAAGGCAATAATGTCTTGACCGCCGTTTTCATGGAATCTTGGGGAGTCGAGAATTTGATAAAGTGAAAGTATATATGTTTTTTATATAATCTTAAGGACAATTTTGTTGTGGAAAACATCAAATGTATCTGCTTAAAAACCAAAAACCAAGAACAATGAAGAAGAATTTCACTATAAATATAGGGAATACTGCAAGTATGTTTTTTAATTGGGCGAACGATATTTTCAGTCCCTAATGTTCGAGGCATAGGCATTTCTAGTTCCTCATATTCCGAGGAGACACTTTTAGTCCCAATGTTGCCGATTTTGGACGATTTTGGTCCATCTATTAATTTAATCGCTAATTTAAACGAAATTTAACACGTGAGAGCCCATGATATCCTTTTACTCGATGTAAAACCTCGTAATACAGATTCTTCTTCGATTTACACGCACATAAATATCATTATACATCACATTTAGGAAATGATCGACAACCTTCAAAATGAGTTCAAAGTGATACGTAATGATGTTCACGTGCGTTTTAGTTGAAGAAGATGATGAGTCATGAGGTGTTAAGTCAAGTTAAAGGAGATCGTGTGCTCTAATGTGTTAAATTCCATCTAAATTAATGATTACGTTAATCGAAGGATCAAAACCGTCCAAAATCGGTAACATAGGGGACTAAAAGTGAATTTCCACTTTGACAGCTACTTCGATAGCGGTCACCACGAAACATAGGGGACCAGAAATGCCCATACCTCAAACATTAGGGACTAAAAATGTCGTTCTTCCTTTTTTTATTCATCCCAAAATCACAGTACTAAGGTGGTAAATAGGTCGGGTTGATTTGGGTTCAACATTTTATATAAACAGATTAAGAACTTCAACCCTGATCTGACTTGTTCTTAAACAGGTTGAAATATCGTACCCAAACCCGACTTGCTTTCACCCAATCTAACCTATTAACCGCCAACATGTTTAAAAATTAAATACAGCAAGATAATAGCTAAATAAACATAATTATAAATCCAATATAAGCAGAACAATAAAGAAACAAAACAGTTATTTTCTAAAACATCAACATAATTAAGCAGCAATTAAAGTTCCAAATAACAAAATAGTCACCAAACATAATTAAATATCAATTTATTTCTTTGTCACCAATTAAGGATATTTTAATAATTTATATTATTCGGTTAAATGTGTTGATAAACGGGTGATTTCGGGTTGAAAATTCGAACCCTATCATGACCACTTGGTTTGCTTCAGGTTTACCCATTTACTTAAATAGGTCGGAAATGTTAATTCAAATCTACTATTCTCAGTGTGGTTCATGTCGGATTGGCGGATCGAGTTGGTTTTAGCAGTCCTACAGTTTACGACTCATTTATTTCATAGACTCGATATATAATACATATAAATATATATATTATATTGAATCGAAGAGCTTAAATTACTCGATGAGGGACAAACCGCAATTTTGATAATCTCAACATGCCCCCTCACGTGTGGCATGACTGGCCTAACACGTGGATATCGGGTGACGGTGAGCAGAATCGAGCTCACTCCGATACTATATTAGAAGTCGATGAGTCCTTTCTAAAACCAATTGGTTCTAGGAGGAGAAACACTCTTATATAAATATATATATATATATATTGAATCGAAGAGCTTGAATTAGTCGATGTTTGACAAACCCCAATTTTATAATCTCAACTATCATTCCTAACGTTTCAGTTAATTAATTTAGCCATTAGCCAAGCAACTCGGCGTAATCTTATTCCAATTTTCTCCGTCTTGCAGTGAATAAAGCTTCATGTATCAAGTTGGCCATCAAACTGGACGGATATTTCTTATTGACAAATTTGAGAAATGAATAAATAAAATTCCTAGAGTTCAGTAACATAACATATTGTTTATCAAGTATTTAAGAGTTTCAAATCATAGAGGGAGATAGCATTCGTTTATATAACCACTTAAACTACTTATTTTTCTCATTTGTTAAGCGTAATGGTAATGTGGTATCATCACTAGTTTGAGAATATTTGGGATGAGATAAACATGCAAGGAAGATCATCCTAGATAGTTGGCATGGATCGAAAACCATACACATGTAAGACGAGATCGAGACGTCGCACACACTCGACGTTGCTTCGTCTTTTGTTCTCGGCAGCAAAAGTGACGAACGTTACTTTGCTAGCAATTCAATAGGAACTAGGTGCTCCAAGATAGACCGAGAGATCGGGCGTGATGATCTAGTGCAAAGAACTAGGAGAAGTTTTGCTTAAGTTGGGAATCGGCAAACGCAAGCAAAGAGACACATTTTGAGGTATCTTTCTTCTAAAGGGCACCTTTCCCTTCCTATTCGCGTCAACGTGCATTCTTTATTATTTCACGTTTCTAATCCAAGCTATAAAGGGTAACACGAATTCCAGAAAAATGTTAATTTACACGTCCGCATGGCTACGAGTTCCTTGGACAATGAAATTAATGAATTGATATTGTTGAGAAATCGGTGCTCGTAAATCATTTGATAAAGATTCGTGAGTATGTGATGATCGGGGTTTCATCCTTTGATAAAGATTCCTGGATATGTGATGATCGGGGTGAAAGGTCCGATCTTGATTACGTAGACACACAAAAAACATAAATAAAGAACATAAGAAGGTATTAATGAGGTTCGGCATTGGTTCAAAGTACGCCATTTTGTCTAACTAACGCTTTTATTCCAAAGTAGTCGTAGAGATTACAAGGACTAAACTCAATCTCTAACTTTCGTATGCAAAGGTCGAGCCCCTATCTGTACGTGATATGAGGTCTAGAAGATTTCTACTTGTTTCATGATTCGGTTACAACTACTTATGAACAAGCTAACACGCTCCACGATCTTGGTATTGCCACCCACGACAGTGGAGCCGTCGCGAATCTTGCTTCTTCAAGTCTTGATCATGTAAACGAGTTCTTGCGTTCCATGCCTGGGGACAACGAATGGACAAATTTCGAACAATCAAAACTGCATTCTTTGCCACAATTTTAGAGTTTTCGATGGCCACCAAAGGCCTCCTCATGCCCGTGAAGGAGTTGGGATGCGCTGCCCACTTCCTGACCATCTCCACTGTCGGGAATATATCCTCAGAATGCCATTTATACTCTGACTCGTAATCAAATCGATCTTATGTTAGAAATATCAAGGATTTATCGAATGGTTATATTAGTATGCGTGGATCTTAGATTGAAAGAATCAATATTGGAGTTGGTTTTGTCGCCCTGACTACTTACTAGCTTTGTTCTCGATTTGCCGAGTGCATGGATTGGCGGCGAAATGCGGTATTGACATTCGAGTGTGATTGCCGACTTGAGTTGACATGCAGGATTCACGCCCATGAGTAAATTGGGGGTATATGTCTTATGAGAACTTTTGAGATGGGAAATCATTAAGTCAACGGTGAATTATACTAAATTATATGGAATGATTTGATTGATCTATAGGTTAAAGCAGTTGAAAGAATGAAGCTTTATGAAGACCAAATTTAATGAATCAGAGGTTCTAAAGCTGATGTCAATGGTGAGCTGTCAAATTAGGTAGAGCAAAAAAACCCCATTTTAATGAGTGGAATATAAAATGTTATTTGTGAGTAAGGATACGGATCATGATAAATATTGATGTGGAGTTCATATGTTCGAATCCACATTGACTTAATATCATTGAGATTTGAAACGAGACATATAGGTCATTTGAAGTGGTGAATTCAATTCGTGGTAATTCGATCAAGGTCTCAACTCAAGCGTATTTTCTCCAGACATAATATGTAAGCATGTTTATATGCTACACGTAATTCAAACAAACATAATCCATGGTCTTTAAACAATACGATTCTCATGATATACGTGATAATAAATAATAAACACTAATCTTGATTCATTTTGATGATTCGAGAAGACGTAAGTCGAGTTTCTCTCCCTTTACACTACTTTAATATATTTTCTGATGGATGAAGAATATGATACGTTGTGTGGAGAGAGGACCGACGTAATCTATTTATAGAGTACATTCCGTCAATGTAGTGGGTAGTTAATATCTCTTAGACCAATAGGAATTAAGCCCAATTAATTAATTATTAAACCTTAATTAATAAATGGGGTATTGTATTTAATCTGTAATGAAACCACCTTTAGTGGACTTAATGTCCAAAGTGGGTCATAACTTACATTCTCCCACTTGACCCGCTTAATATACACTTTACGGTTAATAATTATAATTTCTGTAATATGCATATTTATTTCAGCTAAATTCCATCATGAATTGATCATTCCTTTCATCGCTATTAAGCTTAAAGCTAACAAGGATCACAGCGGTCGTATGCCATTGTAACGACACAGTCCCTTCCATGTATCACAGTATCAACTCTACACTCAACATGATCTTACTGAGATATATCGTAATGGTCCACATGATCGTCTTAGGTACAGACTCATCCTGTTGCGTGAATTCTTTAATGTATATATACGATCGATAATTAAAAACATGATGCATTAATTATCAGAAACATAATATGAGCTTAGAGTGTCAAATACATGAAGTCATAAATAAGAAACATAAAACCACCATAACATCAATTAGGGCCATTCATAATGCCCATCCTTTCAACATGTTCATTAAATAATTTTGGTGGTAATCCTTTCGTCAGTGAATCTGCAATCATAAGCTTGGTGCTGATGTGCTCGATTGACACTCGTTGTTTCTGAACTTCTTCTTTAACGGCAAATTATTTAAGCTCCATATGCTTAGCACCCTTTGAGTACTTGTCGTTTTTAGAGAAGAACACTGCTGTAGAATTGTCACAATAAATTTTAAGCGGCCTGGCTATACTGTCGACTGTGCCAAGACCAGAAATAAAATTCCACAGCCATAATCCTTGAACTGTAGCCTCAAAGAATGCTACAAATTCAGCTTCCATTGTTGATGCAGCAATAACAGACTGCTTCGAACTTTTCCATGAAATTGCTCCCCCAGCTAATAGGAACAAATAGCCGAATGTTGACTTTCTTGTATCAACACATCCAGCATAATCTGAATCTGAATAGCTGATAACTTCCAAGAGATTTGATCTTCTATAAGTGAGCATATGATCTTTTGTTCCTTGCAGATACCTTAAGACTTTCTTTGCAGCTTTCCAATGATCCATTCCTGGGTTACTTTGATATCTGCCCAACATCCCGACAGCAAAACTAATATCGGGTCTAGTACACGTTTGAGCATACTTAGACTGCCAACGACATATGCATAAGGAATCCGTTGCATTTCTTTACGTTCTAATTCATTCTTTGGACGTTGCATAAGGCTGAATTTGTCCCCTTTTTGAATTGGTGCAACACTTCATGAGCACTTTTCCATATTAAATCTTTCAAGAACCTTATTAATATATGCTTTCTGAGACAATTCCATTAGTCCATGTGACCTATCACGGTATATTTCAATACCTATCACAAAGGATGCCTCACCCATTCATTTCGAAGTTCTTAGATAGGAAACTTTTAGGCTCATGTAGTAAGCATAAGTCATTAGTAGCGAACAAAATGTCATCAACATACAGAATTAATATTATATACTTGCTCCCACTGATCTTCAGATATATACATCGATCAACATGTTTTCTTTAAATCCGAAGGAGGTAATGGTATCATTAAATTTCAAGTACCATTGCCACGAAGCTTGTTTTAGTCCGTATACAGACTTCTTAAGTTTACAAAAATCATACGTTCTTTCCTTTAATAGCGAAACCTTTAGGTTGGTCCCTGTAAACTTCCTCCTCTAAATCTCCATTAAGAAACGCGGTTTTCACATCCATTTGATGGAGCTCTAAGTCATAATGAGCTACCAATGCCATGATAATTCTAAATGAGTCATTCTTTGAAACAGGTGAAAAGGTCTCTTTATAATCAACGCCGTCTTTCTGGGTAAATCCCTTCGCAACAAGTCTAGCTTTATGTCGTTCTATATTGATTTTAATTCGTCTTTCATGGCGTCGAACCATTTAACAGAATCATTACTTTCCATTGCCTGTGAAAAAGAAACTGGATGATTATTTATTCCTAAGTCAACTTCTGACTCTTGTAGATATACCACATAATCATTAGAGATAACAGATCGTCTTTGCCAATCTGATCTTCTTAATTGTTGTGGTTCATTAACGACAGGTTCTTCAGGTGTGATTTCATTGTGGAGTGTTTCTACATTACTTTGTTGTTCCTGTGCGGGATTTGAATAATTGCTGGAACGACAACTTGAGTAGAAGTTATAGGTATGAGGATCCACCCTAACTTCTTGAATATCCACTTTACGTGGTTCAACACTCCCACTAATTTCACCATTTTTGATGAACCGTGCATTTCCAGTTTCAATAATTCTCGTACTGTGGTTAGGACAATAAATTATATACCCCTTCGACTTTTGTGGATAACCAATGAAGAACCACTGGTCGTTCTTGCATCCAATTTTCTTTCATGTGGATTATAAATTTTTATTTCTGCCTGGCAACCCCAAACGTGTAGGTGCCTTAAACTAGGTTTCCTTCCCGTCCACAGTTCAAAAAGGTCCGCAAATGTCAGTGTGTATAATTTCTAGGAGCTGCATACTTCTGGTGGCTTTACCTTTATTTGTGTGTTTCGTGTGTTTTCCTTTAATGCAATCCACACATATACCGAGATCAGTAAAACTGAAAGGATTTCTTTACGAGTCTCTGTATTCTTTGTTTGGAAATGTGACCCAATCGTGTATGCCACAGATATGCTGAACTTTCGTTCACTAATCCACGTTTCATGCCAACATTATGATGCGAGATCACAAGAGTCTCAGGAAGTCATTATCGAGGTTTAATTTATATAAATCATCACGAAGCACACCGGAACCGTAAAAAATATATTTTTATATAAACTGAAACATCCATTACCAAACTTAAATGTAAAACCAGCAGAATCAAGTTTTGATAAAGAAACTAAGTTATGGGAAATAGAAGGAACATAAAAAGTCTGAAAAAGGTCTAAATGATGTCCAGTACTTAAAATTAAACGATAAGTTCCGATTTCTTCAACTGATGCCTTGACTCGATTCCCCATGTGCACAAATCTTTCATTTGGGCTTATGATTTGGGTCGTAAGGAATCCCTGCATCGTATTAGTGAAGTGAATAGTACTTCCAGAATCAACCCACCAAGTATTACGAGGAATTTCAGTTAAGTTTGATTCGAAACATACGAAACAATTAAGCATACCTTTTCTTTCGAACCATGCCTTACGGGCAATCCTTCTTATGGTGTCCTGATTTTCCACAGAACCCGCATTCATTACTCTTCAGTTCCTTCTTGCGAACTTTGGAAGAAGTCGCATTAACCCTCAATGGTCCCTTTCCCTTTTCCTTCGGCTTTCCAGTTTTCTTGCCAGCTCCTTGACGGCCAATGAGATTAATAGAATGAGCTCCCTGTTTGTTCAACCCCGCCTCCTCTTGAATCAGTAAAGTCTGCAGTTCTGTCACATTCCATTTATCCTTAATTGTGTTATAGTTAATTTGGAATGGACCGTACTGAGGAGGTAAGGAGTTCATAATTAACGTCACAAGAAAACTCTCTTCTACTTTCATTCCCATGGATCCGAGTTTTGCCGCTAAGTTGATCGTTTCAGTAACGTGCTCATGCATTGTACGTGACCCATCAAATTTCATTGTGGTCAGCGTACCCATCAGTGTCCCAGCTCTAGACTTATCAGCAGTATCAGAGTGGGCCATACTTTGCACAGATTCCATAGATTCCTTAGCACTTTCAGTTTTTGGAATCGTTGATTTAATGCTCTCCGATACAGTCACTCGCAGAAACATAAGGCTTAATTTGTTCGATCTTTCCCAGTCATCATGGAAAGCTCTTTGATCATCAGTGTTGTCATCAGTAATATCATCATGCTTAGGATACAGTATGCCGAATCAAGGTTCATAACACCTAGGTGATTCTGAACCTGTTCAGACCAATCATTATGATTCAGCCCGTCGAATTTGACAACTGACGAGGCCTGCGAGTTAAGAGAGACTGGAGCGAAAGCTGCAAATAGATACAATAGTGCTCATTGTTAGTGCTTTGAGAAAATAAAATTGTAATATAGATTCAGATATCGTAAATGGCGCATTGAAGTTCTCCTTTGGGTGATCCAACAACACACAAAATAATTTGATGCATAAATAATTAGATATTTAATTTGGTAAATTTTGTAATTTGACACGTTAGGCGTCTTTGGACGCACTTAACATATCGAATCAAATATACCACCTTTACGTTATTAGCTATAAAATAGCGACCAGCCTTTGGGCGGTACTTTATAATTTAATATGCTAATGAACATCAATATACTCGTGAGATTTTCATTAAGTTATTGCATTAATAGCATCTACTAATCAAGAGTAATTGAGTATTGATTATATCTCGAAAACTTACTAATTTGGCCACTTTAGTGACTAGCAAATCATACATAATTGAGATATAATTCATAAAGCAGCGGAATAATATAACTTATATAGTTCAGGGGTCCCTATGTAATTCTAAAACTGTTCAGGGACTAACTTATCGCCATATAACTGTTCAGGGACTAATCTGTCACTACAGTATCATGCAGAGGCTAATCTATACTTTCTAAATTTCTAGGGATCTAACTTTAATTTTCCTAAATCATGACTTGGTCTAAGAAGGACTATTTCTACACGTAATCATGCTAACTTTTATATTCCCTAGAAACTTCGTTTAATAGTATACTACCAAACCTACGTCAATACCATCATTCAAAATTGTATTCAAAATTATAGACTATTTCGGCTAAATATAGCAAATAAAGAAACAGTCAAAAGTGATCGTGGTCATTAATGCACACATGATTGTGTATCTATCGTGTATCTTTTGGCATATTCATAATTGACATGGTAAAAAAACAATTTATGCAACCATCGAATAAGAATCATGTAACACTACAATTCATATTCATGAAATTTCTACATCATCGATGCTTATTCAGTGAACATGCCAAAATCGAAGTCAAAATTATTTGATGACCAGTAAGCGTAAATCATAAATCTCATAACCGCTCAAGAGGCATATGCATAATAACTCAACAGTGAACCAATATCAGACTAGTCATAGGCAAGGTATTCATCCCATAACGATTAAACTCATATCACGAGAATTTAATTTGACTGAGCTTTTTAGAGAGAAATGAATCATTCATCATCTAAGTTGTGTTCAGACACCTCAGCAAAACTCCGTCGTAGAAATAAAGCACAACATTTGCTTAATGTGGCTAGATCAATTCTTTTCCAATCTGGTTTACCTATTGAGTTTTGGTCTGAATCTGTACTATGCTACCTACCTCATTAATAGGACACCATCCATGAAACTAGGTAATAAGAGGCCATATGAGCTGCTCTACCAAAAACCAGTAGATTTTAGTATGCTTCGAATTTTTGGTTGTTTGTGTTTTTCTTCTACACTTGCAGCTGGTAGAAATAAATTTGATGCTCGAGCAAGGGCATGTGCTTTCATTGGCTATCCTAGTGGAGTAGAGGATTACAAGGTGCTGGACCTAAAGACCATGGAAGTCCTTATCTCAAGGGATGTGCAATTCAAAGAAGATGAATTTCCCTTCAGAACTGACAGTCAAGTGTTGCCTACAGATCCCTTTCCTGCTCATGTACTGCCAATGACTTACTCTTCCGATCATACACTTGAGGATGAAACCATGCACCTACCTATGGAGGACACAGAATTACCAGGTAATGCTGCTGAGAACACAGAACTGCCAGGAAATATTGCTGAGAATCAGTCTGCTCAACTGCCTGCTCCAGCAACTCCTGGAATGGGTCATGCTGAGGAACAGCATCAACATCAATCACAGCAACCGTTGATAAAGTCAGGCATGGGGTTAAAGAAACCATCCTATCTGAGGGACTATCAATGTAACAAGCTAGTCAGTACTCAGTACCCTCTTTCAAACGTCACAACCTACCAACACTTCACAGGCCAGCATCAGACCCTGATGACCAAGATTTCCACAGCAGCAGAACCTAGGAATTTTGCCCAGGCTGTGAGGAGTAAAGAATGGATGGATGCTATGTGTGAGGAATTCAGGGCCCTAGAGGACAATGGAACCTGGTCTATAGTCAAGCTCCCAGAAGGAAAAAGGTCCATAGGAAGCCGCTGGGTCTATAAACTCAAGCACAATTCAGATGGACAAGTCATAAAGCATAAAGCTCGGTTGGTTGCAAAGGGGTATGATGTAACGACCCTAGTTCTCAAATACGTATTTGGGCGGATTTACGCAGCGTAGACAGCAGAAAGCCCATTTAATAAAAACTTTTTAAAACATAATAATCTCCATGTACTGGGCCGAAGCTACAAAGTCTAAACCCGAAAATATAAAATGTTTAACAACACACACTTTTATTTGTTGAGCCGATACCCAAAGATTAAAAACATGAAACCTAATATAAAACACTCCACAGGTCACGTCCCATGTACTGCGCCGCCCTCAAAAGTCCGTGGAGTCACCGCCATCAGCCGCTTAGTCGTGACGTTTATCAACGTCCGACTCGTTCGTACCTACACACGTAAACCCTGAGCTTTTGCCCAGTAGATGAAAATATGCAAGAATGCAAATGCTCTCACTCGACTCCCATCCCGACACATCTCACAAAATGCACGCTCGACTCTTTTCTCATATCTCATCTCATCTCAACTCATCTCATCACATCACATCAGGGCCCGAGGCTTAGGTACTAAAGGCAACACTCGCGCGCACGGGTCCGTAGCTTGGGAGGCCCCACTCCCCACAAGGGGTCAGTAGCTCGGGAGGCCCCACTCCCTCCATATAAAGTGCCCCTTAGTCCTAACCTCACTCATACAACTCATCAACATTTCTCATTCATAACAATCTCACTCGCGTCTCTAGACAACACTTTCATGACTCCGTACTCCCCTCGTAACACGTGTACGCAAATGCCGTGCAAATAAAAATGCAACACATAAAATGCAACATATCCTTTCCACATTACATATCGGCCCGAGGTATTAGCTCGGCCCGATTCCCAACATCAACATTCGACAAATAATTCAGGCCCAAAGCCCGCGTTCCGATTTTTAATCGGCCCGAAACCGTAACCACAGAATTCCCTCTCGATCTTAAACTAAAAGTTCTAAGTTTAATTCGTTCTACCTTACGATTCACTCCAACGCCAGTTTTAGATTAAGTTTCAAAAATATTTTAGAAAATTTACAATTAACCCCTCGGAATTTCCGAAAATTGCATAATGACCCCAACCAAATTCATTAATCATTTATTTAAACTCAAAAGTTTCTAGAGATTTGAAATTGACCTCAACCTCATTTATTGATTATTTATTTAACCCCATAAATTTCTGAAAATTTAATTTTCGACCCCTACCGGTTTTAAAATTATTTATTTTTAATTCCGAGTGTTTTTCCAAAAATTTACATTTGACTCCGATCAAATTTAATGAAAATTTAATTATTCTAATATCCTGTAATTTTGCAAAAGAACTCCTCTTCCATTTTTAATTATTTATTTAACCCTCCGAAAATTTTGAAAATTATAATTTAACCCCGGCCAAGTTTTAAACAATTTATTTAAAAACCTAAAAGTTTCTGAAAATTTCATTTATACTCTAGCCTAAACTCAACATAAATTTTTAGTACTCAAACTTTTGAAAAGTTTCAATTTGGTCCTTATCAAATATTATTTAGTCCCCAATAACTTTTGAAAAGTTCCAGTTTAATCCTAGCCGAATTTATATATATTTATTTAGCATTCACAACTTTTGAAAAATTCTAATTTCATCCTAGCCGAGATTATATAAATTTAACTAACGTCCCTAAACTTTTGAAAAGTTCTAATTTCATCTTGATCGAAATTATATAAATTTATTTAGCACCCCAAAACTTTTGAAAAGTTCTAATTTCTCTCCAAAAGAAATTCAGTATTTTCATTAAAATATTCCGTGTTTAAATTTTTACATTTTTGATAAACGTATTATAGTACGTTTATCATAGTATTTAGTTGGCTCATAATAGAGTTTTCGTAGTCATTTTATGCACTTATTAACCCTATTTCTACTTGTTTTGGTATTATAAGGCTTTAGGACGAGTTTCGGGCGAAAAGGAGCGAAAACGAGGCAAAACGGCGCGAAAACAATGAAAACTGGTGAAGGTCACGGCCGTGACACCTAGTGCACCTGGCCGTGACACATGGCAGAGAGTTAGACTAAAGACGGTCACGGCCGTGACACTTCTTGCACCAGGCCGTGACCCATAGCAGCAGCAACATTAGAAAATTCATATCTCTCAATCTAGACCTCGGATTGAGAATCCCTTTGGTAACAATGAAGATTGGCAAGTCTTCTATCTATGGTTAAAATTTCAGATCTATCGGACATCGTTTACCCCTTCATCCGAGAGAAATACGAAACTGCCGCAAAGCTGTTGAGAGGGTCACGGCCGTGACACTACTGCTCCAGGCCGTGACGAGCGGCAGTGAGCTCAATTTTTGCCCAGAGAGTGTCACGGCCGTGACCTATCTTGTCCTAGGCTGTGACAGTGTCGAATTTCACTATAAAAAGCCCAAATTCGACCCAGAAAGGGGAGAACTGACCAGAGATCAACCCTAATCCCTCTAGAGACGAAAAATAGCACAAAAGAACACAGATTCGCGTCCCGGAGCGCAAGAGACGGATCATCGACGAAATCACGCCCAATTTAGCGAAGAACGAAGAATCATCAACGCTTTCATCACAGATCATCCGTATATCAAGATAATGAATTCTTCAACTTTATTCCTTATTTCTTTCGCTATTTTCCCGTCGATTATGCGTAGCTAATTCCCATTTGTGTTTGGGATTAGATGAACGCTAGGATGTTTCGTAGTTAAGACTTATGATTATCGTGACTATGTGTTTGACTATTTATCGTTCTATGAATTTGTTTCGTTACTTTAATATGTCTATGTGTTAAAGTAATCGTATGGAAAAACGTTTAGGGCGACAGCTAAACAACGTTTAGGCCATTCGTAGAAGATAGGAATCGAGTATAGGGCGAAAGCAAATACTCGATCCTCGCCGTTAGTAATTACTGAATTTTAGATCCCCGCGAGCGTTTAGGGCGACAGCAAACTCGCGAGCGGGTAGGAAAATTACTGCGATCTAGTCAAAATCACGTAGGAATGATTTTAGTGTCTTAGCCGATAGCACCTAGCGGGATTCGAATCCCGAGCACATCTTTATTATCTGAAGCTTCGTATCAGTTTTAAGCGTCTTTGAATCTCTAGTTGAGTTAGATATAATCTGTTAGGTTAAGTCATAAAACAATCTGCGTATTTTATTTAGGCTAAATATCGAGTCGATAGGTCACTACTAGTACTTGATTTATTCCTTGTGTTCGATACTCGTTTACTCACTTTACTGCACTACAAACGATAGGTCCACTGCCTATCGCACGTCGGTGTTAGTAATTAGGTATTCGTTTTAATTATTACTTGTCGCACTTTCATTCACGCACCACGTGTCGATCAAGCTTCTATCCCGAGCTTCTCCTCGTCCGCGGGCTTCTCCCTCTTCTCCTTCTCTTCTTCTTTTTTTTTTTTCTTTCTTTTTCTTTCTCTTTCTTCTTTCCTTTCCTTCCCTCGGCCTCTCCTCTCTTCTCTTTTACTTGTTGGTTATTTTATCCTCATGTGATTAATGAGGTGGCTTAATGGTTGTTAGTTTGTCTTCATGCTCACATGGAGATGACATTAGGTGTTATAGATCTTGTCACATGGTTGAGGAGGTAGCATTAGGTATGATATTGTCTTTTCTTTTTCTCTTTTCTCCCCTCTCTCCTTCCCTCTCTCCCAACGTAACTTCCTCCTTTCTTCTTCTCTATTTTCTTTAATTTATTTATCTTGTCCTATGAGGTATATTATTTGTCCTTATGAGGTGTATGAGGTATATTTGATATAATTACTAATCAGGTGATGTTTTGCTTTATTTGTTTTGTTTTATTTTATTCCATCAATAATATATCATTATGGGACAAAATAGGATTAAATACATTTAAGATGATGAGGTGTGATAAGGATTTTTAATTTTTATTTTCGTCCCTATATATTATTGTTATTATTATTATTATTATTATTATTATTATTATTATTATTGGCCCAAACTCCAAATAATTTGGGCCATTATTTCCTTATTTGGCCCATAATATTTTCAATCCATTTAAACTTTTTTTTTCGGGTCCAATTATATATTTTTGGTCCGGCTCGGAAAGGAATCGGTGTATGTTCGAAAATCGACTCCATACATTCCTAATATTATTTAAATGATCCAGTATAAATTTTGCGAGTATTACATATGATCAAAGGGAAGGATTTGATTTTATTGACACTTTTGCCCCTGTAGCCAAGCCAAATACCATAAAGATCATCTCTTATTAGCAGCTAAGCTCGGCTGGGGTTTGATGCAAATGGGTGTAAGCAATGCTTTCTTAAACGGAGACTTAACCGATGAGGTTTATATGGAATTACCTCAAGGTTTTTACCAAAACTGCCCCAGAGCTGGACCTGAAAAGATGGTTTGCAAGCTCAAATAAGTCCATATATGGACTCAAACAATCCTCACGGCAATGGAACAAGAAATTCAGTGAGACTGTTATGCTATTTGGGTTCAAGCAAACTCAATCCGACCACACTTTGTTTGTCAAAGAAGCAGGGAACGAACTTGTCATTCTGCTGGTATATGTGGATGATATTGTTTTAGCTGGTCCTTCAATTGACCAGATCAATGAGGTAAAGGAGTTCCTTCGTTCCTGCTTCAAAGTTAAAGATCTAGGTAACCTCAAATACTTTCTGGGAACTGAAGTTGCAAGAAGTGATGCTGGAATTTACATTTCCCAACGCCAATACACCTTGCAGCTCTTAGAAGACACGGGTACTTGGGATCAAAGCCTCTTTCCACTCCCATAAGTCAAGGGGACAAGTTAACAGAATCTGATGGCGGGCTTCTACATGATCCATTCAAGTACAGATGGCTACTGGGTCGACTTCTTTATATAACCTTTACCAGACCTGATATTGTGTTTGCAGTTCACAAACTCAGCCAATTTATCTCGGCCCCAAGGACAGGACACATGAAAGCAACGCACCATTTACTGAGATACCTCAAGGCTTCCCCAGGACAAGGTGTCTTATTTGACTCAAAGTTGAATATGAAGTTGAAGGGATTTTCTGATGCGGATTGGGGTGCTTGCAAAGACACACGGAATTCTGTGACCGGCTATTGCACATTCCTGGGAAATTCTATGATAACTTGGAAGGTTAAAAGACAGGCCACTGTCTCAAGAAGTTCCACAGAGGCTGAATATAGAGCCTTGGGGTGCCTTGGTGGCTGAAATGCTGTGGATAGGCCACCTGTTAACAGAGCTGGGAGTGTCCATGCCTCAAGTACCCATGGTCTACTGCGACAATCAGTCTGCATTAAAGCTTGCCTCCAATCCTAAATTCCATGAAAGGTCTAAACACATTGAGATAGATTTCCACTTTATCAGACATCATTTATTCAATGGCACTATCAAGTTGCTCCCGGTTCGATCAGAACATCAGCTCGCTGATGTTTTCACTAAACCTCTCACAGGCCCAATTCTGCAGCGTTTCCTTATTAAGATGTCTGTCATAGATCTATACCATCCATCTTGCGGGGGGCTATCAGAACATGAAGTATAAACTGCCAAGTGTCACGGCCGTGAAGATGCTTGCACGAGGCCGTGACACTCGGCAGAAATGAGTCTCTACATTGGTGCTTAGGGGTCACGGCCGTGAAGATGCTTGCACGAGGCCGTGACACTCGACAGAAACGAGACTCTGGCATTGGTGCTTAGGGTCACGGCCGTGAGGATGCTTACACAAGGCCGTGACGCGCGACAGAAAACCAATCTATACTCACTGGTGTGATTCACGGCCGTGAAGAATTTGTATAAGGCCGTGAAGCCCGTTTTTATCGTTTTGGGCGTTGTCTTTAAAATACTGTTGTGCGCGCCATTTTCCATTATCTCTTTCGATCATTATCGATCTGTATCTGTAATCTTTGAGTTCATAGTGAAATTTCTCCTCACCCGTGGATGTAGGATTCAGAAGTCTTGAATCCGAACCACGTTAATTGCTTGCGTTCAATTTCGATTTCAATTCAAGTTCTTGTTAGTGTTTATTCATTCCTCAAGAGCTTGTTATGATACATTCACGGACTCATGCTCTTCAATATAAACATAACTAGGAAAACCCTAACTGAAGAAAGCAAACGTATTAGAAAATTTTAATCTTTATTTAACCAAAACTAACATACGTAGTGATCTTGGAACAAAGATGTGAAAGGCAAGTCGGGGTTATCTTCAGTAATAAAATGCATAATCGTCGTATCGCATGAAGCAATCTACTGTTGTAACATGTGCATACATGGAAAAGGGGCACACGGTAAGCAGATTTTCTTGTGTTGCAGCCAAGCAACACTCGCAGTCATCATGACTCAAATTTCCGTCAGTACAAAGCGAATATCCATAAGCCTCTGCTTCGCCATAAGAGTAATCGACGTAATATTCGTAATTTGGCTGATCGGCGCCTAAGGCTGCTAAGTCGTTGATCATTTGCTCGACGATCGTCCCATAAGCGTCGTTTTGTCCCCATTTTTCGACGCTGCATTGAATGTCCGTAATGGTCGTGTCTGGGAGACCTTTCACAGAAGAGATGCCAGTCAAATTAGCAACAAAAAGGGGATTATTATAGTGATGATATTGGTGGTGGGAAATCGGCTCATTTTCTTAGCTCTTCCTTTCCTTGTTTGTTTGGTCAATGGTATGTTTGGCTATATATTATAGAACCTGATGACTTTGCTTTCATAAAAAAAATAATAAAAGTACATAAAGAAAAAATAATAATTTTGTTTAAAGGTTCAACGTGGAGCTTGGGCGTGCGATTTTATCCAATTTTTCTAATAAGACATTAACATGCGGTTATTAGTTGTTTGCTAATGTCATAGCTTTTTACTAAAATATTTCGAATATAACAAAGAAAGTTATTTGATTAGACTATGTTGTCTTAATCTCAGGGATATGTAACAAATGAATGTTTGTTCGTCGGGTATTGAAAGTGTGATAAGTGTATCATATCGTCTTAGGCACGCATGATATATTATTACATGACTGGCTAACTCGTATACATGCATTTCGCTTTCGTCATTGAACACATCGATGACCACATTGCGCATCTCTTATCCCCAGCATAGCACCTCACCTCGTACCAAAAATCGTGTTTGTCAATGTCATCTAGTAAAGTAAAACGGATCACCGGGTGCTCAATCGCTTCCTTGTCGAGAGATTGCATAAATAGTTAAATTTTAATATATATATATTATGATTAAAAAATTTGGGCCCCCTTCCAACATTGGGCCTGAGGCGACCGCCTCGTTGACATTATAGAAGCTACGGGCCTTTACACGATACGGTGATTTTTCGTTTTATTACAACTGTGCGTTCCATTTTAAGACCAATTATGTGGGACGAGTCCCTTACATTATTAAGCCTAACATGCGGTAGGAGTCCGAACAAGTGTGATCGCAGAAAAACAAACCCACTTTGATATCATATAAGTTTGGCTACGTCCTACAAACCATTAGATTAAAAGAACATTTGATTCTTGGGGCATATATAATGGATAAACAATGGTGTATAATTCACTTATATGCAGTGTTGCAAAATTCGGTCTACTTATTTTATTACTGTACGACCATTCCAACAAATGAAAGGATAAAAAAAAAGATTTTATACAACCATTCAATTTTTAGATTTAGCATCTAACTGTGGGAATATGATAATCTATTTCATGAATTATTATAACCCAACTCGTCGGACTCACACTTTACCAGATCTTAAGTTTCTAGTCTGAAGCCAGTAATGTAGCCTATACTAAAACTACAGTAATTTTAGGAATTGGATATTGAATGGCACATGGTTTTGCATTGACAAGCAAGAAGAAAGGAAGAAAGAAATGTTGTTGTCTCACTTCTATATTTATAGAAATTGTGTTGCTGTGTCAGAAGAAGAATAGCTATACTGATTCGGTACTCCTTCGCATGTTGCATTTCTTTGGTTTTGAAGTTCTAGAATGTTGTCTGTGGATTTCTAACAAAGGAAAGTCCCTTACTATGCCATTTGATTGATTAAAGTTCTGTGCTGCTCACCACTCCTCTAGGCGCCTCCTAGGCGCTAGTCGGGACCTGCCGTGCAGATAATAGCCTAGACGGCCGATTAATCACGAAATAATAAATCGGCAGACTAATCGGGCTGATCGGCCGACTAGTCGGGCTAATCGGCCTCCTAATCGGGCTAATCGGCCTATTATTTATTTTAGAACGGCCCAATAACAGACCAGCAATTAAACTTGCGAAAGCCCATAGCAAGCCCAAATTAGAAAGGGGCTGGGTTGTTGTTTCAAGGGAAAGTAATTATGCCTATATATGGGAAAAACGTGACATTCCTTTGTGAGACGTAAACCGGTGCGGGACAAGTGCACAACATATACATATCAGATCAGTATTATGTTAATTTATTTTCTCTTTTGGACAAAAAAGATCAATATGCACATTCATTAAATAACAAAGAGAATTATATATATATATATATATATATATATGGCTTAATTAATTTTTTAGTCCTGTATGTTTGGAGTGGTGGCGATTTCGGGACACCTTAATTAAGCGGGGCATTTTTAGTCCTGTAAGTTTAATAAAAAAACAATTTAAGGACAATTTAGCTGGAATTGACACGCGTGCGCCGGAATTGATGGTTTGGATCCAATTTTATTTCTCTATCATCCAACTAAGCGCCATGTAGGCAAAGAAAAAAAATTAAATGTAATAACAATTAAATAATATTCCCTCCGTCCCGCTAATTTTATCACCTTTTTCCATTTCGGACGTCCCACTAACTTTATCACATTTCCTTTTTGGGTAAAAACTATCACAAACAATCAATATAATAATATTAAATATTCTTAAAAGACGTGTCAAAATATACACTTTTTCACCTTTTCATTGTACTATATTATTATAATAATGTCACGTTAATTTGCGTGCCCACCAATATATGTGATAAAGATAACGGAACGGAGGGAGTAATGATTATAACTACTAAATAACCAATAATTATTAAATAAAAAAACCCAATCTAAATGAGGTGAGTGATTACGATCGTGAGCAAAGAAAGATAACCTCGGCAGCCCACATGGTGCGTGCGCGAATAACGGTTATTCGGGATCGAATAACAGTCGATTCGATATTTGATATTCCCAAATGCGATCATTCGACTTGTACAACTAGTACTAGCTCACACACGATGTTCATCCTCTTTCCGGAAAATCAAGTGTGAACGCATCAATACTGTTTTAGGTAGTCTCCTCGGGTGTTCTTCCCGCGCGTGTCGCCACGATCCGAACACTTCACCGGTACGGGTGGAGTACGAGTGGCGCCCCTCGAAGTGTGATGTATGCTTGACTTGGGCGCATGGGCCGGCTCAATGCCCTAAGAACGAGCAACGGCGGCAAAGCCACCCGCCACAACCGCGCGCGCACCATGGCGTGCTACCGAGGTTATCTTTCTTTGCTCATGATCGTAATCACTCACCTCATTTAGATTGGGTTTTTTATTTAATAATTATTGGTTATTTAGTAGTTATAATCATTATTATTTAATTGTTATTATCATTTATTTTTTTTCTTTACCTACATGGCGCTTAGTTGGATGATAGAGAAATAAAATTGGATCCAAATCATCAATTCCGGCGCACGCGTGTCAATTCCAGCTAAATTGTCCTTAAATTGCTTTTTTTTATTAAACTTACAGGACTAAAAATGCCCCTCTTAATTAAGGTGTCCCGAAATCGCCACCACCCCAAACATACGGGACTAAAAAATTAATTAAGCCAATATATATCTTTTTTATTTAAGCAGAAAGCTTGTTGCATGTGCTAAAAATTATAGAAAATATATAAACTAAAAGATAGGATAATTTCTTTCGACATCATTAATATTTGTACTTAAGTTTTGTTACATTGTTGTGATTAACATCATTGTTTAAATTTAGATAGATTTGATGGACATTAACTTTAGAATGTTTACATATTTCATATGTATAAGTATAAATAATAATAAAATATATTTACCGCCTAATTTCCGCCTAGAAACCGCCTAGGCCCTGTTGTTTTTAGAGTACAATGATGGAGCGAATAAATTCTCTGTATTATTTGGTTTGGCAGAATGAGGACAGGAGACTTGAATGAATTTGTTTTGTGTGTTTGTATGTGAGTTAGAGTTTTACTGATGGAGCATATTAGCTATTGCTTTCTTTCATATATGCTTAAAAACACATGCACGCATACCATGCTATTTATAATACTAAGCAATCACTACAAAACAAATAATTAAAAGTCCAAGTTGCTTTAATTAATTTCTTTGATCGGATCTTCATCAACACTGTATTTCTTCATTGGCGTGCAAACGTTTCGGCGTAGTAGACTTTCTCCCCTTTTTTTTTGTTTCTATGCAATTATTGAAGATCACGTTGAGATTATTCAACAAATTCCTCCCTTAATCTCAACGTCTTTGCTTTTTCATCCCGAGCATCTGTTTCAGTTTCTCGAACGTATTGTTGGTAACGGCTTCGTGAAAATATCTGCAACTTGATCCGAACTTGCAATGTGTACCATCTTCACTGCTCCATTTTTTACGTGCTCTCTAATAAAATGAAACCGTGCATCGATATGCTTGCTTCTCTCGTGATGAACCGGATTTTTCGCCAACTCAATCGCTGACTTATTGTCGACTCGAATTTCGGTTGGCTCATCTTGTCGTAGATTCAACTCGAGCAGTAAGTTCCTCAGCCAGATTGCGTGACAGACACACCAAGATGCTGCCACATATTCCGCTTCGCAGGTTGATAGAGTCACGATCGGTTGCTTTTTCGATAACCAGGTGAATGTCGTATTCCCGAGATAAAATACGTAGCCACCAGTGCTTTTTCGATCATCGATATCTCCACACCAATCGCTGTCAGAATATCCGACTAATTTGCAGTCGCTCGCCTTTGGATAAAATAGTCCGAGCGATTGTGTTCCTCGGATGTATCGTAAAATCCTCTTGATCGCTTTTAGATGTTACTGCCTCAGATCTTCCATATAACGGCTAACAACTCCAACGCTGTATGCGATATCGGGTCTCGTGCAGGTCAACTATCGCAAACTGCCCACGAGACTTCGATAGTCGGTCTCATTCACTCCTTGTCCTCCCTCAAACTTGGACAATTTTGTTCCAAGTTCCATCGGTGTCGCTACCGGATCGCTCTCTTCCATTTTATTTTTCTTCAATATAGCCTTCGCATACGCTTCTTGCGACACAAAAATTCCCGTGCTTCTTTGCTCGACTTCGAGACCGAGAAAATATTTCATCAGTCCCAAGTCCGTCATCTCGAATTCCTTCGACATCGCCTTCTTGAAGTCGTTGACTATTTTCTCACTGCTTCCCATAAAAATAAGGTCATCGACATAGAGAGCGACGATGATCATTTCCTTTCCTTCTCGTTTAACGTAGAGAGTGTGCTCGAACGGACATTGCTCGAACTTGTTTTTTTTTTTGAAATATCCGTCGATTCGGGTGTTCCATGATCGCGGCGCTTGCTTTAGCCCGTAAAGCGCCTTTTTTAATTTTAGCACTTTGCCCTCTTCTCCCGATTTTGAAAATCCTGGGGCTGCTCCACGTAGACTTCTTCCTCGAGTTCCCCGTTCGGAAAAGTGGAATTCACGTCCATCTGGTAGATTGGCCAGTTGAGTTGTGCAGCTTGAGCCAAGAGCAAACGAATTGTCTCCATTCTTGCAACGGGAGCAAAAACTTCGTCGTAATCTATTCCCGCTTGTTGTCGATAGCCCTTCGCCACTAATCTCGCCTTGTAATGCTCAATTTTTCCTTGAGCATTCATCTTCTTTTTATAAACCCATTTGACTCCAATGGGTTTATACTCGTTTGGCAACTCCACAAGTTTCCATGTGTCGTTCTTTTCGATCGCCTTTATTTCCTCGTCCATCGCCATTTTCCATCTCTTGTCTCTTATGGCTTCTTCGAAACTAATTTGTTCCGAGTCAGCCAGCAAGCAGACTAGGTGAACCTGTTCGGTTGATCAGGTCCTGCGTGCTTCGCATCCTCGGCTGTCTTGGTTCGTCCTCCTCGTCATTTTCTTGAGACGAAATCGGAACAGGTATTGGTGCAACGATCAGTGGTTCTTCAGGCGTTGTGTTTTCTTCAATGTTCCAGCCCCATGAACTTTCTTCGTCTACCCGAACATCGCGACTTACTATCACCTTTTTATTTTCAGGGTCATAGAGCCGGTACGCCTTCGTTTTCTCATCATACCCAATAAACACGAGCTTCTTGCTTTTGTCGTCGAGCTTGGTTCTTCTCTGGTTGGGCACATGTGCATACGCCGCACTTCCAAATGTTTGAAGTGCGCTACCGTCGGTTTTCGGCCAGTCCATGCTTCCTGCGGTGTTTGATTCTCGAGGCTGTGATGTGGACATCGGTTCTGAATATATACGGCACATCGTACCGCTTCGGCCCAGAATTCCTTTGGCATGTCCTTGCTCTTTAACATTGATCGAACCATGGTTCGGTTCTTCCTTTCAGCTACGCCATTCTGTTGTGGTGAATAAGGTGCGGTAAGAAACCTCCTGACGCCTTGTTCTTCGCAAAAATTAGCGAAAGCACCTGACATGTATTCGCCACCTCTGTCTGATCGGAGCGCCTTGATGTTTGAGCTTGTCGCCTTTTAGACCATAGCCTTGAATTTTTTAAACGTCTCGAACGCTTCTGATTTTTCCTTTAGAAAATACACCCACGTCTTTCTTGAGTAGTCGTTGATGAAAGTGATAAAGTATCTCCTTCCACCGAATGATTCTGGTGTGATTGGCCCGCATATGTCTGTATGTATGAGCTCAAGTGGTTTGCGCCCTCGATATTCTGCCTGCTTCTGGAATGTCGTCCTCGTATGTTTCCCAATTACACAGCTTTCACAAAGCTTCTTTTCACCTTCTATCACCGGCATACCACGGACCATGCTTCTTTTTGAGAGCTCCTTTAGGCCACCGTAGTGCAAATGACCAAATCGCATATGCCACAAATGGTCTTTGTCCTCCACGTCAACTCGCAAACATTTTTCTTGAATCGCCTTCAGGTTGAGTTTGAACATTCGGTTCCTTTCCATCTCGACCCGCGCGATCAGTCTTCCGTCTTTGTTTCTTAGTTGTAATGAGCGGTCCTTCAGGAACACTGAGCATCCTTTTTCAAGCAACTGGCCCATGCTTAAGATGTTCGTCTTCAAGTCGGGTACGAAATATACGTCCTCGACCGATCCCTGTTTGCCATCATTTTGAGAGAAACAGATTTTCCCTCGGCCTTTGACCTCTATCTTCGATGCGTCTCCAAAGGACACGTGGCCGTCATCGATCTTCTTCAGATCCGTGAAGAGATGTTTATGCCCGCTCATATGATTGATGGCACCGGTGTCAAGATACCACACCATATCGTTGCCTGGACTTGTATCCTCGAGCGCCATCAAGAGAACGCCTTCGTCTTTTGGCTCTTCTTGTGTGATCAGATTCGCATTTTCGTCCACCTTCTTTTCGGACCAACAGTCTTTTGCGAAGTGTCCGAACTTCCCGCAGTTGTAGCATTCAACGCTCGGTCGATTCGAGCGACCACCTCGCCATTGAGCTCGACCTCGTCCTCTCCAATTTTGATTGCTTGTTTGCCGTTGTTCCGGATTGTATCCTCGTCCTCGGCCTGAATTTTGGCCGAAACCTCGTCCTCGCTGACCTCGTCCTCGTCCTCGACCGTGATGCGTATATAGCGCCTTGTCTTCTTTAAGTGACAATTTCGTCTGCAGAGCCTCATCAAGCGATTCTTGCTTCTTCTTTTTCTTCCGTTGCTCGTGAGCTTCGACCGAACCGGAAAGTTCGTCGACCGTCATTTCTGCGAGATCTTTGGATTCTTCAATTGCACATAACACGTTCTCGTACTCGTCCGTCAGGGAGCGGAGAATTTTCTCGACAACTCGGGCTTCCGTTAGAGCCTCGCCGTTTCTCTTCAACTGATTCGAGATGGTTTGTACTCTCGTTATATAATCGGATACGCCTTCGCCGTTCTTCATTCTTGTCATTTCGAATTCGCCACGAAGAGTTTGCAACCGTACTTGTTTCACTCGGTCGGTGCCTTTGTACGCTGTCTCCAGTTTTTCCCATGCTTCCTTCGAATTTTTCGCGCCTGCTATCTTTTCGAGGCCGGGATCGTCTAACGCTTGGTGAATGAGGTTGAGCGCGGTATCGTCGAGTCTGCGAGATTCTTTCGACGCCTTACTTTAAGCCTCGTCGTCCGTTTTTTCCGGTTCGGTGTATCCTTTTTCTACGATATTCCATACGCCTCGCGACCCGAGCAGTACCTTCATTCGGATAACCCAACTATCATAGTTGAGTTTTGTGAGGCGCGGGACGGGCATGACTTCGAGTGACATAGCTCTGATACCACTTTGTTGTTTTTAGAGTACAATGATGGAGCGAATAAATTCTCTGTATTACTTGGTTTGGCAGAATGAGGACACGAGACTTGAATGAATTTGTTTTGTGTGTTTGTATGTGGGTTAGAGTTTTACTGAATGACCATATTAGCTATTGCTTTCTTTCATATATGCTTAAAAACACATGCACGCATATCATGCTATTTATAATACTAAGCAATCACTACAAGACAAATAATTAAAAGTCCAAGTTGCTTTAATTAATTTCTTTGATCGGATTTTCATCAACACTGTATTTCTTCGTTGGCGTGCAAACTTTTCGGCGTAGTAGACTTTCTCCCCTTTTTTTTTGTTTCTATGCAATTATTGAAGATCACGTTGAGATTATTCAACAAATGCCCCCGCCTAGGCGGTCTAGGCGCTAGGCCCCCTCGGGTGCCTAGGTAGCGCCTAGCGCTTTTACAACCTTGCTTATATGATATGATATATTGATCTTACTTTCTTGTTGTCATTCTCTAGTCGGCGAGATTGCAGCAAAAGTATTTAAGAGGCCATGAGTTGAATTTCTTGTGGATAGGAGCAATAGTTAATTACGATACTATGTTCGAAACCTGTCGAAGTATCAAGCAACGCCAGGTTAATGTCCTTATTAGATAAATTGGATAAATCCCCATACCCAATTAAGCGGGTGATTTTGAACCATTTTGTCCCCCATTAATTGAATTGTTAGTTGAAACAGAATTTTATATGTGAGAGCACATGATCTCCTTTTGCTCGACTTAAAACTTTATAACCCATCTTGTTCTTCGATTTAAATGCACGCGATCATCATTCGCAACACATTTATGGAAAGATTGACGATCTTGAAGTTGTGTTAAATTACTCAGGCGTGAAACAACAACATTGAACCGGGACAAAAAAGACGTAAAGCGCAAAAGAAATGATCAAATCGAGATGATATCTATGATATATGCGATTTTAGCAATGAAAGAGCCGTCATGATACAACGATAAAGCTAAAGGAAATTCATGGAGAGTTGCAAGGGAGAAGGAGCTGAAAACGATTAAGAAAATGGAATTGGCAGCTAGTAGACATGCCTAAAAACCATAAGATAATTGGAGCTACGTGGGTTTCAAAACTAAATACAATCCAGATGGTTCTGTTAACAAACATAAAGGCCATATTGGTTGAGGAGGGCTATTCTCAAGAATATGGAATAGGTTTTCAGTACATTTGCTTCAGTTACTAGGCATAATATTTTAAAATTTCTAGTTGCTTTAGTCGCAAAGATGGGCTTCAAAGTCATCATCTTGATAAAAAGTCAACACTCCTAAATGGTTTGCTTGAGGAAGACATTTATGTTGGGGATTTCAAGTCGCTTTTTGTCAAGACAATGTCGACAAGATACGAAAAGTTCTGATGGTTTGAAACAAGCTGCAAGAGCTTCACACATCAGAATTGATGCATATATGCTGCAAAAAGGATTTAAAAGATGTAAAAATGAAGCTACCTTATACGTGTTGAAATTCAAGAACAAGTTCAGCTTGTGTTTTTGTATGTAGATGACATGTAGGTTACAGATCGTATTTCATTAATCATGAATCACTTGGTGTATAAGGTTGAGAGCGAGTTTAGAAGTGTCCAACTATATTTTCTAGGCATGAATATTCATCAAGTGAAGGTGAATCTTCATCTCCCAAGCTTTGGAATTTATGAAGAAGTTCCAAATGGAAAAATGTAAACTTGTGGCAACTTTATTGGTTGTGATTGAGAAGCTGTAGAAAAATGAAGTTGGTAGCAAGCCTGCTCTTAAGGTTTATGCACTCACCTAGTCATGTTCATTTTGAAGCAGCTAAGAGATTTCTAAGGTATATAAATGACAATTTTTACTAGGGTTTGCGGTTCTTAAAGAAAGAAAGAGATGAACTTCAAGGATACTCCAAATAGTGATTAGAAAGTGTTTATAATACGAAACCAGACTGGTTATGCTTTCTCATTTGGGAAGTGGAGTTTTGAGTTCAAAAGAAGCAAGAAGTGGTGGCACAATCCATAGCAGAAGCTGAGTACATTTTAGCAGCAGCGGCAACAAACAAGCAATTTAACTATAGAAATTGCTGATAGATTTGGGGCAATGTCAAGTAATTCAACTGTGATTTGGGTTGACAACAATTCTGTTATTGCCATCGCTTAAGAATCCTGTAAAACATGGAACAACTAAACACGGTAAAGTGAAGTTTGATGCAATTTGAAAAACCGAGAAGGATGGCGAAGTCAATCCGATGCATTGTTCCTAAAAAAAAATCAGATTGCTGATATCTTAACTACACTTCCTAAAGCTAAGTTTGAAGAGCCTACAAGCAAAGGTTGGAGTCTCCAGGAAAATTCTCATGGAGTGTTAGACTTTGAGAATTTGCTAGATGTTTTTTGAGAAATATGTTGTGACTTTTGTCAAGAAAGCCTTAGGTGTAAATATGTGGATTTCCTTATGTTGAGGCATATCTTTGCAGAAACTTGATGTATCGTTATGTTTGGTGTTGATTAGGCATATATCTTTGTAACGAGAATGAAAAACATCATCCTCTTCATTAATTCTTTTTTTTTTATGAAAATATAACGATACTTCACTTCTCGAGCTACGATGTGGTCTTATACCCATCATTCTGGTTGCGTTTGGTATAAATTAGAAAGCATGACGGAAAACTAAGTTAGCGCATCGAATAATGATGCTTTGCGCGTCGACCATTGTACTTACACACCTCTTTTCCTAACATAATTTCGTACCAAACGCAGCCTTAGGTAATCATCCATGGAAATTCCCCTTTCCATGCCATATGCCTCAGTGATATCGATGATCTCTATGAGGCTTTCTTCTCTGAGAGATGAACGTGAGGAGGTGGCCGATCCAAATGATCCTCGTATCGTTCGATGTGAATGCCTTCTGGTGAGATATTAGGTCATGCATTGAGCTCAACAACATCAACTTTGTCTGATTCATAAGGCTAATAAAGGAGAAGCATATCTTCTCTGATCATAGCCGTGCCAATGCATCTTGATCAGCCGATGAATGCTATACTATCGACGGACTCGACATAGGCATGGAGGTTGAAAAATACGATAAAGGAGTTCATAAAAGCAGCGAAAGTGATTGAATAAATCGTGTAGAGACTGCAAAGAGAAGTCAAAGAATTGAGGAATGATATAAGGTTAAAAAGCAATAGATTGATAGACCACCTCCTCTTATATTCTATCTCTAAACCCCTTTTCTCCCACTTCTCTCTAAACAAACTCGAACCCCAAATACTCTCTTTCTCCCCCCTTACTCCGTTAATGGAGGTTGAGGGTGCTCAGCTTGTCTTTCTTTCAGCTCTTTCTATTACTTTTGTCGGCTTTTTCTTTTTTTTGCTTTCTTCTCCCCTTTGTGTGAGCTAAGTCTCTCACTTTGAGCCTTGTCTTCCCAGTCGTGGGGGTATTGTCTCCCCCCCATGTGGGGTTATCATCCCCTCCATGGGGCGTTTCTTCTACTCCTTTTTGCGAACTTCCTAAAGGTCAAGGAAGACGAAGCGCTTAGCAGACACACAGGCAGTAGGTCCGTTGGAAGGACAGTGTTGAAACATTACCTCTCAGGTGAATGTTTTCCAGAAGCGTAGCCGATTTTGTTTGGGGGGTGGCGAGTGGATTCGGAGATGTGATGATTCGACCACGGACAAGCGCCTTTCGACCAGTTTTATTTCGTACTTTGACTATGACTTTTCATGTTGAAACTATGCGTTCTTGCTTTCTATCTAGATCAGGAATGATGTTTTGCGGGTTTTTTCTTTTGCTTGGTTGTGATAATTTTTGCCGATTTGAGTTTCTTGTGATATTTCATAGGGATTGTTTTGAGGGTTTTCATCCTCACTTTAATTGTTCTTTGTGATTAATAGAAATCATTTCAGAAAAAAAAAAAAAACCAAAATGTTGGGACCCAAAATTAATTGTGACTTATATTATGAAATTAAGTGACTAATTTTTAGGTTCGAATTTTATTTGTTTAGTTATTCTATTAGAATTTACAGGAAGACAATTTTTTTTTTTTTACTTTTTGCTTCAGTAATTACGGTTAGTGTAGTGCTCTATTCAATCAAAGAGGCAATAATTATGTCGAGTAATACGACAAGCTTCGATAATTGATCGGTATTTCTTGTTCGTTTCCGAATGATATTTAACAACATGCCAGTGATCAAAGATTCGTATGTTAGAATATCAATAAATAATGTAATCAGCAGATCATCTTATCGAATTTCATTAACAGTGTAATTAATCAGTACGGCATCTTGTCATAATCGACATGCTTACCTAGAATGACTGTGTGAAAATGAATCATAGTTAATTAATATCACGATACTTTTCCTAGTTATGTATGAAAAATGTTTTCATATATTCTCCCTTTTGGCCTAGACTATGATGGATTCTTCCTATACCAAACAACAGAAAACGTATTAAAAGTAGCAGAAAAGGCAATGTCGTTAATGTCCTCCTCATTAGATACATCGAATAAATCGAACGCCCAAGCACCTTTTATGAAAACAAAGGCATCAGCTTCTCTATATATAGCAAAAATGCAATAGTCTCTACCACAAAACAAGCAAAACAAAAAAATATAAAAAAAAATAAAAAAGAAAGGAAAATGTTAAAGAAAATGAGCCAATATCGTAACACCAATATCATCATCATCACCTTTTCACTTGTGATCTTGATCGACTTCTTCACTGCAGTAAGAGGCGCCCCAGACACTAGCATTACAGACATGGCATGCAGCGTTGAAAGATGGGGAGAAAACGATCCATATGGAACGCTCGTGGAGCAAGTGCTTAACGATTTAGCGGCCCTATGTACGAGCCAGCCTAATAGAGAAATGAACTGTGATTACTGTGCTGGCGAAATAGTTGCTTCTGGTTATTCGCGCTGCACTAACGGAGATTTGAGCGATGACGATTGCACGTCTTGCTTGGCCACGGCCCAAGAAAATCTTGTCTCGGGTTGTCCCTTTTGCAAGTTTGCGTACGTTGTAATGGTGGACTGTGAGATGAGATACTCCGACCATGAGTATGAGGGCTGAAGATTATATGGTGGCCCCTCTTCTGTTATGATCAAATAAAGAGTCCTTTCTCTCGTCATAAAAAAAGTTGTGTTTTGTAAGATGTCGGAGTTCATGAGTGTTGTAATGACATGCTTTTGAGAAATGAATAGAACACTTGGATTAATTTGTGATATTCTATCGTTTTGTGACCATGTCCTACATGATCATACGTTTTTTTCTAGGGAGAAACGACATTTTTAGTCCACGATGTTGGGGCATGGGCGTTTTCTATCCTCCATGTTCAGAGGTGCCACTTTTAGTTCCCAATCTTACCAATTTTGGCCCCTTTTTGGTCCTCCGATTAACGTAATCACTAATTTAGATGGAATTTAACACACGAGAGTACATGATCTCCTTTAACTTGACTTAACAACTCATGACTCATCATCTTCTTCAACTAAAACGCACGTGACATTAGGTATCACTGTTAACTCATTTTCAAGGTTGTCGATCATTTCCTAAATATGTGTATATGTTCATGTGCTTTAAAATCGAAGATGTGTTATGAGTTTTTTTGTCGAGTAAAAGGAGATCATGCGCTCTCACGTATTAAGTTTTGTCTAAATTAGTGATTAAATTAATGAAGGACCAAAACCGTTCAAAATCGGTAACATTGTGGACTAAAAGTGGCACATCGGAACATCGGGTACGGGAACGCTCATGCCTCAAACATTGGGGACTAAAAATACTGTGCACTTTAATCTAAATGATTTTTCTAGTTTAAATTATATACGAAAAGACTCTATCATACATTGAGCTTAATCCGTGAAATTTATAATGTATATTAAAATGTTTCTAGTGGCAAGATGAGTTGGGAAAAAACTGTAGCATTATTAACCACCTTTTTAACACTCAAATCTCAATTATTCATTCTTAGTAATACAAACATATTATTATGATCGGATTGGACGCATGAGTTATTCCCGGTTTATGAAATGATTTGATTGTTCTCAGCGGCTAGATAATTAATTCACTGTATTGTAGTCATACGATGTGGTTCGGAATGTTATACGATTGTGTCGACTATGCATCATATGGTTGTTTTGATGATAAAGATCATATTATGAATAACTGATACGTCGTTGGAAACATCGTTAATATATTACACAATTTATTTTATTTGGAATAAACGAAAAACGATTGCGAAAATTATTCAGCTGAAGTAATAAAAGTTATTTCACGTGACACTATTTTTGGGAAAATTAAGGTTGATAGGTAATATAATTAATATTGTGAAATAGCAGTATAATGATATTAGAAATAACCGAAGGATAAAATTTATTGAAAATTCCTAGTAATGAGGGTAAAAATCAAGGGTAAGAAAGACGAATTTTACTATAGAGATACAGGATTTACAACATCTCAATTTGTGAAATGCTGCACACATGCATTTAAGTCGAAGAAAAAGATAAATTATGAAGGTTTTAAATTGACTAAACAGTTGGACTAAAATAACTACAATTACGAGCTTAGATCGTCTAATAATAAATGTGAGCCCGAAAAATAATAAATAACTAGTATATTGACACTTCAAACAGCTGAACATTTTCAATTTACAATAATCTCTACGATGTTGTAGTAAGTTGTTCTCATTTTGTCCATCCTGTTCTAGTGAAACTTTGAATTTGTAATATAAAGCCATTAGCGTGGTGATAACTCCGTCAAATACGATGTGAAGGAAGCATACAACTAATATCAACATGGAAATATTGTGTCCCAAAGAACTAATTTTGAATTGTTGCGAAAAACGGTTATCCTAATAAACTGTATCAAATATAAAGTGTATAGTCTACCATTAAGCAGCATGAGACTGTACCTGATTGTGAATATATACTATACCGCATTTAAGTAGTCATATTATGATACTACTGACTTTTTTTACATTTTAATCACTTTAACAGCTATAATACAAGGTACCATTTTACTATTCGTGTACCATTTATTTGGTGCTTGGTGTGCCTTGTATACATACGTACTTCTTTGACATTGTTAACGTACCAAAAAATACATGAATATCAAATAACAATTTTGTCAATGAAAATCGATGAATTTATATTTTTTTAATCAGAATACATTCACCAACATTGCACTAACAGACAAAAACATACTTGTAATAACCACAGTCGAATCAACGCATATGCTTAGAAGTCGGAAACTCACATGAGCTAACCCGGAGTTAACCCACCCTCGAATGGCCTAAATTGATGAAACCCACACTATATGGACATACTACAGCCCACGATCATTCTAACAAACAAAAATGTGATAGAAACAAACTTGGTCATTTCATCGAGCACTTGTGTGCAACCATAGAACAATTTCGTTCTCCACATATGATACGGACTGAAACTAGGATGGGCCGAAAAATAAAAAATAAAGAAGCCCATCAAGCCCACAGAGAAGAAGAGCCCAGAATCATACCTGAAGATAACAGGCGAGGGGATCTCCAAGAACCCTCTGGACAAAGTCATTATCCGGATTAGAGAAGACTCTTTGAGGATATCTAAGCAGAAATGAAGCAGAAAAGAAGAAATGAAAGCTACAGAGGCACGTGTCAATCCATGATACGAGGACGACTCCGTTCAAAAAATTGCAAGCCGCCATCAAGGTCATTCAACCAACAGCTTTTCATTTATCTTAGTATCTCAAGCAATGTGCTCTCCAAAAGGTCTGAAGCGTAGCATCCTATAGGATAGCCGGGAGCTATTATAAAAGAGGAAGTCAGCCACATTCTACAGGGACATTCTTTTTTTTTTTAAGTACACAGTTCATATTAAGATTTTCTCTCAAGGAAACTATTAAAAAGTTTCTAATTTGAAGAGCGAAGGTGAGAATTATCTGAGCGTGTAAACCATTATGACATAGTGAAAGGAAGTTCCTAGCGCCCCCTGGACGTAGAATCTAACAGGATTCGGACCACGTAGATCCTCGTGTTGTTTCTGTTTACGTCCCCGTTATACCCCTTCGTTAAAATAACACCTCACGTCCTTGAACACCTCACAATATTTGATCTACCGTTAATTAAATTTCTGAGACCCTACATACAAATTTCGTTGGTTGGGAAAGCTCCATATCAAATGGCGCCGTCTGTGGGAAATCGGAGTTAAAGGCGTGAGTGATTTTTTCTGGACGAGGTGCGAAGCGTTGTCGAAAATTTCTTGTGCGTTTTTCTCTAGGTTATAGGAACGAAAAAAAGCGTGCGAAGGCGCTGATGGAGGATTCGGCTACACCCAAGAACCTGGATCCTCAATTCGAGGAAGTTGCTGAGAATGACCCGTTAGAGCAGGCCACCACCCCGGCACCTACTCCTGTCGTGCTAGCACCGGAGACGCCGATCACTTTGACCGCTGCGCAGCTAGATCTGCTGGTGTGTAACACCATCAACAGCACCTTGGCCGAGAGAAGGAAGAAACGAAGGCAGCGAAAGAAGGCCAAGTCACACGACGAAACAGAGCGAGTAGACGGCCGATTCACAGAGGTAACTGGGGAGAACGAACCAGAGGTGCGACCCCAGGGAACATCCTCGGAACCTAGCAAAATTCCTAGGCAGTTGTCGGGATCTGAAAATGAGTCAAAAAGGGGAGTCGGGTCACCCGAAGTCACCAAGCGCCTCGGAAAGCACGTGGGATCCGGGGAACAGGTTCAAGAGAAGGAAGATGAACGAGACAATGCAGGTCAGGCGGTAAAAAGGCCAGGACCCCCACTCGAATCTCTGAAGGGGTCTGTCAGCAAAGCCCAAGACCATAACTAGGAAGTGGGGAGTTCCAAAAGAAGGAAAAAGGTTACGTTGCATCAGGAAGAAAAAGAGGAAGCTTGGACTAAGAAAGAGAAGGATCTGCGAGATCAACTCGCGGACCTGAAACAAGTAGTAGATCGGGTCATGAGCAGGACCATGCTACCGAGGATAGGAGAAGGGCTGATAGCAGGAACGCCCTTCGCGAAGAAACTACTAGTGGGGGAAGTCTCGTCCAACTTTAAGCAATTACCCTACGAGTACGATGGAACAACAGATCCCATGGAGCACGTCCTACGCTTTCAAAATACCATCTTGCTGCATGACTTCTCAGACGGGGTCAAATGCAGAGTGTTCCTAACCACCTTAGTAAGGGCGACTCAACAATGGTTCAGCCAATTAGCGCTCGGATCCATCAAGTCTTTCGAAGAATTCCAGCTAATGTTTATTACACAGTTCGCTAGTGCCAGAGAACAGCCTAAATCCGACATGTCGCTTTTTCAAGTACGGCAGGGGGAAGGCAAAAGTCTCCGAGCATATATAAGCAGGTTCAACATCGCCGCTTTGGAGGTGCCAACGGCTACACCTTCAGTCAAGGTAAGCGCCCTGGTAAACGGGCTCCGGGATGGGGACTTCTTCGCTTCCCTCTCCAAGAGACCCCCCGCCGACTTTCGAGGATTTGCTGTTAAGGGCAGATAAATACATCAACTTGGAGGAAAGCAAAATGGCCAAAGCACAAGAAGAAAAGCAAATAGTTCCGCCAAAGAAGGACGGGGATGAGAGGAACCAAGGGCCCTACGAAGATTCACCCCGCTGCGTGCCAACCCGGAGAAGGTCCTAGCCGTAGCAGGACGACATCCTGCCTGGAAAAAGCCCCTCGCAGGATCTTCAGGGCCCTCTAGACCCTGTTCTATATTTTATATTGTCGTTTTCACAATGAATACGGACATCACACTAACAATTGTTATCATTAGAAGGATGAGATATAAAGGCTCATACAAGCAGGGCATCTAAAGGAGTTTGTCCCTCAGGGCCCCGAGCCCAATCCCCGGAGAAATGAAAGGAAGAAGGGGGACCTGCACCGAATAGGGGAAGGCCGTTGCCTCCCCCACCGAACAAGGACGCCCCGACTCCACCCAGAGCCCATATTCTGATTATAGTCGGAGGTCCTTGCGGAGGAGATTCCAATCGAGCAAGGAAATCCTATGCCAGGGCAACAGGGGGACCTCAACCCTGGGGATTAGTAGGACACACGGAGGCCGTAGCAAATGTGTATTTTGGACCGGAAAGACGAAGCACATGTTGCCAGACCACATAACGATGCTCTAGTCATTACAACAGACATTGCAGGATATGACGTGTCTCGAGTCTTCGTAGACGGGGGGAGCTCGGCCGACATCATGTTCCTGGACTGTTTCAGAAAAATGAATCTGGGGACAGAGCTCCGGGCGGTATCCACCGCCTTATACGGATTTGGAGGACCTGGGATCAAGGTTGTAAAAAGCGCTAGGCGCTACCTAGGCGCCGAGGGGGGCCTAGTGCCTAGGCCGCCTAGGCGGGGCCTAGGCGGTTTCTAGGCGGAAATTATACGGTTCGCCTATTTTTCCATTAATATATCAAAATATTTCAACATTTCAAAACAATACAACATCAATGTTGCTCAAAATACTTCAATACAACAAAATCAAAACAAGATCTTGCCTTTCAAACAAAAAAAGTCAAAATATTTTAGCTTATATATATTTTTTATAACTCAAGTTAATATTTTAGCTACACTACATGCAACAATGTTTTTACTAAATAAAAAGATAGATATATTTTTTTAACAATTTAGATTTTAAAGAATAGAAGCCAACGATGTTATCGATCATAAGAATTAATGTGAAATAGTTTAAAGAATTAATTTCTATTTATCATCTTTATTGTTGCCTAGTGGGATTCGTTTTTATTGGACCATCAATCATTATTGCCTATAATTAATTGATCTGTGTGTATTATATTTTATCAAATGGTTTGTCCCACACTGGATCGTTCATGCGAATACAGTGAAAAGAATTCCTATATAAAGGCATTCGCTGCCCTTGTTCACAAATCCACCATAGTGGGTGGCCAGTGGCCACACGTGGTTTAAGCCTCTTTATGTTTTTGAATTTTTTTATATGGGCCGATTTTTTTTTATATGGGCCGATTAGTCGGCCCAATATTCGGTCTGTACGGCAATTAAACGGCCTAGGCGCCGATTAGTCGGACAGACCGATTTTCCCAGCCGATTTGCCACTATTCGCCTCGGTGGCCGGCGCCTAGCGCCTAGGCGCCCGCCTAGGCCGCATTTTACAACACTGCCTGGGATACAACCCATGGGGGAACTCACGCTGCCGGTCGGAATGGGAAGAGAGCCAGTTCGGGTTGTGAAAATGATCAATTTTCTTGTGGTTGACATCGCCTCTTCATACAATGTCATTTTAGAACGTCCCGCCATCAATGAGTTCCGGGCCATTCCCTCTACCTATCACTTGAAGATCAAGTTCCCTGTAGGGGAACACGTCGGAGAAATATTGGGGGATCAACAGAGTTCTCGACGATACTACGCCAATAAAGTCAAAACGGTATCCAAGGAGAATGAGGTCAGCAGAGAAGGGAGTGGGCGGGACAAGAGAATCAAGACTGAGGGATGGGGACTTATGAGCCTGCAACCAGAGCCGGATGAGGAACTGATTGATGTGGAATTATGCCTAGGACAGCCAGGAAGGACCACCAAGATAGGGACACACTTGGGAGAACGAGCCACAAAAGAATTGGTGGGATGTTTACAGAAGAATGCAGACCTATTCGCATTCTCCCCAAAGGGCATGACCGGGATCCACCCCGACATCACTAAGCACCACCTGAACGTCCTACCGGGGGCTCGACCCGTCAAACAGAAACTTCGGTTATGTGGAGCTGACAGGGCAAAGACCTTGAGAGAGGAGGTGGACAAATTGCTCCAGGCTGGCCGCATCCGGGAGGTCCAATTCCAATGATGTCTTAGTGAAGAAAGGAAACAGGCAATGGAGGATGTGTATCGACTTTAGGGACCTCAACAACGCCTGCTCTAAAGACCACTACCCGCTACCAAGAATAGACCAGCTCGTGGACTCCACCTCTGGGCGATGTCCTCAGTATGATGGATGCCTACCAAGGCTATCACCAGGTAAGTCTTGATCCAAAAGATTTTGACAAAGTTTGCTTTGTGACCCCAGGGGGAACATACGGGTATGTTCGGATGCCCTTCGGGCTCAAAACTGCCGGAGCCACATATCAAACGGATGGTGGATAAGGTTTTCAAACAACAGCTAGGAAGGAACATGGAAGTATGTGGATGATATGTTGGTAAAATCCATACACCTCGCGGACCATACGAAGGACTTAGAGGAGGCATTTGGGGCAACTAGAGGAAGCAGAATGAAGCTCAATCCCGAAAAATGCGCATTCGGAGTAAGATCGGGAAAGTTCCTGGGTTATATGGTGACGCAACGGGGTATCGAAGTTAATCCTAAGAAGGTAAAAGCCATTCTAGAGATGCAACCTCCCCAGGGCGTCAAGGAGGTCCAGAGGCTCACAGGACGACTGGCGGCCCTTAGTCGGTTCATTTCCCACTCAGCGAGAAGGAGCCTACCATTCTTCAGGGTGCTACGAAAAAACGAGCAATTTGAGTGGACCGGGGAATGCCAGCAAGTCTTCGAGGAACTAAAAACGTATCTCCATGACACACCCCTTCTGACTAAACCTTTGATGGGGGACGTGTTGGTGTTATATTTCTCCATAGGGGATCATGCGGTAAGCTCCGTTTTGTTAAAGGAAGAGGGGACCTCCCAGAGCCCATCTACTTCGTAAGCAAAGTACTGCTAGACGCGGAAACTAGGTACTCGAAGATCGAAAAGGCTACACTGGCCGTGATGGTGTCCGCCGGCCGACTCCGACCATACTTCTTGTCACACAAGGTGAATGTACGGACCAATTTCCCATTGAAACAGACCCTAAGTAGGCCGGACCTGTCAGGAAGAATGGTGAAATGGGCTATTGAACTAGGGGAGTACGACGTCGAATTGAGCGAAGGCGGCCATAAAAGCCCAGGCCCTCTCAGACTCGTCCTTGAGACACTACTAAGGGACAACCAAAGCGCCAGTGGAAGGTGTACGTGGATGGGTCCGCCACTTCTCAAAGGTCGGGAGCTGGGGTCCTCATCGTCAACCCGAAAGGAGAGGAGTTCCATTTCGCCATCACTTTCCACTTTCGGGCCTCAAACAACGAGTTGGAATATGAAGCCCTCATCCATGGCTTACGCATCGCGAAGGAAATGGGAGCACAAGACATCACGTTGTTCTCAGACTCACAGCTGGTGGTGCAACAAGTGAAGGGGAACTACGAAGCAAGAGATGAAAAGATGGTCGAATACGGTAAGAAAGTTGAGGAGCTAATGAAAGCGTTCGATTATTGTGAGGTTGTGCAGGTACCTAGGGAGGAAAACCACAGGGCCGATTATTTAGCAAAAAGGTAGCGAGCTCAGGATCAGCTCTTAAGGAAGAGGGCATTACATACCTCGCTGCAGACAAGGAGGAAATGGGGGAGCTCGTAGCAGACATAGAAGAGAGAGATGTTTGGAGGGCCCCATCATAGCCACCTTAAGGGACGCCAGCCAGGAGGATAAAAGGGGATATCGGCGAAGATTCTACCTGATAGATGGGTGCCTGTTTAAAAAATCCTTCGTACACGCGTATGCCCGATGTCTCTCCAGAGAAGAAGGCCAAAAGGTGCTTGAGGAGATCCACGAAGGATGCGCCGGGGATCACGCAGGATAAAAATCCCTGACTAGGAAGGTGGTAAGAGCCCGGATACTCTGGCCTAATCTTATCAAGGATGCAAGGGACCTGGTCAGAAGGTGCAGCAGCTGCCAAAAGTACGGCCCCAGAATCCACGTCCCCGCCGAAGCATTGGGGACCATGCACTCTCCATGTCCTTTCGATAAATGGGGGATTGATATCGCCGGCCCGTTCCCTCGAAGAAAGGCGCAAAAGAAGTTCATTATTGTAGCAGTGGACTACTTCAGCAAATGGATCGAAGCTAAGGCAATAGCAAGAATAGACGAAGAAAAGGTGATCGAGTTCCTGTGGAAAAATATGTGTTGCCGCTACGGAGCTCCCAGTGTCCTCATTTCGGATAACGGAACCCAATTCTGTGGAGCTAAAACACGAAGATTCTGTGAAGGCATGAAGATAACTCAGAGGTTTGTGGCGGTAAGACATCCTCGGGCAAACGGGCAAGCCGAGGTCTCCAATCGAACCATTCTCAGGGGGATCAAGGCCCGACTCGAACAAGATGGAAACAAATGGGTAGAGGCACTGGACGCCGTCCTTTGGGCATACAGAACTAGCCCCCGCAAGGCAACGGGAGAAACGCCATTCGAACTGGTGTATGGATCGTCCGCCGTGATACCTGCGGAGATTGGCATTGAGACACACCGAATGATGGTGTATGACGAGCGGGAGAATTCACAATTAAGGAGGGAGGACTTGGACCTTGTCGAAGGAATGCGGAAGAGGCCCATGTGAGAACGGAAGGATACAAAAGCCGCATAAAGGCAGTATACGATCGAAGAATTCGACCCAAGGGATTTCAGCAAGGGGACCTGGTACTCCGAAGAGCTGATGTCCTACGGCCCTTGAAAAAGATGGAAGCGCACTGGGAAGGGCCCTACCGCGTGACGAAGGTTCTAGAGGTGGAGCTTATGAATTAGAAGATGCCAACGGAAGGCCCCTGCCCCGTCCTTGGAACATCTCTAATTTAAAAAAGTTTTACGTGTAATACGACCATGTAAGGTAGGAAGGGGACGTACTCTTTTTCCTTCATCTGGGATTTTTGCCTCAAAGGGAGGTTTTGCCCAGATAAGGTTTTAACGAGGCGTACCTCCCCAGTGGAATATAAACATTTTGCTATAACAAGTAGTGCACTATATTTGATACCAAGGGTCGACGGACCTGTGGCATACAAAGACATCAAAGACTAATAGTCTGCGACGTGAAAGGATGCCAAAGACCGACGGGTCAGCGGTGTACCCGACATCAAAGGCCACAGGTCTGCGACGTGAAAGATGCCCATGAGGGTGTACAAGATACCACCGCTGATGGGCTGTGGTGTACAGGACATCAAAGGTCCCCAGTAAGGCCTGCGACGTGAATAGGTACCTCAGTGGAGCTAGCGCTATATCCAGGGTAAAAATAGTGAGGGGATTCCCCCGCTTTATATCTTTAGGACCTTCGGGCCTACATTACTGAATTCGCTGAGGACAGGGAGAGCCCAGTGCGTAGCGACGCCTTAGGATAAGGACGACGGTCCTTACAACCAAAGGCGTGTATAATTCGTATCCGGCTTACGGATTGAGACAGGATACTGACGAAGCATGGTAAAATGGGAAGAAGTGAAACATGAAGAGCAATAGTGCGCTTAATAAAAGAGGTCTTATATTACAGAGGGAAAATGTAGCGCCCCGTTTCCTATTACACTTTTACGCAGCAATAAAATATTCGTATAAAATTTTTCGCGATTCCCATAACCATTTCTTTTAACAAAGACGGGTGCGTACATCTAATCTAGTTCCTTTCACCATAATGTACATATATGTACCTATCATATGAGTCACAAAATGCAATAGTCTAAATCCGTTTATATTCTATATGCTAACGATGAACCAGAGGGGTGCAGGAGGAGAGCGTAGCCAGCCAACCTTGAATCCATGCTTTATGATGATGCTTTCTACGCAGCCTGCTAATTATCTACAACAACTGTGCAGACAACGATTCAGAGTATGATATGCTGTAGCATCCGTAGTCGTAGCAGTCATAACGGTTTCTCCTTTCATTTATATGTATGCAATGCTATATAAAATACTTTATATAACACATAAATCATATAAAGGCACTTTATAGTCACATAATTCATGTCAATTCGTAATTAGCACATATATCACATATCAATCAATTACTCCATATAAATCATGTAAGCACATAAAGCACATAAGGTACATGTTGCAAATCATACTCACAAGTTTCGCCTATTTTCTCCGCTCGCTTAAGTGACTTTGTCCTTGCCCTTATCGGACTCCTGACCTATACAATTATTTTATCCGTAAATATGAAATTCCTATAACGACATTCGTGCGTGATATGCAGGCTTTATTATGCATGATCGTTCTATCCGTAGTCTTTATCAGAAACCCTAATTTATTTTATATCGAAACCCTAAATATTCAATATTTTATGTGATATTGGAATTCCTTATATCTGTATTTACAATTCTCTTTATTTCGAAAATTCATTAAGTTCGGTATTCTTATTATTATAAGATTTTCATATATCTCGAAATTTTATGTCGAAATCTATGTAATATATGTTGACAACTTTAAAGTATAATGTGAAAGATTTCGAAATGTGCCATGAGACACATCTCGACATTCTAACTCGCGATCCTATTTAAATGAATTATCATAACCCGAGATCCTATGCAAATGAATTTCTAAATATATCTCGACATATTTCCTAGACTTCGAAATCTATGTCGAGAACTTATGATATCGAGATTTTGGAATTTCAAAGCACCTTCATATCTAACACCAAAAGCACCTTCATATCTAACACCAAAACTTCATAAGATAACTAAGTCGAAATCTGTTAAATTACAATAAACCCTAGAAACCAAAATCCTATTCTATCGAAAGGCTTAAACTCTTAATCATTAAAATACAAATATTCATACCTTGAAACCATCTCTAATTAAGGACTGCTAAGCATTTTTATCCAAAATATTCGAATTCTTTCCATCTCTTTTATGTCCTAATATTGAAATTTATCTACATATATAAATATGCAATCATTACAAAATTCTTCAGAAACCCTAATCTTATCAAAGTCATGAAAACCTTCTAAATACACGTAATAGCTTATTATCCTTATTGGTATATGTAATTCTTCCATAAGTATGAGAATTCCCAGCATATGTAAGCTTACGGAAACTCCTATAATTATTGAAATATACTTAATCACTTAATCATAGTTATCCCATTATAATTGTTCCTATTTATATGCATGTGTAAATAATACAAACATCATATGACAGTTCTTACCTCGAATTTGTTGAAGGTTTGTGTTTGCTTAATACTTCCTCCTAAAGCTTCTTCTGTTCTTATTTTATTTATGAGAGATATTTTACTCGATGTGTTGTAGATACTTCCTCCTAATACTTCTGTTCTTACTTTATTTACTCGATGTGTTGTATATATTTTAAAGTGATTTAACAAGCAGGTGTATTTACCCCCATGCTAAGAAACCTTCTTATAATTATCTCTTTCTATCGAAAACTTGTTCTCTCCTAAATTAATTTCCTACCAATAGTATTCATTCTTTTTTTTATCATCACAAAATTCTTGACATGTAAGTTTACGCATACTTTACATATTTTCTTCTAGAATTGAGAGAGACCTAGTCATACTTATGATAATATAGAAAGCTTCCACGTGTTATTCTAGGTTTCTTAGGTTTGTTGATTAAAACTTGATATTAAAGTAACTATTGAAAACTTCAATTCTTAATCCAATACCATACGAAAACCTCTTCTACTTAGGTTATTATATCGAAACTTAATTCCTCCTGTACCCTTGTCAAAATCTTTGTTACTACCAATCATATTGCGCTTATTTAATAATCACCCGAGAATCCCTTACTTCGAATTCTTATATCGAGAATTGGATTTCTCACAACACTTCACTTTCTCGAAATCTTATAATTTCTTGAAATCTCGAAATCCTATAATTTCTCGCAATTTTCTTTCTATCGAGAATGAAATTCACGAAATGTATATATATATATTATATATATAATAATTATATATTATATTTATATATTTGAGAATTCTACTTTATACTATGAATTTCAAAAATCTGATTTTAATAGCTACTTATTTCGAAAATTTGGAACTAACTTAAACTAATTTTTATTTCCATCTACAGAAATCTCAAATTAATTATATGAATGCATAAATGCATGAATGGTTTAAGGTTTCGGTTCCTGACAATTCTCCCCCCCCCCCCCCCCTTTTTTAAAATTTCGACCTCGAAATTTCGTACCTGTATCAGCCAATAACCATGGGTACTGGGTCTTTATACATTCTACTGTTTCCCACGTAGCTTCGCGAGCTGAATGATTCTTCCATCTTACCTTTACCATTGGAATCGTTTTATTTCGTAACTGCTTGTCAGCGTATTCCAGGACTTCTGCCGGTTCTTCTACATAATTAAGATCCTCAGAAACATTTATCGGCTCGTCACGCAGAACATGAGTGGGATCTGATCTATATCGCCGCAGCATACTAACGTGGAAGACGTTGTGTATTTGTGATAATTCGGGTGGTAATGCCAATCGGTATGCTAATGGTCCGATTCTTTCAAGTACCTCATATGGCCCAATATAACGGGGGCTCAACTTTCCTTTCTTTCCAAATCGTAACACATCTTTCCAAGGGGATACTCGCAGAAATACTTTCTCTCCAACCTCGTATTCCATTTCTCGTCGGTGTTGATCGATATAACTCTTTTGTCTATCTTGGGCCGCTTTAAGTCGACTCTTTACTATTTTAATCTTTTCCATTGTATCCTGAATCAAATCCGGTCCTTCCAATACTTGTTCTCCTTCCACATCCCAACAGATTGGGTTACGACATTTCCGGCCGTATAAAGCTTCGTACGGGGCCATTCCAATACTTGAATGGAACTGATTATTATAGGCAAATTCCATTAGCGCTATATAATCGTCCCATGATCCTTTAAATTCGATTACGCAAGCTCGAAGCATATCTTCCAATGTCTGTATTGTCCTTTCTGACTGTCCGTCTGTCTGTGGATGAAACGCCGTACTAAAATGTAGTTTAGTTCCGAGCGCTTCCTGTAAACTTCCCCAAAATCTGGAAGTAAATCGGGGATCACGATCAGATACTATGGACGTAGGTACTCCATGTAGTCGAACTATTTCATTAACGTATCTTTTTGCCAAATATTCCAGCGTAGAACCCCATCTAAATGGTAGGAAATGAGCTGATTTCGTAAGTCTGTCGACAATTACCCACACGGCATCATTTTTCTTAGCCGTTGGAGGAAGTCCATAAAGAAAATCCATCGTTATTCGCTCCCATTTCCAAACAGGTATGGGTAAAGGATGTAACTTACCTGCTGGCGCTTGGTGTTCAGCTTTGATTTGCTGACACGTTAAACATTTTAAAACGTACTCGGCCACATCCTTCTTCATTCTTGGCCACCAATAATGAGTTTTAAGGGTCCGATACATTTTCGTACTGCCTGGATGCATAGCATAAGGAGCAGTATGTGCCTCTTCCATTATTTCTTGTCGAAGATTATCAATATCAGGAACACATATGCGGCCATTTATCATCAAAGTTACTTTATCGCCTATTACAAAGGACTTCCCTAACCCTTGTTTCACTTTATCAGCAATCTTAGCCAGCTTCTCGTCTTTAAACTGTACTTGTCTGATTCGATCTAACATGATAGGTCGAACTACCATTGAGGCACAGATAGCACCGGTATCGTCTACTTTCATCTCTGTATTCATTTTCCTGAGGTCAATTAGACTTGATAAAGAACATATCGATAGGTAAGAAACGGTACAGTACGATTTCCGACTTAAGGCGTCAGCAACAACATTGGCCTTTCCAGGGTGATACTCTATAGTACAGTCGTAGTCTTTTAGTAGTTCAATCCACCGTCTCTGTCTCATGTTCAATTCCTTCTGGCTTAACAGATATTTCAGACTTTTATGGTCAGTAAATATCTGAAATGTCGTACCGTATAAGTAGTGTCGCCATATCTTTAGTGCGAATACCACGGCCGCTAACTCTAAGTCGTGAGTTGGGTAAGATGTTTCGTAGGGCTTTAGTTGTCGGGATGCATCGCCACTACTTTCCCGTGTTGCATTAGCACGCATCCTAATCCTTGATACGACGCGTCGCTATAAATCACAAAACCCTCGGTACCTAATGGAATAGTCAGCACGGGAGCTGTCGTTAATCGTTCCTTTAGTTCTTCAAAACTTCTTTGACATTCCTCAGTCCACTTAAATGTAACTCCTTTACGTAGTAACTTCGTCATTGGGGCTGCTATTAGTGAGAAATTCTCTACGAATCGCCGATAATATCCGGCCAATCCCAGAAAACTACGAACTTCTGCTACATTTTTAGGGCTCTCCCATTTGATCACTGCTTCAATTTTGCTGGGATCGACTTGGATACCTTTGCCAGAAACTACATGCCCCAGGAATACTACTTGATCTAACCAGAACTCGCACTTTGAAAGTTTCGCATACAATTTCTTTTCCCGTGGGGTTTGGAGTACAATCTTCAAATGTTGCTCGTGCTCCTCTTTTGATTTGGAATATATCAATATATCGTCAATAAAGACGATCACGAACTGGTCTAAATAGGGTCGGAACACATCATTCATCAATGCCATAAAGACTGCAGGAGCGTTCGTCAACCCAAAGGGCATAACTAGAAATTCATAATGCCCATATCTTGTTCTAAAGGCCGTCTTTGGAATATCACCATCAGCAATCTTCAATTGATGATATCCCGATCTCAGATCGATTTTTGAAAAGACCCTAGCACCTTGCAACTGATCGAACAAATCGTCGATCCGAGGCAACGGATATTTATTTTTCACCGTTACCTTATTCAACTGCCGGTAGTCGATACACAATCTGAGCGTTCCATCCTTCTTTTTGACGAAGAGAACAGGCGCTCCCCAAGGTGATACACTCGGTCTTATATAACCCTTATCTAATAACTCCTTCAGCTGTACCTTTAGTTCATTCAATTCTATCGGAGCCATTCGATACGGTGGAACGGAAATCGGCGCCGTGCCCGGTTGCAGTTCTATAGTAAACTCTGTATCTCGATCAGGTGGTAGTCCTGGTAACTCTTCGGGAAAGACATCATGATATTCATTGACTACCGGGATATCGTCGATTTTCAATCCACTTAATTGTGCATCTATAACATAGGCTATATACCCTTCGCATCCTTTACCAATCATCTTAGAAGCTTCTAAACTTGATATCCGATGTGCCATACGTACGCTCTTTTCTCCTTTAAGTATCATGTGGGTTTGATCTATAGGGGCCAATTCAATTTCCTTTTTGAAACAGTCAAGCTTCGCCCGATATTTTGACAACCAGTCCATGCCCAATATTACGTCAAAATCCATTAAAGGAATAACGAACAAAGTTGCTCGCATCTCTATCCCTTTACTGACCATTTTGCATTCTAAGTATACTGTATTCACTGTAACTACTTCGCCCGTTGGAAGTCGAACATACAATTCCTCTTCTAGGGGTTCGGGTTTATTCAGGTAATAATGATGCAAATGTTCGTGATATGAATGAATGAGTGGCACCTGGATCGAATAAAACAAATGCATCAATATCACAGATAAATAATTTACCCGTAATCACGTGTGATCCGTCTTTGGCCTCCTCACGAGTCATAGTGAAAATCCTTGCTTGTGCTGGCGGTCTATAGGCTTGGCCTCCTGAGCTTCCTCTCCCAAAACTTGTGCTAAATGATCCTCGGCCCCTTCCTCTTCCGCGATTCGCATAAGTTCCGTTGACCCTTGATTGATCGACTGTAGATTCCGCTCGCAATGTCGGACAATTCCTAGCTATATGTCCTGGTTGTCCACATGTAAAACATTCACCTGTGAGCCATCTACATACGCCCCTGTGGTTCTTCCCACAGTGTTCACATGTTGGTATTTGCTGCGAAGTCTCCATACCTCGTCCTGTAGTTCTTGGCCCGCCTGTACTGCCCTTTGCAGAGCCACTTTGAACACTCATTGATCTAGGCGAACTATACGCCTTTTTTATTTTTTCGCTAGACGACTCTTCGCCTAACCTTCGTTTACTACTTTGAAAATTCCGAGACTAAGTTTCTAATCTTTCGGCGCGAATAGCTGCCGCCCTCAATTTCCCATAGGACTCCATATCTGATGGCGTAATACGATTGCTAATCATATAGCGGAGTCCTGCTTCAAATCTTCGACACTTATTTCTTTCAGAAGCAACCATGTGCGGTGCATAACGGGATAACTGATTAAACAGCACCTCATACTCGCCTATGGACCTGTTACCTTGTTTCAATTCTAAAAATTCCTTCTCTTTCTGATCTCTGTAGACCTCGGGCATGTAAGCATCGTTAAACTCTCTCAGAAAATGCTCCCAAGTCAGTATTGGAGGTTGAGCCATGCTGTCGGGAACAGTTTCCCACCATTCATATGCATGTCCTTGTAAGAGTGAGACAGCATAGTCGAATCTCTCTTCTGGGGTGCATTGCATCATATTAAACACCCTTTCTGTTCTTTTCAACCAGGTTTCCGTTTCGGCAGGGTCTGTCGTACCCATAAAGTCCACAGCACCCATTTTTCTTAACTTGTCATACCGTCGTTCTCGGGGGATTGTCAGGGGATGGTCAGATTCATGCTGTCTAAACGTATGTGATGAGTGGGATTCAGGTACGGCCGTTCTTCCTCCTCCCTCTATAGTGGGTTCATCCCGTTCTACAGGTATCGGATCACCTATTGCCCTTTGCCTAAATATGCAAGAAAATTTTAAGGGCAATTCATAACATGTACCTACTATGCAAATGTCTACAGAACCTAAAGCCTAGGCTCTGATACCACTACATGTAGCGCCCCGTTTCCTATTACACTTTTACGCAGCAATAAAATATTCGTATAAAATTTTTCGCGATTCCCATAACCATTTCTTTTAACAAAAACGGGTGCGTACATCTAATCTAGTTCCTTTCACCATAATGTACATATATGTACCTATCATATGAGTCACAAAATGCAATAGTCTAAATCCGTTTATATTCTATATGCTAACGATGAACCAGAGGGGTGCAGGAGGAGAGCGTAGCCAGCCAACCTTGAATCCATGCTTTATGATGATGCTTTCTACGCAGCCTGCTAATTATCTACAACAACTGTGCAGACAACGATTCAGAGTATGATCGCAACACGTTAACTAAAAACATACAAGTAATAAAGTAAGCAGTAGTCATTTTCAATCATGAAATCATCGTTCACATAATCGTTACTCATACGATCCGTGGATCACATGCCATTCTATATGTCCGTTTATTTTGATACTCCCGTTATAGACTAGCTAGACTCGTATTCTGTAAGCCCAGTCAGCGCCCATGCATGGGACTCTGTCAATACTGTAAATATCTGTATGTGCCTGTACAGGACTCTGTCATCCCCCGATTTGAAGGGAAGTAACTATCATCCCCCCTGATTTGGAGGGAAGTATGCTGTAGCATCCGTAGTCGTAGCACTCATAACGGTTTCTCCTTTCATTTATATGTATGCAATGCTATATAAAATACTTTATATAACACATAAATCATATAAAGGCACTTTATAGTCACATAATTCATGTCAATTCGTAATTAGCACATATATCACATATCAATCAATTAATCCATATAAATCATGTAAGCACATAAAGCACATAAGGTACATGTTGCAAATCATACTCACAAGTTTCGCCTATTTTCTCCGCTCGCTTAAGTGACTTTGTCCTTGCCCTTATCGGACTCCTGACCTATACAATTATTTTATCCGTAAATATGAAATTCCTATAACGACATTCGTGCGTGATATGCAGGCTTTATTATGCATGATCGTTCTATCCGTAGTCTTTATCAGAAACCCTAATTTATTTTATATCGAAACCCTAAATATTCAATATTTTATGTGATATTGGAATTCCTTATATCTGTATTTACAATTCTCTTTATTTCGAAAATCATTAAGTTCGGTATTCTTATTATTATAAGATTTTCATATATCTCGAAATTTTATGTCGAAATCTATGTAATATATGTTGACAACTTTAAAGTATAATGTGAAAGATTTCGAAATGTGCCATGAGACACATCTCGACATTCTAACTCGCGATCCTATTTAAATGAATTATCATAACCCGAGATCCTATGCAAATGAATTTCTAAATATATCTCGACATATTTCCTAGACTTCGAAATCTATGTCGAGAACTTATGATATCGAGATTTTGGAATTTCAAAGCACCTTCATATCTAACACCAAAAGCACCTTCATATCTAACACCAAAACTTCATAAGATAACTAAGTCGAAATCTGTTAAATTACAATAAACCCTAGAAACCAAAATCCTATTCTATCGAAAGGCTTAAAACTCTTAATCATTAAAATACAAAATATTCATACCTTGAAACCATCTCTAATTAAGGACTGCTAAGCATTTTTATCCAAAATATTCGAATTCTTTCCATCTCTTTTATGTCCTAATATTGAAATTTATCTACATATATAAATATGCAATCCTTACAAAATTCTTCAGAAACCCTAATCTTATCAAAAGTCATGAAAACCTTCTAAATACACGTAATAGCTTATTATCCTTATTGGTATATGTAATTCTTCCATAAGTATGAGAATTCCCAGCATATGTAAGCTTACGGAAACTCCTATAATTATTGAAATATACTTAATCACTTAATCATAGTTATCCCATTATAATTGTTCCTATTTATATGCATGTGTAAATAATACAAACATCATATGACAGTTCTTACCTCGAATTTGTTGAAGGTTTGTGTTTGCTTAATACTTCCTCCTAAAGCTTCTTCTGTTCTTATTTTATTTATGAGAGATATTTTACTCGATGTGTTGTAGATACTTCCTCCTAATACTTCTGTTCTTACTTTATTTACTCGATGTGTTGTATATATTTTAAAGTGATTTAACAAGCAGGTGTATTTACCCCATGCTAAGAAACCTTCTTATAATTATCTCTTTCTATCGAAAACTTGTTCTCTCCTAAATTAATTTCCTACCAATAGTATTCATTTTTTTTTTTATCATCACAAAATTCTTGACATGTAAGTTTACGCATACTTTACATATTTTCTTCTAGAATTGAGAGAGACCTAGTCATACTTATGATAATATAGAAAGCTTCCACGTGTTATTCTAGGTTTCTTAGGTTTGTTGATTAAAACTTGATATTAAAGTAACTATTGAAAACTTCAATTCTTAATCCAATACCATACGAAAACCTCTTCTACTTAGGTTATTATATCGAAACTTAATTCCTCCTGTACCCTTGTCAAAATCTTTGTTACTACCAATCATATTGCGCTTATTTAATAATCACCCGAGAATCCCTTACTTCGAATTCTTATATCGAGAATTGGATTTCTCACAACACTTCACTTTCTCGAAATCTTATAATTTCTTGAAATCTCGAAATCCTATAATTTCTCGCAATTTTCTTTCTATCGAGAATGAAATTCTCGAAATGTATATATATATATTATATATATAATAATTATATATTATATTTATATATTTGAGAATTCTACTTTATACTATGAATTTCAAAAATCTGATTTTAATAGCTACTTATTTCGAAAATTTGGAACTAACTTAAACTAATTTTTATTTCCATCTACAGAAATCTCAAATTAATTATATGAATGCATAAATGCATGAATGGTTTAAGGTTTCGGTTCCTGACAGAAAAAGGGGACCTCAACAAGAACACGCAGAGTAGGGAAGTTAAGCTCCCCCACAGGAAAAACAAAGTCCTAAGAATGTTCACAAAAGCATAAAGAAACAAGGCTCGTTACACCAATAGAAGTACTAAACAAAAGGATCTTCAGGAGGCAGAAAAGTGACACCGGGGAGGTCAGAGATGTCAGCCTGGCAAGAGCTCCCATATGTTTCTCAGCTGAGGGGCGCCAAAACAAAGGATTCTCCTCAGCCATTGGGTCCCCCTTGAAGGACATCGGAGGGGGGAGGTCCCGAAGAGCCACGGCCGCACTAATTCCAGTAGATCCTGCACGGTGGCCACCCAGAAAATAATGTTGCATAAGGGGGACGAAATCCCTGAGGGAAATGGGATCCTCCAGATACGTTAGACATCAATCTTCAGCCAGGTCCCCCAGGAACTTCTGACCAGCCGTTGTTGACAAGAGGTGTTGTTGGCAGATCTTGGCTCCCTCGGCCTTCATGGATTCTAGCTCAGCAGCTGCATGGACCTCTGTCATGCGGATAAAATCCGCATCCCGTTTCGCCTTCTCCTTGGCAAAGGACCTCTGGAGTTCCTCCTCGCGCTGCCTCAAGAGCGTTGCATGCTCCTCCTTTTCCCTCTCGAAGGAGCTCTGCAGCTCCTCATGCTGACGAGCCAGCTCAGCCTTTTCCTTCTCCAAACTTTTCTTCTCAGACTCAAGCCTAACTTGGTTTTCCTCAGCCATCTTCTCCCGAGTGGCCAGACTGGCCTGAACCTGCTCCAATTGATCTTGAAGGGATCGGTTGCGCTCCCCCAATTCTTGAACCGATAAGCTCACAGAAGATCGTGTAGTCACCAAGCCTATGATCTAGATACGGCAGGACATAAGCTCCAAAACTGGCTAAAGAAGGAAAACATTTCCCCAAAGGAAAAGTTAGGAGTCATACCTTGAACAAGTGATGGGCAAGCTCCGCATCGTTCTCCAGGGGGACCTTCTGGAAATCACCTCTCTGTCTTCCGAGGAGATCAAACGTCCCAACATCTCCATCTCACCCTCTTTAACCGGCGTATCCTTAGGAATGGGAGCTTCATCTCCGACTGATCCGCCCTCAAAATCCCTCACCTGAACCTCATCACCTTCGCCATCAGACGCGGGCAACTTCTTCTTAGCTTTCTTAGACGCCTTAGACAAAGCGGTTGCTTTCCTTTTTATCTTCGGAGCTGGAGCGACTTCAGGAGATGCAGAGGAGTTTCCAGAGGAATTTCTTCGTGAATGTCCAAAGTCCCCAGAAGCGGTGGAAGCTCAGGAGCAGAGATGGGTGCTTCGGCTCCCAGAGGTGGAAGAGCACCTCCTTCCCCGATGTCTGCCAAAAGGTGAAACCAACAACTGGTCATCCCTGCACCACAGAAGGAATCAGCATCCACAGACATTTGAAAATATATCTAATAATGACAAGACAGAAAGATGCAACAACATTCACAAGTACCCTGAGGAGCAAAATCGGCAAAAAATGGAGAGAAGCCAAAACGATATAGGACCCCAGGAAACTTGACCAAGTAAAAAGGGTTCAAGGAGCTGTGCTCATCTGCATAGTCATTCAATAAAGATAGCGCCTCTCGATTCCGCTTCGAACATTTGCCCGGGTCACGCGGAGGAGCCCCCTTTGCCCAACCATCGTGGGGAAAGTCCCACACACCATCCGGAGACTCCATGAAGAAATAAGGGCCTTGCCAATCCTTATCCATTTTATGGTTTTTCACAAAAAAGTGGGTCATCCCCCCTCGCGAAGAAGAAATTGACGAAAGATAGAAAAAAGAACCGTGAGGCTTCAGGGAAAATTGAGAGAGCACCAGATCTGGTGACGGAACGCCCCCCGCAGCTCGCACCGCCACAAAAAACGCGATAAAAAGGCGAATGGTGGAAGGCTGGAACTGATTCAAAGGGACCTTGAAAGCCCTAGACACTTCGGACAAAAAGAGAGGGACATGAAAGCGTAACCTAGCCTTGATTTGGGCCTCCCAAAACGCCAAACAAAAAGGAGATGGACAGTCCGCCCGCTCTTGGGAGGATGGCGCCCTCGCAGTGAAACCTTCGAATGTGAAGCCCCCCTCTACTAAGGTATCTAGGTTTTCTGGCAAGCACGATGACGCGGGAAAAATACTAGGAGGCATGGACGAAGAAGAGGAGGGTGTAGATCTAGGGTTATGTAAAGGCGGAGGCCCAAACAAAACAACTAAATCCTGAGACCTGGGCGGCGAATCGGCGGCCCCAGCCTCGCCGACCGTGAAGGAGGCCATGGCGGAAGCTACCGCCGAATGGGTACGGGGACGATGGTCCGTTCGCAACACAAGGGCGCGCTCGGCCCCAACTTCGGCAGAAGGGGTAGGCCGAGAAATGGAGGGGTCCGACGCTGTCGCAGACGAAGACGATTGAAGGGAAGGAGCGGAAGGGAGCAAAGGATTCACCGAGTCGGAGGTTGCAGAAGCCATAAAGACGAAAAAACAAGAAAAGAGGGATTCAGAACGAAAGAAAGAGAAAAATACCTGGTAAATGGCGAAGTATGTCTCGAAAATAAAGACCAAACAAGCCTCCAGAAGCCACACTTAAAAAAAAGCAGTTCCCAAGGTATTGATGAGAGTTTTCAGAAAAGACGCGTCCCTGCAGAAAAATCATAGCAATATGTCCCTAGGGGGAAGTGAGGCCCATCCCATTATTTACGCTAATTCACTTTGGTCCCCAAAAAGATAAATTAGAGTAGGGAGTGGTTGATACGGACTGAAACTAGGATGGGCCGAAAAATAAAAAAATAAAGAAGCCCATCAAGCCCACAGAGAAGAAGATCCCAGAACCATACCTGAGATAACAGGCGAGGGGTCTCCATGAACCCTCTGGACAAAGTCATTATCCGGATTAGAGAAGACTCTTTGAGGATATCCAAGCAGAAATAAAGTAGAAAATAAGAAAAGAAAGCTACAGAGACACATGTCAATCCATGATAAGAGGACGACTCTGTTCAAACCAACAGCTTTTCATTTATCTAGTATCTCACGCAATGTGCTCTCCAAAAGGTCTGAAGCGTAGCATCCTATAGGACAGCCGGGAGCTACTATAAAAGAGGAAGTCAGCCACATTCTACATGGACATTCTTTTTTTTAAGTACACAGTTCATATTATGATTTTCTCTCAAGGAAACTATTAGAAAGTTTCTTATTTGAAGAGCGAAGGTGAGAATTATCTGAGCGTGTAAACCATTATGACATAGTGAAAGGAAGTTCCTAGCGCCCCGTTGACGTAGAATCTAACAGGATTCGAACCACGTAGATCCTCGTGTTATTTCTGTTTACGTCCCCGTGCCCCTTCGTTAAAATAGCACCTCACGTCCTTGAACACCTCACAATATTTGATATACCGTTAATTAAATTTCTGAGACCCTACATACAAATTTCGTTGGTTGGGAAAGCCCCATATCAACATAAATTGAGAAACTCACTCTATTCAAGACCCAAGTGAACAAACTCGATTCAGAAAGGTTGCTTGGTTGCTTCTTTTCTTTTATTTCTGTATTCTGACTTTAATTGAATTTAATATTTTTAATTAAAATATTTTTTATTCTCTTTGTTTTAAATTTTAAGTTATAACTTTTTTGTTTAATTTTTTCTCTTTATTGTTTATTTTATTTTAATTTATAGGTATTTTTAGACTCCCCCTTTTTAATAGTAATTTTGTGATTTTTTATGTCTGGCCAATCACGCTGACAGTAGCATTTTCCTCCAAAATTAGCGGTCAAACTAACAGAGGGACTAAATTGGTTCAAAATTAACAATATCAAGGCTAAATTGGTTCACGCGAAATATCGGGGACTATATTGGTCAATGGGGTAAACAACGGGGACTGTTTTGAGTTTTCTCCCGAATTAAACCAAAAGGCCTTTATGTAACGATATGTGGTTCGGCGCATATACTATGTTTTATTGCTAGAAAGTTGATAAACAACGGCTAAAGCTAGATTATGCGTATTTTTCCATCGTTTTGTGGCAGCTGGATTAGTTAGATAAAGAAATACTTGATCATAAATTATAAGTAAAAATCAAGCATATAATATTGAACACTATGATTTCTCCTTACCTCACTATATTAAGCATACAGTTCCCTTTGTCATTAACACTCCACTCACTCATAGCTCACTTCTTAGACCATCTCCAACAGCAAATAGCAAAAACAACCGCATTTTGTTGTAATTGTTGCATTTTGCAGTAATAGATCCTCAACCGCTAAACAGATTCGCAAACGCAAAAAAATATTCTTGTAATATCCTCTTTCACACAACTTTTACAATGTTCAATATTACTTCAATATTTTACAACTTTACAAATTAGATCATTTTATTTATTTAACTTAGAGCATATCTAATAAAACTATTTTTCATACATATTAGACAACAACAAACAAAATGTTTTCAAATATAAGCGTATACTTTCCAATTTCTTTAATATACTTTTATTTATTTTATATTTTGTACGTGCGTTATAATAATTCAATGCAAGGTCTTAGACCATGTACAATTGTGCTGCAAAACGCTACACATAATGCAAAAATGCACCAAAAACACTCCAACAGTACTGCAAATGCAGATGCAAAATGTGATTTTTCCTTTTTCTATCTATTTCGAACTCAAATTGCTCCTGAACGCAAAATGCGTTTGATGTTTTGAAATTGCAAATAAGGCCCTTTACTTGCATTGAATTATTAAAGCACAATATACCAAAAATATAAAACAAAAAAAAACTTAACTTCTTAAAAATAGTGCAAAACTAATCAACTTTTTTAATCTAAATTATTGTTATTTTCTCTTTTCGCCACCACAATACTATTTAAAATTGCTGTTTTCATTATGATTATCGCACATTAGCCTATAAATTATTCTTAACTTTATTTTTTAACACCAATTCATTTTTAGTAAGTTTTATCCAAATAGCATTTCTAATATTATATATTATTATGAGAATCATAATATTTTATTAAATGTAGGGAATTTAGCATTTCAAGCTTCTTCGACCATCTTCATATGTCAAACTTCAATTTTATTTTACGTTCGACTAATTACTGCATTTATGTAGAAGTATTCCTTCGGTTTAAATGATCATAAACGAACTGACGGTCAACGATTTCGATTCAAACCAAAATCGAATCGTTGTTTAGACGGTTGTTTTTTAATTCACAAACTGAAAAACGACAGTCATATTATAGTTGGTTTTAATACCTCTTGTTCTTTTTGTTGCTTTTTAACTCGAGGATCGTATGACTTTTTTTTTGTTTTTTTTTGTGATATTGGGGACTAATTTTTGTTTTTCGCACATTTTCCTCTCGAATATATATCCGATCTCTCTCAATTTTCTAAGTTCGAAATACAATTTTTTATATTATTAAAGAAATTCAAATTTATTTTTCAAATTTATTTTTCAATTAGAAGTGGAAAAAATAAACAACTCGTAAAAAATCAAATTAACTTTGAGACCGAAACCGACACCAGCTTCAGCCGATTCCAAATAGTAATCGAAGTAGTGTTACCACAGCTCGGTTGATGCGCTGTTTTGGTTCAATAGAATCGGCAATTTCACATCCAGAACCGGAAGCGTTTAAATTGAATTGGGGTTAAAATAAAATTATTACCAATTTATATGCTAGTAAGATAATAATGGTAATATTTTAGAATTTTAAACAATGTGGTTAAAAGAGAAAATAAAAATAATTGAAATTAGAAAAGTTAATTAGTTTTGCACTAGTTTTAAAAAGTTAACTAGTTTTGCAAGTCAAGTTTAAAATTTAACTGCTTTTGCAGTTTTCTCGCTACTTGTCCACTGAAGATGACATGGCCGTTTTTCAATTTTTATGGCCCAGTTCATATAGTATAGGGAGGCCCAAAATTAATATAACTAAGTATGAATTTAATATTTATTATAATTTATAAGGCCCAAATTTACTAGTTATTGGATAATTATAAAAATTCAATTAAATCACTTTGGACCCTAAATGGGGGGGCCGTGGCCTCCATTTTGGGGCCCTATGCAACGGGTCTGGTTGCACAAGCCCTAATCCACGGGTAGATGGAGGGTTGTGTAATGGAAAACTATTTAAGCAAAAATGTATGAATAGATCCACGATGAAATCGAGTTTATAGCCTTGGACAAACCCATGGAAGAAGATGAATGCCCGCAAAGTTTCTTAGAAGAGATTCCATGTTGGAACAAACTGATGTCCGACGCAATGATTCATTGTGATAATCAATTGGAGATCAGACGGGCGCGACGTAATTTTTCGTAACGGTACGTCTGACATATACGTTGTAGACACAACCATTAGACATTTCATCTCCGGTGCGGTTATTTTAGTTGACTACGTAAAGTCAAAAGGAACTTAATGGATTCGCTTACTAAAGGCATTAATCGAGATCAAATGTGCAAAATAGTTAGTGGACTGGGATTATACTACACAACCTTGAGAATTGGAGAGCCTGAAACCATGGTTCAATGGAAATCTAAGTTTCGACAGTTCAGTGAACACTTGAAACTTCACAGATTCAAAATGAGTGCTGAGATTAAGTACATGACTTCTAATGATTCCTATACTTGGAGTAAAGGCTGAATACTCTTTAAAGGATCACCTGCCTAAGTGAATAAGGAAATTGGAAGCTTATAAACAAGTACTTGCCTTCGAGGAATATGGTCCATAAACGAATCAACACAACGTAATAACAAGAAATTGTTAAAACTATCATTTTTTTAGTGTTGTTGTCTTGCTGCATGCAGATGGCTGCAGTTCAGGGCATCGCGCTACTAATTGTACAGTGTATCTAGTAGTATTTCACTCAAGAAGATTCAAAGTCGTATGCTATCTTTCATGATGCAAAGATAGTTCTGGGACTCTCAATACTGCATACATGCATTGACCATTCATTTATTGTTAAATGAAACATTAATCTAAGAGGTACACTTGAAAAGGTGCATGGATTAATCCTAAAAGGCACGTTTAAAAAGTTGGTTGTTTTACGATCCGCGGGATGCTATCTACGTGAAGAAATAAATCCACGAAGTATTATGATTAAATCCGAGGGACTCTTTATTTAAACAAAGCGACCCGCCCCTAACATATATATGGATCTTAATAAAATGCATAGTCGTCGTAACACATCAGACAATCCACAAGCATAACATGGGCATATATCGAAGATGGACACAATGTAAGAAGATTTTCTTGTGCTACAGCCAAGCAAGAAGTGCAGTATCATGGCTCAAATCTCCGTTGGTAAAAAGTGAATATCTGTAAGCCTCTGCGTTACCATATGAGGAATCGACGTAATATTCGTAATTTGGCTGATCAGCGCCTAAAGCTGCTAAATCATTAAGCATTTGCTGATCGTTCCATATGGGTCGTTTGGCGCCCATCTGTTTCTGCTGCATTGAAAATACGTAAGGCCTGTGTTTGGGTCGCCTTTTACAGAAGTGATGCATATCAAAATTAGCATCGAAAAGGTAATTAGAATGATTGTGGTGGTAGGAAATTGGCTCATTTTCTTAGCTCTTTGTTTTCTTTTTGGCCCGTCAATGGTAGAGCTAGTACTGTTTTGGCTATAATAGAAGTGGATGACCTAGTTTTCATTAAAAAAAAAAGACAAACAATAATAGTAATAATAATAAATAATAAAATAACATAGAGAAAGATAATAATGTTGCTCAAAGGTTGAAATTGGTCCTTGGGCGTGCGAGTCATCCCATTTTCCTAATAAGGACATTAACAAGAGGGTGTTTGCTAATTTCATAGTTTTTTTCTAGCAATTTCTCGAAATATAACAAAGATAAGGTACGTGATTAAACAAACTTTTTTCAGCAATCTCAAGGTATCATGTTACGCAACACATGATACATACCTAGCTGGTTAAATCAAACAAGAATGATTTTTATTAGAAAAGCACTACATATACATACATGCTTAATAATTTCAGTCACACATGACAGTGTTTTCATATATAGATGTTCCAGTTTCTTCATTGTTGTGCATCAAATCAAAGGAAGTTCAACCAAATTCATAGGCTTAGAAATCAAGAAAGGGATTTGGTGCGAATCTCCAAGAGAAATCGAGAATTTGACACACTTTTAAGGGTACGGTTTGTTTAGCTCCGAGTATTCCTCAGCGAATGACAAGTACGATGAATGAAGCGCTTCTTCAACCATATAACACAAATGATAAAAAACTGCCCGAAAGGTACGAGTCCCTATAAATCTCTCGGACCTGATGGCTTTCCTTTCCCCTTCTTTTAGAGTGCTTTTGGTATGCAGAATTCGATGTAGAAAAAAAAAAGAAAATGCGTTATGATATGACATGCGAGGCATAATGTACAATGATGTGATGCGTATCCTTACAGTGTCTTTTTCTTTTCAACAATGGATTCTGCATACCAAATGGACCCTTCCCATCATTGTTGGGGGAACAATCATCTAATTATTTTCTCAACTTCCTAAATACTTGGTAATTCGTCAATGCATTTTCATATTACTCATATTGTGCTCATCCCGAAGTGTGTGAACTCGGAGTCACTGCCCCAATTTAGACAAGTAAGTTTGTGCAAAGCTATTCATCGAATTCATCAAAATGCGTCTCTAATCGGTTAAAACGACTTAATTGTTTTATCGTCTCAATCTGCTTTTATTAGAAATAGATCGATCGCTGATAATATTCTTATTGCATTGTAAGACTAACCATGCGATAAAGCATAAAAGAAGTGGCGCGAGAGGGATGCGCCTCCCTTAAACTGGATATGAGTAAGGGGTATGACAGCGTTGAATGATCCTTTCTGGAGCGAGATATTGCTAAAACAATTTATGCATTGTGTTTCAAATGTTCACTATTCATTTATGCTAAACAGAATAGCTTCAAAACGTTATACTCCATAGCGACGGGGACCCATATATCTCCGTATCTATCTACTTTTTGGGCCGACAGTAATGTTCTGCAGGAAGCGGAAAAGAAGCACATGAGCGTCTGCGATGTCCGCGTAGAATGTAGAGGCTATATTAGGATGTCGGCCGCTTAGTGCTATACAAAACTCCACGATGAACTTGGGATATCGAAGAATTATCTAGAGCTTAACATTCATCCCTTGGATACAAATTATTCTTATATGCATGATGCAAAACTAATTTTATTATCAACATTCCTAAGAAAATATGGTTCTGCTCAACTCTGCTTAGATATTTTTCAAGATACAACGACAAATATCTCGTAATGGGAGGGCTTCAAATTTTGAGAACAATGTACTCATTCGATGTTTTTATACTCTCAAATTAGTTTTTGTTGGCTGGGAAAGAAAAAATATATATTCGAAGATTGTGTAGCACACAATTTCCTTAAAATAGATTCGCTCCCTCACGTATGTGCTAGAGGTTTTAACGAGCGTCTATTTCCCAGGATACTTCGAAAACTCGGCGTTCGTTTAGCACAAAAACGACACCGACGACGAACTGAACAAGATTGATAGCAGAAACGATTTTTGATGAAATAGTGTTTTTTTTTTCTTTGTGTGTGTGTTTTTTCTTTTCAAGTCTTAATGACCTATTTATAGAAAAAATTAAAATAATTTTTTTTTTTTAATTCAAGGACTAAACACACGTTTGAGGAATGGTTTAAACCATTCCATCAAACCACTCCAAAATTCAATCCAAAAACCACTCCAAAAATCTAATCCAAAAACCACTCCAAAAATCTCATTCACCTAATTTATAAAATTAATATAATATAAATTATCTAACAGTTTTGAATATGAGTATAGAAAATACATTCACGACAAGAAAAATAAGTCTTTTAGGTTTTCTACTACTTGAGATAGACTGTGACGCTCAAATAGACTGATGGTTCGAAGAGAAAGTTGAAATTTGCTTGTTATTTCCTGTGTTAACCTTTTCACCTTTGAAGGAAAGATTAATATCTTGGCAAATGAATGGCATAGTTTGTGTAGTGTGGTTCCATGAACATATTCAGTTGAAAAATTAGTTACACTATTCCTATTTAATTTTTCGAGCAACACCGAAAAATGATATATGTGCATAAACATGTCTTATTATGTCGGAGAGGATTTTAAGTCACTAATAATTGAGCAATCAACCAAGAGGGAGAATTAAAAGTCAGAGTTAGATGATGGCATTGATAAAATATAGATTAGCATACATACATTTTTCCAACCTTTTTTTCCTCCTAATATAAATGTAGATGCTCCCTCACTTTTATCACGTCGCATTGAAATTATTCGACTCTCAACGGCTAATTAAGGCAAGGTTATATAGTTCGTGGACTCGACAAGACTTGGGAATTCTTTGATAAACGGATTATTACGGAAGTGTAATGTAATAACTGAAAAACAAAATAGAAAATAATATTGAAAATTCCAAGACATATATATTTGTTTCACATGTGTACAACCACATCACAGGCTGTAGATTGAGAAAGAGCCTTTTCCACCTTTTTCCCATTCTTTCTTTCCAATTTTCAACTTTTGAATCTCCGGCGACCAAACAATGCCTCAAAGACATCATCTTTGAACGAGCTTTTTTCCGACGGTGAGGAGGAAAACGAAGCTTAGTTTGTTCTGTCGCCGCCATACGCAAAAGGTCAGAAAACCTCTCCGCCCTTTTCTACGACTAGTCAAACCCTACAGTAAAGCAGAAGAGTCGAGATTACGAGGAAGGAAGAACAGGGTTTTGGGCGAAATTCGAGTGGATCTCAGCTTCAGAGGAATCAGCTCTTAGTTGCGATTCTCCGTTCGACTCCAATTTCGTTAGGGTTCGATCGTATCTGCCGTATTTGAAGTGGGTGGAAAGAGTAGGGAAGAAGTAAAGGAAGAAGATGATGATATCTCGGGGTTTGTTTGGGTGGTCGCCGCCGCACATACAGCCTCTGACGCCGGTCTCGGAGGTTTCAGAGCCGCCAGAGTCACCGTCTCCGTACGCCGACGCCGGAGCCGGAGATGCTGTGCCGGTGGAGGTTGAGGACGATATGGATGCCGGAGCTGAGGGGGATGAGATGGAGCAGCCGCCGGCGGCTGTCCCCTTCTCAAGGTTGTTCGCCTGTGCAGACCGCCTCGACTGGGTTTTGATGGCGGTGGGTTCGTTGGCCGCTGCAGCCCATGGGACAGCGCTGGTGTTTTACTTGCATTACTTTGCAAAGATTGTGAACTTGTTGAGGTTTCATGGAAAGGAGGGTCTTTCTGATGATGAGCTTTTTGACAAGATGACTGAGGTTGGTATATGCTGCTCTATATTTTCGTGTGGATTTTACTGTTTTCGGCATCATTTTTGTATAGTTCTGTGGTGGGCGTGTTTTGCTCGTTTATTTCTTTGGAGGTACTGTAATGCGCGGCTGATCGTTGGATTCGTGTTTATATAAATGGCTTTGCTAGATGTAGATGGATATGCTAATTTCATTGACTTGCTAGATGTAGATGGATATGCTAATTTCATTGATAAGTTAGTATATCGAGTCTAATCTAGGCTTGGTTTGTTATATAGGAGATAATCCGATATTCTTTTCTTTATATTTGAATCCTACAACTCTATGTAAGAGGTGTATCATATTCAGTAAATTGTATTCTTTTGGCTCCTCTTTACCTATTACAGACATGATCACACCGATTAGATTCCGTGGATGTATATTCTGAAAGCATTGCGCAATACGAAACTTTACTCGTGATGATATGCAATTTCCCTGCCTCGTTTTTCAGCTGGTGCGTAAAATAGTCATCGTTTAGGTATTATGCACTAATAATGCATTCAATCAGTTTTGTTCAGAAGTTACTTAACATAGCATATTATACGAGAAGCTTTTTGAATTTAAAAACGGTAGCAGCATTGGTTGGTTTTAGGTATCTAACAAAATGGAATCTGCGTGCAAAAGTTACGATGTTACATACGTGTGAAGTGTTGAAGAATGTCCATGCTTGTACTTGTTTCTTAAAGGAAGAGGAAAACTACTTTTTGGAGAGTACATTCTGTCAAATGCGATTCTAATCATGTTATGTGGTGACCGTGCAGCTTGCTCTTACCATCATCTATATTGCTGCTGGAGTTTTTGTAGCTGCTTGGATTGGTACGAGTAGAATTTACTAAATCTCGCCAATTTACTATATCCAAAACTATATTTTATTCTTTCTCTCTACCTTCCGTATACTATATTCCAAATGATTTAATTTGTGTTTGGTCAACAGAGGTGTCTTGCTGGATACTCACTGGCGAACGACAAACGGCAGTGATAAGGTCAAGTTATGTCGAGGTTCTACTTAATCAAGACATGAGCTTTTTCGATACTTACGGAAACAACGGGGACATCGTGAGTCAAGTGTTAAGTGATGTTTTGCTCATTCAATCTGCCCTCAGTGAAAAAGTAAGTCTTCGTATATTGTCTCAAAATTCGTTTTTCCCTGGAATTCTTTGTTGTATCTGCTTAAAATTGTCTAACACGTGTATTTTGTGTGACAGGTTGGAAACTATATTCATAACATGGCTACTTTCTTTGGTGGTCTCGTTATTGGATTTATTAACTGTTGGCAGATCACTCTGATTACTTTGGCCACTGGTCCGTTCATTGTAGCTGCAGGTGGAATATCCAATATCTTTCTGCATAGACTTGCTGAAAATATCCAAGATGCTTATGCAGAAGCTGCAAGCATTGCAGAGCAGGTTATTTTCTTGATCGTCGTTGTCCGTTTGATTTTCTTGACAGTAAGATTTCAATCATATATCAAATTTTTTCTCTTGCGAATTTGCAGGCAGTTTCTTATGTTAGAACCTTGTATGCATTTACCAATGAGACCCTGGCAAAGTATTCATATGCAACTTCTCTTCAAGCTACACTTAGATACGGAATATTGATAAGTCTTGTTCAAGGCCTTGGTCTTGGTTTCACATATGGGCTCGCTATCTGTTCTTGTGCCTTGCAACTTTGGGTGGGAAGGACCCTTGTTACACACGGAAAAGCTCACGGGGGAGAAATCATTACGGCCCTGTTTGCTGTCATTTTAAGTGGCCTGTAAGATTTTTAATATAATTTCTTTATTCAAATCTAGCTTCTATTTGTATTTGCTGTTTTTTTTTTTTGTGTAGTGGACTGAACCAAGCAGCTACAAACTTCTATTCGTTTGAACAAGGGAGAATTGCAGCGTTTAGACTATTTGAGATGATAAGTCGTTCATCCTCGAGTTCCAATCATGATGGACTCACCCTCCCATCTGTTCAGGGAAACATTGAGTTTAGAAACGTATATTTCAGTTATCTGTCACGTCCTGAAATTCCAATTTTGAGTGGGTTCTATCTCAGTGTCCCAGCTAAAAAAACAGTAGCACTTGTTGGAAGAAATGGTTCTGGAAAAAGCAGTATCATACCGCTTATGGAACGGTTTTATGATCCCACATTAGGTACTGTTATAAGTGCAGTCGCATAAAAAACTGCATAGTGTTTGAAATTAAACTTTTTAATCTCATGCAGGGGAAGTACTATTGGACGGTGAGAATATAAAAAATCTGAAGCTTGAGTGGCTAAGGAGTCAGATAGGTCTTGTTACCCAAGAACCTGCTTTGCTGAGTTTGAGCATCAAAGAAAATATTTCCTATGGAAGAGATGCTTCTTTGGATCAAATTGAGGAAGCTGCAAAGATAGCACATGCGCATACATTTATCAGTTCGCTGGAGAAAGGATATGATACTCAGGTATAACTCATAGATGTCCGCTTTTGTTATTTGATTTTTGTTAAGTCTGTGAATGAGTATTTCTCGTATCAATTGGAAATGTCACACATGATATTATAAAAATGCATTATCAACTCCAAATGATTTATCATGCAAATAGAAATTAAGATCGCAGATGCTTCCGGATTCGTGATTGAGTTAATAATCATATTCATGGCAGATTGCAATCAACAAATTGTAACATGGAACTAACGCAATAGCTATATGAATTAGGAGGGTCGATCTTTTGAAAGAAACATATAGATACTATTTAACGATAAATGAGAGATTTTATCTGTTGACTCTTAGGATGATCAATCTCATGTAACTGGAAGTATGAACATATCAGAGAGTTCTATAATGTAGAGAGTTTAGCAACTCATCATAGTGAACTTGATTTTCATGTACCTAACGATATTAACACGTATTTCTTTATTTTCTATTATGGTTTTCTAAGGTTGGTAGTGCTACATTGGTGATGACAGAAGAGCAGAAAATCAAACTTTCTATTGCTAGAGCCGTTCTATCGAATCCATCCATTTTGCTCCTTGATGAAGTCACTGGTGGGCTCGACTTCGAAGCAGAACGAGCAGTTCAAGAAGCTCTTGACCTGCTCATGCTGGGCAGGTCAACCATCATAATTGCTAGACGTCTGAGCCTTATAAAAAATGCTGATTTCATCGCAGTGATGGAGGAAGGTCAACTCGTTGAGATGGGCACGCACGACGAGTTAATAAACTTGGATGGCCTCTATGCAGAACTGCTGAGATATGAAGAAGCCACAAAACTTCCACGTCGGTATGTAATAAAGGAAAACGAGATCTAATCTTTTGTTTCTGATAACTGGGAACACTGTCTACTATGAGCCCTTGTTGTTAGAACACACTATGTCCGTTACACTAAGAGTTGCAAGATATTTATAGGATGCCTATGAAGAACTACAAGGACACTGCAACGTTTCAGATCGAAAGCGATTCCTCGGCAAGTGGCTACAACTTCCAAGAATCATCATCTCCAAGAATGGCCAAGTCGCCTTCTCTCCAAAGAGCTGCAGGCGGGCACATGTTTCGTCCTGGTGATATTGCATTTAACTCTCAAGAGTCTCCTAGAGTTCTCAGCCCACCGCCCGAAGAAATGATCGAAAATGGCGTTTCGACGGATTCTACTAACAAAGAACCGACGATACAGAGACAAGATAGTTTCGAATCGAAACTGCCGAAATTACCCAAGATTGATGTTCATTCTGCACAGAAACAAACAAATGGTTCAGATCCCGAATCTCCGATTTCCCCTCTTTTGACATCCGACCCTAAGAATGAACGTTCTCATTCACAGACGTTTAGTCGACCGCCAACTCAGTTCGACGAAATGCCAGTAGCAATGATAGCATCATCAAAGCCGACACAATCTCGAGAAGGCCCATCCTTTTGGAGGCTTGTAGAGCTTAGCCTTGCAGAATGGCTCTATGCTGTTTTAGGAAGCATTGGTGCTGCGATCTTTGGCTCCTTCAATCCCATTCTTGCATATGTTATTGCACTCATTGTTACGGAATATTATAGGGCGAGAGATAATCGCCATCATATATATCAAGAAATAGACAAGTGGTGCTTGATTATCGCTGGCATGGGAATTGTGACGGTGATTGCTAACTTTTTGCAGCACTTCTATTTCGGCATCATGGGTGAGAAAATGACGGAACGTGTTCGAAGAATGATGTTTTCAGGTACATTTCTTTCTTTTAGAATTTACATATGTGATCTGACAAAATTCACAGTAGACTTCATATTCTCGTGGCCAATGTTATTGGGTTATCATATCGACAGCAATGCTTCGAAATGAAGTTGGATGGTTCGACTCAGATGACAACAGTGCCGATAACCTTTCCATGAGATTGGCTAACGATGCTACTTTTGTGAGAGCTGCTTTTAGTAATCGTCTCTCTATATTCATACAAGACAGCGCAGCTGTTATAGTTGCTATTCTCATTGGCATGTTTCTGCAATGGCGTTTGGCTCTAGTGGCTTTGGCAACTCTCCCCGTTCTTATAATTTCTGCCATAGCACAGGTATGTGTATGTGTACTGTAATAATCTTACTTCACAATCAATTGATTGTAGAACTATAATATACACATGTGAATTAAGTCATTTCTCACATGATATTCTCCTATCCGAAGCTCAAGTTTGAACCTCTCTCTTATTCTGAGAACTGCTTTTTGCTACACAGAAATTATGGCTCGGTGGATTTTCAAAGGGAATTCAAGAGATGCATAGAAAGGCATCATTGGTTCTTGAGGACGCTGTTAGGAATATCTACACTGTCGTAGCGTTTTGCGCCGGCAACAAGGTGATGGAGCTCTATCGGTTGCAGCTTCTGAAAATATTCAAGAAAAGTTGTCTCCAAGGGATGGCCATTGGTTTTGCATTTGGATTCTCACAATTCCTCCTTTTTGCTTGCAACGCCGCTCTTCTTTGGTACACTGGCCTTTCAGTGAAGAACGGTTACATGTCATTGACTACGGCCCTAAAAGAATACATGGTATTCTCCTTCGCTACATTTGCACTGGTCGAACCTTTCGGTTTGGCTCCATATATTCTCAAGCGGAGAAAGTCCTTGATTTCAGTTTTCGAAATTATCGATCGATTGCCTCAGATTGACCCTGACGACAGCTCAGCTTTGAAACCCGCAAACGTTTACGGAAGCATTGAGTTAAAAAACGTAGACTTCTCATATCCCACTAGGCCCGATGTCTTGGTGCTCAGCAACTTCAGTTTGAGGGTCAACGGTGGGCAAACTATAGCAGTTGTGGGAGTTTCAGGTTCTGGGAAGAGCACAATAATATCTCTGATAGAAAGATTCTACGATCCCCTCGCTGGTCAGATATTACTCGACGGGCGAGATCTGAAATCTTACAACGTTAGATGGCTTAGAAACCACATGGGCCTCGTACAGCAAGAGCCTATCATATTCTCGACGACCATAAGGGAGAACATCATATACGCAAGGCACAACGCAAGCGAGGCAGAGATGAAGGAAGCAGCAAGGATAGCAAACGCCCATCATTTCATCAGCAGTTTGCCCCATGGCTACGACACCCACGTGGGCATGAGGGGTGTCGATTTGACGCCAGGGCAAAAGCAGAGAATCGCAATAGCTCGTGTGATATTGAAGAACGCGCCCATTTTGTTGCTGGACGAGGCGAGCTCTTCTATAGAATCTGAGTCGAGCAGAGTGGTGCAAGAAGCTCTTGATACCCTAATCATGGGGAACAAAACTGCGATTTTGATCGCTCACAGAGCTGCTCTGATGAGGCACGTGGACAACATAGTCGTGCTCAATGGTGGGAAAATCGTGGAAGAAGGAAGTCACGATACTCTTACGGCGAAGAATGGTTTGTATGTGAGGCTGATGCAGCCTCACTTTGGTAAGGGAATGCGCCAGCGTAGGCTTGTTTGATTCGTTAGGCTCTCTTTCACGATTCTTTTCTCTCCTCTCCCATTTTTATCATGGTAAGTTGTCACAAAGGAGATCCGATTCGTAGGGGTAGACGTAATGGGTTGATGAGGAGTGTATATTCTAGCAGTGATTATTCTTTCTCTGCTGTGAGGCCAACTTGGGCTTGACATTGCATCTGAAAATGATGGTATACTCATATATTTTTAGGACTTGTTGTAGTGGTCTCTTTTCTTTTTCTCGAATACTATTATTGTCTTTCCTTTCTACTTTCTTTTGTGAGTTTGAGGTTGTTTTGCTGCTCCAGTTTTGATAGGTTAGTTCTTGATTTGCTGCTTGTATGGATTTGGTATCTTCATGCATATCTCCCCCCCCCCCCCCCCCCCCCCCCCCTCTCTTTGTGTGATTTGGGAACATGGTACATCTGTGATTGAAAACATTCTTCGTAATCTTTGTACATAGATGAAATTCTCTACTTTAATGTTGTTTCATAGACTCATAGTTCAGTTTTTTGATATTATGATTGGTGCTTTTACTAATTCACTGATACTCTATACAGTTTAGCCGTGTTCAAATGTTGGAACTCCAAGTTCTTAATGGAGGGCGTAGGCGTTTTCAGTACCTTATGATTTGAGGTGCCACTTTTAGTTTTCAATCTTACCGATTTTGGGCGATTTTGGTCATTCGATTAACGTAATCACTAATATAGACGGAGATCAAATTAACACGTGAGAGCACACGATCTCTTTAATTTTACTTAATACCTCATGACTCATTATCTTGTTCAATTAAAACGAACGTGAGTATTATTAGGCTGGGGAAATATATCGAAATACCGATATACCGTCCTTATCATATCGAAACGTACCGAAAATATTGAAAATTTTGGTATACCAAAGTTTTTGGTAGGTATGATACCGTACCGAAATTCAAGGAGTAGACATATAGAACATTGAAAGTAAACGGATACTCATCAGGTAGTCTTTCTGAGCTTCCAATGCGAGCATCATATCCGACCCTTTATCATCATTCACCGAGGGGGTCCAAAAGGTCGGGTAAAGGCAAGCTTAATTGATTAATGACTTCCTGAGCGGACCGCCCTGACAACAAATGTTATGCCCTAATCGTTGAATGCACGAGTTTGAGTTATAACGACTAAAGGGCACGAAGTGGCTTATGGTATGAAAATTTTAAAATTTAGGTATACCGATTTTACCGAAATACCGAAATACTAAAATTTTTAATATTATATATATACACACCTACATATATTATATTATTTCAAAAAATATAAAATGGATAAAAATATTATAAGGATCTTCATAAATTAATTTAGCCCATAAATAATTAACTATACCCAATTTTCTAAGATTATTGAGGCCCACCATATTTTACTTACATTAAAAAAACAAAAGGAAATACAAAATAGCCGTTTTGTAATAATTAATCTGTATATAAAGTTGTATTTTGTGGTTATGTAAAATTCTTTGTCTTACTAAGACTAACTAAAATATGTAAATTATTTAAGGTTATTTCATGAATTAAAAATCTTTTTATTTGGAAAATTTAGTATTAATAATCCATCTTATTAGGGCCTAAGGAGTTTGGAATTGACTGAAAATTCGAAAACAACGAATTAGTTACGAGACACGCATGGTAAAAAATCCTCCCTGTGAATGGTATAGAAGGTATGATACCGATACCATACCGAAATTTCGGTATGATACCGTATCGAAATTTAAGGTATACTGAAATTTTGGTATGGTATTGGTATGATTTTTTTCGATACCGAAATTTTGATATGGTATACGGTATCACAGTTTTGGTACGGTATATCGTACCGAACCACCCCTAAGTATTATTACGTATCATATTTAACTCATTTTCAAGGTTATCAATGGTTCCCTAAATTTGATGTATAATGATGTTCATGTGCGTTATGAGGTTTTAAGTCGAGTAAAAGGACAGGAGATCATGTGGTCTCACATGTTAATTTCCGTCTAAATTTAGAGATTAAAACAGTCCAAATCGGTAACATTGTGGATCAAAGTAACACATCATCATATGAAGATCAGAAACGTTCATGGTTCACCGATCTTTAATGTATTCTTTATCTAACTGAATTACTATTTACCGCCCCATTTTTCCTAGTCACCGCTCCCTAAAGGGCTGAAAAAAAGACTATTTTGCCCTTTTGAATATAAATTTCTTTTTAAAGTACTTTTCCATACTAACAGTTTCCATATCGCAATCATACATTCATATCAGACTCAAACATAACAAAAAAACTCAAATTCTCGTAAAATTCGTTCGTACGTAGATGAATTATCGAACATCGATCGGATTAGCTTTTCGGCGGGAACTGTTCCGGTCGAAATTATGTTTTGGCCGGAGCAGCACCGGCCGAAATCTGATTTCGGCCCACTCATGCAGGGCCGAAATCTCACTTCGGCCGCCTCTATAATGATGTTCATGTGCGACAGGATAAATTACAGTGAGCATTTTCGCCAAGGAGGACGATTTTCGACCGACGTGGAAGCCATTAACTGGGCGAAAGGCGTCGCTATTGCTCTTGGTTTCGAGGTGATTATTTCGTCGCATAAGAAATGCGGTACGAAAAAATTGATTAGATGTTCTCGCGGAGATCGTTTGAACATATATATAATTACAGAGATCGTTTGAAGAAGGATTACTCTGATGAAGGTTGTAATATTATTTTTTTTGTTATTATTTTGTAATATTAATATTTTTTGTTGTTATTATTTTGTATTATTAATTTTTTTGGTTAATTATTTTGTAATATTATTACTTTTTGTTATTATTTTGTAATATTAATATTTTTTGTTGTTATTATTTTGTAATTTAATATTTTTGTTGTTATTATTTTGTATTATTAATTTTTTTGTTATTAATTTTTTTTGTTATTATTTTGTAATATTTTTTTTGGGCTTGTGAATGTGCCCAAATTGGAGGGAATATTAAGTTGAGAGACATGAGCTTTATTTTGGACTTGCGAAGGTGAATTAATTGGAGGGAATTTAAAGTGAAGAGTTGTTGTCCCACATTGGAAAAACAACATGGTTTCACCCCCCTTATATATAGATGTAAATTTTATTAGTTTAAATTAAATAGCTAATATTATGCCACATGTAAGTCGCTCGCGTGCACGCGCAAGGGGGTGCAAATCAGGCCGACTTGTGTGGGAGCGCGCGACCCGCGCACACGAATGCCGGGCCGAGAACAATGGGCCTGACCAACCCGCGTTTTGCTCCGCTTTTAACTTTTTATTCCTAAAAAAAATAAAAATACGATCCAATGAAATTTTCGACCGGGCTATGCACGGGCCGAACTGAAATTTCGGCCGGGCCTGCGCGGGCCGAACCGAAATTTCGGCCGGGCCTGTGCGGGCCGAAAATGCCGATCGGCCAGCACACAGCCCGGCCGAAAATATCGTTCGGCCCGCGCACTGCAAGACCGAAAATATCGATCGATCGGTCCTAAAATGTTAAATCGAATTTTTTTTCCGTATCGAGATCGTTCGAATTTATTTGTGTATGTAGTTTTCAGTGTTTCGTACCAGAATTATATATTTAGTTAGTTTTTTCTTTTTAAATTAATTTAAATGTGCAAAAAACGTCATTTTCAAGCTTTTTAGGGGCGATAACTAGGGTAAATGGGGTGAATAGCAATTCCCATATCTAATCGCACTCACATCTCAAACTCGTAAGTTGAACAAGATTCTCCAGTGAAGTGGGTAAACACAAACAAAATGAGCGTTTTTAATTTGCGATGAAGCGAGTGGTGATTAGGCAGACACGTATCAATTTCTTGAAAGTTGTATGGAATTGTTTATTCACTTTTTATTCAGTGCGTGTGTAGTGTAGTGTTGTTGTCACGGTCACCAACTCAACTCGTACCTGCCCATTATTTCATCCTCGTTCGAGCAAAGCAATCTTTCTTCGCTTCTAGAATCTCCTGATAACCTCTCCATTTATACGTAAAACTCAAATCAGATCCGAAGCCTATTTCACTACAACACAATGGCCGTCGAAATCTGCGTCAAAGCTGCCGCAGGAGCTCCCTACATTCTTGGAGACTGTAAAATAATTGCTATGTTTTTTGTTCCTCGTCGGTGATTATCAGTATTTTCTTGATGTTTTGATCGTTCTTTCTTTTGAATTTCGTTCGGTTAGGCCCGTTTTGCCAGAGGGTTCTTCTCACCCTTGAAGAGAAGCATGTCCCATATAAGACGCATCTCATCAACTTCGACGACAGACCCAAATGGTAATCGACGAAATTCCCCTTCAATCTAAATGAAAATTGAGCGAGGGTTTTCGTCAATTTCTTTGCACCCTTTTATTTTTTTTTAAGGTTCTTGGAAGTAAGCCCAGAAGGTAAAGTTCCGCTGATAAAGTTCGACGACGGCGCGTGGACTGCAGACTCTGATGTGATCGTTAGAATTATTGAGGAGAAATATCCAAACCCTTCTCTCACACCACCTCCTGAAGTCTCTTCAGTGTATGTAATAAAAGAGCTTTTTCTCTTATTAGTGTTTATTCTTGGAGAGCTGTCTTCTTTTTCTTCATGAATAGGACTATGTTGTCTGATTGATCTAAGGTTAATTCTTATCTTTACGCCTGTGAAAACCAAGATTGGTCGTATATTATCTCTGTTTTCGGAGCTGCGTAACATTAGATTAGGCTTGTGAAAATTGCTTCCCTGGCCTTTCATATTTGTGAAATTCACTCGATATTTATTAGAAATTGAGGGCTTCAACCCAAAACCAATCTGTGATTGTAGAATAATTGATTGTAAAAGTTTGATTCGTTCGAGTTGTGACATCTTTATAATCTCGACAATTTACTTTCAGTGGGTCGAAGATATTTCCCTCGTTCGTCAAGTTCTTGAAGAGCACGGAAGCTAACGACGGGTCAGAACAAGCCCTACTCGACGAACTGAAGGCGTTGGATGAGCATCTGAAATCTAAGGTACAAATACAAAATCAAGAAATACGCTGCTCGTAAACTTAAACATAAACCAAAAAGCTATATTTTCTTCCTTTTCGTCTAAGTAGGGACCATATGTGGATGGAGAAAAAATTTGCGCTGTTGATTTGAGCCTTGCGCCGAAGCTCTACCATCTCGAAGTAGCTCTTGGACATTTCAAGAAATGGTCCGTGCCCGAAACTTTGACTCATCTCCTCGACTATATGAAGGTATTAATTTTATAATCATCATTGTCTCAACCATAGCAAGTTCGTGCATCATTGCGTGCCGTAAGATTATAAAATCGAAATAAAGATTCTCTCTTTTTTCCCTTTCAGTTGCTATTTTCTCGGGATTCTTTCGAGAAGACTAAGGCTGCGAGGGAACACGTCGTTGCGGGCTGGGCTCCGAAGGTTAACGGGTAAACTTAGTTCTATGTTATGAATAATATTTTCGACCTCTTTATTGTTGGTCGTTGTTTTTGCCTTTGCTATTAATAATGGAATTTCCTTTGTGTGAACCTTAATATGGGATGTATTGTATCATTCCCTTGCTTATGGATGGATAATACATTTATATTAATTATAGAAGTTATTAACTAGATGGGCAAAATGGATAGTGTAAAAATACAATGTAGTGGGTGGTTTTCAAAATATTTAATTTTATTTTAGTTGAATTTAATTTGACAAACTAATGGCAGTTTAACCTAAGTCATGACGCTTAATAAAAGAGTACAGATAGTCAGTAGAGTTGCGGTGCGAACCGTGGTATGCGGTTCGAACCGTTGGTATGTGGATACAATTGGAGCCGGCAATCGGGCCCGCGGGCAGGCCCGCCGCGGGCCTAAGGGGGTAAGCCCTCACGGGCCGTGGGCCTAGGCGGGGCGGGGTGGGCTAGACCGCGGGCTGCCCGCCTAATATTCATAATAAAAAAGTATACATTATATATGGCTTATTATATATTGGGCTTTGAGTGTGATATAAAAATTGCTGGAAGGACTATATGGCCTATGACATATCAATGTTAAAGCCCATAAAGGAAAAAAAATGGTCTTCTTGAAAACAATCGAGGGCTTCAATTTTCTCATAACGTCTCACTCTTTCACATACTACATCCATGGCCTTTGCCGTTGTACGCCTCCTCAATCTGTCCGAGCCCGTCGCCCTCAGCCGAAGGCTCTATCTCAACTCCGGCGTCCCATAGGTGCCTTGTACTCGATCTCCCTTTGGTTCTCCAACTCAGCCTACATCCCACGGCATCAATTGTTAGGAATATGCCCTCGAATGCTATACGATGATTAGATTGTATAGGGCATTAGCTTATTTATCATTCGACCTTTTATGTAATAAGATTTTGTGTGGCATTGTTCCTTTATTGGAAATAAGAGTACTTTACTAAGCATCCGGTAAAGCAATAAATGAACAAAAAATGTGTCGAGTTGAGTCACTGTTCTCGATGGGTACGAGAGAGGAAGGCACCAGTGGACTCTTAACCTCGAGCATTAAAAGTCCGTAAGCCTTAGGCTCCAGTTGGGTGCTGGATAACCGATTATGGCTTATTTGTCGATGATCTATCGAGTGTCGATATCCCGCTTGGAAGCGGAGGTCATGACTTGTGATGCGAGTCGAATCAAGGGATTGAACCGTTTCATGGACACTGACTCACGGGTCGTACGGTCCAACGACAACATTCTATGCGAACCTTAAACCGAAAAGGACTTTGACGGAGTTGACTTCGAAGTCTCGACTGTCATTGGTTCTCCTCGATCCGATTTGCTGTTGCATGGGTCAGCGGGCCACGGTCTTGATGACGATTTGTGATTGCCGGGCTTAGACCGCCGAGTACGGATTCACAGTCTTGCAAGTAATCGAGATAAGTGTCCTATGAGGACGGCGACGGGAAATTACGAAATCCTTAGTCAAGGTATTGAACTAACTCATGTTAGACATGGAGGGTAGTTATGGTGATTTGCCTCGTCCCCGTTTTATCATAGAATCGAGTATAGTGAGTTTGACATAGACCATGGCTCTCACTCGATTGGGACACAGCTGAAGGGTTTATACATAGTACTATAATCTATAGTAAGGTTCTCGAATAAAGATTGGGTCGAAATTCGCACTCGAATCGGGTTACGATCCGGTACTGCGGGATTGGCTAGGTAACTGTCGGACTCTTGGATTCCTCCCTTGCCGATTGAGTCGAACCTAGAGAGTCGGGCTTAAAAAGGATCATCAACGTGTACTGATAAGAAGAAAGTGTTTTGGGCCTTAACGGGCCTTGGGCCGTTGGGCCGCGCCTTAGTGGGCCTCGGGCCGTTTAATGGACCGAAGTCGGATTTCGTATGAAACTAACTTGGATACTTGGGCTTGGCCAAGTGCTTAAAAGGCTTGAGGGTAAAATTGGAATTTGACCCTAAGCTGATTTTCAAATTATGCATTGGGAATTAATTTCGAAAATTAACTATAAATATGGAAATAATGTATTTGGAATATTATTTATTTTAAGGTGAAAATTTCGAAATTAATCATGAATTTTGAGTTAAATAAGGGAGAGAAAGATATGGCAAAATCTCTCCTCTTAAGGAGCAAAATCAAAAATCATATCTTTGAGATATCCTAGGGATTTTTAAATATATCATAGTATAAATAGGGCAGCCCTATTTCATAATTGTGAAAAATTTCCAAGGCACAAAACGCACACACCGAACGCACACTCTTCTCTCACGCGACGACTCATTTCTCTCTAGCCATCTTCAGAGAACTCATTCCGTGGTACACTGCGAGGTCGGCGTGACGATCTAGTGCCATCCACCACCATCGACGAAGTCTTGAAGAAAAGGACGTGTAGCTGCCACTCGCTTCAACTGATAATTCTTTACAGATTTGACCCGCCCTATTACATGCCTATGTGTTACTATTCTGATCCGAGCAACGAGGGCAATAAGGGAACCCGGAAAATTTTTGTTCCGCACCGCACCCGGGGACGTGGCGTCTCCGGGAGACACCGGGTATCCCAACATCAACGTCGTGTCACCATTCACCAACCGCACTTGAGCTGCGAGGGTATTCTTTCTCGTTAGGTACACTTGAGCTGCGAATTAGGATTTTCGAATTGGGAATTAGGGTTTTCGATTTGAATATGGTTGCAACTGCGAATGATTCTTCTATTATAAGTGTTGACCAAAGCGGTTATCGAGTATAAATGTTGAAAATTGTGGTTCGGATGTTTGGGTTTATTTTGGTAAATGTTTATTCTTCCGTGTTTGGATTATTGTGTGGTTTTGGATTTGAAAGTTCAGGGTTTGTTTTTCTAAGTGAGCGGGCTAAGCCCGCCAGGCTCGTAGTCCGCCGGGGGCCGGGGCGGGCCTTCATTTCCCAGGCCCGCCCCTCCGATTGGTGGGCTTTGGCGGGCAGCGGGCCGGCCCGCCCCTCTGGCCCGTTTTGACAGTTCTGGATACAGTAGTTTTTCTTTTTTTACCTTTGAAAAATTCAAAATAAATGAACAATGAGAAAATTTAATTTTGAAAAGGTCAAACTCCGGCCTGTCCTTCGTTCAAACCTGACTCAGAGTTTTGAAACTAAATGTTCTAAAATTGCTATATCTAGTTTTAATTAATTTGCTTCTTTTAGAATTTATTTTCCTAAACTATCAATTATTCATCTTAGAACTTTACTTTCTTCAAATTTGAAATTTATTTTCCTGAAATATAATTATTTAATTTGAGGCGTCTTATGCCATCACACCTAATATACAGAAAAAAAAATAATTTCTTTTTCTTTTTATTGGTCTACGGTATGGTGTAAGGGCATCTCCAAGCGATGCGCAAAAGGGATCGCAAATCAACGAAATAGTCCAACCGACACCATAACGCAAACAAAAAATGGGATTATACTGATTTCTCTCAACAACAAGGTTGCGTTTATAATATTTACCAACGCTTAATTTGCTCACTCCTACAAAGCGACTCATATTATATTATAATTTATTTACAATTTGTTAATTTATCTATTCATTTTACATTTATTTAGTTCTTTTATATTTATATAATAGGTAAATAATGTTTATTTATATTAAACTAAATAACTAAATCATTTAGGCTGCGGTTACTTCTTGGGATAAGAAAACGATACACAATTCTATCTCAAGACTAATCTTATCAATTATTCAAATATTATGCTCACTATTAATTTTGACATAGTAATATTGTGTAGTTTCAATATAATTTAAGAAATTTCCCATGTGTTATAATTACACAAATTAACCTTGCTAAATGACTATTTATTTTATCATATTGAATCACATGATATAATAGTGATTTTATAATATGGGGGGATAGGGGTGTTTTAGTAAATTCTGAAGAATTGTACGGACTAGATAAATAAACTCGGCCAAACCGAAGGTTTATTTATCTTGGATCCACTAGTTCATAATAACGAGCTTTTATATATCGTGGGCTCTCGAGACAAAATAAAATTGTAAGTGAACAGCTGGACAATTGCATCCTTATATGACGACTAACTAAACACGGCCTTATAAATACTTAAATAGTGTTTTTATTTGTCTATTGGTAAAATTTGTGAAATTGAAAAATATGTGGTAGTATTGGAAAATTAAGCAAAGTTGGTATGAAAGATAATATTTTGACAAAATTATTTTGAATTTGAGATGGGTTTAATGCTTGGAGAAGAATTACTGTATTTTGAGTTTGAGAATGAGGTTGGGCCACTTCATTAGAAAGAAAAAGAAGCACTTTGATTACCACTAAGGTTATTATCCACTCCTTAATATACCTTATAGTCTTTTATACCATCTCCAACCGACAAACTCATTCCCAAAGGGCCAAACTCCACCTGTCTCATTTATTTCACACGTGTAGGTCCCACGTACGCAGGCTTTTGTTCGTAAACCAATAATCAAGCATATGATTAGATTTTGTATTGACCCATCGTCCCATTATATTATTATTATTTATACTAGTAATTACCCGGCAATGCAAGGAGTTAATTATGTATAAATATTAACTATTTATAGTAGTTTGTTTACTAACAATTAAGCTAAGATAAATGGGTATTTTAATTAGTAAGCTAACATAATGGGTACTTTTTTTAATATTATATTTATTTTTATTGTAATTATTATTGTGGGACACGTGTCAACACCACAACAAAACTACATTTAAATGTATATATAGGATACGGTAGTATTAGAAATCGAGGGGTCATTCCTACAATTGGTGATAGGAGGAGAAAGCCTTGTATATATATAGCGGCCCAAAGAGCTTGAATTATCCGATGTGGACCGAACCACTTAGAATCTCAACACGCCCCCTCAGGTGTGGCATGGCTGACCTAACACGTGGACATATGAATCGGGTGACGGTGAGCGGAAGCTCGCTCTGATACTATATTAGAAATCGAGGGGTCCTTCCTAAAAGCAATTGATGATAGGAGGAGAAAGCCTCGTATATATATAGCGGCTCAAAGAGCTTGAATTATCCGATGTGGGACGAAACCACTTAGAATCTCAACAGGTAGACCAAATACTACCTAAAATTGTGGAGTACACAAACAACAACACTGCGAAACACGTGTGTGGCTTCTGATGCCGTGTATGGAGATACGATGGCATCTTTTATTCTTAAGAAACCATCGTAGATAAATAAACAAGCTTTGAAAGTTCACTTTCGGTACCTAAGGTAGTAAGCATTTTTCCACCAACATGGAATATACAATGCAATTCGAACCAAGCTTTGCATCATCGTCGTCGATCGATAAATGGACGGCCAAGATGAAGATGAGGAGGATGATGATGACGTGGACAAACTGGATTCAAACGTTGTTTCCGTGCTATCGATGGCTTAGGACTTACAAATGGTCCGAATATCTCCGCCCCGACCTTATCTCAGGCGCCACAGTTGCCGTAATGCTTATACCTCAGGTGAAAAAATCTCGATATGTTATTACACTTGTTTTTATGTTCATATTTTCGGCCTTGGAAAACGAGCTAACTTACGATTGGATGATGACATTATTCGATTTTGGCGACAGTCCATGTCGTATGCTAAACTAGCCGGGCTTCACCCCATCTATGGACTATGTAACCATATTCTTTCTAATTCTTTTTTGTTACTTTTGTTGAATGACCATTCGAGGGGGAAAGTCAGTTTTGGTCCCCCCCAGTGTTAGTATGTTTTTGTCTCTCGTGTTCAGATATGTCACTTTTAGACCAGAATGATACTGATTTTGTGACGTTTTGCCGTTAATTTAACCGTTACGTTTGACGAAATTTTACGGCTTGGGTCAGCTCGAATTTACGGGTCGATTTGATCCCACGTCCTTTGCCCCGCAAAAATTTTGGACTGGCCCGGTCTGGTCCCTAAAATCTGTCAAACCAACGGTTAAGTTAATCGACAAGCAGATAATCGAATATGGGGACTAAAAGTGACATCTTGAAACATGGTGGACAAAAAATGCTAATACTCATAGACCAAAAATAACTTTTGACCTAAAAGTTTAAACATAATGGAATCTTATATATTCTATTTCCAGTAGTTTTTATTTCGATTTTTTCTTATTCGACCATTTGATCTGCAGACTCAGGCTCCGTGCCCGTGTTTGCATACGCAATATTCGGGTCATCTCAGCATATCTCCGTCGGCCCAGTCTCGTTGATATCGCTACTTGCGTCGAGCTCGTTAGCCAATATAGTCGACTCGTCGGAAGAGCCGTACGCCGATCTCAAAGCGCTTTTGGCGTTCATGGTCGGCATTTTGGAATGCGCTATGGGGCACTCTAAGGTCGTCTGTTCGCCGTCCCATTGATTTTCCTATCGTATTCTCTTCGACAAAAAACCCTTTCTTTTTTCAATATCGTTTTCCTTTTTCTTTTAAAAGGCTCGGATGGCTTATTCGATTCATTAGTCATTCCTTGCTGGCTTTACTACGGCTTCGGTCGTCGTGATCTCCTTGTCCCAGGCGGAGTATTTCTTGGGCTACGATATAGAAAGCAGTAGCAAGATTGTACCGCTCGCAAAGAACCGTCAAATGGGCCCCCGGCCCACGAGCTGTAAATTTGTAGGCCCGCCAGGGAGCAGGCAGGGCCCCACTATATAAATATATAAACAATTTATATAGATTTTTATGGTCTTTGAGCTATGATTTGTAGTTAATAACGTAAATAAATTAATATTATAGAAGTTGGTTAAATTAGTATCTTTTTAACTATTCCTGCAGGCAGACCGGGCCTTCATTTCTCAAGCCCGCCTGTAGGCGCGCTTGCCCTGCCCGGCCGAATGGCGGGCTTTGACTTGCTACAGGCCCGCCCCGTCGGCCCATTTTGACAGCTCATATATATATATATATATATATATATCATTCTTTTAAAAAAAAGCGTGCTATAACACGCTTTGTAGTGTGGTATAGCGTAAAAGTTCTTAAAAATGCGTTCTAGAGTAACAAATTAAGTTTTTTTTTTTTATTTTTTTTTATTTTTTTAGTTTCAGTTCTTGTAATTCTGCTAGTAATTTTTAATTATTAAGTACACGAAAAAAATTTCGCAATAATTTTATGTGTATGATTTTTTCCTCATCTAGTTATATAGTTTTATTTTCAATTTTTATATTATTGAGAAAAGGATGCATTGTACTAAAATGATATTGAAGTGACAAAAAAAAATTCCATTAGGGTTTTTTTCTTGTTGGTTTGTTTACTTGTGTTGTTATATATTATTCTATTTTTCATTATAAATGGCTTATTCAAAATACTCACGCAATACATATACTATTTACGCTACGCAATATCGAAACTAAAATGCGACGTATTGCGCAATACTCGTTTCAAAACCTTGATATATATATATATATCTATATTTGCTTTTTGCGCCTTTTGTAATAATTAATGTCTCTAGTTCTCACACTTTATTCGTCGTCTGGAAAGTTTTCGTGGCCGCCTTTCGCCATGGGTTCGATCACTCTAGCGATTCTCGCAGCCATGAAGCACTTGGTAATAAGTCTAGAAAAAAAAGCAAACATTTCCGTCGAGTTTCTTACAATGATTTCTATCCAATATTCAGACGTTGTGTTCCATAGGGAAAATCCAGCAAGAATTTCCGGTTCTTACGCGCGGCCAGCCCGCTTACGGTCGTGGTCTAAGTACAATCGTCATACAATTTTATCATCCTCCTTCAATTACATTGGTTAGTACTATATACACATAACCCCAAATTTACGACGAAACCCTTTAGTGTAACATATATACAAATATAATCGTATAGATTGGTAAAATACCACAAGGGCTGCCAAAACTATCCGTGCCGAAGGGATTTGCGCATGCAAAGTCATTGATTCCTACTGCGATTATGATAACAGGCGTTGGTATCCTCGTAAGAAAATAAACATTTCGGCGCCCTTTCGTTTTATTGGTTTTTATTACGATATCGTAGGACGTGATATTTATTTTTCTCCAAATTGTTTCTGCAGGGAATCTGTAGGGATTGCCAAAGCGCTGGCGGCCAAGAAAGGAAACGACGTGGATACGAATCAAGAGGTTGAAAACCTAAGCTTCGGAAAAAGAAAAAAGACTTCGTCCGTTTGCTTTCGATTTTTATATTTCGCTTAATTTAGACAATAATCATTCGCCGCAGTTGTTCGGCCTCGGCGTGTCAAATCTCGCGGGTTCCTTCTTTCAAGCTTACCCTGCGACCGGTTAGTATAACCTATTGCTCGCCTTCAGCAAACTAATTTTGAGGTATCTTCTTGTAATAAAATAAGCGTATGTTCATACCGATGGGATAGCGTAAGAGGGAAAAATTGAAGATTTCACTTCGTACTTATGAGGTAAAAATAAATCAGATTTCCGTACCCTTTGTTCAAGGGTCAAATTATACAGGATCAAACTCCTAAAAAGCAATATCTATTATTTGATTCATATTCCGACATATGAAGCCCCCTTTAATTGATTTATTATTATTATTATAATAATAATAATAATAATAATAATAATAATAATAACAATTATTATTTATTATTATTATTATTATTATTATTTCAGGCGCGTTTTCCAGGACAGCGGTCAACTACGAAAGCTGAGTAAAGACGGGCTTGTCAGGAATCGCGACGGGAATTATCACGGGATGCGCACTACTTTTCATGACGCCGCTGTTCGAATGTGTACCTCAGGTCTTGTAATAATTTCGCCGGCCTATCGATTGGTTTACCCTTTTTTAAAAAAATCACGCTGTTTTCTTTTTTTTTTTTTCGTGCAGTGCGCTCTAGCCGCTATAGTGATTTCGGCTGTCGCCGGAGTGGTAAGTCCTCATATACGAGCGAAACAAAATTCATTACGACTAATCTTTCTTTATCGATGCTAATTACAGGTGGATCTCGACGATGTCATTTTTCTATGGCGCACGGATAGAAAGCAGTTCGTCGTATGGTTCGTCACTTGCATCTTCGCCTTGTTTCTCGGCGTACAGATTGGCGTCCTCATTGGGGTAGTATATTGCGCTTTTTATCCGTAATTTATTATTTACGCATCCATCCTATGTTTCGCTATTCTTGTCGACTCTTTTGTCATAAATATTCTACTCCATCGCTTAGGTTGGGACGTCCCTCGCAATTGTCATCCACAAATCGGCCAATCCACGTATCGGTAAGTCGCATTTTCCTTCGAGGAATCGAATACAACGATACGTAAGAAGGTTTTGTCTTACCTTCCCACTTGGAGTATAATCCAACTCCATTCAAAAGTTGATACGTGGCAACACTTATCACTACTCAACTCATGCTGGTAAACAAATCAATCAGTTAGATTTTCGAAACGTCATCGGAAAATTCCATGTGTCTGAAATCTAAACTAAGTTGGATCATACCTACTTGGGTAGGATAGGATAGACCACGTAAGATTGATCCATTATGCGATTTTAACTGTGGAATCGTTGGTTATCGCAGCTCGCTTAGGTCGTCTGCCCGCGACCACTGCATACAGAAACATCGAGCATTACTCAGAAGCGTACGCATACGACGGGATTGTCATCATTCATATCGATTCGCCGATCTATTTTGCAAATGCAAGCTACGTCAAAGACAGGTTCTCGTATCGCGCCCGTTTTTTAACCGCTCGTACGTTTAGCGAAAACGTAAAATTTCGACTTATTCGTTTATTTTTTTGCATGTGTCTCTAGGCTCAAAGAATACGAAGCCGAAGCCACCGGAGTTTGCTTCGTAATAATTGAAATGACGCGTAAGTCAATAGTCCATCTCTCGCCTTCGATTGAAATGTGTTTCGACGAAAGTGATTAATAAATAGTAAATACTATCATTTATTCTTTTTAAACATCTAAAAATAATACAGAATTTAAAAAATAAATTATAATTAACCTTTTGATTAAAAAGATCTACTACAATACAAAATAATCGCACATACTTCTACACGTTTTTATAAAGAGTTTATGGTGGATAAAAACTGTAAATTAGAATATAATTTGATCTGTCAATTTAATTAAAAATTTTAAAGGAAAACACCCACTAACTATAACAGGTTGCAGTTCTAATACTTTTTACAACATACTATATATACCACGCCGTCTTTTTTTTGTCCTTTTTTTTCTTTAGCCGTTTCGTATGTAGACGACCACGGCGTCCAAGCATTGCAAGAGCTTCATCGGGAATTCAAATCGCGGAACGTACAGATTGCGATCGCCAATCCCAATCGAGAGGTCACGTCGAAACTCGTAAAATCGGGGATGGCGGACGTAATAGGAAGAGAGTGGCATTTCGTTCGTATGCACGACGCCGTCCGAGCATGTTTGCGGCACGTCGGGAAATTAAATGCGTGTCGAGGAACGCAATCGTCGTCGCGGATTTATGATGATTATGGTTCTCTAATGTCTTTGTTGGAAGGAGGATTTGATGACAGTGATGATGGTGATATTGAGAAGCCTCTTTTAGTACAAGGTCCTTAGGCCTCTTTTCATTTGTATGTTGGTATAACATTTCTATTGTGAAATTTATGAATAATTAGATGGATGTTTTTTAATATTCATAGGAACTATCGATGATATTGTTGTATTGAATATTGATGAAATTTTCTTGAATATTATTTGTGTTAGATGTCGATAAGCTGTCACACCTTTGAGGTGCCACGTAAGCCAAACTTGATCATTGTCAAGCGGGATCCAATGACGTACGATCCAAGGTGCACGAGTTGAAGAGTTCAACACTTGGAGTTGTTACCCTCGGGTTTTATAGCTAACGGTAAAATACGTTAACTATCAAGGGTCCCGCGAGTAATTGGGTGCGAAGGAAACGGTAGACGCGCGAGGGGGTATCCCGAGCAGACGGGGGACAGCTTAAGAGTGGAGATCCCATGGCAAGGAGAAAAGAGGCTGGAAGGGGAGAGGCTTGGTCGAGATGATCTAGCCTGAAGAGCTACTCGAGTGGCCCGAGTAGAGGAGGGAGTAGGACCGAAGACAGATTGGTTGCGAACAGAGGAGTCAGGCAGGAGCCCGAGCATCACCAAAAACCCCATTGGTGAGGCAAAAGCCCGATCGACGGAATAGTGCCGATGCCGAAGAAGGAGTAGGTGCCCGAGTACGGCAGTGAAGTCGTAAAGAAAACTGAAGGAGGAAGAGGAGATGAGAACGTGGGATCGTGGGGAAGACCACGTTTCATCCACGGAGCTCGCGAGAAAAGCGGGTTAGGGTGGAAGACTAGGTCAAGGCAAGATGATTTGAGGTTAGTCTAAATAGTAACGGTTATTTCACTTCCCAGGTATGCCTAAACGAACATTGAAACTGTCTTTCGAGCCTGAGAAACCTATATTCACCCGTTTTCTGACTTAAGCATCGGAGGGGCTCCGCCGGCACCAATCCCGGCCCCTTCTGACGTGTTTTTATTGAGTTTTGAGTGATAGGCTCGACGGAGAAGATTGACGAGGCCGAAGAACTCGTGCCGGGAAGACAGCGAGGAAAAGAGTAACTGCACCAACCGTCGTTTCAAGAAGTCGTTATACGCGGTCCACATCAGGAGTGATCTAACCCAAAACGCATCGGGCGATCCGAGTGCTAAGGTTCGAATCGACGATGGGCGGTGTAAAGACAGCGCGCGACCGAGGAGGTGCGCGCGAGGCAAGCGTGGACTAGGAAGATGGGGCGTTATGGGCTGCGAGCATCAAGGCCCGTGGGCTGAGAAGAGGCTCCAAAAGGAATGTTTGAATGGGTCAAGGTAGTTGAGATATTTCGGGGAAGAATCAAATAAATTCGGCCAAATTTGGTGGAGATCTTCAAGAAGATATTTCATTATTGCAATATTCTAAGGATTCCCTTATCATTCAAACAAGAGCCTTGGGATTATAAATAGGAAAATTTGATAGCTGCCCTTGGGGGGACAAAAAAGTTGAGCGACTTTCAAGAACACACAATCAACACAAATGCATCGAATTCTGGGCGAGAATTCGAGGGATCACACTGAGGTTTTCACGAGCGAGTTAGGCAAGTGATTAAGATCCTAGAAGGGACACTTCGAGGTAGCGAAGTGAGGTCGAGGGTAATTCGGCGCCACATGAATTTGAGTTTTCCTTTTGTGTAAACTGTTCGCTAGGAATAAAAAATAGGGCTAAGCCGGAGAGCGAACTCCGGCGAGTTCCCTTCTTGATGAACGTTGTCTTGTTTTAGACTTCCGATTCACAAAGTAGGGCAACGTAACTCGGAGGCTTATCGCGGTTACGGCAACAACTGATTAGTCGCGAGTTGATCGTAAAGGCGCGGCGCTTGTTAATTCGTAGAAAAAATATATATCTAAGCCTCAGATTTGCGACATAAGATATGCTGGATAATTGATTACATTTATTGAGATTAGCTCTAGGGATGGAAATTGGGCCGGGCCTAGACCCGGACCCGCTTGAACGCGACCCTAACGGGCCGAGTATTTTTAAAATAATCGGGTTATGAGCCGGGTAATGGAATTCAATTCCTCTACCCGGACGGGTCTGGGTCGGGTCGCGGGTTTACGCGGATCCGCCCCAAGACCCGACCCGGGACCCGACCCGCATAGATTATTAGTTTTTTATATATATAATATATACTTAGGGCACGTTTGGTTATAAGGGGTAGTGTAAAGCCCATGATAAATTAATATAACAAAGCCCACTATTATTTATTAGAGCCATTCAAGTTAGTTAATTTATATCGGGCTATATATCTAGTAGAGGGCTTTTACCAAATAACGGGTTGCATATAAAGAACCCAAACACAATATAAGGTTTATAATTTATATTTTCTAGTATAATATGGGACAGCAAACGGGCCCTTAGTGTTATAATTAGGGTTTGTGTTTTTTATTTCAGATCTTCCTATTCACGACACAGCCCACAGGCCACACCACCTGTGACTGCGACCACCACTCCGCGAGCACCCTCAGCCACCACTGCCGGCCAAGACCCTCAGCCACCATCTGCGCACCATCAGCCACCACCTACGGCATCATCTGTGCACCATCAGCCACCACCTACGGCATCATCTGCGCACCATCACCAGCCACCACCCTCGATTCAGCGATTTGGGACAGTCGAGCTTGCTCCAATTTTTTAGACGTAAACTGCTTGATTCGGTTTTTTTGTTATACATAAACTGCTTTGATGTGTTTATTTTTGTTATCCCCGGATTCTCCGGGTCAACGGCAAAATACTCGAAGTTAGTTATAACAAACCAAACCCGCGAATCTAACCAACTTAAGGGACATCTCCGCGAGGGGAGCACGCTTTGGACCTATCAAGACCCGACCCTTCAAACCACGAGAGCGGCTCGTCAGGGATGTCCTCGAGAATGCATCTCGAGGAGCAAGCCTCTCGGGACAATTTCCTGAGCCGGTACTCCTACCTCTTTAAGCCACAGGGGCAGCCGTGAGGGAGGTCCTCTAGATCAAATTCTCGAGGTGCCACAGATTCGTTGCGAGGGCGGTCGCGAGAAGGGCCCTCAGGAGGAATCTCGACGAGCAGGGAAACTGAACCACTGAGAAGTCGAGGTGACACACCATGCCCTCAGGTCGCCCCCAGAGGAGCCGCCGACCTCGACCCCACGCACCACGAGGGCCGTCGTGAGGACGTCCTCGGGATAATATCTAGAAGAACCACCGACTCCAACCTCGCACAACTTAAGGGCAGCCGCGAAAATATCCTTGGGAGAAATATCCCGAGGAGTGGCCGACCCGTGAAGGCAGCCGCGAGGATGTCCGCGGAGAAATATTCCTAGGAGCTGCCGATTCCGGCCTCTCGAGATAATTTCCCAGAGAGCTGTGGGCCATGAGCCTTCATGTTACGACAGTAGCAAGAAGAACGTCCTCGAGAAAATTCCCCGAGGATCTGTAGAACCCGAAGCCTCCACAATGCAAGGGCGGCCGAGGGGTCCGTAGGAAAGAAGCCCGAGGAGCAAGGAAAGCCGATCGCTCAAGGTCCCAAGGCATATCGCGATGCCTAGCGAGAATTGAGGAGGGAAATGAGATCGTGGCCACACACGACCCCCACGCATGCATAACCGACCGAATGAGGAGAAACCGTGATGGACCCGGAACCAGTTGAGATCGTGGCCACGCACGATCCCCACACACGCGTAACCTGCTGAAGGTGGAAGAAACCGCCGAAGATCAGGTACGCTTTAGGATGCTATAAATATCGTCAGACACCCCTAGGGTGCGCCATCCGTCGACACCGTCACTCTACCATTTTTACTACATACTTAGCCATTTTTATCACTTCATGCCATTTTTCGTTGCCATTTTATACCTTGAAAAGGAAACACCCTCTTGACTAAGGCAAGAGGGCGAACGACACCCCAAATTTACCCTGTTTCGGCAGTTTTCAGCCAAGAGGCGCGGTGGAGTTGAGGCGGGAAGAAGCTCGTTAGCCCAAATTCACGATATGTCATTTTTCGACGGCATCAATTTTCATCCTACACTGCTTCTTTTATCTCTTTAATTGTTTGGGCAGTCGTTAACTTTATAGATTTATGTTAATTTCTTCGTGGGTTTGTTCTTACAAAATAAAATATATTATTTTCTTTTATAGATGTAAGCCGAAGGAGGAGATAATTCTCGATGGGTTTGTCAGTGTTTTGAGTTTGATTGATTACTTGGTTTTTGTTATGTATTTGAAGTGGGCAAAAAAATTTGATGTTTGAAAAAGTCTATTTAGCCGGGTCTGGCGGGTTTGTCGGGTCTTACCCGTTTACTTCGGGTATCGGGCCGGGGCGGGTCGGGGTTTCTCGGAGCCGGGTCGGGTAACGGGTCTAACGTAAAATAAATGGGCCGGGTCCCGGGTCCTGCTAGACCCGGCCCATTGCCATCCCCAAGTAGCTCTAAGTTATAAATAAGATTTTATATTATCTTTTGAAATATTTCTCGTTATAATTATGTTTGTATAATCATATTAATGTTGTAATAGTCTTAATCAAAGTATAACGATATCCGCAATCTATGCTGTCAAGCATTGGGATTGTCACGAACAACTAGGCACAATATCTATCTGGGGCTGCCCTCTGTCGTAGGTCGAACCAAGAAAGAAATTTTCACTTACATCACGGATCCTGTATGGCGAAGGTGAAGGGGTGGTGGGAAAAATTGTTATCTCAGGCGGGACGCGAAGTGTTATTAAAATCGATAATTCAAGCAATTCCTTCGTATGCGATGAGTTGTTTTTTATTACCGGTTCAGGTCTTAAAAGATATTTAAAAGCGCATGGCAAGATATTGACGGAGCTCAACGAATCAACACAAGATGCATTGGATTGCATGGAATAGGTTAACAAGCGCAAAAGAGATTGGGGGCATGGGTTTTCATGACCTTCGTTATTTTAATCTAGCGCTTCTTGCCAAACAAGGATGGAGATTATTATCTCGACCAGACTGCCTCCTCGGACGGCTCTTCAAGGCAAGATACTTCCCAAATGCACCTTTCTTGGAATCTGCCCTTGGAAGGAATCTTTCGATGACGTGGCGGGGCATTATGGCGGCTAAACACTTGCTCAAGTGAGATCGGGGACGAGCATCAAAATATGGAAGGATCCATGGTTAAACCGCTCCTCTTACTTCAAGCTGTTGACCCCACCGATATCGGGCCTGGCTGAATGGACTGTATCTGATCTTCGCCTTCGTGGAACGAGCATGTGGAATGAGCCGTTGATTAGATCGATTTCTTCCTATCGATGTGGAGGTTATTTTAGGCACCCCGCTTAGCTCCAACCTAGGCGCCGATAAACTGATATGGCACTATTCGAAAGATGAAAATATTCCGGTAAATCGGCATACCAGTTGGGAAAGCAGTTGGACTCTTTGGAAATGGCAAGCTCCAGTTCGCCGCCGAGCTGGAAATTTTTGTGGCACGCTAATGTGATTCTGAAAATCAAAATATTTATTTGGCGCCTTTGTCGTGATGCTCTTCCTACAGCATGAATTTAGCTAATCGTGGGTGTAACATCAGCCCTCACTGCCAACGTTGTGGATCTCCTTACGAAGACTCCAAGCATGTGTTCATCGACTGCCCAAAATCTCGCCAAATATGGAAAGCGTCAAATATTATGCTTGACCTAAAGGCCTGCTGGTCAACTTCAGCTGAACTATGGGTCCACAAAATTTCTGAAATCTTGGCACCGTGTGATTTTGCTTCTTGCCTCAACCTGTTATGGGCGATATGAGATTCTCGTAACAATTCGACGATGAAGGGCAAGACTATTCCGCTCCATATCTCTATAATGAAAGCGGATGATGTTACATTGTGTTCCCGTGTCTTTCAAGCTGCAACAATTCGGAATCAACCTAGTCCTCCTGATAAATGGTGTTGTCCTCCTTCAGGTATAATAAAAATTAACTTTCACGGAGCAATACACTTGCAACATGGCGGAGCAGCTATTGGATTCATAGCTAGAGATGAATATGGTGTTTGCCGTGGTTGGTGCACTAGATTCTTTCGAGGTTCGTTCAGCCCGGAGACTATCGAGGCGATGGCGGCCTACTATGCAATGCAATTTGCGATACGAAAGAATTGGCTATCCGCAATATTCGAAGGGGATTGCCTTACAGTGTTGGAGTATTTATCGAAGAGGTCATCCGATTCAGCACATATTGGAGCTATTCTACACGATTGCTTACAACTTTCGGCTCTATTTTCTTGAGTTCCGTTTTCGTTTATCAAGCGCAAGGGCAATGAAGCTGCTCATTATCTAGCTAAAGTTCTTGGTTGCAATGGTGAGGGTCTTTACCTACGCAAGCTTTAGCTATATTGTCATCTTCTGATTTATATGAATAAACTGCTGCGTTACTATAAAAAAAAAAAAAAGAAAAATTATAACCATATCAAATTGATCTGTAGGTTTTTACTTGCACGTCAAAATGGTTAACTATTTGTAGCACCAAGTAAAAATTACAAACTAATCGAACAATGACAATCACTCATTCTTCTCCAACTTCAAAAAGATCATCACCTTCGAAAATGGCATTCGCGCAGCATGAACGAAGAACTCCCTTTTTAACAAAATTCCCAAAAAGAACTAACGAGATAAGAAGAAACACAAAACAAGAAAAAGAAAATGATTTCATCCCTATTATTAGCATAACTGTGGATAAGAATGTAGAAAGATGAGCTTAGAATTTTTTAATTTTGGCAACAAGGATACAGATTTTTTTTTTCTCCAGAGAGCAATTGTGCTACCATGGTTACTTAACCTTTCTTTAATCTTGCATTCAAAAGTTAATATTTCAGTTTCTTGAATCAGCTCTTCTTTTCCTTTACCAATACTTGAACATAAACCATAAAAACCTTCATACTTTTTATCAGATACAGAAAAAAATGGAGCATCACAGCTAACAGTCAAAAGCATATACCAACTATAGTTGTTGAAGGCTTAACAAAGACAAAAGTAAAAGAAAGCAGAGCAACACAATCACTAAGATGTAATAGAAATATGTCGATTTCTTGGACAAGTTCGAAACCAGAAAAAAAAAGGAACCAAATCATTGAACTGAGACAAGAAAAAAGAAGAGTTTTAGGTAGGGAAACAGTTTTGAAGAAGGTACTGCAAACACGGACCAGTTTTACATCATCTCTTGTGAACGTCTTACACAACGGCCCACCTTTTTCTTGAATTCATCTCTCTGTTCTCTCCATTCCTTCTGCAGATGACATGAAAAAAACGAGAAATTAACGACTAAGTTCCAAACAAAATAGCTGTAACATAGGAGAAATCATGCATTTCAACTTACGGCAGCTTCAACGTTTGCAGGGGATTCGTCATTAGGGCTTGAAAGCATTGATATTATGCTTAGTACTATACTCTCCACCTACAAATAAAACCGAGTTAAAAATCTTACGAAGGCAGGCATCAGTAGAACCATGAGCAGTGGGTGGCACATGCTCACGCATCATCGAAAATGTACAGAAGGGATCTTGGTGAGAGCTTAACTAGTTGAAGGATTGTCATCTTAATCCTCGTAAAGTGTTCCACAAATGGAACACGACCAAGTTGCCGAAGATTTAGCTTATTGACCAGCAACTAGTACATTATAATCGGAGCTTCAAGGGAGGTAAGTATAACCATCTAGAATATAATTTTTCATCTAAGCTTCGAGATAACATCTATTTGCAATTTGCATAACAAAACTTCAGCACTGTTCAAGACAAAATGCACGAGATGGCCTAGCACTATAGCTCTTTGCATTGCACCGCCTTGAAGATAATGTTAGTATATTCCTCTAGGTCATTATAATAAATTAGCCCAAATGATGGTCGGCCACTTATGCTTCAGAAGGTTTTATCATTTATTCCTCTTTCCTAGGCTGCTGCAGATCACTAAATCATATACCTTCGATCACATCACAAGAAATTTCAGCAGCAATAATAAATTGTGAAGATTACGGAAGTAGAAAAGCAAGCTTCATCTTGGGCATACCGTGTGAACAGGCGACCAACGCTCACTAGCAAGTTCGTAACCATTTGGATCGTCACCAGGAGGATGAAGAATTGAAATGCAAACCTTTCCATCTTTATAAACTGCATCCGCGTGAGAGTTTGAGATTAACAAACAAGAAAACACAATTAAGCTATATAGAATTCATACTCAAGAAGTGCAAACCATTAGGATGCCACATCTCAGAAGTAAATTTGACCGTCGGAGGGCTGTTGGGGTAGTTTTGAGGGAAGGACATTATAGCATTGAAAAACCCTCCTTCACTGCATTCAACATTAGTGATAAGAAAATTAGAGTCGAAATTATACATCACGAGAGAACATCAAATCAAACTGTTGAAGGGACTTAGGCAAGACAAAATAATCTAAGAAAGACTTCACATCTCAAATGACTTTTCACTTTGCAATTCAAATTTGTTACGAAGCCTTTGACAATATCATGACATGAAAAATAACGCATGCAGTACATGCACATCGGGTGTCTGGTATAGCACTTAAAGCCACATGCAATCTATGTCCACACATGGTATTAAGATATATTAACCATTTCTTTCATCAAATAAGATATATTAACCATTTCTTTCATACAAATAAGAAGTGATACAAATAGTGAACTTATTTATCACTCATCAGTTTCATGAAAGGCATGCTCAAGGCATACTTGTATTTCGTTGGATGACTCAACTATTCAGTAGTGTGACATCTAAGTGAATCGACCTCAACTCAACTATGAGATTAACAAAAGCTTTAAGAATAGAGAAAAATGAATCTTGTTATGAAGTCAGATGCCAAATGCTTGAAGCCTTATGATTAAGAAATCGTCAAATGCCAATAAAACCAGCTGCAATGAAACTAGAAATGTCTCCAAACTTAATCTTAAGTATAACGAGAAAAAAGTACGAACGTGCACCAAAAAGATCAACTAACAAATCTGACCATGTCCAATTTAACAAGATCTCAAAGAAGCATACACAACATAATTACAAGACTGCAGCAGAACAAGCCCATCATCAAGAAGCAGCCATAGAAAACCAAATAACTACCGAGATTCCACAACCATACAAACAAAACCTACTTAATTTACTCAGTTACGAACAAGAAAATTATCAACTTGCAAAGAAATGAAAATGAAAGGACTCAACTAAAGGGTGTCAGGAGGTCCAATAATGGTAACACTCCATTCAAACAGGTTGCTTTCATCCAATAAACCCGCCGAGAAACCATCGACTGGCTTTTTGCACAGATCTGAATACAAAACCATTAGATCATCAAACACTTCTTATCTTCTTAACGAGATAAGCCCCCAAAAAATCAAGAACAGAAAGTAATAAATTATTTCCCAACAATAAATCATTTCGCAACACAAAACATCAAATAATTGGTTCAGATCAATAACAGGAAACCTTTGAGCTGCTTTTGGAGGAGCAAACTAGCTTGAGAAGCCGAAGCCGAAGCCGAAGCCATCGAATTATCGCAGGTTCATAAAGAAATAGAAGTTAATCGAAACTTCTAGGGATTGAAGATGAGAGAGACGCATCAATCTTATATGCATATGAACGTCTTTTATTCGGGTTTTTAAGTAAATAATAGCCTTTGAGTTGGTCATCTATTAAAAAATAGCACCCAAAATCGAATTTTACCTTTGTACCCTTACTAAGTCTGCCATAAAGACTATTTTACCCTTTAATGTCAATCAACAACCTCACCAACACTTAACGAAAAAATTAATTAAAGGGTTTACAGGTTATACTATAGCGAATCTGAAACATCAGACCCGTGATAGAAGTGAAGGATAAAAGTAAAAAAAAAAAAGCAATCACTTTCTCTTTTAGTAAAACAAGCAAGCGTTCTCTCCCGCCCTACACTGCAATTCGTTTTCTCTGCAACTCAAACTCAAATCCGAACCTCAATCGACTCAATCGACAATGGCATTCAACGCGAACACCTAAAGAGTGGAGGTATGTGTTCTACTCTTCGTCTTCTTCAATTTAACGCGAGAAGGGAATCTGGGAACGACCCATTGAACCCTAATTTGGTGCGGACCCGTGCTTGCTAGTTTAGGACCTGTGCTTGCAAGCATAGGAGCTGTGCATGCAAGCATACGTCGCTTTTTAATGCATGGGTCACGTCTTGCAAGCACGCGACCCCCGCTATGAGCAGGGGACCTGTACGTATTTCATGGGACTCGCCCATAAGATGATGGTCCCAGCACGGGTCCCCTGCTTATAACGCTCGGGTCCCATGACCTTAACGGGCGGGCCCCGTGTCACTGCGCGCGCGCAAGGTCATGGGACCTGCTCGTTATAAGCAGGGGACCGCGCACTATGACCAGGGGACCCGCGCTTATACGCATGGGATCCATGCTCATAAGCGGGGGTCTCATGCGCATCTGTGCTTGAATCTCAGCATATGCAATGCGGTCCCTTGCGCATCTGTGCACAAGGGTTTTCTATTTTCAATATTCATACCATGTAATTAGCTAAAATGTGTTTTACGTATAAATTAGGTTGTGATGAAGAAGCAGTTCGACACAGGGGACGAAGTTCCTGATTGCCGTGTAAAGCTGAGCTCGTTATACAGCGAGGCCAGCGAGCTGATAAGACAGTGTCTTAACCAAGAAGAATTGCAGATTTTTTGTGCCGAAAGTCCGTTCGACCGCCTTGTTAATGCCGAGCCTGATTTTAACCTCTCGTGCCAGTTGCTGTGGTACCTCATTCAGAGCCAGACGAGGCTGCACAACCGCGAAGAGCTGTGGATGATTATTGTCGACAAACCACTCCGATTTTCAAATCGAAGTATTGCCTAATCACCGGCTGAAGTTCGATGCCGAGATACCGCCGGTAAACGACGACTCACAATTCACGAGGAGACCTTTTGGCCGTAGATCAACAATTCGCATGACGGACGTCAAGCATGCGTTGGAAGAGTTGTCTGGTGACGTGGAAGATGTGGACTTCGAGAAGCTGAAGTTGGCGGACGTCTACTTCGCCACCGCCGTGTTGATGCCTCGACTGTCGAAGAAGGACACCGTCGTCAGTCCCTGGGTCCTTCGTCTCGTCTCGTCAGTATCCTTGGGGAAGCGTGGCTTTCAATGAGGTCATACGCACTGTAAAGGTAAATCTACGGGAGAGGGCACGGGAGTGGCTGATCAGTGGGTTCATACAACCACTTTAGGTGATTTATAATTAAGCTTCTTTGCATACCTTGTTTTGACATATAAATAATTGCTAATACTTTTTTGCGTTATTTGTATTCAGATACTAGCATACGAGTGCATATAGGGCTTTGAAGACGCCTTTGCGGGCCGCAAAGAAGAAGATTTTATGCCACGCATGCTGAGGTGGGTGACGAAAAATTGGCCTCGCAAAGCATGCCTGAGTCGTAGGACGATCGCATATGCCGTCGACGGGAATTTTGTACGAGAATTGTTAGTGCCGTCAGCGGAGGAGTTCGAGGAGGCGTACTTTAGGGACAGCGTTTTTGACGTTGGGGCGGCACACGAGCTCTTTGACCGTGTGACGGGCCTACTCCTGCAGGGAGTGGAGGTTAGGTGTTCCCGTGGCCACCGTGATCGTGGCAAAGGTCCTAACCGACAGAATTTCGAAGCTGAGGTAATCCTCCAGATCGAGAGCAGTGACCGTCGCGACGACGATGATTTAGCTAGTGTATCTGTTCAAGAGTTTCCCACACCTGTGGCTGTGGTTGAGGCTGGAGATTTTGGTGCTTCGTCGAGTGCCCGAGGAGTTCGAAGAAGAGGCAAATCGACCGTAAAAATTGTTGATCTAAGTGATGAGGATTCAGAATCAAATAGAAATGAGAAGTCGAGCAAGAAGTACCTCGGGCGAGTGGACTTCTCCGGGCATCAATTGATTCATTTATATGATCGCGTGCTCATTGATAAGTACCTTGAAGCGGCAAGATTTAGGTAAATTTTTTCTTTCGATGTCAAACTCATTTATCGTACATAAACACGTAATAATTTGTTTTTGCAGTGATAAGGTTTGGGAAAGTGACATGTTCGACGTGGATGCCCAAGGCTTCTACATGTTGCTCTTCGATGATATGCTCAAGACTCCGATAATTATCCTCGCGTCTACGTCTTTCCAAGTTACGTGCAAGACGAGCACTTTAGAAAGGCGCAGAAGTTGAATAGGAAGGCGAAAGTGACGGTGGATGATATGGATGAAGTCCTCAATGGATTGTCGACAAGCAGTCGGAGATGGTTGGAGCGTCTCACGGAGGATGAATTGGTGCGATGCAAGTACATCATCTATCCTGTTTTCGCAAAAAGTCACTGGGCAGTGCTTATTTTTTACGCGTCAACACAAACCTTCGTCCTTAACGATTCATTGGGCGTGATCAGGTTTCATTCACCGGGAGAGTGTTCGCAAGTAGCTGAAATCCGTATGTCTATCATTTTTATTTATTTAGTAACATGTTCGTAACATTTGCTATATTTTGCAGGCGGAGTTTCTTTCTGCATATTGGCGTTTCAAGTTCAATATTGTGACAAAGGTGAAGTTGAATAATAGAATGAATCGGAACCAGAAGGCCGACAGCTTGGATTGCGGGGTTCATGCGGCGTTGACGGTGATGGTTGACACGCCCGAGTTTAATGAATATCAAAGGCAACTTGATATTTCAGCATATCGCTCACTTATGGCCGCACGGATATTGCGTGACCAGCATAGCTGTATGCTCCATTTGTTGGGTTGAGTTTAGAAGTGTTAGTTGTAGGTGGTTTCGGACATGTTTGACATGGTTTAGTTGAAGTCTTTAATGGATGTTAGTTTGTAGGTTTAGATGAATAAATTTTTTCATTGTTGAATAATTGATTCTCTGTATGAAACGAAACGTGACGGGTGATTTGACATGTGACTGAGAAAACACTTATGACTCAATACTCAACAATATTGGTATGACTCAATAAGCGCACATGACCAACCCTAAATTGGCAGACGACCCGTTATATACGCTTGGGACCCGTCCATCAGCGCCAATGCAATATGCGCGGGTCCCTTGATTTTACGTGCGGGTCCCTTGATTTTGCGTGCGAGTCCCCAGATCAGAAAGCGCCGGTCCCTTGTGTATATGCGCCGGTCCCTGATTTTGCGTGCGGGGCCCCAGATCAGAAAATGCGGATCCCTTGATTTTACGTGCGGGTCCCCTGTTTTCACGTGATGGTCCCAGATCAGAAAGCGCCGGTCCCTCGTGTATATTCGCCGACCTTACCTTATGCGCCGGTCCCATGTGCGCACGGACCTTACCTTATGCGCGGGTCCCTTAATTTTATTAAAAAAGAAAAAGTAAAATAAATTAATTAAAAACAACGCATGAATGCATTAAAAGCTGCACGACCATTTCGCACCAAGCAAGCTCGCCTAATTATAAATCTTCTACATCATCGTCCTTAAGAAAAATCAGCTACATTTGTCTTTTATAGGTGATAATCATGACGATCACGAGCATTTTTTTCAAGTCGATGGTTAGTGGATAATTCGCGAGGACAATACGTCGAACTGGGTTCCCGATCCAAGTTGTCGGTGGCAATCAATCTTGGTCGACGACGGTTCCTGCACGTTAGTGGATCTCACTACCGAGATATTGAATGCATTGTCGTTACGCAACGACAATACCAAGCTTAGGATAAGCTACATGCCTTGCATAGACTACAATTATGTGCGCTCCATCTACATCGAGAATGATTACGGTGTACGTGCATACCTTGATTTTGGTTGTCCACGATCGAGACCACCTCTTCACGTGCAACTTGAGTTATCCGTCATTGCTGCACCGCCACATCAACCTCATCATAATGAGGTGTCGGGTTTCGACATCGGCCTTATAGCACAGTGCGATACAAACGCAGAAATCCAACCATTTGATGGTTTTCCCAGCACATCTTACAACCCTCCTTACCAAAGTAATGAAAGCAGTGGCTATTTAGGCGATTATACCGGAATGGGCGACCAAGACTATGATAACGAGAACGAGCAAGTCGGACAGAAAGATGAAAATGAAAATGAGCAAGGTGCTACAATCGAAAATGATGATGACGACGATGATGACGAGTTTGATGTCAATGAGCACGACGACGCACTAGATGTGGCCGAAGATGGTACCTATTCGTTTACGGATGGTTCGACCCCATACGTTGGACAAGAATTTCGTAGCAAGAAAGAATTCAAGGACGAAATCAGTAAAATCGCAATCGTTGCATGCTTCGAACTCCAAGTGGATAGGTCAAACAAAACCCTGTACGTAGTGAAATGTGCGAAGGATAACTGTGAATGGCGAGTACGAGCTGCACAGGACAAGAACCCCCCTTTTTCTCAATCCGAATGTACAGCAACACACACACGTGTGGCGTGTCTCATCGATGCCAGAGACATCGCCAGGGAAGTTCGTCTCTCGTATCGAGCACGTTGTTGGAAAATTTCAGGGCTCCTAAAGACATTCCGACACCCACTTCCATAGAGTCGATGATGAAGAGCAGGGGAGTAGAAGTTTCATACTACAAGGCTTGGAGAGGAAAACAAATTGCGACCGATGAACTAGTTGGTACCAGGGACGCTTGCTACGGTTTACTGCCGGCGTACTTAGATGCGGTGAGGCAAGCCAACGAGGGCAGTATCACCGATTGGGAGATGGACGAAGACAATCGGTTCAAGTATATGTTCTTGGCATACGGCGCATGCGTCAGAGGCTTTACGTACATGAGGAAAGTCGTTTCTATCGACGCGACTTTTTGAAGGGGAAGTATAAGGGTGTCATAATGATTGCCACTGCGCAAGACGGCGATTACCATCAATATCCTGTAGCATGGGGTCTTGTCGAAGGGACGGAGGGAACGGAGTCATGGAAGTGGTTTCTCTCAAGATTGCGACGTTTTGTCGCGGATGGCGACGATCTAGTTATAATTTCTGATCGGAACCCTGGAATAAAGAATGCGGTTTCGGCCGTTTTCCCGAACGCGTTTCATGGTTTCTGTGCGTGGCACCTTCAACAAAACGTGAAGATGGGAATGAAGAAGAAAGGGGCTTGCCCTATTTTTTGGCGTGTTGCGACTGCCTACACAAAGAGCGAGTTCGACCGTCATTTTAGGCAGCTTGAAACAAAATACAAGGACGTGGCAACGTATCTTGACCAAGTTCCAAAGGAAACGTGGATGCGAGCATATTGCCCTAGATCAAGATACAACATAATGACGACCAATGGATCCGAGTCTATAAATGCGGCTCTACGTAAGGACAGGGAGCTTCCAATTATTGGACTGTTGGACTCGATTCATCGACTAACATCATCATGGTTCAGTAAGCATCGGCGATCTGCGGAAGCTTCACTCGCCACGAACATGACTAGGTTTACGCCGAAGGTGGAGTCGATCACACGAGATAATTTCGCCGAGTCGCAAAATTTCATGCGCGGAAGTCGGGCATCTAACATATAACGTTAACGGGCAGCATGTGAACGAGGTGGTCGATTTGGGGCTGCGCAAATGACGTGCATGACATTTGACATCGATCGTATCCGATGTTGATAAACGTATTGTAGTACGTTTATCATAGTAGTTAATTGGCTCATAATAGAGTTTTCATAGTCATTTTATGCACTTATTAACCTCATTTCTACTTATTTAGGTATTATAGGCTCTAGGACGAGTTTCGGGCGAAAAGGAGCGAAACAAGGCAAAACGGCGGGAAGACGATGAAAACTGGTGAAGGTCACGGCCGTGATACATAGTGCACTAGGCCGTGACGTTGGGCAGAGAGTTGTAATGAAGATGGTCACGGCCGTGACACTTATTGCACCAGTTCGTGACCCATAGCAACAGCAACATTAGAAAACTCATATCTCTCAATCCAGATCTCGGATTGAGAATTCCTTCGTCAATATCAAGATTGGCGAGTCTTCTATCTATGGTTAAAATTTCAGCTCAATCGGACATCGTTTACCCCTCCATCTGAGAGAAATATGAAACTGTCGCAAGGCTGGAAAAGTGTCACGGCCGTGACACCTCTGCACGAGGCCGTGACGCACGGCAGTGAGCTCCATTTTGTGCCCGACAGTGTCACGGTCGTGACGGGCCATGTCCCAGGCCGTGACAGTAGCAAAAATCATTATAAAAGCCCAAATTCGACCCAAAACTCCTTCCATAACTCAACACTAACATATTAGAGACGAAATAGAGCCGTCAAGAACGGAGAAACACCCCCAGAAGCGCAAGAGACGGATTATCAACGCTTTCACGCCGAATTGAACAAGGAAAGAGAATCTTCCCGAGACCATCCCGGATCAATCAGAAGAGAAGATTATGAGTCCTCTGCCCTTGTTCTCTATTTCTTTCGTTGCTTTTTCGTTGATTATGAGTAGCTAAATTCCCTATGTGTTTGGGATTAGATGAACGCTAGGTTATTTCGTATTTGAGACATATGTTTATCGTGACTCGTGCTTTGACTATTTATCATTCTATGAAATTGCTTCTTCGCTTTAATGTTTATGTGTTAAAGTGCATGTGTGGAAAATCGCTTAGGGCGACAGCTAAATAAAGATTAGACCGTTCGTAGATGATAGGATTCGAGCATAGGGCGAAAGCAAATACTCGGTCCTCGCCGTTAGTATTCTTAAATCTTAGATCCCCGCGAGCGTCTAGGACGACATCAAATTCGCGAGCGGGTAGGAAATTACTGCGATCTAGTCTTAACCACGTAGGAACGATATTTCATTGTCTTAGGCGATAATACCTAGCGGGATTCGAAACCCAAGCACATCGTTATTATCTGAAAGCTCTCTTATCAGTTTAAGTCGTGTTCTTTCATTATCTTGTTGAATTAGGAATGTTCTGTTAGGATAGTTCGTAGAAAAATCTGCGCACTTTATTTAGGCTAACTATCGAGTCGATAGGTCACTACTAGTACTTGATTTATTCCTCGTGTTCGATACTCGTTTACTCACTTTACTGCACTACAAACGATAGGTCCACTGCCCATCACACGTTGGTGATAGTAATTAGGTACTTGTTTTATATTATCACTTGTCGCACTTGCAAATCATATTAGCACACCACGTGTCGATCAAGTTTTTGGCGCCGTTGCCGGGGAATAAATTGATATTAGGAACACCGTAGTTCGGTAATTTAGCCATTTTTATTTGAAGTTTTCCTTTTTTTCGTTGTTACTATTTGCGTTATTTGTTCTTCTAGTCATTGTTATTTTCGTTAGTTCTTTTACGGGTCGATTTCTTTTAGTCCAGATACAGAAGTAGATATGGCGGACCACAACGTACTGTCCATAACGTTCCAGGTGAGGAGCAGTCACTACATGATCTGCTCAAGAACACCGCACTAGGCGGTATGGAGTCGGCGATCATTATTTCGCCGATCGAGAACAACAACTTTGAGCTGAAGCATTCTTGGTTTCAGATGATTTTCCAGACGGTCCAATTTGAGGGCAATCCCGACGACGATCCCTACTCCCATCTGAAGGCTTTCTTGACGGTGACTGACACCATCAAAATCAACGGAGTCCCGGGTGATGCAATTAAGCTCATGTTGTTCCCGTTCTCCCTGAAGTTCAGAGCGAAGGACTGGCTGGAGATATTGCCACCTCGCTCAATCACTACATGGGAGGAGCTGCGAGCCGCGTTTATCGGCCACTATTTCCCACTGGCGAATGTGCTATGGTTAAAGACAGAGATCTCCCTATTCCATCAGAAGGACTCAGAAAACCTCTACGAGGTGTGGGAGCGATATAAGGCGCTATTGAAGAGGTGCCTGCAGCACGGGATGTCGAAGGCCGCCCAGATCAACTGATTTCACGAGGGGCTCAATGACCAGACTGTCCATATGCTAGACGGAACCGCATGAGGAGGACTCGTGAAGCTCAATGCGACCGACGCTTGGAATCCAATTGAGGTCGAGGAACAGCTTCATGAGGGGTAACACGAGGATCAAGACGCCATGCGAGGCGCTCCAGCAATCGCGGCGATGAATTCTCAGTTGCAGACAGTCATTGGTGCACTACTCCCGAAATCCGGGCAGACACAGCCGGTGAACGCCGCGACGACCACCGCACCATCGCAGCAGACACCGTACCTACCACTGTGCGGGATCTGTAGCGCATCCCACGAAACATCTGAATGCCAACTCGGGGAGTCGCTGGAGCACGCAGATTACATGGGGAATTACCAAGGTGGCCAGCGAAGCTACCAGCCTCTAGCGCACCCAATCTGGCGTACGGGAATCAGAATCATCAGGGGCAAGGACTGCCGGAATTTCAGCCCAGACCATACGGTTTCCAAGACGGGGCTCCACGCCAATATCAGAACGCACCCGCCGGAGGATCCAATGATATGAAGGAGATGAAGGATATGATGAAGACGCTCCTCACGAACTTCAGCAGCACCACCGCAGCCCACGAGAGTCGGATGACAAAGATGGAGGTGTACATGGAGGCAAATGACATCCGTGCTCATAATACAGACGCCTCGATCAAGAGGTTGGAGCAGCAAGTGGGGTAATTAGCAAAGCAAATGGCGGGGCAAAATCAAGGATCACTTCCGAGCTACACCGAGACAAACCCCAAGGAGTATTGCAATGCGGTAACCCTGAGGAGCGGGAGAGGATTACAAGAAGCTCACGCCAAGCAGAATTTAAAGGAGAAAGTCGATTTCGAGGGCCACGACGAGCCAGAAGTGGAGGAAAGCAAGGGAGACGGAGTCGAGAAGATCAAGGATGACGAGGGAAAGACGCGACCATTCGTGAAGCCGTATCAATCAAAGATCCCAACCCAGCTCGGTTGAGGGGAGCTGCACCTGAAAAAGAGAAGGTTCAACCTAAAAAGGAGAAGGCTGCACCCGAAATAGAAAAAGCGAGGGAGAACAAGCGGCCACTAGTGATGCCGTACCAGTCGAAGATTCCCTATCCAACACGGTAGAAGAAGGACAAAGACGAGGCACTAATTGGGATATTCATGGGTATGTGCAAAGAATTACATACTAACTTACCGTTTGTTGAAGCTATTGCGCAGATGCCCAGTTTCGTTAAGTTCCTGAAGGACTTGCTGTTGAATCGACGGAAGATCGAACACGTCTCCACGGTATACCTACGAGGAGAGTGCTCGGTGATACTCCAGAGGGAGATACCAAAAAAGCTCAAGGACCCAGGGAGTTTTATTATTCCTTGTCTGATAGGTGATTTAGTTGTTGAGCATGCTTTAGCTGATCTAGGCACTAGTATAAATTTAATGCCGTACTCCATGTTTAAGCGCTTAGGATTAGGTCAACCACGACCCACTAGGATGAGTATTCAATTATCTGATAGATCGTTAAAATACCCATAGGTGTTATCGAGGATATTCTAGTTAAGATCGATAAGTTCGTTATCTTTGCTGATTTTGTGATCTTAGAGATGGACAAGGACGAAAATGTTCTATTAATTCTAGATAGACCATTCTTAGCTACAGGCGAGACCATGATACATGTTAGGAATGGGACATTAACTTTGATGGTAGACGGCGAGAAAGTTACGTTTAATATGACTGACTCGATGAAAAATAGTAGCAAGCATGATAATAAGTGTCGTTACTTGGATGCTTTTGAGCACGGTTTCTCGTCTTCTATGCAAGGTTTATCACACGTTTTGAGCAAGGAGGAAGTCGACGAGCCCACGATAACCATCGGCAAAAACAACAAAGAAGTTAAGGACAAGAGCCCAGTCGAGAAGCGACCGCCACTAGAGCTGAAACTGCTGCCCGGCGAAAAGCAACAACTCCAAGGTCTGGATGTAGGCGAGGGAGACGTAAGCAGAAAAGAGGTGTTGTACCTCGACTTCCAGCCACCCTAAGCGAACGAAAGCACGTCCGGCTGAAGACGGTAAAGGAAGCGCTACTTGGGAGGCAACCCAGGTTTTATCTATCTAGTACTTTCTTTTAATTTACCTATGACTATGATGCATATGAAATCTACTATTATTATTATTATTATCTATGTCTAGTTCCTTTTTACGTTTCATTTTCTTTTTAGTTATGTCAGGATATCACGAGTCACGATCCACGATCTTCACGCGTTCAGGCACGGCCACGTCACTTATTCGTCAGGGGAGTTTCGCTCTTTTTAACCTTCTTTTCCCTTCCTTTTATCCGTTTTTACGTTGAGGACAACGTCGGACTTAAGTGTGGGGAGAGGAATTTAGGTTGAAAATGCACGTAAAAAATTTTTTATGACGTGTCCGTGAGTCGTGAATTTCGTTAGAAAGGCATGAATTACTTAAATCAGGATGATTGTTTGCACTTATCTTGAGTTGGTCTGCATTATTATGAATTTTTATGAGCAATTAGGATACGCATGACTGATTGAATCGTGTCTGCCTGAATAGATATAGCAATGTCTTGAGAGATTCGTACACATAACCCTGTTTCGTTGTTGAGCATGCTTTAGCTGATCTAGGCACTAGTATAAATTTAATGCCGTACTCCATGTTTAAGCGCTTAGGATTAGGTGAACCACGACCCACTAGGATGAGTATTCAATTATCTGATAGATCGTTAAAATACCCATAGGTGTTATCGAGGATGTTCTAGTTAAGGTCGATAAGTTCGTTATCCCTGCTGATTTTGTGATCTTAGAGATGGACGAGGATGAAAATGTTCCATTAATTCTAGGTAGACCATTCTTAGCTACAGGCGAGGCCATGATAGATGTTAGGAATGGGACGTTAACTTTGATGGTAGACGGCGAGAAAGTTACGTTTAATATGACTGACTCGATGAAAAAGAGTAGCGAGCATGATAATAAGTGTCGTTACTTGGATGCTTTTGAGCATGGTTTCTCGTCTTCTATGCAAGGTTTATCACAAGTTTTGAGCAAGGAGGAAGTTGACGAGCCCACGATAACCATCGGCAAAAACAACAAAGAAGTTAAGGACAAGAGCCCAGTCGAGGAGCGGCCGCCACTAGAGCTGAAACCGCTGCCCGGCGAAAAGCGACAACTCCAAGGTATGGATGTAGGCAAGGGAGACTTAAACAGAAAAGAGGTGTTGTACCTCGACTTCCAGCCACCCTAAGCGAACGAAAGCACGTCCGGCTAAAGACGGTAAAGGAAGCGCTTCTTGGGAGGCACCCCAGGTTTTATCTATCTAGTACTTTCTTTTATTTGCCCATGACTATGATGCATACGAATATATCTACTATTATTATCTATGTCTAGTTCCTTTTTACGTTTTATTTTCTTTTTCGTTATGTCAGAATATCACGAGTCACGATCCATGACCTTCACGCATCTAGCCACGATCACGTCATCTATTTGTCAGGGGAGTCCTATTTTTTTTAACCTTCTTTTTCCCTTCCTTTTATCCTTTTTACGTTGAGGACAACGTCCGACTTAAGTGTGGGGAGGAGAATTTAGATTGCGAACTTGCGTAAAAAAAAGTTATGACGTGTCTGTGAGCTATCAATTTTGTTAGAAAGGCATGAATTATTGAACTCATGCATGATTATTTGTGCTTATCTCGAGTTGGCTTGCATGACATGAAATTTTGTGAGCAATTAGGATATGCATGATTGATTGAATCGTGTCTGCTTGAACAGATATAGAGCTGCTTTGAGAGATTCGTACACATAACCCTGTTACGTTGTGAGAGTTTGAGCCTGACGAGCTTATGCTCATTTTCTTGGTTGTGTGACGTGCCTAGTCTATATCTCTCTAGAACTTGCCTGTCTGATACGTGTTGAAACTATTTTGGTGCGTTAGTATGGAATGACGAGGGCATTAGGAATTAAGTCCAGGGCCAGATTTCCCTACCATGACTAACCACATTAGTTAGCCACTTTGAGCCTGAGCCTATTTGTTTGCTTTCCTCGTAAATCATATAAGCCACTAACCCGAATAAACCTCCAGAGATTATATGAACCCGAGTTGATTAGAATAGAGCAGAAGTCGAACTTGAGAGTTACTGTTTCAGTGTATGATTTGATGTTCTTCTCTGCTATTCATGAAATGACTCGTCCCTTCTTTACCGTTTTTTGAAATGACCCGATCCCTTGCATAAGCCTGCCCATAACCCTTTGGCAAGATATAGGTTTTGGTAATAAGTATCCCTAGGTACACGGCATTCGCTGTGACGATGTATTCTTTGCGAGAAAAGCCGAACCTTGATGTTTTTAGGGAATTAGGGGCAGTGCACAAAAGTAGAGCGTAACTAAGGTGAAAGGGAACTGAGTCGAGAGGGTCGGGCAGAAAAGTCTAGGATTTCAGAGCGAGAAAGTTGAGTCTTATGTTGGAGCATGTGACTGTTGGTTTAATCATGCTATGTTCTTTGATATTTTTTCGCTCACGTGTCATAGCTCTAAGATTACGTGTTCATTATACATGCTGTCACTTCATGATTACTCGGCCCGTTTCCCCCCAAAAAGACCTTCAGAGTTACGCTTGCCACTTTAAGTAGTAGAGATGCGATTAGCTTGCAAGTTTATGGTAGGGGCGGGACTAGTGCACGAATTGAGCGATTCACTATATGCTAGCCTATACACTGAGTGATTTTGAGCGAATCCCTGTGAGATATGAGTCTCGCAAAGGAAGTTTAGGTAGACAAGTGCAAGTCATTAGTGTGATGTCCATAATTGTTCGCTTGATTCCGTTTCATGTTTTCTAGCTTTGATGATAAATTGCGAACAATCGTGCCGTTATCTTGATTGGATACCTTTTCTGACTTCTAATTTACTTGAGGACAATCAAATGCTTAAGTGTGGGGAGGTTTGATAAACGTATTGTAGTACGTTTATCGTAGTAGTTAATTGGCTCATAATAGAGTTCTCTTAGTCATTTTATGCACTTATTAAGCCCATTTCTACTTATTTTGCTATTATAAGGCTCTAGGACGAGTTTCGGGCGAAAAGGAACGAAAACAAGGCAAAACGGCGCGAAGACGATGAAGACTGGTGAAGGTCTCAGCCGTGATACATAGTGCACTAGGCCGTGATGTTGGGCAGAGAGTTGGAATGAAGATGGTCACGGTCGTGACACTTATTGCACCTGGCCGTGACCCATAGCAGCAGCAACGTTAGAAAACTCATATCTCTCAATCCAGATCTTGGATTGAGAATCTCTTTGGTAAAAATCAAGATTGGCGAGTCTTCTATCTATGATTAAAATTTCAGCTCAATCGGACATCGTTTACCCCTCCATCTGAGAGAAATATGAAACTGTCGCAAGGCTGGAAAAGTGTCACGGCCGTGACACCTCTGCACAAGGCCGTGACGCAGCAGTGAGCTCCATTTTGTGCCCGACAGTGTCACGGTCGTGACGGGCCATGTCCCAGGCCGTGACAGTAGCGAAAATCATTATAAAAGCCCAAATTCGACCCAAAAAGAGAGGGACTCCTTCCAGAACTCAACCCTAACATATTAGAGACGAAATAGAGCCGTCAAGAATGGAAAAACACCCCCAGAAGCGCAAGAGACGGATTATCAACGCTTTCACGCCGAATTGAACAAGGAAAGGAATCTTCCCGAGACCATCCCGGATCAATCAGAACAGAAGATTATGAGTCCTCTGCCCTTGTTCTCTATTTCTTTCGTTGCTTTTCCGTTGATTATGAGTAGCTAAGTTCCTATGTGTTTGGGATTATATGAACGCTAGGTTATTTCGTATTTGAGACATATGTTTATCGTGACTCGTCTTTTGACTATTTATCATTCAATGAAATTGCTTCTTCGCTTTAATATGTCTATGTGTTAAAGTGCATGTGTGGAAAATCGTTTAGGGCGACAGCTAAATAACGATTAGACCGTTCATAGATGATAGGATTCGAGTATAGGGCGAAAGCAAATACTCAATCCTCGCCGTTAGTAATTCTTAAATCTTAGATCCCCGCGAGCGTCTAGGGCGACAGCAAATTCGCGAGCGGGTAGGAAATTACTGCGATCTAGTCTTAACCACGTAGGAACGATATTTTATTGTCTTAGGCGATAATACCTAGCGGGATTTGAATCCCAAGCACATCTTTATTACCTGAAAGCTCTCTTATCAGTTTAAGTCGTGTCTTTCATTCTCTCGTTGAATTAGGAATCTTCTGTTAGGATAGTTCATAGAAAAATCTGCGCACTTTATTTAGGCTAAATATCGAGTAGATAGGTCACTACTAGTACTTGATTTATTCCTCGTGTTCGATACTCGTTGGTCCACTGCCTATCGCACGTTGGTGATAGTAATTAGGTACTCGTTTTATATTATCACTTGTCGCACTTGCAAATCATATTAGCACACCACATGTCGATCTCCACGTGCAATTGCAGCTTGTGGTTTCGCCCAAGTGCTGGTGTATTCATTAGTGCACGATTAATATAGCTTGGAGATCTGGAAATTGGTATACGACGGTATTATACGGCCGGTAACGAATCGCAATTAAAGTAGTATGGACATGTTGCCGCCTCTTGTTGGTTCACAACGTGGACGACCCCAGAAAATAGGTTTCCTTCGGTGGGTGAATTTGGTAGGAGATAACTTTGTAGTGTTTGCGCATATTTGTATTACATACGTTTATACGTTGCCATTTGTGTTCTGTTATGTTAGGTTGTGTTACGTGCGTCTGCTTTCGGTGTTGCGTTGCCATGTTAGAAACCCTTATGCATAGATGCGCAGGGGACCGCATCGCATATGCAGCTAATCCCGCATGGATGCGCATGAGACCTCTGTGCATCTTTGTGGTACCCACCGGGTCCCGTGCCCATAACGTGAGGGTCCACTGATTTAAGACTTGGGTCCATGAAGTATCGCGCGGGTCCCATGAGCCTTGCGCGCAGGGAGGGGCACGTTACGAGCATGGGACCCAAACGTTAAAAGCAGGAGACCTGCCGATTACAACATGGTACCCGCACATTAGGGTTGATCACGTTCGCTTATTAGAGTGGGACCAATAATTGTTCAATTATTGATCAAAAGTGACATGTCAGAGTAGTGTCTTCATTTAATGGTCAAAATTGACATGTCAGATCGTGTCTTCATTTATTGGTCAAAAATGACATGTCAGAGTAGTGTCAAGTTGGTCGAATCGCCCAAACAAGTTGGTGAAGTTTGGTCCACACGACTCGACTATTCCTCGAAGCGTGCCTCCGAGGCGAAACCATGACCACTTGATGGACCCGCCCCTGGACTTGCATGGAAGCCGTGCTCGTGTGGATGTTCGGGATGTCGACGTGAGGCCTCATCATATCGTCGTCGCGACGGCCACTGCTCTCGATCTGGGGGATTACCTCAGCTTCCAAATTCTGCCGGCTATGACCCTCGTCGCGATGGCGGTGGCCGCGAGAACACCTAACCTCCACTACCTGCAGGAGTAGGTCCGTCACACGGTCGAATAGCTCGTGTCCCGGCCCAACGTCAAGGACGCTGTCTCTAAAGTACGCCGCCTCCAGCTCGACCGCTGAAGGCACTATCAACCCTCCTACATGGGACCCGTCAGCGACAGCTACGACGGTCTTCATTGTCGGGCATCCCTTTCCAACCCAACTGTTCGTCACCCACCTGAGAATGCGTGGCGTGAAATCTTCTTCTTTGTGCCCCGCAAACTCATCTGCAACGCCTGTTAAGGACCCGTACGCTAGTATCTGTATACAAATAACGCAAAAAATATTAGCAATTATGTCGAAACAATGGCAAAGCTTAATTATAAATCACCTGAAGTGGCTGTACGAACCCACTTATCAGCCACTCTCGTGAGGTCTCCCGTAGATATTTTAACAGCGCGTATGACCTCCTTGAAAGCCACGCTGCCCCAAGGATACTGCGAGAAAGCAAATCGGTCTTCAGCGAGATAAAGGACCCAGGGACTGACGATCGTGTCCTTCTTTGACTTTCGAGGCATCAACACCGCGGTGGCGAAGTACACGTCCTCCAACTTCAGCTTCTCGAAGTCCACACGTTCCTCGTCGCCAGACAACTCATCCAACACATGCTTGACGTGCGACATGTGAATTGTTGAGCTACCGCCAAAACGTCTCCTAGAGAATGCGTCGACGCGGTTCACCGGCGGTAGCGCGGCTTCGAACTTGAGCCCGGTGATTAGGCAGTACTCCAATTTTGAAAATCGGAGTGGTTTGTTGCCGACAATCATCCACAGCTCTTGCGGTTGTGCAGCGTCGTCTGTCTCTGGATGAGGTACCACAGCAACTGAAGCGAGAGGTTAAAATCCGGCTCGGCCCTAAGAAGGCGGCCGAACGGACTCTCGGCACAAAAATCTGCAACTCTTCCTGGTTAATACACTGTCTTATCAGCTTGCTGGCCTCGCCGTATAACGAGCTCAGGGTAAGACGGAAATCAGGAACTTCGTCCCCTGTGCCCAACTAATTTTAGCCATGGACGTGGTATGAATATTGAAAATAGAAAACTCTTATGCACATATGGACAGGGGACCGCATCGCATATGCTGACATTCAAGCACAGATGCGAATGAGACCCCTGCGCATGAGCAGGGGACCGTGCGTATTTTCACGGGGCCTGTGCGTATTTTCAGGGGACCCTCCCATAAGATGATGGTACAGGCACGGGTCCCCTGCGTATACGCGCCGGTCCCCTGCTCGTAGCGCGCGGGACCCGTGTTGTTCTTCACAGGCGCAAGGTCACGGGATCCACGCGCAGGGAACCCACTCGTTATAAGCAGGGGATCACGCTTATACGCAGTGGACCCGTGCTGGGACCATCATCTTACGGGCATATGCTTCTAAGCACGGTCCTATGCTTGCAAGCACGGTCCTATGCTTGCAAGCACGGGTCCGCACCAAATTAGGGTTCGATGCGTTAAATTGAAGTAGACGAAGAGTAGAACAAATGCATTCACTCTCTGGGTGTTCGCGCTGACTGCCATTGTCGATTGAGGTTCGGATTTGGGTTTGACTTGCAGAGAAACGATTTGTAGGGCGTTTTGTGTGCAGGAGAAAGAACGATTGAATTGAATTGAAAGTTAAAGTGGTGGTTGCTTTTTTACGTTCTATCAGGGGTCCGATGCTTGCCACTCGCTACAGTAAAATTGTAACCCTTTAATACCCCTTTATGTTTATTACATAACTAACCTAATTAAATATTATAAAATGTAGTTAATTTAAAATACAATACTAATTATATCAGGTTCATAATATATAATGCTTAAAATTAAATCCTAAATATTGAAGTGTTTAAATCATTATCACGTACAATTACAATAGCATATCTTGATAAATTATTAAATAATTTATTCTACCCTTCTTTTTCTTTTTCTCGCCCTTCTCCAACCCGAGCTTGTTCGACATCCTTCTGCACGGCGTTGTTTCGGACAGCCTCGCCTGCTCCTTGGCTCACTTCGCTCAGAGAATCGTCGTCGTCGTTTCGGACAGCCTGGGGTGCTTGTCCTTGGATCGCTTCGCTCATACCATCGTCGTCGTCGCCGTCGACCTCGAGAGCATCGTCGTCGCCGTGTAGGAATCTGTCGATCTCGGACACGATGAACGCCCTCCTTTGGGAGAGGTCGACGCCGAGGTCGGCCTCTAGACGGCGGCGGACGGCAGTGGCCGTGGTAGTCCAGGGGTCCGAGCTACGGACGATTTGGTTGAGGCGGGCGACGATTTGGGCGTCCGTCAGCATTCTTCCCGTTTTGTTTCTGGGATTATTTAAAAATGTTATTTTCGGATGCTGTGTGTTTGATAATGTAGACATAATTGAAGCCCTACAGCTTGCAAAATCGTGAGAGCTTTCGAAAACCCTAACATATAGCGCGGGACCCAAGCTCTAGTGCGCGGGACCCAAGCTCTAGTGCATGGGCTCAAGCTCTAGTTTTTTTTTTGAATCAAACCCAAGCTATAGTGCATGAAGCATGACCACGAGTAACAGTCCTCCCAAGCTCAGTATATAACATTTGAAGAAAATGAAATTAGGGTTTACGACGAACGCGTGTATGGGGGGCATGGGACCTATCAATAAGAAGCGATTCTGCGCGAGTCCCCTGTTTTTACGCGCAGGTACCCTGTATTTATGTGTGAGTCCCATGATCTAATGCGTCAGCACTAATGTGCGGGAACCATGCACTGATGCGCGGGTACCATGAATTTATGTGCGGGTCCCGTGAATTTATGTGCGGGTCCAGTGAATTATGTGCGGGTCCCGTGAATTTATTCGCCGCACTATTGTGCGGGACTCCTGCTTTTATGTGGGGTCCCATGATCTAACGCGCGGGTTGCCTGCTTTCAAGCAGGGTCCCCTGATCAATTGGACGTTTTATAAACGAACAATGAATATGTTCGGCCTTGAAACCGGAATTTCAAAGCTTTGAGAACCAATTTAGTTGGAAACAGGGTTTAGGACTCAGAGTTACAAATTTAGATTGTTATATTCAAATACAACCCGGAAAAATACTTACAGTGAAGCACGAGGTTCGAAATCTATCACTGAGGACTTTCGAGTGTTCCTTCGACTGACTTGCAGAAGCAGAAGAAATTGTAGGTGATTTTCTTAAGGACGGATGATGAAGACGAAGAATAATTAGGTGAGGTGGAATGAATGAATGCTATGCTTTCTGCTGCAAAATGGACGTGCAGCTTTTAATTCATTGCAGGCGTTATATTTTATTTTTTTTTTCCTTTTTTATTAATATTAAGGGATTAGAAGAACATGATTAAGTGTTGATTAAAAAGAGTGCTATTGACCAAAAAAATAAGTCAAGAGTGCTATTTTTTTAAAATTGACCACGTCAAAGGCTATTTTTTAAAAAAACCCCTTTTATACGGAGAATAAGATAATAACACGTTATTCTTTTACTTTTTCAATTATTGATAATGAAATATTAAATTATATTTTATTTCTACATTGGTCTTGATTCGATTCTTTGCAAATGTCCAAGTATATGCACGGGTATTCGTGCTTTTGACCTGATTTTTTTTTTTGGAATTAATTACAAAATTAGGTATGTCAATTACAAAAGTAGGCACCATGTGTATTTGATCTCAAAAGTAGGCATCCTTATATTTTATTTTCTTTTTTTATTAAGGTTATTAAATGCACAAAGTTATTAAAGAATAGCTATCTTTTTATTTTAATTTCTTTTTATGAATTAATTTTATATCTGAATTGAAGATGAAATATGAATTAAACATATGATCTATACAAAACTAGTAAATTTCTAATATTGAGTCGTATTAGTGGATTTTTTTATTCATTTCATTTTTAGAAAATCATTTCGCAAATTAGAAAACAGTTAAGAACAGAAATCGATCCGGTAGTTCAAAGAAATAGAATAAGCTTCGATCAACGTAAAAAAATTCCGAACCAAAACCACTAATTATAATATATATTCATAATTAACTAAATTAATAAATAATTTAATATATAAATTCAAATATTGCTCCACACCTGATTTCGAATCAATTTTAGATTTTTTGCTCCGAAACTGAGAGAACTGACACGGAACCAAAATCGATAAGACCTATTTGTATGTCAAATTCAACACTTCATTAGGTTACTCAAACGATAAATACTCAATCGAATCGAGCCTAACTTTTGGTTAACCGAAAATTTTAATTTGAATTTTTTGAAACTACATACCAAACCAAACATTTTGTTTCGGTTTGGTTATTAGGGAAATCTTTTAGGTTAGGAGACGGAATACCGTCCCAAAAAATTCAATTCAATAGTATGTACGAATCGAAATTTCTATGTTCGCAATTGCAATCGGTTAAGCAAACATGGACCCAATCATTTACAATAAAATTTTAAATAAGAAATAAAATCAGAACTATAAGACTGAAAAAATTCTGAAAATAAAATAGAAAAAAAACCGTGCCTATTTTTGTAATAGTTTACACACAGTGCCTATTTTTGTTATTCATCTGTAAAAAGATGTATATATTTGTAAATCACCCGATTTTTTGAGGAATTAATTGCCAATGTATAACATACCCTAATTTGCAGTTAAGCATATTTTTAATTGTTAAAAAGTAACTTTCACATAAAAACAAAATAAAGATAAAATATAATAAGCTATCTTTAACCGTAAAATTTATAGGTAGAATGATCATTCTTCAAGAGTTGTAGACCCAATACTTACGATCAGTGATCAAATAAAATTTTATTTCAAAGATTACATATGAAATGAAATAAATCTATCTATAGATAAAAAAATTAAAATGGTCAGATTGTGACAGAAGGTTGAAAATATCTATATAACTCTGTAGACCAATTTAAAAATAAATTGTCTACTAATATTATTGGGATTTAATGAATTAATTCCAAGAAATAAAATAAGATCATTTAATTAAGTTGCTATTTATTGAGATCTATAAATTAATCTCAAGTTAATAAATAGTTTATTTAATTAATAAATTATTGTCATATATGAGAATATATATTCCTTTTATACAAAATTCTATACATGATAATATCGGCTCGTTTGATATGTGGGTATGAGTGTGTATTGGTGTGTATGGGGTGTGTATGAATAAGTTGGCTTGTGTTTGATATCTGTGTATAGACATACATGCCTTGTATGGCTATACACGTCTATTACAAGGATTTTGGTTATAGGCCTTGTATATTCATACCCACCTCTAAGGTGGTTATGGGGTGTGTATCACTAATCCATACACCCCTATACACATCTCAAACACATCTATCAAACACAATTTATATCATTACACAAATAATTAATACACACATATCAAACATATTAAATATAACATCAACAAAATCCTTGTATAGCTATACACAAATAACTTATACCCATGTAATCCCTAAACACGATATCAAACGAGCCCAATAGAGATTTGTTAAATAAGTAAAGAATCAAATCAAAACTCATAAGATCGGCAGATATTGAGAAAATCAAGCCGTATATGGAATAAATCAAATCAAATCAAAATCAAACCATATATAGATAAAATCAATCTAAATATGGACGAAATCATTACAAAAGGATTATATTTTTCATTTTTAAGAATTCTCTACGCCTATAAATATGGGGCTTCAGAATTCAGAAATCACAAGTCAGAGGACAACGGCGAAGCGAAACTTCGAGAGGCGATATAAGACTTTTAAAGCATTCCATTCTCTCAAATAAGTTCATCGTAATCAAATCGTAGTCCAAAGACGAGAATCAAGTACGAAACTTCGTCAGACGATATAAGTCTTTCTGTGAAAGCATTCCTTTCTTTCGAAGTCGTTCGTATTTGGATCGAAGGCAGGATATTACGGGGCTTCGCCAGACGATATAAGTCTTTCTGTGAAAGCATTCCTTTCTTTCGAAGTCGTTCGTATTCGGATCAAAGGCAGGATATTGCGAGGCTTCGTCAGACGATATAAGTCTTTCTGTGAAAGCATTCCTTTCTTTGGAAGTCGTTCGTATTTGGATCGAAGGCAGGATATTGCGGGGCTTCGCCAGACGATATAAGTCTTTCTGTGAAAGCATTCCTTTCTTTCGAAGTCGTTCGCATTCGGATCAAAGTTCGACACGTCCAAGTCCAAAACGCTAAGTTCGTGATCAAGCTCAAAAGCCCACGAACAAAGCACCTTTCAAAGTATTAAGTCCAAGTCATCGTCGTGATCAAGCCCAAAAGCCCATGACGAAACGTTCGATAAGATCTCTTTGTCGAAACTCGAAGAAGTCCAGATAAGATCCACGATCAAGTCAACGACCCGCGAAGAAGCACCTACTAAGATCCACGATCAAGTCAACGACCCGCGAAGAAATTTCAAGAAAAGCCCAAATCAAGAAACTCAAGATCAAGAATTTCCGGAAACCCTTATTTTGAAGAATCAGAGAAATAAGTAGAGATAGAGCTCATTAAATTTCATCTAATTTCATTTGTACTATTTTTCTGATTATTTGATATCCGAATAAAGAAAATACGTTACAAATTTTTGGCACGCCCAGTGGGACTATCTCTACCTCTCATCTCTTCAAAAAAAAAACCGAGAACATCGATGGTTAACTCATCGATCTTCACCGCTTTAAGTTCGTCAAGTGAAAGCCTCGGCTTTGTGACTCGAAGTATGTTAAAGATGACTAACGAGTCTCAACGAACAAGTCACCTAGTCGAGTTGGACAAAAATGATATGACTTACCATGGTCAGAATGAAGATTCCAATAGCGATTACTCGATGGCATCTCCTCGCTCAACTTCAAGCAATTCTTCAATGCAAAGCAACGCATATGTATACATGACGAATGTCACGACTTTAGAAGAACAAATTGCAAGTCTAACTAGAGCAATTGTAGGGCTAACGAAACAAGTTCAAGAACAAGATGCTCAGATTGCATAGTTAGCTAGCAAAAGCAACAATGCTGATAACAGTAATGCTTTTGAAAGGGAAGAAGAAGCTTCTGCCGATTCTGAAAAAGAAGAACAAAGAGAAGTCGATGAGCCCTCGGGAAATTTCCAAGTTTCTAATGACAGCATGATTCTTATTAGCCAGCTAAAGGAGTTCATCATAGGGACGATGAAAGATGGAGGTTCCAAGTCATCATCGACGTATTCTAAACCATACACTTCAAGAATCGACAACTTAAAGATGCCAAACGGATACCAACCTCCGAAGTTTCAGCAGTTTGATGGAAAAGGAAACCCGAAGCAGCATGTGGCCCACTTCATTGAGACATGCAACGATGCAGGAACCTATGGAGATCATATCGTCAAACAATTTGTCCGTTCACTGAAGGGCAATGCTTTTGATTGGTACATCGATTTGGAAGCTGGTTCAATCGATAGTTGGGATCAAATGGAACATGAGTTCCTAAACCGTTTCTACAGCACTCGACGCACAATTAGCATGGTCGAACTCACTAATGCTCGCCAGTGGAAAGATGAACCTGTCATTGATTATATCAATCGATGGAGGAACCTAAGTCTTAATTGCAAAGATCGTTTATCTGAAGCTTCAAGCATTGAAATGTGCATTCAAGGGATGATATGGGAATTACGATACATCCTGCAAGGAATTAGGCCCGTAACCTTTGAAGAACTAGCAACTCGTGCTCATGATATGGAATTTAGCCTGGCCACAAGTGGGGCAGATGGAGCACCTACACATGATGTTACCAAATTCGGGGAGCGAATGAATTATGAGAAATGGGGGCAAAGCTTTTGCAAAAGCTCAAATTAAAGAGTCTATGGCGGTAAATGTCACACCACTCAAGCTTCGAGAAAGAGAAAAGGGCAAAAGGGTCATGGTTGAATATACTCCGCCGGAGCTAAATGACAGAAAATCGACACTTAAAGAGCTTCAAGCAAAAGAATACCCATTCCTAGATTCAGAAGTATCAGGGATCTTTGATGAGCTAATACAAGCGAATCTCATCGATCTCCCTGAAATGAAGCGGCCGAATGAAGCGGGACAAACCAACGATCCCAACTATTGCAAATATCATCGTCTGGTGGGACATCCAATTCACAATTGCTTTGTCTTTAAGGATAAGGTAATGCAATTGAATAGACAAGGAAAGATATCGTTAGACATTGAGTTGGCAGACTCAAATTATATCTTGGTTGGCAATGAAGATTTTGGAAGCGCAAATAAGGATTGTGACGCCTGTTATATGACCCAAGAAAGTGATGATTACCAAGTTGAAGCTAAAACCACCAGCATCGCCAGCATGTGCATGTCTATTATAGCGTTCACTGACGAAGATTTACTCTTAGGCTCGAAACTGCACAACCGTCCTTTGTTTGTATCTGGTTATACTCACGAGAAGATGGTAAAAAGAATATTGATCGACGGAGGCTCTGCAGTGAACATTTTGACTCTTCGGATGTTAAAAGAACTTGAAATTCCAACAGAAGAACTCTCTAAGAGTCGCCTAATGATCCAAGGTTTTAATCATGAAGGCCAACGAGCAATCGGTATGATCAGGTTGGAATTAATAATCGAGAATATGACGTCAACAGCGTTGTTCCATGTAATTGATGCAAAAACATCCTACAACATGCTTCTGGGTCGTCCATGGCTACACGAAAACGGAGTCGTGCCATCAACTTTGCATCAGTGTTTCAAGTATTATGACAATGGCGTCGTAAAGAAGGTACTTGGAGATACAAATCCATTCACCGAAGCCGAATCATACTTCGCCGATGCAAAATTTTACCTTGAGCGTGAAAAGGGAGCAAGTGAAGATACGATGCGCGAGAAAGGAAAGGCACATGCAATTGAAGATCATATACCCATGCAAAATGATGTCGAAGGAATAACCAAATCATTAAAGGAGCTTACGTTGCCTTTAACTCAGATTGGTTCTAAGAAACTGCAAAGCTCGCCGATTGAAGTCAAAGGATTTACTCGTCCGGGTCAAGGATCCGAAATCGAGCACAACAAATCTTCAAAAATACAAATGGGTGGAGTATACGGCCCGAAAGCTTATGAACTCCTAACAAAGGTGGGATATGATGCAAATGAAGGACCAATATTAGGAGAATTGCCGGAAAATATGAGTAAAAGTCAACTCGAACCCGAAACGTCTAAAAAGGGTCTTGGTTTTATCACGCAAAAGCCTGTTCGGATCGTGTTAAAGAGAGCAAGTGCAAACTACGTGTTTGAAGATGTTTCATACTCAACTAACAATGATTGCAAGAAGATGTGGCATGACTCTGAAGGATTGGGTCCACAAAAGGGCTTACGAAATCCTATAGTTGATCAATTAGGTGCGAAACAGAGGCTGGAGTCAGCACGAACTCAGACATTTAACAAAAGGGTGAAACCTAAGTCCTTCCAAGTTGGACATTGGGTACTTATACTAAGGAGGCCTACCATTACTAATGATCGAATCGGGGGCAAGTTTAAATCAAAATGGAACGGTTCCTATGTGATGAAAGAAGTCTGCACGAACGGTGCGTATAAGTTGGTATCTGAAGATAGATTAAGAGTCGGCCGGATCAACAACAAGTTCTTGAAGTGCTAGTATGCATAAAAAAAAAGGAAAAAAAAGAAAAGAAAAAGAAGAAAAAGAAAAAGGAAAAAGAAAAAAAAGGGAAAAAAAAAGAAAAAAAAAACAAAAAAGGGAAGACAAAAAAAAAAAAAAATTGCTCCTTAACGCACGAGCCTAAACTGCATGTTGCTCCTTAACGCACGAGCCTAAACTGCATGTTGCTCCTTAACGTACGAGCTTAAACTGCATGCTGCTCCTTAGCGCACGAGCCTAAACTGCATGTTACTCCCTGACATACGAGTCTAAACTGCATTTCACTCCTAGCCCGCGTGACTATAAACTGTGCACGGCACCACCCCCTCAAAAAAAAATTGAACTACGAGAAATGACTTGATCCCCTAAAAGGGTACGTAGGCAGCTTGGACATCGTCTAAGTTTAGTCATAAAACAAAAGGTGGGTGACTGTTTCGGTATGAAGGTGTCCTATCCTCAACATGTTGCTCGAATTCGAATTGGGTCATCTCAACGAATGTCTGCGTGAGGACTTGGCAAGAAACAGTTAAAGTACACGAGTTGGAAACGTCGGAGTGGGGGCATTTCGTGATATTTTTGGAAGCAAAAGACAAATACTTCAAGTTTATCTCCTCCGAAAGTTCGTCAACAAGACTTGAAGTGGGGGGCATTTGTAGACCAATTTAAAAATAAATTGTCTACTAATATTATTGGGATTTAATGAATTAATTCCAAGAAATAAAATAAGATCATTTAATTAAGTTGCTATTTATTGAGATCTATAAATTAATCTCAAGTTAATAAATAGTTTATTTAATTAATAAATTATTGTCATATATGAGAATATATATTCCTTTATACAAAATCCTATACATGATAATATGGTGTAGAGATTTGTTAAATAAGTAAAGAATCAAATCAAAAGTCATAAGATCGGCAGATATTGAGAAAATCAAGCCGTATATGGAATAAATCAAATCAAATCAAAATCAAACCATATATAGATAAAATCAATATAAATATGGACGAAATCTTTACAAAATGATTATATTTTTCATTATTAAGAATTCTCTACGCCTATAAATATGGGGCTTCAGAATTCAGAAATCACAAGTCAGAGGACAACGGCGAAGCGAAACTTCGAGAGGCGATATAAGACTTTTAAAGCATTCCATTCTCTCAAATAAGTTCATCGTAATCAAATCGTAGTCCAAAGACGAGAATCAAGTACGAAACTTCGTCAGACGATATAAGTCTTTCTGTGAAAGCATTCCTTTCTTTCGAAGTCGTTCGTATTTGGATCGAAGGCAGGATATTACGGGGCTTCGCCAGACGATATAAGTCTTTCTGTGAAAGCATTCCTTTCTTTCGAAGTCGTTCGTATTCGGATCAAAGGCAGGATATTGCGAGGCTTCGTCAGACGATATAAGTCTTTCTGTGAAAGCATTCCTTTCTTTGGAAGTCGTTCGTATTTGGATCGAAGGCAGGATATTGCGGGGCTTCGCCAGACGATATAAGTCTTTCTGTGAAAGCATTCCTTTCTTTCGAAGTCGTTCGCATTCGGATCAAAGTTCGACACGTCCAAGTCCAAAACGCTAAGTTCGTGATCAAGCTCAAAAGCCCACGAACAAAGCACCTTTCAAAGTATTAAGTCCAAGTCATCGTCGTGATCAAGCCCAAAAGCCCATGACGAAACGTTCGATAAGATCTCTTTGTCGAAACTCGAAGAAGTCCAGATAAGATCCACGATCAAGTCAACGACCCGCGAAGAAGCACCTACTAAGATCCACGATCAAGTCAACGACCCGCGAAGAAATTTCAAGAAAAGCCCAAATCAAGAAACTCAAGATCAAGAATTTCCGGAAACCCTTATTTTGAAGAATCAGAGGAATAAGTAGAGATAGAGCTCATTAAATTTCATCAAATTTCATTTGTACTATTTTTCTGATTATTTGATATCCGAATAAAGAAAATACGTTACAAACTCAACCAACATATTGATACTTCATTTACGAAAATATTGATCAATAAAAATATCCATATCGGTAAAATGTGACTCGAAATAACTATTGCAGCTTGATATATCTTTGAATATTTTAAAATCAGCCAAAATGCGGGAAGGATCAATCAGAACTTCAAAAATCACGGATAAATACGCTTTTAATTATGTATTTGATAACAAATATGATTTTAATTAGACATAATTAATGAATCAGTAATTACATTATCTCATTAATTTGATATTTCTATAAATCACGGATAAATATGCTATTAATTATGTATTTGATAATAAATATGATTTTAATTAGACATAAGTAATGAATCATTAATTACATCACCTCATTAATTTAATGTTTATTTTCTATATAATATATACTTATATAATATATATATATAATTACAATAATGGGGGGCCGGCCCGCGGGCTAGAGGCGGGCCTAAAAAATTGAAGCCCGCCCCGCCCGGGCGGCTCGAAGGCCGCGGGCCATATTGACAGCGCTAGATTTATGGCATTATATTTGTATTCTTTATTCAATATGCATGTCCTTGGGTGGAACCATGGGAAGGGAGAAGCAATAACTAGGGGTGTTCGCAATTCGGATTACCGGCCGAGTCTAAACGTGTTCAAACGGTTTGAAAAACAGTAACAGAACCGCCGGTCAATGGTTCGGTTAACCGTGGTCAACGGTTACGGTTATCGAATTTTTTAATCGTAAACCACCGGTTATAACCGCCGGTTCACATGAAAATTAAACCATGGTTTAAGTGTCACGATTTATTTTTTATTGTTTATGAAATTAGAAAATGGTTGAAAATCTACTTACAATTTTTTGAATGTTTCATATTAATACGAGGAAGCATTATGCGTTTTTTTTTACGTTTTCGAGCATAATATTACTTTATTTCCGACTTCTTGTTATTCATGTTACTACTTTTACTAGCATAATTTTTAAAGAAGCTATCGAAGAAATTATTCGGGGTTCAAAATACTACATTTACTTTGGTCTTAGATCATTGTGTTAAAATTGCACATTTTCAAAAATATCCTTCATGCACAATTTTAGGCTATTATACAATAAAGAAGTAATAGTTGCAATATTTTTCTAGCATTCCCAAAGTATTTAGCTAAACTAGCGATTATCACAATTTCTTTTTATAGTATTCAATGAGTAATTATTATTTTTAATACTTAAAGCATTTTTTTTTATAAATTTCTAAGTTGGAATGAAATTTTTAACATTATTAAAAATTTAATTTTCTTTTAAAAAATTGAAACTGTAAACCGACGGTTCAAACCGTAACCGTAACCGGCTCCTCCGTTTACAAACTGTAACCAAAACCGTGGTTACCGCAGTTTGGTACGATTAGAGATTTTTACAAACCGATAATCGGCGGTTCATAACCGGGAACCGTAACCCGCATGAACACGTCTAGCCGAACCGGCCGAAAAATCGAAATTTCGGTACGAACCTAATACCGAACAGTATTCGGTTTTTTTAAAAAAATTCGATAATTCAGTTCGCTGCAGATATATTAGTTCGGTATACCGTACCGAACTGAATTAGCGATTATTATGAAAATATATTATATCATAGAAAATATACTACTTAATAAACTGAACGGGCCAGCCCAAACCATGATACTAATTATTAAAAAAAATATAGTATATATTAAAATTAAAAAATATATCCACTATTTGATTTTTTTCAAGGATTTTAGTGCTCTTACAGCTGATTTTTTTGTCTGTTCTTATTCAACTTTTTTTATTTTTTTATTTTTAGATTCGGTTAACCCGGTTAACAAAAGAAAACTGAAATTTAATTCGGTATAACATTGTTATTCGGTTTTGAATGTAGGCGAACCGAAATTTTGGTTCGATTCGAACGGTTTGTACCGAACAGACAGCTCTAACATAAGAAAAGTGAGTATGCTCCATATGGTATGAGATCCTCTATTCAAAACGATGTTTCACTAGGTATTCCAACTTACAAAAAATCATTACATATCCTTTTACCAAGTAAATACCCGTAAATATCATTACACGTATAAATATCATACACCGAGTATCTAACACAAAAAAGAAATATATAATTTTGATGTATATGAGAGAGAAAACATATATACTGTTGATTTGGATACCTAGTGGAATACCGTTTGGAATAGAGGAACCCAAAGCTACAGATTTTCAGCCAATAATTCTATATAATCTATACATTCAAAAGATAATCTATTTACAGGCGATGAGTGGAGATACTTCAGGACAAAAAAATTTAGAATGATATCTATTAATTATTGTTCCATCATAGTATAGAGTACTTGGAGTATATTGAAACTAGGGTGATTACCTCTATCCTACTCATGTGGATAACTAGCCAACTCGGTTAGATTTTCATCAAGCCATAAAAAATTCCAAAACTTCAAATTTTTTATGTGTAGAAACTCCAATGGAGCTGGTCTCTTCTCTAGACTCTAGAGCTGTCAAGGACGTAAACGGAGAGGGCCGGCATGTAGCCCGCCAAAGCCCGCATTTGGCAGGTCGGGCGCGGGTAAGCCAGCCGCTCAGCGGGCCTAAAAAATGAAGGCCCGCTCCGCCCTATAGGCGGGAAGCGGGCCTGGCTGGTTTGGCCGGCCATAATAAAAACAATAAAAAACAATAAAAGTGAAATATTTAAACACGGAATTACTTCTAATCAAATCTAATCTCTTTAATAATAATTTATTGTGTTATTAAACTTGATTAAATGGCAGCCCGCGGGCCCATTGGCAGTACTACTCTTATCTTATCACGTTGATGGGAAAGAATAGACCTAATTTAAGAACTTAAATACTGCATATGTTAAACCTTTAAGTAGATGGCTCAAAAGAAATAATTTATACAAAGATGAGTCATATCACAAGCGTGTGATTTGATTCAAGCAACGCCAGCCACGCTTGACATATCTAAATTTGAAAATAAATGTAGTTAGAGCATCTGATTAATTTTTTTTTTTTTTTTTGCATTATTAATATCCACTCCAAAGTCGAATGCAATTTCTAATTGCAAAAAGAAAAAAAAATGTGCTAAAGAAATTAAAACCATTTTACGAATGTCTAAGGCTCATATGTCGTGACGTGTTATTAATTTAGCATAAATTTTGCTTTTGTAGTGTTTGAATTGAAGATTGTAAAATTCAGAGATTCTCCAAAGCCTTGAATAGACCATCCGAAGGCCTTTTCTTTTTTGTCAAATTTTTCTTCTTATTTGAGGCCATTAACGAAGTAATAATTAAAACAGTTCTTTCTACCCATTCTACACGATTTTCCCAGATCTTATACCTTAGTTGATGATTTCGGCTTGTCGAGTCAATTCGCGTGAATCGTAATCTATTATTTCCAGGACGCGGGTGCTCACTGTTTGTTTGATTGTTGTGAGATTCTCGTGATTGATCGACGGTGTTATTGGCCAAGGAGTAACCGAAGGTAACGACGGCAAGTCAAGGAATTTTGCGATGTAATTCCGACACTATCAGGCTTTTTTTCCTTTTTTTTAAAATCTAATGCCTTTTTCCCTGTGATTTTATGTTCAGGATCGATTTCATGGACAATTAACTGCTTTCTTTGTAATATATTTTATGAGCGTTGCTCTGTTGGTTTTATTGTTTCATCGTCATTGGTTGTTCCGTTAGAGGATCTTGACATGGATATTGAGAGAGAGCGTAATAATAACAATGATGATGAATTGATGATAGAAGCAAGTGTTAAACATAAAACACTGATTGTGTGCTTTGGGAGATTTATCTAACGTTTTGTGAAATTCACGTTATACTGTGGCTGTCTTAATTACAATGCGGAGGGTCAGTTGTTGAATGTACGTATTGGTGTTTTGTGCTTCTCAGATTACGGCAATTTGAAGTGGGTGCTAAAGAATACAAGGACCATTGGATGAATCCATTATGATTTAGCGAACCATATGGTTATATAAAGTTTCAGGCAAATTACTAGTTTTTCTCATTCTTTGATCGCCGTCTCAATTTTATTGCCCCAATGTCTGCACTAACTAGCAAAATATGTGGGATAACTTCTTATGATGTTAAATATAGGCATCAGTGAAACCTACTAATCATCTGTTAGAAAAATGAAATCAAATAAAGCTAGTACGTTTCCCTGTCTTCAGTCTGTACTGTCATACGCATTGAAATGAGCTTTGTACTTGCTGAATAATGTTATGAAGCAATTTGCAGTTTAGGCTTTTAATTTCGCTTATTTTTAATCCTCTCAAAAGTTGATAGAAGGCTTCCGAATGCTTCTATGATTAAAATTTTGATGAAAATTAAGATCATGATGCCAGGGAATGTTATAAATGTGTCGATAAGGGATTTTGGAATCTTTTTGACATAGCTCTCTTGGTTTGTTACTATATCGTTGTGTACCCGTAAGGGGAGACTGTTTGTTTCTAGTCTCCTGTTTTTTTTTTTGTTTTTTTTTTTTTTGAGCCGGACATCTCAATATGGTTACTCGTCTCTATTCATAAACATTTATTTTTAACTTATTAACCTATAGGAGTTAACAGCTCTGGGAAGAATGCATTTCTGGTCATGGTAACATGTCTGTGTGAGTGAGAATTGCTTTTGTTTCTTCACTTGGTCAACTTGCAATGTAGTTTTAAAAATTCTTGCTGTAGAACGGTAATCCATCTACCATTTTTACTTTGATGATACGTGAGCATTTTTTTATTTCTTTATCGGCTTCTTCCAAAATCGAGATATGATGTAAATGTTTATTGGCTTTAGTGGAACATGGACAGCATTATTACCTTGTTTCCTAATCATATATATGCATGTAACCAAATGTGTGTGCCTGTGTGTGTTTTCCTTTTATGTGCCATGAATTGTATCATTGCTACTTGCGCTACTCTGGCAGGAATGATGGCATCTTCCGAATCATTTTCTCGAGACGCAATAGGAAAGAAGTTCTCCAAGACTTATGAATCATCCGCATCTATTGATTACTTCGGTAATGATCCTCCTTCATCGGCAAAAAACTCAATACCAAAGAATGAAGATATGGATGTTGAAGTTCCTCCTGCTGATGTGGCCAACGATTTTATGGGGCACGATGTAAGATCAAACACCTTTTCTCCATAATCAAATTTTTAATGTCCTATTTGATTTAGGTATATGCTGGTGGGTGTTGTTTTGTTATTCTTTTTCAAATTTAAGAACTACTCATCACTGTTTTCAGTCTGCAAAAAGTTCTGAGTAAGTCTCCTTTGCGATGTTTGGAACCAGAATCCTTATTTGATTTGACCCAACTGTATATGAAGTTGCCAGATTGATCATCTGAATCTTTTAAGTTCGTGCTATTTAGTGTCACCTCTATAAACTCTTGATAATAGATATGCATTTACCTTGAGTACGTGCATTTTCAAAGTCCATTGAAGATTAAAATATGATTTTTTACGAAATTTTCCATCTCGAGCATTTCATGCATGAATATATTTTTTTTGGAAGCCTATTTATAGTTTCTGCTATTGAGAAAGGTCAATTTATGTGACATCTGCGGGGATGCTGGGCGAGAGGATTTGCTTGCTGTCTGTAGTCGGTGTAATGATGGGGCAGAACACACGTAAGGATCACACTCTGTTAACAAATTTACCATATTATATTTCCCGGGTTTTATGCGATCAGTGTGGCAATATGGGTTTCTTCTTTATCAGTTATTGCATGCAAAAAAGGTTGGATAAAGTCCCGGAAGGTGAATGGCTTTGCGAAGAATGCAAGTCTATGGACTGGGTGGAATATGAGAGACAAGAAGTGACTCACAAGTTGAATGAGAATGAGAAAGTCAACTTATCTGCTCAAGCTAGCAGCGAACAAGGAAATAGTTCGGATTTTGAAAGAAATAATGCAAAGGGTGAGATCAATCATACTGGTAAAAGGCATAGAGATGATGCTGGTTCTGATGATCCGTCACCTGCAAAGAAGCCTGCAACTGTGCAGACAATAGGTTCACCAAAGACCAAAGATCCTGGCAAGGAAGCACCATCTTCTCCAGATAATTGTATAAAGAACCATGATAATGGCAGATTGAAGTTCTTACACCTCTCATCTTCTAACGCTTCCCAAGCTAATGATATTCCTGAATGCACAAATCCTGGTTCAGATCTACGGTCTCACGGATGTAATCAAGGTTAGTATCTTGTACATTGTACATTGATGTAGTGTTGTTACTAAGCATGGTAATATCCTGCGTTGACTGGTGCAAAGGGCTTTTTACCCTGTCCCTGCCATGCGCCTTCAGTGTCCAAATCCTAGGTTACCAATAATACCTTGTTTCCCAGGTTCTCTATCGAAATCAACTTCATTTAATTCTATGGCTTCAAAACGCAAAGTCAAGCTTCTTGACCAAGCGGTTCTCCAGAGGCAGAAATCGGTGAAGGAGCATGCCTCCTTTCGAGCTAAAGATGGCATCACCCGATCGATGGGCAAATCTATGTCATTTAGAACGGGAATGTCCAGCCGCTTTGAATCAAAGAGTAAGACGTTATCTCCCCGTAAGCCTCACTTACTGGGTAATAGGAACCTAAAAGAAAGAAGCTCGTATGAACAGCGTTCTTTTATAAGTGAAGCTAATTCGACGATGCGTCCTTCTAAGAATACTACATCAACAATAGACAAACCTGCAGCATCACGGGGAGAATCACTTGCATTGCCGAGGTCCTTCAGTTTTGTAGGTCGAAGGAGCATAGAGTCGTCAGGTTCTTTAGGTATAGTGTTCTACATTTTTATATTTATATGTGTGTGTGTGTGTATGTATACATGGCGACATCTTTTCTATTGTGCTTGATTTTTATATATGTGTTGATCCAGAATTATTTATTTCCTGTGTGGCCAGGTGAGGTCAAGAAGCCATCAATTAGCAATGGTAGCACCAATGGATTTAATAAAATTGAGACAAAATCTAGTTATACTGGCCATAAGGAGGACATTTCCTCATGCTCTGTTGATGAGCAACGGCATTATAGTAATAGTGACGGGGCACATCATATGTCAAATTCTGTTGAGAAAAAGAGGGAGCAACTTGGTCCGAGCCATTCAACAAGAGATGAATTGAATAAACCTGGTCTACATTGGAAACATAAAGTTTCGGGTCAAGCTAATGTTAGAGCTGTATCAACTGGGCTTGCTGAAGTAGTTTCAGATCATATATTACGGTCTAATGGAACAAGAAGATTGGTTTCTGATGTGATGAATCCTGGGGAAGATAAATCATATGTTAATTTTACTGCCAACAATCGTAAACGAGAAACAATCAGCAATCTGAAGAAGTCCACGTTACTTAATTCCAAGAGTTCTCTTTCTGGCGGAGATGGGTTTTCGCTTGTTTCTTCTTCTAAAGACGTGCTTAATAATGTTTCAGTAACAGCTCCTTTATTTTTAAATTCGGCGGCTATCCCTGAGCATGATTATATATGGCAGTACGGGCCTCTCCATCTGCTAGTCCATTGATTACTTTCAGTGCTAAGTAATGTTGATTGTAACCAAGGTTGTTTTATCCATGCAGAGGCAGTTTTGAGATTAACCGAAGTGACAGAAGTTTCGAACTGTGGGATGGAATCCAAGCTCATTTGTCATCGTGTGCATCGCCAAGGGTTGTTCATGCCATAGAAAAGTTTGAAAGCAGGATAGTACTCTGTGAAGTTCCTCGCTTAAGCATCTTGCCAAGACAGTTTCAGGATAATGGCGTTAAAGAAGATCATATTGCTCTTTTTTTCTTTGCTAAAGATATTGAGAGGCAATTGCTAAGTACTTTTCCTTTTTTTTTTTCAGTTCATCTACTTTTTATCCTTTGGCTTTGATGTCACTTAAACTGCTGCCCATCTGTTGTTGCAGCTACAATAAGAACTACAAAAACCTAGTCGGCAAAATGATGACGAATGACCTTGCTCTTAGAGGAGATGTACATGGCGTTGAGCTCCTAATATTTCCTTCCAATCAACTTCATGATAATATGAAGCGTAAGTAGACAGCATGTTCCATGGACTTGGACAATCTTAGTAGCATCTAGCTTGTAATATACCTATGTGTGATCTTCGTTTGCATCAAATATTGATATCGTTCACATTGCAGGGTGGAATTCATTATTCTACATTTGGGGTGTGTTTAGAGGAAAGAGAGAGAATCGCTCAGACGTGCAAAACTCCTCAACCCAATCTACTGCTGCTCAAGATATCTCCCAAGCAGTAGTTCCCTTGCCGGCTAGTAGATACTCAATCGTACGTACTACTTCGGAATTGCCTGCGTCTGTCTCAGAAGAATCACACAATTTATTGGTGTCTCGAACTGTTGATGAAGACCGTAGAGCAAACACAAGTACTTTAGATGAATCAGATAGTAGTGCTAATATTCATTCCTCATCCGAGATACAAAATAATCATCAGGTATCACCCATTCCTTTCTTAATCGCATTTAAATTTTCTGAAATTCACCCTGTCGATCTGTGTACTCTATTTATAGGCTTGTATGACCTGTGATGTTATTGTCTTGCTCGCATAATTTTTCCCTTAGGAGCGAGACATAAATCCCAGCTGCGACCCTCCTTCCCGGGACATGACAAGCAGTGGTTGCCAAATGGAGAAAGTAGCAATGGATATTCCCATTGATCAACTTAAAACTGTATCAGGGCCTAATAGTGTTGCCTCAGATGGAATTTCAGGCAATGGAATCGTAGTGGACAGGGTTTGCACTAAAGAGCAATCGAGTACTATAATAGAAGAAAAAGATTCTTCTAAGGACGGGGAAACTACCAAACGTAGAAAGATAGAACTGAAAGACCTAAACATGATGCCCGAGGAATGGGATTTGAATCAATTATCGCTCACCAATGGCGAGGCATGTAATGATGAACCAAGCGGAGGAGCACTTGAAACTGTAAGAAGGCGTTAATTTTTTTTTCTGTAACATGCAATTGACTATGAATCATTTAAAAAGGTCTTTTTGGCTGACGTTGAAAATAATTTGATCACAGATGAGCCATGCACCTTCGGTATCACTGGACTTCTTTCCCATTGAATCAAATCCCGCGAATGGTAATCCATTACAACGAGATCAGATTCAAGATAAGTCTCCCAACCTCGAACTTGCTTTGTGGGCTGAAAATAAGACGTCAACGACTGAAATCGGTGAGAAAATAAGTGCTGTCGACGATGATGTGTCAGCATCTCTTTCCCTATCTCTTTCTTTCCCGTTATTCAATCGTACCTTGTCCTCCAAGGATTGAGCAGAAGTTAGTACACATGTTATAGTGAGTGCCTCAATGGTCGTCATCATCTCTGAAGTTTACAGATGCTTTTTTGGTTCTTTAGACATAATATGTTATCTATTTCTAGACAAGTTTTGCGGGATCATGTGTGTGTCGAGATGGAAGTCTCGGGAATAATACAGTGTCTACCGCCCTTCAGTTCGCAGGTGCATATGATGGGCTTCTGTGTATATATATGAGTAGAGCCTTGATCATACTTGTGTTACTTAGCATTCCTGTTAGAAAAAGTTCTTGGTTGGAGAAGGTTTTCAATAAATGCTGAAACGTTCTGTGGTGTTCTATACTTCTTAGATTGGAAAAATACGGTGATCGTCGTGTTCTGTGCTAACAAACTGTGCAATAAGGCCAACTTTTGTGTAAGGATTTTGAATCTTCTCCTCCTGAAAAAGACGACGAAAGGTTAGGGTACTTTTTCGTTGGGATGTTTATGTGATAATCTGCTGAATAGTGTTTGGTAGTTGAAAGTGGGTTGGGTATTGAGGAGGAAGAGTTCTCGAATTTTGATGAGTCAATTGAAGGTTTTTTTAGTAGTTGCTTTTGATAATGTAGCTTATTTCCTTGCGCCTTTCTAACGCCCATAAATACAAGAATAACTAATAATTAAGCACAACTGCAAAATTTTCTTCAATCTCTCCCTTTGTGATCGATGTTACTTCAGCTCGGTTCATTCTTGTCGGGCGTAGAAAGACTATCGTTAAGCCCAAAGCCGTCACATACTTACCTATGGCATCTCTCAGCTCAACTTAGTGTCATTTCTAAATTATTTCTTGGCTTAGAATGAGGGGGGAGAAAAAAGAAAATGAGCACAATGACAAGTTCATGCGGGCCGGGCCGGGCCGTAAGGGATCGGTCAAGTGGCTTACTTCTCGATTGAGCTTTAGCCGAGCTCGAGCCCAGTATAACTTAATTGAGCAAAATTCGAGCTGGGTCATGTTTGAGCTCTGTATGAGCTTGAAAATTTTTTGCTCGAGCTCGGCTAAGTTAAAAACAATTAAAGCTTGGCTCGACTCGATAAGCTTAGTGTAGTTTGGGGTATTTAAGCTCGAGTTCGATATATATTAGGAGATAAAATATGTACTTTAATATAAATATGAAATATAAAATATTTAATAGATTCGAAAACAAAAGTGTAGGCTCGATACGGGCTCGACGAGCCACGAGTCCATATATGGTAGGCTTGAAGTTCCGCTTGATTTTTTACCGAATTCGAACACCAAACTCTAATAATATTTGATTGTATTTTCTATTTGTTGTCTATTGTGTGGATGGTAGATGTGCTTGCCACATCTTGTGTCGGATTATGTGGATTTGGTGAGTTGTCTATTGTAAAAATATCTCTCTCAACTCACGTTTGATACATGTTATCTGTCTTTATATTTATTTTTCTTGCTCATTTTCATAACAATTTCAAGATCGATCATCCTTCCTTACATTCTCAAAACCTCAAGGCCATTTTTCCAACCATATTTTATTAATACTTATAAAGGCGAATGGCAAAATGAACAGGGTTTCGTCGTTATCTATGAAGTTGGGTAATGATTGCCTATAGGTCTATAATTTTGCTATATAACGTACAAGTGAGTTACAGGAGACGACGTCGTTTCGTACCTTTAAATATTTTTAGAAATAAAAATAATATCCAAAAAGAATAAATAAACGGTGTAGATCCCACGATGGAAGAGGACGATGAGGGCTCACATCCACGACACATTTCCAAATGCACAATAAATTTAATATTTATCACTGTATTACATGTTTTAGCCTCCTACTACATATTATATATTCATATTACAAAGCTTGATTATTAAACAATAGTGCGTTTGTTTATGAAATAGGTTCGTGCTCCCACATATGTATATATAATTTGATTAATGTCGTTATCGTTTGAGAACTTATACGTTACATAACTAATAGCAGAGGAAAATTCGAGCTATTACCGAAATCCAAATCCTTCTCTGAGAATTAATAAATATTCCGATTTGTGTCTCTATAAACTCGTACTCTCTCCGTTCCAAATCATTTTATACATTTTACTATATTGGGCGTCCCGTTCTCTTTGTACATTTCCTTTTATAGCAAAAAATTACCACAAACAATCAATATAATAATATTAAATACTCTTAAAAGACGTGTCAAAATATTCACTTTTTCACCTTTTAATTGTAATATATTATTAAAATATTCAGGTTCGTAAAAACTGTGACATACCCCAAATGTCCATAACCATTTGGGACAGATGGAGTATAATATAAATAATATTAATTAATATGTGTAACCTATGTCAGAATAGGTACCCGATTTACTGTTTGTACCGGTTTTCTCTGTCTTGCCGTACCTTTCTATGTGTGTATTGCGTACCACATCACGATTTTATACGGTACCCTATACGCTTTCTATATGGTACCTTAATTTATTATATATGGCGTACCATTTTCTCCTTGCATTATGTACCAGTTTACGTTGCTATATGGTACCTAAATGTGTCGTATGACGTACCTGCGGCGGATCATGTGCCTATGTGCAAAAAATTTATTCTACTAGGCACCTACATATAACAAGATACTGACATGGTATCGAATTACAATTTTTTATGCAAATGAGTATTTATCTGTAAAGACCCCAATTGTTTTTTATTTCCAACTCGAGCTTAATATTTCATCCTGCTATAACATTACAAGACGACAATACTAAACTACGTTATAATATTGAGCTAACTTATTTGGCGTATAATGAATAATTTATGATGTACTTTTATTTAGGCCTTATAGCAACTACAACCCGCAACATAAAAATACAGTAATTTTACAAAATAATACAATTACTCAATTATTTTTACTCCAACTCATAAACTCTATTTTCTACACTAATTTTTACTTCAATTCATTAGCTCTATTTTGTATATTAAAAATAAAATTCATTATTACTATCATAACTGATTTATTAAAGTTTATATATAATGATTAAAAGTCAATATATTATAATTAGTAATATAAATTAATAAATTATAAAAGTAGCAACGGTTTAATTATAATTTTACTAAATTAGTAGGAATTCTTAATAAATAAAAGAAAATTAATATTATTTTAGTTTAGTATTTAAGAATATTCAATATTTTGAATAAAATTTAAAAATGTTTTATTAAATTAAATATAAATAAATAGAACAACTATTTTGTGCTGAAAAGATGTGTCATCTAGAGTTTATCTGTTGATTCCGGTGTTGGGAGTCTGGTCGGTGACGCTCGTAAACTCGGTCAGAGTTTCGGCTTACTACGTCGAAGTCGAGGCACGTACATCGTACGCTTTCCGTAAGACGTTATTGCCCCGTATTTCAGTGCCTCGGGTTGTCGCAATACGTCCCGAAGATACAACGACTTCAGGAATTTCGATACGTTGCACACCGTAACGAAATTATCGGGCGAATCTACTAAAGACTCGAGCCTTTCTTGCGTTTTTTATGCCTTCTTATGCCTAAGGGACGTGCTGTCAACTTTTTCTAAAGTGCTGTGAGTGGATTGAATAATTTTCTATTCTGGCCGGGGACCTATTTATACTGTCCGAAAAGCTGCAGGGGTCAATTCACGAAAAGTCATAACTTTTCAGTTTGACCTCCTTTGACTGGGTCGAATTGCAAATAGACGCAACCTTTGGCCAGGGGTCAATCTGGAAATAGTCACAACTCTCGGACTGGTACCCAATACCCCTTCAATCGGCCACATCACCATGCCAAGTCAGCGGCAGATCAGCGCCACGTCAGTCCGCGTCAGTCCGCATGTCAGTGACACGTGATCAGCCGCCACGTCATCAATTTTTTTTATTATTATTTTTTTTCGTTTTTTAAATTTTTAATTGGGCCGGCTTTACCAATTAATTTCTCATTCACCCGATATCGGTTTTGAGCAAATTAATATTCGTTAGATTCGTCTCGAAACGTAGATTCGTAATCTTTCAACGATTTCTCGTTTCGACGACCGGCGTCTTCTCGATTTAATAAAATCGTTTCAGCTCTTCTCTTAGTGGGCCAATTACCCACACTTGGAGCCAAGGCCCATTGGGCTTAAAACCCAACAATCCCCCACATGAATGGAAGTTAATGTAAATGCAATGCATGCTGAATCTTGCAAGAAAGTCCCGACGACCCATCACTGCATCGGGATAGGTAGCTTGTGGCTTTGAACCTTCCCTAGTGAAATACTATCGGATTTACTCGCTGCTCAGTGAACGTGATGTCTTGAACTGGCGGCTTTTTGTGTAAACCAAGACAACAGTATACACACCGTGATGAATCTGATCTCTTTTCGATTCTCACGTTGTGTCCGTTTCGGCCGTGGACCATATCTCCTATTCATAAGTGTTTTCCATTGAAGCGGCCCCACTTCATACTTATATAGGTGACCGACTATTAGGACTTAATCTTGGAGTAGCCCGAAATACTCCACCAATTTGGTATAGTCATCATTAAAAGCATACGTGCTTACCCTAACCACACGTCATCGCGAAATTACTTGGGCAGCTGTCGAGAATGGACTTTATTTAGTTTCCAAGTAACTACTGAATTAATCACAGCTTAGTTGTCTCATTGAACCAAGTTCGTGGGATCTCCACTCATGAGGTTGAGTTACCACTGTTTTTGTTCTTTGCTGTGTGGATTTTTAGCCCCATTCCCCTTACTGCGTTTTCTAACTGATCTCTAGCTATGCCTTTTGTCAGCGGATCCGCAATATTTTCCTTTGACTTTACATAGTCGGTGGAAATTATTTCGCTAGAGATAAGCTGTCTTACGGTGTTATGTTTCCGACGAATGTGCCGAGACTTACCGTTATACATACAGTTCTGTGCCCTGCCGATGGCTGCCATGCTATCGTAGTGAATCATAATTGGTGGCACAGGTTTGTTCCAACACGGTATATCCTCCAGGAAATTTCGAAGTCATTCTGCTTCTTCGCCGGCTTTATCTAGTGCGATGAACTCTGACTCCATCGTGGATCGAGCTATGCACGTTTGTTTGGAGGACTTCCAAGAAACTGCTCCTCCACCGATGGTAAATGTATAACCACTCGTGGATTTGGAGTCTTTACTATCAGATATCCAATTCGCATCGCAATACACTTCTAGTACCGCGGGATATCTCGAGTATAGTATGCCGTGATTAATAGTGTGCTTCAGATATCTTAGCACTCTTCTTAGTGCTACCTAGTGGCTACTACCCGGGTTACTCGTAAACCTACTCAGTTTACTAATTGAGTACGCTATGTCAGGTCGAGTGCAGTTAGACAAATACATCAGGCTACCAATCACCCGAGCGTATTCGAGTTGCGACACGGGCTCTCCTCTATTTTTGGCTAAGTGTACGTTAGTGTCCACAGGTGTCTTAGCCGGAGGATCATCGAAGGCGTTAAATTTCTTTAACACGCTCTCAACATAGTGAGATTGTGTAATCACAATTCCTTCGGACGTCTTAGAGACATTTATTCCCAAAATGACGTCAGCCAGACCCAAATCCTTCATACTGAAATAATTGTTCAGCATATTCTTTGTATTTACGATTATTCTGTGACTGCTTCCCATGATTAACATGTCGTCTACGTAAAGACAGACAATCACAAACCCATCGGGTGTGCCTTTTATATAAACGCATTTATCACACTCATTAATCTTAAACCCATTCGACAACATAGTCATGTCGAACTTCTCGTGCCACTGTTTCGGCGCTTGCTTGAGCCCGTAAAGTGACTTCACGAGTCGGCACACTTTATTTTCCTGCCCGGGTACAATAAACCCTTCGGACTGCCGCATATATATTTCTTCCTCGAGTTCCCCGTTTAGAAAGACCGTTTTCACGTCCATCTGATGTATCTCGAGGTCATACAATGATGCTATAGCGATCAAGACCCGTATGGATGTAATCCTTGTCACGGGTGAGTAGGTATCGAAGAAATCGTACCCCTCCTTTTGGTTAAACCCTTTAGCTACTAAACGAGCTTTATATTTTTCGATTGATCCATCGGTCTTAAGCTTCCTTTTAAGGACCCATTTGCATCCTAATGGCTTGCACCCTTTTGGGAGATCTACCAGCTCCCACGTATGGTTTTGCATTATGGACTCAATCTCGCTATTCACAGCTTCTTTCCAGAACAGAGCTTCTGGACTAGACAATGCCTCTTGCAAAGTCCGGGGTTCATCATCTAACATATACGTTAGGAAATCAGGCCCAAATGATTTGGCCACCTTTTTACGTTTGCTTTGCCGTGGTTCCTCGTTTTCTTGAGGTGAACTCTCAACGGCATCGTGAGTTCGCTTATTATAGCTTATTTCTTTATTTTTCTTATTTGAAAAAATATTCTCGAAGAATACAGCGTTCCTCGACTCAAATATCATCCCTGCATTCATTTCAGGGTTTTCTGATTTGTGCACTAGAAATCTATATGCACTACTGTTATTAGCATATCCAATGAAAATGCAATCAACAGTCTTGGGTCCTATCTTAACCTGTTTAGGTTTAGGTACTTCGACCTTAGCTAGGCACCCCCACACTTTCGGGTAATTGTAGGACGGAGCCCTACCTTTCCATAGTTCGTATGGAGTCTTTTCTTTCTTTTTGTGTGGCACCATATCCAGAATGCGATTTGCCGAGAGGATTGCTTCCCCCACAAGTTCTGAGGTTGCCCAGAACTGATCAACATAGCATTCATCATCTCCTTAAGAGACCTATTTTTGCATTCAGCAACGCCGTTTGACTGAGGTGAATAAGGCGCAGTTGTTTGATGAATAATGTCGTGCTCTTGGCAAAATTCTTCGAACGGCGCCACGTATTCTCCTCCTCTATCACTTCGAATTATTTTTATTCGTGAGTTTAGTTGATTCTCAACATCACTCTTATATCTTGTGAAGGCATCAAGAGCCTCGTCCTTGCCACTTAACAGATATACGTAGCAGAATCTCGTGCAATCGTCAATGAAAGTAATAAAATACTTCTTTCCACCTCTAGTCTGATCGCATATATCAGTATGGATCAATTCTAGAGGCGCACTACTTCTCTCAACAGAGAAGAACGGTGCCTTGGCCATTTTTGCCTCGACACAGACTTCACATTTTTGTTGTGAGTCGACTTCCATTTGTAGAAGCAGGTTTAAACTTATTAATTTTTTATTTTATTTAAACCCACGTGTCCTAATCTATGATGCCATAAATTGGAACACTCAACCAAGTAAGATGAACTTTCTTTATTATTATCAGCGAGCTTAATCTCGCGTATTACATGCATTACATTCATCTTAAAGAGCCCCTTCTCGAGGTAGCCCTTTCCTATGAAATGACCGTTTTTTGTCAGTACATATTTATCACTCTCAAACACCTGTCTAAATCCGGCTTTGCTCAACAGGGAGCCGGACACCAAGTTCTTGCGGATGTCTGGCACATGCAGCACGTCCACAAGAGTGAGTTCCTTGGTTCCGGTGTTGGGCGTTTGGTCGGTGGCGCTCGTAAACTCGGACAGAGTTTCGGCTTACTACGTCGAAATTGAGGCACGTACGTCGTACGCTTTCCGTAAGACGTTATTGCCCCGTATTTCAGTGCCTCGGGTTGTCGCAATACGTCCCGAAGATACAACGACTTCAGGAATTTCGATACGTTGCACACCGTAACGAAATTATCGGGCGAATCTACTAAAGACTCGAGCCTTTCTTGCGTTTTTTATGCCTTATTATGCCTAAGGGACGTGCTGTCAACTTTTTCTAAAGTGCTGTTAGTGGATTGAATAATTTTCTATTCTGCCAGGGGACCTATTTATACTGTCCGAAAAGCTGCAGGGGTCAATTCGCGAAAAGTCATAACTTTTCAGTTTGACCTCCTTTGACTGGGCCGAATTGCAAATAGACGCAACCTTTGGCCAGGGGTCAATCTGGAAATAGTCACAACTCTCGGACTGATACCCAATACCCCTTCAATCAGCCACATCACCATGCCAAGTCAGCGGCAGATCAGCGCCACGTCAGTCCACGTCAGTCCGCGTGTCAGTGACACGTCATCAGTGCCACGTCATCAGTTTTTTTATTATTTTTTTCGTTTTTTATTTTTAATTGGGCCGGCTTCACCAATTAATTTCTCATTCACCCGATATCGGTTTTGAGCAAATTAATATTCGTTAGATTCGTCTCGAAACGTAGATTCGTAATCTTTCAACGATTTCTCGTTTTGACGCCGACGTCTTCTCGATTTAATAAAATCGTTTTAGCTCTTCTCTTAGTGGGCCAATTACCCACACTTGGGCCCAAGGCCCATTGGGCTTAAAACCCAACATTATCTACTCATCAACACATATTAATGTTTAGAATATCATTGGAGTAGAAACATACTCCATTTTTATGTTTTGCACAAAAATAGAGTATGCGGTGAAGATTGAAATGAAAGTGAAGGTGTTGTGGAAATTTTAACGTGCCAATTCCATACCAATGCTCACACAATATATAATATATGTCAATTCTATGCAACTCAAACTTAGAAATCTACAAATAATCTAGGTATATCGCAAAGGCGATTACTATACGTTTTCTTTTATTTCAAAATGGATAACATTGAACTTATAAAGTTCATAATTTTTCTGATTTGTTGGGTTCCCCATAAAGTCCAATTTTATAAACCAAAATTTATAAGCCCATGGGATTGCATTTTATATAAATTAGTGAAAATATGTCAATAGAAAATCTATAGAAGTACAGTAAAATATCCTCTGATGAAACAGTGCAACTATCAAACCCCTGAAATTCAAACCATAATTTTTATTTAATCATTCTTGTATCGCATTTGTTATGAAGTTATGTCATACCAATTATATTTGCAATATTTATCCTACGTAAGCCGTAAAAATAAGAGCTTATTTTAATATCAAATTTAGCGTCATAAAAATTAAACTTAATAGGCTTACTCTAGTGGTGAAAGATGAGGCCAATCTGCTGATGGACATTAGCTGACTCGATCAGCTCGACTAACTCGAGCTCGACCTCGAGCTTCACATGTATGTTCGAAAGCATACGAGTATTATAATATTTTTAGGGTGTGTTTAGTTTAGAGAATTTAGTGATAAAGAAAAAGAAATGAAAAAAGGAAAAATGATTTTTATGTTTGGTTGATTAGAGAAATAAATGCGGAAAATGAAAGTAAACTTAAACTAAGTTTAAGACTGTATTTGGAATGAGAAAAGCGGTGAGGAAGAAACCTAAAGAGAAATAATATTCACTAGCTTTTTTCCTTCGATTTTCTCACCGTTTGTTGAAGAAAAATGGTTTTTCATTGGCTTAAACCTAACTTAAGTTTTCTTCTCTTTTCTTTCATTGGTTTCTCACCGTTTATTCTATCTATTTCTCCAATCAAGCAAACACAAAAATTAGTTTTCGTTTTCCATTTCGTTTCCTTTCCTCACTAAATTCCTTAAACCAAACACAACCTAAATCGTGGAAAATCAATTTCCTCACCATGACCAAAAGGAAAAGAAAACAAGTGAAAATCATTTTCTCATTAGTTTTTCTTTTATCGTCTATTTTCGTAATCCAAACACACTTCTAATCTGAAACTAAAATTCTCAAGCTTGTTTGTTCGAGTAAACAAGCCTATTGCCGAGCTCTAGCTTAAATAAATGATGCACCAAATTTGAGTTTGAGCATACTAACTGATTTAGTATTGGTATTTAAGCACATTCCTTGCAATAAATAAATAAAATAGCTTTATTTATATTCTAAATTGTTTTGAATTTGTCACTATTTTACTTTTTTGTTTATTATATATAAAGGAAATTTGATTGGGGAATATATCGAATATATTAAAAATAGAAAGGACAAATTATAATTACAATTGACGCACCAAATTGATTAAGTGTAGTTACTATAACTATGAGGTCATAATGCTAAACTATTGTGCTTAGTACATACACAAATAACATGTTAATCGGAGCAATTTAGGTTAGGTCATCAATAATGCAATTAATTTGTGTCTTAAAACTCAATTTTATTTGCTTTACCCTTAAAAGGAACGTAGGCCATTGTTTGCACTTTACCCCATTATTAATGCAAGCAAAGCAAAAACCAACATATAGGTAAGGTGGTGAAGTAGGGTCCTTAACCTTAACCACACCCGCCTTTTTCAAACACCAATAGCTTATATATATTCACATAATCATTAAGTATATACTTAAATACATTAATCGCACAAACTTACATATCCTTTTATCATCATGCAGCAGAATTGCCTTGAAAAAAATGTTTGTATGCGTTGCCCATTAAAAGATGAGATTCTCCTATTGGCGACGGTCAGGTTCAATTCAAATAAAATTTATTCGGAGTGTAGAGTGAGATATTAAGATATGGTTCCAAATAAATAAAAAATATTCGATTCCAAGATTTAAAATAGTTTTTTCCGATTCAAATTTACAATTTGGAATTCGAAATATTCAGATATCATATTCAAATAAAACATAGTTTCTCTGTATGAACCAAATATGATAAATTCTATTTGAATATCAATATACTTATAATTCAATGAAATATAATATTATCTACACCATTTTATGGAGTAGCTTTATGCAAAATCGGAAAAGAAATATCATTTCTAACCGAAAATCTAATACGGATACAAAATACTCAATAGGATACATATAGAATATGTTGTATTCGTATCTCTTGCAACATGCGATACATCTTTGACATATGAATAAATACATTAATAAAATAAAATGATAATTTCATCAAAATAAATATCTTATTCATTAACCGGTGGGGACTCACGAGTCTTTTAACCACTTTTCTTTATTTATTAGCTTTTCATATCAGCAGGGGCAGTTCCGTAATTTGAAAACGACTGCTTTCTGGGTAACACAACACACTATGACCGAGCATGCCAAACCAAACGCAAATGATATAATTTTTATTTATTTATTTTGTTATTTGTTTTCCGGTTCTCTACACATAAATACCTATTTGAATAAAACTTACAGATTAGTACTTATGTCAGAAATTTTTACAGATAGGTACCCAATTTAATTTGTCCCAGTCTCTTCATTCATGTCGTACCTTCCTGTGTGTATGCGTACCATAACACGCTGATATAAGATACATAAATATGTTTGTACGACGTACCTAATGTGTAAATAGGGCGTAACTAAATGTGCTAATACGACGTACCATTTTCTAAATCTATTACATACCACAATACGTTGATATAGGGTACCCAAATGTGTTGTATGGCATACCTGCGGCGGATCGGGTACTATTTGTAAAAAATTTATCCTGTTAGATACCTACATATAAAAAAATGTTGAGGTACTAAATTATAAGCTTTTTTTTACGGAAGGGGTATTTATGTGTAAAGACCCCTTTTTTTGTTATTTCCTTCCCATTATTAATTAATTAATTAAGTAAGAGTGGCGTTGTGGTTTTGCTGTATGTTTATGTGTACTTTGTCTGCTGTGGTTTAGAGACAGACTGTAACTCTCAACTAACGCAAGATACGCTGAAACTGCTTGGAGAAGAAGAGATGCTTCGCATAAAGTCTTCATTTTGAGAAGAAGTAGAAAGTAGATAATCGCTTTCCCATCGCACATTTTGTAGGGATTGTTGTTCTTACCTGCTTCTAAGATTGTTCCTGCCATCATGTCTGCTAAATCCAAGTAAGTTTTGCTGCGATTTCGGTGCATTTGCTTGGTGTGGATCTGATTCGGGATATTGTTTGTTCTATTCGCTTTACTTGATTCTCGATCTCGTTTTTCCATCGTGTTTACGTTACAGTCTGACTCAGATTTGCGCTGCTTGGTAGTAGTAAGAGTTGAATTTGAGGTCTTTTGGATCCCTAATTTGAAAACTTCAGCTTTCGTTCTTGTTCTTCAAGGATGAGATTAGACAAACTGTTCTTCCTTTTTGCTTGGGTTCGCCACGATTTTTGCATTTTGTGATGAGGTTCATTAGACGGATCTGTAAAATTCTGATTTCTTCTTGGTTAGATCTGCTTTATCTGAGACTCCCAACAGCAAAGTATCAGTAGCAGTTCCTCGTCTGAGCAGCAAAACTAGCAGGGTAGCGAATAAATCGAGTGCTGATTCAGCATCCCCGTTGCAAAATGCTCGATCTTCTGTTGATCAATCTCCAAAGTCCGTTACATCGAAGAAGCCTGCAGTTACACCTACATCGGACAAACGTTCGCCTAAGCTCCCAACTCCAACAGATGTAAGAATGTTCTTTTCTTTGCGAGTGGACAACTTCGCTGTTGATTTCCTGAGGTTTTTTTGTTTCTGAGATCTTCCTTGTATAATGATGCTGATTATTTGTCCTCTTTCCCACAGAAAAAGCCCACTCGCATATCAAAACCATCAGAACTTCAGGCGGAGTTGAGTCGAGCTCAAGAAGATCTCAAGAAGGCCAAGGAGAACTTAGCTGTAGTAGAGAAAGAAAAAGACAAGCTTTCGAGCGAACTGAAGGAAGCCAAGAAATCGTGTGAAGAGGCAAATGAGAAGCTCAATGATGCATTGTTGTCTCAGAAGCGAGCTGAAGAAGATTCCGAGATCGAAAAATTCCAAACGGTTGAGCTTGAACAATCTGGCATTGAACAAGCACAGAAGAAGGAAGAAGAATGGCTGAAAGAGATCGAGGATGTAAGGAATCAGCACGCCATCGATGTGGCAGCTCTTTTATCGGTGACCGAGGAGCTCCAAAAGGCGAAACAAGAACTATCCATGACCTGCGATGCGAAGAATCAAGCACTGAACCATGCTGAAGATGTGACTAAGCTAGCTGAGCACAATGCTGAGAAAATCGAGACCCTTTCAGCCGAGTTGGTTAGGCTGAAATCGCTTTATGACTCACGTGTTGAGACGGAGGTCAATGAGAAGAATAAGTACGTGTCTGAATTGGAAAATGGGATGAATTCGTTGAGACGAGAGCTTGAAGAGGCTAATGAGAAGAATAACTTGATGTCTGAAATGGAATTGGAGGTAAAAACACTGAGACAAGAGCTTGAAAAGGCTAAGGAGAAAAATATGTACGTATCTGAATTGGAACTGGAGATAGAACTACTGAGACGGGAGCTTGAAAAGGCTAAGGAGAAAAATGAATACGTGTCTGAGTTGGAATCGAAGTTAGAATCACTGAGGCGGGAGCTTGAAAGGGCGAACAATTTTGAGGAGAAATTGGCAGAAAAAGAGGCTGCGTTAGAGCAGCTTAGCGTCGATTTAGAGGCTGCTGAAATGGCCGAGTCTTACTCACGACGACTGGCAGAGGAATTGCACGAAAGGGTTGGGAAGTTAGAATCTGAGACAGAGCAAGCAAAGAGAATGGAGAAATCTGCTTCAGAATCTCTCGAATCCGTGATGAAACAGCTCGAAGTAAGCAATGATGCGTTGCACGACTCAGAATCTGAGATTGCAGCTCTGAAAGAGAAGGTGGGCTTGTTGGAGATTGCAATTTCTAGACAAAAAACCGACGTTGAGAAATCTCAGCATCAGCTCAAGTTGGCCAAAGAAGGAGCTTCTGAGATGGAGAAGAAGGTCGAATTTCTCAGTTCTGAGCTCGAAGCAGTGAAAGAAGAGAAAGCTCGGTCTCTGGAGAACGAGAAGCTTGCAGCTGAAAGCGTACAGACATTGCTCGAAGAAAAGAATAAGCTCATAAACGAGCTCGAAAGCTCCAAAGATGAAGAGGAAAAATCGAAGAAGGCACTCGAAAGTCTAGCATCAGCCTTACACGAGGTTTCTTCTGAAGCTAGAGAGGCAAAAGAGAAGCTTCTATCATTTCAAGGCGAGCAAGAAAACTACGAAAAACAAATCGAAGACCTAGCATTCGTTCTGAAGACGACCAAAGAGAAATACGAGAGCATGCTCGACGAAACAAAACAAGAAATAGAAACTCTTACGCACTCGATCGAACAGTCTAAGCACGAGTACGAAAACATGAAGGACGAGTGGGAACATAAAGAGATTCAGTTGATGAACTCCGTTAAAGAATCTGAGAAGGAGAACTCATCCTTGGAAACGGAAAACAAAAGGCTAGCTAACTCTATAAAATTAGCAGATGAAGAAGCTCGTGCTGCAAAAGTAGAAGAAGATCATTGGAAACATAGTTTCAAAGAAGCTGAATCAGAAGTGATTTACCTAAAGGAAGTCGTAGGAGAGGCAAAAGCTGAGAGCATGAGTCTGAAAGAGGGTTTGATGGACAAAGAGAACGAGCTACAGAGCGTTCTTCAGGAAAACGAGGAGCTCCGAAGAAACGAAGCATCTTCTCGGGAAAAGATCGAAGAATTAAATAGGATGCTCGAAGAAGCTTTATCTGCAGCCAAGAAACAAGTAGAGGGAGGTGGCGAGCTGTCTGAGAGCGAAAAAGATTATGACATGCTTCCTAAGGTTGTCGAATTCTCCGAACAAAATGGGAAAGGAGACTTAACGCCTACTCCCAAACCCCACTCTCAACCTAGAGAACAACACCTTACAAAACAGAACGATGTCTCTGATGATGATTCTTATCAGAAAGATTCTGTAATGGACGGAGCTGCTGACAATGATGCAAATGGGAAGGAGGACAATGGAGATTCTGAGATCGATCTTAAAATGTGGGAAAGCTGTAAGATCGAAGAAAAAGACTTCACGCCCGAAGGTGACCAAGAACAAGAATCCATGGAGGATGACGTGGAATCGAAATCTGAGATTCCATCTGCAGAAGATATGGACAACAATGGTGAAAGCCCTCCTACGAAGGAGAACGGCAGCAGTCAGAAGAAGAAGAAGAAGGCTTTGCTCGGAAAGTTCGGTAGTCTGTTGAAGAAGAAGAGCAGCAGCCCGGCCAATCACAAGTAAGCGATCGATCGATCAACTCGACCTTCGGCCCATCGTTGTGTTCTGTCGTTTCGTTGTCGGCTTTTGTCTCTATATAATATATGCATTTTTAGGGATTTGAACGTAAAGGCTTTGCTTTTGTGTTATATTATCTTTGAGATTCTTCTTAGATCTTCTGTGTGTGTGATTGATCTTTTGGATAAACATGTCTGGGAGATCTCATTGTAATGAAGGACGCCTTCTCTTTTGTGTGTGTGTCTGTTTGATGGACCGAAAAGACAGACTAGAAATTAAAACCAAGAACGAAAATATACGTGGTTTGACTCTGTCTTGATTCTGCATATCCATATGATAGAAACTCTTTATTGATGACCTTATCAAGATTACAAGTTCAAGTCTTCTCTATACGCTATCTTTACAACTCAGCCTAACAATGCCTTGATAGGAGCTTGAGAACATGCTAGAACGGTCACTGCCAATACACAGCTTCAGTTTGCAATTCAACCGCGTGTACCTTATCGCCGTTTGTAAGCAAGAATCTTTTTTCCAATGCACTTTTGTAGGTGAGTGAATTAAACACTTTTTAGCTGAGCCTTCCGATCTTTATATGGGTTTTGACTCAGATCGGCGTGTCTTACCTAGACTAGTACTTTTCGGTACTCTCGGTGTGTCTGCATAAAATATAATTGTATTATTTTTAATTTTGAGATTTATAATTTTTAATAAATGAAATAGAATTTTTAAATATATAAAATAAAACAATGTATAGGAATATATGTACAATAATTAAAAATGAAGTGGGTTGTAAATATTTAAACGGACCAAATGGGAGCTTAAAGATATATAGCTAATTATACGAATTACGATAATATTTTAGGGTTGCCTTCTGAATCCATTATACGAATTTAATATGGTTGCCTTGTGAATCCTTGCAACGAGATAATAGGAGGGGGAAATTTATAGGGTGCTACTATTCACACCCCGTTGAATAAAAAATGCTATTTACACCACACATTACATTAAATACTTAATATAGACCGTGAAACATGGCAAGTTTGTTTGGTTGGGGGTATTAGAGCATCTCCAACCGAACACTAAAATCCAAAAATTTGAGGTAAATTTACAACATCAAAACTAACCAAAAATGCGTTTGATACATTCTCCCTCGTGTGGACCAATATTTGCCTTTGGAACCGTTAGATGCGACTGATCTTTTTTAATTGCATTAAAATCCTTTACTTTTCTTTCTAATTGCATTAAAATCCTTTATTTTTCTTTCTCTCTCATATTACAGTGTCTTTTGTGTCAGAAGAAAATAGACAAAGAAGGGCAGCAATTTCTCGACTTTTAGAGCATCGTCTTCTTGATAGTTCAGACAAGCCCAGGCTTTGATGAATCGGACAATCGAGCTCGCACGCCGATGGCGTGATGATTAGTGAACCCTAAGCAAAGGCCCTTGTCGGGGAGGAGCGTGACCTTCAAGGCCAAGCGAGGGATCTCTTCCTCGCCGTAGTCGGCCGCAACCTTTGGCGGCGGCAGATGAGGGACGAGCCGTAGAAATCATCTGCGACCCTTGGGCCGTTTTCCGTCGGTAGCTGAAGTCGTTATCGCTCTGCGCCACCGTGAGCGACACTGAATCTCCGCCGGGGGAGAATCGTGAGAAGGGTTTCCGATCGTCGTTGATGGGGTGGACGATGTTTCCGGCGAGCGGAGGGAAGTGGGCCAGTGCTTTGGATAGGGAGATCTCAGCCGTGGAACTATGGTTTCTTGAAACTGCTGCTCCGAGAATGGGAGGTCGAAGAAGAGGAGGCGCTGAACTGGGTGGAAGTACTGCCATGTGAGGTCGAAGTGTAACAATGGAAGAGTTAGGCTTCGTCTCCTTTGTTGGGATAGGGTTCAACGAAGCAGTTTCCGAGGACTTGGGCGCCATTGTTGACTTCTGTGCTGCTATGTTTGAGGGAATGAATCTATGGCGATTTTAAATAAGACGTCTTTTTTTATGTGGAAATATATTGCAGTTGTCCTGTTAAAATCGATGCTTTTGTAAGTATAATGATATTTTATTATTAATTTTATTAATTTTTTTTGTGATTAAATCACAAATAAATCTTTTAATCTAAGAGTAATTTGGAGAAAAATACCTAACTGAAGTTCAGTATCATGAATCAGTCCCTCCGGCTTTTATTTTGGGAATAGGTACTGACACCAAGCACAAAATTAGTTTTAACTCCCTTGTGTTGAAGTTACAATATGCCCTTTTGTCTTTCCCAAATAAAAAAACAAATAAAATTGCAGGGTATGAAAACGTGAGTAAAAAACACTTCATTGACTCAATACAACATGACAAACTCAATTTCTTTCATGAGGAATCACATCTTCCGCTCTACTTAGTTATCAGTCTCCTCGTCCGACTAGCTGCCTACAACCACCGAATAAATATCAAGGAATTCGTTTATTTTCCCGAGTTTTGTTGGTTTTCCCCAAAAAATGCGAAATTAATTGGCATTTTGTGTTTCAGCATATGGGTTGTTGGTTTATGATGAGTGTGCGGAAACGAACTTTTCTTTTTGCAATATGATTGAAGGTCCAGACTACGTAGCATGAGACTGGCATAGCTAAGTTTTCTTGAGTTATTACTGAGCTTTAAATTGATGGCTTTTATAGAATTAAGTGGGTGTTTCGTTATTCCATACCTTTGTTCAAATATATTTCATCATGAGTGGAAGATGTCAAGTTGGAAAAACGTTTGATAACGAGTGGAAGATGTCAACGACGGGGGGCACAATAGACGTTTCGTGCAAAAGAACTAATGCCTAGCGCTATTTAAAGATGGCTCAGTTTGGGTGCTCGCAAGAAATATAAAAGATCATATTTGGAAACTTATGTTCATTCAGATTTGTGCAGACTTGATATGGTTCTTTTGGGATTGTATAATGGCGTTTTTCTGCTGAAATTTAACTTGGAAAGCATCAATCGCCAGAAAATACCTAAATCGAGATTACAAATACCTAATTTAAGGCCAAAAAAATACTTATATTTATGCATAAAATACTTGGGAATTGTGTTATCCAAGTCTAAAATGGTGGGTCTTTATCAACATCCTACATATTAAGGACATTGCTCTTAATCAACAAAAAATGAGTGTTTCTAGCAACTTCACCATCATACAAGGCCAAATACTTGATTTCGGCAATAAAATACCTAAATCAAGACTACAAATACCAATTTAAGGCAAACAATACTTATATTTATGTATAAAATACTTGGGAATTGGGTCGAAGTATCCAGATCTAAAATGGTGAGTTTTTATCAACATCTTACATAATAAGGACATTTTATTCGTAGATGTTTCGTCCCAATAAATAAGTATTTTTCGCGTAAATATAGGTATTTTCGTCTCGAATTGAGGTATTTCTTGTCCCGATTTAGGTATTTTACCATAGAATTAAGAGTACTTGTCTTGGTTAAAAGCTAAAGTAGCAAGAAAACTTCTTTTTGTGTGTTGATGATCAATATCCTTACAAGCATGATCTTTTACTAAAATCAACCATTTTATTCGTAGATGTCTCGTCCCAATAAATAAGTATTTTTCGCATAAATATAGGTATTTTTGTCCCGATTTGAGGTGTTTCTTGTCCCGATTTAGGTATTTTACCATTGAATTCAAGTACTTGTCTTGGTTAAAAGCTAAAGTAGCAAGAAAAACCTTCTTTTTGTGTTGTTGATGATCAATATCCTTACCAAGCATGATCTTTTACTAAAATCAACCATTTTATTCGTAGATGTCTCGTCCCAATAAATAAGTATTTTTCGCGTAAATATAGGTATTTTTGTCCCGATTTGAGGTATTGATGTCCCGAGTTAGGTATTTTACCATTGAATTCAAGTACTTGTCTTGGTTAAAAGCTAAAGTAGCAAGAAACCTTCTTTTGTGTTGTTGATGATCAATATCCTTACCAAGCATGATCTTTTACTAAAATCAACCATTTTATTCGTAGATGTCTCGTCCCAATAAATAGGTATTTTCGCGTAAATATAGGTATTTTTGTCCCGATTTGAGGTATTTCTGTCCCGATTTAGGTATTTTACCATTGAATTCAAGTACTTGTCTTGGTTAAAAGCTAAGATGCAAGAAACCTCTTTTTGTGTTGTTGATGATCAATATCCTTACCAAGCATGAATTTTACTAAAATCAACATTTTATTCGTAGTATCTCGCCAATAAATAAGTATTTTTCGCGTAAATATAGGTATTTTTGTCCCGATTTGAGGTATTTCTTGTCCCGATTTAGGTATTTTACCATGAATTCAAGTACTTGTCTTGGTTAAAAGCTAAAGTAGCAAGAAACCTTCTTTTGTGTTGTTGATGATCAATATCCTTACCAAGCATGATCTTTTACTAAAATCAACCATTTTATTCGTAGATGTCTCGTCCCAATAAATAAGTATTTTTCGCCGTAAATATAGGTATTTTGTCCCGATTGAGGTATTTCTTGTCCCGATTTAGGTATTTTACCATTGAATTCAAGTACTTGTCTGGGTTAAAAGCTAAAAGTAGCAAGAAACTTCTTTCTGTGTTGTTGATGATCAATATCCTTACCAAGCATGATCTTTACTAAAAAAATCACCATTTATTCGTAGATGTTCGTCCAATAAATAAGTATTTTTCGCGGTAAATATAGGTATTTTGTCCGATTTGAGGTACCTCTTGTCCCGATTTAGGTATTTTACCATTGAATTCAAGTATTGTCTTGGTTAAAAGCTAAAGTAGCAAGGAAACCTTCTTTTTGTTGTGTTGATGATCAATATCCTTACCAAGCATGATCTTTTACTAAAATCAACCATTTTATTCGTAGATGTCTCGTCCCAATAAATAAGTTATTTTTCGCGTAAATATAGGTATTTTTGTCCCGATTTGAGGTATTTCTTGTCCTGATTTAGGTATTTTACCATTGAATTCAAGTACTTGTCTTGGTTAAAAGCTAAAGTAGCAAGAAACCTTCTTTTGTGTTGTGATGATCAATATCCTTACCAAGCATGATCTTTACTAAAATCAACATTTTATTCGTAGATGTCTCGTCCCAATAAATAAGTATTTTTCGCGTAAATATAGGTATTTTGTCCCGATTTGAGGTATTTCTTGTCCCGATTCAGGTATTTTACCATTGAATTCAAGTATTTGTCTTGGTTAAAAGCTAAAGTAGCAAGAAACCTTCTTTTTGTGTTGTTGATGATCAATATCCTTACCAAGCATGATCTTTTACTAAAAAAATCAACCATTTTATTCGTAGATGTCTCGTCCCAATAAATAAGTATTTTTCGCGTAAATATAGGTATTTTTGTCCCGATTTGAGGTATTTCTTGTCCCGATTTAGGTATTTTACCATTGAATTCAAGTACTTGTCTTGGTTAAAAGCTAAAGTAGCAAGAAACCTTCTTTTTGTGTTGTTGATGATCAAATCCTTACCAAGCATGATCTTTTACTAAAAAAATCAACCATTTTATTCGTAGATGTCTCGTCCCAATAAATAAGTATTTTTCGCGTAAATATAGGTATTTTTGTCCCGATTTGAGGTATTTCTTGTCCCGATTTAGGTATTTTACCATTGAATTCAAGTACTTGTCTTGGTTAAAAGCTAAAGTAGCAAGAAACCTTCTTTTTGTGTTGTTGATGATCAATATCCTTACCAAGCATGATCTTTTACTAAAATCAACCATTTTTTCGTAGATGTCTCGTCCCAATAAATAAGTATTTTTCGCGTAAATATAGGTATTTTTGTCCCGATTTGAGGATTCTTGTCCCGATTTAGGTATTTTCCATTGAATCAAGTACTTGTCTTGGTTAAAAGCTAAAGTAGCAAGAAACCTTCTTTTTGTGTTGTTGATGATCAATATCCTTACCAAGCATGATCTTTTACTAAAAAAATCAACCATTTTATTCGTAGATGTCTCGTCCCAATAAATAAGTATTTTTCGCGTAAATATAGGTATTTTTGTCCCGATTTGAGGATTTCTTGTCCCGATTTAGGTATTTTACCATTGAATTCAAAAGTACTTGTCTTGGTTAAAAGCTAAAGTAGCAAGAAACCTTCTTTGTGTTGTTGATGATCAAATCCTTACCAAGCATGATCTTTTACTAAAATCAACCATTTTATTCGTAGATGTCTCGTCCCATAAATAAGTATTTTTCGCGTAAATATAGGTATTTTTGTCCCGATTTGAGGTATTCTTGTCCCGATTAGGTATTTTACCATTGAATTCAAGTACTTGTCTTGGTTAAAAGCTAAAGTAGCAAGAAACCTTCTTTTGTGTTGTTGATGATCAATATCCTACCAAGCATGATCTTTTACAAAAAAATCAACCATTTTATTCGTAGATGTCTCGTCCCAATAAATAAGTATTTTTCGCGTAAATATAGGTATTTTTGTCCCGATTGAGGTATTTCTTGTCCCGATTTAGGTATTTTACCATTGAATTCAAGTACTTGTCTTGGTTAAAAGCTAAAGTAGCAAGAAACCTTCTTTTTTGTTGTTGATGATCAATATCCTTACCAAGCATGATCTTTACAAAAAAATCAACCATTTTATTCGTAGATGTCTCGTCCAATAAATAAGTATTTTTCGCGTAAATATAGGTATTTTTGTCCCGATTTGAGGTATTTCTTGTCCCGATTTAGGTATTTTACCATTGAATTCAAGTACTTGTCTTGGTTAAAAGCTAAAGTAGCAAGAAACCTTCTTTTTGGTTGTTGATGATCAATATCCTTACCAAGCATGATCTTTTACTAAAATCAACCATTTTATTCGTAGATGTCTCGTCCCAATAAATAAGTATTTTTCGCGTAAATATAGGTATTTTTGTCCCGATTTGAGGTATTTCTTGTCCCGATTTAGGTATTTTACCATTGAATTCAAGTACTTGTCTTGGTTAAAAGCTAAAGTAGCAAGAAACCTTCTTTTGTGTTGTTGATGATCAATATCCTTACCAAGCATGATCTTACTAAAATCAACCATTTTATTCGTAGATGTCTCGTCCCAATAAATAAGTATTTTTCGCGTAAATATAGGTATTTTTGTCCCGATTTGAGGTATTTCTTGTCCCATTTAGGTATTTTACCATTGAATTCAAGTACTTGTCTTGGTTAAAAGCTAAAGTAGCAAGAAACCTTCTTTTTGTGTTGTTGATGATCAATATCCTTACCAAGCATGATCTTTACTAAAAAAATCAACCATTTTATTCGTAGATGTCTCGTCCCAATAAATAAGTATTTTTCGCGTAAATATAGGTATTTTTGTCCCGATTTGAGGTATTTCTTGTCCCGATTTAGGTATTTTACCATTGAATTCAAGTACTTGTCTTGGTTAAAAGCTAAAGTAGCAAGAAACCTTCTTTTGTGTTGTTGATGATCAATATCCTTACCAAGCATGATCTTTTACTAAAATCAACCATTTTATTCGTAGATGTCTCGTCCCAATAAATAAGTATTTTTCGCGTAAATATAGGTATTTTTGTCCCGATTTGAGGTATTTCTTGTCCCGATTTAGGTATTTTACCATTGAATTCAAGTACTTGTCTTGGTTAAAAGCTAAAGTAGCAAGAAACCTTCTTTTGTGTTGTTGATGATCAATATCCTTACCAAGCATGATCTTTTACTAAAATCAACCATTTTATTCGTAGATGTCTCGTCCCAATAAATAAGTATTTTTCGCGTAAATATAGGTATTTTTGTCCCGATTTGAGGTATTTCTTGTCCCGATTTAGGTATTTTACCATTGAATTCAAGTACCTGTCTTGGTTAAAAGCTAAAGTAGCAAGAAACCTTCTTTTTGTGTGTTGATGATCAATATCCTTACCAAGCATGATCTTTTACTAAAATCAACCATTTATTCGTAGATGTCTCGTCCCAATAAATAAGTATTTTTCGCGTAAATATAGGTATTTTGTCCCGATTTGAGGTATTTCTTGTCCCGATTTAGGTATTTACCATTGAATTCAAGTACTTGTCTTGGTTAAAAGCTAAAGTAGCAAGAAACCTTCTTTTTGTGTTGTTGATGATCAATATCCTTACCAAGCATGATCTTTTACAAAAAAATCAACCATTTTATTCGTAGATGTCTCGTCCCAATAAATAAGTATTTTTCGCGTAAATATAGGTATTTTGTCCCGATTTGAGGTATTTCTTGTCCCGATTTAGGTATTTTACCATTGAATTCAAGTACTTGTCTTGGTTAAAAGCTAAAGTAGCAAGAAACCTTCTTTTTGTGTTGTTGATGATCAATATCCTTACCAAGCATGATCTTTTACTAAAATCAACCATTTTATTCGTAGATGTCTCGTCCCAATAAATAAGTATTTTTCGCGTAAATATAGGTATTTTTGTCCCGATTTGAGGTATTTCTTGTCCCGATTTAGGTATTTTACCATTGAATTCAAGTACTTGTCTTGGTTAAAAGCTAAAGTAGCAAGAAACCTTCTTTTTGTGTTGTTGATGATCAATATCCTTACCAAGCATGATCTTTTACTAAAAAAATCAACCATTTTATTCGTAGATGTCTCGTCCCAATAAATAAGTATTTTTCGCGTAAATATAGTATTTTTGTCCCGATTTGAGGTATTTCTTGTCCCGATTTAGGTATTTACCATTGAATTCAAGTACTTGTCTTGGTTAAAAGCTAAAGTAGCAAGAAACCTTCTTTTTGTGTTGTTGATGATCAATATCCTTACCAAGCATGATCTTTACTAAAATCAACCATTTTATTCGTAGATGTCTCGTCCCAATAAATAAGTATTTTTCGCGTAAATATAGGTATTTTTGTCCCGATTTGAGGTATTTCTTGTCCCGATTTAGGTATTTTACCATTGAATTCAAGTACTTGTCTTGGTTAAAAGCTAAAGTAGCAAGAAACCTTCTTTTTGTGTTGTTGATGATCAATATCCTTACCAAGCATGATCTTTTACTAAAATCAACCATTTTATTCGTAGATGTCTCGTCCCAATAAATAAGTATTTTTCGCGTAAATATAGGTATTTTTGTCCCGATTTGAGGTATTTCTTGTCCCGATTTAGGTATTTTACCATTGAATTCAAGTACTTGTCTTGGTTAAAAGCTAAAGTAGCAAGAAACCTTCTTTTTGTGTTGTTGATGATCAATATCCTACCAAGCATGATCTTTTACTAAAATCAACCATTTTATTCGTAGATGTCTCGTCCAATAAATAAGTATTTTTCGCGTAAATATAGGTATTTTGTCCCGATTGAGGTATTTCTTGTCCCGATTTAGGTATTTTACCATTGAATCAAGTACTTGTCTTGGTTAAAAGCTAAAGTAGCAAGAAACCTTCTTTTTGTGTTGTTGATGATCAATATCCTTACCAAGCATGATCTTTTACTAAAAAATCAACCATTTTATTCGTAGATGTCTCGTCCCAATAAATAAGTATTTTTCGCGTAAATATAGGTATTTTTGTCCCGATTTGAGGTATTTCTTGTCCCGATTTAGGTATTTTACCATTGAATTCAAGTACTTGTCTTGGTTAAAAGCTAAAGTAGCAAGAAACCTTCTTTTTGTGTTGTTGATGATCAATATCCTTACCAAGCATGATCTTTACTAAAAAAATCAACCATTTTATTCGTAGATGTCTCGTCCCAATAAATAAGTATTTTTCGCGTAAATATAGGTATTTTTGTCCCGATTTGAGGTATTTCTTGTCCCGATTTAGGTATTTTACCATTGAATTCAAGTACTTGTCTTGGTTAAAAGCTAAAGTAGCAAGAAACCTTCTTTTTGTGTTGTTGATGATCAATATCCTTACCAAGCATGATCTTTTACTAAAATCAACCATTTTATTCGTAGATGTCTCGTCCCAATAAATAAGTATTTTTCGCGTAAATATAGGTATTTTTGTCCCGATTTGAGGTATTTCTTGTCCCGATTTAGGTATTTTACCATTGAATTCAAGTACTTGTCTTGGTTAAAAGCTAAAGTAGCAAGAAACCTTCTTTTTGTGTTGTTGATGATCAATATCCTTACCAAGCATGATCTTTTACTAAAATCAACCATTTTATTCGTAGATGTCTCGTCCCAATAAATAAGTATTTTCGCGTAAATATAGGTATTTTTGTCCCGATTTGAGGTATTTCTTGTCCCGATTTAGGTATTTTACCATTGAATTCAAGTACTTGTCTTGGTTAAAAGCTAAAGTAGCAAGAAACCTTCTTTTTGTGTTGTTGATGATCAATATCCTTACCAAGCATGATCTTTTACTAAAATCAACCATTTTATTCGTAGATGTCTCGTCCCAATAAATAAGTATTTTTCGCGTAAATATAGGTATTTTTGTCCCGATTTGAGGTATTTCTTGTCCCGATTTAGGTATTTTACCATTGAATTCAAGTACTTGTCTTGGTTAAAAGCTAAAGTAGCAAGAAACCTTCTTTTTGTGTTGTTGATGATCAATATCCTTACCAAGCATGATCTTTTACTAAAATCAACCATTTTATTCGTAGATGTCTCGTCCCAATAAATAAGTATTTTTCGCGTAAATATAGGTATTTTTGTCCCGATTTGAGGTATTTCTTGTCCCGATTTAGGTATTTTACCATTGAATTCAAGTACTTGTCTTGGTTAAAAGCTAAAGTAGCAAGAAACCTTCTTTTTGTGTTGTTGATGATCAATATCCTTACCAAGCATGATCTTTTACTAAAATCAACCATTTTATTCGTAGATGTCTCGTCCCAATAAATAAGTATTTTTCGCGTAAATATAGGTATTTTTGTCCCGATTTGAGGTATTTCTTGTCCCGATTTAGGTATTTTACCATTGAATTCAAGTACTTGTCTTGGTTAAAAGCTAAAGTAGCAAGAAACCTTCTTTTTGTGTTGTTGATGATCAATATCCTTACCAAGCATGATCTTTTACTAAAATCAACCATTTTATTCGTAGATGTCTCGTCCCAATAAATAAGTATTTTTCGCGTAAATATAGGTATTTTTGTCCCGATTTGAGGTATTTCTTGTCCCGATTTAGGTATTTTACCATTGAATTCAAGTACTTGTCTTGGTTAAAAGCTAAAGTAGCAAGAAACCTTCTTTTGTGTTGTTGATGATCAATATCCTTACCAAGCATGATCTTTTACTAAAATCAACCATTTTATTCGTAGATGTCTCGTCCCAATAAATAAGTATTTTTCGCGTAAATATAGGTATTTTTGTCCCGATTTGAGGTATTTCTTGTCCCGATTTAGGTATTTTACCATTGAATTCAAGTACTTGTCTTGGTTAAAAGCTAAAGTAGCAAGAAACCTTCTTTTTGTTGTTGATGATCAATATCCTTACCAAGCATGATCTTTTACTAAAATCAACCATTTTATTCGTAGATGTCTCGTCCCAATAAATAAGTATTTTTCGCGTAAATATAGGTATTTTTGTCCCGATTTGAGGTATTTCTTGTCCCGATTTAGGTATTTTACCATTGAATTCAAGTACTTGTCTTGGTTAAAAGCTAAAGTAGCAAGAAACCTTCTTTTTGTGTTGTTGATGATCAATATCCTTACCAAGCATGATCTTTTACTAAAATCAACCATTTTATTCGTAGATGTCTCGTCCCAATAAATAAGTATTTTTCGCGTAAATATAGGTATTTTTGTCCCGATTTGAGGTATTTCTTGTCCCGATTTAGGTATTTTACCATTGAATTCAAGTACTTGTCTTGGTTAAAAGCTAAAGTAGCAAGAAACCTTCTTTTTGTGTTGTTGATGATCAATATCCTTACCAAGCATGATCTTTTACTAAAATCAACCATTTTATTCGTAGATGTCTCGTCCCAATAAATAAGTATTTTTCGCGTAAATATAGGTATTTTTGTCCCGATTTGAGGTATTTCTTGTCCCGATTTAGGTATTTTACCATTGAATTCAAGTACTTGTCTTGGTTAAAAGCTAAAGTAGCAAGAAACCTTCTTTTTGTGTTGTTGATGATCAATATCCTTACCAAGCATGATCTTTTACTAAAATCAACCATTTTATTCGTAGATGTCTCGTCCCAATAAATAAGTATTTTTCGCGTAAATATAGGTATTTTTGTCCCGATTTGAGGTATTTCTTGTCCCGATTTAGGTATTTTACCATTGAATTCAAGTACTTGTCTTGGTTAAAAGCTAAAGTAGCAAGAAACCTTCTTTTTGTGTTGTTGATGATCAATATCCTTACCAAGCATGATCTTTTACTAAAATCAACCATTTTATTCGTAGATGTCTCGTCCCAATAAATAAGTATTTTTCGCGTAAATATAGGTATTTTTGTCCCGATTTGAGGTATTTCTTGTCCCGATTTAGGTATTTTACCATTGAATTCAAGTACTTGTCTTGGTTAAAAGCTAAAGTAGCAAGAAACCTTCTTTTTGTGTTGTTGATGATCAATATCCTTACCAAGCATGATCTTTTACTAAAATCAACCATTTTATTCGTAGATGTCTCGTCCCAATAAATAAGTATTTTTCGCGTAAATATAGGTATTTTTGTCCCGATTTGAGGTATTTCTTGTCCCGATTTAGGTATTTTACCATTGAATTCAAGTACTTGTCTTGGTTAAAAGCTAAAGTAGCAAGAAACCTTCTTTTTGTGTTGTTGATGATCAATATCCTTACCAAGCATGATCTTTTACTAAAATCAACCATTTTATTCGTAGATGTCTCGTCCCAATAAATAAGTATTTTTCGCGTAAATATAGGTATTTTTGTCCCGATTTGAGGTATTTCTTGTCCCGATTTAGGTATTTTACCATTGAATTCAAGTACTTGTCTTGGTTAAAAGCTAAAGTAGCAAGAAACCTTCTTTTTGTGTTGTTGATGATCAATATCCTTACCAAGCATGATCTTTTACTAAAATCAACCATTTTATTCGTAGATGTCTCGTCCCAATAAATAAGTATTTTTCGCGTAAATATAGGTATTTTTGTCCCGATTTGAGGTATTTCTTGTCCCGATTTAGGTATTTTACCATTGAATTCAAGTACTTGTCTTGGTTAAAAGCTAAAGTAGCAAGAAACCTTCTTTTTGTGTTGTTGATGATCAATATCCTTACCAAGCATGATCTTTTACTAAAATCAACCATTTTATTCGTAGATGTCTCGTCCCAATAAATAAGTATTTTTCGCGTAAATATAGGTATTTTTGTCCCGATTTGAGGTATTTCTTGTCCCGATTTAGGTATTTTACCATTGAATTCAAGTACTTGTCTTGGTTAAAAGCTAAAGTAGCAAGAAACCTTCTTTTTGTGTTGTTGATGATCAATATCCTTACCAAGCATGATCTTTTACTAAAATCAACCATTTTATTCGTAGATGTCTCGTCCCAATAAATAAGTATTTTTCGCGTAAATATAGGTATTTTTGTCCCGATTTGAGGTATTTCTTGTCCCGATTTAGGTATTTTACCATTGAATTCAAGTACTTGTCTTGGTTAAAAGCTAAAGTAGCAAGAAACCTTCTTTTTGTGTTGTTGATGATCAATATCCTTACCAAGCATGATCTTTTACTAAAATCAACCATTTTATTCGTAGATGTCTCGTCCCAATAAATAAGTATTTTTCGCGTAAATATAGGTATTTTTGTCCCGATTTGAGGTATTTCTTGTCCCGATTTAGGTATTTTACCATTGAATTCAAGTACTTGTCTTGGTTAAAAGCTAAAGTAGCAAGAAACCTTCTTTTTGTGTTGTTGATGATCAATATCCTTACCAAGCATGATCTTTTACTAAAATCAACCATTTTATTCGTAGATGTCTCGTCCCAATAAATAAGTATTTTTCGCGTAAATATAGGTATTTTTGTCCCGATTTGAGGTATTTCTTGTCCCGATTTAGGTATTTTACCATTGAATTCAAGTACTTGTCTTGGTTAAAAGCTAAAGTAGCAAGAAACCTTCTTTTTGTGTTGTTGATGATCAATATCCTTACCAAGCATGATCTTTTACTAAAATCAACCATTTTATTCGTAGATGTCTCGTCCCAATAAATAAGTATTTTTCGCGTAAATATAGGTATTTTTGTCCCGATTTGAGGTATTTCTTGTCCCGATTTAGGTATTTTACCATTGAATTCAAGTACTTGTCTTGGTTAAAAGCTAAAGTAGCAAGAAACCTTCTTTTTGTGTTGTTGATGATCAATATCCTTACCAAGCATGATCTTTTACTAAAATCAACCATTTTATTCGTAGATGTCTCGTCCCAATAAATAAGTATTTTTCGCGTAAATATAGGTATTTTTGTCCCGATTTGAGGTATTTCTTGTCCCGATTTAGGTATTTTACCATTGAATTCAAGTACTTGTCTTGGTTAAAAGCTAAAGTAGCAAGAAACCTTCTTTTTGTGTTGTTGATGATCAATATCCTTACCAAGCATGATCTTTTACTAAAATCAACCATTTTATTCGTAGATGTCTCGTCCCAATAAATAAGTATTTTTCGCGTAAATATAGGTATTTTTGTCCCGATTTGAGGTATTTCTTGTCCCGATTTAGGTATTTTACCATTGAATTCAAGTACTTGTCTTGGTTAAAAGCTAAAGTAGCAAGAAACCTTCTTTTTGTGTTGTTGATGATCAATATCCTTACCAAGCATGATCTTTTACTAAAATCAACCATTTTATTCGTAGATGTCTCGTCCCAATAAATAAGTATTTTTCGCGTAAATATAGGTATTTTTGTCCCGATTTGAGGTATTTCTTGTCCCGATTTAGGTATTTTACCATTGAATTCAAGTACTTGTCTTGGTTAAAAGCTAAAGTAGCAAGAAACCTTCTTTTTGTGTTGTTGATGATCAATATCCTTACCAAGCATGATCTTTTACTAAAATCAACCATTTTATTCGTAGATGTCTCGTCCCAATAAATAAGTATTTTTCGCGTAAATATAGGTATTTTTGTCCCGATTTGAGGTATTTCTTGTCCCGATTTAGGTATTTTACCATTGAATTCAAGTACTTGTCTTGGTTAAAAGCTAAAGTAGCAAGAAACCTTCTTTTTGTGTTGTTGATGATCAATATCCTTACCAAGCATGATCTTTTACTAAAATCAACCATTTTATTCGTAGATGTCTCGTCCCAATAAATAAGTATTTTTCGCGTAAATATAGGTATTTTTGTCCCGATTTGAGGTATTTCTTGTCCCGATTTAGGTATTTTACCATTGAATTCAAGTACTTGTCTTGGTTAAAAGCTAAAGTAGCAAGAAACCTTCTTTTTGTGTTGTTGATGATCAATATCCTTACCAAGCATGATCTTTTACTAAAATCAACCATTTTATTCGTAGATGTCTCGTCCCAATAAATAAGTATTTTTCGCGTAAATATAGGTATTTTTGTCCCGATTTGAGGTATTTCTTGTCCCGATTTAGGTATTTTACCATTGAATTCAAGTACTTGTCTTGGTTAAAAGCTAAAGTAGCAAGAAACCTTCTTTTTGTGTTGTTGATGATCAATATCCTTACCAAGCATGATCTTTTACTAAAATCAACCATTTTATTCGTAGATGTCTCGTCCCAATAAATAAGTATTTTTCGCGTAAATATAGGTATTTTTGTCCCGATTTGAGGTATTTCTTGTCCCGATTTAGGTATTTTACCATTGAATTCAAGTACTTGTCTTGGTTAAAAGCTAAAGTAGCAAGAAACCTTCTTTTTGTGTTGTTGATGATCAATATCCTTACCAAGCATGATCTTTTACTAAAATCAACCATTTTATTCGTAGATGTCTCGTCCCAATAAATAAGTATTTTTCGCGTAAATATAGGTATTTTTGTCCCGATTTGAGGTATTTCTTGTCCCGATTTAGGTATTTTACCATTGAATTCAAGTACTTGTCTTGGTTAAAAGCTAAAGTAGCAAGAAACCTTCTTTTTGTGTTGTTGATGATCAATATCCTTACCAAGCATGATCTTTTACTAAAATCAACCATTTTATTCGTAGATGTCTCGTCCCAATAAATAAGTATTTTTCGCGTAAATATAGGTATTTTTGTCCCGATTTGAGGTATTTCTTGTCCCGATTTAGGTATTTTACCATTGAATTCAAGTACTTGTCTTGGTTAAAAGCTAAAGTAGCAAGAAACCTTCTTTTTGTGTTGTTGATGATCAATATCCTTACCAAGCATGATCTTTTACTAAAATCAACCATTTTATTCGTAGATGTCTCGTCCCAATAAATAAGTATTTTTCGCGTAAATATAGGTATTTTTGTCCCGATTTGAGGTATTTCTTGTCCCGATTTAGGTATTTTACCATTGAATTCAAGTACTTGTCTTGGTTAAAAGCTAAAGTAGCAAGAAACCTTCTTTTTGTGTTGTTGATGATCAATATCCTTACCAAGCATGATCTTTTACTAAAATCAACCATTTTATTCGTAGATGTCTCGTCCCAATAAATAAGTATTTTTCGCGTAAATATAGGTATTTTTGTCCCGATTTGAGGTATTTCTTGTCCCGATTTAGGTATTTTACCATTGAATTCAAGTACTTGTCTTGGTTAAAAGCTAAAGTAGCAAGAAACCTTCTTTTTGTGTTGTTGATGATCAATATCCTTACCAAGCATGATCTTTTACTAAAATCAACCATTTTATTCGTAGATGTCTCGTCCCAATAAATAAGTATTTTTCGCGTAAATATAGGTATTTTTGTCCCGATTTGAGGTATTTCTTGTCCCGATTTAGGTATTTTACCATTGAATTCAAGTACTTGTCTTGGTTAAAAGCTAAAGTAGCAAGAAACCTTCTTTTTGTGTTGTTGATGATCAATATCCTTACCAAGCATGATCTTTTACTAAAATCAACCATTTTATTCGTAGATGTCTCGTCCCAATAAATAAGTATTTTTCGCGTAAATATAGGTATTTTTGTCCCGATTTGAGGTATTTCTTGTCCCGATTTAGGTATTTTACCATTGAATTCAAGTACTTGTCTTGGTTAAAAGCTAAAGTAGCAAGAAACCTTCTTTTTGTGTTGTTGATGATCAATATCCTTACCAAGCATGATCTTTTACTAAAATCAACCATTTTATTCGTAGATGTCTCGTCCCAATAAATAAGTATTTTTCGCGTAAATATAGGTATTTTTGTCCCGATTTGAGGTATTTCTTGTCCCGATTTAGGTATTTTACCATTGAATTCAAGTACTTGTCTTGGTTAAAAGCTAAAGTAGCAAGAAACCTTCTTTTTGTGTTGTTGATGATCAATATCCTTACCAAGCATGATCTTTTACTAAAATCAACCATTTTATTCGTAGATGTCTCGTCCCAATAAATAAGTATTTTTCGCGTAAATATAGGTATTTTTGTCCCGATTTGAGGTATTTCTTGTCCCGATTTAGGTATTTTACCATTGAATTCAAGTACTTGTCTTGGTTAAAAGCTAAAGTAGCAAGAAACCTTCTTTTTGTGTTGTTGATGATCAATATCCTTACCAAGCATGATCTTTTACTAAAATCAACCATTTTATTCGTAGATGTCTCGTCCCAATAAATAAGTATTTTTCGCGTAAATATAGGTATTTTTGTCCCGATTTGAGGTATTTCTTGTCCCGATTTAGGTATTTTACCATTGAATTCAAGTACTTGTCTTGGTTAAAAGCTAAAGTAGCAAGAAACCTTCTTTTTGTGTTGTTGATGATCAATATCCTTACCAAGCATGATCTTTTACTAAAATCAACCATTTTATTCGTAGATGTCTCGTCCCAATAAATAAGTATTTTTCGCGTAAATATAGGTATTTTTGTCCCGATTTGAGGTATTTCTTGTCCCGATTTAGGTATTTTACCATTGAATTCAAGTACTTGTCTTGGTTAAAAGCTAAAGTAGCAAGAAACCTTCTTTTTGTGTTGTTGATGATCAATATCCTTACCAAGCATGATCTTTTACTAAAATCAACCATTTTATTCGTAGATGTCTCGTCCCAATAAATAAGTATTTTTCGCGTAAATATAGGTATTTTTGTCCCGATTTGAGGTATTTCTTGTCCCGATTTAGGTATTTTACCATTGAATTCAAGTACTTGTCTTGGTTAAAAGCTAAAGTAGCAAGAAACCTTCTTTTTGTGTTGTTGATGATCAATATCCTTACCAAGCATGATCTTTTACTAAAATCAACCATTTTATTCGTAGATGTCTCGTCCCAATAAATAAGTATTTTTCGCGTAAATATAGGTATTTTTGTCCCGATTTGAGGTATTTCTTGTCCCGATTTAGGTATTTTACCATTGAATTCAAGTACTTGTCTTGGTTAAAAGCTAAAGTAGCAAGAAACCTTCTTTTTGTGTTGTTGATGATCAATATCCTTACCAAGCATGATCTTTTACTAAAATCAACCATTTTATTCGTAGATGTCTCGTCCCAATAAATAAGTATTTTTCGCGTAAATATAGGTATTTTTGTCCCGATTTGAGGTATTTCTTGTCCCGATTTAGGTATTTTACCATTGAATTCAAGTACTTGTCTTGGTTAAAAGCTAAAGTAGCAAGAAACCTTCTTTTTGTGTTGTTGATGATCAATATCCTTACCAAGCATGATCTTTTACTAAAATCAACCATTTTATTCGTAGATGTCTCGTCCCAATAAATAAGTATTTTTCGCGTAAATATAGGTATTTTTGTCCCGATTTGAGGTATTTCTTGTCCCGATTTAGGTATTTTACCATTGAATTCAAGTACTTGTCTTGGTTAAAAGCTAAAGTAGCAAGAAACCTTCTTTTTGTGTTGTTGATGATCAATATCCTTACCAAGCATGATCTTTTACTAAAATCAACCATTTTATTCGTAGATGTCTCGTCCCAATAAATAAGTATTTTTCGCGTAAATATAGGTATTTTTGTCCCGATTTGAGGTATTTCTTGTCCCGATTTAGGTATTTTACCATTGAATTCAAGTACTTGTCTTGGTTAAAAGCTAAAGTAGCAAGAAACCTTCTTTTTGTGTTGTTGATGATCAATATCCTTACCAAGCATGATCTTTTACTAAAATCAACCATTTTATTCGTAGATGTCTCGTCCCAATAAATAAGTATTTTTCGCGTAAATATAGGTATTTTTGTCCCGATTTGAGGTATTTCTTGTCCCGATTTAGGTATTTTACCATTGAATTCAAGTACTTGTCTTGGTTAAAAGCTAAAGTAGCAAGAAACCTTCTTTTTGTGTTGTTGATGATCAATATCCTTACCAAGCATGATCTTTTACTAAAATCAACCATTTTATTCGTAGATGTCTCGTCCCAATAAATAAGTATTTTTCGCGTAAATATAGGTATTTTTGTCCCGATTTGAGGTATTTCTTGTCCCGATTTAGGTATTTTACCATTGAATTCAAGTACTTGTCTTGGTTAAAAGCTAAAGTAGCAAGAAACCTTCTTTTTGTGTTGTTGATGATCAATATCCTTACCAAGCATGATCTTTTACTAAAATCAACCATTTTATTCGTAGATGTCTCGTCCCAATAAATAAGTATTTTTCGCGTAAATATAGGTATTTTTGTCCCGATTTGAGGTATTTCTTGTCCCGATTTAGGTATTTTACCATTGAATTCAAGTACTTGTCTTGGTTAAAAGCTAAAGTAGCAAGAAACCTTCTTTTTGTGTTGTTGATGATCAATATCCTTACCAAGCATGATCTTTTACTAAAATCAACCATTTTATTCGTAGATGTCTCGTCCCAATAAATAAGTATTTTTCGCGTAAATATAGGTATTTTTGTCCCGATTTGAGGTATTTCTTGTCCCGATTTAGGTATTTTACCATTGAATTCAAGTACTTGTCTTGGTTAAAAGCTAAAGTAGCAAGAAACCTTCTTTTTGTGTTGTTGATGATCAATATCCTTACCAAGCATGATCTTTTACTAAAATCAACCATTTTATTCGTAGATGTCTCGTCCCAATAAATAAGTATTTTTCGCGTAAATATAGGTATTTTTGTCCCGATTTGAGGTATTTCTTGTCCCGATTTAGGTATTTTACCATTGAATTCAAGTACTTGTCTTGGTTAAAAGCTAAAGTAGCAAGAAACCTTCTTTTTGTGTTGTTGATGATCAATATCCTTACCAAGCATGATCTTTTACTAAAATCAACCATTTTATTCGTAGATGTCTCGTCCCAATAAATAAGTATTTTTCGCGTAAATATAGGTATTTTTGTCCCGATTTGAGGTATTTCTTGTCCCGATTTAGGTATTTTACCATTGAATTCAAGTACTTGTCTTGGTTAAAAGCTAAAGTAGCAAGAAACCTTCTTTTTGTGTTGTTGATGATCAATATCCTTACCAAGCATGATCTTTTACTAAAATCAACCATTTTATTCGTAGATGTCTCGTCCCAATAAATAAGTATTTTTCGCGTAAATATAGGTATTTTTGTCCCGATTTGAGGTATTTCTTGTCCCGATTTAGGTATTTTACCATTGAATTCAAGTACTTGTCTTGGTTAAAAGCTAAAGTAGCAAGAAACCTTCTTTTTGTGTTGTTGATGATCAATATCCTTACCAAGCATGATCTTTTACTAAAATCAACCATTTTATTCGTAGATGTCTCGTCCCAATAAATAAGTATTTTTCGCGTAAATATAGGTATTTTTGTCCCGATTTGAGGTATTTCTTGTCCCGATTTAGGTATTTTACCATTGAATTCAAGTACTTGTCTTGGTTAAAAGCTAAAGTAGCAAGAAACCTTCTTTTTGTGTTGTTGATGATCAATATCCTTACCAAGCATGATCTTTTACTAAAATCAACCATTTTATTCGTAGATGTCTCGTCCCAATAAATAAGTATTTTTCGCGTAAATATAGGTATTTTTGTCCCGATTTGAGGTATTTCTTGTCCCGATTTAGGTATTTTACCATTGAATTCAAGTACTTGTCTTGGTTAAAAGCTAAAGTAGCAAGAAACCTTCTTTTTGTGTTGTTGATGATCAATATCCTTACCAAGCATGATCTTTTACTAAAATCAACCATTTTATTCGTAGATGTCTCGTCCCAATAAATAAGTATTTTTCGCGTAAATATAGGTATTTTTGTCCCGATTTGAGGTATTTCTTGTCCCGATTTAGGTATTTTACCATTGAATTCAAGTACTTGTCTTGGTTAAAAGCTAAAGTAGCAAGAAACCTTCTTTTTGTGTTGTTGATGATCAATATCCTTACCAAGCATGATCTTTTACTAAAATCAACCATTTTATTCGTAGATGTCTCGTCCCAATAAATAAGTATTTTTCGCGTAAATATAGGTATTTTTGTCCCGATTTGAGGTATTTCTTGTCCCGATTTAGGTATTTTACCATTGAATTCAAGTACTTGTCTTGGTTAAAAGCTAAAGTAGCAAGAAACCTTCTTTTTGTGTTGTTGATGATCAATATCCTTACCAAGCATGATCTTTTACTAAAATCAACCATTTTATTCGTAGATGTCTCGTCCCAATAAATAAGTATTTTTCGCGTAAATATAGGTATTTTTGTCCCGATTTGAGGTATTTCTTGTCCCGATTTAGGTATTTTACCATTGAATTCAAGTACTTGTCTTGGTTAAAAGCTAAAGTAGCAAGAAACCTTCTTTTTGTGTTGTTGATGATCAATATCCTTACCAAGCATGATCTTTTACTAAAATCAACCATTTTATTCGTAGATGTCTCGTCCCAATAAATAAGTATTTTTCGCGTAAATATAGGTATTTTTGTCCCGATTTGAGGTATTTCTTGTCCCGATTTAGGTATTTTACCATTGAATTCAAGTACTTGTCTTGGTTAAAAGCTAAAGTAGCAAGAAACCTTCTTTTTGTGTTGTTGATGATCAATATCCTTACCAAGCATGATCTTTTACTAAAATCAACCATTTTATTCGTAGATGTCTCGTCCCAATAAATAAGTATTTTTCGCGTAAATATAGGTATTTTTGTCCCGATTTGAGGTATTTCTTGTCCCGATTTAGGTATTTTACCATTGAATTCAAGTACTTGTCTTGGTTAAAAGCTAAAGTAGCAAGAAACCTTCTTTTTGTGTTGTTGATGATCAATATCCTTACCAAGCATGATCTTTTACTAAAATCAACCATTTTATTCGTAGATGTCTCGTCCCAATAAATAAGTATTTTTCGCGTAAATATAGGTATTTTTGTCCCGATTTGAGGTATTTCTTGTCCCGATTTAGGTATTTTACCATTGAATTCAAGTACTTGTCTTGGTTAAAAGCTAAAGTAGCAAGAAACCTTCTTTTTGTGTTGTTGATGATCAATATCCTTACCAAGCATGATCTTTTACTAAAATCAACCATTTTATTCGTAGATGTCTCGTCCCAATAAATAAGTATTTTTCGCGTAAATATAGGTATTTTTGTCCCGATTTGAGGTATTTCTTGTCCCGATTTAGGTATTTTACCATTGAATTCAAGTACTTGTCTTGGTTAAAAGCTAAAGTAGCAAGAAACCTTCTTTTTGTGTTGTTGATGATCAATATCCTTACCAAGCATGATCTTTTACTAAAATCAACCATTTTATTCGTAGATGTCTCGTCCCAATAAATAAGTATTTTTCGCGTAAATATAGGTATTTTTGTCCCGATTTGAGGTATTTCTTGTCCCGATTTAGGTATTTTACCATTGAATTCAAGTACTTGTCTTGGTTAAAAGCTAAAGTAGCAAGAAACCTTCTTTTTGTGTTGTTGATGATCAATATCCTTACCAAGCATGATCTTTTACTAAAATCAACCATTTTATTCGTAGATGTCTCGTCCCAATAAATAAGTATTTTTCGCGTAAATATAGGTATTTTTGTCCCGATTTGAGGTATTTCTTGTCCCGATTTAGGTATTTTACCATTGAATTCAAGTACTTGTCTTGGTTAAAAGCTAAAGTAGCAAGAAACCTTCTTTTTGTGTTGTTGATGATCAATATCCTTACCAAGCATGATCTTTTACTAAAATCAACCATTTTATTCGTAGATGTCTCGTCCCAATAAATAAGTATTTTTCGCGTAAATATAGGTATTTTTGTCCCGATTTGAGGTATTTCTTGTCCCGATTTAGGTATTTTACCATTGAATTCAAGTACTTGTCTTGGTTAAAAGCTAAAGTAGCAAGAAACCTTCTTTTTGTGTTGTTGATGATCAATATCCTTACCAAGCATGATCTTTTACTAAAATCAACCATTTTATTCGTAGATGTCTCGTCCCAATAAATAAGTATTTTTCGCGTAAATATAGGTATTTTTGTCCCGATTTGAGGTATTTCTTGTCCCGATTTAGGTATTTTACCATTGAATTCAAGTACTTGTCTTGGTTAAAAGCTAAAGTAGCAAGAAACCTTCTTTTTGTGTTGTTGATGATCAATATCCTTACCAAGCATGATCTTTTACTAAAATCAACCATTTTATTCGTAGATGTCTCGTCCCAATAAATAAGTATTTTTCGCGTAAATATAGGTATTTTTGTCCCGATTTGAGGTATTTCTTGTCCCGATTTAGGTATTTTACCATTGAATTCAAGTACTTGTCTTGGTTAAAAGCTAAAGTAGCAAGAAACCTTCTTTTTGTGTTGTTGATGATCAATATCCTTACCAAGCATGATCTTTTACTAAAATCAACCATTTTATTCGTAGATGTCTCGTCCCAATAAATAAGTATTTTTCGCGTAAATATAGGTATTTTTGTCCCGATTTGAGGTATTTCTTGTCCCGATTTAGGTATTTTACCATTGAATTCAAGTACTTGTCTTGGTTAAAAGCTAAAGTAGCAAGAAACCTTCTTTTTGTGTTGTTGATGATCAATATCCTTACCAAGCATGATCTTTTACTAAAATCAACCATTTTATTCGTAGATGTCTCGTCCCAATAAATAAGTATTTTTCGCGTAAATATAGGTATTTTTGTCCCGATTTGAGGTATTTCTTGTCCCGATTTAGGTATTTTACCATTGAATTCAAGTACTTGTCTTGGTTAAAAGCTAAAGTAGCAAGAAACCTTCTTTTTGTGTTGTTGATGATCAATATCCTTACCAAGCATGATCTTTTACTAAAATCAACCATTTTATTCGTAGATGTCTCGTCCCAATAAATAAGTATTTTTCGCGTAAATATAGGTATTTTTGTCCCGATTTGAGGTATTTCTTGTCCCGATTTAGGTATTTTACCATTGAATTCAAGTACTTGTCTTGGTTAAAAGCTAAAGTAGCAAGAAACCTTCTTTTTGTGTTGTTGATGATCAATATCCTTACCAAGCATGATCTTTTACTAAAATCAACCATTTTATTCGTAGATGTCTCGTCCCAATAAATAAGTATTTTTCGCGTAAATATAGGTATTTTTGTCCCGATTTGAGGTATTTCTTGTCCCGATTTAGGTATTTTACCATTGAATTCAAGTACTTGTCTTGGTTAAAAGCTAAAGTAGCAAGAAACCTTCTTTTTGTGTTGTTGATGATCAATATCCTTACCAAGCATGATCTTTTACTAAAATCAACCATTTTATTCGTAGATGTCTCGTCCCAATAAATAAGTATTTTTCGCGTAAATATAGGTATTTTTGTCCCGATTTGAGGTATTTCTTGTCCCGATTTAGGTATTTTACCATTGAATTCAAGTACTTGTCTTGGTTAAAAGCTAAAGTAGCAAGAAACCTTCTTTTTGTGTTGTTGATGATCAATATCCTTACCAAGCATGATCTTTTACTAAAATCAACCATTTTATTCGTAGATGTCTCGTCCCAATAAATAAGTATTTTTCGCGTAAATATAGGTATTTTTGTCCCGATTTGAGGTATTTCTTGTCCCGATTTAGGTATTTTACCATTGAATTCAAGTACTTGTCTTGGTTAAAAGCTAAAGTAGCAAGAAACCTTCTTTTTGTGTTGTTGATGATCAATATCCTTACCAAGCATGATCTTTTACTAAAATCAACCATTTTATTCGTAGATGTCTCGTCCCAATAAATAAGTATTTTTCGCGTAAATATAGGTATTTTTGTCCCGATTTGAGGTATTTCTTGTCCCGATTTAGGTATTTTACCATTGAATTCAAGTACTTGTCTTGGTTAAAAGCTAAAGTAGCAAGAAACCTTCTTTTTGTGTTGTTGATGATCAATATCCTTACCAAGCATGATCTTTTACTAAAATCAACCATTTTATTCGTAGATGTCTCGTCCCAATAAATAAGTATTTTTCGCGTAAATATAGGTATTTTTGTCCCGATTTGAGGTATTTCTTGTCCCGATTTAGGTATTTTACCATTGAATTCAAGTACTTGTCTTGGTTAAAAGCTAAAGTAGCAAGAAACCTTCTTTTTGTGTTGTTGATGATCAATATCCTTACCAAGCATGATCTTTTACTAAAATCAACCATTTTATTCGTAGATGTCTCGTCCCAATAAATAAGTATTTTTCGCGTAAATATAGGTATTTTTGTCCCGATTTGAGGTATTTCTTGTCCCGATTTAGGTATTTTACCATTGAATTCAAGTACTTGTCTTGGTTAAAAGCTAAAGTAGCAAGAAACCTTCTTTTTGTGTTGTTGATGATCAATATCCTTACCAAGCATGATCTTTTACTAAAATCAACCATTTTATTCGTAGATGTCTCGTCCCAATAAATAAGTATTTTTCGCGTAAATATAGGTATTTTTGTCCCGATTTGAGGTATTTCTTGTCCCGATTTAGGTATTTTACCATTGAATTCAAGTACTTGTCTTGGTTAAAAGCTAAAGTAGCAAGAAACCTTCTTTTTGTGTTGTTGATGATCAATATCCTTACCAAGCATGATCTTTTACTAAAATCAACCATTTTATTCGTAGATGTCTCGTCCCAATAAATAAGTATTTTTCGCGTAAATATAGGTATTTTTGTCCCGATTTGAGGTATTTCTTGTCCCGATTTAGGTATTTTACCATTGAATTCAAGTACTTGTCTTGGTTAAAAGCTAAAGTAGCAAGAAACCTTCTTTTTGTGTTGTTGATGATCAATATCCTTACCAAGCATGATCTTTTACTAAAATCAACCATTTTATTCGTAGATGTCTCGTCCCAATAAATAAGTATTTTTCGCGTAAATATAGGTATTTTTGTCCCGATTTGAGGTATTTCTTGTCCCGATTTAGGTATTTTACCATTGAATTCAAGTACTTGTCTTGGTTAAAAGCTAAAGTAGCAAGAAACCTTCTTTTTGTGTTGTTGATGATCAATATCCTTACCAAGCATGATCTTTTACTAAAATCAACCATTTTATTCGTAGATGTCTCGTCCCAATAAATAAGTATTTTTCGCGTAAATATAGGTATTTTTGTCCCGATTTGAGGTATTTCTTGTCCCGATTTAGGTATTTTACCATTGAATTCAAGTACTTGTCTTGGTTAAAAGCTAAAGTAGCAAGAAACCTTCTTTTTGTGTTGTTGATGATCAATATCCTTACCAAGCATGATCTTTTACTAAAATCAACCATTTTATTCGTAGATGTCTCGTCCCAATAAATAAGTATTTTTCGCGTAAATATAGGTATTTTTGTCCCGATTTGAGGTATTTCTTGTCCCGATTTAGGTATTTTACCATTGAATTCAAGTACTTGTCTTGGTTAAAAGCTAAAGTAGCAAGAAACCTTCTTTTTGTGTTGTTGATGATCAATATCCTTACCAAGCATGATCTTTTACTAAAATCAACCATTTTATTCGTAGATGTCTCGTCCCAATAAATAAGTATTTTTCGCGTAAATATAGGTATTTTTGTCCCGATTTGAGGTATTTCTTGTCCCGATTTAGGTATTTTACCATTGAATTCAAGTACTTGTCTTGGTTAAAAGCTAAAGTAGCAAGAAACCTTCTTTTTGTGTTGTTGATGATCAATATCCTTACCAAGCATGATCTTTTACTAAAATCAACCATTTTATTCGTAGATGTCTCGTCCCAATAAATAAGTATTTTTCGCGTAAATATAGGTATTTTTGTCCCGATTTGAGGTATTTCTTGTCCCGATTTAGGTATTTTACCATTGAATTCAAGTACTTGTCTTGGTTAAAAGCTAAAGTAGCAAGAAACCTTCTTTTTGTGTTGTTGATGATCAATATCCTTACCAAGCATGATCTTTTACTAAAATCAACCATTTTATTCGTAGATGTCTCGTCCCAATAAATAAGTATTTTTCGCGTAAATATAGGTATTTTTGTCCCGATTTGAGGTATTTCTTGTCCCGATTTAGGTATTTTACCATTGAATTCAAGTACTTGTCTTGGTTAAAAGCTAAAGTAGCAAGAAACCTTCTTTTTGTGTTGTTGATGATCAATATCCTTACCAAGCATGATCTTTTACTAAAATCAACCATTTTATTCGTAGATGTCTCGTCCCAATAAATAAGTATTTTTCGCGTAAATATAGGTATTTTTGTCCCGATTTGAGGTATTTCTTGTCCCGATTTAGGTATTTTACCATTGAATTCAAGTACTTGTCTTGGTTAAAAGCTAAAGTAGCAAGAAACCTTCTTTTTGTGTTGTTGATGATCAATATCCTTACCAAGCATGATCTTTTACTAAAATCAACCATTTTATTCGTAGATGTCTCGTCCCAATAAATAAGTATTTTTCGCGTAAATATAGGTATTTTTGTCCCGATTTGAGGTATTTCTTGTCCCGATTTAGGTATTTTACCATTGAATTCAAGTACTTGTCTTGGTTAAAAGCTAAAGTAGCAAGAAACCTTCTTTTTGTGTTGTTGATGATCAATATCCTTACCAAGCATGATCTTTTACTAAAATCAACCATTTTATTCGTAGATGTCTCGTCCCAATAAATAAGTATTTTTCGCGTAAATATAGGTATTTTTGTCCCGATTTGAGGTATTTCTTGTCCCGATTTAGGTATTTTACCATTGAATTCAAGTACTTGTCTTGGTTAAAAGCTAAAGTAGCAAGAAACCTTCTTTTTGTGTTGTTGATGATCAATATCCTTACCAAGCATGATCTTTTACTAAAATCAACCATTTTATTCGTAGATGTCTCGTCCCAATAAATAAGTATTTTTCGCGTAAATATAGGTATTTTTGTCCCGATTTGAGGTATTTCTTGTCCCGATTTAGGTATTTTACCATTGAATTCAAGTACTTGTCTTGGTTAAAAGCTAAAGTAGCAAGAAACCTTCTTTTTGTGTTGTTGATGATCAATATCCTTACCAAGCATGATCTTTTACTAAAATCAACCATTTTATTCGTAGATGTCTCGTCCCAATAAATAAGTATTTTTCGCGTAAATATAGGTATTTTTGTCCCGATTTGAGGTATTTCTTGTCCCGATTTAGGTATTTTACCATTGAATTCAAGTACTTGTCTTGGTTAAAAGCTAAAGTAGCAAGAAACCTTCTTTTTGTGTTGTTGATGATCAATATCCTTACCAAGCATGATCTTTTACTAAAATCAACCATTTTATTCGTAGATGTCTCGTCCCAATAAATAAGTATTTTTCGCGTAAATATAGGTATTTTTGTCCCGATTTGAGGTATTTCTTGTCCCGATTTAGGTATTTTACCATTGAATTCAAGTACTTGTCTTGGTTAAAAGCTAAAGTAGCAAGAAACCTTCTTTTTGTGTTGTTGATGATCAATATCCTTACCAAGCATGATCTTTTACTAAAATCAACCATTTTATTCGTAGATGTCTCGTCCCAATAAATAAGTATTTTTCGCGTAAATATAGGTATTTTTGTCCCGATTTGAGGTATTTCTTGTCCCGATTTAGGTATTTTACCATTGAATTCAAGTACTTGTCTTGGTTAAAAGCTAAAGTAGCAAGAAACCTTCTTTTTGTGTTGTTGATGATCAATATCCTTACCAAGCATGATCTTTTACTAAAATCAACCATTTTATTCGTAGATGTCTCGTCCCAATAAATAAGTATTTTTCGCGTAAATATAGGTATTTTTGTCCCGATTTGAGGTATTTCTTGTCCCGATTTAGGTATTTTACCATTGAATTCAAGTACTTGTCTTGGTTAAAAGCTAAAGTAGCAAGAAACCTTCTTTTTGTGTTGTTGATGATCAATATCCTTACCAAGCATGATCTTTTACTAAAATCAACCATTTTATTCGTAGATGTCTCGTCCCAATAAATAAGTATTTTTCGCGTAAATATAGGTATTTTTGTCCCGATTTGAGGTATTTCTTGTCCCGATTTAGGTATTTTACCATTGAATTCAAGTACTTGTCTTGGTTAAAAGCTAAAGTAGCAAGAAACCTTCTTTTTGTGTTGTTGATGATCAATATCCTTACCAAGCATGATCTTTTACTAAAATCAACCATTTTATTCGTAGATGTCTCGTCCCAATAAATAAGTATTTTTCGCGTAAATATAGGTATTTTTGTCCCGATTTGAGGTATTTCTTGTCCCGATTTAGGTATTTTACCATTGAATTCAAGTACTTGTCTTGGTTAAAAGCTAAAGTAGCAAGAAACCTTCTTTTTGTGTTGTTGATGATCAATATCCTTACCAAGCATGATCTTTTACTAAAATCAACCATTTTATTCGTAGATGTCTCGTCCCAATAAATAAGTATTTTTCGCGTAAATATAGGTATTTTTGTCCCGATTTGAGGTATTTCTTGTCCCGATTTAGGTATTTTACCATTGAATTCAAGTACTTGTCTTGGTTAAAAGCTAAAGTAGCAAGAAACCTTCTTTTTGTGTTGTTGATGATCAATATCCTTACCAAGCATGATCTTTTACTAAAATCAACCATTTTATTCGTAGATGTCTCGTCCCAATAAATAAGTATTTTTCGCGTAAATATAGGTATTTTTGTCCCGATTTGAGGTATTTCTTGTCCCGATTTAGGTATTTTACCATTGAATTCAAGTACTTGTCTTGGTTAAAAGCTAAAGTAGCAAGAAACCTTCTTTTTGTGTTGTTGATGATCAATATCCTTACCAAGCATGATCTTTTACTAAAATCAACCATTTTATTCGTAGATGTCTCGTCCCAATAAATAAGTATTTTTCGCGTAAATATAGGTATTTTTGTCCCGATTTGAGGTATTTCTTGTCCCGATTTAGGTATTTTACCATTGAATTCAAGTACTTGTCTTGGTTAAAAGCTAAAGTAGCAAGAAACCTTCTTTTTGTGTTGTTGATGATCAATATCCTTACCAAGCATGATCTTTTACTAAAATCAACCATTTTATTCGTAGATGTCTCGTCCCAATAAATAAGTATTTTTCGCGTAAATATAGGTATTTTTGTCCCGATTTGAGGTATTTCTTGTCCCGATTTAGGTATTTTACCATTGAATTCAAGTACTTGTCTTGGTTAAAAGCTAAAGTAGCAAGAAACCTTCTTTTTGTGTTGTTGATGATCAATATCCTTACCAAGCATGATCTTTTACTAAAATCAACCATTTTATTCGTAGATGTCTCGTCCCAATAAATAAGTATTTTTCGCGTAAATATAGGTATTTTTGTCCCGATTTGAGGTATTTCTTGTCCCGATTTAGGTATTTTACCATTGAATTCAAGTACTTGTCTTGGTTAAAAGCTAAAGTAGCAAGAAACCTTCTTTTTGTGTTGTTGATGATCAATATCCTTACCAAGCATGATCTTTTACTAAAATCAACCATTTTATTCGTAGATGTCTCGTCCCAATAAATAAGTATTTTTCGCGTAAATATAGGTATTTTTGTCCCGATTTGAGGTATTTCTTGTCCCGATTTAGGTATTTTACCATTGAATTCAAGTACTTGTCTTGGTTAAAAGCTAAAGTAGCAAGAAACCTTCTTTTTGTGTTGTTGATGATCAATATCCTTACCAAGCATGATCTTTTACTAAAATCAACCATTTTATTCGTAGATGTCTCGTCCCAATAAATAAGTATTTTTCGCGTAAATATAGGTATTTTTGTCCCGATTTGAGGTATTTCTTGTCCCGATTTAGGTATTTTACCATTGAATTCAAGTACTTGTCTTGGTTAAAAGCTAAAGTAGCAAGAAACCTTCTTTTTGTGTTGTTGATGATCAATATCCTTACCAAGCATGATCTTTTACTAAAATCAACCATTTTATTCGTAGATGTCTCGTCCCAATAAATAAGTATTTTTCGCGTAAATATAGGTATTTTTGTCCCGATTTGAGGTATTTCTTGTCCCGATTTAGGTATTTTACCATTGAATTCAAGTACTTGTCTTGGTTAAAAGCTAAAGTAGCAAGAAACCTTCTTTTTGTGTTGTTGATGATCAATATCCTTACCAAGCATGATCTTTTACTAAAATCAACCATTTTATTCGTAGATGTCTCGTCCCAATAAATAAGTATTTTTCGCGTAAATATAGGTATTTTTGTCCCGATTTGAGGTATTTCTTGTCCCGATTTAGGTATTTTACCATTGAATTCAAGTACTTGTCTTGGTTAAAAGCTAAAGTAGCAAGAAACCTTCTTTTTGTGTTGTTGATGATCAATATCCTTACCAAGCATGATCTTTTACTAAAATCAACCATTTTATTCGTAGATGTCTCGTCCCAATAAATAAGTATTTTTCGCGTAAATATAGGTATTTTTGTCCCGATTTGAGGTATTTCTTGTCCCGATTTAGGTATTTTACCATTGAATTCAAGTACTTGTCTTGGTTAAAAGCTAAAGTAGCAAGAAACCTTCTTTTTGTGTTGTTGATGATCAATATCCTTACCAAGCATGATCTTTTACTAAAATCAACCATTTTATTCGTAGATGTCTCGTCCCAATAAATAAGTATTTTTCGCGTAAATATAGGTATTTTTGTCCCGATTTGAGGTATTTCTTGTCCCGATTTAGGTATTTTACCATTGAATTCAAGTACTTGTCTTGGTTAAAAGCTAAAGTAGCAAGAAACCTTCTTTTTGTGTTGTTGATGATCAATATCCTTACCAAGCATGATCTTTTACTAAAATCAACCATTTTATTCGTAGATGTCTCGTCCCAATAAATAAGTATTTTTCGCGTAAATATAGGTATTTTTGTCCCGATTTGAGGTATTTCTTGTCCCGATTTAGGTATTTTACCATTGAATTCAAGTACTTGTCTTGGTTAAAAGCTAAAGTAGCAAGAAACCTTCTTTTTGTGTTGTTGATGATCAATATCCTTACCAAGCATGATCTTTTACTAAAATCAACCATTTTATTCGTAGATGTCTCGTCCCAATAAATAAGTATTTTTCGCGTAAATATAGGTATTTTTGTCCCGATTTGAGGTATTTCTTGTCCCGATTTAGGTATTTTACCATTGAATTCAAGTACTTGTCTTGGTTAAAAGCTAAAGTAGCAAGAAACCTTCTTTTTGTGTTGTTGATGATCAATATCCTTACCAAGCATGATCTTTTACTAAAATCAACCATTTTATTCGTAGATGTCTCGTCCCAATAAATAAGTATTTTTCGCGTAAATATAGGTATTTTTGTCCCGATTTGAGGTATTTCTTGTCCCGATTTAGGTATTTTACCATTGAATTCAAGTACTTGTCTTGGTTAAAAGCTAAAGTAGCAAGAAACCTTCTTTTTGTGTTGTTGATGATCAATATCCTTACCAAGCATGATCTTTTACTAAAATCAACCATTTTATTCGTAGATGTCTCGTCCCAATAAATAAGTATTTTTCGCGTAAATATAGGTATTTTTGTCCCGATTTGAGGTATTTCTTGTCCCGATTTAGGTATTTTACCATTGAATTCAAGTACTTGTCTTGGTTAAAAGCTAAAGTAGCAAGAAACCTTCTTTTTGTGTTGTTGATGATCAATATCCTTACCAAGCATGATCTTTTACTAAAATCAACCATTTTATTCGTAGATGTCTCGTCCCAATAAATAAGTATTTTTCGCGTAAATATAGGTATTTTTGTCCCGATTTGAGGTATTTCTTGTCCCGATTTAGGTATTTTACCATTGAATTCAAGTACTTGTCTTGGTTAAAAGCTAAAGTAGCAAGAAACCTTCTTTTTGTGTTGTTGATGATCAATATCCTTACCAAGCATGATCTTTTACTAAAATCAACCATTTTATTCGTAGATGTCTCGTCCCAATAAATAAGTATTTTTCGCGTAAATATAGGTATTTTTGTCCCGATTTGAGGTATTTCTTGTCCCGATTTAGGTATTTTACCATTGAATTCAAGTACTTGTCTTGGTTAAAAGCTAAAGTAGCAAGAAACCTTCTTTTTGTGTTGTTGATGATCAATATCCTTACCAAGCATGATCTTTTACTAAAATCAACCATTTTATTCGTAGATGTCTCGTCCCAATAAATAAGTATTTTTCGCGTAAATATAGGTATTTTTGTCCCGATTTGAGGTATTTCTTGTCCCGATTTAGGTATTTTACCATTGAATTCAAGTACTTGTCTTGGTTAAAAGCTAAAGTAGCAAGAAACCTTCTTTTTGTGTTGTTGATGATCAATATCCTTACCAAGCATGATCTTTTACTAAAATCAACCATTTTATTCGTAGATGTCTCGTCCCAATAAATAAGTATTTTTCGCGTAAATATAGGTATTTTTGTCCCGATTTGAGGTATTTCTTGTCCCGATTTAGGTATTTTACCATTGAATTCAAGTACTTGTCTTGGTTAAAAGCTAAAGTAGCAAGAAACCTTCTTTTTGTGTTGTTGATGATCAATATCCTTACCAAGCATGATCTTTTACTAAAATCAACCATTTTATTCGTAGATGTCTCGTCCCAATAAATAAGTATTTTTCGCGTAAATATAGGTATTTTTGTCCCGATTTGAGGTATTTCTTGTCCCGATTTAGGTATTTTACCATTGAATTCAAGTACTTGTCTTGGTTAAAAGCTAAAGTAGCAAGAAACCTTCTTTTTGTGTTGTTGATGATCAATATCCTTACCAAGCATGATCTTTTACTAAAATCAACCATTTTATTCGTAGATGTCTCGTCCCAATAAATAAGTATTTTTCGCGTAAATATAGGTATTTTTGTCCCGATTTGAGGTATTTCTTGTCCCGATTTAGGTATTTTACCATTGAATTCAAGTACTTGTCTTGGTTAAAAGCTAAAGTAGCAAGAAACCTTCTTTTTGTGTTGTTGATGATCAATATCCTTACCAAGCATGATCTTTTACTAAAATCAACCATTTTATTCGTAGATGTCTCGTCCCAATAAATAAGTATTTTTCGCGTAAATATAGGTATTTTTGTCCCGATTTGAGGTATTTCTTGTCCCGATTTAGGTATTTTACCATTGAATTCAAGTACTTGTCTTGGTTAAAAGCTAAAGTAGCAAGAAACCTTCTTTTTGTGTTGTTGATGATCAATATCCTTACCAAGCATGATCTTTTACTAAAATCAACCATTTTATTCGTAGATGTCTCGTCCCAATAAATAAGTATTTTTCGCGTAAATATAGGTATTTTTGTCCCGATTTGAGGTATTTCTTGTCCCGATTTAGGTATTTTACCATTGAATTCAAGTACTTGTCTTGGTTAAAAGCTAAAGTAGCAAGAAACCTTCTTTTTGTGTTGTTGATGATCAATATCCTTACCAAGCATGATCTTTTACTAAAATCAACCATTTTATTCGTAGATGTCTCGTCCCAATAAATAAGTATTTTTCGCGTAAATATAGGTATTTTTGTCCCGATTTGAGGTATTTCTTGTCCCGATTTAGGTATTTTACCATTGAATTCAAGTACTTGTCTTGGTTAAAAGCTAAAGTAGCAAGAAACCTTCTTTTTGTGTTGTTGATGATCAATATCCTTACCAAGCATGATCTTTTACTAAAATCAACCATTTTATTCGTAGATGTCTCGTCCCAATAAATAAGTATTTTTCGCGTAAATATAGGTATTTTTGTCCCGATTTGAGGTATTTCTTGTCCCGATTTAGGTATTTTACCATTGAATTCAAGTACTTGTCTTGGTTAAAAGCTAAAGTAGCAAGAAACCTTCTTTTTGTGTTGTTGATGATCAATATCCTTACCAAGCATGATCTTTTACTAAAATCAACCATTTTATTCGTAGATGTCTCGTCCCAATAAATAAGTATTTTTCGCGTAAATATAGGTATTTTTGTCCCGATTTGAGGTATTTCTTGTCCCGATTTAGGTATTTTACCATTGAATTCAAGTACTTGTCTTGGTTAAAAGCTAAAGTAGCAAGAAACCTTCTTTTTGTGTTGTTGATGATCAATATCCTTACCAAGCATGATCTTTTACTAAAATCAACCATTTTATTCGTAGATGTCTCGTCCCAATAAATAAGTATTTTTCGCGTAAATATAGGTATTTTTGTCCCGATTTGAGGTATTTCTTGTCCCGATTTAGGTATTTTACCATTGAATTCAAGTACTTGTCTTGGTTAAAAGCTAAAGTAGCAAGAAACCTTCTTTTTGTGTTGTTGATGATCAATATCCTTACCAAGCATGATCTTTTACTAAAATCAACCATTTTATTCGTAGATGTCTCGTCCCAATAAATAAGTATTTTTCGCGTAAATATAGGTATTTTTGTCCCGATTTGAGGTATTTCTTGTCCCGATTTAGGTATTTTACCATTGAATTCAAGTACTTGTCTTGGTTAAAAGCTAAAGTAGCAAGAAACCTTCTTTTTGTGTTGTTGATGATCAATATCCTTACCAAGCATGATCTTTTACTAAAATCAACCATTTTATTCGTAGATGTCTCGTCCCAATAAATAAGTATTTTTCGCGTAAATATAGGTATTTTTGTCCCGATTTGAGGTATTTCTTGTCCCGATTTAGGTATTTTACCATTGAATTCAAGTACTTGTCTTGGTTAAAAGCTAAAGTAGCAAGAAACCTTCTTTTTGTGTTGTTGATGATCAATATCCTTACCAAGCATGATCTTTTACTAAAATCAACCATTTTATTCGTAGATGTCTCGTCCCAATAAATAAGTATTTTTCGCGTAAATATAGGTATTTTTGTCCCGATTTGAGGTATTTCTTGTCCCGATTTAGGTATTTTACCATTGAATTCAAGTACTTGTCTTGGTTAAAAGCTAAAGTAGCAAGAAACCTTCTTTTTGTGTTGTTGATGATCAATATCCTTACCAAGCATGATCTTTTACTAAAATCAACCATTTTATTCGTAGATGTCTCGTCCCAATAAATAAGTATTTTTCGCGTAAATATAGGTATTTTTGTCCCGATTTGAGGTATTTCTTGTCCCGATTTAGGTATTTTACCATTGAATTCAAGTACTTGTCTTGGTTAAAAGCTAAAGTAGCAAGAAACCTTCTTTTTGTGTTGTTGATGATCAATATCCTTACCAAGCATGATCTTTTACTAAAATCAACCATTTTATTCGTAGATGTCTCGTCCCAATAAATAAGTATTTTTCGCGTAAATATAGGTATTTTTGTCCCGATTTGAGGTATTTCTTGTCCCGATTTAGGTATTTTACCATTGAATTCAAGTACTTGTCTTGGTTAAAAGCTAAAGTAGCAAGAAACCTTCTTTTTGTGTTGTTGATGATCAATATCCTTACCAAGCATGATCTTTTACTAAAATCAACCATTTTATTCGTAGATGTCTCGTCCCAATAAATAAGTATTTTTCGCGTAAATATAGGTATTTTTGTCCCGATTTGAGGTATTTCTTGTCCCGATTTAGGTATTTTACCATTGAATTCAAGTACTTGTCTTGGTTAAAAGCTAAAGTAGCAAGAAACCTTCTTTTTGTGTTGTTGATGATCAATATCCTTACCAAGCATGATCTTTTACTAAAATCAACCATTTTATTCGTAGATGTCTCGTCCCAATAAATAAGTATTTTTCGCGTAAATATAGGTATTTTTGTCCCGATTTGAGGTATTTCTTGTCCCGATTTAGGTATTTTACCATTGAATTCAAGTACTTGTCTTGGTTAAAAGCTAAAGTAGCAAGAAACCTTCTTTTTGTGTTGTTGATGATCAATATCCTTACCAAGCATGATCTTTTACTAAAATCAACCATTTTATTCGTAGATGTCTCGTCCCAATAAATAAGTATTTTCGCGTAAATATAGGTATTTTTGTCCCGATTTGAGGTATTTCTTGTCCCGATTTAGGTATTTTACCATTGAATTCAAGTACTTGTCTTGGTTAAAAGCTAAAGTAGCAAGAAACCTTCTTTTTGTGTTGTTGATGATCAATATCCTTACCAAGCATGATCTTTTACTAAAAAAATCAACCATTTTATTCGTAGATGTCTCGTCCCAATAAATAAGTATTTTTCGCGTAAATATAGGTATTTTTGTCCCGATTTGAGGTATTTCTTGTCCCGATTTAGGTATTTTACCATTGAATTCAAGTACTTGTCTTGGTTAAAAGCTAAAGTAGCAAGAAACCTTCTTTTTGTGTTGTTGATGATCAATATCCTTACCAAGCATGATCTTTTACTAAAATCAACCATTTTATTCGTAGATGTCTCGTCCCAATAAATAAGTATTTTTCGCGTAAATATAGGTATTTTTGTCCCGATTTGAGGTATTTCTTGTCCCGATTTAGGTATTTTACCATTGAATTCAAGTACTTGTCTTGGTTAAAAGCTAAAGTAGCAAGAAACCTTCTTTTTGTGTTGTTGATGATCAATATCCTTACCAAGCATGATCTTTTACTAAAATCAACCATTTTATTCGTAGATGTCTCGTCCCAATAAATAAGTATTTTTCGCGTAAATATAGGTATTTTTGTCCCGATTTGAGGTATTTCTTGTCCCGATTTAGGTATTTTACCATTGAATTCAAGTACTTGTCTTGGTTAAAAGCTAAAGTAGCAAGAAACCTTCTTTTTGTGTTGTTGATGATCAATATCCTTACCAAGCATGATCTTTTACTAAAATCAACCATTTTATTCGTAGATGTCTCGTCCCAATAAATAAGTATTTTTCGCGTAAATATAGGTATTTTTGTCCCGATTTGAGGTATTTCTTGTCCCGATTTAGGTATTTTACCATTGAATTCAAGTACTTGTCTTGGTTAAAAGCTAAAGTAGCAAGAAACCTTCTTTTTGTGTTGTTGATGATCAATATCCTTACCAAGCATGATCTTTTACTAAAATCAACCATTTTATTCGTAGATGTCTCGTCCCAATAAATAAGTATTTTTCGCGTAAATATAGGTATTTTTGTCCCGATTTGAGGTATTTCTTGTCCCGATTTAGGTATTTTACCATTGAATTCAAGTACTTGTCTTGGTTAAAAGCTAAAGTAGCAAGAAACCTTCTTTTTGTGTTGTTGATGATCAATATCCTTACCAAGCATGATCTTTTACTAAAATCAACCATTTTATTCGTAGATGTCTCGTCCCAATAAATAAGTATTTTTCGCGTAAATATAGGTATTTTTGTCCCGATTTGAGGTATTTCTTGTCCCGATTTAGGTATTTTACCATTGAATTCAAGTACTTGTCTTGGTTAAAAGCTAAAGTAGCAAGAAACCTTCTTTTTGTGTTGTTGATGATCAATATCCTTACCAAGCATGATCTTTTACTAAAATCAACCATTTTATTCGTAGATGTCTCGTCCCAATAAATAAGTATTTTTCGCGTAAATATAGGTATTTTTGTCCCGATTTGAGGTATTTCTTGTCCCGATTTAGGTATTTTACCATTGAATTCAAGTACTTGTCTTGGTTAAAAGCTAAAGTAGCAAGAAACCTTCTTTTGTGTTGTTGATGATCAATATCCTTACCAAGCATGATCTTTTACTAAAATCAACCATTTTATTCGTAGATGTCTCGTCCCAATAAATAAGTATTTTTCGCGTAAATATAGGTATTTTTGTCCCGATTTGAGGTATTTCTTGTCCCGATTTAGGTATTTTACCATTGAATTCAAGTACTTGTCTTGGTTAAAAGCTAAAGTAGCAAGAAACCTTCTTTTTGTGTTGTTGATGATCAATATCCTTACCAAGCATGATCTTTTACTAAAATCAACCATTTTATTCGTAGATGTCTCGTCCCAATAAATAAGTATTTTTCGCGTAAATATAGGTATTTTTGTCCCGATTTGAGGTATTTCTTGTCCCGATTTAGGTATTTTACCATTGAATTCAAGTACTTGTCTTGGTTAAAAGCTAAAGTAGCAAGAAACCTTCTTTTTGTGTTGTTGATGATCAATATCCTTACCAAGCATGATCTTTTACTAAAAAAATCAACCATTTTATTCGTAGATGTCTCGTCCCAATAAATAAGTATTTTTCGCGTAAATATAGGTATTTTTGTCCCGATTTGAGGTATTTCTTGTCCCGATTTAGGTATTTTACCATTGAATTCAAGTACTTGTCTTGGTTAAAAGCTAAAGTAGCAAGAAACCTTCTTTTTGTGTTGTTGATGATCAATATCCTTACCAAGCATGATCTTTTACTAAAATCAACCATTTTATTCGTAGATGTCTCGTCCCAATAAATAAGTATTTTTCGCGTAAATATAGGTATTTTTGTCCCGATTTGAGGTATTTCTTGTCCCGATTTAGGTATTTTACCATTGAATTCAAGTACTTGTCTTGGTTAAAAGCTAAAGTAGCAAGAAACCTTCTTTTTGTGTTGTTGATGATCAATATCCTTACCAAGCATGATCTTTTACTAAAAAAATCAACCATTTTATTCGTAGATGTCTCGTCCCAATAAATAAGTATTTTTCGCGTAAATATAGGTATTTTTGTCCCGATTTGAGGTATTTCTTGTCCCGATTTAGGTATTTTACCATTGAATTCAAGTACTTGTCTTGGTTAAAAGCTAAAGTAGCAAGAAACCTTCTTTTTGTGTTGTTGATGATCAATATCCTTACCAAGCATGATCTTTTACTAAAATCAACCATTTTATTCGTAGATGTCTCGTCCCAATAAATAAGTATTTTTCGCGTAAATATAGGTATTTTTGTCCCGATTTGAGGTATTTCTTGTCCCGATTTAGGTATTTTACCATTGAATTCAAGTACTTGTCTTGGTTAAAAGCTAAAGTAGCAAGAAACCTTCTTTTTGTGTTGTTGATGATCAATATCCTTACCAAGCATGATCTTTTACTAAAATCAACCATTTTATTCGTAGATGTCTCGTCCCAATAAATAAGTATTTTTCGCGTAAATATAGGTATTTTTGTCCCGATTTGAGGTATTTCTTGTCCCGATTTAGGTATTTTACCATTGAATTCAAGTACTTGTCTTGGTTAAAAGCTAAAGTAGCAAGAAACCTTCTTTTTGTGTTGTTGATGATCAATATCCTTACCAAGCATGATCTTTTACTAAAATCAACCATTTTATTCGTAGATGTCTCGTCCCAATAAATAAGTATTTTTCGCGTAAATATAGGTATTTTTGTCCCGATTTGAGGTATTTCTTGTCCCGATTTAGGTATTTTACCATTGAATTCAAGTACTTGTCTTGGTTAAAAGCTAAAGTAGCAAGAAACCTTCTTTTTGTGTTGTTGATGATCAATATCCTTACCAAGCATGATCTTTTACTAAAATCAACCATTTTATTCGTAGAGGAGGTCAGTGGGATCCACTTGGGTTTTCTGGTTGGCAGTGATCTTGGAGAATAGGTTGTACCGTGGCGAAGATTTTCGGATTTCTTGTTGCGTTGCTAGGTTTCGGAGTTTGATTCGGAATTGGACGGCACTGAGAAATTGACTAATTTTCCCGAAGGATCTGGAGAGCGAGGATAATTTAGGGGGTTCGAGAATGCGGCGATGAAGCCCAAGGTGGCATCGCAGAGCCATCGACGAAAGCTGTTAAACTGGTTCATCATAAAGTGAAACAACTGTTGATTGATATATCGAGTTTCTTTTCTTTTTTCATTAGATAAAAGGAATATATTCTTTCCAACAAAAAAAGGAATAAATAATAATCAAATGGGGAGTTAACCCAAAATTTGAGGCACCTATTCACAAATTCAAACTTATAGGGACTGATTCCTAAGATAAAGTTTCTGCTAGGTATTTTTTTCTAAAACGCCCATCCTTAATCTAATTTGTAAAGTTATAAAATATGCGGATGGATTGAAATTTATAACAATTGGTGTGTAATTGAATATTGCAAAATGATCTTTTGAGTTTGAGAACGAGTTGATGGTTGGAGAAAAATTACTGCATGTTGAGTTTGAATATGCATTTGGATTTGAGAATGCGTTTATCGGTTGGCAGGTTTTAAAAACGCGTATAGCGCAACGCGTCGCGTTTCAGTTCAGATAGCGCGTAGCGTATTGCATGAGTATTTCGGACAAGCCACTTGTTATGTTAAGAAACATAGTTTTATGATAAATTATTAATCATAAGCACATTATTCAGTAAGCTTTATATAAACTTTGGGTTCAATAATATATTTGTGACATGATGTTTGGTTTTGATAAGTTAGAAATTAGCAATAAGTTTTATTAAATATATTTAGTAGTATAATTTGCTGGTATATATATATATATATATTATCCAATATATGTTATTATAATTAAATAAATAAATTATTAGTAGTATTATTTGAGAAACGCACCTACCCACTTAATGACACTGACATATGAGATAAATGGATAAAAAAAAGTAAGATAGAAAAACACCTGCATTAAAGAAAGCCCCTAATTGGATAGAACGGTCAACTTAACCTTTTCTTTTTTCAATAAATGTTTGATAACGAAAATCAAATGCAATTTCTGGTTGTCCCACACCGATTCCCATTATCTAACGAGCTTCCAACGCTGTCTATATAAATAGCATAACCTTGGTTGGAAGTTTCGTGGGCAGTTATACTGTTGGGCTGATTAATTTCAAATATTGTCTTGTCTGTTGGCTAATCGGCCCAATTTGCTGATTAAGAAATCGGCCTATATTTTTTTAAATTATTGTATGTAATATCCTAAATAGCGTAAGTATTTTCGGATATAGCGTATTTAGCGCGTTTTGTTGCGTATATTGCGTGACACGTCATCAAAAGCGTGCGCTTTTGAGGAGAAACGCGAAATGTGGTGCGCATTGTTGCGTTTTTGTTAAAAAAACGCTATTGCGCGCTATATAGCGCGCTAAATAACGCTTTTAAAAACAATGTCGGTTGGAGATGGTTTTAGAGGGAATTGCAGGGGTTAACATTAGTTAAAGAAGTGTTTGGTTGGAAGGTGTATTTAAAGGGGATATTTAACTATACCCTATTAATACTTTCCCTAAGTCAGTCCTCCACCCTAACTTTATTTAATCCCAAGTTCTTTGGACAACCTTATCCTTTATTTCAAGGGGCGTTTCTATATCAGGCCCCATCGTAAGTTTCCTTTTGAGTTCAGACCCCTGTCACATTAAATAAAGTTTTAAGGACCAAGTCTAAATAAAATTCAAAGTAAAGGACATAAACAATGATTTGACGAAAATGCCCTTGTGTTATATAAAGAGGTATGAATTGCTGTAATTATGTTACCGGATATTATTCAAATGGTATCAATCAAAAAAAACAATTTCGACGATCGATTTGCCCAAAATTTTTTAGCATACTGGGCACAAAATCAATTTTGATGTGTATTCGACGATATCAATGATATTTACGTCGTCATTTAAGATCTGTGAGGAATAATTTGTAGAAATTCATTTACCCAAATAAGATAAATCGATAATGTTTGGTCGAAATTAAACCTAATATGCATAAATTCGAGAGACTCATAACTTGAAAATTTCGTCGCACCTTAGTGGTGACTCAATCGTTCGTCCATCAAGATGAACGAACTGAAAGTGAAATCGCCAGAGAAAAATAGTTTAAATGAGTGTTCATTACGTGGTATCATAAAGGCTTAAGTGGTATAATTTCCACAAGATTCGGTACAATAGAGGCGTAAAGTGGTATAGTTACGATAAGAAGCGTTACTCGAACTGGTACGAGATATTACTTATTCTAATTTGGTATTAATTTTATATGATCAGGTACTAAGACATCGTAAAGTGGTATAACTACCATAAGAAGTGATTTTCAGATGTTATGCAAATGTGGAAAAAACTATCTCAACGATCGATTTGCCGTAAATTTTCGAGCATACTGGGCACAAAATCAATTTTGATGTATACTCGACGATCTCAATGATATTCACGTCGTCAGATTTAAGATCTGTGAGGAATAATTTCTAGAAATTCATTTACGCAAATAAGATAAATCGAGCATGTTTTTGGTCGAAATTAAAGCTAATATGCATAAATTCGAGAGACCCATAGCTTGAAAACTACGCTGCGCCTTAGTGGTGACTCAATCGTTCGTCCTTCAAGATTAACGAACTGAAAGTGAAATTGCCAGAAAAAGATAGTTTAAATGAGTGTTCGTTATGTGGTGTCAGAAAGGCGTAAGTGGTATAATTTCCACAAGATTCGGTACAATAGAGGCGTAAAGTGGTATATTACGATAAGAATAAGCATTGGCGTAAGTGGTAGTGAATAAGCAAGTCACTTTATTTTGGGCGGGAAAGCTGAATCTTAGTATTATTTTGGGCGGGATCTTACGTAGTATATATTCATGTAATGATATGGTACCAGAAACACTTTATATGTTACAGATGATGGTTTTCGCGCTAGGGTTTCTAGTTTTATGTTTTAGAGTATCGGGGCTTTGGGGGTAAACGTTTTCTGGGTTGCTATTAAGGGTTTACTATCGTAAGATTTGTTATATGATTGACGTATAATGTTGGTTAGGATACATTTGTTGTAATTTATAATGGTAAATATGAATGTGATGTAAATATAGTTGTCTATGATTTGTATTGGTGTACATTTTACATTATCAAAACCTCATTACTTGACTACATGCATCATTGCATAAACGTGACAAAATCAAGGAACTTGGTAGTTTAAATACTTCAAATTTAAATTCCATGATTTTCATTCTTCTACAACCGAAAAAACCAACTTTTATTTACGAAATTATTCGAACCATTAATATGGTACAGATAATATGGTATTACAACGAATTAATGTGGTATTGTTTCGTAATGTATTTGTTACCAGGATAGTATAAATGGTTACCAAAATATCATTAAGTGGTATAATTTACATGTGATGTGGTATTACATAAAGATAGAGAGACCATATTCACTGACGGCCCATGAAGCTTCTGAAATGTTCTTATTTTTTTGTTATGAATGGAGTATAAAGTGGTACTAAACTACATTGAAGTGGTATAATTTACATGTGATGTGGTACTGTATAAAGATGGAGACAATTTGACGGCCCATGAAGCTTCTGGAATGTTCCTATTTTCTGTTACGAGTGGAGTATAAATTGGTACCAGAATATACTTAATTGGTATGATTTACATGCGATGTGATATTTTATAAGATGGAGACGGTAATAGGCCCATGAAGCTTCTGGAATGTTCTTATTTTTTGTTACGAAAGGAGTATAAATTGGTACCAAACTGTACTTAAGTGGTATTATTAGGTCCTACGATTAACAACTCTACGATTCTAGGCTAGAATTCATAGTAATTCGATCGATTAGATAAACAATTGAATTCGATCGAAAAACTCAAATGAAGAATAAGAGAGAGAATTCGAGTAGAGTGAGAAAGTTACTGTTGTTTCTCTCTAGAAATCGAATTGCAAGCCCTTCGGATCAATTCTAAAAACTTTCTCTATTAAGCTCAATTGATTTACATGTATTTATACTAAACAAACTTGGTATAAATATCAAACTAGTCCTAATCTAAGGACTACTATACAAAACGCCCCTAATTACAAGGACAACTAATGAAATCAAGCACAATTACAAATGGTATTCTACAATCTCCCCCTTTGTGCTTGATTGCGTCTCCGCGCCGTTTGTCCTCGTCGGGCGTAATATGATCTGCGCAAGCCCAGCGCATGCTCGTAGTTCCTCAGAGTGATCCTAAGCTCCAGTCGCTACTCAATATCTTCTAATAGTTCCATTAGGAGCGGCTGTTCTCTCACGAACCTGTGGATCCTCAGCATAGTGTCTCGATTGATTTCTTCCAACCTCTGTTCGATGTTTTTCCTGACGACCTTGAGCGTCCCATCACAAAACTTATAAATCTCAGTCTTCAGCATCAACCTATTCTTCTTTGCTATTGGATTGTGGTAGGTGATGCCTAGGACTGAGCTGATGTGCACGTGATTGTTGGGAAGCCCTTCGATCTCAGGTCCTTTGTTGAGTGGAGCGGTCATGTTGACCTTCTTCATATTGCTCTCCAGAGCCATCTGAAGGTCGTGGGTGGCATAGTACTTGACCTGGCGCATCATGAACCGGTAGAGCCCTTCGAGGCCTTCTTTCTTGATGAAGCCCTGAGGACCTTTGTACTTCTCCACGTACAGTTGATAAAGACGGTACACTTCATCGGCGGGGAGGTACGGCAGGTCGCTCTCGCTCAGTTCCTCTCGGGTCCTATCCACTCGATCGATGATGTAGTGAGGTGTTGGAAGTCCTCCTTTGTCGCAATAGACGCTGAGTAGTTGGCTTATTGGGGAGAGACTCTTATAATGGCTCTTGGCTTGTGTCTTAGTCATCCCCAGCCTAACATCAGGTCCTAGTTTGGTCAGCATCCAGAGGTAGGTCATCCTCTTCTGCTGATCCCAATGAGAGATCCCTCTAAGCTCGAACTCATTCGGCTTCTTCACTCTGTCCGGAGACCTCCAAATATTCTAACGAACTTCTTCTAGGAAGGGAATTTCTATTTGAATGTTTTCCCATTGCGTGTCGATCCGGACGGTCCCTGGCGTTAGCCTTGGAGAGAGAACCGCCTGTTGAGCGATTAACTCTGGTAGCCTTGGGATAACTCGCTCGTAGTCTTCACCTTCTTGAAGCTCGTCGTCTTCTATGATTACGAGGTCTACGGACGCTTGTTGTAGAAAGCGCCGAACGTTGTGAACCGTCGTCTTTGATGCTCCTCGGGCATGGAATGGGTCATCCACTGTCCTTCGAAGATGTACTTGTCTAGGGCCTCGTGTGGATTGACGCCATGTCCAGAGGGTCCCGGTTGGTCTGGAGCGACTGAGGGAGTGGCTTGGGTAGCTGCTAGAGCTACAAGCATCGCAGCACTTGCTTCTTCTTCCGGAAGCAAGGGGCTTGAGTAGATCGGTGGTGTGGACGGAGGCGTCCTGAGGTGAAAGGTTGGTGGGTCGATGTGGGCGGTGCGGTGCGTGGTGTAGGTAGTTTGGGTGGTTTGTGTTTGGGTTTGCTGGGTTTGTGTTTGGGTTTTACCAGCTCCAGCGCTTGTCTGCGTGGCGCCCGAGCCTTGTCCTTGGCCACTTGTAGATGTCCTTGGCCTCTTCTCCCCCTCATGATGATCCTGGTAGTCAGGGTCGTCATGTCGGCGTCTTGAGTGGGAGCTTTGGCCTCAGCAAGTATCAGTAGGTGGCTCGGGATGGTCCACCAATCGCCTATAGAGGGATTCTTCTTGCGGCGATCGGATGGAAAGGCCTATCAGACGGGCGAGGAGAATGTCGTGGAGCTCGGTGATGGGGATTGTGTATGGGTTGATGAGGATGGAGGAAGTGGCTAGAGGGTCGGTGGGTGTGGGTTGTGGAGGTGTGGGGTTGATTCGTGACGAGGGGCCTTCAGAGGCAGGTACTTTCCCGGTATCTCTTCGGGATGCCTCCAGTGCTTGGAGTACTCTCTCTGTGATTTTGTCTTCCATAGACTGTACAGCGGCAGAGAGAGCGGCCTGGAACTGCTCGTTCGTCACGAAGGGTGCGGACGCCTCCTGAGATGGACCAGGACGACTGATGTCGCCTGTTATCAACCCTTGAGTAGACACCGACTCTGTGGGTTGGCTCACAGTCACTTGAGGTTGTGACTGTATGAGACTTCCACCCAATCCTCGAGTCGAATCCTGAGGATTCGTCTCTATGGGTGTTAAGGCAGGCTCAGGTTGCTCCTGCGAACCAGATACCACGTGTGTTGGTTGCGGCTCAAGATTTAGCGAAGAAGTGCCGGCAACACTTGTCGTTGTGGTCAGCGTAGTATCTGGTGCGTTGGTGACGGCCGGGAAGAGGGACTCCATTTGTATACTAAGTCGTCTGGGAGTCCGTCTTATCAGGCTAATCTCCTCATCTGACTCCGTGTCGGATGGTGTAGCTGTGTGAGGAGTGGGATCACGTTCAACATCCCCTAGAGCCTGATCCGTCACCAGTGGAAGCGAGCTCTGCCCAATTTCTGTCTCGTGCTGTGCTTCTTGTTGAAGAACCTCCTCAATGGTTTCTTCGAGCACGCCTACATGTACGGGCACTTCCACTTGAAGCATTTCTGTTGGAGCCTCTTGTTCCAACTCAGCGGCCACAACATCTATCAAGGTGGCATCGTCCTGAGTTGGAGGCTCCTGCTCGAGCTCCAGGGCCACTTCATCAATCAACATGGCCTCTGGGCTTTGGTGTTGTTGCGGTTGTGGAGGGCTCATGTGTACATCTGCCGGGGGCCCTCTAATCATTTCCTCGGTGAGGTGATGTTCCCGGCAGTATCTCTGATATTCAGCTCCTGCGGGGTCAGCGAGCCGAAGAAGGTTGAGAGATATGGCCATTGAAGGCTGTGTAAGGTCCACCAGCCTTGGGTTGTGGAAGAATTTGAGCCGGGGCGGCTGATAGTTTCCTCCCGGTGGCAGGCGAGGAATGTTCTGCGCGTATATCTCCATGTGTTGGCGGATGATGACGGAGAACCATCTCGCATACGGCACGTTCTTGGACCGCTTGTTCTCCTTTTGTCTGATCTGTTCTGCAAGGTCGTTCCAGATCAGCTGGGCGAAATCGTAATTCGCGAGAACACGACTCCGTGAAAAATTCGGAGGATGTGGCCGTTGCCCTTGTCGAAGCCGGCGTGCTTCGGGGATAGACACTTGTTCACGATCCCGAACAGTGTCTTCCATGGGTGAGGGATACCGTTGCTCTGAACCTGAGCGAGCTTGGTGAGCGGCGGACGGTAACCCATTTGAAGGAAATCAGCCACCAGTTCTTCATCTGATGGGAGGGGGTCGTAGTTTTGGCTGTGAGGGAGGTCAAGTAGAGCTCTGAACTCGTTCTTGCCCATGCAGATGTGCCTCGTCCCTACAACCGTCGTGAAATGGTATGTCCCGTCCAAAATGAGGCTCTTGATCATCCCCCAAAACTTCTGGAGGTAGAACATCGGCACTGATGCCGTCACTGTAAGTGCATGTCATAGTGGATGGCCTTGCAGAATGGACACGATTATGTCGTCTGGACACCGGAAGGTGGTCAGGTCTAATTGGAAGTTCGTGTCATGGACGTTGAGATATAATGTCTTCTCGTATATGTGGTTATATGTAGGATAGCGATCCATCTGAAAAATAAGAGATATAAAAGTTCATTAGTTCATAATTTTGATTTCAGTCAAAAATTGATTTAATTTCATCAAACTATAATATTGTTTCAAGTCATGACATGTTTTGATGAATTTTGAATTGAAATCGTATGATATGCATATAGGATTCTTGTTTATAAAAAAAACGTAATGGCATGATTGTAATTTCGAATTAAACATGTAATGCGTGAAAAGGAGTTCGAAATTTTTCTAAGTGTTGAATCGTGAAAAAGGACACTGTTCATGCCGAGAAATTTTCGCTCGAAAATTTGGTGTCAAATTGATTTCCTTATGCATTGATTTCAATTGCAATAACTCCGTTTAATTTTGTGATCGAGAAAATTCTATTCGATAATGTTCGCTACAGTGTAAAGGACTTAGTAAAAAAACTTCTAAGTGTTGAAATTGAAATCGTGAGACTGTAGCCGATCAATTTTACGATCGAGAAAAATTCCGCGTAAATTTACGATCGAGAAATTATATCTCATGTAAATTTACTATCATGAAATTTTCCTTAATTGAATAAAATTTTTCGATTTGAAATTTGTCGAGCGAAATGTGATTTTCGATCCTAAGTAAAAAATTTCCGCTGCAATATTTTCCGATCGAGAAATTAGTCAACCAAAGACTAAGTCAATCGTCGAGAAATTTACGATCGAAAAATTAAGTGTTGAAAAATTAATTTTTCGCTGCTAATTTTTGCGACCAAATTGAAATTAAATCGAAAATTCTATTTTGCGATAGTAAGTTTTTCGCTCGATAAAATTTGCATCTAAATTGTCTAATCAGTGCGTAAGGTTTTCGCTCACAAAAATCCTAAGTAGATTTCTCGATGGTAAGTAAATTGTTCGGTCAAAATCTTCTATCTTAGCGACTAAATCAGAATTTTACTGATCGAAAAACTAATTCGACACAAACAGTATCTCAATTAAATCGGAATTCAATCGAGACTGTTTGCGATCGACAAAGTTCTTCGATGGCTTTAAACAGTCAAATACCCAGTTCCATCAAAACTCAAATTACAGTCGAAGATGCAGATTTTCCGATGATTCATTCTACCAGATTCATAGAGAATATCGCAACTATCTTAAGCGCAGGCATTAAACTCAGATAAAGTTCAAAATCAAGCCTAAAACACTATGAAATAGTATACGATTTTCTCAGTTTTGAAGAACAGTCGAGAAACTAATATAAATCATGCGAAAAACTACAAAATGTAGATGCTAACGAAGTTAAATCACACGCAAATGGCAACAGATTCTCATTTCTACCTTAAACAGACAATTTCGTGTTGAAAATCGAAAGATTATTGAGAAATTTAAACTATCTGTGAAAGTTTATCGCGAGAGAAATTTTTGCGATTTACGATTGCGTGAGAAAAAGTTTTTCGACTGACATAAAAGTGAACTTTTATTTACTCGCTGTAAGTCGATGATGGGTTTACGATTTGACATTTTGCGATTCAATGGAACATGCCCATTACTATTTGCGCTCGAGAAATTTCAATTAGTAAATTGCTTTTCAATTCAATTTTCTCGATTGCAAATTATCGCGGCTAATCAAAATCGTTCCCAACACTGTTTTCGATCGAGAAACTTATGATCGTGAATTAAGTCTTCTATCTAGTTTCTCGATAGTAAGTACTTCGAAAATTTTCAGATTGACCCTTATTTCAAAATAAAACCTTTTGCAAGGCTCCCCCTTAGTAATTAAAATAAATGCAATTAACTCCCTGCATTTTCTGTGTAGTAACGTCTAGCTCCCCTGGCAGAAACTTAAAAAATCTGTACCACTTAGAGATAAGCGTTAGTAATAATGGAGTTAATCAACACTTTTTTTTGGCAATTTTATCTTTGAAAGATTTGGTCTTGTGTCTAGCTCCTCTCTTTGTAGTGTCGACGTCTCGCTCCTTAATTTTGAAAGATCTGAAATACTCAGAGAAAAAACGTCAAAAATATTTGGAGCTAGTCTACAAGTCTTATACTTGCTCCCCCTCAAATGATGCACGAGAATTGACTAATTATGCAAGCATATGAAATCAATTCAAGTCACGAGCACACAAATTTACCAAGTAAGCATGTATACATGGTCCCCGAAAACATGTACTTCAAAATATTGTGTGAGGGTGGAAACAATGAAAAATTTATCGCATTTAAACAATTCAGTACCAATGCAATCTAAAATTGCATTTAGAATGTGCGATATACTAAAGAAATTCGCATTTATTCAATTCAATGCATATGAAACATAACAGTTCATGTCAAAATGTGCGAATTTTATTATTTATTATTTATTTATTATTATATATATGTATATATTTTTTATTATTATTTTTTATTTTTTTTATGGGGTCAGATTATTTTGCTTCGATCAATCGTCACGCCTAAAATTTTACGAGACATTTGAAAGAAGAAAATGCCGTCAAGTCATGTCGTCAAACTAAAGTTCTAAGTCCATAGACTGGTCCATTTCGACAACTTCTCACTAGGTTCGCTCTTGCTCTCAAATAGCTATCTTGGGATTTTTATATTTTTATCACTCAAGTCAACACAAGCAATTTTAAGTCAATTTACCTGTGATCGAGGCATTTTTAATCATTTAACCTAAGCGAGAGACCGTCTATGTGGAATCAAAGGGTTGTAAGGGTTATAATTTGGCTAGGACTTACGGAAGGAATTTAAAGGAAAGTGAACTTATCTCTTCATCGTCTTCCAATTCTACGTCCATCTCCTTTTTTTTTTCTTTTCGGCGTCTTTATTCTTTTCAATCATTTCTCCCTCCTTTTCTTTTAAGAACTATCCCTTTTTATGTTATGCTCAAGCTGAAGCTCCGCTTCTCCATGAGGCTCTAGGAGATTATCGTAGGCGAAGTTCTTTTTGTTGGTTCTCGGGCCGATACCGTGCTCCTTTTCTCTTAATCCCTATTGAGGTTTCAGAGATTATCAATTTGGAGAAGTTCTCGGTTATGGAATTCGTACCCGAGGCTGCACTCCTCTTCTCGTTTCCCGATATAAGACCGGATTATCGTTGGAGAAGTTCACTTCGTGGTGCTCTTCTTCCAGCCGTTCTGACGAGCGTACGAGATTATCGTTGGAGAAGTTCACGAACCATGCCACTTTCTACAAGGTAGTCGGAAGGCCGGTTCCTTTGGTCTGATTTTTGCGCGTTGAGCAATGCCTTCTTTTGTCACCATCTTACTTTTTCTTTTGTTATCTCCCCCTCCTTTTCTCGTTTGAACAACCATTCGAAGAGTATAGAGTTCGGTTGAAGGCTGGGAATGGATTTCAAATGAAGAAAAGGACATCGAAGGAGGCTCAAAGTGGATGACTAAGGGCTAACGTGGGGAAATTTATATAAGGCCGTGTGAGGAATATCCTAAACTTCCTTATCATTTTCCTGACGATCTAACGCAAGATGAGTATGGAGCCAAGTATCACTAGTTAAGACAAGCAATTGATGTGTGACTCACTCGAGAAGTAGATCCAAAAGAAAGGAATAAGGAACAGGGCTTGAATCCTCACGCATGTAGAGTGACTTTGTGTCTAGTGGAACAATCAAATGACCTTTTAGGCACAAGAATGCGAATTAGACTGACAAATTTTTAAGCAATTAAATCGATCGCATGTCGGGGTAAAATTCAAAGTGACTTTAGATCAAAGCATCCTAAAGGATTTCGTCATACCCCTATGTTATATGTATATGTATAGTATATTATTATTCTTATATATTTATTTTATTAAATTCACGCAAGATAAAGCATATAAGCATAGAAAACACATAGAATAGAGCATGTGATAGCACAGAAGATCAGGTAATGCACATATTACGGAAGATTCAACATGCCTAATTTTCCGACAAAGAATTGAAATCGTTTCTCATCCAAGGTCTTGGTGAAAATGTCAGCTAGTTGAAACTCCGTGTTCACAAAGTACATCTCTATCGTGCCTTTTTCTACGTGATCTTTGATAAAATGATATCTAATGTCTATGTGTTTTGTGCGTGAATGAACAGGATTGCAAGTAATGGCGATTGCACTCTGACTATCACTATATATGGGTATATTATTTAAATTGTACCCATAGTCGCGAAGCTGTGTTCGCGGCAGCTACGTATTCTGCTTCGGCCGTCGAAGTTGACACACAGTTCTGCTTTTTGGATGACCAGCAAACCAACTTTTCGCCTAAAAATTGAGCGCCACCGGACGTGCTTTTCTTGTCCATTCGGCAACCTGCATAGTCAGCGTCAGTGTAGCCGATAAGTTTAAAATTTGTACCATTTGGATACCATAGGCCAAGGGTAGAGGTGCCCTTAAGGTAGCGTAAAATTCTTTTGACCGCGAGCATATGGGATTCTTTGGGATCGGCTTGAAAACGGCACACAAGCAGGTGGCAAACATGATGTCCGGCCGGCTCGAAGTGAGGTAGAGAAGAGATCCAATAATACTGCGATACAGTGTGATGTCGACCGATTTACCAGAGGGATCGGCATCCAACTTGCAGCTTGGTGACATAGGAGTGCCGAGAGGCTTGCTCTGGTCTTGATGAAACTTCTTCAGAATATCCTTGATGTATTTTGTCTGACTGATGAAAATTTCATCATTGAGCTGCCTGACTTGAAGGCCTAAGAAAAATTGCATCTCTCCCATGTGACTCATCTCGAATTTGCTCTTCATGAGATCTCCAAACTTCTTGCAGAGCCGAGGATTTGTTGATCCGAATATGATGTCGTCGACGTATACTTGGACGACCATCAGATCTTTGTCATGCCATTTAATGAAGAGGGTTGTGTCTATCGTTCCTCGTATGAATCCAGACTTCACGAGGAAATCACTCAGGACATCATACCAAGCACGTGGGGCTTGTTTTAGTCCATAGAGAGCTTTGTCCAAGCGAAAGACATGATCGGGATGCTCTTGATCAACGAAACCTTCCGACTGAGCGACGTAGACTTCTTCTTTTAACACGCCGTTGAGAAAAGCTGTTTTAACATCCATCTGATAGACTTTGAAGTCTTTGTGAGCCGCATAAGCCAGCAGGAGGCGAATAGCTTCGATACGGGCAACAGGAGCATAAGTCTCGTCATAGTCGATGCCTTCCTGTTGATTGTATCCCTTAGCAACTAGCCTTGCTTTGTTCCGGATCACTTCACCATCTTCATTTTTCTTATTCTTGAAAACCCATTTAGTTCCGACCACTGTTTTCCCATTTGGACGGGGTACCAAGGTCCACACTTGAAGACGTTCGAATTGATTGATTTCCTCTTGCATTGCAATTGTCCAATCTGGGTCTCGAAGTGCGTCTGCTACTTTGGTAGGCTCGTTTTGGCTCAGGAAGCAACTGAAAAGACTGTGTTGATCAACCAATTATCTGATCAACCGAGTGGCCTCTCGTCCACTTGCGCTCATGAGGCAAGGCTGAAGTCGATGCGTCAGCCATCTGTGGATCTAGATTGCCTATAGTATCCGATTGATCATTTGTCTGAGGAAGTTCCAATACTGCACCTGGATTGATCGTCTCTGATGATACTTCCTCGATGACCACTGTAGGTTCTTCGGTGTTCTGTGGCAATTCTGAATCGGGTGGGGTAGAGGTGTGAGATGAACTTGGTACGGCGGTCTCGTTCGGTAGATAATCCATTGTTGGTGTAGGCGTGTATGACTGATATACCGGTTCGAAGAGAGAATCCAAGTCGTCTATTGCAAGTCTCGTTGCTTCGTCTGACACTGATCCTCAAGTTGTTGCCATCTTCTGTTGGTTTTGTGCCAACACACCAGTGATTACGGGTTCTGAATTGTTGTCTTCAGAAGCCAACGGGTTGAGAACGAGTCCTGAACTGAGTTGAGCAGGAACCAACGGGTTAGGCACGGGTCCTGGACTGAATTGACCAGAAGCCATTTCTGCCACTTCGTGGAAAGTGACATTATAGCTTTCCTTAATAGTTCGGTTGGACTTGATGTATACTCGGTACACTTTTGATGTTGAAGAATACCCGACAAATGTATCTTCGAATGCTTTAGGGTCGAACTTTGCACGTTGCTCTCGGTCGTTCGCCACAAAGCACTTGCACCCGAAGACATTAAGGAAAGAGATGTTGGGCACTCTATTATTCACAATCTCGTACGGAGTCTTGTTGAACCGTTTGTGAACCACTGTCCTGTTTTGAGTAAAACAAGCGGTATTGACTGCTTCAGCCCATAGAAAGTGTGGAAGTCCCGATTGGATCAGCATTATACGAGCGGCTTCCACTAATGTTCGATTTTTCCTTTCAACGGCCCCATTTTGTTGAGGTGTTTTGGCGGCTGAAAATTGTTGACTTATTCCAAGTTTCTGATAAAACTCACTGAGGTGATTGTTCTTGAACTCAGTGCCGTTGTCTGTTCGAACAACTTGAATAGTCTGTTGCAGCAGATTTTGAGTTGTGTTCACAAAATTGATAATCAAGTCACCAGTCTCATCTTTCGTTTGGAGGAACTTAGTCCACGTGTAGCGAGAATAGTCATCCACAATCACTAGGACATACTTTCTTCCATTGATACTCTGAGTCTGCATCGGACCACAAAGATCCATGTGAATTAGTTCCAATGGTCGAGAAGTAGACGCAATTTGCTTGACGTGATGAGATGCTCGCTTTATTTTTCCTAGGTGACATGCCGAACAGTGAAGCTCCTTTTGTAGTAGTATAGTTGGAAGATCGTGAACCAACTTTTTCGTAGAAAGGCGTTGGAGAGCTTTCATATTCAGATGAGATAGTCGTTGATGCCATAAGCTGTTCCTCTGTAAATCAGTCTGAGAAATGAGGCATACAGCTGTCGCGGGCCGCACAGACATCAGGTTGATCGTGTAAAGATGGGATCTCCGAAGTCCTTGAAGGAGTTCTGTGTCCTGACTATCCAAAATTCTGCACCGGTCAGCATGGAAGACCACCTGGAAGCCTTTGTCACAGAATTGGCCTATGCTGAACAAGTTATGGCGGAGGCCTTCGACGTATGAGACATCTTTGATGGTCAGATTCTTCAGAATGATATCCCCAAGTCCTAGAATCGGGGCTGAATCGTTGTTCCCAAATCTGACTTTGCCGTTAGGTCGGTCTTTGTAGTTCCTCAGCAGCTCTTGATTACCAGTCATGTGTGTGGAGCAACCAGAGTCGAGATACCACACATGATGGATCTGCAAAAACAATTTAGAGAGCTTTAGGTACCCACTTAAACATGGGTCCTCTCGGATTAGCAGATTTAGTTTTGGGTTCAGATATGATTCCTAAATCTATTTTTGGAAGAGTCCTAATAACCCATTGCACTTTTGAAAAAGTGGGTTTGGGTTTTGCCTCTATAGGAGACTTGGCCCTTTTGGCTTTTGTCGTCTTAGGCGGAGATTTAGGAACCCATTTGGGTTGAACCTTACAGGGAAGGTTAATTTCAGCACGTACAAATGCTTTGGAGGGTTTGACTGAGGAAAAGATCTTTTCTTGTGATAGTCTCCTAAGGTGCTTGGGGGATTTAATTTCTACGGGATACCTTAGGTGAGTACATTCATGTACGGCGCCATAAGCTTTCTTTATGGCTGGATCTTGTTTCCTACGTGTCTTCCTAGTGGCATTTGTTTCAGAATGATTAATTTTTGACGTAGAGCCTATTTCAAAGTTGGTGCTTCTAAAGGTGATCGGCTGAAGTGAATAAGTAGAAGCAACTATCTTAAAAGTGGAAATAGCTCTTTTATTTCTACGAGTGTCTTTTATTGTAACAGAAGAAGTAGCATGCTCAGAAACATTTAAATCTAATGGCTCCTTCTTTATCTTAGTGCTAGACACTATCGCCTTTGTTTTTAGTGCTGACGCTACGCTCCCTGTAGACGTAGGTAAAGTGAAATTAGTCATAACACTTTTAACAGAATTATTTTTACAATATTTATCTTTCAAAGGCGATTTTCCATTTTTCACGCTTTTTGTAATAGCGTGAGAGGTAGTTTGAGAGGACGAGGAAGCCTTGAGATTTTCCATCTCCTTAAAGAATTTTTTCTTTGCAGCTTCGAAATTCTCTCGTTCTTTTTCTAACTTGGCCTATGACTCCTCTATCTGTTTTATGATAGGGGGTTTGTAGAAAGAATTTTTATAATTAATGTTTTTAACTTCCTCGTGGTGTGTTCGAGAGTCAGGAGGTAGAATTTGAACTAAAATGCAGACAGGTGTTAGAGTTTCTTTCCTATTTTTGTCCCTTTCATTTAGTTCTTTGTAGTCAAAGGGGATTTCTGGACCATGTGGACCTTTTTTTTTGGTATGAATACAATTTCATTACCAACATGGTCCACAGTTACAAGCCTAACTTGGCGAGAAACACAAATCAACTCACATCACACCTAACAGCGCACGTTCCATAGGCGATAAGAGAGCAAGCCCCACACTACGAAGCTGCAACCTAATACTGCACTTCACCGCAGCAATCAGCTCCTTACCCGTTCCGCTCTCCTTCCCATGAATACGGTCATATCGCTCCTTCCAAACCATATATACCAATGTAGCAACAGCCGCGAGTTGAACCTTTGCAAATCGACTTCTCCTTTTGCCCAGCCGCAGGAGCAGCTTCTTCCACCTCTCAGATTCCGCAGAGATTTGCAACCCAATCCAACGACATAATTCCACAAGGCCCTCCTGAACATAGGCACATTCAAAGAATAAGTGCCCCTGAGATTCATCCATTGCTGAACAAAGTACACAACTTCCATCCGCAAGTTGCATGCCCCAACTAGCCAATCTATCCCGTGTCATAAGCCTTCCATGCATGAAAAGCCACATAATGAACTCATGCTTGGGCAATGTCCACCTATTCCACACAGCAGGAGCATACACAACCCGCTCTCTCTCCCCTTTAATCCAATTATACCCCGAAGGAATGGTATAGATACCATCACTAGTGCACTTCCACTTCCCAGCAGTATACCCCTCCAGAAATCGATCCCGCACCTTGAGCAAATGTCTCCACTGCCAGCTACAGTCGCCTGTACAAACAAAATCCCAAAAATCCTGCTCCTTTAGGTAGACACAATGCATCCATCTAATCCAAAGATTGTCTTTTTTCTGAGTAATGTCCCAAATCATTTTCCCAATACAAGCATAGTTCCATGCCCCGCAATCCTTGATGTTAAGTCCACCCCATTTCTTCTCGAGACATACTACATCCCAAGCCACCAATGCCCGGACTTTACCCCCCACACCTTTGCCCCATAGAAACTCCCTACAAACTTGATCCACTCTCTTCACTATACTCCGGGGTAATAGGAATATAGTGCCCCAGTAACTGTGCAGCCCAAGAAGTATGGAATTGATGAGACAACACCGGCCAGCATAGATTAAATTTCTTGAGGTCCAACAGTTAATCCTTTTGACAATCCTCTCCACCAAAGACTCACAGTCCACCTGCTCCATTTGGTAGGGGAAATAGGCACCCCAAGGTATTTCATGGGAAAGGTTCCCTCAGCAAAACCAATCCTGGAAAGAAGATCCAGCTTAGAACCATCAGGTAACCCTGCTACATAGACACTGGATTTCTGAGCATTGGCCCCAAGTCCTGAGGTCTGATGAAATGTCTCCAGCACCTGATGGATCATCTCCACTGTTTGTGTCTGTGCCTTGCAAACAATCAAGAGATCATCCGCAAAGCATAGGCTAACTAGTTTTAACTGTTTGCACATAGGATGTTTTCATAAGACGATTCAGTAAAATTTCTAAGAGAGGTTATTCCTAAGCCCATATGTTTAACATCGTATATTTCTTTCTTTTGTAAAACACACGGGTTAGTGAAACCTATGCCTTCTATAGGATTATAGAACTCTATATCCTTGGGCTTGTTCAAAAATATCGTCTGTTCGGATTGTCCCCTACGCGTAACTATATCGTCTAATTTCTTTACTTTGGCATATAGTTTCTTGCGTTCCTCACCTAGGAGAGCATAATTATTTTCCATGGTTAGTTTAGCGGCTTGACAGGCATCGAGATCCTTACTAAGCTCACTAATCTTAGCATTCGATATTTCTAATTGGGCTTCTAAGTTAGTGATCTTAGAGGTAGCTTCGGTTATCCTACAATTTAAAATGGCTTTCTCGTTGAGATTTCTAACCAAGCAATTGTAGTTATTTGCTAGCCTATCTTCTAATTCCTTAATCTTTTCGCTATGTTGTCCTTGTTGAGGTTGACTAGTCTCTCTAGACTGTAGGCTCTTAGTAAGTTCATCTATCTTTGCAATAGAGCTCCTAAGTTCTTGTTCGAGACTATCTATCTTCTCTTGAGATCTCTCAAGTTCGTTCTCTACTTCCTTTATACTTTTCTGCTCACGTTTCATGTTAGCATATTGCTTTTGATATGATTCTAACATGGTCAATAATGTGGAAGCAGTGACTACCTCATTTGAAGACGTGGATGCGTTGTCGTCGTCCGTACGAGTGGATGTTTCGGCGTCCATTTCGTTGTCGAGACGGGCCATGAGGGCTAAGTTCTCTTCTTCGGAGCTCGACGTGTCCTCGAGCCATTGGTCCTGTTCGGTCATGAGAGCTACTCCAGCTTCTTTCTGTTTTGTCAATTGAAGCTTCCTGGAGTAGTAGTTTGCATCTCTTTTCTTCGGGAGAGTGCATTCTCTGGCGAAGTGACCTGCTTTGCCACAGTTAAAGCATTTGTTAGTCTCTTTGGGATTCTTGACATCGGAACTTTCCGGAGCACGTTCTTTGTTCTTGGAGCTTGTAGTCCGAAGTCTATTGGCTGAGGTTGAAGACTTCTTCATGAAGTACTTCTTGCTCATCATTTGTCCAATGAGAGCTAACTGTTTTCCAAGGGCTTTCATGTTCGGCTCGATGTCGGAGTCCGATTCATCTTCCGACTCTGATGATGAAGGTGGCCTAACGATCTTTTCCTTTCTTGATCTTGTGCTCCTCTTCTCTGAGATTAAGGCAACCGTGTCATCGGTTTGTTTGCCTTTCTGCTCTTTGGTAATCTCGCGGATATCCTCCTCATGCTGAGCGAGATTATCGAACACAGCATGGACATCCAACTCCTCCAGATCTTTATTTTGTCGTATTTGAGTGGATATTTTCTTTCACTCCGTGGTCAGAGAAGATAGAAATCCTATGTTTGTCTCCATGTTTGTCTTCGTTATTTCTATCTTCCTCATTTCATTGAGAAGAGTGAGGTATCGTTGGTAGATCTCGTTTAGACTCTCCTCCGGCTTTGCTTTGAATGAGTCGTAAGCAGTGAGAATGTTCGCCTTTTTGGCCTTTATGCCAACTTCCGTCCTTTGCATCATCCTATGCAGCTCATCCCACATCCCTTTGGCCGATGTAAGGCTGTCGATTTGTCTGTATATATCGTTGGGGATGCCCTGCATAAGGGTATTCATGACTACTAGATCAGCCTTAGCTCGAGCTCTTTCCTCCAGAGAGTATTCTCTACGCTCCTTTAGTCGCCTAGAAGCTGGAATTGCTGGAGTAGCTGTTTCGTCCCCGGGTACATGAACCCAGAACTGTGCCGGTCCCTCTTCAAGGGACTTCAGTAGATTTTCGGCTTGATCCTTTAGAGCGATGAAATTCAGAAAGCGGCCACACTGTGTATTCGCCTCTTTGCAAGATCGGTGGACTGTTGTCATTTCCGAGTGAGTATGCATCAATGTTTGTATTGTAGTCGAGTTGTTGAAGGATCTTCGTTAATTGTTTTGAAGGTTGAAGATGATGTAATGTGCTTCACAAGTGACAAAATTCGTTAGTAACGTTTGATTCGAAAATTAGATCGACAATTATTTTCGATTCAATCTTTAAAGTTTGATCGAAATTAATTCCGTCGAGATAGAATGTACTGAGTACTGTTCTCGTGCGAGAAATTTTGTCAGCGTGATATTTTACGAGCGAGATAAATTGCTCAAAATCATTCGGTCGAGAAAAATTTCTTGATCGTGAATTTATTTCGATCGTAAAGAAACAATACGTTAGTAAGTTTCTCGACAAGTCAAAATAAATCTGTTGACTAGAAAAATTTTCTCGCGTGTAAATGATTTCGCCTGGTCAAACGTTAAAAGGTTTGACTGAAAAAGTTTTTCGAGTGAAAGTTTTTACGCATGCAAAGTCAAAATAAGTCTCTCTCGAAAAAGTTTTTCGCTGTATAATGCTCGAGAAATATTTCTAACTAAAATCGTTTCTACTAATGACGATTCTAGCGCTGACTTCGTATTCTGACCGAGAAAAATTCTCGCGCTAAGTTTATCGATCGAGAAACTAATCCGATCGCAAAACTTGGCGAGAAAAATTTGAGCAATCGAGAAAAATTCACAGAATACGATTAACATAAATTCGAGCAAAAACAAAGAATCAGATAGTGAAATTTGAGGTAATTGCTCGCAATCAAGTACTAATCACACACGAACAAGCAATTAAACACGTTATGAAGCAAAATATATCGAATTTGATCAAAATCAGAACGTGTTCTTCATGTTCTTCGCAAACAGTAACACGCAAAAATCGAAGTTCAAACTGCTACAGAACTGATCGCAATGATGATCTAACACTTAAACAAGCACAGAAACACCAAATTCAAGTCAATTAAGCACAGAATTAAGCTATTGGATCGAAAAAGGTTTTCGCGCCAAATCTGTTCTTCGATGAACAGTATCTAGAAAATGATTTTCGATCCAATTCTAACAATTTTCGATTCAAAACAGAACGAATCTGCTCTGATACCAATTGTTAGGTCCTACGATTAACAACTCTACGATCCTAGGCTAGAATTAATGTAATTCGATCGATTAGATAAACAATTGAATTCGATCGAAAAACTCAAATGAAGAACAAGAGAGAGAATTCGAGTAGAGTGAGAAAGTTACTGTTGTTTCTCTCTCTGGAAATCGAATTGCAAGCCCTTCGGATCAATTCTAAAAACTTTCTCTATTAAGCTCAATTGATTTACATGTATTTACACCAAACAAACTTGGTATAAATATCAAACTAGTCCTAATCTAAGGACTACTATACAAAACGCCCCTAATTACAAGGACAACTAATGAAATCAAGCACAATTACAAATGGTATTCTACAGGTTTAATTTACATGTGATGTGGTATTTTATAAATATGGGGACGGTAATAGGCCCATGAAGCTTCTGGGTATTTTTTGTTACGAGTGGAGTATAAATTGGTACCAAACTATACTTAAGTGGGGTATTTTTAATTAAATAAACAAAAAAAATCAATCATTAACAAAATAAACGGAAAAGCAAATGTATTAACAAAATAGGTATTTTCGTACTCCAGGAATACGAATTAGTAATTCGTACTCCTAGATTACGAGTTATATATGGGCCGCTGACCCGCTGACCTGACACGTCGGCGTAACTCGTACCAGGGAAATACGAGTTATTAACTCGTACTCCTAGAGTACGAGTTACTTGCTGACCACGACCCTGACATGGCAATGACATGGCGCAATAACTCGTAACGTTAGTATACGATTCACTAACTCGTAATCTAAGGATACGAGTTATAGTTTGTGGCCGACCAACCTGCATGGCCATGCAAAGTGTCTGCAATAATTCCCCTAACTCGTATTCCGGGCATACGAGTTACGTGTATTATTGCAATAATTCACGTAACTCGTATACCCGGATTACGAGTTACTTAACTCGTATCTCCAAGATACGATTTAAGTTTCTATAAATCCTCCTCGCCCAGAACCAACTTATATCATTATTAGCCCTTCTCAATTTATATTAATAACTCAAACAATGGTGTCGAGTCGCGTACAAGTCATAGTATATTTCGGCGGCGATATAATTCAATCATCTGATTCTACCATCAAATATAGTATCCGCCCTGTTGGGTATAGGCGAATTCGTCGCACCACCAGTTTTTCTGAGTTTATTTCGTTGTTGTTTGAAATTACGGGTGCTGATAGCAGTCGTTGTTCGTTGATTCTCCATGCCAAAAATGAATACTTTCAACATTCCCGCCATTTTCATCAGCTTTTTCAAATCTCCAACGACAACGATTTACAATTTTTCATACATCCCGATTCAGAAAACAATTGTGTCGAGGTTTTTGTTGAAACAGTTGAAAATTCAAACTTCGATTTGAACGAAGAGCCTCATCCAAATTTTGAAGTTGGTTCTTCGAGTTACACCTGTACGGATTTTCCCGACATTGCCTCAGTTACGACAGGGTTCAGTAATGTCTCTTTGGAGATGCCGGCACATGTTCCATTCAATATGCCGGAAGTCGTGTCAGAACCGGAGGCAGAAGTCGTGCCAGAACTAGAGGAGGACGTTCATGTTAGTGATTCGGAAGCGGACGATGTGGATCCACTTTTGTCCGAGTTACCTGATCCCAACGAGGATGACGAGAACGACGACGACGATGCACCAGATGATACCACTCCAACGAACGTTGCTGCTCCAACGCTGTTTCACTCCGTTCCATTTTTCCAAACGTACCAAATACCACCTCCTGCTGGTGACGACTACGGTGGTTGTGGGGAGTTTTACGACAGAGATAATCCTATGTTTTGTCGAGGTATGATTTTTCAAACTAAAAAACATTTACAACGTGCCGTCGACGATTTTTCGATCAGGGTTACTAGACGCGAGTATCACGTCAACAAGAGCAGCAATACACGTTGGAGTGTCCAATGTAATCATACGGCCGATTGCCCATGGAGGCTGAAGGCATCCTTCAAGCCAAAAAAAGGTTACTGGTCAGTTACAAAATTTGAAGGACCACACACTTGCTATATGACTGAGCTGTCGACGAGACATCGTAATATCTCTAGAAATTTTATTGCTGATTTGTTGGTTGGAACCGTAAGAGTCAATCCGCAGTTCCTGCCCAAGAATGTCCAACAACTCGTGAAAGATAGATATGGCTACGATATCTCATATATTCAAGCTTGGCATGGTCTGAAAAGAGCTATGGAAAATGTTTACGGTACGTAGGAGGAGTCTGTTACCAAACTCCCAACATTTATGAAGGCGTTGCAGCACTACAATCCAGGGACAATCGTTAGGTGGCTCAATCTGGATACAAAGAGACCTGGACATTTCATTCTCGGGTATGTCTTTTGGGCCTTTAAACCGAGCATCGATGGCTTCAAACATTGTCGCAAGGTTGTTTGTGTCGATGGTACGCATTTATACTCCAAATTTTTGCACAAATTATTGATTGCGACGTCGCTGGACGCCAACCAAAACATCTTTCCCCTGGCGTTTGCCATTGTCACGAATGAAAGTACACACTCACGGACTTGGTTCCTTACTAATTTGAAGATATTTGTTCCAGAGAATCAATCGGTTTGCCTTATTTCGGATCGTCATCCAGGTATTTAAGCTTAGTAGTGTAATTTACTCGTTATTTTCTTAAAATCAGTTACTTTTAGTGGCGTACATGATGTGTACAGGTCTTACGGGAATAGTAGAAGCCACTGATTTCTTTCGTCCACAAAATGGAGTACATCGCTTCTGTCTTCGCCATTTCAAGTCAAACTTCTACAACAAATTTAAGGATCAACAATTGAAGGATCTATGTCATAGAGCCGGTACTGCGCCAACATTGGATAAATTCGATCGCATTATGGCTCAGATTGCGCAACTTAATGAACGAGCGAAGCCTTGGTTAGAAAAAGTAGGGGTCGAGAAATGGACGCTCGCACACGACGGCGGTTATCGATGTGGTGTCATGACGACTAATATTTCAGAAGGGCTCAACGGGGTATTGAAAGGTGCTCGAATGCTACCCGCAAGAGCAATCGTTGATTTCTCTTTTCATAGGTAAGCTCTAATCACGATTGATTGTTTTTTATTCTAATTATGTGGTTATGACTTTTTCTTTTATTTCTTAAATTTCACAGGTGCGTACAGTATTTTCGTGATCGCTTTCAAGAAGCATCGTCCCTAATGGCGAATAATGAAACGGATTGGTCACGTTATGCAACGAGATTGTTTCAAAGTGGGACGGCAGAATCTTGGGATCACGTTGTATACCGTTTTGATGTCCGACAATATAAAGCAGAAGTCATAACATCAGGAATTCATCAGCGCACATATGTGGTTAGGATCAACGATCGAACATGCACGTGTGGAAATTGGAGTAGGTATAACATCCCATGTTCTCACGCACAAGCAGCTTGCCGTCAATGGCAAATTCACTCCGGTAATCTAGTGGCGCAGTATTACAGTAAGGAGGAGTATTTGAAGACATATGAAGGTACCTTTGAACCAATGCACGATGAACATTATTGGACCCCCGAAGATTGGACTCTTATTCATAACGAATCTCGTCGAGAGAGAACTGGTCCCGGAAGATATAGTCGTAACCGCATCAGAAATGAGATGGACAGGGGTGAAACTCGTGCTAGACGACGCGGGCGGCGTTGAAAATAATATACGAGTTTTGTTTTCACCGTTTTGAACTTATATATCCTTTGTGGTTTCAAATTATAATAAATAATAATGAATTAATCATAATAATAAATATTAATAAATACAATCAAAATAATAATATTATAATAAATAAATAATGAATATAATCATAATAATAAATATTAATAAATACAATCACAATAATAATATTATAATAAATAAATAAATAAATAATCAATATAATCATAATAATAAATATTAATAAATACAATCACAATAATAATATTATAATAAATAAGTAAATAATGAATATAATCATAATAATAAATATTAATAAATACAATCACAATAATAACATTATAAAAAATGAATAAATAATCAATATAATCATAATAATAAATATTAATAAATACAATCACAATAATAATATTATAATAAATAAATAAATAATGAATATAACCATAATAATAAATATTAATAAATACAATCACAATAATAATATTATAATAAATAAATAAATAATGAATATAATCATAATAATAAATATTAATAAATACAATCACAATAATAATATTATAATAAATAAAAAAATAATCAATATAATCATAATAATAAATATTAATAAATACAATCATAATAATAATATTATAATAAATAAATAAATAATGAATATATCATAATAATAAATATTAATAAATACAATCACAATAATAATATTATAATAAATAAAATAATAATCAGTATAATCATAATAATAAATATTAATAAATACAATCATAATAACAATATTATAATAAATAAATAAGTAATGAATATAATCATAATGATAAATATTAATAAATACAATCACAATAATAATATTATAATAAATAAAATAATAATCAATATAATCATAATAATAAATATTAATAAATACAATCACAATAATAATATTATAATAAGTAAAATAATAATCAATATAATCATAATAATAAATATTAATAAATACAATCACAATAATACTATTATAATAAATAAAATAATAATCAATATAATCATAATAATAAATATTAATAAATACAATCATAATAATAATATTATAATAAATAAATAAATAATGAATATAATCATCATCCTAAATAATAATAAAAATCGAATTTTAATAATAATTAAAAGTAATCGATAAAATTATAATAAAATCATAATAGTCATTACAAAACACAACAAAACACAAAAATAACATTTCACAAACGACTATCGGCCATGATGAGCCAAATGGCCGCCGGTCCCACAACGAGGTGGCCTACGTACTCGATTTCCTCGACGGTTACCTTGCTCATCACCATCATCCGGACTTCGAGGTCGTCGCGGTCATGGAGAAGGTGTTGCAAACTCCTAAAATGTGATAACAAAATTTTTGAAAATAATTTGATCGCTTTAAATGCTAAATTGAAGGAATGTACCTGATGATCCATATACGGCGGCTGTGAGCTGTGTTGGGCTGCAGACGATTGGAAAAAGGGCGACAAGTCGTAAAAGAAGGACGGGTTCACCTCTTCGTGCACCTGAGATGGTCCGGCCCCATATGCCTGAGAAGGTCCGGCCCCGTGTACGTGAGATGTGCCGGCCTCGTGTCCGTGAGATGATCCAGCATCGTGTGCGTGAGATGATCCGGCGTCGTCTACGTGAGATGGCCCACTGCTTCGTCGAGTTCGGCGTCGCGAGATACATTTCGTCCATCTGCCGCAGTAAACTGATCGACTGGTCATGCTCGCCGGTCTCCGCGTACTGAAGGCTGTCGTGAACCCCGCGTTCCTAAATATGGAAAAGTAAATTATATAATTTGAGCTATTAATCAAATAACATTAGTACATAAATTAAACTTACGATGGTCGACATAAACACCGCATCCCCCATCTGGAAGCCCTATGACATCTGCCTCGCATGAGGGGATATGTAGAGTCGAGTGATCCGATAGTACCACTCGTAATATCCGTCCTCCACCGAGCTGAAGGTAGTCGCGGGAGGACCATTCACGACGGCGTCCTCTCGTTGATCCCATAATCCAATCCAGCATGCATGCTGTGTTCTCCAATCCATCCCCGAACGCTGTCGACGCTCGTACATATGAAGATTCGTATCACGATACGACGGATTAACGGGAATTCTTTGGACTATTCCTAACTGTCGCAGTACTCGTTCGGGGTAATGAAACTCCACGATATTGAACAATATCAGTGGACACCTCGATCGACAAGCGATCGGTAAGCATGCTGGAGAAAGAGCGACAATCTCTGGCTCTCGGAGTCCACGCAAATTGATGCGGCTGCATGCGATCAATGCACTCGCGGATCGTGCGTACGTTCGAATTCGTCGACGTAGTAAAATTGAAGAATGAGTTCCACCTGTCAAATATTTAAACGCCATTTATAAAAGTAAGAATGTAAAATATTTGCCAACTTTCGGAAATTTTTCTCAGACCTCGCAGCATGTGGCGGGGCCGGTAAGAGTATCCCGTCGACGACATGGGGCTCCATCGTGATACGAATATCACCCCGTACTGGCTGAAATGGCAAAATCCTCACATATGCCCATGCCTAAAACAAATAATCCGTTCTAAATAAATGTTTTAAACCATTAAAATATAATAACGTTTTCTATATAATTACCTGCAACAGCCGTAGAGGTCCGCCTATATTTAGCTTTTTCGGCTCGCTGGCCGAACAAAGCTCTCTGTATAGGAATGACAGCACTACACTGCCCAACTATATGTGCTCACCTCCTCAATATCCTCCAACAGCTGAACATAACTCAATGATACGGTGCTGGCGCTACAATCGGGGAACATCACGGCACCGAAGAGCAGCATCGCATAACCCCGTGCGGATTGTCCGACCTCTTCCTCATCGCTATCATCCGTTATCGGATTGTGCAACAACCAACTCGATAATGACTTCATCGAAAGCGATGACCCCCTAATTTTATCCGCCGGCGGTCTAAAACCTAGCAACTCCTCACACTCGTCCATCCATTGAGTATGGGTCCTAGTATAAATCACACGAGACACAGTTACCATATACAGGCAACCCCCACAAGATACCTACGTCCTGTAAGGTAACGGTCGCCTCCCCAACAGAAAAATGAAACGTATGGGTCTCCTTCCTCCAACGCTCTACCAACGCTGTAATCAAATGAGGGTCAACCCTCTGCGACATACAGCTAGCTGTAGACGCTGTACAGACCCATCTCATTCAACTTTCCTAGTAAGTGACCTTGAAGGATGTTCGGTGCTTCTCTAGTACCCCACACTACATTCTCTAACGACCTAATCTTAATAGTTCTATCTATCGCCGTCTCATCTAATAACAAATCCCTACTACGGTGATTTGACTGCATCGTCAACACCGAACTATCAATAGGCCGTAAGTAGAATCGAAATCCATTCTACATTTAAAAATAACAAACCAAACAAATCAACAATTAATAAAAATCATTTGATAACAATGAAATTAACGCAAAAAATGATATTTCGCTTCAAGGACTGTGTCTAGGCGGCGGGGCAGCGTCTCGGGCGGCCGGTCAGCGGGGCAGCCGGGCAGTTGGGCAGCGCGGGCCGGCGGGACAGTGGTGCTTGGCGGGCTGCGGGGCAGTGGGAACGACGCGGTGGCGGGGCAGAGCGGGGCGACGGGGCAGGGCGTGGTGGCGGGGCAGAGTGAGGCGGCGGGCCGGTGGGGCAGAGCGTGGCGGCAGCCGGGCAGTGGGGCAGGGCATGGTGGCGGGGCAGAGCGGGGGCGGCGGGGCGGTGGGGCAAGGCGTGGAGGCAGCCGAGCAGTGGGGCAGGCCGTGGTGGCGGGGCAGAGCGAGGCGGCGGGCCGGTGGGGCAGGCCGTGGCGGCGGCGCAGTGGGGCTCGGAGGCGGCGGGGCTGCGGGTCGCAGAGATGGAAGCTCTCTGCGGGGGCGTGGAGGCACGGGTTAGGCGGCGGCGTGGAGGTCTTCGTCTGCTTCGTCGTCGTGGGGTTCATCGTCGTCGTCGCTTCGTCGCCGTCGTCGTTGCGTGCTTCGTCGTCGGCTCGTCTTCTTCGCGATGTAGGGTTTTAAAAATACAGATCTAACTCGTAATCCCAGATTACGAGTTAGTAACTCGTATTCTGAGATTACGAGTTACTACACGTAAGGCGCACGCGCCAGCTCGGATAGTAACTCGTATCTCCAGAATACGAGTTACTAGCTCGTAATCTGGGATTACGAAAATTGCTATTTTATTAATTCTTTTCAAATTCCGTTTATTTTGTTAATGCTTTTTTTTGTTTATTTAATTAAAAATACCCTTAAGTGGTATGATTTGCATGTGATGTGGTATTGTATAAAGATGGAGACGATGGCCTATGAAGTTTTGGAATGTTCCTATTTTCTGTTACGAGTGGAGTATAATTTGGTACCAGAATATACTTAAGTGGTATAATTTACATGTGATGTGGTATTTTATAAGATGTAGACGGTAATAGGCCCATGGACCTTCTGGAATGTTCTTATTTTTGTTACGAATGAAGTATAAATTGGTACCAAACTGTACTTAAGTGGTATAATTTACATGTGATGTGGTATTTCATAAATACGGAGACGGTAATAGCCCATGAAGCTTCTGGGTATTTTTTGTTACGAGTGGAGTATAAATTGGTACCAAACTATACTTAAGTGGTATAGTTTACATGTGATGTGGTATTGTATGAAGATGGAGACGGTAATAGGCCCATGACGCTTCTGCAATGTTCTTATTTTTTTTTACGAATGGAGTATAAATTGTTACCAGAATATTACTAAGTGGTATGATTTACATGTGACATTGTATGAAAATAGAACTAGTTCAAAACGCAAAAAACAGAAACAGAACCATCATTCAAAACACCAAAAGTGCTAAACACAGTCAAAACACAAGCAGAGCCATCATTCGACGCCGTTCTTCTTCCCAGCAACTTTATTCTCCTTCTTCCTGCCACTTTTTTGGCAATCAACGGGGTTCTTCTTCGGAGCCGTCGCAAGATTCGTCGATGAAGTGTTGAAATCGGTCGGGTTTCGTCGATTAAGGGTTCAGATCGGTAGAAAATTCTTCGGGTTTTCTCGATTAAGGCTGGAAAGCTAATTTTAGGGTTTTTGGTACTGAAGATCGATTTTTAGTCTCAGCGTGTCTTATTACAGATTATAAATACCACTAAATAAGATTTATATACCACTTTATAACACGTGAAGATTTAGTCTAAAGAGTTTGATGTAATTTCTGGGAAAAATAAGGGTAAACATGTCTTTTCAGCCTGAATGAGTCCTTTTTTCTAACATAACTATTAGCTGGGTCCTTCTTCCTATTTAAAATATTAAAAGGGCCTGAAAACTACTCAAACTTGTTAAAGGGGCCTGAAATCTAATTAGCCCTTATTTCAATATTTATCTCCTAGTTTGCCCTTTTTATGAACCAGATCCCGTATATCTATTTTTCCGTTCATCTAACAATTCACTCACCCACCAATACAAATGACTGATATCACTGAAAAACAAAAACATTAAACAAAATATGAGATTGATTGAATATTCAAATTAAAACACAAAAACATTAGACAATTCACTCACTCATCTAACAATAGGTCAGTCCTCCACCCTAACTTTACTATAAGCCATACACTATTTCTACCACAAGATAGTAATAATTTTGCTAGTTACTTTATTTTTCATTAACACATTACATTTAATGATATGTTTTTAAAAAGTTTTTAAAAAAAATTAATCTAGGACTGTACACTTCATGTAAAACAAAGTATTATTTTAAATTTGTGAATACTAATTAACTTATTTTAATATAATCATATAACAATATTTCTTATTAATTTATACAATTGTAAAATAGTTACTAGTTAATTTAGTAATTGCACATTATATAGAAATAAGACAATTTTTCTATGTTGTAGATAGTATAAATATAATTCGTATGACAAACGTAAAAAAATTAGTACGTATATATTTGTTGAATTTTAATATAAAACTGTATAATTAAGCTAGTAACAGTGTTGGTTAAAAAAAAAGAGAGTAAATATTTACGTTAAATAAGTTTCTATAATACTTGTAGGCAATAAATATGAGAGAGAATAATCTAATAAAGAATTAAATAAACTTGAAAACATACTATTTTAAGTAGGGGTGGTAAACAGGTCGGGTCACCTTCGGGTTCAACCCGTTTAATAAACAGGTTGAAACTTCAACCCTGACATGACCTGTTTACTTAAACAGGTTGAAAAATCAAACCCAAACCCAACCTGCTTTAACCCTAACCCAACCCGCCAACCCGCCAACCCGTTTAAAATTAAAAAAGAGAAGAAAAAAAACAAAATTCAGAATTATAAATCCAAATTAAACAAAAAGGAGAACTAATGCAATTTTTTTTTTTAAAACATCATGTGTGAGCGTGAGAGTGGGTAGAGAATTAGGATTAATCTTTTTATTTTATTTAAATTAATAATATGTTAATAATATATATTATTCGGGTTAAATGGGTTGATTTCAGGTTGATTCCGGGTTGATTTCGGGTTGAAAATCCGAACCTTAACCTAACCCACTTAATAATTGGGTTGGGTTCGAGTTTACCCATTTACGTAAACAGGTAAAAAATGCTAACCCTACCTGCTATTTTCGGGTGCGGTTCGTGTCGGGTTGGCGGGTTGGGTCGATTTTTAACAGCCCTAATTTTAAGTAGGATTTTTGGTAATAAAGAGAGGGGTGTATTTAGTAAATATGGGTGTGAATAGAATTACCCAATTTATATTATCAGCAAATATAACAGATGTCTTATAAAGTACTTGAGAATAGTGGGGTACCGCTTTTTACAATACTATATATAAGCAGGTTAAAATCAAACCTAAAACATCCTATGCAATATTTATTTGCTATGCCAGTAATAGCAGTCCATATAGATATCAGTTAGACGTTGTAAATATTCATGTGTGTACAATCGTTGAATCTTGAAATGCAATAGTTTTTGAAGACGTGTTTCCTTTTAAAAGGATAACACTATAAAAGTGAGGGTTGATAGATTTATATTTAGGAGGGTTTAAATAAGTAAGGGTTTATTAAAATAAATTAACGAGTATAAATAAAATGTATGTTTGGTTGGTTGGTTTAGATAAACACATCTGATAGGTGGATTATCTAAACCCATCTGCATGAATTTAGAGTTGTTATATATAGTATTGTAAAAATCGGACTAGGCGCCCGCCTAGGCGCTGGTCGGACTCCACCGTGGCGAAAATAGCCTAAACGGCCAATTAATCGGATAAGCGACTAATCGTACGACTATTCGGGCTAATCGTACGACTATTCCGCTACTCGGCCAATTAATCGGACTAATCGGGCTATTAGTTGGCCTATTAACTTCTATAATAGTCCACCATAAGCCCACAAAGATTTCTACTATAAAGCCCGTACAAGTCCACTAAGGGGCAAGCAAGGCTATAGATACGCTATAGCGAATCTTTCCGCTTCCTTTATGTTAGCTAACCGGTGTTGGACAACAATAAAGTAGGCAATCATTATTAAATTATCTGGTCGATAATAGCTCCCTTTGGAATTAAGAAACAAAAAGGAAAATCGATAGATACGCTTATTGAACAGTTATTAAGTATTTAACAACGAAAACTACATCTATTAAAGTTTAAAGCATATAAATCTTTTTTATTTAACTAAGAGAGGTTGTTATATGTGGCTAAAATATATATAAACTAAAAAAATTAGGATATACTTAGTCCCACATCAATTTTAAAACATTATTTTCGTATTATTATTATTTTGTTGCATTGTGTGATTATTTATTAAAATGTTTAGGTAAATTTGATGTACGTTTAATTTGATACAATGTTTACATATTTGATATATGGAAAAAATAATAAAAAAATGTATATACCGTACAATTTCCGCCTAGAAACCGCCTAGGCCCCGCCTGGCCGTCTAGGCGCTAGGCCCCCTCCCGGCGCCCGTCTAGCGCCTAGCGAATTTTACAACATTGGTTATATATAAGATAAACCTACGAACCAAACATACTGGCATGCCCTAAACCCACCACTAAAATCCTTAAACCACCCAAGCAAACAAGCACAGAGTTTTGTTCTAATGAAAAGTTTTTTTGATTAGAATTGCAGAAAAAGAACTCTTGACGATCATGAAAATGGCTAGAACTAAAAGTTGTTCGGTTTCGACTTCATGACCATTATGTTGAAAAGTGATGTTATGAGAATTATGTTTATATCTTCCGAAAAAAAAAAAAGAATTACGTTTATATGGGTTCTTATTGTTATTGCACTGGTATGCCCTTGAAATTCATATAAAATGGAAGTCAATACTTCTAGTGAGCTAGAAGAAAAAATTTACATGGAACAACCCTAGTGTGGTTCATAGATCCAATACAAGAGAAGAAGCTGCATCGATTTGATTACGTCATTATACGGACTTAAAAATAACATTGTCTAATGAATTCGGAATAAACGAATGTGACAAATTCATATATGTCAAAACAACCACCGAAATAAATATAATCGTCTGTCTATACATAGAAGACATGTTAAATTGTTGGCCAATTCTTCCCTCACGGCGGCATTAAAGGTCTTGAGCATCTTCTTCCTACGATACTTCGAAAACTTGAATGCTCGTTCAACATAGCAATGATACCACCGTCAACTTTAGAACAATTTGTATGTACGGAACTCTCTCACGTTGCTTGTTGTTTCCTGAATATAGGAATCCGAAAACATTGGGCTATAGAAACAACTAGTTCGACATCGAATTGTCATGACATTTGGAACAACATCTTAAATCCAACAATCATCTATTTGAATTCTAATTTGACTCAACCTGAGTTCAAATTAATCTTGAATTGCTATTAGAATGAACTTCTCTATTACAACTTACTGAAAACTTCAGAAAGAAAAATTATAACACGAATAGGAAAAGGTTGTTGATTGACATTCGCGGGGCAAGTCATAAGGAGGTTCAATAAATAATTTTTTAATACAAATCTTCCGAGTTTTTCATCCGTTAAACTCATCATTGGCAAAGCCCCACGTATAAATTCCAAACATATGACGACTTACAAATGGGGTTTTTATGACAAACCAACTTTCTAGGCATGGTTAGGCTTCACAATGTGACGGGGAGGGGGATCATACTCTTCACCATGTTCCCTTCGGAGATCCCCTATATATATTACCAAATCACCAAGTAAAGTTTTATCTCATATGGTTGCAGTGATTGATCATTATCAAAAGTGTGAAGCAAGCTTGGGACGACGTAACATCTCGGCACATGGATTTATGATGAGGTTGAGAAAATTATACTATAAATATTAGGCTGCGTTTGGATCGAGGAAAGCGGTGAGGAAAAGAAAACTAGAGAGAGAACGACTTCCACTAGCTTTTTCTTAGTTTTCTCACGATTTGGTCAGGAAATAGTTTCCATGGGTTTTGTTAGGTTTAGTTTTCTTTTCTTTTCCTCATGTTTTACTCTTATCACAAAAAATCAGTTTTCATTTTTCATTGCTTTCCATTCCTCACTAAATTCATTAAACCAAATACACCATTAATGTGGGATGGGAATTCCTCTGGAGAAAGAATCCCCGAAAAATCTCCTTGTCGAGAATTTTTTCCCCGCTTAATGGACACGGGTCGCGGTTACCCGATAAGTGCCGGTGGCCCATGCCCCACCCCGGCCCATTCCAAACCTAGAAATGGTGACTATTTGCTATCTTGTAAATTTATGTTCAGTTCAAAAACCAATTGGCTATAAGTAGATACTTATATATTTCATCCGAGTCCAATTAGGGAGGTTGGAGACTCTTTCTAGACAAAAGTGCTTTTAAAAATGGACTTTATGGAAAGTGAACTATTTACAAGTTCATTTTTAATTTTGATAACGTTTGGTGACTTTACATTTTAAAAGTCCATTTTAATTAAAAGTCATTTATTAATATTAACGGTGGAAATGTGCTTTTCCAAGTAATATTTTTCCACTCTTGGAATGCATAAGTTAACTTAAAAAAAAGTTCATCAAATTGACCACCAAACGCCTCAAACTTTTGTAAACATACCTTTAACTCAAAAAATCCGTTTAGAATGTTTTTTCAAAATGGGACAAAACCCATTTTATTTGGAAGCCTAACATGTATTATGAGTCGAGTTAATCAAAAGAGAATAGTATAACGACTATAATATAACAAGATTCCGAGAATTAATCACGATTAACTGCTACTACATAGTTTCCGTGTAGTATTCAACATTTATCCTTAAAGAATTTGAGAGGAAGAAAAAAAAAAACTCCAATATCACAATGTCACCATTGTTACCTCTTTTTATTTATCGCATTTTATATGTTAGAATCATTGTGTGTAATGATGATGCAATGGTTCTTTTGAAATCCTTAGAATACGACATAGGTTCACACGGCTCTCTTTCTGCTGGCTGATAAATTCGTTCGCCGACTTATCCCAGCGGCTATAAGAATCTTTTTTCTTGTGCTGTGAGCTAAGGTAATAATCATCATATCATCACTACAAGGAATTCGAGAAAATAACCTAATAAGATTATGCCGACTTGCATAGTTGATTGTAACGCTATGAAAATAATGTTTAAGTTTCCATTTGTCGAATATGTGGGACTAAAAATCGAGTTTAACTGTTGCTTGATTAGATGGTAATAAATGAATCCTTGTATATTGAAAATTAAAATTTTATTCAACGGAGTGAAATTTCAAAAAACAAAAACATCAAATACGTTTATGAAGCATGTATTGTGAAATTGCAGACGTGCAATGCAAACCCATTTTTACTTCTAATAATATGTGAATATTGTCCTATGAAGAACCAACATTCATTGGTTAAAAAAAAAAATAATAAGTTGCCCAACAGATTCCAAAAGATGCTGTTGAATTCCCTCTAGGTCGGACGCATTAGTAAATTACACAACATATTTTTGTTATACACGGAAAAAAATATAATATATACTCTTTTTGTCACATTACATTTTACGAAAACAAGGCCGTAAATCAACCAGCTTCTATATATGAAGCGTAGAAACTTATAGGGTTTACACCATTGAAAACATACTAAAAAAAAGAAAGAGCTTAGAAAATGAGCCAATTTCCTACCACCAATATCATCACTATAATCACCTTTTTGTTGCTAATTTTGTTCAACATCACTAATGTGAAAGGTCTCCCAAACACGACCATTACAGATATTCAATGTAGCGTCGAGAAATGGGGACAAAACGACCCTTATGGAACGATCGTCGAGCAAATGATTAACGATTTAGCAGCCTTAGGCGCTGATCAGCCAAATTACGAATATTACGTTGATTACTCGTTCTATGACACTGAGGCTTACGGATATTCATTTTGTAATGAAGATTTGAGCCACGACGATTGCGCTTCTTGCTTGGCCGCAGCCCAAGAAAATCTTCTTACAATGTGTCCCTTTTCGTTGTATGCGCATGTTACAATGTTCGATTGTCTGATGCGATACGACGACTATCCATTTTACGGTTGATAGTTTTAAAAAGGTGTTCCCATGTAAAAGGAAAACACTAAAAATAATAGTGAAATTTTTTCTATCGAAGTCGATTTGGTTTAGAAAAAGAAGATATCAATGAACTTCTTCCACTACTAGAAAACATGCATATTAGACACGAAAAATTCGGTGTCTAAAACCAAACTTCCGTAGGTGTTGTTCTCGTTGCAAATTTGGATACTGATATATACCGTTTCTAAAATGAATTTGGTCACATTTCCGTTTTATTTCCATATCTAATCCGTGTCTAAATAAAAACATTAATTTATTTTAAAATAAAAACAGAAAAACGTGTCAGAATCCGTTTCTAATACTCATAATTTAGACACAAACCAATTCCGTATCTATTTTCCGTGTCGGATACTATGTTTTCTTGTAGTGTTCTATGAAATTGGTTTCACGGGATTTAGCAAATTGTATGAACTTCCCTGAACTTCTATGAAATGCTTAAAAGGAATGGTAAAGAGCCACGTCGAAGCAGAAGGACTAGAACAAAAAAAAATAAAAAATCGTTCGGTCCTTACTTCACGGCCTATATCTTAAAAAATGAAGAATTTTGAGTATAATATTCTCTAGTCCGATGTATTATGGAATGAAGCTGTCAATAGTCAAAGCGAATCCATCATGATAATAATACATGGGAATTAGTAGATCTCCCTTCTACTACGAATTTTTGGGGGTGTAAGTGAATATTTGAATGTAAGTTTAGGCGAATGGATCAATTGATAAATATAAGGCCAAAGTTGTCATAGAAGGCTTCAAACATAAATTTGGCTATTGTCCTCCAATTTGCTTAAATTTGAAAGCTATTGTCCGTATAATAACACTATATATTTATCCATATAATGCTAACTAGGGATGCAAAAAAACCAACCCGACACGATCACACGAATCGCACCCGAAAATAGCAGGTTTGTGTTATCATTTTCAACATGTTTAAGTAATGGGTAAACCCGAACAACCCAATTATTAAGTGGGTCAGGTTAGGGTCGAATTTTCAACCGGAAACCAACCTAAAATCGACCCGTTTATCAAACCATTTAACTCGAATTATATGAATTATTAAAATTTCCTAATAAAAAATAAAAGGAAAATTTCTAACGTAACCCTAATCTCTATCTCAAATGGAAGAGAGCATGATTGAAAATTCGAGTATTTTCGGCTACGAATGATACTTGATGACTATGAAATAACTTTATATTTAATTATGTTTTGTGAGATTTTTGTTATGTAGAAATTTTATTGTTTCTTAATTATGTTGAAAAACAACTGTTTTATTTCTCTATTGTTTTATTTGATTTGAATTTATAATTCTGTTTATTTTTAGCCTTTTTTTGGCTTTTGTTTTTAATTTTAAATGAGTTGGCGGGTTAATGGGTTAGATTTAGGTTAAAACATGTCGGGTTTTGGTTCGATATTCGACCTGTTTAAGTAAATATGTCATGTCAGGGTTGAAGTTCTCAACCCGTTTAAACGTGTTAAACCCGAATGTGACTCATCCCAACCTATTTACCACCCATAATGCTAACCCTAAATTACAGAACTGAAAAATAGTTAACCATATTTCATGAGAGATGTGTTTGTTGAGGTAAAGATGGAAACAATAGAACTACGGTGAGAACTTTCTGAGGATTGTGTGAAACACAATTCTCTTAAAAACTTTTTCGCTCTATCACGACGATGTTAGAGGTTTTACGAGCATTTGCTTTCTACAATACTTCGAAGACTATCTTGAATCGAATAGTCAGAACCTTTTGAAGAACCTCTTGAATCCAACATTTTCATCTAGTTGAATTCAAGTTGCGCTCCAATTTGAATTCTAGTCGAATTCAATCGGAGTTGAAATTTAAAGAATTGCTATTAACAAATTAACTTCTCTATTAGAATTTATTAAAGAAATTAAAAAATGAAAAATTATAACACGAAACGAAAGGTTGGGTTGATCAGGCCTGATGCTGTGCGCACAATCCACACACGAGTCAACTCGGATTTGCACACATCACGCTTGCGCACAAAAGCGGCACACAAGTGGTGTAATATTGCCTAACACATTGAAACGAATAAAAATCATATCCATATGTAAGGAGGTTCAAACCATTTTATTTCTCCAATTTGAGATTTTCACTTTTTTCAATCCATAGATTCATTATTCACAAAGCCCCACTTATAAATGAAGTTTATATCCCACGACATTTTTTTATTATACGTGAAGTCGTCTTATGAGTCTATTTAGTAAAACGGCTAAATATGGTGCACTATCATGAAAAATTTGTGTTAAATTGGTTATAGATTGTAGACCTTTTTGGTCCAATGCTTATGAGAGTTTTGATTATTTCAAGTAATTATGTAATTTGGGGTACAACTTAGAAAACTCGATATGTGTGATCTATGATGTTTAAGTATGTACAAATATTCGATTTAGTGCTTAAATGTGATAAACTGTTAAGTTAATCGAATATATGTGATCTTGTGCTTAACTGGAACATTGCTGTGATCACCTGGTTACGAACGTTTTCGTATGACTGGAATATCACTATGTGCTATATATGGAAACTATATTCTGTCTGAGTCATACATGAGCTTTACACAAGATTGATCTATTTTAGGAAATAATATTGTTGTGATAACTTGGATATGAACGTTTGCGTTTGAATGGAATCTCACTGTGTGCTATATATAGAAAATATATTATGTTGAGTGATATGTGAACTGTCTACGAGAATAAGCTATTTTAGGAAAGAATATAGCTGTGATCACCTATGAAGGACTGTATGGTATATATGGAAAAGATATTCTGATTAAGTGCTTACACGTGATTGATTTATTTCGGGAAAGAATATCATGATATAACCGTTTGAGTGCTATCTTATTTGACTCTTATTTCAGTGAATCAATGATCTACCTTTCCTTATGCGACTTAGGATTTAAATTTTGGAAAGTGATTATTGATTAGACTTATATGTGGTAATATGCTGATTGAGTCTATATATGGAATGTGGTGACAACGGATGAGATTACCACGGAAGGAAAGCAAGACTGTGGTATTTATGGTAAGAATTCATGCATGACCGTTGAGCGTAATTGGTTTATTCTTGGCATGATTTCTTGAGTTAATGCACGTGATTATTGAGCTTTCTCTTGTATATTTTGTGCTTAAATTTCCTTGAGAAGTGTAGAAGCTATTCGTCGGTCTATATAGAAGATAAACACTTCACGTTGAAGGGTACAAACGGTTACACACAAGCCATCGAATTCCTTCGACGGTTTTGAGCTTTAACTTGCGAAAAATTCGTAGTTTGTGTTGAGCTTACATTTGGGAATTTGTACCCGCGATCTTTAGCAACACCTTACCCTAAAACCCTTGTCATCGGACGTGATTTGTCTGCGGACGTGTTGAGCGCACAAAGGAGCCCGAGTGAAGTGTTTCGCACGTGGAGGGACGAATTTGGTGGATTCGGTGGCCCTTTGGTAGCAAGCTGTGTCCAGTCGGGGAATTGGTTTCCTGGGTAAACGACTGGAACGAAACTTGGCTTGCGACAGCCTAGAACGAGGTCTAATATCCATAGTGCTTCGGTTGTGTAAGGGTCGATCATTCTGTAACCAAAATCGGTAATACTCAGTGATTGATTGGAACTCTTGGGGAGATCACACCCCAAGGATAGGATTAAACCCCAGGTGGGGATATAACCTGTTTAAAAATCCCGTCTAACTTTACTTTCAGTTATTTACTTTCCTGTGAGACAAACCCGGAAAGCCTGCAAATAACTAGGTAATATTGTTGACACGCTTTCTGAAAATAACGTGATATTTTGTGAAACAGGGTTAGGGAGATAACGTTGATACTCATATTGCTTTTCGAGGGATAACACACTCTGCAGTTATCTTCTTAAAGAAAAGTATTTTTCAAAGAAGCCAATAAATTTTCTAGCCTAATTCACCCCTCCCCTCTTAGGCATATTTTACACTTCATTTGGTATCAGAGCCAGGTTACTCAACGAAAGGCCTAACACGCCTGAGTTAAGATCTAATGGCTTTTCGAGTGTTGATGTATTTGCAGAGGGTCAATCCCACTCTAGGCCGCCTCTCCTCGATGGACGAACTACGCAGTTTGGAAGAATCGTATGATCAAATTTCTCATCGCAGTCGACTACGATATTTGGGAGACAATCACTAATGGACCATATACGGCTACGAAAAACAATAGAACCCTAAAGGCTGCTAGATATTACACTGCTGATGAAAAAAGGAATCACGCGAAACGCAGGGCGAAAAACATGCTCGCATGCGCACTCACACGAGAAGAATACATTCGGATTAGTTCCTGCTCATCGGTAAAGGCTATGTGGGATATGCTCCAAGTTACTCATGAAGGAACCCAACGAGTTGTACAAGAAAGACTAGCTCTGCTAACTCATCAGTACGAACTGTTCTCAATGGAATCTGACGAAACCATAAGCCAGATGTATGCTAGATTCATGGGACTCATCAACCAAATGTTCTCTCTCGGAAAGAAGGTCCGACAGTGAACAAGTCAGAGAGGTACTGAGATCACTTCCAAGAGAATGGAATGCCAAGGTTACTTCCATTAACGAAGCAAAGGATCTGGAAGCGCTGAGCATCACTGAATTGATTGGCTCTCTCATCTCTTACGAAATGATTCAAACGTCAATGAACGGAAGTCGTAGCACAAGAATCAGAAGTCTATTGCGTTCAGATCCAACCAAGAAGAATCTGATTCTGACGACAAAAAAGAAGGCTTGATGAAGGACCTAGCCATGCTTACAAAGAGATTCGAAAGATTCGAACAGAAAAAGAGATTCAAAAGGAACTCTAACAAATTCCAGAACAAAAACAAGGAAATCTCCACGTCCAGGAAGAAAGTTCAGAAATGCTTCCAATGCAACAAACCAGGCCACTATGCACATGAATGCCCAACAACCAACAATGAGAAACCAAGGAAGCAGAAGGCCATAACAGAATCTAACGACTCTGAAATGGAACAAAGCAAGGACGGGGATCACGCTTATATGGCTGATGAGGATCAGGTACCTCGTTCTTCCTCCATTGAGAAAATTCATATCCTAAACAGTTTATATAACAATGATTACGAATGTGACTCATCTGTTTCTGATATAGAAGAAAGTAAAGAAGAATTGTGTGAATTACTTCAAAAAGCAGAGAGAAAGATTAAGTCACTAAATTCCTTGAATAAGGAACTGATAAAGCAGCGAGATGACCTAGCTAAGGAAAACATGAGGCTGCTCTAGAGATTTCATGTTGAAAAAGGAGAGTTAGTTACTGCTAAGAAAGAGGAAATTCCATGTGACTGTGAGAAATTAGAAAAGAAAAACAATGACTTATCTAGAGATATCATAGAACTCAGGAACTCATTAGATAGAGTAAAACGGAAAGTTGATAGACTCCTTGAGGGTAAGCAGAGTTTAGATATGCTGTTAAGTACTCCTAGGAACATTGGTAGGTCAGAGATATGTTATTCCACTGAAGGAAATCATGCTAAACATTCTGTGCCTAAGCTTGTTATGGTAGAAATGGTTAGTATGCATACAACTGTCCTTTAAAGAAAGTTGATAAAGCTAAGAATGTTTGGAGACCTAAGAAGTCACCTGTAAATGCCACTATTGTATCTGATTGTATCAAGAGATCACCGTCTATGGAGAATGATATCTCATATGTTAACAGAAGTTATTTCCCCGTTAACATGTTAGGACCAACAGAAATTGGGTACCTCAGAAGAGTACTTCTTTCTACAGGTACGAATGAGGAATTTCAGCAAGAAAAACAGGTGGTATCTCAACAACGGGTGCTCCCGCCACATGACAGGTAACATAGGTAATTTTGTGTCGTTAAAGGCGGTTGATAGAGGATACATTTCGTACGCTAACGACGCAAAAGCCAAAATCGTTGGAGTTGGTACTGTCGGTAACAATTTAAATATCACTATAGATAGAGTATGGTTTGTTAGGAACTTAGAACATAATTTAATTAGCATTAGCCAACTATGTGATGATGGACGTACCCTAGCCTTTGCTAAAGAAAGTGCTTTGTCAAAAGGATGATGATGTGGTGTTTAGTGCATCTAGACATGATAATATCTACTGCATCACTCTTGATGATATTGCTAACCAGAACTTCAAGTGTCTAGTAGTTATGCAGGATATCACATGGTTATGGCACAGACGTTTGGGACATGCCAACGTCGAACTGATGTCTCACATCATGAATTTGGTGAGAGATATTCCAGATATGAAAGCCACCAAGGACAGAATTTGCAAAGCGTGCCAAATGGAAAAACAGACCAAGACATCCTTTAAACCTAAGAATGTGACATCTACGTCCAGACCACTAGAAATGCTGCATCTTGACATTTTTGGTCCGGTACATGTTATGTCATTGAGAGGTAAGCGATATTCCTTTGTTATTGTAGACGACTATACTAGGTACACATGGGTCTTGTTTCTTGCACACAAAAGTGAGGCCTTAGATAATTTTGCACCATTGATTAAGAAGCTTGAAAATGAGAAAACGTCCGTAAGATTAGGAGTGATAACGGTCTAAAATTGGATAGTAAATTATTTGCATCTTTTTGTGATGGAAAATGGTTATAGTCATAATTTTTCAGCCCCTATTACGCCTCAACAGAACGGAGTAGTCGAGAGGAAAATAGAGTATTACAAGAAATGGCTAGGACTATGCTGAGCGAATATAATACACCAAAACATTTTTGGGCTGAAGCTGTTTGTACGGCTTGTTATGTCTCGGATAAGATTTTCCTTGGACCGATTATTAAGAGAACTCCCTATGAACTTTGGAACGATAAAACTCCTAACATAGGATATTTCCATGTATTTGGCTGCAAATGTTTTATTTTGAATGATAGGGATAAGAGAAGAAAATTCAATTCCAAGGTAGATGAAGGGATATTCCTAGGTTACTGCCTTCATTCCAAAGCTTTTCGAGTGTTTATAATAGGAAAGAAGACTGTTCAAGAATATGTGCATGTTACATTTGATGAATTTCCTAACGCAGATGTACTGAGGAAGGTATAGTTGTGTCTCCTGCAGGTATACCGATTACTGACAAAGAGGTGAACGCAATTCCATTGGAACTAGATACTGAGTCAGAGGAACCTGGGGCTTTAGAAGAACAACAGCGCAAAAAATTCAAACATGCTTTCAGTCATCCCACAGAACAAGTCATAGGGAATATCACTTCAGGGACCGAAACGAGAGCAACTGCACGAAATGATACTGCTGAGGAATCACATGACGTGCTGTTGTCAACCATGGAACCTAAGATAGTGAATGAAGCTGTTGACGACGAATCATGGATGATTGCCATGGAAGAAGAGCTAGCACAATTCGAAAAGTGCCAAGTGTGGACTCTTGTGGAAAGACCTAACGACAAGTCAATAATAGGCACGAAGTGGGTGTTTCGCAACAAGCTGGACGAAAACGGTAATGTAACACGTAACAAGGCCAGGTTAGTTGCCAAGGTTATTCCCAAGAAGAAGGTATAGATTTTGCAAGAAACCTTTGCACCCGTAGCTAGACTTGAGTCAATACGCATTTTACTTGCATATGCATCTTTTAAAAGATTCAAGCTTTTTCAAATGGACGTGAAAAAAAGTGCATTTTAAATGGTTTTATAAATGAGGAAGTTTATGTAGAACAACCTCCCGGTTTTGGAAAAGAAGAATTTTCAAATCACGTCTTCAAATTAAACATGCTCTATATGGTTTAAAACAGGCCCCTAGGGCATGGTATAAAGATTGAGTAGATTCTTACTAGACATGTCCTTTACAACAGGAACAATAGATAACACTCTGTTTATAAAATGCGAAGGGAATCCCATACTGCTTGTGCAATTATAAGTTGATGATATCACATTTGGCAGTACTGACATCACTCTTTGCGACAATTTTTCTAAGTCTATGCAACATGAACTTGAGTTTACTTCAACCATTTACTTTATTTTCTGTATGTCAAATTTACTCGAACTCTTTAACTATATTTTCTTCTCCAATTTACTCCAAACTCACTAACAAGACTAATTAATATTCGGTACATACTCATACTTTCATACTTATTATTATAATAATTTATAAAAACAAAACATCATAACTTAAATTTAATTCGTACTTGTATGCGAGGTGATTTGAATTTTCCATATGTATTAGTCTTACGTTTTTTATTTAATATAATACAATATTATAATATAAAATTAAGATCTGTAATATTTGTCAAATAAATTATAATTACCATATATATATTCTTGTATAAAGAGTCTAGTAGTCTAAAAATTGTCAATTGGTCTATCAAGTGTTTTTTATCATTTACCCTTAATAATTTATATTTTAAAATCTTATTACAATTTTATTTTATAATAACTTAATTAATAATTAAAATATTCAATATATAAAATATATTGGATGTATCAAACATATTACTTACTTTAGTTTTCTCGAATGTATCAAACATATTACTTACTTACAATTCAGCCACTTTAACTACATCAAAATCCGACCAAACGTACCCGTCGACTTTGTTTTTGCATAGATTAGTAATTCCCAACGCATTTGAGGGTGTAATAAGGCGTTCACAGCTCTTATTCGCTGCTCCACTGGCTCCGAAATTGATATCAAATGAGTTTGCCAATGGAAGGTTACCCTCTAGCAATATGGAGAACTTGTAGCAGTTTTTGGCCAAACTCCATTGCCCCATATAGACTTCGTGGCTGCAACGCCAAAGGTAAGTCCCATATTAACTCTTCGAATGCGTTGACGTAATCCGAATACGACCCAATCTGTCTAAGATCTTCGAGCTCCCTACAGGCTTGATACACTGTTTCTACTTCAGCCTCGGTCCTTTTGGGCAGACCCCAATGTCCCCAATCAAACGGTAGGCTAGGGACATCTCCATCGTGGTGGAACCGCACGTCATCCCACCGTCCTCGATCGAACAACACATCATGATCTAGCAACACTCTTTTCGGTCTTTCAAAAACATTGGCCATTTCAATACCATCGGCACCTAACATGGATTCATCACTAATAACATTCTCCCCTCCAATCACATAGGAATCCGACGTAGCTACACTATCAATCACTACTAACGACATATATGCACTGCCAACCAACGTCGACAACTCCCCTTTAACCAACATGAATTTATCGTCAATCAAACCTGGTTCAACCACAACCAACTCCGACGACATAAATTCCCTATCATTTCATCACTAACCCATCAACGTCCACCTCAGCGAGAATCGACGAGTTCACATCAACAAACGCCAAAGAGTCATCATCAAACCAAAGAGTCATCATCAACAAACATCAATGACAATGAGTCATCATCGACACCCAACTCCATAGGATCAAATCGTTTAACCAAGGCGTTGGTGAAATCATTCCAAATCGGCTTATCCGTATCTTTGCAATGCTTGAGATCCGTACCTTCACAATACTCGAGGTACCATTCCAGAGCCTTGCCTTCGACGTAGAGGTAGACGACCTTCGTTCGCTCAACATCAGTGAGGGTGGTTAATGCGTAGAACTGATGGCATTTCTCTACCCAAGTTATCGCATCCGATCCGTCGAAGATGTGAGGCTCGATTCATTTAATCACCATCATTGAAATCCAAATCCGAGAATCATCGGCTCTTATACCAAATTTAAGATCCCGACCTAATTAAGGTGGTTTCTTACTTGAACTTTTTATCGAACGGTTGGTGTGCGTGGTGGTAGTATTTATTATATATGAAGAATTTAGGATAGAAGATAAAAATAGAGAAGATTAGACGAAGATTGAGAAGAACATAAATCACGAGAGAGATGAGGAGAGACTTTAGATTAGTTCATTGCTTAATTGTTTCATACAACTCTAAGACATTATAAAGGAAATAACTTAAAATGCATAAATGGGCCAAGGCAAATGGGTAGATGAATGGGCCAAAGCCCAAGCTGGCATGAGCCCATTATTCGTATTGTCGGCTCCTGGCAGAAGATCGCGGCAGTGTCGATGTTGCGAGAAATAGCATAGAGCTTTTCAGCACTCTCTTATCCTCTTTGCCCCTGCAAGACGTTCTTCAGGTTAGTTGTTTGTTACGTGATTCTTTCTTCCGTTTCCCATCTCATATGCCGTAGTTGGCATATTTCGTTTTGCTCATTATCTACTTGGAAATGCCAATTTCGTTGTGTAGCCTTACATTATAAAACGCATATAAGTCTTTTTCTTTCTCCACTCAGTATTTTGATTTGATTCTGTACGCAAAGGACGACCTGACGACAATGCTCCTACAACGACGCCGAGAGTCCCAATACACCGTTCAAGCGATCATCGAGACGGCCGGCGAAAATGAGGCACTGCTCTTTGATAAACGCATTCTAGTGCGTTTATCGTAGTATTTATTCGGGGTATAATAAAGCGTTAGCAATCAAATTATGCATTTATTCGATATATTTACACTTATGTTGATATTAAAGGAGCTTAGGACGAGTTTCGGGCGAAAAGGAGCGAAAACGGAGCAAAACGGAGCAAAAAGGACGAAAACTGCTACAGGTCACGGCCGTGACACCTAGAGCATCTGACCGTGACCCGTGACAGAGCGCAAGAACGAATACACTGCCAGACGTCACGGCCGTGACGATCAATGTTCCAAGCCGTGACGCCCGACAGAAACTAATAGTCGATCACTGCCCCTGGTCACGGCCGTGACAGGTCATGCACTTACCCGTGACCCGTGGCAGAGAGGCCCACTGATGATGGTCACGGCCGTGACCGTCCATGCATCTGGCCGTGACCTTGGGCAGAAAAGGCGAGACGCGCGCGATGTTGGTCACGGCCGTGACGGCCCATGTCCCAGGCCGTGACCGACACGGAAATCAGCTTAAAAAGCCCAAATTCGACCCAGAAAAAGACACAACTTACCAGAGACAAAACCTAATCATCCCAGAGACGAAAAATAGCAGATAAGAACGCAGAATCACGCCCCGGAGCGGAAGAGACGGAGCAACGACGCAATCACGCCCAATTGATCAGAGAACGAAGATTTATCAAGCGAGCACCGACAATTCGCCAGTATTCAAGATCATGAATTCCTTTTCTCTGTTCTCTACTTTCTTCGTTGTTTCTCCTTCTAATATGCGTAGCTAAATTCCCTATGTGTTTGGGATTAGATGAACGCTATATTATTCGTATTTAAGACATATGTTTATCGTGACTTGCGTATTCAGACTATTTATTTATCTATGAAATTGCTTCGTCGTTTTAATATGTCTATGTGTTTAAAGCGATTGTGTGGGAAAACGTTTAGGGCGACAGCTAAGTAACGTTTAGACCGTTCGTAGAAGATAGGAATCGAGTATAGGGCGAAAGCAAATACTCGATCCTCGCCGTTAGTAATTACTGAATCTTAGATCCCCGCGAGCGTTTAGGGCGACAGCAAACTCGCGAGCGGGTAGGATAATTACTGCGATCTAGTCAGAATCACGTAGGCACAATATTGCATTGTCTTAGGCGATCACACCTAGCGGGATTCGAATCCCGAGCACATCTTTATTATCTGAAGCTTCGTATCAGTTTTAAGCGTGCTAATTGAATCTCTAGTTTAGTTAGAAGTAATCTGTTGGGTTAAGTCGTCAAAACAATTTGCGTATTTTATTTAGGCTAAATATCGAGTCGATAGGTCATTACTAGTACTTGATTTATTCCTTGTGTTCGATACTCGTCTACTCACTTTCCTGCACTACACACGATAGGTCCACTGCCTATCGCACGTCGGTGATAGTAATTAGGTATTCGTTTAATTATTACTTGTCGCACTTTTCATTCACACACCACGTGTTGATCAAGTTTTGGCGCCGTTGCGGGGACTAAATTGATATTAGGAACACCGTAGTCGGTACTTTAGCCACTGTGATTTTGACGTTTTCTTGTTTTTACTGTTTGCGTTATTTGTGCTATTTTTGCATTAGTTGTTTTCCTGCGTCGTTATTGATTTCGTATTTTTATTCGTCGTATTTGTTTACTTTTCGCTAATTTGTATTTCTCACTCATTGTAGGTACGATTCAGCGGTGAATGACCCGAAGCCATCCATCGGGCCCCATCGTTGAAGCCGACCCGGATTTCGAACGAAAGTTGCGAAGGAAGCTTAAGTACGATACCGAAGGAGCATCCACTAGCTCTCAGGACCACTTAGTTAGCTATTCAGAGGATAGTTCGCAGGAATCCATCCAAAATTCACGTGTAGAGGCAGCCGTAGATAGTCCCTACACAGAAGTAGACATGGCGGACCACCGAGTGCCCGTCCATAACATTCCCGAGGAGGAACCATCGCTTCAGGACCTCCTCAAGAACGCCGCGCTAGGCGGTACGGAATCGGCAATAGTCATCCCGCCGATCGAGAACAACAACTTTGAACTGAAGCACTCTTGGCTTCAGATGATCTTTCAGACGGCCCAGTTGAGGGCAACCCAGATGACGACCCTACTCCCATCTGAAGGCGTTCCTAACGGTGACCGACACTATCAAAATCAACGGGTGTCCCAGGCGATGCAATCAAATTGATGCTGTTTCCGTTCTCGCTCAAGTTCAGAGCGAGAGACTGGTTGGATATGTTGCCGCCGAGATCGATCACTACCTGGGAGGAGATGCGAGCCGCCTTCATCAACCATTACTTCCCACTCACAAAGGTGTTAAGATTGAAGACGGAGATTTCTCTGTTCCACCAGAAGGACTCCGAAAACTTGTATGAGGTGTGGGAGCGTTACAAGGCGCTACTTAAGAGGTGTCTACAGCACGGGATGTCAAAGGCAGCCCAGATCAACCGATTCCACGAGGGGCTCAATGACCAGACGGTCCATATGTTAGACGGAGCCGCCGGAGGAGGACTCGTAAAGCTTAACGCCACCGACGCTTGGAACCTCATTGAGGACTACTCGAGGAACAGTTTCATGAGGGGCAATACCAGGATGAAGACGACGGGCGTATTTGGAGTGAGCGAGGAGAGGCCACTAACGCTAAGATCGAGGCGCTCCAGCAGCAAATCGCCTCGACGAACTCTCAGTTGCAGACGGTGATTGGTGCATTACTTCCCAAGTCCGGGCAGACTCAGCCCGTGAACGCCGTAGCCACACCACACCGACACAGCACACGCCTTACGTGCCATTGTGCGGGATTTGCGGCGCAGCCCACGAGACCTCAGATTGCCAACTAGGGCAGCCGCTGGAACACGTAGATTATATGGGAAATTACCAAGGCGGCCAGCGAAATTTCAGCCCCGGGCACATCCAAACCTGGCGTACGGGAATCAGAACCATCAGAGCCAAGGACCACCAGGATTTCAGCCCAGACCGTCCGGATTCCACAATGGGCCACCACGACAGTACCAGAACGCGCCCGCAGGAGGATCCGACGACATGAGGGGAGATGAAGGATATGATGAAGACACTCCTTACGAATTTAGTAGCACCACCGCAGCTCACGAGAGCCGTATGACGAAGATGGAGGGTACATGGAGGCGAACGACTTGCGTGCTCAGAACACAGACGCCTCGCTCAAAAAGCTGGAGCAGCAGGTGGGCCAGATGGCGAAGCAGTTGGCGGGGCGTACTCAGGGATCGCTCCCAAGCTACACCGAGCCGAATCCTAAAGAGTACTGCAAGGCGGTGACGCTGAGGAATGGGCGAGAATTACAAGAAAGCGCCGCCAAAAAGAAGGCCAAGGAGAACGCCAACTTCGAGAGCCACGACGAGCCCGAAGTGAGGAGATCAGGGCAACGATGTCGAGAAGGCCGACACTGAGAAAGAGAAGGTCGAGCCCGAGAAGGAAAAGGTGACGGAGATTCAGCGGCCACCAGTGAAGCATACCAGCCGAAGATCCCATACCCGGCTCGACTGAAGAAGGACAAGAACGAGGCGCAGTTTGGTAAATTTATGGGCATGTGTAAGGAATTGCATATTAACTTACTTTTGTTGAAGCCATTACGCAGATGCCCAGCTTCGCCAAGTTCTTGAAGGATTTACTGACGAACAGAAGGAAGCTCGAACACGTATCCACCGTCTGCCTGCGAGGGGAATGTTCGGCGATTCTCCAGAGCAAGATTCCTAAGAAGCTAAAGGATCAGGGAGTTTTACTATTCCCTGTCTTATAGGAGATTTAGTAATCGAGCGTGCGTTAGCTGACTTAGGCGCTAGTATTAATCTCATGCCGTATTCTATGTTTAAGCGTTTAGGTCTAGGCGAACCACGACCCACCAGGATGAGCCTCCAATTAGCTGATAGATCGTTAAAGTACCCTCTAGGTGTTATCGAGGATGTCCTAGTTAAGGTCGATAAGTTCGTGATTCCCGCAGATTTCGTTATCTTAGATATGGAAGAAGATGAAATGTCCCCCTGATTTTAGGTAGACCTTTCTTAGCCACGGGGGAAACCATGATAGACGTTAGGAATGGGACGTTAACCTTGACGGTAGATGGGGAGAAGGTTACCTTTGATATGGCCGACTCAATGAAAAAGAGTAGCGAGCAGGACGATAAGTGTTATTTCTTAGACGTATTTGAACACGACTTTCTCTTTTCCGTGCAAGGTCTGTCACAGGTCGACGATCACGACATGCACACACTTATGGCGATCGATGAGTGTGGGAGGAGGTCGACGAGCCGATCATAGCAATCGACGAGAGCAGCGAAGAGGACAAGGAAAAGAGCTCGGTCGAGGAGCCACCAGTCCTGGAATTGAAGCCGCTGCCGACCACCTCGAGTACGCGTTTCTGAGCAACAATGGAGGGCTGCCAGTCATCATCTCATCGAACCTCGACGACGGACAGAAGGGCCAGCTCTTAGATGTGTTGAAGGCGCACAAGAAGGCGTTGGCATGGAAGATATCCGACATAAGGGGTATCAACCCGAGCTATTGCACGCACAAGATCCTCATGAGACGATTCAAGCCGTTTCGCTCTAAGCGGTCGCTGCCAACTCAACCCAACATGAAGGACGTAGTGAAGAAGGAGGTGATCAAATTGCTAGGCGGGGATGATCTATCCCATTTCAGACAGCGCATGGGTCAGCCCGGTCCAAGTAGTTCCAAAGAAAGGAGGCATGACGGTCGTCACCAACGACAAGAACGAACTGATCCCGACAAGGACCGTGACCGGATGGCGCGTCTGCATCGACTACAGGAAGTTGAACGATGCCACGCGAAAGGATCATTTCCCTTTACCATTTATTGATCAAATGCTAGAAAAGTTAGCGGGTCACTCATTTTATTGTTTCCTTGATGTTTGTCAGGTTATCTACAGATCCCCATAGCACCCGAGGATCAAGAAAAGACGACGTTCACTTGCCCGTTCGGAACATTCGCGTACCGAAGGATGCCATTCGGGTTATGCAATGCCCCAGCCACCTTCCAGCGATGCATGATGGCCATATTCGACGAACTGGTAGGTGAGGTAATGGAGGTATTTATGGACGATTTCTCTGTTTTCAGTTCTCGTTCGATGCATGTTTATCGAATCTGAAGCTCGTGCTCGCACGATGCGAGGAAACGAATTTAGCACTTAATTGGGAAAAGTGCCACTTCATGGTTCGAGAGGGTATAGTCCTCGGTCACAAGATCTCCTCTAAAGGAATCGAAGTTGACCGAGCTAAGTTAGAGACGATAGAAAAATTGCCCGTCCCCTCGAACGTGAGGTCGATTAGAAGCTTTCTAGGACATGCAGGATTTTATCGTAGGTTTATCAAAGATTTTTCTAAGATTGCACGTCCTATGTCTAGATTGTTAGAGAAAGACGCCCCGTTCGATTTTAATGACGAGTGTCTGCATGCGTTTAAGTTACTTAAGGAGCGATTAGTCACAGCACCTATTATGGTAGCCCCTGATTGGGGGCTGCCCTTTGAACTAATGTGCGATGCTAGTGACTATGCAGTGGGGGGTGCTAGGGCAGCGTAAGGACAACCACTTCAGACCGATCTACTACGCGAGTAGACGCTAGACGCAGCCCAGGCCAATTACACGACCACCGAGAAGGAGCTGTTGGCCGTCGTGTTTGCTTTCGACAAGTTCAGGTCATATCTAATCCTATCTAAAGTTATTGTTTTTACTGACCACTCTGCTCTTAAGTACTTGTTAGCAAAGCCCGATGCCAAGCCACGGCTAATTCGGTGGATCCTGCTACTGCAAGAGTTCGACATTGAGATCCGCGACAAGAAGGGTGCGGAGAACCTAGCGGCGGACCACCTCTCTCGACTAGAGAGTCCGAGATATACCAGAAAGATGAAAGAGCGATACACGATCGGTTCCGAGACGAGCACCTCTACGCGATACATGTGGTAAGTGACGACACCCCTTGGTTTGCAGATTATGCTAACTATCTTGTTGCAAGGGTCCTACCAAAGGAGTACACAAGTCAGCAAAAGAAGAAATTCTTTTCTGAGTTGAGGTACTACTTTTGGGAAGACCCGTATCTTTTTAGGCGATGTGCAGACCAGGTAATACGGCGATGCGTGGCAGCCCCAGAATCGACGCAGATCCTTCGACATTGCCACAACGGACCGACTGGAGGGCACTACGCAGCCAACAGAACCGCTCAGAAGGTGTTGGAGAGCGGATTTTACTGGCCCACGTTTCAAGGACGCGCAAAGGTACGTTGACACTTGTGATCAGTGTCAGCGCGCAGGTAATATTTCTAAAACGACGAAATGCCCCAGAACTTCATTTTGGTATGTGAGATATTCGATGTGTGGGGTATAGATTTCATGGGTCCATTTCCTAGCTCGTACAATAATAAGTACATCCTAGTTGCCGTCGATTATGTGTCTAAGTGGGCGAGGCGCAAGCCTTACCCACAAACGACGCTAGGGTAGTCGTTAGATTTTTGCGAGCACTATTTTCACGTTTTGGGGCACCTAGATGCATCATTAGTGATAGAGGCACTCACTTTTGTAACACCCAGTTTGCACGCACGTTAGAACGTTACGGTGTTAAGCATAGCCTATCCACCCCTACCATCCCCAAGCTAGTGGTCAAGTCGAGGTAGTGAATCGCGAGTGAAACGCACATCTAGAGAAAACCATAGAGGGAAACCGTAGGGAGTGGCAAATAAGTTAAATGATGCACTTTGGGCATATAGGACTGCATATAAGACTCCTATAGGCACTACACCATATAGATTAGTTTATGGAAAAGCATGCCATCTTCCCGTAGAAATAGAGCATAAGGCATATTGGGCCATCAAATCCTTAGATCTCGATTTGGGGAACGCCGGCGGAAAGCGGCAACTCCAAATCAACGAGTTAGACGAGTGGCGTTTATCGGCCTACGATAACGCTCGCATGTACAAGGAACGTTCTAAGGCCTATCACGATAAGAAATTAGGCAAAGGCGAGAGTTTCAGGAAGGGGATCAAGTCCTTCTTTTTAACTCTCGACTTAGGCTCTTTCCTGGCAAGCTTAGATCACGCTGGTCAGGACCGTTCACTGTTACTCGTGTTTTCCCTTATGGTACTGTTGAGATTTCAGGAATGGAGCAGGGTACTTTTAAGGTGAACGGCCATAGGTTGAAGCATTATCTCGCAGGCGAGGAAGACGGGACCGAGAAGGAAGTACTGTACTTGGACTTCCAAAATTGAGCGATCAACGAAACGTCCGGCTAAAGACGGTAAAGTAAGCGCTCTTGGGAGGCAACCCAGGTATTTTTTTTATTTATGACTTAGGAAAGGTAAAAAAAAAAAAAAAAAAAAAAAAAAGGTGCGGTCACGGCAACTGCTTAAGCAGTCACGGCCGTGACATGCACATACATGCACGCTGCCAAAAGTCACGGCCAGAGGCTTAAGCCTTCACGGCCGTGACCAAGAGGGAGTTGTCATCGACCTTCTGCCATGTGTCACGGCCAAACGCTTACGCGTCACGGCCGTGACCTCGCCCAAGACACGATTACGCTTTTCACTGCCTTGCGTCACGGCCAACGGCTTAAGCCGTCACGGCCGTGACCATTATATAATAAAAAAAAATAAATAATATTAAAAGAGCCCGATTATGTCACGGCTCGTGACATTAATGTCACGGCCGTGACTGGCGGCAGAATCAGCGCTGCCAACGGTCACGGCTTAGACCTCTACAGGTCACGGCCGTGACCTTGGCGAAATCACGTTATAAAAACGTGATTCACCCCATTTCTCCTCTCTCTTCTCTCTCTCTCTCGTCCCCTTTACCCTCACCACCTTCGACCTCCTCCCACCAACGCCGCCGAACGCCGCCGCCGCCCTCCCAACTCCGGCGACAACCAACACCCTAAATCCCCCCTCAATTTCGTTAAAAATCCAAGGTATGACCATTTTATTGCTCTATTTCGTTCTAAACTTGCAATTCTCCTCGAATTGTTAATCTTCGGTGTTGACATGTTTCTATTCGCTTATTACATGATACATTGCTATGGGTATGCTAATTCATTGAAATTGGTTACGAATTGTTCGAATCTTTGATGAACCCTAATTTTTGAAATTGGGGCTTTTTGAATTGGGACCAATTTTGTGCTTCTCTTGCCCCTTTGTTGCTAGATATATGCTATGAACGCTTTCGCTATGCTTAATTACTTGACTTCGTGGTTCAATTTTGAGGATTTTACGATGAACCCTAAATTTCTAATTTGGGGATTTTCGAATTTAGGTATAAATTGGTGCTTTTGGTATTCTTTTATGAAATAACGTCTGGGGAATGCTTAATTTGTCTATCTGGGTACGTTGGTTGCTAAAATTTTGAACTTGCTATGCCTATATTCCGTTGCACGCCACATGTTCGATAAAATGCCAATTTGAGCCGTTCATGTGTTGCATATGCGAGCTACTACGTCGCCGTTATTTTTGCTCGAGTCGAACTGCTTTGAATTCAATTGCGGTATTCTCGTGAACTCACATCTTTTCTTTCAGGTACTATGGGTAAAAAGCCGTGCCCCAGGCTCGCATGCATCCGCAGTGGCCTCGTCCTCTCGCTCAAGTCGACGCGGGCCCCCGCCGACTATGCTCGAAGCCATGGGTCAGTTCACAGACGAAGCTCAGATAGGCCGCTACAAACAAGCTGAAAGCAATGGAGTTCATAACCATGGACCAGATAGACCACGAGACGCTGGCAAAGCACCACATCGATCAGCAGGTCGCCCATTACCTATCGACCAGTGGTTGGAACACTTTCCTGGCGATCGACGAACCGGCGTACAAGGAACTCACCTTGGAGTTCCTTGCCACGTTCTCCTTCGACGAATACGGCGACCACTTAATCCGGTTCCGGGCGTTCAACGAGGATCAGATCGTAAGAGCCGAACGTCTGTGCCATGCACTTGGAGTCCCGAGCCCCACACCGACACCTTCGCGACATTCTTCGATACACCGAGTGGACGAGATGGGTGCTGGGCTGACATCTCTCGACCCGGCGAGCCGGCATACAGCGCGAAGACATCGAAGGCATCCGCGTTGAAGAGCCCGGCCTGCGCTATATCCACCGCCTCCTGACGACCTCGCTTACACCAAGGGGTGACTCACACGGAGCAGTCACCTCCGCGATCTGTATATCCTGACCCATCTGCACCGAGGCGAACGGATCAATCTGGGAATGGCGGTGGCCCACGCTTTCAGTGCTCAGGCGGAAGCACGACCTCACGGCAAGATAGCCGTAGCCCACTCATCACCAAGGTGGTCAAGGGCTTACGCTACTGGCCAGCAAATGCGCCCGAGATGGAGACAGTCGGAGGGCGCCACCCCGTGAACGAGGAGATGCTCGTGAAGATGAAGATGCTGGTGAAGGGCCTACCTGGACTCGCGCCAACAAGGTGTACATATGGCACGGAATGTACCATGGCCAGACGGACCACGTACCCGTCCCCGACGACCAGCTCTACCTCGAGGGCCCCCATCCAATGGAGACGGACACGACAGCCACCGGGCCCTCCTATTCCTCAGGTTACCATCACGGCGAGTCATCCGGCGTCGCTCCCTACGCGTCGGCAGCGGATTCGAAGCGCTGCGCCAGGACGTTCTAGAGACTCGGCGCCGACAGGAGGAGTACGAGAGAAGGAACGAGGAAGCCCACCGCCAGTACAGGGAGGAGCTGGACCGCTACAACGAGGCCCTGCGAGCCATGGACCAGGCGCTCGAGCTGTCCAGGCGATCGATAGACCTCCTTCGCCCGAGGCAACGCTCGCCTCCACCGCCACCATCAGCACCTTAGGGATTTTTCTTTTAACCTTCTTTGGACATTTCATTTGGTCGAGTAGTCGCGTGTGTTTTACGTTACTTCTACCTCTTAACGCTTACAACTATGTTTATAGTTAATCTATGACTACTCTATTTTATGTCTATTGATCTTTCTAGCCAGCGCATGGAAACGCATAACGGCTTACAAACGCCTAACGGATAACAACACAACCGTCACGCGCGAAAACGAGTACCTCACGAACCCGTCCTTTATTCGTCAGGGAGTCACGCTCTTTTTAAACTCTTTTTCCCTTCCTTTTATCCTTTTTACGTTGAGGACAACGTCAGGTTTAAGTGTGGGGAGGGAATCTAGTTTGAGAACTTACGTGAAAATTTTTAAATTTTTATGACGTGTCTCTGAGCTAAAATTTTCGTTAGAAAGGCATGATTCTTGAACGCTGGCACGAGTTTTCGCGTTTATTTCGAGTTAGTCTGCATTATTATGAATCTTTGTGAGCAATTAGATATGCATGACTGACTGAATCATGTTTGCCTGAATAGATATAGCACTGTTTAAGAGCTTCGTACACATATCCCCATTTCATTGTGAGAGTTTGAGCCTGACGAGCTTATGCTCAATTTTTTCTGTGTGACGTGCCTAGTCTATATCTCTCTAGAACTTGCCTGTCTAATGCGTGTTGAAACTGTTTTGGTGTGTAGTGTAGTGTAGAAATGATGAGGGCATTAGGAACTAAGTCCAGAGCCAAAACTTCCCATCATGACTAGCCCAATAGTTAGCCCCTTTGAGCCTAAGCCTATTCGTTGCGTACCTCATATGATATGAAATGCCCCTGACTCATATAAGCCTCCAGAAATTATATGAACCCGAATTCGTTAGAATAGAGCAGAAGTCGGACTTGAGAGTTACTGTTTCAGTGTATGGTTCGATTTTTCTTCTCTGTTATTCGTGAAATGACTCGCCCCTGATTTGACCGTTTTCTGAAATGACCTGATCCCGTTTTCATAAGCATGCCCATAAACCTTTTGGCAAGATATAGGTTTCGGTAATAAGTATCCCTAGGTACACGGCATTCGCTTCGCTGTGACGATGTATTCTTTGCGACAAAAGCCGAACCTTGATGTTTTGAGGGAATAAGGGTAGTGCACTAGAGCGTAATAAAAGGGAAAGGGCAGAAAATGAAAGGGAACTGAGTTGACAGGGGTCGGGCAGAAAAGTCTAGGATTTCGGGGCGAGAATGTTGAATCATGTGCTGGAACGTGTGATTTTCTATTCGATCATGCTATGCTCTCTGAAATCTTCTTGATTACATGCTCATTATATATGCGTACCATTTCATGATCATTTGATCCATGTTCTCCCGAAAAGACCCTCAGATTTATGCTTGCCACTTTAAGTAGTAGATATGCGATTAGCCTGCAAGCCTATGGTAGGAGTTGGACTAGCGCACGAATTTGAGCGATTCACTATAAATCTAGCCTATACACTGAGCGATTTGAGCGAATCCTTGTGAGAGTATGAGTCTCGATTAGCAGTGCGAAGGATGTTTAGGTCGACAAGTGCAAGTCATTAGTGTAACGTCCATGATTGTTTGCTTGATTCTTTTTGTGCCTTCTGGCTTTGATGATAAATTGCGAACGATCGTGCCGTTATCCTGATTTATGCCTTATCTAATTCCTAATTTACTTGAGGACAAGCAATGCTTAAGTGTGGGGAGGTTTGATAAACGCATTCTAGTGCGTTTATCGTAGTATTTATTCGGGGTATAATAAAGCGTTAGCAATCAAATTATGCATTTATTCGATATATTACACTTATGTTGATATTAAAGGAGCTTAGGACGAGTTTCGGCGAAAGGAAAAAGCGCAAAACGGAGCAAAAAGGACGAAAACTGCTACAGGTCACGCCGTGACACCTAGAGCATCTGACCGTGACCCGTGACAGAGCGCAAGAACGAATACACTGCCAGACGTCACGGCCGTGACGATCAATGTTCCAAACCGTGACGCCCGACAGAAACTAATAGTCGATCACTGCCCCTGGTCACGGCCGTGACAGGTCATGCACTTACCCGTGACCCGTGGCAGAGAGGCCCACTGATGATGGTCACGGCCGTGACCGTCCATGCATCTGGCCGTGACCTTGGGCAGAAAAGGCGAGACGCGCGCGATGTTGGTCACGGCCGTGACGGCCCATGTCCCAGGCCGTGACCGACACGGAAATCAGCTTAAAAAGCCCAAATTCGACCCAGAAAAGACACAACTTACCAGAGACAAAACCTAATCATCCCAGAGACGAAAATAGCAGATAAGAACGTAGAATCACGCCCCGGAGCGGAAGAGACGGAGCAACGACGCAATCACGCCCAATTGATCAGAGAACGAAGATTTATCAAGCGAGCACCGACAATTCGCCAGTATTCAAGATCATGAATTCCTCTTCTCTGTTCTCTACTTTCTTCGTTGTTTCTCCTTCTAATATGCGTAGCTAAATTCCCTATGTGTTTGGGATTAGATGAACGCTAGGATTATTCGTATTTAAGACATATGTTTATCGTGACTTGCGTATTCAGACTATTTATTTATCTATGAAATTGCTTCGTCGTTTTAATATGTCTATGTGTTAAAGCGATTGTGTGGGAAAAACGTTAGGGCGACAGCTAAGTAACGTTTAGACCGTTCGTAGAAGATAGGAATCGAGTATAGGGCGAAAGCAAATACTCGATCCTCGCCGTTAGTAATTACTGAATCTTAGATCCCCGCGAGCGTTTAGGGCGACAGCAAACTCGCGAGCGGGTAGGATAATTACTGCGATCTAGTCAGAATCACGTAGGCACAATATTGCATTGTCTTAGGCGATCACACCTAGCGGGATTCGAATCCCGAGCACATCTTTATTATCTGAAGCTTCGTATCAGTTTAAGCGTGCTATTGAATCTCTAGTTTAGTTAGAAGTAATCTGTTGGGTAAGTCGTCAAAACAATTTGCGTATTTTATTTAGGCTAATATCGAGTCGATAGGTCATTACTAGTACTTGATTTATTCCTTGTGTTTGATACTCGTCTACTCACTTTACTGCACTACACACGATAGGTCCACTGCCCATCGCACGTCGGTGATAGTAATTAGGTATTCGTTTTAATTATTACTTGTCGCACTTTTCATTCACACACCACGTGTTGATCACTCTTTGAAGCCCTAAACGTGAATGACGAGATACAAAAGGCGATCTCGAAATACAAAGAAATGAAGGAACCGTCGGGGGCCCGCAAGGAGCCCGAGCCCGCCATGATACCCGTAGCCGTCGAGCCCTAATCACTTCATAGCTACTGATAAGTTCAAACACAAAACATACGTAAACTAAACAACACTGCTTCCCACAGATTCATCATCCGTTTTAGGATCTGCCTCGTAAGCAGATCGAGCCCATCACATGTACGAAGAGAGTCTTGCTTCCTTCGATGTATTTGAAAAGCAACAAAATCCCCTCTTCGAGTTCTGTGGGCGTTGTAAGAAGGACTAGCCCCTCGTAAAGGCTATTGAAATTATGTAATAAAGTTGAATTGTATTTACCCTAAAAAATGTGTATATTAGTAATAAAATTATTGTTTTGTTGATAACAGAAGTTCTTATGGTGTAATACTTTGTAAAAATTATCTGTTCAACAATTATTGTTTATTTTCGTTTATACATGCTAATGAGAATATTTATTTTATATTGATATTCTTATTACATTAAATTACATATTGAGATCGATATTTAAAATATTCATATAGATGTGACATTTGATAAATAACTTAATTAATATTGTTGAATTATATGAAAATAAATTATAAAATATTTATTGTTGAATACATGTGGTTAGATAAAAAGTAGATTTACAAATTTCATGTATTTCTCACCAAGGGGGTGTAAAGAAGATGTGTAATGGGGGTGTGAATAGTAGGACCTTAATTTTATTGTATAAATAGGACAAAGACGAGTTTAGCGAATCAAATTAGTTTAGTTAAAAAGATTGGAACTAAACTTACTAAATTTCTGCCGTAATTTGATCATTCATATTTAAAGCATGCCGAACAGTTTTTTACACTTTTCAATTGTGAATGTCATAATCCAAGTGTTAGTAGTTATGTTTTATTAATTTTTATTTTTATTTATCAAACTCCCGGGTTATGGTTGCATTAGACCATCTCCAGCCGATAAACGCATTTCCAAACTCAAATGCAGTAGTTCTTCTCCAACCGATCAATTCATTCTCAAACTCAATGTAATATTCAGTTCCACATCAATCTTTACAAATTTCAATACTACCCACTTATTTTACAACTTTACCAATTAGACTACAAATATTATTTTAAATCTAATTGAAAAAATAAGAGATTAATAATTGAGCCAATCTACAGAAATATTATGTCATGTTCTCCCCATATGATCAAAGCGAGCTAAAACAAAAGAGCTGTGTGCAGATCAAAAGAAATAGATGACAGAGAAAGTGTTGTAAAAAGTAAACTATCCGAAAAAAAAAAGACCTGAGTGATCTTGGGCAGATCAGAGAGCTTTCTGTCCTTGTGCAGAGCGTAAATCAACTCTTTTCTTTCTTGAACGTTCTCCGTGTTCATCACCTATCACACACACATACATCTATCATCCTTTTTCTGACAAATATACAAATTTCGGGAGTTTCCATCGCATCCTAACTGATCCAAACGCAAACATGCAGTTTTTTAGGTGAGAGAAATTAAAAATTCCATTTTGCGTTTGGTTTTTGGTATCGGTTGGAGTACATTTATGATTTTTTTTTTGTTTTTCAGTTCGGTTGGAGATGCTCTTAGCAGCAGCGAATCTACATGGTGGCCGGGGAGGCCACGGCACCCCGCGAAAATTTCCGAAAACTTTAGTACTATGTATATAGCATTGATTATTAATATAGTCATATAACGTTTTGATAGTAAATATTCATAAAAGCATGTAGTACAATGGTTGGCAATTCAATAATATTCCTCAACGTTGTGGGTTCAAATGTGACGTCACTTTTTTTTATCTTTTTCTTTAATTCGTTTAACTTATTCATCAATTTTAATTGTTTTAACGAATATTTATTATTGAATAAAAAAAACCTAGTATTTATTATTTTACATTTTTTATTATTTAAGCTATATTCTACAATTTCTAATCTTTGTAAGTTTTCTATTTGTTTTAAGTCTAACTCAACCATTTTAATTCATTTAACTTATATCTATTTTTTCTGAGCTCTATTCCTTTTAAGTCTATATTTTGAATTATTTTAAACAATACTTAATGACTTAGTTATTCTAATAGTAGAAACCATTCAGTAATTTATAGTATGTTTTTCACAGTAATTTATGATTTAGTTTATTAAATATTTATTTAATATCTAAGTAAATTAATTTTCACTTTTTCTGATACTTTTCATTATATATCTAGAATTTCTTCCTCTGTTGTCCCTATACAAACTCAAATATTATCATGCTTAGAAATATTAATAATTTATGACTTTTTATTTTTTATTATTGATATTTTTATGTTGACTATACTAAATTAAAATTTTATGATGTATATTCATATGTTTTTATGAAAAAAAATGTTTCAATGATAAATTTCCGTTCGAAAAACGTGAAACGAATTTGTATTTTTTATGTTAACCTCGTCACGAACGCCAATTTTATATTATGCCCCCCCGATGAAAATTTCCTGGATACGCCCCTGTGCATTAGCATGATAATGACCAATCTTATGTTGAAAATCATTTTGAGTTTCCATATATGCAATAAACTCGACCCGACTAAAATCCGCATCAAGGAAAAGGTGAGTTAACACATTTCCTTAAAATGAATAATACCATGCTAATGTTGTTGATAATTAACGTATAAAAATAATAATACAGCCATGCTTAGAAAGGAACATTGCATATTCAAATTGGCCAAGTCTCCTTTTCAATATTATCTTACATAAGCTGAAATAATAACTAAAACTATGGACAAGCGTGAGACCAATAAATATAATATAGCTATGACTTTTCCGTACACCACTCTATGTGCTTAAAATATGTTACGTTGAATGTTAATATTTGTAATATAATTTTTAAATATATAAAAGGAAATAAACGGTAGGGTTATAAGTAAAATAATGAAAAGAAAAGATTAGAAATGATATGGTATTTGTCAATTAGTTAATTGATGGGTTAACTGTAAATAATTTTATAGACAAAGTGACAGTTTATAGCCACTCTAACTCCTAAGGCCTAATATAATAGAATATATATATATATATATATTGCAGATCGAATTTAGAATTGTTTTGCCCAGTGATATTGAGGCCTCAAGATATTGAAAGTCACAAAAAGGAATTTGTCCTACGTCCTCAATTATATTAAGGGCTTGTTTGGAAATCCATTTCAAATGACCAGTGTTTGCATGCTTTCAATTTACTTAAGGAGCGATTAATCGCAGCACCTATTACGGTCGCCCCCGACTGGGGGATGCCCTTTGAACTAATGTGCGATGCTAGTGATTATGCAGTTGGGGCCGTGTTAGGACAGCGCAAGGATAACCATTTCAGGCCGATCTACTACGCAAGTAAGACGCTAGACGCAGCCCATGCCAATTACACGACCACTGAAAAGGAGCTGTTAGCGTCGTGTTCGCTTTCGACAAGTTCATGTCATATCTAATCTTATCTAAAGTTATTCTTTTTACTGATCACTCTGCCCTTAAGTATCTGTTAGCAAAGTTGGATGCCAAGCCTCGGCTGATCAGGTGGATCCTGCTACTAGAAGAGTTCGACATAGAGATCCGCGACAAGAAGGGTGCAGAGAATCTAGCGGCGAATCACCTCTCTCGACTAGAGGAGTCCGAGATTTATAATAAGGACGAAAGGGCGATACACGATCGGTTCCCAGACGAGTATCTGTACTCGATACAAGTGGTAAGCGATGATACCCCGTGGTTTGCAGATTTCGCTAACTATCTCGTTGCGAGGGTCCTACCAAAGGAGTACACTAGTTAGCAAAAGAAGAAATTCTTTTCTGACCTGAGGTACTACTTTTGGGAAGACCCGTATATTTTCAGGCGATGTGCAGACCAGGTGATACGACAATGCGTTGCCTTCCCAGAGACGACACAGATCCTAATGCATTGCCACAATGGACCGACCGGAGGGCACTACGCAGCCAATCGAACCGCTCAGAAGGTGCTGGAGAGCGGATTCTACTGGCCCACGATTTTAAGGATGCCCAAAGGTACGTTGACACCTGTGATCAGTGTCAGCGCGCAGGTAATCTCTCGAAATGCGACGAAATGCCCCAGAATTTTATTTTAGTTTGTGAGATTTTCGACGTATGGGGTATAGATTTCATGGGTCCGTTTCCTAGCTCGTACAATAATAAGTACATTCTAGTTGCTGTCGATTATGTGTCCAAGTGGGTCGAGGCGCAAGCTTTGCCTACAAATAATGCTAGGGTAGTCGTTAGATTTTTACGAGCATTATTCTCACGTTTGGGGGCGCCTAGGTGCATTATTAGCGATAGAGGTACACACTTCTGTAATACCCAGTTTGCATGCACGTTAGAACGTTATGATGTCAGACACAGCCTATCCACCCCGTACCACCCCAAGCTAGCGGTCAGGTCGAGGTAGTAAATCGTGAGCTGAAACGCATCCTAGAAAAGACCATAGAAGGGAACCGTAGGGAGTGGGCAAATAAGCTGAACGATGCACTTTGGGCATATAGGACTGCATATAAGACACATATAGGCACTACACCGTACAGACTAGTCTATGGAAAGGCGTGCCACCTTCCAGTAGAAATCGAGCACCAGGCTTATTGGGCAATTAAATCCTTGAATTTTGATTTGGGGGACGCCGGCGGAAAGCGGAAACTCCAAATCAACGAGTTAGACGAGTGGCGTCTATCAGCTTACGATACGCTCGCATGTATAAGGAACATTCAAAAGCTTATCATGACAAGAAAATTAGGCAAAAGCGGGAGTTTCAGGAAGGGGACCAAGTCCTCCTGTTTAATTCTCGACTTAGGCTTTTTCATGGCAAACTTAGATCACGTTGGTCAGGACCTTTCACTGTTACCCGTGTTTTCCCTTATAGTACTGTTGAGATTTCAGGTATGGAGCGGGGTACTTTCAAGGTGAACGGCCACATGTTGAAGCACTATCACGGAGGTGTGGAAGACGTGAGCGAAAAGAAAGTGCTATACCTGGACTTCCAGACTTGAGCGAACGAAAAGACGTCCGGCTAAATACGGTAAAGTAAGCGCTTCTTGAGAGGCAACCCAGGTATTTTCATTTATGTTTTAGAAATTAGCTTAAAAAAAACTGTCATGGCCTAGTCCTTAAGGACTCACGGCCGTGACGTACATAGTTCGGCACACTGCCCCTGTCACGACCAATGGCTTAAGCCATCACGGCCGTGACGAATCCCAGTGGCACTTACTGCCTACTGTCTTACGGCCGTGACACCTACGGAAAAAAAAACACGACAGTGTCATGGCCAGAGACGTACATGTCACGGCCGTGATGACGGACAGAGGCCCTCGCTGCCTCATGTCACGGCCAAGGACGCCATAGGTCACGGCCGTGACCTAGCCGAATTAAGGAAAAAAACCCCATTTTTTTTCCTCTCTATCTCTCCCCCTCTCTCGCGATTCCCCTTCTCTCCCGCCTGTTAGGAATTAATTATAGTGTCCTCTAGTTATTTGTGTTTTGGGTTAAAATTGTGATATTAATGTATTGTAGTAGGTTGGGGAGACAATTAGTACTTTGTAGAAGTTTTGGACTTGGGCTTTAATATACCAAAGAGTTTGTGGTATATAAAGCCCGTTTATACCCTTGTTAGGGTTTATCAAAAGAAAATTCTTTGAAGCAGCTCTCGATAAACACACACACAAACACACACTAAAAGGTGCTTCATACGGTCTGAATCTTTCTAATAATCTTTTGATCCTTGTTTGGTAACAGTGGACCTACAAGTGGTATCAGAGCGAAACGTGGATCGATCTCATCAATTTGAATCCAGTTTTGTTCAATTCTGAAAAGATTTGAAAGAACCTACGCTCAAAATCCAGTTTCGATTTTTCATTAATATGCCTTTTAAATCGTTTTAATTACCATCTTTTGGTGAGGAAAATCGTTAATGAGTGCATCTCTGTTCTTTCACATTTTTTTTATAGTCAAGTTTGAGTTGTTTTGAAACCAGAAAATCAAGTCTGAAATTTTTTTTCTGGGTCTGTTCTTCACTTTCGGGTAGATTTTTCACACAGCCTTTGAATTTTGAAGAATTCGATGGAGATGGTTTAATTTCGCAGGAATCGCCGATTCCTATCACATAAGGGAAAATCGATCGATTGCACCACAATCGTCCGATTTAAGCCTCGGCGATTTCCAGTCTCTAAGACTAAATCGCCCGATTTCTTTCACATAGTGTGTGTCCAGGAATCGCCCGATTCCTATCACATAAGGGAAAATCGATCGATTGCACCACAATTGTCCGATTTAAGCCTCGGCGATTTCCAGTCTCTAAGACTAAATCGCCCGATTTCTTTCCTTCCTGAAGAGAAAATTGTATGATTCCACAGAATCGCCCGATTTCACTGTAACGAACATGAATTCTCTTCAAAAGACTAATTGGTAGTTTGAGTCAAATCGCCCGATTTGATAAATCATCCGATTAATATTAATCTTACACGATTTCGCTCAAATTGTCCGATTGACACATTCTTATTTTACCACAAATCGTCCGATTTAAATCTCTTAGTAATAGGTTTCAAATCGTCCGATTTCTCTTTTTAACTAAAGTCATCCGAATCAAATCCTTTTAAGTCTCACCCGAAACATATCTCGTCCAAATTTTAATTTCTGACCCAGCCTATCCAAGTAAATTTGTTGAGTCGCCCTATTTAAATCAACATCAAGTCACTCAATTTTCACATTTAGGATTTGTGCTGTCCTACTCCAGCTCTTTACCTGTCCGATCAATTTAAAACTGAAATCGTCCGATTTATTTTCTAAACAAGAGTCGCTAGAACCAAAAGTTTTGAAGTAAACTTGACTAGTCCTGATTATTTCTCTTGCAACAACCACTATATTGTCAAATAAATAAAATAAGAATACTAAATATCATTCTCATTTGTTTCAAACTTGACTAAAATTGTTCGAGACTAACATTTCATTTCGCAGATCACCTCCACGTAACGATCACTACCAAACAACAAATGGAGTCATTAGCCATGGGAAGCGACATCCGGGTTCCAGTTCTGAGGCGCGAAGACTTCGGAGTCTGGAGAAGCAGATTCCTGAACTTTCTTGAAATAAAGGACAATGGCGAAGACATTATCGATTCTCTTGAGAATGGACCACAACAATTCTGGGTCACAGTTCGTGGTGACAACACCGTCACCCCACCAGTTCAAGAAAGCACAATACTCAAAACTCCAGCACAATACAATGATGCGGAAAAGAAACGAGCTAAAGCAGATCTTCTGGCAAGAAATTATTAGATGCAAGCCTTACCTAATGACATACTGATTCAAGTGGATAGCTTTCCAACCGCTAAAGCCATGTGGGATGAGACTGCAAAATTAATGCAAGGAACAGAGAGTGGACTAAGAGCCAAGAAAGCCAACACCCTTGCAGCATATGATTCATTCAAGGCTAAGCCTGATGAGCAAATCAGTGAGACCTACAACAGGTTCATGGTCCTCGTGAACGAATTAAGGAAGATAAAACATCATAAAAACTAACATGGAACTCAATGTCAAATTTCTTACCTCCCTACCTCCAGAATGGGAGAGGAGTCACCACACACTTCAGGCTCAACAAGGACCTAGATCAGATTGATATTCACAGTGTTTACGAAAGTCTGGAGCAGCACAATGATGATGTTTATGAAGCGATCGGAGAGAAGAAGGGTAAAGCAATCATGGACACAGTTGCCCTAGTGACAGATACTAATCTTAAGAAAAGTGCAAAAGCTGCAAAGAGTAAATCTGTTAAGTCCTCCAGTCCATTAGAAAGTGAAGACTCTGAGTCAGAATCAGACCCTGAATTCAAAGATTTTGAGAAGCACGTGGCTTTTATAACGAAAAGAATGGCAAAACAATATTTCAACAAATCATCCTCATCTGCCAATCGTCAGAGAGTCTCATCAAGTTCCAAACAGCCGCCAAAGCCTTTCCAACAACCTGATACTAGGAATCCGAGCCTAGCAAATGCTTCAATTGTGGAAAGCCTGGGCACTTCGCTAGAGACTGTTACCTTCCTAAGAAAAAGGATGAAGAGTACTACACCAGAAAACTTCAACTACTCAAGCAGAAGAAATCTGGAACCGCATTGATGGCTGAACAGGACCACTGGCTAGAAGATACATCTGAAAGTGAGACGGAGAAGATAGCCCTGATGGCTCTGGTGGAAGAAGATGACTCTGAGCAAAAGAACATGGAAGCCAATGCTGATACTGAAAACAAGGAGCTGTCTTCCGGAAAGGAGGTAGAAACTCTTAACTTAAGACTGTATTCTGAACTTCAAGAAAAAAACATTATCCTTCAAAATGAACTTAAATATCTCAGGTCAACAGAAGTGAAATTATCTAACACATTAGAAATCCTAGATACGACCCGTGATGAAGTATGTAGATTAGAAACTTGCTTAGTTGACTTGAGAGCTTACCTATCTGAATCTGAATCAAAAGTCAATGACCTACAGGCTCGGTTTGACAATAATTATGCATGCCTACTTAAGCAATTACGAGAGAATAGCAACCTAGAATGTCTGCTAGAAGTAGCACAGTCTAAAGTTGGTAGTCGAGACTTAGAAATAGAAGGTTTGACACACAGATTAGTGAGCTAAAAGACAAATTGACAACTTGCAACGATGAGCGAATCAACAAAACATGCGAGTACGATATCTTAAATAAAGAACGTGCAAAATTGTATGCTAAGATTAAGAAGCTCGAAGACTTACTTATTAGGAGAGGACAATCAGATAGAACGATCTTCATGAATAAACCTAGAGACATAGAATTCTATGACCCACATGAAGGATTAGGGTTCAATCCAAACTCTCTAGTAAAGAGACCACTCCCTCTTTATGATGTTAGTTTCTCGGGGTTAAATCTGCCTTATCTAATGCCTTTCACACACCTCATCTGCGCATGATGCACTAGAAGAGAAAAAGAGAAATAGGGAGAATGGGCAGAAATCACTATTAACTATGATGAATGTATGATAGTTACAAGACGAGGGAAATACCATTATCCAATCCTGATGACTACTTACTTAATTATTCACCTTCGTCAAATGAAGTAAGTATCGAAGAACCAAATATCTCTAATGCATATATACCAACTAAAATCAAAGTAATCTCTGACTTGCAATCAAACCTGGAATCTGAAAGGATAAAGTTCCAGATAGAGAATGGAATACTGCTTAGTATAATTTCCTCATTTGAAAAACAAATCGACAGCGACAGAACTACAGTCTCAACTCTAGAGTCAGAAAGGATAACTCTCCAAGTAGAGAATAAAATTCTACTAAGTATAATTTCCTCTCTAGAGACTCAAGTCGACATCGGCATAGCTTCAGGATCTCTACAAACTCCTTTAACCAAATGCCAAATATCCATCCCCATCGACACTAGGAAGAAAAGAAAGCAGATTGCATCTGACAAATATAAGCTTACTAACCCATCCTTGCATGTGCTCACAGGCAATCCTCTAAATAAGAAAGGGAAGAAGAAAGCCACAGGAGACAGTCTGCCAAAGAGCGATGTCGCTTATACCTCTAAAAAGAAGCAACCTGTCGATTTTGAAGCGTCTAGTTCTAATTTTTGTATTAGGCGTCAATTGTGTGCTAATAATTATCCTGCTGAACCTTCGTCTATTCTTCTTAAGCCTGTAACGACTACTAAGAATCGTACCTACTATTCTAGCTATGATGATGCTTTTATCTTAAACGCTAAATATCAATCTACCAATGTCAGTACTTCCAAGGAAACACCACCATCCTCTCTTAAATCAAAGTACAAACCTGACAAAAGACAAAGACAAGCAAACAAAGTCAAAGCTATAGGAATGCGTAGCATATGGGTTACAAAACAACAACTCAGAGCATGGATAAATCACTGTCATCCTCTTGGAATTAGAAAGATATGGGTCCCTAAGCAATCAACGGGAGTTGTAGAAAAATTTAATTCTGACCTTAGAAACCGACCCATAAGAAAGACATACACGGACTATAAAACTAATAAGGGAGGACCCGTCCTTAAATGGGTACCTAAATCTTATTGATTATTTTGCAGATCCGTCATGTGTGGATACTTGATTCTGGTTGCTCTACACACATGACTGGAAGAAAAGAGCTTTTGAGCAACTACACCGAACAATTCGGTGGAAATGTGCGCTTTGGAAACAACCACGCGGCTCCTATCTTAGGACATGGCGATCTAATTCATGATAACCTGACGATCAAGGGGGTTTCATATGTTGAGGGTCTCAGTCATAATCTCTTCAGCATTGGTCAATTCTGTGACAGACAACTAAAGGTTCAATTTCATGCTGAAGGTTGCAGTATTACTGATAAGAGTGGTCGAGACCTTCTAACTGGAACGAGGAAGACAAATCTTTATACCATCGATTTGAAAACTACTCGACCCTCGTCCAAACTGTGTCTCATGACGAAGAACTCAACTCAACAAAGTGACCTTTGGCATCAAAGACTATCCCACATCAACATCAAAACGTTGAATAGACTACACACCGACAAACTAATGAGTGGATTACCAGCCTTGAAGTATCACAAGGAACATCTCTGCAGTGCGTGCGAAATGGGGAAAATGAGAAGAGCATCACACAAGGCAAAGCTCATAGCTTCAACGTCCCGACCACTAGAACTACTGCACATGGATCTGTGTGGACCTATGAGAGTACAAAGCATCAACGGACGAAAATACGTTCTGGTAATAGTGGATGATTTCTCTCGATATACGTGGACTAGATACCTTAGGACGAAAGATGAGACTCCCGACTTGATCATAGATTTTGTGAGGAAGACTCAGAACTCACTAGAATGCAATGTTCAAGTGATTCGAACTGACAATGGTACTGAATTCAAGAATCAATTGCTTGACAATTTCTATTCATCACTGGGAATCACTCAGCAATTCGCAGCAGTGAGGACACCCCAACAGAATGGTGTTGTGGAAAGAAGAAATCGTAGTCTAGTTGAAGCAGCTCGTACAATGCTAATACAATCGAAACTTCCTCATTTTCTCTGGGCCGAAGCGGTGAACACAGCCTGTTTCACTCAGAACAGAACTAGCATTCATAAAAGATTCGGAAAAACTCCTTACGAGCTCATCAACAAAAGAATACCAAGCATCAAGTTTCTTCGAGTATTTGGCTGCAAATGCTTCGTTCTAAATGATAGAGAAGACCGAGGAAAATTCGATCCTAAAGCAGTCGAAGGGATATTCATTGGATACTCTGCCGAGTCCAAGGCGTACAGAGTCTACCTGCCACAAAAACGAACCGTCATGGAAAGTGCGAATGTTACGTTCGATGAAACGCCATCTATTGCTGCTGAACAGATAAGTCCACAACCTGGAGTCTTAAGGATATTGACTGAAAATCAACATAATCCTTCAACCGAAGAAGGATCATCTACTCCACAGACATTTGATGAAGACGAACTAAATCTCTTATTTGATCAGCTATATATATGCCCTCGCTCACAACAAACAGATACAACAGTTCCGTCTATACACACTTCAACAGAGGCTGATGAAATGACTTCAAGCATCCCACCTCAGCAAATCCACAATGTAGATGCAGGGAATGACCCATCGGATAATTCAGGTAACGAAGATCAAATTCCATTGAAATCTCTAGTACCATCGAAGCTGAACCTAGTGAGGAACTTGACCATGAGGAGAGATTGAGTCAACCACCCCCTCACACAAGGAAATGGACTAGAGCTCACCAACGTCTCAAATTATCGGAGATCCAAATCAAGGAATAAGCACACGTTCGTCAACAATAAACGAGAATTTATATGCATGCTTTCTAAGTCAAAGCGAACCAAGTAAGATCGAAGATGCATTAGCTGATCCAGACTGGATACAAGCCATGCAGGAAGAAGTTAATCAATTTGAGCGACTCCAAGTGTGGAAATTAGTCCCAAGACCACAAGGCAAGACAATTATAGGAACCAAGTGGGTCTTCAAAAATAAAAGAGATGAAGATGGAATCGTCATTCGGAACAAGGCCCGATTAGTGGCAAAAGGCTACAATCAACAAGAAGGAATTGACTACGACGAAACATTTGCACCAGTTGCTCGAATTGAGGCCATCCGACTATTTCTTGCTTATGCTGCTCACAGAAACTTTACTGTTTACCAGATGGACGTCAAGACAGCCTTCCTCAACAGGGTACTGAAAGAAGAAGTTTACGTAGCTCAACCTGCAGGCTTTGTGAGTGAAACTCATCCTGACCATGTGTACTCTCTAGAGAAAGCTCTATATGGACTAAAACAAGCCCCACGTGCTTGGTACGAGGCACTCTCAGACTTTTTGATTAAATCAGGGTTCACGAAAGGAAAGATTGACACGACACTCTTCATTAAAAGACATAAATCAGGGATTCTCCTCGTTCAAATATATGTTGATGATATTATCTTTGGGTCCCCAAATCCAAAATTGTGCAAAGAATTTGGCGATTTAATGAAGACGAAATTCGAAATGAGCATGATGGAGAACTCAATTTTTTTTTGGACTTCAAGTTAAACAACTTTCAGAAGGCATCTGTATTAACCAATCAAAGTACATCCTCGACATACTCAAGAAATACAACTTGGAGAACTCAACTACGAAGAACACCCCAATGTCTCCTTCCTGTAAGCTTGACTCAGACCCAGATGGAAAGCCAGTCAATCCAACCACATATCGGGGAATTATCGGATCACTCATGTATCTCACAGCCAGCAGACCTGACATTGTTTTCGCTACGTGTCTATGTGCTCGGTTTCCAAGCCAATCCAAAGGAGTCACACATGCTAGCTGTGAAGAGAATAATGAAGTATCTCAAAGGAACCTCAACACTTGGACTATGGTATCCTAAAAACTCAAATTTTCAATTACTTGGTTATACTGACGCGGATTTTGCAGGATGTAAGATGGACAGGAAAAGTACATCAGGAGGACTACAGTTCTTAGGTGACAAACTAGTAAGTTGGTCATCTAAGAAGCAAAACTGTGTATCCACATCCACTGCCGAGGCGGAGTATGTAGCTGCGGCGAGTTGCTGTTCTCAAATTCTGTGGTTGCGAACGCAACTACAGGATTACGGGTTTGATTTCAATAATATTCCTATATATAGCGACTCAAAGAGCGCCATAGCCATTACTTGTAACCCTGTTCACCATTCTCGCACAAAGCACATAGATCTTAGGTATCACTTTATAAAAGACCATGTGGAGAAGGGCACAATTGCCATGTACTTCGTGAATACGGAGGTTCAGTTGGCTGACTTATTTACCAAGGCTTTGGATGAAACACGATTCCATTTCCTTGTATCTGAGTTAGGAATGCTGAATCGTGAACCTTAGGTGATATACCTTCACGGCGTTTTTTTTGTAAGAGTGCACATACTTGTTCCTCTTATTTTTTTTAAAAAAAAATAAAAAAAAAAACAAAAAAAAAAAAAAAACAAACATTTGTATTTGGTTTAAGGACGGCTTAATAATATATGCTTAGTTTGAGGGGGCACTTAATTATATGCATATATGCTTTGTTTGAGGGGGAGTTTTTGCAGGAATTACTCGAATCTAGGGGGAGCGTTTTTTAATGATATACACAGATTGAGGGGGAGTAGTTGATTTCACAAACTATTCTTTAATGATTCATACACCCTTCAATAAGCGAAAATTGCGATTACAACTCAAATACGCAAAACATCTTCAAAATACCAAATCACTCAGCAAGGAAACCTATGAAAATCACTTGAAATGCATAACAAGGTCTCAAAAGCCAGTACGGGCTGTTAAAACCCAAACAGAATCGCCATAAAAACGATGAAGAAGCACATAAGAAGTGCAATCTCCAGTACTAACATATCCAAATTGTGATTGAAGCGACGCACTAACTCTGCGTGCTCCCTGCTCTCTTCTTGGTCTCGCTGCTGATTCCAGTTCATCTTTAGGAACTCGATTCGTTCGATTGAATGATTTATGATCTTCCCATGTTTATTCAATCGGGTCTATTTATAGGCAAAAACCCAACAACAAAATCGTTCGTCCAGAGGACCTAATCAATGATACAGATGCACTTTTGACTTGAGGGTTTAGCGCCGCAAACGAAAGCGAAGCTTTCTTTGTCATTTACCGGATTCTGTCTCACAGAAATCGATCTTGGAAAACTCGGTGATTTGATATTAGATTTTGGTGTCTAGTATCATAGATTAATTGACCATTTTGATATCCTTGATATTCTTCAAAACTAATTTATACAAAGCACAAGAATCGTTCGTTCTTCTAAAATTGGCCATTTCGCCGATTTCTAAATGATCAATTCCGCTACAGTAAGTCTAAATTTCATTCGGCCGATTTCTCAAAATCGCCCGATTATTCTCACTGTGCCATTCAAATTCAGCTAAGGACTGACTTCGGCGATTTGTTTTTCGCCCGATTTCTCTATCTCCAATTCCGCTACAGTAACCATCCTTCGTATAAATTTAAAATCGCCCGATTTCTCATTTTTTTCCAAATTTACGCGATTCACACTTACAGATCTCTCTCAAAACCTCCACATACCTACATCGCTCAAGCTCACAAAATCCATCTCTTTGCATCTTTCTGAAGATTCCGACCTATCTTCGTAAGCGAATCCCTGTCTCTGCAAATTTTGGTTTGATTTTAACTTATTTCTCAGAACTGTCAGTTTAGGGGTTACGCGTTCGTCCATATGTAACCATTACATTACTTTGAATATGCAAATTTCGATTCTATGTGGTTACCGAGATAATCTTAATATCAATTATCTGTTATGCTTGGCCTGCCGTTGTGATTTCTGATTGCTTCGCCTGATTTTAGGTTCTTAGCTGTTTAGGATAAATGTCTTCAATCGCTCAATTTTACGCCCAAATTCAAAAGTCTAATTCCTTCCGAAATCGCCCGATTTGTTTTAATCGCCCGATTTCGTATGTATTCTTTCTCACAGCTGTCCCAAAATCGCCCGAAAATTGATTTCTACTTTCAAGTTCAATTTCAATTTTAATTTCAATTGCCTGTGTCTACTTACAATCGCCCGATAACTCTCAATCGCCCGATTTGACTCAATTGCTCGATTTGACTCTCAATCGCCTCTAAATTGCCCGATTTCAAACTTCAATCTCCAATCGCCCGATTGCATCTTAAATCTTTCTATACTACTCTCAATCGCCCGATTCTGCCAATATGTTATTGAAATTGAATTGTCTAAGTCCCGTAAACATACAAAGATTGAAATTATGACTAACATATTATCCGATTATCATACTGTGCGACTATCATTCACTCATATTGGATTAACATTAAATCGTCCGATTATCTTACAAAGACAAGATCTTGAAATTTAGATCTTGAAATTTTCTAAGTCCCGTACACATATTATGCGATGTTTCACCCTAAAGCGATGTAGGTAGAAATATTCGAGTATTGGTGCGATTTTCTCCTAATGTTTGCATTCTATCTCTACAGATTGATCACTATGGTGCGCGCAATTGACGAAGTTTTCCCATCTAAAGACTGGGCTCAAAGGCTTCCAAATAACGTCCAATTGGATTTTGAAAATACCCAATGCCCCGATCCTATCATCCTCAAAATTCTTCAAAACCATCCCCTCAACAATGCCTTTTGTAAAATCGAGCGCGTCCCGAAGTTTACGTACAACAATTTTGGTCCTCGCTCCAAAATCCAACTGACAACCCACAACCAACCGTCTCTCTGCCCAAATTGACCACACCATTGTCGTCCTGACCCCCGCTATAATACGCTCCCAACTAAACCTACCATCCTCACTCATTTATGATAAACATCCGACTTCTGATCATTTGATTGCCGACTTCCTCTTCATGGGATACAAGCCCAATGGCCAGCAATCCATTCATCTCCCAGATTTTTGCGCCAAAGATAATACCTCGACCCTGGCGGACGCTCTTCTTAATCGTCAACAAGTGCCTATCACCTAAGCACACCGGATCAGACCGCTGCAACCGCCATATCATGTTGATCTTCCACGGCATTGTCTTCAACAAAAACTACGACATCGCCCAACTAATATGGTCTGACCTTGTTGATCAACTCCGAAGACGAAAATACAGCTCCACAAGAGTCCTCCCTTACGTGAGATGGTTTCCCATTCTGATTCAACACTTCATCGACCTTCACCCAGAAATCGAACGTCGTCCCCAACTCGAAGGCTATGATATACCTAAGCTCGGCAAAATACAATCCACCAAGACAAAGTCAAAATTCGATGAAGAAGCCATGCTATTGGGGGAACACCTCCTTCAACTTCTCGACAACGCAGATCCCATGCTACAAGCCTACCTGCAAGCCAACAATCTCGAAGATATCCCCACGATTCAACAGAACCCAGTTGGATCTAACCCCGGGACTAGCCAACCCCAACAACCAGTTATAGGTCTAGGACGCTCCGCATCTCCAAAACAAAAACGAAAGAGAAAATCGAAAGGGGATGCCACCAGCAGCAAGAAGGAACGCCGTACTAAACAAAAGCACGATCATCCTCCTCCATCCTCTAGTCAGCAAATAATCCGGACCGATCCCATAGGTTCAGGGGATGACTTTGTCCTCCCCCGAGTAGAAGTCGCGACATCTGGTTCAATCGCGCAAAGTACCCCACCTGTCCACTCAATCGTCTCTCAACAGACGATTGTTTCACTTTCTCACGAGGAACCCCGTCAGCCATCTCCTCCTCGCTCTGAGGGGGTCGATGTTGAAATACGCAGTTCTCCGCCTCACACTGCACTTTCATTGTCCACAACGAGTCTAGTAACCTCATCACCTATATTTTCTTCTTTTACTAGGACACATACACCTCCTTTTGCACTGACAGGTCTTGGTGACCTGTCCGGAACGCTCTTCGATGTCTCTGTACTAGCTACTAGTCTGGGACAGAGCGGAAGTCCCACAGTGGTCAACACCACTCCAGCTGCTGACTTGGGCCATCGCTCTGAGCTCGTCTCAGCATCGATGTCAACGATTTGCCTTAGTGGCTTCGGTTCATTTAGTCCTGTGCAAACAGGCGGCACATCAGTACCTTCTACTGATGTTGTGACGACGGAACGTCTTCGTGACTCCGTCCCGTTATTTTCCCCGTTCGTGACAGAGGCCACACTAAATGCTCGCCTAGCTGCCTTCGCAAAAGACCTTCAAGACTCCATAATGACCCAAGTGTACGACGCAATTGGGAATTCTTCTCGAGACAAGGGCAAAGCCTCTGTCCCCGAACAAGCACCATCTCAAGCCGATCCCCTTACTGCCCCTGACGACGGTCCATGGAATGTCCCTGTGACGGAACTGATTGATGTCGTCATCGCCAGACTCCGCACTGCAACACAACGCACCGAATATGAAGCGGAGGTTCTTCGACGCCTTGAGCTTCCGTTCACGTGCCGAGGTGAGGCTCAGACTTCCAATCAGCCGCGTGACGACCCTGAGGGTGGGGTCGTCCCGAGGGGGAGAAGCAGCCAGAGCCACAACCTCAACAACAGCAAGTGACTCGAACTACCAAAACACCTACTCCCTCACAAACCAAAAAATCTACCCGACCTACCACCAAAACAACCCAACAAGCCACATCACCAGACACACACTATCTAAGAAGCCCTCCAATACCTTCCTCATCTCCTACCAATGAGCCTATCCTATCCCTCGAAGAGTTATACAATCCTCACACCACTGTTGAAAAATACATTTTCAACGAGGATTGGATAACAAAACCAATGGATCCAGCCATAGCTAAGGGCTTAATGGAGAATGCCAGATATTTTCTGATGAAAGCCAACATAAGTCTTGCCCTTATCGACGATGACGAGCTTGAGGAAGGTGAAGACTACGAAACTGCAATTCCAGAACTTCCCGAGCTTCTCAAACACCACGTCGTTGATGAAGAATGCCCTCCCCCGAAAACAAAGATAAGAGAAGAGCTTAATCTACCATGGGAGAATGCCAAAGTAGTTGCTCCCTATCAAGAAGAGATACGACGGAGAATCTGGAGAAAAGAAGATAGGATTAAGCAGCTGGATGAACTGGAACTCAGAGGGTTAACCCATCTTTCAAGACCAACTGCCATTCGGTACCTGCTTTCTCTCCGTCGAGGACTTAGGATGAAAAGGAAAGGAGCTGATGTTGAGACTCTTCGAAGTGAAGAGAAGGAACGAGCCAGAATTAGGGCAATCATCGGAGTACGACGAGCTCGACTCGACTTCTACGAATTTCCCATCTACAAGATAGGGGCGAGAAGATGGAACAGTCGAAGAAATGACTGAAGGCGATCTTTCCTACTTAAGAGGTGAGGACATTGTTCGGATGGTTGGAAGCTACAGATTTCTTGGAACGCTTCAGAATCCAGACCTCAACGTTGGATATGTCGCTCTAAGCGATTCTTGATGCGCCAAGTCAAGTTCAACGCGACTCATGACCTCCAAATGGCAGTGGAAAGCAATATGAAGAGGGTGAACCTGACAAAACCGTCCTTTGAAGTTCCTGACACAGGTCTTGGCGAAGGACACATAATCAATGAAGTTGATGATCCATCTGTCGTTTACATCAACTACAAAGGAGATACAAGGCTAATGAAGACATCAGAGATCAACAAGTTCAGCGACGGTACACTTCGAATCATTCGCAACAAGCTTAGAAGTATTCTCAAACAGCTGAAAGATGAAGAACACGAAGTTCAAGAAAAGTACAAGAAGCTGATCGAGATCATATCTGAGAGAATATCATTTCGAAGTGTTTTAAGGTCATATGAACACATCTTAGGACTTCGGAAATCACCAAACGAGCTAGGGAGCCCCAAGAAAAGGAAGACGCAGAAGACATCAACAAAAGGACGAGGACACTAAGGGGGAGATTGTTAGGAATTAATTATAGTGTCCTCTAGTTATTTGTGTTTTGGGTTAAAATTGTGATATTAATGTATTGTAGTAGGTTGGGGAGACAATTAGTACTTTGTAGAAGTTTTGGACTTGGGCTTTAATATACCAAAGAGTTTGTGGTATATAAAGCCCGTTTATACCCTTGTTAGGGTTTATCAAAAGAAAATTCTTTGAAGCAGCTCTCGATAAACACACACACAAACACACACTAAAAGGTGCTTCATACGGTCTGAATCTTTCTAATAATCTTTTTGATCCTTGTTTGGTAACAGTGGACCTACACCGCCCTCACCACCTTCCGACCACCACTTACGACCACCACCACCGCCAACCACCGCGACCCACCTCTGGCGAACCCACAACCCACCAACACTTCTTTATTCCAATTAAATCCACAAGGTATGAATTCATTCTCAATTGTAATTAATTTCGAATTGTGGGGATCTCGTTGAAATTGTTAGTCTTTGGATATGAACATGCTCTTAAAATTGTTTATTACATGATATAGTTACAATGGGTATGCTTAATTCGTTGTTTTCAACTACGAATTTTCCAAATTTTGACGAACCCTAGTTTCAAAATTGGGGAATTCCGATATTAGGTCTAATTTGGTGTTTCTCTTGATCCTTTATTGATAGATACATGCAAGGAACACTGTGGGGATGCTTAATTACGTGAATTGAGGTTGAACTTCGAAGTCCTACGACGAACCCTAATTTAGAATTTGGGGCTTTTCAGAATTGACCAATTTCGTGTTCTTCATGCTCTTTTATGATATACATGCTAATAACACCTTGTGTATGCTCAATTTGTGATTTCGTTCATTAATCGGCGAAATTCGTTGCTTTTATGGTGTTAATTAGCTTTAATTCATGATATGACTTATGTGGGTACGTTTACTTGTTCAATTTTTGGACTTAGATTGAGTGATTTCGGTTGCACGACACGTGTTCGACAAAATGCCACCTTGAGTTTTTCATGTGTTCTTGAATATTATGTGTCTTTTGTCACTATTTTGGTCGAGTCGAACTGCTTGCATTTAATTGATATTCTCTGCGAGCTCACATGCGTTTCTATATACTATGGGGTCGAAGCCGCACTACTGCCCAGCGTGACCCCGCTTCGCGTTCGCCCGTTCGTCAAAGGCGACGCGGGCCCCCGCCGACACTGCTAGAAGCCATGGGTCAATTCACTGACGTGGCTCAGACAGCACGATACAACAGACTGAAGGGAATGGAGTTCATCCTCATAGACCAGATCGACTACGATACGTTGGCGAAGCACCACATCGACCAGCAAGTCGCGCAGTACCTCTCACTTAGTGGATGGACCGCTTTCTTTAACATCGACGAACCGGCCTACAAGGAACTCACCTTGGAGTTCCTTTCCACCTTCTTCCACGAGGAATACGGTGGGGCCGCACGGTCAACTTCCGGGCATTCGACGAAGAACATACAGTGGGGATCGACGACTTCTGCCGTGCACTTGGAGTCCCGATACCATTTTTCGGCCACGACGGACCATTCTCGGACCTCTACTACACGCTCTACTTTCAGCAACCGGGAGGTCGACTGGCTTGCTGGGCTGACATCGATCGACCAGGCGAGCCAGAATACAGCCCGAAGACTTCGAAGACGTCTGTGCTCAGGAGCCCAGGACTGCGCTACATCCACCGCCTCCTCACGACCTCGCTCACACCGGGGGGCGAGTCTCATGGAGCAATCACCCTCCGTGATCTTTTTTACCTAACTAAGCTGCAGCGAGGCGAACGGGTTTATTTGGGAATGGCGCTAGCCCATGCTTTTGGTGCTCAGGCGGAAGCAAAAAGCCATGGCGAGATCGCCGTAGGAGCACTCATCACGAAAGTCGTCCGGGGACTACGACTGTGGCCAGCGAACGCACCCGAGATGGAGGTAGTCGGCGGGCGCAACCCCCTAAACGAGGAAATGCTGATAAAGATGAAGATGCTTGTGAAAGCGCCCACCTGGACTCGCATGAACAAGGTGTACGTCTGGCACGAGATGTATCGTGGCCAAACGGACCACGTTGCCATCCCCGCCGACCAGCACTACATCGATGGCCCCCAACCGGTGGAGACAGACACGACCGTCGGGCCTTCCTATTCATCCGGCTACCACCAGGGCGAGTCATCCGGCGTCACCCTCTATGCGTCGGCAGCGGACCTCGAAGCACTGCACCAGGACATGATGCACATGAACGCCGACATGATGCGCTATAATGAAGAGACCAGGCGCCAATAGGAGGAATACGAGCGCCGGAACGAGGAAGCCCATCGTAGGTACCAAGAAGAGCTAGTGCGCTATAACCAGGCCCTACAAGCCATGGACACGGCGCTCAAGTTTTCACAGCAGTCGATGTCCTTCCTTCGCCCGAGGCCACCCTCGCGCCGCCACCACCACCTTAGTGACTTCTCCTTTTCTTTTCTATAGACATTTCGTTCGGTTGAGTAGTCGCGTGTGTTTATTATTATTTTGTTTCTAACTTTGATGCTTATAACTATGTTTATAGTTAATCTATGACTACTCTCTTGTTGCGTTTGTTTCTCTCTCTAGTTAGGTCAGGATACGCATAACGAGTTACGACACGACCTTCACGCGTTCAGTCACGACTACTTCACGACCACGTCACTTATTCATCAGAGGAGTCCCGTTTTTTTCCCTTCTTTTTCCCTTACTTTTTTCATCATTTTTACGTTGAGGACAACGTCAGACTTAAGTGTGGGGAGGGGAATTTAGGTTGAGAATGCACGTAAAAAATTTTTATGACGTGTCCGTGAGTTATTAATTTTGTTGGAAATGCATGAATTGTTGAAATCAGGCATGAGTGTTTGCGCTTATCTCGAGTTGGTCTGCATTTTATTAAATTTTGTGAGCAATTAGGATATGCATGACTGATTGAATCGTGTCTGCTTGAATCGATATAGAATTGTCTTGAGAGAATCGTACACATAACCCATTTACGTGTGAGAGTTTGAGCCTGACGAGCTTATATGCTCATTTTCTTGGTTGTGTGACGTGCCTAGTTTATATCTCTCTAGAACTTGCTTGTCTGATGCGTGTTGAAACTATTCCTGGTGTGTTAGCATGAAAATTATGAGGGCATTAGGAATTAAGTCCATGACCAAATTCCCTACCATGCTAATCCTCTTAGTTAGCCACTTTGAGCCTGAGCCTATTTGTTTGCCTACCCCATGAATTATAAAGGCCACTGACCCGAATAAGCCTCCAGAGATTATATGAACCCGAGTTGATTAGAATAGAGCAGAAGTCGAACTTGAGAGTTACTGTGACAATGTCTGATTTAATGTTCTTCTCTGCTATTCGTGAAATGACTCGATCCTACTTGACCGTTTTCTGAAATGACCCGATCCCTTTCATGCTCATAACCCTTTGGCAAGATACAGGTTTTTGTAATAAGTATCCCTTGGTACACGGCATTCGCTGTGATGATGTATTCTTTGCGACAAAAGCCGAACCTTGATGTTTTTAGGGAATAAGGGCAGTGCACAAAATTAGAGCGCAATTAAGGTGAAAGGGCAAAAAATGAAAGGGAACTGAGTTGAGAGAGTCTGGCAGAAAAGTCTAGGATTTCAGAGCTAGATGTTGAGTTTTATGTTGGGGCATGTAACTATCATTTTGATCATGCTATGTTCTTTGATATTTTTTCACTTGCGTGTCCTAGCTCTAAGGTTACGTGATCATTACATGCTTGTCGCTTCATGATTATTCGACCCGTTTCGACAAAAGACCCTCAGATTTATGCTTGCCACTTTAAGTAGTAGATATGCGATTAGCTCGCAAGCCTATGGTAGGGGTTGGACTAGTGCACGAATTGAGCGACTCACCATATGCTAGCCTATATACTTGAGTGAATTGAGTGAATCCTTGTGAGGTATAGGTTTCGATTTGCAGTGCTAAGGAAGCTCGGGTTGACAGGTGCAGGTCATTAGTGTGATGTACATGATTGCTTGCTTGATTTCGTTTCGTGCTTTCTATGCTTTGATGATAAATTGCGAACAATCGTGCCGTTATCTTGATGTGATGTCTTATCTGACTTCTAATTTACTTGAGGACAAGCGAATGCTTAAGTGTGGGGAGGTTTGATAAACGCATTTCAATGCATTTATCGTAGTATTTAATTGTGATATAATAGAGCTCTAACAGTCATTTTATGCGTTTATTCGCCATATTTATACTTATTTTTATATTGAAGGAGCTTGGGATGAGTTTCGGGCGAAAATGAGCAAAAATGAGGCAAAACGGCGCGAAGATGATAAACAATGTCAGGTGTCACGGCCGTGACACCTTGTGCATTTGACCATGACAACCACCAGAGGCCGAAATAGAGGACACCGCTCCTGGTCACGGCCGTGACACCCCTTCCACCAGGCCGTGACATCGAGTAGAACGCAAACTAAGTTTCACTGGCAAACGTCACGGCCGTGTCGAGCGATGCAAGAGGTCGTGACATTGGGCAGAGAGTTGAAGCGAAGATGGTCACAGCCGTGACATTCTATGCACTTGGCCGTGACACATGGCAGAAAGTAACGAGACGCGGGGCGATGATGGTCACGGCCGTGACGGCCCATGTCCCAGGCCGTGACCGTTACGAGAATCAGTATAAAAAGCCTAAATTCGACTCAGAAAAAGGGGATACCTCTCATATCACAATCCTAATCATCAAGGGACGAAATAGAGACGCCAGGAACGTAGAATTACACCCCGGAGCGCGAGAGACGGAGCAACAACGCAATCACGCCCAATTGAATGAAGAACGAAGATTCATCACGCTGGCACCCTAATTCGCCAGTATTCAAGATCATGAGTCTTCCTTTTCTATTCTCTATTTCTTTCGTTGTTTTCCCGTTAATTATGAGTAGCTAAATTTCCTATGTGTTTGGGATTAGATGAACGCTAGGTTTACTCGAATCTAAGACATATGTTTATCGTAACTCGTATTTATGACTATTTATCTATTTATGAAATTGTTTCGTCGCTTTAATATGTCTATGTGTTACAGTGATCGTGTGGAAAATTGTTTAGGGCGACAGCTAAATAACGATTAGGCCGTTCGTAGATGATAGGATTCGAGTATAGGGCGAAAGAAAATACTCGATCATCGCCGTTAGTAAGTACTGAATTTTAGATCCCCGCGAGCGTTTAGGGCGACATCAAACTCGTGAGCGGGTAGGAAATTACTGCGATCTAGTCAGAATCACGTAGGAGCGATAATTCATTGTCTTAGCCGAGAGAACCTAGCGGAATTCGAATCCCGAGCACATCTCTATTACCTGAAAGTTCTCATATCAGTTAGGCGTATTCTTTGAGTCTATAGTTGAGTTATGAGAGATTTGTTAGGTTAATTCATGAAACAATCTGCGTATTTTATTTAGGCTAGATATCGAGTCGATAGGTCACTACTAGTACTCAGTTTATTCCTTGTGTTCGATACTCGTTTACTCACTTTACTGCACTACAAACGATAGGTCAACTGCCTATCGCACGTTGGTGATAGTAATTAGGTATTCGTTTTATATTATCACTTGTCGCACCTGCACTTTACATTAGCACACCACGTGTCGATCAAGTTTTTGGCGCCGTTGCCGGAGAATAGGTTGATATTAGGAACACCGTAGTTCGGTACTTTAGCCACTTTTATTTGATGCTTTCTCTGCTTTTTACTATTTGCGTAATTTGTGTTACTTGCGTTATTTGTTTTCCTACGTCATCATTAGTCTCGTTATCTTTTCGACGTATTTATTTATTTATTTGAAAATTTTTGTTTTCACTTATTGAAGGTACGGTTCAGCGGTGAATGACCCGAAGCCATCCATCGGGTCCCATCGTTGACGCAGACCCAGATTTCAAGCGGAAGTTACGAAGGCAACGCAAGTACGAATCCGAAGGAGCTTCCACCAGCTCTCAGAATCCTTTAGTCAGTTATTCAGAGGACAGTTCGCAGGAATCGACACGAAACTCTCGTGTAGAAGCAGCCGTAGATAGCCCAGACACGGAAGTAAGAATGGCGGACCACAGAGTGCCCGTCCACGAGGAGGAGCCCTCATTACAAGATCTGCTAAAAAACGTCGCACTAGGCGGTACAGAGTCAGCGATAGTTATCTTACCGATCGAGAACAACAACTTCAAACTGAAGCACTCTTGGCTTCAGATGATCTTTCAGACGGCCCAATTCGAGGGCAACCAGGTGACGATCCATACTGGCACCTGAAGGCGTTTCTAACCGTCACCGACACTATCAATATCAACGGGGTCTCGGGCGATGCGATCAAGCTGATGCTATTCCCGTTCTCGCTGAAGTTCCGGGCGAAGGATTGACTTGAGATGTTACCCCCTTGCTCGATCACTACGTGGGAGGAGCTGCGAGTCGCTTTTATCGGCCACTACTTCCCGCTCTCGAAGGTGTACGGTTGAAGACGGAGATCTCCCTACTCCATCAGAAGGAGTCAGAAAACCTCTACGAGGTGTGGGAGCGATACAAAAGCGCTACTGAAGAGGTGCCCGCAGCACGGGATGTCGAAGGCAACCCAGACAGTCATTGGCGCACTCCCACTGAAATCCAGGCAGACACAGCCCGTGAACGCCGTGACGACTACTGCACCGACGCAGCATACTCCATACATACCGTTGTGCGGGATTTGTGGAGCAGCCCACGAGACCTCAGAATGCCAACTTGGGCAACCGCTGGAGCTCGTAGATTATATGGGAAATTACCAAGGCGGCCAGCGGAGTTACCAGCCCCGAGCGCATCCTAACTTGGCGTATGGGAATCAGAACCACCAGGGACAAGGACCGCTGGGATTTCAGCCTAGACCGTCCGGTTTCCAAAACGGGGTGTCACGCCAATATCAGAACGCACCCGCCGGAGGATCAGACAATATGAGGGAGATGAAGGACATGATGAAGACACTCCTCACCAATTTCAGCTGCGCCCACGAAAGTCGAATGACGAAAATGGAGGAGTATATGGAGGCGAATGACCTACGCTCTCAGAACACGAACGCTTCGATCAAAAGGTTGGAACAACAGGTGGGCCAGATGGCGAAACAATTGGCGGGGCGAAATCAGGGACAACTCCCGAGCTATACCGAGCCGAATCCAAAGGAGTATTGCAAGGCGGTGACCTTGAGGAATGGACGAGAATTGCAAGAAGTGCCCGCCAAGAACAAGGCGAAGGAGGGCGCCAACTTCGAGAGCCATGATGAGCTCGAAGTGGAGGAGATCAGAGGCGACGATATCGAAAAGGCCGAAGCTGATAAGGAGAAGGTCGAGCCTGAAAAGGAAAAGGCGAAGGAGATCGAGCGGCACCTGTAAAGCCATACTAGCCGAAGATTCCTTACCCGGCTCGACTGAAGAAGGATAAGGACGAGGCACAGTTTGGTAAGTTTTATGGGTATGTGTAAGGAATTACATATTAACTTACCGTTTGTTGAAGCTATTACGCAGATGCCTAGCTTGACCAAGTTCCTGAAGGACCTGCTGACGAACAGAAGGAAACTCGAACACGTCTCCACCGTATGCCTGCGAGGAGAGTGTTCGGCGATACTCCAAAGCAAGATCCCAAAGAAGCTTAAGGACCTAGGGAGTTTTACTATTCCCCTGTCTTATAGGAGATTTAGTAGTTGAACGTGCGTTAGCTGACCTAGGTGCTAGCATTAATTTGATGCCCTATTCCATGTTTAAGCGCTTAGGATTAGGTGAACCACGACCCACTAGGATGAGCTTGCAGTTAGCCAATAGATCGTTAAAGTACCATCGAGGTGTTATCGAGGATGTTTTGGTTAAAGTGGATAAGTTCGTAATTCCTGCAGATTTTGTTATTTTAGACATGGAGGAGGATGATAATGTCCCGTTGATTTTAGGTAGACCGTTCTTAACCACAGGAGAGACCATGATAGACGTTAGGAATGGAACGTTAACGTTAGGACACAGGCTCGGTTGTGACTGCGCATTTGGACCAGATGAGGCGACTTCTACCCGGGAGCTGATGGAAATCAGCTCCGGGAGCTATGTGGTGGTCCGAATGTTGTGTGAGGTAAGGGATTTGTGTATCATTCGCTCGGCAGTTTTGGAAAGAATTTCCAAATAGGTGTGGCTTTTATGGGCTCGAAATCTTTACTAACACTCGGCTGTGTTCCGGGGTTAGGTTCAGTTTGGTTGACTGAACCATAGGAACTGAAAATCCATGCGTCCGTCCATTTGAGTGCTGCTTGATCAGCAAGTCAGAGCAGGTCGGTTGAGATCATCTTCGTGTTAGTGTAATGATAACACCTTCGCCTTTAGAATCTATAGTTCTCGAGGGTTAAATTATCTCGTCGAAGTCCATCTTGGGAGTTGAAGTGCTTGATAGAGTTTTTCTTTCTTTTCCCCAATTTTTTTGTTTTGTTTTTTTTATATATATAGATATGTGCGATGGTAATAGTAATATGTATAGATATATAGATATATGTATACATATATGCATATCGGTCAAAGTAAGTTTCCTCCCCGTCGAATTGTGCAATGTAATTTTTTTTCTTTTTTTTTTAAATCTACTCCCCCTCTAAAATTGGATTGATAGTCCCCCTCAAAGCATGCACGTTTGAAAATGTAACTCTTCTCCCCAAAGAAAATGAGCGTGATGAAAATAACGTGTATTTCTTTTCAATTCAGATGCATATTTAAAAACATAATTTTCTTTAAAATTGAGCATATTAAAATGCACGTTTTTCCATTTTTAGCTCTTAGTTAAAATGGGTATGTCCGACGATTCAGCTCATATGCATACAGAAAATTTAAGCTCGAAAATTCTTTTAAGATGTATGCATCATAAAAATGTACCTATAACATGGTATTTATGCATTTCAGCTCATGTATGCATGCGAAATTTTGGAATTTAAAGTCTTTTTGAAGCATGCATTACTATAATGTACCCTTTAATTTCAAAGTAGGTATATAGTTTTTTCAGTTCGATATGCATGCCAAAGGTTTAACTATGAAATGCATATATAGAATTTACCTACGTTTGGTTGCTCGTATCGCTAACCAGTCGTGTCTGTGGAGCAACCCGAGATGCCATTCACGCTGGGAGTTGCTCACGGTGCATACCAGTCATGGTTGTGGAGCACTCGAGAGATACCAACCATGCTGGGATATCTGCAAAATATTATCGGGACTTTGGTACCCATTTTTCGATGGGTCCTCTCTTATTAGCAGATGTAATACCCGTAAATTTTAATACGGGATTTTGTTGTAATTAATTATGTTATTTTGCGAATTAGGAAATTTTGTGGAGAAATTTAAGTTGTGGAACTAGAATATAAATTTCATTAATTTCAATTATAATCTCGAAATTCATCAAAGAATTAAGTAGAATTTATAATGTTAAGAATAAATTAACTTGGGCTATATTTAGTTAGGTTATAATTCCAATTGGGGCCCAAACCATAAAAGGTAATAAATCATTACGTTACTTGAGCTAGGATAAGGACTAGGTACCATTACTTAGTTTGAGAGGAAATTAATTATCACTAGCCTGTCATTTTTCACATTTTTCAATGTGCTAAATATAAATCCATTCTACAAAGCCTTCATAATTAATAAAGAAAAGAGGGATGTAACGAAAGGAATAGAAAAAAAAGACTGATCAGGAGCAACACAAAATTTCGAGTCACTCGAAAACCTTGGCAAAGCAGATTTCGGGGAAAGGTAAATAATATTTTTGCTTGCAACAAATAGACATATAAAGATATATCTATGGTTATATATGAATCGAGCTTGAGGTGAATACGCAACTTGTTATGTGTAGCATATGTTGCAGGACTTTCGAAGTTATATGTTTAATGGTTTTGATATGTGCATATATTATTTATATGTCGATACCTACGTTGGTGATTTCAAAACAAGTGATGTCTTTGAAAACTAAATTTTGAGAACGAAGGATATTCGGAAAATAGAGTTTTAGACTTCTGTAATAGTTTTCGGTATTAGAATTTGCGTTTAACCATGAAAGGATTTAGGTTAGTACGGCTTTAGGGTTTGTTTGGAATATACTGTAAAATTTCAGTAACGAACAAATAAGATTTCGAGGTATGTATATAATGGAAAGATGTCGATATATGATTTTATGTTAATGATAGGAAGAAGTCGAGATGCAACCAATAAAGTCGAAGGATTATTCCTCGATAGATAAATGTCGATGTATATATTATAAATAGCTCTCGAGATTTTCTTATGTAGATGTCGATATCATAATAAAACTCGATATAATAATATGTCGACATTAGGTTAGATGATTTTAATAAATTCAACTTAAAAAAATTCAACTTAATAGCTTCGATCGACAGTGACAGATTGGGTAGATGAGAAAGGATATTCGATCGATAGTCTATTTAGAAAATGACTTTCGATTAGTCAAAACTTCCGGCCGATTGAAATTAAAATAGATCTTAGAAATAAATAATTTAATGGGTTTGATCGATATAAACTAGAATAATAGAGCTTAGATTATTTAGCACTTTCGGCTACTGATTAGAAAGGGTTTCAAATAAATTATTTTAATATGTTTGGTAGGAGGTTTCGACTGACTAGAGAGTGTTCCAGATTTAGATTATTTTATATATTTGTAAGATGAGGTTTCGACATTTTCAAGAAATGATGGACTCGACATTTTGTAGGATTTATCTCGACATTTTTAGATGATTTCGACATTTGCTTCCCAACAAAACATTTCGATTGAATTATTTAAAGATCTCGACATTTCTTTTCTCAAGGTATATCTTATATGGATGTCGACATTATAAGATTTCGACATTTTGTTTTAGTTAATAAATTTTCGGTATTTTAGGGTTTTGCTGTTTCTAGGGTTTTCGAGATTCTAGGGTTTATTTACTTCTAGAAATTTCATTATTTTTAGGTTTTTATAAATTTTAGGGTTTTCTATAATTAGGGTTTGGGAACCTAAAAACTTATACAGTTTAGCAAATATACTGATATGATAATATTTATTTATTCAGAGGATCGACTTATAGGGACTACACCGGACTTTTTATTTGACGCTAGCAGGAGGACAGGTAGGTGGATTATCCATCTACAATACGTAAACACATTTACGTGTTTTCTTGGGATTATGTGTTTTCATGTGATTATGTCAATTACGTGACTTATATGATTTACATGTTTACATGTTCTACGTACATTTTATTTAAATCATGCCATGAGATTTTATGAACATGCATGGCACGTGCATATCACGTTAGGAAGAGAGTGTTGTACCGTAGTGAGACGGTAAGGATATGTGATATTGACGTACGTGGTAGAATGAGATGCTTGTAACTGGTGACTCTTAGAGGAGTCAAGGTTGGGCTCACTGGGCACCTGGCGGAGACAGACGTGATCGATCTGTCTACCCGGACGTGATCGATTCGGGGTGCATACCGTCGGATGGGATTTTCTTTGTGATTAGTGCGGGAGGTATACGACCTGGTAGGAGGACATTGACGTGATCGATCAGTGCACTACCGGCGTAGCTCGCCGCGAGACTTGGGGGTGGCCTCCCAGTAGTCTATTGCGCACGGAGGTGTCGAGCCTAACCTAGGGCCCTGTGTTGTGTGAAATAGGAATTGTGGGAAAAGAAAGAGTGTGCATTATATCACGTTGTGAGATATTGGGTTTTGGGGTTGAGTGCACACTTGCATACATACATTTTATTCACCTACTGGGCAAATTGCTCAGTGTTTACGTGTTGTAGGTACTGAGTCCGACGCTGATACGCGTCGTGACTGAGGCGGCTGGTGGCGGTGCTCCACGGACTTTTGAGGGCGGTGCGGTACATGGATGAAGACCTGTGGAGCGTCTGTAGGATTTTGTTCTTTTGATATTTTTGGGGCTTCGGCTCGTGTACAGAGATAACGATGTAGACGTATTTTTATATTAGTGTATATTATTTTAGGAAAAAGTTTTAATTAGACGGGCCTTCCGCGGCTTACGTTGCGGAAATCCGCCACTAATCCTAATTAGAAAAGTAGGGTCGCCACAGCAGAAAACGGGTTAAGCACGTAAGGTATAAATTCTTGTCCTAAATCATCCATTAATGTAGCTTTAGATACCCATTTAGGACTAATTTGACACGGGTATGACATTTCAGCTGAACGTGTTATTCGAAGAAGATTTAAAAATTTTCTCCGAAGCCAATCGCATAAGATGTTTCTCAGACTTAACATGGACTGAATATTTCAGGAAGGCATAAGAACATATAGAATTATAGGCATGTTAGTACATGAAATGTTCTTCCTACTTGAAGTGTTCACACGATTCACATCAAAATGATGACTTTTCTTAGAACGTTGCTCACTAGAAAAATTAACATTTTTGGATGGGTAAGCAATTCCACATCTATCATTCTTTAAAGAAAGAGATGTTTTTGGGGCTTGAGAAGTTTGCTTGCTTGAGCTTGGAACTTCTTCTTTGCACCCTTCTCTTTTGATAGGAATGCGAGAGGAAAACTCTTGAACATTTTCTACTTTAATTTTCGCAGACAATTTTGCTTTTCCTTTCTCCTTCCTAATTTTCATTTGTTCCTTAGCTATCTTTAAAGCTGGACTTTTACTTAACGTTTCAGCTTCAGTCAATATTGATTTAGAATTATTAGTAAAGTTTTCTTTGTTTTAATTTTAGGAACAAAAACGTCAATTTTTGAGTTCCCTTATCCTGCTTAGACAATGATATTTCTATAGAAAGATTATTTGGGACAGGTAAGGGCGGGGAATTTTTGAAATTTGATATCTCCTCTAAAAGTTTCTGCTTTTCTGCTTGAAAACCTACTCTTTCTGATTCCATAGTTTCGTTCAATTTGGAAATTTTATTAGCAACCTCTGGAATTTCCCAACAAGAAGCAGGTTTGTTAGAATGTAAATTACTTTCCTTGTTTGACGCTAGGTTCTCAGAGGAATTTTGATCTGCTTGCCCTCTTTTTGTTAGTCCTCTAAACTTCTAGTTTTATAGTATAACTCGTTACACTCGCTATACATGAAGTTATATTGACAAGTCTTAGTGAGTATCTCGTCTTCGCTCTTTTTCAAACTAGTAGTTGACTCACTAACACTTTTAGTCTTTCTATTTCTTTGTCACGATCATCGACTCTCATTTGCATTGCTTCAAGCTTGCAATTGAGAGATGCTTTTTCACTTAAGCTGACAAGGAGACAGTTATGGTTATTCTCTAAGCGAGCTTCTAATTCCTTTATAGTACTTTCTTTCTATAGAAGTCGTTGCGTTGAAGTCCATGGTTTTTTTATTTTATTTTAATCTAGTTGGATATTTGTTGACGCGCTTTGTAGATTTGAAAATTTTAGTTATTTATTATATTATTATATATATATATAATTTTTAATATATGTATATATATATTTAATGATTATATAACAATTATGAGAAATAAAAGACAGTGACGAGTTATGATGAGCAAGGCCACGTGGATGATTTCATTAGTTAATGGATTGCCTTTGTGAAAGGATTTCGAGATGTCCAACCTTTTTGCAATTGATTTTGATTCGAAAGAAATTTCGATATGTTATTTCACAAATAATTGTTTCGAATGGTTAGAATTTCGAGGTGTCCAAGTGTATGTGATGTTTTCGCAAAGGTGATGATGAGGTTTTCGAAGAGCAACAATGAGAATCAAAATTGAATTTGTCGAAGTGAACGACGAAAATTTTCAAGTGAAATTGAATTAGCTTTCGAAAATAGAAGATATCGAAATCTTTAAACTTTAAAATTAAATTCTGACTTTCGAAATACAGCTTCTCGAGAGGTTCTGGTGAAGTCAAAATTAATTTTGCAATTCTAGGATGTCGAAAATATTAAAATTCGCTGGAAGAGTTCGAGAGCTTGAATTTTAAAATTGAGAGATTTTGAAACTGAGTATTGCGAAAACTTCAAAAAAAAAACTGACGCCCTAAAAGCACATAAATTTTCAATCTCATAACCCAAAATTATTCAAATTAGGTCTGAGTAATGAATCAAAACACTTAATTTTCAATCCTAAACACTCAATCAACATCAAAAACACCAATATATATAAAAAAATTTCGAAAATTCTGAAGAACACGAAGAACACCAAAAAAATATAATTTCGAAATTTTTTCTCAAATCTTAGCGCGTTTGGCTTTGATACCACTTGGTCCGTTTATATCCAACTAAAGCATATTTAAGCAATTATACCACGAAATAAATGGAAGAATTCACTTAGCGTGGGGTAGTGCGTGCGTTCTTGAGGAGGGTTGGGTGGCTCATTCTCTGAAAATTCTATTTCTATTAATTATCACGTACAAGGACAACCCTAACGTGTTAGGGTTTTAGTATTTGTACCACATGTTGGTCTATAATACTTTGGTCTTGTAAGCCCATTATAAGAATAAGATCACTGAGCTCTAAAACATTAAAGCTCAGTTCACTTAAATAAATTACAAGATTAAGATTAAATAATTAAGTGAACACAATAAATAATTCCTAACAATATGAGCAAAGAAAATTTATAGGGTTTACGCCATTGGAAACATACTAAAAAAAGAAAAGAAAGAGCTAAGAAAATGATCCAATTTCCTACCACCAATATCATCACTATGATCATCACGTGTTTGCTGCTATTTTTGTTCAACATCACTTCTGCGAAAGGTATCCCAAACACAACCATTACAGATATTCAATGCAGCGTCGAAAAATGGGGACAAATCGACCCTTATGGAACGATCGCCGAGCAAATGATCAACGATTTAGCAGCCTTAGGCGCCGATCAGCCAAATTACGAATATTAAGTCGATTACTCGTTTTATGACACTGAGGCTTACGGATATTCACTTTGTAATAACGAAGATTTGAGCCACGACGACTGGACTTCTTGCTTGGCCGCAGCCCAAGAAAATCTTCTTACCATGGTCCGTTTTCTTTGTACGCGCATGTTACGATGTTTGATTGTTTAATGCGATACGACAACTAGCTATTTTACGGTTGATAGTTTTTGAAAATGTGTTCCCATGTAAAAGAAAACACTAACAATAATAGCAGTGAATGTTCTAATAAAATGTTTTTTCCGGATAGAATTGCTGAAAAGGAACTATTGGCGATCATGAAAATGATGAAGATTCATGTCAATGCAAAAGGATTAGAACTAAATAAAATCGTTCGGTCATGACTTCAAGGCGTATATGAGAGAATGACTCTGAGTACTGATATTCTCTAGTCCTGATGCTCTATTATGAAAAGAGGCTGTCAATAGTCAAATCGAATCCATGTCGTGATAATACATTGGAATTAGTAGATCTCTCTTCTACCAGACAATGGGGGTGTAAGTGAATATCTGAATATAACTTTAGGCGAATGGAAGTCCATAGTCGTTGACATAAAAGGCTTGAAACATAAGTTTGGCTATTGTCCTCAAAATTGCTTAATTTGAAAGTTATTCGTATAATGACACTCTATATAGTTTTTATCCCTATAAGGTCTCCCCCTAAATTGCAGGAGTGAAAAATAATTGAACATATGTTATGAGATATGCGTTTGTCGAGGAAAAGACGGACACAAGAATTATGGTAAGAACTTTCCGATGTGTGAAACACAATTTTCTTAAAACCATGTCCGCTCTGTCACGATGGTGTTAGAGGTCTTACGAGCATCCGGTTCCTACGATACTTTGAAAACCGTGATGCTCGTTCGACACCAATGTATGAGCAGAGCTCTCTCATTGCTTTTTTTTTACGTAATCATTTTCTCTACCGAGGATAATCCACTATTTGTAGGAATCGGAAAATCTTGCGAGCTATGGGGACAACTCTTTAAAGACTATCTTGAATAAAATATGTAGATATTCAAGTTTTAATCGACTCGCCTTTCAACTACATTTAAGCAACGAATTGATCTAGCCTAATCGAGCAATTGCAAGCTCGATCGAAGCAAATTCGCAGCACAAAAACATAGAAAATAAAGACAGACTACGCGTTCGGCCTCGACTTCAGGCCTACTCCACGAATCAATAAACTCCGTTTTTATTCGACTCAACCACGGTTTACAAGACCTTCATGTTTACTACAAAACCCTAGTACACTTTCGCTAATTCTCACCCTAACGTAAGATACAAGCTCGTGAAAGTGATAGGTTGAATTAGAAATCTGGTTTTTAAAGTATGAAGCATAAGCTTATTCTGCTCCTCTGCATCACCCACTTGTACGTTCATCTTCGTCGTTTGTCCCTCGTGCTAAGCTGTAAGTTTGTCACTTATAAAATTGCCACTGCTGCCAGCAACTTTAATCTGAGCCATCCATCTCTTTCCCTCGTAATCCGATGGCTATCATTCAAATTTGTACAATTAAATTCTATCCATCGAATCATGGCACGAAGGATCAGATGGCTCACAGCGGACCTGAGGATTTAAACATATTTCTTAGCCCTTCTTTGGTTGGAGTGTTTAAGAGCTTTAAACGTGGTTTTACTATATATTGATATGTTTGTTTCATAGATATATATATATATATATATAAACTATGAGTTTATATAAAATAGGTTTAGACCAACGCGAGAAGGTTTAAGTAAACACAACGTTGAGATGGGTTATTGAAAACCCACTAGTTAATTTACAATATTATCCCTCAAATATAACACACGGCGCACTTAACTTGTTTCACACAATCTGTATTTTTCTTGGCAAGAGCGGTCCATTTTTTTTTTGCCTTTTAACAGAGGAATCAGAAGTTGCAGGCTGCAGCAATCACTAGGTTCAAACAAATTAGTGAAGATTCCAAACAACATAATAAGTTCCTCAAAACGCGAAGGAATATTTTACCATGCGCCATTCTCCACCAGAAATGTGATTGTAAGAGATTGTGGTTTAATGAAAATGAGGTGGGGTATTCTCCGCAGTGCTTTTTTCTATCCAGTGAAAACTCAAAATCGTCTGATTTTGGCATGCGCACTCCTTAATAATTTTCTACGTCGAGCAATGATTGTTTGACATGTTGGAAGCGGACATTCCAGAGGAATATCAAAACACCAACGATGATGGTAATGATGCTGATGAGTATATTTCAGAAATATAATAAAAAGGTCATCGTGGCGAGATGAATTAGCTACGGTAATTTACAATGAATGGAGAAGTAGAAGCTGCTAGCTCGTCTTAATACATGCGTACTAAAGATTACCATTTATATAATGCACGTGTACGTACGTTTGGTCTTATTCTTTTGATTCGGAGCTATAATCAGTCGTATCGATGAAACGTATTAACATCTCCAATAGTGCATATGTGTCGTATTTATACTACTCTGTATTGAATATATAAATAATATTATATCGACCGACAGATTGTAAATACTCAAAATGAAATAGGCACGCATAAACTTCGTTCGCAGATTTACCAATAATAAGTCATAACAAATAATATATTTAAAGGAATATCATTAATAATAACTAGATGTGAGACCATATTTCACTGACTTTGAGTGAGTTTGTTTCTGACAAAATTTTGGTTGTGCGTTTCTGGCGCTTTTCTCCGCCTATATCGTTCTTCATATGTAAATAAGAATGAATATAGTATTACTAAAGACAAATAACATATATAAATGGTTTATGCTTTTCTACTCATCGAAGTTGCAGGGGAAATGGCCAATGATATCACCATATCATTTTTTAAAGATTGCATCATCTAGCGGGCTATGTTGACATTTAATTTGTTTGTAAGTACAATGTAATATAATTGACGGTATAAATGTTCTTTTATCAAATACTCATTTATTAAACTCATGTTTATCCAAACATATACACATTATTTAAACTCACTAACCAACATACATTTTATTTATACCCATTAATTTGTTTATATAAACCCTTACTTTTAAACCCTCATAAATATAAACCTATCAACCAAACGGGCACTTAGCTGAAAAACATTTTTTCAGAAGCTGTGATCATCTAGGAGCAGCTTTCCAACCATCCGGGCTTGTCTTCGGTGAGTTTAGGCTCACCATTCCAACAGAACGACGAGTTTCGGCTCACCATTCCCAACAGAATAGTCAGGACCTTTCGAAGAACCTCTTGAATCTAATTATCATCTAATTTGAGTTCAAGTTGCGCTTGAATTCGAATTTTAGTCGTATTTAAACCGATTTCAAATTTTATTAGAAATTACTATAAAAAATTAACTTCTCTACTAAATTTAACTAAAAAATTCAAATATGATAAATTATAACATGAAGCAAAAGGTTGGATTGATCAGGCCCGATGACTGCCGATCTGGTGTTGGTGTTTGTCACAGCCCACACAGTACGAGTCAACTCGAATTTGCATACATAATGCTTGCACACAAGAGCGGTACACATGTGGTTTAATATTGCTAACATTGAAACTAATAAAGATCATATCCATATGAAACGAGGTTCAAACCATTTATTTTCTCCAATGTGAGATTTCCACTTTTTCCATCCATAATTCATTATTCACAAAGTGCCACTTAAATGAAGTTTTTATCACACAACATATTTATTATATGTGAAGTAGTCTTGTGGGTCTATTTAGTAAAACGGCACAATATGGTGCACTATCTTGGAAAAATTCATGTTCTGCTCGGAAACCAATTGGTTATAGATAGACTATCTGTTTAGTGAGTCGAATTCTTAAAATTTTCGAAGTGGGAAAAACACCCATTTTATTTGGAAGCCTAACACTTATTATGAATCGTGTTCAAAAGAGAATATTATGACGACTAGTATAAATTCGTCGTCGTTTCCGTGTAGTATTCAACATGATCCCGCCTATCTTAAAAGAATATGAGGAATTTAAAAAAAGTCCAATAATGGCCCGTTTGGACTCCGGATTTCGATCTGAAATCCGGATTTCGCTCAAATCTTTCGTTTGGCAATAGCACCGATTTGAATTTCGATTTCGTTCAAATCCGAGGGGAAATCCAAACTCTTATAATTCGTCGTATTTGAAATTCCGTGTCAAATTGTCCGTTTTCGAAATCCAAAGCTGAGCGCGTAACGAGTTTTTCGTAACTGATAATAAGAATAATAGAATAACAATAATTGTATAATAATAAATAATAATAATGAAAAAATATAATAATAATAATAATAATAATAATAACAGTAATAATAATAATAATTAGAAGGTGGACGATGAGTCGAGCCGACGCAAGCTCGATGAGCCGACTCCAGCTCGTCATGGATTCGCGAATAAGCCGGCTCGAGCTCGACGAGCTCTTGTCGAGGTCGAGCTCGTCACGGGTTCGCGAATGAGCCGGCTCGAGCTCGAGCTCACTCATGGGCGCTCGAAAGCTCGCAAGCCGGCTCACGAGCTTCTTTTTTATATTATTCATGATTTTTATTTCATTTTGTACTTTTTTAAATTATTATATAAAAAGTTAAAAATCGAGTTCGACGAGCTTGGCGAGCTCGAGTCGAGCTATGTTTTGAAATCCGAATTTCGAAATTCTAATGTCTGCCAAACAGTGAATTTGGATTTGAAATTACGATTTTGAAATTCATAATTTAAAATCAAGCGATTTCGTTCAAATACGCGAATCCAAACGTACACTAACATAATTTCATCTTTATTACCCTCTTTTTATTAGAATTTGTATGTTAGAAAAATGGGACTTTTTCAATTCAAGCCCCATTTAAGTTTAAAAGTAGGATTCAAGCCCTGTAAAAAAAAGCAATTAGTTTTAAGGACCCGATTTCTGTATACCACTTCGTCATTCTGCAGTACCACTTCTTTGTTCTGCAGTACAACTTCTTTGTTATGCAGTACCACTTCATTATTCTGCAGTACCACTTCGTTTGCTCTGCAGTATCACTTCATTTTTCTCGCTAACAACGAAAGTGGTACTGCAGAACAAACGAAGTGGTACTTCAGAACAATGGTGGTACATAAGTGGTACTGCAGAACAAATAAGTGGTACTGCAGAAGGATGAATTGGTATGCAGAAATCGGGTCCTTAAAACTAATTGCTTTTTTCTGACAGGGCCTGAACTCGATTTTAAAACTTAATTGGACAGGGCGTAGAATAATTGTGTATAATGATGTAATGATTCTTGAGAAATCCGTAGAACAGGAATAGGTTCACCCCAAACCTTTTGCTGGCTGATAAATTCCCTCGGCGTCTTTATCCAAACGGCTATAAGAATCTTTCCTTTTTTCTCGCTCTGTGAGTTAAGGAATTCGAGAAAATAAAGCGAATAATATGCCGACTTTGCTTAGACTTTACTTGCTTGATGGGTTAATGCTCCGCATTCCACAAAAAACAAGTTGTAAAGTAAACTGCTACTTGGATGGCAATATATGAATCCATGTATATTAAATCTAAATACATTTGATAGTATGAATTGTGAAAAGATGAATCAAACATTCCAAACCCTCGCTACTGCTTATAATTTGTGAATATTTTTGTCCAATAATTTAAAGAAAACAAACAGTTGCCAAGATCCCAAAAGAGTCAACTGTCGAATTCCCTCTAGGTCGACGCATTAGTTAATTACATAACATATCTTCGTTACATAAGGAACAATGTAGTATATCCTCCTTTTAGCAACATTTCTTTTACGAAAACAAGGTAAATCAACCAGCTTCTATATATAAAGCAAAGAAACATATAGGGTTTACACAATTGAAAACACACTGACAAAGGAAAAGAAAGAGCTAAGAAAATGAGGCATTTTCCTACCACCAATATCATCACCATAATCATCACCTTTTTTGTTGCTTATTTCTGTCAAAAAATGGGGACAAAAATCCTTATGGAACGATTGTAAAGTGATCGACACGTGGTCTACTAATATAGAATGCAAGTGCGACAAGTGATAAAATAAAACGAATACGTAATTACTATGACCAACGTGCAATAGGCAGTGGACCTATCGTTTGTAGTGCAATAAAGTGAGTAAACGAATATCGAACACGAGGAATAAACTTGATTACTAGTATTAACATATCGACTCGATATCTAGCCTAAATAAAGTACGCAGATTGTTTATACTATGGATTAACCTAACAAACCAACCTTAACGCAGCGAGAGATCTAAAGAACACGACTTAAATGGTGAGAGTGCTTTCAGATAAAAATAATGTGCTCGGAATTCGAATGCCGTTAGGTACTTAATAGCAACCAATCAAATAATTGGAGAGATAAGGATGACAGGAGTAATAAGGAAGGACGTGATTTGTTACACTGACAAATCATGGATTGATTTGGTTCATCAATGAGGGAATCATGTGAGTAATCAAGGATGTCACATTAAGACTCAATCACATCTAATATGGCAAGTCAATCAAGAGACTGAGATTATTATCAATCAAATCATCGAAGATCTTTATCCATAATAAGAGCATTGAAGACCCTAATCAAGGGATTAATGGAATTGATATATTTTCCTTTTATATTAATCTCTAGCCTCTATATATAGTCGATGTAACTAGTATACTCGATTAAGTCTCACGTTAAAATAATAAAGCTACATTAAAGTTTATTTCTTCTTTATGGTATCAGAGCCACTGTGAGACAAGAGAGATTCATACTACAAACCATGGCATCCACAATCTCTTTGAACGTAGCCAACTTCGTCACACTCAAACTCACCCCAGAAAACTATCCTTTGTGGCGTGAGCAATTGCTTGCCCTTGCCCAAAGCCAAGACATGGTTGGACTCCTCACCGGAGAAACGATGAAGCCGATCATGTACAAAGACGTTACCACAACAGAAGGTACTTCTACCACGAATACCAAAATGCTCTCTGATGAATACCTCAAGTGGCGTAAAGAAGATCGTCTCCTACGAGGATGGATTATTGGAACGCTTACAGAAGAAGCGTTGGGCCTTGTTATTGGTCTTGAGTCATCTCAGACAGTTTGGGATTCCTTAAAAGAAGCTTATGCTCAATGTTCACAAGAACGAGAATTTACTCTTCGACAACAACTCACGTACCTCAGAAAGGATCCAAACCAAACTTTGGCAGAACACTTGCGGAAGTTCAAAACAATCTGCGATAGTCTCGCCGCCATCGGAAGTCCAGTACCAGACAAAACAAAAGTTTACTCGTTGCTAGCGAATCTTGGACAAAAATATGAATCATTCACAACGGCAATGCTCAAACCTCCGATGCCGTCATATTCAGAAGCAGTGTCTCTTTTACAGGGTTTCGAACAACGAAACACATGGGCTGAAACAACAGACACACAATCATATGCCTTTTATGGCCAACGCCACAACAATCAACATCACAACTACAACAACAACAGTCGTCGCGACAATCAATTCTCCTCAAAAGGTAGAGGTTTTTCAGCTATTAATAATAATTATGAAGGAAATAGTTCGCAACAGAAAGTGAACAACTACACTCCAAGGCCGCCACCACCGGGTAAACGACGCATGACAAATAAAGAACGTGAAATATACAAAAATGAGCAATGCCAGCTTTGTGGAAAAAATGGACATATTGCCAAGATCTGTTGGAGTTTACCGACTCAATCAATACAAGAAGAGGGTCTCCCTCAGGCTCTTGCTGCTCTTACCATGGATACTTCTGTTCCAGATCTCGAGTGGACAACAGATACGGGTGCTTCAAATCATATAACCGCAAACTCAGGTATGTTACAAAATCTTAAAAAATATAATGGTCATGATTCTGTCTTCATCGGTGATGGTTCTCACTTAAAGATAGATGCCATTGGAGATGTTGTAGTATCTGATGGTAACAATGATTTATTCCTCCGTGATGTTCTTCATGTACCAGAATTAACTCGTAATCTACTATCTATTAGTCAATTAACATCTCAATATCCTTTGAATTGTGAATTTACTGACAAACTCTTTTGCATTAAGGAACGAGCAACAGGTCGAGCTTTGATAATGGGTCAACGTAAAGGAGATCTTTATGTTTTATCCAACCCAAAAGAAACATATTTTTCAAATAGACAGAAATAAGGGAGTGAAGAGCTGTGGCATCAACGTCTTGGACACCCGCAAAAGTCATCTGTTCATTTATTATGTTCTAAGAATTTAATTAGTGTTTATTCAAATGAAAATGTGCACGTTGTTTGTGAAAGTTGCCAACTAGGCAAACTTAGCAAATTACCTTTTGGTTTTTCATCTTCTTCTAGTACTAGTGCTTTTGAGAAAATTCATTGTGATATTTGGGGACCTGCTCCTGTTTTATCTCGTGATAAATTTCGATATTATGCTTGCATTATTGATGATTTCTCTCATTATATATGGACTATCCCGCTTCGTGCCAAATATGATTTTACTGATGTTTATTTAGCTTTTGAAAGTTATGTGCAACGCCAGTTTGACAGGAAAATCAAAATTTTTCATTCTGATGGTGGCGGTGAATTTGTAAATAAAAGACTTGCTTCACACTTTCAGCAACAGGGAATCAGTCACCAACTTTCTTGCCCACATACGCCGGAGCAAACAGGTATTGTTGAACGTCGCCATCGGAGTATCAGGGAACTTGGGATGACTATGATCTTTCATAGTGGCACACCTCTTTCTTTGTGGGTCGAAGCCTTCCTCACGGCGACTTTTTTAATCAATCGTCTACCATCTTCTTCTCTTAATTTTGATTGTCCTTTCTCTCGTTTATATGGTATTAATCCTAACTATAATATTTTACATGTGTTTGGCTCTAGATGTTACCCGTTTACGTGGAATACTAAAAAGAATAAATTTGATCCTAAAACCGTTCCTTGTGTGTTTGTAGGTTACAGCGATCGCCATAAAGGGTACAAATGTCTTGATCCTAAAACATATAAAATGTTTGTGTCTAGGCATGTCATATTTGATGAAACTTTATATCCGTACAAGATGAATAGGTCATTACCATCCTCTGATGTTCCTTTATCGTTATTTATTGATTCTCCATCTCATGTTTCAGTGAACTCACCATCTTCAACGATAGACCTAACACAGATTCCTGTTTCAGCAGCAATTTTGAATCCATCAACAGGTGTACCAGATCCTACAAACTCAGGCGCTCCCGCTGAACCGACGATAAATCAGCCAGACGAGCACACTTCCACTAGTATTGATCTCGATTTACTCCCACAAGAAGACGATACGCCTACCTCAATATCCCTTCCGACCGAAGATAATTCCATGGTAAGTGCAAACTCTATACCTTCTTCTGAATCTGTTCCTTCCACAGATCATCGAATGGTTACGAGAGCACAACATGGAATTTACAAGCCGAATCCAAGGTATGCCTTACTTCTTGCTTGTGGAGATATTCCAAACGAGCCACGGTCCGTCAAAGCGGCCCTTCAACATGACGGATGGCGGAAAGCTATGCTTGAAAACTCGATGCTCTACATCAAAATTCCACGTGGACCTTAGTTCCCCGAGACCCTCATATGCATATTATTGGATCAAAATGGGTCTTTAAAGCTAGTTTACAGGCCAATGGTACACTTGATAGGCTTAAAGCACGACTAGTTGCGAAGGGGTATCACCAAGTAGATGTATCGACTATTTAGAAACATTCTCTCCGGTCATTAAACCAGGTACTATTCGTTTAGTTCTTAGTATAGCCATGGTTCGTCAATGGGACATTCAGCAACTTGATGTTAAAAATGCTTTCCTTCATGGTTACATAACTAAAGCCATTTATATGGAGCAACCACTAGGTATGCATGATCCAAAATTTCCATCTCATGTTTGCAAACTTCGAAAAGCACTATATGGTCTAAAACAAGCACCACGGGCTTGGTTTGATCGCTTTAGCACATTCTTACTCAAAGCTGGTTTCTTTTGTAGCCTCGCTGATCCGTCTTTATTTATTATGCACTCTTCATTTGGCACATTGGTCTTACTTCTTTATGTTGATGATATGTTACTAACAGGATCGAGTTCAACGTTACTTAACGATTTTATCACAGCTTTACACAGCGAATTTGCAATGAAAGATCTTGGACCGGTACATCATTTTCTTGGTATAGAAGTCCAACGGTCCAACAATACTTTGCACCTATCTCAAACCCATTATGCGCGCTCTCTTCTTGACAAGGCTCAGATGTTGGATTGCAAACCGATGAATACACCTATGGAATCGAAAACCAAGGGACTTCACGATAAGACACCTTTCTCTGATCCTACCTTTTATCGTAGCATTGTTGGTGCTTTGCAATATTTAACAATTACACGGCCTGATCTTTCTTTTAGTGTTAACTATGTTTCTCAATATATGCAATCGCCAACTGTTGCTAGCATGAAAATGGTTCGTCGTATATTACGTTATGTGAAAGGATCTATTACATTGGGTTTACATATAACTGGAAACACTACACTTGATCTTTTTGCTTTTTCTGATGCAGATTGGGCGGGTTGTCCCACTACTAGGCGCTCTACAACGGGATTTTGCACGTTTTTGGGACAAAACATTATTTCTTGGTGTGCAAAGAAGCAACCGACCATTTCACGCTCTAGTACCGAAGCTGAATATCGTGCAATGGCAAACACAACAGCTGAACTGACATGGCTCACTTTTCTCTTACGGGATCTGCAAATTCCTCAAATTCGTCCTCATCTACTTCTATGCGATAATCTGAGTGCCTTACACATGACTGTTAATCCGGTTTTTCATGCTCGGAGCAAACACATTGAGCTTGACTACCATTTTATTCGTGAAAGAGTCGCAATGGGACTTCTTATTACTCGCCATGTTCCCTCTACCCTTCAGCTTGCGGACATTTTCACAAAGCCCCTGTGTAAAGCTGCTTTTCATCACATTCGCAGCAAACTGTGCCTCCAGCCCCGCCACAGCTTGAGGGAGGGTAATAGCAACCAATCAAATAATTGGAGAGATAAGGATGATAGGAGTAATAAGGAAGGACGTGATTTGTTACACTGACAAATCACGGACTGATTTGGTACATCAATGAGGGAATCATGTGAGTAATCAGGATGTCACATTAAGACTCAATCACGTCTAATATGGCAAGTCAATCAAGAGACTGAGATCATTATCAATCAAATCATCGAAGATCTTTATCCATAATAAGAGCATTGAAGACCCTAATCAAGGGATTAATGGAATTGATATATTTTCCTTTTATATTAATCTCTAGCCTCTATATATAGTCGATGTAACTAGTATACTCGATTAAGTCTCACGTTAAAATAATAAAGCTACATTAAAATTTATTTCTTCTTTAGTACTATCGACGAAGATAAGAAAATATCATTCATACGTTATTCTTGACTAAATCGCAATAGTCTCCTACCCACTCGCGAATTTGTTGTCGCCCTAGACGCTCACGGGGATCAAAGATTCAACAATTACTAACGGCGAGGATCGAGTATTTGCTGTCGCCCTATACTCAATTCCTATCATCTACGAACGGCCTAACCGTTATTTAGTTGTCGCCCTAAACGATTTTCCAAACATTCACTTTAACACATAGACATATTAAAGCGAAGAAACACTTTCATAGATATTAAATAGTCAGAACACACAAATCACGATTTATATATGTCTTAAGTACGAATCGACCTAGCGTTCATCTAATCCTAAACACAGAGGGGATTTAGCTACTCATAATTGACAGAAAAACAACGAAAGAAATAGAAAACAAGAAAGGAAGACTCATGATCTTGAGTACTGATGGATCTGGATGGTATCGCGGATGATTCTCCGTTCCTCGTTCAATTCGGCGTGAATTCAGCGTGGATCCGTCTCTTGCGCTTCGGGACGTAATTTTCCTATTCTTGGCGGTTCTTTTTCGTCTCTAATTGATTAGTATGGTGAAAGGTCTTCCTTTTTTCTGAGTCGAAATTGGGCTTTTATACTGATTTTCGCTAGCTTCATGGCCTGGGATCTGGGCCTTCACGGCTTAAACCTCGTTTCGTCTTTGTGCCAAGTGTCACGGCTTCATGCATGGATCTTCACGGCCGTGAATTCCTTTGCTTCGACTCTTTGCCCATTGTCAGGGCCTTGTGCATGATATGTCACGGCCGTGACATTCTTCCAGTTGGGGTTCGTCGCTCACTGCTCGTTGTCACAGCCTACTGTAGTACAATTCACGGCCGTGACTTATATTTTGCGGTACTTAATGTTGCTCTCTGCCCCGTTTCACGGCCTGTGACATAATGCGTCACGACCGTGACCAGCGGCGGATCTACATGGTGGCCCGAGGGGGCCATGACACCCCGAAAATTTTCGAAATTTTGAGTATAATGTTTCTATTATATAGCTTTTATGCGCAAATATAAAGGCTTTAAGGGATATTGTATCAAATTGATTGGTAGCGTTAGTGGTTTTTTTAGGGTTTGTCTTAGTGGAGGTGAGTTCGATTCCATGCGACCTCCATTTCATTCATTTTTGTTTGACTTTCTTTTTTTTTTTTTATTTTCCCTTTGGAACTTTCTATTCTTTTTTTGCTCTTTCTTTTTTTTTTGTTCGCTATATTTAAGAGTTTTAGTTCTTTGAATATTTAACTATTTCATTCTTTTTACTTATATGAATATTTTTAACAAATTAATCAATCAAAGCTTTAACAGATACAATGTCTGTTTTCCATAGTAATACTTAATTTATTAAGTTTTTATTTTATATCTAATTAAATTTATTTTTGACGTTTCCTAGTTCTTTTCATTATCTTTCCTCTTCTATTTTTTCTATATCATATTATTATTATTATTATTATTATTATTATTATTATTAAATGTTATAGCCTACAAACAAGAAGCTAGTGAGGATCTCATATCACTCTTAGAAATATTAATATTGTGAGTTCGTTAGAGCTCCGTCAATCTTATTATTGATGTCTTTCAGTATTGGTATTTTTTGTTGATTGTATTAAATGTGAATTTTTTTATAGTCGTGATTTAATATGTTCCAACAAAAAAGTATAATCCTAAGGGTGCAAACGAGCCGAGCTCGAGCTGGCTTGTTCGCAATCGAGCCGAGCTTCGAGCCCAGTTTGGGCTCGTGGCTCATCGAGCCCTTATCGAGCCAACAATTTTGACTACGGCCCCCCCATTAAAAATTTTCTGGATCCGCCCGTCGCCGTGACAGTCTTCTGCAGCTTCATAACTTGTTCGTTTTGCCTCGTTTTCGCTCCTTTTTGGTCGATAGCCGTCCCAAAGTCCTACAGTATCAAAATAGGTGGAAATAGAGCAAATAAATGCATGAGATAATTGCGAAAACTCTATTATGACCCAAATAAATACTGCAATAAACGTATTAAAACACGTTTATATCGAGCAATGCTCAATGATTTAGCGGCCATGGGATTCGACGAGCCAAACTACGAATATTATGTCGATTACTCGTTTGCTGACATTGAGGTTTACGGATATGCACTTTGCATCAACGGTGGATTGAGCCACGACGACTGCAAGGCTCACTTGGCAATAGCCCAATAAAAACACGTTACCATGTGTCCTTTTTTTCGTGTATGCGCATATGTTACGATGGTCGATTGTTTGATGCGATGCGACGACTATCCATTTTACGGCCGAAGATATTTTTCGAGTTTCCCATACATTGTTATGGTCGTATGCCATCTTTCTGCTCTGATTTACATAATCTTGTTTGGTTCATGGGTTAATGTATTTTAAATGATGGTTTTCGTACATGTTTAGTGTTTGGTCATAGCTATATATAAAATCATGTGTTTATCTAATCTAATCTAAACTCGTGCTTATGGGTTTGTATAAACGTACTTCCTCTGTTGGGTTTACCTGAACCTACTAATCAAACTCATTTATTTTATACCTCATTAGTTAGTTTTATGTAAACATTACTAATTTAAACCCTCTTAAATATAATGAAATGGTTGAAGAGTATATGATGAAAGCACCTTTCAAATCTGAGTGTGGGTATTGCCATAGTATCTGAAATGGTTGAATGGTTGTATAAATGAAGTAAAAGGTTGCAAAGATGTAATGTGTAAAGGGGATGCTTTCGAGTTTGATGGGTCAATTATAATCATTGGAGAGCAGGGGTTTCCAAACTGCAAGGATCAAACGTGATGTAATAAATGAGAGGACCAAAGAAATAAAGATGGCACGATGCAAATGATGCTTTTCGAGGATGAGGTTTTTTGCCTATGAATAAAGGCCTTCACCATTCGTTTCAAGCACCACAAAATAAGAAAAGCCACTTGGAGTAGAGAGATTTGAGAGAAAAAAGTTTTATGTGGGTTGATAAGGGTGAGCAGATTAGTTTTATTGAATGAGTTGACGTACAAATGCTTTATTCGGCACTAGTAGAAATTGATACATAGGCGACGGCACCTTAGGCGACGGTTCCCCAAAAACCGTCGCCTATAGTGGACGCGGTTGCACTTTGGTAATTTTTGTTCATCATATGCGACTGTTTCTTGCCCGAAACCGTCGCCTATAATTTATGGAAGACTCCGGCGACGGTTTCCTCTACAATAACCGTCGCCTATATACATTATTAATTTTTTTTTAAATATAAGTGTAGACCTTTTTGGTCCAAACCGTTATGAGAGTTTTGATTATTCCAAGTAATTATGTAAATTGGGGGGTACAAATTAGAAAACTCGATATGCATGTTATGTGATGTTTAAGTATGTGAAAATGTTCGATTAAGCGCTTAAATGTGATTAAACTGTTAAGAAAATCGAATATGTGTGATCTTGTGCTTAACTGAAATATTAACTTGGGAAAGAAATCAGTTGATTGAGCTTACCGTTGATAATATGCTGAGTGGAATATATATGGAATATGCTGACAAATGGATGAGATTACCGTGGAATGAATATTAATCTGTGGTATTTATGGTAGGAATCATGTTGACCGTTGAGCTTAATTGGTTTATTCTTGGCATGATTCCTTGAGTTAATGCACGTGATTATTGAGCTTTCTCATGTATATTCTGTGCTAAACTTTCCTTGTGAAGTGTAGAAGCTATTCGTGGGTCTATATAGAAGATAGACACTTCACTTTGAAGGGTAGACAACATACACACAAGCAAACGAATCCCTTAGCGTTTTTGAGCTGAAATTTGCGATTCATTCGTAGTTTGTGTCGAGCTTACACTTGCGAAATCTGTACCCTTTGAGCGATCCTTAGAAACTCCAAATCCTATAAACCTTGTCTTCGGACGTGTTGTGTCTGCGGGCACATTGAGCGCACAAAGGAGCACGAGTGGAGTCTTACGCACGTGGAGGGATGAATTTTGTGGATTCGGTGGCCCTTCGGTAGCAAGCTGCATCCAGTCGGGGAATAGGTTTCCTGGGTAAACGACGTGGATCGAAACTTGGCGTGCGTCAGCCTAGAACGAGGTCTAGTGTCCATAGTGTTTCGGTTGTATACGGGTCAATCATTGTGTAACCGGTAATACCTAGTGATTGATTGGAACTCTTGGGGAGATCACACCCCAATGACAGGATTAAACCCCAGTTGGGGATATAACCTGTATAAAAATCTCGTCTCACTCTACTTTCTGCTATTTACTTTTCTGTGAGACAATCCCGGAACGCGCGCTAATATCTAGGTGCGTGGAAACCATTTATGAAACTAACGTGATATTTTGAAACAGGGTTCGGGAGATAACTTTGATACTCGTACTGATTTTTGGGAAATAACATACTCTGCAAATATGTTCTTAAAGAAAAGTATTTTTCAAAGAAGAACAAGCCAAACTTTTTACAGCCTAATTCACCCCCCCTCTTAGGCGTATTTTACACTTCATTTGGTATCATAGCGGGTTACTCAACGAAAGGCCTAACACGCCTGAGTTAAGATCTAATGGCGTTTTTGAGTGATATTTTTGCAGAAGGTCAATCCCACTCTAGGCCACCTCTTTTCGACGGAACGAACTACGCAGTATGGAAGAATCGCATGATCGAATTTCTCATCGCTCTCGACTACGAGCTTTGGGAGACAATCATCAACGGACCATACGCGGCTACGAAAGAAGATGGAACCCCAAAGGCTGCCAAAGATTACAATGCTGATGATAAAAAGGGAATCACGCGAAACGCAAAGGCGAAGAACATGCTCGCATGCGCACTCACACAAGAAGATTACATTCGGGTCAGTTCCTGCCCATCAGCAAAGGCTATGTGGGATATGCTCCAAGTCACTCATGAAGGAACCCAACGAGTCGTGCAAGAAAGACTGGCTCTGCTCACTCATCAGTATGAACTGTTCTCAATGGAATCCAACGAGAATATAAGCCGGATGTACGCCAGATTCATGGGAATCATCAACCAAATGTTCTCTCTCGGCAAGAAAGTTCCCGACAGTGAACAAGTGAGAAAGATACTGAGATCACTGCCACGAGAATGGAATGCCAAGGTTACTGCCATCTATGAAGCAAAGGATCTGGAAGCACTTAGCATCTCCGAACTTATTGGATCTCTTATATCCTACGAGATGATTCAAACGTCAATGAATGAGAAGTCGCAGAACAAAAATCGAAAGTCCATTGCATTCAAATCCAACCAAGAAGAATCTGATTCTGACGACGAAGAGGAAGGCCTGATGAACGACCTAGCCATGCTTACAAAAAGATTTGAAAGATTCCATTAGGAAAAGAAATTAAAAGGGAACTTCAACAAATTCCAGAACAAAGGCAAGGGAATATCCACGTCTGGGAAGAAAGTTCAGAAATGCTTCCGATGCAACAAACCGGGTCATTGTGCACATGAATGCCTAGCAACCAACAATGAGAAACCAAGGAAGCAGAAGGCCATGGTAACAGAATCAAATGACTCCCAATCAGAACAAAGCGAGGACGAGGATTACGCTTACATGGCTGACGAGGATCAGGTATCTCACTCTTTCTCCATTGAGAAAATTCATATCTTAAATAGTTTATACATCAATGATTATGAAAGTGACTCATCTATTTCTGATATAGAAGAAAGTAAGGAAGAATTTGTGATTTACTTCAAAAAGCAGAAAGAAAGATTAAGTCATTAAATTCCTTGAATAAGGAACTGATAAAGCAGTGAGATCACCTAGCTAAGGAAAAACATGAGGCTGATTTAGAGATCTCACGTTTGAAAGGAGAGTTAGTTACTGCTAAGAAAGAGGGAATTCCCTGTGACTGTGAGAAAAGAGAAAAGAGAAACAGTGACTTATCCAGAGATATTGTAGAACTTAGGAACTCCTTAGAGAGGGAAAAACAGAAAGTTGATAGAGTCCTTGAGGGTAGGCAGAACCTAGACATGCTGTTGAATACTCCTAGCAACATTGGTAGGTCAGGGATAGGTTATTCCACTGATGTAAAGCATGGTAAGCATTCTGTGCCTAAGTTTAAGTGTTTCTGTTGTGGTAGAAATGGTCATTATGCATACAACTGTCCGTTAAAGAAAGTTGATAAAGCTAAGTATGTTTGGAGACCTAAGAAGTCACCTGTAGATGCCACTGTTGTATCTGATTCTAACAGGAGATCACCATCTCTGCAGAATGATATCGCACATGTTAACAGAAGTTATTTTCCCGCTAACATGTTAGGACCCAACAAAAATTGGGGACCTCAGAAGAATAATTCTTTCTACAGGTACGAAGGAAGAATCCCAGTAAGAAAAGTAGGTGGTACCTCGACAGCGGGTGCTCCCGCCACATGACAGGTGATATAGGTAATTTTGTGTCGTTAAAGGCGGTTGATGGAGGATACGTTTCATACGCCAACGACGCAAAAGCCAAAATCGTGGGAGTTGGTACTGTCGGTAATAATTTAAATATCACTATAGATAACGTATGGTTTGTTAGAAACTTAAAACATAATTTAATTATTAGTCAATTGTGTGATGATGGACATACCGTAGCCTTCGCCAAAGATAAGTGCTTTGTCAAAAGGATGATGAGATTGTGTTTAGTGCATCTAGGCATGGTAACATTTACTGCATCACTATTGATGATATTGCTAACCAAAATGTCAAGTGTCTAGTAGTTACGCAGGATATCACATGGTTATGGCATAGACGTCTGGGACATGCTAACATGGAACTGATGTCACACATATCATGCAATGAATTGGTGAAAGGTATTCCAGATATGAAAGCCACCAAGGACAGAATCTGTAAAGCGTGCCTAATGGGGAAATAGACCAAGACGTCCTTTAAACCTAAGAATGTGATCTCTACGTCCAGACCACTGGAACTGCTGCATCTTGACCTTTTTGGTCCGGTACAGGTTATGTCATTGAAAGGTAAACGATATGCCTTTGTTATCGTAGACGAATATACTAGGTACACATGTGTTTTATTTCTTGCGCACAAAAGTGAGGCTTTAGATAATCTTGCGCCACTGATTAAGAAGCTAGAAAATGAGAAAGAGATGAAGGTCCGTAAGATTAGGAGTGATAACGGTCTAGAATTTGATAGTACATCCTTTGCATCGTTTTTGTGATGAAAATGGTTATAGTCATAATTTTTCAGCCCCTATTACGCCTCAACAGAACAGAGTGGTCGAGAGGAAAAATAGAGTATTACAAGAAATGGCTAAGACTATGTTGAGCGAATATAATACTCCAAAACATTTTTGGGCCAAAGCAGTTAGTACGGCATGTTATGTCTCGAATATGATTTTCCTTAGACAGATTATTAAGAGAACTCCCTATGAACTTTGGAACGACAAAACCCCTAACATAGGATATTTCCATGTATTTGGTTGCAAATGTTTCATTTTGAATGATAGGGATAAAAGAGGAAAATTCGATTCCAAGGTAGATGAAGAGATATTCCTAGGTTACAGCCAAGGTTCTGAAACCGGGTTTCGGAACCGGACCGGAAATTTTAGTGGTTTAAGGTTTAGTGGTTTAATCGGTATCAAACCGGAACCAAGCCGGAGTAAAACCGGTATCTTAAGTATATAAATATTAATTTTATAAATGAATCAATCAAATAATATAGAATCTAAAAGTTAAAGGGCAAAATTAAATAAAGTACATTGTGTTGGTCCTTAAAAATTAATTGTGCATAGGTTAAAAAGTATTGAATCTATCATTTGGGGTTATATTGAATAGAAATAAAAAGTTGGGTATTAAGTAAATTATAAAATAGGGTCAAAATTTAATAGAAATAAAAAGTTGGGTCATAAGTAAATTATAAAATAGAAGAAAAATGGGTAGACGGAAATCGAACCCAGGCCCAGTAGACATATATTCGACACCTTCACCACTGGACCAACCTATTATTTCGTTAATATAATTCTTTTTGAGCTACTTATATATTTTGTAACGTTTTTTCTTTTTTTTAAAAAACGAAGACCGGACCGGGATCGGACCGGATTTTCGGCCGGTTCGCGGTCCGGTCTTCAAAACCTTGGTTACAGCCTTCATTCCAAAGCTTTTAGAGTGTTTAATAATAGGAAGAAGACTGTTCAAGAATCTGTGCATGTTACGTTTGATGAATTTCCTAACGCAGATGCTACTGAGGAAGGTATAGTTGTCTCCTGCAGATATACAGGTTACTGACAAAGGGACGAACGCAATTCCGTTGGAACTAGATACCGAGTCAGATGAACCTGAGGCTTCAGACGAACAACAGCGCAGAAATTTCAAACATGCTTCCAGCCATCCCACGGAACAAGTCATAGGGAATATCACTTCAGGGATCAAAACGAGAGCAACTGCACGAAACGATATTGCTGAGGAATCACATGACGTGCTGTTGTCAACCATGAAACGTAAGACAGTGAATGAAGCGCTTCACGATGAATCGTGGGTGATTGCCATGGAAGAAGAGCTGGCACAATTCGAAAAGAGCCAAGTGTGGACTCTTGTGGAAAGACCCAACGATAAGTCCATAATGGGCACGAAGTGGGTGTTTCGCAACAAACTGGACGAGAACGGTAACGTGACACGAAACAAGGCTAGGTTAGTTGCCAAAGGTTATTCCCAAGAAGAAGGTATAGATTTTCAAGAAACCTTTGCACCCGTAGCTAGGCTCGAGTCTATACGCATTTTACTTGCATATGCATCTTTTAAAAGATTTAAGGTTTTTCAAATGGACGTGAAAAGTGCATTTTTAAATGGTTTTATAAAAGAGGAAGTCTTTGTCGAACAACCTCCCGGTTTTGAAAAAGAAGAATTTTCAAATCACGTCTTCAAATTAAACAAAGCTTTATATGGTTTAAAACAGGCCCCTAGGGCATGGTATGAAAGACTGAGTAGGTTTTTGCTAGACATGGGCTTTACAACAGGAACAATAGATAACACTCTGCTTATAAAAAGCGAATGGCTGATTCCAAGGTACTTTCCACTCCTATGCATCAGCGCTAAAATTGACAGTGATGAACAAGGTACGCCTTTTGACCAAACTAAGTATAGAGGTATGATCGGAAGTTTGCTATACCTTACGGCAAGTAGACCCGATATTATGTTTGCTACTGGTCTATGTTCTAGATATCAATTGAGTCCTAGGGAATCTCACTTGACAGCAGTCAAGTGAATACTTAGATATTTGAAGGGAACAATCAATCGTGGTATGTGGTATCCAAATTCCAAGGAATTCCCATTAATGGGATACTCGGATGCGGATTACGCCGGTTCTAGGGAAGATAGGAAAAGCACTAGTGGTACTTGCCAAATACTAGGAAATTCCCTTGTAACTTGGTCCAGTCGGAAACAAAATGCCGTGGCCCTATCCACAACCGAAGCAGAATATATGGCCTTAGGAAGTTGTTCTCAGCAAATCCTTTGGATGAAACAGACCTTGAGTGATTACGGTTTAAGATACGACCAAATTCCCATTTTTTGTATTAGTACTAGTGCCATTAGTATCACTAAGAATCCCGTACACCACTCTCGAACTAAGCATATAGAGGTGAAACATCATTTTATTCGAGATCATGTTCAGAAAGGGAATATCAGCGTGAAATTCGTAGGAACTAATGATCAGTTGGCTGATATCTTCACGAAACCCCTTATTGAGAGTAGATTCTGTGATATCCGTGACCGATTAGGAATTATTGAGCTCAAATAGGAAAGTGACTAGATATGTTAGCCTTTAGTATTTCCTTGATCTTATCCTTTAGGATCTCTGCGATTTTATTCCTTGATTCTATTAATAATATCTTCATTATCTTTTCAAATCCTTTCCATCCATGAAGAGATTATTTTTAGACTTTCTTCGACAGTTATGTCAAATTTTCCTTGAGCTCTGATCTTTACTTATTTCCTTCCTTAATTCCCGCGAGATATACTTTTATCTTCAGTGAACGGGTAGTTTCCTTCACCACTAAGTATTCTTTTAAATTCAAATTTTGAAATCCCTTCTTTATATGATACATGTCATGTCGAGATCACATCTCTCTTTAACTTCTTTTCATCCTTATCCAAAATAGACTCGGCCTTTATAAACCGTTCCTTCTTTGATTATTCATTCCATTCAAACCCTAAGCTCTTCACTTCAAACCTTCATCCTTCAAATCTTCGATCTCAACCATGGTGACAAAAGGCGCCGGATCTAAGTCCGACAAAAAAGTAAGAGGCTGCCCTAATCGAAACCCCACTTTCTCCAAAAGCCACCCGTTCCAAGTCAAAGAGCAGTCCTAAATTCACGAAATCTCCTACAAAACCTAAGACGAAAAGGGCAAAGATCGATAAAATCCCTATTTCCTCTCCTACCTCTTCTGATAATCAGCTTTCATCTTCAGAGAAATCTGCCCCACTCGAGAAATCTGCCTCTCCAGATAAAACTGTTTCTGCTTACATCGAGTCACCTCCACGAGATTCCAGCCATGATACTGAAGGGCAAAAGCTGTTTAACCCTGAGAATCTGGAGGAAATCACGGACGAAATCAAATTTCTGACTGAGAGCGCCAAGGAACTTCATGAGAAACTCCAGAAGCGGCGAGTTGCACGAGGAAGAAGCGTCAACTTTGACGAACTGACTGAGAGCCAAGTAGCAACGTGGCTGACTGACTACGGCTGGGAGAACTTTCTGAGGATAGAAAAATCCGTGTATGTGGAGGCCGTAAAGCTGTTCTACGCCAAACTTTCGTTGAAGACGACACTGAGATTACAGTGAAGTCTTATGTGCTTGGGACGAACGTTGAATGGAATAGCGCAAGGGTGAACGAGATGTTGGGAGTTGAGAACGAAGGGTTATGCTACTTCGACTTCGTCCACTGGTGTACGTATGAGGTGCCCCTGCGTGACTGTGTGAAAGCCCTATGGAATTTCCCTTATAAGCCTAAGTTCTCTGAAGGAGAAGCGCTGAACAAACTTCCTGTTGATCTGTTCTTCCTTTATAAAGTTCTGCACTTTACCCTCTGGAGCGCCCGGAAGTGGAGGCCATTCCACCACCATGAACAACATGAGCATGCTAACTCTCTATCTGGTATCCCAAAATAGGCCGCTCAATCTAGGTTACTTTATTCATAAGTACATGGCCCATGCCATTAAGAGCTCTGATAAGGAACTTCTATATGGAATGCTGCTTACGCACATGCTTGAATTCGAGGGAATTACTCTGCCCAAGGCTTGGGAAGATAGCGCAAAGCATGCAGTAGATATGGTCACACTCAAGCGTATTGGTATACGCTTTGATGAGTGGAAAGGATGGTTCAAGACAAGGGATCTGAAGACCCCTTCAAAGAGTCCGACCAAGAAGAAGAAGGATGATGACAGCGACGACGAGCAGGGAATGATAGTTGATCTGAAAGAAGTTTCAAGGGGCTTAAGGATGAGAACCGCAAAAAGTTCAAAAAGATCTCACGGAACTTAAAAAGGGTTAACAAGTATCTGAAGGAGATCTCCGCGGCTCTTAATGTCGCTGAATCCTCATCTGCCTCATCCGATAGCGATTCCAGCCCTTAGATCTTGATTCCTTAGTGATTCCCTAGGTCTGATAGGATTAGTTCTAGTTTGCCTTTTTTCGCTGGTTCTTGTGTTTGAGGGACGAGGTTGGTTACAGGTTTAGGTAAGTTGGTGGTGTTGGTCCCTCCTTTTTGATGCTGAAGGGGGAGAAGTCTAGGCAATTAATGCCTTATTTTGTTATTTTGGAATGATATAATATAATCGGCTTGCTTGCTTTTATATGCTTATGTCTTAATCCTCTGTGCTTTAGTTGATGATTTGTTAAGGATTAAGGAATTCCGCACATAGGCAGGGGGAGCAAACTAATGTGATGTGATAACTTGAGACATTCCATGATAACTTGCGACATTCCGTGGTAACTTGTGACAGTCCATGTGATATGATCTGGTAATTGCTAAATCTTTCCTTCTGTGCTTTACATAGGAATATTAGCAATTAGACAGGGGGAGCATGCTATGAAATTCGATAAATTTATTTGCTCTAATCATATATCACATGCTTTGATACTTAAACATGCTACGTGCTTAAATGGTTTCATATTGAGTGTACTCATATGCTTAAGATAGACATTAATTACTTGTCATCATCAAAAAGGGGGAGATTGTAGACCTTTTTGGTCCAAACCGTTATGGGAGTTTTGATTATTCCAAGTAATTATGTAAATTGGGGGTACAAATTAGAAAACTTAATATGCATGTTATGTGATGTTTAAGTATGTGAAAATGTTCGATTAAGCGCTTAATGTGATTAAACTGTTAAGGAAATCGAATATGTGTGATCTTGTGCTTAACTGAAATATTAATGTGATCACCTGGTTATGAACGTTTTCGTATGAATGGAATCTCGTTGCGTGCTATATATGGAAAATATATCATGTTGAGTGATGTGCAAACTGTCTGCGAGATTGAACTATTTTAGGAAAGAATATCGATGTGATCACCTTGATATGAATGACTATGCTGTATATATGGAAAGGATATTCTGATTAAGTGCTTACATGTGATTGATCTATTTTAGGAAAGAATATCAATGAGATATCCGTTGAGTGCGATATTAAGTGACTCTTAAATCAGTGAATCATGATCCTGCTTTCCTTGTGCGACTTAGGATTCATTTATGGAAAGTGATTAATTGGTTGGGCTTATATGTGGTAAGATGCTGATTGAGTCTATTTATGGAATGTGCTGAAATCGGATGAGATCACTCTACATGGAAAGTATGCTTTGCATTATACTCAGTAGATCAAATCTTTCTTTGTGCGAATTGGATATCATATTTTGGGAAAGAAATCAGTTGATTGAGCTTACCGTTGATAATATGCTGAGTGGAATATATGTGGAATATGCTGACAAATGGATGAGATTACCGTGAAATGAATGTTAATCTGTGGTATTTGTGGTAGGAATTCATGTTGACCGTTGAGCTTAATTGGTTTATTCTTGGCATGATTCCTTGAGTTAATGCACGTGATTATTGAGCTTTCTCATGTATATTCTGTGCTTAACTTTCCTTGTGAAGTGTAGAAGCTATTCGTGGGTCTATATAGAAGATAGACACTTCACTTTGAAGGGTAGACAACATACACACAATCAAACGAATCCCTTAGAGTTTTTGAGCTGAAATTTGCGATTCATTCGTAGTTTGTGTCGAGCTTACACTTGCGAAATCTGTACCCTTTGAGCGATCCTTAGAAACTCCAAATCCTAAAAACCTTGTCTTCGGACGTGTTGTGTCTGCGGGCACGTTGAGCGCACAAAGGAGCACGAGTGGAGTCTTACGCAAGTTGATGGACGAATTTTGTGGATTCGGTGGCCCTTTGGTAGCAAGCTGCATCCAGTCGGGGAATAGGTTTCCTGGGTAAACGACGTGGATCGAAACTTGGCGTGCGTCAGCCTAAAACGAGGTCTAGTGTCCATAGTGCTTCGGTTGTGTACGGGTCAATCATTGTGTAACCGGTAATACCTAGTGATTGATTGGAACTCTTGGGGAGATCACACCCCAATGACAGGGTTAAACCCCAGTTGGGGATATAACCTGTATAAAAATCTCGTCTCACTCTACTTTCTGCTATTTACTTTTCTGTGAGACAAACCCGGAACGCGCGCTAATATCTAGGTGCGTGGAAACCATTTATAAAACTAACGTGATATTTTGAAACAGGGTTCGCGAGATAACTTTGATACTCGTACTGATTTCTGGGAAATAACATACTCTGCAAATATCTTCTTAAAGAAAAGTATTTTTCAAAGAAGAACAAGCCAATTTTTTTACAGCCTAATTCACCCCCTCCCCCCTTTTAGGCATATTTTACACTTCAATAAGCTTGGGCCACGGTTTCTACGATGATAAGAGAAACCGTCGCCTATGGTCGAACGAATATTTTTTTCTGCAAATGAGATCTGGATATAAAGTTAGAAATAAAACTTTATCGTTTCCTTTTGTTTTTCTCTGCTCAAACCTCACTCCTTGAACTAAGTGACAATGAGATGCCCACCTCCAAATACACGACAAAACACAGTTGGTGGGGTACTTTATTTTGTGATTCCCAACGTCTTCATTCACGGGTTAAAAATCTAGCACCTCTTAATTCTACAATCCGATCTGAGTTTTGGGCTTAATCTCGCCAAGCACTAATTATAAACGTGAGGTTTGCACATAAAGCAGCGCAACTCTTGCAAGTTTCTTTCCTCTTTTGCCGGTTACCCCTTTTCTTCCCTCTTGCAAGTTTTTTTACATTTATTCGTTTTTTACTTTTTTTTTTAATCTAAGGATGGGCGACGGTTGTTTAACAGCAACCGCCGCCTATGGTCGATAGTTTTCTTTAATTTATTTTTTTGTTAATTTTCTTTTTATGAGTATGGGCGACGGTTACGTATTTTTGGGCTAACACCCGTCGCCCTTTAGATTTTCTGAAAAAAGGGGCGGGATTATGAAAATTATCCCTCTCTTATTATCCCTCTCTTTCTCATTTCATTCCATTATACAAACAAAAAATTCGAGGAAGCAGAAGAGGCGAAATCCGAAGGACACAAACCGATCGAAGAATTAGAGAAGGAAGACGGCGGCCGTGAAAAAAATAGAGGTTCTCTAGCACTCATCTCTCTCTTCTTCTCTCCTCCGTTCTTTTCCTTTCTTCTTTCCTCGACTGCTCAGATCTGGCAGATATTGTTGCGGTCGGATGTCATAGCGGCGGTGTGGACGTGGTGGTGTTGGGCGGCGACAGATTTGGTGGTGTAGGGCGCGGATCTGGACGGCGGGGCTGCTATGTTCGGCGCTAGATCTGGTCTTGGGTGGTGTTGGACTGCGACGGCGATGTCCAGATCTGGTCTTGGGTTGTGGGCTGATATGGGGGTGTCCGACGATGGACTACGACAGGTCGTCGATGGCTGGATCTGGGCAGCGTCGGGCAGGGTCAGAGCTGGGCGGCGATGGCCGAATCTGAGCTTGGCGGGCGGCGGCTGCCATATATGTGGTGTTGCTTGGGTTGATGTGGCCGCTAGTTTCCGGCAACGGGACGGCGGCTGCGGCTGAATTTTTTTTATTTTCAGTTGACGTTGTGGGCGACGGTTTCTGTTAGAAACAGTCGCCCATGATTAAATTTAAAAAAAAATTCATTTTCGACGACGGTTGTTTCGACAGAAACCGTCGCCCATTCTTCCGTAACAGTACCCTACGGGGTACTTTGGGCGACTGTTGTTATAACCTATCTTCGGCGACGGCTGCACACCCGTCCCCCAAAATCACACACATGGGCGACGCTCGTAAACCGTCGCCCACGACCTGTAACAACCGTCGCCCATGTGTATTTCTGTACTAGTGCGGGTTGGTATTGTGTGTCGAATTTTGGATTGTAACACGAACCTCACTTTGTTGTCAACGTAGTAAATTATTTTCTCTTCGTGAAAGTTGGCTATATTTGCTTTATCACTAAAATCTCGTGTTACCCAAATCAACTACATTGCGCTAGAATTGATGTTTTACCCAAGAAAGTGATATGAGAGTGTAACTTGATTGGTTTCCTAAGAATACTATGTGGTTGCGTTTTCATCTAATCTTATAGAAAAAAAAATCAAAACGGATGTTACCCAACAAAGTGATATGAGAGTTAAGGCAAGTCATTAGTAATTTGTTAGTATGCTCTGTCTAGGTAATTTGTATATAAGTGGATGTGACCGCTTACTCTTGTTTGGAACTTACTTAGAATGCTAATTTTATCTAGGAGAGAAGTAGCTAACCTTTCTTGGGAATTATCTGATCAGTACCACATATAATATTATCTATACTCTTTTATTAAGGGTGAAGCTCTGATTTAAACTGTCAAATTAGCTTGAATTTAGTCTGTCAAATTTTTATTTTTGCTAGAATTAAAAAGAAAAATTATTATTATAACCTTCCACGTTATATTTCGACCCACGTTTTAATCGAGACCAACAACTGCCATTAAAAAAACTGCCGCAAAATAATTAAAAAATGAAATAATAATAATAAAATTATTAGAAACCAACCACTAATGAGGGAAATGCTTATGTCATTCGGTCAGACATGAATAGTTCTTTGATATCATCTACAAAATATCTTAAAGATTAGGGTTTGTCCAATATCATTTGATTACGTCAAAATATATTAATATAGCCTTTAAATATATTCCACTCGAGTCGATTGTGCTCCGATTACTAGTATTTTATTAAGCGTGAGGGGGTAGATTAAACTGTTCCTTTGGTATGTCAATTTCGCCAAAAAAAATTAATAATAAAATTAAAAACTCACCCACTTATTCTATTTACTGTATTTAGTTATTTACTATTTTTAATTAATTATATCTTTAATCTTATCATGTATATTTAAATTATAATTACCAATTAAATATATAAAATTAAAATAAATTTAGTATTTTTTATCTAGGTATTATAGCACACACATTCGGGTGTGCAAGGTATACTAGTATATATAATGGGTGGTAGTTGTTGAATCTCTACAAAGAGAATGAAAACAAAAGAGTCAAAAATTTGATCAATTATCAATAAATATAATGATATAGGCAGGATATTGGGATCAGACTGATCATCATCAGATAAGAACTCAAAGGAACTAGTGGAAGTACTGTTCCCTGCACTCCCATAAAGAGTGTGGATCATACGCCGGATATAAATGCACAAATTGTATAAATATAGATACTTGAAGTTAAACTAATCATAAAAGCTCTAAGAGCATCTCCAATGGAACACCAAAACCCAAAAAACAATGCGCAAAATGCATTTAACACATTCTCGCTCATCAAATGAACGGAAATTTGCGATCAACCGGAAAAGATGTGTTTCATCTTTTGAAATTGCATAAAAGTACTATTTCAAATATTGGAATTCCGTACAGTCCTTTGTTCAGAAATAAAGCCTCTCTCTCTCTCTCTAACAAAAATGAGAACTTGTGTGTTTGTATGCACGGCAATTAACGTGGTTCGGATACTTGAAAATATCCTACATCCACGGATCGAATCCCTTCTTTATTGATTCAACCAAGAACACACAGTACAAGAATGAACTCAATCTTGAGCTCAATAAGAAAAGATAAAAACAGCAGATACACTACGAAGAAGAAAGTGCCTCCTTTATATTTTAAAATTCGCGCTAAAAGTCGTTGGGAACTTTCCTTCTTGTTTATTAGTAAAAACGCTGCTGGGGCAGCTGCATCTTCATTAGTTCCGTCCTTCTCAAGATAAAACGCGCTTGTATCCTGCTGTAGCGTTTTTCTTTTAATTTCGCACTTCTTCTTTTGAACATGATTCTTCTTTTGAATGCGGGTGTGATCAACTGTTTGATTGAGCTCGTGCTTTGTTACCCCCCACCCCCCCCCAGATAAAATATAGAAATTTACCACTGACATCTTGACTAGCAGCTTTTGCAACGTAGGTGTCACGACCCAACTTCCTACATACGTATTTTGGCGGATTTTCGCAGCGTAAGCAGGGGAAAACCCATTTAATTTAAACTTTTAAAATATAATAATACAAATACGTTCGATGTCTAAATCCAAAAGTTCAAACCCAAACACATTTTGATTCATTTGGCCGAAGCCCAATAAGTCCAAGCCCAGATATAAAAACACGAAACATAAACTCGTTCCACAGGTCGCGTCCCACGTACTGCGCCGCCGTCAAAAGTCCGTGGAGTCACCGCCATCAGCCGTCTTGCCTACACACGTAAACCCTGAGCTTCTGCCCAATAGATGAAAATATGCATGAATGCAAATGCTCTCACATCCCAAACTCAACACATCTCACAAAATGCACGCTCGACTCTTTTCTCATATCTCATCATCACCTCAACTCATCTCATCACAATCAGGGCCCGAGGCTTAGGAACTAAAGGCAACACGCGCGCAGGGGTCAGTAGCTCGGGAGGCCCCACTCCCCACAAGGGTCAGTAGCTCGGGAGGCCCACTCCCCACATCTCAGTCATATAGTGCGCCTTAGTCCTAACCTCACTACTCATACAATTCGACGACCATCACTCGGTCATAAACTACCCTACTCAACATCACTATACAATATTACCGTGACTCCGCACGATCCTCTCCCCTCGTAACACGTGTATGCAAATGTCGTGCAAGTAAAATGCAACACATAAAATGCAAATATCTATATCACGTATCGGCCCGAGGTATCAGCTCGATCCGATCCGAAAACTATCGTACTCTTAAATAATCAGGCCCAAAGCCCGCATTCCGAATTACTCGGCCCGAAACCTTACTCACCGAACTCTCCCTCCGAATTTCACTAAGGGTTCCAAAATTTAACCATTTTCACTTTAAGTCCCGAATTTTAAAATAATACTTAAATTCCTAATATAAAAATATTTTTCCAAATTTTATCTTTAAAACCCCACAATCTCATAATTTTATTTTTAAGGATGCGAATTTGAAATTCCTAACTTAAAATCCAAAAATATTTGATAATTGTAAAATGATTCGAAATTATCCTCAAAATTTATTTAAGACCCGAAAATTTTCTCAAATTTACAAATCTGTCCGGATTATAAAATTTCAGTTTAAGTCCCGAAACTTTTGAAAATTTACAATTAACCCCAGCCGAGTATTTTTAATAATTATTTAGTCCGAAAACTTCTGAATATGTCGAGAAATTTGTTATTTATTTAGTACCCAAAAACTTCTGAAAATTTACAATTAACCCCAACCGAAATATTTAATATTTATTTAGCCCCTCGAAATTTCCAAAAATTGCACAAAGGTCCCTAGCCGAGTTTTGAATATTTACCTAACTCTCCGAAAATTCTGAAAATTACGTAAAAGCCCCTAGCCGAGTTATGAATATTTATTTAACTCTACGAAAATTCTGAAATTGCATAGAGGCCCCTAGCCGAATTTTAATTGTTTATTTAACACCTCGAAAACTTCTGAAAATTATAAAATGACCCTAGCCGAGATTTAGAATATTTATTTAACACCCTCAACTTCTAAAAATTACACAAATCACCCCAACCGAGTTTTAGAATATTTATTTTAGACCTTGAATTTTAAAAGAAACCCTAGAAAACCCTAATTTATACTAATACCCAAATTTGCTCCTAAATTTCCTAATTTCCAATCATCATACCTAAACCCCGAACATTTTACGATCTAAATCAAGTAGCATGAAAATTGAACGGCATAGAATGATGACGACACACAAGTATTCATATAGCGAGCATGAGATCACGTTCGAGCATATAATAGCATGTAAATCAAAAATTTCATACGATCACGTAAATTAACATGCAACACGTAGAAATCGCGAGTTCAAAAAATGTTTACGCGTGTAGGTGATCTTCACCTACCTTACGTCTGTAGAGAGCTACGTTACGGGTTATTTTTGCGTGATCCCAACCCAAGAACTTTCATCCCGAGCTCCTCCACGTGTTGCGGGTTTATTATTATTATTTTTTCTTTCTCTTCCTAACTCTTCCTCTCCTCCTCTATTTATAGATGTCCTCATAGGGTATTAGGTGATTAGGTTTTGATTTTAGGTATTTTAGTTGGTTTTTATTTTACATTAGGTGATTAGGTTTTGTTTTTAGGTGATTAGGTTTCGGTGTGTTGTTTAGGTGATGATAAGGCCATTTTAATTTATTATTATTATTATTTTATTTCATTTTCTTTTATTTTCGGTCCCCCCTTCTAAAATTTTATTATTATTATTATTATTATAATTATTATTAGTATTATTATTTTCTATTATTGGGCCAAAATTCCTAACCTCTAATCTATCTCTCACACTCGGACCATTATTCTTCATTTGGCCCATATTTATTTTCGGCCCATTTTAAAAAAATTTGGGCCAAATTGTAAATTCTTGTCCCAATTCAAGAAGAAACTGGATCTTGTTCGAAAATAAATTTTGAAATTTTGAACATAAGTGAAATAATCCCGTATTAAATTTTTTACGGGTATTACATCCTTCCCCCCTTATAAGAATTTCGTCCCCGAAATTACATCGAAAGAAATAATTCGGGATAACGATTTTTCATGTCGTCCTCTCGCTCCCATGTGGCTTTCTCAACTGCCTGGTTTCGTCATAGCACCTTGACCAACGGAATATTTTTGTTCCGAAGTCGCTTTACTTCGTGCATCAAGATCTCTACCGGTTCTTCTTCGTAGCTCAGATCCGGTTTAAGTTGTTGATAGAGGGATTCATTCTCTATCACGTGGTTCGAGTTTGCAACGTATTTACGTAAGTTCGATACGTGAAATACGTCGTGGACTTGGGCTAGCGAAGCTGGAAGCTCCAGTTGATATGCAACTTCCCCGATTCTTTTAAGGATTTAAAAGGGCCAATATACCTCGGACTGAGCTTGCCCTTCTTTCCGAATCGTTTCACGCCTCTCATTGGAGATATTTTCAAGAACACCTGATCGCCTTCCGAGAACTCTAGCGGCCTTCGTCGCTGATCAGCGTAGCTTTTCTGGCGACTTTGGGCTGTTTGCACTCTTTCTCGGATTTTCGTAATCGCCTCTGTCATCTCTCGTATCATATCGGGGCCCAAAAGCGCTCGTTCGCCGATTTCGTCCCAATGTACCGGGGATCGGCATTTTCGCCCGTATAAGGCTTCATATGGCGCCATTCCGATAGTTGCGTGATAGCTGTTGTTGTACAAGAATTCGATCAACGGAAGATATTTACTTCAATTCCCTTTGAAGTCTAGAGTGCATGCTCGCAACACATCTTCAAGGGTTTGGATCGTTCGTTCGGATTGCCCATCGGTTTGTGGATGATAGGCAGTGCTGAATGAGAGTTTTGTCCCCATCGCTTTTTGTAGACTCATCCAGAATCTAGACAAAAATCTCGTGTCACGATCCGAGACAATCGAGGATGGGATCCCGTGGAGTCGGACGATTTCTCGAATGTACAACTCAGCATACCGCTCCAGTGAAAAGGTCGAACTGATCGGCAGAAAATGAGCAGATTTGGTTAAGCGATCCACAATTACCCATATGGCGTCGTGGCCTTTCACAGTTTTCGGCAAGCCAACAACAAAGTCAATCGTAATGTGATCCCATTTCCACTCAGGAATCGACAAGGGTTGTAGCGTCCCTGCCGGCCTTTGATGTTCTGCCTTACTTGTTGACACGTCAGACATTGGCTCACAAATGTTGCAATATCGCTTTTCATTCCCGGCCACCAATACGTTTCTCGTAAACCCCGGTACATCTTCGTCGCACCTGGGTGTACCGAGTACGTAGTGGCATGTGCTTCCGTCATTATAGATTGCCGGAGTGCTTGATTATCGAGAACATATAGACGATTCTGATAGTGCAAACTCCAGTCTTCCTGAAACGTGAAGTCAGACGGAGTTTCAGTTGCCTGCTCGCTCCTCGTTTTTAGATAAAGTTCATCTTGCTCCTGGGCTTTCTTGATTTGCTCTAACAACGTCGGCTGAAGTGTCAACGCTGCCATTCTGGCCTCGATCTCGCCAAAATTTATTACTTCTACTTCGAGGTTGTGGAGTTCCGTGTTCACCGCCTTTCGACTCAATGCGTCGGCGACTACGTTTGCTTTGCCTGGATGATAGTTGATCACGCAATCGTAGTCTTTAACGACCTCCAATCAGCGCCGTTGCCTCATATTCAACTCCTTCTGGGTGAAGAAGTATTTCAGGCTCTTATGGTTGGTGTAGATCTCACATCGTTCCACGTAGAGATAATGACGCTAGATTTTTAGGGCAAACACAACTGCTGCGAGTTCCAGATCATGCGTGGGGTAATTCTTCTCATACGGTTTCAATTGTCGGGAGACATACGCAAATTACCTTCCCGTTCTGCATCAGCACGCACCCCAAGCCATTTTTTTCAAGGCATCACTGTATACCTAAAATCCATTGGTATCGGAGGGAATTGCAAGAACAGAAGTTATCAATCATTTCTTCGACTCCTGGAAGCTTTCTTTTTCACATGCTTCCGTCCACTTAATTGGAATGTTCTTCATAAGTTAAGTCTGGCTTTCTTCACCGTTATTGTCACAATGAGCAGTTGTCGTTGGATAGATGGCGCGCGATCAAATGGTCAGGATTTGAAGACTAAAGATTTAATTATGTTAGTAGGATATCGCGCGAAGAGGTCAACGGCTGAGATGCTTAGGAAGTGGATGAAGAGGTTAGAGAATTATGAGCATCGGATCAAAGATCGGACGGATGATAGTGAAAGTGCTATTTCACTTATAGTTTCGCTTGCGATTCTTCCTCTAATACGCGGAAATGTAAGACCACGTGGCGACTTGTGGAGTGTTCGATCGGATAAAATGTACAAGATAGATCGCGAACTCTCACTTAAAACATGATTTCTGGTTTGTCAAATTTTCCAGTTCACTTTCTCGAGCATGTAACTCCTTTTAGAGTGAAAATCACCATGAGGTGAAAACATAAGAGTTGTAGAAGGGATAGAGATCTGTAACTCTCGTATTGTGATCAATAAGATAAGAAGCTCGGTTGATCCGTGGACATAGGCTGAGTTCAGCCGTGTTTGTGCGCTAGTTCGCCGTACTAATTTCATTGATGCGACAGAGTCTACGCAGTGCATGTAAATACGGTATTGATTTAAACGTGAGCACAATTTCTTTGTCGTAATGGACATCAACATCTTTCTTCGAGATTTTGGATTGGACTTTTGTGATAAAATTCCAATGTGATTTTCTTCCTGCGCGTGATCTCTCAAATCAAGATTACGGCGTTCGGAAAAAAAAATCTGATCTTGAAATGAAGTTTATCTTTATACGGCGTTCAAGGAAACTCGAAATTAATGCTGCTTATCCTTCGCTTCACCCACGCCTATAAATAGGTACTTGATGCGTGCTATTTTGCACCACAACACAATTCTCTCCAACCACATCATTTAATTTTCGCAATGTATAATCTTGGAGGAAATGCGGATCGTGAGGATGTTCCTCAGGAACCTTTTTGGAGGGAAAATCTCGAAAAGCTTAAATTTGTGTTATTCCTTCTTTTGGGATTGCTCTTCGCTGCAATCGCCATTTTTGTGATGTCGGTTTCCACTCATTGTTCTTGCGTTTAATTTGTGAAAGGTCAAGTCATGGGAAGCCGCGTCTTTTTTTTTTTGGGCATATTGGAAGAAGACGCCGGCAGAACATCCCGAACATCGTCGATGTTTTATCTTCTAAGTTTTTTTTTTATGTATTCGGGTTGTAATATGATTTTCAGTTATGTAATCGTTATGCATCGACTCTATCATGTTCTCTCTACGTCCTCGTCTCACTTTCTAAATTTCTACAATTAACCCACGTTTCTCTACGTCCTCGTCTCATTTTCAAAATTGTATACAAGGCCCGAATTTTAAAAATTTTATATCGTTCGACTCTCTTTCAATTCGCCGTTTATTCATTTTAACTTCTTGAATTTCAGCTTGGTCCAATTCGGTCAAGCCCAAATTGACAAAGCCCAAATTTTGAAAAAGGACCAAAATTTAAATTTCGCCGAATTTCCAAATTGACCCGAATTTCAAAGCAACCCCAAATTCGATCAAAGGTCCAAATTTTTCATTTTTTTTATCATTCTCTCCCTACCTTAATTTAACCGAGATTCGCCTACCAATCTAAGTGTAAAAGTACAAAATTTCTAACTTTCGAACACATCAAGGAGCACGTAAAATCACCCAAATATTCACGTAAAGCATATATCAAAGAATCGTAAATCACATAATTACGTTAAACTTACAGGCGTAGGCTGATTCTCCAGACTTTTGAGCGGAAGTACATGGACAGTCTACAGAACCTAAAACCTAGCGCTCTGATACCACCTGTCACGACCCAACTTCCTAGATACGTATTTTGGCGGATTTTCGCAGCGTAAGCAGCGGAAAACCCATTTCATTTAAACTTTTAAAATATAATAATACAAATACGTTCGATGTCTAAATCCAAAAGTTCAAACCCAAACACATTTTGATTCATTTGGCCGAAGCCCAATAAGTCCAAGCCCAGATATAAAAACACGAAACATAAACTCGTTCCACAGGTCGCGTCCCATGTACGGCGCCGCCCTCAAAAGTCCGTGGAGTCACCGCCATCAGCCGTCTTGCCTACACGTAAACCCTGAGCTTTTGCCCAGTAGATGAAAATATGCATGAATGCAAATGCTCTCACATCCCAAACTCAACACATCTCACAAAATGCACGCTCGACTCTTTTCTCATATCTCATCATCATCTCAACTCATCTCATCACAATCTGGGCCCGAGAACTAAAGGGTCAGTAGCTCGGGAGGCCCACTCCCCACATCTCAGTCATATAGTGCGCCTTAGTCCTAACCTCACTACTCATACAATTCGACGACCATCACTCGGTCATAAACTACCCTACTCAACATCACTATACAATATTACCGTGACTCCGCACGATCCTCTCCCCTCGTAACACGTGTATGCAAATGTCGTGCAAGTAAAATGCAACACATAAAATGCAAATATCTATATCACGTATCGGCCCGAGGTATCAGCTCGATCCGATCCGAAAACTATCGTACTCTTAAATAATCAGGCCCAAAGCCCGCATTCCGAATTACTCGGCCCGAAACCTTACTCACCGAACTCTCCCTCCGAATTTCACTAAGGGTTCCAAAATTTAACCATTTTCACTTTAAGTCCCAAATTTTAAAATAATACTTAAATTCCTAATATAAAAATATTTTTCCAAATTTTATCTTTAAAACCCCACAATCTCATAATTTTATTTTTAAGGATGCGAATTTGAAATTCCTAACTTAAAATCCAAAAATATTTGATAATTGTAAAATGATTCGAAATTATCCTCAAAATTTATTTAAGACCCGAAAATTTTCTCAAATTTACAAATCTGTCCGGATTATAAAATTTCAGTTTAAGTCCCGAAACTTTTGAAAATTTACAATTAACCCCAGCCGAATATTTTTAATAATTATTTAGTCCGAAAACTTCTGAATATGTCGAGAAATTTGTTCTTTATTTAGTACCCAAAAACTTCTGAAAATTTACAATTAACCCCAACCGAAATATTTAATATTTATTTAGCCCCTCGAAATTTCCAAAAATTGCACAAAGGTCCCTAGCCGAGTTTTGAATATTTACCTAACTCTCCGAAAATTCTGAAAATTACGTAAAAGCCCCTAGCCGAGTTATGAATATTTATTTAACTCTACGAAAATTCTGAAATTGCATAGAGGCCCCTAGCCGAATTTTAATTGTTTATTTAACACCTCGAAAACTTCTGAAAATTATAAAATGACCCTAGCCGAGATTTAGAATATTTATTTAACACCCTCAACTTCTAAAAATTACACAAATCACCCCAACCGAGTTTTAGAATATTTATTTTAGACCTTGAATTTTAAAAGAAACCCTAGAAAACCCTAATTTATACTAATACCCAAATTTGCTCCTAAATTTCCTAATTTCCAATCATCATACCTAAACCCCGAACATTTTACGATCTAAATCAAGTAGCATGAAAATTGAACGGCATAGAATGATGACGACACACAAGTATTCATATAGCGAGCATGAGATCACGTTCGAGCATATAATAGCATGTAAATCAAAAATTTCATACGATCACGTAAATTAACATGCAACACGTAGAAATCACGAGTTCAAAAAATGTTTACGCGTGTAGGTGATCTTAACCTACCTTACGTCTGTAGAGAGCTACGTTACGGGTTATTTTTGCGTGATCCCGACCCAAGAACTTTGATCCCGAGCTCCTCCACGTGTTGCGGGTTTATTATTATTATTTTTTCTTTCTCTTCCTAACTCTTCCTCTCTTCCTCTATTTATAGATGTCCTCATAGGGTATTAGGTGATTAGGTTTTGATTTTAGGTATTTACTTGGTTTTTATTTTACATTAGGTGATTAGGTTTTGTTTTTAGGTGATTAGGTTTTGGTGTGTTGTTTAGGTGATGATTCGGCCATTTTAATTTATTATTATTATTATTATTATTATTATTATTTTATTTCTTTTTATCTTATTTTCGGTCCCCCCTTCTAATATTTTATTATTATTATTATAATTATTAGTAGTATTATTATTTTCTATTATTGGGCCAAAATTCCTAACCTCTAATCTATCTCTCACACTCGGACCATTATTCTTCATTTGGCCCATATTTATTTTCGGCCCATTTAAAAAAAATTGGGCCAAATTGTAAATTCTTGTCCCAATTCAAGAAGAAACTGGATCTTGTTCGAAAATAAATTTTAAAATTTCGAACATAAGTGAAATAATCCCGTATTAAATTTTTTACGGGTATTAAAGTAGGCCTGAGAGAGGTTTGGTAAAAACATCCGCAAGCTGGCACTCTGATCGAACTGGTAACAGTTTGACAGAATTCTGTGAAACGTTATGTCTAATGAAGTGGCAGTCGACCTCAATATGCTTGGATCTTTCGTGAAACTTTGGATTTGAAGCCAACTTCAACGCCGACTGGTTATCGCAGTATACAACAGGTATCTGCTTGGTCTCAATGCTCTTCCTACAGCAGTTGCTTAATCCACAGAACTTCTAAAACCACTGATCCTAACGTCTATACTCCGCCTCTATCGAAGATCTTGATACCGTGGCTTGCTTATTTGCCTTCCAGGTCACCATGGAGTCTCCAAGAAAGGTGCAGTAACCTGTAATGGACTTTCTGGTATTCTTACAGGCAGCCCAATCCGCATCTGAAAAAGCCTTGAGCTGAAGGTCTGAGGTTGCTGTCATGATGACGCCTTGACCTGGAGTTGCCTTAATATACCTAAGTAAATGGTGTGCCGCCATAAGATGTGTTGTCCTGGGAGCTGATATGAATTGACTTAACTTATGCACGGGGAAGGAAATGTCTGGCCTAGTGAAGGTTAGGTACAACAGCCTTCCCACCAATCTTCTGTACTTAAAGGGATCAGCAAGGAGATCTCCATCTTCCAGTCAGCTTATTGCTTGGGTTCAAAAGTGTTGATAAAGGTCTGGCCTCAAGGTATCCAGTGTCTTCAAGAAGCTGGAGGGCATACTGTCTTTGGCTGAGACTGATTCCCTCCATGCTCCTTACTACTTCAATGCCTAGAAAGAATTGCAGCCTTCCCAGATCCTTGATCTTAAAGCAAGAGTTGAGAAAGTCCTTGGTCTGCTGTATGATATCAACCACATAATCTAATAGGATAACCAACTGATCACCCTTTCCTTTGATGAAAAGAGTATGGTCTGACTGAGTTTGAGTGAACCCCTCCTCTTTCAAAGCCTCGGTGAACTTTCTGTTCCATTGCCTAGAGAATCGCTTTAGCCCATAGATAGATTTATGTAGCCTACATACCATTCTTTTTGGTCATGTTCTGCCACAATTCCTATAAAAACCATCAGGCAGCTCCATGTAAAATTCCTCTGACAGGTCTCCATTGAAAAAAGCATTATTCACATCCATTTGTTCTAGGTGCCAATTAAGCTTTGCTGTTAGTGCTAGGATGATTTTTATTGGGTTAGGCTTAGCTACCGGTGCAAATGTATCACTATAATCTACCCATTCTCTTTGGTCATACCCCTTGTCAACTCGTGCTTTGTAGTTTTCAATCTTGCCATCTGAATTGACTTTGATCATGTAAACTCATCTGCTCCCAATTGGCTTGCTCCCCTCAGGAAGTTCAACAACTGACCATGTACCATTCTCTTGTAAGGCCTGGAATTCTTCTTCCATGGCCTTGAGCCATTTCTTGGATGTAGAAGCCTGAGCATAATTCTTTGGTTCTCTTGCCACAGTAATGCTTGAAATCAGTGACTGGTACTATGGGGTGAACTTCTGATATGACAGGAACTTGGTCAAAGGATAGGTGATCTTGCTGTCAACTAGTTTATTACAATGATAGTTTTTCAGGTATGCAGGTTGTCTAGGCACCCTAGCTGATCTTCTATGGTTCTGATCCTGTATTGGTGATGGGACTGAGGCTGCAAATCAGTGCCACTGTCTTCAGTCTGGATATGTGTAGGCTCAGTGCCACTGTCTTCAGTCTAAATATGTGTAGGCTCTTCAGCATATCCAGAAGCAGTGTGTTCATGTGCAGGTTGCTCAGAGTCCTGGATTTCCTCTTCAATCCCAAGGTTAGGTGCACATGATCTGGGAAGAACTACACCTAAAAAGGGATCTTTTTTGGTTGGAGAAGACTCTCTCCCTCTGAATGGATGTGGCGCCCCGCCATCTACTTACCATTTCTAACATGTACTTACGTGGCTAATAGCAAAGTGAAGTGAAGAGTGGGCGAAAACGTGGGTAAAATTTTTCCTTTTATATAAAGGACGTCGTTCAGTACATATCAAAATATCGCTCCCAACCTAATTACATCGGATGGCTACATTAATACAGCAAAGAAATTCTATCGTCCTCCCCACGGGTCGCATTCATTAACACACCACCCTTAAAAGTCGCCGGAAGCTTCAAAAGTAAGCTTTGTGATCATAAGCTATCACGTACCGTGGTCGCGCGCACCTACAACAAATAAATGGGATGAGCTAAAAAGCTCAGTAAGTAAGAATAATGCATGCCGTGCACGTGTCACACTTGCAAAGGCATCCGCGCCAATGCATTCAGACCCTAGCAGGATCAAACTAAATCTCACCTCTCCCCGGGCCCTCGACTAACTTACTATGCACCATTTTCAGAGCTCAAATCTAATAAGGATGAATGGTACAGCAATCCCCACTGGGAGATGAACCAGAAAGTATTGGTCACACATTTCGGCCCAATTCGCACAGGGATGCATGACGGTACATCATTTCGGCCCAATGGGGTACTTGCTGTTCCGCGGACACTCACTCTGGGAGGCCTCGCGAGGTCGCCAACACCAGAGATACCCTCAGTGTCGCTTCTTCCCTCGGGTCGCATCCTCCAGGTCGCACCTACCGGCATTCAGGGCAATTTCCCAAATAATAATTACGTACCTTCGACGACATACCGGGTCGTCATGGTGTCATAGAAGTAGCCATGACTCAACTGTGAGTTGACATCGAATGCCTATATTGGCAAATATCCGTCGCTTTCAAGCGATATTATACCATGCATACTCTCGTCTCATAATTCCCATGCATGTCGTGTATGCATGTGCTCATGCTCGTGTGAACAGTCATGCCATAATATCACGTAAAGCAAATAATTCACATAACTTCATAGAAACAGGTAGCCACGTAATTCATGTTCGTACAATTAATTTATATGCTGTAGTTGGAATTCTCACTTACCTGTCGTCCAAGCTAATTTAATTCACTGCCTTGGGAAATTCCTATCGTTTGACCCTTGAATAGAAATGCCATAGTATTAGTATCATATTTAAATTAGAGGACCATGTTGAAATAATTTACTTCGACTATCGACTATACTAGTTTACTAAAAACCCTTAGTCGTTCAATTTTAGTCTAAGCTATCCACATCTCCTTCATAAGTCAAGATTCGCCCGATCGTTTGTAGAGTAGACATGGGTTTCGATCGAAACTAGTGTTGCTCACTTCAAGAATCGCCCGATCCATAACATCTACACGTCACCCAATTCATCATGTGATATAAAATACTTTCGTCCGATTTGTTAGGTATCAAAACCTAGTTTCGCCGCTTCAAGGATCACTCGATCTATCAGCCTTCAAATCATCCGATTGTATGGTCTCCAAATCGTTCGATTGCATGGCATATGACTTGCAAATCGCCGAGTGTTTCCTCATCTTCCAATCGCCCGACTCGTCATGCATCATACTTACATTCGCCGAGGGATTCATCATCCGATTTTGGCATATGATGTGGCTTGCTTTCGTCCAATCGTCATTGACCCAATCGCGCGATTCATCTTCAATGTTTCCAAACATTCGGCCGATTTGTCATGTTCATAACCTAGTTTCGCCGAGTGTTTACTTGAGGTGTAAATCGCCCGATTTCTTATTGGATAGACCTAGGTTTTCATCGAAATTCACATTGCCTAGTTTAAAATCGCTGAACCACACCTACGTCCTCCAATTGCCCGCAAGTTCAAGTGTTCTTCACCAATCGATCGAAAGCTTCAACAATTTATACGTCCGAACTTAACTTCTTATAATTCTACCCAAAATTTATAAATTCTAGGGTTCCCCATCCTAAAATTGCTAGTCCTATCCAAGAATTTACGCTATAAATCCTAGAACATGCCATACAACTTAAAATAATTTCTTTCAATAAGGTTCTAACTTAAGCGTGTCTTATTTCGTATAGGTATGAATCTACCCTTCATCTAGGGTTTCCGCCGTTCATCATACACCTAGATCCTTAGGAGTTTTATTAGTTCATAAAATATAATAATTAATAATCTAAGTTACGAAATTTACAAGGTTGCAAGTACTATTTTTGCTTACTAAAATTCGAAATCTTAACCTGCTATGAATTCCTCAGTTGACCAATTTCTCTCAGCTTCTCTCTTTCTTTCTTATGGTTGAGTTTATGTTTATAAGGGTTTTCTCTTACGTTTATTCTTTATATCGCTTCTTACGAATGTTATTTTGGTTTACTTGGTAAGTATTAAACTAAGAAGAATGTGCTTTGAAGGCGACTAGTAGGCATTGTTTTAAAAAGCGTGAGATAGCGCGCTATTGCGTATTTTCGGAACAAAACGCGTCAACGCGTACTAAAATCGGATTTTCCCTAAAAGCTTACGTTATTTTACGCTTTTTTTACGCGTTTTTATGGTTTTTTACGCTTTTTGCGCTATTTTTGAAAATACTCGCGCTATTTGGGTATTGATCAAAATCAACTGTGTATTTGTAAATTTATTCATAATAATGTGGTACATGTTAAGACTAATTTGGAATAGTAATACACCGATGAATTGTGTAATATGGTTAAAGTACAATCGAAAATATTAACCAATTTATATGTACAAGTCTTTCCATTATCCACAGAAAAATAATACTACAAAAAATATTGGTTATTTTATCTTTTAAAGTAATTTAACATAAATTTATATTAATATCCGATAAAAAAGATTTAATAATTTGAAATAATAAATTTATTATTTAAAAGTATAGGCGAAAAATAAATTTGTATTTAGTCAATGATGCTAAATGTTGAAGTTGTACAAATAGATTCAATTTAGCTGTTACTTAATTTTTACAACTGTTTATATGGTTATAAAATGGTTACTTTAGTTGTGTTGTCATATATTATATTTTTTGTGTATTATATATGCATTGCTCGAAATACTCACGCAATGCGCTACACGCTATTGTAATCAAAACGCAACTGCGCTATACGCTTTTTAAAACACTGCTAGTAGGTGACTAAGCATACATTTTTACCTCTTATATTAAGCATTACGTGTTCTTAAGTTGTTCAACTTTATCTAATTATAATTGGTCTATCTAATAGTGTGTATCGATCGAATCTCTATTCTACACTTATAATCGGTCGATTCTACACAAATTGGTATAAACAATTCTAGTAACAACGGATTTTGGAAGCAAGAAAACACCTCCCCAAAAGCCATGACTAGAAGTCCATTGCTTGATCCGACCTGCTATCTTTCCAACAAAGCATGGCAAGTGGTTTTTGACCATTTAGTGGGTGTGATGGGAACCCCTAGGTACTGCATAGGGAAGCAGCCAACTTGAAAACCTGATATTGCCTGCAATGCATCCCTAGTTCTCATTGAAACCCCTGCACAAAACAAGTTAGATTTACTTGCATTGGCCTGAAGTCCTGTAGTCTCATAAAAGTGCTCCAGACCTCTCGTCACCACAGATACAGCTCCTTCAGTACCCTTGCAAAAAAACTAATAGATCATCAGCAAAACATAAACTGATGAGCCTAAGTTCCTTGCAACAGAGATGGAATCTGAAATCTCTATGATAAGAGTCAGATTGTAGCTTCCTAGAGAGGTACTCCATAAATATGACAAAAACCAGAGGGGACATAGGATCCCCCTGCCTGAGACTCCTCCTGCCTTTGAATCTGGTGCCCAATTGTCCATTCAAGTAGATATTTAAAGAAGTTGATGTAACACATTCCATAATCCACTGGATGAAGGGAGGGAACTTCAAGAGCAATAGCCAGTCATGTAAGAACCCCCATGATACCATATCGTAAGCCTTCCTTAAGTCTATCTTCATGAGACATCTAGCAGATGTATTTTTCCTATTGTACATTCTCAACAAATCCTGGCCTATTAAGATATTATGCACAATGGATCGCCCATGAACAAATGCGCATTGGTTCTTATTGATGAGTTTGGGGAGAATTTTCTTAATTCTACCACAGATTAGCTTGGTATAAACAGAGTTGCAGCAAGCAACAGGTCTGATATCTGCTGCTGTAAGAGGGTTGTCATTCTTAGGGATTAAGGAAAGAGTTGTACCATTAATTTCATGCAGTAGTTTTCCTCTAGTAAAGAATTCTTGGATTGCCTCTATCACATCCATCCCTACCACCTTCCAAGCTTTCTTGAAAACCCCACTCCCAAACCCATAAGGCCCAGGTGCTGAGTCGTCGTGAATAGACTGCATAGCCCTGGTGATATCTTCAGCAGTGAAGGGTTGAATTGTTGGGATACTCGGTGTCTCTAGGAGACGCCACGTCCCCGGGTACACTGCAGGAAAAAAAAATTTCGGGTTTGCCTTATTGCCCTCGTTGCTCGGATCAGAATAGTAACACATAGACATGTAATAGGACGGGTCAAACTCGTAGAGAATTACCAGTTGAAGCGAGTGGCAGCTCCTCGTCCTTTTCTTCAAGACTTCGTCGATGGTGGTGGATGGCACTAGATCATCACGCCGACCTCGCAGTGTACCACGGAATCAGCTCTCTAAAGATGGCAAGAGAGAACCGAGCCGTCGCGTGAGAGAAGAGTGTGTGCGTTCGGTGTGTGTTTTGTGCCTTGTTGAGGACGAAAATTTCACTCCCAATTATGAAATAGGGCTGCCTTATTTATATTATTATATATTTGGAAATTCCTAAGATATCTCAAAGATATGGTTTCGATTTTTATCCTTAATTGGAGAGATTTTGCCATATCTTTCTCTCCCTTATTTAATTCAAAATTCATATAAGAATACTTACCCTTGTTGACTTTTTTGGTCCATGCATGTTAGAGAGTTTTGATGAACAATGTAATTGTAATGACGTTAGGTCTATAAATTAAGCAATTCGATTTGTGATTAATGAAATGTCTAAGATCGTGAAAATATTCGACCTTGCATTATATATGAGCTTAAACTGATTAAATTTTTGAATATTTGATTCGCATATGATTCTGTGATTTGTTGATGAGACTATGTGATCGCATGTTATAGACAGCCCATGTGATAGGATATATCGTTCTGTGCTATATATGGAAATTACGCATGAGATATCCTGTTGAGCTATATATGGAAAATATGCTGGTTATATATGGAAAGTGATATATCCGTTGATACTTGATTATTCCTGGACGAGAATCACATATACGATTTTTGCATGCCTTCCACTGACTTTAATGTGCAATATTGAATTAATATCTTTCCTTATGCTAATTGGAATATTATATTTAGGAAAGATTTGATTTGGTAATCTATATGGATAAGGTGCTATTATATGGTATATGCTATAAATAGATGTGATATCTGAAATAAGGAAAGTTCTGCCATGAGATGATAAATCGAATTAAGTATGCCTGATCTGATTTGTGCGCTAAACATGGTAAATATATTGATCTAATACTATGAGATGTACATGGAAAACGTGCTGATGTGATGCTATCTCGTGTGCTATATTTCGAAAGTTAATCTGGATTGATTTATGCTAGAAACAGATAGCAGGGAATCACTTATGGAAAGTCCTGACATGGTAAATATATGCGAAATGATTGAATATGCATGAGAACGAAATTGAGCTCTTTATATGGAATATAATCATGCTTTAATGTGCTATATGACCGTTGTGATGATTTATTAAGAGCATGATTTATATGGTATGATTGACTCGAAAATTACATGGAAACTATGCATGATTTGGTGATTATTATTTGATACGGTATAGTGATTTATCAATCAGCACTTCACATGGAAAATCATGTCAAATAATAATCACCAAATCAAGCATAGTTTCCATATAATTTTCGAGTCAATCATACCATATAAATCATGCTCTTAATAAATCATCACAACGGTCATATAGCACATTATAGCATGATTATATTCCATATAAAGAGCTCAATTTCGTTCTCATGCATATTCAATCATTTCGCATATATTTACCATGTCAGGACTTTCCATAAGTGATTCCCTGCTATCTGTTTCTAGCGTAAATCAATCCAGATTAACTTTCCAAATATAGCACACGAGATAGCATCACATCAGCACGTTTTCCATGTACAGCTCATAGTATTAGATCAATACAGTTACCATGTTTAGCGCACAAATCAGATCAGAGCATACTTAATTCGATTTATCATATCATGGCAGAACTTTCCTTATTTCAGAGATCACATCTATTTATAGCATATACCATATAATAGCACATTATCCATAAAGTCTATAAAATCAAATCTTTCCTAAATATAATATTCCAATCAGCATAAGGAAAGATATTAATTCAATATTGCACATTAAATTCAGTAGAAGACATGCAAAAATCGTATATGTGATTCTCGTCCAGGAATAATCAAGTATCAACAGATATATCACTTTCCATATATAACCAGCATATTTTCCATATATAGCTCAACAGGATATCTCATGTGCAATTTCCATATATAGCACAGAACGATATATCCTATCACACGGGCTGTCTATAACATGCGATCACATAGTCTCATCAACAAATCACACAATCATATGCGAATCAAATATTCAACAATTTAATCAGTTTAAGCTCATATATCATGCAAGGTCGAATATTTTCACGAACTTAGACATTTCACTAATCACAAATCGAATTGCTTAATTTATAGACCTAACGTCATTACAATTACATAGTTCATCAAAACTCTCCAACATGCATGGACCAAAAGGTCAACATTCTCCGCCTTTTTGATGATGACATGTAATTGGTGCAGCACGGAAGCATGTAAGCATATTCGATTTAGCAAGTCATAGCGCACATGTCTAAGTGTTCCACAATCACAAAGCAGAGCATATGATATTTCCTACATATGATACATATTTGCTCCCCCTGCCTAAGTGCAGTTATCTCTATGACATGCAAAGATACATCGTGAATGAATTTGCTCCCCCTGTCTAAGTGCAGATATATCATGTCATTTTCAATGTTATATCGTGAGTGCAAAATTTTGAAGTTACCCGTGAGTGTGCTCCCCCTGCCTAAGTGTGCATTTTCCAAGCATGATTCAAGCAATCACATAATCATCGCAGCAGGCACTTAGTACTTATCAAGAAATCTCATACAAGTCAATTTGCACAGTTAAGTATCAATGTATCACTGTATCAGAGCATAAGATCAGATAACGCATTATAAGATCAATACAGATATATCCAGAGATCAGAGCAAAAATATTAAGCATTGGAGATATATCATGAAAACAACAAAATATTATATAGATTAGGGTTCAACAAGCTTCCCTACACACCAGAACACTTAGACGTTCAACGCCTAACACTTACCCTACCACTCCCCCTTCATTATGAAAAAGGTGGGAGGGACACTTAAGAACTAAACTGATACTAGCAGAACGGAATATCCTAAGAGCAACTAAGAGCAGAATGGAACATGAGCGGCAGCCTACTGGCTTGAAGAGGTTTCAGAATCGGCGGGTTTAGGAAAGGACTTCTTGAACAGCTTGGAGAGCTTGGACTGCTTCAGCGACAGCTCAGTATACTGTTCTTTGAGCTTGCGGAAGCGCTTCTGATTATCAGCCTTGATATCGGAGATATCACGGCGCAACACTGAGATTCCTGCCTTCCCTACGCCGAGCTCATCCTCGTAGTTGTCGTCCTCGTCGCTTTTGACCTTTGCTTTTCCCTTCGCAGCAGACCGTTTCTGGGCACTATCGACTGACATGTTCTCCTTTGCCTCGAACCAACCTTGGTTCCTGGAGTGATGAATTCCCATGCGCTTTAGGGTCACAAGGTCCACTACATGGACAACCTTATCTTCCCAAGCCGGCAGCAAAATAATACCCTCACACTCGAACAGGTGAGTGAGCAGCATTCCATAGGGCAGCGCCTTGTCCTTGCTCTCGATGGCCTGAATCATGTGCTTCATGATGATATATCCTAGGTTGAATCTGCGATTCTGGGATATCATGTATACCGCGAAGGTGCTCCTGAAGTTCATGGTCGTCGAGTGGCTGCCACTGCCTATTTTCGCACTCCAAAGGGTCATGTCAAGCAATTTGTGCAGGAAGAAAAAGTCGCTAGAGAGCTGGTTCAGGGCTTCTCCGTCGGAAAACCGAGGTTTGGTGCGGGTATTCCAGAGCGCGCAGAGGACATCACTAAGATCAAACCCATCCTCGTGGCACCGTCACTCATGTCGTAATGACAGAGGACCTCATCAGCAACCCCCAACATGGCATTTATAGTCTTAGTGGTCCATTTGATTTTGCGGCCGAGAATATAGGAGCGGATGTTGATATGCCCTTTGAACTCTGTAGTCGAAGTTTGCATAGAAGAGCTTGACGACCTCAGGATAGTAGGGCTTGTTGATGCTGAGAAACTGCTCCCATCCAAAATCCTTTAACCAAGTGATAACGGTTCCTTCAGGCAAGTTTTCGAAAGCAACTCCCCGTCATCTGGCAATATCCCGGTTGCTGAAATTCTTGTAGATGGTTCGATTGCATTCCTCCAAAAAGAGAGCTTCAACAGGGATTTCGTTGGGCTTTGACAGATCAATAGGCGGGATGTCAGAATGTTTTGGGGTCAAATGTGGAGAAGGAGGGGCTCTTTCAAGTGGTGATGGAGGTTTTTCAGGAGTCGGGGATCGTGGAGGCGATTTTTGAGTTTCCTCAGGAACTTCGTCAGGGATCTCGGAACTTGAGGCAGGCTTTTCTGGTTTGGGTGACTTTCGGGGGTACCGGTAGGGGTGAGGCTGGATCTCTTTGCCGTTTTCTTCTTCTTCTTGACAGGTTTGGCCGGAGAGGAAATCTTTTCAGTGGATTTCACTTTGGAACGGGTTTTGCGAGCAGAAGGCGATGAGGCTGAGGCTTGTTCCGGTGATTTAGAAGGAGATTCAAGTGGGGACTCATCAGACGTGGGTTCCTTGCGTTTTCTGCTTGAGGATTCTTTGGTGGCTGCCTTGGGTGTGGATGTTTTAGCCATTTTCAGAAGTTAGGGTTTGATAGGAAGTTTGGAGAAGATGAATGAGTTGATGAAGATGAGGAACGGTTCTGAATTTTTAAAGAATAGGGTCGATTTATTTTAGGAACAGATAAGGATGAATTTTGAAATTTAAAATTTGAAATTTCGAAGTTGGAAAGTGGAAAACTGTCAGAAATATCGAGCTGATTTAACAGGATCTCATAATTATTGAAGGGATTTGACTGGGCTGAATAGGAATATATTTTAAATAAATGAGTTCCCTAAAATGACTGAACGGCTGGAAAGATATCTATGAGTTCCTTCCTAAAATAACTTGATCACATTCAAAGATAGATCCAGAAGATCGGATATTCCTAAAATAATCTAGATAGCTGAAGGAATGTCTCGGAATGGGATAACTACGAATTTGTTTTCTTAAAATACGAAGACCACACTTAAGGAAAAATTCTATAGGATCCAGGGAAATATTTCAAGGGCTGAATGAATTTCTAAAGATAGGAAACTACGAATTCTACCTAAAACAGAATAACCTAGAGTAAATGATAGAATTAGACAGATTAGCTAACCTTATTTAGCTCGATAATTCCCAATCGATCACGGATGTCGCAGAATCTCGCCTCAATGAGGGGCTTCGTGAAGATATCAGCAAGCTGATCATTTGTTCCTACGAATTCCACACTGATATTCCCCTTCTGAACATGGTCTCGTATAAAATGATGTTTAACCTCAATATGCTTAGTACGAGAGTGATGCCCGGGATTCTTAGTAATACTAATGGCGCTAGTGCTATCACACATAATAGGAATTTTGTCATAACCTATCCCAAAATCACTAAGGTTTGTTTCATCCACAGAACTTGTTGACAACAATTTCCTAAGGCGATTATTCAGCTTCCATTGTGGAGAGGGCGACAACATTTTGCTTTCTACTAGACCAAGTTACCAGGGAATTTCCAAGTAGGCAAGTTCCACTAGTACTTTTCCTATCTTCCCTACAGCCGGCATAGTCGGCATCGGAATATCCCATTAATGGGAATTCATCCGTATGAGCGTACCACGGACCAAAATTGACAGTACCCTTGATATATCTAAGTATACGCTTAACTGCGGTCAAGTGGGATTCCCTAGGGTCAGACTGATCTCTCGAGCACATACCAACAGAAAACATGATATCCGGGCGACTAGCAGTTAAGTAAAGAAGGCTTCCGATCATACCTCGATATTCTGTTTGATCAACTGGTGTACCTGATTCGTCACTGTCTATTTTGGTGGTCTGATGCATGGGAGTGGAAATTGCTTTGGAATCGTTCATCCCGAATTTTATCAGTAGTTCCTTGCTGTACTTCGTCTGGGATACGAACGTTCCATCGTCAAGTTGCTTTATTTGCAACCCAAGGAAGTAGTTCAGCTCACCCATTAAACTCATCTCAAATTCCTTCTGCATAGACTTAGAGAATTCCTCGCAAAGAAAGATATTAGTACTACCAAATATGATATCATCAACGTATATTTGGACCAGTATCATGTGATCACCTTCATACTTAATAAACAGCGTGTTATCAATAGTTCCAGTCGAAAATCCTATGACAATCAAGAACTTACTTAGCCTTTCATACCATGCCCTAGGTGCTTGCTTTAAACCATATAGTGCTTTATTCAACTTAAAAACATGGTTTGGAAAATCTTCTCTAGCAAAGCCCGGTGGTTGTTCTACATAAACCCTCCTTATTTATAAAGTAATTTAAAAATGCACTTTTTACGTCCATTTGAAAAAGTTTAAAACGTTTGAAGCATGCATATGCAAGTAAGACACATATAGATTCTAATCTAGCTACCGGAGCAAAAGTTTCATCGAAATCAATACCTTCCTCCTGGGAATAACCTTTTGCAACTAACCTCGTTTTGTTTCTTGTGACATTACCATGTTCATCGAGTTTGTTGCGGAAGACCCATTTGGTTCCTATGATGGATTTTTCATCCGTCTCTCTACGTGTGTCCACACTTATCTCTATCATTTAAGATAAAACATTTACATCCAAATACGCGAAAGTAGCCTATATTTGGAGTTCTACCATGCCAGATTTCATGAGAGGTTTTTTTTTTAATATCGGCCTAAGGAAAACACGCTTTGACACATAACAGGCTGTACTAACAGCTTCCGCCCAGAACTGTTTAGGAATATCATACTCATGTAACATAGACCTTGCCATTTCCTGTAATACCCTATTTTTACGTCAACTACGCCATTCTGTTGGGGAGTTATAGGGGCAGAGAAGTTATGACTATATCCATACTGATCACAGAATGATGCAAATGATTTACTATCAAATTCCAGTCCGTTATCACTGCGTATCCTACATGGATTCATTTCTTTTTCATTCTCTAGTCTCTTAACTAGTGATGCAAAGTTATCTAGTGCCTCATTCTTATGTGCAAGGACAAAGGCATCACCCAAGTATACCTGGAATAATCGTCAGCAATGACAAAGGCATATCTTTTACCTCGCAGAGACATCATTTGAACAGGACCAAAAAGGTCGAGATGTAGTAATTCCAGAGATATGGATGTGGATATCACATTCTTTGCTTTGACCGATGTCTTGGTCTGCTTGCCCATTTGGCACGCCTTGCATGTTTTGTCCTTGACGAATTTTATATCAGGAACACCTCGTACCAGCGCATTTCTTGTAATATGAGATAGTAATTCCATATTGGCATGTTAGGTGTCTATGCCATAACCAGGTGTTATCCTGTGTAACTGCTAAACACTTGACATTCTGGTCAGTGATATCATCAAGAGTTATGCAATTGATATTTCTATCCCTAGATGCACTAAATAATACCTTATTATCATTTCTAACCACACACTTATCATTTTCAAAAGTGACCGTATGGCCTTTATCGCATAATTGACTAATGCTAATAAGGTTATGTTCTAGATTCTTAACTAACCATACGTAATCTATAGTAGTATGTCAAGTGTTACCAACAGTTCCAACTCCTATAATCTTAGCTTTTGTGTTGTCGGCGTAGGAGACATATCCTCCATCATATGCTTTCACCGACACAAACTTACTGATATCACCTGTCATATGGTGGAAAAACCCACTGTCGAGGTACCATTTGTTCTTCTTGCTGGATTTTCTTCTTGGGACCTGCATGAATCATTTCTTTTCTAAGGTGCCCAACTTTGATTGGGTCCTAAATGGTTAGCAGCGAAATAACTTCTGTTCACACGTGATATATCATGTTTCACAGACTGTGATCTCTTGAACACTGATTGGTCAGTGTTAGAGACTTCAGGAACTTTCTTTGGCCTCCAGACATATCTAGCTTATTAGCTCTCTTCAGAAAACAATGGTTAGCATAATGACCGTGGCGGCAGCATGAAAAACACTTAGGTTTTTTAACAGTAGGTGGTGCAGCATGCTCATGTGTCATGGAATATCCTAGTCCTGATTTTCCAATATTGCTGGGAATACTGAGTAACATATTAAGGTTTTGTTATCCTTCAAGAAGTCTATCATCAGTACGAGATTTTTCTTATAAGAAATCCTTAAGAACAGACATGTCTCTAGATATATTTTCTTTCTTCCTAAGCTTTTCGCAATTACACAAGGCTTTCTCTTCCTTAAGAGTTTCTAGCTCGACTCTCAGACGCTCATTTTCTAGATCTGTTTGGTGCTTCTCTCTAGCTACGTCATCTCGTTGCCTAATCAGACTCTTTACTTGTGAGTTGAGCGACTTAATCCTTCTTTCTGCGTTTTGGATTATTTCAAACATCTCTTTCTTTTCATCTACTTCAGGGACTGAGGAAGCGTTATCATGAGATTCATCTTGCCTAGCATATAATTCATTCAGAAATAGTATTTTCTTAATAGTGGATGAGTTTGATACCTGATCATCATCATTGGCCATGTAGACGAGATCTTCCTCTTCTTCACTTCCGGCCTCTTCCCAGTTGGTGACCATTGCTTTCTGTTTCTTCATTTTTTTGTCACTAATTTCTGTTGGGCAGTTTGAGGCGAAGTGGCCTGGCTTGTTGCACTTGAAGCATTTCTGCACATTATTCCCGGATGAGGTTATTCCCTTGTTCCTAGGTTGGAACTTGGAGTTTCCTTTGAACTTCATTCTCAGCTGAGATTTTTCGAACTTCCTGGTCAGCATGGCGATCTGCTCCAGCAGGTCTTCCTCAGTTTCTTCATCGCCATCAGAATCGTTGTCTTGTTCAGTGTTGAAGTCAATATTTGGTTGGTTTCGAACTGGTGGCTTTTCTTTGATGGAGATCTGAGTCATTTCGTAGGTGGTTAGAGATCCGATCAGTTCTGAGACAGAGAGCTCGTCCAAGTCCTTCGCTTCGTAGATGGCAGTTACGTTGGGATTCCATTCTCTTGGAAGAGATCTCAGAATTTTTCGCACCTTCTCACCGTCCGGTATCTTCTTTCCCAACGAGAATTTGATTGATGATATTCATAAATCTCGCATACATGTGGTTTATGGTCTCGTTGTCCTCCATTTTGAACAGCTCGTATTGGTGAGTTAAGAGGGCTATTCTTTCTTGTACGACTTGAGTGGTTCCCTCATGTGTTACTTGAAGCATCTCCCACATGTCTTTGGCAGATTCGCATGAGCTCACACGATTGTATTCTTCTCTAGTAAGTGCGCAGGCAATCATGTTCTTTGCTTTGGAATTCAAGGAGATTTCTCGCTTGTCTGTTGCATCGTAATCAGAACCTTTCTTGGGAGTTCCATTCGCCTTTTTGGGATTGTAAGGTCCAGTGGTGATGATATCCCACAGATCGTAATCTGCAGCAATAAGGATTCCTTCAGACGGTTTTTCCATATGGCGTAGTTTGTTCCATCGAAGAGTGGAGGCCTGGAGTGGGATTGTCCCTCTGCAAAAACATCAAAACTCGAAGAAGCCATTAGATCTTTAACTCAGGCTTGTAAGGCCCGTCGTTTGAGTAACCCGCTCTGATACCAAATGAAGATATAAATGCGCCTAAGAGGGGGGGTGAATTAGGCACATTTATATCTTCAACCATAATTAGACAACTAACTTAAATACTAAGTCAAACTAAGTATATGTAAATATGGTATAAAATTCGAAACTTCGCAGATTAATTTCGAAATTTTCACCTTAAAATTAATAATTTTTCGAATACATTATTTCCATATTTATATTTAATTTTTCGAGATTAATTCCCAAGGCATAATTCGAAAATCAACTTAAGGTCAAATTCCAATTTTACCCTCAAGCCTTTTAAGCACTTGGCCAAGCCCAAGTTTCAAAGTTAGTTTCATACAAAGTCCGACTTCGGTCCATTAAACGGCCCAAGGCCCGTTAAGGCCCAAAACACTTTCTCTCCTTATCAGTACACGTTGATGATCCTTTTTAAGCCCGACTCTCTATGTTCGACTCAATCGGCAAGGGAGGAATCCAAGAGTCCGGCAGCTACCTAGCCAATCCCGCAGTACCGGACCGTAACCCGATTCGAGTGCGAATTTCGACCCAGTCTTTATTCGAGAACCTTACTATAGATTATAGTACTACGTATAAACCCTTCAGCTGTGTCCCATCGAGTGAGAGCCATGGTCTATGTCAAACTCACTATACTCGATTCTGTGATAAAACGGGGACGAGGCAAATCACCAAAACTACCCTCCATGTCTAACATGAGTTAGTTCAATACCTTGGCCAAGGATTTCGTAATTTCCCGTCGCCTTCCTCATAGAACACTTATCTCGATTACTTGCGAGACTATGAATCCGTACTTGGCGGTCTAAGCCCGGCAATCACAAATCGTCATCAAGACCGCATCTGGCCCGCTGACCCATGCAACAGTAAATCGGGTCGAGGGGAGCCAGTGACAGTCGAGACTTCAAAGTCAACTCCGTCAAAGCCCCATTTGATCTAAGGTTCACGTAGACTACTATAGTGTTGTCGTCGGTCATTGACACTCCTCGAGTAATAAGCCATGTTCGACCGTACGACCAGTGAGTCAGTGTTCATGAAACGATTCAATCCCTTGATTCGACTCGCATCACAAGTCATGACCTCCGCTTCCAAGCGGGATATTGGCACTCGATAGGTCATCGACAAATAAGCCATAATCGGTTATCCAGCACCCAACTTAAGCCTAGGCTTACGGACTTTTAATGCTCGAGGTTAAGAGTCCACTGGTGCCTTCCTCTCTCGTACCCATCGAGAACAGTGACTCAACTCGACACATTTGGATTTGTTCACTTATTGCTTTACCAGATGCTTAGTAAATTACTCTTATTTCCAATAAATGAACAATGCCTTTCTATAAACACACAAAAAAATATCTTATTACATAAAAGGTCGAATGATAAATAAGCTAATGCCCTATACAATCTAATCCTCGTATAGCATTCGAGGGCATATTCCTAACAATCTCCCACTTGCACTCAATGCCATGCGCTGTAGTATCTAATACCCATCTTTTCGAGATGTCTAGCCAGTACCGCCTGTGATAGAGGCTTGGTGAACAGGTCGACCACGTTTTCCACGGTCGCAATCTTCTGCACGGCTACGTAGCCATTCTCAACGAATCCACATAACACGTGGTACTTTATTTCTATGTATTTGGACCTGCTGTGAGACCTCGATTCTTTTGCCTAAGCAATAGTGCTTGTATTGTCACAACCACAATGGCAATGGCCTATCTTCTACAGGAACGACACCAAGTTCTTCCAAGAACTTTCTCATCCAAACACCTTTCTTCGTTGTCTCTGAGGCCGCTATATACTCTGCTTCGCAGGTGGAATCTGCAGTAGTGCTTTGTTTGGAACTTTTCCAAGATACCGCTCCACCGTTGAGCGTAAAGACGAATTCCGAAATGGATTTTCGGTCATCCACGTCAGACTGGAAATCCGAATCCGTATACCCTTCCACTTCCAATTCTCCATTACCGTAGACCAGCATCATATCCTTAGTCCGTGTGAGGTATTTGAGGATAGTCTTGACTGTTGTCCAATGTTCCTTACCAGGGTCAGCCTGAAACCGACTGACTACGCTCACAGCGTACTCCAAGTTAGGTCGCGTGTAAAGCATCGCGTACATCAAGCTACCCACTACGGATGCATAGGGGATTCCATTCATCTCTTTCCGCTCCAACTCACTTTGAGGGCTCATAGCCTTGGAAAGGTGAATCCCATGCTGCATAGGCAGGAACCCTTTCTTCGAGTTGTCCATATTATATCGCTTCAGGACCTTCTCTAAGTAAAGGGCCTGGGAGAGTCCTAACATACGATTCGCTCGATCTCTATAAAGGCGAATCCCCAAGATGTAGGTAACTTCTCCCAAGTCTTTCATGGAGAATTCGGTCGAAAGCCACGCTTTCACCATCGAGAGCATTCCGATATCATTTCCTATCATAAGGATGTCGTCCACGTACGATACGAGGAAAGATATTTTGCTCCCACTGCTTTTCTTGTAGACGCAAGGTTCGTCTTCATTCTTTAAGAATCCATGGCCCTTGACCACTTCATCGATTCGAAGATTCCAGCTTCTGGAGGCTTGTTTCAGTCCATAAAGGGACTTGTTCAGTTTGCACACCCTATGAGCATCTCCTTGCAATGTAAAACCCTTGGGCTGCTCCATATATATTTCCTCCTTGAGGTATCGGTTTAGGAACGCAGTTTTCACATCCATCTGCCAGATCTCATAGTCATAGTGCGCAGCTATCGCAAGCAATGTTCGAATGGACTTCATATAGCAACAGGCGAAAAGGTATCCTCATAGTCAATGCCCTCTTTTTGACTGTACCCTTTCGCCACAAGCCTAGCTTTGTATGTATCAACCAATCCGTCAGATCCTATCTTTCTCTTGTAGATCCATTTACACCCAATGGGTCTAAAACCATCTGGGAGGTCTACTAGAGTCCAGAGTTGGTTTTCATGCATAGAATCCATTTCGGCTTGCATAGCTTTAAGCCATTTCTCCGAATCCTTATTCCTGATTGCCTGGTCATAGGTAGTGGGATCGTCTCGGACGTGCCCTTCCATCGCAGCAAACTCGTGTTCGATGTGGCATCCCGTATCTCTCAGGCTGGCGAGATACTCTACCCGACCTGCGCAAGTCAGGTTGCGCCTCGGACTGCTTACGGTGTCACCCGACACTGGAGTTTGTGAAAGCGCTTCTGAATACTCTCCAAGAGTTACTTCGCGACACGCTCCACCTTCTCGAACGAAATCTTCTTCGAGAAAGTGAGCCTGAAGGGCTACAACGATTCTCTGATCGTCGTGGAAGTAAAACTGATATCCCATGGAATCCTCAAGATACCCGACAAAACGTCCTTTCACAGCCTTCGATTCCATTTTATCTGTTTTGAGCTTTTTCACAAACGCGGGGCAACCCCAAATTCTAATGTGATTCAAGCTCGGTTTTCGTCCAATCCATATCTGATACGGAATACGATCGACAGACTTTGTAGGACATCTATTCAAAATGTGTGCCGCTGTCAACAGGGCATGACCCCACAACGATATGGGCAGGTCTGTATAGCTTAGCATAGATCGAACCTTATCCAACAGAGTTGATTTCTGCGTTCGGACACACCGTTCAACGGCGGTGTTCCAGGCGGTGTCATCTGTGAAATTATCCCGTTCTCTTTCAAGAACTTGTCAAACTCGAGGCTCATGTACTCACCGCCTCGATCTGATCGAATGGCTTTAATGCTCTTTCCAGTCTGATTTTCCACCAAAGCCTTGTACTCTTTGAACCATTCAAAAGTATCAGACTTATTCTTCATGAGATACACCTTGCCAAAGCGAGAGTGATCATCAGTGACGGTAACGAAATAATGGAAGTTACCGCGAGCCGCTACCCCGAACGGTCCGCAAACATCCATGTGGATCAAACCGAGAAGTTCTGCGGCTCTCGTAAAAGTCCCTGTGAAGGGCGACTTGGTCATTTTCCAAGGATACAAGATTCACAAGTTGGAAGGGATCAGACCCAAGCGGCTTTATAACGCGGTTTTCTCCAACTCAAGAATCTTCTTTTCTCCAGCGTGACCGAGTCGAAGATGCCACAGCAGTCTCGAGTTCGACTCCAATTTTCGTTTGTTGGTGACTGTATTCACAGTTTTTATTTTATCTTCGATATTTAGGTAATACAACCCATTCAGTAAACTTGCACTTCCGACGCAATTATTTCCAAAATAAATATTGCATATATTATTACTAAAACGGAACTCATAACCGTTTCCGCTCAAAACGGGAATAGAAACAATATTCTTAAGCCCCTTGGGAAAAACCAAATAATCGGAAAGCAGTAAACTATGTCTAGTAGATAAAACGAGAGTTCTTGATCCAATGTGGGTCACGGTACACTATGTCCGCTTCCTACGTTGATCATGATCTCTCGATCCGCCAGCTTCCTACGCTCGAAACACAGATGTGAGCACTAGCTCCCGAGTCTAAGATCCATGAAGCGGAATATACTGTCATAGAACAATTTGTTTCCAAAACATAAAGTTCTTTACCTGAGGCGGCTAGCTTCAGGAAATCGCGCTTCCAATGGCCAAGCTCATTGCAGTGAAGGCACTTGTCCGTCGGCTTGGCGCCTTTGAACACGTTCTTCTTGGCCTTGCCTTTCGAAATTCGTCATTTGGGCTTATTGGGCTTGTCCGACTTTTTCTTTGTACTCGACCCTCGAGTCTCAGCATTCGCGACAACAACAACTTTCTTTCCTTTCACCTTCTTCATCTGAGTCTGCGCTGCCGACAACTGGTTCATTAACCCAGTCAATGTCATCTTGGCCTTGTTCAGATTAAAGTTCACGATGAACGAATTGAAGGAAGGTGGGAGCGACTGAAGTATGAGATCGTTCTGGAGTTCGTTATCCATGATAAAGTCCAGTGCCTCGAGTCTTTCGATCCAATCGATCATCTTGAGCACATGCGCTCCGATGTCACTACCCTCAGCCATTTTGCAATGAAATGTTGCTCCGTCAGGGAATAGCGAGCACTCTTGGAATGTTCGCCAAAAAGCTCCTTCAAATGAAGGAAAATGGCGCCCACTTTCATTTCCGAGTGAGTGCGCTGCAACTCATTGCTCATGGAAATAAGTATATAGCCCTTGACCTTTGGCTCGTCTATCTGCCATTTGGCATACGCAGCCCGGTCTTCGTCACTCGCATCAGCCCCTGGGACTTGCGGTACGGAGGAATCGAGGACATAAGTCAGCGACTCCATACCTAGGACTATCCTCAGGTTACGGAGTCAGTCCACGTAGTTTGGTCCCACCAAATAGTTTCTCTCAAGCAGCATAGTAATTATGTTCGTCGTCGCAGTAAAATAGAAAGAAACGTAAAGATGCAGAAAATAAAGATCTAATTAGGTTTATCTTATCATTCATCAAGCGCAAACAAGGACTTTTTGTTTCGCTTGACTCCCACTATTTTTCTCGAAAAACTATCCTCCCGAGAAGAGTTTCAGAAACCTCGTTGAAAGTTTCATAGTGGAGTTGATGTCCCCGACTCGACTAGACTCGCCTCAGCCTTTAACGCAATATTTGGCTCATCTAATCTTATCGAAGTCACGTCGATCGCGAACTTATCCAATAAGAGTTTCAACTATCTTAGTCTCAGTCATTCCTCACAGCTAATCCTGTTTACTGGGTTTAACTGCCTAAGTGTGACCTATCAACTTATGCTCAAATCGCACAGAATGTACCGCCCCTTGCTGCCATACGCTTCGTAGGGGCGGACTGGTATGACGAGCGGCGTCCAAGATGCACCCGAGACGCTAACACTGGGGCGGGATATACGACGCCAACTTACTCGGAACAAACCGCAAAACTCCCCAATGCTAGACATCTCAAGCATGATAGAAGACAGGAATCCAATTCCTTTACCCACTTAGTATTTATCAAACGGGAGAATAAACCATCTCACATAAGAGCACATAAAACATGCATATCATTTCAAAAATCAACATGCACGTAGGTAGTAAATTGACCCTAGGAAATAAACTACAAGACAACACAAGTGGGTTATTTCTAGTCTATCCCTATTACATGCGTCTTCAAAAGACCTCGGGTCATCGCACGGGTCATAAAGTCGTCAAACGTCATTCGTCACTCGAACGGCCTCAAAGTCACCGAACGCCCACCACCTTGCCACCGCCGGGGGGTTGCCTTCCATCAAATGGGACCTCGTCTTCGTATTTAAGTCTAATCTAATAGAACGGTAAATTACATCACGGGGGGATCATAAGTCCCGAATAACCCGTATAAAACAAATACAACTCGGGGGACGTGACCCTTAACAAATGGGCCGGAAACCAAATTTCTAAACCCGCAAGTGCACCTTAAATCACATTCATAACGAGCACATTGACAATTACATGATCTCAAAAAGAAACGAAAATTGGGCCTTAAACGGGCCAAGCCCATTAAAAGGCCCGTTAAGGCTTTGCGCATGAAGCCCTAACATAGCTGTCGCGACTCAAAATCGCTCAACCGTCAAAATACGCCGGAAAGCCATGGCGGAGAAGGCCGCCGATGTGGAGTCCCGGCTGGAGCCAGTGCCACCACCGCCGGCGACGCCACGCCGCGCAACGTGCGCGTGTTCAGCTCGCGGTAGAATACTGCCGCGACTCCCTCATCGCCTCAGCCCCTTCGTGCCGAGTCACTGCCTCACCGGGAGATATCGCAGCCGCAGCGTTCCGGTCGAGCCGGAGTCGCTGCTGCTATCTTGCGCAGCATGCACCGTGCGCACCATCGCAGTCCGCGGCCAAAGCCGCGGACAATCTCATCCGGGCCGCCGCACCTTGCGACGGCTGCTCGGGTCCCGCCGTTGCGCGGGTCCCTATCCAGTTCGTGGTTCATCGTCAGTCTGTACCGCACGAGTTGGTGGCCGTGGGTTGGCAAACGATGCATCGGCAGCCCAACGACGGTTGAACCGTGTCGGCTTTTCGATCGTCTCTCACGCGCCTCGTTTCAATTTAAACACGTTATGATTCTGATCACGAGCGCCCGCTCTGATACCACTGTTGGGATACCCGTTGTTTCCCGGAGACGCCACGTCCCCGGGTACGGTGCGGAACAAAAATTTTCCGGGTTCTCTTATTGCCCTCGTTGCTCGGATCAGAATAGTAACACATAGACATGTAATAGAGCGGGTCAGACCCGTAAAGAATTACCAGTTGAAGCGAGTGGCAGCTCCTCGTCCTTTTCTTCAAGACTTCGTCGATGGTGGTGGATGGCACTAGATCGTCACGCCGACCTCGCAGTGTACCACGAAATCGGTTCTCTAAAGATGGCTAGAGAGAATCGAGCCGTCGCGTGAGAGAAGAGTGTGTGCGTTCGGTGTGTGTGTTTTGTGCCTTGTTGAGGACGAAAATTTCAGTCTCAATTACGAAATAGGTCTGCCCTATTTATACTATGATATATTTGGAAATCCCTAGGATATCGCAAAGATATGGTTTCGATTTTTCTCTTTAATTGGAGAGATTTTGCCATATCTTTCTCTCCCTTATTTAAGTCAAAATTCATATATGGATACTTACCATAATTAGACAACTAACTTAAATACTAGGTCAAACTAAGTATATGTAAATATGGTATAAAATTCGAAACTTAATCCCAGATTAATTTCGTAATTTTCACCTTAAAATAAATAATATTCCAAATATATTATTTCCATATTTATATTTAATTTTTCGAAATTAATTCCCAAGGCATAATTCAAAAATCAGCTTAGGGTCAAATTCCAATTTTACCCTCAAGCCTTTTAAGCACTTGGCCAAGCCCAAGTCTCAAAGTTAGTTTCATACGAAGTCCGACTTCGGTCCATTAAATGGCCCGAGGCCCACTAAGGCGCGGTGCAACGGCCCAAGGCCCGTTAAGGCCCAAAACACTTTCTCTCCTTAGCAGTACACATTGATGATCCTTTTTAAGCCCGACTCTCTAGGTTCGACTCAATCGGTAAGGGAGGAATCCAAGAGTCCGGCAGTTACCTAGCCAATCCCACAGTACCGGACCGTAACCCGATTCGAGTGCAAATTTCGACCCAGTCTTTATTCGAGAACCTTACTACAGATTATAGTACTACGTATAAACCCTTCAGCTGTGTCCCAATCGAGTGAGATCCATGGTCTATGTCAAACTCACTATACTCGATTCTATGACAAAACGGGGACGAGGCAAATCACCAAAACTACCCTTCATGTCTAACATGAGTTAGTTCAATACCTTGGCCAAGGATTTCGTAATTTCCCATCGCCGTCCTCATAGGACACTTATCTCGATTACTTGCGAGACTGTGAATCCGTACTCGGTGGTCTAAGCCCGACAATCACAAATCGTCATCAAGACCGCATCTGGCCCGCTGACCCATGCAACAGCAAATCGGGTCGAGGGGAACCAGTGACAGTCGAGACTTCAAAGTCAACTCCGTCAAAGCCTCTTCGTTCTAAGGTTCCCGTAGACTACTATAGTGTTGTCGTCGGTCACTGACACTCCTTCAGTAATAAGCCATCTTCGACCGTACGACCCGTGAGTCAGTGTCCATGAACGATTCAATCCCTTGATTCGACTCGCATCACAAGTCATGACCTCCGCTTCCAAGCGGGATATCGGCACTCGATAGGTCATCGACAAATAAGACATAATCGGTTATCCAGCACCCAACTGGAGCCTAAGGCTTACGGACTTTTAATGCTCTAGGTTAAGAGTCCACTGGTGCCTTCCTCTCTCGTACCCATCGAGAACAGTGACTCAACTCGACACATTTGGATTTGTTCACTTATTGCTTTACCGGATGCTTGGTAAAGTAGCCTTATTTCCAACAAACTAACAATGCCTTTCTATAAACACACAAAAAATATCTTATTACATAAAAGGTCGAATGATAAATTAAGCTAATGCCCTATAGAATCTAATCCTCGTATAGCATTCGAGGGCATATTCCTAACATGAATGAGCTGCAGTTGCTCCGTGACAGTCAAAACATGCCCATGGCTAACCAGAGCACACTCCAATTTAGTAGGATGGCGTTCTTCCACTCCAAGAATACCTTTGTAATACTCGGTGAAGTGGTCAATGATCTTCTGATGCTCGGTTAAAAGCTCATTATGCTCACTAGAAATAGATGATATTCGATTCCTGTAAACCCTTTGTTTGATCATCATGTGGAAATATGAAGAGTTAGTGTCTCCTTGTATCAACCACTTAACTTTAGCTTTCTGCTGGAGAAACCTATTGGCAGCCACATTAGCATATTTAAACTCTTCCTGCAGTTCTTTCTCTTTCTGCATTAGATCATTGTTCAGAGGATCATTATGTAAAGCTTCTTGAGTCATTCGAAGGGCCTCCCTCATCCTCTCAGATACCTTAACGATATCAGCAAACTTACCAGGGTTTAGTTGCCTCAAGGGTTGTCTCAACTGCTTCAGCTTATGCATCAACCTCCATTGTTTAGTCCCCGCCTCGTTACACTGCCAGTTCAGCTTAATAATATCCAAAAAAACTGGGAGATAATGTCGTTGAAGAACTTGAAGAGCTTACGAGCTTGAATTTTCAAAGCTGAATCTCTTAGTATGATTGGAGTGTGGTTAGAGACACCTTCTTCCAGAGACCAAGCCTCAGTGTCAGGATAGATTTGAGTCCATTGTACATTAACAAAGGCCCAGTCTAGTTTGCACCACACTCGATTACCTTCAATCTGCCTATTATTCCAAGTGAATCTACACCCTTTCATCCTCATTTCCATTAAGCCACAACTTTCAATACAATTCCCAAACTGAAAAGCCTCACACAGGTTCATCGAATTTCCCCCCAGCTTATCCTCCTCCCTTAAGATGGAGTTAAAATCACCCCAAACCAACCATGGACCTTGTACTGATTGGCTGAGGTTACACAATTGCAGCCATAGGTTCTCCCTAAGCTCACCTTGATTGTGTGCTAAACACATGTAATCAAGATCTTGACATCAGGCAGGGGAATGTACTGCAAATAAATCAATTGCTCAGATTGAAACAAAACAGAGAGCTGAATCCCCTAGTCCCAAGCCACTATTATTCTGCCTTTCGTATGTTGATCCAGATTATGACAAAAGGACCAACCCTAAACAGATTATTCATGACCATCTCTATATTATTTTTCTTTAGCTTAGTTTCCACTAAGCGGATTATTTTGAGCCCTTGGTTCTTGCAGAACAGCTTAACTTCTGTCTGCTTATTAGGGGCATTAAGCCCCCTAACATTCTAAATGCCAATGCTATCCATTGGGGTCACTACCCCTCTGCTTTAAAGGGGAACCTTTACCTTCCTTTGTACCTTCTCCAATACAATTCACTCTCCTCTGATGGGAACCACCGGTCTTTGCTGAATTTAAATTTGCAGTATTCTGGCACTCCTCCTTTTGTTCCTCATGCACTGGACCAACCATACTAGAGCCTTCAGTAGGTGGAATTTTATCCCCCTACACCTGCTTGAGATTCTTATCTCCCTTAAACCCTTGCCCAGGATGTTGAATTTTGGCCTCGCCCCTTTTCTTGCAAACCTCCTCAGTGTGCCCAAAATTCGAGCAGTATGTACACTTGGTTGGCTTCCATTCATACATCACAGCCTGTTCGATTAAACATCCATTCTCATTAGTAAAAAATGGAATCCCATAGCTCCTTCTCCAGATCAACCCCCCACCAATATTCTAGCAAACTGAATATGTTCCCGCCGCTCAGTGAAGCTATCTGCCATTATTGGGTAACCTATCAAACTCGCCAAACGGCTCAAGGTCTTGGCTCCCCAATACTTAAGATCCAGCTGAGGCAGACGAACCCAAAATAGGCACCTTACTCATAGATATTTTTTTAAACTCTGTATTGATTGACCATAGAGATAGAATTAACGGATTTCTATCAAAGTGTAAAATGGACCCTTGTAGAACTTGGTCCCTCTGCTCCGTAGACTGAAACTTGATTAGAAATAAACCTGGTTTCACCTGCAACATTTTCTGCATACCTGAATGCTCTCATACTTTCTGCAGGAACCATTCATCACACTGTATGGGGATTCTAATATTTACATGTGTGAGAATTGATCGATTCTTAGTTACTCAATTTCGGTGAAAGTTTAGCCACAAATATATCTATACATTGTATCGCCAATCCTAACTTGGTTCATAGCATCGATCGAAACTAACCCTTATTTACTTAAAATCACTGAGTATTTTCTAAAGTCTATTCTCCAAATTTTTCCTAAGTCTTAACACCATCACATAAGTCATAAATCATGTATATGACACATTTAACACTGTAAAACATATATCATGCAGTCACGTAAATCATATAATATGTATGCAAATTTATTGGTCGGCTTACTTACGGGACCCGTGTATTACAATGGGAACTCATCTTCATAGAATTAACATCCCTTGGAATAAAAATTTCATTGGTCCTAATGTCGATTCCCTTGTAGCCTTTTGTCCCATTTGGATAACCAATGAACACGCATTCCCTTGCTCTAGGATCAAACTTCTTCCTAGCTACAGCAAGCGTAGAACAAAAACACAAAGAACCAAAAACTAGCAACTGGTTATAGTTAATGGTCCTATGGAACAGAATTTCAAATGGGGACAGGTTACGTAAGTTAACTGAGGGAGTTTACCAATCAAGAATGTTGCAGTCAAAACACATTCAGACCAGTATATGATTGGCAACCCAGATTGAAATAACAATGACCTATCAACATTCAAAAGATGATGTGCTTTCTTTCGACAACTGCATTCTGTTGTGGTGTTTGCACGCATGACAAGTGGTGGATGATTCCTCTTTTCATGAACAAGTCAGTGAAGTTGAATTCTTTTGCGTTATCTGTTCTTATTGTCTTGACCTTACAAGAAAACTGACTTTCTACTAGGTTCAAGAAATAAGACAAGATTGAGCTCACCAGTGATTTTTGTCTGATCATGAAAAGCCAGGTAAACCTAGAATGATCATCCACTATAGTAATGAAATATCTATGTCCTAGATGAGATGGCACGTGAAATGGACCCCACACATCGGAATGTATCAAGTCAAATGGTGAACAAACTGTTTTACTGTCATTCGGGAAATAGCTTCTTTTTTGTTTTGCCAAAGGGCAGATTTTACATTGAGACCTCTCATAACTGACATTATTACTAAAGAGTTACCAAGAATTTCTAACACCCTATCTGAGGGATGACCCAACCTATTATGCCACAGAGTTGTTGACAGTTTATTCAGAAAGACATTCCTACATTTAACAGAAAACTTAACAGGAGGTACACTTTGAATCACATATAAACCAACAACTTGATCACCCCTGCCAGTCATTCGCTGCAAGTGATCCTGCACCACAAGTCCATTAGCTCCAAAGGAAAATCTAAAACCGTCCTTATTGGTTAAGCAGCTGACATAGATGAGACAAAAATGAAATTGTGGCACTAACAGAACATATGTCAGTTTAATAAACCTGTTTATGATAACAGAACCTGCCTCACTTACCTTCATGGTAGTTCTATTAGGCGGTATAACATTCGATTCTGTTAGGAATATTTTAGAAGTGTCCAAAATATTTATTCTAAGTCTTGTAATTTCTTTACAATGTATTTTATAGATGTATTTTATAGATGTTTTATTTTATGTAATTGGGTTGTATTTGTAATGGGCTTGTTAGGGGCCCAATGGGCTTAAATACCTCACAAGGTATTTAAGCTTAAACCCTAACACTCATTAATCTAAGTTTCCATTTACTAAAATCTCACGTATTCAACACTAAACCTCTAAAGCACACTATTCACATTCTACGAAGGTTTAATCTGGAATTACAAGTGGTATCAGACCAAGCGTGTAGGTGAGGAAACTTCATTCCAAGTTCATTAGCATCGTCAATATAAGTTATTGATTTTTCCAGCATTCAGTTCAAAGCTTTGTTTCGTGGGTTTAAGTTTTTTTCTGAGGATATTCTGCAACTTGGACGGCTGGCTGGTTTCTCTATGTTCTGAGAACTACTGAATCTGTTTCTGTCAATTTGCGTTAAATTTCTGGATTTCTGCTGGAGAATTTGAAGAACAGCTTCGTTGTTTGGTCTGCTTTTGAGTTTGCGAACGGCACTTAAGTTGGATTTGAATTCGCAAATTCTAAATTTGCAATTCAGTTTCACGAATTCAAGTTGAGGACCGACTGTGAATTGAAGGAATCAAGTCAACCCGCAAAATATTTCCTCAATTTTTTTGTGAAACTAAAGTTTGTGAATCAAGAAATATGCACTGCCACATTTCGCGAATCGCATCTCAGAGAGAAATTTCACGAACTCCTTGATAGCCCTTTTTGCGAATTCTTGAAAGTTCGCTAACCAGAAAAGATAAGAATTTTGCGAATCCAGTCGAAGAATTTTGCGAACTTCGTTGCCCGCAGATTTTCGCGAATCCAGTTGAAGAATTTTTGCGAACTCAATCTCCGCAAAATTTGCGAACTCGTTCGAAGAATTTTTGCGAACCTCAACTCCGGTAGAAATTCGCGGACTCTTTCACACTTTTTCGAATTCATCTCATTCTGCGAATTGGGACAATTGTACATGTCACTGGACATTTCGCGAATCCTTCATTAGTTTGCGAATCAGTACAATCTTGCGATTTGCGAACCTTTGACGTCTTGCGAACTTGATTAATTCTCGATAAAGTACGCTCGTCAACACATATCGCAATCCTCACATAGCGAAATCCACGACTCTGAACAAAATTCCACGAACTCATTTTTCGAGTCAAAGTCAAAGTCTAAAGTTTTAGACTTTGAACCAATTTCATTTCAAATTAACTTCTCCTCACATTACACGTTAACGATCATATCCAAAACACAAGCAATGGACTCTTTCAGTATGGGCAATGATGTTAGACCTCCCATCGTCCGACATGGAGAATACGCAGTCTGGAAGAGAAGGTTCATAAACTTCATAGAAAGCAAGGACAATTCAGATAACCTTCTGGAATCTATTTACAATGGACCTACACAGTATTGGACCATAATTCCCGCCACTACTGACACCACTCCAGCAAGAGAGGAACAGAGGATCTTGAAAACTGCTGACCAATGCAGTGATGAAGAAAAACTGCGACTAAAGGCAGACAAAGTGGCGAAATCATACATGATGCAAGCCATTCCCAATGAAATTTTGATGCAACTCGAATGTGGTGATAGCGCAAAAGAAATGTGGGATGCTCTTCGAATTATGATGCAGGGGACAGAAGTCAATACAATGGCAAGAATGGCGAACACACTCATCTCTTATGACCGCTTTCTTGCTAACAAAGGGAACTCTCCAAGAAACCTTCCATCGATTTCTTGTTCTTCTAAACGAGCTAAAGATGAATGGAGTCACAAAAAGCGTAATGGAGATCAATATCAAATTCTTAGGATCACTTCATCCAGAATGGGAGGCTACTGCAATTATGATTAGACAAATGAACGACCTAACCAAGGTTAGCATTCATACATTATTTGACTACCTCAATCAACATTCCAATCACGTGGAGAAACGAAGGGAGGAAATCAAATCAATAGAAAGCGACTCACTGGCTCTTATGACTGAACGATCATCAAGAAAACAATCCGAGGACAAAGAAATTATCCAGTCATCACAACTTAAGGAGGGAGGAGACTCTGATTCTGATGACGAATCCAAGGATCTTACTAAACATGGAGACCAGGAGATTACCCTCAAGGATCTTGCTAAGCAACTCGCTCTGGTCTCGAATTTTGTGCAGAAGAAGTATTATAAGAAGACTGGATCTTCCTCCAATCATCAAAGAACCTCCTCCAACTCTAAAGGAAAGACTCAAGATGAGGAAAACAACTCTGAAACTCCTCATCAAGGCGGCAAATGCTTCAACTGTGGTAAGAATTGACACTTTGCTAGAGAGTGCAGAATGCCCAAGAAAAAGGATGTTAACTATTACCGCCGAAAAGTTCAATTAGCTGAACAAAAGAAAAAGGACTGGTCTTAATGGCAGAAGAGGACCATTGGCTTGAAGATACCTCAGACAGCGAGAATAAGAACGTGGCACTGATGGCCAAGCTGGATGACGAAGAAGATGGAGCTGGAGCTGAAGGAAGCGAGTCAGACAGGGAAACCTCTAACAATTCAGACATGGTGGAGGTAAGTGAAGCAGATTATGATTCTTTACTTAAGATGAAAAATGAATTTTTATCCTTATATAAATCTAACAAATTAGGTAAAAGAAAAATCAAGGAACTAGAAGCTAACTTAGAGAAGAATTTAGTAGTATTAGATAAGTTTAGATATGATTATGCATGTGAGAAGAATCGTGTAATTGTAGCAAATGAAAAGATTGCTAAGCTAGAAATACTAGTACAAAATCCGAAGCTAAAGCCAAGGATTTAGAAAAGGAAATGAAATCTCATAGAAATCAGGCAATGGACGCTACAACTAAGTATGACTTACTATGTAAAGAAAGGGAAAGACTGTACTCCAAAATCAAAAAATTGGAGGACATTTTAACCAGACGAGATCAGTCAGAACAAACGATATTCTTGAACAAACCAGCTAACGTTGATTTCTACAATCCCTATAAAGGACTATGTTTTGAAAACCCATGCAAGTTAAAACAAGGCATATCAAGTTCACCTTATCTATATGATCTCAAATTCATGCAGACAGGTTGCCTGGCAAATCTCATGTCTTTTGTCAGTGAAAATGAGACATCAACACATAGTAAAACTCAAACATCATTTAACTACACAGAATTAAATGATAGTTATAAAGAAAGAAGTTGTCCAGCAATAACTGAATTTGAGTCAGATATCCCACGCCCAAATGAAGTAGGTACCTCAGGTGTTTCGGAAAGTAAGGCATCGATGGCTACATTTACAACAGGATATATGCCCGATTGCATAAAGAAAATCAGTGATCTTCACTCCACTCTCGAAAGCGAGAGAAAGTCATTTGATGAAGAAAGGCAAAGACTTCTTCATGAAATATCTTCACTTAAAGAAAAATTAAGATTACACACAATTTCATACACCTTAATTTCACATGACAAAATTTCCTGCACTAATACATTGAAATTTTCAGGACCCACAAAAGAGCCATTGAAGGGCCAAGTATGGGTTAAAAAGGAAGATATCTTGAAGGAGAATCGCGATCTCAATGCACCTTTTGTCATTGAATATTTTCCTTCCAAAACCTTTGTACCATCTTTATTTTGTCATGTATCGAAAAAATTATCTTCTCCAACAAAAACAAAGGTTTCCATACGTGATCATGTCACCAAACAAACTCACAAAACAATTCCTCAAAACAAAACTACAAAGTCAAGACAAGAATCAAAATCAAAAGCTATCAAAGAACCTGTCAAACTTGCTAAAACAAAAAAACTCATGTCTAAACTTAAGACAAAGAGACCCTTACTAGAGCACAAATGGGTTCCAAAGCTTCAAACTGCAGGAACACAAATCCCAACCCTAGAAATAATTAGTGACTCTGTATCATCCACTAACAAAGAAAAATCTAGGGAGTCTAAACGGACTAACAAACATAATAGAGGTGGACCCATATTTCAATGGGTACCTAAAGCCCTCTAGTTTTATTCTTGCAGGCCCTTCATGTGTGGTACTTAGATTCTGGTTGCTCCACACACATGACTGGGACAAAGGAACTGTTGAGCAACTACGTTGATAGACTAGGAGGACTGGTACGCTTTGGTAATAGCAATGGAGCCAGAATCCTTGGTTATGGCGATCTCATATGCAATCGACTCACAATTAAACAAGTCTCGTATGTTGAAGGACTGACACACAACCTCTTATCAATAGGACAATTCAGTGATTTTGGACTCCAAGTTGTGTTTCTAAAGAAAACTTGCAAAATTCTCAATGCCAATGGTGAAGAACTTCTCACTGGAACTCGCAAGACAAATCTTAACACCATTGATATTAGAACTGTCAAACCAAAGACTGATATCTGCCTAATCTCCAAAGCAACTTCAACTCAAAATGACTTATGGCACCAGCGGTTATCTCATCTTAACTTCAAGACCCTCAACAAGCTGTCAACCAACAAATTGGCTATTGGACTACCACCACTGAAGTATCAAAAAGAGCATATGTGCTCTGCTTGTGAGAAAGGAAAAATGAAGAAAGCTTCACATCCTACAAAACACACAGCATCCACTCAACATCCTCTAGAGCTTTTACACATGGATATGTGTGGCCCGATGCGAACTGAAAGCATAAGTGGAAAGCGGTATATGCTGGTTATCGTCGACGACTATTCCCGATATACTTGGGTACGCTTCTTACGAACTAAATCAGAGACAGTCGAACATATTCCAAACCTAATCAGAACAACACAGAACCTACTCCAGAGTAGTTTTAAAATAGTTATATCAGACAATGGAACAGAATTCAAGAATCAACAGCTCAGTGACTTCTACGAATCCATAGGGATTACTCAACAGTTTTCTGTTATCTACACACCTCAACAAAATGGGGTTGTCGAAAGGCGAAATCGAACACTCGTAGAGGCTGCCCGAACAATGATCATCCAATCATCACTACCTCATTTCCTTTGGGCTGAAGCAATGAATACTGCTTGCTATACGCAGATCGTACAAACATTCATCTAAGATTTGGAAAGACGCCCTATGAACTTATAAATGGAAGACTGCCCAACATTGCCCATTTTCGAATTTTTGGATGCAAGTGCTTCGTCGCCAACGACCGCGAAGACAAGTCCAAGCTTGATCCAAAAGCAACTGAAGGAATCTTCGTAGGCTACTCTGCACAATCTAAGGCGTACAGGATATTTCTCAGAAACAGAAGGATGATCATTGAAAGTATAAATGTCACCTTTGATGAGGGACTCGAACATTCTACTGGACATAGCAGTTTGGGACAAGTATCTAGAACACCACACCTTATTCATTCTCATAAAGAAGAAGGAGAGTGTTCGAGAGATGCCTCTGAACGGAACTCTTCAGAACCGGGATCGGACAAAGGAAGTTTGAAACCAGATCAACAAGCAACTGACAATTCTAGACAAAGCAACCCCACATGCTTCACTCAACGAGCTCAAGAGGAACGGGATCTGGATCTACTTTTTGAGCATATATATATCTCTCAAAATCAGACAAGACCATCCACCGATCCCTTTCCAAATACTGAATCCAGTCCTAGTTCGTCAACTCATGATTCAGAACCTATTCCTAACCAGACAATTCCTCCCTCAGATGCAGAAGCCTCGATCCCAACAACTTTGACAACAACGCAGACAGAGGCCTCCTCTTCAACTTCAGCCGGCAACATTACCGCATCTGCAATCGACTATCCACTAAGGGAGGAATCGCAAATAGATGAAACGACATTACCCCACGAAAAGAAATGGGTTCGACATCATCCTACTGATCAAATAATAGGAGATCCCAATACATGAGTAACGACTAGAAGATCACATTCAAATGAATGTCATTTCACCTGTTTCTTGAGCCAAACAGAACCTAAAAGAGTAGTTGACGCACTACGGGATCCTAACTGGATAGTGGCTATGCCAGAGGAGATTAATCAATTCGAACGTCTCAAAGTCTGGAACTTAGTTCCTCGTCTAAAAAGGAAAACTGTGATCGGAACAAAGTGGGTATTTAAAAACAAAAAGGATGAAGATGGTGTTGTAGTTCGAAACAAAGCCAGGCTCGTTGCTAATGGATATAATCAACAGGAAGGAATTGATTACGATGAAACGTTTGCCCCTGTAGCCAGAATCGAAGCTATTAGGTTATTCCTTGCATATGCAGCACACAAAGACTTTATTGTCTATCAAATGGATGTAAAAACAGCCTTCTTGAACGGAATTCTGAAAGAAGAAGTGTATGTGTCACAGCCAGACGGATTTCTCAATGCTGATCATCCCGACTTTGTTTACAAACTTGACAAATCACTGTACGGACTTAAACAAGCTCCAAGGGCCTGGTATGAGGTGCTTTCCGACTTTCTTATCTCCTCAGGTTTCACTAAAGGAAAAATTGACACTACTTTGTTCGTAAAGAAAGACGGTGTTGACATCATGCTTGTGCAAATCTACGTGGATGATATCATTTTTGGCTCTACTAACCCTAAACTTTGTGAAGAATTTAGCATTCTGATGCAATCACAATTTGAAATGAGTATGATGGGAGAAATGTCATTCTTCCTCGGATTACAAATCAAACAACTTCAGGATGGGATTTTTATCAATCAATCAAAGTACATCCACGATATTCTCAGAAAATATGGGATCGACAAGAGCAAATCATCAAGCACACCAATGTCCACCTCATGTTCCCTCGATGCAGATCACTTAGGTGAACCTGTAGATGTTACTCATTACAGAGGGATCATTGGATCACTGCTCTACCTCACAGCCAGTCGACCAGACATCTTATTCTCTACATGCCTCTGTGCTCGATTTCAAGCTAACCCCAAGGAGTCGCATCTTCATGCTGTCAAAAGAATCTTGAAGTATCTGAAAGGAACACCAGACCTTGGACTGTGGTATCCTAAAAACTCAAATATGAAACTAATAGGGTATTCTGACGCAGACTTTGCAGGTTGCAGACTAGACAGAAAAAGCACTTCTGGACACATCCAATTCCTAGGCGACAAGCTTGTATGTTGGGCCTCGAAGAAACAAAATTGTGTATCAACTTCCACGGCGGAAGCAGAATACGTCGCTGCAGCAAGTTGCTGCTCACAAATTTTGTGGATCAGAACTCAACTACGGGACTACGGGTTTGATCTAAATAGAATTCCTATTTACTGTGATTCCAAGAGTGCTATCGCAATTACATGTAACCCTGTTCATCACTCACGCACTAAGCACATAGATCTTCGATATCACTTCGTAAAGGACCACGTAGAAAGAGGCATAATAGAAATGTACTTTGTCAATACAGAGATTCAACTAGCCGATTTACTTACAAAAGCATTGGATGAAAAACGCTTCCAATTCTTAGTTGCAAAGTTGGGAATGTTGAACCTCAATTTTTAATTTCGATTATGCCGTCTTACAGTTCACTATTTATCTATTTGCTTGTTTTACTTCTCTCTTATTCTGTGCGTGTTTACTATGTTAACTAGTTAATTAGGACTCTATTTTTTTGCTTACTTCCTATTTTTCAATAAATTTTCCTGTTTTCATAAGTCGATGTAGCGCCAATGCTGATGGCAATACATCGAGGGGGAGAAATGCTATATCCATGCATCGAGGGGGAGTAAGTGAATTCATTCAATCATTTTTACTACTCGATAGGCATTGTATCTAGGGGAGTTTTCTTTCTCAACAAATACTTATTCAAGAAATTTCTTCATTTAAGGGGAGTTTTAGTACAACAACTCTCTCAAACACATAAAACATTTATAATACGCAGATAACTCTCAAAAACTCGTATGCCCTATTAAGACCCAAAGCAGAATAGCAAGTAAAACAGCGAATAAGCTCAAAAGAAGGAAAATCTCAAAAACCAGCATATTCAAGTTATGCTCAAAGTCACGTCTTAACTTTGCCTGTTCCTTGAGCTTCTTCTCTTCTTCCTACTTCTGCCAATTCATCTGTAAACGAGAAATTAGAAATGAGTTAGTTCTTTGATGTAAGGTACTTCAATGAGACTTGAGACATATCTATTTATAAATATGAAAGAAACATACGTCATTTATTGTCCCGACATTCAGACGAATTTTTGACTAAGGCGACGATTTTTCTTCTCCAACAAGGATATCGTATCATGAAAATCGATCTTGAAAACCCATAGGTTTGATGTTATCCTAGTGATTGATCGAGTCAAATTGGTAGTATTTGGGTTATTACTAGATTACTTAATATCTTTGGTAAATAATTCGCTAAACTTTTAGTGAACAGTTGTGAAATCATAATCCACGAACTTCGTGATAACTCATGGACATTTCGCGAATTCATCTTTTTTCCAAATCTGCGAACGGTAAATTTTTAAATCTCCTTTCTACTAGTTCGCTAAAGTTTTAAATCTTTGATTTGCGAACTGACTCTTCTAAACTTCACCAAGGGATAATTCGCGAACTCTAGGTGGGCCTCTTTAACTAAAAATTTCGCGGCCCAGTTTTAAACTAAATCGTTATCTTTCGGCCCGCAAAACTTCCTTTATCTTATTCGCAAATTTCCCCAAATCAGTTTTTACGAACCCTAAACTCTCAAAATCTCTCAAAACGCGTCAAACTCAACTTTGGATTTTCGTTGCTGTGCTTCCGTCTACACACACACTCACAGATTTGTTGAGGTAAGGAAGAAACAGTCTTTAAATCTTAATTTTTCATGTATTCTCTTCGTTGATTTTGCAGGTTCGAAATCGGAAAAGAACAGGGAGTTCGTCTTTGTTTATTTTGTTTTGTTTGTTGTTTGATCTTGTGTTCTATAATCATTTTTATTCATACTTTGTTTAGATGATTATCGTGAAAAAGAGTACGAACTGTGTTGACAAGATTCTTCAATTTCGTTTTTGAAATCAATGTTCTGCGAATAGGGTTTTTCTGGGTTTTATTCAAAATTTTACTTTTTGATCTTTCTGTTCGTGATTCGCGAATTGAATATGTGTTTTTGCGAATTCATGCATAGAATGAGTTCGCAAAATGAATTAGTAAAATTTGTTAGTAAAATGCTTTCGCACTTTTAAGTTGACTGATTGACCAACTAAAAATTTTGCGAATCTAAATTCGCGAACTGCCTTCCCAGATGCAATTCGCGAACTAATGTTTCGCGGGTCGTGTTTAATCTTGTCAATTCGGGAACTACCAAATTCGCAAATCTTTATTCGCCAATCTTCTCTTATTCGCACTTCACGAACTGTCAATTCATACTTCGCCAAATTCCTTTCAAATTTCAAAATCGATTCGCGAAATTCCTTTGACAGACTCGCAAATTTCCAAATTCGCAAAATTTGTACCTCGCAAAATTTCCAACTTGCGAACTAGTTTTTCGAACTTTACAAATTTTTTTTTTCACAATTAAATTGACTAAGTCAATTCGCAAACTGAACCCTCTCAGTATTTCAAACTAATTCGGGAAACTAACTTAGTGAAATTTTTTTAAAAAAAATCTCAGGCTTTTACAGACCCGCATATCTTTGTATTCGCAAAAATGTATGTTCAAATTCGATCTAAAGCAAACTCGCAAAATCAATTTTTGAAGTCTTTTGAACTAACTGCTTAAATTCGCGAACCCTTGCCAAAAATTTCAAAACTTCAAATTCGTGAAATACACTTTGATTTTTTTTGGGGCCGAACAGTACCTTATTAATTAAACCATCTTTTTCTAAGAATGTCAAATATCTTCTCATAAGACGTTATTCACAACCTTGTTTTTCTCTTATAATGCAGTTTCGACAGAATGACTACACCAGCAGATCTCGTCTACTCAACCACCAACTGGATTGTAATCAAAGACAACAACTTTCAACTCGACTTGAACACTTTCAAGTGTCAAGAAAAGAGATCATCCCATCTATTCTGAGAAACCACCACCTGGGATACGCCTTCTCTGCATCAGTTCCTGCACCAACCGTGTACCTTCAACAGTTCTGGGGAACGATGACTACCAAAAATTTCTCAAGACAACACCACTTACTATGAAGCCCAAATCGCAAACAAAACCGTCAGAATCACCAGGGACTTTATACGACAAATTCTTCGGCTGCCGATTCAACCAGATTATGAACATGAGGCATCCGAGGACGAGCTCATCGCAGATATGTTGAAAATGGGTTACTATAGCTCACTCGAGCTCGATTCCCGTTTCAACAATCAATGATTCCACATCCGTGGCGAACTCTTTTCGCAATTGTCAACAAGTGCTTCTCACCAAAGCACTCAGGGTGGGACATATGCAACATTACGATCCTACGAATCTTTCATGGGATCGTCTTCAGGAAAGGATACGACTATGACAAGCTAATCACAATGGACCTGGACGATCAGCTTCATCAGAGATCAAAGTCCAAATCGAAAAAGACACAGAATCTGCCCTATCCCCGGTGGTTCTCACTAATGATCACCACTTTATGATTACAACACCGGGGATACCAACAAGGCCACAAGAAGAAAACTACACCCCTCCCAAACTCAAATTTCTTCAAAAAGGAAAGACGAATGAGAAATACTCACGAAAACCAATGCCCATTCCGCGCGCTACCTTACTACTAGCTAACCCAGAAGACATTGAAAAATACTGCAAAAAGTCCAACATTCCACACCCCATGACTCACGCCGACCCACCCGAGTCTAACCCAGGGGTTAGTGAGACTGAGAGAGTAGAAACGAGAGAGAGAGAGAGAACAAGCAAGTGAGATACTGAGAGAAACCACAGAAACCGAATTTATCCCACACGTACCACAGACTACATCTCAAGAAGCAATCCCTGACCAACCGCCACCATCCTCTAAACAAACAATACCTGAACAATCGCTCGAGGAACAACCACATGCCGAACGACTCGAACAACCACTAATAGATGTTCCCGAGACAACTACGACTGCACTAGCTCAGTCAGAAAAAGCCGGGTCAACCCCTAGGATAGAAGACGTCGTACTCGACCCAACGACGCATGAGCGAACCCCACCTGACCATTCACTTGTCTCCCAACAGACAAGTGTCTCAACGCAACACGAACCACCCCAAGCCTCCACTCGGTTCCTATGTCTGAACCAATTCAAGAAATACCCATTTCCGTGACAAAGGCCGAGCCTCAGCCTGATCTTCAGGTCTCAACGTTCATAGAAGAGCCTCAAATAGAGGCTCTTCAAGGATTGGACGGAAGTCTCTCGGATGTGGATGATTTCAGCAGCTCACCATCCGCGAGCCACCGTACGGAACCTAGTTCTGGACGCGTGCTAACGGGACGCCTTGGCGATCCCGGTGACAGCTCCACCCAAGCCCGTCACACTGACGTGGCCACAACGACCCGAGCACTATCACCAAAAGATGTGTCGCAAGGAGAGGTCGGAAGACCCAAGGACTCCAAAGTTCCACAAACTTCGGGTGACGAGGGCCACCGTACAGAACCTCTCTCTGAACGTGTGCCAACGGCTACCCCTAGTGGCGCCGGATCTATCCCAACCCAGGTGACGACTGCCTACTTGGAGAATCGTCTGTTCGAGTTCTTTGAAACCGTAACCCTACCACGGGTCAAAGGACTTATTAAGGAGGCGGTCCAAGCAACTTCCACCGACAAAGGGAAGGCTCCCATATTTGACCAACCTCCTCCTCAACAGCCGGTACTTCCCCGTCTTCTCACCCTGCCACCACGCAACCCAACGACACCGAATTTGTACACAGTGCCTTTGCTTGAGCTCTTTGATGTTGGTATTGCTCGCCTATTAGATCTCGACAGCAAACCAAGCTTTGAAGAAGAGGACCTCTATCGGAAGCTGGTCGCAGGTGGCGTCATCCCACCTCCTGATGCGAGCATACCGACTGACACATGCCGCCAAGAAGGCCCCAGTCAGAAACGTCGTCATGACGATCCAGACGATCAGGATCGTCCTGAGGGGGAGAGCAGCAAGAGACCGAGAACCAAGTCTCCAGTTATTCGCGGCGGAAGAGGCAGAGGATGCGGAGTTCAAACGCGTGGAGGCAGTTCGTCACGACCACCCAATCCACCACCAAGGTCCTCCAGTGGCAGACAAGCTACACCAGGGCCGAACCAGACAACTTCCCTTGGTGAAGTCGAGTCTGCTCCCTCGAGGATCTCCACCCAACCAGTCCAAACAACTACAACCCCTCGTCCAAAAGATCCTCAAGGCTACATTGACAGATATATCTTAGACGAGGAATGGAGGACGAGAACAGAGACAGCAGAAGAGTCCCGCCTCAGGATTGAAAACGTTCGTGATTTATTAAAGGCGGTGGCAACAGACTTCTACTTCATTGAGCAAGAGGAAGAGGAGCAAGGAGAAAATCCTGAGGCAGATCTTCCAGAACTTCCAGAACTCCTTCAACATCAGGTGCCCGAGGAACCGACGCCGGGCTACAAGTTCATAGAAACTCGTTGGAGAAACGCGAAGATCAAGGCACCTTTTCTTGAGGATCTTTATCCAAAGATCTGGAGGAAGGAAGAAGAAATAAAGGGAGTCAACGAGCTGAATCTTCGAGGCCTTGAGCACCTAAGAGGGACGTATAGGGGACTTAGCCATCAGATTATGCTCTGGGAAGTCACGGCCAAGAAAGGAATGAGTAGGGATCAATACAGTACGTACATGAGAGATCAATCGGCCATCTGTGATATTGTGGATGTCGAATGGGCAGTAGGAAGATATGTAGGCCCTGTCTTTGTAATTGATCGTTATGACAGGAAAATCGTAAAATATTCAGAAGCAGATCTTCCCTACTTTCCACTGGGCGAACTCAACAAGCTCTTCAACATTTATCGCAATAAGTTTCCCCTTGACACTCACACAAGACGAGATGGTTATCGGGCTATCAAAGAGTGTATGCTGAGGCAGGTCAAGTACTTCGCTACTCATGACTTCCAAATGGCCTTGGAAAGCAATATGAGCAAGGTCAACCTGACACGTCCAGAAAACAAATATAAGGATCTCGAAAAGTATGGAGAGGGATTTATCTTCCTTGAACCACAACCTGGGGTCACTTACCTACAAGCTCAGAAGAAAATGTTACAGGTGCTTCTTCTGTCAGAGATCTCCAAATTCTCAGATGGGACATTGAAGATTATCCTTAACCAACTCCTGGCTAAGAAGAAGACAATTTCCGAAGATGACAAACTAGAAGGAACAGAACTGGAAGAGAAAGATGTTCTACGGAAACTCGTCGAGAAGATCAGATATCGAATCGTTCTTCGGAACGACATCAGACAGTTCGAGACTGCACTAGGATTCAGGAAGACCTACTTGGCCCATAGAGAACCTCCACTCCACCTCGCTCGAAGAAAAAGAAATGAAGACTTAGTTAATAAGCTCGATTGTAATTTGGACACTTAGGGGGAGAATGTTAGGAATATTTTAGAAGTGTCCAAAATATTTATTCTAAGTCTTGTAATTTCTTTACAATGTATTTTATAGATGTTTTATTTTATGTAATTGGGTTGTATTTGTAATGGGCTTGTTAGGGGCCCAATGGGCTTAAATACCTCACAAGGTATTTAAGCTTAAACCCTAACACTCATTAATCTAAGTTTCCATTTACTAAAATCTCACGTATTCAACACTAAACCTCTAAAGCACACTATTCACATTCTACAAAGGTTTAATCTGTTGAAGTGTTCTTGGATAATCTGGAATTACAGATTCTTCTATTTCATGTATTCCAGTTAAAAGTTCTTGATTGCCACATACATGCCTTGTGGCCCCAGAGTCTACTAACCAAACTCCATGACTATTTAAACTAGGCAGATTATGGGCTAGACGGATACATGTATTTTCTCAACTTGCTGTGATTGATCAGCATTAAGGGTGGCTGAGCTCCCCACTGACTGATTGATCTGGTCTCTAAGACTCTGCAGCTGGAAAGATGTGAGTTGAAGTTGAACCAAGGCATCATCGGAATAGGTTCCAAGTTGGTGGCCATGTAATCCCTGTTTAGCAGCTGAATCAGACATTGCTTGATTGACTCTTGTTCCTCTGAACTTTGACCCGTGCCTGAATTCTGGTGGGAAGCCATGAAGCTGATAACAGCTGTCAATGGTATGGCCTCTCTTTTGGCAGTGAGTGCACAAGGGCTTCGCAGTGTCCCTCTTTTGATTGTAGGAATTCCTTTTCCCAGGTTCTGAGTCAGCTTTAGCTGCTAACATGGCCATGCTGCTGGATTGATTCTCAGCATTCTTAGAAGATCGTGTACCTACTGACCTCTGTTTTCTTCTTGTATCAGTAGAGAGAAGACTTTATTGATTGAAGGCAGCGGGTCATTAACATAATTTGTCCCCTTGCAAAAATGTATCATTCAGTCCCTTGAGGAAAGTCAAGACATACTCCTCATTAAGGTAGTCTTTGATCTTATTGATGCCCCCACGGGTACACTCACACGGTGGTCTGTAATAGCCAATTCATCCCACAATGTTTTGAGCTTGGTGAAGTATACTGACACGCTATTTGATCCTTGGGAAAGAATGATCAGCTCTGTCTTCAATTGTAACACCCTCGGGTTATTTGTCTGACCAAACCTCTCTTGTAAATCAAGCCGGACCTCCCTCGCAGACGAGCTGTATAGAATGCTCGATGATATTTCCTTAGAAACAGCATTGATGATCCATGAAATCACCACACTATTACTCCTTTTCCAAGAATCTTGAGGTCACCGTTGACAAATCCTTCTTTATTCCTACCTATTAGGGCAATCATCATTGCTCGGCTCCAAGTGGCATAGTTGTCGCCATCCAAACGTTCGTGAACGAGCAATTGACCCGACATGTCGTTGTTATTCGAAAATAAGGATCATTGATCAAGACAACAGAGCTTGACGAATGAGTAGATGAGAAAATTGCAGCCACGGTGTTTGAATGAATGGCTCAGTGGAATCTATCAAAAACCAGCGAAAAACCCACGAATTGTAAAATGCTCCGATACCATAACAAAAATGAGAACTTCTGTGTTTGTATGCACGGCAATTAACGCAGTTCGGATACTTGCAAAATATCCTACATCCACGATCGTATCCCTTCTTTATTGATTCCATTAAGATCACACAGTACAAGAACGAACTCAATTTTGAGCTCAAGAAGAAAAGATAAAAACAGAACAGATACTACGAAGAAGAAAGTGCCTCCTTTATATTTTAAAATTCCCGCTATAAGTCGTTGGGAACGTTCCTCTTGTTTATTAGTAAAAACGCTGCTGGTAGCTACATCTTCATTAGTTACGTCCTTCTCAAGATAAATCGCGCTTGTATCCTGCTAGCGTTTTTCTTTTAGCTTCGCACTTTTTCTTTTGAACATGGCTCTTCTTTCGAACGCGGGTATGATCAATTGTTTGATTCAGCTCTCTCTCTCCCTCTCTCTCTCTTGTAGAGACTATATTTAATTGTGATTGATCTCATTAGTTGTCCTTGTAATTAGGGGCTTTATTTGTATTAGTCCATAAATTAGGACTAGTTTGTTATTTATACCAAGCTTGTTTGGTATAAATACTTATACAAACAATTGAGCTGAATACAGAAAATTAGAGAATCGATCTGAAAGGCTTTTGAATTAAATTCTAGAGAGAGAAACAGCAAACACTTCCTCACACCAAAAGTTTCTCTCTCGCGTTCTTCAAAGAAAGGTTTTCGATCGTGATTCAATTTCTATCATTCTAGTCGATTGTCTGAGAATTCATGCCTAGGATTGTTTGAGTTGATAATCGAGGACCTAACACTTTCTCTCTCTCTCTCTCTCTCTCTCTCTCTCTCTCTCTCTCTCTCTCTCTCTCTCTCTCTCTTTCTCTCGTCTTCACATGTATACAGACACAACATGTCCCGTACAACTGTGTTTCACACTTTCTGTATATTTGTCATGTATATGTCCAATTGACTTGTACATTCCGAAGGTTTTTATTGCTTTAATTATAGTCCCAATTTCCGCGCTCAATTCAACACGCGTGTGTGCTTTTTTCTTTTTATCCGTTTTTCTTTTTAAAAGCGTGCAAAAGGTTGTTGGTTTTATGTATGTTATTTATATCCTACAATGAATTCAATTATCCCAGTGATAAAGTATATGCTGTTACGTTCTGGTGTTTTGACTGCTCAAGTGAATTTGCCCTGCAATTTTGTAATTACCGTTGTTTCCTTGATTTGGTTTGTTATGGATATAGTGGACTTTGTTGTGGTTTAAAATATTTGAAAGTTGTTTAGACTTACGTGGAAGTGAAATTAAAAAATTTTCTTTTGAGTTGGAGAATGCGTTTAATGATTGGAGAAGAATTATTGCATTTTGAGTTTTACAATGAGTATGAGTTTGAGAATGAGTTCTTCGATTGGACATGGTCTAAATATGCTTATTTTATCTGTTGCGTCTTCTCTCACCAACACCACCAAAATGCAATTAATTTTATAAAATACAATTACTACGATGTTCTACTTCAATCCATTTACTTAATTTTATTCAATTTTTACTCCAAAATCGTTAACTCTATTTACTACACTATATTAATATTCGTACTTTTTAATTAATTTGTAAAAACAAAAATAATGTAACTTATTTACTACACTATATTAATATTCATACTTTTTCTTCAATTTTTACTCCAAACTCGTTAACTCTATTTACTACAGTATATTTTTTTATTATAATTAGTTATAAAAACAAAAATAATGTAACTTAAATTTAATTCGTACATGTGAGGTGATTTGAACTTTCCATATGTATTTGTCCCGAACCCCGGGACTTAGATAGTTTATTTTCGAATTAACTAATCCCAAGCCTTCACAACCGGCACGTGGCTAAGTCGATCCTCGGTCGCTCGACTCTCGGCGTAGTCAAGTCAGCCTCTCAATCCCTCGCCTTGCTTGCTTAGCCGTTCTTTGTTAATCACGCCTTAATAAAGATTACATAGGAAAAACGTTCAAACCCGTGGAACCGAACACGTTTCGACCTCACTCCTTTCACACTCAAAAAGTAAGCTACGTGGTTATTTTCCCAGGTCCCTTCATGTGGGATCTAAATCACTCACTCGCTCCTAAACGCCTACTCGCGATCCCATGCATCGAACTCTCGTCCCCTCGAGAACTCGACTCGTCTTGTTCTCAAAGTAGCTCTCGTACTCTCGAAAGTGGGTGTGTGTGGATGTCTAGGACAACTCGAAATTGGCCTACCTAAATAGGTCTTGACTTGTATTTGAATTTGCAAGGAGATCCCACAAAAATCTCCTAAGATCTCTCCCTTTATCTCCTTTAAATGTGCTAATTTTGGATTTGAACTTTCGTAAAAGATCTCAACCGCATTGACCCGCTCAAATCTTCCTTCTACAGCCTTTATCGAAGCTTACGACCCTCGACAAACCGCAGCCCATCTTGATCGTGTTCCGTCGTACCTCGACGATCCTGCCCAACGTCGTCTCGAACCTCGCCGTCTTGCCTCAAGTGTTTGGATCATTTTCAGCTCCAAGTGTAGATTTCTCTCACTCAAGCACCTTGGACCGTACGCCTTCGCTAGTTTGGCTTGGCAAAGACCAAGTCCGCTTACGTGGCACTTCAAGACCGTGATAGTATTAGGCTTAAGTTTTTAAATCTAATATCATTTAACATTATAAAATTAAGATAATTTAATAATTGAAATCAATTAAAATATAATTATTTTACTTTAAAAGAAGTTTACACTTAAATACTAAAAAGTATAAAGTGTCAGATCAGTCCCTCAAAATTTTTTGTTAAGTACCTAGTAGATATTAAATTTTTTTCACATAGGTGGCCGTGGATGAAGATACATCATATACGAAATTTAGGTATCATAGAACAACGTATTGTGGTACATAATACGTACAAAATGGGTATGTAATGCTTATCACACAACAAATTTAGAAATTAGTACCACACAAACACATAATATGGTACGTAAGATACACATGAAAAGATACGTTCGTAAAGTGATACTCTCAACCAACAGATATTTATGTGTGAATATTTTATTCTACTATGTACACACATAAATACCATTTGGAAAAAAACTTATAAGTTAGTCCTGTCAGATTTTTTTATATGTAGGTACCTAGTAGAATATTTTTTTTGCAGACAGGTAACCGATCCGCCGCAGGTATGCCATACAACACATTTAGGAACCCTATATCAACGTATTGTGGTACGCCATACGTTGAGAAAATGGTACGCCGTATTAGCACATTTCGGTACACCATCTATAACATATAAGGTATGCCACATAAACACATTTAGGTACCCTAATCAACGTGTTATGGTACGCTATACACACACAGGAAGGTACGGCGTGACTGAAGAAACTGCTAAACATTAAATTGGGTACCTATCTGTAAAAATTTCTGACATGGGTACCTATCTGTAAAAATTTTACTCAAGTATGTATTTATGTGTAGATATCACATTTATTTATTTGACAGGGAACTGAACTGATAATATTATATACTTTTGGGTATTTAATTGTCAATACACCTTACTTTAATTCTTGAAGGGGAAAAGAAGTTCTGCAGTCAAGCTGTGGGGTATTGGGCCGGTTGAGATCACCTATTCCACTCTTTCTATGCCATTCCATATTCCAACGAACGAAAATCGTTATGCCTCCCCCGTCAAGTGTTAAAACACCCGTAAACATCATTGCACCTATGAACGCGGGTATCCTGCTAGCGTTTTTCTTTTAACTTCGCACTTTTTCTTTTGAACATGGCTCTTCTTTCGAACGCGGGTATGATCAACTGTTTGATTGAGCTCTCTCTCCCTCTCTCTCTCTCTCTCTCTCTCTCTCTCTCTCTCTTGTAGAGACTATATTCAATTGTGCTTGATCTCATTAGTTGTCCTTGTAATTAGGGGCTTTATTTGTATTAGTCCATAGATTAGGACTAGTTTGTTATTTATACCAAGCTTGTTTGGTATAAATACTTGTAGCTGAATACAAAAAATTAGAGAATCGATCTGAAAGGCTTTTGCATTAAAGAGAGAGAAACAGCAAACACTTTCTCACACTAAAAGTTTCTCTCTCGCGTTCTTTAAGGAAAGGTTTTCGATCGTGATTCAATTGCTATCATTCTAGTCGATTGCCTTAGAATTCATGCCTAGGATTGTTTGAGTTGATAATCGATGACCTAACAATTGGTATCAGAGCAGATTCGTTCTGTTTTGAATCAAAATTTGATAGAAATCAGATCGAAATTTAATTCTGGAACTGTTCCGTGCAAAGAACAGTTCACTCGTGAAAATTGATTTCGATCTCATAGCCTTAATTCTGTGCTTATTTGATCTGATTTTGATGTTTCTTTGCTCGCATAAGTAGGTTAGATCAATTGCGATTAGATCAGTAGCAATCAGAATCAGGATTTAGACCGAATTTTTTTATTCTGAGAATTTACTGTTCGCGCGAAGAACAGTTTGAATATGTTTTGATTTTTGCATTTTTGCAAAATTGAATATCATTTGTTTCAAAACATGTTTTCTGTTCGTAAGGGTTCAGTAGCTAATTTCGAGCATATACCTGCAATTTCATTGATCAACTTTCAGTATTGCTTGAATTCTGTGTTAAATCTGTATTCTGTGAACTGTTGCGTAATTTAAATTTTTCTCGCTAAGTTCTTCGATCGGAATAAATTCTCGATCGAAAAACAACGTGCAAAAAATTTCTCAATTAGGATACGAATTAGGAACAGAAGTCGCTACTGCTAAGGATGATTTGAGCGTCAAAGTTTTACGAGCGTTATTTCAGCGAGAACCTTTTTCGAGAGATTTATAATAGATTTTTGCGTGCACAAATTTTTTCAATCAAAAAACTTTCTCAGTCAGACTCTCAAGTTTGACCAAGCTAAAAAATCTTTTAGGATCGCAAAATTTTTTCGGTCAAACAATTTATTTTGACTTCACGAGAAACATAATAACTGTGATGTTTCTTAACGATCGAAATAAATTCACACTGAAAAAGTTTCTCGACCGAAAACTTAAGGCTAATTTTTCTCGCTCGACAAACTTTTCGCCAACAGTACCTGACGCGTGAAAACAGTATCATTACGTTAAAATCGACGAAATTATTTTTGATCAAACAGTAACGTTGAATCAAAAATAATTCTCGATCATTTTTTAAATCAAAAGCTACTAACTAATTTGCTACTTGTGAAGCATATTACATCAAAATGCATTCATCAAAACTAACGAAGATCCTTCATCAACTCTACCACAAAGAAAGAAAAGATGGTTGCATACTCACTAGGTAACGACAACCGTTGCCAATCCTGCAACGCGGTGAATATACAGTCTGGAAAAGCCGCTTTCTAAATTTCATAGCCTTGAAAGATCAAGCCGAGAACCTGCTAAAGTCACTCGAAGAGGGACCCGCACAGTTCTGGGTCAATGTAGCCGGTGATGACACGGTTACTCCTCAAATTCTCGTTACTAGGCGACTGAAGGAGCCTAGGTAATACACCATCAAGGAAAGGGCCCGCGCTAAGGCAGATCTGATAGCTATGAACACACTCATGCAGGGCATCCCCAACGACATCTATAGACAGATAGACAGCCTCCCAACGGCTAAGGGGATGTGGGATGAACTGCATAGAATGATGCAAAGGACGGAAGTGGGCATCAAGGCCAAAAAGGCAAATATTCTCACTGCTTATGACTCCTTCACAGCAAAGCCGGAGGAGAGCCTACATGACGTATATCAAAGATACCTCACCCTTCTTAATGAGATGCGGAAAATAGAAATCTCAAAGACAAACATGGAAACAAACATCAGATTTCTATCCTCCCTGCCCTCAGACTGGAAAAAGATATCCACTCAACTCAGGCAAAACAAAGATTTGGAGAAATTGGATATCCATGCAGTCTTTGATAATCTCGCCCAACACGAGGAAGATATCTGCGGGATTCGGAAGGAGCAAAAGGGCAAAGAGATTGAAGACACCGTTGCCCTAGTCTCAAAAAAGCGTGGAACAAAGCCTCGCAAAGAGAAGATCGTTAGGCCTCCCTCCCCATCAGAGTCAGAAGAAGATTCGGAGTCAGACGCTGAGCCAAGCATGAAAGCACTGGGGAAGCAGTTGGCTTTAATCTGAAAATTGATGAGCAAGACGTACTTCAAGAAGAAGTCCTCATCTTCGGCCAACCGACTTCGGACTTCAATCTCTAATAATAAAGAACGTGCACCAGAGAGCTGCGAAATCAAGAACATCAAAGAGCCCAACAAGTGCTTCAACTGTAGCAAGCCTGGTCATTTTGCCAGAGAATGCACTCTTCCCAAGAAGAGAGATGCTAATTACTACTCCAGAAAGCTTCAACTCTCAAAGCAGAAGGAAGTTGGAGTAGCCCTCATGGCAGAGCAGGACCACTGGCTCGAAGACACGTCCAATTCCGAAGAGGAGAACATAGCCCTTGTGGCCCGCCTGGACAACACCTTGGACGCCGAAACCTCAAACAGGACGAACGATGACGACGCACCCACCTCATCACGAGAGGTAGTCTCTCCTTCCGCATTATTGACCATGTTAGAATCGTATAACATAAAATACGCTAACATGAAACGTGAGCAGAAAAGTATAAAGGAAGTAGAGGACAAACTATCTAAGTCTCAGGAGAAGATTATTAGTCTCGAATCGGAACTTAGAAGATCTAGTACTAAAATAGAAGAACTAACTAAGAGCCTACATTCTAGGGAGACTAGTCAACCTCATGGGCAGCATAATGAAAAGATTAAAGAATTAGAAGATAGGCTAGCAAATAACTACAATTGCTTGGTTAGGAATCTCAATGAGAAAGCCACCCTCAATTGTAGGTTAACCGAAGCTACCACTAAGATCACTAACTTGGAAGCTGAATTAGGAATATCGAATGCAAAAATTAGTGAACTTAGTAAAGAACTTGATGCCTGTCAAACCGCTAAACTGACGGTAGAAAACAATTATGCTCTCTTAGGCGAGGAACGTAAGAAGCTATATGCAAAAATTAAGAAATTAGACGATCTTCTTACACGAAGTGGCCAATCTGAAGAGACTATATTTCTAAATCAGCCCAAGGATTTAGATTTCTTTAATCCCTTAGAAGGCATAGGTTTCACTAACCCATGTGTGCTAAAGAAGAAAGAAATGTATGACATAAAGCACATGGGGTTAGGGCTAACCACTCTCAAGGCATTTACTGAAGCAAAATAACAAGATGTTCTAGAAATCGGCAAGAGAAAAACCACAAAAAGGGCTCAAATCCCCTTCGACTACACAGAGCTAAATGACAGAGATAAAAATATAAAATCATTTCTAACACCTGTCTGTGATTTAGTTCAACCTCCTGACCCTCAAACATCCTACGAGGAAGCCAAAGACGTTCATTATAAAAATTCTCTCTACATACCTCCTATCATAAAACAGATAGAGGAATCTCAGGCATAATTAGACAAAGAACGAGAGAACTTCGAAGCCGAAAATAAAAGGTTTCTAAAAGAGATGGAAAATCTCAAAGCTTCCTCATCCTCCCAAGCTACCTCTCACGCTCTTGTGAAAAGCGTGAAAATAGAAAAAACGCCTTCAAAAGATCAAAAATGTATTGTTAATTCTGTTAAAAGTGCTAAGTCTAAATCTAGCTCACCTACATCTACAGGGAGCGTAGGGCCAGCACTAAAAACGAAGGCGGGAGTGTCTAGTGATAAGATAAAGAAGGAGCCAGTAGATTTGGGTGTTTCTAAGAATGTTACTCATTCGGTTCAAATAAAAGGCACTCGTAGAAATAAAAGGGCCATTTCTTCGTTTCAAATAATTGCTTATACTTGTTCACTTCAGCCTATCACCTTTAGAAGCAACAACTTCGAAATAGGCTCTACTTCACAAATTAAGTCTAATCATTCTAAGACAAGTGCATCTAGGATAAACTGTAGGAAACAAGATCCCGCCGTAAAGAAGGCATATGGCGCTGTTCATGCTTGTCTCACCTAATGTATCCGTAAATATTGAATCCCCCAAACACCTTAGGAGATTATCAAAAGAAAAGATTTTTTCCTCGGCCAAGCCTACAGAAGCATTTGTACAAGCTGAAATTAGTCTTCCCTGCAAGGTTCAACCTAAATGGGTTTCTAAATTTCCGTCTAGGAAGACAACTGCCAAGAAGGTCAAGTCACCTAAAAAGGCAAAACCCAAAAAAACCACTTCTCTGAAAGTGACTTGGGTTACTAAAACCCCCTCAAATAATAATTTAGGAACCATATCTGAACCAAATTCTACATCTGCTAATCCGAGAGGACCCATTCTTAAATGGGTACCTCAAGCTCTCTAAATTGTCTTTGCAGATCCATCATGTGTGGTATCTCGACTCTAGTTACTCCACACACATGACGGGAAATCAAGAGCTGCTGAGCAACTACAAAGACCGATCAAACGGCAAAGTCAGATTCGGGAATAATGACTCAGCCCTCATTCTAGGATTTGGGGATATCATTTTGGAAAATCTGACGATAAAAAATGTCTCTTACGTCGAAGGCCTCCGCCATAACTTGTTCAGCATAGGCCAATTCTGCGACAAAAGATTTCAAATGGTCTTTCACGCTGATCGGTGCAGAATTTTGGACAATCAGGACTTAGAACTCCTATACGGACTTCAGAAATCCAATCTTTACACGATCAACCTCACGTCTGTACGGCCCTCGATAGTTGTATGCCTCTTTATCAGACTGTGATTCAGAGGAACAGCTTATGGCATCAACGAATGTCTCATCTGAATATGAAAGCTCTTCAACGCCTCTCTACGAAAACGTTGGTCCACGATCTTCCAACTATAGTGCTACAAAAGGAGCATCAATGTTCGGCTTGTCAATTAGGAAAAATGAAGCGAGCGTCTCATCATGTCAAGCAAACTGCGTCTACCTCTCGTCCTTTGGAACTAATCCACATGGATCTCTATGGGTCGATGCAGACACAGAGTATCAATGGACTCAAGTACGTGCTAGTTATCGTCGATGACTTCTCTCGCTACACTTGGGCAAAGTTCCTCCGAACTAAGGATGAGACAGGAGACTTGATTATCATTTTTGTGAACACTACTCAAAACTTGCTGCAACATAGACTATTCAAGTTATTCGAACAGACAACGGCACTGAGTTCAAGAACAAATATCTCAGTGAGTTTTATCAGAAATTGGAATCGGTCAACAATTCTCGCCGCAAAAACACCTCAACAAAACGGGGTAGTTGAAAGGAAAAAGAGAACCCTAGTGGAAGCCGCTCGTACGATGCTGATTCATTCCGGCCTCCCACACTTCCTCTGGGCTGAAGCAGTAAACACCGCTTGTTTTATCCAAAACAAGACGGTGGTTAACAAACGATTCAACAAGACTCCGTACGAGATCTTAAATAAGAGAGTACCCAACATCTCATTTTTCAAAGTCTTCGGGTGCAAGTGCTTTGTGCCGAACGACAGAGGGCAACTCGTAACGTTCGACCCTAAAGCATTCGAAGCAACCTTCGTCGGATATTCTTCAACTTCAAAATCGTACCGAGTATACATCAAGTCCAACCGTACAATTAAGGAAAGCTACAACGTCACTTTTCACGAAGCGACAGATATGGCTCCTGAACACCTCAGTTCAGGACCCGGGTGTAATACCCGTAAATTTTATACGGGATTTTTGCTGTAATTAATGACGTTCGGTGAATGATAAAGATAATTTAAGATTTTGGAATAAAAATATAAAGTGTGATAGTTTCGAATTATTTTCGAACCGCAATTAAGGAGTTAACTGAAATTAATAATGATAGTCAAAGTAAGTAGGGCCATAAATGATGTAGTTGAATTAGTGTTAAGACCCAAACTTAGGGGAAAAGTTTCGTTATCTAACGAATACTTCAAATAGAATTCAACAAATAATGCAAATAGAATTTAACATGTTAAAAAAAATCCAAGCTTTCGACCAAAAAGGATAATTGTTAAGTAACCTTTCTTAGCTTGAGTGGTAAGTATTAGTCATCATCTTGCCACTTCGATACACGAGTTCCAACATTAAATTGCTAAGATCCATTTCACACTACAAGAAAACGCCACTTTAGTAATAGGAAGGATACGAAAACAGAAACCCAAGGAAAAAGAGAAAATCTCATTAAGAAGACGAGAGGCTTAGGAATCTTAACAGTTTGAAGATTAAGGTGTTGAGGATCGAAGCATAGGAAGTTTACCCGACTTCATATCTAGTTTTAGCAGGAGGACAGGTAGGTGGATCATCAATCTACAATACGTAAACACAAACGTGAATTTATGTGTTTCCATGTGATTCAATGATTTACGTGACTTACGTGACTTATGTGCTTTACCTGTTTTACGTACGATTTATATAAATCATGTATATATATGAAATTTCATACATATGCATGTCACGTGCATATCACGTTAGGGCGAGAGATGATTGTATCATAATCAGACGGTAGTGATATGAGATATTGACGTACGGGGTAGAATGAGATGCTTGTGACTGGTGACTCTTAGGGGAGTCGAGGTTGGGCTTACTGGGAACCTGGCGGAGACAGGCGTGATCGATCTGTCTACTCGGGCGTGACCGTCCCGAGGTGCATACCGCCGGATGAGATATTGATGTGACCTGATAGGAGGCCATTGGCGTGATCGTCCAGTGCACTATCAGTGTATACTTTTGGTGCGGAGCGACCCGGTAGGAGGCCATTGGCGTGATCGTCCAGTGCACTACCAGGATAGGCTGCCGCGAGACTTGGGGGTGGCCTCCCAGTAGTCTTTGCGCGCGAGGGTGTCGAGCCTAACCTAGGGCCCTGTGTTGTGTGAAATAGGAATTGTGGGAAAAGAAAGAGTGTGCATTAAATCATGTTGCGAGATATTGGGATTGGGGTTGAGTGCACACTTGCATACATGCATTTTATTCACCTACTGGGCAAATTGCTCAGTGTTTACGTGTTGTAGGAACTGAGTCCGACGCTGATACGCGTCGTGATTGAGGCGGCTGGTGGCGGTGCTCCACGGACTTTTGAGGGCAGTGCGGTACATGGATGAAGACCTGTGGAGCGGCGTTAGCGCTTTTTGTTCTTCTGATATTTTTGGGGCTTCGGCCCATGTACAGAGATGACAATGTAGACGGATTTTTATACTAATGTACATTATTTAGGAAAAAGTTTTAATTAGACGGGCCTTCCGCGGCTTAAGTTGCGGAAATCCGCCACTAATCGTAGTTAGAAAAGTAGGGTCGCCACAGGTGGTATCAGAGCTTCGGTTTTAGATTCTGAAGACTGTCCATGTACTGCCGCTCAAAAGCCTGGAGAACCAGTCTGGCCTGTAAGTTTAAGAACCGATTATGTGATTACGTGTTATTTGATATATGTGTTTCCTATGTCTGATTGTAGAACTAGTTAAAAATGCCATGGACACGTAGAGAAGTTGGTGAAAATAGTCGTAGGGCGGGTTCTGAATCGCCACCGAATGAGGATCGCTCCACTATCCATCAATTAACCGATCTGATCCGACGATAGTCAGATCAGATTAACGACCTCATTCATCGTCAAGGTTCCTCGGAACGTCATGCATCCCCGGGGATAGAACGTGTGGAAGCTGCCGGGGAGAGGTTCCGAAGCCTAAACCCCCCTTCGTTCGAGGAGGCTGCCTATCCTACCTACGCGGAGGATTGGCTCAGAACTATTGAAAATATGTTCCGCGTCATTCATCTTCCTGATACTGAGAAGGTGACTTGTGCCACTTTCATGTTACGTGGGAACGCGGGCTACTGGTGGGACACCATTCACGTGCTCGAGGATCCCACTATGATGACCTGGGAGAGGTTTAAGACACTCTTCCGAGGAAAGTACTTCACGGCGCCAGATCGAGCACAGAAGCTGAACAAATTTATCAATTTGAAACAAGGACGGATGTCTGTAGCCGACTACATCCGTAAATTCGAGCAACTCTCTAGGTTTGCGCCACACATCGTGGCCACAGACGAGCTGAAAATAGAACGTTTCTTGGAGGGTCTCAAACCCGAGATCTTCCGGAGCGTAAGCATGTACGATACGGAAGGGAAGACTTATGCCCGTATCGCTGAACGAGCAATCCTAGCTGAGCAGGCGGAGAGCAGGGTCGCAAAGGCTCAGGATGCAAAGCGGAGAACGGAAGGGCAGCAAAGCGGAGGGAATCAGAAACGCCAGTTCTTTGGAAAGGCGCCAAATTTTCGCGGAAATCAACCAGGCCAGCAGAATTGGAGGCCAAGACCGAACCAAGGGCCATTTAACGTTCCGAACCGGCCCTCAGGTGCTGCAACTCAATGCCAACATTTTGGGCGTTACCATGCGGGTATGTGCTATGGACCAAGACCAAACCCGACCTCACAATGTTTCCGATGTTGGAAAATCGGACACTATGCTAGGAACTGCAACGAAAATATGCCTCAAGTTCCGAACCGACCGTTGATTCGACCCCCTCCGGTGCCAGCACAAGTTTTTACTCTGACGAATGAGGAGGGCGAAGCAAATCCTTCCGTAGTAACGGGTACGTTGACTATCTATAACGTGCCCACTTCCGTGCTAATTGACTCTGGGGCCACACATTCGTTCGTGTCGGCCAAGTATGTGGAAAAGGTGGGAGTCCCTCCTACCTTATCTGAATGCAATTACGTAGTTACTTTACCACACGGTGATCCGACGTGCACTAACCAAGTGCTGAAAGGATGCTCCGTTAACATTGAGGGTAGAGATCTGAGCGTCGACCTAATTGTAATCCCAATGAACGACTATGATGTTATTTTTTGGGATGGATTGGCTTTCGAGATACGGAGCCATCATAGATTGCAACAAGAAGGTCGTAAAATTTCAACTGCCCGAAGAAGAAGTGTTCACTTTTTCGGGTAAAGCCAGCTCGAATCGTATTCCGCAAATCTCTGCGCTGAAGGCTCGTGAGTCTTATCTCGTATATGCAGTAAAGGCAGAGGAGTTACCTCAGCAGAGCTAAAGGACGTACCGATAGTCAATGAATATGCCGATGAATTTCCCGATGATCTCCCGAGGTTACCCCCTGATCGAGAAATACAGTTTACGACAGATCTGATGCCGGGGTCCGCCCCAATTTCTAAAGCTCCTTATCGCCTAGCGCCGAATGAACTGAAGGAGTTGAAAGAACAGTTAGAAGACCTGTTGCAGAAAGGGTTTTTTTCAGCCTAGCTTTTCCCCGTAGGGAGCACCAGTCCTATTCGTGCGAAAGAAAGACGGGTCGATGCGACTATGCATCGACTATAGGGAGCTGAATAAGATCACGATCAAGAATAAATATCCGTTGCCGAGGATCGATGATCTGTTCGACCAACTACAGGGTGCTACGGTATTCTCGAAAATCGATCTCCGTTCGGGATACCATCAGTTAAAGATCAGGGAGACAGATGTTCCTAAAACGGCTTTCAGCACGAGGTACGGTCATTACGAGTTTTTGGTCATGCCCTTCGGACTGACTAACGCTCCAGCTGCATTCATGGATCTTATGAACCGAGTCTTTAAAGACTATCTCGACCGCTTTGTAATCGTCTTTATTGATGATATTCTGATCTATTCTAAGACGAAGGAGGAGCACGAGAATCATTTACGAATCGTCTTAGGAATCCTGTGAGAGAAACAACTCTACGCCAAATTCAAGAAATGCAAATTTTGGCTTGAGCAAGTAGCCTTCTTGGGACACGTGATTTCCGGGAGTGGAATCTCCGTGGACCCGCATAAGATTGAGGCCGTGAACAATTGGCCACGACCGACTACTCTGACCGAGGTCCGAAGTTTTCTTGGACTTGCGGGATACTACCGTAAGTTCATAGCTGACTTCTCAAGCATTGCCTCGACTCTGACGAACTTGACCAGAAAGAACGTACCTTTCAAGTGGACTGAAGCGTGTGAAGAAAGTTTTCAGGAGCTGAAGAAGCGACTCACTTCTGCTCCTATTCTAACAACACCCTTGGGAACTGGAGGATTCTCAGTCTATAGCGACGCCTCGAAGAACGGACTGGGATGCGTATTGATGCAGAATGGTAAAGTAATCGGGTATGCCTCCAGACAACTGAAGGAGTACGAGAAGAATTATCCGACCCATGATCTAGAACTAGCAGCAATAGTCTTTGCCTTAAAGATCTGGAGACATTACCTTTACGGAGAAAGATGTGAGATCTTTACAGACCATAAGAGTCTGAAATATTTCTTCACCCAGAAAGAACTGAATATGAGACAACGACGATGGCTAGAGCTTGTAAAAGACTACGACTGCGTTATCAATTATCATCCGGGCAAAGCGAACGTAGTCGCAGACGCGCTCAGTCGAAAGGCGATGAGTACGGAATTGCACAGACTAGGAGTGGAAATAGTCAGTTTGGGCGAAGTCGAAACGAAACTAGCAGCGCTGACTCTTCAGCCAACGTTGCTAGAACGAATTCAAAGAGCACAAGAAGAGGATGAATTCTACCTAAAGGCGAAGGATACACTACCCGGAGACTCCAAAATCCGGGCAGACGGAACCCTGTTATACAAGAATCGGCTATACGTGCCCAACGACGAGGAGTTACGGCGAACGATAATGACAGAGGCGCACACAACAACGTACTCAGTACACCCGGGCGCGACAAAGATGTACCAGGATTTGCGAATCATATATTGGTGGCCGGGAATGAAGAAGGATATCGCCACGTTCGTAAGTAGATGTATGACGTGCCAGCTGATCAAAGCGGAACACCAGCGACCAGCTGGAACTCTGCAGCCTTTACCGATTCCTGAATGGAAATGGTATCATATCATGATGGACTTCGTCGTTGGTTTACCTAAGACGACGAAAGGCCACGATGCCATTTGGGTGATTGTTGATCGCCTAACCAAATCAGCCCATTTCATTCCTATTAGCTCTACTTTTTCTATGGAACGATATGCTGAATTGTACATTCAGGAAATTGTTCGACTCCATGGAATCCCAACCTCTATCGTCTCGGATCGAGATTCGAGATTTGTATCTAATTTCTGGCAGAGCCTACAGAAAGCGATCGGTACGAAACTCTCGTTCAGTACTGCGTACCATCCTCAAACCGACGGACAGTCTGAACGGACGATCCAAACCCTTGAGGACATGTTACGAGCGTGCGTGCTAGACTTCAAGGGAAACTGGAGTAAGTACTTGCCGCTGATCGAATTTTCTTACAACAATAGCTTCCATGCTACGATTGGGATGGCACCGTACGAAGCATTGTACGGGCGCAAGTGTCGATCCCCTGTTCATTGGGATGAAATTGGCGAACGAGCCTTATTGGGACCCGATATAATCCGTGAAACAACAGAAGCAGTGACAAAAATCAGGGAAAGAATGCGAACGGCTCAGAGTCGACAGAAGAGTTATGCAGATCATCGACGACGACCTCTAGAGTTCGCAGAAGATGACCAAGTATTTTTGAAGATTTCCCCGATGAAAGGAGTAAAGCGATTTGGAAAGAAGGGCAAGCTAAGTCCAAGATACATAGGCCCATTCAAGATTATCAGACGAATCGGTGAAGTTGCATACCAATTGGATTACCGACTTCCCTGCACAAGTTCACGACGTATTTCACGTATCGACGTTACGAAAATAAGTCGCAGACTGGAGTCATGTGATTCAGAACGAGCTTCTTTATCAACAGCTCAAGCCTGACTTGAGTTACGAAGAGAAGCCCGTAGAAATTTTGATGTACGAATCGAAACGACTACGAAATAAGACTATTCCACTAGTCAAGGTCTTGTGGCGGAATCAATCAATTGAGGAAGCCACTTGGGAGCGTGAGGATGAAATGAAAATTCGTTATCCCGAGTTATTCCAGCCGGCGTAATTTCGGAGACGAAATTCTTTTAAGGGGGGAGGATGTAATACCCGTAAATTTTATACGGGATTTTTGCTGTAATTAATGACGTTCAGTGAATGATAAAGATAATTTAAGATTTTGGAATAAAAATATAAAGTGTGATAGTTTCGAATTATTTTCGAACCGCAATTAAGGAGTTAACTGAAATTAATAATGATAGAACAAAGTAAGTAGGGCCATAAATGATGTAGTTGAATTAGTGTTAAGACCCAAACTTAGGGGAAAAGTTTCGTTATATAACGAATACTTCAAATAGAATTCAACAAATAATGCAAATAGAATTTAACATGTTAAAAAAAAATCCAAGCTTTCGACCAAAAAGGATAATTGTTAAGTAACCTTTCTTAGCTTGAGTGGTAAGTATTAGTCATCATCTTGTCACTTCGATACACGAGTTCCAACATTAAATTGCTAAGATTTATCCATTTCATACTACAAGAAAACGCCACTTTAGTGATAGGAACGATACGAAAACAGAAACCCAAGGAAAAAGAAAAAATCTCATTAAGAAGACGAGAGACTTAGGAATCTTAACAGTTTGAAGATTAAGGTGTTGAGGATCGAAGCATAGGAAGTTTACCCGACTTCATATCTAGTTTTAGCAGGAGGACAGGTAGGTGGATCATCCATCTACAATACGTAAACACAAACGTGAATTTATGTGTTTCCATGTGATTCAATGATTTATGTGACTTACATGACTTATGTGCTTTACCTGTTTTACGTACGATTTATATAAATCATGTATATATATGAAATTTCATACATATGCATGTCACGTGCATATCACGTTAGGGCGAGAGATGATTGTATCGTAATGAGACGGTAGTGATATGAGATATTGACGTACGGGGTAGAATGAGATGCTTGTGACTGGGTGACTCTTAGAGGAGTCGAGGTTGGGCTCACTGGGCACCTGGCGGAGACAGGCGTGATCGATCTGTCTACTCGGGCGTGACCGTCCGAGGTGCATACCGCCGGATGAGATATTGATGTGACCTGATAGGAGGCCATTGGCGTGATCGTCCAGTGCACTACCAAGGTAGGCTGCCGCGAGACTTGGGGGTGGCCTCCCAGTAGTCTTTGCGCGCGAGGGTGTCGAGCCTAACCTAGGGCCCTGTGTTGTGTGAAATAGGAATTGTGGGAAAAGAAAGAGTGTGCATTAAATCATGTTGCGAGATATTGGGATTGGGGTTGAGTGCACACTTGCATACATGCATTTTATTCACCTACTGGGCAAATTGCTCAGTGTTTACGTGTTGTAGGTACTGAGTCAGACGCTGATACGCGTCGTGACTGAGACGGCTGGTGGCGGTGCTCCACGGACTTTTGAGGGCATGGCGGTACATGAATGAAGACCTGTGGAGCGGCGTTAGCGCTTTTTGTTCTTTTGATATTTTTGGGGCTTCGGCCCATGTACAGAGATGACAATGTAGACGGATTTTTATACTAATGTACATTATTTAGGAAAAAGTTTTAATTAGACAGGCCTTCCGCGCTTACGTTGCGGAAATCCACCACTAATCGTAGTTAGTAAAGTAGGGTCGCCACACCGAGCCTAACCCGATGGCTCCTGAACACCTCAGTTCAGGACCGGGGCCTAACCCGGTGGATCCTGAACACCTCAGTTCAGGACCCGAGCCTAACCCGATGGCTCCTGAACACCTAAGTTCAGGACCCGTGCCTAACCATCTGGCTTCTGAAGACGAAATCTCAGAACCCGTTTTCACTGGTGTATTGGCACAAAACCAACAGAAGATGGCAGAAGAAGCTATGAGATTGGTGTTAGAAGACTTGGATTCCCTCTTTGAGCCTCTATATCAGCCAATCACCATCTGCCCTACGCCCGACGAGGCCGATGTACCAAGTCCTTCAACGGTCCCTACCTCACTCGATTCAGAATTGCCACAGAATAATGAAGAACCTACCATGGTTGTTGAGGAAGAATCGTGCAGATTTGGAACTTCCTCACACTAGTGAGCAATCGGAGATCATTGGAAATCTAGACCCACAAATAGCTGATGCGTCATCTTCAGCTTTGTCCCATGAGCGCAAGTGGACTAGAGCTCACCCGATTGATCAGATAATTGGCGATCCTTCGAGCGGTGTAAGGACATGTCATCAACACAGTCTCTTCAGCTGCATTTTAAGCCAAATTGAGCCTACTAAGGTAGCAGATGCACTATAAGACCCGGATTGGATAATTGTGATGCAAGAGGAAATCAATCAATTCGTACGTCTTCAAGTGTGGAAATTAGTACCCCGTCCGCATGGGAAAACTGTCATCGGTACGAAATGGGTATTTAAAACAAAAAGAATGAAGATGGCGAAGTGATCAGGAACAAGGCAAGATTAGTTGCAAAGGGATATAACCAACAGGAAGGCATTGACTACGACGAGACATATGCTCCTGTTGCCCGGATCGAAGCCATTCGTCTCTTATTGACTTACGCGGCTCATAAAGACTTCAAGGTCTATCAAATGGACGTTAAAACCGCCTTTCTCAACGGCGTACTAAAAGAAGAAGTCTATGTCGCTCAGCTAGAAGGCTTCATTGATCAAGAACACCCTGATCACGTCTATCGATTGGATAAAGCTCTCTACGGACTAAAAAAAGCCCCACGTGCTTGGTATGATGTCTTGAGTGACTTCCTCGTAATGTCTGGATTTATCCGAGGTACAATCGATACGACCCTCTTCATCAAATGGCAAGACAAGGATCTGATGGTCGTCCAAGTTTACGTCGACGATATCATTTTCGGTTCTACTAATCCACGGCTTTGCAAGAAGTTTGGAGATCTCATGAAGAGTAAATTCGAAATGAGCCACGTGGGAGAGATGCAGTTCTTCCTAGAACTTCAAGTCAGGCAGCTCGATGATGGGATATTTATCAGTCAAACTAAATACGTCAAAGACATCTTGAAAAAGTTCCATCAAGATCAGAGCAAGCCTCTTAACACTCCCATGTCAACAAGCTGCAAGTTGGATGCCGATCCCGCAGGAAAATCGGTCGACATCACCCTTTGTCGCAGCATAATTAGATCTTTTCTCTACCTAACTTCCAGCCGACCGGACATTATGTTTGCCACCTGTCTCTGTGCCCGCTTCCAAGCCGATCCCAAGGAATCCCACATGCTTGCGGTGAAGCGTATTCTTCGCTACCTCAAGGGCACATCTACCTTAGGACTATGGTATCCTAAAGGTACGAACTTCAAACTTATCGGTTATACTGACGCTGATTATGCAGGTTGCCGAATGGACAGGAAAAGCACCTCCGGTGGCGCTCAATTTCTAGGCAAAAAGCTAGTCTGTTGGTCGTCCAAAAAGAAAAATTGCGTCTCAACTTCGACGGCTGAAGCTGAATACGTCGCAGCCGCCAGCTGTTGCTCGCAGATGCTGTGGATGCGGACTCAGCTTCGCGATTATGGGTACAATTTAAATAATATACCCATTTATGTGATAGCCAAAGTGCCATTGCGATTACGTGCAATCCTGTTCACCATTCACGCGCGAAGCACATAGACATTAGATATAACTTTATCAAAGATCACGTAGAAAAAGGCACAACCGACATGTATTTTGTGAACACGGAGTACCAATTAGCCGATATTTTCACCAAGCCATTGGATGAAAAATGATTCCAATTCCTTTTCGGAAAATTAGGCATGTTGAATCTCCTGTGATATGTCCTTTACCTGGTCTTCCGTGCTATCACATGCTCTATTCGATGTGTTTTTATGCTCATTTGTCTTATCTTGCGTGAAAAAAAAAACATATACCTATAATTAGGGGATGACGAGATCCTTTAGGATGCTTCCGTCTAAGTCACGTAAAATTTTTCCCGACATACGACTGATTCAACTGCTTAATCCAGTCATTCTAAGTCACATTCTTGTGTCTAAAGGTCTTTAGTTTGCTCCACTAGACACAAAATCATCCTTCAAATGTGAGGTCTCTAGCCTTTCAATTTTTCTCTCTTTGGATCTATCTCTCAAGTGAAGTCACACTTCAATTGATTGTCTTTACTAGTGATACTTGGCTTCATACTCGCCTTTCTTTAGATCGTTAGGACAATGATTTGGGCATTTAGGTAATCCATCACTCGGCCTTATATAATCCTTTCCCATACCAAAGCCCTTAGTCATCCACTTTGGATCTTCTTCGAATTCCTTTTCTTCATTTGAAATGCATTCCAACCTTCAACCGATTTTATACTCTTTGAATGGCTGTTCAAACAAGAAAAGTAGGGGGAGAAAAGTAATAGAAGACGAGAAGATGACAAAAGAAGGCAATGCTCAAAGGAAAAAAAACAAAGGAACCTGCTTTTGAAACTACAAAAAGAAGGCATGGATCCTGTTGTGAACTTCTCCGTCGATAATCTCGTACGCTCGTCAGAGCGGCTGGAAAGAGGAGCACCACGGAGTGAACTTCTCCAACGATAATCCGATCTTATATCGGGAAACTAGAAGAGGGGCGCAGCCTTGGGTATGAATTCCATAACCGTGAACTTCTCCAAATTGATAATCTCCGAAACCTCACTAGGGATTAAGAGAAGAGGAGCACGGTATCGGCCTGAGAACCAACAAGAACAACTTCGCCTACGATAATCTCCTAAAGCCTCATGGAGAAGCGGAGCTTCAGCTTGAGCAAAAAAAGGGGTAAAATAAGGGAGGGGATTGAAAAGATGAAAAATTTTGCCGAAAAAAAATGAGACGGACGTAGAAATGGAAGACGACAAAGATAAGCTCACCTCTAAACTCCTTCCTTTCTAAGTCATAGCCAAATTAAACCCTTAAAAGTCCCCTTTGATTCCAAAAACGACGATCTCTCGCTTAGGTGAAATGATTAAATATGCCTCGATCACAGGTAAATTGACTTAAAATTACTTGTGTTGACTTGAGCGATATAAATATAAAATCCCCGAGTCAAAAATAATAGAGTGCTAGAGTGAACTTAGTGAGAGTTGTCAAAATGGATCTTTCTATGAACCTGAGAGTTTAGTTTGATGACTAGACTTGACGGCAGTGTGTTTTCTTCACGTGTCATATGAAAATTTAGGAGTGACGATCGATTGAAGCAAAATAATCTGACCACCATACTATTATAAGTATTAAATATTAAATTAAAAAAAATCGCACATTTTGAATGCATATTTAACTTGCATTGATATTGAATTGATTTAAATGCGAATATTTGATTTTGCTCATACCATCGCACAAATCTTTATTACATGTTTAGGGGAACATGTATCTAGTCTAAATTGATTAATTGCGTGTTATAATGATTGTTACTTGTATTGATTTGCATGATTACGTGATAAATTGATATAGGTGCACTATTTGAGGGGGGCATCTACAATGATTCCATGTTTTGAGCTCCAAATATTTTTTATGTTCTTTCTTTGCAGTGTTGCATAAATTTTCGTTTTTGATTCGCTTTGGACTATGCTTAAAAGAAAAGGAGGACTTCACAAATTTTCATGATCGTGAACTCAAGAAATTGGTAAAACAATTCAAGGGGAGCCTTATTAAAACAATTACTTCCTAATAAACTCTAATAGTCTCGAGATTTTGCTCTAAGTATTGCAGAATTTCGAAGATCAATTTTGGAGCCAGATGTCATTCCCTCGAATATACAGGGAGTTAATTGCACTGTTGTTTATACTTAGCGGGAGTAATTTTTTTGTCGGCTTATATTGAAATTGTGGTCAATCTCAAAATTTAAGAGAAAGTTACGATCGAGAAATTGGATAGAAGAGTAAATTTCAATTCCAATTTTCTCGTGCGTAAATAGTGATGGTCCTGAATTTTATCTCAATTGCAAAACTTATGGTCGAGAAATTGACTAGGAGAAAAATTTTTCAATTCAAAGTTTCTCGAGCGTAAACAGTAGTGGGCCTCATCTATAGTTTCTCGAGCGAAAACAGTGTTGGGCAAGCGAAAATGTCCCATCGAAAACCCAACACATCAAATCCACTCATTAATTAAAAAATTCACTTTTTGCAGTCGATATTTTTTTACGCAAAACCCTTACACGAATACCAACAGTCGAAAATTTTTCTCTCGCGAAAAACTCATCCGAAAGACAGAATCTCAAAATCAAACAACTTTTTCTTTGATTTTCAACTCTTAACTATCTTTCAGAGGTAGATTCGACTACTTTTATGTGTTTGCGTATTGATTTTCTTCATTAGCATCCACATTCTGGAATTTTTCGTTCGATTTATGATTTTGTTTCTCGACTGAAAAACCGTAGGTTATTTTGCAGGATTTAGAGCTTGTTATGTGATTATTTGATACATCTCTGCTTAAATATGACAGTCTTAAGGTTTTTCGATCAATCTGGTAGGATAAAACTTTGATTATCTGTGTTTTAGAGTTCAATTTCTAAGATTCGACTTTGTGGATTTTTGAACATATGAAGCAGTCGAAGAACTTTCTCGATCGCAAATCGTTCCAATTGGATTTAAATTTAATTGGGATACTGTTTGCGTCGTAAAAGATTTCCGTTCGCTGAATTTTGACTTAGTCGACAAGTTAAGTAACTCAGATTGTTAATTCCCTTACAATCGAGAAATTCAATTAGAATTTTATGCGAGCGAAAAATTAATGCGTAGGATAGGTAAAATGATGCAATTTAATTCGAGCGCAAAAACGTATCGCAAAAAATTTTTGATTTCATTTCTATTTCGGTCAAAAATTTTAGCGGCGATAAAATTAATTTTTCGCGATATAAATCTTTCGATCGTGAACACGCAGTGAAAATTTGATCAATAAAATTAATTTTCTCAACAATTGACTTAGTCTTTTGATTGACGAAATTCTTAATCGTCAAACTTCGCAGCGAAAAGCTTACTTACAATCGTAAAACTTTCCCGCTCGACTAAAATCACGACGAAAATTTTATTCAAAGTGAGAAAAATTTCTCGATCGTAAATTTGCGCGGATTTTTATTTTCTCGATCGCAAATTTACACGGAATTTTTCTCGAGCGTAAAATTTCTCGGCTACAGTGACACAAATAACGTTTCAACACTTAGTAAAATTTTCTAAGTCTTTCTCACTGTCGCGAAATCTAGCAAATAAAATTCTCAATCGTAAAATTGAACGGAGGTTTTATATTTGAATTCAGCACTTAGGAAATTAAAATTGAGAAGTTTTAATTCTCACGCGATAAAAAGAATGGAGTGAATAGTGATTTAAAACACTTAGAATATTTTTCGATCACACCTAACTTTAGCATATATACATGTGTCGAAAAATTATTTTCAAACCATCACTTCGTATGACCTATGTGCTTCATATCTGTTTCTCAATTGCCAAATTATCAAACATACTATCACATGCTGGATCATTATGGTTTGATACAAATAAAATTTTCGATATAAATTGTTTATTTTGAACTTATGATCTGTGATTTCCCATTAATTCTCAGATGGATCGTTATCCTACATGCAACCACATCTATGAGCGAAACATGTACCTGAATGTACAAGACACAAATTTTCAGCTCGACCTGAAAACTTTCAGATGACCGGACGAGATAATCGTGTCTATTCTACAAGGCCATCCCCTCTGGCATGCTATCACGGTAACTGCCTCCGTACCGATGGTCTACCTTCAGCAGTTTTTGGGGAATGATCACGAGTCATGTGATTGAAGGAGCGTACAGCTACACTTCGGTGATCGGGGACTAGGCATATCAACATGAACAAGAACATTTTCGGCCTCGTTCTCGACCTTCCTTACAGTCACAATTATGACCCACTGCCATCAGACGCTGAGCTGATTCACGATTTCCTCCAGATGGGGTACCGTCCGCCGCTCACCCAAGCTAGCTCAGTTGCAGAGCAACGGGATTCCCATCCGTGGAAGACACTTTTTGGCATAATCAATAAGTGTTTGTCCCCGAAGCATGCAGGCTTCGACAAAGGCAACGGCAACATCCTCCGGATATTTCACGGAGTAATGTTCTTGCGGAATTACGATTTTGCTCAACTGATCTGGAACGACCTCGCAGAACAGATCAGAGAGAAAGAGAACAAACGGTCCAAAACTGTGTCGTATGCGAGATGGTTCTCCGTTATCATTCGACAATTCATGGAACTATACGAGGACATCCCTCGCCTGCCTCCTGGAGGAAATTACCAGCCCCCCTCGTCTGAAGTTCTTCCATCACCCGAAGCTCGCGAATCTGGACCAACCGTCGATGGCGATTCCGTTTGAGCTGCTTCGTCTCGCCGACCCCTCAGGAGATACCTATAGGCTCTACTGTCGGGAAAATCATCTCACTGAGCAGATGATTTGAGGGCCCCCGACAGACTTCAACGTCAGTCCTCCACAACCACAAATAACACGCTAGTCCTGAAGACACGATGATAGATGAAATGGCTCAGGAACTAGAGATGGAGCCCCCACCTCATGAGGAAATAGTGCCAGATGTTGAAGCCACACTGATCGATGTTGTGGCTCAAGAGTTGGAACTCGAAGCTCCACAAGTATCGCTTGGTGCTGAAGTGTCCATCCATGGCAGCATGCTCGAAGTACCTATTGAGGAGGTACTATCTGAAGAAGCATCGCTCGAAGCAGAAGCGGGACACACCTCACCACCACCGGCTACTACGCCAGAGACCGAGGCTCTAATATCAAGGATGCAGCCCTCCGAGCCTCAGATGATGGAACCAGCCAGTGCTGAGGATGTAGCACGAGGACTCTCGCCTCACATGGTCGCCTCACACGGCTACCGTCTGATGAGGAGATTCAATTAATAAGAAGGACTCCGAGACGACTAAGTGTATCATTTGAGTCCATCTTCACCACCGTCACCACCGCAACTGACATCGCGCCGATCTTATCTTCAAGTGCTGCGGACATCTCTTCTCTCAATCTTGAGCCGCCGCACAGTCCACCGGTGTCTGGTTCGCAGGTTCACTCAGGACCTGCCGAAACACCCATAGAGGAGAATCTCCAATATTCGACTCAAGGATTGGGTGGAAGTTTCCAACAGTCACAACCTCAAGTGACTGCGAGCCAAGCTGAGGATCCGGTGTCTGCTCAAGGGTTGCTAACAGGCGACATCAGTCGACCTGGTCCATCTTCGACGGAGGCGTCCGTCCAGTTCATAACTGAAGCCCAGTTCCAGACCGCAGTCTCTGCAGCCATCAAATCTCTAGAATACAAAATGATGGAGAGAGTGCTCGCTGCCATCGAGACGTCCCAGTGCGACCCTGGGAAAGCACCCGTCTCCGAGGGCCCTTCAGCACGAACACACCCAACCCCACAACCCACTCCCACCGACCCACTCGCAGACTCATCTATCCTCATCAACCCATATACCATTCCCATTACCCAGCTCCACGACATTCTCTCGCCCGCCTTATCGGCCTTCCCACCAGAACGTATCAGGAAGAATCCATCTACAGGCGTCTCGTGGATCACCCTGAGCCACCTACTCAGTCTTGCCGAGGCCAAAGCTCCCGCACACGACGTCGACATGACGATCCAGATTATCAGGATCATCATGAGGGGGAGAAAAGGCCTAGGACATCAACAAGTGACCAAGGTGAAGGCCAAGAACAAGGCTCAGGCGCAACGCAGACAGGCGCTGGAGCAGGCCAAACCCAAACCACCACTCAAACTACCCGAACAACCCATACCACGCACCGCACCACCAATACTCTAACCCAAATCGACCCACCATCCTTTCACCTAAGGACGCCTCCGCCCACACCACCGAATTTCACAAGCCCCTTGCTTCCGTAAGAAGAAGCAAGTGCTGCCATGCTCATCGACCTAGCACGGACTCAAGCAACTCCATCAACTGCTCCAGACCAATTGGGACCATCTGAAATTGGAGTCAACCCACATGAGATCCTCGACAAGTACATATTCGAATGACAGTGGATAACCCACTCCATGCCCGACGAGCATCAGAGACAATGGCTCAAGGACGTTCGACAGTTCAAGCTTCGGTGGACCTTGTACTCATAGAAGACGAAGAGCTTCAGGAAGGTGAAGATCATGAAGCAGATCCCCCAAGGCTACCCGAGCTGATTTCTCAAAGAGCGGATCCCCCTCCAGGAATGATGCCGGGAACCGTTCGAATAGATACGCCATGGGAGAACATCAGAAAAGAAATTCCCTTTCTTGAAAAATTTCGGGAAAACATATGGAGGTCACCGAATAAAGTAAAGGAGTTGAACGAATTCGAGCTCAGAGGGATTTCTCACTAGGATAGCAAAAGAGTATGACGTATCTTTGGATGCTGACCCATCTCGGACCAGATGTGAGGATGAAGATGACTAAAGCGCAAGCAAGAAATCATTATAAGAGTCTATCTCCTATCTGCCAGCTGCTAACCGTCTACTGCGCCAAAGGAGGACTTCCAACGCCGTTCTATGTAATTGAAAGAGTAGACAGAACTCGAGAAGAACTCAGCGAGAGCGACCTACCCTACCTTCCTTACGAGAGGTGTACCGACTCTACTAGCTCTACGTAGAGAAGTACAAGGGTTCTCAAGGCTTCATCAAGAAAGAAGGACTCGAGGGACTCTACCGGTTCATGATGTGACAAGTCAAATACTTTGCCGCAACGATCAGACCTCTAGAGCAACATAAGATGAGCTCCGGAGAAGCAACATAAAGAAGGTTAACATGACCGCTCCTGTTAACAAAGGACCTAAGATCGAAGCGCTTTCCAACAATCACATTCATATCAGCTCAGTCTTAGGAATCATCTATCACAATCCAACTGCAAAGAATAATAGATTGATGCTGAAGACTGAGATTCACAAATTTTGTGATGGAACGCTCAAGGTCATCAGGAAAAACATAGAACATAGATTGGAAGAAATCAACAGAGAGACGATGATGCGCATACATCGGTTCGTAAGAGAACAACCTCTGGATGCTGGAACTCCTTGATGACATCAAGGAGCGCCTGGAGCTGCGAAACAGTCTAAGGAACTTTGAGCATGCGCTGGGATTGAGAAGATCGTACTTTGCCCGACGAGGACAAATGGAACGGAAGAGCAATCAAGCACAAAGGGGGGATTGTAGAAACTATATTTAATTGTGCTTGATTTCATTAGTTGTCCTTGTAATTAGGTGCTTTATTTGTATTAGTCCATAGATTAGGACTAGTTTGTTATTTATACCAAGCTTGTTTGGTATAAATACTTGTACAAACAATTGAGCTGAATACAGAAAATTAGAGAATCGATCTGAAAGGCTTTTGAATTAAATTCTAGAGAGAGAAATAGCAAACACTTCCTCACACCAAAAGTTTCTCTCTCGCGTTCTTCAAAGAAAGGTTTTCGATCGTGATCCAATTTCCATCATTCTAGTCGATTGTCTTAGAATTCATGCCTAGGATTGTTTTAGTTCATAATCGAGGACCTAACACTTTCCCTCTCTCTCTCTCTCTTCTCTCGTCTTCACATGTATACAGACACAACATGTCCCGTACAACTGTGTTTCACACTTTCTGTATATTAGTCATGTATATGTCCAATTGACTTGTACATTCCGAACGTTTTTATTGCTTTAATTATAGTCCCAATTTCCGCGCTCAATTCAACACGCGTGTGTGCTTTTTTCTTTTTATCCGTTTTTCTTTTTAAAAGCGTGCAAAAGGTTGTTGGTTTTATGTATGTTATTTATATCCTACAACGAATTCAATTATCCCAGTGATAAAGTATATGCTGTTACGTTCTGGTGTTTTGACTGCTCAAGTGAATTTGCCGTGCAATTTTGTAATTACCGTTGTTTCCTTGGTTTGGTTTGTTATGGATATAGTGGACTTTGTTGTGGTTTAAAATATTTGAAAGTTGTTTAGACTTACGTGGAAGTGAAATTACAAAATTTCTTTTGAGTTGGAGAATGCGTTTAATGATTGGAGAAGAATTATTGCATTTTGAGTTTTACAATGAGTATGAGTTTGAGAATGAGTTCTTCGATTGGACATGGTCTAAATATGCTTATTTTATCCGTTGCGTCTTCTCTCACCAACACCACCAAAATGCAATTAATTTTATAAAATACAATTACTACGATGTTCTACTTCAATCCATTTACTTAATTTTATTCAATTTTTACTCCAAAATCGTCAACTCTATTTACTACACTATATTAATATTCGTACTTTTTATTATAATTAATTTGTAAAAACAAAAATAATGTAACTTATTTACTACACTATATTAATATTCATACTTTTTCTTCAATTTTTACTCCAAACTCGTTAACTCTATTTACTACAGTATATTTTTTTATTACTACCTCAATCCCACATATTTCTTCTCATCTTTCTATTTCGGGCGTCCCACATAATTCTTCCCATTTCCATTTTTGGTAAAAAAGTATCCCACTAATTAAACTAATTACATCATTAATATTAAAAAAAGTCTTCTCGATTTGCGTGTCTACTAATAACTTTTCTCTCTCCATACCTCAAAAGGTGTACTATAATATTAAAATAATGTGATTTCTTAATCTCCGTGCCCACTAATCTTCGGGAACATTTAAATGGGACGGAGGAAGTATAATTAGTTATAAAAACAAAAATAATGTAACTTAAATTTAATTCGTACATGTGAGGTGATTTGAACTTTCCATATGTATTTGTCCCGAACCCCGGGACTTAGATAATTTATTTTCGAATTAACTAATCCCAAGCCTTCACAACCGGCACGTGGCTAAGTCGATCCTCGGTCGCTCGACTCTCGGCTTAGTCAAGTCAGCCTCTCAATCCCTCGCCTTGCTTGCTTAGCCGTTCTTTATTAGTCACGTCTTAATAAAGATTACATAGGAAAAACGTTCAAACCCGTGGAACCGAACACGTTTCGGCCTCACTCCTTTCACACTCAAAAAGTAAGCTGCTTGGTTATTTTTCCAGGTCCCTTCATGTGGGATCTAAATCACTCACTCGCTCCTAAACGCCTACTCGCGATCCCATGCATCGAACTCTCGTCCCCTCGAGAACTCGACTTGTCTTGTTCTCAAAGTAGCTCTCGTACTCTCGAAAGTGGGTGTGTGTGGATGTCTAGGACAACTCGAAATTGGCCTACTTAAATAGGTCTTGACTTGTGTTTGAATTTGCAGGAGACCACTAAAATCTCCTAAGATCTCTCCCTTTATCTCCTTTAAATGTGCTAATTTTGGATTTGAACTTTCCTAAAAGATCTCAACCGCATTGACCCGCTCAAATCTTTCTTCTAGAGCCTTTATCGAAGCTTACGACCCTCGACAAACCGCAGCCCATCTCGATCGTGTTCCGTCGTACCTCGACGATCCTGCCCAACGTCGTCTCGAACCTCGCCGTCTTGCCTCAAGCGTTTGGATCATTTTCAGCTCCAAGTGTAGATTTCTCTCACTCAAGCACCTTGGACCGTGCGCCTTCGCTAGTTTGGCTTGGCAAAGACCAAGTCCGCTTACGTGGCACTTCAAGACCGTGATAGTATTAGGCTTAAGTTTTTAAATCTAATATCATTTAACATTATAAAATTAAGATATTGTAATAATTGAAATCAATTAAAATATAATTACTTTACTTTAAATGAAGTTTACACTTAAATACTAAAAAGTATAAAGTGTCAGATCAGTCCCTCAATATTTTTTTTCTAAGTACCTAGTAGATATTAAATTTTTTTCACATAGGTGTCCGTGGATGAAGATACATCAAATACGAAATTAGGTATCATAGAACAACGTATTGTAGTACGTAATACGTACAAAATGGGTATGTAATGCTTATAGAGATATCAGACAACAAATTTAGAAATTAGTACCACACAAACACATAATTGGTACGTAAGATACACATGAAAAGATATGTTCGTAAAGTGATACTCTCAACCAACAGATATTTATGTGTGAATATTTTATTCTACTATGTATACACATAAATACCATTTGGAAAAAAAAACTTATAAGTTAGTACCCTGTCAGATTTTTTTATATGTAGGTACCTAGTAGAATATTTTTTTGCAGATAGGTAACCGATCCGCCACAGGTACGCCATACAACACATTTAGGAACCCTATATCAACGTATTGTGGTACGTCATACGTTGAGAAAATGGTATACCGTATTAGCATATTTCGGTACGCCATCTATAGCATATAAGGTATGCCGTATAAACACATTTAGGTACCCTATATCAAAGTGTTATGGTACGCTATACACACACAGGAAGGTACGGCGTGACTGAAGTATGTATTTATATGTAGATGTCACATTTATTTATTTGATAGGGAACTGAACTGATAATATTATATACTTTTGGGTATTTAATTGTCAATACACCTTACTTTAATTCCTGAAGGGGAAAAGAAGTTCTGCAGTCAAGCTGTGGGGTATTGGACCGGTTGAGATAACCTATTCCACTCTTTGTATGCCATTCCGTATTCCAACGAACGAAAATCGTTACACCTCCCCCGTCAAGTGTAAAACACCCGTAAACATCATTGCACCTATGAATGTCATTACAACAAGTTTATTAACTGAAAAAACTCATTATTACGTATTTTTCTAATATGATGTAGAAAAAAAATCATTATTATATATTAAAATAGAAAAATACGTAATAATGAGTTTTTTACCGTTTAAACAATTGTTGTAATGACATTCATAGGTGCAATGATGTTTACGGGTGTTTCAACAGACGAGGGGAGGTGTAACGATTTTCGTTCGTTGGAATACGGAATGGAATACAAAGAGTGGAATAGGTGTGATCTCTATTCCACATGCACGCACCTGATTATACCCTTTTGTCTGAAAATGGTTTAACGAAGACTTTCTTGAAAAACACGCTAAACTCTTCATCGAGGATTTCTCGCTTCGTTTTCAAGGTATCCGAGGCTTTAAACCCCACTTTGGTCGAATCGAAATTTTTTCCTACTTTCTCTGTGATTTGATGATCCGTAGATATTTCTCTTCTTTTCTGTAAGTTAAGCGGACATTTTTGCCATTTTCTAGGTAAGTTTCATCAGTTTTTTCTCCTGTACTGCGACGATCCATTTCATTAGAAAGATAGAATCTTAATCTGATCAGCATCGTTAGTTTGTAACTGAAATTGTTCGTTTATGATTCGTATGACTGCAGAGGCTTTTTAATTTAGCTGTCTCATATGATTGATGACTCTTATTGACAAATCACTATTTTTGCTTGGGTTTTCACTGTGATTTCAGTATCTAGGTTTTGAAAGAATCGCTCCATTGTTTCAGACTTTTGAGGAAAGATGAGTGACAATTTGATGGATAAGGTCAGCGCCTTCGGCGAAAAAACTTAAAATCGGAGGATGGTGGGGTGGTCAAGATTAGCGCAGGCATGAGCTCTATGAGTTTTAAGATGAAGGAACTTTTCCAAGGCTCGAACCAATCAGATAAGCTCGTCGAGGAAGCAACAGCCGAAACATTAGATTGGCCCGATTGGGCAACGAATCTCGAACTTTGCGATATGATTAACCATGATCGAATCAATAGCGTTGAGCTAATTAGGGGCATAAAGAAGAGAATTATGCTGAAAAGCCCTAGGGTTCAGTACTTATCTCTCGTCTTGCTCGAAACAATGGTCAAGAATTGCGAGAAGGCATTCTCGGAGGTTGCAGCTGAGAGGGTTTTGGACGAGATGGTTAAGTTGATCGATGACCCACAAACTGTGGTTAATAATAGGAACAAGGCTTTGATGCTGATTGAATCTTGGGGAGAGTCGACCGACGAGCTGCGATATCTGCCTGTTTATGAAGAGACGTACAAGGTAATACCATTGGTTGTGTAGCATTTTGTGTCTTCATTTGAAGGAACTTGTATTTTCTTCTTCATATGGTTATATTATAGTGAGTTGGAGTCTTGGAATAGTGTCGTTTGGCGAGCAAGTGTTACGCAATCTGCTTTCAGATTCTCCCTTCCCTTTCCTCAACAATTTTCAACAGTGATGGATTTGTTTGCTTTGCTCGATTTGTCATAACTTTTGTTTCTCTGCATATGCATGATTCTTTTTTTCTAGAATTGATGACGTTACCTGTGACTGAGATGGCCTGATTCAATGGACATAACGGAGCTATTCTCTCATTTTATTAGAATTTTGTAGGAACCAAGAATGTTGGGTTTATGATCTTTTTCTCTGCTTCGCTTTACTTACATACACGTTGCTAACTTCATTGCATATCGTAGAGTTTGAAATCACGAGGAATAAGGTTCCCTGGTCGAGATAATGAGAGTCTTGCTCCAATATTTACTCCTCCAAGAACTGTAACTGAAACAGATTCCACTCTCGGGCAACAGCTTCATCAAGAGATAAGTGCGCGAAGCTTCTCGCCCGAACAAACAAAGGAAGCATTCGATGTTGCGAGAAATTGCATAGAGCTTTTCAGCACTCTCTTATCCTCTTCGCCCCCGCAAGACGTTCTTCAGGTTAGTTGTTTCTTACATGATTCTTTGTTTCGTTTGCTATCTCCTCTGTCGTATTTGGCATCTTTGGTTTTTTCTCATTCTCTACTTAGGAAATGCCAATTTCGTTTTCTACCCTTACATTATAAAATTCAGAAACAACCATTATAACCTGTGATTAATGCAGTTTATCCTGATATCCACGAGATTCAGAGTTAGAAAAAAAAAGTAGCTTTTTCCCCGCGTGCCAGTATGACTTTGTTTTCACTCCAAAAAACAAAACTTACTAACATCGTGTATCTTCACCGTTTTTGCTATTTCCATTAGTAGTTTGCCATCTAGCTTAATAAGCTTCTACAACATTCCTTGGCCGTACTATGTCATGTCTGCTATCGATTACCATTATTCTTATTTATATATAACTACTGCCCGCCGATCATGTCACATATGCTTAGATTGTTTTAATCCATTGATCGATTTGTTCGTCTTAATTGAGTACTCCTTTTGTGGTCCCGAATTTTTGTGCAAACTGAAATCTCTCGGGACGCAAGTAATTCGTATAAGAAGACTGATAACATCCATAAGACGCATATCAGTCTTTTTCCTTTCTCCACTCAATATTTTGATTTGATTATGTATGCAAAGGACGACCTGACGACAACGCTCCTACAACAATGCCGAGAGTCCCAATACACCGTTCAGGCGATCATCGAGACGGCCGGCGAAAATGAGGCACTGCTCTTCGAAGCCCTAAACGTGAACGACGAGATACAAAAGGCGATCTCGAAATACGAAGAAATGAAGGAACCGTCTGGGGCCCGCAAGGAGCCCGAGCCCGCCATGATACCCGTCGCCGTCAAGCCCGAGGATTCTCCCCGTTTGGTGGGGACGGAGGAAGCTTCTTTGGTAAGAAAATCGGCGAATGTTCGCACAAAGGGCGACGACGACGACGGCGGTGGGACCCACGACGACATGCTTGACGATCTCGACGAGATGATCTTCGGTAAGAAGACGACGGGCAAAGGCTCGTCATCGCAAGGCAGGCCCGATGGAAAGAATGAGAAGTCGGGCGGTAACGATGATGATCTCATTTCGTTTTGAGTAAAGCACAAGTGAGTATTATACATTTGGGCATTTCTTTTCTTTGAAAGGTTGGGGTTGATAAATTTATGTTGGCTTATACATGCATTTAAGCTACTGCTGCACATTTGGGGTTATTGTTTGTTCGTTGTTGAACTTGACCATTGGATTTTTCGTTTAGCTGGTTAATTGTGATGGGGTGTTTTTTTAGATTTTGAATTACTGTATGTAAGGGTGCTAAAAGCCAACCCGGCTCGCCAACCATATATGCCACACCCGAAATAGCAGGTTTGGGTTAGTATTTTCGATCTGTTTAAGTAAATGGGTAAACTCGAATTGGGTCAGGTTAGGGTTCGAGTTTTCAACACGAAATGAACTCGAAATCAACCCGTTTATCAATCCATTTAACCAGAATAATATAAATTATTAAAAATATCCTTAATATAAATAACATAAACTGCATTTATTTAATTATATGACTTGTATTATTTGGTATTTAATTGTTAATTTTTAATAACGGTTTTGTTTCTCTATTGTTTTATTTAATTTGGTTTATGATTCTGATTATTTAGTTATTGTTTCTTTTTATTTAAAGGAGTTGGCGGGTTAATGAGTTATATTTGGGCTAAAGCAGGTTGGGTTAGGGTCGATATTTCAATCCGTTTAAGTATACAGGTCAGGTCAGGGTTGAAGTTTTTAGCCCATTTATTAAACGGGTTGAACTCGAGTGTGACCGACCCAACCTGTTTACCACTACTACTGTATGAGATAATTGCAAAAACAAACGGGAAGTTTCCACGTAAATATCCTAATGTATAAAAAAAATATCAAGATCGGTTTCTTGTTAGCACTTTTTTATACTTAGGAAGCTAGTAAAATAAAAACTCTACACGTACGTGTTGGGTTAGCTGAAGCTAAATCATATAAGAAATTTAGGTGTTATAGGGAGTGTTTTACGGTAGTATAGTGAATAAAGCTATGTCATGGTAACATGGTACTCTCAACTAAATGGTACTTACGTACAATCATGATTCTTAAATGGGGTTTTTAAACCGGACTGGAAATTTTTAGTGGTTTAAGGTTTAGTGCTCGTTTGGTTGACAGGTTTATATGTAGGAGGGTTTAAATAAGTAAGGGTTTATATAAATCAAATTAATGGGTATAAATAAAATGTGGTTTGGTTAGTGGGTTTATATGATATGTATATGTTTGGATAAACATGTGTTTAATAAATGAGTATTCTATAAAAGTACATTTATACCCTCAATTACATTATATTATACGACAAATAAATCATCAACAATGACGCAATCTTTAAAAAATGATTCCTCTCACCTATTTGAACCTTCTGCCAATTAAATGATGACAAATAAATTATCAACAAATAAATTAGAGACGGTGTGAAAGATTGCTTAGTTTCTGCTAATAAATTATCAACAAATAAATTAGAGACGGTGCTTCTGCCATTAAAAGCCATGGCGACAAATAAATTATCAAATTATCAACAAAGCCATTACAAGGAAGCGTCTGCCAATAGCTTAGTTTCTCTCACCTATTTGAACCTATAGATTGCTGTAGTGTAGCCTGCAACTTCTGATTCCTCTGTTAAAAAGCAAAACAAGGAAATAGTGTTGTAACTTCCCTCTGCCATAGAAAGTTAGAGACGGTGCGGTGTGAAAGAAGTTTCATGTCGTGTGTTTTATTGAGGCTTGAGGGATATTAATGTAACTTAATCAGTGGGTTTTCACTAACCCACCTCTAGGCTGTGTTTATCTAAATCTTCTCGTGTGGGTTTAAACCTATTTTATATAAACACATGGTTTATATATATCTATGAACCAAACATATCAGTATATTGTAAACCCATATTTAAAACTCCTAAACACTCCAACCAAACCGGGGCTTAGTGATTTAACCGGACTAAAATCAGTATTTTTAAAGATATTAAATATATATTTTATGATTGAACTAATCAAATAAATTCTGTTTAGCAATAAATAAATAATTAAAAATGAGATGCTAAATTAATAAATTGAAAATTAACAATAAATAAAAATAAATGCATAATAAAAAACTTTTATTTTAAAATGTAATAATTCAATTTTCTTTTTTTTTTCCTTTTCTTTAATAAAAATATTAATCTAAATAAAATGGTTTGAGTGGGACTTGAACTGAAGACTCTAAATTAAAAATAAAAGTCTCAACCACTACACTACAAGCTCTAAATTTAGCAGCCCATAAATATATATTAAAGAAACATTTTTTTCATTTAATAATAAAGACCAGACCGGAACTGAATCGTATATCTGACCGGTCCGGTTGGAATCGACCAGAATCGGCCGGTCCGGTCTTAAAAACCGCGTACAATTTATTTATCAAGGGATTGAAATGATATTTCTTTTAGGTAGCGTGAATCCGCCAAAATAATTAACGAACATCATTAAATAGGCCTAAATTTGAAATGTTTCACATGTATATAGTGAAATACATTTTTCTTATTGACGAGATAAGGTGTCAGATGTCAGATGTGAAATTTTATCCACGCGGGTAAATAAGATAAATCCATGAATCTATGTTCTCCATCCTTTTACCATCGAAAATCTAAATATATTGTGACCCAATTCTTATGAATATCGAATCTGCCGATTAAAAAAAAAAAATAGAAAATTATACTACTTAGAAGATCCTATTATACTCCCTCTGTCCCAAATGTTTTTGGACATTTGTAAGTTGGCACGTGAATTAAGAAACATAATATTTTTAATATTATTATATTGATTGTTTGTGATAGTTTTGTTGCTAAATAAGGAAATGTACAAAAGATGTGGGATGCCCAATTAATAAAATGTATAAAATGGTTTGAGACGGAGGGAGTATAACTTTTGTATGAATACGGGAAAAAGGTTCTTTAACTAACTTGGATAAACATTAATAGTACTTAGTAGCAACATTATATAAGTTGTATATTAATAATATTACCTGTGCTTTTGATGACGGAGCATGTGAACTCCATAAATCACGCTAATAGCAAACGTGAGCTATCATAAATGCTGCATGATCCGTATATTGTTGGAAAAATCAGTTAGAAGACTATTTGTAATGTATAAATAGGACAAAAACGAGTTTTTAGTGAACCAAATTAATTTAGTAAAAAATTTGGAACTAAACTTGCTAGATTTACTTAGGACTGCCGTAATTTGATCATTCATATCAAAGCATGCCAATAGTTTTTTACACTTTTCAATTGTGCATGTCATAATCCAAAGTGTTAGTAGTGATGTTTTATTAAATTTTACTTTTCTTTTTTTTATCAAACTCCCCGGTGATGTTGGAATTAGCATGATATGAATGACCAATCTTATTTTGAAAATCATTTTGAGTTTCTGTATATGCAATAAACTCGCCCCGACCAAAATCCGCATCAAGGAAAAGGTGAGTTAAGACATTTCCTTAAACTGAATAATACCACGCTAATAATAGAAATGGTATGAGTGGTTATAAACTGTCACATTTGGTATGTATTTATTTGCAATTTAGCCCTTTATTTTTTATTTAATTACTTTAATAATTTTCATGTTACTTTTATATTTTTACTTATTATACTTACACCCCTAGACATTATTTTTTCTTTTATATAGGTGTAAATTATATTTCATCAATTTGACAATAAATAATAAACCTACAAATTAATAGCCACATAATATATTAAGTTATATGCATACGCATAGAGTGTGCGAAAAAGTACTTGTGTTATAATTGATGTATATAAATAAATAAATAAATTAAATACAACCATGCTTAGAAAGGAACATTGCATATTCAAATTGGCCAAGTCTCCTTTTCTATGCGTGTGCTTAAAATATAGTTACATTGAATGTCACTTTCTATTTTGAGATTTATAATTTGAATGTTAATGTATGGAAGATAATTTTTAAATATAAAAAAGGAAAATAACGGTAGGGTTATAAGTACAATAATAAAAAAGATTAGAAGTGATATGATATTTATTCAATTAATTAATTGATGTGTTCATTGTAAATAATTTGATACACAAAGTGGCAGTTATAACCACCCAACACCTAATATAACAGAATATATATATATATATATATATATATTTTATAGGTGTACGTATTGCAGATCGAATTCAGAAAATATTTTTGCCCCGTGAATATTGAGGCCTCAAGATACTGAAAGTCACAAACAGGAATTCATCCTACATCCTCAATTAGATTAAGGACTGACAGTAGTTATCATGCTACAAAACCAGCCATCGTGATTTACTTGGCTCCAAAAAAAAAGTCAATGTCTCAACATAATAATAAAGAAATAAAACAAATATGGTTTCTTGGATTAGAAAGTAGGCAATGCTTAACTAACAATTTAGATCAATAAATAAAATAATGCAAAAAAATTGAAGTGGTATCATAGCTGACAAAGTTTCGATACGCTTCAGACTGAAGGGAATGTCGGCATAATAATTCAAAACCTTCCGGTTGGAGCATATAAATCTCTTCTTCAAGATCTCCATGAAGAAAAGCCGTCTTCACATCTAGTTGCTCTAGAATAGGTCGAATGTAGCACACATCACCAGAAGTACCCGAACAGTTGTCAGTCGAACCACCGATGAGAATATCTCATTGAAGTCAATGCCTTCTTTCTGAGCGTAGCCTTTAACTACCAATCGTGCACGAAATCGCTATACTTGATCATCGCTGTTCCGCTTGATCTTAAAGACCCATTTATTGTCGATTGCCGTTCGGTAGTGGAACCAGCTCCCAAGTCTTATTTTTCTGTAGAGCTTCCATTTCTTCTTGCATTGCCGCCAACCACATCCGAACTGTTCAGTGCTTCTTGAAGAGTTGATGGCTCTCCATCATCAGTTAGAAGACAGTATGCAATGTTGCTATCCATATCGTAATCTTCATGCCAGGATGGTGCGACTCTTTTGCGGGTGCCCCTTCGAAGTTCTGGCTCTGAAGATTCTCTTGGCTCTTCCTCGTGCTCAGGTGCTGCTTCAGAAGAATTTTGTTCAACAGACTTCCCTTTCACCTGAATCTTCAAGTAAAAAGAAGGATATGAAGTGACACCACTGTGGAAAGAAGGGTCGCTTGAAGAAGGATTGTTGGAGTCTGAAGAATTCCATTCCTCAAGGAAATCTGGCAAACACGTCAGGTGGAGACGTATTGTGTAGCGAAGCAGCTACCTCAACGGAGAGCAGGAAGGCATATGATGAGATATGGCTTCTTGACTCGGGCGCAACTTATCATATGACCTCTCGAAGAGACTGGTTCAACCACTACAAACCTATCTTAGAAGGATCTGTATACAGTTGTGAAGATAATGCCTTAAAGATCGTAAGCATTAGAATCGTGATGTTGAAGTTGCACGACGATACATTTCGCACTATTCAAGAGTGCGGCACGTGGAAGGTTTGAAGAAGAATTTATTGTCTGTGGGACAGCTCGATGATCTTGGCCGTGAGAATATGCTGTTGGGAGAGACGGTGCAAAAAGGGGAAGCATCTGTGGCTTCAGGAGGTTCAACCGAAAGATCTACAATGATGTGGCATCAGAAGCTCGGGCATATGTCGGAACAAGGAAAGAAAATTCTTGCGGGCCAGAATCTACTTTCGGGTTTCGCGAAGGTGTCTCTACCATTCTGTGAGCATTGCATAGCAAACAAGAAGCATCGGCTACAATTCAACACATCAAATTCTAGAAGGAACGATATTCTAGAATTGATTCACTCTGATGTATGGCAATCACCAGTTTCATCCCGAGGAGGGAAGTACTTCGTGTCTTTCATCGACGATTACTCCAGGACATGTTGGGTGTACATCATCAAAAGTAAGGGAGATGTGCTCGTTACCTTCAAGAATTTCAAGGCTCGGGTCGAACTTGATACAGGAAAGAAGATCAAATATTTGACGGATAATGGAGCGGAATATACTGGCAAAGAATTTGATAGCTTTTGCAAAAGGGAAGGCATCAAAAGGCACTTCGCTACGGCATATACTCCACAACAAAATGGAGTGGCGGAGCGGATGAACAGAACTCTGTTGGAGAGGACAAGAGTCATGTTGGGAGCTGCAGGTCTGGATAAATCATACTGGGCAGAAGCAGTCAACACCGCCTGCTACATGATCAATTGATCGCCTTCAACGGCAATTGATCAGAAGACGCCGATGGAGATGTGGACCGGAAAGCCAGCGAATTTTTCCAAACTCCATGTATTTGAAAGTCCTGTGTCGTGATGTACAACGCCCAAAAAACTACAAAGCTGGATCCAAAGTCCAGAAAGTGTTTGTTCTTGGGGAATACTGATGGTGTGAGGGGGTATCGCCTGTGGGATCCCACTGCCCACAAGACTGTCATCAGTAGGGAAGTTATCTTCTTAGAAGATAAACTAATCGGAGAAAATGATAGCACTATAAAGGAACGCTCAGAGACTACGACGATTCAGGTGAAATGGAAGTCTATTGAACAAGATTCTTCTGAAGCAGCACCGGAGCACGAGGAAGGGCCAAGCGGATATTCAGAGTCAGAACTTAGAAGGGGCACACGCAAAAGAGCCGCACCATCCTGGCATGAAGATTACGATATGGATAGCAACATTGCATACTGTCTTCTAATGATGATGGAGAGCCATCAACTCTTCAATAAGCACTGGACAGTTCAGATGCAAATCAGTGGTTGGCGGCAATGCAAGAAGAAACGGAAGCTCTACAGAAAAATAAGACTTGGAAGTTGGTGCCACTACCGAACGACAGAAAGGCAATCGGCAATAAATGGGTCTTTAAGATCAAGCGGAACAACGATGATCAAGTAGAGCGATTTCGTGCACGATTGCTGGTTAAAAGCTACGCTCAGAAAGAAGGCATTGACTTCAATGAGATATTCTCACCGGTGGTTCGACTGACAACTGTTCGGGTACTTCTGGCGATGTGTGCTACATTCGACCTATGTCTAGAGCAACTAGATGTGAAGACAGCTTTTCTTCATGGAGATCTTGAAGAAGAGATTTATATGCTCCAACCGGATGGTTTTTGAAGACAAAGAAACCGATACTTGGTTTGCAGGTTAAACAAATCTCTATACGGTCTCAAACAGGCGCCGAGGTGTTGGTATAAGAGATTTGATTCCTTCATCATGAGCCTTGGATACAACAGATTGAATGCAGATCCTTGTTCATATTTCAAGAGGGTTTGGTGAAAATGATTTTATCATATTACTGTTGTATGTTGACGACATGTTGGTAGCCGGCCCTAACAAAGATCGTGAAGAACTCAATGAACAGTTGGCTAGTGAATTTGAAATGAAGGACTTCGGACCGGCAAACAAGATTCTAGGGATGCAAAATTTACCGAGACAGAAATAACAGGAAGATTTGGCTTTTCGCAGAAGAGTTATCTGAGGAAGGTCTTGCGACACTTCAATATGCAAGATTGTAAGCCAATTTCTATCCCACTTCTTGTTAATTTCAAATTATCCTCAAGTTTGAGTCCTAGCAGTGAAGAAGGGGAGGATGGAGATGTCTCGAGTACCGTATGCATCAGCCATGAGAAGTCTTATGTTCGCGATGATTTGTACACGACCAGACATTGCACATGCAGTGGGAGTAGTAAGTAGGTACATGGCGAATCCGGGTTCAGTATCACTTCGTTCGTAAGCAACATGAAAGGCAATAAAATCACTTCACATTTCCTACGACTATTCAAACCATGTGCGTTGATTTTATTATGTCGACAGGGAATCGAATATTGAATACTATGGTAATGTTGCGTGGGAATACCTTTGAGACATACATGAAAAAATAATAAACCTAAATGAATTTTCCATGAAAATCAATGTCTAGTATTCATGAGTGTGGTAGTTTGAATTAGAAATGACCGAAATATTCCACGGATCCACGTTTATAGTACCCAAGTTAAATTAAAAATTGACTTGCGAAAGAATGGTAGGTGCATCAACCCATTAGAGTTTCCTCCTCACTTACCTTATTCAAATATTTCCCTTAAAACACACAAAATGTAGTTACGTCTTCAAATTTCTCTCCATACGTCACCGTATTTATTTTTTTGTTTATTTATGTAATGCCACATAAATTATTTTATAAAAACAGAAATATTATACGTGCCTCTCTGTCTTCTCCATATTCCTAAGTCCTACCTAACCTCTTCTCCCAATATGTATTTATGACCTTCGATCGGACACACCTTCGATTGACAACATAGTGTTAGGTTTCCAGACAAAAACTAAATTTGTGAGAAAAAAATTAAAAATGTTGTCAGTAGCTTCCGTCGAAACTCAAAGCTCAGAGCTACCTCAAGCTCACGAAAATGCCGTCGGCGCCGGCGGCGACGACGATCACGTCTTCGTCTCCAAGCTGCCCGAAATACCCATCCCCAACCACCTCCCACTCCATACCTACTGCTTCGGTAACCTCACGCGCCACCCTGACCGACCCTGTCTGATCGTCGGCAGCACCGGAAAAACGTACACCTTCGCCGAGACCCACCTGATCTGCCGCCGCGTCGCCGCCGGGCTCTACAACAACCTCGGAATCCGGCGAAACGACGTCGTGATGGTGCTGCTTCAGAACTGCGCCGAGTTCGTCTTCACCTTCATGGGAGCCTCGATGATCGGCGCCGTCACCACGGCGGCGAACCCCTTCTGCACCGCCAAGGAGATATTCAAGCAGTTCGACGCTGCGGGGGCGAAGGTCGTCGTCACTCAGTCTCAGTACGTCGATAAGCTGAGGGAATTCCCTGATACCGTCGCCCTCGGCGTCGATTTTAAAGTCGTCACCGTCGACGACGATTTCCCCGTCCCCGAAGGTTGCATCCCTTTCTCGGTCCTGGCCGGCGGAGCCGCCGATGGTGAAGATAGCGGGTTTCCGCCCATCGACGACTTCGATTCGAACGACGCCGTCGCGCTGCCGTTCTCCTCCGGCACGACGGGTCTGCCCAAGGGAGTGATTTTGACCCACAAGAGCCTAATCACCGGCGTCGCCCAGCAAGTCGACGGCGAGAATCCCAACCTATACCTAAAGCCAAACGACGTCGTCCTCTGCGTTCTACCACTCTTTCACATATACTCGTTGAACTCCGTTTTGCTGTGTTCCCTACGCGCCGGCTGTACGGTACTTTTGATGCACAGATTTGAGATCGGCTCTTTGTTAGAGCTTATACAGAAGCACAAGGTCTCCGTCGCCGCCGTCGTGCCGCCGCTGGTCTTGGCGCTGGCGAAGAATCCTATGGTGGATAAGTACGATCTGAGCTCTATTCGATTGGTTCTTTCTGGGGCGGCGCCGCTGGGAAAGGAATTAGAGACGGCGTTGCTCAGCCGCTTGCCTCAGGCGGTGTTCGGACAGGTATGACCGCCGGCGATGAAAAAATTTATTACTGCGGCGACCGAATTCGATTTTTACTTATTTATTAAATCCCTTTTTTTAATTCTGTTAGTGGGGAACTAATTTTTCATGCCATTTATGTGAACTCCTAGATTATTTTATAGGGTAAATTACGGTAGTACCCCCGAGTTGGGGGCTTATTTATAACATGACTTCTTTGACCTGCCTAATAATAGAACCTGGGTTATTCTCTCACATTCACATACTAAATTGCACTGTTTTTCCTATAAAATTTTATGTGCAACTTATTTTGTCGAAAATTCATAATTTTTCCTTTCTTGTTTTAACATCAACTGTTCTGAAATTTCGCAATAGAAGGAAGAGATCTAACACTAGTTGGATAAGTTAATTCCTTAGCTTCTCATATCCCAAGCTAGATTCTAATGGTTGGATTTATTTAGATTCAGTCTATAGTAAGTCTTTGTAGATTTGGGACGATATACACATGCAAGTGGATAAATTTCCTATGAAATTTTATAAAAGCCGACAAATAATGTTCATCGAACTGAAAGTAAATCAATGTAAGGAAGGGCTAGAATAAAAAAAAATGAAGAAAAAGAAAAGAAAAGGACATCTACATTTTAGTACGCATGCATTTATAGTAGACACGTGCCGAGGAGTTAGGTAGAAGGACAAATCCCACCGCATTTGTGTGGTCGGAAATTACAACTCAACTCAACTACCCTTCCCTTACTTACCCTTTGGTAGGATCATATAAAAAAATACAAAACAAAAGAACACAAAAAATGCAAGATACTAGGAATATTCTTTCTTACTTGTGCATGCTACATTGGACATTCCTAAGATTATTACAATTGTTTTTTTTTTTAAATTAAACCCTAACTAACTAGCTAGCTTCTTCTTTTGTGTTGTGGGCCGATTTTTAGGGTTACGGCATGACCGAAGCTGGGCCGGTGCTTTCGATGTCCCCGTCGTTCGCTAAGACCCCATTGCCTACAAAGTCGGGATCGTGTGGCAATGTCGTCCGTAACGCCGAGCTCAAAGTCGTCGACCCAGAGACCGGGCGCTCTCTGCCTCGGAACAAGCCCGGCGAAATTTGCATCCGCGGCCCTCAGATCATGAAAGGTACAATATTCTATTGATATACCGAGTTGTTGTGGGACTATATAACATTAGAATGTGACGTACTCGCTCAAGCTTAAGGATGCGTTTGATATGCGGAACCCAATGTGGAAAAAGAAAAGGAAAATGTGATGATACGCACCATTGTACATTAAGCTTCGTGTGTCGTACCATAAAGCATTTTCTTTTCTTTTTCACATCGAATTCGGCATACCAAACAAGTGATCATTTATTGTGGTATCAGAGATCATGGACACGAAACCTCGTGATCACTCGTTAATTCAAAATTACACGTCTGACGTTCGATTAGAATGAAATCGCTATTAAGACTGAATCTTTTAGGTGAAGGCGCTCGTTAAACATGGTCGGAGCTTAGGCCCTAAATGTCGCGATTATGAATCCACATTAATTCTGAATTACACGTTTGAGGCTGGCTAGATGAGAAAGAAAGAAATCAGCATAAAATGCCAAGGGAGTGCTTGAAATATGCAAATTAAAATACGTTGTATACTCCCCCTTCAAGCTTAAGCTTGTAGGTGGAGTGATCATTTAACATCGATTCAAATTTTGAAAAATCAATATATGCTAATATAGTTATTTCTCGAAAATCGTTCATTTTCAATTGAGTTTGATCTCTTTATGTCGACAGGATACTTTGAATGATGCCGAGGCAACTGCAAGAACTGTAGACGTGGACGGTTGGTTGCATACGGGCGACATTGGTTACGTTGATGACGACGACGACGTCTTCATTGTCGATCGCGTCAAAGAACTTATCAAATTTAAGGGCTTTCAGGTATATCATTATTATCATCATTATTATTTAATCTCCCCAAGTATACATATATATAATTGTAACAAGTTATTCATTCGAAAAGGTACCGCCGGCCGAATTAGAAGCTCTCCTTATTGGCCATCCCCGAGATCGCCGACGCTGCAGTTGTACCGTAAGTCCATTACCGCAGAACCTTCGCTTTATTTCATTTTTTTTAAAAAATATGAATAATTAATATATATATATATATATTATCTGAATATTATTTTCTATATTTTGGAATGAAACAGACAAAAGGACGAGGCAGCAGGCGAAGTGCCAGTGGCGTTTGTGGTGACGTCCAACGGATTCGAGCTCACTGAAGAAGCTATCAAAGATTTCATTTCTAAACAGGTGATTAAATTTTTCGAAAATAATGATAAATGAGGCCGAATTATTTGACGTGACAAGAAGCCCAGCATTTTATAACCTCAACAATATGATTAAAATTTAAGAAAAAAAGCTGCATTGGGTTTGTTATAATAAGTAATACATTATTTGAAATTCAGGTGGTGTTTTACAAGAGACTTCACAAAGTGTACTTTGTACATTCCATTCCCAAATCCCCAGCTGGAAAAATTCTGAGGAAAGAACTGAGAGCTAAGCTTGCTGCTTCGTCGTCTTCGTGAACGCGCGACTTTCGTCGCAGATCTTTATTTCATGATTTAGGTTTCATCTTTCTTTTTATTAACGTTGTCGTCGATAATTGTTTATTCTGTTTGATTTCGGTCGCGTGGCTCTGGAATTGTTATAATGAATACGTAATAAACATGTTCTATTTATTAAAGGGAGAACACGTTGGAGTTAACTGTTCTCCCAATTTGTTGTGTCAATTTTGATGTATAATTTACAATGTTTTAAAACGCGTGGCGCGCAATGCGAAGCGTTTTGGCTCCTGAAGCGCGTAGCGTAAATAGCGTAGCGCATTGCGTGAGTATTTCGAACAAGTAATTTACAATGTAATATATAACATAAATTTGTTATGTTATACTACCTCCGTCCCAAACCATTTTGGACATTTTACTATATCGGACGTCCCAACCATTTTGAACATTTCCTTTTATAGCAAAAAACTACCACAAACAATCAATATAATACTATTAAATATTCTTAAAAGACGTGTTAAAATATACAATTTTTCACCTTTTAATTGTACTATATTATTAAAATATTCAATTTCTTAAAAACCGTGACATACCCCAATGTCCAAAACGGTTGGAACGGAGGAAGTAGCTTATATCTCCTAGAATATATTTAATTCACTTCATTCTAAATCTTTTGCTTTTCATTAACTCCTCTATTTTTATAAATAAGAAGAAATAAAATATTTATCAATAGATAAAAAAAATAACTTGAAAAACCATTAAATAAATAAGATAATGATAATATCTCCCTCCAATTACACTATTCCGTGTATATATAAATATATATATATATATAGTTTAAGTTGTGTACTATTTCAGAACCTTCGTCACCACTCCACTCAACATACATGTAACTGACAAGCTATCCTAGGCGCTAAACTTCCACGTGTTAGGTCGAGCAAAGAACTAAAGTCAGTCAAACTAGGCGCTTTGACCGAAAAATGATAAAATAAATAGGAAACTAAAAAATAAAATATACGCTAAATAAACTGCGCCTTGTCGCGTTTTAAAAAAAATATACGCGTTCGCGCCCTACGAAGCGCGCATCCCAACGCTTTTGAAAAAAATGATAATTTATAATTTAGTCCTTTAATTTTAATTGATTTTAATTAAATACTTATAAATTATTATTTTAAATTACATATTTCAAAATATTCATTTTAGAATTTAATCATAATATCATATATTAAATATAAATTTTTACCTATAAATAAAATTATATACTTATAATAAAAGGACACACCCATCTGAGTGTGCTTAATACACTAGTCTTAATAATTTGTGTCATGGCTCATAAATAACGAGAATTTACTATAACTCGAAGGAGAGAGCCTCGGATATTAAATATGAAATAGTAGATTTTTTTCGTGCTTATTGCACACATTTCGTCGCATTAATGGTTGTGATACATTTGTTGGGCGGTCCAAACAGATGTGGACTTTCGGCACAAATAAAATGATAAAAGTTATTAATTGAGATAGGTGCCAATATTGATTTTATGCACGGCTACGACCTTTCATTTATGGGATTTTGCTAAATTGATTTCGACATATAATTCACGTGGTTTGTTGGGAGAGAATTACATAAATAATGTTATTTTGAGAATGAAATTACAAAACTAGTTGAGTTTTTAAACCTATTACAAAACTAATCAACATTTTTAATTTTAACTATTTTTATTTTCATTTTAACCATGAAAATGCTTAACATTACAAATTTCATTATTCCTATCTTCTAATAGCACAACACTTGTTAATAATTAAATTTTTACCCCATATTATTTTAACTCAAATATATTAAAAATATATTACTTAAAGAAATAATCAAAAGAAAAATAAAATTACTTGGCGTGACCGTGACCTACTCTTCCTACGCGAGTTCGATATCTAGAGCTCTCAAAACGGGCCCGGCCCGTAGCTCACCAAAGCCCGCCATGGGCAGGGCCGGTGCGGGTAAGCCCACCGTTTGGCAGGCCTGAAAATTGAAGGCCCGTCATGCCCAGTTAAATAGGTATGTTAGTATTTCTTAGCTCCGATTTTTAATTTACTCAAGTTTAATAATATAAATAAATTATTATTACAAGATTAGATTTAATTAGAATTAATTGCGAGTTTAAATATTTAATTTTTGTTATTTTTTCTTTCTTTTTTTGATTTTTTTCTTATTTTTTGAATTTGGGCGGGGCGGACCTTCAATTTCTAAGTCTGACTGTGCGCTTACCCGCGCCCGCCAGCCCAAGGCGGGCTTTGATGGGCTACGGGCTGGCCCGGCCCGGTGACCCGTTTTGCCAGCTCTAAATATCGAACTCACGTGGAAGTAGTAGGTCAGGCCCAAGTAATTTTATTTTTCTTTTGATTATTTCTTTAAGTAATATATTTTTAATTTGAGTTAAAAGTTGGGGTAAAATTTTTATTATGAACAAGTGTTGGGCTATTTGAAGATAACAATAGTGAAAAATTATAATTTTAAGTATTTTCGTGGTTAAACTGAAAATAAAAATAGTTAGAATTAAAAAAGTTGATTAGTTTTGTAATAGGTTTAAAAACTAAACTAGTTTTGCAATTCCATTCTCAAAATAACATTATTTTTGTAATTCTCTCGGTTTGTTGGACATGAATGAAAGTGGCAGTCATGTTTATTTGGAAGGGCAAATTTTGTGTCAGCCCTCCTATATTTTAAAATTAGGAATCAGGCCCTATCAGGATTTCCTTTAGTTTTAAGCACCTATTTTTTGAAAAATTAAGTGAAAAGGACCCAAAACTGTGTTTTGACGAAATTACCCTCAATAAAGTGGTTTGTGAATTGATATTTGACGTCAGTATTATGTTACACAATTATGCTGATTTGTTACCGTACAAACCATACGTGTTACTTTAACGTCATACAATGTTACTTATCGATAGTAAATGTTTTTAACAGACATATTTATTACATCGGACTATCGAACCTCATTTTTCACACTGATCAAGCACAGTCGATTGTTAACCCCTTGCTTTGTTTTTCATAAGTATTGATGTGGTATTTTGTGTAGCAGATCTGTTTCGATAATTTTTGGCATCGAACTGTTTTCTACTACATCAATCGAAGCGTTACTTATATTATCTAAAGTGGTACTAAAGTACAGTATCTGTTACTAAATAAACAATAAAAGTTACTCTGTTTTCCATCATGTTGTATTACACCCTAAAACCGTAAACCGCAAACGCTAAACCTAAACCTGGCGCGACGACCATTAGTGTTCTCCTATAAAAGATCGAATCATTAGCGTTTCGATCTTATTACACATTTCGAGATTGAAAATTGGTAATTTATATAGGAGCATTGCTCCCTATAATGATGAATTTTCTGTCTAGGGAAACAGGGGATGGTCGGGTGGAGGGTTCAAGAAGGGTTCAAGATGGGAGTATCAAAAGTTACTCTGTTTTCCATCATGTGGTATTAAATCCCAAACCCTAAGCCCTATATGACAATTATGACAGTTTTGCGCTGAAAAAAATACTTCCTTTCATTTGGATAACAAACAGTCTTGCATTGAGTACCATATGGTGTCTATTTAATAACAAATGATGTCGCAGACGTAATACATCATTAAAAAAGAATACCGAACCCACCCTAAACCCTATGTGACAATTATAATAGTTTTGCATTGAAAAAACACTTCCTTTTATTTGGATAACAAACAGTCTTGTATTGAGTACCACATGGTGTCTATTTAGTAACAAATGATGTCGCAGAAGTAACACATCATTCAAAAATAATACCGCTTCCTGCAATAACACATTAACAAATGATGTTGCACGAAGCGGTATTATTTTTGAATGATGTGTTACTTCTACGACATCATTTGTTACTAAATAGACACCATATGGTACTCAATACAAGAGTGTTGTTATTCAAATGAAATGAAGTGTTCCTTTTCAGCGCAAAACTATTATAATTGTTTGGAAACTTGTTATCGGATCATTTAGGTATCAGCCGTAAATTTGGCATATTGCAGGGTTAAATATGTCTTCGCGTCATTTTAGGACCTGACCTCTGAATTTTCGAAAAGTGGGTCTTTAATCATAAAGCAAAATCTGATGGGGCCTGAACTCAAACCCAAACTACTTAATAGGGCCTGAACATAAATTAACCCTATTTGGAATTATGTCGTCTCTATTAATGCCAATTTTATTTAAGAAAAAAAGACTTCGTTTCATTTTTTTTAAAAAAAAGACTTCTTTATTAAGGGTCTATCAATTAGGGGTGGAATCGGGTCGGTTTCGGGTTTTCCGGGTCGGGTACCGATAAAGTCGGGTATTGATTTCAAACGCGACCCCGGACCGATCTAATTTCGGGTACCCGCGGGTCGGGTCTGGTTTCCTGTTATTTTTTATTTTATTTTATTTTTTATAAATTTAGCTATGAGGTAGAATAGCCATTTTTTGGGGTTCTTTAAAAAAATGGCCTCCCCACCCAAAAACTTTAAAAAAGTAACCTTCTTGACTTTTTTTTAGTCAATAGCCCCCACTTTGATTAACTACTAACCATCTTCCTTAATAATTCTTAATATAAAAGAAAAGGAAAAAAGAAAAGAAAAGTAAAATATAAGAAAAGAAAAAAAGAAAAACAAAAAGAAACTCCATTAACGCATGAACAACTACCCACACCTACCCAAACATACGTCTCATTCAAATCTGAAAGAAGAAATTAATACGAAAACGCGTATATATTCACATTATCGAGCTAATCGACCATTTTTCATATACGATCTGTTGAAAGAAACAATTAAGCACAACTCATTTATCACAGTAAGTCATTTTTTTTTTGGGTTTTTGATTTCACACTTGAAAGTCACGATTTTTCAGTCAATTAGATGCGGAATTGAGTGGGTTTCGATGTATATGCTTGGTGACGGTAATTCCAGCGAAATTCGAGCTGAATCGATGCATTTTCGAATATTCTCATCTTAGAACTGAAGAACAGGCGTAGGGTCCCCTGAATATGCACATGGGTCCCCTGCTGCATGGGACCCGTATGCATATGCAGGGGACCCAAGCGCATATGCAGGGGACCCACGCACATATGCAGGGGACCCAAGCGCATATGCAGGGGACCCGTGCACATATGCAGGGGACCTACAAGCATATGCAAGGGACCCGTGAGCCTATATAGGTATTTTCATATCACGCATATGTAAACAAAAAAATGGCACATTATTCTTTTTCAGAGTCAGATCTAGAGGCAAATGAAGTCCAGTTCCACAAATCATTGTTCTTCTTCAGAGGCAAGGGATTCAATTTTCAAAAAAGTTATAAAATGCAACCATGGTGTTGTGGCAAAACTGCAGATGGCGAGGAAAGGATCGAGATCTGGAGAACGGTTCTATGGTTGTGGTTATTGGCCTGTAAGTGAAAAGTCTAATACATGGTTAGATACGATGGTTTACTTTTATAACTATCGTGCGGGTATGTTGTTTTGTAGGATAGCAATTGCAAATTTTTTAGGTGGGAGAGTGATGTTACAGGGGAAGAAATTTGTGCGGAAAACATTTCAAAAAGATTGGAACTTTTGCAATTAGAGAATGCAAAAATGTTGGAGAAGATTCAAGCATTGAAGTTTAAAAAACAGAGCTTGGAAGAAAATGTTGTCAATTTGAAGTTTAAGGTCGCTAAACAAGCAAATGCAGAAAAAACTTTAGTCTTTATTCTAACTTCATCTTGGATTTTGTTTGGAGTCTTTATTTATTTGATTAATAAATGAATAAGTAAAAATTATAGAGAATTAAGTGGATGAAGTAATAAGTGTGTCAATTGTAGTAAGTTAAGTAGACTACTAATGCATTGATGTTTGAATGTTTAAGATATATCATTTACTATTGTTTTATTATGTGGCGTGTTTAGAATGGTACTTTGTTTATACATATACTGTAACGTCCCGTCCCATACCGGGTGTCACTGTAGCATCCGTCCCTAGGACCTGTGGGGTTGGGCCCACCACACTCTGACTGATAGTCTGACCCCACTGTACCACCATTTAACCTTTCAGCGTGCTTTGTCCTCACTCACACGCACCCTGGGCAAACTTCCCAGGGGGTCACCCATCCTAAGATTGCTTCAAGTCAAGCACGCTTAACTTCGAAGTTCTTTCGGATGGACTCCCGACAAGGTAGGTCGACCTTGGTGATATGAGTAGCACTATCAATTCTTTTATACGATTCTTAGCCTGACACGCCCATACATTGTCAGCCTCAGGATCCCTCTCATTCGGGTGTCGGATCGGTTCGTTCATGTACCCCTTCGCCTAGAAGCCTGCCAGGAGCCGCTCCTTGTCCGTGCACTTCTCTGGCACCGCGATCACTCCCCGCCCTCATACACTGGAGCTGTTGTTAATTGCTTCTTTAATTCTTCAAAACTCTTCTGGCACTCTTCAGTCCATTTGAAAATCATCCCTTTTCGTAATAATTTGGTCATTGGAGCGGCTATCAAAGAAAAATTCTCTACAAACCGTCTATAATATCCAGTCAAACCTAGAAAACTACGAACTTCTGCCACGTTCTTAGGACTTTCCCATTTGATTACTGCTTCAATTTTCTTAGGGTCCACTTGAATTCCTTCACCAGATACCACATGGCCCAAAAATACTACTTGATCCAACCAAAATTCGCATTTTGATAATTTCGCATATAGCTTCTTTTCTCGTAAAGTTTGAAGAACAATTCTTAAATGTTGTTCATGTTCTTCTTTGGACCTAGAATATACCAATATATCGTCTATGAATACAATCACGAACTGGTCCAAATAGGGTCGGGAAACATCATTCATTAATGCCATAAAGACTGCAGGGGCATTCGTCAGTCCAAACGGCATAACCAAGAATTCGTAATGCCCATATCTTGTTCTGAAGGCCGTCTTTGGAATATCATCTTTTGCAATCTTTATTTGATGGTACCCCGATCTTAAGTCAATCTTTGAAAAGACCTTAGACCCTTGTAATTGGTCAAACAAATCGTCAATTCGAGGCAACGGATACTTGTTTTTCACCGTCACTTTGTTCAGCTGTCCATAGTCGATACATAATCTGAGCGTACCATCCTTCTTTTTAACAAAAAGTACAGGCGCTCCCCATGGTGATACACTTGGCCGTATATATCCTTTATCTAATAATTCTTTCAACTGTACTTTTAACTCATTCAACTCTATTGGTGCCATTCGATATGGTGGAATAGAAATTGGTGCCGTGCCAGGTTGTAATTCAATCGTAAACTCTGTATCTCGATCTGGTGGTAATCCAGACAAATCCTACGGGAAAACATCTGGGTATTCATTTACCACAGCAATATCTTCCACCTTTAATCCACACAATCGTGTATCTATAATATACGCCATATAACACTGACACCCTTTTCTTATCAATTTGAATGTTTGTAAGCTAGAGATCTGACATGCCGTCCATACATTCTTTTCTCCTTTAACCACTATATGTGTTTGATCCGAAGTAAACAATTCAATTTCCTTTTTAAAACAATCTAGTTTTGCTCGATATCGAGACAGCCAATCCATGCCTAATATTACATCGAAATCCGTTAAGGGTAAAACTAATAAGACCGGCCGCACATGAATCATATTCATCTCATACGCTTAAGCAATGTGAATGTGAAGATCCCTGACAATTCTCCGTAAATGATAGTATGATATGTTGCGGAAGATAGGTATTGTGAATTTTATGGGAATGGTAGATGATGCAGAAGTCGGAATTCAGCTGAAACGAACACGAAAGGAAATTTGACAGTGTGGTCTCATTTTTACGGGGACAGGTATATGAATAGTGGAAAATAGTTAAGGATGGTATTGTATAAACCAAGGCGTACTTGAGAGGATCTCTTAAGAAAGTCTAATGAAACTTACATGTCTGACAGTTATAAGGAACAGAAAAAAAAGAAAAGATTTTAGTGCTGAAACAAGAAATACGTTTATAGGCGAGCACGAAGTGTTATCTAATTATCTGTTTTATTATTCCCATGTGTTGACATGGGAGGAAACAAATGCCAAATATTTAAGACATGGCTTCATTTTACGATTTGAAATCATATCATGCTATCATATATGGAGTAGTATAAAAAAAATTAATTAAGGAATAGCTATTCGTGTGACAGAATTTAGAAGTTTTCAGAGTAATAAAAGGATGGTAAGGGTATCTGATTTACGTTACAAGCATACAATGATTGGACTAAAGGTAAAAGACATACAGAATTTAGGAAATGTTTGATATTTCTGCTGAGGAATTGCCGGGATGATTATAGCTTACATAGTTCAAAATAGAAGAACGCAGACGACTAAAAAAATATAAAAAAAAAACAAACAAACTGCGACAAAGGACAAAGGACGGATATATCAAAGGACAAACACATTGCCACATGAGATTGTTACATACAGGTGCACCTTGTACAACCCAATACACAAAGATCACTATTGCGATTCCGAGCAAACTTAAGTAAATCACTAGCTCTAGTTTCAACTTCTCAAGGTTATCCATGGAACAGGAAATACGGAAATGCTCAGAGAAAGAAGTAATTATGTTGAAGATGTGAGGGTGTCTTATTAGCGTCGTTAAAGAACTCCTACTTATAGGTGTTTTCGTGAGAAAAACGACAATACCTAGCATCAATACAGCTCATCCTCCTCATTAATGAGGCGGAAATGTTTTTGACTTAGGAGTTCGGCGATGTATGAGGTGGAAAGAGAAATTGTTTTCTTTCTCGAGAAGCAATATGAGCCGGAAAAAAAAAGGTATGTAGATATTTCCAACTGAATAGGTTAATAATCTCACTGTCTGTGGTTTTCTATAAATCTCTGTCTTGGAGCAGCTGAGGTTAATTAATTTTGTAAATCCTAGTCAGCCTGGAAATTCTAAATGATAATTTGTTCGATCAATTGTAATGTTCCAAAGTATTTTTCAAAATTGACTTATGATTGGAATACTATCAACTAAAAGATTTCAGCAGGTGATAGTCCAAAGATTACTTTTAAAACGAAGTATGAGCATCTAGTTATGCTATTGGACTAACAAATGCTTTGCAATCTTATTAACGTTGATGAATGACGTATTTCGACTCTACATAGACCAGTTCTTGATCGTCCTTATTGACGACAATCTGGTATATTTTAAGTCAAAAAGAAAAACACGAACGACATTTGAAGAATGTCAATGGAATTTTGACGAGATAAAGGAATGATTAACTATAACTCTGGTGTTGATTATTCTTATGGGTACAGATGATTGTGCAATTCATAGGGACGTGTCGTATTAAGGATTGGAATATGTGTTAAATTAGCATGGAAAAGTATTGCCATGTGTACCCTGATAGATGATACGAGACGTTTCTAAATCTATGATTTGGAATTAAATTGCCGTAGTGTTTGCATTAACGATATGGAAACATACCTATGTAGCACAATATTCCAAATATTCAGGGACTATAAGGCTTTAAAACATTTGTTGGTGAAAAGAACTAAATGTGAGATAAAAGCATTGGACCGAGTTGTTATAGGAACTCGATGGAAAAGCGAATGTTGCTAGGGACGGCCGAGTCATATGATTCTATTTCTTCTTTATTGACATATTTGATCTTCAGTTTGATTAATCTGAAATAAATAGATGCCGGAATGAAGGTGACTAACTACGGATATTACATATGCTTCGATCCTAATGCATTTTATTATGACGGATCGAATTAAACAAGTTCAGGTAATGAATGGAAAGTGAGGCAAGATAGTAGAGAAGTTGAAACAGGGACTAGGGAAAAATCTTATACCTATGATTGCTCATATATATCAGTACGAAATTTCGAGGACGAAATTTCTTTTAAGAGGCGGAGAATTGTCAGGAACCGAAATTAAAACCACAAATCATTCTATGCATCATACGGATTTCTATATTTCTATAAATAATTTCATGATATATGTATATAAGTATTACGAAAGGGACCAAGATATAATAAATTAGGATGGTTGAAATGGAATTAATAATATGAATAAATATTAATTCGTGTAGTGATGATGTGCGAAGTATTGATTCGTGAAATTAGAGGATTCATGAAGATCATGAGGTAGTCAATTCGTGAAATGAGGAGTCGTGAAGGAAGTTAGTTCGCGACGTTGATGATTCGCGAAATTGGAAATGCGTGAAGTTATGAATTAGTGAAGTGTAAGTTCACGAATAGAGAACATTTCACGAATGGGAGAAAAGTCACGAATTGAGAGATAGAAATTAAGTTGCGAATTGCAATGTTAATTCGTGAAGTTGAAAGATATATATATATATATATATATATATATATATATATATATAAGTGATGATTGGTGAAGTTGATTGTGAAGTTGAAGATTTGAAAGGTTATGGATTCGTGAAGTTTGAGAAAGCAATCGTTTAGTGAATTTGTCTAGTATCAATAGTAGTATTATAGTTTACGAATTATAACTACTTCACTAATTAGATTACGAATTGGGTAAGGCAGAAACCAATTTCATGGATTGAGAACAGTCTGCGAATTAGAATGATGATTTGCGAAGTGGAAGTTGATTCGTGAAAGAGACAATTGGCGAAGTGATCAATCAGTGAAATATTGATTCGTGAAGCTTATTAATTTGTGAAATTGTGGGAGTAGTTAAGTTGTTGATCCTCAAGTTCGTGAACGTGGCCAAATATTTATATTAATATTGAAATCTTATTGTAGCATGAAAGTGATTGAATAATAAATTAATATGGATGGTGGCTAAGAGTTGTTAAGATAAAGACATTAGAAGTCAACGTGGATGTCATTCATTTTAATCTAATACCTAAAGAGATAAAGAACAAAAGTGTAATAATTATGATCATCAACGAAATTTTTAAAGTTGAAGTTAGAGAAGAAAACTTGTACAGAACGCAACCCAAAGCTTCGGAAGGGTATGATCTTTATTGTAATTTTCATGTTTTTAGTTATGAATTAACATGTTTAAGGGTTAGCATACATAAAATTCATAGTTGATCATGTTTAATTAACATGGATTTTTTTTTAAAAGATTTGAAGGATACGAACTTTTACTAAGAATTTATGTTTAAAGTTATTATTAAGCATATAATCACGAAAGTTGTTTAAACCATGTTTTATGAAGTCTTTAATTTACGAGGATTTGGAATTGAATTAGGGTTTTCATGAATTTCTTTTGGTTATGATTTAATCATGAGTTTGATCGAAATTATAGGGTTTCTAATAACAAGTTCATATCTACTCGTGCTCATGTAGGGTTTTAAATGATCTTGAGATATTAGATTTGATCGAATGATTTGAGAGAAGAGAATGAAAATAGTGTTTAAAACAGTTGAAGGGATGGTTTGCGAATTCTTTGCATAGGTTAATAAAGTTCGCAAAGTGAAGCTTGTGTGAATTGATAAAAGGTAGAAACCTTGCATAGGTTGGGTGTTCGCGAATTGGCGGTTTGCGGGTTGGACAATGACTTCGTGAGTTTCGAATTATTTTAATGAAGGCTTGAATAAGAATTAGAAAAAGGATGTTCATATAATAACAATGTTAGGTAATCAATATATAGTATTTTCTTTACATGTTAGTTTCGAACATCAAGTTCGAAATCAGTTTGGCAATAATTAATAAAGAACTAATGAATCATTAGAATAAGGATTATCGTATTAGGTAAAGGTCATTTTCGCAAGTAACTATCACATAATTGAAGGGATTGAATTAGATTGAGAAATTGAACCACGCAGACTTTTGAAATAACTTGAGAAGTTAACGATAAGTTTCGAAAAACTCATGTGGGGTCAAAAATTTAATTGAATGTCAAAATAATAATATGCGAGAGTTTCGAACTATGTAATATCAAGTCATTTGCGAAAGCTACTTAAGTTTGAAATTATATTGTGAGATTTGTAAATTTACGAAGCATGAGAAGGATTTTTGAACTAAGCTAACTTTTGAAATATATATAGTTGACCACAAATGATTAACGGAACTATGATTGCGTAGGTCAAGTAAAATTTGAAACTAAGCTCATTTGATATTATTAGAGTTCAAGAACTAATATTCCTAATCACCTGATAAAGCATACGCATCAAGCATGCTCATCATTATAAGGGTTTATATTTACCGAATAAAATACCTCTATAGGTCAGGATTCTGAAAAGACAGGGACAAAGTCGGTTGACGACGAGGTTGTAAAACCATACTGTGAGTATGATATGCAACATGTATTTCCTTTATTTGCGTTTTATTTTAGTTGAATGATCTATGACTTTGATTTCGTGCTATAAGAAATTAACTAGAACTGCTTTGCTACAATGTGTTTTTATTGATATATACGATTTGAATTTACATAGTACGATAGGATTTCATGGGTTATATGGTATAGACTAAATTACACGTGTTATATAAAATATTTACATGATTTATATGGCTACGGTGTGCTTTTATGTGACATATGGAATGGACCTGATTTATATGGCTATTACGTGTTTAAAGGGGTTATAGCTAGCACATGCTTATAAGTGTGATACACTACTTGATGAATATATGATGTACGTTTTATATGAAGTTGCATGTCGAGTATAGCATACGTACTTGAAATAAAAGGAGAAACCGTTATGACTGCTATGGCTTTGGACTACATTCTACGGTTATATCCCTACAAATCGGGGGATACTATGGTTACGTCCCTACAAATAGGGGCATACAGAGTCCTGTACAGGCACATAAAAATAATTACAGTTACAGAGTCCCATGCATGGGCCCCTACGGGGTCAGTAGTACAAGTCTAGTCGGTTCATAACGGGAGTATCAAGTGTACACGAGCATATAGTATTGCATAAGATCTACGGATCTAATGGAAAGGAAAGGATTATGCTATTTGTATACGATCTACGGATCTAACTGAAAGGAAATGATTATGCTATTTGTATACGATCTAGGGATCCTACAAACAATGGTCATGTGATTGGAATGTTTCATGAGCAATGGTTATGTGATTCTGTTAGTGGAATGAAAGATGAAAATGAGAAGTTTACAGGAACATAGATGGAACGAAATGTTTATATGATTGGAATGTTCCGTTAATCGTGAAAATGGATTGATCGATTATTACAGATTATGAAAAATTAGTTACATGAATACGGATGGAAAGAAATTACCTTGTTACGTTATCTATGATAGAATATGTGATAAAGATGGTTTACGTGGAAAAGATTTGTTTAATTGTTACGATTTTATTTATTATACTTGATATACGGATTTCGAACTACGGTTGATGGTTTATAGACAATGATTACATGAATTTGTGAATAATGATTTATGGACGTTGATTAAATGATTTTATGAGCAATGGTGATATTATAGAATATTATATGATAGAATTATTTACGTGAGCAACCATGGAAAGGAGTTATGATTTGTTTATTGTATTTAATTTACGAATTTTAAGAACGACGCTATATGATGAAATTGTTTACGTCGAACAACGGTTACATGATAGGATGATCTGCGTAAATGTGTTGGAAAAAATTGATTATTTGTTTTGAGAATTATAATGGTTTATTTGATGAAATTATGTACATGAATATTGTTAGGGAGGAGATGGTTATTGATTACAGTTTTATTATTATATTACCATGGAATAACATGTTGCGATCATACTCAGTAAAGTTAGTTCCACAGTTTTGTAGATAATTAACAGGCATCGTAGATGGCTTCTCTCATAAAACATGGATTCCAGGTCGGTCGGCTACGCTCCCATCCTGCTCTCCAGAGTTCATCGTATGCATATAGTTAAGGAACGTTAGCAATTTTTTTTTTGTATGTTGCTAAAATAAATACTTGTGATAGTATGTACACTATATGTGAAAAGGTATAGACCAGATGTACGCCCTCATTTATGTTAAAAAGAATGGCTATGAAATGAAAAGAAAAGCGAAAAATTTTACGTGAAAAATGTTATAGCTGTGCAAATACGGAAAAAGGAAAACGGGGCGTTACATATACTAGTTTTAAATTTACAGGTATAGATTTAGGAATCCGTGTCATGCATGAGAACCCGTGTAAATGGTACAATTTTTACTTCTTCATTTACCTACAATACTAACATGTTTTGGTGTGCATATGGTTAATTAAGCGACTGAAGTAAGAAGTGAGTCAACTGTAGTAAGTTAAGTAAGCTAGTAATGCATTGATGTTTGAATTGAATGTTGAAGAATTTATCATGTAGCGTGTTTAATATTGTACGTAAATGAATAAATAAAAATTGTATGCAATAAGAGATTGAAGTAAGAAGTGGTACTGTAATCAGTTAAGTAAGTTAATAATGTGCTGGCGTTTAAAGGTTTAAGATATATGAATTAGTATTCTAATTATTATGTAGTTTTTATAATAACATCATATATTTATTATATATTGATTCAAATGGGGAAGACAAGAGCATCGTATCTCCAATGATGATCAAAATACATATGTTTTGTAGGCTAGAATAAGCTTCATTTTGAAATATGGAACTCAATCAATTTCTGATATATAATTATCTTTAAAATTTTGATTTCATTAATATGATACTATTGTGGTATACATAAAACATATTTAGAGTTTCATGTTTATGGATTTAGAGTTTTAGGAATCCATGTCATGCATGAAAATCCGTGAAATGAGCAGGGGCCCCATCCATACATGCAAACGTGCATAAATACAAGGGAATCGTGCATAAATCCAAGGGACCCTTGTATATAACCATGGGACCTGCATAGATGCATGGGATCCGCCCATAAAACTTTAAAATAAGACAAATACCACCAAAATGTGCAGAGAACCATATACATCATGCGCATGATTCTCATAGGGACGGGTCCCTTGCATATATGTGTGAGTCCCTTGAACCAGGGGACCCGTGCATATAATCAGGGGACCCGCATATGTAGATCCCCAGCGCACGTAACCCATCTTTTTTAATTGTAGATTCGAAAACGTATCAAATTTCACTCAATTTTCGTCGGAATCAGTGTCATAAAACATATGGATCAGGTCCCTTGCATATATGTGCGGGTCTCTTGCATATATGCGCGGGTTCCTTGCATATAAGTGCAGGTCCCTGAAACAGGGGACCCGTGCATATAATCAGGTGACCCTCGCATATGCAGATCCCAGCGCATGTAACCTATATTTTTTAATTGCAGATTCGAAAACGTATCAAATTAAACTCAAATTTCGTCGGAATCACTGTCATAAAACATATGGATAAGGTCCCTTGCATATATGTGCAGGTCCCTTGCATATATGGGCGGGTCCCCTGCATATAAGCGCGGGTCCCTTGAACCAGGGGACCCGTGCATATAATCAGGGGACCCGCGCATGTGCAGATCCCAGCGCATGTAACCCAAATTTTTTAATTGCAGATTCGAAAACGTATCAAATTTAACTCAAATTTACTAGGTAGGTAGGGTTCCCTACGAAATACTCAAGGGTCCCCTGCGAATCGTATGGGTCCTTTGAGAAGTATCACGGGTCCAAACTGCACGGGTCCCATGCGAATAGGTATGGGTCCCTTGAGAAGTTTCACGGGTCCCCAGCACAAATTGCAAGGGTCTCTTGTAAATTCGTATGGGTCCCTTGAGAAGTATCACGGGTGCAAACTGCACGGGTCCCCTGCGCAAACTGCATGGGTCCCCTGCATATCCCTCAAGGTCCCCTGCAAATTCGTTCGGGTCCCTTGAGAAGTATCACGGCTCAAAACTGAACGGGTCCCATGCACAAACTGCATGGCTCCCCTGCGAATGACTCAAGGGTCCCCTGCAAATTCGTTCGAGTCCCTTGGGAGAAGTATCACATGTCCAAACTGCACGGGTCCCTTGCGCAAACATGGGTCCCCTGCATATCACTCAGGGTCCCCTGCAAATTCGTTCGAGTCCCCTGCACAAACTGCATGGGTCCCCTGCGAATGACTCAAGGGTCCCCTGCAAATTCGTTCGGGTCCCCTGCACAAACTGCATGGGTCCCCTGCGAATGACTCAAGGGTCCCCTGTAAATTCGTTCGGGTCCCTTCAGAAGTAAAAGTTTGGAAAACAGATTTTAGGTTTTGATGGATACGCTTTGAAGAAGACGAAGTCAAAGCTTGGAAAACAGCTGTAAAAAGTAAAAAAACTCTGACAAGATGAGGAAAGGACAGACACTGTAGCTAATGAACAGTAATTTTTCATTAATATGGTTAAGTGAGCGTTGGGATCTTTAAATAAGGGTAATATTGTCCTTTTAGGGTCACTTAGTAAGGGTATATATGTCTTTTTGGAGGAAGGATGCCATTTTTTTAAAATTTCTGATTCACGAGTCCATTTACCCAATAAATCCCATTTTTTGGGCCTTTTCCAAACTTTTTCCACGCTTCACTGAGCTTTCTCTCTCTTCCGATTCCGAGCCATTTTTTGGGCCTTCCAGACTTTTTCCGGCAAGACGTGGCGGTGTAATAAGGCGTGGATGGCGTCGTAGAACGCCTTTTCGCTGTCTATATAAGGAAATTCCAAGGACAAACCTTTGGGATCATAGTGGAGTAGCGGTGGAGGATGGGGATGAGACCCAATTCCATTTTCCGGACGGAATCTTCCAAGGAGGTGTACAAATCGGCGTGGGTCATGAAGGAGAGGGTCGTTCGGCGGTGGAGCTCCCAAAGCTCGAAGTCGTCGTTGAAGATTCCGTAGCCCAATACGTCGAAGATTTTGTTGAATTCTTTGCCTTTGGGGTAATTTGGGAAGTTTCTCCTGTAACGACCCTCACTTTCTGACAAATATTTTGGCGGATTTTCGCAACGTAAGTCGCGGAAGACCCGTCTAATAAAAACTTTTCTAGAAAAAAAAAATAATATATTACATCAACGCACACATCTCACAAAGTTATATTTTACAATATACACACCACTCGCACACATCTATCGTACAAAAGTCGTAGCCCATTATTTATATGTTCAAAACACACAACATAACTCTAAAGTTGCTCCACAGGTCGCATCCATGTACAGCCTCGCCCTCAAAAGTCTGTGGAGCACCGCCGTCAGCCCACCTAGTCGCGACGCACCTCAGCGTCGGGCTCGGTACCTACAACACGTAAACTGAGCTACTTGCCCAGTAGGTGAAACATGCATGTATGCAACGTGCGCTGAATCCCAACCCATACATCTCACGACATGCACACTCGACCCTCATCTCAACCCATCACATCTCACGACTCCCCGCAACTCAACACCATACACCCTCGGGTATCCCATTCAGGTCACTTTAGAAGGGGAAGGCTTTCCTAGGTCTCTTTAGATTCGCCTATTTCCCCGAGTTGAGGTTCACGTTCGGTCTGCCCACTCAGGTCTCTTTAGAGTGGTACGTACTGGAACCTTTCCCTCTATACCTATCGCTCGTTCGGCCCACTCAGGTCTCTTTAGAGTGGTACGTACTAGAGCACGGGCAGCCCACTCAAGTCTCTTTAGAGCGGCATACACCCAACCACTAACGTCCCAACACTCAGGCGGCCAACTCAGGTCACTTTAGAGTGCACGCACCCAAGCACCATCCTATCGCTCGGTCAGCCCACTCAGGTCACTTTAGAGTGGTACCTACTGGAGCACGGGCAGCCTACTCAGGTCACTTTAGAGCGGCATCATCCACCCTCTATTCGACACACGGACCAACACCACTCATCGACTTTCCCAAATGTTCCCGTTCTGCACGGTACTCCATTCCCTCGCACTGACATGAAATGCAAGTGTAGTGCATATAACATAGCACATGACATGCAACATGTGTACATATGACATACAAAAATACTTAAAACATATAAAATATGTAATCCATGAAATTCACATAGGCACATAATCATGTAAGCACATAAATACCACATAATAATACACATAACCGTTTACGTGTCGTAGGTGTATTTCACCTACCTTTCCTCCGTAGCTTTTGAGCTTATATTCTACACCTGAGGTTGCTACATCTGTTGGAAAATTTCAAAACATGTTCTTCATTCACAAAGAAAATACAGCAATTCTATTTTTGCGACAGAACCTTCTAAATTACATTGAAAATGCTAGGAACATCGGATTGAGATGATTCCAGCGGCCATAGGAAGCTGAGAGGATTAGATTTCAATAGAAATAAACCTCAATATCAGCGGAGCAGTTTAAAGAGGTGAAAGCAGAGAAATGCGGGTACAGCTGAATAAAAATTTCTGTTCAGCGGCATGAGCTTTAAAAATTCGTAACAAATCACACGGACATCCGATCGACCTTATTCAAGTGGCTATGGAAACCTGATGATCTTAGCTTTCTAATGAAACAGGTTTCGAAGGAATCAAAGCACTATAACTAGGTCAAATATTTTGAAAACAAAAGCTGCGCACAGATCCAGTTTTTAGAAAATCCTGAACTTGCATTAGAAAGTCAACGCCTCATAATCGATCCTAGAGATATCGGATCGACCTGATTCAAGTGGCTGTGGAAAGCTTAAGAAGTTAGCTTTCAAATGAGACAAGATAGGAATGAATCGGAGCACAATAACTTGGTCAACTTAGTTTAAAACTAAAGCTGCGCACGAATCTAAAACTGCAATTACAGACAGAATTCTGTTTTCGTGCTGTCACTTTAGAAATTCATAGAAGTTCGAAGGATGATCCGATTGAAACGATTCAAACTGATATGGAAAGCCAAAGAAGTTAAATTTCTATAGAAACAAGTTTCGATATAATCCGAGCACGGAAACTGGGTCAAATTCACCGAAAACAGAAGCTGCGCGCGGATCTAAAACAGCAGCTACAGAATTATTTTCCAGTTTCGTGTTGTCTACTTAAAAATTCATAGAAAATAGAAAACTGATCCGATCGGGTCGATTCAAACTGATCTGGAAAGCCAAAGAAGTTAGCTTTCCAGAGAATTTAGTTTCAACAGGATCCAAATACAATAGCTAGGTGAAAATCGTTTTGACCTCAGGCTGCGCAAACTGCACTCAAGAACCCGATCATAAAAACGAAATAGAAACATATTACCTTGTTAATTACCTCAGGAGCGCTTAACTGAGACAAGAACACGCACAAAATCAAGCTTTCATCGTAGCTTGATCTCCGTTGACTTCCCCTTCCCTCTCTTTTTTTTTCTCTTTCGTTACTTATGGTGAAATGAACCTAACAACTGGATATGTATAAAATAGAAATGGATCTCCTAACATTATTACATGGGTTGGCATATATCAAAGGATATGGACTGAAATTAATTTAGGCTTTGGGCTTTGAAGTGTTAATTAAACTATTGAACCTTAATTAGTAAATTGAATTAATGCACTGAGCCATATAAATGCTGGGCTACACAATTTATTACGAATTTAAGCTTTTGACCCATGATATCAGTTTACTTCCATTAATTAATTTAATATGACTTAATTTATATATATTTTATTTTCACCCTGCTAAATTATATCAAAACCCCGTATTAAATTTTACGGGTTTTACATTCTAATCCCGTATTAAATTTTACGGGTGTTACATCTGCTGAATACGTGGTGGATGTTCGATGTTTGTGCTTTTCACGTGAGTTCTATAACTTGGAAGTTCTTATTATTCTTTTTTATTTATTTTGTTTATTGGGCTGAACTTCATTTTGGGCCGAATTTTAATAAATATTTTTTTTTATTTGGGCCGAATCGGGTAGCCGAGCAGGTATTTCGGGTAGCACAAAGCTACCCGATACCCGACCCGATAATTGCAATCGGGTATCGGGTTTAAACGAAAAGTACTAAATGGGTCAATCGGGTATTTCGCTGTCGTTGCATAGACTATGCGGAAAGTACTCGTTTAGACAAATTGGGTTATTATACCCAATTTGGGTAGGGAAACAGCCACCAATATAACACGGAGTAATTTCGTCTTTCACTTAAATGGCCAAATTATATCGGAGCTTTTCGGTTCATTTGTTGCGTTGGTAGTCACTAAATGGGTCAAGAAAATCGAGATAATCTAAATGGGCCAAGAAAAACGAGATAATCTAAATGGGCTTAAGAGAAGCATTGCTTAAATGGGCCTCATGTCAAAATTCACAATGATTATTACAAAGTTATCCAAGATAAGTATAGTTCTGCTCTCGGAAAAACGAATAATTGAAAATCAAAACAATTAAAATCCAAAAAAGCATAGGAGGACTGAGCTGAGAGAGATGAATATGCAGAAGAGAGAGCAACCCAAGATTGGCGGCACCACCACTGCCTCCGGCAAGCGTGGCCGACCCGTCGGCGGAGGAAACGCTGCATCAGTCGGATCCACTACTGCGACGACCGGAGACTCCGCCGCCGCACCTTCAACCCTTCTCGGTCCTTCTCTCCAAGTCCACTCCGCATTTGCAGGTGAATTTGTTATTTATTAGATACCCCGAAGATAGTATGGGATTTTATATCTGAAATCGAATTACGCGGCGTTGTTAATTGTATGTATGCTTAATAATTTTGTATTTTGTTGAGGTGGTTAAGATTTTGAACCTCGAGCTTAGCAAGTCCGTGTTAGAAATTAGAATGGGGCCTTAGGGTTTTTTCATTCATGAATGTAATTGATGTCGAGACCGTGTTGTGTGAGTACTTGTGTACGTTGATGATGAATTTGCGATTTGTTTGAGCGATTATTTTAAACAATTTAGTTCCCAATCCTCTTTGGACAATCAATTCACCAGAACAGAACAACAAGAGGATAGTTCTGGCTCTTCAAAGCGGCCTTAAGAGCGAGTTAACCTGGGCATTGAATGCTCTCACCTTGCTCTCTTTCAAAGAGAAAGATGATGTTCGAAAGGATGCGACCCCTCTCGCCAAGATCCCAGGGTTACTTGATGCACTTCTTCAAGTTGTATGCCCCATCTCTCACTCGTTATATTTTTTTACTTTCTTTCTATTTCATTAAAATATTTTGCGAGGATGGGGTGTATTTCCTCAAAGGGGGTGTTAACTGTTATTCATTGGTGTAGATAGATGACTGGCGTGATATTTCCCCACCGAGGATACTGGAGAAGAAGTCAAGATTGAGGACACTTGGTACTGATTCTTCTGTCAATGGATTTGGAAACGAGTACGATGCGATAAATTCTGGCGACGCTGTTCTTCAGCCTAAGTAAGGCTCAAATTGATATGGTTTTTTTATAATATGCAGTTACGAAGAAGTAATTATGAATCTATATCTATCTGTGCATTGATTGCAGTACAGGGTCTGTTTCGACAAATAAAGAAGTTTCCTTGCGTTCGAAGCCTTCAGTTTCGGGCTGGTGGTATGATGAAGATGGTGTTTTCAACCTCGACGAGGAAGGAAGAGCTGAAAAGCAGCTTTGCGCTGTTGCAGCTTCGAACATCATTCGCAATTTCTCTTTCATGTCCGAGAATGAGATTGCAATGGCTCAGAATCGTCATTGTATTGAATCAGTGTTTCAGTGCTTGGAAGATCATGCAACAGGTTAACTTCAGCATTCCACCTTTTTATCTTTCTACTCTTTGTGCAATATTTATCACGGACATTTATTTTGAAACAATTCTTGCAGAGGATGAAGAGATCGTGACAAATGCTCTCGAGACAATCATGAACATGGGCCCGCTACTTGACTTTCGAATATTCAGCTCGTCAAAGCCTTCGTACGCTCAAATGACGTGAGTTTTCCACGTTTTGAAACCCAATCAGTGAAAACGGTGATCTTGGTTTTGATCTCCCTTTATATGCAGAGAAAAACGAGCAATCGAAGCCATCATTTCGATGTTGGAGTCTTCTGTTAAAGCCTGGCACTGTACTGCTGCGGAACTACTCGGCCGTCTTATACTCAACCCTGACAACGAACATTTCCTTCTCCCATTCTCTTCGCAGGTCCACTTTTCTTGCTCCATCTTTCTTAATGTCTTTTAAAGAAAAGACTGAAAAAAAGAACTAATTTTGCAGATTTACAAGCGATTAGTTGATCTATTGAGTTTCCACGGCGGTGATGCCCAAGCAGCTTCAGTCGGCGCGCTGTACAACTTCTCAGAAGTAAACGCTGACTCTCGCCTGAAGCTCGCCAACGAGAGATGGTACGTTAGAACTGTCCCTTTCAGTTGAAAAACTGTTTATTTTCTTCACGAAAAATGAAATCTGTGAACGTCAAAATTAATTGTAATGGATAATAGGGCGATCGATAGGCTGTTGAAAGTGATAAAAGCGCCACACCCCATGCCCGAGATTTGTCGTAAAGCTGCTTTAGTATTGGAAAACCTCGCTCTTGAGCCGCAGAACAGGGCAGCTTTGAATGCTTATGAGAATTCATTTGCAGATTTGCTCTTCTCTGAGACGAGGTATGTCGATACTTTTGCTAGGATATTGTTTGAGTTAACGTCTAGGCCGAGCAAGAGAACACAGCCTACTAATGCTTTTTGGGGCATGTAATGTTGTGATAATGAGTTTGAGATGTTACAAGATTGTAAGAGATCGATAACATACTGTTGTGTAATCTATTTGTAGAACATTTGTGTTAGAGATTTGGTACATGTGGTTTATTTAGACTTCCTGTGTGTTATTTCGATTTGTTTTTTCGGATCGTACTAAGATTTATGGGCATAGCTATGTGTAAATCGTCGAGTAAGATAAGTTTACAAGCCGAGTTGGAGTTTAACTATTTACTGGTAGTTTTTTTTTTTTTGAAATACTGCCGTATTTATTCAGGTAGAGTCAAAATACACGGCATCAGCCATAAGTTGGGTTGGCGAGGACATTCCCTCTCCATTTTATCCCAAACTTTTAGCTAGGTAGGGGGCGATATTGTTACATGATCGCCTAATCCACGTAAACTTAATAGATTGGAAAGAATCAGCCAAGTTAACACAATCGCTAAGAATACCCCCTAACATAGCAGAGTTAGTGTCTCTCGCAGCAAGTTTGTTCATCACCGTTGCACAGTCTCCCTCAACAATAATGTTCTTCCATCCCCTTCGAAATGCATATTGTAAAGCATCACGAGCCGCAAAAGCTTCTGCCATCTCAAGGTCCAAGCAATCCATGAAAAGATGCGTACGCCATCCTAGGACTGCCCATACTCATCTCGAGCCACAATACCCGCTGTTGCTCCATTTCGTGCGTTGTGCACAGCTCCATCGACATTTAGTTTCACCACATCGCCTGGTGGTTTTTGCCACCTCTCTGCGCTAGATCCTAAGCTAGGGTGCATCAATCTGTCTGAGGGTTCCCCACATACGATGCCCTCTCGTGCTCGTTGGATGATTGCCATTGCACCAGATTTTATGCCTTCCATGATCCATTGGTTGCGGCCCCACCATATCGACCAACATAGGGTAAGGAAGAAGTCGAAATCTGAGTTGTCGAAGTTGGAATGGACATAGTGGAACCAGTCTTCTGGAGTTCGATGTCATTGCTTGAACATGTTGAGAGGCAGTTCCGATGCTTCCCATACTACCTTGAAAGGGGCATTTAACCATAGAGTGAAAAGTGTCCTCTTCATCTGCTTCACAACGCATACAAATAGAGCTGCCGAGGCAACGCCGTCTTGCTAAGTTGGTCGCAGTAGGAAGAGAATTTTTACATAATCTCCATGCGAAGATTTTCACCTTGGGGATAACATTAGCTTTCCATAAGAATAGCCATGATGGAGGGTTGGAGCTCGAGCTGACCACATATTGAGAGGCAAGACCCGAAGCCACTTTATACGCCGACTTCACCGAAAATTTCCCATCCTTCATATGATGTCGTATCAGCCGATCGTTAGAGTCAGACACACTCAATGGAAGACTTAAAATCAAGTCCGCATTCAATCCAACGATCTGATCCCGGGATGCGTAGAGAGAGCACCATCTCATCTGGCTGCACTGGTTGGCGAGGTGAAACAACCTTAAAGGAGAAGGGTCTCGGTAGCCAAGGATCGTCCCAAATCTTAATATATCTCCTACTTCTCACCTGCCATCGCAACCCGGCTCTGATGCCCCTGCCGATCGCTGCTTCAACAAAATATTTTCCAGGAAAGTAACGCGCTTTCATGACTTGGCTGAATGGGCAATGGGGGTTTGAAATTAGTCTCCACGCTTGCCGCGACAACAACGCCAAGTTGAGATTTCGAAAATCTCGAAATCCTATCCCGCCATCAGGTTTGGGCTTTGCAAATTTCGTCCCAAGGCAGCCAGTGAATTTTATGTTTGCTCGAGCCACTCCACCAATACGTCCTCACCATATGCATGATCTCCTCAATTAGTTTCCTAGGCAAGAGGAAGCAGCTCATGGCATAGGCTGAGATAGCTTGGATGATTGATTTTATAAGAACCTCCCTACCGGCTCGTGACAAGAATTTTTCAGACCAACCGGTTATTCTCTTCCAAACACGATCCTTAATGAACGCGAAGATTTCAGATTTATTCCTTCCCATCACTGACGGTAGTCCCAAATATCGTTCACCATTTTTCCTCTCCGAAATTCCCAGAACGACACAGCAACCTCGTCGATCTGCCTCTTTCACATTAGGTGAGAACGTAGCTGTGGACTTGGAAAAATTGACGACCTGACCTGAAGCTCGACCGTACACGTGTAGCACCTGTTTGACTGCCTCCATCGCTTCTATCGTTGCTTGACAAAAAATCGCCGTGTCATCCGCAAAAAGGAGATGAGAGATCGAGGGCGCATTCCTTGAAACAGAAATTCCGCGAAGGGAGCCATAATTCTCCGCAGCCTGAAGGGATGAGCTAAAAGCTTCCGAGCAAAAGAGAAAAAGATAAGGTGATAAAGGATCACCTTGTCTAAGTCCTCTTCCCGGGGTTGGGGGCCCAAATTTGTGACCATTCATAACAAACGAACGAAACAGAACGAACACAATGCATAATGAGTTTTATAGAATCCGAATGAAAACCAAACTTACATAGAATTCGCTCGAGGAACATCCATTCGACCCGGTCGTATGCTTTGCTCATATCTAATTTAAGGGCGATTTTGCCTTCGCCCCCTGCTCGTTTTTGCTTCAACACATGGTTTAGTTCAAAAGCAACAAGAGCATTATGTGGGGAATGAAATCCGATTGCATGGGGGATATCAAAGAGTCCATAATATATTTAAGTCTATTAGCAATGCACTTGGACGCAATTCTATAAAGCACATTACATAGACTTGTTGGCCGAAATTGAGATAGTGTTTCAGGATGTGAGCACTTTGGGATTAGGACAATATCGGTCTTGTGAAGTAAATGAGATGAAATACCATGATTCAACAAGTCTAAATGCATCTAGTAGATTCTTCGCCAAACAAATTCCAATAGTGTTGGTAATTGGCGGGAAACCATCGGGGCCCGGAGATTTAAGTGGGTACATACCTTTCAGAGCTGAGATAATGTCTTCCCTCGTGTATTGCCGGACAAGCGTCTCGTTCATTTGTGGAGAGACCCGAGGGGAAATTAACCTGATACCCTCATCGATCATAGCCTCAGAGGGACATTGAGACTGAAATAACGTCTGAAAATATCCCAACACAGTGTGCTCAATCTCCGCAATTTCATTACACCAGATTCCAGCCTCATTTTTTATTCTTGATATTGTATTATTCTTCTTTCTAGCGGACGCTCTTGCATTAAAAAATGTGTATTACGATCCCCCAAAGGCCAAAGCCACTGAGCCTTTCCCCTCTGTTGCCAGTGAATTTCATCCTCAGCTGAAATTTTATTAAGTTTCGATCTGATTGCACTTTCGCGTTGTCTTGTCTGCTCAGTGATTCTTTGTTCATTTAGCTCAATGATTTCATTCTCCAGAGTCTCTTTTCTCTTCCGCTTTTCAATGTAGTTAGCTTTATCCCATGCCTTAAGTTCACGACGGCTATTTCACATGGCTGAGTATACATCTAGAGCTTCTACAATATCGTCTTGCTTCCTCCAATTCCTCTGAATTATTTCCGTGCACGAAGAATCATTTACCCATTTCGCCTCAAATCTGAATGGTTTCCTCCTCATAGTATGGGTTGCACTGCCCGATTCAGGTTGTATTAGGATAGCACAGTGGTCGGAGTACACAACTGGAATATTTGTGACCCTATTATGCAGGAATGTTCTTGACCAGTTAAGAGATGCTCATGGTCGATCAAGGCGCTCATAGATAGTATGTGGCCACACCACCTTATCCGACCAAGTAAAACGCTCCCCATCACAGCCCAAATCGGTTAAGCCGCATGAGTCCAATGTTGATCTGAAGTTGTCAATCTGCCAACCTGGACGAATTCGGCCACCCAATTTTTCACTGTTGTGTAGGATTTCGTTAAAATCTCCTGCACACAACCAGCTGTCAGAGGGTCCATGGCTAATACGAGATAATAAAACCCAACTTGTTTTACGTAGGCTAGTATGGGATTGCCATAGAAGCCTGTAAAATACCAAGCACAGTCAACCGATGGGCGTCGGACTGAAACGTCAATATGGCCTGGCGATAAGGATTGTAGGATCACATCCCATGATTTGTGCCAAAGTAAATGTAACCCACCTTTTCGACGATCAGATTCAACGCAAAGTCCATTCATACCCAAACGAGTAAGCTGGAGTTGGCCGCGTTTTGTTTCCATCAAGAAGACGAGGCCAACATGATGGGTTCGGACCAATTTTCCGAGATAATGAACTGTCGAGGACCCACCTAAACCTCGATAGTTCCAACTTAACATATTCACAATACTCGGTGGGACTGGTTAGCAGTCACCGCCGAACTGCCACTGATATCCATAGCGTCCGCAAAATCGAACTTTGGTAAAGCACGTTTCTTGGGAGGCTGAGAAGAAGTATCAGTGCTCGAGAGTTTACGCTTCTTTTCCTTATCTATTGGGATGTGCTGAACTGGTATAATCACTGTTCGAGCTGCTCTTTTCCATTTTCGAGGTTGAGCCTTGTGTTCCGATACGTCATCGTTAGGTTCCTGCTTAACATTTTGTAGGATGGATATTATGAGAGGTGTTCCAGCGATGTGTTTTGTTTGTAGAGGGAAGAACTGATTTGGAAGTATTGAGGGTATTGTCAGGAATGGACTGCGTGGACGGTATTTCAGGGATATGTGGGTTAGAGTGGGAATGAGAATTATGAGAACTTGTATCTAGTGATTGTGAAGTTGTCGTGACAAGATCTTTTAGCTTTGGGAAAATGGGCTTAATGTGATGTTGTGGGATAGGAGTTTCAAATGGGTTCTTATCCGTGAGGGCTTCAACTTTCGAAAATATAGTTTGGGTTAAGGTTTTGGGCCTGATAGAAGATTGGCTATCCAGTATTGGCGAAGGAGTTATGGGTTTTGTGAGGGAAGGATTTGAGCTGGCTAATCCTTCAATAGTGTGTGTAAAGGTAGTGTGGCGCTGATAGGGGAGAGTTTTAAGGGATAAGATAACTTATTGCTGTCCATCTTATTCCTGATTTGTAGGGATTCATTCCTGATTTGTAGGGATTCAGAGCCATCAACGAAATTAAAATCTTCCTTTGACTTTCCTGAGTTACTCTTCCATGATTCGTTCCTTATCATTGATGGATTTTCGAAATTTAGCCCAGAGCCTGAAACACTGCCAAAAATACCATCGCCACCGAGGACTGAGTCAATGAGAGGACTATAGGACGGCCGCCGATCTTGGGATTGCTGCTCCGATGCGACCTCAGGCAGGCAAGACCCATAGATACGCTGTTGAGAGAGATTAAACCGTTGGGCACGCAAAGCAGGGCTATACGGCCAGATACCGTCTGGTGGCTGGAAATTATCTTCATACTGCTTTGGGCAAGTTCCCGATGTGTGATCCATTAGACCGCAAATGTAGCAGAAGTTGGGGAGACGCTCATATTTGAAACTGAGTACGATAGCTTTTCCCTCATGAGAAACAAGGTTAAGTACACGAAGGGCAGATCCATAGTAATGAGCAGATAGAGTCGGGTATCAGATTCAACTTCACGCCTCGGGTCAATCTCTAGAGAGCACACTTGTCGATAGCCAATACCTGATGGGCAGATCAATAATTAAGGCTTGCAAAAGAAACAAAAGGGTAATAAGGTAGACAAGGTGATAATGGACGAGTAATAATATTAAGGAGAAACAATGTATTGTAGAAGAAACATCAAAGCTTGACTGTGGATTGAAAAAACCAATGTGACGATTTTGAAAACGAGCCGGTTATCTTCGGACAAGCTAAGCACAGAAAAGTCGTCTGGAGTCCTTGATGCCGAAAACCAATAATTTTGGATTGAAGAGAGCCCTCAGTAAGAGGGAAAGGAAAACACTCATTGACGAGAGAAAACACTCATTGACGAGAGAAAAAATCGATTTTATTAATATGTCTAGTAGTCTTGCACACTCAAATGCTGCTATAATATATAAGTATGTAATATTAAATTTGTTTAAAATAGTTAACTAAAACTATAATTTAAATATTATTAACTCAAATGCGTGTGCTATAATATATAAGTATATAATATTAGATTTGTTTAAAATAGTTTATTAAAATTATTTTTAAATTTTATTATATATATATATATATATACAATAAGAATTAACTAAGCAATTAACTAAAATATCGAAAATATTTGAGCCGGTGCCAGAGAATTAACTAAGCAATTAACTAAGAATTATACAATATATATTTGTGGCAGCCGAAATTTTTTTTCAGCCGTGCCAGAGACGGCCGAAAATATCGATCGGCTGGTGCTGTGCCGGCCGATAATTCCAATCGGCCGGAACTGCAACGGCCGAAAATCGACGCGGCCGAAAATGCTGTTGGCCACTGATTTTATTTTTTATTTTTTATAAATATTTAATGCAGACTAGGGCTGGGTCCCTACCCGGAGGTAGCAGTAGATCCCCCCGTTGGAGGGATCTGGAGAGCGTCACACGAGGACGGGATGAGGACTTTTTCGGCGATGGGGTAAACTACAGTGAGCATTTTCGTGGAGGACGATTTTCGACCGACGTGGAAGCCATTAACTGGGCGAAAGGCGTTGCTATTGGTCTTGGGTTCGAGCTGATTATTTCGTCGCATAAGAAATGCGGTACGAAAAAAACTGATTAGATGTTCTCGCGGAGAACGTTATAGAGGCAACATGGATGAATTGGAGAGGGTTACGAAGTCTAACAAGTGCAGGTGTCTGTTTCTACTCATAGCTCAGGAGGATTCAGTGACTAGGGAATGATACATTCGTACGGGCCCACCTGAGAAATCCATGCACAATCACCCTGTCAGTATCCCGAGGGACACCGCCAGACGAGTGGGTTAAGTAGCCAGGCAAGAAAGGTCATAGAGAAAATGACTGCTGAGCAAGCGAAACCAGCTCATATCCTCTCAGCGATGAGGGCTCGACACGCAGAAGATCACGCGACGATTACACATATATATAATTACAGATATCGTTTAAAGGACTATTTTGAGGGCCGAGACGTGGTGAGCCAGTTGAAGCACCATGCGACAAGGGCCGGATATTATGTTCGGTCCATGGAAGGCGTCGAGACTAATGCGCTGACACATGTTTTTCTCGCACACCCGGACTCACTCGCACTGGTGAGGACGTATCCGTACTTTATTGGTATTGACTTTACGTACAAGACCAATAGGTACAAGATGCCACTAGTTGAGATTATAGGGATGACACCCTGTAATCACAACTTCCTGTACGGGTTCGCCATTATGGAGGACGAGACGGAGAGAAGTTATGGGTGGGTGTTGCAGTCTCTTCGGAATATTCTTGGGCCAGGTGTCTACCCTTCGGCGATTGTGACTGATCGTGAGTTGGGCCTTCTTCGACCCGTACAGAAGGTATTTTCGCATTCTCACCATCTGTTGTGCACGCGACATATTTATAAAGACGTGGAGAACATAGTTTATCGACTGACGGGGAAGAACAAGAAGAACAATAAGACCGCAGCTCACTTCACGCATAAGGTCTGGAAAGCAGTCGTGGAAGCTCCGACGATAGACGCATACGAGCAGGCATATAGTGACATGTCCTGCGTTGGGTAGCCGACTCCGCTATCGTCCAGTACATTGAGCAGACATGGTTTGTGCATAAGGAGAAGTTCGTCAAAGCTTGGACGAACCAGGTGGTTCATTTCGGGAACACCACTACATGTCGTGTGGAGAGTGCTCACAGCGAGCTGAAGCAATGGCTGAACTCGGTCATTGTGTCTCTTGACACCGTGTGGGTGAAGGTGCACGATCAGATTCAGAACCAATTGAATCGCATCAGAAAGGTAAATTAATTACTATTACGTATCAAACGAAATCCTTATCTAATAATTTTTTATCTTAACATGCAGGCACTGGAGGAGTCCTGCTGGAAACGACATATTGGAACTCTGGATTTCCATTCCACACGATATTGTTCAGAGTTCCACACCATTCAATATAGATAATGGGAACTGAGTTGAGGCGTGCTAAAGAGTTGGCGATGAGGTTTACTCCGAGTGCGGATATGTGGTACGACGTACGAACGAGCTCCCATGTGCATGCGAGCTTCAGCAGTGTGTCGACAACAACTACCCAGTTGCTGCAGACTTCGTACACGACTTCTGGAGGACACTCACGATCGACGAGGGAGTAACTCCCGATATTTCTGATCGGGATTACTTATACGACCTCGTGCATGCGGCAGAAGGTTGCGATCCCGCCGTTATGCGTGGCCTCCATCGAATCGTTCACGAACATCTGTATCTCGATGCCCGTTAGTGGAATGAGCATGGCATTAAGACGTCTGTCAAAGGTCGGACGAAGAAAAAAAAATCGACGAAGCGGGATCGAAGTGCTTGGGAGTACGCAATCCCAAGGGGTGGACACAGTGGAGGGCGCAGCAGTACCAGTCGTAGCAGCCAGGGTCGTACGTCATCTTCGTCTGCGAAGCGGCCTCGTGGATCTACTACGGAGACAGGTACTACTATCTTTTATTCGTAAATTCGGTCAAACACGGATGCACATCTAATTTTGAAAAATGCGTTCTACAGGTGAATAAGACTTCTACCACACCCACTTGGCGAATTGCGTAACAATAGTCATCCATCCATATATAGTTAGCTATAAGGATGTGGTGGCTGACGGCAACTGTGGATTTCGCGTTATCACACATCATATTTACAATGACGAGGACGAATAGATGACCGTACGGAATCACGTCGCGAACGAATTCGCGGCCCACTGGGAGCGTTACTCGGTATTGTACTATGGTGAGTCATTGAAAATGCAGGTGAATCGTACACGCTGGGAATGGGGCCTTGTGGAATGAACCACTGGATGTCCACACCGTGTGATCTGTGGGCTGTGGCGACACTTTGGAACGCTGTAATTATCCTCTACGGGTACGGCAATGGATCGAACATCAACATGCATTCGAACACTATTGCCACTGCGTGCCGGTCGGACTGCTACTGGACCGAGCCGTACGATCGTCATGGCATACCTTGGAGATAATTATCAGCATTATATTAGACTTAACTTATGTCCAGCGTTTCCTATGCCCATCTTACATCCGTATTGGTTCACGAATCGTGATGGTCGAGTTGCCGGTTGGGAAAGAAGATATCAGAGTCGATTGGATCACTGGCTGCACCTAATGGACCACTATAATTTGTGACTGTCTTTTTTTTCCGGCCGCCACAAGCTAGCTAGGATGCATCTGGACAGCTATCCGCCCACGGACAAGTTCAGAGAGAGGCTAAATAAGCTCAACGACCGGTGGAGCCAGGCCCCATGATGTGTTATTATTTTGTTTATGTTTCGTTTATGTATCGGACGCGTACTGTTTATGTTTGGAATATTTTTTTGCATCTTTATTCCGTTTTGAATTACTAATACAATAGATGGTCACAAATTAACACAAACATTACTAATACTAATAATTACTCCCGAAAAACTTAGAAGAAAAATACGGTCGATCGAGATTTTCGGTCAGGCAGTGCAGCGGTCCACCGAAATTTCCGGCCCTGCTGTGTACTGGCCGATCGATTTTTTCGGCCAGACCTGTCAGGGCCGAAAATATCGATAGGCCACTACACTGCAGGGCCGAACGACTTTTTCGGCCAGGCAGTGTCCAGGCCGAAAATCGATCGGCCCGCACACAGCCCGGCCGAAAATTTCATTAGGCCCGTGCACTGCAGGGCCGAAAGTAACGATCGATCGGTCCTAAAATGTTAAATCGAATTTTTTTTTCCGTTACCTCGTTTCGATCCATCGCCGAAGATCATTCGAATTTATTATTGTATGTAGTTTTCAGTATTTCGTACCAGATAGTGACGTTCGTTTTTTCTTTTTAAATTAATTTAAATATCATAAGGGCAAAATCGTCTTTTTACAGTCCTTTAGGGGGCGGTAACAAGTAAAAATCGGACGGTGAATAGTAATTCCCAAAAAAAAAAGGAAGGATATGCGTGAAAATTGACATAATCGAACGTTACTACGTAATTCGTATGTATCAAACCAAATTTCGTGGGACTTAATAAGATGTTAGATTGAAAAATATAGTCACTCCGTCCCAAACCATTTTATACACTTTATTAAATTGCGCGTCCCACGTCTTTTGTACATTTTCTTATTTAGCAAAAAAACTATCACAAACAGTCAAAATATTAAATATTCTTAAAAGACGTGTCAAAATATACACTTTTTGCTTTTTAATTTATTAAAATATTCATTTTCTTAATTGCCGTGCAACTACCAAATGTCCAAAAACATTTTACTTAATACTAAATAGCACACACGGAACTGGCAAAACTCAGTTGTCCTTCATTCGCATTGCTTTGCGTGCTTTCGGTATCTGCTGAGGTTCTGTATCGGAATCGAGTTAGTAGTTTTGAGACAATGCTTCCCAACTGTTTGTTGAAATGTCTCAGTTGATGTCGGAATCTTTCATTCGGTTTCAGTTGCATTGCAGTTGGATATTCTTGAAGAAAATCGTAAGAAGCAGAGAGTTTTGCAACTGCATAAGCCATGAGAATAAAGTCCAATCTATTTCTGGGATCATTTCCACTTCTTCAGCGCAGCTCGCTGCTCTCTGACATTACCACTGGTAAAAAAGATGTCTTCCTTTTTTTTTTCCATTTTTTTTTCTGTTTATTATCAGCTATTTCAGCTCTTTCAGTTGCTTTCATGCATATTCTGTTTATCATCTACGTTTTCGAAGCAGTTTTCTTTAAATGAAAGCTTTGATGTTCAACTTAGGTTTTGGGTAATCCCTGTTTCTTGATGTAATAATCTCTCTTCCAGGGAGATGCCTGAAAAGGTTTATGCCCGCCGAAGCTTATTCAACTGAAAATGCTCGTAATGAATATATCGCTACCAGTGAGGAGGAGGGAACCCCTGAATCGGTATTTGCCAAGAGCTTGGCTGACTTGATGGAGGAATCATTGGCTCATTCATCTCACAAAGTAAGAAGAGATAACAACGCTAACGATAACGATAGTGGGAAATCGAAGTTAGCCGAGGGTTTAGCTTCTTTGGTCCAAGAATCTTACGATGTCAGCAAACAAAAGCCCATTACAAGAACCCGAGTAGAGATCAAGAGATTTCTCGAGAATCGAATAAAGAAGAAGGTCAAGGAGCAATACAAAGATGGGAAGTACCGTAACCTCATGGCACAAGTGATTGCTGATTCAAACACCTTAAAGGATGCATACGATTGTATAAGAGTTGCTGCAAACGTTGACTTAGCTTCGCCTGTGAAAAATCTGTCCTTTGAGTCGATAGCAGAAGATCTGAGGAATGGAAACTTCGACTTTGGGGATAACAAGTATTCGATTAAGGCTAAAGCATCAAAGAAAGCAGATAAAGAGGTGCTCAACTTACCTAAACTTAACTTAATGGTCGTTCTAGAAGCAATGAGGATTGCGTTAGAAGTCGTTTATCGACCTCACTTTTCGAAAATCTCCCATGGCCTGCGAAATGGTAGGAGCCATTCGTCTGCTTTGAAATACGTCTGCAAAGAAATAGACAATCCTTCTTGGTGGTTCACTCTGGTGATTAACCAAAAACTCGACGAATCCATTCTTAACCAACTCCTATCGCTGATGAAGGAAAAGATCGACGACAATGATTTATTTGACACTGTTAGGACAACATTTGACGTCGGCGTACTAAACTTGGAGTTCGGCGGTTTTCCCAAAGGGCAGGGCCTTCCTCAAGAAGGTGTGCTCTCCCCTATATTGATGAACGTTTATCTCGATCAATTTGACCGTGAAGTGTATAGATTGTCGATGAAATATGAAAACTTTATTATCAAGGTTGTCGATGAGTCGATAAAGGAGTCACTTTCAAAGCTGCGTGGATGGTTTAGGAGGCAAATCAACGGCGTTTCTGAGGAAAAACAGGGCAACAATGTAAGAGTACACTGCTGTCGTTTCATGGATGAGATATTCTTTGCTATTTCTGGTCCTAAAGAGGTAGCTTTGGCTTTCAAGTCTGAGATTGAAAGCTACGTAAGAAACTCCCTATTCTTGAACGTTGATGATACAGCAGATATCTCGCCCTGCGATGACGATCACCGTGGCTTGCAGTTTCTCGGTACTTCGATCAAAAGACGTGTGAAAGAGAACACTGCTGTAAGAACATCTCACAAGTTGAAGGAAAAGGTCAAAATGTTCGTCGAACAGAAACAGAACGCATGGAACGAAGGAGCTTTTCGAATCGGTAAGAAATGGTTGGGGCACGGGCTGAAGAGAGTCAAAGAATCAGAGATCAAACACTTAGTCGACGAAACCTCTGTCCTTCATCAGATCTCACGCTATCGTAAGCCAGGCATGGAAACTGATCATTGGTACAAACTACTGCTCAAAATATGGATTCATCAAAGTGTGGTTAATCCCAAAGCTGTAGAGAGCGAAGAAACGATCTTAATCCGTAATATAGTCGAACCGTCGCTTCCCCGAGAACTCAGAGACTCTTACTACGAATTTCTCAGGCGGGCCGAAGAGTACGTCTCCACAGAAACAGCTTCGACTATGGCTTTATTACAAAGCTCAACAACTTCCTCAGATCGAGTATTTATTACAGAAATCACCGCCCCGACTAAAGTCATGATGAATTGCCTGCATCGATATGGGCTGACGAACAAAGAAGGATACGCAAGAACTTGCCATATGTTAATCTTACTCGACGACGATCTGATCGTCGATTGGTTCTATGGGCTCGTAAGTCGATGGCTGAGATGGCACCGTGGATGCGAGAACTTCTCCCAGGTGAGGAAGATGATATCGTATCAAGTACGAATGAGCTGCGTACGTACTTTGGCTGCAAAGTACAGGATTCACGAGGCTGTAATAGCGAAGAAGTTCAGCCAAGAACTTAGCAGAATCCCCTCGACTGAAGAGTTTGAGTTCGACTTATCGCAAGAATCTAACCATGGTTACGACTCGATCTATGGATTGGAGTACAGTGGTTTGTGCCTAGTTTCTTTGGTTAGAAAGGCGAGCGAGTCGAGGCCTTGCTATTGTTTCGTCGTGGGATGTGATTCTTCGGCGAAGTGCGTTTATGGGATTCATGTTGTGAAAGGGCAGAAGTTTCCGGGCGGGAAAAGCGGGTTTTCGGGGACTGTTCATTCGAGCCTTCATAGGAGGAGGATAGGTTTGTGTAAGAAGCATTTGAAGGATTTGTTTCTTGGTGATATATCACTGCAGTCAATAGACTTTGGTGCTTGGAGATGATGATGATGATGATTTACATTTGTCATGATATCACTGCAGTCAATAGATTTTGGTGCTTGGAGATGATGATGATGATGATTTACATTTGTCATGTTTTTTTTTTCCAAGGGAATACAAAATCAACCTACAAAGTACTAACCCAAAAGAAAAAGGGATGAATTTATGGGTTGTAACTTGTATGTTACCAATATGACGCAGATTATTCATATTAATATTTTCGCACTCTCTACGCGTGTGCTTAAAAATAGAGTAATTTAGAGAAAACTACCTAAATAGAGTTTCACGTTAGAAGTCAGTACCTACAAGATTTATTTTGTGAATAAGTACCGCCATTAGGCAGAATCTTAGTTTTAACTCCCTTATACCACATTTACAATTATACCCTTTTCTTCCCAAATAAGAAATACTAAAAACACAATTAATACCTGAAACTCACGGTGGAGCAGAGAGAAACTCGACGTTGGGAAAGTTAGAATTAGGGTTTTGACGATGTACACAATAAAGCGCACAAGAATTGGCTCGCTGGTGGTTCTGATCTGGGACGGGCTGATTACAATAGTGAGGTCAAGCTGGCAGCTCGATTGTGTGCCCCTCGTTGCTTCACAACACGTGCGGGCTCCCCTGCTCTTCCCGTCCGCCGTCACAAAGACGATGAAACCCAATTTTAGTCTGTCTGCCCGGTGATGCTTGGGCAAGAAATTAAGGAGGTGAGTCATGGCAGTGCTCGTAAAGCAACTAGGGAGGGGTCATGAGTTTGACCCATTGGATCGTAGTTGGTCAAGTCTCCCACGTGAGCTTCCAAGTAACACTCTCTTTCTTCGGCTTTTGAGAGATGCAAAGCCATCAAAACGAGCAAGTTCGATGATATGGTGTGCATGCTTTCGAGTGATGCGATTCTTGCCATTCTTGCATTAGGTGACATCGAGCAAGCCCTGCAATAGATAATGGAGGAAGATGGTAAAAAAAAAAAAGAAAGAATGAATGACTATGCAGCAAATTTGCTGTTATTACAGTAAAAAAGCTCACATAAAAGACCATTCTTGCCTCAGGCTCATCCCTTCAGCGGCCATTTCGTCGACTTATCTTGGAACAGACGACTCTTCTGCTAAGGTAGCTGGTATGGGGAGATGGACTCATGCCTTTAGAGGCTCATGCATGATAAAAATGACAGTTTTACTCCCAGATGAATTGCTGAAATCAACATTTATTTTCTACTTAAATTTAGGTATTTCATGCCCAAAAGTCAGTATTTCTGTTCCGATTGAGGTATTTTAGCTACGAAATCAAGTATTTGACGAGAAGCTATCGTTTTAGTCTTAGGTGAATCTCTCAATATCACATGTATTTTCTGATTGAGTTTAGGTATTTCCGGCTCAAACATGAGTATTTTCGTTTGTATTAAGGTATTTTAACCCAAAATCAAGGATCACATTGAGTGAGAACATGAGTTGCGAGTAGAGAAGCATTACTTATATTGGTGGTGATGAATGTCAACCATAGGCGATGTTTGATGAGAAACTATCGTTTAAGTTGAAGGTGAAGGTTCCAACAAAAATCTAAGGCTAAGACGGGTTTTATAGCAACTTCACATTCATTCAAAGTCAAACACGTGATTGAACAATAAAATACCTAAATCGAGACTAAAAGTACCTAATTGAAGGCCAAAAATACCGATTTTTATGAATAAAATACTTGTGTATATGGTGGAGTTATCAAAGTTTAAAATGATGTTTTTTAATCAACATCTTACATATTAAGGACATTTATCATCATCAACAACATAAAATGAGTTTTCTAGAAACTTCACATTTATTCAAGGTCAAATACTTGAATTGAGCATCAAAATACCTAATTCCAGTCTAAAAGTACCTAATTTTAGGCGACAAATACCGATTTTTATGATTAAAATACTTGTGTATATGGTCGAGTTATCCATGTCTAAAATGATTGTTTTTAATCAACATCTTACATATTAAGGACATTTCTCATCATCAACATAAAATGAGTTCTTTAGCAACTTCATATTCATTCAAGGTCAAATGTGAGCAATAAAATACCTAAATCGAGACTAAAAGTACCCAATTTGAGGGGGCAAATGCCGATTTCTACGAATAAAATACTTGTGTATATGGTCGAGTTATCCAAGTCTAAAATGATGGTTTTTAATCAACATCTTACATATTCAGGACATTTCTCATCATAAACAACATAAATGAGTTTTCTAGCAACTTCACATTCATTCAAGGTCAAACGTGAGCAATAAAAATACCTAAATCGAGACTAAAAGTACGCAATTTGAGGGGGCAAATGCCGATTTTTACGAATAAAATACTTGTGTATATGGTCGAGTTATCCAATGGTTTTTAATCAACATCTTACATATTCAGGACATTTCTCATCATAAACAACATAAATGAGTTTTCTAGCAACTTCACATTCATTAACAATCAAATACTTGAATTCAGCAATAAAATACCTAAAGCGGGTCTAAAACGCCTAATTTAAGGCCACAAATACTGATTTATAGGCATAAAATACTTGTGTATGGTCGAGTTATCTAAATCTAAAATGAAGGTTTTTAATCAACACCTTACAAATTAAGGACATTACTCATCATAAACAACATAAATGAGTTTTCTAGCAACTTCACATTCATTCACGGTCAAATACTTGAATTCAGCTACCTAAATCGGGTCTAAAAATGCCTAATTTAAGGCCACAAATACTGATTTATAGGCATAAAATACTTGTGTATATGGTCAAGTTATCTAAATCTAAAATGAAGGTTTTTAATCAACACCTTACAAATTAAGGACATTACTCATCATAAACAACATAAATGAGTTTTCTAGCAACTTCACATTCATTCACGGTCAAATACTTGAATTCAGCAATAAAATACCTAATTCAGGTCTAAAAACGCCTAATTTAAGGCCACAAATACTGATTTATAGGCATAAAATACTTGTGTATATGGTCGAGTTATCTAAATCTAAAATGAAGGTGTTTAATCAACACCTTATAAATTAAGGACATTACTCATCATAAACAACATAAAATGAGCTTTCTAGCAACTTCACATTTATTCACGGTCAAAGGGGGGTAAATCCGAACCCTAATTGGGGAAATAAAGTGCCCAGTCTTTCCAAACCTTTCCATATTAGATGAGAATGTGACCTGAACCGCAGTGGAGCGGCATTAGCAGAGACTATGTTGCATTCAGATGTGGTCCACAAGGTTATCATGCTACCTACAAAAATTGTTAGTTTTAATGAACTATATCAACTGTTAATGACATGAATCACCAAAAACATGAAAAAACTAGTTTTTTTTGCTACTTGTCCTACATATCTGTCGAATACCTGAATTCGTACAAAAAATACTTAAATTATGAACAGAAATACTTGATTTAACATAGGAAATACCGATTCTCATACAGAAAATACTTTTGAAAGGGGGCGAGATACATTCCACAAAAATTGTTGTTTTAATGAACCATATCAAGTGTTAATGACATGAATCACCAAAAACATGAAAAAATTAGTTTTTTTCTACTTGTCCTACATAATCTGTCGAATACCTGAATTCGAACAAAAAATACTTAAATTATGAACAGAAATACTTGATTTATCATAGGAAATACCGATACAGAAAATACTTTTTGAAAGGGGGCGAGATACATTCCACAAAAATTGTTGTTTTGATGAACTATATCAAGTGTTAATGACATGAATCACCAAAAACATGAAAAACTAGTTTTTTTCTACTTGTCCTACATAATCTGTCGAATACCTGAATTCGAACAAAAAATACTTAAATTATGAACAGAAATACTTGATTTTTATACACAAGTATTTTATGTATAAAAACCAGTATTTGAGGCCTTAAGTTAGGTACTTTTAGTCTCGATTTAGTTATTTTATCGTTGATTTCAAGTATTTGACCGTGAATGAATGTGAAGTTGCTAGAAAACTCAATTTATGATGAGTAATGTCCTTAATATGTAAGAGGATGGATAAAAACAATTTTAGACTTAGATAACTCGACCATATACACAAGTTTATTTTATGCATAAAAATCAGTATTTGTGGCCTTAAGTTATGTACTTTTAGTCTCGATTTAGGTATTTTATCGTTGATTTCAAGTATTTGACCGTGAATGAATGTGAAGTTGCTAGAAAACTCAATTTGCATTTTGTGCTTATAAAAACGAATTTTTTTTGTTGGAGGTAAGAGAAACATCATCTTTAATAGACCTCATATTACTAGTTACCCAGCGTTTCTCAGACGTCGATAGTAGCTCCATCTCCTTGAGATACAAATCACCTCTTAACAACACCACTATGCAATTGCTTATGGATAGTGATGTGAAGCTCATGGTGAGGTTGCACCACGAGCTAAGAATGAAGGTCATTGACATGATTGTATCTGAACACGAGAATAAAATGAGGATATGCCATCTCAGGTAGGACATCTCAGGGTGAATGTCGAGTTTTCGCGAATGCGAACTCAGTCGACTTTTGGATTCGCTGCATTGAGGGTGAAGGGCAAGTCTTTGAGGGTGTTAATGAGTTTCGAAGCAAGCTTAAGAGGTCTGCTGTTGCGAGCAGAAAGTCTTTCAAGTATATAAAAAAATGACGCTAAGAAGATCATTGTAGTATGCAACGTCGATGGATGTAGATGGAGGATATACGAAGCTCACCGGCAATGTGATGGTATGTTTTGCATAAAAAACTGCAACATCAACCACACTTGCGGTGAATCCAGTTTACTAATGAGAGACCACCCAAAAGCCGATGCAAAATTGGTTGCCGAGTTGGTTCAGCCAAAACTGAGCACGAAGCCTCTCTACAAGCCACGCACTATGAAGAAAGATATATTGCGGGAATACGGGTTGCAATACCATATCACCGAGCTTGGTCAGCGAAGGAAATAGCCTTAAACAATATTCATGGGATACAAAGAGGTTCGTATGATAAATTAATGTGGTATTGCAATGATGTGCTCCGAACAAATCCAGGTTCATTTGCAGATTGTGAACTTCATCCTGAAACAAACAAATTTAGGAGAATGTTTGTGAGTTTCAATGCGTGTATAATTGGGTTTACAAGGGGTTGTAGATGGAAGTGGTTCGGTACGGTATACCGTACCAAAACTGTGATACCGTATACCGTACTGAAATTTCGGTATCCAAAAAATCATACCAATACCATACCAAAATTTCGGTATACATTAAATTTCGATTCGGTATCATACCGAAATTTCGGTATGGTTCGGTATCATACCTTCTATACCATTCATACGGAGGGTTTTTTACCATGCATGTCTCGTGACTCGTTAATTCGTTGTTTTGGAATTTTTAATCAATTCAAACTCCTTAGGCCCCAAATAAGATAAATCATTAATACCAAATTTTTCAAAATAAAAAGATTTTTTAACCTTAAATAATTTACATATTTTAGCTAGTCTCCTTAGTAAGACAAAAAAACTTTACATAACCACAAAATACAACTTTATATACAGATTAATTAGAACGAAGCGGCTATATTTAAAAAATTAGTGAAGATTAACAAAAAGTAATTGCATTGCATCTTCATGCTTTCAAGAATCATGAAAAAAAAAACATTAAAAAGGCAAAAATTAAACGTTCCTTGAGTTACATAAGTAAAATATGGTGGGCCTAAGTTGTGTATAAGTTAATAATTTATAGGCTAAATAAGTTTATGAAGATCCTTAATTTTTCATTTTATATTTTTTGAAATAATATAATATACTACCTCCGTCCCACTTAAATCTTCCCATCTTTCTATTTCGGGCGTCCCACATAATTCTTCCCATTTCCATTTTTGGTAAAAAAAATATCCTAATAATTAAACTAATTACACCATTTATATTAGAAAGGGACTTCTTAATTTGCGCCCACTAATAAGTTTTCTCTCTCCGTACCTTAAAAGTATACTATAATATTAAAATAATGTAGTTTCTTAATCTCAGTGCCCACTAATCTTTGGAAAGAATTAAATGGGACGGAGGAAGTATATAGGTGTGTATATATATATATATAAAATATATTAAAAATTTTAGAATTTCGGTATAATCGGTTGACCTAATTTTAAAAACTTTCATACCATTACCGTACCGAAAATTTTCGGTACGGTATCATACCTTACCAAAAACTTCGGTATACCAAAATTTTCGATATTTTCGATACGATAAGGACGGTATTTCGGTATTGTAGACCACTACTCTTCCTTGATGGTACACAAATCAAGAATAAGCACAAAGGCTCCTTACTTACTGCTGTGTCAAAAGATGAAAATGATGGATTATTGTTTACTGTTGCTTTCGCAGGTTTTGTTATTTCCTTACAGTAATTTGTTATTTTCGTAGCTTGTTTCGTAATTATCTATTCATAAGTTGTTATTGCACAGTGGCTGATGTAGAATCATCCCTTAACTGGGAGTGGTTTCTTTTAAAACTGAGGCACCTCTTATGCTATTATGGAAGAGACAACGTCAGAACTATACATTTTTTTTTCCGACCGGCATGAAGAATTGGTTCAAGGCGTTCCCTCAGTATTTCCAGGGTCTCACCATGCATATTGTTCAAGACATATCATTGACAATTTCAAGATTGAGGTACATTACCATGTATTGTTATTTCTAGACTCATTTCAGTTATTTGTTAGTGATGTATTGTTATTTCAAATGAGGGTTTTGTTTTTTTCCACTATTTGTTTAGGTCTTGCGAAAGTACCCATATAAGAACAAAAAAAGTTGGACAACGAAGTTCAAGAAGGCAGCCTAGTCTCCTTATTTGGAGGATTTCAGACAATTGCTTAAGGAAGTTCAAACGGCATTTCCCGCACACTCAAACTTCATAGGAAAGACGAATTCTAACTATTGGGCTAACTCCTTATTTCGTGAGGCTAGGGCTCTACCTATTGTCAGTTTGGTCGATGAGATAAGACGGAAGACAACGATCATGATGAACGACAAACGCACGGAAGCACACCAACAGCTCGGCCGTTTGTGTACGAAGCCGGAGAAGAAGCTGAAATTAAGCATCGATGAATCTCGAATGTTGGAGGTCGATAGGTCTGGTGGGTGGCAGTTCGAGTTTTCAGAAAATGGAATCAAATATGCCGTAGATTTAAACAACAAGAGATGTTGTTGCCGACACTTCAGTTTACAGGGGCTTCCGTGTAAGCATGCATGCGCATGCATTCTTTCGATGGGACTTTCTCCGTATGAGTTCTGCGACAGCTATTATAGTTTGGCGAAATACCGAGAGGCATACCAGGGTTCTATAAATCCAATTCCTCCTAATTTTGCAATTGAAGATCCTATACCCGAAGACGTCGTGGAACCAGACGTTCAAAGACACCCAAGCCGTCCACGATCTAAAAGAATTCCTTCACAAGTTCACGACACTCGTCCACTCAAGTGTGGAAGATGTAAAAGGGTCGGGCACAATCACCGAACATGCAAGGAAGCAATTTAACATTTGCAGTATTCTTTTTGTCTTTTTGTCTATTTGATATCAATCTGTCCTTTTTGTCTAACTGTTATCAATTGGTAACTTTTTGGCTTCTCGTTGTGTACGTATTGGATGTTTCTGCTTGTAATAACAAATTACGTGCACAAAGTAACATTTCATACATATATGGTAACAACTTATTGTAGATTAATAACGATTTTGATACACCTAGTAACGATTTCGATACTCGGAGTAACGGATTTGATACCCCGAGTAACATTTTGGACACAGTAGAAGTATAGCCAAATTTGTGGGGTCGACCGTATTTTTGCGAAATTAAAAGATGGACGTCGGACGGACGAGCAAACAAGGTGCCGAACCGAGCTGCCCATACTATGGGTACTTCGAATTTACACATATTAGATGTAATCGTTGCCAAAAACCGCTTTGATTTCATCTTAATTTCGCAAATTAGAACCCTCCACGTGGTAACAATTTACTTCAGTTTAGTAACGTTTTGTGTAGGTCTAGTAACTGTTTTGGTACACCGAGTAACTGATTTGATACAACGAGTAACAGTTTGGACAAAGTATAAATATAACCAAATTATTGGGGTCGACCGTACTTTTGCGTATTAAAAGATGGACGTCGGACGAACGAGCAAACAATGTGCCGCACGGAGCTGCCCATACTATGGATACTTCGAATTTATATATATTAGATGTAATCGTTGCCAAAAATGGCTTTGATTTCATCTTATTTTCGCAAATTAGAACCCTACACATGATAACAATTAATTATAGTTTAATAACGGTTTTGGTCGATGTAGTAACTGCTTTGGTAGAAATAGTAACAAATTTGATACTACGAGTAACAGTTTGGACAGTATAAATATACCCAAAATATTGGGGTCGACCGTATCTTCGCGAAATTAAAAGATGAACGTCGGACTAACGAGCAAATAATGTGCCGCACCGAGCTGACCATACTATGGGTACTTCGAATTTATACATATTAGATGTAATCGGTGCCAAAAACGGCTTTGATTTCATCTTATTTTCGCATATTAGAACCCTAAATAAAAAGATAAAAACTCATAAAAATCTCACATCTTGCTTCGTCAATACCACAATACATCCTACCTTACACGTCGAAATTGGTTGGTTAATGGACATTCGAAATTTCGGAGCTCGATTCATTGTAAAAACGAGATTCGTAAAATAAATATTATCTGTCGATAACAATTTCTGCATCGTAGTAACAGATAAGGAATAGAAAATAACAGTTCACCAGACTTTTATAACAATATAATCTAACTACATAACAGAAAGTCGCCAAAAATAACTGTTAGTTCAGTATGTTAGGAAGGGTATTTTCGTCAATACATATTTTTAATCCTTATCTATGCCATTTAACGCAATGTTAGTCCTTTAAACTAATGGGAGTTCTGACAGGGACTGAACGCTTTACAAAGTTACAGACTAGGGACTGATTAGAAAATTTCCCTATTTATAAAGTCAGAGTCCTATTTTTGGCAATATGACGTACTAACTTGAACAATTACAAAAAGAAAAACTCATTTGACAAAACTCATTTGACAAAAGCATCATAAAATGTAAACAATAACGTCTGTTAATATATACAGATTAGAAAAGTCAAATAGAACGTTGATTTAGAAAGATTGGGAATTATAACATTAGTAATTCTAGTTTAATAATTTGGTGTATCGAACTCCCAACACACCGCGATCCCCGTTCCATCTCTGCCAACGGGGAGAAACTTTTCATTTTTTTGCCACTTGTAGAGAGAAAAAACGGAGAATCTCTACCTCTATCGAGCGAATCCCGTAGGAACTAATGAGTCACACCGCTCACATTGTCGAGCCCATATGACGTTAATAAATTGAATCTTCTAAATAAATAATATAGTTCCACCTAATTTAAAAGTATAGTTGAGAGTCAGAAAAATTGTCCCAAATCAATTGGAAATTAGTGGGATTCTCTCATGCAAATATTATATGAATACTTGTCCCCATAAGGGGCATGTCAAGTGATCAAACACATGATATCTCCACACGAAGGTCATAGATTTGACTCCACTTGAGCTGCTTAGCTTTCTTTGTATGTGTGGACTTGCTTGAGCTGACACTGACGTTCAAATTTAATTGAAACGGGATTAATTGAAATGTTTTGATGTTATTTGAGATACTCGCTATAGGGAAACAAAAAAGAAAAAAAGAAAGAAAATGTGTCGTTTAGGTATTAGGAAAAAAAGTAGTGTATTAGGTAGTTGTCAAAAGATGGATCCAAATGACCCAATGTACATTAGTATTCGTGCACACTCAAATGTGCTATAATATCATACCCCCTCCGTCCCAGCAACTCTATCACATAAGTTGTTGGGCACGCAAATTAAGGTGGCATTATTATAATAATATATTACAATGAAAAGGTTAAAAAGTGTATATTTTGACACGTCTTTTAAGAATATTTAATATTATTATATTGATTGCTTGTGATAATTTTTTTGCTAAATGAGGAAATGTGATAAAATTATTGGGACGCCCGTAATGGAAAATTGTGATAAAATTAGCGGGACAGAGGGAGTATTATAACTAAAAAGAAAAATCCCACTGTAATTTAGAAAGGTAGAATTATAATTAACTAAAAATAGTAAGTTAGCAAAACTAAAAATAATAAGTAAAGGTAGTAGATGAATTTATAATTGAACGGTTTAGATTTTTTGTAATTATTAATTGTAAATAAAATGAAGTGAAATTTAATGGCAATTTTCTTTCTAAAGGAGGATTAGTAATTCTTTCTTTTTCAATTAATTTTCAACTGTTGAAAATATAATTGGTTGAAACTTAAAGTTGCCGGACCAAATTAAAATTAGAAATTATGATTTCTAAGAGGGCTAAGCTCTTTAATAATAGAATAGCTACGTAGGCCCAATATGATTGATAATTGATACTCCGTAAAGTGAATAGTCCGAAGAAAAATACCAAAATGCCCTATGCTTTCAATGAAGCTCGTCGAAGGCTCAACGGCTCTCTCTCACACAAATATAGCCGTTACAGCCCAGACCTATAAACTAAAGAACCCTAATTACGAGTTTCATCAATTATATAAACCCCCCCTTTTCAACTCCTCTCATTCAACAATCGATTTTTCAATCTTATCGTCCTCTTACGCTTGCATTCATTCTAGTGGCTTGTTTGTTCATTACCGTGCTTCCTTTGAATTTGATCTTGAATTGGCTTACTTGATTCTCCGTTTTGCAGGCTTAATTCATCCTCTGGCGTTGGTTTATTTTGGTTAATTGTTTTATTGGGATTGGTTGCCAATCTCCTTTTTGCAGGCTTAGATTATCCTCTGATGTTGGCTTATTTTGCTTATTTGAGATTGTTTGTTAGTTAACTTGATATCTTTGCATTACCCCTGTGTCTGCGTTTTTTTTTTGTTTGTGCTACAAATGGATGCAGGAGCTAAGAATCAGTTGCGATGCCCGCTTCAAGAGCAGTTCTTGCACAGAAAGAATTCTCGGGAGAACGTAAGCCATTTGCTTTTCCCTTTTTGTTTTTCTTCCTTTGCTGGTGCTGGTGTAATCTGCTTGTTCTTCTAATATCCATGCCTCACCGCATGGTGGTATAGGGCTGAAATTGAAGTTTTATTTCCAATTGAATGACATCATATTTAGATTTGATTTCTGATGTTGGAAATTTGATAAGTTAATAAGTTATCCAATTTCTGATTTCTGATTTGATTATTTGGCAGTATTCCTCGGTTAATATATAAGATGAAACTTTCACTGCTAACATTTGAATCAGAGTAACAAAAGATCAATAATTCATTGTTCCACTGTCTTTAATGCAGTTGGATCGTTTCATACCGAATAGGTCAGCAATGGATTTCGACTTCGCACAGTACATGCTCACAGAAGCAGCAAGAAAATGTAAGGAAAACCCATCTGCAGTAGCCTCTTCTCCTTCTAGGGAAGCATATAGGAAGCTACTTGCAGAAACCTTCAACATGAATAGGACACGAATTTTGGCTTTCAAGAACAAACCACCCACGCCAGTCGACACCATCCCCAACGAGTTCACAACCACCACCCACCAGGCCAAGCCTTCGAAGCCCTGCAGACACATCCCTCAGGTATGAATTCGCCTAAAGAATCACAATAATCACAATTTTTGAGATAGTTACTGTACTGTACTGTCTTTGATCAACTGTGAATGTATTGACTCCAACAATTATCTTCCAATTTCAGACTTCTGAGAGGACTTTGGATGCTCCTGATATTGTGGACGATTACTACCTGAACCTACTAGACTGGGGTAGCAGTAACGTTCTCTCTATCGCCCTTGGAAGCACAGTGTACCTTTGGGACGCTTCTGATGGATCGACCTCAGAGCTCGTCACGGTCAACGATGAGAATGGGCCAGTGACTAGCGTCAGATGGGCCCCCGACGGTAAACACATAGCCGTTGGTTTAAACAATTCCGAAGTTCAGCTATGGGATTCCACAGCTAATAGGCTGGTATGTGTTGGTTTATGCATATATGCCTTTTTTATCCACAGCTTCCGTGGTGACGATGATTTGTTAACCCTTGTTTGTACGTTGATTGGTTCCACAACAGCTGAGAACTTTGAGAGGAGGCCACAGATCTCGGGTGGGAGCCATGGATTGGAACAATCACATCCTAACCACGGGGGGAATGGACGGTCAGATCATAAACAACGATGTTAGGATCAGATCTCACGTCGTCGAAACCTACCGAGGGCACAGCCAAGAAGTATGTGGGCTCAAATGGTCGGCCTCGGGCCAGCAGTTAGCCAGCGGTGGGAACGACAACCTACTCCACATATGGGACAGAGCAGCAGCAGCAGCTGCCCCCACTCAGCAGTGGCTACACAGGTTAGAGGAGCACACCGCAGCCGTAAAGGCCCTTGCTTGGTGTCCTTTTCAGGGCAACCTTTTGGCCTCGGGTGGGGGCGGTGGTGATAGGTGCATAAAGATGTGGAACACACACACTGGTGCGTGCTTGAACACTGTGGACACGGGCTCGCAGGTTTGCGCACTCTTGTGGAATAAAAACGAAAGGGAGCTGTTGAGCTCTCATGGGTTCGCTCAGAATCAGCTCACGCTTTGGAAGTATCCTTCCATGGTTAAGATGGCCGAGCTCACGGGTCATACCTCGAGGGTTCTCTTTATGGCTCAGGTAGGAAAATAATAATCCATTTTTTTCTTGTGGGCTATATAATAATATCATTCTGTTGTTTATGATATATGAAATCTGAGAATATTTGATTAAATTGATTGATCAAATAGCCGTTATATAATAATATCATTCTGTTGTTTATGATAGATGAAATCTGAGAATATTTGATTGAATTGATTGATCAAATAGCCGTGTTTGTTGTTCTTTATAGAGCCCAGATGGATGCACGGTTGCTTCGGCTGCTGGCGATGAAACGCTTAGGTTTTGGAATGTGTTTGGGACGCCCGAAGTCGCCAAGTCAGCGCCTAAGGCGAGCTCGGCGGAGCCATTTGCTCATTTGAATCGCATCAGATAATCTGATGATGATGCAAGAAAAACAATGATGTGATCATCTCTACTGACATGGGATGTGATTTGTTTTTTTTTTTTTCCAATTTTTGTGTACATTTATAGATTTTTTTTCTTGATAATTCTTCCAAAGTTTTTTTCAATTGCATGTGATGTTTTGTTTTTGAGTTCACTATCGTGACCATTGTAAATATTATAGAAGTTTTTCACAAACTCATGGTTTTATTATGAAATTAATAACATAAAGTAAAATGTGGAGAAATAAAAGCGAGAACAAACTTAGATTTTCCTTCATTAGGGACAACATTCTTAGCGATTTAAAAACATCATATAGCTCGTCTTATTTTTCGACTTAAACGCACGTGAGCATCTCTAGACATCAGATTTATCTCAGCTTCAAAGTCGTCAATCATTCTCTAAAGATAATACAAAATACAAACCATGTATACAGAAATATAAAAGAACACTAATATAGTTTTGTCCAATTGATATTATGGAATGAAATTGTTTAAACAAAAATAACTATATGCCTGCGTAGTACTAAAAAAATTTCAAAAAAAAAGTACGAGGGCAGTGCATCTCGGATCATAGATCGGCCCCTGCATACCCGCATGAATGCTAAGCATCTCGTAATTAAACTCTTATCATGATTGAAGCCGATTGGTATAAAACTCCGCTCTCTCGGCTCATGCTTCACTTTAATCGTGGCCGATCAACGCCAACAACATTTTCTCGTAGTCCCCAGTGGTATCCTTTATAATGGCTTGATCAAGTTGAACATCGTTCTTTTTAAGGTACTCGTCTTTGATACTTTTCATGTCAACCTCGGCCCTCGTGACGATAACCCTAGTTAGGTCTTCTTCCTCGATGCCTCTTCCGTCGACGGCTAAGCGCACGACCATTTCAAAGTACTTCTCCGGCGAGACGAGGCACTTCACGGTGGCTCTGAGCATCGCGAGGAAAATTATTGAACGCCAATCCCACTCGAAAAGAGAATGTCCTAGTGGTGTGTCTGGTGTGAGGAGTGCGATGAGGAAAGAAAAAGTGTAAGGGTACGCATCGGACCATTGCACAGTATGCTTCATGTGTCGAAATTGTTCAGCTTCCTGAAAAACCTTGTGTTGGTGACTTGGTGGGGTCGTTACACTTTTTTCATTTCTTTCCTCATTGAATTCCCCATAACGCACCCTGAAACTGTTGTCGATGCATGCAGTTACGAACCTTGTTGATATCATTACCGAATTCGATTTTGTAATGATCCAACGTGGCGCATACTTGGGCTTTGCTTCGAGTGGACAAAAATCTTATGACACCGTCACAGCTGTATTCCTGCCCGTAAATCTTCTCGTGGAGTAGCTGGACTTCGGATTACGCGGGCCCCACTTTTCGATGGCCTTGTTCGCCAGCTGCGCGTCGCAATCGGGAGGATCCAACATCCACAACGTTATAGTTTTCTGTTGCAATAGACGAAGAACTGCGTATAGAAAAAGATACCACACGAAAAGAGTGATATATGATTGTGGAAACCTCAAAGTCGTTCATGAGCTCTTTGTCCAACGCTTTTAGGAGATCTTCGTCGTACGTCTCTGCATAGACTGTCGAATGAGCCTCCTCTGAGGGGCATCTCTATGGCCCAATATCGATATGATCAACACTTCCTTGGTACCCCAACCTGCAAATTTAATAAGAGAAAAATTAGCACATTCAAAGCTTGTTGAGATTATAATTTGGCATTGTCCATCAATGACTAATTCCTCTTCGAGCCGCTATATATAGAAAGAGACTTTCTCCTTCTATTACCAGTTGATTTTTGGAAGGACCCCTCGATTTCTAATATGGTATCAGAGCGAGTTCGATTCTGCTCACCGTCACCAGATTCGTATGTCCACGTGTTAGGCTTGTTGAGGGGGCTTGTTGAGATTATAGGGCATTGTCCCACATCGACTAATTCAAGCTCTTCGAGCCGCTATATATATGTATATATATATATATAAGAGGCTTTCTAATCTCAATTGATTTTAGGAAGGACCCCTCGATTTCTAATAAAGCTCGATGAAATTAATAATTATTCCATCACAGGTCACATCAACATTGAGTCGAAACGAACCTGCAAAAGCATTTTGGAGTTGTTCGCAATCTTCTGCGACGGAAGGTACCTGGACTGGAACAACAAGAGTGGACATTGTTTGAACCTGTATGTATAATGTGTTTGTGCACACAAGAAATTAACGCTGCTTCTATCTTAATAAACGTAACACAGAAAATTTTATTGGTCTTTTCGGAAACCAAGCGAAGTGCAATTTTCTGTATTGTTTTTCTTTTCTTTTCTTTTCTTTTTTTTTTTACGGTTAAAGGCCTAGAAAGTCTCTCTACCATCAGTAGTCCCATATTAATCACAATTGAATTGCATGCACGTAAGCTAGAGTCACTATTCAATTTTTATATATAAGGTTCATTACCTTATACCCACATTTTATTATTTCACCAGAAACATAACGCCATGCATAATACATTCATGTGATGCGACAAATTCAATTTGCCTTCCAACGTCTACTTGAGTGAGTCTATCACACACAGAGGCGGACCCAGGATTTCACGGCCGGGGGGGCTCCGTTTTAATTGTTCATCGAACAAAGTTAAATATATAATATGTCAAATTCATCGATACAAGGACAATGACAATGCTTTAAAACATAAGAATCAATTTTTACGGTTGACCGAAACATTATGTAACGACCCGTCCCATACCGGGTGTCACTATAGCATCGGTCCCTACCGGGACCAGTGGGGTTGGGCCCACCACACTCCGACTGATAGTCTGGCCCCACTGTACCACCATTTAGCCTTTTAGCGTGCTTCGTGCAATGTGCACTCGCTCACACGCACCCTGAGAAACTTCTCAGGGGGTCACCCATCCCTAGATTACCCCAAGTCAAGCACGCTTAACTTCGGAGTTTCTATAGATGGACTCCCGAAAAGGTAGGTCGACCTTGGTGATATGAGTAGTACTATCAATTCCCTTACACGATTCTTAGCCTGACACGCCCATACATTGTCAGTCTCAGGATCCCCTCTCATTCGGGTGTCGGATCGGTTCGTTCACGTACCCCTTCGCCTAGAAGCCTGCCAGGAGCCGCTCCTTGTCCGTGCACCTCTCTGGCACCAGCGATCACTCCCCGCCCTCATCGGCCCTGGGCGTCACATGCCCACTAGCTTCCGCCTGGTTCGTCCCCGAACCAGCACCGTACTGTGAGAGGTTGTGCTCTGATACCACCTGTAACGACCCGTCCCATACCGGGTGTCACTATAGCATCGGTCCCTACCGGGACCAGTGGGGTTGGGCCCACCACACTCCGACTGATAGTCTGGCCCCACTGTACCACCATTTAACCTTTTAGCGTGCTTCGTGCACTCGCTCACACGCACCCTGAGAAACTTCCCAGGGGGTCATCCATCCCTAGATTACCCCAAGTCAAGCACGCTTAACTTCGGAGTTTCTATAGATGGACTCCCGAAAAGGTAGGTCGACCTTGGTGATATGAGTAGTACTATCAATTCCCTTACACGATTCTTAGCCTGACACGCCCATACATTGTCAGTCTCAGGATCCCCTCTCATTCGGGTGTCGGATCGGTTCGTTCACGTACCCCTTCGCCTAGAAGCCTGCCAGGCGCCGCTCCTTGTCCGTGCACCTCTCTGGCACCAGCGATCACTCCCCGCCCTCATCGGCCCTGGGCGTCACACATTAGCAATAGGAGAATGTTTCTTTGGTGGTAATTGCATTCTACGAGATCGCATCTTCTGAAATTCTTGCAAAATTACTTCGGTTTCAACTTTGAGAAACGTCTCTTTCTCTATATAACAAATTAAGCAATCCGACAGAAAGTCGTCTCTCATCTTGTTGCGCAAATCTGTCTTGATTATCTTCAAAGCAGAGAAAGATCTTTCAACAGTTGACGTTGCGACAGGTAAAACCAATGCCAACTTAATAAGTCGATATACCAATGGAAAACCAGAATGACAACCCATCTCTACCATTTTCTTTGAAAGATCTCCAATGTCTTTGAGTTCAGAGAAAGCCGGATTCATTCTCATGTAAGAAATATACGTCTGTAGTTGATACTTCAGTTCTGAAATATCAGCAGCAGAAAAGTCTTCTGAATATAACTCGGCAAGGCGAACCAGATGCTCGTGATCAAAACCACTAAATGCATTTCTAAGATCAAGACAAGCTATACACATAAGCAACTCCGCGTTGGATTCTGTGAACCTGTTGTTCATTTCTTGAGAAATAAGATCAATTACCTGTTATTAAAAAAAATTAATTTGGCAAATATTTGAATATAATTCATATTAAATAAAATGAACAAATACCTGCACAAAAATGTCGATCTTATAATAATGAAAGTATGTCTTTTGTTGCCCATCGAGAGTCTTTCGAATACGCCTCGTAATGCAATCATCCATGTTCGGCACACTAATCTCATTCTAAACAAAATTTGGTCACTTCTAACAACAAACCATCCCAACCATCATTTCTAAATCTATTCAAGTCGTCTTTCAACGTCTGAACTAATCCAATAGCAGTGCTTATGTTCTGAGTCTTTTGATGTAGAACTTGTGACAACGTATTTGTCATTCCTAAAATATGCTCCATCAAACGACCAAAAAACACAAATTCAAACGATTCCATTTTATCAACCAAACTTGCAGCACTAAATCGACTTTTCTTATCACAACCATCTTCTGCCACAGATACAAGAACACATTTGATCGGGTTCCACATATGAAATAATCGAATGATAGTTTTAAAGTGAGAACCCCATCATAACCTTGTCCTCTAAGATTAGAAATTGATAGTCCATTCTTTGCAAAAAAATCATCAATAGCATATTTCAGAGCTTTTGCCGATGTGTCAGTAACGTGAATAACACCAAGAAACCGTTCAAGCACTTCACCATTATCATTCACAAATCTCAAAACAATAGCCATTTGCTCTTTCACCGAGCAATCTCGAGTCTCATCAACTAAAAGAGAAGGGAATTTATCGCCGACTTCCTTAAGAATGTCCTCTCACCTCTGTTGCACAAGCACTGATAATTTGCTTTTGAATTTTCGGTGACGTCAACTGATTATTCGCCGGGGCATTTATATTCATTACCTTGTTGACATCTTCATTGCGAGCACAATACCACCTCACAAGTTCAAGAAAATTGCCTTGATGCATTGATTGTGGCGATTCATCATGTCCACGGAAAGCTAAACCTTGACCCAAAAGATACCGGATCACATCAACAACTGCGGTTAACCTTTTATGATAAGCAAGCTCCATTTCTTCTGATTGTTTCATCATCACATAATCCACGTTATGCCTTTGATCTTTGAATCCAAAATATTGAATACTAGCATTATGATGAATGCTAGTTACTCCTCCTTCGTGATTAGCAAACTTTTCCATTGCTCTTTTCCAATTTTTAAAACCAATTACGGTGAATGCATCATCTCCATGTTTGTGTCCATTGGCAAATAAATAAAACCAAAAGCAAAATGCGGCATCCTTGGATGTGCTATATTCTAGCCAAATATACTTCTCAAACCAAGGCTTCTGAAACTTCCGCGCACAACCACTGAAATTAGTTGATGGAAAGATATGACTAATCGGTTGACAAGGACCTTTCGCCAAATATTTTCTCCTCAAGTCGTCCCTAACTTCAACGGGATAGCTATTGATTGGTTTGCGTAATGCAGGATCACCAATAATATCGCTATCTAATAATTCGACATCATGACCTCTTTTACCACTTTGTTTCTCAATAGGACTAACCTCATTTGATAAAGATGTGCCGACTCTCGGAGACGGTTCCGAGTTCCTTTTTGTTTTAGTGACCCATTTGTCCATATTTGCAATCCTGCACTATCGTAATATGATTTTATAAATATTCTTAATTGAAACAAAATATGAAAACCTACATCTAACCGTCTAAATTTATCAAAATACCTAAATTAGTTTTAAAAGAAATAATGATCGATGATGATTAATGAGTAAATAAACCTTCTTCCATTGTTAAAAACTAATTAAAGATAAAAAAACCTGAAATCTAAAGTCTGAATGGTGTTCGTCTGCTCTGCCCTGCGCAATGATTTTCGTCTCTGTTCTTCTTTTCGTTTCTTCGTGTGTTTTATTTGGTATTTTTAATTAAATAAACAAAAAAAAAAGAACCATTAACAAAATAAACGGAATTTCAAAAGCATTAATATAATAGCAATTTTCGTAATCCCAGATTACGAGTTAGTAACTCGTAATCTGAGATTACGATTTACTTTGGCCCGCTGACTTGTTGACTTGACGTGGCTGTCGTAACTCGTATTCCCGGTATACGAGTTACTATCTCGTATTCCTGGGATACGAATTACTCCAACTGGCCAATTGACTCTTTGACCATGACATGGCAGCTTACTTGGCACCATAACTCGTAACTTTGGAATACGAGGTAGTAACTCGTATTCTGAAGTTACGAGTTACGTAGGGCCCGACCAACTTGCATGGCCATGCAAGTGTCGGGCAATAATTCAACTAATTCGTAATCTGGTATTACGAGTTACGTGAATTATTCAAAATAATTGACGTAACTCGTAAAACCAGATTACGAGTTATATTAACTCGTACTTCGGTCTTACGACTTATTTTTCTATATAAACCATCCACTTCGCACTTATAATTCAAACCATAATTCCTAAGTTTTTTTTTAATAACTCAAACAAATGGTGTCAAGTCGGGTACAAGTCGTAGTATATTTCGGCGGGGAAATAATTCAATCATCCGATTCTACCATTAAATATAGTATCTCTCCTGTCGGGTATAGGCGAATTCGTCGTAACACCAGTTTTTCCGACTTTATATCGTTGTTGTTCGAAATTACTGGTGCTGATAGCAGTCATTGTTCCTTGATTGTCCATGGCAAAAATGAATACTTTCAACATTCCCGTCATTTTCATCAGCATTTTCAAATCTCCAACGACAACGATTTACAATTTTTCATACATCCCGATTCAGAAAACAATTGTGTCGAGGTTTTTGTTAAAACAGTTGAAAATTCAAACTTCGATTTGAACGAAGAGCCTCGTCGAAATTTTGAAGTTGGTTCTTCGAGTTACACCTGTACGGATTTTCCCGACATTGCCTCAGTTACGGCAGGGTTTAGTAATGTCTCTTTGGAGATGCCGGCGCATGTTCCATTCAATATGCCGGAAGTCGTGTCAGAACCGGAGGCAGAAGTCGTGCCAGAACTAGAGGAGGACGTTCATGTTAGTGATTCGGAAGCGGACGATGTGGATCCACTTTTGTCCGAGTTACCTGATCCCAACGAGGACGACGAGAACGACGACGACGATGCACCAGATGATACCACTCCAACGCTGTATCAGTCCGTTCCATTTTTCCAAACTTACCAAATACCACCTCCTGCTGGTGACGACTACGGTGGTTGTGGGGAGTTTTACGACAGAGATAATCCTATGTTTTGTCGAGGTATGATTTTTCAAACTAAAAAACATTTACAACGTGCCGTCGACGATTTTTCGATCAGGGTTGCTAGACGCGAGTATCACGTCAACGAGAGCAGCAATACACGTTGGAGTGTCCAATGTAATCATACGTCCGATTGTCCATGGAGGCTGAAGGCATCCTTCAAGCCAAAAAAAGGTTACTGGTCAGTTACAAAATTTGAAGGACCACACACTTGCTATATGACTGAGCTGTCGACGAGACACCGTAATATCTCTAGAAATTTTATTGCTGATTTGTTGGTTGGAACTGTAAGAGTCGATCCGCAGTTCCTACCCAAGAATGTCCAACAACTCGTGAAAGATAGATATGGCTACGATATCTCATATATTCAAGCTTGGCATGGTCTGAAAAGAGCAATGGAAAATGTTTACGGTACGTGGGAGGAGTCTGTTACCAAACTCCCAACATTTATGAAGGCGTTGCAGCACTACAATCCAGGGACAATCGTTAGGTGGCTCAATCTGGATACAGAGAGACCTGGACATTTCATTCTCGGGTATGTCTTTTGGGCCTTTAAACCGAGCATCGATGGCTTCAAACATTGTCGCAAGGTTGTTTGTGTCGACGGTACGCATTTATACTCCAAATTTTTGCACAAATTGTTGATCGCGACGTCGCTGGACGCCAACCAAAACGTCTTTCCCCTGGCGTTTGCCATTGTCACGAATGAAAGTACACACTCATGGACTTGGTTCCTTACTAATTTGAAGATATTTGTTCTAGAGAATCAATCGGTTTGCCTTATTTCGGATCGTCATCCAGGTATTTAAACCTAGTAGTGTAATTTACTCGTTATTTAAATCAGTTACTAATCTTGGCGTACATGATGTGTACAGGTCTTACGGGAACAGTAGAAGCCACTGATTTCTTTCGTCCACCAAATGGAGTACATCGCTTCTGTCTTCGCCATTTCAAGTCAAACTTCTACAACAAATTCAAGGATCAACAGTTGAAGGATCTATGTCATAGAGCCGGTACAGCGCCAACATTGGATAAATTAGATCGCATTATGGCTCAGATTGCACAACTTAATGAACGAGCAAAGCCTTGGTTAGAAAAAGTAGGGGTTGAGAAATGGACGCTCGCACACGACGGCGGGTATCGATGTGGTGTCATGACGACTAATATTTCAGAAGGGCTCAACGGGGTATTGAAAGGTGCTCGAATGCTATCCGCAAGAGCAATCGTTGATTTCACTTTTCATAGGTAAGCTCTAATCACAATTGATTGTTTTGTATTCTAATTTTGTGGTTATGACTTTTTATTTTATTTTTAAAATTTCACAGGTGCGTACAGTATTTTCGTGACCGCTTTCAAGAAGCATCGTCCCTAATGGCGAATAATGAAACGGATTGGTCACGTTATGCAACGAGATTGTTTCAAAGTGGGACAGCAGAATCTTGGGATCACGTTGTATACCGTTTTGATGTCCGACAACATACAGCAGAAGTCATAACATCAGGAATTCATCAGCGCACATATGTGGTTAGGATCAACGATCGAACATGCACGTGTGGAAATTGGAGCAAGTATAACATACCATGTTCTCACGCACAAGCAGCTTGCCGTCAATGGCAAATTCACTCCGGTAATCTAGTGGCGCATTATTACAGTAAGGAGGAGTATTTGAAGACATATGAAGGTACCTTTGAACCAATGCACGATGAACATTATTGGACACCCGAAGATTGGACTCTTACTCCTAACGAATCTCGTCGACAGAGAACTGGTCCCGGAAGATATAGTCGTAATCGTATCAGAAATGAGATGGACAGGGGTGAAACTCGTGCTCGACGACGCGGGCGGCGTTGAAAATAATATACGAGTTTTGTTTTCACCGTTCTGAACTTATATATCCTATGTGGTTTCAAATTATAATAAATTTATATTATTAAATACAATCATTATAATAATATTATTAAATACAATCATAATATCCGTATATTATAATAAATAAATAAATAAATAATCAATATAATCATAATAATAAATATTATTAAATATAATATTATAATAAATAAATAAATAATCAATATGTAGAGTCGAGTGATCCGATAGTACCACTCGTAATATCCGTCCTCCACCGAGCTGAAAGTTGTCGCGGGAGGACCATTCACGACGGCGTCATCTCGTTGATCCCATAATCCAATCCAGCATGCATGCTGTGTTCTCCAATCCATCCCCGAACGCTGTCGACGCTCGTACGTATGAAGATTCGTATCGCGATACGGCGGATTAACGGGAATTCCTTGGACTATTCCAAACTGTCGCAGTACTCGTTCGGGGTAATGAAATTCCACGATATTGAACAATATCAGTGGACACCTCGATCGACAAGCCATCGGTAAGCATGCTGGAGAAAGAGCGACAATCTCTGGATCGCTCATGTTGTACGGAGTTCCACGCAAATTGATGCGGCTGCATGCGACCAATGCACTCGCGGATCGTCCGTACGTTCGAATTCGTCGCCGTAGTGAAATTGAAGAATGAGTTCCACCTGTCAATTTACACGCCATTTATAAAAGTAAGAATGTAAAATATTTGCCAAGTTTCGGAAATTTTACACAGACCTCGCAGCATGTGGCGGGGCCGGTAAGAGTATCCCGTCGACGACATGTGGCTCCATCGTGATACGAATATCACCCCGTACTGGCTGAAATGGCAAAATCCTCACATATGCCCATGCCTAAAACAAATCATCCGTTCTAAATAAATGTTTAAAACCATTAAAATATGATAACGTTTTCTATATAATTACCTGTAACAGCCGTAGAGGTCCGCCTATATTTAGCTTTTTCGGCTCGCTGGCCGAACAAAGCTCTCTATATAGGAATGACAGCACTGCACTGCCCCAACTATATGCGCTCACCTCCTCAATATCCTCCAACAGCTGAAGGTAACTCAATGATACGGTGCTGGCGCTACAATCGGGGAACATCACGGCACCGAAGAGCAGCATCGCATAACCCCGTGCGGATTGCTCGACCTCTTCCTCATCGCTATCATCCGTTATCGGATTATGCAACAACCAACTCGATAATGACTTCATCGAAAGCGATGAACCCCTAATTTTATCCTCCGGCGGTCTAAAACCTAGCAACTCCTCACACTCGTCCATCCACTGAGTATGGGACCTAGTATAAATCATACCCGAGACACATTTACCATCTACAGGCAACCCCCACAAGATACCTACGTCCTGTAAGGTAACAGTCGCCTCCCCAACAGAAAAATGAAACGTATGGGTCTCCTTCCTCCAACGCTCTACTAACGCTGTAATCAAATGAGGGTCAACCCTCTGTGACATACAGCTGTAGACGCTGTACAGACCCATCTCATTCAACTTTCCTAGTAAGCGACCGTGAAGGATGTTCGGTGCTTCTCTAGTACCCCACACTACATTCTCTAACGACCTAATCTTAATAGTTCTATCTATCGCCGTCACATCTAATAACAAATCCCTACTACGGTGATTTGACTGCATCGTCAACACCGAACTATCAATAGGCCCGTAAGTAGAATCGAAATCCATTCTACAATTAAAAATAACAAACCAAACAAATCAACGATTAATAAAAATCAATTTGATAATAATGAAATTAACGCAAAAAATAATATTTCGTATCGTAACGGGCCTAACCAAATTATTCGCTTCAAAGTACTGTGTCTAGGCGGCGGGGCGGCGTCTCGGGCAGCCGGTCAGTGGGGCAGCCGGGCAGTTTGGGCAGCGCGGGCCGGCGGGACAACGGAAAAACGACGGGCCGACGGGGCGACGGGGCAAGGCGTGCTAGCGGGCCGGTGGGCAAGGCGTGCTGGCGGGCCGGTGGGCCAGGGCGTGGTGGCGGGGCAGAGCGGCGGCGGGGCAGAGCGGCGGCGGGGCAGAGCGGGCCGGCAGGGCGTGGCGGCGGCGCGGTGGGGCTCGGAGGCGGTGGGGCAAGGCGTGGAGCCAGCCGGGCAGTGGGGCAGGCCGTGGTGGCGGGGCAGAGCGAGGCGGCGGGCCGGTGACACGGAGTGGCGGCGGCGCAGTGGGGCTCGGAGGCGGCGGGCTCGGAGGCGGCGGGGCTGCGGGTTGGTTCGCAGAGATGGCGGCGGAGGCACGGGTTAGGCGGCGGAGGCGTCGAGGCACGGGTTAGGCGGCGGCGTGGAGGTCTTCGTCTGCTTCGTCGTCGTCGGGTTCGTCGTCGTCGTCGCTTCGTCGCCGTCGTCGTCGATAAATTCGGATCGTCGGCTCGTCTTCGTCGCGATGGTAGGGTTTTAAAAATTCAGATCTAATTCGTAATCCCAGATTACGAGTTAGTAACTCGTATTCTGGGGTTACGAGTTACTACACGTAAGGCGCACGCGCCAGCTCGGATCGTAACTCGTATCTCCAGATTACGAGTTACTAACTCGTAATCTGGGATTACGAAAATTGCTATTTTATTAATGCTTTTGAAATTCCGTTTATTTTGTTAATGGTTCTTTTTTTTTGTTTATTTAATTAAAAATACCGTTTTATTTTTTCTTTCAATTTTTTCTTGAGTAATATGTGGGCTCACTTTTATTTTCTGGCCCACAAGAGAAGTCCAATATAATACATAAAACAAGTCACAATAATTTATTATAAAAACGGGCCCAACCATTACAAAGCCCAACAAAATAATAATCTTCACCAACCCTATTTATCTTCTTCATCGAAAGCCAAAATTCCATTGACGACGCCTTATGTATGTTGCAGGTATAATACTACTGGTTTTTTTTCTCGGCGGCCGGGGGGTCGATCGCCCCCCGAGCCCCTTCATAGGACCGCCCTTGATCACACATAATCTTGTATGATTAACTCGTTTGCATGGTTTGTAGGCAGGGGCGGATCTATAATTTTTTGGTTCGTGGGGCGCAATCTAAATATGTATATTAGCACCGGAAACACGATAAACGTAGAAGATACATGTAATCTTTTTCTTACTTTTAAAAGTTATTTAATCAATGATTATACAAAAAAAAAAAAGTTTCAGTATAATCAACATAAGAAAATACAATAATAAAAAAAAATCAATTGTAACATGGCGGAGCTCGAGCTATGATGACACATCTGGATATCGATATAACAATATGATTGAGAATAGAGCCAACTTTGTGTTCGTATGGTATAATAATAATGTAATATGACATATTTTTACTGTTCTCTTCCTTCGAAGATATTTATCAATTTAATAAAATTCATTCAAACATATGAAATTTATGATAATAAAAAAAAAAAAACCTTAGTTTTAGTACAGATTTCTATAGAAAACACTTAATGATAAACTGAACGAAAATAACGACTACACTTCATGATATTGATAATGCACACTATGAGACTGTTGTAAAATTCGGCCTAGGCGGAGCCCTCCGCGGCGATTTTTGGCTAGGCGTTGGATTAATCGGTCGAACCAATTATTCGGGCTAGGCGGCCGAGTTCTAATTTTTTTTTATTTTTATTTTTTATATTTTTTGAGTTTTTCTAATACAAAAAATATTATTAGGATATTATTTCTGTAAGGATGAATAAATTTATATACATTTACTTTGATATATTAGCATATAAAATAAAAATAATAAAAAACGTGTCTACCGTCTAATTTCCGCCTAGAAACCACCTAGGCCCCACCAAAACCATCTAGGCGCTAGGCCCCCTTTGGGCGTCCGACTAGCGCCTAGCGAATTTTACAACATTGTTATTTATGAGATCAGAGCTTGCTTTGTATGTGTATAATATAGCATTAATATGATAACAATATGATAAAACAACATAGAGGAGGATATAACAGAAGTCATATGGAGATAAGCTGCAATATTTATTGGAATAACAAAAGTTGTTTTACTTTTAATAAGGCTCATCAATTAAAACTTTGGATGGAAGTTTTTAAAATTGGATATTTGTATAAGCAAGTCAATGATAAAAATTTAAATGAATGTCAGGCCTGTAGTCTATAATATTGATGGTTGAATAATATTTAAACAAGAGAAATGTTCGTTTACATGAGAAAGTTATCAAAATGTCCTCTATAGAACATTTAAAATCATTAAAATGTCCATCGAATTGTTAAAACTTTCAGTGGTCCTCCGAGTCCTATACTAGATCCACCCCTCTTTGCAGGCTATTGTAGTGATGGTTGAAACGATGATACCTTTCACGTCCTTCAACCAAATGGCGCTAGCAGCTTCAAAATGAATTAGACAACCCCGCTTCGACACGATTAGCCTGAATAGTAATAGGCGAACGCCAAAAACTACATTGTTTCATCACTATAATCTAATTTTCTTCGACATACGTCAACACTAAGATCAGTCTGAATCGAACTTTAACATCTCTATTCTTATATAAAGAGCGTAGTATGAATAAAAACTGTCAAATTAGTCCCTCAATTTTTTAAAATGTTGTACAATTTTACTTTTAATGGCTTACTTACAATTTTATCCCCAATATTTTAATTTATTATAAATTTATTTCTTAATTTATTAATTAATAATATAGAATGTTCAAGATATAAAATAATTCACGCACGTACTAGGCAACTATTAAACCTTACCTAATTGCCAGACCTATGCCATATCATCCCACACATATTACAATAAACTAGTAGTTCAAGTTGAATCTAATTCATGACCTCCAATGTAGCGATATCATGAGCTCTATCACTACCTATACTTTGGGAGCAAAGAAATGCTTATTTCAGGTGATGATATAAAAAAAAATGTCATGGAGACTTTTGATACGAAGTAATATGTTTTAGTAGTTATAGGGTAGTTTATCTTTTTAGGGTAGTTATCTTTGTATTAGTGGGTGTAACCACCTACTGTCGTTGTTCATTTTAAGGATGTGAGTTGTTTTCAGTGGAGGTTATAAAATGGAATGAAAAGAATCGTCTTCTCCCAAACTCTTCTTCTCTGTTCTTCCAATTCTTACTTCTGTTCTTCTCTATCTTCTAAACGTATCAGTGGTATCAGAGCCGGTTTTTGCTATGGATACTCGTAACAAACCAATTCTGAATTTCGCAGTGATGTTACTGAAATTTTGGCGAGGCACGAGTCTAATTTTGATCATATTAACGCTACGCTACAAACGGTGTTAACAGAATTACAAGCTTTACGGGCTTCTCAAGACTCACGCTTTAATGTGGGCGACTCTCCACACACTCCTAAAGGTATGCGAAACGGGAATTCCGGTGAATCTTCGTATAATCATCTTAAGTTATCTTTTCCCAGCTTTAACGGAGAGGATCCAACTGGTTGGATATACAAGGCAGAGCAGTATTTCCAATTTAAGAGCATTCCGTCAGACCAGGAAATACAACTTGCCTCGTTTCACCTCGAAGGAATCGCACTCCAATGGCATCGTTGGTTGACAAAGTTCCGGGGACCAATCACTTGGAACGAGTTTACCAAGGCCGTACTTTTACGCTTTGGACCCACAGATTTTGAGGATCCATCAGAAGCACTAACCCGTCTTACGCAGACATCTACGATCGAAGCTTATCAGGAGAGATTCGAACAAATTTCTCACCAAGGTGACAGTTTACCCGAAAACTTTCTCGTCGGAAGTTTTATTGCATGACTTCGAGACGACATTCGGTTGGATGTCAAAATTAAGCAACCGAAAACGTTGTCACACGCTATTGGGGTTGCTCGTCTTATTGAGGAGAAAATTATGTTGCAAGGCGGAGGACTAATCTCGGCGTCTGAGCCAACATCAAGTATCCTAGGCCCCCCGCCTATCTAAGCGAACCAAGGTCCAAAAAATTCACCCACCTTTAAAAACATTACAAGTCAAGAGGCTCGAGAGCGTCGAGAAAAAGGTTTACGTTACTATTGTAACGAGAAGTACGTCCCAGGCCATCGATGTTCACGTCCTCAGTTTTTATGGTTAATGATTGCCCCGCTTTTAATTGTGTTGAAGACATTGTACATCCTATGAAGACATCTGAACCTGCAAACGACGTTGATTTTGGTTGAAGATATCGTGTTACATATCCTTGCGGACGGATTCTCACGGGGGTGGATTGATACGAAGTAATATGTTTTAGCAGTTGTAGGGTAGTTTATCTTTTTAGGGTAGTTATCTTATTATTAGTGGGTGTCATGGGTTAACCACCCACTGTCGTTGTTCATTTTAAGGATGTGAGTTGTTTTCAGTGGAGGTTATGAAATGGAATGAAAATTATCTGTCTTCTCCCAAACTCTTCTTCTATGTTCTTCCAATTCTTACTTCTGTTCTTCTCTATCTTCTAAACGTATCAAATTTGATTTGACAAAAATAAGGCACCGACTATGACATAGTAGCTAAAAGTCAAATACAAAAAGTTAAGCATCAAATCGTAGTAAAGTAAACAAAAATGCCTGTGAATTAGGATCTTTTTTCTCATATCGACTCAGGCAAGCATATGTAGTGTAGGTAGGTCCATGAATCCAACAGCAACCAATCAACTCATCAATAGCAGCATCAATTTCAATGACGAGAGCAACCATCAAATACTTCACAGCTACAGAAGCACTCACGTTCTTCAAAAAAAAAATAAAATATGAGCTTGGTCAAGAAATTTCTAAGATAACACGGTCATGGAACAATAGCTAAAAAGCATCTCATACCTGCCCTTGTAAGAATGAGGAACAGCGGCAAAAATATTTGCAGAATGGGTAGGTTTCAAATGCCACAAATAAGTCTTATATCTCCACAGCAGCAGCTACTTACTTTACAAGGAGACTCATGGAACCTCAACTGATCACACAAGGAACATAAGCAAGAATCTGAGCGATATTTGATCGAAACATATTAATGTACCAACCTTACCTTACCCTTCATGAAATATATAAAAAACATCAACAGCATGAAGACAGCTACTGCAGATGCTCTCAGTCTCATCCATATGCATGTAAGAACAACTCACGAACATAAACAACGACCGAAACATAAAAGCAGCATCACAGCAACTGCATCATCTACAAACAGCATCAATAAGCTGCTGCATCATCATCTTGTCAATCAGCAACTACTCCACTCGTACAAATACTATACGCCAAGGCAAGCAAAGAGAGCATATCATCAAGCCTGATAATAGCATCACTGCTGTATTTAAAAGAAAAACACTTGAAACAAGGTGACCCAAGTCCAAATGCAGGAAATCGTACAAATAATAGCAATAAGAAATATCATAACTAATACGAGTTATTATGGTAGGTCGCAGATCACGGCAAACACATCGCATAAACAGAAGTGACAGAAAAAAACAAACAGAGGTTCAAGTTCAACCTTAGAACAATCTCAGAAAACATCACTCTAATAACCAGTAGACATAGCCACGAAGAGCACCCGTTGAACATTCACCAATCAACTCTATTCCTGTAGGAATATCAATAGTAAGACTCTGAACCAAAAGAAAAAACAAATAACTTGGGAGGGAAGGGGCGAGCACTTACATCGGCCTCTGAACGCGGAGGACTTCGAGAATCAGCAAGCCGGCCACGGGGAGAAACACTCTTAGGAGTCATTGATCGCTCTTTCCTATCACGAACATCTGGACTCTCACTCCTATGAGGGCTTTTTACCGGCGATGGGCTCCTCCGAGGACTAGGGCTCCTTCGAGCAGGCGAAGCACTGATTTAGAACATATCAACAATCAACCAAAACACCATAAGGAGCATGTAACTGAACGTTAACTACGTAATAAGTTACGAGCTATTGACTAATCAAAGCTCAATATGTGTGCCCATTATATCTATATTTAAGGTAACAAATCAGCGGTAGCATATTAACTTCTATAAGACAGATCCTAAAATTTACTTGATTGACGACATATGCAAATGGCAGACACTGTTAATTCACAACTGATTGAGAAATAAGGTTTGACACATATCTCACAGAATATTACAAAATTTACTGTATAATAGACAGATCCTAACACAATCTTAGGTAAAGATGCATATAAGTACCAAATGACATTTTTTTATAATGTGGCATGCCCCGTTACATTAGAATAACCGAACGATTGACTTCACTGTTTTTATACACAACACAGAAGATGACAAAATTCGATCACGAGAATATGCTTTCTTCATGTAAAACAAGACTAACTTGTTAGAAGTTTTGTTTACAACAGAACAAAAAAGGGGGAAACGAGTATTCTTTGGGTTTCGACGGAAACTTTACAACCCTATAAAAAGCTAACAAAAAGTAACGGGTAATGCATAAAAAAGGTGATTCCCCGAATCCTGAATAACTTGAACGAAATCATAACAGGAACAATCAAAGTATGTTAAACCATACCTTCCATAAGAGCGGCTTCGGCTACGTTTATCGTCATCATATTTCCCTCGGCCACGATCTCGGCGATAACCAGGACTTCTACTACAGCTTCTCCTTGGACTCCTGCTCCTGCTACGGTGACGATAATCCCTGTCCCTGCCACGAGGGCGTCCACGTTCATATCTATCTCTGCTTCTATCACGGCTTCTCCTCTTGTAATCATCATCTCTGTAGTCATCCCGGTACCTGAATATATTAATTTAAAATAAAGAAATCTAAAATATACCAGTCTCACTCACACACACTAACTTCAGCATAATCACAACAGTAAGATGGACTATAATTGTTGTCTATACGATGGCATATTTGCATGGTACAAAGCAGTTAATTAAGAGGGAATCCTACAGTTTTGCGCCGTTATTGAAAAATACGAAATTATTCTCAGGGTGACCATGGAATTAACAATATCTCCTAACTGATTGGAATAAGATTCTACGTCACCAGTTTTTTTCCTCATTGTTGATTTGATATAAGAACTCAGTAGTATATTTAACATAGTTTAGGTCACCTTGGCTGAGGACTGCGGCTTCTAGACCTCCCCCCTTTGGATCGTGAAACAGGTTCCTCAACTCTTCCTTTGTGACTGACAAGAAACATTTACTCTTAAAGTTAAGGAATCATATACAACTCAGCAAATTATATGTACATGGAAACTACAATTAAGTGAATTAGCATGCATACACGTAATATACTTCAAAATCAGCCATAACAATAAATTGAGGATCAAAAGTGAGAAAGTAAATCAGGCAATGAAGCAACTTACATTCTCTCAGCACTGGGGCCATATTTAGCAAACTGAACCATGATCTCTCTTCCATCAACAACTCTTCCTACGTAGTATAAAACTCCACATCAATGTGACAACAGTTGTAACGAAACTTAACGTACTCAACAACGTTAACTTCTCTAAAACGTAAAATCCAACCGTCTAGCTTTTCAACCGCTTTCTGTGCTTCATCCTGATATTTATAACGCACAAAGGCAAATCCCCTCGAGTCCCCAGTCCTACATCGAGCAAACACATGAACCACAAAATATTAGAATACGAAAAATGTACCAGCAGAAATAATTGAAACAAGCAATTTGACTCTAACTAAATGTTTCAAGTCTGTTTTCACATCACGGTTAGAAAAATTAGCAAGTTTCAACTGTAATCAGTTTCGCAAAAGAATTACACACCATACATGAAGGCGTTTCACACGCCACGTGTCGAACAGGTGAAACAGATACACATGTCCAAAAAAAGCCACGCATAAAATTTTCAAAAGATATAATTAGACCACCAACTCCTACAAGATTAGGATCTCACTGTAGTAGTTACATTTGTTTTCTGCCATATATTTTCTGTAAGCAAGATAAAATACATTCCTTTTGTCGAATTAGCATAAAACTATACCGAACATGCGTTATTCGATACTTACCTTCGATCCCTGGGAATGAATACATCAACAACTTTACCATACTTATCGAATAGGGGAAACAGGTCATCCGCCGTCGTACCTGAGATGTGAGATTCATAGTCAAATCTTCAACAAAAGGAACGCGAATCAACAAAATTAAGAAAAAAAAAAAGTGTCGGTTAGGTTTAGAAATAATAAAAGCAGAGAACAGATACGTACGAAAAGTAATGTTGAGGACGAGGAGAGAGTACGTGTCTTTGATGTCCGGCGGCCCTTTTCTTCCAAAGTGCGACATAGCCGTCGTCTTTCTGATACCTGCGGCGGCAGAGATAGGCCGAGCGAGCTCGAAGAAAGAAATTAATCGCAACGGGATTATATTTAGGGCTTACCAACTGTTCAAATTAGTAGACAGACAGAAGTAGCACCACCGTCTTTTCAAATTTGACCAATTTACCCTTCCACATCAATAGAAAGAATAGGGTTGAAATTATATCTCTATACGCTTTGTGGGGGTTAAGATTGAATACTTGATAATAATGGACATAAATACAAGTAAACGTTGATATTTGCATCAATTGTTCTCTATCGAAAACACAATCGAACCTACATAATATTTGCCCATTCTGCAAATGCCACATGAGTGTTTTATATATCATTATAGCCTTCTATGATTTGTGGGGGTTAAATTGAATAACTTAAAATAATTTATTCTATTTATTCTAATCTATAAATAGCCTAGCGATTTTAAATTTTTATTTGGTCGGTTAATTTCAAGTTTCAACCATTCATGTTTTATTTATAGTTAGAAATTGATAAAAAAAACAAAAGGAATTACTAACCCATGTTGTAGATAACAAAACTATCACTTAATGTTTATCTACAATTAAAAATACAAAAAAATTTCAAACCGATCAATTATAAATCACCCACTAAATTTACTTATGATTTTTATTTAATTATTAATTTACTATTTTGAGTTAATTACAATTTTACCTTTAGTTTAATAACAAATCATTTTTCTTTTTAATATGATATAAGTCACGCAATTTGAATATGAAAGAATACTAGTGTGTATGTGTATGAATAACGTGGATATTTGCATTAGTTGTCCACTATGAAAAACAATCAAACCTTGGTTGGAACACTTCCCCATTCTGCTAACGACACATCAGTGTAGTAAAACTTGCCTCATCCTCTCTCTCTCCCTCTCTCTCTCTTAGATCATCATAATGTGTACGTAAGTCTTCCGACGAGCAATGGCGTCGGAGAAGTCGTCGTCGTCGTCCTTCTCCAAGTGCTTCAGCCCGACGGCTTCACTTGACCGCTGCATCCGCTTCCGCTTCAAGAGATCCGGCCTCCGACAGTCCGCCTTCGACCTCGGCGGCGGCACCACCGTCCACGGCTGGGTCCCGGCCAAGCGCGACCCTCAAAAGCCAGACATCATCCTCATCCACGGCTTCGGCGCCAACTCCCTATGGCAGTTCAACCTCACCGTCCCCACCCTAACCCCTCACTTCAACGTCTACGTCCCCGACCTCCTTTTCTTCGGACAATCCACGACGGCTCACTCCGACCGGTCGGAGAATTTCCAGGCCTTGTGCGTCCGCCGAATGGCCGAGGCGGCTGGTGTTTCTCCCCCCGTCGGCGCCGTTTTGGGGATAAGCTACGGCGGGTTCGTGGCGTATTCCATGGCTGCAATGTTCGGCGAGGAGTGGGTTGAAAGGGTGGTTCTGTGCTGCGCTGGGATTTGCTTGGAGGAGAAAGATCTGGGCGAAGGGCTGATGTTTCAGGTGCCCGACGTGGAGGCGGCGGCGGAGCTGCTCCTAGCTCAGTCGCCGGAGAAGCTGATGGAGTTGGCTCAGCTCACCTTCGTGAGGGCGCCCAGGTGGATACCTTCGTGTCTGCTTAGGGACTTCATCCGTGTAAGAAGTTAAACTCAAGTTATTTTGGTAGTAATAACAACAATGAATCTTACTCTCCATAACGTCCTAAGGCTTTCTTGTTAAATTTTGCAAGTAGAAGAAAGATTGTGTGTATGTGGGCTAATAAGTTATACAGGTGATGTGTACGGAGAATATAGAGGAGAAGAAGGAGATGCTTCGTGCCATTCCCAAGAATCGAACAATGGCTAATCTTCCAAAGATATCTCAGGTGGTAATCCTTTCTCTTCTTCCTACACATTTGCTTGTGGTTTGTTCAAACTTCAAAAGTGGTTGATTGATGTTATTTATTGCAGCCTACTTTGGTCGTCTGGGGAGATCAAGATAGGGTTTTTCCGCTGGAACTTGCTTTCAGATTGAAAAGGTTAAGGCATTTTCTGTACTCTTGACTTTCGAGGAGCCTATCATACGTTTTTCAGTACATGAATTTCGACGGCCGGGACGATGATGGTGTTATTATGTGCTGCAGTCATTTGGGAGACAGTTCCGAGCTAGTGGTGATAGAGGGCTCGGGTCACGGTTTCATTTACGAGAAGTCGAAGGAGTTTCGCAAGCACCTTAAAAACTTTATCCTCGGCGGGAACCAATTGGCCCCGCAATCCAAGAGAAGCCAACGAAGAATCACAGATGATCAGTTTCCATGAATTCCTTGCTATTCCTGTATTTTTTTTTTGGCTCCTTTGGGTTTAAACTGACGATGATAACAAGGATTCAGCTTGATTCCGGTTACGGTTTTGAACCCCGTATCTGCTAGAGCCTCGAATACCCAAAGAAAAGCAGTTTCCCCACCACAAAAATATGAACAATCATGAGTAAGTGAAAACAGTATATATCTAATCTTATGCCTTAGCATCATCAGATACAGAAATATGTAATGGCTCCTGGACAACTCCACAATTTTACCTCGATAACAGTTAATATCATCGTGGCTTCCTCTTGTAAATAGAGGGTTTTCAAGTGGGACGGGAAGGCGAGTTCGACGATCAATGAGGATTTGGAAGATTGATGGCATCTACAGCAAAGGTTTCTTCTGGACCATGGCTGCATCAATACATACATACGCAAATAATGAATACGTCGTATCTTAAGTCAGGAAAGAAAAGATGCATTCATTAAATTAATAGAACAATAAATAGATGACCTTAGGTAGCTCAAAGCGGACATCCTGTATAAGCATGTGAAAACCAACACGTGCAACCCAATGGTGTAGAAGAATGCAAACGTTCGAGCATATCTGCACCAAAAAAAAAAACATTTTCCTTGCAAGTTAATGCGAACGCAAAGCTCAGGCAAACATGATCTACATACAAATACGAAAAATGGAGGTGAAACACAACAACACACATGGCCTTTCAAAAATGACCGCAAACTTTTCTTTATTGTGTTGATATATGGAAATTATGAAGTGATAAGTATTGCGAGGTCAAGTTTTCAATACATGAGGATTTGTCAGATTCGGGTCTTGGGCTAAAAGCTTATAATGTCCTTTAACTCGCACAACATAGCCACAACCACAGAAGCTTACCTCAAAATAAATGAATGATCAACTGTCTTCTTAACCATTAGCCTAATTTCAGTTATATTTATTGTTGTACCCATGAATTTAAACATAGGCAGTGTACGGCATAGCAAAGTTTTTACAGCTCATATCAATATCTCTTGATGAAGGGTTATGCTGTACTAGATATTGAACAACAATGATACACTAAAAAGCATAATTTTAAAAACATAAAAACTGGCAAAGGATGGGAAGCATACTTGTTGCCAAGGAGAAATGTCCCGCTGCGAAGCGTAATCTTATCCCTTAAACCGAGCTCCTTGTACCTTTGATCCCTTTCCTGAACATCATAGAAAAAGTTAAATGGAGTCACTTTATGGTACTCAAATGTCATAAGGAAAATATACTAGATCGAGCAGAATAAGGTCCAAAAGAGAGAACTCAAGATTTCAACAAAATTCACACTTGTCGGACCTACTGCTAGGAAGTTATAACTAGCAATGTTCTTCAATGAACCAAATTCAATCGTGTAAAAAGTGAAAAGATCTACCCTTTTAGAAAATGCTGCAAATGGATTGATGTCATCCTCATATATTTTCTTGTACTTGGATTCAACATCAGACGTGAAGCCACTTTCAATGTCCTCCGCATACTGAAAATGAGAATACAGTAACAAATAAAGACGAACGACGAATGACATGTAAATGAACTATGGCACCTTCTTTGAACCCCTGGATATTACTTTCTCGGTATTATAATCCTGGACATAACGGATTTTCCCATATAGTTTGACATTATCTGCTTTTGTTTTCTCGAGTTCAGTTGTCAGCATTCCAATCTTCTCATTCAGGTTTCTTATATCCTGGAAAGGTTATAGCTTGTCAAACAATAGATCGACTGAATGAATTATTTTAACATTAACTGATATAATAATTGATGTATATTTTAGAAACTCTCTATAGTGAAAACAAGAAGTGAAAGCTTAGTTTCAACATACCTCTTCGGTTTCTCGCAAACGTGTTCGGAATCGATCACGTTGATTGCATATCACCTTAAGCATGGAGTTTTGATCTACATCGGTGAGCACACGCTTTTGTTCCACATTCTGTAAACGAAATGTCATATAGGTTATGAAGGCATGCAAGTGGGTTACAGAACCATTTCATTCAATATTACTCAAGTTTTAACTCTAGATACTATCTTCTTCACAGTTCACATCATATGTATGCCCAAAAATAGAACCTTGGGAAACTACGAAATGATGCATATTGGACCAACTGACACAACAATGTTGACAGATCACTATCTTCAGGATCTCTTCTTTACCGAGTTATAGGCGACTATTTCATACTGGCCAGGAAAAACCAACCATCTATGTCATCTTAATATTATCACCTACTAAAGAAAAAGTTAAAATGTGTTCCATTAGACGATGTGCAACAGCTACTTCTTTTACTTCAACTGATGTTTGCATCAATGATGAAACAATTAGGGGCCATTATGCTACAATAACAAACTAGATAAAAATAAGTAATTGATCCGGATGTGAGTTTCTAAAAATACACAACTGCCTTTACTACAGATATAACAGCAAATAAGGCATGCCAAGCAATTCTTAAGCTTTTCGAACAGTTCCCTGAGTTGTACATCATAGTAACTCCATGTTATGGAGTATATCACTAGCACTGATTTGATTAATATTTACTTTTGTTGAAGTGTATTGCTTGTGCAATCATTTAGTACGGAATTGCTAGACTGTTAAGTCCTCTGTAATGGGCTGCAGCAGAAAACAAGCTGTTGAGTGATGTTATCACATTGAAGTGTCAATCCACTCATTGAATTTTACAATTATGCAATCGATTCACTAGATTCCTAGTTGGTAAATTTGCTTTCGTTTTATGAAAAACATATTCAAAGGACCAAAACGATACATCTCTCAAATGTGAAAAGATGAAACTGATTTTTTTTTTTTTGACACAATCAATGGAAACTTATTCGCAGGTTTTGGCATGGAAATGATGGCTGAAAGTTGTAGCAATTTAAGGGGAAGCAGGAGAGAGGGCAATGGATGTTTTAGGTGAAAAGTGAGGAATGGCCGAATGGGTATTAAAGACGAATGAAACTCCTATGCACATTGCCATGTCAAAAACTTAAAGTTTATGAAGAAACCATACTTATAGATTATGAAGAAACCATGAACAGCAAGAATTTACCTCAACTTGGTTAATTCCTCCAGACTCGGACAGGTCCCAGTTGTCTAGAACTCCGCTTTTTTTCTCGCTGGAACTATAACCCTGAATATTCAAGTAATACAAATCGTTTTGTTAAATATGAAACAAACTTTGAGAAACATCATATAAACGTATAATTGCTTAGCTTCTGGCAATTAAGTCATTGAGAAACTTATATAACCTTCAGTATGTCATCTTCAAGCTTCTGAATAAGCTTCTGTTGTTCGCTGATCTGAGTTGACAGTTCCTTGATTTTACTTTCAGCTGCTTCCAACAAGGATTCCCTGTCAGCAATTTTAACCTAGGAGAAGAAGAAATCAAACTCAAAAGTAATATAGGAGGCTTTCGCATACCAAATGATCTTAAATTTTCGTTATATGAATAAAATGCACATACTTTGTGCTTCCAACAAAATCCCTTAGTTTAAGGTAACTTTGAAAGGCATTAGCAAGAACCCAGTTCAATGAACTGCAGTGTAAGTACTTACTTTATACTGAGTCAGTTCATGCTCCATTTTCCGGTTCTTATCCAGAAGTAACAATTCCATTTTGCTCATTTCTTCCCCACTGGTAGCTACTTCCCAATCCTCAGCTTCAATTGAATTATACCCGACAGCCTACAATATAATAATGGTGGGGGAAATAGAATTAGAAAGACTGGTTAGTTAAAACTTTTGAAAAGCCCCAAGGTAAAATTCGATCTTAAGGTAGATTGAGAAAAAAAAAATTATAATTTAATGTTTAATCAATGATTACGATATTTTACTCGAGTGGTTCACGTTCAATAGAATAAGGTAAGCTTGTACACAACCTGCCGGAAATTTAACAATCTAGATTGTCATGCTGAACCTTCGCTCAACAAGAAACATGTTTGAAAAATTCAACAAATCAAATGTGTATTACCTGCAATATTTTCACTTTCTTACGCAAATCATCGACTATTTTCTCAGTCGGTCTAGCTTGAAGCTCTTTATCCAACTTAGCAAGCTCAGATTCCTAGAAGTCGATAAGGAAGAAGTTAAAAACAAGCCGCCAACCAAAAAAAAAAAAAAAAAAAACTATGTACCAACTCGACCACCTCATAAGCATATAGATGCTAGGTGAAACCAAGAATTAGTGGTACAATTCCATATAGCCACGCAATTAAACTTGGGATGGGGTTTAAACTATGGATGACAGAAGACATGAATGCATAGGAAGCTGAAATGTTAATAAAGGTACACTATTGACAGAATTATAGTAGAAGAAAAATTACCTTCTCTGTGAGCAACGCCTTAAGATTCTTTACGTCATTCAAATGGCTCTCCCGTTCATTTGTAAGTGTTGTCTCAATATTTTGAAGTTCCTTATTTAATTCAGATATTATCTTTTCCTTAGCAATCACAGATTTCTCGAGAATGGTATTGGCATCCACATTATCACTGTAGCAAAACCGACAACGTTACCAATCAAGCAAAATACATAATGTAACTCCGTGTTACACGTCATGGAGCAGAAAACGTTAAGACATGTTTATAATTGAAAAGTGAGAACAGAACCGAACAATAGCGACACACAATTCTGCCACCAGCCAAAAAAAATAGAAGAAAGACAAGAAGAAGAGAGCGAGTCACGATAACACAGATACTTCAATTGAAGTTAGTATATAGAATTGCCTGTTATCATTGAACAATAACTTCAAAGAAAGTTCCACCCATAGACGACCATAAAGGTAGCTACAGAAGATCCTCTCGTAATAGTATCTCTTGAATGAACATCTAATTAAAATCTGAAGTGAGTAAAGAGACAGCATATTTATTCTTCACATGCATCAACAAACTCACTGATATGCATGACAAAATGTCATTCTAACAATGAAGCATGGTATGTTGAATAGTTGATTGACGGAGGTGAGAAATCAGAGGAAAACCATTTCTTTTGAATTTACTCTATTATTATATTGAACTATCTCATGCAAAACAAGTTCCATGTCATTGATACTTCATACCCAATATACATTATATTAAGTAAACATCACGATATATGAGCTGACATAGAGCAAAAAATAGTGTATAACTGGGGATGTCGTCACATGAAGTAACAGATAAATATAACTAATGGGAATATTTTTAGCAGTAGGCCTAACACGTCACCTTTTCTTATTTCCACTCTCCTCATTAGTTGATTGTAATTGATTCTGCAGCAGACCCTGTTAAGAAATACAAAAAACAAAGAACTAAGTTCGAGAAGCTAAATTACATATCCTTGAAAATTAGAAAATTCGCAAGGAATTCATAGGAGGCGTGTCTGTAACAGCTGGAACATACAAACTGAAATAGGAACAAATTAGTTTTATCACTTTCTACATCCAATATCACATTGGATGGCATCGGTTGAGCATGCTTGAGAATGGAGTGATTTACGATGATATAGACTTAAAAATTCAACACTCCACCACTCAGTTACGTTTGTTTTCGGCAATATCTGTTAAGAAACACTAGACAGAAATCGCAAATGGCCTTCTGTTTCATCTAGAACAAAAATGTCTGTACATATTATGTGACAGTTACAACATAAAATTCCTAAAGCTTACAGAGGTTAAGCAATAAAAGTGATATAAAAACTCACCTACTTATATACAACACACGATATCAAATTCCCACAACTGACTGAATCATGAAATAGAATGGAGGAATAGCAACCTAGGAAATTTAGCACGGCATCATGGAAACTGAAGATCATCTATACAAGATTACTAGGGATGTCAAGGCTCACAAATCCTATTATCAATTTTCTCATGTTTGACAGTTTAAGGATCTAAACGAGCTTAGTAGCATGAATTATAGAAAGAGGATCTATCTGATATTATATGAGCAAAAACATAATCCTGTAAATAGCTCAAAGCTTCATAAACCTGAACTAAATCTCACGATGATTTTGTCGGTGCAGTACATGTCATAGCAACATAACAACCAGAAGTCGTAAGCGATAGATAAATTATAGCGGAACAAGAAAGTAAATGTTCATCAATTTGTTATCCATTAACATAAAAAACTCTCTCACCTTCTCCCTCTGAAGACTTGAAAGACGACTCTGAGCATGTTCAACTTCGTCCATCAAAAGATTAATCTCAGATTGTTTCGCAGCTCTCTCCTCCTCTGAAGTTACATAATGTATTTAACTTCATCGGGTTTTCAAATACGTATTGTATTACACAATTAAGCCCACGTTCCATGTAGGTTTCACCTGATTGGGCACGGAGATCAAACAACTGGTTCTGCGCAAATTCATGGAGTTTTCTCATGGTAGAAACACTTTCCTGAGCTTGGCGTAGTTGATCTTGTAACATCCTCTCCCTAATTTAGGACAATGGATGAAGTAACAATATTACATAGAATTAAACTAATGACAAAGAACTGATGTTCCTTTACCCTCAACATTTTACACTTTCGCGAAGGCTAGTATAAATTTATTTGATACTAAGAGTAGATATGCTCAAACTTACCTTTCTTTTAAAACTTCCATTGTTTTCTGATTCTCCTCCGCCAAACTGCGCTGCTTGATTTCAACAACTTCTTTCACTTTCTCCTCCATCTTTTAGCAACATCAAACACCATCTTTTAGCAACATCAAACATATTTATGTTAAATATATAAATGAATGTTATTCAGCATATCAAAGTCCCTGCAAAAGATATAACCACCTGGGATGGCACTCTTAACATATATGGAAACTTATTGCAGTGCCTCCACAGAAGTTAATTATACCACAGATGAGTAACAGTAGAGAAGACATTTTATACTACTTGACAATGTAACATCCGTGCATACATATCAAAGTCTATAATCGTTTCAATTTCCCTGCATTTCTTAGAAATACATTCACTGAAATTCCATGAAGACTCTTTAAACTAATCATTATGCTCGTTGAGTTCCTCCAAAAAGAACCAGTTTTGTGGGTAACAAACATTTAGTAGATCTATGATTAGTAAGTACACTTCCAATAAGACCCCCGATACACAACTGTGTACTAACATCAAGCAGACAATATCCTTGAGCACCCAAACATCTCACGTTAGGAAGATAAAGTTTAACTAGAAATTGACTATTCCCCATATATTTAATTGTTTGAGCATAGATATAGAGAGTGCCCCAAGGTCAGGGTTAGTGGCTCCGTTATCAGCACAATTTCAATTGAACAAAAAAGCACAATAAAGAGATTGTTAGTTTAGTGTCATGTGCCTCTTAACCCTTGTCTCCTTATATAACTTTTCTAAGAAAATCTGATCTGAGACTATATAGTTTAAGACATTGAAGGACAGATTGCACACGCGAATAACATAATGCAATCATATTTATCATCTAAAGAACCAATATAATTTCAAACCGACAGATCTTTACACTCACTAGGACCACCTACTTTCACGTTAGTCTCGTGTCATCAAAGCATTGACCCATAATTAGGAGTACACATATATCTTCAATTTCGTGATGCAATTGCAATAATCATGGTGATACAAAATTCATTTCCAAACGAAGCCTGTCAACAAGAATTAACAGATATTAGTCATCAAAATTTCAAAATCTCATAGGTAAGTAAGTTATGTTTTTCCGCATCGGAGTATAATAAAGACTAAAAGTAATCAAAAAGCTGATCCTCTTGACATAATAAAGGGAAACGATCTATCTGAACTACAGCGAGAATAAGAATCTGAAAATTGTCATGTGTATATCGATAATAACCTGCTGTTCTAACTGGCGAGCGCGCTCTTCAAGTCTTTTTATTGTGGCCTGCTGATTTTTCAAATGAGTTGCTTCCGTGCGATAATCTTCAAGCTCAGCCTTCATCTTTCTGTTTTCAGACTCCAACTCAGATAGCTTGGCATCCTTCTCCTGTAGAAGGGAAGGAGAAAAGTAGGGGTTATGGCTTTTCGCATGCAGAACTTCTCACAACGTGCCAAACGTTTATGGCCTGTCTCCAACTGATGGAGCAACACTAAGTGACTGAGAAGAAAACCTTGGACTGAAATGGTCAACATTATGTAGTTTATCAATTTTAGAGAGGAAATTGACATTGCTCATATCTTTCAGAGAGAATCCTAGATCTTTAAAACGATAACTACAGAAATTGGAGTGCTAACTAGCTTAACCATCAAATTCAAATGGCACTTATGATGCTAATAGAGAAATCGGACAGCATAATAATGGAAAATGAACAGCATGTTTCATGATATTATTGTTCCTGGTCTATAATAAAGATTGCAGAAAAGACGACAAGTCACTGAGAAAAGGTCATGGGAAGGGTACTTACTGCACTTGAAGCAAGGACAGGGTAAGGATCGGGTGCTTCGTAGAGTTTTTGGTATATATTAAGAAAAGCATTCTCTCCAAATTTGGCTCTTTTAGTAAGTTTATCAACCTCTTCTTGATAACCTTTAAGTAAGGAGTTGAACAACCCCAACTTTTCGTCAGGAGAAGCCTTCTTAAAGTCTACATCAAATCCAAGTAATATTATGAGATATAGACAACCAATAAAATATGAATTAAAGGTATTAGTCCGGAAAAGATACCTCTGGTGCTCTCAGCAAGCTTCCTCCTGTTTTTCTGACTGTTCTCCTGATTTTCTGCAATTCTAAGACCTTGTTCATCGAGAACGGTCCTTTCTTTATCTAAATCAAAATCTGAAAGGTGGAAAATTTACATAGTCATTTAGCAATTACTGCTTGTTGATCTCCTTTTCATATTTCATCGCAAATCCAAAGAATATGCGGGAACTGGACGAATGCAACACATTGACTTCACAACTAAAAAATCTTCAATTCAGGCTAACTAACACGACTAATGCAACTACTGGTACGACAATCAGCATATATTCAACGAAGCTTCTACTCACGATTCGGCACCCTAAATGAGCAAAATAGCCACTATCAAATTCAACTCCCACATGAAAAATCATTAACCGTAGCCTCGAAAGGTGCCGACGTGTTGGTAACAACGACACATAATCATCTAATTATGATTCACGTTACTCCGACAGACCAAAGAAAAAAACATGTTGTAAACCAAATGTGCCCAACCGATTATACAGAACTCGGAAATACAAATTAAGCAACCATCTACAAGCAGATTCACAACAGAATTAGAAACAGAAGAAATTAGAGATTTATGTCGAATTACCTTTCCAAAAATTGGCGATCGATGATACGGGAGTAAATGACGAGGAGTTGGATTTTTCTCTCTCGGATCCCCCTTGAGTCCCTTCCATTGTCCGATCGCGCACCGATCCGATTCTCTTTCAACCTTAGAAAAAATTGTTAAATTTTATTTATGACTTGCGAGCGAGCAATATCTTCGCGTTAATGTTTCAGTTGTAAAGCGACTGTGCATTGAGAATTGAGATTCAAAGGTATTTCTTGAAATATCAAGGGCACCGTTCGCTTTTGGGTTTAAGTCATATTGTCAATAAACCTAAACTGAAAGAGTTGTGATTTGTGGATTAATGCATTCTGTTATATAGAGTGCCACATTCGTCTGTAGCTCATTTTCAATTTAGTCCATCATTTGTTAATTAATTACTTTAATATTTTAATATTACTTTCAAATTTTTTTATGGTGAATCTATTGAAAAATATCCAATTGGATAAAATTTTTACAAAAAGGTACCCATGTCAGAAAATTTTACAGATAAGTATCCAATTTAATTTTTACCAGTTTCTTTAGTCATGTCGTACCTTCCTGTGTGCATATTGCGTACCATAACACGTTGATATAGGGTACCTAAATATAACATACGTCGTACCTACAGTATACCTGTGTGTTACATAGGGAGTACCTAAATATAGCATACGTCGTACCATTTTCTGTTATATAAGGTACCCAAATGTGTTGATATATGGTACCCAAAAGTGTTGAATGTTGTATTTTCGGGGATCGGGTACCTATGTGCAAAAAATTTATTCCGTTAGGTACTTACATATAAAAAAATCCTGACAGGGTACTAAATTACAATATCCAACTAGGTACTTATATGTAAAGACCCCTTTTTTATTTATTATACTTATATCCCTAAACATTATTTTTATTTGTTATATTTTATATACATTACAAATAATGAATCTCAAAATTAGAGGTAACATAAATTTAATTATATTCTAAGCACACGCATAGAGTGTGCGAAAACGTACTAATTTTTATAGGTGGATTGGTATAACCTTCCAATGGTGATTAGGGATCTAAATCGAAAAAGATTTAAAATATTTATAATGTTTTTTTGTCACGGTTGATTTAAATCGTAAGTTTGATATGTCAATTAAAATGGATTAAAATTGATAATATTAATTTTAAAAAAAATCAACCACTATATTATATTTTATATTTTCATATTTACTCTTGAGGCAATTTGGTTGGAAGTAGGGTTGTCAGTGGGGCGGGGATCCGCCCCGAATAGGGCGGGGAATCCCAGGTATTCTACCCCCGAGGGGCGGGGACGGTGGAACATTTTTCCCAGCGGATATCCCCGCCCCGTTCCCCGATAATAAAAATAATATATATTATATTCAATTAATATTATTATAAGATAAACAATATAAATTGATTGCACTAATTGATAGTGGAGCAGATTTAAATTGTATCCAGGAAGGAATAATTCCGACCCAATAAATTCATAAAACAACTCATTCTCTTAGCTCTGCAAGCGGAGAAAAGTTGCAAATTAATTACAAAATTCCTAAGGCTTTTATTTGTAAAAATAATGTCTGCATTCCTACGTCATTCTTACTAGTTAAGAACATTACGAACCGAGTAATTCTTGGTACTCCTTTTCTTAGGAAAATATTTCCTATTAGAAATATTAATGAATATGGATTTAAAGGAAGCTTCGAAAATAAAGAAATATACTTTGAATTCATCACAGAACCTTTTTCTAGGATTCTTAATGAAATTAAAGATTCTATCCTTATTAAGGCAAAATAAAATCAGGTAAATTACCTTAAACAAGAGTATACTTACGATTGAGGATAAACTCCAAAATCCTAAGTTATAAGAAAAAAATTAAATTATTACATAATGAATTTACGTTGCAAAATATGTAACGATCTTCCAAATGCTTTTTGGAACAGAAAGAAACATATAGTTTCTTTACCATATGAAGATGATTTTAGTGAGAAAAATATTCCCACTAAAGCTCGTCCTTGTCAAATGAATTCTGAATTATTAGAATTATGTAAAAAAGAAATAACTTCTCTTTTACAGAAAGGTTTAATAAAACCTTCGAAATCACCTTGGTCGTGCACTGCTTTCTATGTTAATAATCATGCCGAAAAGGAAAGGGGAGCACCAAGGTTAGTTATTAATTATAAACCCTTAAATAAGGTTTTAAAATGGATTAGGTTTCCTATTCCAAATAAAAAAGATCTTTTAGATCGATTATTTAATGCCATTATATTTTCAAAATTTGATTTAAAATCAGGTTTTTGGCAAATCCAAGTTGCTGAAAAAGACAGATATAAAACTGCTTTTACAGTCCCAATTGGACAATATGAGTGGTGGAACGTTATGCCTTTTGGATTGAAAAACGCTCCCTCTGAATTTCAAAATATTATGAATGATATTTTTATTCCTTATAGTAATTTTATCATCGTTTATATTGATGATATTTTAATCTTTTCTAAAGATATTGAAACTCATTTCAAACATCTTGATATTTTCAAGAAAATTGTTATTCAAAATGGATTAGTTATATCTAGCCCAAAAATGGTTTTATTTCAAACTAAAGTTAGATTTTTGGGTCACACTATTGAAAAGGGTAGTGTTAATCCTATCAATAGAAGTATTGAATTTGCGTCAAAATTTCTTGATCAAATTCTTGATAAAACTCAACTTCAAAGATTTTTAGGGAGTCTTAACTATATTTCTCCATATTATAAAAATCTTGCAATTGATACATCTATATTATACGATAGATTAAAAAAGATTCATTGTCAGTGGACAAATAGTCATACTGAAGCAATTAGAAAAATTAAGAATAAAGTTACGCATTTGCCATGTCTTATACTTGCTAATCCTAATTGGCAAAAAATTATTGAGACTGATGCGTCTGATTTAGGTTTTGGAGGAATCTTAAAACAAGTTTCTCCAGAAGATAAAAAAGAATACTTAGTAAGATTCCATTCGGGAAAATGGAATAATGCTCAGAAAAATTACGCTACTATAGCTAGGGAAGTACTTGCTATTGTTAAGTGCGTCCTTAAATTTCAAGATGATTTATATAATCAAAAGTTTTTAATAAAAACTGATTGCCAAGCTGCAAAATTTATGTTTTTGAAAGATTTTAAGCACGATGTCTCTAAACAAATGTTTGCGAGATGGTAGGCTCATTTAGCCCCATTTGATTTTGAAATAATTTATAAAGGAAGTGATAATAGTCTTCCTGATTATCTAACTCGTGAATATCTTTCATGAATTTTGCAGATATGTCCCAATATGGGCGAAATTTCCCCTCTAATAGAGGTGGAAGAGGTGGAAAGAAAGTTATTGCTCAAATGGGCAATAAAAAGCTCGTTAAAGAAAATCTTTCAGCTTCCTCAAGTAATATCTTGAGTGGCGAAGATTACAAGGAATTCCTTGAATTCAAAAAGCAGAAAGCTCTCTAATGAAGGCACTTCCTATGCAAAAATTATTGCGGAAGAAGATGATGATGTTGACTATGAGAAAATTTCTCATACTGAGGTAATAATATTACTTGAATTTAAAGATTTAAAATGGACTGATGAACCTTGGACTATAATGACAAGGTATTTAGAAAGAGCATCATATGCTGCCACGTTTTAAAAAAATCGTGATAATTATGAAAAATATCCTTAAATCCACGGGAACGTGTGATTTTGATCATTTCAATGCGGGAAATTCCCAAACTGCTTTAAAAGGGGTTATACATTTAGTAAAATCATTTTCAAACAAATTATTTCGTCAGAAAAATGGGCTATTCACCCTTTAAAGGATAGGGAATATTTCCATCCTGAATTAAAAACTCTAACTAAATTTAATTATTATGATTATATCGACGCTTTTTATAAAGTGTTTTTATACCAGAATGAAAATAAGAAACATTCTTGGTGGATTAAGATTTGTGCGGATGTTTATAAGTCCGAAATCCCTAATTGGTTTTATCAATGGTGGCTTTCTTATGGAGCCTCAATTGAAATCCTTAAAAAACCCTTTTTTGGATTATATCAAGAATGGGTTAAAATTTCTCCGAATTTAATTGAAGCGGAGCATAAACATGAATGTATTGAAGGAATGGCTTCATTACATTTTTATACTGAATTCAGTATTCCATGGATTTGGAGATGGACTCCAGAAGTGGGTTATACCCAACAAAAAATTCCATGTCTTAAACAAAAATTTTATATAAAATTTTGGAAAAAATGATAAGAAAGACTGCTACTGGTGAATATGAAAGCCAGCAGACGATTGATAGAATCGAGGAGAAAATTTCTCAATATAAGGAGATGATTAATAATCATCAACAAAGAGAACCCCCAAGTCCTTTTGAAATAATTTCAAGAAGGATGAATATACAAAAAGGCAAAATGAAGACTGAAGAAATTGTTCAGGCTTATTTTGATCTAATGAAAAGAGATATCCACAAGAATTTGGGTATTGAAGCTTCGATGGATTTGTCAATGGAGACCTCGTCAAAAGACGAAGAATTTTGTCTTGGTGGAGAATCACAAGAACCGGAAGATCCGGACAACATTATGGTGGATGACGCCATCGATCTTCTCAAAGATGCGATTACCAAGAAGGTTCAAGAAAAAGATAAGGCGAAATGATGCTTCTTGTCCACTTTCAAAAGTGAAGATTATTACAAAGACTTTCAAGGTAAAGTTGGTTACTTTAATAAAGCAACGACAAATTGCTATTTATCTTTTTAAGAGGAACGGCCAACAATTAAAGATAATGGAGATGATGGATCCAGCTCATTCAGCAATTATAAAAGTCGAAGAAATTCCTCGACGAATGATGATTGTACACTATGTAATTTTATTTGTCTATAAAAATGGCCTTAAGCCATTAGTTATGTACGCATCTTCTTATGTACTCCCTATCTCTCTCCTTCCTTCCATTGTAATCCTCTCTCCTCTGTAAAATACTATAAGAAATAAACACTGAAGTTTTTTGTACGACTCCTCTCTCTTAAGTAAGTTTTTAATTTTGTTTTATATATTTATCTTTTGTCTCTCTTAGCCTTAATGGAAGGCTAATTTCTACGTTAAACTACACCAAGATACCTTAATACTTAATCATGGTTTTATATCATATTTCTATACATATATTAATATGATGTATTTAATTAAAAAACCTTTAAAATCGATTAAAAGAATTAATTTTGGATAAAGATTATGAAAAAATTTGATTTTGATTAATTCTGTGTCGGCTCTTGGCAAAGCCCGTGTTGCCGAAGAAAGGCGTTTGAGGGCATGGCTGTTACCGATTGAATTAAGTCAAATGAAAATTTTATCATGTAAAAATCCTTGTATCCGATGATTTAATTCTAATAATCACAAAAATAAATTTTTATTTTGTTTTGGAATTTTGGTATAAAGGCCGGAATACCTTGGGTCCGAACGGGATCAAACTGTTTACAGTTTGATAACTGGACTAATAGGTTTAATAAAGCCACGTACCTTTTTCCACTTTCTTTTTTGATGTTTGGTATTTTGGTTAAACTACTTTTGAACAAAACTTTCAAACGAAAGTTCGATTTTTGGTATGACGGCTTGACTACCTCAGGTCCGATTGGACTAAACTGGTTAAACAAAGTCCGTGTATCATTATCGAGGTTCGATAAGTTGTTTTTATCATGTATCAATCATCACTTTCTTTTTTATATCATCACTTTCTTTTTTATATCATCACTTTCTTTTTATATTTTTAAAATTTTGTAAAGATCCTTTCCGTATGAAAATTTTGTAAAGATCCTTTTCGTATGAAAATTTTGTAAAGATCCTTTTCGTATGGTATCAGAGCCTTGGTGAGGTATTAAGCAGTTAAGGTGTAGTTTAACAGTCTTTTTCAAATGATAAATTTGATGAGACGAAAAGATACTGTTAAAAACAGTATTGAAGAGGAGTATGATATCCCTCAAGATTTAGATAAATTAAATCGTTGGACAATTCCTAAAATAGATTATAAAATAATCTATGAATTAGGAACTTTCGAAAAATTAGGCTTGAAACAGGTAATCAAATCTACCGAAGAAACTATCTCTCTTAACAATGAAGAGATGATTATTAGACTTCTAAGTAATAGAGACTTAGAAAAATATAGAATAAATCATAAATTTATTCATATTGGGTTAGTTCAGATAGCCTTTAAGTCTTTGACTTTAGAAGGTTTACCAGAGAGCTTTATAGCAGCTCTTAGAGATGGTAGAAATTTAGAGTGGAAACAATCCCGAATGGGAATAATTCAGTCTACTCTGGCACATGGTCCAGTTTATTTTAATGTCTATCCAAATCTTCAATTATCATTGACGATGTCAATATATTGGATGCTCTGACATTAAATGTCAAAACTCACGGATATAATTACGCTCCGGGATCGGAAGTGATATGTATATGTTATAGAATTTATTATAAGCCTTTATATACGCTTAATCCACAGTGCAAAATAGTTGATAAACCAATCAACGAAACTGTCTTAATAGAAACTAATTTTAGTAGATCTAATATTACAACTCGAAGATCTATTAAATGGGAAGAAATCCAATTTCCAGAAAATTGGGGTTATCGAAAGAGCTTTGCCTCCTCATACTTTTAAAATGTTAAAACAATATAAATATGATTAAAATATAGCTTAAATAATATAAATAAATATTAAAATATAGTTTAAATAATATTAAAATAATATAAATTGAAATTTTTTTCTAAAATAGTGACCGGGCGGGTATCCCCGCGGGGACGGGGACGGGGACGGGAATTGGATCCCCGCCCCGAACCCGCCCCGTTGAAAACCCTAGTTGGAAGGATGAGTTTAGACGGTATTAGTTTTAGTTGGGTTTAAATAATGGAAGGTATAGTTTGTTTGAGGTGTTTGGTTCACAGGTTTAAATAGTAATTTCTAGTGTGTCTGGTGGATTAACTTAGATGGTCTTAGGTATAATTACAATTTTGCGCTTAGTTTTGAATTTAAAATATGAACGTCGATTAGGGTTGTTTCGTCTGCACGATTCGTTCCCCATCTGCGCAAGTTTGTCATCATCTCATATCAATTTTTTGTTCATTTGATGTATGGTGTTTTAATTATCTTTGTTCACCTTTATTTGCTTTTGTTCTCCTTTGTTTGCTTCGTTGTGTTACCCGGTGTGTCCCGAAGACGCCACGTCCCCGGGTACGGTGCAGAACAAAAATTTTATGGGTTTCCCGATTGCCCTCGTAGCCCGAATCAGAAAAGGAACACATTGACAAGTAATAGGGCGGGTCAAACCCGTAGAGATTTACCAGTTGAAGCGAGTGACAGCTCCTCGTACTTCTCTTCAACTACGACGACGGTGGTGGATGGCACTAGATTGTCACGCCGACCTCGCAGTGCACCACAGATCCAATTCTCTAAAGATGGCTAGAGAGAATTGATCCATCGCTTATGAGAAGATGTGTGTACTTCGGTGTGTGTGTTTGTGCCTTGTGTGATTTCGAAAATCTCTATTGAATTTGGACTAGGGCTACCCTATTTATTTGATGTAGATTCGAAAATCCCAAGGAAATCTCAAAGATTTGATTTTCGATTTTTACTCCTTAAGTGAAGAGATCTTTGCCATGATTTTCTCTCCTTTTTGAATTCCAAATACAAACTTAAGGAAACTTGTTATTATTAGATCACTAACTTAGATATTCAAATCAAATAAAATATCTTTAAATATGGAATAAATTTCGAATTTTATACAATATAAATTTCAAATTTATCCAATAAAATAATATTCCGAATATTTTTATTCCATCTTTATTTATATCAAATATTCAAATTTCGAAAATACCCTCAAAGGCATATTTCGAAATTAGCTTAAAGTGAAAGTCCAATTTTACCCTCAAGCCCATTAAGCACTTGGCCAAGCTCAAGTCTTAATGTTTGTTTCATACGAACTCCAACTTCGGTTCAATAAATAGTCTAAGCCCATTAAGGCGCTGCCCAACGGCCCAAGGTCCGTTAAGGCCCACAACACTTTTTCTCCTCATCGGTACACGTTGATGATCCTTTTTAAGCCCTACTCTATAAGTTCGACTCAATCAGCAAGGGAGGAATCGAAGAGGCGGTAGTTACCTAGCTAATCCCGTTGTACCGGACCGTAACCCGATTCGAGTGCGAATTTCGACCTAGTCTTTATTCCAGAACCTCACTATACATTACGATGCTGCGTACAAACTCTTCACCTGTGTTCCAATCGAGTGAGCCATGGTCTATGTCAAACTCACTAAACTCGATTCTATGATAAAACGGAGTCGAGGCAAATTACCAAACTATCCTCCATGTCTAACTTGAGTTAGTTCAATACATTGGCCAGGGATTTCATAATTTCCCGTCGCCGTCCACATAGGACACTTGTCTCGATTACTTACGAGACTGTGAATCTGTACTTGGCGGTCTGAGCTGGGCAATCACAAATCGTCATCAAGACCGCATCTGGCCCGCTGACCATGCAACAGCAAATCGGGTCGAGGGGAACCAGTGATAGTCGAACTTCGAAGCCAACTCCGTCAAAGCCCCTTGGATCTAAGGTTCACGCAGACTACTATAGTATTGTCGTCGGTGTAGAGTATACGTTTAATTGTGCTTGATATTATTAGTTGTCCTTGTAATTAGGGGCTTTTTGTATAGTAGTCGTTAGAATAGGACTAGTTTGATATTTATACCAAGTTTGTTTGGTATAAATACATGTAAATCAATTGAGCTGAATAGAGAAAGTTTAGAGAATTGATCCGAAGGGCTTGCAATTCGATTTCTAGAGAGAGAAACAACAGTAACATTCTCACTCTAATTGAATTCTCTCTAGTGTTCTTAACTTGAGTTTTTCGATCGAATTCAATTGATTATCTAAACGATCGAATTACTATGAATTCTAGCCTAGGATCGTAGAGTTGTTAATCGTAGGACCTAACAATTGGTATCAGAGCAGATTCGTTCTGTTTTGAATCGTAAATTGTTAGAATTGGATCGAAATTTTATTTCGAACACTGTTCCATCGAAGAACAGATTTGGCGCGAAAAGTTTTTCGATATAATAGCTTAATTCTGTGCTTAATTGACTTGAATCTGATGTTTCAGTGCTAGATTAAGTGATAAATGATCATTGCGATTAAATCAGTAGCAGTTTGAACGTCGAATTTCGATTAATTTGATTCTGAAATTTTACTGTTGACGAAGAACGTGAAGAACACGTTCTGATTTTGATCAAATTCGATAGATTTTGCTTCATAACGTGTTTAATTGCTTGTTCGTGCGTGATTAGTACTTGATTGCGAGCAATTACCTCAAACTTCACTATCTGATTCTTTGTTTTTGCTCAAATTTGTGTTAATCGTATTCTGTGAATTTTTCTCGATTGCTCAAATTTTTCTCGCTAAGTTTTGCGATCGGATTAGTTTCTCGATCGATAAACTTAGCGCGAGAATTTTTCTCGGTCAAAATACGAAGTCAGCGCTAGAATCGTCAACAGCAGAAACTTTTTTAGTTAGAAATATTTCCCGAGCATTATCCAGCGAAAAACTTTTTCGAGTGAGACCAATTTTGACCTTGCATGCGTAATAACTTTCACTCGAAAAACTTTTTCAGTCAAACCTTTTAACGTTTGACCAGGCGAAAATCATTTATACGCGAGAAACTTTTCTAGTCAACGGATTTATTCTGACTTGTCGAGAAACTTACTAACGTACTGTTTCTTTACGATCGAAATAAATTCACGATCAGGAAATTTTTCTCGACTGAACGATTTTGGGCAGTTTATTTTGCTCGTAAAAGTTTCCGCTGACAAAATTTCTCGCACGAAAACAGTAATTACATTCTATATCGACGAAATTTATTCCGATCATACTTTAAAGATTGAATCGAAAATAATTGTCGATCTAATCTTCGAATCAAACGCTACTAACAAATTTCGTCACTTGTGAAGCACTTTACATCGTCTTCAACCCTCAAACAATCAACGAAGATCCTTCAACAACTCGACTACTGTAATACGAACATGGATGCATACTCACTCGGAAATGACAACCGTCCGCCGATCTTGCAAAGAGGCGAATACACAGTGTGGAGAAGTCGCTTTCTGAATTTCATCGCTCTAAAGGATCAAGCCGAAAATCTACTGAAGTCCCTTGAAGAGGGACCGACACAGTTCTGGGTTCATGTACCCGGGGACGAAACAGCTACTCCAGCAATTCCAGCTTCTAGGCGACTAAAGGAGCCTAGAGAATACTCTCTGGAGGAAAGAGCTCGAGCTAAGGCTGATCTAGTAGCCATGAATACCCTTATGCAGGGCATCCCCAACGATATATACAGACAAATCGACAGTCGGCCAAAGGGATGTGGGATGAGCTGCATAGGATGATGCAAAGGACGGAAATTGGCATAAAGGCCAAGAAGGCGAACATTCTCACTGCTTACGACTCATTCAAAGCAAAGCCGGAGGAGAGTCTATACGTAATCTACCAACGACACCTCACTCTTCTCAACGAGATGAGGAAGATAGAAATAACGAAGACAAACATGGAGACAAACATAAGATTTCCATCTTCTCTGCCCACGGAATGGAAGAAAATATCCACTCAAATACGACAAAATAAAGATCTAGAGGAGTTGGATGTCCATGCCGTGTTCGATAATCTCGCTCAGCTTGAGGATGATATCCGCAAGATTACCAAAGAGCAGAAAGGCAAACAAACCGATGACACGGTTGCCTTAGTCTCGGAGAAGAGGAGCACAAGATCAAGAAAAGAAAAAATCGTTAGGCCACCTTCATCATCAGAGTCGGAAGATGAATCGGACTCCGACATTGAGCCGAACATGAAAGCCCTTGGAACACAGTTAGCTCTCATTGGACAAATGATGAGCAAGAAATACTTCAAGAAGAAGTCTTCAACCTCAGCCAATAGACTTCGGACTACAAGGTCCAAGAACAAAGAACGTGCTCCGGAGAGTTCTGAGGTCAAGAATCCCAAAGAGAGTAACAAATGCTTTAACTGTGGCAAAGCAGGTCACTTCGCCAGAGAGTGCACTCTCATGAAGAAAAGAGATGCAAACTACTACTCCAGGAAGCTTCAATTGACAAAACAGAAAGAAGCTGGAGTAGCTCTCATGGCCGAACATGACCAATGGCTCGAGGACACGTCGAGCTCCGAAGAAGAGAACTTAGCCCTCATGGCCCGTCTCGACCACGAATTGGACGCCGAAACATCCACTCGTACGGACGACGACAACGCATCCACGTCTTCAAATGAGGTAGTCACTCCTTCCACATTATTGACCATGTTAGATTCATATAACAAACAATATGCTAACATGAAACGTGAGCAGAAAAGTATTAAGGAAGTAGAGGATAAACTTGCGAGATCACAGGAGAAGATAAATAGTCTCGAATCAGAACTTAGGAGCTCTAGTGCAAAAATAGATGAACTTACTAAGAGCCTACAGTCTAGAGAGACTAGTCAACCTCAACTAGGACAACAAAGTGAAAAGATTAAGGAATTAGAAGATAGGCTAGCAAATGACTACAATTGCTTGGTTAGAAATCTCAACGAGAAAGCCATTTAAATTGTAGGATAACCGAAGCTACCTCTAAGATCACTAACTTAGAAGCTCCATTAGAAATATCAAATGCTAAGATTAGTGAGCTTAGTAAGGATTTAGACGCTTGTCAAGCCACTAAAACTGACGGTAGAAAACAACTATGCTCTACTAGGTGAGGAACGCAAGAGACTATATGTTAAAATTAAGAAATTAGATGATATAGTTACGCGTAGGGGACAATCCGAACAGACGATATTTTTGAACAAGCCCAAGGATATAGAGTTTTATAATCCAATAGAAGGCATAGGTTTCACTAACCCCCAAGTTCTACGGAAAAAGGAAATATACGATATTAAGAACATGGGCTTAGGAGTAACCTCTCTTAGAGAAATCACTGAATCAACGTATCAAAATAGTTATGATTCTTCTATAAGACAAGCCTCACATGGGCCTGAGATCCCCTTTGACTACACAGCACTAAATGAAAGAGACAGAAATATGAAACCATCTTTAACACCTGTCTCTGATTTAGTACAAGTTCTTGCTCCTGACTCTCGAACACAGTACGAGGAAGTTAAAAACATTAATTATAAAAATTCTCTCTACAAACCCCCTATCATAAAACAGATAGAGGAGTCACAGGCAAAGTTAGAAAAAGAACGAGAGAATTTCGAAGCTGAAAAGAAAAACTCTTTAAGGAGATGGAAAATCTCAAGGCTTCCTCCTCCTCCCAAACTACCTCTCACGCTATTACAAAAAGCGTGAAAAATGAAAAAACGCCTTTGAAAGATAAAAATTGTAAAAATAATTCTGTTAAAAGTGCTATGACTAATTTTACTTTACCTAGGTCTACAGGGAGCGTAGCGTCAGCACTAAAAACAAAGGCGAGAGTGTCTAGCACTAAGATAAAGAAGGAGCCATTAGATTTAAATGTTTCTGAACATGCTACTCCTTCTGTTACAATAAAAGACACTCGTAGAAATAAAAGAGCTATTTCCACTTTTAAGATAGTTGCTTCTACTTATTCACTTCAGCCGATTACCTTTAGAAGCACCAACTTCAAAATAGGCTCTACGTCAAACTTAATCATTCTGAAACAAATGCCACAAGGAAGACTCGTAGGAAACAAGATCCAGCCATAAAGAAAGCTTATGGCGCCGTACATGATTGTACTCACCTAAGGTATTCCGTAGAAATTAAATCCCCCAAGCACCTTAGGAGACTATCACAAGAAAAGATCTTTTCCTCAGTCAAACCCTCCAAGGCATTTGTACGTGCTGAAATTAACCTTCCCTGTAAGGTTCAACCCAAATGGGTTCCTAAATCTCCGCCTAGGACGACAAAAGCCAAAAGTGCCAAGTCTCCTATAGAGGCAAAACCCAAACCCACTTTCCCAAAAGTGCAATGGGTTATTAAGACTCTTCCAAAAATAGATTTAGGAGTCATATCTGAACCCAAAACTAAATCTGCTAATCTAAGAGGACCCATGCTTAAGTGGGTACCTAAAGCTCTCTAAATTGTTTTTGCAGATCCATCATGTGTGGTACCTCGACTCTGGTTGCTCCACACACATGACTGGTAATCAAGAGCTGCTGAGCAACTACAAAGACCGACCAAACGGCAAAGTCAGATTTGGGAACAACGATTCAGCCCCGATTCTAGGACTTGGGGATATCATTCTGAAGAATCTGACCATCAAAGATGTCTCATACGTCGAAGGCCTCCGCCATAACTTGTTCAGCATAGGCCAATTCTGTGACAAAGGCTTCCAGGTGGTCTTCCATGCTGACCGGTGCAGAATTTTGGATAGTCAGGACACAGAACTCCTTCAAGGACTTCGGAGATCCAATCTTTACACGATCAACCTGACGTCTGTGCGGCCCTCGACAGCTGTATGCCTCATTTCTCAGATTGATTTATAGAGGAACAGCCTATGGCATCAACGACTGTCTCATCTAAACATGAAAGCTCTCCAACGTCTTTCTACGAAAAAGTTGGTTCACGATCTTCCAACTATACAACTACAAAGGGAGCATCACTGTTCGGCATGTCACCTAGGAAAAATGAAGCGAGCATCTCATCACGTCAAGCAAATTGCGTCTACTTCTCGACCATTGGAACTAATTCACATGGATCTCTGTGGTCCGATGCAGACTCAGAGTATCAATGGAAGAAAGTATGTCCTAGTGATTGTAGATGACTATTCTCGCTACACGTGGACAAAGTTCCTCCGAACGAAAGATGAGACTGGTGACTTGATTATCAATTTTGTGAACACAACTCAAAATCTGCTGCAACAGACTATTCAAGTTGTTCGAACAAACAACGGCACTGAGTTCAAGAACAAGCACCTCAGTGAGTTTTATCAGAAACTTGGAATAAGTCAACAATTTTCAGCCGCCAAAACACCTCAACAAAATGGGGTCGTTGAAAGGAAAAATCGAACACTAGTGGAAGCCGCTCGTACAATGCTGATCCAATCGGGACTTCCACACTTTCTAAGGGCTGAAGCAGTCAATACCGCTTGTTTTACTCAAAACAGGACGGTGGTTCACAAACGGTTCAACAAGACTCCGTACGAGATTGTGAATAATAGAGTGCCCAACATCTCTTTCCTTAAAGTCTTCGGGTGCAAGTGCTTTGTGGCGAACGACCGAGAGCAACGTGCAAAGTTCGACCCTAAAGCATTCGAAGCTACATTTTTCGGGTACTCTTCAACATCAAAAGCGTACCGAGTATACATCAAGTCCAACCGAACTATTAAGGAAAGCTATAATGTCACTTTCCACGAAGTGGCAGAAATGGCTTCTGGTCAATTCAGTCCAGGACCCGTGCCTAACCCGTTGGTTCCTGCTCAACTCAGTTCAGGACCCGTTCTCAACCCGTTGGCTTCTGAAGACAACAATTCAGAACCCGTAATCACTGGTGTGTTGGCACAAAACCAACAGAAGATGGCAACAACTTCAGGATCAGTGTCAGACGAAGCAACGAAACTTGCAATAGACGACTTGGATTCTCTCTTCGAACCGGTATATCGGTCATACACGACTACACCGACAATGGATTCTACCAAACGAGACCGACGTACCAAGTTCATCTCACACCTCTACCCCTCTCGCTTCAGAATTGCCACAGAACACCGAAGAACCTACAGTGGTCATCGAGGAAGTATCATCATAGACGATCAATCCAAGTGCAGTATTGGAACTCCCTCAGACAAATGATCAATCGGAGACTATAGGCAATCTAGATCCACAGATGGCTGACGCATCGACTTCAGCCTTGCCTCATGAGCGCAAGTGGACGAGAGGCCACTCGGTTGATCAGATAATTGGCGATCCTTCGGTTGGTGTGAGGACACGTCGTCAACACAGTCTTTTCAGTTGCTTCCTGAGCCAAAACAAGCCTACCAAAGTAGCAGACGCACTTCGAGACCCGGATTGGACAATTGTAATGCAAGAGAAAATCAATCAATTCGAACGTCTTCAAGTGTGGACCTTGGTACCCGTCCACATGGGAAAACAGTGGTCGGAACTAAATGGGTTTTCAAGAATAAGAAGAATGAAGACGGTGAAGTGATCCGGAACAAAGCAAGGCTAGTTGCTAAGGGATACAATCAAACATGAAGGCATCGACTACGATGGGACTTATGCTCCTGTTGCCCGTATCGAAGCTATCCGCCTCCTGCTGGCTATGCGGCTCACAAAGACTTCAAAGTCTATCAGATGGATGTTAAAACCGCCTTTCTCAACGGCGTGTTAAAAGAAGAAGTCTACGTCGCTCAGCCGGAAGGTTCCGTTGATCAAGAACATCCCGATCATGTCTATCGCTTGGACAAAGCTCTCTATGGACTAAAACAAGCCCCACGTGCTTGGTACGATGTCCTGAGTGATTTCCTCGTGAAGTCTGGATTCATACGAGGAATAGACACAACACTCTTCATTAAATGGCATGAAAAGATCTGATGGTCGTCCAAGTATACGCCGACGACATCATCTTTGGATCAACAAATCCTCGGCTCGGCAAGAAGTTTGGAGATCTCATGAAGAGCAAATTCGAGATGAGTCACATGGGAGAGATGCAATTTTTCTTAGTCCTTCAAGTCAGGCAGCTCAATGATGGAATTTTCATCAGTCAGACAAAATACATCAAGGATATTCTGAAGAAGTTTCATCAAGACCAGAGCAAGCCTCTCAGCACTCCTATGTCACCAAGCTGCAAGTTGGATGCCGATCCCTCTGGTAAATCGGTCGACATCACACTGTATCGCAGTATTATTGGATCTCTTCTCTACCTCACTTCGAGTCGGCCGGATATCATGTTTGCCACCTGCTTGTGTGCCCGTTTTCAAGCCGATCCCAAAGAATCCCATATGCTCGCGGTCAAAAGAATTTTACGCTACCTTAAGGGCACCTCTACCCTTGCCCTATGGTATCCAAAGGGTACGAATTTTAAACTTATCGGCTACACTAACGCTGACTATGCAGGTTGCCGAATGGACAGGAAAAGCACGTCCGGTGGCGCTCAATTTTTAGGCGAAAAGCTGGTTTGCTGGTCATCCAAAAAGCAGAACTGTGTGTCCACTTCGACGGCCGAAGCAGAATACGTAGCTGCCGCCAGCTGTTGCTCACAGATGCTGTGGATGCGGACACAGCTTCGCGACTATTGGTACAATCTAAATAATATACCCATATATAGTGATAGTAAGAGTGCAATTGCCATAACTTGCAATCCTGTTCATCATTCACGCACAAAACGCATAGACATTAGATATCATTTTATCAAAGATCACGTAGAAAAAGGCACGATAGAGATGTACTTTGTGAACACGGAATTTCAACTAGCCGACATTTTCACCAAGGCCTTGGATGAGAAACGATTTCAATTCCTTGTCGGAAAATTAGGCATGTTGAATCTTCCGTAATATGTGCATTACCTGATCTTCTGTGCTATCACATGCTATATTCTATGTGTTTTCTATGCTTATTTGTCCTTATCTTGCGTGATAATAATAATAATAAAATTAATATATATATATATTTCTATATATAATATAAAAGGGTATGACGAAATCCTTTAGGATGCTTTGATCTAAAGTCACTTAGAATTTTACCCCGACATGCGATCGATTTAATTGCTCAAAATTTGTCAGTCTAAGTCGCATTCTTGTGTCTAAAATGTCATTTGATTGTTCCACTAGACACAAAGTCACTCTACATGCGTGAGGATTCAAGCGTTGTTCCTTTTCCCTTTCTTTGGATCTACTTCTCGAGTGAGTCACACATCAATTACTTGTCTTACCTAGTGATTCTTGGTGTCATACTCATCTTGCGTTAGATCGTCAGGAAAATGATAAGGGAATTTAGGATATTCCACATTCGGCCCTATATAAATTCCCCCACGTTAGCCCTTAGTCATCCACTTTTAGCCTTCTCCGACGTCATTTTCTTCATCAGAAACCATTCCCAGCCTTCAACCGAACTCTATACTCTTCGAATGGTTGTTCAAACGAGAAAAGGGAGACGGACGTAGAATTGGAAGACGATGAAGAGATAAACTCACTTTCCTTTAAATTCTTTCCGTTCTAAGTCCTAGCCAAATTATAACCCTTACAACCCTTTGATTCCACATAGACGGTCTCTCGCTTAGGTGAAATGATTAAAAATGCCTCGATCACAGGTAAATTGACTTAAAATTGCTTGTGGTGACTTGAGTGATAAAAATATAAAAATCCCAAGATAGCTAATTGAGAGCAAGAGCGAACCTAGTGAGAGTTGTCGAAATGGACCAGTCTATGAACTCAGGACTTTAGTTTTACGACATGACTTGACGGCATTTTCTTCTTTCAAATGTCTCGTAAAATTTTAGGCGTGATGATTGATCGAAGCAAAATAATCTGACCCCATAAAAAAATATATATATATACATATATATATAATAATAAATAAATAATAAATAAAAAAATTCGCACATTTTGACATGAAATGTTATGTTTCATATGCGTTGAATTGAATAAATGCGAATTTCTTTAGTGAATCGCACATTCTAAATGCAATTTTAGATTGCATTGGTACTGAATTGTTTAAATGCGATAAATTTTTCATTGCTTCTACCCTCACACAATATTTTAAACTACATGTTTAGTCAATTCTTTCTTGGTAAATTTGTGTGCTCGTGACTTGAATTGATTTCATATGCTTGCATAATTAGTCAATTCTTGTGCATCATTTGAGGGGGAGCAAGTATAAGACTTGTAGATTAGCTCCAAATATTTTTGACGTTTTTTTTCTTAGCATTTCAGATCTTTCAAAATTGAGGAGTGAGATGTCGACACTACAAAGAGAGGAGTTAGACACAAGACCAAATCTTTCAAAGATAAAATTGCCAAAAATAAGTGTTGATTAACTCCATTATTACTAACGCTTATCTCTAAGTGGTACAGATTTTTAAATTTCTGCCATGGGAGCTAGACGTTACTACACAGAAAATACAGGGAGTTAATTGCATTTATTTTAATTACTAAGGGGGAGCCTTACAAAGGGTTTTATTTTGAAATAGGGATCAATCTGAAAATTTTAGAAGTACTTACTATCGAGAAACTAGATAGAAGACTTAATTCACGATCACAAGTTTCTCGATCGTAGACAGTGTTGGAAACAATTTTGATTGGCCGCGATAATTTGCGATCGAAAAATTTGAATTGAGAGGAAATTTTCAAATCAAAATTTCTCGAGCGCAAATAGTAATGGGCCTGATCCATTTAATCGCAAAACGTCCAATCGCAAACCCAACATTGACTTAATGCTAGTTAATAAAAGTTTAACTTTTGTCAGTCGAAAAACTTTTTCTCACGCAACCCTAATCGCAAAAAATCTCTCTAGCGAAAAACTTTCACAGACAACTTAAAATTCTCAAAAATCTTTTGATTTTCAACATCAAACTGTCTGTTTAAGGTAGAAATGAGATTCTTTTGACATTTGCGTATGATTCCCAGTCATGAGCATTCACATTCTGTAGTTTTTCGCATGTTTAATTAAGATTTGTCGACTGTTTTTCAAAAAAAAACTGAGAAAAACCGTAACTATTTTATAGTGTTTGTGGCTTGATTTTGAACTTTATCTGAGTTTAATGCCTGCACTTAAGATAGTTTCGATATTCTCTATGAATCTGGTAGAATGAATCATCGGAAAATCAGCATATTCGACTGTAATTTGAGTTTTGATGAAACTGGGTATTTGAATGTTTAAAGCCATCGAAGAACTTTGTCGATCGCAAACAGTCTTAATTGAATTCCGATTTAATTGAGATACTGTTTGTGTCGAATTAGTTTTTCGATCGGTAAAATTCTGATTTAGTCGCTAAGATAGAAGATTTTGACCGAAAAAAAAATAATTACTTACCATCGAGAAATCTAATTAGGATTTTTGTGAGCGAAAAACTTACGCACTGATTAGACAATTTAGATGCAAATTTTATCGAGCGTAAACCTTATTATCGCAAAATAGAATTTTCGATTTAATTTCAATTTGGTCGCAAAAATTTAGCAGCGAAAAATTAATTTTTCAACACTTAATTTTTCGATCGTAAAATTCGCCGCTTAGGACCTATTGATCGGAAAATTTCTCAATGTTTGACTTAGTCTTTCGTTGACTAATTTCTCGATAAAATTATATCGCAGCGAAAAAAAATCTACTTTCAATCGAAAATCACATACCGCTCGACAAATTTCAAATCGAGAATTTTATTCAATCGAAGAAAATTTCTCGATAGTAAATTTACCTGAGACGTAATTTCTCGATCGTAAATTTACACGGAATTTTTCTCGATCGTAAAATTGATCGACTACAGTCACGCTTTCAACTTCAACACTTAGGAAATTTTTCTAAGTCTTTTACACTGTAGCTAACAATAGCGGATAAAATTCTTCGAGCGCAAAACTTAGACGGAATTCTTTCATTTTTTCCAAGTCTTTTACTATAGTTTGATGAAATTTATTCATTTTTCGACTAAAAATAAAACTGGTCTAATAAACTTATATTTCTTATTTTCAGATGGATCGCTACCCAAGATACAACCATATATACGATCACAATCTATATTTGAAGGTCCAGGATACGAACTTCCAGCTCGATCTAAGCACATTTCGGTGTACGGACGAGATCATCGTATCTATCCTGCGAGGCCACCCCATCTGGCACGCATTGACGGTCACCGCCTCAGTGCCAATGGTCTATCTCCAGCAATTCTGGGGATGTATACAAGGAGTTGTAGCGAATGGGGCATTCTCCTTCACAACAAGAATCGGGACGCGGCATATTCATATGAGCAAGAGCCAGTTCGGGATGATACTGGACTTGCCACAGCGACAACTACGACCCGCTCCCATCGGACGCAGAAATGGTCCATGACTTCATGCAAATGGGATATCAACCGCAGCTCACCAAATTAGCTTAGGTCCAGAGCAGCGGTATCCCTCACCCCTGGAAGACACTGTTCGGGATCGTGAACAAGTGTCTATCACCAAAGCATGCCGGCTTCGACAAGGGCAACGGCAATATACTGCGAATCTTTCACGGTCTCGCCTTCGCCAGAAACTACGACTTCGCACAGCTAATCTGGAATGATCTAGCTGAACAGATCCGGCTGAAGGAAAACCGAAGGTCAAAGAACGTGCCTTATGCTCGATGGTTCAACGTGATCATCAGGGAGGTCATGGAGTTACATGCGGAGAACATCCCACAGCTGCCTCCCGGAGGAAACTATCAGCCGCCAAGGCTAAAGTTCTTCCATAACCCACGGCTCACGGACTTGGACCAACCGTCGATGCCAATTCCGCTCCAACTACTCAGGCTTGCCGACCCCGCGGGAGCTGAGTATCAAAGATTCTGCCGGGAATGCCATTTAACGGAGCAAATGATCAGAGGGCCCCCGGGAGATTACCATGTGAGCCCTCCCCAACCCGAACACCAACCAAGCCCTGACGACGCGATGATAGATGTTGTCGCTCAGGAGCTTCAACAGGAGTCTCACTTGATCGAAGAGCCGATGCCCGACGTAGATGAGACCTTGATAGACGTCGTGGCTACCGAGATGGCGCTCGAGGCTCCTGAACATGAATACCAAGTGGAAGTGCCCGTTCATGTTGGCGTGCTCGAAGAAACCATTGAGGAGGTTCTTCTACCAGTAGCACAGCCCGAAGTCGAAATGGGGCAAACTTCACTTCCACCGGTGACGGGTCAGGCACTGGAGGACGGCCATCGAGACCTCACTCCTCACACGGCCACCTCGTCTGACACGGAGTCTGACGAGGAAATAAGTCTGATAAGGAAGACTCCCAGGAGACTTGGCATGCAACTGGAGTCCCTCTTCCCAGACGTCACCAACGCACCAGATACTACGCTGACCACAACGACAAGTGTTGCCGGCACTTCTTCGCTCAATCTTGAGCCGCAACCACCCCACGTGGTGTCTGGTTCGCACGTGCAACCTGAGCCTGCCTTAACAGCCATAGAGACGAATCCTCAAGATTCGACTCGAGGATTGGGTGGAAGTCTCATACAGTCACAACCTCAAGTGACTGTGAGCCAACCCATAGAGTCGGTGTCTACTCAAGGGTTGATAACAGGCGACATCAGTCATCCTGGTCCATCTCAGGAGGCGTCCGCACCCTTCGTGACGAACGAGCAATTCCAGGCCGCTCTCTCTGCCGTTGTACAATCTATGGAAGACAAAATCACGGAGAGAGTACTCCGAGCACTCGAGGCATCCCGAAGAGATATCGGGAAAGCACCTGCCTCTGAAGGCCCTTCGTCACAAATCAACCCCACACCTCCACAACCCACACCCACCGACCCTCTAGCCACTTACTCCATCCTCATCAATTCATACACAATTCCCATCACCGAGCTCCACGACATTCTCCTCGCCCGTCTGATAGGCCTTTCCATCCGATCGCCGCAAGAAGAATCCCTCTATAGACGATTGGTGGACCATCCTGAGCCACCGACTGACACCTGCCGAGGCCAAAGCTCCCACTCACGGCGCAGACATGACGATCCTGACGATCAGGACCCTCATGAGGGGGAGAAGAGGCCAAGGACATCAACAAGTGGCCAAGGACAAGGCTCGGGCGCTACGCAGACAAGCGCTGGAGCTGGTGAAACCCAAACACAAACCACCCACCAAACACAAACCACCCAAACTACCTACACCACGCACCGCACCGCCCACATCCAACCACCAACCTTTCACATCAGGACGCATCCGCCCACACCACCGATCTACTCAAGCCCCTTGCTTCCGGAAGAAGAAGCAAGTGCTGCGATGCTTGTAGCTCTAGCAGCTACCCAAGCCACTCCCTCTGTCGCTCCATACCAACCGGGACCCTCTGGACATGGCGTCAATCCACACGAGGTCCTAGACAAGTATATCTTCGAAGGACAGTGGATGACGCATTCCATGCCCGAGGAGCATCAAAGACGACGGCTTCACGACGTTCGGCGCTTTCTACAACAAGCGTCTATAGACCTCGTAATCATAGAAGACGACAAGCTTCAGGAAGGTGAATACTACGAGCGAGATATCCCAAGGCTACCAGAGTTAATCGCTCAACAGGCGGTTCCCTCTCCAAGGCTAACGCCAGGGACCGTTCGGATCGACACGCAATGGGAGAACATCCGAATAGAAATTCCCTTCCTAGAAGAAGTTCGTCAGAATATTTGGAGGTCTCCGGACAGAGTGAAGAAGCCGAACGAGTTCGAGCTTAGAGGGATCTCTCATTGGGATCAGCAGAAGAGGATGACCTACCTCTGGATGCTGACCAAACTAGGACCTGATGTTAGGCTGGGGATGACTAAGGCACAAGCCTAGAGCCATTATAAGAGTCTCTCTCCAATAAGCCAAGTACTCAGCGTCTACTGTGACAAAGGAGGACTTCCAACACCTCATTACACAATTGAGCGTGTAGATAGAACTCGAGAAGATCTGAGCGAGAGCGACCTACCGTACATTCCGGCTGAAGAAGTGTACAACTTATATCAGCTATATGTGGAAAAGTACAAAGGTCCTCAAGGCTTCATCAAGAAAGAAGGACTCGAGGGTCTCTACCGGTTCATGATGCGCCAAGTCAAGTACTATGCCGCACACGACCTTCAGATGGCTCTGGAGAGCAATATGAAGAAGGTCAACATGACCGCTCCGCTCAACAAAGGACCTGAGATCGAAGGGCTTCCCAACAATCACGTGCACATCAGCTCAGTCCTAGGCATCACCTACCACAATCCAATAGCAAAGAAGAATAGGTTGATGCTGAAGACTGAAAGCAACTTCTTTTCTCTAGAAGTTGCTTAAACTGAATCAAGATTCAGAGCGCTAAGAGGTCGCTTCTATAAGTCTCATAACAATCTCTTATACTAATTAGTAATGCACGCTGTAATTGTGACTTCAGACTGAGTCGAATATGCCACAGCAGTCTCGAGTTCGACTCCAATTTTCGTTTGTTGGTGATTGTATTCACAGCTTTTGTTTTACTTCGACATTTAGATAATACAGTAAACTTGCACTTACGACGCAATTATTTCCAAAATAAATATTGCATATGTTTATCACTAAAACGGAATCGTAACATTTCCGCTCAAAATGAGAATACAAACAATATTCTTAAGCCCATCGGGCAAAACTAAACGGTCGGAAAGCAGTAAACTATGTCTAGTAGATAAAACGAGAGTTCTTGATCCATGTGGGTCCCGACACACTATGTTTGCTTTCTATGTTGATCATGATCTCTCGATCCGCCAGCTTCCTACTTCGTTCCGACCCTGGTTCGAAACACAGATGTGAGCACTAGCTCCCAAGTCTAAGATCCACGAAGCTGAATATACCGTCATAGAACAATTTAGTTTCTAAAACGTAAAGTTCTTTACCTGAGGCGGCTATAGCTCATTGCAGTGAAGGCATTTCTCCATCGGCTTAGCACATTTAAACACGTTCTTCTTGGCCTTGCCTTTCGAAATTCATCCTTTGGCCTTAATGGGATTGTCCGATTTTTCTTACTACTCGACCCTCGAGTCTTAGAATTCGGACTAGAACAACTTCATTTCCTTTCACCTTCTTCATCTGAGTCTGCGCCGCCGACAACTGGTTCATCAACCACCCAGTCAATGTCATCTCGGCCTTGTTCAGAATAAAATTAATACTGAACGAATTGAAGGAATGTGGGAGCGACTGAAGTATGAGATCGTTCTGGAGCTCATTATCCATGATAAAGTCCAGTGCCTCGAGTTTTTCGATCAAATCGATCATCTTGAGCACATGCTCTCCGACGTCACTACCCTCAGCCATTTTGCAATGAAATAATTGCTCCCTCAGGGAATAGCGAGCACTCATGGAATATTCGCCAAAAAGCTACTTCAAATGAAGCAAAATGGCGCCCACTTCCATTTCAGAATGAGTGCGCTGCAACTCATTGCTCATGGAAAAAAGTATATAGCCCTTGACCTTTGGCTCGTCTATCTGCCACTTGGCATACGCAGCCTGGGCCTCATCACTCGCATCATCCCCTGGGACTTGCGGTACGGGGGAATCCATGACGTAAGTTAGCGAATCCATATCTAGGTTTATCCTCAGGTTACAGAGCCAGTTCACGTAGTTTGGTCCCACCAAACAGTTTCTCTCAAGCAGCATAGTAATAATGTTTGTCATTGCAGTAAATAGAAAGAAACGTAAAGCTGCAGAAAATAAAGATCTAATTAGGTTTATCTTATCATTCATCAAGCGCAAATAAGGACTCTTCGTTTCGTTTGACTCCCACTATTTTCTCGAAAAACTATCCTCCCGAGAAGAGCTTCGAAAACCTCATTGAAAGTTTCATAATGGAGTTGATGTCTCCGACTCGACTAGACTTCCCAGCCTTTAATGCAATATTTGGCTTATCTAATCTTATCGAAGTCACGTCAAATGCGAACTTATCCAATAAGAGTTTCAACTATCTTTGTCTCAGTCATTGACCCTCACGGGTAACCCTGCTTATTGGGTATAACTGCCTAAGTGTGACCTATCTACTTATGCTCAAATCGCGCAGAATGTACCGCCCCTTGCTGACATACGCTTCGTGGGGGCGGACTGGTATGACGAGCGGCGTCCAAGACGCACCAAAGACGCGAACACTGGGGCGGGATATACGACGCTAACTTACTCGAAACAAATCGTAAACTCCCCAATACGAGACGTCTCAAGCATGATAGAAGACATGAAACCAATTCCTTTACCCACTTAGTATTTATCAAACGGGAGAATAATCATCTCACATAAGAGCACATAAAACAAGCATATCATTTCAAAATCAACATGCACGTAGGTAGTAAATTATCCCTAGGAAATAAACTACAAGACAACACAAGAGGGTTATTTCTAGTCTATCCATATTACATGCGTCTTCAAAAGACGTGGATCGTCGCACGGGTCTTGAAGTCGTCAAATATCCTTCGTCACTCGAACGGCCTCAAAGTCACCGAACGTCCACCACCTCGTCACCACCGGGGGGTCGCCATCCATCAATGGGTCCTCCTATTTCATATTTAATTCTAATCTAATAAAACGGTAAATTACAACACGGGGGGCATAAGTCCTGAACAACCCGTATAAAACAAATACAACCCGGGGGGACGTAATCCTTAACAAATGACACGGAAACCAAATTCCTAAACATGCAAGTGTGCCTTAAATCATATTCATAACGAGTACGTTGACAATTATATTATTTTAAAAAAAACGAAAATTGGGCCTCAAACGGGCCAACCCATTAAAAGGCTCGTTAAGGCTTTGAGCGCGAAGCCCTAATGCAGTTGTCGTGACTCAAATTGCTCAGCCGTCAAAATACGCCAGAGAGCCACGACAGATAAGGCCAGCGGCGCGGTGTCCTGGCCGGAGCTGGAACCCTCGCCGTTGGCGATAACACGCCGCGTGCAACGTTTCGGAGTCGCCTCAACCCCTCCATGCTGGAGTCGCAGCCTCGCCGGGAGAGATCGCCGCCGCAGCGTTTCGGCCGAGCCGGAGTCGCTGCGGCTGTCTTGCGCAGTGCGCACCATGTGCGCCATCGCAGTCCGCAGCCAAAGCCATGGACGGTCTCTGACGTGCCGACGTACCTTGCGTCGGCGCTGCCCCGGGCCGGTGCCAAAGCCAGCATGGCTGGCATCGGTCCCAGAGTTCGAGGCGGATCGGGCTGCTCGAGGCAGCCCGATCTCGGCGCTGCAGCGCGCGCAGCCCGCGCGGAAGGCGTGGCTGCCCAGGTCCCGTACCACACGAGTTGGTGCCCGTGGTTGGCAAACGACGCATCGGGCAACCCAACAACATTCGAACCGCGTCTGTTTCGATCGTCTTCTGCACGCCTCGTTTCAATTTAAACACGTTATGTTTCCGATCACAAGCTCTCGCTCTGATACCACTGTTGGGTTACCCGGTGTGTCCCGAAGACGCCACGTCCCCGGGTACGGTGCGGAACAAAAATTTTCCAGGTTTCCCGATTGCCCTCATAGCTGGAATCAGAATAATAACACATTGACACGTAATAGGGCGGGTCAAACCCGTAAGAGATTTACCATTTGAAGCGAGTAGTTCTTTACATAGCATCGAGTAAAGCAATGACATATCCAATAAACATCAATACATTTATTAAACACACGAAAATATCTTATTATATAAGAGCTCGAATGATAAATAAGCTAATGCCCCATACAATCCAATCCTCGTATAGCATTCGAGGACATATTCCTAACATGCTTTTGGTTATTTGTTGTATTCGTTCTTATTTATACAAGAAACCATGATACGTGTGCTTTCATTGGAAAATGTGTTTAATTTGTATTAAATTGTTTTTGACATCAGTCATATGTGTTGCGGGGTGAGCGCTTTTCACTAATGCTGGAGAATCGATCTGCTTCGTGTATGATTGAATTGTTTGTTCGATGAAGATGAAAAGAGAAAATAGGTTAAAGAGATCTAATTCATGAAAAGGGCAAACTTGAAAATAGATATTGAAATGATGGATAAATATGTCCAAAAAGTTTCAGATTAGATAAAGGTAGGGTGGAGGGCTGATTTATTTAATACCTTATGGAAGGTATTAATAGGGTATACGTTAAATCTCCCCTTTAAATACATCTACCAACCAAACACTTCATTAAGTATGAATTGTTCGATTTTCACGAGTCAAATCGGCTTTAGTGAAGCCGACTATAATTTTTAGTGTTCGTAACATAGTCGGTGAAAGTGTTGTATTTTTTTTGTATTAAACAGCTCTATTAACTCGTTCGAAGACTTATCGTTCAAAAAGCTTGATGATTACTATCTAAACAAACTCGTAATACAATTTTATCATATATTATTATCGGATTGTGTAACATATTAAATTTAAAAACATATAATCTAATCTTCAGTAACCAAATCACTCTTAATATACTTTCAGGCATTCATGACAACAAAACCCATTGAAATATCATCAATATATATATATATATATATTTCTATTTTATTAAGTGAGAGAGACTTACAGTAACTACCTTTAATTAATTTAGTGTGTCAACATAATTACAATATTACCCATAACTTTATTAATATTACAATTATATCCTCAAATCAATTTTCTTATACATAATAAAAGTAATAAAATTAAACTTATAAGTTACTTTAAAAATAACTTAAAATATAAAATAATATATTTACATTTGCACATGCATAGAATGTGCTTATGTACTAGTATATGAAGTAGATAGTAGTTACTGGTATGTCAATTTTTCATGTTAATTACAATTTTGCTATTAATGAATACAATTAAAAATTAGTTAATATTTTAATACTATTATATTAAACATGACACCACAATATTATCTTAATTACAATTTGTTATAAATACAAAGAAAATGAAAAATCATATATTCGAAGATTTATTTATGTATTTATATAGTAGCAGATGCATTAAATGTGCTAAATTACTAGTTTGCATACTTAAAATGCACGTGGGAAAGAAACCAAACGAAATGGATACAAGCGGACTGAGGTTTCCCGAGGCCCAACGACAGATTCTGTTTCCCGATGAATGAGGGCTTAAAGAAACGCTTTTCTTCGCAATTCAAACTGACTTTAAAAAAATTGGTCATATTTTGCTTTTCAATGGATTAGTCGAGTGTTTCTGAGTGAGAATTTATCAATTCGATCAATTACTCGAGCCTAATTTCGAATTTTAGTGTTTCTCGATTGACATTCGACTAATCCAAGTATTTAATTTGGCAAGATTCTAATTTCCCGAGAAGCAAATTTCGCAAAACTAATCATATTTATCATATTTTTGCTTGATTTCCAGTTTATCTGTATTGAGAATAATTTCAATTGAACAACTCTCAACAGTTTTTTGACAAAAAAAAAAAAAAAAAAAAAAACTCTCAAGATTTTTGGTTCTGCATGATTTCCAGTTTATATAAGAGTAGCTTCAATTGAAAAACTCTCAATGGTTTTTAGTTATGCAGAAGTTAAATTATCGATTATATAATTGGAGAGTGGAGTAAAGTAATTGTCTCCTCCAACTTTGAACGTTAATTTGATTAGGTGTAATTAAAATTTGATCCTTTACTTTTTATTTTATTCTAACCATTAAAATCATTCTTTTATATAATTCAAAACATTCCTTATTTTAAAAATAATTTATGATATTATATGTTAAGTAAAAAATAATTCTTAAAATATAAGTAATTTTATCTGAAAATACTAGTGTATATGAACAATATGGGGATGTTTCTTTGGGGTGATCCTCCAAAACATCACAATGAGCAATCACCAGAATAATGGATTACATTGCGATGAAAATAGGGTGATATTTCATGTTTTGGATCACCCCACTAAAGCTAAGTGATCTCTACCTAACTTTTTAATGGACACCCGTATATTTTAACATTATTACCTTATATGCCATTATAACATTTTAATTACATCATTAACATAATTAAATCTCAAAGATATTTAATCTTTAAAAATATTTATTGCTTATATTAAAAAATTATAGATTACAAATAACAATTATAAATTAAAACATAGATTTTAAACACACTATTTAGATAATATGCCCAGGGTCAGATATGACATTTATACATCACCATATACAACATAGTGATTAAAATACTTCAATATCATGTTGATCTGCAAAATGAAATATCACCTCAAAATAAACACACTGATGACACATCTCCTCGATTGTCTCAAGCCATTGGTAGATGGAGGAATCTGGGAGGGGTGTTAGCCGAGAACAAAGTTGAAGACAAATTCCATGTAGATATAGCTGCAGATGCTTGTCTTGCAATATTGTTGCAGAGAAAGAAATTCACCCAACCACATCCGCCTCACCCGTTGCTGAGAGCCCAACAGCATGAAGAAGGCCGAGTTACGTTGAATAGAGCTGTTTGTGCTGAATGGAGATAAGCTCCTATTCAGGCGGCGCCGCTCCTATGGTGGCCGAAACACCTTTGCTCTGCCCGAAAGGCCACCTCAAGTTTGCTATTATCAATATGTCTACTTTTACGGCTTTTCATTTATTTTTTTTTTCTATTTATGATTTTTGTGTGAATTTCAGTTTCAGGGAACATTTTTGAGCATCACCTCAGTGAGAGAAGCGAAGGAGAGAAGGCTGGGCTAGACAGTCACAAAACAAAGTACCTAACGGTCACAAACAAAGTTCACACTGATCTGACTAAGCTCATTCACATCGTTTTTATGAGAGCATAATAAAGCTTTTAGTCTGAATCTGCTTTCGGGTCAGGAGTGGCAATATTTTCACTCTCCATAATAGTTTCAGTAAGCTTTCATTTTCGTTAGAGTCTTGGTTGGCAAATGAAGCGCAAAAGATGGCGAGTCTTGGCGCTTTTGAATCAACTGTTCATCTTCTATTTACACGTAGCGTAGCACATTAGTGACTCGTGATTTGCTTATGCTCCTTGGTCGTGAACTGAAGTGGTTGCGATCTGTATGTTCTGCTGCTATTTGAGGTTGATGTTTGTAATAGTTTTCTTAATACTTGAAAAGGTTCGTGGTGTTAGTTTCTTTTTCATTGTATGGGACTAGGATTCCATGTTTACATTACAATTTTTTTACATGGAAGATTTGTTTTAATTAACTGTCATGGATAATGTAATGGTTTACTCTTTCATCTAACTTGTGTTAGTTAGGCATGTTATGTAATTCTATGTATAGAAAAATGTTGGTCGTGCACGAACATTTTGATTAGTATAGTAAGATTGTAGTGTTTTAATATGTGAGATTAGAGACAAGAGATAGCTTAGTATTTTATTATTTTGATGTCTACTAATTCTCTACACCAAGGTTACATGATATGGACTTATTTATAGTACTTACAGGATAATCTACACACAATGACTCATCTCTGACTAATCTCTATAATGATTACATAGAACACATCATACACCCACCTAAGCTCATCCTAGAATATTCTTATGATGTGGCTTAAACTTATTATTTCCATGTGGCTTGAGCTTATTATATCCAACATCCTCTCCTAAGCTCAATTGTCGCCTTCCCACATACCGAGCATCTTCCTGATCCTTTCGAACGCTTCCAACGGTAGTGGCTTGGTGAATATATCCGCTACTTGTTCCTTGCTTGTTACATGAATCAAGCTAACTTCGCCTTTCTTTGTTTGCTCTCGTATGAAATGATATCGCACGTCTATATGCTTGCTTCGTTCATGATGTACCGGGTTCTTCGCGAGCTCAATTGCCGACTTATTGTCGACCCGTATTTCGGTAGTTGTTGCTTGTGTGAATTTCATTTCTTTTAGCAGCTTTCTGATCCAAATCGCGTGACTGACACAAGTTGATGCTGCGACATATTCAGCTTCGCACGTAGAGATTGTTACTATCGGTTGTTTTTTCGACGTCCAAGTGAAAGTCGTGCCACCTACCAAGAAAACAAAACCTGTAGTGCTCTTTCTTTCGTCCAAGTCACCACTCCAATCACTATCTGAATAAGCAATCACATCAGGATTGTTAGTACAGCCATAAAATAATCCGTATGAAATCGTTCCTTTGATGTATCGTAAAATCCGCTTTACGGCGTTCCAATGACTTGATCTTGGACTCTCCATGTATCGACTCACGAGTCCTACTCCATATGCAATGTCTGGCCTCGTATTTGTGAGATAACGTAAGCTTCCAACAGCGCTTCTATAAACCTTCGGATCAACCGGCTTCCCTTCACCTTGCCTCGTTAACTTAATGCCTCGTTCCACCGGCGTTTTAGCGTAATTGCACTCGCTCATATTGAACCTTTCCAACAACGTCTTTGCGTACGTTTGTTGATATACGTAAATACCCGACTCCTTTTGTTTGACATCTAGCCCCAAGAAATATGACATGAGTCCGAGATCGGTCATGTCGAACGTTCTTCATATCTCGTTTGAACTCCTCAACCATGGTGTTGTTGTTGCTAGCAAAAATCAGGTCATCAACATATAATGCAACATAAAGTATATCATTACCCCGTACCTTAATGTAAAGGGCATGCTCGTAGGGACATTGTTCAAATCCTCGATCTTTAAAATATGCATCGATGCGTGCATTCCACGTTCTGGGTGCCTGTTTCAACCCGTATAACGCCCTTTTCAGCCTTAAAACTTGATCTTCCTTTCCTTGTTTGAAGCCCGGTGGTTGAAAAATGTAAACTTCTTCTTCGAGCCTTCCGTTCAAAAATGCCGATTTAACGTCCATTTGGTAAATGCTCCATTTTTTGCTTGCAACCAACAATAGCAATAAACGCACGGTCTCCGTTCTCGCTACTGGGGCGAAAACCTCTTCGTAATCTATGCCGTACTTTTGACTGTAGCCCTTTGCGACTAGCCTCGCTTTGTATTTTATTATGTTACCTTCGGAGTTCAGTTTTTTCTTGTACACCCACTTCACTCCTACCGCTTTGTGTCCGGGCGGCAACGAGCTCAACTCCCATGTATTTTTCTTTTCGATTGATTTTATTTCTTCACACATCGCCTCTCGCCATCTCTCATCTTTGACAGCTTCTTCAAAGGTGATGTCCTCTGCATCTGCCATGAGACATACGAGGTTCATTCGTTCAGTGGAGTTATAGAGCTCTCCTAGGCTGCGCGTCCGGATGGTCTCGGGTTCAGATTCACCATCTGTCACGGCAGTCGCGGACTCAGAGGGCTGCGCTTCTAATACGGGCTCTTCACCGCTTGGAATGGATATGTCTGCAACCTTCGTTCTTTCATCCTCAGGCTTTAGTGTCGATTCCCAACTCCAACTAGCATCTTCGTCAACCTGTACATCTCGACTAACAATAATTTTCTTTGTATTAGGATCATACAAATTGTACGCTTTAGAACGTTCATCGTATCCAATAAAGATCAATTTTTGACTTTTATCATCGAGCTTAGTACGCCTTTGCTCCGGAATTCGAGCATATGCTATGCTTCCAAAAACACGTAAATGTGCAACTGATGGTTTTACGCCGCACCATGCTTCTTGTGGCGTGACATTTTGTAATATTGAGGTTGGACTTCGATTTGCAAATAGACGGAACACCGAACGGCTTCTGCCCAAAACTCTTTAGGCATGCGTTTAGTCTTGAGCATGCTCCTAGCCATATCAAGCAGCGTTCTGTTTTTTCGCTCGGCAACGCCGTTCTGTTGCGGTGTGTATGGAGCTGTCAGGTGACGCTTGATTCCATGTTCTTCACAATATGCCATAAAGTCTTTTGATATGAACTCACCGCCCCGATCTGAACGTAGTGACTTGATGCGTTCTCCGCTAATATTTTCCACCAATTGTTTAAATTTCTTGAAAACAGCAAGTGCCTCATTCTTTTCTCGAAGAAAATATACCCATGTTCTACGTGAGAAATCATCGATAAAAGTGATAAAGTACCTGCGATTTCCGAATGAGGCCGGAGTGATGGGACCGCAAATATCAGTGTGAATGAGCTCGAGAACTTTACTTGACCGTGTGAGCGAGCCTTTTGGAAATGATTTTCTTGTGCCCTTTTCCATGATGCATACTTCGCATATTCGATGTTCGCCCTCGACTTTGTTAAGTCCTCCAACCATGTTTCGGTCCACCAGTTTTTTCAGACTGTCGTAGTTCAAGTGTCCGAACCGTTGATGCCACAACCTTGCGGAGCTCGATATTTCGACGTTTGTATTTAGACATCTATCAGTCGCCGCTGCAATGTTGAGCTTAAACAAACGATTATTGCTCATTTGAACTTGAGCAATAACTTGAGCGTCACGATCTTTTAGAGTCATGATCTGTCCCTTCATTAATACAGTATATCCTCGCTCTAGAAGTTGTCCAAGGCTAATAATGTTACTCCTCATACTTGGTACGTAAAAAACGTCAACTATGTAGCGATTTGTACCGTCTTTGCATTTAATCAAGATCTTTCCTTTACCTGCTACTTTCACCGTAGACGCGTCACCAAACGTCACTTTACCTCCAACGTCTTCTTCTAGGTCCGTGAACAGCTTTCTATCACCGGACATGTGGTTGCTCGCACCCGTATCCAAGTACCACGTATGTTCATTGCCGCTATCCGACTCTTTGCATGCAAGCAATAAAATCTCTTCTCCGTTTTCAGTTTTCTTCTCGGCGATGTTCACCTTTTCATCCACCTTCTTTTCAGCATAACACTCTCTTGCAAAATGACCATATTTTCCACAATTATAGCATTCGACGTTGTACTTGTTTGATCGATTGCCTCGTCCGCGGCCACCTCTTGCACCTCGTGTGTTGTTGTAGTTTCCTCTTTCTTCTTTTTCGTCTTATCCACGGCCCCGGCCTCTTCCACGACTACGGCCTCTAAAGCTTCCTCGACCTCGACCACGTCCTCTTCCACGGTCGCCGTAGTTTGTTTGTTCTTCCTTAAACGAGACTTTGGCTTGAAGAGCATCCTCCAAAGTTTCCACCATCTTTCGATTCTTTCGATGCTCGTGGGCTTCCAATGAACTCGTAAGTTCATTCACGGACATTTTTTCGAGGTCTCTAGCTTCCTCTATGGCACATACGACATTCTCATATTCCTCCGTCAAGGATCTGAGAATCTTCTCGACGACACGATTTTCGGGCACATCCTCACCGTTTCGTTTTAGCTGGTTCACAATTACCTCGACCCTTGTGATGCAAGCCGACACCGTCTCTGCGTCTTTCATCTTGATCGTCTCAAATTCACCGCGAAGCGTTTGCAAGCGTATTTGCTTAACGCGATCTGCGCCTTTGTATGCATTTTCTAGGATCGTCCAGGCTTCATTCGAGTTCTTTGCTCCGGCTATCTTCTCAAAGGCCGACTCGTCAACTGCTTGGTAAAGCATGTACAACGCGGTCTTGTCTTTCTTGCGGTATTCCTTTAGTTCTTTCACTTGATTGTTCGTCAAACCCGCGAGAGTTTCGTGTTCGGTATACCCACTCTCGACAACTTCCCAGGCATCTTGCGATCCTAGTAACGCCTTCATTTGTATGCACCAATTGCCGTAATTGTCCTTTGAAAGACGCAAGCTTGGTACATGAGGAATTCCTCCGGCCGCTCCTCCGATGTTAGCCATGCGCTCTGATACCACGTGATAAGTATAGTAAGATTGTAGTGTTTTAATATGTGAGATTAGAGACAAGAGATAGCTTAGTATTTTATTATTTTGATGTCTACTAATTCTCTACACCAAGGTTACATGATATGGACTTATTTATAGTACTTATAGGATAATCTACACACAATGACTCATCTCATGACTCATCTCTATAATGATTACATAGAACACCTCATACATCCACCTAAGCTCATCCTAGAATATTCTTATGATGTGGTTTAAACTTATTATTTCCATGTGGCTTGAGCTTATTATATCCAACACATTTCAGGCTTAGGTTCTTAGAATTGAAGACGGAACTAAGTCTCCACGTCATTATCTATAAAATAGAGGAGAACAGAAGCATAAGCTCTAAACTACGATGACTTCACGACAAGCCTTCCTGTTGATGGCTACTGTGATGCCATCCACATGCCCTTACAACATGATTGGAATACTGGACCATTTTTCCCTTGAGTTAGCGATGGTCACGAGTCTTACTGTAAAATAAGTGAGGCTAACTCGTTAGAATCGTACTTGAATGTGATAAAAAAAACGTCAGGTCAAAGGTTCTAACAAGAAGACCTCAGAAAACTTTCTGTAATGGCAAGAAATTTGTTTATGCAATTAAGAGATAATGTGGGGTTTAGGAGTAGAATGTTTGTGATCAGGCAGATCTCTATGGGATCCGTTGTGTTTCCTAATCTGGGTTGAATCTTTCTCATAGCCGGACATCGTGCGGCAACACCAACTAGTGGAGATAAAAGGCTGAGGATGATCGAGAGTCGCATGTTAAGTGTGATTTCAGCTTATAAATAACAGATATTATGGTTCAAGTAGGCATCTTCTCGAGCATGTAACTTCTTATAGAGTGAGAATCACCACGATGTGTAAACACGAGAGTTGTAGTAGGGATCTGTAACTTTAGTGTTGGTGATTAATACAATGAGTGCTCGGTTGATCCGTGGATGTAGGCTGAAGTTCAGCCGAACCACGTTAAATCCCGTTTTCTGTTTGTGTGTGTTTATATTGTTGTTTTCGATCCGATTGAGTTCGATGTTGACTGAATCGACCCACAAGGTTTACATACGCATAAAACACGTCCAAAGTCGAGTCCAAAGGCGGTTCACGATCAACAGATAATACCCGTAAAATTTAAATACGGGATTTTGATGTCAATTGACTATGTACTTGGTTAAGTAGGAAGTTTGATGATGGAATTAAGAGAATATTGTCAAATAAATTTCGAAATTTAAATAATAATAATAATAATAATAATAATAATAGAAACTTCAAGAATTGAATATGAAGTCTTAATGGTAAAATACAGAATCAACAAAGTTTTCTTGGATGGGCTAGAAACTTTTCGTGACATGTAATTATGGGGCATGAGACTTAAAGTTTTCGTTTAGGAATATTGAGACTAAGAAGTTTTCATGAAGGTCAAGCCAACCTAGAAAGTTTTCGTGAGATACCTTACCCTTGAAAATAAAGTTTTCGTACAAGGCCCTCATAGAATTGATACAATATAACCCCGCAGATATAATAGTAGTTATCCATCAAATCAAAGGTTTTGAAACACGTGTGGAGGCCTTAAAGTTATTTTAAGAAGTGACTAATAAAAGTTTACTTAACATCATCATTTAATAAACATCAATAATACATGGATGTGATGTATTTTCGTAAGTTACACTCTAAAGAAAAGAAAGGAGATTTCGACAACATAAATCCTTAGCAAGGCAAGTTCAAACGTGAACTAAGGTGAGTTATGTAAGTTTCGTGATTTATATGTAGAGTCCAGAACCTCAGATTTATAGTAGATGTGTTGAGAATATTTTGGTATTTTGGATAGAAAGTTTTCGAAAATTGAATACATGTTGAAGGATTTGGGAATTTAAGGCTTAACATGGTAATTAGGGTTTTTTGAAGATATGATAGTTTTGAAAGAATAATTTCAAAGCATATGATTACTTTTCGGATATTACTCATAAAAATTCAATGTTAAGAAGTTTCAACTTTAGAAACATTTATGGAAAACCCTAAATTTCGGTTTACATTCATAATTATTTAGGTAATGTAAGCCTTAATAATTTTCAAAGTATTTAGTATTCCTGAGAAGTTGCGGATTTAAGACGTACCGTTTTCCGGAATTAGCATGATTGTTTAAGATTATTATGATGGCAGCTTAATTTTAGTGTTTAAGGGTTTTAGGTGTAAGAACAGTGTTAAATTTTAGGAAGTTTTCGGCATCAGTTATCCAGGGTTTGTGAGTAGTTTTCGACCTTGTTAATGAAGAGTTTCGACATATGTGAAGTTTTCGGCATGATCAAAAGGGTTTTCTTCAAAGTTACTAATTTTCAGCATTTCACAAGGAGTTCGCGTTTCTATGAAAAAAGAGGTTTTCGGTGTTTTGGTTAGGAAATTTTCGGTATGAGCTCACATAAACTTTTCGGCATTTATCTAAGGTTTTCGGTATCAGATGGGGTTTTCGCAGGTCATAAAAGTTTTCGGCAATGTTAGGTTTTTCGGCACTTCAACTTTTCGATATTGATCGACTTTTCGGCATTACCATATTATCAAAGTTTTCGGCACCGCCTCATGCATACAAGAAACTTTTCGGCACATTTGGAAAAGAAAGTTTTCGACAAGCCCTAAAAGTTTTCGATCTCATGGGACTTTTTGGCTTTAGGGTTTCAACACTTAATAAAGTTTTCGGCATAGGCATAATATTCGGCATTTGTTGATTTTTCGATATTTTAGGATTTTTGGGATTTCTAGGGTTTTCACTATTGTAGGGTTTTTGATAATTTTAGGGTCTTCAAAACTTATGTAATTTAGCAATATGATAGTATTTACATGTTCAGAGTGGTTCGACATCTAGAGAATTCACCATATTTATTGTGTGAGTTTATCAGGAGGACAGGTTCACTACAAAAAAACTTCAGATTTCCGACGGAAGCCGCAACGGAAAAGCCGTAGCAAATATTTGCGACAGATTTAGCCACGATACACCCGTTTCAAAATTTTGCGATGGAAAAGTCGTCGCAAAGTCCGTCGCAAATTTTAGCTACGCCTTTTTGGTCACAGTTTTGCTATGGAAAATCCGTCGTGAATAACTGTCGCAATTTTGCGACGGAAATTCAGTCGAAAATATTTGCGTAAACACCTACCTGATTTATATGTGTTTATGTGTTTTACATTTATATCATGTTTCATTATGTTATATGCATGACACGTGCATATCACATCAGGTCGAGAGATATTTACACCGTATTGAGACGGTGATGAGTCGACGTATTGTTGAGCGGGGTAGAATGAGATGATTGTGACTTGTGACTCGTAGAGGCGTTGAGGTTAGGCTCGCAGGGCACTTGGCGGAGACAGGCGTGATCGACCTGTCTACTCGGGCGTGATCGTTCCGATGTGCATACCGCTGGATGGGATTTTATTGCGGAAGGAGCGACCTGATAGGAGGTCATTGGCATGATCGTCCAGTGCACTACCAGCGTAGGCTACCGCCGGATTCGGGTGTGATCACCCAGATATCTATTGCGCTCGTTGGTTCCGAGTCTAACTCAGGGCCCTGTGTTGTGTGGTATGAGATAGAGATGTGGGAAAAGAAAGAGTGTGAATTGATATGCGAGGAATTGGGATTGGGCTAAGAGTGCACGTGCATACACGCGTTTTATTCACCTACTGGGCAAATCGCCCAGTTTTTACGTGTGTAGGTACTGAGTCTGACGCTGATGCGCGTCAAGACTAAGGCGGCTGGTGGCGGTGCTCTACGCACTTTTGAGGGCGGGGCGGTACATGGATGAGGACCTCTTGAGCGGCGATAGGGTTTTTGGTTATTTTGACTTTTGGGGCTACGACATTTGTATAGATGCGACTGTGTAAACGATATATTATCGTAATATATGTCATTTAGGAAAAAGTTTGTTAGACGGGTCTTCTGCGACTTGCGTTGCGAAAATCCGCTACTAATCTCAATTAGAAAATGAGGGTCGTCACATATACATATATTGATTTTCCAAGCAACTCTATATTTGCTTCGTTTTGTAGGTATATTATTTTATTTCTAGCAAAACCGAGTATTAGAGATGCATTGATTTGGATTTTTGTATTACACATGCCAAGAATTTTCAAAATATCAATGTTTCTTTTCCTTATGCAAAAATAGTTGTTTACTTTTTTCATTCGTTCTTTTATTTTCCTTTCTTATGTTCCAACATTCATATTATTTGTTATGTAAATCCCAATTGTGTGAATGTGCTCATATATATTATTAATATTTTGTTGTCGTTTACCATTTACCTTGCCCGTTGATTTCTTTCATGTGTATGTAAGTGCATGCATGTGCTAAGTTCGACTCTTATACTTCTTATGTTGTCTTACATGATATCTTGTTCTGCAAATGTGCTGATTTTATAAGCCAAATCTTGAAGATCGGCCCATGTTTAATTTAGTTTTATCCAACGTGTGACACTCAAATTTTATCTTCACATAGTAATACAATGTAACCATGCAGGTCTTCGTCAATCTAAAAATTGAAATCAATTCTCGACTTTCGAAAGGTAACGTCAAAACCAATTAATTTGACAGTTTTCGTTTATTTTTTTTTTCTTTCTATGTTCATCCATAATAGATATTTCAATATGCATGTCATATAATGCATTTATTCCCTAATAAAAAAAAAATAGCATGTCATCGTCATTAGTTTTCTTTGTTTTAACATATGCCTTCGATTTATATCATGCATAAGTAAACTGGTTTTTTAATTAAAATATTTGACTCTCAAATACTATCATTACATCGTATGTTGATATGCAGGTCTTAAAGAATCAATTTTGATGATATATATGATATTTGTTTACCGTAATCATATTGCCTCGATTTCTTTCATGTGTATGTAAACTGAATTTTTTAATTAAAAAGACAAATACGAGCAGATCTATTAGAGTTTTCCGGCATTTGGGATGAGCATGTAAGAGTATATTTATTAACTTTTCAAAATGACAATAATTGTGATTCAATTAAGTTAATTTATTATTATCTCATACAAAGTTGTTTACCGTTTGATATATTACCTTTACGATAAAATTGACAATTTTAAGACATGATATGTTAATATTAAAAAAGATCTGCAAAGCTTGCAAAGCTGTGGCTGTATATCTTAAAATAATCAACATTTTTTTATAGTATTTCATGTTCGAATAAAATAGTATTACGCTTTTTTATTCATAAGTAAATTATCTTATGAACTTATACTAATTAACGTTATAATAATTAACTAAAGATAGTGGATAACGATAGTAGATGGTTTACTTTTAAATTTATTAATTCATTAATTAATTTCTAATAAAGCCTTAATAAAATCGTAGAGATATTTAGATAGTTAGCAGTTTTTCTGTGTCTTTATAATTTTTTTAATTATGTTGTAAGTAGAAAAATACGATTGGTTGAAATTGACACACTCATATTTGACAGGTTCTACGACGTTTTCCCTTAATAAAATAGAAAAATAATTAATATATAGGGGCAGCCTCAATTAATCCCCATTTCCAAACATTTTATCAACTAACTCCCCCTTTCAATCTACATATTATCAAACTCCCTAAATCAAAATATTCTTACACATCACTACCTATTTACCCGAAATGACGATTTTACCCTCAGTTATTATTTTTTAAATCATTCTTCCCCAAATCAACACTCACGTAGCTTTTAATTTCAGGCGTCATCTCCCAACTAGAAAAGCTCCCGCCGGCGACGGAAAAGCCTCTGCCCGCACCGAAAAGCTCCGAGCTTGCCTAATTCATCGTGGGGTTTCTCGGTCCAGGTAAGTTGAGAAAGGTTTTTGTTGTTTTTTTCATTGTGGGTTATCCTTCGAGCTTATTGACATCGAGCGAACGAAATTGAGTTAGAGAACACTCTGATGAGGTGTACAATGAATGTTTGTGGTAGTAGATGGACATAAATTGGGTATCGAGTTGTGGGTGTCGCGATTTGAGTGTCGAGCCGTGGGTGTTGCGATTTGGGCGTCGAGGTGTAAAAAGCTGAGTTCTTCTCCTGTTTCTACTGTTAGCATACTGTGGATGTCAAGAGAGGTTAGTATTTGCTTAAGATTTGGCTAATTTATCTGTTAAAGCAATTTATTATATGCAGTACCAAAGTATATTGAATTACAGTACCCACATTTCTTTTATGAAGTACCTTTTGAAGGTTTCTAGCAGTATCATATGGTAATCGTTTGTTATTTTACTTTTAACACGTAACTTAATACGAAGATATGTTGTCTCCGAATGTCTTTGGTGCGCTCATGTTGTTTGCCTGTGTGGAATATAAGAAGATCACATATTTATTGTTTGATCAATGAAACGGTAGGTTATGGAGCATTCTTTTTGTTGGTATGTTGCCGATATGTTATCACATATTCTTACGACGATATGTTTTTGATATGATGTTGGTGTATAAATGATATTAGTATTGTCGATATGTTCGATATTAATATTGTTGGTGGATGAATCATATTACAATTGTAGATATATTGATATCAATACTATTGTTGGATGAATAATATTAATACTGATGTCGTATTATTGATGGTGTTCCAATAAAATTGTTTGCTGGAAGTTCTAATGCCTTATTTGCACAATAATATACGTGTTTTCGATAATTAAAAACGTGGTACGCAAAAGATACTACAAGTAACCTACCCACGGTACTACATTATCATAAGTTATGGTACTATAAATATCTATATATGGTACTACAAATATCTGTATATTGATACTACAAATTGGGGCAGGAATTCATATTGTTAGAAACGTGGTACGAAAAAGATACTACAAGTAACATACATATGGTACTAAACTATCGTAGGGTATGGTACTATTGACATCTATATATTGGAACTACAAACATATGTATATTGGTACTACAAATTTGGGCAGGAATTTCGATTGCTAGAAACGTGGTACGAAAAAGATACTACAAGTAACATATGTATGGTACTACACTATGATAGGGTATGGTACCACGAACATCTATATATTAGAACTACAAACATATGTATATTGGTAATACAAATTTGGGTAGGAATTTCGAGTGCTAGAAACGTGGTACGAAAAAGATACCACAAGTAACATACGTATGATACTACACTATGGTAGGTTATGATACTACGAGCATCTATATATTGGAACTACAAACATATTTATATTGGTAGTACAAATTTGGGTAGGAATTTCGATTGCTAGAAACGTGGTACGAAAAAAGATACTCAAGTAACATACATATGGTACTACACTAGCTTAAGATATGGTACCACAAACATCTATGTATTGGTACCACAAATATATGTATATTGGTACTACAATTTGGGTAGGAATTTTATTAGTTAAAACGTGGTACGGAAAAAATACTACAGGTAACCTACTCATGGTACAAACTAACTTATAATATGGTACCACAAATATCTATATATTGGCACTATAAATATATGATAGTGGTACTACAAATCAGGATAGGAATTTCGTTTATTAAAAACGTGGTACGGAAAAGATACTACAAGTAACCTATGCATGGTACTACACTAGCATACGATATGGTACGACGAACGTATATATATTGGTAGTACAAATATATGTATATTGATACTACAAAATTTGGATAGGAGTTTTTCGACGTCGTTCGGGTTATTTTTTGGTCCGTGAGTGCGTTACGATAGTTAACGCTATTGATCATTTTGTATCAAATAGTCAAGATGCTAGTAACAATATCAAATAGTCAAGATGCTAGTCCGTGAGGGGCGTCGTTCGGGTTATTTCTTTCTACTTACATGATGCTAGTAACAATACCTTACCACATAGTCAAGATTTCACGTTGCCATATATTTAATTTTGTTATTTGCCGCATTATGTAAGCTCTAAATCCTTAGTGCTCAAGATTCTACGTGTTTTCGACAATCGAACGATGGGCACGGAAAAGGTACTACAAACGACCTAATTATGGTACCACGAAAGCATAATCTATGGTACTGCAACCATCCGCATCTAGGTACTACAAACGTCTATGTATTGGTACGACAGATTAGATTTGGCGTATTTCGAAGCGCTCGCACGGCACAGAAAAGGTACTACAAACGACCTAATTATGGTACCACGAAAGCGTATAGTATGGTACAGCAAAAGTCCACTTCTAGGTACCACAAACGTGTTTACATTGACACTACAAATTAGAGTTGGCGCATTTCGACGTCGTTCGGGTTACTTTTTTGTCCGTGAGTGTGTTACGATAGTTAACGCTATTACGTTGATCATTTGGTATCAAAAAAGGCGGGTTAACATTTACAATCAAGGATTCTTACATTGAAATTCCAACTTTCTTTCTACTTACATGATGCTAGTAACAATATCTTACCACATAGTCAAAATTTCACGTTGTCATATATTTAAATCTTGTTATTTGCCGCATTATGTAAGCTCTAAATCCTTAATGCTCAAGATTCCACGTGTTTTCGACAACCAAATGATGGGCACGGAAAAGGTACTACAAACGACCTAATTATGGTACCACGAAACCATACACTATGGTACTGCAACCAACCACATCTAGGAACTACAAACGTCTATGTATTGGTACCACAAATTAGATTTGGCGTATTTTGAAGCCGCTCGCACGGCACGGAAAAGGTACTACAAACGACCTAATTAAGGTACTTACAAAGCATATAATATGGTACCGCAACCGTCCACATCTAGATACTACAAACGCTATGTATTGGTACCATAAATTAGATTTTGCGTATTTCGAAGCCGCTCGCATGGCACGGAAAAGGTATTACAAACGACATAATTATGGTACTACGAAGCGTATAGTATGGTACTGCAAACGTGCACATCTAGGTACTACAAACGTGTTTATATTGATACTACAAATTAGAGTTGGCATATTTCGACGTCGTTCGGGTTATTGATCCGTGAGTGCGTTACGATAGTTAACGCTACTAAGTTGATCATTTGGTATCAAAAAAGGCAGGCTAACATTTGCAATCAAGGATTATTACATTGAAATGCCAACTTTCTTTCTACTTAAATGATGCTAGTAACAATATCTTACTACATAGTCAAGATTTCACGTTGCCATATATTTAATTTTTGCTATTTGTCGCATTATGTAAGCTCTAAATCCTTAATGCTCAAGATTCGACGTTTTTTCGACAATCGAACGAAGGGCACGGAAAAGGTACTACAAACGACCTAACTATGGTACCACGAAAGCATATACTATGGTACTACCACCGTCCACATCTAGGTACTACAAACGTCTATGTATTGGTACCACAAATTAGATTTGGTGTATTTTGAAGCCGTTCGCACGGCACGGAAAAGGTACTACAAATGACCTAGTTACAGTACTACAAAAGCATATACTCTGGTACCGCAACCGTCCACATCTAGGTACTACAAACGCTATGTATTGGTAACACAAATTAGATTTTGCGTATATCGAAGCCGCTCGTACGGCACGGAAAAGATACTACAAATGACCTAATTGTGGTACTACGAAAGCGTATAGTATGGTACTGCAAACATCCACATCTAGGTACTACAAACGTGTTTATATTGGTACTACAAATTATTGGTTATGTATTTTTAAGCCGCTCGCACGACACAGAAAAGGTACTACAAACGAGCTAATTATGGTACTACGAAAGCATATACTATGATACTACAACTTTTCACATCTAGTTACTACAAACATCTATGTATTGATATGACAAATTAGATTTGGTGTATTTTGAAGCCGCTCGCATGGCACATAAAAGGTACTACAAACGACCTAACTATGGTACCACGAAAGCATACACTACGGTACTGCAACCAACCACATCTAGGTACTACAAACGTCTATGTATTGGTACGACAAATTAGATTTAACGTATTTTGAAGCCGCTCGCACGGCACAGAAAAGGTACTACAAACGACCTAATTATGGTACTACGAAAGCATATACTATGGTACTACAACTGTCGTCATCTAGGTACTACAAACATGTTAGTTCAGGTACTACAAAAAAAAAAAACTGGAACAAAAACAAACAAATCAGAAAACTAAGGATCAACAGCATATCAGTCCCAAAACACACATACATAACACTCAAACAGGTGGAGCATGCAACTAAGATCGTCCGTAAGTATCGTGGCAGCCATGAAGCCACGATACAATTCAACGTCGACTTCATCAAGATACCTCCCACGAGCTAACGGTCCGATGTGTATCGATCCATGGACATTGCATTATGTACCCCGCAATCCACGCCCTCCAGATTCTGCTCCCTCGTGGACTCAAACACCGTGATGTCATCTCGTAATTCTTTCTCGATTTTCTTGAGCCGGTGGGTTTTTTCAACTTCGGTGCCATTTCTGCATGCGACAAAAACGAGAGAATCAAATAATGAAATTACGGTACCATTTAACTATGTAATACGGTACCAAAAAACATATACAAGCACCAATTCAATTATCGTACGGAAAAGCAACCAAGACTCATACCAAGACAGTCACAAATGTACCTTTACATCTAGCAGGGAAATTAGAAGCTAACAAACCCTAATTCGAATAATACCAAGTTCCTAATTTGAAAAACAAAATAATTAAACCCTAATTTTGCCATAAACCCCAAATTCGAGCCGTAATCACAAAATTAAACATAGCCCGACATTAAATCCTTCAGGAAATGCAACTATGAAAGCCCTAATCTCTACATTAACTCAAAATGCCACAAAAAACGAAAAATTAAAGTCAAAAAACGGTGTCAAGAGGCCGTTTTTACAGTATACCGTTCTTACAAGTCGAATAAAGGTGTGAAGCCCTAAGAATCTCGTCGGTGCTCGTTGTGAAGGTGAAGCTGAGAATCGACCGACTTCTCTGTACTCGTTTTCGTTCTGCTTTTCGTCGTCTGTTGTTCGTCGTCATTCTCTCTGTAAGTGAATTCACAAGGTTATTTTGGATTATTTATGTTTTACAGGAGTATATTTGTCCATTAGGTAGCTATGTGATATATAAGTTTGAAAGGGGAAGTTTAATGATAAATGAATTGGAAGGGATGAGTTAGTTCATGAACATTTTGGGGTGTAGGGATTTATGAGTAGATTTGCCTATATATATATATATATATATATATATATATATATAGTATTTCATGCATCAAAATTCAAAAGATTGGGCATAGTTTGTTGCTTTGAGGTTCTAGGCAGTAACCAAGGAACGCCAGAGATGAAAAAAAAAAATGCAATTAGATATCAACATCTTTGATGAGAGAAAGAAGGTAAATGAAGATTATGAGGGATAACTCGCCAGAACCCTAATTTTTGAAGATAGAAAAACTGGCGCATCGAGGAGATTCAGAGACAACAGAATTGATGAGAGGAAGTGAAGAAAAACATCTGTCTTGGCTTATAGTGAGGCACGTGACTGGGGCATGCGTTGTTTGGTACACGCAAATGCTCCTCTGTTGCCGACACTCGAAAGATTGCCACTTCATCGGTATGTAGCCTACATAAAAATCCCAACTAATCAATCGAATATTTGATGTTATATAAATCAACTAAGCAATTATTACATAAACATGGGAAAATTCATGGTCCAAGAAATTTATGAGTAATGAAATATTTTGCCTGGTGTTGTTAGTCGCCGAGCCTCCTTCAGTGATTGTAACCTCTGCGTGAGGTACGACACTCGAACCTGCTTCCAAACACACGCCACAGACACACACAAACAATCAAGAAAGAAAATATCACGGTGTTTTTTCATTTGAGTTAAAATAAAGTTTTCTTTTTTGAGATGAAGATAGTCGCCGTATTATTACCTGCAGTTGGGATGAACGTGCACACTCCTCATCAAGTAGAGTTCTAATCGAGTGAAGCTCCTGCAAGGAGACAAACACTTTCCTGTGAATAAAATCATTTTCCAAGCTTGGTGTCGGAACCAAAGAAAATATGATCGTACCTTTTTCATAGCGTCCAAAGCAGATTTCAGCGAAGCAACATCATTCTCATTATATCCAATCACAAAATCGAGTGACTTTGAGCATATTTCAATTGCAAGAAAGATGGAGGAGATTAAGCATAAAAATGGTGAAAGAAAGAAAGTGTCTTAAGATAGATATTTCAATTGCATGAAAGATGGAGGAGATTAAGCATAAAAATGGTAAAAGAAAGAAAGTGTCTTAAGATAGATAGATAGATGGAGGGGGGGGGGGGGGGGGGGGGGGGGGGGGGAAGTAAATGCATATGTTCATCTATTTCATTGAATACTTACATCGAGGGAACTAAGATGGCGATGTGCGACAAAGTTGTAAAGGATCTGAACCCTCTCCTTCCGTGCAGCTCGCCGAGCTAGAAAAGACGCCATAGCTATGCTCATCATTGAACTTTTCATCTCACTAACTGCAGCAATTCCTAAATACGATAGAATTCAGTGAAAGTTTGGGTGCAAGCTTGCATATAACGACGACGTTTCTTTGACAAACACGAATTGCATCACGGAAAAAAACATCACAAAGACCGCAATCTCCAATCACACTCGATCATTTACAAACGAAAATATTTTGAACTGACGCATTCAAAACGAGAAGTTAGCATACAAAACAAGAAACTTCTCCTCGTCATTGACGAACGTAAAAATCACATACCCTATAAGACGACGATAGATAAACCCAAAAGAAAATTAGGATCAAAAATATCAACAGATGTGGCAAAATCCTGCTCCCAATCATCAACAGACTAAAACCTGGTCATCGCAAGGATCGATTCACAAACAATATTCTTTAACAGTGGTAACATTTAAAAACAAAATCGACGAACCAGCACTAGATGTCAATCAGAAGACGAAGAAGAGAGAACTTCACCTTTCTTTGAGGGTTAGAAATTTAGAATAGATGGAAGCTTAAGATTGTTGAGAGGCTAAAGATGAATGAGCTGGGCCGTACCTTATGTAAGGGTAATGGGACTAATATATTTCATCAAGCCCGGAGTCAATACTTTTCATATATTAGGTAGGCTGAAATTATTGTATTTCTATTAAAAGGATAATATCCCTATCATTATGGGATTATAATATTAACCATAATTATAGGGATTGTATTTATTATTTTATTTAATTGTGTATCTTTAGTTTCCTATAATAGGCTAGCTCTTATTGTATAAATGTATATGTATGATTCGCGTTGAAGTAATATACATAATATGGTACTATTGACACCCCCCTTAGGGGGTGAAAAAAAACAAATTGTGAATATTTTTTAAATTCCAGATCTCTACGAGTAATTCATCAGCATTAATTATAAAGCATTATTTGTTAATTTTTTCAATTGGATTGGTCACCACTTATTATTCCCAATTTTCAACAATTGTTAGTTAACTAATTTTTTATCGTTTTGAAATAACTTAAATTTTATCACTTTGAAATAACTAAGCATATTTTATTGGATCGAATGGTTTGATGGTTCTGAAAATTGAACAAAACTCTTGATAAAAACTAGAGTGTGATAATAAATTATGATAATAAATAGAGGGTAATAATAAATAAGGGACATAATAAATAGAGTTAGATAATAAATAAGGGGGTGCGTATAGAATTACTCTACAGAATGAGTGAGAATTTATCAATTCTATCGGTTGATTATTAGAGCCTAATTTTCGAATTTCAGTGTTTCTCAATTGAATCGACTGATTCTAGTATTTAATTTGGCAAGATTCTAATTCGGTCGCAAAACTAATCATATTTGTCATATTTTTGCTTGATTTTCTGTATTGTGAACAATTTCAAACGAAAACTCTTAGCAATTTTTGGCTGCATGATTTCAGGTTTATCTGTATTAAGAATAGTTTCAATTGAAAAACTCTTAACGGTTTTAGTTATGCAGAAGTTAATTATCGATTTTATAATTGGTCGATGCTAGAGTAATTGTCTCCTCCAATTTTGAATGTTAACGTCATTGGGTGCAACTAAAATTTGATCCTTTATTTTTTTTATTTTATTCTAACCATTAACTGTAAATCACTTTTATAGAATTCAAAACACTCTCCAATCCTGAATGTTAACTTCATTAGGTGTAACTAAAATTTGATCCTTTACTTTTTTTTTTTTTTTTTATTCTAGCCATTTTAAATCAGTTTCTATATAATTCAGAAACTCCTCCAATCTCGAAAAAAAAAAAGAAACTCCTCCAATCTTGAATGTTAACTACATTATGTGTAATTAAGATTTGATCTTTTACTTTTTTTTATTTATTTTAAACATTACAAATAATTTTTATATAATTCAAAACACTCCATATTTATAATTAAATTATGACCATATATTAAATTGAAAATCATTCTTAAAATATAAGTAATTTCTTGTTCCCTAGAGACCTATCTATAATCTTTTATTAAGTATGAAGGCTTAGTATAAACCGTAATGATTTAATCTGACAATTTAGATTAGATCAAAAAATAATACTAAGAATAAAAAAAAATCATCCACTACTCTATTTCAGTTAATTATTATACTACAATTAAAATATGTTATTTAACACAAGTATTTGAGCGTGCAAAAACTAGTAGTTTTAATACTCATTGTTAAACACAGAATATGTTAACATTGAAATAAGATCAATTAATATCCCAAATTAGTTTTGGACCGAACACAAATCATAAAGTGACTACGAATATTTCTAGATGCATAAAAAAACCCACATATCTCTTAGTTACTACATCTACTACATCAATCAATGTGCCGCCGACCAATCAGGGTTTTTAAAATCGGACCGGTCCGGCCGGTTCAGACTAGAAACCGGCGAATCAGCCGAAAATCCGGTTTGATTCCCGTCCGGACTAAATTTTAATTTAAAAAAACAATTCACGATAATACAAGGGGGATTCCACTTAGTACCCCTGTGTTTAGGCTTTTTCAGCTGGTGCCCAGTTTTTTTTAATTCCGATAGGTACCCCTGTGTTTAAGACTTATTCAACTAGTACCAAAGTTTTTCAATTCCAGTTGGTACCCCTGTGTTTAAGGCTTTTCCAATTGACGTCCAATGTGTTTTCAAGTTAGATACCCCTAACACATAATGTCGTGATTTTAAAAAGCTACACATGTGATTTTTAGGTGTCAGAGCCGTTTTTAGTATTTTCTAGAATTCCATTAGCATTAACAAGATTTACACCTAAAAATTATCGTTTTTTGGTCATTTAAAATCACGGAGTTATAAGTTAGGGGTATCTACCTTGAATACACTTTGGATATTAGTTGGAAAAGCCTTAAACACAGGGGTACCATCTGGAATTGAAAAATACTTTGGGTACTAGTTGGAAAAGTCTTAAATACAGGGATACCTACCGGAATTGAAAATAACTTTGGGCAACAGCTGAAAAAGCCTAAAACATAGGGTTACCAAGTGGAATTCCCCATAATACAAATGAATAAATTTACAGTTTTTTAGTGTGGTCTAGTGGTAAATCGTGGGCTTATTTATAAGTGGGTCTGGGTTTGAATCTTTTGTACCTCATATTTTTTTTTGTTTTATAATTAACTCATGAACCACATATTTTATTTATTTTGACCCCAAATTTTATAGATTTAATCTATGTAGCCCATGGTATAATTAATTTCTAACCACCAACAAAATTTACTTTATTTAATTTCGACTCTCAATTTTATTAGTTGGTTGTCTGATAGAGAGCGGGGTATGGGCCGAGGCCCATATTGGTTTACCGACGGCGGGGACGGGCTTGAGCCTACTGTTCGTGGGCTGAAGAGCAGTCTTTAGTTTATATTCTTATATTATTATTATTATTATTATTAAGAGTTATTCGGCCCATTAGTATGGCCCATTAGTATGTGTATTTAAACCCAGTTAGGGTTTGGATGAACATTATGCAATTAAATATATTGGTTTTAGCCGTGGGGCTTGGGCAACGGAGTCATCCGTTGATTTTTCGATTTCTGTTCCTATCAATTGGTCCGACCTGCCGGATCCCGTTCCCGCCGGTATGACCAGATCAAACAGTGATCGTCTGGATAAGCTGGAGGCCGATCAGGCCGAGGTGAGGGAGAAATTGGACACACACAGTGTGCAATTGAGTGAGATCGCAGCGTCCTTGGCTGCACTATCGAAGGCGATTCTGAAACCGTCGGAGGAGGAGACGTCTGTCTCGCCCGGGTTGGCGCCACCCGTGGGCGATCAGACGCGGATGAGTGCTACCCCTACACTGCTGCCGTCGTTTGAGGGGGAAGATCCGATCGGGTGGATTGCTAGGGCTGAACAACAGTTTGAACTGAATGGTACTCCGCCGGAAAGGAAGGTGCCGGCAGCTGGAGTTGCCATGGACGGGGCCGCTTTGCATTGGTGGACGTGGATGAAGGCGCGAAAACCTTGGATGTCGTGGGAGGAATTCACGCAGGCGATGGTGGCTCGTTTTGACACACGTTTCAAGGGCAGCAGGTTTGAACGGTTGTCCGGAGTCAGGCAGACCGGAACAGTGGAGGAATACATCTCTGTATTTGTCCAATTGTCGGGTCAGGTTCTGGGGTTGACGGATGCACACTACTTGGGCTATTTCATGAATGGGTTGAAGGGTCAGGTTCGGAGCTCATTACGGCTGTTTCGCCCAAACGATTTGGAAACGGCGATGGAACTAGCAAGGGATATTGAGGATAATTTATCTTTTGAGAGTGGAGGGCGAGCGGGTCAGACTTTCAGTGGTTCGGGGATGTATTCGGGCAATTCTTCGAGGCTGCCAGGGGAGAGTAATGCGACAGCAGTGGGTGGCATTACACGAGGTTCGACCGGGAGCTTCTCTAAACCGGCTACGCATTCCCTAGGAACGAATTCTGGGCTATCCGGGCAGTCCACTGCCCCCTCCAGATTCACTCGACTTCCACCGAGTGTATTAGAAGACCTAAGAGCAAAGGGGTTGTGCTTTAAGTGTAAGAAACCGTTTACACCTACGCACGACTGTCCGTTCAAACAACTGAGAGTGATGTTGGCGGAGGAGGACGAGGAGTTCGATCTCCGACAGTACGAGTATTATGAGGTGACGGGGCAGGAAGAAGTTCAAAAAGACCAAGTGTGTTCAGATGAAGAAGGTGGCAATCTTCTGGTTTATTCCATGACCGGAATTTCCAGCCCTCGCACAATGAGGTTACGCGGCGTCGTGGATGGACGCACGGTGACGATATTGATTGATAGTGGCTCAAACCACAATTTTATTTCCTCATCCTTGGTTTCCTTACTTCGACTTAATGCGGATAAGACGGGCAAATTCAGGGTTCAGTTAGGAGACGGGCATAGACATGAGTCAGAAGGGGTGTGTAAGCAGCTACCTATCTCGTTTTCGGGGTGCGCTACTAAGGTAGATTGTTATGTGTTCGCTTTGGGCGGGATTGACGTAATTCTGGGAGTGGCATGGCTCGCTACGCTGGGAGAAGTTCGCACGAATTGGGAAACGCTAACCATGCGTTTCGAGCGGGGTGACGACCGAGTGGAATTACGAGGGGATCTCGCATTGTGCTCGAACGTGGTGGGGAGCCATTCTGTGGAGGCGGAATTGCCGGAGAATTTGGAGAGGACAATGGGGTCGGTGTGGGAACCCGAGGAGGTGTTAGCATGGAGGAAGGAACGTAAAAAGGAGGTGGAAGATGAACAACTATTTAAAGGGGTAGGGCAGCCCGAAGTTGATGCGACTCGGATAAGTAAGATCACCTTTCAGTGCCAGTTTCCGGATTTCAACCTTGAGGACAAGGTTGTTTCGAAGGGGAATAGAATTGATAGAGAGCGGGGTATGGGCCGAGGCCCATATTGGTTTACCGACGGCGGGGACGGGCTTGAGCCTACTGTTCGTGGGCTGAAGAGCAGTCTTTAGTTTATATTCTTATATTATTATTATTATTATTATTATTATTATTAAGAGTTATTCGCCCATTAGTATGGCCCATTAGTATGTGTATTTAAACCCAGTTAGGGTTTGGATGAACATTATGCAATTAAATATATTGGTTTTAGCCGTGGGGCTTGGGCAACGGAGTCATCCGTTGATTTTTCGATTTCTGTTCCTATCATTGTCACTGACACCGACTTATTGATCAAAGTCGTCTCCATCTATATGAACATATATGTCACCGTTGAACGCCATTGTGATGGTTATTATGAGTCATTTTTCATAATGTGCCATAAATGGTTCCATTTTTCTTTCTGGAATCAGTACACATCTGTTTACATTATTATTATTATTATTATTATTATTATTATTATTATATGCTCCGCTCAATGTTGAGAACCCGACATCAATGAGGGATTGTTGCAGTGTTGGGATTTTGACCTTGACTCAAACCATGTAACGTATTATTAGTTATATGACCTTTCTTACAACTGGCAAGTGTTCAGTTGATGAGTTATGTGTCTTGTGAAAACAACCTCGGCGGAGTAGTCTAGTCTAGTGTCATTGAACACTATAATGAAGAATTAGGGTTTCTTTGGAAAAGATATGCCTGCGATTCTACTATAGAAAAAAGTTACTAAATAAACATATATATAATCTATGTTATTTGGTTTATTCAATCATAAAATATATTTTAATTATATTTAAAGATAACGGTTTGACTCTGTTTTGATTCCGGTTTTATACGGGTTAAATCACTAAACCTAAACCCCTAAAATTTCCGATCGGGTTTGAAAACCCGATTTCAGAACCATGCGATCAATATTAGTCCTGCTGCCATAATAGTTAAACCAAAAGAAAAAAGAACAGAACAAAATATCATAACCTCAAAAACTACAAATGACAATAATGAAAGAAAATACAAGAACCATATTATATATATATATATATATATCTTATTACATACTCATTGAGGCAATCAATCAACTAACTAAAATCAAGCGCCACCATAAGATCCATTGACTCCTCCTCCATTGCCTGCTAAATGCTGCTTGTTATTAGAGCTGCGCAGCTGCCTCTTTCTCTTGAGCACGACAACCCACGTCCATCCCTCGAGAAGAAACGCGACCACTCCCAAGCAAATAAGTAAAACGACGTATGCCGTTTTCCATACCTGGTCGGGATTCAGCAAGTCGAGGCCTCGGAAAACGTTCACGACGCTCAAAACGACGACGCTGTAGCCGACCGAGTGGTGGTATATGTTCCAGTACAATCTGTACTTGTGGTCCGGCTTCGGTCTTAGAAGAAGGGCAAACACCTGATGATAGGAGTGAGTAACAAAAAACTTAGTCCTAAAACTAGTCGAATGTGTAGTAGTAACTAAAATTGTGAAATTAGTTTTTCGTCCCCTAAGTTGCCCATGTCCAAGACTACATTATAATGGGCAACTTCCGATTTTGAACAAAGGGCATGTTAGAAGAGGAGACGAATTTCGTAAAAGTTATGAGTATTTTAGGACATGGTCACAGAAAGTAATTTGGAAGTTATAAGATTAAAACTAAATTTACTAAACAAATAATATCAACATGCCTGAAGGGTTCCAAAGATGAAGAGGGTCAACCCGAGGTTCCCGTGGGTGGTTCGGTCCCCTCCACCCGAGTCACCACCGATTCCCAAGCCCGTGGCCCAACCGGTGACTCCCAAAACGTACGCAGAAGCCTGGCAAGTGACGTGCATGTAGAACCACGTCGGGTTTGCAACCTTGAACACCTTCAAATACCGAGCCGCCATCACACCGATTGGCATCATTATTCCCCAGCTCACCGCATTCAGCATCCCGTGTATCTGCAACAACAATCACGTTGAGATTTATATTCAATCTCAACATCACATAATTCAACTCACCAGACTCAACTAATACATCAAAGAGTCAGCTTCACCTATCACCAGTTGATTTTAGGCTGAATCCCTCAATTTTTAATAAACCAAGGTTATTGTGGTAATAAAACAAAATTAAAGGCATTCATTATGTATACTAGTATGTTTAGCATATCTAATGTATGTGCAAATATATATTATATTTTGACTATTTTATATTATTAATTAAGTGTTAAAAAAATAAAAATTAAACGAAGGATAAAATTATAATAAACTAAAATATTAAGGATAAAATGGTAAAAATACTTGACAGACCAATTGACAAGACCTACTATGCTTTTTATACGACAGTATAGATATAAAATAAAGAACATACGTTTTTCTTGTTGAACCCATTCCCCGATCCGCCCGCGCCCGTAGAAGCCAACCCGTCGGCAAAATCGATCGTCCCGTAGGACTTCATGTTCGAACCGTTGGTCTGATGCTCCTGAGGGACGTCCCCCGAGACGGGGCCCACCTGCCAGACCTGAGTGAACGAGGTGGACCCCGCGGGGAGCTTCATCGTGGCGAAGATGGTCATCTCGCCTTCGGCCGAGTACTCGGCCGCGAGGCTTGGGACGTCGAACCTTAACGAACCCTCGGACAGGTCGGTGCTGTAGCTCGAGACCGGGGAGGTGTAGGCTCGGACCGTCCCGCTCGAGCTCTGGAACGCCACGAGGCACTGGGCTCCGACCATTCGTCCCCGCGGGCTCGGGTTTAGGGACCACACAGCGTAGTCCGTGGGCCCTAAGCCCATCTGCCTGTAGGCTATGTCGACCGTGTGGTTCGACGGACGGTACGTCCAGTGGATGAACGAGTTTAGGACGGGAAGTGGGCCGCAGTTGGCGAACGTCCTTTTGTTAGGGAATACGTAGCTCGAGCAGTTCGCCGCCGGCGGGGGCTGCGTATAATAGCATGGAAGTGTGAGTAAACATTGGACCATTGCCCTAAAGAAGATCTTGCTCATCGTCATCTCCATCCTCTAATTTGTTATTGCCGTTGTATCTCTAATAGGTAATGTCTTATTGAATCTATGAGAGAGGGTTATTATGTTTGTGGGACGAATTCAACTTGAAGCACATATATAGAACCATAAATTATTTTAGTATTAGTATTTAACTTTTTTTTAATCCCATACAACGCCACACAATCCAATTATTCTAGCGTGACTAACTCCTCTTGTCTGTAGCCTCAAGTCGATACAGATTATTCATATACTCCCTCCCTCCCAAAGCATTTTATACATTTTACTATATATTGGGCGTCCCATTCCCTTTTGTACATTTCCTTTTATAGTAAAAGACTATCACAAACAATCAATATAGTAATATTAAATATTCTCAAAAGACGTGTCAAAATATACACATTTTTTACCTTTTAATTGTACTATATTATTAAAATATTCAGTTTCTTAAAAACCGCGCCATATCCCAAATGTACAAAACCATCTGGGAAAGAGGGAGTACTAATTAATTATTTTGCTTGTTTTAGACTACATGCATTGTGGTGCAGCGGGTGACTTTTTGAAAAACTAATTAAGGTGCCGTTGTAACCTAAAATTAATTAAATGTAATAAAGCCTACACCACCAGATACCAAGTTGCCTGAAGAAAAAAGAGAACATATATTGCTTATAGTCGTATAGACCTAACGTCACCGCAGGTTGCTACACTAAATGAACGTACACGTAAAGTCAAATGTGTATTCTGTATAATAAAAAAAAACTTGTATATTTTATTCATTGTATTAAATTTTTTAATAAACGAAATCGTTGTAGAAAGATACGCCATGTCGAAATATTTCTCTTCCATAGCTAATATATTCGTAGTTCATCATTTTATTATATAATGTAGAGTAAAACGTATGGCGTTTTTCTCTAGAAGAGAAGAGTATCCTCATTTACTATATTAAGTGTAGTTGAGAATATACTATTGAAGTTGGGTGGTAGTGCGTCGCCATTTGCAATGTACAGCTCATGTGAAAAAAGAATATTGGCACAAGTCTGCCACACGCCATTGTATTATTTTAGTACTACAGCTCACGCTCGGCACGCGTCTTTCTTTAGTTTGAATAATAATAAAAAGCCCATGGTTTTCTATTCACTACACAAACAAAACCACTAATGATCCTTATTTTTTAGTCAAATCCTTATTGTCTTTAGCTTATCTTCAAGGTCCGTGATAATTAATTAATTGACACATTTTCAAGTTCGTTGAATCTGCCCAACCTTCGGTTGTGTGGTCTTTAAAAAAAGTTGTTAGTCGCTAGTCGGTGAGGAGAAGATGATTAATTTTTTTTATGCATATCGTGTTCATTTATTGTTATGATCATAAATTTTGATTCCCTCATTTATAACTAACGTTGTCCATCTAAATAAATTCACTTGCAATAGATTTAGTCGTTGCGTTGGGAAATTCTCTTTTTTCTTTCTTGGATCTTTTTCGACCACGTTTACTAATGAGGGCATAGCAAATGAAGAAGGAAAAAAAGACGGCGACGATGATTGGATTTGCATTGGATGGTATTTGCTCTACCTGCAAATCGTTTTCCAGTTATTTATTTGTTGCAGCAAAGAGAAACCCATTGAGACAGTAGGGAGAGAAAATTATTGGAATGTGAGACAAATTTTTTTATTACGCTATTTGAGAGTAATAGAAATACATTATTCTACTGATGGATAAGAAGTCTCGAGTAATGGAAATACATTTTTCTACTGATGGATAAGAAGTTCGAGTTATTGGAATGTGAGACAAATTTTTTTATTACGATATTTGAGAGTAATGGAAATACATTATTCTAGTGATGGAAAAGAAGTCTTGAGTTATGAAATCACAAGCGTTAATTGTGTAATAATCTAAATGTGGTAAAATTATTTTGATTTCCATGGGCATATCAATATTGATTGAACCTCGTAAAAATGAGCTTATCTATTCCATATAAGCCCATATAACAGAGATAATATTAACTAATAAAGTGTTCGGTTTTATAATTTCAGCCCGATATTTATATTTCGGCCCGATATTAGAGTTTAAGCCTGGTACAAATAAACTAATTTATCAAACAAAGATAACTTATGATGAGTTCATACTAAATAATTAATGGTTGGCTTTTATATTGCCCTTATAACCAAACGGGCGGACTAAACAAAAGATAATAATATTGAATCCAGTAGTTCCAACTTTCGACAAGTGTGACGTAAGCCCACAATCGATGTGGGGTAGCTCAAGTCGTAAAAAAAAGGACTAAACAAAATATTCTAATTTCCACAATTGTAAAAAAAAATTATTATCTTAACACTCTCCTAAGTTGGAGCGTGTATGTCGAGAACGCTATTGCTAAGAAATAATGGAAAGATGATGAATTCATAGTTTTTGTAAACATATCGTCATGCTGGCAGTTCGACGGGACATGAGCAGTGTCTATGGTTATTGAATATGCTCTCGCATAACATGACAACCAATCTCTATATATTTTGTCCTTTTATAGTAAATTGGACTTTCTACGAGATGCAGTCGACTCTTCGTTGATAGTGGCCTTTGTATATGCAGGTCATGTAACAAATAGCACGATACTCTAGTGACAATGTAACCAAAGTTAAGTGATAATTGTAAAAATTGTGACTGCCCTTAAAAGTGTTGGGAATATAATCCTTAATTTTCTCCACTAAGTCAGTTGGGAGTTAGTAGTGGGTAACATTTTCATTATTTAAGGCATATAGTAGGGGCAGTAGCATTTGTCTTTTAGTTTGCTTTTGCTCAATAAATTGTTATCGGTGATGTGATCTGAGATAAGGAGAATATAATATTTCAGCTTCAGAACACAAAAGATCCTCAGTTTTTATCTCTGCTCTTTCTTATAAGTTTTTTAAAAGATAACAGTGGTATTAGAGCAACTAGTATGAATAACTCTACCCAATTTAGTTCCGATCTTGGAAGGAAAAATTACCATCGTTGGACAGTGCAGATGAGAGTCTTGTTAGACTACCACGAGTTGCTAGAAAGGCTTCGCAGAAGTTGCAGAAGGCGCAAGCGATGCACAAAAGGCTCTACACTGAGAAAACAAGAAAAAGGATAAGAAGGCATTGTTCTTCATACACCAAGGAGCAACTGATGAAGTATTTGAGAAGATTGAAGCAGCAACGACGTCAAAGCAAGCCAGGGATACTTTAACGACATCGTACGCTGGGGCTGAAAAGGTTAAAAAGTGAGGCTTCAAACATTGAGACGTCAATATGAAGGCCTAAAAATGGAATCCACCGAATCAGTAACCACCTACGTAAGTTGGCTACTAACCTTGACGAATCAAATGAAGTTATGTGGAGAAAAGCAAGCCGAGCAGATCATCGTCAAAAATATCCTACGATCTTTAACCTTGGACTTCGAACACATCGTGGTGGCAATTGAGGAGGCTCATGATTTTTCGGAGATTTCGATAAATGAATTGTCGGGTACTTTACAAGCTCATGAACAACGGATGAATGCAAAGAAAGCAAATAAGCCAATTGAACAAGCGTTACAAGCCCAAGTCTCAATCAGTGGAATATCATAATGCCAACAAAAGACAAGATAATTAACGTGGTAGAGGACGAGGCCGAAGTAGCAGATCCCAAACCAATCGAGGACGTGGTGGTTATTACAAATATGGAGGAAGTCAATATAATGATCGAGAGAAGACGGATCGAACTCAGAACACACGAGAATAGGGCGTGGTAGAGGTCGGTATGACAAATCTAATGTCGAATGCTACTCTCGTCATAAATTTGGACATTTTGCAAGTGAATGTAGAAGCAAAAAAGTAATGATCAGAGGCTCATTGCACTCAACAAGATGAGCAAGACAATCATACCCTCTTGATGGTTACCACAACTAGCGATTTTCCCTACTCATATGTTGTTTCTTGATACCTGGTGTACTAATCATATGTGTGGAACAAAAGAATTGTTCACAGATCTTGATGAAACCTTCAAGACACAAGTAAGGTTTGCAAATGACACGAGCATACCCGTAATGGGAAAGGGGCATATTCTCATTAACCTGAAGAATGGAGATCAAAATTACATTGCAGACGTGTTTTATGTTCCGGGAATGAAGACAAATTTGCTAAGTGTGGGTCAGCTCCTTGAGAAAGGCTATAATATGTCGCTTCGTGATGGAAAATTCTGTATTTGGGATAAAAAAAGGTACCTTCATTCTTATAGCTCCTATGACGAGAAAACGCATGTTTCAAATCGGCATATCTGGTGGTGCGTATAATTGTCTTAGTACGATTATAAAGGATGAGTCTTGGTTATGACATATGCGATTTGGTCATCTGAACTTTCACAGCCTAAAATTGCTTGCTCAAAAGAATATGGTGAAAGGTATGCCATGTGTTCAACATCCTAAGCAATTGTGTGAAGCATGCGTCGTTGGCAAGCATCACAGAGCACCATTTACAGCGGAAATTCAGGAGCGATCTTCGCAACCACTTGAGCTCGTTCATTAAGATGTTTGTGGTCCAATGAATGTTATGTCAAATGGCGAAAACAGGTATTTTATGAGTTTTAGTGACGACTTTACTAAAAAACGCGGGTTTATTTCCTTCAAAGAAAGTCAGAAGTGTTCGATTGTTTAGTTTAAAGTACATGTTGAAAGGCAAAGCGACTGTTCTTTGAAATCTTACGAACCGATGGTGGAGGTGAATATACATCTAACGAGTTTAATGAGTATTGTGAAGAGCATGGGATTCATCATGAAGTAACTTTTCCGTATACCCCTCAACCCAAAGGGGTTGCTGAGCGAAAGACTCGAAAGATCATGGATATAGACAGAAGTATACTGAAATCAAAAAACATGCCTACCTCATTTTGGGCCGAAGTTGTTTCATGCTCAATCTACATCTTCAATCGATGTCCAACAAAGCCAGTCCCAGATAGCACACCAACTGAAGCATGGAGCGGTTCTTAACCAAGCGTTAAACACTTGAGAGTGTTAGGGGTTGTGGCGTACGCTCATGTTCCAGCAGAATCGAGAACGAAACTGGACTATCATGCTCAAAAAACCATATTTATTGGCTATAGAAGTGGAGGATATAAACTGTTCAATCCTTTGACGAAGAAGGTCATTGTTAGCCGCGATGTAACTTTCACCGAAGAAGAAGGTTGGAATTGGGCTGAGAACAGCCCCATGAGCCAAAAGCATTGCAATATATTTTCGTCAGAGGATGAACCAGAGGTGCAAAACACTATCCAAGAAGCTACGCCAGTGCCCAAATTCACAACGGAGATTGAACAACCTCGCGAAACCGACAACCACCAGCTTATTTACAAGATTATTATAGGGAAATTGACCTCCAAAGGTTCGTAACCTAGTCTATTTTCGTGGGTGTGTGTGAATTAAATCAAGAACTTCGATCTTGATTGTGATCGAATCGAAAAATAGAGAGAAAACAAAAAACATAGAACTCGATATAACGTGCTTCATCTCAACTTTAGACCTACTTCACGGACCAACAAAAGCTCTTTATTCCAAACTACGAATTGGGATTACAAGCTCTCAACTTACTCTCCAACTCAATAGTTTTGACTCAACTCTAATTCTCGCTCATTTACAAGTTATGAACTCGCTAACTCATCTACTTCACCACTGATAATCTGATATTTATAGCTAGAAGAAAAAACTAGAGCAGCAGTCTACATTACGCGCTTGTACCACGTGCCTGCTTCTTTGTACAGCGCTTCACATAACTAATAAAAGGCGTTTAGTACTTTTATTAGTTATACCCATGTTTAATAGCAGCCCTTAGATCATCATCCCGCCAGATCAAACAGTCGAAGTTTAAATTGAGCAAAACAAATGACTTGGAAATATTCTTCAGCTCAACAAATCGATCTCTCATCATCTTCAGCTTTTCTTCAATTCTTCAAGCCTTGATCACTCGAGTTTTGGCTCATATTTCTCAACAATCTCCACCTTGAGCCAAGAACTCCCAACCCCCCAATGATCTTCATCATTTTGGAGCCAAACGAGCTAGCTAAATTCAGTCTAAACTCCACCCAAAAATGAGAATTTTCAGCAATTTCTCAATCAAAGCTCCACCTTGATTTATTGCCCCTTCTCAGATTTGTTGGTCTACAATTTCCAGCCCTTCAGAACTTGCTAGAGCACCTTGTCAACCTCAAGCAGGCTTGAAATTTCCGTCTTGAAGTGGACTTGGTGCTTTGGCAAGTCGAGCTCTTCTCATCCAGGTTTAGCATCGTTCCAGCTAATCTTCCTTCCTTCCTAGCTTCATGGACTTTTCTACAAACCCATTTGCAGCCAAAACATCCCTTCTTCTTGGTCTTATTTGCAGCCAAGACTTCAGCTTCTTCCCATGAAGTCTCATTTTCACACATGATTCTATTTGAGATTGAACCATCATCGTGTTGCTCCAAACCTTCTAAACTTTCAGCCATATTTAAAACATACCTTTCAAGTGGTCTGAACATGTCTCTGTCCCTGCCAAGAACCTGATCGGAAGGCTCATATTCAGAATTTGAAGTTTTTGCAGATTCTGAAATGTCAGCAACATCTGAAATTTCAGCTTCAATTGAAGGTCTTGGACGCGTCTTCTCCACCTCAAAATGAGGTCTTTTTTATGTTTCTTGAATTACATTCAAGTCCACACTTCGTAGTTGTCCTAGACTCACTTACCTCCATAGAACAACCATCTAACACATAGTTACCGTGCCTTCTAAACCCGCAAAGAACCAGCCTCCTCTGCTTCAGAACTTTAATCCTACCAGCTGCTGTTTGGGTGATAAATCCAAGCTTGTCTAATGCCCGATTGATATAAGGTTCCTCCTCATCTCAGGCACATACCTTACATTCTTGAGAACCCCTAAAACACCAGATTTTAGCCTCAAACGGATCGAGCCAATTCCAAAAACCTTACAACTTTTGCCATTTCCAAGCTTGACAGATTGTTGGCTTGTTTCCCTCAAATCTTGCAACCAATCCTTGTTGCAAGTGACGTGGAATGAGCACCCTGAATCAAGAATCCATTCCCTCTTTGTTTCTTGCCCTAAAACTGTTAAGTTCAGCCAACTCATAATCTTCTTTGTAAGAAACATCGGCTCGATCTTGATTCCATTTGTGTTGTGAATTCTTTAGCTGCGGGCAGAATATTCTTATGTGTCCCTCTTCATGACAGTGATAACATCGTATAGGACTTCTTGGCTTCGATCTGTCATACTTCATTCCTTTTTTGAGCTCATTACTCGAAGTACTCCTCACATGAATTATCTCGGCTGGATTAGATGTAATTTCAGCTTCCCTTTTGCAGTTTTACTGTCTAGAACTCAGGGCGGTCTGAACATCAACGAGTTTCAACGCATCTCTTCCATAGAGCAGGGTCTCCTTGAAGGTGTTGAACCATTTAGGCAATGCACAAAGCAGTATCGCTTTATCTTCTTCCTCAATTTTCACCTCAGCGTTTTCAAGATCCAAGATCATTCGATTGAACTCATCAAGTTGATCTTCAATACTCTTCTCCTCTTGCATCCGAAATGAATACAACGATTGCTTCAAGAAGAGCTTCTTTGCCAGCATCTTCACCATATACAGCTCATGGAGTTTCTTCCACAAACCATCAGGCGTTGTCTCCTTCGAAACCGCTCTCAGAACTTTATCCCCAAGACAAAGAACGATCACACTATGCGCTTTGGTTCGCATCGCTTTCTTGGCCGCCGATGTCATCTGCGAAGGCATATCCTTCTCAGCGTTCAACGCTTCTTGAAGGCCTTGTTGAATTAGCAAGGCCTTCATCTTGATCTTCCACAAGCCGAAGTCATTTCCCCCGTAAACTTCTCAGTTTCGAATCTTGTCTCCATCTTCTTCGGTCGCTTGTTGTCCGTGACTTGCCGCACCAATTGTAGGGAAATCGACTTCCAAAGATTCGTAACCTAGCTTATTTTCGTGGGTGCGTGTGTATTGAATCAAGAACTTCGATCTTGATTGTGATCGAATCGAAAAACAGAGGGAAAAAGAAAAACATGGAACTCGATATAAGGTGGTTCGGTCTCAACTTTCGACCTACTCCATGGACCAATAAAAACTCTTTATTTCAAACTACGAATTGGGATTACAAGCTCTCATATTACTCTCCAACACTAGTTTTGACTCAACTCTAATTCTCGCTCGTTTACAAGTTATGAACTCGCTAACTCATCTACTTCACCACAGATAATCTGGTATTTTATAGCTATAGAAAAAAACTAGAGTATCAGTCTGCATTACGAGCTTGTACCACGTGCCTGCTTCTTTGTACAACGCTTCACATAACTAATAAAAGGTGTTTAGCACTTTTATTAGTTATACCCATGTTTAATCGCAGCCCTTAGATCATCACCCGCCATATCAAACATCCAAGTTTAAATGAGCAAAACAATGACTTGGAAATATTCTTTAGCTCAACAAATCGATCTCTCATTTCAGCTTTTCTTCAATTCTTCAAGCCTTGATCACTCGAGTTTTGGCTCATATTTCTCAACAATTACGAGGTAAACTCTGATGACATAATTGATGACGATCGAGGGCAGGCCCCCTTTGCATTTTTTGCAGATCCTGAACCTGTCACATTGCACGAAGCATTTGATAATCCAAAATGGACGGCAGCCATGCGTGATGAGCTTGACGCCATTGAAAGAAACAATACATGGCTTTTCACTGCTCTCCCACGGGGTCATAAAGCAATTGATTTCAAATGGATTTTCAAGACAAAATGACCGCAAATGGCGTGGTTGAAAAGTACAAAGCAAGACTAGTGGCGAAAGGATTTGAAAAACGAGTTGATCATCATTTTCAAGAAATGTCCGCACCAATAGCTCGAATTGAAACAAAGACTTATAATTGCTATGGCTGCATAGAATCACTGGAGTATTCATCAAATGGACGTAAAGTCTGCATTCCTCAATGGTCCACTTGAAGAAGAAGTATTTGTAAAGTAGCCTTCCGGTTTTGTGATTAAAGGCGCGGCGGAAAAAAGTTTATCGGCTGAGGAAGGCGTTATACGGCCGAAAGCAAGCTCCGCGCACATGGAATCGATGCATTGATTCATTTTTCCTTGGAACTGGTTTCAATAAATGTCCTTCTGAGCATGCGGTTTATGTGAAAGCCAGCAATACGGGTGGTATTTTATTGGTATGTCTTTGCGTTGATGACTTAATCGTTACAAGCAACAGCCCAGGTATGATCAAATCGTTCAAGCATTCAATTACGAGGGAATTTGAGATGGCAGATGTTGTCTCATGTCTTACTTTCTTGGGATTGAAGTAATTCAAAAAGACGACGGAATTTTTATTTCTCAAAAGAAATATCTTGCCGATCTGTTGAAAAGGTTTCAGATGGATGCTTGCAATCCGACAAAAACACCCGTTGAAGTAGGTACGAACCTTACGAAGAAAGAGGAAGGGCCACTTGTTAACCCAACATATTTTAAGAAGATTGTCCAAAGCTTTAGATATCTTATATGCACAAGACCGATATTTCATATGGAGTTGGCTTAATTAGCAGGTTCATGGAAACGTTGTATCAATCTCATCTACAAGTTGCTAAACGGATCCTACGCTACTTAAAGGGAACTAATGATCTTGGGTTGCTTTATCCTCCTCTCGATAAGCATTCTCTTGTGGGATATTCTGATAGCGATTGGGCTGGAGATCTAGATGACCGGAAAAGTACATTCGGCTATTGTTTTCTCTTGGTAATGCAGCGGTTTCGTGGTCGTCAAAGAAGCATCTTGTTGCACTGTCAACGTGCGAAGCTGAGTTTATTGCGGCAGCGTCTTGCGTAGTACTGTCAAAACCGCCGAAGCCCGCCACCCGCCCGCCCCGCCTGCAGGCGGGCGGGCCTGGCGAGCTTAGCCCGCCTGTTTTAAAAAAAAGGAAAAATAATAAAAATTTGGAAAAAAAAAAAAAAAATAGGAAATAACTCAAAAAATATAGAATTCAAGTTGGAAAATATAAAAATTTTATCAACTTCTTTTAGTATTAATTTTCTATGTTATTAAATTAGAAATCATAGCTCACAAAATAAAAAAAATAATATAAATTCTTATTATTTAATAAAATTATGTAATATGTTATTTTCTGGCGGGCCTGCCCCGCCAAAGTCCGCGGCCCGCTCCCGGGCGGGCCTGAAAATTAACAGCCCGCCCCGCCGCGGGCCCGTTTGCCAGCTCTAGTCTTGCGCTTCTCAGGCAATCTGGTTAAGCAAATCAATGAATCAGTTGCATTCTCCAATTACAGGGCCTTTGAAGATATTTGTCGATAATAGTTCAGCAATTAACCTGGCCAAGAATCCTACTGGGCATGGTCGGAGCAAACATATTGACATCCGATTTCATTTTCTACGCGAGCTACTAGAACAGAAGAGGATCACATTGGAATTTTGTCGAAGTGAAAACCAGTTAGCGGATATCTTGACGAAGCCACTGAAATATGACTAGTTTGTGAAGCTGAGAAGCATGCTTGGCGTATCAGTCTTACAAAATTCGGATTAAGGGGAAGTGTTGGGAATATAATCCTTAATTTTCTCCACTAAGTCAGTTGGGTGTTAATCGTGGGTAACATTTTCATTATTTAAGGCATATAGTAGGGGAAGTAGAATTTGTCTGTTAGTTTGCTTTTGCTCTATAAATTGTTGTCGGTGATGTGATCTGAGATAAGCAGAATATAATATTTCAGCTTCAGAATACAAAATCTCCTCAGTTTTTATCTCTTCTCTTTCTTATCAGTTTTTTAAAAGATAACAAAAAGAGTAACAAAGAGACGGAAAATGAAGAAATATTAGGATTATAGAGTATCACTAAGATAATTTAGTAATTTCACGTATTAGATCACAACAAGAAACTAGTCGGGGAACCCCATGGAGTAGAGAGTATGATTCACATCCGCACCTTGTCCCTATCAAAGAGAGAAAATTTTCTCGGTCCAGCCGGAGATATAAACAAGGAATTTTCGCCCCATTCGAGACAAACCTCTGCGGGGAAACGGGGAATCTCCATCCCATTGCCAATCATATTCGTATTTGAAAATTGTTGAACCGGAAATCTATTTGTCATTTGAATTTGATATTTAAATATATCAAATTAGAATATCAAATTTGAATCGAATCTCGAATCGAACAAAATAATTTCCTTTCATTTGTAACCTAGTTACAAATTAAAAAGTTTTCCAAAAGATCTTGATTTATCATAATTTGAGATGCAGGAAAAACAAAACATGAACGATAATGTAATCTAAACGATTTAGCTAGTAGATACTGGGGGAAAACACATTATTCTATGTAAACGAAAAGAATATGGGTAGTTTTTTTAAGTAATATAAATAGGGATCTAAATACATATAAAAAAAAGAAAAAAAAAACTATCAACTAACTCCACTGGTTAGGAAATATTTCACTTAAGGACCAAATTGAACATTTCTTTCACTTAAGGACCATATTTGCTGAAAAGACTATGCATGCCCTTACTTTACGATTTTTATTTTAATTTTATATTTTCTTTAATGAAACAAAAAGGCTTTTTAATTAAAACAGGGCTATTTGAAGCCACATTCATTAAAATAGGAGAAATGTGACGGAAATTATTAAAATCGAGTGAAACACTACCATTAGACGCGACGTCGCACCCATTACACGCGACGGATGACGTGGCACGGGCAACCCTCGCAAAAATCCAGGTGGGCCCGGCTGGGCCCGCGTGTGGCCCGCATCGCGTTTATTGGACGCGACGACGCGGGACGCGACGTTTGACCTAGACAGCAGTAACGGCCACTAAACCCACCACTAAACCCACTAACGATGGCCCACTACGATAATGGGTTATCGCCGCATTTAATGGGTGCAACGTCGCGTCCATTGCATGCGACGTCGAGTTTAATAGGAACGGATTTTTCCCCTATTTAAGACGCTCGATTTTCGATTATCAATTCATGAAATTTCATACATATCCAATATGGTGTCTAGAAAAATTCAAATAGTTGTTTATTATGGCGGTGAAATCATACACGGATCAAACACCATACAGTATAGTCTTCGACCCATCGGTTATCGACGAATTCGTCGCGATACCAATTTCGATCAATTTCTTAGTATGCTGTACGACATGACTTCCGTCGACAGCAATGCTTTCTTTTTAATCGTTCGTGTGAAGAACGTGTTAGGGAGTGTGCCCTCGGAATGCCATACGAGGACTAGGAATAGTATAGGGCGCACAATGATGTATAGGTCAATAGACAGTTTTATTGTATATACTATCAAAATAAAGTAGTGAATATTATTTTCATTATAATAAAGGCATTATTATTTATTTATCGAATTTAAAGTCTGCTTGGCATCTGGCGGTGCGATAAATAAATAACACCCGAATGTTTGAGTTGGACGTCTGATTCTCGTGGGGACGAGGGAGGAGACACCGGACGGTCCTTAATCTCAGCATTAAATAAAAAGTCCGTAAGTCTAAGGATTCTAGGTGGGTGACTAGATATCCGAATATGACTTATTCATTGACGACCACATAGTATCGGTAGTGTCACTGATTACCTGAGAGGTTGTGGGTCGTGATGGAGATATCGGTGATCGGAGAGATCGCGTATTCGGACATTCGGCTCGTATTCGTCTCTCACATGACTAGGATGTTGTCAATGATTGAACGAATGACTATAGCAGCCTCAGACCAATAGGGTCACTGACGGATTTGCTTTCGCGATTTCGGTTTGTCGCTAGTTGGCTAGGTCCGCAAGTGTTCGGAAATGGGACACGGGCCAGCGACGAAACGCAACTGACTTTACGGAGGTGATTGCCGGGCTTTGACTGCTATCGGGATTCACTGCCTATATTCGTATAGGTTAACGTCCTATGAGGTAATTGGAGAACGACGATTGAAAAGCCTTCGGCCGAAGCTTGGAAAGCTCACTTGTATTAGATACGGAGCGGAGTTTAAATAATCGGTTGGGTCTCAATTATAACATAGAGTTGGGTTAGTGAGTTTGACATTTACATGGCTCTCACCTAACCGGGACGCAAGTGAAAGGCGTAAGAGGTATTTAAATGTATACACTGTAGTCGGTTCGCTCGAATTTCGATTAGATCAAAATTCGTTCCCAACTGGGATCTGTCCGGTACCGCGGGATTGGCTAGGCGAATACCGGGACTCGCGGATTCCTCCCGTGCCAGTTGAGACGGACTTAGAGAGTCGCGCTTAAAAATGGTAATGAACTTGAACGAAAACGGCGGGCTTTTCTCTGGAACCTAACGAATGGGATTCGTTGAGGTAGTGGCAAAGTTGATACGAGGTGTCGATGATTTAGTTAAATTTCGGTGACGGTCACGGGAATAATTAGGACTTGAGATTGTCTTAAGTGTTTAATTAATTAACTAAATGAGGCTCGATTGTAATTAAAATAATTAGATTGGATTTAATTATTTTATTACTTAAAATTGAGGGACTAAATTGAGAATTTAGAAACCTCATGGGCTTAATTGAAAGTATGCATGTTGACTTGGTCTTGGACATGTGTCAATTTCATTTCATGCCACATAGGTTGAGGTGGCATATGAGTCATACTTTGAGAGCATGACAAGCGTTAAATAAAAAATAATAAACATCCTTAGTGGGATTTTACTACAAGCATGGAAATAGAAATAACATGCATGAGAGAGTTAAAAAAAAAAAAAGAACTTGCTTCTTGAAAAAAAAAAATTAGAAAAGTAACGTGAGTTTTCTCTAATGCAAAGCACTTGGTCATTTTTCTCTCATCAACCAAAACTAGAGAATTAGAAAGTGTGTACTTGGTACTTCTTAAACCACATTATTAAAGCCACGAGATCGTTCGACGAAGCCCGACGCCCGAACCGAGCTGCGTCTAGCCATCGGGAGCAGTCTCGGAGGTTCGATCAAGGACATACCGGCGTGACAATCTGGGCCGGAGGCCCCGGGAATCAGACGAGGCACTACGACGATCATCCGAGGTGTAAACACGTACGCCGAAGGTATATTTCGAACCCTACTGATTTGATTTTACGAAAAATACCAAACGACATCAGAATGATTCGAAAGACCCCTCGTTGCGATCGTTGGGAAGTGTAGAATCAATCTGGAAATTTTGGTATTGATTGGAAATCAGTTCGGTTGTCAAACTGTCGAAAGACGGCAGACTGCCGCTTTAGTCGAATTGATAATTTCGAACCACTGATTTGATTTTGTGAAAAATACCAAACGACATCGGAATGATTCGAAAGACCCCTCGTTGTGATCGTTGGGAAGTGTAGAATCAATCTGTAAAATTTGGTATCGATCGGAAATCGTTTCGGTCGCCAAATAGTCGAAACACTGTCGGTTGCCGCTTTGTTCGAACTAGTTTGGAACGAAATTATTAATTCGAATAAATTTGTAATAAATTCGAATTTAGGAAATTCGAATTAGACGTGGTCTCCTGAGGCTCAGGGCAGTATCTTGAGCCCTCGGGAGAAGCCGAAGGGCGCTAGGTCAAATTTAGATGTTGGAAATCGAAAATTTGGCACCCTACGCCGCTCGGTTCAAACGCGCTTCCGCTATCGCCACGTTGAGCTGTTTGGGGGCCGGCGTCGATTAATCGGGCCTACCCCAACAGTGGTACCAGAGCTACGGCTCATGCATGGTTCGACCGAAGGCCTCGAAAGCCGATGTGGCGAACGAACGGTCGACGTAGTTTGGAGACTATCGTCGCTCGTGACGTCGGTCGGGCACCCGGCGTCAAAATTCTGTGTTGCATGTTTATGTGGGACATTTACACGGGCTTAGGTTCTAACCGGGTTATTTGTTTAAGGGCCGTTTGCTGCCCCCCGGTATGTACATGGATTACGGGTTGTTCGGGATATAATTCCCCCCGTGTTGTATTTTATTGCTTTATTAGATAAGTTAGATAAAATGGCGGCCGTTTGACGCAAGGCGAGATTGGAGGGTTCGACGACCCGCATGACGACGAGTCGACGTTTGGAGATCAAAGACCCGGTCGTTTTACGACCCATGTAATAGGACCAGTTTAGAAATAGCCCGTGCATTTGTCCATTTAAATTGCTTTCCTAGGGTTAGGAATTTAATTAACGCATTTATGTGCTCGTGCTTAATTTTTATTTGCTATGAGAATACAAACTCCCTAAAATACTAAGTGAGTAAAGGGATTGGATGCCCTGTCTTCTATCAAGCTCGGGTTAAATTGTTACGAAACCTAAATGCAAGGTTTGGTTCCGGGTATGCCGGCGCCTTGCATTTGTTTTCGTTTCGATTTGCTCGTGTGCGTTAGCGCCGCTCGCCAAGACCACACTATGCGGTAAAACGTACGGTTCAAGTGTGCGGTAATGAGTAAAGTTGATAGGTCGCACTTAGACAGTCACACCGCTTTGTTCCGGGTTTGCCGGCGGGGGTCCCTGACTGAGACAAAGATAGTTGAAACATTCGACAAGGTCGGATTCGTGCGGAGCACGACTTCGTGGGCCACTGCAAACCAATAAAACGACAGAGGTTGAGGTTTGCATCCGCCCACGGGGACATCAACGCCACTATCGAAGTTATCAACGAAACTTCCAAAACATCCAATGGGAGAAAATGGAGTTTATGAAAAGATAATGGGAGTCAAACGGAATAGAAGTCCTTGTTCGCGTTTGATGATCTATACAATCAACTTAATAGGCCTTTTATTTTCTGCAGCATTTTCTCTCAGTGTAAGTTATGTCTACCGCTTTAAACATACTGCTCAAGGAGAATAGGTTGACTGGGTCAAACTATTCAGACTGGCTTCGCAACCTGAGGATTTTCCTTCAGATTGAGAACCTAGTGTATATCCTTGACTCCGAGTTGCCGCCGGCCCCAGGGGCGCGGGCAACAGAGCAGGCTCGTGCCGCTTATGACAAGCGACTGCGCGACGAGCAGCTCGTAAAGGCTCATGTCCTCGGATCGATGAGTAACACGCTGCAGCGTAGCCATGAGGGTATGGCTGATGCTCGAGCGATGGTTCAGCATCTGAAAGAGCTTTACGGTGAGACGTCAAGGACAGCTCGCTATGCGGCTTCGTCGCAGCTCTTCCGATCGAGGATGTCTGAGGGTGAGAACGTTGGCGAACATGTTATGAACATGATCACCATGATCGAGAGATTGGAGACTCTCAATTTCCGATTTGATCGGGAATTACAAAACGATCTCATCTTGCAGTCTCTGCCTCCGTCCTTCAATGCGTTCATAGTGAACTATCATCTGAACGGCATGACGCTGACGCTTCCTGATCTGATGAATCAGTTAGCGACGGCGCAAGGTCAGATGAAGAGGGCAAAGCAGACTGCACTTGTCGCTACCTCTTCGAAGCCCCAGAAAGGCAAAAAGAAGAAGGGCAACAAGCTCAAGCCAACAGGGAAGGTTTCTAAGAAGAACAAATCTTCTGGGAAATCGAAGCAGACCGGTGTAAAGCCGACGGATAGGTGTCTGCATTGCGGTGCGCTGGGCCACTGGAAGCGGGACTGTCCGAAGCTCAAGGGTGAGCAGGCTACGTCAGGTAAGGAACTTAATGTTTTAGAAACAGTTTGTTCATCATCTGTATACTCTACTTCCTGGATATTGGATTCCGGAGCTAGTACTCACATTTGTGTGTCCACGCAGGGTCTGGGACCAAGTAGAGCGCTTGGGGAGCGGGAGATCGAGGTTAGAGTGGGAAGCGGGGATAGTCTTTCGGCAAGCCACGTCGGATCAAGATCTCTTGTTTTGTTATCTGGGCATGTGTTGCGTTTGTACGATTGTCTTGTACTCCCGAGGGGTTTTAAGAACATCGTCTCCATTCCTGTTCTGAGCAGGAATGGTTATGTATTTAACTTTAATAAAAATACATGCCACATTATGTATCGAAACAAAAATGTTGGCAACGCGACACTGTTTAATGGTTTGTACTATTTAAACACCCAGAACGACGTATCTGTGAATACTGTCACAAACAAACGAAAGTCAGGAATAGATGCGAGGTACTTGTGGCATCTTCGATTAGGGCATGCTGGAGAACGCAAGATCCACGAGTTGGAGAAAAACGGGATTTTGAAACCGTTGGGATCAGATCCCTATCCGACTTGTGAGTCGTGCCTCCAAGGTAAAATGACCCGATCACCCTTCACCGGGACATTTAATAAAGCCACGGAAATCTCGGTTTAATTCACACGGACGTTTGCGGGCCATTCAATGTGAAGGCTCGAGGTGACTTCCACTATTTTATTACCTTCACGGATGATCACAGTCGTTACGGACTAGTGTATCTGATGAGGTATAAAGCTGATGCTCTTGAAAGGTTCAAGGAGTATAAGGCATTAGTGGAAAAGCAAACGTCGAAACTCATTAAAGCCATTCGATCGGATCGAGGAGGCGACTACATGAGTGTCGAGTTTGACCAGTTCTTGAAGGAGAATGGAATATTATCACAGATGACTCCGCCCGGTACGCCACAGTTGAATGGCGTGGCCGAACGTAGAAACCGAACTTTATTAGATATGGTTCGTTCTATGTTAAGCTATACAGATTTACCGATATCATTGTGGGGACACGCGCTTTTGACAGCGGCGTATACCATAAACCGGTGTCCCTCGAAGTCTGTTAACGGCATTCCGTATGAGATATGGACTGGTCGTTTACCTAGCTTATCACATATTAGGATTTGGGGTTGCCCCACCTATGTGAAAAAGTTGAAAACAGACAAACTAGAGTCTAGGTCAATGAAAGGACGTTTCATAGGTTACCCTGAAGACTCTATGGGGTACCTATTCTATTTTCACGATGATCAGAGGATCGTTGTGGGCCTACACGCACACTTTCTCGAGGAAGAGTTCATTCGAGACTGTGGCGTTGGCCGAGAGGTCACTCTCGAGGAGCAGTCGACCGAAACGCCCTCACAGGATTTGGAATTGGATGGTCCGAGTGAAGCAGTCTTGCGACGATCTGAAAGGGTGCCACGCCAACCAGAGCGGTATGGCATGTCACACGTTGAACACGATTATGTTGTGACTAGGGGACTTCTAAGAGAAGATCCCGCTACTTTCGATCAAGCTATATCCGATGTTGACTCAACGAGATGGATTGAAGCTATGCGGGCTGAGATAGACTCAATGTACTCAAACAAAGTCTGGACTCTTGTAGACCTACCGAGCGGTTTTAGACCAATTGGTTGTAAATGGATATACAAGAGAAAGATTGGATCTGACGGACAAGTTGAGACATACAAGGCCAGGTTGGTTGCCAAGGGCTATAACCAAAAGGAGGGAGTCGACTATGAGGAGACTTTCTCGCCTGTAGCCATGATCAAGTCTATCCGCATAATGCTCGCAATAGCTGCGCACTATGATTATGAGATTTGGCAGATGGACGTCAAAACGGCGTTCCTTAATGGATTCCTCAAGGAGGAGATTTATATGGAGCAGCCAAAAGGTTTTGAGTCGCATGCAGATGCTCACAAAGTGTGCAAACTGAATCGGTCCATTTATGGACTGAAACAGGCCTCTCTTAGCTGGAACCTACGTTTCGATGAAGCAGTTCGGAACTTCGGATTCGAGAAAAACGTAGATGAGCCGTGTGTCTACAGAAAGAGCAGTGGGAGTATGGTGTCGTTCCTTGTATTGTACGTGGATGATATCCTTTTGATAGGAAACGACATCGGGATGCTCTCGTCGGTGAAAGCGTGGCTTTCAACCGAATTCTCCATGAAAGATCTGGGAGAAGCGACGTATATACTTGGTATTCGTTTGTTCAGGGATCGAGCGAACAGAACGATCGGCTTATCTCAGGCCCTTTACTTAGAGAAAATCCTGAAAAAATTCAGAATGGATGACTCTAAGAGAGGGTTCTTACCTATGCGACATGGGATCCATTCATCAAAATCAATGTCACCTCAAAGTGAGGAAGACCGACGACGGATGAGTGGGATACCCTATGCGTCTGCAGTGGGTAGTCTGATGTACGTGATGTTGTGCACACGACCGGACATTGCCTACGCTGTGAGCGTGGTTAGTCGGTTTCAGGCAAACCCAGGTGAAGGACACTGGACAGCCGTTAAGAATATCTTTAAGTACCTTAGACGGACTAAAGACTTAACGCTTGTCTATGGAGGAGCGGGACTAGAAGTAGAAGGTTACACCGATTCGGACTTCCAGTCGGACGTGGATGACCGAAAATCTACTTCAGGTTTTGTATTCGTGCTCAACGGTGGGGCAGTGTCTTGGAGAAGCTCCAAGCAAAGCACGACTGCCGATTCCACGTGTGAGGCAGAATACATAGCAGCCTCAGAGGCAGCTAAAGAAGCTGTTTGGATGAAAAAGTTCTTGGAGGAACTTACTGTGGTACCAGTTGCGGACAGACCGCTTACACTTTTGTGCGATAATAGCGGTGCAGTCGCGCAGGCAAAGGAACCACGATCTCATAGCAAGTCCAAACATATTGAGAGAAAATATCACGTACTACGTGAGTTCGTTGAAAACGGGATGGTCGCCGTGCAGAAAATCGCCACCGCGGAAAACGTGGCGGACCCACTCACGAAGCCCTTGTCCCAGGCAGTTATGGAACAGCATTTGGACAAGATGGGGCTACGATACCATTGTGACTGGCATTAGGTGCAGCACATGGCATTCGAGTGCAAGTGGGAGGCTGTTAGGGAGTGTGCCCTCGGAATGCCATACGAGGACTAGGAATAGTATAGGGCGCACAATGATGTATAGGTCAATAGACAGTTTTATTGTATATACTATCAAAATAAAGTAGTGAATATTATTTTCATTATAATAAAGGCATTATTATTTATTTATCGAATTTAAAGTCTGCTTGGCATCTGGCGGTGCGATAAATAAATAACACCCGAATGTTTGAGTTGGACGTCTGATTCTCGTGGGGACGAGGGAGGAGACACCGGACGGTCCTTAATCTCAGCATTAAATAAAAAGTCCGTAAGTCTAAGGATTCTAGGTGGGTGACTAGATATCCGAATATGACTTATTCATTGACAACCACATAGTATCGGTAGTGTCACTGATTACCTGAGAGGTTGTGGGTCGTGATGGAGATATCGGTGATCGGAGAGATCGCGTATTCGGACATTCGGCTCGTATTCGTCTCTCACATGACTAGGATGTTGTCAATGATTGAACGAATGACTATAGCAGCCTCAGACCAATAGGGTCACTGACGGATTTGCTTTCGCGATTTCGGTTTGTCGCTAGTTGGCTAGGTCCGCAAGTGTTCGGAAATGGGACACGGGCCAGCGACGAAACGCAACTGACTTTACGGAGGTGATTGCCGGGCTTTGACTGCTATCGGGATTCACTGCCTATATTCGTATAGGTTAACGTCCTATGAGGTAATTGGAGAACGACGATTGAAAAGCCTTCGGCCGAAGCTTGGAAAGCTCACTTGTATTAGATACGGAGCGGAGTTTAAATAATCGGTTGGGTCTCAATTATAACATAGAGTTGGGTTAGTGAGTTTGACATTTACATGGCTCTCACCTAACCGGGACGCAAGTGAAAGGCGTAAGAGGTATTTAAATGTATACACTGTAGTCGGTTCGCTCGAATTTCGATTAGATCAAAATTCGTTCCCAACTGGGATCTGTCCGGTACCGCGGGATTGGCTAGGCGAATACCGGGACTCGCGGATTCCTCCCGTGCCAGTTGAGACGGACTTAGAGAGTCGCGCTTAAAAATGGTAATGAACTTGAACGAAAACGGCGGGCTTTTCTCTGGAACCTAACGAATGGGATTCGTTGAGGTAGTGGCAAAGTTGATACGAGGTGTCGATGATTTAGTTAAATTTCGGTGACGGTCACGGGAATAATTAGGACTTGAGATTGTCTTAAGTGTTTAATTAATTAACTAAATGAGGCTCGATTGTAATTAAAATAATTAGATTGGATTTAATTATTTTATTACTTAAAATTGAGGGACTAAATTGAGAATTTAGAAACCTCATGGGCTTAATTGAAAGTATGCATGTTGACTTGGTCTTGGACATGTGTCAATTTCATTTCATGCCACATAGGTTGAGGTGGCATATGAGTCATACTTTGAGAGCATGACAAGTGTTAAATAAAAAATAATAAACATCCTTAGTGGGATTTTACTACAAGCATGGAAATAGAAATAACATGCATGAGAGAGTTAAAAAAAAAAAAAGAACTTGCTTCTTGAAAAAAAAAATGAGAAAAGTAACGTGAGTTTTCTCTAATGCAAAGCACTTGGTCATTTTTCTCTCATCAACCAAAACTAGAGAATTAGAAAGTGTGTACTTGGTACTTCTTAAACCACATTATTAAAGCCACGAGATCGTTCGACGAAGCCCGACGCCCGAACCGAGCTGCGTCTAGCCATCGGGAGCAGTCTCGGAGGTTCGATCAAGGACATACCGGCGTGACAATCTAGGCCGGAGGCCCCGGGAATCAGACGAGGCACTACGACGATCATCCGAGGTGTAAACACGTACGCCGAAGGTATATTTCGAACCCTACTGATTTGATTTTACGAAAAATACCAAACGACATCAGAATGATTCGAAAGACCCCTCGTTGCGATCGTTGGGAAGTGTAGAATCAATCTGGAAATTTTGGTATTGATTGGAAATCATTTCGGTTGTCAAACTGTCGAAAGACGGCAGACTGCCGCTTTAGTCGAATTGATAATTTCGAACCACTGATTTGATTTTGTGAAAAATACCAAACGACATCGGAATGATTCGAAAGACCCCTCGTTGTGATCGTTGGGAAGTGTAGAATCAATCTGTAAAATTTGGTATCGATTGGAAATCGTTTCGGTCGCCAAATAGTCGAAACACTGTCGGTTGCCGCTTTGTTCGAACTAGTTTGGAACGAAATTATTAATTCGAATAAATTTGTAATAAATTCGAATTTAGGAAATTCGAATTAGACGTGGTCTCCTGAGGCTCAGGGCAGTATCTTGAGCCCTCGGGAGAAGCCGAAGGGCGCTAGGTCAAATTTAGATGTTGGAAATCGAAAATTTGGCACCCTACGCCGCTCGGTTCAAACGCGCTTCCGCTATCGCCACGTTGAGCTGTTTGGGGGCCGGCGTCGATTAATCGGGCCTACCCCAACAGAACGAATACTATCAACACTCACGACTGTATCATAATCTCCTACTAATGTCTAGTGATGCCAACCTCGCATACTTCTTGGATCCCGACAACGAGCTCGATTACATTGAGGTCTTTGTCGAGGCAACCGAGATCGTTCAGTTCGATCGCAACGTAGATCCTCCCGACGAGTACACGAATCCGCGCCGATGGATTCGATTCCTGACATTACTTCAGTTACTGAAGGATTGACGAATATTTCGTTTGCCCCTCACGAAGATATACTGTTAGGATCAATAGTTATTGGGCTTGGCCCATTATATCACAAATATATAGTAGCCCAATATGCATTGTGGCCCTTTTAGTAGTTGCATTTATATTGTAATTCTCAGCTATCAAACGTAAGCAAAAGAATACAATTTCTAATCTATCTATTCGTCTCTCTCACCGTTCTCTCCTCTTATCTACAGTTCGATCTCTTCATCTCGCTGCAATCTCCCTTCTTCTCGATCTTCTCCTTCGATCTCCTAATTCTCGGCTCTTATTTTTCTTCCTCAGACGTTCTTCTTCGTCGCTCCCATCGAATTCTCTATTTCTATCCTTATATATAAACGCGCACAACCCGTTCGACAAAACGCTCAAGTAAGAAACCGGGTCAACTCAGACGGGATCTTACAACGTGGTATCAGAGCCGATGATTCTCGGATTTTACTTCAACTATGGCAGATTATTCGTACAATAACGAAGCTACGAATTACGATGGCCTCGCTCCGGGAGATGAAGCGGCAGATGGATGAATTTTCTCGGGGTCAACGAAATGTACAGGACACCTTAGAGGAAAAACTCCATGAACTCGATAGCATGAATATGAAACCAGGAATGATGGTAGGGAAGTTCCATGACAAGAAGCAAACTGGCAGTGTGGATGCCTATGTTGAAAGATTTGAAGAGATCAAGTCCCAAATGATGCTCTATAACCATAGGTTCCCTCGTGATTACATCACCTCCGGTTTCATCAATGGGCTAAAAGGGGAGATAAGGGAAAATGCCAAGTCTCAAAAACCTAGAACCTTAACCCAAGCCATATACCTAGCCAAGAGGCAAGAGGCCACTGTAGAAGCCATCCTTAGAAAAGCCCACCTCAAATTGGTATCAGATAAGGATGTTTCATTGCTTGAAAATGACTCATGGATGATTGATGATGAGCGTAGCGAAATCCCTATCATGGTTGGGGCTAACTTGTTGGCCGAGGTTGATCCGATTGTGATTAAGGATGGACCGATGATGCTTGGTATGGAAGCAGTATTGACGGTGGAAAAATCAGTGTTGGTAGGCGAAGATTCATCGATGTCTGTTGATAAGGAGCCTGTGTCGTCTATATTGGTTCACGAGTCGGTGTTCGTTAATAATGAGTTGGCGTTGACTGCTAATGACTTGTCGATGATTGATGTTGAATTGCCCTTGGCTGCGGATGAATTGGAGCTGGGATGATGAGGACTCGTCGATAATGCTTAAGAAGGATTCGCTCGTGGTGGTCGATGAATATGTGTTGTGGGATGATGATTTTGTAACGGCAGACGCTTTTGAAGGGCCGAAAAGAGCTTTACTAGGTCAAGATGTCTTGTTCGATCGAGGACAGTGGGATGCCGAGATACTACATGTGAAAGCGATCCCTCATTTGACCGGGGACGTTGGTGAATTGTCGAGGCAATGAGGTACTTATCTATCGCAAAAGCTTCCATCGACTTCGAGATGGATTCGTTAGTGTTGGTTGACGTTCTTAATGCCTTGGATAATGTTGGCAATGTTGAACTATGTTCTTATATGTGAGTTCTCGAAGACAGTGCTAAACGGAGGAAAAGTACTCTTGGGTGTTTACCAGATAATGGTGTTGGATGTATAAGCTGCCCTACTTGTGAATCCATCAACTGCTTATCGATCGTTGGTACCACTCTCCTCGAGGCTATGTTTCAATTACTATAATGGTTGGTGTTCGCATGGGTAATCTAGGATGTTTGCTTTCCAAGTTGAGGTCAACTAGCTCTCAAGTCTTCATCAATACTTTTAGCAGCAAGGAGATCTCTTTGCAGGAGTTGAATAGAAATTATTTTGATTCTTTGGTCGAGCTTAGTGTTCATCTTGGAATCGTATGTGCTGCCACAATTCTCGAAACAAGAGCAACGAAGAAAAGCGCAACACCCATAGCAGTTCGAGAGCAGTTTTATGACAATCGACCGCATGTCCACGAGGATCAAGGAATGCTATTCGATCGAGGTAAGTGTGCCTTTGCTGTAATAATGAGGAAACAACGAGTTCGTGACGATCATTTTTCGAGAAGAGTAGATTCCACATGCTCAAGGGACCCAATGAAGAATGAGGCTCTTGTTGCTGAGATGCTGACTAGATATGAAGAATCAGTCGATCTTATTGACGTCTCTTTTGAGCTCCCAAAACTTGCTAAGCGCTCAGGTCTTAAGAGAGGGAAGGTTCGAGATAAAAGGACGTGTTTTGCACCTTCTGAGTTGGAGCAGTTGTTGAAACCTGAAGAGCTCAAGCTCAATGATGTCGGACGGAAGCTGGGGGAGCGGCTTGAAATCGAAGCTTATACCGAAGTAGCCAGGGAGCTCGAGGAGAAACAATCGTTGGCCGAGCAGCTGCAAAATCTCCAGGCTGAGGTGATCCGAGTAGAGGTCGACCTGAAGCATTCTACCTGGCATACTTACGAGCTCGAGAGGGAACTCAAGAACGCCATCGAACTATTTTCTGAGCATGAGGCTCGATTGAACTCTATCCGCAGCCGCAACCACGAGCTCGAAGGCCTGATTCAAACATCCTACTGCAAAGCGGCGGAAGTTGATAAGAAGGCGGGAGAGGAAGCACAAGCAGAAACGTCGCAAAGAGGCATGTCATCAACGCTCGAGGGAGGAAGCATCATCATACTTGTGAGTTCACTTTTTCCTTTCAATCGTGGGAAAAGATGCACTAGCAATAGCGATGCTCGTGCTATTGTGTCGGACATTATCCCACTAAGTCGGCTCACACATCCTCGAGGACGAGGATGTCTTCAACGGGAGGGAAATGTTAGGATCAATAGTTATTGGGCTTGGCCCATTATATCACAAATATATAGTAGCCCAATATGCATTGTGGCCCTTTTAGTAGTTGCATTTATATCGTAATTCTCAGCTATCAAATGTAAGCAAAGGAATACAATTTCTAATCTATCTATTCGTCTCTCTCACTGTTCTCTCCTCTTATCTACAGTTCGATCTCTTCATCTCGCTGCAATCTCCATCCTTCTTGATCTTCTCCTTCAATTTCTTAATTCTCAGCTCTTATTCTTCTTCCTCAGACGTTCTTCTTCGTCGCTACCATCGAATTCTCTATTTCTATCCTTATATATAAACGCGCACAACCCGTTCGACAAAACGCTCAAGTAAGAAACCGGGTCAACTCAGACGGGAACGCTCAAGTAAGAAACCGGGTCAACTCAGACGGGATCTTACATATACCTTCGAGCAGCCGTTGCGTTCCTATTAGTTCGACGGTGGCACAGCCTGAGATCGATCATGACGCCGTCCAAGATAGTGACGTCAGTGACTCTGAAGCCGATGGCGAGGGTGGGGCACTAGACGATTTGCCAGATCCTGCAAATGCCGATGATGAAAAGACGTTGAACCAATGCAAAGTGAGCCAGAAGAGAATAAAGCATTATACCAGCCGGTGCCGTTTAATATCTCTTATCAAATGGCTCCCCAGAAGTTAACGAAACTGGTGGTGATTTTTACGACACGGACGATCCCGCATTTTACGTAGGTATGACGTTTAATAGCAAAGAACATTTAAAATGTGCTGTTAACGATTACAATTTGAGGGTTGTTAGACGTGAGTACCACGTGACCGAAAGTAGCAGAACCGCATGGAGCGTGAGATGCAATCACATCGACGATTGTAACTGGACACTGCGAGCAGTCTTCAACCGCAAAGCTCCACCGATGTTCATCTTCTGACGCTGGCACGAGGTACAAAGCTCTCTGTACAAGAAAGCCAGCACAGCACTGCACTGTAAGTGTGCACGGCGTCTATGTCTTCGAGCAGCGGGAGTAAAGTCATGGACGTCGAGCTTCCGCAGGAGTCGGGAGCAAAACCGATCCCATAAGCAATAGCGCAATATGCACGTGCCCGCTGATCGACCTCATAATCTGAGCTGTGATCATCGATCTCGTTGGCTTCTAGCCATTCTGCAAATTTCCTTAGCGACACCTTCGTCCCGGTGTACGCCCCCACAGCAGGTCTGTAACCAGTCAGCTCCTCCAAGTAATCGAGCCACTGATCCTGCGTCCTGTGCTGGAAAACACCACTGATCGAGTGACCATCAACAGGGAGTCCCCATAGCACACCGACGTCCTCAAGAGTGACGGTGGCCTCACCCACAGGCAAGTGGAACGTATGCGTCTCCTTCCTCCACCACTCTACGAGGGCCGTGATCAAGTGTGGATCTAACTTCTGAGATCCACAACCATACACGCCGTAGAAGGACATAGTATCCAACCTCTGCAGAATACGACCGTGCAACCGCACCGGTCGTGAAAGCTTACCCCAGACGACACTCTCCAAACCCCTAACGGTCAAAGGCGTGTCGAGGGCACCATCAGCGTTGGATAGTACATCATTACAACGATGACTATCCTGGAATATCAGAAGTGATCTGTCGATCGGACCGTAATATTCATTCGTATCCATCCTAAATTAGCGTTTCAAAGTCAATATCGCAACAAATAACAATAAACAAACACATAAATTGACTCATGTACTAACAAAAGAATCAAATAACCTATAGGTTTCGCAATAAGGGGAAATTCCTAAATCGAGTGAATTATGTAAAGTTAACGTATTATATCAATCTACTAAGCAACCCACAATATGTAAATCACATATTATACCAAAAACACAAACTTAAACGCAAGAAATTCGACGAAATTTAACTAAACATCAAAATCAAGATTTAAACAAATTAGGAGTTTCATACCCAAAAGAAGCTTAATCGATGATGACGAGGAAGAATGAATCTATCACGTGGTGTTGGCCGCTGTAATTCGCCGCTATAAATCGCCGGAATCGGTGGGGAGGAGAAGAGGAGAAATGGGGAAGATGAAGAAGAGGCCGCGGATTTATTATTCGCGTCGTCGCTGCTAATAGCCGCGACGGTAGGTTTACTGGGCCATCACTTGGCCCAGACAATTTTTTTTAAAAATCAAGCCCGATTTTCAAATATCGGGCCCGATCAGGCCCGTGCGAAGCCCGTCGCGGCTAATAGACGTGTCGTCGCGTCTAATCAACGCGACTCGCTCGATTTTATTAATTTTTGCCAAATTAGCCATATTTTATCGAATTTGGGTTAAAATAACCCTATTTTAATTAAAAAGCCAAATAAAAGCTGAAAAGGGTAAATAAGAAATAAAAAATTGAAATAAGAAGAAAAACGAGCGAACGATGAAATGAGAGAAAGAAGATGAAGATGAACATGGAGAAGGAGAAGAAGAAAAATGAGGAAGAAGAAAACTTAGCTTTGCTCAGTCGAGACAATAAATACGCAAGTTTCTCAGTCGGGTGTGGTTTCTCGTGGTAGAAAAAAAAAGAGACATTCGGAAGAATCATGGATATTTATGGTCCAATTCTACACAAGCTTCCGACATCGATATAAGTAAAATATGGGTCTTTTCACTATGGGTATGGTGAATCTGTTGTTGAGTGTTTTGCAATGTATTGAATTGGGTTTTGGGTTACTTTTTGGGATGATTTTGTTTGGATTTGGGATTTGTGGATTATGCTTTACGTATCTTGAGTCCCTTTTTTACTGAAAAGTTGAGTTGAATTCATGTGGATAATGTTTTTTGATTCATTTCTTGATGGCAATGTTTCTTTGTGGTTGTTTTTTATGCTTTCCTTCCAGCTGAGGATTTTTTTTTGTAATCGATTGTGTTGCGGCTATTTTTGCTTAAGATTTGATATGATATGTAATGCCGTCGAAAATTGACCTACCGCGAAAATGGGCTAACGGCCTTTTTCCCGTCTGAGTTTCGCCGTGTGTCGTGGCCGGAGACTGTTGAAACAGGATAAATTTTGGGGGTCGTTTGCCCTCTTGCCTTAGTCAAGAGGGTAGTTCCGTTTTAAGGCAATGTCTGGAATAAAAATGGCAGAGTAACGGTATGAATATCGGAAAAACGTACCTTGTTAAGACGACGTCTGGCGGCATTTATAGATTTGAGCGGAGTGGAACCGTCCTGATGCAGTTATCACCCACGTTTAGCTATCGTGGCGGTTTCCTCCGCGTATAGCGCATCTCAGACGACCGCTTGCATGGTAGCGGTTGGGGCCGAGTTCGGGTGTGGTAGAGATTGGGGTTGAGCTCGGCTTTGGACATATTGCCGCTTAGGCGTAGTCATGGTCCTTCCCAGCATCACCTCTGCCGGTCAGAGACCTCCTCAAGTCAAGACATCGGGGCTTTATCCTCTGCAGGATGAGGTGGTCTTCCCGAGGTCGGGATATTGTCCTATGCTGAAGAGGATTGGATGTATCTTCAGGTCGGGGCACATTTCCTCAGGTCGGGATGTTATGGAACTATACCGTGTTGGAAGAGGTCTTTCCCTGAAGTCGGGACGCTGTCCTATCTTCGGCACGTCTGAGTATTTTGCCGCGGTGGGGTGAAAAACCCGAGGGTAACAATAGTCCCCCCTTCGAGTATTCCAAAAGAGTATGTGAATTTTGGACGTTGTTCTAGTGGCGGCAAAATACTCGAGTTGGTGATGGGTCCTGGTCGGGCTTCAGTGAGGAGTCCTTTCGACTTCAGGCGGAATTTTCCTTGGCTGGTGGGTCGTTTTACTCTTACTGCCACGTGTCGTTTTGCCATTGATCGGCCACGATGGGACGTGTGGGCGGGAGTTCTGGTGCCTTTTCCCAGGATCGACGAGGGCTATCGTGGCCCGTTGATCGTGGCCAGATCCAAGGGCCCAGATGGATCAGCTGGGGCCTATATATACTCCATACTTCGCTTTCATTTCTTTCTTTACGCTGTTTTGCATTCCGAACTTGCCCGAGCTCATGGTCTTCCATAGCTTTCCAGTTCAGCTTGAGGTATTTGTAAGTTCTCTTCTCCTTTCTCCTTTATTCAATATGACTTCCCACAATAGCGAAGGTAATTCTGGGAGCCGTGGTTCTTCTTTGGGTAGTTCCTCTTCGGGTAATTCAGAGAGCGGTAGTTCGAGCAGGACTAATAGCGAAGGTAATGCTGGGGGCGAGGGCACTTCGGGAAATAGGGAGATAGTGCTCCAACCCGAACCGACAGCTCCCTTAGGTCGCCCCCTTCTAAATTTAGATCCCCCCTCCCTTAGAAAAAGACTTCCCCGATGCAAATACTTATCGTGTCGCGGTGAGGGAGTGGGTCAAGAATACAGAGTCAATTCGGGAGAAGGCCGCGAAGCGGAAGGAGGTTAAGGATGATGAGAAGGAGGAGGATGAGTTCCTTCGGTGGCACGAGGTCAAAGTGTCTTCCTTTACTGAAGCCCAAATCCCCCGATTGCGGGAAATCGGGCATGTCTAGCCAGTTCGAATTCAGGGTGCCGTCCTTGACTGATGTCGCGAGTGACCCTCCTGAAGGCTTCGGGACCTATTTCTTGGATCAGATAGACAGGGGGCTTCGGTTCCCCCTTCCTCAATTTCTTGTAGATGTTTTTAGGTATTACGGAATATCCCCTGGTCAGTTAGCTCCTAACTCTTTCGGCCACCTTCTTTCATTGGCCGTTCTTTTGACTAACTTCGGCTATTCCCCTTCTGTCCCTCTAATTAATTTCTTCTTGAGGATCAACAAGAGGGAAGAGGGGAAATTCTTCTTTTCCCTTTCTCCTCGATATCCCGATCTAATTAAGGGTCATCCCTCATCCCACAAAGGGTGGATGAGTAAATATTTCTTCCTTCGTTCTCCTGAAGGCAGCCCAGAAAACCAGCTGCTTCCTATTTCTTGGGGGGATGATTTGTCCATTGAGCATCCCCTTCCTTCAGATTCCGCGTGAGCCGAGTCTTTCTTGTCGAAAATTAGCGAGAGACGTTTTTGGGTTTCCGAACTTATAAAAGACGACCTCCTATTTCTGTTCGGATTTAGTGCCAAGGCGACTGAGGCGCCTGCTAATTTAGGTATATACCATCCCCGACCCTAGCAAGCCTAAAACCATTGTAAGGTAATTGTAGCGCCCCGTTTCCTATTACCCTTTTTCGCAGCTATAAAATATTCGTATAAAATTTTTCGCGATTCCCATAACCATTTCCTTTAACAAAAACGGGCGCGTACATCCGATCTAGTTCCTTTCACAATAATGTACATATATGCACCTATCATACGAGTCACAAAATGCAATAGTCTAAATCCGTTTCTATTCTATATGCTAACGATGAACCAGAGGGGAGTAGGAGGAGAGCGTAGCTAGCCAACCTTGAATCCATGCTTTATGATATGCTTTCTACGCAGCCTGCTAATTATCTACAACAACTGTGAAGATAACGATTCAGAGTATGATCGCAACATGTTAACAAATAACATATAAGTATTAAAGTAAGCAGTAACTCATCCATTTTCGTAAATACCATATCCATTTTCAATCATAAAATCATCGTTCACATAATCGTCATTCATACGATCCGTAGATCACATGCCATTTTATATGTCCGTTTATTTTGATACTCCCGTTATAGACTAGCTAGACTCGTATTCTGTAAGCCCAGTCGGCGCCCATGCATGGGACTCTGTCAATACTGTAAATATCTGTATGTGCCTGTACAGGACTCTGTCATCCCCCGATTTGAAGGGAAGTAACTGTCATCCCCCGATTTGGAGGGAAGTATGCCGTAGCATCCGTATCGTACCGTCCGTAGTCGTAGCAGTCATAACGGTTTCTCCTTTTATTTATATGTACGCAATGCTATATAAAATACTTTATATAACACATAAATCATATAAAGGCACTTTACCGTCACTTAATTCACATAAATTCATGAATAGCATATAAAGCACATATTAGTCAATTAATCCATATAAGGCATGTAAACACATAAGGCACATAAGATACATGTTGCAAATCATACTCACAAGTTTCGCCTATTTTCTTCGTTCGCTTAATCGACTTTGCCCTTGCCTTTATCGGACTCCTGACCTATGCAATTATTTTATCCGTAAATACAAAATTCCTATAATGACATGCGTGCGTGATATGCATGCTTTATTATGCATAATCGTTCCTATCCGTAGCCTTTACCAGAAACCCTAACTTATTTTATATCAAAACCCTAAATATCGAACACTTTATGTGATATTAAAATTCCTTATATCTGTATTTACAATTCTCTTTATTTCGAAATTTCATTAAGTTCGGTATTCTTGTTATTATAAGATTTTCATATATCTCGAAATTTTATGTCGAAATCTATGTAATATATGTTGACAACTTTAAAGTATAATGTGAAAGATTTCGAAATGTGCCATGAGACACATCTCGACATTTCATGTCGAAATCCCTCATCTTGATTTCTTAAGAACAAGATAAATTCCATCTAATTAGATATTAAAATCTCGACACTCAACTCGACATTATAACTTAATAATCTATCCAACTAAATTGCTAAATCTCTCGACATTATAATTCGACATTATAACTCATTATTCTATCTACTGAATTGCTAAATATCTCGAATCATTTCTAATGAATTACCATTACTTGCAATTATATGTCGAGTTTTATCTAATTTATCTCGAGATTTATACCTCGAGATAACCATCTCATAAATCGAAGGTATCAGATAATCAATAATACTTATAAGCATATATCGAATTTTAGGGGAGTTAGGGTTTTCTATACATGTTAACCTTCGAAACTTCTCATACTTACTTCTGTTTCCTAACATCGAAGGTCATACCAAAAATCTAAGTACAATCCCTTCACATGGAATAATTTAACTTATCAACCAACTATACTTATTACTAGTTTTTATCCCTGTACATGCATAAATATATCATGAAAACGTTCTAAAATTCCCATACCTTCACGTTCTGTAGATAGCAGATTTAAGGTTGCCTAAGTTATTTTTCCTTTTCTTCAATTTCGTGATCTTTTACCTCCTTGTTCTTCTTTCCTTATTCACGATGGCTTTTACATTAGAGGTGTTAGGATAGATATCTCTTAAAAGTGATTTGACAAGTAGGTGATGCTTATTTACCTCCATCCTAAGCAAAGTTAATCTATATCCTATTTTTCCCTAAATCCTAAGTAAGCTTATCACCATGATAATTTTCGAAAGTTTGGCCCTGATTAATAATATTTTCAGCCCAAACGAATATGGTCCAAATCAATTTAATCCATAATTTAAATTCCTTTAACAATCATTTTTCATACTAAAGAGTTATAATACCTTAGTTAAATACTATTTTCATCTATATGTAAACATCATAAAATCAATTATGCAACTATATGAATTCATATAAATGTATGCAATTATAGTACGAGTTTTGGGTTCCTGATAATTCTCCCCCCCTTTAAAAATTTCGACCTCGAAATTTCGTACCTGTTTCGGCTAATAACCATGGGTACTGGGTCTTTATACTTTCTACTGTTTCCCATGTAGCTTCGCGAGCTGAATGATTCTTCCACTTCACTTTTACCATTGGAATCGTTTTATTCCGTAATCGCTTGTCAGCAAATTCTAGAATTTCTGCTGGTTCTTCTACGTAACTAAGATCCTCAGAAACATTTATCGGTTCGTCACGCAGAATGTGAGAAGGATCTGATCTATATCGTCGTAGCATACTGACGTGAAAAACATTATGTATTTGTGAAAGTTCAGGTGGTAGTGCTAATCGATATGCTAACGGTCCAATTCTTTCAAGTATCTCGTACGGCCCGATATAACGCGGACTTAATTTTCCTTTCTTTCCAAATCGCAACACACCTTTCCAAGGAGATACTCGCAAAAATACTTTCTCTCCAACTTCATATTCCATTTCTCGTCTGTGCTGATCGATATAACTCTTCTGTCTATCCTGGGCTGCTTTGAGTCGACTTTTGACTACCTTAATCTTTTCCATCGTGTCCTGAATTAAATCTGGCCCTTCCAATACTTGTTCTCCTTCTATGTCCCAACAAATTGGGTTTCGGCACTTCCGGCCATATAAAGCTTCGTAAGGTGCCATACCAATACTTGAGTGATATTGATTATTATAGGCGAATTCCATTAACGCTATATAATCATCCCATGACCCTTTAAATTCAATTACGCACGCTCGAAGCATGTCTTCCAGGGTCTGTATCGTTCTTTCTGACTGACCGTCGGTCTGTGGATGAAATGCCGTACTAAAATGCAATTTAGTTCCGAGCGCTTCCTGTAAACTTCCCCAAAATCTGGAAGTAAATCGGGGATCACGATCAGATACTATTGATGTAGGTACTCCATGTAGTCGAACTATTTCATTAACGTATCTTTTCGCCAAATATTCCAACGTAGAACCCCATCTGAATGGCAAGAAGTGAGCTAATTTCGTAAGTCTGTCGACAATTATCCAAACGGCGTCATTTTTCTTAGCCGTTGGAGGAAGTCCATAAAGAAAATCCATCGTTATTCGCTCCCATTTCCAAACAGGTATGGGTAAAGGATGTAATTTACCCGCTGGCGCTTGGTGTTCAGCTTTGATTTGCTGACACGTTAAACATTTTAAAACGTACTCGGCCACATCCTTCTTCATTCTTGGCCACCAATAATGAGTTTTAAGGGTCCAATACATTTTCGTACTGCCTGGATGCATTGCATAAGGAGCAGTATGTGCCTCTTCCATTATCTCTCGTCGAAGATTATCGATATCAGGAACACATAGGCGGCCATTTATTGTCAAAGTTCCATTCTCGTCTATCATAAAAGACTTCCCCAATCCTTGTTTCACTTTATCTGCAATCTTAGCTATCTTTTCGTCTTTAAACTGTACTTGTCTGATTCGATCTAACATGATAGGTCGAACTATAATTGAGGCACAGATAGCACCAGTATTGTCTACTTTCATCTCTGTATTCATCTTCCTGAGGTCAATTAGACTTGATAAAGAACATACTGATAAATAAGAAATAGTACCATACGATTTCCGACTCAAAGCATCAGCGACGACGTTGGCCTTTCCAGGATGATACTCTATAGTACAATCATAATCCTTTAGTAGTTCAATCCACCGTCTCTGTCTCATGTTTAGCTCCTTCTGGCTCAACAAATACTTTAGGCTCTTATGATCAGTAAATATCTGAAATGTTGTTCCGTGTAAGTAGTGTCGCCATATCTTTAGTGCGAATACAACGGCTGCTAACTCTAAGTCGTGGGTTGGGTAGGTTGTTTCATATGGCTTCAGCTGTCGAGATGCGTATGCCACTACTTTCCCGTGTTGCATTAATACGCATCCTAATCCTTGATATGACGCGTCGCTATAAATCACAAAACCTTCGGTACCTAATGGAATAGTCAGCACAGGAGCTGTCGTTAGTCGCTCCTTCAATTCTTCAAAACTCCTTTGGCATTCATCAGTCCACTTAAATATAACTCCTTTACGTAGTAACTTCGTCATTGGGGCTGCTATCAGTGAGAAATTTTCGACGAACCGTCGATAATATCCGGCCAATCCCAGAAAACTACGAACTTCTGCTACATTTTTAGGACTTTCCCACTTGATTACCGCTTCGATTTTACTGGGATCGACTTGAATACCTTTACCAGAAACTACATGCCCCAGAAATACTACTTGATCTAACCAAAATTCACATTTCGAGAGCTTCGCATATAACTTCTTTTCCCGTAAAGTCTGAAGTACAATCTTCAAATGTTGCTCGTGCTCCTCTTTTGATTTGGAATATATCAATATATCGTCAATAAAAACGATCACGAACTGGTCTAAATAGGGTCGGAACACATCATTCATCAATGCCATAAAGACTGCAGGAGCATTCGTTAATCCAAAGGGCATAACTAGGAATTCATAGTGTCCATATCTTGTTCTAAAGGCCGTCTTTGGAATATCACCATCAGCAATCTTCAATTGATGATATCCCGATCTCAGATCGATTTTTGAAAAGACCCTAGCACCTTGCAACTGATCGAATAAATCGTCGATCCGAGGCAACGGATATTTATTTTTCACCGTTACCTTATTCAACTGCCAATAGTCGATGCACAATCTGAGCGTCCCATCTTTCTTTTTGACGAAGAGAACAGACGCTCCCCAAGGTGATACACTCGGTCTTATATAACCCTTATCTAATAACTCCTTCAGCTGTACCTTTAATTCATTCAATTCTATAGGAGCCATCCGATACGGTGGAATGGAAATCGGCGCCGTGCCCGGTTGAAGTTCTATGGTAAATTCTTTATCTCGATCAGGTGGTAGTCCCGGTAATTCCTCGGGAAAAACATCAGGATATTCACTGACTACTGGAATATCTTCTATTTTCAATCCACTTAACCACGCATCTATAATATAAACTATATACCCTTCACATCCTTTACTAATCATTTTAGAAGCTTCTAAACTTGATATCTGATACGCCGTCCGTACGCTCTTTTCTCCCTTAAGTATTATATGGGTTTGATCCGTAGGGGTCAATTCAATTTCCTTTTTGAAACAATCAAGCTTCGCCCGGTATCTTGACAACCAGTCCATGTCCAATATTACTTCAAAATCCATTAAAGGAATAACGAACAGAGTTGCTCGCATCTCTATCCCTTCACTGACCATTTTGCATTCTAAATATACTGTATTCACTATAACTACTTCGCCCGTTGGAAGTCGAACATACAATTTTTCTTCTAGGGGTTCGGGTTTATCAGGTAATAAAGATGCAAATGTTCGTGATATAAATGAATGAGTGGCACCTGGATCGAATAAAACATATGCATCAATATCACATATAGATAATTTACCCGTAATCACGTGTGATCCCTCTTTGGCCTCCTCACGAGTCATGGTGAAAATCCTGGCTTGTGCTGGCGGTCTATAGGCTTGGCTTCCTATATTCCCTCTTCCTGAGCCTGTACTAAATGGTCCCCGGCCTCTTCCCCTTCCACGGTTTGTGGAGGGTCCACTCACTCTCGATTGGTCTACTGTGGGCTCTGCTCGCAATGTTGGGCAATTTCTAGCTATATGTCCTTGCTGCCCACACGTAAAACATTCACCGGTAAGCCATCTACATACACCCCTGTGGTTTTTCCCACAGTGTTCACAGGTTGGTATCTGTTGAGAAGTCTCTGTACCCCGTCCGATAGTTTTTGGCCCACTCATACTGCCCTTTATAGAGCCACTTTGAACATTTATTGGTCTAGGCGAACTATACGCCTTTTTCATTTTTCCACTAGACGACTCTTCACCTAACCTTCGTTTACTACTTTGAAAATTCCGAGACTCCGTTTCTAATCTTTCAGCGCGAATAGCTGCCGCCCTCAATTTCCCATAGGACTCCATATCTGAGGGCGTGATGCGATTTCTAATCATATAACGAAGTCCGGCTTCAAATCTTCGACACTTATTTCTTTCAGTAGCAACCATATGCGAGGCATAACGGGATAGTTGATTAAACAGCACTTCATACTCGCCTACGGACTTGTTTCCCTGTTTAAGTTCTAAAAACTCCTTCTCTTTCTGATCCTTGTAGACCTCGGGCATATAGGTATCATTAAATTCCCTAAGAAAGTCCTCCCAAGTCAGCACTGGGGGTTGAGCCATACTATCCGGGACAGTCTCCCACCATTCATATGCATGTCCCTGAAGGAGCGAGACTGCATAATCGAACTTTTCTTCTGGGGTGCATTGCATCATATAAAATACTCTTCCGTTCTTTTCAACCATGTCTCTGCTTCTGCAGGATCGGTCGTACCCGTAAAATCCACAGCACCCATTTTCCTTAATTTGTCGTATCGTCGTTCTCGGGGAGTTGTCAGGGGGTGTTCATCATACTGTCTAAGCGTATGCGATGAATGGGATTCAGGTACGGCCGTTCTTCCTCCTCCCTCTATAGTTGGTTCATCACGTTCTATAGGTATCGGATCACCTATTGCCCGTTGCCTATATATGCAAGAAAAGTTTAAGGGCAATTCATAACATGCACATACTATGCAAATGTCTACAGAACCTAAAGCCTAGGCTCTGATACCACTACATGTAGCGCCCCGTTTCCTATTACCCTTGGGGGGATGATTTGTCCATTGAGCATCCCCTTCCTTCAGATTCCGCGTGAGCCGAGTCTTTCTTGTCGAAAATTAGCGAGAGACGTTTTTGGGTTTCCGAACTTATAAAAGACGACCTCCTATTTCTGTTCGGATTTAGTGCCAAGGCGACTGAGGTGCCTGCTAATTTAGGTATATACCATCCCCGACCCTAGCAAGCCTAAAACCATTGTAAGGTAATTGTAGCGCCCCGTTTCCTATTACCCTTTTTCGCAGCTATAAAATATTCGTATAAAATTTTTCGCGATTCCCATAACCATTTCCTTTAACAAAAACGGGCGCGTACATCCAATCTAGTTCCTTTCACAATAATGTACATATATGCACCTATCATACGAGTCACAAAATGCAATAGTCTAAATCCGTTTCTATTCTATATGCTAACGATGAACCAGAGGGGAGTAGGAGGAGAGCGTAGCTAGCCAACCTTGAATCCATGCTTTATGATATGCTTTCTACGCAGCCTGCTAATTATCTACAACAACTGTGAAGATAACGATTCAGAGTATGATCGCAACATGTTAACAAATAACATATAAGTATTAAAGTAAGCAGTAACTCATCCATTTTCGTAAATACCATATCCATTTTCAATCATAAAATCATCGTTCACATAATCGTCATTCATACGATCCGTAGATCACATGTCATTTTATATGTCCGTTTATTTTGATACTCCCGTTATAGACTAGCTAGACTCGTATTCTGTAAGCCCAGTCGGCGCCCATGCATGGGACTCTGTCAATACTGTAAATATCTGTATGTGCCTGTACAGGACTCTGTCATCCCCGATTTGAAGGGAAGTAACTGTCATCCCCCGATTTGGAGGGAAGTATGCCGTAGCATCCGTATCGTACCGTCCGTAGTCGTAGCAGTCATAACGGTTTCTCCTTTTATTTATATGTACGCAATGCTATATAAAATACTTTATATAACACATAAATCATATAAAGGCACTTTACCGTCACTTAATTCACATAAATTCATGAATAGCATATAAAGCACATATTAGTCAATTAATCCATATAAGGCATGTAAACACATAAGGCACATAAGATACATGTTGCAAATCATACTCACAAGTTTCGCCTATTTTCTTCGTTCGCTTAATCGACTTTGCCCTTGCCTTTATCGGACTCCTGACCTATGCAATTATTTTATCCGTAAATACAAAATTCCTATAATGACATGCGTGCGTGATATGCATGCTTTATTATGCATAATCGTTCCTATCCGTAGCCTTTACCAGAAACCCTAACTTATTTTATATCAAAACCCTAAATATCGAACACTTTATGTGATATTAAAATTCCTTATATCTGTATTTACAATTCTCTTTATTTCGAAATTTCATTAAGTTCGGTATTCTTGTTATTATAAGATTTTCATATATCTCGAAATTTTATGTCGAAATCTATGTAATATATGTTGACAACTTTAAAGTATAATGTGAAAGATTTCGAAATGTGCCATGAGACACATCTCGACATTTCATGTCGAAATCCCTCATCTTGATTTCTTAAGAACAAGATAAATTCCATCTAATTAGATATTAAAATCTCGACACTCAACTCGACATTATAACTTAATAATCTATCCAACTAAATTGCTAAATCTCTCGACATTATAATTCGACATTATAACTCATTATTCTATCTACTGAATTACTAAATATCTCGAATCATTTCTAATGAATTACCATTACTTGCAATTATATGTCGAGTTTTATCTAATTTATCTCGAGATTTATACCTCGAGATAACCATCTCATAAATCGAAGGTATCAGATAATCAATAATACTTATAAGCATATATCGAATTTTAGGGGAGTTAGGGTTTTCTATACATGTTAACCTTCGAAACTTCTCATACTTACTTCTGTTTCCTAACATCGAAGGTCATACCAAAAATCTAAGTACAATCCCTTCACATGGAATAATTTAACTTATCAACCAACTATACTTATTACTAGTTTTTATCCCTGTACATGCATAAATATATCATGAAAACGTTCTAAAATTCCCATACCTTCACGTTCTGTAGATAGCAGATTTAAGGTTGCCTAAGTTATTTTTCCTTTTCTTCAATTTCGTGATCTTTTACCTCCTTGTTCTTCTTTCCTTATTCACGATGGCTTTTACATTAGAGGTGTTAGGATAGATATCTCTTAAAAGTGATTTGACAAGTAGGTGATGCTTATTTACCTCCATCCTAAGCAAAGTTAATCTATATCCTATTTTTCCCTAAATCCTAAGTAAGCTTATCACCATGATAATTTTCGAAAGTTTGGCCCTGATTAATAATATTTTCAGCCCAAACGAATATGGTCCAAATCAATTTAATCCATAATTTAAATTCCTTTAACAATCATTTTTCATACTAAAGAGTTATAATACCTTAGTTAAATACTATTTTCATCTATATGTAAACATCATAAAATCAATTATGCAACTATATGAATTCATATAAATGTATGCAATTATAGTACGAGTTTTGGGTTCCTGATAGTAATAATACACATTCTTATCGTCCTTCTCCTTTGTTTTGCAGCCCGCCGAATGGATATCGCCACCTGTTGCTGCCTTGGCCTCCTCGGACGAGGAGAATAAGGTTCGGGTCGTCTCTCAGACTCCTCCTGCTTCTTCTTCCCGACAGAAGGGAAAAGGTAAGGCCCCGATCGCTCCCTCCCGCCCCAAGAAAACGGGGAGTAAGAGCCTACCACTTCGATCGAGACTTCTTCCAAGAAGTCTAAGTCCTCCACTGCCCCTTCTCCTTCTCTAGCTTCGGGGGGTCTTGTCACCTTAGGCCGAGCTCGGCAGCCTCGCTTTTTTGAGGAAACGCAGAGTGGGGAATGTTGGAATTTCTTGAAGGAGTTCCCTAGCGAAGAAAACAAGCGATGCTCCCGCGATTTCTCCCATCCCGACATTCGGGACGCCATCTCTTCTGCCTTCGGGCAGGTAAGTTATGCTGGCTTTAATATTTCTGTCGTTTTAGTCGTTAACAGTTTATCCATCAATGTAGGGTCTCGTTCTGGTATCCGATGCTATGAAGCGTTGGGTCCATCTCTCCAGGAGTTATGAGACCTTGGAGAAAAAGATGGAGGAGGAAAGAGCCCAGGGCCACAGTAGAGAGGAGTCTCTCAGGCAGCAACTGGCGGAGGCGAGGCAACAGCTTTCACTAGCCGAGGCCGAGAAGAAGCGAAGTGACGAAAAGAAATCTGAGGCCGAGGAAGCCTGCCGAACTCTTGAAGCTCAGCTTGCAGAAGGCCGTTACTCCCAGGAGGACTTCGCGAAGGGAATGCGCCAATACTTCCGATATGGTTTCTACGGATGCCTTCACCAGCTTCGGGTGAACGGATATGACCGCGATGCCCACCCCTTTGGCTTCCTCAACGCCAGCCGTGCTTTTCACCACGCTCCTCCGGGCGGTTATCAGCCCGAGCCTAGGGTCGAGGTACCTCCCCCTAGGGTGCCGACCCCTCCTGCTCATGTCGACGAGGTGAATGAGGAGTCCGTGGCCAAGGAGGTGGAGGCCGATGCGAAGGAGGAAAAATCTGGCGACTCTGATGAGGATGCTGAGGTCCATGATGATCCCGACGGAGGAACCGGGGAGGAGCCCGTTAAGGAAGGTAGAGCTGGGGAAGCCCCCGAAGAGGAGAGAGACGTTGAGGAGAGAGAAGATCCGGCCAGATCGGCCGAGTGAAGCCCCCCTCCTTTATTTCTTGTTTTTCCTTTTATATTTGTAATGGCCAAAGACCTTATATATATATATGTATGTACGCCATATGTATGCTTGACCTGATCTGAACATAGCCCTTCGGGGCCTAATATCCTTATGCTGAGCCTCCGGGCACTTCTTTTATGCTTCGTGTTTTTTATCCCAAGTGTCTCATAGTTGAGGTCCTTCTCCAATCAAAATCATCTCGAACCGAATAAGATATATTTTCCTCGAATTGGTGGGGGCGCTAGTCAATCGCACTCCGCATATATAGGTTCCCAATTTTCTTAGTCGCCCGAGAATTTAGCAACTGCCGATCTGACTCTTGGTCTCTTCTAAGTCCTTGAATCTCACGAACTTGGTCAAGTCTGAACGTTACTTATGATAACGTCCACTAATTCGAATTACCTGACTTTCCGCTTACGTCAGGGATATGACTTCATGAATGTATATATATAGGGCACTTTTTGGCCTTTCTTAGTCGTTCGCTTTATTATTTTCTCCTGTTCCAATATTATCCAATTTTCCCCCTTTACTGTTCTTATGGCCTCGCTTGCTAAGGGAAAAAACGTCGCTGGGGCTTCGTCAATGGCCGGGCTGGATTTTTTCGACTTAGATGCTACCCCTGAGCTCTCATACGGCACGAACGTCTAGCCAGACCCGCTGTCGGAGCGAGAACTCCGCTTCCCAGCGGAGATGGTGATGATAAGAACTACCGCTGAAATTCAGCGGAGGAAGCTCGTACTAGAGCTAATCTTCCGTGGCATCGGGCTAAGGTGTCTACTCTCAGCCCTTCGTCCCTGGGAGAATACCTGGAAAAGGCCCGAGTTCCTTCTGACTATGAAGTCTTACTGCCCAGTCCTTTGCAAGTGGCTTCTGCCCCTCCTCATGGTTACCTTACCTTTTACACTGATCAGATAGACATGGGCCTCAAGTTCCCCATTCCTCATTTTCTCTTAGATTTGTGTGAGGCTTTAGACATATCCCCCGGCCAGATCTTCCCAAACTCTTGTAGTTTGTTATTAGCTTTTGCCACGGTTGCGCGGTTGGTAGATTTTCCCCTTTCAACTAAGTTGATTGTCAGCTTCTTCCATGTTTGTGAAAGAGATGCAGGCAAACTGACCTTTGTGCCATCCACTGAGGTCTTCTATGACAATTTTACTGCCACGAAGGGATGGATGAACAAGTTCTTTTTTGTGCGTCCCTTATCTCGGCATTGGGATCGCCGTTTCGCGTTATTATGTTGGAGGGAGCAATGCCAAGTCCCCCAGGACTCTCTCGACCTCCTACGGCAGTTTTTGGCTCACATCGGGGACCGCCGCTTTTCGGTGCAAGAGTTGGTGTCAGGTGTCCCTCCTGAGGCGACTATCTTCCCTCGAGCCACAGGTCCGTTAATGCCTTTGTCGTACTGTTGGCTCTTCCCTTTTCTAATCGATCTTTCTTGTCGGCAGGTGACGAATTGGATTTCACCCCCCTCGCGACTTCCGGAGTTCCGCGTACCCGAAGTCGGGCTCTTGGTGAGGGTTCCTCTTCTCGTCGGCTGGTCGACGAAGACGCTCGAGACGGGTCGCCCAATCCCCGATCTGAGGCGGGAAGGTCAAAGCGCGTAGAGCCATCTTCTCCACATTCCCCAGCCATAGAATCTGCTCCCCGTCCTCACTTTCTGCTGGAAAAGGATGGGGATTCTGCCCTGTCTTACATGCTGAACTTCCTCACACCAGAGGAGAAGAGTTTTGCTAAGGAGCTGTCCGATGGCCAATTTTGGAAGGAATGGGCTCTGATCCTGAGCCAGGTATGTCGATAGTCCGTTTAGTTCGGGGTAAGTACGTCCGTAGTGATTTGGTTTTTGCCCCAGGCATATTCCTTGTCTTGCGAAGGTGCCCGACGGTATCGTATCCAGCAGAGGATGACTGATTCAGCCCGAAACTGTAACGTGGAGATGACTATGAAGGTAAGCAAAGAGGCTCGAGAGGTAGGTCGTTTGAAGAATTTATTGGCCAAGGCCCAGTTCGAGATCGGAAAACTCCGCCAGGAACTCCATTCAGAGAGGGAAATTCGCCGCAATCGGGAGTCTCAAGGAGGTCATGTTCTGGTTCCTGATGAGAAGGTGACCAAGGCGGCCAACTTATATTTTAACTTTGGGTTCCAGGGGTGTTTGTCCCAAATCCGAGCCAATGGTTTTCCGGAGAGCGCGCATCCTTTTAACTTCCTAGACCCAGAAGTGGCTTTCATGGCTTTGGCCCCCCGGCATCCTTCCCTAAGCCAGTGAAGGGAAAAGACTTATGGGAGGAATTTGAACTTGGTGATAATAGTGATGCTTCCAAGAGAGGTGGTCCAGCCGGAGCGAAGTAGTTTTATTGGAGTCGTTAATCTTTTTGTTCGCTTTCTAGAGTGTCTTGTTCAGGTCTACATTATTTCCTCGTTTTCCCATGGATGTTTTTGTTCTCGTTTTTCCGCTTTGTTTTTTAAATAAGAGGAGCTTATGTGATCCCGACTTCAATCTTGTTTCGATTCCCATCTCCGATGTTCTGGAAATTTGACTTACTCCCATAGTAAAATCTGCCGAACCCCTCGGCTTAGGTCAGGGGCGTCCCCCTGAACCCAAGGCAAGATTCAAAGATCTTAGGACAAGGACCTCTGGGACGGATTGTGAGCTGCCTCTCGCAGAGGGATTCAGTGTTCGCAAGGTCTTCTCTTCCCTTGGGGAAGATTTCCGCCTCTCACAGAGGGATACAGTGTGCGCGACGTTCCCGAAGGGAACAGTGAGCTGCCTCTCGCAGAGGGTTTCAGTGTGCGCAAGGTCTTCTCTTCCCTTGGGGGAAGATTTCAGCCTCTCGCAGAGGGATACAGTGTGTGCGACGTTCCCGAAGGGAACAGTGAGCTGCCTCTCGCAGGGGGTTTCAGTGTGCGCAAGGTCTTCTCTTCCCTTGGAGAAGATTTCAGCCTCTCGCAGAGGGAAACAGTGTGCGCCTTTAGTTTTCACCCCCGAGGGGTATAGTTGATCTCTGGCGTGTCATTTCTCCTAGGGAATAGATCTTCTACCCGGGTCTTCGTGTCTTTTAATTGTTTTAAGTTTTTGTCCAAATGACCCTCGTATGAAAAAGAAGAAGGGAAATTGCATTAATAGTAGGGTCTTAACTTACACCCAAGCAATAAAAAAGCAATCTTGGGTGAACGATACTAAAAAACTTAATAAAGAGATATAAGCATGCATAATGAGGGTACTCCCCTCTAAGGGTAATATTTTCGAAGCTTGCGAGCGTTCCAGGGTCGGTCGAGCTGCTTTCCTTCGGTGTCCTCAAGATAATAGGAGGCTTCTCCCGCCTTCTTGGTGACACGATAAAGGCCTTCAAACTTAGGCTCCAACTTCTTCCGTCCTTCCTGATTAAGGATTTCTTTCATCACTAGGTCTCCCGCTCCATATCTTTTGCTCCGAACTCGGCGATTATAGGACTTAGTCATTCTTCTCTGATAAGCGACCATTCTCAGGGCGGCTCTTTCCCTTCCTTCCTCGATCAGATCGAGGTCTTCAGCCTGAAGTCGAGTGTTATCTTCGGGGTATGTCAGGATCCTCGCGCTCTCCATTCTAATCTCGGCGGGCAGAACCGCTTCGCTTCCGTAAACTAGGCTGAAGGGAGTTTTGCTTGTCCCCTCCCGAGGGGTTGTTCGATACGACCAAAGGACACTTGGAGTTCATTGAACCAGGATTTATCCAGGCATTCCAGTCGGGTCTTTAGTCCTTGGACGATGGTGCTGTTGATGACTTCTACTTGGCCATTGCTCTGGGGGTATGCCACCGAGGTGAAGACTTGTTCTATTGCGAGTTGCTCGCACCATTCCCTTAGCTTCTTCCCACTGAACTGTCTTCCGTTATCTGAGATTAGCCTTCTAGGGATCCCATATCGGCAGATTATGTTCTTCCATATGAAAGCCCTGATGGCCGCCTCGGTGATTTTCGTCATGGCTTCGGCTTCCACCCACTTCGAGAAGTAGTCCACGGCCACCAGTAGGAATTTCTTTTGAGCTATATTCCCTGAGAAAGGACCGACAATGTCCAGACCCCACTGGTCGAAAGGGCAGGGAGAGGTTACAGACTTCATAGCCTCCGCAGGAAGTCTCTGTAGGCTGGCGTGCCTTTGGCAATTGATGCATCCCCGAACTACCTTTACTGCATCTCCTTTCATCGTCGCCCCAGAAGAAACCGGCGAGGAGTGCTTTCCGTGTCAGTGCCCTACTCCCGATGTGGCTCCCACAGATACCTTCATGGATCTCTCGAATGGTATATTCGCCTTCCTCCTTCGATATACATCGTAGTAGTGGCCCAGCATAAGACCTTTTAAACAAGACTCTATCCATCAGAGTGAAGCATTGAACCCTCCTCAGGAGCTTTCGGGCTGAGGCTTTATCTTCGGGTAGAAGTTGGCAACTCAGGTATTGGTATATCTCGTATCTCCAATCCCCTGAGGGAATGTTTAGGTCGGGCATGATCTGATCTTTGATTTTCCAAATGGACAGGGTCTTCCCTTTTTCCTCCGGGGACCCTTATGGCACTTGCCCATTTAGCTATCTGATCCGCCTTCTCGTTTTTTGCTCGGGTTACGTAGACTATCTTGGGTTCCTCGAAGCCACCTTTGATTTCTTCAAAGGTCCTAACATATTTCTCTAAGTTTTCTCCCCTGACTGCAAAGTTTCATCCTAGTTGTCGAACGACGAGTTGAGAGTCTGAATGTACTGTCAAGCGGGTGATTCCCATCCGACGTGCTGCTCAAAGTCCTGCGAGTAATGCTTCGTACTCTGTTTCGTTGTTTGATGCCTTGAAGTCTAGCCTGAGGGCTAGGTTGGTTTCCTCCCCCCATGGGGATATAAGCAGTATCTCGACCCCATTTCCTGTGCTACACGAAGATCCGTCCACGAACATTTTCCACATCTCGTCTGGAAAATCTCCGACTAGTTCTACCATGAAATCTGCCAGTGCCTGAGCCTTGATCGCCGTTCTAGGTCTGTATTGGATGTCATACTCCCCTAGCTCCGTTACCCATTTTACAGCCCTACCCGATATGTCAGGTCGGGTAGCTATCTTCCCGATTGGTTGGTTAGTCAACACTACTATGGGATGCGACAGGAAATATGGGCGTAGTTTCCGGGCGGTGACAAGTAGGGCCAGTAGTAATTTTTCGCAATTGGTGTACCTTGTCTCGGGACCCTTCAGGATGTGACTTACGAAGCAGATAGGCTTCTGTACTTTTTCCTCTTCTCGAACCAACACCAAGCTTATGGCCCGGGGGGACGCGGCCAGATAGACTACCAGCTCCTCCCCGGGCAGTGGTTTATTAAGCACGGGCAACTTCTTCAAATATTCCTTCAAATCTTGGAAGGCCTTTTCACACTCGGGTGTCCATTCAAAGTTTTGGACTTCGCGCAATACCTTGAAGAATGGTAGACTGCGGTCGGCGGATCGGGAAATGAACTGTGAGAGGGCTGTGATCCTTCCTGTCAGTCTTTGAACCTCATTTAAACTTCGAGGGGATGTCATGTCCATTAAAGCCTTGATCTTGTTGGGGTTGGCCTCGATTCCTCTCCTTGTTACCATGTACCCTAAGAACTTTCCCGAACTGACTCCAAAGGTCCACTTGCTGGGGTTCATCTTTAGGTTGTATCTTTGGGCGGTCGAAAGTGTTTCTTGGACGTCGGCCAAGAAGCAGCTTTTCTCTCGAGACTTAATCAGAATATCGTCGACATAGGCCTCAACATTTCTTCCGATCTGGTCCTTGAAGACTTTGTCCATCCGCCTCTGGTAGGTTGCGCCGGCGTTTTTCAATCCGAAGGGCATGACAGTGTAACAGTAGGTCCCTCCGGCGGTTATGAAGCTTGTCTTCTCTTGATCTTCCTTGGCGAGTAGAATCTGGTTGTACCCTTGGAAGGCGTCGAGGAAGCAAAGTAGCTCATGTCCCGAGGTGGAATCCACCAGCTGGTCTATCCGTGGTAAAGGATAACAATCTTTCGGGCATGCCTCGTTTAGGTTCCGGAAGTCCACACACATGCGCCACTTGCCCGAAGACTTTGGAACCAAGACCACGTTAGAAAGCCATGTAGGAAACTGGACCTCCCGAATGTGGCCTGCTTCGAGAAGTTCCTCGACCTGGCGTCGTGCCTCAGCGTTTTTCTCTGCGTTGAGATGTCTTCTCTTTTGGAAAATGGGTCGGGTGGTTCGAGAGACATTCAGCTTGTGTTCGATGATTTCCCGGTCTATGTCCACCATGTCCTTAGACGTCCATGCGAATACATCCTTATTCCTTTTTAGTAATCCGATCAAGTCCTCCTTGAGGTCTCGAGATAAACCCCTGGAGATCTTGACTGTTCCCTCCGGCGGGTTGATTATTATTTCCTCAGTTTCTTCTTCCTTGTCTTCCATTTTAGTTACTCCGATGGTGTATAACGTTTCTCTTCCTCTCGGATGATCCTCCCTTCGGGTCCGGGAGGACTTGATTTCTGTGCGAACCTCTTCCATGTAGCATTTTCTAGCCATCTTGCGATCTCCCAAAACTTCCCCAACCTTGTCCCCTACGGGGAATTTTATCTTCTGGTGTAGAGCCGAACCGATGGCCATGAAAGAGGTCAGCGCAGGTCTCCCGAGGATGATGTTGTATGGGCTCGTTCCGTTGATGACCATGAATGGCGCCATCCGCGTTTTCCGGGTGTCACCTTGCCCGAGGGTGAGTGGGAGATGCAGGATTCCCACTGCCTCAATGCAGTGTCCTGTGAAGCCAAACAGAGCCGTTTCCACCTTGTCCATAGAGTATGCTCCCAAGTCCATTTGATCGAGGGCCATTTTGTATATTATGTGACAGAGCTTCCATTATCGACGAAGACCTTGCCAACGTCCTGATTGGCCACCTCAGCTCGAATGACTAGGGCGTCCTCATGAGAGTCGTCGCCTCCATGAAAATCCTCGGGACCAAAGCTGATGGTGGGTCCCGACCGCTTACTTCCTATTTTGATTTCAAAGTTTTCCAATCGGCAAACCCCGGCCTTCCTTGCCCGATTGGAATCTCCTCCCGTAGGTCCCCCCGAGATTATGTTGATATGTCGGGGTACAGTTCTTTCTGGTGATCTCCGTCGTCCCGTGTCTCTATTGTCCTGATTTCTTTGAGTGTCGTTCCCTACTGGCCTCGGGCCTCGTCTCTCGTCTCTCTCTGGTGTCCTTCTCGGCGCCTCTTTCTGATTGTGAGGTTGGCGGTCTTGTCGGGTGTTAAACCGATTCCCCGCCCCAGGATATCTGGGCCTGGTCCCGAAGCCACCCTCTTCCCCCGCAAGCTTGGCTCGAGCTTCGGGGTTGGTTGCTGATCGACACGTGGTGTGTGAATGGAAAGTGCAACAAGTGATAAAATAAAACGTAAACCTAATTACTATCACCAACATGCGATAGGCAGTGAACCTATCGTTTGTAGTGCAGTAAAGTGAGTAAACGAGTATCGAACACAAGGAATAAACCAAGTACTAGTAATAACCTAATCGACTCGATATTTAGCCTAAATAAAGTGCGTAAATTGTTTGATGACTTAACCTAACAGATCTTCCTAAATCAACCAGAAATTCAAAGAACGCGACTAACTGATGCGAAAGTTTTCAGATGATAAAGACGTGCTCGGGATTCGAATCCCGCTAGGTATTATCGTCTAAGACAATAAAGTTGCTCCTAAGTGCTTAAGACTAAATCGCAGTAATTTCCTATCCGCTCGCGAATTTGCTGTCGCCCAAAACGCTCGCGGGGATCTAAAATTCAATAATTACTAACGGCGAGGATCGAGTATTTGCTTTCGCCCTATACTCGAATCCTATCTTCTATGAACGGCTTAAACGTTGTTTAGCTGTCGCCCTAAACGTTTTTCCACACAATCACTTTAACACATAGACATAATAAAGCAACGAAACTTATTCATAGAACGATAAATAGTCAAAAACACAAAGTCACGATAATATTTGTCTTAACTACGAATTATCCTAGCGTTCATCTAATCCCGAACACAACGGGGATTTAGCTACGCATAATTGACGGAGAAACAACTAAAGAATTAAAAGATAAGGATGAAGAACTCATGATCTTTCCTACTGATGAATCTGAGGTGATCTCGTGGAAAGATCTTCGTTCTTCGTTAATTCGGCGTGAATTCTTCGTTGATCCGTCTCTTGCGCTCCGGGACGGGATTTCCTGTTCTTTTCGCCCTAATTTCGTCTCTGGATGGTTGGGAATTGATCTCTGGTAAGTTGTGCCCTTTCTGGGACGAATTTGGGCTTTTTATAGCTATTCCCGTGTCGGTCACGGCCTGGGACATGGGCCGTCACGGCCGTGACCAACACTGTTCGCGTCTCGTCACTTTCTGTCGAAGGTCACGGCCAAGCGCAAGGGTCGTCACGGCCGTGACCGTCATCAGCGCTAGTCTCTGCCTTGCGTCACGGTTTGGTGCAGAGGTCGTCACGGCCGTGACGGCCGACAGTGTCTTCGTCCTGATCCTCTGCCGAGTGTCACGGTCTGGTGCAAAGCACGTCACGGCCGTGACCATGGTCAGTGTTGTTGCTCCGCTATCTGTCCCTCGTCACGGCCAGACACCTTATGCGTCACGGCCGTGACCGATGACAGTGTTACCCCTTTTCGCGCCGTTTTGCCTCGTTTTCGCTCCTTTTCGCCCGAAACTCGTCCTAAGCTCCTTCAACAACAAAACAAGTGTAAATATATCGAATTAATGCATGAATTCATTGCTAAGGTTCATTTATACCCCGAATAATTAATATGATAAACGCATTAAAATACGTTTATCAAACCTCCCCACACTTAAGCATTTGCTTGTCCTCAAGTAAATTAGAGTTCAGAAGAGGCATCCAATCAGGATAACGGCATGATTGTTCGCAATTTATCATCAAAGCATAGAAAGCACGATACGAAATCAAGCAAACAATCACGGACATTACACTAATGACCTGCACTTATCAATCATGAGCTTCCCTAGCGCTGCAATTCGAGACCTATACCTCACAAGGATTCACTCAATTCACTCAAGTGTATAGGCTAGCATATGATGAGTCGCTCAATTCGTGCACTAGTCCAATCCCTACCATAAACTTGCAAGTTAATCGCATCTCTACTATTCAAAGGGCAAGTATAAATCTGAGGGTCTTTTCGGGGAAAAACGAGTCGAACAATCATGAAGCGGCAAGCATAAATAATGAACACTTAATCTTAGAGCTAGGACACGTGCTCGAAAATTATCAGAGAATATAGCATGATCAAACAGACAGTCACACGTCCCAACATAATACTCAACGTTCTCGCTCTGAAATCCTAGACTTTTCTGCCCGACCCTCTCGACTCAGTTCCCTTTCATTTTCTGCCCTTTCACCTTAGTTACGCTCTACTTTTGTGCACTACCCTTATTCCCTAAAAACATCAAGGTTCGGCTTTTGTCGCATAGAATACATCGTCACAGCGAATGCCGTGTACCTAAGGATACTTATTACCGAAACCTATATCTTGCCAAAGGGTTATGGGCAGGCTTATGCAAGGGATCGGGTCATTTCAGAAAACGGTCAAGTAAGGCACGAGTCATTTCATGAATAGCAGAGAAGAACATCAAATCAAACACTGGAACAGTAACTTTCAAGTTCGACTTCTGCTTTATTCTAATCAACTCAGGCTCATAAAATTTCTGGAGGCTTATTCGGGTCAGGGGCATTTTATAACATACGAGGTAGCAACGAATAGGCTTAGGTTCAACGTGGCTAACTAATGGGGTTCGTCATGGTTAAGAAAATTTTGGCCCTGGACTTGATTCCTATTGCCCTCATCATTTTCACACTAACACGCCAAAACAGTTTCAACACGCATCAGACAGGCAAGTTCTAGAGAGATATAGACTAGGCACGTCACACACCAAGAAAAATGAGCATAAGCTCGTCAGGCTCAAACTCTCACACGTAACAGGGTTATGTGTACGGATCTCTCAAAACAGTGCTATATCTATTCAGGCAGATAAGATTCAATCAGTCATGCATGTCCTAATTGCTCACAGAATTTCATAGAATGCAGACCAACTCGAGATAAGCGCAAACAATCATGCCTGATTCAGTAATTCATGCCTTTCCAACGAACTCAACGACTCACGGACACGTCATAAAAATTTAAAAAAATTTCACGTAAGTTCTAAAACTACATTCCCCTCCCCACACTTAAGTCAGACGTTGTCCCCAACGTAAAAATGATAAAAGGGAAAGAAAAAGAGTTTAAAAGAACGGGACTCCCCTGACGTGGTCGTGTCATAGTTGTTTATTATGCGCGTGGAGGTCGTGTTGTAATCCATAAGGCGTATCCTGGCGCTAGCTAGAGATCAATAGACACGAAAAGAGAGTAGTCATAAGATTAACTAGAAACATAGTTATAAGCGTAATGTCATAAATGAAACACACGCGACTACGCAAGAAAACACAATGTCATAAAGGAAAAGGAAGAGATCCTAAGGAGGTGGCGGCGGCGGCTGTGGTGATGGTGGCCTCGGGCGCAGGAAAGCCATCGATTGCTGGGAATACTTGAGCGCCGTGTCCATGGCTTGAAGGGCCTGGTTATAACGCTCTAGCTCTTCTTCGTAACGGCGGTGGACTTCCTCGTTCTGGCGCTCGTACTCTTCCTGTCGGCGCCGAGTCTCTTCGTTGTATCGCTGGAGCTCGTCGTCCCTCTGTATCGAGTCGGCGTTCATGCGCATCATGTCCTGGCGCAGCGCTTCAAGGTCCGCTGTAGACGCGAAGCGGGCGACGTCGGAGGACTCGCCGTGGTGGTAGCCGGACGAGTAGGAGGGCCCTGTAGTCGTCGTGTCTGTCTCCACTGGGTGGGGACCCTCGAGGTAGAGCTGGTCGTCGGGGACGGCTCCGTGGTCGGCCTGGCCGTGATACATCTCGTGCCAGATGTACACCTTGTTGGCACGAGTCCAGGTGGGCGCCTTCACGAGCATCTTCATCTTCACTAATGCCTCCTTGTTCACGGAGTGGCGGCCGCCTACGATCTCCATCTCGGGCGCATTCTCTGGCCAGTAGCCTAATCCCTTGATCACCTTGGTGATGAGTGGTCCTACAGCGATCTTCCCATTGCGTCGTGCTTCCGCCTGAGCGCTGAAGGCGTGGGCCACCGCCATCCCCAAATGGACTCGTTCGCCTCGCTGAAGCTTGGCCAGGTAAAATAGGTCGCGGAGGGTGACTGCTCCGTGTGAGTCACCCCTCGGTGTAAGCGAGGTCGTCAGGAGGCGGTGAATGTAGCGCAGTCCTGGGCTCCTCAGTGCAGACGCCTTCGACGTCTTCGCGCTGTACGCCGGTTCGCCGGGTCGGGCGATGTCAGCCCAGCAACCCTGCCGTCCGCCCGGTTGATCGAAATAAGTGGCGTAGGGCTGGTGTGGGTGTGGCCGTGGTACGCCAAGTGCACGGCACAGGTTGTCGTCCATCACGATCTGCTCTTCGTTGAACGCCCGGAATCTGAGCTTCCTGTCCCCGTATTCGTCATAGGAGAACGTGGCAAGGAACTCCAGGGTGAGTTCCTTGTACGCCGGTTCGTCGATGCCCAGGAATGTGTTCCACCCACTGAGTGATAAGTACTGGGCGACCTGCTGGTCGATGTGGTGCTTCTCCAGCGTCTCGTGGTCGATTTGGTCCATGGAGATGAATTCCATTCCCTTCAGCCTGGTGTATCGCGCCGTCTGGGCCTCGTCAGTGAACTGACCATGGCTTCTAGCATTGTCGGCGGGGGCCCGCGTCGCCTTTGACGAACCGGCGAACGCGAGGCGGGGTCACGTGAGGCCGAGGATCGACTTCTACCCATAGTACCTGAAAGAAAAGTGTGAGCGCAACGAGAATGTAGCAATTAAATTCAAAACCGCTTGACTCGACCAAAATATTTACAGGACATGCAAAAGTTCAAAGCGGCATTTTGTCGAACACGTCACGGGCAAGTTGTGGTAAGCATATCAAATCCAAGATTAATGTTCAAAATCAACAAATTACGCATACCCAACATGTCAATAGCATGTAATCATCATAAAATAGCACGACGAACACGAAATTGGGGTTAATTTCGAAAAGCCCCAAAATCGAAATTAGGGTTCTTCGTAAACATGTCGCAATTCAACGTCAATTCACGTAACTAAGCATGATTGAAGAGCTCCTAGCATGTATCTACCAATAATTAGAGCATGTTAAACACAAAATTGGTCCCAATTCAAAAAGCCCCAATTTTGAAAATTAGGGTTCGTCATCACAATCCGAAAATTCGCAACTAATTTCAACGAATTAAGCATACCCAATAGTAGATATATCATGTAATGAACAATTAAGAACATATTCATATCCAAAAACTAACAATTTCGACAAGATTCTCCAAAATTTAAATCGAAATAGTGCAAAGAAGAAAGTTCATACCTTGGATTCTTAATCGAATTGAATGGAGGTTGAGGGTGGTGTTGTGGGTGTCGCCGGAGTTGGGGTGACGGCAGCGGCGGTCGAGGGTGGTCGAAGGTGGTGGTTTGAGAGATGAGAGGGAGGAAGGGAGAGAGATTCGCGAGAGAGAGGGGGAGACAAGAGGGAGAGAGAGAGAAAAGAAGGAAAAAAAAAGGTATTTCTACTTAAATTCGTGACCGTCACGGCCGTGACCTATAAAGGTCTTGGCCGTGACGGGAGGCAGTGTGTGCCTCTGTCGACGGTCACGGCCGTGACGACTTAAGCCGTTGGCCGTGACCAAGTCGAGATAAATTTTATTTTATTTTATTTTATTTTTATTTTTTTATTTTTATTTTTATTTATTTTTTTTTTATAAATTTTTTTTTTTTTTTAACGTCACGGCCGTGACCGATTAAGCCGTTGGCCGTGACATAAGGCAGAGAGGGTCACTGGGGGGTGTCACGGCCGTGACTGCTTAAGCAGTTGGCCGTGACAAGTGGCAGAGTGCTCGTCCCTCTAGGTCACGGCCGTGACTGCTAAAGCCTCTGGCCGTGACTCTTGGCAGTGTGCATGTGTACGCACGTCACGGCCGTGACTGCTTAAGCAGTTGGCCGTGACCGCCCTAAATATTTTTCTTTTTATATTTTATTTTAAAGAAATAAATAGGAATACCTGGGTTGCCTCCCAAGAAGCGCTTACTTTACCGTCTTTAGCCGGACGTCTCGTTCGCTCAAGTTTGGAAGTCCAGGTACAGCACTTCCTTCTCGGTCCCGTCTTCCTCGCCTGCGAGATAGTGCTTCAACCTATGGCCGTTCACCTTAAAAGTCCCCTGCTCCATACCTGAAATCTCGACAGTACCGTAAGGGAAAACACGGGTGACAGTGAACGGTCCTGACCAGCGTGATCTAAGCTTGCCAGGAAAAAGCCTAAGTCGAGAGTTAAAGAGAAGGACTTGGTCCCCCTCTTGAAACTCTCTTCTTTGCCTAATCTTTTTATCGTGATAGGCTTTGGAGCGTTCCTTGTACATGCGGGCGTTATCGTAAGCCGATAAGCGCCACTCGTCTAATTCGTTGATTTGGAGTTGCCGCTTTACGCCGGCGTTCCCCAAATCAAGATCCAAGGACTTGATGGCCCAATATGCCTTATGCTCTATTTCTACGGGAAGATGACATGCTTTTCCATAGACTAGTCTATATGGTGTGGTGCCTATGGGAGTCTTATACGCAGTCCTATATGCCCAAAGTGCATCATTTAACTTGTTCGCCCACTCCCTACGGTTCCCCTCTATAGTTTTCTCTAGAATGCGTTTCAACTCGCGATTCACGACTTCGACTTGACCACTAGCTTGGGGATGGTACGGGGTGGATAGGCTATGTTTAACACCGTAACGTTCTAAAGTGCGTGCGAACTGGGTGTTACAAAAGTGAGTGCCTCTATCACTAATAATGCATCTAGGTGCCCCAAAACGTGAAAATAACGCTCGCAAAAATCTAACGACTACCCTAGCGTCGTTTGTGGGTAAGGCTTGCGCCTCGGCCCACTTAGACACTTAATCGACGGCAACTAGGATGTACTTATTATTGTATGAGCTAGGAAATGGACCCATAAAATCTATACCCCACACATCGAATATCTCACATACCAAAATGAAATTCTGAGGCATTTCGTCGCGTTTGGAGAGATTACCTGTGCGCTGACACTGATCACAAGTGTCAACGTACCTTTGGGCGTCCTTGAAGATCGTGGGCCAGTAAAATCCACTCTCCAACACCTTCTGGGCGGTTCTGTTTGCTGCGTAGTGTCCTCCGGTTGGTCCATTGTGACAATGTCTAAGGATCTGCGTCGATTCTGGGGCCGCCACGCATCGCCGTATTACCTGGTCTGCACATCGCCTGAAAAGATACGGGTCTTCCCAAAAGTAGTACCTCAACTCAGAAAAGAATTTCTTCTTTTGCTGACTCGTGTACTCCTTTGGTAGGACCCTTGCAACAAGATAGTTAGCATAATCTGCAAACCAGGGGGTGTCGTCACTTACCACATGTATCGCGTAGAGGTGCTCGTCTGGGAACCGATCGTGTATCGCCCTTTCGTCCTTCTGATATATCTCGGACTCCTCTAGTCGAGAGAGGTGATCCGCCGCCAAGTTCTCTGCACCTTTCTTATCGCGAATCTCGATGTCGAATTCTTGCAGTAGCAGGATCCACCTAATTAGCCGTGGCTTGGCATCGGGCTTTGCTAACAAGTACTTAAGGGCAGAGTGCTCAGTAAAAACAATAACTTTAGATAGGATTAGATATGACCTGAACTTGTCGAAAGCGAAAACGACGGCCAACAGCTCCTTTTCGGTGGTCGTGTAATTGGCCTGGGCTGCGTCTAGCGTCTTACTCGCGTAGTAGATCGGCCTGAAGTGGTTGTCCTTACGCTGCCCTAGCACGGCCCCAACTGCATAGTCACTAGCATCGCACATTAGTTCAAAGGGCAGCCCCCAATCAGGGGCTACCATAATAGGTGCTGCGATAAGTCTTTCCTTAAGTAAATTGAAGGCATGCAGACATTCGTCATTAAAATCAAACGGGGCATCTTTCTCTAACAATCTAGACATAGGACGTGCAATCTTAGAAAAATCTTTGATAAACCTACGATAAAATCCCGCATGTCCTAGAAAGCTTCTAATCGACTTCACGTTCGAGGGGACAGGCAATTTTTCTATCGTTTCCAACTTAGCCCGGTCAACTTCGATTCCTTTAGAGGAGATCTTGTGACCGAGGACTATACCCTCTCGAACCATGAAGTGGCACTTTTCCCAATTAAGTGCCAAGTTCGTTTCCTCGCATCGGGCGAGTACGAGCTTCAGGTTTGACAAGCATGCATCAAACGAGGAACCGAAAACCGAGAAATCGTCCATAAATACCTCCATTACCTCACCTACCAATTCGTCGAATATGGCCATCATGCATCGCTGGAAGGTGGCTGGGGCATTGCACAATCCGAATGGCATCCTTCGGTACGCGAATATTCCGAACGGGCACGTAAACGTGGTCTTTTCCTGGTCCTCAGGTGCTATGGGAATCTGCAGATAACCTGACAAACCAACAAGGAAACAATAAAATGAGTGACCCGCTAGCGTTTCTAACATTTGATCAATAAATGGTAAAGGAAAATGATCCTTTCGCGTGGCATCGTTCAACTTCCTGTAGTCGATGCAAACGCGCCATCCGGTCACAGTCCTCGTCGGGATTAGTTCGTTCTTGTCGTTGGTGACGACCGTCATGCCTCCTTTCTTTGGGACCACTTGGACCGGGCTGACCCATGCGCTGTCTGAAATGGGGTAGATCATCCCCGCGTCTAGCAACTTGATCACCTCCTTCTTGACAACGTCCTTCATGTTGGGATTGAGGCGCCTTTGACGTTGAGCGACCGGCTTGAAGTTGTCCTCCATGAGGATCTTGTGCGTGCAGTAACTCGGATTGATACCCCTTATGTCGGATATCTTCCATGCCAAGGCCTTCTTGTGCGCCTTCAATACGTCTAAGAGCTGGCCCCTCTGTCCGTCGTCGAGGCTCGACGAGATGATGACCGGCAGTCCTCCATTGCTGCTAAGGAATGCGTACTCGAGGTGGTCGGGCAGCGGTTTCAACTCCAGGACCGGTGGCTCCTCAACCGAGCTTTTTTCCTTGTCCTCTTTGCTGCTCTCATCGATGGCTATAATGGGCTCGTCGACTTCCTCCCCACACTCGTCGATGGCCATAAGCGTGTGTGTGTCCGGATCACCAACCTGTGATAGACCTTGCACGGAAAAGAGAAAGTCGTGCTCAAATACGTCTAAGAAATAACACTTATCATCCTGCTCGCTACTCTTTTTCATCGAGTCGGCCATATCAAAGGTAACCTTTTCCCCATCTACCGTCAAGGTTAACGTCCCATTCCTAACGTCTATCATGTCTCCCCTGTGGCTAAGAATGGTCTACCTAAAATCAAGGGAACATTTTCATCTTCCTCCATATCTAAGATGACGAAATCTGCGGGAATCACAAACTTATCGACTTTAACTAAGACGTCCTCGATAACACCTCGAGGGTACTTTAACGACCTATCCGCTAATTGGAGGCTCATCCTAGTGGGTCGTGGCTCGCCTAGTCCTAAACGCTTAAACATAGAATACGGCATAAGATTAATACTAGCGCCTAGGTCTGCTAACGCACGCTCAATCACTAAATCTCCTATGAGACAGGGAATAGTAAAACTCCCTGGGTCCTTTAGCTTCTTAGGAATCTTGCTTTGGAGGATCGCCGAGCACTCCCCTCGTAGGCAGACGGTGGAGACGTGTTCGAGCTTCCTTCTGTTCGTCAGCAAGTCCTTCAAGAACTTGGCGAAGCTGGGCATCTGCGTAATAGCTTCGACAAAAGGTAAGTTAATATGTAATTCCTTACACATACCCATAAATTTACCAAACTGCGCCTCGTTCTTGTCCTTTTTTAGTCGGGCCGGGTACGGGATCTTCGGCTGATATGGCTTCACCGGTGGCCGCTGAATCTCCGTCACCTTATCCTTCTCGGGCTCGACCTTCTCCTTCTCAGCGTCGGCCTTCTCGGTGTCGTCGCCCCTAACCTCCTCAACTTCGGGCTCGTCGTGGCTCTCGAAGTTGGCATTCTCCTTGGCCTTCTTTTTGGCGGGCACTTCTTGTAGTTCTCGCCCGTTCCTCAGCGTCACCGCCTTGCAGTACTCCTTGGGATTCGGCTCGGTGTAGCTCGGAGCGATCCCTGAGTGCGCCCCGCCAACTGCTTCGCCATCTGGCCCATCTGTTGCTCCAGTTTCTTGAGCGAGGCGTCTGTGTTCTGAGCACGCAGGTCATTCGCCTCCATGTACTCCTCCATCTTCGTCATTCGGCTCTCGTGGGCTGCGGTTGTGCTACTGAAATTCGTGAGGAGTGTCTTCATCATGTCCTTCATCTCCCTCATGTCGTCGGATCCTCCCGCGGGCGCGTTCTGGTACTGTCGTGGTGGCCCGTTTTGGAATCCGGAAGGTCGGGGCTGAAATCCTGGTGGTCCTTGGCTCTGATGGTTCTGATTTCCGTACGCCAAGTTAGGATGTGCCCGAGGCTGGAAACTTCGCTGGCCGCCTTGGTAATTTCCCATATAATCTACGTGTTCCAGCGGCTGCCCAAGTTGGCAATCTGAGGTCTCGTGGGCTGCTCCGCAAATCCCGCATAATGGTACGTAAGGCGTGTGCTGTGTCGGTGTGGTGGTGGCCACGGCGTTCACAGGCTGAGTCTGCCCGGACTTGGGAAGTAATGCACCAATCACTGTCTGCAACTGTGAGTTCGTCGAAGCGATTTGCTGCTGGAGCGCCTCGATCTTGGCATTAGTGGCCGTCTCCTCGCTAACTCCGAACACACCGGTTGTCTTCATCCGGGTATTGCCCCTCATGAAACTGTTCCTCGAGTAGTCCTCAATCAGATTCCACGCGTCAGTGGCGTTGAGCTTCACGAGCCCTCCTCCTGCGGCTCCGTCTAACATATGGACCGTCTGATCATTGAGCCCCTCGTGGAATCGGTTGATCTGGGCTGCCTTCGACATCCCGTGCTGTGGGCACCTCTTCAGTAGCGCCTTGTAACGCTCCCACACCTCATACAAGTTTTCGGAATCCTTCTGGTGGAACAGAGAAATCTCCGTCTTCAATCTTAACACCTTTGTGAGTGGGAAGTAGTGGTTGATGAAGGCGGCTCGCATCTCCTCCCAGGTAGTGATCGATCTAGGCGGCAACATATCCAACCAGTCTCTCGCCCTGAACTTGAGCGAGAACGGGAACAGCATCAGCTTGATTGCATCGCCCGGGACACCGTTGATCTTGATGGTGTCGGTCACCGTCAGAAACGCCTTCAGATGGGAGTAAGGATCGTCATCGGGGTTTCCCTCGAACTGGGCTGTCTGGAAAATCATCTGAAGCCATGAGTGCTTCAGCTCGAAGTTATTGTTCTCTATCGGCGGAATGACAATCGCCGACTCCGTACCGCCTAGCGCGGCGTTCTTGAGGAGATCCTGAAGTGATGGTTCCTTCTCGGGAATGTTATGGACGGGCACTCGGTGGTCCGCCATGTCTACTTCTGTGTAGGGGCTATCTACGGCCGCCTCTACACGTGAATTCTGGATGGATTCCTGGGAACTATCCTCTGAATAACAGACTAATGGATCCTGAGAGCTGGTGGATGCTCCTTCGGTATCGTACTTAAGTTTCCTTCGCAACTTTCGCTCAAAATCCGGGTCTGCGTCAACGATGGGGCCCGGTGGATGGCTTCGGGTCATTCACCGCTGAATCGTACCTACAATGAGTGAGAAACGAAAATTAGCGAAGAAGTAAACAAATACGTCGAATAAGAATATGAAATTAATAGCGACGCAGGAAAACAACTAACGCAAATAGCACAAATAACGCAAATAGTAAAAAAAACAAAGAAAACGTAAAAAATAAAAGTGGCTAAAGTACCGAACTACGGTGTTCCTAATATCAATTTATTCCCCGGCAACGGCGCCAAAAACTTGATCGACACGTGGTGTGTGAATGGAAAGTGCGACAAGTGATAAAATAAAACGTAAACCTAATTACTATCACCAACGTGCGATAGGCAGTGAACCTATCGTTTGTAGTGCAGTAAAGTGAGTAAACGAGTATCGAACACAAGGAATAAACCAAGTACTAGTAATAACCTAATCGACTCGATATTTAGCCTAAATAAAGTGCGTAAATTGTTTGATGTCTTAACCTAACAGATCTTCCTAAATCAACCAGAAATTCAAAGAACGCGACTAACTGATGCGAAAGTTTTCAGATGATAAAGACGTGCTCGGGATTCGAATCCCGCTAGGTATTATCGTCTAAGACAATAAAATTGCTCCTAAGTGCTTAAGACTAAATCGCAGTAATTTCCTATCCGCTCGCGAATTTGCTGTCGCCCAAAAACGCTCGCGGGGATCTAAAATTCAATAATTACTAACGGCGAGGATCGAGTATTTGCTTTCGCCCTATACTCGAATCCTATCTTCTATGAACGGCCTAAACGTTGTTTAGCTGTCGCCCTAAACGTTTTTCCACACAATCACTTTAACACATAGACATATTAAAGCAACGAAACTTATTCATAGAACGATAAATAGTCAAAAACACAAAGTCACGATAATATTTGTCTTAACTACGAATTATCCTAGCGTTCATCTAATCCCGAACACAACGGGGATTTAGCTACGCATAATTGACGGAGAAACAACTAAAGAATTAAAAGATAAGGATGAAGAACTCATGATCTTTCCTACTGATGAATCTGAGGTGATCTCGTGGAAAGATCTTCGTTCTTCGTTAATTCGGCGTGAATTCTTCGTTGATCCGTCTCTTGCGCTCCAGGACGGGATTTCCTGTTCTTTTCGCCCTAATTTCGTCTCTGGATGGTTGGGAATTGATCTCTGGTAAGTTGTGCCCTTTCTGGGACGAATTTGGGCTTTTTATAGCTATTCCCGTGTCGGTCACGGCCTGGGACATGGGCCGTCACGGCCGTGACCAACACTGTTCGCGTCTCGTCACTTTCTGTCGAAGGTCACGGCCAAGCGCAAGGGTCGTCACGGCCGTGACCGTCATCAGCGCCAGTCTCTGCCTTGCGTCACGGTTTGGTGCAGGGGTCGTCACGCCCGTGACGGCCGACAGTGTCTTCGTCCTGATCCTCTGCCGAGTGTCACGGTCTGGTGCAAAGCACGTCACGGCCGTGACCATGGTCAGTGTTGTTGCTCCGCTATCTGTCCCTCGTCACGGCCAGACACCTTATGCGTCACGGCCGTGACCGATGACAGTGTTACCCCTTTTCGCGCCGTTTTGCCTCGTTTTCGCTCCTTTTTGCCCGAAACTCGTCCTAAGCTCCTTCAACAACAAAACAAGTGTAAATATATTGAATTAATGCATGAATTCATTGCTAAGGTTCTATTATACCCCGAATAATTAATATGATAAACGCATTAAAATACGTTTATCAGTTGCGATCAACTTTTCTAACTCTCGATTCAGCTGAAAACATTCCTCTGTGGTATGTCCATATTCGTGGTGATAATTGCAGTAAGTGTCAGATACTGGTCTCCTCGGGTTGCCATCGATGTAAGGGGGTCGACGAAGGAAATCGTTCTCCTCGCATATTTCTAACGCCCGAAGTTTTTTCACCCGCAGCTTCGGGTAGTCCGCTCGTGGAAGTGTTGATACCGGGTAAGGACGATCATCTCTTCGAGGGAATATTCTGCGGTCTTGATTTCTCGGTGGGCTCTTTCGACGTTCTCGAGGAGGACTCTTGCGCTTCCTGTCCTCAGGTTCTCGGACCTGCGACTCTTCAACCCGAACGTACTTTTCCACCCGAGTTATCAACTCCTCCACTGTGGTTGGGTATTTCTTCACTAGCGATCTGAATAAATCCCCGTCTCTCAGGCCGTGGTGAAATGCCCCGATAAGCAATTCGGGTGCGATATTGGGGACCTCCATTTTCACTTGATTGAAACGTCGAAGATAGTCTCTTAAGCTCTCTCTGTCAGCCTGTTTTATGTTTAACAGCTTTACCGCCGATGAGGGCCGCATTCTGTTGCTCGAGAAGTCCTTCAGAAAGTGGTTGGTGAGATCGTTGAAACTCCTGACTCCTCCAGGTGGCAACAAAGTGAACCACTGTTGAGCTCCTCTCGTCAAAGTAGTCACAAAGAGTCGGCATTTCACGGGGTCGCTTAGCTGGTATAATGCCGCGTTGCCTTCAAAAGCGGCCAAGTGGTCCTCGGGGGGTCCAGAACCGTCGTACTTTCCCATCTCGAAAGATTGGAAGTGCCGGGGCAATGGAGCCGCGAGAACCTCGGGCGAAAAAGGCGAGGCCCGAGGGAGGATGGGAGTCTCTTGTGGATTGGCGAGATTCTGAAGCTGGCGAATCTCCTCTCTCATTCTTTCCAAATCGGCCGTTTGTCGATCGGCGCGTTGTTGGTCGGCGCGTCTCCTCCTCTCAGCTCGGGCTCTCCTTTGCATTGACGCCATAGTATGGTCACCGTCGCTGCGCTCTCCAGTCCCCGATTCGGCGTCATGCTCTCCGTTTGTTTCACGCTGTCCATCTTTTCGTCCAGCGTTGCGTCCTCTGTTCTGTCCGTTTCTATTACCTCTCTGGTTTCTTTCAGCCATCAGCATTCCCACGTCAGCGCCGATCCTCCGCATCTCTTGCATGACTGCGACAAACATCGCGGCGGGGTCAGGGGGCTCGGCCCATTGCCATCGGGAGGCGGTGTGTGATCATTTTCGACAACCACCATACTGAATTTCTACTTTGAGAGAAACTATAGTTCCCACGGACGGCGCCAAAATGATGCCGTCGAAAATTGACCTACCGCGAAAATGGGCTAACGGCCTTTTTCCCGTCTGAGTTTCGCCGTGTGTCATGGCCGGAGACTGTTGAAACAGGGTAAATTTTGGGGGGTCGTTTGCCCTCTTGCCTTAGTCAAGAGGGTAGTTCCGTTTTAAGGCAATGTCTGGAATAAAAATGGCAGAGTAACGGTATGAATATCGGAAAAACGTACCTTGTTAAGACGACGTCTGGCGGCATTTATAGATTTGAGCGGAGTGGAACCGTCCTGATGCAGTTATCACCCACATTTAGCTTATCGTGGCGGTTTCCTCCGCGTATAGCGCATCTCAGACGACCGCTTGCATGGTAGCGGTTGGGGCCGAGTTCGGGTGTGGTAGAGATTGGGCTTGAACTCGGCTTTGGACATATTGCCGCTTAGGCGTAGTCATGGTCCAAGGGTTTCCCAGCATCACCTCTGCCGGTCAGAGACCTCCTCAAGTCAAGACATCGGGGCTTTATCCTCTGCAGGATGAGGTGGTCTTCCCGAGGTCGGGATATTGTCCTATGCTGAAGAGGATTGGATGTATCTTCAGGTCGGGGCACATTTCCTCAGGTCGGGATGTTATGGAACTATACCGTGTTAGAAGAGGCCTTTCCCTGAAGTCGGGACGCTGTCCTATCTTCGGCACGTCTGAGTATTTTGCCGCGGTGGGGTGAAAAACCCGAGGGTAACAATATGTGTGGCTAAATTTCTTAAATGAGAGAATGTTAGCTTATTAGGACATGAATATAAGAGATGAGGTGAAACTTGCAGCATGTATTGAGTTCATGTTTGTGATTGGAAGATCAATCAAGCACGGTTCCGTCAGAAACTAAACCTCCAAGGACGAGAAAAAAAAAACAATAGTCTGTGACTTGGACCTCAATTAGCTCTAGAAAGCTAAAAGCGATTAAAGAATGGGGATGTCGGCTTCTACGCATGTAAAGCTAACTAGACAGAGAAATGTAACTGTGGCTACTGTTTTTTTTTTGTGTTGGTATAATGTTGATGAATGGGTTAAGACATTGTATGGCTAAAATCATGCTTGTTATTCCAGTAACTTTTGGTACGATAACAATTTTAAAATAGGTACGGTCAACACGATATATACCCACAATAAGGTACTACCATATAATATATTACTCAATGATACATTCATCATACACGATATAATTGGTACACCTAATTAAAAAGTTCGTGGAAATTCGAATATATTTTTCTTTGAAAACCATATTTTCATAGGTATATAAGTTCTATGTTTAATTGTGTAGTGTACCATATTTGATCGAGTAACCCCTACGTTCATGGTTTAATATTACATACCTTAAGCTTCACTAGAAGAGGAGGAACACTATTAGAAAAACTTACTACAACATAGTATAAATAATTGCTAAATTGAAAATATTCAACCTATTATGGATTTTTTTTTGTTTGATATTTTATTTAATTATTGTTTGTAAGGTTTCACATTTATTGTTTGACTCTTTCGACTCTTAATTTTGGATATTATGTGGACCAATAAAACTTAGTACTATATGAGTATTTATCTTGGTACAACAAACTAATTAAATCTGGTTCGATATGTCTTCACCGTAGGGTAAATCTCACGCTGAATAAAGGTACAGCTTGATACACTAAATTTGGTACAATTTATTAGAATAAGAGTTTTTCGTCACGTTTTATATTAGTTTAGATGCAAAAATACTTTAGTATACTCAAATATGTTATAAGCTTTATTGCATATCTAATTTAATGGATTAAACTTTAAAATAAGAATTTTTAGTTAAAACTCAAGGTTCAGTGTAAGAGAGAGTTCCTTGTATAAAATATTCAACTATATAGCTGAAAATTGGTAACCTTTTGTAATATAAAACCATGAGTATATGAGTTACTCCATCAAATATTATACAAAGTGAAACTATATATCATACATACATATGGTAATATTAATTTCACCACGTAAAAACATCGACATACAACGAAAAACGCTTACGCTAATAAAATATAACATATATGCATACAGTACGAAAAAACACCCTATAGTTGTACCTTACTAAGGAGTAAGGACAAATTTTGACGGGTGAAAAATTTTATGCGTGTCAGGTACTGTTAGAACTATTAAAAATGTTTTCATGACATATCAGCCTTTTTTCGTTTTTGCAACTTGGTCATTTTTTATGCTATTAATATGGGATTATTTAAAAAAATGGCCTTTGACATCGTCAACGTTAAAAAAATAGCTTCCTAAATGGTAAAAGACCAATGTACCCTTACTTACTATGCGTAAAAGACTTTTATACCCTTTTTTTAATGGCAATCAACGACAATTAACGAAAATTACAGCTTTTGACATAGGTTTACTGTAGAATCTGAAAAAGCAAAAGTAAATAAGAAAGAACCCTTTCACTTCACAGGCCCTTTGCAAAATCGATCAAGCTTTCTCCCTTTTCTTCTTCTTCACAGTCGAATTTGAAGCTCAGAATCCATGGCAGTTCAGGCGAGACCCCAAACAGTGAAGGTAATTTTTTTATTTTTCGAAGACCCCGTCCTATACAATCGCACGGGACCCTAAATTTAGGCTGCGGGGTACCCGTGCTTGCACAGGCAGGGGTCCGTGTCTTGAATCTCAGGGATCCGTGTGAAAGCGCAGGGGTCCTCACCAATTAACCCGCGCTTTGTCTCGCTGGGACCCGTGCTGGCTAGCGCTGGAGACCTTGCTATGCCGCGCTGTGGACCCGTGCGTGCCAGCGCGGGGACCCTGCGACATAGCACGGGGCCCGTGCTTGCTAGCGCGGGGACCCGTGCTCATGTGCGCTGGAGGTCCTAGCTATGCCGCGCTGGGGACCCGTGCGTGCCAGCGCGGGGACCCTGCGACATAGCACGGGGCCCGTGCTTGCTAGCGCGGGGACCCGTGCTCATGTGCGTTGGAGGTCCTAGCTATGCCGCGCTGGGGACCCGTGCGTGCCAGCGCAGGGACCCTGTGACATAGCACGGGGCCAGTGCTTGCTAGCGTAGGGACCCGTGCTCATGTGCGCTGGAGGTCCTAGCTATGGCACGCAGGGTCCCCAGTGCGGCATAGCTAGGACCTCCAGCGCACATGAGCACGGGTCCCCGTGCTAGCAAGCACGGGCCCCGTGCTATGTCGCAGGGTCCCCACGCTGGCACGCACGGGTCCCCAGCGCGGCATAGCAAGGTCTCCGCGCAGCATGGCAGGGGACCGTGCGCGGCGGCCTATCTCACCATAAGCAATTTTCCCCAGCATTTTTAATTAATTTTTTATTGATTTGTAGGTTCAATTGAAGAAGCAAATTGCCGGAGGCTACGATGAGAAAGATTACCGATTACATATCACGTCACGATACTGCGAAGTGATCGAGGAGATCGTTGGTTGGCTAAACGAGGATGAGCTGGCAGTTTTTACGGAAGGGAGTCCGTTCGGCAGGCTCGTCAACGCTGCCGCCAATTTCAATTTGTCGGCGCAGCTGTTATGGTATCTCATCAAGTGCCAGACGCAGCTTCACAATCGTGACGAGCTTTGGATGATCATCGGGAAGAAACCGCTCCGTTTTTCAAAAACGGAGTATTGCTTAATCACGGGGCTGAAGTTCGCAGCCGAGCCGGCGGTGAACCAAACGGATGAATTCGTCCGTCGTCATTTCCCGAGGAAAACAGCACTAACGCTTAAATTGTCGCACGTTAAGCAGCATTTGGAGGAGTTGGCTGCGAACTCCACGGTGCGCGTCAATGACGAGAAGTTGAAGTTGGCCAACCTGTCATTTGCGGGATACGTCTTGCTGCCCCGACCTTCCAAGAAGGATACCACCCTTCCGTCTTGGATCGTTTACTTAATCGAAGACTCAGAGGCCTTCGAACGTTACCCTTGGGGGACCGTGGCTTTCAAAGCGGCACTACGGTCGCTGAAACAGGATTTTGACGCTAATAAGGAAAGTAAGCTGATCAGTGGATTCGTACATCCACTTCAGGTTAGGGTTTTATATTTGAATGACTTTGTGAGTTTAGGGTTTCGTCTGTTTGCTAATATTAATTTATTTCTTTGTCTTCAGATATTAGCATATGAATGCATACCGGCCATCGCTGAGAAATATGCTGAACTTAGAGAGTGGGAGCGTGCGAGGCCGCGTATATGCCGGTGGGTCACGAGGAATTGGCCCCGGAAGGGATGTCCGAAGTTGGTGGATGTTGCCAAGACGGTGCGCGGGTCCGATGTACGAGGTCTACTAGTGCCGATTGGAGAAGAGACGCAGGCCAATTATTTTCGCTACAGCGACTTCGAGGTCGCCGCGCCACATGACGACGTGTACGATAGGGTGGCGAGCCTACTGATGGACGGGGTGGAAATTAGGTGCAGTCATCGTGCGGCTGTAGGGCATCTTGGCCGACGGACGGCAAACGAACCCAATTACGAAGCAGAGTCCGTCCCTCAGCTCTCTATCAGATCACGGCAAGACGAAGAGAGGGGCATGGGCTCTGACTACGAGCCGCCGTCCATGCATGAGGCAACTTCCATACGCCGCCGAGGTCGCCGCCAATGCCAGGGCCATCGCACGGGTATGGGCCATCGTCGGACCAGTATGACGAATTTGCACGCCATGTGGATCGGCGATTCGATGAATTTGGCAATCGGCTCGACACGTTTAGCAGCGGCTTCGACGAACTTAGCGGTCGGTTCGAGCATCTCGAGAACGAGTTTTCACAATTCCGAGACGGCTTTGCGCAATTCCGAGACGATTACGATCGACGCTCCGACTTCTATGAGGAGCGGTTCAACTCGATGCAAGGTCTGGGCGAAAGCATCGGCGGCGTTGCATATCAGTTGCAAGAGCTTCGGGATGATTGGAAGAATTTATTCGGTCCACGTACACATACCGACGCGCCTCGTTGCGGTAACTATCTTTACCCCTAATTCAAATTTAATACACGCCGTAACTTACAATTTAATATGTATCGTAGACGACGAGACGACTTCGACTGGGTGGATGCAATTTGCGAGGCGGCATCCACCCAGTTCGAGCGGATGGGGATGGCCGGCAAATGAGTATCCATGGAATTATTACGTTCCATCGCAGCAATTGGACGATGGATACGGCGCGCAGAGCGAGACATTTTATGAGGTCGACCCATCTACTTAGAGTGGCCTCGACTGGGATCAGTCGATGCTGCAAAATTCGGCGGTTGCGGATCAGTCGACGGTGGCTGATAGGGGTAAAGGTGTGGTCGACGTGACCCCGGAAGGGCGGCAGAAGAATCCGTCCAAGTGGCTGCAGTCGCCGTTCACTGAGCCTCCGTCGACCGGTCAGATGAAAGCGAGTCTATCGGCCGTAGAAGTCCATATTTCTAAGAAGATCCTGGTGTGGGGGGCCATAGAGAGCGAAATACGGGCCTTGACTGACGACGAGTACAAGGAGTGCTTGGTCGAGAGGCATAGCCGTGGATGGTTTGAGGATCTATACACGCCAACGAGGTGGCTCGATGACATGCTATGCGACTTGAACTATTAATTTTGCAATGAACTATGATTTTAAAGCCCAAGTTGTTTTGGTTTTTCAGCATATGAATGAAGCAATGAGAGGATTCCTGTACATGCAGCAGGCCCATTCATTTGCGTCGAAGAATGTTGCGTACATGTCTTACGCATTCAAGACATGTATCGAACTCGAAGGCTTCGACAACGGAAAAGTCTTAAATGGGATGCTTTCGTTATGGTCCCATTACGCGAGAGGACTTCAGGATGGATGGCCGTCGATCTCATGGATGAACGCAGATTGCATCGTCTTCCGCGTGCAAACGATAGCACATTGGGTGCTATGCGTCGCTGATTGGAGGCAGAAGACGATGACGATATACGACTCCGACGAGTCTTGCGACAAGGACATGCGCAACCTTAACAAAGCTTTGCTGCCACTTCAATTAATGATCCCGGCGATATTGGTCTTCATGGGATGTATCAAGACACGGTTTAAGAAATGGAAAGTTGAGCGTCATCCGAGGTTCGCCAAACGGAAGGTAAGTTTCATTCGTTATTATTTCATTAAATTTTTTTACGACGATTTCTGTATAAGCGTGTAACGTTTCAGGGGAGAATGCGGCGTACATGTGTTGCGAGCGGCAATGAGCCTCATGTTTCGAGGTGACGACGTCTCCAATCTGACACAGAAGGAAATTGTAGATTTTAGGAAATTTCTTACAATTTGTATTTTCCGTAAGGACTTTTGTAATTGGTATGGTCCAAAATAGTTGAATGCAATTTTTATTTTATTCAAGTGGCCTGCATGGTTTATTTAAATAATTTTTATGAAAACCCTCGCACGTTGTTGGTTACGTTTGTGTAAATTCATCTGAATAAACATTAGTGATGACATGACAAGCAATTATAAATATTTTATTTCTAATGGCATCAAATCGACTGTTATGACACTGACAATATAACGAAAAAAGTAACAGACCACTAATTGACGAATGATTGTTGACTAGTCAATAATAATTTACCAATGATTGTTGACTAGTCAATTAAAATCCGCACGGGTTCGGTCTGCTGCGCATGGTCCCAAACTTATGCGCACGGTCCCAAGCAATTATGCATGGGTCCGCGCACATAAGCACGGGTCCCTTGCGTGAGTTCACGGGTCCCTCGCGTGGTCGCTGGGGTCCCGCGCATCCATCGCGCATTAGCTTGCGCGGGTCCACTGCGCATGAGCCCCGGAGCACAGCACTCATGTGCGGGGACCCTGCGATTATTTTCGCGATTTTACACCATATTAAATAATTTCGAAGTTCGATTCAGCCTCCATACGAATATAATACTTCATATAATATCATAGCCAACAAAAGTATGGTCTTTTTGCATATATAAGATACGAGTTTTCGATTGTTACATCCTAAACAAGTCACCAACATAAGGCAAGTTGTTGCTATGTAAATTTGCTCAATTATTGTGACATCCACCCAGTTCACCAACTTCACATTGAAAACAATAACCAAATAATGTAATTTTTTTCTGTACATTAACGACATAAGAGTAATCTTATGGTCAAGATTATTTTTTTTTCGACAAGTATTTCGTTATGGTTAATTTTTGTAAAGATGTACAAAATATATATGTATATAATTACTGAAATTCTTTTAAACCCGTGCCTTGCTTTTTCTTTTCACACATCGAAAAGGACATTAGACATGACAAGGCATTATGACACCTGCACTCAAAGCTGACATGTTTCAGACAAATAGTTGACTGACCAATAAATCAATAAATAATAACTCTGTCTGCAGACCAATAATTGACTTCAATTAGAGTTTGCAAAATTTCCGCACGGGACCGAAATTATGCGCAGGGACCATGCAAATAAGCACGGGTCCCGTGCGTGAAAGCAAGGGTCCTTCGCGCATAAGCACGGGCCCCGCACATCCAACGCGCATGCGCCCAGTCACTAACCATAATTACATTATAAAATCATAATTACGCTAATATAAACAAACTTTCGTTTCATAACAATAATAACTAGGTTCTATTACATTACAAAATCCTAAAACCCTAAATTTAGAGGTTTTACCTCCTACTAAATTCGCCAACAGAAGGCAACCTATTTTTCTGTGGTCTTCCACGTTGTTCCTCGCGAGGAGGTGGCAGCATTTCAACACGTCTTTCAATGTGTTCAGACACCGGCCATATAGTACCTTCGTAAGCTAACTTCCAACATCCCAAGCTGTAGTAAGGGTCGACTAGTGAACCCACATCGACGTTGGCATAACCACAAGCAGCAATAGCGTGTGGGCAAGGAATTCGGTCGATGTCCAGCATCTTACAGGTGCACGTACGCAACTCTAGATCGACGACCTCGTTCAAGTTGTGCCCGTATACATTATACGTTAGACGCCCAACTTCCGATACGTGAAATCTTTGCGACCCAATGAAATTCTCGCGGAGGATCGACTCGACCTTCGGCGTAAATGACGTTGAATTCGCAGCGATAGAAGCTTCGCATGCTCTTCGATGCTTACTGAACCAAGATGATGTTAATCGGTGAATTGAGCCCAACAATCCTATAATTGGAAGTTCTCTATCAGCGCGTAGAGCCGCATTTATCGACTCCGATCCATTGGTCGTCATGATGTTATATCTCGACTTGGGACAATATGCCCTCGTCCACCGTTCCATGCCAATCTCGGCAAGATATCGACCCGCCGACTTGAATGTTGTACCTAGAGCTTTGTAATGTGCATCGCACTCGGCCTTGGTGTTGGCATTCGCTATCCGCCAGAAAATGGGGCACGCACCCTTGTCCGTCGTTTTCGTCTTCACATTTTGCTGAATGTGCCATGCGCAGAAACCATGAAATGAATTCGAAAACACAGCAGGGATGGCATTCTTTATACCGGGGTTTCGGTCAGAAATAATGACGAGTTCGTTACTATCCGGTACGAAACGACTCAATCTAGTGATAAACCACGTCCAAGATTCGGTTCCCTCCGAGTCAGCAAGACCCCATGCGAGCGGGTATTGATGGTAATCACCATCTTGCGCCGTAGCAATGAGCAAAACTCCTTTATATTTTCCCTTCAAAAAAGTTGCATCGATAGATACGACTTTCCTCATGTATGCAAATCCCCTAACGCATGCGCCGTATGCTAAGAACATATATTTGAACCTCCTTTCTTCGTCCATCTCCCAATCTGTGATGCTGTCAACGTTTGATTGCCTCAACGCATCCAAGTAGGCCGGAAGTAAACCGTAACAATCGTCCTTGTTACCAACTAATTCGTCCGACGCTAGTTGCTTCCCTTTCCAAGCCTTGTAGTACGAGACATCTACTCCCTTGTTCTGCATCATCGACATGATTGACTTGGGTGGCGGAATGTCTTTAGCACCGGTGAAATGTTCCAGCAGAACTTGTGATACAACTGACGAACTTCCTTGCCGATGTCTACGGCGACGATGAGAAACCCCGCAGGTGTGCTTGCCGCAGTACGTTCTGATTGAGGAAAAAGGGGAGTCCTTGTTCTGTGCAGCTCGTACTCGCCATGTGCATCCTTCGGTTGCGCATTTCGCTACGTACATGGTTTTATTTGACCGGACCAATTTGAACTCGAAACACGCATCAAGGGCGACTTTAGTAATCACGTCCTTGACTTCCTTCTTGTCCAGAAATTCCTGACCAACAAACAGGCTTGAACCATCCCCGAATCCATACGTGCCGTCGTCAGCATGTGGAGAGTTATGCTCCGCCATTGTGACATCGTCATTATCACTTTCCGAAGCATACTGTTCCTCGGGTTGTTCGAATGTATCATCTTCATTCTCATTTTGATTCTCCCACGGTCCGGTTTGATCTTCTTGAAGACCCTCGTATTCAGAACAGTGGTAGTTAGATGTGTCGCCCATATAACCCTCCACGGGATGGATTTCCTCATTTGCATCGCACTGCTCTATTAGACCGACATTGAAATTCGATTCATCATTAAGATGAGCTTGTGGTGGTGTGACACTGACAAAGGATGCAGCCTCAACATGGAGCACGGGTCTAGACTGTGGACCACCAAAACCAAGGTATGCACGTATACCGTAGTCATTCTCGATGTAGATGGGTCGTGGGAAATCGTAAACTACGCCAGGCATGTAGCTTAACGTGAGTTTAGAATTCTCGCTGCATAGCGACAAAACCTTCACAATCTCATCCTTCACGTCATCTAACGTGCATGTTTCCTCATCGACCAAGATTGATTGCCATCTATGAGTAGGAAGAGGACACCACTTCGAGGTATTGTCCTCGCCAATTATCCACTGACCCTCGACTTGGAACACAATGTTAGTGATCGTCATGATTACCCCCTGCAATAGAAGTAAAATTTATTAGAACCGTAGTTTGCAAAACCCTAGTTTGCGAAAACAATAGTTTGCAAAAACAATAGTTTGCGAAACCCTAGTTTGCGAAACCCTAGTTTGCAAAAACAATAGTTTGCAAAAACGCGAAAACAATAGTTTGCAAAAACCATAGTTGTGTTTGCTAACGTGATTTATAGGCATAATTAAAGCCCTAACAGCTTCCAAACCCCTAACAGCTTTCGAAAACCCTAACAGCTATCGAAAACCCTAACATATAAGCACGGACCCCTGCACCAGCGCATGGGACCCAAGCTCTAGAGCGCGAGACCCATGACTTAGTGCGCGGGACCCATGCCTTAGGAATGCCCATGCACTGATGCGCGGGACCCCTGCTCCAGTGCGCGCGCCCCCTGCACTGATGCACGGAACCCAGGCACCAGCGTGCGGGGACCCTGAACTGATGCCCGGGTCCCGTGCTCTAGCGCGCGCGGACCCGTGCTCCATTGCGCGCGCGCACTGCACTGATGTGCGGGACCCCAGCTCCAGCGCCTGGGGCCCGTGAACTGATGCCCGGGTCCCGTGCTCTAGCGCGCGCGGACCCGTGCTCCAGTGCGCGTGGCCCCTGCACCAGCGTGCGGGGACCGTGTAAACATGCGCGGGGCCCCAGATCTAATGCATGGGGCCCTTGTGGATATATGTGCGGGTTCCATGAAGCATGACCACGAGTTTCGTCTTTCCGACTAGAAATTCAAAATTCTCGTGGCCAAACATCACGTAAATGACAAAATCACGTAATTTGGAGAGTAAAAATTCGTAATTCAAAAAGAAAAAACTTAATGTAAAGAGTTAGAGCTGGGTTTTTCCTTCCAGACTTGTTTCGCAGACTTCGAGTTCGACTTAGTGACGAAAATGAGGCTGTGTTTTTCTTTAGAAACGATGAAGAAGAAATGATGGATCGATCTGGGTTGGTATAGTAATTATTACGCATTTACACCCATTTAAATGGAGTTTCGTTCCTTTTATATATATACAGATTATGTATGTATATTTATTTTTCTTTTTCTTTTATTTCTAGTTAATTAACGAGGGTTTAAAGAAGATGGTTAACAGTTAATTAAAATGAAGGCCATTGACAAAAAAAAAAACGTCAACAAGGCTATTTTTTTAATATTGACTGAGTCAGGGGCCATTTTTTTAAAAGACCCATTAATATGTCATACCATTTTAATGAGTTTAAGGTACCATTTCCTAGGCGGTTGGTGTACCAGTTTAGCATTGTTACTGTACCAAAAATTCAATACACAAGCCACAGCATTTTAGCCATAATACTCGAACAATCAGCATATTATAAGAATACATCCACCGATAATACACCAAAAACATGCATATAACATACTAAAAGTTTGCAATATCAATCTATAAGAATACTGTATTATCAAATAACCAAGCATACACAAAGCAAAAAAAAACAACAGTGACAAACCTTGAACTGTAACAATTTAAGATTCTTCTCTTTCTCTTTCTTACCTTTTTTTCTTTTCTCAATTTACCAAGATTTCTTTCGGGATCACCTCGGCGATCGACTTTTAGAAATCATATGTTCTGCTTCAACTTGAAATTTCTAATGCTAGGAAGGAAAGCATAATGATGATGAGGATAAAACGTAACAATAAATATTTATTTCAACATAAAACATTGGTTCTCAGCTATCTAGACAATATGATAATTCATACAGATTAGGAGAATCAAAATGACATGCAATGTAGTGTAACTACGATCAGACTTGTTATACAAGAAAAACTTCTGGTACTATAAATTTACCTATACTGCAATTTATACTATCACGCCGTACCACTAATGCATATATTATACTAAAAATATGCATATAACGTATCAAAAATACATATATAATATACCAAAAATACGAAAGTCACAATCCTAATTAACACCTAAAAAATTGAACTTGAAAAATACTCAATTTGCTCAAAGAACCCTAATCGAGCTAAACATTAAAAAGCCCAAAATTAAACCTAAAAAATCCTATAAAGTAGACATAAAAGCCCCAAAAATTAAACATATGAAAGCCTTAATCGAAACATAATAATCAACATCGATACCTAGGAACTCTATCGAGCAAATAACAATAAGACAAATGACGTAAATAAAAATTATGAAACTTATTAGGACGTGAGCAAAATGAGAAATTCCAACATCCAACATCGACAACGACTCATTTGGTGTTTCTTCGTGTGAGCAATTTATTGTGGGTGTTTCGATTTGAGGTTCAATTGAGAGTGGAACTTTGATTTGATATGTGGGTATCTCTTTAGGTGTTATGTTCGATCATTTGGTGTATATTTAGGTTCTATTTTTTTATTGCTATGAAAAATCTAGGTAAAGTTTTAATAATGCAAGTACTAGGGGTATTTTTGTCCAATTAGTCCTTAAGTGAAAGGTATATTTCTATTAGTCCTTTGGTGATAATAATCTAACATGTGGAGTTATGTGATATTTATTTAAGTTGATAGGTAGTTAAGTCAAATTCTCTCATATAAATATAGTTAAAATTGATGTAACAGAAGGGTTTTTTTTTCTTCCCAAAACTAATGCCTTTTTTACTGGATAATAACAAGGTATGGCAAGCACACGTGCTTGATGAATGATTACCAGACACACATCGTAACATATCTCCAGACGTTATTGCGGAGATGTCGATTTTCCGTCGTTCGGATCAATCCCTATATCTTCCAAAGGATGTGATAGAATGGTCAAAGACAGGTATGGCTACAAAATTTCTCATCTTCAAGCGTGAAGAGGTTTAAAGCGTGCGATGAGGATCGTATATGGTACGTGGGAGAGTTCCGTCCAACAACTACCAAATTCATGAAAGCCCTACAAGCACAAAATCCGGGCACGATTGTGAGGTTGAGACATATCACTAATAATAATCGAAATATTATAGGTACGTTTTCTGGAGCTTTAAACCTTGCATAGACAGTTTTCAACATTGTCGATAGGTAGTATGTGTAGCCGGTAGGGGTGTTCGTTCGGTACAAACCGAACCGAACCGTCGGTTAACCGAAATTTCAGTTCCCCTATTTCCGAAATCGAATACCGAACTGAATTTCTCGGTTCGGTATTTGGTTATTACCGAATTGTTTTCGGTTAATTCGGTACCGAATTTCAATAAAAAAAAGAATTTTTAATAATATTTAAATTAATATATATAATTTAATATAATTTTTTTGGTTTTATCAAAAAAGTTATATTAAATTATATATTAATTTAAATATTATTAAAAATTTGTAATTAATTTATAATTATAGTTATGTTTTTATTATTAATAAGATATAATATATTATAATTTTAAAATTTCGGTACTCGGTATACCGAATTTACTGAAATCCAAAACCTATACCGAACCGAATTACAGAATTTTTGTTTTTTAATAACCGAATACCGAACCGAATTTTTCGGTTCGGTTCGGTTCGGTTTTGTACCGAATTTTCGGTATTTCGGTTATTCGGCTCGATTAACTGAATAACGCACACCCCTAGTAGACGGAACTCATCTTTGCACGAAATATAAGCATAAGGTGTTGGTTGCTGCGAGCCTTGATGCTAACCAGAACGTCTTTCCACTAGTGTTCTCAATCGTTGATGAAGAAACCCATGAATCTTGGTACTGGTTTTTGCACTTATTGAATTTGCACGTGTTGAAAGTCTGTTTAGTCTCAGATCGTCATGTTGGGATTAAAATTTGATATAGACTTGCTATATGAAAGAAATTCAATTAGAGTGCGTTTGGATTCGCGTATTTGAACGAAATAGCTTGATATTAAATTATGAATTTTAAAATCGTAATTTCAAATCCAAATTCGTTGTTTGGCAAACATTAGGAGTTCAAAATTCGGATTTCAAACAGAGCTCGTAAAGTTCGTCGAACTCGATTCTAACCTTTTCTAAATAAAAAACTAAAAAATAAAATAAAATAAAAATCATGAATAAAAAAGCTCGTGAGCCGGCTTGGGAGCTTTCGATGCCACGAGTGAGCTCGAGTTTGGGCCGGCTCATTCGCGAACCCGTGACGAGCTCAACCTCGACATGAGCTCGTCGAGCTCGAGCCGCTCATTCGTGAATCCATGACGAGCTCGAGTCGGCTCATCGAGCTTGCGAATAGGCTCGATTTATCGTTCACCCCTAATTATTATTATTGTTATTATTATATTTTTCATTATTATTATTTGTTTATTTTTATTATTATAGTATTATTGTTATACTATTACTATTATTATATTATTATCAGTCGAAAAACTCCTTACGTGCTCAGGTTTGGATTTCGAAAACGGGTCATTTGACACGGAATTTCAAATCCGACGACTTATAAGAGTTTGGATTTCCCCTCGGATTTCGTCGAAATCGAAATTCAAATCGGTTCGATTGCCAAACGGAAGATTTGAACGAAATCCGGAATCCAAACGGGGCATTAGAGGTATTCATCGTTTCTGCCTTCGACATGCCTATACTAGGCATTTAAGTGGAAGGGGATCTAGTACGTACGTGGTAGTATGATTGATCGTTAGTGCTCATGCCCTAACTGGAGTATGTTCAAAATACCATGTTCACATGCACAAGCAGTTTGTCGTAATTTTGGGCTTAATAGTATTCAATACGTTGCCTCGTATTATAATAAAAAAGTTTATTTGAGAACTTATGAGGGTCGCTTTGTTCCTTTGGATGACGGGTTTTATTGGATGATGCCGAGTTTTAATTGTTCCACAATCCGCAACGTAGAAATGGAAGGGGAGTCGGAAGGCACCGAGCGACGAGGATTATAAATGAGATGGATAGATCTGAGAGGCGTGCAAGACGAAGTGGTGGACAAGGCTAAGTAAACTTATTACTGTTTGAAAGTTGCAATGTCTGATTTATGTTTGTCTTTAACTAATTTTATTTGAATGTAATGTTTGGTTTGTTTAAAAAAAATTTCAAATTTATCTATTTTAATTAATTACTTAAGAATTTGCTTCAAACACAACAAAATTCTTCTAACACAAAACAAAAGAAATATTGAGAAAGTAAAAAAAAAAAAGAAATAACTCTTAAACGCGTCACTTTGGAAGACGCGTCCAAAACATGCCATTCAATGTGGCGCGTTCAGAATGCGGCCCTGCGCTTTCACCCCACGAAATCATCTGTCTCAAAAACATGTCCCCCTCTATGTCCCAAAATGATCACATCCGTTAAAATTTAAATCCGACGGTTCACAAATTTTCTTTTTTATTGATTAATTATTTTAATCCCATAGTCCACCAAATCATAAAATCGTCGTTATTTCATGAGATTTATATGTAAAAATAAATAAACACATCCAATTTATTTCTTGTTTTATGATGATCGATTTGATATCAATATCATATATTTTTCGGTAATCATAAAAATCAATTTTAAAGGAGTGTGACAGGGAATGTGACAGGATTATGGCACATTCAACCGGCGCTTTCACCTATTTCACTTTCAATTTGGCACTATTTTAGTTATCCGAATTCGAAAACGCATTAGAATTGAAAAAAAACCTAACAGATGTGTGTTTAACAGTAATTATCTATAAAATTATTTTGACTTTTTCCGAACACAAGTCAATGCTTTTGTTAAGCCATACTTAACGGGGAACCTGGTCGTCGATCACCACCTACCTCTGAGCTGCGCTCGCCCTCTGTCCTTCAGTTGACGATAATGAAGGTTAAGGTAGTTTGATTTCGTTTTCCGACTATCCGATTCGCTGCTGAATTTCATACCCACGAAGCCCTTTTCTTCTATTGCATTCGTCTACTGTTCGTACCGTGTGTGTTTCTCACTCTCGATCTTAATTGAGTGGTTGATGGAGGTATTCTGATATGGCTGAGCTCGTTTCCCATGTAAGGAATGCTGATCACTGAAGCGAGAGTGTTAATCAGCTAATTGTTTCAAATTCCACGGCTAAGAATTAACCTTTCTGCGCTCAAGATGTATATGTATTTGTCATTATTGCTTCGTGTGTTCTGTATCTTTAGAAATTAGGAAAAGAGAGATTAGGTGAAACCATCAAAGGAAAGGGATTGAATTGAAACATTTGAATGAGCAGCATGGTTACAAATATGCATTTACTTTTGAGAATAACATTAGGTTGTTTTCCTGTTAATCTTGGACTGCTTGAACTTGTTTTATAACAGCCTGCATTTTTGCTTTCCTCGATAATGATTGATGACCCGTGAAAGATCGTAGTTTGACTTAGCATATCTGATCGAATAATTATGTTTTCCTTTCTATTTTGGTTCATTTATGCTGCGTTTTCAGGGGAAATGCAGGAGAAAGTGAACATTCTTATCCTATAGTTGAAGCTTTCTACTGGGGAAATTTTCGGTGAATATCGCTAATAAAATGCATCAAGTACAAAACCATCATGTTCCGAAGCGTGAAAAGCATTCAAGTTGTACGACCGAGAAAGAATCTTCAACCAAAACTGGAAATGGGAACCACTCGTCTCAGTCGAACGGGCCTTCTCCATTGGTCAAAGATGAACCTGGTGAATTGCATAAGAATCAAGGTTCTGTTATGAACCTTATTTCAAAATCAGTAGAAGAAGAGAGACACGACTCTTCAGATGATGGAACTGTTCCATTGCAAAAACAGAGTGGTGCTGAATCTTCTGGGAATGATCAATTGTCAACTCATTTTTACCAAATCCCGAAGGAAGAACCGAATGGAGGAGAAGTTTCATCGCTGAAGGGAGAGAAGAGTTCTTCAGATGATTCGCCCAGGGTACAAAATTCTTCCCTGGGAGTTGAAAAACGAAAATCGAAGGAATCCACTGAACAAGAAAAGGGCGGGGAGACCCAATTATGTCTAGTGAAGGTAGTTAAAAAATCGCCCGTCGTACTGAATGGTGAAACTGCTACGAGCGTTCCCTCTAAGATACAGGAGAAAGGATTAGACGACGGTTATAACTGGAGAAAATACGGGCAGAAGCTCGTGAAAGGAAACGAGTTTGTTCGGGGCTATTACAGGTGCACCTTCCCTAACTGCCCCGCGAAAAGGCAAGTCGAGAGATCTTACGATTGGTGTAAAACAGATGTCATCTACCTCGGCGACCATCAACACCTCGAACCGAAAAGCAGCTGCGATGTCCTAACTGAAGAAGAAAAGCCCATTCATAGTTTGAGGGGTAAGTCAAACTGAACTCACCACTTCTTTTGAGCTTTACTAACTGTTCTGTTATAACCATTTTGGTTGCTGCAGACTCAAACTCTGACCACAGAGCTGAAAATCAACAGATGGCATCAAAAGAAACATTGCCAAGATCCATAGTTTCAAGTAGTGACAATGTGGTGAGGTTAGCTTCCCAACAAGATAGTGGAAGAGAAACATTGACGAGTAGTGGCAATGCAAATTCTAAGCGTCAGTATGTTCCTCTCTTATTGTTATTATTATTACTTTTTTATTGCGCCTGAAGGCTTCGTATTCTCTAATAATCTGAACAATTCCTTTAAAACAGGAAAAGGGATATCAATTTTGCGGACAAATTGCTGAACTCACATACGAATGATCCTCGAAACGCTGTTGATCAGACATTTAGCGTGGGCGATAGTGTTGATGATGGATATCGCTGGCGTAAATATGGACAGAAGTTCGTCAAAGGCAGACCCTATCCTAGGTAACAATTAACAAATCACTGCAACCGAACTTCCATTACAGTAGGATTTGAGTCTCATCGATGCATATTCTAATCTGTTATATATTAGGAGTTATTACCGTTGTTCGAATACAAGTTGCCCAGCTAAGAAGCAAGTCGAAAGAGCTTCCCACGATCCAAAAGTAGCTCTTACGACATACGAAGGGCAGCACAATCATGGGATGCCTCCTCCTCCTCGGACTTAAATCCCAGGGAACTAATTGTTTGTTCTTCATATATATATCGATGCATTCGTTCTTCGTATTCGTAATTTGAGGGGGGAATTTACTTAAAGTTACCACGTGCCGGTTAAAGTAGATAGACCCATTGTATAAATCATAGGCGGTGAAATAATAGTGCTATCAGTTCAGCGATTTTAGTCAGTCGAATAGGGATCGAATTCGATCGACGAAGAATGAGGATTAATGTGTCAAAGTGAAAGCAATAAGCCTAACAAAAATGGCAAGAAAAGAAAGAAGGCAAACTTTGGGAACACATTTTCTTGTCCTGAGGAAAAACCCATGCATGCAATTTCTTTATGTGGGCTTATTATAGGGTTCCACCATTATTAACACTGCGTCAGCAGCGACGACGTAATGAATGCGCTCAGACAAAATCAGTTCGACTGTTTCCGCGTAGTGAAACTTCGCGAAACCGAACCTCCTCTCTGTGTACCCCGACGGGATATGAACAGTTTCAACGGGCCCAAACTTGCTGAAAAAAAAATCAGACAAAAAATTCATTTGTACGAAGCGATTTTATTCGTAAATTCCAAGACGACACGGAAAAAAAAGTGAAGCGAATTTCCTAACTTGAAATAACTGCGATATCGTTGCTGAGCGCGTCGGCGTTGCGAGCAGAGCTGTAGTAGATTCGGCGATGGCGTATTCCGCAGTTCGTCGTTATTCTGCTGAGAAGGCGCGTGTACTGTTGTTCGTCTTCGGCCAAGATCATTGCCTGCATGCCATGCGGCCTGCACCAAGAAATAATCAAACTAAATCCGAAAAAGAAAAAACGGTTAGACGAAAAACCCTAATTATCGTATATAGAACAAGAAAAAAGTTGTTAAACGAAAACACTAATTATTGCATATATAGAACAAGAAAAAAAACGATTAAGTGAAAACCCTGATTATCGTATCTAGGACAAGAAAAGAGCGGTTAATTGAAAACCCTAATTATCGTCTATAGGGCAAGAAAAAACTGGTTAAACGAAAACCCTAATTATCGTACATCGAACAAAAAAAAGTGGTTAAATGAAAACCATAATTATCGTATATGTAGAACAAGAAAAAAGGGGTTAAACAAAAAACACTAATTATCGTATATATGACAAGAAAAAATGCATTGAAACGAAACCCTAATTATCGTATATAGAACAATTACGGAAAAAGGTGGTTAAACGAAAACTTTTCGACGAGTCGAATGGCTTCAGACAACTGAGCGACGACCTGCTCTAGGCTTTGGCCTTTGCCTATGTAAGCAGCCTCGACGTCGAGTGCCCTTCTATACTTGTTGTAATAAAGAATCGGCAAGCAAGAAGTTGTGACTGGGATTCCTCTTCGACACCTAATAAGGATCTCGATAATTTCTCTCTCGAGCCTTTCGAGGGGTTTTTCTCCTCCCAGGGGATGATGATAATCGCGGTTGAGAATCATTACATGGGTGCTGTTCATATGAAGGACATGCAAGAATCTGCAGTTGTCCCCATATTGGCAGTAACCCCTCATGTAATGTCGACATATCTGCTGCCCATATAGAAAGGGGATTCATTAGGGCACAATTCAGGCAGCGTTTGTTGCCTTGTTGGCCTTCGATTATGATCATCAACAGCCATTGTTGGGACGACAAAATTCTGCTGCTGGGGAATAACAGATTGAGGGTTATGATCTGAGAGTACAGATGATGAAGCCTGCGCTTGACGAACTGATGATGGTAAACCCATGGTTAGCTTAACTCTGTCTACCAATGAAAGGATCGTCGTGTCTGAAGAAATTGCCAGCTTGATTATGTCGATCTCGCTTTTATCGTTCAGCAGAGATAACATGATCATCGCTACGTTTTCTGGGTCGAAATATTGAATTCTCTGGTATAATTTCTTCGAAGACTCGGGGAAATCATACATCCTTTATAACAGCGAAAAACAAGATTGGTAGATTGACGGCTTGCTTAATCTTGAAGGAAATACAAGGAATCGAATGTGTAGTAGAACTGTGCTTAAAGAAGAGAGAATACAAGAAGCCAAAATCTTTCCAAGGATTTGCAGCAAGAAAATGTAGAAGACGAGAAACTCAGAAGAAGAACAGAAGATGGAAATTCAAAGAAATAAATCAAGGTTGAAGCAGATTTTTGAGATTTATATTTCGAAATTCCTTTTCTATTTTGTTTGCTGCCCTATTGTCATTTCTGTTAATTGGAGAATTTGAATTTCAGTTACTCAAATTCATTACTTTTTACCGTTAACTAGTTGCTTAGGTGGTAGTTATGCAAGTGTATATATATATCACTCCGTACTGTACAAATGTAGATGTTAGAACAATATTCTTTTCTCACAGATTCGTTCTTTTCTCTTCATTGTTCACGTTTATTTCGATGAGCTCTGTAACGATTGTAAAGTTTTTCTTAATAATTGCATAGCTTGAAGGTAAATAAAAGAGGTTATTTACTGCAAAGCGCACATGTATTTTCCATATCGCTAGAGCTGTCAATTGGGCCCGTGGCCCGCCCCGACCCCCAAAAAGGGCGGGCTGGGCTGGGATATTTTAGGCCCGCCACAACAGGCCAGCCCGCGCGGGCCGCGGGCTTGGGGGGGGGGGGGGGGAGCCCGCCAGTTTAATAAAATTATATATATATATTTTATATTATATATTATGTTTAAATATAGGCGAATCTATAGAAAATACCCAATTGGATAAAATTTTTACACATAGGTACACATGTCAGAAAATACACGATTTAATTTTTACCAGTTTCTTTAGTCATGTCGTACCTTCCTGTGTATATTGCGTACCATAACACGATATATGGTACCTAAATATAGCATACGTCGTACCTACGGCATACCTGTGTGTTACACAGGGCGTACATAAATATAGCATACGTCGTACCATTTTCTGTTATATAGGGTACCCAAATGTGTTGATACAGGGTACCCAAACGTGTTGTATGATGTACTTTCGGGGATCGGGTACCTATGTGCAAAAAATTTATTCTGTTAGGTACCTACATATAAAAAAATCCTGATAGGGTACTAAATTACAAGTTTTATCCAAATAGGTACGTATGTGTAAAGACCCCTTAAATATATTAATATAATAGTTAATTATTAATTAATTATACCATAATTAATAACATATATATTTATAAATATATAATTAATACGTTATTTATCCATAATTTATTATTAAATACCTTAATTAACTAAAACTAATTAATAAATTAAATTATAAAATAAAAATACAAAAAATAAATAATATATATAGGCGGGTGGGCCCGGCCCGCGGCGGGCCGGTCCCCCATTTTTGAGGCCCACTAGATGACGGGCCAGCCCGCCCCGCCCCGCCAAGTGGCGGGCGGCGGGCCAACCCGGCCCGCCCCGCCATTTTGACAGCTCTACATATCTCCAATTACATTATACCAATTACTGTTCATAACATATATGTATAAATATAAGCAGTATATACCTAGCTTCCATTTTTGTTTCTGTATTCCTGCAAAAAAAATACTTTAGGATGCAATTTTCGCGACGAACACCTTAATTCTGATAAAATTTACAACCGCAAAAATACGATACAGACAAATATTAATAATGGTCGGCACATCCAATTTTTGTCGTGGGCGTGACAATGACGATAATGCCACTAAGATGAGGTGTAAGTAAGCCGAACAAAAAACGAAAACTTTGAATATTTTTTTCTTGCTAATGCGAAAGCGGTTAACTTACTTGTCAAAACGGCCATTTGAATTATTATCTTGATAGATAGGGTTTCACTATTGTCAAAGCGGTTACTTTCAAGCAGGTCTGTTTTTTTTAATTAGAATAGGAGGCTCAAATATAAATTTTAATATATATATATATATATATATAATTTTTTAAGGCCCAAATTTATTAGTTATGAGCCATAAATAATAATTATAAATTCAATTAAAATACTTTGAACTATAAATGGGGCTTTAAAATGGGCCCCAAAATTTGGTGCCCTGTGCAACGGGCCTAGTTGCAAAGTCCAAATCCGACCCTAAATGTAAGATAACTGCAATATTGCAAACTCATGTCATTAGCTACGAGTACTCGGCTATGTACGTAGTTGGTTCTTAGCTTACCATTATGTAGCTCAAAACTCATATAATTAGAACTGGAATATAGATACAACTCAATCTCTCAACTTTCCATATATATCGGAGAGTCCTACTACAAAATGGCATAATACCATAAATATTTAAGGCCATTGACTAAAAATTTGGAGGAGCCTAATTTATAAAAAGGATTGAAGGCAGTTTTTTCTTAAAAAAAAAAAAACTGCACGAGGCCAAACGACATTTTCAAGAGCAAAATGCCAAGGTGAATAAGTGGGCCATTGGCCCAATAAAGACAAGAAAAAGGCCCACGTGAATACTTAATGGGCCAATTGCTCAATCAAATTAGCTCGATAAACACACATAGATGCACGCACATATTAGTTGCATTGTGTCACGCTGATCGGAGTTGACCATTGACCGCGGGTTAACGGTGGCCGGAGAATGACCGGCCGGCGACGTCAAAGCCAGAGCTATTTGGGACGTCCAGTAGAGTATGACCTCCATCGGAGCTTATTCAGACACGAGGGCCGGCTACGTGGAAGGGATCTCGACATTTTGGGACGTGCACGGTGCAGACCTGGCTGGGACCTGAAAGAGATCTGGAGCAAACCTACTCAGGACGCGGCACGGAGTTGGCATGGACCTGGGAGGCGGCATGAAGTTGGCACGAGACATGGGACGCGTGCTTGGCATGGAGGACAGCTTTTTCTGACAACAACACTCATTACTGTTCAGACCATCCACTGGCCAGAAGCTGGAAGGTCACCTTGAACCTCCCAAAAGCTGCTTTAGACAAAACCCACATTAGAGGTAGCCCAGTAGGCTAGAGGACGCCTGCCACTTCCCTACTATGCTAGAAAAGCAGATGTGCAGATTGGCCGAACAAGGAGGTCCAACAGCTCCCTCGACTGGGCATTTTAGGCAGTAAAACAAGGCAAGACCTTTGAGGTGCCTTGACTGAGTCCTATAAATGGAGCCAAGCTCTCTCATTTGATTAATAACCAAGTCTTGAGAGAAAAACTCTAAGTGTTAGAGTGAGACATTCGATTTAATCTAAGATGAGCGTCGATTGTCTTTGCCGTGGTTGTAAGTAGCAAGTTAGGCGAGCTTAAGTGTGAGCGACTTGTCTTGTATGAGCTAAAGCGAGCTTGTACGTCCCATCTTTGGGACCTCCGTTTCTAAGTAATAAGAAGTGGGTTGGGAGGTGTGCATCCCGTAATCGTCTTGTGTTTTAGTTTGTTCGAGTTCTTTGGTGTGAGTTCGGAGTTAGCTAAACAAGAGGGCTTTAGCAAAAAATAACGAGGGTTTAGAAGAATGACACTACCTTGAGTACTCGCATTCCGCAAACAAACAACGAATGCTTAATGACGTGCTTGGCGGAGCTGCATCACTGCTTTGTTCGAGGGAGCTTAAGAGGCAAAAAATTAATGAAGTTAATTACCCTTGTGACACATTGCCATTAACATTCACCACGTCACACTCAATCAAGGTCAGTGTCATGTGCTGAATTGAATTGAATCCACCATTGTGATCTGGAAATTTTCTCTAGATTTGTTTGACTTATGTAGTCGAAGTTTCTCTAATTGAATAGCTGGCCACATGAGCAGAGGGGGAAAAGTCGCTGGAACCTCTTGCCTTCTTAATTTGGACGGTTGAGGTAATCTCTATTTTCATTTACTTCTGATTTTGTCTACTTTATGTCCATCTTGCTATTGCTCTAAGTCTTGGATCTTAGTTTTTCCCTCTGGGATAATTGTTTCAAAAGTCATAAAAAAAAATTGAAGTATTTTCCATGAATTACTGGGCTACTGCAAACTAGTAAAATCAATTGGCGATAGGTGAAGGCTCTTGAGTATATCAATTGAGTCAGATGAGTTGAACTATTCGATGTGGATAGATAGAAATCTCTACAATAATTTCATCATTCATACGCAGATGGATGATTTGCGACTTTCTAAGGATACACTGAGAAATATCGTGTCTCGCCTTCCATACATGGATGTATCCCGTCTAAGTCTTTGTTCGCACGGTCAAATGGATGTGTGCAAGCTTCTTGACCGGCTCAGCTTCGATGTGGATGCACTGCCAAACCCACATCTACCAGAAACTCGAGAAAGATTTACGAATGTGGTGATGTTTGCATGGAGGGAGCGACAAAGTAATATTAATTCATTTACTATAGCTTTTGGGTACTACAATGAGGATCACAATGGTCGCTAACATGGATGGATTACTAGGGCCATCGAGTTGAGACCTTCACAGTTGCACAACATTCATGGATTCAGATATTTGGACAGGTTCGCTCTATTTTGATTTTTGATTTATTTTAGCTTTTGTATGTTTGCTAGCTTTATGCTTCTATATTTAAATCTTTTAAGGTTTCCAAACTACCTTTCGGACCTTCTCAGTGGGAGTGCACTGAGAACGTTGCAGCTTCGATGATGTGACCTAATTGTTAGCGGACTTCTACCATGAAATTTGTCCATGCATCTCCGACGCTTGTTCTGGACGATTACTATTTTGTAAGGGACTTCGAGTTTGCACACGTCATACGAAATCTACCGATGTTGGAGTATCTTGAGCTATCAGGGAATAATTCACTGATCCGAGTCATCCTCGTTAATAACGTTGGTCATCCGGGACCATGATGCGGACTTGGGCCTATATGTACTCGAGGCACTCGGTCGTGAACCCGAGGATTTGCGTAGTACTCTATGTGGCCCTCTGCTTAGGGCTATTACCTTCGGGGTTTTCTGCACGTCTTATTACGTAAGGAAGACTTATCATCTCTACGTAATGCGACAATCACTTTTAGAGTTTTAGAGGAGAATATAACCATTGATGGTTCTCGTGGATATTGGCGAGATGCTTTGGAGACGATTTCCAGCGTAGATCAGCTCCGTACTCAGAGCTTTAGATTGGTCTCTTACGCACCACCGCTTGAGGTGGTATACTCTCTCTCTCTCTCTCTCTCTATATATATATATATATATATATATATATACACTAAATATCTCTTTCTCTATTCCGTCCTCTAATATCTTTTCTCCTCTAATTTTGTCGGAGCAATTTCTCCATCTTACTCGATTGGAGTTGTTGACAGGATACGTTGGGCCTATGATGATATACGCTGCTTGATTTATGAGCTATTGTCCATAACTCCACTATTTGGTCCTCGAGCCGAGTTGGGACATGGAAGAAGATGTAAGATTTTAAACTTGTTTGTGAAAATGAATTTGCAATGATGCAAATCAGAAATTACATATTTGGCGGCATATTTTTATGGTCGTGTATAGGAGAGGGTACACCTTTTTAGACGATCTCCCCGACATCCGTATGGCTATGCTGGAGAACGTGACTGTGGAGGGGTATTGCGGGACCCATAACGACCTCACGATGGTCCATTTTTTGATAAGAGAGGGACCTGCAATAAATCTGATCATCATTGCCCACGTGCCCGACCATCTACCAGAGCAGCTATTTCTTTAGTAAGGTGATGTTGTAGTAAGTTCTATTATGACTAACTAAGTTTTTTTTTTTGCTTTTTCATTTCTTGTTATTTCAATAAAATCTTTGTTTCTTCAGGTGGAGTTGGATGGATCAAAGACGCGCCCAAGCTTGCAACTTTCATTCTAATTCTTTCCTGGTATTAACAAAAAATTAGAACTCTAATCTGTACTGTAGTGCAATGAACACAATGCTTGCTAGCATATGAGAAATGAGTTTTGAGTCAATATTTGTGATATCTACACATAAGTACCTAATTGAATAAAATTTTTACAGATAGGTACCCATGTCAGAAAACTTTTACAGATAGGTACCCGATTTAATGTTTACCAGTTTCTTCAGTCACGCCGTACCTTCCTGTGTGTGTATGCATACCATAACACGTTGATATACGATACCTAAGTTTGTTTATACGGCGTACCTTATGTGTTATAGATGGCGTACCTAAATGTGCTAATACGGCGTACCATTTTCTCAACATATGACGTACCACAATACGTTGATATAGGGTACCTAAATGTGTTGTATGGCGTACATGCGGCGCATCGGGTACCTATCTGCAAAAAATTATTCTACTAAGTACCTACATATAAAAAAAATCTGTCAGGGTACTAAATTACAAGTTTTTTTCCAAGTGGGTATTTATGTGTAAAGACCCCTCCATATTTCTCACTTCTAATTTCTAAAAAGTACAAAATAAAAAATCTAATCTGTACTGCATTGCAGAATTCTCTCTCTATTGAGTGGATCCATTTTTCTTCTCTTCCGTTGAAGATTGATGGAATCTTAGTTTCTCCATTGTTGGGGGGTCGTTATCTCTTCACTGTGGCAATTCTCATTACCAAAACCTCCGTCAACATCCTTTTTAGCCTCAAAATAAATCGATCAGACCTAAAATAGAAAATACCCAATATGTCTACAAACTTTCACTATCTCGATTTCGACCACTGTTAACCGTAAGTTTTGTAAAGAAATTAACAATAAAGAATTTCCATTGATTGAAGAGAATTTTGTGTGGGTGTTTCAGTTTTACATACCAGAAGGAAATCGATCACCTCTCATCTAATCTATATTGATACTAAGACTCACTAAAGAAATGACCATAATATCCCTGACTAAATAACTCCAAACATATAATTCTTAATATTTCCCCTCAAGTTTAATGCTGATATAAATCAGGAACATTAAACTTGGATAATAGCAGGTCAAACTGTAATTTTCCCAGGGGTTTGGTAAGAAAATCGACTGGTTGTCCGCTTGACGGAATATAGAATGTCTTGATAACTCCTTCTTGAATCTTGTCTCGTACGAAGTGGCAATCTACCTCAACGTGTTTTGTCCTTTCGTGGAACACGGGGTTCGCTGCTATTTGAATCGCCGATTTGCTGTCCAAGAACACCCCAACTGGTCCTGCATGCTTTATCTTCACATCTTGTAGAATTCTGAGCAGCCATATTATTTCGGCGGTGACCATTGCAAGGGCTCTATACTCGGATGCAACAGAACTCCTCGACACCGTGCTTTGCTTCTTAGTTTTCCATAATATGAGGGAGTTCCCCAAGAAAACAGCGTATCCTGTCAAAGATTTACGAGATAACGGGCAAGCTGCCGAATCTGCATCACAAAAGTCTGTGAGTTTCAAGTCATTATTAGAGGGTAAAAGTATGCCAAGTTCGGGTTTTCCTTTCAGATATCTAAGTACTCTATACATAGCATCAACATGAGACTTTCTAGGCTTGTGCATGTATTGAGAAAGAATTTGAACAGCATAGCTAATATTAGGTCTAGTTAAGCATAAGTATATCAATTTACCGACTACCTTTCAATACATGGTGACATTTTCAGCCAACAGGTCTGAATCTGCTGCTGTCAGGCTGATATTATGCTCAAATGGTGTTCCAAGTGGCTTACTTTCTCTCATACCTGTTTCATCGAGGAGCTCAAGAATATATTTCCTTTGGTTAAGACATATGCCAATCTTTGATCTAGTAATCTCAATCCCTAAGAAATACCTCAATTCCCCTGAATCTTTCATATGAAACTTGCTGTTCAAGTATTTTTTTGTATCAAAAATCATATCATTATCATTCACGGTAATAATAATATCATCGACATAAACTAATAAGATAAAGGGAATGATATGATAAAGGGAGAATAGTGAATAGTGATTTCTTGACTGTATAAATCCCACATCTTTAACAGTTTGGGAAAATTTATTATTCCATTGCCTCGATGCTTGTTTTAAACCATATAACGACTTTTACAACTTACACACCATATTCTTTACCTCACTACTCTTAGCATTAAAGCCCGGCGGGTTGGACATATACACTTCCTCGTCTAAATCTCCCTGCAAGAAGGCGTTAGTAACGTCCATTTGCCATAATGGCCAATTATAAGCAGATGCTAATGATATAATAAGTCTTACAGTCACATGTTTAACCACGGGTGAGAAAGTATCATTATAATCAATACCCTCCACTTGTAAGTATCCCTTCGCAACTAGTCGCGCTTTATACTTATCAATCGTTCCATCTCTTTATATTTAATGTTGTAAACCCATCTACAACCTATAGGTTTCTTTCCTAAAGGTAACTCAACAAGTTTCCAGGTGTTGTTTAACTCCAAAGCGCCAATCTCAACATCCATGGCATCCTGCCTTTTTTGTTTTTCACCGCCTTATTGTAGCTGTGAGGAATGATCCCAGTGTCCAGATTAGCAAGATAGGTCATATACTCTGCTCTTACCTTATCACATCCCATGTAATTTGAAGAAGGATGTTGAACTAAATGTGATAGGTTAGAGTGATCTAATGTAGGTGACACATAGTCTTTAGCGCAATAAGGAGGTCTGATAATTCTTTCAGACCATCTTAAAGTGACTTGTTCATTACTGCCATGATTACTCTCATGAGCTGCAAAATCATCTTGTATTGGGCCTAAACCTTCATCATTATGTGATACATGATTATTATTTTTTTCATCATCAAATAAGGAACGACCAAATCATCATAATAAACAGAATCATCATGCATCAAGAAATCAGATTTTTTCTTATTATCAATATCAGGAAGCTCAAAAGGATAGATATTCTCAAGAAATATGACATCCCTCGATATCCAGAATTCCTTTCACTGCATGTCAAGCAGCTTATAACCTTTTTGAGTCACTGAATAACCCATCATCACACATGGCTTCGAGGAATTATTTTTGCAAAACACAAACAACCAAAAACTTTAAGGTGCTGAAAATTTGGCCTTTTTCGATACAAAATATCAAATGGCGTCTTACCTTCTAATAGAGGAGTAGGCGTCCTATTTATCAAGTATACAACCGTAGTAACACACGCACCCTAATATTTAATAGGCACATTTGATTGGAATTTCAACGCTCTTGCCACATTCATAATGTGCCTATGTTTTCTCTCAACGACCCCATTTTGTTGGGGTGTATAAGGACAAGAGCTTTGATGTAGAATTCCAAGAGAAGCAAATTCTTGCATTCATAACTAAAAGATTCTGATGCATTGTCTGTCCTAATTCTTTTAACCTTGACTGCGAATTGTGTTTCAACATATATCAAGAACAACTTAATTTTTTTGACAGCTTCATTCTTGCTTTTTAAAAGGAAAATCCATGTGGCTCTAGAGAAATCATCTACAATAGTGAGAAAATATCTCTCATTATTGTAAGTCCTTTCTTTGTACGGTCCCCAAATATCAAGATGAATTAACTCTAAAATGGAGTCTGAGTACCATGTTTGAGGGAAACACAGTTCTACTATGTTTAGCGAGAGGGCAAATAGAACAGTATTTTCTACTATCAATAATATTCAACTTCAATTCTGTCAACATAGCAAGTCTACTAAAGGAAACGTGACCAAACCTTCTATGCTACAAACTTGTTTTATCTGTTTCTGTCACATTATAACATTCATGCAAATTTATGTCACTCCTGTTACATTGATGATGGCCAAAAAACAGAAAATTCATCGCTCATAACATTGGTTGTAGACAACAAAACATAAAGTGCATTTTTAATTCTACCAATCCCTTTTATCTTGCCACTACATTTCCTGAATTAAACAAAAATGGGGATAGAAGGAGACAAAGACATTGCAGTCACTTGTTAGCTTCGAAACAGACATTAAATTGTGCTTAAAATTAGGTACACAGGACATTTTTCAACAATAAATCTGATCCTACTTTGACAGAACCAGTATGTGTCACATCAACACTTTTACCATCAGGCAAGTTAAATGATGTTCCTAAAGTAACAATAAAAGAACCATTCACATATGGAAGCACATTAGGAAACATATGTTGATTAGCACCTGCATCAATAATCCATTCATCATGTAGTGTATCACCTATTTGGGAAACATTAGAGAATATACCTGTCAGATTAACTGACATGCTAGTGGCTGCCATTGCAGGGTTGGAAGCTGAACCAATACCCTTTTCTCCAAGCAAAGAAATGTTTTGTTGATATTGTTGTGGTATCAAAGGCTAGGGGTGTTCGTTCGGTACATACCGTACCGAACCGAAATTTCGGTATACCGAAATTTCGGTACACCCCTAGTAGATACCGAATACCGAACCGAGACGAGTTTTACCGAATCTTTTTCGGTAAATTCGGTAAACGAAATTTAAACAATAATAACAAAAATATATTTTAATTTTTAAAATTTCAATAATTCGGTATACCGAATTTACCGAAATTTAAAATCTGTACCGAACCGAATTTACTGAATTACCGAATTGTTTCTTGAAGAACCGAATAAATTCGGTTCGTTTCGGTTTTGTACCGAAATTTCGGTATTTCGGTTTGTTCGGTCGGTATACTGAACAACGAACACCCCTAGCTGAGGCGGTTGGACTCTGATGGACTGCTGTGAGCCTTGATCTATGTGCTGCCGAACATCATGTGTAGTGGTTGCCGAAACATTTGCTTTAGGCCCTCTCCCTACAGCTTGTGCATTGAGTCGTCCACTCCCTCTTCTTCCAGCTCTTCTACCTCCCCTATTAAAACTCGGGGGATAGCCATATATCTTGAAACAAATATCTTTAGTTTGACCATAGATGTTGCAACTCTCACAACATAGGGCTGCCTTATCAACATGTGACATCTGATATTTATTCTGACTTGAACTAGACATTAGGGCTATTGAGTTGTCTAAACCTGATCCATTAATGCTGATTCCTCTCCGTGTTTCTTCATTTGAGACCATTGAAAAAACTTGTCCATGTGAAGGAAGACGCGACATCATTAACATTTGTGATCTTATCACACCATAACACTCATTCAACCCCATAAGAAATTGCATCATTTTAAATTGACTGCAATATTCTTTTTATTCCTTTGAGACTTACTTTGAGGGTGATGGGATTAAACTATCATATTCTTCCCACAATTGCCTCAACTTAGAATAGTAGTCAGCGACGCTGTTACTGCCCTGTGTACGGTGTTTATCTGCCTATACAAAGCATAAAGTCTAGCCCCATTTGTCTTATCGAATATTTCTTTTAGGTCTTGCCAAACTAATTGGGCAGATTCACAATAAACAACCCCATAAACCAAATCCCTAGATAACGACCTATGTAACCCAGACCTTACAAGCGCATTGCATCTCCTGTATTGTTGTAGTCGTGGATGATCATTCTCAGGTTCCTTGCATGTACCATCGACGAAGCCAACTTTATTTTTTGCTTCTAGGGCGAGAATCATCTCTCGGCTCCATATCTTGTAGTTTTCGAATCCCCACAACACCTCTGTCACCAAATCCAAATTCGGTGTATCCGAAGGATGCAGATACAATGGGTCTTGAAATTCAATCGGCTTGGTTAGGGCTTTACTCTTTGATACATCATCGTTCGTCGACATTGCCGCGAATGTGTATTCCCAAAGATCTCAAGCGAGATGAGAACTGATAGAATCAATTGCGGATCTTGTGAAGCTCTGTACCATGTACAGAAATCAACAATAAAGAATTTCCATTGCTTGAAGAGAATTTTGTGTGGGTGTTTCAGTTTTACGTACCAGAAGGAAATCGATCACCTCTCATCTAATCTATATTGATACTAAGACTCAGTAAGGAAATGACCATAATATCCCTGCCTAAATAACTCCAAATATATAATTCTTAATGAGTTTTACCTTATTTCCCTGTTTTTTCCTACTTTGTAGGGGCTGTAGATCATGTGGAGATGGAGTGAGAATGGAAGGTATCGATATCCTCAGCTAAGCCGGCATGTATTGTAGGGTTACTGGAAAAATAACTTCGTCTGAAGTCAAAAGAGCTGGGGTAACCTTTGAGGAAAAGGATGTGCACTATAATAGAGCTGAATGTAAGCGGAGTATCATAGGCAAGGTCTTCGGGGATAAGAACTCAAGCTTCCTTGGACTCAAGAGCACTCTTCTGTCGTTTTAGCCGATTAAAGAAAACTTTCGTGTGGTTGAACTTGGAATCAACCTTTTCCAGTTCATTTTCCAATCAGAAAAGAAAAAAAAACCTGAAGGACGTCAAATGGACATACGATTAACAATACCTCGTTAAGTTGTAGACCTTTTTGTTCCATGAGAGTTAGAGAGTTTTGATGGACTATGTAATTATAGTGACGTTAGGTCTATAAATTAAGCAATCCGATTTGTGATCAATATAACGTCTAAGTTCATAATAATATTCGACCATGCACTATATATGAGCTTAAATTGATTAAATTGTTGAATATTTGATTCACATATGATTTTGTGATTTGTTGATGAGACTATGCGATCGCATGTTGTATAGACAGCCCATGTGATAGGATATATCGTTCTGTGCTATATATGGAAATTTTACGCATGAGATATCCTATTGAGCTATATATGGAAAATATGCTGTTTATATATGGAAAGTGATATATCCGTTGATACTTGTTTATTCCTGGATGAAAATCACATATACGATTGTTGCATGCTTTCCACTGAATTTAATGTGCAATATTCTATACTTATTAGGATATTATATTTAGGAAAGAATTGTTTAATTGATTTTTTGGATAAAATGCAATAATATATGATATGTGCTGAAATAGGTTGGAATCTCTGATACATGGAAAGTTCTGCTATGGCATATTAATTCATGATATAAATGATGTGATATGAATTGTGCGCTAAACATGGTAAATATGTTGATTGGATATTATGTGCTAAACATGGAAAATGCATTGATGTGTTGCTATCTCGTGTGTTATACTTGGAAAGTAAATCCGGATTGATTTATTCTAGAAACAGATAGCAGGGAATCACATATGGAAAGTGCTGATATGGTAAATATATATCGAAATGATTGAATTGCATTGATAACGAATCTGAGCTTTTATATGGAATATGATCATGCATTAACGAGCTAAATGACCGTTGTGAATGTTGATTATGAGCATGGTCTACATGGCAATGTTAACTCCCGAAATTTGCATGGAAAATATGCTTGATTTGATGATTTTTATGTGATATGTCTTTCCATGTGAAGTGCTGATTGAAAAGGTTTATATACATGCTTCACTTCATAATTTCGAGTACTTAGAATTTGCGAATATACGACTCTTAGCAATTTGAGCAGAAACACCTATTGAGAGATTCCTGAGCCTTACAGTTGCGATAGCTTTCTGCCTATCTGAGCGATCACTTGCGAAGTACTGACCGTACTAAGATATTCCTACATCCCACCATATATTCTGTCTTCGGACGTGAGCAATACCAAGGAGGCAAGGTCGACGTTTACGCACACGTGAAGGGAAGGACGAGTTCCGGGGGCCCTTCGGTAGCGAGCTGTATCTGTCGGGATCAGGAGATTCCGAGGAATGAAACTCGACATGTGGTAACCTAATGTGTCTAGTGTTCGACTTGTTTCGGTTGTGTATTGGGCTAACCAATCAATTTTGTATCCAGCTACGGTGCATTATAGTGATTGGTTAAACTTTTGGGGAGCAAACCACAAGGAGAGGAGTAAACTCCAGTTGGGGATATAACCTCTATAAAAATCCTATCTCGCATTTACTTTACAGTTATTTCCTTTTCGCTGTGAGACAGACCCGACACACATCCGACGCTACCAGGATATATCATGCATACACCCTATAACGCCCCTAATTCCTAGATACGTATTTTGGCGGATTTTCGCAGCGTAAGCAGCGGAAAGTCCATTTAATTATAACTTTTTAAACATAATAATACATATATGTTCCAAGTCTGAACCCAAAAGTCTAAAGCCAACACACTTTTATTCGTTGGGCCGAAGCCCAAGAAGTCCAAGCCCAAATTTAGAAACACGAAACATAAACTCGTCCCACAGGTCGCGTCCCATGTACTGCGCCGCCCTCAAAAGTCCGTGGAGTCGCCGCCATCAGCCGTCTTACCTACACATGTAAACCCTGAGCTTTTGCCCAGTAGATGAAAACATGCATGAATGCAAATGCTCTCACATCCCAAACCCAACACCTCACAAATGCACGCTCGACATCTCTCGAGCATACGCTCGTTCCTACATCATCTCTCAACTCATAAACAGGGCCCTAGGCTGGACTCGGAATCCACGCATAAAATGTCATATAATGCCATGATAGTACGGCCCCACTACGGTCTCAACCGTAACTATAATAATGGCAAGTGGTACGGCCCCACTACGGTCTCAGCCGTACCTACAATAGTGGCAAGCGGCCCCATCTCGGTCTCAACCGCAAGCGCTTCATCGAGTCGTTGCCTAACAATCAATATCGGTCACTCTACCCTACTCAACAACACTATACAATTTTACCGCGACTCCGCATGGTCCTCTCCCCTCGTACACGTGTATGCAAATGTCGTGCAAGTAAAATGCAACCCATTAAAAATGCAAGTCTCTATACACGTATCTGCCCGAGGTATCAACTCAGCCCGATCCGAATACTATCGTACTCTAAATAATCGGGCCCAAAGCACGCGTTTCGAATTGCTCTGCCCGAAATCTTACTCACCGAACTCTCGCTCCGAATTTCACTAAGAGTTCCAAAATTTAATCCATTTCAGTTTAAGTCCCAAATTTTCAAAATAATACTTCAATTCCTAATTTAAAAATATTTTTCCAAATTTTGCCCTTTAAAACCCCAAAATCTCATAATTTTACTTATAAGGATTCGATTTTGAAATTTTTAACTTAAAACCCGAAAATCTTTGATAATTATAAATTGACCCGATAATTATCCTCAAAAATTTATTGAAGACCCAAAATTTTTTCCAAAATTTCAGATCTGCCCCGAAGTTTTATAAATCGCAGTTAAGACCCGAAATTTCCCAAGTTTCAGATCTGCCCGAATTTTTAAAATTTCAGTTTAAGATCCGAAAATTTTCAGAATTTAAAATCTGCCCCGGATTTTCAAAATTTCAGTTTGAGACCCAAAAATTTTTTGAATTACAAATTTATCCCAGCCGAGATTTTAAATATTTATTTAACACCCGAAAACTTCTGAAAATTACACTTTGAGCACAACCGAGTTTTAACCTATTTATTTAACACCCGAAAACTTCTGAAAATTATAAAATGACTCCAGCCGAAATTTTAAATATTTATTTAACACCCGAAAAATTCTGAAAATTATAATATGACCCTAGTCGAGTTTTGACCTATTTATTTAACACCCGAAAACTTCTGAAAATTATAATATGACCCTAACAGAGTTTTGACCTATTTATTTAACTCCCGAAAACTTCTAAAAATTACAAATTGACCCCAGCCGAGATTAAAAGAAAACCTAGAAATCCCTAATTATCACTAATACCCAAAATTTCCAAATCTAGCCAAACTTGCCCACTAAAATTCCAAATTCCACTTTCCAACCCTAATTTCTTTCATCTCTTTAGAATCACAATAACCGAAAATAACACATAAAGAATTAACATAAAATCATGCAAACACAAAACCACGTAGAGAGTCACGTTCGATCTTGAACGTAACTCGGCACATAATCATACAAATAACGAAATAACTTATGCAACACGTAAAATTCACGAGATCAAAATTGTTTACGAATGTAGGTGATCTTCACCTACCTTACTTCCGTAGAGAGCTACGTCACGCGTAGTGTTCGTGTGATCCTGACCCTAGAAATCGCTCCCGATATTTTTCCCGAGGGCTTTCTTCTCCTCCCTTTTTTCTCCTTCCTTCCTTTCTCTCTTTCTTTTCTTTCCTTTCCTGTCCCTCACGGCTGCTCCCACTCTCTCCCTATATTTTTTTTCTTTCTTTCTCTCTCTCTCCCTCTCTTTTTCTTTCTTTCCTTCCTCACGCCATCTCTCCTTCTCTTCCTCTCTATTTATAGATCCTCAAGTAGTATAGTAGGTGATTAGGTTTTGTTTTCAGGTATTTAGTTGGTTATTATTTTATATTAGGTGATTAGGTTTTGTTTTTAGGTGATTAGGTTTTGGTGTGTTGTTTTTTTTCATATTAAGTGATTAGATGATTAGGTGATGATGAGGCATTTTTATTTTTATTTTAATTTTCGGTCCTTTTTTATTATTTTTTTATTATTATTATTATTGTCATTATTTTTATTATTGTTATTGGACCAAACTCCTAACAACTTGGGCATTATTTCCTTTATTTGGCCCATAATTATTTTCGGTCCATTTAAAATTTTTTTGAGTCCAATTATAAATTTTTTTGGCGGAAGGAAATCGGTGTATGTTCGAAAATTGACTCCACACATTTCGAATATTATTGAAATAATCCCGTATAAATTTTACGGATATTACACACGTCACAAGCATTAGTAGGCATATATAAGTCACTACATCTTAGGTTTTGGGAAAAGAAGAAGCATAAATTTTTATAATCCTAATTCACCCCCTTCTTAGGCACATTTATATCTTCATTTGGTATAAGAGCGGGTTACTCAAACGACGGGCCTAACAAGCCTGAGTTAAAGATCTAATGGCTTCTTCGAGTTTTGATGTTTTTGCAGAGGGACAATCCCATTCCAGGCCACTACTCTTCGATGGAACCAACTACGCCATATGGAAAAACCGGATGAAGGAATTCCTGCTTGCTACTGACTATGATTGTGGGATATCATCACGACGGGACCTTACACTCCTAAGAAGGCGGATGGAACTCCAAAGAAAGGTTCTGACTACGATGCAACAGACAAGCGAGGAATCTCCCTGAATGCCAAAGCAAAGAACATGATTGCCTGAGCGCTTACGAGAGAAGAATAAAATCGTGTGAGCTCATGCGAATCTGCCAAAGATATGTGGGACATGCTTCAAGTCACACATGAGGGAACCACTCGAGTTGTACAAGAAAGAATAGCCCTCTTGACTCACCAATACGAGCTGTTCAAAATGGAGGACAATGAGACTATAGCCACATGTATGAAAGATTCATGAACATCATCAATCGAATGTTCTCGTTGGGAAAGAAATACCAGACGACGAGAATGTGCGCAAAATCCTGAGATCTCTTCCAAGAGAATGAAATCCAAAAGTAACAGCCATCTAGGAAGCTAAGGATCTGGACGAGTTATCTGTTTCGGAGTTGATCGGACCATATGAGATGACTCAAATCTCCATGGAAGAAAAACCAAAAGTCAGGAATACCATCGCATTCAATGCTGAGCAGAAGGAATCTGATTCTGACGACGAAGAGAATGAGGAAGACATACTGGAGCAGATTGCCATGCTGACCAAGAAATTTGAAAAGTCTCGAATGAGAAGAACGTTCAAAGGAAACTCCAAATTCCAACCCAGGAACAAGGGAATATCGTCATCCGGGAACAATGTGCAGAAATGCTTCAAGCGCAACAAGCCAGGCCACTTCGCCTCAAACTACCCGATGAAAAATGGTGACAAAAAGATAAAGAAACAAAAAGCCATGGTCACCAACTGGAAGAGACCGGAGAGGAGGAAGATCTCGCCTACATGGCCGATGATGATGATCAGGTATCTTCTTCATCCACTATTAAGAAAATACTCTTTCAAAATGAATTATATGATAGGCAAGATGAATCTCATGATAATGCTTCCCCAGTCCCTGAAGTAGATGAAAAGGAAGAGATGTTTGAAATAATTCAAAATGCAGAAAGGAGGATTAAGTCGCTCAAGTCACAAGTAAAGAGTCTGGTTACACAACGAGATGACGTAGCTAGAGAGAATCACCAAACAGATCTAGAAAATGAACGCTTGAGAGCCGAGCTAGAAACCCTTAAGGAAGAAAAAGCTTTGTGTAATTGTGAAGAGCTTAGGAAGCAAAATAACGATATATCTAGAGACATGTCTGTTCTTAAGGAATCCCTAGAACAAAAATCACGTGCTGTTGATAGACTTCTTGAAGGAAAACAAAATCTTGATATGTTACTTAGCATTCATAGAAATGTCGGGAAATCAGGGATAAGATATTCCACTACACATGAACATGTTGCACCTTCACAAAATGTTAGGAAGCCTAAATGTTTTTCATGCGGTCGTCACGGTCATTATGCTAACCATTGGTTTTTGAAGAAAGCTGATAAATCTAGATATGTCTGGAGGCCAAAGAAAGTTCCTGAAGTCTCTAACACTGGCCAATCTGTGATTCAGATATCACAGTCTGTGACACATGAGATATCACGTGTTAACAGGAGTTACTTTGCTGCTAACCATTTAGGACCCGATCAAAGTTGGGCACCTCAGAAAAGAACCGATTCATGCAGGTAGAAAGAAAAAAATCCAACAAGACAAACAAGTGGTACCTCAACAGTGGGTGTTCCCACCATATGACAGGTGATATGAGTAAGTTTGTGTCGGTGAAAACGTATGACGGAGGATATGTCTCTTACGCCGACAGCACAAAAGCTAAGATTATTGGAGTTGGAACTGTCGGTAACACTTTACATACTACTATAGATGACGTATGGTTAGTTAAGAATTTAGAACATAATCTCATTAGCATTAGTCAATTATGTGATAAAGGTCATACGGTAACTTTAGAAAATGATAAGTATGTTGTTAGAAATGATAATAAAGTGTTATTTAGTGCATCTAGGGATAGAAATATCTATTGTATTACTCTTGATGATATCACTGACCAGAATGTCAAGTGCTTAGCAGTTACACAGGATAACACCTGGTTATGGCACAGACGCTTAGGACATGCTAACATGGAACTACAGTCTCTTATTACAAGCAATGCACCGGTACGAGGTGTTCCTAACATAAAGTTCGTCAAGGACAAAGCATGCAAGACGTGCCAAATGGGTAAGCAGACCAAGACATCGTTCAAAGCAAAGGATGTGATATCCACATTCAGACCTCTGGAACTGCTCCATCTCGACCTTTTTGGTCCTGTTCAGACGATGTCTCTGCGAGGTAAAAGATATGCCTTTGTCATTGTTGATTATTATTCCAGGTATACATGGGTGATATTCCTTGCACATAAGAATGAGGCACTAGATAACTTTGCATCACTAGTGAAGAAACTAGAAAATGAAAAAGAAATGAATCTGTGTAGGATACGCAGTGATAACGGATTGGAATTTGATAGTAAATCATTTGCATCATTCTGTGATCAATATGGATATAGTCATAACTTCTCTGCCCTATAACTTCCCAACAGAACGGCGTAGTTGAACGGAAAAACAGAGTGTTACAGGAAATGGCTAGATCTATGTTACATGAGTATGATATTCCTAAACAGTTCTGGGCGGAAGCTGTTAGTACAGCCTGTTATGTGTCAAATCGCGTGTTCCTTAGGCCGATATTAAAGAAAACATCTTATGAAATCTGGCATGGTAGAACTCCAATATAGGTTACTTTCGTGTATTTGGATGTAAATGATTTATCTTGAATGATAGATATAAGAGAGGAAAATTTGACTCTAAGGTAGATGAAGGGATATTCATTGGTTACAGTCTTCACCTAAGGCCTCTTGTGTTTATAATGAAATAAAGCTGACTACTCAGGAATCCAAACATGTTACCTTTGATGAGGTACCTAACGCAGATGCTACTGATGAGGAAGGTATAGATTTACCTTGTGCAGAATTGCAGGTACTAAAGACAGTGAGGAAGATATTCCAAAAGACGAAAATGTGTATGAGACACTGGAACCAGAAGCTGATGAACAGCAACGGAGAAAATGGAAAGATGCTTCCAGTCATCCAACAGATCAAGTGATAGGGAATATCACATCTGGAATCAAAACTCGAGCTACTGCACGAAATCAGGATACGGAGGAATCCCATGATGTCTGCTTTCAATGATGGAACCAAAGACGGTCCACGAAGCTCTAGACGATATATCTTGGGTCTCTGCCATGGAAGATGAGCTATCTCAGTTCGAAAAGAGCCAAGTGTGGACACTCGTAGAGAGACCGGACGAAAAATCCATCATAGGAACCAAATGGGTCTTCCGCAACAAACTCGATGAACACGGTAATATCACCACAAATAAAGCGAGGTTAGTTGCAAAAGGTTATTCCCAGGAGGAAGGTACTGATTTCAATGAAACTTTTGCTCCAGTAGCTAGATTAGAGTCTATACGTGTCTTACTTGCATATGCATGCTTTAAACGTTTTAAACTTTTTCAAATGGACGTAAAAAGTGCATTTTTAAATGGCTTTGTAATGAGGAAGTTTATGTAGAACGAACACCGGGTTTCGGTAGAGAAGACTTTCCAAATCATGTTTTTAATTGAATAAAGCATTATATGGTTTAAAGCAGGCTTCTAGGGCATGGTATGAAAGATTAAGTAAGTTTCTATGTGACATAAGATTTTCGACTGGAACTATTGATAACACGCTGTTTATTAAGTATGAAGATGATCACATGATACTGGTCCAAATCTACGTTGATGATATCATATTTGGAAGTACTAATATCTTTCTTTGCGAGGAATTCTCTAAGTTTATGCAGAAGGAATTTGAGATGAGCTTGATGGACGAAGTACAGCAAGGAAGTACTGACTAAATTCAGGATGAGCGATTCCAAAGCAATTTCCACCCCTATGCATCAGACCACCAAAATAGACTGTGACGAATCAGGTACACCAGTTGATCAAACAGAATATGGAGGTATGATCGGAAGCCTTCTTTACTTAACTACTAGTCGTCCTGATATCATGTTTGCTGTTGGTATGTGTTCGAGATATCAGTCTGACCCTAGGGAACCCACTTGACAGCAGTCAAGCGTATACTTAGATATATCAAGGGTACTGTCAATTATGGTATGTGGTACTCTCATACGGATGAATTCCCATTAATGGGATATTCCGATGCCGACTATGCCGGCTGTAGGGAAGATAGGAAAAATACTAGTGGAACTTGCCAATTACTTGGAAATTCCCTGGTAACTTGGTCTAGTAGAAAGCAAAATGAGTCGCCCTCTCCACAACCGAAGCTGAATTTATGGCCTTAGGAAATTGTTGTCAACAAGTTCTTTGGATGAAACAAACCCTTAGTGATTTTGGGTTAGGTTATGACAAAATTCCTATTCTATGTGATAGCACTAGTGCCATTAGTATCACTAAGAATCGCGTGCATCATTCTCGTACTAAGCATATAGAGGTTAAACATCATTTTATACGAGACCATGTTCATAAGCGGAATATCAGTGTGGAATTCGTAGGAACAAATGATCAGCTTGCTGATATCTTCACGAAGCCCCTAATTGAGGCAAGATTTTGCGACATCCGTGATCGATTGGGAATCATCGAGCTAAATAAGGTTAGTAAATCTGCCTAATTCTACCATCTGCTCTAGAATATGTTATCTTAGGTAAAAATTCGTAGTAATTCCAGTCTTAGACTATTTTTGGATATTATACCTCTTATCCTTAAGAGCGAGTTTGATATGTTAGGAAAAGATTCGTAGATAATTCTTTCTGCCGTCTAGATTATTTTAGGAATACCCGACCTTCCGGATCTATTCTTAGAATGTGATTAAGTTATTTAGGTATAAATTCGTAGAGATATCATTCCAGCCGTTTAGTTGTTTTGGGAAACCCGATTATGGGAAAAAAAAACTTCCTTTTTCAGTCTGTCAAATCCTTTCCATAATTACGAGATCACAATCAGTCCGGGATTTCTGATAGTTACCAACCTTCCTTTTGAATTTCGAATTTCAAATTTTGAAATCCATCATTATCTCTTCCTAAAATAAACCGATTCACTCCCTTTAAGAACTCAGAACTGTCCTTTCAATCATCATCAATCATTTTCTCAAAAATTCTTTTCAACCTTCAAACCCTCAAAATGGCTAAAACTTCCGGATCCAAAACTGCCATTCCTGGATCATCCAGCCGAAAGCGCAAGGAACACATGTCTGATGAACCCCCGCTCGAATCTCCTCCCGAATCGCCGGAACAAGAAGACCAAGAAGTCCAGCCTCACTCCTACTCAAACCCCCGTCAAATCGTCTGACCCTGAAAAGTCTGCTAAGAAAGAGAACTTATTCCTGAAGAAACCCAGAAACAGCCTTCGCAAACCTCAACTCCTGAGAAACCTCCTTCACCGCTTGAACAAGCCTCGCCATCTCCAAAACAGACCCCAAAGGAACCTGAAATACCACCTATTGATCTTTCTAAGCCTAATGAGATCCCTGTTGAAGCCCTCTTTTTAGAAGAAAGCAACCGAACCACCTACAAAAGTTTCAGCAACAGAGATATCGCCAGAGGACGTGGCGTTGCGTTCGACAAATTTTCCGAAGGAACGGTTATCACCTGGCTAATAGATGGGAGCAATTTCTCAGTATCGACACACCCTACTACCTTGAAGTCGTCAAGCTGTTCTATACCAACTTCGACTACAAAGAGTTCGAAGGGCATATAAACATTCGCTCCTATGTTCTCGGCCACAAAATTACATGGACCACTCAGAAAATGAATGCCATGCTGGGGGTTACTGATGAAGTCCTCTGTCATTACGACATGAGTGACTGGTGCCACGCTGATGAGTTTGATCTCAGTGATGTCCTTCGCTCTCTCTGGAATACCCGCACCAAACCTCGATTTTCTGACGGTGAAGCCCTGAACCAGCTCTCTATCGACTACTTCTTCCTGCACAAACTGCTCAACATGACCCTGTGGAGTGCGAAAATAGGCAGTGGAGGCCACTCAACGACTATGAATTTCATGAGCACCTTCGCGGTCTACATGATATCCAAGAATCGCAAGTTCAATCTAGAATATATCATCATGAAGCACATGATCCAGGCCATCGAGAGCAGAGACAAAGCGCTGCCCTACGGGATGCTGCTCACTCACTTGTTTGAGTGTGAGGGTATTGTTCTGCCGCCGGGATGGGAAGAAAAATCTATTCACGTCGTGGATCTAGTGACTCTGAAGCGATGGGGATTCACTACTCGAAAAGTCAAGGTTGGTTTAAGGCCAAGGAAAATAGGTCAGTCGCCAATGCACAGAAACGGTCCGCCGCAAAGGGAAAGGCAAAGGCTAAGAGCGACGACGATGACGACTATGAAGACGAGCTCAGCGTCGGGAAGGAAGGAATCTCAGCGATCCACCGGGATCTCTGATATCAAGGCTGATAACCAGAAGCGTTTCCGCAAGCTCAAAGAACAGTACACTGAGTTGTCAGTGAAGCTGTCCAAGATCTCCAAGTTGATTAAGAAGTCCCTTCCTAAATCTGCCGATTCCGAAACCTCTTCAAGCCAGTAGGCTGCTCCTCTGTTCCATTCTGATCCTAGCTGTTTTTAGGATATTCCTCTCTATCCAGTTTCTGCAAGTTCGGTTCTTAGGTGTCCCTCCCGTCTTTTTGATAATGAAGGGGGAGTAAGAAAAGCTTTTAGGTTTTGAACGTCTAAGTGTTTTGGTGTTTGGAAGGTAGGTCGTATGTAGGGAAGCTTGCAGAACCCAATTTTATATAATATTTTCTTTTATGATATATCCCTATGCTTCTATGCGATGCTTAATATTTTGCTCTGATTTTTGGATATATGTATGATGCACTTGTCTGTGCTAATCAACCTGTGTGAGATTTTTTGATAAGTACTAAGTGCCTGCTGCGATGATTATCTGATTGCTTTAATCATGCTTGGAAAATGCACACTTAGGCAGGGGGAGCACACTCACGGGTAATTTCGAAATTTTGCATTCATGATATATCTTTGCATGTCATATAGATAACTGCACTTAGGCAGGGGGAGCAAATATGTATCATATGTGATTAGGAAATATCATATGATCTGCTTTGTGATTGTGGAACACTTAGACATATGCGCTAGGACTTGACCGAATATGCTTACATGCTTCCGTGTTGCATCAACTACATGTCATCATCAAAAGGGGGAGAATGTTGACCTTTTTGGTCCATGAGAGTTAGAGAGTTTTGATGGACTATGTTATTGTAGTGACATTAGGTCTATAAATTAAGCAATTCGATTTGCGATCAATATAACGTCTAAGTTCATATTAATATTCGACCATGCACTACATATGAGCTGAAATTGATTAAATTGTTGAATATTTGATTCGCATATAATTTTTTGATTTGTTGATGAGACTATGTGATCGCATGTTATAGACAGCCTAGTGCTATATATGGAAATTACGCATGAGATATCCTACTGAGCTATATATGGAAAATATGCAGTTTATATATGGAAAGTGATATATCCGTTGATACTTGTTTATTCCTGGATGAAAATCACATATACGATTTTTTGCATGCTTTCCACTGAATTTAATGTGCAATATTAAGTTGATATCTATCCCTATACTTATTAGGATATTATATTTTAGGAAAGAATTGATTAATTGACTTTTTGGATAAAATGCAATAATATATGGTATGTGCTGAAATAGGTTGGAATATCTGATATATGGAAAGTTCTGCTATGGCATATTAATTCGTGATATAAATGTTGTGATATGAATTGTGCGCTAAACATGGTAAATATGTTGATTGGATTGTGCTAAACATGGAATGCATTGATGTGTTGCTATCTCGTGTGCTATACTTGGAAAGTAAATCCGGATTGATTTATTCTAGAAACAGATAGCAGGGAATCACATATGGAAAGTGCTGATATGGAAATATATGTCGAAATGATTGAGCATGCCTTGATAACAAATCTGAGCCTTTATATGGAATATGATCATGCATTAACGAGCTAAATGACCGTCGTGAACGTTAATTATGAGCATGATCTACATGGCATGTTAAGTCTCGAAATTTGCATGGAAAATATGCTTGATTTAATGATTATTATGTGATATGACCTTCCATGTGAAGTGCTGATTGAAAAGGTTTATATACATGCTTCACTTCATAATTTCGAGTACTTAGAATTTGCGAATATACGACTCTTAGCAATTTGAGCAGAAACACCTATTGAGAGATTCCTGAGCCTTACACTTGCGATAGTTTTCTGCCTACCTGAGCGATCACTTGCGAAGTACTGACCGTACTAAGATATTCCTACATTCCACCATATATTCTGTCTTCGAACGTGTTGTCTTCGGACGTGAGCAATACCAAGGAGGCAAGGTCGACGTTTACGCACACGTGAAGGGAATGACGAGTTCCGGGGGCCCTTCAGTAGCGAGCTGTGTCTGTCGGGATCAGGTGATTCCGAGGAATGAAACTCGGCGTGTGGTAACCTAGTGTGTCTAGTATTCGACTTGTTTCGGTTGTGTATTGGGCTAACCAATCAGTTTGGTATCCAGCTACGGTGCATTATAGTGATTGGTTAAATTCTTGGGGAGCAAACCCCGAGGAGAGGAGTAAACCCCAGTTGGGGATATAACCTCTATAAAAATCCTGTCTCGCATTTACTTTACAGTTATTTCCTTTTCGCTGTGAGACAGACCCGACACACATCCGACGCTACCAGGATATATCAGGCATACACGTCACAAGCATTAGTAGGAATATATAAGTCACTACATCTTATGTTTTGAGAAAAGAAGAAGCATAAATTTTTATAAGCCTAATTCACCCCCTCTTAGGCACATTTATATCTTCATTAAGGATTGGGAAGAGGATTTGAGATTAAAGAGGAAGATTTCCACTCTATTGAGATTTGGCTCCAAGTGTGGGGTGTTCCGAGACAATGGCACTCAAGAGAAGCAGTTATAAAGATTGGCAAAACTTTTCCCAGGGCACTTCGAAAGATTCAGCAAAGGTTAACTATGCGCATTATCTAGATGCTGCAGGTATGGAAAATCATCTAGCTCTCAACTCGACGCATGATATGAGTAAGGTTTCTTTTACCTTGGACACTGGGGCAACGGGACACATGATCTATGATTCCAATGTTCTTATCAATCTTAAACCCGTTTCTTTTTCTACACCAATATATCTCCCGGATGGCAGCACAAAATTGGTCACTCATACTGGTGATCTTAAGCTAACAAACACACTGGTTCTGAAAAACTGCCTCTATGTACCAAGTTTTAGATTTAACCTTATATCTGTTCATAAACTAGCCAAATGCTCAAATATTGATTGTCTATTCTCAGCCAATTTCTGTCTCCTTCAGGACCGAACCCATAAAAGATTGCTGGCTGTTGGAGAGGTCAAGGGCAGGCTGTACACACTGACCGCAAAATCCTTCATGAAAGAGACTATACACCAATTCACAATCAGACATATAGACCACCCTTTTCTAAAATTCTGTTTCTCAGGTGCTGAATCTTATCATCTTTCAAATTCTGTTGGTCACATAGCTTTTGATACTTGGCATATGCGCTTAGGACATCCATCTGACTTAGCTATTCAGCATTTGAATATTTCCTTTTCTGATCGAGTCAATAAAGTACCATGTGATGTTTGTCCTTTTTCAAGAAAGTGTATAAAGAAGTTTTCGCTGAGTGAAATACATTATTCAAAAGCTTGTGAATTATTGCATGTTGACATTTGGGGTCCATACCATCAATAAAATCTTACTGGTGCACATTTTTTTCTCACCATAGTAAATGATTTTACTAGAGTCACGTGGACTTTTCTCATGAGAACAAAAGCGCAAACCGTGACAATTCTTGAAAATTATTTCAACATGGTACGGACCCAATTTGCAGCAACTGTGAAAGTCTTAAGGTCTTATAACGGGTCAGAATTCTTAGGCTCATACTGTCAAACTCTTTTGTCTAATTTAGGCATCATTCATCAAAAATCATGTGTTTACACGCCACAACAAAATGGAGTTGTTGTACGGAAACACAAGCATATTTTGCAAGTTGCACGCAGCTTAATGATTCAATCTCATTTGCCAAAAATCTTTTGGGGAGACTCAATTCTTACAGCTACTTACCTAATAAACCGCATACCTTCTTCAGTTCTTAAAATAAGAACGCCTTTCGAAGTACTTTAAAGCGAAACACCAGATTTAGCACATCTTCGAGTTTTTGGTTGCCTCTGTTATGCAACAAATACTTTGCCTCACAAGGATAAGTTTGCATCTAGGGCTCATAAATGCATTTTCATTGTCTATCTCCCGGACAAAAGGCGTATAAACTATATGATATTACTAATAAGCGCATACTCATATCAAGAGATGTGTGTTTTCATAAATCACAATTTCCATTTCAAAACACAGATATTGATGCATGTTCACAGTCCTCTGATTTGAATACTAATCTTGGATGGATGTTAGATAGCGCATACATGCATGAAGTGCCTCGTATTCCCACCGCACAGTCCCCATTGCATTCTGCAGACACTATTTTACCAGATATTGAGCCTCCACACAGCTCAGACATTCATTCGTCGTCGGCTGATACAGACAATTCCCTTGCACAAACAAATGACCATGCTCATCTACCTCCATCACCTTCACAATTGCACCATGTTTCAGCACCCTTCCAACACCTTAGAAAGAGCACCCGACCTACTCATGCCCCACCTTGGATGAAGGATTATGTTACCAACAGTGTGCAAGCGGCCTTGGCCTTCGATGCTCAACAACAGTTAATCCCATCTGCTACCACCAAATACAGACCCTCAGTCTGTCCTTTCATCTCTATGTCTCATTTTTCTTCAGATCACATGTCTTTTTTGGCCCAGTTGGACATTGTCAAGGTAGCTTGCTCCTATCTTGAAGCGAAGAGTGATCCACACGGATTAAGGCAATGATTGCAGAAATTCAGGCATTGGAGGCCAATGGTATTTGGGATTTGGTGGAACTGCCTAAGGGAAACGTGCTATTGGCAACAAATGGATTTATTAGATCAAATATCATCCTGATGGGTCTTTAGATAGATATAAAGCACGTTTGGTGGTGAAGGGTTATAATCAAGTCGAAGGTGAGGATTTTTTTGACAGCTTTTCTCCGGTTGCTCGTGTTGTTACTGTGAGAATTTTGTTGGCCATAGCTACTGCTTTTGACTGGTCATTGCATCAGCTGGATAAAATAACGCCTTCCTCCATGGCTTCTTGGAGGAGGAGGTCTATATGCGGCCACCTGATTGCTATTTTAAGGCTTCTTCTCATCAAGTCTGCAAACTTAAACGCTCACTATATGGCTTGAAGCAAGCTTCAAGACAATGGAACACCGAGCTTACTCGACAATTGCAACTCTATGGATTTGTTCAGTCTGTCCACGATCCATGTCTCATGATAAAAAATGAGCCTTCTTCATTCCTCGCCTTGGTTGTCTATGTCGATGACATTCTCATCACGGGGTCTAACGAGGCTGCGATTACAGCGGTTAAAAGGTTTCGTCATGCTAAGTCCACTGTCAAAGATTTGGGATATGCAAAGTATTTCCTTGGCATTGAATTAACACGGTGTGTTGATGGTCTTAATCTCAACCAAAGGAAGTACATTCTTGACGTCCTTCACGATACTGGCTTTACGGGGTGTAAACCTACCATCACCCGCTGCCCAAAAATCATCAAATTTCTGATGATAGTGGTGACCCTCTTGAGACACATTCACGCTACAGAAAGTTGGTCGGGCAGTTGTTATATTTGAGCTTCACGAGACCTGATATCCCCTTCGCAGTTCAGCAACTCAACAAGCATGTTCAAGATCCGCGGGCAGCTCATTGGAATGCTTTGTTGCTACTCAAATATCTCAAAGGCACTGTTGGTCGCAGCCTCTTCTACCCTGCCCAATCTGGTTTGAAATTGGAGGCTTTTTCCGATGCTGATTGGGCTGCCGACCCACTCACCCGCAAATCTATACTGGCTTTGGTATATTTCTTGGCTTTGCTTTAATCTCATGAAAAGCAAAGCAACAAACTACGATCTCCTGTTCATCAGCTAGAGCTGACTATCGTAGCATGAGCTTTACCGTTCGCGAGCTTCTTTGGATCACCTATTTGCTTTATGACTTCGACATACCAGTTTCCCTACCAATTCCTTTGTGGTGTGACAACAACGCAGCCATCCATATCATCGAGGTGTTCCATGAGCACACGAAGCACTTGGAAATCGATTGTCACTTTGTCCGTGCTCAATATCAACAAGGTTTCTTGGTTCCCTTGCACATGCGTTCATCACAACAGCTTGCGTATGTTTTTACGAAGGTGTTATCTGGCCCTCTGTTCTCTTCGATCATCTCCAAGCTTGGCATGAAGAATTCTCTTCAGTGCTTAGCTTGTGGGGGGGATGAAGGAATATACGACTCTCATGACTAAAACGTGTTTTACCATATTACGTCTTACATGGCATTCTGTTTAGCTAGTTTAGTTTGTCATCTGTAAATTGTATAAGTACACTCTGTAACATTCATTTTAAGCTATGAAAAAATACGGAGTTCCTTTTCTCCCACAGAAATCGCTTTCCTCTCAAACAAGCTCAAATTGAGCAAACGCTTCATGGTATCAGAGAGGCTTTCCTTCTAACCTAGATTGCATTAAATTGCATGATCGACGAGATCTATGGAGGCTGGGAACACAAAGAGAAGAACATCGACGGAGACAATCAGCTATGGTGGATACGCTCACCCGCTAGTCCTTCTCCCTTCCGACTGTTTGGGGATAAACATCGTCTCAAATCGACTACCGGAGACAAACTATATCGTATGGAGCCACGCAATGAGTCATGCGCTGGGGGCAAAGAGCAAGTTGAAGTTCATTGATGGAACGGTTCAGAAACCTATCGATGATGATGAGAATTTGGAGCAATGACTCCGAGTCAACTACACTGTAGTCTCGTGGATACTAAATTCTCTATCGCCAGAGCCAGTTGATCAACACGTGGTGTGTGAATGAAAAGTGCGACAAGTAATAATTAAAACGAATACCTAATTACTATCACCGACGTCCGATAGGCAGTGGACCTATCGTGTGTAGTGCAGTAAAGTGAGTAGACGAGTATTGAACACAAGGAATAAATCAAGTACTAGTAATGACCTATCGACTCGATATTTAGCCTAAATAAAATACGCAAATTGTTTTGACGACTTAACCCAACAGATTACTTCTAACTAAACTAGAGATTCAATTAGCACGCTTAAAACTGATACGAAGCTTCAGATAATAAAGATGTGCTCGGGATTCGAATCCCGCTAGGTGTGATCGCCTAAGACAATGCAATATTGTGCCTACGTGATTCTGACTAGATCGCAGTAATTATCCTACCCGCTCGCGAGTTTGCTGTCGCCCTAAACGCTCGCGGGGATCTAAGATTCAGTAATTACTAACGGCGAGGATCGAGTATTTGCTTTCGCCCTATACTCGATTCCTATCTTCTACGAACGGTCTAAACGTTATTTAGCTGTCGCCCTAAACGTTTTCCCACACAATCGCTTTAACACATAGACATATTAAAACGACGAAGCAATTTCATAGATAAATAAATAGTCTGAATACGCAAGTCACGATAAACATATGTCTTAAATACGAATAATCCTAGCGTTCATCTAATCCCAAACACATAGGGAATTTAGCTACGCATATTAGAAGGAGAAACAACGAAGAAAGTAGAGAACAGAGAAGAGGAATTCATGATCTTGAATACTGGCGAATTGTCGGTGCTCGCTTGATAAATCTTCGTTCTCTGATCAATTGGGCGTGATTGCGTCGTTGCTCCGTCTCTTCCGCTCCGGGGCGTGATTCTGCGTTCTTATCTGCTATTTTTCGTCTCTGGGATGATTAGGTTTTGTCTCTGGTAAGTTGTGTCTTTTTCTGGGTCGAATTTGGGCTTTTTAAGCTGATTTCCGTGTCGGTCACGGCCTGGGACATGGGCCGTCACGGCCGTGACCAACATCGCGCGCGTCTCGCCTTTTCTGCCCAAGGTCACGGCCAGATGCATGGATGGTCACGGCCGTGACCATCATCAGTGGGCCTCTCTGCCACGGGTCACGGGTAAGTGCATGACCTGTCACGGCCGTGACCAGGGGCAGTGATCGACTATTAGTTTCTGTCGGGCGTCACGGCTTGGAACATTGATCGTCACGGCCGTGACGTCTGGCAGTGTATTCGTTCTTGCGCTCTGTCACGGGTCACGGTCAGATGCTCTAGGTGTCACGGCCGTGACCTGTAGCAGTTTTCGTCCTTTTTGCTCCGTTTTGCTCCGTTTTCGCTCCTTTTCGCCCGAAACTCGTCCTAAGCTCCTTTAATATCAACATAAGTGTAAATATATCGAATAAATGCATAATTTGATTGCTAACGCTTTATTATACCCCGAATAAATACTACGATAAACGCACTAGAATGCGTTTATCACCAGTCGATGCATTCAGCCTAGCCGAATATGCGAAAGACCTTTGGGATGAATTGAAGATACAATTCGACAGCAATGGACCTCAGATTTATCAATTGAACAGAGAGATCAGCTTAATTTCGCAAGGTAATTCGAGCCTGTCGAACTATTTCAGTAAACTCAAACGCCTTTGGTATGAGTTGAATCATCTTGATCCTGAGGATAAATGCATTTGTGGTAAATGCGTGTGTAAGCAAGAGTTCAAAAAGGAAGAGAAAAACAAGCTTATGCAATTTCTCATGGGGCTAAATGAATCGTACGACGGAGTTCGAAATCAAATTTTGGCCTAAAAACCGTGGCCTGACGTTCGCAAGGCCTATGCTATGATGATAACCATCGAGAGACAACAGACGATAAGAATGATGTATGATAGTGTCGATCATAGTGCTATGATCGCTGCGAAGGGAGGAAATGATAGGCATTCTAAGAACAGTTTCAATCACAAGGAAAATGAGTTAAGAAAGGAAAAGGCACAAAAGAAGGGGATGAAATGCGATTTCTGTGGAATGAATGGTCATGTGAAGGAGGCATGTTTCAAAATAGTTGGGTATCCTGACAGGTGGAAAGGAAAACGGCCTCAGCATGGCAATACTAAATCCTTTGCCAACATTGCTGACACACCATTCGAAGATGATGGTGGAAATGGATCGGGACAAGCTGAACAGTCTCTTTTATAGCATGAAAATTATGCAGCAGAACTTGGACAAAGTGTTGCTGGGCCAGGGCACTTCGAAAGATTCAGCAAAGGTTAACTATGCGCATTATCTAGTATGGAAAATCATCTAGCTCTCAACTCGATGCATGACATGAGTAGGTTTCTTTTACCTTGGACACTGTGGCAACGGGACACATGATCTATGATTCCAATGTTCTTATCAATCTTAAACCCGTTTCTTGTTCTACACCAATATATCTCCCGGATGGCAGCATAAAATTGGTCACTCATACTGGTGATCTTAAGCTAACAAACACGCTGGTTCTGAAAAACTGCCTCTATGTACCAAGTTTTAGATTTAACTTTATATCTGTTCATAAACTAGCCAAATGCTCGAATATTGATTGTCTATTCTCAGCCAAATTCTGTCTCCTTCAGGACCGAACCCATAAAAGATAGCTGGCTGTTGGAGAGGTCAAGGGCAGGCTGTACACACTGACCGCAAAATCCTTCATGAAAGAGACTATACACCAATTCACAATTAGACATATAGACCACCCTTTTCTAAACTTCTGTTTCTCAGGTGCTGAATCTTATCATCTTTCAAATTCTGTTGGTCACATAGCTTTTGATACTTGGCATATGCGCTTAGGACATCCATCTGACTTAGCTATTCAGCATTTGAATATTTCCTTTTCTGATCGAGTCAATAAAGTACCATGTGATATTTGTCCGTTTTCAAGAAAGTGTAGAAAGAAGTTTTCGCTGAGTGAAATACATTATTCAAAAGCTTGTGAATTATTGCATGTTGATATTTGGGGTCCATACCATCAACAAACTCTTACTGGTGCACATTTTTTTCTCACCATAGTAGATGATTTTACTAGAGTCACGTGGACTTTTCTCATGAGAACAAAAGCGCAAACCGTGACTATTCTTGAAAATTTTTTCAACATGGTACGGACCCAATTTGCAGCAACTGTGAAAGTCTTATGGTCTTATAACGGGTCATACTGTCAAACTCTTTTGTCTCATTCAGGCATCATTTATCAAAAATCATGTGTTTACACGCCACAACAAAATGGAGTTGTTGTACGGAAACACAAGCATATTTTGCAAGTTGCACGCAGCTTCATGATTCAATCTCATTTGCCAAAAATCTTTTGGGGAGACTCAATTTTACAGCTACTTACCTAATAAACCGCAAACATTCTTGAGTTCTTAAAATGAGAACGCCTTCTGAAGTACTTTACGGCAAAACACCAGATTTAGCACATCTTCGAGTTTTTGGTTGCCTCTGTTATGCAACAAATACTTTGCTCACAACGATAAGTTTGCATCTAGGGCTCATAAATGCATTTTCATTGTCTATCTCCCGGACAAAAGGCGTATAAACTATATGATATTACTAATAAGCGCATACTCATATCAAGAGATGTGTGTTTTCATAAATCACAATTTCCATTTCAAAACACAGATATTGATGCATGTTCACAGTCCTATGATTTGAATACTAATCTTGGATGGATGTTAGATAGCGCATACATGCATGAAGTGCCTCGTATTCCCACCGCACAGTCCCCATTGCATTCTGCAGACACTATTTTACCAGATATTGAGCCTCCACACAGCTCAGACATTCATTCGTCGTCGGTTGATACAGACAATTCCCTTGCACAAACAAATGACCATGCTCATCTACCTCCATCACCTTCACAATTGCACCATGTTTCAGCACCCTTCCAACACCTTAGAAAGAGCACCCGACCTACTCATGCCCCACCTTGGATGAAGGATTATGTTACCAACAGTGTGCAAGCGGCCTTGGCCTTCGATGCTCAACAACAGTTAATCCCATCTGCTACCACCAAATACAGACCCTCAGTCTGTCCTTTCATCTCTATGTCTCATTTTTCTTCAGATCACATGTCCCTTTTGGCCCAGTTGGACATTGTCAAGGTACCTTGCTCCTATCTTGAAGCGAAGAGTGATCCACACTGGATTAAGGCGACGAATGCTGAAATTCAGGCATTGGAGGCCAATGGTACTTGGGATTTGGTGGAACTGCCTAAAGGAAAACGTGCTATTGGCAACAAGTTGGTTTATAAGATCAAATATCATCCTGATGGCTCTTTAGATAGATATAAAGCACGTTTGGTGGCGAAGGGTTATAATCAAGTCGAAGGTGAGGATTTTTTTGACAGCTTTTCTCCGGTTGCTCGTGTTGTTACTGTGAGTATTTTTGTTGGCTATAACTACTGCTTTTGACTGGTCATTGCATCAGCTGGATATAAATAACGCTTTCCTCCATGGCTTCTTGGAGGAGGAGGTCTATATGCGGCCACCTGATGGCTATTTTAAGGCTTCTTCTCATCAAGACTGCAAACTTAAACGCACGCTATATGGCTTGAAGCAAGCTTCAAGACAATGGAACACCGAGCTTACTCGACAATTGCAGCTCTATGGCTTTGTTCAGTCTGCCCACGATCCATGTCTCAAGATCAAAAAGGAGCCTTCTCCATTCCTCAACTTGGTTGTCTATGTCGATGACATTATCATCACGGGGTCTAACGAGGCTGCGATTACAGCTGTTAAAAGGTTTCTTCATGCTAAGTTCGCTGTCAAAGATTTGGGATATGCAAAGTATTTCCTTGGCATTGAATTAACAAGGTCTGTTGATGGTCTTCATCTCAACCTAAGGAAGTACATTCTTGACATCCTTCACGCTACTGGCCTTACGGGGTGTAAACCTACCATCACCCCGCTGCCCAAAAATCATCAATTTTCTGTTGATAGTGGTGACCCTCTTGAGACTCCTTCACGCTACAGAAAGTTGGTCGGGCAGTTGTTATATTTGAACTTCACGAGATCTGATATCGCCTTCGCAGTTCAGCAACTCAGCAAGCATGTTCAAGATCCGCGGGCAGCTCATTGGAATGCTTTGTTGCATGTACTCAAATATCTCAAAGGCACTGTTGGTCACAGCCTCTTCTACCCTGCCCAATCTGGTTTGAAATTGGAGGCTTTTTCCGATTCTGATTGGGCTGCCGACCCACTCACCCGCAAATCTATCACAGGCTTTGGTATATTTATGGGCTCTGCTTTAATCTCATGGAAAGCAAAGCAACAAACTATAATCTCCTGTTCGTCAGCTGAAGCTGAGTATCGTAGCATGAGCTTTACCATTCGCGAGCTTCTTTGGATCACCCATTTGCTTCATGACTTCTACATACCAGTTACTCTACCAATTCCTTTGCGGTGCGACAACAAACCAGCCATCCATATTACCGAGGTGTTCCATGAGCGCACGAAGCACATGGAAATCGATTGTCACTTAGTCCGTGCTTAATATCAACAAGGTTTCTTGGTTCCCTTGCACACGCCTCCGTCACAGCAGCTTGCAGAGGTTTTTACGAAGGCGTTATCTGGCCCTCTTTTCTCTTCGATCATCTCCAAGCTTGGCATGAAGAATTCTCTTCACTGCTTAGCTTGTGGGGGGGATGAAGGAATATACAACTCTCATGACTAAAACGTGTTTTACCATATTACGTCTTACATAGCATTTAGCTAGTTTAGTTCGTCATCTGTAAATTGTATAAGTACAGTCTGTAACATTCATTTCAAGCTATGAAAAAATACGAAGTTCCTTTTCTCCCTCAGAAATCGTTTTCCTCTCAAACAAGCTCGAATTGAGCAAACTCTTCAGTTACAAGGTTGCCACATTAAGCTAAAAGTTGTGTTAGACCTCAATAAAGTGCTCCCCAGAGGTACTTCCATCAAGGAGGCCTGTCACTGGGTCACCTTTAAATATGACCATCTATGGTATGCTTTTACTGTGGGAGAGTCGGCCACTTAGAGAAAAGGTGCGCAGATAGAGCTAAGCAGCAAAAGAGGACCCTCTGAAGCCTGGACAATTTGGAGAATGGATTAAGGCTGATTTGGTTAGAGTAGAAAGAAGCCAGGGCCCCTATTTAAGCAGACTTATACACAGAAGGCTGAAAAGGATAAGCAATGGGTGGATCACCAACTAGAGTAGGTTGTCCCAGAAACTCAATTTCAAGACAAATGTGATAATTCCACTCCCGAATAGCCGATGAGGACTTGCAATATGTTGAAAATGCTGTCATCATTTCTAATCGTGAAGCTGACAAAGGGCTTTCACATGACCATGCACTACAAGGTAACTGTTAAGAAGAAAAGGATTTGAACCTTACTGACTAGTGCTTGAAGGTGGGGGCTACCCGCAATGACTGGCCCCACCAGCCCAAATGAGTGTTCTTATGTGGAATTGTAGAGACTCGAAGGGCTCTCTAATCAAGGAGTCTGGACTCCACCTCCCCTCACTATGTTGACTAAAAAGAAGAGGACATTTGTTGGGGGTAGTGTGCAAACAACTTGAATTACAAGACATATGGGGTACTATGTTGACCCTGTTGCTCAAAGAGGGTCGGCCTTTCGGTGGGTTGGAGTCAAGATGTTATAATCATCGATATTGTCACTACTAGCTTTTCTGTGGAAGTGTGTTGTAAGTTACAAGAGATCCAAGGTCACATCTGGATTACCTTTGTTCGTAACGGTACTTGTGGGCAGGAGAGGAAAACACAATTTCAGGTCTTGCTTGAAGAAAGTAGACGATGGGGCAACCTTCGGTGTTTAAGAGGATATTTTAATGAAATCATAACTCATAGTGAGAAGAAAGGTGGCCAGGTCAAATGTGGAGCTCTGGAATTGTTTAACACTTATTGGTGCCATGGAGATGAGTGAGTTAGGATATATTGGGAGATGCTTCACATGGACAAATAATAGAGAAGTGAAGGAGGCTGTGGAAGAGAGGCTTGATAGGATCTTTGGCTCTCCCCAATGGATGCTCATATTTCCAGAATCCATCGTCACTCATTTGGAGGAAAGCATTCATCAGATCACAGCCAGCTTTTGCTCGATCTCAAACATCAAAAAGGGAGCCAAAAGTAGATTTTTTTTTTTTTTATAGAAGATGGGTTGAAACTCCCGATATTCTTGAGGTGGCAAACAAGCATGGTCTCCTGTTATTGGGAACCCCCACTTCCTGTTGGGGTTGAGCGATAATTGTTCGGGCCCAGCGGAAGTTGAATTTGAACCCGCGACAATTTTGTTGGAACAATCTAAAAACCGAAATGACGCCGAAAGAGAACATGAGATTTTTACGTGGTTCGTCCAATGCCGCCTACATCCACGGAGAGCACCAACTTTACTATATTGAGAATATTACACCGTACAAATTAACACTCGTGTTTACATCCAAACTCGAGACTCCTTATCCACCCGGGTAATGTATTTGTATCTATTCCCAACTACCCCAATAAAACTACACCCGCTCTCACCCTTATCGACCCTGATAAGTTTTCCTCTCACTGGATATTTTCTCACTTGATTTGGGATGATAATAACTGAAGAATCCTCAGCCTATTTATAGATGTCTTCGGCTTTTCTGGACCACTCGAAATCGGTGGACAGGAATCCGTCGCGTCGCCCTTTAATACGAACCGTTCATTAATTTATTATACATATAAAATAATATATAAGTAAAATATTAATAATATTATTTTTATATTTTTTTTCCTTCTTTGGCTTCGTGGCATAGGCTCGATCACAACAATTCTCCCCCTCCAGCCTCATTCAACACCTTCATGCGCTCATCCCAGCGAGTCTGGTCTTGAGACTAACCCGTTCGTAAATACCACGAGCGTCCATTGGCCTTCCTTGTACCAACTACATATATCCGAATCAAGAATTCAGGTCCTACACACTTGATTCATCACGCGGCCAATCCTATGTGCAGCTGTCGAACCGAATCTAACTGTCGATTCTGAAGAGGGACTTCGACGCAACCCCTTCTCCAGCAGGATTTCCCTTCTCACCATCGTCTGCATTTCCACCACGCGCGCGCAATTTTCGTGAACCCATCAAAGTCAGAGTATTATGAACCACACTCCCGTCCAGACGATACAACCCTCCACGCTCTTCTCCCTTCAGTAGGACTTTCTGCCATGTATGATTTTACAGACCCCTGCTATGAAACTCTCATAGCCCTTGGAATCTAACTGGCTCAAGGATATTAAATTTTTCCGTAACTTTGGGACAAAGATCACACCACCCAAAGCTCGCACCGCTCCGTCAGTCATTTTGATCTTCACTGTTCCAACACCACGAACCGCATGACGGTATCCATCATCCATGGAAACCGAACCTCTTCGTATCTTCTGGAAATCAAAATATTTTCTTTTGGAGCAAATATGGTACTTCGACCACGAATCAAATATCCATTCATCCTGAGAAAAAGCGTCATCATTGTAGACTGTGAGAACGTCTACAACATCATCCGTATCTTGTGCTATCATGGTTGTGGAATTTTTCTCGCCCTTCTTGTCCTTCCTCCAAGTCGGAAAATTCCTCTTGATGTGTCCCGGCTCACCACACTTGTAGCACACGATGCCTTTCCCGCCATCCTTTGATTTGGACCTGCTGCTCCAAATTCCCTGGCGTGAAACCTTCCTCTACGATTCTCCCCATGAATAGCCAACGCCGAATTTTCGCTCCCATAATTTGACCGTCTCCTCTTTTCATGCGCCAAAAGAGTTGACTGTACATCCACCATCTTCACTGTCGTCTTTCCGTATAAGATGGTTGTGACCAAATTATCGTAAGAATCAGAAAGCGAGGTAAGAAGTAAAAGGGCTTTATCTTCTTCCTCTAACTTTACATCAACTTTTACAAGTTGATCCACTAGTCCGTTGAACACACTAATGTGATCCATGAGATTCCCACCTTCCTCCAACTTCAGCCGGTACAGCTCCCGCTTCAGATCTAACTTTATGGTTAAGTTTTTTCCCGAGATGCAGCTCCTCCAACATCGCCGACAAGACTAGTGCAGAATCCTCATTAACAACATTATTAATAATGTTATCCGCAATGTACAAACAGATTGTGCTGACACATCTTGACCCCAAATCCTCCCAGTCTTCTTTCGTCATTTTCTCCGGCTTTGCCGTGTCCCCTTTCAATGCTTTAGCCAGACCTTGGTGAATAAGAATATCCTTCACTCGTCTCTGCCACAGAGTGAAACTCCCCGTACCATCAAATTGCCGCACTTTGAAACTGTTTTACGTCGCCATTATCCTTTCGGAAATTCAACAACTTTGGCCCGACACTGGCTCCCCTGTAACGATAAACCCTTCTTGGTATCTTTTTGATGTGGAAGATCAGACAAAGCTGCAACCACATAGCATACTCAGAATATCAATTAGGCTTGGCTCTGATACCACTTGTTGGGGTTGAGCGATAATTTTTCGGGCCCAGCGGAAGTTGATTTTGAACCCGCGACAATTTTGTTGGAACAATATAAAAACCGAAATGACGCCGAAAGAGAACACAAGATTTTTACGTGGTTCGGCCAATGCCGCCTCATCCACGGAGAGCACAAGCTTTACTATATTGGGAATATTACACCGTTCAAATTAACACTCGTGTTTAAACCCAAACTCAAGACTCTTTATCCACCCGGGTAATGTATTTGTACCTATTCCCAACTACCCCAGTAAAACTACACCCGCTCTCACCCTTATCGACCCAGATAAGTTTTCCTCTCACTGGATATTTTCTCACTTGATTTGGGATGATAATAACTGAAGAATCTTCAGCCTATTTATAGATGTCTTCAGCTCTTCTGGACCGCTCAAAACCGGTGGACATGCGCTGCGTCGCCTTTTAATACGAACCGTTCATTAATTTTATTTCTTTTTTTCCTTCTTTGGCTTCGTGGCATAGGCTGGATCACAACACTTCCAGCTTACTCCAAAGACAAAAATCTGTAGAGTGGAACTTCTAAAATGGTCTGGATTTGGGAGGACCAATTCTGTGTATCTTTATTGAAGAAATAAACAAAAAACTGACGGAGCTCAGAGAGGATGGAGGGTCAAGAGACAGGGCTTCATGGAAATCCCTCAAATCTGACCTACATAAGGCTTATAAGGAGGTGGAAACCGATTGGAAACAAAAATCTAGAGTGCAATGGCTTAAAGAGGGAGAGAGGAACACCAAATTTTTTCATGCTTCAACCATTCAAAGAAGGAAGTCAATGCTGTCTTGAGTCTGAATGGAAGGTCTGGAAGCGTTTGTGATTCTTTTGAATCCAAAATGTGGCTGAAATTTGTGGATACTACCAGGAGTTGTTCACTTCCTCTGTCCCACCTTGCTTGGATGAGGCGCTTGAAGGGGTACCTTTGTCCATCTCTCACTCAATGAACTAGGGCGGTTCATTCGGTAATAACCAGACCGAACCGAACCGAACTTTCGGTTAACCGAATTTTATAAACCGAAAACCGAACCGAAATATTCGGTTCCGGTTTTACCGAATTTTTTTCGGTTCGGTTCGGTTAACCAACCAAAAAATCGAATTTTAATAAAGAAAATAAATAAATAAAAATATTAATATCATTTCTATTATAAATATAAATTATCATAGGGGTTTTAAATAAATGGGGCTTTTTAAATTCAAAATTAATAAAATAGGGTTAATTTTGAAATATTTAATAAAATGGGGCAAAACGCGTGTAATTACCGCGGCGTCGCATCCAATGGACGCGACGACGCAGTTTATGCCTGTTCCGATGTTTGTTTGAAGATTAACATAAAATTTAAATAAAGTTGTCAGAGTTGAAGCTTCAATCTGACACATATCCTATACTTTCACTTTATTAATAAATTAATATCACATCAACCCTGCGTAACTATTAGGGCAAGCATCTTTTTATTTTTATTTTTTAAAAAATGTCATCTCTTTCAACGATTGCTTTCCTAACAGCTTCCTTTTCGCCATGGCTTGAGCTATTGTTCCTAATTCATTGACAAAAGACATTAAACTCTCCTCGTATGCGATCTTTCCCTTCTCCATCTAAGACAAATAAAATAGACAGTCTGATTTTCAGCTTCTTCATTACAGCAAGCCATGAAAAATAAAAAAGAGATCGAAGAATTCCCTTTCATTCGTTAAGGACGAAGAATTTGACGACAGTCTTATGTACGATCGATCGCCGTTCTTCTACGCTATGACGCCCGCCATTTTCTTTCGCTACATGATCAGAAATATTACAGTTGCAAGGAAAAAAAAAGAAAAAGGAATGCGGCGAAAAAAAAAACGAATTTCTCCTTCGAAAGCTGACAAAATACTGATGGCTGAATTCAAACATATATCATGAGTCGCGGCCACTAAACGCGTCGTCGCGTCCATTTGATGCGATGTCAGGTCCCGCATGAAAAATATTAGGTAAATCGAAAATTTATACAATTAACCCTATTTTATTAATTTTGAATTTATAAAGCCCCATTTTATTTAAAACCCCATTATCATATATATTTGTATAAAATTTTAATCTACCTCATATTTTTCATATTTTGTTAAATATTTTATATTATAATTATATATTATCATGTATATATATTTGTTAAATTTTCGATTTACCTAGTATTTTTCTTAATTTATTAAATATGGTGGATATATTATTAATATAAGACATAATAATATCAATATATATGTTATATAATAATATATATGATAAAAATAAAAAAAAAATAGAATTCGGTTTTTCGGTTCTGTTCTGTTTACCGAAGTAATAAACCGAACCGAATTTTATTCGGTTATCGAAATGAAAAACCGAATACCGAAACTTCGGTTGCGGTTCGGTCGGTTAACCGACAATTTGAACACCCCTACCATGAACCAATAGCTTAAAGCTCCAGCTTCTGTGGGGGAGATTAGGAAGGCTCTTTTTCTATGAATCCAAACAAAGCCCCGGCCCAGATGATGACTCTCTGTTAGGGGTGTTCAAATTAATCAAAAAACTGAAAAAACCGACCGAACCGTAAAGAACCGAACCGAAAAGACCGAACCGCACCAAATTAAAATGGTTCGGATATCGGATTAAGCATACGTAATACCGAAAAAACCGAAAAACCGAACTGAATTATTATACTACATTAAAAATAGAAAAATATGAAAAAATCATTTGTTTTTCTCCGATAACGTAAACAACACAGTAAATATAATTTCATTGGTATACTTTATTCCATTTTTAGGTGAATGTTTCCTCACCAGTCAAATACTATTTTTCTCCCAAATAATTTATAGTATCTTCAGATAAATATTTTTATATTTTGGTTAGTTTCGGATCTTTGAATTATTTTGCTACATGTCACGTTCAATAAATCTTCTTTGTTTTTTAATAACCATAAATTGTTTTATGTATTTTCAGCTCATAATATTCTATTGTTGATATTAAATTCCTAACTGAAAAACCGAACCGAAAAAAACCGAACCGAATTATGAAAAACCGAACCGAACAAATTAAAATGGTTCGGATATCGGATTAAGCATACATAAAACCGAAACCGAAAAACCGAACCGAACTTTGAAAAAATCGAACCGAACCGACCGATGAACACCCCTATTCTCTGTTGTTTGGAGAAGCAAGCATTGAACAGGCGCACAAGTAATAAGAGATATTTCGAGTTGTTTTGTGCGGTCTCTGGACAGAAAGTGAACATGGTGAAATCCTCCATTTTCTTTAGTAAGAATACAAACCCTGCAGTGAAAGCAACTTTGTAAGCATCTTTGATGGTATCAAGGAGAAGCCGAAAACCAGGTATCTGGGACTTCCATTGTTCATTGGCAGATCCAAACGTGAAACCTTTCAATTTGTGGTTGATTTTGTCAAGAATAGGGTGACCAATTGGAAATCACAATTCCTAAGCTCTACGGGAAAGGAAGTTCTTATTAAGTCTGTTATTAGTTCACTACCCATTTATGTTATGTCATGTTTCAGGCTTCCTTTGCATTTGTTTAAAGAGGTTTCGAAGATTGCAGCTGATTTCTGGTGGGGTCTGAACGAAAAAGGTGGACATAAAATCCATTGGAAGGCATGGAACAAACTTTAGAAAGATCATCACTTTGCTGGCTAACCTGTTATTGAGGATCATCACTTACCCAAACCTGCCGGTAGCAAAATTACTCAAGGCCAAATACTTCTCTGAAGTAGATTTATTTGAAGTCTCTGCACAAACTACCTCATCGTGGCTCTGGAAAGTCTGGCTTAAAGCAAGACATGTTCTGATTTATGGGATTGTTGTTAAAGCGGATGATGGGTCTTCCTTTACAATTCCAGCTGTTATTTCTCTTGCGCAAAGGATTGGCCTGAATCTGAGAAGAAGAGGGATGCATCTCGATACTATTTTGTGGGGAAAGTGAGGAGTTCAAGGACCACGTCTTCTTTCACTGTTCTAGAGCATGCAATATTTGGAAGATGGCACCTATTTCTTCGAATTTCATGAGGACTGGTGTGGGCTGCTTTAAAGATTGGTGGGGATCTATTTGCTCCATCCCAAAGAAGGAAGTTTTTCAGTATCGAGTACAATTATCAGTCTATATTTTATGGATGTTATGGAAGACTCGCAATCTTTGGAAATTCAAAAGCGAATGGAGGAATGATCGAACTACTGTGGAGCTAGCAAGCTTTGAGTGGCTGAATTTTAGAAGTTTGTTAAGATCTGATTTCTGTGGATTGTGTTTGCTTTTCAATGATCACTGTAGGGTGAAGTTACCAATGCAGGATCGTTCTACAACTTTTTACTTAGAGTTGGTGCAAACAACTGATTCTCCCTTTTTTGTAGCAGTAGTGCTGGATTTTCTTTAAAGCTTTGCTTTTGTGTGCTCCATGCGAGTGTTTGCCTATCTATTTGATTTGTAACAGGTGTTTGGGCTATTTAGCCTTGTAAATTCCATTAAAATCAATGAAAAATCTATCATTCCGGAAAATAAAAGTACTGCATTGCAATTGCAAACACAATGCTTTATCCTATGAGAATTTAGTTTTGCGTCCTTCGTATGTCATCCCCTAAAGCCCACAGTCCAAGTCTTTTTCTGATTTTAAATTAAATTTAAAAGTAGGCCCCAACATGCATACCTAAGAGTCTAGGCCTGGGTAATGGGCCGGTTCCAATGGTTCCGGTTCCACCGTTTCGGCACTGTTCGACTTCCGGTCCCGGTTGTTCCCATTCCGAACGAATTTTCCAGGACCAGAATGGAACCGATTGTCGGACCCACTGGCCATAATTGGTAAAGGCCGGTTCCGATTTCGGTTCGGCCCATTTAAATTTTTTATTATTTTTTTGTACTTTAACAATAAATTAAATAATTTTCGTAAAAAATAATAATAAGAGGGTTCCGAATAACAGTAACCGGCCAAGCCCAGGTTAAATGGGTCGGGCCATGTTATTGGTTCCGGTTCCGGGCCGATTATGGGCCAGGTCCCGATTGCCCCGGCCCATTACACAAGTCTATCTACCTAAGATAGACCTGTCAAAACGGGTCAGCGGGGCGGGCCGGCACCTAGCCCGCCATTTATTTGAGGTCCAGACTGCCTCGCCAGCGGGCCGCGGGCCAGGCGTGTCAGTTTTATAGAAAATTTCTTTTTTGACAGAACGAAGTCATAAACCTTTCATGAACCCAAGCGAAGTCAGTAATCATCAATCTAAACAGATTCCAACTTGAACAAGCAAATCACCCAAAACAAATTCCAAATGAAACAAACCAATCACACAGAAAGAATCAAACGCTAGGTTTCGTATGCGATTGGGAGGGGCTGCCACCTGAGGAGTGAGGGGCTGCGAACGCGGCTGCCGTCGACTGGAAAAAAAGGCCGCAAACTGCCGTCGAGACGAGGGAGTTGTTGGCTTCGTCAAAGTCGCTGAATGATGGATTAAGCGCGGGCGAGGGAACTGGCCGTATTCTGGTGGGAGAGCTGTGCGAGTAAGAGGGAATCGCAGGATTCATATGCGATTGGGAAGATGAAGAAGCTAGGTTTCATGCGCGTGGCCGATTGGGAATTATTTGTTTGTTATATTACACTTCGGCTTGTTCGTTATTACATTTGGGCTGGACTTGAAATAGGGAAAATATTGTATTCTGGGATGGGCTAAAAATATTAGGATTTAAGGGCTGGCACAGTCAATCCATCGAAGGTTTGACAGTCAATCCATAGCATTAAAAAAGAAGCATCGAAAGAAACCTTTTTCGAGGCAAAAATATCATCTTGGTCGTCATCAATGTCTCCGAAGCCTCTCTTTTTGCCTAGTAAATAGCAAAGCACACACAAACAACAATCAGAAATCTACCCGACAAAAATGGGTACTAAGAAAGATGGGCTTCAGCTCAAAATACATCAATTAAGTGCTTACCTTGATTCCTACCTGAAAAATCGCCTCCGAAATCATCTTGTAGCTGATTCATGACATACCCCAAAATAAATTATTATAGAGATACAATCACCAAAATAAATTACATTTTACATCCATCTGGGATGGGACCACTTCACTCTTGTCAAGTTCAAGCACTAGGACTAGGAGAGAGGTCTTGCTCAACTTAGTTTTTTTCCTTACTCCTACAATTTCACGTTTTAAGCCAAAAACAGAACCATTAAGCTTCAATCTATATTAACTATAGGCAATGTTGTAAAACTCGCTAGGCGCTAGTCGGGTGCCCGAGGGGGACCTAGCGCTAGGCGGGCTAGGCGGGGGGGGGGGGGGGGGGGGGGGGGGGGGGGGGGCTAGGCAGTTTCTAGGCGGAAATTAGTCGCTATGTATATTTTATAATTATGTTTATATATTAAATATGTAAACATCTATCAAAGTTAATGCGCATCAAATCTTTTATATACATTAGACATAATAATGTCAATCACAATAATGAAACAAAAGAACATGAATACAAAATAATATTTTAAAGATCATGTAAGAAAGAAATTATCCTATTTTATAGTTTATATATGTTATTTAATATTTTTAGCACATGCAAGCTTTTTGGTTAAATAAAAAGACGTATATATTAATTGTCTTTGTTACATTTTTAATGAATGTGCAAAACGAATTTGTTTTTTTTTTTTCGAAAGAGACATCGATCAAGTAATGTAAAATTGATCTGTATACGTTCAACGTTGGGCAAATTTTCTCCCACATCGCTTATGTCTTATAAAGGGAGCTCAAGTATCTCCTATATATAGGAATAGCCACTTTAGTTACAGTTACAGCCCTGCTACTTTCAAAAGTAGCATGCGATGGGCTTTGAAGTTAGTAAAATTTCTTTTGGGCTTTTACTGGCCGCCTTATTGGCCGATTTGGCTATGTTTGGCTCGGTAGGTACCCGACTAGCACCTAGCTAGCGATTAGGCGGGCGCCCAGACCGAGTTTTACAACAATGACTATAGGTGTTACTTTGTAAACTTCTTCTATGTGAGTTATGTAATGGAAAGGCGTGTTCTTTTTATGTGTTGAGTTTCCTTGCAGTTTCTTGAATGCTTCTTCACTTTTACTTCCAAGATTTATCCAACAGTTACGAAAGAAAATAAGTTACATGCTTATTACTATGTTGGTTGGTATGACACTGAAAGTGTTGGAGTAATAATGCACACATAAGCCCATATAATATAAATAATACTAACTAATATAGTGTTTGGTTTCTGAATTGCAGCCCGAAATAAATCTTTTAGCCCGATTTAAATTTTACTGGGCTTGCTCTAAATATTTTATACTGGACTTTTATCGACACTTATAACCAAACAGGCCCACAAGGTAATGTGCTGCGATTTGATGTTCAGAAAGTATAAAGTAACGGGCCAGCCCGACCCGAGTTGAGCTGGCTGCCCGCCATTTTTTGGGCCGATCCAGAAAATATGGACCGCCAAAATCCAGGCCCGAGTCGTAGGGCAGTTGCCGGGTGAGCCATCAGACCTGTTTTTATTTTTTTTTTAAAAAAAATAACTTTAAAAATAATTTTATATATTTACTTTTTTATTATTATTACCTGCTATTATCCAAAATAATTTAATTACATAATTTTAAGAAAATTATATACATAGAACATAATTATTCTTATAAAATCAAAATTTATAGCATGTTACATATAAAAATAGCGGTCAGCCTGCAATTCTTGGGCCCGGATCTAGTGGTTTTCAGGGCTGCCCCACGGGCTTGGGCCCAAATTTTGAGCTATAAATATAGTGGTGATTTTCTTTTTTTTTTTTGAAAGATGAATAGGAGGATGATGATTGAATGTTTACGAAAACTTATCCTCATATGGTTGAAGGTCCTAATATGGCTGCAGCTGAAAAAATGAATTCTTACCAAACTCCATTATTGCAACCAAGTATGAATGAAAGGGAATTGAAGTAAAATATGTGCCTCATAGGGGGGTGAATTAGGCTATTAAAAACTTTTTGCTTCTTTGATAAAAGGTGTTTTTGAAATGAGAACAGCAGAATTAAAAACACTATGACGGTTATTCCCTTAAAAGCGGTTTCCTGGTCTTTTAAATATTGGTCGAGTGAAACCTGTGAGTACAGTGAACTGAAAAGTAAAGAACACCAGGATTTATAGAGGTTATATCCCCAAGTCGGGGTTTAGTCCTCTCTTTGAGCTTGCTCCTCATGAGTTTGATCAATCCACTAATATGTTACCGTAGTTGGTTACAAAACTGATGGACCGCCCTTACACAACCAAGACCAAGACGAACACTAGTCCGTAGCTAGGATGCTTAACGCCGAGTTTCGTTCCACGTCGTTCCCTGAGAATTCCTATTCTCCGACTGGAAACAGCTCGCTCCTGAAGGTCAGCTGGATCTCAAATCCTCCATTCACAAAAGGCACGCTTTGCTCTTATCTTCTTGTGAGGTTCTCACGCTCTCAGATTAGAATGGTGGTTTTTCTAACTTAGGGTGCACTCAACTATCGCAAATGAAAGCTCAAGCACTAATAGAGAATACAATAATTCGCAAATAAAAAACTCTCGTCTTAGATCTCTGTTTTTGCTATTTCGAATGTTTGTTCGTTCGTTGTGTGCACTCGATGTAGAAGTGTCGACATATATAAACATGTCAGCATCACACACTTCATATGGAATGTCGATCACAATTACCAGTTCAGCACATCATTCCATCATAAATATCATGCCAAATTAAGCTCCAAGTATCACAACGGTCATATTTATTAATTGCATGAAATCTTCTCTAAATACCTTTGCCATACCATATCGGTAAAATTCATCCATATTAGTACATTGGTACTTACGAAGATACCATAAATAGTTCCACTCAGCATCTTATCAAATATGTAGCACATTAATCTCGAACTTTCCATTCAAATAAATACCAAATTCGAATAGTGAAAGAATTCGTATTGACTCAAACATTTAAGATGCAATTCTCAGTGATATGGGCATGAGTTCTTCCTAAAAATAGACAGGATCCAGTGGATGACGCATTTTCCATGTATAACACATATCTTTTCCATATAAATATATATATATATATCACAAATGCGAGATCTTAAACAGATAAGCACGAATTAAAATGTATCTGCATCGTATAACTCCTATTTTAGCATATTTTTAAACGGATAAGCATTTATGCAAATATACTCTTAACATATAATTCCATAATTAGCACATTCAAGGATATAGTCATAATCACATTCCATATATAAGTAGGTTCCAGCAAAAATATATTTACCAAGTATATCATAATGATCCCTACTCTAATTAACACAATCACAGCATATTAAGAATTAATCACGTGTTATTTTCCACAAATAGTTTCAAGATCACAGTCAGTCATCATTCCATTTATGCATAAACTATCCATATATACGTTACATGATATCATGATGGTGGAATCAATGATCACAGTGGTATCACATAAGTCACGTTGTAATAGAATCACAATGTCAAGCTGCAATTCACTCAAATATAAGTACATGATACATACACATTTCGAATTGCTAAATTTGTAATGCCTATCTCATCTTAAATACATGGAATCATCAAAACTCGGATGCAGTGCAAAACCAAAAAAAAGTCAACAGGAATGAATGTATTGTACCTTCTCGGCGAGAATACGCTGAGAACGTTGCTGCTTCAATGCTGTGACCTAATTGTTAGCGGACCGGTACCGCGAAATTGGTCAATGCATCTCCGACGCTTGATTTCGGACGATTACTATTTTGTAAGGGACTTCGAGTTTGCGCACACCATACGAAATCTACCGATATTGGAGTATCTTGAGCTATTGGAGAATAATTAATGCCAATCTACATTTTGGACCTTTCTCGGCGGGAGTACGCTGAGAACGTTGCAGCTTCAATGCTGTGACCTAATTGTTAGCGGACCGAAACCACGAAATTGGTCCATGCATCTCCAACGCTTAATTCGGACGATTACTATTTGTAAAGGACTTCGAGTTTGCGCATGCCATACGAAATCTACTGATATTGGAGTATCTTGAACCATTGGAGAATAATTCACATCAATCTACATTTTGGACCATCTCGACGGGAGTACGTTGAGAACGCTGCAGCATCAATGCTGTGACCTAATTGTTAGCGGATTGCTACCTTGAAATTGGTCCACGCATCTCCGACGCTTGATTTCGTATGATTACTAGTTTGTAAGGGACTTCGAGTTTGCGCACGCCATACGAAATCTACCCATATTGAAGTATCTTAAGCTATTGAAGAATAATTCACATCAATCTACCTTTTGGACCTTCTCGGCGGGAGTACGTTGAGAACGTTGCAGCATCAATGTTGTGACCTAATTGTTAGCGGACTGCTATCACGAAATTGGTCCACGCATCTCCGACGCTTGATTTCGTACGATTACTATTTTTGTAAGGGACTTCGAGTTTGCGCAAGCGATACGAAATCTACCCATATTGGAGTATCTTGAGCTATTGCAGAATAATTCGCGCCAATCAACATTTTGGACCTTCACGGCAGGAGTACGCTGAGAACGTTGCACCTCCAATGTTGACACCTTATTGTTAGCGGACCGCTACCACGAAATTGGTCCACGTATCTCCGACGCTTGATTTCGGACGATTACTATTTTGTAAGGGACTTCGAGTTTGTGCACGACATACGAAATCTACCCATATTGGAGTATCTTGAGCTATTGCAGAATAATTCACGCCAATCAACATTTTGGACCTTCTCGGCAGGAGTACGCTGAGAACGTTGCAGCTTCAATGTTGACACCTTATTGTTAGCGGACCGCTACCACGAAATTGGTCCACGCATCTTCGACGCTTGATTTCGAACGATTACTATTTTGTAAGGGACTTCGAGTTTGCGCCGACATACGAAATCTACTGATATTGGAGTATCTTGAACCATTGGAGAATAATTCACGTCAATCTATGGACCTTCTTGGCGGGAGTACGTTGAGAATGTTGCAGCATCAATGCTGTGACCCAATTGCTAGCGGACTGCTATCACGAAATTGGTCCACGCATCTCCGACGCTTGATTTCGTACGATTACTATTTTGTAAGGGACTTCGAGTTTGCGCACGCCATACGAAATCTACCCATATTGGATTATCTTAAGCTATTGAAGAATAATTCACGCCAATCTACATTTTGGACCTTCTCGGCGGGAGTACGCTGAGAAAGTTGCAGCTTCAATGTTCTGACCTAATTGTTAGCGGACCGCTACCACGAAATTGGTCCACTCTTCTTCGACGTCTGATTTCGGAGGACTACTATTTTGTATGGGACTTCGAGTTTGCGCACGCCATACGAAATCTACCCATATTGAAGTATCTTGAGCTATTGAAGAATAATTCACGCCAGTCTACATTTTGGACCTTCTCGGCGGGAGTACGTTGAGAACGTTGCAGCATCAATGTTGTGACCTAATTGTTAGCGGACTGCTATCACGAAATTGGTCCACGCATCTCCGACGCTTGATTTCGTACGATTACTATTTTGTAAGGGACTTCGCGTTTGCGCACGCCATACGAAATCTACCCATATTGGATTATCTTGAGCTATTGCAGAATAATTCACGTCAATCAACATTTTGTACCTTCTCGGCGAGAATATGCTGAGAACGTTGCTGCTTCAATGCTGTGACCTAATTGTTAGTGGACCGCTACCGCGAAATTGGTCAATGCATCTCCGACGCTTGATTTCGGACGATTACTATTTTGTAAGGGACTTCGAGTTTGCGCACACCATACGAAATCTACCGATATTGGAGTATCTTGAGCTATTGGAGAATAATTAACGCCAATCTACATTTTGGACCTTTCTCGGCGGGAGTACGCTGAGAACGTTGCAGCTTCATTGCTGTGACCTAATTGTTAGCGGACCGCAACCACGAAATTGGTCCACGCATCTCCAACGCTTAATTCGGACGATTACTATTTGTAAGGGACTTCGAGTTTGCGCATGCCATACGAAATCTACTGATATTGGAGTATCTTGAACCATTGGAGAATAATTCACATCAATCTACATTTTGGACCATCTCGACGGGAGTACGTTGAGAACGTTGCAGCATCAATGCTGTGACCTAATTGTTAGCGGATTGCTACCACGAAATTGGTCCACGCATCTCCGACGCTTGATTTCGTATGATTACTAGTTTGTAAGGGACTTCGAGTTTGCGCACGCCATACGAAATCTACCCATATTGGAGTATCTTAAGCTATTGAAGAATAATTCACATCAATCTACCTTTTGGACCTTCTCGGCGGGAGTACGCTGAGAACGTTGCAGCTTCAATGTTGTGACCTAATTGTTAGCGGACCGCTACCACGAAATTGGTCCACTCTTCTCCGACGCCTGATTTCGGACGACTACTATTTTGTAAGGGACTTCGAGTTTGCGCACGCCATACAAAATCTACCGATATTGGAGTATCTTGAGCCATTGGAGAATAATTCAGGCCAATCTACATTTTGGACCTTCTCGGCAGGAGTACGTTGAGAACGTTGCAGCATCAATGTTGTGACCTAATTGTTAGCGGACTGCTATCACGAAATTGGTCCACGCATCTCCGACGCTTGATTTCGTACGATTACTATTTTTGTAAGGGACTTCGAGTTTGCGCACGCGATACGAAATCTACCCATATTGGAGTATCTTGAGCTATTGCAGAATAATTCACGCCAATCAACATTTTGGACCTTCTCGGCAGGAGTACGCTGAGAACGTTGCACCTTCAATGTTGACACCTTATTGTTAGCGGACCGCTACCACGAAATTGGTCCACGTATCTCCGACGCTTGATTTCGGACGATTACTATTTTGTAAGGGACTTCGAGTTTGTGCACGACATACGAAATCTACCCATATTGGAGTATCTTGAGCTATTGCAGAATAATTCACGCCAATCAACATTTTGGACCTTCTCGGCAGGAGTACGCTGAGAACGTTGCAGCTTCAATGTTGACACCTTATTGTTAGCGGACCGCTACCACGAAATTGGTCCACGCATCTCCGACGCTTGATTTCGAACGATTACTATTTTGTAAGGGACTTCAAGTTTGCGCACGGCATACGAAATCTACTAATATTGGCGTATCTTGAACCATTGGAGAATAATTCACGTCAATCTACATTTTGGACCTTCTTGGCGGGAGTACGTTGAGAATGTTGCAGCATCAATGCTGTGACCTAATTGCTAGCGGACTGCTATCACGAAATTGGTCCACGCATCTCCGACGCTTGATTTCGGACGATTACTATTTTGTAAGGGACTTCGAGTTTGTGCACGACATACGAAATCTACCCATATTGGACTATCTTGAGCTATTGAAGAATAATTCACGCCAATCAACATTTTGGACCTTCTCGGCAGGAGTACGCTGAGACGTTGCAGCTTCAATGTTGACACCTTATTGTTAGCGGACCGCTACCACGAAATTGGTCCACGCATCTCCGACACTTGATTTCGAACGATTACTATTTTGTAAGGGTCTTCGAGTTTGCGCACGGCATACGAAATCTACTGATATTGGAGTATCTTGAACCATTGGAGAATAATTCACGTCAATCTACATTTTGGACCTTCTTGGCGGGAGTACGTTGAGAATGTTGCAGCATTAATGCTGTGACCTAATTGCTAGCGGACTGCTATCACGAAATTGGTCCACGCATCTCCGACGCTTGATTTCGTACGATTACTATTTTGTAAGGGACTTCGAGTGTGCGCACGCCATACGAAATCTACCAATATTGGAGTATCTTAAGCTATTGAAGAATAATTCACGCCAATCTACATTTTGGACCTTATCGGCGGGAGTACGCTGAGAAAGTTGCAGCTTCAATGTTCTGACATAATTGTTAGCGGACCGCTACCACGAAATTGGTCCACTCTTCTCCGACGCCTAATTTCGGACGACTACTATTTTGTAAGGGACTTTGAGTTTGCGCACGCCATACAAAATCTAACGATATTGGAGTATCTTGAGCCATTGGAGAATAATTCAGGCCAATCTACATTTTGGACCTTCTCGGCGGGAGTACGTTGAGAACATTGCAGCATCAATGTTGTGACCTAATTGTTAGCGGACTGCTATCACGAAATTGGTCCACGCATCTCCGACGCTTGATTTCGTACGATTACTATTTTTGTAAGGGACTTCGAGTTTGCGCACGCGATACGAAATCTACCCATATTGGAGTATCTTGAGCTATTGCAGAATAATTCACGCCAATCAACATTTTGGACCTTCTCGGCAGGAGTACGCTGAGAACGTTGCACCTTCAATGTTGACACCTTATTGTTAGCGGACCGCTACCACGAAATTGGTCCACGTATCTCCGACGCTTGATTTCGGACGATTACTATTTTGTAAGGGACTTCGAGTTTGTGCACGACATACGAAATCTACCCATATTGGAGTATCTTGAGCTATTGCAGAATAATTCACGCCAATCAACATTTTGGACCTTCTCGGCAGGAGTACGCTGAGAACGTTGCACCTTCAATGTTGACACCTTATTGTTAGCGGACCGCTACCACGAAATTGGTCCACGCATCTCCGACGCTTGATTTCGAACGATTACTATTTTGTAAGGGACTTCGAGTTTGCGCACGGCATACGAAATCTACTAATATTGGAGTATCTTGAACCATTGGAGAATAATTCACGTCAATCTACATTTTGGACCTTCTTGGCGGGAGTACGTTGAGAATGTTGCAGCATCAATGCTGTGACCTAATTGCTAGCGGACTGCTATCACGAAATTGGTCAATGCATCTCCGACGCTTGATTTCGGACGATTACTATTTTGTAAGGGACTTCGCGTTTGCGCACACCATACGAAATCTACCGATATTGGAGTATCTTGAGCTATTGGAGAATAATTAATGCCAATCTACATTTTGGACCTTTCTCGGCGGGAGTACGCTGAGAACGTTGCAGCTTCAATGCTGTGACCTAATTGTTAGCGGACCGAAACCACGAAATTGGTCCATGCACCTCCAACGCTTAATTCGGACGATTACTATTCGTAAGGGACTTCGAGTTTGCGCATGCCATACGAAATCTACTGATATTGGAGTATCTTGAACCATTGGAGAATAATTCACATCAATCTACATTTTGGACCATCTCGACGGGAGTACGTTGAGAACGCTGCAGCATCAATGCTGTGACCTAATTGTTAGCGGATTGCTACCACGAAATTGGTCCACGCATCTCCGACGCTTGATTTCGTATGATTACTAGTTTGTAAGGGACTTCGAGTTTGCGCACGCCATACGAAATCTACCCATATTGGATTATCTTAAGCTATTGAAGAATAATTCACGCCAATCTACATTTTGGACCTTCTCGGCGGGAGTACGCTGAGAAAGTTGCAGCTTCAATGTTCTGACCTAATTGTTAGCGGATCGCTACCACGAAATTGGTCCACTCTTCTTCGACGTCTGATTTCGGACGACTTCTATTTTGTATGGGACTTCGAGTTTGCGCACGCCATACGAAATCTACCCATATTGAAGTATCTTGAGCTATTGAAGAATAATTCACGCCAATCTACATTTTGGACCTTCTCAGCGGGAGTACGTTGAGAACGTTGCAGCATCAATGTTGTGACCTAATTGTTAGCGGACTGCTATCACGAAATTGGTCCACGCATCTCCGACGCTTGATTTCGTACGATTACTATTTTGTAAGGGACTTCGCGTTTGCGCACGCCATACGAAATCTACCCATATTGGATTAGCTTGAGCTATTGCAGAATAATTCACGTCAATCAACATTCTGTACCTTCTCGGCGAGAATATGCTGAGAACGTCGCTGCTTCAATGCTGTGACCTAATTGTTTGTGGACCGCTACCGCGAAATTGGTCAATGCATCTCCGACGCTTGATTTCGGACGATTACTATTTTGTAAGGGACTTCGAGTTTGCGCACACCATACGAAATCTACCGATATTGGAGTATCTTGAGCTATTGGAGAATAATTAACGCCAATCTACATTTTGGACCTTTCTCGGCGGGAGTACGCTGAGAACGTTGCAGCTTCATTGCTGTGACCTAATTGTTAGCGAACCGCAACCACGAAATTGGTCCACGCATCTCCAACGCTTAATTCGGACGATTACTATTTGTAAGGGACTTCGAGTTTGCGCATGCCATACGAAATCTACTGATATTGGAGTATCTTGAACCATTGGAGAATAATTCACATCAATCTACATTTTGGACCATCTCGACGGGAGTACGTTGAGAACGTTGCAGCATCAATGCTGTGACCTAATTGTTAGCGGATTGCTACCACGAAATTGGTCCACGCATCTCCGACGCTTGATTTCGTATGATTACTAGTTTGTAAGGGACTTCGAGTTTGCGCACGCCATACGAAATCTACCCATATTGAAGTATCTTAAGCTATTGAAGAATAATTCACATCAATCTACCTTTTGGACCTTCTCGGCGGGAGTACGCTGAGAACGTTGCAGCTTCAATGTTGTGACCTAATTGTTAGCGGACCGCTACCACGAAATTGGTCCACTCTTCTCCGACGCCTGATTTCGGACGACTACTATTTTGTAAGGGACTTCGAGTTTGCGCACGCCATACAAAATCTACCGATATTGGAGTATCTTGAGCCATTGGAGAATAATTCAGGCCAATCTACATTTTGGACCTTCTCGGCAGGAGTACGTTGAGAACGTTGCAGCATCAATGTTGTGACCTAATTGTTAGCGGACTGCTATCACGAAATTGGTCCACGCATCTCCGACGCTTGATTTCGTACGATTACTATTTTTGTAAGGGACTTCGAGTTTGCGCACGCGATACGAAATCTACCCATATTGGAGTATCTTGAGCTATTGCAGAATAATTCACGCCAATCAACATTTTGGACCTTCTCGGCAGGAGTACGCTGAGAACGTTGCACCTTCAATGTTGACACCTTATTGTTAGCGGACCGCTACCACGAAATTGGTCCACGTATCTCCGATGCTTGATTTCGGACGATTACTATTTTGTAAGGGACTTCGAGTTTGTGCACGACATACGAAATCTACCCATATTGGAGTATCTTGAGCTATTGCAGAATAATTCACGCCAATCAACATTTTGGACCTTCTCGGCAGGAGTACGCTGAGAACGTTGCAGCTTCAATGTTGACACCTTATTGTTAGCGGACCGCTACCACGAAATTGGTCCACGCATCTCCGACGCTTGATTTCGAACGATTACTATTTTGTAAGGGACTTCGAGTTTGCGCACGGCATACGAAATCTACTAATATTGGAGTATCTTGAACCATTGGAGAATAATTCACGTCAATCTACATTTTGGACCTTCTTGGCGGGAGTACGTTGAGAATGTTGCAGCATCAATGCTGTGACCCAATTGCTAGCGGACTGCTATCACGAAATTGGTCCACGCATCTCCGACGCTTGATTTCGTACGATTACTATTTTGTAAGGGACTTCGAGTTTGCGCACGCCAGACGAAATCTACCCATATTGGATTATCTTAAGCTATTGAAGAATAATTCACGCCAATCTACATTTTGGACCTTCTCGGCGGGAGTACGCTGAGAAAGTTGCAGCTTCAATGTTCTGACCTAATTGTTAGCGGACCGCTACCACGAAATTGGTCCACTCTTCTTCGACATCTGATTTCGGACGACTACTATTTTGTATGGGACTTCGAGTTTGCGCACGCCATACGAAATCTACCCATATTGAAGTATCTTAAGCTATTGAAGAATAATTCACGCCAATCTACATTTTGGACCTTCTCGGCGGGAGTACGTTGAGAACGTTGCAGCATCAATGTTGTGACCTAATTGTTAGCGGACTGCTATCACGAAATTGGTCCACGCATCTCCGACGCTTGATTTCGTACGATTACTATTTTGTAAGGGACTTCGCGTTTGCGCACGCCATACGAAATCTACCCATATTGGATTATCTTGAGCTATTGCAGAATAATTCACGTCAATCAACATTTTGTACCTTCTCGGCGAGAATATGCTGAGAACGTCGCTGCTTCAATGCTGTGACCTAATTGTTTGTGGACCGCTACCGCGAAATTGGTCAATGCATCTCCGACGCTTGATTTCGGACGATTACTATTTTGTAAGGGACTTCGAGTTTGCGCACACCATACGAAATCTACCGATATTGGAGTATCTTGAGCTATTGGAGAATAATTAACGCCAATCTACATTTTGGACCTTTCTCGGCGGGAGTACGCTGAGAACGTTGCAGCTTCATTGCTGTGACCTAATTGTTAGCGAACCGCAACCACGAAATTGGTCCACGCATCTCCAACGCTTAATTCGGACGATTACTATTTGTAAGGGACTTCGAGTTTGCGCATGCCATACGAAATCTACTGATATTGGAGTATCTTGAACCATTGGAGAATAATTCACATCAATCTACATTTTGGACCATCTCGACGGGAGTACGTTGAGAACGTTGCAGCATCAATGCTGTGACCTAATTGTTAGCGGATTGCTACCACGAAATTGGTCCACGCATCTCCGACGCTTGATTTCGTATGATTACTAGTTTGTAAGGGACTTCGAGTTTGCGCACGCCATACGAAATCTACCCATATTGAAGTATCTTAAGCTATTGAAGAATAATTCACATCAATCTACCTTTTGGACCTTCTCGGCGGGAGTACGCTGAGAACGTTGCAGCTTCAATGTTGTGACCTAATTGTTAGCGGACCGCTACCACGAAATTGGTCCACTCTTCTCCGACGCCTGATTTCGGACGACTACTATTTTGTAAGGGACTTCGAGTTTGCGCACGCCATACAAAATCTACCGATATTGGAGTATCTTGAGCCATTGGAGAATAATTCAGGCCAATCTACATTTTGGACCTTCTCGGCAGGAGTACGTTGAGAACGTTGCAGCATCAATGTTGTGACCTAATTGTTAGCGGACTGCTATCACGAAATTGGTCCACGCATCTCCGACGCTTGATTTCGTACGATTACTATTTTTGTAAGGGACTTCGAGTTTGCGCACGCGATACGAAATCTACCCATATTGGAGTATCTTGAGCTATTGCAGAATAATTCACGCCAATCAACATTTTGGACCTTCTCAGCAGGAGTACGCTGAGAACGTTGCACCTTCAATGTTGACACCTTATTGTTAGCGGACCGCTACCACGAAATTGGTCCACGTATCTCCGATGCTTGATTTCGGACGATTACTATTTTGTAAGGGACTTCGAGTTTGTGCACGACATACGAAATCTACCCATATTGGAGTATCTTGAGCTATTGCAGAATAATTCACGCCAATCAACATTTTGGACCTTCTCGGCAGGAGTACGCTGAGAACGTTGCAGCTTCAATGTTGACACCTTATTGTTAGCGGACCGCTACCACGAAATTGGTCCACGCATCTCCGACGCTTGATTTCGTATGATTACTAGTTTGTAAGGGACTTCGAGTTTGCGCACGCCATACGAAATCTACCCATATTGAAGTATCTTAAGCTATTGAAGAATAATTCACATCAATCTACCTTTTGGACCTTCTCGGCGGGAGTACGCTGAGAACGTTGCAGCTTCAATGTTGTGACCTAATTGTTAGCGGACCGCTACCACGAAATTGGTCCACTCTTCTCCGACGCCTGATTTCGGACGACTACTATTTTGTAAGGGACTTCGAGTTTGCGCACGCCATACAAAATCTACCGATATTGGAGTATCTTGAGCCATTGGAGAATAATTCAGGCCAATCTACATTTTGGACCTTCTCGGCAGGAGTACGTTGAGAACGTTGCAGCATCAATGTTGTGACCTAATTGTTAGCGGACTGCTATCACGAAATTGGTCCACGCATCTCCGACGCTTGATTTCGTACGATTACTATTTTTGTAAGGGACTTCGAGTTTGCGCACGCGATACGAAATCTACCCATATTGGAGTATCTTGAGCTATTGCAGAATAATTCACGCCAATCAACATTTTGGACCTTCTCGGCAGGAGTACGCTGAGAACGTTGCACCTTCAATGTTGACACCTTATTGTTAGCGGACCGCTACCACGAAATTGGTCCACGTATCTCCGATGCTTGATTTCGGACGATTACTATTTTGTAAGGGACTTCGAGTTTGTGCACGACATACGAAATCTACCCATATTGGAGTATCTTGAGCTATTGCAGAATAATTCACGCCAATCAACATTTTGGACCTTCTCGGCAGGAGTACGCTGAGAACGTTGCAGCTTCAATGTTGACACCTTATTGTTAGCGGACCGCTACCACGAAATTGGTCCACGCATCTCCGACGCTTGATTTCGAACGATTACTATTTTGTAAGGGACTTCGAGTTTGTGCACGGCATACGAAATCTACTAATATTGGAGTATCTTGAACCATTGGAGAATAATTCACGTCAATCTACATTTTGGACCTTCTTGGCGGGAGTACGTTGAGAATGTTGCAGCATCAATGCTGTGACCTAATTGCTAGCGGACTGCTATCACGAAATTGGTCCACGCATCTTCGACGCTTGATTTCGGACGATTACTATTTTGTAAGGGACTTCGAGTTTGTGCACGACATACGAAATCTACCCATATTGGACTATCTTGAGCTATTGAAGAATAATTCACGCCAATCAACATTTTGGACCTTCTCGGCAGGAGTACGCTGAGACGTTGCAGCTTCAATGTTGACACCTTATTGTTAGCGGACCGCTACCACGAAATTGGTCCACGCATCTCCGACACTTGATTTCGAACGATTACTATTTTGTAAGGGTCTTCGAGTTTGCGCACGACATACGAAATCTACTGATATTGGAGTATCTTGAACCATTGGAGAATAATTCACGTCAATCTACATTTTGGACCTTCTTGGCGGGAGTACGTTGAGAATGTTGCAGCATCAATGCTGTGACCTAATTGCTAGCGGACTGCTATCACGAAATTGGTCCACGCATCTCCGATGCTTGATTTCGTATGATTACTATTTTGTAAGGGACTTCGAGTTTGCGCACGCCATACGAAAACTACCAATATTGGAGTATCTTAAGCTATTGAAGAATAATTCACGCCAATCTACATTTTGGACCTTATCGGCGGGAGTACGCTGAGAAAGTTGCAGCTTCAATGTTCTGACATAATTGTTAGCGGACCGCTACCACGAAATTGGTCCACTCTTCTCCGACGCCTGATTTCGGACGACTACTATTTGTAAGGGACTTCGAGTTTGCGCACGCATACAAAATCTACCGATATTGGAGTATCTTGAGCCATTGGAGAATAATTCAGGCCAATCTACATTTTGGACCTTCTCGGCGGGAGTACGTTGAGAACGTTGCAGCATCAATGTTGTGACCTAATTGTTAGCGGACTGCTATCACGAAATTGGTCCACGCATCTCCGACGCTTGATTTCGTACGATTACTATTTTGTAAGGGACTTCGAGTTTGCGCACGCGATACGAAATCTACCCATATTGGAGTATCTTGAGCTATTGCAGAATAATTCACGCCAATCAACATTTTGGACCTTCTCGGCAGGAGTACGCTGAGAACGTTGCACCTTCAATGTTGACACCTTATTGTTAGCGGACCGCTACCACGAAATTGGTCCACGTATCTCCGACGCTTGATTTCGGACGATTACTATTTTGTAAGGGACTTCGAGTTTGTGCACGACATACGAAATCTACCCATATTGGAGTATCTTGAGCTATTGCAGAATAATTCACGCCAATCAACATTTTGGACCTTCTCGGCAGGAGTACGCTGAGAACGTTGCAGCTTCAATGTTGACACCTTATTGTTAGCGGACCGCTACCACGAAATTGGTCCACGTATCTCCGATGCTTGATTTCGGACGATTACTATTTTGTAAGGGACTTCGAGTTTGTGCACGACATACGAAATCTACCCATATTGGAGTATCTTGAGCTATTGCAGAATAATTCACGCCAATCAACATTTTGGACCTTCTCGGCAGGAGTACGCTGAGAACGTTGCAGCTTCAATGTTGACACCTTATTGTTAGCGGACCGCTACCACGAAATTGGTCCACGCATCTTCGACGCTTGATTTCGAACGATTACTATTTTGTAAGGGACTTCGAGTTTGCGCACGGCATACGAAATCTACTAATATTGGAGTATCTTGAACCATTGGAGAATAATTCACGTCAATCTACATTTTGGACCTTCTTGGCGGGAGTACGTTGAGAATGTTGCAGCATCAATGCTGTGACCCAATTGCTAGCGGACTGCTATCACGAAATTGGTCCACGCATCTCCGACGCTTGATTTCGTACGATTACTATTTTGTAAGGGACTTCGAGTTTGCGCACGCCAGACGAAATCTACCCATATTGGATTATCTTAAGCTATTGAAGAATAATTCACGCCAATCTACATTTTGGACCTTCTCGGCGGGAGTACGCTGAGAAAGTTGCAGCTTCAATGTTCTGACCTAATTGTTAGCGGACCGCTACCACGAAATTGGTCCACTCTTCTTCGACATCTGATTTCGGACGACTACTATTTTGTATGGGACTTCGAGTTTGCGCACGCCATACGAAATCTACCCATATTGAAGTATCTTGAGCTATTGAAGAATAATTCACGCCAATCTACATTTTGGACCTTCTCGGCGGGAGTACGTTGAGAACGTTGCAGCATCAATGTTGTGACCTAATTGTTAGCGGACTGCTATCACGAAATTGGTCCACGCATCTCCGACGCTTGATTTCGTACGATTACTATTTTGTAAGGGACTTCGCGTTTGCGCACGCCATACGAAATCTACCCATATTGGATTATCTTGAGCTATTGCAGAATAATTCACGTCAATCAACATTTTGTACCTTCTCGGCGAGAATATGCTGAGAACGTCGCTGCTTCAATGCTGTGACCTAATTGTTTGTGGACCGCTACCGCGAAATTGGTCAATGCATCTCCGACGCTTGATTTCGGACGATTACTATTTTGTAAGGGACTTCGAGTTTGCGCACACCATACGAAATCTACCGATATTGGAGTATCTTGAGCTATTGGAGAATAATTAACGCCAATCTACATTTTGGACCTTTCTCGGCGGGAGTACGCTGAGAACGTTGCAGCTTCATTGCTGTGACCTAATTGTTAGCGAACCGCAACCACGAAATTGGTCCACGCATCTCCAACGCTTAATTCGGACGATTACTATTTGTAAGGGACTTCGAGTTTGCGCATGCCATACGAAATCTACTGATATTGGAGTATCTTGAACCATTGGAGAATAATTCACATCAATCTACATTTTGGACCATCTCGACGGGAGTACGTTGAGAACGTTGCAGCATCAATGCTGTGACCTAATTGTTAACGGATTGCTACCACGAAATTGGTCCACGCATCTCCGACGCTTGATTTCGTATGATTACTAGTTTGTAAGGGACTTCGAGTTTGCGCACGCCATACGAAATCTACCCATATTGAAGTATCTTAAGCTATTGAAGAATAATTCACATCAATCTACCTTTTGGACCTTCTCGGCGGGAGTACGCTGAGAACGTTGCAGCTTCAATGTTGTGACCTAATTGTTAGCGGACCGCTACCACGAAATTGGTCCACTCTTCTCCGACGCCTGATTTCGGACGACTACTATTTTGTAAGGGACTTCGAGTTTGCGCACGCCATACAAAATCTACCGATATTGGAGTATCTTGAGCCATTGGAGAATAATTCAGGCCAATCTACATTTTGGACCTTCTCGGCAGGAGTACGTTGAGAACGTTGCAGCATCAATGTTGTGACCTAATTGTTAGCGGACTGCTATCACGAAATTGGTCCACGCATCTCCGACGCTTGATTTCGTACGATTACTATTTTTGTAAGGGACTTCGAGTTTGCGCACGCGATACGAAATCTACCCATATTGGAGTATCTTGAGCTATTGCAGAATAATTCACGCCAATCAACATTTTGGACCTACTCGGCAGGAGTACGCTGAGAACGTTGCACCTTCAATGTTGACACCTTATTGTTAGCGGACCGCTACCACGAAATTGGTCCACGTATCTCCGATGCTTGATTTCGGACGATTACTATTTTGTAAGGGACTTCGAGTTTGTGCACGACATACGAAATCTACCCATATTGGAGTATCTTGAGCTATTGCAGAATAATTCACGCCAATCAACATTTTGGACCTTCTCGGCAGGAGTACGCTGAGAACGTTGCAGCTTCAATGTTGACACCTTATTGTTAGCGGACCGCTACCACGAAATTGGTCCACGCATCTCCGACGCTTGATTTCGAACGATTACTATTTTGTAAGGGACTTCGAGTTTGCGCACGGCATACGAAATCTACTAATATTGGAGTATCTTGAACCATTGGAGAATAATTCACGTCAATCTACATTTTGGACCTTCTTGGCGGGAGTACGTTGAGAATGTTGCAGCATCAATGCTGTGACCTAATTGCTAGCGGACTGCTATCACGAAATTGGTCCACGCATCTCCGACGCTTGATTTCGGACGATTACTATTTTGTAAGGGACTTCGAGTTTGTGCACGACATACGAAATCTACCCATATTGGACTATCTTGAGCTATTGAAGAATAATTCACGCCAATCAACATTTTGGACCTTCTCGGCAGGAGTACGCTGAGACGTTGCAGCTTCAATGTTGACACCTTATTGTTAGCGGACCGCTACCACGAAATTGGTCCACGCATCTCCGACACTTGATTTCGAACGATTACTATTTTGTAAGGGTCTTCGAGTTTGCGCACGGCATACGAAATCTACTGATATTGGAGTATCTTGAACCATTGGAGAATAATTCACGTCAATCTACATTTTGGACCTTCTTGGCGGGAGTACGTTGAGAATGTTGCAGCATCAATGCTGTGACCTAATTGCTAGCGGACTGCTATCACGAAATTGGTCCACGCATCTCCGATGCTTGATTTCGTACGATTACTATTTTGTAAGGGACTTCGAGTTTGCGCACGCCATACGAAAACTACCAATATTGGAGTATCTTAAGCTATTGAAGAATAATTCACGCCAATCTACATTTTGGACCTTATCGGCGGGAGTACGCTGAGAAAGTTGCAGCTTCAATGTTCTGACATAATTGTTAGCGGACCGCTACCACGAAATTGGTCCACTCTTCTCCGACGCCTGATTTCGGACGACTACTATTTTGTAAGGGACTTCGAGTTTGCGCACGCATACAAAATCTACCGATATTGGAGTATCTTGAGCCATTGGAGAATAATTCAGGCCAATCTACATTTTGGACCTTCTCGGCGGGAGTACGTTGAGAACGTTGCAGCATCAATGTTGTGACCTAATTGTTAGCGGACTGCTATCACGAAATTGGTCCACGCATCTCCGACGCTTGATTTCGGACGATTACTATTTTGTAAGGGACTTCGAGTTTGTGCACGACATACGAAATCTACCCATATTGGACTATCTTGAGCTATTGAAGAATAATTCACGCCAATCAACATTTTGGACCTTCTCGGCAGGAGTACGCTGAGAACGTTGCAGCTTCAATGTTGACACCTTATTGTTAGCGGACCGCTACCACGAAATTGGTCCACGCATCTCCGACACTTGATTTCGAACGATTACTATTTTGTAAGGGTCTTCGAGTTTGCGCACGGCATACGAAATCTACTGATATTGGAGTATCTTGAACCATTGGAGAATAATTCACGTCAATCTACATTTTGGACCTTCTTGGCGGGAGTACGTTGAGAATGTTGCAGCATCAATGTTGTGACCTAATTGTTAGCGGACTGCTATCACGAAATTGGTCCACGCATCTCCGACGCTTGATTTCGTACGATTACTATTTTTGTAAGGGACTTCGAGTTTGCGCACGCGATACGAAATCTACCCATATTGGAGTATCTTGAGCTATTGCAGAATAATTCACGCCAATCAACATTTTGGACCTTCTCGGCAGGAGTACGCTGAGAACGTTGCACCTTCAATGTTGACACCTTATTGTTAGCGGACCGCTACCACGAAATTGGTCCACGTATCTCCGACGCTTGATTTCGGACGATTACTATTTTGTAAGGGACTTCGAGTTTGTGCACGACATACGAAATCTACCCATATTGGAGTATCTTGAGCTATTGGAGAATAATTCACGCCAATCTACATTTTGGACCTTCTCGGCAGGAGTACGCTGAGAACGTTGCAGCTTCAATGTTGACACCTATTGTTAGCGGACCGCTACCACGAAATTGGTCCACGCATCTCCGACGCTTGATTTCGAACGATTACTATTTTGTAAGGGACTTCGAGTTTGCGCACGGCATACGAAATCTACTGATATTGGAGTATCTTGAGCCATTGGAGAATAATTCACGTCAATCTACATTTTGGACCTTCTTGGCGGGAGTACGTTGAGAACGTTGCAGCATCAATGCTGTGACCTAATTGTTGGCGGACTGCTATCACGAAATTGGTCCACGCATCTCCGACGCTTGATTTCGTTCGATTACTATTTTGTAAGGGACTTCGAGTTTGCGCACGCCATACGAAATCTACCCATATTGGAGTATCTTAAGCTATTGAAGAATAATTCACGCCAATCTACATTTTGGACCTTCTCGGTGGGAGTACGCAGAGAAAGTTGCAGCTTCAATGTTCTGACCTAATTGTTAGCGGACCGCTACCACGAAATTGGTCCACTCTCTTCGACGTCTGATTTCGGACGACTACTATTTTGTGTGGGACTTCGAATTGCGCACGCCATACAAAATCTACCGATATTGGAGTATCTTGAGCCATTGGAGAATAATTCAGGCCAATCTACATTTTGGACCTTCTCGGCGGAGTACGCTGAGAAAGTTGCAGCTTCAATGTTCTGACCTAATTGTTAGCGGACCGCTACCACGAAATTGGTCCACTCTTCTTCAACGTCTGATTTCGGACGATTACTATTTTGTATGGGACTTCGAGTTTGCGCACGCCATACGAAATCTACCCATATTGAATTATCTTGAGCTATTGAAGAATAATTCACGCCAATCTACATTTTGGACCTTCTCGGCGGGAGTACGCTGAGAAAGTTGCAGCTTCAATGTTCTGACCTAATTGTTAGCGGACCGCTACCACGAAATTGGTCCACTCATCTTCGACGTTGATTTCGGACGACTACTATTTTGTAAGGGACTTCGAGTTTGCGCACGCCATACGAAATCTACCCATATTGGAGTATCTTGAGCTATTGAAGAATAATTCACGCCAATCTACATTTTGGACCTTTCTCGGCGGGAGTACGCTGAGAACGTTGCAGCTTCAATGCTGTGACCTAATTGTTAGCGGACCGCAACCACGAAATTGGTCCACGCATCTCCGACGCTTGATTTCGTACGATTACTATTTTGTAAGGGACTTCGCGTTTGCGCACGCCATACGAAATCTACCCATATTGGAGTATCTTGAGCATTGGAGAATAATTCACATCAATCTACATTTCGGACCATCTCGACGGGAGTACGTTGAGAACGTTGCAGCATCAATGCTGTGACCTAATTGTTAGCGGATTGCTACCACGAAATTGGTCCACGCATCTCCGACGCTTGATTTCGTACGATTACTATTTTGTAAGGGACTTCGAGTTTGCGCACGCCATACGAAATCTACCCATATTGGAGTATCTTGAGCTATTGCAGAATAATTCACGCCAATCAACATTTTGGACCTTCTCGGCAGGAGTACGCTGAGAACGTTGCAGCTTCAATGTTGACACCTATTGTTAGCGGACCGCTACCACGAAATTGGTCCACGCATCTCCGACGCTTGATTTCGAACGATTACTATTTTGTAAGGGACTTCGAGTTTGTGCACGCCATACGAAATCTACCCATATTGGAGTATCTTGAGCTATTGCAGAATAATTCACGCCAATCAACATTTTGGACCTTCTCGGCAGGAGTACGCTGAGAACGTTGCAGCTTCAATGTTGAGACCTTATTGTTAGCGGACCGCTACCACGAAATTGGTCCACGCATCTCCGACGCTTGATTTCGAACGATTACTATTTGTAAGGGACTTCGAGTTTGTGCACGCCATACGAAATCTACCCATATTGGAGTATCTTGAGCTATTGCAGAATAATTCACGCCAATCAACATTTTGGACCTTCTCGGCAGGAGTACGCTGAGAACGTTGCAGCTTCAATGTGACACCTTATTGTTAGCGGACCGCTACCACGAAATTGGTCCACGCATCTCCGACGCTTGATTTCGAACGATTACTATTTTGTAAGGGACTTCGAGTTTGCGCACGGCATACGAAATCTACTGATATTGGAGTATCTTGAGCCATTGGAGAATAATTCACGTCAATCTACATTTTGGACCTTCTTGGCGGGAGTACGTTGAGAACGTTGCAGCATCAATGCTGTGACCTAATTGCTAGCGGACTGCTATCACGAAATTGGTCCACGCATCTCCGACGCTTGATTTCGTTCGATTACTATTTTGTAAGGGACTTCGAGTTTGCGCACGCCATACAAAATCTACCCATATTGGAGTATCTTAGCTATTGAAGAATAATTCACGCCAATCTACATTTTGGACCTTCTCGGCGGGAGTACGCAGAGAAAGTTGCAGCTTCAATGTTCTGACCTAATTGTTAGCGGACCGCTACCACGAAATTGGTCCACTCTTCTCGACGTTGATTTCGGACGACTACTATTTTGTATGGGACTTCGAATTTGCGCACGCCATACAAAATCTACCGATATTGGAGTATCTTGAGCCATTGGAGAATAATTCAGGCCAATCTACATTTTGGACCTTCTCGGCGGGAGTACGCTGAGAAAGTTGCAGCTTCAATGTTCTGACCTAATTGTTAGCGGACCGCTACCACGAAATTGGTCCACTCTTCTTCGACGTCTGATTTCGGACGATTACTATTTTGTATGGGACTTCGAGTTTGCGCACGCCATACGAAATCTACCCATATTGAAGTATCTTGAGCTATTGAAGAATAATTCACGCCAATCTACATTTTGGACCTTCTCGGCGGGAGTACGTTGAGAACGTTGCAGCTTCAATGCTGTGACCTAATTGTTAGCGGACCGCTACCACGAAATTGGTCCACGCATCTCCGACGCTTATTTCGGACGATTACTATTTGTAAGGGACTTCGAGTTTGCGCACGCCATACGAATCTACTGATATTGGAGTATCTTGAACCATTGGAGAATAATTCACATCAATCTACATTTTGGACCTTCTCGACGGGAGTACGTTGAGAACGTTGCAGCATCAATGCTGTGACCTAATTGTTAGCGGATTGCTACCACGAAATTGGTCCACGCATCTCCGACGCTTGATTTCGTATGATTACTAGTTTGTAAGGGACTTCGAGTTTGCGCACGCGATACGAAATCTACCCATATTGGAGTATCTTGAGCTATTGCAGAATAATTCACGCCAATCAACATTTTGGACCTTCTCGGCAGGAGTACGCTGAGAACGTTGCAGCTTCAATGTTGACACCTTATTGTTAGCGGACCGCTACCACGAAATTGGTCCACGCATCTCCGACGCTTGATTTCGAACGATTACTATTTTGTAAGGGACTTCGAGTTTGTGCACGCCATACGAAATCTACCCATATTGGAGTATCTTGAGCTATTGCAGAATAATTCACGCCAATCAACATTTTGGACCTTCTCGGCAGGAGTACGCTGAGAACGTTGCAGCTTCAATGTTGACACTTATTGTTAGCGGACCGCTACCACGAAATTGGTCCACGCATCTCCGATGCTTGATTTCGTACGATTACTATTTTGTAAGGGACTTCGAGTTTGCGCACGGCATACGAAATCTACTGATATTGGAGTATCTTGAGCTATTGCAGAATAATTCACGTCAATCTACATTTTGGACCTTCTCGGCAGGAGTACGCTGAGAACGTTGCAGCTTCAATGTTGACACCTAATTGTTAGCGGACCGCTACCACGAAATTGGTCCACGCATCTCCGACGCTTGATTTCGAACGATTACTATTTTGTAAGGGACTTCGAGTTTGCGCACGCCATACGAAATCTACCATATTGGAGTATCTTAAGCTATTGAAGAATAATTCACGCCAATCTACATTTTGGACCTTCTCGGCGGGAGTACGCAGAGAAAGTTGCAGCTTCAATGTTCTGACCTAATTGTTAGCGGACCGCTACCACGAAATTGGTCCACTCTTCTTCGACGTCTGATTTCGGACGACTACAATTTTGTATGGGACTTCGAGTTTGCGCACGCCATACGAAATCTACCCATATTGGAGTATCTTGAGCTATTGAAGAATAATTCACGCCAATCTACATTTTGGACCTTCTCGGCGGGAGTACGCTGAGAACGTTGCAGCTTCAATGTTCTGACCTAATTGTTAGCGGACCGCTACCACGAAATTGGTCCACTCTTCTCCGACGTTGATTTCGGACGATTACTATTTTGTAAGGGACTTCGAGTTTGCGCACGCCATACGAAATCTACCCATATTGAAGTATCTTGAGCTATTGAAGAATAATTCACGCCAATCTACATTTTAGACCTTCTCGGCGGGAGTACGTTGAGAATGTTGCAGCTTCAATGTTGTGACCTAATTGTTAGCGGACCGCTAACACGAAATTGGTCCACGCATCTCCGACGCTTATTTCGGACGATTACTATTTGTAAGGGACTTCGAGTTTGCGCATGCCATACGAATCTACTGATATTGGAGTATCTTGAACCATTGGAGAATAATTCACATCAATCTACATTTTGGACCATCTCGGCGGGAGTACGTTGAGAACGTTGCAGCATCAATGCTGTGACCTAATTGTTAGCGGATTGCTACCACGAAATTGGTCCACGCATCTCCGACGCTTGATTTCGTATGATTACTAGTTTGTAAGGGACTTCGAGTTTGCGCACGCGATACGAAATCTACCCATATTGGAGTATCTTGAGCTATTGCAGAATAATTCACGCCAATCAACATTTTGGACCTTCTCGGCAGGAGTACGCTGAGAACGTTGCACCTTCAATGTTGACACCTTATTGTTAGCGGACCGCTACCACGAAATTGGTCCACGTATCTCCGACGCTTGATTTCGAACGATTACTATTTTGTAAGGGACTTCGAGTTTGCGCACGCCATACGAAATCTACCCATATTGGAGTATCTTGAGCTATTGCAGAATAATTCACGCCAATCAACATTTTGGACCTTCTCGGCAGGAGTACGCTGAGAACGTTGCAGCTTCAATGTTGACACCTTATTGTTAGCGGACCGCTACCACGAAATTGGTCCACGCATCTCCGACGCTTGATTTCGTACGATTACTATTTTGTAAGGGACTTCGAGTTTGCGCACGGCATACGAAATCTACTGATATTGGAGTATCTTGAGATATTGCAGAATAATTCACGTCAATCTACATTTTGGACCTTCTCGGCAGGAGTACGCTGAGAACGTTGCAGCTTCAATGTTGACACCTTATTGTTAGCGGACCGCTACCACGAAATTGGTCCACGCATCTCCGACGCTTGATTTCGAACGATTACTATTTTGTAAGGGACTTCGAGTTTGCGCACGCCATACGAAATCTACCCACATTGGAGTATCTTAAGCTATTGAAGAATAATTCACGCCAATCTACATTTTGGACCTTCTCGGCGGGAGTACGCAGAGAAAGTTGCAGCTTCAATGTTCTGACCTAATTGTTAGCGGACCGCTACCACGAAATTGGTCCACTCTTCTTCGACGTCTGATTTCGGACGACTACAATTTTGTATGGGACTTCGAGTTTGCGCACGCCATACGAAATCTACCCATATTGGAGTATCTTAAGGTATTGAAGAATAATTCACGCCAATCTACATTTTGGACCTTCTCGGCGGGAGTACGCAGAGAAAGTTGCAGCTTCAATGTTCTGACCTAATTGTTAGCGGACCGCTACCACGAAATTGGTCCACTCTTCTTCGACGTCTGATTTCGGACGACTACTATTTTGTATGGGACTTCGAGTTTGCGCACGCCATACGAAATCTACCCATATTGAAGTATCTTGAGCTATTGAAGAATAATTCACGCCAATCTACATTTTAGACCTTCTCGGCGGGAGTACGTTGAGAATGTTGCAGCTTCAATGCTGTGACCTAATTGTTAGCGGACCGCAACCACGAAATTGGTCCACGGATCTCCAACGCTTAATTCGGACGATTACTATTTGTAAGGGACTTCGAGTTTGCGCATGCCATACGAAATCTACTGATATTGGAGTATCTTGAGCCATTGGAGAATAATTCACATCAATCTACATTTTGGACCATCTCGACGGGAGTACGTTGAGAACGTTGCAGCATCAATGCTGTGACCTAATTGTTAGCGGATTGCTACCACGAAATTGGTCCACGCATCTCCGACGCTTGATTTCGTATGATTACTAGTTTGTAAGGGACTTCGAGTTTGCGCACGCCATACGAAATCTACCCATATTGAAGTATCTTAAGCTATTGAAGAATAATTCACGTCAATCTACCTTTGGACCTTCTCGGCGGGAGTACGCTGAGAACGTTGCAGCTTCAATGTTGTGACCTAATTGTTAGCGGACTGCTACCACGAAATTGGTCCACTCTTCTCCGACGCCTGATTTCGGACGAGTACTATTTTGTAAGGGACTTCGAGTTTGTGCACGCCATACAAAATCTACCGATATTGGAGTATCTGGAGCCATTGGAGAATAATTCAGGCCAATCTACATTTTGGACCTTCTCGGCGGGAGTACGTTGACAAAGTTGCAGCATCAATGTTGTGACCTAATTGTTAGCGGACTGCTATCACGAAATTGGTCCACGCATCTCCGACGCTTGATTTCGTACGATTACTATTTTTGTAAGGGACTTCGAGTTTGCGCACGCCATACGAAATCTACCCATATTGGAGTATCTTGAGATATTGCAGAATAATTCACGCCAATCAACATTTTGGACCTTCTCGGCAGGAGTACGCTGAGAACGTTGCAGCTTCAATGTTGACACCTTATTGTTAGCGGACCGCTACCACGAAATTGGTCCACGCATCTCCGACGCTTGATTTCGAACGATTACTATTTTGTAAGGGACTTCGAGTTTGCGCACGGCATACGAAATCTACTGATATTGGAGTATCTTGAGCCATTGGAGAATAATTCACGTCAATCTACATTTTGGACCTTCTTGGCGGGAGTACGTTGAGAACGTTGCAGCATCAATGCTGTGACCTAATTGCTAGCGGACTGCTATCACGAAATTGGTCCACATATCTCCGACGCTTGCTTTCGTACGATTACTATTTTGTAAGGGACTTCGAGTTTGCGCACGCCATACGAAATCTACCCATATTGGAGTATCTTAAGCTATTGAAGAATAATTCACGCCAATCTACATTTTGGACCTTCTCGGCGGGAGTACGCAGAGAAAATTGCAGCTTCAATGTTCTGACCTAATTGTTAGCGGACCGCTACCACGAAATTGGTCCACTCTTCTTCGACGTCTGATTTCGGACGACTACTATTTTGTATGGGACTTCGAGTTTGCGCACGCCATACGAAATCTACCCATATTGAAGTATCTTGAGCTATTGAAGAATAATTCACGCCAATCTACATTTTGGACCTTCTCGGCGGGAGTACGTTGAGAATGTTGCAGCTTCAATGCTTGACCTAATTGTTAGCGGACCGCAACCACGAAATTGGTCCACGGATCTCCAACGCTTAATTCGGACGATTACTATTTGTAAGGGACTTCGAGTTTGCGCATGCCATACGAAATCTACTGATATTGGAGTATCTTGAACCATTGGAGAATAATTCACATCAATCTACATTTTGGACCATCTCGACGGGAGTACGTTGAGAACGTTGCAGCATCAATGCTGTGACCTAATTGTTAGCGGATTTCTACCACGAAATTGGTCCACGCATCTCCGACGCTTGATTTCGTATGATTACTAGTTTGTAAGGGACTTCGAGTTTGCGCACGCCATACGAAATCTACCCATATTGAAGTATCTTAAGCTATTGAAGAATAATTCACGTCAATCTACCTTTTGGACCTTCTCGGCGGGAGTACGCTGAGAACGTTGCAGCTTCAATGTTGTGACCTAATTGTTAGCGGCTGCTACCACGAAATTGGTCCACTCTTTTCGACGCCTGATTTCGCGACTGAGGACGACAACTATTTTGTAAGGGACTTCGAGTTTGCGCACGCCATACAAAATCTACCGATATTGGAGTATCTTGAGCCATTGGAGAATAATTCAGGCCAATCTACATTTTGGACCTTCTCGGCGGGAGTACGCTGAGAAAGTTGCAGCTTCAATGTTCTGACCTAATTGTTAGCGGACCGCTACCACGAAATTGGTCCACTCTTCTTCGACGTCTGATTTCGGACGACTACTATTTTGTATGGGACTTCGAGTTAGCGCACGCCATACGAAATCTACCCATATTGAATTATCTTGAGCTATTGAAGAATAATTCATGCCAATCTACATTTTAGACCTTCTCGGCGGGAGTACGTTGAGAATGTTGCAGCTTCAATGATGTGACCTAATTGTTAGCGGACCGCAACCACGAAATTGGTCCACGCATCTCCAACGCTTAATTCGGACGATTACTATTTGTAAGGGACTTCGAGTTTGCGCATGCCATACGAAATCTACTGATATTGGAGTATCTTGAACCATTGGAGAATAATTCACATCAATCTACATTTTGGACCATCTCGACGGGAGTACGTTGAGAACGTTGCAGCATCAATGCTGTGACCTAATTGTTAGCGGATTGCTACCACGAAATTGGTCCACGCATCTCCGATGCTTGATTTCGTATGATTACTAGTTTGTAAGGGACTTCGAGTTTGCGCACGCCATATGAAATCTACCCATATTGAAGAATCTTAAGCTATTGAAGAATAATTCACGTCAATCTACCTTTTGGACCTTCTCGGCGGGAGTACGCTGAGAACGTTGCAGCTTCAATGTTGTGACCTAATTGTTAGCGGACCGCTACCACGAAATTGGTCCACTCTTCTCCGACGCCTGATTTCGGACGACTACTATTTTGTGAGGGACTTCGAGTTTGCGCACGCCATATAAAATCTACCGATATTGGAGTATCTGGAGCCATTGGAGAATAATTCAGGCCAATCTACATTTTGGACCTTCTCGGCGGGAGTACGTTGACAAAGTTGCAGCATCAATGTTGTGACCTAATTGTTAGCGGACTGCTATCACGAAATTGGTCCACGCATCTCCGACGCTTGATTTCGTACGATTACTATTTTGTAAGGGACTTCGAGTTTGCGCACGCCATACGAAATCTACCCATATTGGAGTATCTTGATATATTGCAGAATAATTCACGCCAATCAACATTTTGGACCTTCTCGGCAGGAGTACGCTGAGAACGTTGCAGCTTCAATGTTGACACCTTATTGTTAGCGGACCGCTACCACGAAATTGGTCCACGCATCTCCGACGCTTGATTTCGAACGATTACTATTTTGTAAGGGACTTCGAGTTTGCGCACGGGCATACGAAATCTACTGATATTGGAGTATCTTGAGCCATTGGAGAATAATTCACGTCAATCTACATTTTGGACCTTGTTGGCGGGAGTACGTTGAGAACATTGCAGCATCAATGCTGTGACCTAATTGCTAGCGGACTGCTATCACGAAATTGGTCCACACATCTCCGACGCTTGATTTCGTACGATTACTATTTTGTAAGGGACTTCGAGTTTGCGCACGCCATACGAAATCTACCCATATTGGAGTATCTTAAGGTATTGAAGAATAATTCACGCCAATCTACATTTTGGACCTTCTCGGTGGGAGTACGCAGAGAAAGTTGCAGCTTCAATGTTCTGACCTAATTGTTAGCGGACCGCTACCACGAAATTGGTCCACTCTTCTTCAACGTCTGATTTCGGACGACTACTATTTTGTATGGGACTTCGAGTTTGCGGACGCCATACGAAATCTACCCATATTGAAGTATCTTGAGCTATTGAAGAATAATTCACGCCAATCTACATTTTAGACCTTCTCGGCGGGAGTACGTTGAGAACGTTGCAGCATCAATGTTGTGACCTAATTGTTAGCGGACTTCTATCACGAAATTGGTCCACGCATCTCCGATGCTTGATTTCGTACGATTACTATTTTGTAAGGGACTTCGCGTTTGCGCACGCCATACGAAATCTACCCATATTGGATTATCTTGAGCTATTGCAGAATAATTCACGTCAATCAACATTTTGTACCTTCTCGGTGAGAATATGCTGAGAACGTTGCTGCTTCAATGCTGTGACCTAATTGTTAGCGGACCGCTATCGCGAAATTGGTCAATGCATCTCCGACGCTTGATTTCGGACGATTACTATTTTGTAAGGGACTTCGAGTTTGCGCACACCATACGAAATCTACCGATATTGGAGTATCTTGTGCTATTGGAGAATAATTAACGCCAATCTACATTTTGGACCTTTCTCGGCGGGAGTACGCTGAGAACGTTGCAGCTTCAATGCTGTGACCTAATTGTTAGCGGACCGCACCCACGAAATTGGTCCACGCATCTCCAACGCTTAATTCGGACGATTACTATTCGTAAGGGACTTCGAGTTTGCCCATGCCATACGAAATCTACTGATATTGGAGTATCTCGAACCATTGGAGAATAATTCACATCAATCTACATTTTGGACCATCTCGACAGGAGTACGTTGAGAACGTTGCAGCATCAATGCTGTGACCTAATTGTTAGCGGATTGCTACCACGAAATTGGTCCACGCATCTCCGACGCTTGATTTCGTATGATTACTAGTTTGTAAGGGACTTCGAGTTTGCGCACGCCATACGAAATCTACCCATATCGAAGTACTTAAGCTATTGAAGAATAATTCACGTCAATCTACCTTTGGACCTTGTCGGCGGGAGTACGCTGAGAACGTTGCAGCTTCAATGTTGTGACCTAATTGTTAGCGGACCGCTACCACGAAATTGGTCAACTCTTCTCCGACGCCTGATTTCGGACGACTACTATTTTGTAAGGGACTTCGAGTTTGCGCACGCCATACAAAATCTACCGATTTGGAGTATCTGGAGCCGTTGGAGAATAATTCAGGCCAATCTACATTTTGGACCTTCTCGGCGGGAGTACGTTGACAAAGTTGCAGCATCAATGTTGTGACCTAATTGTTAGCGGACTGCTATCACGAAATTGGTCCACGCATCTCCGACGCTTGATTTCGTACGATTACTATTTTGTAAGGGACTTCGAGTTTGCGCACGCGATACGAAATCTACCCATATTGGAGTATCTTGAGATATTGCAGAATAATTCACGCCAATCAACATTTTGGACCTTCTCGGCAGGAGTACGCTGAGAACGTTGCAGCTTCAATGTTGACACCTATTGTTAGCGGGCCGCTACCACGAAATTGGTCCACGCATCTCCGACGCTTGATTTCGAACGATTACTATTTTGTAAGGGACTTCGAGTTTGCGCACGGCATACGAAATCTACTGATATTGGAGTATCTTGAGCCATTGGAGAATAATTCACGTCAATCTACATTTGGACCTTCTTGGCGGGAGTACGTTGACAACGTTGCAGCATCAATGCTGTGACCTAATTGCTAGCGGACTGCTATCACGAAATTGGTCCACACATCTCCGACGCTTGATTTCGTACGATTACTATTTTGTAATTGACTTCGAGTTTGCGCACGCCATACGAAATCTACCCATATTGGAGTATCTTAAGCTATTGAAGAATAATTCACGCCAATCTACATTTTGGACCTTCTCGGCGGGAGTACGCTGAGAAAGTTGCAGCTTCAATGTTCTGACCTAATTGTTAGCGACCGCTACCACGAAATTGGTCCACTCTTCTTCGACATCTGATTTCGGACGACTACTATTTTGTATGGGACTTCGAGTTTGCGCACGCCATACGAAATCTACCCATATTGAAGTATCTTGAGCTGTTGAAGAATAATTCACGCCAATCTACATTTTGGACCTTCTCGGCGGGAGTACGTTGAGAACGTTGCAGCATCAATGTTGTGACCTAATTGTTAGCGGACTACTATCACGAAATTGGTCCACGCATCTCCGACGCTTGATTTCGTACGATTACTATTTTGTAAGGGACTTCGCGTTTGCGCACGCCATACGAAATCTACCCATATTGGATTATCTTGAGCTATTGCAGAATAATTCACGTCAATCAACATTTTGTACCTTCTCGGTGAGAATATGCTGAGAACATTGCTGCTTCAATGCTGTGACCTAATTGTTAGCGGACCGCTATCGCGAAATTGGTCATGCATCTCCGACGCTGATTTCGGACGATTACTATTTTTGTAAGGGACTTCGAGTTTGCGCACACCATACGAAATCTACCGATATTGGAGTATCTGTGCTATTGGAGAATAATTAACGCCAATCTACATTTTGGACCTTTCTCGGCGGGAGTACGCTGAGAACGTTGCAGCTTCAATGCTGTGACCTAATTGTTAGCGGACCGCAACCACGAAATTGGTCCACGCATCTCCAACGCTTATTCGGACGATTACTATTCGTAAGGGACTTCGAGTTTGCGCATGCCATACGAAATCTACTGATATTGGAGTATCTTGAACCATTGGAGAATAATTCACATCAATCTACATTTTGGACCATCTCGACAGGAGTACGTTGAGAACGTTGCAGCATCAATGCTGTGACCTAATTGTTAGCGGATTGCTACCACGAAATTGGTCCACGCATCTCCGACGCTTGATTTCGTATGATAACTAGTTTGTAAGGGACTTCGAGTTTGCGCACGCCATACGAAATCTACCCATATCGAAGTACTTAAGCTATTGAAGAATAATTCACGTCAATCTACCTTTTGGACCTTGTCGGCGGGAGTACGCTGAGAACGTTGCAGCTTCAATGTTGTGACCTAATTGTTAGCGGACCGCTACCACGAAATTGGTCCACTCTTCTCCGACGCCTGATTTCGGACGACTACTATTTTGTAAGGGACTTCGAGTTTGCGCACGCCATACAAAATCTACCGATATTGGAGTATCTGAGCCGTTGGAGAATAATTCAGGCCAATCTACATTTTGGACCTTCTCGGCGGGAGTACGTTGACAAAGTTGCAGCATCAATGTTGTGACCTAATTGTTAGCGGACTGCTATCACGAAATTGGTCCACGCATCTCCGACGCTTGATTTTGTACGATTACTATTTTGTAAGGGACTTCGAGTTTGCGCACGCGATACGAAATCTACCCATATTGGAGTATCTTGAGATATTGCAGAATAATTCACGCCAATCAACATTTTGGACCTTCTCGGCAGGAGTACGCTGAGAACGTTGCAGCTTCAATGTTGACACCTTATTGTTAGCGGACCGCTACCACGAAATTGGTCCACGCATCTCCGACGCTTGATTTCGAACGATTACTATTTTGTAAGGGACTTCGAGTTTGCGCACGGCATACGAAATCTACTGATATTGGAGTATCTTGAGCCATTGGAGAATAATTCACGTCAATCTACATTTTGGACCTTCTTGGCGGGAGTACGTTGACAACGTTGCAGCATCAATGCTGTGACCTAATTGCTAGCGGACTGCTATCACGAAATTGGTCCACACATCTCCGACGCTTGATTTCGTACGATTACTATTTTGTAATTGACTTCGAGTTTGCGCACGCCATACGAAATCTACCCATATTGGAGTATCTTAAGCTATTGAAGAATAATTCACGCCAATCTACATTTTGGACCTTCTCGGCGGGAGTACGCTGAGAAAGTTGCAGCTTCAATGTTCTGACCTAATTGTTAGCGAACCGCTACCACGAAATTGGTCCACTCTTCTTCGACGTCTGATTTCGGACGACTACTATTTTGTATGGGACTTCGAGTTTGCGCACACGCCATACGAAATCTACCCATATTGAAGTATCTTTAGCTATTGAAGAATAATTCACGCCAATCTACATTTTGGACCTTCTCGGCGGGAGTATGTTGAGAACGTTGCAGCATCAATGTTGTGACCTAATTGTTAGCGGACTGCTATCACGAAATTGGTCCACGCATCTCCGACGCTTGATTTCGTACGATTACTATTTTGTAAGGGACTTCGCGTTTGCGCACGTCAATCAACATTTTGTACTTCTCGGTGAGAATATGCTGAGAACGTTGCTGCTTCAATGCTGTGACCTAATTGTTAGCGCACCGCTACCGCAAAATTGGTCAATGCATCTCCGACGCTTGATTTCGGACGATTACTATTTTGTAAGGGACTTCGAGTTTGCGCACACCATACGAAATCTACCGATATGGAGTATCTTGTGCTATTGGAGAATAATTAACGCCAATCTACATTTTGGACCTTTCTCGGCGGGAGTACGCTGAGAACGTTGCAGCTTCAATGCTGTGACCTAATTGTTAGCGGACCGCAACCACGAAATTGGTCCACGCATCTCCAACGCTTAATTCGGACGATTACTATTTGTAAGGGACTTCGAGTTTGCGCATGCCATACGAAATCTACTGATATTGGAGTATCTTGAACCATTGGAGAATAATTCACATCAATCTACATTTTGGACTATCTCGACGGGAGTACGTTGAGAACGTTGCAGCATCAATGCTGTGACCTAATTGTTAGCGGATTGCTACCACGAAATTGGTCCACGCATCTCCGACGCTTGATTTCGTATGATTACTAGTTTGTAAGGGACTTCGAGTTTGCGCACGCCATACGAAATCTACCCATATTGAAGTTTCTTAAGCTATTGAAGAATAATTCACGTCAATACCTTTTGGACCTTCTCGGCGGGAGTACGCTGAGAACGTTGCAGCTTCAATGTTGTGACCTAATTGTTAGCGGACTGCTACCACGAAATTGGTCCACTCTTCTCCGACGCCTGATTTCGGACGACTACTATTTTGTAAGGGACTTCGAGTTTGCGCACGCCATACAAAATCTACCGATATTGGAGTATCTTGAGCCATTGGAGAATAATTCAGGCCAATCTACATTTTGGACCTTCTCGGCGGGAGTACGCTGAGAACGTTGCAGCATCAATGTTGTGACCTAATTGTTAGCGGACTGCTATCACGAAATTGGTCCACGCATCTCCGACGCTTGATTTCGTACGATTACTATTTTTGTAAGGGACTTCGAGTTTGCGCACGCGATACGAAATCTACCCATATTGGAGTATCTTGAGCTATTGCAGAATAATTCACGCCAATTAACATTTTGGACCTTCTCGGCAGGAGTACGCTGAGAACGTTGCACCTTCAATGTTGACACCTTATTGTTAGCGGACTTACCACGAAATTGGTCCACGCATCTCGGACGCTTGATTTCGAACGATTACTATTTTGTAAGGGACTTCGAGTTTGCGCACGCCATACGAAATCTACTGATATTGGAGTATCTTGAGCCATTGGAGAATAATTCACGTCAATCTACATTTTGGACCTTCTCGGCGGGAGTACGCTGAGAAAGTTGCAGCTTCAATGTTCTGACCTAATTGTGAGCGGACCGCTACCACGAAATTGGTCCACTCTTCTTCGACGTCTGATTTCGGACGACTACTATTTTGTATGGGACTTCGAGTTTGCGCACGCCATACGAAATCTACCCATATTGAAGTATCTTGAGCTATTGAAGAATAATTCACGCCAATCTACATTTTGGACCTTCTCGGCAGGAGTACGCTGAGAACGTTGCACCTTCAATGTTGACACCTTATTGTTAGCGGACTGCTACCATGAAATTGGTCCAGGTATCTCGGACGCTTGATTTCGAACGATTACTATTTTGTAAGGGACTTTGAGTTTGTGCACGCCATACGAAATCTACCCATATTGGAGTATCTTGAGCTATTGCAGAATAATCCATGCCAATCAACATTTTGGACCTTCTCGGCAGGAGTACGCTGAGAACGTTGCAGCTTCAATGTTGACACCTTATTGTTAGCAGACCGCTACCACGAAATTGGTCCACGCATCTCCGACGCTTGATTTTGAACGATTACTATTTTGTAAGGACTTCGAGTTTGCGCACGGCATACGAAATCTACTGATATTGGAGTATCTTGAGCCATTGGAGAATAATTCACGTCAATCTACATTTTGGACCTTCTCGGCGGGAGTACGCTGAGAAAGTTGCAGCTTCAATGTTCTGACCTAATTGTGAGCGGACCGCTACCACGAAATTGGTCCACTCTTCTTCGACGTCTGATTTCGGACGACTACTATTTTGTATGGGACTTCGAGTTTGCGCACGCCATACGAAATCTACCCATATTGAAGTATCTTGAGCTATTGAAGAATAATTCACGCCAATCTACATTTTGGACCTTCTCGGCGGGAGTACGTTGAGATCGTTGCAGCATCAATGTTGTGACCCAATTGTTAGCGGACTGCTATCACGAAATTGGTCCACGCATCTCCGACGCTTGATTTCGTACGATTACTATTTTGTAAGGGACTTCGAGTTTGCGCACGCCATACGAAATCTACCCATATTGGAGTATCTTAAGCTATTGAAGAATAATTCACGCCAATCTACATTTTGGACCTTCTCGGCGGGAGTACGCTGAGAAAGTTGCAGCTTCAATGTTCTGACCTAATTGTGAGCGGACCGCTACCACGAAATTGGTCCACTCTTCTTCGACGTCTGATTTCGGACGACTACTATTTTGTATGGGACTTCGAGTTTGTGCACGCCATACGAAATCTACCCATATTGAAGTATCTTGAGCTATTGAAGAATAATTCACGCCAATCTACATTTTGGACCTTCTCGGCGGGAGTACGTTGAGAACGTTGCAGCATCAATGTTGTGACCTAATTGTTAGCGGACTGCTATCACGAAATTGGTCCACGCATCTCCGACGCTTGATTTCGTACGATTACTATTTTGTAAGGGACTTCGAGTTTGCGCACGCCATACGAAATCTACTGATATTGGAGTATCTTGAGCCATTGGAGAATAATTCACGTCAATCTACATTTTGGACCGTCTCGGCGAGGGTACGTTGAGAACGTTGCAGCATCAATGCAGTGATCTAATTGGTAGCGGACTGCTACCACGAAATTTGTCCACGCATCTCCGACGATTGATTTGTACGATTACTATTTTGTAACGGACTTCGAGTTTGCGCACGCCATACGAAATCTACCCATATTGGAGTATCTTAAGCTATTGAAGAATAATTCACGCTAATCTGCATTTTGGACCTTCTCGACGGGAGTACGCTGACTAATTCTTAGCGGACCGCTACCACGAAATTGGTCCACTCTTCTTCGAAGCCTGATTTCGGATGACTACTATTTTGTAAGGGACTTCGAGTTTGCGCACGCCATACGAAATCTATCGATATTGGAGTATCTTGAGCCATTGGAGAATAATTCACGCCAATCTTCATTTTGGACCTTCTCGGCGGGAGTACGTTGAGAACGTTGCAGCATCAATGTTGTGACCTAATTGTTAGCGGACTGCTACCACGAAATTGGTCCACGCATCTCCGACGCTTGATTTCGTACGATTTCTATTTTATAAGGGACTTCGTGTTTGCGCACGCCATACGAAATCTACCCATATTGGAGTAACTTGAGCTATTGCAGAATAATTCACGCCAATCTACATTTTGGACCTTCTCGGCGGGAGTATGCTGAGAACGTTGCAGCTTCAATGTTGTGACCTAATTGTTAGCGGACCTCTACCACGAAATTGGTCCACGCATCTCCGACGCTTGATTTCGGACGATTACTATTTTGTAAGGGACTTCGAGTTTGCGAATGCCATACGAAATCTACCGATATTGGAGTATCTCGAGCTATTGGAGAATAATTTACCTGAATCTACATTTCGCACCTTCTCGGCGGAAGTACGCTGAGAACGTTGCTCCTTCAATGATGTGCCCTAATCGTTAGCGGACCGCTACCACGAAATTAATCCACGCATCTCCGAGATTCGGACAATTACTATTTTGTAAGGGAATTCGAGTTTGTGCACGCCATACGAAATCTATCGATATTGGAGTATCTTGAGCTATTGGTGAATAATTCACGTCAATCTACATTTTGGTCCTTCTCGGCGGGAATACGTTGAGAACGTTGCAGCTTCAATGCTTTGACTTAATTGTTAGCAGACCACCACCACGAAATTGGTCAACGAATCTCCGATGCTTGATTTTGGACGATACTATTTTAAGGGACTTCGAGTTTGGGCACGCCATACGAAATCTACCGATATTGGAGTATCATGAGCTATTGGACAACAATTCAAGCTAATCTACATTTTGGACCTTCTCGGCAGGAGTACGGTGAGAACGTTGCAGCTTCAATGCTGTGTCCTAATTGTTAGCGGACTGCTACCACGAAATTGGTCCACGCATCTCCGACGCTTGATTTCGTACGATTACTTTTTTTTGTAAGGGACTTCGAGTTTGCACACGCCATACGAAATCTACCGATATTGAAGTATCTTGAGCTATTGGAAAATAATTCACGCTAATATACATTTTGGACCTTCTCGGCCGGAGTACGCTGAGAACGTTGCAGCTTCAATAAAAGGACCTAATTATTTGCGAACCGCTACCACGAAATTGGTCAACGCATCTCCTACGCTTGATTTCAGACATTTACTATTTTGTAAGGGACTTCGAGTTTGCGAACGCCATACAAAATCTACCGATATTGGAGTATCTTGAGCTATTGGAGAATAATTTACGTCAATCTACATTTCGCACCTTCTCGGCGGGAGTACGCTAAGAACGCTGCAGCTTCAATGCTGTGACCAAATTGTTAGCGGACTGATCAACACGTGGTGTGTGAATGAAAAGTGCGACAAGTAATAATTAAAACGAATACCTAATTACTATCACCGACGTGCGATAGGCAGTGGACCTATCGTGTGTAGTGCAGTAAAGTGAGTAGACGAGTATCGAACACAAGGAATAAATCAAGTACTAGTAATGACCTATCGACTCGATATTTAGCCTAAATAAAATACGCAAATTGTTTTGACGACTTAACCCAACAGATTACTTCTAACTAAACTAGAGATTCAATTAGCACGCTTAAAACTGATACGAAGCTTCAGATAATAAAGATGTGCTCGGGATTCGAATCCCGCTAGGTGTGATCGCCTAAGACAATGCAATATTGTGCCTACGTGATTCTGACTAGATCGCAGTAATTATCCTACCCGCTCGCGAGTTTGCTGTCGCCCTAAACGCTCGCGGGGATCTAAGATTCAGTAATTACTAACGGCGAGGATCGAGTATTTGCTTTCGCCCTATACTCGATTCCTATCTTCTACGAACGGTCTAAACGTTATTTAGCTGTCGCCCTAAACGTTTTCCCACACAATCGCTTTAACACATAGACATATTAAAACGACGAAGCAATTTCATAGATAAATAAATAGTCTGAATACGCAAGTCACGATAAACATATGTCTTAAATACGAATAATCCTAGCGTTCATCTAATCCCAAACACATAGGGAATTTAGCTACGCATATTAGAAGGAGAAACAACGAAGAAAGTAGAGAACAGAGAAGAGGAATTCATGATCTTGAATACTGGCGAATTGTCGGTGCTCGCTTGATAAATCTTCGTTCTCTGATCAATTGGGCGTGATTGCGTCGTTGCTCCGTCTCTTCCGCTCCGGGGCGTGATTCTGCGTTCTTATCTGCTATTTTTCGTCTCTGGGATGATTAGGTTTTGTCTCTGGTAAGTTGTCTCTTTTCTGGGTCGAATTTGGGCTTTTTAAGCTGATTTCCGTGTCGGTCACGGCCTGGGACATGGGCCGTCACGGCCGTGACCAACATCGCGCGCGTCTCGCCTTTTCTGCCCAAGGTCACGGCCAGATGCATGGATGGTCACGGCCGTGACCATCATCAGTGGGCCTCTCTGCCACGGGTCACGGGTAAGTGCATGACCTGTCACGGCCGTGACCAGGGGCAGTGATCGACTATTAGTTTCTGTCGGGCGTCACGGCTTGGAACATTGATCGTCACGCCGTGACGTCTGGCAGTGTATTCGTTCTTGCGCTCTGTCACGGGTCACGGTCAGATGCTCTAGGTGTCACGCCGTGACCTGTAGCAGTTTTCGTCCTTTTCTTTTTGCTCCGTTTTGCTCCGTTTTCGCTCCTTTTCGCCCCTTTTCGCCCGAAACTCGTCCTAAGCTCCTTTAATATCAACATAAGTGTAAATATATCGAATAAATGCATAATTTGATTGCTAACGCTTTATTATACCCCGAATAAATACCACGATAAACGCACTAGAATGCGTTTATCAAACCTCCCCACACTTAAGCATTTGCTTGTCCTCAAGTAAATTAGGAATTAGATAAGGCATAAATCAGGATAACGGCACGATCGTTCGCAATTTATCATCAAAGCCAGAAGGCACAAAAAGAATCAAGCAAACAATCATGGACGTTACACTAATGACTTGCACTTGTCGACCTAAACTTCCTTCGCACTGCTAATCGAGACTCATACTCTCACAAGGATTCGCTCAAATCGCTTAGTGTATAGGCTAGATTTATAGTGAATCGCTCAAATTCGTGCGCTAGTCCAACTCCTACCATAGGCTTGCAGGCTAATCGCATATCTATACTTAAGTGGCAAGCATAAATCTGAGGGTCTTTCGGGAGAACATGGATCAAATGATCATGAAATGGTACGCATATATAATGAGCATGTAATCAAGAAGATTTCAGAGAGCATAGCATGATCGAATAGAAAATCACACGTTCCAGCACATGATTCAACATTCTCGCCCCGAAATCCTAGACTTTCTGCCCGACCCCTGTCAACTCAGTTCCCTTTCATTTTCTGCCCTTTCCCTTTTATTACGTTCTAGTGCACTACCCTTATTCCCTCAAAACATCAAGGTTCGGCTTTTGTCGCAAAGAATACATCGTCACAGCGAATGCCGTGTACCTAGGGATACTTATTACCGAAACCTATATCTTGCCAAAAGGTTTATGGGCATGCTTATGAAAACGGGATCAGGTCATTTCAGAAAACGGTCAAATCAGGGGCGAGTCATTTCACGAATAACAGAGAAGAAAAATCGAACCATACACTGAAACAGTAACTCTCAAGTCCGACTTCTGCTCTATTCTAACGAATTCGGGTTCATATAATTTCTGGAGGCTTATATGAGTCAGGGGCATTTCATATCATATGAGGTACGCAACGAATAGGCTTAGGCTCAAAGGGGGCTAACTATTGGGCTAGTCATGATGGGAAGTTTTGGCTCTGGACTTAGTTCCTAATGCCCTCATCATTTCTACACTAACACATCAAAACAGTTTCAACACGCATTAGACAGGCAAGTTCTAGAGAGATATAGACTAGGCACGTCACACAGAAAAAATTGAGCATAAGCTCGTCAGGCTCAAACTCTCACAATGAAATGAGGATATGTGTACGAAGCTCTTAAAACAGTGCTATATCTATTCAGGCAAACATGATTCAGTCAGTCATGCATATCCTAATTGCTCACAAAGATTCATAATAATGCAGACTAACTCGAAATAAACGCGAAAACTCGTGCCAGCGTTCAAGAATTCATGCCTTTCTCAACGAAAATTTTAGCTCAGAGACACGTCATAAAAATTTAAAAATTTTCACGTAAGTTTTCAACCTAAATTCCCCTCCCCACACTTAAGCCGTACGTTGTCCTCAACGTAAAATTTGAATAAACGGAAGGGAAAAGTAGGTGTAAGAGAACGAAACTTCCCTGACGAAAAATGTTGACGTGGTCGTGCTAAACGCTTGATGGTTGTCGTATCGTGACTCGTGATGCCTGACATGACTAAAAGGAAAACTAAACGTAACAGAAAAAAAACATGAATGATAATAATAATAGACATAATAAAAAATACTAGATAGATAAAGCCTGGGTTGCCTCCCAAGAAGCGCTTCCTTTACCGTCTTTAGCCGGACGTGCTTTCGATCGCTTAGGTGGCTGGAAGTCGAGGTACATCATCTTTTTTTGCTTAAGTTTCCCTCGCCTGCATCCATACCTGGAGGTCGTCGCCTTTCGCCGGGCAGCGGTTTCAACTCTAGTGGCGATCGCTCCTTGACTGGGCTCTTGTCCTTAACTTCTTTGCTGCTCTCGTCGATGGTTATGATGGGTTCGTCGATCTCCTCCCCACACTTATCGATTTCCATAATCGTGTGCCTATCATGCTTGCTGACCTGTGACAGACCTTGCACAGAAAAGAGAAATCGCGCTCAAAGACATCTAAGAAATAGCATTTAACATCTTGCTCGTTGCTCTTTGTCATCGAATCAGCCATATTGAATGTAACTTTTTCGCCGTCTACTGTCAAGGTTAATGTTCCATTCCTAACATCTATCATGGTCTCGCCTGTAGCTAAGAATGGTCTACCTAGAATTAATGGAACATTTTCATCCTCGTCCATGTCTAAGATCACAAAATCAGTAGGGATAACAAACTTATCGACCTTAACTAGAACATCCTCGATAACACCTAGAGGGTATTTTAACGATCTATCGGCCAGTTGAATATTCATTCTAGTGGGTCGTGGTTCACCAAATCCTAAGCGCTTAAACATGGAGTACGGCATTAAATTTATGCTAGCGCCTAGATCAGCTAAAGCATGCTCAACAACTAAATCACCTATCAGACAAGGAATAGTAAAACTCCCTGGATCCTTGAGCTTTTTCGGTATCTTGCTCTGGAGTATCGCCGAGCACTCTCCTCGTAGGTATACCATGGAGACGTGTTCGAGCTTCCGTCGATTCGTCAGCAAGTCCTTCAGGAACTTAACGAACTGGGCATCTGCGCAATAGCTTCAACAAACGGTAAGTTAATATGTAATTCTTTGCACATACCCATGAATCTGCCAATTAGCGCCTCGTCTTTGTCCTTCTTCAGCCGTGCTGGATAGGGAATCTTCGGCTGGTACGGCATCACTGATGGCCGCTCGTTCTCCCTCGCTTTTTCTATTTCGGGTGCAGCCTCCTCCTTTTTAGGTTGAACATTCTCTTTTTCAGGTGCAGCTTCCCTCAACCGGGCTGGGTACGGGATCTTTGGTTGATACGGCTTCACGAATAGTCGCGTCTTTCTCTCGTCATCCTTGACCTTCTCGACTCTGTCGCTCTTGCTTTCCTCCACTTCTGGCTCGTCGTGGCCCTCGAAATCGACTTTCTCCTTTAAATTCTGCTTGGTGGGAGCTTCTTGTAATCTCTCCCGCTCCTCAGGGTTATCGCATTGCAATACTCCTTGGGGTTTGTCTCGGTGTAGCTCGGGAGTGATCCTTGATTTCGGCCCGCCATCTGCTTTGCTAATTGCCCCACTTGCTGCTCCAACCTCTTGATTGAGCATCTGTATTCTGAGCACGGATGTCATTCGCCTCCATGTACTCCTCCATCTTTGTCATTCGGCTTTCGTGGGCTGCGGTTGTGCTGCTGAAATTCGTGAGGAGCGCCTTCATCATATCCTTCATCTCCCTCATGTCGTCGGATCCTCCCGCGGGCGCATTCTGGTACTCGTGGTGGCCGTTTTGGAATCCGGATGGTCTGGGCTGAAATCTGGCGGTCCTTGGCCCTGATGATTCTGATTCCCATACGCCAAGTTAGGATGAGCCCGAGGTGGTGGAAACTCCGCTGGCCACCTTTGGTAGTTGCCCATATAGTCGCGCGTGCTCCAATGACTGCCCAATTGGCATTTTGAGGTCTCGTGGGCAGCGCCGCAAATTCCGCACAAGGGCACGTACGGCGTGTGCTGCGTCGGTGTGGTAGTGGCCACGGCGTTCACGGGCTTGAGTCTGCCCGGACTTGGGAGCAATGCACCAATTACCGTCTGCAACTGAGAGTTCGTCGAGGCAAGTTGCTGCTGAAGCGCCTCGATCTTGGCATTAGTGGCTGTCTCCTGGCTAACTCCAAATACACCGGGTGTTTTCATCCTGGTATTGCCCCTCATGAAGCTGTTCCTCGAATAGTCCTCAATGAGGTTCCAAGCGTCGGTGGCGTTAAGCTTTACGAGTCCTCCTCCGGCGGTTCCGTCTAACATATGGACCGTCTGGTCATTGAGCCCCTCGTGGAATCGGTTGATCTGGGCTGCCTTTGACATCCCGTGCTGTGGACACCTCTTAAGTAGCGCCTTGTAACGCCCCACACCTCATACAAGTTTTCGGAGTCCTTCTGGTGGAACAGAGAAAATCTCCGTCTTCAATCTTAACACCTTTGTGAGTGGGAAGTAATGGTTGATGAAGGCGGCTCGCATCTCCTCCCAGGTAGTGATCGATCTGGGCGGCAACATATCCAACCAGTCTCTCGCTCTGAACTTGAGCGAGAACGGAAACAGCATCAATTTGATTGCATCGCCTGGGACACCGTTGATTTTGATAGTGTCGGTCACCGTTAGAAACGCCTTCAGATGGGAGTAAGGGTCGTCGTCGGGATTACCCTCGAACTGGGCTGTCTGAAAAATCATCTGAAGCCAGGAGTGCTTCAGTTCGAAGTTGTTATTCTCTATCGGCGGGATGACAATCGCCGACTCCGTACCGCCTAGCGCGGGCGTTCTTGAGAAGGTCCTGAAGTGATGGTTCCTCCTCGGGAATGTTATGGATGGGCACTCGTGGTCCGCCATGTCTACTTCTGTGTAGGGGCTATCTACGGCTGTCTCTACACGTGAATTCTGGATGGATTCCTGCGAACTATCCTCTGAATACAGACTAATGGATCCTGAGAGCTGTTGGATGCTCCTTCGGTATCGTACTTAAGCTTCCTTCGCAACTTTCGCTCAAAATCCGGATCTGCGTCAACGATGGGGCCCGATGGATGGCTTCGGGTCATCAACCGCTGAATCGTACCTACAATGAGTGAGAAACGAATTAGCGAAGAAGTAAACAAATACGTAGAATAATGATACGAAATCAATAGCGACGCAGGAAGACAACTAACGCAAATAACACAAATAACGCAAATAGTAAAAAAAGAAAACGTCAAAAAAAAGTGGCTAAAGTACCGAACTACGGTGTTCCTAATATCAATTTATTCCCCGGCAACGGCGCCAAAAACTTGATCAACACGTGGTGTGTGAATGAAAAGTGCGACAAGTAATAATTAAACGAATACCTAATTACTATCACCGACGTGCGATAGGCAGTGGACCTATCGTGTGTAGTGCAGTAAAGTGAGTAGACGAGTATCGAACACAAGGAATAAATCAGTACTAGTAATGACCTATCGACTCGATATTTAGCCTAAATAAAATACGCAATTGTTTTGACGACTTAACCCAACAGATTATTCTAACTAAACTAGAGATTCAATTAGCACGCTTAAAACTGATACGAAGCTTCAGATAATAAAGATGTGCTCGGGATTCGAATCCCGCTAGGTGTGATCGCCTAAGACAATGCATATTGTGCCTACGTGATTCTGACTAGATCGCAGTAATTATCCTACCCGCTCGCGAGTTTGCTGTCGCCCTAAACGCTCGCGGGGATCTAAGATTCAGTAATTACTAACGGCGAGGATCGAGTATTGCTTTCGCCCTATACTCGATTCCTATCTCTACGAACGGTCTAAACGTTTATTTAGCTGTCGCCCTAACGTTTTCCCACACAATCGCTTTAACACATAGACATATTAAAACGACGAAGCAATTTCATAGATAAATAAATAGTCTGAATACGCAAGTCACGATAAACATATGTCTTAAATACGATAATCCTAGCGTTCATCTAATCCCAAACACATAGGGAATTTAGCTACGCATATTAGAAGGAGAACAACGAAGAAAGTAGAGAACAGAGAAGAGGAATTCATGATCTTGAATACTGGCGAATTGTCGGTGCTCGCTTGATAAATCTTCGTCTCTGATCAATTGGGCGTGATTGCGTCGTTGCTCGTCTCTTCCGCTCCGGGGCGTGATTCTGCGTTCTTATCTGCTATTTTTTCGTCTCTGGGATGATTGGTTTTGTCTCTGGTAAGTTGTCTCTTTTTCTGGGTCGAATTGGGCTTTTTAAGCTGATTTCCGTGTCGGTCACGGCCTGGGACATGGGCCGTCACGGCCGTGACCACAGCGCGCGCGTCTCGCCTTTTCTGCCCAAGGTCACGGCCAGATGCATGATGGTCACGGCCGTGACCATCATCAGTGGGCCTCTCTGCCACGGGTCACGGGTAAGTGCATGACCTGGTCACGGCCGTGACCAGGGGCAGTGATCGACTATTAGTTTCTGTCGGGCGTCACGGCTTGGAACATTGATCGTCACGGCCGTGACGTCTGGCAGTGTATTCGTTCTTGCGCTCTGTCACGGGTCACGGTCAGATGCTCTAGGTGTCACGGCCGTGTTACCTGTAGCAGTTTTCGTCCTTTTTGCTCCGTGTTTTGCTCCGTTTTCGCTCCTTTTGCCCCTTTTCGCCCGAAACTCGTCCTAAGCTCCTTAATATCAACATAAGTGTAAATATAATCGAATAAATGCATAATTGATGCTAACGCTTTATTATACCCCGAATAAATACCACGATAAACGCACTAGAATGCGTTTATCACGGACCGCTACCACGAAATTGGTCCACGCATCTCCGACGCTTGATTTCGGACGATTACTATTTTGTAAAGGACTTCGAGTTTGCCCAAGCCAAACGAAATCCACCGATATTGGAGTATCTGAGCTATTGGAGAATAATTCTCGCCAATCTACATTTTGGACCTTCTCGGCGGGAGTATGCTGAGAACGTTGCAGCTTCAATGCTGTGACCTAATTGTTAGCGAATCGCTACGACGAAATTGGTCAACGCATCTCCAACGCTTAATTTCGGACAATTACTATTTTTTAAGGGATTTCGAGTTTGCGCACGCCGTACGAAATCTACTAGTATTGGAGTATCTAGAGCTATTAGAGAATAATTCATCGATCGTCGTTGCTATCGAGTCATCCTCATTAATGGAGTTGGTCATCCTGGACCATGATGGAGACTTCAGCCTATATGTGCTCGAGGATTTCTACGTGCCCAGCTGCTTTGGGCTATTACCTTTGGGGATTTCTGTACTACGTAAGGGAAGATTTATCTTCTCTACGTAATGCGACAATCACTTTTAGAGTTTTAGAGGAGAATGTAACCATTGATGGCTCTCGTGGATATTGGCGAGATGCTTTGGAGTTGGTTTCCGGCGTAGATCAGCTCCGTACTCAGAGCCTTAGATTGATCTCTTACGCACGACCACTAGAGGTGGTATACTCTCTCTCTCTCTCTCTCTCTCTATATATATATATATATATATATATATATATTTCTCTCTCCCTCCCTCTAATATCTTTTTCCTCTAAGTTTGTTGCAGCGATTTCTCCATCTTACTCGATTGGAGTTATTGACGAATACGCTGGTCGTAGGATGTTATACGATGCTCGATGAGCTATTGTCCACAACTCCACTATTTGGTCCTCGAGCCGAGTTGGGACATGGAGGAAGATGTACGATTTTATGCTTGTTTGTGAAAATGGATTTGCAATGATGCAAATCCTCCCCGATATATTTTTATGGTCGTGTGTAGGGTATTTACGCCTTTTTAGACCATCCTCCCCGACATCCGTCTGGCTACGCTGGAGAACGTGAATGTGGAGGGGTATCGCGGGACCCATAACGAGCTCACAATGGTCCAGTTTCTGATCTGAGCGGGACCCGCAATAAATCTGATCATCACTGCCCGCCGGCCCGGCCATCCACCAGAACATCTCTTTCCTTAGTAAGGTGAGGTTGTAGTAAGTTCTATTATCACTAACTAGGTTTTTTGCATTTTCATTTCTTGTCATTCAATAAAAATCTTTGTTTATCTTCAGGTGGAGTCGGATGGATCCAATACGAGTTGCCAAGCTTGCAACTTTCATTCTAATTCTTTACTGGTATTAACAAAAAAATAGAACTCGAATCTGTAGTGCAGTGCAATGAACACAATTCTTGGTAGCCTATGAGAATGAGTTTTGAGTCCATATTTCTCATTTCCAAAAAAATACAAAGTAAAAAACCTCTAATTTGTACTGCATTGCAATTAGACGTGTTCAAACGGTTCACGGTTACGGTTCACGGTTAAACCGCCGGTTTACGGTTAGTGAAAAATCTCAAACCGTAACCGAACCGCGGTAACCACGGTTACGGTTACGGTTTGTAACCGTAATCGCCGGTTACGGTTACGATTTGAACCGCCGGTTTACGGTTTAATTAAATTTTTATTTTATTTATAAAAAACAAAAAATAATCATTAAGTAACTAAAGAATTAATTTTATAATAATGTCGAAAATTAAAAGAAAAACAATTACTCCTTAGATTTTGTAAGAAAAAAATACAATCGCCCAAGTCTTCGTTTTTAACAATAATATTAGCAACACTTTCAGATATTTGAGAAAGATGCGATTGCTTACAGAAATTCGATAATGTGTTTGATTTTTTTAACTTGAGAATTGAGAGCAAAAAAATTCTGTGAAAAATTTATACAAATTCTACACATATTTATAGAACTATAGCATGAAAAAAATAAAAGTGGTACTAATAAAAATGATGACGGTAACATGAGAGTCAATTAGAAGAAAGAAAAAACTGAAAATAAAAAGAAAATGTGAGTGAGAATATAACTTGATGACTGTGAGTAAGAATATAAGAGAAATAAGGTAACGCCCCCAACTGTCGAAAAAATAATTAATCATCCAAAATTCAAGTTCAGCCTAATATAAGCTCAGTCCAATGCCTTATTTTATGGAAAACCCTCGGTTATAACCGACGGTTTGAACCGCCGGTTAACCGCTGGTTATAACCGGCGGTTCACGGTTAGAGAATTCTATAACCGTAACCGAACCGTAGCAAATCACGGTTCGGTTACGGTTTGAACCGTAACCGTTGACTACGGTTAACCGAACCGTTGACCGCCGGTTCGGTTACGGTTCGGTTACGGTTTTTTGAACCTTCTGAACACGTCTAATTGCAATTGCAACACAATGCTTGAGAATCTAGTTTTGCGTCCGTCGTATTTCATCCACTAAAGCACACAGCCCAAGTCTTCTAAATGTTAAGATTTTAAATTAAATTTAAAAGTAGGCCCCAAAAGTATACCTAGGCCCCAAAAAGTATACCTAACACAAACAATATATATGTGTGTATATATTTTATTAATACTTATAAAACAGTATGGCAAAATGAACAGTTATTTCGTTGAAATCCATAAACCTTCGTAATGATTGCCTACAATACTATAAACCTTTATTATTTTATTGCAAAAATAATACACAAAACAAAAATGAATGGGCTGATCGTAGGATGGCAGACGATGATGATGGCGTTTCACCTTATACTTAGGCAAATTTCCAGATGCAGTAATATCACCTTAGTACATGTTTCAGCTCCGTACATATTACACCCTCTGTTTCTTAATACATTTGTTTAAGGATATTACACGCATATTAATAAATAAAGTAAAATCTCCACTATACCCTTAATAATTATATTATCTAATTTAATTTAACAATTCTATTAAAGATAAGGGGTAATTAAATATTGTTTATCTTGAAAACTGTAAAACGACATGTATTTAAGAACAAAAATAAATTCTAAGACGACGTCTGTTATGAAACAGAGGGAGTATATATTTACCAAGCTTAATTATAATGTCGTTACTGTTTGAGAAGTTATAAGTTTACATATCTAATAGCAAAGGAAAATTCGAGCTACTATCAAAATCCAGGATATTAATCAACGGTCCGATTTGTGTCCTCTTTAAAATCAGATGATATAAATAATATTACCTAAGATTTTTTCTTGTCTCTATTTTCCCAGCCCGAGCTTAATATTTTATTCCGCTATAAGATTACAAGACGACAATAAATAAACTAAGTTAAACAGTTGTAGGCGTATAACGAATAATTAACGATGGGCTCCACTCTACATAGGCCAAACGGGTCGTTGAAAACGTAATGAAGCGTGTGGTGGAAATTTTAATGTGCCAAATTCATATTAATGTCCACACAATATATTCTATGCCAATTGTCCATGCAACACGAACTTTAGACCAGCGCCAGTCGTCCCCAAATTCAATCGCAAACTCAAGATTCTCCTACAAAAATTTAATACCAAATGAAACACAATAAACATTTGCTGGCCTTTTCTAGGGGTACAAAAATATGTGTTTCTAATTCTTACGACCAAATGCCTACAGTTGCCCCAAAAGCTATAGCCGAGGCGATGGTGAGGGTGCAACTCTAATCTTTAAATGGCACAACATTCGGTGCCATGGTTCGACTGCTATCAGCAGGGGCAATTATTGCTCCCAAACACCAATGTTCACATCTCAAACCAAAATTATATTTTTGGCCCAAATACTGTTATATTCCTATTAGTGTCACATTTATTGATGTCATAATTCTACCCTAAAACCAAACAATGGTCATAATCCCCTCTCCTACTCCCTATTGGGTCAAAGATCTTAATAAGTCGTTCGTTGATTCAACCAATTTTTCGGTCAACTTAAAGCAAACTCAAAGGTCTCCCCCTTGATTTTGGAGAGCGAATAAGACACTAATTGAACTTTTTTTAGCGTCGTTACGAGTATGGACATGCCGATATGTATAATAATGTTCGGAACAACTTTGTTGGGGTCATAGGCTCTTCGTGTGGCTCGTTTGTGTTAAAAAATGAAATCGATCTAACAAAAATGAACACAGCTTGTTTACGTGGTTCTGATTCTTTGGGGGAATCCTACATCCACGGCCAACGATTAAATCCTTTTATTGATTATCAACAATATTTACAGCGTATACATCATGCTAGACTAAATTCAAAGAAGGAGAACTTATCTTTAGTAAGACAAGAAACATTATCGCTCCTAGGGCTTCAGCTGCAATCGATGAACTCAAAGCTTACGAACTCGACACGATATCGATCTCGTCAGTAGGCAATATACATACTAAGAATCAAGAGCTCAATCATCCGTGGAAAACCCTAGATTTCGGAGAGATGAAGAACGATTTTTTTTTAGGAAGAGAAGTGAGACGTCTTGCTATCTTTCACTCTAAATATAGACTTCAAGTTTTTATAGAAGCTTCTCCATTTGCGCTATTAATGATTCTAAGGTGGGCTCAGCAATTGCGAAAGCCCACATAGAATAGGTTCGGCCCAAGAATGCGCAGGCCATCTTTTAACACCCCCCTCGCTTCTTGGCGCCAATACATATTTCTTCTACTTGTAAGTCAGCCTCATTCTGACAGAATAACCGGAAGTCCGTCAAGACTCGATTGTTTATGGCAGTTGAAAAGTTGGCTACGCAAAAGTAGTTGACCCACAGCTTCGTCTCTTCATATCTACGCAAATGTAGACAAAGTGATTAAAAGCCTAAGTGCACGGTAACATTTGTACACCAGGAAAGTTTGAAAAAATCAGCGCTTCATTAAAAGCGTGATAGCATCATAACTTCACAGAAAAGCTTCAAATCAATACAAGAAAATATCAATTTTCACAAGCTTATGAAGCAGAAACCTTAAGACTACGAAAGCTTTGTAGATTAAGGTTATAAGTAGTGTCACAAGCAAAATCGACAGCTTTGCAGATAACTAAAACAAAGTAATACAGCTCAACACTCGAAACAGCAGTTCACGGCTAAAGAGCAGAAACCCTAAAAATGCGGTAAATTTGCACAAGGGTCAATAAACCTCAGTAAAAATCGAAAGGCACATGTGCGGTAACTTTGCACAACAAGGATATATAATATAAACCCAAATTATGCGGTAACTTTGCATAACAAGGGTCAAAAGTAGAAACCCTAACCCTAATGCATTAATTTTGCACAGCAATGGTCAAAGGCACAAAATCCCAATGCAATAATTTGCACAGCTAGGATCACAATTCACAAAGCATCAGATAAATTTAGATGTCACATAGTACAAACCCTAATGCTAACTTCGCACAGCTAAGGTCAAGATACATCATATCAACATAGTAATATCATCAACACCACCCGATCATTCAAGTCGAGGATTTGATTCAAGTATTACTCACAAAACATCAAAAAGTTCTCAAATCACATATATTACGCAGTAGATGCACATAGAGCGGAGAATATAAGCAGCGGATGCATACACAACATAAGAGATATTAGACGCAAACTTAAAGACCAAGTTTAGAATTAGAAGGATATCACCAAGTAGCTCCTTGGCCTTAATGCCTACGATTTTCACAGCAGTTGGCTACGATCTGTAGACAACCAGCGATACTCTTTGAAATACTGAGGTGAAGAATCCTCAATGGCCGTGTGCAGATGAACTTTCTTAAGTAGACTGTGATAGTTGAGGTGGATCAGACACCAAGAGTCCAGTATTGTCAAGATTGTTATGCTCTCAGCTCATTGCGCTGAATAGTGTAGGGCGCCATACTTAGATATGTCAACAATGTCTCCGAAAAGCAAAACAGGACAAGGCAAAGCAGACACGAGCACGAGCACAAAAGCTATATAAACGTAGCACATCAGATAATAGAAAAAAAAAACGTGTTCATCACATGAGATTTTTTAACGTGTTCACAGCAAGAAACTCAAAAAACTTAGTGCCTTCAGTCAGCTCTTCACAAAAAACAAATGAGCAGAAGTATTTAAAAACGTAATTAGAGATGTAGCTACCACAAAAAATAATCAAGGAATCTTTGTTAAGCGAACAGATTTGTCGAACACCAAGAATAGATGTTGAATAGTTTCTCAGATACAAGTAAAGAGCGATAGCAAATGCAAACAAACTTTCAAAGAAAACACCAGATTCCAATGTAAACTCAACCACAGAATCTTTGTTTGTAGGTGCAGAGATGTATAGTATATAGCACAACAAATCAACAAGATTTAAGGAGCGAGTTCACCAGGAAGCATAAGCTCTGCTATCATTTCATCGTCAATGAGGCAACTTCTTCAGTAACACCAAAAACAAGAAATGGAAAATGATGCCATGTATTAGCCTCTCAAGGTCCTAACAGAAGTTCTTATGAAGACCTCCTGAATCATGTAGATCTTCTGTTAAAGGCAGAGAAAATAAAAATGCAAACAAAAAAAGGACACCAACAGATCAAAATACAAGAAGGCGATGAGTCAAATAGGGCAAAAACGAAAGCAGATTCAATAACCGCTCTGATACCATGTTAAAAAATGAAATCTATCTAACAAAAATGAACACAGCTTGTTTACGTGGTTCGGATTCTTTAGGGGAATCCTACATCCACGGCCAACGATTAAATCCTTTTATTGATGATCAACAATATTTACAGCGTATACATCATGCTAGACTAAATTCAAAGAAGGAGAGCTTATCTTTAGTAAGACAAGAAACATTATCGCTCCTAGGGCTTCAGCTGCAATCGAGGAACTCAAAGCTTACGAACTCGACACGATATCGATCTCGTCAGTAGGTAATATACAGACTAAGAATCAAGAGCTCAATTATCCATGGAAAACCCTAGATTTCAGAGAGATGAAGAACGATTTTTTTTAGGAAGAGAAGTGAGGCGTCTTGCTATCTCACTCTAAATATAGACTTCAAGTTTTTATAGAAGCTTCTCCATTGGGCTATTAATGATTCTAAGGTGGGCTCATCAATTGCGAAAGCCCACATAGAATAGGTTCGGCCCAAGAATGCGCAGTCCATCTTTTAACAGTTTGATTAGATAAGAGCAGACTAAATAGGTGTTCATACTGAAGTACATTCAATGAGATGACAAAGTTAGTGTAGAGAATTTTGTCTTTTTCTTAATTGATGCACTTATTTGTTTCAAGTGATTATGGATGGCTTATGTTTGCGTATTTTGGGACGCGTTTGTTTCCACAAAACAAAATGGACTATTTTTTAAATTATTATTTTTTTCTTCATAATGCGTTTGATTTTATCGTCAGTGACATCTACACATAAATACCTACTTGAATAAAATTTTTACAGATAGTTACCATGTTAGAAATTTTCTCCATAACACGTTGATATAGGGTACCTAAATGTGTTTATACGGTGTACCTTATGTGTTATAGATGGCGTACCTAAATGTGCTAATACGGCGTACCATTTTCTCAACGTATGACCAGGGACGGACCCACGTTGGGCTCGGGGGGTCCATTGCCCCCCGACCGTCCGGCATAATGCTTAGTGGCCCCCCCCCCCCCCCCCCCCCCCCCCCCACCCCACACAAAGGAAGAAGACGATATATGGGGTAGGGCACATTTTGGGCTATTGTTATTAAATTCATATGGTCTCGGCTAGTAAATATCATTGGGCTTATAGTGCTCCTTTTTCTCTTTTTTTTCTCCTAAAAACCATTAGGTTTAAATAGCCCTTTTTCTCTATTGGACATTTTTGTATTGATTTCTATCTTTGATATTAGTATCATACAATTAATCAATCAAGAAATAGCATATAATTTTCCAAAATAAAAAAGAAAAAAACCTTACTCTATAGAAATAGATACCGTCCTCACGAAATAAGGAACAAGATGGCATGAATCATTCTTCTGAAATAAAATGGCGTAAGAATCGAAACTTTTGTGTAAGTTGTGCTGCGTTTTTCAATATATAAAATAATTACGTTAGACTACAAATGTTATGTATTATGCGGTTGGTTAAGGCGGATTCCAAAAGAATACACTAGTTTACCAACAAAATTTGAAAATGTTGATTAAAAAAGTATTGTACGACATAACGAGTTCTCTATGTGGCGGCTCAATGAGCGAGTACATATACATCGTGCTTGACTCTCCCCCCCCCCCCCCCTCAGCTCTTGAATCCTGGATCCGTCACTGCGTATTACGTACCACAAGACGTTGATATAGGGTATCTAAATGTGTTGTATGGCGTACCTGCGGCGGATCGGGTACCTATTTGCAAAACATTTATTCTAAAGATCAAGTTGCTGACAGCCATAAATCTTCTCCCAGAAAACAGTTACCTCGAGACAATTGGGTGAGTCGGCCTTGGACTGTGCTTGATCTAATCGGCCATCCAGAATTTCTTGGTTCGGATACCCGTATGCCACGTGATCTATATCTTGAGCCACGCCTGTGCAAATTCCATCTCCTTTGTGTTGACCCGCTGCCGCCAAGAACTGAGATATCTGGGCTTTGTGCTCTTCTAGGAGTGAGTGATGGGCTTGTTCTCTATGCTTCTCTTACTCGTTTAAATGATCCGAAACGGATGGCCAACTTCAGTTTCTACCAATGTTGCAAAACTCGCTAGGCGCTAGTCGGGCGCCCGGTAGGGGCCTAGCGCCTAGGCGGTCTAGGCGGGGAGTAGGCGGTTTCTAGGCGGAAATTAGGCGGTATACCTATATTTTATTTATTTTTTATTCTGTTGTATATCATTATACAAACATTATATTATATCTAAGTTTATAAAAAAAATCTAGGCAAAATATATGAATATATTTATTCTTGATAGATATCAATTTAATTTAAAATTTTCATGAGATTAACATGAATAAACAAAATTCAAATTAGGCTAAGATTTCACTGAAAAGACAAAAAAAATAAATAAATAAATACATCATGGCCCAATAAATTTAGCCCATTAAGAATAAAACCCAAATTAAAGTAATTTTGACTGGTCAACCGTCTTCTTCATCTCATCGTCGATCGATACAACCCATCACACCCTGCTTGAATTGAAAAAAAAGATCGATTTCTACTGTGGTGCCGCTGGCTGGAGAGGGGTGCGGTCGACGACGGCCTGAGGTGGGATGATGAGGGAGGTGGACGGATGGGCTGAAGCTGCGGCGACGGGCTGAGGCTGCAACCGTGAAGACTGAGTTGCGACGGGCTGAGACTGCCGAAGGGCTGAGGAGCAGGCGGCGAGAGGAGGTAGTGCGCGGTGGCTGGCCGCACAGGCGAGCCGAGGAGCCTGCGAGAGCTAGGTTAGATTTCAATATTTTTTTTTACAATAAGCGAGTAGGCGGACGAAAAACTCGGGAAAACTCGGCGACTAGGCGGCGTGGGCGCCGATTAGGCGGCTCCGGCGCCCAGAAGGGCGATTAGGAGGTTCTCGCCTCGGCCCAGGCCCGCCGAGCGCCTAGTAGACGCCTAAGCGGCCGCCTAGAGCGAGTTTTGCAACAATGGTTTCTACAGACGAAATCCCATCACGGGCATTGCATCGCATTGGGTGGAGCCAGATTTTTTAAGTTTTCGAGGCAGTGGATGGGGTTTTCTGACTCGCGTCGACGAAGAAGGCGTTATCAGGGGCTATCGTGTTGTGCGTCAGTTGCAGTCGAGGTTGGAGGACGGCGGTGCCTTGGTGAATTTTCAAGTGGAACTACAGCAATATTACGAGTTCGTGCTCTTCATGTCGAGGAAAGCTGAGGTTCTTTATAGGGACTTTTGGAGACGAAGATGGTTTCCCGTGCTTTAGCGTTTGGACGCTCGACGACTACAATTCTGGAGAATGGCACTTCGAACATAAGATCATGAACATAGTCGTACCTTTTGATCTCAGGCAGTTCTTGGGCTGAGTTGAGGAATGTGTTTTGCCAACCTTTTGACGCAGACGTGGTTTATTTGAAAATCTTGGTCCGCTTTAAGTCCCCTAATAGAAGTGTGGGATATATTGTTTCGTACAATTTGAATACCGGGGTGAGATGGTTGTGCGTGGTGGGCCTTTTGGGTTGGGTCACTTATTATTGTGGAGTTATCTCAATTGTCAAAATAAGATTAAACACATGAATACATGTGTCATGAATAGGTGTCATGTTTGTACAAGGAAAAAAACACACGTAGGGGGTTAGTCATGGTTTGAAGATGAGAAAATAAAAATGATTTTATATTCCTAATTCTATATATAATGTATTTGTATGCAAAAAAAAAAAAAAAGAGCATGAGAGCAATAATAAAAAATATGTTGGTGTGTTAACGTGAAATACAGATACTTCTCCTTTTTTCATATAGCATACACTTGAGAAAAATAACAATTATGTGATTGGGCATTGTTGTTTGTGGCTCCACCATGGCCAACACCTGTCGCCGACCACCACTTAGAGAAGAACTTATCATTTGAACTAGTTGTTTTCGTCCATTATTGCTAGTTATCTATCTGATCCTAGTTTTCTTTAATCTTTAGTTATGGTTGGTTGGTTCTAGTTACGATGTTAATTACTTGTATTTGAGTATTGGTTTTTGGTATTTGGGTTCTGCTGATCTGCTGCTACTTAATAAGTTTTCGACTGCCACAATCAAAGTATAGTATAGTGATCAGTCCTCTCAGGTAATTCCTGTAATATATTTCTTCCACTATCAAATGAGCAAAAGCATAATCAGTTTCTGGGAAGTAACTAAGACCATTTTTCGACAAGGGTCTGGTCTTCAGACGATTTGAAACTGATCATATCTCTTTGTTAATGTCGAAGATTTCGAAAAGATTTTGCCTTTCTTCCCCAAAATATGTGGTGCACCTACATACCAGAATTAGGAGATTGCAATTACCAAATATGAAAGATATGATGATCAAGAGTAAATATGGAGAGAAGATTCGAACTAAATATACACTATATTTAGGGACATCTTCGAGGAGGTATTTTGGGAGATTATCAAGGGATCTCTTACCGATTCAAACGAGATCAAAGGTCTATAAATAAGAGCTATTTTCGAGCTGCAAAATACCACTTCGAGAGTGCTTTCATGGAGGAACTATGACGAGTCACATATTGAGCGAAGTTTGAGTGAGCTTTCATATCTTGAGAGTCGTCTTTTTAGCCTAGTGTTTCTTTTGCAAAAGTCTTAGGACTTCGTAGGTTTGCAGAATCATTAGATTCGTAGTTTTGTCTAGGCTTGATTTTTACTATCCTCGGGTAGTTGTTTTGCAATCCATCTTTGTATTGGAATTTGCGCCTTCAAGCACGCACCAAGTTTTTTTTACTTGAAGCACAATTTAAAGCTCGCGTCTATATCTCTCTTTACTAAGTTCGTTAAATATTCCACTGTGCGTTCTGTGTGGGTTCCGATCCCAGGTTTTGGCTGCAGTGGTATTCCAACATTTGTTCCAACATTTAATCACCTGTTTTTAGAACTTAGTTTTTACATCCATTTCTGACGGGACCACTTCAATCTTGTCAAGTTCAAGCACTAGGACTAGGAGAGAAATCTTGCTCAACTCAAGTTTTTTTCCCTATTCCTACTATAAAAAAAGACAATCTAAATCGAGTCATAGGGGTTGATTGAGACCCAATTTCACGTTTTCAAGACAAAAACAGAACCTTAAGCTTTAATCTGTATTAACGATAGGTGTTACTTGTAAATTTTTTCTATGTGAGTTATGTAATGGAAAGGCGTGTTCTTTTTATGGGTTGAGTTTCCTCTCAGTTTCTTGAATGCTTCTTCACTTTTACTTCCAAGATTTATCCAACAGTTCCGAAATGAAATAAGTTACATGCTTATTACTCTGTGGTTGGAATGACAGCGATGGAGTAATAGTGCACATAAGGTAATCTATCGGCCAGCTCGACCCGAGTTAAGCGGGCTGTCCGCCATTTTTTGGGTCGGGACGGATAACTACGGGCCGCCCACAATCCAGGCCCGATCCATGGGGCAGTGGCCGGGCGAGCTATCAGACCTGTTTTTTTTTTTTAAATTAACTTTTAAAAATAATTTTAACTTTTTTATTATTATTTTACCTACTATTGTCAAAAACAATTTAATTACATAATGTAAAAAAAAAAATACATAGAATATAGTTATTCTTATAAAATAAAAATTTATAAAAAATAGCGGGACTAATTCGGCCTGACGGCCCGCGACAAATGGCCCGGCCATCTTTCGGCCTACAATTCTTGGACCCGAGCCCAGTGTTTTTCAAGCTGCCCCACGGCCTTGGGCCCAAATTTTCAGCTATAAATAGAATGGTGATTTTCTTTTTTGGAAAGATGAATAGCATGATGATGATTGTAATGTTTACGGAAACTTATTCTCATATGGTTGAAAGGCTGCAGTCCGAAAAAATGAATTCTTACCAAATTCCATTATTGCATCCAAGTATGAATGAAAGGAATGAATGTAGAGAAATATGGATAAATATAGATGAAGCCAGATCACAAGTAGCTATGAAGCCAGATCTACAATACTCTTCACTTTCTTTAGGCGTCGACAAGTTTCTCGTGTTCTTCGGAAAGACACTCCAATAAATTGTGAAAATATATCCCATATCGGGAGACTTGATCTCCTAGATCAGGAGACTAGGATGGTGTCGGCGGATGAGGGTTTGACTTGTGAAGAGAGGGGAATGCGGGTTGAAGGCATCAGAGTGGTGGGATGCAGCAAGGTAAAAGGGGACACAAAAGCCAAAAAAACTGAAAAATGACAAAAGGAAAAAACAAATAGAAAACAAAATAGGCTCCTCACCTCCGTTAATGGAGGAGGGGGAGAAGGGTTTCACCTTTTTTCCTTGTAGAGAGAAGCGAGAGAGGGTTTAGAGAGAGATGCTGCTTGAGAATGATCGATCTTTTTGTTAAAAACTTTAATCATATTATCAGGGCCGGATTTGGGCCGTGCATCCAGGCATACTGCACAGAGCCACAAATTCGGCCCAGTATAATAGTAATAACAGGGCACATATTTAAAAATGGATTGAATTTTTAAAAAAATATAAACTAATAAAATAGACCCAATTTTCCCAATAAGTGCCACGCATATAAAAAATGGGCCTCCATATATTATATAAGAACTGGACACTGAAATTAGAAAACCGGCCATGCATGAAGGAATTGAATCTGTTTTTTCGGATTTCTTTATCTTCTTTTTTTTTCTTCAATTGTTCTTTCGAAGAAGAATTGAATCGTTGATTGGCTTGTTTCTAAATTGTGTTATTTTAGATCATTTTATTTTTACCATTTCTTTGTTTACTGCACTGTTAAATTAGCCTGCAATAATTTGGGTTCGATAGTTCATTGATGTACTGCCAGATTTTTTGGCCTATGCCTAATTTACAAGCGCGCCTGGTGGCTATTGGCTGAAAGGTGGAATAATGAATATTAGCATGTCAAAACAAAGTTACGCTAGGTCTATGTCCATAGACGTGTTCATACGGGTTTGAAAAAACGTAGCAAACCATAACTGAACCGGCGGTCAATGGTTCGGTTAACCGTGGTCAACGGTTTCAAACCACATAACCGAACCGTCATTTATATCAGTTACGGTTATCCCACGAGTGCTCTTCAAAATTATAGTGAAGATTAGGTGATGATCATAGGTGTTTTTATTATTCAAGGTGTAATTTTTTCAAATAATGAAGTATTTTATAAATTTCTATGTTGTAATACTTTTTTTAATATTATAATAAAATATAACTTATGTCAAATGGTACGCGGAAAAAATTATATAAAGGAAAATTTGGAACCGTAAAACCGGTGATTTCAATCCGTAACCGGCTCGATCGGTTCAAAACCGTAACCGTAACGGTGATGACCATGGTTCGGTTATGGTTAGAGGTTTCTACTAACCGTAAACTGCGTTTTATAACCGTGAACCGTAATAAGATGAACACGCTATTTCCAACGAGTGACCTAGTGGTTGGACTTGTTGATTATTGTTTTCTCTAAGAAGACTTGTTGTCTGATTCATAAAAAATAAGTACATTGACTAAAGAGTCATATGGGTTCCTCTGTCTACAAAATCACTAGGAACAAAAGCTCACGTAGGAGCAACCCACAATCCACTATAGTTGTAGATCGAACCTAGGAAAAAAAACGAATTCAAAAACACACCTAACTAAAATTTGAATTTCTACTAGATTTGAATTTAAAACTCCACAACTACGAAAAACAAGATTTGTAGATTGATGGCTTGCTTAATCTTGAAGGGAACACAATGAGTGAAATGTGTAGTAGAACTGTGCTATTAAAAAGAGAGAATATACGAAACCAAAATCTTTCCAGGAATATTTGCAGCGTTGAAGACTAAGACCACCAAGAGAATGTAGAAGACGAGAAACTCAGAAGAAGAACAGAAGATGAAATTTGAAAAAAGAAATCAAGATTGAAGCAGATTTTTTAGATTTTTCGAATAATTCAATTTCTGTTTTGTTGCTGCCCCTATTTTCTTTTCTGTTGCTTGAGAATTTTGAATTTTAGTTACTCAAGTTCATTAGTTTTTGTTACCGTTAGCTAGTTTCGTAGGGTGGTAGTTATCCAAGTGTGTATATATGTATAACTCATACTGTACGACGTTAGAAAAAATTATTTTGTTTTGAAAGATTCGTTGTATTCCCTTCATTGTTCTCATATACCAATTGCTAGTTTTTAACAACCGCAGAGCTGTGAAGGTAAAGAAGAGTACAGCAAATAGCAAAAGTGTATTTAATATCCTCGTTCCATTATACCTCTACTGTCCATAGTATTTATGTATAAATAAATATAAAGCAGTATAACTAGCTTCCATTTTTGTTTCTTGTTCCTGCAAAAAGACGTGACTTCTTAATACGTAATTTCCGCCACGAACAACATAAATTGAGATCAAATTTACAACCACAAAAAAACGATACAGACAAATTAATAACGGTCGGCGCATCCAATTTCTTCGCGGGCTTAAGCCGAACAAGAAACGGGAAAAAGAAAAGTTGGATGACATGTGCGCAGAATTCGTGCGCAGTCTATATGCAATAATCGAAAACTCGGAAATACTTTTTTTGTTGCTCAAGTGAAAGACGTTTACCTGTCAACGGCCTTTTAATTATCATCGCGATCGATAGGGCTTCACTATTATCTCCGTGTCACCAGTGATGTGATGACTGCGCATCGACAAAACTAGCTCGACTGTCTCTGGGTAGTGAAATGTCAGGAATCCGTACATCCTCGCCTCCTGGGGCGGGATTCGAACATCTTGCACCGGGCCAAACTTGCTGAAAAATAAATTGCATTTCTGTTGAGTGACCAATTTTCCTAAAAGGTTAAACTTTAAGGGAGTGTATTACCTTTTAATTATATTTGTTGCAAGAAAAATTAAGTTTTAATATTGAAGTAATTTCAGAAAACCAAAACTAAAATTTGCAGTTTCAAGACAAGTCTCGAAATTGAAGCAATTTGAGGACAATTTAGCGACAGAGTTTTGAAACATAACGTCCTAAAATTGCTTTAATTTAAGTGCCTTCAAAATGCTTCAATTTCGAAACTTATTATCCTAATATTACCACCCCATAATTCAGATGACATTAAAATGTCGGTCCCCCAACAGAGTACTGCAAAAGCTTTTTTCCTCTGCCCTCAAGGCAAGCGAAATAACATCATCTTACGCGAAATAATTGCGCACGTCTTGGTCGCTGAGCGCGTTGTTGGGAGTAAATGTGAAGTAGATTTGGCAACTGGTCAACAAACAGTTCCTTATTCTGTTAACGTACATTTGTTCGTCTTCGGCCAAGATCATGGACTGCATACCATGAGGCCTGCATCGAAAATCGAACTAAATCAGCTAAAAAAAATGGCGAATAATCGTACGTAGAACAAGAAAATAGAAAGTCGTTAAATGAAAACCTTTTGACGAGCAAAATGGCTTCAGACAACTGAGCGACGAGTTGCATGAGATCACAGCCATTTCTTCTATGGCCTTCGTCTATATAATCCTCGACATCGAGCGTTCTTCGATACTTCTTGTAATAAAGAATAGGCAAGCAAGAAGTTGTAACTGGGATACCTCTTCGACACCTAAGGATCTCGATAATTTCTCTCTCGAGGCTGTGGAGGTTGTTGTTTACTCCGAAAAATGGACAGTCCCTATTGAGAATCATTACCAAGCCACTGTTCATATCAAGGACATGCAAGAATCTGCATTTTCCACCATTTTGGCAGAAACCATTTTTGTAGCTCTCGCATATACGACCGAATAGTAACGGGGAATCTTTGGGGCAAAATTCGGGCAGCAATTGATTTGTATCAGTCGTAGGAAATTTGTTCTGGGCAAGTGAAGCTGAGAGAGATGGAGCATTTACTTGAAGTGAAGGCCTAGGATGTAATAATGAGCTTATGTTCAGCTTAACTTTGTGTACGACTGCAACGAAGCTTGTTTCTGGAGAAAGTGCTAGCCTTATCATGTCGCGCTCGCTGTTTTTGTGCAGCAGAAGAAAAAACATGATTTTCGATACGTTTTCTGGGTCGAATTCTTGAATTCTCTGGTAAACAATCTTCGTAGATTCTGAGAAATCCATCGTATCCTAACTACTGTGGGAGGAGGGCTGTGATGAAACTCTTTAGAGTGCAAGAAAAATTAGATGTCTTAAAACTAGGGTTTCTAAGCCATTTTCTGTACAACAAATGTAGCTGAAGAAATGGAAACCACTGAGGACAATGTTGAAGAGTGAGAAGCATGGGAGAAGCAGAAGATGATCAAATGTGAAGGAAGAGAAGTGAAGAAATTTGTTGCATGCGGTGATCAAAATCTTATCTATGTGCTCACATATGAGAATGGCTCCAATTTATGCTATTATTATTTCTCAGTGAATTATGTTTGCATGCCTTGGCTTTAAATGTGTCTTTGTTTTCTCCCCCAAGAAAACGGACAATATTGCTCACTACATTGCTGAGAGCAAAAGGACACAGAAAACCCTCGTACTACTTTGTCAGAAGCTGCCTTCGGCAGTTGCTCCTCATCTCTGCGTTACCAATATACCATCTGTTTTTGTGAATTTTTTCAGTGCTCTAACAATGGCAGAAACTCGGAGAAAGTGTTTTTTTTTTTTCTTTGATTTGTCTTAGAATTTATGTGAATTTATGCTCAAGAATTGGCAGTGTCCTTTTGAAATTATTCACCAAAACGAACAAACAAAATCTCCCACTCCATCATTTATATGCTAGACGCCAAATACATATACAAGAATTGATAAAATATTATTCTTGTTTTTTTCCTTTGGTACTTACTACACGCGAAAGATTGTATTTGTTGTTGCACTTTATTTGTAACATTTGGATGTGCAACATACATTCATATCTTTATGCAAGATAACCCACAACAATGATGGAGTTTTTAATTCTTCAAGCATATATATGGCCTTTCGAATAATCGCATTATCAAATCTATGTTGAAGAATACTAATACAAGAAACTTTTAGCAAAGTTTTTCGTGCTTTACGTCATAGTTTCCAGTACAGACTACCCCCCCAAACCCCCCTAATAACCCGAACCAAACGGACCCTTAGGGTTACGCAAATATTAAAACGGCAAGAAAATTTTCGAAAGCAGTTATGCAAGTACCACTGAGGAAATAACTAGTGCGAACAAATCAGGAATGGGTCACGAGCATTTAGAGGATAGAATTTGAGAGTGCCAAGAATATTCTTGCAAATATGCATGGAAAAGCAATCTATGATTAGCTTGAAATAGTATCTGTGAATCATCTCAGATCATTAGATACAAGTTTTCAGCTAATGCATAGTTGGTTCTCAACTCTCCGTTGTGCTAGATGGTAAATCAGTATATATGTAGGTAGAACTCGTATGTACCGACCGGACAACTCAATTCTCAACTTTTCATTATATAGCCGAGGATCGTACTGTAAAATGACAGAAATACCCTTAACTTAAGGCTATTGACTAAAAATTTTGGTCGATTCCATTTTTCAAAATTTAAAAAATGATTGAAGGCAATTTTTTTTATAAACAAAAATAAATAAAACCCCATCACGAGGTACCATAACCTCTGTTGTAACATACGGCCTAGGCGGCGCCTAGGCGCTAGGCGGAGCCCTCCACGGCGATATTCGCCTAGGCGCTCGATTAATCGATCGGACCCATTGTTCGGGCTAGGTGGCCGATTAGTCGGCCTAGGCAGCCGATTAATCGGGCTAGGCGGCCGAGTTCTATTTATTTATTTTTTTTCATTCTTTTGAAAATTTTTATATACAAAGAAATATTATTGATGATATTATTTCTTTAGATGAATAAATTAAATATACATTTACTTTGGTAATTAGCATAGAAAATAAAAATAATAAAAAACGAGTATATTGTCTAATTTCCGCCTAGAAACCGCCTAGGCCCCCGCATAGACTGCCTAAGCGCTAGGCCCCCTCGGGCGCCCGACTAGCGCCTAGCAAATTTTACAACATTGACCATAACACATTCCATTCCAAGAGCAAAATGCCAAGGCGAATAAGTGGGCCATTGGCCCATTAAGAAAAGGAAAGAGCCCAACGTGAGTACTCAGTGGGCCCACTGCTCAATCGAAGTCTCCAGAAACACAGAGATATGCACGCACGCACATCTAGTTGCATTCATTGCCTTCCAAATTTCACCACGTCACACTCAATCAAGGTATGTGCTGAATTGAATCCACCAAATGTTGAAGAAAATCGCGACCTTTGCTTGATCAGTTGCCTACGTATTTCAAAGGTATGGATGCTATAATTTTTTGCAATTGTTTCGCATGTTCGCTTCCGCTCCTCGATTTTTTTTTTTAATTTTTTTTTTTTCTGTGTAGTGCGTTTTCGATGATCTGGAAATTTCCTCTTGATTTGTTCGGCTTATATTGTTGGAGTTGTTCTAATTGAATAGTTGGACATGAGCAGAGAGAAAAAAAAAAGACGCCGGAGCCTCTTGACTTCTTTATTTGGACTGTTGAGATATCCCTTTTTTCCCTTTACTTACTTATGGTTTTTTCTACTTTCTGTCCATCTTAGTCTTGTAGGGATTTTTTACGACTCAATTGTAGCCCAAGCCCGTATAAGCATGTGTGGTTCCACTCTAAAACCAATTGGCAATAGAGAGAGTGAACCCACAAGCTTAAGAACCGCTCATATCCGTTTTACTTAACCGATGTGAGACTGGGTTTGCACACCCAACAATCCTCCCCTCAAACTCAAGACCATCCAACAGGTCTCGCTTTCAACGATAATCATCTTGTACCGCCGTTCTGTTGGGAATGGTGGTGGGCCTCGCGGTGATCAGTGGGCCCCGCAGCGGAACAGGTCCCGGTTTGGCTCGGTACGACAATCGGGAGAAGTGGGACCCACGGGGTAAATTTGGTTGGACCCGCACAGTAACTACCACGGTAAAAATAAAATTACCGCAAGGTAAGAAAGAACACCAGAACTTTAACGTGGAAAACCCTCTGTTAACGAAGAGGGAAAAAACCACGGCCGAGTCAGGGGCTATAGTGTTGTGCGTCAGTTGCAGTCGAGGTTGGAGGACGGCGGTGCCTTGCTGAATTTTCACGTGGAACTACAGCAATATTACGATGTTCGTGCTCTTCATGTCGAGGAAAGCTGAGGTTCTTTATAGGGGAGTTTTGGAGACGAAGATGGTTTCCCGTGCTTTAGCGTTTGGACGCTCGACGACTACAATTCTGGAGAATGGCACTTCGAACATAAGATCATGAACGTAATCGTACCTTTTGATCTCTCAGGCAGTTCTAGGGCTGAGTTGAGGCATGTGTTTTGCCAACCTTTTGACGCAGACGTGGTTTATTTGAAATTCTTGGTCCGCTTTAAGTCCCCTAATAGAAGTGTGGGATATATTGTTTCGTACAATTTGAATACCGGGGTGAGATGGTTGTGCGTGGTGGGCCTTTTGGGTTGGCTCAGTTATTATTGTGGAGTTATCTCAATTGTCAAAATAAGATTAAACACATGAATACATGTGTCATGAATAGGTGTCATGTTTGTATAAGGAAAAAAAACACACGTAGGGGGGTTAGTCATGGTTTGAAGATAGAAAATAAAAATGATTTTATATTCCTAATTCTATATATAATGTATTTGTATGCAAAAAAAAAGAGCATGAGAGGAAATACAGATACTTCTCCTTTTTTCATATAGCATACACTTGAGAAAAATAACAATTATGTGATTGGCATTGTTGTTTGTGGCTCCACCATGGCCAACACATGTCGCCGACCACCACTTAGAGAAGAACTGATCATTCGAACTAGTTGTTTTCGTCCATTATTGCTAGTTATCTATCTGATCCTAGTTTTCTTTAATCTTTAGTTATGGTTGGTTGGTTCTAGTTACGATGTTAATTACTTGTATTTGAGTATTGGTTTTTGGTATCTGGGTTCTGCTGATCTGCTGCTACTTAATAAGTTTTCGACTGCCACAATCAAAGTATAGTGTAGTGATCAGTCCTCTCATGTAATTCCTGTAATATATTTCTTCCACTATCAAATAAGCAAAAGCATAATCAGTTTCTGGGAAGTAACTAAGACCATTTTTCGACAAGGGTCTGGTCTTCAGACGATTTGAAACTGATCATATCTCTTTGTTAATGTCGAAGATTTCGAAAAGATTTTGCCTTTCTTCCCCAAAATATGTGGTGCACCTACATACCAGAATTAGGAGATTGCAATTACCAAATATGAAAGATATGAAGATCAAGAGTAAATATAGAGAAGATTCGAACTAAATATACACTATATTTAGGGACATCTTCGAGGAGGTATTTTGGGAGATTATCAAGGGATCTCTTACCGATTCAAACGATATCAAATGTCTATAAATAAGAGCTATTTTCGAGCTGCAAAATACGACTTCGAGAGTGCTTTCATGGAGGAACTATGACGAGTCACATATTGCGCGAAGTTTGAGTGAGCTTTCATATCTTGAGAGTCGTCTTTTTAGCCTAATGTTTCTTTTGCAAAAGTCTTAGGACTTTGTAAGTTTGCAGAATCATTAGATTCGTAGTTTTGTCTAGGCTTGATTTTTACTATCCTCGGGTAGTTGTTTTGCAATCCATCTTCGTATTGGAATTTGCGCCTTGAGGCACCCACCAAGTTTTTTTTACTTGCTGCACAATTAAGCTCGCGTCTACATCTCTCTTTACTAAGTTCGTTAAATATTCCACTGTGCGTTCTGTGTTGGGTTCCGATCCCAGGTTTTGGCTGCAGTGGTATTCCAACATTTGTTCCAACATTTAATCACCTGTTTTTAGAACTTAGTTTTTACATCCATTTCTGACGGGACCACTTCAATCTTATCAAGTTCAAGCACTAGGACTAGGAGAGAAATCTTGCTCAACTCAAGTTTTTTTCCCTATTCCTACTATAAAAAAAGACAATCTAAATCGAGTCATAGGGGTTGATTGAGACCCAATTTCACGTTTTCAAGACAAAAACAGAACCCTTAAGCTTTAATCTATATTAACGATAGGTGTTACTTGTAAATTTCTTCTATGTGAGTTATGTAATGGAAAGGCGTGTTCTTTTCATGGGTTGAGTTTCCTCTCAGTTTCTTGAATGCTTCTTCACTTTTACTTCCAAGATTTATCCAACAGTTCCGAAATGAAATAAGTTACATGCTTATTACTCTGTTGGTTGGAATGACAGCGATGGAGTAATAGTGCACATAAGGTAATCTATCGGCCAGCTCGACCCGAGTTAAGCGGGCTGTCCGCCATTTTTTTGGGTCGGGACGGATAACTTCGGGCCGCCACAATCCAGGCCCGATCCATGGGGCAGTGGCCGGGCGAGCTATCAGACCTGTTTTTTTTTTAAATTAACTTTAAAAATAATTTTAACTTTTTTATTATTATTTTACCTACTATTGTCAAAAACAATTTAATTACATAATGTAAAAAAAAAATTACATGGAATATAGTTATTCTTATAAAATAAAAATTTATAAAAATAGCGGGACTAATTCGGCCTGACGGCCCGCGACAAATGGCCCGGCCATCTTTCGGGCCTACAATTCTTGGACCCGAGCCCAGTGTTTTTCAAGCTGCCCCACGGCCTTGGGCCCAAATTTTCAGCTATAAATAGAATGGTGATTTTCTTTTTTGGAAAGATGAATAGCATGATGATGATTGTAATGTTTACGGAAACTTATTCTCATATGGTTGAAAGGCTGCAGTCGAAAAAATGAATTCTTACCAAATTCCATTATTGCATCCAAGTATGAATGAAAGGAATGAATGTAGAGAAATATGGATAAATATAGATGAAGCCAGATCACAAGTAGCTATGAAGCCAGATCTACAATACTCTTCACTTTCTTTAGGCGTCGACAAGTTTCTCGTGTTCTTTGGAAAGACACTCCAATAAATTGTGAAAATATATCCCATATCGGGAGACTTGATCTCCTAGATCAGGAGACTAGGATGGTGTCGGCGGATGAGGGTTTGACTTGTGAAGAGAGGGGAATGCGGGTTGAAAGCATCAGAGTGGTGGGATTGCAGCAAGGTAAAAGGGGACAAAAGCCAAAAAAACTGAAAAATGACAAAAGGAAAAAACAAATAGAAAACAAAATAGGCTCCTCACCTCCGTTAATGGAGGAGGGGGAGAAGGGTTTCACCTTTTTTCCTTGTAGAGAGAAGCGAGAGAGGGTTTAGAGAGAGATGCTGCTTGAGAATGATCTTTTTGTTAAAAACTTTAATCATATTATCAGGGCCGGATTTGGGCCGTGCATCCAGGCATACTGCACAGAGCCACAAATTCGGCCCAGTATAATAGTAATAACAGGGCCACATATTAAAAATGGACTGAATTTTTAAAAAAATATAAACTAATAAAATAGACCCAATTTTCCCAATAAGTGCCACGCATATAAAAAATGGGCCTCCATATATTATATAAGAACTGGGACACTGAAATTAGAAAACCGGCCATGCATGAAGGAATTGAATCTGTTTTTTCGGATTTCTTTATCTTCTTTTTTTTTTCTTCAATTGTTCTTTTCGAAGAAGGAATAGAATCGTTGATTGGCTTGTTTCTAAATTGTGTTATTCTAGATCATTTTATTTTTACCATTTCTTTGTTTACTGCACTGTTAAATTAGCCTGCAATTAATTTGGGTTCGATAGTTCATTGATGTACTGCCAGATTTTTTGGCCTATGCCTAATTTACAAGCGCGCCTGGTGGCTATTGGCTGAAAGGTGGAATAATGAATATTAGCATGTCAAAACAAAGTTACGCTAGGTCTATGTCCATAGACGTTTTCATACGGGTTTGAAAAAACGTAGCAAACCATAACTGAACCGGCGGTCAATGGTTCGGTTAACCGTGGTCAACGGTTTCAAACCACGTAACTGAACCGTCATTTATATCAGTTACGTTTATCCCACGAGTGCTCTTCAAATATTATAGTGAAGATTAGGTGATGATCATAGGTGTTTTTATTATTCAAGGTGTAATTTTTTCAAATAATGAAGTATTTTATAAATTTCTATGTTGTAATACTTTTTTTAATATTATAATAAAATATAACTTATGTCAAATGGTTACGCGGAAAAAATTATATAAAGGAAAATTTGGAACCGTAAACCGGTGATTTCAATCCGTAACCGGCTCGATCGGTTCAAAACCGTAACCGTAACGGTGATGACCATGGTTCGGTTATGGTTAGAGGTTTCTACTAACCGTAAACTGTGTTTTATAACCGTGAACCGTAATAAGATGAACACGCTATCTCCAACGAGTGACCTAGTGGTTGGACTTGTTGATTATTGTTTTCTCCAAGAAGACTTGTTGTCTGATTCATAAAAAATAAGTACATTGACTAAAGAGTCATATGGGTTCCTCTGTCTACAAAATCACTAGGAACAAAAGCTCACGTAGGAGCAACCCACAATCCACTACAGTTGTAGATCGAACCTAGGAAAAAAAACGAATTCAAAAACACACCTAACTAAAATTTGAATTTCTACTAGATTTGAATTTAAAACTCCACAACTACGAAAAACAAGATTTGTAGATTGATGGCTTGCTTAATCTTGAAGGGAACACAATGAGTGAAATGTGTAGTAGAACTGTGCTATTAAAAAGAGAGAATATAAGAAACCAAAATCTTTCCAGGAATATTTGCAGCGTTGAAGACTAAGACCACCAAGAGAATGTAGAAGACGAGAAACTCAGAAGAAGAACAGAAGATGAAATTTGAAAAAAGAAATCAAGATTGAAGAAGATTTTTGATATTTTTCGAATAATTCAATTTCTGTTTTGTTGCTGCCCCTATTTTCTTTTCTGTTGCTTGAGAATTTTGAATTTTAGTTACTCAAGTTCATTAGTTTTTGTTACCATTAGCTAGTTTCGTAGGGTGGTAGTTATCCAAGTGTGTATATATGTATAACTCATACTGTACGACGTTAGAAAAAATTATTTTGTTTTGAAAGATTCGTTGTATTCCCTTCATTGTTCTCATATACCAATTGCTAGTTTTTAACAACCGCAGAGCTGTGAAGGTAAAGAAGAGTACAGCAAATAGCAAAAGTGTATTTAATATCCTCGTTCCATTATACCTCTACTGTCCATAGTATTTATGTATAAATAAATATAAAGCAGTATAACTAGCTTCCATTTTTGTTTCTTGTTCCTGCAAAAAGACGTGACTTCTTAATACGTAATTTCCGCCACGAACAACATAAATTGAGATCAAATTTACAACCACAAAAGAACGATACAGACAAATTAATAACGGTCGGCGCATCCAATTTCTTCGCGGGCTTAAGCCGAACAAGAAACGGGAAAAAGAAAAGTTGGATGACATGTGCGCAGAATTCGTGCGCAGTCTATATGCAATAAACGAAAACTCGGAAATACTTTTTTTGTTGCTCAAGTGAAAGACGTTTACCTGTCAACGGCCTTTTAATTATCATCGCGATCGATAGGGCTTCACTATTATCTCCGTGTCACCAGTGATGTGATGACTGCGCATCGACAAAACTAGCTCGACTGTCTCTGGGTAGTGAAATGTCAGGAATCCGTACATCCTCGCCTCCTGGGGCGGGATTCGAACATCTTGCACCGGGCCAAACTTGCTGAAAAATAAATTGCATTTCTGTTGAGTGACCAATTTTCCTAAAAGGTTAAACTTTAAGGGAGTGTATTACCTTTCAATTATATTTGTTGCAAGAAAAATTAAGTTTTAATATTGAAGTAATTTCAGAAAACCAAAACTAAAATTTGCAGTTTCAAGACAAGTCTCGAAATTGAAGCAATTTGAGGACAATTTAGCGACAGAGTTTTGAAACATAACGTCCTAAAATTGCTTTAATTTAAGTGCCTTCAAAATGCTTCAATTTCGAAACTTATTATCCTAATATTACCACCCCATAATTCAGATGACATTAAAATGTCGGTCCCCCAACAGAGTACTGCAAAAGCTTTTTTCCTCTGCCCTCAAGGCAAGCGAAATAACATCATCTTACGCGAAATAATTGCGCACGTCTTGGTCGCTGAGCGCGTTGTTGGGAGTAAATGTGAAGTAGATTTGGCAACTGGTCAACAAACAGTTCCTTATTCTGTTAACGTACATTTGTTCGTCTTCGGCCAAGATCATGGACTGCATACCATGAGGCCTGCATCGAAAATCGAACTAAATCAGCTAAAAAAAAATGACGAATAATCGTACGTAGAACAAGAAAATAGAAAGTCGTTAAATGAAAACCTTTTGACGAGCAAAATGGCTTCAGACAACTGAGCGACGAGTTGCATGAGATCACAGCCATTTCTTCTATGGCCTTCGTCTATATAATCCTCGACATCGAGCGTTCTTCGATACTTCTTGTAATAAAGAATAGGCAAGCAAGAAGTTGTAACTGGGATACCTCTTCGACACCTAAGGATCTCGATAATTTCTCTCTCGAGGCTGTGGAGGTTGTTGTTTACTCCGAAAAATGGACAGTCCCTATTGAGAATCATTACCAAGCCACTGTTCATATCAAGGACATGCAAGAATCTGCATTTTCCACCATTTTGGCAGAATCCATTTTTGTAGCTCTCGCATATACGACCGAATAGTAACGGGGAATCTTTGGGGCAAAATTCGGGCAGCAATTGATTTGTATCAGCCGTAGGAAATTTGATCTGGGCAAGTGAAGCTGAGAGAGATGGAGCATTTACTTGAAGTGAAGGCCTAGGATGTAATAATGAGCTTATGTTCAGCTTAACTTTGTGTACGACCTACACGCGAAAGATTGTATTTGTTGTTGCACTTTATTTGTAACATTTGGATGTGCAACATACTTTCATATCTTTATGCAAGATAACCCACAACAATGATGGAGTTTTTAATTCTTCAAGCATATATATGGCCTTTCGAATAATCGCATTATCAAATCTATGTTGAAGAATACTAATACAAGAAACTTTTAGCAAAGGTTTTCGTGCTTTACGTCATAGTTTCCAGTACAGACTACCCCCCTAAACCCCCCTAATAACCCCAACCAAACGGACCCTTGGGGTTACGCAAATATTAAAAGGGCAAGAAAATTTTCGAAAGCAGTAATGCAAGTACCACTGAGGAAATAACTAGTGCGAACAAATCAGGAATGGGTCACGAGCATTTAGAGGATAGAATTTGAGAGTGCCAAGAATATTCTTGCAAATATGCATGGAAAAGCAATCTATGATTAGCTTGAAATAGTATCTGTGAATCATCTCAGATCATTAGATACAAGTTTTCAGCTAATGCATAGTTTGTTCTCAACTCTCCGTTGTGCTAGATGGTAAATCAGTATATATGTAGGTAGAACTCGTATGTACCGACAGAACAACTCAATTCTCAACTTTTCATTATATAGCCGAGGATCGTACTGTAAAATGACAGAAATACCCTTAACGTAAGGCTATTGACTAAAAATTTTGGTCGATTCAATTTTTCAAAATTTAAAAATGATTGAAGGCAATTTTTGTTATAAACAAAAATAAATAAAACCCCATCACGAGGTACCATAACCTCTGTTGTAAAATACCGCCTAGGCACTAGGCGGAGCCCTCCACGGCGATATTCGCCTAGGCGCCCGATTAATCGGTCGGACCCATTGTTCGGGCTAGGTGGCCGATTAGTCGGCCTAGGCAGCCGATTAATCGGGCTAGGCGGCCGAGTTCTATTTATTTATTTTTTTCATTTTTTTGAAAATTTTTATATACAAAGAAATATTATTCATGATATTATTTCTTTAGATGAATAAATTAAATATACATTTACTTCGGTAATTAGCATAGAAAATAAAAATAATAAAAAACGAGTATATTGTCTAATTTCCGCCTAGAAATCGCCTAGGCACCCGCATAGACCGCCTAAGCGCTAGGCCCCCTCGGGCGCCCGACTAGCGCCTAGCAAATTTTACAACATTGACCATAACACATTCCATTCCAAGAGCAAAATGCCAAGGCGAATAAGTGGGCCATTGGCCAATTAAGAAAAGGAAAGAGCCCAACGTGAGTACTCAGTGGGCCAACTGCTCAATCGAAGTCTCCATAAACACAGAGATATGCACGCACGCACATCTAGTTGCATTCATTGCCTTCCAAATTTCACCACGTCACACTCAATCAAGGTCTGTGCTGAATCGAATCCACCAAATGTTGAAGAAAATCGCGACCTTTGCTTGATCAGTTGCCTACGTATTTCAGAGGTATGGATGCTATAATTTTTTGCAATTGTTTCGCATGTTCGCTTCCGCTCCTCGAATTTTTTTTTAATTTTTTTTATTTTCTGTGTAGTGCGTTTTCGATGATCTGGAAATTTCCTCTTGATTTGTTCGGCTTATATAGTTGGAGTTGTTCTAACTGAATAGTTGGACATGAGCAGAGAGAAAAAAAAAAAAGACGCCGGAGCCTCTTGACTTCTTTATTTGGACTGTTGAGATATCCCTTTTTTCCCTTTACTTACTTATGGTTTTTTCTACTTTCTGTCCATCTTCTTAGTCTTGTAGGGATTTTTTACGACTCAATTGTAGCCCAAGCTCGTATAAGCATGTGTGGTTCCACTCCAAAACCAATTGGCTCATATCCGTTTTACTTAACCGATGTGAGACTGGGTTTGCACACCCAACAATCCTCCCCTCAAACTCAAGACCATCCAACAGGTCTCGCTTTCAACGATAATCATCTTGTACCGCCGTTCTGTTGGGAATGGTGGTGGGCCCCGCGGTGATCAGTGGGCCCCGCAGCGGAACAAGTCCCGGTTTGGCTCGGTACGACAATCGGGAGAAGTGGGACCCACGGGGTAAATTTGGTTGGACCCGCACAGTAACTACCACGGTAAGAATAAAATTACCGCAAGGTAAGAAAGAACACCAGAACTTTAACGTGGAAAACCCTCTGTTAACGAAGAGGGAAAAACCACGGCCGAGTCGGCAAAATCTTCAGTATAGTAAAATTACAACCCTCGAATTTTTGCTATCTCACTTTTACCACTCGTGTTACCTCTTTGTGGATGTGAAACCCTATCAGTTTCTACCTGAACTGATAACCTCACAATTCACTCGAACTACTTCTCTCTATATAGTAAAACTCAATTGAGTTTGTGATGATAATAACTGAAGAATCCTCAGCCTATTTATAGATGTCTTCAGCTCTTCTGGACCGCTCGAAATGGGTGGCCAGGAATCCGCCGCGTCGCCCTTCAAAACGAGCCGTTCATAAATAATATTATAATATAATATTATTTTTTTTATTATTTTTTTTGTTTGTGGCTGGAATTATGCCAACAATTCTTCCCCTCCAGCCCCATTCATTATTGCGGGGGAGATCTCCTACTGCCTCAGCGATAGCCCATGCCGGCTTGCCCGTCGCAAAACTCAGTCTTCTCCTTGGGAATAACTTTCGTCAGAATGTCCGCAACATTCTTGTCTGTGTGGATCTTCTGCAGCTTGAACGCTTTCTCCTCAATAGCCAGTCTGAGGCAATGATAACGACGTCAATGTGTTTCGTCCTCGAGTGATACATAGTATTCTTGCTCAAGTCCAAAGCACTTTGACTATCGCAAACTATTATGTACTCCTGCTGAATTCTCAACTCCTGAAGAAATCTCTTCAACCAGAGCATCTCCTTGCCAGCTTCCGTTGCTGCAACATACTCCACTTCAGTAGTTGATAAAGAAAAAACATTTCTGTAACCTCGACTGCCATGAGATAGCTCCCCCTGAGAACGTAAATATGTATCACGACGTCGACTTTCTACTGTCGAGATCACCGGTCATATCAGCATCCGTATAGCCTGTAAGAAAACATTTGCCACTTCCAAAAGACATAATTTGGAAGTTCCTCTCAGGTACCTCAAGATCCACTTCACTGCTTCCCAATGTGACTTCCCGGGATTTGATAGAAATCGACTCACAACGCCAACTACGTGAGCGATATCTGGCCTCGTACACACCATGGCGTACATCAAACTTCCGACCGCCGATGAATATGGAACATCTGGGACATCTTCTCCGTCTTCTGTTGTTGATGGACCGGATTTCTTTCGCAACTGAAAGTGCGCGGCAAGTGGCGTGCTAACTGGCTTAGCATCCTTCATATTGAACTTCTCCAAAACTCGTTCAATATAGCGCTCCTGGGATAACCATAATTTCCCAGCTTTCCTATCTCTAGTAATCCCCATTCCGAGAATCCGCTTTGCCGAACCCAAATCCTCCATGTCAAACGTTTTTGACAAATCTTTCTTTAACCTGCTGATCATCTCTGCATCTTGTCCGACAATTAGCATATCATCAACATACAGGATAAGAACAATAAATTTACCGTTAGAGTATCTCTGGACGTAAATACGTGGATCTGCATCTGTTCTCTTGAACCCCTGATGCACCATGAAAGAATCAAACTTCTTGTACCACTGCCGTGGAGCTTGTTTCAGCGTACAAGCTTTTCTTCAGCCGGCAGACCATGTCCTCTTTACCTCGAACCCTTCGGGTTGTTCCATATATATCTCCTCATCAAGATCACCATGCAAGAATGAGGTCTTCACGCCGAGTTGCTCCAAGTGAAGATCCATGATAGCAGCTAGTCAGTATGACTCTGATTGAACTCATCTTCACGACCGGTGAAAATATCTCGTCAAAGTCGATCCCCTTCCTCTGAGTGAAACCTTTGACCACTAATCGAGCCTTGTATCTGACTAGCTTTCCATCATCCTTCTTCAATTTGTACACCCATTTGTTCTTGAGTGTCTTCTTTCCTTTCGGCAATCGAACCAACTCATACGTATCATTCTTCTTCAGAGAATTCATCTCCTCTTGCATGGCCTTTGTCCAATAATATTTGTCCCTACAAGATTGTACTTCCTGGAAGCTCTCTGGCTCCCCCTCGTTAGTAATCAAAATATAATCAGAACTCGGATACCTCGTAGATGGTTGGCGTTCCCTAGTTGACCTTCTCAGTTGAGGTTCAACTGCTTCTTGCACATCTGAAGGCTCCCCCTGCTCAGTACCTTCAGTGTGTTCATCTACGACAGGTTCATCATCATCATCAATATCTGGCTCTTCTGGTTCGGTTCTGATTGCTGCATTCCCTCCTCCGTGGCACCGTCAAATGGAATGCTGACTGGTGTATAATCATCTAGACCACCACCTGTGGATTTGTTACATCCACATCCGAGTCTCCCATGGTTTCGTGCTCATGGAATACTACGTCGCGACTTCGAACAGTCTTCTTCTTCTTTGGATCCCAAAGTCTGTAGCCGAACTCCTCGTCTCCGTACCCAACAAAGATGCAAGGATTCGATTTATCATCGAGCTTCGATCTTTGTTCCTTCGGTACGTGCATGAACGCCTTGCAGCCAAACACTCTCAAATGTGAATATGAGATGTCTCTACCGGTCCACACCTTCTCTGGTATATCGAAATCCAACGCCGATGAAGGTAGTAGGTTGATAAGATAGACTGCAGTGTTGACAGCTTCCCCCCAAAATGACTTAGATAGATTAGCCATTTTGAGCATCGCTCGGACTCTCTCCATAATGGTTCGATTCATTCTCTACGCGACCATTTTGTTGAGGAGTGCCAGGAACTGTCTTCTCATGCCTAATGCCCTGCTTCATGGAATAATCTCTGAACTCCCAAGAGATGTATTCACCACCATTATCTGTGCGTAGACACTTTAGCGGCATTCCTGTTTCTCTTTCCACCATCACATGGAACTTCTTAAAATAGTAGAACACCTGGTCCTTCGTCCGCAACAGATATACCCAGGTCTTGCGAGACGCATCATCAATGAAGGTCAGAAAATATTTACTGCCTCCCAGAGATTCGACTTCCATGGGTCCGCATACGTCAGAGTGTACCAACTCCAACTTCTTCATTCGCCTGGTTGAGTTCTTCGCGAATGAAACTCTATGTTGCTTCCCATCTAAACAATAATCGCAGGGGTTTAGCGATTTTTCCTTGGCTACTGGTATGAGGGACTTTCTAGCCAAGACATTCAACCCCTTCTCTCCTACGTGTGCCAGCCGTCTGTGCCACAAATTTGGAGAAGCATCATCTTCAACTGCATTTAGTTGGTTAGCACATATCGTTGTGTGCATCTTGTACAGCGAGCAGCATAGCTTTCCTCTCGCTACCACCAACGATCACTTGGTGAGTTTCCAGTTGCCATTCGCCATCTCGTTATAGTATCCTTCGTTGTCCAGCACCTTCATAGAAATCAGGTTGAGATGGAGGTCTGGTATGTGTCGCACATCTTTCAGCCGTAATGTGCACCCTACGCTCGTCTGGATACAGATATCACCGATTCCACCATTTTAGAAACACTTTAGTTACCCATCTTGGTAGTACCAAAGTTTCCCCCCTTATATGTGGAGAAGTATTCGCGTCTTGGAACACAATGGTAGGAGGCACCAGAGTCCACTACCCATTCGGTGCTTGCATCAGCAACATGACAGCAGTCTGCTTCATTCACCAGAGTAACCTCTCCACCATCGTTGGAGGCGATTGCAGACGTATTCTTGTCATCTTCTTGTTTCTGTTTTCTGTTGAGAAGCCTACAGTTTCTTTGTAAGTGGCCAATTTTTCCACAATGGTAGCACTTCCTCATCTCCCTGGACTTGGATCTATCTTTCGACTTGTCGTATCCTTTTGGTCCTCTACTCTTGCTCCGGCCCCTATTCTCCGTGACAAGGGCCTGATTTACCGTACTGGTACTGGCAGCATCCTTTCGTCGCAACTCTTCATTGTAGAGTCTGTTTTTCACCATCTTCATCGTGACTTTACCGCTTGGTGCTGAGTTGGTGAGTGATACGACCAACGTATCCTAGCTATCAGGTAGAGATCCCAGTAGTAGACATGCTTGTAGGTCATCATCAAGGACTAGACCGGCACTTGCGAGTTGAGTTACCAGCCCTTCAAAGTCATTCAGATGTTCAGCAATTGATCGTCCCTCGTTCAGCTTCACATTCATGAGTTTTCGCATCATGAATACCTTACTTAGCACATTTGTCACCTCGTACATACCCTCCAATTTCGTCCAGAGTTTGTAGGGGTCTGTCTCATTTCGGACGTGGTTGTAGAGGCTTATGTCCACCCATTGGCGGATCACAGCTAGCGTCTTTCGTTGCAATTTCTTCCATAGGTCAGCCTTCCCGGCTTCGGACATCTTGCCTTCATTTTCGATTGGATCATGGAGGTCTTTGCAATAAAGATAATCCTCCATCCTTGATTTCCATATGGAGTAATTCGTTACTGTCAGCTTGATCATTCCTCTGTCGTTCTCCATGGCCGTCAAATTACCAGCAACCTAGTATCTTTTCTGATGTGGAAGATCAGTCAAAGCTGCAACCACAGAGCATATTCAGAATACTATCAGGCTCTGATACCACTTGTTGGGAAAAACCACGGCCGAGTCGGCAAAATCTTCACTATAGTAAAAATTACAACCCTCGAATTTTTACTATCTCACTTTTACCACTCGTGTTTACCTCACACCTCTCTGTGGATGTGGAACCCTATCAGTTTCTGCCTGAACTGATAACCTCACAATTCACTCGAACTACTTCTCTCTATATAGTAAAACTCAAATGAGTTTGTGATGATAATAACTGAAGAATCCTCAACCTATTTATAGATGTCTTCAGCTCTTCTGGACCGCTCGAAATGGGTGGCCAGGAATCCGCCGCGTCTCCCTTCAATACGAGCCGTTCATAAATAATATTATAATATAATATTATTTTATTTTATTATTTTTTTCGTTTATGGCTGGAATTGTTCCAACACGTTCCTCTTCAACGGGACCCGCCGCCTACGGGTGTTCCAAAGTTGGTAAACCGACCGTACCCGAACCGATACCGAAAGTTCCGTTCGGTTCGGTATTCGGTATAAAAAATTTGAACCGAAAGTTTTCGGTAATTTCGATTCGGTAATTTGGTTACCGAAAAAAACTGAATTACCGAAAAAAATATAATAATATATAATTACTGAATATATTATACATAATATATATAATAATACGGGAATCAACACATAAATACCTAATAGGAAACTAAACAGCCACTTCAGTCCCTTGTCAGATATATTTTATAGCTAGGTACCCATTTGGATAAAAAATTTACACTTAGGTACCTAATCACCTAAGATTACCAAAATACCCATATTTCTTTTCAGTTTTTTTGTCTGCAAAATTCGAGCTCCATCCCCGTCGACGAATTTTCTTCTTGCCGACCACCTCCTTCCGCTCGTTCCGGTGCCGGACAACAATCAACGAGCCTCTTGAAAGTTGGGTTCTTGATTTTGGGTCTTGATTTTGTCAGGTAAGCTTTTCTTTGGGTCTTGATTTTTAGTCTTGATTTTTGGTTCTCGATTTAATCGATTCATGCTTTTGTTCAAGGTTTAGCCCAAATCCGAGAGTTCAATGCCCTCCAAGAGCTCGATATAAGGGTGGAATGTTAGGATTTGGTAGTTATTGAGGCTAATCGATCGAGATTTCGGATTTTTTCTTAGAACTGTTACGACGTACCATTTGTTATGTATATTACGTACCATTATTTGTTGTTTTACCGTACCTAAATATATTATGCATTACAGTCCGATTGGACATTTATGTTATGCAGTATCTCTGTATATTTATATTACGTACCAACTAACCTGTCTATACGGTACCAAAATGTCCTGTTATGCAGTAACTATCTAAACTATACAGCGTACCATTTATACATGTTGCTATATTATCTGAAAATATGGCGTCAGCAAATTCGGTTGGTGGCGGGACGTCATTTGCAATGTGTGAGTATAAAAGGGAGTCTTCCTTACTATTAATCAATGAAGCAACGACGCTTATCGATATATACGTATCCCTCCAAAGAAGGTGGTCGAATATCGATTCTCGGCATGCCAGTTTGGTACTGTAATATATGCGAACATGGTACCCTAATATATGCCAACATGGTACCCTAATATATGCCAATTTGGTACTGTAATATATGCAAATTTGGTACTGTAACATATGCAAATTTGGTACCGTAATATATGCCAATTTGTTACTGTAATATATGCCAACATGGTACTGTAATATATGCAAATTTAGTACTGTAACATATGCAAATTTGGTACCGTAACATATGCGAACATGGTACCTAATATATGCACAAATGGTACTGTTATATGCCAGTTTGGTACCATCATATATGCGAACATGGTACCGTAATATATGCCAATTTGCTACTGTAATATATGCAAATTTCGTAATAGATGCGAACTGGTACCCTGATATATGCCAATTTGGTATTGTAATATATGTAAATTTGGTACCGTAATATATGCGAACGTGGTACAGTAATGTATGCAAATTTAGTACTGTAATATATGCATGGTACCGTAATGTATGCAAATTTGCTACTGTAATATATGCTCATTTGGTACTGTAACATATCCGAGTTTGGTATCGTAATATATGCCAACATGGTACTGTAACATATGCCCAGTTTGGTACCGTAATATATGCACACATGGTCCGTAATATATGCCAACATGATACTGTAATATATGCCAGTTTGGTACCGTAATATATGCACAAATGGTACTGTAATGTAGGCAAATAAGGTACATTAAAACATGCCACGGAGGGTACTGTATCGTTCCAGAAATAGGTACCGTATAAATTAAAGTAAGTTCCATTTAAGACTTGGGTAATTTCGTCAGAAATGAAGCATTTCAAATGATGTTGATGTGCAAAAACAAAGGGACAATTTCTGACGTTTTCTGTCATGAATGGACAGACTTATGACGTTTTTTGTCATGAGTGGACAACTCTTCTGACGTACGAGGTATTACATCAAATAAGACAGTTCATCTGACATGTTGGATTTAGTAAAATGTTTGATGTCTTATGTAATTTTGGGTACTACAACCATGTCCGAAATGGTACGCCTAAAACAAAAAAATAGATACTTCAACAAAGCACTGTAAGGTACGGCGTCCCTTAAATATATGGTACGGTATACTAGGGTTAGTATTTTTCGAGTTCGTACGAATTAGTTTTTCATCTGGAACCACCCTAAAACACTAATTTAGAGTATTAGTTACGTTTCAGATCAAATTAGGTGCATTAAGCCTTACAAGCATGAATTAAACCTTCCAATCCAACATTCATTAGAATATAAGGATAGAAGCAAGAGCATATTACAACTTAATTTGATCTATTTGATCTTAAATTAGGTGAGTCCTACATATGCGAAATGTTATTTATTTTTTAGTCATTTTATTATTATTAGGTATTGACAAAAATCACGCAGAACAACGCAACTCACTTAGGAATTGATTTATTTTCGATTGTGCAACACATGGTACGGTATACATGCATATTATGATACTTTATATGTATACATAGTGATACAGTGAAGCTGCAGATTATGGTACGCTATATGTAAATGATAAGGTACCTTAAAGTGCAAGATAAGGTATCTTACTGTACAACAGACGAGGTACTTCATATATTATGTTTATGGTACGATATCTGTATACCCAGTAGTACTATTAACCTGCATATTAAGGTACTCTGTATGTAAAAGTTCTGGTACGGTAATAACAAAGACAAGGTACTTCATATCTTCTGTGTATGGTACGCCATATATTTACATAATGGTACGATTAAGCTGCATATTTTGATACTCCGTATGTAATAGATGTGGTACGGTAATATACAAGACAAAGTTCTTCTTATCTTATTTTTTGGTACGGTATATTTGTACTTAATGGTACGGTTAAGCTGCATATTATGGTACTCTGTATGTAAAAGAAAAGGTACGGCAATATAAAAACCTATGGTACTGCATAATATACGGACAGATTTACAGAACTACACAACAAACGAACATCACTGTGTCATGAACAAACTCCAAACAGTCTCAAAATGGTCTCATCCCCAACTCAAAAGAAGTTAACCTACATAAACAAAGTCTCCAAACTGTCTCACAGCATATTCAAGTAACTTAACCAAACAGATCAAGCATACCACTGTGCTTGTCACGTAAAATGCGAGCAACCATAGAAGCACGATCAGATCTGTTGGGCGGTGCATTTGGTGCCATTTCTGCAAAAAAACAAAACTGTTAGCGAGTAATGAAGAAGCAATACCATTTTATTCACACACGGCGTACCAATTTGCCCAAACAGATGGTACCAAATGAATTTATCATGTAGTACCAAATAATCAACATATTAAGTACCAAATTCGAAACCTAACAATATCCACAAATCAATTGACCAATCCTAATAAAAACACAGACGGACAAATGTTAGATCGTCTCAACTAAATATCAGAAGTCGTGATGAAGGTAAACCACCATAAAAACTCAAGGAATAACAACAATGGTACTAGATACATGCCTATTGATTCTCCACAAATTTCACACGCAACCTCAAATTATCATGTAGTACCACACAAAAGAGCAACTAAAAGGTTGTTGGAACAAAAATAGTAACAAAATACATGGCAAATACGAACGCTACATCGATTCGGCTTCTCCGCAAGTACGACGATTATGCCACGTTCGAAGACTTACTCAATTTGAAAGCAGCAGTGATATTCTGAACAAGGTTCTTTTCTTGTTTTGGACATAAACAAGGGTCAATCCTTTCTCGCATCGTCCGTGCATCATCGTCGTGATTTTCACACGACATGTTGGGTTGAACTTGTGTTTGATTCTATTACTGCATAATTCGTATACGAAAAACCCCAACATTATTGACATACACTACCATACGTTTCAAACATGAATTACCAAATTACTGAAATAAGGAGTACCAAACTACTGAAACAAGGAGTACCAAACTAATAAAACAAGGGGTACCATTGTAAAAGCATATGTATGATGAACTATCAAGCATATATTTTACCAGAATGCATAGTAATAATTTATGGCCCATAATCGAATCCTTAGGACAACAAGACCAAAGCAGATTGATGTCAATCTATGTCCAAGCAAAAACAACCCTAATCAAAGCATACAAGGACCAAATTTCAAACACCGGAAAAAACCTATACACCCTTTTTTTACACATGTTAGGAATACTTTAGAAGTGTCCAAAATATTAATTCTAAGTCTTGTAATTTCTTTTCAATGTATTTTATAGATGTTTTATTTATGTTAGTGGGTTGTAGTTTGTAATAGGCTTGTTAGGGGCCCAATGGGCTTAAATACCTCGCAAGGTATTTAAGCTTAAACCCTAACACTCATTAATCTAAGTTTCCATTTGCAAAACTCACACGTATTCAACACTAAACCTCTTAAGTACACTATTCACATTCTACGAAGGTTTAATCTGTTGAATTGTTCTTGGATAATCTGGAATTACAAGTGGTATCAGAGCAAGCGTGTAGGTGAGGAAACTTCATTCCAAGTTCGTTTGCATCGTCAATATAAGTTATTGATTTTTCCAGCATTCAGTTCAAAGCTTTGTTTCGTGGGTTTAAGTGTTGTCTCTGAGGATTTTCTGCAACTTGGACGGTTGACTGGTTTCTCTATGTACTGAGAACTACTGATTCTGTTTCTGTCAATTTGTGTTAAATTTCTGGATTTCTGCTGGAGTATTTGAAGAACAGCTTTGTTGTTTGGCCTGCTTTTGAGTTTGCGAACGGCACTTTAGTTGGATTTGAATTCGCAGATTCTAAATTCGCAATTCAGTTTCACGAATTCAAGTTGAGGACCGACTGTGACTTGAAGGAATCAAGTCAACTCGCAAAATATTTTCTCAATTTTTATGAAACTCAAGTTTGCGAATCAAGAAATACTCACTGCCACATTTCGCGAATCGCATCTCTGAGAGAAGAATTTTGCGAACTCCGTTGCCCGCAGATTTTCGCGAATCCAGTTGAAGAAGATTTGCGAACTCATTCTTCGCATAATTTGCGAACTCGTTCGAAGAAATTTCACGAACCTCAACTCCATTAGAAATTCGCGGACTTGTTCACACTTTTGCGAACTCATCTCATTTTGCGAACTTGGACAATCGTACATGTCACTGGACATTTCGCGAATCCTATATTAATTTGCGAATCAGTACTATCTCGCGATTTGCGAATCTTTGACATCTTGCGAACTTGATTTGTTCTCGATAAAGTACGTTCGTAAACACATATCGCAATCCTCACATTGCGAAATCCACGACTCTGAACAAAATTCCACGAACACATTTTTCAAGTCAAAGTCAAAGTCTAAAGTTTTAGACTTTGAACCAATTTCATTTCAAATTAACCTTTCCTCACATTACACGTTAACGATCATATCCAAAACACAAGCAATGGACTCTTTCAGTATGGGCAATGATGTTAGACCTCCCATCGTCCGACATGGAGAATACGCAGTCTGGAAGAGAAGGTTCATAAACTTCATAGAAAGCAAGGACAATTCAGAGAACCTTCTGGAATCTATTTACAATGGACCTACACAGTATTGGACCATAATTCCCGCCACTACTGACACCACTCCAGCAAGAGAGGAACAGAGGATCTTGAAGACTGCTGACCAATGCAGTGATGAAGAAAAACTGCGACTAAAGGCAGACAAAAGTGGCGAAATCATACATGATGCAAGCCATTCCGAATGACATCTTGATGCAACTCGAATGTGGTGATAGCGCAAAAGAAATGTGGGATGCTCTTCGAATTATGATGCAGGGACAGAAGTCAATACAATGGCAAGAATGGCGAACACATTCATCTCTTATGACCGCTTTCATGCTAACAAAGGGGAAACTCTCCAAGAAACCTTCCATCGATTTCTTGTTCTTCTAAACGAGCTAAAGATGAATGGAGTCACAAAAAGCGTAATGGAGATCAATATCAAATTCTTGGGATCACTTCATCCAGAATGGGAGGCTACTGCAATTATGATAAGACAAATGAACGACCTAACCAAAGTTAGCATTCATACATTGTTCGACTACCTCAATCAACATTCCAATCATGTGGAGAAACGTAGGGAGGAAATCAAATCAATAGGAAGTGACTCACTTGCTCTTATAACTGAACGTTCATCAAGAAAACAAACCAAGGACAAAGAAATTATGCAGTCATCACAAGTTAAGGAAGGAGGAGACTCTGATTCTGGACGAATCCAAGGATCTTACTAAACATGGAGACCAGGAGATTACTCTCATGGATCTTGCTAAGCAACTCGCTCTGGTCTCGAATTTTGTGCAGAAGAAGTATTATAAGAAGACTGGATCCTCCTCCAATCGTCAGAGAACCTCCTCCAACTCTAGAGGAAAGACTCAGGATGAGGAAAACAACTCTGAAACTCCTCATCAAGGCGGCAAATGCTTCAACTGCGGTAAGAATGGACACTTTACTAGAGAGTGCAGAATGCCCAAGAAAAAGGATGTTAACTATTACCGTCGAAAAGTTCAATTAGCTAAACAAAAAGAAAAGGGACTGGTCTTAATGGCAGAAGAGGACCATTGGCTTGAAGATACCTCAGACAGCGAGAATGAGAACGCGGCACTGATGGCCAAGCTGGATGACGAAGGAGATGGAGCTGGAGTTGAAGGAGGCGAGTCAGACAAGGAAACCTCTAACAATTCAGAAATGGTGGAGGTAAGTGAAGCAGATTATGATTCTTTACTTAAGATGAAAAATGAATTTTTATCCTTATATAAATCTAACAAATTAGGTAAAAGAAAAATCAAGGAACTAGAAGCTAACTTAGAGAAAAATTTAGTAGTATTAGATAAGTTTAGATATGATTATGCATGTGAGAAGAATCGTGTAATTGTAGCAAATGAAAAAATTGCTAAGCTGGAAATACAAGTGCAAAAAACCGAAGCTAAAGCCAAGGATTTAGAAAAGGAAATGAAATCTCGTAGAGATCAGGCAATGGACGCTACAATTAAATATGACTTACTAAGTAAAGAACGGGAAAACTGTACTCCAAAATAAAAAAATTGGAGGACCTTTTAACCCGACGAGATCAATCAGAACAAACAATCTTCTTAAACAAACCAGCTAATATTGATTTTTACAATCCCTATAAAGGACTAGGTTTTGAAAATCCACATAAGTTAAAACAAGGCATATCAAGTTCACCTTATCTATATGATCTCAAATTTATGCAGACAGGTTGCCTGGCGAATCTCATGTCTTTTGTCAGTGAAAATGAGACATCAACACACAGTGAAACTCAAATATCTTTTAACTACACAGAATTAAATGATAGTTATAAAGAAAGAAGTTGTCCAGCAATAACATAATTTGAGACAGATATATCTCATCCAAATGAAGGAGAAACCTCAGGTGCTTCTGAAAGTATGGCACCGATGGTTACATATGCAACTGGATATATGCCTGATTGCATAAAAAAAATCAGTGATCTTCACTCCACTCTCGAAAGCGAGAGAAAGTCATTTGATGAAGAAAGGCAAAAACTTCTTCATGAAATATCTTCACTTAAAGAAAAATTAAGATTACACACAATTTCATACACCTTAATTTCAAATGACAAAATTTCCTGCACTAATACATTAAAATGTTCAGGACCCACAAAAGAGCCATTGAAGGGTCAAGTATGGGTTAAAAAGGAAGATATCTTGAAGGAGAATCGCGATCTCAATGTCCCTTTTGTCATTGAATATTTTCCTTCCAAAACCTTTGTACCATCTTTGTTTTGTCATGTATCGAAAAAATTATCTTCTTCAACAAAAACAAAGCTTTCCGTGCGTGATCATGTCACCAAGCAAACTCACAAAACAATTCCTAAAAACAAAACTACAAAGTCAAAACAAGAATCAAAATCAAAAGCTATCAAAGAACCTGTCAAACTTACAAAAACCGAAAAACTCGAGTCTAAACCTAAGACAAAAAGACCCTTACTAGAGCACAAATGGATTCCAAAGTTTCAAACTGCAGGAACACAAATCCCTATCCTAGAAATAATTAGTGACTCTGTGTCATCCCCTAACAAAGGAAAATCTAGGGAGTCTAAACGGACTAACAAAACTAACAGAGGTGGACCCATATTTCAATGGGTACCTAAAACCCTCTAGTTTTATATTTGCAGGCCCTTCATGTGTGGTACTTAGATTCTGGTTGCTCCACACACATGACTGGGACAAAGGAACTGTTGAGCAACTACGTTGATAGACCTGGAGGACTGGTACGCTTTGGTAATAGTAATGGAGCCAGAATCCTTGGCTATGGCGATCTCATATGCAATCGACTCACAATTAAACAAGTCTCGTATGTTGAAGGACTGACACACAACCTCTTATCAATAGGACAGTTCAGTGATTTTTGGACTCCAAGTTGTGTTTCTAAAGAAAACTTGCAAAATTCTCAATACCAATGGTGAAGAACTTCTCACTGGAACTCGCAAGACAAATCTTTACACCATTGATATTAGAACTGTCAAACCAAAGACTGATATCTGCCTAATCTCCAAAGCAACTTCAACTCAAAATGACTTATGGCACCAGCGGTTATCTCATCTTAACTTCAAGACCCTCAACAAGCTGTCAACCAACAAATTGGCTATTGGACTACCACCACTGAAGTATCAAAAAGAGCATATATGCTCTGCTTGTGAGAAAGGAAAAATGAAGAAAGCTTCACATCCTACAAAACACACAGCATCCACTCAACATCCTCTGGAGCTTTTACACATGGATCTGTGTGGCCCAATGCGAACTGAAAGCATAAGTGGAAAGCGGTATATGCTGGTTATCGTTGACGACTATTCCCGATATACTTGGGTACACTTTTTACGGACTAAATCAGAGACAGTCGATCATATTCCAAACCTAATCAGAACAACACAGAACCTACTCCAGAGTAGTGTTAAAATAGTTAGATCAGACAATGGAACAGAATTCAAGAATCAACAGCTCAGTGACTTCTACGAATCCATAGGGATTACTCAACAGTTTTCTGCTATCTACACACCTCAACAAAATGGGGTTGTCGAAAGGCGAAATCGAACACTCGTAGAGGCTGCTCGAACAATGATCATTCAATCATCACTACCTCATTTCCTTTGGGCTGAAGCAATGAATACTGCTTGCTATACGCAGAATCGCACAAACATTCATCTAAGATTTGGAAAGACGCCCTATGAACTCATAAATGGAAGACTGCCCAACATTGCTCATTCTCGAATTTTTGGATGCAAGTGCTTCGTCGCCAACGACCGCGATGACAAGTCCAAGCTTGATCCAAAAGCAACTGAAGGAATCTTCGCAGGCTACTCTGCACAATCTAAGGCGTACAGGATATTTCTCAGAAACAGAAGGATGATCATTGAAAGTATAAATGTCACCTTTGATGAGGGACTCGAACTTTCGACTGGAAATAGCAGTTTGGAACAAGTCTCTAGAACACCACACCTTATTCATTCTCATAAAGAAGAAGGAGAGTGTTCGAGAGATGCCTCTGAACGGAACTCTTCAGAACCGGGTTCGGACAAAGGAAGTTTGAAGCCAGATCAACAAGCAACTGATAATTCTAGACAAAGCAACCCCACATGCTTCACTCAACGAGCTCAAGAGGAACGGGATCTGGATCTACTTTTTGAGCATATTTATATCTCTCAAAATCAGACAAGACCATCCACCGATCCCTTTCCAAATACTGAATCCAGTCCTAGTTCGTCAACTCATGATTCAGAACCTATTCCTAACCAGACAATTCCTCCCTCAGATTCAGAAGCCTCGATCCCAACAACTTTGACAACAACGCAGACAGAGGCCTCCTCTTCAACTTCAGCCGGCAACATTACCGTGTCTGCAATCGACTATCCACTAAGTGAGGAATCGCAAATAGACGAAACGACATTACCCCACGAAAAGAAATGGGTTCGACATCATCCTACTGATCAAATAATAGGAGATCCCAATACAGGAGTAACGACTAGAAGATCACATTCAAATGAATGTCAGTTCACCTGTTTCTTGAGCCAAACAGAACCTAAAAGAGTAGTTGACGCACTACGAGATCCTAACTGGATAGTGGCTATGCAAGAGGAGATTAATCAATTCGAACGTCTCAAAGTCTGGAACTTAGTTCCTCGTCCAAAAGGGAAAACTGTGATCGGAACAAAGTGGGTATTTAAAAACAAAAAGGATGAAGATGGTGTTGTAATTCGAAACAAGGCTAGGCTAGTTGCTAAGGGATATAATCAACAGGAAGGAATTGATTACGATGAAACGTTTGCCCCTGTAGCCAGAATCGAAGCTATTAGGTTATTCCTTGCATATGCAGCACACAAAGACTTTACTGTCTATCAAATGGATGTAAAAACAGCCTTCCTGAACGGAATTCTGAAAGAAGAAGTGTATGTGTCACAGCCAGACGGATTTCTCAATGCTGATCATCCCGACTTTGTTTACAAACTTGACAAATCATTGTACGGACTTAAACAAGCTCCAAGGGCCTGGTATGAGGTGCTATCCGACTTTCTTATCTCCTCAGGTTTCACTAAAGGGAAAATTGACACTACTTTGTTCATAAAGAAAGATGGTTCTGATATCATGCTTGTGCAAATCTATGTGGATGATATTATTTTTGGTTCTACTAATCCTAAACTTTGTGAAGAATTTAGCATTCTGATGCAATCACAATTCGAAATGAGTATGATGGGAGAAATGTCATTCTTCCTCGGATTACAAATCAAACAACTTCAGGATGGGATTTTTATCAATCAATCAAAGTACATCCACGATATTCTCAAAAAATATGGGATTGACAAGAGCAAATCATCGCGTACACCTATGTCCACATCATGCTCACTCGATGCAGATCACTTAGGTGAACCTGTAGATGTTACTCATTACCGAGGGATCATTGGATCATTACTCTACCTCACAGCCAGTCGACCACACATCTTATTCTCTACATGTCTTTGTGCTCAATTTCAAGCTAACCCCAAGGAGTCGCATCTTCATGCCGTCAAAAGAATCTTGAAGTATCTGAAAGGGACACCAGACCTTGGACTGTGGTATCCTAAGAACTCAAATATGAAACTAATAGGGTATCTGACGCAGACTTTACAGGTTGCAGACTAGACAGAAAAAGCACTTCTGGACACATCCAATTCCTAGGCGACAAACTTGTATGTTGGGCCTCGAAGAAACAAAATTGTGTATCAACTTCTACGGCGGAAGCAGAATACGTTGCTGCAGCAAGTTGCTGCTCACAAATTTTGTGGATCAGAACTCAACTACGGGACTACGGGTTTGATCTAAATAGAATTCCTATTTACTGTGATTCCAAGAGTGCTATCGCAATTACATGTAACCCTGTTCATCACTCACGCACTAAGCACATAGATCTTTGATATCACTTCATAAAGGACCACGTAGAAAGAGGCATAATAGAAATGTACTTTGTCAATACAGAGATTCAACTAGCCGATTTGCTTACAAAAGCATTGGATGAAAAACGCTTCCAATTCTTAGTTGCAAAGTTGGGAATGTTGAACCTCAATTTTTAATTTCGATTATGCCTTCCTACAGTTCACTATTTATCTATTTGCTATGTTTTTACTTCTCTCTTATTCTGTGCGTGTTTATTATCTTAATTGGTTAATTAGGACACTGTTTTTTTCCTTTTCTTTTGTTTACTTTCTACGTTTCAATAAATTTTCTTGTTTTCAATAAGTCGATGTATTGTCAATGCTGATGGCAATACATCGAGGGGGAGAAATGTTATATCCATGCATCGAGGGGGAGTAAGTTCAATCATTCAATGTTTAAGATACTCGATAGGCATTGTATCTAGGGGAGTTTAGTACAACAACTCTCTCAAACACATAAAACATTCATAATACTTAGATAACTCTCAAATACTCGTATGCCCTATTAAGACCCAAAGCAGAATAGCAAGTAAAACAGCGAATAAGCTCAAAAGAAGGAAAATCTCAAAAACCAGCATATTCAAGTTATGCTCAAAGTCACGTATTAACTTTGCCTGTTCCTTGAGCTTCTTCTCTTCTTCCTGCTTCTGCCAATTCATCTGTAAACGAGAAAATTAGAAATGAGTTAGTCCTTAGATGTAAGGTACTTCAATGAAATTTGAGACATATCTATTTATAAACATGAAGGAAATTTACGTCATCTATTGTCCCGACATTAAGACGAATTTTTGACTAAGGCGACGATTTTTTCTTCTCCAACAAGGATATCGTATCATGAAAATCGATCTTGAAAATCCCATAGATTTGATGTTATCCTAGTGATTGATCGAGTCAAAGTGGTAGTATTTGGGTTATTACTAGATTACTTAATATCTTTGGTAAATAATTCAATAAACTTTTAGTGAACAATTGTGAAATCATAATCCGCGAACTTTGTGATAACTCATGGACATTTCGCGAATTCGTCTTTTTTCAAAATCTGCGAACCGTAAATTTTTAAAACTCCTTTCTACTAGTTCGCTAAAGTTTTAAATCCCTGATTTGCGAACTGATTCTTCTAAGAGATAATTCGCGAACTCTAGGCGAATTCGTCTTTTTTCAAAATCTGCGAACCGTAAATTTTTAAAACTCCTTTCTACTAGTTCGCTAAAGTTCTAAATCCCTGATTTGCGAACTGATTCTTCTAAGAGATTGTTGGTCCCGAATGCACCAAACAAGGAATCAAAGAGGCTTTAATGGAAGGAATAGGGAGTATTCTCACCTTTGAGTGTGTGTAGTGTGTGAAAAAGTTGGATAAGCCTTTGATCTTTGATTACTTTGAAGCCCAAAGTGAGTTGGTAACACCTTATATACCACATTAACCCTAGGTATATTAAGGCCCAATCACTAAATGTTAACTAATTACAATCTAGTCTAAAGCCCAAACTAAAGATAAATACTAATTTAATACCAAGACTTAAACTATTGACACAATCAATTAAATATCCTAACAATCTCCCCCTTTGTGTCAATTGTTGGGAGTCTTGGTTCTTGAGAGTAGCGGTGGTGGATTAGCGTGTGAGTGTGTCGCGAAGCCCTAGCTTGAACTCGAAGGCGCGGAGGTTCCTTCGAAGTACCAGTTGATTTGCTATAGCGTCAATGAGCTTCGCGAACTTGGATCGGCATAGAGGATCTTCTTCTGAAAGTATGCGGCAGATCTTCATTAGTTTGCTTGGATGATGGTGAGCGTTCCATCCGAGAACTTTGCCACTTCAGAGCAGCGCAACATCCTCATCTTTCCCTTATAGTTCGAGTAGACGACCGCCGGATCGTCTCCGTCGATTACATCGCCTTCTCGGTAGTCATCCGCGTTCTTGAAAGATGGGCGAGTCAGATTGACCTTCTTCAGATTGTGCTCTACCGCCATCTGCAGGTCGTGGGTGGCGAAGAATCTGACCTGTCGGAGTATGTGGCGTTTGATAGCCACATATCCCATGGTGACCGGTTCAGCACGTACGAGGTGTCCAGAAGTTCTGAGGACGAGTCTGAACTGCTTCATGGATTCTAGCATGCTGTACAGGTCTCCCAGGCGCAGAAACTTGAAGTCCGCCTCACTGACTTCACAGTAGCTCTCATCCTGTCTCATTACCGTGAATACTGGGTAATGGACAGGTCCTTTGGACTCTTGGCGAAGGTCAGTGACTTTGCAGATGGGGGCCCGACTCATTTCCTGAGCGATGTTCTCCTCATCGGATAGCGTCCTATTTGAGCTTTTGTGGCACAGAAGGCTCCATCGATAGAGTTGCTTCTTTCTATCGCTCCAACTTTGGATGTTCATCAGCTCATACTCGTCGAAGGTGGTGATAATCTGCTCCTTGCGTCGCCAGATCCTCTTCCTGATCTCTTCTTGGAACGGTGCGGTGATCTTTTTGTTTTCCCACGGTGCTTCCGGTATATTCACCGTGGGTACATCCTTTTGAGCAGCAGGGGCCTCAGTTTGCTGCGCTTGGAATTGCAGGATGTCCTCAAGCTCGGCCGGTTCAGCGTCGTACTCCTCTCCGTCCTCGTCGTCTGCGGTGTTGATCAGCGTTAGCGAGGCCTCCATGAGCAGACGTCGAGCATTTTCCACCAACTTCCTAGCTGCTGCTGCATCGGCGGGCGTGTATAGCCATTCATAGTTGAAGATGTAGGCTTCGATCTCGTTCTGTGCGCAGTAGACATCCTCGGAAGCCGGGTTGGAATCGATGTTGAGAGGGGTATGGCTATGTGGTGGCGAGGGTGTAGCGTCGGAGGAGTTTGTGGATTGTGGGGATGGAATGGGTGGAGATTCTGGTGGTTCGGTTGAGGTGATGGTTTTGGCAAGGATGATTTGGGTGTCGAGTGGTGTAGATGTGGTGGTGACCTCTAACATCGGTGTGATAGTTAGAGGTTCGGAGACTGTGGGTGGAGACGGTGTGGGGGTGGTCTCTAACGTCGATGTGACGTTTAGAGTTTTGGAGACGGTAGTAGGTGGAGGTGAGGGCGATTTGGCTGGTGACTCGGGGTTGATAGGGTGAGATTTATGGCTAGTGGGGTGTGAGGTTTCTGTTACGGCGGGCGTTGTTTCAGGTGCAGAGGAGGAGGGCGGCGTCGTTTGTATGGACCCTTGAGGTTGTGAAGCTTGTGGCCTATTCTCCCCCTCGCGGCGATCTTGATCATCGTCTTGATCGTCGCGCCTGATCCCGCTGGACTCGCCCTGAGCGCGGCAAGTCAAGGGCTGAGTCATTATTCTCTTCATCTGCCGTTCCTCGTCGTCGAGTTCTGTCATCGACTCGAATCTTGCTCGAAGGAGGTAGAAGAGCTCCTTCGCGGAGATGGTAGAGAGAATGGCTTCAGCGTCCATATCTTGAGTTGGTGGTGGCGTCTCCGGGGCCACACCTTTTCCTTTGTCGGCGGTGGACGCATCGAGACGCGCGTATACTTTGTCGAGAATCGACGCCTCAAGAGTCTTTGCAAAACTCTTGAAGACGTGACTCTAGCGCGGTCTCGGTGATGAAGCGGGGTAAATCTAACAAGCTGGAATCACGAAGATGTCCAACTGTCACCGAATCGGAGAAGATCGCCGATCGGCCGCCCGTTTGCACAGGTCGGGAAAAGACGGGGTCACGCAGACTTCCCGTTGGCATCACCGATGAGACAGACTCAATCGTATGATGGCCTAGGCTCACGGTTGTTGTGATGTTGGCCGTGCTAGGTCTTCCGCTCTCAGTCACAGAGACATCACCGAGCGTTCTGACAGAGTCACGAAGACTCTGTGGTGCAGTGGAAGGTGTATGTGTCCTAGAAACGGATGAAACTATGGGGAGTGAGGGCACTAGACTCGAGGTGTATGAAGAGGAGGCAGTCTGAGGCGAGGGACTGCTTGTTTCAACATCGACTATCTCCAAGTGGGATATCGATGGTATACGTGGCTCCTCGTGGAATGAAATATCTTCCTGTAGAGAGGAAGATAAGTGGGTTGGTGGGGTAGTTTGCGTGGTTGAGCCAGATGCCACGACTTCTACTCGGGAGGTGAACACATCACCTCCTGTACCTATTGGTTCGGCTCGGCTTATTTGTGACGGAGGAGGTCGATCGTGCTTTTGTTTCGATCGGCGCTCCGTGGGGCGGCTTACGTCATCCTCGCGCGACCGTTTTTTCGGAGCGCGTGTGGAAGAGGATGCGGCGCGACTCGAGGACTTTTTGGAGGTGGTGGTGGGGTTTTGGCTGGTCCCGAGGTTGGGAGCAGTGGGGTTGATCTGCTCCGTAGGGACAGTGGAGTGAGGTCGGGGGCTCTCGCGGAATGCGGCGGTTGTGGCTCGATATTCGCGGACGTGCTGGTTTGTCTGATCTGCGTAGGCGAGCACTTCGTCCGGAATGATCATGGCGTGTCGATCCTTCGCCGGAGTGTTCTTCTTGGCGAACCTCTCGACAGTTGGGATGATGAAGTGTTCCGCTGTCGGCCGGATTCGAATGTCGGTTGAGTGCAGGCGGAAATGCTTGATGATAGCAGGGAGCCACCGCATGTAGGGTACGAATCTGTTTGTGACTCCCTTGGCGACTTCCCTGTCGCGACGTTGGATCATGGAGACGAGATCCATCCAAATTATATCGGCGTAGTTGTACTTGTGGTTGTGAGCGATGCCGGTCAGGATTGTGAGAATCTGAAAATTGCCGCGGTCCTGACCAGCATGCTTCCCTGACATGCACTTGTTGATGAGCAGGTACAGCGTTCGCCATGGTTGAGGTAGATTGCGTGTGGTGACTTCACTGAGGACAAGTGGGCCCTTCTTTTTCTTGTTATCTGATTGGTACCCCAGTCTGTCAATGTCGTCAACTAGTTGCTCGTGTGTCGGTAGTGGGTCGTAGGGTGAGTAGACGGGTAGTTGAAGTACTTCTTGGAGTATCTTGCGGGTGAGCAACACCGTGGCTTGATCAATCCTGGCTGACAAGGTTTTGGCAAGATGGGTTGGTCCAGCGATCTGCAGTGTATGCCAGAATTGTTGGAGATAGACTTGTGCTTCTGGCTCGCCATGCGTGAGGGCGTGACGAAGTGGATGTCCTTTGAGGATTTCAACAATGACGGGTGCATCGCATCGAAAGTTCTCCAAGTCCACCATATAGTTGTTAGGAATCAGAGCTGCCCACTGGCTTAGTGGGAATATCTGGTCAGGTGGTGGAACATAGAGGCGTGTGTTGAGTTCGATGCGAGCAATGTCCCGTTGGAGTGCCGCCGCCTCAAGAGCTTCAATCGTGCTTTGATCCTTTTCCGTCATATCTGTGCTTGATAGAAATTGTACCACGGTTAGTACAGACTAAGCATCGAATTCGCGAAGTATAAAAACGTAGATATGAAAAAAAAATTTCGCATTTTGTGTAAAATTTTACATGCCAAGTAGTGGAAGATTTTCGCATATTAGGTAAATTTCGCAGATAGGACAGTTTTCGCATGCATTGGAGAAATTTCGCAAGTGTTTGTACATGGACATATCATGGGAAATTTTCGCACAGTAAGTAAAATTTCGCAAGTTAAGAAATCATGTAAGTTGTCCAAATTTTGCATGTAATGAGAAAATTCGCATATGATGGAAGATTTCGCAAGTTATATGAAAGTTTTGCAGATTGAGTATATTTTCGCATGTTGTTGAGAATTTCTCATGTTATGAAAATTTTTCGCATGTATTAGGAAACTTTCGCAAGTAATAGCACATAAGAAAATTTCGCAAGTAATAGAAAATTTCGCAAGTGATGGAAAATTTCGCAAGTGATGGAAAATTTCGCAAGTTATATCATAAAGACATGTCATAAGAAATTTTCGCAGGTGATATGAAAGTTTCGCAGAGGGAAATAGCTTTGTGGACTGCGAAGAATTTTGTTCACTGTAGTTGCGAAATATCGATGATGCGAAAATATGTAATGTGAAGTGATGTTAAAAAATTTCGCGGAGTGAAATAGCTTTGTGGACTGCGAAAAATTTTGTTTACTGTAGTTGCGAGATATCGATGATGCGAAAATATGTAATGTGAAGTGATGTTAAAAATTTCGCGGAATGACACTCACTGTAGCAGAGAAAGTTTTGACGTGAATAATAAAAGTTTCTCAAATAAACTTTCGCGGCGCTTCACATACTGTAGCAGCGAAAAAAGAAATTTTAATTTTATGTAAATTCTTGGATGAAAGTTTCGCATTTCTTTAGTCACTGTGGTAGCGAAATTTTAGCGTTGGAAATTTCTCTTCATAAAATTTCGCGGAACCTCACTCACTGTAGTAGCGAAACTTTCAAACGTAAGAAATGTCTCTGAAAAATTTTCGCGGATCTGTCCTCACTGTAGCAGCGAAAATTATAAATTTTTGAGAATTTTCGCGGTGAAGAACGCAGTGCGAAAGTAGCGAAACGACGCACTGATTTTTGTCCTAAACCTACTCAAATCTCAACCAAAAAGCTATAATCTGGACTGAATCGACTCGTAATGGAATGGGCGATACATATTTGGGGATATTAAACATAAAAAACGAAGCACACATTCGATTCAGAGCCGAGAAAATTTAGCATAACCTAACATATTTGCGAAAATTGCGTAACCTAACAGATTTGCGAAAATATACAGGGTAAAGCAGGATAAAATGAGCGAAAATTGATTTGTTTGAGTCGCATTCATACCGAACTGCTGATTTGTGACAATGGAGGTAGCAAGAAACGGATTTTGAAAGGAGATTTTGACGACGACACGAAGCAGGGAGTTGCGAATTTTTGAGAGAAGGGTTGCGAAATTTTGAATTTTCTCGGGGATTTTAGGATAATGAAAAAACGTTAGGGTTTTTGGGGTTTTAGGGGTCATGGTCACTGTTCATGCGAAAGTTGTGTAAATGGGCCGAAATTCATGGGCTTGGTCAAAGCTGGGTCCAGATATGATTTTCGCGGGCTTGGTCAAAATTGGGTCCAATTGAAACTCAATTGGTCCAATTTTGACCTTGTTTGACCAGAAATTTTAAAATTTAACCCAAAATATTTTAATCAGTCTAAATTTGACTCATTTTGACCAAACTTTAAAATTTCAACACAAAAAAAAAATTTTATTTTAAGAGGCATAATCAGAAACTCCCCCTTAATCTAAAGCTCTCTTTTAAAAATAATAGAAAAATCAGACGCTCCCCCTTAATCGAAAACTCCCCCTCAAGGACATAATTTAGAAGGCACATAGACAATGAAGTGAAGTGGAAAGGAAATATGTACACTTTATCAGTTCATGTAGAGATGATTGATCACAACTGAATATTCAACATGCCCAACATAGTCACTAGGTGTTGGAATCGTTTGATATCCAATGGTTTTGTGAAAATGTCGGCCAGCTGATCTTCGGTTGTGACGTAGTGCAATTCAATTGTCCCTTGTTCGACATGTTCTTTGATGAAGTGGTGACGAATGTCTATGTGTTTTGTTCTCGAGTGATGTACCGGATTACTCGTCATCGCTATCGCACTCTTAGAGTCACAATAAATGGGAATTTTATCGACATGAATATTAAAATCTCGTAGTTGGGTTCTCATCCACAAAAGCTGTGAACAACAACTAGCAGCGGCGACATATTCTGCCTCCGTTGACGAAGTTGAGACACAGTTTTGTTTTCGAGACGACCAACTTACGAGTTTACCGCCCAAGAAGTGTGCAGCTCCAGAGGTGCTTTTTCGATCCATCTTGCATCCAGCGTAATCTGAGTCAGAGAATCCAGCCAACTTGAAGTCGGATTGAGTGGGGTACCACAAACCCAGATTGGGTGTTCCTTTGAGATAGCGGAGAATCCTTTTGACAGCAGTGAGATGGGATTCCTTTGGTGTGGCCTGAAAACGAGCGCAGATTCCTGTCGAGAGGACGATGTCCGGTCGACTAGCAGTAAGGTACAGAAGAGATCCTATTATCCCTCGATAAACGGTTTGGTCAACGGGAACACCAGATGGGTCCGCGTCGGGTCGGCCAGAGGGTGACATAGGTGTAGCAGCAGTCTTGGCATCCTTCATTCCATATTTCTCGAGGATGTCATGGATGTATTTCGACTGATTGATGAAGATTCCGTTGGGAAGTTGCTTTACTTGAAGACCAAGAAAGAAGTTCAGCTCACCCATCATACTCATTTCGAATTTCTCTTTCATCAATTCTGCGAACTCTTCACACAGTTGTGGTTTAGTCGATCCGAAAATGATGTCGTCGACATAAATCTGTACAATCATAATGTCCGGGCCACTCCGCTTGGTGAAGAGGGTTGTATCCAGAGATCCTTTCTTGAATCCAGACTGGACAAGGAAGTCTGAAAGGACGTCATACCAAGCTCGGGGAGCCTGTTTTAGTCCGTAGAGAGCCTTGTAGAGTCGATAAACGTGATGAGGAAACTCTTCGCTCAAGAACCCTTCAGGTTGATCGACATACACTTCTTCTTTGAGAAATCCATTCAGAAATGCAGTCTTCACGTCCATTTGGTAGACTTTAAAGTTCTTGTGAGCAGCAAATGCAAGAAACATGCGTATTGCTTCGATCCTGGCGACAGGGGCAAAAGTTTCATCGTAGTCGATGCCTTCTTGTTGGTTGTACCCCTTAGCCACAAGTCTTGCTTTGTTGCGAATAACAACACCGTCTTCATCCTTTTTGTTTTTGAAAATCCATTTTGTGCCGATAATGGATCTATTGCGAGGTCGTGGTACGAGTTCCCAAACTTGTAAGCGTTCAAACTGATTTATTTCCTCCTGCATTGCAATCAACCAATCGGGATCGTGAAGAGCTTCAGCTACTCGTGATGGTTCGACTTGACTGAGATAGCAAGCAAATAGACTTTCATTCATTGTAGCCGAACGTGTCGAAACACCGGATGTGGGATCCCCAATAATCTGGTCTGTAGGATGAGAGCGAGCCCAAAGTGGTACATTTGCCTGTGAGGAGCTGGCCGCATTTGCATCTATTGGAGACTCATTAGATTGGGGTCCAGTGTCCGGAGAAGAGATCTCAACCGTGGTAGCATCTATCGGAGGCTCGTTAGAGTGGGGTCCGGTGTCCGAAGAAGAGACCTCAACCGTGGTGGATTGAGAGGGTTCAGCATCAGCATCAGCAATGTTCCCAGGGTTGGGTAAAATGTCGTCTTCGTTGAGGTTGAGATTATCCAAGTTTGGCGGGACGACATTATTGCCGATAGCTGGTGGTGTTGGTGGAGTGGGTGCAGCGGTAGGTTGAGTGATGGTGACGGGAGTCTTGGGGACTGGATAGAAATACTCGAAGAGCAGATCGAGATCCAGTTCACCAGAATTGCCCTCAGATGAGGAAGTTCCCGCCGTTGAAGGTTGACCTTTCGTCAACGACTGAAGAAGTCCTGGTTCTGGTCTGATATGAGCAGAAGCTATGAGATCGCCTTCGCTTTCGTCAAAAGAGACATTCGTGCTTTCTATTACTGACCGTTTCTCCTTAAGATAGACTCTGTATGCCTTTGAATTTAGTGAATATCCAACAAAGATGCCTTCAAGAGCTTTTGGATCAAGCTTCCCAAGATGTTGGCGATCATTGGCCACAAAACATCGGCAACCGAAGACCCTTAGATAAGATATATCGGGGATACGACGGTTATTCAGCATCTCGTATGGGGTGCGGTTGAATCTCTTGTGGATGGAAGCCCGGTTCTGTGTGTAGCAAGCCGTTTGAATAGCTTCGCCCCAAGAGAATGAGGAAGTTCGGATTGGATGAGAAGAGTCCTTGCAGCTTCAACTAGTGTCCTGTTCTTGCGCTCAACGACACCATTCTGTTCCGGTGTCTTCACAGCTGAGAACTGCTGAGTGATGCCCTGAGTGGCATAGAAATCACTGAGCTTTTTGTTCTTAAACTCAGTTCCGTTGTCACTTCTGATAATCCGAACCTTCTGTTGGTGGAGTGTTTGGGATGTAACAACAAACTCGATAATTATATCAGGAACTTCATCCTTTGTACGAATGAGTTTCGTCCACGTGTAGCGTGAAAAATCGTCGACTATCACCAGAATATACCGTCTTCCTCCGAGTGTGGCCGTAGGCATTGGGCCACATAGATCCATATGTAAGAGTTCGAGGATGAGCTTAGAGGATGGTGTTTCCTTAGAGACATGAGACGATCGCTTCATCTTCCCCATTTCACAGGCAGAGCAGAGGTGTTCCTTATGATATGTCAGTTGGGGTAGACCGTTGACGAGTTTATTCTGACGCAGTTTGTTGATGGTCTTGAAATTGAGATGTGAGAGTCGCCGGTGCCATAGATCATTCAACTTGGGTGCGGCTCGAGAGAGAAGGCATATTGGTCGTGAGGTCGTAAGGTTGAGTACATAAAGATGGGACGTGCGCGTTCCAGAAAGAAGAGATTGTCCTGAGGCATCCATAATGCTGCAGATGTCAGATTCGAAGCGAACCTTGTATCCTTTGTCGCAAAATCGACCAATGCTGAAGAGATTGTAGCTCAAACCCTCGACATAGGAGATGCCCTTGATTGTCAGTTTATCGTGCACGAGATCGCCAGTTCCTAGAATTGGCGCCATTTGACCGTTTCCGAAGGAGACCCTTCCGAGATAGCGCTCGGAGAAGTTGCTCAACAGCTCCTTATTCCCTGTCATGTGTGTGGAGCAACCCGAGTCTAGATACCACACATGACAGACCTGCAAGCATTAGCAAACGTTGGGACCCCGTTTTCGAACGGGACATTCTTGTGATATATGTAAAGTTTTTACGCGCTTAATGGGAAATATGGTTTCTAAATCAGATTCTGTTGTTTCTAATTTAGCTTTCCCTTTGTCGTTTGTTTGGTTAGGCGGGATTATGGTTTTTCTAACCCATATTTTCCTAATTTGTGCTTGCATGTATGGCGCCGTATACATGAATTGACGTGGGTAACGTGGTTGTTGTTTTCGTGCTCCGGTTTTGGTAACCTTTGGCTTGCGAGTAGTAGGTGAGTTTGCGTTTGTTGACGAGAGACGTTTTCGCTTGACTTTGGGTTTTGGCGAGATGGGAGAATTCAAAGACGTCGTAGAGAAGGTTCGCTTGCGAGGTCGGAGAGTTGCGTGTTCATGAGTTTCATATTCATGAAATCGTGGGAGAACAAAATCATTGCAGCAGCACATAGACATAAGTTTGGTAAAAGAAGGATAAGTTTTAGCAACATAATTGTCTACGCGCTTAGGATAGTTAGATTCAGTACATAGAGAGGAAGGATGAATATAGGATAATTTTTTCTTCTTTTCATCGAAGAGTAGATTTGCCTTTGTCTGATACGAGCTGCCTTCCAGAGACGTCGAACTCACATTCCCTGTATCCACAAGAATACTAGAGTTAGTGTTAGAACATATGTCAGCTTCAGGAGTCATTTTCGCCGTCCTCTTACATTTACATGTTAGAGAATCGGGTACTTGACTTGATGTGGAGGGATAGTTCGTATTGGGAAATTTTTCTAGTGTGTAGATTTTGCTAAGTAGCTCATCTCGCTCTTTTGCAAAGGCCTTCCTTTCTACTTCTAGTTGTCGTTCCAGTTCTGCTATGAGTAGTAGTTTCTTAGGGATGTAGGTTCGAGAGAGTACATCTTGAAAGGCATCTTCCTGTTCTTTATTTGGAAGTAAGGTTTCGACATTCTCCGAGAGTGAGGATACCTCAGTCTTATCTCTATTGTTCAACTCTGTGTAGTCAAGCGCGATTTCTGCCCAATGGATGTTCTGTTCTCTTGTTTCTTCTGAGATGGCAGTGGAGGATGATCTCACAAATGGCTTAAGCTGCGGGGGAGCACCATTTCTTGTTTGCAAGAATGCAGTGTTGCACATGTTATATCTTTTAACTGCTAGCGGTGTTGGATTGCAATTGCTAGACAGTCCGATTCCCCCCCGTGCGTCGTAGAATTCTGTTTCCGCCGGTTGGTTTAATAGGGATAGGATGCGTGAGTTTTCGTTTCTGAGGTGAAGTTGCTCTTCAAGCTCTTTCACCTTGCGGTATAGCCTAACTCTTTCCTTCGTAAGTAGTTCATATTGGGAGGCCGTCAGGAGGCGAGAAGTTTCACATGAGCTAATAGCTAGTGTAGTTTCCTTAACCTTAGTCTCACTTTGTTTGTTCTTGCTTTGCAGACGTTTGACTAAAGCTTCAGAGGCTTTTAGGCGTTCGTTTGCACAGGCAAGTTCTTCTACTTTTAGACTAAGTAAGGCATAGTTGTTTTCGAATTTTAGCTTAAGTTCATCGTAATCCCTAGCGTCTACGGTGGGTTTCTTAATGGCGTGTCGGTGAGTAAACACATCATCTAGGTGTGAGATTCGTACCTCAGACGCAGCGTTGGTAGAAGTATTAGCTGTGTTTTCACCGGTGTGATCCATCTCCTCGTCCTCGTCATGTTCGACCAGCCTTGCCATGCAGCAATCTTCATCCTTAGGCTCCTCGTCTTCTGAAGTGTCATTCACCCATTCTGCTTCTTCGGTGAGTAGAGCTTTCCCACTTTCCACCTTGCGGGTCAATCTGGCCTTACGGTCGTAGTAGCCGGAGTCCTTCACGCGTGGGGCGTGGCATTCTTTGGCAAAGTGGCCTATCTTTCCACACCGAAAGCACTTCACAGACTTTTGAGGTGCGGCGGAGTCCTCTTCTTTCTTTGTTGGCTTGGCTTCCTCTGCGGGAGTGGACCTTTTGGTGCCGCTATAGGTTCTTTGGCGATTGGAGGAGGATGAGGATTTTTTCCCGATCTTCTTTGAGACCAACTTGGTGAGCATTGCCAGTTGCTTGCGTATATCGCGAACATCTTCGTCTGATTCGGTATCTGCTTCGGATCCTGAAGAGGTGTCCGATACAACAGCTGGTAGCTTTCCTTTGTTCTGTTTGGTCTTAGTGGTGGAAGATCGTTCAGTGGTTTTGTTCGAGAGGAGGGCCAGTGGGTCGACTCGAGTGTTGGTGGACTGAGGTTGCACATATGGAGCATAGGCAGACAGACTGTCATAAAGAGCATGGATGGAAGTGTTGGAGAGGTCCTTACTCTGAATCATCATCACGATTGCATTGCCCCTTTGTGGTTTGAGGCTTCCAAGAAAGCGGTTGTTGATGTCGAATTTGTCCCTTGAGATCCTGGCCTTCTTGAGTTCATTGATGACCTTCAGGTACCTGAGGTATGTGTCACGCAGCTCCTCTCCTTCGTAGGCTTGGAAGTGTTCATACTGTGAGAGACATGCTGATTTCCTTCCTTGAGCACTTTCAGTTGTGCCTGCCATGATTTCTACGAGTTCATCCCATATTTCTTTAGCAGTTGTGCAGCACTCGATGTGAGCATAGACTTCGTTGCCCATAGCCTGGAAGAGGTATCCTTTGGCCGTCTCGTCGGCCTGTTCGCGTGCCAGTTCATCCTCATTGATGGGACCTCTTGGAGTGCGGCGTTCATCCATTGGTGGGTTTGCGTTTGGCTGTGCAGGGATGATTGTCCAGAACTGTGCTGGACCGTTGAAGATGGAGTCCAGAAGGTATTGAGAGAATGGTGCTCCTTTGTTCCTGATGAACGTGAGGAACCGGTTTGTCCATATGCTGTAGTCGCCTTGTCGCAGCATCGGAGGTCTGGTGTCGGAGCCCACTGTGGAGATGTCATTCGTGGTAGACATGGTTGGTGCAGTCGAATCGTCCGTGGTTTTGATCTTGTATAGATGAGAGAGTTAGTAACGAACGATAAGAAAGATGAGTTTAACGAGTTTAATATGTAGAGTTTTGAGAAGAAAATCGTTTAAAGAATTTCTTAGACCTAAGTGCTTGTGTGTGACGGTCGATAATGTATGAACGGATCTGTATCTAGAAATTGGGAGAAGTTTGAGAAATGTAAAACCGAGATTTGAAATGAGAAAATAAATCTGTCAAAAGTGGTCTAGGGAGATGGGACTAAAGTGTACTGATCTAATCTTTAAATAGGTTTGGGAAGATTTAACCCGAGAAAATTTTAACCCTAGAAGAAATTAATACATTAGAGAAATTCGCAAGTTGAAGAATTTCGCACGTTAAAATGTTTAGCAAGACGAGAATTTTTGAGCTTCGCTAGAAAACTTCGTAAATTGTAAAAATTTCGCTAGTGGAGAATATTAAAGTTTCGCATGAGATTTTTGCAAGTTATAAAGCTTTCGCAAGTTGAGAAATTAAAGCTTCGCAAGAGAATTTTCACAAGTTATAAAACTTTCGCACGTTTGAGAAATTTAAAAACTTCGCATTGCAAGAGAATTTTCGCAAGTTATAAAACTTTCGCACGTGATGGAAATTTTCGCAAGTTATAAAACTTTCGCACGTTTGAGAAATTTAAAACTTCGCAAGAGAATTTTCACAAGTTATAAAACTTTCGCACGTGATGGAAATTTTCGCAAGTTATAAAACTTTCGCACGTTTGAGAAATTTAAAACTTCGCAAGAGAATTTTCACAAGTTATAAAACTTTCGCAAGTTGAGAGAATTTTCGCGGTCACAAGAAATTCTTGGATATGGAATTTCTCGGATTATGAACGTAAACAGATGCGAAAAAATGTTGTATAAGTGAAAGTTTCGCGGTTTTAAATTTTCTCGGATTCTTAAGGTAGGTAGTTGCAAAAAAAATTCAGTGAATGTAGAATTTCGCGGTTTAAAGTTTCTCGGATGTTTAAAGTAGACAGTTGCGAAAAAAATTCAGTGAATGTAGAATTTCGCGGTTTAAAGTTTCTCGGATGTTGCGAAAAATGTAGTGGAAGTAAAAGTTTCGCGGGTTATAAATTCTCGGAATCGACTTTCGCGGACGTGGAAAATTCGCGGATTTGAACGATCAAGCTCAAAGTTTCGCGGTCAAGAACAGGTTAGTACTGTTCCATTGCTTTTCACGCGATTTCCCAGAAAAACGTCTCGTTCTTGCTCAAATCTCAACCAAAATCGCTCAAACTTGATCCTAAACTTCAGAAATACTTTCCTAAAAACATAATCGACCGATTTGTGAGCTAAAAACAACAAAAAGTGGGTCAAATCGACCAAAAACAGAGAATGGCCGAGATGTCCTTTTCTGAAAATTTTCTGCTTAAATCTCGCTCAAAACTCGTTAAAACTGATTCAAAAGTGTTCTAAAACCATTTTAGGCATAGACTTGATCTGGGGGAGGGTTTTAAACATAAAAACGAAGCATCAATACCCCAAAACAAGCTCAAAATGCCGAAACCTATTTTTTGCTCAAAAACACCTTTGATCTTGCTTGGAATCGAACGAAACTGGATTCAAATCAACGAAGATCGATCCACGTTTGCTCTGATACCACTTGTTGGTCCCGAATGCACCAAACAAGGAATCAAAGAGGCTTTAATGGAAGGAATAGGGAGTATTCTCACCTTTGAGTGTGTGTAGTGTGTGAAAAAGTTGGATAAGCCTTTGATCTTTGATTACTTTGAAAAGTGAGTTGGTAACACCTTATATACCACATTAACCCTAGGTATATTAAGGCCCAATCACTAAATGTTAACTAATTACAATCTAGTCTAAAGCCCAAACTAAAGATAAATACTAATTTAATACCAAGACTTAAACTATTGACACAATCAATTAAATATCCTAACAGAGATAATTCGCGAACTCTAGGTGGGCCTCTTTAACTAAATTTTGCGGCCCAGTTTTAAACTTATTCGTTATCTTCCGGCCCGCAAAACTTTCTTTATCTATTCGCGAATTTCCCCAAATCAGTTTTTACGAACCCTATATCTCAAAATCACTCAAAAACGCATCAAACTCAACTTTGGATTTTCGTTGCTGTGCTTTCGTCCACACACACACACTCACAGATTTCGTTGAGGTAAGGAAGAAACAGTCTTTTAATCTTTATTTTTCATGTATTCTCTTCGTTGATTTTGCAGGTTGAAATCGGAAAAGAACAGGGAGTTCGTCTTTGTTGTTTGATCTTGTGCACTTTAGTCATTCCTATTCATACTCTGTTTAGATGATTATCGTGAAAAGGAATACGAACCGTGTTGACAGGATTCTTCGATATCGTTTTTGAAATCGATGTTCAGCGAATAGGGCTTTTCTGGGTTTTTATTCAAAAATTTGCTTTTTGATCTGTCTGTTCATGATTCGCAAATTGAATATGTGTTTTTTGCGAATTCATGCGTAGAATGAGTTCGCAATTCATGCGTAGAATAAGTTCGCAAATGAATTCGTAAAATATGTTAGTAAAATGCTTTCGCACTTTTAAGTTGACTGGTTGACCAACTAAAGATTTTACGAATCTAAATTCGCGAACTGATGTTTTGCGGGTTGTGAGTAATATTGTCACTTCGGGAACCGCCGAATTCGCCAATCTTTATTCGCAAATTTTTTATTCTTCGCACTTCCCGAACTGTCAGTTCACACTTCGCCAAATTCTTTTCAAAGTTCAAAATCAATTCGCGTCCTTTGACAGACTCGCAAATTTCCAAATTCGCCAAATTTGTACCTCGCAAAATTTCGAACTTGCGAACTAGTCTTTCGAACTATACTTTACAAATATTTTTAAAAATTCAGTTCGCAAACCCCAAATTTCCCAATCTAAACTTGACTTAGTCAATTCGCCAATTGAATCTTCTCAATTTCAAATCAATTCGCAAACGGAACCCTCTCAGTATTTCAAACTGATTCGCGAATCTAACTTAGTGAAATTTTTAACAAAAATTTCAAGTTCTTACAGACTCGCAAATAAAATGTATGATTCAAATTCGATCTAAAGCAGACTCGCAACATCAATTTCTTTAAGTCTTTTTGAACTAACTGCTCAAATTCACGAACCTTTGTAAAAAATTTCAAAATTTCAAAATTGCGAAATACACTTTGATTTGTTTAGGGCCGAACAGTACCTTATTAATTAAATTATCCTTTTATCAGAATGTCAAATATATTCTCATAAAACGTTACTCACAATTATTTTTTCTCTCTTATAATGCAGTTTCGACAGAATGACTACACCAGCAGATCTCGTCTACTCAACCACCAAATGGATTGTAATCAAAGACAACAACTTTCAACTCGACTTGAACACTTTCAAGTGTCAAGAAGAGATCATCCCATCCATTCTGAGAAACCACCACCTGGGATACGCCTTCTCTGCATCAGTTCCTGCACCAACAGTGTACCTTCAACAGTTCTGGGGAACGATGACTACCAAAATTTCTCAAGACAACACCACATTCTATGAAGCCCAAATCGCAAACGAAACCGTCAGAATCACCAGGGACTTTCTTCGACAAATTCTTCGGCTGCCTATTCAACCAGAATATGAACAGGAGGCATCCGAGAACGAGCTCATCGCAGATATGTTGAAAATGGGTTACTATAGCTCACTCGAGCTCGTTTCCCGTTTTCAACAATCAATGATCCACATCCATGGCGAACTCTTTTCGCAATTGTCAACAAGTGCTTCTCACCAAAGCACTCCGGATGGGACAGATGCAACATTACGATCCTACGAATCTTTCATGGGATCGTCTTCAGGAAAGGATACGACTATGCCAAGCTGATCACAATGGACTTGGATGATCAGCTTCATCGGAGATCAAAGTCCAAATCGAAAAAGACACAGAATCTGCCCTATCCCCGGTGGTTCTCACTAATGATCCACCACTTTATGACTACAACACCGGGGATACCAACAAGGCCACAAGAAGAAAACTACATCCCTCCCAAACTCAAATTTCTTCAAAAAGAAAAGACGGACGAGAAAATACTCACGAAAACCAATGCCCATTCCGCGCGCAACCTTACTACTAGCTAACCCAGAAGACATTGAAAAATACTGCAAGAGGACCAAAATTCCAAACCCCATGACTCAGGCCAACCCACCCGAGTCTAACCCAGGGGTTAGTGAGACTGAGAGAATAGAAACGAGAGAGAGAGAGAACAAGCAAGTTAGATACCGAGAGAAGCCACAGAAACCGAATTCATCCCACACGCACCACAGACTACATCTCAAGAAACAATCCCCGACCAACCACCACCATCCTCTGAACAAACAATACCTGAACAAACGCTCGAGGAACAACCACACATAGATGTTCCCGAGACAATCACGACTGCACTAACTCAGTCAGAAAAAGCCGGGTCAATCCCTAGGATAGAAGACGTCGTAATCGACCCAACGACGCATGAGCGAACCCCACCTGACCATTCACTTGTCTCTAGGGTTGCAAACGAATCGAACTTTTTTGGTTCGATTCGCGATTCGATTCGAAATTTCAAGATTCGAATTCGAATATTTAGAATACGAATCCGAATAAGAATATTGTTTTTGATTCGAGAAATATCCGAATACGAATATGAAATCACAATATTCGATTCGAAAATTAATAGAATTATTCGATTCGAATAATTTAACTTAAAATATAGTATAGGTAATATATATTCACATATAATAATATATGATAACTCAATAAAAAATTTAAACATAATATATTATAATTCAATATATGTTTAAAGACAAATTATTATAATTCAATATATATTTTAAATATAATATTGTTTATATTTTTAATTCAATATATATAATAAATATAATATTGTTTATATTTTAAATTAAAATAAAAAATGACTTTAAACGAATATTCGATATTCGATTCGAACGAGAAATATTCAAATTCGAATAAGAATCAATTTTTTGATTCGATTAAATATTCGAATATTCGTATTCGATTCGATTCGTTTGCAACCCTACTTGTCTCCCAACAGACAAGTGTCTCAACGCAACACGAACCACCCCAAACCTCCAGCAGCTCGGTTCCTGTGTCTGAACCAACTCGAGAAATACCCATTTCCGTGACACAGACCGAGCCTCTGCCTGATCCTCAGGCCTCAACGTTCACAGAAGAGTCCCAAATAGAGGCTCTTCAAGGATTGGACGGAAGTCTCTCGGATGTTGATGATTTCAGCAGCTCACCATCCGCGAGCCACCGTACAGAACCTAGTTCTGGACGCGTGCTAACGGGACGCCTTGGCGATCCCGGAGATAGCTCCACCCAAGCCCGTCACACTGACGTGGCAACAACGACCCGAGCACCATCTCCAAAAGATGTGTCGCAAGGAGAGGTCGGAAGACCCAAGGACCCCGAAGTTCCACGAACTTCGGGTGACGAGGGCCACCGTCCAGAACCTCGTTCTGAACGTGTGCCAACGGCTACCTCTAGTGGCGCCGGATCTATTCCAACACAGGTGACGACTGCCTACTTGGAGAATCGGCTGTTCGAATTCTTCGAAACCGTAACCCTACCAAGGGTCAAAGGTCTTATTAAGGAGGCGGTCCAAGCAACTTCCACCGGCAAAGGGAAGGCTCCCATATCTGACCAACCTCCTCCTCAACAGCCGGTACTTCCTCGTCTTCTCACCCTGCCACCACGCAACCCGACGACACCCAACCTGTACACAGTGCCTCTGCTAGAACTCTTTGACGTTGGCATTGCTCGCATAATAGATCTCGACAGCAACCGGAGCATTGAAGAAGAAGACCTCTACCGGAAGCTGGTCGCAGGTGGTGTCATCCCACCTCCTGATGCGAGCATACCGACTGACACATGCCGCCAAGAAGGCCCCAGTCAGAAACGTCGTCACGACGATCCAGACGACCAGGATCGTCCTGAGGGGGAGAGCAGCAAGAGACAGAGACCTGTTATTCGCGGCGGAAGAGGCAGAGGACGCGGGGTTCAAACGTGTGGAGGCAGTTCGTCACGACCACCCAATCCACCACCAAGGTCCTCCAGTGGCAGACAAGCTACACCAGGGCCGAACCAGACAATTTCCCTTGGTGAAGTCGAGTCTGCTCCCTCGAGGATCTCCACCCGACCAGTCCAAGCAACTACAATCCCTCGTCCAAAGGATCCTCAAGGCTACATTGACAGATATATCTTAGACGAGGAATGGACGACGAGAACAGAGACAGCAGAAGAGTCCCGCCTAAGGATTGAAAGTGTTCGTAATTTACTAAAGGCGGCAGCAGCAGACTTCTGCTTCATCGAGCGAGAGGAAGAGGAGCAAGGAGAAAATCCTGAGGCAGATCTTCCAGAACTTCCAGAACTCCTTCAACATCAGGTGCCCGAGGAACCGATGCCAGGCTACGAGTTCATAGAAACTCGTTGGAGAAACGCGAAGATCAAGGCACCTTTTCTTGAGGATCTCTATCCAAAGATCTGGAGGAAGGAAGAAGAAATAAAGGGAGTCAACGAGCTGAATCTTCGAGGCCTTGAGCACCTAAGAGGGACGTATAGGGGACTTAGCCATCAGATTATGCTCTGGGAAGTCACGGCCAAGAAAGGAATGAATAGAGATCAATACAGGAAGTACATGAGAGATCAATCGGCCATCTGTGATATTGTGGATGTCGAATGGGCGGTAGGAAGATATGTAGGCCCTGTCTTTGTTATTGATCGTTATGACAGGAAAATTGTAAAATATTCAGAAGCAGATCTTCCCTATCTTCCACTGGGCGAACTCAACAAGCTCTACAATATTTATCGCAATAAGTTTCCCTTGACACTCACACAAGACGAGATGGTTATAGAGCTATCAAAGAGTGTATGCTGAGGCAGGTCAAGTATTTCGCTGCTCATGACTTCCAAATGGCCTTGGAAAGCAATATGAGCAAGGTCAACCTAACACGTCCAGACAACAGATATAAGGATCTCGAAAAGTATGAAGAGGGATATATCTTCCTTGAACCACAACCAGGGGTCACTTACCTACAAGCTCAGAAAAAAGTGAAGCAGGTGCTACTTCTGTCAGAGGTCTCCAAATTCTCAGATGGAACATTGAAGATTATCCTCAACCAACTTCGGGCTAAGAAGAAGACAGTTTCCGAAGATGACAAACTAGAAGGAACAGAACTGGAAGAGAAAGATGTTCTTCGGAAACTCGTCGAGAAGATCAGATATCGAATCGTTCTTCGGAACGACATCAGACAGTTCGAGACTGCCCTAGGATTCAGGAAGACCTACTTGGCCCATAGAGAACCTCCACCTCCACCTCGCTCGAAGAAAAAGAAATGAAGACTTAGTTTACTTTTCTCGATTGTAATTTGGACACTTAGGGGGAGAATGTTAGGAATATCTTAGAAGTGTCCAAAATATTAATTCTAAGTCTTGTAATTTCTTTTCAATGTATTTTATAGATGTTTTATTTATGTTAGTGGGTTGTAGTTTGTAATAGGCTTGTTAGGGGCCCAATGGGCTTAAATACCTCACAAGGTATTTAAGCTTAAACCCTAACACTCATTAATCTAAGTTTCCATTTGCAAAACTCACACGTATTCAACACTAAACCTCTTAAGTACACTATTCACATTCTACGAAGGTTTAATCTGTTGAATTGTTCTTGGATAATCTGGAATTACAACACAGAAATCTCAAATTGATAACCGAAATAAAAAGCCCATAATCAATCAAGTATATTCGAATTGCTAATCACAACAATACTCCATCCGAATTTAGCATATAACTGAAAAACACGACTCAAAATAAAATAATACCAAACTTACCATCACATGCAAGAGATGTCGAGAATTGATCGGCGAGGCAAAATACCTTCAGAAGATTAATTCTATTTGGGGAGGGAGATCTCATGAATGGGTTGCAAGAAAGATCAGTGCAGATTATGCTGAGGGAAACGTTCGGTGTGTTTGGTTTACTTTTGTTTTTTTTATGTATACTTTAAGTTAAAAGCTAGGTAAAATGGTACTAACATGTTTTGATAGGGCTGTTTTCGTCCATTAGGTACCTAAGTGCAAGAAAATTTGAAAGAGGTACCTAATATATAAATAGGTCTGACAAGGTACTGAAACGTCTTTTTTTTTTGCAAGTTGGGATTTAAGTGTAGAAACCCCATAATAATATATGTAATTAAATATAAATAAGAAAAAAATAAAATTAGGGCAAAATAATTTTAAAATAGGAAAAAATAAAAATATGAAGAATTAAATATATCTAATTTCATAAATATTAACTTTTCGTTTTTTTTTAAATTTAGTTCGTTTTTTTCGGTTATTTACCGAAAATAACCGAAATATTTCGATAATTACCGAACCGAACCGGTTAACTTCGGTTCGGTATTCGGTTTGAGATTTTTATAACCAAAAATTTCGGTTACCGAAGGTTCGGTACGGTTCGGTAATTACCGTTTGAAAACCCCTACCGCCGCCTGACCACCGTCAATGTCAGGAACACTTTCAATACAAGGCACCAATCATTTTACAAGGGCCGGGGACACACCACCCACACCACTGTACTAGAATTTCTTCATCCGAAGGCACCGCACCCTCACGTGTTCGCTCCACGCTACCGCACCACTTGTTGAGATTTTGGCCGCCTTTGGTTCGCAATCCACACTTCTATCGAATATGTGTGAATTGATCCAAGAAACAAGTTCTTGAAGTTCGAATCGAAAACAGGATTTTTACGTAGTTCGACCCAACTTTGGTCTACGTCCACGGAACAATCAAAGCTTATTTTACTAATCTAGAAGAAGGGTTTACAAGACTCACATACGCTCTACAACTTTCTCTTTTACACCTCACAGAGATTGGCTCTCTATCGAAAGTTACAAGCTCTCAAAGTCACTCACTCAAAATTGAAGTTCTGATATTTATAAAACAGAATTCCTGCTGCTGTGTGCTTTATCGACTTGTACCACCCGCAGTATACGACTTGTACCTCGCGCAGCTTCCTCCTTGTAAACGTTAGCAACTTTATAAGTGAATTAGCAACTCTTAATCTGAGTCATCCGATAGCTTTGTCCGCCAAGATCAATGGCCCATATTTAAACGTCCAGTTTAAATTCCAGCCATTGGATCAAGAGCAAATCATCCCACGGCTGTAGTCTAATCTGGACACTGTATTATTTCTTCAGCTTATATTAACCTTCTTCAAGCAGTGAACTATCTCAGCTTTTAATCTCGATCTCTTCAGCACTTGGTTGGAGTTTAAGGCTCACTATCTTCGACAATCTCCACCTTGAGCATAAAACTATCAATTAGTTCATCAAGCTTCGGCTCTACAGCCCATCGAGCAAGTTAAACTTGCTCAAACATCTGACTAGTACCAGTTTTTTTTTCTTGCTTCAATTTCAGCATCCGAAATTTGCAAATCTTGTTTGATCCATCTGCGACCAAAACCAAGGCTCCATCTCGACTAACTAATCCTTCTCTGATTGGTTTTCCAGCTTCTTAGCAGCTTCGAGCCTCGAAGAAAACCTTGTCAACTCCAAACGAGATTGAAATTTCCCATTTAGAGCTAACTTGGAACTTCGAGCTCACCATCTTCATTCCACATGAAGATCTTTCCTTCATAGCCACATGAGTCCCTTTCTTGACCCTTCTACGGCTGCCCTTTCCAAGCTTCTTGGTCATCATAGCACGCACAACCTCAGCTTTGTTCAGCGAAGCATCAGACTCAGCCACAGCTTCACTACCAGATTTTTGTGTGTTTTCTGACCACTTTTCCTCTGATGTTTCATCATCATTTTCTTCAATCTCTGAGCTCGCCTCTGACTCGGATGTTGACCTCATACATGGCTTGAAACCACTGTCTTCCCTTGTTGGAATTACATACATCTCATGCTCTGAAAACTCACATTCTGACCCAAGGTCAGCAGCTTGAATTTCAGCATCTTCAGGATTTTCTGAAATTTCAGCTCCAAGTAGCTGTCTTGGCTCGGCATTCTCCACCTCAAGACGAGGTTCTTGTGGCTTCTCTTCCACCACATTCAAGCTACAACATTCCCTACTCTCTATGGGTTTTCTTTTCTCCACCATACAACCATCAAGGACGTAAATACCGTGCCTCCTAAAGCCAGACAGAACCAGCCTTTTCTGCCTCCAGATTTTGATTTTCCAGCATGTACTTGTGTGGTTAATCCTCTTTTAGCCAAAGCGCCGATCGAGATGAGGTTTCTTCTCAACTCAGGTACATACCTAACATCTTTGAGAATTCCCACGACCCCAGATTCAGTCTTAATCGTACAGATCCACTCCCAAGAATCTGACAAGAATTCCCATCTCCCATCTTCACACTTCCCTCATTTGGTTCTTTGAATTCTTGCAGCCAATCCTTGTTGCACGTTACATGGAATGAACAGCCTGAGTCAAGGATCCACCCGTGCTTCGATTCTTGCCCAGAAACTCCCAAGATTTCTGCAAATTCATAACCATCCACGGCAAAATCAGCAGCAGCAGATTTCTGGTTCTTGTTCGAGTACGATGCAGCCCTTCTTGGACAGTTTCTTCGAATGTGGCCCTCCTCGTTGCACTCATAACACCTCACAGGGAACCTCGGCTTAACTCTTTCCTTTCCCTTGCCTTTCTTGGTCCAGGAATTAGATTTACTCTTTGCATAAAGGAGCTGCGCCGTATCAGGAATTTCTGCAACTTCTGAACCGTTCCTCGTGTTTAGTTGCTTCGAGCTTAGACCAAAGAGAACATCCTCGAGTTTAAGAGCTTCCCATCCATATAACAAGGCCTCCTTGAAGTGTTCATAGCTCTTTGGTAGCGCACATAACAAAGCAAAGCTTGATCTTCATCCTTCATCGACTCGCCGACGTTCTCAAGATCAAGAACCAGTTTTGAAAACTGATCTACTTGCTTATCCATCGAGTCTTCTTCTTGCATCTTGAATGTATATAAGGTTGGCTTCAAGTAAAGCCTCTTCGCAAGAGACTTGGTCATATACAGCGCCTCCAGTGTCTTCCAAACATCTTCAGCCGAGGTTTCTTTAGCGACTTTATGCAGCACTAGATCTGAGAGACAAAGAATCAACGTCGAATACGCTCGCTCTCGATCTTCTTCTTGTCCAGTTTCGCCATATCCTTCGGCTCCATTTCTTTCTCAGGTTTCAGCGCCTCCTCTAGCCCTTTCTCCGTTAGCAACGCTTTCATCTTCATCTTCCACAGACCAAAATCGTTTTGGCCATTAAAGATCTCCGTCTCGAACCTCGTCGCAGCCATCGTCTTCGTCGTGCTTCGTTCCACGCTCACCGCACCACTTGTTGGAATTTTTTACGACCAAATTCTAGCCCAAGCACAAGCCCGTATAAGCATGTGGGGTTCCACTCTAAAACCAATTGACAATAGAGGGAGTGAACCCACAAGTTTATAAACCACTCATATTCTTTTTACTTAACCGATGTGGGATTGGGTTTGCACCTGGGATAATTTTTTTCAAATCATAAAATTGAAGTACTTGTTCCATGAATTATGTGGCCTTGAATTAGTACATTTTGATTTGCGCAAAATGTTTGTGTTTTCCAGCTGCAGCTCCAAAGTATGGATTCTGTAAGGATTAGATGAAATGAAACTTTCTATTCTAACATGTTTGTTACCTCCGGTAATTGTTCTAGGATGTTGGGCTGTGGTTGGAAGAGATAAACCTCGGCGGATATCGTCAGGTTTTCAAGGAAAATGGGGTAAACGGAGAGTATTTGGAAGGAATGTCCGTGTTTACGACAGAACAAATCCTTCGCTTCATAAGGAAATGCCAACATGAAATGGGGTGATTTTATAACGATGTGCAAGGAGCTGAGGCTAATAAAAGGTTCGCCATTTTTCCTTGATTTTCCTGTGAGAAAGAAATGAACAACAATGATGAGGATTATGCTCTAATGTTTCTTATTCTTACGCGAGTGTTTCAAATTTGTGAACTCATTCCTTTCCTAATGGTATCTAAACAACACTCATTTCACTTGTGATGTCAAGCAAGGAAGATTCTTGACTGACTCTTTGTTACGTAAGGAATCCATTTAATTATAGTGGCTTGCTTGAAAGGGGAGCAAAAGGTCCGACGACCTTGGTGGGCCCCATCTTGTCTCTCAATAGCATCATACGCAAGGACGGAAAAACGCAACAGACAGTCCAGAGTTGTTTCAAAGAAGCTGGAACCCTAATGTAGGTTTTACCGTTTTCTGTTCGCGTGTATTATTCCTTGCTTGTTATAAAATCCACGTCGGAAAACTAGTCGTAGGAAAAGAATGCATAAATTATCCGTACGCCTCAAAAACGTCTTAATCATATTCTGGTAAAAGCTTGCTGGTTCTTCTCTTGAGAGCCCCTATTTCATATCTTTTTGGGATGTCATTGTACTTAGTAGCTTCTATTTCGGATATGTTGAGGAACAACAAAAAGTTTTATAGCATGTGAGTTATGTTGTTACATTACAACATAACTAGGTTTATCGAAGGAACCCCAGCCACATTCCTATTAAGCAAAAGGGGAACTCCTCATTTCCATCCCATGAGGATATATAGCTGTCGTTTTTGGTGTGTAATATTTTTCTTTCCGATGTGATTTAATTAATAACACAATAAAGTTTAATCGTCAAAATTAATAAAAGACAAAGGGGTATGTAACTATGTATAATATTTAGGTTAAATATCATAATAAGTTCTATGCTAAAATGCATAAAACCCCCATATGGTTTGGTCAAAATGTACCAAAACCCATACCGTTTGAAAATTGTGTAGTAATCGCTCATGATTTATTTAATTCTTCATTCATTATCATTTACACCCCCTAATTGGAGGGTATTGTGCTAGGTTTTAGACGACATTGGGGGTATAGTGATAAATTAAGTACAACACAACTGAGTTTCGCACAAGAAAAAAAAAAAACATATGGTAATAACGTGCATTTTAGTATATTGACATGGGGTATAACACAATTTACCCTTAGTTCAATCTTCAGTTCATGTGTGACTAATAAAAATTTTGTAATTCAATCAAATCGGGGCTTAGTGGTCGAAATTGTACTTTTCCCCCTTGCTCGCGGGTTCAGTCCGTCGTTGGGCGGAATTGAGAATTTTCATCTGTCCCCGGAGAGTAGTCTTATCATCGGAGTGTGTGTCGTCAGCTTCGTAGCTGGTTTTTTTTTTAAACGATCCATGGGCTAAATAGCTCAAATGGTCTCATCGATACATCGTCAATCGGGAGAACAAAGGCTCACAAACGAGCACAACACAACCCCAAAACGGGGGCACAACACTCCCACGAGGGGAGAAAGAGGTCCACAAGGGACAAAAACCGACAGAAAACAAAATCAATTATCTACGACCAATAACTAAAGAACATATAATAGAAAAAGCTAGTAAGCTAAATCTACGATACTCTTCACTTTCACTTGGCCTTCGACTTCTGGGTTTTTATCTTCATCGGATTGGGGGCTCCACAAGGGAGAAAAAACTCCCGACCCACGGGTTGGGAGAAACGAGGGAGGCGGAGGGCGGGGCAGGGAGGGAGAGGGCGGGGCGACGGGCGTCAGAGTGGGCAAAGTGGGGAGGTGGGGGGCAGGGCGGCGAGGCGGGGAAGCGGACTAGTGCCGATTTCGGGGAGGCAACGAGTCGGGGGACCGCGGGCGGGGCGGGAAGACGGTAGGCAGCGGCGGCAAAGATGGCGGAAGCGGTGGAGGATGTAGAGGCGGAAGCTCCGATGGAAGCTGTGGCGGAACCGGCATATGGGGTGACTCCAGGTGGCAGAGGAGACGGGGGAGGCGACGGAGGAGGTCAAGGCGGCGACGGAGGAGGTCAAGGCGGCTGCGGTGGGGCGGTAGTTTTTTTTATGAAACAAGGAAAATGGAACCTCCCCTAATGGAGGTGGAGGAGGTAAGGGAGAGAAAGGGAAGGGAGAGGCGGCTAGTTTTTAGGGTTTGAGAGAAAAGGGTTGGGGGGAGCATGAGAGAGAGAGAGAGAGAGTACATACCACCAGTGTTGTAAAATACCGCCTAGGCGCTACTCGGAAGCCACCGTGGCGAACAAGTCTTGAGCCAATTAATCAGCAAACCGAATAATTGGCCGATTAATTCAAATAATCGCATTTTACACAGACAATAAAATACTTAAAAAAAATTACTGTGTTATTCCCTCAAAAGGCGCAAGGAACAACATTGAATGCGTGATTCAAGGCATTCATATTTGAACTTCGTACAAGTGTGGAATGCCCTTTATATAGAATCATTTTCCCACTTTCCTTGCAACACAATCGGTGTGGGACAAATAGATTTAATGCAACTTCAACGTTAAGTACTGCAACGTGGTCCACCGACACATACTCCACTTATTCAATATTTAATTAGCAAAGTGCATTTGTTACATACAATTTATGTGATACAAATATTTTCTTTCAAACTCCAATTAAATTATTTAAATTACCATAATATTAACATATATCTTTTTCCATTAAACTATGAGATTTTGTGACATGTGACTAAATTATTTAATAAAAATATATAAAATGAAATAAAAATAGTATATCTTCGTCCGACATGATACTCAAAATATTATTTATGTATTAATGTTATTTATTGCATTGCTAAGATTGAAATTATTTAGTTAGAATGATTGGAAAATTTACTGCACATTTACTTTAATAGAATTATTAGCATATTTGATATATGGAAAAAAAAAAATTAATAAAAAAATATGTATACCATCGAATTTTCGCCTAAAAACTACATAGGTCAAGCCTAGACCGTCTAGGTGCTAGGCCCCCTGGGGGGGCCCGACGGTCGCTAGCGAGTTTTACAACATTGCAGCCCTAACTTAGCTTCGTAGCTGGTTGAAAAAATAAAACGAAAAATAAAATTAGGGTAGCTGCCTAGGGAAACATTATGACGAAAACAAACAGAAAAAACCACATTGAAGCTATATCTATGTATCTGTTGTTGCAAGAAAGAATAAACTGGGAGGAGCTGAAGACAAGCCGACGCCTCACATCAGCACACTGCCAACCTTAGATTCTACTAAACACTTACTTCCAACGGCTCTCTTGGTGTCTCCCTTTGTCCTCTTCTCCTCGACACTTTTGCATTCCATTGATCGATTTCATCAGCTCCCTTGGTCGACTTCTCCTTGGACTTTCATTCCACGGTCGCCCGATTCTCCTTCTCATTGACGTCATCAACATCCATCCACCAAGTTTAAAATAAAGAAAAAAATAAATGAACTTTATATATAGGTGTACATATGGGTTCAAGCAGACGCATACCAACAACTCCATATTAAAGTTCAAAGATAAATATATCGGTCGAAAGGAGTTATTACCAGCATAGAAACTTACGACCATGGGAAGCTGCCGGCAAAACAAGGATGAAGCAGTATATGGTTCGTCGATCGTTCTTTTACAGGAAAGATTCAAGCAGTTGCAGAGGATGAAAGAGACGAGGCAAGAGAAGAAGAAGAAAAAGAAGAAGAAGAAGAAGAAGCTTCTCCAACTGATGTTACCTCGTTCGACAAACTGTTACGATGATTATGACGATGATGATCGAGCGGCTGGCGAGCCCATGTCCACGAATCTTCATTCTCCATCGTCGTATTATAAGGATCCTCTGGCGCTCGGGCTAAGCACGAGCAGTGTTTCTTCTTACGACGAGCGTGTAAAAACGACGAGGATATCGTCCCAATACTGTCTTCCTTCTAGTAGTAGGGCAGCCAAGGGTTCTTCTCTTAGTTTTGCTGCCTCTAAAATACATGATATCGACACTTCCCTGCATCTGTAAAAACAAACGCTGGGTAGCTCTCATGTCATTTCTTTTTATGTTCTTTTTCTTTTACCTTACAAGGCAAGGCTTCAATAAGGTTTTCCAGGGAAGATAAAACTGTCATATTTACATGTATTCTTACAGATCTTTAGTAGTCAGCAGGAGCACTTTAAGATCTTCACTTTAATGGCTACTCTACTACAAAATGGATTCAATGGGACAACACAAAGCATTTCGACCAAGGCCATATATAAAAATCTGTCTAGGACACAAACGGTTCCCGTTTCACACTAGTAAGATCTCAAATTTAGCACATTGAGGGGTGAATATTCAATAACTCAAATGCATACAGATGCCAATACTATCAAGCAACCGAGCCAAGCCCCAAACCCTTTCTCTGCACTACTTTCATGTTCTCAAGGATAAACAGAAGTCTTCAAAAAACCAGGTTATCATATTATAAACTATAAAAATAGGGGACAGAGGGGAAAAACGACATTAAGACATGCCACCATGTTTTTCGATTGAGCTCTCCTTAGATCTGTGTTTTCGTTTCTTGCTCCTGCATAAATAAAGAACGCGTCAATGAAGTTGAAATTTTGGTTGTGGAAGGATCAAACTATGGGTGGTATAATGAGAAAGGTTCCAAGCATCATATTATCGTTACTTGTCATGTGAAGAAGGATCCAAACACGATTTGAGCTTCTTATCGATGTGTTTGACATCTCTCGAGGTAGGGGTCTCAAGTTTGTTTATCTGTAATTGCCAACGGTGAGATACATATTAGAAGCCCAAATGCAGATAAATGCTAGGAATAAAAAGAAAAAATGTAAGAAAAAGGGTAAAGAGCTATACAAGTGCATCGATTGCATTCAGCAAACCGTTGAGCTCTGAAACTGCACGAACAGGATGCTCCCTCCCAATCATGTCTTGGAGATATCTGCACTAATTTGTTCGGTTTAGGGTTCCTCGTTATTGAATTTAGTAACCAAACTAGTCATAGTAAGCAGGGCACCTGTCGAAGTCGATGATTTGATGAACCGCAGAAGACCTACGGAGAGCTGCCAGTGCAAGCTGTGGAATGCAAAAGTCTTAAAGCTGCTGACCAAAGCTAAAAGAACATTGATAAAATTATATAGCTGGAGAACATATTAGATAGATATAGGTTTTAGGGAGATCAGATTTTCCAGTTCATACAAACTACGATATTTAGGAATGGGATTAAATTGCATGGCTGAGAATACTATATAGAACTATCAGAGTGCGTCAATCCATGACGAATTTAGTAGACATAACCAGTATCAGCTATCACCAACAGGAGTCGAACAAAAGAACAGATGGCATTTTTACATGCAACTCGTGAAAATAAACACCATTGCATACAAACCTGTCCAGGTGGGAAGAGAAGGGGGGCATCCGTACGCATTATTTTATCTACTTCAGCTTTTGCAGTTTCTAGAAATTCCTGGAATAAAAAATAAGAAAAAAAAAAGTAGGAACGGTAAAACATAAGATCACAAGAGAGTCTACAGCTCATGCCACGAAACATGATTTTTAAACCTTTCATCAAAAGAGATCTGCATCAGAGCAGAATGTATATAGGAAGGCAGTTCGTGAAAGTAGATTTGAACATTTAAATAGTGATGAATAGATAAAATGGATGCCAGCATCTTGCAATTATAAAAAGAAGAGAACACGAAAGGACCTTTATCATCACAGACTGCCACAATTTACCATCAAAAACTTCCTGCAGGGTTAACCATGAAATTCCATGGGACGACGATTCACGATTAAGTTAATTAGTTGAATCAGCACATAGAATTAAAATAAGCAGAAGCTCAACTATAAAAAATGACAGTAGCTGAACAAAAAAAATTATGAATTGTATCTTATCTGCCATGCATATCAAGTTAGCTAACCGCATAGGTCGATAGCAAAAAGTACCTCCAAATCACATACAAAGCCTTCCAGTGCCCGGTAGGGAGCAAAGACAATAAGGTCAAACCCAAGACTCTGCACTTGCAATCATCTGTAAATTAGAAAAATAAATTAGACTAGAAAACAGTACGGTATGTGATATGCATGCCTGAAGAACCAGCATCTCATTATTGAGTATTATCTGATGATCCTGATCAATTCCTTTCCCAAGCTCCTCTGCAGACACATGGTTTTCCTCAGCTTTACAAGCAGCATATATGCAGGTTAACCTGCAAGACTCAGAATTATCAAAAGCTGCTAAAATAAATTCATTGAACTCCTGGCATATGAATATTGAAAGGAAATCTTATCTAATTATGACCAAACATATATTTCAGAAAGGTTTATTAAATGTGTCAATCGAAAGGGGAAAAATATTAGTCACGGGTGGTAATTGAGATGATGTACATGATATTCTTTGGATGGTGCTCCATCACAGACCAATGCAAATAAAACCTCTTGAAGTAAATAAGAGCAGTTGCCTGCACAAACAAAAAATTGATAAGCCTGAGTTGCGAAAAATCAGTTAACTGTTTTATCTCAAATAAGCCAAGAACGAATCGCAATACCTGAATTTTGCGAGGAAACTTAAAAGCATCGCAAACGTCCTGAATTTTAAACTCATAAAAAGCCCGAAGTAGCTGCTCTTCTTCGATCTTCAGTGCTTTCGGACGTGAATGCTTCTCAGCTAAGAAACAACAGATTGTGTACCAGGATAATGAGGTAATTAAGTTCTATCACATTAATCAACAAAGTAACTGAACCTTCCAAACAAAGATGAAGTATTTACTTTTATCTTTTGCTTCGTCCTGTGGTTCCACATATGACAAGGATCCGTCAACATCTACCTCCATCCGCGTTGCACCATACTTCCACCATATATAAAGTACTAGTATTAGCGTTAGTTTAAAATAGTATTAGCGTTAGTTTAAAATAGTGACTTAGCGTGGAAAATACTAAACATCACATAAAGGTTGTGAATGATATCGGATGAACTCGAAAACACAAGACTAACAAGAGACCACGGCTAAAGTCACTCTCAGTTCGAAGAAAATAGGAGATCACAGATAACTTATTTAGAACTAATCTTCAATGGATACAGAGAAAAACAGGGGAATCCTTCAAGTTCTAACCCAGAAACAAGATATCATCAAACAAACAGCATTGCTAAGGCACATTCGCTATACCCGCTCAAGCGCTTGCTTAGCTCTCTTGTTAACATCCTTATATTTTTCCTTCTGCAGCCAAAAACAAGAGGGGAACCATAAAATTGACGTCCCGCCGCCGCACCGGCCGGATCCATTCATAAAAAAATCAATAAAAGAACTTTTTATAGCAAATCAGTTAAATAAGGAGCAATTACAAGCTCGTGCGGAGTGAATATCCACTTTGCCCTGTGCGTTGAAGTCATAAAGTCCGCCATTGATCCGTCCGTACCTAATTACAAAAAGCTTAAGAAACACGCAAACTCCTTTACGAATCTGCTTCGTCAATTTTCGAGCGGCTAGCTCATACTTTAATCCTTCTTTGGAAGAGTAATTTGTATTATGTGCTGACTGTCTTCTTCTTCTTCAGCTGCTGCCCCTTTTCTTTATTTTAATTTGATAATTTCCTTTTATTGTTCTTTCTTTTTAGACCTTCTCCACCGGCACGCAAAACGCAAGGTTGAAAAAATAGTCCAATCCAGCTGCAATAAAAAACACATAATGCGTTTAACGGATTTTTTTTTTCTTTTCAACACATTTATGCATTTCTACTGTTCATATACCAAAAATTTTGGTAAAATTAAATTTTAGCCCATAAAATTACTTAATTATTTTGAAGTCCTATTTGGTAAAATGCATTTTCGCCCAAAAATATTTTTTATTATTTTTAGTCTTATTATTATGATATATTTTTATGATTATTATTATCATTACTATTATTATTACATTGTTATTATTATTATCATTATTATACTATTATTATTGTTTTATTGTTATTATAATTATGGTTTTATTAATATTATTATTATTATCATTTACTATTATTATTCATTATCATTTACTTATTTGCGTGTATTTTTTTAGCTTGTGTATTGTAATTTTTATTTTTTGTAATTATTTATGTTACCCGCTTTTAGGTGTACGTTTTATCAATTTATAATGCATTTTTTCAATCGAACTAAAATAATAGTGTGGTCTAATATGTAATATGACACAATATGTCATTAATATAGAAAAATTGTAAAAGTTGATGTGAAAGAGAATATTCTAAGAATATTCTTTTGAGTTTGAGAATGAGTTTATTGGTTGGAGTTGAATTACTGTTTGATGTGACATTTACTGCAAAATGGGTTTATAAATGGGTTTTTCGGTTGGAGATGGCCTTACTACTTATTCGTGGAAATATAATAAACAAGTATCCTTCTTGAACAATCCATTTCAGCTCGATTATCATTTTATTATATTTTTATTTTTTTGGATTTTACAGAACAATACCCATTTATATAAAAAAATTCGCAAGTCATGCCCTTGTCATGTTTTTTTATATGTAGGTACCTGTCAGAATAAAATTTTTGCAAATTGGTACCTGTTCCGCCTCAAGTACGTCATAGAACACATTTAGGTACCATAGGGAACATATTGTGGTACATAATACAGAGAAAAAACGGTACATCATATAACACACATTAAAGTACCTAATAGAGGTACCATATATGGGTACCATATAAACGCGTGTCATGGTACTTAATACACATACAAAAAAGGTACATCAAGACTGGGAAAATGGTACACACAATCGAACGGGTACTTAAATGAAAATTTTCTGACAGGGGGTCTGACTTGCACATTTTTTATATAAATGGGTATTTTCTGTAGATAAACCTATTTTTTAATATTAGTATTCTTATTTATTTTTATTCGAATATTAAATACAATTCATACACGATTTGATAATATCTTCGAATATATTTGCGAATATTCGAATATTTGGATTTGAATAATCTTTTTTCTCACATAACCCATTTTTTCAAAAAAGAAAACCAATAATATATATAAGTAAAAAAAAAATACTACATCGTGAATGAAATCTACAGTTATGACATACAAAGGTACACTTAGCGAAACATATTTTCATCTAATACAACTTACGAAAACATAAAAATAAAAAAATAAAAATCTATCATTAATAAAAACCCGACATGATTCTTTACCTTTACATCCCGGCTTTAAGCTTGGGCTATTTATATTTTTAAGCATTTCATATTATGGGGTTTGATATGGTGTCCACCTACCGTGAGCAATTGTCGTGAGTATCATAGCTGATTTCGTAATTACAGCTCTTTTTCTCTCATTCCGGTACTGCCAGCACCTCATCCGCCCTTCTTAGCTTCTCATAACTTCTGTTGTCCATCTTTCACGCACTCATGTATAAAAAATTCATATTATACTGCATTTCTCGTAGATGCTAAGATGATGAACTTTTTTAAATGAGTGCGTGATAGATAGAAAAGGAGGTTATGTGGAAGCTAAGAGGGGTGACGGAGGCGATGGCGGCGGCGAAGTGGGAGAAAAAAGAACTGTAATTGTGAAATTAGCTATGGTGCTGACGATAGTTGGTCATATAGGTGGTCACCATAACAAACATCTTCATACTTTATGTTTTAATTACAAGTATTTTATTATATATTTTATCATAATATATATATATATCACATTACTCAAATCGAATATTCGAAAAATATTCGAATCGAATATTGTCATATTGTATTCGTATTTGAAAATTATTCGAATGGAAAACAATATTCTTATTCGGATTTGTATTCTAATTCGAATTCGAATGTTAAATTTCGAATCGGGTTACGAATCAAATTCGATCTTTTGCAATTTGATATCATTGATAGTTTCTCTTAGTATAAAAGTATATTAATGTGAATTGTTAACTGTGATTCATTGTTTTTTTTTTTCAACGATAACTTGCTGCTCATTAACAGAAATAGTTAAAATGGTTATAAATCGAAATCAGGTTTACATTGACCATACCAGTAAAGACAGATGCTCGATAATGAGCACACACACAACATAAATCGAACAGACTAATAAAAACAAAAAAAAAAAATGAACTACTCGCAGATTAGTAATTAAAAACATGAACTTCTATTACCGAAAATGAACCTACAACTCCATAGCAAAGATGGATATCACATTAATAGACTACGTATTTTTTTCATCGAACAAGAGTATACGATCCTTACTTGAACTTGTGCCTCGTTAAGTTAGGTGAAAAGCTCATACAAGAGGACTATGAAAGGGGGAAGGACATCCCCATGAAAGAGGAAAGAAAAGCAATGCTACAAAACTCCCAAGATGAGAGACAAACACTCCCACTTAGAGAATACTTACGAAACTAAAGAAAAAGAAGAAAGATAAAAAATTCAAATGAGAAATGGAAAGAGGTGCCACCAACCTCCATTAATGGAGGACGGGTATGATGTTTTTTGGATAAGGTTTTTAGATAAGAGGTGGAGGAAATGAGGTGGAAGAGAGAGACTGCCCTAAGTCTATGGTCTTATTTAAATGTGATTCATTGTTGTGAAGGAAAATACATAGAAATTTAACTTTATTGGGCTTTATAAATGGATCGTTTATTGAGTCCATCTTTACGATGGGCCGATCCACTTGCTCTTGGCCCAGTTAAAATAATCTCTCTGAACTTTTGAAATAATAAATTAAACTCATGGGGCATTATGTCCGTTGGATTCCGGATTTCGATTTGAAATTCGGGTTTTCCTCAAATCTTTCGTTTAGCAGTCGAGCAGATTTGGATTTGGATTTAGTCAAAAATCAAGGTTAAATCTTGCTTATTATTTGTCGGATTTGAAATTCCATGTCAAATGGTGTGTTTTCGAAATCCAAAGTTGGGTCCATAATGAGTTTTTCATAACTAATAATATTAGTAATAATAATAAATAATAACTATAAACAATAATAATAAAAATAATAATTATGGTGTGAACATGAGTCAAGCTGACTCGCGAGCTGGATGATCCAGCTCGAGCTTGACGAGCTCTTGTCGAGCTCGAGCTCACTTGTGGGTGCTTGAAAGCTCGTCAGCTGCCTTGCGAGCTTGTTTTGTATTATTATTTATTAGAATTATTTATTTTTGTACTTATTAATTTGAGAAAAGGTTAGATTCGACTGTCGATTTCACTGAAATCCTAACGTTATCAAATGAATTAGGATTTGAAATTAAGTTTTTCAATTCCGTAATTTTTAATCATCCGATCCGTTCAAATACGCGAATCCAAGAGCACTCTTATTGTATTCGTTCTTTGTGAAATTGCACGTCGTAAAACAGAATTATATTCTTTCAATATTCAAGTTATACATGGACTGTTTCATCAAGTCGTGCTTATCTTTTTCTTGGCGTCACGCTCACGTGCATTAATTATATATGGATGAAAAGAGCTAAAAATATTTCTCATGTCTCACATAAGAACAAGGAACGAAATTGGATTTGACTTGCGTCAAAATTGACATTAAAACTATCGGTCACAGACTCGGACATGAGGCTTCACGGTCGCGACGAATCGATGACCTTTATTTATTTCCTGAAATTAGTTCTCAAATGAATTTTTTCATAATGAACTTGTTACTAGTTCTGCATCTAGAGTGTCAAAACAATATAAAAATCGACGTTATCAATATATACTCTTGAATAAAGTGTCAAAGCAATATAAAAATCGACGTTATCTATATTTACTCTTATAGAAAGAGGATATGGTGGATAAAAAACTGTCAAATTTGATATGTGATTTTATCCGTTAATTAAATTTTATTTGTTAAATAACTTAATTAATGATATAAAACAAGTATAAAATAAATTAATATATTTGCATAGACATTAGGTGAACTAAACATGTAAAACCTCTAAATTAATAAACTCGCTAAAATAATAAACTCTCCGGTCCCGACTCGGGCCTCTGTAAAACAGCATCAAATTCGATATGATAAAAAAGATAATAATTTTCAGAAAATTGTTTTAGAAATATCTGGTCCATTAAAATTCTAAAATAATAATTCCTAAATAATATAATTATAAATATTATGAATTTGCTAAAATATTATAGTAATAAATTATTCATGAGATTTGCTGCGACCAACACGTCATATTTCAAAGGTCATTAGGTTTAATTGTATGTAATATGCAGATATATACTCACTCACATTCTCATTTGATTCGGTTCGAATTAAGAGACTGTCCGGATTAAGAGACGGCTCAATTTAAAACATTATATTATTACTATTAATTTATCGATATATTGACATCTTTATAAATTAATAAAATTTAGTGATCACACCCGTTATTAACTAGAGAGGCTTTTTAATGTAGTATTAATTATATAAAAAAAGGAGAATAATTAATTTCCTTATTTCCTCCTCCAATATTATAGCAAAACAATATAAATAACAACAATTAAATAAATAAATGAAACAAAAAGAATATCAAGACGACACAGGATTCACAGCGTCGCACAGAAAAGTCAGAGACGACGACGTCGTCGTCCCTCCACCACCACCTCCGCCGCCGAGAAGAACCCTCTCGTAATAATCCACGCAAAACAAAGACAAAGACAAAGAAAGCTCCACGTCGTACCTCCTCTTCATCATCAGAGCACCGCCGCAGCCGCCGCTCTTCTTTTTGTTCCTCACTTGCGTGGCGAGGAGTGGCTTGACGCACTCGGTGTAGAGCCGCCGGTATCCCCCCAGCGCCGCCACCACCGTCTTCACCGCCCTCGAGCAACGCGCCGCCGGAGGGGACACGTGGCGGAAGCAGAGATGCTCCCACAGCGCCTCGCTGGTGGTCAGCGCACACCACAGGCGGCAGACGCCGGCGGCGACGGCCAAAGACCTTTCGTCGAGCCTCGTCAGAATCTCTATCAATATGTCCACATTATCGTTGATGCAAAACTCATCTTCTTCATCGATTGAAATCTTTCCCCTTTTCATTACCGCCGCCGTTTCTTGAAATATTCCGACCATTAATTAAAAGACGTTAGGGAAACTGAGAAAATAATGGAGTAAAGGAATGGGCGTATTTTTGTGTGTATGAATCATATGTAATAAATAGTATATGACGAGGGGAGTAAATGAGTCTATGAGTAATTTATTGCATCGTAGGGTTAACGAGGGGAGGATCAGATGGACAAAGGAAGAAGACAAGTAAGAAGGTGACAAAGAAATAATAGTGTGACCAAAGAGGCATTGAAATAGGCATCGTATATTAATTAATTTGTTTATATTAATTGTTTTCTTTTATCTTTTCTATGTTTTTTTTCTCGTTCTTGGTGTGGTGGAGTGAAGAAGAGTGCCGTTGCTGAAAATATATAATTGGAAGCGGTGAAATCTAAAAAGTAAACGTTGTGATTGTTTGTTTTGAGGTTCGGTTTCTTTTTTTCCTTGTATTTTTTTTTTAAGAATTATTCCGTATTATCAATTGGACACAATATTAATCAAGTAGACAACTGCTGAAGAATACTAATGAATAACAATAAGATACCATATATTAATAGTCAACTGCAATTCCTTCTTTGAATAGTTGCATTAAATTTGCAATACATTCTTCGGTCCAGATCCATAACTCCATTGTTTTTTCTTGTATTGAACACGTTAATTGATGTTTATAATATATAATAGTAACTCCAAAAGTCTATACACGATATAATATTTAGAGAATAAAAAATACAATTGACCGTCCAACAATTTCAAACGAAAAATTAGATGGCATTATGAGCCGGAAAACTATATGAGGATGGGTAAAAAACAATATGTAAATGTATTAGCTCTAAATTTTCTTTTAGAAATTCAACCGCTTGAAGGTTGACATAGGCCTTTTTATTATGACTCCAATCTTCATCTCCAACTATTAATTGAGTGTGTATACCAATAACTTGTGTAATTTATTTGTAAATATGAAAGACACGTATATTATAGAGGGGGCTTTTTAACACTTATTAACTATCATCCACGAGATTTATATTAAATAGTTCGTTAATAATAGTATCCAATGTAAATATTGCTTCAATGAAAATGATCTTATGGACTCCCCAAAAACATAATAAGCGATATAGTTTGGTCCCACTTGAAAGTGCGATGGAAAACATTATAGATACGTTCTATCTCACCTCATGCATGCATGGTAAAGTCACCATCCGATTCAACTTTTGATCTTATAATTGAAAAATCCCAAACTCCTATGAGACAGAAAGCATGTATTCGATAAAAACTAGACAATCTTGGGCTGATATTGACAAAAAATCTCTTCCTTTTTCTTTAATAAAAAGTATATTTTTTTCCTTTAAAATACTGATTACAAAATCAATTAATCAGGTTCTTTTACTTACATCATGTGTGTGCTTTAACGTAAATAATATAAAATAATTTTTTATGTTATTTGTACTTCAAAATATGTAATAGATAAAATCATAAACTAAATTTCGATTTTGTGGTATATTTTAATATGCAAAAAGATTGATTTTCAAGGATAGAATTGAAAAAATAAAAATAAAGCATAAAATGTTAATTGCATCTGTCATGCCAAATTAACTGGAGGTAATTACTACACATCAGTCACCGTTTATTATAGTACATATAAAATTTTTCATAGTATGTAATGGATAAAGAGTAAATTAATAAATTATCATTTGATCAGAGTCAACAATGACGCTAACTTTTTTTTTTTCACAGACAAACGTAAGTATTTATTTGTATGCATTTAATCATGTGAACAATCGTAGTTGGGATTCCTTTGATGAATACAAGCTTACAACTATGTAAGGCCCGCAAAGTCAGCACATAGGGTTATTCTATCTACATTATAAATTTTCTTGGACCGCTATATCTTTGTACTTATGTTGCCCTAAATTAGACTAAAAGTCAAACACATTCACGCCGTTCTATTTTAAATAATTTGCACATACACTTATGTATTACGTGCTTTTTTGCCCACTAATGTTTAATGTCTCTTTTAATTTTTAGATTTATAATTTTTAATGTTTAAAGAAGGAAAGAATGTATAGGGGTATAACTACAGTAATAAAAAAGTTTGTGGCATAGTATTTATTGAGTTAACTAAATTTTAAATAGAGGTATTAAATGTAATTAATTTGACAGACTGGAGTGATCGTTATAGCCATTCAGTTGTAGTCATCAATTAGAATAGATATTGCAATAAATGTCTCTTTTTCGTTTTCCCTAATTTTTTGCTCAAGTTGTTTTTTCAGTCTTTCGAGATACACAATGCTATTATTATAACCAAATACTTCAATTAAATCCAGTCTGAGTCGAATTTGAACCCATTATCAGTTCTAGAAAACTGACTCTCCTTGTGTGTGTGTTATGTCTCAAATCCACATAAGTTATGGTAGTCAAAGTGTTCAATTGAGATCGATGGTAGTATGGTACCCTATAAATATTATTCTTGTTTAAATAAGTTGTAGTTGACGACTTTCTTGTCTAGGCCAAGATCACATCAACTACTTCTCATTTGAAATTTTGTAATGAGCCACGTTATATCTTGCGAACATTTTCTTGTTCCCTTTCCCTTGACCATGAGGAAAACAATGAAGTAAGAGGTAAACCAAACACAAATTACATTTGAAATAATTAAGACAATTAATGATTAAAATGCCCCCTCTCTAATGAGACAAGAATAAAAGCCAATAAGAATCAACAAATACACGTATGCGTTTTCATATGTTGGCTTGTAATAAACTTATAAGCATACGAAGATATGAACAAAACAAAGGGAACACGAGAGATAATGGTAATCACAAGAAGACCTATGGATCCACACACAAAGAGAAGACCTATCTATGTGCTTCTTCTAACTGCTCTCTTACCAGAACTCAGTGTCGTCTATGTTTTTTTTTTTTAATTATTTGTATACTAATTGTTATTATTAATTTCGCAAAAGGAAAATTACTTTGAGAAAGGTTGCGTTTTACTACGAGTCTAATCGCTCTTAGCGATCAGCGTAAAGCCAAAAAGGCTACTGCTATGACGAGTCGTAGTCGTTTATCAGCTGTGGACATTGGATTCTTATATTTGACATTTTGTAACTTAGCGTGTTAAATTCAAATTGAAATTATTGTTGCTGCTTTTTTTCCCCTTAAAATAATTATTGTGTGTCCTAGTTTGTTTCTGGCTATGAGATTCTATCACTTTAGTTTGGACTTCAACATTATTGAGGACATTGATGATCGTGGTATGAAAGTAGGTATTTTATATATTTATATATAATATACATTTTTACACAACACAAACCAAATCTATTTATACATAAATCACTCAAATTACATACACAAAATAAATATTACATCAAGCACACAATAATAATGGTTTTAGTGGGATGATCTCGGGCAAGGATTCTACTTCCCTTATTATTTTTCACGGTACGACGAATTTCAAAAAAGTAACCATGCATAAACCTGAATCACGATAGGGTTTCTCCTCTCTAATTGTTTTAATCAGATTTTTTTTCTCATCGAAAAATTATTACCATCATTATCCTAGAAAAATGCTTATCGTAATTTTGTGGGCAAATCGTTGGTAAGTTATATGTAAAAGATAGAGACACACAATATATACCTACGTACGTGTTGATACCTCGAGTAGTTAAAAAAATTGGATACAGATATCATATATGTGAGTGCTTGCCAATGAAGCGAGAAATTGAGACAATTCATCTGCGTTGCATTGTAATAATCAAAACTAGTACTATTTGCAGAAAATGCGTATTATTATATTTATTTTAATTTAATTAATTAAAATTAAAATGTAATTATGTATACATAAAATATAACATTAAAGGTTTAAAAATTAACTAAGAGTAGTAATTAAAAACAATAATTAAAAAATATTTGGTGAATGTTTAAATTATTTATTATTTTTTGTGAGATTAATAGATTAAGTGCGAGTGTATAACGAACTACAAATATAGGCAATTACAAAATAGGCACCGTGTGTATTTGATCTTAGACATCCTTATATTTTATTTTCTTTTTTTGAATTACTTTTATTAAATGGCCAAAGTAAAGAATAGCTATCTTTTTACTTTATTTTCCTTTTATGAATTAATTTTATATCCTAATAAAAGACGAAATATGAGTGAACATATGATCTATACAAAAAATAGTAAATTTCAAATATTCTGTCGTATTAGTGGATTTTATTCATTTCAATTTAAGAAAATCATTTCGCAAATTAGAAACAATCAAGAACTGAAATCGATCCGATAGTTCAAAGAAAGAGAATCTCGTCGATCAACGTAACAAATCGGAATCAAAACCACTAATGGTAATATATATTCTAAATTAATTAAATTAATAAATAATTTAATATATAAATTCACTTTCACATATAGCTTCACACCTGATTTCAAATCAATTCTTGATTTTTTGCTCCGAAAACGAAAGAACCAACACGAAAACAAAATCGATAAGACCTATTTGTATTAATTTAAACACTTTATTAGGGTACCTAACTTTTGGTTAACCGAAAATTTTAATTTGAATTTTTGAAACTACATACCGAACCAAATATTTTTGTGCGGTTTGGTTATTAGTAGACCTGGGTTTTGGGCCGGGCCAACCCGGAATCGGCCCAAAACCGGCCCATTAGTCCGGCCCAGAACCGGAACCGGTAGATCCGGTTCTGGAACCGGTAACCGGCCAAGTTAAAATGAACTGGGCCGGTTCGCGGAACTCGGAACCGCGGATTACCGGTTCCGGTTCCCGGTTTCGGTTACGCGGTTCCGGTCCCGGTTCCGAACCGGACCGGCCCAAATATCTCTTTATTATTATTTTTTTAATTCGAAAATACATTAAAAAAATAAAAACAAATGAAAAAAAAAATTAAATGGGCCGGTTCCGGTTCTGGAACCGGAACCGGCCCATTTAAGGCCCGTGGTCCAGCTCCGTGGTTCTGGTCCGGTCCCGGGAAAATGGTCCCAGAACCGGAACCGGAACCGGCACCGGAACAGTGCCGGAACCGGTGGAACCGGAACCGGTAGAACCGGCCCGGAACCGGCCCATCCCGGCCCATTACCCAGGCCTAGTTATTAGGGAAACTACATACCATACAAACTGTAAGCTGAAATTTCAGTAAAAAAAATTAAATAGTATTTAATATTTTAGTTATAGACCTATAATATCGTATTAAATCAAAAATTAAAAATTTACTTTTTTGTTTTTGTTTCGGATCGAATCTAAATAAAATTTAGTTATAAAACTTAGAGCTGGAATACCAAACCAAAAAATTCAAATCAAAATTATGCACAAATCAAAATTATGTGTTCGCAATCGCAAGAAATTATGAAAATAAAATAGAAAAAAAAATATGCCTATTTTTGAAATAGTTTACACACCTTTAAAAGTGCCTATATTTGTAAATCACCTGTTTTATAACACCCTTGAGTAGATGTGGGCTATGCATAGGTGTAAGTTTAAGTCCTTTTTTGAAGTTGGGAAGAGTAGGGATGGCAATGGGGCGGGGCGGGGCGGGGATCTAATCCCCATCCCCGTCCCCGCGATGCATTCGGGGACGAAATCGTCCCCGTCCCCGTCCCCGCGGGGCGGGGATTCCCCACGGGGTTCTCCGCCCCTTAATTTTCTTTAAAAAAATAATATCTTTAATATAATATATAAATTTGAATATATTTGTGTAATAAATATTATATAAATTATAATTTTATATACTATTTGTATTAATTTAATATTTCTTAATCTATATTTTGATATTATTTTACTATTATTTAAATTATAATGTAATATTATATATATTATAATATATAAAAGAGGGTTCGGGGACGGGGCGGGGATCCCCGTGGGGATCCCACGGGGAGACATCATTCCCCGTCCCCGCCCCGCGGGGATAAAATCTCGGGGATTCCCCGCCCCGTTCGGGGCGGATCCCCGCGGGGACGGGGAATCCCCGCCCCATTGCCAACCCTAGGGAAGAGGTTTGAAATTTTTAATTGGTCACTAAATGGGCCTTGGACGACTTTAAGGCTTTAATTATCTTGTAAAGTATATTTTTTTTGTACGTCCAACATATGACATTTTCATTTTTATTTAGGGCTAAAGCAGTGATGATATAACATTGTTCACTCCATGAAAATAATCTCAAAATCAACGGCTCGTATTTCCCATTTGTCTAGGTACATCAAGGATATCATCGACTGAGCTGACAATGTAAATCATACAAGTGTATTTGCACGCTCAAATGCATGTGTTATATAACGTATATTAATCTAAATAATTATTAATTAATAGAAAAGAAAAATCAAGAAAATAAAAATATCATGTGGTCGGTGATTTTTAAACTATTTAATATTATTTTTTAATTTACTTTAACTTGACAGACCAATGACAGTTTATCCTATAGCCCGACGCTTAATAAAAGAGTATAGATTTGTCTCGACAACTCTTATCACTCAAGAGTTGTAAGATCAAAGCAGAGGCTTCTATGGTCGATCACTAATTAAACACTTGGAATAGTCTACTCCTGTATTCAGACTATGAATGCATGCATTATTATCGAATAGTATGTTTAGCACACCCAACGTGTGTGCAAATATATCAATTTATTTTATTTTATGAAAATTCATATTATTAAATAAGTTAAGAAAATATAGTTTTAAGGTGAATCTATAGAAAAATACCCAATTGGATAAAATTTTTACACATAAGTACCCATGTCAGAAAATTTTACAGATAGATACCCGATTTAATTTTTACCACTTTCCTTAGTCATGTCGTACCTTCCTGTGTGCATATTGCGTAGCATAACACGTTGATATAGGGTATCTAAATATAACATACGTCGTACCTACGGCTGTGTTACATAGAGCGTACCTAAATATAGCATACGTCGTACCATTTTCTGTTATATAGGGTACCCAAATGTGTTGATATATGGTACCCAAATGTGTTGTATGGTGTACTTTCGAGGATCGAGTACTTATGTGCAAAAAATTTATTCAATTGGGTACCTACCAATAAAAAAATCCTGACTGAGTACTAAATTATAAATTTATCCAACTAGGTACTTATATGTAAAGATCCCTAGTTTTAATTTAATAATAAACTTGTAATAAATTAAAATCTTAAGAGTAAATTGTGATTATGCAATTAAAGGTAAAATAATAATTATGCAATTAAAGATCAAATTGTAGTTAAACATATCAAATTGAGAGATCAGTTTGACAGTCTTATCCACCATGGGCTCTTTACTAGCAACTCTTTATACACTCAAATGCATGTGCTATATAATATATAAGTATATAATATTAAATTTATTTCATTTAAATTGCTAATTAAATTATCATTTTAATTTAATTATGTAGATATAAACTATAAAATTAAAAGTATAAGAATTAACTAAAAATTAAAATTAACTAAAATAATAATTAAACAAAAGTAATAATTAAAAGATATTTGATGATTTTTTAAATTTTATTATTAATTTTTTTCATGAATTAACAAACCAAGATGCAGTTTATAGCCACCCGTCGCCTTAATAACATAGAATAGACAAGAGTATCGATTATCGAGTCACATATACGCGTTACTCGAAAGAAACATAACAAGAAAATATCACAATAAGATCAAGCCTCAAGATCAACACGACATTAACACTTCAAAGAAATTCAGCAGCAAAATGACCCACATTGTCTTGAAACAAACTAGATAAACAGTTCATTAAAAAAGCAAACGATTTTGGGACGATCGATAATAAAAAAACGAAGCTCACCTCAACCTCCTAGCTTCTCTTTCAGACTCGAGAAGTGTGAGTATGTCTCCCTCCCTAACGGGTCCCTTGACATTCCTCATGATGAAACGGTTCTGATCGTCCATGAACTTAACCCTAACCTGAGTCACTTGTCCCCGAGAACCCGTCCTCCCAATCACCTTCACAACTATAGCGTGCTTGATTTGCGATTCCATTCTGCAGAAAAAAATCTAACAATAATGCAGAAAATTGCCCGTAAATGAATTTAGCTAGCTAGGGAAGCACACATTGCTCAAAAAGGCCTTAAGAAAGGCATAGAACAGTTGAAAACACACACACACAAACCCAATGATCTAAATGGGACGAAAGTAGACAAAACATCAAGATTCGCCCAATACAAAGCAAGGGTTCGAGCAATATGTTTACAGTTATTTAGGTTTGGTTGTTGGTAGTATATGAGAATTTTACAAGTCAGTTGGGTTTTTGCACCTTATATCTCCCGAGAAAGGTGAAACTGGCTATGGAATAGTCAACATCAATTAGTCAACCTAGAATAGCCAAAATTCATTCACACGTTCACTTCAATACTCTACTCAGACAAGTCAGTTCCCTTAAATCAAGCCGAATTAAAGCCGAATTTCATTCGACTTCATACCCGTACTCGATTCAGACAACGGAACTCGCAGTTGTCAAAGGATCAAACAAGAATGGCCTTCATGCTAGTCAGGTGATAAATGCACGCATATCGATTACAGAGGATCATCTCAATAAGACAATCTCAAAACCCAAAATCGACCGACCATTGAAAAACGAAAAAGGACCAGACAAAAGGAATACCGAAATTAGATATAAATTCGAACCGTAAGTAACAGCTGCCTTGTAGTTTTCAGGATCGAGGAAGAGACTGGGGAAGATGAAGAGGAAAATGCACCGGGTTATATGATGAAACCCTAGCAATCGAAATTTCCGGCATATCATAACCCTTTTTGGGCCCAAAAGAGAAGAGCATCAAAGCTCAATAGAAAGCCCAAATTCTTATCACAAACTTAGTGTATATAAACACACTACAGACAAATTCCAACTTTTTTGGTGCGGTGAGGGAAAAGGAAATATGGCGGAGCAGAAGAATTGCCAAGACTTGTTGGCAGTGGAGAGAAGTTCAGCCGCCGTCTCATCTAATTCAACTTTGGGTCATCTTTCTTTTTTTTTTTCTTCTGGGAATTTATTGGTGCAGTTATTTTCTGGGCGATTGTTGTAATATAGTCCCCGATATTTTTCTGGGCCAGAATCGAAGCTCTTTGTTTGCAAGAAAGACAGCGTCTTCGTTGAATCTGAAGCTCCTACAGAGAAGCCCACCATGTTTCCTGTTCCCAAGAGTCAAAGTATGTCGTACTTCTACGTTTTCAAGCTTTTAGTTTAGGATTCTTTTACTGCGTTGCTTCACGGTGTTCTTGTCTAGTTTTGTTTGATATGCTGTTTCTTACTTGTCTATCACATGTTTAAAGAATAGAAGACCAAGATAGAGAGATGATGGCAACTAGGAACATCTTTGGTTCTGTTGTTAGACTTTGATAAACAGTTTTGAGCTCAATGACTAGCTACTGCCTATCAATTCCATTGGCGAAATCCTTTTGTCATTGTAAATAGGTGGAGTGCCATGGATTCGTAGAAGATATGAAGCTTGTGATGAGTATATAAGATGTCTTAAATGGAAGCTGCCCATGGTTGCTTTTTGTGATGGTTCAAATGCAATTTTTCTCGACAGACTTATGAATAGTTTTTCTTGCTTGCAGTTTTGCGGAAACTGAAGGACTTTTTAGGTGTAATGTCAGAATCGAATAAAAACCTTCTCGAAAATGCAAAGGTGAGAGTTTCCATCTAAATCTCTATCCCAATATAACTTTCTTTTAGCCTAAAAGTTGCCTGACTTCCATTTGCTCTCCTCTGCTGCAGGAAAATCCTGAAAATTACGATATCGAAGTGCTAAACGGGAAAGAATCTGAAGTAATCGAAATGGTGCTTGGCTTGGCTTGCTGTTTCTTACATCATTCCTTTTTTTTTTTCTAAGAGCTTCATTTTTTAACTTACTGTTTTTTTGTCTGTCATTAGGATTTGATGCTGGGAATTGCTGATCTTCACACCCCAGAAGCTGTTTCAGCAGTTGAACGAACAATCGCTGGTTACCCTTTGAAGATTTCTTCAGCGGGGAAACACAGTGATTCTGAAGACGAAGACGACGAAGATGATTCCAGCGGCGAAGATGAAGGCCATTGTAACAAATATTCAGACAAAAAGGATGGTAAAGTGGGCCCACGGTTTAGTGGTTCGCAAAAAGCTTTTTCAAATCGGGCCATGAGGAAGAAGAAGAAGAATAAAAAGCGTCCGAAGATTGTTGAGCTCTGATGATAAACTCTATCTTCTTCGGCGTGTAAGTTAAACTGCACAAACATTGTACGGAAAGGTTAGTTACGAAAAGCATCTTTGTGGTTCTTTTTGAGTGTTCTTGAATCGGCGTTTTTGTTGGGAAGTGTGTAGTTCAAAACGCTTGAAAGATCATTAGCTGATGGGCATTTTTAATTAAATAAACAAAAAAAAACAATCGTTAACAAAATAAACGTAAAACGGGAACCATTAATAAAATAAAAAATTCGTACTCCCAGAATACGAGTTAGTAACTCGTATTCTGGGAATACGAATTAAACTAGTCCGCTGACCAGTAACTTGGCATACGTAAGTCGTATCTTCAGGATACGAGTTAGTAACTCGTAATTCTGGGATACGAGTTACTGTGGACTGGTCAATTATTGACATGGCGCTGACATGGCGTTGTAACTCGTATCTCCAGCATACGAGTTAGTAACTCGTATCCTGAAGATACGAGTTACGAGGGGTCCGACCAACCTGCATGGCCATGCATGTGTCAGCCAATAATACGAGTATCTCGTAATCTGAGAGTACGAGTTACGTGAATTATTTCACGTAACTCGTACTCCTGAATTACGAATTACCTTATCTCGTACTTCCATTTTACGAGTTATACTAAATCGTACCTCCCCAGTACGATATAATTTTCTATATAAACCCCCCTCGCTGATATCAACATATCCCTCGTCGATAATTTATAATAACAATGGTGTCGAGTCGCGTACAAGTCGTAGTATATTTCGGCGGTGAAATAATTCAGCCATCCGATTCTACCATCAAATATAGTATCCGCCCTGTTGGTTATATGCGAATTCGTCGCAACACCAGTTTTTCCAATTTTATATCGTTGTTGTTCGAAATTACAGGTGCTGATAGTCGTCGTTGTTCGTTGGTTGTCCATGGAAAAAATGAATACTATCAACATTCCCGCCACTTTCATCAGCTTTTTCAATCTCCAACGACAACGATCTACAATTTTTTATACATCCCGACTCAGAGAACAATTGTGTTGAGGTTTTCGTTGAAATAGTTGAAAATTCAAACTTTGATTTGAACGAAGAGCCTCGTCGGAATTTTGAAGTTGGTTCTTCGAGTTATACATGTCCGGATATTCCCGACATTGTCTCAGTTACGGCAGGTTTCAGCAATGTTTCTCTGGAGACGCCGACGCTTGGTGTTCTATTGAATATGCCAGAACCCGTGCCAGAACTCGTGCATGAACCCGAGGAAGACGTCGATGTTAGTGATTCAGAAGCGGACGATGATGATCCACTGTCCGAGTTACCTAATCCCAACGACGACGACGACGAGGAGAACGACGACGACGATGCCCCATATGATACCACTCCGCTGGACTCTGCTGCTCCTATGCTGTTTCAGCCCGCCCCATTTTCCAAACGAACCGAATGCCACCTCCTGCTGGTGACGACTACGGTGGTTACGGGGAGTTTTACGACAGAGAAAACCCTATGTTTTGTCGAGGTATGATTTTTCAAACTAAGAAACACTTACAACGTGCCGTCGATGATTTTTCGATCAGGGTTGCTAGACGCGAGTACAACGTCAACGAGAGCAGCAGTACACGTGGAGCGTTCAATGTGATCACACGACTGATTGCCCTTGGAGACTGAGGGCATCATTTAAGCCAAAAAAAGGTTACTGGTCTATTACAAAATTTGAAGGACCACACACTTGCTATATGAATGAGCTGGCGAGCACACATCGTAATATCTCTCGAAATTTTATTGCTGATTTGTTGATTGGAACCGTGAAAGTCGATCCTCAATTCCTACCCAAGAATGTCCAACAACTCGTGAAGGATAGATATGGCTACGATATCTCATATATTCAAGCTTGGCATGGTCTGAAAAAGAGCTCTGGAAAATGCTTACGGTACGTGGGAGGAGTCTGTTACCAAACTCCCAACATTTATGAAGGGTTGCAGCATTACAATCAAGGGACAATCGTGAGGTGGCTGAATTTGCAAACAGAGAGACATGGACACTTCATGCTCGGGTATGTCCTTTGGGCTTTTAAACCGAGCATCGATGGTTTCAAACATTGTCGAAAGGTTGTTTGTGTCGATGTACGCATTTGTACTCCATATTTAAACACAAACTACTGATTGCTACGTCGCTGGACGCCAACCAAAACGTCTTTCCTCTGACGTTTGCCATTGAAGAAAGTACACACACTCATGGACTTGGTTCCTTACTAATTTGAACACATTTGTTCTAGATCAACCAGTTTGCCTTATTTCGGATCGCTACAAAGGTATTTAATCTTATTAATGTAAGTTACTTGGTATTTTCGTCAAATCAGTTACTCTTTATGGCGTATATGGTGTGTACAGGTCTTACGGGAGCAGTAGAAGCCACTGAATTCTTTCGTCCACCAAATGGAGTGCATCGCTTCTGTATTCGTCATGTAAAGTCAAACTTCTACAAAAAATTCAAGGATCAACAATTGAAGGATCTATGTCATAGAGCCGGTACTGCGCTAACATTGGATAAATTCGACCGCATTATGGCTCAGATTGCGCAAATTAATAAACGAGCGAAGCCTTGGTTAGAAAAAGTAGGGGTCGACCAATGGACGCTCGCATACGACGGCGGTTATCGATGTGGTGTCATGACGACTAATATTTCAAAAGGGCTCAACGGGATATTAAAATGTGCTCGAATGCTACCCGCAAGAGCAATCGTCAATTTCACTTTTCATAGGTAAGCTCTAATCACGTGGTCTGTTTTTTATTCGAATTTTGTTGTTATGACATTTTGTTTTATTTCTTAAAATTCACAGGTGCGTACAATATTTTCGTGATCGCTTTCAAGAAGCATCGTCCCTAACGGCGAATAACGAAATGCTTTGGTCACGTTATGCAACGAGAATGTTTCAAAGTTGGACGGCAGAATCTTGGGATCACGTTGTATACCGTTTTGATGTCCGACAACATACAACAGAAGTCATAACATCTGGAATTCATCAGCGCACATATGTCGTAAGGTTCAACGATTGAACATGCACGTGTGGAAATTGGAGCAGTTATAATATCCCATGTTCTCACGCACAAGCAGCTTGTCGTCAATGGCAAATTCACTCCGGTAGTCTAGTGGCGCAATATTAGAGTAAGCATGAGTATTTGAAGACATATGAAGGTACATTTGAACCATTGCACGATGAACGGTACTGGACGCCCGAGAATTTGACTCTTATTCATAACGAGGCTCGTCGAGAGAGAACTGGTCCCGGTAGATATGGTCGAAATCGCATCAGGAATGAGATGGACATGGGTGAAACTCGTGCTAGATAACGCGGTAGGCGTTGACAATAATATACAATGTTGTTTTAACCGTTTTTGTATTATAATAAGTAATAATAAATAATAATAAATATAATCATCCTAAATAATAATAAATTTATCATAATAATAAATAATAAAAAGTATACTCATAATAATAAATAAAAATAAAGATAATCATAATTAAAATATTATAATAAGTAATAATAAATAATAATAAATCTATTTCCCATAATAATAAATGATAATAAATATAATCATAATAATAAAAAAATAAATATAATCATCCTAAATAATAATATTTTTTCATAATAATAAATAATAAAAATATACTCATAATAATAAATAAAATAAAGATAATCATAATAAAAATATTATAATAAGTAATAATAAATAATAATAAATTTATTTCCCATAATAATAAATAATAATAAAATCTAATCTTAATAAAAATATTATAATAAGTAATAATAAATAATAATAAATTTATTTCCCATAATAATAAATAATAATAAATATAATCATAATAATAAAAAATATATATAATCATCCTAATAATAATAAATTTATCATAATAATAAATAATAATAAATATAATCATAATAAAAATAAAAATAAATATAATCATAATAAAAATATTATAATAAATAATATAAATAATAATAAATTTATTTCCCATAATAGAATTTTAATCAACAATTAAAAGTAATAGATAAAATTATAATAAAATCATAATAGTCATGACAAAACATAAAAATAACATTTCACATAACGACTATCGGCCATGATGAGCCAAATGACCGCCAGTCCCACAACGAGGTGGCCTATGTACTCGATTTCCTCGACGGTTGCCTTGCTCAGTATCATCATCATCCGGACTTCGACCTCGTCGCAGTCGTGGGGAAGGTGTCGTAAACGCCTAAAATGTGATAACGAAAATTTAGTTTTAGTAAATAATTTGATCGCTTTAAATCCCAAATTAAAGGAATATACCTGATGATCCATATAAGGCGGCTGTGAGCTGTGCTGAGCCGCAGACGATTGGAAAAAGGGCGACAAGTCGTAAAAGAAGGACGGGTTCACCTCTTCGTGCACCTGAGATGGTCCGGCCCCATATGACTGAGAAGGTCCGGCCCCATATGCCTGAGAAGGTCCGGTCCCGTGTACGTGAGATGTGTCGGCCTCGTGTGAGTGAGATGATCCGGCATCGTGTGCGTGAGATGGCCCACTGCTTCGGCGTCGCGAGATAAACATCTCGTCCATCTGCCACAGTAAACTGATCGACTATTCATGCTCGCCGGTCTTCGCATACTGAAGGCTGTCGTGAACCCCGCGTTCCTAAATATCGAAAAGTAAATTAAATAATTTGGTCTATTAATCAAATAACATTAGTACATAAATTAAACTTACGATGGTCGACATAAACACCGCATCCCCCATCTGGAAGCCCTGTGACATCTGCCTCGCATGAGGAGATATGTAGAGTCGAGTGATCCGATTGTACCACTCGTAATATCCGTCCTCCACCGAGCTGAACGTAGTCGCGGGAGGACCATTCACGACGGCGTCCGCTCGTTCATCCCATAACCCAATCCAGTATGCATGCTGTGTTCTCCAATCCAACCCCGAACGCTGTCGACGCTCGAACGTATGAAGATTCGTATCGCGATACGGCGGATTAATGGGAATTCCTTGGACTATTCCGAACTTCCGCAGTACTCGTTCGGGGTAATGAAACTCCACGATATTGAACAATATCAGTGGACATCTTGATCGGCAAGCGAGAGGTAAGCACACTGGAGAAAGAGCGACAATCTCTGGCTCCGACATGTTGTACGGAGTCCACGCAAATTGATGCGGCTGCATGCGATCGATGCACTCGCGGATCGTGCGTACGTTCGAATTCGTCGACGTAGTAAAATCGAAGAATGAGTTCCACCTGTCAAATATTTACACAACATTTATAAAAGTAAGAATGTAAAATATTTTGCAATTTTCAGAATAACGACCACACCTCGCAGCATGTGGCGGGGCCGGTAAGAGTATCCCGTCTATGACATGGGGCTCCATCGTGATCCGAAGATCACCCCGTACTGGCTGAAATGGCAAAATCCTCACATATGCCCATGCCTAAAACAAATCACTTGTTCTAAATAAATGTTTAAAACCATTAAAATATAATAACGTTTTCTATATAATTACCTGCAACAGCCGTAGGGGTCCGCATATATTTAGCTTTTTCGGCTCGCATGCCGAACAAAGCTCCCTGTATAGGAATGCCAGCACCGCACTGCCCCAACTATATGTGTTCACCTCCTCAATATCCTCCAACAGCTGAAGGTAACTCAATGATACGGTGCTGGCGCTACAATCGGGGAACATCACGGCACCGAAGAGCAGCATCGCATAACCCCGTGCTGATTGTTCGACCTCTTCCTCATCGCTATCATCCGTTATCGGATTGTGCAACAACCAACTCGATAGTGACTTCATCGAAAGCGATGACCCCCTAATTTTATCCGCCGGCGGTCTAAAACCTAGCAACTCCTCACACTCATCCATCCATTGTGTGACCGTCCTAGTATAAATCACACCAGAGCCACAACTACCATCTACAGGCAACCCCCACAAGATACCTACGTCCTGTAAGGTAACAGTCGCCTCCCCAACAAAAAAATGAAACATATGGGTCTCCTTCCTCCAACGCTCTACCAACGCTGTAATCAAATGAGGGTCAACCCTCTGCGACATACAGCTGTAGACGCTGTACAGACCCATCTCGTTCAACTTTCCTAATAAGCGACCGTGAAGGACGTTCGGTGCTTCTCTAGTACCCCACACAACATTCTCTAACGCCCTAATCTTAATAGTTCTATCTAACGCTGTCGCATCTAACAACAAACCCCTACTACGGTGATTTGACTGCATCGTCAACACCGAGCTATCAATAGGTCCGTAAGAAGAATTGAAATCCATTCTACATTTAAAAGAAAAACCAAACAAATGGACAATCAATAAAAGCATTTGATATGATGAAATTTACACAAAAAATCGAATTTCGAATCATAACGTGGTACCCAAACTATTCGCACGTACGACGTCGTATGGGCGGCAGGTCAGCGGGGCGCGGGGGGCTGTCGGGGCGTCGGGCAGCGGGCGCGGGGGGGCTGTCGGGGCGTCGGGCTGCGGGCGCGGGGGGCGTCGGGGCGCGGGGCAGCAGCGGGGGCACGGGGCAGCAGCAGGGGGCAGCGGTCGCCGCGGGGCAGCGTGTCGGGGTGGCCGGGCTGGCCGGCGGGTCGTGGCGGGACAACGACCACGTCGGACGGGCAGCGGGGCGTGGAGGGGCAACGGGTCGCGGCTGGGAGGCGGGGCAGCGGCAGGTGGTCGCGGCGGGGAGGCGGGACAGCGGCGCGGGGCGGCGGGACGGCGGGGCGCTGATGTCGCGGCGGGAGGTGACGGGTTTGGGTCGGCGGCGTGATGGCACAGGCGGCGGGGCAGAGGCGGCCGGTGAGGGGTGGCGTCGGCGGTGGCGTGCAGCAGGTGATGCGGCAGGGTCTTCGTCGTCTCTCGTCGTCGCCGTCGTTTCGTCTTCGTCGTCTTCTCTCGTCGTCGCCGTCGTCTCGTCTTCGTCGTCGTCTCGTCTTCTTCGTCGCGGATAGGGTTTCAAAAACCCAGATCTAATTCATACTCCAAGAGTACGAATTAGAGTAACTCGTACTCCAGAGTTACGAGTTACTCCACGTTAGACGCACGCGCCAGCGTGTCGTAACTCGTAACCTTGGAATACGAGTTACTCTAACTCGTATTCCAGGCATACGAAATTTTTTATTTTATTAATGGTTTCCATTTTACGTTTATTTTGTTAATGATTGTTTTCTTTTTGTTTATTTAATTAAAAATACCTTAGCTGATGTCTTTTTATTTGGAAGACTTATGAAGCCCCTCGTGTGAGTATCTACAGTTAAATATTCATTCACGATATATGTACATGTCATTAATGAAATACTTAGGTGGTGCCCAAACTTTTAAATACGTCGTTTTGGTTCCTAAAAGTTACCGTTTCTTTTTTGTTCTCTTGACCCGTATAGCAGGTTAAACAATAAAAAATTTTAACGGTTTTGCAAAGATTAGGAACTAAAACGGCAGATTAATAAAAGTTTGAGGACTAACCGTGGAACTTTGTTATAGTATAAGCTCCAAATTTGTCGTTTGCTCTACAGATTAGGCGAGTTTAGAGACATAAAGTATTTCAATATTTTTGTGTGTTTAATCGCAAACTTATACTAAAAAAAATTAACTATGATATTTAATTACATTCAATACAATCTAATCAATATTTAATAAAATAATATAAGCAATTATTCATTACGACATCCAATACAATAATTCATCAATAATTAATTCCTTCACGTCATAATAATTCATTAACACAATAATTCCCTTGGATGATGTTCGAGGAACGTGTCTCGTTAAGTTTTACTGAGAAAAATTTAGTGTGATAAAATTCTGGTGAAGAAAAAGAGTGTATAAATCGTTGGACAGTGACGGAATCAGGATTTATGACGTGGGGGGTCGAAAATAATTATAATAAAGAACTAAACGACCATACCTTTATCCATAATGAAAATGCTAAACTACATTAGTTAAAAGTCGTATTCGGTAAAAGAAGTCTTTGCGGTCCCATATTCTGAAATCTTCGCAAAACTGTTTCATTTCCAACACTTGCAAATGTTTCTTTTTCGACATAACACACCAAAAAATCCGAGAGAAATTCATCACCCATCTTATTACGTATATCATGCTTGATAATTTTCATCGCAGAAAATGATCTTTTGACAGTAGCTGTTGCAACTGGCAAGACCAAAGGCAATTCTAGAAGTCGGTATACCAAATCATAGATAGTGTGATACCCCATTTCAACCATCTTCTTTCCAAGTTCTCCAATATCCTGAAGTTCACTAAAAGCTTCATTCTCCTTCACATTCAAAATATATCGATCCAACTGTATTCCCAAACGACATAAATCAATGTCCGTAAAATCTTCTGAATATAGCTTGCCAAGTTGTAGTAGCTTTTCACGATCAAAATTGCGAAATGAATCTCTAGGATCAAGGGATGAGATGCATAACAACAAGTCTGTGTTGGCTTTAGTAAAACGATCGTCCATCTCATTGAAAAGCTGATCAACAACCTAAGATCATATGACGAAATTATTTATTAAAATATTTATAAATACTGATAAACTAAAATATTGAAATAATAAATCAAATACCTGATAAAAAATATCAACGCGAAAACGATGAAGATATGTTTGTGCTTCATTATCAATTGTCCTCCGAACCCGCCCTGGAATTACATTTTCCATATCAGGTACATGAATCTCATTTTTGGAACAAAAAGTAACGACCTCCTTCAATAACGAGTCAAACCCAATATCTCTATATTTCTTCAAATCATCCTTCACATCTTGAATAAGTTGCACAGCATTACCTATATTTTGATTCTTCAACTGCAGGGCTTGTGAAAGGTCATGTGTTCTTCCCAATAAATTGAGCATTAAATGAGCAACAAATGCAAATTCAAATGTTTCCATTTCATCTGCCAAACTCAAAGCTGTTCCCCTGCTCTTAGAATCAGTGTCATCCCTAGACAAAGCGATAAGTACTTCCCTCAATGGATTCCATAACTCTAACAGTCTATGTATTGTCTTAAAATGAGAACCCCAACGAGTATCACATGACCGTGCTAAACTTATTTCTTGATTTTTTCCCTTTCCTGTCGAAATTTCACCCATCTCCACACGTCTAACATACTCATCATATTGTTTTTGCCTAATAGCATCTTTTCTTTTACATGAAGCTCCAGTAATGTTGACGATCATACCAAGATAATCAAAAAAGTTTCTTACGCTTGCATTCTCTGTTGATGTAGCGACAACTACTAACCGTAGTTGATGAGCAAAGCAATGAATATAAAATGCGCACCTGTGTTCATCTAAAATCTTTTTCTTCAGACCGTTAAGCTCACCGCGCATGTTGGATGCCCCATCGTAGCCTTGGCCTCGTAGTTTGAACATTGTTAGTCCTAATTTCGCAAATAAATTCTCTATAGCACTTTTCAAAGATGATGCGGAAGTATCACTAACATGCACCACTGCAAGAAAGCATTCGATCACTTCTCCTTGATCATTCACATACCTCAAAACTATTGACATCTGTTCCTTTATAGAACTATCACGAGCCTCGTCAATCAAAAGAGAAAAGTACTTCTCTCTCATCTCATTCACGATTATGTTTCTTACCTCCGTAGCACAAGCACTAACAATTTCCTTTTGAACCTTAGGAGATGTCAACTGATGATTTCCAGGAACATTGCATTTCATCACCCTATTAACTTCCTCATTACACTCAGAATACCATGTGATAAGTTCAAGAAAATTACCTTGATTCTTTGAACTTGCAGACTCGTCATTTCCACGAAAAGCCAACCCTTGATTTACAAGAAATCGAATCACATCAACTACAGCTGTTAATCGAATACGATAATCGATTTCGCTTTGTTTATTTTGTCGAGACAATACATAATCCAAATTTTTCCTTCGATTGTTGAATGACTCCAACTGAACTCTAGCATGATTGTGTTTACTGTCATTAGTTCCTTCATGATCGCGAAACTTCTCTAATGCCTTTTTCCAATTTCTGAAACCATGCTCTATAAATATGTCATCCCCCTTTTTACTACCACTAGTTGGAAACAAATAACACCATAAACAATATGCAGCATCTTTCGAAGCACTATATTCAAGCCAACAAAATTGATTATACCATGCTTCCTGAAATTTTCTCATGCACCGACTAATATCTGTTCGAGGAAAATTTGTACCTCTTGGTTGACAAGGACATTTGGCTAAATATCTTCTCGTTACTTCCTCTCGAATATTAACAGAATATTCGCTAATTGGCTTACGTAACGCAGGATCACCAACAATTTCATCTTCACATAATTCGATTTCTTCTCTTCCTCTTTTATAACGGATTTCACTTGTATTCACATCTTGTGATGGTGAATCAATGCTTTGTTTAGATTTCTTCTGAAAAAAATTTTCAATCGAAACGTTCGTGTAAAATAAAATAATAATTTAATCATGACAATGAATAAATTAATTTCTTAACACATAATTTTTTTTTAAAAAAGAGAGGAATAGAGAAATACTTTGCCATATGCCTGGTGTGCCGTCTGCACTGAAGCAATACACAATCGAAGTCTTTGTCGTCTCCCACCACACAATCGCAATGCGCAAGGTCTCCCAATTGAAGTTTTTCACGTTTTTTTGTGTATTTGTTTTGTATTATTAATTCAAGAACATTGAAGCCCAAATCAAGTAAGCCCAAGGCCCCAAACTTAGTTAATTTTATTATTACATCTTGGCCCAATATACAAGACCAATTAGAGAATCCCCAAAAATTAGGGTTGGTTATCCCTTTCTTCTTTAACCTCACGACCTTTCTTTTTCAACCTCGGGTTCACTTAACTACAACCATTGGCCACCCTATCTACTATATACCCTTCGGATGCCGGCCACCGGGGGGTCGGCCGACCCCTCTGACCCCCCCTGTGGTTCCGTCACTGGTTGGATATGCTTTCATTTGTTGGCTCAAACATTGTTGGAAAATTCAATGGAGAAAACATCACCGTTGGGAAATAGAGGGCAAACACATTTATTCTCCTTGACGATGATATCATTCTATATCTCGAAATGTTCGATCTACAACTACATATTTCGAAAAGTATTGCGGAAAGTGCAACAAATCTGCAAGATTTCACTTGATCATATGGGTTGTACATCAATATCACTATTTTTCTCTAAAAAAAATCATGTGTAAATAAAACTTTTGGTGAAATATTTTCTTTTATGTCCCGTGTATCATTCATTTAATTATGCAATACGCCATCGTCTAGTGGTCAAGGAGGATGCCTCAAGAATTTTTGGGCTGGGTAACAAGATCGAATCTCACGTCCCACATTCTTGAGTATCTCATTATTATCGTGTTGGGTAAATTTTGGACGTGTTTACCTGCCCCTGGAGATCTTGTCGCATCCGGATACTCTAGGGTTGTCAAAAAAAATTATGCAATAACATGCCGTATTATTTTCATATAAAATCGTTGAAAGTAACTTATTTGATAATAACTCTCTTGTTGCTTAATTATTGATCGCAACCAAACATATTCTCGACTAGCTTCATGAATAACTAAAACATCTGCATGATTAGATAAAGTAGACCTTAGATCCAAATATTCGAAGTCGGAAATCGATCGAAACAAACACGGAGTGAAACCATGCAGGAAAAGAGTTCCACAGTTAGAAGCACATGGCTCGAAGGTTGTGGATGCATGCAACAGTAGGTTGAGCTGACGAGCTCGACACCTCCACGACTAATGAAGGTGTCGATCTAAAGTCATGGAAGAGGCAACTATCCATTTAAAGCCTGTTCCATATTTATTTGATGTCCACGACTGTGATTGCTGATGGACGAGGATTTGGACCTTATCAAAATGTTAAGAATCGGGGGAACAACATTTTTAGTCCCCGATGTTTGGGGCATAGGCGTTTTCGGTCCCACATGTTCCGAGGTGCCACTTTTAGTCCCTAATCTTACCAATTTTGGGCCGTTTTGGTCATTTGATTAACCTAACCACTAATTTAGACGAAATTTAACACATGAGACTATATGATCTCTTTTAACTTGACTAACACCTCATGACTCATTATCTTCTTCAAATAAAATGCATGCGAACATAATACGTATCACATTTAACTCATTTTCAAGGTTGTCAATCCTTTCCTAAATTTGATGTATAATGATGTTCATATGCATTTAAGTCGAAGAAGAAGATGCATTATGAGGTTTTAATCGAGTAAAAAGGGATCATGTCCTCTCACATGTTAAATTCCGTCTAATTAGTGATTAAATTAATCGAGTGACCAAAAATAGTCCAAAATCGGTAACATTGGGGACTAAAAGTGGCACCTCGGAACATGGGGACCAGAAACGCCCATGCCTCAAACATTGAAGACTAAAAATATCATTCACCCTAAAGAATTCGACACTCTATGGTCGTGGAAGCCATGTCCGAGGCCGTGGAGCTTGAGTTGTTTCCTAATCGATCATCTAGGATTGTTCTAGGCTTTTTATCGTCTATATATAGGGCACTAGGGATTGATATTTGTCATGAGGGTGAGAGAGAAAGTTATCGACTTGCACTCTCTGCTATTAGTTCGAAATAAAACGATAGTTTTGACTCGAGGACGTATTCTTGAACCCCAAGTCGAAACTCGATAAAATCCACTAATTTACGTGTTTATCTTTATCGATTTTGGTACGTTTACACAAAGAAGATCGACATTTCAACCCGATCGCGACGCAACTCACCAATCTTGGACGGACAATGAATCTATCGGCGTTGGAATCTTAACAATCATATAGTTTCAAAAGTTTTAATTTTGATCAAATATTATATAATCCTCCGGCAAATTATTGAAATGCACTAACAAGAAAAGGAAGCAACTTAACTAAATAAAATATATGAGTTATATTGTGCACCAAATTAGAACAATATGTATCACTGTCAAACATAATATGGATTTCTATGTCATCTTTTCACCATCACTCAACAATATGTATTTTTTTTTATTCGTTTAATGTTTTTCAGAAAAATATTAAAAAACAAAAAAAAAAACAAATTCCATCTTCAACATGTTCATTCATCGTGCCCACACAAAATGATTCAACAAAATGACCAATAAACAAGTATTCACACCACAAAATGATTCGACAAAATGCCCTGTTAGGATTATTTTATATTGTTCAATTAAATTAGGTCATCTTAATCTTGTAATTAATTTAAGTGAACTGGGCTTTAATGTTTTAGAGCCCTGTGATTTTATTCTTGTAATGGGCTTACAAGGGCCCAAGTATTATATACCAACATGTGGTATAAATACTAAAACCCTAACACATAGTTAGGTGTGCTTGTGTGTGTTTTTATTCTAGAGAGAGATTATTTTGAGCCTCCATCTTATCCTCTCAAGCACCCCACACCATTTGCATTGATTTATTGATTATTTGTGTGGTAAATCCATCCTAGGTTAGATTGTTTGGTGTAATAGGGACCAACAAGTGGTATCAGAGCAAACATGTTTTGATTTGAGTGAGATTTCTGAAATTTTTGGGCATTTTTTTTTTTGGTTTCGAATTTCTGCTATTTCTTGAGTTTTTGAGTTGATTTTACTGATTTTGTAAGCTCAAGAGGTCATTAGGTTGTTTTCGAGTGATTTGGAGTGATTACCCAACTTTTTTTTCAGTTGATTTGGGTGAGTTTTGGGTAGAAATCGATCTGTTTTTCGTCAGTTTTCAGTCTAGATTGCTACAGTACCTTATTTTGGGCGTTTTTATTCAGTTTCGAGTGTTTTTTATTCAGTTTCGGGCGAAACTGACTGGTCAAACCCGAATTTTGACTGGTCAAACCCGAAATTGGACTGGTCAACACCTGAAATTTGACTGGTTAATCCAATTTTGACTGGTCAAACCCGAAACTGGACTGGTCAACCCGAAGCTTGACTGGTCAACACCCGAAAGTGGACTGATTTTAAAAAAAAAATTCATTGTAGCAGGTTCGCCCAAACACTGTAGCAATTCAATCTAATCGCCTGATTACAAATTTTCACTGTAGCAGTTTCGCCCGAAACACTGTAGCACTCCACTGTAGCACCCGAAAAACTATAGCAATTCAATTTACTCGCCCTATTGCAAATGATTTTCACAAATTAACTGTAGCAAATTCGTCATACTCATTGTAGCAATTCGCGCGATTCACAGTAGCAATTCACACGATTCACTGTAGCAATTTGCCCGAAACTGCTACAGTACCCGAAACGCTATAGTACCCGAAACGCTACAGTACCTCAATTCAAAAAAATAAATTCTTTCAAAATTTTCTGTTTTATTGAAAAATATATATATGAAAAATTTTTTGAATCCAACGGACACTGCCTCTTTTAATACTTTTTCGAAATTTTCTAAATAAATTTTTCGGGTCCAAATTTTCGTTGTAGACGTGTTCGTAAAGTTTTTCTTTAAAGCAAATCCACAAAATGTGTCAACGATCATTTACATCCAACAATCAACTTAGGACATCATAGGCATATTACAGAAAAAGTTTTGGTAATTTCCACGAAGGTTTCGAAATTTATTTCAAAATTTTTAGGTGCACACCAAAAATTTTCGACACTGACTTTCTTCGATACTTCACGATACTTCTCAAGTAAACCAAACTTTTCGAAACAGAACTTCCAAAAGCCATTTTTTTTAAAAAAAGGGGATTTTAATGAAAAATACCTAATCAGATTTTTATCTTAAGATTCAGTCCCTTCAGCTTTTATTTTGTAAATAGGTACCAAAAAATTTGTTTCAACTCCCTCAAAGTCAAATTACAATATTAGCCTTCCTCTTTGTCTTCAAAAGTTGTATCCAAATAACAGAGAGAGAACCGTCAATACGATCCAAAACAGAAGAAAAAATCTTCTGCGCCTTGCTCGCTCCACCACGGTTCACACTTGTTGTTCCACCTCATTTCACCGTCTAAATCTCGTTCTAATCGAACTTCCATTGACTACACAATGGAGTATGTATTTCATTTTCTCAATTAGGGTTCGCTCAAATCTCTCTTTCATATCGAAATTCATTCATAATTCGAGGGTTTATAGAGAACGACAATGAGAGCTATCAGATATTTTTCCTTCACTATTTCAATTTTATTTTTCCAGTATATTAATATTTTACTTTCTCTATTTCAACTTTTTTTTTGCCAATTATGCATCGCACTTTTGTATGTTGTTGAGGTTTTTGTTTCCTCTTCTCAAACTTTACGTTTCATAAGTATTCTTAGTCCACTAAATGCATTGAATTCCTCTTTAGCACCACTCAATGCATTACAAGAAAGAATTGAATTATATTTCTTTCAGACATTTATGGTAGCTGAAGAAGTCACTGGAAAACGTAACAATGCACATCAAATGATTTCATGGAAGTTTCGACAGTTGCGAGGCAGATGGTAGAAAGGTTCAGTTTCAGGAAAAACATCGGTGAACTGGCGATTAGAGAGCCCGGTGTTATGTGAAAAAATACTTCAAAAAAGTGACGAGTCATCTAAGTAATAGCTTTTCATTAAAGATCTTAAATTGCAAGGAAAATTGATCATCAACTAAGTCAAATACTTGAATTCAACTCTAAAGTACCTAAATCAATACAAAAGTACTCACATATTTGGAAAATTTTAGTCTTAGATGATTCGCCACTATCCGCACCTATTTTTTGCACAAATATTGATATTTTAGCTCTAAAATGAAGTACTTTTCTCCCGATTTCAGGTATTTTATTGATGAATTCAACTATTTTATTGTATACGAAGGTTAAGTTGCAAAGGAACTTCTTTTATTGTTTTGGTGTTGACAATCTTTTCATTCTAACTTAGTCGGATACTTGATTTCGATGGTAAATCACATAAATCGTGACAACAAATACCTCATTTTAATACCAAAATACCAATATTTAAGAATGAAATACATATCAATTGGGGCGGTCCATATAAGGCTAAGATTTTTGCTTTTCATAAAAAAGATCTATCATTTGATGTATATTAATCATCACAAGCACAAAAGAAGCTTTTCCACAACTCTTCATTTTAACTATGTCTAATACTTGATTTCGAGGGTAAAATACCTAAACAGTGACGATAAATACCAAATTTATGTTCCAAAATACAGATATTTATGAAAGAAATACCTGTCAATTGGGGCGATACATCTACGGCTAAAATGATTGGTTTTTAATCATCTATGGCCACAAATACTGATTTTTATGCATAAAATACTTGTGTATATGTTCGAGTTATCTAAGTCTAAAATGATGGTTTTTAATCAACATCTTACATATTAAGGACATCACTCACCATAAACAACATAAAATGAGTTTTCTAGCAACTTCACATTCAATCACGGTCAAATACTTGAATTAAGCAATAAAATACCTAAATCGAGACAAAAAGTACCTAAATTAAGGCCATAAATACTGATTTCTATGCATAAAATACTTGTGTATATGGTCGAGTTATCTAAGTCTAAAATGATGGTTTTTAATCAACATCTTACATATTAAGGACATCACTCATCATAAACAACATAAAATGAGTTTTCTAGCAACTTCACATTCATTCATGGTCAAATACTTGAATTAAGAAATAAAATACCTAAATCGAGACTAAAAGTACCTAATTTGAGGCCGCAAACACTGATGTTTATGCATAAAATACTTGTGTGTATGGTCGAGTTATCTAAGTCTAAAATGATGATTTTTAATCAACATCTTACATATTAAGGACATCACTCATCATAAACAACATAAAATGAGTTTTCTAGCAACTTCACATTCATTCACGGTCAAATACTTGAATTAAGCAATAAAATACCTAAATCGAGACTAACAGTACCTAATTTAAGGCCGCAATACTGATTTTTATGCATAAAATACTTGTGTATATGGTCGAGTTATCTAAGTCTAAAATGATGGTTTTTAATTAACATCTTACATATTAAGGACATCACTCATCATAAACAACATAAAATGAGTTTTCTAGCAACTTCACATTCATTCACGGTCAAATACTTGAATTAAGCAATAACATACCTAAATCGAGACTAAAAGTACCTAAATTAAGGCCATAAATACTAATTTCTATGCCTAAAATACTTGTGTATATGGTCGAGTTATCTAAGTCTAAAATGATGGTTTTTAATCAACATCTTACATATTAAGGACATAAATTAAGGCCATAAATACTTATTTTTATGCATAAAATACTTGTGTATATGGTCGAGTTATCTAAGTCTAAAATGATGGTTTTTAATCAACATCTTACATATTAAGGACATCACTCATCATAAACAACATAAAATGAGTTTTGTAGCTTCACATTCATTCACGGTCAAATACTTGAATTAAGCAATAAAATACCTAAATCGAGACTAAAAGTACCTAAATTAAGGCCCTAAATACTGATTTCTATGCATAAAATACTTGTGTATATGATCGAGTTATCTAAGTCTAAAATGATGGTTTTTAATCAACATCTTACATATTAAGGACATCACTCATCATAAACAACATAAAATGAGTTTTCTAGCAACTTCATATTCATTCACGGTCAAATACTTGAATTAAGCAATAAAATACCTAAATCGAGACTAAAAGTACCTAATTTGAGGCCGCAAACACTGATTTTTATGCATAAAATACTTGTGTGGTCGAGTTATCTAAGTCTAAAATGATGATTTTTAATCAGCATCTTACATATTAAGGACATCACTCATCATAAACAACATAAAATGAGTTTTCTAGCAACTTCACATTCATTCATGGTCAAATACTTGAATTAAGCAATAAAATACCTAAATCGAGACTAACAGTACCTAATTTAAGGGCGCAAATACTGATTTTTATGCATAAAATACTTGTGTATGGTCGAGTTATCTAAGTCTAAAATGATGATTTTTAATCAACATCTTACATATAAGGACATCACTCATCATAAACAACATAAAATGAGTTTTCTAGCAACTTCACATTCATTCACGGTCAAATACTTGAATTAAGCAATAAAATACCTAAATCGAGACTAACAGTACCTAATTTAAGCCGCAAATACTGATTTTTATGCATAAAATACTTGTGTATATGGTCGAGTTATCTAATTCTAAATTGATGGTTTTTAATCAACATCTTACTTATTTAGGACATAAATTAAGGCCATAAATACTGATTTTTATGCATAAAATACTTGTGTATATGGTCGAGTTATCTAAGTCTAAAATGATGGTTTTTAATCAACATCTTATATATTAAGGACATCACTCATCATAAACAACATAAAATGAGTTTTCTAGCAACTTCACATTCATTCACTGTCAAATACTTGAATTAAGCAATAAAATACCTAAATCGAGACTAAAAGTACCTAATTTAAGCCCGCAAATACTGATTTTTATGCATAAATACTTGTGTATATGGTCGAGTTATCTAAGTCTAAAATGATTGTTTTTAATCAACATCTTATATATTAAGGACATCACCCATCATAAACAACATAAAATGAGTTTTCTAGCAACTTCACATTCATTCACCATCAAATACTTGAATTAAGCAATAAAATACCTAAATCGAGACTAAAAATACCTAAAGTAAGGCAAAAATATTTCCTATGCATAAAATACTTGTGTATATGGTCGAGTTATCTAAGTCTAAAATGATGGTTTTTAATCAACATTTTACATATTAAGGATATCACTCATCATAAACAACATAAAATGAGTTTTACGGAAACCAACCATTTTAGTCTTAGATGTATCGCCCAATTGACAGGTATTTCATTCATAGATATCGGTATTTTGACAGCCAAGTTAGGTATTTATCGTCAAGATTTAGGTATTTTACCTTCACAATCAAGTATCCGACTTAGTTAAAATGAAGAGTGTGTCAAATCTTCTTTTTGTGATTATGATGATTAATATATATTCAATGATAGATCTTTTTACGAAAACCAGCCGTTTTAGCCTTATATGTATCGCCCCGATTGACAGGTATTTCATTCATAAGTATCGGTATTTTGGCACCCAAATTAGGTATTTACTATCACGATTTAGGTATTTTACCCTCGAAATCAAGTATCGGACTGTCACATACTCAATTATCAACCCAATAAGTGAAAAATGAAACAAATTACCTTCACGCCTAATCCTTGCAACCTCATTTCGAACTTTTGAAGAAGCCATGTTCATACAACAAAGTAGTTGATGCTTCTTGCAGCCTCAAACATTTATATTAAGGCAGTCCATGTAGTGTGTGTGCAAGAATTACATAACAAAGTACATAACCGATCAACAGAGCATAGATGAATCATATCATATCTATCACGTTTCTTTAACCTTATCAGCACCTGTATGCATAATCTAATTTTCATCTCATTTTAATCTTCAATAGTCCAAACCCTTATGCATCTTCCAATCTCATAGAAGGGAGCAGATACGATCCCATAGATTCGTCATCTCTTCGCCGTGTATGATCTTCGAACCCATTAAAGCAGCAAAGATGACCAAACCACTGCAATGAATCAAACAGTGGAGAAGATGAGTCTGAAGATCGAAAGCTCTCCTTCGTCGATAGGGTTTTCCCACTCCACACGAAATGATGCCTCCACCCTTCGAAGAAGATAACTAAATCGAATCTGCAAATCATCAAAAACTAAGAAGAGGTTCTCAGAATTCTTATTACCAGCGCTGCCCAGGAGAGTCCGCCACGACCACGATCTCCCACGAGCTCCACTATTTGGTGCACGATCTCATTTTCCTCTCTTGTTGGCATTATCCCAGGTCAGTAAAGGCTCAGACCGAGCTAACCAATCAACTCACCAACTCAACTTCACATATTGTTTTCACCTCGTCCCCAAGTCAGAATCACCGAACTAATTGTAGACCCTATTGTCTTCTAGTGTCAAAACCCTAAATCATACTTCCCCAAGGACAATTGGATGAATTCTCTCTGCTCCATCGTGTACTGCAGATATTTTTATTTGCTTTTGTATTTTTTTATTTGGAGAGGGTATTATTGTAACTTTGCACATAAGGAGTTAAAACTAAAATTTTGCCTAATGGCAACACCTCATCCCAAAACAAATTTCGTAGGGACTGGTCCCTAAGTTTAAACTCATTTTAGGTATTTTTGTCTAATTTACTCTTAAAAAAACAAAAAAAAATTAATTAATAATATTATATTAATTAAAATGGATGCTCAAGCTAGGAAAATTGAGGAATTAGAAGCAAGACTTGCTAATAATTACTCCGTGTTGCTTAAGCAACAACAGAGCCTAGCTTATGCTAATGAAGATTTGACCAACGCAAAGTCAAAGATCATTAGCTTAGAAACTAAGTTAGAAGATAGTGAAAATAGGGTCTGCGAAATGACTAGGAATTTACGTTCTTGCGAAGCTGAGCGAAATGAAGTCTCATCAAAATATGAGACCGTCTTAGAGGAACAACGTATGCTTTACTCCAAGATTAAACGACTACAGAATGTTATTTCGAATATAGGTCTAGCAGATCAAAACTCTCATTCTAACTTAATTTCTAACGGGGAAAATACTTTACATGATCAAAAGCCTACTCTATGTGATACTCCACAGACTCTTCGTAAATTGAAAGATTTACAAGATACTTTGAACTATGAAAGGATAGGTTTTGGTGCTGAAAAGGAAAAGCTTTTAAAGGAGATTTTATATCTCAAAAATTCCCCGTCTTTATCTGTTTCCAATAATTTGTCAAGTAATTCATCTTCCTCGAAACAGGTAAATAAAACAAAAACTAAAAGAAGAATCCGTGTTCCTAAAACTGAGAAAACTTTTACTAATCATTCCAAGTCAACTTTGATTGAAGCCGAAACGTTAAGTAAAAGCAAAACGCTAAAAATAGCTAAGGAACAAATAAAGATTAGGAAGGAGAAAGGAAAATCGACATTAAACTGTAAAATTAAGCTCGAAAATGATCAAGAATTTTCCACTCCTATTCCTATTAAAAGAGAAAGGGAAGTGTGCAAAGAACAATTTCCAAGCTTAAGCAAGCGAACTTCTCAAACCCCGCACAATTATCATTATAATGTGAATGACGTGCATTATTGTCGTAGGAATACTAGTACTCCTGTTACTGATGCTTATAATGCTTTATGCTCGTATTCTTACATGCAATATCCAGTTCGGATTAAGTCTGAAAGACACCTTCTGCGACTGGCTAGGGAGAAAATCTTTAGATCTTCTAGACCTAGACATACATTCACTAGCGCTGATATGTCATTTCCCTCTAAGGTTCACCAAACTTGGATTCCTAAATCACAAATCAAATTGAATAAAACTGTAAAGGATGAGTTAGGATCAATATTTGAACCAAATGTGCTTAAACCGTTTTCTGCTAATAAGGGAGGACCCATCCAAAAACGGGTACCAAAGTCCCGATAAGTTTTTGCAGATTCCCAGCATGGGTAGGTACTAAGAGAGCTGCCCACACTCATGACTGATATGCGATGAGGCCAGCCAAACATCCCAGCGTGTATGGTATCTGGGGTTGCTCCACATACACGACTGGTAAGCGGTGCGAGCAACTACGTAGGTAAATTCTATATGCATCCCATAAGAAACTTGGCAAGCATCTTGAGCTGAAAAGACAATATACCTACTTTGAAAACAATAGGGTACATTATAAACATGCATGACTCAAATGTACTTTAAATGTTAAATTTTCGCATGCATATGAGCTGAAATGTCTAATACCCCATGATAGGTACATTTTAACTATGCATATATCTTAAAGAGCTACAAGCTTAAACATTCACGTATGCATATAAGCTGAATCGTTAAAATACCTATTTTAAGTGTTAATAGCGAAAAACGTACAATGCATTTTTAAAGAACAATAATTCTTTAGTTTGCTTCTGATATGGAAATAAATAAATACGCTCACGCTTATTTAATTGGGAGGGAACTTACATGATTAAACGTGCATGCTTTGAGGGGGAGTATAACTCCATATTTACGAGGGGAGAGTACATTTTTAGGGGGAGTACACCTTAGGTGCACGATTTGAGGGGGAGAAACTTCATTTAACCCATATACATATATGTATACATATACCTATATCTGTTACTATTACGATACTACTTATCTACTACTATTACGATAATATATATATATATACATATATATATGTATACCCAAAAAAAAGGGAAAAGAAAAGCAAAAAAAAGGAAAAGAAAAGAAGAAAAAAAAGAAAGAAAAACCCTCTCAGGCGCTTCCACCTCCCAAGACGGATTTCACTTGAAAACTCGACCCTCAAGAGTTCGAGAAAATTACAAAAGGGTGACCTCCATACACAAACACGAAGATGATCTCAACCGCCCTGCTCCGACTTGCTGATGAAGCAGTACTCACCAAAATTGACGGACGCATGGATTCTAAGTTCCCATGGTTCAGTCAACCAAACTGAACCTAACCCCGAAACGTAGCCGAGTGTTAGTGAAGATTTCAAGTCCATAAGCCACATTCCCATTTGGCAATTCTTTACAAGACCGAAGAGCAGACGTTTCACATATCCCTCAACTCACCAAACATTCTGGCCATCCCATAGGTGCAGGAGCTGATTTTTATCAGCCCAGGGGTAGAAGTCGCCTCATTTGGTCCAATGCCGCACAACCGAGCCTTACCCACTCATCGATCTCCCAAAAGACCGATGTTTCATCAAATCACGGGGAGCCACGTATGCTATCACCGCTTCACTTGGAAGCGGGAGATATTGAATTAAGTGGTAGTTAGCCCCACACCACTGAACTTTTATGAACACATCGAGTCTAGGTGTCCTCACTGCCTAAATGTTTTAAAAGACACATACACTTTTTCTTATTTGGACTTCGTGACCAGATCAGAACTTCCATAGACACTTCTGTAGTAGATGTGATTCCAAGATTGGAAGAAAGTCCTACCGTTGCAACATCAAAACAACAACGGCATCAAGCCATCGTCTGCGAGCTACGCTCCTAGATCGATGTTAACGGAACGCCTATGTGGCTCCGTCTCTAAGCCCTGTTCTCACAGGCCGTGTCGCAGAGTTTAACTCTGAACACGTGTCGACTGATTGCCTTAGTGGCTCCGTCAGGTTATTACCCAACCTGAGCACCCACCATCCGCTGCGCGTACCACTCTGAGGACGGGCTCTCATGCAATTGATGGAAAAATCTGAAGGAGCCCAAGCACATTTTTGGAAAAAACGCACCCCACACACCTTCTTCTGGAGCCGAACAAGTTTCCTCGACGTCGAGTCAGACAACCTCCTTCGAAAAGACCAATCTGACGCCGAGAAGAATAGTTTTCGTGAGTACCAATCAACTCCACTTCTTGTCCTGACGACGCGATCTTCTTACCAAAGACAATGCCCCATTTTGATCCATCGCATAACGATCTCCCCAACTCGATCCTCATAAGGGAGAGTAGCACTAAAGCAAAATGGGAGCAATACTACGACGAAAGTGCAAGATAGGTCAAAATGCTGAATCTCAAGCGCTGTTAGATAATCAAGCAAACACCACAGACTTCAAAGATCAAAGTTGACGCCTCGTGCACAGCTCTCCCCATTTAAAGAGAACTCCCCAATCCCAACACAAGGTTGAACAAATGTAGGGGAGTCGCGACTATCGAAGGGAGAGATGGAACACAAGAAGAGAATATCCGTCTCTGTTACGCCTCTCCAAATTTTTAAGAGAACTCCCCAATTCCAACTAAAGGTTGACCAAATGTAAGGGGAGTTGTAACTATTGAAGGGAGAGATCGAATACAAAGAGACGATCCGACAAGCAGCTTCGAGAAGAGAAGTTTAGAACATGGTGAGCTTGGATCTCCTAAAGAAGAGGTCAAAAGACGAGATAAAGGAGGAGGAGATTGAAGAAGAACACGCACACACACGCTTTCGCCACATATCCTTTGATACGTGTTCTTTGAGGAGTCAAGATTATTACAAGACCAAGATGACAAGCGCTAAATTGCAAATTGAACACAAAGGGGGGAGATTGTTAGGATTATTTTATTGTGTTCAATTAAATTAGGTCATCTTAATCTTGTAATTAATTTAAGTGAACTGGGCTTTAATGTTTTAGAGCCCAGTGATTTTATTCTTGTAATGGGCTTACAAGGACCCAAGTATTATATACCAACATGTGGTATAAATACTAAAACCCTAAGACATAGTTAGGTGTGCTTGTGTGTGTTTTTATTCTAGAGAGAGAATATTTTGAGCCTCCATCTTATCCTCTCAAGCACCTCACACCATTTGCATTGATTTCTTGATTATTTGTGTGGTAAATCCATCATAGGTTAGATTGTTTGGTGTAATAGGGACCAACATGCCCGCACAAGAAATTTATTCAAATCTCTGAATAAACAAATATTGACATTCAATTGTGAAGTCCTCAACTCGATAGCCCTAGTAATTCATCCATGTAAGCGAGCGTTGTGATCCTCGTTGTGATCCTAGTATTAATTTTTTATTTTTTAATTAAATATCGTATCAAATTGATTAATTGTTTATTTGCATGATTATATATATTTTGCATTAAAAGTCGTTTGCCCGAAAAGCTCATGCGACACCATACGTTTATTTTACACTACACAATATCGGTATCAAAATGCGACACATCGCGCATGTTGTTTTAAAAACCACCTATTATACACGTCAAGACTTTCTATATTATTATATTATGCGTCAAGACTTCCTATAAACCGGTAAATTGGTCTGTCATTAAGTTTTATTAGAAAAGTTAATAAATAGATTTGAAAGAAAACCACATATTATCTTTAATTTCTATTTTTAATTGATTACTATTCTACTTACTAGTTGTTTTTTCGCAGACAATAGAGTGTGCTTAAAATATAATTATATTTGAAATAATTACAGGGATCCGTCCTCGAGTTCGGACAGGGACACTCATATCCCAAAATGAAGAAAGATAGCATCTTCTATCTATGTCCTAACTCAGATTAGTCAAACTCATATATACTGCTCAATAACACCAATAAACTCAAAATTCAGAAACCAATTGGGCGAAATCAAACACCATTAACATCGATCCCCGGAATAAAAGGTCATCATCGAACGAATAGAGTACACACCAGCAGTAACTACACTGCCGAGGAATTGATATACATTTTGATCGACTTCGAAAGGTTTTCCGACTCCAGAAATCAGTTGGGCGATAACAAGGTGCGAGTGCCATCCAAAATCAGACTGTTGATGCAGATGATTCGTTCCTTCAAAAGCCGCGAGAAAATGTCGTACTCGCGCTCGCCCAAAGACGACTGTTCGATCACCATCGGGGTAAGTACGCAACATCTTCTGCTGAGTAACGGTGGGTAAGAAGATATATGACGCAGTCTAGCATGCCAAAATGTTCATCTAACTTTCTTTATTTTGTTGAACTGTAAGGCCTTGGCTTTGCGGTGTTTTGGTAGATAAACAATTTGTCAACAATTGGGCAATTGGGCGACAACAAGGTGTGCAGTGTCATCCGAAATTCAACCGTTGATGCAGATTATCCGCTCCTTCAAAAGTCGCGAGAAAATGTCGTACTCGGGCTCGCCCCGAGATGTGTGTTCGATCACCATCGACTGAGAAAATATATGACCCAGTCTAGCATGCCAAAATGTAAGTGAAATATGATCATCTAAATTTCTTATTTTGTTGAATTGTAAGGACTGGGATTTGCGGTGTAATGGTGTATAAACAATTTGTCAAACAATTGGGCGACAACAAGGTGCGAAGTGCCATCCGAAATCGGATCGTTGATGCATATGATTCGCTCCTTTAAAGCCGCAAGAAAATGTCGTACTCAGGTACCGAAAAACGAAAATTTTTGAAAAAGTGAACAATAGTGCGTTTTGTCCTCGGTACCGAAAAGCGAAAAATTTTATGTTAAGGTATCCGTTTGAAATATTCTTACGCTTGGACAATAATGTGAAAAGCAAAAAATAGCGCATTTCGTATTACGTTATATCGCATTTTAGCGGTGTTAAAACGCAAAAAGAATAGCGTTTTTGTCGCGTTTTGTAGTCAATAGAGCAAATAGTTTGACTAAAAGCGCAAAGCGTGAGTTATAGAGTAAATAACGCTCTGAGTTGCTCATATGGCGTATATGTTATTTTTTTTTGTCTTTCTACGACTTAATCTATCACCACACTCAATTGACTATGAATTTATATCACACACTTTGAGGGTGAGATTAATGCTCAGAGACAAGTGAACATTTCTCAAATTCACTCATCATGATAACCATAAGAATTGAACTCATGACTATCGTGGGTTCAAATATAATTTAGTGACACTGATTATAGTTACATTTGGGTTCTGTAATTATGTCTTTGAGTTGTTTGTGACAATTCTAGGTATTATTTCATAGTATTAATGTTTGCCCAAAAAGCTCATACGATACGATACTTTTTTTACACTACGCAATATCGGTATCAAAATGCGACACATCGCTCAATGCGCTTTAAACATTGCACTTGGGTAACCGTTAGACGTAAATACCGCTATTTCTTAATTATAATTTTACCTGTTTTTTACTTTTTGAAAAGAAAAATAATCGAAATTCTCACATTTTTAATCTAAACTACTTTTCAAATTGAAGTTAAAATTTCCCTCGTATCAAAATTCATGTATGACCATAACCGATCAAACAAAATCGAACTCTCCATGGAATGCCCCTGAAAAAAATCAACCCCCACGAACGCCTACTATTTGCGTGTTTGAGTGGTATTTATAATATATTTAAGAAAATACCACAAACACGTTTCTTTTTACATATTTCTTTTCAAATGAATTATCTATTATATTATATTAAGGGTGAGGGATTGATATAAACTATTCTTTGGTCTGTAAATAACGTTTACGATTTTATCTTTAATAGTTTACTTTGTTACAATTTATCGTTAGTATAAAATTTTATTTGTTAAATAACTTCAATAATATAAAAAATAAATAACTTGAGATGCGCACATTCATAGGATGATTAAATATACTAGCCTATGTTACGTACAGTCTCTCAGCGACACACACAAAGTTACCTTGCATTGCAAGCTGGACGAAGGCATAAATAGGGACGAGGTGCAATCGTGTACAGAAATGAGAGCAGATTGTTGATTTGAAAAAAAAAAAAGAAGACAGCTATACTATTGTATTAAGCGTCAGATTTTCTATAAACCGTCAAATTGGTCTGTCATTAAGTTTCATTTAAAAAGTTAATTAATGGATTTGAAAGAAAATCACGTACTATCTTTAATTACTTTTACATGATTACTATTCCACTTATGAGTAGTTTTCCTCGAACATTAGCGTCTGCTTAAAATATAACTATATTTGAAGTAATTATCATGATGTATATTTTAATGTTTAATAGGTGAAATATATTTTAAAGGAAAAACAATGTGTAGGGAATAAATGCAATAATGAAAAAGTTTGTAAGTGATAAGATACTGGATTAATAAAATTATAACTAATGGAGCTACATTGTAAATAAGTTGCAAGTGGCAGTTTACAATCACTCATCACCCTTAATATCTACTAGTAAATTAGCGTATTCTAATTTACAGACTTTATCCATCTTAATTTCTTTAAAAAGAGTATAAATAATTTTATAATAAATTAATTCTTACTTTTTATGTACTTATTAAAATGCATAATTAAATTTAAATTAAAATTTCTATTAAATAAGTTGAATTAAAAAATTTAATATGATATATTTATATATTATATCACATGTATTTGATTGTGCCAACAATACTAATATTAAGAAAGAACATAACATAAACCTTTTTTACTAGTTTTTCAATTGTGCTTCTGAAATAGTAAAAAAAATGATCCACTTTTTTCTAGTAGTCTATATTGTAATAATGTTTTTTTTTTAAAAAAATTGTGGTAAATCTATACTCTTTTTGGGTATGGTAAACAAAAACTGTAAATTAATCTGCCAATTGACCAATTATACTTTTTCTATTTTAATTACTATCAAAAAATAAAAAAAACTCATTAACGGTATCATACCCTCGTAATAATTACTTCATTCTATTTTTACTATAGTACTTATTAAAATCATCCACTAACAATTAATTTTAATTTATTGCACACACTATATATTATGAATTGTGCTCACAAACTATGAACGTTATAAATCTATAATATAAAAGATATAAGGTGAATCTATAAGAAAATACCCAATTGTATAAAAAATTTACAAGTCAAACCCATGTCAGAAAATTTTTAGATAAGTACCCGTTCGATTGTGCATACCATTTTTCCGGTCTTGACGTACCTTTTCATATGTGTATTGCATACCACGGTACGCATCTATATGATACCTATATACGTTCCATACGGTACCTTGCGGCAAACTATATGGTGGTACAATTTTCTAGCTGTATTACGTACCACGTTTCTCTATGGTACCTAAATATGTGATATGATGTACCTTGCCGCAGGCAGGTACCAATGTGCAAAAAAATTATTCTGACAGGTACCTTGCATATAAAAATATACTGACAGAGTACTGATTTGCTAATTTTTTATATTGCTGGGTATTTTATGTAAAATTCCCAAGATATAAAAGTTGATAACAACTCTCTTTCGGAGTGACCAGTCATCAACAAAACGATACCTCCATGTACAAAACTAAGCAAATTCTTTTTGGTGTTACGTGGGATCACCACTAGTAATCAAGGATCAATTGACATAGGAACTACTAGTTTCACTACTATGAAAGAAAACATGTTCCACAATTTGACTTTCGCAATCGAAATGTGTTATTTTCCCTTTTCCATAAAGAGAAGAAAAAAAAAGGAGAAAACAAGGAAATATTTATATTAAAGAAAAACCCTTTTCTCTGACCTTCACTCAGTCTTCCTTGCCTTCATTTTCCCCCGAAAAAAAAAAAAACAAATTCCATAGCTTCTCTCGTCATCGCTTTCCCTCGCGTAATCATTCAATTATCAGTAGCAGAGACGAAATTTTATTTAATTTCTCGTCCGAATCATCTACCGTGATCAATCGCCCGCCATTTTTGTACTGAGATTACCTCGAGTGTAACGTTGGAGGTGGTTGTTTGTATGCCTGCTGCGATTTGAAAAGTTACTCAATTTTGAAGGAGAAGAAGATGAGCAGTGTTAAGCTTAAGGGAAGTGGGAATAGGAGCGGTGTGAAGAAGATGATCGAGGACATACAGGAGATTACTGGCTGGAATCACTCTGACGATGAGATTCACGCAATGCTCAGGGAATGTTCCATGGATCCTAACGAAGCTGCGCATAGGCTTCTTCTTCTCGGTTATATACTCCTCCCTCTTTCTAATTATTGACTTATTTGTTTGTTTTCCGTAGGGTTTGATCTTCGGTTTTGGCTTTGATCTGTGGGATGGATCTCATTGAGGAATGGACTGTTTCTATTGTTTTTTGTAGATTCTCAGGATCAGAAAAGATGATGTTTTATTATTCGTTTGGAAGTGTTGTTGTAATGTGGCAACCTAGCATTAATCGTTTTTGCGGTTGTATCAAACCGTTGGAAAACCGGTAATTTTGTTATATGCGCTGGGGTTGCTTTTTATGCGTTCTTTTTCTCTTAGTTTATTGAGTATGTTAAGAAGTTTAATTTACTTGGGCTTCATCCGTTTGGATCCCGAACTTTACTCGGAGAATATGACAGTGGAGTTGTATTGCTGTTGCCCCGTGTAATGGGCCTTAACTCAAATATCTAGTGTCGCATAAATAAAATGTTCACCTACTCTTTTGATGATCCTTTGCTTATAGATGAGCATAATTACCTCATAACAAAGTGATCTATGGAATAAATTTAGCATCATCTGGATTCTGGTACATTTATACCAGCTGGTAACCTATCAAATTGAAGTATAATGATATGTGAAGGCTAAATATATCAGCTGGGAATGATATGTTTGTTCTCCGACACCTCACAGCCTTATTTTTTATTCTCTATTAAATAATCCGTCAAAGTTTTTCTTTTTACTCCTTTGCAGATAAGTTCCATGAAGTTAAAGCAAACGTGATAGGAGGAAAGAGGTAATGCCATTTGAAAACTGATACTATAGCTTGTATATTTTATACTTAGAACGTCCGAAAACATAGGTTATTTAAGTTGGCTGCACTTTCACTTGCTGTTTTTCGCTCTACAAAGTTCTTACGAATTTCTTAAGCCCTGGGATTTAATTACCGTCCTTGTCCTTGCATTTCCAGAATCCGAGTAAGGAGCTGTCTGAGACGAAGTGGAAACCTGGTACACAAGCACGGGCAAATAGAGAAGGTCATGTGAACTATTCGCAACGATACAAGTCTAATGGTGAGATCACGCTTGATAGAACAACTCCGTTTGATGTGCCGTTTGAAATGACACTCTGATTGTTCATTTCATTGTATGTAAAGTTGTAAATAAAGTGGTTGCTGGAACTACTCTTCTCGTTAAACTTTCTAGTGCTAGTAGCGAGCTTATACTTGATGAAAGAACTAGTTTATGTGCCCAAAGTGAAATTGGCAGTATGAATGTTAATTTTCATCGTTTACATATTGTGTTTCCAAAATTCTGGTTAACTCTGCTATCATTTTTACTCTCTAATGTGTGTTTATGATTTAGTGCTTACTGCATACTAGTATGGATTTCTGAGCTGGAGCTTGAGTTGACATCTGTAAGCTCCTTTTACTTGTAGTTTTTATTCACCCTTGTAATTTGTTGTCAGATGCTGGTGATAGGACGGATTTGGCTTCTTCGAAAGAAATTGGCTTGGAGAAGGGTGTTAGAAAATCCATCTCATCGAGGGGGACTGAAAGTGTGAATCACTCAACTTTTAATGCCATTGCCAGCATGAGTAGGTATGAGGGATTACCCCCAGGTTCGGCCCCTAAAGATTCAATTAAGGGCTCCAAACCTCGAGGTAACCAGGATATCCAGCAGCAGGTCATGACTTTGGGAAACAGTGCAATATCTAACGCGTCTTATCTCTCTGTCCTGGCGCCACCTCAAGAATTAGAATTATCCTCCCGTGCTCCAGTTGAAGTGATTTCCGGTAAGTCTACTAAGAAACGATCAGCTTCTGCTGGAGATGGTACGCCAATTACATGTGGAATATCTTGATCTTATCATTAATTTGCTATAACAGAACCTTGATTGTGACATTGCACCTTTCGTGAATGTCTTATAGCTGCCCCTGAAGTTGGGTTCTCAGTTATGGGGCAGAATGTGCCAAATGAGATGCAAACACTTGTAAAGAGCCAACAGTTAGACACTCTGTTAACTAAATCTTCTGCAATTAGTTCTTCTGCTATTAGGCCATCAGCTAACAGCAATAATCCATCACCTGCTGGAGATGGTATGCCAATTACATGTGGAACATCTTGATCTTATCGTTAATTTGCTATAACAGAAACTTGATTGTGACACTGCACCTTTCCTGAATGTCTTATAGCTGCCCCTGAAGTTGGGTTCTCAGTTATGGAGCAGAATGTGCCAAATGAGATGCAAGCACTTGTAAAGAGCCAACAGTTAGACACTCTGCCAACTAAATCTTCTGCAATTAGTTCTTCTGCTATTAGGCCATCAGCTAACAGCAATAATCCATCACGAGTGACTGGGTCACAAAAAGGTAATTTTCGATTGAGGAAACAGAAAAAGATGTTGATTAAGAATAAGAATTGGCTGCTTTGTTTGCAGTGTTATCGGTACCTACTCTAGGTAGTGGATAGTTTTAAAACCACCTCATGAACTATCATTTTACCTAAGAGACCATATGGTAGGGTGCATTTCTAATGTTTGTCGGTTCACATCTTCTTGCTGATTTGTTAGATTTATTTAAATCTGAAAGTTACACATTTTTGTACGTAGCTTGGCATAGTTTATTGGCAAAGAAACACTCCTATATTTAGTCTGGATGCTGTTATGATGCCTTGAGAAGAACATTCTCGGAACATGAAGTACTGCAAATGAACATTTTTAATCCCGGTAATATCTTAAATATTCTGAACCTTTTCCTTTACAGTCGGCCCTGTCAAAGAGTGGAAGCCGAAGTCAGTAATTGTCAGTAATGGCGAGAGTGCAACCAGAGTTTCCCTATCTGAGGTTCCCTTGGTGTCTACTGGAAGTCAGTCTGAAATGCTAAGCCCTGTTGCCGTCTCTTCAAAAGAAGCTACTTTGGATTTGCAGAAGCAGTTGGAAAAATTGATCGTGTCTGAAAGCAAACATGTGATTATTCCCGATCACCTACATGTCCCAGAAGTTGAAAAGCTTGGACTTTGTTTTGGAAGTTTTGATTCTATCTTTGGATTGGATTTGAACAAACATGTTGGTCCTGGAAGTCATCCAAGTTTACCTATATCGAGATCTTCAGAGTATGTAGACGAGCCTGTGACAGAGACACAGATGAGGTGTGTCTCGTTCTTTGCACTACTCTAAAGTCTAATTCCGTCAGTTATGAAACACTTGTATTAATTAACTGGTAACTGCTCAATTTATTTTATGACATAAAACGATGCTACAAGTGCTGTGCAGACATACTTAACCTTGTAAATTAGTTATGTTTGTCCTGTATTTTCACCCTTTCCCTTCTTTGGTTTCTTGCGTTCTCTACTTGGGATTCGCCTTTTTGCTTCGCCTTCCCATACTGAAGTGTGCTTCGTTTTGCTTGTTTTACAGCAATCTAAACGAGTCTGTACCTGTAGATAACACTGAAGCAGAATATCCTGAACCCGGCCCAGAAAGTCTGAAATCTGGCGTGGTGGAAGTCCCGTCCTCTAGCTCCATTGATACTAGAGACGTTGCTCCTGGAACCCATCGACGTCCTGCGAGTCATGCTCCTTCAAATTACAATTTAAGTCATGTTCAATCAACTCTAACTAGTCAGTTCGCACCTACATTGAGTTCGGACTCTCAAGACCGTGATGCTCCTCGTCAACCAGCAATTTCTGTACGTTTTCTTGTCATTTATATTCCATATCTCATGTAAATTTTGCAGCATAAGTATAATATATTCCATCTACTCATTGCTGTATTGGTTTTTGTTCCATGGTATGCCTTGTCATTGCCTCTTTGATATCACTGTTTTTTTATAATAATGATATACTATGCAGATGCCTCAGTCTGTTGATCCATCGACCTATTATGCACAACTTTATTGTTCGGCAATGGATGCCAGTGGTCGCATATCTCCTTTTCACACCAGCAGAACTTCTATGAAAAATAGTGGCAGTGCTACCCTAGTCTCTTCACAGGCTCCTCAGATTCCCCAGGAGGTTTGGGCTTTATACTTATACTTTCTCTGTTTACTTTAACTTGAGTTATTCTATATTAATATTTCAGCTTCCAGGATTGTTTATGAATCTCTTTTGAATGAATCGTATTTATTTACGGTCTGACTACTGTCAGTTTCAGGCTGGTTTCCCTCTTATTCTATCCTCGGCTTCTCCACCACAAGTGGTGACCCAAGCGGCTGGAGTTATGCAGAGCTCGATAAATCCCGTCCAGCAACCTCTTCCCGTCTTCAGGCAACCACCGGGCGTTGTTCTTCCCCATTATAACTATATTCCATATGGTCCCTATTTCTCGCCATATTATGTCCTTTCCCCCACAGTTAGTCCATTTTTGAGCAATGCATTTCCCCAGCAACTTCAACCTGGCAGTTTGCATCAAACTGCTACTGGGACAACTGCAAAATACTCACCATCTCTGTACAAGCAAGGATCAAACACCGTGGCCCCAAATCGCACAGGGTTGCCTGTAAACTATGGATCTTATGGACTTTCCATGGCTAACTACCCTCGTGGTTCAGCCACAGTTCCAATTACTTCTGCATCTAAAGAGGATAATGCTGCATCTCAAGCTAAGGAAAGCAATATCTATGCCAGTGGTCAACAGGTTTTTTTTTTTTTTTTTCTGTATTAACTTGTTGCTGGGTGGGCTTTGACTATTACAAGATGAAGGATACTTAAATCTAACAATGTGTAAAATGTTATGGTACTCATCTTAATGTCCAGCCAACCCTTGCCCGACTCTTCAGTCACAGTTCTTGATTCTTTTCTGTTCCTGGGTACTGATATGAGCGTATTCTTCTGTGTAGAACTTAGGTTCAAGTGGTTGGGTTGGTACACCGAATAGAGAGATGCCTGCCGTCCAAGCTAGTTCATTATACAATCTTCCCCAGGCTCAATTGGCTTTTACGCCAACTCAACTGGGCCATGGTACTTCTACCAGATTTCTCCACCCTGCTCAAGCCATGGCGCCTGCAAATATCAACCATCCTCTTTTACAGCAGTCTCAAACCATTATTACCATTCCTGCCGATATTGGAGGAGGAAATGCGACAGTTTACCAGCAACCACACCATGCACAGATTAGTTGGCCCGGTAATTATTGACGAAAGACTAGAGACCCTTTTTCTTCCTGTTAAAATTTTGGCAGGTTAAGCTCTTGACTATTAAACTGATTTGCAAGCAACATCTGATGTGAAGAATAAGCCGCGAGAAGAGGTTGGCGTAACTTAGTGTAAATTAATTTGCAAAAGGCCAATCAACTTGGGGTATATCGTAATGAACCATTTCTAATAGCTACTATGACAAAAGTTAATTGGGGATAGCATGCTGATCATCTATCTTTCTTTGTTTTTTCAGATTATGGTTTCCTGGTTATGCCCTATAGGCTGTTCTATATTTTAGTTAAGAAGTTCGATTTGGGTATATGGTAAATTCTTATGGCGGTTTGAAAGTTGAGAGGTTTCTTTTATAGCAGAGTTGTGACATGAGGTTTCGGCATGTCTTCATTTCTGTTTCAGTCCCTATTCTCCATTGTTATTCTACCTCCATTACCTTTACTTGTAAAGTAATAAAACTTCTTTCGAGCTGTTGTAAAGTTGCACTTTTTCTCCTGTGATCATCTTTGCATCTTTGTGATGGGGCATTTGGGTTTTCTGCTGGTTTGGGTTGTTTATCAGTAATCCCATACCCTTATTTGTGTTGCTCCCTAATCCCTATCGATTTTAAAAATTATGAATCAGTCAGTATCAAGATTTGGAATAATTTTATTTCTTTTACGTAGTAAAATATATCTTTTATCTGGAAAGCAACAACTAGAATACCATCAGATAATCAATGGGGTTTCCGAGTACTAATATATTTATCATTCTTTACAATTAGCTTGCTTGACGCCAAGATTATTGCTCCCATTAGCGAGACAGTTTCTCGTTATATCAGACATCATACGCCGTATGTGCTTGCTTATTATTATTACATAGCAAAAAACACGTATCTTCCCTTGTGCTCACTATTGAGCTACAACGTTTCTTTTAAGCCTTCCCTCCCTTTCTTCGCTGGCAATAATTTTTCTCTCTATAAAAAAATGCTACACAAAATCTTACTTAGGAAGAAGAACAAATCCACCACCGTCCCAACAACCTTAATCCCCCCGAAAGAAATAAGAACAAAATCTTGGGGCGCGGGGTCCGCCTTAAAAGATCGTCCACGTTGGCGGTCCCCGCTTACGCAGTCATGGAGAAAAACCCGTCGTTCGTTCTGGCCCGGCCCAAGATCTTCGAAAGGCCTTGCTGGGATGGCAGTCCGCCCCGAAGAGATGCTACTGCCCGGGGAAAGGTGTGAAATTTAGTTGTTGGGCTTTATCGGGCCAAAGCCCATGGGCCCACACATGAGAATAATTGACCACATAAGCTAAATGAGTTTTTATCCTAAAATCAATTGGTGATATGTGGAGTAACACGTCAATTTAGAGCATCTCCAACCGACACCCGAACCCAAAAGGTAGACCAAAAATTCTCCAACCGTACCACAAACGCAAACTCAAAATGCGTCTTTCATCTTCTATCTCATGTTTTAAACCAAAATATGCGTTTGGAAGTGAGATATCCCAAAAACTGAGCTTTCAATCTATAAAAATTACAGTGCATACAGTTTTTTTAGTTTTAATTATTAAAGTACCCATAAAAATAATAAATAAATAAAAATATATAAAAGGACTTGTATTATTAATAACTATTTTTTCGATGTTTCTTATATGAAAAAATATTGAGTTTATTATTAATTTGTGAAAGTTCTTTTTTTTCTAGCGAATTTAAAATAATGGTGTGATCGAATTTGTAAAGTTGTCACAATTACATGGGTAATATTAAACAATCGGATAGAACAGAATATTACGATAATGGTGTTTTGAGTTTGAGAATTGGTTTGAGAAGAATTACTCAATTTGAGTTTGTGAATTTGAGTTTGAGAATGAGTTTTTCGACTGCAGATGATATTATAAGCTAGTCAATGTCTTCTCAATTATCCGATATGGGACACATGCGACTTATTATGGTTTCTAATTATTAACAATAGGTACTACGTCGTCCCATGACAACGAGGCGCCTCCACGCAGGGCCCGTTATTGGGCCCGGAGAGTTTGATTCGTCGATCGATTTTTCTTCTTCTCGGGATAGTGTTAGAAAGCCCGGGAGTTTGGTCAAGCGCGTGAGGTTCCTCGAGCTCGAGAAGAAAGTCGACGCGAACAGGGACGGCGAGATAGTGAATAAAAGGGTTCGATGGCGTGCAGTGGCGGAGCTAGACTTATAAATCAGTGGGGTCCACATTTAAATAAGAAAATATTATTAATAGGGTCTAATTTGTATATAATACATTTGTGGGGTTTTAATTTTGAATATATTTCTTCAGTGCGGTCATTTTTGCAAATAATAGTTATATTATATATTATTTTCATTTTTCTATTAAAGTTTATAAGGAAATGTTTTTTGAGTGGGGTCCATGCACCCCAGTGGTTCTGGATTAGCTCCGCCACTGACGGCGTGTGTCTATTGCATGGGAGCCATCTCTTGATGCTATTGATGATGAATGATTGAGATTTTTGAAACTTCTCTTTGAATTTTTTATAGTTTCTTTTTGTTTCGGGGAAAATAAAATAATATAACGAGTGGGTCTGATCTTTGTATTTTTTCCTCGAGTGATCTATCGGCCATATTTTTACGTTGTTTCATGTTCGCTAGTTGTAATGTAACCAAGAAGATTGATTTCTTTGGTTTACAGAAGGATTTCATACATAATAAATCAATACGTTGCTTCGTGTAAGGATTTATTATGACTAGTATGTGTAGCACATTCAATGTGTATGCAAATATATCAAATTATTATATTTTGCACATTGTTACTAACAAAGTAGTTTAAAAAATAAAACTTCGACTCACGGATAAATTTGTAATAAATCAAAATATTAAGGGTAAAATTGTAATTGGCAATTAAGGGTAAAATTTTGTAAATAATCATTTTAAATTGACAGACCAAATATGATAGTTTATAATCATCCTAAACCCTTTTAATGGTATAGATTATGGCTGTTAGGCTAAAGATATTTGCCTCAATGAATGATTTGCATTGATATGAACCTTATTAATAGAGTACAAGGAAATCACTATCTACGAAAATACAATAACTACCAAATATAAAAAGATAAATCAAGATTTGATATCATTATCATTAATATTGATATCATTATCATTAATACCCCTCGCAAGCCAAGCGTTGGATGACGATCGACGCGAAGCTTGGACCGAAACATTTCGAAAAGTGGTCGAGACAGACTTTTGGTAAAAATATCAGCGAGCTGAAGAGAAGACGGAACAAACTGAGTCGTCAGACGACCATTTTCAACGAGCTCACGAACAAAGTGGCAATCAATGTCAATGTGTTTTGCCCTCTTATGCGATATCGGATTCTGAGTAAGGAATAATGCACTCTTGTTGTCACAGAGTAAAACAGGCGGCGAAGAAGGAAGTGCATGCAAATCACGAAGCACATTACAGACCCATATCAACTCAGCAGATGTATTCGCGAGGGCTCGATACTCCGATTCACAGCTGGAACGAGCCACCGTTGGTTGCTTTTTGGCACTCCATGAGACAAGGTTGGGCCCGAGAAAAATAGCGTATCCGTAAGTTGATCGTCTAGTGTCTAGGCAGCGTGCCCAATCAGCGTCTGAGTATCCGAGCAAGGAAGAAGATCCTGGTGTGAAGGACAACCCATAACTGAGTGTACCCTTAACATATCGAAGGATACGTTTGACAGCCTGAAAATGAGCAGTAGTAGGGCGTTGTTGAAATTGGCTGACTGTGTTGACAGAATAAGCTATATCAGGACGAGTGATCGTCAAATATTGTAATGCCCCGACCAAGGATCTATAGAGAGTAGCATCCGGGAAATCAGTCCCTGCGGCGGTAAAGTTGGCACCTGGAGCAAGTGGTGTGGATACGGGTTTAGAATCAAGAAGATTCGCGCGAGTAAGGATGTCACGAGCATATTTGGACTGACTTAAGAAGAGACCGGATGAGGGATATGAAACTTCCAATCCAAGAAAATATCCGAGCTTCCCAAGATCTTTTATAGCGAACTCCTTTCGAAGGCGAGACAACAACTTCAACAACGCAGGGGTATTGTTGCTTGTTACAATGATGTCGTCAACATAGACCAACAGATAAATGAGAATATCATCTCGTCGAAAGACGAAGAGAGAAGTATCAGCAGTGCTACATAGAAAACCAAGCTGAAGCAAGAAACTGCGAAAGCGCTGATACCACGCGAGAGGGGCCTGTCGAAGTCCATAGAGAGCCTTCTTAAGACGACAAACGTAGTTAGGGTGCAGTGGATCGATAAACCCGGTGGTTGTTCCATGAAGACGGGTTTGTCGAGAAAACCATTGAGAAAAGCATTCTTGACGTCTAGTTGGTGGAGCGGCCAACACTTCATTATGGCAAGAGATAATATGATGCGAACAGTCGAAGCCTTGACCACAGGGCTGAAGGTGTGAGTGAAGTCAAACCCAGGAACTTGGCTGAAACCTTGAGCGACGAGCCGAGCTTTGTAACGGTCCACAGAGCCATTTGCAAGAAATTTTGTGCGATATACCCACTTCGATCCAACAATATTTGTTTTCGAGGGTCGTGGGACAAGATCCCATGTGTTGTTTGAACGTAACGCCTCCATTTCCTCATTCATTGCTTGGACCCAATGAGAATGTTTAAGAGCTGACTTGATCCCTTTAGGTTCGGAGACGGCTGTAAGAGCAGAGTATAAAGAGTGTGACTCCACAAGAGCGACGTCGGCGGGATATCGGGGTTTGAAAATGCCCAGTTGGGCTCTAGTTCGCATGGCATGAGTGCGTAAGGGAACTATAGGTTGCGGTGGTGTAGAGTTCGCATGCGACAGTGGCGGAGTGGCCGGAGGAGTTGGCGCTTGTGGAGGATGATTAGGTGGAGGTGGCGTTTCAAGATCCTCGACGACAGGACAAAACTGACATGGCATTTGTTGGCTACCACCAGTGGATGAATGAGATTGAGTGTCAGCTATGTGATCAATGGTTGGTGCATGAAGACCCACATTTCGAAACTCGGATATGTCCAGCATAGAAGAAGGGCGAGAACTGGTCGATGAGATAAAGGGGAAGCATGTTTCATCGAACTTAGCATGTCGCGTGATGAATATACGAGACGAGGTAGTATCCAGACATCGAGAACCTTTGTGGTGTGTGCTGTAGCCCATGAAAACACACGGCAGACTACGGGGCTGAAACTTAGTTTTGACATAATCTCGAAGACAGGGAAAAACCCGACAGCCGAAGACATGGAACGAATCGTATGCAGGCGGTCGACCAAAAAGTAATTCAAATGGAGACTTCTTGTCGAGAACTAGCGTGGGAAGGCGATTGATGGTATAAACCGCCGTGCTGAAAGCATCAACCCAGTAGTGTATGGGAACTGATGAGTGAAATAGCAACGAAAGACCCATTTCAGTGATGTGTCGATGTTTGCGCTCTGCACGACCATTTTGGGCTGGTGTGTGCGGGCATGACATTGAATGGTGTATTCCACAAGAAGCAAAATGATGTTGCAACCTATTATTAGTGAACTCAGTCCCACCATCGCTTTGGAATTGTTTTATTTTCCCTGAAAATTGATTTTCCACAAAAACTTGAAAAGTCATGAACACATCAACGAAATCAGACTTCGCCCGTAGAGGATAAAACCAACAGAATCGGGAAAAATCGTCGATAAATATGGCATAATATCGAAAACCATTTATAGAGGTAACAGGCGCGGGGCCCCACAAATCACAATGAATTAAGTCCAAGGCCGCCGAAGCTCTTTTTTCATTATTATCAAACGACAATCTGCTACTTTTGGCCAACTGACAAGTACTGCAAAGTTTTGGCAACGGCATAACTGAAGTAACAGAAAGTAAGCCAAGACTATTTAACAAAGAAACTGTAGAATGTGCTATGCCCAAGCCTAGAGTGCCATAATTCAAAAGAAGCATGTAGTTTCTTATTGTGCAAAACCGCAGAGAAGACTTGTGATTGAGAGTCCAGCAGATAGAGTCCTCTATCATGTGTGCCTGTTGCGATTAGCTGGCGGTATCCCAATTCTGAATACGAAACTGTGAATCAGTGAAAAGAACTTGAACAGGAAATTCGCGAGTTAGCTTGCTAACAGATAATAAATTCTTCGTAAGGCCGGGTACAACAAGAACATCCTGTAGATGTAAGTTACGCGAGAGAGATAGACAACCCGTATGGGTAATAGATAAGTTCGCACCGTTACCAACTGTCACATGATCTGCACCAGAATAGGAGGACAGGTTGTCAAGTGTGGATGCATCTCCAGCCATATGAGCCGAAGCCCCTGTATCCAGGTACCAATCTGAAGGGTTCGTCTGAGAGACTGAACAACCGGCGGAGAAAGCTTCGGCTAGGTTGGCTGTGTTCGACGGCCGGGAAGAACGGTCGTAGCTTCGATCAAAACGCCGTGGGCAATCAAATGCGTCGTGGTCAGTTTCACGACAGAAAAAGCATTTGGGAGTATAATTCCGACGGCCCCTGCCACCATTGCCATTACCGTAATTGTTACGGTTACTACGCCCTCTAACACTGTTAGAGCCTCGTCCACGATTGTTGTTGGATCTGTGTCCACGAGCATGGGTGACTGTTGTGAACGCAGCCTGCGAAACAGAAGAATAATCAACAGTTTTATGAAATAACTCGTGACTTTGCGCCATAGCATATAGTGTCGTGAAATCAGGTAAGGGATCCTGAGCCATTTGCGCCGCCGTGAAGCTCGAGAATTCGGGGCCAAGTCCTCGCAGGAACCAGTGGGATTTGTCCGTCTCATCAATTGGTCTCCCGATCGCAGCAAGTTGATCGGCCAACGATTTGAAGTGTCGAGCATATTCGGCGACAGACTGGGTACCTCGTTTAGCGGACAGAATATCATCCTTGAGGCTGAGTTCGCGAGCCTTGGAGTCGTGACTGTAAGCACGAGCGAGAGCCTGCCACACGTCACGTGAAGATTTGCAGCCAATTATGACGGCCATAGATTCTTCTGTCAAGGTCGACACAAGAAAAAGCTTTAACATCTGATCTCGTTGAAGCCATTTGGTGTATTCAGGATTGGGAATAGATGTTCCCGTAGCATTATCAATGGTGACAGACGGAGCAGCCGATGAGCCATCAACCAACGACATGAATTGTTGAGTAGTGAGAAGTGGTTCGACTTGGGCGTGCCATAACAGGTAGTTGGAGGAGGAGAGTTTGATATTAACCATGTGAATCATGGTTGAGAGAGGAAGCGTTGGTGTATCTGACGCAGCCATGGAGAGGGTCGAGAATGGTGCAGAGAAGCGGCGAGTAGGAGATGACTGTAGGCGTAGGGTTTCAAGCCAATATTAGGCTGATACCATGTTAGGCTAAAGATATTTGCCTCAATGAATGATTTGCATTGATATGAACCTTATTAATAGAATACAAGGAAATCACTATCTACGGAAATACAATAACTACCAAATATAAAAAGATAAATCAAGATTTGATATCATTATCATTAATATTGATATCATTATCATTAATAATGGCTTTGTGTCTTCCATTTACTGGGTGACTACGAGTTGTTCTAAGATGAACAAAAAGTGAAGAATATAGTAGATATGTGCCTATAGACATTTTTATAAGGTGTTACGACTCGTTATGGAAAAGGTTTTTAGTTCTTTTTTTCCAATTTTTTTTTATCTTAATTTTTTCTCAATCTCTTTTTCTTGTTTTTATTTGTCGATTTGTGTTCATTTACTCCAGTAAAACCTCTATAAATTAATATTATGAAAAGTAATTAACTCTCTAAAATAATAAAATCTTATGGTTCCAACTTGGGCCTTTGTAAAAAATCATCAAATTCGATAAGCTAATAATATAATATAGAGAATTCCTTTACAAAAATTAGGTTACATCTTTTAATAAATAATTCAAAAATATTACGATTATATATTTATAATGATTTGCTAAAATATTACAATTACAAAATATTCATGTACTTTGCGACGGCCACCATGTCACATATCTAAAAAATCATTACAGCAAAAAAAAAAAATAATTACTGTTATTAATGATAAATTATTGTACATGATATAATTTGTATGTAATAGAATATATATTCACTCATGTTCTAATTTGCTTCAGTTCACCATTGACATGGACTAAGTGATAGCTGAATTTAAAAAGTTTATATTTAGTTAATAAAATATTAATTTATTGACATGAATATCTTTCTAAATTAATAAAATCTAATAGTTCCAATATTATTAATTTAAAGGGGTTTATTGATCATTTCTCTCTTCCGAATTCATCTTTGTCGTCCCTATTGCTGATATGAAATTCAGACTCAATTCATAGTGAACTTTGACCTGCGAATGAGCTATATCCTCTATTCCGCTTGGTATACCATTGGATATTCCAAATCAATATTATTTTATTACTCTCTAAAACTTATCAAAATTATATATTTCTTTTTTGTGTTTAAACACTCGATGTAATGATATATATATATATGTCTGTGTGTGTGTATCGATATTTATGGGTGGTTGAATACTTGGTGGGGGGAGGTGTAATGATTTTTCCTAAGTTGGAATACCTAGTAGCACACCTAATGGAATAGATATCTCATACCATGTTGTAGAGCCAAAAATAATTCCCAAATTATTCTTTATAGTATTGTGAAATGGATGAATCTTTTAATTCAATGCAATATCTTGATACAATGCATTATACAATTACATATCTTAATTCATGTTCTCTATATACAAGTACAGTTGCAAAGATACAATGCATTATTCACAGGGTCATTCTATTTCCACCCTTTTTTTCTTTTTTTTTTTTCTATCTACACCCCCTTAATAATGGAAGTAAGTCATTAAATACTTTTATTTTTAAGGTTTATCACTTTATTAATATTTTTCTTAAAATTTCCTAAAATAGAATTTAATTATCCTATTTACATATAACAATATAAGGGAGGTGACATTAAAGAATTCCAAAATACGTCACTCAATGAATAATTATTTGGCTAATTTCATTAACTTGGCTTTCTTTGGGATGACTGATCAATCATTTTCAGTAATAAACATTTGATTAAAAGCTCCAAAAAGTAATATAATATATACAATTAATCTCCTTTGACATAAGAAAAGATACAATTGACTAATTACATCGTTTCTGCTTTCTTCTTTGGAATGATATAAACGATATTAACTTTAGCTATTGTTATTATATGTGTGTTTATTTAAGTTTGTATATGTTAACAAACTATATGTGTTATATAAATATTCTATTAACCTGATAAATATTTATATTAACAACTTTAAAACATTAACATATTTAAAGTTAATATAAAAGTTCGTAATTTAGTATAATGAGATATAAAATAAAAATAAATTAAATATAATTTGTTGAACAATCAATGCCGTTAATTTGGTGAATTTTATGGAAAAGAAGTAAATAACAATTGTCGGATTCACGTGGTTAGGTTAGCTAAAATAAGTTTTACAAATTTCATGTTTTTCACTAAGTGGGTGTAAAAGAGGGTGTAAAATGGGGTATAAGGGGGTATGGATAGTAGGACCCTTATTTGTAGCACCAAACCGTGTGTCAAGGCAGCATACATGGAAATCAAACATGGAGACAGAGAAGAAAAAGATAACATTTAGGTTATCTGCAAAATCTTTTCGTCTGATACATTGAACATGTAGCTTTGTCAACAGTCAGAAATTTTAAAAACGAAAAAAAAAACATGTTAATGGAGTCGTTTGGGGATTTTGGTTTCTGTTTCTGTCACATCAATAAACAAAGCAAGATGGGGCAATAATTTGATATCAATATTGAATATATATATTCGTGGAGTATGATGGTGGTCCCGTCAGAAATGGATGTAAAATACTAAGTAATAAACTGATGTTGGATGAAATGTTGGGTTAACACTCTCTAACTCTCAAAGCGCACAACGGAAATGATGATTACTTAGTGACGAAATGGAACGAACACGAGTAATTTTGCCACCAAGTTCTTCAACTTGATGCGTGCCTCAAGGCGAAATTCCACTACGATGATGGATTACACAATAACTACCAAACGATAGTAAAAACGAGCCTAGAAAAACTACGAATCGAACCGATCCTGAAAAACTACAAAGTCCTAAGACTTTTGAAAGCTCAATACTAGGCTAAAATAGACTCTCGTGATATCTCACTCAAAGTTCGCTCGATATTCTCCCATTATAAAGCGTCGTCAGCGAAATGGTGAAGTCCCTTCCTATTTATATGTCTTCGACTTCTAAAGGACTTCTCCAACGACTTGGTACTTGTCCACTAACTTCCACAACATCCACTACGTGGATGTGATCGTTGGGAGTCAGTTGGATTAGCTCAAACGACTTGGTCTCCATCTTTTGTTCCAAGCATCCTATATTTAGTAAGCTCCTTTCCAATTTCGCTCTAGCTTATCCACACTCTTTCCACACGGTTTGATCCATTCCAGCACTTATCCATATCCTAAAATCATTAGAAAAATTCCACGTCATCAATAAAATATGTTTTGGGCATGAAAGATAAAACTGAGATAGGGAACATTCTCGGCCAACAAATGACTGAAATTTTACCCCAACATTGCCAATGTTGAAGACTCAACATTAACAATCTCCCCCTTTTTATCTTTCTTTCCAAAACCAATGCAGAATTTAGTCGTAGCGAAACTCCCCTGAAGGCCAGATCTACTCAACCACAAAACATTAACACAATGGTTAGAGTAGACAAAAACAGAATAACATTAAAACTATTCAAACTACTACTAATTAGTACAAGCCATTAGAGGTCCTGAGAAATATATGCAAAACAAACAAAAAAACATAGACATGGTCCATCAAAATAAACACGCACATAAACAAGAAGCAAGGCAGGCATGCAAACACAAGCAAAAAAAAATAGCATGCAAAAAAAATCGATGTCTAAATCCTTAGACTCTCGATTGAATCCTCTGTTTCTTCTTCTCCGATTTCTTCCTCAGCTCCATCTCCAGCTTCCTTAGCTCCTTGTCCATCTCCATCTTCATTTTGTCCATGCTCAGCTCCCCCTAAATCTTCTGTCCCGCCTGGTCCCGCTCCGTCAGCGCCAGCTCTCGCACCCGTTTCAGCCTCATGCTCTCCCCCTTTTTGGGAAGAAAGAAGCCTCTGCAAGACAACCCTTTGAGCCATCAAAGATGCGATGGACTCATCGAGGCACTTTATAGCTTGTTCCAGTGCGGAGACTGATGTTGTGTCTGCTCCGGAATGCGCCATGGAAGATCGACCAGTCTGTCTGGACCCGCAAGATGACTTGGCTGAACAGCATACGACGTTCTCTGAGTGACCACCTTGTCTTGTCTAGTTGGTCGAAACCCACCTTGAACCAGAACACCATAGATAATGGAGGGAAATGGTAGAATACCCTTCCCTACTCTTTCTGCTTGGTTCGACATATGGTTGAGAATTAGCTCTCCCCAATTCAAGGGCAAGTTGCGGCCGAGAGCATATAGCAAATGCGCCATGCCCTCAGTCACCCTTGTTTCGTTCAGCGTAGGCAACCAACTACATATACTAATCTTGAAAAGCACCGAGTATAGAGATGCTAATGAACTACCCGCACAGTTTTCTTCCCAAACCGTCACTCTACCTGTAGCGCCCCGTTTCCTATTACCTTTTTACGCAGCTATAAAATATTCGTATAAAATTTTTCGCGATTCCTATAACCATTTCCTTTAACAAAAACGGGCGCGTACATCCGATCTAGTTCCTTTCACAATAATGTACATATATGTACCCATCGTATGAGTCACAAAATGTAACAGTCTAAATTTATTTCCATTCTATATGCTAACGATGAACCAGAGGGGAGCAGGAGGAGAGCGTAGTTGGCCAACCTTGAATCCATGCTTTATGATATGCTTTCTACGCAGCCTGCTAATTATCTACACAACTGTGAAGACACCGATTCAGAGTATGATCGCAACATGTTAATTAATACAAGTAACAAATAAAATAAACAGTAATCCATTCCTTTTCATCACTAGCGTAACCATGCCATTTCGAATCATATAATCATTGTTCATATAACGGTCATTCATAGGATCCGTAGATCACACGCCATTTCTATATGTCCATCTATTGGGATACTCCTGTTATAGACTAGCTAGACTCGTATTCTGTAAGCCCAGTCGGCGCCCATGCATGGGACTCTGTCAATACTGTAAATATCTGTATGTGCCTGTACAGGACTCTGTCATCCCCCGATTTGAAGGGAAGTAACTGTCATCCCCCCCTCATTTGAAGGGAAGTATGCCGTAGTATCCGTATCGTATCATCCGTAGTCGTAGCAGTCATAACGGTTTCTCCTTTCATTTAATGTATGCAATGCTATATAAAATACCCTAGATGACACATAGATCATATAAAGGCACTTTACGGTCACATAGTTCATGCCGATTTATAAATAACGCATATATCACGTATAAATCAATTAATTCATATAGAGCATGTAAGCATATAAGGCGCGTAAGGTACATGTTGCAAATCATACTCACAAGTTTCGCCTATTTTCCTCCGTCTGCTTACTCGGCCTTGTTTTTGCCCGTATCCGACTCCTGACCAAATTTCTTCACCCTCGAAAACCTTCAAAGCCTTACTTTACTCCTTCGTTCCTACTTCTCTGTCCTTAGTTTTTGCCTTTGACGAAAGTTTCCCTTTAGTATTTAATTTCATGTTATAGATATATATTGGGGAAAGATGATGTGACAAATTAGCAATAATATAATTACTCCTCATGCTAAATATATGTTAATAATTATCCTAAATATCGAGAACTTTAATTCTTTCAATGCCTTTGTTGAAAACTTTGTTACCCACTTAGTTTCTCCACCAATCATATTCATCATAATGTGATGATCACACTAATACTTCCATCCTATTTTATGTGTGCGAAAACTTTTCTTTAGTTTGATATTTGTATCGAAGACGTCTTACTCTTAGTCTAATATTTTTATTAAGTTCACTTTATTTATTAAAAATTACATTACTTGGATTTAACTATTTTCTAACATAAACATATATGTTTATTTATTTTCATACTAACAACTTATAATACCTTAATCAAATTTAATACCATCTATATGCATATCTATAAAATTAATTATACGGATGCATGAATTCGTGAATGCATGAGATGATATAAGGTTTTTTGGTTTTCGTTCCTGACAGTTCTTCCCCCCTTTTAAAAATTTCGACCTCGAAATTTCGTACCTGTATCAGCTAATAACCATGGGTACTGGGTCTTTATACTTTCTATTGTTTCCCACGTAGCTTCACGAGCTGAATGGTTCCTCCATCTCACTTTTACCATCGGAATCGTTTTATTTCGTAACTGCTTGTCAGCATATTCTAAGACTTCTGCCGGTTCTTCTACGTAACTAAGATCCTCAGAAACATTTATCGGCTCGTCATGCAGAACATGAGTGGGATCTGATCTGTATCGCCGCAGCATACTAACGTGGAAGACGTTGTGTATTTGTGATAATTCGGGTGGTAATGCCAATCGGTATGCTAATGGTCCGATTCTTTCAAGTACCTCATATGGCCCAATATAACGTGGGCTCAACTTTCCTTTCTTTCCAAATCGTAACACACCTTTCCAAGGAGATACTCGCAGAAATACTTTCTCTCCAACCTCGTATTCCATTTCTCGTCGGTGTTGATCGATATAACTCTTTTGTCTATCTTGGGCCGCTTTAAGTCGACTCTTTACTATTTTAATCTTTTCCATTGTATCCTGAATCAAATCCGGTCCTTCCAATACTTGTTCTCCTTCCACATCCCAACAGATTGGGTTACGACATTTCCGGCCGTATAAAGCTTCATACGGGGCCATTCCAATACTTGAATGGAACTGATTATTATAGGCAAATTCCATTAGCGCTATTTAATCGTCCCATGATCCTTTAAATTCGATTACGCACGCTCGAAGCATATCTTCCAGTGTCTGTATTGTCCTTTCTGATTGTCCGTCTGTCTGTGGATGAAACGCCGTACTAAAATGTAGTTTAGTTCCGAGCGCTTCCTGTAAACTTCCCCAAAATATGGAAGTAAATCGGGGATCACGATCAGATACTATGGACGTAGGTACTCCATGTAGTCGAACTATTTCATTAACGTATCTTTTCGCCAAATATTCAAGCGTAGAACCCCATCTAAATGGTAGGAAATGAGCTGATTTCCTAAGTCTGTCGACAATTACCCACACGGCATCATTTTTCTTAGCCGTGGGAGGAAGTCCATAAAGAAAATCCATCGTTATTCGCTCCCATTTCCAAACAGGTATGGGTAAAGGATGTAATTTACCTGCTGGCGCTTGGTGTTCAGCTTTGATTTGCTGACACGTTAAACATTTTAAAACGTACTCGGCCACATCCTTCTTCATTCTTGGCCACCAATAATGAGTTTTAAGGGTCCGATACATTTTCGTACTGCCTGGATGCATAGCATAAGGAGCAGTGTGTGCCTCTTCCATTATTTCTTGTCGAAGATTATCAATATCAGGAACACATATGTGGCCATTTATCGTCAAAGTTCCATTATCGCCTATTACAAAAGACTTCCCTAACCCTTGTTTCACTTTATCAGTGATCTTAGCTAGTTTTTCGTCTTTAAACTGTACTTGTCTAATTCGATCTATCATAATAGGTCGAACTACTATTGAGGCGCAGATAGCACCAGTATCATCTACTTTCATCTCCGTATTCATCTTCCTGAGATCAATCAAACTTGAGAAAGAGCAAATCGATAAATAAGAGACAGAACCATACGATTTCCGACTTAGGGCGTCAGCAACGACGTTAGCCTTTCCAGGATGATACTCTATAGTACAGTCATAATCCTTTAACAGCTCGATCCACCGCCTCTGTCTCATATTCAATTCCTTCTGGCTTAACAGATATTTCAGACTTTTATGGTCAGTAAATATCTGAAATGTCGTACCGTATAAGTAGTGTCGCCATATCTTTAGTGCGAATACTACGGCCGCTAACTCTAAGTCGTGAGTTGGGTAAGATGTTTCGTAGGGCTTTAGTTTTCGAGATGCATACGCCACTACTTTCCCGTGTTGCATTAGCACGCATCCTAGTCCTTCATACGAATCGTCGCTATAAATCACAAAACCCTCGGTACCTAATGGAATAGTCAGCACGGGAGCTATGACGTCCGGGCCCGATGAGGGCGGGGAGTGATCGCCGGTGCCAGAGAGATGCACGGACAAGGAGCGGCTCCTGGCAGGCTTCTAGGCGAAGGGGTACGTGAACGAACCGATCCGACACCCGAATGAGAGGGGATCCTGAGACTGACAATGTATGGGCGTGTCAGGCTAAGAATCGTATAAGGGAATTGATAGTACTACTCATATCACCAAGGTCGACCTACCTTTTTGGGAGTCCATCTATAGAAACTCCGAAATTAAGCGTGCTTGACTTGGGGCAATCTAGGGATGGGTGACCCCCTGGGAAGTTTCTCAGGGTGCGTGTGAGCGAGTGCACGAAGCACGCTAAAAGGTTAAATGGTGGTACAGTGGGGCCAGACTATCAGTCGGAGTGTGGTGGGCCCAACCCCACTAGTCCCGGCAGGGACCGAAGCTATAGTGACACCCGGTATGAGACGGGTTGTTACACTACCCCCAGTAATAAATCGAACCACTTCATCATTATCATATTCATATCCCATGTCAACATCAGGAGTATGAAGAAATCTATTAAGAGCCGTAGATGACATGTCAAACAATCTCCCCCTCAGAAACACCTTCCCATACTTTTGAGAATTCACTTCAGCCACATTAAAGAAAAGGTTAGCGTATACCTCTCGGACAACATTGTTGCAATATGTCCCTAAACTGGTTACCATGTGGCCGAGTTGTCGTGATTCCAGAAATTGCATGACCCCATACTTTCGAAAGCTCGCCACGTCCACGACCCGCTCAACCCTCAAGAGTCTCTGACTCAGAGAATTCCACAACTCCTCATTGGCTGTGCGGTAGAACTTGCGGTTGGGCAGTGGACTTTCCCAGTCAGAATCGTCCAATGTTGGGTCGGCATCCGGCTCAATATCGTCTTCATGGGTTTGGACTGGGGAAGGGGCACGATGGCTGCTATCAGGAGGCGGTGCTTCTTCAGTCCGAGCTCGCTTGGAGGGCTTGTCTGTACTCTCCATAGGCCTCTTGCTAGTGCGCTTATCCATCCTATTTTTCAGAGATTCCAAGGTCTCAGCAAGGTCAACATCGTCCTCGGCATCACCCTTTGATCCGTCTGAGGCTGTGAGACTCCGAGACAGAGGGCGGTGTCTCCCCCCCTAAAAGGACGAAGTCTTCGTCGGAGCTCTCTAAGGCCAGACTGTCATAAGTAGTGGAGTCAACGATCGTGTCAATAGAGTCACTGGACAAGGCGATCGGCTCATCGGCATTGGAGGTGGGGTTCAGGGCACGTCTAATACGACCACTGCGACGCTTTTTCGGCACAGGGACTGGGATTTCTGCACGTGGTGGGCTTCGACGCTTCTTGGAGGTACTTGGCCGAGACTCCGTCGGCATTCTGGGGGCTTCTGTGGTCGGAACTTGATCTGGTGAAGGTGGGTTCGCAGAAACAGGGGTTTCCTCTGTCATAGGGTTCGGCGCTTCGGGCTCTTCGCCTGAAATTGGGGCTGCCGACTCTGGATTTGTGCCAGATGAGGTCGGCAGCACGTCATCAGTGCGGCTCCTTCGACGATTTCGAGCAGTTTGAAGCCGGGCACTCAGTGGCACATCATCAATGTCGTCTTCAGGTCGGTTCATCGGGACTGAGTTTTCTTTATTAGGGTTCGCCATTGAGGTGTCTGCCGGCGAGGCTTGTGAAGCTTCCGTGGTCTGAGACTGCGGTCGGACTGGTCGGAGTGGCTGGAAGGGTCCGGAGTATACGACGATATCCAGTGGACCTGGGATCACTTCAATCGGGACTGGAAAAACGGTGTCAGGTACGAATGTTGGATCAACATTCGGTCTAGAGGGAGAATTTGACATCTTGTATACTGAATTTCGGATAAAGATTGAAAATCTGGACAGAATTGTATCGATCACTAAAAAGCAGAGAGGGTTTTCTTGAGAGAAGTTTCGGCTAGAAAGTGGGGAGTGTGAATAGTGCTTTCAAATCAGTTTAACCCCTATACAAGTCACAACGGTCATAAAAAATTGTCAACTCAGTTAATGGGTAAAACATGGGGTAAGTGGACTGAGTAAATAAATCTAACCGTTGAAAGCAATATGAAAAACCGCAAAGTACAGATAAGTTCAAACTCGGTCAAGGTTTTTCAAAGGGTTAATTAAAGATCAGGCCCTACTAACATGTTTAACTTTGGGTTCAGGCCCTACTTGAATTTGGTTTAGAATAAAGGACCTAGTTGTCGAAATATTCAGTGGAAACTAAAGGCTGCGAAAAGACATAATTATCCTGACATATGTGAAATTTACCACAGGATACCTAAATGATCCGATTACAGTTGTCGAAATAATTATAACAGTTTTGGGCTGAAAAAAACACTTACATTCGTTTGGATAACAAATTGACTGTATTGAGTACAATATCACATATATATAGTAACAACTCTATCAATTATAATGCCAATACTAATACAACGAATAAATCAGCGGAAAATACCTAAATGATGCGATAAGACATATTTAACCCTACATATGCCAAATCGACGAAAAATACCTGAATGATGCGATAACCAGTTTCGAAAAAATAATAACAGTTTCGCATCGATCTCTCCCAACAAGCGACACATCGATCGAAACGAGATTTCACGTTCAGACCCGAAACTGATCTCCACGACGATTGTGATGATATAAGGTGAAATTATCGTTAATTTGATCATAAGTGTTGATAAGTTTCGGGTATTAGTGACGTTAATTGTGAGAAAATAAATGTTGCCCGTATAGCAGAAGTAACACATCATTCAAAAACAATACCGCTTCCTACAATAACACATTCCTTACACTCAAGTGATCGAAAGAAAAAGTTCACGTTCCGAACGACCAAATCTCGACGTTACTAACAGTAAAAAGTTTTATTGGCTTCGATTTTTCATGGGTTTTCATAATCAAAGAGAATTTTCGAAGTTCAAAAAGCACGAATGCTTCAATCACAATTCGGAAATTTTGTTTAATACGATGAAATCTCACTTTTATGATCGAATGATGTAAAATCGACACAATTCATCATGGGCCTTAGTTATCGACGACAATTATTGATGTTAATCATGGAATAACGAAGAATTTTGATGAGATCTAAGCGGTAAACATTTGCTAATTAAAATGGTTACTGGATAACACTTCGTGCTTCCTGGGTAACAATTCATGGAAAAATAATACCAAATGTCTTGAAGTTTATAACAATTGTTTCCGCAAAACGAACATATAATGGGAAAATAATAACGACTTGTCACCAGTAAATAATACATGTAGTACCCAAGTAAAGGCAAAGAGGAATATATCGTAATATCTTGGAAACACCCAAATAAAAATTGAAACCGCTCGAATCTCCGACGTAAATGACACAGTAAGGTTAAATCAGTGTCAATCTCTCATGTTACCAGCGAAAAAATCTGAAATTTATCATGGAATAATGTGATTAATACAATTCAAAAATTTCGTTGAAAAACAGGTGAATCTCGACTTTAATGAACTAATAAGATAGATTCGACTAAGTTTGATCACGGGTCATTTTATTTGAAGTTGATAATGTGATAACGAAGAATTTTGATGAGACCTAATATTGGAACATTTGTCAATTAAAAAGTTGGTTGGTAACACTTCATTTATTCTGAGTACTAATTCACGCATTCTGGGTAACACATCATTAAGAACATTCTAGAAGTTTCTAATTGTCAGAGATATTAACAGTATAATAACTTAATATTATCACATTGCCTGCAAATAATACCACATGTCTGATAAAAAATAACAATATAAACAAAGCTTATAACACATTTGTAGCTACAAGTACCACAAAATAGCTAATCAATGCCACATTACTATTTCGATTAATTTCGTTCATAAATTCAATTCGTTCGGATGTATAAGATTGACATTCATGAAAATAGATGATATGATGAATAAATCACAAAATTTCTTAAAAGACACGTTTTGCGAATGTTGATTTCAATATGTGAAAGTTGAGATAAAACATCATGTAAACATATAACTCTTCCTTCACAACATATACTAGTATCTCTTTTAATGAGACATAACGTTACGAATTTTATCACAAACGTATGCAAAGTTTAAAATTAAATCACAAATATCATTTTACATGTCGTAAATCTGTATTTGATACATTCTCGAAGTCATTTGTTAAGGAATATTAACAGGATGATTCGTTAACGTCACCATTACCAGATTGCCCGCACGTAATACTACATGTTTGCTATAAAATAACAATACGAACCTGTCGAATAACGTATTTATAGATAATGATACCTCATAATAGTTTTTCAGTACCACATTACTAATTCGATTAATTTCCTTCATAAATGCACATTGTTCGAGATTTACAAGATTAACATCTTGTAAATGTATGATTTGATGCATTTATCACACCAAATGGATAACCCATAAACACATAACCCTAAACCTTGGTGCGACAACTACCGTAATTTGTCACACATAAACAACTTTTAGTAACATAATTAACTAATGGATAGCAGTTAAATAGTTATTAGTAACACATTTTGCACTGATTTAGCAATCCCGCCCAAAATCCCAATCGTGGCATAAATCTCGCCCAATTAACCCAGTCAATCCACAAATTCCGTCCAAAATATAGCAAGTATAGTAATCCATCCAAAACCAATATCCCGCCCATATTCGAAACAGTTATGCTAAAAAAATACCATATCAATGCTTATGAAAAATAAAAGTAGATCATAATATACCACTTTAGATATTCCAAGTAAAGCTACGATTTCATGAACAAATCTATGCCTAATTATCGAAACAGGTATGCTAAAAAAATACCATATCAATACTTATGAAAAATAGTAGAAGGACATAATATACCACTTCAGATATACCAAGTAACGCTTCAATTTAAGGTAGTAACAGTTCAATGCAAAAAATTAACGAAATATGTTAAAAAATACATCAATACTTACGTACAACAAAAATACGTCATAATATACCATTTTAGACAATCCAAGAAACACTTCTATTTCATGTAGCAACAGTTCGATGCCAAAAATTATCGAAACGGGCATGTTAAACAAAATCCCCCATCAATACTTATGAAAAACAAAATAGGTACCAATAATCGACGAAGAAGTCGATTATGAGTTACCTCTTGTATCATGACACACTTTGTTCGTAGTACCATATGTTGGAAAAAAAATACCACATCTGTACTTATGAAAAACAAAACGAAGTCAGAAGATACCACTCCGCCGGACAAAAAAATATCGTTTACGAGTAATGAAGTAACGTATCTTGATACTATTATAACGTTATGACGTAACCTAGTAACAATAATGCATGAAATAGTAACACATATTCCAGATGAATCGATGCCTGCCATACGACCTTCTTCACACAACGTACGTTTTTAGAAGTGATTAGGCGACGATTGTTTCAAAATTTGCAGAGCCTATGAAACGTCCAAAGTATGGGTACCTCGAATACACACAGATTAGCTGCAACTGTTGCGAAAATCTACTTCGATTTGGCCAGATTTTTCTCGAATTTGAACCCATATAAAAATTTATTACAATTCTTACATCGTACTTCATCAGTACTAGGATAAATCCTACGTGACACGTTGAAAATGATTGGTTGATGGGGCAGTCGATTGTGCTCAATTCATTGTGAAAACTGGGTTCGATTAGCCGAATAAATAAATATAAATCTGTTAAAGACATTTTACTATCGAGAAGTAACATTTTATCAGTTTAAAGTAACGCTTATGGTTTTTGCGGTAAGAAGTCGTCACATCTCTGTAACATAAATCTGGCGTCGAATACCCCTTCAGAGAACACTTTATGAAGGGTATTTTAGTCCAAACGTAGTTTTGGTCTTTACCTTTAAATTTTTCAAAAAACAAGTCCTTAAAACAAAAGAAAATCCTGACAAGGCCTGATCACTAAGTTACTTCTCTAGGGCCTGAAACGTAATTGTCCCTTTCCAAACATGGAGCTAAAACTAGTATGTGGGCTAATTTATCATGCGAGCAAACAGAAGCACTTCAGATCATGATTCTGACAAAAAAAAAACCAAGTCAAAGGTCAAGGTACAATCAAGTAATACTAACCGTTTGAGCACCGTTGATGAGCACATAGAGACAAGTGTATCAAGCTGTTCTTCGAGAATTCTAATGCAAATCTGAGAGATATCTAAACTATACACATGAAACTGACACAAGCAAGATAAAAAAAACTAATGCAATAAACGAAAGCACAAAAAATATAGCAATACCAAACTGAGAGTTACACATGTTGCCCCAACATTTGACTCAACATTCCAATTCCGTAATCCTAGACTTTTCTGCTCAACCCTTATCGAAACCAGTTCCTACCATTTCTCCTTATTTTATCTAACCGAATTCATGCACTGCCCTTATACCCTAAGCCTCAAGGTTTGGCTTTTTGTCGCATAGTATACATCGTCACAGCGAATGCCGTGTACCTAAAGAAGCTTATTACCAAGTACGTATATCTAGCAAAGAGTTTATGAGCAGGCAGATATGCGTCAAAGGATTGGTTTTTTGTCGCAAAGAGTACATCGTCACCGCGAATGGCGTGTACCTAAGGAACTTATTACCAAGAGCCTATTAAAAAGGGATCGGGTTCATTCAGGGACCAGTCAAGAAGAATCAAGTCACTTCACAAGAAAACATAACAGAATATGTAACCAAACATTAACGCAGTAACCATCAAATTTGACATATGCAATGTTGATCCAAATATTGGACCAACAATCAGACTGACATGTGCAAACCTATGGATTTCTTCAGGTCCGAGAACCTTTCAGAATCCAATGCTTTCGTGAATATGTCTACTAATTGATGTTTAGTGTCTATATGCTCAATGCGGACTAACTCTTTTTCTACAATATCACTAAGAAAATGATGCCTAATATCTATATGCTACGTATGTGAATGTTCTATGGGATTCTTAGATATGTTGATGGCACTAAGGTTATCACAATACATGAGGACAGATTCACACTCTAAACCATAGTCACACAACATGCTATTCAACCACATTAATTGCGTACAGCAACTACCCGTAGTAACATACTCAGACTCAGCAGTAGATAAAGACATACAATTTTGTTTCTTACTATACAATGCGACTAGATTATTACCTAGGAAGAAACAACCGCCACTTGTGCTCTTGCGATCATCTTCGTTGCCTGCCCAATCAGCATCGCTGTAGCCTACAAGACTCATGCTAGTATCTTTGGAGAACCATAATCCTAGGCTACACGATCCACTCACATAACGAAGAATTCGTTTAACAGCATTCAGATGAGAATCCGCCCTTTAGCTCCGCCTCCAAACGTCACAGATCCACTCCTTGATGGCGTGTAATCACATAAAGACTCTTTGGTACCCGTCATATGTCGGGAACACCCGCTATCGAAGAACCAAGAACCTGTCACGTTAGCTCGCAAGGAGGTATACACAACATTGCACTTATGCACGGACTTCTCTATCCAAACTTTCTTAGATGATAAAACAACATTTGGATTACCAGAATTCGAAGGTGAGCCAGCTGAACCTTCTCCAGCCATACCTTTCAACACCGATTTCTCAATGTTGAGCGGGATGTTGGATGCCATTTCAGCCGACATCGATTTCTTCGCAGAAATCTCCGCCTTCAATTTCCAGCAATATGGTTTAATATGACCAGGCTGCTTGCAGTGATGACATTTAAAAGGCACATCCTTAAGTTTACTAGCAGCATGCTTAGGACTAGACTTAACAATCACTTTCTCACTAACTTCACCCGTGGCATGAAATTTCTCCTTCACAAAAACTATCTTAGGTTGAACATTGGTCACGGGTTTAGGATCATCACATATGGGCTGAGGACTGAATCCTAGACCTTGCTTATCAAAAATACCTAATGACAATACCTCATCAAGGGTCGATTTGCCCTTGTTCATTTTCGTGAACGTTTCATCGGCCTCGTCGACTTGCTTTTGAAGCTTGTCGATTTCTTGGTCCTTACATGTCTTACGGCCTCCATATTATTCATGCCTTTCACCAAGCATTCGATCATCTTCATATTCTTCTCATTCCCCTTGGACAGTGCTTCACCATTGCTTTGAGTTCCGAGTTCTGTGCGTTTTCCATTTCATATTGTGCGGACAGTAGTTTAAAGGCTTCATTCGTCTGAATTTCTTCTCAATAATCTGTTTCTGGTTCTACATCATCAGAACTCAAATACCCATCAAAACAGTTTGAATCATCATAATCGAAAATAATATATTTTTCAGATGTTGATTCAATATCAGTTACCGCAGTGAAGCCGATTTGATGATTTTCTTCGTCTTCGCCATCTGAGAAGGACTGAATTGTTAGGGATGATTGCTTGGTTTCCTTTTGGCATAACTCATCATCTTCATCGTCAGACAGATCGATCCACATAGCCGTTCCGCGCTTGCGAAGAGTGTTAGCACACTCGTTGGCAAAATGGCCCCATCCTTGACATTCATAGCATCTAACGGAGTCATAGTTGATGTTCTTCTTCTTTCCATCTGGTTTGCGTTTAATGAATGGAGGAGCAGAAGAAGGTTCAGCTTTGACTTTCTGGCCTTTTCTGAATGTTGGGCCAACAATTTGCTCAACATTCTTCTTCTGGAAGAACTTGGGAAATTTCTTCACGAACATGGCCATGTCATCCTCGTTGTTGGAGTCATCCTCCGTTGGGTCCTTGGTTGGCTGACTGACTAGGGCGAGGCTTTTACCTCGAGAAGCCCTCTTTTGTATTTCTAGATTGGTCTCGTTGTGCTTCGTAATGTTTGTCAAGGTGTTGAACTCAATGCTGGCCAAGTTGTGTGCTTCTTCGACTGCGCTAACTTCACATTGAACTTTTCAGTTATAGTACAAATAGCTTTAGAATTTAATACCTTATTTGCGATCGGATCTCCTAGGCTGGCGCAGTCGCTCGAGATCGTCAATAGCTTTCCGAAATACGTGGTTATGTCTTCATCTTCCTTCATTCTTATGTTCTCGCACTACCTCTGAAGTAGATCCCACGCATTCTGAGCCGTTGTACAGTTCTGGATGATCTTGAACATGAAGATGTCCACGGATGAGAAGATGGCGTTAAGTGCCTTGTCGTTGAACTCGACAGCGCTTCGCTCAGGAACCGTCCACTCTTCAACCGGCTTGTCAAAGACTTCTCCATCATCGTCAGAAGCTGTTCGAGGTGGGGTATATCCGTGGAGTACTGCTTCACACGCTCGTACATCTATGGACTTCATACACTGCCGAACACGAACCTTCCAATACGCATAGTTGGTGCCGTCTAACACAGGAACTTTACCGATGTAATTTGAACTTGTAACATCCATTATAGAGGATTTACAGTGCTTAGTAACGTCAAGCGTAGGCTCTGATACCACTTTGATGGTGGTCCCGTCAGAAATGGATGTAAAAATACTAAGTAATAAACTGATGTTGTATGTTGGGTTAACACTCTCTAACTCTCAAAGAGCACAACGGAAATGATGATTACTTAGTGACGAAATGGAATGAACGCGAGATGTAATTTTGTGCAACAAGTTCTTCAACTTGATGCGTGCCTCAAGGCGAAATTCCACTACGATGATGGATTACACAATAACTACCAAACGATAGTAAAAACAAGCCTACAAATTACGAATCGAACCGATCCTGAAAAACTACAAAGTGCTAAGACTTTTGAAAGCTCAATACTAGGCTAAAATAAACTCTCGTGATATCTCACTCAAAGTTCGCTCGATATTCTCCCTTTCTAAAGCGTCGTCAGCGAAATGGTGAAGTCCCTTGCTATTTATATGTCTTCGACTTCTAAAGGACTTCTCCAACGACTTGGTACTTATCCACTAACTTCCACAACGTCCACTAAGTGGATGTGATCCTTGGGAGTCAGTTGGATTAGCTCAAACGACTTGGTCTCCATCTTTTGCTCCAAGCTTCCTATATTTAGTAAGCTCCTTTCCAATTTTCGCTCTATCTTATCCACACTCTTTCCACACGGTTTGATCCATTCCAGCACTTATCCATATCCTAAAAATCATTAGAAAAATTTCACGTCATCAATAAAATATGTTTTGGGCATGAAGATAAAACTGAGATAGGAACCATTCTCGGCCAACAAATGTTGACTAGAATGTTACCGCAACATAGCCAATGTTGAAGACTCAACATTAACAGAGTAATTTGATTTTGTATGTAAACTTGAAGGAATGTATCATTTTTCCTAAACTTGTATATTCTTCTTTCCATGTTCCCTGTATGTGTTCTAATGTGATCTTACACGTGCTTTTATACTGTCTTAGGCGCAATGTAAGATAATCAACGTAGTATTTCCTTCAAATAAAGAACCCAATAAATGAAGATTAGAGCATCAAAGATTATTTTAGATAATCTTGTCCCTCAATCATTGCAACAAACAAATAGTATATGCAATGGAGTTAAAAAAAGAGTCACAAATGTGGTAGGGCCCTAAAGTCCTGGTCTTTTCTCCAGTATAAAAATAAGAGTAAGGAAGCAATACATAATCAATCGATCACCATCTTCGTCATTCTTCTACCATAAGGTGTTGAATGACTAACCTGTAAGTGTCCCCTTACCTATCTATTTCTATTTGCTTCATTTAAGGAATGTCCCCTTACCATAAGGTGTTGAATGACTAACCTGTAAGTGTCCCCTTACCTATCTTCCGTGAATTGAAAATAATTCTGGCGGGCATAACAAAAAAGAAATAAAAAAAAAGATGGCCATCTCATCATACCCAACTCCATCGGACGCCGGCGTTCTATGCATCATACTGGCAAACACGGCGATCTCCATCACCATCGTCAAAGAAATCGTACGCTCGATCCTACAAATCGCGGGGGCCCACATTGCATCTTGGGACGACGACGAGCCCTCCGAGCTTAGGGGGCTAAGCCCATACGTCGACTAATTCAGAAATCGAACGCCCGCTAAACCCTACGGTTCGATCTTCCTCTTCGTCTTCTGCGGGCAAGAAGAAGACATATGCTCCATATGCTTCGTCGAGTTCGAGCCCAAGTCTCGGGTCAACCACCTCACTTATTGCGGGCATGTTTTTCACGGCCGGTGCCTTGAGAGGTGGTTGAACTATTGGAACTGGACTTGCCCGCTCTGTAGATTGCTTATTGATTCCTACGTAAGAAGGCAATGGTTGTCGTCCTCCTATGTAAGAATTATCAACATGGCGTAATTAGGTCGAGCATAGCAGACGGGTGTGTTTTGCGTCCTCTTGTTAGTGACGGGTCGGCTCGGCACATTATTTTATATATAAGAATGTCGAAATCATGATTAAACCCAAGATTCGTCATTTTTACGCGACGCAAACCAACTACTATAGGATCAAGCTGTATCGCTCTGTCAAAAGAATGGACCTCTAACCCTTGAGTCGTACAACAGTTATGGCCACGGTTTGATCGTTCTCACTAGGGACAATGATTGCTCCTCAACAAACAAACTCCCCCCATAAATAATTGCTTTCACGTGCAATATCTGAAGCCAGATTCATGACTCGCTCCGATATCAATTGTACGATCAAGCCACAATCATTGTGTCAAAAGTTATAGCTGATGATGGGGATGCAACTTTTACCCTTAAGCCGTACATCAATCAGCGTAGCAGTTCGATCGCTCTTTCATAAGGGACCGAATGCGGTAACCACTACAGTTACTGTTACGGTTTGAACCGTCGATTACGGTTTCAACTATTTTCTTTTCGATAATTTTGTTTAAAAAAAACCCAAGAAAAAACAACTTAAATAAAATAAGGAATTAATTGTTTTTTAATAATGTCAATTTCATTCCATCTTAGAAAAAAACACGATTCCACCTTAAATATTATATTAAAAAAAATAAACTATGATCGCTCAATTTTCGCTTCCAGTAATGTTCGACGAACACGCGTCATATTCATCTCCTTCTTCGTATGTGCGTTCAAAATTATTGAGCAAACATTGATTTTCTAGAATTTCAACGTTTAATCTCGATATCCTTAAATCCAATGTCCCCAATACCAAAAACGATCAAGCTTAAGACAAACAAAAAGACCATATTCATGTAAGAAAAGAAAAACAAGAACATCACAAGAGGACTATTTGATGAAACCATCCTACAGTTTCAGTTATTACAAGTATTTATCCCATCCTTGCAATCCTTAGTGAGGTCATTAAAAGTCTCGAACCGCCTCTTCGCCCGAGCGAACACTTCCTCGTCGACCGACTCCCTCATGAAAGCGTCGAACTCCACTTCATTCCCATCGTTGAGCTTCCTCGTCTCCATTTCCCAGTCGCTCTCAGAACCCCAAAGGTCTGCATTCTCCCCAAGAAACCGTACCAGGTACTTTTCCCTCAACGGGTCGAAAAACGACGCATTCTTTTGGTCAGTCGAAATATAAATATTCCTCCCTTCCTCGACTTTAAATCCCGCCAACGCCTCAATAATTTTTCCCGGCGACGTGTCCCTATCCAAATTAGGCCAAAACTTCTTATCCTTCGCCTTTTCGCCCCTAACAACTCGAATGGCGTCGAAATCCCACCCCATCCTCGCCGAAATAGCGAGCGCTATGTCCATCAACGGCCTCGACTTCCAAATAAACTTCCAAGGACGATCGACGTCATTATTCCCTCCTTCGCAAACTTCGTACCCATAATTCTCCGCCCCGAACTTCCTCACTACCAACGTATCGTTCAAACCTAACAAACTCCTCGACGAAACCCTATCAGAACCCTCCGCAATAAAACGGGTCGACCCGTTTTTCTTCCGCGGGTTTGTTCCAGCCCGATAGGAATAGAGCCCTGTCCATTACGGGCCAAGAATCTCGCAAGTGTTCGAAGTCGAAGTAGGACCTAAAGTCTCTTCCTTCCTCGTCTTTGCCCGAGGAAGTGTATATCTTCGATAGGCAAACGCTCGTATCGATAATTAGGGTTCGATTTAGATAACGAGCCTCGCCTAGCATGCATACGAAGCTCCATACGTATTGGTTCATGCTCTTGCACTTATCTCCCCCGCCCGAGTACATTAAATACTTTTCCCGACTAGTAAAAGAATCGTCTTCGTCTATATTGGGAAGGAATACAGGGCCGTTCTTAACCTTCCTTTCTGCATTTTTTGCTATGGCGTTCGAGCCCGAGCGAAATTCGCCGATTTTTTTTACGATGACTGTGCAGTTCTTCGATTTCTCAAGGGAAAAGCTTCTGTAATCCTTGTAAGATGGGGAAGTGTTGTTGTCTCCTTGTTTTTTGGGCTTAAAATTTCCACGCCACGTGGCAAGAATTGATTCTGTCGCCCATCGCAGGCTTTCCAAACTGTAAGAAAAGGACGTCCTTGAACCTTTCGAAGGCGGCGGTCATCAGTAGGTGGAAGACGTCGGGGTCGTGGCAGTCGATGGGATCGTCGGCGAGGCAGCCGCCGGCTCCGGCGGCGGGGGTGGGGATGGGTTCGAGGGGAGATGATACGGCGGCGATTTTGGTGGTTGGGATGGGGCTGAGAAGGTGGTGTGTCAGCGGTATTACGGTGAAAACCAATGTCCCGGCGAGGAACAGAGTGAAGCAGAGAGTGGTGGTCAGCTTTAGTGCACTGAGATTTCTGTTGTTACCGAAAAACGCCGGCGAAGAGCCGCCGCCAAACATATTAGAGTTTCAAATGAGTCGCCGTAAGCGATATTTTTCTCCGATTTCTGTTGATCCGCACCCTTTTTGTGGAAGGAGGTCGGAGGTTGACGATGTTGACTTGAAGAGGGGTAAAAGCTTTTATATTTTTATATTGTTGTTAAAATTGATGTTTGGGCGGACGATGAAAGTTGACCTTTGGAGATATGTGCACCGACAGTTTCACGAGGTAGTGGAAATAGCAATTTCGATGAGTTGGGCGAATATGAAAACTGAACCGCCATAGATATCCAATATAGTACGACGAATTAAGGGAGAACGGCAGTCCATGTTTGGATCACGGGCTTTTTTGTCCCATGTTCCGAAGTTCCACTTTTAGCATCCAATCTTATCGATTTTGGGCCGTTTTGATCCTTCGATTAACATAATCACTAATTTATATGGAATTTAACAAATGGGGCACATGATATCCTTTAACTTGACTTACCACTACATGACTCTTCATCGTCTTCAACTAAAACGCACGTGAGCATCGTTACGTATCACATTTAACTCATTTTCAATGTTATCGATCCTTTTCTAAATATGATAATGATGCTCATGTGCGTTTAAATCGAAGAAGAGGATGTATTATGATGTTTTAGGCCGAGTAAAAGGAGATCATGGGCTCTTACGTGTTAAATTTCGTGTAAATTAGCTAAAATTAATCGATGGACAAAACCGTCCAAAATCGATAACATTTGTGACTAAAAGAAATACCTCGGAACATGAGAGACCAGAAGCGCCCATGCCTCAAACATCGGAGACTAAAATTATCGTTCACCCATGAAATAATTACAAAACTCGGCCATTTATCAAGTGTCAATACAAAAATAGGCATGTTCTTTATTACAAAAGTAGGCATCTTTTTGTTTTATTTTCTTATTTTAAATTAATTTTATTACATGCACAAAATAATTAAAAGGTAGGCATTTTTATTTCCTTTTCTTTCCATAAATTAATTTTATAATCTAATTAAACACGAATTAGAAATTAAACATAAGCTCTGCACAAATAAAAAATAGTGAATATTTAATATTGTGTCTTATAATGAATTCTTGTTAGTTTCATTTTAAAGAATTCATTTTTGCAAATTACAAATTGCTTCAAAAATCAAAATCGATCTAGTAGCTTAAAGAAGTAGATCGAATTCAGTCAACAACAAAATCTGAAGCAAAATCATTAATTATAATATATATTAATAGATAAATTGATAATTTAAATTTATAAGCTGAATTAGTCAGATATAAGATGTACCACAACTTATTTCGCATCGATTTTTGGAATTTGCTCCGAAACCAAGAAAGCCTACACGGAATAAAAAAGGTATGAACTATTTAATAAAATTCCATATAATTTATTACGGGTATTCAAACAGTAAAAACTGAACCGGACCGATCCAACATTCGGCTACGAAAATTTTAGTTTGAAATCTTTGAAATTGAATATCAACCTAACCTTTTCTGTTCAGTTTGGTTTGTTTTTTTCGGTAAGATCAATTAACAAATCGATAACGGAATTTTAATAAAAAAATTGAATGTCAATTTTAATATTCTTTGTATGGTTGTAGTTATATAACAATATATATATATATATATACAGAAATGTTATGGTGCTCACCTTGCGTGAGCACCATCCGTTGGCACCTTTTGTGTGGCATTTTTTGTGCCACGTCAACATACCAAATCAACCCCCGATGGGTTCACTAATCCCATTTGTAGGTTATAGATCAATAAAAAATCTCGTCAGATGCCAATTTGACGCGTTGATGTGGTTGGTGCTATATATTTAAAAATTAAGTATTGGTTGCGGACCGAATCAAAAAAAAAATTCTTAAAAATTACAGACAAAATATCAAACTACAAACTGCAATTCGGTATTTTATACAAAGCGAAATTTCTGTATTCATTAGATCGGTTAAGCAAATTATGAACATTCTATTCATTTAAACAATAAATTTAAATAGGAAATAAATTAGAAAGCATAAAACAATATGAAAATAAAATAAAAAAATTATGCCTATATTTGTAATGTTTTACACACAATGCCTATTTTTGACAATCACTTTAAAAAGGATGCCTATAATTGTAAATCACCCACAACCAAGGTTACCAATCTGAATTTTTTTTTCCTATTCTTTCCTGCCCACCACGTATGATAAGCAATCCAACTATGTTAATTGTCGACATGTGAAAATTTTGGATTTTTTATGTGTCGAACACCCAAAAGAAATTAGGTTGATTTTTCCCATATGAGTATGATAGAATAAGGGGGTGTTTGTTTTGGGGTGACCCTCCAAAATATCACGGTGATCTTCAAATCACCTCCTCATCACTATGCTTGTTTTTCCTAGGTGATGAGTCATCACCGTAATGAAGGATCACCTAGGTAATCAAATTGGGGTGATATTCCAACTTGGATCACCCCCAAAAAGCTAGGTGATCCAAAATTACGAGGATGATGTGATATTTGGAATTTTTATTTGGCCAATATTACTCATGATATTGTAACATATTCCTTATATAACCTTATTCATATGGGTTACGACTACAAGATGCTGTTCGTGTACGCCCAACGGTGGGACTTCGATTAAGATCAGAAACTTCTTGGGGGAGAAGAGGGTATGCGTTGAATTGAAACTGAGCTCATTCATTCTTGAATTTTATATTTGGTAATTCTATTGTGTGTCATTACTCGGAATTCACAATATATTTGGGTGATTATGAAGCATAGAAACGGGCTTTCCTATTGAATATATAAATCAGGGAAGCTCCTAATGTATGATCATGCTTGTGTTGGATAAATAAAGCAAATGGGCTTTATTTTGGGTTTGTGAATGAGAGTTAAGTTAAGGGAATAAAAGGAATGAGTTGTTGTCCCACATTGAAAAAACAACATGGTTTTACCCACTTATATGTAGATGTGGATTTTATTAGTTTAAAATAAATAGCTAATATTAAGCCACATGTAAGTCGCTCGTGTGCGCGCGCGCAGGGTGGGTGCAAATCGGGCCGACTTGTGTGCGAGCGCGCGACCCGCGCACACGAATGCCGGACCGAAAATAGTGGGCCTGATCAACCCCGCGTTTTGCTCCGTTTTTAACTTTTATTCCCGGTATTAAAATGGCTTGCACAACCGGACCAGTACTGTGACTGAGATCGGAACTGGGTGGCACTGAACTAAGACCGGACTGGGTTGTATTCGAGACCAGAACTGAACTGATACCGGACTGGTATTATACGAGAGACTGGGCTGCTCTGTTCAGCTATACCGGGCTGAACTGGTCGCTGTACTTGACCGGTCAGCATAGCTGACCGGAAGCGACTGTTACGATACCTTGAAGTCCAATGGGCAGTCCTCTGAAACGACACGACTGTACCACTAATGGGGCTCTTTAAAGCGTTGTTCAGTAATAAAAGACCTTAAAGAGCCACGAAACATTGGGATTCATATAAATATAGGATGATTCTAAATAGAGAAGATATACAGAAAATCACAAACTCTTCCAAAAGATACCTCTGTTCATCTCAAAACAATTTCGAAGTATCCTGGTAAATAGACGCTCATAAAACCTCAAGCACGATCGTGAGGGAGCGAATCTGTTTTAAGGAAATTGTGCTTGCACAATCTTCGAAACACTCATGTTATTTGTCCGATCAGTCTATCCCATACACAGCCAACAATCTCAAAACAGATTCGTAACCATGTCGGACAACCACAGCTCAAACCGAAATGAGGACAACAACGCGGTTCACACCAACACCGTGCCTGCAGTGATGCGACCGACCGTACCAATCATCCACTTGGAAAAGCCCGAGAAGTTTGTGGGGACTGCCTCCGCGTTCAAGAGATGGCAGAAGAAGATGCTCTTCTACCTCACCACGCTGAACCTGGCCACATACCTGAAAGAGGTCGAGCCGAAGGTTAACGAAGGTGAGACAAATGTTGAGGTAGTAAATGCGGTTGATGCATGGAAGCATTCTGATTGTTGGTTGAAAGCCCTAAGCGCAACTCGGTACAACGTGTATGGTGCGGTCGCTATGGCTAAGGAATTGTGGGAATCGTTAGACGGGAAATATAAAACTGAGGATGCCGACACAAAGAAATTTGTTGTCGGACGGTTCCTTGATTATAAGATGGTCGATTGCAAGACTGTGATCAGTCAAGTGCAGGAGATCCAATTGATCTTGCACGAGATTCATTGCACGAGATTCATGCAGAACGAATGGTTCTGAGCGAATCTTTCCAAGTCGCGGCTATCATTGAGAAGCTGCCCCCGGGCTGGAAAGACTTCAAAAACTATCTCAAGCATAAGCGCAAGGAGATGTTTTTGGACGACTTGATTGTCAGACTTCGAATCGAAGAAGACTACAAGCGATCGGAGAAGAGAATGTCGAGCTCATCTGAACCAAAGGAAAACGTATTGGAGCACGGATCAAAAAGGGCAAAGGTGCGGTTAAGCCCAAGGCGAAACTTGGGGCGACGGGGGGCGTCGCTTAGGCCGGCTATAAGTTCAAGGTAAAATGCTTCAACTGCGGGAAACTGGGCCATAAGTCACCGGACTGCCGGTTCCTAAAAGGAACCATGAGGCGAACATGGCAAAAGACATCACCAAGGATGTTGAAGAGATGAGCCTTGTAGCGGTAGTGTCCGAAGTGAACATGGTTGGGTCAAACCCAAAGGAGTGGTGGATCGATACCGAGGCAACGAGACATGTTTGCACAAACTGGAGCCTCTTCTCAACCTTTGAGACGGTTGAAGAAGAAAAAATCTATGGGCAACTCAGCTGCGGCTAAAGTGGAAGGGAAAGGGAATGTGCTGTTGAAGATGATGTCCGGAAAAGTACTAACGCTGAAAGATGTGTTGTACGTACCGGATATTCGTAAGAACCTAGTGTCGAGGTCCTTGTTAAACAAGCACGAGTTTCGTATTGTGTTTCAGTCGGACAAAGTGATTTTGTCTAAGCCCGGTATGTTTGTAGGGAAAGGGTATGCTACCGATGGGTTGTTCAAGCTTAATGTAATGATTGTGGTCAATGAGAATAAAAATAATTCTTCGGTTTACTTGCTTGAATCTTCCACCTATGGCATGGCAGATTATGTCACGTTAATTTTAGTTCGATACGTCGATTAATTAACTTGAACCATATTCCTACATTTGAAATCGATGCGACACATAAATGCGAAATTTGCGTTGAGGCGAAACTCACGAGATCGTCATTCCCTACAATAACACGAAGCACCGAACCGCTTGAATTGGTTCATAGCGATGTTTGTGATCTGAAATACGTTCAATCACGAGGTGGAAATAAATATTTCATAACGTTCATTGATGATAGCACAAAAATATTGCTATGTATATTTGCTTAAGAGCAAAGTCGAAGCGTTAGGAAAATTTATTCAATATAAAACCGAAGTTGAAAATCAACTCGGTAGGAAAATAAAACGATTCAGAAGTGATCGAGGTGGCGAATACGAAGCGCCGATCGGGAACTTTTGTGCGGAGCACGGTATTATTCATGAGGTGACCGCACCGTATTCACCCCAATCAAATGGGGTCGCGGAACGTAAAAATCTCACATTGAAAGAAATGATGAATGCGATGTTGTTAAGTTCAAGCTTACCGCCTAATATGTGGGGCGAAGCTATATTATCGAGTAATTACCTTTTGAATATGGTTAAGAAAGAAAATAAGACTCCATATGAATTATGGAAGGAAAGACGCCATCCTACCAACATTTGAGAATGTGGGGGTGTTTGGCCAAGGTAGTTGTACCGACACCTAAAGTGGTAAAAATCGGTCCTAAAACGGTGGACTGTATTTTTTATAGGATATGCGCATAATAGTACGGCATACTGGTTTCTTGTATATGATTCGAAAATATCGGATATACACAAAAACTCTATAATGGAATCTAGGAATACATGTTTCTTTGAAAATGTATTTCCCTATAAGTCCAATGATGGATCGAGTTCATCTAAAAAGACCTAATGAGGAAACTGAAAACCCTAGTCCGGTTCTTGACTTAGAACCGAGGCAAAGCAAACGAGCTAGAATAGAGAAATCGTTTGGTGATGATTTCGTTACTTATTTGCTCGAGAAGGAACCACTGACTTATGATGAAGCAGTGAGCTCCACAGAGGGACCTTTGTGGAAAGCGGCCATTAAAAGCGAAATCGATTCTATTGTGCAGAATCACACTTGGGAGCTAGTTGATCTCCCACAAGGGTGTAAACCTTTAGAATCCAAATGAATCTTTAAAAGGAAAATGAAATCGGACGGGTTGATTGACAAGTACAAAGCCAGACTTGTAATAAAAGGTTACAAGCAACGTGAATGCTTGGATTACTTTGACACTTATTCTCCTGTGACGAGAATAAACTCTATACGGATGATACTTACGATTGCATCCTTAAGAAATTTGGAAGTACATCAGATGAATGTCAAAACAGCTTTCTTAAACGGTGATCTTGATGAAGAAATATATATGGAGCAACCTGAGGGGTTTCGGGCTCGTAGGACCGGAAAGAAAGTCTGTAAATTAATTAAGTCGTTGTATGGATTAAAAGAAGCCCCAAAGAAGTGGCACGAGAAATTTGACCATGCAATGATAACGAGTGGCTTCAAAATCAACGAGTGCGACAAATGTGTCTACTCGAGAGAAGCAGGTGATGATTATATCATTTTATGCCTGTATGTTGACGACATACTTATTGTTGGTAGTAGTGACAAAATAGTTAAATCTACCAAGAATATATGTTAAATTCAAAATTTGACATGAAAGACATGGGACTTGTTGATGTGATTTTAGGAGTTAAAATCATGCGAACAAATGAGGGTCTTGTTCTGAGTCAAACTCATTACGTAGACAAAATATTGGAAAAGTCCAGCAAGGATGATCTTGGTGTCGCTAGAACGCCATTAGATCGAAGTGTTCATTTATCAAAAAAATCGTGGTGAAGGTATTTCTCAAGTAGAATACTCACAGATTATTGGAAGCATAATGTATCTAATGAGTTGTACTGGGCCAGATATTGCATATGCTATAAGTAAGTTGAGTTCATATACGAGCAATCCAAGTGCGGAACACTGGACTGCTATCTTAAGAGTGTTGTGATACATACGGTATACTCGAGATTACGGATTGCACTATGGTTGATATCCAGCTGTGGTAGAAGGCTACACAGATGCAAATTGGATATCTGACACGAAGGACTCGAAAAGCACCAGCGGCTACGTGTTTACACTAGCTGGAGCTACTATGTCATGGAAATCCTCGAAACAAACTGTTATAGCGAGATCCACTATGGAATCCGGGTTCATTGCCTTGGATAAATGTGGAGAAGAAGCTGAATGGCTGCGCCATTTCTTGGAGGATATTCCTAAATGGGAAAGACCTGTGGCGCCTATATGCATACATTGCGATAGCCAATCTGCGATTGGGCGAGCACAGAGTACTACTCGATTGATTACATGAAATCGACGGATAACATTGCGGATCCGCTAACCAAAAGGTTAAACAGAGATGCGGTTGAAAGGTTGACAAAAGAAATGGGCTTAAAGCCTTAAAGTACAAAAGTGCTAAGAAGGAAAACTCTACCTATGTGACTGGAGATCCCAAGATTTAGGTTCAAAGGGACAACCTAATTTGAGGACTTAGTTTCACTGTGGGAGATAACCCCGTTCATTCCTGTCAAAAAACAGTGATGACGGAAAAGGCTAGCATTATGATGCTTTAATGACTAACATGGAGTATTGATAGAAAATACTCGCGACGTGAGAAGCCATCTATGTTAGGAAGAAGGGGGGCCGCTTCAAAGGAGAACTGATAGGCTTAGTTCTTTAGAAACCCTTGCAGAATCAGGACGTGTTCATGGCCAAAACGAACAAAACTATGAGAACGGAACAAAGTTAATGATCTTTGTGTAGTGTATGTGGGTTCATTCACACGAGAAAGCGGGACAGTTCAAAGACATCGTGCCTACTGGTCTGTTAGTAAGTCAAACATACTTTACAAGGAGAAAGTTCAAATGGTAAACCATACTATTCAAATCTAAACCAATTCCCATTCATGTGGGGGTTGTTGGATAAATAAAGCAAATGGCCTTTATTTTGGGCTTTGTGCATGAGAATTAAGTTAAGGAATAAAAGGAATGAGTTGTTGTCCCACATTGGAAAAACATCGTTTTACCCATCTTATATATAGATGTGGATTTTATTAGTTTAAAATAAATAGCTAATATTAAGCCACATGTAAGTCGCTCGCGTGTGTGCCCAGGGGGTGCAAATCGGGCCGACTTTTGTGCGAGCGCGCGACCCGCGCACACGAATGTCGGACCGAAAACAGTGGGCCTGATCAACCCGCGTTTTGCTCCATTTTAACTTTTATTCCCGATATTTAAAATGGCTTGCGAAACCGGACCAACACTGTGACTGAGACCGGAACTGGGTGGCACTGAACTAAGACCAGACTAGGTTGTACCGAGACCGAAACTGAACTGATACCGGACTGGTATTATACGAGAGACGGACTGCTCTGTTGAGCTATACAGGGCTGAACTGGTCGCTGTACTTGACCGGTTAGCTATGCTGACCGGAAGCGACTGTTACGATACCTTGAAGTCCAACGGGCAGTCCTCTAAAACGGCACGATTGTACCACTAACGGGGCTCTTTAAAGCCATAATTGTTCAGTAATAAAAGACCTTAAAGAGCCATACGAAACATTGGGATTCCTATAAATATAGGATGATTCTCAATAGAGAAGATATACAGAAAATCACAAACTCTTCCAAAAGAAACCTCTGTTCATCTCAAAACAGTTCCAGTTTGTTGTTGGAGTTGTTTCGTGCTAAACAAACACCAAGTAATTTCGAAACACTCTCCTGTTATTTGTCCAACCAGTCTATCCCATGCACACAACCAACAGCTTGTGGTGTGTTTCTTGGGTTCGACTCTTTTAGTTTCTGTAGATTATGCCGTTCATCTATACTTTATGCATTTTCGCCATTGCTTCTTCACTAAATATGCCTGTTTTTTATTTATATAAAAAGTGCCTGATGATCGTCTTCTCTTTCTGATAATCCTAATTCTGATATGATGTGTGCAATTGTACTATACTAGGTGAGGAAGGTAGAACTTGTATTGGATGGTAATGACATTGAGTTGGTGCTAGATCTGCTGCATTGATCAACCAAGTAAAAAGCAACAATACTCTTATAGAATGTTGTTGAATTTATGGAATGAATATCTGCTTCTTAATCGTTCTTTAACATACGGAACAGAAATGCCATGTGAAGAACAAGGATATAAGGAAGTTTCTTGATGGTATCTATGTCAGCGAGAAGGGAACTATTGAGGAGGAAGCTGCGTAAATAGTTGAAGTTTCGTATAGGGTTTTTATTGTCGTTTTTATGTGGCATTTTCGTACACTTGTTACCAGCTTTCTCACCTTTCTTTCCCCGAGACATCTTTATTTCCTGTTGCAAGTCCTCTTTTAGAGATATGTCTTGTCATGCCAATTGTGGTGATTGATTTTTGTATGGATTTATATGATGAATGTTTTTGATTAACTTATAGTTTATAATATGTTCTGGAAATGATCTGAGCATAACAATACAAATCGCACTTTCTTCAGACGCATCGAGTATAATCAGCGTGGAGGTCATGGCATTGTATTAATACTATTTTCGGGCTACTTATTCCCTTTGATTCCTCCCTGAGCATGGCAAGGAAGAATAAATAGATATCAGGTATGAGTTTGTGAACCCTAATTGATTCGCGATAGGAATATTCTGTGTGTTTTTGAGATATTGATTCTCAGTTTTAATTTCTATCTCCTTGTGATTTCTAATAGAATAGCAGATTCAAGAAAACAAAAAAATATATCGATGATCAAGAACCTAATACATAATTATTCTTCGTCCTTTTGATAATAATCGAATTCAAATTTTTCATATATCTAAGCAGTTTCTGCTGCTACTTTCTTGGCTTCTTCAACCTTGGGCACCTCAACCACAGCTTCGGCCTTCTCTTCGGCAGGTTGTGCCTCAGCCTCGGACAAATCTACCAAAGGTTCCTTCTTCTCATCTCCATCTTTCTTCTCCTAAGAATAATATATTCGATCAAATTGTCACAAAAAACCCTATTCGCTTTATATGATCATTCAAAGTACCTCTTGAACGTTAGGTTCGACGACTCCTTGGGGAGCTTCGACGGGGGCGGGTGCTTCGATGGGCGCCTCCTCGGCGTTCAAGTCCTTTGGTTTTCCCACGCAGCCCCCCATTTTGTTCTTGTGCAGAATAAAGAAGGGCTCGAAAACAATAAAACTTTTGGCAAAAATTCTGCAAAAGGGAAGGGAAAAGCTTTATTGTTTTGATTGGATTTGAAACGATGGAGAAAGGTTTGGGGTTATAAATATTAGATGGTTGGTGACGAAAGATGGCCTCTAAGTTTTCTTGTGGGACAACTTGGTTTTAGCTGTTTTTATGTGATAGGGGTATAATATTGAGCACGCCAGAAAGGAGGAATGCTTTCTTAATAATACTCCGAGCTGCAATACTTAGCATATTGCAACTCAGAGTAGGGGGACTGGATGATAGGGGTGACCTATCCAGCATTCCGCCTGACCTGAAGACCTACAAGGAACAGAGTAGGAGGTCAGTCTGAAGGAGGCAAGGACCAGGTACGAGGCTCGACTAGAAGCAATGTAAGAAGATGATATTTGGAGAAGCTAAGGAGATATTCTAGAAAGCTACGGAGCTATCCAGAGGGACCAAAGGAAGTAATCGAGAGAGCTAAGGAAGTGTCCAGTAGACCTGAAGAGGGAGATATCTCAGGAAGCTACGGAACTATATGGAAGGGCCAGAAGAAGAACTCGGAAGAGCTAAGGAAGCGTCAGGAAGATCTGACGAAGGAGGGCAGTATGAAACCCTAGACGCGTGAATAGTATAAATAAGTGACTCTTATCCATTTTACATCATATTTCACACGCCCCACACACACTAACACACCAAGAACACACATAGATACTCTCTCTCCCTCTCTTTATCTTCTTCTATTGTTCATAGCTGAGAATCACTTGTAAATAAGAGAGAAAGTGAGCTTGAGTGTGTAATCTTCTTCCGTTATTAGTGAATATTCTCCGGCGGCCCGTGGACGTAGGATTCACCCGAATCCGAACCACGTAAATCTTTGTCTCTTTCCTTTTTCCGTTTCGTTCTTCATACATCCAATCCCGATTCCATCCGAACCGGCCCCCACCTTTATTTCCCGGACCTAAATCTTGTTGATCGGGGTCGTACCCGCATCAAATGGCGCCGTCTGTGGTAACGAGGGTTTGGAACGTGAGATATGGAGTCGTGGCTTGGATTCAACGACTGTTTTTGGATGATTTATGGGCTGTGTTCTTGGAGTTTCTTCTACGGCATTTCGTCGAACACTTACCGAGCACAAGTTCGTCTTGCCGTAAGCATGGTCGCCGGCCTCCTCAGCCTCACTGTCGACGACCAAAGCACCACCCAAGCACCGCCGGCAAGGCAGCGGTGGCCACCTATTCAGGTCTGCCCTCACGGGGCAGAAAAGGCTTTGGAGAAATCGGTGTACGTGCTCGCTTTTGCCGCGGTATATCTCGGCCTAACGGCGGCCACCGGCGAGGCCACGTCCACCAACGGACTCGCTAGGAAACGCCCTATCCATGGGCGTGCCTTCCACGGCCAAATATCAACCCCAACGAGCATAATCACCGGTGAAAGTCGTGTCGACGCTCACGGAGCCCCACGACGAGATTTAGGCAAAATGGCAAAATCGACGAGCGAGACCTCGAAATTGAAGATGCCCAATGTATTGAGCCTCCGTTTCATCTCCTCGCCGGTCAAAACGAGCCGCCCTTGGGGCTGAACCGATGGCGAAGACAGTGAAGAAGACGAGTGAAGAACGATTACGTCGAGTTCGGATTTCAGAGCCCATTGGGCTCGAACCGTCGTAGCCACGCCCGCCACGCCTTGAGGTAGGACCGCCGTGACCTCCGTGCCGGTCGCCGACGACGTCTTAGCCGGAAAACGGCACCTTCGGGATCCGGTTGTAAGTATTTCTAACTTCTGGGGTGCTAAGTTGAATTGTAGAAATAATGGGGTAAATTCTGTTATTTCCCTTGGGCTAAATGCTGTGAAATCTGAAATCCGGGGGGCCAATATAGAATTTTGGTATTGTTAGGGGTACTTTAATTATTTCGCCTAGGATTTTCTAAATGGGTTTGGGCCTATGGGATTAATTTGATTCCTTTAATTAATTAAGAGATTTGGCCTAGTTGACTTTAAATATTTGGGTTTATGATATTATTTTGTTGGGCCGAATTAATTAATTTAAATCTTCCATTATTTTAATTAATTTCTGAAAATAACCATTCTGGGGTTATCGAAATTAATTACCATAGCTTGCTAGAATTAATTGTTTCGGGTTGCTAAAATAAATTAAGTATGGGACTTTTTGAGTTGGGGGACTTAAATGAATTGGGCTCTCGAATTAATTATTGGGGCTAGAATATTTGGACTACTGAAATTATTGTCATTGGGCTGCTAGCCCAGTAAGTCCCCATCAGGACTCCCAAAAGGTACAGCCTAGGACAGACAGTTACAGGCGTACTACTGTCAGACTGACATACCATCTGTCTGACCATAATGTTCCCGACCAACACCCTATGAGTGTCCCCTGGTCGGCTATGAACGGTCCCGTCCTTTTCAACACCCCGTGTCAGGATTAGCTGGGATTATGTACCTCCTCCGTACACTACCTTCGACCTCCAGCTTATCTACTTAGCTACGGACCTACTACTGAACTTCAGATTTCCTACTTAGCTATCTTTGACCTCTGACTCTCCTACGTAGCTAACCCATATCTCGAAATTGGAGCTTCCTAGATCACCAGATTAGGGAGAGTGCTGGGCAATGTGCTAGAATTTAGGTGTATAGGCTTATTCCTAACCCGCCATAACGCACTGTGTTTGAGTATGCAATTACTAAATATTATTTTATTATTGTTTTTATCTCACGACACTTGTGGTGTCTCGTGCGTTGGAGTTTCTTGTGGTTGTGGCTTCGCAGATTTGGCAGGTATGCCGATCCAGCTCTCAGCTGGATACAGGAGACCGTAAGCCCTGGCTTACACCCAGGCTGGAAACAGAACCCCGTAAGCCCTGGCTTAGATCCAGGCCGGGAGTGAAACCTAGAAGCCCTGGCTTAGATCCAGGCCAGGCCCGAAGCCTCTAAGCTCCGACGTAGCTCTAGATGGAAAAGAAGCCTCTAAGCCCTGGCTTTGATCCAGGCTGGAAAAAAGCCGCCCAGGTTTCGGATTACTCCGGACTAGGACACCTGTTGGCGCGCAGAACAAAATTTGCCCAGGTTTCGGATTACTCCGGACTAGGACACCTGTTGGCACCCATCGCGAAAAAGCCGCCCAGGTTTCGGATTACTCCGGACTAGGACACCTGTTGGCGCGCTGAACAAAAATGCCCAGGTTTCGGATTACTCCGGACTAGGACACCTGTTGGCACCCATCGCGAAAAAGCCGCCCAGGTTTCGGATTACTCCGGACTAGGACACCTGTTGGCGCGCTGAACAAAAAAGCCCAGGTTTCGGATTACTCCGGACTAGGACACCTGTTGGCACCCATCGCGAAAAAGCCGCCCAGGTTTCGGATTACTCCGGACTAGGACACCTGTCGGCGCGCTGAACAAAAAGGCCCAGGTTTCGGATTACTCCGGACTAGGACACCTGTTGGCAACCATCGCGAGAAAGCCGCCCAGGTTTCGGATTACTCCGGACTAGGACACCTGTTGGCGCGCTGAACAAAAAGGCCCAGGTTTCGGATTACTCCGGACTAGGACACCTGTTGGCACTCGTTGCGAAAAAGCCGCCCAGGTTTCGGATTACTCCGGACTAGGACACCTGTTGGCGCGCGGAATAAAAAATGCCCAGGTTTCGGATTACTCCGGACTAGGACACCTGCTGGCAGCACCGGTCAATACCGGCAGAGCTCCTAAGCTCGATCCTTAACCAGCCAATGCTGGAAGCACCGTTCAATACCGGCAGAGCTCCTAAGCTCGATCTCGAACCAGCCAATGCTGGCAGCACCGGTCAATACCGGCAGAGCTCCTATGCTCAAACTTGAACCAGCCAATATTGGCCGCATCGAACCAGCCAAGACTGGTCGAGAGCACCTAGGTTCCGATTTAAACCGAAGGGGGATGGAACCAGACGATGCTGGTCAAGCGCTCCTAGGCTCCGATGCAACCACGTCCGGAAAATAGAACTAGCCAACGCTGGCCCTATGAAGGACGAATAAGAACGCTGGTACCATACGGACCTGAAACGAAAAAGTGAGGGGTGTCGTATCCAGCTCATCCAGGAGCTCCCCAGGTACACGTTTTCATTTACCAACAACTTCTTGAATGAAAATTTCGAATGCGAACGCAGTGGGATGTTGAGGGGGAAGTGAGTAGGGAGCAAACGTATCCCACGAGCGAACATCCAGTATACTGCGATCTACAAAGAAGTTCTGGCGCAGACTACCCAGGAGTAACGACGGGAAAAGTTGAGGTTGGTGAATTAGGGGGTACACTGTTCACGTACTTCGAATGTGCTGATGAACATCAGCACAATCCGAAGTAGGGGGAGTGGAGAGTGGTAGTAGTATAGGTCCGCGCATTGACGGAGAGGCGGACCGCAAATACTTAACGAAAAACGTCCCTGGATGAAGATAGGCCTCAGGTGGAAAAGTAACCTGGTAGCCTACAGACCTGGCGATACGAGCCCCCAACCTATAAAAATGAAAACAAGGGACGCTGGGTTCAACCCATACAAGTATCTCCCAGGTACATGTTAGACATTCTAATAATCTTTCATATGAAAGTGTTGGATGCGAATGTAGTAGGATGTTGGGAGGAAGTGCAAGAGGCGGAAAGGTCGCCCATAAGCAAAGAAAACAGGCCACAAAGCCTCCAAGCCCTAACTCAGCTCCCAGGTTAGGAACAAAGCCCGAAAACCTAGCATATCTCCAGGTGGGAACCTCCCCAGTCAGTCTGCGGACCTTGTGATAACATCCAACTCATGGAAGCGAAAGCGATGAGCGCCAAGTCCAGCCCAGACGGACATCTTCCAGGTACACGTTTGAATCTGCCGATAACCTTTCAGGTGAATGTTTGGATATGATGGCATCAGGGGGTCAGAAGGAAAGTGCATGAGGAGAGGATGTCGCCTAAACTGGAGATGAATTTTGTAAGCAGCCTAGCCCAGGCGGAAACTTTTCGGCGTTTACCATAGATCTCCGCATCTACTAATGACAAGTCTCAAGGCTATAAACAGAAGGCAGTAAGCCCTAGCCTGTCCAGGTAATGCTAACTTCATAGTATTGATACTTCGACTAGCTTTCTGGTGCAGGTTCCAGATCAGCTTTCTGGCATGGACCTCCAGACAATCGATGCCAGGTCGCCAGAAGCTGGCGCAGAATCCCAGCTCCCACACCATAAAAGGAGGATGCAGAAAGGAGAGCAGATAGCAACCGGGGTAGCTAGCATGATGCAAGTACTGTTAATGCCGCCAGGTGACCAAAGACCCAACCTAACTGTTGGGATATCTAAGTCCTGCTCCATGCTGGCATAGGAGACCCAACCTAACTGTTGGGATATCTAAGTCCAGCTCTGTGCTGGCACAGAAGACCCAACCTAACTGTTGGGGTATCTATCTAAGTCCAGCTCCGCGCTGGCATGTGAAGACCCAACCTAACTGTTGGGATATCTAAGTCCAGCTCTGTGCTGGCACAGAAGACCCAACCTAACTGTTGGGGTATCTATCTAAGTCCAGCTCCGCGCTGGCATGTGAAGACCCAACCTAACTGTTGGGATATCTAAGTCCAGCTCTGTGCTGGCACAGAAGACCCAACCTAACTGTTGGGGTATCTATCTAAGTCCAGCTCCGCGCTGGCATGTGAAGACCCAACCTAACTGTTGGGATATCTAAGTCCAGCTCCATGCTGGCATAGAAGACCCAACCTAACTGTTGGGATATCTATCTAAGTCCAGCTCCGCGCTGGCATGTGAAGACCCAACCTAACTGTTGGGATATCTAAGTCCAGCTCCATGCTGGCGTAGAAGACCCAACCTAACTGTTGGGATATCTAAGTCCAGCTCTGTGCTGGCACAGAAGACCCAACCTAACTGTTGGGTATCTATCTAAGTCCAGCTCCGCGCTGGCATGTGAAGACCCAACCTAACTGTTGGGATATCTAAGTCCAGCTCCGTGCTGGCATAGAGGACCCAACCTAACTGTTGGGATATCTAAGTCCAGCTCCGTGCTGGCATAGAGACCCAACCTAACTGTTGGGAAATCTAAGTCTAGCTCTGCGCTATCATAGAGGACCCAACCTAACTGTTGGGATATTCAAGTCCAGCTCCGTGCTGGCATAGAAGACCCAACATAACTGTTGGAATATCTAAGTCCAGCTCCGCGCTGGCACCAGAAGACCCATCCTATCTATTGGGATACCTATGCCCAGCTTCGTGCTGGCGCAGGAGACCCGATATATCTGATCGGGGTAACTAAGTCCAGCTCCGGCTGGCACGTGAACACCCAAACTATGGATTTGGAGTATCTAAGTCCAGCTCCGCGCTGGCACCAGAAGACCCAACCTACCTGTTGGGATATATAAGTCCAGCTCTGCGCTGGCACTTGAAGACCCAGTCACTCTGGATTGGGATTCTAAGTCCAGCTCCGTACTGGCGCACGAAGGCCTGACTTGTCTGTCAGGTATCTAAGGCCAATTCTGCTCCGGCGCTAAGGACCCGACCTACTTCATCAGGGTATCTGAGCTTAGCTCTCCGCCGACTCAGAGAGTCCTGATCTATGTAATCAGGATTTTCAATCCAGCTCTCCACTAACGAAGAGGACCTGACCTATCTGGTTAGGATGTCAAGGATCAGCTTTCCGTTAGCAGGGTATCCGACAAGGCATTGGCTGGCGAGTATCCAAGTCACCTCGTCGAGATTGCTGAGTACATCTCCGTGCAGACACGTGAAGTCCTAAGCTATCTGGGACTTCTTGGGCAACGGGAAAAAATGGCGATTTATGAGTATGGTACGTCGGGATCAGGAGCGGTCAAAATTTGGACCTAATTGTGAGCTGAAGCAAGGAGGGAGAGACAACGTGCTCTAAAACTACTCTGAAATGTGTTACTACGTTGAACACAATTCAGAGTGGGGGACTGGTTGATAGGGGTATAATATTGAGCACGCCAGAAAGGAGGAATGCTTTCTTAATAATACTCCGAGCTGCAATACTTAGCATATTGCAACTCAGAGTAGGGGGACTGGATGATAGGGGTGACCTATCCAGCATTCCGCCTGACCTGAAGACCTACAAGGAACAGAGTAGGAGGTCAGTCTGAAGGAGGCAAGGACCAGGTACGAGGCTCGACTAGAAGCGATGTAAGAAGATGATATTTGGAGAAGCTAAGGAGATATTCCAGAAAGCTACGGAGCTATCCAGAGGGACCAAAGGAAGTAATCGAGAGAGCTAAGGAAGTGTCCAGTAGACCTGAAGAGGGAGATATCTCAGGAAGCTACGGAACTATATGGAAGGGCCAGAAGAAGAACTCGGAAGAGCTAAGGAAGCGTCCGGAAGATCTGACGAAGGAGGGCAGTATGAAACCCTAGACGCGTGAATAGTATAAATAAGTGACTCTTATCCATTTTACATCATATTTCACACGCCCCACACACACTAACACACCAAGAACACACATAGATACTCTCTCTCCCTCTCTTTATCTTCTTCTATTGTTCATAGCTGAGAATCACTTGTAAATAAGAGAGAAAGTGAGCTTGAGTGTGTAATCTTCTTCCGTTATTAGTGAATATTCTCCGGCGGCCCGTGGACGTAGGATTCACCCGAATCCGAACCACGTAAATCTTTGTCTCTTTCCTTTTTCCGTTTCGTTCTTCATACATCCAATCCCGATTCCATCCGAACCGGCCCTCACCTTTATTTCCCGGACCTAAATCTTGTTGATCGGGGTCGTACCCGCATCATTATGATTTGATTTTTGGAAGTTCGTTAACGACCGTTGGCGACAGTTGGTTGACAGTTAATTGCCATGGAGAGAAAAAGGGAGATATATAGAGAGGGCGTGTATATGTTCGAACGTGTGAGTCCAATTTCTTGACAACTGACAGCTTCGCATAGGACTTGCAATCAAAAAAAAAAAAACAATGCTCGTCCATTATTTTTATTTTTGGTGGATGAATAATTTTCTATATTTCTGGGTGTGTTCTTATAAGGATTTCAATGATAAAAGAAAAAGGAAAGTGTAATTGTACTACGATTGAAGTGTAACGTACTTTTTTTGATGCGTTAATTTAGTATTCCTAGCAAAAGTACCCTTAAAATTTTTTTGGCCATGCAATATATGTCAAAGGAAGTGGATAGGTAACAGTAACACTATAATAGAGCACCCTTGCATAATTAATTTTTGGGCAAGCTCCACAAAATTACAAATTTACGTTACCATGCTTTCAATTCTGAATTACTATATCTGATTAGTAAGAAGAAACATATAAATAATAACTTGATACGTTGTCATAAGTTGGGTACATATTTCGAATGGACTTTTAAGTTAAATAGTTCATTACAAAATATTATAATGTTTGAATTGATTCTAAATGCACTTTTTCATAGTCAACTTATCCACAAGTCCATTTTAGGAAAATGGAAAATCTCACTTTTGAGAATCACATCCACATTATAACTAAAACGGATTTTTCAAACGTGAATTTACCAAATACCACTAAAACTAAAATTTTCTTGCTTGATAAAGTCAAGTCCTAAAAAGTCTATTTTTAAGTCTTTTTGTCTAGGAAGTGAATCCAATTAACCACATACCTTCAATATTACGTGTTAGTTGCGGATATGAAATTTTACGTTAGCAAGCAGTCAAGTGAGATTTTTTATCTATCTTACGAAAAATAATTGGAAAATCAAAAATTTTTGTAACTTACAGTTTTTTCAAATATAAAAGATAAAGATCCAAAGTCAGGACACAAACATGCTTAGAGAGTTGCTATAGATTCTCTGTAGTTCACAAATCAATATATTGGTGTTTCACAGTCCAACGTGGGATAACAATTATTTATGTATATTCATACATCGCGTATTATATGATCTTATAGACAATGTTATAAAATTCGTTAGGCGCTAATAGGGCCCCGGAGGCGGCCTATCGCCTCGACGGCTTAGGCGTGGCCTAGGCGATTTCTAGGCGGAGATTAGAAGGCACCCATGTTTTTTATTATTATTTTTTGTATATCAAATATGATAATATTTTACTAAACTAAATGTGTCAAATTTATCCAAATATCCTAAATATGTTAATCCCAACAATGTAATGAAATAAAATTAGTAAAAAAAATATTTTGGAAGATACCCTATACAATTATCTTATTTTTTTTTTTATTTCAGATATCTTTTTTAATTCTTTGTATAAGGCTTGCACGAGAATATGATAAAAAAAAAAACCTTATTAGAAGCTTGCTTCATTAAAGCAGTTGTCCGGCTCCAATATCATTTAAACTTTATTTCCTCTACTTCTCTTTTCTTTTATACTAGTATATTCCCGTGCAATGCACGGTATTAGCTATTCCTAATTTTTATATACTAATAAAATTAGTAATTTTGTGTGTGCTAGTGGATAGTTATTGACTAAATTAATATGATAGTGGGTAGTTTCTAGTTTTTTGAAATTTAAAATAATTATTGGTTAACCAACGTGTGTTTTATATCTTTTAAAGTAAATTATTTCTAAATTAAGAGGTGGACACGTGTCCCCCTATCATGAAAGCTACATTTATATTTATATATAAGATTAATATAATATTGTAAGTTATATAAACTGACGCTTCCACAACTCACCCTACGCAACCCTAGAATAATTATCAATCAATCTCTCGCAGCGAAAATCTTCGTCGTTTAATCTTCAATGTAAGTTTAATTTTTTTCAGCTTATGTTCCTTTTATTGTTCGATCTGCGATTTTTTTGTTAACGTTAGAAGGTAATTTGTTCGTGAGTCCATTATTTGCTCGGTCGGCTCTATCGATTCTGCATCTAGTTCTGAATTTTTCTGATTCTTGTGATCTATTTGTTTAATGAAATTCGATAGCGTGCTGTTACAGTTTGATTCAGATCTGTGGGTTCTATTCTCTTTTTTTTTTTCCCTGATTGAAAGTTTATCCGTTGTCGTGGAGAACTCGATTTCGGGTTATTTACGCCGGATCTTTTCGATCCATGGATTTCAACTTTGTTCGTGACTGAATTTCTGTTGTTATCGACTACCTGTTTTCCTCCTTAATCTTTCGCTAATAAAGCTCCTCCCTTTTGACAAACAGATGCAGATCTTCGTTAAGACCCTCACAGGCAAGACCATAACCCTCGAGGTTGAGAACTCAGACACGATCGACAATGTCAAGGCCAAGATCCAGGACAAAGAAGGGATCCCACCGGACCAGCATAGGCTGATCTTTGCCGGTAAGCAGCTCGACGACGGCCGTACTTTGGCTGACTACAACATCCAAAAGGAGTCCACCCTCCACTTGGTCCTCCGTCTCCGTGGTGGTATGCAGATCTTGGTCAAGACTCGCACGGGTAAGACCATAACCCTCGAAGTTGAGAGCTCTGACACCATCGACAATGTCAAGGCCAAGATCCAGGACCAGGAGGGCATCCCCCATGACCAGCAATGGCTGATCTTTTTTGAGAGCTCTGACACCATCGACAATGTCAAGGTCGAGATCCAGGACAAGTAGGGCATCCCCCCTGACCAGCAAAGGCTGATCTCTGCCGGTAAGCAGATCTGGTCTGTGTGATAGTTTATTTTTTTTTAAAGCCTGACAATTTTCGCAGAACCCTATCAATTTGCCATTGAGAAAACAGCGTCTCCAAAGTCGTATAAAATTGCGATAGTTGAAAGCTCTGAGGCTTACGAGACCGTGGAAAGTTACCGCGAAGTAATCTCTCTCTCTCTTTTCCTATTCATGTGCTTGTTTTTTTTTCTGTAAAATTTGTTTATTAATGATCTCCATTTCGTACTACGAAACTAAACAAGCTAATCTGAGTTAAGTGTGCCGACAGTTGTGTGAGGAAATTTCTTCCTGATTCGAGCGACGAAGGTGGTATAAGATGTGGCGGATCAACTACGTAGGTGAACGCATACAAACAGGATTTTTTGAGAGAGCGGGCGGATTTGGCTTTGAAATTTTTCAACGACACCAACGTCAGAAAAGCTTTGATTTATTTATTTATGTATGTGTTTATTTATCTATCTATTTTAACGCTTTGGTCTGCATATGTTCTTTTAGTCGACGAGATTCAAGGTCACTAAGGTTTGCAAGGCCAACTGTATTGGCTGCATCAGTCACGCGCTGACTTTCAATGCTAGGGAAGATGGTAGTAACGAGGACCTTCTTTTTCGAGGTTTTGTTTATGCCATGATTCAGCCACAGGCATGGTATTGTGAGGTTAAGGTATCAGCACGCTTTCCGTTTTTCCTTAATCATGGCAGAGTATGTTTTGAAGTTGACTTCTGATTTTTTTTCTCTCTTTTCTTTTCCAAGGACGATGATGAAATCAAACTTCTGCCTTATTATGGTGATTATGTTGTTCCAGATCGCCAAGTATTACGGTAGTTTACATATTTTCTATGATTTCGCTTGTATGTAAGTGTCTGCTTGTTGGTCATTTAGTTAAATGTGGCTTCATTTAATGAAATCTTGAAACCTTGTGGTTTCTGATGGAAAGTTGGATGATGGATAGTTGCCTCGTGCTAAATTTCTTGTTCTTTTGGTTCTTAGCTTTATTACCAAGATTTCGTTTTGCCTTTCCCTCGCTAAGAAGGATGCGCTTTCTTGTTGAATAAATGCGAGAGAACTGACCGCGGCTGAGTTGGAAGAGATGCAAGCAGTCGCGATGAGTTATCGACTGCTGTTCTTCGGAAAGGGTCAACAACAAAATGGAGTACGGAGGGGCACGATCGCTGACGTGGGTGCCACCCGGGAAGCCTTCCAACGTCTGCTGGGTTAGGATAACGAACTTGAAATGCGGAGCCCGAGCCGTTGAGTTGCAATAGGAGGTGGGTTTTTGTAATATGTTACAATCTATGTTATCTATGTTTTTGTAATATATCTTATATATCTAAGGAAATGTAGGTTTCACCACATGATGCCACGTGTCCTCTCAAATAAACATTTTCCATTAATTTTTTATTTTTAATACATAGAAAAAAGAAGCCGTGTCCTTTCTAAATAAAAAAAAATTGCTCAACCACGTTATTCATAGAAGAAAGTAGTAGGGGTGGTAAAATTCCCACGGTGAACCATCCCCGTCGGGACCCGAGGCTATTGAGACGGGGAATCCCCGGTCAAAATGGGGATGGGGGATTGACGGTGATTTCCCGTCAGTGAAAGAGGGGAATGGGACGGGGATGATATCGTGTTTCCCACCCATCCCCGTCCCCCAACCGGGCCCCGTTTGAGTCAAATGGTGATTCACGATTCTCCCGAATAGATTTATCAATAAATAATTTTAAAAACTAATTTGAGTCGAGAATTTTCATAATTCATCCTTTTATATTCAAGATCTTAATAAAAATCACAATACGCACATATTTCGATCAAAACATATTATATCAATTTTTATACTCCAATATTATATATACTTATTAATGTGTCCATATTACTTATTTTATGATTTTGTCGCAAAAAAAATTAAATTTATTGAATATATGGGGAACCCGATCCCCACGGGGAATCCGATCTCCGAACGGTGATTACCCATCCCCGAACCAGTTCATCCTAAACGGTGAATTAGTGGGGATGATATTAAATACGAGAATTTGGTATTGGACGGTATGTCCATTACCAGCCCCGAACCCGCTCATTGCCACCCCTAGAAAAAAGAAGTCGTACCCTTTCTAAATAAAAAACTGCTCAACCCACTATGTTTGATAACTTACTTCTCAATACACCATTAAATCACCACCAGAATTTCTTAAAATAAAAAAACCCACTCCATCCTCAAAGATCCACGCATCACTGTCCTGATACAAAACAAAATTTTCTTTATTGATTGTATTTATTCATATTGATTTACAGGTTCGAAGAACTTGAAAAAAGATTGATGTGGACCGCGTAAAACGACTTTTGGAAATGGCGGTTGGCGTGGCTGTTCTTCCCTCGCAACTTCTCTGGCGCGAATTCTTCGGTCTCCGTCGATCTACCCCGTCGAGCCTAACACCCAAAAAGTCAAAAACACGTCAGAAGGGGGGCCGGCCGGCGTTGGTGCCGGCGCAGCCCCTCCGATGCTTAAGTCAGAAAATGGGTGAGATAGGTGTTTTAGCTCCTAAATCTGTTTTGGCTATTTGGAAAGCGTACCTGGAAAATTAACTTACCGTCCCTATTTACACTAACCTCGTTTCACCTTGCCATGACCTAGTCTTTCACTCGGGCTCGTGTTTTTCACGAACCTCACGGAAGGAACGTGGCTTTCCCCACTATCCCACGTTCTCGTCTCCTCCTCTTCCCTTCAGTTTTCTTCACGACCTCGTCTCCATATTACGCAACCGCTCCGACCGAGCATCTTTTCTTTCTATTCTGATCAAACTGTCCCTACTTCCCTTTATAGTAAACCTGTCCTGCTCGGGCTCACGACGAACCGGCCATACTCGTGCTCATACTCTCCCTCTAAGGACCTCGACCATACCCCTTAACCGGGCTCTCGCCCTTGCTTCCTTCTCGGGCCAGCCTAACTCGATTTTCATCTAGCTTCACCCCCTCGGCCGCTATAGCTACTTGGGAGGTTCCTCGGGCTCCATACCCCGTTCTGCTCTTTCCCCTTCCTTTCAGGCGGTACTCACTCGGGTATCTCCCAAGGGTACACCTACCCTTGATTCTCGAACTTATCCTCGAGCCAGCCTATCTAACACGTTCTGTTCCTTTCGCGCCCCCTCACTTACAGGCTATTTCGCCGTTATTGTTATTTTACCGTTAGCTAGAAATTCCGAGGGTAACAATAGTCCCCCCTAAAACAGTCCAAATAGAGTGTAACGAGTATTTGGAGGTTTAGTTAGCGGTAAAATAATTGGTCCTGAGACCCTTTAACCCTTCTCGGCGGGTCTCCTCGAGCGACTTATTCCGTCGTTTCCGGTTCTTCGCGTCGATCCCTTGCGAAACCACCTCTCCTTTTTCATTGGGCGGGAAAATTGCCGCCCCATCGAATCCTGAATAGACGGATGAAGATACGTGTCACCCACTGTGGGATTTCACGTCCCATCTTCTCTTTCTCCCTTTCTCTCTCCTTTCTATTTTTTTCTTTTTCCTTTTTCTTTTCCTTATTTCTCGCTTCTTTTTCCCCTTTCCTTAGGGTTTTTGATCTTCATTTCTCCTACTTCGTCTTCTCTCCTTTTCACCTTTTCTCCCTCTTCTCCTGAAAAAAACTCCATTAGCGCGACAATTTCTCCTCCAGACCGGCGTTCAGTTGCTCCTTTTATCGATCGTCCCCATCTCCGTCATCTCTGGTAAATTGCCTCCTTTCCATTCTCTTTCGCCTGTCTGTTTTAATTTCTATTTCTGCCTTTGGAGGCGCGTGGCCACCGCCATGGGCGATGTTCGCCGTTTTTCCTTTTCTTCCCTTTTTCGTTTTCGTCTGCGTTTATTTCGTTAGTTCTTCAAGGACCTCGTACCTCCTTCGTCATGGGCGAGGCTGCGACCTCATCTTCTTCGAATCAGCCGATTTTTCATTGCCCAGACTCTCCTTCTTCTCCGTCCCTCATCGCTTCGTTTCTCAATGCAGTCGAAGCCCTAGATAATTTTCCCGACTTGGATATTTTTAACCCCCCCCCCCCAATTTGTATGGTGCCCGACCAAGAAAGCATATCTTCGGGCTTTAGGTGTCTGGACCTTTCAAATGGAGGAGATCCGCGAGCGTATCAAGCTTCCGTGGCATGAAACAAACGTATCCTCTCGTCGGGAATGTCACGTTCCCTTGATAATCGAGCGGGATGGGCTAACCCCCGAGCACGAAGTGTTGATCCCCGGTCCTCCCGAGGGCTTTCATACCTTTTTTCTCGACCAGCTGGACATGGGGCTCCGTCTTCCTCTACCCCAATTCTTAGTGGATGTCCGTAATTATTATCAAATTTCCCACAGTCCACTGACCCCAAATTCCTACAGTCTTCTCCTTTCTTTAGCCGTTCTTATCCAATACTTTCAGATGCCAGTTTCCATCCCCCTTATTTTGTCATTCCTAAAAATTAACCATAAAGAACACGATAAATTCTTCTTTTCCTCGATTGCCCCTGAAGAATTCCTTCTCGGGAACCCCTCCTCCCACAAGGGGTGGATGAAGAAATTCTTCTTCGTCCGATTTCCTGATGGTAGCCCCGAAAATGATACCGTGGAGGTTTGGCCTAAAGCTATATCCATATCTACCCCTCTTCCACCAGCTCCCGATTCAGAAGTTGCGAGGTTCAAAGAGATCCTCGGCGCCCGGCGTTTCAGCGCCCCCGAGCTTGTCAAAGATGATCTGCTCTGTCATTTTGGTTTTTGCTCAAAAGGAATTATCGTAGATGACTTAGGTATATTTCTTTAGTTTCTCGCCGTTTTCTTTTCCGCTTTTGTCTCTAATCAAGTTTTTCTTCCTTTTCTTATCAGATTCACGCATGGATCACGCTGATTCGTTAAGATCTCGGAGCAGATGAAGAAGGGTGATCCTTCTCAAGCACCTCCTCTAGCCTCAGTTACTCGGGCCCTCAATAAGGGTCAAGGCAAAGCTGCTGTTAGTTCTTCGGGCTCCCCGAAGACAGCCCCGAAGAGGAAGGCGCCCGCGGCTTCTGGCAATCCTTCAAGCAAGAAAGTCAAAGCCAGCTCTCGGGCTAGCGTGGGCGCCGGTGAGGGCTCCCCCGCCCCCTCCGACTCCGTCGAGCAGCCCGATTACTTCCACCGCCCCCGTGGGACCCAATGTGTGGAGTAAATGCAGGGTTTCCGCTCTGAGCTCAATCGCTCCTATCTCTCGGAGTTACAACCTCGGGAGTTCTTCCCCCTCTTCGCCCAACATATGGGTCAGGTCTGGGTTTCCTTCACTTGTCTTTTCGTTTCTAAGCATGTACTCCTTTGTTTCCTCATTCATCATTCTTGTTTGCCTGCCAGGTTTTTGCCTGTGCTGCTGAGGCCTTGGAGAGGATGCTCTTCATGCAGAAAGACTGCATCGAGCTCACCCAATCCGAGGCAAAGCTAAAAGAGGAAGTGGCTCGGCTCAAGGAGGAGGTCAAGTTAAAGGAGGAGGAACTAAAGAAACAAACAAGAGATGCTCGCGCAGAGTCGGAAAAGGCAAAAAGGGCCCTCCTTAAGGAGAAGGATGCCCGAGAGGAAGCGGAGAACAACCTCCGCAAGCTGGAGGAAAACATCGCCGCGACTACCTACCCCGGACCACGTATGGGAGGCAGGTTGTCGAGTACTTCCATCATGGCTTTTGGGGATGCGTTCATCAACTTCGGGTGGCTGGCATAGGTCAGAAATGGAAGCTCGACTGGCTAGATGTTGACCGGGCTCTCGCAGAATGCCCCATTGGGGGGTTACCCGCCTGACCCCGTAGCTCAAGGAAGCTCCAGAGCCACACCCGGGAGGATGCCCCATTTTGAGCGCGGAAATCGAAGAGACCGTCCGTTCCTTTGTCAATAATCCTGAGCAGCCCGCCGAGGTGTCCTAGCCCGTCACCGAGCTGGAGATAGCTGAGCAGGTCCAGGAAGAAGTTCAAGGCCGTGAAGATGAGGAGTCGACACCTCAGGTTGAGTTGGTAGCGACCAGGGCAGAGGGGAGGGTGGTGGAGTCTAGTCAGGCCGGATCGACCTCTCCATCTTGAGGACCTTTATTTTGTCAAAAAATCAACTGTTTTCCCTTTCCTGTCTTTCTTTCTTTTGGACTTTATTTTAATGTCTTTTCATATTCTGGGATCCTAGACCATATTATATTAGTGTAATTGGGTATTTTCCCTTCGGCCTTTCACACATATTTTTCCATATCCTACCATTTCAACGACATCCTTGAGCATGATTTCCTTTCGCAGAATCAAAGTTCATCACCATCTCTCTTAAACTCTATAAGTTAGAATCAGGATGCCCGATAATTGAGAGGTTAATCTCTTTGGTACTCTCTCGGACCTTCCCGACAAGCCTAAAATTAAGCTCATACGGCGTCCTTCCAGACATGGTGATCGGGATTCCTTTTTGACCTTCCTCTTGAACATTCAGTAGCGAATCGTTCTACCAATCTTTGCGTATTTCATAATTCGAAAACTATGAACCTGGACCCGATCATTCGGGGCTCGCGGACCGCGTAAATTGCCAACTTTTCCTAATGTTAACCATTTGGACTAACGGCCCTTAAATTCTCTCGTTACCCCAGTTTGAATCTTCGTATTTTGAAAAACCCGAGATTCCTGGGGCCGTCTCCCTATAAAATCAACGTGATATCGAGTCGAAATCTTACAGTCTTTCCTCAAGTTCATTCCTTACTGAGTTTAACCCGTTCCTTCCAGGTTTCCTTATTTTTATTTATTATTTTTTTCTTGCCATAGTGCGCTTGCTTCCCTTTATTTATTGCTGCTTGAAACGATCATTCTTTCTTGTTCCTCTTATCCTTGGGCCCAATTTGTCGATGGATAAGAGGGCGCACCTTCACCCCCGGAAGAATCCCTACTTGTCAACCCGGGATTTAAATCCTCCGAATCGTCCTCTTTGGGACCTATGGGAGGAAGCGACGAGCTTTGCTTCAAACGTGAACGTGGACCTTCCGCCCAGGGAGGACCAGGTCATAGGGGCCCCTCCCTCCCGAAGGGAATCCTCACCCGGGAGGCCTCGACCAACTCCTCGTTTCCTTCTGGAGGCCGATGGTGCTTCCTCTCGCCAGTTCATGGAGAGTTTCTTAGAATCTGATGAGAAACGGCGCTTGGCGAATTTTCCGACTCCAGCTTCTGGGACTAGTGGGCTTTAAGCGAGAGTCGGGTCAGTTACACCAATCTCTGCCTTTCCACCTTCTATCCTTCATCCCTTTTCCCTAACTTTTTCGTTAGTCCTATTCACTTTCTTGCGAGGGACTTTGACGCTGTAACCAACAACGTGCCCTGCATGAGGATGCTTGTACTCGACTGACTATTTTCTTGGGTGAGAAGGATCGACAAATCGCTGAGCTAAAGGAGTCGCTGGCTAATTCCCGCACCGAGAACTAAGGTACTCGTTGAAAGTTCCAAGAGAGAAATAATCGGGCTTGATTCCCTAATCGTCTGAGACGTATTTTCTCCCCTTACTCGGGCATGATCTCGGAGTTAAGACGTAAGAAGATTCCTCAAGACGATGAGGCATTTACTTCCTCGAGAACCCGACATCGGGGCGCGCCTTATACTCGGGAGATGCTGCGATAGATACTTCTTTGTATATCATTCTTCTTTATGTATTGTTGATTTATTATTCAACCCTATAAACCACGGGGCTTCTAGTTTTTCACGGACTTTACTCTATTATATTTTGGCATTCGTATTCTTTTAATCTATTCTTTCCGCTAGATATTGTTCTTCAATCGAACTTCATTTGGAGATTTTCTTCACCCTTAGGTGTGATCGGGCCTCATCCGAGGGCTTCCCTTTGTTTTCGATTGGAGATTTTCTTCACCCTCATGGGTGATCGAGCCTCATCCGAGGACTTTTCTTCGCTTTAAACTGGAGATTTTCTTCACCCTCACGGGTGATCGGGCCTCATCCAAGGACTTTTCTTCATTTTCAACTGGAGATTTTCTTCACCACCGGGCCTCATCCGAGGACTTCTCTTCGTTTTCGACCGGAGATTTTCTTCACCCCCACGGGTGATCGGGCCTCATCCGAGGTCTTTTCTTCGTTTTCGATTGGAGATTTTCTTCACCCCCACGGGTGATCGGGCCTTATCCGAGGACTTTTCTTCGTTTTCAATCGGAGATTTTCTTCACCCTCACGGGTGATCGGGCCTCATCCGAGGACTTTTCTTTTCAAGTTCACACTCCGCGTTATTTCGGACATAAATAACTTCATTCAAGAAATGCAAATGTTCAGAAATAAAGATAAACAACTTGTACTAAGCAGACCTCCTAACTAAGTAAACAAATAAAGCATAGTATGACAGGGGGGGGGGGGATAAAGTGTGAGCCCGAGGGCCCACCACTGATAATATTCTTCAGGTGCCGGGCGTTGTGTGGTCTTTCCAACTTCTTTCCTTCCAAGTCTTCTAAATAATAGGCGGCTTCTCCAACCTTCTTGATCACCTTGTATAACCCTTCTTACTTCGGGTCCAACTTCCCTCTTTCTCCTTTATGTTGTATTACTTTCATGACAAGCTCTCCTTCCTCAAACCTTCTCAGGCATACCTTTCGGTTGTAAGGTCGAGTGATCTTTCTTTGATATGCTGCCATTCTTAGGGCGGCCCTTTGCCTCCCTTTCTCGATCAGGTCCAGCTCATAAGCTCGAAGCTGGTCATTCTCCTCTTCCCTTCAGTTTTCTTCACGACCTCGTCTCCATATTACGCAACCGCCCCGACCGAGCATCTTTTCTTTCTATTCTGGTCAAACTGTCCCTACTTCCCTTTATAGCAAACCTGTCCTGCTCGGGCTCACGACGAACCAGCCATACTCGTTCTCATACTCTCCCTCTAAGGACCTCGACCATACCCCTTAACCGGGCTCTCGCCCTTGCTTCCTTCTCGGGCCAGCCTAACTCGATTTTCATCTGGCTTCACCCCCTCGGCCGCTATAGCTACTTGGGAGGTTCGTCGGGCTCCATACCCCGTTCTGCTCTTTCCCCTTCCTTTCAGGCGGTACTCACTCGGGTATCTCCCGAGGGTACACCTACCCTAGATTCTCGGACTTATCCTCGAGCCAGCCTATCTTACGCATTCCGTTCCTTTAGCGCCCCCTCACTTACGGGCTATTTCGCCGTTGTTGTTATTTTACCGTTAGCTAGAAATCTCGAGGGTAACAAAGGTGATAAATTTTTGTGTATAGAAATATTCCGTGTGCTTCTAAGTTTTTTCTGTCAAGTTTGCGGCATGGGTTGAATTCATTTTATTGTGTTTCTCCATTTATTAAATTTATCCACTGATTACACCAATATTTTTGCTCAGCTAAGCACACTTTTTATTTTCCATCAACAAACATAACGCTTATTTATTAATTACAGGAATATTTTTGTGTGGAGTTGCGATGCCACAAGGACAGTCGGATATCCAGCAAACGTATATTTGGATGCAAGAAGCTGATATGGGGCGGATATGCCATATTTTAAATGTCCTGCAGAATATCTGTAGGATTATACTTTCGTAATATTTTCATCGTGACCCTATCTCTTTTTTTTTTGTAAATCTTTTTGATACATCATTCGTTTTGGCCGTGTCACTTTATTTGTGATCTTCAATAATTGATTATTTGATTTGAATTATAGACCTGTTCTATTCGCTACTGCACACACATTCAATGAAAATAGTTCGTTACAATTTTTTACATGTCTCACGTTTCCTTTGTGTTGGAAATTGCCATGGTTATTATAAATTTTAAACTTTAATTACTGAATCATTTAATACGGTTGAGGTTTTCCACTACTTACGTTTTCATTTATGAGTCAAATTTATTTTAATTTTTAATATTTGACATTAAACGTGCCATGATTAAATTAAGTTATGATTAAACACTACTCACTTCTACTTCAATTGTTTATCAAATATCGGATTCCTCATTATCAGTCATATAAAGCTAGGGAATATTCATATCCATGTCTACATCTAATCACATGTGAGTTAACCTTAATAACCTAAATTTATCTTAATCTGTTACTTAATTCGTTTTATTGTGTTTTGTTTCAGTGATTAAATTTGTCCACCTTCTTATGTAACCCCGGTTTTTATGTTGCAGATTGATCTTTCCCTATCCATAAAAGAGCAATTATATCCATATTTGACATTAAGCGTGCCATGATTAAATTAAGTGGATACTATCCACTTTCTAAATTTGTTTTACTTACTATACTGCAAAATATAGAATTCAAACTATATGTTCTCATATCAAATTATTATTAAACAAGACTGTGACTGTCTTCTTCCATTTCTTCACTACCCTTCTCCATTAAAGCTTCGTCTTTTATAGAAGCCCTCTTTAAAGCTCTAGCATTTATAAATTAATCCTTCAGGTATAGATTGAATATAACGATCAGTGATGGATCATGTTCCAAACAACTGACTTGCTGGAATGATCAAGCAAAAATCATAGTAGGCATATCAGCATCTGATTTGAAGAAAGTTTTTAGAGAGGTATTTTTTGGACTTCCATGTTAAACTTATTAGCTTTATATTTTGTAGGGCGAAGATGATGAGCCATTCCTAATAAAAGATTATCTAAATAGTCGTTTAATGTCGTACGATGATGATATTAAGGTGTCGTATGTTTTCAGAGTCGAGTGGGAGGAAGAGTATAATTATTTATACTTCAAACGGTGACATTGTAACGAATGAACTTTATTATCTATCATCTTATATATCAGACCGTTAGACATATGAAATACTCATAACATCAAAGATTTTTAATTTAAAAAATTATATGTTTGATATTAGATCGTCACCACGTATAAACCTTGATTTGCATGATTGTGCGAACACAATTTCCTTAAAACAGATTCACTCCCTCACGTATGTGCAAGAGGATTAACGAGCGTCTGTGATAAACGTATTTTAATACATTTATTGTTGTATTTATTGGGTTATAATAGAGTATTATTGGTCATTCCCTGCATTTCTATTTACACCTATTTAAATATTGTAGGACCTTCGAACGGCTATCGAGCGAAAAGGAATGAAAACGAGGCGAAAAACGACGCAAAATGGCCAAATATGAAGCTGTCAGGAAACAGTCACAGCCGTGACTCACCTCGTAAGAAGCCGTGAACGTGGGCAGTAAGCCTCTATGACAGAAACTGCCAGGTTCACGGCCGTGAATGTTATGCATGTGCCCGTGAAGCGCGGCAGAGTGATGTGAAATCGACAATGTCCTCAGCCACGGCCGTGAATCTCAAATCTAGAAGCCGTGAACGACGACAGAGACTTGAAGAAGGTCAAGTCACGGCCGTGAACCATCATGTACGAAGCCGTGAATGACGGCTGAGACTTAAATAAAGAAAAGACATTAAGTGTCACGGCCGTGAAGCCTCATGCGAGAAGCCGTGAATCGTGGTAGAAAGCTCAACGAGGAAAAGTTTAAGTCTCGATTTCAACTTCAACACTTAGAGATTTTTTCTAAGTCTTTTACTCTGTAGCGAACATTAGCGAATAAAATTTTCTCGATCGAACAATTAAACCGAGTCATTACAATTGAAATCAATGCATAGGAAATCATTTTCAAAATCAATTTTATCGAGCGAAAAATTTCTCGGCATGAACAGTGCCATTACTTTCGATTAAACACTTAGAAAATTTTCAAACTCTTTTTCACGCGATTAGGTGTTTAACTCAAAATTACCATCATGCCATTACATTTTTTTCAAAATCGAAATTCCTATATGCATATCATACGATTTCAACTAAAAATTCATCAAACATGTTATGACTTGATACAATATTATAATTTGATGAAATTAAATTCGTTCTCGACTAATATCAAAAATTATGAACTAATGATTTGTTATATTTTTCAGATGGATCGCTATCCAAGATATAATCACATATACGACCACAACCTGTATCTGAAGGTCCAGGATACTAATTTCCAGCTCGATCTGAGCACCTTTCGATGCCAGAACGAGATCATTGTCTCTATCCTGAGAGGTCACCCCATCTGGCACGCATTGACGGTCACCGCCTCGGTGCCAATGGTCTATCTCCAACAATTCTGGGGATGTATACAAGGAGTCGTGGCAAATGGAGCATTCTCCTTCACAACTAGAATCGGGACGCGGCATATTCATATGGACAAGAACCAGTTTGGGATGATACTGGACTTGCCATACAGCGCAAATCACGACCCGCTCCCGTCGGACGCAGAAATGGTCTAGGAGTTCATGCAGATGGGATATCAAACGCAGCTCACAAAGTTAGCTCAGGTCCAGAGCAGCGGTATCCCTCATCCCTGGAAGACACTGTTCGGGATCGTGAACAAGTGCCTATCACCCAAGCATGCTGGCTTCGACAAGGGCAACGACAATATACTAAGGATTTTTCACGGACTCTCTTTCTCCAGAAATTACGATTTCGTGCAGCTAATCTGGAATGATCTGGCTGAACAGATTCGGCTGAAGGAGAATCGAAGATCGAAGAATGTGCCCTAGATCATGGAGTTACACGCGGAGAATATTCATCAATTGCCTCCAGGAAACTACCAGTCGCCAAGGCTAAAATTCTTCCATAATCCACGGCTGACACACTTGGACCAACCGTCGATGCCAATTCCGCTCCACCTACTTAGGCTCGCCGACCCCGCGGGAGCTGAGTATCAGAGATTCTGTCGGGAACACAATCTAACCGACGAAATGATTAGAGGGCCCCCGGCAGATGTACATATGAGCCCTCCCCAACTGCAACATCACCATAGCCCTGACGACGCGATGATAGATGTTGTCGCTCAGGAGCTTCAACAGGAGTCTCCATTGGTCGAAGAGCCAATGCCCGACGTAGATGATACATTGATAGACGTCGTGGCTACTGAGATGGCGCTTGAGGCTCCTGCACATGAATATCAAGTGGAAGTCCCCGTTACTGTTGGTGTGCTCGAAGAAACCTTTGAGGAGGTTCTTCCAACAGTAGTACAACCCGAAGTAGAAATGGGGCAAAGCTCTCTTCCACCGGTGACGGATCAGGCACTGGAGGACGTCCATCGTGACCTCACTTCTCACTCGCCCACCCCGTCTGACACGGAGTCGGACGAGGAAATAAGCCTGATAAGGAGGACTCCAAGGAGACTTAGCATTCAACTGGAGTCTCTCTTTCCAGCCGTCACCAACGCACCAGATACTACGCTGACCACATCTACAACTGTTGCTGGCACTTCTTCGCTCAATCTTGAGCCGCAACCAAATCTCGTGGTGTCTGGATTGCAGGCGCAACCCGAGCCTGCCACAACGCCCATAGAGCCGAATCTTCAAGGATTGGGTGGAAGTCTCATACAGTCACAACCTCAAGTGACTGTGAGCCAACCTGAAGAGTCGGTGTCTACTCAAGGGTTGATAACCGGCGACATCAGTCGTCCTGGTGCATCTCAGGAGGCGTCCGCACCCTTTGTGACGAACGAGCAGTTCCAGGCCGCTCTCTCTGTCGCTGTACAGTCTATGGAAGACAAAATCACGGAGAGAGTACTCCAAGCAATCGAGACATCCCGAAGAGATACCGGGAAAGCACCTGTATCTGAAGGCACCTCGTCACAACCCAACCTCACACCTCCACAACCCATACCCACCGACCCTCTACAACACTCTTCCATCCTAATCAACCCATACACTATCCCAATCACCGAGCTCCATGACATCCTTCTGGCCCGCCTCATCGGTCTTACCATACGGTCGCCTCAGGAGAGTCCCTCTATAGGAGACTGGTAGACCATCCTGAGCCACCTACCCAATCATGCCGAGGCCAAAGCACCCACTCCCGGCACAGACATGACGATCCTGACCATCAGGACCATCATGAAGGGGAGAAGAGGCCAAGGACATCACAAGTGGCCAATGACAAGGCTCGGGCGCTACGCAGACAAGAGCTGGAGCTGGTGAAACCCAAACTACTCACCAAACCCAAACACAAACCACCCAAACCCAAACTACCCACACCACGCACCGCACCGCCCACATCGACCCACCAACCTTTCATCTCAGGACGCCTCCGCCCACACCATCGATCTACTCAATCCCCTTGCTTCCGGAAGAAGAAGCAAGTGCTGCAATGCTTGTAGCTCTAACAGCTACCCAAGCCACTCCCTCTGTCGCTCCAGACTAACCGGGACCCTCTGGACATGGCGTCAATCCACACGAGGTCCTAGACAAGTATATCTTCGAAGGACAGTGGATGACCCATTCCATGCCCGAGGAGCATCAAAGACGACGGCTTCACGACGTTCGGCGCTTTCTACAACAAGCATCGATAGACCTTGTAATCATAGAAGACGACGAGCTTCAGGAAGGTGAACACTACGAGCAAGATATCCCAAGGCTACCAGAGTTAATCGCTCAACGGGCGGTTCCCTCTACATGGCTAACGCCAGGGACCGTTCGGATCGACACGCCATGGGAGAACATCCGAATAGAAATCCCCTTCCTAGAAGAAGTTCGTGAGAACATTTGGAGGTCTCCGGACAGAGTTAAGAAACCGAACGAGTTCGAGCTTAGAGGGATCTCTCATTGGGATCAGTAGAAGAGGATGACCTACCTCTGGATGCTGACCAAACTAGGACCTGATATAAGGCTGGGGATGACTAAGGCACAAGCCAAGAGCCATAATAAGAGTCTCTCTCCATTAAGCCAACTACTAAGCGTCTACTGTGACAAAGGAGGACTTCCAACACCTCATTACACCATTGAGCGCGTAGATAGAACTCGAGAATATCTAAGCGAGAGCGAACTACCGTACAACCCTGCTGAAGAAGTTTACAACTTATATCAGCTATATGTGGAAAAGTACAAAGGTCCTCAAGGCTTCATCAAGAAAGAGGGACTCGAGGGACTCTACCGGTTCATGATGCGCCAAGTCAAGTACTATGCCGCACACGACCTTCAGATGGCTCTGGAGAGCAACATGAAGAAGGTTAACATGACCGCTCCGCTCAACAAAGGACCTGAGATCGAAGGGCTTCCCAACAATCACGTGCATATCAGCTCAGTCCTAGGCATCACCTACCACAATCCAATAGCAAAGAAGAATATGTTGATGCTGAAGACTGAAATCAACAAGTTTTGTGATGGGACGCTCAAGGTCATCAGAAGGAATATCGAGCAGAGGTTGGAAGAAATCAATAGAGACACTATGCTGAGGATCCACAGGTTCGTGAGAGAACAGCCGCTCCTAATGGAACTGCTTGAAGATATTGAGGAGCGGCTGGAGCTGAGGATCACGTTGAGGAACTACGAGTATGCGCTGGGCTTGTAGATCGTATTACGCCCGACGAGGACAAACGGCGCGGAAACGCAATCAAGCACAAAGGGGGAGATTGTAGAGTATATATTTAATTGTGCTTGATATTATTAGTTGTCCTTGTAATTAGGGGCGTTTTGTATAGTAGTCCTTAGATTAGGACTAGTTTTATATTTATACCAAGTTTGTTTGGTATAAATACATGTAAATCAATTGAGCCGAATAGAGAAAGTTTTGAAGATTGGTCCGAAAGACTTGCAATTCAATTTCTAGAGAGAGAAACAACAGTAACTTTCTCGCTCTAATCGAGTTCTCTCTCTCGTTCTTCAAATGAGGTTTTCGATCGAATCTTATTGATTACCATTATCATCGAATTACTTTGAATTCTTACCTAGGATCTTAGAGTTGTTAATCGTAGGACCTAACGATACCGAAGAAGCTCAAAGACCCAGGGAGTTTTACGATTCCCTGCCTTATAGGAGATTTAGTCGTTGATCGTGCTTTAGCCGATTTAGGAGCTAGTATAAATTTAATGCCATATTCCATGTTTAAGCGCTTAGGATTAGGCGAGCCACGACCCACTAGGATGAGCCTTCAATTAGCTGATAGATCGTTAAAATACCCTCGAGGTGTTATAGAGGATGTCCTAGTTAAGGTAGGTAAATTCGTGATTCCCGCCGATTTTGTTATCTTAGATATGGAGGAGGATGATAACGTCCCATTGATCATAGGTAGACCATTCTTAGCTACAGGCAAAAATATGATAGATGTTAGGAATGGGACGTTGACTCTGACGGTAGATGGCGAGAAAGTTACGTTCAATATGGCTGAATCAATGAAGAAAAGTAACGAGCATGATGATAAGTGTTATTACTTAGATGCCTTTGAGCACGATTTTCTCTTTTCTGTGCAAGGGCTAACACAGGTTTTGAGCGAGGAGGACACCAGAATGATTATGGCGATCGATGAGTGTGGGGAGGAAGTAGACGAGCCTATCATAGCGATCGACGAAAGCAGCGAAGAGGACAAGGAAAAGAGCTCGGTTGAGGAGCCACCAGTCCTAGAGTTGAAGCCGCTACCCGACCACCTCGAGTATGCATTTCTTGGTAGCAACGGAGTGCTGCTTGTCATCATCTCATCAAGCCTCGATGACAGACAGAAGGGTCAGCTCTTGAACGTGTTGAGAGCCCATAAGAAGGCGATAGCGTTGAAGATTTCCGACATCAGGGGAATTAGTCCGAGCTACTGTATGCACAAGATTCTGATGGAGGACGAATTCAAGCCGGTCGCCCAACGTCAAAGGCGACTTAACCCCAACATGAAGGATGTCGTGAAGAAGGAGGTGATTAAATTACTTGACGCAGGGATGATTTACACCATTTCAGATAGTGCTTGGGTAAGCCCGTTCCAAGTAGTACCAAAGAAGGGAGGAATGACGGTCGTCACTAACGACAAGAACGAGTTGATTCCAACAAGGACAGTTACTGTGTGGCTTGTGTGCATCGACTACAGAAAATTAAACGACGCCACGAGAAAGGACCATTTTCCCCTACCATTTATCGACCAAATGTTAGGAAAACTATCTGGTCATTCATTTTATTGCTTTCTTGATGGTTTGTCAGGATACCTGCAGATTCCTGTTGCGCCTGAGGACCAGGAGAAGACCACATTCACCCGCCCTTTCGGTACATTTGCATATCGAAGGATGCCATTCGGTCTATGCAACGCCCCAGCCACCTTCCAGCGATTTATGATGGCAATATTCGACGAGTTGGTAGGTGAGGTAATGGAGGTGTTTATGGATAATTTTTCTGTATTTGGATCATCGTTTGATGTGTGCCTTGCTAATCTGAAGCTCGTACTCGCAGGTTGCGAGGATACGAACTTGGCACTTAATTGGGAAAAGTGCCACTTTATGGTTCGAGAGGGTATAGTTTTGGGACACAAGATTTCCATAAAGGAATCGAAGTGGACCGAGCTAAGTTAGAAACGATAGAAAAACTACCCATTCCCTCGAACGTAAGGTCAATTAGAAGTTTTCTAGGACATGCTGGTTTCTATCGTAGGTTCATTAAGGATTTTTCTAAGATTGCTCGACCCATGTCTAGATTACTTCAGAAAGATGCTCCGTTTGAATTTAACGATGAATGCTTACATGCATTTACTTTTCTTAAGGAGCGACTGATCGCAACACCTATTATGGTCGCCCCCGACTGGGGGTTGCCATTTGAACTAATGTGAGATGCGAGTGATTACGCAGTGGGAGCCGTGCTAGGGCAGCGCAAAGACAACCATTTCAGGCTGATTTACTACGCCAGTTAGACGTTAGACGCAGCCCAAGCCAACTATACGACCACGGAAAAGGAGCTTTTAGCTGTCGTGTTCGCCTTCGATAAATTCAGGTCATATCTTATTTTATCGAAAGTTATTGTTTTCACTGACCACTCTGCCCTTAAGTATTTACTAGCAAAGCCGGACGCCAAGCCTCGGCTAATCAGATTGATCCTGCTCCTTCAAGAGTTCGATATAGAGATCCGTGACAAGAAAGGCACAGAGAATCTGGCGGCGGATCACCTGTCTCGACTAGAGGAGTCCGAAATTTATAACAAGGATAGCAAGGAGATTCAGGATACGTTCCAGACGAGCACTTGTACGCGATACAAGTGGTAAGTGACGATATTCCTTGGTTTGCAGATTATGCTAATTATCTTGTCGCGAGGGTCCTTCCAAAAGGGTATACAAGTCAGCAAAAGAATAAATTCTTTTCTGATTTGAAGTACTACTTTTGGGAAGATCCGTATCTTTTCAGGCGATGTGCAGACCAAGTAATTCGGCGATGTGTTTCTTCCCCTGAGACGACGAAGATTCTCGAGCATTGCCATAGCGGACCAACTGGAGGGCACTACGCAGCCAACCGAATTGCTCAGAAGGCACTGGAAAGTGGTTTCTATTGGCCTACAATTTTCAGAGACGCCCAACGATATGTTGAGATTTGTGATCAATGACAGCGCGCAGGTAATATCTCTAAACGCGATGAAATGCTTCAAAACTTTATTTTAGTTTGTGAGATTTTTTATGTTTGGGGTATAGACTCCATGGGTCCGTTTACTAGCTCATATAATAATAAGTATATTCTGGTTGTTGTACACTATGTGTCTAAGTGGGCCGAGGCGCAAGCTTTACCCACGAACGATGCTAGGGTTGTTGTTCGATTTTTACGAGCATTATTTTCACGATTTGGGGCACCTAGATGCATCATTAGCGATAGAGGCACTCATTTTTGTAACACCCAATTTTCACGTACATTAGAGCGTTATGGTGTTAGACACGGCTTATCCACCCCGTATCATCCTCAAGCTAGCGGTCAGGTAGAAGTAGTGAACCGCGAGTTAAAACGTCTCCTAGAGAAAACTATAGACGGGAACCGTAAGGAGTGGGCGAATAAGCTTAATGATGCCCTATGGGCATATAGGACTGCTTATAAGACACCAATAGGCACTACACCGTATAGATTGGTCTACGGGAAGGCATGTCACCTCCCCGTAGAAATCGAAATAAAGCCTATTGGGTAATTAAGTCTTTAGACATGGATTTGGGGAAAGCCGGCGGAAAGCGGCAGCTCCAAGTTAATGAGCTTGGCGAATGGCGTTTGTCAGCTTATGATAACGCTAGGATGTATAAGGAACGCTCGAAGGCCTACCATGACAGAAAAATTAGGCACAGACGAGAATTTCATGAAGGGGATCAAGTCCTCCTCTTTAATGCTCGACTTAGGCTTTTTCCCGGCAAGCTTAGATCACGTTGGTCGGGACCGTTCACTGTCACTCATGTTTTCTCATACGGTACTGTTGAGATTTCAGGTATGGGACATGGTACTTTCAAGGTGAATGGACATCGGTTGAAGCATTACCATGGATGCGAGGAAGACTTGAGCGACAAGGAGGTATTATACCTCGACTTCCAGCCAGCATAAGAGCATAGGAGGTACATCAGGCTGAGACGTTAAAAGAAGCGCTTCTTGGGAGGCAACCCACGTATTTTCGTTTATGTTGTAGGCATTACAGTATATTTAGACAATAAAAAAATATATATATAATAATAATAATTATGTATATTAAATTAAAATATATATAATAACAATAACAGTAAAATTTAATTAATATTAAATTTATTGCGAATATTGAGGATGGTTACAACGCAGAATCTAGAGACGAGATAGGAACATAGTTTTAATCATAGTGGCAAGCTAACCCAGAAATATCGAAAATAAGTTTGCTGAAGACGTGTGACTTATGGTAGATGATGCTATTGTGTTGTTCTACCAATGTCTATTTATAGGCATGAAGGGCACAAAAACATCATTATCAAAACCCAGCAAATCAAATAAATGATACAGACGAATTTTTTACTTGAAGATCTGACGCCGCACGAGAAAGTGATATTTCTCTTGTCGATTATCATATTTTTCCTCGCGCCAATCGTTCTCGAAAAACTCGTCGATTATGTGTTAATCATAGTAAAATATGTAAAATAATAATAATCATAATACTAATAAAAAAATAATTAAAAAAGGGCATGTCACGGCCTTAAAAACATAACTCACGGCCGTGACAGTTATATGCTACGACACTGCCCAATTCACGACTTGTAACATTAAAGATCACGGCCGTGAACCAGATCGACGAAATAGCCAACGCCACTGCCTCTATTCACGGCCTAGGACCTTAAGACCCACGGCCGTGAAATTGGAAGATTAAGTCCACTGCTATGAGTCACGGCTTGTGTATACGTAGTCACGGCCGTGCCTTTGACGGGTTACTTAAAAATATATATATATATAAAATAAATAAATAAAATAAATAAATAAATACATAAAAATAAAAATAAAAAATAATAATAATACTAATAATAAAAATAAAAAAAATAAAATAAATAATAATAATAAAAATAATAATAAAATAAAATAAAATAAAATAAAAAACACTTAGGTTGTCACGGCCCGTGTCTCAAGAGTCACGGCCGTGACACTGGCGGGCTTAACTCACTGTCCGCAGTCACGGCCCATGACCCATGAGTCACGGCTGTGACTGTAAACGAGAGGAGCTCTCTGCTCATATTCACGGCCTGTGAATTTACATTCACGGCCGTGAAGCGTGCGATTTTTACTACTTAAACTCGTTTAAATCACTCTCTTCGTCTCCTTCACTCGAACAAAACCCAAATCAAAAAATTTCTCCTCTCCTTTTTACCCCACTTCCGACCACTTCAGCCGCCGCGCCACCGCCCACCATCGATGACTTCCGGCAAACCCACAAATAACCACACCTTCTAAGATTTAAATCGATTAAGCTCAAAAGGTATCAATTTTTACCCCATTTCATTTCGACTTTCGGATTTTCGTTGAACATTGCTAATTCTTTGGTATGAGAATGTTATTCATCATTCACTATGAGCCGTGTTTACTTTGGGTTTATTTAATTACGTGATTTTGCGATTGAATTTCGTTTCCTCCGATGAACCCTAATTTTCGAAATTGGGGCTTTTCCAATTTGGGTCTAATTCGGTGTTTGTCTTGCTCTTTTATGGTTGGATACATGATAATCACATCTTGGTTATGTTTATTTGTTGATTTCATGTGTTAATTTCAATTTTGGGATGATAAACCCGAATGTCGACATTTTGGGATTGCTCGAAATTTTGACGAAATGGATTGTTTTTAATGGTTTACTTAGCGTTGATTATTCGTTTGAGTTGAAGATTGTGCTTGGTTAATCGATTATTGCAATTAGAAGGAGTATTCTAGCTCGTCTATTTGTGTTCGACAAAATGCCGCTTTGAATTTGTATACGTTCTTGTTTAGAATTGTCAATTTTGTTGCTACGTTGGTCGAGTCGAGCTGTGTTGATTATCTTTTTCTCGCCAACTCACATTTGGACTTCTAGGTACTATGGGTCAAAGCCGCTCAGCTGCATCACCGAATCGTCCACGTCGACGCCCAGGAGCGACGTCACTGCTAGATTCTATGCGGCAGTTTAACGATGACACACACCAGGCCAGATATAATCGGCTAAAGGATACGCAGTTCATTCCAACCGATCAGATTGATCATGACACGCTGGCGAAGTATCACATCGACCAACAAGTGGCCGGGTATATGTCCCTTAGCGTATGGCTCGAATTTCTTTCACATCGACGAGCCGGCGTACAAGGAGCTGACCCTAGAGTTCCTCTCCACCTTCTCTCTCGAGGAATACGGGCTGAACGGCGTCAAGTTTCGGGCATTTAACGAGGACCACACGGTGGACGTAGACGACATCTTCCGAGCGATTGGGGCACCGGTACCATTTTGTGGAGCCAAGGACCTTTTCCCGATATGCATTACAAGGATTATCTTGCGAGTTCGATGGTGCGCCAAGCCTGTTCGGCTGAACTCGCTAGGCTCGGTGAACCCGACTTTAGTGTGAAGACCTCGGAGGCGTCTTCGCTCCGGAGTCCGGGTCTGCACTATATTCACCGTCTATTGACGACCTCGCTCACACCACGGGGCGACTCGCACGGCGCGATTGGTCTTCGGGATCTGTTCTATTTAGCCAAGATGCAGCGCGGCCAAAAGGTGCACTTAGTGATGGCCATGGCCCACGCCTTTGGCGCCCAGGTGGATGTTTGTAGTCACGGGAAGCTTGCAATTGGGCCTTTTGTTACGAAGGTTGTCAAGGGACTCAACCTGTGGCCAGCCAATCCACCAGAAATGAAGATCGTGGGTGGGCGAAATCTCGTGAACGAGGAGATGACGCTAAAGATGAAGATGTTGATCAAAGCCCGCACCTGGTCCCGCACGAACAAGGTCTATGTCTGGCACGAGATTTATCGTGGGCAGACGGACCTGGGCGACGAAGTCCCAGAGCCACTAGCTATCGAGGGCGTGGGGCCATTCCTGGTTCATCCAGACACTACCGGACCTTCCTATTCTTCCGGCTACCACAAGGGGGAGTCATCAGGGGTCGCTCCTTACGCGTCAGCTGCAGAGCTACACACATTGCGCCAGGAAATGCTACGCTACAACGAGGAGGCCCTACGACGCGATGAGGAGACACGGCGCCGATAGGACGAGTATGAGCGTCGAAACGAGGAAGCCCACCGACGCTACCGCGAAGAGCAACAGCGCTATGAGCAGGCCCTTAAAGCCATGGACGACGCGGGCAGGGATCACATGAGTCACTGGCGTTCCTTCGCCCTCGGCAGCCCTCACCACCACCACCTTAGTTCCGGTTTCATTTGGGATGTTTCTTTTGTAGAACACTTCGTGTGTTTGGTCTAGTCATCCCGACACATTTGATGATTATAACTCGTTTTGCTTTCTACTTTTTATTTCCATCGTGCGTTTAATTTTCTTTTCAGTGTTTTCAGGAAACGTGTCACAATTTACATCACTACGACCCAAAATATTTCACAATCAGTTGAAACAACCATGTTCAACTACATCAAATGCTCGAGGCAGGACCACGCCATTTTTTTTCAGGGCAGTCACGTTCTTTTCAACTTCTTTTACCTTCCTTTTCTATATTTTACACGTTGAGGACAACGTGCATCTTAAGTGTGGGTAGGGGGAATTTTGTTGGGAAATTTTGTTGAAAATTTACGTGAAATTTATTTTTTATAACGTGTTGTGGCTATTAAATCTATAGAAGTCTGGCATGATTGTTTGCGTTCATCTCAAAGTTGGATTGCATGCTAGGGAGTTTTGTGAGCGATAAAGACATGCATCAGTGATTTAATCTTTTCAGCATGAATAGATATAATGTTACTTTGAGAGATTCACACGCATAACTTCCGTTGTGAGAGTTTGAGCTGACGAGCTTTTGCTCACTTTTCTTGGTTGTGTGAGTAGTGCATAATTTACGTCTCTCTAGAACTTGCTCGTTTGATACACATTGAAACTGCTTGAAGTATGTTTTGCATGAATATGACGAAGGCATTAGGAAATAAGTCCACGGCCAAAGTTCCCAACCACGACTGATCACCGTAGTTAGCCACTTTGAGCGTAATCCTTTTTATTTCTTAAACCTCGTATTTCATAAGTCGCTAACCTAAATAAGCCTCCAGAGATCATTTGAACCCGAGTTAAGTAGAAGTGAAGGTTGAATGTAAAAGTCGAAAAGCGCAGTCGGATGACGCCCCGAGACAACGCCGAAAGCACTCGAGAACTCCCTCTTGAACAAAGGAAAAAGGGCAGCGCACCGCATCAATGCGAAGAGTGATATATATAAAAAATGAAAGAAAGAAAAAAAAGAAAAAAAAAAGAGCGAAATGGCGCTGGAAGGAGGAAGTGAAGCAGAAAGAGGATGAGTTGTTGCGATTCCTTCGATAATCTTCCAGTCTCAGAAATTCCACATTATCATCTTATATTGAGACTTGGAAGAAGAAAGGCTTAGTGGAACGCAGCAGAAATAAGAGAAATACGAAGACGACGCAATCAAAAGGGTTGATCCTGGCGCGCTTTAGACAATGACATGAAGACCGACATGACTGCTACTCATATGTGATTCCATTACCACCTCATCACTATTTGACCCCGTTCAACCCAGAAAAGACCTTCCGATTCATGCTAACTGCTTTACGTAGTAGACGTGCGATTGACTTGCAAGCATATGGTTTAGACTAGATTATTGCATGAATTGAGCGATTCACCGATTTATTAGCCTATACACTGAGTGATCTGAGTGAATCCTTGCGAGGTGTGGATCTCGATTAGTATTTGTTGGTCCCAAATGCACCAAACAAGGAATCAAAAGAGGCTTTAATGGAATGATAAGGGAGTGTTCTCACCTTTGAGTGTGTGTAGTGTGTGAAAAAGTTGGATAAGCCTTTGATCTTTGATTACTTTCAAAAGTGACTTGGTAAAACCTTATATACCACATTAACCCTAGGTATATTAAGGCCCAATCACTAAATGTTAATTAATTACAATCTAGTCTAAAGCCCAAGCTAAAGATAATTACAAAATTAATCCCAAGACTTAAACTATTGAAACAATTAATTAAATATCCTAACAATCTCCCCCTTTGTGTCAATTGTTGGGAGTCTTGGATCTTGAGCGTAGCGGTGGTGGATTAGCATGTGAGTGTGTCGCGAAGCCCTAGCTTGAACTCGAAGGCGCGGAGGTTCCTTCGAAGTACCAGTCGATTGGCTATTTCGTCAATGAGCTTCGCGAACTTGGATCGGCATAGAGGATCTTCTTCTGAAAGTATGCGGCAGATCTTCATTAGTTTGTCTTGGATGATTGTGAGCGTTCCATCCGAGAACTTTGCCACTTCAGAGCAGCACAGCATCCTCATCTTTCCCTTATAGTTCGAGTAGACGACCGCCGGATCGTCTCCGTCGATCACATCGCCTTCTCGGTAGTCGTCCGTGTTCTTGAAAGATGGGCGAGTCAGATTCACCTTCTTCAGATTGTGTTCCACCGCCATCTGCAGATCGTGGGTGGCGAAGAATCTGACCTGTCGGAGCATGTGGCGTTTGATAGCCACATATCCCATGGTGACCGGTTCAGCACGTACGAGGTGTCCAGAACTTCTGAGGACGAGTCTGAACTGCTTCATGGATTCTATCATGCTGTACAGGTCGCCCAGGCGCAGAAACTTGAAGTCCGCCTCACTGACTTCACAGTAGCTCTCATCCTGTCTCATTACCGTGAATACTGGGTAATGGACAGGTCCTTTGGACTCTTGGCGAAGGTCAGTGACTTTGCAGATGGGGGCCCGACTCATTTCCTGAGCGATGTTTTCCTCATCGGATAGCGTCCTATTTGAGCTTTTGTGGCACAGAAGGCTCCATCGATAGAGTTGCTTCTTTCTCTCGCTCCAACTTTGGATGTTCATCAGCTCATACTCGTCGAAGGTGGTGATGATCTGCTCCTTGCGTCGCCAGATCCTCCTCTTCCTGATCTCTTCTTGGAACGGTGCGGTGATCTTTTTGTTTTCCCACGGTGCTTCCGGTATATTCACCGTGGGTACATCCGTTTGAGCAGCAGGGGCCTCAGTTTGCTGCGCTTGGAATTGCAGGATGTCCTCAAGCTCGGCCGGTTCAGCGTCGTACTCCTCTCCGTCCTCGTCGTCTGCGGTGTTGATCAGCGTTAGCGAGGCCTCCATGAGCAGACGTCGAGCATTCTCCACCAACTTCCTAGCTGCTACTGCATCGGCGGGCGTGTATAGCCATTCATCGTTGAAGATGTACGCTTCGATCTCGTTCTGTGCGCAGTAGACATCCTCGGAAGCCGGGTTGGAATCGATGTTGAGAGGGGTATGGCTATGTGGTGGCGAGGGTGTAGCGTCGGAGGAGTTTGTGGATTGTGGGGATGGAATTGGTGGAGATTCTGGTGGTTCGGTTGAGGTGATGGTTTTGGCAAGGATGATTTGGGTGTCGAGTGGTGTATATGTGGTGGTGACCTCTAACATCGGTGTGATAGTTAGAGGTTCGGAGACTGTGGGTGGAGACGGTGTGGGGGTGGTCTCTAGCGCCGATGTGACGTTTAGAGTTTTGGAGACGGTAGTAGGTGGAGGTGAGGGCGATTTGGCTGGTGACTCGGGGTTGATAGGGTGGGATTTATGGCTAGTGGGGTGTGAGGTTTCTGTTACGGCGGGCGTTGTTTCAGGTGCAGAGGAGGAGGGCGGCGTCGTTTGTATGGGCCCTTGAGGTTGTGAGGCTTGCGGCCTATTCTCCCCCTCGCGGCGATCTTGATCATCGTCTTGATCGTCGCGCCTAATCCCGCTGGACTCGCCCTGAGCGCGGCAAGTCAAGGGCTGAGTCATCATTCTCTTCATCTGCCGTTCCTCGTCGTCGAGTTCCGTCATCGACTCGAATCTTGCTCGGAGGAGGTAGAAGAGCTCCTTCGCGGAAATGGCAGAGAGAATGGCTTCAGCGTCCACATCTTGAGTTGGTGGTGGCGTCTCCGGGGCCACACCTTTTCCTTTGTCGGCGGTGGACGCATCGAGACGCGCGTAAACTTTGTCGAGAATCGACGCCTCAAGAGTCTTTGCAAACTCTTGAAGACGTGACTCTAGCGCGGTCTCGGTGATGAAGCGGGGTAAATCTAACAAGTTGGAATCACGAAGATGTCCAACTGTCACCGAATCGGAGAAGATCGCCGATCGGCCGCCCGTTTGCACAGGTCGGGAAAAGACGGGGTCACGCAGACTTCCCGTTGGCATCACCGATGAGACAGACTCAATCGTATGATGGCCTAGGCTCACGGTTGTTGTGATGTTGGCCGTGCTAGGTCTTCCGCTCTCAGTCACAGAGACATCACCGAGCGTTCTGATAGAGTCACGAAGACTCTGTGGTGCGGTGGAAGGTGTATGTGTCCTAGAAATGGATGAAATTATGGGGAGTGAGGGCACTAGACTCGAGGTGCATGAAGAGGATGCAGTCTGAGGCGAGGGACTGCTTGTTTCAACATCGACTATCTCCAAGTGGGATGTCGATGGTATACGTGGCTCCTCGTGGAATGAAATGTCTTCCTGTAGAGAGGAAGACAAGTGGGTTGGTGGGGTAGTGTGCGTGGTTGAGCCAGATGCCACGACTTCTACTCGGGAGGTGAACACATCACCTCCTGTACCTACTGGTTCGGCTCGGCTTATCTGTGGTGGAGGAGGTCGATCGTGCTTTTGTTTCGATCGGCGCTCCGTGGGGCGGCTTACGTCATCCTCTCGCGACCGTTTTTTCGGAGCGCGTGTGGAAGAGGATGCGGCGCGACTCGATGACTTTTTGGAGGTGGTGGTGGGGGGTTGGCTAGTCCCGAGGTTAGGAGCAGGGGGGTTGATCTGCTCCGTAGGGACAGTGGATAGAGGGTGCGGGGTTTCACGGAAGGAGGCGGTTGAGGCACGGTATTCTTGTACGTGCGGGTTGGTTGGGTTGGCGTAGGCGAGCACGTCGTCCGGAATCACCATTGCGTGTCGATCCTTCGCCGGTGTGTTCTTCTTGGCGAACTTCTCGACAGTTGGAATTTGAAAGTGTTCCGCTGCCGGACGGATGCGGATGTTGGTTGAGTGCAGGCGGAAGTGCTTGATCAGAGCTGGGAGCCATCGCATGTATGGGACGAAGCGGTTCGTGACTCCCTTGACGACTTCACGGTCGCGTCGCTGGATCATCGAGACTAGGTCCACCCAGATGATCTCGGCGTAGTTGTACTTGCAGTTGTGAGCGATGCCGGTCATGATTGTGAGGATTTGAATGTTGCCGCGGTCCTGACCAGCATGCTTTCCTGACATACACTTGTTCACCAGCAGGTACAGTGTCCGCCAGGGTTGTGGTAGATTGCGGGTGGTGACTTCACTGAGGACAAGTGGGCCTTTCTTCTTCTTGGTATCTGGTTGATAGCCCAGCCTGTCGATGTCTTCAATGAGTTGGTCGTGTGTTGGTGGTGGATCGTAGGGTGAGTAGACCGGTAGTTGAGGAACTTCTTGGAGTATTTTGGGAGTGAGGACCACCGTTTCTTGATCGATTTGGGCGGATAAGGTCTTGGCAAGGCGTAGTGGTCCAGCTATCTGCAGTGTATGCCAGAATTGTTGGAGATAGACTTGTGCTTCTGGCTCGCCATGCGTGAGGGCGTGACGAAGTGGATGTCCTTTGAGGATTTCAACAATGACGGGTGCATCGCATCGAAAGCTCTCCAAGTCCACCATGTAGTTGTTAGGAATCAGAGCTGCCCATTGGCTTAGTGGGAATATCTGGTCAGGTGGTGGAACATAGAGTCGTGTGTTGAGTTCGATGCGAGCAATGTCCCGTTGGAGTGCCGCCGCCTCAAGAGCTTCAATCGTGCTTTGATCCTTTTCCGTCATATCTGTGCTTGATAGAAATTGTACCACGGTTAGTACAGACTAAGCATCGAATTCGCGAAGTATAAAAACGTAGATATGTAAAAAAAAAAATTTCGCATTTTTGTGGAAAATTTTGCATGCCAAGTAGTGGAAGATCTTCGCATATTAGGTAAATTTCGCAGATAGGACAGTTTTCGCATGCATTGGAGAAATTTCGCAAGTGATTGTACATGGACATGTCATGGGAAATTTTCGCACAGTAAGTAAAATTTCGCAAGTTAAGAAATCATGCAAGTTGTCCAAATTTTGCATGTAATGAGAAAATTCGCATATGATTGAAAATTTCGCAAGTTATATGAAAGTTTCGCAGATTGAGTATATTTTCGCATGTTGTTGAAAATTTCTCATGTTATGACATATAGACATGTCATAAGAAATTGTCGCAGGTGATATGAAAGTTTCGCGGAGGGAAATAGCTTTGTGGACTGCGAATAATTTTGTTCACTGTAGTTGCGAAATATCGATGATGCGAAAATATGTAATGTGAAGTGATGTTTAAAATTTCGCGGAGTGACACTCACTGTAGCAGAGAAAGTTTTGACGTGAATAATAAAAGTTTCTCAAATAAACTTTCGCGGCGCTTCACATACTGTAACAGCGAGAAAAGAAAATTTAATTTTATGTAAATTCTCGAATGAAAGTTTCGCATTTCTTTAGTCACTGTAGCAGCGAAATTTTAGCGCTGGAAATTTCTCTGATAAAATTTCGCGGAACCTCACTCACTGTAGTAGCGAAACTTTCAATCGTAAGAAATGTCTCTGAAAAATTTTCGCGGATCTGTCCTCACTGTAGCAGCGAAAATTATCGTTTTAAGTAAATTTTGAGAATTTTCGCGGTGAAGAACACAGTGCGAAAGCAGCGAAACGACGCATTGATTTTAGTCCTAAACCTACTCAAATCTCAACCAAAAAGCTATAATCTGGGATGAATCGACTCGTAATTGAATGGGCGATGCATATTTGGGGATATTAAACATAAAAAACGAAGCACACATTCGATTCAGAGCCGAGAAAATTTAGCGTAACCTAACAGATTTGCGAAAATTGCGTAACCTAACAGATTTGCGAAAATATACAGGGCAAAACAGGATAAAATGAGCGAAAATTGATTTGTTCGAGGCGCATTCATACCGAACTGCTGATTTGCGACAATGGAGGTAGCAAGAAACGGATTTTGAAAGTAGATTTGACGACGACACGAAGCGGGGAGTTGCGAAATTTTGAGAGAGAGGTTGCGAAAGTTTGAATTTTTCTCGGGGATTTTAGGATAATGAAAAACGTTAGGGTTTTGGGGTTTTAGGGGTCATGGTCATTGTTCATGCGAAATTTGTGTAAATGGGCCGAAATTCATGGGCTTGGTCAAAGCTGGGTCCAGATATGATTTTCGCGGGCTTGGTCAAAATTGGGTCCAATTGAAACTCAATTGGTCCAATTTTGACCCTGTTTGACCAGAAATTTTAAAATTTAACCCAAAATATTTTAATCAGTCTAATTTTGACTCATTTTGACCAAACTTTAAGATTTCAACACAAAATTTTTATTTTAAGAGGCATAATCAGAAACTCCCCCTTAATCTAAAGCTCTCCCTTTTTACGTAATGGAAAAATCAGAAGCTCCCCCTTAATCGAAAACTTTCCTTTAAAAATAATAGAAAAATCAGACGCTCCCCCTTAATCGAAAACTCCCCCTCAAAAGACATAATCAAGGAGACACACATAGAAAATGGAGTGAAGTGAAAAGGAAGTATGTACACTTTATCAAGGTTCATGTAGGGGTCGATTGATCACAACGGAAGATTCAACATGCCCAACATAGTCACAAGGTGTTGAAATCGTTTGACATCCAACGGTTTTGTAAAAATGTCGGCCAGTTGATCTTCGGTTGTGACGTAGTGCAATTCAATCGTCCCTTGTTCGACATGTTCTTTGATGAAGTGGTGACGAATGTCTATGTGTTTTGTTCTCGAGTGATGCACCGGATTACTCGTCATCGCTATCGCACTCTTTGAGTCACAATAAATGGGAATTTTATCGACATGAATATTAAAATCTCGCAGTTGGGTTCTCATCCACAAAAGCTGTGAACAACAACTAGCAGCGGCGACATACTCTGCCTCCGTTGACGAAGTTGAGACACAGTTTTGTTTCCGAGACGACCAACTTACGAGTTTACCGCCCAAGAAGTGTGCAGCTCCTGAGGTGCTTTTCGGATCCATCTTGCATCCAGCGTAATCCGAGTCAGAGAATCCAGCCAGCTTGAAGTCCGATTGAGTGGGGTACCACAAACCCAGATTGGGTGTTCCTTTGAGATAGCGGAGGATCCTTTTGACAGCAGTGAGATGGGATTCCTTTGGTGTAGCCTGGAAACGAGCGCAGATTCCTGTCGAGAGAACGATATCCGATCGACTTGTAGTTAGACAAAAGAGAACCTATTATCCCTCGATAGACGGTTTGGTCAATGGGAACACCAGATGGGTCCGCGTCGGGTCGGCCAGAGGGTGACATAGGTGTAGCAGCAGTCTTGGCATCCTTCATTCCATATTTCTCTAGGATGTCATGGATGTATTTGGACTGATTGATGAAGATTCCGTTGGGAAGTTGCTTTACTTGAAGACCAAGAAAGAAGTTCAGCTCACCCATCATACTCATTTCGAATTTTTCTTTCATCAATTCTGCGAACTCTTCACACAGTTGTGGTTTAGTCGATCCGAAAATGATGTCGTCGACATAAATCTGTACAATCATTATGTCCGGGCCACTCCGCTTGGTGAAGAGGGTTGTATCCAGAGATCCTTTCTTGAATCCAGACTGGACAAGGAAGTCTGAAAGGACGTCATACCAAGCTCGGGGAGCCTGTTTTAGTCCGTAGAGAGCCTTGTAGAGTCGATAAACGTGATGAGGAAACTCTTCGCTCAATAACCCTTCAGGTTGATCGACGTACACTTCTTCTTTGAGAAATCCATTCAGAAATGCAGTCTTCACGTCCATTTGGTAGACTTTAAAGTTCTTGTGAGCAGCAAATGCAAGAAACATTCGTATTGCTTCGATCCTGGTGACAGGGGCAAAAGTTTCTTCGTAGTCGATGCCTTCTTGTTGGTTGTACCCCTTAGCCACAAGTCTTGCTTTATTGCGAATAACAACACCGTCTTCATCCTTTTTGTTTTTGAAAATCCATTTTGTGCCGATAATGGATCTATTGCGAGGTCGTGGTACGAGTTCCCAAACTTGTAAGCGTTCAAACTGATTTATTTCCTCCTGCATTGCAATCAGCCAATCGGGATCGTTGAGAGCTTCAGCTACTCGTGATGGTTCGACTTGACTGAGATAGCAAGCAAATAGACTTTCATTCATCGTAGCCGAACGTGTCGAAACACCGGATGTGGGATCCCCAATAATCTGGTCTGTAGGATGAGAGCGAGCCCAAAGTGGTACATTTGTCTGTGAGGAGCTGGCCGCATTTGCATCTATTGAAGACTCATTAGATTGGGGTCCGGTGTCCGAAGAAGAGATCTCAACCGTGGTAGATTGAGAGGGTTCAGCATCAGAATCAGCAATGTTCTCAGGATTGGGTAAGATGTCGTCTTCGTTGAGGTTGAGATTATCCAAGTTTGGCGGGACGACATTATTGCCGATAGCTGGTGGTGTTGGTGGAGTGGGTGCAGCGGTAGGTTGAGTGATGGCGACGGGAGTCTTGGGGACTGGATAGAAGTACTCGAAGAGCAGATCGAGATCCAGTTCACCAGAATTGCCCTCAGATGAGGAAGTTCCCGCCGTTGAAGGTTGACCTTTCGTCAACGACTGAAGAAGTCCTGGTTCTGGACTGATATGAGCAGAAGCCATGAGGTCGCCTTCGCTTTCGTCAAATGTGACATTTGTGCTTTCAATGACAGATCGTTTCTCTTTAAGATAGACTCTGTATGCCTTCGAGTTCAGCGAATATCCAACAAAGATTCCTTCGAGAGCTTTTGGATCAAGCTTCCCAAGATGTTGGCGATCATTGGCAACAAAACATCGGCAACCGAAGACCCTTAGATAAGATATATCGGGTATACGACGGTTGTTCAACATCTCGTATGGAGTGCGGTTGAATCTTTTGTGGATGGAAGCCCGGTTTTGCGTGTAACAGACCGTTTGAATGGCTTCGCCCCAAAGAGAGTGAGGGAGGCCGGATTGGATGAGAAGCGTCCTGGCTGCTTCAACCAGTGTCCTGTTCTTACGCTCAACGACGCCATTCTGTTCTGGTGTCTTCACAGCTGAGAACTGCTGAGTGATGCCCTGAGTGGCATAGAAATCACTGAGCTTCTTGTTCTTAAACTCAGTTCCGTTGTCAGTTCTGATAATCCGAATCTTCTGTTGATGAAGAGTTTGGGACGTAACAACAAACTCGATGATTATATCAGGAACTTCATCCTTTGTACGAATGAGTTTCGTCCATGTGTAGCGTGAAAAATCGTCGACAATCACAAGAATATACCGTCTTCCACCGAGTGTGGCCGTAGGCATTGGGCCACATAGATCCATATGTAAGAGCTCGAGGATTAGCTTAGAGGACGGTGTTTCCTTGGATATGTGAGACGATCGCTTCATCTTCCCCAATTCACAGGCAGAGCAGAGATGTTCCTTATGATATGTTAGTTGGGGTAGACCGTTGACGAGTTTATCTTGACGTAGTTTGTTGATAGTCTTGAAATTGAGATGTGAAAGACGTCGGTGCCATAGATCATTCAACTTGGGTGCAGCCCGAGAGAGAAGGCATACTGGTCGGGAAGTCGTGAGATTGAGTACGTAGAGGTAAGACGTGCGCGTTCCAGAAAGAAGTGGCAGTCCTGAAGCATCTATAATGCTGCAGATATCAGATTCGAAGAGAACCTTGTATCCTTTGTCGCAGAAACGACCAATGCTGAAGAGATTGTAGCTCAAACCCTCAACGTAGGAGATGCCCTTGATCGTCAGTTTGTCATGGACGAGATCACCAGTTCCGAGAATTGGCGCCATTTGACTGTTTCCAAAGGAGACCCTTCCGAGATAGCGCTCGGAGAAGTTGCTCAGCAGCTCCTTGTTCCCTGTCATGTGTGTGGAGCAACCCGAGTCTAGATACCACACATGACAGACCTGCAATCATTAGCAGATGTTGGGTCCCCGTTTACTGACGGGGCATTCTTGTGAAACAAGTAAAGTTTTTATGCGCTTAATGGGAAATGTGGTTTCTAAATCAGATTGTGTTGATTCTAATTTAGCTTTCCCTTTGTCATTTGTTTGATTAGGTGGAATTATTGTTTTTCTAACCCACATTTTCCTAATTCGTGCTTGCATGTATGGCGCCGTATACATGAATTGACGTGGGTAACGTGGTTGTTGTTTTCGTGCTCCGGTTTTGGTAGCCTTTGGCTTGCGAGTAGTAGGTGAGTTTGCGTTTGACGACGAGAGGCGTTTTCGCTTGACCTTGGGTTTTGGAGAGATGGGAGAATTCAAAGACGTCGTAGAGAAGGTTCGCTTGCGAGGTCGGAGTGTTGCGTGTTCATGAGTTTCATATTCATGAAATCGTGGGAGAACAAAATCATTGCAGCAGCACATAGACATAAGTTTGGTAAAGGAAGGATAAGTTTTAGCAACATAATTGTCTACGCCCTTAGGATATTGAGATTCAGTACATAGAGAGGAAGGATGAATATAGGATAATTTTTTCTTCTTTTCATCGAAGAGTAGATTTGCCTTTGTCTGATACGAGCTGCCTTCCAGAGACGTCGAACTCACATTCCCTGTATCCATAAGAATACTAGAGTTAGTGTTAGAACATATGTCAGCTTCAGGAGTCATTTTCGCCGTCCTCTTACATTTACATGTTAGAGAATCGGGTACTTGACTTGATGTGGAGGGATAGTTCGTATTGGGAAATTTTTCTAGTGTGTAGATTTTGCTAAGTAGCTCATCTCGCTCTTTTGCAAAGGCCTTCCTTTCTACTTCTAGTTGTCGTTCAAGTTCTGCTATGAGTAGTAGTTTCTTAGGGATGTAGGTTCGAGAGAGTACATCTTGAAAAGCATCTTCCTGTTCTTTGTTTGGAAGTAAGGTTTCGACATCCTCCGAGAGTGAGGATACCTCAGTCTTATCTCTATTGTTCAACTCTGTGTAGTCAAGCGCGATTTCTGCCCAATGGATGTTCTGTTCTCTTGTTTCTTCTGAGATGGCAGCGGAGGATGATCTCACAAATGGCTTAAGCTGCGGGGGAGCACCATTTCTTGTTTGCAAGAATGCAGTGTTGCACATGTTATATCTTTTAACTGCTAGCGGTGTTGGATTGCAATTGCTAGACAGTCCGATCCCCCCCCGTGCGTCGTAGAATTCTGTTTCCGCTGGTTGATTCAATAGGCATAGAATGCGTGAGTTTTCGTTTCTGAGGTGAAGTTGCTCTTCAAGCTCTTTCACCTTGCGGTATAGCCTAACTCTTTCCTTCGTAAGTAGTTCATATTGGGAGGCCGTCAGGAGGCGAGAAGTTTCACATGAACTAATAGCCAGTGTAGTTTCCTTAACCTTAGTCTCACTTTGTTTGTTCTTGCTTTGCAGACGTTTGACTAAAGCTTCAGAGGCTTTTAGACGTTCGTTTGCACAGGCAAGTTCTTCTACTTTTAGGCTAAGTAAGGCATAGTTGTTTTCGAATTTTAGCTTAAGTTCATCATAATCCCTAGCGTCTATGGTGGGTTTCTTAATGGCGTGTCTGTGAGTAAACACATCATCTAGGTGTGAGATTCGTACCTCAGACGCAGCGTTGGTAGGAGTATTAGCTGTGTTTTCACCGGTGTGATCCATCTCCTCGTCCTCGTCATGTTCGACCAGCCTTGCCATGCAGCAATCTTCATCCTTAGGCTCCTCGTCTTCTGAAGTGTCATTCACCCATTCTGCTTCTTCGGTGAGTAGAGCTTTCCCACTTTCCACCTTGCGGGTCAATCTGGCCTTACGGTCGTAGTAGCCGGAGTCCTTCACGCGTGGGGCGTGGCATTCTTTGGCAAAGTGCCCCATTTTCCACACCTAAAGCACTTCACGGACTTTTGAGGTGCGGAGTCCTCTTCTTTCTTTGTTGGCTTGGCTTCCTCTGTAGGATTGGTCTTTTTGATGCCGCTATAGGTTCTTTGGCGATTGGAAGAGGATGAGGATTTTTTCCCGATCTTCTTTGAGACCAACTTAGTGAGCATTGCCAGTTGCTTGCGTATATCACGAACATCTTCGTCTGATTCTGTATCAGCTTCGGATCCTGAAGAGGTGTCAGATACAACAGCTGGTAGCTTCCCTTTGTTCTGTTTGATCTTAGTGGTGGAAGATCGTTCATTGGTTTTGTTCGAGAGGAGGGCCAGTGGGTCAACTCGAGTGTTGGTGGACTGAGGTTGCACATATGGGGCATAGGCAGACAGACTGTCATAAAGAGCATGGATGGAAGTGTTGGAGAGGTCCTTACTCTGAATCATCATCACGATTGCATTGCCCCATTGTGGTTTGAGGCTTCCAAGAAAGCGGTTGTTGATGTCGAATTTGTCCCTTGAGATCCTGGCTTTCTTGAGTTCATTGATGACCTTCAGGTATCTGAGGTATGTGTCACGCAGCTCCTCTCCTTCGTAGGCTTGGAAGTGTTCATACTGTGAGAGACATGCTGATTTCCTTCCTTGAGCACTTTCAGTTGTGCCTGCCATGATTTCTACAAGTTCATCCCATATTTCTTTAGCAGTCGTGCAGCACTCGATGTGAGCATAGACTTCGTTGCCCATAGCCTGGAAGTGGTATCCTTTGGCAGTCTC